>OX424437.1:33381748-43381748 GCA_949152465.1 Cantharis flavilabris | reverse complement strand
TATTTGTTTTTAATACATTACTTTAAAACGCCTTTATAACAATGACCCCTAGAGCGAGTGGTTGATATGTCAAGGTTATCATAATTAACACTTACTATTACCCGATAACGAGCTTATCTGAATGTAAATTTTAAATATGAAAGGTTACGTAAACTTGTAGTAATAATATTTATATAATAATGCATTTATTTCTAGAATATTTTCAAACGAAGTATCTAAGATGTTTATAAGTGCATTAATATTCGTTCTGTTACAAAAAATTATTGGTACCAATAGTGCAAACATATTAGGTGTGGTACCAAGCCCATCGTACAGTCACCAAGTGGTATTTCAACCAATATGGAAAGAGCTATCGCTCAGGGGACATCAAGTAACTACCATTACTACGGATCCAATTAAGGACCCGTCACTTACAAATCTAACAGAAATCGATTTGCACTACATCTACGATGAAATGAAAGATATGAAAACGTCCGTTATAGAAGAGTTAAAAGATAGCTATTGGGGACTATATCTGATGATGTATCGATTAATGACGAATATAAATGACGCGGAGTGGCAGAATCCAGCAGTACAAAAGCTAATCAAAAATCCGAAACAACATTTTGATGTGGTGTTGGTGGAACATCATCTACCGATGCTTCTGGTGTTTGGAGAAAGATTTAAATGTCCAGTTATTGCTATAATTTCACTGGATGCATTTAATCCACTTCATAATCATATGGGTAATCCGACGCATCCCATATTGTACCCTGCTACTGGGTTACCTTTCATCGAAACATCAACCTTCATGGACCGTCTGAAAAGCTGTATGTATAATTTGGTTAACGATGTAATCTACTTATACACAAAATCAGAAATGCAGGCAGTAGTAAACAAACACTTTGGGAGTAACTCTTCCAGTTTGAATTACTTAGAAGAGAGAATTGATATGGCATTTATTAACACAGATCCTATTTTACATCCAATTAGGCCATTAGTACCTGCGGTCATTCAAATTGGTGGTGGAATTCATATTAAATCTCCAAAAGCATTGCCTAAAGTAATTTCATGAGCTAAACCAGTGACGAAAGCTTAATTAATTTATTTTCAGGATATCCAAAATTTTTTGGATGATGCTTCTGAAGGTGCCATATACTTCAGTTTGGGCAGTAATGCTCAAAGTAAAGATCTCGCAGGGAAGACCGTACAAGCCATACTGCAAAGCTTGAGTAAGCTTCCATACAAAGTCTTGTGGAAATTTGAAGATGATATGGCTGGAAAACCGGATAATATCAAGATTACAAAGTGGGCTCCTCAACAAGATGTGTTGAGTAAGTAACTTTAATGTTAACGAGAACAAAAACGTAAGAGCTCCTTTAGGTCATCCAAACATTAAATTGTTTATTTCCCAATGTGGATTGCAATCCACGGACGAAGCGTTACATAAGGAAGTACCAGTACTTGGAATGCCGATGATGGGTGATCAGCTAGCCAATGCAAAGTTGATTGAGCTAAAAGGATTTGGATTGTGGGTTAATCATGAAACGTTAACTGAAGAGGAATTTTCCAGTAAAGTTGTGGAAGTTATGGAAAATCCAAAGTAATTGTTCAAAATAAAATAAGTTATAGTCATTTCGAAAAATTTGTATTGTAGATATCGTAATCGAGTAAAACAGTTAGCTAGTTTAGTTAAAGATCAACCTATGACAGGATTAGAAAAAGCAGTCTGGTGGACGGAGTACGTAATAAGACACAAAGGAGCAAAACATTTTAGAAGTCCAGCTCTAGATCTTCCTCAATATCAATATTATTTATTAGACGTGATTGGTTTTTGTCTGTTGGTTACAGCGATTATAGTATTTTTAATTTTTAAAATTATTTGTTTGGTTTGCAAATTGAAATATTTATTTCAAAGCGACAAAAAGGTTAAAGTTACTTAATCATTTTGATGCTTTTGGGCCTTTTTAATTATTGACGAATTGCACATTTATTGATATTAAGTTATTGTAAACTAAGTAAATAAACGCGTTTTAGATTTAGTTTTATCAAATTATTATTATTAAATACTACAGCAATTAAAAATCGTTAAGTACACACAGTTGTCTTCTAGCCGTGCAACTGTCAATATCATATTATAAATTGATTTTAAACTGAATTACGATAGTTACGGCCGAATATAACTTAAAAACAATTCCTGTAGTTCAAGATCCGTGATTTTTTAATTCAGCCGGTTACTGGGATGTTTTTAAAAATGTAAATTACTAAAACAATTATATTTTTTCTTCTTTAAAACCTCGTTTTCATGGATGCATTTGATGAATAATGGATAAGTTGTGTTTTGCATTTATTGCGAATCCAGACTTTATCCAAGCATATCAGTTCTGTAATTGGCGTAACTTTCGGAAGGTTTTTCATCAACTGTTTTATATGCACTTTTGGCCGCCGTATTCAATTTTCAATTTTACTACCAGAAATTTTTGCACTTGTTTCGTAAAATTTCATAAAATTCCAAACGTCAATAAGGTACTATCTCAGAGAACGTCAAACTCCCCCGCGATTTGAAACCCATCCAAATAAGCTGAGGTTTGAGAGCTATGTAGTATATTCCATCAGCATCTAAGCTAACTGGTAATATAGCATTTTATCCACCAACGGTGGCTGGGAAAGAAGTTCTCACTCGAAGACTGGGACTGGAAACTCTTTGGTTCCTATTATCATCTACAAGGGTACCCCAGATGGTACAAGAACTGTTAGCATTCTCATGCATAAAGGGCTTCAAGGGAAACTGAGTTTGCCGACAAGTTGATCTCTTTGGACCAAACTATGTGGGAGCTGTGAAGGGAACTTTTCCAAAACCGATCCAATCTTCGTAGAAGACGACGACAACGTATACGTGTGTTTTGTTATTAAGCCGCTAGAGTTTATTTATAAATTCAGTGTGCTCCTGCCCGTCCCAAATATATTGGGCACAATTTTGTGCCCATAAGTTCAACACCCAAGTTGAACACATAAGTTCAAAAAACGTAATACTGTATCTAGCACAAACATTGGTGCAATATTGGTGCAATATTGGTACAATATTGGTACAATATTAAAAATCAATATTAGACTAATATTCAAATGTGACCATTTTTTAATATTGATGCAATATTTATTTCCGATATTGGAAATTGCGCACCATTGAAAAACAATATTGATCCAATATTCAAATGTGAACATTTTCCAGTATTGGGCCTATATGAGCTGAACATTGGAAGATAATATTGGAAATCAACATAGGAGCAATATTGCACTAACCTACAGCCAATATTGGTACAATATTGGATTGATAATGACTGAATCCTGCAATACTGTACCAATATTTTATATTGGGATCCTCTTTCTCAGATTTCTTCACTCTACGTAAGAGCCAGCGACGGCGCCAGCATTTTTAAAATGGGCGACAACAAATTGGGCCCAATATATTTAGGGCGGGCAGGAGCACACCGAATTTATAAATAAACTCAAAACAATACATTATTGAAAAAAGCACCTAAAAAATTAGGTGGGCACTCCAATCAACAGAGTGGGCACTTGTGCCCACCCTGCCCACCACTGGCGCCGTCACTGGTAAGAGCATAGTGACAACTTATATTCTGTAGAAAGGTTCTCTAGCCAGACAAGTCGGTGGTTTGTTATTGCCTGCCGATGGGAAACCGTCAGAATAAAGTTTTTTGTCCGCCCGAAATCGTACCGGTGATTTCGGCTTAAGAGTCGACGCACACAATGGCCCGACCGTGCCCGGCTTTTTTGGGGCAACATTGCGACAACATTGTATGCTACATGGGACAATTATTCGACTAGCTGCTTCCGTAAGGTCAACCCCGCCTAAGACGTGATTTAATGTTATACAAGTATTGTTGGGTAAAAATATAAATTTGTGAGCCGTTCCATATATTGGACTTTTACCATTAAAACTTCATTTATTAGAAACATCCCTAATACCGCTGCAACTGTGATCAGTGATCGATAATGAACAGATAAGGATCCTAATACATAAAATCCCAGCACGCTGCTGCTGTTCTTGCGCCAGCGTGTCATTTTTAGATGAAAAAAAAACTTTGTTCTGAATGAACAAATCTTATATTTCACCGAAGACAATATGGAGGCCGAAGATTTTACATTTACAGATTACTCCTCAGTACTCTACGAGGAGAAGGAAATATTGCACTATCTACAGCCTGAACAGGTGTTGCTGCAAATCTTGTTGATGGTGGCAGGACATACCCGTGTTCCTGTATTTGAAAATTCCACTTCGAAAATGACGATGACCAGCTTCGATGCCGAGCTTATTAAGAAATCCAAAATTTTAATCTTGGACGAAGCTACAATGACCCCCAATAACGCACTAAATTGTATCAACAAACTCCTTCAAGAGATCATGAAAAACACGGAAGCTTTTGGGGGTTAAGTTTTAATTCTTGGTGGTGATTTCAGATAAACTCTTCCTGTTGTACCTCATGAAAAGAAGTCAGCAATTCTTCATTTAAGTATTAAATTTAATGATCTGTGGGATAAATTTAAAATATTGAAATTAAGCAGAAATGTCCGGTCCGTTGATTCGCCATTCAGTGATTGGCTGATAAAGTTGGGAAACGGGGAAATTACAAATGATGAAGGTCTGACTGAAGAAATAATTCAGACTCCACATAATTCTATATATGAAACTTCCCTTATCCAAGAAATTTTTGGAAAAAGCCTTAATGCTGCTGACATGAAACAAATTTGAAAATGGCAATACTATTAGCGTTGACGCTATAAGCGAGCAAGCTTTGAAACTTTTAGAAGGCAGGATGTAGAGATTCCACTGACGACAGTGATGATAACAATAGGAAAAACTATCCGATGGAGTTCATAAATCAACTAACTCCCTCAGGGCTGCCAGTACACAGAATGCACTTGAAGGTTAGATGTGTGATTATGTTGCTCATGAATTTGAATACTAATCTAATCGTCTTCTAATCGAAGTCTTGTCAGGAACTGCTGAAAAGGAAACTGTTTTTATTTCGTTTTTATTTCGCGCCTAGATTTAGCCCCAACAAGTACGGACTTTGTTACGCCTATGATTTTTTATCGCTGTGGTAGAAAATGAAATTATAATTAATGCATAATCAGATTCCGTTAAGACATTGTGGGATATGCATTTTCAGCACTTGATAAAAATAAATTATTATGCTTAATAAGTTCCGTTAAAACCGTGTGGGAATTGCAATTCAGCGTCCTTGATTGTAGACAGTATGCGACAAGAGTGTCGAAGCGGGTGAGAGAAATGATATATAAGTTACCAATGTAAACCAGAGAGACAGTCCGAACCCAACCATCACACGAAATGGCAACCAGCCTTCGCGTAATTTAATTTATAATTTGAAATTGTTTAAGCAAGTTTTGTCATCTTTTCACCTTGGATGTTTTCACTGTTTGATCCAGAATCAGGAGAAGAAAGACAGAAGTGTTGAAATCTACATTTTAGTAATTTACTTTCGATTTTTTAAAAATTTACAATAAAAGTTTGTCCACAACATTTCATTGCATTTCTCTACATATTTTTTAATCTGTTTAGAGTAAATTGGGGCCGACAGACCAATTCACCTCAACTTTTTTTTATTATTAAAGCTGCTCATGTAGCACAAATATTGGCGCAATATTGGTGCAATGTTGAAAATCAATATTGGGTGCATATCGGTCATCAATATTGGCACAACATTGGAAAATTATATTGGATCAATATTGGCTGAATCTTGCAATACTGAACCAACTGAAACTAATACAAGTATATTTTCTTAACGTACAAAAATATTAAATATGGAATTCGTCAATAATTGAAAGGGCTAAGAGCAGAAACATGGTTAAGTAGCTTTAACCTTTGTGTTGTTTTTAAATAAATTTTTCAATTTGCAAACCAAACCAATGATTTTAAAAATTAAAAATATAATAATCGCTGTAACCAATAGACAAAAACCAATCACGTCTAATAAATAATATTGATATTGAGGAAGATCTAGGGCCGGACTTTTTAAATGTTTCGCTCCCTTGTGTCTTATTACGTACTCTGTCCACCAGACTGCTTTTTCTAATCCTGTCATTGGTTGATCTTTAGCTAAACTAGCTAGCTCTTTAACTCGCTTACGATACCTACAATACAATTTTTAAAAATTGCTCTGAATTTTTTGCTGATTACTAGTTACTTTGGATTTTTAATAATTTCCAAAATTTTACTAGAGAATTCCTCTTCAGTTATAGTTTTATGATTGACCGATAGTCCAATTCCTTTCATCACAATTAGCTTCGCATTAGATTCTTGATCACCAAACATGGGCATCCCAAGTATTGGCACTCCGCTATATAAAGATTCTTCCGTCGATTGCAACCCACATTGGGAAATGAATAATTTAATATTGGGATGTCCTAAAATAGAGCTGAAACTACGGTTTCATCAAAATAAGTATTTTACTCACTTAATACATCTTGCTGAGGAGCCCACTTGGTAATCATAACGTTATCCGGCTTTGCCGGCAAATCGTCTTCAAATTTCCATAAAACTTTGTAAGGCAGTTTTTTGAGACTCTGCAATAGAACTTGTAACGTTTCTTCTGGCAGATCTTTACTTTGCGCGTTACTGCCTAAACTAAAGTAAATCACACCTTCAGAAGCATCATCTAAATATTTCTGAAAGTTCTGCAAAATAATTCCATAATTAAACTATCTTTACTGATTTACTCAATAAAATTACATCTGGCAATGCTTTCGGTGATTTCAGATGAATACCAGCACCAATTTGAACAACTGCAGGCACCAAAGGTCGAATTGGATGCAAAATTGGATCTGTATTAACAAACACCATATCAATCATTTCCATTATTTCATCCAAATCGGAAGAGGTTTTCCCAAAGTGTTTGTTTACCACCGCCTGCATTTCCGATTTTGTGTATTGGTAGAATGCATCATTAAGGAAGTTAAAGAAACAGCTCATCAGACGTTCCATGAAGTGTAATTTTCCCATCAAAGGTAATCCAGCAGCAGGATAAAGTATGGGATGTGTTGGATTACCCACTTGAGTATGAAGTAGATTAAATGCATCTAATGAAATTACAGCAATAACTGGACATTTAAATCTTTCTCCAAACGCAAAAAGTATGGGTGTACTGTACTCTACCATTACTAAATCAAAATGTTGGTTTTTATCTCCGAGTAAAGTTTGTACTGCAGGGTTTTGTAACTCAATATCGCTTATGTTTGCCAATAATCTATACATCATGAGAAATAATTTCCAATTACTTTCTTTAAGTTCTTCCAATATTTCTGTTTTCTTGTCTTCCAAATCATCGTACATGTAATGTAAATCAATTTCTGTTAGATTTGTAAGTGTAGGGTCTTTAATTGGATCCGTAGTAATGGTTGTAACTTGATGTCCCCGTAAGGATAATTCCTTCCATATTGGTTGAAACACCACTTGGTGACTGATAGAAGGAGTTGGTATCACAGCTAAGATATTCGCTCCATTGGAACCCGCAATCTTCTGCAATATAACAATTATTAGTGCACCGATAAGCATAGTGATGTTGTTACTAAATCATTTTATTAAAAATTACTACCTAATGCTACAATATTACTTAATCATTCTTATCTGATCATTTGTATAACCAATACACCATGATAAAGCTATTTTAAACTTTAATTGGTACTGAACTGATAACATTTTTTAAGTACAATTACATATTAATTTAGAAACATTAGTCAATATAATATAATTATATTAATAAGCAGGGCCCTTCGCAGTGGCCTTCTAAGGGTCGAATTTATTTTAAATTATATTTTTCTAAATATATCTGAATTTTACTTAAAAACAAATATTCCCATTTTTCTAGATTCATAATTTTCCAGTTGGAACGGCATTAGGGATGTTTGAATACATGAAGTTTTAATGGTAAATTAAAATATTGTCATATGTCATAATTAAGTCCAATATGTGGAACGGTTCACAAATTTATAATTTTACCCAACAATACTTGTATTACATTAAATCACGTCTGGGCGAGGTTAACCTTACAGAAGCAGCCAATCGATTAATTGTTCAGCTTAGCATACAATGTTGGTGCAATATTGGGCCAACAGTGTCCCAATATAGAATGTTGGTGCAGTATTTTAAGATTCAGCCAATATCAATCCAATATTGTTTTCCAATATTGTACTAATATTGGCTATACTGACAGAAGGTAATATTACCTTCCGATGTTCAGCTAATATTGGACCAAAATTTATTTTCGATGTTGCGCCAATATTGGAAATAAATATTGCACCAATATTAGAAAATGGTGACATTTGATTATTGGTTCAACTTCTCCATCCCCCCCCCCCCCCAATCTATTCTACACCATAATTTTTCTTCTTTTGATACTCGATGGACCAGTCTGGGGATACTAGGGTTTAGAGGGCTACCTTGCCCCTTGGTTCCTCTTCTAAAAATAGACCAAACATACTCATTACACATCGTCGTCGTCTTCTACGAAGATTGGATCGGTTTTTGGAGCAGTTTCCATCACAGCTCCCACATAGTTTGAAACAAAAGAGACCGCCTGGTCGGCTAACGCAGTTTTCCTTGCCGCCTTTTACGCATGTTTATACTACCTATTGCTATCCTATGGTATTGGGGAACAATCTAGGATACTCCTGAAGGTGTTAATAAGGTGTTATCAAGGGGTAAATATCAGGTAAAATTTCTGTACACAAAACTCGAAATTCCAAAGATCTAAGAAATCCAATGATTTCCAAGGAATTCCAATGATTCCCAAAGAATTCCAATGATTTCCAAGAATTCCAATGATTTTCAAGAAATTCCCATGATTTCCAAGGAATTCCAACGATTTCCAAGAATGTCAATGATTTTCAAAAATGTCAATGATTTGCATGAATGTCAATGATTTCCAAGAATGTCAATGATTTGCATGAATGTCAATGATTTCCAAGAATGTCAATGATTTTCAAGAATTCCAATGATTTCCAAGATTTCCAATGATTTCCCAGAATTCCAATAATTTCCAAGGAATTCCAAAGATTTTCAAGTAATCCAATGATTTCCAAAGGATTCCAACGATTCTCAAAAAATTCCAATGATTTCTAAGAATTCCAATGATTTCCAAGAATGTCAATGATTTCCAAGAATTCCAATGATTTCCAAGAATTCCAATGATTTCCAAGATTTCCAATGATTTCCAAAAATTCCAATGATTTCCAAGAATTCCAATAATTTCCAAGGAATTCCAAACATTTTCAAGAGTTCCAATGATTTACAAGGAATTCCAAGATTTCCAAAGAATTCCAATGATTTCCAAGAATTCCAATGATTTCCAAGATTTCCAATGATTTCCCAGAATTCCAATAATTTCCAAGGAATTCCAAAGATTTTCAAGTAATCCAATGATTTCCAAAGAATTCCAATGATTCTCAAAGAATTCCAATGATTTCTAAGAATTCCAATGATTTCCAAGAGTGTCAATGATTTCCAAGAATATCAATGATTTCCAAGAATGTCAATGATTTCCAAGAATTCCAAAGATTTCCAAGAATTTCAATGATTTCCAAGATTTCCAATGATTTCTAAGAATTTCAATGATTTCCAAGAGTGTCAATGATTTTCAAGAATGTCAATGATTTCCAAGAATGTCAATGATTTCCAAGAATTCCAATGATTTCCAAGAATTCCAATGATTTCCAAGATTTCCAATGATTTCCAAGAATTCCAATGATTTCCAAGAATTCCAATGATTTCCAAGAATTCCAATGATTTCCAAGAATTCCAATGATTTCCAAGAATTCCAATGATTTCCAAGAATTCCAATGATTTCCAAGAATTCCAATGATTTCCAAGGAATTCCAAAAATTTTAAGAGTTCCAATGATTTACAAGGAATTCCAATGATTTCCAAGAATTCTAATGGTTTCCAAGAATTCCAAAGATTTCCAAGGAATTCCAACGATTTTCAAGAATTCCAGGGATTTCCAAAGAATTCAAGGGATTTCCAAAGAATTCTAATGATTTTCAATGAATTTCAGAGATTTCCAAGAATTCTAATGGTTTCCAAGAATTCCAAAGATTTCCAAGGAATTCCAACGATTTTCAAGAATTCCAGGGATTTCCAAAGAATTCAAGGGATTTCCAAAGAATTCTAATGATTTTCAATGAATTTCAGAGATTTCCAATGATTTCCAAAGAATTAATATTTATTAATAGCGATGCCTTTCGGATAGGTATAGTCATCGTTGGAATTAGGACATGATATTAAAAAAAATTAAACTTAAAATCAATAAACATAGTTTTATTTGTGGAATTATTTTGCAGATGATGGTCCAGAAGGTGTGATTTACTTTCGTTTAGGCAGTAACGCGCAAAGTAAAGATCTTCCAAGAGAAACGTTACAAGTTCTATTGCAAAGTCTCAAAAAACAACATTATAAACTTTATGGAAATTTGAAAATCATTTACCGGAAAAGTCGGATAACGTTATGATTACCAAGTGGTCTCCTCAGCAAGATGTCTTCAGCGAGTAAAATATATTGTCGTGTTTCAAAATGCAAAATTTGAATATTTTTGAATTATTTTATTTATTTTGAAATGAATTTGTTTATTTTTGGTAATTTTTAATATTTAAGTTTGATTTTGTAAATTATTTTTTTGAATTTCGCAATTATGCGCGAAACTGTTAAAGTTGGTAGGATTTTTAGAGGAGTGGGGGCTTTTTGCCGGCGTAGTTTTTTAGAGCGGACGCGTTCCGTTGCGCTCTTATAAAATTTGAAATTTTTGAACAGTTTTTGATATTTTTATGATATTATTTGAAATTGTGAGATTTGATTTGTTGATTCTACAAATAAAGAGATTATTTTGGTGAGAATTTTTGATGATTTTGATTCTTCGATTGAATTTGGATATCAATAATTGGATTTTGATAGTTTGGATGTTAATTGATTGAATTAAAATTTGAATGTTGCAAGAATTGGTTTTTGGAAAACTTGGAATTATAAAAATTGTAAAGGCGTAGAAGATTTGGATACGCGTGTCGCGCCTGGGGTGATAACGTACTCGCGATCACCGTTCCATTTACAAAACGAAAATTTTATTTTAAAGTCATTTGTAATTGAATTTGAATTGGAAAAATTATTTTATGGGTTGATTTTTGGTTTTTAAAAATAAATCCGTGCTGTTCGGGGCATACAGGAACCGACTAACTGAGCGTCTCGTGTTTACCGACAAATTTGAGCTAGTTTGGCAAACTTTTAGGATTGTGAAGGATAGGTAAATTTTTTATACAAAATCCCACAACAATATTTTGACAAAAACAGAGTTTCAGCTTTAGTTTAGGGCATCCCAATATTAAATTATTCATTTCCCACTGTGAGTTGCAATCGACGGAAGAATCTTTATATAGCTGAGTGCCAATACTTGGGATGCCCATGTTTGCTGACCAAGAAGCTAATGCAAAACTAATTGAGATCAAAGAAATTGGACCATCGGTCAATCATAAAACTATAACTGAAGAGGAATTCCCTGGTAAAATTTTGAAAATGATTAAAAATCCCAAGTAATTATGAATCAGTAAGTAATTCAGAGAAATTTTTTTTAAATTTAATTGTATAGGTATCGTAATCGAGTTAAACAATTAGCAGTTTAGCTAAAGATCAACCTATGACAGAATATGTACTAAGACATAAAGGAGCTAAGCATGTGAAAGATCCAGCTGTAGATATTCCGTCATAACAGTATTATTTATTAGACATAATTGGCTTTTGTTCTTTAATTGCAGTGATTATAATGTTCATTCTGTTTAAAATAATTTCTTTAGCTTGTAAATTATTAAGGTTCCTATTCAAAAGCAGTAATAAGGTTAAATCAGCTTAATTTTAGTTTTGAATAATTAAATTTTATTGAAAGTTTGAAATTTAGTTGAAGTTACATGTAAAATATTTCCAATATTATACATTATGACGCAGCGATTGATAATGGGACAGATAAGAATGATTAAAAATAATATTATAGAAGTGGTATCTACTAACTCATTTAATTCTAAAAAAAATCATACTACGACTACTATGCTTATCAGTGCAGTAATATTAGTTATATTGCAAAATATTTTTGGTTCCAATGGAGCTAACATATTAGCTGTGGTACCAAGTCCTTCGTACAGTCACCAAATAGTGTTTCACCCAATATGGAAAGAACTATCTCTAAGAGGACATCAGGTGACTACCATTACCACAGATCCAATCAAGGACCCTAAACTTACAAATCTAACAGAAATTGATTTACACTACATCTATGATGAATGGAACGAGATGAAATCGCAAATGTTTGAAGAGCTAAAACGGAGTAATTGGAAATTGTTTCTGCTATTGTTTCGGTTAATGACAAATATAAGTGACACTCTATTGCACAATCCTGAAGTACAGATATTAATCAAAAATAAAAAACAAAATTTTGATTTGGTATTTGTGGAGGTTGGTTCACCAATACTTTTCGCTTTTGGAGAAAGATTTAATTGTCCAGTTATTGCTGTAATTTCACTAGACGGCACTAATCCACTTCATGATCAAATGGGTAACCCAACGCATCCTGTATTGTATCCATCCGCTGGTTTTCCTTTCATTGCAAAATTAAACTTCATGGAACGTCTGATTAGCTGTATATTTAATTTGTTTAATGATGTATTCTACCAATACACCAAACCGGAAATGCAGGCAGTAGTAAACTTACATTTTGGAAATAACTCTTCCAATTTGGATATCATCCTGGAAAGAATTGATATGGCGTTTATTAATACAGATTCAATTTTGCATCCCATTAGACCTTTGGTACCTTCAGTTGTTCAAATTGGTACTGGAATTCATCTACAGCCACCAAAAGCACTGCCGAAAGTAATTTCACAAAGCAATTCAGTGCCCAACGTTTAATTTATATGGAATAATTTTGCAGGATATCCAAAAATACTTAGATGATGCTTCCGAAGGAGTCATATACTTTAGTTTAGGCAGTAACGCTCAAAGTAAAGATCTGACGGAGAAAGTCTTACAAGTTATACTTCAAAGTTTCAGTAAACTTCCGTATAAAGTCTTATGGAAATTTGAAGATCAGCTGTCGGGAAAACCGGATAATATTATGATTACGAAATGGGCTCCACAGCAAGACGTTTTGAGTAAGCAAAACTTTGTTTTTTTGAAAGAAACGACATTGTACGCCTAATTTTAGGGCACCCAAACATCAAATTATTTATTTCCCAATGTGGATTGCAATCTACCGAAGAATCTTTATACAGCGAAGTACCAATGCTTGGGATGCCCATGTTCGGTGACCAAGAAGCTAATGCAAAGCTAATTGAGCAAAAAGGAATTGGACTGTCGGTTAATTATAAAACTATGACGGAAGAAGAATTTTCTAGTAAAATTTTAGAAATAATCGAAAATCGCAGGTAATTATTATTATCAATTGAAAAGTTACAGTAAATTGAAAACTTTTAATTTTAGATATACTGCTCGAGTTAAGGAACTAGCTAGTTTAGCTAAAGATCAACCTATGACTGGATTGGAAAAAGCCCTCTGGTGGTCAGAATACGTACTAAGACATAAGGGAGCGAAACATTTAAGAAGTCCGGCTTTAGATCTTCCTGCGCACCAGTATTACTTCTTAGACATTATTGGCTTTTGTGCTATACTTATAGTGATTATTGTGTTTGTGTCGGTTAAAACTATTGGTTTAGTTTGTAAAAAATTAACATACTTGTTCAATAATACCAATAAGGTTAAAGTTACTTAAATAATCATTTTTGTATAGTATATTATTTGAAAAAAATTAAGAATTGTGGTTTTTTAAACTGGAAGCTATGCTTTTTTAAATTAAAATGTTTAATATGTTGACGTTATACGAAATTGCTTTGTCATTGAAAATATTTTCCAAAAAAATAATAAGTATTCGAAAACAATAATTTTTTATACATTAGTTTATGCTAGAGTACCCCAGAAAAACGATTTTCACTAGCTTTACACTACAATTATCAATTCGGTACAGAGTTTGAACTTTTTTAAATATGTTTTTGTTTCATCAGTTACTTCATTTCCAACAGAAGCGACAAAATGATTTTGAAAAATATTTTCTTCGTAGTAATAATTAGTATTGCAGTGCATGAAATTTATAGCGGTGATTTTCTATCTAAGGTAATAATTTATTTAATTATTAATAAAATCAATAAATTTAATTTTTTTAGTTTCATCAAAGTGACTACAAAATTAAAAATTGCAGAGCTGATGTAACCTATGTAAATAAAGATTACATGGAAAAGATTGAGCTAAAAACTTACAAATATAACCGTTCGGTAGCTGCTATTAACGTAACTTTCATTGCAAATGTGGATATGCAGGATAAGCTAGAGGTGAAAATTTGTTCACAATATTTTTTCTAATTTTGTTGCTAGATTGCTAAGCTAATAAATAAATTTTCAAAATACTTATTAAATTTTCAATTTTTTTAGATTGTATTCCAGGCGTATAAATTTACAAGTAACGAATATCGAAGATTTCCAATTCGTTATCAAGTGAACTACTGTAAAGTTTTTAATTTAAATATATATGGGCTGATGAATGCACTAAAATGTGGAAACGTGAATTCTTGCATGTGGGATAAGGTATACAGATCAACCATTTTTATTTAAGTACTCGTATGTAATACAATATTTTAGGGTGTTGTTTATGAGGTCTGCAATTTTGTCATTGATGATACTTTATTTCCTCCGGTTATTCCAACAGGTGAATACAAAGTTGAATCCAAATTATTGTATATGGATACAGAAGTAGCTGCAACTGAAGCGTTTGGAGAAGTTTATATTCCAACTAATATAAAATAATTGCTTTATCTAAATTTGAATTATTTGCATAAAAATACTCTGTTAAACAAATAATTTTAAAATGGTTAAATGAAATAAATATTTCAATCCGATTTTTAGTATTTTTAGAGTATTTATTTTTTCTAGTCTATTTATGCCCTGATGCTGATAGTAAACTAACTCTTTCAATAATTATTCTTTTGAATTTGTACAGAACATTGCGCGGATATACTTGTTTTCAATTTTCTTTTTCTCAATAAATAAAAACCTTTCCATGGTTGTCCCTCATCGAGCTCTTTGGAGTCTAGCACATTCTGAAGTTCTTTGGACCTCTTCACAGTACTTCCTCTATGAGTTTTTTTGTCTTTCTGGTGTCATACATGTATTTCTGACGGGATTCTTTTTGTGATTCCCAGTCGCCAGTTCAATTGGACGGTGATCGGAAAGTTGGTCCTGCGAAAATTGGCCTTTGAGACTATTGGTCTTGCAGCAATTGGTCAATTCAAGGCCAGCTGTCCTACAATCCCATTGGACTGGGGGGAGGTGAGGAAGATGAGATTCCCATTTCACCAAGTGGCTTCGCTCATTGCTATCCTCGTCCTCGTTGGGCAGCTTGTCTCGTAGGCTATTAATATAGCTGATGTGATCATATCCTTTATCAGTTCTAATTCTGTCAGGGTTTCTACCCTAGGTTCTCCCTGAAGAATCCCCAATTGCAGTTTCTTGGATTCCTGTACAACTCCGTCTCCTCCTCTTCAAGAAGGATCAAAGATATAACCAGTCATATTTATAACTTCCTTTGTCGTCTTCCAGCTTATTCCTGGAAATATATTCTAATAGGAAATCTTTTTTGCTGTTAGAGAGTATCAGCACCAGAGCACTAACTGTGTTCTACTGACTTCGCAGTACCTTACTAGCTTACTAGGTCTTTAACTTTCTTGGTTGTTGGTGGCTCAAGTTGATCACAGATACGCCGATGAAACCATCAGGTTCATCGCGCCCCTGTTTGCCATAATTTTTGTATCTACTTCTATTAGGTCTCTACCACTAATTCCCGATTTTTCACCTTGAGATATCTATCGGATAAGTTTAAGTATAACCATTCAAATTTTTGATTTGTTATTTTGAATGACGGCTGTCTGATTGGTCACTTGCAAGGCCGGATAAACCAAGGGTGCAATGAAACCTACGCACCCAGCGCTAAAATTCAGAAGACTTCAAAATTGGGCGTTTTTAATTTAATTTTCTATAAAATATTAAATTTTAAATGTCCCCAATGATAACACAGATCTGCAAATCAAATTTTTTTTTAGCTCTGATACCATTCCTCCTGATTCTTATGTAAATTAACCTCCTGAATCCTAATATAATCTTCGTTTTTCCCCAACATCCATCGCGATCGGGGGATGCCCCCCCCTATCTATTTTTTAAAAATTATTTTAGCCTTTACATTTCTTCTGGTATACTAGAAAGGTGAAAAGTTAATATTTGTAGCAAGAAAGTTGATTTGGGAAAAGATTTGTCCCTTTAAATTGGAAAAAAACTCTTAAATATGATCGAATTTTCCTATTTTTTGCTTAATTTTGTCACTTATTTTTGCTCTTTATGTCATTAAAAAATAACAGCAATAACACAGAACATGAACATATGCAATTTTTCAGTTTTTACAACCGGGGGTCGTCGGGGGGGTATGGAATATCCCCCAGGACAATAAGATCAACAGATGAAAATAGAGCAGTTAGTTCATTGTAAACATTTACAAATTTTATTGTCCAAAATTCATAATATTATTGTTCTGGAGGATATTCCATACCCCCCAGACCCCCCGGTTTAAACCATTATCTTCATATTGGGTAATAAAATTTTATTATTGGTTTTCCCCCAGAATTCATCATTCTGATTTAAGCAGCCACGGGGTTGAAATCTTATAAGAGGACGTCCATTAATTACGTGAAAATACGTTTCTCACCCAATCGTAATATTTTTTATCCCCAAGAAACTGTAAAATCGCTAGAGAACTGGGTGAAATTAAGTTATTCAGTAATTAAGTAAAACAATCTTACGTGAGATTAAAGGGGGGGGGGGTGTAGAAAAATCTCACAGCATCTCATCAGGGGGTAGGGGGGGGGATCCGAAAAATTGCCAAAATCGCCTCACGTATTTTACACGTGTAAAAAACCGTCAAATAAAAGAAAATATTTTATTATATTTATAATAATATAATAATAATTATAATATAAATATATATAAAATATAATAATTTAATTAATATTTATTAATCGTGGAAAACACCTAAAAAAATTTAACTTCTAGCGTATGGTTGTAGTAACTCGCTATTCTATAGTTACTTAAAATATTTTAAAAGTTTTATTTTGTAAGGTCGAAATCGTAGGATATTGTTTTGCGGAAAAAAGAAGGCACTTGTTGGGCAACAAAAAACGAAAAACCACATACGGCAGAGGTACACAAAAATAATGATAATCATCATCATTGCAAAAAAAATTTCACCCTTAACGGTTGTCGTGATACATGACCGGCTCCTTATTAAGTTTTATGTTACATAAACTTATTTAAAATTTGGAACTGCGCTCACATTATTTTGAAAGAAAAAATTTGAACAACACTAAACAGTTTTTATACCCAAATCATACAAAGGGGTCATATATAAACCACGTGGAATTAATATTGCACCGAGCTACAGCGAATATTGGTCCAATATTGATGTTCTATATATGGTCGCAATATTGGACCTATATTGGCTGCAGATCGGCAGGCAATATTGGTTATAAATATTTGCCCAATATTGCACCAAGCTCCAGCCAATATTGGTGCATTATTGATTTCCTATATTATACCGAAACTGCTTTTTTATAATTTTCAAAATCCTTTTCTTAAGCTTTGGACGAATTTCGAAAATTTAGACAAAAATTTTTCAAAATTAATTTTTAATATTGTAATTGAACCGATATTGGCTGAAAATCGGTAGCGATCGGCAGACAATGTTGGTTATAAATATTGCACCAAGTTACAAAATTGATTTCCTATATACGCCGAAATTGTTATTTTTTATAATTTTTAAAAACCTTCCGTTAAACCTAAAACAAATTTCAAGATTTGAACAGAAAAAAAATTTAGACAAACAATTTTCAATTTTTTCTAATAATCATATGGTCAAAACAATATCGAAAAACAAATGATTGTTTAATATTTTTTTTAATATTAATGTTATATTAGTACATAAATATTAATATTTAACCGATATTGGCTAAAGATCAGAAGGCAATATTGGTTATCAATATTGGCCCAGCATTGCACTAAGCTATAGCCAATATTAGTTCAATATGGATTTCCTATATGAGTGCAATATTGAAAAACAATATTGGACCCATATTGGCTGCAGGTTGAAAGGCAATATTGGTTATAAATATTGGCCCAATATTGCACCAAGCTACAGCCAATATTGGTGCAATATTGATTTCCTATATACCCCCGAAATTCTTACTTTTTAAAAGTTTTAAAAACTTTCTGTTAAACTTTGAACGAATTTTGAAAATTTAGACAGAAATTTTTCGAATTTTTTTTTAATAATCAAGATGGTCAAAACAATATTGAAAAACTAATTCATTTTAATATATTTTTTTAAATATAAATATTAGCCGATATTAGCTGAAGATCGAAAGGCCATATTGGTTATCAACATTGGCCCAATAATGCACTAAGCTATGGCCAATATTGGTACAATATTTATTTTCTATATGGGTGCAATATTGAAAAATAATATTGGCTGCAGATCGGCAGACAATAATGGTTATCAATATTGGTCCAATATTGATTTGGTGCAATATTGAAAAACAATATTGGACCTATATTGGCTGCAGGTTGAAAGACAATATTGGTTATAAATATTGGCCCAATATTGCACCAAGCTACAGCCACTATTGGTGCAATATTGTTTTCCTATATATCGCCCAAATTTTAAATTTTTATATTTTTCAAAAACCTTCCGTTAAATCTTAAACAAATTTCGAAAATTTGGATCAAAATTTTTCAATTGTTTTTTAATAATCATAATGGTCAGAACAAATTTGGAATAAAAATATTTTTTTAATTTTGTTTTTTTAAGTATTCATATTTAACCGAATATTTAGCTGTAGATCGGAAGGCAATATTTATCAATATTGGTCCGATATTGCACCATGTTACAGTCTATATAGGTCCAGTATTGATTTTCTATATCGGCGTAATATTGAAAAACAATGAAGAACCGATATTGGCTGAAAATTGGCAGACAATATTGGTTATCAATATTGGCCCAATATTGTACTAAGCTATAGCCAATATTGGTCCAATATTTATTTCTTATATGGGTGCAATATTGAAAAGCAATATTGGTTATCAATATTGGCCCAATATGTCGCCAAGTTACAGCCAATATTGGTCCAATATTGATTTACTATATCGGTGCAATATTGAAAAACAATATTGGGCCGATATTGGCTGAATCTTGCAATATTGCAAGAACATTCAATATTGGCCCAATATTGGCCCAATATTGCGCCAAGATTATGTGCTACATGGGGTAATTAATGGACGTCCCCTTACTGGATCTAGGTCATAAAAAACAATTGGAAGAATCTATAAGAAGCTAGATTTTGGGACCAATTTTGTTTAGATATACTGGGGGGTGTGGAACCCCCGGTTTCAAAAACTGAAATATTGTGTATATATGTTGTGTGATTGATTTTTACCTTACTTAATACGAGACTATCACTTTTCGAGAATAAGTACCGAATTTTTTTGTAGGTTTAGGCAATACGCACTCCTCTTCTGCTTCTCTCTTCTTCAACAGGGTATTGAAGTTTACACTCCAAAAGTTCATAAAGGATTTGCATTCCTGTATTCGCTTCGAGATCTGCTTTGATAGATATGGATATGTTACGGTCAATGACGTAAAACGGGCATTGACGTCAATGGCCGGACAATGACGTCAATGCCCATTTACGTTGGTCATTAACGTCATTGACCAGCCATTGATGTTAACGCCCGTTAACGGTGGGCAATGATGTAAATATTTTCATTTTATTGTAATATTTACGTCTTTGGCCGGTCAATGACGTTAATGGCTAAAATGGATTGGACAATGATGTTATTATAGAATTACTATTATAAAGTGGCAAGTGATATTTACGTACATATGTTGTATTAAAAATAAAAACAAAAAAAATAAAAATTAAAAAATAATAAAATAAATTTCTTTAAAGTAATCATTTTTATCCTGGCACGAGAGTGACCCATGGCACTTAGAATTGCAAATTGGTTTTGCTGGCGAGACACGCACATTATTTTTACATACATCCTTGCAATGACAATGTTTGTAACCGTGGCCTCCTAAAGCACTGCTTTCATCTGCTGCTTGTCTAAGAGTAATCTTGTTTTCTTTTTTTTTCTAACAAAATTAAATTTTCAGTATCCCTTAATAACTAGTATTAATTGCAAAGGAACATTTAATACATTACTTTCAGATGAAATCTACAGAATAATAATTTCATCATTGCCCACCCTCTATTGGGCATTGATGTCATTTCCCGGACAATGTTGTAAAAACCACACATGAAATTTTAAATGTCAACATCGCCCGAAATGCATGATCATTGACGTCAATGACCGGTCAATGACGTCAATGCCAACTAAGCTGGGCATTGACGTTATTGTCTGGCCTTTAACGTTAATGGCCGAATTTTCATCATTGACCGTAACAGATATACAGGTAATCGGGTTTTACACAGTAGCAACCTACCGATAACTTAATCGCACAATCTTAAAATTGCTCTATTAACAGAATTTGGCAACAGAAATATTTGTAGAATGAATTTGTCGTTTCTAACGTTTGGCTTAGACGATTATTTCGATCCCAAAAATGATGTCATAACAACTGATAGAAAATATTTAATTAAGCAGGTACGATTGCAGCAAATAATTTGTAGTTCAGTAGTTACTTATTTAGAGATAAAATAAAACTGTAACGCAGCTTTTAATTACACATTGGCAATTTACTTTTAAATTTATTAATATAAATTTGCATGTCAACACAAAATTATTTAAAATTTATATTTAAAAGTTTTTTGATGGGAGATTAGAAAATTGAGAGATGAAACCATAATACATACAACACATTATGTTCTAACGATCGTCAAGCTATTAACGCATTCAACCATGTAGAAAACAATAATGTAAAAAATACAATAATAATAATAATAATTAAATATATATTGAAAATGCTTTAGAATTACAAGTGCTCACCTAATAATTTTTTTATATAAGTATTTTTTAATATATAGTGCATTTTTATTATAGTGAATGCATTGACCAGATCATCAGTTAGGTTTAGTTCTGTGTTTGATTACATTTTAACTGCATACTAACTTCTCTTACTTTTTTTTTAATTATACAAGAAATTATACATTAACACTCCTCATTCATATTTGTCATGACTAAAAACAAGATTAGGGCAATCCCCTAAAGCCAGTAATTGTGGCTGGCATTCAACATTTGGATGCCGAATCAAGAAAGATAATTATTTTCATAAATTTTAAGATAAACGCCAAGAAGAAAATAAAGAACTTCTTAATAGATAGTTGACCTTGGTGGGGAAAAACATATCTGCAATCGAATTTCTAATTTTTTTGGTAATTCCGGAAGTCACAAAATTATCAAAGTTTAGACCAGAAGTTTCAAAATACTTGCTGGGATCGCAGAAAAACAGCAGTTCTATAGTTTGGAAAATATGGATTACATAATTAAACTAATGGTTAAAAAAGCAATAAATTTATCAGGAATCATTTAATGATCTGTTGGACTATTAAAAAAATAGATTGAATAGATAATATATGCAAAAATTTTATATAAACTGAGTGCGAACGATTATTTTTTCATTAATGTTCAGCCACGACTTCAGAAGAAACAACCATCATGAAGGTGATATGTGTTTTGGTGATAAGTGTTTTGGTCTTCCAAGTTTTATCTAATGAATTATTAACAAAGGTAGAATCATGTATTTTTTTGTCACCGTGTTTGGGTTGGCCCACGCGCCTACCCAAGGGTTAACAGTAGCTAAGCAGTTTTTTTTAGTTCACACAATCCGATTACAGTATAAGGAACTGCAGAGCTGACGTTAGCCGCTTGAATAAACGCTTAATGGATAAGTTTGAAATAAAAACGTTTAAGTGGAATCGTACGGCGACGGCATTTAATATCACTTTGCGCTCTAGAGTCGATACTGGAAATAAAATTGAGGTAACATGAGCAACATAGCAAAAATCTCAATTCTGTTAATTATTGTTCTTATAGGTATTATCACAAGTGTACAAACGCGCCAGTAACGAATACAGATTGTTTCCGATTCACTTCCAAGTTAATTACTGCAAGATTTTCAATCAAAATGTCGCTGGTTTAAAAGCTTTGAAAGAAAGTGGAAATATGAGTTTGTGCGAGTGGAAAAAGGTAATACAATTCATTTTCTACTAGAGTACTCCCCATTTGTTTTTTGTTTTTTGGGGGGGAATTTTCAGTTTTTATATCTATAAGAAACAGTGGCGTATTGTCACGTATATTTTGGTACTTGTGACTGGGGTTGTGTAGTTCAGGCGTTTAGATCTAAATTGACTAGGGTTAATTTGGTATTGATTTCATTGTAAGCACAGGTGTATCAAAATAAACTATTTATTGTATGAAAATATGAATTAATACTAAGAACTATTTACATACTTAAATCTATAACTTACTCTACATTTACACCCTTGGCGGGTGGAACCATCAAGCGGCTACATCTTGACCTTATGACGTCCACTTAATGACTTCAGACTTACGACTTCCCACTAATTAATTATTCTGTTGCACTGCTTGATGCTTCCCCTTCCATAATATTTATTAATTATTATTACAATATATTGTCAACTTTTTATACGAGGGAGCTTCAAGTGGAAATCTATTTCATTACATTAATTTATAGATTATACATTTCCACTTGTGACAGTTTTTAGAGGGGGACAAAGGATTGGATTGTACCCCTAAAACCCTAAAAACATCCGAAAAAAAAATGTTTACCACGAAGCATTCAAATTTAAATAACTTTAAATTATTTTTATTTATTTACTAGCTGGAAAGCTCGTCCGCGGACGGGCAGCTAGACGACAGATCTCTTTTTTAGCGGTATAATATTTAATCATTTAATTTCGTTTCCCGCTACTGGGGGATTCCCCGTTTTTCTATACTTTCAAAGTAACGTAAAAACTTGCTGCACTTTTGCTTAAAAATTGAAATTTTCCGATTTTCCTTCTCCAAGTATTCAAAAAGAGTGGAAATCTTGCAAGATGTACTGGGGGGTACAGACCCCCCAGACCCCCCGGTTTTAAAGTTTGACTTTATATTTGTATATTATTTTTAAAATTATTAACTTTCAAAGTAACGCAGAAAATTGCTGCTAGACTTGCATGAGCAGTAAGGCAATTAAATAAATATTCTTTCCTAGCTTTAATTTTTTCTAGCCGAAGAGGTTAAATGTCCCCCATGTTTACTTAAAAATTTTAATTTTCCGATTAGTCCTATAATCTTAGTTAGTTTCATATATTTTTCGGTTGGGAAAATTGTAAACCGGGGGGTCTGGGGGGTGTGGAACACCCTCCAGTACACATCGCAGTATTTTCACTGTTTAGAATACTTGGTGAAGATAGCAAATTTATAATTTTTCAAATTTTGCCAGAAAAAATCAGAAAATTTGAATTTTCAAGCAAAAGTGAGGGAAATCAGAGTGTTTTTTTTTCACCAAAAAATGACACGCTGTAGCAGGAGCAGCAGCAGCATGCTGGGATTTTATATATTTTTATAATTAATATTATTGTTTTTAATAATTATAAACTTACAATAAAGTGGGATCGAACCTACTTAGTTTATCTACTAATTTAACAATAAATTAAAATATAAATATTTTTTATCGAAATTTTTAACATGAAGTACTCTTGTTTCTTGCTAGTCATTGAACATACAATATATTTACCTTTGTAAAAATAAAGTAGATTCTAACCCACTTTTAGAAATAATTTTATGAGTTCCAAATTTATTAAAAAATAAACGAAGTACATGAAAATAATCTGAGAAAGTTTCTAAAAAAATTAAAAATAAAAAAAATATATAATAATAAAAAAAAATTTAATTAAATTTAAATAATTAATTAATTTACTAGTTTATATAAAATTTTTAGGGCCAAACTTACCATACCTACAATTTTGTAATTGATGACAGTAAATTTCCTCCGCTAATGTTAGTTGGTGAGTATATGGCAGTAGTTACTTTACTTTTCGTAGAAGAAGAACTGGCTATAGTAAATGTCTATGGAGAAATTTATCGGCCAATGAAATACCTACCTTGATTTACCAAAAGTTGATTTCTACTGAAATAATCAATAAAATATTACAGTGCACTTGAAAAATTATAAAAAAGAATTACAATTTTAATGCTATCTTACTTTTTCTTTAGATTAAAATAAACTTTTCTTATTTTATTTGTTTTATTTATTACATACCCAACAATCTAAGTTAAATAAATCAATAATACCTATCAGTTTTTAATCGTAAGGAACCCAAGACCTACACCGCTGCAGTAGCCGAAAATCGAACGAAACAAATTTGAGAAAAACATGACCTAATCAAAATCAAGCTAGCTACTTCTATTACTTCTTCTCCAGCACGGGCAAAAACGGAATTATTTGTAAGCTTAACAGCAAAACAGGTTTTTACGGGGCCCGAATCTATAACCGTATTTTAGGCCCCTAAAACTTCTTAAATTTTCAATTTAAGTTTTAAAGATACTAAACAATAGGCGTACACCGGGGGGTCTGGGTGGTATGGAATACCCCCCAGTGCACTTTTACATCTTATTTGTGAGGATGCACTGGAGGGTATTCCATACCCCCCAGACCCCCCGGTTTGTCAATAGCTACACTATAGATGTAATAATTAAATTAAAAAATTAATAATTAAAAACCTTAGACCGCGAAAAAAAAACCAGTGAACTCTTTCTTTTTATTTGCGAATTATTCAGACAAGTAATATCTTCCAGACAAGGGTTGCTAGTTACACTAATATATAGAGAGTCAATTTTGAGAAATAATCTTTTTCTTTTTAAGGTAGAAGTACAGCACAAAAAATAGGTGTAGACCGGGGGGTCTGTCCAGTCTCTGTCCATTAACATTAGTTTTCTGGTGCAATGTAAATTTACTTTAAAATTCCTTTCCTACCTCTGCGATAAAATCTCATAGGATGATCAACAAGTCCTGTCTGGGTACATCTTCTACGACCCTTTCAGCTCAGAATAACATTTTTCTTCTTCACAGCAATTTACATTTCTTCTTTTAAATTCTTATGAAAGCTAAATAGGATTGTGTTATTCTTTAGTTGCTTGTACATGAATTATCTTTCTTTTCTTCTCCCAACTACAGTAATTCTTCGCATCCAAATATATTCAATTTAACTTGGTTGCTGCCGACCACTCTTGCAATCATCACCCAGCACCAGAAAAAATTGAATTGTCTGGGCAACAGATTGATAAAAGATAACAAGTATAAATAATTTAGTCTGCCACTGAACTCTTACGGGGAAGGTCGTGTTACGAGTTCGTGACTGAATCCCAACAGGGAGGTCGTGTTTAAAGTCTGCGATTGAATCCCAACAGGGAAGGTCGTGTTTAAAGTTTAAGATTTTATTCCCAAAGGGGAAAGTCGTGTTGAGTTGACCATAGCTCTTGAAAGAGATTTTGTGCATGTGTGTGCTTAGAAAACCAAGTATACACTAAGTGAATTCAAATTAAATATTTCGAACAAATAAGAATAAATCAAATTTTTGGACGAGAACCAGCGGTTCATCTTTAGAAATAATAATTTGGAATTGGAGAGGACAGTTCCTTTTTAACGTGGGAGGACAGATGAAGTACCCACAAACCATTTAAGTGTGCCCAATTGGGTTAAGGAAGATCACAGTAGATTGGGAACACAGGTTTGCATTTAAAACTTAACATGTAAAGTGCTTGCGCGATTTATGCGGAAATTTATTCGCATCGGAACAACGATGCGTCCACTGGCATTAATTGTGAATTCAAAATAAAAATTGTAATTCAATTGTTTTGCTTAACAAAATAAAGTTTCAAAATTCATTCAATAAGTAGGAATTTTTTTGAATTAAAAGATTTGAAGGGTCATATTCATTCCACAATAAGGCAAGGCTGAGGTTCGATATTTTGCTACCATACTCCAAAGAGTTTTAGTATGCACGATTTAAGGTTCTTGACCGAGTCGTAGCAATATATATTATAAAAAAAAATATTATAAAGGAGCTCTTTAAATTATAAAATTTAAATCTTATTTTCAGATGGGTAACAGTATCGAGAAAATGGAATTTAGCCAATAATATGAAATAATAAGAATTATAAGAATAAACATAGATATAATTAAAATTGTAAAATTCAATACGATGTCAATAACAAGAGGGTGGAGAAAACAGGAAGAAGCCAGGGTTATGTGTGGGTAATGGTGGCGCGAGTGACCTACTACAGTGTCTACTACACACCAAACCAAGACATCGAAAATTATGTGCTGCTGCTGGACCAATTATTCAACAGCGTTAAACAACATAGCAAAACCATAATAGCAGGCGATTTTAATGCGAAGGCTCCGGAATGGGGTCCGAGGTAGCGAACGATAGGGGAAGAGTGTTGTCGTAGGAGATAGCCTCGGCCGGGCTGGACGTTTGGAATACTGGGAGCACACCAACGTTCTCCAGAAGACCAACGGAGAACAGGAGGGGCTGTCAGTCCATCCTGGACGTCACCTTTAGTACACAAAACTTTACAAGACACTTGGTACACTTGCAGATCCTAGAGGAAAAGAGTTCTATTGACTATAGGTACATTGAATATGAAATCGGAAAAAATAGAGCGACCCCAAAACAAGCAAAGGGGTGGGCAACAAAACAACATACATACAGGACATACAGGACCCTAAGTGGCTGAATGCACCAACTACACCGGAGGGCATTACCGAGACACTCCATTCAGTCTGTAACAACAGCATGCCCAAATAAAAAAACAATCCAAGGAAGACGGCTTTTTGGTGGAACCAGAAGATCGCAAACTTGCGACGAAAATGCGTGTCAGCACGAAGAATCACGGAGAGAAGGCATTGAGAGGAGACTTCGAAATGGATCAGGCATACGCCGATGCCAAGAAGGAGCTACGAAAAACTATTCTCCAAAGCCAGATATCGAAGTGGCTTAAACTGCTGAGGGACGTGGACACAGATGTCTGGCGACTCGGATATAAAATCGTCAAATTACCACTTTTTACCTGAGACAAGTTACCACTCTATTCCCCAGGCATGATAACACCAAATTTCAAAATGAGGAAACGCCTAACGTACCCTTTTTTACATTGAAAGAATTGGACAAAGCGGCCAAAGAGTTGGCAACGGACAATGCGCCAGGACCTGACCTCATACCAACTGAAGTCATAAAGATGGTAGTTGCTGAGAGTCCGCAACTAGTACTCAACGCTATAAACTAATGTCTCGCTAATGGAACCTTCCCGAACATATGGAAGAAAGCAAGACTGGTGCTTCTGAGAAAGGGGGAGAAACCCCTCGATAGTCCCAATTGGTACAGACCGATCTGTCTAATAGACGGAATGGGCAAGCTGTACGAAAAAATGCTACTGGGTAGACTGCAGAAGCATCTTGAAAAAGAAGGCGGACTCTCAGAAAGGCAGTTCGGATTTAAGAAGGGGCGATCTACGGTAGACGCCTTGAAGGCAGTAGTAGAGGCAGCCAAGAAACCCAAAAGTGGAACGCTTCCCGCACAAGGAAGTTATGTATCCTTATCACCCTCGACGTTAAAAATGCATTTAACTCGGCTAGATGGACTTGCATAGCAAGGAGCTAAAGAAGAACGTACTACGGAGCAACTTGAGCGGGCGCACCATAATTGTCGACGAAGAGATCCGTTCTGGGTCCCCATTTGTGGAATATAATGTACGATGGAGTTCTGCGGTTAGACCTACTGGAAGGAGCGGAACTCATTGGTTTCGCCGACGATCTCTCGCTGCTTGCATATGCAAGGACATCTGAGGCCTTGGCGGAGATTGCCAATGAAGCTCTTCGAAGGATCCAGGAGTGGATGGATAGTAAAGGCCTCACTGTAGTGCCCGAAAAGAGGGAAGCAGCACTACTAATTGGGAAGCGGAAATGCGGAGACCTCTCCATAGAGCTCGGAGGATGCCCGGTGGTGCCGGGAAAAACCGTAAAAGTGCTGGGGGTCATCTTGAACCGACGGATGTATTTCGATTTGCACATTAAGGAAACTTCAAAAAAAGCAGCCGGGATGTGTGCGGTACTGACCAGACTAATGGCAAACATGGGCGGATCGACCTACACCAAGAGACGGATCGTGGCCTCGGTAGCAAACTCTATCATGTTATACGGGGCGCCCGTGTGGGGTGGAGGCAATGCGAGTGACAGCATATCGCCAACATTTTGAGAGGGTTCATAGGCAGATGTGCCTTAGGGTTTCATCTGGATACCACCAGACAAAAATATCGAGTTTTTGACAAAACTTAAATTAAAATAACAAATCTAGCATGTGTTACCAAGGTTATCTTATCTTGTGAACAAGCCAAGTACTTGGTAAGTGATTTTTTTCGACTTTCTATTTCATGCTGTTTGATTGTGGGAACGCTGGAGTTTCTGTGTTATTTGGAAGGAGTATTTGTGTCTTCCGAATTTATTTATATTTATTTGGAAATTATTGTAACCGATATTCTGATTCATTATTGTTCGTAAAGTGTTACGTCGGAAGGCGGGAATATTTCTAACTTGACAAATACTGATAAAAAGTTACGGCTGCTAGCTAATACTTTATTTGATCGAGTTGAATCGAGGTTTGCAAGAAGGTAAATTATTCATAAGTAGAATGGTTGTTGGGTTGTCTATATTTGTTAATCGCGAAGTCTATATTTTTATAGGTTGGTACGTCGGTAGTAGCTTAGCTAGAGGAAGGGACCGAGATATCGCGAAGCACCACGAGACGCGATTCATTCGAATTGGTGCCTTCCGACGATCAACAAGTGCGAAATAATTGTCTCAGTATTTGTAAGTTAATAATTACTTTAATTTGGTAAAGTTTTATAATATTTAATATAGGTTTGTTTCAAAGTATATTTGAGTAATGTCAGACAATATTTGGTGGGTTTTTGTAACTTAATTTCATTGGTAAATCAGATTATAAATTTAAGCGGGAACGGTTATAACCATCATATGATCATATGATACTCCAGGAATAATATAATAAAGAGTGGCGAATCAGAGCAACCAATGGCTGAGCAACATCGTAAATTTAAATAAATCTATAAATGGTATAATCTGAATAAAGAAAGACAAAAATTACCTTAGTCAACGAATTTCTAAATAATTAGAGAAATTAATTTTTTTTATTATTATTATTAAATATTTTTTAATTAGGCACGTAAATTTTATGTACCGAAACGGTACTGTAAATTTCTAGATATTACGTTTATAAAAAATCAACACATAATATGTACATAAATGATACACCAATTCAGTAACGGCATAATGGGCAAATTAATGCCGTACTGTTACGAAAATACCTGTACCGTATATGTACCTAAATGATACATTGAAAGAGTAACGGCAAAATGGGCAAATCAATGCCGTACCGTTATGAAAATACCTGTACCGTATATGTACCTAAATGATACATCACAACAGTAACGGAAAAATGGGCAAATCAATACCGTATCGTTACGAAAATAACTGTACCGTTTATGTACATAAATGATTCCTCAAAACCGCATCGTTATGTTAATATCGGTACCGTATATTTACATTTTTGACGGCTTTGGTCTGCTTGGGTAATGGTGTTTAAAGTAAATTTAATTTAACTTATTATAGGTAGAGTGATCGTTTGAATTTATTATAAATTTAATTAGAATATTTTGAAGTATTTTAGTAAATGTTGAACTTATATGAGAATAATTTTAACGTACTTTGGTATTTGAAATTTGCAACGGTTATTTTTTCTGTATGTTACAGAGCGTTGATATTTGATACGCTTGAGAAGGTCATGCGTCATTTCTTCGAAATGCTATTTTAAAGTGGTAATGTCAAGTCAGGTTTCTAGTTTTGTTTATGTTTATGTCTAGTTTATTAACGTAATGATTTGCAGTATTTTATTGTACAGGGTGGTTATTTCGCAAATGACGCAAATTTAATTGTATGAAATCTTAATTGGAATGTTGCTTATTTATTTTATTGAGGATCACAACTCGTAAGGTATTTTAGATGCATTCTAGGTGAAATGCGCATAATTATTTTTATATTGAACTGAGCATGGTTATAATTTCTAATTGAAATGTATGAGTGGGTTCTACTCTAGAAGAAAACCTATACCCAATTTTAATGCATGATATGAATGATCTGGAAGATGCACTAGAAGATAATGCCCAAAACTCTCCCGGAGAGACCAAAAAACTTTCATTCAACTCATCCTTAGACCGTGGAGTTCCAAATAGAAATTACTAATCATTGGCTTGATTTGATTGCGTTATTTTGCATTATATTTTAACTCTGGGATGGATTCTTATGTTACCATGAACTTCTACATTTAGACCTTGACCCAAACCTACCACACAACAATTTATTATATTTTATAAACCAAAATCTTGACCTTGACCCAAACCTCCCAGACAACTTATTTTAATTACTATCCAAATTTTACCATGAATTTATTATTGGTATTTTACTTTACATTATGAGGTTTATTCCATTACGTAAATCCTTGACCTTTTACCATTCAATGTTTGTTATCTACAGGGTGTTAGGAATTTCCTATTCGTTTAATTTTTGCATCAGGCTTTGCCCTTAAACAAAATTTTGATCTGATAATAAAGATTTGACATAACCCAAATATATTTGTTTTATTTGTGTTCTGAATTAGATCGTTTTCCTTTTCGGAGCGATTATATAATATGTTTGTTTAACATATTAACAAACATAACAACAAATATTTTCAAAGAATACTTACAATTTCTGCCTTTACCTATTTTCACTTTAAACTAATAATTTCTTAGGTGGTGCTCGCATTTATACCTCCTTTCTATACCAAAGTTGGCATCACCGGTAGAGACAGAAATTGTAAGCGCCAAATTCCAATTTATATTACATGTTTCCGCAACAAATATACTGTTAATTGTTTAACTCAGTTTCATTTAAGTAAGAGAGGAAGCAATTTCATTTATTTTTCAGAACCTGTGCTCTTTTGCTTCCATTATACAAAAAGAGTTAGTATACTAATTATCTAGGCCTCATCACGTATTTTATTACCGGAAAACACCTATTCCAGAAGTGGTGAAAATTTGCCATTAGGTAAATTGCATTATAGGATACAGGCAGGAGGCAATAAGTGCCTTTATTATTTTGAATATTAGCTAGAATGAATAGACATTGAAATATTAGCCCTTAAAGCAACCGATTGCCAATATTTGTATTACCTAAATATTTTATTTTGAAAGGGTGGCGTGGTGCGTACCACATCAATTCATAAATATATTTTGTTCTGAAAGACTCACAAGTTCTGATTTAATAAAACCAATAACCGAAAATGTACGCTAAATTACGAATTTTGAGAACGGCGAGTCTGGGTGACTCAGCAAAAGAGAGAGAAGGAAGCCACTAAACTTAAGATGATGTCCAGAATATAAAAGAGGCTGATGAAGAAGTTCCAGGTCAGCTTCAGCTCGGAAACTATCTCGATCAGACTGAATTACTACCGCAATCCATAAATGCATTGGTTCAGAAATGCTCAAAAGTTCTTACTTAATAATTCCGATCGCAGCATGTCTCTTCAACCTTCTGTTTTCAATCCGGGGGGTTTGGGGGGTATGGAATACCCTCCAGTACACTAACAATAGCAAGAAAACTGTTAACTTAAGCCCGGATTGAAAAACAGAAATTTTAAGCAGACTTAGAAAATGGAAAGCTACTGGAAGAAAGGCTTTACTTTTTAAATACAATTGTAGGTAAGCTGAGATGTATTCCATACTTTTCTTCCCTTCCCTTGGTGCATACCATCGCAATCCATAAATGCATTTTATTCTGAAAGACTGAAAATTCCTATTTATTTTTTTTATAAGAATTTAGGTATATTTTTCAATTTTATTGATTTTAGTGGGTCATGGGGGGGGGGCATGTATAGTTAACCCGTTACCTCCCCCTTATTGGAAATCATTGGAATTCTTTGAGAATTTTGGAATTCCATGGAAATCATTGGAATTTCGAGTCCTGTGTGCAAAATTATTTTGAGATATTTACCCATTGGTTGCTACGATCACCTTGAATCCGTGACTATTAGTACGGGCATTAAAGCTAATTTCGATGGGGCCAACATATACAGTGAAACTTTCTTAACTCGAACTGTTCTAACGTGAATTATTTTATAAAACAAATTTTATTTTGAAAAAGTATTTAGGTTTGTCAGATATTTACGTGTCATTTTATCTTCATAACTTTCTCTAATTCGAACTTTTTTGGTGGTCCCTTGAATTTCGAGTTAGAGAAGTTTGACTGTATGGTAAACTACTGAGACGGACATGCACATGGTATCACAGTTGTTTCATATTTAGATCAATTTCCAAACGCTGGGGTTTGTCAGACCCCGCCTAGGTAAGGCCGGTTTTAAAAAAATACTTAATAATATTGTAATATTAATTACTGTCATTTTTAATTTAATTAATTTTACCTATTTTAGATGTTTTGTGTGTAGTGTTTCTTAATAAAAATATGCAGTTTCATATTTTTCCTTTTGTTTATAAAATTTTTAAGACTAGGGGGCCCATGAAAAGTTTTGACACGGGACCCGACGGTTCTGGTCCGGACTCGAAAGTCAAACTAGCCTGGACGCTATACCATTTCAGCCAGAAGACCTTTGGATTTTGGAAATCCAATCCAATCCAAAAGAAAGCAAATTGAGCGTGCCATAAATCCACCAAACACAGCACTCACCGAATTTTTCGAATTGTGTAATCGTCCTGATACTTTCGGTGCCTTTGCACGAACACTACTTTATTCCGAAGTAGGGGAGAGTGGGGGAATATCGACTACTTAATTATCAGATTCAAATCATGGAAAAATATCCGTCGTATCCTAGCAATGTAACATTCAATACATTTAGAAAATAAAAAACTGTCCCAGCCTTAATAAAAGCAGCACAATTTTAATAAAAAATGACAGCATACGCACATAAAGAGTGATGGCATACTAACTTTATAAATTAGGCACATACAAAACCATCTTACGGCTGGTAGGTAAAATTCGCTCGTATGGCGCCAAGTTTTTGAGATTTGAAGCTGGCCGATTTTTCTCGACAGTCGATATTCTCCCACTCTCCCCTACCACGGTATTTCACGTGGAATCAAATAAGAAAATGGATGCCCTGCAAGCCAGGCACACCAATACAAAAATCATGCGTGGCTGGCAGAATTCTAGTAATAATTTATTAGGTTAATGTTCTGAGGCGGTACGAGGTTTGCCTGATGGTCAACTGCTAGCTAAGGACCTCTAGTGGTCAGTAGCTTCAGATTATAGTTGGTTCAAGGTGCTCTTATCATTGCCGCATGTATATGATTAATTAGTTGCACGTGACTTAGTAGTACATAAAAAATATTGGTGTAGAATTTCGGAATAGGTAAAATCAATAAATTAAAATCACCTTTTTTGATGAACTTATCATCTTCAAGTTTTTAATATTATTAATTCTCACAAGTTAAGATTTACACAAATATTCAATTATTTTAAAGTTAGTTACGTACATATTATTTGAAAACATCAATTTTATAATGTGCAAGTAATTGTGCTTGAGTGATTTCTGAAAGTTAATCATCAAACATTAGTCTTCTCATGAACAATATATAGCGCTTTTTTAGTTCTAACTGGATAGATACTTCTTTCACAATACATATCGCTTGACAAAAAGTAATAAGTATCAACTTATCATTTTATTATATTCTCATATTTATGACATTCAGTTTAAAATTTTTTTTAATTGCATTTGTTATATTTTTATTCTATACTATCTAACCTATCAAACAACTTTTAATAATAGATTGAAGAGTTCAATGTGTATTGAGTTAAACCGATGTACTTTGCTGACAGATATTTAGTGCAGTCTGCAAGTATAATATTATTACAAACGTTATTTGAGAGTTTTTAAAAATAGTGCAGTTACTCAAGTGTTCAAATCGATTGTTACATTTTTAAAACTATAAATTGTATTGCCACAGTAATTGACGTCAGGATTCCACCAAATACCTACAAAAATAATTCAGAGCAAAAAAATAAATTTGAAAAACTTACATACCGATGCAAACACCGAAAGTCTACAAATAAGAATATCCGATCCGTTAAGTACAATTTCTTGGCATCTTAACATTCGCATATAACATTCCAACTGAAATAATCATAATATCAATAGAATATACAACTACATTGGCAGTAAAATAATAGTAATCAATTGATACGTGGTTTAGGTAGTGTAACTCGATATTAACCATATCAATATTTTAGAAAACCCAAAAAATGCACTAAACACTTTTCAGAACTAAAATGTTTAAAAGTTAGCACATGTAAAATACACTGTAAGTATTCGCAAACGTTTTCACCATACTATGGCATCATCAGGCGATGAATTAGAAAGAAAATTAAGAGAGAATCCTTTAAATATTGTTCCGAGTGGTAGGGGGAGGTTTTTATAAGAAAAGAAGGGACATTTTGAAAGTTATTACAAAAAAGGGGGGGGGGTTATAACTTATTGAAAATGTTTAATAAAGGTGAATTATTTAAATCCGATTGACTATTTAACAACAAAGGTGAATATTTTAATTTATTTATTTCTAAAGCTTCTAAAAATTCTAATTTTTTACTTTTTGGTTCTACATGTAAAATTTCATAATTTCCTTGTTTATGGTTGGTATCCAATAAATGTTTCGCGAAAGTAGATTTTCCATCCGCAAGTCTGTGGGATCGCGAGTGTTCTTTAAATCGTGTTTGGAAAGATCTACCTGTATGACCGATATATTTTTGAGAGCATTCGCAAGTGAGCTCATAAACTCCTGATTTAGTTAAAATATCTGACTTTGATTTAGCGTTATTAATGAATTTTTTAAGTTTATTGTCTGTTCTAAAAGCTATATTGAAATTATGTTGATTCAAATATTTGACAATTTTTTCTGACTTGTTTCCGAGAAAAGTAACTACGTTAAAATTTACGTTAGATTTATTATGAATAGTGGGGTATATTGAATTGACTAGTTGTTTATGTTTAATTTGACTAAGTAAATTATCAATCAATTTGACCTGGTATCCATTAGAAGTCGCGATAAATTTAATTCTATCTAATTCTTTTTGAAAATTTTCTTTACTGAGAGGAATTTTGGTTAAACGATTCAGAAAAGCACGAAAAGAGGCAATTTTATGTGAAAAGGGGTGCTCAGAGCTGTTATGAATAACCGATCCAGCTTCTGTTGGTTTATGAAAGATATCAAATGAAAGAATTACAAATAAATTAAATTACAATTAACTAATCTAATTAAGAATGTATCACATAATAATATTTCTTCTCGTTCTTCACGCGAAGAAAAAACTGCTTTATCTATACGTAAACTCGCGAAATATTTAGAATTAATTTTTACAAAAGCCGATAAAGGTAATACCGTAGTTTGTATTCATAATAATGATTATATTAAAAAAGTCGAAGATTTCATTAAACCAGAAAATTTTTCCGTAATTAAAAATGATCCTACTTCAAAATTTCAAGCCCAGGTCAAAGAAGTTATTAACAATACCGAGATTATCTTTTCAAAAAAGGACAGGTATTTCCTAAGTTGTATGAATCCACAAGCTCCCGGGCTTTATGGTCTTGTAAAATTGCATAAAACTGGAAATCCCATTAGACCAGTAGTCAGTTATATTAATGCACCTTGTAGAAATTTAGCTTCTAAACTTATAGATATCATTAAATATTACACAAAATTTGAACCTAAACATACCGTAAAAAATTCATTAGATCTCGTTAATAAATTGCATAACGTAACTCTTAAAAATTCCCATAAATTTGTATCTTTCGATGTCACTAATCTTTTCCCAAGCGTTCCCATAAAAGACACCTTAAACATAATACGAGAACTTTTAGTTAATAACAAAACGAACCCTTTAATTATTCAAGAAATTTTAATCGCCTTAGATGTTTGCCTTAAGCAAAACTATTTTAAATTTAATAACAAATTTTACCTTCAAAAAGATGGTTTACCTATGGGAAATCCCCTGTCCTGTTTATTAGCTGATATTTTTATGGATCACCTCGAAACTAAAATTCTCAATTCTGCATTTAAAAAGTTCATAATTTATTGGTATAGATATGTTGACGATATTTTTATTTGTTTCAATGGGTCCCTTAGACAATTAGATAAACTTTTCAATTTTATTAATAAACAACACGCGAATATTAAATTCACTAAAGAAATTGAAGTTAATAATAAGATTAACTACCTCGACCTCACAATCTCTAAAATTAACAACATTCTTTCATTTGATATCTTTCATAAACCAACAGAAGCTGGATCGGTTATTCATAACAGCTCTGAGCACCCCTTTTCACATAAAATTGCCTCTTTTCGTGCTTTTCTGAATCGTTTAACCAAAATTCCTCTCAGTAAAGAAAATTTTCAAAAAGAATTAGATAGAATTAAATTTATCGCGACTTCTAATGGATACCAGGTCAAATTGATTGATAATTTACTTAGTCAAATTAAACATAAACAACTAGTCAATTCAATATACCCCACTATTCATAATAAATCTAACGTAAATTTTAACGTAGTTACTTTTCTCGGAAACAAGTCAGAAAAAATTGTCAAATATTTGAATCAACATAATTTCAATATAGCTTTTAGAACAGACAATAAACTTAAAAAATTCATTAATAACGCTAAATCAAAGTCAGATATTTTAACTAAATCAGGAGTTTATGAGCTCACTTGCGAATGCTCTCAAAAATATATCGGTCATACAGGTAGATCTTTCCAAACACGATTTAAAGAACACTCGCGATCCCACAGACTTGCGGATGGAAAATCTACTTTCGCGAAACATTTATTGGATACCAACCATAAACAAGGAAATTATGAAATTTTACATGTAGAACCAAAAAGTAAAAAATTAGAATTTTTAGAAGCTTTAGAAATAAATAAATTAAAATATTCACCTTTGTTGTTAAATAGTCAATCGGATTTAAATAATTCACCTTTATTAAACATTTTCAATAAGTTATAACCCCCCCCCCTTTTTTGTAATAACTTTCAAAATGTCCCTTCTTTTCTTATAAAAACCTCCCCCTACCACTCGGAACAATATTTAAAGGATTCTCTCTTAATTTTCTTTCTAATTCATCGCCTGATGATGCCATAGTATGGTGAAAACGTTTGCGAATACTTACAGTGTATTTTACATGTGCTAACTTTTAAACATTTTAGTTCTGAAAAGTGTTTAGTGCATTTTTTGGGTTTTCTAAAATATTGATATGGAAAATAATAGTAGTAAACAACCAACCAGATTTGCATCCTCTTGGGATAAACTGCTAATAGGATATTTAGACAAGAATGATACAATGTTGTTGTTCTGAAATTACCAATATATTAATTAAAGAGGTTGCACATAAAATTATTATTTTATTATGATTGTGAAAACTTTTGAAAAATTCTAAAGTTTTTTGCGTAAAAAAATCGTACTTCAAATGACCTTCAACTTAAGGTGGATGCCTAACTTTGCACGGTTAACATTTAGGTATACTATTGATTAAATTAATAATCAATTAATTACCATTTTATCTAGTTTCCAAATAGTGACGATATAATAACTGCACCACAATATAGCCATGATCATTATCAAGTGTAAACTAGAAAGTGTCCAATCCAAAAAAATAGGTTGCTTTGCTACAACCCTTAACATATATTGAAGATAAATAGCACCTTGACCCAATATAAAGATAACAACTGTAGTTAACAGAAATGGATTCAGACAGTTATTAAACAATCGACTAGCAATAACGAGCTGGGAATGAAATTGAATATATGGCGTAATAGATTCTGATGTATTTAATTTAACAAATTTGTTGTTGACAATTGTCAGACGTTGATGTAAATTATTGTAACATGGAGATTTTAAATTGTTGCGTAAGTGACGTATTAATTGGTATTGACAACGTTTAGAAAGAAAACAGATAAAATTGTACATAAAATAAATAAAAAAGGATACGCAGGTGCCAACATAAACACTGGCTAGTAATCCCAGTCCTTCCAAAATATTTAAATGTGTTTCTTCAATATGAAACAGTATAAGTATGCACCATGCAGTCGAAGTAGAGAGCAATAACAAAAATGGTAAATAATTGTAAAACCTTAAACGGGCTATATCCTTTATTGTTAGCAATACGATTAATTTTGATTCACGAAATACTTCCAGACTATCCTGGAGTAATTCAAATATACGACGACTTTTATACCCCTGCAAAATTCCATTCAATATGAGAAAAAACGACCCCAAAAACGTAAAAAACGTTGGAAATCTTAGCAAAACGTCAATAATACTTTTGGAGTTTTCAATATCGCCGATAATATTAAGACCAGAACTATATAAAGAGCAAGTTATTAAAATTGCAACCGGAGTAGCTGAGCATAGAAAAGCTCTTGACCATCTGATATTTGCGTGCAGAATACTTCTCTTGTGATTACAAGTATTTGAAATCGGCGGTATACCTATTACCGAACCATATTTAAATAAAAGGCCCAAAACGCATGAAATACAATTTTGTCGGAAACCAGAATTCGACATTTTGCGGACAGTATAACTCATACAACTAAATTACATTATAAACTTTCATGTTGTTCATAATAATAAACCACCTAAGTACATATAATTATGCTCAGTTTGCCTAAACAAAACATCAGAATAGATTAATATACCAACATAAAAATGGGGTATTCCATACCAAATCGACCACTTTTGACCCCGACCTTTTTCGATTTAACTGAAAGTTTTTCATCTTTTTCTACCCTATGAAAAACGATCCTCAGAATTTTTTCAAATTTTTTTACCCAACCCAAAAAAGTTATGAATTAAAAAAAAAAATGTTTTTTTTATTTTCAAGTAGCTATAACTTTTTCAAAAACTGACCTTTCGGGACCGCATTACATTCAAAATTTTTGCGTTTAAATGAACTTTTCAGGAAAAAATACAAACAAATTTTAAGATGATAAACTCCATGAAATTTTAACTTTTTTTTAGGAAAACCGTTATTTTTTCGAAGTTCGCCACTTTTTATTTTATTTTTTATTATCTCAAAAAGAAAAAGAAGAAGACGTAAGAAGAATTTTCTAGTAAAATTTTGGAAATTATCGAAAATCCCAGGTAATTATTATTATCAATTAAAAACTTATAGTAAATTGAAAATTTTTAATTTTAGATATACTACTCGAGTTAAGGAACTAGCTAGTTTAGCTAAAGATCAACCTATGACGGGATTGGAAAAAGCCCTCTGGTGGTCAGAATACGTACTAAGACATAAGGGAGCGAAACATTTAAGAAGTCCAGCTTTAGATCTTCCTGCGCACCAGTATTACTTCTTAGACATTATTGGCTTTTGTGCTATACTAATAGTTATTATTGTGTTTGTATCGGTTAAAACTATTGGTTTAGTTTGTAAAAAATTAACATACTTGTTCAATAGTACCAATAAGGTAAAAGTTACTTAAATAATCTTTTTTGTATATTATATGATTTGAAAAAAATTAAGAATTGTGTTTTTTTTTAACTGGAAGCTATGCTTTTTTAAATTAAAATATTTAATATGTTGACGATATACGAAATTGCTTTGTCATTGAAAATATTTTCTAAAAAAATAATAAGTATTCGAAAACAATAATTTTTTATACATTAGTTTATGCTAGAGTACCCCAGAAAAACGACTTTGACTAGCTTTACACTACAATTATCAATTCGGTACAGAGTTTGCCCTTTTTTAAATATTTTTTTGTTTCATCACTTACTTCGTTTCCAACAGAAGCGACAAAATGATTTTGAAAAATATTTTCTTCGTAGTAATAATTAGTATTGCAGTGCATGAAATTTATAGCGGTGATTTTTTATCTAAGGTAATAATTTATTTAATTATTAATAAAATCAATAAATTTAATTTTTTTAGTTTCATCAAAGTGACTACAAAATTAAAAATTGCAGAGCGGATGTAACCTATGTAAATAAAGATTACATGGAAAAGATTGAGTTAAAAACTTACAAATATAACCGTTCGATAGCTGCTATTAACGTAACTTTCATTGCAAATGTGGATATGAAGGATAAGCTAGAGGTGAAAATTTGTTCACAATATCTTTTCTAATTTTGTTGCTAGATTGCTAAGCTAATAAATAAATTTTCAAAATACTTATTAAATTTTCAATTTTTTTAGATTGTATTCCAGGCGTATAAATTTACAAGTAACGAATATCGAAGATTTCCAATTCGTTATCAAGTGAACTACTGTAAAGTTTTTAATTTAAATATTTATGGGCTCATGAATGCACTCAAATGTGGAAATGTGAATTCTTGCATGTGGGATAAGGTATGCAGATCAACCATTTTTATTTAAGTACTCTTATGTAATACAATATTTTAGGGTGTTGTTTATGAGGTCTGCAATTTTGTCATTGATGATACTTTATTTCCTCCGGTTATTCCAACAGGTGAATACAAAGTTGCAGCCAAATTAATGTATATGGAAACAGAAGTAGCTGCAACTGATGCATTTGGAGAGGTTTATATTCCAACTCATATAAAATAATTTTTTTACCTTAATTTGAATTATTTGCCCAAAAATGCTCTATTAAAATGTTAAAATCAAATAAATATTTCAATCCGCATTCTTTCTGGTATTTATTTTTTCTAGTGTATTCTCCCTGGAGAACCTCCAGTTGCAGTTCCTTGGATTCCTGCACACCTCCGCCTCCTCCTCCAGCAGGGTGTCTATATCAAATCTTATGTATTTGTTATAACTATAACTTCCTTCCTTGTCTTTATGATGAAGGTACCGGTGTTTATAATTTCCAGGTTATTCCTGGAAATATATTCTAATAGGAAATCTTTTCTGTTGTTCTAGTGGCTTTGCACTACCTTACTAAGTCTTCAACTTCCTTGGTAGGTGGTAGCCCAAGTTGATCACAAGGAAGATACGCCAATGAGACCACCCGGTTCATCGCGCCCCTGTCGGCCATAATTTTTATGTTTACTTACTCTTAAGTTCTCGATCCTTATCCCCTGCAATGTTTATGTCTCTGATGAGTCCCTTGTTTACCCAGGATTCTTTTGGATCAAATCAATATCTATATTATTATATTATTATGTACTTTAAGTTTATTTTATCCTGGTTTGGGTCCCGCTTGGAAAGAGTCGAGAATATTGTCTCGATGGGTGGAGCAGTTTCAGGTTGCGTTTGCCCCCCTCTACTGTCTTCACTTCCATCCCCTGCTCTTCTCCTTCCTTCTTCTTCACTATCAGGGCTTCAAAGTTTTTCCTGGAAAAATTCAGGAGTTCTACTTCCTGTATTGTTTTCGAGATCTGCTTCGATGGATATGGATAAACGGGTAATCGGATTGGTTCACAAAGTAAATATTTGTAGAATGAATTTGACTTTTGTAACATTGGCTTAGACGATTCTTTGATACTAATTTCCCATATTATTTTTTTAAATTAAGCAGGTACAATTGCAACAAATAATTCCCAGTTAATTAGTTAGGTATTTATAGTTAAAATAAAATTGTAATACAGTTTTTCGTTACACATTGGCAATTTATTTTTAAATTTATTATTATAAATTTGCATGTCAACACAAAATTATTTAAAATTTATATTTAAAAGTTTTTTGATGAGAGATTAGAAAATTGAAGAGATGAAACTATAATATATACAACACATTATGTTCTAACGATCGTCAAGCTATTAACGCATTCAACCGCATAGAAAAAAATAATGTAATACAATAATAATAATTATAAAATATAATATTGAAAATACTATAGAATTACAAGTACTTACCTAATTATGTTTTTATATAAGTATTTTTTAATAAATAGTGCATGCATTGACCAGATCATTCAGATTTAAATTTGCATTTAATTATATTTTAATTGCATACTTCTCTTATTTTTTTTTAATTACACGAGAAATAATACATTAACACTGCTCATTCGTGTTTTTTTGTCATGTGGATTGTTGTCAGTGTTTGTGTCTGACATTAAACATTTAGATTCCGAATCTGGACAGATAATTATTTCCATAAATTTTAAAATAAACCACACGAAGAAGAGATGCTATTTATAAAAAACCTTGGTAACGACAAGTCTATAGATTAATCCTTTTTTTGATTTTTTAATTTCCGATGTCCTCAAGAGCCGAAATCACCCGGGTCAGTTACGTCCCTTCTTTTTACTTTCACCAATAATAATAATAAAACATTGGAAAATTAAGTCAAAAAATTATTTTTCTATACTTTAGATGTCAATAATAACATACTAAAAAACCAAAACCATTGAATTTTATTTTCCCATAGAAAAAAAATTCCCAATAAAGACATAGAAAAACGTGCAAGTTACCAGACTACTACCTTAAAGCTACTTTTAGAAATAATTTTATGAGTTCTAGATTTATTAAAAATAAAAGATTGCTTTGAAGTGCATGAAAATTATCTGAGAAAGTTTCTGAAAAAAAAATTGAAATAAAAATTTTTTTTTTTTTATTTGATTTAATTAATTTTTTACTAATTTATATAAAACTTTTAGGGCCAAACTTATCATACCTACAATTTTGTAATTGATGACAGCAAATTTCCTCCGCTAATGTTAGTTGGTGAGTATATGGCAATAGTTAACGGAAACAAAATTAAAAAAAAACTTTTGAAAGGGGCAGCGTGATTGCTTTTCGGAAAATTTTGTTGTTGAAATCGTACAGGCTTGACAAGTGAAAGCGGTTTGGATCAAAATGTTGTTATAAATTTATATTTTTAATTACCACAATATTCTTGTTCAGATTTAGTATTATTTTTACTATGTATAAAAGAATTGTGAGCGGACCTCGTATAATTGTTAGTTCATATCGGCGCAGCGCATGCTCGTCTCATCAGTATGTCACTCAACTTACAAGTGTTTGGACGCTTGAAGACATTGTTGTAACAAAAGTTTCTTTTCTGTGTACATAACAGCATTAAAATAAATACTTATTTTAATAAAGTGCCTAGCCTAATATCATCATACAGTCCACTGAAAATCAACACCGTTTGGGGTGCAATCCAAACATTGATCCTTCGACACGGATAAGAAACCAGCAAGTAGCAATTAACACCGATTGGGGTGCAATCCAATATATCTACATAGAAGAAATACCTAGTTGGGGTACGTAGTCAACATTTCGAAGCACATTACCACTTGGGGTGCGTCACCAAGAAAAGCGATAAGAAAAGGGACGCTACATTTCGCGCCAAGAAAGCAGCCATTGTAGCACAAAGTCAAATCGGAGCGGGTGACGACAACGCCGCCAATTTGAAAGCATCTCAACTACTTGGTAAACAAATCCTTTCTTATCTAAAAATTCCTAACTTTTGTGTCTTTGCATGCATATGTCAATTTACATTAGTGAAACATTACGGGCCAAGATAATCGCCTATTACTCGATAAATATAAATAACGTTAATATTATTTGTATTAATTTCAAATTATCTTGCAATTCATCCACTTTCAATGGAAAACTTAAAGCACGAACGAGGTGTTTTAAAAGCACAGTTGACGCGATTCAAAACGTTTCTTACAAAAACGCAAGAGTCAATTAGTAGTAATAATGTGATACTTACATCAGATCAAATTAACGAAATTAAAGGTAGACTTGATATAATTTCTAGCATTTTACCTAAATTCGAAATATTACAAAGTCAAATTTCCTTCAATTGTCTTGATAGCGAAGCAGAGGATGAAATCATGGCACAGTTTGAAAATTTATATTTTGAACAAATTTACCTAGCAAAAGGCATCGTAAAAAGATTCACGCAAGGGTCAATCGAAGACTTACGTTTACCTGGTACAGGTGGTCAAACCAGAAGTCCGTCTGTGGCTAGTAATCATAGCAATCACAGTGCAGCTAACAGCAGCACAAGTACAAATGTTAGCAATAACAATGCAAGGCATTACATTAACTTGCCTAAAATCAATTTAATTAAGTTTAGCGGAAGCATAGATTCGTGGTTAGAATTCAAGGCAATATTTCAAAGCCTTGTTCATGAAAATGACACTCTAAACGAAGTTCAAAAATTGCATTATCTGAAAGCAAGTCTTACCGGAGAGGCTAATGCGGTTATCGGATCGCTAGATTTCACTGCTGCGAACTACGAGGTCGCTTTTAAAGCGTTATCTGCACGTTACGATCAGCCGAAATTAATAATAAAAAATCACTTGAACTATATTATCGAGCTGGACGCTCAAAGGAAGGAATCTTCTCAGTCATTGAGAAAAATCAATGATTCTTTATCGAAGCACGTATCTGCCGCCAAATCAATGGCAACAAGTGAGCAACTATTTGAGTGTTTAATTGTCTATTTAGTCTCTAGCAAATTGCATATTAATAGTGCTACAGAGTGGCAAAAAACATTTAATAAAGGTATCTCAATTTTGCCTTCTCTAGATGAATTCAAAGAATTTCTAACATCGCATTCAAATCTTTTAGAAACAATTGAGAAAATACAGACAACGCCATCGGTGGCAAATAGTAACAAAATTGCATTCAAGGCAAAGTCATACGTGGCTGGATTTTTGTCATGCTCATTGTGTGAGGAAAATCATTACCTCAACCAATGTGACAAATTCATAGCCCTTAGTGCTCAAGCAAGAGCAGACAAGGTACAGGAATTAAAATTATGTTTTAACTGTTTATCTAAGGGTCACCTAAAATTTCAATGCAAATCGAAGTATACTTGTAAAACGTGTAGGTCAAGGCATCATACGCTTCTTCATGCACCTGTGCAAAAGGTGAAGGTTTCTACACCTGTAGCAAATGTCTCAACTGTTGCTACCGAGGATGAGCCTATTCAAACGATATCAGCTTTCTGCGCCACTGCCTCACAAGTTTTATTACCTACTGCTTCTGCTAAGATTCTAGATGCATCTGGAATCTACCAATCGGTTAGAATCTTACTCGATTCTGGCTCACAGTCAAACTTCATTCGCACCGATGTTTGTCAAAGATTAAGGTTGCCCACTCAAGGTGCAAATATTTCAATAACAGGTTTAAGTAACTCAAACACACATGTAAAGTCGAAGTGTGAACTCGAGCTGATTGCTCACAATAACAATTTCAAAATTAAACTTTCTTGTTTAATTATTAATGAAATAACTGGAAGCATACCAAGCTTCAACCTAAAGAGGGATAGTTTTCAAATACCTAGTAACATTCGTTTATCTGATTCTCGATTCAATATACCGGGGAAAATTGATCTCTTGGTAGGTTCTCCCACATTCTTCGAGCTTCTTTGCAATAGAAAAATCAATTTAGGTCACAACCTTCCTATATTGCAGGAAACTCAGCTAGGTTGGATTATCGCTGGTCCAACTAGTTCTAACGAAGGCAGCCAAGTGCAATGCCATGTCAACACTACTATTGATCTTCAAGATCAAATAACAAGATTTTGGGAACTAGACAGTTACCCAACAGAAAAGGTTTTCTCTTCCGAGGAAAATATTTGTGAATCGCATTTCATAAATAATACAAATAGAAATTCAGAGGGACGTTTTGTAGTGACAATCCCATTAAAGGAACAACCGATAGTTCTGGGCGACTCTCTTTTTACAGCACAAAAACAATTTCTTGCGTTAGAACGTCGATTGCAAGCCAATCCCAAACTTCAAGGAGATTACCGAAATTTTATGAAGGAATATCTAGATTTAGGTCATATGTCTTTATCTGATACAACAGTTATACCTTCTTACTATCTTCCACACCACGGGGTTCAAAAGTCAAACAGCTTGACAACCAAGCTCCGGGTAGTCTTCAACGGTTCTTCGCCAACAACGACAGGGAAATCTTTGAACAGCATTCAAATGATTGGTCCCACAGTACAAGAAGATCTATTTACGATTTTAATCCGCTTTAGGCAGCACACTTATGCTATATCTGCTGATATAGAAAAGATGTATCGTCAGGTAGAAGTAGAGCCAAGTCAACGGCCTCTACAACGCATTTTATGGAGGTTCGCGCAGACAAGCCCCATAGAACATTACGACTTAAATACGGTAACTTACGGAACGGCTTCCGCCTCATATCTTGCCATTCGCTCTCTCAAACAATTAGGTGTAGAATGCGAGGAAAAATTACCTAAAATAGCTGAAATAATCAAACGCGACTTTTACGTGGACGATTTACTTTCTGGTGCTTCTACTATAGAAGCTGCGCGCGAAATTTGCGAACAAATTTCAACGGTTCTAAATTCAGGTTGCTTTAAACTTAGAAAGTGGATTTCTAATAATCCAGAGGTACTAAAAAGCATACCTGACTCGGATGTACATCCTGGTATTTTAGTCATTGGGGACCATGAGCAATCAAGCACTCTAGGCCTCACGTGGTTATTTCAAACTGATCACTTTATGGTTTCTATATCTGATACGGCGTCTCCTAAAATTACTAAGAGACAAATGCTTTCTGAAATATCTCAGATTTTCGATCCTTTGGGATTATTTACGCCATGTACGTTCGTGGCTAAAGTTTTTATGCAAAAACTTTGGCTTGAAAAATTAAATTGGGACGATCCTATTCCTATCGATATGGAAAAACGATGGATCTTGTACAGGTCAGAACTTTTAGATCTTAAAGATCTAAAAATACCGAGGCACGTCACGTGTGTAAACCCAACTTCCATTCAAATTCATGGGTTTTGTGACGCAAGTACTGAAGGTTACGGTGCTTGCATTTACATTCGTTCAATAAATACAGAAAATCAAATTTACACAAATTTGTTATGCTCAAAATCAAGGGTTGCACCTTTAAAACCCACAACTATTCCGAAACTTGAGCTCTGTGGAGCATTATTGTTAAGTAAATTATTAAAAACAGTTTTAAAGGCGGTAAACTTGCAACATTTCTCTTGTTACTTGTGGTGCGATTCAACCATCGTTCTAGGGTGGTTGAAGACCAGTCCGAATCTTTTGAAAACTTTCGTTTGCAATCGAGTTGCGGATATTCAAAATTTAACTGAGAATGCCATCTGGAGGCATGTGCCAACGAAAGCGAATCCAGCGGATTTGTTGTCGAGAGGAGCAGCTCCTCAAATCTTAAAGAACTCCACATTGTGGTGGAACGGGCCATGTTGGCTACAAAAGGAAGAAGCTTTTTGGCCAAATCATAGTTTTTGTCTTCCAAAGCTTCCTGATCTAAAAAAGGAAATGAAGGCTCTTGTTGTCAGAAAACAAGAATCATTTCAGTTTAACAACTACTCGAACTTAAATCGACTCGAAAGAGCAATCGCGTTTTGCTTGCGATTTAAGAATAATTGCCTAATCTCTAAACACAACAAAATTTATGGGTTTTTGACTCCCAAGGAACTCACTAATTCATTGCATAAATTAATTAAAATTTCGCAATCGGATACTTTTGGTGATGAGTTGAAATTACTTTCTGAAGGAATGCCTGTGAAGAAATCATCTTCTCTAATTGGATTAAACGCTTTCATTGATGACCAAGGTTTAATTCGTGTAGGTGGAAGACTCCACAATACTAAATACGCTTACGACAAGAGACACCCTCTCTTAATCGATGGGAAACATCCCTTATCGAAACTTATTGTCACTCGTGAACATCTTAAAATGTTTCATGCCGGTCCGCAGCTTCTTTTAGCTAGCTTACGTGATAAATTTTGGATTACAGCTGGAAGGAATTTAGTCAAATCAGTAGTTCACAAATGTGTGAAATGTTTTAGATTTTCTTCTTCAATTACTAGACCGATTATGGGAAATTTACCTCCAGCTCGTGCTGAAAAATCATTTCCTTTCCAGCATGTCGGTATCGATTACGCCGGTCCAATAAATATAAAGGATCGAAAAGGTCGTGGATCTAAAACCACAAAGGCTTATCTGTGCATTTATGTTTGTTTTGCTACCAAGGCAGTTCATCTCGAACTTGTAACAAGTCTATCTACGGAACATTTCATAATGTCATTTCGACGTTTTGTCGCCCGACGCGGCAAACCGACTCATGTTTACTCAGACAATGGTACTAACTTTGTAGGCGCGAACAATGAACTGCTTCAACTGGGCAAATTTCTTAAAAAACAGGAATCGTCAATTCCAGAAATTGTTGCTTGCGAAGGAGTACACTGGCATTTTATACCAGCTCATAGTCCACATTTGGCGGTCTATGGGAAGCAGGCGTTAAGTCATGCAAATTTCATCTCAAACGAGTAATAGGCGAGCAAGTCTTGGTTTATGAAGAGCTATGTACTTTGTTATATCAAGTAGAGTCCATCCTTAACTCCAGACCCCTTGCTCCCTTAACTTCCGATCCAAGTGATTTACAGCCGCTGACACCAGGTCATTTCTTAATTGGACGTTCTATGACCGCATTACCCGATCCAGACGTCAGTCTTATTGCTGAAAATCGTCTCGACGCCTTCCAAAGAATTCAAGGATTTCAACAGCATCTTTGGACACGATGGAGTAAAGAGTATGTTTCAGAGTTGCAGCAAAGAGTAAAATGGAAGCTACATCACTCCGATTTATCTGCTGGTGCTTTGGTCCTGATCAAGGAAACCTCACCTCCTTTGAAATGGCTAATGGGAAGAGTAATTTCGCTACATCCTGGCTCCGATGGTGTCAACCGTGTGGCAACACTACAAACAGCAAATGGTATCATCAAACGAGCATTTTCGAAAATCTGCCCGTTACCTAGTGCGGAAAATTAGTGTTTCTTCGACTATTTCGTTATGTGCGAACATTGTTTTATTTTGTGAATATCTTTTTTCCACAAATGTTTATCTTGTTCATTTCTAGTTTCTAAGTTTTGTTAAACCAACTTATTTTCTTATTTACTGTTATTTTTTAGATTTTAAGTGTTTTTCAAACTCATTTATGTTCAATTATGTTTGCTTGCCTTTGCAAATTTGTTTTTTTTTGAATTTATATTTAATCTTTGAAAATGTTTCAAATTTCAAGGCCGGGGGTATGTTCAGATTTAGTATTATTTTTACTATGTATAAAAGAATTGTGAGCGGACCTCGTATAATTGTTAGTTCATATCGGCGCAGCGCATGCTCGTCTCATCAGTATGTCACTCAACTTACAAGTGTTTGGACGCTTGAAGACATTGTTGTAACAAAAGTTTCTTTTCTGTGTACATAACAGCATTAAAATAAATACTTATTTTAATAAAGTGCCTAGCCTAATATCATCATACAGTCCACTGAAAATCAACACCGTTTGGGGTGCAATCCAAACAATTCTTCTAAAATTTATCGTAAATTTGATAATGCAATTTTTTTAATTTTCTCGCAGATAATATTTTTGAAAAGAAATCGAAAGATTCGTTTAGCCTTTTTCGAAAAAATCGTCCTGTCACTCTTGAAAAAGTTCTTAAAAAAATTCGTAAAAAACAAAAATAAAGTCATTCCCATTAAATATTATAAATTAAATATTAGGATAACTGTGATGTATATCTAAATAAATATTTAATTTAAAAATAAAAAATAATTTTTTTTAAATATTTTTAATAAATTTTAACCCAAAAAAATAACATACATCAGTTTGGCTTATATAAGAATTAAAACGAAGTAATGTAAACTTTGTAACCTTCGTTTGAAATTTTTAGTTTTGTTAATTCCGTTTTATTTAATTTAAATTCTATTTGCGCGTTTAAACCCCTCTCTGGTAATTAATAGTTTCAATAGTTTTACGTTTAGTTCATTTTTTTAGTCATCACCATTTTCAGTAGAGATCAGTAGATCTGACTGGTTAGTTACACGTTCCCGCGTTTCGTCAGTCTCCCAACATCTGTGACTCCGGATGGGTTGTATTCACAACACCCATACGTTATGGAAAATTTAGTGGTGCTTTCGTTTCTTGACAATTTCTGAAGAACTTTTACGTTACGTTTCGTGTTTTGTGGCCGGAATACCCGTGGTGGCATTCAATATTGCTCCTGCCTTTGTGCAAATTTGAGCCCCTTTTCAGAAAATTAAGTTTAAGTATTCGTGCCGTTTATTGTGCATGTAGTCCGTGGTGACCGATCATCAGTGAAGGTTGATTTTGAAAATACCACAAACCCGATTTGAGTCAGACTTCCCAACTGGATAATTTGGCTTAGTAATTCCGTCGTTAGCTGAAGGAACTTTCCGTTGACTATCCCGCCTTTCCAGTCGGCACTAATTGTAGACAACTGCGTCAGCACTTCATCACTTTACCTTGAAGATCTTGTGTGGCAACTTGTTGTCGTAAGTGTTTTTCTACGTAATGCAGCTTATATCGTTATTTTAAAATTTGGTCGTAACAATTTTGCAACTTTGGAACTTCATGTGCAATTTTTTTTTTGTGTTTGCGTTAAAATTAGTCACGTCAGAAATTCAATAATTTATTAAATTAACGTCGCTTCAATTTATTTAGTAAAATTAAATGCAGTTAACATTTTGAAGAAAACAACACTTTGCGTTGTTTCTGTTTTACTTTTTATATAACAAATTGTTCGTCGAGTCGGTCAAACATATTTCGTTGATAAGCAAAATTTAGTTTCAGCAATTCATTTGTAATTTTGTTGATTATTTCATTATGTAAAATTATTTTTAGTATTTAGCATTCTTTTGTCTTGGTCATTAATTGCTTGTTTATGAAATTAATAATGTTAAACCATCATTAAATTTTAAGAATTCACCCTCATTTAGTTTTAAGGTTTTGACTACGAACAACTTGACTTATTCATTTGCAAATTGTGATTTGTTTTTTTCTGTTTCCTAAATTATGCTTAATTTCGATAAATTAAATTCATGTGTTACCCCCATTTTTTTTTGTTTTCTTATTACGAAACTACCGTTAGATTGGAGTTCGAATCTCGAGCAAAGCCTCCAAGTAAGGTAAGTCTTCGATTCTCATCCGCTCGAGTGGCGCCCTCTCGATTTCGATTTTCTCGATTTAGTCTTTTGTGGAACTCGGTTGCTGGATGTCCTTGATTTTGTAGAATTCCACGACCTCGCCGACTTTGAGCTGGCGGCCTTCCAGATAACCGAGACCCATATTTCCCTTTCTTTTGACGCATCCTATCTGAAGGGCAATTTTGCCCGTTACAACTTAGTATGATAAATGTATATGGTCCAACAGAAGACAAAGATGATAGTGAAATAGAGAAATGTTATGCTAAGCTGGAAAGGGTAAACAATTGATCTCTGGACGTGGTCCGAGGTAGTTCATTTTTGGCAAAAGGCCAAATCAGTTGAACACGGACTTGGGTCCAAACAAGTCGTTGAAGTGGTGGGATACAAAGAAAGCTGAAGCCAACCAGATAGTGATTTAAAAATTAATTTTTGATCTACCAAGAACAAATTTAATTTGGAAATAGAACCGTACGAGGCAAGTTAGTGGAAATATTTTGGAAGTGGCTTAGAAAAATTATTGAAATCAATTTGGACGTGGTTTCACATCAAGTGATTGGAGAAGGTGAAAAATCACAAACCATTTCGTGGGGAACAGGAGGATCAGGACAGGATTACTTCAGTTAGGTTTGCATAAACTGTTTATTAATGTGCTGTTGCGGATTAATGCGGATTTTGCGGATAGTTAAACGACACGGGAAAAGCGCATTGTTAGGCGGCGATTTATGTCCTCAGTTCAAAATTTAAGATTCTTTGAAAGCATATTAAAAAAATTGATAATTACATTATTTCGTTTCACAAGTTGGATGCAGAGGTTCGTTGAGTTTGCATTCATTGCATTGAACAGAAAGTAAGTATGGACTCTTAACAGTATTCCACTGTTAACAGTCTATATAGTTGGGGTATCCTGGTCGGACGCACCCGCTTGGTTGTTTGCTGATTCATCAGCTGGATTTCGGTTTAGTATTGATTCTGCCATAAAGAGAAAAAACATTTTTTGAATTTAATTTATTTTTGAAAGTTGTACAATCACACAGACTACTGCCTACAAACAGAACTACTGCTTTTTTGCAGAACTACTAATTTTTGTTCGAAAGGTATTCGTGGTTAGAAGTTTCAGCCAGAGTGTTGCATACCTAGCTTCTTGCTTTTGCGCTGAGCTGGCTGGCGGATTCTAGCCCCCAGCTCAGGACTGCTATATAAATTGTGGGAGCACTAATATATTTTTGCCTAGTGCATCACATATCCTAGCGCCGGCACTGATTACATGTTCTTCTGAAATAGCTTTAATTATCTAGGTAAATACAGACCAACTACTAAAATGGCATTTTGCCAAAATAAATTTCTAGTGCCTCTGCTATTCAGGCAATTAACCTGGAAGTGAAAATTCTCTAAAAATGTGCAGTTAATCAAATCTCCATATTTTTTGCTTTATTTTAAAAATCTAAATTGAATTGCAACAGATACTAAAGTAAGGATTCCAGTAAGTCCCTAGAAAGATAATTAAATTAAAAAATTTAAAAACTAAAATTTAAAAACAAACTTACACTTCCAACCATGGCTAGGTTACAAATAAAAACATCAGATGCGTTAATTATTACTTTTTGATGTTTTAATGTACGTAGATATCCCTCGAACTGAAATAAAAATATAATAAATAAATATAAATAATATAAAAATTAAAAAAACAAGAAAGTATACTACAAGTGAATTTCTTGAATTAAAAATTATAAAAAGTTTACATTCTACCTGAAGCCTTTCTTCTTGTGGCAAGCGACTACTAGGATATTTAAAGAGAAATGAAAACATGTCGTAAACCTAAAATTATAAATTATAATAAATTAAGTTACAAGATATAAATATATGTACAGGGTCTTCCCGGATATACTTTACATAACATGGCTATAGCCCCGTAATGAAAAAATGGCTTAGTACTTTTTTAAAGAAGTGAAATAATCTACAAACTAGATTCAAACTTTACTGTCTAAAATCAACGGTTTTCGAATTATTAATTTTATTTAAATTACAAAAAAATTCAAGTTTTTTTTTATTTAAAGACCTTATTTTAAGGTCAAATTTTTCATATCAAATTATCTTCAACCGGAGAACAATGAAAATAAGTAGTGAATAATCTAAGATTAAAAATTTTGAATCCTAATCATTACTTACCAGTGACTCTAACTTCCAAAAAGTTAAGATAAAATAAACGAAGTACAATAATGACAAAATGGTTTCTATGTGTAAAATAATATTTTCCGCACAAAAAAATATTGATTGATTCTGAATGATTTTTAAAATAAACTGAAATTGTAAGAAAGCTTCACATATCATATAGAAAGAAATACAAATGACCATGAACAGATTAAGAAAGCTATTAAATAATCGAGTAGCAACAAAGAGTTGGGAATGTAATTTTGAAAAAATCAAGATAAAAGATTCCGAAGTTTCAAAATTAATAAATATATCATTAATGATTGCCAGGCGTCTATGTAAATTGTAATATGGAAAAATTAAAGATTTCCGTAAATGACATTCCAATTGATAATGGCAATTTTTGTATATCAAAGAAAAAACATTATAAACATGATAAATAAGAAAGCAAGCAAAAGAGGTAATATATAGGACAATTACTAAACCGGTTGATTCCAAATAAGTTATAAAAACCCTATCAATATAGAGAACTAACAGTACCGTTACTCCAGTCATCACAAAGTTTATTAAAAGTAGTGATAAATAAACCTGGGATCGTAAATGTGCGATATCCGTAACTGATAGCAATACAATTAATCTCGAGCCACGGAAAGTTTCCAAAATATCTTGGAGTAATTCACATACACGGTAAATTTTTCCAACTTGCAAACGGGCATATAATATGACCAGAACCGAACCCAAACATAAAAAAAAATTTGGAATCCTACTCAAAACCTCGGTTAGACTTTTGGAATTTTCTATGTCACTGACAATATTAAGACCGCAGCTTATCAAACTGCAGCCCACCAGAAGCGCAATCAAAATACTGGAATATAGGAAAACCTTTGGTGAGCTAATATTTGCTCGCAAAATTCTTGTCGTATGGTCACAAGTAATTCTAATAGGTGGTAAACCTATAATCGAACCATATTTAAATATTGGGCCCAAAGCGCAAGAAATGCAATTTGGTCGTAAAGTGGGTTTCGACATCTTTCAAACAGTATAACTCATACAACTAAACTATAATGATTTGTTTTTTGATGTCGTTAAAATACTAAACTACTAAAGTACATACAATTGGGTCCAATAAGTGAAATAATCGATTAGAGCATATTAAAAATATATTAACATGTAATTCAAACCAACAGGGAATGAGTGTCTCCCCTCCATTGATAAACAGAACGAACATATTATATTTATAAGCAAATAATAACAATCGATTAAGCATAAAATTTGGGAGGAAGGTAAAAAAGTTTTTTCCGCATTAGTGCGGAAAAATAATTTTTTATGCACAAGTGAGTTTTACTTTTCCGTATATGCGCATTGTTACATGCTACCAGTTATAAGATGAACGGCTACCTACCCTCGTATATAACCGCTTAATGCAATCTAAAATAATTTTCAAATCAATACTCTGTAATGGTTTGCTGTTATTTGGTAACTATTCATTCATTAAACACTTGTGAAGCTTATGTTAGCACCGATCTAACAAAGGTCTTGTAGACTCTTACTTTTGTCCCTAAGACAGCCTCTTGCTTTTAAACATCTTCTTGTTCGTGTATATTTTCGTTTATCTTCAGTCTTATTTTTGTTGCTTGCTTTTCTACTTCTGTCAGAAGTTTCAAGTCGTATATTCTATGTTGTACATTCTCTCTAGCATTACATATCATTTCTCCATTGCCTGGTACTTTTTCATTTGTTATTTTCTTCTCCTCTGAAAAAATTGGTTATGTTACCTTTTATCATGCTCACATTTTGATTTAGTAGTGTCGGAAAATGGTTTTTTCATATTTCTTTTATGAAACGTCGATTTTCGGGGGAAATGTTGGTTATATTTTAGATTTGGTTAGGAGTGGTTATTGTTTGGTAAAGTGAGGTTTGGTTTTACAAAATGGAGTAGGTGACGCTTACATACAATGATGTAACAACTTATTTAATAGTGCACCTATTTCGAACCAGTAATTTGTATGTGATTTAGAAATAACAATAAAATGAGGTTTGCACAGGAAAGTAATGACGTAACCGAGTCCTCTTCATTGGTATAGCTGTCTTCATTAGGACATCAGACAATCATATTAGTTAGGGCATTGCGTGCTCGAATAGATGGTTTAATTCCCCCCCCCCATGTGACCTATATTATTGGTGGGTGGTTCCTCAAATTGCTGCATTATTTGAATGAGTTCGTCTTTTGTTTGGCAACCAGCAGTTGGTTTTTTAATTTATTACTATTTATTTTATGTGTTATCTTTGTATTTTAGATTCTAATGTAAAAAACATCGCTGACTGACGATGTAAATATATGTATTTATTAATCCAAGTGAAAGAAAATCTACAGAAAACCGGATAAATGTTAAGAAATTCCAGGAAAACGCAAAGAAATCTCAAAAAAATCTAAAAAGTTTTAGGATAGGATATCTTGTGAAATGGAAAATCGAAAAAGGAAAAAAGCTCATCTATAGTATTCTCAATTGTATTTTCTATTCCTTACGACTTTCTCCAATTTCCCTTCAGTTGTACATAAGAACGGAGTCAGAAGAAATTCATGGGTAAGGTAAATGATTCTGGGGAGGGCAAATACATATTTTTTTTAATAAGAATTTGGATATATTTTTTAAATTTTAACAAAATTTAGTAATTTTATTTGTTTTGATGAGTCATTCGGGGGGGGAGGGGGACAGTAACCCCGTTATTTATTTTACTTTACTAGTTAAATCAAAGAAAATATTAATTAATTCATAATTCGTGACTTCTCGCTTAGCATTTTGTGAGTTATTGATTTGATAACGCGCCCGCCGTTCAGATATTTATTTTATTCAAAAATTTTTTTTATAAACAATTAAATTAAAAACCCACACTTTTGGCGCTTTCTGAACTTTGGCGCTGGGTGCTGCGGCTCCATTGCACCCATGGTTTATCCGGCCCTGAAAAGATGCAACTTTTCCTTACTCCTCCCCGAATTGGAATTTGATCCGTCGTGTCTCCATCAACTTTTACATTTGCAGTCTGGTTTCAGTACAGGTTTCAGTACATGATTCTTAGATCTTTATCGTCTATTCCCACCTTTCTAAAAATTTCTTCCAGATTTTCATGTTGAACTCTATCGAATGCTTTATGGTAGTCTATAAAGCAAGCATATATATTGCAGTTCATGTCTGTATATGTGGAATAGCACCTGCATGCAGAACAATGCTACTCTTGTTCCTAGTGCATTCCTGGAACCAAACTGGGTTCTTCCCAGATGCTCTTCGCAAACCTTGCGTATTTGCTGGTAAATAATTAGCCAACTCAAGCCATCCTCATCGAGAAGTTTTGGAAATTCTGAGTGGATGTCGTCGGGGTCAGGAGCTTTTCCATCCTTCGTGTTTATAATATTGCATTCCAGACGGGATGGGACAACTCGGCGCCGCCAACTCGGCGCCGACCGACTCGGCGCTGCTAACTCGGCGCCGGCTAACTCGGCGCCAGGACAACTCGGCGCCAGCCAACTCGGCGCCAAGACAACTCGGCGCTAATCAAGCTTAGGTTAGAAAACGACATTTTATTTAACTACGATACATTATTTTTATAATTAATATTTGTTATATTAATTATTGTTAATTAATTGATATTTTTTTAATTATTGTTAATTAATTGATATTTTTTTAATTAATAGGTTCTGCTAAAAATAAATCTACATGTTAGATGTTTCTGCTAGCCCCCCTTCTCCTAAGTGAGTTAATCTCGACCTCATTAAACAGTACTTGACACAACGTGGACTTCAAGAATCTCATTTACAGCCATATCCACTGGCGAAGCCAGAATCGTTATAAGAATAACGATTTAACAAACATTTTATTATTTACTTGGCGCCGAGTTGTCCTGACGCCGAGTTAGCTGGGGCCGAGTTGTACCTGACCGCATACCAGACGTCATTCTTGATTATGTATGCACCTGATTCCGATTCATATGTACGAGCATGTGGTGGTTTGTCATCCTCGAAGAGATCTTTTATATATTCATCCAATGTGTTTTTCTTTATTTTTTTATCAATTATGACTCAAAAGAGAGAGAAAATCCAGAATCCAGAAGTTATATATTTTTCAGTTACTTTTAAGCTTTCCGAATTTTTAAAAAATAGTAAAAATTAAAAATTTTGATTTTTTGTTGATTCCTACCATAAAGGGTAAGAGAAAAAAATTTTTTTGCCAAATTTTAAGAAAATCGGTCAATTAGAACTTGAGATTTTGTGACAAACACAATTTTTTCCTGCGTGTAACTTTGTGAAATATATATTTTTACTTTATCATACAAAGTATGAAAAAGTATTGTTATCGTGCGGAAAAAAAAATTGAGATTTTGATGAATTTAGGCATATTGGGATCCCAGAAGCGGAAAATCATCATTTCCAAAAAATGTCTGTATGGGTGTGTGTGTGTGTGTGTGTTTGTGTGGCATTAACTGTGGCTACCTGTGTGTGCATTAAACTCAATTATGGCGTACGCTTTAGTTGTGGCAACATACATTCGGATGCCACAGCAAAATTTGTCATAACTCGGCTATTATAGGTGTTTAATGTGTTTGGATTTGAACTTGCCGCTTCTATGAGAATAAGTCGCAAAATACAAGTTAAAAGGAGGCGTTACCGTTAAAGATATGGCGGGAATGAAATCTGTGTGTAGTACGCCACAATTGAGTCTGTATCTTGGATAGTTTTAACCTGATTGTGACTACATTTGTCACTCGGTATGGTGGCGCCCTCTGGTCACACACACTATTTAGTTTTGGAATTTGTTATAAAAAATAATAGTGTCTTGAATGCCACAGCTATGGGAAGTATTTTAATAGCTGATATGAATCATGTTATAAATATATATTTAGCTTTGTTCAACCGCTTATACAGACCCGAAATAACCGAAAAATGGGCTTAGGGTTCCACAAGCAATGTATTTGCTGTGTACAGTGTGTGTTTAAGATGTCACATATAATTCGTCGTTTTTCTCGGCAGAGAGCGCGCCATTAGAAGCGTATATAATATATTATACAACCAACGATACAACGTTTCTGAGCTCGGTTATTTATAAAATGAATTAGATAACAAGTTTTATAGAAGTATAATATCATTCTTATGCATGTTTGATTTAAAACTTTAAATTGAATTAAAATTTTAGAATCATTTAATAAGTTACATGCATTCCATCAGTCTGAAATCTATCAAATTCTTTTTTGCAACAAATTTTACTAGGAGGAGGATACCTAAAATAGTTACCTAATATTTGAATTCAAAATTTTCAATTCAAAAATAACACCCGAATAAAACTTATTGTGAATTTATTTTAGTGGTAGTTTTTTTAGTAGAAAATATTCGAGCTTTCATAATCATAATTTATAGTATGTATTCTGCCAATTTTTAAAATTAACTGAATGTTTATGAAAATTAACATTGAATAAAGCTTTTGAATTTTTCATTTAGCTCCGAGCCACATACGTTCTGAATATTTCGTCGGCATTCAAGCAAAAGTGACCAACTGCATAAATGGCGAAAATAAGATGCTTGACTAATTGAGTTGAATAACGATATAATAATAAAAAAATAATTAAAATTTTAATATAATAAACTATATTAATTGTATTATGACTAAAATTATTGAAATTTGGCATTAATTGTCTGATTTTATAAGCGATATTCAACCTAAAAGTTGCTCTCCTGTAAAACTTGAGTTTTGCAGTTGGTCACTTTTGCTTGTATGTCGATGATTAATTAGAAAAAAGATCTTTTAAATTTTTCTTTTAGCTCCGAGCCACATACGTTTGGTGCCGCTGTTTAAATTTGATTTTAATATTCAATTAGATCACCAGATGATAAAAAAAATTAGCGATGTGTAAAGGCATTAAAAGTTTATCTAATCGTTGAAACATGAAAACCAATGCTGTTGAAAAATTTAATTTAAACTTAAATAAAATAAAAAACAGAATCAATGTTAAGCAATTCACTTCACGCTAAAGTTTATTCATAAACTTTTATTTTTCAAAACTGACATCCAATGATTTTTTTTCACCTTTCGATTAAATCTATAATTATCTTATAAATTTAAAAAATTGTATCCTTGACTAATTATGATAAGCTTTGTGGTAACTACTATAAAATTTGAGAGAGAAATGACTCTCTCACTCGCACTCGCAGACGATTTGAAATCGTACGTACAATCGTTGTACTATCCGGTGCATTTTTCCTTTTCTATTTTTAGACATGATATTAGAAAAATTGGAAAATTGTTTTACAAAAATAAAAATTGTAAGCTTAAAAATACTATACCTACCTACCATTTATACCTACAATTTCTATTGAAACATGAAAATAAATGCTTAAAAATTGAAACAATTGTTATAAATAAATGTGTATTTTCAAAATTGACGTCCAAGGATTTTTTTTCACCCTTCGATAATTCTAAGTATAATTTTTATCTTATAAATTTAAAAAATTGTAACCTTGACTAATAAATTATTATAAGCTAACGTAACCCGAATTCAAAACTTTCCAGTGCATTGTGTGCTTTTCTATTTTTTTATTAACCGACTACAAAATAAGGAGGAGATTTTCAATTCGTCTGAAAATTTGGATGTATGTTCAGCGATAATTCGTTACACGTTGTCCGATTTCAATGATTCTTTTTTTGTTAAAAAATGGGTAACACAGGGGTTGTCCCATATAAATTTGGTCACGATCAAAAACAAAAATTAGCAAATTTGATTAAACGCATAGGCTGCAGAATATTCATTTACATGATAATACTTTATAAATAGGTACCATTACCACGCATCTCATGCTAGATGTAATGTGAGCTGTTTTACAATAAACAAGTTTGATAATAAGTGAATACTTTAGGTCAGATAATAAAAATTTGTTTCTTTTTCATTTTATGGAACCCCATATAAATGACGAGCTTTCTTTTAAGCTTTTTTGCATGTTTTTAAGAAACAATTGAAGGTGACGACTGCGGAACTGGATAATATTTGTAACCCTAGTATTACTTAATTTTAATACATAATATTAAATAATTTTTGCGTAACCACGACGACTCACGGTGATGTAGATTTGAAAAAACTGGGATATTATCAATTTATTGAAACTTCGAATATTGCAATATGAATATTGAGAAGCAGAAAAGAAGGCTCTTATAGGAGTTTTATTTAAATGTGAGGCCCCAGGTGCAGCCTGATTTGGAGCCCCCCCCCCCTATGACCCCAACAAGAATGGGATGGTTCACTAAAATTCTCATGTAATCAATTCACAGTTAAATTCTGCGTTAGTGCTCGTTTAAAGTGGAACTTTTCTTGCCTTCATTCTTGCGAACTGCAATAATAATAGATTCATAATCTAAACAATTGCACTTCATTTTCTATAAACATGAGTGACAAGCTACTCAAATACGTAATTGACTTAAATAATTCTTAAGCCGTTAACCATAACACCGTGGGCCGTAATACCGATTTTTTTTGTTTCCAGATTTTCACGGAAATATCCGTTTTGACTTTCCTTGAATCCATTTTGACTATTTTTTTAACTTTTAACTTATTGATGTTAGTCGTTGAACTATAGACAGGTCCGATGATGGGGGGCGAGAGTCGATGGAAATTTCATCTGGACCCGGAGTTTCTGATGGGGATCGGAAACAAATTTTTTATTATCTGACCTAAAGTATTCACTTTTTATCAAACTTGTTTATTGTAAAACAGCTCAAATTACATCTAGCATGCGATGCATGGTAATGGTACCTATTTATAAAGTAATATCATGTAAATGAATATTCTGCAGCCTATGCGTTTAATCAAATTTGATAATTTTTGTTTTTGATCGTGACCAAATTTATATGGGACAACCCCTGTGTTACCCATTTTTTAACAAAAAAAGAATCATTGAAATCGGACAACGTGTAACGAATTATCGCTGAACATACATCCAAATTTTCAGACGAATTGAAAATCTCCTCCTTATTTTGTAGTCGGTTAATAAAAAAATAGAAAAGCACACAATGCACTGGAAAGTTTTGAATTCGGGTTACGTTAGCTTATAATAATTTATTAGTCAAGGTTACAATTTTTTAAATTTATAAGATAAAAATTATACTTAGAATTATCGAAGGGTGAAAAAAAATCCTTGGACGTCAATTTTGAAAATACACATTTATTTATAACAATTGTTTCAATTTTTAAGCATTTATTTTCATGTTTCAATAGAAATTGTAGGTATAAATGGTAGGTAGGTATAGTATTTTTAAGCTTACAATTTTTATTTTTGTAAAACAATTTTCCAATTTTTCTAATATCATGTCTAAAAATAGAAAAGGAAAAATGCACCGGATAGTACAACGATTGTACGTACGATTTCAAATCGTCTGCGAGTGCGAGTGAGAGAGTCATTTCTCTCTCAAATTTTATAGTAGTTACCACAAAGCTTATCATAATTAGTCAAGGATACAATTTTTTAAATTTATAAGATAATTATAGATTTAATCGAAAGGTGAAAAAAAATCATTGGATGTCAGTTTTGAAAAATAAAAGTTTATGAATAAACTTTAGCGTGAAGTGAATTGCTTAACATTGATTCTGTTTTTTATTTTATTTAAGTTTAAATTAAATTTTTCAACAGCATTGGTTTTCATGTTTCAACGATTAGATAAACTTTTAATGCCTTTACACATCGCTAATTTTTTTTATCATCTGGTGATCTAATTGAATATTAAAATCAAATTTAAACAGCGGCACCAAACGTATGTGGCTCGGAGCTAAAAGAAAAATTTAAAAGATCTTTTTTCTAATTAATCATCGACATACAAGCAAAAGTGACCAACTGCAAAACTCAAGTTTTACAGGAGAGCAACTTTTAGGTTGAATATCGCTTATAAAATCAGACAATTAATGCCAAATTTCAATAATTTTAGTCATAATACAATTAATATAGTTTATTATATTAAAATTTTAATTATTTTTTTATTATTATATCGTTATTCAACTCAATTAGTCAAGCATCTTATTTTCGCCATTTATGCAGTTGGTCACTTTTGCTTGTATGCCGACGAAATATTCAGAACGTATGTGGCTCGGAGCTAAATGAAAATTTCAAAAGTTTGCTTTATTCAATGTTAATTTTAATAAACATTCAGTCAATTTTAAAAATTGGCAGAATACACATAAATGATTATGAAAGCTCGAATATTTTTCACTAAAAAAGACTTCCACTAAAATAAATTCACAATAAGTTTTATTCGGGTGTTATTATTTTTTGAATTGAAAATTTTAAATTCAAATATTAGGTGTCCTCACCTCCTAGTAAAATTTGTTGCAAAAAAGAATTTGATTGGTTTCAGACTGATGGAAATAGTATTGCATGTAACTTATTAAATGATTCTAAAATTTTAATTCAATTTAAAGTTTTAAATCAAAAATGCAAAAGATTGCTATTATAATTTTATTTAATAAAACATCTCAGCTAATTCCGGCTAATTCATTTTATAAATAACCTTAATGATATAAAGTTACTGAAGCGATGTTACAAAATTCAGTACATGTGTATTGAGCTCAGAAACTTTGTATCGTTGGTTGTATATATTATATACGCTTCTAATGGCGCGCTCCCTGCTGAGAGAAACGGGAAACTAAATGTGGCATCCTAAACACACACTGTACACAGCAAATACATTGCTTGTGGAACCCTATACACATTTTCAGATAAATGCATTTGATGTGGCAACGGATGCCACATGCTTGCTTATAGTCTGTATTTTTATCTTCGAAAATACGGAGAGTAAACGAGCGCCTCCTAGCGCAAATAAATTGTAATTTTATGTGCTATGCGCACAGTGACCAACAACAAAATCGCCACAATTGGGTGTATAGGTCGGGCTGCCACAAAGATGCATGGACATGTATATGTGTGTGTGTGTGTGTGTGGTCAAATTTTGTGTGCGCTCTACCTCAAAAAGTAATAGGAATTTTTTAACAAAATTTCGTATTTAGTTCATACATATTGAGACTTAGAACTGATTAGATTTTGGTTAAAATCGGTACACGGAAACTCAAAAAAAAAAATATTTTGTAAATAAAAAAAATAATTTTTTTCCTTTTCTTTAAATTTTATTTTTTTATTAAATTCTTCTCTATAATAATATTAAAAAAGTATTAATCAATAATCGTGTAAATATCCAATTTTTGAAAATATTCGTTTTTCAAATTTAAAAAAAAAAATTTTTTTCTTATTTTTAAAATTTTATTTTTTTATTATGTTCTGTTCCGTAATAATAATAAAAAAGTATTAATCAATAATCGTGTAAATATCCTATTTCTTTATATTTTTGTTATTTAAAAGTATGATAAAGTTATGGGCATGGGCACATCCGATTTTTTTCTTTGAAATGTTTTTGTGAATTCTTAAAATATAAATAAATAAATAATAATAAAATGTATAGTTAAAATATTAAGGGTTTTTGTTTTATCGACCGTCAAAGAAACGCCCGAAATTCAAGCTTCTAGACTAGAATACCCCCTTAAGTATTGCATACAAACTTTTAAAGGGATTTTCTGATATAATTTTTGTCCTGTTTCACCCAGACGAAAAGCTTTTTCCGGTTGCGCAATTTAAATTTTAATTACTAAAACTGATTAAAAAAACTAGGAATTCCAAACGAAGGTTACAACCCCAGAAAATATTGATTTTTCAGTATAAGTAGTTTAGTGCTGTTTTAAAGAGCATGAAATAATCTACAAACTAGATTCAAACCTTTTATTGTCGAAAATCAACGGCTTTCGAATCGCGGTTTAGAATTTCGGAATAGGTAAAAATAAATAAAATAAAATCACATTTTTTTATTTGATTTCAAGTGTTTAGTATTATATTATTTAGTATTATATAGTATTTTAAAATTTGTGAAGTACATTTTATTAAAAAAAATCAATTCCATAACGTGCAAATCAGTAAATTGTGCTTGAATGATTTCTATTCTAGTTCTCAGTTTTTAGTTTTAGTTCTAAGAAGTTCTACAATTCTGATTGTTTAGATTCTAAAAATTTTAAAATTCTGAAATTCTAAAATTTCTACTCAAAATACAAGTATTTACTTATATTGGTGCGATGAAAGCTATTGTGTGTAATGTAACATACTTTGTTGAGATATACTTCTGCAAGAATTAATACTGCAATCGTTCTTATTCTAGTTGCTACAGATTTTTCTAACATAGTGCAGTTATTAAACTGTTCATGTTTAAAACGTAAAGAAATGGATATGTATTGTAAAAGAAGTATCTATATTGGATAAATCCTTAAAATTGTAACACTACAGGTTTCATATTATAAATATGAGATTAGAGAGTTCTACATAATAATAAGTTCAAATTTTGCAAGCAAATATTTAGTGCTAGTTAATATTCCAAACTTTATAATGTTGGTTGTGTCGGACTTCTCTAAAACTGCGCAGTTATGAAAATCTTCAAGTCGTTTGTTACAATTTTGCAATTATAAATTGTATTGCTACAGAAATTGTCGTCAATATTCCACCAAATTCCTGCAAAAACAATTTGAGGCAAAAGAATAAATTTGAAAACTTACCTACCGATGCAAATACCGGAAACTTGCAAAGAAGAATATCTGATCCGTTAAGTACAATTTCTTGGCGTTTTAATTTTCGCATATAACACTCCAACTGAAATAACCATAATATTAGTTATAAATAGCAAATTTAACTAATTTAGAAATAAAATTTTGTTGTTAAAATAATAGCAGTAAAGACAAACCAGATTTGCTTCCTCTTGGGACAAAGTGCTAACGGGAAATTTGGACAAGAACGATACCATATTGTTGTTCTGAAATTAACAAATATATTTTTTTTAAAGTTTTTTATTTTATTTCAGATGCTTGAGAAAACGATAGAAATTTTAGAAAATGACCGACAAAACCAGTGAATTGTTTGTTGTGAATTCAGCCACTGTGATTTTCCTAGTAATATAGAAGAATACCAAATACTAAAGCATCTTTGGGTAAAGAAACAGCACTTTAAACGACCTTTACTTGAAGATGGTTTGTTTTCTATTATTTCTTTGTATATTTAATTAAGAGTATCATGCATTTAAAAACCATTTAGATAAATTGATTAAATTATTAAACTATTACTTACCATTTTTTCTAATTTCTCAATAATGAGGATAAAATAAATGTTTAAAAATGATGAAATAATTATAATCATGTGTACACTAAAAAGTGTCCAAACCAAAAATACTGGTTGATTTACTACAACCCTTAAGATATATTGAAGATAAATAACACCCTGGATCAATATAAAGATAACCACGGTAGTTAACACTCCTGGATTAAGAGCGTTATTAAATATTCGACTAGCAACAACGAGCTGGGAATGAAATCGAATATATGGCGCAATAGATTCCGATGTATTCAGCTTGACAAATTTGTTGTTAACAATCGTCAGACGTTTATGTAAATTATTGTAAGTTGCAAATTTCAAATTGTTGCGTAAGTGACGTATTAGTTGGTATTGACAACGATCAGAAAGAAAACAGATAAAATTGTATGTAAAATAAATAAGAAAGGATACTTGGGTGTAGACATAAGAGCTGGCTAGTAATCCCAGTCCTTCCAAAATATCTAAATGTGTTCTTTCAATATGAAAGAGTATAAGAACCCACAACACAGTCCAAGTAGATATCAATAACAAAAATGGTAAATAATTGTAAAACCTTAAACGGGCTATATCCTTGATTGTGAGCAATACGATAAATTTTGATTCACGAAATACTTCCATACTATTCTGGATTAATTCAATTGCACGGGAGCCTTTATGCCCTTGCAAAATTCCATTTAATGTCATAAAAATCGACCCCAAAAACATGAAAAAAATAGGAAATCTTGGTAAAACCTCAACAACACTTTTGGAGTTTTCAATGTCGTTTATAATATTACGACCACAAGATATTAAAGAGCATATTATTAATATTGTAACGAGAGAACCTGAGCATATAAAAGCTTTCGACGAACTAATATGTGCTCGTAGAATACTTTTCTTATGATTACATGTAATTTTTAAAGGTGGTACAGATATAACCCAACCAAATTTAAGCAATAGGCCAAAAACGCACGAAAGACAATTTTGCCGGAAACTATGTTTCGACATCTTGTGTACAATAAACTCATACAACTAAATTACATTAATAACCTTTTTCGTTTTCCTGATGTTTATAGTAAACCACCTAAGTACATACAATTGTGCATAATTTGCTGAAGCAAATAATAGATTTATAAATACATATATTTACAGATCTAATATTTACACATATAATATACATACATGTATTAATATTAAAAGAAGAAAAATACACCAAATGTCCATATATGATGTTGTTAGAATGACTCGACATGGATCAATGAAAAGGGAAGCACACCTGGGTGCTTTACCATCTAAATTAACAGACCTTGGGATTTTTATTACGTAAACTAACTGAAGTATTACATACAACTTTAAAATGCTTTTTCTGATATAATTTTACTCCTTTTTCACCTAGACAAAAAGCTTGTTCCGACTACAGAATTACATTTGAGGGGTTTTCCTTGTTAGTGGAAAAATATTTTTTTTTATAATTGAATTGTTATTTTTTTATCAAGGGTAATAAACGGTATGGGTCGCTTAGTTCAGCATTTTTGAAAAGTTCACAAAAAGCTTGTCCCGAAGTTGACCCTAAGACTATACTGACCGTGACACCTGTCCCAGGCAGTAATATTCGGGCAAGCCCCTTACCGCAGTTTAGTGATCGTGACCTAACAGCTGTCCGACTGAGCTACGACTTTGGTTAAGGTCGAAAGATGTCATTCTGGCATCTATATATCTCCCAATTGAATCCCAGGACCTGCCACCTTCGCAAAAGTTGGTAGAGCTGGTGAATTACTGTGAGCAACATAAGAGACACCGCATTATAGGCTGCGACTCCAATTCCCATCACAGCTCTTGGGGTAGTGGAAATTGCAACAACAGAGAAATTGCCAACTTAGAAATTCTTAATCGAGGGGATACTTAATTAACGGCATTCAGTGATTGACATCACTTTGGCAACGTTATGAATTTCGACACAGATAAATGACTGGCATGTGTCTAAACAACAGACCATGTCAGATCACAGATGGATTTGCTTTAAAATTAAACCAACTAAAGTGGAACCTAGGCAATTTAGAAATCCTAGGAAGCTTGACAGGGAAGTCTTTTTGGACGTCCTGTCAAGCACCTTGGAGACCGACATGCCAAGATCAATTGCCAGGAAGGTCAATTTAGACAGTACCAAGGAGATTTAAATTGAAATATTCACGGTGGTTGGTTCAAAAAGGCGTGCAACACGCAAAAAAAATCGAAAAATGGGCCTAACTGGGAGGAATTTAAAACTCTCCAGTTGGAGTACAAGAAGATGATTCTCCAAAAACAACGTAAGTCTTGGAGAGACTTCTGCAGCGGCATTGCGTCCACTACGGATGATGCGAGACTGAAGAAGATCATATCCAAAGACCCAAACCAGCAGCTTGGAGTAATTCTCCGGTACGACGGCTCCTATACAGAAAGAGTCGAAGAGACAGCCAAAGTACTGCTACAAACATACTTTCCTGATAGAAAAACCGTCTCTGACTACGAGTGGACCGAGCATACAGCCCGGACACCGACCGAGATGGATTGGAAAATTGCAAATCAGATCGTAACTCCGATCAAAGTGGCATGGGCCATCAAAACCTTCAATCCTTACAAATCGCCGAGGTTAGACGGAGTGTACCCGGCCCTACTTCAATGGGGCCTGGACTACTTACTCTGTCCCCTAGTAAAGGTGTTCAGGGCACGTGTTGCACATGGCTACACACCCAAAGAGTGGCGAAAGGTCAAAGTTATTTTCATACCCCAAAAAAAAAATGGCTAAATCCTTTAAGCTAATAAGTTTTACCTCGTTCTTTTTAAAGACACTGGAAAGACTGTGCGACAGAGAAATTTGTGATGATGCTCTGGTGCATAACCCACTCCATCCGAATTAGCATGCATATACCCCAGGGCGATCTACTAAGTCCGCACTTCATAAAGTAGTGAAATGTATCGAGAAATGGTTAAAGTCTCAGAAATGCACTCTAGGAGCATTTATAGACATCAAAGAGGTTTTTGATAAAGCTACTTTTGAAAGCATTTCGACATCCCTACAAGGTCATGGCGTTTTTGGCACCATCGTAAGATGGATCAGCTCCATGCTGAGCACCAGGGCTGTTATGATCGGTGTGGGGGATGTGAATATAAAAGGTGTTGTCACAAAAGGCTGCCCGCAGGGAGGTGTACTCTTCCCACGTTTGTGGGACTTTGTGGTGGACAGTCTTCTGCGACTGCGAATGAAAGTGGTTATTACACCATTGGGTATGCAGATGATATAGCCATACTCCTTAAAGGAAAATTCGAGAATGTCCTGTGCGATCTGATGAAGGATGCTCTCCGAATCTTAGAGAAATGGTGCACGGAGCAGTCTCTCTCGGTCAATCCGACCAAGACGGAGCTTATTCTGTTCACTAGAAAAAGGAAGCTAAAGAACATGAAAATTCCTAGCCTAAAAGGAACCCCTCTTAAAATGGTATCCGAGGTCAAGTATCTGGGAATTTTACTGGACAGGAAGCTAAATTGGGGCAAACATATTACCTCTAAAATAACCAAGGCTGGCATTGCTTTCTGGCAGTGTCGAAGGGCAATGGGAAGATTGTGGGGGTTTTCCCTGAAGATTGCCATCTGGCTCTACACTGCCATAATAAGCCCAATGCTATGCTATGGTGCACTAGTCTGGTCGCCCAGGACCAAACTGGTAAGAACAACATCCTCTCTATATCGGCTGCAGAGATCCGTCTGCTTGGCTGTAACGGGAGTGATGCGAACGACACCGACTGTAGCCTTGGAGACTCTCCTCTGCCTTCCTCCGCAGGATCTCTATGTGGAGGAGTAGTCGGTGAGAGTTGCTCTCAGGATGTGGGCATGGGGTCTTTGGACGCACAGACAGGGAGCTAGTGGGCATGCACGGATCCTTGAGGAATGCTCAAAAAGGGTGCCTCTTTTGCGTCTAGATGCCGACAAATATGTGTTTGACAAGAGGTGTATCTTCTTGCCAGACGCAACAAGAACCGACGGATCGGACATTGTACACGGATGGTTCTAAAAGCAATACTGGCTCAGGGGCGAGAATTTTCTCCCCTGAACTTCAGCTGGAAATAAGTTTAACGCTAGGTAGATATGCCTCCGTTTTCCAAACGGAGGTTATGGGTATACTACATAGGCACATGGGTATACTCCAGGGCAAAACAATCCAAATATTCACAGACAGCAGAGCTGCTCTTATGGCACTTGGTCGTCATAAGATCATCTCGGGCCTGGTGCTTTAAAGCATCCGGGCACTGAATGTAATATCAACACACAATGCACTAACCCTTAGCTGGGTAAAAGGGCACGAAGGTAATGAGTGCAACGAGAGGGCTGACAAGCTGGCGAAGCTGGGCTCGGGTAATCCACCTTGTGGGCCCGAGCCTTTCATTACGCCGGCCGTTAAAACATTAGATGCCCTCATAAAGAAAGAAACACATAAACCGCATGCAGAAAGATGGGCGAACGTTATTGGATGCCGGCAGGAGCAGGCGACAATACGTTCTCCTTCTGAAAAACATGCAAAATACTACCTACAGCTATCCTGGGATAGCCTGCGTACTATTGCTGGCTTTCTCACAGGACACTGCAAGCTAAAGAAATACCTGCACACAATGGGACTAGTTGATTGCCCAATTTATCGGGGATGTAATGAAGCAGACGAAACAATGGAGCATGTCATCTGTAACTGCCATCGTTAGCGTCAAAAAGAAGATCCATGTTGGGGGACTTCTGGCCTAGCATGGCCAGTGTTAGCGGCACACCGCCCTCTAAAATACTCGAGTTTATCTTAAGTGTGGATGGCTGGAGGAATAGATGGGAAGGTAGGCTACTACAACAATCGGAGGTAGCATAATGGGCCCATTTTGTGGCCTGAGAACTTCGGTTTGCCCTCCACAACTAATCCAGAATCGAGAAATCCAGAATACTTTATAATTTGGATTAGAAAGATATTATAGTATTCCCTCCCAATTTGCAGGACCGTCCTAAAGCATCTACGAGTTCCTTATGGCCCTCGTCTCTTTGGGTCTGCGTCTCTTTAAGTCTTCGTTTTGATGGTTTGCGTCCTTTTTGGGTGTGCGTCTTTTTAGGTCTGCTTCCTTTTAGGCTCCAAACAATTGGAAACAAATTAAGAACAATCGAGAACAACAAAAAAAAAATTTTCGAAAAACGGGGAGCTGGTGCAAAATTTTATTTTTACAAAACAATTGACAACAAATCAAAAACAATCAAAAACAACAATAAAAAATTTTTATTTCGAAAAAAGAGGAGCTGACAAAAAAAAGTTTTTTGAGATTTCCTTCATTTTTTTTACAAAATCAAAAAAAGTTGAAAACAAATGGAAAACGATCGAAAACAATAAAAAACAATTGTAATTTTGAAAAAAGATGAGCCAAGTTCAAGTAAGTAAATGTTTATATGTTTTTCTAGAAACTACCATCTTTCAGAAAAAGAACTCAAAATAAAAAATTTTAAGTAAATTTGTGGTTTTTAGTATGTATTTATGGTTAAATTCAAAAAATATAAGAATAATACAATACGTAGAAAATCAAAATTCAAAAAATTTAAAAAGGAGACAATTAACACATAACAGGTCTGGATTAAGAAAATTTGAAAAAATGAAAATTTCGTAATACGAAGTACAATATAACGTTATTTCATGGTTATTGCCATTCTTCAGTTGCACGCATCGATTACGATTACATTGTAAAATAAGAAGAAAAAATTTTTCAAACTAAACAAAATTATCGACTAAATTGTACAAAATTGACTTACCATAACCTCCAAAGATTATCAAAACTGAACTTGTTACACGAGGTATGAATAATTTAAAAATGATTTGAACTAAGAAATTCGTTTACCTAGCACTGCTAGTTTGAAATCCGAAGGCACTGCCCTCTTAATATGATTTCTAAAAACTTTGAAAAAATTCAAAATTCAAAAATTTTTACCACGTTTTTTAACCGTGAGGCGTAAAACTAGAAAAAGAACTCAAAATAAAAAATTTTAAGTAAATTTGTGGTTTTTAGTATGTATTTATGGTTAAATTCAAAAAATATAAGAATAATACAATACGTAGAAAATCAAAATTCAAAAAATTTAAAAAGGAGACAATTAACACATAACAGGTCTGGATTAAGAAAATTTGAAAAAATGAAAATTTCGTAATACGAAGTACAATATAACGTTATTTCATGGTTATTGCCATTCTTCAGTTGCACGCATCGATTACGATTACATTGTAAAATAAGAAGAAAAAATTTTTCAAACTAAACAAAATTATCGACTAAATTGTACAAAATTGACTTACCATAACCTCCAAAGATTATCAAAACTGAACTTGTTACACGAGGTATGAATAATTTAAAAATGATTTGAACTAAGAAATTCGTTTACCTAGCACTGCTAGTTTGAAATCCGAAGGCACTGCCCTCTTAATATGATTTCTAAAAACTTTGAAAAAATTCAAAATTCAAAAATTTACCACGTTTTTTAACCGTGAGGCGTAAAACTAGAAAAAGAACTCAAAATAAAAAATTTTAAGTAAATTTGTGGTTTTTAGTATGTATTTATGGTTAAATTCAAAAAATATAAGAATAATACAATACGTAGAAAATCAAAATTCAAAAAATTTAAAAAGGAGACAATTAACACATAACAGGTCTGGATTAAGAAAATTTGAAAAAATGAAAATTTCGTAATACGAAGTACAATATAACGTTATTTCATGGTTATTGCCATTCTTCAGTTGCACGCATCGATTACGATTACATTGTAAAATAAGAAGAAAAAATTTTTCAAACTAAACAAAATTATCGACTAAATTGTACAAAATTGACTTACCATAACCTCCAAAGATTATCAAAACTGAACTTGTTACACGAGGTATGAATAATTTAAAAATGATTTGAACTAAGAAATTCGTTTACCTAGCACTGCTAGTTTGAAATCCGAAGGCACTGCCCTCTTAATATGATTTCTAAAAACTTTGAAAAAATTCAAAATTCAAAAATTTACCACGTTTTTTAACCGTGAGGCGTAAAACTAGAAAAAGAACTCAAAATAAAAAATTTTAAGTAAATTTGTGGTTTTTAGTATGTATTTATGGTTAAATTCAAAAAATATAAGAATAATACAATACGTAGAAAATCAAAATTCAAAAAATTTAAAAAGGAGACAATTAACACATAACAGGTCTGGATTAAGAAAATTTGAAAAAATGAAAATTTCGTAATACGAAGTACAATATAACGTTATTTCATGGTTATTGCCATTCTTCAGTTGCACGCATCGATTACGATTACATTGTAAAATAAGAAGAAAAAATTTTTCAAACTAAACAAAATTATCGACTAAATTGTACAAAATTGACTTACCATAACCTCCAAAGATTATCAAAACTGAACTTGTTACACGAGGTATGAATAATTTAAAAATGATTTGAACTAAGAAATTCGTTTACCTAGCACTGCTAGTTTGAAATCCGAAGGCACTGCCCTCTTAATATGATTTCTAAAAACTTTGAAAAAATTCAAAATTCAAAAATTTACCACGTTTTTTAACCGTGAGGCGTAAAACTAGAAAAAGAACTCAAAATAAAAAATTTTAAGTAAATTTGTGGTTTTTAGTATGTATTTATGGTTAAATTCAAAAAATATAAGAATAATACAATACGTAGAAAATCAAAATTCAAAAAATTTAAAAAGGAGACAATTAACACATAACAGGTCTGGATTAAGAAAATTTGAAAAAATGAAAATTTCGTAATACGAAGTACAATATAACGTTATTTCATGGTTATTGCCATTCTTCAGTTGCACGCATCGATTACGATTACATTGTAAAATAAGAAGAAAAAATTTTTCAAACTAAACAAAATTATCGACTAAATTGTACAAAATTGACTTACCATAACCTCCAAAGATTATCAAAACTGAACTTGTTACACGAGGTATGAATTACGTATGAATTACGTATGAATTACGTATTGTATTATTCTTATATTTTTTGAATTTAACCATAAATACATACTAAAAACCACAAATTTACTTAAAATTTTTTATTTTGAGTTCTTTTTCTAGTTTTACGCCTCACGGTTAAAAAACGTGGTAAATTTTTGAATTTTGAATTTTTTCAAAGTTTTTAGAAATCATATTAAGAGGGCAGTGCCTTCGGATTTCAAACTAGCAGTGCTAGGTAAACGAATTTCTTAGTTCAAATCATTTTTAAATTATTCATACCTCGTGTAACAAGTTCAGTTTTGATAATCTTTGGAGGTTATGGTAAGTCAATTTTGTACAATTTAGTCGATAATTTTGTTTAGTTTGAAAAATTTTTTCTTCTTATTTTACAATGTAATCGTAATCGATGCGTGCAACTGAAGAATGGCAATAACCATGAAATAACGTTATATTGTACTTCGTATTACGAAATTTTCATTTTTTCAAATTTTCTTAATCCAGACCTGTTATGTGTTAATTGTCTCCTTTTTAAATTTTTTGAATTTTGATTTTCTACGTATTGTATTATTCTTATATTTTTTGAATTTAACCATAAATACATACTAAAAACCACAAATTTACTTAAAATTTTTTATTTTGAGTTCTTTTTCTAGTTTTACGCCTCACGGTTAAAAAACGTGGTAAAAATTTTTGAATTTTGAATTTTTTCAAAGTTTTTAGAAATCATATTAAGAGGGCAGTGCCTTCGGATTTCAAACTAGCAGTGCTAGGTAAACGAATTTCTTAGTTCAAATCATTTTTAAATTATTCATACCTCGTGTAACAAGTTCAGTTTTGATAATCTTTGGAGGTTATGGTAAGTCAATTTTGTACAATTTAGTCGATAATTTTGTTTAGTTTGAAAAATTTTTTCTTCTTATTTTACAATGTAATCGTAATCGATGCGTGCAACTGAAGAATGGCAATAACCATGAAATAACGTTATATTGTACTTCGTATTACGAAATTTTCATTTTTTCAAATTTTCTTAATCCAGACCTGTTATGTGTTAATTGTCTCCTTTTTAAATTTTTTGAATTTTGATTTTCTACGTATTGTATTATTCTTATATTTTTTGAATTTAACCATAAATACATACTAAAAACCACAAATTTACTTAAAATTTTTTATTTTGAGTTCTTTTTCTAGTTTTACGCCTCACGGTTAAAAAACGTGGTAAAAATTTTTGAATTTTGAATTTTTTCAAAGTTTTTAGAAATCATATTAAGAGGGCAGTGCCTTCGGATTTCAAACTAGCAGTGCTAGGTAAACGAATTTCTTAGTTCAAATCATTTTTAAATTATTCATACCTCGTGTAACAAGTTCAGTTTTGATAATCTTTGGAGGTTATGGTAAGTCAATTTTGTACAATTTAGTCGATAATTTTGTTTAGTTTGAAAAATTTTTTCTTCTTATTTTACAATGTAATCGTAATCGATGCGTGCAACTGAAGAATGGCAATAACCATGAAATAACGTTATATTGTACTTCGTATTACGAAATTTTCATTTTTTCAAATTTTCTTAATCCAGACCTGTTATGTGTTAATTGTCTCCTTTTTAAATTTTTTGAATTTTGATTTTCTACGTATTGTATTATTCTTATATTTTTTGAATTTAACCATAAATACATACTAAAAACCACAAATTTACTTAAAATTTTTTATTTTGAGTTCTTTTTCTAGTTTTACGCCTCACGGTTAAAAAACGTGGTAAAAATTTTTGAATTTTGAATTTTTTCAAAGTTTTTAGAAATCATATTAAGAGGGCAGTGCCTTCGGATTTCAAACTAGCAGTGCTAGGTAAACGAATTTCTTAGTTCAAATCATTTTTAAATTATTCATACCTCGTGTAACAAGTTCAGTTTTGATAATCTTTGGAGGTTATGGTAAGTCAATTTTGTACAATTTAGTCGATAATTTTGTTTAGTTTGAAAAATTTTTTCTTCTTATTTTACAATGTAATCGTAATCGATGCGTGCAACTGAAGAATGGCAATAACCATGAAATAACGTTATATTGTACTTCGTATTACCATCTTTCAGTTTTGAAATGCCACCTTGGTCGAGTAGATATATCTAATAGAAAAATTTTTACAGCTAGAACCGCAAAGCACAAAAATTGGACTTTTCAATTACTTAATTTTGTGTAGATCAGAAGTGGCGAGTGCGAAAATTAAATCCTTTTGGATTTTGGTCTTTGGAACCCTAAAGAATATTTCCACAAAGTTTAAGCGTAATCTCATGACTATAATGAGTGAAAGTATTTGTTGGAAATAAAACTGTTATTATTGTAATGTAAACAAACATTTTATCGTTCATATAGTAGATAATCGATTTCCAGAAATTGTGTGTTTTATTTAACCCTTCAACAGAAATAAAATTTGTGTTATCTTACAAATACACAATTTTAGTTAAATTAAACTATTCATCAGTAGAGCTCGAATTTATATGCACCAAAACACTTGAAAATATGCCCATATTATATGCACCGAATTTCTTTAAAATATCCACAAAAATTGATAAAAATAGATAAAATATGCATTGATATGCAAACTAAAAAATATTTGATCTTTGAATTTTTCAATTTTTTTTTCAAATTTTTTTTCAAATCTGAACGAATCAATTAAAATTTTCAAAATTTTGCATATTTTCAACCTTTGGTGTTTATTTGAGTAAATAAAATGCATAATTGGGAAAATTTGGGCTAATTTTTGTGTTTCTTGAAGAATTTTATTAGAGAAAATAAAAAATTATTAGGTAGTACTGAATGTGCCAATTTAAGCAATTATTTTATTTAATTTTAACCATCTTAATTTTTATAATTTTTTAAATAAATAAAAAATAAATAATTTTTTAAACAAAAAATTAAATTGCATAAATTGAATAAAGCAATTGATTCAATTAACAAAATTAATTAATAATTTTCTATTTTCTATATTAAAATTCTTCAAAAATTATCAAAAGTGGCCCAAATATGCAAAATATGCAGTTGAGAAGCAGTTTTTTGACGTGTATAATTAAAGTCAGTATCCCCACTTTCTCAAAATTAAAAATCAAAGAATTAATAATATTGTGCAAATCATGTCCTAACTATGTGTTCTTTTAAAGAAACATGTGCACTTATTGTTTTAGAATTATAGCGATTTTATTAGTGAGGATGCAAGCTTTATATAAACTTAGCACCACCACCTCTGTAGCTCGGTAACCCTTAATGCTACAAAATAAAAAACAGATCAAAATGATGTGCAAATTATATGCTAATTTAATATTCATTTAAAAAAAAACATGTGCACTTAACTTAAAATATTGCGATGAAACACGTAGGGCGTCGGTCCTAAAATCGAATTTGAGCTGTTAAATAAAAATAAATAAATCAAAGTAAAATTTGTAAAACTTTAATTCAAGGGAAACTTTACAATCCGAAATTTATATAAATATAACAAACCAAATTTTATAGTTAAACAAACAAGCGAAAATTAGAAACCAAAAATGTGTATAAAACAAAAATATTGCCAGCAGTGTGCGCGTGCGGACAAAATCAAAATAAAAAAATCGCGTTATTAGATAACAGGCATAAATTTAAAAAAATAATTGAATTGTCTGGGTAACAGATGGATAACAGAAAAACAAGATAAATAGTTTAGTTTGCGACGAGATCCCAACGAGGAAGGTCGTTCATTTTTTTGAGTTCGTGATTGAACCCCAAAGAGGGAAAATCGTGTGGAGTTAATAACCAAAGCATACACCAAGAAAATTAAAATAAAAATATTTCGATTCAAGAATAAATAAATTAAATTTTTGGACGAGAACCAGCGTCTCATAAATCTGGAACAACCATTTGGAACGGGGATAGAAAATTATTTTGGAATTGGAAGGGACAGTTTTTCTTTAACGTGGGAGAACAGAAGAGGTGCTCACAACCCATTTAAAATCAGAAGAAAGACAGAAGTTCAGGTTTGCATAACAATAACTTTTAAAGTGCTCGCGGTTTATGCGGAATTTTATTAGGGGCCGGGATATTAATGCGTCACTGCCAATATTTATAAATCAAAAATTAAATTTGTAAGTCAATTCTTTTGTTTAACTAAAATAAAATTTACATTTATTCAATAAGTAGGATAATTTTTTGAATTAAAGAGATTGAATCACATCCATTCGATATTTTGTTATCATACTTTAAGGAGTTCAAAATAAAGAACGTACACACGAATTTAGGTCCTTCACCGAGTCGTGGCAATATATATAAATAAAATAATTTACAATAATATAATAATATTGTTTACTCGTATTTATACTTATTTATATTTATAATTAAGTAATAGTATTAAAATTTTTAACGTCATATAATACCTAATATATTCTTTGCTTAATTTTAACATTCAAAGTAAACTTTGTAAACGAGATCAAATAATATTCTAAAATTCCCGCTCATTTTTAGTTGTGACACCAACCACCGTTGGCGCTATAATCGTTAAATCTATTTTAAGTTTTTTTAATACAACACGATGTTTGCACATGATTTGCACACTATTTTAACATGCTTATTTATTTTGTAGCATTAAGGATTGCCGAGTTATAAAGGTGGAGGTGCTGAGTTTATATAAAGCTAGCAAGAATCTGTTGGCATATCAATATTAAAGAACGTGCAAAAGCATAAATCCGAGCTCTATTAATCAGTTAATCAAATTTATTTTTCTTTAAGTTTTTAGGTTCGCATCCCAGAAGTCAGGGTTTGGAACTATATTTTTATTCAAAAAATAAAAATAACTGCTGATGAGTTGTAAACGTAAAATTATAAAAATGAAATAGTAAAATTAGTGTTGTTGCATTTTGATATTATTACACCCCCTTATCACATTATTGAACTTATTCGAATACAGAATGGTTTTTAGCTTAAGTTGAAGTATTTTTTCCGATCTTCCACTTGATTAAGCACAGATAGGCACAGACCACTTATAGTATGTAAATCTCGGTATAGAATTTCAGGATAGGTTAAAGTCAATAAATTTAAATCACATTTCTTTATTTAGTTTCAAGTTCAAAATTTATTATATTTTCAAATTAGTAAGGTACATTTTGTTTAAAAACATTAATTCCACAGTGTGCAAATCAATTAATTGTGCTAGAATAAATTACAAAATTCTAAGTTCTAGAACTTCTTGTAAAACCACAACTATATTCCTATATTTGTGCGATTTGTTCATAAAGCAATGCAAGGGTTGTTTTATAGAAAGTTTTGTGCTCAACTTCGGTTTCGTAATTTATAAAAAACAGAAGGAATAGCAAAGTAAACGTCTTTCGTATACAATACAAGCGCAGATAAAAGCCGAGATCTCGCTGCCTCATTGCATGACCGGTTTCGAGCTTACCCTAAAGAAATAAATAACTTTCAATAAACTAAAGATGTTATAGTTTTGTCTCAAGTTTTGAATATGTATTATGAGGTAAGTACCAATTTATGTTTTGTGAAAATCGTCATCCAAATATAATGAGTTCCATACTATCTAACCTCCCAAAACAATTTTTGTAATAAACTGAAGAGTTCAATGTGTACTGAGGTGAAAAAAGAATTTTGCTAACAGATGTTTAGTGCAAGTATTAACATTCCAAACGTAATTATTCTAATTGCAGGAGAGTTTTCCAACATAGTGCAGTGATTCAAGTGTTCCAATCGTTTATTACATTTTTAGAACAATAAATTGTATTGCTACTGTAATTGACGTCAAGATTCCACCAACCACCTACAAACATAATTTAAAGTATAAATAATTAATTTAAGACACTAACATACAGACGCAACAAGCGCACGTTTACAAATAAGAATATCCGATCCGTTAAGTACAATTTTTTGGCGTTTTAATATTCGCATATAGCACTCCAACTAAAATAATCAAAACATAAATAGTACAAATATAACTAAATTGGAAGTAAAATTTATGTATTGAATAATAGTTGTAAACAACCAACCAGATTTGCATCCTCTTGGGACAAACTGCTGATAGGATATTTAGACAAGAACGATACCATGTTGTTGTTTTAAAATTATAAATATATTTATTAAAATGATTAAATTTAAGTGGTTTCCGGTTGCCTTCCCCATAACCCACAGATATATTTTGGGCATTAGATCACAGCAGTGTATTCGACGCTATCAAGATTTGAACCGCGGTCGCCCGCTTCCCAGCCGGTAGGTGTAGGATTTACGCAATACTGCTGGTTTGCAATTAAAATTGTTATTTTATTTAATATGTTTGTGAAATCATTGAAAACCATTTAGATATTTAAAAAATTACTTACCATTTCCTCTAGTTTCCAAACAGTAACGTAATAATAACAGGCCAAACATATTAAATACATCATTATGAAGTGTACACTAGAAAGTGTCCAACCCAAAAAAATTGGTTGATTTAGAACGACCCTTAAAATATATTGAAAGTAAACAGCACCTTGAAGCAATATAAACAAAACAATTGTAATTAACAGAACTGGATTAAGACAATTATTGAAAATTCGACTAGCAACAACGAGCTGAGTATGAAATCGAATATATGGCGCAATAGCTTCCGATGTATTCAACTTGACAAACTTGTTGTTGACAATTGTCAGACGTTGATGTAAATTATTGTAAGATGGAAATTTAAAATTTTTGCGTAGGTGACATTTTAATTGGTACTGACAACGTTTAGAAAGAAAACAGATAAAATTGTATGTAAAATAAATAAGAAAGGTTACACAAGTCTCGACATAAACGCTGGCTAATAATCCCAGTCCTTCCAAAATATTTAGATGTGTTTCTTCAATGTGAAACAATATAAGTACGCACAATGCAGTTCCAACAGAGAGCAATAAAAAAACTGGTAAATAATTGTAGAATCTTAAACGAGCGATATCCCTTATTGTCAACAAAACGATCAATTTTGATTCACGAAATTCTTCCAAACTATCCTGGAATAATTCAAAGATAGGATAACTTTTATATCCTTGAAAGAGTCCATTAAATATGACAAAAATTGACCACAAAACTACTAAAAATGAAGGAAATCTTATTAAAATCTCGATAACACTTTTAGATGATTCAATGTCGCTTAAAATATTTCGACCACAACGAATTAAAGAGCATATTAGTAAAATTGCCACGAGAAAAGCTGAGCATAAGAAAACTTTTGGCGAACGGATATGTGCCCGTAGAATATTTTTCTTGTGATTACAAGTAAGTTTAAAAGGTGGTAAACTTATAACTGGAGCATATTTAAATAATAGGCCCCAAACGCATGAAATACAATTTTGTCGGAAACTATGTTTCAACATCTTGATGCGGACAATATAATTCATACAACTAAATTACATTATGAACATTTTCAGTTTTCCTGATGTTGTAGATAAACCACCTAAATATATATGAAGTATTATATTAATATTTATAAGAAAAATGTATACCGCTATCTATGACAAATATGAACATCAGTAGTAATGAGTACCTTCTTCTCTCCCCCCATGGGTTTTCTGTTATTCATAATAACAAGATTAGGCTAATTATTATGTACTTTGTTTTGTTAATATTGTTTATTCCAGGAAAAGGATATTGTATGCCCGCAGTAAATTTACCACCAAGTATCCATTTATAATGTTGTCCTGACCAGGCTCAACCAGTGGGTGGGAGGGTCCTCAGGGATTTCTTCCCGGGGCCTGGGATCAAATTAAAAATTGAATGAATAAAAAATTAGATATTGGGTTTACCTTTTTTTTTATTAAAACCTGGCCTATCTAGGTGGAAAAACTTAGGTGGGGTGTGACAAACCCCAAACCTTAAAACAATGTAATATTAATTTTGTGTCTCGTTTTTTTTTAAGTTTTCATTAAACAATGCTCCTTTGTGATCATCTAAAAACCATATCAACATCAAAGAAATAATTAAAATTAAATTTAGCATATCCGTTAATCCTTTTATCCAGCGGATAATAAAGTAATCATCTATATAGGAGAAATACGATTGCACTTTTAATAACTCTCTTTTTATCAATAAATATAATACTTAGGATATATGTACATCCCTAAAGTGGTGACCCCGAAACGTAAAAAATGACAGATAACGAAAAACAAGAAGTAAAAATTAAAAATGTACCAATACAAGCAAGCGCCGTGAGCGTGAAACAAATACCATTCTGGATAGAAGAACCAGAAATGTGGTTATACACTTTAGGGATGTATATCCTAAGTATTATATTTATTGATAAAAGAAGAGCTATTAAAAGTGTAGTCTTATTTCGCCTATATAGATAACTAGCTGGATACCCAGCTTTGCACGGGGTCTTTCTACAAAAATACTTTGCCTTTGTCTGAAGTACTTCGATTTAGGCCCTTGAACTTTCTTTAACTTTCTCAACCTTCGGGTGGGCACGTTAAAAAGGTTACACGGATGGGCACTTGGGGTCTTTTGAGACCCCAGAAATGCTACAGTATATTATAAGGCAAATGGCATATAAAAGTTCGATGATTTAGTATTTAATATTATTATAAACATGCAAGTTTTCTCATTGGAGCTGTGATCACTGCAAACAAATATGCCACAGTTATCACAAACCGTTTTAACTTTTTTATCAGAATTTTTTGGGCACAGTAGACATCGTTTCCTCTTATTGCCTAAAGTTTGGGTAGGATTTGAGAGAGATTGCAATAAAAACAGACGACGTTTGCGTGTATTTTTCCCAAAACAGTCTGGATTGTGAAATAACCATATCACCAAGGCCGCTACTCCAGCTACATCGATCATATTGAAAAATAACACTAAAGGCCATCTCTTACAACTATATATACAACATTTCTCTTACAACTATATGTTCCGATTATTTTATCTAAAGTATGAACTGTACCTATTTTCGAGTTATAATGTAAAATTATTTCGGGCTTTTGCTGTTCGCCTGCTACATTTGTATCGCTATGCATAGTCGACAGTAATATAACTGCGTTGGATTTCTTGGGGACATATGATACAAGGGTAATATTATCTGAAAAACCAAAAATAGAGGACAATTCTTCTCTGGATCGTTGTGGTAACATTTCTTTTGGAATTTCCACTTTGTTCTTTCGCTATGTACCTACAAATGTTATTTTGACCGCTAACAAATCTTGAACTAGCGGAATACTAGTAAAAAAATTATCTGCAACCACATTACATCCTTTTTTGATCCATTTGCTTACCAAATCTTTAACAACTCGGGCTCCCTGATGGACTTCTCTCTGATTATCTGGAAGTTTTCCTAAATATATTTCACTTTTCAACGGATATGCAGTATCAGAATCACATAACCAAAATATTTTTATGCCGTATTTCGCCGGTTTGTGTTACGCCTATGATTTTTATTGTGTTGAAAATCTTAATAAGTACCGTCCCTGCGCGGGCGCCAAACTGTTACTTACGGAATACTTACTTTACTTTAAATTCAAACTTTCTTAATCCAAAGAGATGAGACGGGCTTGAGTGGCGATTAATTAACAAGCTTCCAAAAGATTCAAAAAAACACACACCTTGTAACATAACGATATAATGGATTTTAATTATCATTTACACAATTTTGGTGTACAACACCTAACATTAACTCAAATGCTAAATTATCAATCAAAATCTGAAATCCAAGTGATCACCACGGCCGTGGCTGGACTAAAATAAACTTATTCTAATTTTACAATTTATAGTCGGCCCTGGCTGGAACACTATTAAATATTACAAATAAATCTGACCTTAAGTTACAATCCTTAATCCGATTTAATTTGCCGATATTCCATGGGAGGCTTGATCAACCTACAACCACATAATTCACAAACGAAGTTCATTGAATCCCGAAACCGTAATTAACCAAGCACTTGCTTCAACAATTTCAAATTATAAATTGGATTCCCGAAGGCTTGTTACCATTTTTATGGTTTAGCTGGGACTACTCTTCTGTGCCCGTGTGAGTTACTTATAAGGCTTTTCCATTACCCCTCTCGATACCTCGGTCGCCTCCTGTCAGTAATACAGGATGCTGAATTGTAAATATTCCCTCGGTTACGGCGGAGCTGGTAAAGCATAATAATTTTTATCGAGTGTTGAAATGTTGAATTCCACACGATCTCGACGGGAACCTAGTAAGCATAACAAATTGTGTTGATGTATTAGCTGAAGGCGCAGATCTCACGCTATTGGGACGGTACTTATTAAGCATGAATTAAAAATAATTTAAATTCCAACACAATAAAAATCATAGGCGTGTAATATGGCATTTCAATTTTAATTTAAATGATGGTTGGGTTGCCTAAAGAGAGTCATTATATTTCGAAACGTCCGGTATATACTGTCTGGATAGTTTAAGTTTGTGGCGACACCTAGAAGGGGGATACGGTAGGTCGGGGTTAAAAATTTACAGATCGACACATTAACAGCAGTGAAGTGAAACCAGGCAGTTTAGTTTTTAAAAAGTGGTATTACGTCTCTTGCTGTTTATTCTAAATAGGTAACGTAAATTTTAATTATATTTAAATTTAATGGTTTATAATATTGTGGTTTTGGTTAAATCTTATTCAACTATTTTTTGTATGAATTTTTGGTTACGTATAAATGTAAAATGTGTTTAAAATCAGGACACACGTGTCTAAAATTTTATTGTCTAGTTAATGGTTACCGTGTTAAATACTTTTGTTTATATAAGTTTAAATTTGGGAATTGGTTAAATAATCACATAAACACGTGTTCATAAGTTTGCGTATTTTAAAATTTAGTGTACTTTCAAGTTAGGTTATTCTTTTGCTATTAACACGTGGTCTCGTATTTGTACGTTTTTTTTGTTATATACAGGGTAGGTTACTTTATAGACGACAATATTTTATTTTTATGTACTTGGGTAAATTGGATTTTCTCGTTATTTTCAATGATCACAAGTTGAGGTAATTTTAAAAGCCCATGCCATCTACAGTGCATATAAATGAACGTATATTATTTAAATTGATCGTAATCATGGTTTCTATTTGAAATATTGCATTCAGACTAGAAGAACTACATCTTTTCCGTGCACACTTGATTTAAATTATCCTAACCTAGAAGATAAACTGCCCAATCCGTGAGGTCAAGAGCATAAAAACGCTTTTATTCCGAACTCATCGTTGCCCTCCTTGAATTTCAAATCTAAATTATGATCTACGTATTGATTTAATTAAGTCACATCTGAAGGTATTTGTTGGTTTCTTTTATAAAGATTGGTTTGGTAATATTTGCATCAGCAACATAAAAATTAATATAATAATAAACAAGATATAAATAATCTTGAGACAACTAAAAATCAAAGAACTTCCATAACAATTATTGGGTCGCCAAAATGGCATAAATCACTAAAATTTCACAGTTCCGAACGAATTAAATTATAAGACCAAATAGTTAAATACAGGGGAATTAGGAATCATTTAGTTACAAAACCATTGCTTCAGACTTTAAACTTTTCCCTGATATTAAGGTGAAATAAAAGATTTGACATAACCCCAATATCTGTAGTTTTATTTGTGTTGCGGTTTACGATCGTCTCTTGTTTTTGGAGCGGTCATCTTTTGTGTTTCAGCTAAGTTCACAACTTTGTTTTGTACATCGGAAGAAAGAACTGGTTACTAGGTGGCGTGCTGTAGGTATTTTATACAACGTGGGGTGATCAATGGCTATTTCCGTGTCATCGATGGGAAGATGTTGGCGCTAATTTCAAATTAGAAAGTCGCATCATACAGGCGTAACATTTGCTCTTGATATACTGACGAAATGGGCAATTACCTCGAAACCCAACTAATTGTTCATCTATTGTCATATCAAAACCTGGAGTAAAATTTGATGATAACTGATTGTCAAGCATATTCCAAATATCTCGAATTCCAGATAGTTTATCTTTAGCTTTACGTTCATCCCTAGTAGCTTTGTTATCAAAACGAATAAAGCGCATAATCGATTGAAAGCTTTTCAGAGTCATCGTCGGTCTAAATAGAGGTCGGCCATGTTCTTCAGACCACAATTCATTTAAATCTTCTCGTCCTGATCGATAAGCTCCTGCACTTATAAGTAAACCAATATATGCATCCATTTCTATATCAGTAATTTCAATCCACGACTTAGGTTCTTTGTCCTTGTTGGCATCATTCCATAGCTTGTAAACCCTTTCTGCTTCTTTGTTTGTTTGTCTTATTATAATAACCAAAATATTGTCAGTATATTTTCATACTCTCTTTCAAAGAAGTTGGTCGAATTCTTTTCGGACCAAATTTCTCTCGTACTATATTGCGTGAAGGAGTTTGGCTTATTTTTGAAGGGAATTTATTCCATTTCATTCCATTCTTTCCAGTAAAGTATGTTTCACCAATATCGACTTCATCTTCTAATTCTTCGCTATCACTATCTTGTAAAATATCATTTTCAAATAGCTCCTTCTCAAGATTATCTTCTTCTTTAATTTATTAAAGGATTAAAGGTTTAAATTCTATTTAAAACCAAAATAAATTAATTATGCTACACATAAACTATCTTGCCAGCCACTAACAACAAATTATTCCTGGGGTCTAAAAAGACCCTGGTGCCCATCCGAGGGTGTTTTAACTTTGGAAATTTTTTTCCGCTTTCATAATAAACCCAGCTCAATGATGTTAGGTTATTTGTATTAGATAAACATTAAAAAGAGATGTCCTAAAATTTCAAATTGAAATATTTATAAATTTTAAAGTTATAAGCAAGCATAACACCCGGGGGTCCCAAAAGACCGCACGTGCCCACCCGAAGGTTAAACTATAAACCTCCGGTGGAGGTTGGATAGGTAATAATTGCACATTTCCACCATTACAACACATTCCAGGTGTTTCGTTTTTTCATTTAAGAGCTCCCTCCACACTATCGGCACCCAGAATTCATTATACCTCTACATAATATTTATATCTACTTTATACTTCATTGCTGCACGAATTTTTATTCTCTATTGACGTTTCCGTATCATTTTTCGAACTTTAGGTGTATTTGTCCATGAACTTCAGTATTTGGCTGCTGATCTTTAACTGAAGCGTTCCTATGAGTTTCAAGATGATTTTGTTGGTAATTAGTATTAGCAACCTGACACACAAACCAAAATTAATTTTCTAGCCGATTTTAGTTGCGTGTTGCATTACTATACCTATATCGCAAGTAGCTGTTTAACTGGTTTCTTGCTCTCGGAAGCAAGGATTATTTGTTCTATCCGAAAGCATTTTAATAATAAATCAGTGTGCAATGTTCGTCTGGATAGAGTAATACGTAGTCGAACGTTTTCCAGTTTTGCTTCCATCTGCTCGTTTGTTTGAGTCGAAATTTCTTTGTTTGAATTTGATTCAATTTAAATATCTACTTATATAGTAAGCGACTCAAGTTCAAGTAACTTGGTATATTTTTCGAAATCCCTCAAGGGCAATAAAAATATTGGGTATTTTTCCGATCCGTAAAATCCGAATTTATATGGTAAAAATGTATTATGCCCGATTGCACCACTTATCATTAAAACTTAAGTTTCACTTAAATCTTATTCCGACCAATGGACAATCAGTATGTAGTGAAATAGGGTGGGGATTAGCGATTTAATCATTAGGGATCCTAGTGGAATACCAATTACTGATTTGTACCACAAAGACATGTATTCAGGAAGACTTTTAAATTATTTTTCATGTCATCTTAAATACCAGATCCTTAATGTCGCACGTAATTTTATCCATAAAGTCTTTACTGTCTCACATCCCTCGTTCCGATCGAACAACATCCAGAAAATTTCTCACATCCTTTCCTGCAATAAATTTCCCGAAACCATTATCAAATCCCACCTCAATACGTCCCTGACCCAGAAGAAGGACTTACAAAGAAGAATATCTGATCCGTTAAGTACAATTTCTTGGCGTTTTAATTTTCGCATATAACACTCCAACTGAAATAACCATAATATTAGTTATAAATAGCAAATTTAACTAATATTGAAATAAAATTTTGCTGTTAAAATAATAGCAGTAAACGACTAACCAGATTTGCTTCCTCTTGGGACAAAGTGCTAACGGGAAATTTAGACAAAGATGCCAAAATACAAAAACAAGGTGATATTTTAAATCTACAAACAATTTTTTTACTTCTCCACGTAATCGCTAAATCTTTCGAGACATCTGTCGTAGCAAAAATTAACTTATCAATGCCGAGTTGGTAGTACGATGCGTCTAATTCTTTGAATAAATCAGTTACGGCGGCGGCTTCCATTTTCTCTGTTGAATTGATTTGTTCCAATTTAGAAGGACTACATTTCTCTCTAATTTGGTAATCGTAAGATTAATTCGTCGATTGTGTACCACGGATCTTCGAAAATCAGCTCTTTGACGAGCGCAACATTTTCTTTGGTGCTTGCATGCGTAGGTCGCTCTTCATCGTACAACTGATCTGGACCATTTACGAATTACATCGTGCTACCATTTTAAGAATCATACACTGTTAACCGTATACACTACACATTTCTTGATGAATTTCTGTCGCCGTTTTATTTTTTCCAACCAAAAAACAAAATAAATTACCAAGTTCACATTTGGACCCCACTTTTAATGGCAGTTCCATGGTAAAACGTTATAAAACAGTTAAACTTGAATCGATTTGATTTCTACCCAAACGATCATGTTCACAATCGATGAGAGACTAACTTATAAAAATTTCAACGCTCTACGGTTTCACTGAGCGGAGAGCTAATATCGTTAAACTTTGAAATTAAACGACCTTCGTATTTAAAACCTCCATTTGTATTAAACTATATTTTTATGGAGCGAAATGGATCATTTAATGATCTAGCAATAATCGCTAAGTCGTCTGCTCACGCAAAAATTTGATTTTCTTTTGTTCTTATAGTTTTTCCGCAGTCCGATTTTTTTAGAGTTATTTTTTAATTACTTTATCTGTACTTTGTAAATTTCGTAAGCATCTTATCTTTTCTCTATATATTTATTATTATCTTCTTTTTTGTTTGTGGCAATCCACATTAATTTTGCTTCTCTTATAGGTTTCATCATTTCTTCACAATCTTTATCAAACCATATCTTGTTCCTACATATTTTTTGTGCTTTATTGTTGTTTCGGCGGATGCTTTCATTACTAATTTGATATTTTTTACTTCTTTATTTAAATTCTGTTGTATTTAATTTTTCCAATGCTAATTTTTTCTTGATTTCTTTAAGTTTTTCTCTAATTTTCTTTAATTTAACTTTTGTTACTTACTATTGCTATCTTTATCCAATGTTGGAGCATATTGCGATGAAACACGTTGAGCGTTTGAAGCCAGCAGATGTGGAAGATTTCCATGGTCCTGCAAAATTTTGTGCAGAGGGTCCTGGAAGTCGAATAAATAAGTCTTTACAGTTTTAAATATTATGTAAAACTAAAGAAAAGCAACCAATCAAACCTGGGCTGTTGAAAAAGCTTTATTAATCAAAACATTAATTTGTAAAAGAGAAAACTTTAGTTCAAGGAAACCTGACATTCAGATAATTTATAAAAATAAGAAATCAATTTTATAGTTAAGTAAGCAAGCGAAAATTTGAAAAACTTGAAGTGTGTATAAAAACAAATAATTGTCAACAGTGCGCGCGCGTGCGGAAGAATTTATGATTAAAAGATAACAGATAACAAGGATTGATTTGAAAAATTAGACCAAGAAAAAAATGAATTGTCTGGGCAACAGATTGATAAAGATAACAAGTATAAATATAAATAAAAAAATCCCACTAAAAAATCCCAAAGGGGAAGGTCGTGTTTGAGTTTGACCATAGCTCTCGAAGAGAGAGTTGGTGCATGTGTGTGATTTTATAAAACAAATGCATACACCGAGTAAATTTAAAATAAATCTTTCGAACAAATAAAAATAAATTCAAATTTTGAACAAGAACCAGAAGTACCGGTTCACATGTTTTGGAAAACCAATTTGGAAGGAGGAGTGGCGTAGAAATTCATTGGAATTTTATATGTCAATGCTGTTCTATTGTTAAAAAGCAGTGTGGTCTAAATCCGACTTCAAATAATGGTTTCAAATCCGACCCCCATGTTTTTGCGATGTTTAGAATTTATAAATTCATATAATCCTACAAAGTTACTTTTTTTCTATTTGTATGTATTCGTAAATTTCATATTCTATTTATATATATATTCTCAATGAATCTGCAATACCAACTGCAGCAAATGAAGAAATCGGTGGTGATGCATCGATAGATACAGATTTTTATTTAGAAACATTCAACGGACCAGTCCAATTTATGCTTTTTACTTCCTTGTAAACCAAGGAAGTATTGTGATACCGATTTTTTTCGATTTCCAGATTTTGACGGAAATATCCGTTTTGACCTTCCCTGAATCCATTTTGACTATTTTCGTTGTGACGTCTGTACGTACGTACGTACGTATGTATGGACGTCTGTATGTCGCATAACTCAAATACGGTAGGTCGTAGAAAGTTGAAATTTTGGATTTGAGACACTTATAACATCTAGTTGTGCACCTCCTATTTTTGGTTGCGATTGTCCGTCCCAAAAGTTGTAATTAATGACGCGCATGAATAGATTAACGAGATTCCTGTCCAATTATTATAAAAATTACAAGGAAGTTATGTGGTGTCCACATCAGATTTTTTTAGTTTAAATAAAGTTTTTATGTTGAAAGTTAATGAAAATAGAAGGGTTGAATTTAGAACAGGTGGGTGTCGGATTTACCTCCAAAAGAGTGGGATTTGGAACCATTATTTTACTATTTTTATTTTGGCTGTAACTCAGAAGAGGTATGAGATACATCAAAAGTGTGTTTGACGAAAAGTTGAGGAATTGCATGAATTTTACGACGATACTAAAATTAAAGTAATATGTCTCGATTTAAAAGTTCTATGTAAAAAAAAAACAAAAAGGGGGTCACTTTTAGACCACTCTCCCTCGTCATTGAATTTCGGGATACGAAATAACACCAATTTTAATAATCACATTGCTTTATTTAACTTTTTTTTAACTTTTACCAACATTTAATATAACGAAAATTAGTGAGAACACAGAACACAGAGAACGCCTTCCATATAGAACACAAAATTGCACTGAATATGTATTGTAAAAGAAGTATCTCTATTATTAGATAAAAGTTTAAAATTCTAACATTTTTAATATTTCAAATACCAAACTAAGCTACAAAAATACATTTTAGATCAATTTAGTGAGTTCAATGTTTAATAATACTACAATAACATCAAACTTTGCAGGCAAATATTTCGTGCAAGTTAATATTAAAAATTTTATAATCTTAGTTGTGTGAAACTTCTTTAAAACTGTACAGTTGCCGAAATCTTCAAATCGTTTGTTACATTTAAAAAAAAATAAATTGTAATGCTACAGTAATTGCCGTCACTACTCCACCAAATACCTAAAATAAAAAAAATACTGGAAGCAAACGAATAAATTTGGAAAGCTACTTACATCAGCTGCAAATACCGAAAATTTGCAAATGAGAATATCCGATCCGTTCAATACAATTTTTTGATGTTTTAGTTTTCGCAAATAACACTCCAACTGCAATTAACATTTTATAATACAGTAAAACCTCTCGTATCCGAATCCCTCGTATCCGAAAATTCTTAGAATTTATCTCATCCACCGAAAGATGCTTGTGAGCTTTATCTCGCCGCGACTAAACGGAGAATACGTGTAGGTAGACGGATTGATTGCCTACGTTATAATGCTTACATTATAATAAAAACAACTGCATTCTTAAAGTCATAAAAATAAATAGTAATTTAAATTTGAAAGAGAGATTATTCGAAAAATAAAATATTTATATTCCATTCGTATATTTTTGTTATTTTGTAACGCATTTGTGACAATTTTGTTATTTATTTATAAATTTTATTTCTAAAATATAAAATGATGTTAAACATTATTTGTATCTAAAAAAATTTTTTTGCCAAAACGGTGTAATTCCTTTTACAAAATTTGTATATTTAAATAAAATAATCAAGTTTGCTGTGATAAGAATAAATTCTTATAGTAATCAAGGATAATATGATACTATATTTGCAGATTTGTTATGGTATTTGTCATGGTTATACTATGTTATGGTATTAATTTCAACCTTCCATTTATCCGAAACATTTGCCTATCCGAACGTAAATGGGTCCCGTTCATTTCGGATACGAGGGCTTTTACTGTACTTATATGTTTAGTTAAAAATAATATTTATATTTTGAAATTGTAACAATTTTTTGTCAATTGTTGCGCAATCCCTTGACGACGATTTTTAGTACGCCTATGTTTAGTAAGGCATGCCCAAGGGATCGTAGAGGGCGCGTACTTGAGCTGCGTTTCGGATTCTAAAGCGCACTACGAGTGAGATAAGACGTGTTTAGTTTCGCTGGGCTGAAGATTATTCAGATAGGGCCGAATATTGATAAAGAGTAAGCCTGAGGAAGAAATCGTTCAGCGAGGTTTGGATTTACGAAACCGTAAAGCATTAGTAATTTAGTTAAAATCGGAAACCTTAATTGTGGGATTTGTACCGAGGCGCTGATAACTCAAACTGCCTCCAATCTGCAAGCAACATTGAATGTTCGATTTTGAAAACGGTGTGTGGCCGTATGTTGCATCTTTCTGATTTTTACTTACCATCGACGACTACTGGAAGGAGTCAGTTCTGTGCTACGATCAAGTGTTTGGTAGTGAAATTCTTGTTTGTGCGACGCAACGAATTCTGCAAGCAGCTTCGCAATCGAGCCGAGTTTTTCATCTGCAGTAGCCAGGAAAGTCATCGAGTCAAGAGCTTATGTGGGTTGGAATTGCAGTACATAATTGGTAAACAAGTATTGTCGTATTACCATCTTGTAAACGAGCCAGGCCTTGGTAAGTGTTTTACATCGGCTGGCGACGTGGATGTTCCCTATTTGTGGCTAACGATTCAAATTGTAATTGATTTGGAAATTGTTGTATTCTGTTTGATCCTCATTATACGGTTACTTGTTGATAGAGTTTTATTTTGTTCGAAGGAAGCAAATTCTTATTTTTTTCAGAACCTATGCTCAGCCTCCGCAATTAAGAGCTGGTTTTCCATCTGGGTTTCACCACATTTATATAAATACTGGGGAATACCTATCCCAGGTGTGGTGAGCAAGGTATTTTTTTTAAAATGCCGAAATTGATACAAAATACAGAAGTAAACAATCAACCTGCATTGCTTGCTCTTTGGTCACACTGCTAAAGGGATACTTCGACAAGAATGAAATCATGTTGTTGTTCTGAAAGTACATAATAACTATTTGTACAACTAGCCATGAGAAGCGATCTTTTTCCTTGCTAGGTGTGAGATTTTTAGCGCAGATAAAAACCACTCTGTGCACTGAAAAATAAACTTTTCATTCGTGTTTCACACTAACTTCGGTTTGAAATAAATAAATTTGTTTTTGTAATAAGCTTAGAATATTTGTAAATATTTTAGAAACTTATTTTATCTATCTGAAGCGAACATCGAAAAGTTATACTTCTTCACACAGTAGTAGAAGTATTCTACGGTTACGTACGATTGCATCTAGATGCGAAATAGTGACAGTGTCCACTCCCAAAAAATTGGTTGACTTTTCAAAATCCTTAAAATGTATTTGAGGCAAATAGCAGCTTCCATTAATATATAAGTAGCTATGGTAGTTAGCAGAACTGGATTAAGACAACTGTTAAATAATCGACTAGCAATAAAAAGCTGGTAATTCAATCGAATATATGGCGCAATAGATTCTGACGTGTTTAACTTGACAAATTTGTTTTTAACAATTGTCAGACGTTTGTTTAAATTATAATATGGATATTTTAAATTGCTGCTTAAATGACGTATCAATTGGTATTGGCAGCTTCTATATAAAAACCAAATAAGATTGTACACATAATAAATAAGAAAACATGTAACGGTGCCAACATAAAAAGCAGCCCATAATCCCATTTTTTCCAAAGTATTGAATTGGGCTTTGTCAATATAGAGAAATATAAATCCACCTCATACAGTCGTTACAGTGAGAAACAAAATTATTGATAAATAATTGTAGAATCTTAAATGCCCGATATCTGTTATCGTTAGCAATACTATATATTTTGACTCGCGAAATATTTCCAAGCTATCCTGGAGTATTTGACATAGACGGCGAAATTTATTGCTTTAGAAAAGTACTTGGGGTATCATAAAAATCGAACACAAACCAATAAAAAAATTGGAAAATCTAAATAAAATATCAATAATACTTTTAGAGTTGGCAATGTCGCTGATGATATTAAAAATATAACTAATTAAAGAGCACAATATCAAGATCGCAATGAGGAAAGTTGAGCATAGAAAAGCTTTCGATTGGCTGATATTTGCTCATAGAATATTTTTCTTATGGTTACAAGAAATTTTAAGAGGTGGTAAACCTATAACTGAACCATATTTAAATAATGGACGCAAAACGCATGAAATACAATTTTGTCGGAAACTATGTTTCGACAGGTCACTACTTATCGTATAGTATTTAAAAAATATCGGTGTAGAATTTTGGAATAGGTAAATATCAATAAATCAAAATCACATTTTTTCTATCATTTTAATTAACTTGTTATCTTGTAGTTTTTAATATTATTAATTCTCACAAGCTAGGATTTATACATATATTTAAGTATTTTAAATTGAGTAACGTACATATTTAAAAACAAATCAAATTCATAATGTGCAAATCAATTGTGCTTGAAACATTTCTGAAAGTTAATCATCAAACATTAGTCATCTCAGAATGACACTAACAATAGTGCTTTTTTAGTTCTAAGTGTTTCTAAACAGAGCTTTAATTCTTTATAAAATTTAATTTGTAACAGATAATTCTGATAAAATATTTTTATAATATTGGGTTTAACATTTTTTTTAAATTGCATCTGTTATACTTTTATTCTATATTATCTAATCTACCAAACAACTTTTAATAATAAATCGAAAAGTTTAATATTTAGTCTGCAAGTATAACAATATTTCAAACCTTATTATTCTAGTGCATGAGAGTTTTCACAAATTGTGCAGTTACATTTTTGCAACTATAAATTGTATTGCCACAGTAATTGAGGTCAGGATTGCACCAACTACCTACAAAAATAATTCAGAACAAAAAAATTAATTTCAAAAACTTACCTACATATGCAAATACCGGAAGCTTACAAATAAGAATATCCGATCCGTTAAACACTATTTCTTGGTTTTTAATATTCGCATATAACACTCCAACTGAAATAATCATAATATCAAGAGTAAATACAACTAAATTGGGAGTAAAATTTCAGTGTTGTAATAATAGTACTAAAGAACCAACCAGATTTGCATCCTCTTGGGATAAACTGCTAACGGGATATTTTGACAAGAACGATACCATGTTGTTATTCTGAAATTTCAAATATATTTATTCAAGAAGTTGCAGATAAAACTATTATTTTATTTCATATGCTTGTGAAAACTTTTGAAAAATTTAGAGCTATTTGCGTAAAAAATAACATTTTAAACGATCTTCAACTTAAGCGCGGGTCACATTAGGCTTCTTACCAGCGCTGGTAAGAAGCGGCTGGTAAGAAGCACCAGCAAGCAGCGGCGGCCAACTCGGTCAATCAAAATGCGGGTCACATTAGGCTTCTTACCATCAGCTTCTTACTAAATTTAGTAAATTCTAAATTTTTAATAACCTTTTTACAAAAAACTACCTGTAGAATGTAATTATTAGAATTACTCGCTGCTGATTAGAAGTGATAGTGGTCAGATAGCGCTGCCGGCTGGTGCCAGCGGTCACGTGATCTTTAGTCGCCGCTTCTAGCTACCAAAGTTGAACATGCCGAACTTCGCCAGCGCTGATAAATACTCGCCGGCTTCTAAACCCAGCGGCGAATTGTGTGATGACATTGAGCTGATCGACGGCTTCTTACCAGCCGCTGCGCTGGTAGGAAGCTGCTGGTAAGAAGCCTAATGTGACCCGCGCTTTAAGGCGGATCATTTTTATACAATTTCTTACCATTTTTTCTAATTTCCAAATAGTGACCATAAAATAACTGCTACATAATATTGACACGATATGCAGAAAGTTTACACTAGAAAGTGTCCAACCATCAAAAACTGGTTGATTTAATACAACTCTTAATACATATTGAAGATAAATAGCTCCTTGAGACAATATAAAGACAACAACTGTAGTTAATAGAATTGGATTAAGACAATTATTGAATAATCGACTGGCAATAACGATCTGGGAATGAAATCGAATATATGGTGCAATAGATTCTGATGTATTTAATTTAAAAAATTTGTTGTTAACAATTTTCAGATGTTTATGTAAGTTATTGTAATATGGAAATTTTAAATTGTTGCGTAGGTGACATTTTAATTGGTACTGACAATTTTTTTCAAGAAAACAGATAAAATTGTAGATAAAATAAATAAAAAAGGATGTACAGGTGCCGACATAAACACTGGCTAGTATTCCCAGTCCTTCCAAAATCTTTAAATGTGCTTCTTCAATATGAAACAGTAGAAGTACGGACAATGCAGTCAAAGTAGAGAACAATAACAAAAATGGTAAATAATTGTAAAACCTGAAACGCGCTATATCTTTGATTGTCAGCAACACGATAAATTTTGATTCACGAAATACTTCCAAACTATCTTGGAGCAATTCGAATACACGGCGACATTTGTACATTTGGAAAATTCCATTCAATATGACAAAAAACGACGCCAAAAACATAAAAAAGATAGGAAATCTAATTACAACCTCAACTACACTTTTGGATTTTTCAATGTCGCTGATAATATTAAGACCACAACTTATTAAAGAGCTTGCTATTAAAATTGCAAAGATAGGACCTGAGCATAGAAAAGCTTTTGACCATCTGATATTTGCGCGCAGAATACTTTTCTTATGATTACAAGTAATTATAAGCGGTGGTAAACCTATTACCGAACCATGTTTAAGTAATAGACCCAAAACGCATGAAATACAATTTTGTCGGAAACTATATTTCGACATCTTCCGGACAAATATAACTCATACAACTAAATTACTTTATGGACTTTCATGTCGATCATAATAGTAAACCACCTAAGTAAAAAATATAATCATGCGCAGTTTGGTCAAATAAAATATCAGAATAGATTAATACATATATTAATAATATTTAGAAGAAGACAAATGTATACATCGTTATCTAGTATCTAACAGATAAGTTCATAGTTTATAACTCCAAAGCGACCTTAGGATAGTTGGCTCTACAACTATCGACCGTCTGCAACTGTCCCTGGCGACAATTATTGATCTGCACGACTATTACTCTTACGACAATTATTGACCTTTGTGTTGTCCCTACGACATCTGGTAACCCCCCAACTGAATAATTTAAAAATAATTTTTAGGGAATCCATTTTTGGATTAAATTTCGTGTTGCCCAGTTAATAGTTGTCGCCAATGGCAGTTGTCCAGGACAAAAAGTCGCAAGGCCAGTGGTCTTAAGGTCAAATGACTGAACTTCGTTAAACGATTACTTCACCAATATATTTAGAACATGATACATTATTCAACCATATATATATTGATATCTTCGGTAGCAAAATGACTAGGATTAGGGATATCAGGAATTATTTATTTAAATATTATTTAACCATTACTGTATTGATATTTTTTTCAATTTTACCTGTTTTAGTAGTTTCCCAAAATTTCTATTGAATAATTAAATTATATACCTAATTTACTTGTGCTATAAAGTAATTTCTTATTAATCATTTTAATCAACATAAGTTTACTTTTAAATATTTTCTTTGCTTAATAAATAAACCAATTAAAAACCCGAGAGATCTTTATTATTTTTGTGTTATAAGAGAGACTTTATTTCTGGTTTAGTCCCTATGCAATCTGAGGTTTTTCTCGTTTCCCAGCAAACACTACAACGTCGGCCGTAAGCCGGCACTGTGCAGGCAGTGCTGGCTACAAGGCGGCCACGGGCTTCAGTTACCGGGCTGCTGCAGGATGAGAGTCATGGAAACGCTGTCTGAATACGTGCATTGGCCCGCCGGTAGGCCTTCAACAGGTTTCCAGCATCATCTAATTATATTTAGGCATAATTTTTACGTCTAATTATTATTGTTGGTCAGATCACTAAATGTTTTTTGTATTTTCAAAAATTATGGGAACCGTGCCCGATTTGACTTATTCTTATAATAAAAAAATATTATTGTCTTTTTATTTTTGAATTTTGTCATATATCTATTACTTTTATGTTGGTACCGCTCAGGTTGGCTGCGCTTCAACCAAATGTCGCTTTTCGCGCTAAGTGTGCATGTGTTTAATTCGTTTAATTCAGTGCAGTGTGGTTTAATTCATAGCCAAGATATACGTTATTGCTCTTTAACAACACCACGAACACCACCCACCAGGATGGATTCTGAAAATACGTAAGTAGAATAGGGCACTTCCACTCCCCCACTCCAACATGGCTGCCGAACAGCAGCTTGGTGGTATGGTTGGTGGTATTCGCCATAAGATTTGTTAAGGATTCAAGTATTTTCGTTACAAAAATGTATTTTTTATAGAATTCTAACCAGTTCTTTTAGCATTTTTAGCTTTTATGATACGGTGGTGATTGTTTTATAATAAATTGGGCTACTAAAATCCACTATACTTACAAATAATTGAATAATTTGTGTTATTAAATTTGTGAAAATTATTAGCCTTAAATATTAAAAGTTAGGTACAATAATTTGAAATAAATTGCTTTAAATAAAAATAAACAACATTTCAGCTGTTTATTAATAATTAGTTTCCAGCATTTTTGTGTTTTTGAGTAATTTACATAAATACATTCAGATTTAGTGAAAGATATAATCGTAACTAGCACAGTTCAGGAGTTTACTAAAAAATGTAAAAATTATGTCTTAAAAATCAGCAAATCTTCTAGTCGAGAATGCATTAAGCCCGGCAGATACAAATTTCGCCCAAGTTTGAAAATTCCCTACCTATAACTCAAACTGACGAAAAACCATTTAAATCTAGTTTGATTTGGTTAAGTTTAATCATTCATTTAATTTTACTGTACTTTTTATTCTGTAAATATTTGACTTTGTTTAAAGGCAAACCGGCAGAAGTTGGAAAATAACAAATTCTGGTTGTATAGCCCTGCTATTTTAACATGAACCGGAAAGTCAAAAAAATTACTGAAACACAAAAATGCTGGCAAATAATTACAAAACATAACAGCTGAAATGTTGTTTATTTATTTATTGTATTGTATTTCATTTAAATAACTGTTAAAATTATTAAATTATTGTAGCTTTTAATATTTCAGGTTAATGATTTTGAAAAATTTAATAACACACAATTTATTCAATTATTTGCAAGTATAATGGCTTTTAGTATCCCAATTTATTATAAAACGATCACCACCTTGTCATAAAAGCTAAAAATGCTAAAAGAACTGGTTAGAATTCTATAAAAAATACATTTTTATAACGAAAACACTTGAATCCTTAACAAATCTTATGGCGAATACCACCAACCATACCACCAAGCTGCTGTTCGGCAGCCATGTTGGAGTGGGGGAGTGGAAGTGCCCTATTCTATTATTGGGAATTTACATTAACTAAACGCCACCATACGTTTAAAATATTAACTACGTTCGGCGGTAGCCCAGTATACCCTTGCATAAGTTTCTTATGGTAGATACGTGTGTTTCTTAGTTAATTTTATGATATAACATAAAATCGTGTATTAAAACACATAAATAAACATGAACATGTGTATTTTTCCAATGCAAAACAAATAATGTTATACCGCCAAGCGAAGCCATTTTGCCGAAACGGTGGCGCCCTCATCGGTAGGGTAGAATCCCAATTACATGAATTTATTTATTGCGTGTGTATGAATAGTAAATATGTATTATATGCGCTGCCTGCAAGTCCTGCGACTTGATCATAACCTCAAAAGCTTTTCAATACACTTTTTAATACACAGGTGCGCATAGATGTTAACCGGCTACTCATCGTGAGAGTTTTTACCTGACCTTGTGCTTGATCTGACGGTACACTGTTAAAGATGCCCCGCCAAAATTCATTATTAAAACGTCGTTATTCTAAAAGTTACAAATACAAATTAATAAAAAAATCAGTGAGACAAACAACTAGTTTGATAGAAATTGATGAACTTATGAGATTGAAAAATGGTGAAAATATAGACCCTTCAACAAGTACTCCTAGCTCCGGGAATATCAGCAGCCATCCTGACAATAACGCGGATACTTATAACGACGAAGAATCTGCGACCTCTACCTTTAGTAACAACGAAGATTACGGTAACAATCAGGAACACAGTTATCAACATGAAATATTCTCCGAGACATCAATAATTTCTGTAGAAACCGATTATTGTGAAAACAACGTAACCTCAGGAGAGGAAGAACAAGTTGTAAATTCAAGAGACTTTATTGCAATGTGGGCGATTAAACACAATATCACTCATTTAGCATTAACGGACTTACTCCAGACAGACGCAAGAACTCTTCTTAAAACGCCAAAGGAAACGCCTGTTGAACAACATGCTCAGGGGCAATTCTATTATTTTGGAATGCTTGAAAAATTACAACAATTTGTGATTCAGTATAAATGTAACGGCACTGATAAATTGAAACTAGATTTTAATGTGGATGGTATCCCTTTACATAAAAGTACTAGGACCGCGTTTTGGCCCATTCTGTGCAGAATTGTAAGTCAGAATACTGATCATGAGTACATTTTTCCTGTTGCAATTTAGTGTGGGCCCGGTAAACCCTTGTTGGAAACTTATTTGGAAAAATTTGTAACCGAGTTGTAATATGGCATTTCAATTTTAATTTAAATGATGGTTGGGTTGCTTAGAGAGAGTCATTATATTTCGAAATGTCCGGTATATACTGTCTAGATAGTTTAAGCTTGTGGTGACACCTAGAAGGGGGATACGGTAGGTCGCGGTTACAAATTTACAGATCGACACATTAACAGCAGTGAAGTGAGACCGAGCAGTTTAGTTTTTAAAAAGTGGTATTACGTCTCTTGCTGTTTATTCTAAATAGGTAAAGTAAATTTTAATTATATTTAAATTTTAATGGTTTATTATATTGCGGTTTTGGTTAAATCTTATTCAACTATTTTGTATAAATTTTTGGTTACGTATAAATGAAAAATGTGCTTAAAATTAGGACACACGTGTCTAAAATTTTATTGTCTAGTTAATGGTTACCATGTTAAATACTTTTGTTTATATAAGTTTAAATTTGGGGATTGGTTAAATAATCACATAAACACGTGGTCATAATTTTGAATATTCTGAAGTTTAGTGTACTTTCAAGTTAGGTTATTCTTTTGCTATCAACACGTGGTTTCGTATTTGTACTTTTTGGTTGTTATATACAGGGTGGTTTACTTTGCATACGAAGTTTTCTTACAGTTAATTTATTACACGCGTTTTTGTTATATACAGGATAGGTTACTTTATAGACGACAATATTTTATTTTATGTACTTGGGTAAATTGGATTTTCTCGTTATTTTCAATGATCACAAGTTGAGGTAACTTTAAAAGCCCATGCCATCTACAGTGCATATAAATGAACGTATATTATTTAAATTGATCGTAATCATGGTTTCTATTTGAAATATTGCATTCAGACTAGAAGAACTACACCTTTTCCGTGCACACTTGATTTAATTTATCCTAACCTAGAAGAAAAACTATCCAGGCCTGAGGACAAGAGCCAAAAAGCTTTTATTCCGAACTCATCGTTGCCCTCCTTGAATTTCAAATCTAAATTATGATCTACGTATTGATTTAATTAAGTCACATTTGAAGGTATTTGTTGGTTTCTTTTATAAAGGTTGGTTTGGTAATATTTACATCAGCAACATAAAAATTAATATAATAATAAACAAGATATAAATAATCTTGAATAAACAACTAAAATCAAAGAACTTCCATAAAAATTATTGTGTCGCCAAAATGGCATAAATTACTAAAATTTCACAGTTCCGAACGAATTAATTTATAGACCAAATAGTTAAATACAGGGGAATTAGGAATCATTTAGTTACATAACCATTGCTTCAGACTTTAAACTTTTCCCTGATATTAAGGTGAAATAAAAAGATTTGACATAACCCCAATATCTGTAGTTTTATTTGTGTTGCGGTTTACGATCGTCTCTTGTTTTTGGAGCTGTCATCTGTTGTGTTTCAGCTAAGTTCACAACTTTGTTTTGTACATCGGAAGAAAGAACTGGTTACTAGGTGGCGTGCTGTAGGTATTTTATACAACGTGGGGTGATCAATGGCTATTTCCGTGTCATCGATGGGAAGATGTTGGCGCTAATTTCAAATTAGAAAGTCGCATCATACAGAGTTATATAGATTAGTAAATTTTGGTGTACAAGGCCACCTCAGGTTATTCCATGTGAAGTCCGATCTTTTTGTTGCGATACCCCAGCAAGAGCGTTTATAAAAAATGTTAAAGGCTATAATGGATATTCGGTATGCGATAAATGCAGGGTTAAAGGTGTGTCAAAATAGCGGAGAATACTTTTTTTAGACTTAGGGGCACCTAAAAGAACAGATGATGAATTTTCCAGCAAGAACGATGCAGCTCATCATAATGGAGACCCCCGTTACCAAACTTGAAATAGGTTTGATATCTAAGTGTCCTGTTGATTACATGCATTGCATGTACTTTCGAGTAATGAGAAAATTCTTATTTACACATCGTGATAGACGCCGTGAGTGTAATATTTCGAAAGATAAGCTTTCACTGCTCAATTCCCGTCTAATTAAATTAAGAAAATGTTGGCCCGACGATTTTAATAGAAAACCCAGGGGGTTAGTCGACTTGGAGCGTTGGAAAGCAACTGAGCTGCATGAATTTCTCATATATTCTGGACCCTTTGTTTTAAAAGATGTTTTACCTCGTACGTTGTACTGCAATTTCATGATCTTAAAATTTGCAATTACAATTTTGCTATTTTCGGATTTAAACGAAACACATAACGAGTATGCAAGAGAACTACTCAAGGGGTTCGTAAAACATGCTGTAAAATTATTTGGTTCGAAATTTTGCACCTACAACACCCATGCGTTAATACATCTGCCTGACGACGCCGAAGCATTTGAAAATATTTATGAGGTAACATGTTTTCCATTTGAAAACTATTTACAAATGTTGAAAAAAATGTTACGAAAATCGATTCAGCCCTTACAACAAGTTGTACGAAGAATAGAAAAGCATGATCAAAATTATGATGCAAATAGACAGTTAAAAAAGACATCTGGGAAGATTTCCGTCATGGGTCGACCCATCGCAGACTATCACTCACTGGACGATCAAGTTGGAGTAGCCTTCGAAAAACTGTATTTTCGAGGTGCCATACTGTCCACAAAACGTGGTAATAATTGTGTCCAAACTAAATCCAATGATATTGGTCGAATACTGTATTTTTTTAAACACGAAGATAACATCAGCGTAGTTTGTGAGAAGCTGATCGTCACTGGCTCATTTTGTGACTATCCAATCGATTCCAAATTATTATCGATGTTTCGGGTTCAGCTGAATGGGGAAAATTTAAAATTTTCAGTCAATGAAATCGCCCATAAGGGTCTACTTCTTCAGTGTGATGCCGATGAATCGTTTTTCTTTTCCCCATTGCTGCATTTTTTTTAAATATTTTAATTTTCCCTCACCACCCACAACTTGTACATTTTCATTTGAGGTGATAATTTGAATTTTTATTAAATTAATTTTACATGTGTTTTGATTTATTTAATATTTTCAGCTCGAAAACTTTCTACGTCGTCGAGTTTCCCGATGAGATGGCTGATGGTACGGCACCAATGAGCATCATTTCCAATACTTGGGTCTCACAAAAATAGGATCAACTTTATTGTGTCTGGCCTAACATGGCATCAGATCTGCAAAGGCAGCAAATGGTAGTCAAGCACAAACTGCCCTCCAAAAATACGTCTCTAAATAGAGTGAAGATAATTTGCAAATCAAGTAATAAAATTATATTCAATTATTTAAGAATAGATTACGAAACACTTTTATTTCACAGATACTTACGAAAAGGCTTCCAACAAAATGAAGGAGCTGGAGGAAAAATCCTCTGTTTCGCAAAGTGAAGCTGAGGACTTTAAGATAAAAAGACCAGTGAAAAAAAAACCTACCCTGGTTATGACGTACAAGATTTCTCTACTTCGGACTCTGATGGAAGTGATGTACCAATCTTGCAGCTAAAAAAAAATATCAACTCCTTGTCTGAGCGTAACAAGGAAAAAATTGGCAATATCAGTGTTACTCAAAGCTCCATGATCTTGAACTTATCGGGCACTTTAAATAGCTGCCGCGAATTAACGTCGGATACTGGAAATTCTTTTTTGTCTGGACGGAACAAATAAAACAGAAGTCATCTCACTGATATTCAACACTCCCAAATTCAGATACCAATCACTCCATATTCCTTTTCTTCAGCCCCTATGAATGGATTAATGACACCTAATCGTACGAGTCAGGCCAACAGCGCTAGCGGTACTATTTGCAATTGTTGCAAGAAAAATGATGGTAGATATATTTACAGTTCAATTTGAATTGGAATTAAGATAAAAATTATGTTACACAGCTATGTTCACCAAACTTTTACAATTAATTCATGATCTCAGAGATGAAGTTAGAAAACAAAATAAAAGTATTGACGATGAAGGACACGGTGATAACGATTTAAATTTCTTGCCATTCACAACGGTGCAACAGCTTGAAAGCTTCAACACTAATCTGATGGATGACGAGAACAAGATGCCACAAATGGTAAGTATTTGCATCCGTATGTAAATAAAAAGGTATTGTAACAATAAATTTTTCATAGTGCTTGGCCTTATCATCCATCGGAGGGAGGGATACAATAGACACCACACGGAGACTGATGCAGAAGATTATAACCAATCAGTTGGCACTTATTTACAATTGGTCGGGCAGAAATGGTAAGCCCGCTTTCTGCAATCTGAAGAACGTTGTAACTTTGATCATAGGTAAAGTAATAGTAGTTATTTATGTAACTAGGAGGAAGTGAAAGTTTAGGTATGAGCAAGTAATTCAAAGCTGAAGCTTTTTGACTGTGATGTATGGCGCTATATTTTTCATACTTAAAGCCCAATCCATCGATGGACTTAAGCCGTAACGCAGCCGCTCTGCATATGTGCTTGTCTTGCGTTACGGCGCTACTGTTTATAACCGTACGTTAGACGGAACTGTAACGTAAATCACCGCTCCGTATGCAGATTGCAGTCAAAGCCGTAGCCGTAGCACAAGAGATGAACCAAGTTCATGTCTGCGGAGCAGTTGCGTTACGGCTTGCGTCAATCTATAAATTGAGCTTATTTTCAATCCTTAAAATATAGCAGATTTGAAAAATTTAATATCGAAATCAAAACTGAAAAATTTGAAACTCCAAGTATCAAAATAATATACCGGGTGCTGCAAATTATGCAAATAATTATGCAAATTCCTGCTTCCCTAATTATTTTAGAGAAAAAATGAAAGATACAAAAATAATGCAGAAATATAAACTACGAATGATAACACCATTAGATGTCATCTAGCTTTTAGTTAAAAGATCAAAAAATGCTTCCGAAATACTTAAAATTTTCATTTATCGCACTGGCCATGTAATAAATTCAATTTAATTTCTATTTTCAAAAATAATTACCATGGAAACTTGCATGGCCAGTCCGATAAACGAAAATTTTAACAATTTCGGAATCATTTTTTATCTTTTAACTAAAAGCTAGATGAAATCTAATGGTGTTATCATTCGTAGTTTATATTTCTGCATTATTTTTGTGTCTTTCATTTTTTCTCTAAAATAATTAGGGAAGCAGGAATTTGCATAAATAAGTTTTTACATGTTAATTTCCTATGTTCGGCTAACTTATTCAGCACCCGGTATACGATTTATTATGCGTCTTGATTCTCGTTCTAGCTACATCAGTTCTACGATTGCTATTGTTTCAATAAAATTATACTTATACACTTTAATTTCAGGAGTCGTCAGAAAGAATCGTCTATGTAATGATGCCACACAAACCCAAGTTGAGGATATTATTAAAACGTGGCTGCGAAATACCCCTGACAGGGAAGGTGGGCGGAATAAAAGAAAGAGAGGAGGATAATTTTAAATTTTGTTTTTTTGTAATAATTATAAAACTATATTATTGCGTATACATCAAACTGTGTATGAATTTAATTATGCTTTTCTGTAAAAGAAATTACGGGCTGTAGGCGCTGTAGCTATAAAATGACAGATTTATTTATATCTAGCAACTTCAGTGATTTTACAGTTGTATATCGCCTATATCAGGATATTTTTTTTACAAAATAGCGCATCTACCTAGAACCCCAGAAAAGTACCAAAATTAATGTACGGCAGCTTGCCGGGCGGGTGCACGTCACAGGCAGACACCCAGCGTTGGCCCGGCTGACGGCCGCATTCTCCTATAAGTACTAGCCCAGTGCAGATAGCAGACACTGGCCCAGCACGGTCACTTCAGGCGTTTAGACGCTTTGCCATTGCCGGCCCATGTTACATCTATGTTTTTTACCAGGTTGAAAATTAAATTATTTTTAATTCATGCTTAATAAGCACCGTCCCGATGGCGTGAGATCTGCGCCTTCAGCAATACATCAACCCAATTTGTTATGCTTACCAGCTTCCGTCGCGTGTGAAATCCAACATTCAGCGATTTACAGACAGTAGGCGAACCCAGCGTTGAAGGGGGGTAATAGAAAGAATACATAAGAGACACACACGTTGAAGAACGGGGAGTCCCTAACAAACCCTAGAATTGGTAACAAGCCTTCGCGAATCCAATTAGAATTTGAAATTGTTTAAGCAAGTGCTTGGTTAATTACGGTTTCGGGATTCAATGAATACAAATTGTGATATGTGGCTTTGCTGGAATTAGTAGTCGCGCGTGTTGTTAATAGCAATTTGGCTGTCAGCTCACTTAACAGTGTAGTCCTTACGGAACATACTCACTGGGATTAAGATGATATGTATCGACAATCAGCATTATTTGGGAAGCGCGCAGTAGCGACTTACGATGACCAGTTGGGTTAACTTTAAATTTGGAATTAAAATTGTATGGAAACTGCTCAAATATCCACGGTGGCTCGAATACCCGACATGTAATCAACTTATATTATTAGGTTTTATTATGGAACAACATCCGAAATTGTCTTGGATCAAAGTAAAAGGATTTGTATTTGTGTGTGGCAGTAAATTGTCAGCATTAGCATGGGCCAAATTAAGTGTGGAGGTTAATTCGAAATGTCAGTAATAGAAAATAGTTATCAATTACTTTTATTACCCTTTATCTGGTGGCATCAAGCCAAGAAAAAGGGTATTACTATGTATTACTATGCTGAACAAGTTGCAAAGTTTTGCCTTTCTAAGGATTACGGGGGCAATGGCAACAACGCCTACCGCAGCCATGGAAGCGCTTTTTGGGCTTCCTCCACAACACTTGGTGGTGAGAAGAGAGGCTCTACTGGCAGCATACAGGATAACCATCAACGATCGTCAGAGAAGCCCAGCATACCATGATCTTCTAAAAACTTCCAAAAACTTTTCAAAGTTCTCATATCTGATAGGGGAGCGGAAGGCACCAATAGGATACCATCTGGTACACAAATGGATGCAAAACGGAAATTAGTACTGGAGCAGCGATCAGTTAAGGTAGAACAAGAGATGCGTTTAGCACAATGGGCTGCCACGCTACTGTGTCCCAGGCAGAAATAACTGCTGTAACAGCTTGTGCAGAGGAAATGACGTTAAGAGGGCTTATGCAAATAAGCGGATCTGTATCATGACCGATAGCCTGGCAGCTATAAAAGCCTTGGAGCAAGTGGAACCACAATCCAGGATTGTAAGTCACTGCCTCGATATGCTAGTAGCATTTGCACAACAGAACAGCTTAATGCTGAGGTGGGTGACGGAAAACTCAGGAATAAATGGCAACGAAAAATCAGATGCCCTCGCTAAGGCTGCAGCAAAACTATGTCTAATAGGACCAGAACCAACTTGCAGGATAGCATATCTGACCGCAAAAGGGACTACATATAAAGGAACTACTAAGGAAACAACATCCTGCGTAGTGGCGGGATCTTCCGGGACTGAGGCAATCGCGGATGTTCATTGGAGCAGCCTCCAATAACAAAAGAAAACTTGAAATCTTTTAGCTGAGTAGACAATAGGACTATTACAGGATACTGCTGTCTGAATAGGCACATCAACGTAATTGGGGTTGTGTGTGTTCAGTTGTAACCCAGTTGAGGCTACGACACCTCGGTTGGCCATATCCAACAACCGAGGAAATAATTCAAGCACCCATCAGCTGCATACTCAATTTTATTGAGGAAGCAAGGCTGATGGAGTAAAACATTCAGCAATAATAAATAATAATAATAATACTTATTAATGATTTCCTTCATCTCGATGATTTGTGTCCTGATGATGTTTTTAATCCTATATTCAATTGTTTGACCAAGGGAAATCCTAAAATTCGGTTTACTAATTTTCAATCCAAAAAGAATTTTGGAAAGAAATCGTTTTCTGCGACCGCCTAACATAGTTCGACGACCCCCAGGTTGAGAATCGCTGCATTAAATAACAAAGACTTTCGAAAACCATTAAAGTAAGGACTGCAACGTTGAATAGTTCTGCTACCAACGTTTATGCAGTTTATCAAAGAGTAGATTAATAGAAATACAACACATAAACTGGAATATAGAAAAATCTTCGGAGAAGTAATATTTGCCTGCAGAATTTCTCTGTCATGATCACAAGTAATTAAAATCGGCGGTAATCCTGTAACCGAACCGCACTGAAATAATGAACCCAAAATGCAAGAAATACAATTTTGACGTAAAATGTGTTTCGGCATGTTGTAGACTCGGTAACTCGCAACTATAGTCGATCCCAGATACTAAAAATGTAGGTGGCAGGTCAAATGCAACACCACATTCACACAGGGAAACGTCATTTTAAAAATTCAAATTGAATGCGTTATATGTGTTGCCTAACTAAGAATGTTTAAAAGTTACGACATAATTTTACGAAACTTATTTTCACAAATTTACTTAAATTTTAATACGATTTTGATGAAATAAATAAAGAAATACTGCATAAGAACTATTTAATGTAATACAAAAAATTAAATGTTATATGTCACCAACACGTAAATTTCGCTAGTGTGAAGCCGCCTAATTTCTAACCAATTTCATTGGTTAACATTTCGAGGTCATCGTTTTAGTACAAATTCTTACTTTTTTCTTAAATGAAATGGACTATAAGGTAAATTATGTTGTCGGTTGGTAGGTGTGGGTTGAAGCTTTAATTAATATAAAAACATCTACATAAAATCTATCATCATAATAATAATAATGATAATTATATTATTTAAGTTCCCTAAACAAATACAGCAGTTTATTGTAGTAAAGATAGTTTGATAAGGATACTGAAGAAACAGTAATTTTATGCTTACAAAATATAAAAACTGTAATTAGGTTTAAATGTGCTATATATTTACGTGTAAATATTTCAATATAGAACATACGAATTTAATCTGATTGAATGTAACAGTAATGTTATATTTTAAATTATAACATATTTACAGCCCAGGATTTCGACTTAAAACTTATTGAAATGTAACAGTAAATATATCCAGAGCCGGATTAACGATATGTGAGGCTCGGGGCTAACTATTTTTGGAAGCCCTAGGCAAAAAATTTCCATTTTTCAAGGTCAACCGAGCTTTTTCATTTTTAAAAGCATCAAAATTATTATACATAACTTATCACAGTTTTGTGATAAAAAATCAGGAATTTTACTATAATATATTCTGTGGGGTGAGACCCCCCAGACCCCCCGGTGAGAGTTTTCACCACACATAGATATAATCTGAAAAAAAATTTTGTTTATAAAGCTGAGGGGGATATGAATTGTATACAAACGATGTGTAGATATATTTGTTCTGAGAGAATAAAAAGTTTTCATTATGAAGATAAGTCACACAACGTACACACACTATCACACACACACCATTAGGTTTTCAAACCTAATGGGGGGTCTAGGGGTGTAGAATACTGTCCAGTGCACCAGCAATTATTTATAGTTCAAGGATTTTCTTGTTAATGAAGTGACTTTCGTTCCAGAAATTTAACTTTCTAAAAGGTCTTACAATTACTATGTTCTGAGAGGTGTTCCACACCCCCAGACCCCCCGGTGGCAATTTTTACGGTACATGATGTGTGAATATGCACTAAAATCTTTTGTTTATGAATCTGGGGACAGGGGTGGGCAAAATACATGAAAATATGTATTTGAAATACAAAATACACAATACATTTTTTGTTTTGGATATTTGAAATACAAAATACAAATACATTTTGTACCGAGTATTTAAAATACAAAATACAGTATTTCAAATACAAAATATTGCATTTAAAATACAAAATACTGTATACGGCCCTGTTTATTTGATGTTACCAATTTTAAAGTATTTTGTATTTTGTACAGTATTTTGGAATTTGTATTTAAAATACAAAATACATTTGTTTTTGGGTATTTGAAATACAAAATACAAATACATTGAAAATATGTGTTGAAATACAAAATACAAAATACAAAATGAATTTCAAATACAAGTATTTCAAGTACTGCCCAGCCCTGTCATTGTATACAAATGACGTATAAATGTATTTGCTTTGGGAAATAAAAAATTTTGAGATTTCAAACCAACGCGGCGGGTCTGGGCCCTTTTGCCCTTTTGGCACCGACAATCGCAACAAAAAATAGGAGGTGCACAACTAGATGCTATAAGAGTCCCAATTACGAAATTTTAACTTTTTACGATCTATCGTATTTGAGTTTTGTGGCAATTTATCAATGTAAATTACACATTTTGAAACAGTGTTTTGAAATCGCATTTACAGCAAAACTTGTTAGACATTTTTTCTTGTAAATTTTATTCTCTATATTTTTGTTCCTATACATTTTTCTATTTTGTCGCACCATTTCCGAGATATAGATGACAACATTGTCGCTGTCAGTTAAAAACAAAAAAAAAGGCAATAAAATTTGCAAACAAAAAATTTTTTCCTGTAAAATTATTTTTAAATAAAAAAAAGTGGCTTCAAAATGTTCAGTTTACATTGGTAACATAGCATTGTCCGAGTTCTTTTAAAAGTAACTGTACAGAGCCGGATTAAGGATATGTGAGGCCCCTTGCCTTTACATGTTATAACAAACTGCGCCGCAGGAAAAATATTTAGATTTTTCAAAATCAACAGCGCTTAGATCAAATAAAAAGTTTTGAAAGGATACCAGTGGCGTATCTATTTAGAGAGGGGCAAAGGTGCCCCCCACCACGGATGACTCAGATTGTGTTCCTGATAAAAAGAATGCTTATCACAAGGTTTTAAAATTGAAACAACTCAATTTTTTTTTATTCGTTTCTTAGTTTACGGATTTGGCAGGCGGTTTACCACTGACGCTCATGAATAGATTAACGAGATTCTTAAAATATTTGGTCTGCCCCCTCCAAGCGCATTTTCTAAATACGCCACTGAAGGATACTAATTTATTATGTATACATAGTTTATTATGGTTTCTTTTTATAAAACAAGTACCTATATACTACAATTACATTGTAAAAACATTTTATTCTTACTTCAAGTTGCACAAATTCATTTAATTTGGTTTCGATGATTGAATCATCAAAATTAGTTTTTCGAGGTAATCATTTTTAATGCTCATTAAAGTTAGCGAACTTAAACATGTTTGTTTTCATCCAACAACTTGTATGATTTAAATTTTATTTCTTTAATTTTTTTGAGGCCCCTAAAAATTTGGAATCCTGACGACAACAGGGCGACAATGATTCTGCGGTCTGGGGTTTATGAGTCGATTTTGGGTAATTATGGTTTCCTGAATGCCAAAAAAATTTCAGATTTGTCGAATTGACTCCAGGTTTTGAGATAAAGACAATTCTTTTATATTGAAAATAAATTGAAACAAAAATATTCAATATATTCAAAAGGGGAACAGTGATTCTGCGGTATGGGGTTTATGAGTCGATTTTGGGTAATTATGGTCCCATGAATGCGAAAACAATTTCAGATTTTTCAAATTGACTCCAGTTTTTGAGATAATACAACCCTTTTGTATTGAAAATAAAATGAAAATTTCTCTTTGAGATGTCCGCGGAGATTCGTTGTCAATAGCTCATTTCTTCATCAAAATAATAAAAATTTCACAGTATATTCTTCAAATGTCACTTCATTATGTAGTAATTATAGTAATTTATATATATTAACTGTGTCGCCAAAAAAAAATGATCGAAATATGTTATAAAATTAATGCAGAAATAGAAACTACAAATGATAAGACCATTAGATTTCATTTAACTTTTACTTAAAAGGTCAAAAAATACTTTCGAAATTGTTAAAATTTTATAATATATAATTTTATAAAATAAAAAAAACAAAACGAAAAATTAAATTCACAAAATTTTAATTTCTATTGAAAAATTATTTTATTAATTTAGGTTAAACTACTATTACCTATATTATTTAAGTAAATGTTCAAAATGACCACTCTCTGATTTTTCAGATTTTTTACCATTTTTATTTTTCAACATAAAGTTGTCTTTTAGTCTTTAGTTTGGTCACCATACATCCATCGTCCAAATTATAAAACACTACAAAACTAAATACTTACAATTAATTACAAATAATAATTATATTTCATTTATTTTTACTTTCCGAACTCCTTAGTAAGGAAAGTATTGTAATCTGAAATTGAAAAAAAAAATTGACCCCCAATTTTTTCATAAAATGTTTATGTTTTGGGGTTCCCTTAAACCATTTCTACTATTTTTGAAAAATGTCTGTATAGGTGCGTATGTATGTCTGTGAACACGATAGCAACCAAACGAAATAACGAAATCACTCCAAATTTTAAATTTAAGTTTTTATCTGTTGTGGCACGAGGCCTATTGAAAATGGATGAAATCGTATGTGGGGAACGGGGGGGTTTACTTGAAGCGATGAAACATAATTCATCATAACTCCGAAACGCAAAAAAATAGGTAAAAGTTTATTATGAAAAAAATTATCTGTATCAAATTACCTACAACTCTTGTTCTATAAATTTTTTTCTAAAATAAAAAAAATAAATTTTTCTATAAATTTAAAAATTAAAAAAAATCTTTTTTATGAAATTTCTAAATTGCCTATAAATAAATAAATGTTTTTGTACATGGAATTTTAGTTATTTGTGATATATTTTTTTATTTTTATTTTTGTTTTTGCTTATTATTTCGATTTTCTGAATGTTTTTGCCGATTATTTCTGATGCTCTGATAAGATTTAGTGATTTGTTTTTTTTCCATCCGAGGTACATTGGGAGTGACTTTTAATATTCGGAAAGTTATGTGATGGCCACATTCGATTTTTATTTTAAGGCTCAGGTATACGGAATAGTTTTTATCGGAAAACATAGTCAAAGCGATGCTTTCCGAGTCTCCTCTCGGGTGAGAAAGCGAAGCATTCCTAATCACTTAACAAATCGACTAGTAATGTAAAATCGACTAGTAATGGTTTTCATTACTGGTCGCTTATGTCACTTCAACCTGTCGAATCGTTTTTATTATAAAATGCTATTAAAAAAATTTGACCGACGTGAGGATCGAACTCACGATTTCCAAGCGATATAATTATGATTCAAGCACCCAAGCCGGTTGACTGGGTTGACCTAATTACATTGTTTTAATTCGTCTTATTTGTTTCGGATTTAATTTTTTCGCATTTTAAGCAAATCTAACCTAGAATACGAATTTTTTTTTGCGCGCGATCGATCTGAATTTTTGCATATGCTTTCCTATCGACAATTCACGGGGGGTGAATTACGAGGCGAGGAGGGGAGAATTTTTTCTCAGTTATTCGATATCTAGCGCCGTTCTTGAGTAATTGCTAATTCAAAATATTTCATAATAGGTACTTGTGTAGGATTTTTATTTTTGGTGTAATATTAGCTAATATTTTTGTTTTCCGATAAAATAGTATACTCACCTCTACTCGAAAAATGATTCGTTACTGGGTGCGCAGCTATATTGAAAAGCGAGCGATTTTTTGAGGCTCGGTCAATAATCTACTATTACTTGTTATCGTGCATTTTATTATTGGTAGTTATTCCCATGGCGAACTTGGTTAAACATAGGCAGATAAGCCACTGCTTGTAAATAGTATATAAATCTTCGGGTAGAATTTTTGAATAGGTAAAATTCAATAAATTAAAATCACATTTTTGTTATTTGATTACAAGTGTTTACATTTATAATTTTTAGAATTAGTGACGCACATCTTATTTAAAAGTATCAATTCCATAATGCGCAAAGCAATCTTAGTTTTAGTTCTAAATGGTTCTAAAGTTCTAATTCTTTATAACATCTAAAGTTCTAAAACTATTTATTTATATTTTGTGCGATGAAAGCTATTTCTTTTATTAAATAACCAAGTTATCTAATCTACTTTACACTTTTAAATATCTTAACGAAAGCAATGCAAAAGCTGTTTCATAGACAGTTTCGTTCTCAACTTCAACTTCAACTTGAGGTTCTCAACCTCAAAAAAATAGATACTTCTTTCACAATACATATACAGCGCTTGACACGAAGTAATGGCAAATTAAACGTCTTCTGTATTCGTATTCGAAATAAGCCTCGGTTTAGAGATTACCCTAAAACAATAATGAATAACTATTAACCTTCGGGTGGGCACGTGGGGTCTTTTGGGACCCCAGGGTGTTATTTTTGCTTATAACTTTAAAATTTGAAGATATTTCACGCTGAAATTTTAGGACATCTCACAAATTGCTGATTTGTGGCTTAATTAATTTATTTAGTGTTAATAAGGTTCTAATTCATTACTTCTTTAGTAATTTGCTATTATTGATAAATTTTATGTACTATATTTGCATCATAATATGCTGTAGAATTCATGGGGTCTTAAAAGACCTCAAGTGCCCATCCGTGTAACCTTTTTAACGTGCCCACCAGAAGGTTAAGATACTAAACCTGATGTCAGAGTTTTCTGTCAAGTTTTAAATATATATTGTGACAGAAGTGTCAATTTATACCAAATTAATCCTCAAAAATACATTTTAGAACAGAGGGTTCTGCATTTAACAATGAGAATAAATTTATAATAATAAGATCAAATTTTGCAAGCAAATATTTAGTGCATATTCCAAACTTTAAAATGTAACTTGTGATGGACTTTTCTAAAACTGTGGCGTTATGAAAATCTTCAATGCGTTTGTTACATTTTCATAACTATAAACTGTATTGCTACAGAAATTGTCGTCAAGATTCCACCAAATACCTACAAAAAAGAAATTTGAAGCAAAAGAATAAATTTGAAAAACCTACCTACATATGCAAATACCGGAAGTTTACAAATAAGAATATCTGATCCGTTAAGTACAATTTCTTGGCATTTTAACTTTCGCATATAACATTCCAACTGAAATAATCATCATATAAATAGTAAATATAACTAAATTGGTAGAAAAAATTTTGTGTTGAAATAATACAACCAACCAGATTTGCTTCCTCTTGGGACAAACTGCTCATGGGATATTTAGACAAACACGAAACCATCTTGTTGTTCTGGAAAAGTTTATTATTTTATTTCAGATGATTGTGAAAACTTTGAAAATTTTGGAAAATGGGGGATAACACTAGGGAATTGTACCTATCCAACCAAAATGTGATTTTTCTGGTATAGAAGAATACAGTTTTTTTGGGTAAAGAAACAGCACTTTCGACAACCTTTACTTGAAGGAAGTTCGTTTTCAAGCAAATAGATGAATTGATTAAATTTTTATTAAACTATAACTTACCATTTTTCCCAATTTCCAAATTGTGACGATATAATAAATGCATAACAATATTGACATGATAATAATCGAGTGTACACTAGAAAGTGTCCAAACCAAAAAAATTGGTTTATTTACTACAACTCTTAAAATATATTGAAGGTAAATAACACCTTGAAGCAATATAAAGATAACAATTGTAGTTAACAGAAATGGATTAAGACAGTTATTGAATAATCGACTAGCAACAACCAGCTGGTAATGAAATCGAATATATGGCTTAATTGACTTCGATGTATCTAACTTGACAAATTTGTTGTTAACAATTGTCAGGCGTTTATGTAAATTATTATAAGATGGATATTTTAAATTGTTGCGTAAGTGACGTATTAATTGGTGTTGACAACGTTCAGAGAGAAAACAGATAAAATTGTATGTAAAATAAATAAGAAAAGTAACACAGGTCCAGACATAAAAACTGGCAAGTACTCCCAATGCTTCCAAAATATTTAAATGTAATTCTTCAACATGACAGAGTATAAGTACGCAACATGCTGTGAAAAATGAGAGCAATAAAAAAAATGGCAAATAATTGTAGAATCTTAAACGTCCTATATCTTTTATAGTCAGCAATACGATACATTTTGATTCGCGAAATACTTCCAAACTGTCCTGGAGCAATTCAAAAATACGGAAACTTTTAGGCCCTTGCAAAATTCCATTAAATATGACAAGAATTGACCCGAAAAGCATTAAAACAACAGGAAATCTCAATAAAACCTCAATAACACTTGCGGAGTTTTGAATATCGCTGATAATATTAAGACCACAACTAATTATAGAGCATATTATTAATATTCCAACGAGAGAAGCTGAGCATATAAAAGCCTTTGACGGATTGATATGTGCTCGTAGAATACTTTTCTTATGATTACAAGTAATTTTATATGGTGGTAAACATATAACGGAACCATATTTAAACAATAGGCTCCAAACGCATGAAATACAATTTTGTCGGAAACTAGTATATTTCGACATCTTTCAGGCAATATAACTGATACAACTAAATTACATTATGAATTTTTTTAGTTTTCCTGATGTCGTTTATAATAAACCACCTAAGTACATATGTACAATTTGTCCAAGCTAAACATCAGAAAAAATAAATACCTAATTATAGTGATATTATGTAGAAAAAGAAAGATGTACACCCAGGGCCGGATTTAGCTAGTTTATCGATAGTTTATCGAGAAAAAATTTTGGTGTTTTGAAGTAATTTTTACTATAATTGAAGTTCAAATCAGCCTCACATCAATTTTGAAGTAAATTTTACTAAATTTGAAGTAAAATTTACTAAATTTTATATAAATTTTACTAAATTTGCTATAAAATTTACTATAACTGATAATATTTACTTCAAAATTATTGCAAGGATGTGTACACAGAAAAAAAATTGAAGTAATTTTTACTAAATTTGATATAAAATTTACTCTAATTGATGTAATAAATACTTCAAAATTATTGCGAGGATTGTTTTTTTTGTGTATTAACTTCAGGCGCCTATCGATTTACTCAGAATAACTACAATTTCGGTAGGTAGGTGACTGCACTTCGAAAATTAAAATAGACGACAAATAAAAAAAATAACTTAATGTTAATATATTTATGATTGTTGAACATAAACGCGGAAATGCCTGGCGGCTTGCGTCTTTTATATTTCGACGCCGCAGGCGATCGCCTGTTGTGCCTACTGGTAAATATCAACAATTATGAAATAATAAGTACCCAGAGCCGGAGGAGCGACAAACCCATTAGGCGAGAGAGGCCACCGGCTAGGACGGCAGCTTTTTAGGAGGGGCAAAAGAGAAAAAAATTATATCGTTTTTTTTTGTAAATATGCAGTTAACTTATCGAACTTAAGAATGAAGTTATTATTATTATTTATAGGCTAGGCATAGTAGAATAAAAATGAGGGTTCAGAGGAAATTTTGCTATAGATTTAATTTTTGCATATTTTATGTTTTTTGGGTGGCTGAATTCAAATTTGAAGTTTGCGGGCAAAAATTTGGTCCAGAACTTTGTTTCTTTAAGACTTTTTGCCAAAATTTTGGCACTTAATTCAGTTTTTACCCTATATCTTAGAAAGTAAGCGTTGTTTCGACAAGCCCATTCCATGCAAAATTAAAACAGACAAAATTTCCTACATTTCTGATATGTATATAGAGCTCGGATTTTCTGCATTTGCATGTTCTTTAATATTCATATGCCAACAGATTCGTTACGAAATCTGGACTCAAATCTGAAACGAATCCGAAAAACTGCTTGTCAAAATGCATATTTTGCATATTTTCAACATATTTAGTGCATATTTGGGTCACTTTTGGTAATTTCTTAAAAATTTTAATAGAGAAAATAAAAAATTATTATTAGTATTAAATTTTGCTAATTAAAGCATTTGCTTTATTTAAAAATTTTTTATTTAAAAAATGATTTATATTTTATTAATTTAAAAAAATTATAAAAATTAAATTTTTTTAAATTAAATAAAATAATTGCTTAAACTGGCAAATTTAATATAATTTTTTATTTTCTGTATTAAAATTCTTCAAAGATCACCAAAAGTGGCCAAAATATCCATTATTTACTCAAATATGCAAATATGCAAAATATTGCAAATTATACGAAATTCGTCCAAATATATTATTAAAATTATTAAATTTTATAAATCTATTGAAAATTTGAAAAATAAATTGAAAAATGCGAAGATTAGATAGTTTTTAGTATGCATATCAATGCATATTTTATCTATTTTTATCAATTTTAGTGCATATTTTAAGGAAATTCGGTGCATATACATATGCATATATTGTGGTATATGCGCACATTTTCAAGTATTTTGGTGCATATAAATCCGAGCTCTAAATCAGGCTTTCCTATGGGAGTGTTTCCTATAGACTGATAGGATCAACATCAATTGACTCTGAATTAACTTTTACCTAACGTTTAACTAGCTCTTAGTGTTGGTGCAGATAATTTCGCCGAGCTAAAGATATGTTTACTAATATGCGGCTGAGGCTCTGCGACTGAAGTCGCAGTCACTGCTCTCCATGCTGTGTTAGGGGAGAGTGGGAGAGTGTTAGGAAGTTTTTGAGTTAGCCTTGACTGATATTATTCCCCTTTGTTTTATTCCAATCCGACAACATTATTTAATCAATTTGATTCCCTACTATGTATTTTATCGAACAAATTCAAATCCTAACAAAATTGCTAAGCCCTTTCAAATGAAGAACGTTAGAGTGGTTGACAACTTAGAACTTCCAATGCAAAGTTTGAGTGCGGATCAACTAAGTTCCAGATACCAATATTTGAAACAATTGCGATTTGTAGACCAGGAGAATGTTGTTCCGGATATCTTAATTGGTGTGGATAACCTACATGTCTTTCAACCATCACGAACAATCATAGGAAATACATACAGCATGGCTAAGTGTCGTTTGGTGACGGCTGAGAAGAAGATGGCTGAAAACAGAGAGTTTGCTGTTGAGTATCGCAATGCAATCCAGGCTTTTATCGACAAGGGTTACGCCAGAAAATTGCTGCCGAAAAAAGTGGAAATCGCATCAAAACACAACTGGTACTTGCCTCACTTCGGTGTCGTCAATCCGAATAAGCCTGGCAAGATTAGAGTGGTGTTGACGCAGCTTCTAAGTCCAACGGAAGTCATTAAACGATATTTTACTTAAAGGACCCGATCAGTACCAACCTTTACTGGCTATTTTGTTTCGTTTTCGAGAGGGTTTCGTAGGAGTGTGTGCTGATATCGCAGAGATGTTTCCCCAAGTTTGTATTCGTAAGCAGAATTTAGATGCTCAACGATTCCTTTGGCGAAGTGACCGTAGCAAGCCTGTGGATGTTTATGAGATGGAATCAATGACCTTCGGAGCAAAATGTTCCCCTTCATCAGCTCAGTTCGTGAAAAACATCAATGCCTCGGAGTATAAGAATGACTTCCCTGAAGCGGCAAAGGAAATTATTGAATGTCATTACGTGGACGATTTTGTTTCAAGTTTCGTTAGCTGCGAAGAAGCGGTTCGTATTTCAAAAGAAATCGAAAACATACATGCAAAAGCTGGTTTCAACTTAAGAGGTTTTGTATCGAACTCTGAAAAGTTATGTAAAGCAATGAATGAACGTTTCGCTGATGAAGTAAACATGAACATTGGGGAAGAGTGTCCTACAGAGATGATCCTAGGAATGTTTTGGGGACTGTCATCAGATTCTCTTACATTTCACTTCAAATACAACAAGATTCATCAAGATGTGCTGAAAAAGAAGAGATGTCCCACTAAACGTGAGCTGCTTGTCTTGGTGATGTATGTATTCGATCCTTTTGGATTTCTGGCAAACTTCCTTGTAGCTGCTAAGCTTTTGCACTCCAAATCGTTTGCAAACACCCCTAAATGAGACTGACTTTCAGAGAGTAGATTTGAGAAAACAGTAGAGAATCGTCCAACAGATGTCGAACACTTTTTGGAGACGCTGGATCTCAGGGTATCTGCCAGTATTAACGAGAAGAGCTAAATGGTTCGATGAAGATATAAAAAGGCCGATCAAGGAAGGAGACGTTGTGATCATTTGTGATGATGCTGCAATTAAGAACACATGGGAAAGAGGAATAGTTTCCAAATTGAATCCTGGCCAATATGGAGTTGTGGGCAAAGCTGATGTGAGAGTAAAATCTGGAACCATGCGAAGACCTGTTTCGAAATTGGCAGTACTAGAGTTTGAAGATAAGCCGTGATGGCTTACGGGGGGAAGAATGTTAGGAAGTTTTTGAGTTAGCCTTGACCGATATTATTCCCCTTTGTTTTATTCGAATCCGACACAGGGGGAATATCGACTGTCGGGAAAAATCGACCACCTTCAAATCTCATAAACTGGGCGCCATACGAACGAACTTTACCTACCAGCCGAAAGATGGTTTTGTATGTGCCTAATTTATAAGGTTAGTATGGTGCCATCATTCTTAATGTGTGCATGCTATCAGTTTTGCTCGTTTTTACACTTTTTTTATTAAAATTGTGCTGCTTTTATTAAGACTGGGACAGTTTTAAATTTTCTAAATGTATTGAATTTTACATTGCTAAGATACGTCGGATATTTTTCCATAATTTGAATCTGATTTGGTGCAGTTTTAATCTATATTTTTCGTAAACATAATTTTTAAAGATAAGTATACTGGTTCGGGTAAAATCGATCGTGGTGGTCGATATTACCCTAGTGTATATTTGTGACCTCTCTCTCTCAGATTTCTTAGCTCTGTCTAAGAGCATAGTGACCACTTCGATTTCTTTAGAAGGGTTCTCTACTTCTCTAAGCCAATACCTCGGTGGTTTGCCATTGCCTGCCCAGAGAAGATGATCAAAACATAGTTTTTACTCCGACCGTGATCGAACCGGCGCACACAAGCGCCACGCCGTGACCATGACCTATGTGAGGGTAAATGAACATTAACATTTTAAAATAAAATTTATTTCAAAATGTTACTGTTGGTCGATTTTTCCCTTCACCATGGTCGATATTATCCTACCGATCGAAATTTGTTTTTTGATTTGATCAATTGATAAATTGATTTTATAAATCTAGGTAGTACTTATTTTGAAAATTTGAGAAAAAAATGAAAAATTCAAAGATTAGTACATATTTTTTAGTTTGCATATCAATGCATATTTTTATCAATTTTAGTGCATATTTTAAGGAAATTTGGTGCATATTTTCAAGTATTTTGGTGCATAAAAATCCGAACTAATATTAGAAAATCAATTATTTATTAAGTTTCTTATATTAATAATAGGCTAGGCATATTAGGATTCTCAAAGCTCGTTGAAAACGAATTTGAAGTTTGCAGACAAACATTTGGCCCGGAACTTCGTTTTTTTGCCACTTTTTTCCCAAATTTGTGCACATCTTTTAGTTTTTGGCTCAGAAAGTAAGCTTTTTTTCGACAAATCTATTCTATATAATATTAAATAATTTAAATAATTAAAAAAAAATAAAATAATTTCCTATAAAAATGATCTCAAGCATATGCGAACGCCACCACGCGGAAACTTAACAAGTTAATCCAATATGTATAGTTGATATAGAAAGTTAGCTTTGCAAAAACTTCTGTTTAGAAGTTTATTTTATAACATTTACTGTGCCAAAACTGTTGAGTTGCCGCTGCTGCTATCCTGTTCTCGTCCACTTAATTAATATCCTTATGTAATGTCAATATTTATTTTTTAAATGACAAAAATAATAGATCAAATAAGTACATAATCAATAAAAAAAAAATTGGTTATACAATTTCTTTATATTAAACAATTCTTATAACAAATAAATTAAATAACTATAATATAAACAATTTTGCGTATGAATTATTTTATTTATTTTTTAAATAACAATTTTAAAACTTCTAACCTATAAAAGCGTAATTTCAATTCCTTAATTGTTTTCTCAAAATCAGGTTTAGATATGTAAAATAACTTCTATAGTTAAAACCGTGGCGGCAGAATTGCATGGTGAAACAAAAGCTTGTGTTAATGCGCAGAGATCGGTTTAGAGAATTTGCACATTGCACACTTCGTTCTACGCAACTTGTTTATTGTAGTTTTCCTTTGTAAATCGTTCTTTTAGGGTTCTTGAGTAAATTTAACAGAATAAGTTAAGTTAATTGTTATTAACTGACTTTCACAATGCAAAACTAACGCGACGATTACAACTGAAAAATAAGTATTAAATAATTAATTTGAAATAATAAGCCAATTTAAAATATCAAAAACGCACCGACCACTGTTATTGGATCTTTGTCAAATACGTCCCTGATATTTTATTGATTCTGATAATTACACTGAAGTAGTTTACATTTTATGGCACTTACTAAACAACAAATGAACTACTTACACGTTCAAACATGAAATACACATTCTACAGGAACAAATACAACGAAAGTGATCAAATTTAAAATAAATTTCTTTTTGCCAGTAACATAGTTTTATAGTAAAATCACAGATAACTATAGTGCAGTTAGAAGAAGTCGAGTCCCTAAGCAATGCATTGTATTTGGAAACTATTCAAAATTAGCTTTAAAGCTATTGGTTAAGGTCGAAAATATTTAATTGTTTCAACATTAAACCAATAGATGGCTCTGAAGTGATTGTTTAGATATTATGTCTCAGCGATTAAAAAATGCACTGTTGTGTTCTAAAGCCCAAAGGCTATGCATCTAGCGAGGTTAGCACCTTACTAAAATATTATTTGAGGCAATTGCCGCCATCTGCCGGTTCAATTTTAAAACAGTTTATATATTTGCCACTTTAAATAAAATGTGCTTTGCGCAATCTACCTATCTATGGGGTTATTTGTGATTATACTATTAGAATCAACTACACTAGCTGCTTTATATTCAGAAAAAATTTACCAAAAATATTTTCAATCAAAAAGTTTTCAATTTTGATTAATTTATTAATTAATAACGCATATTATAAAATTTCAATTTACATAATTTAGTACCGAATGTATCACAATTTAATTTAATATACCATCAATGGGTGATTTATTAATACAAACTCAACGATCTTGTTAACAAAAGGCGTTGGTTTTGTTAGAAACACCCTGTATTATAGCTAAACATTTAGATACGCACACAATCATTAGTATCACAAAAATAAAAAATCTTCTATCAGATGGCACTCTACATTACCACGATTTTCGACAAAATACAAACAGTTTGAGTTCTGTTCAAGCACCAAAACCAAATCGATCTTTATCAAAAATTCTGATTTTGTAGATAACCAATAAATTAATAAAATGTAAACAATAATACACATCGATGTTTTCATCAATTTTTTTAATGAAAATCTAAAAAAATACCTATTTATGAAAACGCTAATTATGATTTTAAATTAATTGCGAGCTGGAAAAGCTTATAAATTTGAAAATTTCGATTATTACCGATCCCACTCCAATCCCATACCACTATTAATTTAAGCCTTTACAACTCGAAAACAATTTATTTAAAAAATAATTCAGGAATATTTTTAAATTTCAATAAAAAAAATTAAAAAATAAAAGTTATGAAAACACACAAATTGAATAACTTACATTTTGTCATGGGTTAGTTCCAACACAATCATGGGTAATTAAACTTAAAGCTTAAATAACAAAAAAGCTATTGTTTATTATTATTTTTACCATTGGTCAGCACTTATATTTTTACAGAAATGATGAGGGAATCAGTAGGCCTGCTCATCAATAACTGATTTCAAGTGTTCACAATTCCCAGTTTTAGTTTAATTAACTACTTATCAATAATAATCCATTATTATATAAAAAATGTTTTTTTTATCTGTTTAGGCTCTGAACTAGAAAAATTTTTGGAAATTTAGTTTCTCAAAAAAAAACAAAAAAATAATTTTCGAATGAGGCCTTTTTGGGAGTAAATTAACTTGGGGAAAAACCATTAATTGGGGAAATTTGGACACCTATAAATTCACGTATATTTTACACTTATACTACAACTTTAATAACAAATCGTGTAAAGGTTATCACAGAGGGTGTGGGGAGATGCGGTCGAGCATAAAATGATGCCTGATGTGAGGAATGGGGAATGATACTCGACCGGTAGTCCGTGGTCACCTTGTGCCATCATCTTGAATATGAATCTGAAAATCAGCTCAGTTCAGTAAAATTTATTCCTCCCAATATTCAAATTTTACTGCATCAAGAAATTAAATAAAGGCTACTAAGGTATAAAACTTACTTCACTAAGGATAGCCCAATTGTCGCTTTCTGAATGTACGTGTAGACGTAGACTTGAAACGCGACCAACATTTTCGTCAGGTGTTCCTTCAGCTATACCCACCACATCAAATTTTCCTGCAAAAAAAATTATTTTTTGAAACTTCAATCATTAAAAACATCCCTAAAGTGGCCCCAATTCAAAAATTCACCTGAAACTGTCAGGTGTAACCCAAAATGACATTTACGAGTGTTAATCTTATTTCACACCGTGACGAATATTTGTAATCATTAGACTTTGATAATATTTTTTGATTTAAAAAAAAGGGTTTCATGTTTAGAAAAAATTTTTGTTTGAATTTTGTTATTATAAAGGAAAATCACCGCAAAGCAAACTAACCACATTAATTACAATATTGCCCTTTAATGTTATTAGAATCCCATTTGCAATTAAAAAGCAACCCTCGTTATGAATGTGTAAAATCTGTTTGTGGTTGGAAGTCAATTAAGCAGTGTCGTCTCGTGGTTTGTTATAATTAGTGTGGTAATTTCAAGTTTAAGTTGGTAAACTTTGTATTGAATTATTATAATCGGCAACTTACAATTGCACATCTGTTCAACGCCAATGCAACAAATCATTAGGTGGCTTTTATGATTTATGCTTAACTAAATGTTTGATTAGTAATTTTTATTAAAATGATTTTGTTTTAGTGGGGCTACTGCCCGTCAAACTTCGTATACTAGCCGCCACTGAAATTAAGTTAATTATACCGTAGAATGGAAAATTAAAAAATATACAAGATAATATTTTCAGTTTCAATTATATTATTTTCTCCTAAAAGCTAAAAGCTTTAATAAGACTATTTTTCCCAAATGGAAGAAAAGATCCCATTAGATTATTCAATTTTATCAAAGTACGAAGCGTAGTAGATATTACTGTGGGTATATTTTTCTATTCTCGTGAAATATTTAAAAAGTTTTGATATTCGACAGCACAAAATTGAAACAAGGAAAAATTTCGTTCATTTTTTATGAAGAGAGCGAAGCGCAAAACAGTTCAACGAAAAGTTATAAATATAAACTGAAAGAAAATACATCTAAAATGCAATACTACCAATTAGTTAACGCTAGTTCTATTATTGAAGTCTCGGTCATTACACCAAAATACTAAAATAATTAAAATTTAGGTCTACCTACCTAAGTATTCGGGAAATATTAGGATTTATACATTTGCAATGTTAGGTATCACATTTAAATTTCCCGCGCAAATTTTAATTTTAATTTAATAAACAAAAGAAAGTCGGGACGAACGAAAATTTATACCATAGCATATTAAATATTAAAAATAAAACAAAATGTTCAAAATCTAAAACTAGTGTATGTTGGGTTGCATAACTGCGGGACCCTTTTTCCCTCCCTATCTGAACCTCCCTGAAGGTTTAAGTAACATACAAAAGAATAGGTTCTTGCATAATAAATAATTTTCCGGTTTAAAAAGTTACAAATTATTCTATGACAAGTTGTAATATACTAAGTAGATTAAAGTTAATTGGGAAGAAACAAAAAATTGGGGATTACAAAGCTGCAAGTCTTTCGTTCTCGGGTACAAAAAACTTGGAAAATTTGTCAGTCGCGAATATTTAAGTTAAATTACTATTTGAGCTCGCATTATAAAATTTTACCAAAATTGAAACTGACAAGCAATTTTCATGATTAATCGACCTTGAACTTAATTAGATTTTGCAACCAATGAGCAATCAATCACATGCAATTGCTGTAAAAAAATTTAGGTTAAATAATTTTTCAATACGCACCAAGTTCGAAATTTTGTTAAATTAACCAAAACAAGAAGCAATATCGCGCGTGCAAAATTTAATAAAAGAAAAGTTCCATTTTAAAAAGTAATATAAATTTTGCAGTGATAAGAAAATAAAAACGTACAGGAAAGTAAATATGAAGTATCGATTTATCTGGATCAAAACTGAAAACTTAATGAATCTTGTAATAAATAAATTGTATCAAGTTCTGCTATTAAAAAATTTTATTGATAATGAAGGGTTAATTAACCCTTTGTGATTGTGATTATGTAAAAAAATACAAGAAACAGTTGAAAGACTTACCTACTACGATAAACCCATCGCTGGTCATATTTAAAGTACTGACGTACTGGTTATTTTCCACCGGTAAAACTTCTACGGTGGCATTGTAAAATTTATCAGAAGGATGTTCAGCATTCCCGCTTCGAAAAAAGAATCTAAAAAAAAATTTATTATTAAATTAAGACGATTCGGGTCTTATTAATTTTTCTCAGATTACCTCTTTATAACAATGGGATTACTAAATTTAAAGATGAGTAAATCCCCGGGTTGTGGCAATAGACCCCAAAAGAACGTCTCTCCTAAATAAGCTCGTTGCAAAGTGTACTGTTTGTAACATTTAATGCCCGAAACAACTTCCGCGTCGGGGTTACTATGCGGAAAATATAGCGCCACTTTACCGAATTGTTTGTCCTGAAATAATAAATTTTTTAGTAAGTTTCAACAATTTCATTAAAAATGCAACAATGACTCGCACACGAATGCCATAAATAAAATATAAATCGCTAGTTGACACCGCCACAATGTCGAAAATTAAATGCTGGGTTTGGAAAATTTTTCAAAGTAATTAGGCATTTTTAACGTCACAACTTCGACATAATTTTATCGGTTTTGTTCGATAAATATTTACTTTTATGGTTTCTTAACTTGCTGAAAATTAATTTTGTTGCAGTAACCGAAAATAACCTAGGATAACAAACTAAACAACTTGAACTATTTTTCAAGTGACGGATTTTCTGTTAACGGTACGTGTACTCCGGTATAGTTTTAATTATAGCCCGAAGCGCCCGGAGCGCAGCGTAGGGCCGCGTAGGGTCAGTTTTAGCTGACGCAACGTAAAATAAATTATTTAAATTACATTAATTTGGCTCCTCCCACTGATTTATACATGCAATTTTTAATTATTTAAAATTTATACGTAAAATGCCGTTTTTTTTGAAAATTAATGGATAATCCGCAATAATTTTTATTTTAATATGCTTAAAAAATTGTCATCTTTCCGATGGTAACTTCGTGGGGTCAATTTCCTGACCCTCCCCCAATTTTTCTGCTTTAAAATAAAATCTAACATTTAATAAATTTGTAACCGGACCACGAGAGTACTGCAAATGCTGAGGTTAACAAGCTTAATTTACTGATATATTGCTTAATTTACTAATCTATTACTGTTGCAATGCAAATGTTATGTGAATACATTACGGCAGAATTAATAAACTACAACCTATGGTAATGGAGTAGCTAACTACAGTCATGATTTTCGATGCAGGAATCGCTAAGATGACATTGAGCTAAATGACTAAATGCAAATTATAGTAGTACAGTAACTCCAGAATTCGCATTCGTACACTCCGGTGTTGGCAATGTATATTTTACCTTTTGAAGTAATTATTAAAACAACATTTATTAGACATTTTTTGTTGCAAATTTCATTCTCTTCAATTTAGTATATATAAATTTTTCCATTTCGTCGCACCGTTTCAGAGTTACAGTGACTTAAAAGATTGTAAGAAACAAAAATTATTGTCATCTGTATCCTGGGAGCGCGCTCGAGCGGTGAGAGTTTTAGTTAAGTCACTGTAAACTAGAAAATAGCTGGACAGAATAGAAAAATGTATAAACCAAAAATAAAGAAAACAAAATTTGCAACAAAAAAATGTCTAAAAATGTTGCAGCAAAAATGATTATTATGTGACAAAACATACTTCAAAGGTACAATTTACATTGCTAACATAGAAGTTTCAATATTCTTTCAATATATACTTTCAAAATTCATCTTGCACATTTTGCATTGAAATACGTCATTTTATTCGACAAATAGTGCTTTTCCTGTAAGAAAAAATTTCGTTTCCAGGAACTTCGAATGCTAGTGTAACGAAAACATTTGCAGACCTACGAGCTTAGATTTTAATATTAATATGCCAACAGATTTGTTATGAAATCTAGACAAATTAGGTAAAAACTAATCCGAAATAATTGATTGTCAAAATGCATATTTTGCATATTTTCAACATTTGGTGCATATTTGAGCAATTAATGCATATTTGTGCATATTTGGGCCACTTGTGGTATTTTTTGAAGAATTTTAATAGAGAAAATAAAAAATTATTATTAAATTTGTCAATTTAAGCAATTATTTTATTTAATTTTAAGCAATTATATTTTTATAATTAAAAAAAAAAATAAAAAAAAATAAAATTAAATAAAACAATTGCTTAAATTATCAAAATTTAATAATAATGTTTTTTGTGTTCTGTATTAAAATTCTTTAAAAAACAGCAAAGTGGCCCAAATATGCACAAATATGCATTATTTACTCAAATATGCACCAAATGTTGAAAATATGCAAAATTTTGCACTTTCTACTTATTGAAAATTTCCAAATATATTAAAAAATTCGAAGATTACATATTTTTTAGTTTGCATATCAATCCATATTATTTTATCTATATTTATCAATTTTAGTGCATATTTTAAGGAAATTCGGTGCATATATATGCGCATATTCTCAAGTATTTTGGTGAATATAAATCCGAGCTTTACTTCTGTTTCTAATTTTTCTTCGTAAGTACTTATTCATGTTTTTAAAATTTAATTAAATTATATTGAGACCGGGAGTCTAAGTCTCATCAGAGATAATTGAAGAGGTGTTTAACTGGGGGGTATTCCATACCCCCCAGACCCCCCGGATTAACATCTGCATTTCAACGCGAGCATTGCATCAACGCCAGCATGTTTCGTCACCAGAACGTTTCAACGTGAAAAATATCTATGTAGTATTTTTTTTACTCTTGTATTTTTCTCTAGTCTTTCAAGCTTCGAGAATACTACTCCAGTCATAGCTTGGAGAAGGTTTCAGTTACTGTTGTAGCAAAACCGTCGCCAAAGAAGAGGTCCATGTGAAGATATAGGTCTGCTCTGAAGGTTCTCTCTCTCTCTCTCTTAGTTTCCTTCACCCTATGTAAGAGCATAGTGACCACATCTTTCTCTTTAGAAAGGTTCTCTAGGCATATGCCTCGGTGGTTTGCCATTGCCTGCCGAGGGAAGAGAGTCAGAATAAAGTTTTTTTTGCGTCAGTCGACGCACCAAAGCGGCATGCCGTGACCATCTTCGTTCTGTAGGTTAGAGAAGGTTTAAGGTACTTTTTTTAACAAATCCATCTCCAAAAGAGATTTCAGTGTAGGCATGGTCTGTTCCGTAGGTTAGAGTAGGTTTAAATTAAACCGTCGCCAAAAGAGTTCTTTGTACGAAGACACAGGTCTTTTCTGTAGGTTAGAAAAGGTTTGAGTTATTTTTTTTTACCAAAACCGTCGTTAAAACGTGCCGCGTCGAAACGTTCCGCGTCGAAACGTGCCGCGGCGAAACGGTCAACGTGCGTCAGTTGATAATAACAGTTTGAAATCAATTCAGCTGACCAAATTTTTTTCCTACATTCCCGCTCGCCTTTTTAAATTAAATCGAAATTAAAAAATAGAAAAACGGCCCATATACTTATGTCACGAACACTTTGCGTACTGCTCCATGCGATAGATGGCTTTTGTACTTCCCCTGCTTTTTACTCCAGTAAGATGAACCAAGTTGCTCCAGTAACGTAAAAAAGTGATTTGTGGTTTTGAAAAATAATCAAATTATTGTTTTAATGTACTTTATTCTGGGCCAATAACCTGTTATTATTTGAGTTTCTATATGTAAGAACATATTTTCACATTAACATATTTTCTTGAAAATATGCGCTATAAAAAACAATACCCCTGCTACTGAAACTGTAGATTTGAATACTTCTTCAGGAGCCTATCTGTTCCAGATTTTAAATATCATCTTGACGATTTAAGCCAAGATGACTTACTAAGGAATTTAATTTACTGTTAGGGTGGTTTCACGCTGCCTTCCCCATAACCCAAAGATCGGACTTGGGCTTTAGATTAATCTTTTTAAGCTTTACACCCCACTACTGATTCTCACAGACAAACGAAATTCATAAAAATTAATTAAATTAAAATAAATTATAGATAAATTCTTGTTCTTGCTGGAATCATCAAATTTTTCAGATTTTCAGAAGATTCGAATTATTATAACATCTACGAATACCTAATCTAGATTATCGCGAACTAATTATTTATTGTGAACTAGTCATACTGATAGCCGTCACATGCCTGTCATACTTTGGCGATTGACGGCTACCCAGTCGAGGTGGATTGAGTTCAGGAATGTTTTTAGTGAGTTCAGCGCCTGCCAAAAACGGCCCGGAAAGCCCGTAGCGGAGGGGATCGGAGCGAAGGGTAGCGTAGGGTCAGTTTTGGTTGGCGCAACCACGGCAAATCACGAATCTACCGTATAAAATTCGTGGTATAAATTGACTGACAGTTCCCGAGTTGTCATCGTTCACCACTACTATTCAGCTAGTTATTCCATCACTTAGGGCATTTCACACAGAAATAAATAAACTGAGTTTACTCAGAGCGTGGAAACCTTTTCAGAATAATTTTTATTAAATAAATAATTCTTCAAACTGATTCAACTAAATAAATTTAAAAAAAATAATAAACAAAGTTGTGATACCAAAATGTAATATCTTAATTTTTTATGAGCAGGTTAGTTGTGAAATTACCGTCTTAAATTCAAAATTTAAAAATTAAACAATCTTTCAAGCTTAATTCAACTTTGTAAACTCATTAATTACTGCTTCCATTATTATTCGCCGACGAAAAAAGCACTTCAATTGGATGCTTTAGTCCATCATAAACATTAAATATACAAATAATGGATTATCGCGCAAAAATAAAACTCCAAAACCAATCCATCTCCCAATAAAAAACTTAGATTATAAAAGAATGGAAAGTACATATAAAAGTTTTTTCAAGACGAAACAAAGCACTAAAATTTTGCAATAAATCTGTATTGCTTTCGCTACGCTATAACACAAAATTTTTATTAAAAATTTAATTTTAAGTACTAAAAAGCACCAGTTACATTCCATTTTTTTGAAGTTACCTCTTCACTCTCCGGTACTTACAAGGTAATCTCTTTGAACTAGCATTTACGAACAAAACTGGTTTTTCAATATAATAGCGAACTTTAATCCTAAAAAGCTCGCATTTACTAAGAGATTCTTTATTTTAATGTTGTACAAAATTACGACGCTTAAAAAACAAGATTCAAAAGAGACAAAAACGAATAATTTTATCATAAAGGAAGTGTAAATTGTTGAATTTAGTTTTAAAGAAATTTTTAAAACGGCTATTTAATTCCTTGCATCACAGAAAAGAAAGAAATTATCTAATTGCAGATCTTTGTGACATTTTCAAAGGTTGACTGAAATATTTTTGCAATTTAAATACCTACTTCAGGACCAATTATTAAAAAAAAAATATAAAGGAAATTTTTGAATTTTTTTTGAATTTCCTAAATGCTTCGGGGGGAACGTAAACTACCCCTACCTGATTACATTTAATTATTTTGGATTAAGATTTAAAATATTATCGAAATATTGCATTGCAAAAATGAAGTTAAGCAACAGGACGTGTGAAATTCGTGTTGTATCGAATTTATAACAAAACACCGGATTGGATATTCAGAGTATTCAAATTTTTTGAATTTAAATATTTTTCAAAAGCACACCCTTGCACCGGAATGTTAGTATAAGGGTCGCCAATTTGATATAAAAATACTTCGTTTACCTTGAGCTTCTGAACTTTTCCTTTGAGGGAAGAATGCGTACCAATATGTTGAAAAAGGGAAGGTTTGTAATGCAGCCACATTTTTGCTTTATCCTTTTTACAGAAATCCTAAAAAAAAAATAATTAAAATTAGCTGTTGGAAAAGGGTTACATACTAAATAAAATAAACTCACCATACTTTTCTCCCAGTTGCAGATTTTTGTCGAAATTAGATGATCTAATAACCAATCGACGGGTTTGTCGTTGTAAAACATTTGAAAGAATTGGATTAGCCATGGAAGTTCTGCACTTTTGAACATTTTGCCTAGATCAATACAAAATATATTATAAATTTTTAGATTCTGCATAGAAAGCAATTTTAAATGCAATAAATAATTCTTGTAAGTAGATAAACGAAAAGTTCAAAAGATCTTCGCTGTATGATTGGGTTAAACATATTTCTTCTTCGGTAGTCATCACAGACTTTTACAATATCTAAAACTATTTCAATCGAAACTTAAGCGCTTTATGGCTCTGAGAAATAACTGAAGATGTCAAGATCCTTCAGTTTTAAGTTTGTTCGAAACTTTAATTGCATAATTTCAATTTTCGTGCACAGTTATGGCATTAACAAGAACAAACTTGATTAAGTTGAAATTATGTTGCATTAAATAATTGATATAATTAGTCGAGTCTGGCATTTTCCTTACGAAATATATTCAAAAGTTTAAAATTATTTCAAACGTTGCAAATGTGAGTTTGCAATGCTCTTCATCTAGATGACAAAGAAGTTGACCTTAGGACAATTGATCTTTATGACTGTTGTCCTCATGGCAATTAGCCTTCATGACAATTAACGGCTGAGGACTAAACCAAGTAACCACATCATTGCAAATGTTTAAGTTAAGTTAAGTTAAGTTATGTGAGGTCAATAATCGCAAAGACCAAATATGTCATGAAGGCTAATTGCCGTGAGGCCAACAGTGGTGAAGATCAATTCTCACTGGGACCAATTGTTGCAAGATCAATAGTAGCTTTAGAGAATCTGTCGAATTGTGCATAAAAACTGTTAGTAAAAATCCTAAATGGGATTTTCCCTTAAGATGAACCGTAGGTCCCCCATTCTCAACTTCAACAATAGCAGTAAGTAAGTTTGGTAATAAACTGTATTGATTTTTCAATATTATAAACGTAAAATAAGTAAAATATATATTTAAAAATAAAAAAATGAATATAACTTGCGGTTATCTATTCTAAAACAACTTGAGATAAATGTAATTTATGAAAGCTCACGTAACATCAGCTTAGTGGAGTCAGATCAGATAAAAGAAAATCGTGATTAGTTTTTCTAACTTAGCTCTTCACAAATTGAAAACAAACTAAAAGTTTTTCCTTGTTACAAACAATACCTCATAATCAGAGCTTAAATTCGCTTCATTAAATACTTTTACTCCAGGTAAACGAAGGCGTTTAAGAGCTTTTAAGCTGATTTTTGTTTTATATAAAAAAAACTCTTAAAACTTTTTTTTTGTTAAGTTACTCTAAGCTAAATTGATTTGATCGAAAGGCTATTGTTTCACATCCAGTTAATCTGCCAGATATGTTATCTATAACCGAACAAGCAATGAGGCCTGACCTTGTCAGGTTATTAGTAACTTATCTGGAAGTTAAACGATCAATTATATTAAATTCTGTAAATCACTTTTTTGTTTGATTCCAATGTATTTTAATAAGAAAATTATTCAGTGAAAGCTCAGAATTTCAAATGCAATTTTAAACTGAAAACCAGACAAGCTGCTACATTGAACTGCTTACTTTGATCCTTTTTGCGACTGTTAAGCTACTAATCTTTCAACAAACACATAAGGATAGATATATCGATTTTGTTTTACCTTCAACCAACACCAACTTTTTGTGGTTTGTTAATTTGCAGGAAACCACAACTGCAGGCTATGTATTCATTATTCTTCTTTGTTGCTAATACATAAATTGCCAATTTCGCATCGGGGATTATTTTATTTTAGATACTAAGAAATATGGCATTCTCATAAATAACAATTTATCCCAGTTATCTACATAATTTAATTAGAGAAGGCTGAAGCTATATTTCATGCTGACTTAGCTATGAAACCAACGAGCAATCATGTGGCGCTGCTAAAGAAACTTCGTGTGAAGGCAGCATTAGAACCTTAGTTTTGCGAACAATGATCGGAGTGAGATGTTTTTCATAATGATTAATCCTGAGCTTAATCCGAATTCAAAGCCGAAAAAACCACTAAAAACACCTAAGTTTTTCCAATGTTTATTAGTAAAAAATTCGAAAGCTATTTGGGAATGCCTCGTATCATTGCATCATTAAATTGTAGCTACTGTGGATTTTATATGAAAAATTTAATTATTTCCTTTAAAATAGAAATTTTAACAATCTCTTCACGCTTTTCTTTTCTAGGTCGCCACACTTTTCATTATCCATATACACTTTCATTGAAAATGTTTTGCAATCACTCCGCTTTTTAATAAGTAGAAAAACACATTTCAGGATAACAATAGTCCTCGTTAAATTTTCTATTTATATTTCTACTCTAGTTAAAACTTCCAAAAAGAAATTATTATTATTGCAAATGAAATTTTCCTGCAGGACGAAATAACTTAACATTTTTCAAGTAACTTAAAGTAAAAAATAATAAATAGGCTTTGTGGTTGGAATTTAATCGGAATTGCTTGAATTAAAATGTAATTATTGTTGATTCTTTCAGTCCGACGGGAAAATTGGGCGATGATAAATAAATAATTCGAATATTTATCCTGCTCGATGAAAAACTAGCCGGCAAAAAAAAACAGCGCGCATGAATGGATTAACGAGTTTCAGACTGTTTTTTCCTTGCGGTTCACCCTTTTTTGCAATCTCTAAGCCTTTTTGTGCCATACTCAAGTAAATTACCTACGAGTAATTAATGTCACTGATGTAGGAAGAATAAGTTTGTTTCTTCGAAAAAGTAAAATCAGGAGTGAATATCTGATTCCATTCTAAACCTGAATAAAAAAAGGCGCCACGCACTTTATGATTAAAAATAATTCATTTTCTTTAGGGATAACTTACTAAAAAAACCAAATTCCGTCAAGTATTAACTCTTCAGAAGAAATAATCCAACCAATCGAAGAAAACGAGTAATGTAGCTGTTACAAATGGTAGAGTTACTATCAATGAAATCAAACAGGTGGTATGTTCTAAACTATTTAACTAAGCTGGCCAGATGTTTATTTAAATAACCCTTCATTATCCGATGTATTTTTAATACTTATCCTGTAAATTTGACAAAAAAAGTTTTTCTAATTTTCAGTATATCTTAACTCTGTTTTGTAAATATTATGATCTGTCGAATAAAACTTTTAAACTGACCGATTGTGGTTAAGTGTTCAGACCTTAACCCGCATGCTAAGCCAAGCCTCCCTTTTATAATTAACATCTAGCCATTAAGGCATGTAAGCAATTTTGACGCCAACCGGAAAGCATACTACAATTTCACACATAAAATTTTCAATTCTTCATTTATTTCCTCTTCATTTCTATTCTATTATTTTTACTATTATATGATCAAATTCTTTTGAGAAAATATTAGCTTTTATTTATCGGAAGCCACCAATGGCTATATAGCTTTTCGCGTATAAATAGAAGAATAAAATAATATCATCAAAAGTTCGATTTCTTATTGTATTCCAGCCAAAAGGCAAATAAATATTGCACCATTTTAGCTTCTTCGAAAGCTATTCCTATATAAAATTGAAACCGAAATATATTTTTAATCAATTTAAATGGCACGAAACTTACAAGCTTCATAAAAACAAAAAAATGTATTTTATCAAATATCGAGGTTGGATTTACAAAAATAGAAATGACATGATAAATAAGTAAAACGTAATCCCTTCTCTTCTAAAAGCTTCTTGTAAGTGATTTGTCAGAATGTATAAAACCCTCAGAATCTCAACTTGTCTAATTCACATGTTCATGTTTTATCATCGTGGGAAAAATAATTTTTAAAAACACCTGAAATTTTGTGAGTAACAGTAAGAAAATAATCAAACAGGTCATAGTTAAATCATAAATATGTTGCATTTTTTTCAAATTTTTCGAAAAATTTCCGAAAACCATGCAGGTTGATGGAAAAAAATATCTCTTTATGTAATAAAACAATTTTAAATACAGCGTCCCACGTTGAACGCCATTGTTACTATAATATTTCATAATTGAATTATTGAATAAATTAAAGATTTAGGGGATTTACATTTTTTATCACGGCAAATTATTGTTTTAGTGTTTTTCGGTTTATTTTCCATTTTGTTTTCCTCGATCGCAGCTTTTTCCTCTAAGCTGTGGACATTAAATTGACTCAACGACTTGTTTATTAGCAGTGCTTGTTATATTAAGCCTAAAGCAGCATTTGCAATTTTTTCAATCTTTCCACGTTTTTAACAATTAATTGTAACCCAAAGAAAAGGTCGTAGTCATTACGAAAGCTCTTAAATTTAATTTAATTTTTACAAAAAATTAGTAAAACAAATGCTACTAATTTCTGTTACCGCCAAACAAAGGTTGAAAATATTACATGCAACCAAAGTGAAACAAAAAAACTGAAATATTCATAAACGAATACAATATGAGAGTCGAAAAAATTTGCATTGTAAAAACCCAGTCAAAACTTCTGTCAAATAGAATAAAACATAGAGCTTTCACGTGTAGCAGGAAACCAGACACAAAATCATGTCAAATGTAAAAAATCTCACTGCAGTTACCTTCTTTCCGATTTACGTTTAAAAGCTTTTAGAACTTCAATCCGCTTACGATTTGTATTAATTTCTCCATTAATTTATTCCGTGTTCACAGCATATGCACATTTGTTCTGTTCAAGTGATCGTATGTGATTTGATAACACTTAGCGATAAAAAAAAAAATTAAATGTGCGTAATTTATTGCAACGAAAATAAATGATTGAATTGGGAGCAATCGATAAATTGAACTGGACGAGCGATACGCTCGGGCGAGTATGGCCAGCAACTTCGTCCTTATAAATTCGTGATTCGTTGTAACGAATTTTTATGCACGAAAAATTCCACTTCACGAAGTTTATTCACGGAATTCGTTTTTCCCAAACACTTTTAAAATAACCGAAATTTATTAGATTGAGCAGCTACAAATCAATAATTCTAAAATTAATTGTAATTTGAACGATGAATAATTATTTTTCAAGATTTCCCAGAAAGAAATCTATCAATATGCCCAGATCAACAAGAGCTATTGGTTGATCTGGTCAACGGAGGGGATATGGAGACTCACTTAGCTTGTGGTGTTTCTTAAGATTATCCTCCTTCCAACGCAAAAACAGGATTGATTAGGTTAGGTTAGGCCTGTAAAGAGCTGAAGCCCTCGGCGTGTGAGGAAGAAGAATAAAAAACAACCAAACAGGGTTTTGAAGAAATAATCATTAAGGATACAGCCGAAAAAGGAAACAGATAATGAACCTCACACTATCATCCTACATTCGATTTTCCACCTTTAATGCAAAAAGAAAAGTTTAATTCGATTATGTTAGGCCTGTAGTGAGCTGAAAACCTTGGCGCTCGCGGAAGAAATTCTTCTTCCTGATTCACAAAATGACAAAGCAGGATTTTGAAGAAAAAATCATCGAGAGCTCAATGAAATAAACGTGAAGATACCCAAGATCTACTAGAAGAACTTAAAGACAAGTAAGCCATAAGCCAGAGTCCAAAAGTGTACGACGCGGATTGTATCAATCCGAATTACAAAAAGCGACAAAAGAAAGCGAGCGAGCTGACGCTAAAGCGACAAGAGATCAGTTATGGTGATGGCAAACCAACATTACAGAAGTTCAGGAGATTCACTGCAATTCTCAGATCTGAACGTTCCTCATAGAATACCAGCAGATCTCCCGCAATTTTCATAATGTTGAAAAGATAATAATAATCAAACCGTGACAATAAAGATTTACAAGACGAGTGCGGAGGTAGTCCTTTGAACTTCAAAAATAAGAATTGGACTAATGCCCGATTTCTTCACCATGAGATATCTATCGGATAGGTATAGGTATTATCCGTATAGTTATACTTATCCGATAGATATCTCAAGGTCAAGAAACCGGGCATAAGAGAGGATGCTTAAATGAGATGCTTAAAAGAAATGCTTAAATGCTAGGCTCCCGACCACGAAACTGTAGAATGTAGGATCGAAGCCTGAAAAAAGGCGAAAGAAGAAGAAACAATACAAAGATGGTAACACCATCACCCATGTAGCACAAAACGTTGGGGCAATATTGGGCCAATATTGAATGTTGGTGCAATATTTGCAAGATTCAGACAATAATGGCCCAATATTGGCTGTAGTTTGGCGCAATATTGGGTCAATATTGATAACCAATATTGCTTTCTGATCTGCAGCCAATATTGGTCCAATATTGTTTTTCAATATTGCGCCGATATAGTAAATTAATATTGGACTAATGTTGGCTGTAGCTTGGCGCAATATTGGGCCAATATTCTTAACTAATATTGCTTTCCGATCTGCAGCCAATATTGGTCCAATACTGTTTTTCAATATTGCGTCAATATAGTAAATTAATATTGGACCAATATTTGCTGTAGCTTGGATCAATATTGGAAACCAATATTGCTTGCCGATCTGCAGCCATTATCGGTCGATTATAGTTTTTATATTATTCATTATCGGTCCAATATAGAAAATCAATACTGCACCAATATTGACTGTAGCTTGATGCAATATCGGGCCAATATTGATAACCAATATTGCTTTCCAATCTTCAGCCAATATCGGTTAAATACTAATATATAATATGTATTGATATTTATAATATTAACATTAAAAAAAATATATTAAAAACACATTTGGTTTTCAATATTGTTTTGCCATTATTATTATTATTATTATTATAAAAAAAATACGAAACATTTTTGTCTAAATTTTTATATAACCTAAATATGTAGGTTAGATTTGGCTTCTAGATTTATCAGTTCTTTCCACAGCAGTGTTGAAAGTTAATCACTTTCCGTACTAGTGCGGGAAAGAGGATCATTACGTAACTCAAATCAGTATAGAAAATGAGTTATTACCTAACGGTAGTAGATAAACTTTATTTTTCGATGTGATTTTCAGATTGATTAATATATTATTTGTTGAATAGTTTAACAAACCGATTACTTGTTTCGTTTTACCTTTTGCATATAATTAAAGTAACTCTATTGTTATTGTACGTGATAACACGTCGGTGTTACCAGACATGAAAGCGTTAATGTCCAGAGGAGAATGACCACTGGGAAATCCCCTACATGTCCTGGTATACCTTTGTCTTATTAAATACTTGTTGTCACTGTCAAGATAAATTGTATGCTTAGCGAAGTCGTAAAAAAATTATTCAATAGTCTACGAGCGAGCAATACGAAAATCCTTATTTTACGTAAACCATGATTTATTTTTATCAATTTCCCATTATGCCAACTTCTCGTAAATTACAGTAACATATTGCACAACTTTTCAATAATTAATCGTCACATTTAACCTAAAATTTAACCAGAACGATCGTTTTATCTTTTCCTAAAAATCTATTTTATTTATGAAAGCAATTAACACGAAAACGCTGCTAGTTTAAATTTACGCATTTTCATTTTCTATGTTGAAGAAGCTATAATATGTTAACCGGCAGGAGATAACCTATTTTGATGTTATTTTATATTATTTGGTGTACTTTCCGGTATTGAATTTTCTATTTCTAAAACGGTCCTTTTGACTTTAAATTCGAGACTTCGGAACAATGTCCGATGGTTTTTAACATTTCATTTTAAACCTAATAAAATAAATCTCTCAAAAGTGACTTACCAATAAATCCCAACTGGCAAAAATCCAACACAAACCACTGCTCCTTCCGGGCTATTTTTTGTATAGCAAACTTTTTCATTTCTGTGATATAATAAGGTTTTGCGAGAATGTCGTCTTCCAATTGCACATAAAATGTTCCTTTCGGTTGAGAATACGACATTAAAAATGCAAAATCCAAGTTTTGTTTCGACCTCCACCTGACGCGCTCCCTGGGATCTCCCAGCGTTATACGTAGCTTATCCAAATTTGGATAATAGGAAGCCGATGGTGCTACAACTTCGATCAAGCCTGATTCAACTTGGCTTGGAAATCTGAAAATTTAAAGTTCATTTTATCGGGAAATTGCAAGATTATAAAGATTTATATAGTAAGTACTTAGATTTACATAACAGTTAAATTGATAGTATAAATTTTCCCTAAGAGTAAGATGCTGGCACTTGACTCTACTACGAAATGTATGCAAGTTCTTTAATTTTTAAATCTTCGTTTTTGCCATAAATTGTAATAATAGCGGCTATTTATTCTAATGCAACAATAATACTCCAATAATTGTCTTCAGTATTTTATGTTCGTTTCGTTGCACCAATCTCGATTAATTCAAATATTAAAAATAGCTAATTTATTAAAAAGATTCGATGTGCCAACTTCGCTCGATTTAGTTTATTCTAAATCTTCATAATATAATTTATATAGAAAATTCTGGATATATAAATTGTACGGTAAATTTTAACTATATAATAAATTTGAGATCTTCCCGGCTGAAAAGTAAGAGAAATCGCAATGAATATTGCCAATTCTGTTAATATTATTTGTTGCTTGTCTTATAGTTTCCTTGATGACCATATCTCTGCATTAGACTATTCTACCACAATTTTGCACAAAAACGTGCAATTATGCTGTCCAATACAGCTTTACGGAAGTTTACACTTTCGTCAAAATGGTAAGCTGATTAAGCAAAAAATAGAACTAACTGCTTGAAACAAGATCGGGTAAGTAAGAGTAATTGCCGAATGGAGAAAATAAGTAGTTAATTAGTATCTTTATTCCGTAAAGATGCCTAAAACTCAGTTTCATCACCATTAAAAAATATTAAAAAATACGGATCTTATCCGTCATGTTCATGTCTAACACTGACGCAAACGAACAGATTAACAAGAGACATTCAAATTAAAAATGTAACCAGGTAACATTTTAAGCCGGCAACCACCTGACAGGTAAAATTTCACAGGTACCTGCCTGCACCTATTACAAGCTTATCACAAGCCTTTGGCAGGCCTCATACAGGCGATTAGTCCCACTTTAGAGTGACAGGTCCTGCTAAGCGCTTATACATGTACCTGCCTGGCACCTGAGACGGACGGCATACTTTTCTACCGGTAGTTGATATTTAATCCCCAACCCTAAAATTTTAGCGATTATATAACCTACATAACCAATCCATATCTGCGCACGAATATTTCCTGTTTATGGACAATTTCGCTAAAGAAAAATCATAAACTAACACTAACCTACATAACCGATCCATATCTTCGCGCGGATATCGTTTATTTATCTTAATTTATATTATTTTTTTTGGTCGGTTTTCTGATCGGACACCCTGTATAATTATATCTTACTATACATGTTAAGAGGGACGGCATACTTTTTCACCGATGGATGATATTTAATGCCCAGCCTTGAAAAGGTCAAAGAAGTGCAGTGTACTTTTCCACCGATTTGGGCCAGGGTAGCTTATAAAGTATTAGTAGGAGTACAATGGAGTGATTAAAAATCATTAAAATTACTAAAAAGAACTATTTATAAACTCAATAATTAAATTATTAAAATTTTGACCAATCTACCTGCTAACGGCAGCGGTGGAAAAATTATATGGGATTAGAGAAACCCTCAAACACCGATGGAAAAAAATCGTCCCCATGGCAGGTGCCTATACAAGTACATGGGAGGCATCTCTTAAGTGGACCTAATATTTGCCTGCAGGAAGCTTGTAATAAGCCTGCTGCATGTACCTGTGGAATTTTACCAGATAGGTGGTTGCCAGGCTTTTGCTGAGTTTAAAAAGTTAACTGGATTATACAACTAACTTACATACAATAATTAAAATTCGGCAATGATATAATTATTAATAAAAAAATACAATATTAATGTCATTAAAATGAAATATTCTCAAGAGCGACTTAACGATTGGTTAAACCCGTCTCATTTCGTTTATAAATTATAATTATTGCTTTGTATTGCAATATTTTATACAGGTTTTATCAAACCATGATGATTTTCGTCAAGTACATGCCTGTGCACTGAGAAAAAAGGCGCTTAATACGAACCTACTAGTTGTCTGAAGCAGGGAATTTACAAGCACAAGGAAATAAGCTCTTAACAAGTCCCTGCCAGGTGCCAGTCCCAGGTAATTTACATCAGCCAGGTGCTTGACAGGTAATTTCCAGGGAAAAGTGTTACTTAGGATGAAATCTAGAGGCCTTACAGAACTTGAAGTGGGGAATATTTAAAGTGAGTAAATATCTGAGCCTAAGCACTTCATAAAAATATTCAGAAAACGTCAACTGCAATACAGATTTGTCAACTGATATTCACAAATCGTCAACTGTAATTCAGATTTGTCAATTGATATTCAGAAGTTTTAATATATAAAACTCAAAGTTTGTATGTACGTATGTCCGTCCCATCAAAATCTCCCCAACGGAAAGCACGATTGAATTGAAATTTTAACTGGATATTCAGCTAAGAGTTCTAAGATTAACGCCACTATTCCCAGCTCGCTACGTCAATTTTTTAGGGCGATAAAAATCAATATTAATTTTTGGCAAATTAATCATAATTACAAAGAGATATGACTAATTTTAAGATTTTATAATAATAAAATAAGAAATAAATGATCCTGTTAGTTGTTGTTGACCTGCTAGTTGTTATATAAAACTTAAAAACCGTGAAATAAATTTTTTTGACATTTTCGGAATGTCAGTTGACAAATCTGAATTGCAATTGATGATTTCTGTTTATCAGTTTACAAATCTGAATTACAGTTGATGTTTTCTGAATTACTGATGGCAAATGTAGAAAGACCGTTACATTGAGATGGAGATGAGTGGATACAAAATATCCTCCGGCATTTGTAAAAAAGATGAAAAATTAATAAAATGTCCGAAGTAGAAAATATCTTAATTGGAAAACTGAAATAATTAGATAAAAAATATTTGTTTGGTTGAAATATTATAATATAAAACGGACAGAGAGGCCTGGACCCAGATCATAAGACTTTTCTCTAAACTGTGCTGCAAAGCCCAAGAAGGACCTTCCGAAATCAAGAACACTACTTTATATGAAAATTGAAGATTGTTTTAAATTACAAGCTCTCAATTCTGTGTCTTAAATAGCCATAGTTAGCTAATAGGAAATTAAAATTAAAATTTCTGGTTGTATAAAAATGAGTTAAGAAAATCTTTAGTTTATTAAAAAAGAAAACATTTAATTGAAGTTTTTCGAATAATACAATATAGAATAGATATTTCCGGAGAAAAGTTAAACTTAAATTGTTGGAACTTGAGATACATACTATGTATGTCATTTCTTGTACATACAAAGTTGAACACTTGAACCGCAATATTTTCCGGTTGATTGGACATTTCATATTTCTACCTTTTAACGTTTGCCTTCCTTATATTACATTTTATTTATGAACTACTGCACCGTTTTAGTCCAATAACCACCAAATGCTTTCATTCGCAATCCTACAAAACACATATTCCCTTTACAATACCGAAGTTACTTTTCCAAGCAATTTTAAAGAAAACCGATGATCAACTAAAGCGTTAAAAAGGTTAAATGTTAAAAAAAGAAACAGAAATAAATTTAATATTCTGCATTGCTGCTAGCTCAATAATCTCGTTAATCCAAATGGCGCATCACATTATATTAATAATAATAATAAAAATTTTCAAGAAATAAATTAATATATTTTAATTAATGAATTTAAAAAAAGGTTTACAGTATAAGTATATGAAAATTTGCAATGCAAATGTATTCAAAACACCGTTTGAACATAAATTGAAAACGAAAAAAGCAATTAAGTGTAAAATAAAATCAATCCAAACAAATTGTGTACTGCTAACGGAAAATTCTAGAATTTTAAAGGAAAATCGTAAATTTTCCAAATCGTTTTCAAACAGCGACGTACTTAACTGCCATTCAGATATCAAATATTATTTTTATAAAAATCGGAGAATGGATAAGTAGCGGCAAAATTGTCAGCAAGCACCTCGTAGTTTGAGAATCGCTGAAGTAATCAATCTTTATGCTTCATTGAACATTTTAATATTGCCGAAACCATAATATTCAGTTATTTAACAATTTTATTGGACGGAAATCAAGTTTGATTCAATTGAGATACAAGACTTTACCATTCATTTGATTGTACGTATATTAAGCGAATAATAACAGGATGACTTAAAAATAAGTGACCATAAATTATCTTTTCATTATTTTAAACGATTCAAGACATATGAATAGAATAGAAGAGATAGTCATAGAAATGATTATAAGGTATATTACTTCAGATAATTAATACAAGCGTCGTGCGTTTATAACCGTAGAGTAAAGCAGAGATTGCGATTATAGCTAACGATTATTTGAAATATGGCTGAGGCGGATTAACATTAATCATATCTAAGTGAATAGATAATCAGATGCTATAAACCAAGGTTAAAATAAATAAAATTAAACTACACCCGGTATTTGTCTTTCAATTTTCTATTCCATCAGGGACGGATTGGAAGAAAATTATTTACTGGCATTCGCAACCGACCAGCGGCCGACATATTAAAAAAAGACTGGCAAAAATTTACGATCTTTCAAGGTCAACAAAATTTAAATAAAAAGTATTTTTACAAAAAATTTACAATTAATTACAGGAAACTTAGACCATGCAGCGGCAACCTGTTCATTCCGATTTTTTACCATATTATGTTGGACGTTTTTCTATCTTTGAATTTTAATTGCCTAATAATTTTAAGAAATCAGTTACAGGCCCTCGATAGGCCTACGGTCTACCAGAAATTTCCCGATTTTCCGGTGGGCCAATACGGGCCTGTATGTACGCAGGCTACCCGCAGTTTCGTATATTTCATTTTTTAATTACTTGATGAGGGTCCATGTAATGTAGAAAAAAATTGTTTGAAACAAAATTATTATAATTTAAGAACTCATGTTTCCTTTACAACTTGAATCGTTATTAAAGGAAATCTCACAAAACAAAAAGCAGTTTCAAGTTACAAAGCTTTTCAACAAATTAGAAATTTATGAATGCAAATAAAATGCTCTTACAAAGTTTTAATATCGGTAACTTACCGCAACTCCACTTCTTTGGCAATTTGGAGAACATACTCAATGTCAGTCTGAAAATAAGAATCAAATTAAATATATTTGGAATTTTTAATTAAAAGTTAAAGTCTAACAAATAATAAACCTGCATCTAAGAACTGCGTCTTAAATAAACAAAGTTAGCTGATAGTTAGCTGATAGGTTGTATGAAATTCCCCTGTATGTTAATTTTTCATACTGGAATATAATTTATTTTTTAGCAATATTGCTACTTCGTTTGAAGTCTCTACAAGTTCCTTGTCAGGACAAAACGAATTAATCCTTATTTCGACAATATCGTGCGAGTATTCGCTTCTCTTGGCGTTGTATTCATTGTCCCGAAATAATAGAATATTTTACAAAAAAATCATATTGGATTTTTAAAATTTATAGAGAAGCCCAGCGTCTAATTAATCCTTTGAAAATATGAAAATGTGGAAGTTGTTTATTTTCACTGACGTACAAAATACGAAAATAAAAACAAATAAATAACAATTTGATATTTACTTTTTGTAAAAATATGAGCTCTTAACTTAGGGAAGATTACGAACATAGGCGCCCACTTAATGTAAAAAGTACTTTTTAACTAATTAAAAAACGCCCGTATTTTTCCAAGTTTTAATTTAAAATAAAGCTATATTTCACAAATTTACAATTTAATGTAAATTACAAACAAAAAGCAATCTGTAACAATCTGTAGATGTTTAACAAATTTTGTTTAAAAATTTTTTTTTTATTTAGAAAATAACAATTTAATTACATTCGGCACCGTTTTAAGTTTGCATCGAAATCCAGAAAGCTATAATCTTCCGACTAAAGTTCCGACTAATCTAAATCTAATCCTAACCTAACCTCACCTTTTTTTTTTGCATGGGAAGGGGAAACCTTCATAGGTACCACCCCGATCTGAGGTTGTAGTGTGAGATTCTTACTCACTAAAACCCCCTCCCGGACGACAGTACCTAACCTCACCTAACCCAACCTAACTTAACCTAACCTTTTTTTGCAATGTACGGTGAGAGGAATTCTCGTACCAGACACCGGCTTAATGGAAGTCGTTAGAGTGAGACTTTTTCTATGCTAAAGCCTCTCCCCAACTTCGTCAAGCTGAGTATCCACCGCTCCAGCACTCCCCGGAACAGCAAATTGGGTTTTCATCAACCTGTTTCGCCAGGTATTATCTCAAGTCCACTTTCAACCTGCTCTTTTACTGAAGTCTTCTGGCGGAATCGGCGTCGCATCTTAAAGGACCAAAGAATTAGTAAGCCATCAATGGCAATATTTTTTCCAAAACATTGCTACACTTCATCTTTTCCTGTTAGCACGACATATCCTCTACTTTCATGTCTGTTATATTCATGAGGTAGTCTCCTTTACACTATCCTCAATTAGACCTCTGCGGTGCTGTCTTAACAAGCACCGCAGAGTGCTTAGCAAGTCTAGCCGCTGTCTGTTTCGCCATTTGCCTAGTACATCTTGGGGCTTTGATGTTGGTTGGTACTTCCCGGATACCACCAGAAGTGTGACTACCATTGACAGAGATTTTGCACCTCCAGTTTGCTTCAAATCATTTTTGGCAGTTTGGAGCTTTTTCACTGCCTGCAGGTTTTCTCTTCCACTGATTTCAGTTCGGAAAGTAGCTCTGGACCTCTGTAGGTCTTGGTGTAATAGTTAAGACTATCCGTCTTAACAGATGCGTAGTGATTACGTTATGTGTCCAACCGAGCGGTAACCTACTCTACTGTCTTGCACCATCCTTCTTTATCATAATATGTTGATTGGACGGCAGCGTTTAGAGAACCAGCGTGTCCCTCAGGTCTTCCCTGTACGATCAATTTTTCTAGATTGTCACACTCTTCCCCCCTGGACGCAGAAGAGCGCCGGGCGTTAGCCGGATCACCAGACAAAACACCGCTATAGGAAATCGAGAAAATCTTAAAAAAATTAAAGAAAAACTTGGGAAATTCAAGAAAATCTTAAGATATTCATGGAAATCTTAAGAATATTAGACAATTTTTTTTAAAAATATTCTAGGAAGAAATCTGGAGAAATTTTTCAGAAATCCTGTAATAGGAACTGTAAGATACAAAAAATTTCCTTGTGATTCACCTCTCACCTAGAGCTTTCGGACTAGGACCCAGAGCCTATTTTCAACTTGGTTTGGGCCCTAGACTCTAGCAAATTTTCGGGCCTCTGATATTCGAGTGTAACTAATAGCATCGAAGGTTCAATTTTTGGGTTATTTTATCAGATTTTGACTTTTATTTTACGATTTTATGTTCTCTCTTTTCGGACCCCTCTGGCCATTGAACCCTAGGACGTACCTAATGCGACTAATGGTAAAATAGGCCCCGTTGAGAGGTTAAGTAGATGATGTAGTCTAGTTTGTTGTGTTGGGCGTAGTAATTTGGGAATTAAATAAAAGCGTGCACTGGGGGGTATTCCATATCCCCTAGACCCCCCGGTTTATACCTATTGTTGCCTTTAAAATTTTTATACTTTTTTAATTTCAAAATTCAAATTTTTTTAATTTCAAAATTCAAATTCCTTTTGTATTTCAAAATTTAAAATGGGGATTACCGCAAATTTCGAAATTATATAACTTAAAATATGACGTGAGACGGCAGCTGATTAACTGCCGACTAAAAATTTCTTATGTTCGTCTTTCTGTTTCGGAGGGCATTTCAGCCAGTGGTCCCCCTGGGTTGATGATTTGCCCTCATCAACAAAAAATCCAGGGTTACAGGCACATCTAAAGCCTAAAGTGGAAGAACAAGAAAATATAACGTTTGAATGAATTTTGGAAATTGTAAATAATATATTACAAGAACAGATAAAAGGGAGTAACGGAGTATTCTATACCCCCAGACGCAACAATAAGTCGGTGACCAACATTGGTTGGGCCAACAACCTAAATTTAGGGGGGGAAAAAGTGCGATGGGTTTTTTTTAGGGGGGTTATAATGCTAGGAGTATTTTTAGGGGTTTTTTAATTAGATTAATTTTTGTGTATTCCCAAACAGCTAACTAGTATATTGCGAGGAAGAAAATCGTTGGCAATTTCATTAATAATATTTTTTAGGGAATTTTAGGGGTTTTTGGCTTGTGCTTTAGGGGGATAAATTTTTGAAAGTTGACAACCCTGGCTGTAATTTGGGAATGAAATAAATGCGTACACTGGGGGGTATTCCATACCCCCCCAGACCCCCCAGTTTATCCTCATCATTTTAGTCCCACAATATGTTTAAAGCTTTGGGCATGGAAAGAGATAGATCCACCGAGTTGAATAGCAGAACCCATAATAAAACGGGCCCGAGGTGAAATGAATTTATTCATTCTTATAACTTCAAATATTGATTCAGTGTAGTTATTGGCAAACCGGGGGGTCTGGGGGTATGGAATACCCTCCAGTGTACGGTTTACTCTTTATTTATGAACCAATGGTATTAGTTTTTCAGTATCAAAGAGTTATACTTAGTAGCCAATACTGGAATCCTTGATTGTGAGCGCCGAATTTAGAAAAATTTGAGAGGCTTTGATTTTTATTTTACGATTTTAGGCTCCCTCTTTTCGGGTCCCTCTGATCATCGGGCCCTAGGCACGTACCTAATGCGTCTAATGGTAAAATAGGCGTTGCTAGGGCCCCCGAGTCAGTTTCCATTTTCTTCGTTGACGTTGTTTTTCTCCTGTGTTGTCTGCATACCAGCAGACGCCAAGCAACTGATAAATAAGATTTTGAAAATTTAATATTTTATTTGAGAAGATTTTGATAATTGTATTATAGTTTGTGCAACTAACGGTATAAGCTAAGCTTTTCCGCCAAATTCACCGCCTAGGCTGTTATCCGCAGTATGTTGATTCAAATTTTTATAGTTTTCAGAATAAAGAGTGATTCATTGTGAATGAATAAATTATTTGTTTGAATTAAAATTATGCAAAAAAATATAATTTTAATAAAATTGGTAAATTTTTGTTGAGATTGATTGATTTTAGATAATAAATTTGAGATTGAACATTTTAACATTAAATAAGATTATTTGAAATTTAACAAGTTTAAATTGATGCCGTTGCATATGGACGATTTATCTCTTTCGATTTACGTTTTCATGTTTTTCTACGCAACTGGGAATCAGTAATAAATGGTTTCTTGTCAATTTACTGGAATAATATTTTATTATTCTTTTTTTTTATTTTTGAAGTATCTACTTAATTACAGAACTGGTGAAATTGAACGAAAATTAAAAACCGAATAAAATTTTTATAGCCGCACTTGAACGATAACAAGTAATTTATTTCAATCAAATAATGTCGACCCACAATGAATACAAACGCAAGACAAAAAACAAATTTAATTAATAGTAGAGTGATATATCATGGTAATTCAATATCCACTACGTCACTTGAAAATATGAGCGAGTACCTGCTACGTATTTTATCATTTTCAATGTTTATTCTATCAAAACAAAATTCAAGTCTGTAAAATTCCATTTCAATGTGAAAACTAGTTTTTCAAAAGAAACTATTCGGTTTCGGTATCCAACAAGTGCTTCATCTTTATAATATTGCATTTTCTCCTACGAGAAAATTCTATTATTTAGAAAAGCGTAAGCATTCAAGCAATTCAAAAAGAAAACTTAATGCAATTTAACAGTACAGGAAAATTGAATGCAAAATTGTGTAATTTAACTTTTTTTTCGCATATAGCATCACAAAATTATTTATTTATTTTCCAAAAAATAAAAATGTTGTTCGTAACAAACTAATAAGTAAGCCGAGTACTTGGTGGCTGGCCGAATGCATTATGTTTCCGAAATGGTCCGGTTTGCAATATTTTTCATTTTGGTCTGTTTATCAAAAGCTTCCGCATTCGTATGCCCAGATAAATTTAGATTTAAATCTCAGGAGAAAATATCTCTACAATCAACTAAATTACACCCATAAGCTGTACACATAAATAATTCTGAACTGGGATGAAATGCCCTGTGTAATAATGCATCAAAAATGAAATATTTTTTTCAAGGTAAAATTTCTGCCAAATGTGGTATTCTTGAAAATTCTTAAGGCAAATGTAGGCAGAGAACATAATCTGATTTGGTATGGACGTTCGGGATATTTGTCAAGTATTCACAAGTAATCGTAGGCAAGGGAACCTCCAAAATTCATTTACTTAGATTTGAATCTTACATTTAAGTTTCTTTTGTAAGAGCAATAAAATGATATTAATGAAAAAGTTTAGCTCGCTTACGCTCACTGCGACTTAATCAGTGAACCCGAGCCTGTTATGGAAAATAAAACCATTGGTCTGAAACAAAGGTCTATTGCGGATTAATCCGATTGTATGAACCTGTGATCTGTAACTAATGTTTAACTTTGGAAAATTCGCCTATTGCCATGTAAATTTACAATGATAAGCTTAAAAATTGAAAGAGAAGCTTAGCCGTAAGCGCTTGAATATTCTAAAAGCTCATTGTTAGAATTTTTAATTTATGTTTATATAGTACAATAAAAACACTTACTTCGGCAATAAAAACTACCAGAATGGCATCTTCGGCTTCCTCGGTATTCATGCCTTCCACTAAATTCTGTAGGGTCTCCATGAGATAACTTTGCTTTTCTCTTCTAACAGTTGGAATGCCAAGAACCACAGAAACACCAGTTCGCCCCTTTGACATTAAATATCCCAGTCTTAAACTTGATGGGTCGTCAAGTAAATGGGGAAGGAAGTGATAAGACGAGGGTAGTCTTAGCATGATAGGCGGATTAATTCCAGTAGCTGCGTGCATGCCGGACATATTTTTCAATAGCTGTGCTACTTCCGTTCTCAAAACGTTCGGCGGTAAAATAAATTTACTTGAAGTATTATCGGAAGCAATGCCCATCTGATCGATATGTTGGGTCAACTGTAAAAGCTCTTCCTGTCTGTTACGGTACATCGAATCTAAATACTGGAGCTTAACTTGCAGTTCGGCCAGACGCTGCACCAACATTTGTTCGGAAGTTCCATCTGAAAAAAAGTTTCAATTAGTTTCAAAAATCACTAAAAGCAATAAATTTGACAACAAGTTGTACCAATGCAAATTACCTCCAGGTATCTACTAACGGATTTAAGTAAGCAGATGTGAAGGCGAATAATAATCGTAGCAGAGCGGTCAATATCAAGTTAATTAATTTAAATTGACTTGCGATTAACTTTCATCGTCCATTACCAGCGGCGCGACTGTCACTTTATAATCTTTCAGGATTTATGATTCCTATTTCTAAGATAAATTTATCAACAGCAAAGAAGAGGGAATTAACAAAAATTGCCATAAGTATGGTGAAAACGTTTGCGAATAATTTATACTTACAGTGTATTTTACATGTGATAACTTAAAATCATTTTAGTTCTGAAAAATGTTTAGTGCATTTTTTGGGTTTAAGCTTGATACTCAAGCCACGTATCAATCGAAAAAAAAAAGTTTAATCCTGTGGGCTCCGACCCAAACGCCCTTTATGGCGAACCTTTCTGAGAAGTATGACCGCGAAATCCACTACGCAAATAAACTGAAAGCTTGGGAATGCGATATTAATAATTAGCGAAATATTCGAAACTTTATTGCAGAATATTTACATAAATTTGAATAAAACTGCGAGGGACCCCGTACATGTTGCATTGTAAGTACAGCATCCAGAGTAACTTTCCTTAGGGAGTTAAGTGTAACAAAATAAACTTAATTATAATAGAATACAAAGACAACTCATTTTAGCTTAGCTCGTTATTTGTTTGTTAGTTATTTACAGGAAATTAAGAGATTAAAGTGCTTTAGAGCTTCATGCAGTGTACATATTTGCATAACTCTTTTATTTATCTACAACTGTACGTACATTAACAACTTACATAAAATCGACTTTTGGCGCCAAAGAGTGGGGGTGGTATCCAACATTTAATTAAGAAAGTTATTTGCAAATGGCAGTAAAATCAAATTATTAACGCTCAGCTTTATCGAAAACACCGAATGGAGATGAGACCGAAATGTACCTACTAGAAGTGCTCTCTATGAGATCTCGTTAATTTTTCAATTATACAAATTTAATATTAATAAAATAAAAACAAAAGGTATTTTTTATAATATAATTTTCTGGATAAAAACCAGTTGAATTTTACATTAATTTTTATTACAATTAGTCGCGTCAACGAAGTCTTTTTCTTTTTTTTTAATTTTTCTTTTTTTATATTGTTTAAAATCAAAAACCTTTTGAAGCGGAGATATGACTATTAATATAATTTAAACAATATGTATGATATATATATATGTTACGGTCAATGACGTCAACGGCCGTTAACGGTGAACAACGATGTAAATATTTTCATATAAATGTAGTATTTACGTCTTTGGCCGGTCAATGACGTTAATGGCCAAAATGGATTGGACAATGATGACATGGACAATTATTTGCCGTGCACGCGTTTTTCCGCATAAATGACAGCAATTCAACCGTTTTCACATCTTCATAAGTGTACAGGGATTTTTATTTAATTTAGACAAACGCAAACTCATTTTAGGGTGAATCTGTGATTCGTCGTGGTTACATCAGTCAAAACCAGCCATTGCCGTTAATGGCCGAATTGTCATCATTGACCGTAACATATATATTATATTATATAAAAAAATTTCTTTTTCGTGGCTTTTATTTCAAAAACGTCTTATATAGTAATATTGTGATTAAGGCATTACCGAAAATTTGTTAATTACTGTTTTTTGAAATTAATTTTACTTATTTTAAGGGGCGTCCCTTAATTACGTGAAGTGATTTTGGCGATTTTTAGACCTGTTTAAGATAAATCCCGATAAAAGAATTTTTTAATTAATTTAAGGTTATGGATAATTCTGTACCAGTTCGGAACAACGGCCTAAGTCCATTTTTTTCACATTCTGAGATATATACATCAAAAGAAGTAATTTTTTGCGCTTTATTTTTTGATATATATGTTACGGTCAATGATGATAATTCGGCCATTAACGTCAATGGCCGGACAATAACGTCAATGCCCAGCTTAGTTGGGCATTGACGTCATTGACCGGGCATTGACGTTAATGACCGTGCATTTTGGGCAATGTTGCCATTTAGAATTTCATATGTGGTTTTTACATCATTGTCCGGGCAATGACGTCAATGCCCAAAACAGGGTGGACAATGATGAAATTATTATTCTATAGATTCCATCTGAAAGTAATGTATTTAATGTGCATTTGCAATTAATACTAGTTATTAAGGGATACCGAAAAGTTAATTTTGGTTAGAAAATATTAGTGATACGACCAAAGAAATTGAGATTACTCTTAGACAAGCAGCAGCTAAAAGCAGTGTTTTAGGAGGCCACGGTTACAAGTGTTGTCATTGCAAGGGTGGATGTAAAAATAATAAATGTGCGTGTTGCGCTAGCAAACAAATTTGCAATTCTAACGCCATAGGTCGCTATTTCAGTATTTTTTAATTTTTATTATTTTTGTTAATTAATAATTATATTATTATATTATACCTAATACAATGAATATAACATATGTGCGTAAATATCACTTGCCAGTTGGCTGTCAAATTTAAATTGCCATTTTGCTGTTCTTTTTAGTAGTCATTCTAGAATATCATCATTGTCCAATCCATTTTGGCCATTAACGTCATTGACCGGCCAAAGACGTAAATATTACAATCAAATGAAAATATTTACATCATTGCCGACCGCTAACGGGCGTTGACGTCAATGGCCGGTCAATGACGTTAATAGCCAGCATAAATGGGCATTGACGTCATTGCCCGGCCATTGACGTCAATGCCCAATTTACGTCATTGACCGTAACATATATATCTCAAAATGTGAAAAAAATGAACTTAGGCCGTTGTTCCGAACTGGTATAGAATTATTATCGGAAGTTATCAGTACCATTTGTGGGATTTTTTTAAAGTTTTTGCCGATCCAGTACCCTGAGTTCCTTCAATTTACTGGCTAACAAGATGTCGTGAAATTTGCTGGACCTCCTTCACCCCTCCTAATCTCACGTGAGATTTTTAGTGTAAATATGCTAAGGGGTTTCACCATCTTGGCGTTCGGAAAAATAGATATAAGAAGTAAATTTTTTTCTAATTTTACACATTTTCATAGTAGTTTTATGAATAATTTGACATAAAAATGAATACAAATTATTAAAAACTAATGGAGATATGAAAAGACCCCTTTTTGAAAATCCTTGCTGATGGTGGAATTGTTTTCTCTGTCAGCCATCGTTTAAAAATTAAAAATTATTTTTTTTCTTATACAGCAAGGTAATACCTAAGATGTAGATTAGGGAAAATTTGATTTTAATGTTTTTGTAGAAATGACAGCTGTTTGAAAAAAACTCCGATTTTTATCGAAATTTCGAGTTTTAAAAATTTACAACTAATGAACCCAATTAAAAAAATCCTATGGTAATATTAGGTAATGTTATCTAATAATTACCTAAAAATTACTACTAATAGGTAATTTATGATAAATATGTGGTTCAAATTTTAACAAAATCGGTTAAGTAGATCCTGAGATATTTTGTCCACCAGATTGAAAAATGTAGTCTTGAGATAAATGCAAAAGAAAATACAGTATTGTTTAAAACCGCATAAAAACAAATATTTTTTTAATTGCTATAAATTGTAGAAATAATTTGAATTTTGAAATGGTTAACGTTTAAAATATATTCGATTTTTTGAAAATATCAGGGTGGTGAAACCCCTTAATCTGTGCTTGATTGCGTTGGATTTATTAAAAGAAACATAATTTGTCTAATTACTTTAATTTACCACTAGTTAAGAAAAAAAATTGCGTGATATTTTCTGAGACCCCCCTCTCCCCCACGTAAGATTTGGTGAGATTCGGATCGCCCCCCCCCCCTCCCCGCAACGCCTCACGTAATTAATTGACGCCCCCTTAGATGTTTTGTGATTAGTGTTTCGTATAAAAGTGCGAAGTTTAATATTTTTCATTTTTATTTGTAAAACTTTTAAGAGTAGGGGGCTCGCAAAGTTTTGCCACGGGGTCCGACGTGGCTCTCGACGGTCCTGCCCAGTCCGCGCCTGGGTATAGTGTGAGTTATCAAAGTATAACAAAGGAATCCCTCCAAGTTTCTTCAAAAGTTCGAGTGGGTTAATTTTAATTTCAAGTTAATTCTGATCCAGTAAAATCTGTATAGCTCGACATAAACGAAAACCATTTTTTGTCCACTACTGAATGTGTCCACTAAAAAGTTGAAAAAAATATCAAAAGATGTAACTGAAGTCTGGAAACATAATATCATGTTATTCTGGATGACGATAAAAAATTTTTTGCACTATGTACTTAGCGAATTTCGCAAAAGCAAAAAAAATTGTGACAACACGTGTTACAAAACTATACGAGTAGAATGTAAATATTTTATTTTTTATATTTCGGAATAAATCTCTCTTTCAAATTTAAATTATCCTTTACTTTAGCATTGGGAATGCTGTAATTTTAACATAGCATGGCATTTTCTATGAAAATTCTATGAAATTCTCAGAATTGTCCAGCTTGACAGGGTCGAGCTATACAGGTTCTACTATATGGGGAAAATAAATATATATTGATAAGAATTTAGACTTATTTTTCAAGTTTCAAAAACATTTAGTAAAATGTTTTCGGCTATGTGGGGGTAACTAACTCATGAAATCTTTTTCAAGTTTAATTTACATATCAAATCAAACACTAGTATAGCGTACTGTACTAAAGTATAAAGAAAAAGTTATGATCAGGACAAAAAAAATTAATTTCAAACCAAAAAATAATAATTATATTTGAAAAATTATAAACTTTTAAAGGTCGCATTCGCAGAGGGGGGATTTGTTCCCAGGGCCCGGGATCCCTCAAGGACCCGGATGAATAACTAAATACATTCCGAAAGGAGCATTTTATAAATTTGAATAAATAAAAAATTAGATATTTGGTTTTTTCCTATTTTAAATTTTTTGTGCGTAGTACGTAGGTCATAGAGATGACCGTGACTAAACACCGGTTCAGGCAGATATGTTCCTACTTTTTCTAACGTCTGTCAGCCTTGTTGATCGTCATGAAAAAGGCAAGTTCAATTGGAAACTGTCGCCGTCTTAGAACAAACGGCAAGTCCGTTGTTGGTCCTACATTTATGCTAAATTTATTATGATTTAACATAAAATATGGGATTATCCGCTTATACAATTATCCGATTATCCGGTTATCCATTCAGTCGTTGATACATCTTCAATTCAGCTCCCCGGCTTTTTCATTTTTATATATGGTTCGACGGGTGGATCTCTCTTTTAACAGTCTCATTTAAAATATTAATACTTTGGAACTCCATTGATGTGTAACTCGATTAGCTGGGATCTCGATTGATGTGTAGTAATGTGTGGTGTTGGTAGTAATAAAATTTATATGGTTGATGGATTTATTTATGTACAAAACTGTAGTTCGTTGAAGAAGTTCTCCCTATTTCTATTATTTTATTTAATTTCTTTGTTTTGTTCTCTTCTCTTTTTGCTATCTTCTTATATTTTTGACTCTTCACTAATTTTTGTTACTTCTTTTTCCAATTGTTCGCCTCGTTTTCCTTTTCATTAATCACGTCTTCATCTTATATCTTCGACTGGCGGTGTCTCTTCAATTGCCGTTACTTCCTCTTTCTCTTTTTATATTTCTTTTCGTCGTTTCTCTTTCTTATCATTGTCTTCATCTTCATCTTCATCTTATATCTTGACTGGCGATGTAATTATCTTCACTAATTGCTGTTACTTTCTCTTCGTTTTTTCATTTCAGCAGGAGCTGCAGCAGCAGAATCGAGCTGGGATTTTATGTATTAGAATTATTGCACGCGTAAAATTAGTAAGTTGGTCGTATATTTAAAATCGGGATACGCGTGCAGCTTTTATATAATTATTGTAAATTGAACTCCATTTTTTCGTGGGAGGACATTTCGAAAAACAATGTGAAACAAAGCTCATTATAATCAAGTAAGATAAAACGACTGAATAAACTTAAAACTTTTCTTTCATTTGGACCATAAAAATCACACAATTTAATACAAAGAAAGTTATTTGAAACTAAGTTAATTTAAACTAATATTTAAGGGAAAACCGTGACGGATCGAACAGTTTCACCCCATTTCATAACTAAACAACTTTTCCAATAGTTTCTTGCGATAAAGAAAAAGTCAAAAGCCGGAGTCGTTAACACCGAAATAAAAAGTTTGATTTCTTTTATAGACAAAAATCTTGTCATCGTTTATCAATAACGTCGAGTTTTTCTCATAGCATGTAACTGTTACACCATCGATAGTCACAATCGTACTTTTCGTCACGCAAACTTAGCATTTTTGTAATAAAATATTTGTACGGTTATTTTACAGTTTCAATTTAGAAATGATTGTTCGCATTAACTTTTTTTGAAAATTAATGAAATTTTTTGACAAAAAATTCTGCACGTGCTTTGCGCGATGAAAGCGTTCCATTCCAGCGTTCGATTTTGCATTTTTGTGAATAAGAAATATTTATTTATGAATGTTTTGTTGAACGAAATGAAATGAAAAGCTCAAGACAAAAACTAAAATCGATAGGAATTGTTACTATTCGAGTGGTCCATGTTAAGTAGAAATCGAAGGCAATCCGTTTTATTTTATCAGTTTCTCGAAAATCTTCGTTTTGTTCATTTTTACCACAATTTTCTATTTTACAAAAGACCAATTTAAGATCGTCTTTGTAACGAAAAAGTCGTTTCAGAAAATTATACGCAAGAATACTTTAAATATAGTCTGGGTTTTGTATGAAATATTCAACTTGTTGATACGTATTCTTGTATGATATTGTTTTTCATTATTAAATTTACTCGAGTGACACATATCTAGCTCTTCATAACGTTTTCGAATTGAATGTAATTTGAAAAGCTTCGTTGAACACAAAACGTAGTCAATATACAATAAATGCATGACAACCAATTTTACCATTTCATTGTTTCAATTTAAAAAGAATTACTTCAACTATACAGAGTTTATACAAAGTTATCTTATATTTTGTAACTTATACAAATTTAACTTATATTTATTCTAAAAAATAATTCCTCGATCTGGAATATCATGAACGTTACACATTGTCGATACAATATGTTTCGATTATCGAATCTCCGCAGACAAACTGAGAAAAACCTGTAAGTTCACTGGGTTCATTCCATTTTTTTAACTCATAACAAGCACCTGACATCCAAAACAGAATATGAATAGTTTTAATGTTGGTTAATAGTTGGTTAGCCTAGACACTCAGCATCTGTCTCTTAAAGAATAAAAATGTCAGTATTTAGGCCTCATGGTTACTTTTGTCTGTTGGCTCTATTCAATTATTGAATGCTGTCTGAGATACTGAGATAGCCTATAGATCTGACCCAGAAACTCTAGTCGAAAGGGTCGCGGAAATCTTATAAAGACTCGTAACGGTCAAGTTTGTTGAAATCAAAAGATAAAATCTTTTGATTTGATTGAAAAAGTACTAACGCCAGCGCACCAAGAGATCCCAAGGCAAAATGAAGTAAGTAGAATCAAAAGTAGCCTAAAGAATACCCAGATAAAGAGAATAAAACGAAAAAAACCATAAGCTAATCAAAAGCTCCAATGACGGGTGAAGTCGAAGTATGCGGAGCTTTACAAAGACATTCATCGTGCACTGCCGAACGCAGAAAAACTTCAACAAGGCCTCTATAAATACACTGTCGCCGACGGCCATCCTACCCTTCAGTCTAAAGAAGCTTCAACACAAAAAAAAGGTATTGGAATTACTAAGGTGCTTTAGATACTGGGCTGACCAGGATTGCAAAAGCAAGAAGGATCACTCCAAGTGGTGATGAAAGTGCGGCAACGCTACCCACTTTGCACCACGAAGTGTTTTGCATGTAATAATAAAAGAAATAGGCGCAGTTCCCTTGTTAAGAATAAGTATAGTTAAGCGAAAGAGCAAAGTTCTGTAAAGATATGTAAGTGAAAACTTAGCAGATGAATAACCCAAAAGGGGAAGAAGGCAGAGAGTCCCGAAAATGTACGAAATCAGGTACTGCGCAAGTCCAAATGGAAACTCTAAAGTAATACCCCGGCTTTACGGGGATCAAAAAAAGTTTTAATAAGTTTCACAGATTCACAACAAAATGTGCCTGTGACCCGGTTTTATTGTTGGCAGTAGCAATTGGTTATGTAATAAATAAGTTGGATATAGAAAATTTGATTTCTCCAGATTCACACCGTTGACAGTTAATCATTTTCAACTATAGTAAATTTTATATCAAATTTAGTAAAATTTACTTCAACTTCAATTACAGTAAAAATTACTTCAAAACACGAAAATATTTTCTCATTGTAGCTTTAATTGAGCTTATACCAGATGTTGAAAAAAAAGCATCTGCAGAATTTCAGTGGTGATAGAGGACACTATTCTAAGAAAAACATTTAAGAAATTTTTTTTCTAAATTCAAGCCGTCGAAGGTTAGGCCTCCTTAAAGCATTTTTTTAAATTCCCACTTTCACATGGTCATAGCTCGGAAAATATTGATTTTTCAGTAAAACTGGTTAAGTGCTTTCTTAAAGAGCGTGAAATAATCTACAAACTACATTTAAACCTTTTATTGTCTAAATTCAACGGCTTTCGAGTTATGAATTAAAGTAAGTAAAAAAATGTGGAAAATTTTAAACTTTCTTTTTTCTTGGTTTTTTTCAAATCGCTGTATCTTCTAAATTATTCTTAATTATTATTATTACGATTGTTGACCAGTCAAGTTGAAAATGTTAATCAATTATAAATAAATAAAAATAATAAACAATAATAAAAAGTAATAAAAATTAATAAAAAATAATAATAAATAATAGAAAATTTAAAAAAACACTTAATTCGTTTCAAAACGTTGCAAAAACTAAAAATTTTATTTTTTAATTTGCCAAATATGCAATATAGATATAATGCTAACATAAAGAAATAAACATTAATAAGCAATAAACCGACAAATTTCTCGTGTGCCTGTACGCAGAAAAAACATGCAAATGTCTAAAGCTCCGATCCCTAGTTATAATAAGTCCCCATTATTTAAACCAGTGGTGGTTCAACTTTTTAGCTTAAAGACCACATAATAAATTTAAATACAGTAGCGGTCCACATAAACAAACAAAAGACGAAAACTGATTTCTCTTAAATCTAAATAATGTTTATAATAGATATATTATTTAAAAAATATTACCGATTACTCGAGTCAGATGCATAGATTCCGACTGTCCTACCCAATGTCCGACGAATCCTAGAAGTGATCAAGTGAACTCGAAACCTCGTATGTTACACCGAGAGTACATGAAGCTCAGTGAGTTCCAGTATTGCCAATGGGTGAATAATTCCCCAAATTGTAAGAAATTTTAAGATGAGTAAGAAATTTATGAGTGATAATTCAGAATAGTGAGGAATTTAAAAAAATTGAATATCAAATTTTTTTGGTGTTTTTGAGTTGGCATTGTTGGCAAAGAGCCTATAACACGACGTAGCTGGCCATAGTTTACCCACCACTGTTTTAACAGGTTTTGTATACAATTGTTAAGGTACTGAAGGATATTCCATACCTTCCAGATCCTCAGGTTTTAAATGAGTTTTCGCCTTTTCAGAATAAATGCATCCATCTGTAGGTCGCAGCAGTATGCACCGATGAGGAGGAAGAAAGGGTATTAGTATTGAATACTTTTTAAAAAAGAAAATATATAAATGTTAATTCAGCAAAATCGTAAAATAATTTATTTTTAATTTTTTCATGTAAACACCAATATAAACCCGCGGGACGGATTAAAAACAGGAAACGGGACTAAATCACCCCTGATTTAGTACAAAACCCCATTTCTCCTTAGTTAACTACATTCTGATTAGTCAAATTTCTTTACCAATCTAAAAAAATATGGCAATTAATTAATCGAAGCACTCATCAATCAAAGTCTACTGTATTAACTTTGTTGAATTCTGAACACTGTTAGCAACAGCAGTTTTTGGGAATCACAATTTTACAATAAAAACTGAACGCCAAAGTCGGAAAATAATGTTATTATAAATAAATAATTGGGAATAGGTAAACTGCCCTCCAAATTTGACCATAAACAGAAAACTGCTCTCCGAGCAAAAACTTTTTCTCTTGGAGGACAGTTTACCATTTTGTTTTTTTAACTGTTTCATGGATTGGGGCAGTTTACAGTCACCCAAATAATAATCAGTTAACTAAAATTGAAAAACTATCGATAACTTCGATTAATCGAATGTCGATAATTATCGGAGTATCGAAGTATCGATAAGTATCGATAAGTATCGATAAGTATCGATAAGTATCTATATATTGATTAATCGATATTTCAAAAATAAAATATCGTGCTTCGATTAATCGATAAAAATTCCCAGCCCTAGTACTTGTAGTACTACGAACAGAGAAAGTGTCTATATTAAGTACAACGTTTTTTCTCGAATAAAGAAACCGGTTGAACCCAAAATTGACTACTGAGAAGTTCAAAAAACATAAGACTATAACCTAAATTACAAATATCGAAACAATCGAAATATCGATAACTTTCGAAGTATCGATAACTATCGGAATATCGATAACTATCTAAATATCGATAACTATCAAAATATCGATAACTATCGGAATATCGATAACTATCGCAATATCAATAACTATCGAAACATCGATAATTATAGAAATATCGATATATCGATTAATTTAGGTCAACGCAACTATTTGCATGTTTAATTACATCAAAACTCAAGAAGTTAAGTTTAGTTAAGTTAAGTTAACACTTAACAATTAGGAGAAAATTTATGTTTACAAGCAAAAGACTCAACGATAACACTGTTGTAAAATTTATTCAACCAACCACTTAACATTATTTTATGTAAAATTAAATTAAGTTATCAATGTTAACAAAATTAAATTAACAAACTTAAAAACCGTGAAATATTTCATGCTTTCCACTTGGCCAGTCCGACGCTGGTATATACAACAATCGATAAAGCATTAAATAGACAAACCTTACTACGTATAATAAGAAAAATTGTATGTACTAAAAGTCATGTAATTTAAGTTCCACTAACGACAATTTTGAAATAAAACTTATAAGTAATAAAGCAAACCAATAAATTAACTCTCAAGAGAACTTAGAAGGAAAAAGCTAGAAATAATTACGGGATCGTTAATTTTGCTCTCAAGTTTACAAATCGTTAATAAAAAGCAAATAGTTAATTGAATGTAACGAAGTAATTTTTTAATTTTATTATGATGAATTACATAAATTATAATTACTTACACTGATGTAAAACAACTCTGCCTGTTACATTTGATCAAATGCTATAAAATCAATTTCACGCTAGTTGATAGCAATATATTCCATTCCATCAATTATTCAGAGTTGCAGTAGCAGCCTACACAGTTTAACTAAATTTAATTAAAAGTAATTAAAAACCATTAAAATTACTGCATTCCTAATTGAAAAATAATTCCATAGTAATTACCTTTATAATAAAAAAATTCAACTTGACCGCCTGAGTACACAAATAACTATTTTTAAAAATACATATACAACAATAATTATTAAAATTTAAATTCAGCTAACCATATATTTTTAAACTGAAAAATTCCTGAAATTTTAATTAATGCGCACTTAGCAATAAAATGGGTAGCATTAAATTCGTTCGAGTTAACGCCGTTAAAATATTCATAACGACCTTCCCACGATTAGTTTAACGCATTTTAGCTTGAAAAACTTCATTATCCTGTGCAGGAGAAAATGGAAAATAAATGAGAAGGAAGCAAGTACTTGAAATGATTTAAAAAGTGCAGCGCAGTAATTATTTCCGCCGCTTCATTTTTTCATCGTTTACCCAACTGCGGGAAACTCCTCGTCCTTTTCTAACTAATTTTCTTTTAAAAAAATTGAAATTATTTATTTATTTCCATTGAAAATCTTAAAAATTCGAAACAAATCGCGAAAGAAAATCGAAAAAGCGGAAAATTGGTTTAGAAAGTTGGATCCATTAAAAGTTATTTGATTCTTCCTTAATATTTTGAGTAGTAAATAACAAGAAATATTTCGACAGAATCATGTAGGTAGTTAATACCCTAATAAATAATTTAAATAATCAAAGCGTTCTATCACGAAACTAGAGCCATTAAATTTCCCAAGTTATACAACATGTCTCTTCGTGATATTAATTTCCCTACGAAATTACGCGTACCCTTTAAACTAACTTATCAATAAATAATGACAAAACTGATTAATATTAAAGGCAGGACACATAGCAAGAACTTAACGAAATTAACAAAGTTAATCCCGTCGTTACTTTCTAACGCCACCCCGTATAAAATATTTAAATATAATTCATCGGTGTAATTTTTTTCTAAAACTTTTTAAAGTGCGGTAAATAAATTTAAAAAGACCTTGTATAATAACTCAAGCGTCGCTTGATAAATTCGAGCTTTAAATTTTAATGTAAAAATGTTATTTTAAGAAATTATTTCAAAATTTAAACTTTTAAGTAACCGGGCAGATAAAACAAAAAAGTATTTTTCGTAATTTTAATAATATAAAACTCCGTATCCGCATTTTGTAATATACGTATAAATAATTTTTAATCAGTAAAATTTTTTTTAAAAATCAACAGGTTAAATTAACAATAAAATAAGAGATTTTTGGAGAATCAGGACTAGGGCTGGGCGATATTCAAAATTTAATATCAAATTTCGATCATTGAAAAACTATCGAAACTTTGATTAATCGATAATAACTATCGATATTTATCGATTAATCGATAATAACTATCGACATTTATCGATTAATCGATAAAAATTCCCAGCCCTAGTACATATAGTACTATAAACAGAGAAATTGTCTTTATTAAGTACAACGTTTTTTCCTCGACTAAAGAAACCGATCAAACCTAAAATTGAGAAATACAAAAAACAAGACAATAACCTAAATTACCAAATATCAATAACTATCGAATTTTCGATAAATATCGGAATATCGATAACTATCGCAATATCGATAACTATCAGAATATAGATAACTATCGAAACATCGATAACTATCGAAACATCGATATATCGATTAATCGATAACTATCGATATTTATCGATTAATCGATAAAAATTCCTAGCCCTAGTACATATAGTATATTACAAGCAGAGAAAGTGTCTTTATTAAGTACAACGTTTTTTTCTTAATAAAGAAACCAGTCCAACCCAAAATTGAGAAGTCCAAAAAACATAACACAATATCCTAAATTAAAAATATACATAACTATCAAAATAACGATAATTATCGAAATATCGATAACTATCTAAATATCGATAACTAGAGCTCGGATTTTATGCTTTTGCATGATTTTTAATATTGATATGCCAACAGACCCGTTATAAAATCTGGACAAATTTGGTAAAAACGAATCCGAAAAGCTGCTTGTCAAAATGAATATTTTGCATATTTTCAACATTTGGTGCATATTTGAGCAAATAATGTATATTTGTGCATATTTGAGCCACTTTTGATGATTGATTTAATAATAATTTTTTATTTTCTCTATTAAAATTCTTCAAAAAGCATCAAAATATGCTCAAAATGTTGAAAATATGCAACAATTTGCAAATTTTACGAATATATATGCGCATATTTTCAAGTTTTTTGGTACATATATATATCCGAGCTCTATTAACCATGCCTTCTTAGGGGGCGTCCATTAATTACGTGAAGTGATTTTGGCGATTTTTAGACCCCCCCGCCCCCCTTAGTGAGATGTCGTGAGATTTGGCTCGACCCCCTCCCCCCCCTTCTAATCTTACGTGAGTTTTTTAAAATGCGTATTTTTAGTCTAAATGCGTTAATCTGTGCTTGATTGCGTTGGATTTATTAAAAAAGCATAATTTGCTTAATTTATTTTTATTTAAGAAGAAAAACACACAAAAATTACGTGATATTTGCCGAGACCCCCCCTCTCTCCCTCCTGAGATTTAGTAAGATTCAGCTCCCCCCCCCCCAAACGCCTCTCGTAATTAATGGACGCCCCCTTATGCGAGTGTTTCCTATAGATTGATAGGATCAACATCAATTGACTCTGGATTAATTCTTACCTAACGTTTAACTAGCCCTTAGTGTTGGTGCAGATAATTTCGCTAAGCTAAAGATATCTTTACTAAGCTGCGGCTGAGGCTCAGTATTTACTGAGGCTCAGCTCAGCGCTTTCTTATGGGAGCGTTACCTTAGAGTCGCCTGCAAAGATCGCATTCTAAGGAAATACTCCCATAAGAAAGCATTTACTGCGACTTCAGTCGCAGAGCCCCAGCCGAAGCTTAGTAAACATATCTTTAGCTGGGCGAAATTATCTGCACAAACACTAAGGGCTAGTTGAACGTTAGGTAAAAGTTAATCCAGAGTCAATCAGTCTATAGGGAAAACCCCCATAAGAAAGAATGATTAATATGAAAGCATAAAAGATATGAATCTTTAGCTGCGACTGGACACCAAAAGCGGCCCAAATATGCATTATTTACTCAAATATGCACCAAAGGTTGAAAATATGCAAAATTTTGCAAATTTCACGTAATTCGTCCAGATTTATTATTAAAATTATTAAATTTTATAAATCTAGGTAGTAGTTATTGAAAATTTGAAAAAAATGAAAAATTCAAAGATGAGATACTTTTTAGTTTGCATATCAATGCATATTTTATCTATTTTTATCAATTTTAGTGTATAGTTTAAGAAAATTCGGTGCATATAATATGCGCATATTTTCAAGTATTTTGGTGCATATGTTACGGCCAATGATGACAATTCGGGCAATAACATTAATGGCCGGACAATAACGTCGATGCCCAGCTCAGTTGGGCATTAACGTCATTGACCGGTCATTAACATCAATGACCATGCATTTTGAGCAATATTGACATTTAAAATTTCATATGTGGTTTTTACATCATTGTCCGGGCAATGACGTTAATGGCCAATACAGGGTGGGCAATAATTAATTTTAATTTGTTTAATTCTGTTTAATTTTATAAATGATTTTTGAATTTTGTAATCGCCCGCTAAAACTTTTTGGGAAGAATGGCCGTTATACACGGTTAAGACGTAGTTTTGTCTCATAATAGTTATTTAAAATTCCTTTCAAGTTTTGTGATTTTGTGATCAACGTGAAGTTGATAGTGGAGCACCTGGGTCAGTTTATCAAGATGATTTGCGATCCCATTATTTTACATTGATTTTGAACCCTTGAACCAGGGGTGAAAATAATACCACAATATTTTGCCGAGTTCGGGCTTCCGTGGAGAAGTCGGGCCTCCCAGTCGAGGTGGATTGATTTTGGCGTTTTGGCTGGCCCAACCACGGCAAATCACGGATCCACCGTAAAATAAATTAATTAAATTAAATTAAGTTTTTCTCCGGGCCGACTTGACTGATGCTACCACAACGAATCACGGATCCAACCTAAAATGAGTTGGCGTTTATCTAAATTAAATAAAAATCCCTGTACACTTATGAAGCCGTGAAAAGGGCAGAGTTGATGCCATTTACACGGAAAAACGCGTGCACGACAAATTATTTTCCATATCATCATTGTCCAATCTATTTTGGCCGGGCAAAGACGGTAATATTACATTCATATGAAAATATTTACATCATTGCTCACCGTTAACAAGCGTTGACGGCAATGGCCGGTCAATGAAGTTAATGGGCAGCGTAAATGGGCATTGACGTCATTGTCCGGCCATTGACGTCAATACCCAATTTACGTCATTGACCGTAACACATATAAATCCGAGCTCTTCGATAACTATCGAAATATCGACAACTATCAGAATATCGATAACTATCGAAACATCGATAATTATCTAAAAATCGATATATTGATTAAACGATATTTCAAAAATAAAATATCGTTCTTAGATTAATCGATAACTATCGATATTTATCGATTAATCGATAAATAGTTGCAGCCCTAGTCAAGACGATAAACGGGAAAAGATTTCTAACAAAATATATTTTGGCTGTTTAATTGATGACGAAGAAGGGTTTACGGATTTCCTGAAAATAATTGGTGTTTTAAAAAAACGGAAGAAATCAATGAAATACAAAAGATTAACTACCTGAATATTTGATGTTTGCGGAAAACTTCCAGCGAAGTTCAAGTGGAAAATCTAAGCTTCAAAGTAATCAATTCGTATCTAACCGATAAACCACCACACATTCGCGTATTTACATTGGATTACAAATATACAACTTTCGGCACAAATTCGTTACAACATATAATTGCTTCTTTGAGAAAATGTATTTTTTTCCCCTCTTGAAATAATAAATTTGCAAGATAAACAATTCGTGTTTTTCATTTCTGGTGAAAAATTTCCAGTCGGTGCTTGATGTAAAAATATTATGTAAAACTCATTCGCCCTTATTAATGCGTAATATTAGTTCCAATTTTACCGCAGGTTATTCAACCTAAATGTAGCTAATATCCTGAAGTGCATTGTTTTGTAAAGCAATTTTGCATGTTGTTCATGATAATATTTATAATAATAACGATACAAAGTCATAGTATGTGGATGAAATTGCAGACTTCCCATGAGATTGCAAATATAAACAATACCTAATTATTGTGAATTATTTTATACCAGGTTCGTTCAGAAATCATCAAATGGAAGAATTTCTATAAATGCAACCTTCATAAATGCTCGTCAGTGGGGTGGCCTATCCTATTCGCTCTCGGGAACTGTGTTTGAATTACAAAGCTAGCTCTCATATTTCACATTTTCTGCAATAATTTTTAGAAAATTCTAGCTTTCGAATTAAGCAGCATTGAGCATTGTTTGAGAATTAAACCAAATTTCGTTTCGACAAAGATAAATTGAATTCGTACATTTTCAAATTCATGAATGTTTTGCAGTCTACTCACGTTTTCCATATCAACACTTGCAAATATGGGTAGTTAATGTAAATATACATAATACTTCAACTTCATATTTTCCTCCCCAATAAAAAAAGTTTTAATTAATTTTTAAAATGAAATGATTAATCAATACTTTGGGTAAATTCGAAATGAAAAGTAAACTTCACACTTCGTGGAGTTTTATTTTTGAGAAATATACATAGCACTACAATTTAGAAATGCCGGTCACGCACGTATGTACTTACCTATGTATGGTTGAGCTCGACTTTCGACAGCCTAAACACCTCCCTTTGATTTATTAAAATCGATCTACAGTTTCAAAAGTGAGTTTTGGATTTAATTTTCAATTTTTCTTATTTCCAATTTCCTGAACTTGAAAATGCAATCACGAAGTAAAAATGTTTAAAATGATAGTTTACACTAGAAAAGCATACAAAACAAAGTAGCAAAATATGTGCTTGGAGCTACATTATCGATTCACGACTATAAATTGAAAGAGTTTCCCATAACGTGGTGATGGGTATATCCGAACAATTCCCGGTCAATTTCACCACACATCCTTCACCAAATCCCACTTGGAAATCGTCAATAAAATTATCATTCTAACGCAACGTCAAGTTTTGATGATAAATGGACGATTGCTCGTGGAAAAACCATAATTCAATTTCTTTTTTGTTTTTCCTGTAAATTTTTTATCAACATTCGATCTGCACTACTCCCAACTAAAAGACATAAAAATGTAAAACCAAAATCGAAAAGCACTCTTAGTTTCCTTGAGATTTCCAGCTTTCCCTTTCCTTACCTAATTGAAAAGTTATTCCATGCAATTTTTATTATTAAAGTCTGAAAAGTAAGTTCGAGCTTTCTAGACAAGAAGAAACCCAATAAATTTAATTGGTTTAGTGCAGCTGTGAGCCAATTCCGCTTCGCTCAGGAAATATTAAGGACTAATTGTTTTCCAATATTAGAAAACAGTTTTTATTTCACTTTACGATAAGGTGCATAATTATTCGGAAAATTTTCTCGTTAGAAAGCTTTTTCAGAAGGAAAATTTACGATATTAAATTATTTTGACAAATTGACAGCATCATCGCTATTCCATTATAATCAAATTTTATTGAAATTGTTCGCAAACGTCTGTTACATATTTGGTAATTATTTTGTTTATACCCAATATTGGGATTACATAATACAACAAAATTTCAATTAATTCTCTTCCAATTTAATCCTATTTTTTATTATTCCAAGGTCCGAAAAAAGGTTCACTTAAATTAATCTCTTCAGCCCGATTTTGAGATTAAAAAGATTAGAAGCTGTTGCTTCCAGTGTACGAATTCCGAATTTATTATTCTCATCACCAAAAATTTCTAATTTTTCAAAACCAAGTAATGGACTGGAATGGAATGAATTGTACGGGATTCCATTTTTAGTTGAATTTACCCCTTCAGAATAGTGCAATTGTTAAGTTTTTATGTTGTTCGAGAATATCGGGCGATAAAAAGCTGACAGTTATTTATTTACGTTCTAAATTAATGTATATTCCATTATGACTGATGTCATGATGACTATGCAAGGTGAAATTAACACTATCAAACACAATGTAAACAAGCGGACAAGCGAACAAGCAATCGAATAAATCCACGCACGAGATAACGAAATGTTATAAATAATGACTGTTCAACCTATTTTAATAACTTTTCACCTTTGAAAATAACTGTAAAAACGTTAAGTGTATTAAACAAATATAAATTTGTGTTGGAATTGTTATCACTTTTTTTAAATGAAAAAATTATGGTAAGTCACGTTCCACATGGTTATTCAAAAACGGCTTCAGCTAGGTACACAAGTTACACTTGATAGTTTTCATGTATAACAAATAATAGTAAAGTACATAAATAAAAAGAGTCTTATTAGCCTAACCAAGCGTGTTATGCTAACGAGTTAACCACAGTTAAAATTGTTTGTTTGTAAAAGGTGAAAGAATTGATGCAAAAATTGGTGATCCTTGCAACAAAGTAATCCCCTTCATTAATTCGATATTCTATAAAAAAAAAGCGGGTTTTAAAAGGTAAAACAAGCGTCCTTGACAAACTGTTACATGCAAAGGTAAAAAATGATAAAAACATGCAACTTTGTTGCAAGATAAATTATGTCAACATGAAATGTAAATTTAAATATTGCATGAATACACTACTGTTATATGATTTCCATCTTTCGCATGTAAACGTTTAAATACAGTTAACTTTTAAAATAATTCATTCAATTGCTTAGCCTGATGCTGATTATCGCAAATCAGTGTGCATCTAACTACGGGAAATCCCATACGGTAACACCGAAACCGGTCATGCAAAGAAACTATGTGATTTGTGTTTCCGGCTACTGGGCCAATACCCGCACCCAGGGTTGCAGAGCTGCACAATCGATTGATTGATTGTCTGCATTTATGCGTTTTACTGAAACACTTTTGTCTCCAGCGTTCTCAGGTGTATAGGGATTTTCCTCCAATTCATTTCAAAATTGAAGAACAGAAAAGGGAATTTTGTAATCTTAAAGCAGCTTTTTTTGATAATTTTTTGATAATTATACATTCTGCAGAGACAGATTATTGTGTGTTTGGAATAAATGGCTTCTGTATTTGGTTTTCCGTCATTGCACCTGTGGGTGGTTTACCGTGCAACGAGTTGATGGGGATTGAAGCCGTCGATAGAATTTTTAAATTTTCTTTAAATTCGATGATCTTAAAATGTTCAAAATATGTTGCTATACCGCTGTGTGTGCAATTCCAAGGAAATAGATACATTATACCTGATTTGTATGTTTAATTGCGGCTCCTACAAGCAGAAATACTACAATAATTAGTTAACCTAAGGTTTCTATCGTTATACTTGTAGGTAACAGGCTTATTCCACTTTTTCAGCCATTCGTGCCTATCATCGAGGCTGTTCTCGGGGCAGAATCTCGTTAATTCATTCATGTGCAACCAACCGAATGCAATATCTACATATTATTACAGTTCCTCACAGCTTACAGCTCCAATCAGATCTCATTCTATCCGATTCCATAATTCATTCCTTTGCTTTATCAGCACTTCCAAGGTTTTGATTCATTCGTAATCTCGCCAAAACCCCCACCAAAATGAAGTTAAAAAATTATTCTCAGAATTCCTGTTGTTCAGGACAGGCCATATTTTTAACTGAGTTGTGCCCTAGACTCTAGGAAATTTTCGGGCCCCTTATATTTGAGTGTTACTAATAGCATCGAAGGCCCAATTTGGGGGTTATTTTATCAGTACTATTTTACGATTTTAAGTTTTCTCTTTTCGGGCCCATCTGGCCATTGGGCCCTATGCACGTGCCTAATGAGTTTAATGGTAAAATAGGCAAGTGTTCAGGAGATTTTGTCGAGGTTGCTGAGAAACCTTCTAAGGCTAGGATCAGACCCAGTGGCAGCTTGTCCACCAATTAATTAATTCCTTGGGAAATCATCTTGGCTTTAGTCAGATTATCTTTCTTTTCCTTTCTTTTTTTCAATATTTCAGATAAACCATCAAACCAACTCAAACAAGTAGTTAAATTAAATACTAAACAAGTAAACAAATTGAGTTGGTTTGGTGGTTTATCTGAAATATTGAAAAAGAAAGCGCAACTATGTTCTCTGTTTGGAGGTTGTTGAAGGACGGATAATTTTCTGGAAAATGGTTGCCTTTTAACTTCCATTTTTCTCTTCTTAGGTTAGTACCCCATTTGAACTTGTTTCAATATTTTCTTTCTTTCATTTGTTTTATTTGTTATTTCTTTTTGTTTTCTTATTTTTCAATTTCTAAAAATATTTTAATTTATAATTTTAATTGCTTCTTTTTTGTTTTTGGTAGCCTTGATAATGGGATAATAAAAATCTCGAAACGTCGGACGGACAATTTTATTTGCTTTAATGACCGCTGTCTCAACAATTTATCCAATTTAAATTCATGGAAGGTCAACAATCACATCACAATTTTATGAACACACAATGCACTAGAATTATATTCCAGTAAAGTAAAATTCATATTTTTTGCGCCGATGAACAAAAATTCATCATTACAATGATTTTTTCATCAATACTACGAATTTTTCATCAGCATAATGAATTTTGTTCATATGCGCAAAACTTATTCATTTTGTATGTACTTTTTTTTCAGTGTAGATGCAGATGCAGAATCACAAACAATTTAATTTTTTCATTGCTTCTTCTTTTACTTTTAAGCTAGGAGTAGTTCCTGTTTGCCTTGACCTCGGATTGTTTTCTATGGAAGAGCAGCCAAAATCAATATTTTTAGTCTGTTAGCATATAAATTGTTTTACATCTGAGGTAGCTTGCTGGGTTCGTCTCAGATGTGCCCTCAGATGAAGGCAAATCATCAAGCCAGGGGGATCACGGCTTTACGTGCCCTCCAAAGTACCGAAACAATAATATAAGGAATTTTAGAGTCTTTCCGGATTCAAACCGGGTATACCTTAGTCCTTAAGGTATCAGCAGTTGTTCAGTTAACATACTAGGCTATTGACAGTTTCATTTTCATTTCTAATAAATTGGAAACAATTACCTGTTAAACTCCCTGCTTCAGGTATCTGGAAGCGCTTATACAGGTATCAGACAGGCATCTCTGAAGTGTACCCAATTGCCTGTATGCAGTCTGTCACAAGCTCGTGATAAGCCTGTTATAGGTGCACGGCGTATTTGTGAAATTTTATCTGGAAAGTAGTTGGCTGACTTAAAATGTTACTCGTTTCCCGCTTCGTAGCTAGTTGATTTAAGCTTTACACTACACTGTTTGTGACAATCATAATATAGTGGTTTGAATTGCATGCCCATTCAACCCGTTATTCCTTTTCGTTTATCATATAGCTTGGGTGAGAACTCTGGTTTATTCTACTTACACTGTTTGTATATAAAAAACATAAAAATATAAAAAATAATTTAAAACAAAAATTACTAAAAATTATTATAGCTATCTCTCTCTCGCAGATTCCTTCGCTCTACGTAAGAGCATAGTGACCACTTCTTTTTTTTTTAGAAGGGTTCTCTAGGCAGATACATCGGTAGTTTGCCATTGCCTGCCGAGGGAAGACGTTCAGAATAAAGTTTTTTACTCCGCCCGGGATCGAACCGGTGATTTCGGCTTAGCAATCGGCGCACACAAGCGCCAGGCCGTGACCGCCTTCTATAGCTATATAAACATAATTATTAATGTTCATTAGTACACTTAATTTATAATGTAATTTTTGAATTGGAGCCGCTACAAGGATGTTTTTCTAGTACGGTAATTTTCAATTTGGACGAATTTCAATGGATAAAATGTTCTAGGACGAAATGATCGGAGGATGAAATGTTGCTTCTATGTAGGCTTTGGGTTTCGATTTGTCATTATTTAAGAGAAACCCGGAAGATAGATCACCTGGTTTATGTCGTACTGACATTTGGCAGTATCCAATTAAATACTTCTACTTACTGCCGATTCTTCTCTTACTGCCGATACTTCTTTACTGCCTTATACTATTATTTATTGTATAATATTATCAGTTATTGCCTAAAACGGTTACTTACTGCCTAATACCGCTAACTATTTACTCCCTAATACTGCTAAATGCTACCTAACACTGCCAGTTACTGCCGATGCTGCCTAATAATACCCCTTACTGCTGATACTGTGTTTACTGCTTAAATACGTAGATTATATTATATTCAAGTATGTATTCATAATCTCAAATTTGGTGGCGTATTTAGAAAATCCTTTTGGGAGGGGCAAATTAAAGATTTTTTAGAATCTCGTTAATCCATTCGTGCGCGTCAGTTGTAACTAATCCTAAACATAAAATCCTAGCACAACGTGTCATTTTTTGGTGAACAAAACATTCTGGCTGGTCGATTTTTTTTACCAACCAAAAAATATATTAAACTAAGATTAGGACTAAAACTATTTGTCCAATATTAATCCAAACCGGGAAATTTGAATTTTTAAGCAAAAATTAGGGAAATTTAACCTTCGGTTAGAAACAATTGAACAATTGAAACTTGGAAAGCATAATTATTTCATTACCTTACTGAACCCGGAGTTTAGCAGCAACTTTCTGTGTTAATTTGAAAGTTAATTATAAAAATAATATAAAAATATAAAGTCAAAATTGTTAACCGGGGGGTCTGGGGGGTGTGGAACACCCTCCAGTACATATAGCAGGATTTCCACTCTTTTAGAATACTCGGAGAAGATAGGGAATTTATAATTTTACAAATTTCGGCAGGAAAAACCGGAAAATTTGAATTTTTAAACAAGCAACTTTTACGTTACTTTGAAAGTTAACTGTTAAAAAGCTGGAAAATTTCCAAATTCCAATAATTTAAAGTTAGGAATTAAATTTTAAAACTTAGTGGAAAACATTATTTTTATCAGGGGGGGGGGCTTTAAGGGTACAATCCGAGTCATCCTAGTGAAGGGCAATTGCCCTTTTGCCCCCCTCTAAATACACCACTGTTAACGGCCGTCTTTTTAGAAAACTAATAAAAAGATTTCAGCGCCAATCTTGGCGCTTAAATCGTGGAGTTAGCAGCATATTGCTTAAAAATTTTTAGTTAATTATTTATTTATTTCATTAATTCTCCCCTTCGGAAGAAGTTCGATAAAGCGAAATCAATGCCTGCTACCCAATCAGTGCAGGTTGTAAGTTTCAACTGATAATTTAAAAGCAGATGTTCTATCGAAAATAAACAAATAGTAGTCCACGTCATTTAGTAAAATTAAAAACATAGATATGTAAATAAAATAAATGTTCACGGAATTATTGGAAATTGTATACAAAATAATATATGATAAGCAAGCAAAACATATTAACTGTAAAAAGCTGAACTATTTGGTGAACATGAATAAACTAAACATTTGATCTCGTGCGTCAACATTGACTTTTAACAATCACTCCTGTATTTTATTAAAAATTGTATTGTAAATATACTAAATGTGTATTTAGTATCATGTATATAAGTTATATAATGGTAATCAAATATTCTGGATAGAAATACTATATTACAAAATTTAAATCTCTCGGGCATTTAGATATTCATACACAAATATGAAAATAAAAGCAATATCTATTATAAATCGGCGGTGTGTCTGAGTTTAACTTTCGTATAAAATCTCCGTTGGCGCCCAACGTGGGGCGGATGTAAATTTTGTTAAGTCCATGCATTTTTAAATCGTATGTAAATTCTATCTACTTCGTTAACGATTTTTTGCAAAAGAAACTACAGAATTTATCAAGTTGAATTGCAGTAACGCAACGCAGGCGTTAACTGCTTAAAGCTTGAAGTTTATCGTTTACGGAGCCAGCAAATGGAATGGTAATTCTAATGTAATGGTAGTTTTTATCATGTAATCGATGCAAGCATTAAGCTTGAACGTTTAAATTTAGTTGAGATAAATTATAAAAGTATTGCGAGAGATGAACAGCCTCTCTACTGTTGTTTCGAAATGGACTTTTATAAAATTTGCTAATTAATTACGATTTATACTTAAAAGTCGATTAGTAGAGTATTATTAACTGCTGACCGCCCGAATATAATTTAAAGTTTATCGATTAAATTGCCTTGCAGCAAAGGGCATAAATTTGGACGGAGGCAGCCTTTGGCAAAATACTGTAAACCAGTGAAAATTCAGCTAAATAAAAACAAATATATTTTTCAAACATAATTGAACTTTGTGGTAGAAAGACTAAGAATATGTTATAACTGAGATGAAAGTAGTCACATTACTGTAATGGCCACACTGGGGTAGTAGAGAGTGTCTAAACTTATATAATAAATTGTTGTGGATGATATAAGTGTAGAATTCAAGTTTTTGTTTGCGTGTAATTGAAACAAAGTAGATCCTCATTTTGTTGATTTAATGTTGTTCTTCAAAATATATTCCAAAATAAAATTGTAGACTTTGCATCTTATTAAATCATAGACATAATAAATTACACAAAACCACTTCCTTCTTCCACCCGGACCATGGCACTATCTTGACAATAATTTTACACAGTTATAGTTGTTGCAAAGCACTCAGAGAGCGTGTGGGGCACGTGCATGTCGAACGTGCTTTTAGTTTGGTAATATTCTCGAGCTTGCAGTATTTTTCATTTGTTATAAACACCTTACACGATCAATAACACTCTCAGTATTGCAATTTAGTAATTTCATTAGCTAATGAGTTTTTAATTATTTGGTCAAAGATCAGAAATACTCATGAAATTATTATAATAATTTTTACGCAGTCATGACGAAACAACCATACATAATTATTGAATTAGGGTTGATGATCAGTGTCAATGTCATCGATATGAACTGTAAATACCACTTAAGTATGTACAATTTCATTGTCAGGAAAGTACTTTTAGTGCAAACAAGAACTTTGCAACCAAAGTCGTAAAAGTTAAACCGTATTTATATTTTACGCTTTCTGTCGAGCTAAGAAGCAGCGCTAGATACATATACATATTATATATTTTACGGTTTGCATACGCAGGTAAGTATCGATGAACTCAAGTTTACATAATATTTCTACTTCATCCAGTCACGATCTTTCTTATTTCTGAAATGATAAATTTAATCTGACCTATTGAACCCTTAACACGGTTGACGTTATTACGTTCTAACTTATAAGGCTATGTACACAGTTATTTTCAATCTCAAATAGCATGTGCGAATAATTTGTGAAAACCTACAATACCTATATTATGTATGTATGTCCCACGTTTCGTCTCATACACCCGACAACCTTAACTTATGTAAATTTACTCAATCTCATATTATTCAAGTTGATATAAGGAAATTTACATAATGGTAAATTTACATAACATTAAGATATGAAACCGAATAAATGCAACAAAAATCAACCTTGTATGCTGTACTTTACACGATAATTACCTTGGTTAAAATTTTTCAAGTTGAACGGAAAACGAATTCTTTGTTAGTTTTCCCGAAACAGAAACTTTATCCTTGATTTATACAACAATATATCTCGACAACTTCGTGCGCCTTTACGCAATCATAAACTCAACAAACATGATGAATAGCGACATCAATTATTTTTACTGGAAAAACATTGACAACAAATGAAAAAGAAACCGTTACGATTAGGAATACACTTTTACAAACAGTTTTTTCATTTTTTTTTCTCGTTGAGAGTTGTTTGTAGCGTTCTGCAAGACAGGTACATTTCACGCATCCTGCATATCATCAAACGGCGTTGGTATTGATTGATCAAACGAAGAAACCCATAAATGCAAGCAATATATCAAAGGAGATGACAGAACGGGAATAAAATTAATTTAGTACAACGGTAAGGCAGTGCAGCCTTTAGGCCGCACAACCTTGGCAAATCTAGTTTGTATAGATTTCCGCTTTCATTTGCAAAAAATTATTTCTTTGGTAGTTATAAAGCAGATGGGCATCGATAATTCATTGCAATCTAAAACACTAATCTCTCCAAAGTACAGGTTTACTCCTAGTTTCAGCACTGCTTAAGTATATAAGTAATCGAAAACATGGGCTAAAATTTAATCTACTTCTAAACTTGAAAGATATTATGCAAACAACCTGTATTTACTAACTAAATATTCAGGTAAATAGACTTTGAGTCAACAATTTCAAATTACATGCATAGATAGGTTTATAAATCCAAAACACAAAGTAAAAATTTATTTACACAAAATATGTTTTTAAACAATGTCAAAACTGATTGTAAACTTTAATTAAATACGTAATAATACAGTACGGTTTATCGCAATCCTGCACTTGATCGCCAAAACGTAATTATTATAATATAAATTTCAACGGCAATCCAGTTAGGTTTCGTGATTTTCATAAAAAAAAATAAACAAAAAGAAATTTGGATGTTAAATAGCTTTGGCAAAAAGTTGGTAAAAACATTCCTGAAGGCTACTCCAACTTGTAAATAGTAGATCATAGCAAATGACCGCCATTATCTAGAGTAATTCGTGAATATAAAGAATTGGTGCAGACCTCCCGGTTTAGAACTGCTGTTTTGTGCAAGATGTAATTATGACAAATTTTGTGTAGGTACATTTGGAAATTTCACAATCCCTGAAATTCCTTAGAAATCTCTAAAATTCCTTGGAATTCCTTGGAATTATTTGTAAATCATTGAAAATCCGTGTAATTACCTAAAATTACTTAGAAATCATTTAAATTATATAGATTAAAACTTGTTTGAAATCATTAGAATTCCTGAAAAATCCTTAGAAATTCTTAGATTTTCTTAGAAATCACTAATATTTCTTAGAAATTACTGGAGTTTCTAGGAAACCAATGGAATTTGTTGGTAGTATTTGGAAAATCTTTGCAATTCATTGGAAATCGTAGAATTACACTTGCTTGAAAATCATTTGAAACCTCTAGAATTTTTTGAAAATCCCTGGAATTTAGCCCCGAGGAGTGAGAGAATAAAGTCCTCCGAAACATCGACCTGACAACTTTATTTGTTTGATTGCGTTCCAAATAACCTGATATTCTTTTACATTTCCATTTGTCGTATTGGACGAGATTTTGGTTTATCTATCCCTGGAATTTTTATAAAATCCCTGAAATTTCATGCAAATCGAAAAAAAATTTACCCCTTTGTTTTCTATCATTAAAATTTAAATTAATAAAAATTCAAGAGAATCAATTATGTTTAGAGCTTTGGAGTCCAAAAAAACTGGTTCTGCTGCTGAGTACACAAATGGTAATTTTATATTCGTCCTTCCGGGAAGTAAATGTTCTTTAATCGATTGCAGAAATCGTAATTGAGGTATCCAGCATTATCATGGTTAGTTCGTGTTCAGCTCCTCAGACCTCTATTTTTTCGAAATATTGTCTAAGTTTTAATGTAGTTATTGGTAATCCGGGGGGTCTGGGGGGTATGAAATACCCCCCAGTGCACCATACACTATTTGTACACGCAGCAAAACTACGAAGTTACTCAAAGCCAATGCTATGTGGAAATGAAAATTTCCAAATTTCTATAAATTTTAAATTAATTTATATGCACTCTGGTCATATTAATCAAAATTATTACTGATTTTACTGGCTTATATAGTTATTTTGGCAGTTATAAACAAGAATAACTAAATTAAATTAGTGAAAATCATGAATTATTAAAGTAGGAATCTCGTTAATCCATTCGAGCGCGTCGGTAATTTTGGTTATTTTTCAGAAATGACCCCTCTACAGACTACTAAAATTAATCAAATAGGATCTGACGAAGTGTATTCGAAAAATCAGACTTCGGAGTACGAAATTGGGTTATTTCAAAATTTAGCATGCATAATTATACTATAAAGTGAATCTTTACAAAATCTCTTAATTAATTTAATGAAAACTTATTATAAACCTAATAATGTAATTAATTTGATAATAATTAATTCTACCCTTCTCCTAATTATACAGAGAGAGTTATGCAGGGTCCAGTTATTTTTAATAAGGAAAATTCAAAATATGAGTAGGCTTATAAATTTTATTCAAGTATTTCTAAAATTTAACTTATTTATGGATTTTTTGTTTCCTGCTTCAGATAAAGTTATAAAAATGTCAGAAAATGTTGCTGCAAACATATTTCAACAGATAAAGTGAATACAAAAGTACAATGCATCGAATTTTTGTTCAGTCCTACCATCTGCTTCTGTTACACTCGTTATTTCCAACATCGCTTAATAATTATTATTTTGCTGAAACAAAAGCCGGTTATTATAATATATTTCATTCCGCTATCTCTTAACGAGAGTTTATGAATAATAAGACGAAAATGAATCCGTAAGAAAAACTCGAAAATGTAATTTTTATCTCTCATTTTTCTTGATAAACTGTATTGAGGAAATTCCTCGTCGAAATGCAATTAGGCCAATAGTGGTACAGGCCTAATTTAAGATTTTCTTAAAATACAAAAAAAAATAAAGCCAACGGCTATAAAACTTTAACTGTTTTTATTTGTGGATGTTCCACTTTTATTTGGATTGGGAATTGTAATAAATGTGAAAAACATTATTGGTTCCAGTTTTCCCTGTCAATTTTTAACAGTTTTCCTTTTAATATTTCAGGAGCCAGGAGAAGTACAGAAATTGGATGTAACATCTGGAGCTCAATATTTTTGATCCATACTGCCGTGCTGTCCATATATGTACAATATAAATTAAATTAAATTAAATTAAATTAAGTCAATTTTGTTACCATATTTGTTTTTAATTTAATAGTCTATTGTACCCCTTGGGTTCCTTCTACTAGGCAGGTATATGCTCTTAACATCTCGCACACATTTCACGTACTTCCTCTGAGCCATATAGAACAGCATCCCTTGCGATGACCCACGAATGATATATTATGAGGAATTTCCAGTGCTAGTTGGTATCTCACTCATTCACTTAAATATTCAAATAAACGTCTATATTCACGATTTTACTGTCGCTTTACGACTCAATTTTCAAATGTAGCTATAGGTAACTAAAGAACGAATAATCAAAATGACGCTGGGGTTCGCAATGAATTATTTACGAAAATTACCCATCAGCAAAGTTGATTTTTTTGTTAACTTTTATTACCTGCAAGTTATTTTCATTGATCGGAAAAAAACAATTAATCATCAGATTATTATTTTGTAATCGGACAATGAAAGGTGAGAAGAATTAACAATTAACTCTCATTCTCAAGAAAATAGACATTCAAGGTTCAATTTTACGTGTGTCTAATTAACTTGTATTAAATCAATCTGAAACGGAATGATTGATTGTAATATAGCTTAGCTTAAAAAGATCGGCGTCAGCAAACAATACAATCGCATTTTTCAGCAAAATTAAACTTTATTATGTCTTAAATTGGCATTATTTGGCAATAAATGGGCTTACGCCGTGAAATACAAAAAACTTAAAATAAAAGAAATAACATTGAATAGCACATAACTGTAACTTAAGTGTAGCTCCCAATGTAGTAAATCCCTACTAATTCCGTAAGCTTTCAGATGAGCTGCAAGCGTAGCTGTCAGGATTTCTGACACAAAAATTCCATTTGGAAAAAATAAATGAAATAACCAAGACCAACATATTACTAACTTGAAAAACTTTCAAAAACTGTTTGTTGAGGTTCCGATGTGATTGACGTTAAAGGGTCAACATCTACAGTCCATTTAATAGAACTTGTTATCTCGACGTAAAGGACGAGTTTCTCCAAACTAAATATCAATCAAAATAACATTTTGATATCAACATTTTCTAAATTTTTTTTGAGTTTATTTACCACTTCAAATATTTAAAAATTATAAAATGAAATTATTGCCGTTGACATTTACATACCCTACAATCCTAAAATATCTTATAACCAACTGAGGATTTTATTTCTAAATTAAAAAAATTTTTTAATTTGTTTTTAACCTATTTTTTGGCTAATTTGCTAAATTTTTCCATTTAAATTAAATAAATCAAAATTACTTATTTAAAAAATATGACTACTTATTCTCAAAAATCACTACTCAAATTCAAAACATCTGAACCAAAAATTCAAGAGGCAAAATCGGCTCTGTCCGCTCACGAAGCAATCTCTGTGGCAAAAGACCTGAGTTCGCGAGAAATCAAGAAAATTTCAAATTATTCACAAAGTTTAAAATAAAAAAATTTTGACAATAAAATTTTAAATTTCCGAAATTGATGATTTTGGAATACGACAATATATCTATATATTGTCGTGTTTCAAACATTAATTTTGAATTTTGTTTAATTTAATTACAAAGATTTTGTTCATTTTTATTATGTTCTTAATTTTGTAAATAATATTTTTTTACCGACTTCCTTGCTAGCATTAGTTTACCGGCCTGCCTATCCAATCGAAAGCGGAGACTCCTCAAGGGTGGGTTCTGTTTTTATTACTTTGCGTACATTTGACATTTGACCGCGGCCACTATACCGCCGCCACGAGACCGCGGCTGATAGACCGCTAACCATTAGACCACAAGACCATAATACCGCAAACCCATAGTACCGCAGCCATTAGACCGCAAGACTATAATACCGCGATCACTATAATAATGCAAGTTAAATTTTTTTTTTTAATTTAAAAATTTCTATAGTTAATGGTAAATTTATAATTTTCACTTCCGGGAATAAAGTGATTTTTAAAGTAAATCGATGATTTATTTACATCAAAATAATTTTCTCAATCCATCAAAAATTTCATCCATAAAATAATTCCAATTTACAATAATTATTATCAAAGTTTTAAATAAATTTGTATTTAATAAAATAGAACGCTAACCGAAAGCGTCGGTTATCGATGCAGGTGCTCTGCTTGCATTAAAATTTAAGAAATCTTCCAAATTAAAATTTTTATTTTTAGATTTACCATTAACTTTACACATCCAGATTTCCAATCCAATTAATTAACAAAGAACAAATTCCAAATCCTTCAGAACCTCAATCTCGTCCATATTCAAACAAATCAAAAAGATTACTCACATTTATTCAAAAATTATCTCACACTTGAGACGCAAATAAATAAAAAATCTCAGGACTCGCAAAACACGTCCGGGTCCTTCCATGGACACGGCTGGAAGCCCTCATCTCGTTTTTTAGTGCCAACATTTAAATTTGCTAGCACGAAAAGCCCCACCAAATTTAAAATCTTACAAATGTTTACAAAAATAATCAAACGAAAATTCAAATTTAAAAAAATTATTTTATCACAAATCAAAATTGTAACACGACAATATATTACTTTACATCTGATGCAGCTTTGACCGCGGCCACTATACCACCGCCACGAGATCGCGGCTGATAGACCGTTAATCATTAGACCGCAAGACCATAATACCGCAAACCCATAATACCGCAGCCATTAGACCGCAAGACTGTAATACCGCGATCACTATAATAATGCAAGTTAATTTTTTTTTTTTTTAATTTAAAAATTTATATAGTTAATGGTAAATTTATATATTTCACTTCCGGGAATAAAGTGATTTTTAAAGTAAATCGATGATTTATTTACAAATGCAATATTGGACTTATCGCAAAAGCTTTAGTATATTTTTTTAAATTAATTTTTATAAAGTTAAAATTGTCGCAATTACATATTATGTGCAAATCTATTGTAACAAAAAATTTGGGGAGACCCAAATTTCATAATCTTTTGTACTTAAGTTCAACTTATGAGATTATAACAAGAAAACAGGTATTTAGAATTTGTAGTGAAAGGGGTCTGTAGTAAAAACTTTTTTAATGGCGGTATTATAGTCTTGCGGTCTAATGGGCTGCGGTATTATGGGTTTGCGGTATTATGGTCTTGCGGTCATTAGACCGCAACCATTAGGTTAGCGGTCTACCAGCCGCGGTCTCGTGGCGGCGGTATAGTGGCCGCGGTCAAATGTCCAATCCCGGATGCAGCTTGCTGGGCTTGTCTCAGATGTGCCCGTAACCCTGGATTTCTTGATGATGAAAGCAAATTATCAACCCATGGGGACCGCCGGCTTTACATGCCCCCCGAAGCACGGAAGGCATTATTTAGTATAATTCGGAGAAATAGTCCACATTTGAAATTTGATATTTTTGATAAGATTGAAAGTTGGACTATATTTTTGTATGGAAGAGATTTTGGATTATTTATAATAATTGGGGACTGATGGTGAAGATAAAATTTGGATATTGAAGTATTAATTGGATTGGATGAGAAATTTATAATATTATTGTAAATTAAGTTGATTGGCAAGGCAAGCTGAAACGATAAACACTCGTTTATCACTCCATTTTTACATGCAAAGTTTATTTAAAAATTAATAATTTAATTTGAATTTGTTGAATAATCTAAAAAAAAAAGAAAAGGAAGTCGGAAATAAATTTTTTTTTCAAAATGATTCCAACGCAATGATTCCATGAGGTGCGACTTCAACTTGAAGAATAAGAAAAACTTGCAAAGGTCAATATCGGGACTATCAGGTGGATGCGGCAAAGTTGGAATGCCTTTTTTCGTCAAAAACTCTTGCACAATGAACTAGGAATCGGCCGGCGCTTTGTCGTGGTGCAAGATCCAGCCGTTCTCGGTGAGTTCTGCGAAAATGCGTGCCCGCAGCCGCTCCAGGACGCCAACATAGAACTGTCCAGTCCCTGTGTAGCCGGCAGGAAGATATTCACGATGAACAATGTCGTGGATATCGAAATTGCCTTCAGTCGCGACTTGGACATTCTTCCTTTCGTTGACACTTTTCCAACCCCTGCTGACTTTGTTTACGGGTGTCAGGGTCATTGTTAAATATCCACCTCTCCTCTCCAGTAAATATCCGACTTATCCTTTCTCTGCAGTCGCTCTGAATGCGGCCACAACACATGCTTGCAGATCGATTTCCAATAATTTTCACGACTTCACTAAAAAAGTTCCTTTCGAAAAACACGCAAAAGACACAAACCAAACGTGGTATCGACTTCAAACTTCGACTGGAACTAAAGGATGGTCCCCGCTTTTCAAAAATATGCTTACAAACGGCGCAATGTATAACTAAATTCCCGGAACTTAATTGCCACACCTCGTATAAACAATTATTCAGGCCTGTAAACAAGGAGCTTGTTACTATGTAACCTGAACCATTCTCTGTTTTCCCTTCCAATGATCACTAGAATAACTAAACAAAAAAATAATATGATCTACTCAGATCTGAGTTTCTCTAAATCCATAATTTTTGAATTGGAGCCCCTTCAGGGATATTTTAATTTTTTTTTAGATCTTCCGTTTTAGAGTGTAATTTATGTCCAAAAATATTCGTAAAAGATAAAAATATGCCGCGGGCAGGGCTAGCCATAATATGTAACAATCAATACAGTAGCCGCTTTTAATATTTCATGGTTTTTGGGCCCTCTTTTGCCCGAACTTTTATAATTTACACCAAAATTTTATTGGAAAATTTTTCAAATCCGGGCAAAGGTTATTCGCAATGTCATAAGAGTATCCATAGGTAACCTAGGTCAACAATCGTTGCAAATTGTTTATTTTTATTTGTGAAACTAAATAAATTTCATCCGATTTAAGCATTAGCTTAAATTTCAACGAAATTTATTACTATTTCCTTTTACCTCAGTAAATACTTTACAAACAGCAATAAATGGTTTTTTTTTTGCTAGTTTACATTATTTCATATTACACAAAGGTACACAATTTTATGTTTAAGCGTAAAATATTTCAAGGATTACACGGTAAGCGCAAGGGACTTAAGTACATTTTTAATCCCGAGTTCGATGTTTATTATTTTGTCCGACCTACAGCAAAAGTCCAATGTTACAGAAAGTTTCGAAAGCAAACATTTTACCACATAAATTTACTAAAATTAGTAAATTATGATCATTTGTTCAGCTTAACTTTAACTTTTAAAATAATTACATATTTTAAACGACCGCAAACAACTAATTAATTTTATTTTTTATAGTTTAGTTTTTTTAAACAAAATAATTATCGTATGGCGTCATTTGAAGTTATGACTTTATGTGGGAAAAATAAAGAAATATCTAATTAAATATTATTTATTTTAATTATTCAAAAAGGGGAATTTTACATTATAACAACTATTAATTATTAAGACGTAAATAATAATAGTAATGAAGTGAATTGGAACTGTTTTATAATCTAATAATTAAACTTTGCACTAAATTAATGAAATCAATGATAATGGGCCGTATAGTTTTTGCGTAGTTTGAGTTCCCAGCGCAAATTAATAAGGTTTCTTGCGAGGGTCTCCTGAATGCAATTCGGTGGGTGAAATTGCACCCACAAATGCAGTTTTGGCACAATAATTTTCCTTAAAAAAATGCGCGGTAAGTAATAATTTATGGGCTGTAAATTTACTCTTAAGAATTTACCTGCTATAATTTTAGTTCATAATTGTAAATCTTCATTTTGTCCAATTATTCTTTTCGTTTTATACAATTCGCAAACAAAAACTTGAGCTATGGCGATTATAAATTAAAAATTAGGGTTTTAGTAATTTAATGGATTTGTGCAAAATTGTACTGTTTGATTATATTCCTATTTACCTTAATTATACCTAGTTCTCCATTATTTTGCTATTTAACATATTATCAACCTTCCAGATATTCAAGCTTCCCATTAATACACAAGAATCATGCAGCACTAACTTGCCTTAAATAATGTAGGAAATTTAGATCCCCATTTCATAATTATTTCCTAGATAACTCAATTTGTAATTCAAATTATATTTTGTAAACAGGAGGCAATAAATGTTATCATTAAGTTTCATCGGGTATCTGGTTGGATTAGATTCTTTCAAATTCTCTTACGATTATTTCCTGTGAGCATCCCTCAAAGCTTCTCCTGGCAGCGCAATCACCAAGATGTAATTTTCAAAAAGTTGGTAAAAATGAAAAAAAGGAATATAATTAAGTGTTTTTATCCTGGCGAGAAGTAGCCGAGGAAATTAAACTTTATATTTAAACTTTAAATTACAATCCTGAAGCTTTTCTAATTTATAAGAAAAATGAATGTGCAGCTCGTATTGGCTTACATTAATAATTGACTGTGGTTTATCTGACGGAGCAATTCCGGTTCAAGTAGAAGCAATTTCTTATTCCGTAAACGCGTTATTAAAAATAGAGTCATGTTTATTGCAGCCTTAATCTTGTACAGCATGGTACACACAATAATTCATACTTGCATTGGAAAGTTTGAAAATTTAAAGCAAACTTTTCAAAAAATATTGCAGATGCATTTCATTGTTCCACTTCGATATTATTTTAAAGGAAAATTTTCGAACATCAGACCAACTTAATGCAACGTCTGCTAAGTTTTTCCTTAATATTTGATGCTTTCGTGGTTATTTGATTAGATTTTGATCGTGCATGTTTCTGGTTGAAGTCTGAAAGCATTTTCCTTCTATTTTTGTTTTCTTGCAGTTAAAATTAAACTTTCTTTGGGTAATTTAATATTCATTTCGTTGAAAATATATGTACCTATGTACGATTGTACATACAGGGGCTCAGAAAAATAAGAGTGTACTCCTATGCTAGCAATATTTTCTCATATAAAAATCGTCTTTACAGCAAAACTTATTAGACATTTTTTGTTGAAAATTTCATTTTCTTCATTTTAGTTTATATACATTTTTCTATTTAAAGTCACCGTTTCCAAGATACAATGACTTAAAAGGAACCGTGCAAAAAATTTTATGGGATTTTTTTTAAGTCACCGTAACTCGAAAACGGCGATTTTAAATAAAAAAAGGTATATAAACAAAAATAAAGAAAATAAAATTTTCAACAAAAAATGTTTAATAAGTTTTGCTGTAAAAGCGATTTTTATATGAGAAAACACAAGGGGTAAATATCTGGTAAAATTTCTGTACACAAGACTCAGAATTCCAGAGATTTCCAAGATTTCCAACGATTTCCACCGATTTCCAAGGAATTCCAATGATTTCCAAGGAATTCCAACGATTTCCAAAAATTCCAATGATTTTCAAAGAATTCCAACGATTTCCAAGAATTCCAGTGATTTCCAAAGAATTTCAATGATTTCCAAAGAATTCCAATGATTTCCAAAAATTCCAAAAATTCCAATGATTTCCAAAAATTCCAATGATTTCCAAAGAATTCCAACGATTTCCAAGAATTCCAGTGATTTCCAAGAATTCCAATGATTTCCAAAAATTCCAGTGATTTCCAATGATTTTCAAGAATTCCAATGATTTCCAAAGAATTTCAATGATTTCCAAAGAATTCCAATGATTTCCAAAAATTCCAAAAATTCCAATGATTTCCAAAAATTCCAATGATTTCCAAAGAATTCCAACGATTTCCAAGAATTCCAGTGATTTCCAAGAGTTCCAATGATTTCCAAAAATTCCAAAAATTCCAATGATTTCCAAGAATTCCAATGATTTCCAAAGAATTTCAATGATTTCCAAAGAATTCCAATGATTTCCAAAGAATTCCAACGATTTCTAAAAATTCCAATGATTTTCAAAGAATTCCATCGATTTCCAAGAATTCCAGTGATTTTCAAAGAATTTCAATGATTTCCAAAGAATTCCAATGATTTCCAAAAATTCCAATGATTTCCAAAGAATTCCAACGATTTTTAAGAATTCCAGTGATTTCCAAGAATTCCAATGATTTCCAAAAATTCCAAAAATTCCAATGATTTCCAAGAATTCCAATGATTTCCAAAGAATTTCAATGATTTCCAAAGAATTCCAATGATTTCCAAAGAATTCCAAAAATTCCAATGATTTCCAAAAAATTCCAATGATTTCCAAAGAATTCCAAAAATTCCAATGATTTCCAAGAATTGCAATTATTTCCAAGAACTCCAATGATTTCCAAAGAATTTCAATGATTTCCAAAGAATTCCAATGATTTCCAAAGAATTCCAAAAATTCCAATGATTTCCAAAGAATTCCAATGATTTCCAAAGAATTCCAAAAATTCCAATGATTTTCAAGAATTGCAATTATTTCCAAGAATTACAATGATTTCCAAAGAATTACAATGATTTTCAAAGAATTCTAATGATTTCCAAAGCATGCCAGAGATTTCTAAAGATTTCCAAGAATTCCAAAGATTTTCAAAGAATTCCAAAAATTCCAATAATTTTCAAAGTATACCAGCGATTTCCAAGAATTCCAGAGATTTTCAAAGAATTCTAGAGATTTCCAAGAATTCCAGGGATTTCCAAATAATTCCAGTGATTTCCAAGAATTCCAGAGATTTCCAAACAAGTTGAAATCTAAAGAATTTCACAACTTTCCAAAGAATTCCCGGGATTTCCTAGGATTTCCAAAGGAATTCCAAACAAGTGTGCACAAAATTTTTGAGATATTTACCCCTTTAGAAAACATGTCTTCAAAAGGTACAATTTACATTGCTAGCATAGGAGTGTCACTGCATATCAAAATAGGATCCTTGAAATAAATATTTTTAAAAATTACAATTATTTCTATACCCAAGCCGCTGTTGGCGCCCAACCTGGAGCGACCCGAATGGATTTAAAAGTTTGAAAATTATTACTTCTAAGTTTTCATGATTTTGCTCAATTTTTTCTTGTCGCTCAATTATTATTATGCTATAATATGCAGCTCTGTTTTATAAATATTATTTTAATTTCAATGTTTGACCCTGCTGAGGTTCAGATTGCTGAGTACGCGGTAGGCCAGCCGTAAGGATTAAGGTGTATCGTCACTCTCGCTAACTTTTAAACTAAAAAGCAATAGTTTTACAAATCCTCTGGTTTATCCAACCGATCAATCAATAAAAACCAGCAATTTAAAACCACAGTATAGAGAAATTAAAAGGTTAATTCAGTAAAATATAGCAGTTATCCAGCTTTTCAGTTAACACAGAAAGAAAATCGTTGGCTTCATTATTTACATAATGAAGGTTTGTTATTTAAGCTGGTAGATTTATGTTTAATCCTCGGTGTTGTACACATGTTGGGTAAAATTTTGATTCAATGAAGCAATAATTAAACAGCGAATGAACTTTAAACTTTATAATGAACCGAATAATTCAGTTCTGGTTTCTTGTTTTCTTACGTAGGTCTATTGAATGATCGAAAACAATACGACACCTTGAAGTAATACAAATGGATTTCATTCTGTGTGTGTCCAACAACACAATAGGGAGCTTGAATTGAGACCAGGAAAACATGCAAGCCCGAAATTTGATGCCTGCGAAAATCCATTATGACAATTTCTTGTATTCAATTTCCAGCTTTCATAAAATTGTTTTTGCCAATCAACAAAAACACTTAAAAAAGAGTCTTCATTACTTACTTCCGATGTTCGGAAAATCTAAAAACCTGAACTATTTTTTGCGCTCCCCATTATTTCAGAGACTTTTCTCGTGTAGAAACTAAATTGCATCACGCCGAACACATTTCAATAAACTTCTTGTTAAAACAAAAACAACCTTCACGTTTTAGATGTGCATTTGATAGTGGTGACTATTTGCATAGTTTTGCCGTTTCAAACGCCTCTTAAATGGGGAAGAAGCGTGAAAGCGGACCATTGCTTTTGTCAGATCATTTTATTTAAATTCAAAAGTTTATCTACAGCTTTAACCACATTTAAACCCCGTTAACTCATTGTTCCTCTCGGTAATCTTTTTCTTCGTGCAATTTTCGATAAAATTTTCCAAAATTATGATGGACGGCATTTTTAATAAATTAGGGAGTTTTGGGATTCTTTTTATTTATGCACTAAACATTTTGTCATTTTTATACAGTTTAAGCTACCAATATTTTTTATTTTTGTAAGCTAACGCTGTCTCTTGGGGGTTGCTACTTTTCTGTAACATTAAATACGGTCGGTTTGTTTTATGTTTCAAGGGATGTTTTACATTATAAATATTAGAATATTGCTTACGAAGTTTCGTACGTTTTCTACCGTAGATTTTATAAATTAATAAATATAGGATGGTCGGTAGATAAAATTCAAACTCCTTTCTTTTCACACTTTTAAGTAGAAGTGATATTAACACCAAATCTAGCAATAATTTGCAAAGATTTCAATAATTTTCCATTAAAATTATGGCGTAAATTACAAAAGTTCGGGCTAAAAAGGCCCAAAAATCAAAAAATAATATTAAAAGCAGCTATTGTATTGGCTGTTTCCATAAGGTTTCCATAATTAAAAACTTCCCTGAAGAGGCTCCAATTCAAAAATTATGGATCTTGAGAAACTCAGATCTCTGAGCAGGTTGTAGCAGCAAAACAAGGAAAGGTTCTTAATTAAAGCTAATTCCTCAATTGCAATTTGGTGATTATTTTGTAAATTTAAAATTTTAGTTTCAACATTTTTTTATTATACAATTAGTAGTTTATTTTGAAATTTTCTTGTTTTCCCACCAACTAGTCGAGATGGTAACTACTGGGAGGGAGAAGGAAACCATGTCTCTTGCCACCAAGATGACTTTTTTTGATTAAGTTGTTTTGAATTTGAGTTTTACCTAGATTTATAAAATTTAATAATAATTTTAATAATTAATCTGGAAGAATTACTCCAAGTCTGCAAAATTTTGAATATTTTCAACCTTTTGGTGCATATTTGAGTAAATATAATGCATATTTGTGCATATTTGAGCCACTTTTGGTTCTTTTTGAAGAATTTTAATAGAGAAAATAAAAAATTATTATTAAATATGCCAATTTAAGCAATTATTTTATTTAATTTTAAAATTTTTTAAATAAATAAAATATAAATAATTTAAAAAAAATAATAATAAAAATAAATAATTTTTTAAATAAAAAATTTAATTTATTGCTTAAACTTAAATAAAACAATAAATTGCTTCGATTAGAAAAATTTTATAATTATTTTATATTTTTTCTATTAAAATTCTTGAGACATCACCACAAGTGGTTCAAATATGCACAAATATGCATTATTTACTCAAATATGCACCAAATGTTGAAAATATGCAAAATATGCATTTCTACAAGCAGTTTTTCGGATTGTTTATTAGCTAATTGGTCCAGATTTCATAATGAATCTCTTGGCATATCAATATTAAAAAACATGCAAAAGCATAAAATCCGAGCTCCATTAATAACATTAATTCGGATGATTTAAAATTGAAATTTTAAGGAAACGATAGAATAAATCCGATACGGCGACAGATAGTCGAACTATCTCTTCAATTGCTTTTCCATTTTATATTGAAAATTTTGTTTAATATTAAAATTTAATTTGGATTCTGATTCATTAAAAAAAAAATTGAGAAAAAGTCTTATTGCTCTACACCCGCAATTTAGTTCCTGACAAGAAAGTTTTTCATTTTTTTCACCCCTCCCCCCCCCAAATTACACGGTATTTAAGAGTCCAACATAAGGCAGATAGAAAAAATTATAAATTATTCTTAAATCCAAGAATTTGAATTACCGGTTTCGAACAATTAGGGGGCGTCCATTAATTACGTGAGGTGATTTTGGCGATTTTTAGACCCCCCGCCCCTTTTAGTGAGATGTCGTGAGATTTGGCTCGACTCCCTCCCTCCCCTTCTAATCTTACGTGAGATTTTTAAAATGCGTATTTTTAGTGTAAATGCCTTAATCTGTGCTTGATTGAGTTGGATTTATTAAAAAAGCATAATTTGCTTAATTTATTTTTATTTAAGAAGAAAAACACAAAAAAATTACGTGATATTTGCCGAGACCCCCCTCTCCCCCTCGTGAGATTCAGCTCGACCCCCTCCCCCCCCTAAACGCCTCACGTAATTAATGGACGCCCCCTTTGACTCTTAAATTCTGTTTTTAAATCAATCCAAATCCAAAATTGAAATTTCAATTTAAGTTTCAAATGGACCATTCCACGGTGTCGGGTGTTACATTTGTACGCATTTAAACCATTAAAATTACTAAATTAGAACAAAATGTCTACATTTTGTATGGTATTACAAAATAATACCATATGGTAAAATAGGCCCTGTTGAGAGTTTGAGTAAATGATGTAGTTTAGTTTGTTGTGTTGGGCGTAGCGATTTGGGAATAAAATAAAAACGTGCATTGGGGGGTACTCCATACCCCCCCCCCCCCCAGACTCCCCGGTTTATCCTCATTGTTTTGCACTTCTTAAACTTAAATTCAAAATTTAATAAGTTGTATAGGTCCCACAATATGGTTCAAGTTTTGGGGCACTGTTGGGCGCATATGCAAATAATTTTATATTTGCATACCTGGCTGGGAGTTGAATCGTTGATCGATGGCAGAAGCTATAATAAAACGGACCCGAGGTTAAACGTATTTATTTATTATTATAACTTAAAATATTGATTGAGCTTTAGTGTAGCCATTGGCAAACCGAGGGGTCTGGGGGGTATGAAATACCCCCCAGTGTACGATTTACTCTTTATTCATGAACCAATAGTATTAGTTCTTCAGTACTGAAGAGTTACTTAGTAGCCAATGCTGGGATCCTTGATTACGAGCGCCGTATTTGGAAGTCGCAGTTTTGAGAAGAAGAAAATTCGATTTTCTGTGTGGTTTCTTTCATGGCGGAGAGTGCAAGTGCACACCCTTGTACCCTGCTGCCGGCGCCCATGCAATTATCCAAACTCATCAATGGAAACCAGTGGTTCCCAACCGGTGGTCCATGAACTCATCTTCAAGTGGTCCACGATGACATAGAATGAAATCAACATAAATCATCAAGTAGTTGGGAACCTCTAATCTAAACCAATTATCCAAAATAATTAAAAATTTTGTCTAAAATTGGGACAATTTTCAAAATCCAAAATCCCGAAAATCAAAACACTTTTATTGGCAAAAATATCAAAACTTAAAAGTCAATTGCAAAATGTAATCTCCGAGACAAAATCCGTCTATCCCTTGGCATCAAAGATCAGGTTTCCCCACTTAGTTGTTGCCATCTCAATTAATTGGCGGGAAAACCAAAAAATTTAAATTATTTACAAATTTAAAAAAATAAAAAATGTAATAATTAATAATATGAATTAAATATACAACAGATTTTCAATCTTTACATTCCAACTTTCTGATTTTCTATTTGTTGTTGCATCGAACAGGTTCTATTTCAAACGAAAGTAATTAGATATTTTGTTACTCAGTTATTTTATCCTCTTATTTTCTCTTTCATTGTCTTTAATTATGAACTTATCCTGTAATTACCATGACCTGGAGCTGGAAACTGTCTTATGGCATAAAATCCGAGACTAAGTCCCAAACAGGTAGCATCACGATACTAAACCTGAAACTGCTCTTTTAGCCATTTGATTGTACGTATAAGAAAACTTTGTCTATATAGGATACAGTTCTGAGAGCTAGGTTGCAGTCAAATGCAGTAGTAAAAGTAAAAAAAACAATCGCCAGGCGCCAGTAAATATAAATAAAACTAAAGAAGAATAAAAAATTTTAAATTAAAAAAGCTGTTTTGTTCTGTTTTAATAACACTTCCACGGTAATTGTGTAAAGACCGTGGGTCAGTATGGCCGGTGTTTAAGTTTAAAAACGGAGAATAGGTATATTTTAGTAGAAATAATTAATGGGCAACGTAAAAGTATAAAGCAGCTTGGCTAAAAGCTTAAAGCAAGCATAAATTCTTTATATTGTTGCATGGGCGATGTAATAATTTTATCAAAAAGTATAAACGTCCTCGCATAAAAATATTGTATGGCGAGTGTTCGGAATAAAATAAGTTACGTAAGAGTGGATGTTAACCATACCTAAAGCTCAACAAAATCCGCAATACATAAAAAAAAGTCCATAAAGTTATACGTCGAAATAGAAACGCGCTTTTCGGTATCCGATTGAAATAAAATAATATTTTTTATTACATATTATGTCAAAGCAAATGTGAAAATTATTTTGCCTTTGTATAGTAACCGCTCGGTAAAGCCCCTAATAACAAAAGTAAAGGGACAGTTGTAATACGATAATGCGGTGCTGAAATATTAACTTATTTTAGGTGCTTTTAGGATATTTTTAATTTATTTAATTATAAAGGAACGAACCTTTGAAAATGTGGAAACTAATATTACGTTGGGCTGGCATAAGTTGTTTTATACAATAACTTTGTTGAAAGGGTTCAAAATAAGTTTATGACAGTAGAGTGATGATGAAAACAGCAGAGTTGGTAAACAGAATTTTAATGACAAGGATCCGCCACTTGAAAATTTGTTATCGGGCAGGTACTTCCCCTCCAACTTAAAAACAAGCTCGATTAGCTTGCAAATGTAGATCCGAATCATTGTTAGCTCCTGTTAATTTCCGCATTTGGAACTCTGTAACGCCAACATCGCAAACTTACCACAATAATCCGTAGTATTCATTAGACTACAAATGTGGGTTTAAAACGACATAATTTTGTTGTCGCATCTTATACCTTCGTAACATGAATTCCAACTAAATTAATACAAAGTAAAATTGGCTTATACGTCGTTTGAGAGATTAGACTAACGTAAAATAATCGCAAAGCTAGAACCAGCTAAGGTCATGAGTCGTGGAACTGAATATTTAGTATTTCAGTGAGTTTTTGCTGCTGCAACAAATTATTTTGCCATAACAAAGTTTTTTCTATTCGGAATAAGAATATTTGTTAAATTAACTAAGCTTCTTTTCTAAATAGAAAAAAAAAATTATGGCAGCAGAAAACTTTTGGTTGCAGCAGAAAACTTAAGGTGACAGTAAACAATTTGTGGTGGCAGCAGAGAACTTGTGGTGGCAGCAGAAAACTTAAGGTGGCAGCAAACAATTTGTGGTGGCAGCAGAAAACTTGTGGTGGCATAGAAAACTTGTGGTGGCAGCAGAAAACTTGTGGTGGCAGCAAAAAACTTGTGGTGGCAGCAGAAAACTTGTGGTGGCAGCAGAAAATTTGTGGTGACAACGGAAAAGTTGTGGTGGCAGCAGAAAACTTGTCGTGGCAGCAGAAAACTTAATGTGGCAGCAAAAAATTTGTGGTGGCAGCAGAAAACTTGTGGTGGCAGCAGAAAACTTGTGGTGGCAGCAGACAATTTATGGTGGCTACAGAAAACTTGTGGTGGCAGCAGGAAACTTGTGGTGGCAGCAAAAAATTTGTGATAGCAGCAGAAAACTTGTGGTGGCAGCAGAAAATTTTTGGTGATTACAGAAAACTTGTGGTGACAACAGAAAACTTGTGGTGGCAGCAGGAAACTTGTCGTGGCAGCAGAAAACTTAAGGTGGCAACAAAAACTTTGTGGTGGCAGCAGAAAACTTGTGGTGGCAGCAGAAAATTTGTGGTGACAACAGAAAACTTGTGGTGGCAGCAGGAAACTTGTGGTGGCAGCAAAAAATTTGTGGTGGTAGCAGAAAACTTGTGGTGGCAGCAGGAAACTTGCCGTGGCAGCAGAAAACTTAAGGTGGCAGCAAAAAATTTGTGGTGGCAGCAGAAAACTTGTGGTGGCAGCAGAAAACTTGTCGTGGCAGCAGAAAACTTAAGGTGGCAGCAAAAACTTTGTGGTGGCAGCAGAAAACTTGTGGTGGCTACAGAAAAATTGTGGTGGCAGCAGAAAACTTGTGGTGGCAGCAAAAAATTTGTGGTGGTAGCAGAAAACTTGTGGTGGCAGCAGGAAACTTGCCGTGGCAGCAGAAAACTTGTGGTGGCAACAGAAAACTTGTAGTGGCAGCAGGAAACTTGTCGTGGCAGCAGAAAACTTGTGGTTGCAACAAAAAATTTGTGGTGGCAGCAGAAAACTTGTGGTTTCAGCATTACATTTGTTACAACAACAAAAAGAATTAGTTCAGGCTATTACTAGTAATAGCTGTGTTAGAGTGACAAATCTTTTTTTTTGGATGTTGATTTTAGTTTATAAATGAACTAATATTTCGTGGTACCCTGTACGTTTCGGAAAGAAAGTCAACGACTCTCAATTCATCTCCCAGGAATCGTATGCCTCCAAAACTTGAGTTAGTTTACATTCAGCCTCGGGCATCGACGAAATAGCGTTCACAGCAAACTTTTGAGTGGAATAATGCGAAACGAGTTTTCGATAAACTTAGTTCTTTCTGACAGATTAAATCGTATTTTAAAAGTTCCCAGCTAAACGTCAAATTCAATTTCGATAGACCCAAAAGTATTTCAATAATTTGGAATACTTTCAATTTTCGTCCTTTCAAAAGCTTCTGTATCATAAAACTTCAAACGCAGCTTAAAATTTTCTATTATTTTTTCGAGTACAAATGTATTTACGTGATTGAAAGAAAACGAGATTCGGGTTTGTGAAAATACGTCTAGACGTTTTACTTTGTTCGGATCTGCGAAAGAGTGTTTCAAAAGAAAATTTGTTTCGGTTATAATTGGGGCCATAATGCTTGAAATACACAAAGGGAGGATTTATACAGCCTATGTTTTTTAAATAAAATTACAAGTTCAATTTTCTCTTTCCTCGAGTAATCATTCCGCTAAACAAGCAAAACCATTTTTTCCTTCCAAAACAGGCAGGCTAGGCGCTTCGTTTAGTCTTACTTCTGATTGCCGCTTCCCTACCAACACTTAATCTTAAAACGTCAAAAACTAAATAAATTAAATTGCAAAATTTGCTCTTTACTGTCAAAATGTAGAAGAAAAGCGTTAAACATTAAAATTTAAATATAATGGAATTATACGGTGACGGTGCGTCAAACATAAGGTAATTTACATCCGCGTTAGGGGAGATGCTATCAAATAGCGCGAGTAGTTGTCTGATGTACAAAGAAAAAAGTCTAAAATAATTTAAACACGTATTTTACACACGAACTCAGGTTCAACATTTTATTGCACATTTTTATAAGAATTCCAAATTTTTTGTCGTCAAAATTGCTTACATACCCCAATCCTTTGATGTTAATTAATAAGGGCTGGTAAGCTAAGACCGCCAAGGATAAGTCTTGGCATTCTCTAAACGCTGAAAGGGATTTTAAATGTTTTCCCTCGAGCGCCACTTCCAATGACTGGAAGAACCCAATAATAATCCGGGGTACGTGTTTCAGACCTATTACTCATCAAGCGTCTGCCGTACATCCTGGATGTTTTAAAATTAAATCGCAATGCGATGAACAGTTTGCATCTTGGTTTCCGTGACTTATCTAAATCGCCGGGCTAACCTAAATTCTCCTCGATGTTTATCTTAAGCATTTTTAAACGAAATTTGAAACAAAAGCAAATCGGAAGCTTATCTCAACAGCTTCAGTTATTTCGTAGTTTATGTAAATTGTCAAAAGAAACTAGATTTTTCTGTCTATGAACTAGGGAAATTCACGCTTCACCGAGTGATCCGTTAGGACCCAAACCCAATAGGTGCCAGGTTTATAATTAACAGATAATATTATTTCAAATATTTAACAATAACAATTTTTGTTGTTTTAACAAATAATAATATTATTGTTCAGTTGTTGCTACCGAAGTTTTTAACCTGCAAAGAGAAATGAATACAAATTTAACGATAGCATCGATGCGAAGGTTTAATGAGAGATTCAGCAGTGTGTGAAACTGAAGGTTCTTACGTCGACTCATTTGACATACATTTCCGACTATGAAATTAAACTATTTCAATGATTTGCATGTAACTAAGTCTCTCAAGTCTCATACATATTAATACAACTTTGATATACACTCTCTGTATTTCAGACGTCGCTTAAGAAATCTATCTAAACGTTTGAATGCAAAGATGCAATGTGATTTAATGGAACTCCATCAAATAATTAAAGAATTGAAAGTTATACAAATTAAATAATATAATATTTCATATAGCGGTCTGAACGACTACTACTTTTCCATTACAATCATTGATTTTCTATTCTTCCGCTGTTCTACCTATAAAAAGACCCGGATTGGAACATTAAGAATGATATGTCGGTGTAGCAAATTTTTAGTTATTGCAGCAAATTTTTTTGCTGTTATAACAAAAAAATTTATTCAAAACAGAAATATTAGTTAAAACAACTAATTTTGTGTTAGGCCAGCAAAATACCTTTTGCTGAGTGCGTTTTTATTAGAAAAACAAACAAAAATTTAAAATGAATACTTTCGTTGCCCATAGTCCACAAACCGGTCTCAAATTTGAGATGCCAGCTCTGTATCCAGCTCCAGTGGTTCCAGGAATGGAACCACTATCTTTCGCTCCCTAGTACTAAAGTTGAGTTGTAGAAAGCTCACAGTACCTCAGTTTTAAGCCGTTTATTGCTAAGTTTTTCAATTAAGAGTTAAACCAAATTCAATGGTTAACTTTGAATTTTGACAAATCGGAATAGTCATAAACGTATAACCCTTGCACTTGGGTTAACTCACAATTTAAAAACTGGACTTAATTAGATAAAGAATGAATTAACCCTGAGTTAATTTCTACTCAAATTTTAACTCACCGCACTTTAAAACTTGTTTTTGTTCTTTCAACAAAAACAAACTCAACAAAACATATTTTGCAGCCCTAACACATAACAAAAGTTGCTTTTGTTTCTAATGTCCGTATTCACAAACATCCGTAAAACTTTTAACGAACCGTTTAATTTAATAAACCAATGGAAATTATTTCGTAGTACAAGCAAATAGTTGCCATTGGTTTGTTAAATTAAACGTCTTGTTAAAATTTTGACAGACGTTTGTGAATACGGGCGTAACACTTAAATGTTTTGATTTAGCACCAAAATAACGTTGTTGAATCTATTTCGAATACCTATTATATTTGTACTTGTAGCCAAATCGGATCTTATGCGATATTCGCGATTTATATTAAGCGAACGCCATCACACGGAAAAATAGTAAGTTAATCTAATACGTATAGTTGGTATAAAAAAATGGTTTATAAATGAAACGATTGCATTCTTGTGTTTTATTTTGAGAATTATCATTTCACCGCGGTTTTACGATAAAATAATTCAGAATCAAACTCAAAACAACATCAGTATACGTAATAGAGCCGCCATGTTGTTAACATTTGGTAACGTCAAGTGCGCGAAACCGCGAATATATCTACCACTGACATCGGTAAGCGTCATTTAGGCGACGGTCAATTGACATCGGTTTTTTAGGCGACTAGGCGACCGGTCAAATAAGCGACGGTAAATTAGGCGACGGTACAAATTGGGTGACGGGAAATTCGGTAAATTTTTTTAATTAAAAAATTAAAGTTTAATTATTTCAAATTTATTTTTCAAATCAAAAAACATTTATCGACACAATGACACCAGAGCAGCACCAACGTTTCTTTAAGATATTAATTTGGTTATTGGTCTGAATACCAACAAACATTAGATGGTACTGATAGAACAAATAATTTTTTGGAAGCCTGTCATGGAAAAGTGGAATTAGATTTTGGTACTGATTTTGGCGCTAGGATCTGGTACTGAGAAAAAAAAAATTTAATCAAAAACATTTACCGAATTTCCCATAGTCCGTTTTATACTGTTGCCTATTTGACGTCCCACAATTGACGTCGCTTAATTGACCATTTTAGTGCGGTTACGCTACAGAACCTTTTCGTTTTTAATCTTTTTAAATTTTTAGAAGCTGCTTAAACTTTTCGCCAACTTCAGAGTCTTAGAGTTTGTTTAAAATTCTTTAGTTGAAGGTATGTCGCATATTAATCTAATCTAATGTACCTAGTTAAAGATTGTAGATCGGTCCTTTGCCCATTTCGTTTTTAATTTTAATTTCTAGGAATTTTTTTACCTAATAATCCGATTAGTGGCGGAACTACAATATGCGGAACCCAGCAACGCGGAGGGCCCAAAGCTATGGGAGCCCAAATACATCATGAAAAGAGTGAAACAATTTCGAAACTGATACCAAAAATACTTGATTTGTTATTTTTTAATAAAAATATCTATACAAATGTGTGTATTTTGTAGATGGGGTCCGAATAATATTCTGCGGGGGGGAGGGGGCAAAAATTTGAAGTTCTGTTTGTAAAATGGTTTTGTAAAATACATCCTTTCCGAGTTATAGTTGCAAAAATCTACGATGTTAAGTAAAGACTTCTAAGTACTCTGTAAAAATAAATTTTGTTGTAAACTAGTGTTCATGGGTTGCAGTATCGTCCGCGTACAAGGCTATGCTTGTTTTTAAAAATGTTAGATTTTGCATAGATTACAGAGCTGAGCTAACAGCACAAAGTTTGAAATATGACCTCTTCCTATTTAAATACTTTTACGCTGTAGCAGTTTTGAAACAGTTTGGAATGCTGAAGAAACGAAGCTAAAATTTTATGGTTGACCACCAACGGCTTTCGTTGAATTTTGTTTAAATGAAACTGCGAAAGGTGGGAAAACTGGAAGTGATTTTGTTAAATTTGCATAATATTCTAAATTAATTGCATTAAAAAATGCTATAACGACATTCAACACATTTCTTGCGAGTTTAACTGTACTAAATAAAAAAGCTGTACACATTTCCATATTTGGCCTTTGTTTGTGTTCGGTTTAACGTGAACCCGTGAACCTGCATTTCTTTTTAAAAAATCGAAAACGTTATAATGTAGCTATTGAAATTTTTTTAAAGTTGAAAAATGTACGAACTTTTTAAAAAAGTTTAAAATTGAAAGCAAATGTACTAATTGCTTTGCTTGAATCTCCAGCAAGTAACTGATGTAGTGAGTGTTCTAGAGCTTTTGGCATGGCCCGGTGAATTTGAATGGGAATCCTATCGTATAAACATAATCAATTCACGTTTAGATTTAATAAGAAAATTACAAAGAATACAAAAAAAGTGAATTTTTTGTACTATGCGTGTGAACCAGCAATCAAGTGTAACTGTTATGCAAAATACAAACCAGTATTCGACTTCATCCGGAGGTCTTGTAATAATCAAGAATATGAATGATTCATGTCGTACATTCATGTGACGATAGCATTTGTATTGGCAGTCGTATTATTGAATTACGATTACATGCTCTACTGCGCGTGTTCCTTTATTAGATGTTTTTGAAAAGTTATTTACTGATATGGGATTTTCTGATCAAACAAATTGTAAGAAAATTGATAACTTCAAACCAGACTGAGAAAACACAAACGAATCTTCCCCATTTTTTGCATTCTTCTTGTTCATAATTGCCTCCAACTTTTTTTCATTGTTTACAACTTCACGGGTGAGGAAACCTAATAGCATGAAAAAGATGTTGGCAGAGAAACAGGATGTGGTTAAAAAATTAGGCTAACTTATGCGAATAATAAAGAAATCATCGAGTCAATCAAGCCTGAAAACTTGGATAAAAAAACCCGGAAACTACTTCGAATTTGAATGTTTTAATTCGTTTGGTGGGATTAGAATATCAAAGCCTTTGCGGGATTCAATTCTGTTGGTAATAATCGAATCTGATTGGCTTAATAAAGTGTACATAGTTGTGAAGCCCTCAGAATAATTTGCAATTAAATGAGTTAAATCACGTTAACGGTATTACATCGAAATTAAGTTGAATGTAAACCACCAAGCTTAGTAGATACGGCTGATATCAACAGATGTCGAAAATAATCCCATTATTCTGGAATTTCATTTGCGCTCAGAAAACTTCCTGATTTGTTTGTAACCTAATAAATCACGGAACATTATCGATATCCACTTGATTTTTGTACAAAAACAGGCAGAAATATTACTTTTAAGTTAGATCCTTCGCAGCTCCCCGACTCAAACACTTTAAAAATTATTCTTTGTTCGCATGAAATTTAAACTAAATTAATTTCGAGCTTTAATTTAAATAAAAAAGTAATAATTGCTATAAATCAAATTGGCACCCAACGTGGGGCACCAATATATTAATTTGATCCAGCCAAAAATAGAATAAATAAAAATGTTAGGGTACCTGATAAAGAGTTTTCGAGATTAAAACTTTTAAAATTGGTTTCGTGTTAGACACAAACTTTATAAATTGAGTTCATTATAAAATTATTAACATAATAAAGCTTCCTAAATTATTTTAAGAAACCGAGTTTCGTATAGATTAACGTAGGACGAGAGGGTTGAAAAGATTTAACTAAAGAAAAGCAACAAAAGTATAGAATCTTAAAAAGTGCATAAGCAAGTTGACAGTTTCAAGTTTTATATAGAAGCCAATTATAAAACTGAAGTGGAAAACTTAAAAATTATGCGGTTTACAATGTTGCTTAAATATTCCTAAGCCTTTAATGCATAATTACGCATTTAAAGAAAATTTAATTAGGTACATACAGAAGATTTATAAATTTCAAGAATTCACGAGAATCCCCAGTTTAAAAGGAAATTTTAGTAATTCAACTCATTTCCTATTTTAAAATTAAATGAACTTCGTCAAACGAACAAAGGCTTCATTATCATACGAAAAGTTTAGAAAATGCGTTGGTGAAGAAGATGCGATTTAAATAACAGATAATTAGAAATAATTTAAAGGGTCGAAACCGCTTTTGTACTTCACCGTGAACGTGGTTTAATCCCCCCTCATCAACTCATATATTACGGAATCATAACCGCATATTATGTAGTTATATATAAATTAGTGAATTTACTTGGTTCGTTACTTTTAATTATAATTATTTTTTAAATTTTTATTTATGCATAAAACTAATTTACTATATTTTCTACCCCCTACCCCCAGACCCCTTATCCCATACAAAAATACAACCGCGTACCTGTTCGTTACTTTTAATTATAATAAACTTCCTTATGTATATTTTTCTACTAAACTGTATTTTTACGTTCTGTAACTAAACTTGTGTGACCTTGAAACTCTTAATGATTTGTTTAGACAACACGCAACCCTGAAGTATACCGCTATGTGCGGGTACCAACATGTTTTCAATACAACTAATGTAAATATTTTACTTAACAATTTTATTAGAAATTTTAGCACGTAAATTATTAACGAACGGTCTAATAAGATTAAAGGAATAATATAAACTAATTATTCCTGCAAAGGTTATTCGTCTGCCTCTTTCGTTCTAATAAAATTTACTATAATAGTATATTACGTTACACGGGAGTTAAAGAGGTTATTAATCACGAGTGGTATATACTAATTTATACGCTAGCACCGATGAAGGCGCCACCTGTTAATGATTAACAGAAGATGAAGCTTAACTCGTGGTACGGCCGCTACACATCGACGACGGTATACGCGATAAGATAACTCACCAAAACTGATTAAAATGCTTCTTAGGATTTCGGGCAACTAACCTGAAACAAAAGTATTTGTTAATAATTTCATAATTAGCTTTTTCAGTTGATATAATAAGTTTACATTAATTTGTTACGATGATAATAATAATGATTATGTTATATAATTTGTTCAGGAAATTTAATACTTAAAGAGAATTTCAAGCAATTCTTGAGTAATTAAACTTGTAATTAGATGTAATATCTATGTATTCCAGCAATTAACTAAATGTTAAAACATTTTAATATTAGCCGTAAAATGAAATACATGTTACTTAGAATTTTTATGCAAATCAATTTTATGTTTTATTTTGACCTTAATAAAGAAGTTTCGTATTTTTAACTTTCGTTTTTTTGTGTAATAATTTTTGTATTTTATAGCTTTACTTCAACATTTGCACAGGAGTACATACACGAATGTCAATAGGTTGCATATCTCTAAGTTTGCTTTTCATTAAAGCGCAGTGCCATCTAGAGCTCTGTTTAACGTAGATCTTCAGTTTAGTATTCATTTTTACTATTTACTACATTTTATATTATCCTTTTGTTGTTATCCTTTATTAATCAGCATTAATCTCTCAATTTTATAAAATATGTTTTTAATTGTCTTCTGCTATTGAGCTAACTGCTAAAGCAGATCCAGAACGACAGAAGCATTTTTAAGATAGGAAAGCCGTCGGTTCCTCCGAGTTGATAAATTTCCATCATTAGCAATAAAACAGAATCACAGGAACATCTAGCGAGCTATCTCGAAATAAATGTAGCTTCGACACTCCACTGAGGTTCTCCTCAGGTCTCAGACCTTCCGTTAAAAAGGCAGTTAATTTTTTTCCTGAACAAAAATTGATGAAAAAGCTTCTAGCTTTGAAACACATTTATTATATAATTGAAACAGACATTTCAATTTCATTTTCGATCATTCCGTTTAAGCTTCAAAAATACTTTATCCAATTACATATCAATAAATACTTAATGCAAAACATCAGAGCGATTTAAATCGATGTTTTTACTAGTCAAGCGTGATTACAAAGTGTCGGACGCAAAAAGTCCTTCACCTCGATAACTATTCAAACTGTCAACCTATACATATATTAGAAAATTTAAAAAAAAATTACTAAATTGCAAAAAATCGAAAATTTATCTACTACCGTTCGGAAAATTACACTTTCTACACTCATTTCGATTAAAAAATAAGCTATTTGATAAGCAATCGTTGTGTCAAATTAAAATCTGACATAATTAATGGCTAATATCCCAAATCAAATTTACGGTTTTCGTTATTCAACCAATCAGGGGTACATTATAACCGATATAGTGAACTCCGCTTAAGAGGTAAACTTTTAGTATAAAAACCAGTTTTATGTTTCTAGATTGATAAATCTCACTTAACAAAGATTTTACCGAATGTCTAATTAAAATCTGATAAGAGAAACGGACGGTGGCGGTACAGCCACTCCAATAAATCAAATTAAATTACGTTTACAGTTATTTCACGTCTACGATATGGATTTTCTTTTAAATTACGTAAACACCGAGTTTTTTGTTGTTGATGACAGCGGTGGTACCTGTAAATTATACGTAGCTATATTTATACTATCCGAACCACATTAAATACTGGAAAACATCGAGCGCTTTGCAAAAACTAGATCACAAAAGAAAAAAAATTGGATTAGAAGACCCGCCTAAGAAGTAACCCAGGAGACTACTATAACGTAATTAGTGCAGAACAATCGAAAAATATTTCTGCAGTTCCTGAATTTCTTATCATTTTTCAACTTTCACGTTCATTGTCCTTGTTGTTTCAAAATTCCCTGTTGTTAAATTTAAATTTAAATATTTACATTGAATAGGACAATAACCATTCCATTTTCCAAGCAGCAGTTTCAAAAACTGTATATTATGTATGTAGTTGATATTGCGAATTTCGTTATTGTATTGCTATGTTTAAGTTTTTGTAGTACCATTTTGTAGTGGTAAACATTGTATTTGATGATCTTGATCCACAGAAGATTCTGCTTGCCGAAATTTAATATATTATCCTCCATGTATACTCCACCAGTAATTTTTTATACGATAAACTGTAACAAATTTTTGTAACTTGTTTTATTGCTGAGTACGCCCCTGCCTAGAGTCTGATTGGCCCCCCCCCAAGAGTTTGCGTTTTGTAAACGCAAGAGCGCAATTTTGGAAACTTTAGTGTGAACTTTTGTAATTGTGAGAGTGTTTTTCGTGTGCTCGTCGAATTTTGGAGTAAGTTTTTACTTTTTGTAATGAACTTCGTAAGGTGGATCTGTTGTTTTGTGCTGACTGGAAATCCCATATTTGCTTCAAAATTGCCGTATATTAATTTAAATAATTTGCAACGGTAAATTATTTTATATGGAGCCAACCTAATGCGAGCTTATCGGCCGATAGCTTTTATCTTCGTTCGCAAATTTTTCCAACTTTAAAATTTATTTACAAGTTAAATATTTAATTTTCATAATTACATTTATTTACTTATTTTGGTTCCACAATTAGCGTATGCTGTTTGTTCTTAATTATGTTACTCCGAATCCGAAGGAAAATAGTTGAGGCAGGTAGCTACTACTTTTTGTGTTTTTGGTTGCAACTGCCGTTTGCAGTACACTTCTTGCAGAGATTATTTTGTTGTTATTGTTACCTTTTTACCGAAACATATGAGTAATAACCCTCGCTTCCGCACTATCTTCAGTTAGAATAACATCTACAGGGCATCTACAGTAAAATAAAGCTGATTGATTTTTTTCCAGCGTGTAGAGGAAAATTCTGGAAAATTCCCCATGAGGGGAAGAGGAATTGTTTGTTTCCGGCCTGGCTATGGTTGGTGCTATCAGTGTTAAGATTCGGAATTTGGTTTTCTATGAACCAAAGTTTTACCTTGGGTGGATTTATGTGCTGCACTGATGGGCACAATTTGTTTACGGGGTCGGAGATTGGGAATTCGGTTGGTCCCCGCGCGGGGGGTGAAGGAATTTTTTTATTACAAATCATTTTCCGGTTTATTATTTGTTCTTATTTTTAATTAAAGATTTTTAAGTGTAGAGTAAAGAAATTGATTATTTTTGCGCCTATGAACAAAATTCATCATTTTGATGAACCAAAATCATCAACACAATGACTTTTTCGTCAATACTATGACTTTTTAATGAATCATTAATTTATTTTATCTTTATGCCAGCTCTGCTGGTTAAGATGTACTGTTAACCCTTCAGTCAACTGGTAAAATAAAGTGTAGTGTAAATAAATCACAATGTACAGGTCATTATTTTAAAATCATGGTACTATTACATTATCTTTCATTAATTCCTCCTGCTTGCAAGAGGGTTGCTTTAATCGTAAACTAATTGCATAATCCAAAACAGGAAATGTCAGGCTTAATGGAATTGATGAAATCCAATAATATTGCATAAGCCACATTCGTGATGAAATAGACTCACACGCCTGTATGCAATTTCGCAACTCGAAACCGCAAATCCACATTTTTGCGATAACTGCAATTTGTCTAATTATCTTCCCATAATATCAAGTGATAAAAATTCTAAGCAAATTCCTGCAAACTCAAGTTCATTCCTTACTATCACGTTCGAGATTGATCGTTACACTGACGCATCGATTTCGAAATGAAAGCCATTTTTTTAATTGGTTTTCTTAGCTCGAAGATTTCAAATCTATTCCTTTGTTACTGGCAAATAAGGCAACGCGTACACCAGGAAAGATTGGTGAAAACATATAAATTGGAGCCACTTAATTTTCAATTTACCTGTTTACATCTAGCTCAGGTTATTAGCCCTAATTGGTTTTCGATATTTCTTGAAAGTTTTAGAGCGTTTGGATAATATCCACAATCAACATAAATTTCATGCCCGAACTCTTAAAACGATCCCACTTCGGCTGATTTATCTGCCGTATAAAAATTGCCCCCAACTGGTTTTATTTTGATTTAATGAAAACGAAACGGACGAGTACCTACTGTAAACAAGAACAAAAATTAAAGTGAAGAGGCCCGTAAATAAATCGATATTTTTTATAAATTGGTTTACGTGAGGTAACTAAAAAATGCGGATCCAGTTTAGTTCAAGTATGCCCAAAGGTAACTCACGTAAAAATAATTTTGATTGAAAATGTACTGTACGTGATTCCCCGGAAGCTAAAAAAACTCATATATCATGATTCAACATTTTGCAACAAAAAGAAACAAATAAAGACAAATAGGGCTATAAATATAATATTTCCCTGAAATATATTATTATATTGATTCAATTCAAAATACAATGAGAATCCGAACTACTAATAGTAATTGAAAATATTTTAATTCCACTTTTTAAGTGTTCCAACTTATTATAAATTTAAATGTTTGGGAAATGAAAAACCATCAACTTTAATTAAACTTTCAAGCTCAATAACTTTGGGTAGACAATTAAAGTAAAAGTTTGTTCGTTGATAGATATTAGCTCGTACCAATGTCAAAAAGTTAAATTGTAATAAGCTTTTTTAAGTTAGTAGAAAGAACAGCGCTGAAAAGATTCGCAAGTGAGAAAAATCTTACTTTTGCACAATAGAACAAAAACGAAGCTCTTCGCAAGATGGAAGAGCTATAATTTACAAAATAGACAAAGAAATTGTTTTTAAAAATTATCACATAAAAAAGTGTCAAAAATAACCTGAGTTGTTTTTTGTTCGCTATATTGATTCTCCGATGTTTGCTCTTTCAACCCACTCGCTGTTGATGTAGAAGAAGTAAATATAATGACAACAAAATCGGTTTTCTGATTTCAGATAAAATACACAAATGACTTTTTTGAAGAAATAAGTTTAAACGTATGAACTTATACTAGTTATTAAATTATATCTGTTCTTCAAGTAAAAAAACTTTTAGATCAGAAGCAGTTACTTTAAAGGTATTAAATTATATCTGTTATAAATACAAAATTTAACTTTATTGCCTGGGTACACAAACTGCTATTTTCAGAAATATGCATTCTTAATTGTATTTTTATTGTGTATTGCGGGTAAGAAAAACATTCAGTTGGAAATTTATAAATTGTTAAATCTAAAGCAAAATCGCACAGCTTTGTATAATTCGGGTAAGAGATAAATAACCTAGGTAGAAATGCCAAGAGTTTAATTAATTTTCAGTTCTTCCATTTTTAAAATTTAATTAATATTATTAAATTCAAAGATTGAAAATAGCAATTATGTAAACGTCAATCCGACGGTTTTACAATTTGCTACCTGTTTATTGTTTTTGTCATTTCGTGAAAATTTTAATAAAATATTTTTTTAATTAGCATATTCTCGGGTAATTTTTTTATTTCTTGGCAGTGAAACAGTGAAAACAGTAACAAAAATTGAATTGTTAAGCTGTAACATTGATGGGCAGCGCAAAAGTACTTTAATGCCGCTAAGCCGTTAACCCTACACACTCGCGATACAAAATCCTAGATTTGATTTTCATAAATCCTTACACTTTTGCCATTTAACCACTTTATTAACGTCCACGATAATTAATTATAATTTTTTTCCGTTTCTCAGAGCAGCCAATGAACTAACTTTTTAATTAACAATTAAACTTTTACAAAATTCGTATAATTTAAAATTCAAAATAATGTCGAATTATACAGTGCATATTAATATGTAACTAACTGTACACTAGAAGTTTTTAATTAAGTTTATTAGGGAATTTCATTGTGCATGCCGCCACAGACGCTAAAAGAACGATTTCCCCGTTTAATGTTAAATTACATGAAAAAATGTTTTTCACAAATTAGGGGGAGGGTAAAAGCTGAATTCTATTTAGAATTGATATTTAGTATTATTTGATTTAGTCCACAGCATTTACGTCTAGAATCGCATATATCATGATGAAAATGCAGGCTGTAATTTACTGACAAAACTAAAAAAATCTATGCTGTTATTCAAAAATAGAAATTCCTAGCAAACCCTAAATAGAGCATAATATGACGCACCCACATACATATGTATTTGTAACCACCGTGAAAATATTCCACACCCCTTTTGTCCTTAATCGATTTTTCTTCAAAATGATGTTAATCTCCTCTTCCATTTAGAGTTAAAGAAACGTTGGACAAATAAATAATGCATTTAGTTTTGCTATTTCCATTAAAAGTAAAATTTTTTTGTAATTAATTAATTCTATACTGCATTTTTCAAAGTTTCTCAACTGATTTTTCAATAATTAAGTTTTTTACTCGTCCAGTAAAAGTCCACTTTTCGGCCGGTTACATAAATATCTATTTTTCCTTATTTTAAAATTTTTGTTATTTATTAAATTGTTAATTTAATTGTTAATAGATAACAATACTCGTATTAGTTCAAAGTTCTGTATTTTAAGTTAAAATCAAAATTCTCTACTTCAAGTAAATAACTTAAAGAATAGAAGTTATTAGTTTCTAGTTCTGTACTTTAAGTTAAAATCAAAATTCTCTCCTTCAAGTAAACAACTTAAAGAATAGAAGTTATTAGTTTAAAGTTCTGTACTTTAAGTTAAAATTGAAATTATCTTCTTCAAATAAATAACTTAAAGAATAGAAGTTAACAATTAAAGATCTTAATAGAAACCAAACCTGATCAGATTCAAACTTAACCTAACCTAACTTAACCGAGAGACAAATCACAAGGCAAAGTTTTGTACACAATATTTTCTTTCAGGGCATTATTCCTGGATTTCCTTTCAAAAACGATGCAAAAGCAAGAAAATCAAAGAGAGTTCAGTTATAGTTTTCTGAATTTCCTAAGATTTCATGAGATTTCTTAAGATTTCCTTAGTTTTCTACGGATTTCCTCGGTTTTCTACGGACTTCCTCGAATTTATTGTTCTAGATTTCTTAGAATTCTCTTCGCCTGCACACTAGATTTTCCAGCAAATTCCTTCTCGGTCAAAATGTTCGTTTTACTCGGATGTAATTATTGGATTATTAATTTTTTCGCTGGAAAACTTTGTGTACCTTCAGCCTTGGGTTCTCGTCCCTAAAAATATGGCAAAAACATATTTTCTTAGTTTATTACGAGAAACGAGAAGGAAACCACAGACCCAATTTTTGTACACAAGATTTCCTTTTAGGACATTTTCTTAAAATTTTGCCAGATTTCCTAAAATTTCCTTGGGTTTTCTTTTGAATTGTATTATGATTTCCTTTTGAAAAAGTTGAACAACCAAGATTATCTATAATTTCTAAGATATCCTTGGATTTCCTAAGATTTCCTAGATTGCCTAAGATTCCTTAGATTTTTTCAAATTTTCTTTTACTTGTACATTAAATTTCCTAAAATTTCCTTGGGGGTTCTTTTGGGTTGTCTCATGATTTTCTTTCGAAAAATTTGAAAAAGCAAGATTATCTGTAACTTCTAAGATATCCTTGGATTTCCTAAGATTTTCTCAAATTTCCCTTCACTTGTTCAGCAAATTTCCCCAGCGGTTTCCTCCTCGGCTTTTTATGAATCATGACTATAGTATTGGCGGCTATGATCGACTAAAAATTGCTTCGCGATCGACTTGTTGGCCACCCCTGTATATACTATAAAAATTGATTCATTCCAAATTTTTCGCTAATTTTTAATCTTATCTCGCAACTGAGGGTATAGAATACTGTACTCCTCGGCCTCTTCATCATCCTCAAAGGGTGCCCTGGGAGGTATTCCATACCCCTCAGACCCCCGGATTTACACCTAAGTTTTGTGTCTTTCAGATCTAGTTTTCCTACGAACTTCCTAGGAGAAGAGAAGGTAATTAGCTCCTTCTCAAAATTGAAACTAAAATATAATATTTCTAAAAACATCCATGTTGGATAAAAAGACTTTTAAAAAAGGGTACCTAACCAAAATTAATATTGTTGAAAGAAATCATGAAAGTTCTCCCGCCTCCTTTCCACTCCCCAAACAAAATCTAGCTGTGATACTGAATTGTATAGAGCAGGAACGGCTGAGCGGCGAATCGCAAGGCAAATTTTTCCTTTCGTTTGATTCTTGGAAGATTTCCCAAGATTTGCTCCCGAATTCCCTTCAAGATTGGCTCTAACCAAAGTAAAACTGCAACAAAATTAATCTGTAGTATTCCTAAGATTTCCAGATTTCCTCAGATTTGCCTTCCAACTGATTGATATAAGAGTGTAAATCAGATTTCAACAGCGATTCTCCCTACAACTTAAATTTAACTATTTTTGCGTAAAAACGAGAGATATTTTAGACAAAATACCATGCTGGACAATTAATAGTGATGAGTTCTTGCTTGTGTAAAGTTCCAGTAAGTTGGTGGGAGACTAAGGAGTAAATATCTCAATAATATTTTCTACACGAAGCTCGGAATTCCAACAATTTACATGGAATTTGAGGGATTCCCAAAGATTTCCATGATTTTCACACAAGAAAATCAAGAAGAAGAAAGAAAAGAAGGACAAGAAAGAAAAGAAAGAAAAGTAAGAAAAGAAAGAAAAGTAAGAAAAGAAAGAAAAGAAAGAAAAGAAAGAAAAGAAAGAAAAGAAAGAAAAGAAAGAAAAGAAAGAAAAGAAAGAAAAGAAAGAAAAGAAAGAAAAGAAAGAAAAGAAAGAAAAGAAAGAAAAGAAAGAAAAGAAAGAAAAGAAAGAAAAGAAAGAAAAGAAAGAAAAGAAAGAAAAGAAAGAAAAGAAAGAAAAGAAAGAAAAGAAAGAAAAGAAAGAAAAGAAAGAAAAGAAAGAAAAGAAAGAAAAGAAAGAAAAGAAAGAAAAGAAAGAAAAGAAAGAAAAGAAGGAAATGCAATTTTGAATATGATAAAAATCATTGAATGTGTGAATTTGTTAAACAATATGAACTTTTCATCAATATGATGAACCAATTTTATTTTATTTAAATAACAAATAAAGAATGTTTTCGTAGAATTTTTTCAAAACAATAACAAATAAAGAATGCTTTCGTGGAATTTATTCAAAACTAACAAATAAAGAATGCTTTCGGAGAATTTATTCAAAAACAATAACAAAAATAATAATTAAAATACCACGAAGTTCTGAGAATCTTTTTATAGCTTCTAAAATGAAATAAAAAGGTAAGAGAATGCTTTCGTGGAATTTTTTCAAAATAATAACAAATAAAGAATGCTTTCGTGGAATTTATTCAAAATAATAACAAATAAAGAATTATTTCGTAGAATTTACTCAAAACAATAACAAAAATTAGAATTAAATACCTCGCAGTTCCGAGAATCTTTTTATTGCTTCTGAAAAGAAATAAAAAGGTTAAAGGGAATGCTTTCGTGGAATTTTTTCAAAACAATAACAAATAGAGAATGCTTTCGTGGAATTTATTCAAAACAATAACAAAAGAATTAAATTAAATAGTTAAATATTAAATATTTCCAAACAATTGTAATTTTACAGAATAAATTAATTAAAGAATGAAAGAAGAATTTCAATAATTTCCATTGAACTTCAAAGATTTTCAAGAAATTCCAAATATTCCAAAGAATTCCGAGCAAATTCCAATGATTAAGAGGCTATCAGATAAAGATCTTTGTCTTGCCTCGCTTAGGTAGAAACTGGCCAGAGCCAATCAGATTTAACCAAAATAAAGGATTAAACAAATTATGATAAAATCCTTCAATCTGATTGGCTCTTGCTAGATTCAACCTAAGCAAAGCAAGACACGAATCTTTATCTGAAAGCCGCTTTACAAGGAATCTAAAAAAAACTGTCAATGATTTCTAACGAATTTCGGTGATTTTCACAAAACTCCAAAAATTGCCCTAAAAATCCAAAAAATTCTCAAAGAATTTTAAGAAATTCCAATGAATTCTATACACTTTTAATTTAATAATTTTTATGATTTCCAATGAATACCAGTGATTTTTAAGAAATTCTAGTGATTTCGTAGAGATTCTAATTATTTACAAAAAATTCACAAAATTTGTATGATATTTACCCCTCGGTAAGAGCAGAATAGGGATAGCAGGTAGAGTAAAACTTGATTGAAATCGTCTGCTTTCGGAAGAGAATCTATAGATTCACCTAACCCGAATCCAACCTGATTTGCGGCGAAAAAGAGTTTTTTTAGGAAATATCAAACTTTGAATTAAATCAAAATGATCTCACTTTCTACTGAATACACCACAAATCTATCTAATTGATAGTAAAGGTGAATATTATTTTAATAATTTTTTTTTCTTGCACATGCTGCACTGAGTTGTCCGTTGAAAGATCATTCCAATTGTACCAAATATTTTGTGCTGAGATTCTTCTCTAGAGAATTATTAACTTTTAGGATGAAAATCTCGTTTCAACTTGTCAAGTTACGTGAAGAAGCTAACCTAGGTAACCATTTAAGTTATAATTAAGTATAAAATATGTTAATTATTAAATTACATTTTTTTTTTCGGTGCGGCATAACAACCCGCGTGTACTATCAACTCTCGCTCACCGCCGTGAGTTTAGCTAATTCGACCAGGAATTGCACATATTTTTGGTGAAAGCAAAATATTACCAAATAGCATAAACATAATTGGGTTGCGCTAAGTCTAATAATGGGGTCAAAGCCAAAAAATAAAATTATTAAAAAATTCTCGTGAAAAAACTTAAAAAACGACCGAGGCGATACATATTTTTATAGATAATGCAGAAGTTCTACCGATATTGAATATCGCAGTTATACCAACGATTTACGAGTAGTTCCTTTGAGATGCTAATAAATCAGCTTTAAAACGCCAATTATACTACTGGGTGTTTTACAAATTGCAATATCTAAAGTCTAATAAAAATAGAAGTAAAACTGTGTCAAAACTAAAATACTAATTCTCTGACGTGTTACATATTAATAAAAACGACAGGAAAGTTTTTGCAGTATAAAAATAGTCCCGTAATTGATATTGAGGAGGTCAATACACTGAAATAAAATATGGATCTACCGATTAATTCAAAGTGGTCTGAAACAGCCAAATAATTATAAATATTTTAGTATTCATTCGGAAAGCTGTTCCCTAGTAATTAAATTACAATAACACGACGAAATATATTCAGCTTCATTTATGAGCTATTAATGGTATTTATTAATAGCTGTGATAAATCGATGCAGAAAAAATTAAATCAATCAATATTCAAGCTTTTTGTTTTTACTTACAGTGACTCGAATAAGAACTCGGACACTCCTATGTTGGAAGCCGCCGTTTTATTTTACAGCAAAACCTTTTCAAGATTTTTTGTTGCAAATTTCATAGCCTTCAATTTTGTTTATATTCATTTTTTTATTTTGTCGCACCGTTTTTGACTGACGGCAGCTTAAACAAGACTCCATAAAACTCAAACAATATTGTCATCTACGAGTATATCTCGGAAACGGTGCGACAAAATAAAAAATGTATATAAACAAAATTGAAGAAAATGAAATTTGCAACAAAAAATGTCTAAAAAGTTTTGCTGTAAAATTAGTTTTTGTATGGCTAAGTAGGGCTTCAAAATGTTAAATTTGCATTAATATATTTACAAAATTTTTTGTTTTTTTCACATTTTGATTTAATTCACACCTAGTTACGCCACTGGTTTGTGCTGATGAAACGTTATTGTCTTAAAAGCTCTAATAAATATTCAATATCGAGCTTTCAGAACCTAATGAAATATCGATTCAAGTAGTTTATTACAATGTATTAAGAGAAATAAATAAGTGAAGGTCAGGGAAGTTGTTGTTATTTAAATTGTTATATAATCATCCCATATAAATGATAATAGAGTGCACTAATTTTAGATTAATAAATATTAATGAGATAAAACACAATGGCTTTGACGTGAGAAACTTGTTTTTAGAATTAACAAGACAGAATTATAATGTTATGCTGGTCATTTATAGTAAATTCCAACTGGAATTGCTTCAAACACGAAACGAATACCATTTAACCTGGCCGTGATCTTTGCAAATTCGATTGGTACGTGGTTCAAGTAGTGTAACTCGACATTAACCATATCAATATTTTAGAAAACCCAAAAAATGCACTAAACACTTTTCGGAACTAAAACGTTTTCACCATACTATGGCATCATCAGGCGATTGACATCAGACATTTTTTGGTTTTTAAAAAATATTGATATGGAAATGCTCAGATAACTCCAATTTGATCGATATTTCTTGTTATTAAGTTTAATCTTCAAAATATTCTTCTTAACAATGTTTTAAAAATAAGTACTCTTTTAAAATATAAAATGAAAAACATCACGACGACGACGGCGACGCCGACGTAGTCTATTAAAATTCGCTCTACATAAAACTTTTTGTAAAAGTAATTTTTCAATTTATTGTATCGATTAGAATTTAATTAAAGCAAAATATTCCAAATCGGTACAACAACTTTGTTAACAAATGAAACTATTTGTAAATACAATAATCATCTATAATTTCCTGTAGATAGCATCAGTCAGTTCAATAAAAACAAACGGTCGTTTGAACAAAGAATCTTTGTAGAAACACGAATTTGACCCGCCATCATTTAATTTGTCATTCTCTCAGAAGTATAAAAAATTTAATATACCGGGTGTAAATTTTGTATACACAAAGAATTTTTTAAATGTAAGAAGCTTCCCAGAGTTCTGTGTTTTCACTGCAGTAGACCAACACACGCAGTAGGTCAGGAATAACAAGTTTATTTAGGAGGTAATTAATTGATATGAAATGGAATAGACACGAATAATTTTGTTATTGTTAAAATATGAACCTAAATGCATTAGTAAAGGTGTTTATTTAATTGTCAGTAAAAGCACACAAAAGATAAAATAATATGATAGTATATAATTATGACGCCCAACGTGGGGCGTGGTATACATCGATTCCAGGTGTTGTTTTTTTCGGTTTAAATTCCATTAAATCTTATATCAAACAAAATTGACGCAGAAACTGTGAAGTAAAAATAAAATTCAAAATTGAACCAATGCAAATTCTAATTAAATGTTAAATTAATTTTTAAATATTTTTATTTTAAAATATTGAATATTTTTATTTTATATTTATATTTTCGATCTTCAAATTTATTTATCAATCCAAATAATCACTATTTTCATATACTAAGAATGGATTCTGATCAAAAAAGTTTATTCTCGCAATAATATCAAAACTCACAAAATAGTACAAAATTAACAGAGACAAAATCGGTTTTCGACCGCTCCCGCGGCTATCTTAGCGGTAAAAGTCCTGATTCTCCCACCTAGCTGATCCAAACACAGCTAATTGACGGGAAAATCAGAAAAATTCAGAATTATTTACAAATGCAAAAGCAAATCAAATTTTCAAAACTAAATTTAAAAATATGTAGAAAATCGCTAGAGATGCATTCTAATCACCAACATATAATCGCGCTCTACACCCTGTATATATGATTCACAATGCTTTTATCAACTGGAATTTTTGCGATAAAAATTTATTATAAAAGCAAAAATATTTTTTTTATTATGCCAATAGACTAATTTCATTGCACAAATAAACTTATGAGTCACAAAGTACAATTTAGTGCACAAGATTTCCTTTTACAAGATTTTTAAAATATATCCGGAATTCCTCCTGGATTGCCCAAAAATTTGTTTTCTAATAAGTTGACAGAACAAAGCTCAGAATAAATGGAAAAGATTTCGAGATAACTGGATCATCAAAACAAACAAAAACTTGCTGTGTCGACGTTTCGAAGCCTTTATTGCTTCATCATCAGAACTAAAATGGAATAACAATATAATGAGTCCTCGGTGGGACAATTCTCAAACAATACTGCGACTTACCACACAAATAAAGATGTTCAGTGGTTTGACATACATAATACGATATCTCGGATCAATGGTCATTGATGGCAAAGGCTTCGAAACGTCGACACAGCAAATCTTTGTTTGTTTTGATGATCCAGTTAGCCCGAAATCTTTTCCATTTATATTAGTAATTATTGGATGAGAACTGTTTTTCCTTTAAAGCTCAGAATTCCTAAGATTACCTAATCTTCTCAGACTTTTTAATTTCCTAAGATTTGCTTGGACTTAAAATGATTTTCTGGGATTTTCTAGAATTTCCTACGATTTCCCTTCATTTGTACAGCAGTTGGTTTTATTCATTCATGATTTTCAAAAATAATTGGTTTTCATCAATTTAATGATATTAACATTATTATTTAATCTTAGAATTTTGGACCGGAGGGTTTGGGAGGTATAGAATACTATGCAAAAAAATATTAAATTAAAACTCGGGGCTTCGCTGTAGTTTCATTAAAACATACTCCAAATTGCTGTTTGTTGTAGATATCTGTTATAACCAGATTAGTTAATATTCAGAACAAAATTCTAGCCGTCTCATAAAATCATCATTAAGAATGCAGAATTAAACAAAATTGCTGGAGAAATCTGGTGTACAAGTGAAAACAAATATGAGTAAATCCAAAGAAATTTTAAGAAATCCAAGAGAAATCCTAGAAAATTTGAATATCCTAAGAATACTAACCATAGGCAACCTTTTTTTTCAATTTTTCTAAAGGAAATCTTGAGGTCATCTCGAGAAAATCCGGGAAAACCATTCAAAAATTCTTGTAAAAGGAAATCTAGTGTACCAAAATTTGCCTTATAATTCGCCCTTCGGCTTCCTTTAACCCTTCTAGTTTTAAACTACTCATCTACTGCTGCAACTGGTGGTCGTGAAGATCAAGGGCAGATATAGGAAAAATCTAGCAAACCGGGAAAGGTACAAAGGTCCTAGTGATGTTGGCCGTACTGCCAGTACTGCTGAGTATCCAAAAAGCACCAAAACCAAGAAGCCCTTCAAAGATGCCCGTTGGTCTCTTAGACCGGTCTATTCGCAATTAACATTAAGCAAACGTCACCACGCGGAAAAATATTAAGATTAAGATTGCATTTTTGATTGGCTTAATGATAAACTAACGAACGAAACTGCGTTGAAAAAGTTGCAAATTGTCATTGCAATAAAATACTATATTTATTTAATTTCAATTCAGTATATATTTTCAAGCATATCCTGTATTTTCTCGATTTTATTTTTAATTATGGTTTATTTATTGCCCCATTATTATTAATGCGATGTACGGTACCTTTGAGTTTTTCTGTAAATTTCTAAATTATGTTGAATGATTAGTATACAATTAGTTTTTTTTAATTAAAAAATTAAAAAATAAAGATTCGAACCTCCGTATAATATTTTGATAAGTCGCTGGCGATACTTCAGTAGAGGCCTCGGATAAAGCTCTAAAGGTATAAATTTCAAGTATATCACAATTTAGTCCCGGACATAAAATCTTGCCCTTATTTATGGCTTCATATAAACAAAACTCCCCCTCTATTATATAGGAAACTAGAGCTAACTATCAATGATCTAATACCAACTATAAATTATCAACTTACAATATGTATATAACGTGCACGACCACGATAAAAAGAGTTAAAGGTCGCGCATTTACCTCAATTACGTTGCGTTTTACATAAATGAAAATATTCACAATGGATACCTAATAGTCATAAAGATCAAAGTTGAAGATATGCACTTTTACATTCAACTGGATGCAATAAAGTTGCTGTCTAAAGGGGCCCATACATGGTTAGGTCCGACGTGCCTTCAAAAATGCTTAAGAATCAAAAAGAAAATTTACTACTCCAAAATGCTCCGCACCAAAGTGTCGCGATGAAATTTTTATCGACTATTCGTTTTTGGTAGGACTAAACTTGAAGTTATTAAATTAAAATTAATGCGAGAGTTATAAAGTTTTCGGGTAATCTAAAACCTTTTACAGAGGTACATCTACTTAAAATTTCTGTTTCAATTAAACTGGACCGTTTTTGAAATTATGAAGTTAAAATATTTGCAAAAGTGTTTCCGTGCGAAAAATGATTTAAAATTCATCTAATTACTTTTACGCAGAACCATCGAGTTTTGCTTGACATGGTTTGCCTGTAAGGGCGACCGGGCGCGTACACCGCTTTCGACGCATTATTTTTTCTTTTAGTTCATTCTTCAGGAACGAGCCAAGAATATTAACAGTAAATGGAAAATGTACTAGACATAAACAGAGAGCAAGTAATATAGTAGCAGGAGCTCGATTAAAGTACACTCTACCCACACATGAATATTCTAAAAGGAAGAACCACCCTACTGAACAACATGGAACGCAACGTTCTAATTGTCAAATTCTAATTGTTCTAAACTGTGCGTCATGTAATCATCAAATGTTCAAACTAGGAAAATGCCTGATAATAATACACCAGCTACTATTAAATAGCACCCGATTCATTCCAACGAATCCTAGAATTACTAATCATGTAGAATATTACTAATTATTGTAGTACCTTAAGCGAGGTGAACCCAATCGGCGGGGTGAATTTAAACGGAAATTTGAAAAATAAGTATATAAGTAAAGCCAACTTGACAAAAGAAAAATGTATTTCGTTGAACAGATAATAATCTTTTTAGACTAAAATAAAACAGAAAAAATATCGAAAAATACATTTATCTAACAAAAAGTGGAAATTCTTCATTTTAAATTTAAATCCAAGCAAGTTTACGACTGGTTTTCGCACTTTGTATTGCACATTTCATGATGAATAAATAATAAACTATCTTGAAAGTTTAAATACCTCTAAACTTCAATTTCGATTAGACTAACCAATGAAATATAAACCTGTTGACTTTGATTGGTCAATTGAAACCACTTACAACTTTAAAATTTAAAGGAATTACTAAAATCGATCCAGGCTTATTTTGTGAAAATCGAAGAGCTACAAAAAGTATATGTTCCGCGAATAAAGCAGGTTAGTTTGTTTGGCAAAAAATCGCCGATGGAGCAAAAATTGCTTTGGTCTTAAAGTCAAAATTACAAAGTGAAGTATTTACAAACAAGCACATTGATTGCCAATTAATGGTTTTAATAGTACTTTTAATACTAAAGTATGTAAATAAAACACTTATAATTCTAAAATATAGTAATAAAACAAGCTATAAAACTTTATCAAATAATTAATATATAAAATCATTAAATATACTAATAAAAATTAAGAAAATCTGTGTGTCTACCTCTCTATTTCTACAAATAACTTCCAAATCAATCCACTTATTTTTTTAATGTAAATTCAAATTAATTTAATATAAATGGGAATATTAAAACAAAGAGATAATTCGCCCATATGTTGCGCTATCAAATTTTAATTTACGATTCCTTCACTTTTAATTGCAATTTTAGAAATTTCAGTTTACAAATCAATTTAGATGCCAATTAGTCCAACTCGATCTTTATCCCTTCAATCTCCAAATCAATTATTAATAATAAAAAAAAAATCACTTTCCAAAGTCCAAAATCCAAAACTCAAACTCGCATTTATTCAAAATTACAAAACTCAAAATGTAAATCGCAAAATAAATTTCCGTAACAAAATCAGAATAAAGGATCCTGGATTTTATAGTCGAATTGAGGGTTCACAAAGAAATCACATCAAACCATATCGCGAATCTAAAATATAAAAGTCAAACATTTTCATCATCTACCTCCAATTTTTCGTCAAAAAGAATCTCTAGACTCACTCCAAACATCTTTTTACCTTTTTCGTCAAATCACAAGAATATTTTTCGATTTGGCGACGACACATCTGAACAACAGGTTACATTATAGTTTAAATTTACTCTCAAGTTTAAATTTACATTGTTCAATACGGCAACGGTGTGTGAGGATAACCATTTATTAAAGTCTAAACCAGGTGGAAATTTCTTATGAACTCCGGGTAATTTTCTTTATAATACTGCCTTTTCCAGATGTAATTTTGAATCACTTGAGCAAACATCATCGTCATCATCTTCTTTCTTATGTTTTCTATTCGTTCTTTAACATTTTCTACGTTTTTGTTTTTAGATTCTATCCAATGTTTTAATTGTTTCCTGTTTGTTTGTATGTAGCTCTTTTAATTCCTTCTTTATTTCTTGATTATTCATTTTTAATTCCTGATTGTGTGTGTCCAGCTTTTGTAGTCTAGTTTTCCAAACACAACAGGAATTCCGATTCCAAAAGCGTTACTGACTCAGATGTGTCTCCCAAACAAAGCGCATGGGTATACCAAACTGAGCAGAAATAGTTTTAAAAAAAGATATCCGGGGCAAAACAATTCAAATATTTACAGACAACATCATCATATGTAGAGCTCGGATTTTATGCTTTTGCATGTTTTTTAAAATTGATATGCCAACTGATTCGTTATGAAATCTGGACAAATTAGGTAAAAACAAATCCGAAAAACTGTTTGTCAAAATGCATATTTTGCATATTTTCAACATTTGGTGCATATTTGAGTAAATATTGCATATTCGTGCATATTTGGACCAATTTTGGAGATTTTTAAAGAATTTTAATGGAGAAAATAAAAAATTATTATTAAATGTTGCTAATTAAGGCAATTGTTTTATTTAATTTTTTATTTAAAAAATTATAATATTTTTTATTTATTTAAAAAAATGATAAAAATTAAATTATTTAAAATTAAATAAAATAATTGCTTAAATTGGCAAATTTAATAATAATTTTTTATTTTCTTATTCTTCTTCTGCACTTTCCGTATTAGTCATTTAAATTCCTGTTACGATTCCCATCTCTTCCTCGGTCTTCCTAGGCTTCTCTTTCCTCCTGGTTTATACTTGTAAATCTTTGAAGGAAGCCTATCTTCAGTCATTCTTTCCAAATGTTCTTTCCATCTTGTCTTACTTTCTTTTAGTTTGTCGTTTATGCTGAAAATTATAATATTATTTTTTCTCTATTAAAATTCTTCAAAAAACAGCAAAAGTGGCTTAAATATCCATTATTTACTTCAATATGCAAATATGCAAAATTTTGCAAATTATACGTAATTTGTCCAGATATATTATTAAAATTATTAAATTTTATAAATCTTATTGAAAATTTGAAAAAGATTGAAAAATTCGAAGATTAGATATTTTTTAGTTTGCATATTTTATCCATTTTAATCAATTTTAGTGCATATTTTAAAGAAATTCGATACATACGTGCATATCAATGCGCATATTTTAAAGTATTTTGGTGCATATAAATCCGAGCTCCAAATCATGCTTTCTTATGGGAGTGTTTCCTATAGACTGATAGGATCAACATCAATTGACTCTGAATTAACTTTTACCTTACGTTTAACTAGCTCTTAGTGTTGGTGCAGAAAATTTCGCCCAGCTAAAGATATGTTTACTAAGCTGCGGCTGGGGCTCTGCGACTGAAGTCGCAGTGACTGCTTGATATGCTCTCTTATGGGAGTGTTACCTTAGAGTCGCCTGCAAAGATTGTAGTCTAAAGAAACACTCCCATAAGAAAGCATTCACTGCGACTTTAGTCGCAGAGCCCCAGCCGCAGCTTAGTAAACATATCTTAAGCTGGGCGAAATTATCAGCACAAAACACTAAGGGCTAGTTAAACGTTAGGTAAAAGTTAATCCAGAGTCAATCAGTCTATAAGAAACACTCCCATAAGAAAGCATGATTAATATGAAAGCATGAAAGATATGAATCTTTAGCTGAGGCTGGACACCAAAAGTGACCCAAATATGCACAAATATGCATTTTTTACTCAAATATGCACCAAAGGTTGAAAATATGCAAAATTTTGCAAATTTTAAGTAATTAGTCCAGATTTATTATTAAAATTATTAAATTATTAAATAAAATTTACTGAAAATTTGAGAAAAAAATGAAAAATTCGAAGATTACATATTTTTTAGTTTGCATAATCAATGCATATTTTATCAATTTTTATCAATTTTAGTGCATATGTTAAGGAAATTCGGTGCATATATATGCGCATATTTTCAAGTATTTTGGTGCATATGAATCCGAGCTCTAATCATAAGAGCATCTTATACCTAGTGCTGCAATGCATCTGGATACTGAATGTAATATCAAAAGACAATATCCTAACTCTTAATTGAATAAAAGGGCACCAGAGTAATAAGGGTTAATAAGCTGGCGAGGTTAAGCTCAAAAGGACTTTGAGGTCCCAAGCCGATCATTAAGACCTTAAATACTATCGTAAGAAAGGAAACGCTAATATCTCATATGGATCGATAGGCGTGTGGTTGGATGCCGACAGGCGAAGCGACCCAGTTGCGCCTCTGCCTAAGTGCACGCGAATTTCAGTTCAAATTCTTTAATTTTCATTCAAACCTCTAAAACGAGAAAATCTGGAACAGAGACAGCTCGTCAGAAGAGGCAAAGAAGGCTTAGCCTCCCTTGAAATCCAGAACTAGATATTGAAACTTCAAAAACAGTAAAAAATGAATTTTAGATCGTGAGTTCGATATAATATACTTCTTCCACAATACATATCCAGAAAGTAACCTGAGGCTACCTCAGCACCCTGAGCCTAGAAACCTCTTCAGCTTCTTTTGTGAATCGCACACCTTCGTATAGCCGTAAATAGCATCATCTCTATATCTATGGAAGTGGTTTAAACCAATTTAAACTGACATTGAAATACCAGCAACTGTAGCAAGAACAGCTCCTCATCGATCTACTTGTACCAGCCGCGGCTAAATGTCATTTAAAATTATTTTATTATTTTTATTAAAGCGTCCGTGCTATGTATGGACTATGAAACGTGAATCCGTCGATTTCCGCAAGTTGATGGATTGCTGCATTAACAGCACAACAGGGTCACAGGCACATCTTAACTGGAATGCTACACAAATGTATGTAGAGAATTATCGCTTTCTCGCGTGTGGTTAAATACAATTTTCAATTTTGCATTATTATTATTCCTTATCCTCAAGCCCGACCCGGATTGGGCCGGTGAGGTGGCTTGCTCTATTCTGGGCCGACTCAAACTGCCAAATAATATTTTTTGTTTATGTAAATACTAATAAAAACATTTGTAGGTATAAATAAAATTTGCTGTTATAACAAAAAATGTTGGTGTTGGAAACAGAAATATGAACAGTTGGGAAAATAATTTTTTATAAAGAATATTTTTAATCTTAAATCTTTTTGCTTTTAATTATTTTTTAATTTTTGCCTATATTCTCGCGCCGAAAAAATTTCCTGGACCAGTCCTGCCTACCCTACTTTAATTTTTATATTTTACTCTAAGCTCAATTCACTTGAATAAAAGTAAAAAAATAAATAAATAAAAAGTACTTATTATTGATTTTTCATGTAATTATTACTTGCTTTTGTTGAAATTGGCAATTTCTTGCAATTAAATTCTCACTTTGCTTACGAAAGACTAAAAATAGCAATTTTGAACCTGAAAGATTGAGTTTACATACTTTTTGCTATTTTGCAGGTTTCAATTAAAAGTTGGGAATAATTTCGAATTTCAAGCTTTCTCTGTGTGTATAATGAAAGCCGCATCAAAGAGACAGTTCGTGACCTTTTGGAAGACTGCGATGATTCAAGTCGGAAGTTTCTACTTACATCGATGTGTACTTTGATTTATTACCGTAATACAAAAAGGCGGAATTTTACTATTTTTGCGTAATGATATGTGTCAGCATAAAGACTGCATTGTCTCTTCTAATAAAACTTGTTATAAATTAAAGACCGTTAACAGACGTAATTATGGAGTTACTTGCAAAAAACATCAAATGAAATTCCATGTTGCAAAAATCTTACCAAACTTCGTTTCCCAATCATAACTAATGATCCATTTTTAGTTTAACTAAAAAACAGTTAAATACATTCATTAATACTTTACCGCAATGTCTAGCTCCTCACAAAATGCTATTTCCTTAACAAGTCGAATCAACATTTCATTGACCTATAACCTCAACTATTTTTGCTTTTCAGCTATCACCTAGTTTAGTTTTCGTTTTTAGAAAGAATATTTATTTTTAGTAATTATATTTGTATTTAATCGTCCAATGAACAAAAAACGCAATTAGTTGCAAACACTTATTTTCAGCAGTCAGAGCCGGATTAAAGCTATGCGAGGCCCGGGACTAACTCTTTTTGGAGGCCCCTTGATTTTTCAAGGTCAACCGCGCTTAGATCAAATGTAAAATTTTGTATAAATGTAAACTTTGATGATTTAAATTTTGTAGCTTTAATTTTTTTGAGGCCCCTAGAAAAGTGGAGGCCCGGGCTGCACTAGGTCCCCTTACTTGGTTTTGCAGCTAAAACTTTAGGTTTAGCGAATCACAAACCCCAGTTTCTATAAAAAAATTCAATTTGTCTAGAAAGTAATATGAAATATAATTATATAAGTGCGCATTCTAACTAGTATTGTTTTTATATCGGACGTCTGGAATTCCCGAAATATATTCAGCTATAAGCATCGCAAAGCTTCTGGATAAAACCTACAAATCAAATTTTTTGTTAATTTTACCTCTGTTAATTATTTGTCGGTGTAGCTAAAACAGTACATGAGTGTTAGTTCTTAAAATCAATGTCAACTGTTATTACAAAAAAATTTTTTTTAATGAACTGATATTCAGAAATCGTCAACGGTAATTCAGATTTGCCAGTTGATATTCAGAAATCGTCAGTTGTAATTCAGAATTGTCAACTGATATTCAGAAATCGTCAATTGTAATTCAGATTTGTCAAATGATTCTCAGAAATCGTCTAATTGTAATTCAGTTTTGTCAAATGATATTCAGAAACCGTCAAATGATATTCAGAAAACGTCATATGAAAATCAGAAAATGTCAAATGTAATTCATAAAGCATCAAATACAGTTGACGGTTTCTAAATATCAGTTGACAAATTTGAATTATAATTGACGATTTCTGAATATCAACTGGAAAATCTGAATTATAGTTGACGATTTCTGAATTACTGGTGGAAAAGGTGTAGTAATTGCGTTTTTGTTAAAAGAATTAAAAAAATTAGTCATCAGCTGACTTTCTATCATTTTCCTGGATGAAATTATAAAATTGCCAAAAAAATCAATAAATTGAATTTTTTTCACAAATCACTTACACTGTTTTGATTGATCAAACCATCTGAGTTCCTTTAAAAAACAAAGAAAAGCAAAATAAGGTCAAAAAAGGGAGTAGAAAACTAAGGTCTGCCCCTCCCCAAATTTTGATTAGGGTCGTCTCTGTTTCTAGTCTAATATGAGATAACAGTAGCGTATTACAGTAACAGTACAGTAACAGTATTTCACAACACCAAGTCATATCACTACTATAAGTATTTCTAGTCATATAAATTAATTTCAAATTTTTTTCTGCGTCCTCAGCTTTATCTCCCGTTTTCACAATAGCTCTCACGACGTATGGGAAGTCTGCGGATTATGGAATATCGCTAACATTGCCTGCCAAGTCATTTCTCAGTTTCGGTGCGTAAAAAATCTAAAGGTGTACTGGAGGGTATTCCATACCCCCCAGACCCCCCGGTTTGCCAATAGCTACATAGAAATAATAAATAATTATGTTTAACTTCAGAAAATCAAGAAAAGTTGAAAGCTAAATCTCTTCAGTTTGGTTGAGAGATCAAGTCAAAAATTTTCAAATTTTTTTATGCTGGAGTTAAATCTATTTTGAATGCTCTTTCATAAAATATAAAGATATAGAAATTCACAGAAAGTATGGGGGGGGGGCAATATTGATATAAAACTATGTTTTCTGACTTAACTCTTTTAGATTTAACTGCAGAACAATATAAACTAACAATAATGAATCTAACTACATTTAAGGACTTCTACTTCCGGACGTGCCAAAATAAAAATACTTGTTCTCAAAGCTCAAAGCTGTAAATCTATTGTGGGTCCCTTAAAACTTCTTAAATTTTGAATTTAAGTTTTAACAATAAAAACCGAATGGGTATAAACCGGGGGGTCTGGGGGGTATGGAATACCCCCCAGTGCAAAGGTATTCCATATACCCCAGAGAAGGGCGGTCATAATTAAAATTAATCACAATAGTAAAAAATATGTAGGTATTTACGAATCTTAACTGTTTCGAGTTAGTGCGGCCTTGGATAAGTTTGATGGCACTTCACTTCAAAGACTTCCCACTTCAAGTCTTGTGAAGTTTTTAGGTTACATCTTATCCGGTAAATTTTTTATTCAAATATCTCTTGTTAATCCATTCATGCGCATCAGTAATAAACAGATAACGATATTTTTTACTAACGACATTAGTTTTACACGCTATAATTTCAATCCCTTTTGCGATTTTGCTTTTCATTTTAAATTTCCAAGGAATTTTTTTACCTAAATTAGTTTTCCTAATCCGGCCCTGATCGTGTGAAGTCACGTTAAAGATATCTATAATAAAAACACTATTGACATTTCAAGTTAAATTATAATAACTCGTAATTATAAATTATGTAGATATTTTTTTCTAATAAAGGTTACAAAATGCAAAGACGTGCAAACGATGAAATGCACCCGTGCGAGGCCGAGGCCACAGGAAAATAATTTTTGTATCCAGTTTTTACGAGAATACAACGAAGTTATAAAATTATATGCAATTCGACTGACTATTCAATCGAAACATGTTCTAACCGCGGCCCGTTTTCTGAAGTCTTTTTCAGTACTTCGTCCTTCTTCCTTCTGCTCTAATCTATTATTATAACACTTAACATCAGTATTTCCGCATTTTAACTAGAAATATATTGCCCACGTAATCGTAAGTGCGAAGCAGAAAAAATATCGAGGAATTCAGTCCTTCGTACAGGACTTTGAGGATAGTTAATTACTACGTTGACTGCCCATGTTCCTCCATCTTCAAACAATGATGTGGGTCTTCTATGTAAGAGGAAACATTTCGAACTTAAAATGAAATTTTCTAAAGCCAGGAACAAAGATTTGTAGAAAATGTATTATACGGGTAGTCAAAATATCCGTAAAATTATTTATTCTAAGCCGATAATAAACTGTGAGTGAGTAAATATGATTACCAGATGGTTACAAACAAGGCACAACTAATGAGATTATCCGCCGAAATGATAATGCAATATTGAAGTGGGCATTGTGTGAAGCTGTTAAAGCATGTGAATTAATAAGATTGAATAATCAAAGAATTTAGTGCCACGAGATAATTTAGAATAGTATTTGCAAGCTCCAATCGAAAAGACGAAGTGCAGAATGGAAGTCCAGGACCTCTTCTGACATTAATTTATTCTAGAAAAAGAACTCAAAATAAAAAATTTTAAGTAAATTTGTGGTTTTTAGTATGTATTTATGGTTAAATTCAAAAAATATAAGAATAATACAATACGTAGAAAATCAAAATTCAAAAAATTTAAAAAGGAGACAATTAACACATAACAGGTCTGGATTAAGAAAATTTGAAAAAATGAAAATTTCGTAATACGAAGTACAATATAACGTTATTTCATGGTTATTGCCATTCTTCAGTTGCACGCATCGATTACGATTACATTGTAAAATAAGAAGAAAAAATTTTTCAAACTAAACAAAATTATCGACTAAATTGTACAAAATTGACTTACCATAACCTCCAAAGATTATCAAAACTGAACTTGTTACACGAGGTATGAATAATTTAAAAATGATTTGAACTAAGAAATTCGTTTACCTAGCACTGCTAGTTTGAAATCCGAAGGCACTGCCCTCTTAATATGATTTCTAAAAACTTTGAAAAAATTCAAAAATCAAAAATTTACCACGTTTTTTAACCGTGAGGCGTAAAACTAGAAAAAGAACTCAAAATAAAAAATTTTAAGTAAATTTGTGGTTTTTAGTATGTATTTATGGTTAAATTCAAAAAATATAAGAATAATACAATACGTAGAAAATCAAAATTCAAAAAATTTAAAAAGGAGACAATTAACACATAACAGGTCTGGATTAAGAAAATTTGAAAAAATGAAAATTTCGTAATACGAAGTACAATATAACGTTATTTCATGGTTATTGCCATTCTTCAGTTGCACGCATCGATTACGATTACATTGTAAAATAAGAAGAAAAAATTTTTCAAACTAAACAAAATTATCGACTAAATTGTACAAAATTGACTTACCATAACCTCCAAAGATTATCAAAACTGAACTTGTTACACGAGGTATGAATAATTTAAAAATGATTTGAACTAAGAAATTCGTTTACCTAGCACTGCTAGTTTGAAATCCGAAGGCACTGCCCTCTTAATATGATTTCTAAAAACTTTGAAAAAATTCAAAAATCAAAAATTTACCACGTTTTTTAACCGTGAGGCGTAAAACTAGAAAAAGAACTCAAAATAAAAAATTTTAAGTAAATTTGTGGTTTTTAGTATGTATTTATGGTTAAATTCAAAAAATATAAGAATAATACAATACGTAGAAAATCAAAATTCAAAAAATTTAAAAAGGAGACAATTAACACATAACAGGTCTGGATTAAGAAAATTTGAAAAAATGAAAATTTCGTAATACGAAGTACAATATAACGTTATTTCATGGTTATTGCCATTCTTCAGTTGCACGCATCGATTACGATTACATTGTAAAATAAGAAGAAAAAATTTTTCAAACTAAACAAAATTATCGACTAAATTGTACAAAATTGACTTACCATAACCTCCAAAGATTATCAAAACTGAACTTGTTACACGAGGTATGAATAATTTAAAAATGATTTGAACTAAGAAATTCGTTTACCTAGCACTGCTAGTTTGAAATCCGAAGGCACTGCCCTCTTAATATGATTTCTAAAAACTTTGAAAAAATTCAAAATTCAAAAATTTACCACGTTTTTTAACCGTGAGGCGTAAAACTAGAAAAAGAACTCAAAATAAAAAATTTTAAGTAAATTTGTGGTTTTTAGTATGTATTTATGGTTAAATTCAAAAAATATAAGAATAATACAATACGTAGAAAATCAAAATTCAAAAAATTTAAAAAGGAGACAATTAACACATAACAGGTCTGGATTAAGAAAATTTGAAAAAATGAAAATTTCGTAATACGAAGTACAATATAACGTTATTTCATGGTTATTGCCATTCTTCAGTTGCACGCATCGATTACGATTACATTGTAAAATAAGAAGAAAAAATTTTTCAAACTAAACAAAATTATCGACTAAATTGTACAAAATTGACTTACCATAACCTCCAAAGATTATCAAAACTGAACTTGTTACACGAGGTATGAATAATTTAAAAATGATTTGAACTAAGAAATTCGTTTACCTAGCACTGCTAGTTTGAAATCCGAAGGCACTGCCCTCTTAATATGATTTCTAAAAACTTTGAAAAAATTCAAAAATCAAAAATTTACCACGTTTTTTAACCGTGAGGCGTAAAACTAGAAAAAGAACTCAAAATAAAAAATTTTAAGTAAATTTGTGGTTTTTAGTATGTATTTATGGTTAAATTCAAAAAATATAAGAATAATACAATACGTAGAAAATCAAAATTCAAAAAATTTAAAAAGGAGACAATTAACACATAACAGGTCTGGATTAAGAAAATTTGAAAAAATGAAAATTTCGTAATACGAAGTACAATATAACGTTATTTCATGGTTATTGCCATTCTTCAGTTGCACGCATCGATTACGATTACATTGTAAAATAAGAAGAAAAAATTTTTCAAACTAAACAAAATTATCGACTAAATTGTACAAAATTGACTTACCATAACCTCCAAAGATTATCAAAACTGAACTTGTTACACGAGGTATGAATAATTTAAAAATGATTTGAACTAAGAAATTCGTTTACCTAGCACTGCTAGTTTGAAATCCGAAGGCACTGCCCTCTTAATATGATTTCTAAAAACTTTGAAAAAATTCAAAAATCAAAAATTTACCACGTTTTTTAACCGTGAGGCGTAAAACTAGAAAAAGAACTCAAAATAAAAAATTTTAAGTAAATTTGTGGTTTTTAGTATGTATTTATGGTTAAATTCAAAAAATATAAGAATAATACAATACGTAGAAAATCAAAATTCAAAAAATTTAAAAAGGAGACAATTAACACATAACAGGTCTGGATTAAGAAAATTTGAAAAAATGAAAATTTCGTAATACGAAGTACAATATAACGTTATTTCATGGTTATTGCCATTCTTCAGTTGCACGCATCGATTACGATTACATTGTAAAATAAGAAGAAAAAATTTTTCAAACTAAACAAAATTATCGACTAAATTGTACAAAATTGACTTACCATAACCTCCAAAGATTATCAAAACTGAACTTGTTACACGAGGTATGAATAATTTAAAAATGATTTGAACTAAGAAATTCGTTTACCTAGCACTGCTAGTTTGAAATCCGAAGGCACTGCCCTCTTAATATGATTTCTAAAAACTTTGAAAAAATTCAAAATTCAAAAATTTACCACGTTTTTTAACCGTGAGGCGTAAAACTAGAAAAAGAACTCAAAATAAAAAATTTTAAGTAAATTTGTGGTTTTTAGTATGTATTTATGGTTAAATTCAAAAAATATAAGAATAATACAATACGTAGAAAATCAAAATTCAAAAAATTTAAAAAGGAGACAATTAACACATAACAGGTCTGGATTAAGAAAATTTGAAAAAATGAAAATTTCGTAATACGAAGTACAATATAACGTTATTTCATGGTTATTGCCATTCTTCAGTTGCACGCATCGATTACGATTACATTGTAAAATAAGAAGAAAAAATTTTTCAAACTAAACAAAATTATCGACTAAATTGTACAAAATTGACTTACCATAACCTCCAAAGATTATCAAAACTGAACTTGTTACACGAGGTATGAATAATTTAAAAATGATTTGAACTAAGAAATTCGTTTACCTAGCACTGCTAGTTTGAAATCCGAAGGCACTGCCCTCTTAATATGATTTCTAAAAACTTTGAAAAAATTCAAAATTCAAAAATTTACCACGTTTTTTAACCGTGAGGCGTAAAACTAGAAAAAGAACTCAAAATAAAAAATTTTAAGTAAATTTGTGGTTTTTAGTATGTATTTATGGTTAAATTCAAAAAATATAAGAATAATACAATACGTAGAAAATCAAAATTCAAAAAATTTAAAAAGGAGACAATTAACACATAACAGGTCTGGATTAAGAAAATTTGAAAAAATGAAAATTTCGTAATACGAAGTACAATATAACGTTATTTCATGGTTATTGCCATTCTTCAGTTGCACGCATCGATTACGATTACATTGTAAAATAAGAAGAAAAAATTTTTCAAACTAAACAAAATTATCGACTAAATTGTACAAAATTGACTTACCATAACCTCCAAAGATTATCAAAACTGAACTTGTTACACGAGGTATGAATAATTTAAAAATGATTTGAACTAAGAAATTCGTTTACCTAGCACTGCTAGTTTGAAATCCGAAGGCACTGCCCTCTTAATATGATTTCTAAAAACTTTGAAAAAATTCAAAAATCAAAAATTTACCACGTTTTTTAACCGTGAGGCGTAAAACTAGAAAAAGAACTCAAAATAAAAAATTTTAAGTAAATTTGTGGTTTTTAGTATGTATTTATGGTTAAATTCAAAAAATATAAGAATAATACAATACGTAGAAAATCAAAATTCAAAAAATTTAAAAAGGAGACAATTAACACATAACAGGTCTGGATTAAGAAAATTTGAAAAAATGAAAATTTCGTAATACGAAGTATTACGTAAATTTACGTATTACGTATTACGTATTATTTTGAATTTTTTCAAAGTTTTTAGAAATCATATTAAGAGGGCAGTGCCTTCGGATTTCAAACTAGCAGTGCTAGGTAAACGAATTTCTTAGTTCAAATCATTTTTAAATTATTCATACCTCATGTAACAAGTTCAGTTTTGATAATCTTTGGAGGTTATGGTAAGTCAATTTTGTACAATTTAGTCGATAATTTTGTTTAGTTTGAAAAATTTTTTTCTTCTTATTTTACAATGTAATCGTAATCGATGCGTGCAACTGAAGAATGGCAATAACCATGAAATAACGTTATATTGTACTTCGTATTACGAAATTTTCATTTTTTCAAATTTTCTTAATCCAGACCTGTTATGTGTTAATTGTCTCCTTTTTAAATTTTTTGATTTTCTACGTATTGTATTATTCTTATATTTTTTGAATTTAATTTATTCTGACTCCTTCCAATTTCCGTGAAAGGTATATCAGCAGCCCTTTCAATGCCAGAACTATTAATAAGTCAAATGCAAACTTTTAAATTGCAAAAATTACTGTTGCCAACAGACGAAATATTAGAACAACAAAAATAGCTAAACTTAAACAAAGAAGAAATTTAAGCTTTACTTCAGCATTAACTGAAGTTACTTGATAATAAATTTTATCTCTCTAAATATAGAAGATACAATGCAACCCCTTTAAATTTGAATTTTGATTAAACCCCTTAGAAGTTCAACAAATTAATCAACGTACAAAATCATCCCTTTGGTTTGTATATAAAATCGATTTGAATAGCTCAACAAAAGTCTTTTGATAAATAAATTTTCTTTTATCAAGTACTTTACGAAGATAATCGGAAAATTTGTTATTATACATGTTTGTCAAAGGATAATTCGCACTTCACATTGCATCACCAGGCTCTCCTTGTTGGAATAAACAGATTCAAGTATTAATTGGATCCCCATTCCGTATACAACACTGTTTGGATATCTTTTAATATTTAATGGATTGTGTATCCACAGGGGAACCGGTGATTAAAGCCGTGTTTATTGTTGTTACGCTTCAGTTGTTTTACATTTTTGTATAACCAAAAATGTGCATTTTTGCTTAAAATTGAATGGAGATGTGCCTTTGTAAGGGTGGTTATCATTGTGAAACCGGCTGTACTTAATTGACCTATCTTGAAGTGGTTAAAATTTTGAGAAAGAACGGGAAATTTTGCAACTAAAGCAAAAGAGAATTGCAAAAATCTCTCTTACGATAAACAGTTGATTAAGCCTTGCGAGTGACAAGATAAAAATAGCTGCCTAATTTTCCGAACGAAAAAAGAATTATGTGCAAGTGACGTTAAACTAAGATTTAGGCCTATGGAAAGAAACATTGTTCAAGTAGGTTTTCAGCTGAACAATTGGATGAAGCGCAAAATTTTTGCTATAAAATATAATTTGCAAAGTTAACGTATTTTATGAGGGCTTTCATATTTTTATTTACTTAAAAATTGATGCTTCAGCATGTGAATTGCACTAAAATGTTTGGTTTATGTTAAATTTTAAGTAAATAAATTATTCGTAGCAATCCGGTTTTTATTAAAATATATATAAAATCGCAATTATGCTTTCGTCTATCGATTCAGGTATGGTTCGAAGTGGTTTAGAAGCTTTTCCATGTTTTGCAGAGGAATACTGCCAAAAAACCAAATAATAACTATCAACAGTAAATTTGGAATAAAGTGGATGCTAAATAATCGATCGACAATTTCGTTCACTTCTCTATAACCGGAAATTTAACTTTGTCGAGTAGATTCAAAAAACTTGTTAGAAACAAAAAATTGCACAAAAGAACTGAAATAGAAATTTAACATTCAAAAATAAATAAATTTGCGTTTTAATGTTTGCTATAGATACCAAAATTGAAATTTTTAGAAAATCATATAGGGTAGTTTGTGACGTGAGTGAACTTGGCTCCCCTTTTTTCAAAATTTAAAAAAAATTTTTTTTTCGATTTTTTTCCATTTGTTTTCAATTGTTTTGATAATTTTTTTTTGATTTTGCAAAAAAAATAAAGAAAATCTCAAAAAACTTTTTTTCTGCCAGCTCCCCTTTTTTTAAAATTAAAATTTTTTTTTGTTTTCGATTGTTTTTGATTTGTTGTCGATTGTTTTGTAAAAATAAATTTTTTAAATCAAATGATAACCGCGAAAATCGCGAAATAAGATTTTCCGCCAGCCCCCCTTTTTTCGAAATTAAAATTGTTGTTCGATTGTTTTTGATTTGTTTTCAATTGTTTTGAAAAAATAAATTTTTTAAATCAAATGATAAGCGCGAAAATCGCGAAATAAGATTTTGCGCCAGCTCCCCCCTTTTCGAAATTAAAATTTTATTTTGTTGTTTTCGATTGTTTTTGATTTGTTGTCAATTGTTTTGTAAAAATAAAATTTTTAAATCGAATGATAATCGCGGAAATCGCGAAAATCGCGAAATAAGAGTTTGAGCCAGCTCCCCTTTTTTCGAAATTAAAAATCTTCTTGTTCTTGATTGTTATTGATTTGTTTTCAATTGTTTTGTAAAAATAAAATTTTTAAATCGAATGATAGCCGCGAAAATCGCAAATTAAGATTTAAAGCCAATCTCTATTTTTTTATTTATTTTAATTTTCTTCCTTTGTTGTTGTGGGTGTGTGTGTGTTGTGTTGTCTGAAGTGTCTTGCATTAATTTAGTAGTCGTGTACTCTAATTTTATTTTTAGAAAACAATTGACAACAAATCAAAAACAATCAAAAAACCAAACAAAAAATTTTTAATTCGAAAAAAGGGGAGCTGGCAGAAAAAAAGGTTTTTTTGAGATTGAAAACAAACAAAACAAAAAACAATTGAAAACAAATCGAAAACAAGAAGAAAGGGGAGCCAAGTTCACGCACGTTAGTTTGTGGTTATTACAATTGCTGCGATCAGTTATGGGTTATGAATTTGATTTAATTGCCAGCTTGCTGCTCTGGCCCAGAATTATGATTTCACTCAGGTAATACTCAGGTAATTATGAATATTATCAAGTTAATTAGTATAATTCCATTTTTGATCCCAATCCTTCAGGCGTAAAAGTCACATACATACAACTAAAGCTACATTTCCCTGTCATCTAATTTTAATCAAAAGGTTCAATTCAAACCAAAGAGAACTTAGCGTGGTTTCCCAATAATATCTTAATTTGGAACTTCGTTTCTGATAAATAAAGCAAACGGAATGTTTCCTGAATTAAAACCCTAAATAAATAATTAAAATTCTTTAACAAATTGAAGCTAAATGAACAATAAAGAATTCAAAATTTGACCGATCAACAATAGCAAGTATTTAAATTGAAATTTCTCAAAATTAATAAAACAAAATTAATTATTACCTTTTAGGCATTAACAAAATTTAATTATCTAGAACACTTCGGGTTTATTAAAGGGTAGAATAATTAATAACTGGAAGTGACTGTCGAGGTATGACGAACGACTAAACTTTTGCAATTTAGAATGCCAGACAAATTGGGTAAAATTTTTGTTTTCTTGGTTATACTCATATTCCACGCAAAAATGTCTTCTCATTATTTGAATGAAAGATTTAATTAAGTTGGTTTTCAAAATTTTCGAGTATCAATTAAAAATTAAACATAAAATTGTAATGTGACGCTACACCTCCCCCCTTTCAATTTTAAATGAAAATAAAGACAAAGTGAAAATTGCAATTTGTTAAAATTGGAATCCAACCGCATTGCTGTCTAAATAGACTTTATAGAACTCCAATTATCCGAATCAATTCTGACCGGATCCCATTCGGATAATCGGCGATTCGGATAGTAGGATTTCGGATAGTAGGAGTTCGGATAATCGGAGTTCGGATAATTGGAGTTCTACTGTACTTGAATACGGGAGTTCCATGGATACAATTTGACGTCACACTGCAATTTGTGAGAACTTTTACTCTTCTAGTAAAAAAAAAACAAATAAAACTTGTGATGAACTTTTAATTTATTCTTATTTTTAGGTGATTCATTTACAGAAATACATATTTTATGGTCTAACGGTTTATGTAAATCCTATGTAATTATGCCCCGTTCTCTTGTGCATAATTTTTCAGTGGCGGAGGACATAATTTGTTTTACAATTTCCGACTAATAAATCACCCAGAAATATTCAGTTCTCAGAAGAAAAAAAAGCGATCAAGTATGCAGTACCGTACTTATCCAATAAAATATTGGAGCCAGCTCAAGTTTGTTACTCCTTTTTTTCCTAATTAAACATTTTCGTATTATACAAGGTAATTCATAACAAACGAGACGAACTTTAAGCTTTCCGGAAAAGTTATATCGAGTAAAAAAGTTTGTATGTACGTAAATCCTCTGTAATTTATGAGAGTTACGTAACTACAAGTGATTAAAGTTTTATTAGCGATTAGCGTCGTGGTAACTTCGCAAGTTAAATATGACTTTGCTATTGAAAAAGCAAACAGTCAGAAATTATCATTACTTTGTTTAAATAATATCTACTTATTTTTTAAATTTGAAAAAACACTCAGCATACAAAAACAATCTCTCCACCAATGACTTCGAAACTGCGGTCATTCCACATCCAAAATACTAAGATTATCAATAAGATCAAGTAAATTTTCTTAAAAATTAAAAAAAATTTGAATTCACAATTTTTCACATTTTTTTGAATTTAAATCCTCGATTTTGTAAAAAAAACATTGTATTAATTTTTTCTACCCTAAAATAAATGTAGATATTCGATCGCGAAAACTTGAGCTTTAGATTTTCATAAAAACTAAAAACCAAATACAGAAAAATTTTAAATTTGGTATCTCATTTAGATTACGCGAAAATATGTCGCCCACATAAGAAATTAGGAGAATTATAAAGTAGGCAGGCTCTGCTTGTAATTCAATTAGATTTAAAGTTTTGGCCTTCAAATTTAAACTCGCTAATACATATTTCAACAATGAAATTCTTTAGATTTGTTGTCTACCTATTATACTTCAAATTTATTAAAAACTGCGCATGGTTGGATTAATGAGATTCATGAGAATCTAGAGTTAAATATACTGGGGTTTTATATCTTTTCAATCCCTCCTGCCAGCTGCCTCGAGGATTTCCAATAAAACATTATTTTCGAATAATGTTTCGAATTTCTGAATTTCCAAAATTCGAAACACCTGGGGCCCATGTGTGGCAAACTAATTCATGTATTTGCATATTTTATCCATAAGAAAACAGTAAGATTTTTTAATTATTAATTTTTTTTTTGCATAATTTTGCAATTTTTACGTTACTACCAAAGCTGTAATGTCCTAAATTATATTAAAATGATATTTTTAGTAACAACAAATTTTAAAAAATAACAAAAGTTGAGACGAATCGGTTTCTAGTCACTCTGTTTCAGCAAAAACGTATCTGAAAACGACCAGAACTGGAAAAAAACGTGGATCACTGAGCCCAGGTACAACATATTAAAATCATACTTGAAGCCGCCCGAATTCAAAATCTTTGTATTTTAGTATATACCCTCACCTCTAGCTAAAAGTTTTAGGTATTTAATTAATTTTAAATTCAAGAAAGCATAAATTATTTCAAATTCCTGCCTCTAAATTCGCCCCCCCCCCCCATCGCGGGTTTGTTACCAATTCTACGCATAAATTTGCCTAATATTAAAAAAAAAGACTTTGAGGGGCACGTGCCCCCCGTTCCGGGTTTAAGAAAGTATTAAAAACATCAGCTAAATTTGATAATAAAATTTAATCTGGCATTAAAATTTAATGACAAAATTAAGTTAAAATTATCGATCGTTTCGATTAATCTGTTTGACTCTTATTTCTCCATTAAATTTTAATGTTAGACTAACTATAAGTTTTATTATGAAATTGACCCCTAGAGATAATCAAAAGCCATTCAAAGCAATATTAAGCGATGTAAGTAGTATGACTGTGTACGATCGTGATCGCCTGATAGAGGACTCCGAGTTAAGTGCTCTAAAAGCATATTATCCATTTTATTTATTTTAATAAATTTATTTTAAAAAAATTTAAAAATTAAAAAAACAATAAAGCCTTTAGAAATGAAAAAGTTATCCGTTTTCAGTTTATACAAAATTAAAATTTTTTTTATTTTATTGATTTATACGCTAGTGGATATCCCAAAAAAGCGTACGGCGCGCCATCTTCTGGTCAATTATGGCCAGATTCTCACCTAATTTATGCACAAAATCACCGCCTAGGCGGCGGCACCATAGCTGTGCAACTAGCGCATTACTCGTACCAAAGAGTATGTATATATAGAGGGACAGCCATTAACAAATATTTGTCACAAGTTTTTGTTAATGGCTCTGCTACGCCATCTAGTAGACGGTGTGATCCCTACGTTTTAATTTGTAATTTATGGCTGATCCTTTATATACAGGGAGGTATTTTTGCAAAAATAAGTTTTTACATGTTAATTTCCCATGTTCAGCTAACTCATTCAGGACCCTGTATATAGAGGACCAAAAATTAAGACGTAGAGATAACCCCCTCCACTAGATGGCGTAGCAGAGCCATCAAGAAATACTTGTGACAAGTATTCCCATAAGAGCTGTCCCTCTATATATACATACTCTTTGCTCGTACTAAAGAATAATCTGAGACTTTGATTGCCTCCTGCGTCTAAACTAATAAAAATAAATGTATGCTCTCCGGGACTTTTTTATAGAAAATTTAGTTTTCCACAATATTGTTCATATGGAATTTTTTCGTATTTGTTCGGGTTATCCCATCGTTTTGCATTTACGCAATATCCTGTAATGTCGTCTTTAATAGGCTTTTTACAACTATTAGAATGATCTACCCTGTATATAAAAATTTTTATATTAAGAAAATTTTATTCGGATATTATCAGGTGCAATATTATGAATTACTTGCTTATTTATGCTTTATTCAAGCATGTCTTGCCGCCCAGGTGCCGCGCACTCGTTGCTGACCCGGTTGTGAGTTCAGAAATAATTACAATAATTTTCAAAAAGGTGACGCCCCATTTAAAATGAGAGCATAAGTACCTGTAATTTGAATTTGCAAAAAAAGAAAACAATTGTTTTTTTTTTGAAAATATGGGGTCACCAATTTTCAAATTACGATTTTAACCTGGGCGCCACACTTTTAATTTCAAAATATAATTAGCGCATTGTGCGAATTAAAATAATGATTCCGTGTTGCTAATGTTCGAGTCATTAACCAGTCAACTATTTAATTGACATCACGAGTGGGTCATCCAACGTCGTCGCCGCCGTTACAAAATTAAACTTGAATTTGTGTTATTATAAATTAGCATGCTCCCATACGAATAAAAAATAACTTTTAATTTGCTAATCTCTGGTTACGTAAACCCACATATTATTCAAATAATAGACAGCGATTTGAATTTTGAGTTTAATTGTTACGAGGTCACTTCTGGTCTTGGAGGATTACCCAGTCGTTAAACTGGATTTAATTACATGCTTAACGAATTTATTAGCTCAACAAGTTTTTATTGTTGTAAAAAATAAATATTATTTGTTTTGACGGACAAGTTTTGGTAGCGCACCAAAAATTGTAACATTTTATTGAGTCAAGGTGAGTTCGTTGTCAATGGAAGGATCGCAAAGTGGTAAATAAAAAATGATTTTCTGAATGAAACACAAAAAGTTGTTAAACAAGTTTTGAAATCGCTTCACTACCTGGAACTGATTGAAGTACAAATGCACAGAAGGGTATGAAGATGATGAATGCGAGCACCAGGAAGCAGTTGCGCCGCCGCAAGGAAAGCATGGAAATAGTTGTCATCAGTGTCATGTCCTTCCGTCACACACTAAGACACCGACACTTGCACATCATCCCCAGCGGCACCACCTCCAGGTATTTTAAATGTCTCAACAGTCGCAAAACGGTCGATTCGAATTAATTTTACGTCCCTTTAATTATACGTCGCAGCAACGTAAGCCGAACGTAACATTTTTAGCGAGCAACTAAATTTACTCTACGGAGGCCGGCTCTTATGTAAGGTCGCAAAGACACGCGGTTATATCGGCAATACGCGAGTTTCTACGAACCGCACCTCACCGCGCGCGCACTTATCGATTTTCTTCGCGTGGTCACCATTTAACACCTTGATGGACATTAATTAGTAAACATTAATTGAATCACACCCAATTCCATCATAATACATAAGTCACCAACCACTTAAATATCCAAAAATTAACTTTCTTTAGTCTTTGCTCAAATTTACGTAAATTTTTCTTCCTTAACACTTCATCAACTTCGATGCTCAATCTTAGCGAACAAACGCGAAATTTCATTTATTGAATCAATCAGGGAAATTTATCGATGCACACTTGTTGCAGCCTTGCAAAAGTCAAATACTACGTATGTTTCCAATATTGATTTTAAAAATTTCCTCTTCAAAATTTTCTAATCTTTCATTGATAACTTAAATCGAATTTTAGCAACAATTGGACTACATCACTTATAGTGATTGTAAGAAAATTCTGACACAGACTAGTTATTCCAGAATTGAAATTTGAATCATTTGTTTTGAAGTATATGAAGCAGAATGCGATACTGTTGAAATATTGCCATGGAATGCGTAGATATCTAACCATTCCTGTATTGACACACAAATAAATGTCGTATTTTGAAAAATATAGTATATTACGTAGCAAGGGTGCAAAGTAACAGTAAGTCTTTTAAGAGATAAAGAAGCTACTACTGCATTCTAGTGCGCGAATGGATTGGATTTGATCTTGGATTTCCTTCAATTTTCTAAGATGATTAATAATAATACTTAGTACCAGTGGCGTATTTACCCAAGAGCCAATAGGGCCATGGCCCGGGGCGGAAGGCTTCAAGGGGCGGCGCAAGCCGTCCCTCTCGCTCAGCTTGGGGCGCATTTTATAAACGTTCGGTACCTACACTGAGAGAACAAATAAAAATTAATTTTTGTGTTTTTTAATTAATTTATGGGGGGGGGGCAAACCTTTTGGGCCCAGGGTGCCAAATTTTAAAATACGTCACTGCTTAGTACCAATTTTTTGGAGAGGAGATCATCGTTTTCACCAGTTCTTTGTCTTTGGTGCGCCACTGTTGGCATAAAAAGGTGTGTTCTGCAGTGTCTACCTCGCCACAGTATTCTATTGAGGTAAGCTTCAAAGCATCTGTGGCCCGTAAGAATCTGTGTCATCTCGTATGTGGTCTCGGCATGGTTCCTGTTATAGCAGCTGTTCAGATACTAAAGGATCCGTCAAGAGGTGTGTAAGATGGTTCTGGTTGGTGTGAGGTTATAAAGTTATCCAGTTTTTTTTTATCCAATTGTTTCCAGGCTTCGTTCGTTGGTAGTGATTTGGAAGAAGATGTATCGGTGATCACTCTCGCTCTCTTCGTTTATTACATGCCAGTTCTTTACCAGGGTTGACGTTCTTGGTGCAACTAGTTTGCCTTTGGTGTTCTATCGCTCGGATTCCATTGTGGGTGCTTTGTATTGCAGTCACCTCCGATTATTGCTGGTCTTCTTCTGGTTTCAATTGTCGAAAATAGTGTCTTGAGGTTTTCAGTCTATGTTTGGAACCGGATGAATCCCTCCTCACTATCCTGACTGTTGTGTAAATGGCTGCCTTCTCATCTTTACTTATTTTCCAGTTTTGATCCAGATGTTTGTTTGCCATCAGAACTGGTGTACCACAAAAATCTAAGCGCCAAACAAGCAAAGCACTGTCTGAACTTCTCTGTTGAATGGAATGGCGTGCTAAGCACGAGTATGATAGGTCCAACGAGCAGAGTCTATTTTTAACTGAGTTGGGCCGTAGGCTTTAGCAAATTTTCCCTTTTTTGGGTTATTTTATCAGTATTTGATTTTTGTTTTACGATTTTCTGTTCTCTCTTTTCAGGACCCTCTGGCCATTTTTAATTATAAAATATGATCTGCCATTAGATAAGAGCTTCCTTCCACGCTCCAGTGTACCAATAATCTACGACGGGGTTTCCCAAATTGAGTCGATTTTTGGTGGGTCGCGACTAGGTTTACAATGTTTGAACACCTCTGATCCGAGGGGCGAGTTACAAGACAGATTTTTGTATACTAAATTTCTTTTTACGAGATTTTTCCAACATTTTCCTAGATTTCCTTACACTTGTACACCGGATTTCCCCAACAGTCCCCCCCTCGCTGTGATCTCTGAAAGATATTTTGTATAATAATTTTAAATGTAGCATAAACATAAATCCAATGTTAAAATTCCCTTCGCTTTTTAAGCACAATTAGTTTTGTTGTACTGGAGGGTATTCCATACCTCCCAGACCCCCCGGTTTAAAAAACAGAAAGTTTGTGTGTATATCTTCTAATCGGTTTTATTTTTTTAGTAGGACCTTTTACTTTTTTACAACAAAATACATTTATAGATCACAGCAGTGCTCCCCCCCCCCCCTAATGTACCAGTACAAGTATCTTCCAGACCGTACATACAAAAGTTTGTATTCATCTTCCGTGATTGGTTTTATTAGATAAGATGCCGTTTCCCTCTTTCAGAACAAAATACATTTATAGTTCGCAGTAGTACGCACTGAAGGTAGGGTACTCTCGCCCCCTTCCAATTCAGAATATCCCTCGTTTCTTCAGCACAATTAGTGCTGCATTCCTCAACTAATTAAATGCAAAACTAATGGCTTATTCCGTATTCCATACTATTGACTTCTCGCTCCTCCTTTATTAGTTTCAAAAATAATAAACTAAAAAATTGGGGTTCATTAGAGCTCGGATTTATATGCACTAAAGTACTTTAAAATATGGGCATATATATGCACCGCATTTCCTTAAAATATGCACTAAAATTGAAAAAATAGATAAAATATGCATTGATATGGAAACTAAAAAATATCTAATCATGGCATTTTTCAATTTTGTATTCAATTTTAATAATGAATCTTGACGAATTAAGTAAAATATGCAAAATTTTGCATATTTTCAACATTTCATGCACATTTGAGTAAATAATGCATATTTGTGCTTATTTGGGCCACACATAAATTATTATTTAAATTGCTTAAATTAGCAAAATTTAATAATAATTTTTTAGTTTCTCTATTAACATTCTTCAAAAATCACCAATATGCAGCATATGCACACATATATGCATTATTTGCTCAAATATGCACCAAATGTTGAAAATATGCTAAATATGAATTTTGACAAGCAGTTTTTTGAATGCGTTTTTACCTAAATTGTCTAGATCTCATAACGAATCTGTTGGCATATTAATATTAAATAGCATGTAAAAACATAAAATCCGAGCTCTAGTGATGACACTCGAAGTTGGTGTACTAAAGCACTAAAGGGTGTTTCATATCCCCTGAACAATTTGGTCCTGAAAGAGTGAAAGTTCTTAGTTTAATCAAATTAATAAAAAAATATGGCAATAAACTTTTTGTTATTGAAACCGGGGGGTCAGGGGGGCATGGAATGCCCTCCAGAACATCAGTTGTTTATTAACTCAATAACTTGAAAATGAAATACAATTTTAACTTAATTACGACGTACTCATCAGGAAACGGAAAATTTGTTCGCATATTTTTGGATAAATTTTATTAAAATTTAAGCTTTTACTCTTTCAGAACCAAATACACTTACATCGGAAAGTCTGGGGAGTATAGCATACCCTTTAGTGCACTTGTAATTTGTTGGCGCAGTAAGTTGATTATGGAATACAACCTAACACAATTTATAATGTACTGGAGGGCATTCCATGCCCCCCAGACCCGCCGGTTTCAAAGCCGAAAGTTTCATGATGTACAGAACTTTATTAAAATTTTATTAGCCAAAAACGTTTCCCATTTTCAGAACCTGTTTTCGGGGTATGCTACCTCATCCCTCTTTCAGTGAAAACTTGCAATCAGGGCTTATTTTTAACTGAGTTGGGCCCTAGGTTCTAGCAAATTTTCGGACCCCTGATATTCGAGTATAGTGACTAATATAGCATCAAAGGCCCAATTTTTGGGTTATTTTATCAGTATTTGATTTTTATTTTACTATTTGATGTTCTCTCTTTTCGGGCCCTTGTGGCTATTGGGCCCTAGGCACGTGCCTAATGCGCCTAATGGTAAAATAGGCTCTGCCAACAAGGTTTAATCATGCTTTGGAGATAAAGCGGCTCTCCTTTATTCTAAATTTAACAGAATAGAACTCAAAAATGCAAAGAATAATATCGGTCTACTTTCAGAATATTTAGATTGCAATAAGAAGACGTATAATTAGTCAATTACTTCACATGAGAAGGTAATACTGTTTTTATCTGCTAAAGCAATCTCAGTTTGTAATAATACTCGTATACCTTAAGCTAGCATCAATGCTCAATCTCCAAGCGGAATCGACTACCCTGAAGACTTCTATATCAATTGCAATAGATGAAGTTGAGATTCATCAAAATCAGAAGTCCAGACATTGCAGATTCGAAGTTGGGGTTTAACACTTCTATCGCAGCATCTATCGAAGCAAAGTCTGAGAGAAAAGATGAAAAATCGTTAGCATCAAGGTCGAAAGAACAATTCGGACTCACCACTCCCACCAGATCACTTATCAGATGAATAATAATAGAGCAAGAGTAAGGAAGAACAGTCAATGGCCGAAACATATTTTTCGCCAACTCCACCACCTGGAACCGGTTCTGCAAAAAACCTATACACTCCACCAAAACAGTGAAGTCGCAGTATTGTGATGGGCCTAAAACCAGACTGGGCTGACGACATCACTTTGTAAAGTCCCAAGTGCTCACAGAGTGCACCTTTAACATGAGACTCAACCCTAATTGGATGGAAGATTAAAAGGCTCCAAAGCTAATGAAACCTTGAAAAGAGATCTCATACGAGCACAGGCGGATCTTCAAGTTTTTGCCCCTTTCCCCGCAAAATAATCAGTTTTTTTTCATGTTTGTTATACTCTTTTAAGTATGCTTTTGGGCCCTATAAAGCTCTGCCGGCCCCCAAGTTTTGCGGGGTCATGCGCATTGTAGTTCCATCATTGCATACATGATGCCATCCAGACAGATGGCACTTCTACGATTCTAAAAAAAATACTTGAAGAAACCACAATATCCTAGATTTCCTAAGATGATCTAAGATTTCTCATCGCTTGTATACCAGATTTCCCCAGAGATTTTCATGGTTACATTCATGGTTGTTTGAGCACTTGCATATATTCTAGTAAGGTGCTAACTTTGCTAGATGTATGGCCTATTGATGCATCTTAGGCTTAGATCACAACAGTGTAGTCAGCATACGCTTCGGAGCATATCGATTGAAGCCTTATACAATTTCTAGTTTTTCACCTAATTATTCATGAACCGACAGGGCTAGCTGTGAAGCAGCGTAAAATATTTTTTAAGTGTTCGATTGTTTCTATGGATAGCACACTTTATTCAATGTCTGATTGGTTAATATTTTATTTAAATAGTTTTCTTCGATACAATTTTATATTGATTTGTTCGGGATTCCTGCAGTTGTGTTTGCGCGAAACTTATTGCCTACCTATCTGCTATAATTTATTGCCTTGTGTCTAGTTTATAGTTTACAAAAGGGGGGAGTATATTATTTACAAGGTAGGGGATGTTATTTACAAGGGAAGGAATATTATTTATAAGAGAAGGGAATATTTACAAAGAAGTATACAAATTGTATATGTATTGGTGGGAAGTAGAAGGGTTTTGCATGGATATATTATGAGATGTGTGTAGATGGTGTGATAAAATTTCTGAAGAAATGAGTGGGGAGGAGATAATCCCGCAGTTCGGCAAAAGCGATTCGGCAACGTCTATTCGGCGACGGTCAATTCGGCGACCCGAAATTCGGCTATGTTACTTTCGGCGGTTCCAATTCAGCACCGGCATTTCGGAGTTCCTCATTCGGCGACAGAAAATTCTACTACGTCGATTCGGCGACGGATTTATCTATTTTCTATTTTTAAATTAAATATTTATTTACATAAATCACAGATATCGTACACATCCTTTTTAAGTAATTAAACTAATTTAAAAATAAAAATTAAATTTTTTTAATATTTTTAAGTCACCTAATCGACGTAGTCGAATTTTCTGCCACCGAATGAGAATCGCCGAAATGCCGGTGCCGAATTGGATTCGCGGAAACTGAATATCAGGTTGCCGAATTAACTGTCGCCAAATCAGAATCACCGAAATGACAGTGTCGAACAGGAATCGCCGAAATGACGGTGTCCGAGATAATCCTATAGGATGCATTCCGGTGAGAAGCTGTATACAAATATAGAAGTACACGAAGGAGACCTAGAAGACACAAATGTGAAGGCAAATAAAAACTCAAGTTTTATTTGCTGCTATAACAAAATTTTTGCATCTACAACAAATGTTCAGTTGCCATAACATAATTTCTTTCTGTCCAGAAGAAAGATTAGTTGCTGATTTAACAAATTTTCTTATTATGAATAGAAAAAACTTTGTTATGACAGCATAAAATCTGTTGTAGCAGCGAAAAAACTCTGTTACGGCTAAATGTAGCTACAAAAAATTATGTTAGGGTGACAAACCCTTTTTCACAATGCAAAAACGCTTAAGTATGATAAAATAGAGAATGTCTAATTCCTGGGTGAAGCACCCAAAAATTCCCAAAAATGACGCTTTTAAAAATTAGCCAGATATTTGACTATATTTATTATTATTATTATTAACTAACTTGACCGTCTGTTACTTAGCTAATGCTTAGTAAGTTATCCGAAGAATAACTGAATGTCGGTCACCGGTTCAACTGCGCAAGAGTCTAAAAATTTAATATGACTATTTTCGTGCTTCGGATGGTACGTACAGTCAATGGTCTTTCTGGGTTGATAATTGCCACCATCAACTATTAAAAATAGAGTTACATTCCTCATTCCTCAATTCAGCAGCTATGGAGAGAGAAATACTGAAGCATTTCAACTTTCAACTTAAAAAATCATTGTGACGAATAATTTCATTAAGTTAAGCATAAGTACTTGAACTCAATAATTATTATACTTGAATAAAAATGAAACTGTAATTATTTGAAAATACGTGAAGTATTTGGAATTATTTAAAATTATTTGAAATTATTCTAAATCTAAAATTGATTTATATGCTTTATTTTAGCTTTTTATTCATGAATAAACTTAGCTAATTTAAAGAAAAAAATGAAGCTATTGAATCATGAGGATTCCTGTTACCGAAAGAAGAACCGTTGTGGAATTCTGGTGTACAAGTAAAATTAATAAATTTGGAAAACCCATAAATCTTAGGAAATCGAAAAAACTTTTAGGAAATCTCAAGATATTCTAGGAAATGTTAAAAATTCTATGAAATGAGATTTTTTTTGCTTTTGCAACTTTTTCGAAAGAAAATCTTAAGATAATCTAAAACATTATTACTGAGTTTTAATGTTATCGAACAAATATTCCAATATTTATTGGTAAGTAAATATTATATAAAAAAATTATTGCACGATTGATTACGCAAAGTAAAAATTGAAAATCTAAAAATCCGATAAAGCTTATTCGAAGGTCAATACAATATAATCAGATTAGATTGAAAATTTAATAGAAATGCAGAACCGTGAAAAACGATCGTTTAATATTGCTGTTGAGGCCAGGGAATATAATTTAATATTAATATACCTACACTGAAAAAAATGGTTCATCATATTGATGAAAAATTCATCATTTTTACACCGATGAACAGAATTATCATATTGATAAAAAATTCATAGTATTCATGAACAAAATCAATGTATTTATGAATTTCTTCATCAATATGATGAATTTTGTTCATCGGTGTAAAAATGATGCATTTTTCATGAATATGATAAACTACTTTTTGCAGTGTAGTTCGATCTAATACATAATATAAAATAAATATAATATTTAAAAAAATACAAAAATATGTTGGCTGAAACGTTTCCTAGATAATATTAATTACTGCTTGGCGCCTGATAAGGGAACCCTCCAGTTTTTTTTTTTTTTTTATCAATGAAAATGTATATTTTCTTTAAATCTAAAGTATTTTTTTTAAGTAATGAAATTTCACGATCCAATGGTAAGCTGTGTAACTTTGAAATCATACGCAGACGACATACAACAGGTAGGTAGCGGTCAGCGTTTAAAAAAGTTTAAACAGTAGCATATTACTACCTAGTATATTATGTTATCCGACAAGATAATTACTACTAGCGCAATTTCAATGCGACATTCGAAACCAAAGCCTCATATTAAAGTTTAAATAAATTTTATGGTTAAAAACATCGACAATAAATTAATTTACCTTATTCAGAATCGTATTAACGTATCGACAAGATAAGCACTGCTTATCAGAGAAAAACTAAAGTTTTGATTCATATAATTATATTATTAGATTTTTTTTATTGTTCACTATATCACAAGGGGTTCCAGTGTGGTGTGCTTAGGGCGTCCGAAAGTCTTTATCCGGCCCTGATCTTATCTTATATAAAATAAATAATATAAAAATATAAAATTATAAAATTAAAATTATAAATAAAATAAATATAATTGTTGTGTAATAAGATGTACAACTATAAGATATCAATTTTTGTAAAGGTTTATTTGCATTAGAAGATCAAGAAACAATGGGGTCCGCAAGGAAATCAGCGTCTATTTTTAACTGGGTTGGGTCCTACGCTCTAGCAAATTTTCGGGCCATTGCGCCATAGACATTGCCTAATGCGTCTAATGGTAAAATAGGCCCTGTTGATGTTGAGTTGATGATGTAGTCCAGTTTGTTGGGTTGGGCGTAGCTATTTGGAAATAAAATAAAAACATACAGACCCCCCTGTTTATCCTCATTGTTTTGTGCCTCTTAAACTTCAATTTAAAATTTAATAAGTTGTAGTTGTAGGGGACGTCCATTAATTACGTGCGGTGTTTAGAGGGGATAGGGGGTTGAGTAGAATCTTATTGAATTTTACGTGGGGGTGAGGGGGTCTCAGCAAATATCACGTATTTTTTTTCCGCAAGTAGCTGTAAAATTGCGAGAGAATTGGGTTAAATTAAGAAGGTAAAACAAACAATCTCATGACATCTCACCAAGGGGGGAGTGGGAATGAACGTCCCCATATGTTTAAAGTTTTGGGCATCGAAAGAGATATTTCCATTGCTCGGCCCAAATGTAAGTAATTTTATTTTTTGCATACCCGACAGTTGAATATCGTCGATCGATGGCAGAAACCATAATAAAACGGGGCTGAGGTTAAACCTATTTATTTATTATTATAACTTTTATTATAAGTCTGGAGGGTATGGAATACCCCCCAGGGTATGGAATACCTCCAGTGCACGGTTTACTCTTTATTTATGGACCAATAGTATTAGTTCTTCAGTACCGAAGAGTTTCTTAGTAGCCAATGCTGAAATCCTTGATTGTAAGCGTCGTATTTGAAAGTCGCAATTTTGAGAAGAAGAGGGAAAGTAGTGAGAAGGAAACAAATTGAGAGGTTGAAAATATGATGTAGTCTAGTTTGTTGTGTTGGGTGTAGTGATTTGGGAATACATAAAATAAAAGTGTGTACTGGGGGGTATTGACCACCTCTTTTTTTTTGTGAGCGTTGGGAGTGGGGAAATCTTCAAAAGTCACCACCCTGATGATTAGGGTGGTAGTGTCGGATTTTTACCGACCAAAAACCCCACTCCTTAGAGGTGCCGGGAATCGCTTGGCATTTCTTCCGTACACTCTCTTGCCGCTGGCTGTTCGCCCTTTCGGGACTTTGCTCTTCAAGTTGGTGACTCGTCCTGTAGTTTGGCCTTGGCGGAGATGATGTCAACCAGCATCTTCTCTATAGCTATCCATAGCTCTTCACTAGCCAGCATCAGCTTCACGATGTTTGCTGGGGTCAGGTTCTGCCCCAGCTGGGTTTGGGCGGCTACTCTGCGGTCCGTCCATTTGTTGCAGAAAAAGATGGTATGTTCTGCATCATAGATCTCTCCACAGAAAAGACAGTTGGGGGTATCGGACCTCTTGAAGCGATGCAGGTAGCTTCTGAAGCATACATGCTCACTAAGGGCCTGTGTGGTCTCATAGGTGAGCTCACCGTGCTTCCTATTTATCCAAGGCTCTAATTCGGGAATTAGGCGGTGAGTCCACCGACCGTTTTCCGAGGCCGTCCATGACGTCTGCCACTGCTTTTGGATATCCATACACCTGCCTTTAAAGAGGATCTTGTTTTCGGATCTGTATTTGGCGTCTCGCATCTCCGCCTTGAGGTGGATTGGCAGAAGGGACGCCAAAACAAGAACCGCCTCTGTGGATACGGTTCTATAGACTCTGCATATCGTCAGGGCGCTCTTCCTTTGAGTTGACTCGAGCAGGCGCCTGTACGTTACCCTTCCAAGGGCCGAGGCCCAAATTGGAGCAGCGTACAGCATGATGGATTCCACCACGGCGCACAGCAGTCTTCTCTTCTCCTGGCTTGGGCCACTCAAATTCGGCATTATCTTGCTTAACGCTTCTGCTGTCTTCGCTGCTCTGGTTGCAACCCTTGAAATGTGAGGCTTGAACGATAGGCACCGGTCGATATCCACGCCCAGCACTCTGACGTGGTCGCACGGTGTTATGGTGTGACCTCCCAGCAAAAACCGGACCGGCCTGATCCACCTCTTCCCAATGACCAAGACAGCCTCCGTCTTCTCTGGGACCAGCTGCAAACCTCTAGCAGCCATCCACGCTGCAATGTCGGCGATGGTAACGTTGACCAATCGCTCCATCTCTTCTTCTGTTTCGGCCTCTACTACGACCGTGATGTCGTCCGCGAAGCAGATGATGCTCACCCCGGGTGGCGTGGGGAGCCCGAGGACGCCGTCATACATCACATTCCATAGCAGAGGACCAAGTACCGAGCCTTGTGGGACTCCACTAGACACCGGGAGCGTTTGTTGCCAGAGTTTCTCGTCTACTACTAGCGTCCTGTCGTGGAAGTAGCTTGACAGGATGTTGAGGAGGTATGCCGATACCTCCTTCTTCTCTAGTTCTTCCATGATCGTCTGCCATCTCGCCGAATTAAAGGCGTTTTTGACGTCGAGCGTCACCAGTACAGCGTAACGTTTATTCTTCTTGTTGCCCATTGTCATTTTTATTCTCTGGACCACGTTGTCGATCGCATCGGTGGTAGATCTACCCTTTCGGAAGCCATATTGTCTATCCGAGAGGCCCTCGGTCTTTTCGATCTCTAATTGTAACCTGTGGAAGATCAATCTTTCAAATAGTTTACCAGCGTGGTCCAGTAGGCAGATTGGTCTGTACGAGTTAGGGAGCTCAAGCGGCTTGTCTCCCTTCCTCAGCAGTCGTAGTTTGGCTTTTTTCCAGTGTTTTTGGGTAATTGCCTTCTCTCAGGTACCCATTATACACGTCCAGCGGCACCTCAGGTCGGGTCTCTGCCACCTCTTTGATGATGGCCGACGGAACTCCATCCGGGCCCGGCCCCGCCCCCTTGTTGTTCGGCATCTTCTTCGCGGCTGCCTTCAATTCGGCTTCGCCAAAATAAGGGACGTTTCCGTCCACTGTTTTGGTCTGGAATGTCATTTCAGGATGTTCTGGGAAGAGGGTGCGAATAATCTCTCTGAGTCTGTCTTCAGTCAGGCCAGGGATAGATGGGCTACCCAGCTTCTTGGTGACTATCCAGTAGGCCCTTCCCCAGACATCTTCGTTCACTTCGTTTATGAGTTTCCTCCAGTTTTCCTTCTTGCTCTCTCTGATTTTCATGGTCAGGATATCTCTGAGTCTTTTCAGCTCTTGTTGAGCCTCTTCGCACTGAGTTGAGAGTGTTTCTCCGCGTCGTCGGAAAGTCAGCTTCCTCAGACGTAGGTATGCCCTCCTGGCGCCCAGGCAGCGCCTCCTAGCCAAGGCAATCTCCTCTGTCCACCAGTAGGCTCCTCTCCTCACATTTGGGCCCCTCTTGGGCATCACCTCATCGCACAACTTCCTGAGGAACTCCTCGAGACCGATGCTCTTGTCGACGTGCTGCAAGTCTGGCCTCTGTAGGTGAGTTTTTTTTTGACTACCTCTTGCTGGGGAATATGGGATATCATAAAACATTGGCTAGTAAGTAATGCCGAATAATAAGGGTGGAATGGGGGGGTATTCCATACCCCCCAGACCCCCCGGTTTATTATCTTTTTTTTGTGTCTCTGAAACTTAAATTCAAAATTTAATAAGTTGTAGAGATCCCACAATAGAGGTAAAACGTATTTATTTCTTATTATAACTTCAAACATTGATTGAGCTATTGTGTAGCCATTGGCAAACCAGGGGTCTGGGGGGTATGGAATACCCCCCAGTGTACGGTTTACTCTTTATTTATGAACCTATAGTATCAATTCTTCAGTTCTGAGGAGTTACTCATTAGCCAATGCTGGGATCGTTGATTGTAAGCAACGTATTTGGAAGTCGCAGTTTTGAGAAGAAGAAGGAAGGATGTGGTAAGGAAAAAAATTGAGAGGCAGGGCCTATTTTTAACAGGGTTGAGTCCTATGCTCTAGCAAAATTTCGGACCCCTGATATTCGAGTGAAACTAATAGCATCGAAGGCCCAATTTTTGGATTATTGTATGAGAATTTGATTTTTATTTTACAATTTTATGTTCTCTCTTGTCGGGCACCTCTTGCAATTGGGTCCTAGGCACGTGCCTAATGCGTCTTATTGAAATAGGCCCTGAAGGAAATAGGTTTGATTCCTAGTTATTTACAAATTATTTGAAATTATTTTATAATTTCGTAGCACTCCTGGCGCTCGTGGCACTACCAAATGTCAGCAACATGGCGGCTCTATTTCGTATACTTGATGTTGTTTTGAGTTTGATTCTGAATTATTTTATCATAAAACCGCTGTGAAATTCACAAAAGAGAATTCGAAAAGAATACAAACGTTTGGTTAACACAGCGATTCCCAAACTGGGTTCCGCGAGCATTATTAATTATTAACTATTAAAATTAAATAATAGCACGGTTACAAATATTATCCCGTCCCCCAGTCGTCACCCTTCAATTGTTTGCAGAAATTATAGGATTCCCTTGCAAAAATATGCGAAAAACTAAAAAAAAGCTCATAAAATAACAGGTTTTGGGTTGGTGTTCCGTCGCCTATAAAGTTTAGAAACCCCTGGGTTAACAAATAAAACTTTCTAACGTATACGTATTAGATTAATTTGGTATTTTTCCGCATGGTGGCGTTTGCTTAATGTAAATTGCGAATAGTCTCCTCAATATATTATTTTCAATATGGAATCATATTTTCAGATTCGATCCCTTATACCGTAACTTGACTCTCTATTCAGTTACGTTTTATCTTCCTTTGTGTGAAGATTATTGTCAGAGTCTCCTACCCTTCGTTATCGCTAGGAACGTTCGTTATTCTCCTGAACGCAATTTCATCGTCTTAATTAGTCTTTTTAATTGGCACTTGTAATATTAAAATATTAAAATTAGTGACCACGTTTTTTTTTTAAATTAAGAGTGCAATAATTGAAGATGATATCTAACGAAAGTAAATAAACTGTACTATACTATTACTACTAATTACAAATTTAATAGTGATTATAAACAATAATATATTAATTACACAAATTGATATGATCTATTTTTGGATTAATGTGACTTTCATGGATAAAATTTTAATTATGAATATCGTTTACGTTGAATACACCATCACGATACAAATTAATTAAGGCGAACATCTAAGTTCTTGTAAAAAGTGTTGCTTAACATAATAGAAAAACTTCCATCCCTTCATGTTAACTAAACGTTTTAGTCACGAACGTCCTTTGTATTAATTGTCAAATTAAAAGAAAAAAGGAAAACGGAACTCGATAGTTTCCTGTGAACGGTCGGTGGTGGGTAACGGTTTTGGCAATGTCGTCTCCTAATGGAAGTTTCGATTTTTCAGAACATTCGTGCACGGAAGAAGATTTTCAAGCAAATATTACATTGGACCAAACCCAATTTCAGGTTCTTACATTTTTGTTTGCAATTATTGAATATTTACAATAATAATTAATAAATTTCATATTGTATTTTTGGAATAAACCTTGGCTTGAGTTGCCACTGTTATTGTCAACAATAATATTGTCAAGTCAATCAATAATTGCTACGAGTCAATAATTTCATTGTTTTCTAGAAATAGAATGTTAATAAAATTAAAAGAAATTATGAATCCAATTCCAAATGGGAACGTTTAGTCCAATAGATAAATTGCCCATCTGTCGCTGTATCAAATTTAATTTAATATTTTTATATTTTTAAATTATCCAAAATATTTACACTAATAATTATAAAATTTTACAAATGAAAAAAAATATCTAAAACGAAATTGATGAAATTTACAAAATCCTAAATGTTTAACCGGGGGTTCACAATAAAATCTATTAAACCATATGTCGTGAATTAAAAATAGTTAAAGTTGGAGCAATTGAAAATTTATATAATTTTGATATAATTTATATAATTTCAGATCCAAATAACAGTAACACCGGTGGAAGGTTCTAGCGGTAAAACTGAAATTAAAGTATCTGGTGGAGTTCCAAAAGCAATGTCGCCAACCCAGTTTCTTCCTTCCGTGTACAAAAAGCAAGGTAGATACAAAATGTAGTATTAATAATTTTCTTTTTAAATTAACCTATATCATAAAAAATTGAAGTATTTACTAATATCTTTGATAAAAAGTACCGGAATCGACAAAAGATTATTAGAAAAAAAAAGAGGAAGAAAGAAACTACTTATTAAACAATTTTTCATTATAAATTGAATCTAAGCTAAGTGGAGAATTGCTGTTTTCGGATTTATTAATTAAGATTATAAATTACTAGCTGGAAAGCCCGTCCGCGGACGGGCAGCTAGACCGTGGATCTCTTCTTTTGCGGTGTAATATTTAAATAATTAATTTTGTTTTTCGCTACTGGGGGATTCCCCGTTTTTCTATATTTTCAAAGTAACGCGAAAAGTTACTCCTAAACTTGATGTGCCGTTGTGAAATTAATTTTTTTTTTTATAATAATATATAAAAATAAATAAGTTTCTCCAATTCTAATTTCTTTAGTTGAACGTTTTAATTTCCCTAATTTTTAGCCAAAAACAAAATATTTCCCAGCTATTTCTGACGAAATTTGTATAATAATTGCCTTCTGTAGGTATTCTAGGTTTAATTTAATAGATTAATATTGGACAAATATTTTTAGTCCTAGTGTTGGTTTAATATATTTTTCAGTTGGTAAAAAATTCGCCGAATCAGAGTGTTTTTTTCCACCAAAAAATGACATGCTGTAGCAGGAGCAGCAACGTGTTGGGATTTTATACATTAGAATTATTCTAAGATTTACCAAGATCAAATGAACTTTAATCCAGGATTAAAACTTTACAACAACTATGTAAAATGCCGTTGCATTTAATCATAAATTACTTAAATACATTTTATCCATTTAAATTATAGAAATTTAACTCTATTGGTCACTGAGTAATTTGCAAATTAATAGAAAAGGTGCACTGGGGGGTATTCCATACCCCCCAGACCCCCCGGTTTACATCCACTGTGTTGTGTCTTTAAAATTTAAATTAAAAATTCAGAAAGGTTTGCAATATGTTTACAGTTGTGGGTTTTCTCTTTCTTCATGCAACTGAGAATTTACTCAGTAGCCATTGCTAATGCATTTACCCAGGAAAAACTTGGGAAAATCTAAAAACTGAGGAGTAGAGAAAAATTTTGAACTTACTTTATATGACCTCTGGCTTATTATAGGTTTTAGTAGCTCATAAAATTATTTTGGCAAATATAAGTACGAAGTTATAAAACTTAACTATTTATATCAGCGGTTGCCAAACTAAGTACTCGTATTATGGGAACTGTAAAAATGAAGGGGTAAATATCTGGAAAATTTTGTGTACACTTGTTTGGAAATCATTGGAATTCCTTGAATATTATTGCAATTCCTTGAAAATCCTTGAACTTCCTTGGCCATCCTTGCAATTCTTTGAAAAACCCTGGAATTCTTGGAAATCATTGAAATTTTTTGAAAATCATTAGAATTCTTTGAAACTCTGTGAAATTTTTTGGAAATCTTTGAAATTCCTTGGAAATTTTTGAAATTCCTTGGAAATCCCTCGAATTCTTTGGAAATCCTTGGAATTTTTTGAAAATTCCTGGAATTCTTGGAAATCATTGGAATTTTTTTTAAATCTGAAATGTCTTGGAAATCTCGGAAATTACTTAGAAATCCTTGGAATTCTTTAGATAGGAACTTGTTTGGAAATCCTTGGAATTCCTTGGCCATCCTTGCTATTTTTTGGAAAATCCTGGAATTTTTGGAAATCAATGGAATTTTTTGAAAATCGCTAGAATTTTTTGAAAATCACTAGAATTCTTTGGAAATCTTTGAAATTTTTTGGAAATTTCTGAAATTCCTTGGAAATCTCTGAAATGTCTTGGAAATCTCGGAAATTATTTAGAAATCCCTGGAATTCTTTAGATAGGAACTTGTTTGGAAATCCTTGGAATTCCTTGGCCATCCTTGCTATTCTTTGAAAAACCCTGAAATATTTTGAAAACAATGAAATTTTTTGAAAATCACTAGAATTCTTTGGAAATCTTTGAAATTCTTTGGAAATCTCTGAAATTCCTTGGAAATTTCTGAAATTCCTTGGAAATCCCTGGATTTCTTTGGAAATCCTTGGAATTTTTTGAAAATTCCTAGAATTCTTGGAAATCATTGGAATTTTTTTAAAATCTCTGGAATTCTTTGGAAATCTTTGAAATTCTTTGGAAATCTCTGAAATTCCTTGGAAATCTCTGAAATGTCTTGGAAATCTCGGAAGTTACTTAGAAATCCCTGGAATCCTTTAGATAGGAACTTGTTTGGAAATCCTTGGAATTCCTTGGCCATCCTTGCTATTCTTTGAAAAACCCTGGAATTTTTTGAAAATCACTAGAATTTTTTGAAAATCACTAGAATTCTTTGGAAATCTTTGAAATTCTTTGGAAATTTCTGAAATTCCTTGGAAATCTCTGAAATGTCTTGGAAATCTCGGAAATTACTTAGAAATCCCTGGAATTCTTTAGATAGGAACTTATTTGGAAATCTTTGGAATTCCTTGAATATTATTGCAATTCCTTGAAAATCCTTGGAATTCCATGGCCATCCTTGCAATTCTTTGAAAATCCCTGGAATTCTTTGGAAATCCCTGGAATTTCGAGTCCTGTGTGCAGAAATTTTATTGGATATTTACCCCTTCGTAAAAATATTAGTTATATCATTGTGATTTCACAAAATATTTGTAAATTTACAGAGCAGAAATTAATTTTACGTTATCTAAATCAGTAAATTTACATTTTGCTATTATTTTTACACAAATTTTTTAATTTTACACGAACGTTACAGTAATTATTTATTTACATAGATTTTTAACTTAAATTTTACCATAAAAATCATTGTAATTTTCCCTAAATTTTTAACAGTGTAGTGGGAAGTTCATTAATCCATTCATGTGCGTCAGTGGTAGACGGATAACGGATAAGATCCGTAAAAGGAGCTACATATTTTTCACTAATTTTTATTCTTCTTCAAAAATGTAGGAAACAAAAAACAGTAGGAAATTCTGGGAGTATTCCATAACCCCCAGATCTTCCGGATCCCGCTAGCTATCGAGAAAATACTAGGAAGCAGCTAAAACCCGAGAACCTAAAGAAATTTTTTGTAATAAAACGGCGATGGCGAATCGTCTTATTTCGTCAGTAGGTGAAACATTCAGATAAAACTGAAAATTCAAATTTGAGTGTGAAGAATTTCCTAAATGAAAAGTTTTCATGCAGTCATTTTTAATTTCATAATTAATAGAATAATAAATTATGGGCTTAATTAATTTATATTTTGAAATTTTTTCAGATTTACAATTGACAAATAAAAAGTTCAATTCTACAAAGGCTAACCAATCTCGTTCAAAATACCATCATGGCCAAACATCAATGCATTTAGAACCAATAGTACCACAAAAAATCTTTCGTCGCAGAAGTAGCACCAAAAATCAAGAAGAAAATTTAATCAGTGGGGGTAAGTGAATTCAAAAAAATTAATAAAAATTTTTGGAAGCACTGGATATTGCTGCTTATCGATTATCTTTAGTTTGCAAACAGGTTACTTTTTGTATTACACAAAATATTCTATAGATGGTGCAGCAAGGTAGTTTTAAAATAATTTTAATAATACAGTGGCGTACCAAATTTATTTAATAATAAATTTACGAATATAATTATTGTTCTTAAAGGTATAGATAATTTGTTACGATTTGCTCCCTTTAGGTTTAATCGTACCTTTTTAATTTAATCTTGGTGCGATAATACCTTATAACTTGCCACTTGATGCAACTTGGTGACGCGAAGCGTTGATAAGAAAACTTGTGGAAAGGGAAATAATTTTATGTAGATCTGCCTCTTGGGTCTTCAGCCTACGAACAGTTTGCTGGTGTATTTTTTGTGCGGGCCTAATGAGCTCAAATTGAAGAAATTTCTTTGAGGACCATCCTCGAATTATCTATCACTGGCTTATCTTCAGTACAACTACCTGAAGTTCGGGAAACTGCAAAAGTGGAAATTTACTGGAAATTCCTAAGATGAACCATGCTGCCGGAAGCCGCCCTAATGGTGACTATGGCGCCAAGTCTTCACAAGCAGCCGACATCCACCCATGCTGGTAATTCAAGATTACCGCAGCAGCAGTCGTTGAGTGCATTTGTGTTCCTGACATCACTCCTAGTATCCAGCAGCAATCAAGACGTTAAAATTATTATCTTCTGTAAGTAATTTTGCTAATATACTTTTTAACGGGCTACGAGTGCGACGATAATTTTACAGTGAACTAATAATTATAAATTTGTCTACAATTTCTAAATTTCTGTATATAATTATAATTGGGTACACTGGCCAGAATCAATTATCGACGAATGATCATTCAAACTATTCTTTTTAATGCTGTTTTTGTATTAACTGTAATATGTACATTTGTAACAAGAAGAACTCATTATATTTAAATTAACTGCATTTCTTGTCTTTTCATTGTTCTTTTACAGAAGTTATAAGTTTGTTATTTCGTTACCCACGGATGGATGTTGATATAATTTCGCAAAGGTATCGTCGAACGTCGATCCGCCCTGAGAGAAGAACGCATGAGCTAGTCCGGAAAGGCATTTCGCCAATTTTCTGGTGCGAACTTTATTTTGAAATATCTGATGCCTTTTTGTAATAACAATGGCGCCTCAACATGTGCGGCCTCGAAATTGGAGAAAAACGAATAATAACTACTTATAACTTCGATTCAATTTTATTTTTAATAATTATCTTAAGAAATGCAGTTTTTACTTGTAAACTATCCACAAGGTTAAGCATCATAAAATCTATTTATAAAAAAAATGCTAACGGTTATCAAGTGCAAGTTGCAAGGTAAATGATTCACCGGATGTCGCCAAGAACTTTGTTTATAATTCTTATCTAAATGGTAACGAATGCATCTAAAGAAACTTGAATCTAATAATATCTTTCTGCAGTTAAATTTAAAAATTTATTATAATATTTTTAGGTGTTGTGAGAAATTTAATTTGGTCACAATAATCACCTTTCTTTTATGTACAGGGTAAAGCACATTTCTTTTATTGCGTGGTCAATAGGTGTACGAATTTACGGATTCAATTATAAAAGGTGTTTAAAAACTTTATGTTTAACAAGTTATTTAGTACAGGGCGGTACCAAATTTATTTTTTTGAATAATTTCTTTTTTTACTTTTAATTTTTTATTTCTAATAACTACGATTAATAATCATGGAGCCAAGCTATTTGTCTAGTGCTGAATTAAATTTCGAACTATTAAGTCGAAAAATTGTGCCGAAAATTACCAAAACCTCTCGTAAGGCACAATTGCAAATTGCTTTTACGAATAAACAAATTCAATTGATTGATCCCTATGATTGGGAAACAAATTATAACGAATTGAAGGAATCACTCGAAACAATTTCGGTAAATCTAGAAAAGTCTCTAACTCCCGAGTTAATTAAGATAATCGAAACACAAATCGAGCATGTATCTAACCGCGTGAAAATCATTGAAGTCAAAAAAGACGATACCTTGCATATCGTCCTCGAAAGTATCAAAATGCAATTAAATGTATTCGAAAATACTTTAATAAAAAATGAAGATGATTCATTTATTTCTAACTCGATGCTGTTGCCTAATTCCCACATAAAATCAGTTCCGGTATTTAAATGGAATATAAATAAATTTAGCGGGCATAGCGACCCAATTGATCTGTTAACATTTCTTGAGAATGTAAAGGACTTATCTGTGGCAAGAAATTTAACGGATACCGAACTTTTCGATTCTCTTTATGATTTATTCATTGGGGAAGGTTTAACATTTTGTAGAAATGCGAAACTTAAGGCTAATAACTGGACCGAATTTGTCAATCTATTAAAAATTGAATATTTACCTACCGATCATCAAGTTCAATTAGAATGGCAAATTCAAAATACCATGCAAGGTACAAGTGAAAATATTTTCACTTACATAAACACTATCGAATCTCTCTGTCGAAAATTAGATCGTAAGGTAACGGAAATTGAATTAATTCAAATTATTTTGCGAGGGGTTCACCCATATTTTGCTTCTATCTTAGTCGCGTCAGAATTTAATTCTTTAACGGAATTAAAAAATAAATGCAAAAAGATTCATGAATTAAAGTTGAGAAATACATCGTACCGAGCTCAAAGTGCAAAAACGGTCGACAATATTGGTAAACATGTCTCCGAAATCAATTTAGATGCACCGGAAGTAGATTCTCTACCTATTGTTAACCCTACAAACAAAATCCCTAATTCGATTTGTTGGAATTGTCGTGGACCGGACCACAGTTACTTTGAATGTACAGTACCGCGCAAACTTTTCTGCTATGGATGCGGGTGTCCAGAGGTTTATAAAAATAACTGCCCTCGCTGTTTTAAGCAGTCGGGAAACGAATCAAGTGGTGCGACCGCCAGGGTCAACGACGTATCCACTCAACTTCCTATGGTAGACCCAAATGTAACGCCATTAACCACCAATTAAACAATATCGGTTGCATTTCTAAAAGTAACACCCCTAAATTTAAATTTTCTTATGATAAACCAGATTGGTCGAATTGGTTAGCTCGAATTAAAAATTTTTTTAACTCTAAATTGCCTTCATTAGAACCGGTGTTCTCAGCTAAATTAAATGATAATCGTTTGTACTTTAAATTAAAATTATTAAATGTTGAAATTTCTGCTTTGGTTGATACCGGAGCTACCGATAGTGTCATTGGGCAGAAGGGTCTTGATTTATTGAAATTACATGGTGTTCAACCTTTTTGCTCGACAGAAATTTCGAAAATCAAAATTGCTAATGGAACCTTTTCTAAAGTTGTAGGCACCGCCAGTTTTAATGTTACCTTAAATGACGTTACGAAGGCAGTTACTTTCTTAATCGTACCAGACGTGCAAGAACCGTTTATTATAGGAGCTGACTTTTGTCATATTTATGGGGTCGCATTAAACTTTGGAAATTTTCTATCTTTTCCTCATAATACGCAACTAAATAAAAATACGAGAAATTCAAATAAACTATTTTTGAAAAAGCATACGGATAATAGACCTTTTCTAAATGTGAACGTTGAAGGTTTCAATTTTTTATCGTTATTAGACTCCGGAGCCACTAATAGTGTCATCGGACAAAGAGGACTTAATTATTTAAGGTCCAAAAACTTATTAAGATTTTGCGAATCGCCTACGATGGGCATAAACATTGCGAATGGGGCACTATCTGAAGTTGTCGGACAAGTCTCTCTTGAAATTACTTTGAATAAGGTTACTAAATCCATTTCATTTCTAGCAGTGCCTTCGGTGCCTCAAGCATTTTTATTAGGTGCGGATTTTTTACATGCTTTCAATTTAACTTTAAATTTTGATACGTTGCAATGGAGCATGCCTCCAACGATTAATAACATCACTACGCAGGACACTATGGAATCCATTCTCGACATCCCTATTAATCCCCTAATTCCTGAGCAACCGGAATTAATAAACCCTGTTGAGGACTTTACAGAAATTCCTGAATTTATTTCTTCGGAAACTTCCTCTCCTTCCGAAACTTTAGTTTCCAATGTACATCCCCAAAATAATTCTTCGATAACTAAAGATCCTCTTCAAGATAAGGTCCTTCTTACTCCCGAACAACAAACTTACTTGTTAGAAATTATTGCGAAATTCGAATCTCTTAGCACAGCGGCTTCAGGTTGTGTAACGGTAGCTACTCATGACATCGATACAGGATCGGCTCTTCCTTTTAAGAAACGTCAGTATCCTTTATCTCCAGCTATGCAAGCCCACTTGCATAAAGAAGTCGATGACATGCTTCGAGATGGAGTAATTCAACCATCTAACTCTCCGTTCTCTAGCCCTTTCTTATTGATTCGTAAGAAGAACGGGGAATATCGTTTTTGTTTTGATGGAAGAACGCTTAACGCCGTTACAGTAAAAGACAGTTACCCTCTGCCGAGAGTAGACTCCATTTTGAATCGTCTACGTAATGCAAAATTTTTCTCTTCGATCGACCTACGAAAAGCCTTCTGGCAAATCAAATTGAGTGAAAGATCTCGTCAGAAAACAGCTTTTTGTGTCCCTGGGCGTGGCTTATTTGAATTTTTAGTAATGCCTTTTGGTCTCTCCAACTCCCCCCAGACATTGCAGCGAGTGATGGAGGAAATACTAGGTTCTTTGATCCACTCGGGGAAGGTTTTTGTGTTCCTCGATGACATTATGATCATCTCGGAAACTTTTGAAGAACATATGGCTACTCTCTTAGAAGTTTACAAGCGTCTCCAAGCCGCTGGCTTTCGAGTTAACGCAGATAAATGTCATTTTTGTATGAAATCCCTCACCTTTCTAGGTTTTGTGGTTGACCAGGAAGGCATTCGCACTGATCAATCCAAGGTGGAATGTATCCAACGTTTTAAAACGCCCAAAACGACAACCGAAGTCAAAAGGTTGATAGGTCTCGTTAGTTATTATAGAATCTTTCTTCCAGATCTTTCTACCATTTCTTCTCCCATAACGGCTCTTATAAAAAATAAGAAAAAGGGGCAAACTATTAAGTGGACTCCCCAAGCCGAAGAATCTTTTGAGAAAATTAAAACTTTAATTTCCACAGCTCCCATTTTGATTTCTCCAGATTTCTCTAAACCATTCTTTTTGCAAACCGATTCAAGTGCGGTAGGACTTGGAGTAGTTTTGTTTCAAGAAAAAGACGGTCTTGAACATCCGATTGCTTATGCAAGTCGTGCTTTGACCTCAGCCGAACAAAAATACCATGCCACGGAAAGAGAATTATTAGCTATTCTTTTTGCTATCAATAAATTCCGTGGATATATTGAAGGCACTCACTTTACCGTCATCACTGATTGTTCTGCCTTACAATGGTTGAATCGTTTTAACGAATCTTCCGGGCGCTTAGCTCGCTGGTCTTTGAAGCTAGCGCAGCATTCCTTTGACGTCCGACATCGTCCAGGAAAATTGAATATAGTACCTGACGTACTTTCCCGCGATGTCTGTATTTTAAAAGCCCAAAATATCGTCAAAGATCAATGGTATACTGATTTAATTTCTAAGATTGAAGAACAACCCGAACGTTATCCCCAGTTCAAAATTGAGAACGACCTTGTGTATAAATTGCTACCTTCATCTACCCCCAGTTCTTCAAATCTCCCTGAATATAAATTAGTGGTTCCCTTAGCCAATCGAAGTGAAGTGTTAAAACAGTGTCATGATGACCCCACTTCAGGTCACTTTGGTATTTCTAAAACCATTTCTAGAGTAACTGAATTGTATTATTGGCCTAAAGTTCAGGCTGATGTAAAAAACTATGTTTTGCGATGTGATATTTGTTGTTCTCAGAAGAGTTCACAACAATCTCGACCTGGCTTCATGGGAAAGCCCAAACAGATTTCATATCCCTTCCAATTAATATCGATGGATTTGTTAGGACCTCTACCTCGTTCGAAAAAGGGCAACCAACATCTCTTAGTAATCACAGATTGGTTCACCAAATATGTTATCGTTAAACCTTTACCAAAGGCTACGGCCTCAGCTATCGTTCGATTTGTGGAACAACAGGTATTTTTAGTTTATGGTATTCCTCAAATTATTCTATGTGATAACGGTGTTCAATTTACTTCACATCTCTTCCGTGAACTACTTGATCGCTACGAGGTACAAAAGATTTGGTTTAATGCTAAGTACCATCCACAGTTTAATCCAACAGAGCGCGTTAATCGAGTTCTCGTTACTGCCATTTCCTCTTATGTAAAAACTGACCATACTCGATGGGACGAGAATATCTATAAAATTGCTCTAGCAATAAATACTGCCAAACATGAAGCTACAAATTTTTCTCCTTCCTTCCTAGTTTTCGGTCGATATATCCCTACCGATGGTTCCTATTATGGTCCTGTTCCTGACCAAGTAGATGTGTTACAAGTCGACGAACGTATCCGTTGGGATAAAACTCAACAGCAATTGCCTAGTTTGTACGCAGAGGTTAGAAAACATTTACAGCAGGCATATCTTAAAAGTAAGAACCATTATGACCTAAGGAAGCGTCCTCTATCTTTCCAACCGGGTGATATCGTGTGGAAACGTAGTTTCGTGTTATCGGACGCTTCAAAGAAGTTTTCGGCTAAGTTGGCTCCGAATTTTATAAAATGTACTGTCTTGCGTAAACTTGGTGACTTAACTTACGAGTTGGTCGATGAGAATAAGAAAAATATCGGTAGATGGCACATAAAGGATTTAAAATCGACACTACCTAAATAATCTATCAGTAAACTTTTTTTGTCTAACTTCTGTTGCAAAACTTTTTCCTCTAACTTCACTATCTTAGACTATCCAAGCTTCTACAGTGTAGGATAAACACTTACGGACTTTTATTTTAGATCGCTTTTGGATTTACCGTATAAAATGAGAAGAATGACGCTATGTTGGAATTGCAGAAGGGTGGGTCATACCTATACCGACTGTCCTGAGGCGCGGCGAAGATTTTGTTTCGGGTGTGGAACGCCCAACACCACAAAACGATTATGCCCATCGTGCAACACGGATAATGAGTGTCCAACATGTGGACAACGCAGGCCTGAAGTCGGAATAAGAAGAATAAGAATCGTGAGAAGATCTCCCCCCGACTGGGCTGAGGAAGCGGCCCGCAGAGAACGGCAAGAAGACGCGGAAAGAGCGCGTGCGGAGGCGGCCGCAGGAGCGGTAAATATGCGAAGGCCTCGGGAGCCGGCAATAGAAGAGGCCGAAGAAGAATTTTTTGATGCCGAGGAGGCTTAAGAAGGCACTTACCTACCTACCTACCTTATATCTTCTTTGTCTAATGCCTGTTGGCAATTTTTTCTTTTTTTGTTTTTTTAATTTTATATAATGCCCGTTGGCAAATTTTTTAATTTTGATTATAATGCCCGTTGGCAATTTTTTCTTTTTTTGATTTTTTAATTTTATATAATGCCCGTTGGCAAATTTTTTTAATTTTGATTATAATGCCCGTTGGCAATTTTTTATTTTTTTGATTTTTTAATTTTATATAATGCCCGTTGGCAAAAATTTTTATTATTGTGATAATGCCGTTGGCAATTTTTCTTTTTAAATTGTATTATGCCCTTTGGCAATTTTTTATTTTTATTATAACAGTTGGTTATATTTTGTTTTTTATTTAATCTTTTTAATGTTAGTTGCTCTGTGTGTCTACACAAGTAGATGAGCTGTATTTTCATACTCTTAAAATTAGTCGAAGACTAATAATTTTTTATTTTTGAAAGCAAGTCGCTTAGATTTAGTCTCATAACCTTGCTTAACGATTGACCATACGCTTACTTTAGTATTTTTGCTTTCTATTGATGGATGTACTTTGATGTTTTTGTTCAATCGATGGAACGTTAAGGAAATTATCAAATAGTTCAGTTACAGAAGGTTCAAATCTGATTAATCTATTGTTCTTTCATTTAAGTTAGGGTTATTGTCTTTATATTTTGCACTTTCTCCAAATTAAGTTTTTATGTTTTTTTGGCTTAAAATAATTTGTTTTATTTATGAAATTTTTTTATATAATATATTATTCTAATATCGAAATTTCTTCAGCTCATTGTTTATAAGCACACGCAACGTTACATTGTATTCATTTATTTTTTTGGTGTACATATTCTGTCTAATTTTTGTTAATCTTAAGATATCTTTTGAATCATGATCTAATTCCTTCCATGGCCGAAATTCAGAAATTGTCGTGCCTGGGAATTCTCTTTGAATTAGAATCATTTGATAATGTCGACATCTCTTAGTTTTGTCGTTGAATTAAGTTTTATTCGCATGTTGGTTGAATTATGAATCTCTTTTAATAATGTCTAGTTGGTGGACATTAGCTTGTAGAAGCAATTGGCATTTAAGAGTTGAGCTTCGACTCAATATATGCTCATAGCTACCGATACGGAGCTAGTTTTTTGGTGTTTGACCATATAAATAGATATTAAACAGCTACTATGGCTTAAGATATTTAAATTTCTTTGAAAATTTATAATTTCGTTTGGGAATTTTTAAATTAGAAAACTTGAGGTGTTTCACCTGTTCTGAACCAAACATGTACATATTGTCCATAATGAGCTTTAATTTCACTACGCAGTGATAATTTTTTTTTGAATAACTGAGACTCGCTGAATCTTTAGATTTATTGATTGGATTATTTCGCTTAGGTTCGCTTAGGCTTGTGGGACAAATATTGCTTCTTGATCTCGGATAGAAGGAGTATCCCTCTCGTACACGTTACCCGTGGATTATCTTTTCGAACTTTCTTCGGTTGAAGTGATGATTAGTTAATCATTAGTTTTAATTTTTATTTTTTTATTTATTTCTAATCATAAGATCGGCATGTAAATATGATAGCCAAAGTACCGAATTTCAATTTCTTGGTTTACGGAATTCTAGTACTCCATTCCAAACTAAGTGGCGTCCAACTCTCCTTCCTTGTGTCAATAGCGATGACTTATAGTTAGATTGTTTATCCTCTCGAGCTAGCCTACCTCCTTGTTAGCTTTTAATTTATTTTTTATTTTTTGGTTAAGCCATAGACAAGTCTCGAGTATATCTACCCTGAGTTACAAAAGGGGGATCACTGCCGTACTTGCTCATTTTTTGTCTTGTTGATTGGTTGATCTACTTGATACATTTACCCCGAGTCAAAAAAGGGAAATCAATGTCAGTAATCCTATTGGTACTATTCTAGCTCTCTAGATTAAATAACTTGATTACGATTTCAATATACGTAGTGAAGAAGCTACAGTACATAATTGACCTATCGATTACCGCAATGTGTTACTCCGTACATAATTGTTTAATTTCTGATGTATTATATTCATGCGATTCCTAAGTGAATCTTATTATTATTTAATTCTAGTTTCTATTCCTTAAGAACTTTTGGTAATATTATCAGGTCATTAATTTTAATTTTTTTTGTAAATATGTTTCTATCTAGAATAACTTAAGTTAATCGTCTAGGACTAGCTTCCAGACATTTTTTTATTGTTTTTTTTTAACAAGAAGGGATCTGTTACGATTTGCTCCCTTTAGGTTTAATCGTACCTTTTTAATTTAATCTTGGTGCGATAATACCTTATAACTTGCCACTTGATGCAACTTGGTGACGCGAAGCGTTGATAAGAAAACTTGTGGAAAGGGAAATAATTTTATGTAGATCTGCCTCTTGGGTCTTCAGCCTACGAACAGTTTGCTGGTGTATTTTTTGTGCGGGCCTAATGAGCTCAAATTGAAGAAATTTCTTTGAGGACCATCCTCGAATTATCTATCACTGGCTTATCTTCAGTACAACTACCTGAAGTTCGGGAAACTGCAAAAGTGGAAATTTACTGGAAATTCCTAAGATGAACCATGCTGCCGGAAGCCGCCCTAATGGTGACTATGGCGCCAAGTCTTCACAAGCAGCCGACATCCACCCATGCTGGTAATTCAAGATTACCGCAGCAGCAGTCGTTGAGTGCATTTGTGTTCCTGACATCACTCCTAGTATCCAGCAGCAATCAAGACGTTAAAATTATTATCTTCTGTAAGTAATTTTGCTAATATACTTTTTAACGGGCTACGAGTGCGACGATAATTTTACAGTGAACTAATAATTATAAATTTGTCTACAATTTCTAAATTTCTGTATATAATTATAATTGGGTACACTGGCCAGAATCAATTATCGACGAATGATCATTCAAACTATTCTTTTTAATGCTGTTTTTGTATTAACTGTAATATGTACATTTGTAACAAGAAGAACTCATTATATTTAAATTAACTGCATTTCTTGTCTTTTCATTGTTCTTTTACAGAAGTTATAAGTTTGTTATTTCGTTACCCACGGATGGATGTTGATATAATTTCGCAAAGGTATCGTCGAACGTCGATCCGCCCTGAGAGAAGAACGCATGAGCTAGTCCGGAAAGGCATTTCGCCAATTTTCTGGTGCGAACTTTATTTTGAAATATCTGATGCCTTTTTGTAATAACAAATTGTAATTCAAAAATCAAGGACAAGGGCGTAACCTAGAATTAAACAACACGAACACAATTAAAGAATATTAGATTCAAACATTAAAAGTCCTATAAAATATAATAATTTTATTTTTGCATGCTGAAACTAATTATTTATATGCGGATACATGAATTCTAAAACTAAAATAATTAACTCAAAAATTATATTAAGTTTCCCCCCTCCTCTTTAATAACTACGCATTTAACTTCCACCCATCGTAAGTTTTGGTAAACACTCGATCTTCCACCACAATTTTATCTCCATTTCTTCTCGAATTATCTTCCAATCTAACAGATTCAATATAGGGTAGTAAGCCTAGGATTTCCCGAACGGTCTGATTGAAATGGTTTTCATTTAGATCAATAGATAGCATAGTTCTCGTCTTAGAGAATGCGCCCGAATCAATATTTTTGATCTGGTTTTCTTGGAGACGCAAACGTTGAAGATTCAAAAGTTTATCAAAAACCCCCGTAGGTAAACTTGTAATTTGGTTACACGATAAGTCCAAGAGAAAGAGATTCTCAAGTCCATCAAAATTGTTTTTCGATATTTCCATGATTTGATTTTGTTTGAGATAGAGTTGAGATAAATTTCTAAGCCCAATAAAAGTTTGGTTGCCAAGACTTGTCAATTTATTGTAATTCAGTTGGAGAAGTGACAAAGACTTTAAATCTTGAAAACTGTCGTTTTCGATATGTTCAATTTTGTTGTGATCCAATCGCAAGTATTCCAGGCTTAGTAAGCCTTTAAAGTTGTCTTGGTGAAGTTCTCTAATAATATTTCCATTTAGGGAAAAAGATCGAAGCGATGTTAAATTCTGGAAGGAATTATTGGGCAACATCGGAAGTCTGTTGTAGGACAAAAACAAACTTTCCAATTCGCTTAAATTCGAAAAAGAATTTTCACTCAGCTGTGTTATGCGATTATTGGACAGTTCCAGTTTTGTAAGGGACTGTAAACTTGGAAATAAAATTTCTTCAATTTTATTGTTGCTCAGTGAAAGTGTTCTCAATTTTAGCAAACCCCCAAACCATTCACTCCGAATTGTTTTAATATTATTACTCTCAAGATGAATTTCTGTCAATTTTGGATTATTTCTGAAAATACCCAAAGGCAACTCTTCTATTATGTTGTGGTCTAACCCCACCCTTTCTAAGTTGGTTGACGCCGAAAACAATTCTTCTGGAATTTCGGAAATTTCGTTGGATGAAATTTCAAATACTTTTAAATTATGCAATTCTTTCAGTAGATCTTTTGTCAGAATGCGCAATTTATTGTTGTTTAAATTCAACTCGACGAGGCTTTCCAATTCGTCAAAAATTCCAATACTCAATTCTTGAATTTTGGTTTTGTATATTTGAACTAAATTCAAAGACGTCAAATTTTTTAAAATATTTTCGGGAAACGAAGAAATCCTACAGTTAACTATTTTAAAAATTTTTAAATTGGAAAATCCTGAAAAGGTATTTTCCTGCAAATCGTGGAATCTACTTTTCTTAAATTCTATAACTTCCACTGTTGGTTTAAAAAATAAAATAGATGGCGAATTCTCTTTTATGTGAATTCGAACTGCACTATTAGCATCAAGTTTCAGTTTTGAGACATCATCTTCATGACAATTTAAGGTTCCATTGAAAATTTGCAAGTAGCACGGCCTAAGTAGCTTTTCTGGACTTACAACAATTAATCCAACCATTAAGAAAAGAAGCTGCTTAGGGAAATTTATCACTGACATCCTAAAAAGTAGGAAATAAAATTTTCAAACGCCTGGGCACCAAAATAAATTCTTTTATTTTATTGGGTTTGTTTAGCTTATTTATTTTTAAATAATAATTTTTATAATTTATATATTTAAAAAAAATTTGTTTTGGTGCACAGATCTTAAAAATGTATGGTTTTAATTGCCAATCTCACCTTTTCACTATTATTTTATCTATAATAATTATCTAATCACATTACGTAAAAATCTCAATAATTAAATAATTTGGTTTTAAAATGCGCAATCAATGGCATTCAATAAACTAACAGAATATTTTATATTTATTGCGAAGAATAAGAGTTCAAGAAAACGATAACGTTATCGCTTTTAGTGAAGAGATCACATTGGTGTATTAGGGCAAATTGATTAGAAATTGGAACATTCAATCGTCTTTATGCAATTATTATGTAAAAGAATATATTCTATAATTCAGTAATTTGATATTTATTTATTTTGTGAGAATTTTCAGAAAACAAAAATCAAAAGAATTTAATTTTTATTTTTTAATTTCTACCTATAAGAAAAATGCTAGATTAACTCTCTAAAAAAATTAGAAAATTGTTTTCAATAGAATGAATTGAATTTGATCTGAAAGGAAATTTTAATTAAAAACTACCCTAGTTGGTTGTAGAAAAATATAAAACTTCCTGCAAACTATTTAAGAAAGCTGAAATTGTTTAACAAACTCATCAAGTTTTAATTAATAAAATTTAAAATTGTGAAATATTTTTTAATATGCAATTTTGCATAAGGAATATTAAACGATCGTTGTTCTACTTACTTAATTATTTTCATATGCTTCCAACAGCAACAGTGATTGATATTAATTGCTAAAATAGACAATTAATTGCTACTTTTTTGCTATTAATTGCAAAGTGTCCCGGTAACCGTGGAGAACCTTTGAGATGGTGATAAAGGACACTTTTCTAACACATAATTTCAAATAAAATTTTTGTCCAAGTCCGAACCCTTAGGGAGTACCTTCCTTTTAAGTAATTTTTTGAATTTATGATTTCAAACGGTCATAGCTCCGATATTATTAATTTTTTAAGCTTAATGGATTAGGACTTTTTTAAAGACCATTCGCTTATCTATAAATTAGCTTATAACTCCTTATTGTCTAGAATCCACGGATTTCGAGTTATGAATGAAATTAAGAAAAAACATGTTAAAAAAATGTAGGTTTTATTTTTTTCAGTTTGGGTAGTAACGTTCGCAGTAAAGATTTTCCAAATAACACAATCCAAAAAATGATGTTAGACACATTTTCTGAATTACCCTATAGAATATTATGGAAATTTGAAAATTCCGATTTACCTGGAAAATCTGGAAATGTTTTTATATCAAAATGGCTGCCTTAGCAAGATATATTAAGTGAGAATAAATCTGCATCTCAAATAAACTTGAATCCATTTCGGGATAATGAACGTCAACTCTCTGGTGTTCCATATGTCACCTCTGCCATTTTAGGAAAGCTCCATTCTGATTGAATTTCCCTTGAAAAAAATAAAAAATTTCTTCTCTTTGTCAGTATATCAAGGCACATCATTCATAAAGTAGGAAATCGCGGAAATCACTGCTATTCTTGGAATTAATTAAAATTCTTTAAATTGGAATTTTTTTGGAATTTCTAGAAAATTTCTGGAATTAGTTGGAAATCGATGAAATTTTTTAAATTCCTTGGAAATCACTAGTATTTCTTAAAATTCCTTGGAATTTTTGAAATGCATTGAAAATCATTAAAATTCTTAAGAACTACATTTGTTTGACATTTGTTGAACACCTTTAGAATGTTTTGGAAATTGGTGGAATTCGTGGAAATTTTTGAAAGTCCTTGGAAATCCAGAAATTGTTGGAAATCTTTAAAATTTCTTGGGATTTCCGAGTCTTATGCACTTTATTTTAACGGATATACCCTTTGGAAGTAGAAGACTAAACTTCTTTGGCCTCCTCTGACAAACCGCCGCTGTTTCCCAACCACAGGCTTTCTGATTTAGGTCAAGATTTTTTAATATTTTAAATGTTTAAGGGCATCCCAACATAAAGCTGTTTATTACACATACAGGACTAAATTCTGTTAGAGAAACAGACCATTTTAAAGTTCCCATTGTTGGGATTCCAATATTTACTGATCAGCCATCGAACTGCTATCGGGTGATAAAACTCGGAGTTGGGAAATGCATGGATCATAAAACTTTTGAAAAGGAAACCTTTAAGTCAAATATTTTGGAAGTAATCAATAATCTAAAAATGACTAAAAAAAATTACTAAAATAACTAAGACTAAATATTTTTTTTTTTAATTTTTTGTTATATATACGCAACTAAAATTTTTCTTTTCCTCCAATAAAATTTTTTTTGTTTTAAATAAATTTTTGTTGGGCCAAAAATATATTATTTAAATTAAACAAAAATTTATTTGTTTCAAAAAAATAATTCAAACAAAGTTTTTTTTGATTCAAAGAAAACGTTTTTACTGTGTATATTTTGAGAAGCTACTTTTAGTCCGGGCTGTCTCAGGCTATTATATCGGGGCTACTATGTCGCAGGGGTTATTTTAGCATGGGCTATTATGTCTCAGAATGTCAGATGTCAGAAATAATTTGTCGGGGCTACTTTGTCGGTTTTATTTTGACGGGTCATCCAAAATAAAACAACAATATATAATAACTCTTCTTCGGCAGTCGGGTAGAAAGCCAGACCGCTACTGCTACAGCGGGTCATATTTTTGGTTAGAAAAATTTAAAAAGCAGACTTGATTAATGAGAAGAAAAACAAAGAAGATAAATAAAAAAACAAAGGGAAAAAGGAAGTAACAGCAATTAGTAAAGATATATTGGCAGTCAGAAATATATAAGATCAAGATGAAGAAAAATTTGATGAAAAGAGAAACGCCGAAGAGAAATATAAAATGAAAGATATAAGAAGATAGTAAAAAGAGAAGAGAACAAAGCAAAGAAATTAAATAAGATAATAGAAATAGGGAGAACTTTTTCAACGAACTATAGGTTTGTTCATAAATAAATCCATTAACCATATAAATTTTATAACTACATATACCACGGTCCTACACATCAATCGAGATCCTAACTAATCAAGTTACAAATTATAGGAGTTCCACGTTATTACTTTTTTAATTGAGACCGTTAAAAGAGAGATCCACCGGTCGAACTAAATAATAAAAAAATTATAAGGAGGGAAGCTGATTCTCCTACAGCGTCTCATTATTTTTTTTTAAAAAACCGAAGACTAAGAAAATTTACGGTACAAAATTGAAGATGTATCAACATCTTAATGGATAACCGGATAAGTGTATAAGCGGATAAAATTTCCAGGTAAAAAAATTTATCTGAAGATAAAAATAGTCGATGGAAAAGCATAAGGGAAAGTGATTCAAGGTTCGCAAGCATTGTACACAAAATATATTGTGTACAAGGAAGTGCTAACACAGAAAAAAAGTCCGTCGTTATATTTACGAAATGCGATTGTTAAACGCAAATTCGTTATATTAACGAAAATTTCGTAACTATTACTAATTTTTTGTAAAATCGGAAAATTGTAGTTTGCTAATATTTTTTTAGTTAATAAATTAACTATTCGTAAATACTACTTGTAATATTTTGTAATTGTTGTAAATATTAGAAGCTCTTGAACTAGTGACTCAAATTTAACCAACATTTTTGTGTGCTTCTTATGGGCCGTGAGGAGTGTTTGTGTAACATAAAAAATGAAAAAAATTGAGAGGAGAACGAATTCGCATAAAAAATAATTAATTTTAAGTACTGTGTTGGGTAGAGGGCGATACTTAAATATGTCACCCATTATATTAGGTGCAACGGCACAGATAAATCCATTCACAAATTCAAGTTCAAGTTCAAAGACATACTTGCCAGTTTGTTCGACATTGGTAATCGGTAAGTCGCATGTGTTATGAACATGTGGTCTTAGATTTTCCGAGCGATTTGAATAAAATTTTTTGTTTGCCTTAATACTGATACTAGTATTAATAATTAATACTATAAATAAATAAAATAAAAAAAATATATATACTAATTAATATATTAATAAAAACGAAGAACGTAGTAAATATTACGAATATATTTGTCAATATTACTACTACCGCAGTAATATTAACAAAGAGTAAATATTAAATAAATAAAAAATATTATATTCGTTAATATTACGAATATATTCGTCAATATTACTACTCCTACCGTAGTAAGTAGTACTAATATTATTATTACCGTATTAAGTATTAGTAGTAGTATTACTATTACTACAATAGCAATATTAACGAAATGCTTGTGCTAATATTAACAAAGAACGTAGTTATTATTATGAATATATTCGTCAATATAACTACTATACTAGTAGTAATATTAACGAAGAACGTAGTAAATATGACGAATATATTCGTAAATATTACTACTGCTACCGCAGTAATATTAACGAAGAACGTAGTAGATGTTACGAATATATTCGTTACTGTTACTATTACTACCGCAATAATATTAACGAAAAGCTTGTGGTAATAATTACTAAAAGTTTCATAGGATCGAAATGTAGTACTATTAACGACGAATTTCGTTAAATACACACCACTTTTTGTTTCTGTTATAGATTAAATTAATTAAACATATTTAAAAACGACAATTAATTTTTCACAACTACATTTTATATTATGTTTAACATGCCATGTTTATGTTGAATAAACAAAATACTGCAGTATTCGCAACTTACATTAAGTGAACGCCACCATGCGGAATAATATTAAGTTTATCTAATACGTATAGTTGGTATAGAAAGTTGTGTATATAAACCAAAGGTTTGCATTCTTTTGGAGATGTATTTTGTCAGTTATTTATCAATTCACTGCAGTTTTACGATAAAACAAGGTGGAACTCGGATGACCGTAGTTCTTAAGCTTGTATACTTCTATCTTCTTGGCTAAACTTGAAAAATATAGATTAGCATATAAGGTATTAGATACAGAAAAATTCTAAACACCAAATGAATTTCAAATAATAAATCTATTGCTTTTAGGATTTGTAAAAAAATTCTTGATGCAGCAAAGAATGAATTTAATTTTTTCAGTTTGGGTAGTAACTCTCGCAGTAAAGATTATCCAAACAAAACAATTCCAACTATATTAGACACATTTTCTGAATTGCCCTATAAAATATTATGGAAATTTGAAAATTCAAACTTACCTGGAAAATCTGAAAATATTATTATATCAAAATGGCTGCCTCAGCAAAGATATCATATGACATGAATCAATCAATTAAATGGTTCCACAATGGACACTTTAATTTTATTTAAAAATATCTCTCGGAAGCATTCACAAATAATATATTGCTATGATTTAACCTTATAAATGCCATCAGATGCATCTGCAATAAAATTAACTTAATATTTTGAATTTAACTTTTGGAATCAATTCCATGAAAAATTAATTTAATAAATTTAACCATGAGTCAAACGAAGCAAACAAAATCAGACAGTTTCTTATCATTCATACACATCGTCGTCATTCATAAATGTTATCAATGAATTGTATTTAAACTTTAAATACTAGAATGAAACTTGTGGAGTCATGTTGAACCTGCATTTTAAAATTCTGTCTGGTGCTTATCTATTTATAAATCTTACAAAACAATACTATTTTATGATTGCATTTTTATTCAAAAATAAATACCATCAGGGGGTGGTGTAAAATCCAATATTTTTGATTTTGGCTAAAAACCTTTAAGAAACTTTGTTAAATCAATGAAATTTTAACCAATGAACAACATTTCGTTGTATTAACGAATTTGTTTATTGTATTTATTTTATTAGTTGTATTTATGAGGGTAAAACCACTGGTGGTTTTAAACAAAAGTCACACATCCGCACTTAAAAAAACTATTTAGTGACGAAAAGCCGCTATATACCGCATATAACCGCATAATTCCCAACGAGAACAATTCAATGAGCTTGAATCAAATGATTTTTAAGTATCGACATTTGAGATTTTAAATTTCAAGAGCTTGAATGTAATAAAACATACTCGTATGACAGTAGCTCGACTCGCCTCTATGGCCTGGTTACACTGTGCGGTTAGCATCGAGCTGACCTAGTCAGTTACTGCAGTGCAGCTACGAGTTCCTGTCATGTCCGAGTCGGTCAGTACCTCGCCTCCGATTTACTTTTTTTTGATTTTGAATTTTAATCGTTTCTCGCCTTCCTTGACCACTCCCAAGTAGCAGCTTGCATGTGACTAGAACATCAACTTCCACTTCTTTTGCATCCAATTTCCGACCCAAATCTTTTTTCTTTTTCTTTTTCTTTGTGTATTACTTTCAACTCGAAGTATTTCAGCGCAAAGTATTTTTGTAATCGCTTTTATTACGGTATTAACTGTATTCAGTCGTGTATTTTACGACAACATTGCACGACAAGCTACTAAAAAGTTGCGAGTACACACGTGCAGTAGCGGTCTACTTTCACGGCACTAGCTTGCACTTGTGTGACCGAGCAAGGCGAGTCAAGTTACTCTCATGCGAGTACACAGGTGCAGTAGCTGTCCACTGTTAGGTCAGCAATTCGTGTAACCAGCAATTGTGTAACCAGGCTTTAAGCCTTAATTGAATCTCATCCATCAAGGGACAATTTCATTTGGTTTCCAAATAATCTAAATTAAAAAAATTTAACTGATAAGTGAGAGATAAGGTAGATAAGTATCACTTGAGAAGATTTCGTTATTGCCTTACTTACTAGTTATGTATATATATAAAGAGAAAATAATGATAAAAATATATTTGTTTGCATTTTGGTAGTTAGAGCATTTGAGAAGGTTGCCGTCATGCAGAGTTTTAAATTAATTTTATTCGGAAATTTATTATTTATACTAAATTTTTCGTGGAGTGCAAAAATATTAGGTGTTGTGCCAACCCCATCATACAGTCACCAAATTGTGTTTCAACCATTATGGAGAGAGTTAAGTTTAAAGGGACATGAGTTAACAACACTCACAACAGATCCAATGAACAATCCTTCTTTGTCAAACATAACAGAAATTGATTTAAAATTTTCTTATCAAATAGTGGCAGAAAAACATAAAAACTTGATTGGTAGTAGAGATAGAAGTGTAATTGACATTTTTGAAGAACATTTTAAAGTCTTTGACAAAATGGTCGATGCACAACTATCTCATCCTGATGTCAAAGAACTCATCAAGAACAAGAACACACATTTTGATCTTCTCATAGTGGAAGTCATGCATCCAGCAGTATATGCGTTCTCCAGACGGTTCAAGTGCCCTTTTATTGTCATGTCCAGTGGGGCTCTAGATCAATTCCATCACTATCATTTCGGAAATCCTGTTCATCCCATTTTGTATCCAGCAACGGAGGTCTCAATGCAAAAACAAATGTCATTTTCGGAAAGATTGCAAGTTGTGGTATGGAATATAATAATGCTGAAAGTTGCGCCTTCATACGCGAATGGTGGTATTGTCAGTATAATAGAAAAACATTTTGGTAAAGATTGCTTGCCGTTTGAAGAATTGCTTAACGAAATAAGTTTGATATTTGATAATACGGATCCAATTCTTCATCCAGGAAGACCCTTAGTTCCAGGTTTAATACAAATAGGTGGAGGAGCTACAATTCAACCAAGTAAACCGTTGCCCAAGGTAAAATATAATTTTATGTGATCTTTTAGCCTGTAGAATTTGACCGGGTACTATTCCATTCGAATAGAAAGGAAAAATTAAGAGAAGAATTTGGTGAATAGATAGTCGAAATAAAAAAAGTATGAAAGAATAATAAAATGTGGAATAGTTAGTAAGAATGAATTAGTATAAAAGAATAGCAACATCATGGAATTTCAAATATTTATTATTATTTTTAGGATTTACAAAAAATTCTTGACGAAGCAAAAAATGGATTTATTTTTTTCAGTTTGGGTAGTAACGCTCGCAGTAGAGATTTTCCAAATAAAACAATCCAAGCGATGTTAGACACATTTTCTGAATTGCCTTATAAAATATTATGGAAATTTGAAAATTCCGACTTAGCTGGAAAATCTGAAAATGTTATTATATCAAAATGGCTGCCTCAGCAAGATATTTTAAGTAAGTAAAAAGGAGTCTGACACTCAACTACGTTATGCTCTAAATATATTGCAATACCGCATTGAATTGATAGCAGCAAGAGGTAATAATCTGGAATATTTTCTGTATACTTGTTTGGAATTCTCTTGTAAATCATTGGAATTTTTTAAAAAGTTCTGAGATTCTTCTGAATTCCTTGGAAATCACTGCTATTCTTTAGAAATCACTGCTATACTTTGGAAATACTTGAAATTCTTTAGATTGGAGTCTGTTTGGATATCATTAGAGTTCCTTGGTAAGCATTGGAATTTTTTGGAATTTTTTGATAACATTTGGAATTCCAAGAAAATTTTTGGAATTTGTTGGAAATTATTAAAATTGTTTAGATTCCTTGGAAATCACTGGTATTTCTTAAAATTCCTTGTAAATTTTTTTTTTGAATTTTTGAAATACATTCGAAATCACTAAAATTCTTTAAAACTACATTTGTTTGGCATTCTTTCAAGCTCTATGGAATTTTTTTTAAATTGCTGGAATTCATGGTAGTTTCTTGGAAGCTTTTTATTTTAATAATTCTGAATATCAGAGAAGACTAATCTTCCTTTTTAAAATCATATCAATATTTTAGAAAATCCAAAAAATGCACTAACACTTTTCAGAACAAAAATGTTTTTAAGTTAAAACATGTTAAAATACACTGTAAATAAATTCGCAAACGTTTTCACCATACTATGGCATCATCAGGCGATGAATTGGGTTCCTAATTTTTTTTCTAAAATATTGATATGATTAATATCGAGTTACACTACTTAAACCACGTATCAATCGATTATCCTTTTTAAAAGCTTTTTCCTTTTGTGACAAACCCCAGCTGTTTCCCAACTCCATCTGTAATTAATAAACAGCTTACAGTCTTAGGAGGAATGCTATAGACATCTGGTCCTTAATGATTAGATTTGTTCTTATTCGACTGTTCTTGAGCTTGACATGATTAAAAAGAGTATTTATCAATGTTCTGCTATTCGAGTCCGACCATGTAGTATAGTTACTCCGCTATCACTTCTTCTTTGCCATTTCCGGAAAATTAGCCTGATGTTTTTTGTTTGCTGTTTTTTAGGGTATACATTTGAGTAGTCTCTTCTACTTCTTGATTGCTTGTTATCTTAGTAGCTAGTAGTAGCTAGTTTGGCAATTTATCAGGATGGGTTCTTTTTTCTCTTGGTGATTTCACAGCTATACGTAGTACTTAATTTTTTCTCAGGCTTTTTTATTTTATTAGATTAATTTAAATTATTTTTCCTTCTCTCTGCGCGGTCATTTACATTATTTGCGTTATGAAGATACGAAAGCAGGACGTATTGTTGGGTTGCAGTTATATTGCTCTTTCTGATTTAGCTGCAAATATTTTAATATTTTAAATTTTTAAGGGCATCCCAACATAAAACTGTTTATTACACATGCAGGACTACATTCGGTTAGTGAAACAGTTCATTTTAAAGTACCCTTTGTTGGGATCCCAATATTTGCCGATCAACCATCGACCTGCAATCGGATGATAAAACTAGGAGTTGGTAGATGCATGGATCATAAAACATTAGAAAAGGAAACCTTTAAGTCAAATATTTTGGAAGTAATTAATAATCCTAAGTAAATATCGACGTATGCCAAACAGCATAAAAGTTAATGCACTTCTTTCAGATTTAAAAATAGAATATCGGAATTATCTGACCTGGTTAGAGATCAGCCTATGACAGGTTTGGAAAAAGCGGTTTGGTGGTCGGAATATGTTATCAGACATAAAGGAGCCAAACACCTCAGATCACCATCACTTGATCTACCCTTTTATCAGCATTATTTATTGGACGTCATTGGTTTTTGCATTATCGTCTTAATGGTAACGACATACTTAGTGATATTTGCTATCAAGAAAATGTATAGACTCATTGGCAAAGTCTGGTCTACTTCAAAAATTAAAATACAATAGCAGAAAAAATTAAATACATTGTGTTTTTGTTATAGTTTTGGCTATCCGTAACCTTAAATCCTCCCCTATTCATGGGAATCTCGAGTTGAAGACGGGAAACCCCGTTGGAATCTCTGAGGGAGAAACCCAGCTTAAAAACTTTGTGCATCTAAATAGAGGCTGTAGCGGATAGTAAATAGCTTCTTTCAAAAATATTGATATTAAAATAAAACCTACTCTTTGCACCCTTTCGTTACAAGATTCAATGGTCAACTTTACACGAATAAAATGTCACTTGCCTAACCTCCTCTTTAATGAATGACAGTGTTAGAAACATTAAAGCAAAACCAAAAATTTGTAACATTGCAAATTGTATCGATAACCCAACCATACATTCAAATCACAAGTGGCACGCCCACACCCACGCTAGGTAGTCTTGGACCCAATCGAAAGATGAAGCTGATTATATCAGAATAAGATATATCGGGTAGACCCAGCTTAATCAATCCTCCCTCATAGAAACAGTTGTGTCGACAATGACCCGTGTACTCCAGAGACGTTTTCAACCTTCTATGTTCGTTGTTCGTACGGACAACCACCCATATGTGCAATAGCGGAAACCACATTAAAAGTCATTATCCAAAATCAATCAGAAGGCAAAAAAAGTACAAACTCATGCTCGCATTATATTATAGTGATTAATCTAGAACTAGAACTAGAACTAAGTAAGTATAATTTTTTATCGGAATGGCAGCTGTTTGAAAATTAAAGTTTAATTTTCCCGGAAAATTTTCTACTAAAACATGAGATCAGGGTTAAAATATTCAAGCTATCGGTATCATTCTAGTTCCGACCATAGGTGAAGGTTCCCTCAAAATGTGTACAAAACCTGAAGTCAATCGGTTCAATAGTTTTTGAGAAAAACGTGCGCCCGACTTGAAAAATGTAATTTTTGATAAATTGACGGATCTTAGAATTGACTAATACAACCTTTTATTCTGCTTAATCTCTACATAATTAATTAATTTACATTTTTTCATAATTTGATATGATAATTAGATTAAACTCCCAAAATTTAGAATTAGAAAATTGCGAATAATCGTTTTTTAACTTGGTTTCATTTAAATTTCCAAAATTTTGAATTTTTAAGAGACAGGGAAGTTTCCTGAGGCGGTAAACGGGTCCTCCGCTAAAAAACAAGAAATAGATATGTTACGGTCAATGACGTAAATTGGGCATTGACGTCAATGGCCGGGCAATGACGTCAATGCCCATTTATGCTGGCCATTAACGTCATTGACCAGCCATTGACGTCAACGCCCGTTAACGGTGGGCAATGATGTAAATATTTTCATATGATTGTAATATTTGCGTCTTTGGCCGGTCAATGACGTTAATAGCCAAAATTGATTCGACAATGATGATATTATAAAATAATTACTATAAGTAACAGCAAAATGGCCTTGCACTCCAACTAGGGACAATTATTTGTCGTGCACGCATTTTTCTGTTTAAATTACAGCAACTCGGCCCTTTTCAAGGCCTCATAAGTGTACAGAGATTTTTATTTAATTTAGAGAAACTATCATTTTTAGGGTGGATCCATGATTTGTCGTGTTTGCGTCAACCAAAGCGGCCCGGAAAAAAAATTAATTAAATTTAATTAATTCATTTTACGGTTGATCCATAATTTGCTGCAGTTGTTCCAGCCAAAATTGAAAGAGTGATAGAAAATAGAATCTGTAGAGTAGTAATTTCATCATTGTCCAACTTTGTAAAAACCACATATACAATTTTAAATGTCAACATTGCCTAAAATGCATGGTCATTAACGTCATTGGCCGGTCAATGACGTTAATGCCCAACTAAGCTGGGCATTGACGTTATTGTCCGGCCATTGACGTTAATGGCCGAATTGTCAACATTGACCGTAACAGATACAAAACGGTCGACGTACTACGGTCGATGGGATGACTACCTGCTGCGCTCCAACGCATTGCAGCCTATAAGCCTCTGTAACTTGGGAGTTTTACGAATTTTAAATTAATATTTTTTGGACACATTCTCAAAACCCCAATTTATAAGAAAATGCAACAAAAAAATGTCAAATTTTTAAAATGTCTCGACGATAAAACCCCCTTAATTTAAATTGAAATAGCAGTTGAATATTATGCAAGAAAATTTGTATTACATTCATCGAATACATTGTTTTAAACAAAATTAATGCATTGTAAGTAGAGAAGTTCCAGAGACTGATAAGATAAGGTAAGTGGCGACTTAAACCAATTTCGCTATATAATACCTACTCGTTATCTATTATAATTTAAAAAAAAAACTGTTACAAATGCGTTGAAAATTAAACTGTACACTTTCATCAATTAATAATTTATTTTAATGTAATAGCTTCCACCAATAGTCTTTAGTCCTCAAGGATGATAATACTATAAAAGCTTTTAATTATATTTCCTCATAATAGTATATTGTTACGTGGTTTAGGCAAAGTTTAGGTAGTGTAACTAATATTGAACAAACACTTTTTAGAACAAAAATCTTTTAAGTTTCTTATTTATTTTTTTATTTTTTTTTATTTTTTTTTATTTGTGCTAACTTAATAACATTTCATTTCTTTGGGTTTTCTAAAATACTGATATGGTATATTTTCTCAGGACAATATACAATGCTGAATTGTAAATTTGTGATACTGGAGATTTTAGCATTTCTATTAAATTTTAAAAAATTTTAGGTGTTGTACCAATCCCATCGTACAGTCATCAAATTGTGTTTCAACCGTTATGGAGAGAGTTAAGTTTAAAAGATCATCAGTTAACAATACTCACAACAGATCCAATGAACAATTCTTCTTTGTCAAATATAACAGAAATTGACTTAAAATTTTCGTATGAAATAGTGGAAGAAAAGCATAAAAGCCTGATTGGTAGTAGCGATAGAAGTGTGATCGACATTGTTAAAGAACATTTTGAAGTTTTTGACAAAATGGTCGATGCACAACTATCTCATCCGGATGTCGAAGCACTTATTAAAAACAACAATACACATTTTGATCTTCTCATAGTGGAACCTATGCATCCAGCAGCATATGCGTTCTCAAGACGATTCAAGTGCTCTTTCATTGTCATGTCCACTGGGGTTCTAGATCAGTTCCATCACTATCATTTCGGGAATCCAGTTCATCCCATTTTGTATCCAGAAAGGGAAATCTCAGTGGCAAAACACATGTCATTTTTGGAAAGATTGGAAGCCGTTGCACGGAATATAATAATACTAAAAGTTGCGTCTTCTTATGCAAAAGATGGTATTGTCCGTATAATTGAAAAACATTTTGGCAAAGATTGCTTGCCAGTTGAAGATTTGCTTAACAAAATAAGTTTGATATTTGATAATACCGATCCAATTCTTCATCCAGTAAGACCCTTAGTTCCAGGTCTAATACAAATAGGTGGAGGAGCTTCAATTCGACCAAGTAAACCGTTACCTATTTTGTGGAAAAGCTGGTTTCTTACATTCCATTTAATCTGTAATCGTATGAATGAATTTCTGGATGCCAAAAGATTTTAAATCCAGTCTGTATATAGATAGATTTAAAAACAACAAATAATTTTTGAAAACTACATTTCATATGTTTATCAGGCTAAGGTATGTTGAATAAACAAAATAATGCAGTATTTGCAAATTACATTAAGTGAACGCCACCACACGGAATAATATTAAGTTGATCTAATACATATAGTTGGTAGAGAAAGTTTTGTATATAAACCAAATGTTTGCATTCTTTTGGTGTTCTATTTTCACAATTATCACTTCACTGCAGTTTTACGATAAAACATCAAGTGTACGTAATAAAGCCGCCATATTGTTGACACTTGGTAGCGTCACGAGCGCCACCAATGGTAAGGTAAATCATCAATGATGTAAGTAAGGTGTGAAATAGTTTGTAAGAATGAAAAAGAATTTCAAATAATAAATCTACTCGTATAATATTAATTTTAGGATTTGCAAAAAATTTCTTGATGAAGCAAGGAATGAATTTATTTTTATCAGTTTTCAATTTTTAAAACAAAAGTAATAGATTGAAATTAATGAAATTGCAGCAACTGATACAATAGATGAGCTAAGTGATTATTTCAACATATTCCGTTAAGTAGCAGATTAGTACTTTAAAAAAGTTCTTGAATACCTTTTACCATTTTTAATTTCAATAAAGATTGATTAAAATGCTTTCATATATAATATTTTCTCAGTTACAATCTGTTGTGTTCACAATCACAATGCTGTGTTGTAAATTGGTTACATGGGTAGTTTTAGCAATTTTCTTAAATTTTTCGTGGAGTGCAAAAATTTTAGGAGTTGTACCAACCCCATCGTACAGTCATCAAATTGTTTTCCAACCGTTATGGCGAGAGTTGAGTTTGAAAGGTCATCAGTTAACAATACTCACAACAGATCCAATAAATGATTCTTCTTTGACAAATATTACGGAAATAGATTTAAAATTTTCGTACAAAATATTACGCGATAAACTGAAAAAATTGATTGATATGAATGATAAAAGTAAATTTCAAAATTTAAAAGAACATTTTATAACCTTTGACCAAATATTAGATGCCCAACTATCTCATCCTGACGTGCACTCACTTATAAAAAACACGAATATACATTTTGATCTTCTCATAGTAGAAAATATGCATCCAGCGGCCTATACGTTCTCAAAACGGTTCAATTGTCCTTTTATTGTCATGTCTGCTGGAAAAATAGATCAAAACCATTACTACTTCTTAGGAAATCCTATTCATCCAATATTGTATCCAGCAATTCCAGCATCAATCCACAAACAAATGCCTTTTTTTGAAAGGTTGACAGCAGTTATATGGAACATATTAATATTGAAAATTATACCTCCTTACGCATACGAAGGAATTGATGAAATAATACAAAAACATTTCGGAAAAGAGTATTTGCCGTTCCAGAATTTAATAAACGAATTAAGTTTAGTGTTTGTCAATACCGAACCGATTCTTCATCCATTACGACCTTTAGTTCCAGCTGTGATACAAATAGGTGGAGGAGCTACAATTACACCAAGTAAACCGTTACCTAAGGTAAAATAAGTTTTAGTATGAACTTTTGGGTGAAGTGTAGGATGTGGTGGCATGGTTGGGCGCGTGCCAGGTGCTTCTAAATCTAAAAGAGTACACTTTCCGGAGAATTGACGAACAAAAAACAGGGATTTGGTTGTTGACCGTGAGAGACGTTTGAAGATAAAGCATAAGAAACTAAAAAAAATGGAAGCCATTCTGTTTTGGCACCCATTGCCATACCTTCCTTAAAACCCACCACTGATCACGGGATCAGACATTTGACCGCGGCCACTATACCGCGACCACGAGACCGCGGTTGGTAGACCGCTAACCATTAGACCGCAAGACCATAATACCACAAACCCATAATACCGCAGCCCATTAGACCGCAAGACTATAATACCGCGATCACTATAATGCAAGTTAAATACCACGAGAGTTTTTATTCTCGGATTTATGTAAGTACCTACGTCCTTAATACCATTATTTTATTATAATTCAGGTTTAAATTATAAAATGCAAATTTTATGGATTATTTTGTATTATAAATATTATACGTTTAGTATATTATAGTTGGTGTAAATACAATGAGTTTTTCGTAATTGCTACTTTAAAACCATTTCAAATAATAGTTTAAGAATCCTTAATTTTCTGTTGTAAATTGTTAGGAATCTTTAAAAGTTTTTACAACAGAGCCCTTTCACTACAAACTCTAAATACCTGTTTTCTTATTATAATCTCATAAGTTGAGCTTAAGTGCAAAAGATTATGAAATTTGGGTTTCCCAAAATATATTGTTACAATAGATTTGCACATAATTGTGAATTGGTTAAATGTTGTCCGCTTAGTAACGCTTTTTTGATTTCGAGACCTTCTAGTAAAGTCAGCATGCGAACCTTACAAGTTGTAATAACTAGGGGATTGTCGTCAGGGTTGGCCACCTTTTTAACTTTTGCCTATAACTTCCTTTTAAGAAAGAATTTTGTTAATTTAAGCACATGATCAGAAAGGTCTATGAATAAGATCCCTTTCAAAGCAATTGCAAATTGATTGGGTAAATAATAGAAAACTTATACGGCACTTAAAAAAAAATGTTGTCAAGGTTGGCCCACATGTTGTCTAGGTTGGCCCATCATTTAGAATCGACAAAATTCATGCAAAAATGTTCGAAAATGATTAACTGGATGAAATAATAAACCAAATTTGTTTTATTTTTATTCCATCAATTATTGCACTCAAGAATGGGGGCTAATCGGGAGTTTTTGCGAATATAGCCCACATTGACGCACATGAATGGATTAACGAGATTCCATCAGAGTAATTTTCCTTCCCGCTCATCCTTTTTTGCGATCTCTGAGTCTTTTTGTGAAAACAACTTATTAATTTATTTATTTCCAAATTAATTTCAAGAATTCATGTTTTCGCTCCAAGTTTTAACAGCTACTAGAAAAAATTTTTTGTCTTTATTAAGTCACTGAGTGAACAACTCGTTTCAATTTCACACTTCGAAATTGTATTAAGTAGGTACTAACAAAAATCGTTTCCGAGAATAAACACTCTTGGTATTTAACTTGCATTATAGTGATCGCTGCATTATAGTCTTGCGGTCTAACGGCTGCGGTATTATGGTTTTGCGGTTTAATAGTTACCGGTCTACCAGCCGCGGTCTCGTGGCGGTGGTATAGTGGCATCCGTTAAATGTCCTAGACCGCCACCGATCACTGGTGAATAAGTTAGTTCCCTATATAGGCTGTCAAAGAACGGAAAATTTTAGATAATATAATTCAAAATTATTATTTTTAGGAATTGCAAACGGTTCTTGATGAATCAAAAAATGGATTTATTTACTTCAGCTTGGGTAGTAATGCTCGCAGTAAAGATTTGTCAAATGAAACCCTTCGTACTATGGTAGATACATTTTCTGAACTGCCTTACAAAATATTATGGAAATTTGAAAATTCAGACCTACCTGGGAAACCTGAAAATGTTATTATACTGAAATGGCTACCTCAGCAAGATATTTTAAGTAAGTAAAGAGAAACTTGTTGCAATTACCAATATGATTAGTTTAATTATTGGTAAAAGAAGAAGGAAATTCCGCAAGTTTACCATCCATCAATTTTTGTAAACTTTTTTATATAAAAATCGAGCCAAAATGAGAAAATAAGTGTCCAGCGGCGACGTCTAGTCGGCCAATTGAACGTAACTGAGATTCCCGAGCAAACTCGAGCTTAAACGATAGAGATGGCGCTTTGCACGCCAATCTGTGCTGCATATCGTAGCTAAAGTGGCTCAACTGTGTCGGTCAAGTTAAATGTTACTAAGATGCTTGAACATAAATAATATATTTAATAATACGGTGGAGGTGGAGAAGATGGAGTTTTCCCATTTTTATTGTAATTAATTTATAGATATATAGTTTCCCGTGCTTCATTTTACACTTCTTTGACATTTCCTCCAGCTTCCAACCAAGTCTGGTTGGTTTATTTCAATTTATTTACTTTTCAAGGAAGATTTGTTTGCAAAATTCCGATGCGACCTCTGTCTAGTGTAGACTTCCGCAGTTTCGGCGTGAGACTATTCGATAGACGGGTATTTTGACGCAAAGATTTTAAATACTTCACCTGATCTCTGAACGCCCATAGGCATAAACTCTGGCTCACAGTTGAGCTGGTTATTTCCTCAATTCTGATACTGGGTTTCGGAAAGCTAATTGTTACATTAGTTGTTCCAATTTTTGGAAAACATTTCGAATTTTATGGTCTATATGAGAGGCAATAAGTAAATCTAATTATAATTTTTTTTTACATTTAAAATTTTTAAGGGCATCCCAACATAAAACTGTTTATTACCCATGGAGGACTCCAATCAATTGGCGAAACAGTCCATTTTAAAGTTCCCATTGTTGGGATTCCAATATTTGCTGATCAGCCAGGCAACATTGTTCACATGGAAAAATTAGGAATTGGGATAGGCATGGATTATAAGACATTGGAAAAAGAAACCTTTAAGTCAAATATTTTGGAAGTAATCAATAATCCCAAGTAAACATCGATCAAGAACGAAACATGAGGAAATTTAATGGTCTTCTTTTAGATTTAAAAATAAGATAACAGAAATATCCAATTTGGTGGCAGATCAGCCTATGACGGGTTTGGAAAAAGCGGTTTGGTGGACAGAATATGTTATAAGACATAAAGGTGCCAAACACCTCCGATCGCCAGGACTTGATTTACCATTTTATCAGAATTATTTATTGGACGTAATAGGTTTTTGTATCATCACCTTAATAGTAATGGTATATGTAGTAATGTATGTTGTCAAGAAAATGTATAGACTTATAAGAAAAATCTGGACTACTCCGAAAATAAAAAACCAATAATGTTCGAAACATTTAATAAATTTACTTTATTTTATTAATTAATCATTCGCCTTCAATGTCCACATATTTTCATGTCGATTAAAATTTCTACTTTCAACTTGCGTCTTTCGTCCTTCGCCATCGTCCTCTATTATCACACTGAACATTTGGAATCAAACGTAAAAATGGTCGTAGTGTTCATAGTAAAACAAATTAAATTTAAATGAACTATAAACAGTGGTATGGAAGCTGAGAAGGTTCCAGGTTCAATAGTAGTGAGTTTGTTCTTATTAATATATAAACGTGTAAGATGAGGGTTTCAAAATTGAATTTAGCGTCAACATCATCGATGACACGAAAAACTTCCCATGGACCACCACGTTGTAAGATTACCTACCGCAACTCCATCTAGTAACGAGTTCCTTCTTCCCATGTAAATACAATTTGGTAGACATTACTGAAACAAACATTATAATCGCTCCAAAAAAGGAAACGATCGTAACTCAAAAGACAAATAAAACACAGTATATTTGGGTGATGTCAAATCTTTATTATCAGATCGAAATTCTGTTTAAAGGGTAAAGCCACCCCCTCTCCATTATTTACGTAAGGACGATTTTTGTAATTTTCTACCCCCCCCCTCCTGTGTAGGTACGTAATATTGTGTCGCCCCAACATTTTACGTAAGAATTAATTCAAAACGGTGGGGAATAAAAGGTGGGGGCGAAACGGTCGGGGGCAAAACATCCCGGGGCGAAACGGCGGGGGCAAAACTTCATATAACCTGATTAGCACATATAATTTATCACGTATTTTAACGTCTGGAATGTACGGTTATGTATCTTACCGATCAATTGCATCAAAAATACCTAATAGGGCAGTTCCACTCCCCACCTCAACATGGCCGCCGAACAGCTGTTTGGTGGTAAGGTTATTTAAATTCGCCATAAGATTTGTTAAGGATTCAAGTGTTTTCGTTATAAAAATGTATTTTTTAAAGAATTATAACAAGTTTTTTATAGCATTTTTAGCTTTTATGTGGTGATTGTTTTATAATAACTGGGACTACTAAAATCCATTTTACTTACAAATAATTAAATAATTCCAATTCCCAATTCCAAATCTTCTCAATAAAAAATTGTTTAAAATTTATATTCAATAGATACAAAATTTTCAAAATTGCTTACGAAAACTCTCTTTGTTTCAGGTTATACTGTTACAATTATAATATATCCTATATAACTTCCATTTTGGGTTCAACCGGTTTCTTTATTCGAGAAAACAACGATGTACTTAATAAAGACACTTTCTCTGTTTATAGTACTATATGCACTAGGACTGTGAATTTTTATTGATTAAACGATAAATACCGATAGTTATCGATTAATCGAAGAAAGATATTTTATTTTTGAAATATCGATTAATCGATATATCGATACTCCGATAATTATCGATATTCGATTAATCGAAGTTATCGATAGTTTTTCAATTATCCAAATTATCAAAATTTTTGAATATCGCCCAGTCCTAGCCGCAAGCAATGCTGCAACCACCTGTCCTTCCGTTAGTTTATCTGTAAGTCACTTAAATCAATCATTTAACAATTATTTTAGAAAAAAAACATTGAATAGCAGCAAAAATGGTCTTGCAGTACCTGGCAACGTATGATTAATCAAAAGACATTTTTACTCCAATTTCTCATTTACTTAATTTCCCCTTTTTCGAAATTTAAGGAACAAAGTACATTTGCTTTCTCGTCTAAAGAGGCAGAGTAGATGCTGGTCGTAGAGATCGTAGTAGAAGCAACTTAAGATTATAATATAGAAGAATAACAAAATAAAAATAAATTAATTAATAGAAATATTATTCAGCTTACGAGCTTACTTAAGGGGGTATTCTAGTCTAGAGGAATGAATTTTGAGTCGGTTTTGAAGCCTGTACAAACGAAACAAAACATATTTTTACTATCCATTTTTTTATCATTTGTTTATTGATATTTTAAAATAACATAAAAAATTAACAAAAAAAAAGTCAAAATTCTTAAAGTGATGAGCTAGCAAAGTGGGATGTCCAAAAGAAATTGGCGTGCACGATATCTCCAGTTCTAACGAACCGATTCATTTGAAATTTTGTATGAATATTCTGTATACATTCCTCTATCGCCTGAACCACGCTCAGATCAAAATTTTTAATTTTACTATTTTTAAAAAATTCGGAATTGTTAGTTTAAACATGCAAAAAAAATTTTTTTTTAAACAGCCGAGCCGCCATTTTGTGAAAAAAATATTTTTTACTTTTCTAAGGTTCATCCTATAGCGGTATCTATAAAGAACATATACACCAAATTTCAAATAAATCGGTTCATTAGAACTTGAGATATCGTGCACGCCAGGACACCCTTTTTTTGGGCCTTCCTCTTTGCCAGCTCATAACCTTTGGAATTTTGAGGGTTTTATTTGGTTAATTTTTCATGTGATCTTAAAAAATCAATAAACAAATGATAAAAAAATAGATACCTAGTAAAAATATTTTTTGTTTCGTTTGTACAGAGCTTCAAAAACCGCCCGAAATCCATGCCTCTAGACTAGAATACCCCTTTAAGTGGCGTAAGTAATATTCCCGTTTTGAAACAAACCTTTTTTTATTGTTATAAAATATAAATTTAAAATTTTTTAAATTAATATAAATAAAATTTTAAATATTAGATTAAGTATTGAAACCAAACATAGCAATCATTGAATAATAATCCTAATACATAAAATCCCAGAACGCTACTGCTCCAACGTGTCATTTTTTGGTTAAAAAAGTAACACTCTGATTTGTGGATTTTTTTTACCAACCGAAATAGTACATTATGCACCAAGGGAATAAAGTGACCATTTTTGGCCTGAGGGTAAAGAATTGTTTGCACGAGACGTTAGCCGAGGGCAAAAGTTAAAACTTGAAAAGCATATTTATTTACAGAGTTTAGCAGCAACTTTCTGTGTTACTTTGAAAGTTAATTATAACAATAATATAAAAATATAAATAAATTTTAAATCCAGACCTGTTGTGTGATAATTATGTCTTTTATGATTTTTTAAATTTTTGATTTTTTACGTATTTACTTACAATTTTTATTTTGGGTTCATTTTCTGAAAATATAAAGTCAAAATTGTAAACCGGGGGGTCTGGGGGGTGTGGAACACCCTCCAGTACATATCTCAGAATTTCCACTCTTTCAGAATACTTGGAGAAGATAGGGGATTTATAATTTTACAAATTTCGGTAGGAAAAACCGGGAAATTTGAATTTTTATGCAAAAATGAGGGAAATTTAAATCTTCGGCTAGAGAATATTAAAGCTTGGAAAAACATTTATTTAAGTGCCTTACTGCTCAGAGTTTAGTAGCAATTTTTACGTTACTTTGAAAGTTAACTGTCAAAATTATAGTCAAAAGTGAAAACAGGGTGGTCTGGGAGTGAACACCCTTCCAGTACATATAATAAAATACCCACTTTTTTAGAATACCCACAGAAGACAGAATAATTATACAAATTTCGTGGGAAAAAGCTGGGAAATTTTTTCTTTTTGAGCTAAATGATGGAAATTGAAACGTTCATCTAAAGAAAATTAGAATTTGAGAAACTTTTTTATATTATAAAAAAAAATTAATTGCCCCACCGCACATCTAGTTTAGCAGCAACTTTTTGCGTTACTTTGAAATTTAGAAAAACTGGAATCATTCAGTAGCGGGAAACCAAATTAAATGTTTAAATATGATACCTTCTCGTCCTCGGACTGGCTTTCCAGCTAGTTTAGAATATTTTTTAAAAAGAAATGTAATAGATTGAAATTAGAAAAATTTCAGTTACTGATACGATAGATAAGCTAAGTGATTACTTCAACATATTTCGTTAGGTACCACAATAGTAATTTTTAAAAGTACTTGAATACTTTTTATCATCTTTGAATAAAATAAAAACTGATAAAAATGCTATCATTAATATTTTCCCAGTTACGCTATTTCAGAGAATCACAATGCTGTGTTGTAAATTGGTTACATTGGTAATTTTAGCATTTTTGTTAAACTATTCGTGGAGTGCAAAAATTTTAGGTGTTGTACCAACCCCATCGTACAGCCACCAAATTGTTTTCCAACCGTTATGGAGAGAGTTGAGTTTGAAAGGCCATCAGTTAACAATACTCACAACAGATCCAATAAATGATTCTTCTTTGACAAATATCACGGAAATAGATTTAAAATTTTCTTACAAAATATTACAAGATAACCTGAAAAAATTGATTGATATGCATGATAAAAGTTTGCTTCAATTTTTGAAAGACCATTATAAAACCTTTGACCAACTTTTTGATGCACAACTGTCTCATCCTGATGTGCACGCACTTATAACAAACACGAACATACATTTTGATCTTCTCATAGTCGAAAATATGCATCCAGCGGCCTATGCGTTCTCAAAACGGTTCAATTGTCCTTATATTGTCATGTCTTCTGGAAGAATAGATCAAAACCATTACTACTTCTTAGGAAATCCTATTCATCCAATATTGTATCCAGCAATTCCAGCATCAATTCACAAACAAATGCCTTTTTTGAAAGGTTGAAAGCTGTTACATGGAACATATTAATACTGAAAATTATACCATCTTACGTATACGAAGGAATTGATGAAATAGTAGAGAAACATTTTGGAAAGGAGTACTTGCCGTTCCAGGATTTATTAAACGAAATAAGTTTACTGTTTGTCAATACCGAACCGATTCTTCATCCATTACGACCTTTAGTTCCAGCTGTGATACAAATAGGTGGAGGAGCTACAATTAAACCAAGTAAACCGTTACCTAAGGTAAAATAAATATTAGTGTGACCTATTGACTTTCTTCCAGTCCCAAACGGGCACAGAGTCTGAGTTTGATAGGAGATATGAATGAATTTATGAAAGTCCAAAGAGAGAATTTAGAGAAACTAGAGGAGATCCCGTAGAGTTGAAGAGCAAAAACAGGTATTTGGTTGCTGACCGTGAGAGCTGTTTGAAGCAAAAACATAAGGAACCAAACAAAAATGGACCATTGGTCACTGGCGGAAGAGATAGTTCCATACATAGCCTGTCACAGAATGCCAAATTTTAGACAATTTAATTCAAAATTTTTTTTTAGGAATTGCAAACAATTCTTGATGAATCAGATAATGGATTTATTTACTTCAGTTTGGGTACTAATGCTCGCAGTAAAGATTTGTCTCATGAAACCATTCACACTATGCTAGATACATTTCTGAATTGCCTTATAAAATATTATGGAAATATGAAAATTCAGACTTACCAGGAAAACCGGAAAATGTTATTATATTAAAATGGCTACCTCAGCAAGATATTTTAAGTGAGTAAAGAGAAACTTGTTGCAAATGGAAAATAAAACCATTCTTGCAATTACCAATAATATTAGTTTAATTATTGGTAAAAGAAGACGGAAATTCTGCAAGTTTAGTAAACTTTTTTATATTAAAATTGAGCCGAAATGAGAAACTAGGTCGGGCAAGTTCAACGTAACTAGGATGCCCATGCAAACTCGATAGTAAACGATAAAAATGGCGCGTCGTACGCTAATCGGAGCTACGCATTGTAACTAATGTGGCGCAGTCAAAAGTAAATCATAGTTTGGAGTTTCTATTTTTTTGGTAATTAATTTATAGAGTTCCCCATGCTTCATTTTGAACTTCTTTAATCATATCCTCCACCATACAATTTAACTACCGTTGGTCTACTTTCTAATGTATCGGTTCCTGCTTTTTTTGATGCGACTCCTATCTAATGCTGATTCCCGAAGTAGAGATAATTGGGTATCTTCCTATAGCTACTGAGCTATCCCTCTTCTCTGCACATAACCTACAGGTTACTTTTGTCTACTCTCTTGTATTCATGTCTGCCGTGTCTCTCGTGAAGGGTATACTTATAATATCACAAGAGAATGAGAATAAATTGAAAATAATTTCAAAGACCCATAATGACTTGACTTGATTTCATGCATTTAGCCGCCCAGACTGTGGTTTGTTCAACCATAGAACTGGGCTTTAGAAAGCTTTTACGGTTTGGGTTTCTCGTTTATTCGCATTTCAAAAAAGGTTACCTAGTTTAGTTATTCCTACGGTATATTGTTCCATTTAGCTTTCCCATTCAGTCTGAGAACATTTCGAACTTTACGGCCTGTATAATAGGCAGTAAATTTTTTTATTTATAATTTTCTTTATATTTGAAATTTTTAAGGGCATCCCAATATAAAACTGTTTATTACCCATGGAGGACTGCAATCAATTGGCGAAACAGTCCATTTTAAAGTTCCCATTGTTGGGATTCCAATATTTGCTGATCAGCCAGGAACCATTGTTCACATGGAAAAATTAGGAATTGGGATAGGCATGGATCATAAGACATTGAAAAAAGAAACTTTTAAGTCAAATATTTTGTAAGTAATCAATAACCCTAAGTAAACATCGAACAAGAACGAAACATGAGGAAATTTAATGGTCTTCTTTTAGATTTAAAAATAAAATAACAGAAATATCCAACTTGGTGGCAGATCAGCCTATGCCAGGTTTGGAAAAAGCGGTTTGGTGGTCAGAATATGTTATAAGGCATAAAGGTGCCAAACACCTCCGATCGCCAGTACTTGATCTACCATTTTATCAGAATTATTTATTGGACGTCATTGGTTTTTGCATCATAATTTTAATAGTAATGATATATGTAGTAATGTATGTTGATAAGAAAATTTATAGACTTATAGGAAAAATTTGGACTACTCCAAAAATGAAAAACCGATAGTGCTCGAAACATTTAATAAATTTACTTTATTTTATTAATTTTAAGATATTCATTTTTTACTATCATTCGCCTTCAATGTGTACATATTTTCATGTCCACTAAAATTCCTTTTATCAACTTTTATTAACTTGAGTCCTTCGCCATCATCCTCTATTACCACACTCTGAACATTTGATATCAAACCGAAAATGGTTGTTGTGTTCAAAGCAATTTGAATTATCTTCAATATCTTCGATCAAATTAGCTTCCAGTTCGAGTGTTAATTGGTTCATTGGTTGTGGTTTAAAGTTAATTGCTCCAAAGTATTCAGTGATTACCATCATATTTATCATTATCCATTAAATCCAAATCCTTCAATGATTACAAACTTTCAGAACCATTGAATGGAAGTTCTTCAATTTTATTTCCAGCTGATGATAAACGGTATCAGTGTTTCAACATAGTAAACCATTGGCCATCGATTGTCTTTAATTTATTGTGGTGTAGTTCTAACTGATTTAAATTTTGATTATTTTTGAAGACATCTGTGGGCAATTTTTTAATGTAATTGTAATCAAGAAATAATTCTTTTAAGTTTTGTAAAGACAAAAAAGTTTCCAAATGGCATACTTGCCAGATTGTTGGACATTGGTAATGGGAATATCGCAGTTGCCCGGATTCATCACATTGCCCACTGATTTTTGCCAATTGGCCGAATCGAAGGAACATTTCATTCGAAGTGAAAACCATAATTGGCTGGAGTAAAGAACCCATTAGATGCGAAAAACAAAGATGTCGATGATGAATCAACTCCGAGAGAGTTGACTGTTGACACAGTTATCAACCAGGATAAAATAGACAACTATTCCACAGAATTCTTGAATGTACTTGAATTGTCCGGATTACCACCTCATAATTTGTAATTGAAAGTAGGCTCAGTCATCATCATCATCATGCTGCAATCATGTGCAACGAGACTGGCTATAAAAAAGCTTACATATAAACAATGTCATCGAAGCAACGATGATGAAAGAAAAGTACAAAGGAGAGAATGTTTTGATTCAGCCCATCCCGATCATTATAAAGGTAGATTCATATTTGTCTGACGTGATGTGATGTGACGCGTCAGAACAGTATCGGTTCCTAACATTAGATGGAGGCGTTCATATTAGTGTGTTGTTTACACATTAGTTGGAAGTTTGTGGAATTAACTTGGAGTTTCCGTGTTTCGCGCATGGACAACTGTATGTCTCTGTATGAGGGTGAGGGAGTCTCGGCAAATATCACTTAATATTTTTTCCGCAAGAAACTCTAAAATTGCAAGATACCTGGGTTAAATTAAGTAAAACAAACAATCTCAAGCGAGATTAGAGGGGAAAGGCAAATCTCCTCATATCTCACCGGAGGGGGGGGTCGAAAAATCTCCAAATCTTCTCACGTCATTAATAGACTCCCCTTTATAAAGAGTTATAACCAAATCAATTGTAAGTGGTACGAAGTTCACCGGGTCAGCTAGTATATTTATATAATATAAAAATTAATATAAAATGTAATATAAAATATAATAAAAAAATATAATATAAAATGAAGTGATAATAAAATACCAATAATCATTACAAATCGTTTAAGATATTAAGTAAATTTATTTATTTAGTGAATTATTGATAAGCACCTATTTACAAATAGACGGGTGAAAATTATAATGGTGTAAGACAATTTTTAAATTTAATTACTTACATAAAAATTAACTATTCTTTTACATATTGTAGTGCTCTTTCTCAACTCTCTAATTAGAATGCTCGTTGGTTCTCGAAAATGGTTACATGAAGACAATAAAAAACTGACGAATGATAGAAAAATTTATTTTTAACCTGGCACAAGAAACAATACATAAATAGGACTCACACAAAATTCGCTGGGCAGCACGGTTAACTCGGACGCTTTCTTCGCTTCTCTTTCCCACAAAACTCCTTGTTAAGACTGCTACCACGACTTGCCTCTCGGACTCTCAATTTATGACTGCTACCCCGACTTGCCTCTCGGGCTCTCAAATTATAACTGACTGTCCTTCCTTTTATTTATTTTCTTTATTTCCTTGGTTTTTATATTTTTCTTTTTTTTTAATAAAATCAAGATTATCGCGTACTGCTCAGCTGCATTTGTGTGAGTCGCTAAACAACAAAAATTAAAAATACAAACATTAAAATTTAAACAACAATGAACTAAATTACTGGAACAACAAACTTAAACTAAACAATACAACTTAACTAACGAACAAACATAACACTACTAAAAACCATTTTGAAAAACGAACACAGAGTCCTGCTTTTATTGTTCCTCAGGTTGCAAAGTCAGTTCTTTATTTCTGAATTACGCAACTCACTTTTCATTTCTTTATCAGAACACAACAATACATTAAATTAAAGTTGGGGTGATTATTTTGATAATTCGATAATTATTACAGTATCGATATACATCGATAATTATCGATTAATCGAAATCGATAGTTTTTGAATTATCGATATTCGAACGTTCAACTTGGTTGAACTTAAATTTCATAACGAAATCTTAGTTACTTTGTTAATTGTATAATCGAAGTTGCTCGAATGTTATTTGTTATCCTTGTTCAACTTGTCTATTTAGTTTCTATGAATGCAAACCAGGTCTGGGGGGAACAAATGAGCTCTAGAAACGATCAAGTTACTTGTCATCAAGTGGTGTTGTGTGGAATCGAATGGGGCAAGTGTGGTCGCCATGCATTGAAACTTGCCTATATTTATTATGCACGAATGCTTTACACCACGTTGAGTAGCGTGGCGTGGGGTAAATGAGTTCCCACCTTTATCCGTGAAGCGGTTCATCCGTGGGCGCGTTATACTTCGATTACCGTGCGCGAATTTTTGTATTATAAGATGGAAATAAACGTGCAACTTGGTTGACAACTGAAGTTGACAACTACACACTTTTTAACTTGCTTGACAACCTAGTCGTCAACGATTCAATGTCAAAAACGACGAAAACAATAACGTCGAAAATAAAAACTTCGAAGTTTTATCCGAAGATGATGCTAGGCATACGAAAGATCAAAATTTGGTCTGAAAATATTTGCATGTTCAGTTTTAATTATGATTTAGCAGTAACGGATCTAGGGGGGAGGGACCTTATGACACCATATACTTGTGAAATACTAGCCTAATATTTCGTGTATTTTTTAATTAACGAAAATGCTAATAATATGTATGAACTTTTAGCCCTCCTATTGATGTTTTAGCCCCCCTTTGATTACGTCATAGATTGGATTAATCGCATAAGAAGAATATCGCGACGTTGCGGCCAGAATTAAGTCAATAAGTAAAGTGAAACAAAAACTTTTTTATTTTAAACGCTTTGACTTCGACGTTTTTGTTTTCGACGTTTTGACGTCGACGTTTTTGTTTTCGATGTTTTTGTTTTCGACGTTTTGACGTGCTACCGTCGAACCGTCGTCAACATCACTTTACTATCTCGCGTTGTTTACGATTGTATAGTACACGTTACTTTAATTTAACATATAGGCAACATACATACCTACACACGTGTCAACTCGGTTGCCAATATCGGGCTCCGTCCACAAAAAATCCAATGCATTTGATTTTCTTCAATTTGGGCTTCCACTTGCCCTTTCAACTGTCAACTAGCCTACACACGGTCAACTTGGTTGTCAACATGGCAAGTTGACACTTAGGTTTTCAACCAAGTTGCACGTTTATTTGCAGCTATACGTAATATGAAATTTCGCTGAATTTCTTGTTTTGTACAAATGACTTGTACAAATGTAGTACTTAAAGTGTAAATTCGTCGAAATTTTCTGCTTATCTACTTTATTTAATTTAAGTAAAAGTCCAAAGTCCGTCAATTATTATTATCAGTGTTTTTCAATTATCCGTGCTGAGTCGAGCCGGATAATTTAAGTATCCAGCTAATCCAGGTTCTACGAGGTCTTTAAAATTTAATAAATAAAAAAATAACTAATGGATATCAACGAAAATCGAATCAGCTCTCTAGATTGCTGTTACAAAACAGGATAATATGGAATTTGAATAAAATCGATTGACGCGTTTTGAAAAAATCGTGTACGAAATAATCGTTGTCACACATCCGGACATCATTGTAATATTTGTCTCAAACAATTGGACGGACTCATAGACTACGGAAAAAATGCTAGTTTAAAATTTTTTTTTACTCGATTACAATACTTACCTTTACTACGTAAATGGGAAAGTAAAATAGCAATCATTCAATAATAATTTAGAATATTTTTTAAAAAGAATTGTATTAAATTAAAATTAGAAAAATGTCAGGAACTGATTCGATAGATAAGCTAAGTGATAACTCCAACATATTTCGTTAGGTACCACAATGGTAATTTTTAAAAGCACTTGAATATTTTTTATCATTTTTAATTAAAATAAAAACTGATAAAAATGCTTTCCTGTGTATTTCTCCAGTTACGGTATTTCAGAGAATCAAAATGCTGTGTTATAAATTGGTTACTTTGGTAATTTTAGCATTTTTGTTAAATTTTTCGTGGAGTGCAAAAATTTTAGGTGTTGTACCAACCCCATCGTATAGTCATCAAATTGTTTTCCAACCGTTATGGAGAGAGTTAAGTTTGAAAGGCCATCAGTTAACAATACTCACAACAGATCCAATAAATGATTCTTCTTTGACAAATATCACGGAAATAGATTTAAAATTTTCGTACAAAGTATTACATGATAAAATGCAAAAATTGATTGACACACATGATAAAAGTGTGTTTGAATATTTAAAAGAACATTTCAAAATCTTTGATCAACTTTTCGATGCACAACTATCTCATCCTGATGTACACTCATTGATAACAGACAAAAACAGACATTTTGATCTTCTCATAGTAGAAAATATGCATCCAGCTGCCTATGTGTTCTCAAAACGGTTCAACTGTCCTTATATTGTCATGTCTGCTGGAAGAATAGACCAAAACCATTACTACTTTTTAGGAAATCCAATTCATCCAATTTTGTATCCAGCAATTCAAGCATCTATTCACAAACATATGCCTTTTTTTGAAAGATTGAAAGCAGTTGTATGGAACATATTAATATTGAAAATTGTACCTCCTTACGCATACGAAGGAATTGATGAAATAGTAGAGAAACATTTCGGAAAAGAGTACTTGCCGTTTCAGGATTTAGTAAACGAAATAAGTTTGTTGTTTATTAATACCGACCCGATTCTTCATCCATTAAGGCCTTTAGTTCCAGCTGTGATACAAATAGGTGGAGGAGCTACAATTAAACCAAGTAAACATTTACCCAAGGTAAAATAAGTTTTATTATGACCTTTTGACCTCCTTCCAATCCCAAATGAGCACTGAGTCTGAGGAATTGTTGGAAATAAGGAATGGATCAGAAACAACGGAGTGCAGTGTAGAAGGCAGAGGCAGGCTCAGGCGCGCGCCAAGTCCCCCAAAGCCATTCTGTTTAGTTGCGCCTGAGTCGAAAGCCATAACCTGCCTTAACCCACCGCTGGTCACTGGTTGAAGAGTTACTTCCCTACATAGACTGCCAATGAACTGCAAACTTTAGATAATTTAATTCAAAATTATTATTTTTAGGAATTGCAAAAAACTCTTGATGAATCAAAAAATGGATTTATTTACTTCAGTTTGGGTAGTAATGCTCGAAGTAAAGATTTGTCAAATGAAACCCTTCGGACTATGCTAGATACATTTGCTGAATTGCCTTATAAAATATTATGGAAATATGAAAATTCAGACTTACCAGGGAAACCGGAAAATGTTATTATATTAAAATGGCTACCTCAGCAAGATATTTTAAGTAAGTAAAGAGAAACTTGTTGCAAATGGAAAATAAAACCATTCTTGCAATTACCACTATAAGTTTTGTTATTATTGGTAAAAGACGAAGGAAATTCTACAAGTTTACTGTCGACAAATTTTAGCAAACATTTTTATATGAAAATCCAGAAAATCCAGCAAAATGAGAAAATAGGTGTCTAATTGTGTAACTCAAGTGGCGACCTCCGGTGGGTCAAGTTGAAAGTAACTGAGATGCTTGAGCAAACTTAAACTAAACGATATAGATAGCGCTATTTATAATTTTTTATATATTTGAAATTTTTAAGGGCATCCCAACATAAAACTATTTATTACGCATGGAGGACTGCAATCAATTGGCGAAACAGTTCATTTTAAAGTACCAATTGTTGGGATTCCAATATTTGCTGATCAGCCAGGCAACATTGTTCACATGGAAAAATTAGGAATTGGGATAGGCATGGATCATAAGACATTGGAAAAAGAAACCTTTAAGTCAAATATTTTGGAAGTAATCAATAATCCTAAGTAAACATCGATCAAGAACGAAACATGAGGAAATTTAATGATATTCTTTCAGATTTAAAAATAAAATAACAGAAATATCCAATTTGGTGGCAGATCAGCCTATGACGGGTTTGGAAAAAGCGGTTTGGTGGTCAGAATATGTTATAAGGCATAAAGGTGCCAAACACCTCCGATCGCCAGTACTTGATCTACCATTTTATCAGCACTACCTATTGGACGTAATTGGTTTTTCCATCATCACCTTAATAGTAATGGTATATGTAGTAATGTTTATTATCAAGAAAATGTATAGACTTATTGCCAAAATCCGGACTACTCCGAAAATGAAAAGCCAATAGTGCTAACAACATTGAATAAATTTTCTTTTACATTTCAGTATTGTCTTTTTTCCTTTATGTTTAAATTCAAACTAGATATTAGCGTTTCGTGGATGAAATTAAAAATATTTTGGCGACACAATGTTAGAAAATAATTAAAGATTGGTGAGAGCCCTTTTAGATTTCTAATTTAACATTGGTAGATATAGGAAGCCTCTATTTATTTATATTTATATATGTTACGGTCAATGATGACAATTCGGCCATTGACATCAATGACCATGCATTTTGGGCAATGGTGACATTTAAAATTGCATATGTGGTTTTACATCATTGTCCGGGCAATGACGTTAATAGCCAATACAGGGTGGGCAATGAAAAAACTATTCTATAGATTCCATATTAAAACGGTTAATTCGTTGTCGGATAAATACTAATTTATTATTTTGCTGAATCCTGCAAAATCATCTTTTGTTATTTCTATAGAATTATTACTTAGAGACAGAGCTTGTAATTCTGCAAGATGGCGAAAAATTGTATTCTGAATTTTATCCAAATTATTGTTCGTTAAAACTTGTAAGGATCCTTGTAAGGATACCAAATCTTTGAATGCAATTTCTTCAATTTTGTTCATTCTGTTATCTGCCATTTTAGGAATAATTAATCTTTGTAATCCACTGAAGGTGCACACGCGAAAAACAACCAATTTGTTTTACTTTCAAGTTAATATTTTTAAAATTGAGAGATTTTGCAGATTTCGGATATATTGGATATTTGCAATGCAAAACGGTCAACGATTCCAAATTTTGAAAAGAGGAAGTTGGAACTTCTTTAATTTTGTTATGGGATAGCGTTTATCTTTCCAATTTGTATAAAGTGATAAACCACTCTCCCTTGATGGTGACGATGGAATTGTATGATATATCGAACAACTGTAGTTCTGGGTTATTGTTTAAAATATCTGAAGCTAATTTTTGGAGGCGGTTGTCGTCCAAATGCAAATTGTGAAAATTGTGCATCGTCAAAAAGGTCTGCCACAGGGATAAAAAAATTACTTGGTTCAAATAAGTAGATACAATTTGAATCAAGAAATTCTCTGTTTTCAATAGCCGCACGGAAATATTTTCTTTCTTTAAAAAAAAGTTTTCTTGGAAATGAAGTAGTTACAAATTTATGTGATTAAAAAAAAATCTTTTTGAATAAAGAAGTTCTGTTCTCTTCACGAAATTACTCCGAAATATTTGGGTTTTTGTAGATTATGTTGTAACCGAAGAGTGGGTGTCCAAGTATTACGGCGTCATCTGTTGGACTTCTGGCGGGATATTATTAGTCAGGGAGGCAAAGAGGGGATTTTTCGGGCATACTCGAGCGCGGCAGTTTAAGATATGAGAGATACCTTAGACCTAATAGAACACCTTTGGAAAGTATTAGCTCTATATGTAGTGACGCGCGCCTAGGATAGACGATCAGATTAGTAAAAAAAATCGATAGTCTGAAATACTCGAGCGCGTCAGATTAAGATATTGGGGGTTGATTTTAGTGTTTTAAGACTAAATTTTACTAATCTGACGATAAGTCCGTGACGCCGCAGAGTTAAAGGGTCGCAAACTTGTAAAAAAACGTTAATCCGGCATTCTTGAGATTTTTTTTTTATTTTGAAGAATATAATCTAAAACTTACTAAAAATACAAAATCTGCCGGTTTCCGCATGACGGGAAGTGTAGAGGAGCCATTTCGTTACAAGAAATTAAGTTACTTAGATTAAGAATACATTAATATTGATGTATTTAGAAAATAGTGTTCTTCGTTAAAATGAAATTTTCTTGAATCTAAATAATATTTCAAGTAAAAAATATTCTTGCTGGAAGAAATCTGATATTTTTAATACAAGCATATTTTATTGCGAGAAGAAATTATATTTTTAAATGAAATAAATAATTTCAAGAAAATATTTATTCTTCATTTAAAAAATCCATTTTTTCCGTGCAGTGTAGTTCTTGCAGATGATCTCCCGATAGTAAAAGTTTTAGCATTTGCGTTAGATCTTCAAACAACGCTCTTGGAATTTTGGACAATTCACTGCTGCTAAGACATAAGGCGTAAATATTTTCCAAGCCCTGCAATAGTTTTGGACTTAGTTTTTTAATTTTGATTTTTGATATATTAATTATAAGCAAAGCATTTAAGTTATGAAACAGATTTTCTGGTATTTCATCCAAGACACTGTCGAGTAACTTGAAATGTTCCAAATTTGAAAAACCTACCAAAGCATATGGCATTGGTAATTTTTTTTAGATGAACAGTTTATTTTATTGCGGGAAGAAAGTTTAATTAAAAATGCAGTACCTAGAATTATATGATAATCGAATAATAGTAAAGCAATTAGGACAATCTAGCATATATTTTTTATTATAATTTATTTTAAAATGTAAATATGCAGTAGGTTATCATTTTATCGTAAAAAAAAGTTCTGGTCATCTTACTTTGTTATTAACAATAAATTATTTATAAATATTTGCAATTAATTATATATTTAATAGTAGTTTATATAACTAAAGCGTAAAATAGCTTAGAATTAGTGTGCATAGATTGCAGTATTATAGTATGCGTACAGGGAATATTGGCTGGTGCAATGTTAAAAGCATAGAAAATCTTAGGCAATATGTTTTAAAAATAAAAATAAATAAAGTAAAATTATGAAAATAATGAAACCATAATTAAATTTTTATTCGTTTTTAGGATTTTGAACAATATCGTATTAAATTTAATATACTTAAAAAATTATTATTTTTACGACCTGATAGATAATCTCAGTTAGATATTTTTTAATTTTTTTATTTCTTATTTTTATTAGAAAAAGTTATCATAACAAGAGAATTAAAAAAATCTATCGTCTGTAATCTCAAGAATTATCATTCGTCTGTAATATCCAGAAGTTTTCAAAAAGTCGAATAAAATTTCTACCGTCTACTTCTATGAACTGGAGTCCGTCGTCATCATCGTCTATTACCACATTCTGAACATTTGGAATCAAACTTAAAATGGTCGTAATGTTCATGGTAAAGCAATTTGAACTTAAATCAACTCTATTTATGGGTATGGATGCTGAGAAGGCTCCAGGTTCGATAGTAGTGAGTTTGTTGTTATTGATATATAAAGTTCCTAAGTTGGGAAGATTTACGAACGCTCCAGAAGGTAAAATGGCTATTTGATTGGTGTGTAAGCTAATCAGATTAATATTGAGATGTCCTGAAAAGCTATCGCTTGCAATGGTTTCAATGGAATTGTCGTTAAGGAGAATAGATATTACGTTATCCAGTCCTTTAAAAGTTGAACTTCTTATTTCTTTTAGCTTATTTGAACATAAATCCAAACCATATAAAGAGGTTAAGTATTGAAATGAATTATCTTCAATATCTTCAATCACATTAGCTTCCAGCATAAGATATACCAGTTTCTCCAGACCTTTGAACAAATCTGCTTGTATATGGGTTAATTGGTTGTTTTTTATCATTAAATTCTCCAAAGTATTCAGTGTTTGAAAAACGCCTGTAGGTAATTCGGAAATGTTATTTCCCGACAATTCTAACCAAGTGAGCGATTTTAAGCCTGAAAATGCTGTTTCGGAAATTTCAGATATACAATTATCCATTAAATCCAATTTCTTCAATGATTCCAAACTTGCAAAAACATTGGATGGAATTTCTTCAATTTTATTTCGGTCTAATGTTAACAATTTTAATTTCTTCAATGTAGTAAACCATTGGCCGTCGATTGTTTTTAAATTATTGCGGTGAAGTTCAATTTTATCTAAATTTGGATTATTTTTGAAGATATCTGCGGGCAATTCTTTAATGTAATTATGATCAAGATATAAGGTATTTAAATTTTGTAAAGACGAGAAAGTTTCCGGTTCCAATTCCACGAGTTCGTTAAATGAAAGCCGAAGACATTCTAAATTGGTTAAATCTTTAAATAAGTCTTTCGAGATGTGAGATAACTTATTGCTGTTGATGTTCAAAAATCGAAGTTCATCTTGGTCTTTAAATGTCTGTGGTTTCAAATCTTCAATTTTTGTTTTAAATATTTGAACGATGAGAGTGCGAGTGTCACTAAAAAGTTTCTCCGGTATTTCTTTAAGAGGGCTATGAGTAATTTGGAAATATTTTAAATTAGTGAATCCCCGAAGTATATTTTCTTCAATGCCAAAGAGTTGGCTGTTGCTTATTATCACAGAATAAATGGAACTTCTGTAGAAGGACCCACTTTGATTATTGCCCTCAAGATGGATGGTTTCATAGTCGTAGTTGTTATTGCTCACCAATGAATGTTGGTCTTCTTTACAAATCAATAAGCCATCTTCAGATAATTTAAAGTAACAAGGGTTACTTTGTTCTTCGGCTTTCATTAATCCAAAGAAAAAGATAAAGATGAGGCCACAGGTTAAAATAATGATGTTATGTGCCATGTCGATTACCTAAAAAGTATAATTTACAAATATGCACAAATTAATTTTTACTGTAATATTTAATTAATTTTGTCAAAAAATTGTTTAAAATGCTGCCGACCAACCAGCACTAGTCAGACTTTTTTTTTAAATTTATATTCAATAGATACAGGTTTTTCAAAATTACTTACCAAAACTTTCTAGGTTAATATTTCAGTTTATACTGCTATTCTTCGTTAAATCGTAAGTATAAATATAAACTTACCGACTAAAAAATTCCCAGCTTTAACTACGACTAACCAATAAGAAACTGAATATTGAACTTCGTTGATTACATTTTTTAATTTAACAGGCGATATCTTTCCAAAAAATGCAAATATTGAAATAATAAGGTCATCGTGGCTTTAATCATAATTTATTATTATAAAATTAAATGTTGTATATAAGTTATTATGTATTAATTAGTAATTATTATTTATTATCGAATTGAATTTCTAAGATTTTCAAAATATTAGCACTAATTTAAAAAAACATTTGAAAGCTAAAATTTTAAAGAAAATCTTATGATCAAGCAGGTAAAAATGTAAAACTTTCGGTTTAAAAATCCGCCTAAAATTTGTGCTAAAAATGTGCATAAAAATTAAGCCGATTTAAGTCATTTCTGAGATAAATTTTATATTACACCTGATTCCAAAAAATTACACAGGGGGTATTTTACCGTCAACTTCTATTATTTCGCCCAATTCATAATCATCTTCTAAATATAAAATGCGAAATATACTGGAGGGTGTTCCACACCCCCCAGACCCCCCGGTTTACAAATTTAACTTTATATTACTTTATCATACAAAGTATGAAAAAGTATTGTTATCGTGCGGAAAAAAATTGAGATTTTGGTGAATTTAGGCATATTGGGGTCCCAATATTGGACAAATATTTTTAGTCCTAATCTTAGTTTATTATATTTTTTGGTTGGTAAAAAAAATCGACCAACCAAAGTGTTTTTTTTTTCGGAGGTAACAGCCCGGGCTGAGGAAAATTCCCGAGAACCACCCCGGGGCTGTTTGACCGAGAACGGCCCGAAATTTTGTGTGGCGGTCGCGGAAGGCGATGGGAACGCGAGGACGAAATTTCAATCGGGAAAATGTTCTTATTTTTCGAAATATAGCGTTTTTAATTTTATTTCCTGACAATTGCCCGGGTACAGGTGTTGACGGGTGGGGTGTCGAAACGTCGCGAAAACGATCCGGACGGGCGGAGGTGGGCGCGTCGAAGGCGCGCTTAAATTTAAAGCTTAAATTTTTTATTTTCGAAATTTTAACGGAATCTCGTTAATCCATTTCTATTCATTTTCCATCCATTTTCGGGAATATCGTTCTCCATTCATGCGCGTCTTCGTAGGGCAACAATCGCACCTCGTTAATCCGTTCATGCGCGTCTCCATCCATTCAGCAGCAGAAGCGTGCTGGGATTTTATGTATTAGGACTAGCTGGAAAGCCCGTCTACGGACGGACAGCTAGACGGTCGATGGATCTCTTTTTTAGCGGTATTATTTAAAAAATTCCTAAAGCTAATCTAAAATCGACCGGTGTATCTCTATTTTAACGATCTATGAAAATAAAAACAACATTGTTTCTTAATATTGCCAATTTTAATTGTTAGTTCTTGCGTTTTAATTCTCTTTATTTGTTAATCTTTTAAAAATAGATTATTGTAGCAAATAAAATCTTTATCACTGCCTAGTGCGTTAGTACTTTCTTGTACACAATATATTTTTTGTATAATGCTTGCAAAGCTTGAATCACTTTTCCTTGTGCTTTTCTATCTGCAGATAAATTTTATTACCTAGAAATTTTATCCGATTATCCGCTTATACACTTATCCGGTTATCCATTAAGGATGTTGATACATCTTCAATTTTGTACCGTAGATTTTCTTCGTCTTCGGCTTTAAAAAAAATAATAATGGGACGCTGTAGGAGAATCGGGTTCCCGCTTATAATTTTTATACCTATATATGTATAGTTCGATAGGCGGATCTCTCTTTTAACGGTCTCAATTAAAAAATTAATGCCTTGGAACTCCAATAATTTGTAACTCGATTAGTTAGGATCTCGATAGTAATGTAACACCGTGGTATTGGTAGTTATAAAATTTCTATGGTTAATGCATTTATTTATATACAAACCTATAGTTCGTTAAAGTTCTCCCCATTTCTTATTATCTTATTTAATTTCTTTGCTTTGTTCTGGCAATATATCTTCACTAATTGTTGTTACTTCCTTTTTCTCTTTGTTTTTCCAATTATGTTCTTTGTTTTTCTTCTCATTAATCAAGTCTGCGTTTTGAATTTTTCTAACCAAAAATATGACAAGCTGTAGCAGTAGCGCTCTGGCTTTCTACCAGACTGCCGAAGGAGAGTTGTTATATATTGTTATGTTTTATTTTGGGTGACCCGTCAAAATAACTCCGACAAAATAGCCCATGCTAAAATAGCCCTTGACATAATAGCCCATGCTAAAATAGTCTTCTACGACATAGTAGCCCCGATATAATAGCTTGAGACAGTCCGGGCTGAAAGTAGCTTCTCAAAATATACTAATATAATTCAGTTAATGATAATAAAAAAGAAATTTGCTGAAAAAACATTTATTAAAAAAATAAAACTTTTTATTTTATTGCGGGAAGACGGTTCAAGTAAAAATGCAGTACTAAACTTAACTGGTCCTAATTAAAATTTTTATTATTATGAATTTCAACAATTCATTTTTAAAATATTACTCGTCGTCTGTAATCTGGAGAACTCTCATTCGTCTGTAATCTCCAGATGTCTTCATGTCGAGTAAAATTTCTACCGTCGACTTCTATTACCTTGCGTCCTTCGGCATCATCTTCTGTTACCACATTCTGAACATTTGGAATCAAACTTAAAATGGTGGTAATGTTCATGGTAAAGCAATTTGAATGTAAATGAACTATATACATGGGTATGGATGCTGAGAAAGCTCCAGGCTCAATGGTAGTGAGTTTGTTGTTATTAAGATATAAACTTTCTAACTTGGGAAGATTTACAAACACTCCAGAAGGTAAGATGGCTATTTGATTGCTGTGTAAGCTAATCAGCTCAATATTGAGATGTCCTGAAAAGCTATCGCTTGCAATCGCTTCAATGGAATTGTTGTTAAGGTGAATATATATTACATTATCCAGTCCTTTAAAAGATGAACTTCTTATTTGTTTGAGCTTATTTATACTTAAATCCAAACCTCGTAAAGAGGTTAAGTCTTGAAATGAATTATCTTCAATATCTTCAATCAAATTAGCTTCCAGTATAAGATGTTGCAGTTTCTCCAGACCTTTGAACAAATCTGCTTGTATATGTGCCAATTGATTGTCTTTGACCATTAAATACTCCAAAGTATTCAGTGTTTGAAAAACGCCTGTAGGTAATTCGGAAATTTTATTTTCCGCCAATGCTAACAAAGTGAGCGATTTTAAGCCTGAAAATGCTGTTTCGGAAATTTCTGATATATAATTTTCCATTAAATCCAACGTCTGCAATGATTCCAAACTTTCAAAAACATTGGATGGAATTTCTTCAATTTTATTTCGGGCTAGTGATAAATATTTTAATTCCTTCAACATAGTAAACCATTGGCCGTCGATTGTTTTCAATTTATTGTGCTGAAGTTCTAATTTTTCTAAATTAGGATTATTTTTGAAGATATCTGCGGGTAATTCTTTAATGTAATTGTGATCAAGATATAAGGCATCTAGACTTTGTAAAGACGAGAAAGTTTCAGGTTCCAACTCCACAAGTTCGTTATATGAAAGACGAAGAGATTCTAAATTGGTTAAATCTTTAAATAAGTCTTTCGAGATGTGAGATAACTTATTGTTGTTGATGCTCAAAATTCGAAGTTGATCTTGGTCTTTAAATGTATGTGGTTTCAATTCTTCAAGTTTAGTTTTATATATTTGAACGAAGGAGAGAGTGTGAGTGTCACTAAAAAGTTTCTCCGGTATTTCTTCAAGAGTGCTTTCAATAATTTTGAAATTTCTTAAATGAGTGAATCCCCGAAATATATTTTCTTCAATGCCAAAGAGTTGACTGTTGCTTATTGTCACAGAATCAACGGAACTTCTGTAGAATGACTGACTTGGATTATTTCCATCAAGACGGATGACTTCATCGTGGAGGTTGTTTTTGCTCACCAATGAATGTGTGTCTTCTTTACAAATCAATAAGTCATCTTCAGATAATTTAAAGTAACACGGGTTATTTTGTTCTTCTCCTTTAATTAATCCAACGGAGAAGATAAAGATGAGGTTGCAGATTGTAACAATTTTATTATTTGCCATGTCGATTACCTAAAAAGTATAATAACTATACAAATATGCCCAATTTAATTTTTATTTTTTATTTTTATTTTTTTATTTTTTTATTTTTATATTTTAATTTTTATTTTTTAATGTTTATTTTTAATTTAATTTTATATTTAAAGTAATATTTAATTAAATTAATTTTGTCAAGAAATTGTTCAAAATGCTGAATATATTTATATTCAATAGATACAGAATTTTCAAAATTACTTACCAAAACTTCTTTGGTTAATATTTCAGTTTATACTGTTATTCTTAGTTAAATCTAAGTATAAATATAAACTTTCCGAATAAAAAATTCCCAGCCTTAGCTACGAGTAACCAATAAGAAACTGAATATTGCACTTCGCTGATTATATTTTTTAATTTAACAGGCGATATCTTTTCAAAAAATGTAAATATTTAAATAATAAGGTCATCAAAGTTTTAATCGTAATTTATTATTATAAAATTAAATATTTTACATAAGTTATTATGTATTAATTAGTAAATATTATTTATTACCGAATTGAATTTCTAAGATTAAATTTTCAAAATATTTTCAAACGTACAATCACTGTACAAAATTTAAAAAAACATTTGAAAGTTCAAAATTCTACAGAAAATCTTATGATCGAGCAGATAGAAATGTAAAGCTTTCGGTTTAAAAATCCGCACAATATTTGTGCTAAAAATATGCAAAAAAATTTAAGCAGATTTAACTCTTTTTTGCGATAAATTTTATATTACACCTTAAACTTATATTACACAGAAAGTTTTTTACATAACATTTGACATAAAATCTACACAAGAATTGTGCAAAAATATTAAACAATTTTGAGTAATCGTTCTGCACAACCTTTTTACTGTGTTGTTACTAATTCCCAGGTATATTTTCTGCGTTCGAATTTTCTGCCATCAACTTCTATTATTTCGCCCAATTCATAATCATCTTCTAAATACACAACCCCAACATTTGGAATCAGGCTTAAAATATTTTTAGTAGATATATTAAAATTATTGTTTTCTAGATGAACTGTATACAATTGTGCATTTGATGGAAAAGTTCCGGGCATAATAGTAGTAAGTTGGTTGTTACTGATATGCAAACGTTGCAATTTTGAGAGATTTTCAAAAACTCCTGCAGGTAAAAAGGTTAATTTATTTGCTTCTAAATGCAGACTTTCTATCTCTGTACGTTCAGAAAAGCTACAAGCCGATATCGTATCAATGGAATTATTAAAAGCGTATAATTTGTACAAATTTTCCAATCCTTTCAACGTTAAATTTCCTATTTTTTATAGTTTATTACCTCTTATTTCCAGAATACCTAAAGAAGATAGGTCTTCAAATGCATTATCTTCAATATCTTCTATCAAATTGCTATCTAACCTGAGATAAGCTATGTTTTCTAGTCCTTTAAATAATTTTTTTGGTATCCGTGTTAAACGATTATCGTATAACATTAAGTGTCTCATAACATTTGTTCTTTGAAAGACGTTTAATGGTAATTCGTCAATTTTATTCGATCCCATGCCTAAGTAAACAAGCGAAGTTAAACCAACAAATGCTTCTTCGGAAACTTTAGATATATGATTTTCCGCTAAGTCCAAATAAGACAACGATTCTAAACTTTCAAAAGGATTATATGGAATTTCTTTAATTTCATTTCGCGCTAATGTTAACCTCTCTAATTGCTTTAACGAAGAAAACCACTGGCCGCTGATTACAGTTAATTTATTGTTGTGAAGTTCCAAATGAAGCAGTTTTGAGTTATTTTTGAATATATCTGCAGGCAACACTTTAATTTGATTGTTATCCAGATACAAATTTTCTAAATTTTGTAAGGACGAGAAAGTTTCAGGTTCCAATTCCTCAAGTTTGTTAAATGAAAGGCGTATGGATTCTAACAAAGTTAAATCCTTAAATAAGTCCTCCGGAATGTGAGATAATTTATTATTGTCAATCTTCAATTTTTGAAGTCGATCTAAGCCTATGAAAGTTTGTGGTTCCAGTTCTTTAACATTGGTTTTATATATTTCGATGAAATCAAGGGTGTCTACTCCAAGAAAAAGTTTTTCGGGTATTTCTTCTAAAAGGCTTTCAATGATTTGGAAATTTCTTAAATAGGGAAATTTTTGCCAGATATTTTCTTCGAAGCTCCTAATCTCGCAGTTGCTTATTGTCACAGCATCAATGGTATGTCTATAGAAGAACTGTGTCGGATGATTGCTATTAAATTCGATGTCTAGATAATTTTTTCCGACGTAACGCTTGTCTTCTTCGCAGACCATAAAACCATCTGCAGACAATTTAAACTGACACGGATCATATTCTTCCCATCTCGAAATTGATCCAGCACGAAAAATGAAGAGTGCACAAATTATAAATATATAATTTATCATATTGATTGCCTAAAATTGTTGAAATTTTGCATTAGTTTTTAGAAAAAATCAAATTAAAAAATAAAAGTTAGTCAAAAAATCAGTAAAAAATACAAAATTAAAATATTAAGTTCTCATGAAGTTGTAATTATTTATAAAATGTTCTTACTTTACTGTTCCAAATCTTAACTTTCGAGTAACTAATTGAAATTTTATTTTAGCTCAATTATATTATTAAATAGGCCGAATATTATGTCGGTTATAATAATCTCATTAAACATGTAAATAAGTAATAGGTTATCATATTTGTAATTAAATCGGTTGTTTCAAAATCAACATAGTTAAACACAGGAGTAAAATTTTACAGGAATCAATAAAAACTATATTACCAAAAACATCAACATTTTTAAGATTTAAATTTTTGGCAAATTTGCAAAAAGGCAAATATTCAGGATTCCTAAACAATAGAATTTTGAATTACAAAAGTATACTTATTTACAAATTAATTTAGAAAAAAATTAAAATTTGGTTAATCTATTAAAATTTGGTAAAATTAAAAAGAGTCTCATGCTCACAAAAAATCGTATTTTTCGAGATTTGAAAATAAGTTTGTAAGCGAAGAAAAAGTTTTTTTACGTGCTTGGTAATGTGATTAGTTATTATAATAAATTCGAGGTCGGTTAAATTCATACCAAATGATCCTAGCATAAATTATGAAATTTAAAAAAAATTTATTTCAACATTAATTCAAAATAATCATTATTCACTTTGGGGAATTATTTGCTGTATGGATTATTTGTTAGGGGATTATTCGTCGAAACACCAATATGTAATTTCTAGGGGACTTTGCTCTCCTATACAATATTCGGGAGCCCCAATATTTATTAACAATTTATTCCAGATTTTATAAATTCAAGATTTGCATGCATGCTTTGTGATTAATTTTATTACATAGCAGCCTTTCTCTCTTTCAGAACCAATACATTTATATGTTGTGGCAAGAAATGTTATACAATCTGTTGGATACTAGGGTACTCAGTGCGTATTGCCTAAACCTACATCTGTACTTGTTCTCAAGAAGTGATAGTCTCTTAGGGGGCGTCCATTAATTACGTGAGGTAATTTTGGCGATTTTTAGACCCCCTCCCCTCTCTCCTAATCTCACGTGAGATTTTTTAAAATGCGTATTTGTAGTGAAAATACGTTAATCTGTGTTTGATTGTGTTGGATTTACGTGATATTTTCCGAGACCCTCCCCGCTCTCCTCACGTGATATTGGCTGAGAGTTTGCTCGACCCCCTTCCTCCTCTTCCTAAACGGCTCACATAATTAATGGACGTCCTTTGATTAAGTAGGTAAGATCAATCACACAACCAGTGACTTATTTTAAAACTTGACGCCCTGGGCCCAAAAGGTTTGCCGCCCCATGAATTAATTAAAATAAACAAAAATTAATATTTATTTGTTCTCTCAGTGTAGGTAACGTTTGTAAAATGCGCCTCAAACTGAGCGAGAGAGACTACTTGCGCCGCCCCTCGACGCCTTCCGCCTTTGGCCAACGCCCTTTTGGCTTTTAGGTAAATACGCCACTGCTCCCAACTATACACAAGTTTTCAGTTTTTGAAACCGGGGGTAACTTACTCCAGTAAGTATACCTAAACAAAATTGGTCCCAGAATCTAGATTTTTCAAAATATCGTTTGTAACCTAGATCCAGTAATACCCAGTTAAATTACAACTTTAAAACTGGAATCTAAACAAAAAAATGTGCACCTACTTATTTGTGTTTTTTAACACACTTAAAGGTATACTGGAGGGTGTTTCACACTCCCCAGACCCCCCGGTTGTAAAACTAAAAACTTGCATATGTACAGTTCTGTGTGATTGCTGTTATTTTTTGCTGAATTAAACAGCAAACATAAGTGACAAAATTAAACAAATAGACGGAAAATTTGATCAATTTTACTGATTTTTTTTACAATTTCAAGCGACAAATCTTCTCCCAAATCAACTTTTTTTCTACAAATATTAACTTGTAACCTTTTTAGTTTACCAGAAGAAATGTAAAAGCTACAATAATAAAAGATAGGGGGAGGGTGAGACATCCCCCGATAGCGGTGGATGATGGGGGAAAAACGGAGTTCGTATTCGGATTCAGAAGGTTAATTCACATAAGAATCAGGAAGAATGGTATCAGGGCTCAAAAAAAAATTGATTTGCAGACCTGTGTTATTAGGAGACATCCATTAATTACGTGGACGTTAAGGGAGGAGCGGGTCAAACCGAATCTCACCCATTCTCAGGTGGGGGAGTCGCAGTAAATATCACGTAATTAAAAAAACAAATCTTACGACATCTCACCAGGAGGAGAAGGGGTCGAAAAATCGCCTCACGTAATTAATGGCCGCTCCCTACTTATTTTACTTTATCAATTAAATCAAAGAAATTATGAATTAAATCTCAATTCGTGACTTCTCGTTCAGAGTGCGTGCCAAATAGAAATAAAACCGTCAATCATCATAGGCCACACCTCTAAAATGTCTCCAACCACTTAAAGAACACTAAGTCACTCAGTAGCGCGCCGCGAATTTCTTGCAAATGTTACGAATTGTTTTAGTTTCGCATTTTCCTTCAAAGCTATAGATCGTCAAAATTGTTTTATAATAATTAAAACTTGAATTAATTACATTTTTTGTTATTTGTTGTTGTTTCTTAGTTTGTTATTTAAACAAACAAGTCTTATAAGTACGCGGAAAGACTAAATTGAGATTATGTAAAAATCTAAAATAATTTTATTTTGGTACGCCGGTGTTGAGATAAACATTGCACATGTGTTATGTTTTTAAAAACAATTGACATGATGAATTATTTTAAACACCTTTTCACCTCATTTTCGCGACTACTGAACTGGTTTACTATATGGGCAGGTTCTATGACTATATTAAGCGGCAAGGCAACTCTCTCGCATATATGTATGCACTCATGGCAAATGCAATAGTATGTCTTTTAAAAATAATGTTACCAACTATAATGATTGACGGTTCTATTTCTATTTGGCACGAACTACAGCGTTTTGTGAGTTATTGATTTGATATGGAGCCCGGCGTTTAGATACTCTTTTTATTCAAAATTTAATATTTTATAGAAATTTAAATTAAAAACGCACAATTTTGGAGCCTTTAAATTTTGGCACTGGGTGAAGCGGCTCCATTGCACCCATTGTTTATCCGGCCCTGTATATATATAGATAATCTAAGGTAAACATACAAACATACAAATCATTTTTAATCTGATATTAATTTGAAAATGATGCGCAATCATGCTCTTTTCCCATATCATGGGTATCTTTGTATAATTCATAATCAATAGTTACAATGTTATCTTATAATAATTTACTTAATCAAAAATTTCAAACTTCGGCTAACAGAAAAATGAATTAAAAATGTGTTTTAGATTGTGCTGATCGCAGTCATTTACATAATTATATTTATATTTGTATCTATTAAAACAAGAAAATAAAAAATAGGTTATCACGTTTTTCTCTTTTAAATCGTAATTCTGTTATGTAATAAGTAATATTAGCGTTAAAATTACTTCTTTAATGTTATTAATCGTAAAGATATCTGATGTGATATTGTGTTCACTAACATTGCTTATTAAATTTGCAAGTCAAGAATTGAAACACGCAAATAACAGCAAATAATTAAAACTAGTGATCAGTTGAAGACTTAAGCACTAGTAATCAAAATTTAAAAACGTAAAATTAAATTATTTTAAAAAACTATTTCTAGAACAATGTTCTGCGAGAACTTTTAGTGTAGATGTAAACTATACACAGCTTCTTTCGTTGGTATCACTTCGGCGTCATTCTGCTAAAATAGACGCCGCCTATTTTGATCCCCAGATCGAGTCGATCTAGAGCCTTCTGAGAAATCCTATTTGAACATAAATTAAATAGTAATGGGGAGAGTTTTGATGTTTTTTACTATGCAATTCTGACCTCTCACGCTGGTAACTGTAAATATTCTCTATTGTTCTGACATCTTTCCGTGTACACCGGCTCTTTGAAGCCCTTTTAAGCTATTAACTGAACAAGAAGTGGGGTTCTCTTAACAAATAGGGAATTTAAAATTAGAAATAATTGGAATTATTTTATATACAAATTTGTTATAAAAATCTGCACAATTATTGTACTACAAATATGCATACAAATTAAATGCTAAATCTATAATCATAATCATTTATTCGCTATCACAACGAAATGCACAAATATACAAGAGTTGTGTAAAAATAGTGACGAATTACTGCTTAATCTTGTTCTCCAACTGTATCAAGTGTATCATTTGTTACTAATTCCCAGCTGTATTTTTCTCGTTTATATTTTCTAACATCTACTTCTATTATTGTGCCTAATTCATGATCATCGTCTATAAACACACTCTGAACATTTGGAATCACACTTAACACATCTTTAGTAGGTATATTAAAATTATTGCCTTTTAGATGAACTGAATACAATTGTACTGTTGATGGAAAAGCTCCAGGCGTAATAGTAGTAAGTTGGTTGTCACTGAGATACACACGAAACAAGTCGGGCAAATTTACGAACACTCCTGCAGGTAAATTTGTTAATTTATTGTCCTCTAAATCCAGATCTCGTATCTTGGTATGTTCAGAAAAGCTAGAGGCCGATATCGTATCGATGGAATTTGTTGAAAAGTATAGTGTGTATACATTTTCCAGTCCTTTCAACGTTAAATTTCCAATTTTTTGCAGTTTGTTACCTCTTATTTCCAGAGTTCTTAAAGAAGCTAAATCTTCAAATGCATTATCTTCAATATCTTCTATCAAATTCCTTTCTAGCCTGAGATAAACCAAATTTTGTAGTCCTTTAAATAAATTTACTGGTACTCGTGTTAATCGATTGTCGTATAACATTAAACCACCCAAAGTTTTTATTGTTTGAAAAACATTTAATGGTAATTCGGCAATTGTATTAAATCCCATGTCTAAATGGTCCAGCGATGTTAAACCTACAAATGCTTCTTCAGAAACTTTGGATATACGATTTCCGGTTAATCCCAAATACCTTAACGATTTTAAACTTTCAAAAACATTGGCTGGAATTTCTTCAATTTTATTTCGTTCTAATGTTAATCTTTTTAATTGATTTAATGAAGAAAACCACTGGCCGTCGATTACAGTTAATTTATTGTTGTGAAGTTCCAAATTATCTAGTTTTGCATTGTTTTCGAATATATCTACTGGTAATTTTTTAATGTGATTGTTATGAAGATGCAAATCTTCTAAATTTTCTAAAGCCGAGAACGTCTCAGGTTCTAGTTCTTCAATTTCGTTAAATGAAAAACGAAGAGATCGCAACGAAGTTAAACCTTTAAATAAGTCCTTTGGAATGTGAGATAATTTATTATTGTTAATCTTCAATTCTAAAAGTTCATCCAAGCCTTTAAATGTTTGTGGTTCCAGAACTTTAATATTGGTATCAGATATTTCGATGAAAGTAAGTGTGTTTACGCCAAGAAATAGTTTTTCGGGTATTTCTTCTAAAGGACTATTAATAATCTTGAAATTCGTTAAGTAGAGAAATTTTTGCCATATATTTTCTTCGAAACCTCTGATCTGGCATTTCTTTATTGTTACAGCATCAATGGAACTTCTATAGAAGAACTGCGTTGAATTATTGCTATCGAATTCAATTCCTTGATTATGGAATTTACTCTTGCCTACCACTGAACCTTTGTCTTCTTCGCAAACCATAAGACCATCTTCAGACAATTTAAAGCGACATGGATCATTTTCTTCCTCTCCTTCAATTGATCCAGCACAAATGATTAAGAGACCACAAATTATAAATATATAATTTTTCATATTGATTATTACCTACAAGATCATACAAAAAACATTTTTAAAATTCTATATTGTAATCAATCATTGAATATAAATTTTTTGAATAAATTTCACTTGGTTTTTCTCGAAATATATAAGTATTTTTTTCTTTTTCGGAAAAAATTACGCATGTTAAATTCTCATGAATTCAGATATTTTTCTAAAATTTATAATCAAATGTTTTAATTATTGTTAATAAAAAATATACTTACTTTACCATTCCAAATCTCAACTTACGAGTAACTAAATGAAATTTTAGTTTAGCAACGATTGCATATATACCCCATATTATGTTATCTTGTATCTCCCTAACCATGTAAACAAGTAATAGGTTATCATGTTTATACTTCAATCGGTTATTTCAGAAATAATATAAGTCACAGATAAGTAAAAGTTTTCAGGAATCAATGAAAACTGCATTACATAAAAACATCAATAATTAAACAATAATTAAATTTTTGAATTGCAAAAGTATTATTTTAATAATTAATTAGAAAAAACATTGAAAAATTAGTAAGTCGATTTTATGCAATTAATTTGTATTAAAATTTAAAACCGCATTATTAAACTTGAATAAAATTAATAAGAGTCTCTTGGTCACAAAAAGTTGATTGCTGGTGAGACGAATTTTTCGAATTGTTAAAAATAATTTATAAAAAATATCATCGGCCAGGTCATCGCAATATATGTATTTGGTTGAAGGAAGGTGTTTGTAAGTTAAATTTCTGAAATGAGTGAATCCCTGAAACATATTTTCTTCAAAATCAAAATGCCGGGTGTTTACTTTTATAGAACGACTGGATAGAAATATCGATATCGAATTGTTGTGATTGTGGAAAGCATTGTCTTCCAAGAAGCCAATGTCTGCCTTCTTTGAAAAAACGATGAAATCATCTTCAGACAATTTAAATTCAATTTAAATTTCAGATACAAAAACACGGATCGTTTAGTTCTTTTTTTAATTAATACAATTGAAGAAAATTAAGAAGCCAAAAAAAATATACTTGGGACTAAGGTTCTTTTCATCCCGTGTGCGATTTTTGCACTCGGCTAACACCTCGTGCAAAAACCTTCGCACGCGGGATGAAAAGTAGCACCTCAGTCCCATGATGTATAATATACTATTTTAAACTTTCTGGAATAATACCAGCTAAATATCGAACCTCAACCTCGCCTTATCGTCGAATGAATGTGAAATCTTCAATCTTTTAATTCAAAAAAAATCCTACCTATTGAATGAATTTTATTTTTGTTAAACAAAACAATTGAATTACAATTTTAATTTTAATTTGCAATTATTGCCAGTGGACGCACCGTTGTTCCGATCCAAATAAATTTCCGCATAAATCGCGTGAGCACTTATAATGTTAAGTTTTATGCAAACCTGTTCCGCTTAATTCTGTATTCCTATCTGCTGAGATAATCCTTAACCCAATTGGGTACACTTAAATGGGTTGTGGGTACTTCTTCTCTCCCACATTAAAAAGAAAATGTCCTCTCCAATTCCAAATAAATTTCTATTCCACTACTCCTTCGAAATTATTCTTCCAAAAGGTGAACCGCTGGTTCTCGTTCAAAAATTAAATTTATTTTTAATTGTTCGAAAGGTTTAATTTAAATTCACTTAGTGTATGCTTTGGTTGTCTAAACATACATATGCACAAAGTCTCTTTCGAGAGCTATGGTCAAACTCGACACGACCTTCCCCTTTGGGATTCAATCGTAAACTTTAAACAGGACCTTCCCCGTTGGGATTCAATCGCAGACGAATTTATTTATACTTGTTATCTTTATCAATCTGTTACCCAGACAATTCAATTTGTTCTTCGTTCAATTTTTCAAATCAATGCGTGTTATCTGATAATGCGAATTTTTAAAATAATTTAGTCCGCACGCGCGCACTGTTGGCAATATTTTGTTTTATACACACTTTGAGTTTTTCAATTTTCGCTTGTTTACTTAAATTATAACATTTGATTTGTTAATTTTTATATATTATCGGACTGTAAGGTTTTCTTGAATTAAAATTTGTCCTTTTACAAATTTAACTTTGATTAATAATTTTTTTTAACAGCCCAGGTTCGATTTCTTGCTTTCTTATTTTTCGACTTCCAGGATCCTTTAAACTAGTTTTGAAGGACCATGGAAGTCTCCCACGTCTGCTGCCTTTAATCGCTCAACGTGTTTCATCGCAATATATAAAAATTAGCTCGACAGGCCATGAAGGCCCAAGGCTTGTTGTACCGCTCTTCTCCATTGTTGTCTACTTTGTGCCTTCTCTTTCCATCCACTAACTCCCATCAGTCTTAAGTCCGATTCCACCGCATCCAGCCATCTGTTATTTGGTCGTTCTCTCTTTCTTGTGTCTAAAATTCTTCCTTCCATTGCCTTTCTTGTGATTCTAGTTTCCTGAAGCCGGAGTACGTGTCCTAACCATCTAACTCTTTGCGATCATCAGTCTTTCCTTTATTTTACTTATTGTGTTGTGTCGTCTCATCTCGTTATCCTTTTCTCGGCTGTTCATCCTTTGGTTTCCATTGTTGTTTGTGCTCTTCAGTTTTTTGGCACCGGAAGGGGTTTCTCAACTTCTTGTAGATCACCCTTTTCTTGGCGCCACTTTAATGCCTTATCTTCATACATTAACTTCTGATAGCCTATCCTTTTGTTCTCAAAAGTAAAAAACTTTATTAATAAACAATAAACAACAACGAAACAAATAATTAACAATAAACAATAAAATAAAAAATAAAAAATAAAAAATAAAAAATATAAATTATATTTGTAATTTAAAATTATGCGCAATTCCTCGAAGATAATCCAAAATTGGTCTGTTTTGATAATCTTCAAGCACAGCTGCTATTCGTACGGCAGTGTCTTTGTACTCTTTTGTTTTGGTGCACTTCAAATCCAGCTTTAAACTGTTTAATTTTCAATTTATTCAAATTTTCTTCTTTTTGAAGCCCCTTTACAAATTTCCATATGCTAGGATGGGCGGCGTTGATTTATTGAAGAAAAGCTGTTGTGCCATACTTCAACTGCGTTGTTGGTACGCGGAATATTTTGTGCGACCGCTTCGTAACAATTCCATATATATTTATTGAAAATAATGGAGAACGCCTTCTTCCTCTTCTGTCTGATCGACTTATCCAAGTATCTTCAAAATAGTGGCGATCAAATCGTTTCATACGACGAATTCTCTACTGCGACAAATTGACGCGTGCAACGAATTATCGCGTGACGAATTGTCTGCGACGAATTGACGGTACACCCGGTGTATCATTCTAGTTCCGACCATAGGTGAAGGTTCCCTCGAAATGTGTACAAAACCTGAAGTCAATCGGTCCAATAGTTTTTGAGAAAAACGTGCACCCGACTTGAAAAATCTCTTTTTTGAAAAATTGACATCTTAGAATTGATGAATACCACCTTTTATTCTGATTAATCTCTACATAATTAATTAATTTACATATTTTCATAATTTGATATGATAATTAGATTAAACTCCCAAAATTTAGGATTAGAAAATTGCGAATCTTTTTTTAACTTGGTTTTATTTAAATTTCCAAAATTTGAATTTTAAATTCAAATTTTGAATTTTTAAAGGACATGGAGATTTCCTGAGCCGATAAACGGGTCCCCCGGTAAAAAAAGAAAGAAATAGATACAAAACGGTCGACGTACTACGGTCGATGGGATGACTACTTGCTGCGCTCCATCGCACCGCAGCCTATAAGTTTCTGTAACTATGGGAGTTTTACGAATTTTAAATTAATGTTTTTTAAATATAAAAAATATTAACTTGTGAGAAAATATAAACAATAAAACTTTAATTAACAAGTTAAATTCAATAATATAATCAAATTATAAGAAAATGCAATAAAAAAAATAAAATTTTTAAAATGTCTAGATGATAAAACCCCCTTAATCTGTGTTTGATTGTGTTCGGTTTATTTAGAAAACATAATTTGCTTAATTACTTTTATTTAGGACTAGTTAAGACAAAAATATTTTCCGAGATCCGCCCCCCTCGCCATCACGTGAGATTGGCTGAGATTCTTCTCGACCCCCTTCCCTCCCTTCCTAAACGCCTCACGTAATTAATGGACGCCCCCTTATTTAGTAAGTAAGATCAATCACACAACCTGTGACATATTTTAAAATTTGGCGCCATGGGCCCAAAAGGTTTGCCGCCCCATGAATTAATTAAAAAAATTAATGGGTGTTTCACACCCCCCAGACCCCCCGGTAGTAAAAACTGAAAACTTGCATATGTACAGCTCTGTGTGATTGCTGTTATTTTTTGCAGAATTAAACAGCAAAAATAAGTGAAAAAATTAAGCAATTAAACGGAAAATTCGATAAATTTTAATGATTTTTTTTTTACCATTTCTGGGAACAAATCTTCTCCCAAAACAATTTTCTTGCTACAAATATTAACTTTTCACCTCTCTAGTTAACCAGAAGAAATGTAAAGGCTAAAATAATATTTAAAAAAAAAATATTAAAATAGATAGGGGGGGGGGAGACATCCCCCAATAGCGGTGGATGATGGGAGGATACGGAGTTCATCTTCAGTTTCAGGAGGTTAATTCACATAAGAATCAGAAGGAATAGTATCAGGGCTCGAAAAACAAATTTATATGCAGACCTGTGTTAACATTTAGGAGAAGTCCATTAATTACGTGGACGTTTAGGGGAGGAGGTGGTCAAGCCGAATCTCACCCAATCTTACGTGGAGGAGTCTCGGTAAATATCACGTAATTATAAAAAAACAAATCTTACGACATCTCACCAGGGGGAGAGAGGATGGAAAAATTGCCTCACGTAATTAATGGCTGCTCCTTACTTATTTTACTTACCAATTAAATCAAAGAAAATATGAATTAAATCACAATTCGTGACTTCTCGTTGAGAGTCCGTGCCAAATAGAAATAGAACCGTCAATCATCATAGGCCACACCTCTAAAATATCTCCAACCACTTAAAGAACACTAAGTCACTCAGTAGCGCGCCGCGAATTTCTTGCAAATGTTACGAATTGTTTTAGTTTCGCATGTTCCTTCAAATCTACAGGTCGTCAAAATTGTTTTATAATTAAAACTTGAATTAATTACATTATTTGTTATTTGTTATTGTTTCTTAGTTTGTTATTTAAGCAAACAAGTCTTATAAATACGCGGAAAGACTAAATTGAGATTTTAAAGTAACTAAAATAATTTTAGTTTGGTACGCCTGTGTTTGGATAAACATTGTACATGTGTTATGTTTTTAAAAACAATTGACATGATGAATTTTAAACACCTTTTCACCTCATTTTCGCGATTACTGAACTGGTTTACTATATGGGTAGGTTCAATGACTATATTAAGTGGCAATGCAATTCTCTCACTTACATGTATGCACTCATAGCAAATGCAATAATATGTCTTTAAAAAATAATGTTACTAACTATAATGATTCACGGTTCTATTTCTATTTGGCACGAACTATAGCGTTTTGTGAGTTATTGATTTGATATGTAGCCCACCGCTTAGCTACTCTCTTTATTCAAAATTTAATATTTTATAGAAAATTAAATTAAAAACGCACAATTTTGGTCCTTCTGAATTTTGCCGCTGAGTGCGCCGGCTCCATTGCACCCATGGTTTATCCGGCCCTGTATATTGCGATGCCAGCAGACGTGGGAGACTTGCATGGTCCTACAAACTTTAGTTTAAAGGATCCTGAAAGTCGAAAAATAAGAAAACAAGCAATCGAACCTGGGCTGTTAAAGAAAATCAAAGTAAAATTTTGTAAAGAGGAAAACTTTAATTCAAGAAAACCTTACAGTCCGATAATGTATAAAAAAAATAACGAATCAAATTTTATAACTTAAGCAAACAAGCGAAAATTGAAAAACTCAAAGTGTGTATAAAACAAAAATATTGCCAATAGTGCGCGCGTGCGGACGAACTTATGATTAAAAAATCACGCATTGATTTGAAAAATTGAACGAAAAAAAAAATGAATTGTCTGGGCAACAGATTGATAAATGATAACAAGTATAAATAATTTAGTCTGCCACTAAATCCCGCCGGGGAAGATCGTGTTTTGAGTTCGTGGAAGGTCGCGTTTTAGAGTCTGCGATTGAATCCCAAAGGGGAAGGTCGTGTTGAGTTGACCATAGCTCTCGAAAGAGACTTTGTTCATGTGTGTGCTCAGAAAACCAAGCATACACTAAGTGAATATTTTTGGACGAGAACCAGCGGTTCATCTTTTGGAATAATAATTTGGAACGAGTAGTGGAGTAGAAAATCATTTGGAATTCAAGAGGGCAGTTAGTTTTTAACGTGGGAGAGCAGAAGAAGTACCCACAACCCATTTAAGTGCACCAGCAGATAGGAGTACAGAATTAAGCGGATCAGGTTTGCATTAAAACTTAACATTAAAAGTGCTCGCACGATTTATGCGGAAATTTATTCGGACCGGAACAACGATGCGTCCACTGGCAATAATTGTGAATTAAAATTAAAAATTGTAATTCAATTGTTCTGCTTGTAATGTTGTATCATCCGAGTACTTAATTGTGCTAATATGAACAAATGGATAAATTAAATGATAATGGTTCTGCTGTTTTTTACTATTCAACTCGGACCTCTCCACGCTGGTACCAGTAAAGATTCTCGATTGTTCTGACATCTTTCCACTTACACCGGCCTTTCGTGGCCATTTTAAGCTTTTAACTGAACAGGAACTGTAGTTCTCTTAACAAGTAGGGAATTTAAAATTAAAAATATTTGGAATTATGTTATATACAAATTTATTATAAAAACCTGCACAATTATTGCACTACAAATATCCATACAAATTAAAAGGTAAATCTATAATCATAATCATTTATTCGCTATCAAAACGAAATACACAAAAATACAAGTGTTGTGTAAAAATATTGACGAATTATTGCTTAATCTTCCTCCCCAACTTGATCAAGTGTATCATTTCTTATTAATTCCCAGCTGTATTTTTCGCGTTTAAATTTTCTAACATCGACTTCTATTATTGTTCCCAATTCATACTCATCGTCTATAAACACAATCTGAACATTTGGAATCACACTTAAAACATCTTTAGTAGGTATATTAAAATTATTGCCTCTTAGATGAACTGAATACAATTGAACTGTTGATGGAAAAGCTCCAGGCGTAATAGTAGTAAGTTGGTTGTCATTGACATATACACGATCCAAGTTGGGCAAATTTACGAAAACTCCTGCAGGTAAATTTGTTAATTTATTTTCCCCTAAATCCAGATCTTGTATCTTGGTATGTTCAGAAAAGCTAGAGACCGATATCGTATCGATGGAATTGCCTGCAAAGTATAGTGTGTTTACATTTTCCAGTCCTTTCAACGTTAAATTTCCAATTTTCTGCAATTTATTACCTCTTATTTCCAGAACACCTAGAGAAGATAGGTCTTCAAATGCAATATCTTCAATATCTTCTATCAAATTCCTCTCTAGCCTGAGATAAGTCAAATCTTTTAGACCTTTAAATAAATTTACTGGTACTCGTGTTAATCGATTGTCGTATAACATTAAACCACCCAAAGTTTTTATTGTTTGAAAAACATTTAATGGCAATTCGTTAATTGTATTAAATCCCATATCTAAATGGTCCAGCGAAGTTAAACCTACAAATGCTTTTTCAGAAACTTTGGAAATACGATTTCCGGTTAATCCCAAATACCTTACCGATTCTAAACTTTCAAAAGCATTGGCTGGAATTTCTTCAATTTTATTTCGTTCTAATGTTAATCTTTTTAATTGTTTTAACGAAGAAAACCACTGGCCGTCGATTACAGTTAATTTATTGTTGTGAAGTTCCAAATTATGTAGTTTTGCATTGTTTTTGAATATATCTACGGGTAATTTTTTAATGTGATTGTTATGAAGATACAAATCTTCTAAATCTTCTAATGCCGAGAACGTCTCAGGTTCTAGTTCTTCAATTTTGTTAAATGAAAGACGAAGAGATAGTAACGAAGTTAAATCATTAAATATGTTCTTTGGAATGCTAGATAATTTATTATTGATAATCTTCAATTTTACCAGTCGATCTAAGCCTTTAAATGTTTGTGGTTCCAGGGCTATAATATTGGTTTTATATATTTCGATGGAAGCAAGAGTGTGTACGCCAAGAAATAGTTTTTCGGGTATTTCTTCTAAAGGACTTTTAATAATCTTGAAAATTCTTAAAGAGGGAAATTTTTGCCAGATATTTTCTTCGAAGCCTTTGATCTGGCATTTCCTTATTGTTACGGCAGCAATGGAACTTCTATAGAAAAACTGCGTTGAATTATTGCTATCGAATTCGATTTCTGGATTATGGAGTTGACTCTTGTGTACCACTGAATGTTTGTCTTCTTCACAAACCATAAGATCATCTTCAGACAATTTAAAGTGGCATGGATCGTTTTGTTCCTCTCCTTTAATTGATCCAGTACAAATGATTAAGAGACCACATATTATAAATATATAATTTTTCATAATGATTATTACCTGTAAGATCATACAAATAGCATTTTTTAAATTCAATATTGTTGTATTATAATAAAAATTATCACATGGTTTATTTCGAAATATATCTATAAGTTAGTATTTTTTTCTTTTTCGGAAAAAATTACGTTTATTAAATTCTCATGAAGTCAGATATTTTTCTAAAATTTATAGTCAAAAGTGGTAATTATTGTTAATAAAAAATGTACTTACTTTACTGTTCCAAATATTAACTTCCGAGTAACTAACTAATTGAAATTTTAGTTTAGCAACGATTGCATATAAACCCCATATTATGTTATCTTGTATCTCCCTAACCATGTAAACAAGTAATAGGTTATCATGTTTATAATTCAATCGGTTATTTCAAAAATAACAAAGTCACAGATAAGTAAAATTTTTCAGGAATCAATGAAAACTGTATTACATAAAAACATCAACAATTAAACAATTAAATTTTTCAATTGCAAAAGTATTATTTTAATAATTAATTTAGAGGAAATATTGAAACATTAGTATATTTATTTTATTATTTAAACTTTGAAACCGCTTTATTAAACTTCGATAAAATTAATAATAATAATAAATACAGTAGAATCCGCTTAATGTGATCACTTCGGGCTAAGGTCATTTTAATAATATTAACTGATAACTGATAACTAATAACAATTAGCGAAATTTAGAAAAAGGCGAATTTTACAAGACTTTTTTTACAAGGATTAGAACAAGATAGAAGAAAAAAAGAAAGAAAAAGTGGCCGGTTTCTAAAATAAAAATGATCACAATAACAGACTGATAACATTATCCGAGATCACATTAAGGGGATTTTACTGTATCTACAAAATAAGTTATACACTTTTCACAAATAAAGAATAATTATATACCTAGGTATCAGAACTAAAAATTCTCGCAAATCAAGGAAACAGTGTCATCAGTGCAATGAGTTCCCATCACGCTGATGGCATTTCCCCGCTGAATCGCGATTGAAAGTCTTTCTTTAAACCAAAATCCCTCTTTGGGATTCCCAGTGGCTTCGATTAGTCTCCGGCTGATGTCTTTGATGAAACACCGCGCACTGGAGCTTTGAGGACCAAAAGTCTCTATCGCGATGGGTATAAATACATAATCGTTTTACAAAACGCTATATTTTGTTCTTTTATTGGCTTCCGCCTTTTCGGCCGCAGCACCTGGACAGATGGCAGTGCAGGGTAAGTACGATGGAGCTACCGTGTCGACAATTGTTATGACCCATATTAGACATTTTCCATGAGTATATGGAATTAAAGACATTCCGTCAGGTCGTTTACCATCAGTGCGAGCCATTAGGACAGGACAGGATGAAGACCAATTGATGTTAGTGCCCGCTTGATGACGTTGTTGGCTTCTTGATGTCTGGTGTTACGTCCTTTGCTGTATTTTCACGAAAGTCCCTGAGTTCTGGTTGCGTCGACAAGTGAACCGCAACTGCAAATGTGGGTATATCCACCGTTTTGCATCCGAGTCTGAGGCCTGCCGAGATGCGAATCATGTCTCTATTCAGCAGTGTTCCTATGTTCGACGATGGAAAGGCGTGTAACCAGGAGCTCGATTCCTTGCGTGCAACAGCTGACAAGCGGGCGTGGTCCTTCATGTTGTAGCAATTTCGGTATTTTTTGTGAAAAAATACCTTGCTCACCACACCTGGGATAGGTATTCCCCAGTATTATATAAATGTGGTGAAGCCCAGATAGATAACCAGCTCTTAATTGCGGAGGCGAGAGCGAAGGTCCTAAAAAAATAAGAATTTGCTTCCTTTGAACAAAATAAAACTCTTTCAACAATTAACTTTATAATGATGATTAAATAGAATACAACAATTTCCAATTCGATAACAAAATAAATCGTTCGCCACAAATAGGGAAACATCCACGTCGCCAGCCGATGTAAAACTACACGTTTCCGCTATTGCAGTAAAAAACTCGGTAAATCAAAAAAACACTTACCAAGGCTTGGTTCGTTTACAAAGTGGTAATTCGACAGAATCTTGTTTACCGGTAATGTACTGCAACCGCAACCCACACAAGCTCTTGACTCGATGACTTCCCTGGCTACTGCTAATGAAAAAACTCGGCTCGATTGCGAAGCTGCCTGCAGAATTCGTTGCGTCGCACAAACAAGAGTTTCACTACCAAACACTTGATCGTAGCACAGAAACTGACTCCTTCCAGTAGTCGTCGATGGTAAGTAAAAATCAGAAAGATGCAACATACGGCCACACACCGTTTTCAAAATCGAACATTCCATGTTGCTGCAAATTGGAGGCAGTTTGAGATATCAGCGCCACGGTACAAATCCCACAATTAAGGTTTCCGATGTTAACTAAATTACGAGGTTTTACGGTTTCGTAAATCTAAACTACACTGAACGATTTCTTCTCAGGCTTACTCTTTACAAATATTCGGCCCTATCTGAATAATCTTCAGCCAACGAAACTAAAACACGTCTTACTTCCTCGTAGTGCACTTTTAGAATCCTAACCTCAGCTCAAGTACGCGCCCTCTACGATCCCTCGCGCATGTCTTACTAAGCATAGGCGTACTAAAAATCGTCATCAAGGGATCGCGCAACAATTGACAAAAAATTGTTACAATGTCAGTGGCGTTTTCAAGAAGACGGTTTTTGGCCACATCGATAATAGGAACGTCCCAGTCATGTTGTTTTGTAGAAGATGGTAGAATAAAGGAGCTAGTTATTTGTTGCCACATAATTATAGATACCGCTGATCCGTGTATATCGATTTGTAAAAAATTTGAAGAAGAAGAGAAAAAGAGAAGAGATCTTGACAGGATGTGGAAGAAGAAATAAAACTTGGTAAAGCCACATCAACGGCAGATCTGATTCCGAATCCTCCAGAATTCACTGGGAGAGAGGCTTGCATCCATTCGGTATTAGATAGTTTTATGTTCAAAATTTCACTGGCTGCATGGCGTTGTAAATCATCAAATTTTAAAAGAAGAATGTGTTTGTATATTGGTGAAGTGCGTAAGAGATACTGCAGGCGAGGCAGGGCAATGCAGTTTTTCAAAAGAAAGAAAGCCTGATGTGGTTCCAACAACGATAAGCGCTTACACATGATTGTGAAAGAATCTATCTTTTTCTGTAAAATAATGTTTTCAGCATGAGAACCAAGAGGAGCTCCTAGTAATTCTAGATTGTTCTTATTGGTGACTTTAGATCCGATGAATTCTGACGTAAAATTTTCCAACTCTGTTGACGCAGAAATAGGGCATAACTCACATTTTTCTTTGTTCAAGAATAAACCGTATTTTGGGCCCTCGCTGTCAATAATTTTATAGTCTGCAGCTACTATTTCGGGTGTATCCAGAAGTGTTCCGTCATCTAAATACCATACGTTCAATTTTGAATTGAGCTTTTGAAATAATGGGTGGGTAGCTACACAGAATAAAAACGGACCGAGAGGATCTCCTTGTTGAACTCCTTCTTGGGACTTTAACTTATTGTTACCATAGAGGAGAGTAGATGTGTTGCTGTAACTCGCATGAACATAATGATAAATTTCTGGAAAATCTGCCGAGACTAATTCCATCATCGCGTCCCGGCTAATTAAATTGCATGCGTTCTTGAAATCTACTTTGTGCAAAATGTTATCGTGTCCGTTAATAATTTCTTCGGAGTTAATGATTGAACGGACAGTATGTGCAATAGCTTCTGCGCCACTTGAAATTCCAAAGCCAAGCTGTAGCGGCATGAGGAAGGGTATGGCACGATTTTTGATGCTATTTATAGCGCATTTTGAAGCCAGGCGACGAAGTGTTAAGCCTACAGAAATTGGTCTGAGGCTACCGTCTTTCTTCCCAAGCATGCAAAGACTAGCTCCAAAAAATATAAGCCGGATAAAACCAGGTACCGTACCCTCAAGAATTTTGTTGATAAATGCCGTGATGGATCTCAATAACATTTGTGCATGGTCGCCGTTGCGTGAGTCGATCATATCAAGCACGTGTTGAGGACGGAGAAAAATTTTGATTTGGTTAAATAATTACATACACAAAATTATTTTATTGCTAAGTCCCAAAAATAACCAAAAAGGTGGAGATCAGCGACCGCTGGTTTTCATCTCTACCTACTAATGAAAAATTCGTCCACACTGTGCAGAGCCCTCTGCGTAAAAAATTCTTTTGCCGCCTTCTTGAATTTACTAATTGGAAGGTCCTTCATTTCATTTGGCAAGGCGTTGTATATTTGTATTTGAAGATTAAATCCATCCGAACATTTGAGACGATTTTTATTTCTTCTTATTTTGTTTTTATTTCTCGTGTCATGTCCATGGTTCGCTGTTTTTCCCACAATGTCACCTTCACTTCTTATTCTTCAGCAAAAGCATAGGCCGATGGAAGAGTCAGAATATTCAAATCGCGGAAAATCGGTCGGCAGTGCGTTCTACTAGATACGCCCTCCAGTGCCCTTATGGCTCGTTTCTGCAGTATGAAAACTTTTTTATTTGTGTTGCGTTACCCCAAACCAGGAGACCATATATCATCTTTGCATGAAAGACTGACCAATAGACAGTCTTTGCTGCTTTTTTCCCAACTGTCTCTCTAATTCTTCTTATGACGAAAATATTGCTACTAAGCGAATTTATTAAACCGGCAACGTGCTCATTCCAATTCAGCAGAGTATCCATTGTAATACCTAAGTAATTTACCGAACATCTATCTTCTGGTTTTGTTCCTCTACATGATTTAAAGTTTACCTTTTTTGTTTTTTCTTGGTTTAATACAAGTTTGTTTGATGTAAACCAATTCACCACTTCCATTTCTCTCTCCTCTTCTTCCTCATCGTCCTCCATGGTCTGCGCAGTATCATCCATATACAACCTCGGTCTCACCGCTTACACTATTCGGTAGGTCATTGATGTACCAGACAAAGTAGAAGGGACCCAGGATGCTTCCTTGAGGTACCCCACAAGTAACCTCCAACTCCTCCCCGAACTGTCCATTCCAAAGTACTGTTTGCTTTCTGTTCTGCAAGTAAGATTCAATTATATTTTATTGTTCAGTTGAGCTTTCATTAAAATTAATATTGAAGTCTCCTGTTACCACTAACTTGGTTAACGAACCATACAATTCTATCAATTCCGTCAGTATGTCTTCAAGAAGATTCAAAAAACTATTCAAATTTCCAGAAGGGGATCGATAAGCTGTTATTATCACTGTGTTGATTTCCCTAACATAACATGCCGAGAATTCTCCATCCATCTCCACCGATTTGGATGCGACACCGCAAAGGGGCATACACACCCACCCTTCTTTTGCAAATATTACGACTCTTCCATGTATATGTTCAGTTCTTGTAAAACATGTTATTAGGCTATAATTCTTCATATTGTAAACTTTTATGTTGTCTGCTTTGAGCCAATGCTCATTGATGATGATGCACACTATGTCAATATTGTTTTCATTCAGTATATGTTCTAAGTATGCCACTTTATTGGATAGGCACTATACGTTAACATGCAAAAGCTTGATTTTTTTTTTACTTTCTGATATTTTATTATTGTCAGTCTTTAGCTTGGAGTTGTTTCCGCTATTGGTCTTCTCTGATACTTCGGAAGTTTGTTCGAAAAAACTTAAATTTCCTTATTATCACTCCTGACGGCCACATTTCTGGTTCGTAAACTCTGGCTGCCAATCTTGTTTCTACACCAACCTTAAAAAATTTATTTGTACTAATAAGAGTCTCATGCTCACAAAAAATCGAATGCTGGTGGTGAGACATACTTTTCAATTTTTTAAAATAATTTATAACAAATATCGTCGGCCACCTCATTCGGTTGCAGAAAGTATTTGTAAGTTAAATTTTTTAAATGAGTGCATCCCCGAAATATATTTTCTCTAATATTAAAAGAACGATTGGATTGGATTATCGCTATCAAATTATTGTGATTTTATTATTTAAAAATTTTAAAATTGGTCTAACAAAATTAATTAAAAATGTGTTTTAGATTGTACTAATCGCAAAGCAGTTTAGATAATTATATTTATATCTGTATCTATTAAAACACGTAAATAAATAACAGGTTATCACATTTTCTGTTTTAATTCGTAATTCAGTTAAAATTATTTCTTCATTTAATGCTATTAATATTCAAGAATTGAAACACACAAATAACAATCAATATTTAAAACTAGTGGTCAGCTGAAGACTTAAGTACTAGTAATCGTAAATTTAACAAACCAAAATTATTTTAAAAATATTTTCAACAGTATTAGATATAAAAACTATTTTTTTTTTGTTGGCAAAGCAGCATACGCTAATTGTTATAAAAAAATTTAACATCGTTAAAATTATCGAACGTTGAAAATTTGCGAGCTATGATATTTGCTATCGGTAGGTATGCTCGATAGTATGGTTCCTATAAATTAAATTATACCATTGTAAATTATTTAAAAATAATATTCGGCAATTCGAAAGCAATTACGGGATTTCCAGTCAGCTCAAAACCACAGATCGAACGAGTAAAAGAGAAATCGTCAAAATTAGGTGTCTCCTCACGAAGTTCCAATACAAAAATACAAAAGAACTTACTCAAATTTGACGAGCACACGAATACCTACGAAAGTTCACATCAAAGTCCCGGAAATCGCGGTTACGCGTTTTCAAGACGGAAAATCCCCCCTCCCCCCAATCAAACTCTAGGCAGGGTCGTACTCACAATTAAACAAATTGCAAAAATTTGTTGCAATATATTTATTAAAAAACTAAAAAAAAACAACGAAACATATCGCGGCTAATATGACCGCAGCTAATAGGTCATGCGTCGAAAAAGATCGCGGCTAATAGGTCTTGCGTCAAATAATACTTGCATCGAAACGCTTGCGTTCGAATGGGTGTGCGTCGAAACGGCTGCGGCGAAACGGCCGCGACGAAACGCTCGCGACGAAAAGTCCTAGACCCTCACTCAGTAGCGCGCCGTGAATTTCTTGCAAATGTTACCAATTGTTTTATAGTCGTAACCATTTTAAGTCGCGTATGACTCACCGAGAAACGACGCAAAATTCGAAATATTTTTATTTTCTGTCGCTTTTCTAATAATTACTTCTTGTATGCGCATGACAAAGCTAACCAAATATGGACGCCGCCAATTTTGATCCCCAGATCGAGTCGATCTAGAGTTCTAGAGCCTACTGAAAAATCCTATTTGAACATAAATAAAATGATAATGGAGAGAGTTCTGCTGTTTTTTACTATTCAACTCGGACCTTTCCACGCTGGTACCAGTAATGATTCTCCATTGTTCTGATCCTTTTTTCCATTTACACCGGCCATTTGTGGCCCTTTTAAACTTTTAACTGAACAAGAACTGATGTTCTCTTAACAAGTAGGGAATTTAAAATTAAAAACATTTGGAATTATTTTATATACAAATTTGTTATAAAAATCTGCACAATTATTAATTGTACTACAAATATGCATACAAATTAAAAGGTAAATCTATAATCATAATCATTTTGATGGTCCAGTTCTATACAGCAACTACTCCAAATTTAAAATTTAAAACCTAAGTTCTTATTTAGTTGTTTTATCAATTTAATAAGCAACAACTTGATAATTTTAAATTTTGGGACTACAGAGCAGATATTTCTGTATTGCAATAAAATTATTATCAAGAGATTTAATATGAGTTATTAATTATGTACAAACTTAAAATTGAATTTCTGCGGAACTATCATTTTTGACTTGTTGCTGTATAGAACTGGACCATCGATTTATTTGCTATCAAAACGAAATAAACAAAAATACAAGAGTTATGTAAAAATATTCACGAATTATTGCTTAATCTTCCTCGTGGACGTGGACCAAGAGGAGGAAATAAATGGAACCGAAATAAAAGAGACAGAAAATGAAGATGAAATTGTAGAACCCGAAAAGGAAGAGTTCTTGAAAGCAATGAATAGACTAAAAAACGAAAAGGCCCTACTAATATGGAGAAACAAATAGGAGAAAGGAGTTATGATTACGACATGGACATACAATGCTCTTCGTAGATTTTAAACAGGCTTTCGATCGAGTTAGTAGGCAACAAATGTTGGAAACTATGAAAGAACTGAAAATACCAACTAAATTAAAAAGGCTAGTAAAGATGACATTCAATAAAACGACAGCTAAGATAAGGATACCAGAAGAGGAAACAGAGAGTATAGACGTGAATACCGGAGTGAGACAGGGTGATGGGATGTCAGCGATACTATTTAATATAGTACTAGAAAGTATAATTAGAAAGGCAAAGTGTAATGGAACAATCACAAATAAGGAGAATCAACTCGTAGCATACGCAGACGATCTAGTAATCATCTCAAGAACAGAAAAAGGAATGACGAATCTATTCAGAAAAATAAAAATAGCAGCAGAAAAATGGGCTTGACGGTGAACGATATGAAAACTAAATACATGAAGTGCCAAAGAACAAATACCGACAGCAGAAACAAGGTGAATATAGACGACTGTACTTTCCAGAAAGTGGAAAGCTTTAACTACTTAGGAGTACAACTGGTTAGTAATAACGATGGAAGCGAAGAAGTTAGAGCAAGAATACAGGCAGGTTTTAGAGCATATTTCGCAAATAAAAATATTTTAAAAGACAAGCAAATAGCGAGAAAGACCAAAATTAAAATATACAAATCACTTACTTATAAGACCAGCTGTTATATACGCGGCAGAAACCATGTGCATCACCCGTAGAGAAGAAGAACAGCTAAGAGTCTTCGAAAGGAAGATACTGAGAGTAATTTTAGGCCCGAAGAGAGTGGATGGAGAGGTCAGAGCAAAAATCAATTTTGAGCTACTGAGGGAGATGGATGAAGAGGACGTAGTGAAATTCATAAAGGCGCAGCGCATAAAATGGTTGGGACACATAATGCGTGGCAATGACGAAGATGTGACCAAATTATTAACACTATGGAAACCGGACATGGAACGAATGAGAGGAAGCCCGAAGGTACGATGGTGGAAATGTGTGACAGAGGACCTAATGGAGATGAATGTTGAGAACTGGCGACAGGTGTTCAGTGATAGGATGAGGTGGAAGTCAATAGTGAAGGAAGCTAAAACACATCCAAGGTTGTAGAAAAGTAAAACGTATACAGAAATAAAAGTGGTGTGTAGTTGTATCACATGATAGATGTATTTTACGTAATTAAAGAATACAGAGGACTAATCCCCCTCAAAAAAAGGATCTTGTAAGTCTTTGAAAGACAACTCAATTCCGCAAGGAATGTTAAGCTATTTCATTATAATAATCTTCCTCCCCAACTTCAACAACTGTATCATTTGTTATTAATTCCCAACTGTATTTTTCGCGTTTAAATTTTCTAACATCAACTTCTATTATTGTTCCCAATTCATAATCATCGTCTATATCCACACTCTGAACATTTGGAATCACACTTAAAACATCTTTAGTAGGTATATTAAAATTATTGCCTCTTAGATGAACTGAATACAATTGTACTGTTGATGGAAAAGCTCCAGGCGTAATAGTAGTAAGTTGGTTGTCATTGACAAATACACGATCCAAGTTGGGCAAATTTACGAAAACTCCTGAAGGTAAATTCGTTAATTTATTTTCCCCTAAATCCAGATCTCGTATCTTGGTATGTTCAGAAAAGCTAGAGACCGATATCGTATCGATGGAATTTCTTGAAAAGTATAGTGTGTTTACATTTTCCAGTCCTTTCAACGTTAAATTTCCAATTTTCTGCAATTTATTACCTCTTATTTCCAGAGCACCTAGAGAAGATAGGTCTTCAAATGCATTATCTTCAATATCTTCTATCAAATTCCTCTCTAGTCTGAGATAAGTCAAATCTTTTAGACCTTTAAATAAATGCACTGGTATCCGTGTTAATCGATTGTCGTATAACATTATACCTCCCACAGTGTTTATTGTTTGAAAAACATTTAATGGTAATTCGTCAATTGTATTAAATCCCATGTCTAAGTGGTTCAGCGAAGTTAAACCTACAAATGCTTCTTCAGAAACTTTGGATATACGATTTCCGGTTAATCCCAAATACCTTACCGATTCTAAACTTTCAAAAACATTGGCTGGAATTTCTTCAATTTTATTTCGTTCTAATGTTAATCTTTTTAATTGTTTTAACGAAGAAAACCACTGGCCGTCTATTACAGTTAATTTATTGTTGTGAAGTTCCAAATTATCTAGTTTTGCATTGTTTTCGAATATATCAACTGGTAATTTTTTAATGTGATTGTTATGAAAATGCAAATCTTCTAAATTTTCTAAAGCCGAGAACGTCTCAGGTTCTAGTTCTTCAATTTCGTTAAATGAAAAACGAAGAGATCGCAACGAAGTTAAACCTTTAAATAAGTCCTTTGGAATGTGAGATAATTTATTATTGTTAATCTTCAATTCTAAAAGTTCATCCAAGCCTTTAAATGTTTGTGGTTCCAGAACTTTAATGTTGGTATCAGATATTTCGATGAAAGTAAGTGTGTTTACGCCAAGAAATAGTTTTTCGGGTATTTCTTCTAAAGGACTATTAATAATCGTTAAATTCGTTAAGTAGAGAAATTTTTGCCACATATTTTCTTCGAAGCCTCTGACCTGGCATTTCTTTATTGTTACAGCATCAATGGAACTTCTATAGAAAAACTGCGTTGAATTATTGCTATCGAATTCAATTCCTTGATTATGGAATTGACTCTTGCGTACCACTGAACGTTTGTCTTCTTCGCAAACCATAAGACCATCTTCAGACAATTTAAAGCGACATGGATCATTTTCGTTCTCTCCTTCAATTGATCCAGCACAAATGATTAAGAGACCACAAATTATAAATATATAATTTTTCATATTGATTTGTATCTACAAGATCATACAAAGAGCATTTTTAAAATTCTATATTGTAATCAATCATTGAATATAAATTTTTTGAATAAATTTCACTTGGTTTATCTCGAAATATATAAGTATTTTTTTCTTTTTCGGAAAAAATTACGCATGTTAAATTCTCATGAATTCCGATATTTTTCTAAAATTTATAATCAAATGTTGTAATTATTGTTAATAACAAATATACATACTTTACTGTTCCAAATCTCAATTTACAAGTAACTAATAATTGAAATTTTAGTTTAGCAACGATTGCATATAAACCCCATATTATGTTATCTTGTATCTCCCTAACCATGTAAACAAGTAATAGGTTATCATGTTTTAGGCTTCAATCAGTTATTTCAAAAATAACATAACAAGCATACACGCAGCATACGCTAATTGTTATAAAAAAATTTAACATCGTTAAAATTATCAAACGTTGAAAATTTGCGAGCTATGATATTGCTATCGGTAGGTATGCTCGATAGTATGGTTCCTATAAATTTAATTATACCATTGTAAATTATTTAAAAATAATATTCGGCAATTCGAAAACATTTACGGGATTTCCAGTCAGCTCAAAACCACAGATCGAACGAGTAAAAAAGAAATAGTCAAAATTAGGTGTCTCCTCACGAAGTTTCAATACAAAAATGCAAAAGAACTTACTCAAATTCGACGAGCACACGAAAAACATTCTCACACTTACGAAAGTTCACATCAAAGTCCCGGAAATGGCGTTTACGAATTTTCAAAACGAAAACTCCCATCCCCCCAAACAGACTCTAGGCAGGGACGAACTCAGCAATTAAACAAATTTCAAAAATTTGTTACAATATATTGCTACGACTCGGTCAAGAACCTTAAATCGTGCATACTTACTTGATTAAACTTTCTGGAATAATGCCAGCTAAATATCGAACCTCAGCCGTCCGCTTTATCTTCGAATGAATGTAAAATCTTCAAACTTTTAGTTCAAAATAAAATCCTACTGAGTATTGAATGAATTTTGAAACTTTATTTTCTTAAGCAAAACAATTGAATTACAATTTAAATTCTAATTTAAAATTATTGCTCGTTGACGCACTGCTGCTTCGATCCGAATAAATTTCCGCATAAATTGCGTGAGCACTTATAATGTTAAGTTTTATGCAAACCTGTTCCGCTTAATTCTATATTCCTATCTGCTGCGATAATTCTTAACCCAATTGGGTACACTTAAATGGGTTGTGAGTACTTTTTCCTCTCTCCCACGTTAAATACATTATTAAATAACAAAAAACCCCACTGCGTTAAAAAAAGAGCTAAAATAAATAAAAAATAGTAGTTGTAAGAGGTTTGCAGGCGCGGACAAGCTAATAGTAAATTTTTACAACACATATTTTGTAATACCTTTTACAACTACTATTTTTTATTTATTTTAGCTCAATTAAACAAGATCGTGGGGATGGTAGACAGTCAAATAAAACACAGTTTTTTAATTGATCATTCAGTATGGACGCGACTCTAAAAGTTTATTTTAGCTCTTTTTTTAACGCAGTCGGGGTTTTTGTTTTATTTTACCCTTTTTATTAGTTATGGTATGATGGCAAATTTCGCAATCTTGTCAATTCATTGAGGGAGTTAATATCATGTGGATTATTAAGTAACTTGCGGTGATCTATGCTACTGATGATTAATCCGTCTAAAGACCTGACCCGGCTCAAGGCTACATAGGCTTGACCTTTCGCAAAAACCTAAAAACCCTTATCAATCAAAATTTTTACACTACAATGGGGTGTATTAATGAATTTTTCCGTTTGTGTGTGACTTTTTTATACCAACAAAAAAAATACACACCGACACGTATCGTTTTGGCGACAAGAAGGCGTCTGGTAGGCGTCATATAAAATTTTAATTATTGTCATGTGTTTAGTGACACTCACAGGTTTAAGACAAATCGATTTAAAAAAAGTCATCAAAATCGGTCAACGCGTTTTGGCTCTAGAGCGCCACAAAGGAACAAACATACATACATACGTATATTGACCGATAAACACATAACCCGCCTTTGCGTCGCGCAGTCGGATAAAAAAAGGAACTGTCCTCTCCAATTCCAAATGAATTTCTACTCCACTACTCCTTCCAAATCATTCTTCCAAAAGGTGAACCGCTGGTTCTCGTCCAAAAATTTAATTTATTTTTATTTGTTCGAAAGGTTTAATTTAAATTCACTTAGTGTATGCTTTGGTTTTCTAAACACACACATGCACAAAGGCTCTTTCGAGAGCTATGGTCAAACTCGACACGACCTTCCCCTTTGGGATTCAATCGTAAACTTTAAACACGACCTTCCCTTTGGGATTCAGTCACGAACTAATATATTTATGGGGTAGAGGCTTGCACCCATGCCGAATTTCGACATTCTAGCAGTGTCATCCACTAAATTTCGACGGACATCGATGTCAAACGTGTAATTGTTGCTTTGAATCTAATTTTGGTGCACTCGAACACAATTACAGCGTGTTTACTAAATAAAGTGTGATATTTTATTTATTAAAAAATGCAAAATTAAAATTGTGGTTTTCTTCTGTAACTTGTACATTTTCATCGACAATTTAAGGAAAATTTTTTTTGCTGTGTTGCTTTTTCATTCAATTTTCAATATTCTAAAAAAATTCTAAACATATCATGAGTTGGCAGTTTTTTTTCATGTATATGCTAAAGTGGTGTAAAAATGCAGGTTGCCACCTTTTTTGGCTTGCAGGTTGCCACCCCTCTTATTTTACATTGTGCGTATAGTACAGTGACTGTATAGGGCCAGTGGCGACATGAGCCCCTAAATCGGCCCAGGACAGGTTCTCGCGCAAAAGTGCTTATTTTATTTACCTATTGACAAATATTGATGTAACCGCTTTCAAAATATTTAAAAATTAATATAAATTTTTATTTAATAATAATTGATGTATTTATTTTATATATTTTTAGATTTAAATTAAAATTTTTTTTTTTTTCAATTTTAACATTTTTTTCCTTGTCAATTTGCTCTGATTTGCTTTTTGTTCAGAACCACTACGTGTAATTAATAAAAATTATATGTTTTTACTTGAGTTTTTCTACATTTTCAACAATTTTTCAAGGGGTGGCAACCTGCAAGCCGAAATTTCAAGGTGTCGATTTTAGATACTTTTGAAAATTTGCTGTAAATTTTTTGTTTTTGAGTATTAAAATGATTTTTCGCGCAGGATTGTTGCTTTATACTTCCCCTTTCCTGTGTGTGTTATTATATCAACGTTGATTGTATGACGAGTTATGATCAAAAAAGCTATGGGGTGGCAACCTGCAAGCCTTTCTCCTACTAGTTATCTTTATCAATGTGTTACCCAGACAATTCAATTTTTTCTTCGTTCAATTTTTTCTTCGTTCAATTTTTCAAATCAATGCGTGTTATCTGATAACGCGATTTTTTAATCATAAGTTCGTCCGCACGCGCGCACTGTTGGCAATATTTTGTTTTATACAAACTTTGAGTTTTTCAATTTTCGCTTGTTACTTAAACTATAAAATTTGATTTGTTATATTTTTATTTTTATTGGACTGCAAGGTTTTCTTGAATTAAAGTTTAATTTTATTTTTAAGTGTGCACACCCCTATGTTCTTAAAACATTTTAATTCTAAACAAATTTTTGTTAACAAGTTTTCGAACAATAATGTAATTTACGAAATTTAAGTCATTAAAATGGTTCCAATTAAAAATGTAAGTTCACACAAAAATGTCACCAAAGTGAGATACGAAATGTTTGACGAACATAAAGCAATTTATGAGTGGCACCATTAAAGTTGTTTTTCAGTGAAGAACAATTAGGTCATTAAGTCAATAATCAAAATTTAAGTCGTTAAATTACTATACTAGGTATTACATCGATGGAATGTCGCAATCAACACTCCGGTACTGCAAGTTCCGTGATGGTTCGTTCAAGCCCAAGTTACATATCCATTTTCATGAATTCCCGATCCTTTGCGGGTTGGCGCTCCGACTTAATGGTTGTTTGAAAATAAATCTTTCGTTTGAAGTGTTTGAACAAATTTTCCAATTTTCTATGGAAACTTCTCCGGATGTTTGGTGGTAACTAATCGACTACATTTGAACCATAAATTATCAAAACCAAAATCCAATTTCCCCGAGTTGATTTTCCAAAAATTAATTTTCCACAAATTATTTTCCAGAAATTAATTTCCAACAATTATTTTCCAACAATTGATTTCCGCCATAATGAGCGTAGTGAGCCCATTTGCAACAGTCAGTTACGACGTTCAAACCTAGACTCACTTGAAAACGGAAAAGACTGCGACGGTTCAAGTTTCAAGCTTTAACTTAACCGGTAGTGCAAATAAGGAGTTTCTGCGGTAAATTTCCAACAAACGTTACAAAATATTTGGAATTTTTGTACAGAAATTTGTTTTCAAAATCTTCACAATTTTTGTACTACAAAAATATGCATAAAAATTAAACAGGTTTCAACTTATTATTGGGCTAAATCTTATATCAAAAAGCACAGATTAATTTAATCACTTACACATTTACATATTTCTAATACTGTAACAATTTTTTGTCAATTGTTGCGCGATCCCTTGACGACGATTTTTAGTACGCCTATGCTTAGTAAGGCATGCGCAAGGGATCGTAGAGAGCGCGTACTTGAGCTGCGTTTCGGGATTCTAAAAGCGCACTCGAGGAGTGAAGACGTGTTTTAGTTTCGTGGGCTGAAGATTTATTCAGATAGGGCCGAATATTTGTAAAGAGTAAGCCTGAGAAGAAATCGTTTAGCGAAGTTTGATTTACGAAACCGTAAAACCTCGTAATTAGTTAATAACGGAAACCTTAATTGTGGGATTTGTACCGTGGCGCTGAAAACTCAAACTGTCACCAATCTGCAAGCAACATTGAATGTTCGATTTGGAAAACGGTGTGTGGCCGTATGTTGCATCTTTCTGATTTTTTATTTACCATCAACGACTACTGGAAGGAGTCAGTATACGATCGAGTGTTTAGTAGTGAAATTCTTGTTTGTGCGACGCAACGAATTCTGCAAGCAGCTTCGCAATTCGAGCCGAGTTTTTTTCATGAGTAGCCAGGGAAGTCATCGAGTCAATAGCTCTTGTGGGTTGTGATTGCAGTACACTACTGGTAAACAAGCTTCTGTCGAATTACCACTTTGTAAACGAACCAAGCCTTGGTAAGTGTTTTTTTGATTTACCGAGTTTTTTACTGCAATTGCGGAAACGTGTAGTTTGTGGAGACATAATCCGCTAGGTTTTTAATTTAATAATGATCGGATAATTAATGATCCGATAATTGATAATCTGATAATCTAATTTAATATTCTATATAGGAGAAATTCTTATTAGAATGAAGAACAAATATTTATTAATAAAAATATACCTAAAGTGGTGACCCCGATAAGAAAATAAAATTAAAAGATGACAAACGACAATAAACAAGAAGAGAAAGTCGTGCAAGATCAACCAAAGCAAACAAATGCAGTGGGAATAAAACAAATTCCATTCTGGACACATGAACCCGAAATGTGGTTTTTACAAATGGAGGCACAGTTCATATTAGCCGGTATAACGCAAGACACAACAAAATTTTACCACGTTTTAGCCAGCTTTAACGAAAATGCAATGTGTGAGTTAAAAGATGTGTTTTTAAACCCGGTGACGGTAAACAAATACGAAAATTTAAAAAAAGAAACAATAAAAAGATTCACTGTTTCTCAAGAAAAGAAAACAATTGCATTATTAGAAGATGAACAGATTGGCGATAGATCTCCTTCCCAATTTTTAAGACATTTGAAATGTTTAGGAGGTTCAGCAGTAAACGAAAACCTAATTAAAACAATTTGGACTCGACGACTACCAACGCACCTACAACCGATCATGGCAGCTCAAATCGATGTGTCATTAGAAAAACTAGCCGAAATCGCTGATAAAGTTAAAGATGCAATGTCCCAAAGAAGTATCTCGGGTGTAGATAAGGTACCGGAATACCCTAAACAGAAACACAACATTCAAACGCAAATCACCATGTTAACAGAAAGTATGGTGAAAGTATCAGAAGAAATAGCAGAAATCAAACAGAACCGTTCGAGAACAGTAAGAAGATCACAAAACGAAGAAAAAAGAACTCATGAACGGCAACGTAGCAAAAGCTGCAATCGTAGGTTTAATAAGGCAATATGCTGGTACCATAACAGGTTTGGAGAAAAATCAACGAGATGCACAACCCCCTGCAATTGGAATACAAAAAACGAAGGTTGTGGCCATTAGAAGGGACGCCTGGCCACAACAAATCAAGCCGTCTCTATGTTCAGGATCGTACAACTAAATTGGAGTTTCTCATAGACACCGGCGCAGACGTATGCGTGATACCCAAACGATTAGCCAAAGGATACAGAAATCGCAGTGAAACTAAATTATACGCCGCAAACGACTCAATAATAAATACATACGGATTTGTAACTATGGTTCTAAATTTTGAATTAAATCGCGAATTTCGTTGGCCATTTTTAGTTGCTGATGTAAATAAACCCATCATCGGTGCTGATTTCCTAAAAAATTTCGAGTTATTGGTGGATATTAAGAATAAAAGACTGGTAGACACGATAACAACAAAGCAAACCACCGGAAGAATAGGCATAAATAAAACAATGATAATACGCACCGTATCAAGCAAAAATCCGTACTATTCACTGTTAAAGAAGTTTCCTGGATTAACAAATTTCAGTGCACCTCAAAAAAGAGTTCAACATGGAACTACACACCATATCGAAACAACGCCAGGACCTCCCGTGACCTTCCGTCCTAGAAGATTGGCTCCAGAACGAATGGCAATAGCAAAAAAAGAGTTCGAAACAATGCTGCAATTAGGAATCGTGCGCCCATCAAAAAGTTGTTGGGCCTCCCCCCTGCACCTGGTCGAGAAGAAAAATAAAGAATGGAGACCGTGTGGAGATTACAGAGCACTAAATGATCGTACAAAACCTGACCGCTATCCAGTTCCGCATATAGAAGACTTCTCCCACATGCTGCACAATAAAAAGGTATTTTCCACAATAGACCTGGTCAGAGCTTTCCACCAGATTCCAGTCCACCCAGACGATATCGAAAAAACTGCAATTGCAACACCATTCGGATTGTTCGAATTCCTCTATATGTGTTTCGGTTTAAGGAACGCAGCACAAACCTTCCAACGTTTTATTGACGAAGTAACGCGAGGACTGGACTTCCTGTTTGCATATGTGGATGACATTTTAGTCGCATCAGAAACAGAAGAAGAGCATGCAAAACACTTGAACATATTATTCGAACGTTTGGAGAAGTTCGGTATCAATATTAACTTAGAAAAATGCGTTTTTGGAAAAAAGGAAGTTAGTTTTTTAGGATACACTGTCAACACAAATGGTAGCAAACCGCCAGTAGAAAGGATTGAAGTTATAAAAAACGCTACAAGACCGATTACAATCAAGCAATTAAGAAGGTTTCTAGGGATGATAAATTTTTACAGAAGATTTATTCCCAAGATAGCAGAAATACAGGCTCCTTTAAACAAATTTCTAACAGGAAACAAGAAGGATAATAAAAAGATCGAGTGGAATCTTGAAGCAGAGCAGGCATTTGAGAAATGTAAAGAAGCACTAACTAACGCAACATCACTCGCACATCCCGCACAAAATGCGCCTCTATCAATAATGGTGGATGCATCTAATATAGCAATAGGTGCGGTATTACAACAAGAAATTAAGAAAGAATGGCAGCCCCTCGCATTTTTCGCAAAAACACTATGTCCGGCACAGCAAAAATACAGTGCATACGATCGCGAATTGCTGGCTGTGTATGAAGGAGTGAAGAAATTTAGGCATTCACTAGAAGGACGTGAATTTACCATTTTTACAGATCACAAACCAATAATATTCGCTTTCAAACAGAAATCAGACCATTCATCTCCACGTCAATTCAGGTATCTAGATTTTATTGGACAATTTTCAACAGATATACGGCATATTAGCGGAATTAATAACATACCCGCAGATACGTTATCAAGACTCCAAATAGAGGAATTGACCCCGGACCAAATAGTTATCAATTATAAAAAAATAGCCGTTAATCAAGCTAACGATGAAGAATTAAAAACATTTCTTAAAAAGAAGCACTCGTTGCTACTTAAAAAAACATATTGTCCAGAAGCCGAAACAGAATTAATTTGCGATACCAGCACTAATAATATTCGACCATGGATTCCCAAAGATGAAAGATTTGCTATATATAAAAAAATGCACGGATTAGCACACTTGGGAAGAAGAGCAACAGCAAAATTAATTACAAAACGTTTCGTATGGCCCTCAATCAATAAAGACATTACCAAATGGTGCAGAGAATGTATCCCTTGTCAAAGAACTAAAGTTCATAGGCACACAATAGCACCGCTCGGAAAGTTTGTATCTCCCACTAAACGTTTTGAACACATACACCTCGACCTGGTGGGACCCCTTCCGTATTCCAAAGGTTTTACGTATTGCATGACAATGATCGATATATTTACGAGATGGATTGAAGTCGTACCAATTCAAAATATTTCAGCAGAAGAAGTAGCACAAACCCTAGTAACATCATGGATATCCAGATTTGGGGTACCAGCGCGCATAACAACAGATCAAGGTCGTCAATTCACATCCGACGTATTCAAAAATTTATCAAAATTTTTAGGGACAGAACATATTCAATCGACCGCGTATCATCCGATGGCAAATGGGATGATCGAAAGAGTGCACCGTCAGCTAAAAAGCGCAATCAAATGTCACGCGTTAGAAAACAACGAAACTTGGGTAGAAGCACTACCAGTGGTACTGTTAGGTTTAAGAACCGCTTTCAAAGAAGATATTAACGCAACGGCGGCAGAGCTAGTCTATGGTGAAAATCTTCGCTTACCAGGAGAAATGTTTCAAAGTAGTTCCGCTTCCAACAATCCTGTAAATTTTGTTTCCCAATTGCGAAAACATTTTCACAAGATGAGACCAACACCCGGCAGTAACCATGGGGAAAGAAAAGTATTTATACATAAAGATCTAGCCACCTGCACGCACGTTTTCGTAAGACACGATGCAGTAAGAAAACCCCTTCAACCAACATATGATGGACCATTCAAGGTTTTGGACAGAACAAAAAAGGTGTATCAAATTGAAAGAAATGGAAAAACCGTATCAATATCCATAGACCGCATTAAACCTGCTTACATGGAGACGAGCAAAGAACTCACACAAGCCAAAGCATCTAATTTAGTTCCAAACAAAACACCGAATTCCGTAAGTAAAACAGTTCTAAAAGGCATCATAAAAGCAACTAAGCAAATCACAACAACAAGGTCAGGACGCCAAGTAAAGTTTCCAAACAGATATGGCGAGCTGGAGGAATACAGTTATATTAAAAGCCATGTATCATAAAAATGGAAGCCATTTTTACTAGGAAGGGAGTACTGTGGAGACATAATCCGCTAGGTTTTTAATTTAATAATGATCGGATAATTAATGATCCGATAATTGATAATCTGATAATCTAATTTAATATTCTATATAGGAGAAATTCTTATTAGAATGAAGAACAAATATTTATTAATAAAAATATACCTAAAAGTTTTACATCGGCTGGCGACGTGGATGTTTCCCTATTTGTGGCGAACGATTTATTTTATATTAAAATTGGAAATTGTTGTATCAAATTTAATCTTCATTATACGGTTAATTTTTGATAGAGATTTATTGTATGCAAAGGAAGCAAATTCTTATTTTCATAACCGACCATCCTGCCTCCGCATTAAAGAGTTGGTTTTCCATCTTGGGTCCACCACAATTATTAAATACTGGGGGAGATCTATCCCAGGTGTGGTGAGCAAGGTATTTTTTCAAAATACCGAAATTGCTACAATACAAATTGGATACAAAGTAAATCTATAATCATAATCATTTATTCGCCATGCACAAAAATACAAGAATTGTGTAAAAATATTGACAAATTATTGCGTAATCTTCCTGCGCAACTTTTTAATGTGTATCATTTGTTATTAGTTCCAAACTGTAATTTTCGCGTTTAAATTTTCTAACATCTACTTCAATTATTTCGCCCTCCTCATAATTATTGTCTATAAACACAGTCTTAACATTTGGAATCACACTTAAAATATCTTTAGTAGATATATTAAAATTATTGCCTCTTAGATGAACTGAATGCAATTGTACGGTTGATGGAAAAACTCCAGGCGCAATAGTAGTAAGTTGGTTATCATTGATATATACTTGTTGCAATTGGGGAAGATTTTGGAAAACTCCTGCAGGTAGATTTGTTAATTTATTTTCCCCTAGGTTCAGATATCCTAGGTGGTGATGTTCAGAAAAGCTAGAGACCGATATGGTATCAATGGAATTTCTTGAAAAGTTTAGTGTGTGTACAATTTTCAGACCTTTCAACGTTAAACTTTCAATTTTTTTTAGTTTGTTGCCTATTATTTCCAGAACTCCTAAAGAAGATAAATCTTCAAATGCATTATCTTCAATATCCTCTATCAAATTCCATTCCAGCCTGAGATATCCTAAATTTTTTAACCCTTTAAATAACTTCACTGGTATTCGTGTTAATCGATTGTCGTATAACATTAGATTTCTCACACCATGTATTGTTTGAAAAACATTTAATGGTAATTCTGCAATTTTGTTAATTCCCATGTCTAAAGTACTCACCGAAGTCAAACCTACAAATGCTTCTTCGGAAACTTTAGATATATTGTTTCCCTTTAATCCCAAATACCACAACGATTCTAAACCTTTAAATGCATTACATGAAATTTCTTCAATTTCATTTCGTTCTAATGTTAACATTTTTAATTGTTTTAACGAAGAGAACGACTGGCTGTGGATTACTGTTAATTTATTGTTTTCAAGTTCCAAATAAGCTAGCTTTGAAATGGTTTTGAATATATCTGCTGGTAATTCTTTAATGTGATTGTTTTTAAGATACAAATTTTCTAAATTTTCTAAAGACGAGAACGTCTCGGGTTCTAGTTCTTCAATTTCGTTAAATGAAAGACCAAGAGTTTTTAACGATGTTAAATTTTTAAATAAGTCCTTTGGAATGTGAGATAATTTGTTGTTGTTAATCTGCAAAATTCGGAGTTGATATAAGCCTTGAAATATCAGTGGTTTCAGCTCTTTAATATTGGTTTTATCCAGTTCGATCATAGTAAGGGAGTCTACACCAAGAAAAAGTTTTTCGGGTAATTCTTCTATAGGACTTTCCATAATCGTGAAAGCTCTTAAATAAGGAAACTTTTGCCAAATATTTTCTTCGAAGTCTCGAACGTGGCAGTTGCGTATTCCCACAGCATCAACGGAACTTCTATAGAAGAACTCCGTTGAATTTTCCTTATCACATTCAAAACGTCGACCAAAGTAGTGCCTAATGGGTACCATTGCTCGTTTGTCTTCTTCGCAAACCATAAGACCATCTTCAGACAATTTAAAGTGACATGGATCATCTTGTTCCTCTCCTTTAATGGATCCAGGATAAATGATTAAAAAGCCACATATTATGAATATATACTTTTTCATATTGATTACCTACAAGATCGTACAAAGAGCATAATATATAAAAAATTTAGTAAATAAATAATTTTATTTTTTTTTTAATTCTATTTTGTAAATTCTAAATCATTGAATATAAATTTCACATAGTCACATATTTTTCAAAAATTTATAGTCAAAAGTTGAAATTATTGTTAATAAAAAATGAACTTACTTTGCTGTTCCAAATCTTAAACTTACGATTAACTAATTGAAATTTTAGTATAGCAACGATTGATTGCATACAAACCCCATATTATGTTATCTTGTATCTCCGTACACATGTAAACAAGTAACAGGTTATCATGTTTGTAATTGAATCAGTTATTTCAAATTACAGAAAGTGAAATTTTACAGGAATCAATAAAAAATGTATTACATAAATACATCAACAATTATTTTGTATTATTGTAATTTTGTCTCTTTCTTCAATTATTTGCATTATTGCATTAATTTTCGTTATTTATTTTGAATGCTTCACGCATTCCTACATACTGCCCCACGTTGGACGTCACAAAATATGATGCATTATTTAATAAAAACTTCCAGGGTGCATTTAATTACAGTATTCTTCCGAAATGTTATATTTCAAGATTCAATTTTTCAACAAAATCTAATAATAAATGTTTTGAATTTGCAAATATTAAATTTTCAATCAAATTCTGTTCCAAAATACTAAATTTCACTTTAATTCTTCTTAAATTTTACTACCAAATATTTACTAATTAAATAAAATTAATTTATCAAATCTAATTATATTTAAATTACCTATAAATTTTCAACAGAGCTTACAAACATCGAGGTCGAACCACATTACTTCTTCGGCTTTTCAACATAAAATTCGGATTCAGCACACACAAAAGCCCCCATAACGATTTTCGGTCCGTTATTGTCGATATTTCCGGAAAAATTCTCGAAGATGACGTCCGCGTCCAGGTTGGGGCCCACCGGGTGTCCGTGGGGTGTTAACCGATGATATATTCGAATTCAGCGACTCAAAAAAACCCGGGTGCCCAGTTTCTCTCCTCTCCCGCATAAAGTTCGGGATAGTCTCCCGAACATCATAATCGTGATCAGCGACCTCGAAAACCCCCGGGTACCCGATTTGAGCCAATTCTGACTCTTATTTACGAAGTTATTAAATTTTCCAAAAGGCCTCTCGAAAGATGTGTTTTTGCATGCATTTTTGGCTGCAGCAATGCAACTTCCGGTTTGTAATAGGTACAAAGTAGGTACGAATGATATAAATAATTTTTGCAAGCAAATGCCAAAAACCGCATTCCGATACGTCCTATCCTAAAACATTTCCTATATTTGGCCTTTTTAGTGCTTCATTGCTTCGACTAATAATGAATTTTTTGGAGTTTATTTATAAATTTTGTGTGCTCCTGCCCATCCCAAATATATTGGGCCCAATTTGTGCCCACCCATTTAAAAAATGCTGTCGACGTCGCTGCAGATAATGGATTATCCTTTAATCACTTGGGGTTTTAACAGGGGGGGGGGGTAGTTAGAATAACATTACGATGAGATGTATATTTTCTTGCGACTACTTGAAATACAGAGAGCGCAAATTTATGTCTAAAAAGCAATATAACAGCTTCTCGTTGACTTTGTGACGCCACTCGTTGCCCCCTGCCTGCGGCTTTCTGTCTCTCCGTCTCTGCTTGAAGAAATTTTTGAAAATAAAATACACGTGATGTTGACTAGGGGGGGCTAGCCTAAAAATGACATAAAAAAACTTCACGCGATTAAAGGACGGCCCCTAACATGGTAATAACAGCACGTTAGTCCTAAATTAAGAAGGAGTTTTTTAGTTAGCTGTGAGTATATTGCAATATCGTCTTCTTACGAGGTAATTTAATTCGTATTATCGTTTTAAAAACTAATTAAAACTGTGTTTTAGAGTGCATTGATTGCAAAGTCGGTTACGTAATTATATGTATTCATATCTATTATCTGTTAAAACACGTAAATAAATAATAGGTTATCGCCTTTTTAATTTATTTTTGGAAAATAATAATTATCTTACATAAGTTATTATATGTCCCTAAGATTAATTATCCAACATGAAATTGTTTTTGTGTGCAATGTTTTGTTTGTACGCAAACACTGCAGAAAATTAAACTTAATAGTAGGTATTAGCTATGTAAAATATACACAAATTACCTGAGGCGACATTGGAAATTTTTTTACCGCCCCTCCCCCCCTAGCGAAATGTCGTAAGATTTGGCTCGATTTGGCCCCCCCTCTAGTCTCACGTGAGATTGTTTGTTTTACTTAGTTTAACCCAGTTCTTTCGCAATTTTACAGTTTCTTGCAGATTAAAAAAAAGTGATATTTTCTAAGACCCCCCCTCTCCCCACCGTGAGATTGGGTGAAATTCTGCTTGACCCCCAAGCCCCCCCAAAATTTCGCAATTTTATAGTTTTTTGCAGATAAAAAAAAACGTGATATTTTCTGAGACCCCCCTCTCCCCACGTGTTTTTGTATTTTTGTATAATAAAAATATTAATGTTATTCATATTTTATAAATATAAGCGGAGGAAATGGGAGCTCAACATTATTTTTGTTTAATAATCCTTACGTAAGATGTGACGAGGGGAGGGGGGTTGCTAAAATCTTACGTGCCCTTATGTGAGGGGGGGGGGATCAAATATTACAAAATTCGTCCTTACGTAATTAATGGAGAGCCCCATACCGGAATTTGAAGCACATGGACGGAAGGACGGAAGGTCGGACGGACGGACATGTACTTATGTTTTGTCTACTATTGGAGTGTTTCCTGTGTTTCATAATAATTTCACTCCAATAGTATAAATAACACAAATACATTGTAATTGCCTTATCTGATATACAGAATGTTTGCGATAAGAGGTAACAGTGCATAATTCTTATATATTCGGAAACTGCCGAGGTACATTTTTTTGGACTTCAAACTCAACCGGAAAAAAGCATGAATTTTTTCAAATGGCAACATGTTTTTTTTTTAACATTTTTGTAATCTGCAGTTGTTTCTCTATATATACATATAAAATTAGTATTGGGTTACATAAGAAAATTTATGAGAAAAATTCAAGATAATTTATTAATTATTTCATTAATTTAGTTTGGTATGAAAACAAAACAACATCACGGTACAGAAAACACAACCCATCTGCTAAATTGTTCAAAACTGCGACCATTTTGTTCAAGACATGATACTATAGTATCATTTTGTTTTCATATCACACTAAATAAATTAAATAATAATAGTATATTAAACAACAAGTTTAGTAAAGCAAAGTTTTACTAAACGAATTTAGCCTTTGAGTACGAGCGAGCGCAGCGAGCGAGTAACTTAAAAGCTAATGAGTTTAGTAAAAATGCTTTACTTACAAGGTTTGTTTATACTATTTTTTCGGATTTTGTGCAATTCTAACCCAAGAAATCTAGGTTCAAGAGTAGATTTTTTTGCGCGCGATCGATCTGAATTTTTGCATATGCTTTCCTACTGATAATTTACGGGGGGTGAGTGCGAGGCGAGGGGGGGGGGATTTTTTGATCAGTTTTTCAATATCTAGTGCCGTTTTTGAGTTATTGCTAATTCAAAATATTTCATAGTAGGTACTTGTGTAGGATTTCGGTAATCTAGTAACTTGACACGAATTTGTTTATTTACATAACAACAGTTAACAATTTTTATTTTCTATTCGAATTTTGCTTAAGTTACACACTATTAATTTATTATAAAAATGAGTGTTGCTACTGAAAACAATTTAGAAAATTGTTCTGAAGACATTTTAAATGCCGCTCGAGAAGCGTCTTCAAGCTTACTTCCTTTTAAATCCAAGGAAAAATACCAGAAGGTATATGAAATATTTTGTAATTGGAGGATGATAAAAAACGCACTAAGAACTGACGAAAGTGTAATGCTAGCGTATTTTTTTGAGAAGGTAAGCTATTTTATGTTTTTACATAATATTTTTGTGTTTTTCTTACAATATCTTTCATTATTTTAGGCAAAAGCGCTTAAGGCATCTAGTTTATGGTCTACATATTCCATGTTGAAAAGCACTATACAAATAAACGAAAATGTGGATATATCACAATACAAAAAGTTACTTGCTTTTTTAAAACGCCAAAATGACACATATGAAGCAAAGAAATCAAAAGTTTTGAGTATGGAAAACGTTACTACGTTTTTTAAAGAGGCTCCAGACGATAAGTTCTTATTAATGAAAGTGGTACTAATATTTGGTTTAAATGGGGCATGTCGGCGTGCAGAATTGTGCAGCTTAACTGTAGAAAATATAGAAGACACGGGAAAAATTTTGGTTATAACCTTACACGATACCAAAACCAAAAGGAAACGTGTATTTACCGTAGGATCAGACTGCGATGGATATGAAATTTATCATAAATATTCACGACTAAGACCCAAACAAGTCAAACACAATAGATTTTTCATTTACTATAATCACGGTAAGTGCACAATACAACCAGTTGGCATCAACAGTTTTGCAAAAATTCCCCAAAAAGTTGCCGAGTACTTGAAACTTCCTGATGCATCTAGTTACACTGGCCATTGCTTAAGGAGAACGTCTGCCACCTTCCTCGCTGATAGTGGAGCTGATATTCAAACGCTTAAAAGGCATGGAGGATGGCGTTCAACTACTGTAGCTGAAGGGTATATCGAGGAAAGCATCACCAATAAGTTGAAAATTTCCAAAAGTATATTTCATCAGCAAGAACTAGCGGCACCTCAAGATCATTCCGGAATGCAGATGGAAAATCAAAAGAGTTTTCAGGAAGAACAAATAGAATCGAACAAATTTGGTGTTGTTAAGTTTTCAAATTTGAATAATTGTACTTTTAATATTTATAACAATGTTTCCAATATTTAAATAAACAATTACTGTCAAACTGTGTTTTATTGACAGTGACATTACTATATAGTAAAGTGACTTTTCTATGTGGTAAAGTGCCACTTTAATAAATGATTTTGAATTTAATAAAATAGCACATTATCAGTCAAAATTCGAAAAATAAATTTATCTTGCATTTTTCTCGAAAATTTTCTTATGTAACCCTATGATAATTTTATATGTATGTATAAAATAAAAATAAACTGCAGATTACGAAAACCCTAAAATTACCATTTGAAAAAAAAATCTTGTTTACTTGCGGTTGAGTTTGAAGTACAAAAAAATTTATTCTTGCAGTTTCCGATAGTAAGTTTCGAGTTGAATAAAAAACTATTATAACTTTTTTTTGTATGTTCTAAGATATAAGAATTATTCACCGTTACCTCTTGCGTGAATACACTGTATATTAAAATTATATATTAGCAACTCTAAAAATATTATCCGATAATTGAATGGAGGCTTTATTTTAAATTTTTCTGTAAATATATTCTAATCTATATTTTTCAAATTTAACCTGCAATGTAGATAGAAGCCTAAGAACTTCGGTAATCCGAGTTCCACCTTGTTTTAACTGGTATCATCTGTTATTAATTGCCAGCTGTATGGATCGCGCTTAAATTTTCTAACATCAACTTCTATAATTTCGCCCAATTCATAATTATCGTCTATAAATACAATCTGAACATTAGGAATCACACTTAAAATATTTTTAGTAGAATCAGTAAAATTATTTCTTGCTAGATCAACTGAAGTCAATTGTGCCGTTGATTGAAAAGCTCCAGGCGTAATAGTAGTAAGGTGGTTGTCATTGATATATACACGTCGCAAGTTGGGCAGATTTTCGAACACTCCTGCAGGTAAAGAGGTTAATTTATTTTCCCCTAAATCCAGATCTCGTATCTTGGTACATTCAGAAAAGCTAGTGACGGATAACGTATCAATAGAATTTCTGGAAAAGTATAGCTTTTTTACATTTTTCAGTCCTTTCAACGTTAAATTTCCTATTTTTTGTAGTTTATTTCCTCTTATTTCTAGAACACCTACTGAAGATAGGTCTTTAAATGCGTTATCTTCAATATTTTCTATCAAATTCCTTTCTATTCTCAGATAAGTCAAATTTTTTAGTTCTTTAAATAAATTCACTGGTATCCGTGTTAATCTATTGTCTTATAACATTAGACCTTCCAAACCATTTTTTATTGTTTGAAAAACGTTTAATGGTAATTCCTCAATTTGATTAAATCCCAAGTCCAAATGGTCCAGCGAAGTTAAACCTACAAATGCATCTTCAGAAACTTTGGATATACGATTTCCCGTTAATTCCAAATACCACAAGGATTCTAGCCTTTCAAAAGGATTGGATTGAATTTCTTCAATTTTATTACGTGATAATGTCAATCTTTCTAATTGTTTCAACGAAGAAAACCACTGGCTGTCGATTACAGTTAATTTATTGTTGTGAAGTTCCAAATTATGTAACTTGGAATTGTTTTTGAATATATCTACGGGTAATTCTTTAATGTGATTGTTATGAAGATACAAATCTTCTAAATTTTCTAAAGACGAGAACGTCTCAGGTTTTAGTTCTTCAATTTCGTTAAATGAAAGGCGAAGAGATCGTAACGAAGTTAAATCTTTAAATAAGTACTTTGGAATCTGAGATAATTTATTATTCTCAATCTTCAATTTTTGAAGTCGATCTAATCCTTTAAATGTCTGTGGCTTTAGTTCTTTAATATTTGTTTTAAAAATTTCGATGAAAGCGAGGGTGTCTACACCAAGAAAAAGGTTTTCGGGTATTTCTTCTAAAGGACTTTCAATAATCTTGAAATCTCTTAAATAAGGAAATTTTTGCCAGATATTTTCTTCGAATCCTCTGACCTGGCATTTCCTTATTGTTGCAGCATCAATCGAACTTCTATAGAAGAACTCCGTTGGATGATTGCTATCAAATTTGATTTCTTGATTATGGAGTTGACTCTTGTGGACCCCTGAATGTTTGTCTTCTTCGCAAACCATCAGACCATCTTCAGACAATTTCAAGTGACATGGATCGTTTTGTTGATCTCCTTTAATTGATCCAGCACAAATAATTAAAAGGCCACATATTATAGTTATATAATTTTTCATATTGATTACCTACAAGATCATACAAAAATATAAAGTTTTGTTTAAATGCACTATCATAACCATTGAATATAAATTTGAAAAAGATGCGTAACAGTACACTAATTAATTTTTTTTTTGATTTTTTTTTCGGAAAAATTTACATAATATATTAAATTCTCATGAAGTAAGATCGTTTCTAAAATTTACATTCAAAAGTTGTAATTATTTGTAAATTTTACTTACTTTACTGTTCCAAATCTTAACTTACAGTAACTAATTGAAATTTTATTTTAGCAACTAAACAGACTGCATATTATGTTATCTTGAATCTCTCGAAATATAAATAAATATAATCAAGTAATGTTTGTAATTGAATCGGTCGTTTCAAGAATAATAAGAAGTCAAATAATGTAAAATTTTACAGGAATCAATAAAAAATCCATTATATGAAAATATCAACATTAAAAATTTTTGTTGTTGCAAATTTGTTCTTTTTTCTTTTCTTTTCTTCCTTCGTTAGGTTTCCATATATTTTAACAGACTATTAAAAAATGTTTCATGTTTGTTCAATATTTCGAATTTTAAAATATTTAATTAAATTATTTGGATAGCAATAAATAAAAATTTGGATAGCAATAAAATAAGTTGTCTGGGAGGTTTGGGTCAAGGTCAAGATTTTGGGTTATAAAATATAATAAATTGTTGTGTGGCAGGTTTGGGGTAAAGGTTTAAAAGCAAAAGTTTATGGTAACATTAGAATCCATCCCCAAGTTAAAATAAACTGCAAAATAACGCAATCAAATCAGGCCAATGATTAGTAATTTCTATTTGGAACTCCACGGTCTAAGAATGTTTGGTCTCATACCCTTCTGAGGTATCGTCGGAGGGGGGGAATCTTCTAGAGTGTCTTCGAGGTCATTCATATTATGCATTAAAATTGGGAAAAGTTTTTCTTCTTGAATAAAAAGCACTCCTACATTTCAATTTGAAATTATAACCATGGTCATTTCGATACAATAATTTATATGCATTTCAATTACAATAGACCTTAACTTTCATATGACTTGCGATCATCAGTATAAAAGAGAAACCAACTGAAATTCCAACTGAAATTTCATATAACTAAACTAGCACCATTAGCAAAACAACCACCCTGTACATAAAATATACTGAAAACCCATTACGTAAATAAAATATAGCATAACTAGAAACCTGACTTGACACTTCCTGTTTAAAATAGCATAAAAGCACGATTCGAAGAAATCACGCATGACCTACTCAAGCGTATCAAAGTACAACGCTCCATACCAAAGAAAGATTTTCTGAATAAACACCCTCATCTACTGGTCCTGAAAGCAGATTAGGATAATTCGACAGTAGTAATGAACAAAACCGAATATATAGAGAAAATGAATACTTTGTTTGGAGATGAAAGTAAATATAGGAAACTTTCCAAGAATCCTACCATTACTTACCAAGGTAGATTCAATAAAAAGATAAAGGAACTATATGAAAATGGTTACATTGATGATGTAACCAGAAAATCTCTAACAAAATACAACTCCCAGTTTCCCAGAGCATATGGCCTACCCAAAGCTCACAAGATAGGTATCCCTCTACGTCCAGTCATCAGTTGTATTGAGTCACCATCTATCCCTCTCGCTAAGTTCATAATCAACATCTTAATAAATGCTATCCCTTCTTTACCTTTCAATGTTAGAAATACCGAAGAGGCAAAAGAAAGAATTATCCAAACAAGATCCCTGACGACTATGTACTAGTGTCATTTGATGTAAACTCCCTGTTTACTAATATATCTAAGGAAGCCGTCATCTCTTCCAAACTCAATTGATAACCACTATATTCGACAATAGTTTTTTCAGCTTTGATGGAAATTTCTATTCCCAATTGGAAGGAACTGCGATGGGTGACCCCCCCTGTTCCCCACACTTTGCGAGCTTCGTCATGAACGATCTTCTTTACAATTTCTTCGGAACCATTAGTTTCAAAATACCTTTTCTAACTCTCTACGTTGATGACATGCTCACCGCTGTCCCTGCTACGGAAGTGAACACCTGTGTGGACATTTTAAATGGCTATAACGAGTTACTTACTTTCACATATGAACTCCAATCTAATTGCTCCATTCCGTTTTTGGACCTTCGTGTACAAAGGAGACCTGACGGCACACTGACTACAAGAAACAATCGTCTACTGATCGACTTCTGAACTACAATTCGTCACACCCACTAAGTCATAAAATGAGTGTCGTTAATACATTAAAACATAGACTCCATACTTGCGTACCTGACGAATTACTTGGTACAAGATTACATGACCTCAAACTAGAATTCCTTCAGAATGACTATCCAGGACGTTTGGTGGATCTGACCCCTTTCCGGAAGAGACCACCGATTACATCTACAAGTTCAGTAGACCCCAACAACTCCATATATAACTTATATAATGTAACTCCATATCAGTCCTGAAGATGGAGCGAATATATCCTCCGAAACGTCAGCTGACAAGTTTATAATTGTTTGATTTATACCTGTCCAAACAACCCGCAACCTTACTTCACATATTTTCACTTGGACGAGATTTGGTTTCCAAATATTGTAACATCTTACCAAATTTAATTAATTATTAACCCACAAATACTGACACAATAATTTCACACTTGTTGATCCTGGGAAGTCACCAATTCGAATGAATCGCGTCTCGTGGTGCTTCGCGATATCTCGGTCCCTTCCTCTAGCTAAGCTACTACCGACCTATAAAGATATAGACTTTGCGAGTAACAAAATATAGGCAACCCAACAACCATTCTACTTATGAATAATTTACCTTCTTACAACGTTCATCTTGGATTTTCTTAGATAGGTTATGTTAATGTCAACGTCAACGTTTATACTTATTAATTTTGAAATTTCAGATTTAAAGTGGTAGATAGATTTCAAATTTTTTTTGATAAGGTAAATGTCAAAATTTCTCAAATTTATTAAAACAATTCCATAAATTTGACTTTCTTGTTTAAAATTGATAAAAGTAGGCGTAGCACGCAATATAATGCCCACGAATTTCAAAAATTTCCTAATTAAATTATGCCAGTTTATGTTGTAATATACAAATATAAACATCAAAAATGGCCAAAAACCTTGTGTGTCTATCAGATTATTTTATACAAATATTACCCGTATTTTTGGTCATTAATTGCACTCAAAATTGACGGATCCAGAAAACTGGGACCTTTGATAGCTTCGAAAATTAAAGATCTAGAAGGATGGGATCAATGTTATTTTTCTACCCCAGTACACCGCAAAATCTATAAGTATTTTAACAAGCATTTTGAAATTTGGTTCTTTAGTTACTTACACTACTGTTCTGATTTAAAGCCTTAGTTTTACTTATAGGCTATGTATCTAGCAGGGTTAGCACCCTACTAGAATATATGCATGTGCTCGAAGAACCTCGAATGTCAAATGTAAATTTGGTACATAACATGATACTCTACATAACAGGACGTAGTCCAAATTTAAGAAGAAGAAGAAGAAGAAAAGTTTCTTAGTATCGTCAACTTACCAGATAATTTAATTTAATATTTTACGATAATGTTGCGTATCTTGAAACTGTGCATTGATTGCAAAGTCGGTTACGCAATTTTATTATCTGTTAAAACAAGTAAATAAATAATACGTTATTTAGGCTATAATAGGTTACCTTTTTAATTTGTTTTCAGTTAATCAAAATAATAATTATTTAAAAAAGTATTATGTCCATATAATTAAATTTCCAACATTAAATTGTTTTTGTGTGTAATTTTCCAGGATAATATTGGTATACCATTCATAATCCACTACAGAAAATTGAACTTTGTATTAACAAAGTAAAGCATACGCTTAAGGTATTCTATTGTCAACCTCAATTCTGTTGTAAAGTACTTAACACTAATAATAGTAAGTATAAGTAATAATAACATTAAACTTATTTATTAATTAAATATTATTAATAAAAACCATATCTCTGCTGTGATATTGTGTTAACCCACATTGCTAGTAAATTCAAAATTAAAAAAATAGTTTAAACTAGTGATCAGCTGAAGACTTAAGCACTAGTAATTAAAACTTCAATACGTAAATTGAACAAACCAAATTTATTTTAAAGATATAACAGCTTTTAGTTTATTCTAGAGGTAAACTATAAGTGTAACTTAAAACTAAAAATTGGCTATGTAAACATTGCATAACTTTCCCCATTAAATTTGGGGATAAAAATTATCTTTCAACCTCCTCTTTTCGGGAACCATTCGACGAGAAAGACAGCGAGGAAGCTAAAGTTCGCATCAAAAAGTCGAAAAGTCGAAAAATTTGAAAACCTGTTAAATTAAAAGTGCAGATTTACTTCTTTGCACCCATAATTGGAGAGTAAATTTTCGTTCGCCATCTTCTTGCAATGTACCGTTCAACGTGGAAGACCTCAATGAAGCGACAGGTCGCATCTGCCGGGCTCAAAAATTGCGCTACGCGGGACACGGAGCGTAAAACCCTAAAACATGTCAAAAATTCATAAACGTCAAACTTGAATTAATTTCCAATAATTTGGATATAACAAATGGTGGTCCAAAAGTAATTGACACTTGAACTTTTTTTATTTTCTTTATGCCAAATTATTTGAGATTTGGTTGCGTGGTTTAACCTATGCAATTGATACTATTTCATTTCATGATCTCGTAACCACATACAGACAGACAGACATACAGACAGACATACAGACAGACATACAGACAGACATACAGACAGACATACAGACAGACATACAGACAGACATACAGACAGACATACAGACAGACATACAGACAGACATACAGACAGACATACAGACAGACATACAGACAGACATACAGACAGACATACAGACAGACATACAGACAGACATACAGACAGACATACAGACAGACATACAGACAGACATACAGACAGACATACAGACAGACATACAGACGAACATCCAACTAAAATTCATCAAAAATTTATCAGGACATGATAAGGAACATTTTAATGCAAAAATTCCGATTTTTGATTTTTGAGTGGATTACAATACTTTCCCTTATGCATACGTATATGTATGGGCAAAGTAAAAATATATTATAGAAATTTTCAATGAAATTACACAATTTTTGTTTTAAAACTCTGAAGAATTTTTCTACTATAAAAATTAACTATACATCAACTTTTAAAATCTTATATCAAAAAATTACACAGATGGATTTACATATTTAACACAAATTAGATATAGCGTAAATCAAAACAAAAATTGTGTAGAAATTTGCAAGAATTATTGCGTAATTTTTTTTTTTAGGTGTTTACAAGTTAATCTAGTTTTATGTAGAGAAACAAATAAAAGTCCTGCTTAGTCAAGACCAGAAAAAATTTTCAAAAAATACCTTAAGCCTTCCTTTATAACATACAAAAAATTTGCAGGCTCAATTAGGTAAATTTAATAAAGAAATTAATTTCAGTTTAGTGTAGAGGTGAACTATCAGCAGCCAAAAAATTCTCATAAACTAATACCATAAATTCAAGTGCGACTTATACATATACCGCCTAGCAGTACTACTCTACTTATTACAATAAATAACTTTACGGCATACACACAGATTCTCAAGTGAATTTAAAAAAGAAAAAAATTTCTATATTATATATCTATATTCTAATCTATATTTTTCAAATTTAATCTGAAAGATAGATTGAAGCCTAAGAACTTCGGTAATCCGAGTTCCATTGTATTTTAACCTGTATCATTTGTTATTAATTCCCAGCTGTATTGGTCACGCTTAAATTTTCTAACATCAACTTCTATTATTTCGCCCAATTCATCATCATCGTCTATAAATACAGCCTGAACATTTGGAATCACACTTAAAATAGTTTTAGTAGAATCAGTAAAATTATTTCCTGCTAGATGAACTGAAGCCAATTGTACCGTTGATGGAAAAGCTCCAGGCGTAATAGTAGTAAAGTGGTTGTCATTGATATATACACGTCGCAAGGTGGGAAGATTTTCGAACACTCCTGCAGGTAAAGTGGTTAATTTATTTTCCCCTAAGTCCACATCTCGTATCTTGGTACATTCAGAAAAGCTAGAGACAGATAACGTATCAATAGCATTTCCGGAAAAGTATAGCGTTTTTACATTTTTCAGTCCTTTCAACGTTGAATTTCCTATTTTTTGTATTTTATTACCTCTTATTTCCAAAACACCTACAGAAGATAGGTCTTCGAATGCATTATCATCAATATCTTTTATCAAATTCCTTTCCAATCTCAAATAAGTCAATTTTTTAAGTCCTTTAAATAAGTTCACTGGTATCCGTGTTAATCTATTGCCGTATAACATTAGACCTTCCAAACGATTTTGTATTGTTTGAAAAACGTTCAATGGTAATTCTTCAATTTTATTAAATCCCAAATCTAAATGGTCCAGCGAAGTTAAACCTATAAATGCATCTTCAGAAACTTTTGATATACGATTTCTCGTTAATTCCAAATACCACAAGGATTTTAGCCTTTCAAAAGCATTGGATTGAATTTCTTCAATTTTATTTTGTGATAATGTCAATCTTTCTAATTGTTTCAACGAAGAAAACCACTGGCTGTCGATCACCGTTAATTTATTGTTGTAAAGTTCCAAATTATGTAATATTGCATTGTTTTTGAATATATCTACGGGTAATTCTTTAATGTGATTGTTATGAAGATACAAATCTTTTAAGTTTTCTAAAGACGAGAATGTCTCAGGTTCTAGTTCTTCAATTTCGTTAAATGAAAGGCAAAGAGATCGTAACGAAGTTAAATCTTTAAATAAGTCCTTTGGAATGTGAGATAATTTATTATTGTCAATCTTCAATTTTTGAAGTCTATCTAAGCCTTTAAATGTCTCTGCTTCCAGTTCTTTAATTTTGGTGTTATGTATTTCGATGAAAGCAAGGGTGTCCACGCCAAGAAAAAGTTTTTCGGGTATTTCTTCTAAAGGACTTTCAATGATTTTGAAATCTCTTAAATAGGGAAATTTTTGCCAGATATTTTCTTCGAATCCTCTGAGCTGGCAATTCTTAATTACCACAGCATCAATGGAATTTCTATAGAAGAACTGCGTTGAATTATTGTTATTAAATTCGATTTCTTGATTATGGAGTCGACTCTTGTGTACCCCTGAATGTTTGTCTTCTTCGCAAACCATAAGACCATCTTCAGACAATTTAAAGTGGCATGGATCGTTTTGTTCCTCTCCTTTAATTGATCCAGCACAGATAATTAAAAGGCCACATATTATAAATCTATAATTTTTCATATTGATTACCTACAAGATCATACAAAATGTTTTTTATTAGATGCACTTGTAACCATAGAATATAGAAATTTGACTTACTTTACTGTTTCAAATCTTAACTTACAGTAACTAATTGAAATTTTATTGTATCAACTAAACAGACCTCATATTAGGTTATCTGGTAATATAGGTTATCATGTTTGTAATTGCATCGGTCGTTTCAAAAATAGCAAGTCAGTGAAATTTTTTATAGGAATCGATAAAAATTATATTGCATAAAAACATCAACATTTTGAAAACTTTTTTTTGCAAATTTCTTCTTTTGGAGCTTTAATTTGTTAGTTACTTAACAATTATTTGTGCAGCATAGTTTTTATTCATACATATAAAATTTAGTCCATATCAATACATGTTTTCCATATATTTTATCAGTCTATAATATTCTATCATATCAATATTTTAGAAAACCTAAAAGAATGCATTAAACACTTTTTTGGGTTTTCTAAAATATTTATATGGTTAATATCGAGTTACACTACTTAAATCACGTATCAATCGATTAGACTACATTCTATTAGAAAATTTTTCATGTTTCTTCAATAGTCAAAATTTTAAAATAATATTGACTATCTCTTCAATTATTTCTTTTTTTGTAAATTGATTTGATTTTTGGATTTTTTTATAATTTTATTGAAAGACCCTTTGTTGAGTCTGTTGAACGATTATACAGTTGAAATTCCCTTTTAAATTTTTTACTCGTATCTATCTTTTTAATTTCCCTTGTTTGATTCAAGTTTTCTTTCTTCTTTATTTGTTTGTTTCATTTTTTTAATTGTCTTTTTATTTTAAATATTGTTGTATTAATTTTCGTTATTTATTTTGAGTAAGTCAAACTTTTAAATGCTTTACACTTTCCATAAATATTTCAAAAAAGTAAAAGTAAAAAAGTAGGTATAAGTACTATATTAGCGATCGTAAAGATTTATCCGATGATAGATACTTCTTTCACTATGTTACCAATGAGTAACGTGCGGTTACTGCAAAATCAGAACCCAATTCAAAATTTGATGCAGATAGTTTTATACCATCACATGGACTGCTAGGTTTTATTGCATTACCGACGGTTTCGAGATTACTCAATAGAGATTTCTTTTCATGAGGTACGAATTAACCCGCTGCACCAATGCATGATCATAAACTTCGGCATATTATTTTTTGAATTAAATTATAAATTTTTAAATTCTAGCTAGAATAGCTAGAAAACGTATATGTTGTTAACAGTAGCACGGCTAGATGTGGACTGTGAGTAGCTCAGCACACAAAAAGACAAAAACATACCATTTCATCGATTTACGTCGAGCCCACATGCTGTCAACAGAATGACCCATTTATCGACATTTATGGAATAAAACGAAACTTTAAAATCGATTATTTCGGAAATTAAAGAAATATTTTAGGTTCGTCCATAGTTCAATCGATTCAATTTAATGTCATCTGTCAATTTCCAAAAAATCTTTATCTTAACTATAAAAAACTGTAAGCGCACTTTGCGTGCTGTAGAGTTTAAAAACTTCACTATAGAAATTTTACTTCCTTATACAGAGTAGCCGTTTGAAAACGAAACAGACGGGATTGTGGCCATCAGAATTTTTTTTCAAGAAATGCAAAAACACGTCAATTTTATCATCGAGGGGGACAACTTTTGCGACCAATGTCACTCCCGTATTGTTTCATCCCTTCGCGCTGTAATGACAACCCCTAAAATGTTAATAGGAATGATATGGCAAGTGACACCTCATTTGAAAGGTCTTGCTTCCCTGAATTTAATGAAATAATTTTTTTGAAGTTTTATCAATTGTTCAACAAAAAATTTGAAGCTCCAAAAATGAGAAATAAATACGATATTTCAAAACATTTAGGAATAAAACAGTGAAAAACGCTTGGACAGGTTGATTTTAATTTCAAGGGGGCTACATTTACTGCTATTCATAAACATTGACAGTTCAATCCTTTTAAGGTTAAGAGCAAACCACACTTGGAATTTTGAATGAAAAATTGGGTCTGATAAAAATATCAGTTTAATCAAATTTGATGTTCAACAATTTGAACAATTTTTAATTTATAAAAATTTTTTTTTTTGAAAATTGATATTACTATCATAAAGTTTCAAATAAACAGTCGGTTCAAAAATCAACTGATATTTTTTCTGATGCAACTGTTATTTTAAAAAATCGAAGAATCATCGATTAATTGCCCGATAGACGATAATTGTATCGATTGTTTTTACGGTTGGTGCAACCGGGTATAAAAGTGCAAGATTGCAAAGTCGGTTACGTAATTATATTGATATAAAATATAAAAATGTTAAAATAAGTAAATAAATAATAGGTTATCACCTTTTTAATTTGTTTTCAGTAAATTAAAATAATAATTATCATACATAAGTTATTATAATATGTCCATAAAATTAAATTTCCAACATGAAATTCTTTTTGTGTGTAATTTTCCAGTATAATATTGGCATACCATCCACTACAGAAAATTGAACTTGATAGTATTAGCAATGTAAAGCATACACTTACGCTATTCTATTGTCAACGTCAATTATATTGTAATTGGTACTTAACACTAATAAGTAATAATTAAACTTATTTCTTAATTAAATATTATTAATAACAAAGATATATGTCTGCCGTGACTTTGTTTATTAAATTCAAAACTTAAAAAACTAGTTAAAACTAGTGATCAAAACTTAAACACGTAAATATAACAAACAAAATTTATGTTGAAGACCATTTTTGTTGCTGACAACATGGGCGTCGCCAAGCGGGGGGGGCAGAGGGGGGCTACAGCCCCCCACTGGCTTTTGGCAAAACATATAAATTTACAATTGCAATATAAAAATATAAAATTTTTTAACATAAATAATTAATTTTAATAGCGTTTAAAAAAAAATACCCCCCCCCTGCAATTCTTGGAAGCGACGCCCTTGGCCGACAGCTTTTAGTTTGGTGTAGAGGTAAACTATTAACAGCCAAAACTTTCTTATAAACTAATACCATTAATTCAAGTGAGACCTCTACATCTACCGCCGCCACACAGTGCTACTCTATTTGCTACAATGAACAACTTTATGGATTACGCATAGAAGCTAAAGTAAAATTTAAAAAAATTTGAATGTTACTGAGCTTGAGCTTTGTACTGTACAATTTTTGTGTAAAAAATCTGAACAATTTTTATACTGTAATTAACTATACATAAAAATTTATATCAAAAAATTACGTAGATGGATCTTCATATTTTTAACACAAATTGGATCCAGCGTAAATTTAAAGAAAAATTGGGCAGAAATATGCAAGAATTATTGCGTAACCTTCTGCTCAACTTTTTAACCCGTATAATTTGTTATTAATTCCCAATTGTATTTGTTGCGCTTAAATTTTCTAACATCGACTTCTATTATTTTGCCCAATTCATGATCATCGTCTAAAAGAACCTTCATAACATTTGAAATCACACTTAAAATGTCTTTAGTAGATATATTAAAATTATTGCCTCTTAGATTAACTGAATACAATTGCACGGTTGATGGAAAAGCTCCAGGCGTAATAGTAGTAAGTTGGTTGTCATTGATATACACACGATTCAAGGCGTGAAGATTTTCGAACACTCCTGCAGGTAAATTTGTTAATTTATTTTCCCCTAAGTCCAGATCTCGTATCTTGGTATTTTCTGAAAAGCTAGAGACCGATATCGTATCAATGGAATTTGCTGAAAAGTATAGCGTGCTTACATTTTCCATTCCTTTCAACGTTAAACTTCCAATTTTTTGCAGTTTGTTACCTCGTATTTCCAGAACTCCTAAAGAAGATAGATCTTCAAATGCATTATCTTCAATATCTTCTATCAAATTTTTTTCTAAACTGAGATGTTTCAAATTTTGTAGTCCTTTAAATAAATTTACTGGTATTCGTGTTAATTGATTATCGTTCAACATTATAATTATCAAACCATTTATTGTTTGAAAAACGTTTGAAGGTAATTCGCTAATTTTGTTTAATCCCATATCTAAATTACCCAGCGATGTTAAACCTACAAATGCTGCTTTAGAAACTTTGGATATATGATTTCCCGTTAATCCCAAATACCACAACGATTCCAAACTTTCAAAAGCATTTGATTGAATTTCTTCAATTTTATTTCGTTCTAATCTTAAAACACTCAATTGATTTAACGAAATAAACAACTGGCTGTCGATTGTCGTTAATTGATTGTCGTTAAGTTCTAATCTGATGAGTTTGGAGTTATTTTTGAATATATCTGTGGGCAATTCTTTAATTTGGTTGTTATCTAGATATAAATATTCTAAATTTTCTAAAGACGAGAATGTCTCAAGATCCAATTCCACCAGTTCGTTAAATGAAAGGTGAAGAAATTGTAAGAATGCTAAATCTTCAAATAAGCCTGTCGGGATGTGAGATAATTTGTTGCTGTTAAGCTTTAACTCACGAAGTTGATGTAAGCCTTTAAATGTCTGGGGTTCCAACTTTGTAATATTGGTATTATATATTTTAATGCAATAGAGAATGTTCCAAGACATATCGATGTCCGAAATATAATGGCTCACAAAAAGTTTTTCGGGGATTTCTTGTAAATAACTGTCAATAATTTAGAAATTTCTCAAATTAATAAATTCTTGCAATATATTTTCTTCAAAACCGGTAATCTGGCAATTTTTTATTGTTATACTTTCAACGGATCTTTTGTAGAAGAACTGCGTCGGATTATTGTTATTAAATTGGATGTTTTTAGGCTTCTTTTGCACTAAACGCATACCTTCTTCGCAAACCATTAGACCATTTTCAGACAATTTAAAGTGACACGGATCATTCTGTTCCTCTCCTTTAATTAATCCAACAGAAAAAATTAAGAAACCGCAGATTACAAATATAAAATTTTTCATTTTGGTAATCTAAAAAAAAATATTGTTAAGATATTTTTTTAAATTCTATTTTGCAATCATTGAATATAATTGTAAAAAAGATGCGTAACTATATTAATTTTTCTCAACAAATATTCTGGAAGTTTAGTAATTGCAAGAAATGCACCAACATTTGGTTCTCTTAAGGTTTCATCAAATTATTTATATTTTTAAAATTTATAATAAAAAGTTATAATTATTTGTACAATGCACTTACTTGACTATTCCAAATCTTAATCTCGAGTAACTAATTAAAATTGTATTTTAGCATTCTTTTTATTATTCAAGATGCTTCAAATTATATATCTTATATCTTTCTAAACCTGTAAACAAGTAATAGGTTATCATATTTGTAATTATTTTATTATATTATTTGTAAATATTACAAATATTTAATAATTAATGATTAATTTTAAATTATTTAATATACAAATTAATAATTTGTAATATATTACAAAAATAACAAAAAAAAATTTTTTATGTTCCTCCATTTTGAAAATCTAAAATTTCTTTAATTTTTACGATTTTTCTTAATTTGATCTAAATTGCTCAGTAAAAATATAATTTCAAAATTTATTAAAATTGCCCCCCTCTCCCGAAATACTTTCATTTGACTTATTTCAAAATTTTGAAATCAAATAACAAATTTTTTAGAACATAGGTAAAAGAACACAAAAATTGTCCCCCCCCCCCTCTAAACGAAATCCCGTATATTATCATATTAGCATATTATCATTATATCTGATTAACATATTATCATATTAACATATTTATTATCATATTAACATATTATCATTAACATATTAACATATTATTATTAACATATGTTAATATGTTAATGATAATATGTTATTATCATATTAGCATATTATCATATTAACATATTAACATATAATAATCATGTAATATTATCTTATTATCTTAATAAGCAAGTTTCTTCAATAAAATCTTAAGAAATCTGGGAAATCTTAAGAATGAGCAGGCAACATCGGCAGTTTATAAGGGAAATACATAATAATATTAGCTGGATACCCGGTTCCGCTATGTGGTACCAAAGGAAATGTATTAGACCGAATCCAAAAAATAAGATAAAGGTCACCAAACAAAATTTGGTTTAATATATCCGGTAGTTTAGGAATGACGAGGTACCATACACATGCACCAACGTTTTTATCTATTTAGATTATGCAGTTTTTCTTAAAACTTAAAACAAAATTTAATGGATATCATAACTTTAACACTGATATGATTAGTCAAGTGAGAGTTGGCCTAATGATTTTCCCATAGTAGACCAAGACCAAGAAACTAATTTTAACTTTAAGCTTCTTAAATTCCCACTTTTGAAGTATTTTCGCAAAAAATACATTTATTTCAATTTTTAATTGTTTTCTTCAATATTCAATTTTTTAAATTAATTTTATTTTTTTCTTATTTTCTTAGATCCTCTCTTTTCACTTTCTAATAAGCTATTTTTTGTTTAAATAACAATTTTTGGTTACTGATGGTGATTTTTGTAAATTGATTATCAAACATGTTGATTTTTGAAAATTGGCCAATAAGGTAGTTGGATATCCCAAAAAAGCGTACGCCGCGCCATCTTCTGGTCAATTATGGCCAGATTCTCACCTAATTTATACACAAAATCTAGGCGGCGGCACCATAGCTGTCCAACTAGCGTATATCATTAAGTAACCTAAAGTTGTTATTTAAATAAACATTATAATATACAGGATGTCCCCGGATGCACTTTGCATAACTTAAACTTAAATAACTTAAAAGATTTAAATCTTTTATCGTGTAAAATCAATGGCTTTTGAGTTATTAATTAAAATAAATACAAAAATTTTGAAAATTTTGAACTTTTTCTTTTTTTAGCTTTTTTAAAAACCTTGTATCGTTTAAATGAAACATTTTGCAAAAAATCTGACGCTTAATTTCGAATAGAAAATTTAACGGTCCACAACTTTTGTCTAGTAAAAATTTTCGAAAAACCAATATGTTTCACAGAAAATTAGAAAATAATAACTCTGGAGCGTTTGAATTTAGCAAAAAAATTGAGTTAATTAGAAAAGTGTCCTCTATCACCACCTAAATTATGTAAAAAGTATCCGAGGACACCCTGTATATAAATGAGTCATTTTCAGACGTATCCCTTTCTCGCATCCTACTTTCCAAGCCTGTCTGTCGGTCCAATCATTTTCTTGAAGTTCTCTGTTTTTCATTGCATCCTCAATCTCCTTTAATATAAAAATAATACTGCACCAATATTGAAAAAATGTTCACATCTAAATATTGGCCCAATAATGTTTCCAATGTTACAGCAATATTGCGTCAATATCTGTGCATGTGATTCAACTTTAATGGTAAATATTATTCGAAATTTACATTAAATGAACGCCACAACGCGGAAAATATTAAGTTAAACTAATATGTATAGTTGGTATAGAAAGTTTTGTTCATAAACCAAACGTTTGCATTTGTTGGTGTTCTAGTTAGTGAATTATTTTTCCCCCGGATTTACGATAAAATAATTCAGAATCAAAATCAAAACAATATCAAATGTTATTTATAAACATATTATTATAATAGATTTTCGCGGTTATTATTACATTTAGAATTTTTATTTCTACAGAACAATTAAAAACAAATGAAAAACAATCGAGAAAACTTCGGAGCCGGACATTTGAACGCGGCCGGTTCAACGCGGTCGGTTGAACGCGGCCGTTTGAACGCAGAACCGTTTGAACGCAGGGACGTTTGAACGCGAGGACGTTTTGAACGCAGAGACGTTTGAACGCAGGGACGCTTGAACGCAGGGACGTTTGAACGCGGAGACGTTTGAACGCAGAGACGTTTTAACGCGGGGACGTTTGAACGCGAGAACTTAGATGCAATTGCACCTACCCTCATTATATTTAAATATAATAATAAAATATAACCTTTTTTTTATATAAAATAGAATTATCAATGTTGAGCTACAGGACACAAATAAAACACATTATTTAAACGAGCTTTCAAAAAAGCTTTTTTTTATATTGAACAGAATAAAAATACAGAAGCTTACAAACAAATAAAAGCTAACTGGATTTGGAGCAAACAAAAAGTTTGGTGATATATTTATTATACGGAACTTAACCATTCATTTCATAATTATGAGAAACGCTTCTCAAAAAATCAACAATATTGCGATTATTGTAATCCATAAAGGCTCATACACAATTAGTCTGTAACAGTAACGAGAACGGGAACAATAACGCTAGCTACGTAAGGATATTTCACTGGCTAAAATTTTTAAAACACGCCCTTTGGCAGCTTACGCATGCGCATAACCATAGCAGCATCATAGCAGTAAAAGTTAAATCGTTTCTGTCCGTTCCTGCTAATTGTGAATGAAGCCACTTGAATACATGTATTTTATCTTTTTACTGTTCCCGTTCTCATTAAGGTTACAGATTAATAATTGTGTATGAGCTTTTACAAGTTTTTTTATTCTATAGTCTGCATCAACGTACTGTTTTTTTGTAGAGGTTCGTGCCCGGCAATTCGTTGTTCAAAAATACATCTCTGCCATGTTGTATTTTTTTTAGTGTGTTAATAAATTTCCAAATTAGTTGATTATGCATCCCCAATAATTCCGTTTGTAGGCGTTTATGTGCTGCTTCGGCGTGACTGTTTCTTCTGTACATCATTCATGACGCGCTGATATACAGACCAAAGCTGAGGTGTACACATTGCAGGACGTCTGTTGGCGGAAAGGTAAGCCCCTAAGCCCTAACATCAAAATTAATACTTAAAATTTGTTATCGGAGGTGGGGGGCGAAAATTTGAACTACTTTGGTAAGGGAGCGCCTATAAATTATGTAAGCACAATTTTTCTAATTTTTGATCCTCCCGCTCCACGTAAGGGTCCGTAAGATTTTTAATACTTCCCAAACTCATTTCTCAAAATTATGAAATGATGGTTAAGTTTTGTATATATTTATAATACAGGGGGGAGTGCAATTGCATCTAAGTTCTCGCGTTGAAACGTCTCTGCGTTCAAACGTCCCTGCGTTGAAACGTCCCTGCGTTCAAACGTCCTCGCGTTGAAACGTCCCTGCGTTTAAACGTCCTTGCGTTCAAATGTCCCTGCGTTCAAACGGCTCTGCGTTCAAACGGCCGCGTACAACTCGCCGCGTTCAACCGGCCGCGTTCAAATGTCCTAGACCGAGAAAACTTTGATTTATAAAAAATATGCTTCGTTTATTTGTAAAACTTTGAATTGCAATTCAAATTATTAGTTGCTATCCAAATAACATCAAAGCAACGCAAATTCTTCATCCTCTTCTACTCTCCTTTAGATCTGCGACCTGTATTTTTACCAACAGCAACCTCGGTGGTGTTCCAAATTCACTAGATGTGATGATTTTTACATACCTCAGACATATTAATGCACATACTTATGTGTTTAGGAAATTTTGAAATCGAAATTTTGTTATTAAAAAATTCTTTTGAGAAGATTTAGATGCATTTTAGATGGATATTCTTCTGTGCGTATGTGTGTGATCTGAGTATAAAAGAAAATAGTATCAATCGCACCGGTTGAATCGCGCAACCAAATCTCATGAAATTTGGCATAAACGTACATTTAAACTAACATAGAGGCCAGCTCAAAATAAATATGCTGTGATATTTCATAATTGATTTACATTGATTTTACCAAAAAATTACACTTTAAAAAATTAATTATGAATTAAAATCAAATGGGGAAAAGGATGCGATCTTTACATAGCCTATTTTTATTGTTGATGAAGGCGAATCATCAACCCATAGAGATTGCCGACGTTACGTGTCCTCGGAAGCGCGGAAACTACCATAAAATATTTTAGACTGTTTCCGGATTGGAACCGGGTACATTAATGTCAGCAGTTGCTGGGCTAACATACTAGACTAATGATCGTCTTTGACGCAAATAACGACTAGAGAACGATAACCCAGATCCGAAAAAAAAATAACACCAAAATGAAGCGGTTTAAGGTAGGGACGATTTTGCATCACTAAACGACAATTTATAGTTAAAAATCGAAATTTCTTCTTTTTTGAATTAGTACCTTTACAATGCGGAGTGTTTTTCAAGTGGAATTATTTCCAAGTTTTACTTAAAAACAGAGATTCCTGTTCTTCTGGAACCGGGTTTTAAAATATTACTTTAAATAAGAGAGAATAAGAGAGAAAGTCGGATCTACTATATACAGCAGAAAATAAAATTTGCATATTATTTTAATTTTAAACGAAGGGTTTTAAGGATATTAATTTGGTATATCAAATGCAAATTCATAAAAGCATAGCAAGTCAATCGAGTTTCCATAAAATCGTTAGTTAAAAATTAAAAATTTTATGTTTTACTTTTTGGTGCGACTTCCTGTTGGTAGGTTTGAAAAAAATGCATTGTTGTAGTATATAAATGCTTTACAATATAGGAGAGCACGATAATGCGCGGTGAAAACCACAACATTGACAATGTTTTCAATCTCATTTTCCGCTGCTCTCTGTTGTGTCACAGATTTAACAATATGCTGTGGTTTTTCCGGTGTTGGTTGGCGTTGTATTGTATAAATCACGGATAAAGCAGCTTGAGCGAACGGATGCATTAAAAAGTTCGGCCACTTCTAGACCATCTGAAAACTGATTTTGGCTTTTTGTTAGATGTACCGTACACGGAGAGAAATGAATTTTTGCCGTAATGATAAACTAGCAGGACTGATTAACAAAATATCACTCTCATGACATTTTGTCGGTTCGGCATAATAATATATCATGACTCTAGTCATGACGATCTCTAGGTCGGATTGCATGCAAAAATGCATGCAAATATGCATCATAAATGCCCGAAATAAGCAACAAAATCGCCAAAAAGAACGAACATATATGCAACGTCAACTTTCAATAAATACTAGAATAGTTATTTACGTACAAGCTAGCGAAAGTGATCCATTCCGGAAGAGTAAGCAAAATATCAGAACTCGCTAGCGCTCGTTCTGATAGCTTACGAAGCCGGAATAGATCACTTTTTCAGCGAGTCACGTATGCGGCTTTTCATCCAAGACGAATCCTTTCCAAAATAAAAATATAAGAAATATGAGACCCCAATACATAACAACGGTAATGAAATATAGGACGTACGTAATATTTTCATTACGGTTGTTATGACTGGTGATATCATGGTAATATAACACAAAACTGCATCGACCGCAACGTATCATTTTTCAAGTTAAAACTACATATAATGCGATACTTTCCAAGGTCTTGGATGAAAAATAACTTTTTGTTTATTTAAAAGGCATTTTATACCATTTTAGGCTACTATACAAAGTATAGCAAGAAGCCTTATGTTCTGGTACTGTGTCCGTCCGTCCGCATGTTTCAACTTTAAAAACTATTCCAGTATAGTTTTAGGCTTCCATACAAAGTGTAGCAAGAGGCCTTATTTAAACTATAGACTATAGGCATAGTTCTTAAATTTGAAACATGCGGACGGACGGGCGGGCGGACACGTACTTCTGTTTTTTATACTATTGGTGTATTGTGTTCAGGGACGGAACTACCGGGGTGCGCTGGGTGCGATGCACGCGGGCCCCCTGCTCAAAGGGCCCCCAGTTGTACTGTGACCTTTTCAATCTTAATAAAAATCTCAAAAATAAGAGGTGCACAACTAGATGCTATTTGAAGTCTGGGGAGGTATAGAATACCCCGAGGTCAACAGCAATTATGTTGAAACGATTGCCATGCTATTAAACTTGTGACTCCCGTACCAAGAATTTTACTATATTCTGTGGGGTGTTCCACACCCCCCAGACCCCGGTGAGCGTTTTCGCAACGCATAGATACAGGGTGTCCCCGTGACCGTGGAGAACCTTTGAGGTGGTGATAAAGGACACTTTTCTAAGACAAAATTTCAAGTAAAATTTTTGTCCAAGTCCAAACCCTTGGGGGGTACGGCGCTTTTTTAAACTTCTGTTTTCAAATGGCCATAGTTCCGATATTATTGATTTATTAGCTTAATAGATTAGAACTTCCTTAAAGACCATTCTCTTATCTACAAATTAGCTTATAAGCCCTTATAGTCTAGAATTAACGGGTTTCGAGTTATAAATTAAATTAAGGAAAAAAATGTTTAAAAAATTCAAGTATTAAAATAAATTTTGTGAATTTATTTTTTTTTACCTACACTTTGTTCGTTATTTTCAGAATTTCTGTGAAAACGTTTGGTTTTCCAAATAAATGTGTTTAACCAAAGTTGTAGCCCGTTAAATTTCCTATCCGGTTTAGGCAGTTAGTTTTTTTGTAAGATGTTTCGTTTAAGAGATACGGGGTTTTAAAGAAAATTAAAAAAATTAAAACCTGAATTTTTTTAATTTTCTTTTTTGATGTTAAAGCGTAATTTTTTGGTAAAATCAATATAAATCAATTATGAAATATCACAGCATATTTATTTTCACCTGGCCTCTATGTTAGTTTAAATGCACGTTTATGCTAAATTTCATGAGATTTGGTTGCGCGATTCAACCTGTGCGATTGATACTATTTTCTTTTATACTCAGATCACACACATACACGCAGAAGAATATCCATCTAAAATGCATCTAAATTTTCTCAAGAGCATTAATATGTCTGAGGAAAGTAAAAATCATCACATCTAGTGAATTTGGAACACCCTCGGTGGTGTATTTTTACCAACTGTATTTTTACCAACACCAACCTCGGTGTTGGTGTTGGTAAAAATACAGATTGCAGATCTAAAGGAAAGTAGAAGAGGATGAAGAATTTGCGTTGCTTTGATGTTATTTGGATTGTAACTAATAATTTAGAAATAGAAGTTTTCTCGATTGTTTTTCATTTGTTTTTAATTGTTCTGTAGAAATAAAAATTCTAAATGTAATAACCGCGAAAATCTATTATAATATGTATTTACATTTGATATTGTTTTGATTTCGATTCTGAATTATTTTATCGTAAATCCGCGGGAAAAATAATTCACTAACTAGAACACCAACAAATGCAAACGTTTGGTTTATGAACAAAACTTTCTATACCAACTATAGAAAAGAAAATTAAAAAAATTAAAACCTGAATTTTTTTATCATTTTTTTACTTAATTTAATTTATAACTCGAAATCTGGTGCTTCTAGGCGATAAGTGGTCATAACCTAATTTGTAAATAAGAGAATTATCTTTAAAAAAGTTCAAATCCATTAAGCCTAAAAAATTAATAATATCGGAGCTATGGCCATTTGAAATTATAAATTCAAAAAATTGCTTTAAAGGGAGGTACCTCCCAAGAGTTTGGACTTGGACAAAAATTTTATTTCAAAATTTATCTAAGAAAAGTGTCCTTTATCACCACCTCAAAGTATCTCTACGGTCACTATATGCACTAAAACTTTTTGTTTGTATACAAACGATATATTGATTATTTGTTCTGAGAGAATAAAAAGTTTTCATATATGTGGGGGTCTGGGGGTATGGAATACCCTCCAGTGCACCAGCAATTATATTTGTCGAAAAAACAAATTAAAGTTAAAACTTAAAAAACTGGGTGGGGGTTGATATTTGCGTTTGCCAGGCAAGCTTAGAAGAGGGAAAATTTAGAATATTCTAGAAAATCCTAGGAAAGCCAATAGCCAAGGAAATCTCACAAAATTAAAATTAATTAATCTTTAGTATCCTAAAGATTTCCTAAATTTCCCAAGATTCCTTGGGAAGAAAATAGCATTCTTAAGTTTTACTAAGATTTCATAGAATTTCCCTAAAATTTGCTTGGATTTATCACAGTTTTCCAGTTAGTACAAAACTAAGTGGAAATCGCGGGAAAACTTGTGTGTACTAGTGAATGGTAATCTGAAGAAAATCTGAAAAATTTCAAGGCAATTTGTAGAAATATAGAAAATGTCAAAAAATCCATAAAAATTTCAAGAAAATCTTAGGAAACTCTTGAAAATTTTGGTAAATAGAAAATCGAGAGAAATGCAGAAAACTGTAGAAAATTTTAAAGCCACTGAAATCTCAGAAAATGAAGAAAGCAAAACTATTAAATACAGTAGAATCCGCTTCGGGCCAAGGTCATTTTAATAATATTAACTGATAACTGATAACTGATAACAATTAGCTAAATTTAGAAAAAGGCGAATTTTAGAAGACTTGGATTAGAACAAGATAGAAGAAAAAAAAAGAAAGAAAAAGTGGTCGGTTTCCAAAAAAAATGATCACAATAACCGACTGATAACATTATCCGAGATCACATTAAGCGGATTCTGCTGTATAATATATATGTTACGGTCAATGTTGACAATTCGGCCATTAACGTCAATGGCCGGACAATAAAGTCAATGGCCAGCTTAGTTGGGCATTAACGTCAATGGCCATGCATTTTCGGCAATGCTGACATTTAAAATTGTATATGTGGTTTTTACATCATTGCCCGGGCAATGACGTTAATGTCCAATGCAAGGTGGACAATGATGAAATTACTATTCTACAGATTCTGTATTCTATCACTTTTTCAGTTTCGGCTGGCGCAACTACAGCAAATCACGGATCCACCGATGGAATTAATGAATTAATTAAATTTAATTAATTTTTCTTCCGGGCCGCTTTGGCTGACGCAAACACGACAAATTATGGATCCACCCTAAAATGATCGTTCGTTTAAATTAAATAAAAATTTCTGTACACTTATGAGGCCTTGAAATTAGCCGAGTTGCTGTCATTTACACGGAAAAATGCGTGCACTACAAATAATTGTCCCTAGTTGAAGTGCATCTCCATTTTGCTGTTCCTTATAGTAATTATTCTATAATATCATCATTGTCCAATCCATTTTGGCCATTAACGTCATTGACCGGCCAAAGACGTAAATATTACAATCATATGAAAATATTTACATCATTGCCCACCGTTAACGGGCGTTGACGTCAATGGCCGGTCAATGACGTTAATGGCCAGCGTAAATAGGCATTGACATCATTGCCCGGCCATTGACGTTAATTCCCAATTTACGTCATTGACCGTAACATATATAATATAAATAAAAATATAATATTCTAATTCTAGATTTCCTCAAATTTTCCTTTTGTTTTCTATATGACAATTTCTCCATCATTTTCCCACTTATTAGTAAACAAAGAACAAGAAATTTTAAGAATTCCCAGAAAGTTTTAGAAAATCTATAAAAATTTCACTAATTTTACAATTAGGAAATGTAGAAAATTAGAGGAAATAGAAAATTTTAGAAAATCTTAGAAAAATATCCAAAAAATCTTGTGAAGTGGGGAATCACGGAAAATTTTAGGATATTTTATGAAATTTAAACAATCTCAGAAAATTGAAAAATAAAAAACTCATCTATATATTTTTGTAAATATTTAATTTAAAAAAATAGGGGGGGGGGTAGTTACTCGTCTTTATACCCGCTCTAGTTTAGAAGGAATTTTTTGGAAGCAGGGCAACTTCGCACACGGGTCCCTCACCTGCTTGTTACGCCACTGATTGTGTTTATTGTTATAGTATGAAAAATATAGGTATGTTATAATTACCATAGATAACTGTTATTTTCTTTTTTCATCTTTTAATGTTCTTATATCCTAAACTTTTGAAGTTGGTACTTTATCGGATTATCGAATTCGCTATTTTAATGCAGGCTTTATTTAGAATTTTTCTGTATCTACCTAATATTCTAATCTATATTTTACAAGTTTAACCAGGAAGATAGAAGTATAGAAGCCTAAGAACTACGGTCATCCGAGTTCCACCTAGTTCTACTATATTTTTTACTATTTTGTAAACTCAAAACTTAATTTGTTGGCACCGTTAAATTTAAATTCTAAATTATAGAGCAAGATTGTCTTCTGATAAAGAAATTTTTTCTTTTTTTTAGAAATTTGATAAAATATGCCCAAATATGCATGAAATTTGATAAAATCCGCCCAAATATGCACGATCAGTAGATTTCAGTCGAAATATGCAATATTCTAAAAAATAGCCAAAATATGCAAATGCATATGCAAATTCATATGCAAATTCATATGCAAATATGCATATGCATAAAATCCGGTTTCTAATCATGAGGTTATATACCTATAAAATCACATTATCATAATATTATATTCCCACTTTTTGCTAAATTTATTAGGAAATCCTGATGAATTTGACAGGATAACATCCTAATACTTTATTAGACCGCCACTTCCTGTTAAATTATTCGTAAGACCTGCAATCCCGCTTTTTACTAGTTATAATTCTGAATGGATTATTAAGAATTCAGAATAAATTCACAATACCATTTTCTCAGTGAATTTTCTAAAATTGTAGGAGCAAATGGCGTAATATTTAGGCAAAATTTAGCGGTCTTAGCTCTAGATAGCGGATTTCTTAGATTAACCATCTAATCTCTAACCTTGTTGATTGATTTGAAGTTCCCATTGTAATAACGCAACAAATAAACTTGTACAGTGTGCGAATTAAATTTTAAAATTAGTTTTGGAAGTCGTTAATTAATAGCTACTGTATAATATACCAACATATAACCTGTTTTGTGAAGTTATCCCATCATAAATTATTATATTTACATAAAAAAATTGTATATTAAGAAAGTGTTAACGGTTGATTACAACTTGAGTTTATTATTATTTTTTGTTAATTATAAAACATAATATTGATGTTTATTTACTTTTGGTTACGGTTGAAAGAATTTTCTACACTATAAATAGTTTGTACATACTAAATGTCGCTTTAGTTATTAAAGGTAAGAAAATTGTCAGTTTCCAATTTTATAAATAAACTAACGAAGAGCGCACGCACGTATCTCGGTGCATTTTCGGTTATCAACTCAAACTCGCTATTTCCACGTTCAGTATCTAATATTGTCGTTCTGGGTGTAGTAGACCGTGTTATCACATTTTCGCAATGACATGTGGAGTGCTATCGCTGATAGAATCGCCAACTTTTTACGGGGAAAACGTCAAAAGCGTAAGTGTTATTTAACTTTTTTTTGTAATATTTATTATTTTTTTATCAACCTCCTATTAACATAGATGTAATAAATAGCTTCTAAGATAGGAATAAGTGGCCTTGATAATTAAAACAAAATGAAATACAATTAGGAACGAAACTAATACAAATAAATACATACAGTCGGTTATCGTTCGCGCGATCCTACAATTTTATTTTTAAAAGCCCGCCTTTTCACCCACCCTTAATAAATAACTATTTTTAAATTATTGAGAACATATGGCTTTTAGCCAATCTTCTGATAGCTCCTTAAAGTAGTAAACAAATCTTGAATTTATTTTGTAACGCACAGCAGGATATTATACTAACTCTAATTTATCCTTGTGTATTATATACTGGGGAACATCCCTTACGGCTCTTTCACACGAAACTTTTCTGACCGTCTCCAGTCGAATGAAACGAAGCTCGATATTTTCGCTTTCATTATTGTTAAAAATATAAACATAAATTTTCAATTTTAAATTAGGTGTAATTTCTCGGCAATTATTCTTCCAAACAAATTATTGCATCCGTAATTCTTAACAACAATAATTAAAGAAGAGATAGTTGGAAATATTGACGCAGGGAGAAAATTATTTTTTTCCAATCTATAGGAAAACTTCACTTTATGTAATTTAATAAACAAACTAAATAATTCAATTATTGTGAGAGCAATTGTTGTTACTTTTATTACAGGTTTTTTTAAATGAAACTGGATTTGTATTGTTTTTTTACTGATTTTCGGATATAACGAAATTTTTCGTGTTCAGATCATCAAGTATTTTCTCAAAATTCTAATAAAAAATCATATTTAAAATAATTGCAGATAATATTTTCAAATTGATTTCATAGACATAATATAGTTCATAGCAATATATAAAACTTAATTTTTATTTTCACTCTTTTTAAGGCAGTTAAATTTGTAAGCCGGTTATTAATTTTTTTTTTAAATGAAATTATGGTAGTTACAGTGGCGTATTTAGAGGGGGACCCAAAGGCAATTGCCCCCCCCCCCGGTTTACTCGGATTGTACCCGTAAAGCCCCCCCTGATCAAAATGATGTTTACCACGAAGTTTTAAAATTTAAATAATTTTAAATTATTTTTATTTATTTGTTTATTTATTCATTTATTTACTAGCTCGAAAGCCCGTCGTTTCCCGCTGCTGGATGATTCCCGTTTTTCTATATTGTTGTGCGGTGGGGCAATTAAAATTTTTACTCTCTATATACAAATTTAAATATGATGTAATATAGGCAATATTTTAAGTGCGGTGCAAAAGCCGCAACACGCCCACTCGTGCCCTCCGGAGGGTTAAATAAATGTTTTTCCAAGCTTTAATATTCTCGAAGCTAAAGGTTTAAATTTCGCTTATTTTTGCTTAAAAATTCAAATTTCTCGGTTTTTCCTTGCGAAAGTTGTAAAATTATAAATCTCCCATCTTCTCCAAGTATACTAAAAGAGTGGAAATCCTGCGATATGTACTGGAGGGTGTTCCACACCCCCCAGACCCCCCGGTTTACAATTTTGACAATTTTTGTTTAAAAATTCAAATTTCCTGGTTTGGATTAATATTGGACAAATATTTTTAGTCCTAATCTTAGTTTAATGTATTTTTTGATTGGTAAAAAAAATCGACCAGCCAGAGTGTTTTTTTCACCAAAAATGACACGTTGTAGCAAGAGCAGCTGAAGCCTGCTGGGATTTTATGTAATAGGATTAGTTACAACTGACGCGCACGAATGGATTAACGAGATTCTAAAAATCTTTAATACCCCCCCCCCCCAAACTATTTTCTAAATTTGCCACTGGGTAGTTGAGTGCGTAAATTATAAATATGAATATTAAATTTTACTGATTATTTAAGATTTCGGGTTGAAAAGGCCAGAAACCCTATTCCGATTATTAGATTGGCTGTTTCCATAACGTTAACTCCGCCCATGCCGTGTCTTTTTCTTATACAGGTGTGTTTTGGGATAATTTGGCAATTTGTATGTTACTATCGAAGCTGTTATGTTATAAGCTATTTCTTATTATTATTATTATTATTATTATTAGAGACAAGATTCGCTTCGATTCGAACTTTATATAAATAACAAACGTTGAAGCGAATTTGTTTCCAAGCTCACTCTTTTGGTAAAAACATCCCTAAAACCGTCTGATCTTGAAAATCATTGATCTATATAGAATCTAGATAGAAGCCTTGGTTCTGATGTAGACGCAGTGCTTAAAATTCGCACTTTCTAGAAGAGGCTATCAGCACGCGTGTGCAAGGCTCTTCTTTCCCGCGAAATGGAACGGTTGTGTTTGGGTTACCAGTGTAACCGCTAAAAGACAACTGCGCCTGACTCCGCCCACTAAAACACATTGCTGCACCTATTTACGTCAAAGGAGCGCGGTCGTCGTCTAGGGTTAGAATGCTAGATTGCTATGTTGCAGTTGTGGGTTTGATCTCAGACCAAGAACATCTGGCTATTTTTAGTGCCTCTCTCGCAAGGTACAGGCAACATCTTTGAGCTATTAAGGGGTTAGTCCACTCTATAGGCGGAAAAAATAGGCTTTTTTAGGATTTTTTTCAGAAAAACTACAAAATAAATCGAGATAAAAAAAAAAGGGTGGTTATTATACATATCAGTGACAATATACTCTAATTTTTTGAAACGATGAATTTCAAAATGGCGGCTGTGCGGTGTTTTTGCGATAACGTCTCCTTTTCCACAGACTGACAAACTGCTCCTATAATTTTTGAATTATGATGAGCCAATAAATTTTTTTTTATTATTTACCTTTTTTATTTATTATTTACTTAACAACAGCTATTATAGAAGTACATAGAATTTTTTCGATATAGTATACATTTTGGCCAAATGGTGCACTGCTGAAGTGAGAAGTGAAAAATTTGACTTCAAATTGTCAGAATATTGTTAATAAGCTAGAGACCGAATTATATTCAACTTAAAGTGGTCGAAATATGCATGCAAATATGCAACTGAAAATGGTCGAAATATGCATGCAAATATGCATCATAAAAATCAAAATATGCAAATGCATATGCAAATATGCAAATGCATATGCAAATATGCATATGCAAATATGCATATGCAAATATGCAAATGCATATGCAAATATGCAAATGCATATGCAGATATGCAAATATGCATATGCATATTATTCATAAAATCAAAGAAAATTATTGGCTCATTATAATTAAAACATTACAGAAGCTGTTTGTCCGGCCGTGGATCCTGGTGATGTTATCGCTAAAATGCTAGTAGCCGCTATTTTAAAATCAATCTTTTTAAAAAAATTATTGTATGCAGTCACTGATATGTATGACAAACACCCTTTTTTGTAATCTCGATTTATTTTGTAGTTTTTTTAATAAAATACCCAAAAAAGCCTATTTTTCGGCATCTGGAGTGGTCTAACCCCTTAAATGCCTAAATACTAATCAGCCCTTTGCCGACGAAACCTGTAGTACTTTTCTATTGAACTGTTGAATAGCTAGAAAATCTTTAAAGATTTGTGCTGCATAATTAAGCGATCTGAACAATGGTTTCTATTGAATCTTGATATCTTGGAAACTCTCCAAGTTATAGGGTAACTCTAAAGTTTTCTTAGATATCGGATCAAATATATACGATTGTTATGTCTGTAAAAATTTAATTACTTAAAATTTTAGTTAATGTGATTTTTTTATAGAATTTACTATTTTTATTTTAAAGTACATAATTTTAAACTAATAACTTCAATTCTTTAAGTTATTTAGTTTAATAATGCGTATACAGGTGGAAACTTATTAATAATTCTTAATTATAATTATTAAATTGGACAGATGAGAGAAAGTATCAGAATTCTCTATTAATAAATTAAATCTTCTCACACATTTCTATACTGTTTATTACGAGCTGATGTTGCTAGGAACTGTTGCGACGACTGCGACTGTTTGTATGTCTGCGGAAAATTACTGGAAAATTCAATTCGAAAACATCACTCGTCAAGTCACTTCGGCACGGGAGAGACTCAAGCCGGCAAACCGGGCAAATATCTGAAAAAATCTGAACCTGAGACTTTCCAATCTACACTTTTTAAAGCCATTAACTACATTAAGGTGGTTATTCTGCAACTCTTAAAGGAGCTTTACAAAAAGGATGCCTTTCTGAAAAAATAAACTTATTTTGTAACTACAAGGAATCCTTTTATGACAGACTGTCCTTTAAAGATCGATCTTTATTGACTGGATTTTATAAAGGAATGCCTTTATGTTAAAGGATTGCTAACGGACACATTTATGTAAAGAATTTTCTTATTCTGTAAATCTAACGAATTCTTTAACAGCACCTTTATGTTAAGATCTATTTTTAAATGACAGTCTGTCATTAAAGGATTCTTTATAGTTATAGAATAAGTTTATCTTTTCAGAAAGGAATTCTTCTGTAGAGCTCCTTTATGAGTTACAGAATAACCACCTTAGTCGCTTACTCTATTTTTCGTACAGTTAGGCATTTATTAGACATTACGGAAATTTTGAAGAGAATTAATGTTCAAAAATTTAAAATAATGTCTATCATTCTGCCGGACTTGTATTGCCAACATTTACTTTAATTTCGTATATATACATAAAACCACAAGCTTCAATGATTTATACAATTAAAAGTTCAAAAAATTAAAAATTGGTTTAAAAACCAATTTAAACTTACAAACTTTTAATTGCAAAAAGCATATTAAGAAGGTTGAGCTTTTATATACCGAATTGATGTAAATTTTGGTAATATAAGCATCAAGATATATAATCGTAATTTGCGGAGTATTATTTTAATCCATTTAGTAACAGCATCAATGAGTATCTAAATAGAATATTACCGATTTAGTCCTTTTTATTAAATTTTTAAAGATAATTCTTCTTTACTGTCCTAAGCTATCGGTTAGAGCGTTGGACTTCTATGCCGCGGCCTTGGCATCAAGTCCCGATCCCAAGGATCCCGATTCTCGGTTTAAACTGGTGAGAGTCTAAATTTTCTTCTGACCGTCTCCGTGTTTCGGAGGGCACGTAAAGCTGTCGGCCCCCTTGGTACTATCGTGCACCGTTTTTTTAATTAAAAAAGATCTTTGTGAGGAGAAAATGAAAAGAAATAGCTTATATGCAATTGTAAGGGTTAATAAAATTTTAAATATGAATTTAAATTTTTTAATTATCTAGACAGTTTAATAAATTTATGGGATCTGTTTTATATACAGAAAGGCTGCAACTGTCATAATGCACTTCAAAATGCGTCAATAGTTTCATAATGTAAAATTTAATTATTATTGTTTATTTAAGTGAAGCAAATTGTAGCAATTGACCATTGATTTTATGTAAACTAAAATTAATTAATAACATCTACTATACAATGCAACATTTCAATACAAACTTTACATATTATTAACTTTTGGTAATTAAAGTAACAACATGAAACTAACATTAACATTTTCATTAGTTTTTATAATTATTATTTTTTCGGTTTCCTTATCCCTCGTCCAAATACTGTCAGCAACTGGCAGTTCACCCTAAAAAATTGAGATCAATTTTCGCACGAAACGCCGAAAGGATGCGTACTTACTTGGCGTGGATATTGGAATTATGGATAACTTCCCCATCGCAGTTCCATCTGCTTTCGGCATCTTGAGCCATAAAATTAAATTCTTTAGCTCGATAGACGCTGACTTCGGGCAAATCATCGAGTCCGTAATTACTACTCGTGATTCGATTTAATATCTTTAAGCTTCTATAAAAAGACGTGTGATGGACCAAAATTAAGTACAGGAATCCATCGCCCAAATGAGAATAGGGAGAAATGCCATCCGGACTGTGCCTTCCAGCACAACTGATATTTGCTCCACTTATCATAAAAAACTTGCCCGAGATAGTTTTCCATGTATACTCAACTGGATTGCCACTTGGCAATCCTGCCTGGACCTCTGAACATGATTTGCAATTTTCGTAGCATTTAGAAGGAACATACTCGGACAAATCTAACAGCATACTGAGACTACCATCGTATCCAGTGTTTTGCACTATCTTTCTGAAACCTGAAAAAGGAGTGGATGAGATTTTAGATGGGAAGGTACAATAGTCACCTGTATAGTGGTATCTGGTAGGCCCCATCCATCTAAATTGTTCACTAAAATGAGCAATATCACCCAAATAGCCGTAACTCAAAACATCAGCACATAGGCTTTGTAAATTGTCGTTGCTATACACGGAGAGTATGTCTAATCCTACGGAGTATCCCAGGATAATTTGCAGAACCGCTGTTTTTTGATCCGTTGTTCCATAAACGCAGTAGGCTGTTTGATCGGTACTTCCACCTGAAAATTATAATACAATTGACGCTTTCTTTATTACAAACAGATAAGGTTAACTTACCAGGAATTATCCCAACCGGAATTTTTGGTTTTGGTAGAGTAATATTCGAGTCGTTGGGATCTATACCCAGTTTGTTGCATTCCTTCCACACTAAACCGTTAAGTATTTCCGAAAAAGTACCATCACCTCCAATACAGCCGACAGCATCATAAACATCCAGATTGTAAGTGAGCAAAACATTAAAAATTTGATTTCGATTTTGAGAGACTATTACGGTAACGTCGACGTTTGCAAGCTTGAAGAGAGGCTTTCCAATTTTTTCGTACACCGACATTCCGTTCTTTTTGCCCCCGAATGGATTCACGAACAAAAGTAATTTTTTGGGTCTGTAAGAAAGCGCTGAAATTTTGCAATTCGAGAAGGTCGCGATAACTTCGATCTTACTTACACTGCAAGAATTTGTTTAGACTTGAGACCCAAAACGTTACAACTTCCGAATCCGAGTGAGTTAGAGTCCAAAATTTGTAGTCGTACCTGTTTTTCGATTTTGGTTCGACGTAGCAAATTTTAAATTGTCTTGAAGCGGATTTTGTTTTCGACCTCATTCTTTCGACAAAGATGATGTCTCGAATAGAAAGAGTATTTTGTGCTAAAAATAGAGCAATATAGAATGGTGCGTAAGCAAATGATTTAATTAGTTACCGTATGGCGGACGGGCGTTATCCCATAAAAGGGAATTATTTTGATAGGCTAATCTAATCTTACCCATTCCAGAAGAAAATGTAGTCAACAGAAGTGAACTTTCTGTTTCGTCTGACATTATTGCAATAGTAGACTGCGATTTAAACTAAAATCAATATCTTTTGCATACACGCACTCGCTCACATTTAATAGGATTTAATTTATATATTTGATGTTGTACAGTTTTATTTAATTAACAGTTTTGTTCCATATGTGTGGTAATCAAATGTTTAGTTTCTAAAATAATCACTTTATCTTATCTTTCGGTTATCCATATACGCAGATTTATATCGAAATTTTAATTTTATTATCATTAATTAAGTTGAAGTATATTAAAATATCATTATTATCTAACACCGAATTGATTAAATCGATATAATTTATGAACTATTGTGCTATTGATAATTTTTTACAATAATGCGGGCACTGTGCACTTACATTGAAAAGAATTATGTTTAACCATATCAATATTTTAGAAAACCCAAAAAATGCACTAAACACTTTTCAGAACTAAAATGTTTAAAAGTTAGCACATGTAAAATACACTGTAAGTATTCGCAAACGTTTTCACCATACTATGGCATCATCAGGCGATGAATCAGGCTAATTCATCGCCTGATGATGCCATAGTATGGTGAAAACGTTTGCGAATACTTACAGTGTATTTTACATGTGCTAACTTTTAAACATTTTAGTTCTGAAAAGTGTTTAGTGCATTTTTTGGGTTTTCTAAAATATTGATATGGTTAATATCGAGTTACACTACCTAAACCACGTATCAATTGATTAGAATTATGTTTATTTATGTTGACTGGCGCCCATCGATGCCAGCATTCTGTTTTTGCACAGTTACTATTACTTTACTTTTCAATAATTTATTAATTCCAAAAAAATCATTAAATATAATAATTTATTTTATATTTTAGTTTTACAACGAAACATAGCAATATTTATAAAATATATTAAAGAATATATGTTCAATGTAATTCCTGCTCGATAAAATTAGAAGATAAAGAAAATGGAATAGTTCTTTAATTTTTTATACATTTTTGGAAACTCAACTTAAAGTTTTCCACTGCACAGGGAAATTCAATTGCAATCTCCCTGGGAACCAATTAGAGCTACTATAATGTATGACTGCAATCCCTCTGGCTAAGGCATACCAACTATAACAGCTATGTATATTAGAATTTAAGCTAAGATTAAAGTTATAACCACAGTTACAACAATTAAAATGCATTGTTTGATAATAATTATAATCTTGGATTAACTTTAAATTTCTATTGTGAAACCCAGGCTTATTTCAGTTTATTAAAAATTTACTTTAAAATTTCCAGTAAAATTTGTTGAAAGGTTTTTATAATGTAGGATTAACAAAATCAAGTCATGTCGTTTTTATTAAGCTTTATATTTGGTTAACGATGAATATAATTAAATTTTACAATTAAATAAAACAAAAATATTTGTTAAAAAAAATATCAAATATTTAAATGCACATAATGGCAAGAATCGTATAAAGAAAATAAGCGAGACTAACTTTGTATCGATTTTCTCTAAACTCCAAACAGATACTTACTGCTGTCGTTAGATAAAATGATTACCGGGCTATTAACTTATTCTTTTGTAACAAATGAATAATTATCCTGAATTGCTCAAAAATATGTTTTAAACAAAACAGTATTATTTACAAGTCGAGAGTAAAAAGAAGCTTAGATATACTTGAATTGTCAAAATAAAATAATGGAATTGCAATAAATAAAATATTCCTTCGCTTAATTAATTTAAACTAAAAATTCGAAATGTTTCGCTTTGCGCTCATCTTCAGGAGTTCAAGACGATTATTTATTCTCGTGAACTAATTAAATAGTTTACATGTATATATTTATGATTTTTTTCAAAAGTTAAATATTTTGAAAATTTTATGTGCACATATTTGGAATTTCCTTGAAAAGCATTGGAATTCCTTGGAAGACATTGAAACTCTTTAAATTGGAAGTTGTTGGAAATTGTTGGTATTATTCGAGAATTTTTGGATATCCTGAGAAAACTTTGAAATTTCTTGGAATTCTTTGAAAATCACTGGAATTTTTAGAAAATAACTGGAATTCCTAAACAATTACTGTTATAGAATTCCTGGGAAATCATCGGAACTCGTTGGAAATCATCGAATCTGTTTAGATTTCTTAGAAATCACTGATATTTCTTGTTAATGTTTGAAATTTATTAAAAATATTTTGAATTTCTTAAAATCATTGGAATTCATTGGAAATCTCCTAAATTTTTGGAATTCTTTGGAAGACATTGAAACTCTTTAAATTGGAAGTAGTTGGAAATTCGTGGTATTATTTGAGAATTTTTGGATATCCTGAGAAAACTTTGAATTTCTTTGGAATTCTTTGAAAATAACTGGAATTTTTAGAAAATAACTGGAATTCCTAAACAATTACTGTTATAGAATTCCTGGGAAATCATCGGAACTCGTTGGAAATCATCGAATCTGTTTAGAATCCTTAGAAATCTCTTAAATTTTTTTGAAATTCCTGGAATTCTTTAAAAATAACAACTACAATTCCTAGTCAAATTACTGGAATATCTCGGAAATTATCAGAATTCTTGTGAATCTTCTTAGAAATTTATTAAAAATACTTGGTATTTCTTGAAATCAGTGGAATTCATTGGAAATCTTTTAAATTTTTTCTAAATCCCTGGAGTTCTTTAGAAATAATAACTGCAATTCCAAAGCAAATTACAAGAATTTTTCGGAAATCATCGGAATTCGTCGGAATTCACAAAATTCTTTGAATTTATTTGGATATAATTGGTAATTTTAAGAAATCTCTGGAATTTTCAGAATAAAGGTATTTGGAATTCGTTAAACATCTTTGGAATTCATTGAAAATTATTGAACTTTTTTAAAATGGCATTTGTTGGTAAATGTTTGAGGCCTCTGAAATTCTTCAAACTCTTGGAAATCTTGAAAAATTCCGGAGAAAACTTTGAAATTTCTTGGAATTTTTTGAAAATAACTGGAATTTCTTGGAAATAACTGGAATTCCTACGAAATTACTGTAGTATAATTTATTGGAAATCATCGGAATTCGTTGGAAATCATTGAAATTTTTTAGATTCGTTAGAAATCACTACTATTTCTGGTTGATGTTTGAAATTTATTAAAAATATTTAGAATTTCTTAAAATCACTGGAAGTCATTGGAAAGCTCTTTAAATTTTTCGAAATCTGCAGAATTCTTTAGAAATAACTGCAATTCCAAGCAAAATTAGTTGAATTTCTTGGAAGTTATCGGAATTCATTGGAATTTTCTTACATTTTTTTGAAATCCCTGGAATTCTTTGGAAATAACTGCAATTCCTAGGCAAATTACTAGAATTTCTTGGAAATTATCGGAATTCGTAAAAATCTTCAAAATTCTTTGGATTTCTTTGGGTATAATTGGTATTTCTTAGAAATCTCTGAAATTTTTCAGAAATAGATATTTGGAAATCCTTAAAATTCTTTGAAATTCATTGGAAATTATTAAACTTATTTAAAATGGATTTTGTTTGTGAATATTTGAAGCTTCTAAAATTCTTCAAACCCTTGGAAATCCCGGAAAATTCCGGGAAAACTTTGGAAATCCTAAGAATTCCATGGTAATCGTTGGAATTCTGAGTCCTGTGTACAAATGCTGTTTAAGATATTTACCTCTATAACCCAAAATTAATATTTTCTAGCAATTACTGGATTAAACATAGTGAAACTCGGATGATTGCAGTTCTAAGGTTTCTATTTTCACGGTCAGGTACAACTCGGCACCGCCATCTCGGCGCCAGGCTAACTCGGCGCCAAACCAACTCGGCGCCAAACCAACTCGGCGCCAAACCAACTCGGCGCCAAGCCAACTCGGCGCCAGCTAACTCGGCGCCAGGACAACTCAGCGCCAAGTAAATAATAAAATGTTTGTTATAACGATTCCACATACAAGGTCGTTCGCATATTATAACAGTTCTCTTAGCAGGTCCGTAACAAGGGTTTCTCTTATTTATTCTAACATATTTAATAAGTGATTGTAGGTCAGTTAGCCCTACGACAGTTGGCCTCGACAACTGGCCCTGGCGACAATTAGCCTTCGGGACCTGTATCAAAAAAATGCTCAAATCAACTTCAGAACTAGCCATTTAGCACATCTGCCCAAGCACTAACCCTTCCTCCAAAATCGAAAATTTTGTATTGCTAATGATTTACGTCCTAAACGTATACGTTCTCGACGTATTTGAAAAACAAATCTGGCTTCGCGAGTGGATAAGGCTGTAAATGGGATTCTTGAAGTCCGCGTTGTGTCAAGTACTGTTTAATGAGGTCGAGATTAACTCACTTAGGAGAAGGGGGGCTAGCAGAAACATCTAACATGTAGATTTCTTTTTAGCAGAACCTATTAATTAAAAAAATACCAATTAATTAATAATAATTAATATAAAAAATATTAATTATAAAAATAAAGTATCGTAGTTAAATAAAATATCGTTTTCTAACCTAAGCTTGATTAACAAAATCAAGCCGAGTTAGCGGCGCCGAGTTGTCCCATCCCGCTATTTTCATTAGTTTGAAAGCTTCAAAGCTTAAAAATTTAATAATTTTAACAATCAAGATTTGAAAGGGGCGGACGGACACGAGACCAGAACTTAAGGCTTCTTACTACACTTCAAACCTAAAACGAATACAATTTAGGTTTCGAGGGCTGTAATTAGGAAGAATGGCTTCAATAAAATTACTAAAGTTATAATTACTTAATATAATAATATTAATAATTGTATTAATAATATATAAAATTGTTTTAATGAAAAATGAAAGTCAATAAAATATTTGTTGCAAATTTAACGCCCACCGAAGCCTACAGACGAAGTAACCAAATACGGCTTGTTTACATACTATATTATCGCTAAGCAATACAAAGAAAATTAATTTAGTTTCATTCTATTGAAAATCAAAATTGTATTTATAAAGTTGATTTATTTTCGTAACCACTTTGCTAAGTGCAACAATTATGGTTGAAGAATAGCAAAGAAAAGTATTTTATTTTTTGAAAAATCACCAGCATTATTGCTATCAAGACACTGTCAAGGTGAAAAAATCTAACTTTTTTTAAAATAAAAGATTGCCTGCGTACAATTTATGTCGTATCAAGCTGATGCCGGAATACAAACGACTTTTCATCTATCAAACTAAAAACCTCATAAAGTTTTTCCTCTGTTCCTCTTTGGAAACAACAAACTTTTAAATTTAAATTTATTAATAAATTAGCCGAATTTAGCAAAACACAAAATGTTAATTAAAATATAATGTGAATCTGAAACTAATTTTTTTGTGGAAGTTATTACGTAGCGAATTATAAATTCAACCTGTAAGTACGGTTTCAAAGTGGCCCCTCATCCTGAATATTAATGACTCCTTCTTTCAAGTAGAGTTGTATTTTCTGGTAAAAAAATTTTTTGCTTTGAATTCCATTTTTTTTTAATCTACATATAAACAAATTTTGTCTAACCAGATGAAATCATTTGAAATTTCCAGTGGAAGCTCCCAAGTTGAGCATTTTCGATAAGAAAATTGTTTCAATTCGATGTATATTTTCACTTTATTTTTTTTTTTTTTACAAACCCATTTAATTATTTCACATTAATGTTAATTTTCAAACTTTTCTTTGCACGAGCTGGTTTTATATGGATTGGGCAGCTCCAATTACAATATGGACCGGAGAGGGAGGTTAGTCTATGGATTCAGTTTGAATGATGGGAACCAAGTAAAATTAATAAAGCATTCAAAACGGAAAAGACCTTTAAACTTTAATTTCAATTAATCAGAATCTAAATTTATATTTATCATGAACCTGTTGATTTTCATTGGTATTTTTAGGTTTAAAAGGAATGCCAGAAATTATTGACTTGGAAATAAATAATAATGTGGCTACAATAATAATATGTTGCTTTCGTGTTAATAGTAATTTAACTTTCATAGAAACACTTCAAGCTGTTCATTCATACGATACGTGATGAAAAATTTTGCATATCAAAGTAAGCGTCAATTGGTTACTTTGCAATCTTTTGAGTTCTATGTATGTACATTTAATATATTTAAATTTTAAATGCGTACGTACACGGATACCCAAGAATAAAGATATAAATTTCTAACAGTACAATTAAAGTGACAAATAACAGTCCGGGATATTTTGGAATGTTTCGTAGTAGCAAAAGAATTTCTGTAGTATAAATTAAATAAAAAAGTAGTAGAATTTAATTTAAATTTTTTTGTAACAAAGTTTTTAATGTAGGTTATGATAAATTTCATAATTTATAAGATTTTTATAAATGAGTGAATTTTTGTAATTCGCGGTTTACATCAAGCGAGCGCCACCATGCGGAAAAATATTAAGTTAACCTAATACGTATGGTTGGTATAAAAATTTTTGTTTATAAACCAAAGTTTTACATTCTATTTTGTTCTATTTTGTGAATTATCATTTCAGAGCTGTTTTGCGATAAAATAATTTAGAATCAATCTATATAGAGCCGATGTTGTTGACATTTCGTAGCGCCACCAATAATTGTTCAGGCATAACTTCGCTTGAGTTATCTCTGTCTAGATAACGATTGAAGAGCGGCATTGTTAGCACAGGTAGGGGTCAAAAACATGGATTACACACCCTCAGTGCATAGCCGGTTGCAGGATTACCGGTATCACGTCAAAACGCCGTCCCCAAAGACGCCGTTTCAAGAACGCCGTGGGAAAGACGCCGTCCCCAAAAACGCCGTGGAAAATACGCCGTCACAAAATGGCCGTTGCCCAATAATGCCGTATGGCAATAACGCCGTCACAAGATGGCCGTGCCCAATTAAGCCGTCTTAATAACGCCGTGAGGTAAAGGGACGCCTTTATATACCTGGCTCTAGATTAAGATTTTAGATTTCTAGATTAAGTATTATATTATGAATAGGGTCTGGATTTATAGGCACTGAAAAAGACTGGTTTATTATAAATAAATCATCAATAGAAAACGTTAATTAAGGGTTACTTTTCTACTGGTTAGCAGGGCCGTATCTGAGGGGTGGTTTACCCCCCCCCCCCCCCCAAATAAAGCGGGAGATAAAATCCTAGAATATTATAATAGACTTTTAAACAATTTTTTTGTAAAAAAAACAATTTTTAAAGAATAAAAATAGAAAATTGCAGTTTATATTAAAAATAAGTTGAATAAACTGAATTGAAAATAATTTATTTTAAAGCGTTGATTAAGGAATACCAACCAAATATGGTATTATTATATATAAGGGGTATTATAAGGCAATATGGTATTAAAAATAAAGAACATTGGGGAGAACAAGTTAGGAATAAATAGATATTAATAGATAAATAGATATTGGTAAGTTGAGGTTAGTTTTATTTTATTATCCTAATTGTTTTTATTATTTTAATATTAGTTTAAACGAAGGATTAAATATTGTGTGTAATATTCAGTGTCGAGATGCCACTACAATATGTGTTAAGTCAAAAGGGAGCCCAGCAACTCGTGCATAATGGATACATCTTTACCGTAGACCAAAGGAAGGAAAGCAAGATCATTTGGAAGTGTGTTCAATATAATAGGACAAAATGCCCTGGAAGAGCTCATACTGAAGGAGATGAGGTAACAAAATTTACTGACAATCATAATCATATTGGGGGAGGCCCTGAATGTAAGGCAAAAGAAGCAATGGCGGAGATTCGATCGAAAGCAAAAGGAAGTACTGAAACTCCTCAACAAATTGTTGCTGAAGTTACCCAACAATTACCAGCATCAGTCTGCGCAGACCTGCCTTCCGTCAATCAACTCAAGCGCACTGTGCAGAGGACTAGGGTTGCAGTCCGCGCCCCTCTCCCTTCTCCTCGTACTTTAACTGAACTTGTGATACCTGATGAGTTCAAGGTCACAGAAAATGGAGAGCCATTTCTGCTTTTTGACAGCGGAGCCAATGAATCGCGGGTTTTAGTCTTTGGAACTAGGAGGAACTTGGATTTAATGCAACACTGTGATCACTGGTATGCCGATGGGACCTTCAAGTCAACCCCTCCTCTGTTTATGCAACTCTTTACTATACACGCAGTTCGTTACAACAACGTGTTGCCTACACTGTATTGCCTTCTTCCCACCAAAGAAAAGCAGTCATATTCTCGGGTGCTTTTAGCGGTAAAAGACCTGATCCCAGGCGTAAATCCAGTCTCTGTTATGACTGATTTTGAGCAGGCCCAGATTCAGGCCTTTAAAGACAATTTCCCTGCCATTTCTAACAGGGGATGTTTTTTCCATTTTAGCCAGTGCATATGGAGAATTATTCAGAGATCTCCTGATGTACGAAGAAAGTACGAGGATGCAGAAAACACTGACTTTGCACATAAAGTTCGATATCTGGCGGCTCTTGCATTTGTTCCCGTTGTGGATGTTGTAGACATCTACCAGAGACTTATGCAGCACCCATTTTTTGAAGCTAATGAAGAGTTTTTAGCGGATATTACTGATTACTTTGAAAGTACCTGGATAGGAAAACTCAGGGCGAACGGCACCCGAAGATACCCCAAATATTCCCACACCCTTTGGAATTGTTACGAGGCCACGGTTGAAGATCTTCCAAAAGCGAATAACTCTGTAGAGGGTTGGCACCGTTCCTTTAGTTCCATGTTAAGTGCCAATCACCCAACGATTTGGAAATTTATCCAGGTACTCCGAAAAGAGCAGAGTTTAAACGATTTTCGGATCAATCAATATGTTGCAGGTCAAGCTGCAGCTCAAGGCCGTCGTGTCTATCGAGACACAGCCAATCGAATTCAACTGATTGTATCCGAGTACGAAGCGCGTATTCATTCTCTGGACGAATATTTGGGAGGAATAGCCCACAATTTCCAATTGCAATGCTGTTAAAATTTCAATAAATATTTTAGCATTATTTTATTGTAAAAATTGTTTAAATATAGTTGACCTTTCATTGTATAAATGTATTTATTGTATTTATTTCCCACCCCCACATTCAAACTAATATTCATAATATTTTTTACTTAAATAAGTTTTTTATTATTTTTAATATAAACTGCAATTTTCTATTTTTATTCTTTAAAAATTGTTTGTTTTGATTTAAAGCCCAGAACCAGGTATAAAGGCGTCCCTTTACCTCACGGCGTTATTAAGATGGCGTAATTGGGCACGGCCATCTTGTGACGGCGCTATTGCCATACGGTATTATTGGGCAACGGCCATTTTGTGACGGCGTATTTTCCACGGCGTTATTGCAACGGCGTTTTTGGGGACGGCGTCTTTCCCACGGCGTTCTTGAAACGGCGTCTTTGGAGACGGCGTTTTGACGTGGAACCGGATTACCTTCTCTCGGTTGTACACCAGTGATCCCTGTATTTTATTCGCTCAAAAACCAAAAACTATGTCAGTAGCAATCAATCGATATTTGTAGCAGTTTCAATTTGAGCTATACTATTGAAGTAAATTTAGTTTCCATACTTTTAAATTTCCAACCGCACAAAGAATCTAGGCTAACTCGGCGGTTTGTGTGTCACAAACACAGAGCTTCAAAGAAGCACTTTAAATTTAAGATACGCGAGTAGAGGCGGCTTTAGATTTAAGGTATTGTTTTATATTATTTTCTCTCTTCCATTGTACACATCAAAATTTCTGGAAACTTTTCTCTGCGAGTCGGTAATGACTGAATGGTAAATTTTGTTTTATTAGGATTAAAAAGTAACTTTTGTAGACTAGAAACAAAAATAAAAGTTTTAAAGGCAAACTTTCCAGTGAAGCTATATTTAATATAACTAAAACCTTTGACCTGCAAGTCTGGGGGTTTGGGAGGTTTGGGGTGTCCAGGATTCGAGTAATAGATTGAATTTATAAAGAAATCTTTATGGTGGTAGATAACCGTCCACTTTATAGGATAAACTGAAACCGTAAAAATATAAGCATATAATAATTTTGCTGAGATACAAGAAAATCCCCCAGTTTCTTTTCTACGTGGATAAGCTCAACATAAGTTTGTAATATACACTTCATTTTTATTTTTAATAGTTTTATTGCAATTATATAAGTATATTGCACTTTTGATAGGAAAATTGTAATAAAATTTTAGGATCGATTTTATATTATGCTGTCGTTATGTGATTATAGAAATTGTGATCAGAGAAAACCTATTACAAGTAATAGTGTGTACTTTATATAGTAAACCGAGTAAATCGTTTAGAGCAACGACAAATCGATTTGGTATCACTTCTATAAATTAAAGAAAACATACCATCTATTTACAAATAAATATAACCCAATTTCATTTCATTTAACTGCAGAAACCCAAATTTTAAAGTTTCCAGGTGGTCTGAGTAAGCAATGTTAATAAGTTCTACAAAATAATAAAATAAAAACTGAGAGTAATTTTAGGATTTTCGGATTTTTTTAGTATATTTGGGCTGAAACTTTATATTAATCGATGAATCGAAATGTTATGAAATATTTACATGAAATGTTTTATATACGGATTTCATTACGAATGCCTGAGGGTGAGTAAACTACCCTCATTTACAGAAGAAACCTTAACATCTTGTAATTTTGCTGTTTCTAATAACAAGCATTCGATAAGGAATAACTTGAAGTTCAAATTACCTGAACAAGAATAAATTTTTCAGACTAACAAGAAAAATATCATTTTAATTTTATTTGTTTGAATAAAAAACAAAAATTTTTCAACGAAGTTGGGTTTCATCAACGAAAAAAATTGCCGAAGTTCTTTTCCTTTGGCATAATTGAAGATACATTAGTGTAGGTATTTGAATTTTGTTAATTAAATTTACAAAACCTCGTCAATCCGTTAAGTTTATTATTTCAAAATCTGATTTTTAAAATAAATGTTTTCGTAAAAAATATTTATCTTTCACCTGGTGAATTTAAAAATTCATTAATCACCAATTAGTGATTAATTAGAAAGGTAGCATATAATTGAAAAACATCGTTGAAATTTATTTTTACTGCGTTTTTTCATCAGGGGATGTCAGTTTTTACGTTATTAATTAAAACAGCTTTTCGCAACAGACATAATACAATTTTTTTAATAAATGGAGTTGTAATCTAACAATTGAAAATGAGCTTTTCCGTATTGGCAGCTCGGCTTTCATTGGTTTTTTTACCTTTTTTCTAAAGATATTTCTAAAACTTACTTTTTTACCACTTTCTCTCACTTCAGCTTTTTCTTCCTACTGCAGGGCAATCAGGATCTTTCTCTGAGAGAAAGGCTTAAGCATTTAGACCCCACGGCTGCTTAATCCGGATTGGGGAATGCCTGTAAAGGTACGGTTTGCTAGCAACTGCATTAGCAGCACCGCATAACCTTGGTTAACTGCTCTTATGCAATATCTGTTAAGTGTGTTGCTAGACGCTACAATTGAAGCGCAACACCTCTCATTAGGTATTGCACTTGCAGTTGACGCCGGCCGTAACTACTCTGCTGTTACGGTTTCTAGTAAGACCGGGGTACAATTGCAGCGCAGTACCTCCCATTAGGTATTGCAATCGTAGTTGACGCGGCCGTAACTGCTCTGCTGCAACAGTTTCTAGCAAAACGTACCTTAACCCTGTTTTTAATAATTGATGGCGGCAATCATCAACTCAGGGGGACCGCTAGCTTTACGTGCCCTCCGAAGCACGGTGATGGTCATATGAAAGTTTTAGACTCTCCTCGGATTTGAACCCAGTATCTTAGAGTCAGCAGTTATTCGGCTAACCTACTAACGGCTAGAATTCCCACTAAAATACATTGCTGCACTTATTTACGCACACGTACCGGCAACAAAATGAGCCAATCATCAACTTTTATATTATGAAAAATAAAGATCCTCAGCTAAAGGCTAACGTACTTGAACCGAATAGAAAATCAAAAATTATATTATACGGTGCAGTTAATTATGTCTTTTTAGAACACAGGTCCTAAGAGAAGGGCGCCGAGAGCCACGTATTTTTATTAAGAAAAACTACGCACAAAACATCTGAAGTAGGTCAAATTAATAAAAAAAAAGAAAAACAGTCCTCATAGGTAACAGACCCGGGCGGGAGAGCAAAATCTTTGATTTTATTATTGCCTTTGATTTGATAAAATCTTTGATTTTTCCCGAGAACAGCCCGGGGCTGTTTATCCGAGAACAACACGAAAAAAACAGAGATTGCAAAATAAACGATTTGTGCGCGTAAAAAATTGCTTTTTTTGGAAAATTTAATTGTTTTTTGTTTGGAACACGTCGCGAGGGCAAATTTTCCTCAAGAATTTCGTTAATCCATTCATGCGCGTCCCTGTATTTGCAAAAATTCGCAACCAAAAACTACATCGAGGGCTGTTCGCAATATTTCAGTATTATTATGTACTTTTTTTAATCCGACGTTACCTAGGTGGGGTCTGACAAACCCCAGCATTTGGAAATTGATCTAAATATGTACCAAATGTGTCGCAGTAGATTACCATACTATATGTTGGCACCATCGAAAACAGCTGTTAGTGCATTATTGCGTGAATAGTCAGATAAGTTAGTATATTCATCTGAAGTGTCCTGGGGGGGGGGGTATGTCAAACCCGACCTATGTAATGGCGTTTGTAATTTAGGCTTATATTTTTATATTATAAATAATCCGAGGGTATATAAGGCTAAGACAATTCGCCAGCACGATTTGAGGCGTTTAGGGGGGTTTAGCTGAATCTAGATTCTACTGATCGAAACTGAGGTTTCCATTAAAATAAAAATCAATTTTATAATATAAAAAAATTTAGTGCCTGGATTACGCAGAATCCCAGAGGCTAGGGGTCATGGCTCTCTCTGGGAGTCATATCGGCAAATTATAGTGTTTTAAACTAATGTCGATAGTAAATACGAAACTTAACCATTATTATTTGTCTATTACTGATGCTCATGAATGGATTACCGAGGGATATTTCAATGAAACAATTACTAAGAAATATGATGTAACCTAAAAGCCTCACAATATTTAAAGAGAGGAGTTTTTGAAGGCCAACAATGCCAAGAAAGCGATGACCCAAACTATAAAGTCGGAACAGCTAGAACTGCCTATACCTTAAAAAACATAAGAAAAATCATTGTCTACTGAAAAATTCTGGCGAACAAAAAGAAATAGTGCACTGGGGGATATTCCATACCCCCCGACCCCCCAGTGTACACTCATTGTTTTCTGCCATTAAAACTTAAATTTAAAATCTAAGTAAGTAGTTTTATGGGTCTCATAACGCATTAAAGTCTCGGGCCGCAAAGGAAATTGTTTTGCTACTAAGCGCACAAATAATTTTATGTTTGACCCCCTGAAGGTTAAAATTTGTTAATCTATCGCAGATATTTTAATAGAAGTAGCTACCTTTATTTAGGTTCTCAGACCTTTTTTTTTTGAGGTTGAGGTAAAACTTATTTATTTATTTCAACTGAAAATATAGATTGAGCTGCAGCCATTAGCAAACCGGGGGGTCTGGGGGGTATGGAATACCCCCCAGTGCACAGTATCAGCGCACCAGCCACCTGATAATATCCGTGAAGGACCTACATTTTTTTTAATATTTGGCTACTGAATAATTCGCGAACAAAATGAACGAGTGCACTCCCAGACCTCCCGGTATACACTCATTGTTTTGTGCATTTAAAACTTAAATTTAAAATCGAAGTAGTTTTAGGGATCTCATAATACTTTAAAGCTTGGGGCTCCAGGAAAGGTTGCAAAGCTCACCAATAATTTAAATTTTTTCTACCCGGAAGTTAAAGTTAAGAAGTGTTTGGTTCATTTCGGTTAAGTCATGTTTCAACTTCAAGCTTCTCAGACTTTATTCTTTTCTTGAGCCCGAGGTTGAACGTATTTCTTTATAATTTATTACAACTTCAAATATTGATTGAGCTGCAGCTATTAGCAAACCGGGGTGTCTGGGGGGTATGGAATACCCTCCAGTACACCATTTCAGCGCATCAGTCAGCTATAGACAGATAACAATAACAAAGTTAAAAAATATAATAAAAAAAAAAACAAAAACCAATATCTAATTTTTTATTCATTCAAATTTATTTAGTGATTCGTCCGGGCCTATGAGGGATTTCGGGCCCCGGGGACAAATCCCCGAGCGCCCCCCCGCCCCGTTCTGGTTGTGCCTGCCTGAGAGCTGAGTGCTAATCATTTATGAGTTCTTAGACATGAAGTTCTGACTACACTAATTGTAAGACACAGTTGCAAACAAAATTATTATAAAAGAATTTCCTTTTTGTATTTAAAAAATTTAGTAGTGTAGAAATTGGCGTTTAAACGTACATAAACAATCAATTAAAGCTAGTAACAGTTGAAGACTTAACAACTAGTAAATATAAAAGTTTTAATTAGTATTTCTGCAGATTCCTGAATAACTGTATTATTCATTAGGAATTTAGAAAAAATATTTATAAAAGCTGTTTAAAATTAAAAAGAGAAAAAGGACTATATGATAATAATAGCAATGGCGCTCAACGTGGGGCTTTTTTAATTGAATAATTTGGGTTTTTATTTTTTGTACCGAATTTATTCTGGGTTCTGATGCAACTTAGGAGAGACTTTTTATTTAAATAGACTTGATATTATGCTAAGCTTTAGCACTTGAGATTTAGTACTAAGCTACTAACGCTTTTATGCCAATTTTCTTCGTAAAATCCTGAAATTAGGAACATGTCAGTCTCGACTACGTGCATGCTTTACAAAGCCACTTTAAATGAAACTTCATTCTTGATGCCGGTCTCGAAAGAATTTAAATGCCTATACATTTTATACTTTGATTTTATTTAAATTATAAAATAAATTTATTATCTAGAAAACATACTTGTCTTCTTATTTACAATTTTTTTAAAAAAGTTATATTATACTTCATAATTTATTATTGCAGCGGAGATAATATCATATCACAATATTGATTTTATCTGCTGCATTACCCGTTTTCTATTGATGTGGTTAATTACACAGTAATTAACGACTTGGACGTTTTTCTTAGCTTACGATTGTATTACAGTTTATTACCTTAATAGCTAATGCAGCTTTAATTAACTAATTAAAGTTATAATCGTAAATTTTCTGCAATTGGAGAATATTGTCTTCAACAGATACTCAAATGCCTTTTGTAATCCTATAATAACGAAAATGGGAAATTGACTTGGAACTAAACTTTTCCTTCGGAAAAGTTTGAAACGATTATTTATAGCGACAGTTCGGCCTCCTGCTCAAGTTACATATACCAAAATGTTTATAGTACATTTCCTAAAACAAATTATAAAATAATAAAAAAGTAATATTTTTTTGTAGAAAAAACCACCTGGGGCGCAAATCGATAACCTATATATATTTTATCTTTTCTATCGAATTTAAAATTTTTTCTTTACACAAAATACTAGCTCGTCCCGAATACAATTGTTTAGAATTACAATTTTATTCTCGTTTGGGTAAAGTTCTGTTGAACTTTCAAATATTGCAACTAACTTGGAAACTGCTTACTGCATTTATAAATAAATTTATCCTAGTAATTCCTAAGCTCATCAAATAGTTTAGCCAATAAACTTTGTTATTCTTCAAAGGCAGGTCAACTTTGCCAAAGGACTTTCGCATTTTAGTGATCGAAAATTTGAGTATAAATGAAAAAATTTATTTAAAGTATTCTTAGTATTCATACGTAGTATCTAATTTCAGTTAATTGTCTCTTTAAAATGAATTAGTGTGACTTTTAGTCAATTCAGTGTAGGGCTAGATTGCAGGACAGGCAACGGGTGCAACTGTCCCTTCCCAAGCTTAGCAAAACCGAAGTAGGTAATATTTAGAATAAAATCGAACAGAAATTTCCCTAAGCGAAATTCTGTGGTATTACTGATGTTTAGGTACGTAGATTCCTGCGTTTTTATTATTTTAATTAAATTTCTAGTAAGTTTAAATCGAGAAAAGTTCGTTGATGAAAGCTACTTTTAGATTGGGAATTGAATGGCCTAAGCTTTCATTATTTACTTAAGCTAAAGGTCAGAATAATTCCAAGTTAGTACCCTACTCTTAGTAACTAATGGCTAATATTTTTCGAACTATTGTTCCTTTCTTTTGAGAACTCTTTTTGTACCCACTCAAAAGATATACTTTTGTTTATTTATTCTGTCAGTCATGAAAGCTACATTTCTACTGAATTGTAATGAAAAAAAAGTAATAAAACCACTCAATCAATGCAGGCGATGGTTTATATTTGAAGTTACACTTGAAAACACAATAAACGCTTCAGTTTGGCGTGGCGGTTCTGAAAAGAATAATTGAATTGATAAGACGTTATTTGTGCTATTACAAAGTACCTAACAGGAACTTTAATTTTAATCTGATCTCCTTGTTTGTGTTGCCAAGCTATCGTTAACTTTAAATTGATAGAATATTATATCAAAGTAACATTAAATGTTGTTAAGATAAAATGCGACTTCAAGTGTAAGAGATTTTCTTACACTTCAAGTTGCCTACATATCGAAAATTTACATTTTATTAAAATTCTTTTTATACAAAAGATATTTGCCTATTTTAATATTTATTTCATTTTTGAATTTTTTCATTTTAATTAGTTTTTTATAAATAATTTGTTATTTTGTTTTCTAATATATTGGCTAAAGCGTGGTGTAATATTGATGATCAATATTGCTGCAATATTGCTTTCTAATATTGCATCAATATTACTGAACAGTAAACCGCGATTTATTAATCAAATTTTTGGCAAAACTGGATTAGAATCTCTACAGTTTATCTACTTTTTGGGTAAAATAGCAAAAGAATGAAATGTTGAAAGTAATATAATGTCGTGAGATTTTTCAACAAAAATGACATGATTATTCGTTAACTGTCAACTTCCGGGAAATTCAGTATAAGTAATACAATAAAAACAAGTATAATTTGAATTTTAGCTTTGTGAAATCTCCCCAGTTCTATTTAATCAACCCTCACGTCGTTTCGTTCGATATCTGTCTTTGTTCATGTTTGCACCATTGAAAGACTTTTATACGAATCCTGCTTTTGAATTACGTATAGTATAATGAAAAAATATGAAAGCTGAAATTTCGCTTTAGAAATTTGTAGTAAATTAATTTTACTTTACTTTACTTTTATTTCTGCTAATATTAAATTAATAAAAGTTTACTAAAGTAAAAAGAAAGTTTTAAAATAAATTGGTAAATAGCAATAAATAATATAATAAAAGTTATTAGAAAAAATTTTATTATCCTATTGGAATATCCAGTAGCGCAATTATTAATTTATTGCATTATCTTTTAATTTATATTGTTATATGACGCGAATGCATACGATATAATAATTTTAATAAAGTTAAATACTCCGGCCAATTTAATGAAATTCTTCTATTTTGTAAATTTTGTGCGTAGCTCCGTAATTTTATTATAAACCTTTTTGCCACTGAAACAGATTTTTAATGCAGCTTAAATTGTTTTTCCAGGTCCTTCCATAATTAAACATGATGCTACTGCCAATATTACTACTTTGGCAATGGGGTCTCAAATCACTGGTAGGTAATTAAACTATAATATTATTATTTGAAAAAAAAATTTAAGTATTTTCTTCTCTTATTTTGAGAGAACATAAAATATTACCGAATTATAGTAAAATAAATATTTTGATATATTTCATGCTAGTGGGGAGTTTAATTACCCTTGTTAAGTTTCCGCAAAAGAGAAAATGACACCAATGCTTGCTCGATATACATACAAAATTACTATAAGTCTAGGGTTTCCAATTATTTAAGTGTAAGCTCCACACATTCCCAAGAGAATAATAATTGAGCTATTAATTAAATTTTTCTATTGTAGCCGAACAAGTATCGGACTTTTTACGTTCACGCCCAGATTTTCTGGAGAAATTCGTGATGGAAGAAGTGGAACTTGAACAGTTGGAACGTTGGATAATCAGACGATCGCAGAGACTGAAAAAGAAAACCGACACTTCTATTAATAATCGTAGAAAAACTAGTTTGTCTAGGTGGAAATTTTGCGTCCATGCTGACAAACGGCAAATGCTACAGGATCTTACGCATAGTTTGCAGTTGAAACCTAACAAGAATCACGTTCTATGGGAACTAGCTAATTGTATTTGCTCAGCCGTTAACGCGGATGGATTTAGGTTAGTACATGAAAACACATTATTGTTTAATAAGTTCAAACATTGGTTTAATTTTAAACTGCAATATTGATACGAATTATGGTTAGGTTAGGTTGCGTTAGATTAGGTTAGGTTAAGTCAGGTATTTGGACATTTAATACTTTTTATATCATTAGGTGGCAATCAGTACTTACAAAATTGGACGACATTTTTAACACTCGCATCGTAAAGTACTATTTATCTTATATTTTATTATTCGAAAATTGCACATTAATTTTCCTTACTTTGTCGTTGACTGTAATTAATGCTTTACGTTTATTTTCTTAGTGATCCCAGCGAGAACTATTGACCTAGAACTAAACTACATAAAAGCGTAATTCAGATTTGTTAAAATTAATTTTTGCGTAAACTTAGATTAATTGAATGTTATTTTTCCCAGTTGGAAGAACGGCGATTTTATACAACCTACTTAGTTGTGACCTACTACAAATTGTTTGGAACAAATGTTTTTTATACATTGAACTAATTACTTAAGATGTATAAAATTCAACAGTTTCAAACCTTTATGTTCCATAGCTCTAAAAAGGACCACATCGGTTCACTATTCAAATATTTTTCCCTGAGGATGTTTTACAAAAATGGAAATGAGATAAAAAATATACTCAAAATTAGATTACCCGATAGAAAGAGTACTTGCACTTTCAATAACATAGATATCTTTTATGGATTTATAGATTATCTTTTGAAGTGTTCTCAATATCGCAGGAACTGGAGGTTGCCATAGTTGTTTGCGTTTCTCTCTATGATGTTATTATTGTATATTCCGGTAGCTTCTTGAAAAATTCTCTAAGGTCCTCGAAATCCAATTTTCTGAATCATTCCGGCCAAATTTAATTTCTATAACAAAGAAAATATACGAGATGAATAACAAAAAAAAGTTTTCTTAATTTTTTTGTAATGATTCGGTTCGAAAACTCTCGACAGGTATACTATAAATATGTGGGTCAGACATCCTTGTGCATTGATATTTGCTAAAATTCAAGTAAAACAGAAAACTTGAACTCCGCGGTTCAATCCCTGGAGGAATAAAATTTTATTTATGGCAAACCACCGAGGTATCTGCCAAGAAAACCCGTTTAAAGAAAAAATAAAAGAAGTGGATACTATTATATATCCTTACGCAGGACGAAGGATTCTGAGGGAGAAAGAGAGATCCACGCAAATGATACCTGTTGATAAACACTCGAAATTGGTTGGTTATATAACTAAGCAAAGTACCTATCCTCAATTTTAGTAATTTAATAAGTGAAATTAAAAGGAAAAATTGTTCTGTTCCAACAAAAATACTTTAGATGTAGCTCCTTGAACATGAAAGGACCTGAAATACCTCTTCAACTAAACATTTCAATTATTTTTCAGATTATATCTTCCTGATCCTGTAGATCCGCATGGCTTAGATTCCTTAGTTCAATATTTAGGGGAGGAATGTAAATCTAGAGAAGGTGAAACTAAGTTACAGAAGCTAAAATCTGGAGTTAGTATTCCAACTTATGTTGCCAGGACACGCGAACCAGTAAGATTCTCTAGGGGCGATACTGATCCTCGCTTTCCGGATGGAATTTCTGACGGGGTAAGCTAGTATTCTGTTCATGTGATGTTTTAATTTATCTTTAAGTGATGGTTTTGCCAACAAAGCGGAGAAAAAATAATTTTAGTATTTGTCAACATACAAACATATTTTGTTATTTTTTTTCATATAAATTGAAAAATTCTTTCGTAATGAAAATATAAATTTTATTTTCTTATGAATTGTTTCCGTAAATAAAATCGTTTACTTTTCAATTTACAAACATTAAAATTACTAAATTAATTCAATTTTTTTAAATCTGCCGTTTCTTTTCAGTTATCTTAGTTAATCAGTAGATTTAAGATAGAAATACCTTAAATATTATTAAATGTAAATTTTAATGAAAACATAATTAGACTTTCAAAGATATGAAAATTGGAATTCTGGAAAATCCGAATGAATGCTTTTAACATTAATGAAAATTGAAATTGAAAATGCTAACCTTCATAACAATAAATTAATATGTATATATTTTTGTCTTATATCAAAGCCAGTGGCGGCTTAAAGTCTATACAGGAGAACAAAAATGTTTGGACGTAAGGGAATAATGCGCTGTCACGTTTTAGGAAGGCGAATTTAATGTATATGTTACGGTCAATGTTGATAATTCGGCCATTAACGTCAATGGCCGGACAATAACGTCAATGCCCAGCTTATTGACCGGCCAATGACGTCAATGACCATGCATTTTGGGCAATGTTGACATTTAAAATTGTATATGTGGTTTTTACATCATTGCCCGGGCAATGACGTTAATGTCCAATGCAAGGTGGCCAATGATGAAATTACTATTCTACAGATTCTATATTCTATCACTCTTTCAGTTTTGGCTGGCGCAACTACAGCAAATCACGGATCCACCATAAAATGAATTAATTAAATTAATATTTTCTACGGGCCGCTTTGGCTGACGCAAACACGACAAATCATGGATCCTCCCTAAAATGATCGTTTGTCAAAATTAAATAAAAATCGCTGTACACTTATGAGGTCTTGAAAAGGGCCGAGTTGTTGTTATGTACATGGAAAAATACGTGCACGACAGTTGAATTGCATCGCCATTTTGCTGTTCCTTCTAGTAATTACTCTATAACGTCATCATTTTCCAATCCATTTTAACAATTGACGTCATTGACCGGCCAAAGACGTAAATATTACAATCATATGAAAATATTTACATCATTGCCCACCGTTAGCGGGCGTTGACGTCAATGGCCGGACAATGACGTCAATGGCCGGACAATGACGTCAATGCCCAATTTACGTCATTGCCCGTAACATATACATGTATATTTTTCGATTTGTAGGGGGTGGGAGTGAGCGTTTTTGATTTTTTCGCAGAAGGGCCGAAACATTGCTGTTTTTTGGTGCTCTCTAGCGCCGAAACCGCTCTCTAGAAAATTTAAGTTGACTAATAGAATTTGGAGAAAATTCTATGTACATTAATTTTATATTAGAATGGTCATCTTCGAAAAGCGCATGGTCAAAAACCTGAAAAAAGTCAAAAAATTCTGAATTTTTTGCGTTTTTCGTTGTGAAGCCGACCTCCTGAAAGGCGGCGAACTTGAAATCGCATTGAGCACCCCAAAAACTAGTCAGACAAACTCAATAAAGTTTAATTTCATTTTAATTTTTCTTTAATTTAAGTCTTGGAAGTTAATGGCTTCCAGTTAATGGGCCGAAACGTCGACAAATAGTCAATTAGTGTTTATTTTGCCTTTCCACTATCCCAAGATTATTTTTTATAGATCAACTTTTGTTCATAATAAAACAATTTAATTTTCAACTGTCACCGCGGAGCTTTTTTGGCGTAAAACTTTTAGGAAAAAATAATTTCCTATATAAAATTTTTCTTCTTCTGGTGCCCTGGACACAAGATGGCTTGAGGAGTGACAAGACTGAGGGAGAGCCGTTGCATCGGAGTACAATGAGCCTCATTTAGTGACCTAAGTGCGCGTAGAGATATTTCTCTGCTCTCCTACCTAAAAATCCAGAATTCTGAAGAGTGCACTGGGGGGTATGCCATACCCCCCAGACCCCCCGGATTGTACCAATTCTTTTATGACTTAAATAAAATTACTAAAAATAACAGCACTTAGCAGCGAAGCCAGTTTTTTTCCGATTCTAAAGCCCTAAACATAGTATTTAAGTCACAAAACAATTGATGTAATCTGGGGGGTATTCCATACTATTCTGCACTATTCTGGAATCTGGTTTTAGGTAGGAGAGTAGGGCGATATCCCTACGCACACTTAGGTCACTAAATCGGGCCCATTGCAGTGGCGGTGATATCAATAAGCGAACGTAAGCAATGCTTAGGGGCCCGGGACCATAAAGAGTAGTAAAGACAAAAGAAAAGATATTTAAATAATATACGCAATATACTGTTTTGTATATTTGCTTACGGACACTAGCTACTCTTGAACCGCCACTGGTGTCTGTCCGTTTTGGATGTCGGCTATCATACTGGCTATAAGCACTCTATTTATTATAGTTGTCATCGAGAACCATGTTCTAAGGTTGAAATCCATGAAATCCTCCTTCTGCCTACGCTTCTTCTTCCAGCTATTTTCCTTCGTAGGATACACTGCAAGAGCTGGTATCTCCAGTTCTTTGTTCATTCTTGGTAATTAATCACACATGCTCTATCCATGAAACTCCCTGAAGAATTCTCTGATATATCCATATCTCAAAAGCCCGAAGCTTCTTGGTCGCGAACTCTATCGCAGTTTTCATCCCTGTATCCTTGAATCGGTATTTTTTATCATTGAGATGAGACTGAGCCAAGATGACGTGCTACGAAATTTAATTAATAGGGTAGTTTCCCGTAGCTTTCCCCATAGCCTACAAATCTATTTTGGGCAGTGTGTTCGACGCGACCAGGATTTGAACCGCGGTTTCCGTCTTCCCAGTCAGCCGGTGCTGGTTACCGTACACTGAGCTTTCCTACTAGATGATTATGGTCTGATTCAATGTCGGCTCCTGGGTATGTTTAACATACTTAATGTAGTTTTTATGTCTTTCACTCACTAGGATGTAATCTATTTAATTTCGCACGAGGCCGTCGTTCTTGGAGGTAGTTTTAAGAATGTACTCGTTATCGTTAGTTGTTGCTCTTCTGCAAAGATGCTTAGGTATTCCTCTCTTTCATTCGTCCGTGGACCCGATGTGTCCTTTTCCAACTATTCTCAGCTGGTGTTTCGGGATTGTTTTTAAGATGTAATATATTTCAATGTAAAATTAATTTACCTCTTCATCAGTTGCTGGAGTTGAGGAGTATAAACTTGGATGAAGTGGAATAGGACAGGGTCTGCGCTGATCTTCAGTAGCGAGATCCTTTCTGGTGCATTCTTTATGAACAGTAATTCCTAAACCATACTGGTGTGTTCCACTGTGTGGTCTAGAGTAATAAACCTTCTAGTCTTTTAAATGCAAATTATTTTATAAAATAAAAAAATCAAATTAAATGGCTACTAGTAATGTCGAGGCTCACCGAAAGAAATTGCGGGAAGTTAACTTAATTGGAATAAAGCTTCAATAAAAATCGAAACATACTCGTACTAATTAATACTATGTTGTCTGTGTGTTAATTTTAATGGAGGAAAATATTTACTGAAAAAATTAGTTATGCACTGAAAAGCTATGGTATGTTTTTATTTTAATTATGAATGTGAAAATTTATACATAAAATTAAATTAATTGAAATGATTCACCGCTTATCATTATGCATAATAGTAATTAATTCATACAAAATTTATTGATAATCAAGGGTTGTCGAAATTAATGTTCAATGCATAGAAAAGCATAATTAAATGTCAGGTTAATGTTCGGGTACAAATTTTTGGTGTACTACTTCCGAACTATGGCAGTATATAAATTTAAACAATAATTAAACGGTATTGTCACGCTAATATATTATACGCACAACCTCTCGACATAGGTACATAAGTAGACCTTAAATCGAAACCTATGTAACATGGAAAATCGGATTTAAATTAAGCCTCTTAATATAATTTATGTACAAGCACACAACCGCAAACAATGTTAAAGCAAAATAAGACAAATCGCACAAAGTCATTTTTGGAAACAATAAGGGCTATATATTTATAATAATTTTTTTAAATTGTTACTTATCGATATCGAAAATTTTCTAAAAAAATTATGTAAAATTAGTCTGGCAAATTTAGTTTCATTGTCTAGTATTTAAAACATTGTTCCAATTGAGCAAAAGTGTGCATAAATTACGATATCGTCTGCGTATAGGGACACGTTTGTCTGTTGAAGTTCGGCATGTCCTTGATAAATGAGTTTCATTCCCGAAGATCGGTGAAAAACTCTCTTTCATTTTTTTCGATTTTATTTTCAGGAAGAAATTGGTCACGTATTATGTCAAGCCATAATGTATCCAGATGGACAACTAGCAGCGGTGTTAGAAGTATGGAGGAAGGAAGATGGTCCGGCCTTTCACGAAGAAGATGAAGAAATTGGATGCAGTTACCTGGTATGGGGGGGTATCGCCCTTCACTATGCTCATTTATACTTCAACATGAATCAACAAAGGAAACTCAATGAGTTTTTACTGGCAGTTGTCAAGTAAGTTTCTACTAAATATCCTTCTAATTCAAAAAATGCACAAAAGCCACAAGCACAGATTAAAATTAAAAATGATAAAATGGAGCCGTAAAAATATGAATTTAATTTTGAATAAAATAATTTTTTGGAACCGTGTCGATCATGGGCTTCCCCGCCGCCACAGAAGCACACGCTAGTTCCGCCACTGATTATTTCAGTTTAATCTTACCTTAGTGGTATTATCTGATGTGCATTCAACAATTAGAGAAAGTCAGTTTAAAACATGTTGATCGATACAGCTTGTGGTGCTGGGAAAAGGGAAAATTTAACATTTTTTTATAACATTTACATTTATTGGCCGATGTGACGCCAATCGATACCTGTTTCTTAAGTTCCGAGAATATTGAATCTCGAAAAATATTTATATAGGTCTATCAATGACTTTTATTTTCTTTATGCAATAAAAAAATGTTGGAAGAATTTAATAAAAATCACTAATCGACATTTTATTAATGAAAATTCAAGAAAGGAAAATTTTTGTTTGGAATTTTTAAGCAAATATGATATCAATAATTTTCGTGTAATTTGTTTTCAGATCGATTTTTCAAGACATGGTTAGTATGGATTTGCTGGTAATCAAAATAATGAATTTTGCGCAAAGATTAGTGGACGCCGATAGAGCGTCATTATTCTTAGTTGATTCGAAGAACCAAGAATTGTATGCCACTATATTTGATATTGGAATAGATAATAATTCGATTTTAGAAAATGAAGACCTTTCTAAAGTTCAAACATCAAAAGTTATCAGATTTCCTCTCGGGACAGGGATTGCGGGTCAAGTTGCTATGACAGGGGAAATTTTAAATATTTCCGATGCTTATTCAGACTCGAGGTTTAACAGAACCGTAGATCAACTCACGGGATATAAAACCAACACCATCCTCTGTATGCCAATTTTTATTCGAGGCTCAATTATAGGGGTCGTGCAAATGGTAAATAAACATTCGGGGTACTTCACCAAAGAGGACGAAGAAGCATTTGAAATGTTTGCGGTTTATAGCGGTTTGGCTTTACACCACGCTAAATTATATGACAAAATACAACGTTCGGAACAGAAATATCGAGTAGCTTTGGAAGTTCTGAGTTATCACAACAGCTGTACGGAAGATGAATTGAAAAAAGTCGTTAACGAACTGCCAGCTGCGTCCGTCAATATAGACGATTATTATTTTAATCCTTTCGAGTGGGAGGATTACCAAAAAGCCAAATTTGCCATTTCAATGTTTACAGATTTATTTGGCTTGACCAAATTTGATAGAAAAAGCTTACTCAGATTTACGTTAACGGTAAGGAAGAACTACAGACGAGTGCCGTACCATAATTGGACCCATGGATTCTCTGTCGCTCATTGCATGTACTGTATCATCAAACATTCGGGAAAAGTTTTCCGTCCAAATGAGGTAAATACCATTTTTTGACCTGTTTTTCAATTAATTGGGTTTTTCCAGTGTTTAGCGCTTTTCATTGGTGCACTGTGTCACGATTTGGATCATCGTGGTAAAAATAACAAATTTATGCTGGATACGGAATCTCCGTTAGCGGCCATCTACTCCACTTCGACCATGGAACATCATCATTTCAATCAAACTGTTACTATTTTGCAACAGGTAATTTAAATAATTCTCGCAATATTATATTTCTTTAATTTATTTTACAGGATGGTCATAATATATTCAGCAAGCTGACAAGCGCAGACTATAAGCAAGTATTGGGATTGATCAAGCATTGCATACTGGCTACCGATTTAGCTCTATTTTTTCCGAACAAAACCAAACTGTCCAAATTAGTTCAAGAAAATTCGTTTTCTTGGAATATCGAAGAGCATAGATTGCTTATTCAGGCAATTTCTATGACCGCCAGCGATCTATGCGCTAGCGCCAAACCATGGGACATCCAAGTCGAAACGGTTAAGGTAATATTTGAAGAATTTTATGAACAGGGAGATGCCGAACGTTCGGTGGGACGTAAGCCAATTCCGATGATGGACAGAAATCAACCTGATCAACAAGCAGCTTCTCAAGTTGGATTTCTTATGGGCATTTGTTCTCCCTGTTACAGTTTGTTATATAATCTCATCCCAGAAACTAAACCTTTGCTAAATATGTGTCAACAAAACTTGAACAGATGGAAAGAAATTGATAAGAATGTTGAAGAACAAAAACTTGCAACCTAAAGAGTTTTGTTTATTTTATCTTGTATTTCATTAATAAGACTGATTTTAGAGATTCTGAGGTTGAATTTTTGCATTATTATCTATATCTTTAAGTTTTATTTCACTTTTATACAAGAATTGACCAATATTTATGTAGATTTTATAATCGCAGTTAGTAATTTCAACCACATACTCGCTATAACAACGCACAGTGTTTTGTTACTTTTAACCAAAAAGTTAAAATACATATTGGAAATTGCGAGAGAAAGTTTCAAGTTTCAAGGAAAAATTGAAATCCGATACAATACATTCTGTATTAAGATTAACTTTCAAATCACAAAACTTCTCGTATGACTTAGCTTAGTTTTCTATAACAACTGGAACACCGTGAAAAATAACAAAAGAATTGAAAAATTACAATTAACTCAATTAGTTAATTAATAAGCGGGAACATACATACGTTTTTATTTCAATGGTCTTTACATTATAATATTACTTTGACTTACTTCGTTTTAGATTAACTACAGAATTTAGCTCAGTTTTCTCTGACAACTGGAAAACGATTAAAAATAACAAAAAAATTTAAACTGTTGTTATTAACTCGATTACAACAAAAACATAAAATAAGTTAATCAAATTTATAAGCGGGAACATATGTTTTTATTCGATGGTCTTTACATAATAATATTACTTCGACATACCTCGTTATTGGGCAGTTAAGTGTAATAATGAAAATCAGCGCTTTTGATATCTTTCATCGTTTTCGAGTTATTAGGAAGAAATTTGGCTGATTCATACTTTATATCTTATAGTATTACCATTATAGCAACAGCACGGTAGCAAGGCAACGCGATCACCTAAACGAGAGCATTCGAGAAAAAACAGAGTTGAATATGCTTTTATGATTTTATAATACCTCTTTATTATATAAATAAAACTTTACCCAGATGTCTGTATCATTAGTTAAATTTTTAATTTCCCATTGGCGCATTGGCTTTACAGGAAAGATCAAAAACAATCAACATCGTCGATCGTGACGTATTATGGCGTCCGCACAAATACAGCTACATGTTTGTTATACTACATCATTTTGTGTTTAATTATTTTAATATATTGTTTCGTGTTTCTTCTTTCTTCAGCAATGTACATATTCATATTTTAAGATTTTCCACAGTTCGAAAAACGGGTATTACTACAAAATTCACTGTGTGTATAAAGATAGCTTTATAAGTAGAATTACTTACTGTTTGATTGTTGTTATATCTGTTTGTAGATACTGCAAGAAAACAAAGAGAACCAATCTTGAGTTCCAAACCTTGAAAACTCTTTTATTTCTAGTTATCTTAATATTTAAACTTGAATTATTTGCCTTTTTAGTCGAAAAATCACCTTGATCTATAAATTATACATTTGGGAAAGATACAAAATATGCTAATAAAAGAATTAGAAATATAATGAATTTATCATATAAAATAGTAAAAATTATAAAAATGAAAGAACTTCACCGGTTCGGTCATATCAGTTGTTTGTTGTGTATGACCGCTTTAGTTGTAATATATTAAATATTATGACTGAAACTGAAAAAAAGACTGAAACTATAGATCTTACAATGCAACTAACCGTAATACCCAATTATGAATTCAGAACATTACATATGGTGGCAGCGGTGGGATACAGTGGTGGCAGCGGTGGGATAAAAATCATTTATTATCTGAATAAAATTCTAACATTTAAAAATGTAAGTAAGCACGACTTTTTAAAACTCAGGAGGTGGTTGAGTATCTTTCCTGAAGTTATAATCAATGGGAATCATTAAAATTAAATCTTACATCATTATAATTTATAATATCCACGTTTAAAGTATTTGGTATAAAGTATAACGGAATAAGGAAAATCATTAAAGCTAGTTATTAGCAACTTTCCTACAGAAGATAGATAGTTTCATTAAGAGTAAATTTAACTTTCTATACCCGTGCAGTAAGAACGACAAGATTAATCATGTCATAAAAGTGGGACCAGCCTGGATATATTACCAATATTTTAAAAGCAAGATTCATTGGGAAGAGATTCCCTAAAAAAAAAATCTCAAAATCTCTGATGATTGTGGAGCAGCGGTGATAATCAAAAATCAAAAGCAATCAAGATGCATTGAAACTCTTCGCAATTGGAAGTAAGAGTAAAAACCCATTTGCAGTTTTTCAATCGAAATCAGTCGTGAATTCTTTACCTCAGGTTGCTATGAATACTAAAAAAAGAATGTTTTGTTTATTGCTCATTTTTCATTTGATGTGTAATAGTAAATGTTCATAATATTTCTATGCATACTTTGTGATAAAGCCCATATTTCTGCAATATTTATTTGATATTGACTTTAGATTACTGCTGCTGACAATAATATTTGTTGCCCTCGTGTACAAAAACAAAAAGTATATGATGTTAGTTTAAAGTCTTTTAATTTACAACAATTATTATGTGCAAACTTAACTGTTCAATAGGACCGTTGAGTCTGATCATATTTATGTCGATGGTAAATCTTTTAGGGTAATAACGAAACAGGTCATGTTTTTTGATTTATGTCTTTCAGACCGCTACCTCTTCTAGATCGGTTTTGCAGATTTTTACTTCTAAAAACTGAGCTGAAATTCCATACTACGCCGGTGCTTCACTGATTTTAGATGCTGTCGATTTTAATTCTCTTCGGCTAACTTTTGAAAAGTTACCAAATCGGATTTGGATACTTAATAATTATATTATCCGATTGCGTTTTTTTTCCATGAAAATTTTAAATTATTATTAGAAGATACTAACGGACCATTTTTATTAGTTGGGATCAGATTGAGATTTAATAATTTACTAAATATATAGATAATAATACAAATAATACTTTTTCTACTTAGATAATAAAACTATTTTCAGATTTCTGTGTTTTGTCATTGATTTTAAATACTTATAGATGTGCCACGTAAAAGTTATTACTACTAATTACTAGCACTACGTGGTACATTTTAAATATATAAAATCAATGGTTCTGTTTACAATACTTAATTATATATGTACCTATTAAGACGGTGTTTACACATATAAGTATAATATAAAATTCATCATAAAATGACCAACTTCGTAATTGTTTAGATATTATGAATAAGTAATTAAAGTACATCAACGCCTTCTGTGTACTATTTAAATAATATAATTATTACAAACTATAAAGTGTATCCAATGCCATAGAGAGAACTTGATGGATGCCCCACGTTGAGCGACAGTTGTTATCCATCCTCAAATTTGCTTTTTTGACTGAGTTCAAGAAGACAAATTTAGAATAAAAAAAAATTTTAATAGTGGATGGTAAAATATGATGGCAAATAGTTACCATTGTGGATATACTTTTCCAGGAACACTCATACAAAACTTGCCGGTAAGAATTATATTAAAAAGAAGTTATTATTAAAATGTTAATAGGAACTTACGGAGTGTTCTAGTCACTCAAATTCTATTTTTTCATATTGATGTTATTGTATCTTGTGAACGTATTTATTTAGATATTTAAATTAAGCAAACTATCATCTGGATATAATATTAATGAGATCTCGTAAGTGTTGCATTATCTGTGTTGTGATGTTTATTTCTTTCAAACAAATAACAATAATGTATTATTATTGTTCACTTCATACAGGGTAGAGAAATAATCATTTTCGATTTAAGGAATGATGTAGAATGTAAACAGTATTTTTTTAAAAGTTGTTTAATTTAATTACACAAAATGTTTATCAAATATTTTGAACAATAAATTTTAATCAATCAAATGATTTTTGTATAACATTAAAATATTTTTTAATTAATGTAATTTCTGTTTTTGAATTATTAAAATATTACATTTTCTCAATTGTAAAACATCTTAACCACTCTTGTGTTTAATTATTATGTGTATGTTCACTTTCGTTTTCTTTGAACCGCTTAGCTATGTTGAGATTTACGATTTTCTATAGAAAGTTACTACCACTTGGATTTCTACTATGTCGGGTAGCAGTTGCGTATTTAGAGGGGGACAAAAAGGCATCTGCCCTTGTACCCCTAAATCCCCACCCTAATAAAAGTAATGTTTACTAAAAAGCTTTAAAATTTAATTAACTTTAAATTATTTTTATTTATTTGTTTATTTATTTATTTACCAGCTGGAAAGACCGTCCGCAGACATTTAATTTCGTTTCCTGCTACTGGGTGATTCCCGTTTTTCTATATTTTCAAAGTAACGCAAAAAGCTGCTGCTAAACTTGATGTGCCGTGAGGCAATTAAATTTTCTTTATAATATAAAAATAAATAAGGTTCTCAAATTCTAATTTTCTTTAACCGAACATTTTAATTTCTCTCACTTTTGCTCAAAAACAAAAAATTTCCTAGCTTTTTTCGACGAAATTTGTATAATTATTCTGCCTCTATAGATATTCTAGAAGAGTGGGAATTTTTTTATAATATTTACTGAAGGGTGTTCACCCCCAGACCACCCGGTTTACACTTTTGACTATAATTTTGACAGTTAACTTTGAAAGTAAGGTAAAAATTGCTACTCTGAGCAGTAAGACACTTAAATAAATGTTTATCCAAGCTCTAGCCAAAGAATTAAATTTCCCTCATTTTTGTTTAAAAATTCAAATTTCCCTGTTTTTCCTGGCAAAATTTATAAAATTATAAATCCCCTATCTTCTCCAAGTATTCGAAAAGAGTGGAAATCCTGCGAAATGCACTGGAGGGTGTTCCACACCCCCCAGACCCCCCGGATTACAATTTTAACTTTATATTTTTATTTTATTTTGATAATTAACTTTCAAAGTAACACAGGAAGTTGCTGCTAAACTCCATGAACAGTAAGGTAATTAAATAAATATGCTTTCCAAGTGTTAATTTTTTCTAGCCGAAGGTTAAACTTCCCTCATCTTTGCTTAAAAATTCAAATTTCCCGGTTTGGATTAATATTGGACAAATATTCTTAGTCCTAATCTTAGTTTAAATACATTTATTGGTTGGTAAAAGAATCGACCAATCAGAGTGTTTTTTTTACCAAAAAATTACACGTATCAGATTTTATGTATTACGATTAGTTACAACTGACGCGCATGAACGGATTAACGAGATTCAGAAATATATTTAATCTGCCCCCCCCCCCCAAAAAGCATTTTATAAATACGCCACTGAGTTAGATTATGTACAAGGTAGGTTCCTGTTACTATTCGATACTATTCGCTCTTTGAAAGTTCGGGTTAAATTCTTATTGTAGGAAAATGAAAAAAATTAGATTTTACGTTCCCTAGGTTTATAAATTACAATTATTATAAACAAAAATAATTTAGTTAACAATTTTGGTTAAATATATTATGTTACGGTCTATGACGTAAATGGGGCATTGATATATAGTAAATATTTTCATATGATTGTTATATTTACGTCTTTGGCCGGTCAATGACGTTAATGGTCAAAATGGATTGGATAATGATGATATGGACAATGGACAATTATAAATGACATCAACTCTTCCCTTTTCACCACTTCGTAAATGTACAGGGATTTTGATTTTATCTACACAAACGCAAACTTATTTAGGTTGGATCCGTGATTCCTCGTAGTTGCATCAGTCAAATCGGACCTAAAAAAAAATTAATTTAATTAACATATTTTACGGTGTATCCGTGATTTGCCGTGGTTGCGCCAGCCAAAACGGTCCGGAGTGCCCGGAACTCTCTAAACAGCTCTCTAAGAAAAGCTTTCTTACTCGCTAAAAACATCCTCGAAATCAATTTACCTCGACTGGGAGTCCCGACCTCTTCAGAGAAGTCCGAACTGGGCGATATACAAAACGTGTGTGTGACGGCTATCACTAATGTCCGATTTCTTCACTTAGAGATATCCTCTTACTTGATTAATTTGATTGGTTATCGGTATGTTTATACTTATCGGGTGGATATCTCTAAGTGAAGAAATCGGACATAAAAGGACTTAGAATATAGAATCTATAAAATAGTAGTTTCATCATTGCCCACACTGTATTGCTCATTAACGTCTTTGCCCGGACATTGATGTAAAAACCACATATGAAATTTTAAATGTCAATATTGCCCAAAATGCATGGTCATTAATGTCAATAACCGGTCAATGACGTTAATGTCCAACTAAGCCATTGACGTTAATTGCCGAATTGTCCTCATTGACCGTAACATATAGATGTTTACCCAAATAACTTTGTACTAGAGTAATCACGCTCATCATTCATAAATAATTAATAAATAAAACGTTGTAATTGATTTAAAAGAAGAGAGAATTTGAATTAAATAATATAATATTAAATTTTCACTATAGTCCATCCCAGATATTAAAACTGTAGGTGGCAGGTCAAATGAAAAACCACATTCACATAGGGAAACGTCATTTTAAAAATTCAAATTGAATGCGCTATATGTGTTGCCTAACTAAGAATGTTTAAAAGTTACGGCATAATTTTACGAAACTTATTTTCACAAATTTACTTTAATTTTAATACGATTTTGATGAAATAAATAAAGAAATACTGCAACTATTTAATACAATACAAAAAATTAAATGTTATCTGTCACCAACACGCAAATTTCGCTAGTGTGAAGCTGCCTAATTTCGAGGTCATCTTTCAAATTCTTACTATTTTCTTAAATGAAATGGACTATAGGCGAAATTTGTATCGCCTGTTTAAAACATGCACTGTCGTGTAAATCATATTTTATGCTTTCTCCTATGATAAATTATAAGAGAAATCATATAACAAAAAGTGCCCTGTACTCTAGAATGCGGACAAGCTTTGGTAGGTTAAAACGGAACTAAAATTAGGCAAACACCTGTTTTTCTAAATGCTCTGAGCAACTATTTATGAGAAATATTTTATTTTAAACATTTTCCTAATGATTCACGGTTTTATAACATACAGAATATTTTGCTTTTATGATTGCAGCAAATGATATCACCATTTTCATAACAAAAGCTGGGAATAAATAAATTGGTAAAAATTTCAGAAAAATGTATAATTCATTTTTATATTAAGAGTGGAACACAAATCCATAAAAAGTGTAATTTTTACAGTATTAACTAGTTTCTAACCACCGCACCGCGTAGATTAATCATAATAATTATTAAACATTTTTAATATTTTGGATATGGGATAAGAGTATACACTTCACCGAAACCACTGGTGTCGGCTACTTCTTCATTTAAATACAGATATGTTACATCAACTTTATATCTACCACTAGGAATAAGAGGAGGAAAATGAGTTTCATCCAAAACATAGTTGCAGGCGTAATATGTGACATCCTAGAAGTAGACAAATTTAAATAGACATATTTTAGTAAAGTAGTTTTTTTGCAAACCGCTTTTAAGTTGTCATCTGTAACATTACCACATTTACCAATTAGTTGTTGTATACCCATTACGTTTGAGTTAACAGCCTTTTTTAGATTGATTTGAAAACGTAGTGCAATGCGTCGATACTCGTTACTCAGAAACTTATAAGCTTGCACCAATACCTAAAAATTAACAATTTTATTTTGGAGAATAACGAAATTACAACATTACTTCAACTTTGTCGTATATATTAATTTTTATATTTCCAGTAACATTTAGCGCCGTAGTAGTACGATTATATTTAAATGATTTAATTTCTAAGAAATTTAAATACTTCTTGTTGTAACTATTCTGAATTACTCGAACGTCTCTAATTTTGTAGACATTTTGATGAAACTAAAATAAACTTGAATTGGAAACGACAGAATTATATTTAAAAATTTAATCTGTCAAATTATAAAGTTGAATGCTTTTTATTTTTTGTGGATAGTCTAAAAATATTCAGTAATTGCACTTGACTCAATGTAGTAGTTACAGACTATTCTTACATAATAATATTACATTGTTCGGCCATTACACCATCAAATACCTGTGCATTAATATTAAACAAATATTAGCAAAAAGTTATGAAAAACGTTGTCAGAAACAGATGCAGAGGACAGATACACAGACAAGTAATAATTATGTTAATGCTCATAAAAATGCACAATTTTTAATGATTAAAACTCGCCTTAGACAAGATGCTGTCATTACTTAAAATATCTTGAGTAATTAAAACAAGCAACAATAGCAAAATTAAAAACCTCATTCTAAACTTCCAACAATGTTAAACAACGGGCTGACTTATACTAAAAAAGTTTGTGCTATTACATAATTTTATAGACTACGGAATATTATTATTTAATGTGGTGTAACAAATGACCAAAAATTTTTGGCGAATACAATATTATTAGCAAAACAAACAGAACAAAATAATATTCTAAGTATAATGATGTACAGAAAATTAATGAACTATTTATTTTCAACAAAAGCTACATTTTCATATTAAAGGATAGAAATAATATTTAAAACTAAATTTTTAATTACATTTTAAGGATACTAAATCCTTTTTCAGTTTTGGACTTTAATTTGTAAATATTATAACTGCTATTATTTTGTAAATATTTGATTTATTTTTAAATTTTGTATTTTCTGGTATTATGGCAACAACTAGCTGGAGAAACCGGATTTCTTTCCTTTAAAATAGGCGCATGATCGGATGGTCCGAGTTTGCTTCATGAATTTTTGATTAAATTTATGTTGTGATTTTTGAGAATAAAGTTGTAAAGTTTTAAGTAAATGATTTTGATTTATTTAATTTGGATTTGTCTCAAATTTGTACAAATTTTGGATTTCTCGATGATCAGTTAATATTTCAAAAACTTTGGTTGGAGAAGATTCAATTTGAAAATTAAAATTTTACTGGAAAGTCGGATGGTGGAATTATTATCAATTTGGATTCGAATATGAGATTTTACATGGCTATGTAGTCAACGGCACTACCTAGGGCTACATTTGTATCGCTGAGCTTACTAGTTAAAAACATGCACTGTCGTGAAAATCATACTATATGCTTTTTCCTACGATAAATCATAAGAGAAATCATATAACATAAAGTGCCCTGTACTCTTGAATGCTGACAAGATTTGGTAGATTGAAATACAACTAAAATTAAGCGAACACCTGTTTTTCTAAGTACTATGAACAACTTTTTCTGACAAATCGTTTATTTTAAACATAAATTCCTAAAGATTAACGGTTTTATTACATACGGAATGTTTTTCTTCTATGATTTGCAGCATCACCATTTTCATAACAAAAGTTAGGAATAAATAATTTGGTAAAAATTTCAATAAAATTTATAATTCATTTTTAAATTAGTAGTGTAACGCAAATCAATAAAAAGTGTAATTTTTATATTATTAACTAGTTTCTAGCCACCATGTAGATTAATCATAATAATTATTAAACATTTTTAATATTTTCAATATGCGATTGGAGTATACACTTCACCAAAACCACTGGTGTCGGCTATTTCTTTATTTAAATACAGATATTTTACATTAATTTTATATCTACCATTAGGAATTAGAGGAGGTAAATGAGTTTCATTAAGAACATAATTGAAGGCGTCATATGTGACATTCTAGAAGTGTACAAATTTAAATAGAGATATTTTAGTACAGTAGTTTTTTTGCTAACCGCTTTATAATCCTTATAGAGGGTATCTGTAACGTTACCACATTTGCCAATTATTTGCTTTATACCTATTAGAAAACGTAGCGCAATGCGTCGATATTCGCTACTCAGAAACTTATAAGCTTGCACCAATACCTAAAATTATAAAAGTGCTCCTATTTTGGGGAATAACAAAACTTGTGTAAAATTCAAAAAATTCAAAGTTTAAACTTGAAAAAGAAAAAGTCATTTTTCGAAAGCTCGTTTAAACTTGTGTTTTATTTTGTATCCTATAGCTCAATATTGATAATTATATTTATATAAAGTTAATGTCATATATCTGTATTTAGATGAAGAAAGAAGTATACACTCCAATCGCTTGTCCTAAAAACTAAAAATTCTATCAAAATAATTAGAATACCGATGGTACTGGTTGTTAAAACTATACCTGATTTTACTTCGTGTTAATATGAAATTTAATTACAAATTTCACTGAATTTATTACCAATTTATGTATTTTCAACCTTTATTAAAAAACACCACAAACTGCAATACAATTTAGTGCTACTTCAAACTCGTAATTTTATTTTACGATTTGGTAATGGAATTCTATAAAATATAGAATATAATATATTTTTAAGGAAATCTACATTTAAATAACAAAAAATATAAATAACGCAGAAAATTAAATTTTCCAATCAAATTTTTAATTTGTTACTGTGAATTTGAATTGTGCGTCATCTGTTGATTGGATACTAATGGATAATCTAATGGATTCGTAAATTTTAAAACTTAAATTTAAGTAAAACAAAGTACATCAGATGCAGTTCAAATTAGTCGCAAGGATCGGATGAGGGCGATTGGTATATTTAGAAAAAAAATTTTTTTTTAGAAAAATTAACACCTGTGGTAAAAAAAGTGGACTGGAACAGCAAAAGTTTTACTGTAACAAAATGCTAAATTTTGTTTAATACACTTGACACGTAGCACTCTGTACTTACACTAGTTTTACACTATTTCTTTATGTGGTGACGTTGGCAATTCCAAATGTAACTGTTTCCGTCAAGCTAAGTCACATTTTGATTTTGTTTTCTGTTGCGAAATGATGTTAATTTGGTAATTTAGAAGCGGCTTTAAATGAATTTAAAGTTTTGTCGGTTTAGTATTGTATTTATTATCCTTGTAACAGATGAGTGAGGTTCCAAGTGTTATGGCGTCATCTGTTAACTTTTTTTTTTAATCAAAAGCCTTTTTTAGATTAATTTGAAGACGTAGTGCAATGCGTCGATACTCGTTACTCAAAAACTTATAAGCTTGCTCTCGGACACTCCCCCCCTCCCCACCGCAAAATTTAAAGTCAGGGGATACAGAGATTTTTTCCACTTGATTTCAAAATTAATGTTAAAATTTTGTAGGGGGGGGGGGCAAAGATGATAAGTTAATTTTTTTAATTAAGTGCCCGAGAGTTTATGTTCTCGAGTGAAGAAGAAAAAAGTATTTTTTTCCTAGGGAAGAGTAGTTTTTATTAAAATATATGGTGCTTTTATTATTAATTTTTATTTTTTAAATTTTCTTAGTCATGGGTTTTTATTTTTATTTTTTTTTACAGGGGAGAAACGGTGCCACAAACATACTATATAATATAAACAAAGATTGTACATAGTAACTTTATCTGTTCTATAATTTTTCTTCTCAGATATTTTGAACAGAAAAAATTGGAAAAAATCTTATCACAATAAAGTAGCATATTAATCTTAAATTAATCCAACATTTTGTAGGTGCGGAGTCTCTGCATGATCCTTTCAATGCGTTATTAATAATTTTTTTTTATAAAACCTTGCTTTTCGGAGCAAAACAAGAAGAGGACAAATGTTTGAGAAGAACGAACAACGCACTAAATGAATTGTATGGCGAACCAAATAGCCTAAACGTAGTGAAGAGGATTACAGAGGATTAAAGGGTTAGGGAAGAACACCGCCACAAAGTATGTGGAAATCTGATTTCGGTTGTGTAAGGAACAGGGGAAGACCGAAAACCAGATGGAGTAGAGAGGCTGCAGGAAGACTTTTTTTAAACGTGAGAGAATAAGAAGAGGAGGCAAAGAACAGGAAGAAGTGGAACCAGTGATAAACCAAGCCGTGGGCCTACTAGGCCTGTAATGCTTGTAGGATTATATATAAAAAACTACAAGTGTTTCATTTGTATTTTTGAATATAAATACCTGCATTGCCATCCAGTCATTTGGCGGAATTTTTTTTGGGCAACAGTTTTTGACTGATGAATCATTTGTCATCATTTAGCCGAGAAATTATTTGACTGACCAGATTATTACAGATTATTTGTTTGACCAGTTTTTGGCCGACAGTCATTTAGCCGATACTTATTTGCCGGCAATCTATATCTATATACCAATATCTGATGTTCTTAGAGGCAGTTCATGTATTACGTAAGACATTTTTTTCCTAATTTTAGACTCCCCCTAATTTTAGAATAGAACGTGGTTTTCCGGTTTGTCGACCAATCGAATTCGGCTAAATGACAGTAAATCACCTGCATTTCATGTATTATTTTAGAAAGTGATGTCATGTTTCCATATTGTCACCACAATGTAAAACTAGCCCCAATATAGACTAGAGACTGCTACGCCACTGGTCGTCTGGCACTTATAATAAATTATTATTTACCCCGACCGACAGATGTTTTTGGTAATTTAAATTATTTAGCAAGTCGCAAACTAATTTTTAATAAATGTATATTTAATAAATCTAAAATCTCACTTATTTCACCGAATAAGTAATTTTTCTCATTAAAAATTGTGTATCCCGCGCTGTTTTGAATTTCAGTGGAATTTGATTGGCTACTGATCGTCATGTGTGTGTTTTAAGATGGCGTCTCTGTCATTCACAAATTACGATTACAACCATCACTTGCATCATATTAAATTCAAGTAAAAATTCGAATAAAAATATTAATCAAAATGCTGTCACTAAAGCTGGTAAATAAAGAATTATACAAAAGCATAGTTAGAGGTGTTGGGATACGAAACATTGCGTCATCGGCAACCGCTAGAGGTAGTTTTAAAGTCCAAGATGATAAAGATTTTTTAGAAAAGGTGGAAAACAGTAAGGAACCGGTAATAGTGGATTTCTTTGCTACGTAAGTAAAATATTTAGATTTGTGTAGGCAGATTAACAATAAATTTATTTTCGAATGGCAGGTGGTGTGGTCCGTGTAAGGCATTGGAACCTCGACTCGAAAATGTTGTTGCTAAGCGTCACGGAAAAATCAGTTTAGCAAAGGTTGATATTGATTCTTGTGGTGAAATTGCTGCCAAGTACGAAGTGAGTTTACACGATCATGTAGATTTTAAAAATAGGCAACCGCAATATTTATTTCTGTTGTAGGTAGGCACAATTCCAGCTTTAGTAGTTTTTCGTAATGGAAAAGTCGAAGAACGTTTGATCGGCTTACAAGACGAAGATAAGTTAGGGATATGGGTAGACAAGGTTCTTGATAAAAAATAATATGAAACAATTAAGATAAAACTTATTAGCTTTCTGTATATATAAATAATTTTAATTGTGTTCTAGTTGTGTATTATTTAGCAATTATAATATGTCTTAGTGGAAACCTTCAGTTATTCCAATTTCGGTATATGTACTAAGCAGTAGTGTACGATACGAAGAGGAAGATGGGGGAGGTAAAAACAAAAAGTCAAGAAATAACAATTGAATAGCTGCAACTTATTCTGAAGGTCACTTATGTTACAATATGATCAATGTAACTGCATGAACATCTTGGAAGAAATACCAAATAAGGACGTGGATATATTGTTATTCGATAGGTTTTTATTATTATAATATGCTTGTTAATAAAAGTTGTATTTATGAAAGAAGACTTGAAACAACAGAAGATACTTATCCTTTCTTTATTTTTTATTGTTATCATTTAATTTCGAAAGAAATCTACTGTACTCCCATTCTTCTATCCCGAAGAAGAAATTTTGTGAAATTTGAGTGACATACTATGTCACAAAGGGGCAATTGCCCCTCCCAAGGATGACTTGAATTGTATCGCTGAAGCCCTGCTCACTGATAAAAATAATGTTTTCCACGAGATTTTAAAATTTCAATAACTTTAAATTAAGTTTTTTAATTTTTTTTTTACTTGAATTTTTTTGATTTCTTGAACTTCTCAGTCATTTACTATTGATGCGCATGAATGGATTAACGAGATTCTAAAAATATTTGGTCTTCCCTTCCCAAAGGCATTTTCTAAATACGCAACTGGGCGGTCACTCATACTGGTGCGCATAATAGACTCATCCACCATGCCCAGGAGCCTTTTGATCTCTCTAGAGCCTATCTTGTTTGGCATTATTCTCTGTAGGGCTTCAGAATGTGAGGTTTGAAAGAGAGACAAGTGTCAACATGTATCTCAGGGACTCTAACCTGGGTCATTCGTCGAGAACATCACTCGTCGTATGTTGCTCGGAGGGATTTGTCCCGCACGCTATTAAAAAATGAACCTTTCGCGATGTTCTCGTAAGTAACATACCTGCGATTTATCATCGTAGGTATGGTACTTTACGAGACAATATGTCCGCCCACCAGAAAGTTTCGTGAAGTTGTCGTTGGTGTAATTTTAATTTCACTTCAATTCCAAAAATTTTTTTAAAAACTATCTATTTTGAACTTGATAACTTTTTAACAAAACTTTTACCTCGTTTACACGAATTTACACATTAGCAAATAATTTAATTTTTAAGTCTTGTTAATGTGTAAAAATTTACACGAGGTATAAAGTCAAAAAAAGTTTATTGAAATTTCGTTAACTTAATGTTAACTTAATTCTTAAAAATTAAGTCTAGAAAATAAGAGCATACACTAAGTGAATTTAAAATAAATCTTTAGAACAACCAAAATAAATTGGCAAGGGCAGTTCCATTTCACGTGGAGAAGAAGGAGGAGAATCCACAACCAGTTTAAGTGTACCCAATTGGGTTAAAATAATAGAAGAAGAATCGACACAGGTTTGCATAAAATTTGAACATTCTAAGTGTTCACGCGATTTATGCGGCAAAGTACGGCTCGGAACAAACAGTGCTTTAACTGATGGCAATAACTATAAAATTAAAATGTTTATACTGTCGTTCAATTGTTTGCTTAGCTCAAAATAAAGTTCTCGAACACTCCTATGTTACCAATGTAAATTGTACATTTCGAAGCCGCTTTTTTTCATATAAAAATCAATTTGACAGCAAAACTTTTTAGACACTTTTTGTTGAAAATTTCATTGCCTTCAATTTTGTTTATATGAATTTTTTTATTTTGTCGCGCCGTTTTTGACTGACAGCGACTTAAACAAGACTGTAAAACACAAAAACTATTGTCATCTATATCTCGGGAACGGTGCAAAATAATTAAAATATTAATAAGCATATTTTCATGTAAGTTTTATTCTCTACATTTTTGTTCCTATACATTTTTCTATTTTATCGCACCGTTTCCGAGATACAGATGTCAATAGTTTTTGTCTTGTTTAAGTCGCTGTCAGTCAAAAACGGCGAGACAAAATAAAAAAACTCATATGAACAAAATTGAAGGCAATGAAATTTGCAACAAAAAATGTCTAAAAGGTTTTGCTGTAAAATCGATTTTTATATGAAAAAAAGCGGCTTCAAAATGTCCAATTTACATTGTTAACATAGGAGTGTCAGAATATTTTCGTTACTCACTGTACGTCACAACGAAAATGGTCGAAATGGATTCAGGGAAGGTCAAAACGGATATTACCGTCAAAATCTGGAAACCGAAAAAAATCGGGATTACAATACTTCCTTGTTTTAGAAGGAAGTAAAAAGGTAAATCGATAGGAAAAATATAAATAATTTTGCTATTTAACGTCGGATTACAAATAAAGTATAGAAGATACAAGAAAAATGTATTTTAACTTTTTGAATAAAATTTAATAAACTACAATTTTTATCTGAACTATTTTTTTGTATCAGCGATAGTTGCCGAGATATAGGCAAGAAGCTGAAAAAGTATACCTTACATCCAAGATGGCGGCTCGGGCGCAACAGATTTCGAGGGGGACTTTTAGTATGTTTAACAGGAAGCCCTATTAAACATGTATACCAAAATTCAGATTTTTACCGATTAATGTTTTTATTTGCTCGAAATTATAGCTACGCCACTGGAATCTTAGATAAAAGATAAACGTTTGAATGAAACGCAACAAAAATGTGTAAATCTAATTTTTGAGGCGGCTCGAAAACATTAATTTAGCGAAATATAGAACTTTTGTCAATAATAAATTATGGAAGTTATGATGCATGTTACACATGACGAGACACTGTGCGAGACACAACAACAAAGTTTTAAAAATGGAGGACGCTTGTTTTTGTTTTGTTTGGTGTCGCAGATAAAATTCTTATTTTAATAATATTTAATGGTGTTCCTTTAAGTGATGGCCGATAGAAACGAAAAAGTTTTGTTGGAATTACTAAAATTGCCAGGAAACAGCTCGTGCGTCGATTGCGACAGCAAAAGTTAGTCAAAATAAGTTTAGACGTAAATTTGGGTTAAAATTTTGTTTGTATTTTTGTGCTGACCTTATTTGATATTATTTTTTTGTATTAGATCCAGAATGGGCCTCGTACAACATTGGAGTGTTTTTGTGCACGCGATGCTCGGGTATACATCGGGGCATGGGAGTTCATATAAGCAAAGTTAAACATCTGAAATTGGATCGTTGGGAGGATTCGCAAGTGGAACGCATGAAAGAAGTGGGTAACATAACGGCTAAACTTAAATACGAGGAACGTGTGCCCCCCTGTTACCGTCGTCCAAAGGAGAACGATCCACAAGTATTAATAGAACAGTGGATCAAGGCTAAATACCAAAGAGAAGAGTTTTGTTATCCAGAGCGGCAAAATTACGTGAGTGGTTACATGATGGGTTTTTTAATGAAACGCGGTAAAGAAGACAATCGGTATCATCCACGAAAGGTTGTGCTGTCAGAATCGGAAGATACACTTAAATACTTTGTGCGCGAGAACAAAGAACCCAAAGCGGTTTTACGCTTGTCCGAGTTAAATGTGGTTTTTGCACCTGACAAAATAAACCATCCTAATTCGTTGCAGCTAACATTTTTAAAAGACGGTACAACCAGACACATCTACTTATATCACGACGACCCGGAAGTCATCACCAATTGGTACATGGCGATTCGGTGTGCTAAGTTACATCGACTGCAAGTGGCCTATCCGTCGGCACTTGAATCTGACTTAATCAATTTTCTCACACAAGATTTTGCCAAAGAAGGCTGGCTATGGAAAACCGGACCCAGAATCAGCGACGGCTTTAAGAAGCGCTGGTTTACTTTAGACAACAGAAAATTGATGTATCATGATGAACCTCTCGATCCTCATCCTAAAGGCGAAATTTTTATAGGTAAGGTAATTTCCCGGCAATTTTCTATCTTCTTTAAACGTTCTTGTAGGCCACGCAATGGATGGTTATAGCGTTCGAATAGGAGTAGTGGCAGGAGTGAAAGATCAAGGATTTTCATTTACACTACACACACCTGATAGAATATTTAATCTCTCCGCCGCTTCAGAATTGGAACGAGATCAATGGCTTCAAGTTTTAGAAAAAGTAATCGATCGACCGTTAACACCACAAGATAGTTCAGGTAATTTGATTTAGCTACATGTATTAATTTGCAAATATATCTAGAATTGTTTTAGTGTCTGTACGTCTCATCCGAAAACGAACCAATACCAATTCGATGAATATCTTTTCACAAAGGTAGTGCTAAACATATCCAAAAAAACTTGTAATATTTCCTCTCACTTATCATCTTACCTAGTCTTCGTAGTTATTATAAATACGACCAAAAACCCACACTCATCTACACTTACATTAAAAATGGCATTGTAAATTTCATTTTTTTAAATACTCAAGTACAATGGTAGTTTTCTCCATAGTTTAATATAACTTTCTTTTATATTTTAAAATAAAATATCAAATCTTGACCATTTTATTTTTCTGAACCTCCTTAGTCCACAGACTAATTTTTACTGTAAGTTGTTTGAAAAGGAAGAAAATATGGAAATGAACTTGGGTTGGGGAGCTGCCAAATTACGCTTGCAAAATTACCAATAATGAAAGTGGCAGTTTCTAAGGGCAAATCACAATTGCAATATTTCTACATTAGATTTCCGTTTACAAGATATATTCAATATTTCTCCGGATTTCCTCCTGGATTACCTTAAAATTTCTTTTCCAAAAAGTAGTAAAATAAAAGCATTTAATTTTTTTCCCTGACTGAAAATTTAATTTTGGACTTGGCCCTAAAAATGAGGAATTTTTACCCGACTTACCTGACAAAATTAGAGAAATCTTAAATTCCTGACTTCCTTATTTTGCTTTCACAACTTTAATTAATGAATAATAATAGGATGGTTTCCCCTAAGATTTGATGTTATTTTGGATCTCAGATCACAGCAGTGTATCTGACCAGACGAGAATTCGAACTGGGGTTGCTGATTTCTTAATTGGCCCGTGTTTCTGCTCTTTTTAAATACAGCACTAGGGTCAACCGCTATTAGTGCCGATGGAGCAACGAGATTGGACCACTTGATATGGAATGACCCTGGAGTAATTCTTAAAAACGATTATTTATTATTAATCAATCGAAACAAACAATTCAATTTGGTTAATTACAACTCAAAACTTTGAAGTGATTTTGCCAACCAATGACAAAACACAATTATTACAATAATCCTTGCATTTCTTTCATAAATTGCATGTAAGCATCATCCTTGGTCTGTTGTTTTGGAATCGTAATGTGTGCCATCATTTCCCTTTGTTTAAGTTCGTTTACCAAAGCAGCACGACTTGACGATTTGGCTTTTTTATCTTCCCTTTTTACACGTAAAGTAGACGGCACAAACCTGGTAACGTCGGCGCTTAAATTACGAATTTGAGGTTTCGCAGAGATAGTCGCGCCTTGTTGTTTACCTAAAAGCTGAGGTGCAGCCGATAGTACGTTAGGAGTACCCAAGTTCCCTAAGTTTTGCAGTCCTTGCAAAGTGGGTGGTGGTGCAGGCAGTCTTAAAATGCGTGGAGGTGCAGGAGGCATTCTAATTGGTAATCTAGGTGGTAAACCGGGTGGGGGTCCTGGTGGTAAAAGTGGCCGTCCCGGTGGAGGACCAGGGGGTAATCGTAAACCTCCACGAAATAGTAGAGGCGGTGCCGTTGTGTTATGTTGTATTGGTGGTTGTATAACTTTCTGTTGTGTAATTGTAGTAGTGGACTGTAAAGTCGGCACGGAATCTGTACCTGGAGGAGCAATAGGTTCGTTGTTGGCCGACGTCATCTTAGGTCGACTTTCATCGTCTTTATCATTTTCTTGTTTTTTATGTACCGATTCCATTTCCTTCATAAAATCGTCAATATTTTGACCAGACAACGCCACCATTTTTTGTTGAAGAGATGTGGGTTTGGAGGGGCCAATTTCTGAATCACTCGATTCGTCACCCGAGTTTGCACTTTCCTGTGGAATTACTTCTTCTTCCATTGCCTCTTCGGGTTTTGCTAATTCTTTGACATATTCAACTTCTTCTCCGTCGCTATTTATATCTGGAGGGGGTCCAGGCGGACATCCGGGTGGTTCTCTAATTGGTTGTCCCTATAAGTATTAATTAAGTTTCTCCCAAAATAACTTCTGGATTACTTACCAAAGCTTGGAGTTTCAAAGCCGTTGCGATGGAATAAATTGTATGTTGAGGTTTCTGTATTTCGGCAGGTAAAGGTATTTGTGAAGCTGCACTTGTTGTTGTAGGCTGCTCAGGCATTTGTGGTAGAGGAATTTCATCGACCGATACTTGTTGAGCTGTTTTTACCGATTCATAAAATGCAACAACTTGATTGCGCTTATGTTCGTATTCTGTTTGTTTTCGTTTTAGATCAGACCATTTTTCTGTGTCGTCCCTATGCTGAAAATTTAAACAAAAACATTTAAGGTTTAAAATAATAAAAAAAGTACGATCATCATTCAACTTACATACATATTCAGGACCCTCTCTAAAGTGTCTCGTAATTTTTTTCTTTTATCTTTTAATACTTTTTCGTTTAGAGGAGATGGTTGGTGAACGTTATATTCTAAAAATAGGTCAAGTTAAAAACATGATATCGGTTAAAGCTAAAATCATAAATAATATACCCATTTGATCTATTTTTTCAAGTTCTTCTAAAATTTGATTAGGATCTTTGCCTTTCAGAACGGCCGCTCTTACCATTTGACGTTGTTTTTTATTTTTCTTCAATTCCATCTTGCGCGCCTCCTTACCTAAAATAAAATTTATCAATTTTAAAACTTTAGTCTTTTGAATTTAAAGGAAAATGTAAAAATTACGATTTTCAACATAACCATAAAAATTAAAAATTACTTACGGGCTTGATCTGTTGGATTCATGTATTTACCACTTTTCGTGGTATTAATTGATCTTCTCCCCATGGTTCTCTTAATGTATTTAGTAAATTTCTTTAATTTAAGACAAGTTAATTTCGATATCAACGCTTTTTATTATTTATCACAACAAGCTTGACGTTTCAAACGTTTCAAACAACGAATGTCAAATTTAAATGTCAAAATTTTCTAAAGGACTGCATACACGTAGAAATGTAGATCTTTGTAAAACCCAGTGACGGCGCTAGGGGTGGGCTCGTGCCCACCTTATTGATTGGAGTGCTCACCCAAATTTTTTAGGGATTCGGCCCAATTCACCCACTTCAAAAATAAAATAAAAATAATAATAAAAAATAAAATAAAACCGGAATCGTTTTATTCTTAACTTATTTTTCTCTAGAGGTGAAAAGCATACTTCATGTATGTAATTCTCGATTGTTGAAGATAAGTCAAAATTAATCTGAAGGCTAGATTTTTGATTGAATATGGAAGGCAAACCGAAATTCATCGGACTTATTATGGTATCACTGATTTTCGTAGCAGCCCACTTTTTCTTCTATTTCCCGAACACATAGAGATTCAGCGGAGAAAAGTAGTAGAGCTCGTGAAAGAGATATCCATGAGAGAACATGGCTAATATTATGTAGGTTAGTGTTAGATTAACATATTTGATTAAAAAATTTAGTTTTAATTCCAACATTACATTGTTCTATGTAGAATATTACTCCCATGTAGCACACAATATTGGGGCAATATTGGGCCAATATTAAATGTTGGTGCAAAATTGCAAGAATCAGCCAATATCGGCCCAATTAGATTTTTCAATATTGGACCAATATTGGCTGTAGCTTGGTGTAATATCGAGCCAATATTGATAACCAATATTGCCTTCCAAACAGCAACGGCGCCAGCATTTCTGAAATGGGTGGGCACAAATTGGGCCTAATATATTTGGGGTGGGCAGGAGCACACACAATTTATAAATAAACTTAAAGAAATACATTATCGAGATAAACACCTAAACAATTTGGGTGGGAACTCCAATCAACAGGGTGGGAAAGTGCCCATTCTGGCGCCGTCACTGCACCGCACCTGTACGCTTTACGCCACACTGCTGCTTATTTGTATTCCATAATCAAGTTACAGGGTCAACAAATTTCGAGTGCACTGGAGGGCATTCCATGCCCCCCAGACCCCCCGGTTTGAAAATCAAACAGTTTGTGCCTATAATTTTTGATTAACTTCATTGAACAAGGAACTTTTACTACTTCAGAATCAATTACATTTCTGAGAATCGGAGGGTTTAATTTCATTGAATAAATAATATCTAAACATCTTTCACTCTTTCTATAGGGTGTTTCATATTCCTTGAACTATTTAGTTCTTAATTTATAAAAAGATATGGCCATAAACTGTTTGTTACTGAAACCGGGGGGGGGGGCGCATTTTTGGATTAATTTTATCAAAAAAAATTTTTTGTATTCTTTCAGAGCCAAATACCTTTACAGCCAAGAGTCTGGCGCAGTAACTTGATTATGGAATACAACTTAACACAATTAATGATGCACTGGGTGGCATTCCATGCCCCCCAGACCTCCTAGTTTGAAAAGTACAAAGTTTCTCAATCGCTTCTTACAATTAATGGGATACTTGAAGGTATTTTATAATCCACTAATCCACAGACCCGATGGTATGTACTGCCGCGACTTGAAAATGTATTTGATTCTGAAAGAGTGAAAGATCTATATTTTTAAAAAGATCTTGTTTTTCAAATCGGGGAGTTTGGGGGGCATGGAAGATTCTAAATTACTTCATACAATTACAGGAAGTAAATCACAAACCCTCTGGTGGGTCCTGACGCGACCTGAAAATGTATTTTGTTCTTAAACCAAAAAATTAAGAAGCGAATATATTATGATATTATAATATATGCTCACCAATTTTTTATTTTTCCCACCGGGAGGGGGGGGGGAAGAACATATTTGTATTAAGTTGTATTCCATAATCAAGTTACTGTGGGAGGGTACATTGGAAGGTATTTCATACCCTCAGATCCTCTGGTGTAAATGTTCTGAAAGAGTAAGAGTTTTTTTTGTTGTGTAACAAATTTGGGACTTTGGGTTTTGTAAATGCGAGAGCGCAATTTCCGAACTTTTGGTGTAAACTTTTGTAAGTGTGAGAGTGTTTTTCGTCTACTCGTCAAATTTTGGAGTAAGTTTTTACTTTTTTAATGAACCTCGTAGGGAGACACCTAATTTTGACGATAATCTTTACTCGTTTTATTCTCTGTTGTTTTGTGCTGATTGGGAATCTCGTATTTGCTTCCGAATTGCCGAATATTATTTGAAATAATTTGCAATGGCAAATTATTTTGTATGGAACCAACCTCATGCCAGTTATCGACCGATAGCTTTTATCTTCGCTCACAAATTTTTCCAACGTTGAAATATTATTAACCCTAAACTTGGCAAGCACTAATTTTTCGACATGAAATTCTTTCTGTCGGTGATTATATCTATAGGAGTTTTTCAATCCTACCTGATAAATGGAATTTTTGAAACTATGTATCTTGTGAGATGCATTGCCAACTTAAGGGTTAACAAGTTAAATATTTAATTTTAACATTTAAATGCATTTATTTATTTCGTTTGGTTCCGCAATTAGCGTATGCTGTTTGCTTTTATTATGGTACCCCGAAGGAAAATAGTTGAGGCAAGTAGCTGCGACTTTCGTGTTTTTGGTTGCAACTGCCGTTGGCAGCACACATCCTGCAGAGATTATGTTTTCATTTGATTGTTACCTTTTTTCGGAACTTATGACCCTCGCTTTCCGCACTATCTACAGCTAGTATAACATCTACAGGGCATCTACAGTAAATAAAAGCTGGTTGATCGTTTTCCCAGCGTGAAGAGGAAAATTCTGGAGGCCCTATGAGGGGAAAAGGAATTATTTGTTTTCCGGCCTGGCTTATCGTTGGTGCTATTAGTGTAAGGATTAGGAATTTGGTTTTTAAAAATCCAAAGTTTCACCTCGGGTGGATTTAGGTGTTGCACTGAGATTTACAAATCCGGGATGGATTAATCCCTATTTTTAACATTGACCAGTTTTTCCTTTTCATTCTCTGTTTCTTTTCTTATTAGTTTTGGGTGACTTTTGGAATCTTCCACAATGCTCCTCTATAATCTTCTGACATTCTTTGAGATTTTAAATATTTAACTATATCTTCTCCATTCATTGCTTCCAAAATTTTGTGGTTCATCAGCCGTCTTAAATCTTCGTTTGTCTGTTTCGTGGGGTCCTAGTTCAGTTATATGCATCCCTTGCTTTGTATGTCGTGTTTTTGATGTGGAAACGTCATCCAAGTCTCTTTTTCAAAATGTCATAGGTACAAGTTTTTTGAATATATTTCGATAAAGAGTTGCAAACAGAAAAAACTGGAAAATTTATGACATTTTAGAGATTGATGCCTGATTTCATAAAACTTTTAACAAGCCGTTATAGTTAAAGGATCATTTCTATTGGTTTGTTAGCACTAAGGAATAATTTCAATTGGTTAGTTAAATTTAACGGCCCGTTAAAAGTTTTATGAAATCAGGTATGAATGTTTGCAAATTTATTTGCGTAAAACCAAGCCGGTTAGTTAAGTACGTAATTTGTAAGCTGTAAGTAATATGGCCTTAATATTTATAGATTTAAAAGTTAAACCAGGTTCAAAATAATAGGTATATTAACAAATAATAATAAAAAAAATAATTAGTCAAAACTAAAAAGTTTTGTAACTCCGCTGTTTTAAACCTATATAAACACTTTCGCGGAGTTAATTAAACGATATTTAGTTACTCGTCTTTATAGCAACTACGTCTTTTAGAAACTGAGATAATAAAACAAAATGGAAAATTTATTTAAGCTGAACACTAACGAAAATTTTACAGAAAATGATGCTAAATATGCAGAGGTAAAATTATTAAATTTTTAATTTAATACTTAATACTAACCATAATAGTATTTTTAGATACTATTATTGCTTTATTACACAAATAAACTACAGTATAAGTAACAATTTTCCAAATATAAAGAAAATTAAATTAATTTTTGACAAAATAAAAAATAAATAAAAATAGTAATAATAAAAATTTTTTAACTGTATAAATTTGTGTTTCAGTTTTCCTAGAATACTGATAGTATATTGTTAATATAAATATTTTTGTAGATATTGCATGAGCCGTGGTGCCATTTAAATAGCAAAAACAAAGGATTAGATTTACGTAAATGTTATATACAAGCGTTTAACTATTGGCTGAAACTTGATGAAACTGAAGTGGAATTAGTTATGGATTTCTTTCAATGGATACATACAGGTTCTATATTGTAAATAATACTATAATACTAATAAATGTGCGCTATGCTATTTGGAAAAATTAAGCTTCTGTAAAAAGCTTGTATTGAAGTTTTTCGAAATTTGGCAAGCTGTACTGTACTGTAAGTACAGTAGCGGTCATGAAAATTACAGCAGGAATAACTTTTAATTGAGAAAATATTTCCCGATGCAATTACTAGCTAGTTAATTTTTAATTTATTACAGACTAGATGATGTACTGGATTCATCTGAACAAAGAAGAGGAGATCCTGCAGCTTATGTATTGTATGGTGTTGGTCGTACAATTTCAGCGATAGATTTTTGTACAGCTAATTATTATCTTACTGGGAAATCAAATCCATACACTGAGGTAGTTGCCCCCACTTTTTGAATTTAAAAACTGTAAAAATTGTACTAGTTCCGGTGTTAAAAACAAAAACTAATACAACTAGCGCAATTTTTAAAATTTTACAATTCATAAAGTGGAAACCAATTTGAATCTTGAATTTGATAACACAATTTATTGTGCAAAGGTATTACAAGAATCGTTTAATACAGAAATTTTTCATTGGAAGAGATAAGATAAGTTATTGGAGAGATAATTATATATGTCCTAGTGAAGACGAATACTTACACATGTTGTATAAAAGTATGATTCTTAATTTGCATATGGTATGGAAGACCGGAAAACGTAGTCACACGGGTTGGTTCTCATATCTAATTTACGGTAATAATTGTACTAGTAGGCACCGGCGGATCCAAAATTTTTTTCTGAGGCGGGCACAAGACTCGAGACGGGCTAAAAGTGCTCTCAGATTTGGGATTGTCTTCTTGTTTTCGTGTTATTTTAAAGCGTCTGGGAGGGGCACGTGCCCCCGTGCCTTCTCCTTAAATCCGCCTATGCTAGTAGGGAAAGCAAACCTGAAGCTTTTAATCCACTTAGGTCGCGTTAGTATCTCAGCTAAAAAAACTTTTAAATTTCTTTTGCATAAACTAGCTGAAGTATTACGCTGTATTAGTGCTTTTTCAACTTAGAATATATTTAGTGTGACTGCGACAACCGGTCGATGCAATCTATTTATTGTTTATTATTGTATTTGCACATTTTTCAGAGACTGGTTACGGTTTCTTTGCTATAGGCAATTTCATGCAAGCTTTCACTAAAACTAACATAAACGTCAGCAAACTGTGGCTTCTTGTTGGTAGTTACATTCAACTTTCAGACGACTACAGAGGGCTAAATTCAAAACTGGTAATATTCTTTTATTAATCTTTTTGTTTAAAATTTTTTATTCTATTGTTAAATAGATAAGTTTCAAATTTCCTGATTTTCCAGTCGAGCAGTCGAGACCGATTTTGTCTCCTGATTTTGATTTTGATTTATTTTAAGTAAGTTATTTTAATTGCATTAAATTTAAAATTGCCCAATATTTTGGACAGAAGTTAGATATTTTTTTGGATAAAATTGAGTTGTTTGAATGATTTATTAATTTAGAAATTACATTTGAAGATTCAAAATTATAATTAATTTGAAAAATTAAAATCAGGACGACATAAAGTTGAAGTTGATACGAGTGCATATGGGTACGCTTATCTTTTAAAGTTAACGTTGCCATTTATATCCGAACTAATTAATAAAATTGTTATTCAGGTTTTCGAATCGAAAGGTTTTTGTGATGATATAAGAGATGGAAAATTTACTCTTCCTTTTATTCATGCAATCAAGAGTCGTCCGAATGATAAACGTTTAATGGGTAACCATTTTTGTATATTTTCCATTTAGTCTTATAGATTTAAGCTCTAAGGGTAAACCGCAGATCGTCTTTCAGATGATTTTAATGCAATTCTCAGATAACTGTACACCAAAATTCATCTGGGGTTTACTCCTCGGCATCAGACAAAAATATTAATAAGATATTGTAAGTTTTAAGAGATAAGACAGTAAAGCTTAATTTGTAGGTATTTTGAAAATGCGTACAAATGACATTGATTTGAAGAAGAAATGTTTAGAACTCTTAGAAGAATTTGGAAGTATGGAATACACAAGGAATAAAATCAGTTATTTCAAAAATTTAATTAAACAAGAAATTGAGCTATTAGGGTTGAACGATGATAATTTTAAAATAGTATATGAATTACATAATTTTGATTATTAATCCTTGAACTATATTTTAATTTATTAAATTAATGTTAATTCTAGTTCGGCAGTAAATATAATACAAAACAATACTACAGGGCCGTGCGGTAGATTTTCTCAGTATGATGCAAGTCTCCAAAATGCCGCCTCGTAAATTTTCTTTAAAATATTTTTCGATTTTATGATCTTAGGATCCTTATGAGGATACTTAAGTTAAAGGTGTGAACTCGGAAGCAAACTTTTGTAAAAAAAAAATTTCAAAATTATTCATTGTACGTAAGGGGTCGGGTCATTAATAAAATACGTTTGCAAACAGGGGGGGTATACTTCTTAGCGTGATAATATATGACAGAGCGGTAGAGGGTGTCAAACGAAAAATGACGTTCACAGTTCATCAATTTTATATTAATATATTTCTTGTTAGTTTTAGTTCTTAATTGTTAGTTTTTAATTTATTTTATAATTTATATAAAATTGTATAATAAATATTTTAAGGGGGTATTCTAGTCTAGAAGCCTGAATTTCGGGCGTTTCTTTGACGGTCGATAAAACAAAATCCCTTAATATTTCAAGTACTTATACATTTTTTTATCATTTATTTATTTATATTTTAAGAATTTGCAAAAATTTTTTCAAAGAATAAAATATACTATATTTCACAAAGTTACACGCTGTTGAAAAATAGGTGAAAAAAATTGTGTTTGTTACATAATCTCAAGTTATAATTGACCGATTTTCTTAAAATTTTGAATGCATTTTTTTATATATCCCTTTATGGTAGGAACCAATAAAAAATTAAAATGTTCAATTTTTACTATTTTTAAAATTTCGGAAAAGTTAAAAAATAACTGAAAAATATGAAATTCTTTTTTAAGTAGCCGCCATTTTGCGAGAAAAGTTTTTTTTTTCATTTTTATTGGTTCCTACCATAATGACATTTGTACTGATAAAGAATCTACCTTGTTTTTATCTTTGGGATGACCAGAAAGGTGGGAATCGTGACAAGATGGGCACGCTGTTTTTTTATTTTCCCCTCTACTTCAACAGCGTGTAACTTTCAAAAATATTTATTTTTTGTGTGTGAAAATTTTTTTGGGAATTTTTAAAATATAAATAAATGAATTGTAAAAAAATGTATAGTTAAAATATTAAGTGTTTTTGTTTTATCGACCTTCAAAAAAACACCCAATATTCGGGCTTCTATGTAGACTAGAATACCCTCTTATAGTCTAAGATTCGAAGTAAGGTCGTCCTGCACCGATCTGCTTACAGGACGAAAAGTATTTTTTATCAAACATAATATGGTAAAAAATATATCGCAAACGGGTTGCCTAATGAAATATGGTCATAACCATCCTTAAGGGGGGAGGGCAAAGGCGAAAAAAAAGGCATATTTTAATGATTTTTTTTTAAGATATGAATAATTTTGGTTCATTTATTTCATATACACGTTATAGTATACCATCTGAAGTATCTTTGAAAAAATTTTCAATTAAAAATATCAATAAATTTCCGGATGCGCTTTGAAAAAAAAAGTTGTTATGCGGTGAACTTCATAAGCATCATAACTCCATAGCGGATCATCTGAAACAAAAAGGTCGATATGCGTTTGAAAGGTGAAATGTTTCCCCAGGTAGTCAGAGTCAGTTTTTTATTTTTTTAGAATTTTTTCCATTTTATAATCTCAAATTCACCGAAAAGTTTTAGCGAAAATCGCGTTTTTCACTTCAAACTGATGCCAAAAGCAAAATAATGGAAAAAAACAAAATAACTCTTTTTGATTACCTAGGGAAATATATCACCTTTTAAAAGCATTTTGACTTTTTTGTTTCAGATGATCCGGTATCGAGTTATAATGTTCACCGCATAACAACATTTTTTCGAGGCTCTTCCAGAGATTCGCTGTCACGGACTTATTTATCAATACAGTACAGCCTCGTTATTCCGGACAGATATAGTTTTAAGTTTGTTCGGAGTTTTCCGGATTAGCGAGATATTTTTTTAAACTTATTTTATTGAATAAAAACCGTTGATATGTATTATTGAATCATTTTATTTTACAATATATAGTTTACATTAATAAACTAAATAAAATAAACAAACAAAAAAGTAAAAATACAACTTTTATCAAACAATCATACTATGATTTTTTAAGAAGCAATTAATTTTTGATTGGGTTAATTTTTTCTTTACTACCAAATCTCTTGCAATATTTTTCATTCTTCTTAATAGTAGATCCTGTGATATATTTTCCTCAGCCCGTTGGAGCAACGTTGAAAAAGCTTCTATTGCATCATTATTCTTTATTTTGAGGACATTTTCGACTCTCATCTCAGGATCATCTTGATCCTCTTTAATAAACGTGTGCAGTGATGTCATAGTTTAGTCTTATAAAAGGTTACCGATGAATTGCATTAATTAGATACTGCAACAAAAAATACGTCCGGATTGCAGAGGTAAAAAATATAAAGTGTCCGAAGAGCAGAAGTGTCCGGATTACTGGAGTGTCCAGATTAAAGTGTGTCCGGATAATCGAGGCTGTACTGTATTTTGAATTGAAATTTTTTTTAAAGATACTCCAGATGTTACACTACATCGTGTATATGAAATAAATAAACCAACATTATTCATATATCCAAAAAAAAATTATGAAAATATGCCTTTTTTTTGCCTTTTTATCTAATTTTTGTATGTTGCTTATGCTTCATACTTTCGATTAATATTAAATTCGCTTGGTAAGCAAGTCAGTAAAATATTTAAAAAAATTAATTACAGTATTTTTAATTATGGGTATTTTTACTAAGGTCATATTTCGATATTCTGGTCAGCCATGAACTGGCCTATATGCCCATCAAAGGATAACCTTGAGTTCTGGGACACCCTTGTATATACGTAGGTATTACATCTACTGTTTTGTTGTTAAAAACTAATTAAATGTCTTCATAAAAATGTATTGAAAAAATGTTAAGTATGGAAAATAACAAAGATTTTTATTTATTTATTTATATATTTATATATTATTTTATTTATAATTCAAATTGTATTTTGATCTGCTTATGCCGCCCCTCTTACCTATAGTGCCGCCTGATGCGGCCGCATCTCAGCCTCATGCCACCGCACGGCCCTGCAATACTAAATAAAGTGTTTCTGTCTTATTAGCAGTTTTTACCGTACCGAATCTTACCGAAAAAAGACGATTGTAATTACAATCAGAATATGTATAGTTACGCCATCTATTCAGCTAACTCCTTACTCAAATAATAAATCACGACCTTAAAATTTTTATTTATCATTTTTAAAAAATTGGTAAAGTCGCGAGTGGTGACAACTGGCGGAGAATGTAAGGTTTTCCTTGCCAAGAATTTTGATTATAAAATTTTTGTATTATTGATTTTTTAGTTTGAGCATTCGCTGTTGTAATTGGTTGTAATAACGCATATGCAATTCGGTGCACTCGATGCAATGAAATCGATTATATTCTCATCACAACTCCTAATGTCGTCCGCCGTTGCGTCGTTGCAATTGATGATTGTTCGACTTAGTTGTAATACGAGATTATTTTCAAAATAGTTAATTTAGTAGATATGCCAAGTATCGGAGTCACTAACAGTGGTTAAATAACAATTCGAAGAATTTAATATTACTTTAACGCTAGATTTTCTATTTACGCGTTGATTGTCTGGTATTAAGATGAAGATTGATTTTGTGCAAAAGATTGTTGGCAGAAAGTTTTCGACGATTAGATAGGAGGCAGCAACAGGTGATTAAATCAATTTATTATTCTAGTAACGATAACTTCTATTTCTGTAAAATTTAAAAATTTGAAGCAAAAGAATGCAATTAAATGATATGCTGATATTGATTTTTGGCAGATAATTGGCACAATCTAGAAATAATTGCTTTCGCAACACTTTTAGCATCCTTCAATACTAGGAAATTTGTAAATATTTAATTTATTTCTTTTTGTAATGCCAGCTTGTTTAAATGCACAAAAAAGCACCAGTTTTTGTACTAATTCAAAAGGTTTATCCCAATAATTATGTTGTCCAAACTAATTAATGCTGGTTTAATAAAATTGTTTTGTAATTTCTAATTGTTTAAATATCTGAATTTTCATTTTAAACCCTATATTTGAGAGTTATTCTATTTAAAATCATTAATTGTATTAATTTTTAATTAATTATTAATTTTAATTAAAATACAATATAATTCTATCTTACTTATACTGGCACTTGTGTTTTCTGTTCTAGAATGAAACGAAGAAGAATATACAATATGTGGATTTAATATATTTTGTAATTAAATTGTAATTTAACACACCAATATAATTATTACATTTAATTACTTTGAATTAAGTTCTGTATTATTCACCATAAGATGTTTCATAAATATAGTAAAATATATTTTTGGTTTTATTCTTTTAGCTAAAATTTTGGAAAAATCCAAAAAATAAAACCGAGAAATTGATTAACAATAATTATTATTAGAAATATTGGAGTACCTAGATAACAAAAGATTTCAAAACCTACTTATCCGGTATCGAGATTCAATAACCCAGATAACACTCAATATCGACTGGATATCCAGTTTCAGTCCAGATAATGTATTTATATTCAGGACTTTATTTGGATATCTATTAGATATAAGTATGTAGCACAACATCCAGTGAATGCATATAGCCGACATTTATTTAGTAGACATCTATTTTATGAACGTCACTATCCATTGGATATCGATACAATACAGCCTCTGGATAATCAAGTTTGTGACACCTGGATGTCCACCAGATATCCACTTTATTTAGTATTCTAACATAGTAGATATGCTTGGATATGGGATTATTTTGCAAGACATCTAGTGAACATCCAGAAAATCGAATTGTGTTGTCTAGGAAGTGGCACGTAGAAATATCTCGCTCCAGTCTTACAATACATAACTGCATAGTATCTTTTATAACCTATCATCGCAATTAATCTAACCGATTAAATATCATCCGACGCCGAATTAATATTATAAGAGGTCATAATTAATTAATTTCAAAGTTTTACTCTGCATCTTCAGTTGTAACCTTCTTAATTTCTTTTAATAGATAGCTCTGCTTGTTCTTGTTCTTCTTCCTTTCAATATATCGGCTGGGCGTGCTGTTCCGATTTCGTAAATTCCGTCATTGCATTCTTGGGCTGCAGACATCTCTTCTGTTTCAGTTAATATAAAGCATCTTATTTAGGATTCTGTTGTTATCCATTCTATTATTGTGTGATCTACAGATTTTATTAAGATTTTTTCATTAATAGAGTAGATCTTTAATTCATCACGGATATCCTTGCTTTTCTCATGAATGTTAACCGTTATCTGTCAACCACTGACGCGTAAGAATGGGTTAGTGAGACTCACGCTAAAGTAATCGATAATTTTCGATTATCTAGAAATTAGTAGTATAAGTAGAAAGCAGCAGAAAGTATTTAGAAATTTTTTTATTAAAATATCTTTCGTTAATCCATTCATGAGCATATATGGTAGACAGATAATGGATAAGGTCCGTATTTACTAACAATATTGGTTTAAAATGCTATAACTTGTCGGTGGAGTACCTACCTCTTATAATCGCCATCAGTCCAATTTTTAACCGATGAAAACAAAAAAGGAGGAGGTTATCAATTCGACACGTATATTTTTTTTTTTTTTTTAATGGATGACCACGCATAACTTTTTCCAGAGTAGTCCGATTTTGATGATTATTTTTTTATTAGATGAGGTATACCTCCAAGGTGGTCCCATTTAAATTTCAAAGAAAAATTCCAACCCTAAGGGTAAAAAAATTGGGGATGATTGAATATTATCCACTGAATTTTCACCTGTGAGCCGATTTTTTTTTTTTTTGTAGAAATTTGGCATGTATGACAACTTTAGACTGCTCGACATGGTTATGACTGCCATTGAGCGTCTAAAGCCCGCGACTCACGTATTGTAATTAGGTGGAATTTAGTTCTACTATTTTGAATAAAAGTCCCTTTATTCTGATTTTAAAATTAAAATTTAATGAATCTCTATAAAACGTGTTGACACTTAATAATCTTATTAGAATGATATGTCAAAACGTCAAAATATTCTAATAAAAACAAACAATTGAATACAACAATAATAAACATGAAATTCGTGAATACTATTCTAACACTCCTCCTTATTCCGATTTCATCACACCGCATTCCTTTCTTAATATTTTGATGCGAGCTGCTGACAGAGGTTTTGTTAACAAATCCGCTACCATTTCTTCAGTAGAACAATAAATACATTTGACCACTTGTTTATCAACGTAGTCCTTCACAAAATAATATCGCACATCGATATGCTTTGATCTTCCTGAAAATTTCTCCTCCTCAATTAGCCTTAAACAGCTCTGATTGTCCTCGAATATTATAGTTGGTTTGTCCATTTGCTGATTAAAATCTTTTAATATGCGACGAACCCATAATACTTCTTTGCATGCTTCTGACAAGGCGATAAATTCTGCTTCAGTTGACGACAGCGAAACACATGTTTGTCTCTTGCAACTCCAATTTATTACACCGTCAAATAGTTTTAAAACATATCCACTATTGGATTTTCTATCGACTCTGCTTTCGGCCCAATTCGCATCCGCATATCCGATAAGATCATTTTGGTTTTCAGCACCACCAAGCATCAACGAGAAATCTGCAGTGCCCTTTAAGTATTTAAGTAAGCGTTTCAGTTCGATGCAATCCTCTTGCGTTGGTTCAGAAACCTTTTGTGCCAATATTGATACACTTGTTGATATATCAGGTCTAGTATTCACCGAAACATATAATAAGCAGCCAATTAATCGTCGATAATTTTCATTGTTGGGTAGCTTTTCTGAACCTCCACCCTTATCATATGAAATGCTAATTGGAAGATCAGATGATTTTGCATCCGTCAAGCCAAAATCACTAACGATCTTATTTATGTATGCCGTTTGATTTAATGCGAAACTTCCCTGAGAGTTCCTGTTAACTCGTAGTCCAAGATAATTTTTAATTTCACCCAGATTACTGATCTTGAATTTTTCACCCAGAATTCGTTCACATTCCAGTAATAACTCTTCGTGTTTGCTAGAAATGACCAGATCATCAACATATATCAAAACATAGCAAAATTTACTTTCAATCGTGAATACGTAGAGACACGGATCGTTTTTGCTCTGAATATATCCAGCATCGACCAACACCTGATGAATTGCCCTATTCCAATTTCTTGCTGATTGTTTCAATCCATATATGCTCCTCCTCAAGAGGCAAACATGATCTTCTTTTTCCTCAACTTTGAATCCCGGTGGTTGCTTCATGTAAATTGTTTCATCCAGTTTCCCGTTGAGAAATGCTGACTTCGCATCAATATGAATCACTTTCATTTGTTCATTCGTCGCAATTGTAAGTAAAATCCTGAATGTTGCTTGTCTTACCACTGGAGCGAATACGTGATCATAATCTGATCCAAACTTTTGCGAGAATCCTTGTGCCACCAATCGAGCTTTGAACTGGTGAATTTTATCATTGGCATCTGTTTTGATTTTATAAACCCATTTGCATCCAATTACATGACAACCATCTGGTAATTTCACTAATTCCCATGTACTGTTTTCCCTCAATGAAGACATTTCATTCTCCATTGCTTCGATCCATTTTTCCTTTTGATTCAAGGTAATTGCCTCATTATAACCTTTTGGTTCAATTATCTCTTCATTGACTGTTTTCATCACTTGAATCAGCCTTTCGGGTGGAACACCTTTATTTGACCGTTCAGATTTACGAACCTCTGTTGTTTCGCTATCAACCGCTGCTCTTGTCGTGTTTTCTCTTTGTAGTAATACATCGTTCAGTTCTGCTTCATTACTTTCATCCGCGCTAAAAAATTCTTCTTTTTCTTGTTGATCCATTTTCCAGTCGCTATCTTTGTGGATGAATTTTACATCTCGACTAACGATGACTTTTCCTGTTGATGGTGCAAAACACCTGTATGCTTTCGAAGCCATATCGTATCCAACAAGAATTGTTTGAATTGCCTTTGAATCGAGTTTTCGTCTTCTTTCATCTGGTATATGCGTGTAACACTTTGACCCAAAACGTTTGATCCGATCAAAGTTAGGCTTTTTACCTAGCCAATTCTCATATGGCGTTTTCTCAATATCTCTTGCTGGTAAACTATTTTGTATGTAATTTGCCATAGTAATTGCTTCGCCCCAGAATTTGTATTCAAGCTTGGCTTCTATTATCATGCATCTAGCCATTTCCACCAGAGTACGATTCTTCCTTTCTGCAACACCATTCTGTTGTGGCGTATATGGTGCTGTTCTTTGATACTGAATACCATTTTCCTTTAAATATTGCACAAAATTCACACCCATATACTCTCCCCCTCTATCCGTACGAATAACCATTGGTTTTCTTTTAAACATTGTCAAACATAACTGCACGAATTCTTTAAACTTTTCAAATGCTTCTGATTTATTCGCAATTAAATAAATCACTGTATATTTTGAAAAATCGTCGATAAAAGTAAGCACATATCTCTTTCCTGACGGTGTATTTGTTTGCATGGGTCCACAAATGTCCGAATGTATCAAACCCAGCACTTTAGTTGCACGATTTTTCGACTTTTGTGGAAATTTCATTCGGCTCATTTTTCCTTGAAGGCACACTTCACAGTTTAGAATGTTTTTGCAATCTTCATTACATTTATCGAATTGTACACCATTCACGAGTTCACCTGATGCCAATGTTTTAACAACTTCAATGTCTCTATGTCCAAGTACACTGTGCCACCTATGAATACAATTATCCTTTAATTCCGAATTTAATCCATATTTCGAATTTGGATCAATATTTTTAACTATGGAAACTTTGTTCGGCGTTTTCAGTTTAAACAAGTTGCCTGTAATTTCTCCTGATGCAACCTCTATATGGCCTTTCTTTATTTCACATTCTCGTTTATCAAAAATCACTGTGTAACCCTTATCAGTCAGTTTCTTTACAGAAATTAAATTTCCCTTTATGCTTGGTACATACAACGCATCTACAATTTTCACTGGTTTTGTATCACCTGATTTGGTTACAAAATTAACACAAACATTTCCTTTACCAATTGCTTTAACTTGATGACCATTTGCTACACACACTTGTTCACGATGTTTTTCATTGAAATCGACAAAACTGTTTCTTGATCCAACAATGTGACAAGTTGCTCCTGAATCTATTATCCATCCACCATCAATTACTGATGTTGAAAATAAAAATTCGGTAACAGCATTATCGTCGCTACATTCTGTCAAATTTGCCCTTTGTGAATTTTCACTTTTATTTTTCAACCATTCCTTGTATTTTTCACAATTCCTTTTGAAATGGCCTGTTCCTTTGCAAAAATAACAGATAATTTCGCTTTTCCTAGCCAGAGCACCGACTCGTAACGCAACTTCGTCATTATTTTCTTTTCCTTTACGACGTCTGTATTCTGCGATCAATTTTGAACAAACTGTTGATGCCGTTAGTTCTTCACTGCGAGCTTCTAATGCAGTTACTAACCCATCATAACTTTCTGGTAATGAACCAAGTAATGATGAACTTAAGATGAAATCTGGTTTAATGTCTCCATCGAAAGCTAACAATCTTTGAAACAGCTCGTTCATTTTCCCTACATGAACCTCTACGTTACCATCATCACTAACTCGTTGTGTAATCATTTGTCTCATGACAAATAAACGATTATTTGGTGAATCTTTTTCATGAAATTCTTTTAATTTGTCCCATGAATCTTTTGCTGATGTACAATTTCTTATATGTTGAATTTGATCATCTTCAACTGATAAAGCAATTGTCGAATGGGCTTTTTCGTTTTTTTCAGTCCATGCAGTCGTCACTGGATCCGGTTTTTCTGATCCGATCGCACTCCAAACACCTTTCTCTATCAACAACATTTTTATTCTATATCGCCAATTGAAGTAATTTGAATTATTCAACTTTGCAAGCGTATATTTCGTTTCAGTTGTCATTGTTCTTTATGATTCTTTTCCTTATGATACACCAACACGTTCTTAATTAAAATTTCGTTTTATTTTAATCCAGAAATATCCTTTTAATGTTCTTTACTTTTACCGAAATAATATCACCATGCGCATTAGGGGCCCATAACCTATTGTAATTAGGTGGAATTTAGTTCTACTATTTTGAATAAAAGTCCCTTTATTCTGATTTTAAAATTAAAATTTAATGAATCTCTATAAAACGTGTTGACACTTAATAATCTTATTAGAATGATATGTCAAAACGTCAAAATATTCTAATAAAAACAAACAAACGAAATCAAACAATTACAATTTGTGTATTTGTGTAATTATTAATGATGGATAAAAATTTTAAATTAAATAATATAAAAAGAAATTAAAAACACTGAAAAGCAAAAAATAAAAAAAAAAAATTTTTTACAAAAAATAAAACCGACAAAAACAAAAAGTTAAAAATTAATAAAAAAAAATTAAAAACACTGAAAAGCAAAAAATAATAAAAATGGCTTTCATAATTTTGAAGTCGGTGCCAAGTTGTATTTTTTCTTATATGTATTTTTGTACAACATGGCACCGACTTCAAAATTATGAAAGCCATTTTTATTATTTTTTGCTTTTCAGCGTTTTTAATTTTTTTTTTATTAATTTTTAACTTTTTGTTTTTGTCGGTTTTATTTTTTGTAAAAATTTTTATATATCTCATATTGTGGTTTAAAACAATCTTGTTGGTAATGGTAGTAAGTAAAACAATTAAAATATTTCAATTTTTTTTTATTTTGTGAATAAATTTAACAAAATTAGCACAATATTTTAACGTGTAGTTAATAATAATAAGAAGTAACAAAAGTATTTTTATAAGTACAACAAAATAATATAATAACAAAAGCTACCAAAACTTACAGGCACTTTACATACATATAAATTTTACTTTTTTATTTCAATATTAAAAAATATTTTTCTTTAAATTTAAACAATTGGAGTTAAAGTACATGAATTTTCGTCTTTAGAAAAGCATTTAGCAGTAAGCCTTTCCTTTTTTTTAGAATTACCATAATAACCGTCCCTTACCTTAACCCTTTCCACCCTGGCCTTGCGTTTTAAGATACATACAGGCCAAGCAAACGCAGTAACTGCTTTCGCTGAAAAAATATGTATGTAGGCACAAAAGTTGCCCAACACATGAAGCTGTCAGACCCAATCTGTATCCCTTTGAAATACTAAATTGCGCATTTTGCAATAAGTAGAATAAGATTCTTAACGACGCGACGCGACGTGACACAATTAAGCAATGAACTGCACAACTAAGGTGCCTGAGAATATGTAGTAGTCGATTTTTAATAATTAAAATAAGAAAACAAAGTTGGCGTAATTTAGTTCCCTCGTGTACCGGCACGTGTTTGATATACCGAGTCAAATAAATAATACAACCAACACGTAAATCGGTAAACAATAATTAAATATTTGAAATACCACAACAAAAATTATTTACAAATAAATTAAAATAAACAAACATTACAAAAGTGTCTTTAAGTAAATATAACGAAACAATGATTCGTTTAAAAGGTGGATGATTGTTTCATGTGGATAGATTACAAACAAAGCTAGTTGTGCAGATATTAAAATTTTATAACTTCTACTCTACCCGTTTAAAAAATTATGAACTATAAAATGATAATATTAGCATTTTTATAACATCCTGATGTTTTTGTCCGTGTACGGGTTGGAGATGTACGATCTGAAAAAGGAACATTACAATTAATCCCAAATTGTCAAATTGTCTAGAAACGATGGAAACAATGTTGGAACTACGGAAACAATGTTGGAACTATGGAAACAAAATTGGAACTGTGGAAACAATAGAAGAATGGAAATGAACAAGTGTGTAATGGTGAATTACCTAAAAAACAATTACAATAAGCACACAGTGAATTAAAAATGGTGTGCAAAATATTAATTAAGATGACATGCATGCATTTGAAGGTTATAAAATTTTTCTTCTCGGGGAAGTACCGATAATTTCAAGTAAACTGTTAATTTCTAAGCCATATTTCAGTTTTTTGCTTACAGGGCGACTTGAACAAAAAAGCAATATCAGGATAAATATCCTGTTTCGGTTTAATGCCTTGATGATGGATGATTATAGTAATTTTTTAAACAGCACATAATATAACTAAATTAGTCAAGATAAAATGATGGGGTTTATAAGAAACTGTGATGTCATGCAATGCTTTAAATCAACACTATAATACACTAGCGCTTCTGCTTACCCCATTATTCACTCAAAACAGGTAGATGAGACCCATAGGAAAAAATAAATCGTTAATAAATTGTCATAACTCAACTTTGAAGTAGCTACCAATATTTAAAATTTATTTCATAAACAAAACTAATTTTTATAAAACTGAAAATATTAGCCATAGTTATGTTTACCGAATTTATAAAATAAACTTTAGATCCCAAAAATTAGCTGAAAAGCTTGAATAAATGATGTAGATGCAGAATATTTCGTCGTCCTCTGTCCAACTCATAGAGAACACTACTTATGAAATTAAATTTTTGCAGAACGATCTGCTGCTAACTTCAAGGGACAATGTTGTTCATTGCGTTTGCGCCATTTCCTTTTTCGAATTATTATATGGGTTAGTTAATCACAAGTTAATTCGGTACTGAATAGACTGATGGTTAACAATCAGTGTTCAAAGATTGCCAATATGGGTTGGCTATCAATAAGCCCTACTATAATCATGAAAAAGTCAACAAAAGAGTGGATACGAAAATTTAATTCAAAGATCACGGAGAGATATACGAGTACTGCCAGTATTGGATTTTCCAACAGGCTGAGTAGGCTGAAGCCTAGAGCGGCAGATTTTATTTATTAAATCTCACGTCCGTATATGAAAAATTACTCGCTCTGTAAAAGATACTTTTGTGATCATAAATTTTTTAAATATTCTAATTGTAAATTTAGTAAAAATTTAGTAAAAAAAATAATCCGGGGGTCTGGGGTGCATGGAATGCCCTCCAGTGCACTATTTTCTCTTTCTTCACGGGTTATTCAGTTAGCAACGTTTCGAGATATTTACCATCGAGATAATTATCAATGAATGCACTGGAGGTTCCACGCCCCCCAGACCCCCCGGATTGACACCTTTATTTTATGGTATTAAGGGGCAACCCACATAAACGCGCAAAACGTTCCAGTTCTTGAAACTCCTAGAAAATAAGATATTCGGGAATAATCCGAATTTGCCCAGTATTTTAAAAAAACAGGTCCATTTCCCCAGCACCGCCCATTTTGAATTTCCAGTCCAAATTAATTTTAATCGATTGTGTACGTTTGTGTATTAATTATTTTTGTTTGTGTTAGCACCGTTCGCGAAATATCGTACATGTTACGAATACATACATCGCGAATTTTTTTCGGAATAATTTTCGGTTAGTTACAAAGAGAAGGGAAAAGAAAAATGATTCAAACGTTACTAATTAGAGCAACTAAAAATGAGCTACCCTAAATAAAAGTGCTAGAAAGACTATAAAGAAAACCAGGCGACAGAGCTGGGAGGTCGACCTTCTCTCGTCCTAGACTTGAGCTTATACATATTTAACAGGACATCAGGCAAAAGAATGTATTCTGCTTGAACTGCAGACCGGCCATAGACCAAGTGCATAGCAGGAAATTCAAAGAAGAGAAAAGAGCTGAGGGTGCAGAAGGATACACAAAAAACATCAAAATCCTCTGAAAGGGGAGCAGAAGATAAGAACCAGATGTATTAAGTATATAATGTCTATTCAATATCTTTTTGAAGATATTATTATCTTCTTATATAATAAACAACGCTATGTTTGTCATTTCTTACGTAGCGCACTTTTGATTGGTTCATTTTAAGTTACCAACCTAAAAAAATTGTAACCCTTAAAATATTTATACAGGGAATAGTTTTTCTTGCGAATTAATTCTGTTAAAGTTGAAGAGGTTTATAATTATTTATTAAAATGGCGCCATCTGCATGTCCCTACTATAATCTAGTATAATTATTTAAAAAAAGAATTAAGACTTACAATTCTATATTGTGGATGGTCGATTGTGGACAGTTGTCGTTAACTTTAACATGGCAGTGTTTGTGACATTTCAAAAAACAATCCCGACATTCGTAACCTTGCTTTCCAAGTCTTCTAGCTACGCTTTTGCTGCAAACTTGACAGATTGTGCCACTAAAAAAAAGTGAGGTTAAGAAATTTTTAAAAATCTTCTATTAAGAAAACCTACCCGGAAATATGTTTTGCTATAAACGTGTGATCGTTAAATATGTGAAGTTTGGTGCCTTTTTTCCTCCACTTTGATTTTTGGGCAAGTGACAGCGGAACCAAGTAATGCTTTTTGATTCCATTTTCTATTGTTTCCAGTACCAAAGTACTGGCCTCGTTTATGTAAGTTCGCGTGGATGCACTACTAAGTCCAGAAGCTTCTGATAAACTCGATCTCCTCGAAGTTTCTTCTCTTCCTGGAATATGTAGCCGTAAACCTAATGCAAATATGAAATGTCATATGAAGAAAGCAAACTGGAAGCATTTTTAACATCCCTGATTCAATTAACAGGACGAACTAGCTTACCTGATAATTTTAGTTTCGGAAAGCAAGAACAGCAAACAACTTAAAAATTATATAAGAAAGGGAAATTTCGCCTTAAAACCAAATAAGAAAGATTACAAGAAACAGCAAAACGAAGATAGTATAAATCAGAAGATAATTTAATTATATAACCGAAGTTATAGAAAAGAAAAAAGAAAGAGAGCATAGCATGAAAATGATTTAGGTACTCACCATCATCAGTTCGGTTTCTGTCGGCAGATATAGATCTATTTAGAGATTCATCTCGACCAATGTTATTTTCACCAGGTCCCGCAGATTTCGAACGAGCCTTTGATTTATTAAGTCTTCTTTTAATGGTCCCAAAGAAGTCTCGCCTTTTTCTTGGTCTTCCTCGAAAATCGAGATTTGGGTCAAGCGGTACTCCTATTGGAGAATGCATAGTTCCAGAAGGCAAGGAATAATCCCCCTGCTAAATTTTTAAATTAAATCAATTTTTTTTAAACCAAAAGAAAACTAAACTCATCAAACTGCAAACGATTTTACTTACAATTTCAACTTATTTGCGTCAAAAATTGCGCCTACCTTTTCTAAAGTTCCTGTTTTACTGGCACTGCCGTTTGTATCCGGCAAACTAATCGATCCGTTCGTAATGTCCTTAACTTCGTTAATCTCACTAATTTCGGAATCGGGTTCAATCTGTTTTTCGACTCGTTCGATTTCCTTCCAACTGCCTTCACTACTTAGCTCAACCTGTGTTAGTAATTAGTAAATCAAACAAAATTTCAAAATCACAAAAACAAGTTAGCTCTGTTTTTAATTTACTAAAAAATTAAATTGGGTTGAACCTTACCTTCACCAGCCTTTGAGATGGATTCTGTAAGGATGGTAAACATTAGATCAACAGGTTATGGCTAGACCAAATAACTCACCCTTTGAACGCTGTGAATGACCAGAGGATTTCTATTTGGACTAAGTTGCCGTTTACTGTGGTCAAAGTCACCGTAAGTGGTGTGGTTTCCATTCATTAAGGAATCTAAAACAATTAACCATTTGGAAACTAGAAAGTAAAATTTAGGCCAACACTTACCGTTTTGGAATAACACGTGTTGTGTAGGACTTAAGTGTGGAGGAGCACCTTGCAAGGTTTCTTTAATTTTATAAGGTTGGTTAGTGCCTAAGTTTGGAATATCTGCTCCTTCAATAAATAGGAACTAAAAAAAAAAATTTAGATGGAAAGCAACTTTTGTAAGCAACGAGAGAGTACTTCGACTGTGAGGGTTCCAGAAATAGAATCGCTCTCGTAAGGACGGCTTTGTAATGTAATAATTTGTCTTTGTGATGGATTTATAAGTAGCTCTTCAACGCCCACTATACCCAGACCCAAGAAACGTTTTGTGGTTCGATCGTACACTTCAAACAGTAACTCGGCGGTGCTTGGAGATAAATCGCTAAAGTCAAAACAAAGTCAATAATGGAATATTGAACTGGAGTCAAAATATTTACAAGAGGAAATGTTCATCCCAAAATGGAGAATCTGTGTTTTTTTGAACTGAGGTTTGATTTTTCTGTGAAGGCTCGTCCATTTCGACCACACAGTATGGTTCGCTGCATCCTTGATTCGATCCCAGTTGAGATGCACGAATGATTTTGACCAGAAGACGCTTATCGCCTCCAGCATTGCGGTTGGATGCATGGTTTGGTGTCGACGTAAATGCATTTATCTGAAAATCAACTCTCAATTATTTATTCAAATTGTAATTAGCAGGAAACAGGAAGTGACCTACCATACTGTCATAATGTACCGGAAGGGTATGGCCAGCAGTAGCCACATGACGAACCAGCCTTGGGCAGGTTGGATATTGTGCTAGATTAAAATGCAATTCCGTATTTCTCAGAGCATTTACAATAATCTCCCTGTAAAAACGTCAAATGAGAACAATTACAGTATTAAATGAGCGAATCTGCAATCTATTTATTGGATTCGATAAAACTTACGTTCATTCTTAAATGATAAAAATGAATTTCACCTACGTAATAACTTCTTGAAGATGCGTTTCGTCGAGGTTATTTTTGATGTTACCGACGGCTGCCAGAGACACTTTAATTTCAGGCCATCCATCGCACTTTAGATCAGCCAGAAGCTTGTCGGTGATGCATGAAATGTTTAGCCGTGCCCGGAATCGATTCACATTGACACGGTAATGAGATGTTTCGACTTTGTCGCCCGTTTGGCGAAAACATTTCAGCTGAAATGCTGGGGTTGATTCGCAGTCGCATGTTATGGTCTGAAAAAAAGCTTCCATTTAATATACATGTAACGGTGAAAATGCAAATTTCTTGAGTTGCACATCTTCAAGTAGAGGTTATTAGCTTTAAGGAACCTTAAAGCCTGTTATAAAACTTAAAAGCTACTATAACCTCTAAAGCGTTATTCTCATCCACTTAACGCTACGTAAAAATACATTTCTTTTTTAAAACTTCGTTTTCATCATTGTTTTGCTTTTAAATTAATTTTTATTTATTTTATTAACTAATTTACGTCAAATTAATTAATAAAAACGAGGTTTTAAAGAAAAAAATATTATTTTTGATTATTTTACGTAGCGTTAATTGAATGAAAACGACGTTGAATAACTTAAATTAAAGTTCAAAAAACAAATTATAAAAATTTTTAATTTTGAAATTTATGTGAGTAGAGTCGTCAACAAGTTCGATCAGTAAATATTTTTACATCGTAATTAGTAATTTGTTTTTAATAAGTTAATTTTTATAACGTTTTTTTATGGGTTTTGATTAAGATTTAATTATTAGTTTTGATTTTCGCATTTTTTGTTAAACATAATATTTACTTTTTTTTATATCTTATTCGAATAATTCTTATATTTTCAACAGAGTTGAAGTTTTCTGTTACAATTTTAACCCTTCAGCGGCAGGGTGTGGTCTGTGAGTCAACAGAATATACACTAAAAATTGTTTGACTTAAAAACCTTTTTATACTGGTTTTATATAGATTATAGTATTAGTTCATTCGCTGGAGATAAACCTGGAAATAATTACAAGCAATGAAAATTCTTTTAAATTTTTAAATCCGCGCGTGCAGATGTTCTCCGGAAGTTTCCACGCTGCAAATTCTAGTAAGACTGCAATGCCGCATAAATCAATAACTTTGCCTACTTCTTTTGCCAAAAAAAGAAAACAATAAAACATTAATCAGTCAAACAAGTAAATTACTACAAATAAGAAACAAGGAAAAAAAATGACTACCGTTAAACTTTTATAGCCAATTGTAAGCAACTGGCGTGTATAATTAAGTATAACCATTTTGAATTATTTATAATAACTTTTCGTCCTTGTTTACTCTTCAATATTATATTGTTGTGGTAAATGTAAATTGAATCTCCTCCCCTGCCTAATGTACCTAACTGTTGAATTATAAATTGAAAACCGCAATTTTTTCGTTCTTTTTAATTTCACAGTCGCAGATCAAGTGTAAAATTTGAAATTCATTTGGATATGCTCGAAATATATTATTCTTAGCTGATTTTTTCCAGTCAAATCTCTTCACACTGCCACGTTTTAATTTGTTCCTTAAAACAGCGTAGCACGTCATGTTCCAACTAAAATAAATTAGTGATGGTCGGTTGGTATTTAAAACGAAATTGAATGGGATGGAAGCGTAAACATTAAAGTAAAACATTTTAAGGTAAATTGAATTTTAAATCTAATTGGAATTCAAAATCATTATACAATTCGCACTTATTATTTTAAATAACTCGAAAACGGTGAAAGATATTAAAATACTTTTAACGGAAAATGCTCATCTTTTCACCCTTAACACTTTTGATATCTTAGGTATTTTTCATATCCTTCACCGTTTTCGAGTTATTATGGCTATACTAAAGTATATTGTTGTATATACCCAAAATCCTCCATTGCATTTTTGAGGATTATTTGGAGATAAGGTTGATACGGAAATTGGAATTCTAATTTGGTTTCGATATCAGAATTATAATAGTGAAATTTAAAATTTAAAGCAAATATAAAATAAAATTGATACGGCGGCAGATGGGCGGGTTTATCTTCGAAATTTTCCGTTCCATTTAATTTACATTGGAATAAGTATTCTTTACTTTTACGATTAGATTCCTCTAATCGCCACCTTGTGCGCTTACATCAATAGTTGTAGGAATGGAATGAAAAAAGTTAAGTACTCACCACGTCGTCTTTTGTATCACACTCGCAAAAAAGATTAGTAAGCTGAGGTGGATTGGTTTCAGGAAGAATTCGTACAAATTCAACGCCAACTCCTTGCTGCAACAAAAGAAAATCGAGTTAGTTTTAATAAAAAAGGAAAATTATATTATAAATATTTAATAATAAATTTGATACCTCGGAGGTTTGTCAAGTTTTTAGTTCACCTAGGCTCGAACGGGAATCTCGGCTTACCGAAATCCGAGTTAAAAGTTCGAGAAAGTACGTAATTTGCATTGTTACAGACCGGGGGGTTTGGGAGGGTGAGTATTTTCAAAAAAAGTTGAAATATAGATTAGAGTTAAACAGAGTCATTCTTAATACATTTTTAAAGTCAACTAAAAAATGAGGATATTTTGATGAATTTGGTTGCCTTCCAAAGCACGGAAGCGATCATACGGTGTCCGGTAAAATCAAACACTTTAGCGTTAGCAGTTGCTTGCGCTGACTAATAGCTTAATTAAAGCTGACACTCACAAAAGCTGATGTTATAAGGGTGAACAAACCATGCACACACAATTGACGCATATTTAAAACTGTAGCTTCTTTATGTATCGATCGATTTGTAGCAACAGGACGAGAATTTCTTATTAAACTAGTGCTTCCTAGTTGTGCGCAAAGTTGTACGCTAGCAGTTAGAATGCTATGTGACAGTCTTGGGTTTGATCTCCGACCAAGTACACCTGACTATCTCGACAAGGTCTCTTTCACATCTTGAGATATCCCTTGATATTGTTTTTAGTTTGATTTTATGATAAAATTTTGGTGAAATGATAATTCATAAAGTAAAACACCAAAAAATGCAAACTTTATACCAACTATACTATACGTATTAGATTAACTTAATATTTCCCCGCGTGGTGGCGTTTGCTACATGTAAATCACGAATTGTTGAGGAAGATGTTAAAATCCTCAAAAAAGAATTATTTGTAATCCTTGAACAATTACAGCTTCAACAAATACAAAAGTAAAAAAAAAACATTACTCTCCGATACGCCTTCACTAAACATATTGTGGAATAATCAAGTGGGATTACAATACATTGTTTTAAAATTTAAATAAAGTTTTCAGGTTTTAAGGTCAATACTATTAATTATAATAACATAAAAAAGTAAAACATGTGTGAAATTTTAAGTTTATCGATGCACACGTTTCTTCTGCAGACGGTAAGACCTAACAACGGTCTAATAAATGTTAAAAAATTTAACGATCTGTGTTTTTCACGCTCTGTTGACGGTACGTGTACTATACATAACCACAACAGTGGTGACTACTCACCAGCCACAACAAAAACTGTTAGTATAAATATTCAAATATTCAAAATTGCCAACCTTAAGTTGAAGCACTTGTTTTATGGGCGGAGTCGGCTACAGTTGCCTTCTAAGAGTGCAACAGTTAACATCATATAATAAATTTATTATAAATTACATTTGGTTTTTCTAGTTTTTAATGAGTGAAAAATATATCTAATAAAATATATATAAATAAATAATTGTAGAATTGTGACAATGAACTTTGGTAAGTTAATATTTCAGAGAAACATCTATGTATAATGGTATTTCCTGTAGGATTGCTTTGTTCGTCACTATTTACTGAAAGCTCAAATTTGGTGTGCAATTCATTATCTCGGTCTTTTTTTTCATAGATTACTTTTAATCTAAAAATACATCGCGGAAAATCATATTACAACGAATACCGATTGAAGGTAAACAACAAATTATATAAAAAAAAATCAAAAAATATAAGAAAATAATTAGTTAATTTCACAAACTACTATAATTAATTATTTATATATGTTTGTTAAAGTTTAAAACTTGAACTTTATATTTTTGTATTACTTATAAATAAGGAATCACCCTATAGAATGTTAAACTGGTAACAAAATGTTTTTATACTTTTTGCAATTAAATATATTGTACTTTAATTACGTAATTTCATTACCACTGATGAATAAATTACATTATTGTATAATTTCCGAAATGGCCCTGGATTGGTTCATGTTTATTTAATAATTTATTTTTTTGCCGAAAATATCCAAAAAATTAAAAGCATAATTTCATTTAATTGGATATTTATAAGTTTAATTGAATTAATCAGTTATTTGTATCAATAATAAATTGCTTTCCAATTCGGGTGCTATAGATTGATTATATTCAAGTTATGGAATATGCTAAACATTCATGATAGCTATTACATATTATTCATTTCTAGTAAATAACATTTACGTAAATGTACTAGTTGGACAACGAGCAAGGTTGGCGACTTATACAAATTGCAGTAATAATTACAATGCAAATAATAATATAACTTTTGTTAAATTGCATAAAAATTATTATGTATACAAGAAAGCCTGGGTACTCCAAATATCTACATTGGTACCTACATAAATATCAGTTAATCTTCTTATTTCAAGCGTAAAGCCAACCAATGCGTAAATACCATCTACTTTAATTTCTCTCCTAGGATTTGAACCTTAGTGTTAACAATTGATTGTACACAACATTACGGAAAAATAAACATGAATCGCCTTTAGGATGTTTTTCAGTAGTTTCCCGCAAACCATAACTTTAACCACATCGGAAACTTCTACATAGGAAAAATAATATTAGGAAATCCTACAATTAAAATTTGTAATCGGCACGTGGATTAGCACACTTTCACAAAGGTAATTAATTCTAAATGTTGCATTCAAAACCAAACTGGTAAAGGTACGCCAATTTTTGAAGTTAATGTAGGTAATATTTTGCCATAAAAAATATTCCTTTCACGCAGCATAAAAAGCTATTACCAAATCTCGATAAAAATGTCACAGTTGATGGGCGACCTTTAAGATTATAATTAGTAAAGTTGTTAAGTAATTCATTGTAATCTTTGAATATAAACTTTTGAACGTTAAAATGTACAGATTTAATTAGATTAATCTTTACAAATTGGTCGAATTTTAATTAGTGAGTCAGTTTTGCATCACAAAGGAATTTTAACTCGTCTCAATCATGCAAAATTAATATTCTAGACAAAATTTACATCGAATTTTTGAACACGAAAGAAGTAATTTGTAAATTTTCGTGTTTTAACTGTCACCAATGACCAATTGCTGTAAAAAATGTAATGTAAAAAATTAATGTAAAATTACATTATTTGAAATTTAAAATTGCGCAGTCAGTTCCTTACGGTACAGATAAGGTTATTTTATTGGCTAATTTGCCTGATTTTAATACAAATTTTTTTTTAATCAAATACCGGTTCGGAATGAGCTGGAAATAAAACCTATCCAGCAAAGATTATTTACTTGATAAAACCACAAAAAGGTAATTCTAGTTGATTTTGTTTCAGTTTTATTATAATTACAGTATTTACTTGGAAATAACTAATCTGTTATTTTGTAGAAAATAAAATATCGAAGGGTGAAATAAATTGCAAGAAGTATTCTGTACTACCCGAAAAGGGCGTGTGCTTTTGTATGCAGAAAATTAGGTGACATGCACGGCGACGAGGATATTGATTTTCTTGAATTAATAATTAGACGAATATATAAGTCGGCTTTCAAAAAAGTTGGCATGCTAATGCAAATTAAACATCCCAAATCAATTTTGAAGGAAATTTAGTAGTAGTAACAAAAATATTTGTTGTAAGAAGTAATAGTCAGAATTATTTTTAATAGTTAGACAAAATCCGAAACAAAAATTTCTTACATTCTGTTTTTTGCACTGTTTTTTATGTGTAGTACAGTAGCTTTAGAAAGAGATAGATAGCGTAACTTATTCTATGTTATTACCAAACGCTTTTTTTGATAAATAAAATGCAATGGAGCCGTAGAGATGTTATGGCTATAGCAGAAAACGTTTCTTTACTAAAATAAACAAATCTAAAGCAGAGTTCACTTTAATACAAAAATATTAACAAAACTATTTATATTACTAATCAGAACTAAAATTGTTTGTTGCAGTTACTAATATTCATTTAGTTACGACAACAAATAAATACATATTTAAAATTACAATCAGTGAATTTCCATGATAAATCTGAAAATAAATTGTATAATTTCATTAATTTTGTTTAAAATTAATTATGAATAAAATCATATTAAAATAACTTAATATATTTACAAATTATACAGTGAATGAAGCGATAAGTTAGATAAAAGCGAGAGGCCGGGGTCAAGATTTAGATTACCTTTTCAAGTAGATGGCAATACATATTAAGTTCAAAAACTTTAAAACTAAGATGTCTGCAAAGTGAGACACGGGGGGGGGGGAGTTAAATTTAAAGATAACAGGTGTTAAAGTATATTTTTCAGCATATGAGTGAAGATTATATTAGTGGTACATCATATACGTAGCAGAAGCTGGTCGTAAGAATTATGTCGATCAATTTCCTAGACTAAACAATGAATTGTTTGTACTTTATTTATCTCAAAACAATTGTGCAAGCATATGTTTGGAATTCCAGTGGATTTCTTTGGTAATTACTGAAATTCCTAGAATTACTTTAAATTCTGAGATATTCTGTTTTTATCCAGTAGCAATCTCAGATCGAGGCAACCGATTAGCAAATGCTTACCGCATAAGATAGGTAACCGCGGTTCAAATCCTGGTCGCGTCGAATACACTGCTGGGATCTAAAGCCCAAGATAGATCAGTGGGCTGTGGGGAAGGCAACGGGAAACTATCCCATTAATTAAATTGCCTAGTAAGTCGTCTTGGCTTTGGCCAAGTTTGGTCGCCAATTGAAGCACACTTAAGAAGAAGAATATTAACTCCGAACTCTGATTAGTCCGGCTCAACTGACATTACCAAATAGAAAAGCATTACAAATATTGCAAAAGCCGTAAACATTAGACAACAACATAGTAGAAATACACTTTCAATTCAATTACACTCAACCACGCTGCAATCGGGTTGGTAGAAGCCTGCAAGCCCTTTTATTATTACTGGGGGGAATCCCCTCTCAAAGTACGAAAAATGCATAACAAACTTAGCTTCTACCCGGAATACAAGTTAGTAGTTGATCATCCTAACTACTAGAGTCAAGAACCGTCTTAAAATACTACGATGATAAGTAGGAATACCCAATAAATAATTTAAATAACTTATTATCGACGAAATTATTGAATAATTTTATTTTGGTATTTGTTATTAATTTCATTTATATTAGTAATAGATAATAATAAATCGTTTATTAGCAATTAAAATTGCTATATATGGTATACCCATTTTATTCTATAAACATACACACAAAATATCAAAAATACTATTCCATCAGGAATATGGCTTTATTTGTGCAATGATGCAATTATATCTATTTAATTTGTAATTAAAATTTATGTAGTATAGGTATTCGATTTTGCAATCAAACTGTGGTTGTTTTTATTCACTGTATCAACATGCAATTAATTTATTGCACTACTAAATTATTAACTTCAATTTATAAAAATTATTAGTTCATATTATTTATCCAGGGGGGTGACATGGCGTGGAAAATAATCTTGATGTACACTAATCAGCAGTATAGCTAAGATCAGCAGTAATTAGAAGAAAATAGCAGTATCAGGTAGCATTGAACAGTAAGGTGCAGTATTATGTAATAATAAATGATATCTGGTTTTCATTTTCTGAAATATTCAATTTTATTCAACAATAGTATCAACAGTAATGGCAGTATCAGCGATATTAGGCAAAATGTGGTAGCGATAGGTAGTAGATTGCAGTCAATAACATCATTAGACAGTATGGTTATATTATCCACTCGTAGAATTGTCGTAGTATAGACAGTAAATAGCAGAATGGGAAGTAAGTAGCAGTATTTAATTGAATACTATCGTTTCTTCGCATTCAACGGTTTTTTGTATTTATTGTTGGTTGCAAATATGACATTATTGAACTTAAAATACTTGGGATTTTTACAACGCTTTCGATTTCAAATGTACTTTCAATTGTATTTATATCTATTATGTTTAATGCGATTGAAACCTGATAAGTTGTGTTGAACTACATAATGAAAGTGAATTTCATATTTACACCGTAATTCATAAATACCTATTAAAATATTTAATAAAAAATCGGTATTACTCGGATTTTTATTGTTATCGAGAGTAATTTAAACGAATTAAACACTTCTAAAAGTTTAATCAAGATCAAAATTTTTACATTAACGGTTAATTCATAGGTTATATTCTGAATTTTTCCGGAAAAATAATGAACAACTACAATTTTTGAAAACTACAACTACGGTCACTCTCAAAAAACTTAAGACAAAGCCGTTTTTTGTCATATAAAAATCAATTTTAGAGCAAAACTTTTTGGACAGTTTTTTTTGTAAATTTTATTCCCTTTATTTTTATTTATATATAGTTTTCCATTTTTTCGTACCGTTTCTGAGTGACAGCGACTTGTAGAAGAATCTGTAAACTACAAAACATATTGTCATCTGTATCTCGGAAACGGTGTGACAAAATAGAAAAATGTATAGGAATAAAAATGTAGGGAATAAAATTTACAAGCAAAAATTCCTCTTCATCTTTATATTTTGTTGCACCGTTTTTGAGATACAGGTGACAATAGTTTTGTATTTTACATGGGTCTTGTTAAGTCGTTGTCGGTCAGAAACGGTGCAACAAATTAAAAAAATGTATAGGTACAAAATTAAAGACAATAAAATTTTAAGCAAAAAATATCTTAAAAGTTTTGTTGTAAATTAGCTTTTTACATGAAAAAACCGGCTTTAAAATGTACAATTTACATTGCGAACATAGGAGTGTCCGAGTTCGGACACTTTGCTTGAGAACTTTGCTCGAGAAAATGGAATGATGACCAGACGTTAACTGGCACGCCATTCTGCCTTCAGTATACATTACGTCAGGTTCTGTTACGTCAAAAAGGATTTTTTTGATTCGGTTGAAATTGAAAAATATCTAAAGTTTTATATCGAATGAATAATAATTATTTTCAGCCAGACTCTAGCAATGACTTTGAACTTTAAAAATGTTCTGGCACCCCCACCGCACTTGCGAATGAATCGGTTTCAACCTTATGTCATCATCAGAACTTTTTCACATTTTCTGGTAAAAATTTAACTTTTCATCCCAGATGCCTTCTTGTGTAGACGGTTCACAATAAAAAAATTAATTACTGCAGCATTATTGATTTTAAACAGTTTTCGGCAGAAAATGCGGAAAATTTTTCAGCTGAAAGTTCTCCCTAGACTTTGATGCAGTATGACTCACTGCACTTAGAGCAGATTTTGCGATGGAAAAGTCTGCTTCATTATCATCTCGGCGATCAATTCATAATATACATTTCTGTTTTGGAAATTTTCCAAGTAAACAGCATAGTTTGGAAAAAATTTGTTACTAGGTTCGTGCTAGTCAATAATTTTTGAGTTGAACGACCCAGATGGTTCAATAATATCGTTTATAATGTCTTATGTGTCTATAAATTGCAATCTCATTACGTGTCCATTGTTATTATTAGATGCGAATCCGAAATTGTAAAACTTATTGCCGAACGTGCCAATGATTACATCATTCTTTGCGTCATCGTTGGAATTGCAACTTTAAATTTAGCTCGTGCACCGCAACATCCCACTAAACCTCAATTTGTGATCGAATGCAAATTCATCAATGCCACATTGATGAGCAAACATTGTTTTGCCGACACCTCATTTTGGGTATATTTTGAATTTCTTAATTTTTGAAGAGAGAGACGGCATCATTAAATATTTAAGAAACACTTGATGGGTCTTCCATGAACCAAGTCAATGGCATATCGATTTCATAACAAACAAACGTAAATCCGAGGCGAAGGGGAAAAGTAATTACCTTTCTGAACGAGAAAGTTTTGTTTTGACAAAAATACTTCTATAGCCTTCGAAAGTTTTTACGAAGGAAAAAGCAGTTAACAGAAAGCCCCCCCCCCCCGCCAATTTTTCTAAAAACAAATCATAGGACACCTGCTGGGTGGTAGACGAAAACGTTGGCTAGATAATTGAAACGTTTAGAAAACAATGATAGCAATTTAGTCTGAAAATGCATCCAAAAGACAATTAATTGTTTGTCAGACGCCCAAAATTTCCCAAAAATGTTGGCAAGCAAATAAAATGGAAATACTCACCTCGGTAACAGATTTTTTACTATAGTCGTTGAGAAATTGTATCCAAACACTGAGCAATTCGTTGACAATAACTAAATCGTTGTACAGCCATTGAAAAACATCGTTAACCCACAAAACACTAACATTGTCGGCACCCGTACACTGTGGTGCTGGAAAATATTTGGATTTTTTCAAATCAGGTCCTGGTGATTGTCGCGTTAATCTCTTACGAACCGGCGGTGTAGGAGGCACATAACCGGAACCACTTTTAGCACTTTTGGGCGCACTGATTGTTTTTTTCACCTGTTTGGTGTCGGTTAAATCTACACCCGATTTTTCGGCACTTTTATCTGACACTTTGGCGGCTTCGATTTTCGTTTTCGTATCGGCGGAGGCATCCTTCAAAACGAATTTGGCATAGAACAGCTTGCCCAACCACAATAAAAACAGAGCGGCCAGGATCCATCCAAAAACGAACATGGCTAAGGTATCCATTGTTGTATCACCTGTTCCGTCAAACGTACAAATTAAGTCGTCAACAGATTCCGCTAAATCCATGACAGCGCCATTCTACCTTCGATCCTCCTCATACTATGATGGCAAAACTGGATGATTTTTTACTCTGTCTGTAAACATTACATATGTTAGATAAAGACATTAGAACGTTTTCCTGTTTAAAACTCGACTACACTGTGTGTACCAAAAATAAGTTCTCCCAGATCATCCGTTTTATAAATACATCTCTGCTCCAATTTTCGGGTATGCAAGTAGGGAACGCGATTTCTTTTGTTATGGACCAAATAATTGACAAAAAAAAGTTTTCAAACAATAAATATCCGCAATGATTTAATTATGTCTCAATATATAAAAATAAACCAGATGATGGAACTTGGTAAACATCACATAATTGCGTTAACCTTTACTCGAATGTCATGATGACTACATCGCTTCATATATGGGTCGCTTTTTCATTATCAAAAAAGTGGATTTCACAATTTGTTTGATTTTTAAAAATTATTTTTTTTGTGTGCAAAGACCAAAGGTCAAAGGGCAATAATGTCTTCTTCAGATGCAGGACAAAAAATCTAAATTCTTGGTTGCCTGGTTCAAGTTTGAGGTAACCCAGCGAGGATTTGGCACGCGCTCCTCTGCTGTCCGGGAAGGAATTTATTGTTTGATTTTCAAACAATGCCAATGCATTCGGACATTCATTTTCGAAAAAAAATTTTTTTGCTAGGTAGATACTATTTTCCCGCAAAAAGTGATTGTTTAAACTTTAAATCACAGTTTTAGAACCACTGGCTGACATTATTATTTGCAGAATGTGCAATACAAGTACCATACGAAATTTAGTGGCAATTAAACTGCATTTATTTGAAAAATAAAACTTTATTTGATTGAAATAAAATTTATGGAAAATTTTATTTTATAGTTTAGGCGCACAACATAATTCAATCTATTAGGGAAAATCGATACAAAACGACAGTGAAGAGAAAGTTTCCCGAAAATGTCAAGTCAATCAAATGTTGGGAGTGGAATTAAAAAAATATTTTCTTTACTTTTTATTGGGCTATAAAGTCGGGGCGCCATTGCGACCCAACCGATTTTTGATATTTCTTGAGCGAATGAATAAACTGTAACGAATTGGGTCATGTTTGCTTATAGTGCGAATATGAATTAAAATGATGCGTAAACATAATTTCGCACGGGCGAAAATGAAAGTTTAGGAGATGAATAATATGAAAATTAGAATAATAAAGTTACATAGCTTAACCGGAAACATTCGCCCAATTAAACACCTTGAGTTTATAATTAGAAAGTAAATATTGAAATATCAAAATATCAACTCGGTTTTTGATTTATGGAACTCTTGAAGTAAAATCCAACATTTTTGCTTCCTGTCGAAACGCATTTTAATTTTAAATTTTCAAGTTCACCCAAGTGTTGAAGTCCTTTATTATTACAAAATTGAGTGGTCTATTTTAAAACTTTTAAAACTTCGGCTGAAATTACAGCCGCCTTAATTATTTTCGTACGGATTCACAAATAAAATTTAAAACCGGTTTGAAATTATTCAAAACTAAAAAAAAATTATTATTATGTCATAATTATAAATAAACAATTTATTGCGATAAGCCCGATTTAAAATCGAAGAATGAAAATTACATTTTCAAGTGTGCCGAGTATTTAAATTAATATTCAAAAATTTAAATTTTTGAACTAATTCGGTATCGCCGAGGTTCTAAAAAAATTTTTAATTTTGCGGAGAAAGAAAAGTTTGTTTTTCGTTAATTCCTGAGTTAAAATCAATACCGGAAAATGAGAAAATTAAAATGTGAAACCACCCACCTTTATTCCGTGACTTATTGATCTCTTAATACAAGACGAAATTATTTTGTGAAATTTTGTAAACACTGGCCGAGCTATTCGTTAACAATGTACAGAACTTACTGGTCGCCCATCGCGTTTATCAATTTTATGTACCCAATGCACACCGAGGTCGATAGGTTTGTTCGGTTTGCTTTGTGTTTAGTCCCCTCTTTAGGTAGTCTCTTTAAAACCAGAGGTTTCCAAACTGCGGTCATATTGATTTTATACTTTTCGTATAAAATAAAAATCGTCAAAATGCGCGATTTAGGTCCGCTTTTACAATAGTCGGTTAAGTATTATTAATCCGGGGTGTAACGTTATACGGATGTTGATTGGTTAATTGTTTATTGTGCTTATCGTTTATTGGTTCGTTGCCATAGGTTAGTTATACTTATACTTAACCGACTATTGTAAAAGGGCAGTGGCGTATTTACCCAAGGACCAAGAGGGCCATGGCCGGGGCGGAAGGCTTCGAGGGGCGGCGCAAGGCGTCCCTCGCGCTCAGCTTGGGGCGCATTTTATAATCGTTATCTGCACTGAGAGAACAAATAAAAATTAATTTTTGTTTTTTATAATTAATTTATAGAGTGGCAAACCTTTTGGTCCCAGGGTGCCAAATTTTAAAATACGTCACTGTAAAAGGGCCTTAAAGAACATCAGATATACCAAAACATTCCGATTTCCGAATATAAAGTGGCAAACCTTTTGGGCCCAGGGTGCCAAATTTTAAAATACGTCACTGTAAAAGGGCCTTAAAGAACATCAGATATACCAAAAAATTCCGAATTCCAGTGAATCCAAAACCAATTTAGAAATTTTGCAATGCATTTTGATACGGTTCCAAAACATCAAATTCTAATGGTACCAGGCCTTCAGTGGTTGCCGAGCGCCGCGCAGTCGAGTTTTTTGAGCGGCAAATAACAAATTTGCCGTAACTCGGTCATTTCTTAACCGATTTTAATAAGTTATACGTCAGTTCATAGATAATTTAATCCTTAACAAATTCGCTTTTATTACTTTTTTACATAAAGTGCGTAGTTTTTAAGTAAAATTATACTCAAAATTCGAATCTGTTAGGACCGAATAATGGCACTTGGCTTCTTGCCCATATTCACAAACGTTCGTAAAATTTTTAACGAGCTGTTTATTTAAACAAACCAATGGCAATTATTTGCTTGTCCTACGAGACGATTTTCATTGGTTTATTAGATTAAACGGCTCGTTAAATGTTTTACGAACGTTTGTGAATATGGGCATAAGTCTACAACTTCATTGTATATACGATCGACTATGTTTCTTAAATTTTTTTCGAAATCTACCTATTAAAATCTTAACATTTTCAAATCAAATTCCCTGGCTTTTCTAGGTTTTCCTTAACAAAGAATAAAACATTTCCCTTAATTTCAATAAAATTCAAAATTCAAAAAAATTTCAAAATTTAAAAAATTTAATTTTTAGTTAAAAAAATCAATTTTAAAATTTAAAAATTCAATTTTAAAATTTAAAAATCTGATGTGGACACCACATAACTTCCTTGTAATTTTTATAATAATTGGACATGAATCTCGTTAATCTATTCATGCGCGTCATTAATTACAACTTTTGGCACGGACAATCGCAACCAAAAATAGGAGCTAGATGCTATAAATGTCTCAAATCTAAAATTTCAACTTTCTACGACCTACCGTATTTGAGTTATGCGACATACAGACGTCACAACGAAAATAGTCAAAATGGATTCAGGGAAGGTCAAAACGGATATTTCCGTCAAAATCTGGAAATCGAAAAAAATTGGTATCACAATACTTCCTTGTTTTACAAGGAAGTAAAAACAAATGTTTTTATTATAAACAAAACGAACTATTTAAAATTAAAAATAAATTTTTTTCAAAATCAAAAATTGTTTTTCCTGACTGATAATTCCCTGACAAAATTAGTTAAATCTTAAATATCCTTACTTTTCCAGATTTTCCAGACGACTGGGAACCCTGCTTATGAATAATACTCGAATACAGGGTTGCCAACAGGTTTTTCCCCTAAATTTAGGGGATAAAAAAGTAGGATGGGATTTTTTTAGGGGGGTTATATTTTTAGGGTTTTTTTGATTTCGAATATTTATTTATTTTTATTTATTAAAAAAAATGAACTCGTAAAAACAAGTTTTTCGCTATAAATCCTTTATATAGGATGCTCAATTTTATAAAAGAATCGTTGGGCCTTACGACGGAAGTTTCCGCAAACGTCACCAGACGCTTATGACTCTTGATGTAATGAATAAGGATTATAGTACAAAGGTACACCTATAGCACATTAATGTACTAATCAGATAAGTACTTGAATACATAGTATATGTTCAGGTAATTTTTTTTTAATAGAACTATAAAAATTTAATTTTTTTCACTTTTTTTCTCGGAAAATCTGAAAATTCGGAAAATGTGTTTTAGGCAAAGTGTATTGTCATCATGTGCAAAATTTAAGCTCGATTGGATAGCGCAAAATGGGTCAAATTTGACTTTTTAAGTCAAGATTTAAAAATAAATATAAAAAAGTATTACAATGTTATTTATTATTATTTATTATTATAATAATACTTGTTTATTTATTTTTTTAATAATAATATGTTTTTAGGGGGTTTTCCAATAAAAATGGGAGTTTTAGGGGTTTTTGATTTGAGCTTTAGGGAGATACATTTTTGAGAGTTGGCAACCCAGCTCGACTGGTATTTATTAAGGTAAAAGTGGACAAAGCAACATATTTTCTTAGCTTATTACGATTAGGAAAGCACAGACCCAATACACCAGATTTCTTTTTATGACATTTTCTGTAATTTCTAAGATTTCTTGAAATTTCCTTAGATTTTCTCAGATTTCCCCTCACTTGAACAACAAATTTCCAAGGTGGTTTCTTCCTAGGTTGATCGACCGGTCGATCGCTATCGACCTGTTGGCCACCCCTGCTATAATCTACTGAAACCGTATGATAAAAAACTACATTAGGTCAACTAAATCTTCTAAAAGTTAGGTAGCAGTACTTCCGGTCTGTTTTAATCTTATTGAGAATTTTGCATAGAACTCTCATAGTATACCTACTCTTTTAGTCAACAAAATGTTAAATTTTGTTTAGTACAGTGTGCACGTATTTTTTGTATTTTGTCACATTTGCATTTTGATTTCTGTTACCGAAATGCTGTTAATTTTGTAATTTTGAAGCGGCTTTATATGAATTTAAAATTTTATCGGTGTAGTATGCAGGCTAAACGAGGAAATCCAAAGAGCGGGCGGACTGGCCAAAAAGCAGTTTGGCTTCCGGAAAGGGCGTTCCACTGTCCACGCCCTTACTAGAATTAGAGACATAGCGGAGCATGTAAAGTCGGGAACCCACAGTACCCGGGAATATTGCATGCTGGTTGCCCTGGACGTGAAAAATGCTTTCAATAGGGTGGACTCACATAATGCGCGAGCTTGAAAGCAAAAAAATTTCAACCTATTTGCTCCATATGATGAGAAGCTATCTCGCGTCCAGGTGGATAAAAATCGAAGAATAACTTCTCACCAAAAATCACGAGGCGACCATCGGAGTACCACAGGGTTTGTTACTGGGACCGACACTGTAGAACATTATGTATGACGGTGTATTTCGGCTGGAACTGCCGAAAGGAGTGTTCATAGTTGGCTTCGCGGACAACCTGACCATTATGGTAACGGCAAGAAATCTTGAAAAACTTTATAAAAAATGGAAGAGACGTTAAAAAAATTAATAACTGGATAGAGAGTAGGGGATTAAGCCTAGTCCTAGAAAAGATCGAAGTTTTGATGATAAGAGGAAGAAGAAAGTGTGTGATCCGACCCATCACAGTAAACGGAACGGAAATAATGCCGAGCGACACAATTAAGATACTGGGTATTGTTTTCGACAAAGACTTAAGCTTTAAAAAACATATAGAAGAAACGACGGAAAAAGCGATGAAAATGGTGACAGCGCTGGCAAGACTGATGCCAAATGTGGGAGGCGCTGGCCCGACAAAAAGAAGAATATTGGCATCGGTGTATTCGGCAAACTCAATAATGCTGTATCCCGCGCCAGTCTGGAGAAAGGCCAACGCGGTGGCTAGCTACCGAAAGCACTACGAGAGGGTGCAAAAAGTGATGGCGATAAGAGTATGCTTCTCGTATAGGACCACCTCGACAGAGACACTTTTGGTTCTGTAGGGGATCCCCCCATAGATATCTAATAGAAGAAAGAGCGAAAAACTTCGATGATGAAAGCGACCAGACGGCAAAGAAAGTTGTGAGGGAAAACCTAATACGAGGATGGCAGACTAGATGGGAGCGTGGCGAAAAGGGCTCATGGACCCGCACGCTAATCCTGCAAATAAAACCGTGGTTTGATAGAAAACATGGTGAAATGGGCTACCATCTTACTCAGGCGTTCTCGGGCCATAGGTGGTTCAACGCTTACCTGCACCCCTTCGGGAGAAAGACGAGCCCGATCTGTAAATAATACCCATTAAATGATACAGCCGAGCATACGCTTTTCTGCGTAAAAGATGGAATGAGGAAAGAACGATGCATAAGGTCGAAGGAATGACACTCCCCTGACTGACGAGGAGTTGCTACTAACGGAGGAGAGGTGGTTGGAAATAGAGCAATATATCGTGAAGATTCTCAGCATAAAGGCGGCCGACGAAAGAGCGGAGGAACTGGGAACAGAGCGCGAAAACGAATAAACAACATCAACAGCGTAAAATCTGGTGATACCAGAAAGTTATACAAATTGTGAATCCCGGATAACCAGTCACAACTAAAGGAGTGGGGTTTTAGTCGGTAGAAATCCGACACTACCACCTCAGTACATCGAGGTGGTGTCTTTTCGAAGATTTCCCCACTCCCAAAGCTCGCAAAAAAAAGTATGCACTCTGAAAAAAGATTTGTCGTCATAACAAAATCATTAGTAGCTATAGCTTCAACAGAATATTTTGCTGTTACAACAAATTTTATGCTGTTGGGAAAAAAAATTTGTTCTAAACACAAAAGACTTTGTTATGGCAGCAAAAAATTTGTTGTAACAGCAAAAAATTCTGTTGAGGCTACAGCTAAAATGATTTTGTTACGACGACAAATCTTTTTTCAGAGTGTGGTATTTATTACCTGGTAAGATCTTTTGCTTTTGCTGCTGCTACGCTTTTACATTATCTGTTATTTTCAGCATTTTTATTTATTAGACGTTTTTGGTTTTTGGCGATTACAATCACATTCTGCAGCGACAAATGCATTTGGATGGTTTTTAGATAATCTGTCGATTGATAATTGTGTGTTAATTTAGAATAAATAGTTTATATGTATTTGGTTTTCCGCCATCGAACCTGCGGGTGATTTCCCGTGCAAGCGAGTTAATGGATCATTGAAAGCGTCTGTGAAGTGAAGAAGATTTTTTTAGATTGATTTGAAAACGGACTGCCATGCGTCGATACTCGTTACTCAAAAATTTATAAGTTTGCACTGATACCTAAAAATTATATAATCGCAGCTTTTTTATTAATTGACAACTGATGCTGTGCAGTTGATTAATTGACAAAATAACAACATTTTTGTTGACTATTAATGATTTCCCTTCTAATTTCACCTTCAGATTGACTTATAAAGAAAGAAAAACATTCCGGATAGAATATATTTAACGGATTACAACTTTTGTTTAGTAAAATATTTTGAAAAGCCAATCCATTTCACAGAAAATCAGAAAATAATAAACAAAACAGCTACAAAACAAAAAATGAAATTTATAAATTTTTTATTTTTATTGAAAATTTATTTAAAAGAAAAAAATTATTTTTGTCATCATAAGGTATGTTATGATGTGATAATCTCCAGAACAAAAAGAGGCATGACCGAGAACTATAAAAAGAGAAGCATATAAGATAGGCCTGAGTATTAATGAAAACCTATGAAAACAATAAGACAAAATAAATAAGATGCACAAGAAGAGAGAATAATAATAACGAAATAACCATCGATAACTGCGTATTTAAACAGATAGAGATTTTTAATTACCTCGGAATCCTGGTTAATAACAGAAATGAAAGACAATCAAAAATAAGGCAAAAGATACAGGCAGGCAACAGAGCATACTGTGCAAATAGAAATATACTGAGAGATAAACAATAAAGAAGAAAATTATACAAATCATATCTGCCGCTGAAGTAATCTGCATCACTAAAAGAGAAGAGGAATTTAAGGTTTTCGAAAGAAAAGTGTTGAGAATGATAGTAAACCCTACACGACTAAACAATAGAGAATATAGAGCAAAAACAAACACAGAACTACGAGAAGTGATGGGCGGAGAAGGACATAGCAAAGTTCATTAAGGCCCAGATATTGAGATGGCTAGGACATGTCATGAGAGCTGCCAGGGAGAAAACGATAAATGCGATAGTGATGTGGAAACCGAATGAAGAAAGTGCTTGGGGTAGACCAAGAGCGAGATAGTGGGACGGAGTGATGGGCGATTTGGAGAAGATGGGAGCGAGGGAATGGAGACAGTTAGTGATGGACCGTACAGCATGAAGAGTAGTGATTAGCAACACAAGGACACATAGAGACCTAATGAAATGTACGAAGATAAACAAGTAAACTAAGAGGATTAAATCCATCTCAGCATAAAAAGGATTTTGAAAGTCTGAGGGCAGTCAAATTCTGATAAGAATGTAGCGCCAATTGAAGTAAAAAAAAGTCAAACGATTAAAATTTTTATCTGTCCAAGAATTTTTTCCGAGAACTAAAGTAGGCGAGCATTTTTATGTAAAATAATTAAAATTTATGGAGACGTCCATTAATTACGTGAGGCGTTTTACCCAATCTCCGATTGAATCTCCCATACATCCTTAATAATGCTTCAATTATTACATTTCTCAGTTAGTCATCTTGGCTTCGCTCAAGTTGTATTGCATGGTACAGTAACGGCCATGAAAACTGCATGAGATTAAAAATTCTTTGGACATAAGTATGAAATCGATTAATTTCGATTTCAGGTATGTGCATTAGTCTCTTCGCCTTAGAGTCTGAGTTTTTCACACCATCAAGGCGTTGTTGAAACCTACAATCAAGCTGTTGAATGGACAAGAGCTCATAAACTTTTGATTTCAACAAAAACATAAAATTTAAGATTAAAAAGCATTCTACTCTCCACTAATGAGAGGGAGAGAAATATCTGTACTACAGTACATCCAAAGTAGCTAAAACCAACAGTATGGCGTAAAGCCTACACCGGCCGACTGGGAAGCGGGCAACCGCGGTTCAAATCCTGGTTGTGTCGAATACACTGCTGTGATCTAAAGCCCAAAATATGTCTGTGGGCTATGGGGAAGGCAACGGGAAACCACCCAATTAATTAAATTCCCTAGTACGTCATCTTGGCTTTAGGTATGGTGATAGCCAATCTCCTGAAAGGAAAAGGCACTTAAAGAAGAAGAAAGTAGCTAAAGAAATTGTTTTGCCATGATTGTGTTAAATTTTTTTAATATTGCATGTACAAGCTTTGCACAAAGTCATTCCTAGTTCCATTTCCATTCTGAAACTTCCTGAAAAAAAAAATTCTGTTCTGCTTGGAATGATCCATATTTGTGTGCAGCTCTTGATCTTCGAATAAGCAAACTTGAAGCTGTTGTTGTATTTTACCTTTTCAGAAAATAAAACATCATAAAACGTAAAAAGGGGTGCGGGGGAGAAAAGAAATGTTAGACCTAGTTGTAACTATAACTGCACAGCTTCATTTCTGCAATCTAATAAGAAAACCTAGAAGAATATTAAAATAATAAATAAAACAGCATATTTTTAATATATTTATTATAAATACATAGTAAAATCTGTAACACAATGTTAAATACAATGTTAAAAAATATAATAAAAACATTGTGCAAAATTTTGACTTGAGATCACAATACAAAATTATTATTATCTTCAATTAAAAACGTAAAAACCACACAGTATTTTTATAAAAACATCTTTTTTTTTCGATAAAATAAATGCCGATAAAATATCACAAACGTTCATCGCAAACGAAACTAATCAAGAGCTTTTTATATAAAGCAGTTTTCAAAATTTGTTAATGATTATAATATTAAAATTAACTTTCTTTCAATACCAGGCATTTACAAATACAACGAGCGTTATACAAATTTCGGAACTTTCGCAAAATTCCCTTCGCATGTCTGCTTTTTATTTTAATGAAAATGGTTCGTACAAAATTCACAAATAAATCGAGGCAAAAAATAGACTTAATCGCAGTATACATCATTGATAAGGATCCCTTTAACTTCACTACCTATTCAAATTTCACTTTCAGTTTAGCTATACTGCGCATTTGAGCTTCTTTGAGCATTCAGTACCAGTGGCGTACCTACAACTTGGGTAAGAAATGAAAAGTTGACTAATTAAATTTTAACAATTTCACTCACTGGGATCTTCCCGAAGTCGCAGATATAACACTAGCTTGAAAAAAACGTACATTATTGACAAAGTGTAAAGCGACCCTTAGACTCAAAACAGTCTATTTTAAGCCTCGATATCGATTTGTTCTTGATTTTCGATGTATACATGGCGGGCGAATACTAAAACTATTTGAAGCAACTATTAAACTCGACATAGTACTTACTATATTTTTAAACACATTTCTTCTTTACATTTCCTTTCTCGTATTTGCAGTACAAAATAACAAAATGTGTGTTTGTTTCTTTGTTTTTAAATTAACCACTCTATTTTCTCTTTAGGCCACATATCATGCATTTCTACAATGAGGAATATCGTTCTCTTTAAATCAACATTTCATTGGCACAAATTATCGCCATTCAATAATTAAATGACGACTCTTACAAATATTGTCTTAACAAATGCAATTACTTAAAGGCAACAAGTGCAATGAGTAGAAATGCAAGATATTTACAATAGTTCATAGCCAAATGATGCAAGTAAGTAACCGGTATTGGGTATGCATCTTAAACTGAAACCGAGAAGTATTTGCGATAATCTATGCAGATTCTGAAAGTTAAACTCAGGCTTAATTAAAAATTTAAGTTCCAAAATGAATTCTAATTGTTGTATTATACAAAAATGGTTACTTACTCACCTTCTAGTCTAGGCACATTAGAAAAAAAAGTGTACTATATTAAGAGTTAATGTCTGGTACAGATAAAAAAGTTATCTACTGTAAGTTTTGTGAAAAAAATTTCTGTGATAATATCTGGTTCTGAATAAACTAAACTGTTTCTAACAAATTCTTTCTAGGATAAATATGACGTCCCACGTTGGGCGCCAAATTTATTTCATTTTTACTTTAAAAATTAAACAATAAAATCTGTACCAAATATTAACTTCCATTAATTATCACTGCTTTTCACCTAAATTTGACCATGATTATAAACTTGTGAAAGATACGTAAGTTACGAAGATTTACGTTGAGTACGTGGTCGACCGATTGCAGAGCAAATGGTCGTAAACTGAATTTTAAGGAAATTGAATAGTTTTATTGGTATTTCTTTGTAAAAACAGTTTAGTAATGATTTTGTACCTTTTTAATTTAAATTGACAAAATTCATTCGCTTCCAGTTGTTCAGTTTCCGCATTAACAAATTAACAACCTCCTATCTCAGCTTAGTTTGTGCTTCAAATTTTGTATAATTTATTTTTCAAGCTTTTACTGATCGTCGGAATAATACTGATTTTGAAAATCCTCGAATTGGATTGGCAACGGAAACTAGTCTAGGTCTGCAAAGGATTTAAATCACAATTTCGCATATTAGTTATCTCTCCCAAATTTATAATCAACCATTTGGCCCAATGTACTTGGATTATTCTAAATAATAAATAATGTTTGGAAGTCCTTTAAAATACTACTTTATGTACAATTTTTAAAAAAATGGTGGAAACGAACGAATTGATTGTAAAATTATAATATGTAGGGTTGATTCAAAAACGTATTCGTAGACTAGTAAATTTAAAAACTAATTGTTTCTGATAGTGTGACGCCTCAATTGAAACTATTTTTTTGAATTTGAAATTCAACATTGTCCTTTACAACCCTGAACGTTAAATACTAAAAGAAGATGATATTTTAGCTTAGAGGAAGAACAAAATGAACGAGGAAGTTAATGTTTTAAAAATTCAATTTATAGAAATGAATAGTTAAACTTATGAATATACAGTGTGTATGTGTATTATGTGTAGGTGTGTGAGTGTGTGCTCTATCTTACGACATCTATGTAGCACTATATTAAAATTTAGCTGTTCTGTGTCTGTTTTAAGTCGGCAGTGAACAATAAAAAATTAAAATTTTTTAATTCCAACTTGTGATTCTTATGTTTTACTAAAAATTGAAAAAATCAAATAAAAACAAACACAAACCAGATAAAATTTTAAAGTTTTCAACCATAATAATTATTACTCTACTAAACAATACTGCATAGTTTTCCATTATTTTACATACAGAACAGCCAATAGGAAACATTCATATTTTTTTTACATTTAACGTACGCTTTTTACGTTAGGAAATTATAAATAATACAATTTTTAATGGCGTCGACTTATAGGTACATGTAAAATTAACGACGATATTGCGCATAAGTTTAGGTGCAAATGATAGAAATTACCTTCGGTTTAATTCTGATTTTATAGCTGAAAATAAATAAAAACCTATTAACATTTTATCCATATCAATATTTTAGAAAACCCAAAAAATGCACTAAACACTTTTCAGAACTAAAATGTTTAAAAGTTAGCACATGTAAAATACACTGTAAGTATTCGCAAACGTTTTCACCATACTATGGCATCATCAGGCGATGAATTAGAAAAAAATGAAAAACATTTTATATTATGTTTTTCTGCAACAATAAGAAAAATAGGGGGTCTTTACCTGCGCATTACCTACTCTTAGGACTAGATTTATCCTTTCAGTAGAATTTGCCCGAGGATGATATTGTGTGTAAGGCAAAAAATTTGAATTTTCGCACAAAGGCAGCGAATTAAACAAAAGCAGCATTGTAGAAATTTATTTTGAAGTTGTGAAAGCAGCTTTATAAATTTTCAATAGTGAAATAAATGATAAGAAAAATTTTGTTAGTCACTTACCGTCTATAATATCCTGTTTCATTTTGTGCATTTCCTTTTTAACCTCTTTTATAATTTCATTTTTAAGAGCATCTAATTCCGTCTGGCCGAGACTCATACTATCCGAAAGGCCGTTAACTTTTAATATTGTCTCTTCCGAAGCAGAACCAAACCGTTTTCTACTACTTTTCGGCGACTCTGAATATTTCGAGGAATTATTTGGTAAAGTGTTTGTTTTTTCCCAAGCTGCAACCTTCTTTTCGTCTTCCTCTATATCGGCAGTTTTCTTTTCCACCTGTGATTATTAACAGTTAAAATGGGAATTGAGGAATAAAGCTGGATTTTAACTTACCACAGCTCTCCTCCTGGCTAAAGTTTTAGCCATTTCGTCCATCATGGAAGCCATGCTTCCTCCTGCACCTCGACCCAACGTTCCGTAATTACTACCACCACTACTTGTCGATGATCCACTATTTTCGGTAGGTGGTGGAGTGTTCTAAAAATATGGTTTAGTTTTGGAAAATTTCTTTTGGACAAAACTCACCTTTGTGTTGCGTTTTAATCGAGCATTTTGTAATTGTGCGGCTAAAGAATTGATTTCTCCTCCGTCGCTACTTTGAGATCGGGACATGTTAGTTGGTAAGGGTGGTGGAGGAGGCGGAGGTCCACCACTTGGACCACTTAAAGTATTTGGTGGACATACTGGGACTAATCCAGGACCACCCATTGGAGGCGGAGGTGGTGCCGGAGGAGCACTAACTGTACGTTGATGTCCACCAGGACCGGAAGGCGGTGAGACAGGACTAGGAGCTACGGCAGTGGGAACTGGCATTATTGGTGCTACAGGCACATTATTTTGGGGCGTCATAGGTGACGTTTGCTGCTGAGGAGATATCAGTGAAGTTGATATCCTTCGTTCTTGAATATTTGCAACATCTTCCCGCGTCATGGTACGATAACCCATATCTTCATCGTACACTTGTTGTTGCTGTTGCATTTGTTGTTGTTGCGTTACGGGCAAAGGATATGATTGTGTTGAAGGTGGAGGTTGACGAACTACGTTACTAAGTATCTGAAACGGAACGGCAATAGTAATTTACCATCTTAATGCGTAAAAGGTTTACCTCTAAAGAATGGAACATTGCTCTAGCGAATTGATCGGCATCTTCTTTCGAACTGAAATTTAATCCATACACGTGTTTATTGTCTCTCCACTGATGAAACGTCGCTGTCGCTTGATTATATTTTAATCCTTTTAAAATGGCACAATTTATAACAACCTACAAATTTGAAATACTTGTAGTATATCTGATGATTGAGTGAGAAATATTATCCATTTTATATTTACGACGATTATTATCATATATAGTTCGCATGTTGGAAAGTTATTATTATTGATAATAAGACCACTTATGAGTAACTTTAGAGTAAACAAGGCCAATGAAAAACTGTGATTAGGTAATATTTGTTTACCTCATGATCCTGTAATTTTCGCCCAACCACACGGAATGTTTGTTGGACCGTGTGCTGATATATGTGAACTTTAGATAAACCAGATGACGAACCAGATGGTACCCATTTTTTATTTACATCGTCATATACCATAACGCTAGCACGGGCGCTAGCTATTGATTGTTCGCTGCAAAAACAAATAAAATTTTAATAAAAAACGTGACAATCACACGTCCAACATAGATCAACAATTTTGCCATGCTTACAAATTAATGGGCAATCGAATCGTGCAAAATGTTAAATTCCGCACACACGAAATATTTGCAGAAATAATTTTTATTATTCATCAATAGATTGAGAAAATATGCCACTTATTAACACAGACAGTTTTCCGGTTTCTGATAGCTTCAAAGAACCCATTGCAGAATTTTAAGTCGCAGTGCGAGATTTAAAATCGCCGGGCGAGAATTTAAATCGCAGAGCGAGATTTTAAATCGCAGAGCGAGATTAAAATGACCCTTCGAAGCCATCGTAGGTTTCTATCAAGATGCCATGCTTAACATTAAATTCAAACATTTAGGAAGATTTCAGATTGAACATCCAAACATGCATTTCTTCAGGACTCTTTCACCAGGCACCAACGATAGTTTGCACAATAATTTGTAATTTTGCCAAAGTTCATTCAGTACCAAAATGATCCGAAATTCAAAAATTAGTGGAATACCGAGTTTTGCGTTGCAAAATCTCCATTGTAGGAAGCATGCAAAAACATTTAAGTTTATTTTGTTATGCTCAATTGAAGTTAAGTGATCTAAATATTTATTTTAATTTAAACACATGCAATTATTACGCAGCTAAAGGACAAAGGAAATATAAAGATTTTTACATCGACAGGTTGAATGTTGAACGCATCGAGGTGGAAAAATATAAAAACCAGTAAATTTTTTTCGCTTAAAATTGCGATAAAAAATTAGATCAATAATCGAAACTTGTTTACCTTTCGTAATTGCACATTAGCAAGCACGTAAATGAATAAATTATTAATTAAAAGTGATCGCTTTTATTAGTCATTATATTTCTAGGTCACATTAATCACAAAAGCTACTCTAATAACTCGTAAACGGTGAAAGATATCAAAAATATTAAAAAGATCAAAAGCACATAAAAAATTCAGCCTTTAGAGCTTATTTAAAACTGTCCCGTGATCTACAATCAAATCCCTTTCCCAATTTTGCTTTTAATTTTAAATAATTTAAATTAAATCCAAGTTGAAAAAATTTCTAAATCAAACTCGAAAAAATTTTGGCTGAATTTTGAACAGTGAAGGCTTTAGTAATTAATTACGTACATTTTTAATTTATTTTACGACAAAATTCTGATTTTTGGACAAATTAGCCAATAAAAAATAATTATGGACACGGCCTTCGAGTAGAAAATGAGATAAACCAAAACTCAAAAGCAAAGAAGCTGTAGATCGGTAGAATGGAAATATTAAAAATAGGGGACAGTAATAGAAATTGGTATGTGGAAAACTTTATCAAGGTGAAAGCTAGCACTGGACCAGACAGAATTATGGACAATTTATGAATTGCATGAGCCAGTAACAGTGATACTCGATAGGGGTATCGCTTATGCTTTTCCCTATAATCCTCACTAAACATATTTCCGATTTACCCAGGGGTTAGAGCAGGGGCGGAACTACCGTGATGCGGTGGGTGCGATGCACGCGCCCCCCTGCTAAAAGAGCCCCCAGTTGTACTGTGACCTTTTCAATCTTAATAAAAATCTCAAAAATAAGAGGTTCACAACTAGATGCTATTTGAAGTCTGGAGAAGTACAGAATACCCCCATGTCACCAGCAATTATGTTGCAATGATTGCCATGCTATTAAACTTGTGACTTCCGTACTAGGAATTTTACTATATTTTACCCAGACCCCCTGGTGAGAGTTTTCACGACGCATAAAAGAGAATAAAAAGTTTTTATATGAAGGTAAATCATACAACGTACACACACACCTTTGGGTTTTCAAACCGGGGGGGTTTGGGGGGTATGGAATACTCTCCAGTGCACTAGCAATTATAGTTAAAGGATTTTCCGTTTCAGGAATTTAACTTTCTAAAAGGCCTTACAATTACTATGTTCTCGGGGGTGTTCCCACCCCCCAGACCCTCCGGTGCAAATTTTTACGGTACATGATGTGTGAATATGCGCTAAGACATTTTGTTTATAAAACTAGGGGTATGATTTGTATATGTTACGGTCAATGATGACAATTCGGCCATTAACGTCAATGGCTGGACAATAACGTCAATGCCCAGCTTTGTTGGGCAATGACGTCATTGACCGGCCATTGACGTTAATGACCAACCATTTTGGGCGATGTTGACATTTAAAATTTCATGTGTGGTTTTTACATCATTGTCCGGGCAATGACGTCAATGCCTAACACAGAGTGGGCAATGATGAAACTATTATTCTATAGATTCCATCTGAAAGTAGTATATTAAATGTGCTATTTGCAATTAATATTAGTTATTAAGGGATACTGAAAAGTTAATTTTGTTAGAAAATATTAGTGATACGACCAAAGAAAATGAGATTACTCTTACACAAGCAGTAGCTCAGAGCAGTGTTTTAGGAGGTCAGGGTTACAAGCATATTTAAAATTTTCAGTACCATGGGTCATTCCCGTAACAGAAAAATATTATTAATTTAAAAAATTTTATTTCATTATTTTTTAATTTTTATTATTTTTGTTAATAAATTATTAATATATTATATTATAATACAAGGAATACAACATAAATATACCTATGTACTTAAATACACTTGCCAGTTGGCTGTCAAATTATTCAAATCACCATTTAGTTGTTCTTTACAGTAGTTATTCCATAATATCATCATTGCCCAATCTATTTTGCCCATTAACGTCATTGACCGGCCAAAGACGTAAATATTACAATCAGATGAAAATATTTACATCATCGCCCACCGTTAACGGGCTTTAACGTCAATGGCCGATCAATGACGTTAATGGCCAGCGCAAATGGGAATTGACGTCATCGCCCGGCCATTGACGTCAATGCCCAATTTACGTCATTGACCGTAACATATACAAATGACGTATGAATGTATTTGTTCCGACAGAGTAAAAAATTTTTATTACAACAATAAATCACAAAACGTATACACACACTTTTGGGATTTCAAACCGGAGATCCAGCACCAGTGTGCTGTTTTATATTTGTTGAAAATACAAATTCAAGTTAAATCCCCTCAGTACTTTATTTTGTTTGTAAAAATCAAATTTTTGATTTTACTTTTCGATTCCAGCCTTAGATCCTTTTTAGAAGAAATTAAAAATTTTTAATTAAAAAAAATTAATATTTAATTAAAATAAAATTAATATTCTAAATTTAAAAACAAATTTATTTTTAAATTTAAAAAAACTTTTAAATTTTAAAAACCTTTTCTAAGACTCATGGGTGGAGGTTGATATCCTGTTATATCTGCCTGTGCCAGGCAATCTTAGAAAAGGGGAAATTTGGAATATTCTAGAAAATCTTAGCAGAGCCTGTAGCCAAGGAAATCTCAGAAAATTAAAAAAGGAAATAAAAGAATTAATCTTTGGTATTCTAAAGATTTTCTAAATTTCCCAAGATTTCCTTGGGAAGTTTTACAAAGATTTCATAGAATTTCCCTAAAATTTAATTCGATTTCTTTACACTTTTGTATATAACGATTTTCTCTTCGGTTTTCCAGTTACTACAAAACTAAGGGGAAATCGCCAGAAAAATTGAGTGTACTAGTGAATGAAAATCTGAAGAAATTTTGAAAAATTCCAAGCCATCTCAAGCAACAGATTCATAGAAAATTTGTAGAAATATAGAAAATCTCAGGAAATCCATAGAAATTTCAAGAAAATCTTAGAAAACTCTAGAAAATTTTAAAGCCAAGGAAATCTCAGAAAATGGAAAAATCAAAAAAAAATTAGTATATTCTAAATTTCCTCAAATTTCTCTTTAGTTTTCCATATGACAATTTCTCCATCATTTTTCCACTTATTAGTAAATAAAGAACGGCAAATTTTAAGAAATCCCAAAATTTTTTTAGAAAATCCATAAAAATGTCACTAATTTTACAATTAGGGAATGTAGAAAATTAGAGGAAATAGAAAATTCTAGAAAATCTTAGAATACCCAAACAATCTTGTGAAGTGGGGAATCATAGAAAATTCTAGGATATTTTAGGAAATTTAGACAATCTCAGAAAATTGAAAAATAAAATAACTCATCTATATATTGTTTTAAATATTTAATAAAATTAAATAGGGGGTTACTCGTCTCAATATCCGGTCTTGTTTGGAAGAAATTCTATGAAAATCACTGAAATTGCATGGAAATCGTCGGAATTTCAAGTCCCATATAAATCTACTGCACTAACATAAAATTAGTACAAACATTGCTAAGCAATGCTTTTAGTACGTGCCTTAAAATACCAGACTTTTAGCGCTAGCCTTAAAAGTTTAATGTATGAGAGTTTAATACAAATAAGAAGAAAAATCAAGGCTATTGGATTTTCATTTTACGAATATTCAAATAAAATGATTGAAGTAATTTAAATTTTGATATTTAAATTTAAATTTTGTACTTTACACTATTCATAATGTAATATGGTGTATATTCAATTTTTGGTTGGAGAAAAAGTAGTATGCTTCATTTGGATTAAAAATAAAACTTGGTTTGATACGCAATTTTTGCATTTGTGAGACAGGGCAAAAGAGGACAGGCAGCTAACCGATGGATCTCTCTTTTAACAGTCTTAATTAATCGCGACAAATGTCAACATGGCTGAGTTATTTTATCGTAAAACTGCGGTGAAATGGTAATTCATAAAATGGAATACAAAAATAATGCAAGCGGCTGGTATATAAACCTCTTAATAAGTGCTTACTGTGGAACTCGACTAATGTGCAACTCGATTGGTCGATTGATGTGCGATTTGATTAGTTGGTTAACAGAATGTGTTTTTTCGGTTGGTAGAAGGTTAGCAAAAATTGGCACACAGTAGCAGCAGCTTCCTGGCATTTTATATATGCGACGATGATGATTATCCAACAAAACCGTTTTTTACGAAAGGAGGAAGTCATTGGTTAACATTTTCGTTGACATTGAAAATGATGATAAACTTCGTTGATATCTAGTACATTATTGTGATTTCCAATATTAAAAAAATTACATGTATAAATTTTAATGAAGAATTTATTATGTATATTAGTATCTTGTAAGCACTGAAATGCTATCGATTCATTATTAGGTATATTATTTATTTATATATTCGAGTTTATTAAAAGTCCCCAAGATTTGATGTTACCGCAGGACTACAAGCCAATTTCAGTTCAAACAGACTTCAGGTAAAATTCAGTCTTGTTTGATTTATTTTGAATTAATTAAAGAATATAAGTTCACTAGAACTGCGGTTAGTTTGAAATTTTAAAAATTAACCGCTTAAACGAACAATAAAAGCAGAAATTTTACTTTAAATTAAGAGCTTGTGAAAGTAATTTTAATTTAATATTAATATTATGAAATTGGTTGTAAGCACGAGCTGAGCTCAAATCCATAATTACTAACATAAGTACGTAGCATATTTTCTTATTGATTTTAAACCCTTTTCAAAGTAAATTGATAAACAATTGAGGGGTGGAGCAGTTTATGAGGTTCCACTGATTTCAATGCCACTTTTTGTAAATTTTATTTTACATTTTAGTTGTTTATTCATTAATAATTCACTAATTATTATTTTACCGAATGTCGTACGGAAACACATCGGCCAATCAAACTATCTTAAGTTAAAATTTGAACCAATCAGATCACTAATCGTGCAACTTATAAAATAACAATAAATTCTAATTCCTTGCACTATTTTATTACTAATTTTTTGATTTAAATTATTTGATGAATTAGATATATTATGATTATCTCCAATCTTTGGAGTTCACTCTATCGACTCACTCTGTATAGTATTTATATAGTAATAAAAAATACAACAGCAGTGATTAGTGAACTCAAAAATACCGCTCAAGGCTATTCCGAGGTCCAAGTGCAAAATTGGGGCGTGAAATCTCAGATTTACACTCAGAAAAGTGAAATACTGAACTAAATAAAAAAACTAACCAGGCCCAGTAATCCTCCCATGATTTTCGCACACTATTACTACTAGAGCTTCTTCTCAACTCAACATTATACTGTTCTTCCAGTTCCTGGCACAAATGTTCCAATTCTTCCATGTCGAAAACCCAAGATACACTCGCGAATGAGAAACGTCCCACGCGGAACGATACAAACAAATTAAATAAACAGGCTAATTTTACAAATTGCCAATAAATCACATCTACAATAAATTAACTTGTCTTTATAATCGACCACGCTAATGAAGCTTTAAACAAAAGGACACAGCATATGACTAACTGAAATTCACACTGACATGAATTATATTAAACCAGGAAGTAGGGTAGCAAAGTTCAATATTTATACGAAGCAGAGTTTAAAAGTTGGGATCGCACTTTTCTTGTTAATCACAATACAAATAATCAATACGTCACTTCGAGTTACCTTAACGTAATACATTTTTGTGTTACATTCACATTAATTTTAATGACGAGATACGTAAACGAAACGCGACATTTCCAAACGAGATTAATTACGTTCGTTTCTTTTCATGATTGCTTCTCAAACTAATTAAAAGTGAAAACTTTTGCTTATGCTAATACAATTTTAATCATAATCCACTAATCGACCCTTTCTTTTAAAAAGTATTTTAGATATGCATTACAAGATAACTTACGAAGGCAACTACGAGGGACGGTAAATAAAAACAGCGTCTGAGGGTCACCAATATGTAAATTATAATCATCGCATCAAGAAACATTTTTTACGCTTGAAAAACCCCAATTAATAAAACGCGAACCTTGACGATTCCATGTGCCACTAACATGAAATAGTAGTCTCAATCCAATGATAACAGATAACAAAATTTCTGTTTCCCTTTGATAAGGTAATTATCAAAAAGTAGCACCAACTTTAATTTTTTAATAGTCCCAGATAAGACAAATGTTTTGGATGTGGAAGAAAACAACTGCCCAGGAAGTCGATTACACGTAGTAGCAAAAAATTATACAAGTTTATAAATTATAATATTATCGATAAGTTAAATAACAATCTATAAATAAATGTGGCAGCATCTCAGCTCTTTCTATTTTGGCCACCTTAATTAAAAGAATTTTACTAAATCAGGCTCAAAGAAAATAAATGAGGCTTAACACGTGGAGTGGGCTTGACTATCTATTTTTAAAATCATTACCAACATTATAACTTCTTAAGAAATGTTAAAATTCTTAGATTGAAGTGCACGAGCCAAAGCCAAAACATCAAAAAAGAGAAAAACTGGAGTTCCAACTAAGTTTTAGGAAAAAAAGAAAGTTGCAATTGCCAATAAAGTTTGTTAAGCAGATGCAAAACTGACGATAATTAATTCAATTGTGAATCTCAAATCGAAGCCTCATAATCATCGATTGTCTACAACCGATTGACGCCTAACAAATTTATCTTGAATAACCCATAAAATTGTTTAATTCGTTTTCATTAAATTTTATCGCACCATAACTCAACGATCCAAAACAAAATAAATGTTTTAAAATTGTTTTGCATGAAAAGCAAGAATGCACAGACGATACAATCAGCCATGAGCTAAATGAAGCGCCGTTAAAAGTGAAAAATAACCATTGCGGAATACTTTATCTTGTCGTTAACAATCACCACTCGAGAAAAGAAAGCCTTAGTTGAACTTGAAAGTAACAAAGTTTCGATTGATATTCAAAGAGATCAGAGAATATGGATGGGAACGACTATCATCAAGCCTTAAACCTACTCTGTTCGGCCATTTTTGATTGACCATGGATTTTTATTGGAATCACAGAAATTATCGTTCTGTCTCAGAGAGTTTGTATAATGGATAGATCATATCCAATTTTCTTTTCCCAATCCACCACAGGACATACAGCCCCTTTCTTTTAACAGTTGATGGTGGTAATCATCAACACAGAAAAACCGACGGCTCCGAAGCACTGAGACGGTAATAAGAAAGTTTAAATTATTACTAAGCTATTGACCGTATCTGGTTCCATTTAAAGTACAATCAATTTGTAACTGCAACTGTATTCCATCGATGCGACGATGATTAATTGAATTGGCGTCACACGCTAGAACTTAACTTGACAATCTCTTTATGTATAATAGATAGGTACTATATATGTTTTATGCATTTGTGAATGAGATTGCTTATTGATTACATGGTCTGGAAACACATTGCACAGAGCTACTACATATTCAAATCTGGTTTGAAGTAATTTCCTCCAGGTTATAGTTTCGCCACTTTCAGTTAAGTTTAGTTGTGTTAAACCTGCGTAAACGAAATCCCCTCATTTCTACAAAATCGAGAATTTCATGTTAATCAGATTATTTTTAATTTACAAAATTTATAAAATGCGAAACATTTTATGGTTTATTCGGGTAAAGTTCAATTTGTCCGATACACTTATTTCATTTACAAGTTTATTGTTGAAAATTTCAATGTTTTAAGTAATCAATGAACAGCATGTAAACGGTAATTCACCGTGATAACCATACAATGAAAGCGCATAATTACTTTATCAGTGTTAATAGTGATTATTTTGTAAATTTAAATCTTGAATATGCGCTGTTTAATATTCACTTTTCATCTAGATTACACAATGACCTTTTATGTAATTTGATTTGATGGGAAGCTTAAATCAGTGGTCTGTTTTTGGTACTAGAGATTAAAATAAAAAGATTGACTATGTCAAAAATCAATCTGTTCAGCAATTTTTTAAATGCAACCAGCTTAACATGTTGGCCGTTTGTGGAAAATGCTCTGTTTGGTCTATCCACATGGGGCAAAAAGCAATTTGCTCTCAAAGAAACAGGCCACAAAATCCCTCTTGACATATTTTTACCTAAATCGTTATGTTTTTGCGAGAAGGGCGAGTATACAAAGGGGTGGGATATCAACTCCGAAATTTAAGTAGTTTCTTTTAAGAAAAATATCAATTCGATGTAGGTGTAAAATACAGGACCTTTCAACACATAATTAGTATTTTTCGTTACGGTCATATAATTACTGCATGTAATTTTAAAAAAATTAACCAGAAGTAAACAATTAGGCGTCGTTGAGGAATGTGCTGCGATTTATTAAATATTTAGATAAGGTAAGAATTATTTTGCCAAGTTTGTAAAAATTAATAAGCACAGTGGCGTACATGCACACAAGCATGCAATTATTACAAAAAATTAAAAATGGTGCTAAATGTAATACATAAAAATGTACCTTCTGCGATTCTCGTGATGTGAGTTCATTTCGGCAAAACTGAAAATTATTTATACATTAAGAATTTTTTGAAATAGGAAGTCACGTTTAAACAAAACAGCGAATTGGTTAAGTTATTCTAAACGTTGCAACCGGGTATCGAGTTGTACAATTAATTCGTTTATTAAAACAGGAAGAATACTCAACTTTTTAAAAGTTCATTCTCTCTGTAAAAATTTAATCTAACTAAAAAAATGTTATTTCTTTGTGTGGGAATTTGACATCCCACATTCATTAAATTGCAATTACACCCTCATTTTCTTATTACGACTTGTCAAGAATATGTATGATACGAGAAATTTTCAGTGCAACTTTGTAATGTTTTCTCTAAATTGCAAATATTTTACTCTATAATGAAGAATTGTTGGGTCTGCACCCCTTATTACGTATTGATAGCTGCACGACCCTTGCAACCTCCTATAAATAAAATTAGCAGCTCCAGACGTAGACAGCGATTTGTTAAGATAAAAAAAAATAAAGCCCCAAATTTACATAGGACATAGGATCGAAAATAGACCGGAAAGATCTAAAAATTTTCAGTGGGTGAATCATATCTGAAGTCCAAAATAGTGGGTTATCCAAGAATATAAAATTTACAAACGGTGTCTCTCACAATAAAACTGGATTTTCCCAATAACATTCAAAACATACCAGAGATAAAACCTGAGTAATGCATTATTTGGTTATCGCATAAATATTAATAAGTTGTTATCAGTTTTATTCAGAAACTAGTCGTTAATTTTTTTTTATTGTAAATTTACAGCAATTCGATAATACAACTAAATAATTTAATTAATTCCGTTGTTATCGGAAAACCACTGACATTATTTTAGAAGTGGTCGACACCGGTCGTATCAACCACAAATGGGTTCCTTAAGATAATGCAAATCAATTTCCACCATTTTTCAGCACCAATTTTCGAAATAGGATTATTTAAAAAATTTAAGTATTACTTGGGGAGAAGGAATTCACCCTAGAACGGTGGCGGTCGTGAATGGATTACCGAGATCTCGAGCATTCACGGAACGGTAATCCAGTGGTGGATTACAAATAGGCACTTTAGACGACCTTGCGTCATCGGCTATGTTAAGATTATAGCAAACCATTATTAGTGTGACGCAGAGGCGCCTACTTGCTGCTTCAACGAAAACTTCATATATTGCTATGATTTTTTATTAAAAATATTAAATCGAAAGTAGTATTATCGTTCAGTTGGCAGATAAAGCAGGTATCAAATGTAATAAAAATAATTTTATAAATTAGATTTATGCGAAGTTAAAATTAAAAAGATTGGCAATGTTATTGAATTTACGTTTGTTTAACTTAAGTCTCCCTTAAATCTTATTGCAACCAATGAGCAAACGAAGTAAGTGGTGCTTACTGATTTACGGAGTGCTTGAATTTTAAGTGTAAGTGACATTAGAAGAACTCACAGAATTTTAAGTGAAGATCATAGCAATATATATATAATAAGCAATACAAATAATTTGAGTTGGATTCAATTGTGAAGCAAGTATTGCCTATACTTCAGGCGCTTCTATGTTATCACTTATCATTTATTGCCAATCGAATAATTTTCCTCCATAATAACCTTTTTAATATAAAACAACAGCGGTTAAGAGGTCTATTTAATAAATTTCTAGTGCATCTGAGATTCGATAGAACAATAATTTCTTATCTTTTAATAATAATAAAAAATTATCTTCTCCAGCTGATATGCAGTATCACATATTTTGCCATTTTCCTGTTGGCGTTAAAATAATATAAATGTGTAATAAATTCAATACAATCTGTTGACCTTGAGATATCTAACAATTAACAAAAATTTTAAGTTTATTCCAAATTTAGTCATTGTTATTGGATATTTTTGCAAACTTACGAAGGTGGACCATCATAGAACTGCGTAACGCCGAGCCGACACTAAATTCAGATGTTTTTGACGTAAAGTTCATCTTATATGATTTCAATTGTAATGCAGGGGTCATCCCTGTGACAACCGCGATTACTTAATTCTAGCTTTTCTTCAGAAATTTCCAGTCTCGAAGAAGACGAAAGTTTTTTTTACAATTATTTCAATCTGCAAAATCATTGAAAAACTATTTATTGTTAATTAGAAAATTTTTTCCAACCTCATGAGAAATCTCGTTAAGCCAATAGCTTAATAAAGCGCGTCACTCTGACAAAAAGGGGATTTTTCCTTAAAAAGGTATATGAAAATGATGGTGTACTGATATTACTTGGGTTTGATTAATATCTTTTAGTTTAAGGTTTAAAAGGTTAACAATATTGTAGATTCTTTTGATCGTCTGACTGTAGAGCTCAGTCGTTGTTTAGAATTTGAACGTTGGATTCGTTGGATTTACGTTGGAGTGCTCCATCGTTGTGTTGTCTATGACTTACAGCAATTGGAATAGATACTGAAGAAATATGCAGGCGACTTTATTCAATGGTAAAATCCAAAAAATCATTCTCCAGCATCTTCCGGTAATCACTAAAATAATCGCAGTTGGATTTGGAATGCTGTAGAATCATGAGCAAATTTGAAGTGGTGCGAAAAGAGATCCATTTCTGTCTCAAAGACGTTCCTATACCTTCATCCGCTACATCTTCATGTAAGAGCAGCCTGTTGGTTGAATTGCATATATCTTATATAGGAATAAGCTACACTGCAAAAATAATGTTCTGCCACTCAGTTGAGTTATCAAAGTGTGTAGCTTAATGGTGTTGAGAAGTTTAATTATTGTCTTTTAGCGGTTTTTAACAGGCAATTTCACAGCTGGCTAGCTTTTCACCCAAGGGTGTTATGTTTAAAACAGTTTGTTTTAAACACCATGCTACAACATATTATTTGTTTTAAGCACTTTTTTAAAACTATCATTTAGTTTGATTTCAAAAATAATTAAAAAACGAAAACAAACTATACCCATCTAAGTTCATATTAAAATCAAATTATACCGTACTTTTGTGTAATAAAAATCGCTTTTATAGCAATACTTATCCGACATTAATTGTCGCAAATTTCATTCTCTTCCTTTTTGTTTATATACATTTTTCTATTTGGTTGCACCGTTTCCGAGATAAAGTGACTTCAAAAAGTTTCTGTAAAAATTGTAATAAAATTATTTAAAGAGAATATTTTAAATGTGACTTTTCTTTTGTTTTTGAGCTAAATTTTTTTAAATGGCAACCCTTATTTTTATTAAGATTAGCAATTTTAAACCACAGCAGTGTAGTTGGCGCGATTATTCCAATATATTTTTGGAGATTTCACTCAATTCAAATTCGTAAAAGAAATAAGGTTGCAATTTAAAAAAATTTACGGGGACGAAACAGTTTAAAAAAATATGATTGACATGTCCGAAATTTTTTTTTCTTCGACCTTGGTTTCATCTGATTGATATTTCAACAATTGAACTGTACATACAGTGGTTCAAGAAGTATTCGTGCACTCCTATGTTAGCAGTGTAAATTGTACCATTTGAAGACTCTTTTGTCTTAATATTTTTTATAAAAAATTTCATTTCCTTTATATTTGTTTATATTACACATTTTCTTATTTCGTCGCGCCGTTTCTGAAATACAGCGACTTACGAGACGCTCTCTGTATCTCAGAAACGGTAGAACAAACTAGAAAAATGTAAAGACATTTTTTATTGTAAATTTCATTTCCTTTATTTTTCTTATATACATTTTTCTATTTCGTTGGATGGTTTCTGAGATATAGTGATGACAATTGCTACTGCATTGACAAAGCCTTTTTTAAATCGCTGTATCTCAGAAACGGTGCGACAAAATAAAAAAATGCATATAAACAAAATTGAAGGGAATAAAATTTTCTATCAAAAATGTCTAATAAGTTTTACTGTAAAAACAATTTTTATAGAACAGAAGAAGTCTTCAAAAGATACAATTTACATTGTTAACATGCGAGTGTACGAATACTTTCTTGAGCCATTCTGGGTTCGCAACTTCGTAATCAATAATTGTTGGAAAGGTAACAATAAATAAATAAAAATATGAAACACAAATGTGTTTGAAGATAATAGAGAGTAACCTATCGTTAAAAATAATTTTTAAACAATACCAGTTGCATTGGAAAATAATTGTTTGCAAACTACTTTGAGTTACAAAAATCACCAAATTTAATTTGGCCGTTTTTCAAGGACACTCATCTTGCATGATCACTAAAAATAGTAAAATTTAAATTTACAAAAATTCTTCCCCTAATACATTTTAGAGAGACCATGGAGTTTTTTGGCTAGGATCTCCTGTTAGAGCCATTATCAAGTTTTTCATTCAACACTTAAATTTTCAAAATTCTTTATGATCGTCCCCCCACCCCGTCTTATGTGTATTTTTGGCTATAACAGCAGTAATTGATCGGAATTTTCAGAGGGCACCTTGTATTTTGTCTGCGAATAAAAATTGGGTCAATTAACCGGAAACTCCAAATTATACTATTTTTAAAAATTCAACTTGCTACGAATGAAAAAATTAAAAAACAAAAGATGATGCGGCATGGTCCATTAATTAAAAATTGAAAAACTTTCTAAGTGAAACGAATATTTATAGTTGGCGAAGAAGATTTAAAAACAAGATGAAAATGTAAACACAAAACCATATGTCGTTAAAAATGAGTAAAAAAAGGTGCAACTGGTGCAAAGATCCCTCCTGCAAAATGTATTAAAATTGGAAAGAGTTGATGCGACAAAGACGGCTTATAATACCGAGTGTGACCAATTTTTGTTTATAAATTTCGAAATAAACAAGCGAAGTGATGATTTATAAAAAAACAGATCTTCAAACAACTTTTACCCTTAAAGAATATCTGCTTAGGGGTGAAAATAAAATTCATTAGAATGAGTTCAACACACCCATAGTTTTACCAAATCGATAAAAGTAACAAAAATGTTGAAAAACGCGGTTACAAATTAAACGGCCTTGACAAAAACGGCAACAATCACCCGAATTAATTAACAATAAAAATACACCCTCCGGGTTTATTTGCGACACTAGAACTTTACATGGCTTATGGTGTATGCGTCATTTTTATCACACAAAATCGAAATCGTCGAAATTGTAAGCAAGACGGGCACTGTTAAAACACAAAAGCGTTTGGATGTTTGAAACGAAAAAGTTAAAGGGTAAAATAAGCCGGAGGACTTACCTCATGTTTAAAGCTATGTTTTTAATGTACACACATCGATTTTTTCAAATTCATGTATGAAACATGTTGCCAAATGTTGTTGTTGTTCCTTAGCTGCCTCAAATTATATTTTTGCGACGGGTTTTTCTACAGATAATACACAAAACTTCACTAAACGTCACTTAACATTGACAACCTACAACACTTCTTCCGCCATGTTTATGATTTTGACCAGCCCGACATCAAACCAATAGCAGGAGCTGCTCTGAGCGCGCGAAATTTAAGTAAAGTTTATATATTAAGCAGTGGCGTTACCCAATAAAAACGAATAAAAATTCATAGTTTTTAAAAAATTCAATTTTTTTAAATTTATTTTTACATCTTAATTAAATATATCACTGACACAAAAATTACATAAAATACTTTTTTTTATTATATACAGAATAAACAATATTCACGATTTTATTAATCCTGCTCTTCCACCGAGTTAATCTTCTATTTCTAATTCCAATGCAGTACTTGTCCATTATAAATATCATTTATAAGGCCTAAACTTCTGACATGTTTGAATATGTTCTCTAAAAAATCAATGAGAATAAAATTAATGGATAAGTTTTGTGTACTTTAAGGGTTTGGTTAAGATATTCCTATATTCTGTCAAACTTTTACATTCAGCATCCCCAATAGTTTTACTCCCTTTTACCTGCTAATTTTTAGAATGCTTCTCACAGAAGTTGCACAATTAAAAAGAAAATTTGCACACAAATCTTTACTATCTGACACCGGGGGGTCTGGGGGGTATGGAATACCTCTCAGTACCTAAAATGTTCTTAATCTAAATGGAGTTCCGTTTAACCGGACTAGTACTCCGGTAATACACTAGTAGTTCCGCCGCCCTGATTTTGAAGGATTTCAATCAAGTGGTAACTCTGTTTGGTGTAAAATTATTGATTAATTCTTAGCCCTTATTTTTGATTTGAAAGAGTACTTCGGATATACTTTTAATGTAGCCTATTAACTATATAGAAGAAGATATAATAGATAGATAGATTTCCGGTTACAACAAGCGAAGACTTTCGATACCGATACTATTTCGTACATATAGAGGTAAAATTATTTAAAAATTTTTAACTTTTTTTTAAAAATGTTTAACTCGATAACACTATATTAATAGATATTAACTGAAAATCGGTAGAGATCGGCAAGCAACATTGCTTATAAATATTGGCCTAATATTGCACCAAGCTTCAGCCAATATTGGTGCTCTAAACATGTAACCTGTTTTTTGTTTTATCTTTTTTACTGTTTATTATTGTTTAAAGGAGATTTATTCCGTAAATAAAGTTTATTATTATTATTATTATTATTGATGCATATATCGCCGAAATTGTTATTTCTTATAATTTTCAAAAAACTTTTCATTATACCTTATAACGAACTTCGAAAATTTAGACAAAAATTTAAAAACTATTTTTTTATTTTTTTTTTTAATACATAAATATTAATATTTTACCAATATTGGCTGAAGATCGGTAGGCAATATTGGTTATAAATATTGGCTCAAATATTGTACCAAGCTACAGCCAATATTGGTGAAGTATTGATTTTCTATATCGGCCCAATATTGAAAAACAATATTGAAACCACATTGGCAAATATTGGCCCAATATTGCACCAAGCTGCAGCCAATATTAGTGCAATATTAATAATCTATATATCGGCGAAATTGTAATTTCTTATAATTTTCCTTCCGTTAAACCTTGATTGCAAAATATGGTTTATTAATATTGTGTGTGTTTTCGGTTTGCATGTAATATTATGTTTTTAAATAAATTTCTGACAAAGGCGATAAACGTCGCTAAAAAGCTTAATATATAATTTTAATTCTATTATTTAATTTAACTTGTTATATTGAAGTTTTAATGTATATTTAACAGTTCGGCTGAAAAGTTCGTATCGTTTAGAAGAAAAAAAAATTTTTTTTTGGAAAAATTCAATTTAATTATTCAACATAGTTGCCTTCGCGGGCGATACACCGATTATAGCGGTCTTCCAACTTTTCGATACCATTTTTGTAGTATGATTTGTCTTTAGCCTCAAAATAGGCCTCTATTTCGGCGATTACTTCTTTATTTGTTCTAAATTTCTTTCCAGCGAGCATTCTCTTAAGGTCTCTAAACCGGAAATAGTCGCTGGGGGCCAAATCTAGAGAATACCCTGGGTGGGGAAGCAATTCATAACTTAATTCATTGAGTTTTACCATCGTTTTTATCGACTTGTGACACGGTGCATTTTCTTGGTGAAACAAAAAATATTTTTTCTTGAAATGGGGCCGTTTTTTCCCAATTTCATCCTTCAAACGCTCCAAAAATGCTATATAATAGTCGCTGTTGATTGTTTTCCCTTTTTTAAGATAATCGATGAACAATATACCATGCGCATCCCAATATACAGACGCCATAACCTTGCCAGCCGACTGTTATGTTTTTCCTCGCTTTGGATTGACTGCCGATTGAACTCTGGAGTGTGGTGATGGAGCCATGTTTCATCCATTGTCACATATCGACCCAAATTTTCAGCTTTATTGCGGTTGAACAGCTCCAAACACTGCTTCGAATCATTACCATGTTGTCGCTTTTGATTGACATTGAGCTCACGCGGCACCCATATTGCACAGAGCTTTCGCATGCCTAAATATTCATGCACGATATGTCCAACACATTCCTTTGATATCTTTAGAGTCTCAGCTATCTCGATCAACTTCATTTTACGGTCATCCAAAATTATTTGGTGGATTTTTTTGACGTTTTCACCTTTAACGGCCTCTTTTGGACGTCCACTGCGCTCATCATTTTGGATGTTCATATAGCCTGTACGGAATTTAGCAAACCACTTACGAATGGTTGCTTCCGCTGGAGCAGAGTCCGGATAACACTTATCAAGCCAAGTTTTTGTTTCAGCACTATTTTTTTCTATAAAAAAACAGTGTTTCATTAACACACGAAATTCCTTTTTATCCATTTTATTCCCAATAACAAAAGTTGCTGTACTCAAAATGCTATAACCAATTGACAGATCGCTGTCAATTTTTGACCCATATCGTTTGAATGTTAGTTCTCACAGAAAATCACATGAAAATAATTCTAGTGGCGCTCTCTCTTAGAAACGATGCGAACTTTTCAGCCGACCGAGTATTCTCACAAGTTAAGATTTATATATTTTAATATTAATATTAAAACATAAATATTAATATTTAATCGATTTTGGCTGAAGATTGAAAGGCAATCCTTATTGGAAGGTCCAATATTGTACTAAGCTACACCCAATATTGGTCTAATATTGATTTAGTATTGTATTTCAATATTGCGCCGATATTGGCTGAATCTTGCAATATCGCACTAACATTCGTTATTGGCCCAATATTGCCCCTATACTGCGCCAAGATTGTGTGCTACATGAGTAGCCTGTCAATCTACACTGAAAAATATTGTTCATCATATTGATGAAAAGCTTATAATATTTTTCAATGGTTGGGTATATACCAACCTAAAAACTTTAATTTCTACTCTACCTCCATGAACTTGATCTGAATCACCCCTTAACCCCAGGAGGTCATTTGTTTATTATTTGTTTACAAAAATCGGTATCACAAATATTTTGATTGTTTCGATCATTGTGTATTTAGATCAAATCGAAGGATCTTATTTGTCAATTATTTTACCAACCTAAAATTTACTAAATGAAAAATATTTTTTACTGATATTTATTTACAGCAATGTATTGGAAGCGACTAAGATTTGCCAAGACCAAGACCAGGAATGGCAATCGATCAAATCCGACACCAATCGAGTTATATCGAGTTTCAAACCAATCGATTTTTACACCAATCGTGTTGTACACCAATCAGTTCCACTGCATTTACTTATTAAGAGATTATTGTGGTCGTTATTACCTTCCAATAGTTATAGTATCATTTAAACAAAGTTGAAATTGATCAATATTATGCTTACTGATGTATATGTGCTCTATAACCCCAGGCATCGTTCAGACTGCTACAATCGAAAATAAAGATTAGGAAAGCAGTACTCAGTACAGAAATCAGTAATCAGTACAATCAACGTAAAGAAATTTGGGGCAAAAGCCATTTTACTTGTTGGAGGCTCTTATGGAGCAGCTTTAGATTAAACCCAATGTATTATAGACAGAAGCTGAGCAACAACGTCTGATTAGTGGATCCCTCAACCAGTGGCGGTGCAAGAGTAGCTAGGACCCGTTAGCAAATATACAATACGTGTCCTGAAAAAATCAATGTATTAATTTTGAATTGCGTATATTATTTAAAAGTCTGTTTTTTTGGAATTTACTACCTTTTAATATGGTTCCGGGCCCTAAGCATCTCTTATAATCGCTTATGGATATCAGAGCCACCACAATGGGCCCGATTTAGTGGCCTAAGTATGCGTAGGGATATCTAGCTGCCCTCCTACCTAAAATTGAGAATCCAGAAAAGTGCACTGGGGGGTATTCCATACCCTCTATTCCCCCCCCCCGGATTACACCAATTACTTAATAATTACTTAATTACTTACAATTACTTAATTACTTAAATAATATAGTTGGAGCTTTGGAATAGGAAAAAAATGATTTTGCTGCTAAGTTCAAAAGTAATTTTATTTTTGTCACAAAAGAATTGGTGCAATCCGGGTGTGTTTGTTATGGATTCTTAGATTTTATGAATCGAGCCCATTGTACTACCTCTGATGCAGCAGCACTCCGTCCTGTAACTCCTCAAGCCATCCTGTCTCCAGGATAAATTCGATCGAGACAGCTGCATCGGAGGTAGTACAATTGCCCAGTGGCGGTGCAAAAGTAGCTAGGGCCCGTAAGCAAATATACAAAACGGGCGCCTAAAAACAATGTATTAATTTTGAATTGCGTATATTATTTAAAAATTTCATTTTTGGGATGAGGACCCCGGGCCCCTAAGCATTGCTTACATTTGCTTATTGATATCACCGCCACTACCCACAACAGTTCTGGATTAATTATTGTGGATGAAGCCCCAGACAATCTCATCATCAATTCGAATAGAATATTGCGCCAACATCGGTAGACAATATTGCACCAATATTGTTAGCCATTATTGCCGAAATAATGGTAATCAATATTGCACCAATATTGCCTGAACGTTGCCAATATTGCCTAACTTTCCAATATTGACACAATGTTGCCCCAATATTGCGCAGTATTTTTTGCTACTTAGGTTGTTACAGCGGATTTTTGGTTTTACTAATTGGAGGGCTAGTAATGTTTTAAATTTATTATTTCAATACAGCCATCTTTTGTCCCTGCAATATATGACTAAAACCTAAATTATCAATAAAAAACTCCTAAAATTAACTGAACATCATCCGATGACAATTTTTCACCATTTCTAAGCACAACTGAAGCATTTCTTTCTCTAAACTATCTTATGCAGTTTTTTCCCGGAATCAAACCTGATACACTATTGGAATCAATAGTTGATCGCAATAACTACTAGGCTAATGATCATATCCTCATGAAGGTTGATGTGTCATCTAAATTACTGTCAAATGTAAAACCTAGGGGAGAATCAGTAGGGAAATCTGGCGTAGAAATGAAGAGAAATCCAAGGATATCTTAGAAGTAGTAAAACTATGCGGAAGCTGCGCCACTTTTTAAATTCTAGGTCAAATTTGATTGGTTTAATTAAAAAGTTGTTTTTAATTATTATTTGATTAATCATAATTGAACAGCTTACGCAGACCTGAACTACTCTTAGGAAATAAAGAAATCTTGGGAATACTCAAGATTAGTTTGGTTTTTCAACTTTTTTAAAAGAAAATCTAAAGGTGATCTAGAAGAAAATTCCGGGAAATCTTTCAAATATCTCGTAAAAGAACCAAACCTCCGTTAGGAGTAAAATTAATATTGAAAAGAAAAATTAATGCATACCTAATATAATCTGTTACTTCGGAATCTTCATAAATTTTGTCATGTCCAACTTTTGAATTTGATGGAAAAACATGTAGAACAATCTTTCCTTTTGTCTCATAGTCACGCATATCTGCTGCAATTTGATATAACTAAAAACAATAAATTCCACTAAAATTATTACAGGCTTTCACGAAAAAGACCTTTTCAGATAAAGTGTAAGAAACGATGCCATCATCTTCGGCATGGAAAATCATGACAGGGCAGTCGACGGATAGTATGCTTTCGATGGTCCTGAATTCAAAATCGTTCTCTTCTAATGGATCCAAAATGGTTTGGTTAAACCAAGGTAGCCATGAGAAGTACTAAAACAATGAAGATGATGAATACCTTCACAGTAAGAGAATTATTCTTGTGAAACCTTAAAATATGGATGATTTGTTTCTAAATCTTCTCTTAAGGTTGTAAACGGAGAATATAAAAACAAACCGGTGGGAATAAGACCTTCCGTTCTTAATTTTGCTATCGTTTGGGTACTTATACTAGCACCAAGAGAATGACCCCAAACATATATTTTGGAGTGTGTTTTGCTTTTCAACCATTTGTATAGTTGGACGGAATCTTCAACTACACCGGATTGAGTCAAACTTGCAGGTGTTGAATCTCCATAACCTAATCATAAAAAAATAATTGGATTATGCTGCAATGTTAACAACAAATACATACCACGGTAATCAAACGCTATAATATGAAAATATTTTCGCAGCATCCAATATAATTTGACATTATCAGCTCGATTTGTACTTTCGTCGTGAAAAATTAAAATAATTGGTTTTTTACTGAATTGTAACGCAAAGTCGTAATCGATTTGGTTGTCGTCAAGAGAACCATAACTTTCTTCTAGAGGCAAAATTTGCCACAATCCTAAGGTAATGGTTTCGTTTTGACTTGTCGTTAAATCGACGTATAAGTTTCTCGCACCATCGATGCCATACTTCTTGAAGTTTGTATACTCCACTTCGTCATTACCTTCCCCTAAAATGAAATATTCCTTTTAGTTGCTTTTATTATAAATAACAAACAATGAAAAAGAATGGTTGAAGGATCAAGTACAAGGAACTGGTAAGGAAATTTGGTTTTGACCACAGATAGTTAAGATGAGTCTCGATGATGCATGTGTCTTCGAGTGACGAGTGTGGGGCGACCTCTGATTCAGGCCAGTTTTTATTAATCACAGCAAATATCCGACAAATATGAAGTTTATTGATAAAAGTAATTATATATTCTGATCATTTTAAGAACTTCATTGATTATGTACTTCGTATTTGATTCATCGAGCATGTGACAAACAGCAAAATTAACTACAAAGTGGAAAAAATAGACACATGTAACAATTAGAGTGCGTACCAAATAGAAATAGAACCGTCAATCATCATAGGCCACACCCCTAAAATATCTCCAACCATTTAAACAACAGTAAGTCACTCAGTAGCGCGCCGTGTTATTCTTGCAAATGTTACGAATTGTTTTAATTTAGTACGCTAGTGTTCATATAAACATTGCATATGTGTCATGTTTTTAAAAACTTTTAACATGATCAGGAACGGGTTGATGGGGGAGAGCCTCCCTCCCCCCAACATTGGAAGAAAATTGGCAAAAACGTTGGTAATTTTCATTGAAAGTTGGCAAAACCACCAGTTGGTACAAATGGCATAAAACATGGCATTCCCTTGAATAAAACGCGAAAAACTAAAAAAAAAGAAGTTCATTGATATACAGCGAGGAACAAAATCGTTTCCAATTGTACGACTGCTCCCCCCTCATGATGAATTTTAAACACCTTTTCACCTCATATTCGCAACTATTGACTAGTGAACTGGTTGACTATATGAACTGGTCGGGGCAGGTTCTATGACTACTTTGGTCCACCGTATATTAAGAGGCAATGCAACTCTCTTGCTTATATGTATGCACTCATAGCAAATTTAATAATGTCTTTTAAAAATAATGTTACCAACTATAATGATTGACGGTTCTATTTCTATTTGGCACGAACTATAATAGACACATTTCTGAACATCACAACAATCCTTGTGTTTAATTATGTGTTCGCTTTACGTTTATTTTGACTTGTCAGCATTCAGAAGTTGGTTTTTGGCATTTTTAGATTTTTTATTGTTTGTTTAGCTTATTAATTTTTAAATTTTCATAAATATATTAATTTTCAGTATCTAATAAATTGTACAGGTCTGTCGTTTTGTGTATATCATTAAATCAATAATAAATTTTAGAATTTTTGTTTATTGGAATTTTAATCTCCGTTGTTGTTGCAATCATCAACAATTGATGGTCATAATTATATATTATACCTATTGTTCTATATCCTTGTAGGTTCAACGTGGTTAAATAGATAACATTGTTATTTACAAATATACAATGTTATTGTTAAAATTTATTATTATTTGTGATTAATTTAAAACTGCATACTTACACTTTCTGAATACGAGACTCCGTTGAAAATCAACAGAATTCATAAATATGATGGGTAAAACAACAAATACCAATGTCAACAGAAGAAGAATCACTAAACTGCAACAAAATCCATTAAAATTTTCAAAATATTGAAGTGTAATATTCTATATACGTTATACTGATTAGAACATAAAGGCAACATTTTTTCCATCTAGACGAACTTGGGTTTTGGTTATAACGGCTTGGACCAGCATTTATTTGGTAATAGTCTGTCGCGCTATATGGTGACGATTGCCGAAACGAATTATTTTTACGCGCCATTTTTAACACAAAATCTAAAAAATATTTCAATCGCACTGAATTGTAGATAACCTGTATTTAAATTCTTATCTTATCCTATTCGTTATCAAACAACCTAGTAAATCGTTATTTTGTATGGTATACGGTGTCCAGGATTAGATAAGCATACACTGCATGCAATCGACGATATCACTTTTAGCAAAAAAAAAATCCCTTAAGTTATATTTGAACTCGGGCATGCTAGCTGTGTTGAATTCAAAAGCGACACCGCTGGGGTGGTATAAAATTGAGGAGAACTCTTAGGAAATCTTAAGAATTCCAAGAAAATCTAAGAAATCCAAAGAAATCAGAAGAAATCTTAGGAAAACCAAGAAAATCTTATTGGTGCAATATTGCAACAATATACATAGAATATTGGTGTAGTATTGCAATATTCAGCCAATATTGTCTGTCGACCTTCCTCAATATTGCACCAATATAAGTAATAAATATTGCACCAATATTGGCTGAATATTGCGTTGAATATTACGCCAGAATTGTTAACCAATATGGCCTGTCGATGGGCATCCAATATTGGTGCAATATTGTTTTCTAATATTGCAGTAATGTAGGTTATTAACATTTGCTGCATCATAGTACAATTATTACCATAATAGTATAAGTTAAAATGTATAAATAAACCTTTGGAATTTTTTATTCTACTACAATTACAACAACGAATACATTACTAAATAACATGAAATTTTTACATAAAACATATATATCATATATCATTTAATATACTCTTTTAAATATTACAGTGTATAAAAAATAAAGCATTTGACGTTGGATACATAATTAATAATAAATTATGAATTATATAGGGTGTCCACAAAGGCTCTATTTAGTTAAAAAAAGATTTTGTAGTAAATGTGTTTCTATTGGTTTTACAATTAACGCAAATTTTTGGAAGCACTTGCTAATTTATTTCGAAATCAACTGTTACATTAGCGCCTGCGCTTTTTGCTTATTGTTCAGCTAGATAAAAAATACATATATATAGTTAGCAACTGATTCTCGTTCCAATCCACAACATTTTTAATGTAGACAATTTCCTCTTCCAATGTTTCTGGTTCATTTCACCAAACAATCAAATTTTCCATGTTTTAAAAGTTTAGCTGCCCGACAACCTCTTAAATTGAGCGTCCACAGGTGGAAACTTTAATGCTATTCGCAAAAGTGATTAAAAATCTACATAAGTTCTATTATTTAATTTGTAAAATTTTTGATTATCAAATATCAAATTTTTGGCAAATATTGAACAAGGTATGTTTCCCACGTTATGAACATCCTGTATATAATAATTTTAATTTTTAATTGAATAAAGCTTATAAATCACACAAAATATCACTCTAAATAATTTTTGTATAAAAAATTATCGATAAATATCTTCTTTCTATCCTTTTTCTACATTATAAGTTTGGCAAATGTTAATATGATCACTAAAACAAATACAAAAAACAAAATTTTGTTATTGGCTTACTATAAAATAAAATACCTAATATATTTTGGCAATTCTGAAAATTTGCAAATTTCCATATGACCACAATGGTAACTCTCTGGTACAAGATGAAACGTCGCGTTTCCTTGTACACTAAGATCTCGCTCTGTCTGCGCCACGTGATAAACCTAAACCAGAAAAATAAATTATAACAAATTACAAAATTAAGTTAGACCAAGAGACCTTTTCTCCCAAAAAATATGGAATGATGTCGTCATCCTTGGCGTGAACAATCATAATGGGACAGTCGACCATTAATATGTTTTCTGTGGTTTTAAACGAAAATCCATTTTCATCCAATGGATCCAGCATCGTCGAGTTATACCATGGCATCCATGCAAAGAGCTAAATTAAAAAATTTTTATTTCGTAAAGAAATGTGAGATTATAAGAAAACTTACTTTTGAGAGCGGAATTTCCACGACCGCATCTCTTAAGGTTGAAAATGGAGCTTCCAAAAATAAACCCATAGGAACAATATTTTCTTCGGACAATTTGGCAATTGTGTGGGTGCTTAAAGCGGAACCCAAGGAATGTCCCCAAAAATAGATATCTGCGCTGCTTTGGGAGCGCAGCCATTTATATAATTGCACAGAGTCTTGGACGATACTTGTCTCTGTTGGTGTTACGTGAGACGAATCGGCATATCCTTAAAAAGCTGATAATAGTTTTGCACGAAGATAAAAAAATTTGTGGTTACCTCGATAATCAAAGGTAAAAACATGAAAAAATCTTCTTAATACGGAATACATTTGAAATGCACTCAGTCGATCTCCGCCGTTTCCATGAAAATATAATATGATTGGATATTCTGAATCTATTAACGAAGCGCTAAAGTTAAATCCACTGTCGGTTTGATTGGTGACCAAAGAATCTGGTAAAATATGCCACACTCCTAACGTTATATTTTCGGCATCGTCTACTTTCACGTAATAATTTTGAGATCCCTTTATGTAATTTTGGGGATTTTGAAGTACAGAAATTGAGGTATCCGAATCGGCTGCAAAAAAATATTGTTAATTTTAGTTATTAATTTATAATTATTATAAATGCGAGATGTTTATCTAGTCGTTTTTCGATGGAGCGGATAGCTCGATAGCACATCGGCATTGGCCAAAGATTGTATCTGCAGCCGCTGAAGGCAAGATTGCAATGTGTAAATATCTTAAGATTTTTGTGTAAATTTAGTTTGGAATTTCTTTGGAAATTCCTGAGATTCATTGAGAATCTTTGGAATTTCTTTGGAAATTCCTGAGATTCATTGAGAATCTTTGGAATTTCTTGAAAATCCATGGAATCTTGAAAAATATAGTTGGAATTTCGAGCCTGGTGTATAATTTATTGTTTTTTTTTGACAAAACAGATTGTACTGTTTTAGGGGGGGGGGGGGATTAAAAGTTTTTTTTTTCATTTTTTCAATAGAAAAAACATTAATTTTTGCTGAAATTACTTTTATTTGATGTTGGAAAAAGAAAAATGGTGACTAGAGATTACTGTAACGAATTTTTGATGGTACCTAGTGTTGAGAGATAGGTGGCACAACAATGGAAATTTTATACTTACATGTTAGATAAACAAAACTTCTTTGGAAATCAATTGAATACTTAAATGCCAAAGGTACTCCCACAAAAACAGCAATAAAAGTTAGAAGTAATAAAATGAAACTAAAACAGGTTGATTAAGTAACAACATTGAGTGTGATTGAAAACTTACACAACAATTAACGTAACAATGCAGCATTTAAATAACCATTTTGATTCGTTTCTCTCCTGAATTAATCCACTACTGGGAAGAAGAGGATTTTGAGCACCATTTTTGTTACAGAGCGGTCTTGAGTTACCCATTTTTTTTTTATAAAAATAATTTTACCACTCCAAGCACCATAATCTCAACTTGGTTTCTTTAGCACTAATATTTTGTGTTAACGTAAAATTTCTTTGGCACATTTAACATAATTCGTGGAAACCAGTTATGTTCGTTTAAGTGATCATTAAACTTAATTAAAAATTGACAGTTATTAAAGAAGAATGTAGGTTCATTAACTGGTTCTTTAAATATCCCAGTTTCAAAATGTAGTATATGAAAGTTAAGTAGGTATATTAGTTTTGAATAATTTAAATCTTTTATTGTATAGCAAATTTGTACCTGTTTGTTTACATTTTTAATCTTTCAGCTGCTCATTTTTGACACTCGATGATTCATAATTTCGATATTATATAATTATCCCAAAATATCTAAAATCCGTTATACCTAATTCGCATTGTATCCAATTTTACGCTACATCAATACTCTTCGCTTTTACTACCAAAAACTGGACCGATACGCTAATTTTTAGAAAAATTCAAAAAAATTCAAAATAGTTTTATTTAGAAATTTTAACAATGAAATAAATAAATAATTAACTAACAGACATCTGTGGCTGGACACAATTCGATACAAAATCACTGAAAAATAGAAACTCTCAGTTTTATGATTATTCGTCTGCTGGATTACTTACGTAATAATTTCACTAATCAATGACGATCTGCAAATGTATTTATGACCTAGATTTAATTTTCCACTAAATTCATGAAAATATACTGCGCCTTGATCGGACGTTCTCGTTTTCTTGGCAATTTCGTAAAGCTACCAAAAGTAAAGTTTTAATTTAATATTTTCGTACCGTTGCGTAAAACCTCACTTTCTACACCATTTTGAGTTACTTTACCGCACTAGTGCGGAAAGTAAAACAAAGTTTGTTTTAATTTGTACATTTACGAAACTTTTTTAAATTTACTTAACAATACACATACCCTTTTCCCCAGTTTATGTGGTACCACCAGATCGTCTTTGGCGTGCAATATTAATATAGGACAATTTACTTTCGTAATATTTTTACTGGTCTCAAATTTAAAACCATTATCTGTTAGTGAATCCAAAACAGTGTAAGTAAACCAAGGCAGGTGTCTGAACGGCTAAAACAGAGATAATAGTAAATAAGATAAGAAAAAAATGTTAAACTTACCCGAGCTATTGGATGTTCATAAATTTCTTCTCTTAGATTTGTAAATGGACTTTCCAGTATAAGTCCTTTCGGGCAAATATTTTCATTTGATAATATCGCAAGTGCGTGTGAAGAAATCCCCGTTCCCAACGAATGTCCCCAGACAAAAATGTTGGCCTTGGTTTTGCTTTGTACCCATTTATAAACGAACACGCTATCGCTAACCGCTCCCACTTCGGATGGATTTACGTTAGAAGAATCTCCATATCCTACAAAAAATATTCCAAATATGACGAGGTAACTAGAAATGCTAATTTACCTCGATAGTCGAAAGCGATGACATGAAAGTGTTTTCTCAATATTTGGTACAATTCAATACGATGACTGGCAATTCGATTACCCGAATTTCCATGATTATAAATTATCACATCTTGTCCGTTACCCAACATTCGGTCGAAATAGTTTTCATCATTTGAATCGGCAGAATTTTTTAAAACATCCGGCAAAACATGCCAAACTCCCAAACTGATGTTGTCGTTGGTCAGATAAAAATTTAATACTCCATCGATTCCATAATTTAAAGGATTGGAAAAATTTGGATTTCTTGGTAAATTCACTGGAAACACACTTTTGTTATTTTGCCGAAAAGCAAACTTTTCCAAGCTCACCAAAATTTACAAATATGGCTCCTCGTTGAATAAAATCGGTCCACCGAAAAATTAATGGACCTACCACCAAAACGAATAAAAAAATGCAGGTCCACAGTTTTAGAGTAAAGAGCAAAATACTGCAAAAAATTTTGATTAAGTGTTTGGAAAAACTCACGAACAATTAAACTTACCAATTAAAATAATATAATGCAAATAATAAGCCAAAAGAACCTGAAATATAATTCAAACTGTAAACAAAACTTTCAACCAATGTTCGTCTTTCCTCGGACGTTTCCATCTTCAAATAATACTTTATTTAGGTAGTAGTATATCACAGGAAAACCATGAAAATTTTTGAACTCCTGGACAAAAAGGGAAATTTTTATTAATTTTCTACCATAAATTTGAGATAATTAAAACCACAGAATGACACTGCACTTATTTGCAAACTATGGAATAGTTGAATATTCCAATCAATTTTATAATATTTAATTCAATTTCAATGTCGTAAGTATACTTAATAAATAAAAATGATTTTTACAATATTTGCATTAATAAAATTTATCAAATTTGATTTATCAATTTTTGATATCACCAAAAAGGCTAATTCTTTTAGTAGATTCACATTTGCATGTTTGATTAACCATGCTTGGCGAAACTTTGAACTGATGAACTTCCTATGAAACAATCACAACAGAATTTAAAACAGAATATATTTTTGTTATTAATTGTTCATATAAATTTAACAAAAAATTTCTATGCGCTATGAGAAATAAATTCAAATTTAATTTTCTACCTTATAACTGCCTCACGATAAAGTCAATTGCGGATAACACCGATACGTATGTATTGAAACCTCGCCTCGCACAGACTAATTCACCGACAATCCCCTCCGAAACGATGTATTTTCCGGAAAATAAAGTAAATATAATAAATATAGTTCATAAAACAATTTTAATTAACATTTAAAATGGAAATCTTCATAAAATTTCATGAAAAATATCGTTAATCTATTCAGGTGCGTCACTAATTCAATAACGAGACAATTGAATTTCTTGAGTTTGACTGCATTATTGCTGTTTTAAATTCACGGTTGACAAGAACTACCGACTTGAACAAATCAAACAAATCAGATAATTTCCTTTCACGAATTGAAGTATTTTAGAAACAAAAGTTTTTCAAAAAAAAAAAGAAAAGAAGTTTCATAAATTTCAAAATTTATTATTTATTTTATTTTTAATTTTAATCTTTGAAAATTTAAAATTTCGTCGATCATCGGCTGTGTGTGCAAGTGCCAAATTAGAATTTTTTGATGTTTTTCCTACTATCCGAGGGAAACCGCAAACCGCAGGCCAAAATTTCAACACTCCAAAAATAATTTCCAAATAATATTTGGAATATTAACTTTAAAATTTTATTAAATTTTAAAATATAATAAATATAATTAAATAAATATTAAAATATTCAAATATAAAAATAACAAAATCTCAGGAGACAACGTTTATCTCGACTACTATGGCGGCTCTGGCTTTCTCAACGGCAAAAGCCTGGTTCCCCACATTATACTTATACTTACCTTACTAAACGGCGGGAAAATAAAAAATTTCAAAAATATTAAAATTTTTTTAAATAAATACAAATTTCACAGAAAGAAATAACCTTTCAATTCAAATATCAAAATTTCCGATGGAGGAACTCTTCATTAATTTCCTGATTATATGCCCTTAATTCCCGATTGGGAATCTGTAATGTAATCTGAAAATAGGGATCTGTCTGGATTGTATTCGGACACCGTCATTTCGGCGATTCCAGTTCGACACCGTCAGTTCGGCGATTCTGATTCGGCGACCCGATATTCGGCTATGCCAGTTTCGGAGAATCCAATTTGGCATCGGCATTTCGGCGGATCTGATTCGGCGACAGAAAATTCGACTACGTCGAATTTCTTAATTTATTAAGAATATTAAAAAAATTTATTTTTTATTTTTAAATTAAATATTTATTAACATAAATATTATACATTACAGGTATCATAATATTTAATTGCTTAAAAGGTATGTATAATAATTATGATACCATTGATACCAGTAAATAAAGATTTAATTTAAAAATAAATAATAAATATTTTAAATATTTTTAATAAATTTTAACACTTAAATAAATTTTTCGTCGCCGAAATGCCGGTGTCGAATTGGAATAGCCGAAAGTAGCCTAGCCGAATTGACCGTCACCGAATCGCTTTCGCCGAACTGCGATCGCCGAAACGACGTGTACCGGATTGTATTAATGTGCAAAAACTTTCTCAGGGTCAAAAGTAGGTCTATGATGAACAATCAAGCCCCACGTTGCTGGGATGCCAATTGAAATGAAATTAATGCGAAGTCAATAATTAATTCCGGTTATTTTTGAAAAAATACTAATCGTCAAAAGCTGCCAAGTTAATTTTCCAAAAATCAATTATTAAAATAAATTTACAATACCAAATGGTATCTGAGGACAGTTACTGTCTGATGCATAAGTGTGTCGACTACTAAGCAGAGAACCCTAATTCGAGCCTGAGTAGAGCAAGAACTGGCAAATCACCGAGGTAAGCTACCTTGAAAACCTTTCATGAGATTAAGTGGTTGGCCAAAACGAACCCTGAACCCGTAAATCTGAAAACTATATTTTCATTTTCTCGCTTCGCGATATGAATCAAATTCAAAATCCAAATCAATTGAAATTAACTACAGCTTTCAAAATAAATTGAACAGCAAACGGGAAGCTAAATGAACCCTGGTGTGATAATATCAAACTAAATTTATATTTGCCTTGACTTCGTAAATTTCAACATTTAAACCTACAAATTTCATTTAGGTACCTCAATTATTCCAAAAATCCAAACTATCTCTTCTATCTTTCAGCTTCTCCAAATTTGAAATAATTTCAAATTTTTTAAAACTTGTTAAAACTTGTTGTCTCAACCGCTATGACAGATCTTTTAATGACAAAACCCTAGTTTCCCTACCTGGCTGTTGCCACCTTAACTATTTGATGGGAAAACCGGAAGATTCAAGTTTTAAATAAATGAAATTATACAAAAATTTTTTGTGTTGTGGTATTAAATACCAAAAATTCCAATTTCCAGCTTGGCAAAAACTTGTATTATTAATTCTAATTTTACTTTAATTCCAAAAAATGCAAGTAATCCAATAGAATCTCGTCAAATTCCAAATTAATCCTGATAATTTTTAATTAGTTCTGATAATTCTAAATTAATACCTGTAATTACACATTAATACCAATAAATGCCAGTAAACCAATATTATTGCCAGCTTGACAAAAAATTTAAAATGAAAACAATTAAAAATTTGCAAGGAACCATAACTAAGAAAACAGAAATATGGCGGACCCATCATGGTAAGCTAAAGAGCTAAATAATATTAAGAATAGAAAAGCTGCGAGAAAAGACGAAGGAAAGAGGAAGTATGAAAGATTTTAATTACTTGTTATATAATTTGATTAAAAAGTAATTTATTTTGTATTCATTTTTTTGTTGTCTCGCATTCTGGAATTCAAATTATGGGATTTATAGTTTGCGTTTTTATTCACCCTGCAGTGTATCCTGAGTGGTTTCACTACCCTCGCTCACCGTTGGGGCTGGCAAACAATGGAGGAAGATATTATAACTCCAAATTTAAATTTTATTATTTTTTACAACTTAGTGGGTTTTAAATCCACTTCATTATAATCTGTAGAAATATTTCAAATTACAGTTTTTCGTTCTACTTAAATCTACCAGTATAGGTATAATAAAAATTACTAGGTTGTGGCCTATAAATTTATTTTTTTTTTAAATGTAAAAATTAAACGTTTTTCAAATAAAAATATATTAAATTTTGTTGTAAACTTGGCTAGATAATAATTTTTACCATATTATTATTTTTATCATGAATGTGCAGAAATTTGGGATGCATACAGCAAAAATTTATAAGTGAGGTTAAAATATCAAAAACAAATGAATTTTTTTACAAGTTACTATGACATATAGCTAAAGAACCAATAAGGCAAACTCTCTTCCGTTCCAATTTTTGGCGAAACTGCCACCAATTCCGGCCATACAAAGCCAATATTCCGTTGAACCCAAGAAAATTATTTGACAAAACAATTAGTTTTAGTTTCTAAAATATAAAAATAATAAAAAATTGCTTACCTATACAGTACAGAATCAAAAACACAAAATTAAGTAATACGAAATAGTAGTGTAACTCCTTGTAAGTAGATACACCTGCCGCACTTCGATAACCTGTACGTATATTGTCCAAAGGTTGCTTACAATACTTAATTCGTAACCATTTTATATTACTATAACTTTATATTCGGCACATAACACAAATCATTGATTACAATAAATTATAAAATCGTTTATTTTCTAACCTACAAAATACATGACTAATTTAATTTCAAGGCTAGTAATACTACGATTTGACGTAACTACAACAAAAAATATCATAACGATAATGATCAATGACCCTCATATACATTCATAATGTATCATACTATCAAACTATAGTACAATCTCCCTGACTCGAACCTACAGTACTCCGAACTGCCAATAATTCAAATTTTTTTAAAGCGGAATTTAAAGTTTTCAAATTAATTTTAGCAAATTTGATAACAAATAAATCTTTACAAATAAACAAACTTAATTGTTTTATTACATTACTTCGGATTATCGAGGTTGCACTGTACCAATTAGCATTAAAAATCATCTAATATAAAAGTTTTTTGAAAAATTATATTGCTATTAAAAGCTCAAATTTTTAAAAACATACATAGGCTTAGAAAAAAACAGTAAGCAGATCAATAAGTTTGGTTAGGTTAAGTTAGGTTAGATCATTTTCTTTTGTATATTTCAAATTTGAGCTCAAGCAGACAAGCACTCATTAAGAACATTCCCAAAGCCGCCAGAATTTAAAATTAAGAAACTATAGTCGATCCACGATACTAGAAATGTAGGTGGCACATCGAATGCAAAACCACATTTACAAAAGGAAACATCATTAATATATTGCGTTACGTGTGTTGCCTAATCTAGAATGTCTATAAGTTTACATCATAAGTTTACCAATAGTATTTTCACAAATTTATTTAAATTTTAATGTAATTTTGATAAAATAAACAAAGAAATACTGCATAGGAACTATTTAATATAATCCAAAAAATAAAATGTTATCTGTCAACAACACGCAAATTTCGCGATCGTAAAACCATCTAATTTCAAACCAATTTCATTGGTTAATATTTCGAGGTAATCGGTTTAGTACAAATTCTTACTTAAAAGAAATGATAGAGTTCGAAAGACAACTCCACAAAGAACCAAACGCCTTCCCTCTCCATCCTCTACATCCACAATTTTTGATATCAATTAATATATCAGCATATTCTACCTTCAGCCTACAATAACCTGACTAGAAACAGCCAGGGCCTGTTTTACCATTAGGCACATTAGGCACGTGCCTAGGGCCCAATGGCCAGAGAGGCCCGTAAAGAGAGAACAAAATTGGGCCTTCGATACTATTAGTTACAAAGAGAATATCAGGAACCCGAAAATTTAATAGAGCCTAGGGTCCAACCCAGTTAAAAATAGGCCCTGCTTCTTAATTTTTTCCTTTCCACTTCCTTCCAAATACGGAGCTCACAATTAAGGATCCCAACATTGGGATACTGAAGAACTAATACTATTGGCCCATGAATAAAAAGTAATCCGGACATTGGGGGGTATTTCATACCCCCCAGACCATAAATTTGAGACAGCAGAAACTAATTATAATAAAACGGGCTCTGGATTAAACGTATTTATTTATTATTATAACTTCAAATATTGATTGAGCTTCTCACCAAATCTCACGTGAGGGGGGTCTTGGCAAATATCATGTAATTATTTTGTCTTAACTGGTCTTAAATAAAAATAAATTCAACACATTGAAACAGAGATTAACGTATTTACACTAAAAATAAGCATTTTAAAAAATCTCACGTGAAATTAGAAAGGGAGGGAGGGGGTCGAGCCAAATCTCACCACATCTCACCAAGAGAGTAGGGGGGTTTAAAAATCGCCTCACGTAATTAATGGACGCCTCCTTAGACGCATTAGGCATGTGCCCAGGGCCCAATGGCCAGAGGAACCCGTAAAGAGAGAACATAAAATCGTAAAATAAAAGTCAAATTTTGATAAAATAACCCAAAAATTAGGCTTTTGCTGCTATTGGTTACAATTGAATATTAAGGGCCCGAAAATTTGCTAGAACCTAGGGGCCAACCCAGTTAAAAATAGGCCCTGGAAACAGCTCTGGAAGAATTTGAGAACCTACTTTTTAAGAGCAACCCCAATCCCAACAAGAGAAAATCTTCTCTAAAAACAAACCGACTCCCGACTACCACTTTAAAGTTGTTTGGCACGGAGGTTCCTTGGACAAATACCATCATACAGTTAAGGGTTATTCTGAACAAAGGATTCCGGTGGGATCGCATATTAAATCAATTAACCAAAAAACGAAAGGCCCAATGACCACCATACACCCCCTTCTACCCCAAAACAGTTAGCTTTCTCCAGAAAAACCATCTCCAATCTGATTGCAAAAATTTGCAAAACTCCAAAAACAAGAAAAGCAGAGTAAAAAATTTATTAAGTATCTAAATATTTAGTTATGGCTAATACTTAAATTAAATTCCAATAAACGGAGTGTAAAACGGAGGCGAAATTGGATTCACATTTTGGAAAATTAATTTTGCCGTGAATCCATTAGATTTTAAGTCTTCTTCCTCTGTTTGAATTTCTTTATTTGAAACTCTTTGCAAAACACTGTTGGGTTGTATCAAATAATATTGACCATTTGCAACTGCAGTGGAAATGGCAACATTTGGATTTCCAGATTCTTCTTCTTCTTCTCTTGGTTTCTAAAATTTGCATTTTTAATTCAACTGATTTTAAGGAATACAAGCAGGAAAGTTAAGTAATTACTTACGTTTTGCTTTCTTGGCCTTCTGGTGGTTTGTTCTGGATATCCTCGTTGTCTCGTACGTTTCGTAGAGTTGGGTGGTAGATAGTTTTGTCGACCACTCTTGACTTCGTTTTCGCTATTTTTATTCAAATTCTTTATTTGAGGTTCAGTAAATTTGTTTTCGTTTCTTTCAAAATTGTTTCTCCTATCCTGGGAATCGCTAGGTAAATATTGACTTGGTATTTGCCTTTGAATCGGAAATGGTGGTTGTAAATTGCTGTCATTCTGTCCATCAAAGTTGTTGAATCTACCTTCAGATGATGGATTGCCCGGACGGTATTGATCTGGAGTTCCATACTGAGATTCAGGTTGAAAATTATTTTGCTGTCTACCAGGAGAGGATTCAGCAGGTGGTAGATATGGAGTTCCATATTGAGTTTGGGATTGTAAACTAGGATTACTTCCAAAATTTCTTGGTAATTCAAATTGACGACCTTGAGGCCTGTAACCACTTGGAGGATAGGGAGCTTCACTTTTTGACAAATATATGAAGCAACCAAAAATTAAACTGAGTTTCAACATTTTGCTAGCTGTTACTTGTTAAAGTAAAACTGATAAGGTAATTGTCCAAAAATTCTATTATATAGGCCAAATTAATGTATTCATGACGAAAATTATACGTGAGGTTTTGTTAGTAGAATCATTTTGCAACGATCGAGAAATTTTGTCCAATAGTTCTCGTGCATTGCTCCATATATTGATGAGGTTAAAAAATTTGCAACACTTAAAAGTTGATATTTTAAATTCAGGTCTTCTTTTGATAATTTTATTGTTATTCAATAATCTATTATTTATTATCGTCACGTGCGGGAGTAAAATTTTTTATTGTGTTCATTTTGAAACCGACAACACTGGGCTATAAAATTGATATTGGTTGGATTATGAGTATGTGTCCGTAGGCATAAACATTTATTGTTTTTGTTGTATATCTGCCGAAATAAACAATTTAAAATGCCACATATAAAATAAGAAATAATAAATTATGTTATGGTAGTTTTAACATGTTAATGTGTTCTTTAGGTTGCATAGCCACCAGGCGTTCGTATACCCAAAAATGAACTTCAATGATACGTAAAATCTACTTCAATCAATTTTTATATTCTGTAAAATTTTGTATTTTTTTAAATTTACATATTTAATAATTTCCTGTTAATTTTTCTGTAAATTAAATTTCCTGCGTGCGCACTTGCACCCGCAGCGGCTTTTTGATGCGCCCTTCACAAAAACACGTCGTTTCTTGGAATATACCAACTTTCTCCAAAGTTGGCAATTTTCACTGAGCAGTTGGCAAAACTACTAGTTGTTACAAATCGCAAATTGTGGCATTCCCTTGAAAAAAATGTAAAAAAGCAAAAAAAAGGAGCTCATTCGTTGGCAACCAACAACCATTCATGCGCTCTTCATGAGTAAATTATTTTAGAATGAACCCTAAGGTTGCCGACTCCTCCACTAGAGAGTGCAAAAACTTCCGGATAAAATTTACTGTTTAAATGGATACTATCCGGTTAACCGGATGCCGGTTAATCCAATGCCAGATAAACATCATTTAAATATTTAATTAAATGTTTTATTTATTTTAAATACCAAGAAAGTTTTTTTAAAGTCTGCAATCTTAGGATTAAATTGAAACTTGGTGAAAATCATAATAATAACAAAATAAAATTGAAGATTAAACAAATATTTTAAATAAATAAAATTAGATTTAAAAAAATAAATAAATATAATTACTGGTGGGTCCTGATTTGCTTAAACCGACTCTGACTAAATTAATATTGATTACTATGTTTTTGTGCTTATTGCATGTGTAGAATATTCATCAATTTTAACGCGTGAGAAGTAAAATAATAATAAAGTCATCTATCACTCACTTTTAATCCCCTGTGTATTAACATTGATGTCAAATATTAAGCTCATTGATGAATCAAGTAGATTTCTTGTCGTAAATAAAGTTATAATTACTAGTTCGTAATTTTCAACAAATTATTGAAAAATTTCCTTCTGAACGAATTTTAATGAAGCTAATTAAAGTGTACTAAGTTTTAAATATATAATATAATATTATAATAAAATTGTTTAATTGAAATTTTTAGATTTAAACTAAATAATTTTTTTAAGCAAATTTTTATATAAAAAATATTTTTAATTTAGAATAAATTATAAAAATACAGGACGTGTAGTCTCAACATGAGTGGAAAAAACAAAATTAAAAAGCAATAACATTAATAATTAAATAATATGTGAAAGAATATAAAAAAATGAGGATTAACCTGTTCACGCACGCATTTTTAATTTTGAAAAGAATTCTTTCATGATGTTTTCTTTTACAGCTAATTTTTCTGAAAATTAAAAAAAAAAAGTTGTGATCCGACCTATATAGCATAGGAAATATAGCACGTCCGAAATAATTATGGAGGTGCCATATCTTCTATGCTAATCCGAAAAATTAGAGTTTTATTACGTAAAAAGTGAGTTCATACTTTAGAACTTTCAGAATTCTTTCAGAAAAACCGACTCCTTAATTATTAAAGTATTCACAAAGTAAACAAAACAAAGCTGAAATGATCAGATTTGAAACATGGAATTAATTAATTTTAATATATTATATATCTAATATTATTATAATAATCCCTTTGTGGTGACATAGTGACATTTGTTGAATTAAATTTTGAATTGTTGGATTAAAATTTCTTGGACAGGTTTCAGAGATCAAATCAGTAACATGGAGACTTATCAAAAATCGCTCATAGTTAACCCAACCGAATTAACGGAATCATTCATCAAGACCCAGTGCCGTACATTCAAGCGTTGTTTAAAATTTATAATCTGTTGTAATGCTGTCTGAATTAAATGAGGTAATAAATTTCATCAGAACATTACAACTTGATTGCAAAGACAGAAAATTACAGATTATTAAGATTTAACAAAGTTTAAATCCATTTTTGTTGTTTTAAAATTTCGTTCGAAATTCAAAAAAGTATTAGTTCTTATCTTACATGGAACCTGAGAAGAAAAGGTAATTGCGGAATAGTTAAAATATCACTAAGGGGGCGTCCATTAATTACGTGAGGTGATTTTGGCGATTTTTAGACCCCCCCGCCCCCCTCGGTGAGATGTGGTGAGATTTGGCTCGACCCCCTCCCCCCCCCCTTCTAATCTCACGTGAGATTTTTAAAATGCGTATTTTTAGTGTAAATGTGTTAATCTGTGCTTGATTGCGTTGTATTTATTAAAAAAGCATAATTTGCTTAATTTATTTTTATTTAAGAAGAAAAACACAAAAAAATTACGTGATATTTGCCGAGACTCCCCTCTCCCCCACGTGAGATTTGGTGAGATTCGGCTCTACCCCTCCCCCCCCCCCTAAACGCCTCACGTAATTAATGGACGCCCCCTAACTGAACCACCGACCATTTGACTGCGAAGGTGGAGAAATTATTCTGTTTTATTCTGTTTTAAAATTATTCTAATTATTCTCGATGGCAAATTTCTATTAAAAATTAATCGGTTTCTCATTTATAACATTTTAATGAATCGTGTGATTTTGAAATCATACAATTCGAAATAAATGGAGAAAAATTTTATAAATAATTGCCAAAATATATTTTATTGCTTTTCGAGAATATCTTGAAATAATAACTTTTTGTTGTAAAAAACTCAATTAGATTTCTTATATGAAATCAATCTCATACTGAAACAAAGGTCAAGTATCTCCAAGTTCAATTTTATTAGAGATAATGGAATTGCTTCGAAAAATATATGAAACTTATTCCAGTGAAATTTTTGCAACTGCAATTTGTTTTTCCATTCGATTAAATTCAATCAGGTTTAAATAAATTATAAAAGCCAAAATATTTAAAATTTATAAATTCATATTTATATCTAGCATATTTATATAGGGTAACTACTTAATTTTCAACCTCGTAATTTTAGGTTAACTTGGAGTTTCGGCGTTTACAATAAATCTACACAAAAAATTTAAGTAACGAAAGAACAAAAGAGCAAATTATTTATTATTAAATTAGAACTCAAACTTTGTTAAATTGCAAATACTTGAATTCGAAATGTCTAATTAACTTTGAATTTTTATTTTTTCTATTGAATTGAATACTGTTCGCGTTAATAATATTATTCCAGGTTTGCATGATAAGAATCCGAAATTTGAAACACCTAGGACCTATGTGTAGCAAACTAATTCATATCTTTGCATATTTTTATCGATAAAAAAATAGTAAGATTTTTCTATTATTAACTTTTCTAACATGTCATACAATAAATTATTGTATTTAGTAAAATATTTTCACATGTTAATAACTAACTATACCATATTATTTAATAATTTTAAATCAAAAAGATATTTTAAATTTTATGTAAGTGAACGCATTTGTGAACTGTCCAACATGAAATATAAAAAATTTATAATAATTTATCAGAAGTCCTGTCGGCTGCACTATTAAACGACAAAGTAAATTTATTTTGTTAAAAAACTATATATTTTTTTCAAGTTTACAACCATAAAAAATTTAAAAAATTTAATGGAAATTTTGCTTGTTTGATATTCGGCAAATGCTATGACAACAAATTTGTGACACGTGGAAGGTATTCTCCATTAACGCAACCTTTTCTTGTTTTCTTTACCTTCATATTCACCTAAGTAAAGCTATTTTAAATTTTATAATACCTTAGAGTTAACATAATCCAGATTGTCCTTATAATTCACAGGTTATAAGGTTTAAATATTTTAAGTTTACGCACGTTTTCCTCATGTGAATTGGTTCAATTACAAGGTTTACTTGCTCGTCCAATTAGCGCAACTGTGTAATAATTATTTTTGTAGCAGATTGAAAGACAGCTACTTTTGAATCATCTTTGGATCATTCTCAATGACTCAATGTTACTTGGACCTTGGAATTTTATTGGAGTAGGGGTAAATGCTGAAGCATATTTGCTTTTCAAAATGGCGGTTAAAGCTTTGGCGTCCATTTCGTCAAGTAGAAAATTAATTATTTTTGATAGAGACTGATTCCATCAGTCACTTTCGATCGTTCTCTGCTAAATATTCCTAGCGATATAAAGCTTGCAGATCCCACCTTTCACATATCAAACAATATTGACATTCTCATTGGTGCGGATCTTTTTTGGAATATTTTATGTATCGGTCAAATCAGATTGGGCAAAAACAAACCAATCCTTCACAAAACTCTTTTTGGTTGGGTACTAGCTGGACCCATGTCTTCCATACCGCTCATAAATTCTGCATCGGTTAAATGTAATTTCACAATGAAAAATTCTATAGAAGACCAGCTCGCTAAATTTTGGGAAATTGAAGAATTACAAGCATCTCAGCCTTTATCAATCGTAGAGAAATTATGCGAAGACAATTTCTCCAAAACTACTATTCGAGATAACAACGGTCGTTTCACAGTTACTATACCCTTCAATGAATCTATCTCGCGCTTAGGGGAATCTCGCCAACCTGCACTAAACCGCTTTCTGTCATTGGAACGCAAACTGGAGAAAAATCGCGCTCTCAAACTTCAATACGTCTCTTTCATGAAGGAATATAAAGATTTAGGTCATATGAAACAAGTCGACGAACGCGAGCCCATCAAAGGCATTTGCTATTATTTTCCACATCATGCTGTGATTAAAGATACTAGCATAAGTACGCGATTAAGGGTCGTTTTCGATGGTTCAGCACCTACGTCTTCGGGGTTATCTATCAATGACGCACAGCTAGTAGGTCCTACTATTCAAGATGACCTATTAGCAATTGTTCTTCGTTTTAGACAACATCGCTTTGTTCTTGTCGCGGATATTGCCAAAATGTATAGGCAAATTCTAGTTAACGCCAATCAGCGATCTTTACAAAGAATACTATGGCGCGATAACCCCACTGCTCCAATATTATGCTATGAGCTGTCAACGCTGACGTATGGGACTTCATCAGCTCCATTCTTGGCAATAAGGTGTTTGCACCAAGTTGCACAGGAAAATATTGCCACCTATCCTTCCGAATCAGCAATCATTCTGAAAGATTTTTACGTAGACGATCTGCTCACTGGGGCCAATTCAATTGAAGAGCTTCGGGTTATTAAATCAAATCTTATTCATATATTAAGTACTGCCTGTTTTCAACTACGTAAATGGCGATCAAATAGTCCACAATTGGTCGAAGCGGTCGATCATGATTCTGAGCTATTACAAATTGGCGATTTCGACGCAAAGGCTTTAGGTCTCTGGTGGAACTCATCTTCCGATATCTTTAAATTCTCTATCGAAGCGCGTAACCCAAATCAATCGATTACCAAACGCATGATTTTATCGACTACGGCTCAAATCTTTGATCCGCTTGGCATTCTTGGACCAGTAACTGTAATAGCAAAGTCCATCTTACAAAGGCTTTGGTCATTAAAAATAGATTGGGACGAATCTTTACCGTCCGACCTTCATACAAAGTGGATTCATTTTCGGAACGGTTTGCAATCACTAAATGACTTAATAATTCCTCGGCACGTCATGTGCGAAAATCCGACGGAAATTCAACTTCACGGTTTTTCAGACGCTTCCGAGATGGCATACGGCGCTTGCATCTATACCCGTACCATGGATGCTCACGGCGACGTTCACGTTTCTCTTTTATGCGCCAAATCTAGAGTCGCACCGTTGAAAAATTTAAATATTCCGCGCCTTGAATTATGTGGTGCTCTTCTTCTTGCCAATCTCCTTGATAAAGTTGTCAAATCATTAAATGTGACATTTCATTCAGTTTTCCTCTGGACCGATTCGACCATTGTTTTAGGTTGGTTAAATAAATCTTCACACACATGGAAAACTTTCGTCGCAAATCGAATAGCACAAATTCAGACCTTGACCAAAATAGGTGACTGGCATCACGTTCGCAGTAGCGACAATCCAGCCGATTTGATCTCACGGGGTGTGTATCCGCAAGAGCTACTTACTTCCACGTTATGGTGGAGCGGTCCAACTTGGCTATCGGAAAACCATGAACTTTGGCCGTCATTGGATACTAGTTGCATTCGCGATAACGACCTTCCGGAATTTAAATTAGCTCCCTCCAATGTGTTATCCATACAAATCTCCGGATTTGATTTGTTCGAACGCTATTCACGTCTTATTAAGTTACAAAGAGTCACGGCTTACTGCTTAAGGTTTAAACACAATTGCTTGAATCAAGGTAATCGTTTGCGGGGATCTCTTACAACAAGTGAACTAAACAATTCATTAAACAGTTTAATAAAATCATGTCAGGCGCACGCCTTTACAGATGAACTAAATCATTTGGTAACAGGAAAACCTTTGAAAACTAATAGTAGACTGTTAACGCTGCACCCCTTTGTTGATGCGCTAGGTCTCATGCGCGTAGGTGGACGGCTGCTTCATTCAAACTTCGATGTAAATAAAAAACATCCCGTTGTGTTGCCGGCAAAACATCCGTTTACACTATTAATAGCGCGACATGAGCATATACGTTTGCTCCACGCTGGCCCACAGGCCATGCTAGCTTCATTGCGAGAACGATTTTGGCCACTTTCTGGACCGTCTTTATGTAAAAAAATTGTAAACAAATGCATCCACTGTTTTCGCGTACGGCCTACTAATTCGGAACCCATTATGGGTAACCTACCGAAATCGCGGCTCACGCCCACTCGACCTTTTTCAGTTTGCGGTGTTGATTATGCAGGTCCGTACATTATTAAAGACCGAAAGAGCCGAGGATGTAAAACTTCCAAGGCTTACCTTTGTATCTTCGTTTGCTTCTCGACTAAGGCTGTTCATATAGAATTAGCTCCGGATCTGAGTACAGACTCATTTTTGAATATTTTTAAACGTTTCACGGCTCGACGCGGTTTTTGTACTGATATATATTCAGATAACGGGACAAATTTTGTAGGAGCGAATAACGTCTTAAGCGAGTTAGTTGATAAATTACAAAACGATCAATTCAAAAAAGAATTTTTTCATTACATGACTCAAAGGGCTATACGTTGGCACTTTATACCAGCTAGATCTCCCACTTTCGGTGGTCTCTGGGAAGCTGCAGTAAAATCTGCCAAATTTCATGTAAAGCGGGTTATAGGAGACACAATTCTCACTTTTGAACAACTATATACGCTATTAACGCAAGTAGAGTCCTGTTTGAATTCTCGTCCTCTAACCCCACTGTCCAGCGATCCATCCGACCTTACCGTTTTAACTCCTGGCCATTTCCTTATTGGACAACCTCTTTGTGCACTGCCTCAAATGGACTTGCAAGAAATACCTGTAAATAGGCTGTCCAATTACCAGCATCTACAGCAAATGGTGCAACATTTTTGGAAACGTTGGTCCACGGAGTACCTATGTCAGTTGCAACAGCGATCGAAACGGACACGTCAGAACATACCAATTGACATAGGTATGTTGGTTTTATTAAAGGAAGACAACCTCCCCCCCCTCAAGTGGCTCATGGGACGTGTCAGCGAACTTCATCCCGGTAAAGATGGTGTGATCCGCGTCGTAAGCATAAAAACTTCAAGTTCCATAGTGCGACGTGCCGTGTCCAAAGTTTGCGTGTTACCCACAGACAATTAGTGCAACTACCTATAAACTATCATATTTACTTAGTGTTTTTTGTACTTTGAAAGGCGTTCCTTTCAAGGCGGGCGGTATGTTAAGTGCATTTTGAATATTTGCACCCGACGCCTCGCCGGCGCCGTTAACTTATTATTGGACAATAGACATTTTTCTTTTGTGCATTATTGTTTCACCTGTTGGGATTTTCCCCAGCAGGTATCAGCATATTTTTATTGTTAAAGTCGGACCAAAGAAACCCTTTGGTCCTCAGTTTACACATTTTGTTTCGACATAATAAGAACTCGGAGTTCACACTGCAAGAACTCCAATTTGTATATAATTATTGTAAATATTTGTTAAGTTGTTATTTATAAATTAAAACTAGTGAGAAGCCAAAATAATTATTATTGTTTATTATAAGCCAAGAAGCAAACAACAGCAGGGTTATAGGCATCTTTCCTAATCTGAAAGTGAAGAAACATTTCTTTGTTAGCCGAGCAAGTCGAAGGAAAATCGTTGGGCAAATCTGGTGTACAAGTGAAGAGAAATCTGAGAAAATACTAAAAATTCTAGGAAATCCCAAGAAATTTTAGGTAAGCTCAGGAAATCTTAAGGAAAGTCCTGGAAATCCTTGGAAATTGTTAACTTGGAAATTACAAGATTACTACAGATGAATGGTAGACACGTGACACATAAAAAAAGACTACAGCCGTAAGTGAAAGTTTTACATAATTAGTTGTAATTATAATAATTGGTAACAAAATGTATGCTGTTATCATGTATGTGGTACCGATGCCGATGACGGCTAATAAACTAAAAACAAGTGTCTGCTGCTCATCCTTAATTATGCAAGTTTACAATATTAATTTTTCATTCCCATAAATATATGAAGTTATGTGATATCCTAAGAAATCCGAAAAAATCATAGGCAATAGGAAATCTAAGAAAATGTAGAAAATTTTAGGATATTCAAAGAAATCTTAGGAGATCTTAAGAAATCTAGAACCTCCAAGTAAATCTTAAAATATCTGATGTGACAACACATAACTTTCCCATTTTTACTAAATTATTAAAATAAAATTAATAATAATAATTAAAATTAAAAACAAATTTAAATTTAATAAAAAAAAAAAAACAAAAACTAGATTGCTGTTACAAACCAGTTTATGAAATTTGAATAAAATCGGTTGACACGTTTTGAAAAAATCGTGGACGAAAAAATCGCATACACACGCACACACATCCTGACATCATTGCAAAATTTGTCTCAAACAGTTTGTACGGACTCATAGAGTATGAAAAAAATGTTATTTCTTTTAAAAGGTTATTTCTTATAACTAAAAAAAGTATATTTGGAAAAACAGAATTTTTTTTGTAATTTTTGGATTTACGATGCGAAGGCGAAAGCGAGATGACATTGAAACAACAGTTGACAAATCTCAGGATAACATTTTTGTTTTTAATTTTAATTTTAATTTTTTATTTCTTTTTATTAATTTTTATCAATTTTAATCATTATTATTAATAATTATTGTTAAAATTCGGCATAGAAAATTTGGTAGGGACGTAAAAATCTTGACAAGAAGCTTGAATTGGAGATTGAAAATTAGATTGGGATAAAAAATCAAAATACAATTTAAATATCATTTAAATAAATTTTTTAATAAAATTTTCTTTATCCTGCACACAAGCGTACGAATTCGTGAACTGCATAATACAAAACATGTAAAAAATGTATAATAATTTATCAGAATTCCTGTCGGTTACACTATAAAATTACAAATTAAATTTGTTTTCTTTGAAAATATGTTTCAGCTTTACATGCTGGGAAAACTTGAATAAATTAAATTGCACTAATTCAGACTCGACAAGTTTTTTTGAGATGACTTTTGTAAAGAAAAATTTTGTACATGCGTAGAAAGTGCAGTGATAAAAGAGCGACCCGCCCTGAAAATTGCAAAATTGCGCGCGCAATTTTCAGCTTATATGAAAAGCGCTTTTCTCGACAGAATTGTTAGTCCATTCCGTTGCCGTCAAAGTTGTTCGATCGCGTTCGAATTTTCGTCACGTTTTCGTCGAGAAAATCGTATGTTATAACCCGCCAAGTTTTCCAGCATTTTTTATTTCCGTTTAATTAATCTGTTACTTAAATGTTCGAACATTACATTATTTTTTCCGAAATTTTTTTTGCATCCAACTTGGAAAATTTCTGTAAGTTTGAAATTTTATGTATGCGTGACACGTGCATGGTAAACTTTGTGGTTCGTTTATTACGATAAGAAGGAAATTTAAAATTTTATTTTTAAAATTAAAATGTTAGCTGGAAATTTTCCTAAAGAGATTTCCTTTTGAATTTTAATTTATTCCTGTCGCGAACAGATACATATCTACGTAGTATTGCAAGCAGTAACTCGAAGGCTTAAAGAACGATTTGATCTTTTGTCACATAAAATTTGTCAAACTTTTAATTAAATTAACAAATACCAAATCAAACCTTCATTTTCTCCGAAGAGAAACTAGAAAATTTAATATACTACACTATTAAGACTTATATAAACAAATGGTATTTTATATAAATTAAACAAGAAAACAAAATTACTGCATTTGAGCTAACTCGAACTTAAAATTTTCGTTATAATTAAGTTTCGAAAATCAAAGAATAAGGAAAAAAATTTTTTAAAATAAGCGAAATTTTTCTAAATTACTTTTAATGTTTAATTACATTGCGGAATTTATAAGAACACTATTATTAGTTGATTTTAATTACTACCTCGATTTTATGTTTAAAATTATAACAATTGAAGAAACAAACTTCTGTTCTTCAAAGAAATTTATAAATATTAATCAATTTGCTTAATATTTAATTAAAACTCGTTCATATTGAAACTTGCTTGTGAAAAAGATGGCTTTCAATCTTGAGGATCTTTTGCATATTATAATTATTTTACTTTAAAATTCTAACGATTTTGAATAGAAAAGGGCCAATTAAGGGAGCGCAAGGGTGGTTTTATAGCCAAGCTACAAGTACCACCTGTGGAAAAGTGGAATGACCGGACTAACCGAATACCTCCGAGAAACATTCGCACACCAAAGTTTATATTATTTCAAATAAATCTTTTTTAGAAAATTTAAAATGTTATCAGCTGAGTATATTTAAAAAACAAAATAATTTAGGAAATTGTACTTGACATAGTCAATCTGTACATCTTTCAAAGGACTACTAAACTCCATTAGCGTTGAAAGCGTTGGTTCTTGTAAATTCTTTGTTAAAGTAGTTAAGTGAAGAAAACAAAATTCACTGTTTGATGGGCGCCAAGTGTAAATAATAAAACATAAGAAGAGTAAACAGGACATTTTATTATGGGACAAATTATTATTTTAATTTCCAAAATGTAACACAATTTAACAGAAAACCTCTGCACATGGAATAATACAAACAATCTATACCATTTATGTCTAATTTAAACTGTTAGTTCTATCATCTATGATGAGGCCAGCTTACTTTTCTGATGCCTCGGTATCAAGGTTGGCATCAGTTATGAGGTTGGTAATGGCTGATTTACCGACTTATCTATTTGCTGTTGCCGTTTTGCCATCCCTAAATATAGTATTTAATTCAGCATCCATAGTATTTTCTTCAAGACGAGGTAGGAAGCGAGCTCAAATTTTGGGTTTCTATACAAAATATAGAAAGAAGCCTTATGTTCTGGTCCCGTGTCCATCCGTTACTTCAATTTCTTATGCTTTAAACTGATAATATAGGAAGTAATTTTTTAAACTTTCGCTTTTAAGTAAAATTTGTGGTTTACCACTCGCGAACAGCACAATTATGCGATTTATTTCATATAAAATTATAAAACACTCGAACAGCATAAGAAACGCAAGGAAGTTAGAATTAACATAAATTTAAATTTTTGATATAATTCACTTACAAAATTTATTAAAACATTAACATTAAAGATGAAATACTCATTATTAAGATTTTTCTTGAATACTTATATATAAAATTTAAAATTCAGAGAAATTTGTAAGGCTGTGTGCATTTATGTCGACGAGAACCTACCAGATCGTAGATATACTTTGCGCTCTATTTTGAGTAGTCGGATAATTAGATAATCGAATTAAAAAATAATGGACAAACCGCTCAAATAATTTTATTTGTTCATTTATAATTTTTAAAAACTATTGAAATTCAAATGAAATTTATAAATTTACAACGTTGAAATATAATTATATTTAACTGCCGTGTAGTTAAAAAAATGAAAAAAATAAATTATTCCTAATTCCCGCATTACCGCACGATATTGCAATAAGACTCTTGTTATTTCCAAAGTTTAACCTTTTTACGCACAAAACTAATGTCTACCAAACATTTTTTTATGATTAATAATAATTTTGGCAGGAATATAGTATAAAATTTCTGCTCGATGCGAATTGGTATTACTATTCTACCAGGGAGCGTTAAAGGGTTAAATAACAAGTCGACTAGGTATTTGTTACCGTATTGGATTTATTTTGCGTTCGTCTTAAAATTTTTTAAATTTATTATGCAAATCAATCATGATTCCAAATTTTTCAAATTAGATTCTCTCCAATCAAAATCCATCCATAATAATAATAATCAATTGTTTAAGTGTTGCCTTCCCATAGCCCACAGATCTATCTTGGGCTTTTACATCACAGCAGTGCATTTGTAGGGAACAACCCCGGGCGGGAGGGCAAAATCTCGGATTTTCCCCGAGAACAGCCCGTCGCTGTTTATTTGAATATTGCGCGAGAAAGATAGGGGACGCTGAAAAACTAGTTGTTATGCCAAATAAGTGATACTTTTCCGAAATTTTTTTCAATCTTGCAACATTTTTACCGTTTATTCCATTTTTTCGGCCATTCGTGTCTGTCATCGAGGCCGTTCTCGGGGTAGAATCTCGTTTATCCATTCATACGAGTCACACTCAATGCAGCAGGATTTGAACCGCGGTTACTTGCTTTCCGGTTGGCCGGTGTGCTTTATGCCACTGCTGGTATCCAATGTTGATCCACAATTAAGGACAATAATAATTTTTGAATCTAATCTAAAGTAATAAATATCATTTACACAAAAATAAATCGCAATACAAACGAGACAAGGGTTTCGATCGTTTGTGAGGTCATCTTGGCCGCAAAGAACCTCGTTGTCGTACCTAATTGCAGAGCCGTCAAGAGCCACGTCAGGCACCGTGGCAAGACTTCGCGGGCCCCCTGCTCTTTTTAAAAATAATTAATAAATACTAAAGGAAAAAAAAGTAAAATATGAAACTGCGCATTTTTATCAAGAAAAACTACGCACAAAACATCTAAAATATGTAAAATTAACTAAAAAAAAAGTAATCGACTAATTTTTGATTTGATGTAATATTATTCAAGATGCTTTTAATTCGCTCTTCCGGGCCCTTGAGGGATCCCGGGCCCCGGGGACAATTCCCCGAGTGCCCTCTCTCTGGTTGGGCCTGCCTAGTTGTTGCCACTTCAATTAGTTGGTTGGAAAACCAGAATATGCTAATAAACCTAACTCTAAAGCTTGGCATCCCAGTGATGTTAAACTCGGCAGACAGGGCTGCGCTACTTCAGCTCCGATTAGAGTATGAAGCGTTGTCTCTGTTGGTTACTAAACTTCGTTTACTCTCAGGTTAGCTCGGGCATCTCAGGTATGAACCTAGCGCATGGTTCTTATTTTATTTCTTCGTCTTATATAAAAATATATAAATTGTTAACCGATGCAATAATAGACTATTTTCCAAAGCAACTATACCATGAATTAAGAGAAGTGTTTTATTAACTAGTTCATGTATAAGATGTGCATAAACGCAAGCGTCGTTCAAACCGCTACAATCTAAAATGATCGCAAAGTTATGCCGTATTATCGACATTATCGGTGATATTCAAACGACAAAATTGATTGATCGACTTGAAATAATTTTTTTAAATTTGCCCTTGTTTTGAGGAAAGTTGCGATGATAAACTAGGGTTTTGCCTATACGACGCTCTTCAGTTTCAGCTTTAACAGGTAATTAATAAAACTGAATATATCATACATGAATAATATAATATAATATAATATGTAAAATTTTAATCTAACTTATTATACATTATTTATTCTGATCACGAAATTTCACTTTATGTAGTTGTTACTTGACGACCTTTCCGTGTTTAAACGCAGACTTTCTGCTCTCAACCCTCGTCCTTAGAGAGAACTTGCTAACAATCTTAAATGATACTTGCAAGTTGTAGTGCTGGGATTAAAAATCACCGTTAATCAAATATGTAAATGGGTTCGGCATAAAACTCATAAAAGTGCAACAACTAATAAAAACAAAGATTAATCTTAAAGAAAATGTGTCCCAGCTGCAGAGCTACTAAGGATATCAGTTTTATATTATTAAAGGTTTTCGTTTAATCTTCATTAGCTAATTCGATCAGTTCACCTTTATTTTTTGCAGCTGTTCTTTGTATTTCGTATTTAATGGTTTATCTTTGTAGAATAAAAACTTTTTCGGTATGAGGATTTATTAAAATTCCAGTCTTTTATGTTAATGGCTGCCACCACGTTTCTTCCATATGCAACAGAAAATTTAAAACTTGGAAGCAATATTTATTGCTGGTGGCGGCATATTGCGAATATAGTCTAGAAAATATACTTTTAGTATTTCTAAAATAAGAATCCACTAAAATAAACCAGTACTAAAATTGATAATTTTTATTAACTATGAGATATGGCGATAACTAAATAAATTTTACTATCTTTTTATTTCAATGTTAATGTTAAAATGCTTTTAGTGTTGGCGTTGTTGAATTTAATTGACAAAAAAACTACAACTATTCTAATAATTGTATGCCTGTTGCGTTTTTGTTACTAAAAGTAATAATTTATATTTTGGAAATGGAAATCATATCGAAGCCTTTTAACGGGATTAGAGTAGTGACGTTTGTCGCTAGCATTATCTGATTCCATATTAGTTGATATGTTATGATCATAAAAATGTAATAAATTTTTTGTTATATTTACGATATGTTTACACATACCAAGGCAATCAGTCAAATGTTTGATTTGATATCCAATAAATCTGAAGTTTCTTTCAACTTCCAGGAATATGGAAATATTTTATTAAAATTTTTATTTTAAGTTTTCCGAGCTACTTGTAGCCAATAAGTCTGAACGCACCTTTATGAAAATCAAATTAGTTTCTTACCTTCCATTAAAATATTACGAGCACCGAGAAATTTTATTCTGCTTAATGTATTGATGAAAGTTTAGTATTTACTTTATATTATATTTATAGATTTAGTTTACACATTAATAAAATATTTTACTGCTTTATTAAGTGCGTCTTCTCATTGGTCATTGGCGAATTTGTAATTGAAAATCGACTATTTTGATTTGAATAAATATTTAAACAGTAGTGGAAGATTTTATTCGTTTTGCTTGAAAATTAAAAGAGGATAAATTTGTTATCAGAAGCTTAATAGCAAACCGATCGTATTATTATCAGTAGGTCTGTATCAATTATTATCTGATTTATTATAAGTTAATATTATGAACTCAAACAAGTTTCAGCTTAGTTAGATATGATAGGACTCATTTTCATGAGACTGTTAATATTACAATATGGAATGTGGATAAAGATATAATTGATTTTCACATATGATTTGCATTTTCCCGACTAGAATTTCTCGTTTGCAATAGATACTTCAAAATTGAATATTCAGTTACAATTTCAATATATTCACATTATTATGTACATACACCGATTGGATTGTTATTGTAAGAGTTAAAGTTAGAATTGCTCGAATTATAGTATGTTATAACAATTTGTTTGTTTTATAAGCAAAACATTATGTTGTATTAGTTTTATACACTTTAGGGGCTAAAGTATCTACTTTACGTCTCCATTTCAGACGATAAATTTACCATTTACTTATTTAGATAACTTTAATCTTACTACTTAATTTTTATTTTATCAAATAAATATCAAACTTACAGCAAAAATTTTTGTCATCTATATCTCGGAAACGGTGCGGCAAAATAGAAAAATGTGTATGAACAAAAATGTAGAAAATTAAATTTACAAAAAAAAATTCCTCTTGATTTAATTGATTCGTTGCACCGTTTCTGAGATACACAGGACAATGCGTTTTTATTTTACAAATTCTGTTTTAAGTAGCTGTCAGTCAGAAACGGTAAAACAAAATAGAAAAATTGAGATAAATAAAATTAAAGGCAATAATATTTTTAACAAAAAATGTCTAAAAAGTTTTGCTGTAAAATCGAATTTTATTTGACAAAAAAAGCTTCAAAATGTACAATTTACATTGTTAACATAGGAGTGTTTCATCTTTTTTTATAGTAACAGTACATAAAACATAAAAATAACAAACTGAAAGATACACTTCTAATTTGCCCTGATCAATAGTTGACATAGATCCGTAAGTGACGACAAAAACAATGCCTGGAATCTCTGTTAACCTTTGCGCATCTGAATCGAAGCTGTAGGAGAAACTTCAACCTTACTCCATACTGACAGCACGATAACAATTTATGAAAGTGAATCCATTCATTCGAGAATATAAAGTTCCACAATAATATTAAAATGAATCCTACCCTTTGCACATTTTCATTACAAGATTCAATGGTCCACTTCACACGAATTAAATGTCGCTTTCCTATCCTTCTGTTTAATGACAGGACTCAAATAAGATCTCTAAAACATCAAAACAAAACACAATCAAAGTTGATTTCCTAATAATTGTGTCATTAATCTGTAACATCGCAGAGAGCATTGATGTCCAAAAGCATCCATTCAAATCACATTATAATTGTTTACAAAGAACTCTTACTAAATTCACGCCCACATCTACACTAGATAATCTCCAACCCAAACGAAAGATGACATCTATCGAACCTCCTCGAAGAGTTCAAATTATTTGACATCATCCAGTATCCTAACGACTTGGTAATGCTAATAGATCTTCTCGCATGGAACTAGATATGCCGACAATGAATCGTGACAATGAATCGAATTTCACATCCTTGTTTGAACAAACCACCTACATGTGCACTGTCGGAAACCAAATACGGAAGCCATTCAATCCAATCACAAATTATCCAAGAGGTAAATATATCTAAAATTTTGTGTATACTTGTTTGGAATTCCATTGAAATTCCTTGGAATTCTTTGGAAATCCCTAAAATTTCTTGGAAATCCCTGGAATTTCTTGGAAATCTCTGGAATTCCTTGGAAATCCCTGGAATTCTCTGGAATTCCGAGCCTTGTGTACAGAAATTTTACAGAAATATTCATTATTCACTTTGAGGATTATTTGCTGTAAGGATTATTTATTTGTTAGAGGATTATTTATCGCCACACCAATATGTGATTTCTGTGATTTCCCCTATAGAATATTCATTAACAATTACTCCCCGATTTTATAAATCCAAGATTTGTGTGCATGCTTTGTGATTAATTTTATTACCTTTCTCTCTTTCAGAACCAATACATTTATATGTTGTGGCAATATTTTTATACAATCAGTTCGATACTGGGGTACTAGCTACCACTCAGTGCGTAGTGCCTAAACCTACAAATGTACTTATTCTCAGAAAGTGATAGTCTCTTATTAAGTAGGTAAGATCAATCACAGAACATATACACAAGTTTTTAGTTTTTCAAACCGGGGGGTCTGGGGGGTGTGGAACACCCTCCAGTATACCTAAACAAAATTGGTCCCAGAAACTAGCTTCCTATTGATTTTTCCAAATGTCTTTTGTAACCTAGATCCAGTAATGCCCAGTGAAATCACAACTTTAAAACTGGAATCGAAATCTGTTTGGTATTTGGAATATGTTCGGTAGAATGTACACCTGTTCCACACCCCCCAGACCTAAATTTTGGCCGGCGGCTCCATTGCACCCATGGTTTATCCGGCCTTGCACAGAATAACTTGATTTCAAAACTTTTGAACTAATTTCTTTGTTTCGTTTGGATGCTATTCTATTTACAGCCACACATACATACAAAATTTACCAAAACTAGTAAAAATTATTTAAGAAAACTTCAAAACATAAAAATTCGTAAAAAAAACTAAGGAAACAAATTTTTACATATAACTTTTTTTACTATGGGTTGGGAAAGTAATAATAATATTGTCAAAATGACTTATCTCTCCCATTGAAGTTTTGCTGGGACAATTTTGCTCTCCATCGGAGAAAAAAAATTATTTATTTTGCAGTCGTCGGTTTTTGTTAACACAAAAACATTAAAAATTTGGCTATGGGTCCTCGAGTGCATAATCCCTTAAAGTTGGATATAATTCGGAATTTTTCAATTCTTAACTTGTAAATCTTATAGTCAGCTACATTTCTATGGCCGCTGCTGTATATGTAGCCATGGGGTCTAAATGTTTAAAACCATTTAAATATTTATTACACTACTTCAGTATAGAAACTTCTAAATTTAAGTATTATTTCTCTTTAAGAAGTGGATTTATTTAAAGTGTTTATAAATGTTGTCAACAGATGGCGCAAAAATACAAAAACCACAAAATACAAACAGAAACTTTAGTGGAGTAGATATTTTCACCAAAATCGAATTCGTAACATAAATTTATAGAAATCATAAACATAAGCAATAATAATTAATTTCTAAACTGACATTACTTTTTCATGACAGTTACTAATTTTAAAATAAATTCCTTTCTTAAGTCAAAAAGCAATAAATATTTAAATTATATTTGCTAAGTATTATATTGAATTTTAAATCAAAAATGTTTTGCACTTGCATTGAATTACAGCCGACCGGTATTATCACCTTCAATTGAAGCTTTTAAGTTTTAAATTTGACAATCTTAATAAATTTCATCCACTTACCCCTCTGCACAGAGAAGCCTAGCAATATATATTCTAAGTACTTTATGATGTCTTTGAAGTTGTAAGTTAATGAGAAAGCATTTTTGTAGCGAAGGCAGCTTTATTTTCACTATTTCTGAAGTACTTACGTGTGTAGGTGTTATTGTTATAACGAACGTCTGTCTGTGTCTATTTAAAACACAGTTCTGAGAGTTTACAGTTTATAATAAAGGAAATTTAAAGAAAAAAAGTTATTAAGAAATAACAACGTATTTTTCACACTGAGTAAACTCAGTTTATTATTTATTTTGTGAAAGGCCCTAAGGGATCAAACAACTAGCTGGATAATAATGATATGCGACATCAAGGTTCTTTAATAATAAAAAATAGAATCTGAGACACAAAACCAGTCGAAGTTGTTGAAGAATCACCTGGGACTCAATTAGGATTAAAGAATAAAAGTTACTTAACAAGTCGCCAACGATAAGTTCACAGGTTAATACCTTATACAGAAGGTATAATCTTTTGGGTCGAAGAGTGAAAATTATTAACCATAAAAAGTGTTTGTAAGAAAATCTTCCTCTGCCTTTCGAAACGATGTTAACGCCATACTGGAGCTGAGAGGGAAATTATCTAATGTGAAATCTTTTCGTACAAAGTTGTAAAATGCTTCTCTCTTTATAAGAAAATAATGAAGTGCAAATCATCTTTTAAAGACTGACTCTACCTTACAGGTCGAAATTGACAATCTTACCAATGATCTTGTGTTTTGTAATCGAGCACTAATTCGCGATGAACCCAATTAGGTAATCAATACAAACCGCAAATCGGCATGCACTAATGCCGTTTCGAAAGATAATAATTATATTGTCTTTATAAATGGCTCTGCAACGAACAGATATGAATTTGTAAAAATTATTTTAAATATTTCTTTGATAGCAACATTTTACATAGCGCAAAGAAGAAAAATAGAATGACAAACGGAGCAATCATAAGGGACTGATATCAGAAACTACATGGTTGAAATCTCCGAATAAAATTTTTTTTTAGAGATTCGTTCAAGTTTATATCTAAATAATCTGCATATAAATGTATTCATAATGGTTTGGGAATTACAATCTCTTCATACAAACGTACGTATTTTAGCTTTTTAATTTTTCTTAAATATTAAGAAAAGTTAATTTCTCCATTTTTAAATATAAATCATCTACAGTTTGTTCTTAGAAAAATAATTAAAAATTACTTGTGGTAATTGGTCTGTAAATAGACCAATGTAGAGTAATTAAGTTTATTTTTTCTTACTTTGTCGTAAAGAGCTAAGGGTCACCAGACCTAGAAGTAAATTGAAAATGTAGGATGTCAAAAGAATTTGTAATTCGGTTAGCTTTTACTTAAATTTTAAACAATTTTTCTATATATAGTATGCTACGAATGATGCAATTAAGATGGTTCTTACTTATTTCTCTCATGAATTGGTTTCAACTTCAATAAACAGATACAATAAGGAACCCGGTAATTGCAAATTTATGTTCAACGATTTCTATAAAAATGGTAAAAGCACCGACTTTGTTATGCTGAAACTTAAAAAAAATTAGATCAATTTTAAATTTCATTAAATTGCATTTTTATGCATTATTGCCCGCGAGTTATATTAACAAAATTGCTAAAATTGCTTTCCCGAAAAATAAATAAAGAAAACTTGGATTAAAATTAAATTTTTAAAAAAATTCTGATTATAAAAACGTATGAAAATTAATCGAATGGATGGCTAAGCAAAGATTAAGTAAGTTAATTAAAGAAGTTTGGTAATTAAATGATGAGGTTATTTAAATGTGCCTACTTCGAAGACTAAAAGTTTGATGAGCATCTTAAACTTTTCTATCTTGAATGCTATATCTAAATAATTGAGATTTTGCAATATTTTATCGAAAACCACAAAGAAATTGGATTTCTATTACGTATTTATTAATAATTTTTACGATTTAGCCATTTGTTGAATGAATAAACAAAGCAAGATTCAGCTAATTTTGTATATTTCCGAAACAGCGCCAAGAGCTTGGCTTTCAATTGGATCTCAAGGTCTCTTGTCATATATTGTAAATACTGTTCATGACGTTAGTCATTAAAGCAGTACAAATCGTTATCTTCAAAGCACGATTGGTGGAGGTCGACTTTAGCCTCTTCTAGCCGACCCACTCTAGTTTTCCCGGCTGGTTTCCTGCATGCCTTTTAGGCTTTAGGCAAAGGCGTTGAATATGACCTATTTCCCGCAGTTCCAGCACCTAGGTCCCCTTCCTTGTGATGGATCATCACAAAGAAAACGCCGAATTTCTTCCAAAGTTCTTCAGAATTAGCTTGGATTTCTTCGGGCTCTTCCGTGGCGTTCTCGGTGGTTTCATCGTTGGGACGTTTGCTTTGCCGTCTCAACTTCAAACGCATACGCTAGTCCTTTCAGTAAGCTTTCTTGGATATGCTAACTTCACCAATCGTGCGATGTCGGGTCAAAACTCTTGAAGACTGTCAGCAGGTTTCCGACAACAGTTCTTCGCTTACGCGCGGTAAATCTGCTGAAAATGTCTGTCGAAAACACGTCGTTTAACCCTTTACTTTACTTTATTTAATTGCTAAAGAGCTAATATATGTATAAAGTTACTTTAAAAACACTTAAATCAATGTTGGAAATGCTCAACCCATACGACAACACCGGAGAGGGTTTCCGTTGCCAAAACGTGAAGAAGCCGAAAGGATTATCGTGGATATGAAAAAGCAGGGGTTGATTGAACGATCAAATAGTCCGTGGGCTTCTACAGTCATGCTAGTAAAGAAGAAAGATGGCTCTACATGATTTTGCGTTGACTATAGACAACTGAACGTAGTCACAAAGAAGGATAGCTACCCTTTACCCCGAATTCTCTCGGGTTCAAAATGGTTGTCAACTTTGGATTTGAAGAGTGGATATTGACAAGTTGATTTGGAACCCAGTGACCGTGAGAAACCGTTTTTTTGGGTTGCGTACGTATTACCGACGTTTTGTACCCGGGTTTGCCAATATTGCGAAACCTTTGACTAAGCTAACCGAAAATGGACGCAATACCATCTGGACTAAAGATTGTAGCAAAGCTTTTAAACATCAAAAGTAAACCTTAGTCAGTGCGCCCGTTTTGAGCTATCCCCAAGTAGACGGCAAATTTGTGTTGGACACCGATGCAAGCAACATGGCCATAGGGAGCTAGCTTCCTTTCACAAATTCAAAATGGACAAGAAAAAGTTATAGGTCACTTCAGTAAGGTTTGTCAAAGCCTGAAAAAAATTACTACGTGACCTGAAGTCAAAAGTCAATGTAGTTTATGATCAGTAAGAAATATTAAAAGTTTTATTTTATTAGAAAAAAGGTTTTCAAATGAAATTTTCTGCAAACCAATTATTTTCTTTTCAAAGCTATGCATTCATTTGAAACAAAATCTGGAAAATACAACATGTTATTCATAGCTTTTTTTTAAACCCGTATTTTTAGATTACGAAGCTTTGTTAACATGTAAATTTGGAATTTGTCAAGTACAAATACAACAGTTTTCCATGACAGGAAAATAAAATTTTCAGGAAAAGATTCGTGTAAGCATACTTAATTAAAACAGCAAAAATAAATGTACAAAATTATAATCTTAACGAAGTAATTCTTAATTTAAAAAATTATTAAATGACATGACATGACGTTGCAAAATTGCAAAAATTAAATGTTATTCATAATAAATTACATTTTGTTTAAATAAACATAAAAGAAACAAATAAAATAAAATTTGGAGTCCTTAAAAGCTGGGAAGTTTAAATTATAATTTATAAAAGAATAGCTAAAGTTGGAATAGTTTAAGATGGTTAGGAATTAAAAAGTTAAAGTGCCTTTCTAGTGTTAAAGAACAAAGCTTTCCATAGCAGCTTTGCGTGAAATTTTCTATTGGACCATTATAAAGTGTCAAAAAGAAAATGCATATTTTCAGTTCGTTGGTTTCTTGCCAATGTAAAATTTACAAGAGAACATTAAAAACATTTTATTTTATGTAATTTCATTATAATATATTACTTTTTAACTGCTATTCTACATTTTATTAACTTTGTCTTTCACATAGAAGCATAGATAAGGTGTTTTTTGAGTGCTTAAAATTCAGATTGCATCCTGCATGGTTGATACTTGAATTTCAAATATAAAGCTGACTCGAAATATTTCGAAAGTTTATGACAACGGTGCATTAAAGTGGTGATATAAAATTCGACGTGTTCGTAATCAAAATCTGAATTTTCAAGATTTAAAATAGTAAATACTTCAGTTTACTATGTATCCTTCAAAAATGAGGAAAATCTCTAAAAGTTTAATATGTAAATGCATCAGGCATACAAACAAAACCTTTTCAAAGTTTGGTTTTGTATTTGTATATTAAAAAAAAAACATTAATTTTTAATATTTAAGTGAATTCTGGAGTGTTAATTATTTATTGGCGCAGTTCATTGACGTCATTGACAGACGTCGCGAAACTAAAGTTTTTAATGGCAAAAGTCATAATTCAAAAGATTTTATTCAGGTGATTCAAAAGTTTGAGCTCACAATGCTAAGAATATAATTTCAACAAACAAATGAAAACTTAAATATAGGAGGTAACAGCACAGATAACCTCTTAAAGTCAATAAGTGCTACAGTAATAGCAATGCAACTCACACCGTACTAAAAATTATCCTATTAAATTGTATTCTCATTCCAGTTGAAATTATTAGAAATCTATGATTTTACAAACCAATGATTACCTGCCTCAATTATGCAGATCTAATTCATTAAAATTCGTTTTAAAAAGCCAGATAAATCTCTATGAGATTTTCTTCGAGTACCATACACCATGCGGTGTGTATGGTGAAAGCCAAGATGACTGAATAGGAAACAATTAATGGATTGGTTAGATCAATCGATCACATATCGATATGAAGTTTTAGATCACAGCAGTGTATCTGATTCAATCAGGATTTGGGGTCTAAATACTAAAATCTTTCTCTTAGAGAAAAAGGCTGATTGCCCTGCTGTAGACAGAAAAGGCTGAAGAAAGAAAGAGAGAGAGAGAGAGAGAGAAGTTTTTCTTTAGATATTTTTATCTTGTTTCGATTACTTAGTTGAAATTTTCTGATTTTATGATTAAGGATATTATGGTGACCATATGTTTGTAAACATTCGTAGAAAAGAAACACTGAAGTGAAGAGAAAAGTTGTTGGAACCGTTTCCAATTTTTTTTTGTCCCGATTTTAATTTTATAGAACTGATCATCCTAGAATATATCTTTCCTCCCGTCTTTAAGTTCGAGCCTCTCCTTCAGATCAACTTTTATCTGCTTTTCTATGATGATATCCGAAAAGAGAATGACTGGTGAAAGTGAAAGGATATCCAGGAAAATCTTCAAAAATATTAAAAATTCTAAGGAAATTGTAAGAATTCTTGGAAAATAGGAAAATAAAAAAAGTGCGATTGTTAGAAATCTTAAAATCCAAAGAATTCTTAGAAAATCCCAGTGACCCTTAGGAAAATCCTATGGAATCTTAGAAAATGCAAGAATTCTTAAGAAATCTAAAAACCTTACAAAATTCAAAGAATTCTTAGGAAGTCACAGGGAATGTTAGAATAATAATATAGGGAATTCAAATAACCTAGAAAATTGTAAGAAATGTTAGAAAAATCCAAAGATATCGTAACCCTATAACGCGCAAAACAATTTTCTATCAAATCCTTATTCGTCCAAATATTGATTTCAAATTATTTCGACATGGAGAATATATAATTTCTTCTCGATGGGAACTGGTAAAACGTCGTACCAGAGAGCGTTAAAGGCTTACAAAAACACGGAAATTTTAAGATATCTTAGAAAATCTTAAGATATCTAGGAAACCATAGAAAATTTCTTACATCGAAGATAAGAAATTCAAAAAACATAAAAAATTGTTGGAAATCTTACAAAATCCAAGGAAATCTTAAGAAATCTAGGATATCTTAGAAATTTTTTTAGAACGATACGAAATTAAAAAAAAAATTAAAATATATTTAAAATCTTAAAATCTCGCAAAATGCAAGAAATACTTAGAAAATCATAGGAAACCTTGGGATCTTACAGAAAATTTTACGAAATAATATAATAATATCAAATTTTTATTTAGAAAATCCTAAGGAATCTTAGAATCTTAGAAAACGCAGCAAGTCATCTTAGAAATACAAGAAAATCTTAAGATATTTAGGAAATATTAGAAAATTTCTTAGAAAAATAAATAGGAAATTCAAAACAATTTAAATTTTTTGTAGAAATCTTAAGTTCTAACGAAATCGAAGGAATCATTGGGAACCTTAGCTTAATATAGGATATTAAAAAAAGAAAAAAATTGTGAAAGAAGAAACTTAGGAAATCTTAAAAATTCTTAGAAAACCCAAGTGAATCTTAGGAAATCTTAGGAAATTTTAGGATATAAGAAACTTAAAAAAACACAAAAAATTGTAAGAAATTTTAGAAAATAACAGAAAACCTTAAGAACTCTAGGATTTCTTACAAAATTTCTTAGAAAAAAATATAGGAAATTTAAAAAAGTCGCAAAAATTTTTTAAGAAATCTTAAAATCTTACAAAATCCAATTAATTTTTAGAAAATGATAGGTCATCTTAGCATCATATAGGAAATTCAAAAAACAGAAAATTGTAGTAAGTTATTTTAAGAAATTCAATTAAATCTCAAAATATCTTCGAAAATTTTAGGAAATATAAAGAAACACACAAAATTGTAAGAAAAGATCTTAGAATATTCAAGAAAAATTTCTTAGAAAAAAATAGGGAATCTTAGGATTATATAAATATATAATTTATTTTGTTTATATTAAATAAATTTCTGAAGAAGACGATAAAAGTCGTCCAAAGTTTAAAAAAATAAAATTTTATTATATTATTGAATTTAACTTGTTATTTAAAGTTTTATTGTTTATTCTTGGGATTATATTATAGGAAATACAAAAAGCATAGTAAAGTGTAAGAAATCTAAGGAAATCCAAGGAAACTTAAAAAATCCAGGAAATCTTAAGAAATTTCAAAAAATCTTACAAAATTTCTTAGAAATTCAAATCTCAAAAAATCGTAGAAAATTTTAGGATCATATAGAAAATTCAAAAAACATAGAAAATTGTAAGGTATTTTTGGATATTCAAGCAAATCTTTAGTAATTTTAGAAAATATAAGAAAAATTTCTTAGAAAAAAATAGGGAATCTTAGGATCAGATAGGAAATCTTAAGACATTTTGGAAATCTTAGAAAAGTTCTGCGAAATCTTAGAAAAGTTCTTAGAAAATTTATTAGAAAAAAATCGGAAATTCATAAAAACATAGAAAATCTTAAGAAATCTTAGGAAATCCAAATAAATCTAGGAAATCTTAGAAAATTTTAGGTAATAGAAAATATAAAGAAACACAGAAAATTGTAAGAAATCTTAGAAAAGTTCTTACAAAATTTCTTAGAAAAAAATTCGAAATTTATAAAAACAGAAAATCTTAAGAAATCTTAGAAAATCCAAATAAATCTAGGAAATCTTAAAAAATTTTAGGTAATAGGAAATGTAAGAAACAGAAAATTGTAAGAAATCTTAGAAAATCTATGAAAAACTTTTAGAAAAAAATAAGGAATCTTAGGATAATATAGGGAATTCAGAAACCATAAAAAAATTTAAGAAATCTAAGAAAATCCATGGAATTTTTAAAAAATCCAGGAAATCTTAAGATATTTTGGAAATCTTAGATCATTTCTTAAGAAAAAATAGGAAATTCAAAACACGTAGAAAGTTTTAAGAAATTTTAGGAAATCCAAATAAATCTAGGAAATCTTAAGAAATGTTAGGAAATTTTAGATAATTTTAGGTAATAGAAAATTTAAAGAAATGCAGAAAATTGTGAACAATCTAAAAAAATAATTAATAATAATTATTTAATTTTGAAATAATTAACTAACGGTAGAATGTAGCCAGTTTTAATTATTAATAAAGCTTGTGAGGTATGGATTAGTCTATTGCAACGTATGATGCTCGGCGCAGCGTTCCAGATTAACAAAGACCAGAGAGCAATTCTGTCACAAATCCAATAATTCAACAATCTAAAAAGAAAAGATCACGAGAGGTTACTATGGTTATTTTCAGATCCAAATGTAATATTTGACTTGCATTGCGTCGGCAGGTTTACTATCGACGTAAATGTCGTCGACATATTTATCGTCGGCGTATATGCTGTCGGAATATTAAATTAATATAAATACAGTTTATTAAAAAAGTAATCGAAAGATACAAATTGAACTTAGCGCCGTTACATCAACAATTGCATAGATAAGTTTATTATTATTATTACATTTAAATAAAGTTTATCTAAATTTAAAAATCAGCTTCTCTTCGCTTCGCTTCTATATGTAAAATAGGAAAAATTACATTATTCCATAAATTTTTCATTGAATGACATTGCATTGCAAACCTTCGAGAGAAACATTTACAATTTCAATTATGTGGAAGAGCAATAAATATAAAGTAACTTCAGAAATGTAAGTTGTTAGATTATTGCAACAATTCGATCATTGAGAAACTATAAGCTGTATTTGGGTGAACTAAATTAAATTATAGCTTCCTAGAAACAGTTTATCCCACGCGGAATAATATTGCAATATATTACTTTACCTTTAGTTTTTTGTTTTTCCCTCATTTTAAATATTCTTATGTTCATAAAACTTTATGATGCATAAAATCTGATACGGTCTGCCTATGAGAACACCCAAGCGCGCGCCCTTCCTATGAATAGTCAAACAGCCGAACTGTTTCTTTTTCTTTTGTTTTCTTAGTCAATGTGACCATTGTAGTCAAAAATCGAAATTTAAACTATATTATTTTATCAAACTGAATAAAGTAGTTTGCTTACGATTTTAATAAAAATATTTTATTTTACAAAAATTTTTATAGAAAGATTTTTCCTCGCCCAAGAATATTGCAATATCAATATGAAAAAGTATACTGAAAAGATAAATTAGGTAATCCATAGAAAAGTACCTTTACAAATTCGGTAGAAATAAACCGGTGAGCTTTTAGCTTTTTACATATTAATAATTCCACAAAAATTATTATTTCTAAAAGGAATAACTTCTCGTTTGAAAGTTTTTCGTGTATGCTATTCGGGGATATTATATATACTTTTTTGGTTTATTCAGTACAATAAATCGCTTTATTAAAACTTAAAACCATTATCTAGTTTTTTTATACAAAAAAAAAGTTTTCTTGACTTCGTATATTTTCGTTACCATCAGGATTTGAACTGTCGTTTTCCGTTCTATAGCTGAAACGCTAAGCGTACATACATACACCTAAATAAACTCAATAGTAATTACTGGTGGCTACATTTACATGAAATCGAAATTTTTTGTCGGAACCGCGGAAATGAAATTTGTATATTTAAAAAAATTGCAGCTATCCTCCTGACACCGTTTAGGGAAACATGCGTGGTTTATTAAATTTATATGTATATCATATTCTGCTCTCATATTTACCTACCTGAGATTTATTTGACACTGTAGACTCAGAAGAACATTAATATCGAAATTTAGGTTGAAATTTATGTTACTCTGGACGCGTATATACGAAATCTCTCTTTGTCTGCACTTCGCTCAAAATTTATATTTATATGTAGGTACTCTTGACAGCTCGACGAACTATTTCGTTTTACGTCAAAAATCATAAAGTGTTATCTCGTGCAGACAAATTTATTCAGGTTTAATGATCAGCTTTAGAAATGCCATGTTGAAAATATTTTTTGTTTACCCATTTTAGAAAAACATCAAAATTTGCTTACGGTCCTTGATGCTAATCGAATTCAACAAAAAGTTGTACGTTAATTTACCAGGTTAATTCAAATCAAAATTATAAAATATTTAGAGCTTTTCATATTTACTTAGACTTGGCAGCATCCTGACAGTTGGAAGCACCAAGCGCGGAAAATATGAAAGAATTATTTATTATAGACTACGTAAGCAAAATTCGAAAATAGCGGAAGATTTCACAGCTAAGCAAGCAGCAACTCACAAACCAAATCAACTTTTCGCTTCCTTATTCCAGAATTTCAAAGCGAAACTAAAAAACAATCCATAATAAAAATCACAACTTCCGTCTAGAACGGAATGCACCTCAAGTTAATCAAGAACGACTTATCTCGGTATAAGAAGTTTAAGCTTAAAAGCGTTAACCGTAAACGAATTTACTACTCACACTGAAACTTCGAGTCAATTTGTTATCTATCGAGGATTACCTTTACTTATGAAATTCGTAGTACTAGTGCGATATTTCGGGTGCAACAGATTTAAAAATAGAAAGTAGTTTCAATTATTGTAATTGGATTAAGAAAAAAATCCTTTTCTAAATTAAAGGTTTAAGTTAAGTTATTATGAACAGATGCTCACTATATCTAACAAAGAATTATAATTTACCCTAAGGCAGAGGCTGTCAAATGCAGCCTGGAAGTACAACTTTGGGGTTCGAGTTGGTTTTCAGCTGGGTTTCAGCGGCTCACCGTACTATTTAGAGTTAATACAATATGCATGATCAACGAAATCAATCTCTTTACATCTTGAAAATGTAGTATTTATGCTTCTATGTTTGCCTCTGTAGTATTTTCCTTTTAAATATTGAAAAATCGAAAGTACTATTGCTGAAAAAATATTTGTAAATTGGATAATAAAGTTATTTTCGATGACAGGCAAGGATGACAAAAGTTATAAAAAAATAAATAAAAATTTGATCAAATTAAAAGTAATTTTAAATAATTACCCCAAGTTTAAAGGTGGATCATTGCAATATATTGCACTGTTAATGACTGAAGATCTTTAAGAGTCCATACTCACTTTGTTTAATGCAATGAATGCAAGGCTACTGAACCTCCGCTTCCAGATCTTTGTGAAACGAATGAATATTATTATGCAATCTTTTAATTTTAAGGAATCTTAAGAAATTTTTGAATTAATGTTTGGTTTTATTTTTAAATTAAATAAACAATTGAATTAATATTTATTGCCAAATAGAGGTCCGTTTTTTCCGATCCTTTTTATTTTCCGTAAGAACCGCATTAACACTTAGAATGGTAATTATGCAAACCTGTCCTTATCTTCTTCTTCTATTCGACCCAAATGGTCTACTTTAAATTGGTTGTGAATCTTCTAGTTCTTCCTGACGTTACATAGAACTGCTTCCATCTAATTCCAAATAAATTCTTTTCCACTTGTTCCAAAATATTTTGTCCGAAAATTACACCTTGTACTATTTCCAAATTGAATTTGTTATTCTTGTTTTGAAAAATTTATTTTTAATTCACTGTGTGGTTGACCTCGGTTTCTGGAAGACCACTACCCACAACGACCTACTTCGTTCAGGTTCTATCGTTAACTAACTTATTTCCAGTTATTATATTATCAATCAATTCAATGAAAGGCAATTCAACTTATTTTCAAATTCTATTTTTTAAATCCATCCTTGTTAATGATAATGCGAATTGTTATATTTTTTGCATCCGCATGCACGCGCACTGTAGAATATCCTATTGTTCCACTTTCGATTGTTTACTTAACCAATAAATTCTTTTTTAAATTGATATTTGTATAACTTTAAATGCTAAGTTTCTTTGAAATAATATTTTGATTTTTAAAATAAATCTTTTAATTAATAAATTTAACAACTGCCTTCGGCTCGATTGCTTGTATTTTTAGACACTGCAATATATATTATACTAGATCTAAAGCTTTGAATAGTAACTATGATTTTTGTTTATAGGATTTTTGTAAATCGTTGTGCTGTGCGTTTATCATCTCGATCTCATCTTTAGAACATATACTGCGTTTAATGTAAGTACCTATGATGAACTGTATGACATTTCCAAATAGTTATAAATATTTAGATTGCCTGTAAATTAAAAATAAATTTTAAATTCAATCAAAGACAAAAAATCTTGATTTGTACCTTTTAAAAAAAATTATCAACATTCAAATTTCAAAATTAACAAATAATATGATATTTTATACAAAATAATTCTTCTTATTCAAAAAAAGTAACGTAGCTATTAAGATAATCAGTAAACAAATATTCAAAATTAGTGCAAAATAGATCACAAATCAATCGGATTGCAAAGCAAAAATTAAATTACCTTTGGAAATAATAAGAAATCCTTATCAACAAACAGAATGTTCGAAAAATAAGATTTGCAAAAATTTGAGAGCTAAAAATATTGATTTTTGTGGGTTTTTGTACGCAAAATAGTTTTAAAAAGTGATCTGAACGAAGAAAAACGTATTGGTCTTCGTCTGAAAGAAAATTTCACCAGCTCAAGTGTTCGACTGAAGAAAATTATTAAACTTGAAGATTTAGTGGTACTGCCAATGTTAGTCAAGCGTTAGCACTGTAGTGCCAATCCTGGGCCAGTTGTAAATATCTGTACTGGGCCAGTACTGGGAGCCAGCATTGCACCAACACTGGTCGCCAACCGTAGAACAAGGTTATCATTACATACAGCATTGGCCCAATGTTGCCCCAGTAGTACTGCCAATAGTTGACTAATCGTTAAGCACCGTTGGGCCAATGCTGGGTCAATGCTGGCCCAGTTGTAAATATTTTCATGGGTACCTTCTGTTTGGAAGCTAGGTAAAACTATTTTATAGATAAAATGGAGGTGGGCAGCGTTAACCGCAGAAAAATTATGGTATAATAATAATAATAATAACATAAATTTATTTTTGATTATAAGTACAAAAAAATTTAGAAATTGAAAAAAATTTAAATACAGAACTTTGAAACAAATGAATTTTTCAAAAAACAAAATGAATGAAAAAGGAAAGGGAATTTCGGTTTTTCTCTTAGAATAAATAGGATTCGTTATTAAATGTTTTGGAATTTTTTCATGGCAATTATCAAGGTATCACAAATATTTACAAAAATGTGACGGCATCTTAGATATTGTCGGCTTAGTTAGAATCCCTCGTTAGTCCAAAATTGTATAATATTACAAGGAAAACAAAAAATGTTTTTTTTTAAATTTTTTAGCAACAAAATGTCGTTTTCGACATATTATGGACTTATTTTGGATATGAGCTATGAGCAAACTTGAAATATCGATGAATTTAGGAAATAATCGATTTTATAGTTTCAATTTTGCCTACTCATCATGGCTTCTAGAGTACTCTCTTTCATCTGGAGGTGGGTTGCTATAATACTTTTGACCGTGGTTGTGGATGATGTAGAATCCTACTGATTAACCGTTTGGTGTATCACATTGGGTCGGTTTGTGCCGATCGCGACCCCTGGTACGTTGTCAGTTCCGCATCGTCCATCACCGTCAGTCTAATCTTTATTTGACAAATAAAAATTATAGAAACAAAAATATAATATACAAAAACAAAAAACAAACTACAACAAAAATAAAAATAAATATGTGTATGAACCACTGATACCGAGTGGGTGGACTTTGGGTGGGTGGATCTATTTTGAGGGTTAGGTTTTATGTTAATGTGTCGATTTAGAGTTCTTGGGGCCAGTGCCTTAACTAGAACTTTTGCCGCCTATGGCCAACTACAAAAAATGCGCCTTAACGGAAAGGGTGAAAGCGGGGTTTACCCCCACTCTCAAAGAGGGAAATTTTTTTTTGGATTTGGTGCAAAATGGCGAATTTTGAGACATACATAATAGGTTTACCAACAAAAAAATATAAATTAGGCCTCCTCATTTAATCATCGCCTATTTTTAATTTGAACTTTTGAATTTCAGCGTCTTTATTTAAACGGCATCTTTATTGAAATAGCGCCTCTGGCGTCTATATTAAATACAAATTTATAATTTGAACTTTTGAATTTCGGCGCTTTTATTAAACTGCACCTTTATTCAAATGGCACCTCTGGCGCCTATATTTAATTAAATGTTTTTAATTTAAATTTTTTAATTTCGGCGCCTTTCGGCGCCTTCGCACCGGGGTCACATTGGCCATACCCTAGTTATGGCACTGCTTGGGGCTACAGGATCAGACTGGGCCTCTTAAACCTTCAGAAATCCCTGAGATTCCAATCTGTCTTGATAGAATCCAAATTACAGTTTTCCTGCAGCTGTTCTTGGGGCCTTCATGGCTTGTCTTATCACTATGTTCTGGGTTATTTTTAGCTGCGCCATGTACGATTTGGGAATGTAGCCTCCATATACTGTTGAGGCGTAAGTCATCAATTTTTTCCAATTCAATTACATTTTTAAAGAAAATTTGTAATTAACGCATCCAGTTTTGTTTGATCTACATCCAAACATTTAAAATCCAATATCCAAATAAAAATAAAACAAAAAAATTACTGACTTAAATCCAAAACTTTATTCGCAAAATCAAATTAGAAACTCAAACTCAAACAGATGGGAAATTATAACTTTTTTGGGACCTTTCCGCAGAAAATGTGCTCTCACCTATGCGGACTCGATTGGAAGCGGTGAGTATCGTTTCTTTTCGTACCAACATAATTTGCCAGCACGAAAAAACGGGCAAAAATTCAGAAGTTATGAAAAAAAATACTGATAAGAAAAATATTTACTAATTAAATACAATTATAAAAATTTTAGAAATCTATATTTACAAAAATTCAAAATTATTAAAATCAAAATTCAATCTCAAAAATATTCTACATGATAAATCAAAAAATTTCAAACCATCAAAATTTTTTTTCCAAAAATAATTTTATTTTAATTTAGATTTAGACTTAAGGGGGTCACCCCGTATGATTGCCGGTTTATTTAGTTTTTCTTTGAGATTTTTTTTGACGAACAATAAAAATATAGAAGTTTAGACTTTTTACCAAACAGTACATCAGAATTTTTTTAGACCAAAATCTTCATCACAATGTGTGTTGCGCCACTCCAAAGGCACCCATGCCGAAAAACCTTTCCTTCAATCCTTCCAAAATATTGAAAATTGAATATTAATAAAAGTAAATTTGGACTCTGGAAAAAATAATTTTTTATTATTTTTAGTCAAACTTTTGAGAAAATAACAAAAGTTGGGACAAATGAATCTCTGGTTATATTTTTATTTAGATTTCTTCCTCATCCTATCTTTAGATTTGTGACGTATGTTTTTAACAGCAGCTTTTTACCAATCCAATATAACATAAATTTTAAAACTTGATATATTAATTAAAACTTGTTTTGAATAATATTTAATTAATATTTTTAATTTAAAATTTTAAAAACATTGAAGCGGAATTTAAACAAAAATAAATTAAATTAGAATAGTAAATCAAATTAAATTCAAAGGAAAACTAAAGTAATTAAATCCAGGTCTGTACAAACATGATTATTTGACTTACCTGCTTTATTGGGAAGTTAAGCTTTGTTAATTAACAAATTTAGTTTATTTGCTAGTTTTTATGTACTTATGAATTAAAATTGTGAATTTTAAATACACAAAAAAAATTCCAAATCCCAAAAGATTTTGTTTTTAACTTGAAATTAGTCAGCTAGTTAGTTGACCCGTAACTTTTAAAATCTAGTAGTTAGCTCCGGGATTGTAGTTAACACTGATTAACTAGTTCTACTAAAAGCTACTGTTGAATTTATGGATTGTTTTGTTCCTTCTAATGGAACATAACTTGGTTTCAAATAATGAAATAATAAAAAATGAAGCTGTCGTTCCATTTTCTGAAGATTTGATTACTACCGTTGGCGTTGACAGTTTTGTAACAATTTCAATTGCAAATGATCTTTTAATTTCTCTTACTCTGTTTTTGGTTTATTTTGGTTTATCGTTGATAAAGTAAAACATAATTAAATTAGAAAGCAAAAACCACTAAAATATCATAATTTTCTCTTTTTTCATAAAAGTTGCTAATGAAAATTGGAGATTGCGTTTGAAAATGAAAAAATATTAATATTAATTACAAAACAAATAATCCTCTCGTAAAAATTAATTAAAAACCTGTTTTCCTAATTAAAAAATTTCCGCGGTTGCAGAAATTTTTTTGGATTTCAAAAATATGTTGGAATCTAGATAATTAAAATATTTCAATAGAAATCTGAGTAGTTTGAAATAATGCATTGTTTTATTTCTGAATCAGTACAACGAAATTAATTACATAGGTTTTGTGGAAAATTTATCTAGTTATTCAATTAACGCATTTCTTGTTATTGTATATTCTTGAAATCAAACCAGCATGTTTTGAATTAAAATTTTAATTGCATTTTCATTCAGCCAAATGACGTCAATCTGCTTACATGCACCAAAAACACAAATAATGGTGGAAATCACATCTACTTGTTTACACTTTATAATTGGAGATTTTCCAAATAGTAAGTTTTTCAAACTCAATTAAATCTGATAAATTGAAGCATTAAATTGGGAATTTTTTGCGAGAGATGGTTATTTTAACCGAAACGAAATTTACTCAAATTTGGTATTCTCGATGGAGGTTGCATTGTATCCGCCTCAAAATGTCAAGAGACTGAGATTTACACGAATCACTAATTGATTCCCGAATTAATATTTTAGACGGATGTTGAGGATTACAAATGGAAAGCTAATTATTAGCAGATAGTTTACCAGAGAGGTAAGAAAATCGTAATTAGTATTCCGTTACACTGTAAAAAATCAATAAATGTTAATAAGTGTCTCCACTTGTGCGGATTGATGATTCCCAGTGCAATCAATTCGAAATTTGTAATCCCCAATCAGAATCGAAACTTTCGTATGTGCTTTTCGTTTTTTTGGTAATAAATCCTTTTCGGCCAGTTTATTTGCATTTTTTATGTACTTAGCTCGTTGTGCTGCGAACTTGGGTTATTTATGTAATAAATACTTCAGACGACTTGGAAAAATTGTTAGCATAATCCGGAACACTTTTAAAAATTCAAATATCCTTACTTTACTTTATCAACTTGACAGTGTTTACCTCGCCTGGACACAAGCAAATTATAAAGAAATATGAAATAGTTAGAGCTTTTACTCTACAATATAATTTATCGTTAAATTTACAGTCAAGTTAACGATGCAACTTGTTTATCATGTTAAAGAAATGACAGTGCATTATAAAAGTCCTTACATTGTAAGATAAGAACTTGATTTTACATATAAAGGATTTTTCATAAAAATATCAGTTGAAATCTTACTCTCGGCTCTCGGAAGTTTAATTTTTGTGAATAATCAAGATTGATTAAATTTCTGCTTTATAACTCGCAAGCATTCTTCCTCAATAAAATTATAAAATGAATATTTTGTACCTTCGGTAATACAACTCCGCTAAAAATGATTTCTACTAACTAGCAGAAATTCTTAAAATTACGTTAAGTGTTATAAAATAAATAGCTTTTACAATTTCTATGCTTTTGATATCTCAATTCTATCGAATGTATCATTAGGAAGAGATATCGAGGTGCTGATTTATGAATATCGGGAAATAAAAATAAATTTTTAATAAAACGAAGCTTATAAAAGTTCTAAATTGAACGTGTCGATCTATTCATAAATAAGCAACTAATCAAACAAATTAGTATTTTCTACGAGACTGCGACGCGACGCCATTTTAAATTTCACAAAGAAACTTGAAATTTGTATAAACGTCGCTAAACATACAATGGTCTTTCGAGCCGGATTATTGAGATCGTCGAAGCACCGCACAAAATTTTTTGCAGTTTTTTATTTTGTTTACCAGTTTTTTTAATGCTTGTTTACTACTTAATTTTAATAACAAAAACCTAAGAGGATTTAACCTAAATCCGCTAACCTATCGCCAGACAATGATAATTCCACCCCTGAACGTGCCATTGAAAATGCGTCGCAATTATAAATACATTAATCTTTTCAATTATTTAAAACCGTTTCATCCATCACAAACCGGAAAAATATAATTGAAAACCTAAAAAAACGAGATTTTAATAAGCGTTGCCGTATTTTTCTCTTGTGTGTAAGTCGGTTAATTTAATTATTTAATTCATAATTTCAAATTAAAAAATAAATCAAAATTATTGAGGCAGCATAAATTAATTGTCAAAATATTTAATGGCTTAAATAATTTATACCATGGCAAAATTGCTTTCGCAATTAATTTGCAAAATTAACCGAGCTCATGAAATAAATTTAATGGATTTTTAAAATAAAATTTACAAAAGTACCTACCACAAGAATTTGTTCAAACTTTTATTCTTTTATTTTTCAGCAGGAATTATTGTAATTTACATTTTTGCTACGTAATTATTTCCAGATAATTTAAAATTTTTAAAATCAGCGGATTTAAAAAATTGTATTCGTTTTATAGTTGGAATATTGGAAGCTCAACACTAAACTGGTAGTAAGTTAATTGTCCTCTCTGCTTCTTATAATTATCACCAATATTGAAAAATCGAATCGAAAAATAAGAATGGGCCAATAGCACATTCTACTGGCGGTATGTGTGATCGACGTAAGTGGTTGCAGCACATGTTTTAATGGGCGTGATCGCTCACAGTTAACAGGCCTTGCTAATGCCAATAACAACGGGAGCTGTGTTTCTCGATTTTGTTAAATCATTCGATAAGTTATAGCACCAGAGCCTACTGTACAAAATGATAAAGGGCGGCATCGACTCAGAACTTGTAAAGCTGATAAAGTCATATCTATCTATCAGGGATCAGTCATGGCACCCAAATTGTACATTTGATATGCTTACCATACCAACGCCGGAGGTTTCTGCAACGTAGCTCATACAGTACGCAGACGATAATGCGTACTTAGTGAGCCCGCACCGACCCAAGGACATAATACAACATCAAATCCAACGATGTTCAATACCGTAATCCCTTGGAACAGAACTTTTAAATACTTAGGAATAACCCTGGATATGGGACTTTGGTGGAGCTCCCACATCAAGCAAAAGTCCATAAAAGCAAGGGAAGGTATGGTCGAGTTAGGCTCATTTTTAAACTCGAATTCTGTACTCTATATTAAGTGTAATAAATAGTCTGATGTTGGACAATTGCCTGGACATACGCTGGACCTGACATGAAAAAACTGCAAACTTTGCAGAACATTGCCATCAGACTTGTCATGAAGACCCAATAGCAGGTCTCCAACAAAAGGCTGCAAAAGGAGCCCCACCATGAACCCATAAGGGAGTTTATCTAAAACACGGTGGAAGGACTCTACAAAGCCGCGAGCGACTCCAGCTCGAAGTTTATATCAAGTACAAGAAAGCCGAAGCAATTCTGCAGCCCCCCTCTGAAATAGGCAAACCATAATTCTTCATTGTTAGAAAACAGGAATTCGAACAAAGAAACACAGCCCAGAAAACAGTCAAAAAGAATTCAACATCAACTAGGAACCACTCGATGACAACCTTATTGTATTTGTTATATATAACAGGGGTTTCCAAACTACGGCCCGCCAATCCAGGCCTGACTTGCCTGGTATCCGGCCCGCCTTTTAATTTATTTAGATAAATCAAATCATACAAAATAATAAACATATGTTTTTTAGTCAAAACACAACAAAAAGTTGTCAAAGAGTAATCTTAATCTGATGAGCTAGCTAAAAATTTGCCTTTGGGGCTTTGAGGAGCAGACTAAAAAGTTTGGAAACCCCTGGTATATATTGCACTGTTAAAGACTGATGATCTTTAAAAGCACATACTTACTCTGATTATACAATGAATGCACAGCTTATCAAGCCTCAGCTTCCAACTCTTGGATCGTGGATCGAATTAATGTAATTGTTGTAAAAATTTTTATTTTTCGAAGAATATTCTAGAAATTTTTATATATGTTACGTTTTATTTTTAAATCAAATAAACAATTGAATTACAAATTTTGAAATCTTTCATTTCTTCAATTGCGCTTTATTGCGCTAAACCGATACTTTATGTATCGGTTTATCTGCCGCAAGAAACACGTTTAACACTTATAATGGTGATTATGCAAACCTGTCTTTATCTTTTTCTTTGTTCGACCCAGAGGGACCACATTAAATTGGATGCGAATCTCCTACTCTCCCCGTCGCGTTAAATGGAACAGCTACCAGCTAATCTTCTAAATGCTTTGTCCAAAATCGCACCTCGTTTTTGTTCCAAAACTGAATTTATTATTTTCGTTTCTAAATATTTTGTTTTTATTTTCACTTTGTGGTTTTCCTCATTGAGGTTCTGTCTTCAACTGATTTTATTGTTTGTTATCTTTCTTCATCAACCCGATATCTAGCAGTTTTATTTTTTTACATTCAATTTTTCAAATCGTTAGTGATATTAATGATTAATGATAATGCGATTCGTTATACTTATTTCATTCGCCTGTACACGTACTTCTCCCAATTACATATATTACAACACCTGAAGTTCTTTAACTTTCAATTGTTTATTTTAACCAATTATTTTTTTCAAGATTAATTTTTGATAAATTTAAATGTTATTTAAATATTTAAATAAATTTAAATATTGAAAATATTAATTTGATCAAATCAAATCAAGTTCTTACCTTGTGGGTCCAAAAAAGAGTAAAAGAACAGGTAAACGGTTAACCGTGGCAAAACCATAAATCTTAAATAAGAAGCCAAGACAACAACATATGTAATTATTATAAATTTATTTAATAGTTAATTATAGCCGAATTTAAGCTAAAAATATAGATCCCGTCTTTCTAGATCGGAAATTTTCAAGTTGAAGCCGCTTCAGAAATGATTTTAACGAATAGAACGATCAAAGATCCCGTTTTTGTAAATCTGTAATTTTCGAGTTAAAGCCATTCCAAGGATGTTTTCACTTTGATCCACATTTTTTACGTATAATTTATGCTTAAAAATACTCGTAAAAAGTAAAAACCCTTATTGGCGGGGCAACCCTTATGGAAACACCAACCAAATACAATCAATCACATTTTGATCTGTTCTTTGTTATTTCAAACAATTTTTGTACACTCTGAACACCAGTTTACTAGCGAAAGTCTTCAACTTGGAGATTTTTATTTATGCAATTGCAAAAAGATTTCTTATTTGGCCTCTTCTAATCAGTTGAAATCACTATCACTATAAGCCTCTTTCTTTCCACTGCTGGATGAATCCCACTGGGCAGTAAAGTAGCAATAAAAGTGCTTGTCGTGTCTTCAACTTGGAGATTTTTATTTATGCAATTGCAAAAAGATTTTTTATTTTGCTTCTCCAGCGACTAAGTACTCACTGTGGAAAGCCACCAGAAAAATAAAAAGACCACAACAACATATTCCTCCTATTAAGGATGAAAACAATAGATGGGCGAGAAACGACGGAGAAAAAGCAAATACATTTGCTAAACACCTAGAGAACACATTTCAACCAAATCATTCACTAATAGTAGCTAATGATAACGAAATACGAGAATACTTAGGGACACCGTTTCAAATGGATTTACCAATTGAAAAGTTCAAAAAGGACGAAGTGGTCAGAGTCATTAACAACGAAATAAACCCAAATAAAGCACCAGGCTTTGATCTTATCACTGGTCGAATCTAACAAGAGGTAAGCAGTAAGTGCATCAAAGCTCTCACTCAAATTTTTAATTCCGTTATCAGAATCAATCATTTCCTTAGCCAATGGAAGGTCGCCCAAATAGTTATGATTCTCAAACCGGGTAAAAAAGTTGATGATGTTAAATCATGCAGGCCAATAAGCTTGCTACCTGTGCTGGCTAAAGTTCTCGAGAAGCTCCTACTGCAAAGATTACGACCCATAATAGAAGAACGAAAACTGATTCCTAACCATTAATTTGGATTCCGAAACAAGCACGGAACCATCGAGCAAGTGCATAGATTGGTCAGAAAAATTAACCGGGATCTTGAAACAAAACAATTTTGCTCAGCAGCTTTTCTTGACATCAGCCAGGCCTTCGACAAGGTATGGCACAACGGATTGTTTTACAAACTGAAGAAAAATCTTCCTTACCACCATTATCTAATCCTAAAATCATATCTAACCAATAGGCATTTCTTCGTTAAACATGAATCTGAACTAACTGATCTTCATCCTATCCAGTCAGGAGTGCCACAAGGAAGTATTCTGGGTCCCATCCTATACTTGCTGTACACACTTGACCTACCAACATCAAGCTCAACTACAGTAGCGACATTTGCAGATGATACTGCAATACTATCGTCTCACGAAGATTCGGCAACAGCATCTAAAAATCTGCAAGCAAATTTAGACTTGATCCAGAAGTGGCTTGAAAAGTGGCGCATTAAAGCTAACGAATCTAAATCGGTGCATGTGACCTTCACCATGAAAAGAGATACTTGTCCCCCTGTCCAACTGAAGAATTGCATATTACCACAAACGACGGATGCTAAGTACCTCGGCATTCACCTTGACAGAAAACTCACTTGGCGGAACGCAAACAGCTTGGAATAAAATTCAGCCAGATGTATTGGATCATGGGCCGAAAGTCGCAACTCTCCCTTGAAAATAAACTATTGCTCTACAAGGCAATAATCAAACCAATCTGGACTTATGGCATCCAACTATGGGGCTCGGCAGCTGAATCAAATCTAGATCAAATCAAATAAATCAAATAAGGTGTTACGGACCATCGTTGATGAACCTCGGTACATACCGAATAATGTTATACAACGCGATATTCCTACTGCTTCGGTTAGGGAAGAGGTCAAGAGGTTTAGTGTAAATTACCGCGAGAGACTTACAGTGCACCCGAACATTCTTGCCAACAAACTAATAGTGCCTACTGATGAAGTGCGCAGACTAAAAAGGTTTAGACCCACAGACCTCATGAACAGATTTTGACTTTTAATCTAAAGGAACTTTAAGTTTTAATTAATTATTGTAACTCGGTGCCTATTCATATATTTATTGTACACGCATAACTATAATTAGTTAATTTAGAATATGCAGTGTTCACTGGAACACTTCATACGTGTCTTTCTTTTCTTTCATTAAAATAAGCTTGTTATCTTGTGATAGATTGATGTATCAAGGAGTTAAATAAAAAAAAAATAAATAATTTTGCCTCTCCTAATCAGTTGAAATCACTATCACTATAAGCCTCTTTCTTTCCACTGCTGGATGAAGGCCTTCCCACTTGGCAGTAAAGTAGCAATGAAAGTGCTTGTCGTGTTAATACTGGTTTCATTTTGGAATAGAGGAAGTTGAGGAGTCTGGATGTATTCTTCTTTAAGATTGCTTGTTAACCTAAATTATAGGTTCTTTAATAGAATGTATGGATTTTGTAATCTTGATTGTTTATTGATGATTTGTAAACTGATATGCACAAAATAAAAAATTTAAGTTAATTAAAGTGTGAAATTATAAAAAAACAATTTATTATATTATATTATAGAAGGAAAATTAAATTAAACGCCAAAAATTTGCAAGTTGTGGATTTTTATTCAAAATTTTGGTTTTCACTGTCTTTCGTTGTTTTTATTGATTTTTATATATTTTTATTTAAAACAAAATATAATGTTAAAATCTGTTAACAGAAATAAAATGAAAGTACCTGAATGAGGGTAGCAGCTTTTGTTCTTTAGGAGAACGAAGCTATATAATAATATATCAGTTTCAATAATAAACACATTAGGTGCTTAATGGTTAAACCACGGACACTTTGTTCTTTAAATATACATCAATAATAAGTAAGTAATATCAGCGTTGGAATTAATAGGCTCTCCCGCTGTTGCAATGCAATTTAGTATTGTTTTCTTCCCTAGTGGTAGTTAAAATCAATATGTGTCTGTAAAATTCACATAAAATTAATAACAATTAATTTAAAATTAAACGCTCAATTTACGATAACGATTTGTGCTTTTATGGATACTAACAAGGTTTTAATTATCACAGGGTAGGTCGCTTTTGAATAAGCATTATAGGAAGCAATTTTTGATGTATTATATACTAGGAGTATTACTTGTTTATAATTGTTCATTCAATTTAATATTAAATATAAAATATCAATTCCAAAGAACATGAACAGTCAATCATTAAAATGATTAACAAAACAACAATGTGTTCCCTGCAGGGTGTAACACCCAACGTACACCAATAATATAATTTCTTAAATTTAAAGCAGAAGCTTGAATTATGCTATTGGACAGATATACTCCGATTTATTCCACGCAAAACATCTGTTAGAAATGCAAGACGTGTATAACACTAGCGTGATTTTCTAAATAAAATTTCTACTGTAATATCACTGGGTAATAAATCACATGCAAGTTATAAACCCCACTAGTTATCCTTACATTTACGTGCCAAAGGATGTTTGAGAAAAGTTTTGGAATGACGTAAATTAAGTCTAGAATGCATGTGAATATGTAGGGTGAAAGAATTATTATACACAAAAAAAAACAGATTTAGATATAATATTAGAAAGGTCTGGTGATGACATAGTAAACGAGACCGGTAACGAGTTAATGTAAAGTTAGTTAGTCAAACACACGGTTTAAGCACTAATTAATTCACTTCTATACATGACGAATAGGCTATTGGAGAACGAAGATTGATTTTGTAATTTATGACAGATTGAGAAGTTAAGTAAAAAATACCATTGTTGTGCTTGGAGCTGAATTGGGAACGGTTCACTTCTTAGTGATCTCGATGGCTGAATTAGATTGAAATTTTCTAAAGAGTACTAAAGAAGTAAGAGTGGAAGCAGTAAAGTTTCAATACAATCCTTGAAAATTTGCAGATCGTAGATTTATTTTACAAATATGCTAATTGAGAAAAGTTTGCTAATATACAATAAACGGTTTTGACATTGATGAAGTGGGAATTTTTCCAACTTGCTAATAAATTTATATTAATTACTAAACTATGCATACTCTACACGAAACTTAGATTGATAGATAATAATAAAAATTCGGAAAATAAATAACTGTGACATATTTTGTTGAATTATTTATCGCGTCAGTCGAGTTGAAACTCTTTTGAATGTTTGATTTAGCTTACCGTTATTTGTTAGAACAGAAAACTAATCAATAATTGTTCATCAACTATTGAAATGTAAGTTTTCACCAATCTCTATAATTGATTTTTGCGAATCATTGTGACATACGGAATAAAAACAATTAAGGCGCCACTGTATTGCAGGGAAATTAAAAAGAGACCCGGGGGGGGGGGGTAGCGGTACGTCTTGTATGACCATCACGTATTGTGTCTGCAAAATTATGTCGATTCAGCCTTTTATTAATATTCCTGTTAACAATAACGTTTAGTATAAATTTCTATTAAGAATCAACCCTTCAAGTTACTCCACATTCTCTAATAAGTTCAAACCGTCCTTGACATCTTCCAACAATATTGTTATTATGCGTAAAAGCGTGTATTGATTTAATACGCAATTAATTTTCTTATGCCTTTGATTATTTAGCATAGAACTGTTGTTTACACAAACCACGTTTACGTTTTTATCGTTCATTACATAGTTACGGGATTTAATTTGCCTTACCTTCAAACAAAAAATTTGGAATTTCGGGTTTGAAGCTTTATATTATAAATATTCCGTACCTGTCTTCATAGCCTTGTTAGGAATTAAATTAAACAGGATTGTTACTTGGAAAATAAATTACAATATAGATTAATAGTCCTTGACTCAAGACCTACATGCTGTAAAGTATTTGCCAGTTAGCTGTTAGGCATATCCTGACTTACCTTGTTTAAATTGAAATGTTTTTTTTATGTTGCAAAAACAAACCCTTCATACACCATCGGTGAATATCCGATATTATACTCGATAAACGCGGTGTGGATTTTGTAATATGCTCAGAAAGCGTTGTGGATAAATTTACAGGACTTTTGTCTAAAAAAGCTTTTATTAACGCCAAAACCATAATTTAAATTTACTTTTCATGAAGGCTACAGGTGAATAATTCAAAAGCTTTCATGTGTATACGGTACCGATGACGACTAGGAAGTCAGAAATGCGTTAGTCTTGATTGTATAAATACTTGAATTGAAAATTAATTAAACTAAACAAATTTAGTTTTAATGGAATTTAGTTTATAAATGAAACAAAAAAATAATTTTGAACTAACGCAAATTACTTATACAGAGCCGGATCAAGGAAACTAAACACATTTTCTCTCTGTTTTGGTTTAACATTTTAGACTTTTTCTGTTCGCTGTTGAACACTCGGCTACAATTTTGTATAAGAAACTTTTAGCATTTAAACTCTACGACTGCTTGAAAAAGGGCAGTATGTGACTGAACTGCACAAGACGATAGACGTATGAACGAAGAGTTCATCTACAACTACCTAATTACGATTAACGCAAATTAGTGCACCATGTCAATACAAAATAGTCTGTTTCGATTTTTGTGGTCGACCACATTTTTGTTTTGTCGACCATCTTGACCGCTTAGGTTAAAAATTTTAAGTTTGTCATCTTCGATCAAAAAGCACTGTACAACTCTTAAGAGAAGTTTATGGTACTAGTGGCCACCGTGGTGAGTAAATATTGGTACTATAATCCCATTGAATTGAGTCAAATATATCTGAGGACCATTATTCTACAACAACTTTAATTGCATTTTGCGAATTCCTGTTTCAGTTTTTTATATTAGGTGTAGGCAACCTTCTTTGGCTGAGGACCAAAATCAACCAAAATGTGACTATTAACTATCGGGACTGCCAGGACTATCGGGTCAATAGGGTTAATTTTTTTCGGGGAGGTTATTTTACCTACAGAAAAGTGACCTTGCCATCGTTCACCGCTACAATGTAGTTAGTTGTTCTATAGTTTAGGGCTTTTCGCACTATAATAAATAAACTAAGCTTACTCAGTGTGTCATAGAAAATGATTTAGTCTAAATCTTGTTAGCTATATGAGTCATGTGCATGATGCTTCGTTTAGTCAATAGGAGTCGCGATTTCGATTTAATTATATAAAAAGTTTGCAAATGATTTTATAGAGGAAGCCAAATCATAATAATTTGAGTCTTCTCAACCCTTGATAGAAGCAACGCATTTACGTTCTTCCTGTACAAAAATTTAACATTCAAAAGCATAGTCTAGGCCTTACGAGGTGAATAAATTTTATGGGGATCGAACTCACGATCCCGGTCCCAGCGGTCGATATTTTATATAAATTAATGTCACACCAATCTTAACAGATAACATCATAACACTTGGTACATCTCTTATGATACATTGGTGACTCAACAGAACCATTCTTCTATTCAAACATTTCAGATATGCAATTCAAAAATTCATTTCAAATTAAGCCAGCAACTCATTCAGCAATCAGAACAGTCTTCTCCTTCTCGACATCCAAAAATTACGAAATATCAGATTTAGTCGTCTTCTTTATTTGGATTACTTGTGAGTGATTCAAGAATATCAGCTATTCAGCTAATATGTGCTTTCGCTTCAACGAACTAATGCTTACACATTAGTCCGAGTCTTGATAGCTATATGAGTCATGTACATAATGCTTCGTTTAGTCCTTAAGTCCCTAAGTAATCCGATTTAATTATATAGAAGTAAGTAGAGGACGTCACATCTTCATAATACGAGTCAGATGCTCCTTATCAGTACACTTCTGACGACAAATTTGTATGAAGCACAAAAGCTAGAGTCATTGAAAGGGAAAAAACGGGAACGGTAACCGAATGAAAATTCGGAATGATAATGATCTTCATTCAAGATCTCAAATGTTGAACGACATTTTAACAGTATTTGGGGACTTTATTTTAAATTTAAAATAACTTTAATTTAAATTTAGACCACGAAATTCACTTTTTACCAAATACCATTGAAAAGATGACAATTTTTTGGTATATTAAAAAATCTTTTTTTGCGGATTATCCATTAGTTTTTGAAAAAACGGCATTTGAAAATCGAAAATTTTATATATAAAATTGCATACATTACATAAATTAGTTAGAGGAGACAAAATAATGTAATGTAATTCATTCATTTTACGGTGGATCCGTGATTTGCCGTTTTGGCAAATCCCTCCTTCGACTGGGAGGCCCGACCTCGACTGGAAAGTCCGCATTAGGCAAAGTACGGCACTCGTTTAGCGTAGCGTAGCTTGATGGCATGCGTTGTATAGAGTGCTGGAGGCATTTAGATCTTCTTCGTCTGGTGATGAAATGTTGGCAGTGAAATTCGTTGGAATTACGCTGGTCTGAGATTGACGGCTATCAGTAAGACTATATCAGATTAACGTACCGTTAACAGAAAACCTGTCACTTGAAATTTCTATGTAAGTACTCCCATGTTAAACATATGGAAATTTTCGATTTTCAAATTTTTCGAAAACTATGGTCTATTAATAAATGGTCTTTTTTCCAATGGTATATAGAAAAGGTGAGATTTTTGGTATAAATTAACTGAGAGTAACCCAGCATTTTGTAACAAATCAATTAATTTTTTATCGATTCAAGGATGAGTGGCCTATTTGCATAAAGTAAAACAAGACAAGGAATATTAAAAAAAAACAAAGATGTAGGTATGTCTCCGGAGGGTCGAGAAATAGAGGTTAAGGAATATCCTCCAATACACTTTTTGTTCTTTATTCGGTTGCCTATACAAGAAGTTTTTCAATTGCTAATTAAAACCCGGCAGATGACATACGTTACAGAACAAAGAGAAAGGAAAAGGAAAAAAAGAAAAATCTGGAACTTTGAGTAATCTTAATGTATAAAATCCCAGCACGCTGCTTCTGTTCCTGCTACAGCGTGTCATTTTTTATGGTTGAAAAAAAACCAAAGACAGAAAATGTACGATGCAAAACTGAAGATGTACGTAACTTGTATCGTAATTGATAACCGGATAATCGAATAAACGGATAATCAGATATTTTATATTGAGTCATATAGATTTAGCATAGGGGTAGCTCTAACAAGCACAGACTTGCCATTTGTTTTAAAACAGCTACAGTTTTCAATTAAACCTTTTCCCTGAAGATCAATAATGCTCAATGACAGACGTTAGAAAAAGTAGGAATATATTTGTCTGAATGGGTGTTTTGTAACGGTCATCTCTATCTAGCAATGTCAAAAGTACGGAGAAGTGAAGATAAAAGTAGTTGATGGAAAAGAACAAGCGAAATTGATTTAAGGTTCACAAGCAGTGTTGGCAAACAAATTTTTTAATTAATAGCGCGAAAAAAGAGATCCACAGTCTAGCTGTCCGTCCGTGGACGGACTTTCCAGCTAGTTATTTATAATTATCATCGGTGGCCTAAAGTTTTTTTTCATTAGTTTAAACATACCACAAAAAGTACATCTGCTCCGAATCGGGCGACATAAAAGTAGTACTTTACCACCAATACTAAACTAAGTAAGTTCGTCGCCGGCACCAAAATAAAACTATTGCTTACAATAAAGGTGAGTTGGGTAAAATTATTCTTTTAAATTTTATATCTACCTAATTTGCGTTTAAAAATTATTTTGGAAACGGATACCGGTCTAAGCGCTTGACTAAAGTCAAAACTAAAAGTATTACCTATCAAACTAAAGTATTATCGGTCCTGATCTATAAACAGAACAATTAAAATCATTCGATAGTAATCAAAATTTTAATTGATTAAATTTAATCGTATTTGAAATTTTGAATTTTTGTGGTTGTGAACAGTATCCGCCACTACCGGAAGGTAGTTGAAGATCATTCAAAACAGATACTGAATTGACCGTTACAAAAGTATCCATTGGAAAGTGCACATAATAACTTAATACTGGATTCAAATCCAGAATCCAGAAGAGTGCACGGAGGGGTATTCCATACCCGCCAGACCCCCTCGGATTACACCAACTATTTTGTGACTTAAATAATATGTCTAAACTTTTACTCCCTGATGTGTCACAAAACAATCTGTGTAATCACTCTTCTAAATTCTGGATTTTAGGTAGGAGGGCAGGGGGATATATCCCTACGCACACTTAGGCCACTAAATTGCGCCTATTGCAGTAGCGGTGATATCATTAAGCGACTGCTTAGGAGCCCGGGACCATAAAGGGTAATAAATCCTAAAAATAAGATTTTTAAATAATATATGCAAGGTGAAAGGTGAAATATCTCATCCAAACGTGATTAATTATGATTATGATTAATATATGCAATTCAAAATTAATACATTGTTTTTTTAGAGACCCGTTTCGTACATTTGCTTACGGGCCCTAGCAACTCTTGCACCGCCACTGGATGCCACATGCCTATAATAAACTTTATCATATTTTTTTTTAATAGTATGTTTACATGATTATTGATTAATAATTTTTTAATATTATAATAGATCAGAATATAATAAAAAAATAAAATTTTAAAAATTAGAAAAAAATTATGTTTTAAATTTACAAAATATAATATTTTTTTTGCGCTTCCTTGTACCGATTTTAACCAAAATCTAATCAGCTTTAAGTCTCAATATTTAAGTACTAAATACGAAATTTTGTTAAAAAATTTTCATTTCTTACTTTTTGAGGTAGAGCGCACACAAAATTTGACCACATACACACATACAGACGTTTTTTGGAAATGATGATTTCTGCGACCCCAAAATGTCTAAATTCATCAAAATCTCAATTTTTTTGCCTGATTACAATAATTTTTCTTACTTCGTATGATAAAGTAAAAATTAATCGATTAAATCGGCAGTAGAACATAGGCGTACGACTTTCAAGGCGAAAGATAAAACAATTTTATTAAATTGAAAAAATACGAGTAGAGGTAATTTGCATTGGCTATATTCTTCGTTTTTGCATTTTAATGCATTAACGTTTTAATTAAAGAAGATCTGCAGTCAAAATTTTAATTAAGAATAACATAATAACAATGTTGGAGCTTATATTGTTGTTTTTCTTGCAACTGAGGCTAATAAAAAAATTGATTAATTTTATGTAAATTAACATTAAATAAGGAAGACTTATTTGTTTTAGTAATGAAAAGCAAGTAAGTAATTAATTTTCTATGTTAATAGATAAATACGAGATGAGTGTTTCATGCACGTATGAGTACTCTAGTTACAACAAACTTGGGGTAATAATACCTACATTACGAGAATATTTGTTGAGTTAAGAAATGAAATTTTAGCTTTTACTGTTAACTCGGCTTACAAATTGAGTTATTTCCGCATTAAGTTTATGGAGGTAAATTAAGAGTAAAGAAAATATGGCGTTTACGAAAAGTTCGTAAAATAAGTCGACGATAAACTTGAGTGGGTATTAATTCAATTATTTAAGGAGATTTATAATTGAAGATCCTTAATTGCGGTTTACTCTCGCTAAGTTAATTTTCTACATCTTTGTATCAATTTGATGCTAAAAGTCGGTGTAGTGTTTTTATAATAATAATAATTATACGTGATTAGTTCTAAGTGGAAAGTTTTCCACAAAACGTCGATAAAACAACAACTTTTAAAAAGATTAAAATTGACTGCGTCGACTGCAGTCTGATTGATCGTTACGGCTCATATAATCCGTTTTAAGATACAGTTTGAATAATTCAAATATAAGTACTTACAATAAATCTGAAAAGACTTTCCTTTGAAAGACTTTTGCCGCGCTAAAACGTCATATTTTAACAAAAAGATGTTAAAAAAAAATAAAAGTGTTAAAAGAAAAGTTTCGAGTTCCACCTGAGAAATCCTTAGATGGAACTTCAAAACGTGCCATGACACGTGAGCCTTAATTTCGACAATAATTATGAAGGGCGATTATATATCTATAGCGCTACACCTCATAATTAGGTTTAAATTTCTAATTAGCTCCATCGAAAGGTTTTTTCTTTAATATTTTTTCTCGTTGGAAGTATAAAATAAATTGTATTCGGGGAGAATCAAAAGCGGTTTCCCTCTATTATTTCTGCTCTTGCTGGTGTACTACTCGAACGACCACGTATTTTAACTCAATCTGAAGTAATAAAAACAATAAAGGAGGCCATTTTTCTAAATGCTGAACGTTTTTGAGTTTTCCTTTTTGCCTAACTCTGACATACTAAAAGTGTCTATTTTTCAATTTTGTCACAAAATAATGCAATATTTATCGCTAAACGGGGTGCTATGAATGTATGTATATGAAGATTGATGCGCGATTTGCTATATCAATCAAAAATTTTTGATGCTAAACATAACAATGTCATTATTTTTGGAAAAGTTTACCCCAATATTTTAATCAAGCTTTAAATTCAGATCTGTCGGAAGGGTTTTAGGCAAAATTTATCCGATAGTGTAGTGCGAACCTTCTTTAGTTATCCGATAAACTTAAACGGATTACATTGGAGTTTCTTTTATATTCTGTAAAGGAGATTTTTTATAGCAATTTTATATTCTATTATTAGTTTGTAAAAATAAAACTAAATCTTTTTCTTTTATCCAAAAAGCTGCTTACTAACCATTTTAGAACATTAAAATTTCCTCTATCGATAAATGGTTTCCAATAATTGCCTAATATATTGTTGAAAAATTACAGAAAAGAATATTTTAGCTTTGTAAATCTTTAGTTTTCATTTAAACTAGGTATAAAATTTACTTACAGAAGGATCACTGTACTGTAATACAGTCGATATTTCTCGCTTTCTAACCTGTCAGTGTAGGCTTTACAATATACTGTGGTTTTCTTGTTTAAAATTGCAGATTTTTCGATTTAAAATTTAAAAATTTCAAAAGAAAAATTATTTATGCAAAAACCATATCAAATGTAAAATTAAAAACATTCCTTAAGTGGTCATAGCTCATAGGTTCGTAAATTTTTAGATACAATTTTATAGTTTCATAAATATGAAGATTCAGAAATGTGCTGCTATAAAGACTTAAATCGATGGATTAAGAAGCAATCAACAGCTGACAGTTCTGTTGTGATATAAATCCCAAATTTGATCTGGACTATGCATCTAATGAAGTTAACACTGACTATTTATATACTTATTTAAGAAATCATAATAATATGTTCAGCAATGTCAAGCAAAAGTTGTTTATTATAAAATTTAAAAAAAAATTTATAGTATACAGGAATCGGCCGTATAGGCAGTATCGGATGTATCAGGCAGTATTAGGTAGCACCAAAGTAGCATTTCTATCTAAAAAGCGGCTACGAATTTCGATAGCTGTATATTTGCTTGCCGGTAGAAAGCTGTTTAATGCTATTTTGCCAGTGGTAATCCATTTAGAAAAATAGCTACTAATTAGCTATGTAGTAGCTCTAACTAATAGCTTGCAGCAAGCTGCAATGAAGAATTAATAGCTCCTATAAATAGCTTGATTTTAGCCAGCTACAATGACTTGCTAATAACTACAGACCGGATTATATGCAGCTTAAAATGGTCAAATATACATGCAAATATGCATCATATATGCAACAAAATCGCTAAAAATGCCATAATATGCAACATCAAATTTCAATAAATACTACAAAATAAGGTTATTCTTTTTATTCTACTACCTTCTACTACTATTTTTTACTATTTCGATATACAGTAGAATCCGCTTAATGTGATCACTTCGGGCCAAGGTCATTTTAATAATATTAACCGATAACAACTGATAACTGATAACAACTAGCGAAATTTAGAAAAATGCGAATTTTAGAAGATTTTGATTAGGACAAGATAGAAGAAAAAAAAGAAAGAAAAATTGGCCGGTTTCCAAAAAAAATGATCACAATGACCGACTGATAACATTATCTGAGATCACATTAAGCGGATTCTACTGTATTGCAGTGTTCAAATAATACTTATTGAAACCAAATGCAGATGTCATTAGTTGCAGTCAAATAATTTAATTCAGTTTTGTTTCAAAGAAGCTTATAATTTAATGTCAATGTCAGAATTTGACACATGTCGCATTTTTGAGGTTAAAATATTAAACATTTGAAATTTTGATAAAACCATGTGGTTGATAAACGTGGATCGAAAGTGCGTGTGTGCGACAAGCATAATTTAATAAAAATAATGGAATCGAAGGTTGAGAAAACCGGAAGTAAATAAAAAAAATGTGAATCTGAAAAAATAATAGAATTCCTTGGAAACGCCTGAAAGAAACAATTTGAAAATATTTAGTCCACGATACACTTATTACTGGTATGCTCATGCGCAGGTAGCTTTATCCTTCTCGCACCATGTGACGTCAGCTTGGAGCCAGAAATGTCAAATTCGAAACACGAGCGTCTCGCGGCAGATCTGATCTTGGCTGCGAGACGGTAGCGACATCTATACTGCGGTGACGTAAACCGATCCTAGCCGTTGACGTTTAGAAATGCGGTTAGAGTTTCGTGTTTACATTACCGTTTGTTGAATTTGTTCTTGTTCTTGTTCTTGTTAATTGGCTGAGACGCTTGACCGTTTTTGTTCCAACCGCCAACCACAACGTGTCTCCAACGTGACATAATTGCGCAGAACGAACGAGTTTTAAGTTCTTACTGAGCATACCTGTAATAAGTGTATCGTGATTTAGTCCATGGGGTGTTATCTCCCACTTAAAAATTCGGAACATGTTTTAGTTCACACCCCGTACAATTTGGCGCTAGGTACGTTAATTTTAAAGTCGGCGCGCTAAATTTTGATGGTTGCCTACATGACATAAATTAAAGAAGTCTTAACACCTTTGTCATAACCTCTCTTTTACTCTTTCTTATCTATGATTTAGTCGATCTTTGAGCGTCATCGAGGAAGGTTGGTCTCTCGACACGTTTCAAGGAGGTTCAAGTTTGGACTAAGAGTCCAACATTGGAACACGAACTCGAGTCCAATCGAGTTGTTTACGTGGTGGGTTTCATCAATTAATAATCCAACCATTAGAGAATAAAATTACATTTTGGCCTAAGAAGAATAAATTTTGATTTCGAAGATTTTTGGATAGTGTTGGGTAATTATTTTTGGAAGTGGCAATAGAAATTAATTTGAAAATATTTGGACGTGTTTTCAATATCACGTGGTGGAGAACGAGATGACCACATCCATTTCAAACGGGGAAGCTGATGAACGAGAGATAATCAGAAAGCAGTTCGAAAGAAGAAGTTGGACGTACGAATTTTACTCCTGGGAGGTTTGCATAAACAGATTCTTAAAGTGATATCGCGTATATTTGCGGATTTTGCGAAAATTGTTATATTCGGGAAAGAGCGCATCGTTAGGCGGAGTCTTATTTACAAATTTTTGTAATTCATTTGTTTATTTTAAATTTCAAAAATAAATAACAAAAATTCATTTCATATTTGAAGCTTCTTTGAAAAATTATTATTAAAAAAAAAATTGATAACAAAAATTTATTTCGTTCAAGACATGCAGAGGTTCGTTAAGTTGTGCATTCACTCCATAAATAAAAAGTAAGTATGGACTCTTAACAGTCTTCCACTGTTAACAGTACAATATACATATCTACTTAAATTAGTAGTTAGTAGTAGTAGTTAGTAGTAGCATTGCCAACTCAAAATTTGATTTGTTGGCATCGCCAAATTTAAATTCTAAATTATCAGAGCGTTATCAGAAAAAGTTTTTCAGATAAAGAAACTTTTTATTATTTTTTTAGAAATGTTATAAAATATAATTTTAGTAGAAATATGCAATATTTTTAAAAATAGCCGAAATATGCAAATATGCAAATGTATATAATCCGGTTTCTACTAATAACACTCTAAATCAGGGGTAGCCAACTTCACCATATATACGATCGATTGTTTCTTAAATGTTTATCGCGATCTAAAAACTTAACATAATCTTAATATATAAAACTCAAATTTTATACGTATGTATGTCCGTCCCATCAAACCGATGGACAGATCAACGGATAATCGTATCTACGGATCTACTGAAAAAGGAGTTTTCAGGTCATTCAAATATTAGGAGGTCGTGGCGGCCGGCAGGCCGCCGGACCTGCTAGTATAAAATAAAAGGTAAAGTAGAAAAAAAAAGAAAAAACATTTTCTTAGCTTACAAGGAGCAGTGCCGTATTATCGCAAAAGCTCATTAAGTCCAGATTTGTATCGTAAAAATTCAAGGGCGCAAAATTTTAGGAGACGCAAAATTTAGTTTCAAGAGTTTTAACTACTTAATCATTAATCGTCTTAATTATAATTAAAAGTAAGTTTCATCTTCTTTATAAATTTTTCTAATTTAATTTTGGCAGTTTTGACTTTTGACAGTTTACTCATGCGCATTACCATAGCAATAAAAGTTCAATCGTTTCTGTTCTTGTTCCCGCTTATTGTAAATGGAGCCTTCTTTTTACTGTTTCTGTTTCTGTTGTCGTTACTGTTAAGGCTCATACACAATTAGTCTGAAACAGTAACGAGAACAGAAACGGGAACAGTAAAAAGATAAAATACATGTATTCAAGTGGGTCCATTCACAATAAGCTGGAACGGGAACAGAAACGATTTAACTTTTATTGCTATGGTTATGCGCATGCGTAAACTGTCAAAAGTCAGAACTGCCAAAAGTTTAGCCAATGAAATATTCTTATATAGCTATCGTTACCGTTCCCGTTCTGGTTTATTGTGAACCGACGATTCATTTCGTTTCCGTTCCCTTTCTCGTTTCCGTTATCGTTATTGTTACAGATTAATTGTGTATGAGCCTTAAATGGCTTGATAGCTTAGTGTAATCATCTGTGAACTAATAATGTAGGGAGCCATTTAGGTCCTTAGATTATTATGCAGTTATTGTGTTTTCATACAATGTTAGTATACATACAGCCAATTGCGTCCACTTTTGGGCATAGCACTACTCCTCAGATTTCAAAGTTTTCCTATCTTGCGCCACTCGCATCTAGTTTCCAGTACTTTTAGCAGGCAGAACTTTCCGGTTTTTATTAGTGATTCTAGACCTCCACTGTAGTACAGGGTCGCTTGTGGCGGACGCTTTTAAGTTTTGATAATGGAATAACATGCAGACTATTACAAAATGACCCAGTTTTTTATTTTTTCCTTTTCATTAACATGGGAAATTTAAAGTATCGGCCAAATGGGCCTCCTCGCACTCCAAACACCGAGTAAGCCCTTTTCTGAAGTTTTCGTGCACTCTTTGAAGCATTGCCACAGGAATTTCGGCGACTTTGGCTCTAATGTTGCGTTTGAAAGCTTTTAGGGTCTTGGGGCGATCCTTGTAAACCAAGAATTTAAGTATCCCCACAGGAAAAAATTACACGGGGCTAAATCAGAAGATCGCTCTGAGCAGTTCAAATCGCCTTTTAGGGAGACGAGGTGCCCGAGGAATATACGCCAGGTACCCTATTTGTTTCTGGAAAGTGGCGGATCCACGTACAAAAATTTTCACCGTTTCTGTCGGTCGAACCAGAGTTGATCAAACCACAGCAACCCGGCTAAGCTTTTCGTCTGTGTTGAAAAATAACTAATATTTAAAAAACCGATGTTTTGTCTATTCTGTTGACTGTACGTGTACTCAATGTATTTAGGTTAAGTATATAGTATGTTTTCGTGAGCAAAATCAGCATGAGTTTTCTTCTAGTCCTGCAATTACAAATCATATTATTATAAATTTATTTTAAAATTTCAAATTTTGTTAATTATAACCAAATTTAATTAAAAAACAGATTTCCGACTTTCTAGATCCATAATGTTTAAGTTAGGGGCTTCGGAAAAGTTTTTAATTGCTGTGTTCGATCCATAAAACCCGTCTGTCCAAATGCGAACTTTTTGAATTCTGGAGGTTTTAGGAATGTTTCTAATGGGTGCGTGGACTTCGGGATTCGTTCTTTTCAAGTTCTGATGGCGGAAAATGTTTGACTTTTATAAATCTTTTGTTTAAAGAAAATGATCTCACTAAAAATACTATAAATGGTAATTTTAATATTATTGAATGATAATAGGGTACAAATTTTCAAATTATGAAAACTGTCAATCATTAGGTTTTTTGAACTGTTTCTACTTAAAATTTGATGCTTTTTGTAATCTACGCCCTCAACTATCATTATTTCATTACAACATTTTAAAATCGTAGGGCAGATTGTCGTACTACTTCCGCTTAATTTTCTGCTTGGTTATTCTATCCATAAGAAATACTTCCGTGGCTCTTTCAGCCATTCTTAGTTTGTCCGCCAATTTATGCGTCATTGTCAGTGTTTCCGCAAAGTAAATTTGCACCGGTAGAACGCATTGGTTATATATCCTTCGTTTAAAGCACATTGGTCTTTGTATCATTAGAATGTATCGTATTTTCTCGAAAGCTGACTTTGTTGGATTTCAGAGGTCTGGCTATAATTTTTATTTCGTAACCCAGTTGTTTATAAGCTTCCGTTTGTTGTATTTCTTAAACTACTCCTTTTAAGTTTTCATTTAAAACAAAAATAGGTAACATGTAGTATTAGGCAGTAAATGGTAATAGTAAATGGCAATATAGAGAGTAGTCAATGCTTAATGGCAGTATTAGTAGTCAGTATAGGCAGTATTAGGCATTATTTGCATATTGTGTAGCAAGTAGTATAGTACTTAATAGGCAATATTACTGTAGTAAATGTAGTAGTAAATATATATCCAGTAATACATCTAATAACTGCATAATACTTCCAGTTACTACTAATACTATTACTTACTGCTGATACTACCACTTACTGCTGATCCCATCTAGTACTACCGCTGATTGTTTAACACTGCATTTCACTACCTGGTATTGTCGATGCAATTTAAGACTACTACTGACTGCTGATATTGCCTAACACTAATATTTACTGCCATTACTTCCCGATCGGTACATTCTGTGCTATTATGAAATATTACCGTTCAACGTATCAGTTAGCACGGCAGTACATGGCTTAACTATGTAGTATCAGATAGTATCAGCAGTAAGTGGCAGTATTAGCAGCAGTAAGTGGCTGTAATAAGCAGTATTAAGAAGCAAGTACCAACCGCAGTAATTAATTAAATACTGCCAAACTGCAGTTCAACTCACTGATTATTTCATCGAATAATACTGTTCCTGCCTACTGTCTTTACTGTGAAACGTTATAAGTTGGTTTTACAAGAAAATCAGTAGATCTGACAAAAATATATTTTAGAATTTTAAAATTTTATTTATTGCTTTCTAACGCAAGAATATCGGGTAGGGACGTTTCGCTCTCACCGTTTGGCCCCCGCCGATTCGCCCTCAGCCATTTAGCTCTCCCGTTTCGCCTCCGCCGATTCGTCCCCGACCGTTTTCTCCCCGTTTTCTCCCCGTTTTCTTATTGTGGAAAGTTATGGTAGGATAGATACCATGGATTATTTGTTTGGAATTGCCCATAATTTTGAGTTTTGAAATATTTTGTAATATATTTTCAGAAATATTAATTTTAAATTGTACGTAATATTGTGTCTCCCCCCAAATTTTACGTAAGAATTAATTAAAAACGGTGGGGACTAAAAAGTGAAAGCGAAACGGTTGGGGGAGAAACATCCCGGGGCGAAACGGCGAAGGCGAATGGTGCGAGATAAAAGGTCAGGGCAATACGGTCGGTGGCGAAACGGCGGAGGAGAAACGGCGGGGGCGAAACGTCATACATCCAGAATATCTGTGCCCAAAATGAATTAAGCTTCTAAGCATAAAATTAGGACAAATCAAGCAAAAACAGTTTGATTTTAGAAACTCAAATCTAGAATGGAAAAAATTGAAGCCGATGTTTTGAAGCTATATGTTCGGAAATGTAAATACGTCGCTCCCCTTTCCCCAGAAAACAAAAATCGACCAGAAAATAAAAAATTTAATTTTTTATAATATCGGTACAAAATCCTTAAAAGAGAAAATCCTGGCAGATAGTCAGTCAATCATATGCGAAACTTTGTAATGAAAACTAGTCAGTTATGTAATTAGTTTTAAATTTATCACTTTTTCATTGAAATTCGGAAAGTTTTCTCGACTTTGACAACTGCCGAAAGCTATCACATCAAAACGACATTTCACAAAGTGAAGAGTTAGCATGCTAGTTCTTTCTTTCAGACCGAATTCTTAGATGTTTTTCTGCCATGTGAGTTTTGTTACAAGAAACACAAGAAGCAATTGAAGCAATACAGTTGATTTTTAATTATTAGTTACTGTATTGGTTATTTACGTAATTATTGAGATGAATTTTAACAGTTTAAAATCACTTTTCCAAAACTATAGGTGGTCCTTAAATATTGTCCAGCTAATGCTTAATTTAAACCCAATATAAACTTTACTGTTAAATGGAGAAATTAAATAAATATAAGTGATAACTTGCCTATCTGTCACGTATAAAATTTATCTTTATAGGTATATTGCCCTGAATTACTGATTTTCAAAATTTCCAATCAAAAATTAATTATTCAAAAATTAACCAATGGGCCATTCCGCGCTAATCGATAAGAAGAAAAAACATAATTTGCAAATATATAGGTACACTAAAGTAGAAAAATTTATGCTTTAAATTTCCATAATTCAAATGAAATTCTTCAATATTCTTACCTAAAAGCCCTAATATGAGTAATACAAAGTAAAAAAGTATTTCTTTGAATCAAATACACTATTTTGTTTGAATAATTATTTTTGAAGCAAATAAATTTTGTTTAATTTGAATAAATTTTTCTTGGACCAAAACATGCTATTTATATTAAACAAAATTTATTTTCACTCTGTTTCATTTGCACTCGTAACACCCGTCACAAACCTTGTAACACCCGTCACAAACTTTTCTTGTAGAAAAATAAGATGAAAATTAATATATCCACAAAGTACCAAAGTATCAATTAGCAAGATTCCATTAACTGTCCACTTGCAATTCATTTTGTTTCATAATTCACTTTGAACACTCGTCACAGAGCTTAAATCCATTATTGCATATATATGCAATAATAATTCCTAATTTTTCTTAAAATTTGTAATGATTTTAATAAATTACACAATTACACACATTTATGTTTAATTTAGAAATTTTAACAGTTTGAATATGTAACACCCGTCACCGCGAAATTAGCCTAATTCAAAAATTATCAAAATTATTCATATTTACTGACGTAAAAATAGTCACTATTTACTTCGTAATTCTAGAAAAATTTAATCAAAAACAACAGATTTAAAATTTTCTCCAACCGTTCCATTCGCCATTTATATGGGCAAAGTCAACCAACTCGCGGCAAAACCAAAATTTCCTGTATTTTAATAAATATCTCAATAAATTTCTCAGTATCAAGTTTTTTTTGTCAGTTTGTCAAAATCAAAAACTCATATCGTCAAGATCTGGAAGGGCTACGTCAATTTGTTCTTTGAGTCCGCTTACTTAAATGCAGAATAGATAATTTCAGCATTGCAATTGGAAATATTCGAAAAGTTGTGAAGTAAATCGTGTTTGCAAGGTTGTTGAGAACTTTAGTTTGCTGTTGAGTGAGAATAGTTATCAAAACTCAAAAGCAATTTTGCGCGAAGACGTTTTAATAGACGTTTATTTTACTAGAAACTTTTTATGTGTTTTCTCACAGTTTCTTTTGAAGATATAAGGAAATATAGATGATATTTGGTCTTTATCATTAATCCAGTCGTCGCAGCTTCAAAAATTTTCCAAAAAAATATTAATTACTTTTCTTAAGATTTATTTCAATACATGTACCGGTTTTGACTTACGTCATCTTCAGGACATACAATAATCAATAATCAAATACAAGAAAGAAATCTCATTTAACAGAAAACTTTTAAAATAAATTTTTATTTTACATAAATGAGGTAAACTTTTCATATCCCTATACATATTTTCTTTAAATTTGCACTTTAAATTAATTACATTACTAAATGCCAGTTTTACAAAAGCAGCTTAAGCTGAGTTTAGCTGGTTGAGTTAAATTGATGCTCAAAGAACTTTTTAAATGAATTTTAGAAGTTTTAACAACGGATCAGGTATACCAAGACACAATGGTATTAAATGTGTGATAAATTAGTGCAGTGCAACTAGTGCAATTTTTTAAATTCTAAAACACCGAAATGAATAAATTAAGCTGCATTTGTGAAACTGATCTTTAGACTGAAATCAAAATCTATACTTTGATGATAATAAAAGTATGGCACTTAGCGAAGTAATTCCATCTTTTTGAATATCGCAAAATCGAGATTATTTTTTTTTACATTTCGTTTTAGTATAGCTCTTAAACCATTGTACCGTGAAATATATGTTTTTTGCACAAACAAATTACCCTATGCTATTTTATGTGAGCGATTTTTTCTGAAAAAGATTTAAGGTGCACTCAAAATAGACATTCGCTTTCAGATAACTACGCGCTATTACAGCCCGAATGTCTTAATTTTGTGAGACTTAACGATATGGCTTTGGCTATTCAAGTGTGGCCATAATGGCGCTAATACGTTATTCCCCTTCTTTAGTTATACTTCTAAAAATATGATCTAATCTTTTAGTTTTATTAGTTTTATAATTTACAGCTTAACTTAAATAATATTAAAGTCACGATTAAGATTTTTAATTACTAATTAAGACAAGAAAACATATTTCGCTTTAACCTTCTGGTGGGCACGTTAAAAAGGTTACAAGAATTAAAGGGTTAAAACCTTAATAAAACCAAATAAATTATTTAGGCCACAAATAAGTATTTTGCAGACCGATAATAAAAAAAATTAATTCTGGGGTCCCAAAAGACCCCGCGTGCCCACCCGAAGGTTAAACATATCATGTTAATCTTAAATTAATTTTGTGATAATTAAATAAAAAACGGAAGTAATATTTCCTGTGTTAACTAGAAATTTTGGAAGCTCTTAATTGAAAATAAATATTAATCTATAAATACATAATATTGCGGTTAAAATACACTGAAAAAAAATTCATTTATTTATTTATTTATTTATTTATTTTTTCAGTCTAGCGAAAGTACTCCGCTTATTCGATGTGTATGCACCTCTTTAAAAAGTTATTGTTGGTTTCGTTCACAACAGAAAAATAAAATTGGGTAGCTTCTTCGTCGTAATTTTCCAAACATGTATCTGATGGTACTTTAGCATTAGTACAAACTGGAACCAAGTTGGTATTGCAATAGAAAGAATTTATTGCAGTCACATTTCTAGTTATTAACCAGGAAGTAAGTTCATTATAACAGGAGCACAACCATGGGTTCCCATCGTAGGCAAACCTTTCCACATGTAATCTATCCAACATTTTTGATGGTAAAAAGTTTATTTTATTTGCATTTATCAGTAAATTAGTAATACTAAAGTTGCCAGGAAAAATAAACTCGTCGACGTAATTGATGTAGTTATAGCTCAAATCCAAATCCGTTAGCCTTTCGATGTACTCAAAGGCTTTCTCTTCAATTCTGGTGATATTATTGTAGCTTAAATGAATCCCTTCGATGGAATCAATACTTTCGAACGTTTCCCCTTGTATCCTTTGGATTGCATTATAATCTAAATAGATAGATTTAATATTTTTCAAATTGTAAAACCAGATTCCAGTCAACTCGGTGATTCTGTTGAATCTTATGTAAATTTCTTTTAAATTGTCCAAATTCGCAAAAACATCTTCTTCAATAGCAGATATTTTGTTGTTGTCCAAAATTATTTTAGTAAGCCATGGTAAATCTGCAAACATTCTTGTAACCGTTCTGATATCATTGGATTCCAAGTCAACGGTCCTTAAACTTGGAAGATTTCTGAGTGATCCTACTTTGAGATTCTTAATGGAACAGTCAAAGAATTTAACTTCTTCCAACCGGGCCAAATTTTGCACTGTTCCACGTTTTAAACTTGGTATATATTCATGTTCAATGATTACCTTTCGAATTCGGATGGTTCTTTCTGGATTGTCGATTGTAGTTGGGTCAATGCATCCTCGGATGGTAGCGTTGTACTGAGGTAACGTCGGTGGAAATAATTGGGCTTTAACATTTCCAAAAGTATTGCAGCACTTAATAACGCAAATATAGTTTAATAAAATTATTGTTACACACAAATATAATTTGATTTTAAATTGAATCATGATTGATAAATATGTAATAACTTCAGTAAATATTTATAAAACCGGTTGACCTGCACAACTTATCTCGTTAACTTATAGTATTGAACTAACGATTCATTTACATTTACACAAAAACAAGATTTCATTATCTTTTTGTGTAGTTTTTTACATTTCTTATTATTTGCCTACGGGATTTCAACGTTTCGTCACCGAAGTTTCCAAAAAAACTTACTTACTACTAATACTATGGGACTAATGCAGTAACTACTAATAAGTAGCATATCAATGTGGTTGATGAGTGGCCAAAAAATTCCATTCACCGTCGCGATTACTTCACATTCTGGTAAATTTTTGAAAAAAGTTTAAATTTCTATTTTTTGTTTTCCTAATAATTTAATTTTAAAATTGTCGAATAAGCGGAACAGCTCACTTAATTTAAATTAAAAAAAAAGTTAATTACCTCATACACGGTGACGTATAAGTTCACACTAACGTATTTTGTTTGTTAATATAAAAAATTGCTGCTGTTTCTTCATCATGTTTATTTAGTCGTTTAAATGGCAAAATATATATGTGGTTATTCTGTAGCTCATAAAGAAGCTTTACAAAAAGGATTCCTTTCTGAAAACATAAATACTTTCTGTAACCATAAAGAATCCTTTAATGACAGATTGTACTTTAAAGATCGATCTTTACGAACCGGATTTTACAAAGGAATGCCTTTATGTTAAAGGATTGGTAAAGAACACATTTATGTAAAGAATTTTTTTATTCCTTAAATCTAACAAATTCTTTAACAATGCCTTTATGTTGTGCTTTGTTGATGATTAGAAATCGATCTTTAAAGGACTGTCTGTCATTAAAAGATTCTTTATAGTTACAGATAAGTTTATCTTTTCAGAAAGGAATCCTTTTTGTAAAGCTGCTCCTTTATGAGTTACAGAATGACCACCTTAATCGCTACTTTGAAGATATGTGGGTATACTGATGAACAAAGCTCGGATTTTATGCTTTTGCATGTTATTTAATATTAATATGCCAACAGATTCGTTATGAGATCTTGACAAATTAGGCAAAATCGAATCCGAAAAACTGCTTGTCAAAATGCATATTTTGCATATTTTCAACATTTGGTGCATATTTGAGCAAATAATGCATATTTGTTCATATTTTTATGCATATTGTGCATATTGGTGTATTTTGAAGAATTTTAATAGAGATATTTATAAATTATTTATTATTAAATTTTCCAATTTAAGCAATTATTAAATTTAATTTTAAGCAATTTAATTTTTATAATTTAAAAAAAAATATATATATTTTTTTATTAAATAAATTAAATTACTTAAAATTAAAGAAAATAATTCCTTAAATTAGCAAAATTTAATAATGATTTTTCATTTTCTGTATTAAAATTTTCAAAAATTACCAAAAGTGGCCCAAACATGCACAAATATGCATTATATTTACTGAAATATGCACCAAATGTTGAAAATATGCAAAATTTGCAAAAATTTAATTTTTTATTTAAAAAAATTATATTTTTTATTTTTTTTAAATATAAAAATTAAATTAATAATTTCTTAAATTGGTAAATTTAATAATAATGTATAATTTTCTTTATTCAAATTCTTCAAAATACACCTATATGCACAATATTCACCCAAATATGCATTATTTGTTCAAATATGCACTATTTATGTCAAACGTTTAACCTACCGTCAACAGAATAATCTAATCAATTTTTCTACATTTTTATTGCTTCTTTGTTTTAGTTCAAGTTTAATTATCCAGATTAGCATGATTGGTACACGTTTTATTTGGAATCTTGCTGGATGCTATTAATAAAACGTTTATGAAGAATATTTACTAATTAAATGGTTTGGGGGCACGTATTTCGTTTAGAAGCACAAACTTTTCATTACAAAATTGTTAATTACAAAAGTATTTAGTTAAATAGGCAATTAAAATGTTACAATATGGGATACTCGTCTCTCATGTTCACTTATCGTAAAACTTTCAACCTCAACTGCGTCGACCTCTTGCTCTCGTTTTTGTCTCGTTTTCGCCCTTTATCAGAAGTATTCCGCCAACAACATGTATTTTTATTGACAAATGCAATCGTATGATGAAGAATATTGGATAATCCAAATCCACTGACGTCTAAATATATATACTAAATTTTTGTAATAAAGGAAATGTGCAGAAAAAATCCATTACCTAGGTGCTTTAGACTTACTATTTTTCGTTTTAGCCAAGAGAAAATCCTATACGTCAACAATAAGAAGGTAGCATGGAGGTATATTCAAATATAATAAATGTTTACCTTTTTAGATTATCAAATACCTTTTCACCTTATATCCGTATTTTCAGTTCAATAACATAGCAAGATAAACAAAAATTTTCACCATGTTCGAAGTGCTTTTAATGCAGATAAGCACCGCATATTGCATATCGCCGTCAAAATTTTTAAGCAATAACCTTATTTACAACACGAACACATTTTCAAATTCAAATTTTATTTTAATTCAAAAATTTCACTTAAAATTTATATTACACTCGAAATCTATTTACAACGCAACGGAAGCGCATAAAGTGAGTGCATGTTGCATGCAATTGCAAGATTAACCGGCGTGGTGATGCGGCAAGTACCTATAAATTGATGACTTTTCACTAAAGTGGAAATGATTATGATTGTATATTGTGTCGGGTAGAAAGAAAAATTGAAATCCATTATGTATGTAATGCTGAACTGTTATTAAGTAATAAGTTTATTGTACACGCGATTTCTGTAAAGTAATAGTTGTAATACAGTAATAAAGTAATAATTTATTACCTCACAGTATTCAGTAATGAACCTTGGAGGCAGAAACAAATGCATGATAACGAAATTTTGCGAAAAAATGCCATTTAATGAGTAAACTGGTGTTCTGAATTATTGTAAATAACTGACCTAATGACTACTATTATGTTTGAATCGATACACTTCAGCCAATTTAATTGCATAAACTTTGAAACAACAACTTACCGTATTTTAAATTTATTGCAATTAATTTTTAATATTTTAATTAATTGCATAATGAAGCAATCTCCTTTGTTATCTTTTAACATTTCACGAAACATAATTTAGAACAAAAATAGGTTAATCTGCACAACAAGCAATTTATTTTCTCGCTATTTTTTACTAAGCCTCTCTTAACTGGCGCAATTGTTTCTAAGGATTAGGATAATTAAGTTTAGAGATTAAGAAATATTGTGAAACAACGGATGATTAGAAATAAATAACGAGTTTCAATCGGCAGTGTAAATCTATGCCAACTCGAGTTTTGTTATTTGTTATTTTTGTTCTTTAAAATAAACTAGTAATTAATTAGAAACAATTGTAATACAAGTATTGTTCTGATTGTTGACAAAATACATAAAAAAGGCGAGCTAAAGTAGGAAGTAAAAAAATGAAAACGATAAACTACCAGAGATAATGACGTTGATTATATTTACCCTGTTGAAAAAACTTGTTGTCTTTATTATAGTATAAATTATCCCATGCCATCACATAAACGCCGCATCTAGATCTCATCCGAACATGAAAGTCAAGTAATAATTGTCGCGTGGCTCACTTAGATGGCTGACCGCTTTTAGAACACCATATGCTGATTCATAAACACTACTAATATGTGTTTATCATTATCGTAACAGTTTGTAATTGTTTTATAATAAAACAAAACAAAATTAAACAGATTCCCAGCCAGAGTACTCTTTTATACCTGATTTCGGCTATCAATCCGATGTGACGCAGAAGTTGTTCCAACGCAACTCTCAACTCTCCATCGGGTAAAGGTACACAAAGTTTCAACAAGTTAGAATCAGACTTAAAATCCATATTGCATAAAAAATTCAAAATTGTTCGGAACTGACTGCGCATACTATAAAACTTGATTAATTATAAAAACTTTAGAATCAAAAAAAAAGTTGTTTATCTGACTTAACCGTCTAATGCATGTGGTAATTTTCCCAATATCGTGAGTATAGAAGGTTTGACAGTTAATCTTTAGACAAGAAAAATGTTGTAAATTATTTCAACATCACATAGTACTTCGAAATATTTAACAAAAGACAGTAAAATGTAGACGTCACGAATGAATGGAATTTCCTTTTAAGAAAACATTCAGTTAAACTGTTCTATTAAGTTGCTATAACAGGATGAGACAACGTTTTAATTTGACGCTCGTCTTTTTACTAATAATTTTAAACTTTAATTTCATACGGTGCCGGTGTCATTCATTCGTAAATGTCGAAATTTGAGTTGTACTAAAGAAAGGCGAAGCTTCTTACGATACAATCAACGGGCATGCCGATCCAACAACGGTTCGTCGTAAAGCAGAAATTATTAATTTAAATGTAAGAAGAAAATGTAGACCGAAAATATGGAGCCGAGTAAAATTTAGCTCAATTAACGCAATTGGAATTTTCGAGGTGTTCTATTAATTGAACAGCTCGGAGCTAGAGCATTTAGATGTCTTCCACGACTGAAAGAAATTGTTTCATATTTTAATACAATTCAAAACGTGCCTGGAGGTGTGTTTCAAAATTTATCCGAATTACGACTAATTAGGTTAGACGATAATAAAATTAAAAGTATCGGAAATAATTTTGCTTTCGTCAACGTTAAAAATTTAAGGAAGCATTTTTGGTGGATAATGAAATTAATAATTGGTTTGAGTTCGAAGAGTTATACTTTTAATATAATTTAATTAAAAAAGGTCGCAAAATGCTTTTAAAAGTTTAAGAAAATTAAAACAAATAGGTTTGATAATTATTATGAATTAAAAAAATAAAATCAAGCTTGAAGCTTTTATGACAATAGAAAACTTTATTTATCAGGTAGAACTATTTATCACGCAGAAAATATGAATGTCAGCTAACATTTCTCCCCAGTCTTGAGAGCTTGGTAGTTTTTAAATAACCTTAAGTGCACTCCTATAGTATAGAATACAACTCATTATACGAATCACACTTTTCAATGGAAGGTAAAGATTTCTAGAGTTTGAATACTTATTTGAGAATTAAAAAATGTTATCTGAATTATATTCCGGAGCTTTTGTTGATTAAAACAATAAACGCTATTCTCCCCTTGTTATTATAGTTCAATCTTTCACTTAATTAAACAATGAATTTTTATTATCTACTTAACTTTTAATATCTTTCTTTCACTTTCATTATCATTTATTGCCTACTTAAATTCACTTTATTTAAATCATTTTATTTTTTTACGAACCTGACAATAGTCATCGGTGACAATATTAATTTTATTAATTGAATAAAAATATTAAAAATAAAATGAAATCAAATAGTCTGCTTCTATGAATAAAATTGATAATATATTATCTGTTTATGCTATGTTGATAACATTATCCTTTACGTAAAAGTTATCATTATTATATACACTGGTGATTTATTACTACTGGAATCGAAATACATTCCAACTAAATACAAATAAATAAATAATTATTTTGTTTTGGAGAATTAAGATGAATGCATGTGGTTTAATTTTTGTAAATGACTAATTTTCGCATCTTACATTTCCCGGTTTTACTCTTTCCAATTAAATCAAAAAGAATCTTATTTATAACCGTGATATTTCTAAACCGCTTGTAAAATTTATAAATACCTTTTAAAACATCCTGAACATACGAGGATGGTTCATACTGAAGCATACTGCTGCTAGCCTATAATATGAAACCCAATTTATTACTAAACATAATTTTAATTTTTTAAATTTCGCCATTGCAATTGCACTTTTGTAAACTTATGCATTAACCATTTTTAATTTATTGATGTTTGGACTGTTCTTTAGATTCTGGTGTGTAATGGTAAATCCAAATTTCATTAAAATTACGCCTAAACAGCACCAAAACAGTGCTCCGTGCGGCACCCATCTTGCCGATAAATTTTTCACGTTTATATTCAGCTATTCAAGATTTTGTAGTTGCAATATTAAGCAATAATAACAGCAATAATAAGAAGAACAATGTTGTTGCTAATGTTATATGTCTTTGCTTTTGATTTGAACTTAGTTTTTACTAAGGCTGGGAATCGTTGTCATTTTTGTATTCGAATATTCGTTGATCAAATTATTCGAATATTCGAATAATTCGAATATTCAAATAATTCGAATAATTATTCGAATATTCGAATTATTTGAATATTGGAATTATTTGCATATTCGAATAATTAATTCGAAAAATAATATTCGAATAATTCGAATATTCGAAGATTCAAATTATGTATTCGAATATTCAAATTATTATATCCCGGCTTCCAAATGAATTTAATATTATTCTGTCGACTATTACATACATTGTCGATTTTTAGATTTATTTATAATAATTCGTAAAATATATGAATATTAAAATTAATAGTAGTAATAAAATAATGTTAAAACTTTTTTTTATTTATATTTTAATTAAAGAACAAAGAACCTTGTATTCAAATACAGGGCCGGAATCTTTTCGATTTTCCGTGTTTTTCCGTTAGCTTTGCTAAATCTATTTTCATTTTTTATTAACTTTAAGTATTAATTTATTATTTTTAGAATTTATATTATTTACCGTGTGTCGGAAAATTATTATAAATGCAATTTTTGTAAATTTTTAATGTGGTGCTCGAGCACTCAAACAACTCAACTCGGCCCTGTTCAAATATATAAATTTGTTAAATAATCGAATAATTTAATATTCGAATATTTTGAACCTTTGAATAATTCGATAACTCAAATTATTCGAATATTCAGAAATCAGATTAGATTATAATATATTCAAATACACAGGGCGGGAAAATTTTCGATTTTCCGTGTGGTGCTCACACAATATAATGTAGCTTTGCTAAATCTATTTTTATTTTATAATAATTTTAAGTAGGTATTAATTTATTATTTTTAGAATTTAGATAATTTACCGTGTGTGTCGGCAAATTATTATAAAAACATTTTTTGTAAATTTTTAGTATGGTGCTCGAGCACTCAAGCAACTCAACTCGGCCCTTTTCAAATATTTAAATTTATTAAATAATCGAATAATTTAAAATTCAAATATTTTGTCAATATTCGAATAATCTGAATATTCGAATATTTTGAACATTCGAATATTTTGAATTTTTGAATAATAATTCGATTACTCATATTATTCGAATATTCAAATTATTCGAATATTCAAGTTATTCGAATACTCAAATTATTCGAATAATATTCGAATATTCGAATTATTCGATTATTCGAATAATTCGAATATTCAAATTGCGATATTATTCGTATTCGAATATTCAAATATTCGAATATTCGAATTATTCGAATTTGATTCCCAGCCTTAGTTTTTACATCTCAATTTACATACATATATAACATCATAGCATATCTTAATTTATTATCAAATGTACTTTAATTATTATAGGCGAATTTAACTTTAAAAAAATTGTTACCATTCAAAATCCGTAATTTTTGAGTTCAGGCTGCCTCGGGAATGTTTTTAATAATTATGTATATACTTACAGAGTTTCGTCTTTTTGGTTCTATAATATGATCTCGAGTTCTAGTGGCTTTACAGGATGTTTTTAATGATTATGTGGATTGTAATTTTCGAGATTGGGCAGTTTACAGGGTTGCTTTTACCAAAATGAAAAACTTTTACAATTTTTTTTGAACTAATACCAGTCCTAGTATATGAGGACAATTAACTTCAGTTGTATGAAGATTAATATTATCACTTTCGCAATCCAGTCAGCCTTCACCCGAAGACAAGTGAGCCACGGTGCAGACCGGGACCTACAGTTATACGTGGAATCTGAACTACGAAAGGCGGTTCTAACGAATTCGTTTAAACGACAAATCTGTTTGCATAAATAGCTATTACGCTATTAGAACAGTAATAGCGCCAATCAAGTTTTCGTTTAGTATTTTTAGGGTTTTTGAGTTTTTCACCAGAATTTTAGGATAATCGATCTGCAAATTGCAATGTTTACATTTCGTCGTATTAGTTAGAAACCCAAGTAAGTCCATATTGCACAATTTTGCAGGGAAAACGTAAAACGTTTTAAAACAAACAGTGGTTAAAAGTAAAAGAAATTTTTTGATTGCTTAAAATATTAGTTTATAATTTTTTTACATTTATGAGATTTTTTAGGTCGATAGAGCTATATTTTAAAATTTTTTAGTGCCAAAAAGTCATTTTCGACATTTTATGGACTTACGTGGGTTTCTAACTAATACGACGATTTGTAATTTATGCCAAAAACTTCCATAATTAAATGGCAAATAAAATAATACATAATAATAATAAAATTTAAAAAAAAATAACAAAAAGACGATGTTGAACGTTATCACAAATAAAAGACACTGTAAGTTTAATTATTTAAAACGTTTTCACCTTACTTATGGCATAATCGGGCAATGAACTATCCTTGATCAGTTCTTGAGAGTCCATCGTCTGAGGATGCCATAGAATGATGAAAACGCTTGCATATTTGCTGTGTAAGTTGAGTAACTTAAAATTTAAAAATATGCAGGTTAAATGAACAATAAAACTAAGTTGTTATACCATAAGCTTTTAGCTGCCTTCAGGTGTTAACCAATGGGAGAGTTTCATTAGAAATAATTTTTGGAAATAATATATAAACATGAAACTATAACAAAAATGCTGCATGTTCATGTAATTGATTGGTCTTAAAACTCAGCGTACAATTAAAATTTTTGTTTTTAATTAAAAAAAAAAATTTAATCTGCCCGCCACAGCTAACCAATCAGATTTAAACATGGCCGTCCGATGTATATATTTTTGAACCACGTAGTGCTATATTTTATGCAGTTAGGTTAGGTTTTTATTGTTGTTTATAACCTGCAACACTTTGACAATGCCATTTACATTGTTTCAAATTGGTAACACGTTTTTTATTGGATTCTGAAACTCCGCTGATTTTTAAAAAACAGGCTCATGACGTCACCGGCCCTTCTTTAATAAATTTTTTTATCGACTAGTTTCGACCGAAAAGCCGAAACTAGTCAATACGAAGAGTTTTTAATTGGCAAGTACATCCTTAATCTATTTAAATCTTTAAAATTTTATTTTGATTTTAAAAATCTTATTATTTTTAATTAAAAATTTAAAGTTTAATAATAAATCAAAACTCAGCTAAGTCATAATAAAGGTTTTAATTGGTATTATTGCTAACAATAACGTGGGATTTGATTTTATTGAATCAGAAAATTTCAATCTTCATTACAATTTTATAACAATGCAATGTTCCAATTTAATTGACGAGGTCCATGTGACAATCTAACCGGTTTCCCCTTAATGGTCTGACTTAATGGTAGAACAATTATTTAACTTAATTTATCAATCGACAGTTGCTAATGGTAATCGAAAATAGCCAATGCCAATCTGAGGTTGCACTTTTATCGACAAATTTTTCCGCTTACAATGGCCTCGTAAAATCTTAATAGGTGTAATTTTGATTTCCGTGTTAATGGCGAAGTGAATATAACTAATGTAATGCCGTTTCCACACTAAATATTTTTTACTCTAACCGTCGTTTACCAATTAAAAATCAATCCTACTCAGTTTTAATGATGTATTAGTGAGATATTTTACTAAATTAAAATCTAAAAGTTATTCGGCTAAATAAATAATATAAATCGAAATTTAGGAGGGATGATGGCTTATCTGGAATTAATATTTGTAACAAATTATGTATTTGCACAGTTAACTGAGAGAACCGCTCAAGTGTAACCTGAGCAACTAAAACTAATCAAACACCTGCTTTCTAAAGTATTAAGCGCAACCGTTTCTGAGAAAATAGCTTTTAAAAGTTTTTAATTGCAATACCTCAGCTAGTTTATGCAACAATAATCCAACGGTCTTCTAGTAACAAGATGATAATCCGTCCAAAGGTGGATTAGAGGCTCCCAGCTTCGACTTCTCGCAGTAATAGTTGTTTTTTTCGGATATTTTTAAAACTTCCCGAATAAGACACAAAACATGCTATATTCTGTTACCCTTAAATCAGGGAATATTGAAAAAAAACAAGGAAAGAATTTCTCACTTCTCGGCTTCACCCAAATAACCAGCTCACATGTGCTCAGACAGCACCTGTGACAGACTTGCCGCGCTCCTGCCACAGGAACAGATCATGGCTGAGTTTTTACTGACAGGAAATTGTCAGGTATTTTTTAGGTAAAATTGTTGTTTGAGCAGCTGAAAGATCTAAATTACATAAAAAAAAATTCAAACTTTCAAATACAAGTTTCCCAGAAATGGTTGCTCATAACACTTCATGAAAAACAGGTGTTCGCTTAATTTCAGTGTTCTTTCAAACTAGCGAAGCTTGTATTTATTTATTTTAGGGCCTGCCCCCCCCCCTGAAACTATTAATTCGAAATTTGAAATGATCCATTTACACATCTTGTGTAATAAACCTTTTGTCCAACTTTAAAAAAAAATTTTTTACCCCTCCCCTCCGAACTAAATTCCTGGCTACGCTACTGCTATAAACTGTTTGTTACTGAAACCGGGGGGTCTAGGGGGATGGAATGCCCTTCAGGACATCAGCTTGTTATTTATTGACTCAATAACTTGATAATGGAATACAATTTAACCCAATTACTGACGTGCCTTGAACCCCCAGGTTTGAGAATCGGAAAGTTTGCTCACATATTTTTGGATTAATTTTATCAAAAAAAAACTTTTACTCTTTCAGAACCAAATACCTTTACATCCGAGAGTCTTGCCCAGTAACTTGATTATGCAATACAACTTAACGTTAACACAATTAATGATGTACTGGAGGGCATTCCATGTCCCCAGAACCCCCAGTTTGAAAAACACAAAGTTTCTCAATCGCTTTTTGCAATTAGTAGGATACTGGAAAGTATTTTATAATCCACAGACCTGTTGGTATGTAATGCCGCGACCAAAAAAAAAAACAAAAAAATTAAGGAAACAAAGATCCTTATAATATATGCTCACCAACTTTTTATTTCTTCAACCCGGGGGGGGGGGGGGTATATTTGTAACTTGTATTCCATAATCAAGTTACTGTGGGAGGGTGTATTGGAGGGTATTTCATACCCTCAGATCCTCCGGTGTAAATGTTCTGAAAGAGTAAAAGTTCCTTGTTTAATGAAACTAATCAAAAAACTATGCACACAAACTTTTTGTTCTTCAAACCGGGGGGTCTGGGGGGCATGGAATGCCCTCCAGTGAACTTTAAATTAGTTGACCTAGTAACTTTATTATGGAATACAACTTAACACAATTATAGATGTACTGGATGGTATTTCATGCCTTTTGTCTTACTGTTTTATGTTTCTCAGACCAGTCTCAGAAACGGCAGTGGCAACAGCAGTGAAACGTACAAGTTAATCTTAGCGACGGCGGCAGCATTTTTTCAATGGGTGGGCACAAATTGGCCCCAATATAATTGGGGTGAGCAGGAGAACATACAATTGAAATTTAAATAAGCACCTAAAAAATTTGGGTGAGCACTCCAATCAACAAGGTGGGCAAGTGCCCACCCTGGCCCACCCCTGGCGCCGTCACTGACCTATAGCTTTGTTCCAATCTAATTTTGAAAATTGTTTTATTATTGGGACTTTGGGCATCGTTATCAGCAACAGTGGAAGATAACTTTGATACCTTGGGCTTCGTTTCATTTTTTTATGGAATCGTAGTTAATCAATTTTGGTGGATACCTATAGCGGACACTTTTAGGGGCTTCTGATCGTGCAATTATTAATAGAAGAAGTATCTAGGACTTTCCTTGGGAAGGTTTGGGTCAAACACTGTGGGTTTAATTTGAAGCGTTTCCGGTACACTAGGAACGCTAGTAAACTGCTTAATCTTGGCATTTAGATTCTATTGGTTTAAAAACTTTTTAGATTAGAATTTACCATGCTATTGTATTATTGATTTTGAGTTTGACTTGCATTTTTTGTGGATGTGTTTCATTGATTGGCGAAAGATTGGTTGGTATTAGATTGGTTGATCCTGAACCGGAATCTCCGTGTTTTCAACTGTTTCTCCTTTTACTCGGGTTTCTGCCTTCTTTTGGTCAACTGTTGGTTGGATTGGTTTGAAACTGTTTGCGCAATGCAGAATTTGAACAATATTTGTACAAAGAAAAAAAAATGAAGTAATTTTTTAATTCAAATGAAGTTCAAATCAGTCTCGCACCAATTTTTTTAAATTTAATATAAAATTTACTCTAATTAAGATTGTTTTTTCTTTGTGTAGTATTGGTTTATAATGATTCTAAATTAATATACTACGACTTTCCATTGGCGTGCGTTGGCGGGGGTGTAGCCGACCGCTTCTGGCACTTGTGTTAGCCCCAAAATCATTATTAAAACCTTAATTAAAAGATTATAAAAGGTAAAAAATAAAAATAATTAGTTTCTTCATTTATTAATGTTTTTAATTTTGCTCCTCTTTCCCTGAAAATTACCTCATTACGCCCGCCTTTAATTATAGTACCTTCATCTGTTGGTAGTTTTTCTAAACTACCACAAATGTTAAAATAAATTTATTATAATTTTGTCTTTAATAATTTGAGAAGTTTTCCTTGTTGATAATTTAATCATTTTAATTACTTAAAATTAAAATTCTTCTTGAAAATAGCACTTCTTCAATTAATAATAATTAAACTTATTATTTCTTCCAACTTCCGTTTCTGTTTCTAAGTTTATTACTAATTATTTCAATTATTTTTCTCTTTCAAATCAATAATACACTTTTTCCAAGCAATGAATATTTTATATGAAATTTAATAATTCTATAAAGATTATAAGGATTAATGTAATTATTGTCCTGAAAGCTTTTTAAATTTTATTTTTGTTTTATTTTTTATATTCCATTAACAATTTGACGACAAACTACAAAAACAGACAAACGAGGGTTACCAGATCAACGTGATATGCATGATTAGAATGAAATTGGATATCGAACTTGATAAGGATAATATTATTGGAATATGTAAGATACGTTCCTGGATATCGTTTATAACCTTCATAAGAAGAACGTCTTTGAATATAAACTTGGTTACATTTCTTGAATATTTTTTCACAAAGGCACTTCAAGTTTTATTAAAAAAATTTGTCAGTTATACACCGAATGTTGTTCTCAAAGAAAAGCTCGGAAAGAAATGTTAGCGCTTTCTTCACAGGATCCAGATTACAAAACAATATAAAAACATTAAAAATGCTTTAAGAAAAGCTACTTTTTATAATACTAATTTTTTTCTTAATTAACTCTAAAAGCCTTGACAATAATTAATCTTTGTCAAATATTTGTAATTAATCTTTTCAAAGCAATATAAATTGAAAGGATAACTTGTATCGATAAGGAATTTGTTGTCATAATAAGGAACGGTAGGTATAAATGCCGATAGATAGTTTTGAAAATTAAACTGTCTAAAATTTCCTTTATTGTGAAAATGCTATTTAACCAACTATTAAAAAAAACTAATTGAAAGTTGGGTTTTGTTGCAAAACGAGGTCGGATTACAATTTAATTTTCTTTAATTTACAGTTTGAAATTAACAAAAAAATATTTTTTTATTTTAAAATCTTAACAGCATTTTCCCGTAGGCTAATAGACTAAAAAGACAATAAACATTTTCTCATTTTTCCGATTTATTACGTTTTCTCGAGTTGTTATGCAGATAGCGCCAGTTAAATGTATCAGTTGCAATTTTCATTCCGCACGAACTGCGTTAATGCAAATTTAAAATAATTACATTTGTTTAGTGGAAATTTCAAGAAAATCGTCAGTAAAGAAGAGGTAACTGACGTTATCGTATTTCACACAATAAAAATAAACATCAATCATCTAAATTAAATAGCTTAAAAGGAGGAAATAAATTTATGAATATAATTTAGTATTTTGGGACAGCAATTTCAATGTAAGAATGCTGAAAATACAACAAGGAGGATTAATAAAAGCCAATAAGAAGACAAACTTATATATGAATATTTATAAGATTTTCCTGTACTATGAGAACTTATGAAAGTAAATAAATGATTTAGACGTCTTGAACGATAAAATTAACTAGGAATATGTATAAAAGTTTATATATATCGAATCAATTTATCGAAGTTACCTTAATTAGTTTTTAAAATTTTCCTAATAGGATTTTATAAGTTTTCGAGAAAATATAAAGTTATGAGAAAACATTGTAGGTAAACTTTCTTATTAAAATAATTGAAGATTTAATAAACTCGAGTCTGCATTTATGACATCATTATCGTGAAAAGTAATGAAGATTAGTCCAAAAGTAAGCGCTTTAACGCAATAAAGGCACTAAATTTCAGAAGGAGATATTAAGCATCTCAAACATAACACCATTACGTGAAAAATTAAACAATTTCCCGAAATAAAAATTTATGTTAAAAAAATATTCGGGCCGCTATATCTTTTTCTACTTAGAAGTTTTATTGTGTTATTCATTTCGACCTGAATAAGGCTTGATTTGAAAAACTTTTTGTTATAAAGAAGTGGAAAGAATGACTCGCACGGATACGTTTTTAAAATAAAAAGGAAACACAAAATAAACTGTTTCATAATAGGACTTTCAGATTAGTCTTCGCAAACCACATCGGATGAATTAGTAGCATTTCACAATGACATTGTTGGATAAAAATTTAGAGAAACTGCAGAATTCTATATCAACTTTAACAGTTTTATAACGATTGGCTTCATTCTTCTCCACATAGACCGGATGTTAAAAACCAATATGTTGCATTTGTGATATAATCTCGCAAAATTGTAAATTAAACCAAATCTGATGACGCAAGTCCTTAGTAACAAACAATTCATTACAATCAACTTTAAGATAATGAAGTAATTACTTTCATGGTAACTCCAAATTATTAAAAAATTATATAGGTTCTTCAAGCAAAGAACTTTATGATCAGAGGTAGTTACTTTGCAGGTGGAGCTTCAAGTTATTAATATTTGTTTGATAATATATAAATAAAAAACTACCAGATTAGTACGGTATGTTCCTCTTGATTCAAGCGATATAAGCAGAGATCCGACTGTGACAGCATTCCTTTTAACTTTTTGAACCAGCTTCTACTAGCTTGTTTCAATCCATACAACGATTTTTTGAGTAGACACACTTTTCGTCTTTTCGCAGTTCCCTTAACATATTTTTAGCCTTCGTGGCTAATTCAGATTTGTCTTCTTCAGAGAGTGATTCCAGAATCCGTGGCAATTGTTTTGGAGGTTCCATATAGCTTGCTTACCACATCGATTTTCTGCGATTGAGCTGCTATCGCGGTAACCAATCTAATCAAACTGAGACGAGTAACTGGAGCAAACGTTTCGATGAAATGCATTCCTGGTTTTTTATTAAAACCTTGAGCAATCAGTCGTGCTTGTCTCTTTTCTGCTGTGCCATCAACTTTAAATTTATTTTGTAACACCATTCGACTGCCTATAATGTCCTGGTTAGGTTTTGTTTTTGATAATCAATTTACCATTGCCTCGTGCCATTCTCGAGATACGGGTTCGTTAATTGACTTATTAAAAGGGACTTTAGATATTAATACAACTTTGGATTCGCTGCCAATTTCGAGTGGTGCATCTGCATTTGAATCCGTATTATAAATCTTTCTTCCTTCAGTTGTTTTGATCTTGGAGTAACAACTTAATTTTTGACTTTCCACGATATCGTGAACCATATTTGGAGGAGCGTTATTTTAGAATACTGCTTCGTTTCCATGGTTTGTTATTTTGCTGATCGACATCAAGTTTGTTCGTAGGTCGGGCACAAGTAATGTGTTGCTCAACTTAAAGTTTCGTGATCCCCCGTTTACTTTTGCATTTATTCGTACTGCTCCTTTTGCTAAAATCTTGATAGATGAGCTATTTGCCCGATTCAATCTTTTGGATTTTGAGAGCGAATAAAATGCTATAACAAAGTAAACAATCAAATCAATATTTTCAAAAATTCAGCCTAGCCTAGACAGGAATCCCAGGGTGGAGGTTGGGTTATGTTGTAACTTTCCGGTCGCACTACATCTTAGATCAGATATTAATTTATAGGCTTTTACACAGATACCTATTTTGCCCGTACGTCGAACATCTGACTACCGTTTCCTTGTAGTCCTTAAGTCCCGACTCATTAGTTTTTTCGGTTCTGGGAATTGCAGGGGCGGGGGGATCCTTCCTCATTCCATGCGTGCTGTGTGGCTGTTCGTCGTTTCTTCGCGAGCGCAAAGGCTGACTACACCTGGAATTCCTGTCTAGGCTAGGCTTCGCGACACCGGTTGTGCGGTGAGGTTGGTCAGTTGGAGAGTTCGTGAGAGCGGTGATCAGTGGCCCTGGTTTGTGCGTGGAGGTCTCTCGTCGTGCCTTTTTCAGAACTCAGTCAGTTCAGTCTCCGGCGATGATCGTAATTTTGAGGGCGTGTTACGTGAGTTTTTAAGGCTTTCAATGACAGATTGTCATTCCCCGGGTTCACCTTTTTCCTCCTATCCTCAAATTTGACCAAGTGGTCAGTGTTTTGGTGGAATGGTGGCGATGATTAGTTGATTGGCGGTCCACGACGCGTTTTTACGATCCATACGCGAGGACGAGTCATCGATCACGTCATTGTTTTGGGAAACCACTGGGCATGGAAGTTATTTATCCTTCTGATACCTATTACTCTATCTTACCTTTTCTCCTTTCTAATTCCTTCCTTTTCACATTGGGTTCCTTATTAAAATATTCCTGGGTGGGTTAGGGTTATTTTTGTGTTTCCTAGTTTTTAAATTCAATTAATTAGCAGAACCATCGTAAGCTTTTTAATTGCGCCATCTGAGATTTTTTCTCACGCTTAGGAATTCGTAGCCTAATTGACTGTAGAGTTTTGCAGGGTTGTTATTACCAGAATATTTATTATTTTATTGATCAGTTTCTATGTTTCAAGGACGCTGAGTGCCTTGGTCCGAAACATTTTTTTATTAGTTGCTGGGTGTGTTTACGTTAGATACACTTTCGAGCACAAGCGAATGGGTCCTAGGTGGTCTATTCTTGAGTCACCAAGAGCAGCGGCTACTTGGGTGCGAAGATTCAGCGGAATCTTATGTTTTTTTGATTATACGTACAGGTCCTATAGGGTGCTGTACAAGTCCTATAGAGTAGGAAGTCCTTCATGTGATTGTTGGCATTTTTTTAATTAGACTACTAGGAGCGGTTTATTCGCTTAGTTTTCCGGGTTCTCGCTTAGGCGGTTATAAAGGTAACGTTTCGTTATCAGGTTAGAATACCCACATTTTTTTAGTTTATGAGTTTAATTTTTAAGGGTGTTGGGATAATCTTATCCAGTGTTAGTTTTTTTAGTTTTCCTACAGTCAAGCCGGTTGCGTCTTCAACGCAAAAGTAGAAATAAAGTCCCTACCGGTTCCAATCTACAGTTAGCTAAGGTTTTTTTTCATCTCAGCGGAGTGAGATATTTGAGAGGGGGGTGTGTAACAATTTTTTGTCAATTGTTGCGCGATCCCTTGACGACGATTTTTAGTACGCCTATGCTGAGTAAGGCATGCGCAAGGGATCGTAGAGAGCGCGTGCTTGAGCTGCGTTTCGGGATTCTAAAAGCGCACTCGAGGAGCGAAGACGTGTTTTGGTTTCGTGGGCTGAAGATTTATTTAGATAGGGCCGAATATTTGTAAAGAGTAAGTCTGAGAAGAAATCGTTTAGCGAAGTTTGATTTACGAAACCGTAAAACCTCGTAATTAGTTAATAACGGAAACCTTAATTGTGGGATTTGTACCGTGGCGCTGAAAACTCAAACTGTCACCAATCTGCAAGCAACATTGAATGTTCGATTTGGAATATACGGTTAATTGTTGATAGAGTTTTATTGTATGCAAAGGAAGCAAATTCTTATTTTCAGAACCGACGATCCTGCCTCCGCATTAAAGAGTTGGTTTTCCATCTTGGGTCCACCACAATTATTAAATACTGGGGGAGATCTATCCCAGGTGTGGTGAGCAAGGTATTTTTTTTAAATACCCAAATTGCTACACTATGTGATGAGACCTAATAAGGTTTTGTAGTTGTGTATCGTACTTAATTAATGCCACCATCGTATAGTTCTAACAATCTTCAAGTAAAGAACTTTAAGATCAGAAGTGGTTACTTTGAAGATAAAAATTTCAAGTAATATTGAAAAAAATTCAATAATTCAATTAAATATATTTGAGTTACTTTTCAGTACATCTTGCAAAATAAGTCTATTGATTATTCGAATAAAATATGAAATATTCATTAATGGCCAAAAAAGGTTAGCATTGTTTTTATAAAAAACTAGTCGACGTACAGAGAAATATAAACTTGCCATTTGCAGCTTTTTAAAACACAATGTGATTTATTGAGAACTGCTCTACATTCAAAGCTTTTCTATATTGAAAAGAGAAATTAATTTTAATGTACAGAACAGTGCAAAACATCCATAAATATATGAAGTATGTTTCTAAATTGTCCACGATGTAATTTGGCAGGTTACAATATTTTCAATCGTCGATTAGATATGATATATTCCACCACATCAGCATCAACAGATAAAAATACTTTAAATTGCAATTAGAACATCCCTCTGTGAAATTAGAACCCTAATTTGAAATGAAATTTGCAACAATAAAAATGTGCGTTCTAAAAAAATCTCTTTCCATTTGCTCTAATTAAATGGCTTTTATTTCTTTTTATTCTCCAAATCATATCCAAAAACATTAGCTTTGTTCCTTCCATTACAGGTTCATCTTTTTTTATTGCAAGAAAGTAGCAATTAAAATAATTATTGTCGGTAAGTGCCGAAGTACAGAATTTCTTTAGAAAATATTCTCTAACGTAATTTTTTGAAAACTTACTTTAAGAGGGTTGGGAGTTATTAATTTTAATTAAGACAAATGATTTTGTCTCTATTTTATTGTAATAATTTGTTGCTTAACTTAAAGTTTAACTAAGTTATCAAAGTATTGTTTTAAAATTTTTCTTCTTTTAAGTTTAAATTTAATATCCACAAGTTTTTGTTGAGTTCTAAACAAATGAGGTGTCAACAAATTATTCTTGTAAAAGATTTCTTAGCGAAAAGTTTGTTTTTCATTTAAGTAAGCAGTTTATAGCATAAAGGTTTGAATGAGATTTTAAGCCTGAAATTTTTTATTTTAATGAAATCATTTTTTTTTGTGCAATAAATTCATTTACTCTGTGATGTAGAACTGTGAATTCGTTTAGATAGCAATAGTAAAATAAAATTCAATACTTAAATTGAGGTACCTACGCGAAAGCATAATCTAAAGGGGTAACTGTTTTAATTCCATTAATTCTAATTAAGTTCATAAAATACAACGTCGGGGCTAACCGAGACCTCTAATTTAATTTGGTTTCTAAATATTCTGTTGCTCTGTTGTTAACTTTGTTCTTATTTTTCCTAGGTAACATATATACAATATACCTAGTCGGGACATAAGTTCTGTTACACAGTATTAATTAAATTTTTAATGTTTCAAAATAATAAATTCAATTATGATATATACTGCTTTATTACTTAATATATAAAGAATACATTTTTAATATATTTACTCAAAATGTCCTCCTTTAGCCTTTACACAAGCCTTTAAACGCCGTGGCCAATCATCAATTGCGGCACGGACGACTTGTAACGGTATCGATGCTGCTGCTTTCACCAAATCCCGCTTCAGAAGCTCGATATTTTTATGAGGCTTACTACAAGCCATGTTTTCAAGAACTGACCGCAATTTATAATCCAAAGGATTCAGATCAGGACTTCCAGAAGGCCATTGTTCTGCTGCAATAAACGCAGGTAAATTTTCTGCTAGCCACCTTTGGGTTGTCTTAGCTTTGTGTGCTGGTGCAGAGTCCTGTTGGAAAACCCAATGGTTTCCTTGAAAGAGAGAGTCGTTAAGAGGCTTTACCACGTCTTCTAACATTTCTTGGTAAATTGGTGCCGATGTTTTAACGCCTTTTTCACAAAAGTGAAGTTGAGTAACCCCTTCGTAGGATACACCCCACCAAACCATCACAGATGCTGGATAATGGCCTCTTTGAACCCTCGGAATTTTTTCTGCCGCTTCTTTAGAGCTGTGAGCATAAACACGATCGTTTTGCTTATTAAATTTTTCTTTGACAGTAAAATTTTTTTTCATCGGTAAACAAAATATTTTTAAAATTATTATTACCGTGCCTCCTTAATAGGGTTTTCGATCTCTCGTGCCTAATTTTTTTTAAAGCTGTTGTTAACCTTTGTCCTGTTTCTCTACGAAAAGCCCCAAGTTTTAGGTCCTGCCTCAATACGCGAGACACGCTTTTTTTTTTGAAATTTGCATCTCCATAGCAATAATTTTTTGTTTTCGCAGAGGATTTTGTCGTATTCTTTCACGCACTGCTTTAATCACTCGTGGAGTTCTTATGGTACGAGGACGTCCACTTCTTTTTCTGTCAGCTATTGCATTTGTATCGGTAAACCGTTTTATAGCACGACTTACAAACATTTTTGAAATTTTTAACGGCTTTAGCAATTTTAAAATTTCACTATTTGATACACCACATTTATGTAACGCAATAACTGCTATCCGATTTTCTTTCACACCCCAATCCATGTTGCTGGTTGAACTCAAAAATTTTAACTATAGTCTGTACAAGTTGCCAAAAGAAAGGGCTTTCTAAATATGTAATTGTTTTCCACCCTCTGTAATCTTAAGCTGTAAAATCTAACGGTTCTTTACAGGTAACAGAATTTATGTCCCGACTAGGTACAGTAGATGCATTTTTATTAAAAAAACAAACTTAAATTAATGTACATATTATTACTTTTTAGCTCTCTTTAGCAGGGGTAGGGTGCGTATTTATCACTGCTGAAAGTAAAAAAAAATTCACTAGAGTAAGCACAAAAAAAGTAATATTAGATATTATTGAATATAAATTCCGAAGAACATAAACACAGTCAATCATTAAAATTGTTGACAAATTAACGAAGATGTCGCCTGTAGGGTATAAAACCCACCGTACACCAATATAAATTATACGTACAAGTAAACCAAACAAATAATAAAATATAAGAACCCAAATAAAAGTTATATTAATATATAAATAAAACTGGAAAGAAATATGTAATAAAATAAATGAAAATGTGAGAAAAACGAGTGCACATGCAACTTGGGAAATAGGAAATAGCCATTAAATTTGTTTACTAACAACATATATTTTATTTAAAAAATGAGATATGAAACTTATGGGATTGCGTTACTTTAATCCCAGGTCTTATTACGTTTTATTACTTTTGTTGTTTAGCTTTTTTTACATTTTCACTTGTAATATTAAAAGATTAACTAACTAAAATACTCCTACCTATGCATTTTAATTTCCCAAGTGAATTATAGTTAAACATAGGGTGCATTAAAAATATCTTTGTGATACAGGTAACTCATAAACCGATAAGCTTTAATAAATTCAAAATATTTTTCTACCCTACTTAGGAAAATTTTAAGTCTAATAGAGTTTACCTTTCTAGACCGTTGAAAGGCGAAAATGAAGTTATAAGGAAAAATCTTGAATTTTTTTCAAATATTCCAATTTTTTCAGGTTTCCTACAAAATAATGGAATGCACATATCGAATGAAATTCTGGTAAGTAGCTTTTAATGTTATTAATCCAAAAATTTTAATTACTCTTTCCGTATCTGGTCCTATCAAATTATTAGTAGTGCTTAGTCCAGCGTTCCTCAACCTGTTGGGTGCACGAAAATATCTGAAAGAAAATTAAAATAAAAAATATTCCATAAAATACAAATTTGTCATTGCTGAATGCTGCCACAAACTATGATGCACCCACTTCACAATATTAGAAAAAATGAAGCAGATCATTAATATGCTGCTTCTCTGCTAACTCTCACATCAGTAACTATTCAATTTTTTTTAGTTTTATAAATTTATTTGTTGATTGTTCTATTGTTATCGGCTATATACAACAACTATATTAAATGTCAGAGCTATTCATCACCTGAAAGTGATTGAAAAATCGATTGCAAAACAAATACATATAATATACTAACCAGTGAAGCTAAATAGAAGCATTTAATAATGAAAACATTCAAGCAAATTTGAAAAATGTTAGCTGTTATCAAAGAGCGATGACCCCGCTGAGAAGGCTGAACGCTCAGCAACTAAAGTTGGCTAGTACATAATGAATTGAATAATTTATAATAACAAATGCTTTGCCTTCCTGAGGTTGGTTTTTTCTGCTACTTTGAGGTGCAGGACTTTGTGCTATTTATGCTTGTCACGAACAGATTAGGTACCAACTACAATGCCTGTTCATTCATCATCATCGTTTCAGTCAGCTCTTGCTCACTGCTGGACGTAGCCTCCTTCTCCAATGCATTTCAGATAACATAAACAATAAATGTTTTCTTTGAGTTAAAATAATGATCTGAATTTTCTTTCAAAAATGGAATAACGAATTTATAACTTATTGAAATTAAATATATTTTTTGAGTTTTATTTTTGCTTTCATGATGAAAGAAAGCTGCGTTATCTAACAATTTCTTTTTAGTTTTTACAGCTTTTCGATTGATGTTCGAGTTTTTTCCCAGTTTTTTGTTTTAAAAATATACAATACAAATGCATATTAAAAAAAAATTCCGACAAGATTTTATCACGAAGAAAAGATCAAACATGTTAGGAGCTGTTAGCAAATGCTTTGTGTTCTCTTATTGCAAGTTACTTTGTCAGTTTTATTTTATTAAAACTGTTGTAATTTTTAAATATTCGCAAAAGGTTTAATTTAATTTAATTTAATTTTTTGTTGGAAACAACAAAAAGTTGTTTTTAAATAGGTAACTGTGGGTGAGCTTAGTATGGCCCACCCGATATATGCTAGGAATTTTTCTTTTTTTCTATTATTCCCTCAGGGATAAAAATAAATAACAATTCTAACTTCTATTTGCTTTAAGGAAAATTTCAGTTGACCAAACTCTGTTAGAATTCATAAATGTTCAAAAGTATGAAATAAAATTTGCATGCTCGTGATAATAGGTATTGTGTAATTAACTATCATTAAATTTGTGGCATGTATTCATGTTAAAATTAATCAACAATGGCCTTCAGTATCAGTGTCCAACTATGTGTATTGTGGTTTTGTTATGGAGAACCTCTTCATTATGCCCTCCTTGTTAGTGTAAATCAAAAGCCAACTTTAGTCAAATATTGTTAACATTTCGATATACAAGTTTATTTCCAATCCTGTTTTAATTAAATTTCAATTCATCCTTAGGTCTTTTCCATAGGAAAATTTAAGCTGGTTTCAAATAACTTATGAATAGGATATTATAATAATATAAAACAGGCATATTCAAAATATAACTGATAAACACAAAGGTTGGAACAGAAAAAAATGTCTAGTCCTTCTCTAATAAAATTCCATTAAAACATAAAATGAAAATTGCAATTTAATTACTTCATTGTTTCAACAATGTAATTGTCTTATTTCAAAACTGGAATAAAAAAAAAATTTTTTTAATTACCTCATTAGACTGAATACTTAATTATTTTCAATATATTGACGTGTTTCCTTTTATGAGAGTCATATCTGGTCTCTAAAATTAATGTAGTGCTACATAGCTGCGCGAAGTTAAAAAGTTATATTGTTTATATGTGTCATATATAGAGACCGGATTATATGCAACTTAAAATGGTCGAAATATGCATCATAAATGTTCAAAATATGCAATAAAATCGTCAAAAAGTGCCAACATATGCAACTTCAAATTTCAATAAATACTTCAAAAGAACGTTATTTTGACAATTCTACTATTTTCTACATACTAGTATTTTTTACTATTTTGAGAAATATCTACTTATTATAGTAGTTTTAGAATAGGCATTGCCAACCCAAAATTTAATTTGTTGGTATCGCCAAATTTAAATTTTAAATTATCAGAGAATTCCTTTTTTTATAACTTCTATAAAATATGCCCAAATATTCACGAAACTTGATAAAATATGCCAAAATATGCAAGAAATTTTATAAAATATGCTTAAATATGCACGATCGGCAGATTTCAGCCGAAATATGCAGTATTCTTCAAAAATAGCCAAAATATGCAAAACTCATATGCAAATATGCAAATGCATATGCAAATATGCAAATGCATATGCAAATATGCAAATGCATATAATCGGGTCTCTAGTTATATATAACTAGTTGCGGTGATATCAATAAGCGAATGTAAGCAATGCTTGAAGGCCCGAGACCATAAAGGGTAGTAAATCCCGAAAAAGAGATTTTTAAATAATATACGCAATTAAAAATTAATACTTTGTATTTTAGGTGCCCGTTTTGTATATTTGCTTACGGGCCTTAGCCACTCTTGCACCGCCACTGTGTAGAACATAATGTTGGGGGAGTACTGTAAACTTTACCCAGTATTTGTACAAAATTGTTTTTCAATAGATGACCAATATTGCTTGCCGACTTTTAATGAATATGGGTGCAATTTTGTAATCTAATATTGAGCCAATAGTGATGACTGACCAATATCGGCTGCTTATCTTCATAGAACAATTGTCCAATATTGTTTGTAAATATTGCGTCATTATTGATGACCAATTTTACTTGACGATGCTCAACCAATATTGGTGCTGTAATGTAATGCAATATTGTGCCAATATAGGTAATCAATATTGCATCAATATTAGCCGAATCTTGGTGCAGTCTTTCGCCAATATTGATAAACAATATTGGCTGCCGATTTTCAATATTCCGCCAATATAGGTTATTAATATTGCCTACTAATTTTATTGCGGAAATTTTGGCAATTAATATTTCACAAACATTATGTTCTGACGCTTGGTACAAGTTGAGCCAAAATTTATAGACCAATTATTTAGTAAATTATTGTTTTAAGCAGGTGAAATCGGCAAAATTTAGATAATTTATAATGTACGAGTAATGCAGACTTCAACTCAGCTATGATTTAATTTAAAATTAAAAATCCTTGCTTATTTCACTAAAGTTTTACTAACCTAGAAAATTATAAAATTTATTCCAGTAGAAATCGCACTCTGGAGATAAAGGTTTTAAATGCATTCATAACGTTTAACTACTAGTTTCTATTTTTGGCTTTTAATCTAAAACGCTATCACCCTTCCTCTCATTAGCTAAAAAGTGACGATTATAATTAAAAGCAGTTTTCTTCAATTATTTTGTGACGGCCTAGAATACCAGAAAAATCCAATCGGAAACTTGAAGAGTCCAGTTATCATGTTTACACAAAAAAATTGCGCTCCAGATGAAAATTAAAATGAAAAACTAACGTCAAAGCATTAGTCAATACCTTTTCTATTAGTAATGCAGTGAACGTTAACTGTGCTTAAGACTTGTCACCTGATGCTCAGAAATTGTAAACTGTAATTCAGAATTGCCAATTGATATTCAGAAATCAGTGGCGTAACAAGCAGATGAGGGATCCGTGTGCGAAGTGGTAAGAAACAAAAATGAAAGAAAATAATAAATAACTTATATAAACATAATTTTGGAATTCCAATGATTTCCATGCAATTCCAGTGATTTCCAAAGAATTTCTTTCAAATAAGGGCGGATATAGAGACCCCCTCCACTATTTAATTTTATTAAAATTTGAAAATTATACCTAAATTATTATCAAAAATACATAGATAAGTTTTTTATTTTGCAATTTTCTGAGATTTCTTTGCTTTTTCTAAGATTATCTAGATTTTCCAAAAAAATTTCTTAGAATTTTTTGTGATTCCCCACTTCACAAGATTTTCTAAGATCCTGAAATTTTTTAGATTTTGGATATTTTTTTTTCTAAGATTTTCTAGAATTTTCTACATTTCCTAAGATTGTAAAATTAATAAGATTCTCTTGGATTCCCTAAAAATTTTTGGGATTTCTTCTAATTTCTTCAAATTTCCCGCTTGTTTTTTACTAATTAATAAGTGGAAAAATGTGGAGAAATTGGTATATGCAAAACTAAAGGGAAATCGGGGGAAACTTGAGGAAATCTAGATTATTATAGACTATCCCTTTTTTTTTTCATTTTCTGAGATCTCAATGGCTTTAAAATTTTCTTGATTTTTCGAGATATCTTAATATACTTACCTTAGAATTTTCAATTTCCTAGAGTTTCCTGAGATTTTCTTGAAATTTCTAAGTATTTCTCGAAATTTTCTATATTTCTCCAAATTTCCCTCACCAGTACACACAATTTTTCCCATTAGTTTTATACTAACTGAAAAATTGAAGGGAAAATCGTGATATACAAAAGTGAAAAAAAATCCAAGCAAATTCTAAAAATTTTTAGCAACTCAAGAATGCTAATTTCTTTCCAAGGAATTCTTAGGAAATTTAGGATATCTTTAATTAATCCATAGATTAACTTTTCTAGAATTTTCTAGAATATTCTAAATTTTCCCTTTTCTAAGATTGCCTAGTAAAGGCAGATACAATGGGATATTAACCCTTCCCACCCCCATAAGCCATTTTAAAAATATATGTACTACATTTTGTTAAAATTTTAAAAATATCATATCAAAATCCATACTTAATATAATTTTATTCTCCCATCCATGAACTTCGCCTAGATCCGCCCTTGGTTTTAGGTTTCAAGGCTGTATTGACTACAGTGACTTCATAATTTTGAGATTTCTGCACCAAGTTGTGTGCGAAATTGTCTATCACTGGTTCCCATCCCAAAGAACTTTGGGGCCTAAAAATAGTTTTTGTTCGTTCGTTCTTTTTTTTATTAATTTAATTATAATTAATTTTTTTACCTAAATTGATTTATTAAATATATCAGGATTTAAAAATCGCTCAGGACTTAAATATTTAAATAACAAATAATTGTATGTTATTTAATATATTGATTAGTTACAGAGGGGGCTCAAACCCACTAGTCCCCCCTTAAATACGCCTTTGGTTATTCGCGATATAACAATTACAGAGTTCCCACTTCTTTGGAAAATCTGGAAAAGTCATGGAAAATTAAAGATATCCCTAATTTCGTCAGGGATATAATTTCTCATTTTTAGTGTCGAGGAAACTAAATTTTCATTCTCGGAAAACAATTCAATTTAATTTTTTTATTTTGGAATAAATTTGTTTTCAAATTTTTAAATTTAATTTATTTTATTTAATTTATATTATTTAAATTTTTAATTTTTTTAAAATTTTAATATAATTACATTTTGTAATTTAAAAAAATGAAATTTTTGAATTTATTTAATTATAATTAAAATTACTGCTTTTAATTTAATTTTAAAATTAAGATTTTTTTTACCTTTTTATTTTTTGATTTATCGAAATACTAGATTATCTCATATTTTTAATGGTTTTAAATTTTTTTTAAAAGATTGAAAAGGTCTCAGCACAACTGGGGGCCTTTTTAGCCGGGGGACCACGTGCGTTGCACCCACCGCACCTCGGTAGTTCCGCCCCTGTCAGAAATTCTTAATTGTAATTCACATTTATCAATTGATATTACGAAACCGTAAAATTACATTCAGAAAGCGTCAATTTTAATTTGAAAAGCATAGTAGTTTAATTTGGATTGCTTATAGATATAAAATATAAATAATGAAATTATACATAAACTGAATTAGAATTTATTGTAAAAGGGGAATCCCAGTTATCTTAACAAAATTTGAAAACTATTACATTCAAGTATTTTGAAAAAACAAATGTAATCCACAACATTGATGCTGTTTAAAATGCAATTGATAATTTCTGAATATCAATTCAGAAATCTGAATTGTAATTGACGTTTTCTAAATGACAATTGATCTTTTCTGAATTATTGCTGGCAAAATGTGTAGAATAATTAACTCTGATCGGTTAAACATAAATGAAAGTAAATATTATCGAAAAAAAGAACTAATAGGAGAACAGAAAATGTTGCAAATAATTATTTTAAATTAATAAATTTAAAATACATAGGTACTTATTTATTGAAAAAAAAACGAAGAAAAAAAACATGGCAATATATTGTCTGCTTTTATAAATTGAGTAGTTACAAAAATAAATATATCAATTATTGTATTTTAAAATACCCCAAAGCTGATCGTCTACTGATTTCAGTAAACTTTAGTTTAATGAAACTAAAAGGAAATGAGAAAATTTAATCTAAAAGTCTCTAAAAAAGAATTTGTTTTTAATCCGAAGCGGAATCGCATAAGATATTATGTGTAGTCTAGGGGTTAGCAGTCGAGAGTTTGAATCTGTTACCTTTACAATGGGTTGCATTTAGACCGTCTACTTATTTTAAAAGTTTAACTATACTCTACTTACAACATGAATTTGTTCATAAATTTAATTCAATGAAGTTTATGAGTAGTTGTGTTAATTGTTTCTGTACTGTAAATAAGCAATATTATTATTATCATTAAATTATAACAGAAATAGCTATTTCAACTTTTTATAGCTTTTCAATTAAAACTTAAAACTTGGTCTATACTTCCTTAGCACAGAAATAAATACAACTTTTTTTAATTTAATTCTAACAATTCTAAAGCGTCGTTCTCATCCAATTAACGCTACGTAAAATAATTTAAAGAAAAATAACATTTCTTCTTTAAAATTTAATTATTTTATTAACTGATATACGTCAAATATATTGATAAAAACAAAGTTTTAAAGTAGAAATATAATTGTTGTTTTATTAGTGGATGTCTAATTTACGTAACGTTAATTGGATGAAAACAACTACGTAGTATATCTTTGAAAAATAAATGGCAGATAAATAAATAAAAATTATAAAAACTTGTAGTCAAGCTAGAAACAAACTCGAGTGGAAAGTTGTAATAAACTTTAACTATAGAATGCTAGCAAACGTCCAGTTTCAGACACAATTGTCAATAATTTAACGTGAAAGCATTAGTGTAATTAGGTTGCATTGCTTATTTAAGTCTAACTCATTTAAGTTAAAATTTGTATGCTTAAAAATTTAATATTACTACATCTTAGTCATACTTTTGAGGTGACTCATTGAATGCAGTGCTTTCGCGTTAACTTGATAATTTCACTCCTGAGGTTTCCGATTGGCTCTTCCTGGAATTCCAGAGCGTCACTAAATAACTGAACAAAGCTGCCTTCAATAATTACAACCAGTACTACTTAGCCATACGAGAGGAAAGATGGGAGCTTTTGATTAACGACTAAAAACATGAAAACTTCACTTCCGTTGAACGCATTTAAAAGCTTTGAAACCATCTCCAGAGTGTTATTTCTCATGGAATAAACTTCACTGTTTTCTAGGTTGTTAAAACTTTAGTGAAATAAGCAAGATTTAATTTGAAATTAAATCATACCTGAGTTGAAGTCTGCAATATAGTTAAATTTATCCGTTTTACTTGTCGGAACAGCACCCTACACAGTAAAAACGTTTTCTTTGAATCAAAAAAACTATTTAGTTTGAATTATTTCCTTGAAGCAAATAAATTTATTTGAACAAAAAAAAATTTATTGGAGGAAACGAAAACTTTTTGTTATATATATATTTTTTGTTTGATTTAAATAAATTTTTGTTGGACTAAAAATATTTTATTTAAATTAAACAAAATTTTTTTGATTCAAAAAATACTTAATTCAAACAAAATAGTTTTTTCGGTTCAAAGAAAACGTTTTTACTGTGTACTAAATGGGTAACGAAGGTAACAAAATTTACCTACGACATACCTATATTTCCTAATACGAACATGGCCTTGTACGCAGATGATACGGCAATTTACACGCCACATTTTGTAAACCCGAAAGATAAAATTAAATTAAAAACAATTTTTTGTAGTAATTCAAAGCTGAGCTTAGGAAAATTGAAGAAAATGAAACCATAACATAATAATTATATTGTGGGATCTTAATATGCTTAAGGCAGCTCATAACAATTTTGTATTTATTTAACAACCACAGTCTTTGTTGTAAGCAATTGAAAATAACTGAATAACAGTTTGTAAGCTTCTATTTTACTTAGTTAAAATTTATTACGGTCGTTAAAAGTTTTATAAGTAGAAAAAAGTTTATCTAATACAATCGCAGGTTGCGTTTTTATGAGAAATTATATTGTACAACTCTGTAATACTGCAAAGCTTACGCATACAATTTGAAAAATGGTAGGTAGGGCTTGATAGATGTAGGAAATTGTTTCGAACATTTTTTCGATCTGAATTTTGTAATTAAAAAATATTTTTTAGAGTAAATTTATAATATTTTGAAAATGCACACTCTGTTTGTTTTGTTGGGGTGACCACCACTGCAAGTTGCTTTTGTAAACACAGCTCTCCTTTATTAGTATATTAAGATTAATATCGTAAATTAGCTTATTATTCCATTATAAACTCTATTAGGCTTCCAAATTTTTATTGTATTAGGGTATTAATTTTTTTAACAAGAAAATTAAATTTTGAGGCAACAAAATTGAAAAAACACGGCATAAAGCGTACTTAAGCTTTAATGTGAAAAATATTATTTTAACTTGTTTAGAGCATAAACACAAAAGTGAGGGCGCGGTTTTACATAATGATAAACTTGGTAATTTATGACAAGGCTCTAAAAGCTCTAGCACAGGAAGGAAACACTTATTTCTTGTATAATTATAATTTTGCTGACAACTGGCGTTTAGCACGCGTTCTATTCGTACATTGTGCAAAAACGAAAATTTTAATTGCCATCAAAAGCAACTTCACAAAGTTAATTTGTAGGCTTCGACACTTAACATATTTTATTAGCTGTTGAATAAATAATAATCATTCTGTGACTACATTGTACACAAAACCCCTTTTATGAAATTACCAGCAAATTTTAATGAAATAATAAAGCCAGACGTGTTCTTCATAATAATTTTGATTTTGTTATACTACTCGCATTTACAATATTCTTCAATTGGCTATGTCCCAACAATCTTATTACAAGTGGTTCATTAGGATGTTCAAACCATACCATAGGATTAAAATGTCCGGAAGTCTTATAAATTTTCCAAACAACAAAGAAAATTTACATTGTACTAAACTCATTAACTTAATGAATTTTCAGCTTATCCAGCACTCCAAGTGATTTAAAAATGCCATCAAAATCAATTAACAACATATAATATAATTTATTATCTTTTTTAGATTTACAAATTTTGTTAAGCCAAGACTGGCGTATAAAAACTTCATAACAATATTTTTTAGTCATCCATAGAGTTAAAGTTGCTTTATTGTTCCTTTCTTTTCGTCACGATTTATTTTTAACTTGCAATTTTACTCCTGTCGCTGTCAAGTGCTAGTCTATAGTTGTCCATTTTACAGGTTTTTTTCACCAAGAAACAGTACGTATTTTCATTTCACCTCTTTAATCATTTTCTTTACTATTTATCCTGTCTGTTACTATTCATATCTGGAAGAATGTGTTCTTTCAATTTTCTTACTTGTCAATTTAATTTCCAGGTCAACACTTTTTCTCTTTGCAAATTTATTCATAAGATGTTGTTCCCTGTGATTTAACTTTCTAAAATTTCAAGTTCTTAACTTTTCTATTGACAATTTAAATTCATCATTCCTCAATTTAGCCATTTTCAACATTTTTGTTTTCCGATTGTTTTGCCAATTTAGTAGTTTTTATTTCAAATCTCTCTTCTTCATTTTTTATTTGTTTTCTTCATCTTAGTTGTTACTTATACTATGTTTTTTATGTTAGTCTTTAAGGAGGCCACCCCGTGTGATTGCCGGTTTATTTAGCTTTTTTTGGGATTTTTTTTGACGAACAATAAAAATATAGAAGTTTCAAATTTTTACTATATATTGCTATGTATTCTTTTATTTATTAATATTTTACAAAAAACCGCAATTAAATTCAAATTTAATATTCACCATTACATTTTACCTCCAATGAAAAAAATTTTTCTTTTTATTTATATTTTATTTATAACTCAACATTTATTATTTATTATTCGACCACTTTTTTTTACGTCCTTGATTTCTCCTCTCCTACTTTTTGTATCCAGTGAAATCCCCCTTTTACCTCTTTTTACCTCCTAATACTCCTATAATAAACTAATTCGTTCCAATCTTGATCTTTTTTCCTTTAAATATTTCCATATTTGGAACTCTACTTTCTTCACTACTTCCTTTTCCCCTAAGTTGGTAAATTTATGCTCTATATGTTTCTTGAATATTTTTAGATTTATTCAACCATCCTCATAAAATTTTCTCATCTTCTTCCCTTCAAAATCCCCACTTCTACATCTACTAGTATATCCTCTACCAGCTTTCTTTAACTTTTCTATTTTTGAGTTCCTCCTCTTTTTCTTTAATCTGTTTGCCTAACCTATCCTCAATTTCCTCATATTTATTTCTACAATTTTGCTCATTCAACTCCTTTTCCTCAGCCATATTGTCCACTAAGTTATTATTATGTTCTTCCTCAACTTCCCTCCTAATTTGAACTAACTCTATTCCTAAGTTTACAACTTTATCTTCATCTTCTTTTCTGACTAATAAATCCATCTCTTGCTTTGCCTCCTTTGCCCTCTCATCCACTTTCTTATTGATTTCTTCTATTTTCTTATTGGTTTCTTCTTCTTTGTACTCCACTTTCTTATTAATTGCTTCTATATTTATATTGATTTCTTCTATTTTCTTTATAGTGTCTTTTGCTTTGCTCTTTATTTTCTTATTAGTTTCTTCTGCTTTGCCCTCTATTTTCTTATTCATCTCTTCTATATTCTTATTGATTTCTTCTGTTTGGTTCTCTATTTTTTTCATCATCATGAACAACATCTTCTCAAACTTGTCTTTCTTTTCTTCTGGTTTTTTAGGTACTACTTCTTCCATATCTTCAACATCTACCTCTTCATCTTTACTTGTCCTTTCTGATAATCTCTAGCGATAATTTTCTCAAATTTTTTTATTATCTTATTATCTAACTAACTTCAAATATTTTTCCTTTTTTTACCAAGGGTCCAGTTTCATTTGAGCCTGTTTCAAGTCTCTGCTCGGGCGCCAAATTGGCTATGCATTCTTTTATTTATTAATACTTTACAAAAGACTTCAATTGAATTCAAATTTAATATTCATCATTACATTTTTTTATTAATTGACAACTCAACATTCATTATTTATTATTCGACCACTTTTTTTACATTCTTGATTGTTTTTTATTACAATTTTGTTTCCCTTCACTTTCCGAATTTCAACTTTTACAACCCATTGATCCCGTCCAAAAGACACACCCTAAATATCATTGCAGTATATATCAAGAGTAAGTCAGAATTTTTTTAGACCAAAATCTTATCTTAAATCAAAAAAGTAAACGACATTTTAATCATTGAAGCTGTGGCTATCGAGTGAACTAGAATCATTCCAAAATATTGAAAATTGAATAATCGACAGAATTTTTAAAATTAATTATTTAATTTTGTTTAATTTTAATTTTTTTAAATTTTATTTAATTAAATGTTCGTCAATTATTCAATTTTTTTATATAATGTAATAATAATAATACAGCCATACATTCTCAAATGAAATTAGGCTTTCTTTTGCAAGACTTACAAATCAGTTTTCTGATGTGGGTTAAGTAGTCCTCATTTCTTTTGCGTTCTAAGATAATTATTATAATTCATCTTTTAATTAAATTATCAGCTTCTAAAACGAAAACACCTAATACAACAACTCAAAATCAAATTCAGAAACAAATTCAACAAATCAAAACTAAATTATGCTATCCGTCTTCGCCTTCATCACCATCTTTCACCATTTTTCTCGGTTTACTCTCTTTGTCCTCTAATTTCTGATTCCCATAGTTTCAATGTCTTCGAGCACCTGATCATGCCATCTTAGAATGGGTCTTCCTTGTTTCCGAATTTTTATTGGTCTCCACTTGGTGATCTGTCTTATCATGGAGCCCTCATCGTTCTTCAAAATGTGCAGAAGAAAGGAAAACAAATTTATAGAAGAACGAAGATTAACAAACTGAAAAAAAGAATAGGAAAAACAAAGCCAAATAATTTTACTTATATCCACATTAAAGAAACGGAAAGGAAGGCACAAAACAAAATCTATGGTATTAGAGATACTCTCTAATTTAAAATTAGAGAGTAGATAGAAGAAATAAGAGAAATTTGAAAAAGCATTTGCAGGAGCCAAAACGAGGTAAACACGAAATCCAAATTACAGGTATACTAATAAAAAATATTGTAAAGAGAATGGGTGTGAAATTTCTTATAGACCAATAGAAGAATTATGAGGAACAGAAGAGATACCAGATAAAAGGTAGATAAGATAAATTACCCCATTGCATAAGAAAGAAAATGTAGAAGATTACAAATATTATAGAAGAATAACTCTGTTATCAGGAAAATATAAAATATTGTCGGCAAAAATACAAAGAAGACTTGGAAAAGTAACAAAGACACGGATAGGAGATTACCAACATGGTGCACACGTGATGGGCCATTTTAAAAAGGGTCAATTCGGCGCGAACCGGTTCGGGGTGAAAGCTATTGGGTATAGAGCTGGTTTGGCGTGAGCCGATTCGGCGCAAATAATTACAAACACTTAAATTAAGTTGAATTTTGGTCAGGCAGACCAAAATAGTATATTATTTGTGTATTTGTTTGAGATTATTTTATTAATAATTAATAAATTTACGTTATACAACAGAAAGATACAACTAAATATCTAATAGTTACGAAAATTATCGAAAGAGTTGATGATTTTTTATTAGTGAAAACCCACTATACTATATTTGGGAGAGGGGGTTCACCCCCTCTCTGGCCGTAGAGTCACAGGGTATACAGTCCTCACATCTAGATCGATTATATTTGTGAGCAACACCTGGTACTGCACAGTTTTACCTCAAATTTGACAATTTTACTTTATGTCTTCATGTTTTCTGTTGTTTCGGGTTTTCTTCAATCATTGGACTAGGATTTAGAACCTTTTTATTTCTTCCTGAATGTGTTTTCATTACCTCATCCGCTGTTGTTTGGCTTTGAGTCTGTTTTTCGTTTCGTTTCCTGTCTGTAGAAGAGCATCTGTTCCATAAAGGTAGTAGCGCGTCATCCATCCGACTATCATCTCGGGTTTTTCGCTCTTCTAATGTAATGCTTTTTTGGATTTTTTCTATCTTTTTACTTCTTTTTTTCTTCTTGTCTTTTCCGAACTTCATTATCTATATAGGCACTTGGTCCAATTAAAGGCATTATGCGGATATTGTTCCGTGTTTTCCAAATCTTTTTGGTTTCACCAATCTTGGTGTCTCTGATTTATTATGTTAAGGTGGTTGAGCACTGCATTGCCATTTGCAACCGTATGTCCAGATCTTTTGTAGTTCATGCAGAATGTTTCTTTTGCATATGAGTAGGAAAAGTGACCATCATCGCCGCACCTCCAGTAGTTTTTGAAGTGATCCTCACTGTTCCTGCATATTTGAGTCATGTGGTCTTGCATCAGCATCTAGTTAATTTCAGAACTATCTATCCGTTGGCCAGTCCTAATACTCTGAGTTATGTATCTTCCTGTTTATGCTGTGTAGGTTTGAGATTATTTTCAACCGGAATTTAGAGTACATAAAAGTGGCGCTCAACGTGGGACTTAAATTGTAAAAATATTATTTCATTATAATGTGATTAGCCTTACGCGCTAATATGTTATTGTTTTTTGAGATCTGAAAATAGAATAAATTAAAACACATAGCATTTAGTCGAAACCAAAGTAATATAACATTTCCTCGCTGAAGCTATTTTTACTTTATGGAAATATAGTATTTAAATGAAATTTGTATAATTGCATATTATTACTTGTCACCTGTTATGTTAGTAGGTACTACTTTGTGACATTTCTATTTCCGTACAAAATTAGTTTCAATTTAAGCGTGCGATTTATAATGTAGTTTTGTTCGTTATACCGCAAAATTTAAACTTAAAGCGCTTATACCTTTTAAAACATTGCCGTTCTGTTAAGCAAGCAAAATTTAATTAATATGAAATTAAAATACCAATTATTAACTTTCTTGTACATTTTGAATATGACAATTTTAGTTAAATGAAATCCCTAGTCGGTTAATTCTCATTTTAATGAAGTACCATTACGAAAATCCATTTGTTGGATATTATTTAGATGTTGCTTTTAACGTCTATTGATTTATACTCCCAATAAGGATTAAACTTTATTCGCTGTTGTGGTTTAGCAGGAACCAAAAACAAATAGTCCTGCGTTAGCACTAATTCGTTTGAAAGATCTCTTTCGACCTCTTGGGAATTCATTGATTTTCGCGAAATATTTCAAAATATCCAATAATTATTGACCCCACGCTGGGCACAAAACTATGAAAGGGGAAGTGAATAAAATGCCCTTGTTTATCTAACAAATTTCTAAGTGTTATTTATGTATTAGATACATCAAGTGTAATGGTTACCGCTCAGCAATAAATAAAATCCCACATTTCCAATACAGATAGTTTATCTAAACTTTACAGCATTTGTTATTAGCTTGCATGTTAACATTTTATTTAATTTATATTTATCTCGAAGGGATGAAATAAAATGCAGCTATAAAATAATTTCGTTCAGACAAAGCATTTTTGAAAAAAGCTGTAAGTAAATACTAGAGTTATGTTTAATTAAGGAAATTGTACAGCAAACTTACCATAAACTTCCTGCCTTTATATCGGATGTAGAATTGGCAAAACAACCACGGGGATTTCAATGGTAAATTTTTAATGTTTAATTGTTTGCTTTTCAAATTATTTTTGAAATAAACTTTAATAAAGCTTTTTTTAGACCAAAAACAATGCATCCATTCATGTTAGTGCTGTAATTTTTTTACAGAAGATAAACAATCAGAAAGCTACAACCGCTATTTTTAACAAAATCTGTGTTGCCTTGTTTAAATTAATTAAATCCGAATTAAACCTGTTAAAATAATGTTTTTTGTTTCGACAATTACAAAGCAGCATTGATTTTTGTTAAAACATCAATTTTATTATTCTGTAAATAGGTAACTACGAGTTGCTATGTTACAGTAACAACTTTGGCTGTGACTGTGGTGACATCAGCGCTGCGGTTATTTTAAAAATAAATCTGAATAATGCTTTTCAAAGCTACCAGTTTTATTAATTATTACTGATTTGTAGTTTGAAATGTTTCAAAATTTTGACTTTATAATCCTAAGTTGAACAAAAAATGCTTGTGTTAATCACAAGTGGGTTTTTCAGAGATTAAAAATTAAATATTAGATAGAAAAAGAACTCAAAATAAAAAATTTTAAGTAAATTTGTGGTTTTTAGTATGTATTTATGGTTAAATTCAAAAAATATAAGAATAATACAATACGTAGAAAATCAAAATTCAAAAAATTTAAAAAGGAGACAATTAACACATAACAGGTCTGGATTAAGAAAATTTGAAAAAATGAAAATTTCGTAATACGAAGTACAATATAACGTTATTTCATGGTTATTGCCATTCTTCAGTTGCACGCATCGATTACGATTACATTGTAAAATAAGAAGAAAAATTTTTCAAACTAAACAAAATTATCGACTAAATTGTACAAAATTGACTTACCATAACCTCCAAAGATTATCAAAACTGAACTTGTTACATGAGGTATGAATAATTTAAAAATGATTTGAACTAAGAAATTCGTTTACCTAGCACTGCTAGTTTGAAATCCGAAGGCACTGCCCTCTTAATATGATTTCTAAAAACTTTGAAAAAATTCAAAATTCAAAAATTTACCACGTTTTTTAACCGTGAGGCGTAAAACTAGAAAAAGAACTCAAAATAAAAAATTTTAAGTAAATTTGTGGTTTTTAGTATGTATTTATGGTTAAATTCAAAAAATATAAGAATAATACAATACGTAGAAAATCAAAATTCAAAAAATTTAAAAAGGAGACAATTAACACATAACAGGTCTGGATTAAGAAAATTTGAAAAAATGAAAATTTCGTAATACGAAGTACAATATAACGTTATTTCATGGTTATTGCCATTCTTCAGTTGCACGCATCGATTACGATTAAATATTAGATATTTTCTAGCTTTACAAATATAAACACATGCCACAGTTAAACTTTTATGTAAAATTAATAATTTAATAAGTTTACGTGTTCAGTAGGTAGATGTTTGAATACTAGTAATTTATAAGTCGATATGCTTTTTGCTAATCCATAAGTTATATAATTTCAAAGTTGAAATCCATTAAATTTTACTTAGTTTCGTTTATGTTATTAATTTACAGCACAAACTTCTGAAAAATTAATTTCTACCAAAATTTTGTTGTACCTAGTGGTTAATCTGCATTAAATTAACAAAATAATCATTTCAAACATTAAAATTATTATTTTAAACCAACATAGAAGCAATTCTATGTAACCATACATACAATCACTAATCAATACAATTGATTATCAAGTAATGGTAATCATCAACATCAACAGAACAATTATTATTGTTATTTACGTGAAATCGAAAGAAAATACTAAATTAACTAAACAATGTACTTCAGTAATATACAATTAATTTACTTATACATTAGTGAAGTATAATTATAATTACTAATGATCAGCTAATGCACAGAGAATTTTTTTTTAGTGTTTTGAAGTAATTTTTACTTCAATTAAAGTTCAAATCAGCTTCACACCAATTTTGAAGTAAATTTTACTAAATTTGAAGTAAATTTTACTAAATTTGAAGTTAATTTTACTAAATTTGAAGTAAATTTTACTAAATTTGAAGTAAATTTGACTAAATTTGAAGTAAATTTTACTAAATTTGAAGTAAATTTTACTAAATTTGAAGTAAATTTTACTAAATTTGAAATAAAATTTACTCTAATTGATGTAATATTTACTTCAAAATTATTGCGAGGATTGTTTTTTTATTTGTGTGATGTTAATGAGATCGCGTAAAACAGGATCAAATGGTTAATCCAGCTGCCTGAGGAACGGTTACACAGAAAACTCTCGTCAGTAGCAACCTACTGGTACTTTAATCACACCAAGTGGTCGTAGCACAGTCTTGAATTTTTCTCCGATCAGAATTCGACGGCTAAAATATTCGTTTGACTAAAAAATCGAAAAAAATTTCCCGTATTTTTCAATCAATAATTCAAATTTGATCGACCGGTCCCTTAAACGACAGAATGAAAAACCCCGCGCTGTCATAGTTGAACTCCAAATAGCAAAATTTCCATGAATACCGGGGAATTTTAGAAACTCTAAAATATTCTGGATAATTTATAGAGATTTGGAAAATCTTTTCTTTTTGTATTGTCATCAAAAAAGAAAGGGCGAAGATAAAGCTACTGTGTCTCTGAGTAAATAATCGTTCTTGCACTAATAACCAGAAAGAATTCAAGCAAAATTATTGAAAGGGTAGCAAACCTTTCTTATTTTAGTTCCTTACGCCTTTTACGGTGATAAACACGATTTGAAATTTTTGCTGGGAGAGGGGAGATAAATTCTGATATATTGTAGTGAAACAAACGTAAAAATTTCCTTTACCATTCTGTAAAAAATTTTCTTTCTGCAAGCTCAACAAATCGAGAGTAAGAGGCAATCAGGAGTCGGTTCCTGTGACGCAAAATTAAAATTTTCCAAAAATAATTAATAAAACAATTTCAAATTAAAATTATTTTCAACTTTTAAATAAACTTTTGAACTTCATAAATAGAACGGCGATTGTAGGTACACGTTATCAGGCAACACAGGGAAAAAGGATTGTTTCATTTAAATAAAATTTATTTAAATTAACAAAATTTTTGTTTGTATACGGGGAAGTAAATATTTCTTTGAAATCTTTGATTTTTCTTTGAAATGAAATAACATTTATTTCTGTAAAAGAAGAATATTTTCTATTTAAAAAATGACAGTCAAGCAAACCGATATTCTTTCATAATAAAAAATTAATTTACGGATCCAATTTCAATCAACGATCCAATCCAAATTTCCCAAAAACCCAGTGTCGTACAAATTTCGGACAACTTCCAGAATAAATGAAACAAACAATTACTCACGTAAATCTAATCTTTATATTCTCCAATCCAATCACAAAAAATATCTCAAATTAGGGACGCAAATTTACAATTTCAGGAGAGACCTACTACGTCTGCTCGCTTCCGCGAACAAACTTGGAAGGAGCGAATCGTACGTCTACCCTTACTAACCTTTAAATTTCTAATGCTTAAAAGGAGTACAAATTCAAAATTTACAATTACCTTCCAAGAATTATAAAAATAAGAGTACCTACCCCAGAACGCAAAATTAATTAGTTTGCAAGTTGAACTCATCTCGAGCGGTGTTAGTACAACTTGGAGAAGATCTTGGCTTGGGACTCCAAGTCCACATGTTGATCTCAGTTTTTGGAGACAAGAACACAAGGAGAGACAAGATCCTACTATAGACATGATCGGTTTTATTAACTTATTGTGTTTTCAGTACCTTATTTCACTCAAGAGCATTGTTATCACATTTTTAATATTTTAATTGTCGAAGAAATCTGGTGATATCTGTTTAGCCTCAGTTTTGATTTAGATAACTTGTTACTCACGGAATACTTACTTTACTTTTAATTCAAACTTTCTTAATCCAAAGAGATGAGACGGGCGTGAGTGGCGATTAATTAACAAGCTTCCAAAAGATTCGAAAAAAACACACACACCTGTAACATAACGGCATAATGAATTTTAATATCATTTACACAATTTTGGTGTACCACACCTAACATTAACTCAAATGCTAAATTATCAATCAAAAGCAATGAAATCCAAGTGATCACCACGGCCGTGGCTGGACTAAAATAACTTATTCTAATTTCCAATTTATAGTCGGCCCTGGCTGGAACACTATTAAATATTACAAATAAATCTGACCTTAAGTTACAATCCTTAATCCTAATTAATTTGCCGATATTCCATGGGAGGCTTGATCAACCCACAACCACATAATTCACAAACGGAGTTCATTGAATCCCGAAACCGTAATTAACCAAGCACTTGCTTAAACAATTTCAAATTATAAATAGGATTCACAAATGCTTGTTACCATTTTTATGGTTTAGCTGGGACTCCTCTTCCCCGGCCGTGTGAGTTACTTATATCGCCTTTCTATTACCCCTCTCGATACCTCGGTCGCCTCCTGTCGGTAATACAGGATGCTGAATTGTAAATAATCCCACGGTTACGGCAAGGCTGGTAAAGCATAATAATATTTATCAAGTGCTGAAATGTTGAATTCCACACGATCTCGACCGGAACCTAATAGGCGTAATAAATTATCTTTATTTAGTGGCTGAAAACGCAGAACTCACGCTATCGGAACGGAACTTATTAAGCATAAATTGTAAATAATTAATTTTCAACACAATAGAAATCATAGGCGTAACAAACTGTGTTATATTACTAAAGATAAATTAGAAAAGACATTATATATGTTAAAATCAGCTGCTGAAGTGCATCGACTACTAAGCAGAAAAAGAAAAATTATTAAATAATGGCAAACCACCAAGGTAACCTGTCTTGAAAACCTTTCATGAAATTAGTTAGTTACCCTTATTACGACATAATAAGCCTACGCTATTTTCCATATACAAAATATATCTGCCAATGTTACTATAGAGGATATCTCAGATTCACTCAGCATCTTCTCCCGTTTTTCTTAGTGAAAAAAAAAGAATCAAAATAGAACATCAATAACTAAACACATTCTAAGAAATATATCTTGTTTGTTTAAATAAGTTTTGTATTTTGTATTATTTTGTGTACCTCAGTTTGATTCATATTAACTTTAAAACCGCTTGTAGTGGGCATCAATTAACCAGACTTTAGATTTTAGTTTATGAGGCTCCAAGTTACATGTGTCAGATATTAAACAGACGAGATATTTCTAATTTGTAATCTAGATGCACGCTACTTGCTCGGAGCAACATTTATGAAGACAGAAGTTGCTGAACATTCAACAACTTTTGTATGAATTCTACTTGGAACAGAAATCATCCGGCAATTAAACTTTGTTCATTACGAACAACTGAACGAAGTCTCTAGGTACTCATGTAATAGACACCACATTAAATCTGCATTTCGTTCTTCTTCTGAAATATTAACAATAACATCTATGTGAAAGAAATTCTAGAAATGCCACGGCTACCAATTTATTCAAGTTCTGAATATGTTTAAAGGCGAACAGGGCAAAATTGATCGATTGCTTAATGGATTGTAAATTAAATTAAAAATTTATGAATGCCGGATTACTAACATTTACAATGGTTTGAAAGGCCAACCAAACCATCAATTAGGTGCAATTAAATCAGCTAAAACTTAAAAACAAACAGTTGATGCTAAAAGGTTTATGTAGAAATTTCGTTCCAGGCGAGTATTCAATGGACATGTTTTCTAGGCAACCTGCACTTTATATCTATTGGTTCTAAGATCACACCATCAATTGTCACGCCATCTTTTGAGTACGCTAAGCTCTATCGCGGAGAGCAATCACTCTCTGTGGCTACGGTTCTTCTTGTCATAGTATTATGTTATAAGGTGAGATTTAACCCCGTCGCTCCCTACCGTCAATATTGCTAACTTTAAATTTACATTATGGATAGGGGAAATAATCATATAGTTTTTATCCGGCTCGAAGGACCATGTGTAATGGACCGAAGTCCACCTAGTGGTAGAGTATAATTCAAGTCGAAGTTTATTATTTACAATTATTTTTGATGAGTAGCACGCGTAAGATTGGTAAGTTGGTCATGTATTTAAAATGGGGATACGCGTGATTATTGCAATTATTTCAAATTATTAATTGTAAATTTAAATTTATCTATCTACTGAATGGTTTTTAATTATATTTTACCTAAATTTCGTGCCGTTGCGGTATTTGTAGTTTGCTACATATTCAATTTGGTTCCTATTCTAAATTTTATATGCAATACAAAAAACCTACTATTGTTTATCGGCAGACTTTTGAATTGGTTGCATTAAAAAACCTTTGCGCCTGACAGAGAGGATAGTTTTATGCTATTATTTTTTGGTATGAAAAAGTAATTTGGGTTTGTTATCTAGGAAATATAGTAATGTTGACCGAAGTTTGAGGATATAAAAAGATGAACTAACAGCTGCCTAACCAAACAAAATAATATGTGTAATTAAGGTGAACTACCACAAGGGATGGTGCTATTAAACACGTAATAAAAGATATTCTAACGTAGCGTAGAGGATAGACGGACCGACAGCGACGCGCCTTTTCGATGTTAACCCTGCCGAGAACAAAATTATAGATTAAAGCACATTCGGACAACAATTTTTATGTTGAATAAATTATTTAAATTAAATTTTTATTTTGCCAGCATAGGTATTTGCATTGGCTGCGCATGTCTTTGTAAGCTTTCGCTGCATTTTTTGCTTTGTTACTGGAGAGAATTTTACATTACAATAAATAGCGCTGTTAATATTGTTGCAGAATGTAAAATAATATGAATGCTGAATAGCTATAACGTATTTCAATCGGAATGGTCGTTTTATATTTTCAGGGTTGTGTTTGAACCTCGCAAAACGAATAAATAAATGTATATAACGCTGAGTACTTATAAATTGAAATTGTAAATAAATGTTGTATGGTTTCGAACATTCTAAATGTAATTTTACAAATAAATTGAGTACACGGAAAAGAAGTAAAAGGAAGATAAATTTTTTTCAGGCTATGTATCATATAAGCATGCATATCTACTTGTTTTCTTTGCCTGAAAAATGTATTGTATCTATACATAGAAACACAATTCGAATGTAGATATCCAATTAACTAGGAAGTTTTTTGTTTCTCAAGGAATATAAGAAACCTATCGAAATAATGAGGAATAGTTGGAATATCCGGTTCCACTATTGTTATTTTTATTTAAATAACAAGATTTCTCCAATTACTCAACCATTTAATTTAAATTAACGACATATTTTCATGAAAATCGAAAAACATGACATTTCACCCTTGAATACCATGAATAAAAGCAAATTACATGATTATCAATAGCACCCTCAAGCCTGCCCTGTGTGATGATAATCTTTCTACCAGTATTTGTAAAGGATTTCGAAATTGGCGTTAACGATTCTAGTTTGCAAATGTTATATTATTACAATGCGAAGTACAACTTCTTGTTAGTTACATTTTTTGGAAGTTTCGAATCATTACCAACCATAATACCCAACTATTTCTATTAATTATAAAGTTTATACGTACAAAGTTGCTTTTAAAAATGTAGGGTTGGTAACGTATAGCGGCTCACCCTAGTTTCGCTTTCTTATGTACAGTTTACGTGCGGAATACTAACTCAGATTAAGTTAATTTTAGGTCGAATAACTAACTGATGGTTGTTACCAAGAGCTTTTATTATACAACTGAAATTCGCACAAAAGTTTTATGTGTAGTATAATATGTAAAGTGTACACTAATTACTGCTATATGACGTCATTGGACATTAAACCCCAAATGTTCTTGCTGAAATCTCAGGTACACTTTAGTATTTAAATATTTTTTTAAACAAAACTTTTGATATAAATTAAATTAACTGCCGGTGGGTAAACATATTATAATAACAGAGGCGTAGATTAAATGCCTACGTAAAGTTATTAATCAAGTACATTTTTAATTACGAAGAAATCTCAAAAATAAATACGTAAATTTTTGTAATAAATTCCAGTTTTGGATAAAACTTAAAAAGTTTATGAAATAAATTTGCATTAACTTCTTAATGACCTGTTGCTGCGATTACAAAAATAAGATTAATATTGCCATTTACAAACTGCATTAATCAAAAATAATATTTTTAAAAATTTTAATAAATCATTCGAATAATTTGAGCTTGAAGCCGATGAAATTATTTTTTACTAACTGGATAATTCTGTTCAATCGCATTCAATTTATTCATTTCAGTAATAATTGATGAGCAAAGGCATGGAAAAATTGCTACAGCTTATTTAGCTGTAAATACAAATAAATACTTAGTAATAATAATATATAAAATTGACAAAATAAATCGAAATGATTATTGTAGACTGGGCAATTCTTTCTTTTTAAGAAAATAATTTATTTGAGTTGAGTGTTGAACCTAAATAATTATAATTAAAAATATAAATCTCTTGGGTTGAGGTTTCGAAAGCACAGCTTGAAAAAGTTGAAGATTATCGTTTCAATGTTTGAGTTATCAATTTTGAAAATTTGTGACAAATTTATGCCACCCTAAATTGACACTTACTAAATCTCCATCCAATTTTGTTTGTAAGTGCAATGTAAGCTCATAAATAATGAAACTTGGGTAAATTTTGTAAGGACATGGTTAAGTTACTTTGAAGTGAAGCAAACTGTTTACATCATACAATTTCGATGTAATAATATAACCTTAATGTTACGATAAATTGTAATCTCCAAACATTATTGTTTAACTTTATAACGAAATTATAAAACTTAATTATAATCGCTGAATTATGTTTAGACTTCATCATTAAATTATATTTTCTAAAGCGGTGCATTAAAACTAATGTAAGTTTGAGGTATGAAAACGTGAATACATTTTGAGGTTGTTAGAAGTGCATTACCTTAACACATTTTCTGATCAGCTGCAAGCTTTTAAAACTTCTGTTCCTACAAAGTAATATAATCTGGATTTAGCATCGCTTTGAATATTACGTTCGTTTCAAATGTGCAATGATTTATGCTTTGAGTGCTCTCTTACATTATAACTCTCTTTAGTTTTACATTAAAAATAATGCTAAAAAGGTTTCGATAATATTATACATAAAACTCTTTCCAAGACAGGGATTCCAAGTTTTCCTTTTCATTTAAGCGGATTTTCCAAATCGAACTTCATATAAAGGATACCCCAGGTGCGATTTGGATACTATTAAACATTAACCGATATAGGGTAATGCAAATACAGTCTTTTCTCACTAATACCTTTATAGGTAATATTTTATATTATTATTATTTATTTGTATAAATAAAAGTTAACGGTAAAAGCTAAAAAAATCGAAGATTTGTAAAAATATCCAAAGGAATTAAAATAAACAAATATTACCTGCAAATTTATTACATCTAACAAAATAATAATACAATAATAGTAATTAAACTAGCAGCCTTTATAAACACACAAATATTCCAATTAAACGTCCAACTTTTATATTTGACATCATTAAATTTAAAAAAAAATTATTATTTATTTATTTTAATTTATATTTTGTATTTAGTATTTAGTATTTAAAAATAATTGTTTTATTTTTTCGAAGTTCTATAAACATCGAAAATCTATAAATAATTAAATACAATAATTTTAACATACAGAATTCCAGTTTTAATTATGCTTAATAGTTGTGGAGCTAGCTACTAGCTCCGCTAGGTAGTAAGCTAAAATTTTACGTGTTTGTTACTTCCATCCAGTTAAGATCAGCTAAGATGTGAAATTACATAAATATCCAATTAAGGAAATTTTGATTAAAACCGCAACTATTTATTCATATTTTCTTAATTATAAAAAAAATCATTTAAATAATAAAGAGAAATCAAACAAAAAGACTCTTTGAAGTTAGTCTAGCAGTTCACATCCTCCAAGCCTTCAGCTATTGCGAAATTGTCTGTTATTTCTATATTTTCCTAAATACAATTATTTTTTTACATGTTAGAAAAATTAATGATTGAAAAATCTTACTGTTTTTTAGGATAACAATATGCAAGCTAGATAAATTAGTTTGCTACACATGGGTCCAGGTGTGTCGAATTTCAGATTCTCATGAAATTCGAAACACCTGGATAATTACAATCCATATTGTTATTTCTATATTAACTTAAATTTTGCAATTATAATGGTGGTTTAAAATTAGTTTCCTGGATACACATTGCTACCGAATTGGAGTCAACAAGCAAATGCTTAATACGAACAAAACTATTGTTACAAATATTTAAATTATATAAAATATAAAAAACAAAAAAGAATTTATAGTTGAGATATTGGTCAATTCTAAATAAACAAAATTGTAGCGAGACAACGGCAGACAGGGCCGTCGGGAATCAATGATCGACGATTCTCGCTACGATTTTGTTTATTTAGAATTTTCATCTATACTGTGTAGATTTTTATGACCAATATCTCACCTATAAATTCTTTTTTGTAGTTTCTAAAGGTCAACTAAAAAAGACATTTAAAATTTTTGAATTTCTTGAAATTCAAATATTCTTTTTACCGTTATTTTTTTTATATAAAATATATGTATTAAAATAAAAAAATAATTAAAATAAATAAATATTTAAATAGGTAGTAAATTATAAAATATTTAATTAAAAGTGATTGGGTCAGTGGCGTATTTAGAGGGAAGAAATTGCCCCCCCCCCATGGATAACTCGGATTGTACCTCTAAAGCGCTCCTTGATAAGGAGGTTTTAAAATTTTATCAACTTTATTATTTTTATTTATTTGTTTACTAGTTATTTATTTATTCATTCGGTTACCACTGACGCGCACGAATGGATTAACGAGATTCTGAAAATATTTTGATCTGCCCCCTTCAAAAGCATTTGCTAAATACGCCACTGGAATGGCTAACACTAATTTTGCACGTAAAAATCACCTTGTTGTTTGAAGCGAACTCCATTCTGTTGACGGTATATGTTGTCGTGTAATCTGGAGAGAGAGGCAAATAAAAATAAAAAGTTTTTTATTTCCGGATCTCAATCGCTTACATAATAATGCAATAATTAAGACTTTCCTAAACATCCCAAAATTCAAATTTTTAATTCTTTTCAAACTGCTGACTTTAAGGTACTTGGTTTAAATCCTGGGAAAATCTAAAACTTTAATATGACCGTCTCCGTGTTTCGGACGGCACGTTGAACCATGCAGTTCCCCTGGCTTGGTGATTACCGCCATCAACTATTAAAAAAAATCGTTTTTAAAAATCTTGTGGTTTTTCTTGTAGTGGCACTCTTGATTGACAGATCGCGACGAAAACCTTATTTTCACCTTTCTACCGTAAACTCTACTACCATACCAACATCTCTTTACATCACCACCCTTCTACATCATGCCGTGATTGGTTGGATAGTTCAGGAATAAACCGTGGGATAAAATATGTCGACCGACAGACAGATTTGCATCAAAAGCAAATGTCCATTGCTTTTCATTTTTTGCAGATCTTTACGTTGCTGAACACAGTGATCTCAAAATATAAAAAAAAAAATTTTTTGATTAAGTACCATACCTTCAATTTTTATAAAACAAGGTTACAAGCACTCCCCAATCCGGTTTGAGCAGCCGTGGGGTCTTAATGGCGTAATCTTTCTTAATAAATAAAGAAGCCAATGATCCAGTAGTAGACTAAAGGGCTGATGATAAATTACTTCAATGGCGTTGTGCAGCCATTCAGCCAAAAAACTCATGCCATCTGTGTTATAGACCGTAAAGGGGTCCTTTTGGTAGATTTTATGCCTAAAGGGACTACCATTAATACAGAGGTTTACTGCAATACCCTTAAATAACCCTAAAGACCCATTCAGAAGCGCAGAAGAAGAATGCTAACCGGGGGAGTCAGCCTCCTTCTGACATTGTTTGGATGGGATATTATCAACCTCCCCCCATTCACTCGACTTGATAATTTCAGACTATCACCATTCCACTAAACTAAAGGAGTTTTTGGATTGGAAACATTTTTCCAAATCCAAAAAGAAGGCGGAGGTCTACGACGCTAACATACAAAAACTGGTGCTCCCACTACAGAAATGTCTGAATCTTGAAGGTGATTGCGTTAAAAAATAGTTTAATAATATACTAGCTTGTGAAGTATCCCGTGAATTTGTATCCCGTGTATAAATATATCTCGAACTAATCTAGATGCCCTTCGGCCTGAATTTACCATGGCGCGCCTTCCAAAAATGCATATATGATGTTGAAGTCGATTACAGAACACCTTAATTACGGGAGTTGGTTCCTTTATAGACTACCCGAATAAGTGAGTTGACTCAACAGTCTTATTATAAAACGGCACGCGCGACCAATACTTTCAAAAGCCGATAGTATCACAAAATTTACTGAAATTTCTAACCTTCACAATTTTAGAACTAATTACTTATTAAATTCTTCGTGTTACAATTAATTTCGGACTACGGATGACTGTCGTTCCCCCATACCATAATTGAATCCCGAAGCCGTGATTAACGAAGTTAACCAAGCACTTGCTTAAACAATTTCAAATTATAACTGGATACGCGAAGGCTCGTTACCATTTGGTGGTTTAGCTGGGACTGCTCTTCTCCTCACGTGTGAGTTACTTATATTGCGTCTTATCACCCCCTTGCGACACAATCGTCGCCTACTGTTTGCATCCAGGTCGCTGAATCGTAAATAGTCCCACGGTTTCGACGGAACTTATTAAGCATAATAATATTTATCGAGTGCTGAAAAGTTGGATTCCACACGATCTCAACGGGAACCTAGTAAGCATAATAAATTATGTTTATTTAATAGCTGAAGGTGCATATCTCACAATCGTAACGGAACTTATTAACCCTTGATTATAATTTAATTTATTTTTCAATGTGGTAAAAAAACATAGGCTTAACAATTCCCATATATTCTCATGAGTGTACACTATAATTCCCTTAAAACTGGTTCACACTATGCAATTTCTCATGCGACTTTATCGTATGAATTATCCTATCTAAAATGATAAGCAATGCGCATTGCTTTTTTTTGTTTTTATGTCACTGAATACCAAAAATTGTATAGTGTGAACGTAAAAATATTTCTAATATGACAAGTCGTACAATAAGTCACTTGAGAAATTGCATAGTGTGAACCAGCTTTTTGTGTTTTCTTTTTGAGTTCTGAGAATTTCAGGGATGTTTTTAGTGTTTGGAACGACTCAAAGATCCAGTCATTTTATATCGGTAATTTTTGAGTTGAAGCTACTTTAGAGATGTTTTAAATGAGTATGGGAGTGGCTCAGAGATTCACTGTCTAACTGGATTCGACGTTTTTATCAGGAGATATTTTTTTTGCTGAAGAACTTCCAATAAGATTTGCTTTAATTCAGTATTAATTAATATAATATTTTATTTATTTTCCAATATTAAATTGATTTTGTATAATTGAGTTATCTATGTATTTTCCCTTTAATGAGATTTTATTTATTTCTCTTTCGTTTTCGTAGATTTATCATTTTTCTAGTAAGTTTTCAGTAATAATACGAATTTCTTCACTTTGAATAGGTATTTTGATTTTCTGTACTCAATATACTGAAACAATTGCATACTCTTTATTTTTTAAGATAATAGTTTCTTCTAGTTAAGAGCCAAAGAAAGAATTTTTTAATTTTCGTTTAGAATTTTGTGTTTTTGTAGATAGGCATTAGATCTAAGGAGAAACCGGTAATCAAATTTTTATAGACCAGATTTTATTTTATGAGGTTTTCTTAGATTTCCCTATATTGCCCCGAATTTCTTAAAATTTCTTTGGATTTCCTCAAATTTCCTAAGATTTTTTAACTACTTCAGATGTTCTATTTACTTAGATTTCTTCGAATTTCTTAAGATTGCTTGGGTTTCCTTTCACTTGTACACCAAATTTCCCCAGCGATTTTCCTCTCGCATTAGACAGAGTCAGAGATGGAAGTACTTTTAATGTAGTGATTATAAACTTCTAGAACTAAGTGTTTAATTAACTTTTTTTTTTAAACACCTAGTTATTTGAAATGGGTTGAGCTTAGTTTCATTCTAGTGACTGTGCGTGTAACCTACGTTACAGCTCAGTTACCACTTGGCGTCAAGATTAATAGTAGTGTATGTCATACAATAATTTTATTTTAAATTGGATTCGTTAATTATAGCCGAATATTACTTAAAAACTGAGACTCCTCTCCTTCTAGATTAATGTCTTTGGAGTTTCTGCCGCATATATAAAAGTTTTTTTTAAATATAGGACTAATTTTCGAGTTTTATTTGGAAACAATGTTTTCTGCCCTTTTAGACCTGTGCCTTTCAAAATCGGTTTTTCCACAGAAACATTATTTTAAAGTGGAATGGTTTACGAGTTTTACATAAAAACAGAGACTTCTAGATCGGGGCCTTTCAAATTCGGTTGTGTGTTACAGGTATATTTGTATTTAAAGTGGAATGCTTCTTTGACTTATTCATCTAAGTTTTTGCTATTAATTTAAATCATAATTAAATTGTTGGTGCTTTGGTGAAAAACAAACTCTTTGATAAAGTCCTTTCGCTATGCGAAACACTTTCGCTTTATCATACTATCACTTTGCTAATTATTCTTTTGTTAAACTACTAACTTAATTACTTGATTGCTATATAAAAATAAAAGGGAAAAAAATGAAAATAATAAATCGAATTTGTTTCGAATTGGAAAGTTATTATTTTGATGCTAATAAAGAAACGGCGAAGTTAATGTGCATAATGCAAACCTTCTCATCCAAGAAGAAAATGGAAATGAGCTGAAATAAATATACTTCAGCAGCGGGAAGGTTGTTATAGTATATTATTATACTGTAAAATTATAAATATTAAAATATGTGAAGTTAAATCATGTAAATATTATTTAGAAATTTTTTCAATCTGCTATTATGTTTTCCAAAAAAAATTTAAAAAAATTCTGAAAGAAATTTTTTAACAAAAACAAACGTTTTCACTTTGATATGTGGACATCGAGAAGATCCCGACACTCAATCTGTATGACTTCGGAAACTTTTCAGTTGTACGTTGATATCTAAACGACATGTTTTCAGAAAAGTGAAAAGTAGAAGTAGGATATGTTCTATAGATTGGTTACTTCGATTTTAGGCATAAACTCCAGTTGTTGAAGTTTTTTGAAATATAAGATATAATAAACTCAAGAACAATTAAAAATATAATTTAAAATGAAATACAAAGAATTACTGCAAAAATTTTACAAAATGCTATAGGAGAAACTTGAGCCATGTTTGTTTATTGTCAAGTAGTTAATGGGCAGCACTTTACACGTTTTCTTTTCTACATTTTAATGGGAAAGTGATATACTTAACAAAAAAGTTATTTGGTTATTTAACAAAAAAATTGTTCTGAAATTGTATGTTTTCCAAACAATCATGTACCTGCAATAACAGTAACTTAACTCAATCCCCCCAAAACAAAGCCTTTTATGAATTGAATCGATTGCAATTGTACCTCACTTCTCATAAAAGAAAACATAAAAGAGAAAAGTAGGAAAACTACAAAAGTAACATTTGAACACCAATTTTTTGTCAAATGAAAATTTCGTTAGGACGGAATCCTTAATTAGACGTATTTATGCAGAAACCTTGCAGTTATTTATAAAACAAAAAAATAAAAAAAATTTGATTTTAAATATTGTAAATAATAGAATACGGAATGTCGTGGGTAGGTAGGGTTGTGCATAACTACGTCCAATTATAAACTGAAACTAATTGGATTATGATAAGACCATGATAACCTTCCACTTTTATTGCTATCAATCCTTGCGGAGTCATAAAGGAGCAATAAAGTTGTACATTTTCCTCCTAGATTTATATAAAACTTCAAACTCCCCTAAGTGCAATTTTCTTTGCTTTTGTTTGAAGCTTAACTGCATTACTGTAATGCACGTTTACTTGAGGAAAACAGGAAAATTTTCACATCCTAGTAATGAAATCTATGAGATTTGCTAATTTTGAAACCCCAACTTTTGTAACCTTAACCTTAAAGTAATTGTTGTAAGTAACTTACCTTGTTTGATTGAAGTTTCCATTAGGAAAAGCACAAGGGAAGCTTAATCAGAGATCTTTTTACTTTAATCTTGATAATGATTAACGTTGATAGAACGCCGTTGTTAAATGCAAGCCAATTTAACAACTTTCGGTGTTAAGAGCTTTAGTGAAGAGCTTTTTAATTTTTATTCAGAAAAAATCTTTCGTTTAGCAATAATAGTAAAAAGCTTCGCTTGTGCTAAAATTTTTAATTTTAATTAAACCTTGTAATTTTTTATTACGGTCATTCTATACTTTTTACTTTTTTGATTAAAATCTTAATTAGGTTTTTATGACTAAAATATAAAACCCAGATAATATAACTTAAGAAAATTGTCTCACTAACTTAGTTTATTTTATATTTCCAATTTTATGATAAAACTTTAAATATAAGTTGAATAATTGTCTTTTTACAGTTTAAACTTCCACCTTTTACTATTAATTCGTATGTAATTTAATTATTATTTTTTCATGATTTTCATTTTCTTCCTTTTATCTATCTTATTTTCCAATATTTTTTTTATAATTTCTTCTTTTTTCGCTTTTTTTCGTCTTTTTTAATCAATGTACTTTTATTTATTTTTCTATTTCTATACAGAAAAACAAAAAATTCTGTTGCTTAGTTCACATCCTGGTAGAATGGTCGCAGTAATTGGTAAGAGCTGTACCTGCAAGAACAATAATATTTTTTTTAATAGCAGTATAGCGCACACCTAAAGCAATATTTAGATGAAATATTTTATTGCTTGTCCATAAACATTGTGGTTTAGTTACGTAAGCTTTAGAGTAGCAATAGAGAATCCAGGGTTTAAACGGCAAACGTTGGCAACGTTATATAGAGGAATTAAGTGATATCGTATAATGAAATGCACCGACATTTTACAGAAAATCTATATATAATCCTAGGTCTATTAGACGAACAGGATACCTTAAAGCGCAAACAATAAAGAACAAACGAAAATAATTTTTTGGAAAATTATTAAAACCGAAACTTTTAATCCGTTTGTGATTAAGTTAGTTTTTGAAACATAACCGAATACCCTAAAGTTGTTTGATCGAAAAGTTTATAACTTATAATTCTCAATTATTATACTCGCATCTACCTACCTACCTTTTCCAAAATGTAACTTTCTGTTTAAAATTTTATATTTTATCATTTAATCTCGAGTTAGTTTTACTAATTCAGCTAGGCAGACACCGCATAACTTTTATCCGTTATTACATAATTAATTTTTGAAATCTCACTTCATTTAATGTTTTTCCAAAAATTACAATAACCTAATTTGAAACTTTTTTGGTGGGTTTCCCGAAAGGTGAAAATGAAGGAAAATTTTTTTTTCAATTTTTTGAACAGAATTCCGTGGAATTACATAGAAATAATTTAAAAAAATCAAAGCTTTGCAATTTAATGCTAAAATATTACTTCAGCTCTAATTTAACATACTTCTCTAAATTTGATTAAACTGACGTAGGTAATTAAATAAAGCGACAGTTCTTGCCAAATTAATTTATAAAACGTCAACCGTATGAACATATTGTTCATGTTAATGTTCTCAAATTCTGTCCGGTCAACTTGGTTTAATTTTCCATATTTTATAATTTATTCCAGTTGCTGTCGACATAACATAATACAGACCCAAGTATCGAAATAACCACATTTTTTGATAAATAAATAATCGGTTAGTAGATAATTTTTAAGAAAATTTAAAAAATTTGAAAAGGCAACATTGTAGTTCTCGGCTAAAAATGAGAAAAATCTGGCGTACCCCTATCGGTCAAGTTAAAAATTTCTGGGATGTCGAGCGTAAATCTTAGTTTAATAAAGCAGTGGAGATGGCTGTTAGGTGAGTTTACATCTTCTGAGAGTAAATTATATTGCATTTAATTCTAATAATGATTTTATGCAATTAATAATATCATAATATTATTAATGTTGTCGTTACCGCAATGTACTCGTCTATTAGTCCTTATCAAATGCATAAGCTATATGTTCAAATGCAGTAAAGTGTTATCTCTAAATGCTCTAGTCTTGTTAAATTTCACTTGCTATTCTATGCATTCGCTCTATAGTCAAATTGTACATTCATTATTCAAATTTGAAGTTTCAAATTAGTTCGCTATCTTGATAATAATTCAGGATATACCGGGTGACAACCCTTACACACAAACGTAGAGAAATAATATTATTATATTAATTGTAAGTTTATGTTAAATAAACAATAAATTAAATTAATATTTGAACTTACAAGTTACTAAAATTTATTTTATTGTTTATTTAATGTACATATTTAAAACAAGTTTTACAATTAATGTTGTAACGAAAATTAAACGTATATTTAATTGTTAAAGGGCTAAAATATAAAGTTACTTAAAAACACTTAAAGTTAACAACAATAGAACAATTACTACACTAATATTTACACTTAATTCTAAATTACACTATAATTATTAACGCTACGTAAATCTATATTTATTTCAACTAAGTCACTTTATTTATGTAACACCCGGTATATTTATTTACAATTCTATTTATTTCCTTGTTGTTTATGTTCATACTTCCGAGTACGAGCTCGGACTTTTTTCACAACACATCGCACTGCTATTTATATCCTAATGCACAGTTCTACAATGTTCCACAACCTTCCAGGTATTTGTATAAAGTTCTATAGCTTTCTGGAACATTCCAGACGGCAAACTCAGCAGTATTTTAGCAATAACAACAGGTTACCATATTTGGATCATCATGTATGCGTCATTAGATTAATCATCACAGAATCATCAAATGTAAATAACCATTGCTGTTTTGTAACAATATTATTGCACTTGCTAATAAATTTGCTGTATACCCGGTTTCGCCCGAGAGAAAATGTGTTAGAGGATACTAAAGAAGATAACATATGGTTTGAATATGGCTTTGATATCTCCAGTGATTTAGACGAGATAATATTAATAATATAGTAATCCGGTTTTTATTTTTGCTTTCTATTGTTATAAATAGAAATGGAAATTCAATCAATTAAGGAAATTTTTTTCTTTGTTCAAAATGCAAAGAATTAATTGTTGGCACTGTTCAACCAATAGTAAGTTTACTCCACAAATAAACTCAGTTTATGTATTTCTTTGTTGAAAAGTTCTAAGTAATGGAATAACCAGCTGGATAGTAGATTTTCCCTTTCCTTCTTTGCGTTTTTTCTTCTGGTGCGTACACGAATAAATCAGAAGCCTTTGCAACACGTCAGCTGGCCACATGTCCATGTGAAAATCACATTTATGGATTTTCCAAATTTAGTTCACACACTTTACCAGACGCTTTGTTGATGGTCAGTACATCCTCTCCTTCAAATTTTCCATTTAAAATTGTATTTTCGATGATATTTGTTCTTCATCTAAATCGGGGGAGGCTAACAAGTCGATTGAGATCGACTGGTCGATCGCGAAGCAATTTTTAGTCGCTCATAGCCGCCGATACTAGTCGTGATTCATAAAAAGCCGAGAAGGAAACCGCTGCTGAAATTTCATGTACAAGTAAAGGAAAATTTGAGAAAATTTAAGGAAATCTTAGGCCATCTAGGAAATCTAAGGAAATCCAAGGATATCTTAGAAATTACAGATAATCTTGCATTTTCAACTTTTTCGAAAAGAAATCATGACACTATCCAAAAGAAAATACATGGAAATTTTAGAAAATTTAATGTACAAGTGCAGGAAAATTTGAGAAAATGTAAAGAAATCTTAGGCAATCTAGGAAATCTAAGGAAATCTAAGAAAATCCAAAGATATATTGGAAATAATAGATTATTTTGCTTTTTCAACTTTTTAAAAAGGAAATCATGAGACAATCTAAAAGAAACCCAAGGAAATTTTAGGAAATTTAATGTACAAGTAAAGGAAAATTTAAAGAAATCTAAGGAAATATTAGGCAATCTAGGAAATCTAAGGAAATCCAAGGATATCTTAGAACTTACAGATAATCTTGCATTTTCAACTTTTTAGGAAGGAAATCCTGAGATAATCCAAAAGAAACCCAAGGAAATTTTAGGAAATTTGATGTACAAGTGAAGAAAAATTTGAGAAAATCTAAGAAAATCTAAGGAAATCCAAAGATATCTTAGAAATTACAGTAAATCTTGCTTTCTCAACTTTTTCGAAAGGAAATCATGAGACATTCCAAAAGAAAACCTCAGGAAATTTTAGGAAATCTGGTAAAATCTAGAGAAATCCAAGAAAATGTCCCAAAAGTAAATCTGGTGTAAAAAAATTGGGTCTGTGGTTTCTCGTAATTAGCTAAGTAAATATGTTTTTTTCTTTTTTTGTCTACTTTTACCTTAATAAATACTATTCGAGTATCATGTCATATCATAATATTATATTATATTATATTATATTATATTATATTATATTATATTATATTATATTATATTATATTATATTATATTATATTATATTATATTATATTATATTATATTATATTATATTATATTATATTATATTATATTATATTATATTATATTATATTATATTATATTATATTATATTATATTATATTATATTATATTATGTTATATTGTGTTAAGAAGCATAGTCGATCGTAAGTATAGTATATATAATAAAGTTGGCCACCCCTGATCTATATCACCAAACATTTTTCTATTGTCGCGCCACCTGTTTTAATTGAATGCAATCTCTTTGCCGTTTCAATTCTTTTTAAAATTTCTTTCCACAGAAACCTAGCCGAGCCCTAGTAAGCTAATGTGCAAAATTTGGTTCAAATCGGTCAAATGTCCTGGAGAAAATGGGGGACAACTAATATTAAAAAATCTACTGTTCATAAAATCAGCATTGCCAGATCTAGAGATTTTCCCCGAATCTAGGTATTTCAGAAGTAAAAAAGGGAAAACAAAAAAGAAAATTTTTTTAAATTTTCCTATAAATCTAGGGAAACAAAAAGCTAACTGGCACAGCAAGAAAGTAAAATAAACCAGAGTTCTCACCCAAGCTATATGATACACGAAAAGGAATAACGGGTTGAATGGGCATGCAAATCAAACCACTATATTATGATTGTCGACGTTTCGGAGTATTTATTGCTCCATCTTCAGGACGATATCAAAATAAGATGTAAATCGTTTGATGTAAGCATCAAAAAACGATTTCGTTTTTGTTCTCGTTCACTATATTATGATTGTCGACGTTTCGGAGTATTTATTGCTCCATCTTCAGGACGATATCAAAATAAGATGTAAATCGTTTGATGTAAGCATCAAAAAACGATTGCGTTTTTGTTCTCGTTTTTTGATGCTTACATCAAACGATTTACATCTTATTTTGATATCGTCCTGAAGATGGAGCAATAAATACTCCGAAACGTCGACAATCATAATATAGTGGTTTGATTTGCATGCCCATTCAACCCGTTACTCCTTTTCGTGTAAGAAAGTAAAAGTTTCACGTAACAAAATGTTGTTAAACTTTGTTTGGTACACTTTGCAATTAGCACTCTGTACATTCGTTTTATCTGGCGATATTGGCAATTTCAAATATAACCGTTTCTGTCAAGCTAAGTCACATTTCCATTTTATTTTCTGTTACCGACATGATATTAATTTGTAATTTTGAATCAGCTTTAAATGAATTTAAAAGTTCTGTATGGTGTTTATTACCTCGTCTTGGTAAGATTTTTTGGTTTTGTTGATGCTCAAATTTTACATTATGATTTTGATAATCACATTCTGCAGCGACAGATGTGATTTTGGTTAAACGCATTTGGCTTATGTGTGTTGGTTTTTGGATACACTTATCGATGGATAACTCTGTGTTTGGAATAAATGGCTTCTGTATTTAGTATTCCTTCATCGCACCTGTGGGTGGTTTTCCATGCAAGCGAGTTGATCAGGGATTCTTGGGCGCGTGCTGCCCCAGCATTTTCAAATTAAAAAAAAAAACCATCCAGTATAAAATATTCTAAATTGAACCAGTTGAATATCTATATAAGATTTAACCAAAGTGCAAAATGGCCAAACAAAAAAATCTAATCGTACCACAAAAATATCAACATAAAAATAATCTTAGTACTAATTTGCTGTAATCGTAATTAGGTATCTAAAGATTATAAATGAAATCAAATCTTACTTTTAACTAATATTCGGAGTCAAAATTTCAAATTAAATTTAAAATTTTTCTCTCCTAGGTTATAGTTAATTTTTAGATTATTAATATGATAATTTATTATTTCTGACCCAATTGCTACGATCTTAATGCTCATTGGTAAAAAACTCATTTGAATGTAGTTGTTAAAATTTCCCGTCATTGGTATATAGGAAAATTGAATTTTGTTTATATTTTTTTGAAAGTTTCATCTTATCGAATTAAAATTAAATTGTTGTTTTATTGTTTACAGAGAATGTTATTAGCCTTTCTATAAACAAATTTTATAAAATATTTAATGAGGAATGGAATAATTATAGAATAATTGTTTTATCAATAATGTTTTTCATTTCAGTTTTTCAATCAACTTATTCAAAATAATTTTACATAAATAAAGTAAAAAAGCAATTAATTATTAAAAATTTGTAAAAAGTAATAAATTATTACTGTTGATTTTGGGTAGAAATAATACATTTTATGGCAGAAGTATTTATAACCAAAAGCATTCTTGAATTTTTAATACTGAGAAAAACTGCCAGTTCTCAAGCTGAACTCCTTTCGAGGGGTGTTGATATGTGTCCGAGGAGATCTAGACTTGGGGGCTCCGAGTTCACAAGTTAATCTCATCTTAGCGATGTTTGTTACATAACCAGGGGTTGTTACTCCTTCATTTCAAATTATTGAATAGGTACATATTGATAAATAGTAGTATTAATTGAGAAACAACATTTATACGTGTGGTCTCTATGAACTGGTTGTAGGAACTCTGTTTATGTCCTGCCTGACAAATCTCTTGGTAACTAGTGATACCAAGAGATCATTCCTGCGGGTGTGCACTCTCGTCGCTATCTAGATTTACACCAATAAATACATGTTGTGCACCGATGCTGTCGCAACCGCTACACACTCCCGTTTTTAGAAGAGTGGTTAAACGAACAACTATAAAAAGGAATGAAAATAAAAACCTGAGTGTAAATTAAAGTTAAGATAAAAAATTTAGTTATTTTCTAAAAAATAAGCGAGTTTTGATGAATTTATTCAAACTTGCAATTCTTGCAAACAACAAAAAATGTCATAGGCGTCTATTCAACATACAAACAATGCTCAGGATGTTAGGACCAAAAGCAAAATATGTTTTTACGATTTCAATTATTACAATATAATTTTAATATTGACCTATTAAACAGAACTGTAACGCACGTAGATCAGCCTGAGTGTGAGCTTACGAATGACGGTGTGAAATATCTTATTGAAGTTACTACTCATGGAAAGAATAAAAAAAACTTGAAACTTGGAAAGTGTTAAACTTATAAAAGTTTCATATTATTTTTTATATTACGAAAATATTGAAAAGTCAACATAAGAAAATTTAATATAGAACGGAAAGGCTGAAACCTTCGGTTCGCATTTTTAGTTTTTTAAATGTCGAAGTAGGATTACGTCTTTACGCAATTTATCACTTGAGAGTTTCAGCTTTAAGACGTATTTTTTGTTAAAAAACAATCAGTTTTATATTCAAAAACTCCATTCAGTTTTTCAGGTTGTAAATACTCGCTTTATCATAAGTGGCGCGTTCTTCACCGTTTCAAAGTACTTCACCGTTTGTAAAATCAATCACAATTCCATTACATTTTCAGAAGGAGTAAGCTACGTACGATAATTTTCCTGTCAGTTTGCTGTACATTTAAATGTTGTTTCTCAAAAAGTAATCATTATTAGCTGTTTAACCTGTTTAACCTTCAGCAGTGTTATATTGATGATATATACTATTTTATCCGATTCTGAAAAATTAATCAAATTATATGTAATATTCTGATTAAATATGGAGATACTGTAATCAATCTTACTTTTCAGGTTCCATTCAAATTAGAATAATCACTTCCTCGACAAACAGCTTAGCATGCAGGAGGTAAGTTTAAAACAACAAAAAATAATTTAAATAAGTAAATTTAAGATTCGTTTAGTCAAAGAAGAATTAAAAGCATTTTCTGTTATTGAAAATATACTTTTCCGGTCGTTTTTTTATGTTCAAGTTTTGAATTATTTCAAACTTTACATTGTGTTTCATTTTAAAATTCAACTTACGATTCTTGCTAACCTGTGCAGAAAACATGTTGTTGTTTTACTCAGGAAAAAGTCATTTAAAATTCAGACCAAACAAGTTTTTAATTAAAGCAATCAAAAGTCAACTTACCGTGGCAATTTGGACTACCCCTAATCATTAACTGAAAGTAACTTATTATGATTCTTATAAGCAATCTCCATTTAAGAAAGATTTTATTTTCGGACTAGTGAAAAGCCAATCAAACAGATTGGCTGGCGGCCAGCTAGTGGAAGATTTTCGGGGAAGTCCAGATGTTGCATGATGATTCATTGACCAATTTCTTGATAGTTTCTTGATATTTTCTTGATATTTTCTTGATATTTTCTTGATACTTTCCTGATAAAGTTCTTGAAAAAAGAACCAATTTCCCACTAACACAAACATTAAATCGACCACGCGAGCTCCGCTAATTTATAAATTTTTAAGTTTGAACATCACTAATTAGGGATGTGGTACTTAGGTTAGCCATGACTGAGACGTTCGGGGCAAATAATTTATTTATTCAATAAAATATTTCAAAAAAACGAGGTACCTAAATGTTAAAAACGGAATACAAAGTAAATATTTTTTGAAGTATCTCGACAGCAATGTAATTTTTTGTGTATGAAACATTAATCCGGAAACCCTATAAATATTTATTGTGCAAGTTTACTCACGGTAGGATATTTAGAGTAAATTTTAATAGACGTTACTATTACTGTCAGTAATGTAGCTTTGAACCATTTGAATATTGATAGACAAATAGCGGAAATAAATGTAAGCTTCATTAACAATGACCCAGGGCCGGACTAAGCAAAATCGACCGATTAAAAGCAAAATTCTATACTTACTATCATTGGTCAAATAAAGAGCTTATATTTAAAGGATCAAATTTAGTCATTAGATTATGTAATATTGTAATTGGTTAACCTATTGGAACTGCTTGTACTTTGATGCTATTTGAAAACCTTCGCTACGCTCCGGCTTAATAAGAAAAACTTCTAATAGATAGTAGGTACAATAATTGCTCTTAGACAGAGAAGACGTAGCCAATTAAAAGTAATCGAGGATCGTCCTTTTTTAAATTTTAATTGCAACGATCAAAAAATTAACTGAAACTTGGACATTATTTTCGAATGCCGCTAAAAGCTTTTATAATTAAAGTTTTAAATTTTTACGTGACTGTTTTTTAAATTCTCTCGTGTACGTAAAATGTTTTACGATATTGTGGTTCTGTTTCCTACAATAATCTTTTTTATTAGTTTTTCAAGAAATTTTCACTTATTTTTAAATTGCTATTGGAGAAGGCGGAAAATCAATCCATCGAAAAAGTCAGTTAACAATTTTTAACAGCCAATTAAAATGTTTTATAAAATGATTTTTGTTTTTTTACAATTTCCATTTGAAAAGTTTCCAATTCCTTTTTTTTTAATTAATTTTTTTTTAACGTGAAAACGTGATCTGGTGAATGAAATATATCTCTATAAATATAAATTAAACAGAAGGTTTGGAACGACACACAATCATTGCAAATATTTGATTGAAAACAAAATAAAAAATTATTAATTAGAAAATTATTAGTTTGCTAAGTTAAAAAATATTAAACCTTAAAAGTTTAATTTTGAAAGTTTATCAAAACTTGATTAAAATTCAAATTTGATCTGTACACACTCAGGGCATGTTTTCGAACTTTTATGAACTTTAAATTGAAAAAGGTTTGAATTACAGCGGATAACTATTTCTGTAATAATATAAAAAGAAAAGGCAAATTGATATTATTTACAACTACTGCTCCATATTGTATTTCAATGTAAAGTTTATTGGTAACAAATTTAATTCTCAAGCAAACACAATGTAATTATTTTATAAATTTCTTGCTGTAGCATTTTCAAAGTTTGTTTCATTGTTTGCTTGTAAAGTGTGTTTATTTGTTAATTAAAGCGAAAGGTAAATTTGATTATTTGTTTTATTAAATTTATTGTACTGCAGGAAGTCTGAATTACCAACTTAAGCTTGCGAATAGCATCGCTTTTTCGTAAAGAAATATATAAATTTTATTTATTATAATTTTACGAACATTTATGTCTGAAAAAATAAAAATAAGTTAGAGCGGCCTCCGGAATGGATAATGAGGAAAAGGTACCAGGTCACAAAACACCAATTTCAATTCAATTCAATTTCAATATATCTGAACAAATTAATTCGTGAGAAGCCTAAAAGTGGAAAAAAATAATGATATTGTTAACTACAAACATAATAGGTTTATTTTTCTTTTAAACTAGCCATACTTCACAACTCGGCCATATTTACCTCAGCCTGCGGCTTCTCAACGCATCCTTATAAATAGAATAATATACTACTAAAATATCAAATTTTGTTATTTAATGGAAAATAGTGCTTTAAAGTTAATGAAATAATCCCAAAATAAAAAATTGTATGTTAAATTTGAAGAAAATATTTCACAAAACCGCAATGTACTACCAACCCTGAGGTACTCAGTTTGAATCAAGGAAGAGACAAATTTTCGTATCACCTTTTTAAAATACTTTTCAATGAGAGAAAGGCCCATTGTTCATCAATGGATAAAGAGCTTATATAAAATGATGTCAGAATAGAAAAGCTCCCCCCCCCCAGTAGTGAAAAAAGAAAACCATGAACTGCTGTCGATTTTCCTCGCTCCAACTTTCTTAATCGAAAGAGCCTTGGGTTAACTTTAGAGGGTGCATCCACAAAATGCATTGGAAACATTTGAATAGGCTAAAGCCAAGATGACGTACTAGGAAATTTTAATTAATGTGGTGGTTTTCATTTGCTTTTACAAATCTAGTAAACTTATATTACCAACTGATAAAATATGAAATGGAAGATGACTGCAACAAAAATAACATCAAAAAAATCGGATGTGCCCATGCCCATAACTTTATCATACTTTTAAATAACAAAAATATAAAGAAATAGGATATTTACACGATTATTGATTAATACTTTTTTATTATTATTACGGAACAGAACATAATAAAAAAATAAAATTTTAAAAATAAGAAAAAAAATTTTTTTTTTAAATTTGAAAAACGAATATTTTCAAAAATTGGATATTTACACGATTATTGATTAATACTTTTTTAATATTATTATAGAGAAGAATTTAATAAAAAAATAAAATTTAAAGAAAAGGAAAAAAATTATTTTTTTTATTTACAAAATATTTTTTTTTTTGAGTTTCCGTGTACCGATTTTAACCAAAATCTAATCAGTTCTAAGTCTCAATATGTATGAACTAAATACGAAATTTTGTTAAAAAATTCCTATTACTTTTTGAGGTAGAGCGCACACAAAATTTGAACACACACACACACACACACACACACACACATACATACAGACATTTTTTGGAAATGATGATTTTCCGCTTCTGGGATCCCAATATGCCTAAATTCATCAAAATCTCAATTTTTTTTTTCCGCACGATAACAATACTTTTTCATACTTTGTATGATAAAGTAAAAATGTACTTCGGAATCTAGCAGCAAAAGGGAAAATGTAAAGTAAAGAATAGATTCATGAAAAATAAAAATGGGCTGCAAACTAACAGTGAAGGAAAAGTAAAAGAGATATGAAGAGAATCAATATGGCGAAGTTAATGTTATTGAAGAGGTGGATGAAGGAACGGAAAAAGAGAAAAAGGTAGAGCCATCATTCAGCAAAGTTGAAGCGTTATTGAAAAAAGTAAAACATGGAAAGGCTGCGGGGAGAGATGAGATCTATGGAGAAATGTTGAAGAATGCAGGCAAAAGAATTCACCAGAGAATATATACAGATTGATTCTGAAAATATGGAAAAAGGAAGAAAGTCCGAACGAGTGGAAGATAGGCAAAATAGTCCCAATACACAAGAAAGGTGATATTAAAGAATACCAGAATTACAGAGGTATAACCCTGCTACAAGTAATCTTTTTTTTTTTTTTTGAGCGTTGGGGTGGGGGAAATCCTCATGGACACCACCCCGATGTTGTGGGGTGGTAGTGTCGGACTCGTACCGACTAAAACCCCCTGCCGTTGATGTGATAGGGATTCGCTCGCGCATTCCTTCCTATCACACCCCGCTAGTTGGTCTGTTCTGATTCTTGTTTCTTTCTTTGGTCATTTTCTTTTTGACCAATGATTGCCTTGGCTAGCTTTAACTTAACTTTTCTTAACTTTTCTGCCCTTTCGGGACTTTGTTCTGTCGTATTTTTGGCCGTTTAGGCTGACCAGGGGTTTGGCTACTTTCTCGGCTTCGGTTTCAGTTTCCGCCTCTGACTCGTTTACTCCCAGTCTTCGGGAATCCCAATCCCTCGGAGAATAGCTACCTGGTACCTACCAGAGTAGCCAGAGGTTTCGCTGCTACCTAGTTTTCAGGGTCTCCAACGTGATATAAGGTATCCGCTGTTCAGAAGGCCTGATCACTAGGTAGGTTACCGTCTCGGTCTCGCTGCTACCTAGGTTTCAGAGTTTCTTTAGTTTTCCATCTTCAGGAGACCTGATCCCTAGGTACGCTACTGCCCCGGTATCGGCTATTTCCTAGGTTTGAGATGTCCCTTGGTTTTGCTTTCGGCTTCGGGTTCCGTTGTTGCCTCTGCTCCACCTCCTTCCTTGGTTTCGCCAGCTGCTTGGTCGGCCTGGACTAGGTTTTGACTACTTCTTCGGTTTCGGTTTCTGCTTTGGCTTCAGCTTCTGCCTCGGTTTCGATTTCTACCAGGGGATCCCAATCCCTCGGAGAATAGCTACCAAGTAGCTACCAGAGTAGCCAGAGGTTTTGCTGCTACCTAGGTTTCAGAGTCTCCTTAGTTTTCGCCAATCTAGGTTACTTTCCATCTTCAGGAGACCTGATCCCTAGGTACGCTACGGCCCCGGTATCGGCTATTTCCGCGGTTTTGGGATGTCCCTTGGTTTCGCTTTCAGCCTCGGTTTCCGCTGTAGCCTCGGCTCCACCTACCTCCTCAGTTTCGCCGTCATCCAGCCCTGGTGACCTTCGTATCTGGGTTTTTGCTTTCGTTTTGTGCCGTTTGAGTTTACTGCCTTGCTTTCCCCACAACAAAATTGTGCTGTTTTGGATTTTGCTGCCTGGTCTATATTTGTCCGGTTGCGTACTGTTTTGGGTGCTTCCCACCTGGCGTTGCGTTTTTTGCGCGCACTATTTTAGCTGTGGCCGAAATTTTCAATTGCATGCTTGGGCGCGCTTACCCACTGAGAAGTTTGGTTGAATCCTGGATTTTTCCCACTGGGGGTTTAGGTTGTATCGGTAAATTTATAATTTACCCCTCGTGGGGCTGCGACGTGTGTTATTTTTGCGTTTTGATGAATTTAGATGAATTTTGTGTGCATTATTTTGCCCGGAAAGTCGAATTTTTAATTACTAGTTTGGTTGCGCTCCCCCACTGAGTTCTGTGGTTGAATCCTGGATTTTTCTCACTGAGGGTTTGGGTTGTACAGGTAAATTTATGATTTGCACCTCGTGGGCTGCGACGTGTGTTTTTCGCATTTTGGTGGATTTTTCGTGTGCGCTATTTTGCCCGAAAAGTAGAAATTTGGAATACTGGTTTGGTCGCGCTCTCCCGCTGGGTGCTGTGGTTGAATCCTGGATTTTAATCACTTAGGGTTTAGGTTGTGTAGGTAAATCTATGATTTATGCCTCGTGGGGCTGCAACGTGTGTTTCAATTTGTAATTTGAATTTGATGGATTTTCCGAGTGCGCAATTTTGCCCGGAAAATCGAATTTTGGATTACTAGTTTTGTCGCTCTCTCCCACTGAGTGTTGTGGTCGAATCCTGGATTTTAATCACTGAGGGTTTGGGTTATATAAATAAATCTATGATTTATACCTCGTGGGGCTGCGACGTGTGTTTTAATTTGTAATTTTGAATTTTGATGAAATTGTGGTGTACGCTATTTTCCCGGAAACTAAAAATTTTGAATTGCTGACTTGTGTGCGCACTCGCGCTGAGGAACACTGTCTAGGTCTTGTATTTTTAAAACTGTAAGTAACAAGTAACCTACAAGATCCTGTCATCACTCATATACAAAATAGTAGAAACAATGATCGACGATAGAACTGGAGAATACCCAGGCCCGGCCAGAAGGGGGGCGTTCGGGGATTTGTCCCCGGTTCCCAAGATCTTTCAAGGGCCCGGAAGGGAGAATTACTAAATGAATTTTATAAAAGCATCTGAAAGTGCAAATAAAACTCTGTATATTGTATCAAACCAAGAATTGCTTGATCACTGTTTTTTTTAAAGTTAATTTTACATATTTTAGATGTTTTGTGCGTAGTTTTTCTTGGTAAAAATACGAAATTTCACATTTTGATTTTTTTTTATATGAAATTGGCTCTCGACGGCACTGCGAATACCAGCATGGTTTTAAGGAGGAGCGATCGACAGTGGATGCACTGCTACTAGAAAAAGATCTAGATGGCTGGACAAAGTGATAAAGGACCTCAAAGATATGGGCGTGACAGAATGGAGAAAGAAATGAGAAGATAGAGTACTGTAGAGAAAGATAATGACTAATGAAAGAATAATGGATTATAATGACCAAAACACACCCGAAAATATAGAATGCTGCAAACAAGAGGATGAGGAGCGGTTTACCTCAAAAACGAATCGTAAAAACTTCATAAAAGTAGGCATATTCCTCGGGGAATGGATACCTTGATTAATAATATTCTTATCTATATTTATCAAATAAAATCAGAAGAATATCGACGCCTAAGAACTGCTGTCATCCGAGTTCCACCTTGCTTATAATATATAATAAAAAATTTATATTATTAATTTTATTATTTTAGAATTTTTTTTGTAAATGGTAAATTTTGAATTTTCTGATTTTCCAGCCAACTAGTTGAGTTGGCAGCAATAAAGTGGGGAAACTAGATATTTTACTACAAAGATGGTCGCAGAGGTGATCGATGCCAAATTTCACTCCGAGTATTATTTGCAATTTTAATTTTGAGTTTGATATTTTTGCAAAAATAAAGTGATTTTGTTTTGAGTCAGTAATTTTTGATTATTTATTTGGAAAGAATTGCATATTTCGGATATTGTAAATAATTGGATAAATTGGAGATTAAAAAGAAAAATTTTAATTTAAATTTCTTCTTCTGCTTGTTTTAGGTCTTAAACCTGTTTAAATCTAGTTTTTCTGGGAAGTTGAAGATCAACTGTCTCTCCATTTCTTCGGGGGTCATCTTGGTGGCCTGGTTTCATGGGGGATTCCATCACTAACGATTTTTGTTTATTCCTTAAAAACATAAATTAAATAAGATATGATCACAGATGGGCATGTTTATCTTTTCAATGTTTTCCATTTAACATTGGAAATTATTACAATTAAATTTAGAAATATATTCGCGTACAGGGTTTCCATAGCTCAGGTTAGATTTCTATACATGGTTACCTCCAATTAACGATTCGACGAGATTATCTGTCACGATTTCAACTGTTTCCAAATTAGCCTATATAGTTCATTATAGTTTAGTAGAATTTTGCCCTTATGAAGTAAAAGACCAAAGATTCGTCGGATTACACTGCTATGATCTAAAGTCCAAGCCAACTCTGTGGGCTATAGGGAAAGTAACGGGAAACTACCTTTTCTTAGTAATAATTTCTTAAAAGAAATTATTCCAAGTCCCAAAAACAAATTAAAAAAAGCTCAAATAAGCTCTAACGTGCGTTTTAAGCAAAATTTTGAGAAAGAAGCAAAAAAAGCACTATTAACATTAGGTCAAACCACTGCAATTTTTAAGAAACGTCAAGATCCAAAAGGAATATTTTGTGCTTATAATTTAGATCAATATTTAGTATTATTTATTATAATATTATATAATATATTATAATATTTATTAAACAATAATTTAGAGCAATTAACAAAAAGCTTAGAATCCGGGCTCTACTCATAAGTCATCTAAAACTGTTTGTCAGGTTCATCCGCAATATGTAATATTTTTGATTTTTAGTCTTAGGATTCTACTGAAATTTGATAAAATTAACATCATTATATGGAACACACATCTCACTCTCTGCGATATTGGTGAAACGTGACATATATAATATTTCCATGTAACAATTAAAAAATAAAAAACTAAATAAATAAGAATATAAATTCTTGTTCAAAAATTGCATGTAAGATCAACTTAGTTTGGAAACAAATCACATTTGAAATGTGAAAATAAGCCCTAAAATAGAAAGTAATACAGCAAAAAGATTTTACAGTAAACATACCAGAATACAGATATTGATCTTTAAAGGGTCACCCAACCAAGTACAAAACATGCTTGCGATAATTTAAAAGTAGAACAAAATTTGTAATATTATTATTATAAGTTGGCAATTTTATTTCAGAAATAAAACTTTTTAATATATAAATTTAAAGTCCTTAATGTACATTGTTTCAAAGAAATATGAAAGGAAAGAAAGTTGGATGAAATACTATTAGTTATCTTTTAGTTTGTCAACTTTTAAAAATAACATTGACTTGAAAAATAAGTTAAAAATTATAACGAATTTAATTTTAAAAACTACATCAAGTTGAATAACTCCGGCAATTATTATTTTATAAATTCAATTTTGATGTTATAATAACGTCAATATTATTTTTTAAGGATTTTATCAAATGTTGAATTTTGCAATTTTGCTTTAAAACCAATCGAGACAAATAATTAAAGACAAACAACTTTCTAAAGAAGCCAATCGCGATTTAACATTATTAAAAATTGGGATTCTATCACTTGGTGTATAATATAACAAAAATAAAACAAAATATTTATTCTGAAAATAAAATTAAATCTGCCGCTACCATTCCAAAATTTTTAAATTCAAAAATTGTTGTTTTTTTCATAAAAAATTTCTGATTCATAATTAAAAATAATAAAAATCGGAAAATTTCTCAAAGAAAGTTGCTTCAAAAGAAAATAAAATGAAACAAAAACAAATTAAATTAAAAAAAAATCAATAATTTCGTGCCTATTACTCGAGTATAAGACTTTAGCAATTTTCCAAATTTAGAAAAATAAAGGAAATTATATGGATAGAGTAGGTAGGTACATTTTACTTATAACAAACACTAAATATTCAAATCATCCACCCGGAAATTTAGTTAAATTTGTATTTGTCGAATGTTTGCTTATTAACGTCTTGTTTATTCATTTAGAAGGACCTTTTCAATGTACATAGCAATGAAATTAATTTACTTGAAGAATTTCTCAGTTAACACTCAGATGTTGTCATACTGCAATAATATTTTTTTTTAAATATAATTGGCATAATTTTAATCATAAGAAGGAAATACTAAATGGCACCACAAAAAATATCCTACAATGCAAAATACCTGAATATGGTAGAAAATTTTGTACATCTTATTTGAAAATCAAGTCGAATCCTACCAAATTTCACATTCAAATTATTGTTTTCTGATAACAAGCAGAGAACTTTTAACAGGTGTCTATACTCATAAGCCGTCGAAACAAACAACTTACCAAGTTATATTCTGCAGTACGGAATCGCTAGATTTATATATTATAGAATGTCTCTTCTTTTTACTCTAAATTTAAGACTTCGTCTTGTTATTTCCAACTGTGCAAAGTGAATTAATTCATGGCATCACTGCTTTTGTGAACACTTGAATGATTCATCCTAGTTAGATCGTAATAATAAAACAACCTTCAGATTATGCAACCCAATTAACATTCGTGCATGACAGTTGCATGATTTGTTTACACCAGGGTTTTACATTTATGCATTAATTACGATTCTAGGACGTTTGGTCCCCGGACGTTTGATCCCCGGACGATTGGTCCCGGACGTTTGATCCCTGGACGATTGATCCAGCGGACGTTTGATCCCCGGACGATTGATCCAGCGGACGATTGATCCAACGGACGATTGATCCCCAGACGATTGATCCCCGGACGATTGATCCCTGGACGATTGATCCCCGGACGATTCGTCCAGCGGATGATACGTTATTCAAAGCAAAACTGGTCAAAAATGCAAACCACGCCATTATTGGAAATCAGTCTCCGGATCACACTCACGGGGGTAATATTGCCACAGCACGTGCACGGAAAGCCGTTCATGATATGAAGATAAAAATGTCAGAAACTATAGCAACACCAAGGTTTCATCTTCTGCTGCTGTTATGGCTAATCTGGGTGAAGATGTATTGATGGCCTTGCCGAAGAAAATTTCTCTACACCGCGTTCTCCGTCGTCATCGTCAAGTCGCATTGTCAACCGATAATAACCAGCAGACCTTGCCGCCACCACCACCAACTGATCTCGGCTTTGAATTTCCGTTAAGATTTGCTGTTGACGGATACGGACGAACAAATGTATTGACGTATCTTCGTGCAATTGGGCATTTGTGACACAACTAAATTTTTTTGTTATTTTAAATATTGTTACTTAATAAATATAAGAACCATATCAATATTTTAGAAAACCCAAAAAATGCACTAAACACTTTTCAGAACTAAAATGTTTAAAAGTTAGCACATGATAAATCTAATTCATCGCCTGATGATGCCATAGTATGGTGAAAACGTTTGCGAATACTTACAGTGTATTTTACATGTGCTAACTTTTAAACATTTTAGTTCTGAAAAGTGTTTAGTGCATTTTTTGGGTTTTCTAAAATATTGATATGGTTAATATCGAGTTACACTACCTAAACCACGTATCAATTGATTATAATAAATATAAGAGTGGAAATCGTTACAAATTTTATTTTTAATCGAATAATAATCATAATAAAAACATTCATAATCTGATTATTTATTATTCCCCCCCTCTCTCCGGGCGGGGGGGCAATTTCTGGAATCGCCCAGGGATCAATAGTCTGTGGATCGATCATCCGGGGATCAATCGTCCGGGGATCAATCGCCCGGGGATCAATCGTCCGCTGGACCAATCGTCCGGGGATCAATCGTCCGCTGGATCAATCGTCCGCTGGACCAATCGTCCGAGGACCAATCGCCCGGGGACCAATCGTCCGGGACCAATCGTCCGGGGATCAAACGTCCGGATACCATTAATTACATACATACAAAAAAGGATGATCCCTCGTATACTTAAACGCTTATCCTTAAATATTGTAGAAGTTTCAGTACTATAAAATTTTTATTTTACCTATACAAATTAAAATCCTTTCAGTTGGAGTTCTGGGCACCAGAACGAGTGTGCTAATAGCGGATGTTACATATTATAGCATATTTTTATGAATATTGACATATGAAAACGTTTTGTGAGCGTAGAGAGAAATAAGTACTACAAACCAGCGATATGTATTTTTATGACTGAAAAGATTTAACAAATTTGAAATACGCTTGCTGTTAATGAATTATGTTGAAGAGTTCTTGTTAACCAGGATTTTTCCACTTACAAAGGTAATTGTTTAAAGCACTCAACTGTAATGAGCTAATAAAATTAAGGATAGAATTCATCAAATAAAATTGAAATATTTAATTAATCTCACTTGAAGCTAACTTATATGCGTCCTGAAGGATACTTTCTTCTTAAATTATATTGTAATTTTAAAAAGAATTATCAGCTTTCTTTATTCAAGTTAAGACCGTAAACTAATTCGATATGGTTAATATTTTCTAATTCGGAAATTCAATTTAATTACACACCGAAGCAGCAAATTGGAATTCTTGGTGTGCTAATATCGCATCTAAGAACACTTTATAAGATGTTAGAAATTGGGCAAAGTGAATAAAAATTAGTAACAGTTTCAGATCAACAATTTCAGATTTTCAGCCTTCTGCATGTAATTTTTTTTATTTAGTTTTTTCCATTAAAATAATTATTTTCGTGTATTTTAATTATTTTACAAATATTTATACTTACCTACTTATTAATAAACAAAATTTATGACTTGCTGATTTAAACACTCCAGTTCAAGCAAAGCTAATTCGTTAAATAGTTTTGTTAAAATTCGTTAAATAAAAGTTAATAACAATTTATTTGTATTTCCGAATCATATAACATATACCAAAGATATAGATCCCGACTTTCTGTATTCATCATAAATTTTTGAGTTGAAGCCACTTCGGGAATGGTTTTAATTAGTGGAACGGTTTAGAAGAAACTATTTCTCTCATCATGGTATACATGGGCGGGGTTAACTTTATCAAAAACAGTCAATCAAATACACGCATTCAGTTTTTGGCCTTTTTGTTATTAGCTGGTAATTAGTGACTTATTAATTTATACTATTTTTAATTTACACCCTCAACTACCGTAATTTTATTGGAAAATTTTTAAATAAATTGGACCCGGCTTGCGTGCTGCTTTCCACTGTTATTTAGATTTCTATTCGCGATTTACATAGCGAACACCACCACGCGGAAAAATATTAAGTTTATCTAATACGTTTAGTTGGTATATCACTCAAAACAACATCAAGTGTCCACAATAGGGCCGCCATGTTGTTGATATTTGATAGCGTCTCCGTACGTCTCCTTCTTTTTTTTTGGGTCGGCTTGTGTTTCCGCCCTTTTAACCCTTTTCTTTTTAGTAGTCGTCATTTACTTCTTCCAAGGCCTGTGCCTTTCGTTGTTCTAACACCTTGGTCGTAATGACACTCTTGGCGAATGCCGCTAACCAATTCTCTTCTTCTTCCAGCATGGCTTCCACCAAGTTGTCCGGTGTAAGGCCCTCTCCAATAATCTCGTCCAGTTGGAGTCGCTGTTCTAGCCAGTTTTGGCATACAAAGAAAGTGTGATATGCGATATCTATTTTTCCGCAGTATGGGCAGCAATTGGTATCTGCCCTCTTGAAGTGGTAGAGGTACTCTAGGAAGCAGCCATTCCCTCCCACCTCTCTACCACCTCTCTACGTTTCCGATTAACCTGTGCTTCCATCTGCCTTTCTTGCTGGCGTCCCATCTCGTCTGCTATTTATTCAGAGAGCACTGGCGCAGCTCTTTGTAGGATAGCGGAGTTTTTCTGTACTTGTCGGCGTAGCTCGCGTTCTTCTGAAGACTGTCCACCCAGATGGGGCTCCGTACAACATGATGGATTTCGCTCGCCCTCTGACATTCGGGAGGGGCTTAGAGATTACAGTCGTTGCCTTCAGCGCCCTCTCCGCTGAGCTCCGTATACTGAGGTCGACCAAAATTCCCAGGATTTTTATCGCTTCGGTGGGGCTTTGGAACACGTTGTTCAGTTAAAATTCAGTTTTTAAGTTCGTATTTATTTCTATTAAAATCTAGTCGGTAGTATAGTCTTATATAGACAATATTGTCTCCTATTGCTACCAACCGTAAAATCAATATATTACAAGTTAAATACAAAATACAAAAATACAGAGTACACCATAATGTTACAATATACAGGGTGCGCCACAGGGCTAATAGTGCTGCCATCCATCTCGATCTTTATTGGTATGTGGTTTCTCCTCCCGAATCTACCTTGTCCGTTTGTGCTGAACAAAGGTCATTAAAAAGCAAAAATTTCTTTCCGGGAAGAGGGGGGGACAATAATTTTGGGTTGTCTATACTTCTCCGTAGTTCTACGTTAAGTGGTTATCCCGGCCTTTAGCCCTTAGAGGCTTCTGAAGATCTTCCATTTGTTTTGTAGTGTGAGACTTTCACTCACTAAAACCTCTCTCGAATCCGGCGATGTAACCGAGCATTATTATTCTTACATTACAAGTATTTTTTTTCTTTGTAACCTTTTGAGATCTTTTTCTTCATTTTGCGTTTCCTGGAAACAATTTAATCGCTTCTTCCTTTCTTTATACTTTCGTAAGTTTGTAATCACAAGGCGTTCTTTTTCTTGGTGCTATTTTATAACTTTTTTTATCTTTAGCGTTTTCTCCAAACAAGGAGATTGTTCTTTTTTTATTCAAGCTCCTTCGGATACCACACCTTGTAATGCGCTGTTGCTCCAATTAAGAGAATATCACTTTAATATCTTCGTTCGGCCGCTTTGCTGTGGGTTGTTCTTCAAATGATTGCTCTTTTCCCAGAGGCAGGGTATTTCTTCTTTAGAACTGCCAAACTTTGCACTGCCTGCTGCCAGACGTATGTCCTTACAGAATGATTTCTTAGTGTAGACGTCAGAAAAGTGGGCAGAATTGTCGCACTTACAGCATTTTACATACGACACTTCCTTCTCCGACTGCACGCTCACTGAGTGCAACTCAAAGGCGCCCATTTATTCTCTTCTCAACACTGAAAAAATGTCAAAAGATGGAATTCTTCTTCCAGTCAGTTCCTCGTCGAGGATATTATTCCTTATGAATTTCTGTCGGATTCTTGTCTTTCTGAAGATTTTCGTTGCCAGTTGTCCAGTTATGCAACAACAAAGTATATCTGTTCTTCTGTTATGACATCTTGTGAAAATGTATAAAAATTGAAAATTAATTCAAATAATATTTCACTTATCTTAAAAAGAATCTATTATTCTTTCAGACTTTCATTTGAGATTAACCTTACCGTAGTTTAATCCACCATTTTTTTCATGACTCTGTAGTTGTATAAAAAAAAGTTTATTTTTAAATCCGAATGGGTTTTATACTCGATTGCAACTTTTTATATCATTCAATTTCAAAAAAGAATTTTGAAAATATTTAAGTATGTAATTATACCTTACTCAGTTTTAATTCCGAAATCGTCAATTGTAATATAAAATTATACAATTATTGTTTAGCCTTTAAGTATCTTCTTCTCTGAGTGCCTATCGTCACCAGATATTAGTGATCATTTTAGCTAAAGCTGAAGCCAAGATGATGATCTAGGCAAGCTAATTAATGGGGTGCTTTCTCGTTGCTTTCCCCATAGCCCACAGATATATTTTGGGCTTTCATATTACAGCAGTGTATTCGACGAGACCAGGATTTTGAACCGCGGCTGCCCTCTTCCCGGTCGGCCGATGTAGACTTTACGCCATACTACCGGTCTTTTAACTACAGATTAACAATAGCATCCTATTAAGTATGTACTTATTACTTTTGGAAACAAATTTTGAAAAATAAGAAAAAAAACTTCGCAACAGTTTGTATCTGTCCTAATAAATACCTACCAGAGTTTTTTTAAATTTTTATTCTGTTCTAAATTTTTTAAGTTTAATCCTTATGTTTGTCAGTTTGACAGTCCCACAAAGAATAATGTGGGAAATTAAATGTCTACAAAAAAGTTCACCAAAGCATATATTGATCTCTAGTAATTTTAATGCAGAAGGCCTTCAAAGTTGAAGTTTTTTAGGATTCCCCCTCAATATAAAAAATAAAGAGTATTAAAAAATATATAAAGAATCATGAAAAAAAAACCTTTTAAAATTCCGTTTTACTTTTACAATAAAAATAATACTAGTCGGGGAGCTGCAATAGATTCTATAATATATGTAACTGGCATAAAGTTCGAAATTGAGATTATTAAAGAGCTTTTCTATATTGTAGTTTATTTTTTGAGCTTTTTGGTAATATAATTTATATACTACCTAATATAAACTGTAGGTTATTGATAATATTTGGTTATATTTTTGGATATTCAAATAAGATGAAAAAAAATAAAAAAAAAAAAAAATATGATGAAAAGATTATATTTAAAGCCTTTCAGTAAAAAAAATTTTTTTTTAATAGGAACAACTTGGACATTGTTTAATTAAATCTTTTTTTTTAATCAAAAAGTTACTTAACTTCCTTTACAGTTTGTTTAGTCTTCTTTCATATTTAAGTTTCTACTTTTTTTTAAGTAAGCTCTGAAAATTTTTCAAGTTTTTGCTTCTTCGTGTGAATATTAAATGAAATGAATAAATTGTTAATTTTTTATTTAAAAGAGATATTTTCAGATTTTTCAATTTATTTAATTATTTGGATAACCTGTTCTTTCATTTTAGCAATTTCCCCTTTACTTCTACTCTTGGATTTCCGCAGTATTTTAATTCACTGGATCACTCTATCTTCACTGAGATAGTTGAAGGTAATCCGTTTTCTCCAGCGCCGTAGCTTGAGTTGAATTTAAGGTAGGGCAGCGGTGGTCACAAGTAAGGCACAACTAAAATAATCGCGCATGAATGTTTGACAACGACAACGAATGACCTTTTTTTTTAGCTTTTTGCCGTTTTTTTCAAGGGAAAAATGCCATAACTTGCAAGTTCAGGCACGTGGGGTGCTAGAGCATTGGAATGTTAAGGTAGGGCATTGGGATTTTAAGGTAGGGCATTGCCCCACAATGCCCCCCCTAGCTACGGCCCTGGTTTCCTCAAGTTAAATAGTGCAACGGTCAAGACGAATTAGAACATCCATATTAGTCTTCGGTGGATACTTGCTTTGTGTACATGTTAAGGTCAATGATGACAATTCGCCCATTAACTTCAATGGCCGGACAATAATGTTAATGCCTATTTTTGTTTAGCATTGACGCCAATGACCATGCATTTTCTTCGATATTGACATTTAAAATTCCATATGTGGTTTTTACATCATTGTCCGGGCAATGACGTTAATGCCCAATACAGGGTGGGCAATGATGAAACTACTTCTCTAAAGATTCCATATCGTCAGCACATTGCAAAACTAATGAAAGTGAAATAAGGCCGGCTCTGGATTCCGGCTCCAAGATATATATTTCATTGTAAAATATTAATGGAACCACTGGCGCAACCACCGAAAATCAAAGATCCACCGTAAAATGAATGAATTAAATTAAATTAATTTTTCTTCCGGGCCGGTTTGGTTGATGCGAACATGGCGAATCACAGATCCACCCTAAAATGAGTTTGCGTTTTTCTAAATTAAATAAAAATCCCTGTACACTTATGAAGCCTTGAAAAGAACCGACTTGCTATCATTTACACGGAAAAACGCGAGCACTACAAATAATTGTCCCGGGTTGAAGTGCATCGCCATGTTGCTGTTCCTTATAGTATTTATTCTATAATACCATCATTGTCCAATCCATTTTGGCCATTAACGTCATTGACCGGCCAAAGACGTAAATATTACAATCAAATGAAAGTATTTACATCATTGCCCACCGTTAACGGGCGTTGACGTCAATGGCCGGTCAATGACGTTAATGGCCGGTCAATGACGTTAATGGCCATCATAAATGGGAATTGATGTCATTGTCCGGCCATTGACGTCAATGCCCAATTTACGTCATTGACTGTAACATGCATAAAGCTCCATATATAACTTTTTTATAAAAAGTCTTAAGCTCTGAATCAAAACTAAGGAGAAATGATAATAATAATTTTCCTACATTTTATTTTATACCAAAGTTAATGAAAATTAAAGTTAATATAAAATTATCAATTTTTAAAGAATTTAATGCTTATGTAGAACCATAGGGATCCTCTAGCATTATGAATTGGTTAAGTGTAGTTGTAGTGCAACATGGAAACCAGACTAAGGTCCTTCTATGTACTTTAAATTAATTAGCGTACTCTAACATTTCATCTTAACAATCCTGTCATAAAATACCAACATAATGGCCGATACTTTCAAATTATACAGCTTGCAAGAGATAGAAAGCATGTAATTTATCTGCTTTATAAACCCACTATCATTTATAACAAGTTTAGTCTTTCATTCAGATGCAAGTTAAGGATGCACTTTGTACCAGAACCGCAAATCCTAGTATTTTGTATTATTAAATTTAACTTGTATTGCTTTTGCTTTAGTACATATAACAGTCAGATTCGCAATAATTTAATCAACTTATTTGTTAATATTTGTTAACGAAAGTTTCACATTTTGTGATAACAATCATTTTACTTTAGTGCTGGCGAAAGGGCGGCGCTAAAATGCTACTTTAGTGTTGCCCGTCACCGGCAGTAAAGGTTTCTTTATATTGCACTAACCCACTTTGTAGAGATTTTATAAGTTCATTCGAATTCGTAGAGCTAATTTACGAATACCCTGTAGTTTATAAGCAAGCTTTTATTTTTAAAAATATGTTTGTGTGCTTTCATTTCAGATATTGAATGTAAACAATAAAGACAAGTAATTTGAAGAAATTGTTTACAAAAATGTGCAAGCATTTTTTGTTGATGGAAGATATCGAATTTGTAAACAGGTTCCTATAGCTTCGGTGAATGGCTGTTATTTATAATAAACATATGGAATATATTTTGTATACAAATATATACAGTTGTTATGTATAGTAGTCCCTTATACATTTGGTACAAAGAACTGGTGGCAGAATATTTGAACGAACGAAACCTACCCTTCCATTGTGCAAACAAAAAAAGTATGCAGTAATTAATTTTGAATCGCATTTCGAGGAATAATTTTTTTTTGTTAAATTCAATTTACTGCGGAATTGATTGAACGTAATTTAATCGAGTCAAAATATGTCCTGAAGGAAAACTATCCAAACTGTTAACAATATTGAAATACAAAGGAAACAAAAGGGGTATCATTATTGCAAGTGAGTTTGATGTTAGTAAATCGCACCTGCCTTGTACACAAAGAGGTACCTATTTAAATAGTTTGGTCTATTGGTATATTGAAAATTTGCTAAAAACTTGGAAACTTGACGGCAAATTAATTAAAAGCTTCAGCTTGGGGCTTATAGAAAATTAGGAGCTCAAAGTACTGATTTATTGTTTTAAAATTTTAATTTCGTTTTGAAAAATTTGTAATTCAAATGCCATAATTTATCAAAACAGTCACAGTTGCTTTTATTGTTGCTTAATTTATTTTATCAGATTTACTGAAGGATTGCAAAATGTACATCAAATCGACTAATCCATAAAGGAACTCTTGAACCACTAGGGAAGACAATTTTCTCGACTGGGCGTTGCTTGATGATTTGTTTTAACTCGACGATAACTTGAAAGCTCTGACGCGTTAATTGCGTATAACACTAATTCAAAAGTTTCCCAACATACAACTTTCCACCCTCAGGTCCGGCGCTAGGTATATTACCGTCCTAGTCTGGATCGGTGCCACAGACCAAAGAAGCAAAACGATGATTTTATTTCAATTATTTAATTTTTGAGGTCGGAAAGCAGAAACAATCTTATAAATAAACAATTTTATGTATTTTGTATATCTTGGGGTTTGGCTCGCATAACACATGACATTTCACCCTTGAATAGCTTAAATGCAAGCACATTATACAATATCTTTGGCTCAACGCCAGGTGCTTACGTAAAATTATTTTGTAATAGAAAAAATGCTCTCGTCCGATGGAATATATAGTAAGAACGGAAGAAGAATTTACATCCTGTTACAGAGGTGAGATTTGTGAACCCTTTTTTGCTGTTTATTACTGTAATTGCCGACGTGTACTTATTTTGTTTTTTCTCTTCAGTCTTGAAGATGAAAGCATATTAGAGCTTTTGAAACGTCGACAACGTAACATTGTGAGTTTTATTTGGAGTCCGCAAACCCGATATCCCGTTCTTACTAAATTATTTTGTATAGTTTTTTTTATTCTGCTCTTTAAATACAGAAACCAGAGTCAATAATCCAATTCCTGCTTCCAGTCACTGATTACAATTATTATCATATGGCCATTAGGTAAGTACGTTTAAAAATGGCTCAAGTCAAGTTAAAATTAACGTAGTGAAAATTTCTTCAATCCTACACACGAAAAAAATTAAGTAGAAAGTAAAACGCTAAAAGCCTGCAATCTTGGCCATGATAATAAGTAATAATAGTCCTGTTTTTAGGAAAACCTGAGAAAAGCATTTTTATTTAATTTCTGACAGAATCTGTATTTACAAAAGTTAATATCGTAAATTTTCAATACAAAAAATAAATAGAACCTAATAGAAAAATGTTGCTGTTAAGGACATTTCAAATTAAAAACACGTTTCAGTGTTACTGTAAGTTATAATATGATTTGAACTAAAGTAAGAAATTAGTTTTATTTAATCCTTAAAATCTTCCTGTTTTCTTTTATAATTGTCTAATGTAGAAACAAATTTTTTTAAAAATTTATTTTAAATATTTTCCAGATATTGGTAATTTTTCTTGATTTATTATTTGGGAGACTTCTATGGTTAACTTTCCTAAAATACTGAAAATTCTAACAAAATTTAAAATATTAAAGGTTTCAGATCTAATTAACCATTTATGTAAAAAAGATAAAACTTAAAATTTCTAATTACGTAAAAGTTAAGTAGTAAACTTTGATGAGGTTTTAATACAAAACTTTAGAGTAATTTCTAAAACTTAACAATTGGTTTGAAAATTAATAACTTAATAAAACATAATAATTTTGAACATCATTGCGTATTAAAATGTAATATTATTTGGAACTATTAAACATTCAAGTTTTCAAAGTTTAAGGAAAGTTATGGCTGTACATGGTAAGTTTTGTGAAGCAAACAAAATTAAAATGTCTTATTGAAATTGGTGGAATCATATTAATTTATTTATAACTTGCGGTGAAAACTTGATCAACAATTTAACGATAGAAAACGTTTTGGAAAACTAAACGTTTCTCAAAAAATTACAGCTTTTGTACGTCATCATGAATTCACAAACCGAAAGTATTTAAAAATAAAGCCGAACGAGAAACAGACAATGGCATCGTCAGATAGCACAGAAAAATCGAATTGATCGATTTATTGTTGTATAATTTTAATCCGAGATTACATACTGAATTTCCAGTACAGTGACACAAAAACTGTTTGCACCCTTAAACATACATCCATCGTTTAGATATTTATATTTACATTTTTAATATTATGCACTGTTTTTTGTTTAGGTAAAATTAAAAATTTTAAAAATATGTTATAATTATGAATAATAAATATGGCAAATTTTCTGAAAATTGTACAATTGTAATACTAATTTTAAAATATTTAGTGTAACACTACGTAAATCGCCACGTTCTTACGAAACGCTCGGATTCAGGCGAATAATTCTGAATTTAATCTAGGATTGAAATTTTGTAATTAAAACTTTAATGAAATTGCACTAAAGTATTGATGCATAGATCTAGCCTAACCTAAGGAGCCTAACCTAAATAATTTTTTTAGCCTATTTAGCCTAACCTAAATAAACCACTTTAAAATACAGTGATCACGTTTGAGATATCGGATTACTAGCGATTACGTAATCTCACAGAAGAATACTACACAAAATTATCCAGAATTACAGATAATTACTGGTTATTCCAAAGATCACAAGTTATTACTAAGATTATTCAAGATTACTTGAAGATTACGCTGGATTACCGATTTTCAGTGAAAAGTACTAGGGATTTCTAGAGTGGCCTACCCCTCAATTATTACTTTGGATTATTTTTTGTGTTACAGTAGAATACCAAGATTACCGATGACTACCAAAAGATTATAGCTGATTGCAAATGAAAAGTATAAGAGATTACAGAAGTAGATTATCCTTCAAAAGATTACAGCTAAATTCTGATGATTGCAGGGATTACTCTGGATTACTGGTATTACAGTAGAACACAAAGGTTACCAGTAACAACCGAGTGATTGCATCTAAAAACAAATAAAAAGTATAAGAGATTGCAGAAGTATCCTTTGAAGGATTACAATTAAATACAGATAATTACAAGAATGTGTTTGAATTATTGGTATTACAATAGAATGTGAAGATTACTGATGACTATAAAGTGATTACAACTGATTACAAATTTAAGATACGAGAGATTACAAAAGTGATCTACTCCTCCGCAGAAACCGATGCAAAGCTAATGATTTCACCAGCTGTCAAGACTGCCGTCGACACTCTCTTGAAGCATCACTTTAGCAGATGGCAAAAGAAAACTAAATCTAGAGAACCAAAGTTCTTTAGAGCTAAATAATGTATGAAGCATTGCACATATTCTAACTGGACATTGTAAATTTAACAAACATCAGAACTTACTAGGGATTGTAGACCCACCGGTTTAAAACATCTTGCCTTCGCTATTCTGCCGTTGGTTATTTCGCCGTCGCCGTTTCGCCGTCGGAAATTTAGTAATTGACATGGGGATCCGTTGCATTAAAAAAAAAATCTGTCATATATAAAATGAAAACTCAAATGCAAGTTTCATGAAATACAGAAATTTTAAGCAATGAACTAAAATTCACTATATTAAACAATAAATTTGAATTATTTTTTATGTTCTTCTTCTTCTTTAAGTGTCATACACAATGCAGTGAGAGCCGTCGATAGCCACGTCGGGCCCCCCACCTTTCTTTTAAAAATTTTATAAATAAAAACGGAAAATATAAAATTGCGTATTTTTAATTAAGTAAAACTATGCACAAAACATCTAAACTAGGTGAAATTAATAAAAAAACAGTAATTAGCTAATTTTCTGCAATGCTTCCAGGGTGACCAACTTTCTAAATTATATTATTTTCAAGAGCTAATAATTTTAATTCATTATTTATATCATCCACCATGTTTTTAAAAAAATTTCGCGATCTACCTGTTAAAATCTTAGCACAAGAAGAATAATATAATATATTGCAGTGTCTAAAAATGCAAGCAAACTAGCTGAAGGCAGTTGTTAAATTTATTAATTAAAAAATTTATTTTAAAATTAAAAATTTGTTTCAAAGCATATAAAGTTATAAAAATATCAAGTTATAAAAATATCAAGTTATAAAAGAATTTATTGGTTAAGTAAACAATCGAAAGTTGAAAACTTGAGATGTGGTAACATAAGAAGATCGACAGTGCGCGTGTGTGCACGTGGATACAAATAAAAATAACAAATCGCATTATCATTAACAAGCATGATTTAAAAAATTGAAAAATTGATAAAACAAAGTTGAATTGCCTAGACCACAGATTGATAAGATAATAACTGATAAGATAAGGATAGGTTAGCATAATTACCATTCTAAGTGTTAATTTGGTTCTTGCGGCAAATAAAACGGATCAGGAAAAACGTAGCCCTATTGGGCAATTAATGTTATTCAATTTGAAAATTGAAATTCAATTGTTTATTTAATTTTAAATAAAACCAAATATTCAGTCACAAATTTCTGAAGATTTTTTGAAAATAAAAGATTGCATAATAATATTCATTTCGTTCCACAAATATCTGGAAGCAGAGGTTCCTTAAGCTTTGCATTCACTGCATTAAACAGTGTGGACTCTTAAAGATCTTAGATCTTTACAGTGCAATATATTACGAGCTAGATACCCGGCTTTGCACGGGGTCTCACTAAAAAAAATACTTTTCCTTTGTCTGAAATACTTCAATTTAGGCCCTTAAACTTCATGTAGCAACATTCCTAAGAGCAACATTTAAGAGCTCCACAGTATCGGCACTCAGAATTCGATATACCTTTTCATATACACATATACCTTTTATACCTTTTGTTTCATAACAATTTTGAGCTGATATTTAGCCGCAGCTCTCTTATGAGCTTCAGGATAATTTTGCCAAATTATTTTTACCAATAATAACCAAAATTATTTTTATAGCCGATTTTACCTGCGTGTTGCATTACTATACCTACCTCACACGTCGCTGTTTAACTGGTTTCTTGCTCTCGGAAGCAAGCACTTGTCCTGTCCGAAAGAATTTTATTAAGAAATCAGCGTGCAGTGTTCGTCTGGGTAGCCGGTAGAGCAATGCGTACCCGAACGTTTTCCAATTTTGCTTCCCGTTGCTCGTTTGTTATTTGTGAAGCTCGTAATGTCCTTTTTTGCATACTTGAGGTGCGTCCCGGTGAACCGAGAATTGAAATTCCTTTCTTTGTATTTGATTCAGTTTAAATCTAGACTCAAGTTTAAGTAGCTTAGTATATTTTGCTCAATCTCTCAAGAGCGATTATTGGGTATTTCTTGAATTTGTCATAGTATTTCGAAAATCCGAGTTTATATAGTAAAACTTTATTACCAACTTACAATTTAATCCATACATAATTTTTCTACCTCTCTGTCCTCTCACATTTTTAAAGATATTCCTTCACTAAAACCTTCCCCAAGTCCTACTGAGTAAGTGTGCCAAGTTTGATTGAATTTAAAAAATTTTTTTTACCTTATTACGAGGAGGACACCACAGACCCAATTTTTGTACACCGAGATTTCCAACTGAAATTGTTTCTAGATTTTCCAGAATTTTCTAAAATTTTTCCAGATTTCCTAAAATAACCTTGAATTTTCTCTTAGATTACCTTATGATTTCCTTTCGAAAAAGTTAAAAAAGTAAGGTTATATGTAATTTCGAAGATTTCCTTGGATATCCTCAGATTTTCTAAGATCTTCTAGATTTCCTATAATGAAAAAAATGGTTCTCATATTGATGAAAAATTCATCATTTTTTTTTTGAACAAAATTCATCAATACAATGAGTTTTTCATCAAAACTATGAATTTTTTTTCATCAAATTGATAAATTTTGTTCATTGGCGCAAAAATGATAAAATTCTTGTTATTTTCTTTAGTGTAAGATTTCTTTGGATTTCCTAGCATTTCCTAAGATTTCCTTAGATTTTCTCAGATTTCCTTTCACTTGTAAATCCCTCTGGTTGGGTCTGTATGTAGTACGTAGGCGAAAACTTGGTTGAAGCCAAGATGACGTACTATGGAATTTAATTCTTCTCGGCCTTTCCTGTCCACTGCAGGACAATCAGCCTCTTTCTCAGAGAGAAAGGTTTTAAGCATTTAGACCCTCTGGTTGCTTAATCCGAGTTGGGGAATACCTGTAACCCTGTTTTTAATAGTTGATGGCGGCAATCATCAACCCAGGTTGATTCGAAATTGTTCTTATGCTCAAAATAACAAATCAAAAATTTGATTGGTTACCTGAATTAATTTGTCAGGAGGAATCATTATCCGATAGAGGTAAAGAAATCGGGCATTAGTGATCCCAATTTTTTGCTTAGGTCTTACACATTTTTGTTGCTAGGGGTCGTCCATAAATTAAGTCACACGATTTTTAAGGCTTTTAAACCCCTCCCTCCCCCTATGTCACATTTAGTCACCTTTTCATTGACCCTCCCAGTGACATCACACTTCTAGGAGCCGGTAATTTGAACCCCGGGTAATTTCGTCCCCGGTAATTTCATCTCCGGTGGTTTTGTGCCCTAGGTAATTTTAACCCCGATAATTTTATCCCCAATGTGTATCGTAGCGCAGATATGCATGGGTTATGTAGGTTAATGTTAGTTTATGATTTTTTATTAGCAAAATTTCTTGTAAAAGAGATATCCTCCCGAAGATATGCATCATTTATGTAGGTTATAGTGGTTTTTATTCTTTATAAGAATACATTCGGGTTATTCAGTTATTAACGTTTCGAGATATTTACCATCGAGATAATTAACAAAGGATGCACGGGAGGGCGTTTCACGCCCCCAGACCCCCCGGATTGACACCTTCATTTTATTGTATTGAGGGGCAACCTACGTAAACGCACAAAACGTTCCAGTTCTCAGAACTCTTAGAAAATACGAAATTCGGGAATCATCTTAGAAAATCTTAGATTGCATTGGAGAGCATTCCATGCCCCATATTTTTAAAAATCCCAGGTTTTTACTTTAAATGCTAAAGTCTTTTTTTTAAATACCGGGTGTTCATTTTAAAACTTTCAGCAATTAATATCTCAAAAACCAAAAGTCAGATGAAGAAATGTGTCGGACACAAGTTGTATGATAGCGATGGGGAAAGAATATGACATAATTGTTTTTTAAATTTAATGACCTTTTCAAGGTCATTTAAAGGTCAAATTTGTTTTTTTAAATGGCACCTTATATTTTTTTAGCAGATTCATATTTTGCATTATAAAATAAACAACTTTTGTTGGAAAATTTTTTTTATCCGACATTAGGCTTTTCGAGTAAGATGCGTTGAAACAAAATAAAAACATAAACAACATTGTTAATCAAAATTTAATATTGACAAGTTTTAGAAGGCTATTTATTAGTATAAACAGTGGAAAAAATGTTTGTAAACGAGTGTTTTCATAACAAGTTTTCAAAATGTTCCCCATTTACAGCTAAACAATGATACAGCCTTTGTTGAAACTCGTTTCTAACTTTTTCAAAAGTTTTTTTCGAAATATATTTGCAAGGCACTGTGATTCGAAATTTTAACTCTTCAATTTTAGCTGGTATAGATAAAAATAATAAATAAAAAAAAAATCACAAAACTAATAATAGTTGAAACAGCTAATGTCAATTTATTTGTTTTATGTGACAGTGTTTTGTTTTGATTGGCAATTGGATATTGTCAGTTGTCAGAGACCGAGAGAGAAACCGTTGGGGAAATTTGGGACACAAGTGAAAGGAAATCTGAGGAAATCTTAGGAAATGCAAGAAAATCTACGATATTTTACGAAATATTAGATATTCTACAGGCAACTTTTGTTTTCTATTCTTATTTTTTTAACTTTTTTAACTTTTTCGAAAGAAAATCTTGAGGTAATCCAAGGAAATCTTAAGAAATTTAAAGAAATTCGGGGCAATCTAGGGAAATCTGAAGAAACCTCATAAAAGGAAATCTAGTGTACAAAAATTTGGTTTGGGGTTTCCCCTCGTCAGAGACTATTTGTGCTCTCTCTTCCCGAATTACGCCTAAATTTTGTTAAATTTTTGAAATATTCTAAATTTTAACCATAGCCGACAAACAATGAAACATACTGTCCTCATAGGCTGCAGATATGTTCAGGATTGGGGGGATGAAAATCAGGTGGCATTTTAGATCGGCGCTTCTTAGCTGGGTCATCTGGTGAAAATCGACATGCTGCATCATAAGCTTTGTTATTCGCGACTTATCTTACCGTTGGTGGCGTTCGTGACACTACCAAATGTCAACAACATGATGGCTTTATTATGCAGACTTGATGTTGTTTTGAGTTTGATTCTGAATTATTTTTTCATAAAACCGAAGTGAAATGGTAATTCGCAAAAGTTTGGTTTATAAACAAAACTTTCTATACCAACTATACGTATTAAATTAACTTAATATTTTTCCGCGTGGGGGCGTTCGCTTAATGTAAATCGCGAATGTTATACAGGTTTATTTCCACATAGCAACCTACTGCGCAGTTGTAGCACAATCAGTTCACTTCTGGACTTTCAACTTTTTTCTCTTTGAAAAATCATTTCAGCATTTAGACTTCACGGCTACTTAAAGCGAATTGGAGAAAGCCTGTAACCGTTGTTTTGCTAGGAAGACCGCCAGTTTTTACTAGAAGCATTCTTTTCTGATTTGAACCTGATACCTTAGAGTTAGTCTTACATTTTATTTTGTGAAAATTAAGTCTTATTTCTTTGTACAAACAATTCTACTAAAAAAATATTATTGCGAATTTTTAAATTCATTTAGGTAACCGGATTAACTTCAAATTTGTCATTAACCATACGTAGATGTTGAAATTATCGATTTACCACAAATTTATGCGGTAACCTCTGTGGACGTAATGTCGTAATACCCTAATGTTAATACGCTTACACAAAATTTATTATTAATACCCATTTATAGCATCAGCGACAAAAATTTGTTCTTAGTTCCTGAACTAACATTAAATTTACGCATAAATATTACTTTTGCAATTTTCGTATGTTCTATAATTAATAACATATTGCTTTATCGGTAGACGAGTACTTTAGCGCCGCTCTTTGCCGGCAGTAAAGCAAAATATTTGTTTTCACGCAAATATTAAAAACTGATAACGTAAACTGCTTTGCTGTGCTTTTCAATCGAACCATTCGTTATCTGAAGGCTCCGTTAACTTAATTTTTATGCCAATTAAACGAAGAGCAATGCAAATTTAATGTTTCCACCATGTTATCTCCTCATTGTCTTTTTAGCAAGCTCATCAAAAAAAGATTGTTTGCGATAAAAAAACACGCAAGCTATTCGATGATAGGTTTTTTCAACACATCGTCTAGCACTCACACAAATGAAGTTTTTATAAAGTGACGCTTCAAAATATCGAATTTTGCAATTTTCTGTATGCATGCATATTTGTATAAAATTCAATCGAGTTGAAGGAAAAACAATATTAAATTTTACAAAATATAACCGTGAAGGTAATTTCTTTTAATTTCAAGTTGTTGCTAGTTAAGATTTTTCAATTTGAAATTTTGATAAAATTTTATTAAAATCGACAATTATTTTCTACCCTAAACATTTTTTCTTCTGTATTCAAATTATTTCTGGTTCTCTGTTTTCATTCTGTTATAAAATTAGGATGTTGCTATAGCCTGTTAATTGTCTTTGAAAAGTTAAAGTCGGTATAAAGTCTAAACAATAAAATGTAAATAATATTCGTTTGAACCTTGATAACAAGATGGGACGTTTTGTACTTATTATTATATTAAATTAACAAACGTAAAAATTTTTATTTCTGAAATCTAGGCTGAGATCATAAAATCTTCCCTATTTTAACTCACATGGCTTTAGGTACTTGGCAAATTCGTTTCAATATTTCATTCAGTGTGGTTACGTTTTTACCGCACGAAACTAACGTCGAGTTTGTTCTTCAAACAATTCAAAGCAAAAAATCTTTTATTGGGTAAAATAAAAAACTCAAGGGAGTTCGAATAAAATTCTTTTACCTGCAAATAATTATTTTTCACTTGCGATAGTCAAGTTTCCATCCGCATTGAAATTGAATGAGGCAATTGTAACAGGGAAATTTCGGCTAAAATTATTATTTGGGCTAAAACGGGTTGATTTACAACCGGAAGTCTTTATTACGTTGTCCTTAAATCATAGAATAACAGATGAGGTTAGTTAGTGTTTGCCGAAAAAGTTAACTGGCAAACGTCGCCCTTTATTTTGCTTTCTTTTTAAAATAAAGTGGAAGTAAAAGATGTTTTTGCAATTACCGAAATTGAAGTACTAAGCACCCTAATCTTGTTCCCTTTTCAGCCCCATGCAAGTCGAATTGGACGTTTCTTACCAAATAAAGATAAAACTTAGATAATCTTGTCACACCATCAACTAAGTTCTGACACAATTCAGACAAATTTGTTACAATATTTCTATATCTTCAGCAATTCGGGTTTTTTTTTATTAAATTTACTGTTAATAGAGTTTTATGACAGTAATTCCACAGAGACGTACAGGGTAAAAACTTTCGTGTTTAAAGTAATATAAAGGTGTTCACTTTTCATACTATGTAGTATACATACTCTTATATTATATGCCTTACGTTTTCTTGCAAGGGAAAATTTTTCTCGAGTTAAGTTAATTGAGGTTATCATCATTTCAGAAAGACTTAATTAATGTTTGTAAGAGACTAAAAGAGTATTTTTCAAAATTTTCCACTTGACGATTTCTATTGTACAATTTAAAATGCGGCTGCTTTCTTGATGCGAAATAACTTTGTATAAAAATGTCAGAAAGTTAACGTTTTCTGCACAAGTTCTTTAACGTCCGATAAAATAGTTTTAATTAAATAAATTTTAAATAGGAAAATCTCAACGAATTTGCTCGGTTTTACAGTTAGGAATGGTTTGAAATTAAAAATATATCTGTTCGGTTTATTTTTATCTTTGAAATGAAAAAGTCAATAACTCAAAAGGAAGGATTAATTTAAAAATTTTCCATTTTCTCTCTCCTGCCAACTAGTTGATGTTGCAACAAATAGTGGGGGAAATCAGGTTCTTTAACACTAAAACAGCTCCATTATCGGTTGAGACTACATTTGTAGTCTAAATTAATTTTTAATTAGTTAGTTTAAATTAATTTGGAAATTGAAAAAAGGAAAATAGACGGAAAATTTAGTTTCACCTAAGCAGTGGCGCAGCCAAGGGGAGGGGGCTAGGTGGCTAGCCCCCCCCCCCCACGGACACAATAATTATACTCGAAAATAAATAATCACCTCCCTTTTTCCGAAAAATTTTCGCCTACGATGCGCTTCTTTTGTGCAGCTCGCTTTGTTCGTATCCTTTAGCCCCCCCCCCCCTTAATAAAAACCTGGCTGCGCCACTGCACCTAAGATTAAATATTGGGTTTGTAGCCGTTGCGATAGCATCGGCATCGGTGCACAGCAAGTATTTATTGGTCTAATTTATACTCAGTTGATACTTTCTCGTAAATATTGATCACATGGTACATAAATAATATTAAAGCTAATATACAAAATAACATTTAATATACGGTGTTATCAACGATAAGGCAAAATTAAAAGGAAAACATTGCTCTGCTCATCAAGCGCGATCAATAACCAATAATATCAATATAATAATAATTAATTATAACCAATTACAATTAATATTATTATTTTAAGATTAAAGGGTAGAAATGCCATAAGAAGGGTATGCAGTCACTAAATTAGTTAGTCGTCCGGTAAATTCGGTTTTTCAATAGTGACCGCAGGAACCTATGTCCGTCAGAATGGCAGTCCTCCTCCCAGTTTATTTAGGGTAAGACTTATTGTTGTTATTTGTGTTACGCCTATAATTTTTATTGTGTTGAAAATTAAATTATTTTAAATTCATGCTTAATAAGTACCGTCCCGATAGCGTGAGATCTGCGCCTTCAGCTAATACATCAACACAATTTGTTATGCTTACTAGGTTCCCGTCGAGATCGTGTGGAATTATATTTTCAGCACTCGATAAATATTGTTATGCTTATTAAGTTCCGTCGTAACCGTGGGATTATTTACAATTCAGCATCCTGTATTACAGACAGGAGGCGACCGAGGTATCGAGAGTAAGTAACTCACACGGGCAGAGAAGAGTAGACCCAGCTAAACCATAAAAATGGTAACAAGCATTTGCGAATCCAATTTATAATTTGAAATTGTTTAAGCAAGTGCTTGGTTAATTACGGTTTCGGGATTCAATGAACTCCGTTTGTGAATTATGTGGTTGTGGGTTGATCAAGCCTCCCATGGAATATCGGCAAATTAAATAGGATTAAGGATTGTAACTTAAGGTCAGATTTATTTGTAATATTTAATAGTGTTCCAGCCACGGCCGACTATAAATTGTAAATTAGAATAAGTTTATTTTAGTCCAGCCACGGCCGTGGTGATCACTTGGATTTCAATGATTTTGATTGATTATTTAGCATTTGAGTTAATGTTAGGTGTTGTACACCAAAATTGTGTAAATGATATTAAAATTCATAATATCGTTATGTTTGAATTTTTTGGAAGCTTGTTAATTAATCGCCACTCACGCCCGTCTCATCTTTTGGGATTAAGCAAGTTTGAATTAAGAGTAAAGTATGTATTCCGTAAGTAACATTTGTATTGTTTTTATGTATAGGAACTTGATTTAATATATTTGTCGTTTAACCAACTCTTGCATTTTAAATTATGAATCCAACCCCCGTTACACAATTCGTATGAACAACTCTGAGCTACACTAAACTCCCCCCCCCCCCTACGAAATTAGCTTCGTGGCAATACCATTTATCAATATGCTCGATAATTTTAATGTAACAACCTTTTTTTGTAAACCAACAATAAACTAAATTACTATTACATAAAATTTATTAAAAGATTTATCAAGTGAATCCTCCAAGAAGTTCCACTCACAAGCATAATAAGTAACCTGGTAGTTTTACATGCTCCATTCGCGTTTCTGACGATTTTTCGAAAAATTCAAATTTCATGATTTCTCGAGTGAAGTAGAGGATTCCATGCCAATGGGTAAAAATACAGCCTCTGGTCGGCATGGGATTTGAATATTTTCAAATTTTTAAAAAAAATTTGAATTATTCTAAAAATCGGCAAAAACGCGAATGGCGCCTGCCGATATTATTTATCACGTTTTTGCCGATTTTTCAAAAATTTCAAGCTTTTTTTGAAAATTTGAAAAAATTTAAATTCCATGCTTACCAGAGGCTATATTTTTACCCGTTGCCGTCGGCATGCAAACTTTTATTTCACTCGAGAAATCATGAAATTTGAATTTTTGAAATGAACCAAAAAGTCATTTTGTAAGAAGTTTTATCTACTTTTTGATGATACATTTCATTTTTTCAAAAAATCTATAACCTCAAATTCGGATTCCACCACTAAAATTTCATAGGAATCAGTTTTCTATCCTTTGCCTGAGAAATTTGCAAGCTAAAAGGCTTATAAAAGTAAGAATGCTCAGTAGTCGACCCTTGTTCCATTCTTCCAGGCAGCATGGTTTCTCCGAAGGTAGGTTTACAGTCAATGGCTTGTAGAACTATCTAATTCATTACCGTCACCTTTTATAGCATATTAGGCGTTTGTAATAATTGAGTAGCCTTTTTTCATTCTCTAAGATAGTAAGAAGAGATTACCTTACAAATGGAAACGTCTCATTAAGAGTTATCTTACTAAACATGAGATGACACTCACTTTAGGAGTCACCTCCATGTAGACAACATGGTAAACATATCCGCAATGGTTAGTCTTCGGACAATCTCTATGGAACGCTTTTTTAGACGGCTACCGAACCAAAATAACTGTTGCAGGCACATGACATTGGTTCTTCTGGAAACAAAAACCAAAATCATGTGCCATTATAACCAGAGTATGTACATAACAACGATCTTCAGATCAAACTTTATGGTCGAAACCTCCAAGTAATCAGGGAAATAAAATATTTGGGATTAATTCTGGACAAAAAAGTCTGTATGAAGAAATGTGTCAACTATACAATATATACATGTTCTAAAATAAAACTGGTAAGTAGCCTGCAATATACAGCAAAAAACAGCCGGAACAAGGAATACAATGAAAGCCATCTGGATTGATACACTGAAAATGAGGTACAAACATCAAAAATTGATCAGTTTTCTGGCGATGAGCAAAATTCATCATAGTGATGAAAAATTCATAATATTAAAGAAAAAAATCATAGTATTGATGATATTTGTTCATCAATATGATGAACTTTGTTCATCGGTGCAAAAATGATGAATTTTCATCAATATGATGATCCATTTTTTTCAGTGTAATTCTGAATCCATATGATAGAAAACAAGCACATAAAGACCTGGCTGTTATCTGCCTATGATTTTTGTTGTGGAATGATAAACCTTAGCTGCAGATGTTATTGTGGGGATCCACAAGTATGGACTTTTCTCAAGCAGACGATCTTTGCAAACCATTTCATTGACCCGACGAATTTCCGTTTCAAAAGGAAAATAAAACTGGCGATGAGAGCAAAAAGGTAGGCAGTGGCAAGAGAGTAGAAGTACATAAATAAGAAAACAACTTTTTATGAGAAAGTCAGATCCTAATCGAGCACTATGAATTCGGTAAACAACTCAAGAGGATTAGAGAAATGTCCAAATGGACTCTGTCCGAAATCTCAAATCATTGATGAACCCGTTCATAGGATCCGAGAATGTGGCATATACAGGAACGTCTTTACTTACAAAACACACCCCTGTCTTCACACGGACCTTTCTTTGGAGATGGATTCGTTTTTCGGATTACTGTCGCTCTTGTTCTCCAATCGGAGTTTACATTGGAGATTATTATCGATCTTTACATTAAATGAATAAATATCGATTTCCATTTCTGTCAGAGTATAACCACTCCCTTTGGGAGTCTTTACAATTCATTTCTTGAGGTGGATCACTCGTCCGTTGTTGCTGATTTTGCTATAATTTTTTTTTTTTTTTCGCTTGATCACATATCATTCTCCACGATTTTTTATCTACTTTGTTGTCTAGTTTTCCAGCTCCATATCACCCCCGACCTTGTCGTTCTCGGCCTTCTTGTCGAATTCTTCTCTTCGCATAACATGACCCAGCCATCGCATTCTCTGTATCTTGACAAACCTCACAATATCTTCATTTTTCAGTTCTTTTTTTATCTCGGCATTCTTTCTAGCTCTCAATCTTTAGTTTTTCTTAGTTCTTTTTTCTTTAGTTCTTTTTGGAAACATAATCAATCGCACTATCTTCCTCTCAAACACATTATCGTTGGTCTTATTAAGCTTTTATAAATTCTCATTTTCGTCTTCTTGCTTATGTTTTTTTTGCAATGTTTTCTAATTTGTTTAAAATGCTCAGTTTTCAGCATGTAACTTCTCTCTTATTTCCTCCTCTCTGCCACATCTATTGCTTACTCTCACGCCAAGGTACTTAAAGGTGTCCACTTCTTTAAAATTGTAATGTCATGTTTTCAGGTTTGCTCTTTTGTTATTTCTTTTTCCATTTGGCCTGAACTATCCCGCAAAATTTTTGTTTGCATAACTAGAAAGTTTTACACATGCCGACACTGATAATATCCATTGTTATAGCCTAAAATTCTGCTTCATCTAAAAATAAAAAACACTTAAAGATGACCTTAAAATACATAATAGGGTGAAGTTGGTGTATATGCCCCATTTAAGCAAAAACTGCTTTGGATTGAAAAATTAATAACAAATTGTTGTGTATGAGATAACTTACTCGTTTTTCTTCCTACCATTTAGGATATAATACATAGTTTACAAGAACTTTACAAGATGCAATTGAACTGAATCAACCTGTTTTTGGCCATATATCCGGAAAGGTATTGGAGTTCTGTGGTAAGCGGCTTATATGGCGCGTACAGTAGAATGTAAATAATTCAGTAATTATTAACAAAATAAACAACAACAATCCTTTGAAGTGAAGTCCGACTCATGTTTTTACTTTTTACAATTTATATATTTTTTTTAGTTCAACTTGCTCAAGAAACCACATCATTATTTTGTTTGTATTTTCTAAGCATATTATTTTACTGAAAATCACAACAATAAAAATAACATTACAGATGCTGAAACAAATGACCGCATGAATTCTTTTCGTACATACCCGACAGTGCCAGACATAACACGAACGTTAATTTTGGCCGAGCAGAAGTTTTGGCCAATTTTTGGTAAAAACAATAATATTCGGGTAAATGATCAACAAAGCTTTTAAAAAATACATCATAAAGCTTCGTCAAGAAGCACACAAAGAAAAATAATTGAGAAATAGTACATTGCACACCAAGATACTAAATTGGTTAAATTCATTTCTTCCTTTTTAAAAAAATTTTAATATCTAATTAATTATTTAATAACTTAATAGTTTGTTTTGGTAGGATGTCACCCCATTGCCTTCTCCGTACCAGCCTGATACAGTAACAATTTATTCTAGCATAAACCTTAACGCGTAAGTTTAAACCACAAAAAGTTACTTTGGCTCCGAATAAGATATAGTATCGATTTTTGAAGAAGAAAACTTGGTAATAAATATTATAAAATCTTCATTACTATTATAACTGTTACAATCACATGCAGTAACTTTATCAAATTATTTTGATATAAAAACTTAGCTTGACAATACGTAATTGCCGAGTTTTTTTACGTTAATTTTGCTTTTATTTAATTTTATTTACTTGACTTTTCTTTGCATATTTAAATTGTTTGCTACAAATTAGATTTTTATTTATTTCCGATGTTATTTGTTTTCACTTTGCACATTTTATTATCCAATTTATTTTGAATATTTTTAGTAATAAAGAATTTTACTCTTTCAAGTCAAAATTAATGAATTCTTTTTATTTAACTTGTAACTCTTAATTTACTTTGTCTTCTTTCATTCCATATTTTATTTTATTTTATCTTATGTCTAAACATCAATTAAAAATTCTCTTGCATCACTGAATAAATTATTAAATCATTCTTTATTAGTACACATACACCTATTATGATTAATTCAGTTTATTTTCTGTTTAAAGAATTTTCACAGTTTTAAATTTGTACTATAAATTTTCACGTAAAAAACCTTGCTCTAGTCAGTCGTACGAAGGAGATTCTTTTTGATAGTCTTACGTTGGGATGTCAACAATTAATGTCGAAAAAATTTACTTAAATGAAAAAAAGAAATGCTTTTGGAGAAGATTTTCCAGATGTACAACGCATAAGAACCAACAGAATATACCAAGCGCAATCGACTAACCTGATTTACTTCAACCTTTTTTGTATTTTTGTCAATTTAAAAACGTGATACCTGACTTTCATTAAGTAACTGGGTTTTATACCAAACCAGACAAAAAACATTTTTTAGATTCTATGCATGCTTTTATCAGAAATCCGTTGGATATCTAATTTATAATTAATACTGTTTATAAAAATAAATTGTCGTGAATTTTAAAACAGTTGACAGTGCAATACAATTAGTTTGTTATGATTTGTATTAAGAAAAATCGGAAGAATCACTTTTTCGACTCAATTTGTCTCGGTCATTATAATGGCACTTTACACCCTGTGTACGTAATATACTATTTAAATATTTTCAGCGAATTAAGAGTTCCTGCATATCTCAAGTTCATTATTTTAACGATTTTCTGTGAAAATTATTGCCAATAAATAAATTCAAGTTTCATGTAAAACAAATTATGGAAAAGCTATACAAAATCAGATTAATATACGTACTACATATTGTTAGCTGAATATGTAGTTGAACAACAAATATTTTTTATTATGTAAACCTTGTGCGGTTTTCTTCCTTAACCCAGTTAAGAGAGTCAATATTTATTTTACTGAATTTTTTTGGATTGATTTGATATTGTAACATGATTTTATAGGAAAACTTTCCAACCAGCATCTACATATGAAAAATGTAATTTATTTCTGAAATTTTTGTTCATGCAAATAAGTTTATGTACCTAACATAAAAATTTTGTTGAATTATGATGATGTTGCATCGAAAGAAACAATTAGGTAATAAATTTATTTGGAATTGAAAAATTGATTAATTTTTTATTGCATGAGAGAAGCTGAAGGAACAAAAAAACATTCAGTAATATGTGATAACTTTCTGAAGTAGTTTTTGAGGTATAATATAACCGTCAGGGCTTATCAATAAATCTGGGAAACACAAACTTTTGTATGCATGAAAAATAGAAATATTTAAAATTGCGTACTTTTGGGTGAAAATCCCTAAAACAAATTTCAATTATTTTCTGTAGAAAATTGTAGATTTATAATCAAATGCTACTATTTACAGTTAACAAATTCAATTATAATTGGCAATTTTAATACAAACATTTCAAGATTTATAAAATGGAATTGTAAAATTGGGTTATAACCATCGTTCATAATATTGAACACGGGTGATGCATAATAAATAGACATCTCTCAGACCTGCGGAGTCTTGAGGTCTTCTCCCAAAGGAGACTTTTCATATTATTTTCTTCCCTAAGGATTCTTATCTATCCTAACTAAGAAATGTAAAGACTAAAGTTTCCAACCGCAAGACAAACAAACGCGCAAAATTTTATAATTGATGTGACAAAAGAAAATTCTAGTTGAATGGCATCCTCAGTGGTATTCTCAAATATCCTCGAAATTCTGTAAACCATAACAATTTTCTTTATTCAATATTATATTTACCACAACCATTCAGGACGCACCACGAGCTCGTTAATTAAAATTTTTCTCTTTATAACAACAACAAATTTAATTGGATTATAACAGAACACCCTGTATCATAGTATCTAACAATACATCGAAAGTTATTTAAATTTCCTGTAGTAAAATAAATTGCCATTCGATTAGGGATAACTAAACGAATTTTTGGTTGACCGAATTCGTTCGTAAACATCAAACAATTTTGTTGGAAAGTATATTAATTTGAAAAAATATTAATTAATTATTTACCTGTGTCTGTGTGTACAATACGTACAATTTTAAATTTCAGCTTACAGGATTTTTTCAATAACCAAATTAAACGTTTTCGGTCGTCAAGCATTGGGTAAAAACATAGATAATGTAAATTTTTCGAAGTAATTTTGATTAAACATCCTCGATTTTAATCGATTTTAGTTCAATTTTCAAAAGTTATTTGCTTTAGTAATTAGTAATTTAGTTTCAAATCGGATGTTCGAGTTAATTAACCAAATTTGAAACTGGAATGTTCTGCATTAGGTATATTAAAGATTCATGAGTTACAATTCGCAATGCAAAACTTTACGCATATTTACCTTTTCTCCAAATGTAGGATAATTGAAGGAGATATTTTTTACACCAAAGGATACTACCAAATATCAAGCAATAAATTACAACAACTTAGAATTCGAATGCGACTGTCTCGTAAAGATGTAAAGTTTCCATATATTGCTATGACTTACTCTTTTTTATTTATTTTTTATTTAAATATTGCACTGTTGCTTATACAATGAATGCACAGCTTATCGAACCTCAGCTTCAACTCTTTGTGGATCGAATTAATAGAATTGTGCAATCTTTTATTTTTCAAAGAATCTTATATAAATTTTTGTGAAAGTTACGTTTTATTTTAAAAACAAAAACTTACTTATTTCATTCGCCTGTACACGCACTTCTTACAATTATTTTACAACACCTGAAGTTCTTTAACTTTCAATAGTTTATTTTAACCAATTATTTCTTACAAGATTTTATCAGTTCTATCTAATTTTAGATATACTGTGTAGTTATAAATTTATAGTATCAACAACACCTAACGATAATTAAAATTCAATTACCTGTGCTTAATATTTTTCTTATGTTTTTGTCTCAAATTCATACAGGTTCTAAGAATGCTTGCAAGCTTAGATTTCTATATCACAATTTTCCTTTGTAACGTAATATATTATGAAGTTTAACCCTTTGTATCTAACATTTCATTGAGTAAGATATCTCAACTCATTGAAACTGTAACTTTGACGTTCCTTCAGCTTCTTTCTACAAAAACTACCTTTATAGTTTAAATTACATGCATGCAAAGTTCTTTGTGGGGAATTTCCCTTATTACAAAAGGTTAAGATTTGCATACATTTTATTGCGATGGAAAAACTTTAAATTAAAAAAAAACTATTTTGAAATTAAAATATTCCTGAAGCCAGCGTAAACGTTTTATTTTGTATTTTGTATACATTAATTTTTCCACTATCCCCATCGATCGAAATTAATGGTTCTAGCCATTTAGTCTTGACTTTATATTTCTAATATTAATAAACGGAATATTATCGATCGGGAATTAATTTGTTTTGTTTTTCATGGCTAGTTTAGTGCAAGTTCTTGGTTGTAATAGCTCTAGTTAGTTTATTGTGGTTAATAAATTGTTACAGAAAATACGAATTCAACGATGGATCGCTCCTTCTTCACCGACACATAGTATTTTGCTTCAGTTCATTGTTAGTAGTAGTTAGTTAGAAAGTTACAGTTTACTCTTCATCTAATATTTAGTTTAATTTAAATTAGTTTTGTCAAGATAATCTTGAGTAATTTGTCAGTAAGAATCTTATAAGTATATGATTCTTGAATTGCTTCGGTTTAATTTTGAAAATAACATTGATATCACAGAAAATATGCCATTTTAATTATAACAATGGCGCTCAACGTGGGGCGCCATAATTACAGTTGTCGAGAAACTGTTCTTATTGAAGTCTTACGGTTTTATACAATTAAACTCATTTAATTATTATCTTTTATTCACTTTCGTTATTTTATCACACAAACTAATATCAAGCTTTTCAAGTATTAAACAAAATCTTTATTATTATATTAATTAACTGGCGTAATCTCAAAAAACCTTTTCATAACTTTTAAACCTAAAATTTCCTTAGAATTAATTTACCATCCTATTGACAAACTTTCTTTTGGTTTAATTTAAATTATTGTAAAATCTAAAAATTTTAATTTTGTTTTAGATAGAATCTACAGACTAAATGGAAGCATTAGGTGAGTTTTAAATTTAAAAATTTAAATAAACCTCTCTCTTAAAGACTAATTTTGTGTTTTATTTGTATACATAATTATGTGTACTTTTCTAAATAAGCATACATTTTTTTATGTTGTTGTAATTATTTGCAATTTGCCAACGAAGTTTATGTAAACTTTTATTTGTTTAGATATTTTAATTGTATTGGTAAAAAATTATTAATTTACTATTGTGCGCATGCGTACAATAACGCACATGCGAATAGCGCTTGGCAAAATCAGTTTTTATTTATTAATTTAATTACATTTTTTTAATTATATATTTTTTAAGCAATATTCTTGTTTGCTCCAAATAACATACGAAGATTTTTGTTTTTCGTCTTTCTTGGGTGATTCCCCTTCTCTTATTTTATAGATCTGGAAAAACTCTTCATCTGATTGTGTAAACACTAACATTTTCTTTATGACTGTTAAGATAACTTACACGGAAATAAAAAAAAAAATTACTGGTGGGTCTTTTTCACTGCTCCAAAGACAATTTATTTAAATTTTAGTAAGAACCATGTGCGCTTGGCTAAGTCAATCTAATTGTTACTTTTATCAGATATTTTGCTTTTTGCCAATCTTACTCGTTGCAAACTGCATCTTAACAGATTAATGTATTTTATTTTTTTTTTAATTAGAAATAATACAAATTAAGGATTCATTTGAAAGAAGTAAAATAATAATTACGTTTGTTATATCATCTGTATCTACTTATCTTGAAACTAACATACTCTTATTATAGGTAGAAGAAAATCCGGGATTTGCTTTATTCTTTTTTTACTGAGGTTACTGAGCCAAATCTTACAATTGGAGCCAATTTGTGCCATAAACACACACATACATGTACATATATGCAGAGATTTAGTTGCTTGCGTCGTGAAGGTAGTTTATCCTGACACAAGCGCAGATCCAAGTGGGGGGGAGGGGCTTTTGGGGGTTCGCCCCCCCCCCTCCATGTTCATCTCATTTATTTTTTACTTTTCATTTTCTTTTTTTATTTTTTTAATAAAGTTAAGAAAAAAGCTGGAAGATGATTAAAAGTTTTACTTTTCTAGAGAAAACTGTTTTTTTAATGTTTTTTAAGAAAATTTGCTTGATAAAACCTACACCCATACACAAAGTTGAACGTACACTCTTATGCTAGCAATCCAATAGTGCCTTTTGAAGACATGTTTTCTTATTTAAAAATCGCTTCTACAACAAAAATTAAACATTTTTTGGTAAAAGTTTCATTCTCTTCATTTTTATTGATATACAGTTTTTTATTTCGAATCACCGTTTCCGAGATACAGTGACTTAAAAAAATCTCTGTAAAAATTATAGGTATTTTATTAGGATTTTTACAAAGATTCTTTTAAGTCACTGTATCTCGGAAACGGTGCGACAAAATAGAAAAATGTATATCAACAAAAATTAGGAAAATGAAATTTTCAACAATAAATGTTTAATCAATTTTGCAGCAGAAGCGATTTTTATATGAGAAAACATGTGTTCAAAAGGCACAATTTATATTAATCTCTAGCATAGGAGTGTATGTTCAATTTTGTGTATGGGTGTATATCTTTCGAAGAAAATATTTGTGTATCGCGATTTTCTATTTTTTAACTATTTATTAGAGCGCTTGACTTTGAAAAATTGAAAAAAAATTGCCTGCGGCACTATAGACTGGGGATGACCCCCCGACCTCCAGTTGGACTTGAGTTAAGCCCCCCCCCCCCCCCATAGATACATCCTAGATCAGCGCCTGTCCAGACATGCAACAACTGTTAACGAAATTATTACAATCTCTCTTGCAAATGCATACATTTCTAGCATCCTTGAACCCGTGGGGATTTCTACTGGAAGTGATAAGAGACCAAATCGAGTGTCTTTGATTCTGTGGCAACAAAGGAGAGCTTTGGTTTGGGACTCAACGTGCATGAATGCTCTGGCTCAAAGTCACTTAAGAATTTTGTGTCAAATGATCATTTCGGCTACGATGAAAGCGAAACATAATAAATAAAAATAGCACTAGTAATTTAGTTCCCGCTAATATCACCGGGTCAACTGATAAGCCGAAATCACCGAATCAATCTCGGACAGTGTGAAAATTCTAAGCTTCTTCCATCGACAAGCAATGGTAAACCACTGAGCTATCTGCTTAGAGAACTTTTCTAAAGAAAAGAAGTTCACTTACATAAAACGAAGGAATCTGAGAAAGAGAAAATTTGGTTATCGTTAATTTTATCCCTTTATTTTATTTTAAGGTAGATCCAATATTTTCCGTGGTTGCGTTTGTCAAAACAGAACCTCAGCACCTTCCGCTCCGGGCTGTTTTGATAAACGCTGTATTCACTAAAAATATCCCTCTAGACCGGTTCTACTCGACAAAATGTGCTACTAGGAAAAAGGTGGATCTCTTCACCCCATGCAAAATACCTGCAAGTTTTGGAGTGCAGTTTACGTTATCCCTTACCATTAAGGGAGCGAAAACTACGCATTGTAAGGCTCAAGCCCTAAATTGATGTGATAGTTAATAAAATACAGTAAAATAATATAAATCGTAATCGGGTGAATTTACCGGCGACCAAATTAGCGGCTGCTCATATAAATCAATAAAATCTTTGCTGTAGAAAATCTGGGCTCTTGGTAGAGGATCGAACGCTTGGATAGATCTTTTTCTAGACGAAAATAGAGTTATCTGATTCACATGAACAGTTTGTGCATCCAAGGTGAAAATTCCGCTATGGTGCTGGAGACAATGCAGGCAGGGGCATTCAAAGACACATTTTTCATCTTAATAGATAGTTTAATGCTGAAAATTAATATTAAAACTTGTTATTAATTTATAATTAAGAATCATACGGTAGCGAATGAAAATTTTTTCTAAATTATTTGATTTATGTTTTTCTATTATACTTGTTTGGTCAGCAAAAAATATTTGAAACGGATACATTTTAAAGAAAAGCAGAGTATAATAGATTACAAATAAAAAAATTCTGACTCATTATGAAGTAAGCCTTTATATAATTTTTTTTGGTCCATTAACAATTTACAAAAGAAAATTGTTCTGCGATTTAATGGTGGTTGGGCAGTGTTGCTCCACAGGAAGAAATGTTTGCCCTCTAGATTAGTATCAGATTAAATTGAATTTGCGACATAACTAGTTTTAAATTTACCGTCGTTACCTATTGGAAATAGCACGTATTTAAATTTTAAAGTCTTTAAAAGGATTTTCCTAATGGAACGATAATAACTACGAACGGTTATTTTCGAATTCCGCTAATATTTTTCAAATAAGAGGAAAATGTAATTTTGTGCAAATTTTTAGTGCTTTTGTGCTAAAAAGTTTTGTTCTTATTTTTCAAACTCCCACTAAATCCACATTTTTTCAAAATTTTATGCTATTAAGAAAACATTAATTCTGGGCCTCTCAGATCTGTTAATTACATACTCTAAACTCTCAAGTTTATCAATTACAGTGTGATATTATGCACAATTCCCTAATTTCAAACTAAACCAAGGTTTAACTTTAATTTAAGTTTAGTGTAATCGCATTAAGTAATAATCGATTAGTGTAATTATTCAATATTGGAAATGGAATTTTTAAAACTTTTTCATTATACTATTCAAATTACTATTGTAAAAATATTTAAAATATTTTTAACCAGCAAACATAAAAGTTTAATTGGACATACATATTAAAAAGCAGCTCGGAAAAGCGCTTATTTATTATAAAAACATAAAATTCCTTTTATTTCTACATTATTTTAAAAATTGATAATTTAATATTAAATTAACAAAATTAAAAAAATTATTTCATTTGATTGAAATAATCCTAAATATTAAAAAAGTCTTGTTAAGGCTGTAATGGGGCTAAAATTCATCCTATTCTGGAATGTAACGGTACAAATGTAAGTTTTTGTAGTTTGATACTTTTCCTTTTTTTACTTTCCCCATACGTATAGGTATGTATAAGGGAAAGTATTGTGAAAATTTTGGTATTAAAATGTTTCTTATCATGCCCTGATAAGTTTTTGATGAATTTTAGTTGGATGTTCGTCTGTATGTATGTATGTATGTGTGTGGTTACGACATCATGAAAAGAAATAGTATCAATTGCACAGGTTAAACCACACAACAAAATGTCAAACAATTTGGCACAAATGTACATCATAGTTAAACTTAGAGGCCAGCTGAGAATGGTGAAAATTCGTTGAAAATTGCGGAAATGATGAAAATAAAAAAAGTTCAAGTGTCAATTACTTTTGGACCACCATTTGTTATACCCAAATTATTTAATCGTGTCGTGTCGCATCTTTCTCTAAAGCCGTATATCGAGTTAGACGGAATACGAGTCGCGTCGCAACTCGATTCCAAACATTTTCGGAAATTAATTCAAGTTTGACGTTCATGAAATTTTGACATGTTTAGGGATTTACGCTCCGTGTCCCGCGAGCCCCGCAGATGCGGCCTGTCGCTTCCTTGAGGTCTTCCACGTTGATCCGGTACATTGCAAGAACATGGCGAACAAAAATTTACTCTCCAATTATGTGTGCAAAGAAGTAAATCTGCACCTTTAATTTAACTGGTTTTCAAATTTTTCAACTTTTTGATATGAACTGTAACTTTCTCGCGGTCTTTCTCCACAAATGGTATCCGGAAAGAAGAGGTTGAACGTTAATTTTTATACCGAAATTTAATGGGGAAAGTTATGCAATGTTTAGATAGCCAATTTTTTTATAACAATTAGGTGGAATAACGGAAAATATATATATTTTGTGAAAAATTATTTCTTCCTACAAAACCTTCTCCACACTCCTAAATTTTGCTCGACTAGCTCTTATTGTCGGTTCGCAGAAACTCCTCAGTAGCCGGTTCCTGTATGCTTTTTAACAGCACCAATTTATTTTTCCAAAATCCAAAAATTACGAAATCATTCCATAAAAATTATTCTCAATCAAACTTAAAATTCAAATTAACTTTCAAATAAATTTTTATATTGTAACAAGAGGTAACATTGATTGTAAGCGCGGCTTATCGTCACAGGTGAGACACGCGCATACAAATTTTGCTTTTCCTTTCCGATTTAAACGAATAAATTTTTGTAAAACAATAATTTTCTCAATAATCCAAATCTCCACTTACTAATTATTAATTTCCAATCAACGGATCCAAACTTTTCAAAAATATCCAAACCTGTCCAATCTTTGGACAACTTTCAATCAAAACAAATTTTTACTCACGTAATTTCTAATTTATTATTTTCTCAAAACAAATCGCAAAAATTAAATTAATCCCAAATTAGGGACTCAAATTAAAAATTCTCTCGACATTCACCAAAAATACGTCCGCTCCGTCCAACAGATACGGCTGGAATCCCTATCTCGTCTGCCAACACTAAAAGACCCAACAAAAATTCAAAATTTACAAATAATCATTTACAAAATTAAATTGATTTAAAAAAATGAACAAAATTCTCGCAATTTAATAAAAAATCAAAATTCAACGTTTGAAACACGACAATATATATATTGCACTGATAAAGACTAAAGATCTGTAAAAGCCCATACTTACTCTGCGTTTATAATGAATGCACAGCTTATCGAACCTCAGCTTCAACTCTTTGTGGATCGAATTAATGGAATTGTGCAATTTTTTTTTTTCAAAGAATCTTATATAAATTTTTGTGAATGTTACCTTTTAATTTAAAAACAAATAAACAATTGAATTACAAATTTTTAATTATTTAAATCTTTCATTTCCCCAATTGCGCTTTATATTTAAGTATCGGTTTATCCGCCGCAAGGAACACGTTTAACACTTATAATGGTGATAATGCAAACCTGTCTTTATCATTTTCTGTATTCAACCCAAAGCGTCCACATTAAATTAGATGCGAATCTTCTGCTATCCTACCAGCTTATCCCAGATTAATCTCCTTCCACTTCTTCTAAATGTTTTGTCCAAAATCACAACTCGTTCTCGTTCCAAAATAGAAGTTATTATTTTTGTTTCGAAATATTGTGTTTTCATTTTCACTTTGTGGTTTTCCTCACGTTTTCTGAGGACCACACGTAACGACCTTCCTCCTTTAGGTTCTGTCGTCAACTGATTTTATTTTTTGTTATCTTCCTCATCAATCCATTGTCTCGCAATTTCATTTTGTTTTACATTCAATTTTTCAAATCAATGCTTGTAAATGATAATGCGATTCGTTATACTTATTTCATTCGCCTGTACACGCACTTCTTACAATTATTTTACAACACCCGAAGTTCTTTAAGTTTCAATTGTTTCTTTTATCCAATAATTTCTTTCAAGATTAATTTTTTTATAAATTTAAATGTTAAATTTCTTTGAATTTGTATTTTTTTTTATTTTTGACATAATTCTTTAAATTAATGAAATTAACAACTGTCTTAGGCTCCATTACTTGCATTCTACCCACTGCAATATTTTCCAAATTATTTTTTATGTGGTTTCAAAATTTTTATTTATAAATACTCAGCAATACAAATACCACAACAACGAAAGCAAACAGTAGTCGACAAAAAAATATACAAAATGTCACTCCATGTTTATGTCAACCATTTAATCTACTTATATTGATTTTAAGACTAAACCCAAAACTAAAATAATACACTTTAATTAAAAAAAACTGCACAGCCCGAAGCAAAAAAATCAGATTAAAGGCATTAATCGACAGAACAATTAAAATAAGACAACCAATATATTCTTTTGTAGGTCGGTAATCTAAAAGCGAAATTGGAAGGTTACTCGTTTGAAAATTATTTTAGTCCTTTTATTATCAAAAATATATCCTTTTTAGCCGAACGAAGTTACATTCGTATTTTGTATAATAATTTTAAATAATGATAATTATTTTAAATAATTTTGAATATTTACTTGACCTTTCTGCACAGCAATAAACAGCGTCAGTTGAAGTGTAAAATTAATTCAGTCCACAAAATTAGCATTAAATTGATTAAAAATATTTATCAAGTTTATAGGAAAAAATAATATCTAATGCACTTATTTTCAGTTATTTATTAAATAAAATGAAAAACAAAATTATAGCAAAATAAAAAAAATTCATTTAGTAAATTAAAAATTTAATATTGTTTTAAAAATCACGTGAGCTCTAATTTATACATTTATTTGTAAAATAGAAACTAAATTGATTTTGAGATAAAGAAGCCAATAACTACGACTTGAAATTTAATTAGTGTTTGTCATATTATTAGTTTTCAATTTAGTGTTTCAGAATATTTTTCAAATTTACTCTAAAACCTTTTACTTTGTAAATGGAACACATTGTTCACTATTGACATTAGCTATTCGCATCTGGCCGACAATTTAATTCGCCTAAACTTGACTTTGATACATTAAATTCTAAATTTTACGTTATTTTTATAATTTAAATTAATCTTCTCTTTTTTTTATTTAAGTAATTCGATTTTTTAAATATTATGAATTTTTGACTTTACCAATATGCTACTTTATTATTATCTTCAAATTTTTTAATTTAATTTTTATTTACTTGTTTTCCACCTCACATTTTCCATGATTAACATTTTTGCTTTTGAAATGTCATCAATTAACTAAGTATTTATTTTTATTTTTATTTCTTTATAATATTATTTCTTATTTTTCTTATTTCTGTTTATAATTTAAAATTTTAACATTTAATTTTATTAATTTTGATACTCTTGGGCTCTCGAAAGAGAGCTGTTTTCTTTGGGCTCATTGGCTTAGAATGGTCGAATAAAAGCCGATTTAAAATACAATTTCAGAACAGTCAATCGTCGAGGAAACCAAACGTGTTACCAACAAAAAACTATAAAATCCAAAAAACCAGTAAAAAGCCAAAACCAAAGACCAATATTGTTCCGATTACTACCGATTAATCGACGGTAAGGGGGCGTCCATTAATTACGTGAGGCGTTTAGCGGGGGAGGGGGTTGAGCTAAATCTCACGACATCTCACCAGGGGGGGTGGGGATGTCTAAAAATCGCTAAAATCACCTCACGTAATTAATGGACGCCCCCTAACCATCATTTAGGCGACGACAACCCGGCAACGTCAAATAGACTACAGTCAATTGGAAACGGGTTTTTTGGGTGACGTCTGATTAGGCGACCACAATAACCCCAACATTTGACCAACCGGTCAAATAGGCAACAGGAAATTTGGTAAAATTTTTTAATTAATAAATTAGAATAATACTTAATTACAAAATTTAATTTCAAATTCTTATTACAGTATTATATTCTCTTTATTATTTAATATTTTATTTAAGAAGCCCTCCCTAGAGGCACGCTTTGCCAAGTAGGACCAGCTTAGGTTGATATTTTTAGATATTTTCAGCACCCTCCGCTCCTGTCCCCTTCGCTACGGGCCATTTTGACAAACTCAACTATGGGAAATTTAGGATCTACCAAGCAACTAAACCACCCGCAGGAACTAATCGAAGTAAACTTCAAAGCTAACCGAAGTTAACTAATTCCAGCTTACCTGCATCATGAAAGCAATGATTTCAGAAACCAGCGACTTGGACGTCAACATCTAAACCCTGGGTAGTTTGTCTCCATCAATCTCATCTACAAGAAATGAAAGCAAATGAAAACAAAATACAATGACAAAAAAAGAAAAAGGTCACCCGACTTGATCACACGAAATCCGACACATCAACCGATTCCAATCCATTAAACCAACTGAGATCGACCATAGGGATGAAATCGAAAGCAATGGAACCACAAACGAGAACCGAACTGGAAATGTTCAAATGTTCGGCTGTCAGCTTTAACAGTTGATCTGGATTTTGAGACAGAGCCGGTTCTGTTGAATCGTTTGGAACTGCCAATTGAAGGTCGCCAGTTTCAACCGATTTAACAGAACCGGCTCTGTTTCAAAATCCAAATCAGCCAATCATGGCCATCTCCTACAGGAAATTCACAAAGACGCCAATTAACCATGGTCAATCAGATTACCATAGCTACCATCGTGATCACCATCGTGGAAATCCCCCACCGAACACTCACAGAATCACACTATACTTGAAGCTATCACAACCATTCTGGCACATCTGCTGATCAAGACAGAAGTTAAACTTAAAGAAGTTAAAAGTTGGCTGCTTTTCTTTCTCTTCCGAAAGAAACCAAGCACAATTCATGAGAACGTTCCGACGGTTCTTGAGCAGCAACTTGTACAATCCAAACAAAGCTTCAACCAACAGATGAAGGAGCGATAACCGGTGCTCTACAATGTCAATACAAATAATGAATAATAAACATCTTCAGATTGGTGAAGTCTAGAAAGTTTATGCCGAATTTATATTTGGGCCATTCTGCGGTGACGGGTGTTACATTTGTACACATTCAAACCATTAAAATTACTAAATTAGAACAAACTGTCGACATTTTGTATAATTTATTAAAATCATTATAAATTTTTATTTAATTTTTTTTTAAATTTATTAATTTAATCAAAGTTCAGCTAAATTACAAATTTAAGTCACAAAATGAATTGTTAAATGGACAGTTAAAGGAATCTTCCTACCTGATACCTCGGTATTTAGTGGATATATTATTTTCCATCTTATTTTTTTTACAAGAAAAGTTTGTGACGGGTGTTACAAGGTATGTGACGGGTGTTACGAGTGCAATAAATTCTGTTTAATACGAGTAAAATTCCTTGGTCCAACAAAAATTTATTCAAATCAAAGAACATCTTAACAGAAGAAATCAAAAATTTTAGTTGCTTGTATTTACGCAACTAACATTCTTGGTTAACTACAATAACATATATAAAACCTTACTTTGATTTAAACAAATCTCTGTTTGAACAAAAATATTTAACCTATATTTTACAAAACTTATTTGCTTCAAAAACAGTTATTCATACAAATTAGTTTTTTTGATTGAAAGAAAATTTTTTAACTGTTTTTTGCTCATATTAGGGCTTTAGGCAAAAGTATTGAAAAATTTAATTTGAATTATGCAAATTGAAAACATAAAGCTTGTTATTTTTCTATTTTAGTGTATCGTATATATTAGCAAATTATTGTTTTTCATTTTGGTATCGATTACCGCGGAATGGCCCATTTCCCAGGTTTGAAAAAAATCTGCATATGCAGTTTCAAATGATGAATCAACTAGTTGCCAACTATTCGATTTTAATTTTAATTTTTGATTATATGCAACTGAAAATTAGCAAAAATCATATCATTCTTCAGCCGAATAGTCAAAAATTATCGTTGAGCAACCGCGTGCATAACTGTTATGAAATTGTATATCTAACTTCATAAAACCAAGACAACTAATCTGTAATAATCTGTAATAATCTGTAATAATATTGGTTTAAGAAAGCAAACACAAAATTGAAAGAATTTTAATTTGAAATATATTTAAAATTTTTAATTTTATAAAGCAATATTGCACTTTTTTGATTTGATATTTGTATATTGAATTTTGAGTTAAATTTTTTAATAATTTTGAATGCATTGCAATCAAGATCCTGTGTAACTAATCCTGAAAATCCACTCTACAGCATTAATTTTAGTGCGGTTTTGAAGCATTAACTCTGATACGACTTTTATATCTCCGGCAGGTATGTTATTGGGAAATAGACTACTGTCCGGCGCCCAACCAAACGTTTTATAGACAACCTGAAATATTAGCGAATTTATGAAGCAAATTCGTAATTTGAAAAATTCACACTTACGTTTTCTCGCGGTGGCCAAATTAGCGAAGGGTGGGTGTAGTCTCTCCATAAAGAATCAATACCAAATTTTTCCATTCCCATCGAAGTTTTCCAACTCAGAGTAAATTTACCAAACAGAAATGATCGATTAGTTTTTGTCATCCGATAAGTCGTCACATCGCTCTAAAAGCTCCAACGATAAATCCTGTTATTTTTAAAAATATTGAACTCACAAAAATATCATTAACATCCGAAAATTTTAGTTTTAAACTTTGAGTTAAGTAGTTGAGTGTTTTATTGAATGGAATCGTGCCCGTCTCGAAATCAATTAATCCGGTATTAACGTACGTCGCTCTAGCGCTTGCTAGTTTAACAGTATGCAAATTTTTCTAAAATATAAACTTATATTGCCCTTAATTTGAAATCAATTATTTCTAGAGTGCATACCGTCCCCAGGTTTCCAGGAGTCTTAAATATTAACAGCATAATAATCAAAGCACAGTTTTTCATAATTTGTAAAAGTACATCCGATCAAGTCTTACGTTACACTCGATACTGTTTTCGTAATTTTTGTTATGTACATACATATTTTTAACTAGTAAAATCTGTCCTTGTAATTTAAACAAACAAAACAAAGGATGATTTTCTATTGTCCTGATTTTGGCTATTAATTGAAATATTGATGTTGATATAAAAACAAATTTCTCGAAACGCTTTCGGTATAAAATAGTCATAAAGCTCTCGTGCGTTTGACTTTGTCTACTTCCAATATAACAATATACGAATTTCCTAAACACAAAATTTAAATTTACTTTAAAGACAGTTAATCACAGGAAAACCACCGAGGTAATTTGCCAAGAAAGCCTTTAGGTCACGACGTTTCTATCGGGAAGCATTCGATAAAGACAAGAGAGAAATTTAATTTCAAAAGTTTTTATTATATATATATAATAAAGGTTTGAATTAATATTACCAATTAATATTAATTTTAGTTTTAAACATTAATCTGAATATTCATTTCACAAAGTTTATATAAAATTTTTGCATTCCTTCCGTTGAAATACTTATTTTTCATACAAAATTTATGAAATAGTTTTGAAAAAGCGAGTCCGGTAAGAATATCTGCATTCTGAAATCCCAATCTCAATCTATAAATTTTTTATTAATTTTTTTAGCTTAGTTAGCACCCTACTAGAACCTAATGCGCTTAAAGTTCACTGAATCTGAAAGTTCCAAGAGTAGACGCTTCACAAACAATGGTATTTCCCAAAGAGACTGCTAATCACCTCAGAGTAACCCTGGTGCCAATAGAGAAAGCAATGCTTGGTGCTCTCTGAAAATCTGAATAAACGATAAGACAAAAAGAAAACATTTAGATATATAGTAGATAAGATTGTACAGTGGCGGTTTAAAGAGTCCAGAAAAGACTCTTTGCTTTGAACAAAGCAGAACACTTCAGCCCTGTTTTTTGTCATGAGCAAGTTCCTCCCTTGTGGCATTTACAAGAAAAGAATTTGAAAGGAGTTTGGTGGGGCTGAGTCTAAAGTGTTTTGTAAGAAAAAGAGTCCGTGGTCTTTCTTTTGTTCGTGGATGGCGTCAGACTTCAGGAATTTCTTGGCTTCTTTCACAAGGTGTTCATTTTCGAACAGTCAATAAATGCGTAAAGGAACATTTCAAATCCAGGGCAGAGTGAGAAGCCTCCTTCATTAAAGCTCGTGGAAGTGAACTATTAATAACCAGCCTCATCCCTGCTACTTCTCTGGAAGTTGGAGCCCAATCCATTTAGTAGAACCAGTAGATCCAGATCCTCTCCAATGATGACAATTGTTTCACATAAAGTTCTCTTCTCTAAGGCTTTCCGCACAATTAAGCAGTCAGCATCTCATTAGCCCGACAGACGACAAAAACTGAAATTTTGAATTTTTTGAGACAAAAATATCTTGGGAGTTATTAGACCTAAAAAATCGGGAGTAGGCTCAAATTTTAGGAAATGTTCACAGCTTTAGAAAAAGATAAAGTGAATTTTTCCGTAGGAATCGTCTTTTTCGGAGTTTTGGGCTAGAAACTGAAATTAATCGAAAAATTTCGAGGTTTTTCGAGCATCACGCAGTTAGCACAGGTCTTTCGAAGCTGCAAACTTGGTTTTACATTAGTGGTAGGTACCCTAACAGCATACCACAAAATCAGAAACACGTAATTATTTCCGATATTGGATGTATAAAGTCAGTGGTCTAAATGGAAGATGGCAGTAATATCCAAATATCCAAATATCAACAGTTCAACGAGTGAGATTTTTCTCGAGAGAATTTCTCAAACTTAAATCATAACTGGACCGAGAGTCGCATTTAAGGGGCTAAAAAGCCACATGCAGTCAGCGAGCCGTGGTTTGCCGACCACTGATATATGGTATGGTTACTGCAGTAACAGCTCCAAACAAAATTATTCAGGGTATGGGGTTACCAAAATCTTTAGTTTTAAGATTAAAAATTAAATTGAATTGTGTGCTGGGTGTCTACATCAGAGGAACTGTGAAGAGAGGAAAAGCATGAATAAAAACAGGCAGATGGGTATAATGAAAGAAGAAGTAGAAGAAGAAAATTTTTTATAACTATTTTGAAAATGTATATTTTTAAGAAATTTTGATTTTCTTGAGAATTTTGTAAATATTTAGAATTTTCTGGTTTTCTAGCCATGTAGTTCAGGTTGCAGTAGGTCCAAGGTAGAGAAACCAGACAAAAGCTGTCTCCTGAGATTTTCGAAATTTTCATTTTAATTTATATTTTGGATTTAAACAAAATTAAATTTTTTTTATGAAAGTGGTTTTTGGTTAATTTGAAAAGAATTGAAGATTAAAGAAAATATTAATTTAGATGATTGAAATTTATGGCATTTAAAAATTTACATTAAAACTATTTTAAATATATAAATCTTAACTTGTGAGAAAGTAAACAATAAAACTTTAAATAACAAGTTAAATTCAATAATATAATAAAATTATATTAAATAGTACATGATATATTGTTTATAATAAATAAATTTCTGACGAAGGCGATAAAAGTCGCCGAAGGCTTAAAAATATAATTTCATTATATTATTGAATTTAATTTGTTATTTAAAGTTTTATTGTTTAAAAGTATTTTAGAATAAAATTTGATATCGTAGCATATGGTCAAGTTATCGCCAAATTTTACTTTTTCTTTTATATTGAAAAGTTTATTTCAAGTAAAATTTTAAAAATGAATTTAGAAATTGAGAAGACGTAAACGGAGTTAATGTATTAAAGTTGGCTTTCACAATTACCATTTTTATGGATAATTTTTTCTGAATTGAAAAATAGTCGCACAAAATATTCATCCTCAATTTTACGAAAACGGCTACTAAAAATTACTGTTTTTTCATCCTGCGATATCACTAAATGATTATTTCTTTAAATTTAAATGAAAATATTTTTTATATTTATTTAGTGATTTTATTGTTATTGAACTACAAAAAACACATCAAGGAGATTTTTGCGTTTTTAAAATAGTCTGACGATTTTCATTAGTTCACATATGCAACATCAAATATCCAATCGAATATCGCAAGTTTTGTACTATTTTTTAGCTTTAAAGTTGTCGTAACCTTCAGTTCTCCAGAAGGTAAACTTGGAGGAAATCTGCTACTATCAGGTGCCCAACCATATGTGTGGTAAGCAACCTGAAAAGTAAGGCTCTTAATATCTCAATTTAATTTAGTTTGATCAAATGAATTGACGAGGATTGACATGACTGCTAAAGATTACATTCCGTTAGAACTTAAGAGCTGGTGCTTAAAACTTTTCAAATCTGTCAAGAGAGTTACTTGAAACTTACATTTGTTAGTGGTGGCCATATTAAGGGTGGTCGAGTGTAATCTGTCCATATAGAATCTGCACCAAATTTTTGCATTGATATTGAGTCCCTCCAATTTATAGTAAATTTAGCTAATGAAAATGTCTTTTTACTTTTTGTTGTCCTGGCAGCTGACACACCGCACTGCAATAATAAGGCATAAAATTTTTTTATGTGACTCATAATATGTGACATCACAATAAAAAATATTTAGGTTTGATTGGTTAAATTAAAATTGCAGTACATTTTTATTCTAAGTCTGAAATAGTTAGCTTGACATCGAAATGCGAAATTTCAATTTAATTGACCAGTCTATATCAGATCAAATAAAAATTTGCAACAAATAAAAACATACCAATATATTGTCGATCACTTGAAATTTAAATTTGATTGTTTGATTTAAGTAGTTGAGAGTTGCATTGATTCGTACCACACCCGAATGAAAATCAATTAGATTTTTATTTACGTAAGCTGTTTTGGTATTTTCCAATTTCAAAACGTATGCGCTTTTCTAAAAAATATTTGATTAATCAAAAGAAAATATTAAGGTATCGACGTACTAATCCATAGGTTTGAAGAATTCCGCAAATGCATAACAAAATTATTATTGTTATAAAATTATTCATGCTTTATTTGAGCAAGTTACATGTTTTACTAACAGGTATTTATATAAACGTTTCTAATGTATAACTAATTATTGTCATATGTCCTCGCTGATTTAAAAATCATGATATTTGTGCTAATATTCTGATTTGAATGACAGATTTAAAGTCGCCCTAGCATGGCCGATGTTGCCACGGAAACCAATGTTTTAACAAAACCCACAAAAATTCGTTCATATTCTATGTACAAATAACAGCTATTAATTACTATATTATGTTAAACTTCAGTTAACTGAAGGTGTCAACCACACCAGGAGCCCCACGTTGAGCGCCATGTTATTTACACTATTAATTATTATTTCCATTCAACAGTTATTTTTTTAATGTTTTAGATTTATTTCGTCATTTTTGAGTTTTCAGGAAAATTCAGGAGCCGGTATGTTTGAGCTAACCCGAGATTAAAAGATAGAGATGACGCTTCGCATTGTAGCTCATTGAAGCTTAGCCCTGTCGGCTAAGTAATCATCTCTGAGATGCCTGAAAGTAAATCTTCGTTTAATAAAACGTTTTGTCGCACTTATCACAACTCAACTCAGGTTTAAAATTTTTCTTAGAAGTAAAATTATGTTCGATTCATCTAAAAGAGTTAATCAATCAGAATCCAAACTAGCGTTCATCTGCAATTGTTATTCTCAAAATTTGCAATAAATTAATGCAAATTCCTACTTTTTATTATTTCATAAAAAAATTATTAATTAAAAATTTGATGCCCTTGTATAATAAAACACTGTCAGGGACAAACGGGGTGCTCATTAGATATGCTCCGGTAATTATATTACAAACAACGAAAAAACAATTCTGAAATTAAACTGAATTTATATTTATAAACTGTATAAATAATATAAAGGGAATTACCGTAAAATTAAATAACTTAAATTATGTGAAACTGCTATGTTGCTAGCTTTTTAAATTCATATTTATATAATGAAAATTTCGTGAAGCTTTAGAAAAATTTAATTTATCTAAAAAAAATTTAATTTTCAAACAGAACAAATTTTTGACTTCTTTGGCAAAATAAAAATTAATTTTGTAAGTAATATTAACTGGCTATCGCTATCACGGTCGTTGACTATTAGTTGGAGTTCCGACCACGTACAGCGTAGTTTTCCAACAATGTTTCCTTTTAAATATGCTGACAGCAGTGGCGTAACAGCATAGCCATAAGCAATGGCGATTATGTACTGCTCCTTTTTGATTAATTTATTCTTTTATGGTTGCAAATTTGCAAAAAAAAAAGTAATTTTGTATACGTTGCTTTGGTGGTTATCTGCCCCGTTTGAAAGTTGAGTTTATGTTCTGCAAAATATTAAACTAATACGCAGAGAACGTTGGTGCAATATTGCAACAATATTGCAACAAATATTGCAACAATATTTTTAACAATATTGGGTTAATATTTATGACAAATATTGGGTAAATATTTATGACAAATATTGCTTGTCGATTTTGACTCAATATTGATAAAATATATTTCACAATATTACAGCAATATAGGAAATAAATCTTGCACCAATATTGGTTGAAGCTTGTTTCAATATTGTGGCTGTATTGCCTGTTGATTTTCATTTAATATTACTAATAGAAGATCAAAATAATGTTTTTTAACATTGCATCAATATTAGAAATTAATATTGTACCAATATTAGTGCCATTTTTAATTTAATATTGGTGTTTTTTTTGCTGTAATTTGCAAAAATATATTTTTCCAATATTGTAACTAAATATTGCGCCAATATTGAGAATCAATATTGCACCAATATTACAAAATGTTCACATTTTGATATTGGCGCAATATTAATTTGTAATATTGCATCAGTATGGCGCTAAATCAGATTCCTTCTTTTATAATAGCAGAAATAAATCACATCTAATTTTGTCCCGAACAAATAAAATTTGATAACCTTAAGATTAAAGAGCTTCAACACCGGTTCTAATTTTACTACGGCATACATTGTAATCTACAGGTGGGAATATTGCCATTGTTATGTACATTTTACTAATAAAGATCTTCTAGTCCTGAAGAAGCCGTGAGAGATGGCGAAATGTTGACAATATGTTAGATGAATGTGTTTTTGTTCAACAGATCCATAATCGTATTAATACTAAAGATTTATTAATTTATTAGCCAAAAAGCCATCAAAACACAATGTGATTAGTAATCACAGTTTCACATGTTTCATATTATGAAACATTTGTTTTGAAAATACATTATTATTATTATTATTAGAGACCGAAATATATGCAACTTAAAATGGTCGAAATATGCAATCAAATATGAATCATAAATGTTCGAAATATGCAATAAAATCGCAAAAAGGGCTAACATAATATGCAATATCACATTTCAATAAATATTACAAATTACAAAATAATATTATTTTTTTAATTCTGCTATTTTCTTCTAATATTTTTTACTAGTTTGATATAGATCTACTTATATTATTCTTATATAGTAGTTTTAGGATAAGCATTGCCAACCCAAAATTTAATTTATTGGCATTGCCAAATTTAAATTTTAAAATATCAGAGCAGGACCGTCTTTTGAAAAAGAAACTTTTTCTTTTTTTTAGAAATAAAATAAGCCCAAATATGCACGATCAGTAGCTTTCAGTCGAAATATGCAAATATGCAAGTATGCAAATATGCAAATATGCAAATATAGAAATATGCAAATATGCAAATATGCAAATATGCAAATATGCAAATATGCAAATATGCAAATATGCAAATATGCAAATATGCTAATATGCAAATATGCAAATATGCAAATATGCAAATATGATAATATTCAAATATGCCAATATGCTAATATGCAAATATACAAATGCAAATGCAAATGCATATGCAAATATGTAGATATGCAAATGCAAATGCAAATGCTTATAATCCGGTCTCTAATTATTATCAAAAGAACTAGAACCTTATTGTTAACCACAAGGTACCAGGTGAGACGGTCGTTAAGTTAGTAAGTTAACCAAAAAACTGCTGACTCTAAGGGCCTCGGATCAGAGTTACACCAAGGTTAACTTTGACTTTGAGCACTCTGATTAGATCAACAGTGGGTTGATTCTGGATTAACTCTTACCTGAAATTGATACAACTGACCCTAAGGTACTGGGTGTTCATCTGGTAAGAGTGGGAAAACATTCATAATATGACTGTTCGCGTGCTTCGGAGAACATGTAGCACCAGCGATCCCCTTGGGTTAATCATTACCACCATTAATTATTAAAAATTAAAAGTTTACTAAATGCTAAAAACCTTTCCCGATAGAAAAAGAGAAAAGTATTGAAGTTCTTTCTGTCATTCGTGCTGAGAATTTCTTGCTAAAATTTTAGTTTAGTTACCACTATCTGCTGTATCAATAGATATTTTATTTTCAAAAATTCTTTTCTTGACAAATTTAACATTGTTTCATATTGAAATTTACAATTCATTAATGATACTTAATATTAATAAGCCACTGGCTTGCATAAACCCTTGTACGATTTGGAAATCTTACGGACATCGCAATTTTTATATCCCCGGATGGTAGAGCAAAAGGAAGCTTGCTACCATCTGGTACCCAACCAAAAGTGCGATACATAACCTAAAATTAAAAATTTACCATTATTTAAAAAAATACAATTAAAAACGATGATATGGCAGAGCCGGATTAACCGCTAGATTAACCGCTGGTTAGCCTAGGGCCCGTATCAAAAAATATTATCAAATAAATTAAAAAAATTAAGATTTTTACGGAAGGTGAGCCTTCAAAATGTCATAGCCTAAGGCCCAAGTAACCCCTAATCCGGCCCTAGATGTGGCTATATAATGAGGAGGACTTGCACCATCTGACCCGTATTTTGAAGATGTTGCGTCCTCTATTAACTGGTTTTCAGACTTTTTATATAATTAAATGCCAAATAAAAAGTCTGACCGATACGAGTATCGAACTCGCGACTCCTAGGAACCAAACGAAACATCATGTACATGACTCATATAGCTACCAAGACTCGGACTGATGTGTATGTATTAGTCAGCGGATCTGGCCGCTACAGGTACTTACGTCTTTTTTGGGTGGCCAAATTAATGGTGGCCGCGTGAACTCTCTCCATAGAGCTCCTACATCGCTCTGTTCCATCGTTACGGTATCCTTAAATGGAATAACAATTTGGGACAATAGAAAAGTACGATTACTTTTAGTTATTCTATAAGATGCCACATCGCACTGAAATTATTATTATGTAAAATTATGTGAAACTGAAATTTAAATCTTACCAGCATAATATTTTCAGTTGCATCAAATTTAAATTTTATGGTCTGATTAAGTACATTCACAGTTTCATTAAATGGAACTGCATTAACATCATAATCAGTTATTTTACTATTAACGTAAGTTGGTTTAAGGTTTTCCAATTTAATCGAACATGTACTGGTCTAGAAGAAGCCCTAATATAATAATTGTATTTTACAGACAGTATAGTACACCAATACCGAACCTGAAAGAATTTTACAAAACAGTACCACCACAATAATGAGATTCATTTTTGTTAGTGCTTTGGACGATAGTAAATCATATTCAAACTGCTTCTAAGCGATTCCTGATTGCTTCCAGTTTCCTAAAACCAAAAATAATAAAATTATAGATTTTAAATGCTGTTTTCTAACTGTTGCATAGAAAGTATCCAATTTTGACGATTTTTTGTGTTGTTGACGAGTTTTGTGTCTCGTCTCGTCACACATTTTAGTGTGATTAGCACAAGAAAGATAAAATTCGCTGGACGGTTGTCCAAGTTAAATTAATTTAATAAATTAATAAGATTACAGTATTAGCAACCCTCGTTATTCTACTGTTCAGATTTTGTGCGCAATTGGATGGAATCTGCTAACTATGTAACAATTTCTTATAAACTATTACAAAGTTTGTCATTTTCTGCAAAAAAGGTTAAGCCGCAGCGTATAATATGGAATAAAATTAGGTAAAGTTTCGAAAAAAGGATTACTGGGCATAGTAGTTTAAAATTATTTTTGTTTATAATCATGGTTCCACATACCTTTCGAAGCCCGAAACTTCATTAAACCGCTTGCCGATTTTAATTGTTATAGTTTTTATTGATTTTCTTCAACCAAATGTGTGACTTTAAATATCCTAGTACTGTAAGCATCATTAAAGCTTTAAAACATTCTTAGAAACCCCCATGCTACCGTCTGTAGCTAGTGTCCTGCTGTGTCTTAAAACAACAGTTTTAATTACTTGGTTAAGCTGTTTATTTTTGTAGACTATCGTTTGATGAGGATAAGGAAAATAAATTGCTTATACTTTTCGATAACATAAGTAAGAGGTAAATTATTAAAAGAATCCTGTATCGACACGAAACTTTATCTCCACCTTGAGCATTCTATGCCTAACCCCTTTGGAAACCTAACCAAACCGAATACAACCTGACCATCTACCGGCTTCGGTTTAATATTTTTTTATAGCCACCCAGAACGACAAGAACTTCAAACTAATTGTGGGACATAAATAATCATTTAATTAGTTTTACTAATTTTTGGGTTAACCTCAATTAATAGTTTTAGTTGCTAGAGTAATTGATACTTCAAGTACCTATTTTAATTATTTTTAATTTTATTATTAGTTCATAAAAATGTTAGAGGGTTTGCAGCTGTTAACAGGTCCATCTGAACATTTTATAAGATACTTTAACCCTCGATAATTTTTCCGGAAGAATATTTCATGAGAGAAATATATTACTTTAAGTAGTTTTTACCCGCAATTTAATTTCATTGCAGTTAGAAACTAGCAGTTCGCATTGGAAACGGAATTAACAACGAATTAATTTTAAAACAAATTAGCAGTATAGCAATTTAAGTTTCTTAAATAAAAATTACAGTTGAGATACAGATATTAATTGCAATCTTGCTTGATATCAGTAATTTATATTATTACATTTGGGATGTTCACGTCTTTCAACAGTCTTTAACCATAACCATTTATGGCGAATCCTTCCACACCGTCCTTAGTAATTGAATTAGAACAAAAAATTTACAAAAACGTTTTATTTCATCTAAAAAGTTTTCAGATAATGCGTAGAAACATGATTTTATTTTTCACGTTTTTTAATCTTCTTGATAATCATGTTAATGTTACTACTGTATTTGTAAAAAAATTTTTTAATTTTTGTATATTTAGTATTTTAATAAGTAAGGCGGATGACATACCAGCGAAACATAGTCACACGAAACATTTTTTTCATTATAATTTCACTAGTGAAATTTGTTTCACATACAATGTTTATATTGTATATTCTCGAGACAGCCCCGAATCCGACCCTCTGATTGGTCCATTTAGTGTAATATTTTAAAAAATTTTAAAACTTTAACTCTAAATTGGATATATACATTAAAAATAATTGAGTTAAAGATCTTTAAAAACAATTCGAGAATTTCGAGAGCTTTCCAAAATATTTATAATATACGCAGTACTTGAGAAGTGTGAGATTTACACAACTTGAAGTAAATGAATGAATGCTTCTAATGTTTGTTTAATTGCAGAGATCGTTAATTTCAATAAATAAGGATAATGGCGTAAAATATGCGGTTGGATGCAGTCATTTAATGAGGATATTTTGCAGCAGTAATTTCTCATTAAAACTAAGACCCTCTGAACGAAGTTTTGCATAAGTAACAGTTACGAATTGTTTTATTTTCTTTGGCTGGAGCCATCAGGTATTACAAGAAAGTGGAGGGTAAGATTGAAATGTGGAAGTTAATACAGTACAGCCTCGTTATTCCGGGCAGATATAGTTTTGAGTTTGTTCGGATAACCGAGTTTTCCGGATTAGCGAGAGTTTTTTTACTTATTTTATTGATTAAAAAAATAAATAAAACTAATCTAAACAAAATTAACAAATAATATAAAAGTAAAAATAAAACTTAAAAAAAACCAATAGGTACATTTATATGTTGTGGCAATAATTTTATACAATCAGTTGGATACTGGGGTACTCGGTACTACTCAGTGTTAATTGCCTAAACCTACAAATGCATACTTACTCCCAAAAAGTGAAAATCTCTTATTAAGTAGGTAAGATCTATCACAGCACTATGCATAAGTTTTTCAGTTTTCGATACCGGGGGGTCTGGGGGGTCTTCTGAATAAAGCTGAATTTACAGTTGTCGATCTTTAAATATCAATTTACAAATCTGAATTGCAGTTGACAATTTCTAAATGTATCAGTTGACAAATCTTTATTAAAGTTGACGATGTCTGATTGCCTAGGTTGTGCGGGTTGAAGGCCGCACTGATCACTTAATATTTTTAGGCTGATAACTTAAAATTAACCAATCCTAAACAGGCCAGTGGAAAAACACCGATTTTTTCGCAGAATAATACTTTTTATGGGTTTTGAAAATAAAGTAATAAAATGATTAGGTAATATTTGTGCATGGACCTAGAGAGCTGCATCTTGACATCAAAAGAGCTGCAGGTTACCGACCCCTGATCTAGGGGAAGACTTGGAAAAGTTAGAGATTTTGTTTTTGAATGTTTGAAAGAAAACATAGGCAAGTTTTCAGTTTTAGAAACCGGGGGGTCTGGGGGGTGTAGAACACCATCCAGTACACCTAAACAAAATTGGTCCCAGAATCTAGTTTTATATAGATTTTTCCAAATGTCTTTTGTAACCTAGATCCAGTAATGCCCAGTGGAATCACAACTTTAAAATTGGAATCGAAATCTGTTTGCTATTTGTGTTGTTTAACACACTTGCAGGTATACTGGAAGGTGTTCCACAGCCCCCAGACCCCCCGGTTGTAAAAACTGAAACTTGCATATATATACATGTTCTGTGTGATTGCTTCAGTTTTGCTGAAATAAACAGTAAAAATAAGTAAAAAATTTAAGCGGAAAAACGGAAAATTCGATCATCTTTAATGATTTTTTTTTACAATTTCAGGGGATAAATCTTCTTTCAAATCAACTTTCTTGCTACAAATATTAAATTTTTACCTTTCTAGTTTATCAGAAAAAATGTAAAGGCAAAAATAATTGTTAAAAAAAACAATAAAATAGATAGGGAGGGAGCATCCCCCGATAGCGGTGGATGATGGGGGAAAACGGAGGTGATATTCGGATTCAAGAGGTTGATTTACATAAGAATCAGGAGAAATAGTATCAGGACTCGAAAAAAAAAATTGATTTGCAGACCTGTGTTATCATTAGGGGACATTCGTTAATTACGTGTGCGTTTATGGAAGGAGGTAAGGGTAAGATTGTAAAGGGTGATTTGTAAAGATTAATTGCATTGTGGTTTTATAACTTAAAATTTATAGCTTCTTAATGATTGCATTCGTTAGGGAGATAGCCAGGCCCAAATTAATTTTTTTGTAAATAAAATTATGATAGCATAAGACGTAAATTCTAAGTAAAAATATTAAATTTTATGGATTATTCATAAAAACCTTAATATGTGTAACTGGGAAAATGAGTTTTAATAATATGTGTATTTTTAAATCAAAAATGACGAATCGACCTTGACAGTGAATCTATAAAAACATCCCTGAAGCGGCCCCAACTCAAAAATTACAGATCTGCTAAGATGGGGTCTTTGAGTTATTCAAATAATTACAACTTTTTTCTAAATGAGTTTTTATATTGTAAGGAATGTAAGGAAATACTTACATTTGTAGTGGTACTCCAACAAAAATGGTAAATTTCAATAAGAATCGTTAGTGATCAAACTTTTTTCACAAAAAAAAATATTAAAACACTTTTGCACTATAAAACGTGTGGATTATTTGGCTAATGAATTGTTATAGAAGTTTGAGGGTAAAATTCAATAGAAATGAAATAAAATGTGATGGCATTTTAATATTTATAATTATAATAATATTGTTTTATCTGATTTAAAAATCGTGAATTTTAGAAAATTACTAGTACCAAACTTTTGCAACAATTAGAAATCCATTAGATGAGCGTACTTGTTTATTATGTTTATGTAGCTCTACCTAAAGTTATCTCTATCTATACATAAATATAGCTTTTAGAAATAAATAAAAATAAAAATGTAAAGCCAATTTGAAAATAATTAAAGGAAAAATTATTATATAATATTTTTTTATTATGTTTTCGAATTTTTAAAACTATTTGTAAAGTTATGATTTTATTCAGCCTACACAGTTTTCGGTCTTCTTTGCCTATGCCGCGTCGCGTTGATATGAAAATGTGTTACCGACCTAGAGCACCATAATCTTAACGAACATTTCGATCTCTGGGCTCATATGCTTTTCAGACCATCAATTTTGAACTAGAAGTACTTAGGAGCAGGAAGACATTTAGTAAGTGAAAATGCACTATTAAAAATTTTTTTTAAATTTGTGTTAGCTAACAGCTGTCCTGTTTACCCAACGGTTAGTAATTTTGCGTTCTGTAAAATAGTGACTTTTTTATATTCTTTTCAATAAAAGAGTTCTACTGAAAAAATAAGCTTTAAACGCTTTGTGGAATACCTGCTTGTATTTTTAAAATTTCTCAAAATTAGTCCAATTTTTTATTTAAAAATTAGATTTTCCAATATGCTCAAAAATTTTATACATCTTACCATATTATTTAGAATAAACATAAATTGTCCATCGACCGAATTAAGACGATCGATTATAAGATTATACGATTATACATTAATTCGATAATCCTTACAGTAGAGATTGCATAAAAGCAAATAGGAACTGAGTCGCTTTCAGGAATCTCCTTACCCACTCCACAGACAAGTTTTAATAAGATCGAATAAAATATGCTGTTGATGGAAAACATAATGTTATCCACTGAAAATTTTAATTGCATCGTTAGGTTGGAGCAATTTATTTGAGATGCAATATAAGCAATGATATTAAAATGAGCATCTATTAATTTATTATTCCTGTAGTCATTGTAGCGCTTTCATTCATTCATCTGCCTTGTCAGATCTTGTCAGCCTATTATCACAATATGCACAATACGCACAAGTATTATCACACACTAAAACAGTTTCATACAGTTTTGTTTAATATCACCCCTGGTGTGGTATTTCCTTCTATCGCCAAGTACAAAAGATCGAAAACAATACAAAGCAACAATATTTCGTTGATTTTTGTAGCCGATTAATATTAATTTAACATTTAACATATTTTTACTAAATCGGGGTCAGGCTCATAAAGAAAGATCTTGCTTTCAAATTTTTTTATTGCAATAGACAGAACTGACTGATTCTTAAAGAGAATCTTATCATAAAATATTTTATTACAGCCAAGTAAATTACACAACAGTAACTAACAATTACAATATAATTCTTTCATATTTTAATTTTGTATTTGTTTTAGTTTTGTATATTTATATCAACTTCCATCTATTTTTTCAATTAATTGTTAATCAAAATCTTCATAAGAATGAATAACGTTAACCATAGCGTCAGCGGTAGCAAGAATGGTACGATTTGGATATAAAATAGTCCCTAACACTTTAAATCTACCACTGGGGACAGTTATCGGTACTTCGGAAGGAATTTGAGAGTTAGGGAGCCACCAGTCTCGAAGCGTGTATGTTACCTACAATTTTTAGAATAAAAAAATAAATTAAATTAATAATTTGTAAACTACAAATGATAAGTAATTACAAGTAATTTGATATAATATAATCATAATAATTAAAAACTTATCCTCTTGTTGATTAAAAAAAATTGTTTTCAAGAACTCTTACGTTTGGTAGAGGTGGCCAAGTTATGGCAGGCGAAAAATGCTCCAGAAGCTCTTCTGTCTGAGGAATCATAGTAAAAAACAGCAGGGATTTAATTCTTCTCTTCATACGAGTAAACAGGTATTCCTTGTTTTTCTTTACAACTCTTAAAGCTGTAACACCTAACTAAGAAAATAAACTTGTTTAAAAACAATAAACCTGATTTCTAATACTAACTTCCAAATCGTCAGTTGGTTCATATCTAATTAATCCAGTTGCTCGTAATTTTTTGGTTTTGTTGCTTACTGGAACTGTAACAGCAGAACCTTCAAAATATTTGTCATTGGTGTAGGTAAGTTGAAAATATTCCAGGGAAACTCGAAGACCATTATCCTGAAGGAAATAATTTATAAATAATTTATAGATCAATTTTTTTGTTAGTTACCAATCCAGATGATTCAAAAATGATACAATTAAATGCAAATATCCAAGTAAACAGCATTATGATACAACATTAATTTGTGTAGACTCTAAAAAATATAAAAGTTTTTTGTATTTTTTATTTGGCAATTTGAAAACTATTTCAAAAATACCAAATATTTTTAAGTAAATTCCTGCCGGTATTTTGAATAAATCTAAAAAAAATCTATCTACTACTCAAAAAATAGTTAACTCACCTCACAGCGCCAGCGCTACAAAAGTTCGACTAAATTACATTTTTTTCTAATGCTAGAAATGAATGTATGCATAATCTTAATAATAATATTTTTATTATCAGTTTAAAAACATTTCAATCGGATTTGAAAAAATCATATTATTATTTTAATACTCATAGAGCGGAAATTATTTAAAAATGGGTTTAGTATTACTTTTTTTATATTACCTACTTGAATGTATTTTCTACCATGATTCTTCATTTTATGTTTTCATCCGTATAAATAACAAAATACTGTAAATTCTCGTTCAACCGGCATGGTCATAACCGTAAATATGCCGCGAGATTGAAATTTTCCGGATAATTAGGATGTAAGAAATATGCCGATTTTATAAAATTTTCAACTAGTAATTTTAAATAAACTAATATCCTTAGTAATCAATAAGCATACATCACCATTTTTAAATAATATTTGAAACATTGGTAATAAATTTTACTCTTAACCAAGTTATAAAATAGACAATTAGCGGTGGCGTATTTAGAGGGGGGCAAAAGGGCAATTGCCCCCCCCCCAGAGGATAACTCGGATTGTACCCCTAAAACCCCCCTGATGAAAATAATGTTTACCACAAAATTTTAAAATTTAAATAACTTTAAATTATTTTTATTTATTTGTTTATTTATTTATTTATATATTTACTAGCCGGTGGATGTCTTTTTTAGCGGTATAATATTTAAACATTTAATTTCTTTTCTCGCTACTGAGTGATTCCCGTTTTTCTATATTTTCAAAGTAACGCAAAAAGTTGCTGCTGAACTTGTTGTGCCGTGGAGCAATTAAAATTTTTTTTTATAATATAAAAATAAATTAGTTTCTCAAATTCTAATTTTCTTTCGCCGAATGTTTTCCCTCACTTTCGATCAAAAACAAAAAATTTCCCAGCTTTTTCCGACGAAATTTGTATAATTATTCCGTCTTCTGTAGGTATACAAGAACAGGGGTGGCCAACAGGTCGATCGCGATCGCGATTTTTTGTCAATCATAGCCGCCGATACTTGTCGTAATTCATAAAAAACAGAGGAGGAAACCGCTGGTAAAATTTTATGTACTACAAGTAAAGGGAAATTTGAGAAAATCTAAGTAAATATTAGGCAATCTTAGGAAATCTAAGGAAATCCAAGGATATCTTAGAAATTTTAGATAATCGTGCTTTTTCAATTTTTTTGAAAAGAAATCATGAGCCAATCCAAAGAAAAATCGAAGGAAATTTAAGATATTTGATGTACAAGTGAAGGGAAATTTGAGAAAATCTAAGGAAATCCAAAGATATCTTAGAAATTACACACAATCTTGCTTTTTCAATTTTTTCGAAAGGAAATCAGGAGACAATCCAAAGGAAAATCCAACAAAATTTGAAGAAATTTCATGTACAAGTGAAGGGAAATTTGAGAAAATCTAATGAAATCTTAGGCAATCTTAGGAAATGTAAGGAAATCCAAGGATATCTTAAAAACTACAGATAATCTTGCTTTTTCAATTTTTTCGAAAGGAAATCATGAGACAATCCAAAAGAAAATCCAAGAAAATTTTAGGAAATTTGATCTACAAATGAAGGGAAATTTGAGAAAATCGAATGAAATCTTGGGCAATCTAAGAAATCTAAAGAAATTCAAGGATATCTCAGAAATTACAGATAATCTTGCTTTTTTAATTTTTTTGTAAGAAAATCATGAGACAAACCGAAGGAAAACCGAAGAAAATTTTAGGAAATTTGAGAAAATCTAAGGAAATCTTAGAAAATCTAAAGAAATCGTAGGATATCTTAGAAATTACAGAATAATCTAGCATTTTTAACTTTTTCGAAAGGAAATCCAAACTAAACTAAAGGAAATTTTAGAAAATCTGGGGAAATCTAGAGAAATCCAAGAAAACATCTTGAAAGTAATCTGATGTACAAAAATTGCATTTGTGGTTTCTCGTAATAAGCTAAGAAAATATGTTTTAACTTTTTTTGTCTACTTTTACCTTAATAAATACTACTCGAGTATTATTTATATGTCAATGGTCAATATAATATTAATATTAATATTATTATTATATTATATCATATTATATTATATTATATTATATTATATTATATTATATTATATTATATTATATTATATTATATTATATTATATTATATTATATTATATTATATTATATTATATTATATTATATTATATTATATTATATTATATTGTGTTATATTGTGTTAAGATTTTAATAGGTAGATCGCGAAAATTGTTTAAAAACATAGTCGATCGTATATAAAATTGAAGTTGTCCGCCCCTGTTCTAGAAGGGTGGGAATTTTATTATATGTACTGGAGGGTGTTCACATCCAGACGAACCGGTACACTTTTGACTATAATTTTGACAGTTAACTTTCAAAGTAACGTAAAAGTTGCTACTAAAGTCGGATAAGTAAGGCACTTAAATACATTTTTTTCGCGCTTTAATATTCTCTAAAAGCTGGTTCACACTATGCGATTTCTCATGTGACTTTATCGTTTGAAAAATCCTATCTAAAATAATAAGCAATTCGCATTGCCTTTTTTTGTTTTTATGTTACTGAATACCTAACATTGTATAGTGTGAACGTAAAAATATTTCTAATATGACTCGTCATGCGACAAGTCACATGAAATATCGCATAGTGTGAACCAGCTTTAACCCAATAGAATAAAATTGTTCTCATTTTTGCTTATAAATTCAAATTTTCCGGTCTTTCCCGGCAAAATTTGTAAAATTAATTAAAATTAAAATATATGTAAAATAATATTCTAAAAGAGTGGAAATCCTACGATATGTACTGGAGGGTGTTCCACACCCCCAAGACCCCCCGGTTTACAATTTTTACTTTATACATATTTTTATAATTAACTTTCAAAGTAACACAGAAAGTTAATTGCTGCTAAACTCCGTGAGCAGTAAGGTAATTAAATAAATATGCTTTCGAAGTTTTAATGTTTTCTAGCCGAAGGTAAAACTTCTCTAATTTTTGCTTAAAAATTTAAATTTCCCGGTTTGGATTAATATTGGACAAATATTTTTAGTTCTAATCTTAGTTTAATATATTTTTTTGTTGGTAAAAAAATCGACCAACCAGAGCGTTTTTTTTAACCAAAAAATGACACGTTGTGGCAGGAGTAGCAGAAGCGTGCTGGGATTTTATGTTTTAGGATTAGTTACAACCGACGCGCATGAATGGATTAACGAAATTCTCAAAAACAGTAGGTTTCTGCATCGGTACCAGCTGATATTTAATCGCTTATATTAATAATTATTACCATGATGGGTTATTACCATGATGGGTTGTATGGGATCTTGATGCCGGCTAATTGGAGCGCCGGATGAACGCGAATTTAGCGTAATGTTTTTCCCATTTCGTTTGTTTGTTTCAATACCAATTCCGTTTCGTTTTCTTCGGATAGTGGACTTCCGCTCCAAACGAATTTCTGACCATCTTACCAGTTTACCAGTTAACCATCTTACCAGTTTACCATCTTAGTAAACCGATATCACAGAAACCAGGAATCGGATTAATTTAATTAGAAAAGAGATAATTTTGTAAATAATTTTATTTCCTTCTGTTAGTTTTACAAAATGTTTACAAGAACTATTGATTATTATAAAATTCAAAATATTATTTATAATATTTAAACATTAACTTTTAGGCACTGCTTTTACGTCGATTATAATCGAAAGTAACATAATAATTTGCTACAGCTTGTTTTGCTTTATTCAAACCAGTTTGAGTTATACAAATTTTCCATTTTCCTCCTGGCAAATTTGCTGGAAAATTGGTACTATTTGGAATCCAATGGGTCATGCGATATTCAACCTAAATAAATCAAAAATAAACCGGAATGATTGGAATTTCTATTTCCTATGGCACTTACGTCCTTTATTATTGGCCAAACCATTGGAGGCCTGCACTTTTGTATCCATAAATTCTGCAAATCAAACTGTTCCATTTCTATAACTTCTTTAAATGGTTTTCGAACTTGAAGGACCTGGAGGCTGTAGTGTTTACCAACTAATTTTTGTCCAACAACAGAAATCTAAAAGTTTTGACTGCAACTTTTTGTATATAATTTTATTAATAATAATTACCATTGTGTTTTCAGGAAAATTGATTTTTGGCTTGAAGTAACCATTTATTGCATTAGAATCATTTATTTTCACAATTTCAAAATTTATATCCATAACAGTGTCATCAACGAAATCAATTGTAAAATTCTCCACATGCACTTGGTATTGATTTTGCTGAAAGAAATTTTATGTAATTTTTGATTATTTATACAGTTTGCTAAAGACTCACGAAAGTTTCAATATCTGCAGTAATTATTATAACCAAAATTATGATGAACAACATTTTCTGCTCTTTATATGTATAATGAATATATGAGTAAACCTTAAAATTACCGAATCGTGATATTCAATTGTTTGTAATATTACAACCATAAAGTTAATTGTTAACGGAAATTACTGCTGAAACAAATAATGTTCAAGGATACTGGAAGTAGAAAATGTAATTTTTACAGTTTCTTTTATTAAAAATTTTGCTCTTTCACATTGTACTTTGTTTAAAACAAATCGATTTTTAATTACACTTTTTACTTAATAAGAACTGTCGCAAAAACACACAGTTGATGAAATTTTCAAGCAACGTAAAAAAGTTTTTTTGCTAAAGCCTTCGTAGGAATGTCATTGTAATTACGACAAAAGTACAAAACTTTATTCTTTAAAAATTAAACTTTAATCTTAACAACTTTTGAAAGAAAAATTAATTATCTGTAAGTGCAAAGGCTAAACCACCAGAGCCAAGAAGCTTTAAGAAAACACAAAAAAAAATTAAAAATCTTGTTTTTCCTGTGACAAAAAATTAACTCAAAGAAAGTATATCTGTCGTATGGTTATAAATTATAATATGAAATCTACCCCATACTAACAAAGAGAAAATTTAATTATCATTTATTCTTATATTGCATACTTTTTAATATAAATCGGTGGACGGCAAAACGGCGCCGGCGAAATGTCCCTAAAGTATTTTTTTTATTCTGTATTCAGTTCAAAGAAATTTTATTTCTGCTGCTTTTATTGCAGTTATTCCTGTCGTGACGCTATTAAGCAAATTTTGTTTCAAATTCCAATTGGACTATTGATCAACCAATCAACTTGATCCACAGGACTATTCAACTGCCAATTCCAAAGTAACCTATTTAAATTATAATAAGTACTAACTTTCTTATGATTGTTACGGTTCTCTGAAAGTACGTAAAACCGACGGTCCGCTTGGGAAGATGCTTACCAAAATCAATAGTTGAACAGGGACATAGGCACATTTTTTATTAAGGTTTAAGAAATCGTTGCTTTAAATGCCTAAAACGAATTTCTAACAAAAAAAAATAGAGGCTGAATAAGAAGAAGAAAGTGGGCTGATAAATATTCACACTTATTTTCTAAATCAATCTCCAATTATAATTATTAATACTCCAAAATATCACTTTTCAAACACTTTCCAATATCATACAAAAATACAAAAGTTTATTCACAAATACAAAATTGCAAATCAAATCGAAAAAATAAATTCACTTTTGACAAAAAAGCCTGGTTTCCTCACCTAATTGTTGCCACCCCATTCAATAACCAGAAAATTCAAAAATGTTTACAAAATTTTGAATTCTTAAATCCATGAGTTTAATTTCGAAATTTTTTAAAATTTGCTGTTAGAAACCTTCCAATCTCCATTTTTTGAAATTAAAGTATGTAATTAAATTAAAAACTCTAAAAAAATTAAAACAATAATTAAAATATATAATTTTATTATTTAATTATAAATAGTTGAAAATTGAAAACTGGGTTTTCTTAAAGAAAATTTTTTTAAATCAAACAGTATGTAGGTAGATAATAGTTTTATTAATGCAATACAATAATAATATTAATTTGATTTTCGCGAGGATTTAAAGTATTCCACACGGGCAAAGGCATTGAGAACCACAAATTTAGTTTTGTTTGCAAAACTTTGCGTCATACGAACGCTCCATTTTCCGCTAGGTAAATTTGGTGGAAAATTGGTACTGTTAGGTATCCAGTTTATAATTCGATAGGGCACCTGAAAAATAATATTATAATTTACCTAATATTAAAGGAAAATGTTACAGATTCAAATAAACATTTTTATCCTTATTTACATTCTTTTTAATGGGCCAAACCATAGGCGGTCTGCAAATACGAATCCACAAAGTTTGAGCATCAAACAATTCCATTTGTAGAATTTCCTTTAAAGGTCGTCTTATTTGCAGAACAGGCAAACGGTATTCGTTCCCAACCCATTTAAATCCTTCTGCTGTTATCTAAAATTTAAAAACTAAATTTTGTAAACATTCGCTCGTAGCATGTACCATTGTGGATGCGGGAATATCTACTTTAGCTTGAAAATAAAAATTTAATCCCTTTAACTTATCGACTTGAATCACCTCGACTGTAAGATCCATCAATTTGTTATCGATATACTCAATCATAAAATCTTCCAAAATGACTTCAAATTGGTGTTGCTAAAATAAATGGACTCAAAATAATTTATGAGCTTTTTAAAATTAAAACTCACCAATGCAACTGCAGTTTGGACAAAAACACAAAATAGAAATTTTAAAATCATTGCGAAATAGATCTATAAACTAACAATTTATTTTTCGATTAACCCAGTTTAGCAATTGTTTATTATTTTATGCTAAACAGAAATGTTAATTACTTGCGGAAATTACAATAAAATTCATTATCATTAGATGAAACTCAAGGATAATAAATAAAACTATTAGTGAGATTTAAGTTCGCATCAATAAAATTTTGATTTGTTTAAAATTTATTTAGGTATCTGGAAAAGCTGCAAAATAAAAATGTGCGTGCAAGATCACTGTAATGAAGGATAACACAGGATAAACTGAAACACGTCTTGGATCAAAACATTATTGTCGTACAGAAGGATATAACAAAAGTCAAGAATTACAAAAGACGAAAATATAAAATTCAATATCTAATTGAATTTTATGTTTTTGCAATATCTTCAATTACTTTTTATATTTTTCATCATCGGAAAAATTTTATAATTTCAGCAATGCGCCAAAGAACCTTTATCCTCCCGTTATTCCTTCTGGAACACGTCTCTGATTAGCTAAAAAATGGAAGTTACCGTAGGTTGAATATTAAATTAATATATAATGAAGTAGAGGAGCTAAGCCGGATCTAGCGCAGTTTTTATTTTTAAAACTGAATTTGATTTAATTTTATTTTTGTCGAATAATTTTATTGTTGCCATCGCATGAAGATGCTTTAACCCCAATCTATCTTAAATTTTAAATTTTTAAAAATTTGGCTATTCAATGAATAACCATACTAACTCAAATACTAACCAGTCATTGCTTGATGAGCCCAGTTACCTGACCAGTCAGGTTCGTTGATTTGTAAAGACTCCGTTAAACTATTTTACATCTTCTTAATTTTCCGCACAACCACAAGGCAGGCCCGATATTTTAAGGCTTCAACTTACCTAGGTAACCGAAGAATTAAGAGTTTTCTTGTTAAACTTTCGATATATTATGTAATTATTGATTAATTACAACCTGTGCACTTACTTACCCCCCCCCCCTCTGCTACTTTTCTTAAAAATTAAATATTTTAAATTGCTTGTATTTGTTTATGCCTCGTTTATTATCAAACTCGATGGATCGTTTTATGAATATTTGTCACTTTTTTAGAGATCTTTTTTGTCTATTATCATTTCATTCTGTTTCTGATTTTTATCTCAATGCAAAAACAAGCAAAGTAGATTGCTTCAAGGGTTAATCAATAAATTATTAATAGTTTTTTTACTAGACTAATTTTTTTGTGAGAATATAAAATTAATGGATTGAAAGAAATGGATTTTTTTTAATTAGTTTAATTATTCTTATTTATGGCATTTTACCGTGGAAAATTCACCTTCAACTGCAGGATTCGGTCCTATAATTAATACTGAAAAAAACTGAAATTAATAAAATGAAGGGGAATTTAGGTGTACAGCAAAATGGTAGGTCGGTAGGTACTTGTTCCGGCCCTGCATAATTTCTGCATAAATAACATTGAGATATCCGGATTATACAAATATTAAATTATTACTGATGACATTTTGGTTTCCGTAGGGCATGATATAGCCTAAAACAAGAATTAAATGTTGAATTTCCTACATGCAATCGCATATTTAAAACATATGATTTATGAAAAACTACGTCCGTATTCAAAAAAATGTAGTTCATTATTTTAGTAGTTTCCGTTTCAATTAACTGAATGAATCAAATAACTTGGAATAAAACCAAAAATTGAATTCGCTTTTATGGTTGGTATAGAAAGTTTTTATCATTTCACCTCGATTTTGCGGTAAAATAATTCAGAATCAAAATCAAAACAACATCAAGTGTACGTAATACAGCCACCATGTTGTTATTTGGTGGCGTCACGAACGCCACCTACGGTAAGGTAAATCGCGAATAATGAATTATACATAACCAAATAACTAAATTGTTTCATCAATTTTACTATAAACTAGTTGCATAGCTAAAGTGGCGACACCCAGTCGGCCAAGTTAAACGTAACTGGAATGCCCGAGCCAACCCGAACGTACACAATCGTTCAGTAGGTTCAGTACACTTTTTCTTTAAATCAAAAAAACTATTTTGTTTGAATTATTTTTTTTTAAGCAAATAAATTTTGTTTAATTTAAATAAGATATTTTTGGCCCAACAAAAATTTATTTAAAACAAAAAAAAATGTATTGGAAGAAACGAAAAATTGTAGTTGCGTATATATAACAAAAAATTTTGTTTGATTTAAATAAATTTTTGTTGGACCAAAAATATTTTATTTAAATTAAAGAAAATTTATTTGATTCAAAAAAGTAATTCAAACAAAATAGTTTTTTTGATTCAACGAAAACGCTTTTACTGTGTAGGTTCAGTAACTACACAAAGTAGTTCAAAAGGAGCAAACCTGTCGGTTAATAGTTTAATAAAACGGTAGAGATGGCGCTTTGTACGCTTTTTGTTAATAATATTTTTATAATATCTTTAATTTACATTTCAGACTGTTATACATGCAAATAATTATTAATGTTAATCTATTTTTAATTTTACATGAATATTAAAAAAAGCGTTTGTTTCCACGCGATCGCATTTTAAGCCCTTTATCCACATATATCCGATTTTCTTAAATCTTTACGATTAATCTAACATTTGAATTCTTATTAATATTTGTTGTCTTTGTGGAGAAATAAAAATTCGTTGGTACTTGGGAATGAAAAGTATAAACATTGAACATTGCAAAGTTCGTATGCAAACTTTGATTTGAATTATATTCATCTTATCAAGTTTATGGATGATTTCACCAACAAAAGTTTGATTTAGTATGCAGTTCGATATTACTGCAAACATAAGAAATACAAATAACATAAAATGATGAATAATAATTATTCCATCCCTACATTGATAGCAATTTATACTTATTGCATTTCATAGATAGAGCATTTAGCAAATCTTTAGTTGTAGCATAAATGCGCTAAATTCTCTTCGATTTAAATTATTAATTTTAATTATTAAATTTCGTTAATAATAATTATCATAACTAAAATTTTCTTAAAAAGAGAGATCTGTGCGTAGGTTATAAGTTAGAAACCTTTTCTTATTATTTAATTATTAAACATATTATATTATTAACGTGAGAGTATCAGTGGCGTATTTAGAAAATGCCTTTGGGAGGGGCAGATCAAAGATTTTCCAAAATCTCGTTATGTCATTCATTCGCGTCAGTTGTAACTAACCCTAATACAAAAAATTCCAGCACGCTTCTGCTGCTCCCAGTGCCGGACTAAACATTTGTGGGCCCTAAGCCAGTAGTGGATTTACCAACAGGCTGAGTAGGCTGAAGCCTAGAGCGGCACATTTTAGGGGGCTGCAAATTTTACGTCCGTATATGAAATATTACTCGCTCTGTAAAATAAACTTTTGTGATCATGAATTTTTAAAATATACCAATAGTTTTTCAATATTCTTCTTCTTTTCCATGTTTAGGCACATTTGCCTGTTCCGGCTTTACCAACGTTTCCTCGGTCTACCAGCGCTTCTTCATCCTCTAGGACTGTATTCAAGTGCTTGTTTTGGGATTCTGTTGTTTTACATACGGGTTAAGTGTTCCTTCCACTTTTCTTTATATTCCTGGGTCTTTTCTGCAATTGAATACATGTTTAGTTCTTCTCTTATGTCCTCATTTCTAATTCTATCCTCTCTGGTGCATCCTTTTCCTGCTCTTAGAAATATCTCATCTGCTGTTTGGATGTTTTGGAGGTCTTTTTTCTTACTATCCAATTTTCAGAACCATATAGTATGGTTGGAGCAGCCATAACTTTGTAGAACTTTAATTGGTTTTTTTCCTTGTTTTTTTTTCTAACGTTTTTCTAATTGTGCCACATATTATTAGTACAAAAAAATAATCCGAGGGGTCTGGGGGGCATGGAATCCAGTGCACTATTTGCTCTTGCTTCACGAGTTATTCAGTTATCAACGTTTCGAGATATTTACCATCGAGTAACGCCCCCCAGACCCCAGACCCCCCGGATTAACACTTTTATTTTATGGTATTAAAAAACAATAAGTTTTTGGAACTCTTAGAAAATAAGATATTCGGGAATAATCTTAGAAAATCTTAAATTGCTCTGGAGGGCATTCCATGCCCCATATTTTTAAAAAACCCAGTTTTTTACTTTAAATACTAAAATGTTTTATTACAGGCAGAGCAGGCTGAAGCCGAGGGCTGCAGATTTTAGGGGGCGACAAATATTACAATTTAAATTTAGTAAATTTTACTCTTTTTTTATTAATCATTGCTCTAATTTGAAAAACTACGGTATCGAATTTCAGAGGTCAGTAGGGGCGGCAAAAGCCTATACTAGCGGTAAATTTGCAAATACGCCACTGCCCTAGGCAGTTAAATTTTTGGGGCCCTCTAAAAAATTATTACTTGCGTAATATGTCTTTAATTTTACTACTCAATAATAATTAAAATAAACAGTTTCAATAATAACCAACTATTAATTTTAAAAAATAAAACAATGTTTATTAATTTAATTCACAAAAACTTATTCATTTACACAAGAAAATTAATTCATTTTTTTCCGTTTTCACGGGGCCCCTAAGCAACTGATTTATGGGTAATCCGGTACTGGCTGCTCCTGCTACAACGTGTCATTTTTTGTTGAATAAAAAACACTTTAGTTGGTCGATTTTTTTTACAAACCAAAAAATATATTACACTAAGATTACGACTAAAAATATTTGTCCCGCATTAAGCCAAACAGGGAAATTTAAATTATTAAGCAGAAATGAGGGAAGTTTAATCTTCGGCAAGCAAAAATTATAATTTGGTAAGCATATTTATTTAATTGCCTTATTGCTCACGGAATTTAGCAACAACTTTCTGATATTATTTATAAAAATAATATAAAAATATAAAGTCAAAATTGTAAACCGGGTGGTCTGGGGGGTGTGGAACACCCTCCAGTACATATTGCAGAATTTCCACTCTTTTAAAATACTTGGAGAAGATAGGGGATTTATAATTATTGTACAAATTTTGCCAGGAAAAACCCGGAAATTTGAATTTTTAAGCAAACATGATGAAAATTTAAACTTTTGGCTTTTAAAACTTTAAAAACTTTTCTTTTTTATTTAATTTTAAACTTCGAGGTAAACATTATTTTTATCAGGGAGGGGCTTTAGGGGTACAATCCGAGTCATCCTTGGGGGGAGGGGGGCAAATGTCTTTTTGCCCCCGTCTAAATACGCCACTGGAAGGTATAGTACAAGAATTTGATTGTTGTTATATTTTCCTTTGAGTAATTCCCACGCTGTTGTGTAGCCTGTCATCGATGCTTTCCAAGGATTCAATTACGTCCGCTGTTTCACCTTTTATCGATGCTCGTAGGTAAAGACATTTTTGCACATTGTCTACATCATTTGATGGAGATTGAATCTCTCATAAAATTATTTTTGAGATAAACTGTAAAAGGACTTGTGGAAGAGAAAAACATATTATTTTGTTTATTTATCCTTTTTCATTTTGTGTACTTTAACATTCGGGTAAGTTATTTTTCAGAAAACTTTTATATAATTTATTATTAACGAGCAGTTAGTTGATGAATGCAGGGTAAAAGTACGTCATTGAATAATTGATAATACAACCCTTAAGATGTAAAGTATATTATTTGTCAAGTGTATTTTAAAAATTAATGTCTATAAAATTTGAAATGAACTTCCAAGTTATTTTCGAGTCAAAAGAAATATTTTGATAATAAGGTAATTTATTTGAAATCTTTTATGAACTAAAAAATGTTTATTTTGCCGGGTGTGTTTTGATAGCATCTAAAACAGGAAATAACCTCCCTTTTTATTAAAGCTATAACATGAAAAAGATAACGAAACATCAACTTCAAGTTACACAAAACGTTTCAATCGCCTCCTTTCTTTCTCCGTGAGGTTTAAAGTGCGCTTTCCAAAAAGGTGAATATTCGAGGTGCTACAGAAACTTAGAGCTTTAACAATCTAATAGGGATTGACAATTTCCTTAATAGAGGGGTCGCAGGAAACTATAATGGAAATCAAACATAGCTGTTAGATTATTAGTTCGAAGTTAAAGCTTACACGTCGAACCGGTAATATATGATACTTTCAATGGCCATATTTTCGTGAAATGACAAAATGAAAATGGTAGAAATTTGAATCAATACCTGTCATGTCGTTTCCGCTATAACTTTTAATTTCCTTTTTGGTTTCATAGGGGAATATTTTGATATGTTGCAGAAAAATACGATATTTAAATTGTATCATTTGAATGCCGGATTCTGTAAACTACATATTATTAGAAAAGCTGCATTATTTGCAATTTTTTCCAGAAAAACATCAGAATAAATCACGTATTAAATGTACTTTTGCGATACCTTTCCAACTGGTCAAAATTTCCTAAATTCAATTTCAAGACCACAAGGGGTCATTCCCAAGTGAGAAACTCAAATTGAATACATAAATTAACGAGATGATAGTAGATAACAAAAGTTTTGACGTATTTCACGAATGAACCTGAAGGCAATCGATTTTATCTAAATATATTATTTATTTTTTATATTTACAAGTAGAAACTTCTAATAGCACTTCAGTAATCAATTTCAAGTTTAAAAATACCCTGTTAAAAAATTAATTACATAATTAACTTTGAAAAATTTAAACCTACTTATAATAGAAACAAAATGGCCAAATAACCTTTGAATAAATCGCTGTGATCCAATGTAGTAACTTTCAACGGAAATCCAAAAGTAGAGATGGGGGAAAATCGCTAAAATAAAAGATCAGACGATCTTTCATCTGCTTGACTCGGATCTGTACTCTGAAAATACTTGGGTATCATCTCATCCTAAAAAAGGCTAAAAGAACCAAGAGGCTGGAACATCAGGAAATTTTAAAAGACAAAGCAAGACAATTTTTTTAAAACAGACCCTACCACTTCATGAATACTGTTGAGGAATTGGTGGTCCAATACCATCAAAAGTATTGTAGCAATTTCGGTATTTTTTATGAAAAAATACCTTGCTCACCACACCTGGGATAGGTATTCTCCAGTATTTATATAATTGTGGTGAAACCCAGATGGATAACCAGCTCTTAATTGCGGAGGCGAGAGCGAAGGTTCTGAAAAAATAAGAATTTGTAGTAATTCGACGAATACTTGTTTACCAGTAATGTACTGCAACCACAACCCACACAAGCTCTTGACTTGATGACTTCCCCTGGCTGTTGCAGATGAAAAACTCGGCTCGATTGCGAAGCTGCTTGAAGAATTCTTTGCTTCGCACAAACAAGAATTTCACTACCAAAAACGTTATCGTAGCACAAACTGACTCCTTCCAGTAGTCGTCGAAGGTAAGTAAAAAACCAGAAAGATGTAACATACGGCCACCAACCGTTTCCAAAATCGAACATTCAATGTTGCTTGCAAATGAAGGCAGTTTGAGTTATCGGCGCCACGGTACAAATCCCAAAATTAAGGTTTCCGATGTTAAACTGCATTACAAATGTTTTACGGTTTCGTAAATCCAAACTTCGCTGATCGATTTCTTCCTCAGGTTTACTCTTTATAAATATTCGGCCCTATCTGAAATAATCTTCAGCCACCAACGAAACTAAAACACGTCTTACTTCACTCACCGTGCGCTTTAGAATCCCTAACCCAGCTCAGCACGCGCCCTTCTACGATCCCTCGCGCATGCCTTACTAAGCATAGGCGTACTAAAAATCGTCATAAAGGGATCGCGCAACAATTAACAAAAAATTGTTACAGTATGTAACGACAAAATAGTATCAGCAAGAAAGGAATGCATAGCACGAAAGAGAATCTACAAGGCGCACCGCCGCGGGAACCGGAAAAAAGAACTGGATGCTGTCCATAAGTTACTCAAAGTCGTAAAGAAAGAGATGGGCAGAAACGATATACTTAAGAACCATAAAGAGTGCTGGCGGGTGTCTTAAGAAATTTCAATGTCGCTGTGTAAAGTCTTGGTTACTGTATAGTTGCAAAAAGGCTCCATTCGAACCAAATAACGGACCCAACACCAGAAAAAATAACGAAAGTAGTCAACACCCTGTTCCCTGTACAGGACAAGATCACCTGGGAAAGTGGGAATATTGGGGACACCTTCCAGCCGTTTACAGAAAAAACCCTGATTATATTCCAACTGAAGTCATCAGGTTAATGGCAGAAGAAGAGCATGGTATAATACTGAACGTTCCAAAATATGGAAAAAGCGATACTATAAAGTTAATTAGAATGAAAGATAGACTCCTCAAAGCTCCGAGCTCATACAGGCCAATATTTCTTCTAAATAACCTCAATAATCTGTACGAGCGATTGATACACAGAAGCCTCAACGAAAAAGTGAGAAGACGGGGCTACCTTAAAAAGCTAAAATAAATATGGATTCCGTAAAAGCAGACCCAACAATCGACGCTGTGAAAGGAATTGAGGAAAAGGCCACCATAACCAAAAATATTGCTTTAATTCGGCGAGAGATGAAGACCCATAATGAACGAGCTGGAAAAGAGAAGGGTGAACTCCAGTTTGATGGCATTAGTGAAGAGCTACCTGCCGGAGAGTGTGTTATTAATCATAGAAAAAATGTACACCGGCCGCATGTACATACTTAACTAGCGGTATTCCACAGGGATCCCTGTTGGGTTCATTATTGTGGAACATCCTCCCAGATAACACAAACCTATCTTCTGGATGTCCACTAGATGTATTGCAAGACAATCCGATATCCAGAGGATATCTATGTTAGACTATGTCACAAACTTGTTTATCCAGTGGATGTATTGTATCGATATCCAATGGATAGTGACGTAAAGTAGATGACTACTAAATGTCGGCTATATACATTCACTAGATGTTGTGCAACGTATATCTAATGGATATCCTGATAAAGGACCGGATAAATATACATTTCTGGACTGGAACTGTATATCCAGTAGATATCGAGTGTTATCTGGGCTATATGGCGGGATACTGAGAATAGTCCTGCTAGAGGGGTTGGAACTCCTATGATTTGTTGACGATATTTATATGCTTGCGTCGGCCAAGACAGAGGAAAAGTTAATCATGGTCATCAATGAAGCAATCGATCTGATTCTGAGATGGATCCTAAACATGGAAATGAACGTGGAAAAGAACGTGGAAATGGTACAAGAAGACGAAAAGTTGGAAAACTCACCTTTAGCAGAAGCACGCACACAATAGAGCCCAACAAAGAAGCGAAGGTACTAGGAATAGTGGTGGATCAATAGCTGTGCTGTGCGCCGCACCAGGCAGCAGTGGCAGACCAAACAGATAGATGCTGTACAGCACTGGAAAGACTGATGCCTAATATAGGAAACTTTAGAGTCATCGCATCCGTAGAGCGGTGGATCATATTTTATGGGGTGGGCTAGTGTAGGTACATATAGGACGTTTGCACACAGAAGTATTGGAATATGATTTTAAAAATCCATATTAAAACTAGTTTGGTCAGAGAGTCTAGACTCTCTGACCTACTTGTTCTGGAAGGCCTGCCCCCCCCCTGCCCATAGATCTTATGACAAAAAATCCTAAAATTACATCAAAAGCGACAAAGCAGAAAGGGCAAATAACAGAACTAGACTAATGGAAGCCTGGCAGGCAAGATGAACCCTAGCAAAAACGGGTTTGTGGACTTGGAGGCTTGTACCAGCAATAGAGCCACGGATGACTGGAAACCACGGGGAAATGGACTACAATTTGACCCAAGGTATATGTGGACACGGATGCTTTAACAAAATTGGAAAACCTGAAAGCAATACATGCTACTTCAGCACGAGGAGGACAATGTGGCTCACATCGTGTTTAGCAGTCAAGCATGGAACGAAGAAAGGTTAAAAACAGAGAAAATGTTATGCAGAGGAAAACCGAAAGGTTATCTCAGCAATAGTTAACAAGATCATGAGAAAACAGGAGGTAGACAAACGTAAACAACAATGAAGTATAATGAAGTCTCATCAAATGAAGTCGGGTTTTAGTGAGCGAAAATCTCAGACTACCACCTAACGACATCTGGGCGGTGTTTTTTTGAAGTTTTCCCTACTACCCTTACGTCCCAAAAACAAAATTTGATAAATTATATATGTTCCAACAAATTCAAAAAAAAAATTTTATGCTCAACTGGAAAGGATTGTAGAAGATGTACCTACAGCAAATCCCGGACAAGACTTGTTGATTATCCTTAGAAAATAGAAACAGAATGATGACTGGTAAATTTTCATTGCACGAGAAGACAAATGATAATGAGCAAAGATTATGTCACCTAGCAATTGCATTAAATCCGGTTTCTTTTTCTTCATCTTCATCAGCCTGTTTTTTTTATCCACTCCTGGACGTAGGCCTCTTCCAATGAGGAAGGTTTTAGCATTTAGACCCCAGGGTTGCTTAATCCGGATTGGGGAATGCCTGTAACTCTGTTTTTAATAGTCGATAGCGGCAATCATCAACTCAGGGGGACCGCCTGCTTTACGTGCCCTCCGAAGCACGGAGACGGTCATGTGAGAGTTTTATACTCTCCCCGGATTCGAACCGAGTACCTTAGAGTCAGCAGTTGTAGGACCGTGGTAGGAGCAATAGTCAAATTAAAAACTTCAATTGAAAACTGAAAAGACATCAAGAAGACAAAGAGGTGTTAAAAATAATTATGGGCCCAAAATAAGTGAGCAACACTAAATTCAAAATAAGAACAAATAGCGAAGTAAATTTTAGAAGCAGAATATAATAAATACTGCATAAGGTTGAAATTTGTAAATTTAAGAAGTACTTCGACCAGTGATTTTTCTTGATCATGTTTTTGCCTTCTTGTTATTCAAGTGAAAGCAAATTGCTATGTTTCTGTGCTCTAAGAGCTTGGCTAGAAAAATTCATCAAGGCTGATACATTTTTTTATTACGGAATACCTATTCCAGGTGTATTAAGAATTAAAAAACCTAAGAAATAAGTTTTATTATTATAATACCTTCATTTAATGTTAAAATTACAATATTTAAGAAAATTTTGTTCTAAAAGCATAGTTCAATATATTAAATTAATTTGTACAAATTACTCCACAAATCTGAATAATATCTTGTTAACGCTACGCAGAATTGAAGTAATCCCTACTTAGGGTTAATGTTTTCTCGTAGCAAATCAATCGGAATCAACTCATTTTGTTGAAAACTTCCTTATTCGATGTCATTCAAATGTTACCCCTACTGACCACATTACAATACTAAACCAAAATTAAAACAAACTTTTAGCTTGATTAGAATTTCAAATTTATAAAATTTACACCTTTTTGAATTTTATTTTTACTTTTTCGCTCAAGTTTTAATTAATTTATAAAATTTTATTTAAATGTTAATTTGCCATTTGTGATTTTTTGTGGGCGGGCATATCATTTCCACCACAGAACAAACGCACAAAAACGTTAAATTGGTTGATTATGATCAAAGAAAAACTTTGATTTGAAAATAAAGTATTAAACATTTTTATCTGTGTTTTCATAAATTTTTGAATTTAAAAACATTCAAGAATAAACTTCAATTTCAGATAGAAAGGGACACGAAAGTTAGAAACTTTTCAAGTTCCGTACTTAATTGCTTAATTTGGAATGCCGAGATTTACACAATTTGCCTCGAGAAATAATCAAGATAAAGAAAAAAAAGTAAAATTGAATTATAGTCGCTGCTTAACCTGAGAACATAAACCAAGAAATATTTTACTTTTAACTGTTTACTCCGACTTACTATTTCTTACCAATAAACGCAACAGGTTTTAAGTTTTTAAATATTTTAACCTAACTTTCGCAGCTACGTGTATTGACAATTGCTCAACTTTAGGCGTAGATGGACATCACGCATCGGCTTAACTTGAATTATTTCAATTTATGTTCAGTAGAACGACAAAATTAAAAAAGAATAAAATTTAAATAAAGTAATCAGTTTAATTGTTGAGGATAAGAATGACAAATTACATCGCAAAGTTTAATAAGAGCCTTTTTGAAACCACTTGACTCCACGACATATTGCATTTGTAATCGTTTTATGTTTTATCGCTTTAAATGACTACATTTAACGCTGCTAAGAATAAAACCATTTACAGATTAGTTCCTTTAATAAACCATACAACAAAGAAGTTTTACAGTTCTAATCGTCAAGCAATAAAGGAACACGAACCATTTACAATATGAGCTCATGTTGATAAACCCCATCATTGCATTAATATCTCAAGGTTTATCAACAAGAGTTTGATTTGTGTTCATTTATTGCTTTACTGTTAGAATTGTAAGAAAGTTAAAAAACTTAAAAATAAATGTTATTGTTAGTTTTTTGTGTGTTTTTTAGGAAGGCACATTAGCCGAAACTAGTTCGTAAAATTGGAATAAAAATTTTGAGAAAAGTGTAGACTCTGACTCATCCTAACATCTAAATTTTAGTAGGTTAGTAATCTAAAATGAACCAATCAAAGGTATGATATGTAAGGAAAAACAATTAGAAACGTTTTTTCCTAATACACTGAACCAACAAGTGTCCTATATACAATGAAATTTCAATAAAAGTTTCATTAAATTAATGAAATTTCAACCAATGAACTAAAATTCACCATAATTATGAAAATTTCATAGTATTAATGACGAATATTCATAATGTTTACGAATTGTTCTTTGTATTTATTAATTTGTTTATTGTTTTAATGAATTTGTTCATTGTATTTATGAAAGTTTAATAAATAAGTTCATTGGTTGAAATTTTTTTTTCAGCGCATATAAACTAGATTGCTCAGATTTTGCAGCCTGAAAGCCGCACTGACTAGTCATAAATCTCCCAATTTTGTTGGGCTGGTAACTTAACATGAAGCAATCCGCGTTGTACGTTACGTATCCAAATATATAAAATCCCAGTACCTGCTGCTCCTGCTCCAGCGTGTTATTTTTTGGTGGAAAAACATTCTGATTGGTCGATTTTTAATCCTAACCTAGAATCTTTAATCCTAATTAGAAGTTGGAAAGCATATTTATTTAATTAATAAACTAATTAAAAAAATAAAAAATTTAATTAATAAATAAACTTTCTGTATTACTTTGAAAGTTAATTATAAAAATATAAAGTTAAAATTGTAAACCGGGGGGTCTGGGGGGTGTGGAAAACCCTTCAGTACATATCAAAAGATTTCCACTCTTTTAGAAAACTAGGAGAAAATAGAGAATTTCGCTTAGAAAAAAATTTTATTATTAAAAGGGGGGGACAGCAATACCAGAAATAACTTCTCAGTTTTTGAGTGGGGATAGAGAAAAATGTTCACTGGAAGGTGTTCCACACCCCCCAGACCCCCCGGATTGATACAATGTAACAAGTTAAATCAAATAATTTAATAAAAATTATATTTAGGCCTTTAGCAACAGTTATCACTTTCGCCAGACATTTATTTATGAAAGCTCAAATACAATATTTGAGAAAAATGAGAAAGTTAAGAAAAAATTAAAACGTATAAAAAAACTTATAAATTTAAAATTGTAAACCGGGGGGTCTGGAGGGTGTGGAACACTCTCCAGTACATATCGCAGGATTTCCACTCTTTTAGAATACTTGCAGAAGATGAAGAATTTATAATTTTACAAATTTCGCCAGGAAAAACCGGGAAATTTGAATTTTTAAGCAAAAGTGAGGGAAATTTAAACCTTTGGCTAGTGAATATTAAGGCTTGGAAAAACAATTATTTAAGTTCCTTACTGCTCAGAGATTTGCAGCAACTTTTGCGTTACTTTGAAAGTTAACTGTCGAAATTATAATCAAAATTGTAAACCGGGGGGGCGGAGGGTCCGGGAGAGATCACCCTCCAGTACATAGTATAATAAAATTCCCACTCTTCTAGAATACCTACAGAAGACAGAATAATTATACAAATTTCGTCAGGAAAAGCTGGAAAATTTTTTGTTTTTGAGCGAAAGTGGGGGTAAAGAAAATTATAATTTGGAAAACGTATTTAAATTTATATTATTATAAAAAAAATTTTAATTTCCCGACGGCACATCAAGTTTAGCAGCAACTTTTTGCCTTACTTTGAAAATATAGAAAATCGGGGAATCCCCCATTAGCAATTATTAGAAATTATAAAGCATCAAGCCCTAAGTAAGATTTTGGATTACTGCCCACCCAACCATGGCGGTACGCATATTTGTTTGCTTTTATAGATTACTCAAAGAGTAGAAGATAAAATTATCATCATAACTGAATTTAATTTTGTTTGCTTTAATAAAATTAAAGTTATATCTTAACTTTACTTGAGAGTAATTTAAAATCTTGTTGACGTAAATTTTAATACATTTTTTTACGCATATTTTCTTCGAAAGCTTTGTTTTTTTCGATATTATTTCTCTCTCAGTTTCGACATTATATTGTATGGATTCTCCTTATTTTAGATTTATGATAGTTTTGATCGTGTACACTGAAAAAATGGTTCATCATATTGATGAACAAATTCATTAATACAACAAGTTTTTTCATCAATACTATGAATTTTTCATCAAAATGATGAATTTTAAAGTGGTAAAGAAATAGGTGGGTTAGCGGTCAAAATGAAACAATTATAATTGTTTATTTATTGACCCATTTTCAAGGCTACAAAAACCAAAAAAATCAAAAATGAAACCTTTTCATTGAGTATTCTTATGTTATACAAGCACATGGCAGATATAGTTAGTCATATACTACTGTACCTATTTACGTCGAGCACACATACCGGCAACAGAATGAGCAAATCATTTATTGTTAAACTTTCAAACAAATTTTTAATGTAATCAGAAACTGGGCTTAGCTTATAAGTAATTTACTGTGTAAGGTACTGAAGGATTAAATTTTATGTTTGTGTTGGTGACAAATGTAAAACCAAATTTTTAAATTATTGCATTATTGCTCCCTTGATATTTCGTAATTCTAAATTATGTATTTAGCACTTTCCCAAGTCGACACTTTACATAATTTTTTTATTCGCCAGATTTTAATTTTGTGCTTTCCTTTGCAGATAAATGAAGCAAGAATTTCATCCCCAAATATTGATTAGACAATCTAAGTCGTAAGTAAATTTTAAATTATATTTTTAATTACAAGAAGAGAGCATTGCGCGCTAACCACTTCACATCCGAGTGAACTTTTAAAATTGAAAGAGTTGGGATAAATTTTATTACAAAACTTTTTTTGAATAATTTCTGCCTTTAAAATATCTTGCAGGCCATCATTCGTTTAACCCGCATTCTTTCATTATCTGTAACCCCGTTTAATTTACGAGCATTTTTAAACCTTTCAACGTAAACCCTAAAAGCAATAATTTTCCAGTTGCTCTATTAAAGGTTTACATTTCTAAAATATAAAAGATTGTTTATTATTTGTTATTTTTTCAAACAAAATTGAAAATTTCTTGCCCACTTTGTTGGATTTTTCTTTTCTTTTCGCTGAGTTTGAGTTTTAAAGTGTCTATTCTTTCACGTCTCGTTCTGAATAACAAAATCGTTCTCGAGTTGCTAGAAAAACTTCTAAACATTTTTAAACTTAAATCTAAATTTTTTGCGAAGTTTTTAATCAACGGCTACGTTGTCTGTAAATCCTAATTTAAGAGTGTAAATTTTAATTTGCATTTTTAATTATTATTATTGAATAATTTTTATTTTATTTCTTTTCTAGTTTCATCTAAATTATAAACTTAATTTTCCTGTTTAGTTAAAAACAAGTTTTCTGCGGTGTAAACACATTACAAGGGTGTTTGAGAGTAAACTTTTATAAAATAATTTCTTATAAAGTTTTCACATTTTGAAACTTATTTATCTTTGTCAAGGTTCTGCTACAAGACCGTATAAAATTTAGTTTTCACCAGACAAAATAGTCCTGAAAATATAAAAAATATTATTATTTATAAATAACCCTTAATCATTTTTGTTTACAATTTTTTTTTATAAAGTATGTATAATGGCTTTCAAAACAATATTACTTTTTACTCAATATAAAGTCAGCCGAGCATTTCAATTTTGCTTTTTATATCCTGAAAATACAGCTTGAGCTTAAATGTTTAATATTTTTTCAGTAATTTATTGTGTCCCAACCAATCGATACCATAAATTCATTCCTTTTCTATAATAAATAGAATCAAAATAATTTTAATAAAATGATCAGGTACAGAGCTAGTTTGCATAATTTTCTGTTCTGAAAAATTTTCAAAGGACTGCTTTGAAAATATTTTGCGATAAATCTTTTAGAAAATTTAATTTAAACCTAGCAGATTTCTCTGTATTTTCTCAGATCTCCAATTTACCTAACTTAAAAGTTAAGAACTGAACATTTACTCACACATAATTAATTAAAGCTAGTGCTAAGCTACAGACTTAAGTACTAGTAAACGGGAAAAAACACTAAGTAGGAATCGGAATAATTTTGTAAATCAAAAATACAGTTGGTCCTAAGTAATTATCCACTGCATTTTAAATCTTGCAAATGCAGCTAATCTACTTTCATAATTCTGCAATTACCCTTCCTTAGTTAGAGACCGTCCGATTCCAGTGGTTTTATCATTATCAAAACATAAAGAAAAATTTTTACATTCTATTTTATCTACTGCAATAAAAAAAATTTGTAATTAAGCCATCGATTTTAATTTTTAAATTAATGAACCAATGCCTGAGTAATATTTTCGTGTATCAGTTTAATATTATTTAAATAGCAATAATAAGCAAATCAATTTGATATTCAATCAACTAAAGTTTACCTCTCATTGTGTTTAATAGCACGCGATAAAAAAAATTCAATTCGCAAATGGTTTTAAAATTTGAAACCTTTCAGTACGTAAAACACAAGCATCTACCATTCTACTTCAATTTAAGGTGTAACTTTTAGTGAAACGAAGAATATTATTCATACTTTTATATCAACTTGATCAAATTCTTTTTGGCAAAACTTAAATAAAACTAAAATTATGAATTTTATTTTTCAAAAATAAGATGAAGAAATGGAGTTAGATATCAAAGCCACCTGCTGAAATTTTGTTCGCATGGTTAAAATACTTATAGATGAAATACTCCAAGTAATTGATAGTTTAAGTTTCATAATTAATTTCAACACTTCTTATTTTAAAACCCGAAGTGAACACTTATTTTCTACAAAGAACATTGGAGTTATTGAGCTGTTTTTCTTCTGGTACAAATGTGGAATTTAATAAGGAAATTATGAAAATTAAATATCAAATTATACAGTTAATATTTGTTTTGAATTTACAAAGATTCAATTCTTTAAGATCTGAAGATATTATTTTGAAGTTATAAAGTTAGAAGTTACGAAAAGCAAAATTCCGTACCAGTAAACTACAGAAAGGTACTAATATACTTCTTCGCATACCTGCAAGGATGTTTGTAGTCCAGTTAGAAGTTGATAGTTACCTTGAAGTTCTGCAGTTCAAGTTATGAAGTTGTACATTTCAACTTACAAACTAATACTTTTGTTGGAATTCTTGAGCTGAACATTCACCTAATTTTCCTCGCTCTCTTTCTCTTACCGAGCAATTTACGATACCAACTTGAATATGGATGAAAAATTTAAATATTAAATATTACCGCGAATTTTGAATTTCACTCTCAATATTGTAGAAAAATTTAGTTAATTTTCATAATACTCAAATTACTTTAAAGTATTCACACAAATCAAATTTAGAATAATTTTGCATATTGTTTTATGTCCTTTAAATCCCATGTATTTTTTCAAAATTATTGTAGTTTCATCCTGATTTATTGCAAAAAATACTTGTGAACTGTGTAACCAAGAACGCGTTTGTAAATTCAGCATGGGAACAAGTAAAATTGTTGTAAATCAATTTTATGCGCATTTAATAGTTTAATTTATAGTTCCGAGTTATGTTGAATAGAAAACTTACATAAATTCTGGCCAGGTTTCAGCTGTCATGTAAATTCCATAAATTAGCGTATTTGCATTTACTTATTACATTCAATAATTATAGAAAATATACAACACATTTTGAATAAGGTTAATAATCATAATAATATATTACTACATTTGTCCTCTCTATCGTCGGTAATCGGTGGTTGTAAAACGTATGTTCTAGTGCAATAGTTAACCCGTACGTACAGCGTCAAATTTGTTGTACAGGCCGTTAATCTTAGGTGAATACTTCAGCTTCAACATAATTTATGTAATACAAGTAAATTGCTTTCAATTTCGCTTACTATACTAAGTCGAGTCGCTTACTAACTCGAGGGTTAAGGTTTCAACTAATAATTTCTGTCAAATGCCGCTAATCTGCTACTGGGTAGTTTAAGTGCTAAGGTTTGATTAGATTATTTTAAATTACTGTGATAATATAATGTTGTAGATTATTTTAATTACGTTGTTGCATGATAGGCGACTGCAGAAATTTTTTTAGGGTTAGGCTACTCTGTGGAGGTTGGGTGAATTTGTATGTTGTAATTAATTTGAATAAAATAATTTTGAGCTGAGAAAAATGTATTGGATAAAAAATAATATCGGCATTAATAATTTTGCCTAAAATAAAAATCTAGGAATTACTCAAGGTTAATAAAGTTGTGTCACCGTCAGATGGTAAACGATTTATAATAGATTATAGAAACAACTACGATGATTGTTTGTTGACGATTTGTAAACTGAAATGTACAATATTAAAAATCGAAGTAATTTTATTTATTTTCTTCTAGTCAATAATTAAATTTATTTTATGCCTTTAACCTTTGGTTAATTAAAGATTGATCAATCGGGTAATTAATTTATAAAATTAAGCAGATCCTTACTGTTAAATTAAAATTTATCATCACATGATCTTAATTTCCTATTTAATTTATTTTATTTCAGAATTAAACCAATAGTTTAAGTTTAAGTTAGATTATTTATTTATTTTAACTTTCTATCCTGTTAATAAAGTCATCTTTTGTCTTCGACACTAAAGTTGCTTTTCATGTCACTTGAACGGAATACTATAATTTTTTGAATATAAATGAATTTGACCATATATAAAATCTACATATATATTTTATGCAAAATCACTTTCTTTAATAGACAGTCAGAATGTGTTTGTTATACTTGAGTAGAAAGGAAAAATATTGAAAATTCTGCCGCTTCCATTCAATGTTTTCATTTGACAAGCTTCAGTTCATTCGAAGCTTTTTTATTTATCATAAAGAAATTCTGAGCGAAATTAAATTTATTAAAATATTTTGAAACTCTTGCGGTTATTTTCGATAACAAACAAATAACCGCATTAAAAATAAAAATATAGTATAATATTATGATTTAAAGTTTTTAAATCAATCTTGAAACTGCTGAAACCACGAAGATCCTTCAATACTGCACTCATTGAATATTTTCAATTTGTTTTCTTTTTTTATTCAGATTCCCATTACTTCAACTTAGTGCAGGATTCATCAAAGTAAAAGATGGTACTCGAAATCGACTTTGATCATGATTCGAAATTTAAAAGTCAAATGTTTTAATTAAAACTTTCTCTCATTCACAATTCACTATAGCTTTGGCTTTCTGTGAAAATGCCAGTTAAACTGAGCCCAGTACAAGTAAGATTTGTTTAATAATACTTTAAATCACCGTGAAAATTTAATTTAGTCGTGTTTAGGGATTTTTCCAAATATTTATTTCTGAGACAGCTTCCCGTGGAATCGGCTTGGGAAATAATATTCGCTGTCCTACTTTGGATATTAAACGTTTGCAGGAAAGTTAAATATTGAAATGTAAAGCTCAGTCGCAAAATTAATCAAAACAAAAGTAATTTACAGTTTAATTTCTAACCGCAGCAATTAATTGTCATCTGGGTGGCTCCCAAAATAGTTTCTTCTTTTTTGCTTTACAATGCAATCTATGTTGGATTACCAGTAAGTAGATTTACATATTTGTTTAAATTCCTACAACAATAAACAAATATTTCTAAAAGCGAAGAATTTTATTAAGTATTGCAGAGCCGAAAAATACAAACAATCGAGCCGAAGGCAGTTGTTAAATTTAATAATTAAAAGATTTACTTTAAAAATTAAAATATTATTTCAAAGTTATAAAAATATCAATTTAAAAAATAATTTATTGGTTAAGTAAACAATCGAAAGTTGAAGAACTTGAGATATCGCAACATAAGATTGTCGACAGTGCGCGTGCATGCGAATGCAATATTATCATTAACAAGCATTGATTGTTAATCTAAGCTAGTGCTTAGTTGAAAACTTAAGCACTAGTGAACAAAATATAAATTCACCTATATGTATTTAATAAATAGAAATCAATTTACTCCTACAGCAACAATTTGACAAATATATTAAAACATGAAATAAAATCATTTCATTAGGCAATAAAAAATTGAAAAATCCTTTCATGAAACTAATCTTGTCTGACTCAGTTATAAAAATATCCACTGAAAATGTATGTACATATTGACAAAACCTAACAAGTTATTTTAAGCAGATTTAGCGATTTCGACAAAATTTCAGATTATACATAATGCAAATTATATTAAGAAAATCAACGGATGCGTTAACAACTTGACAATATTGCTTACATTAACAGTCGTAAAATTAAAATTAATTGTGTAACTCTGTGAAATTAGCAATTGAAAATGAACTAAGTTGGTTTTAGGAAGTTTTTGACATGGAAAATTTGAAATATTTTTAATTAATTGTTTTCATGAATTCCAGTGCTAGTCAATTGGGATTGAGATCGAATGCTTAATTATTTTATCGTCAATCCTTTTGAAAGCAAAATGTTGAACCGTTGCAACTAATCTTATTACATTAAAAATATAAAGTATGATGTATTGTTCCTGCATTATTTATATGTTACATTACAATGCACCACCTGCGCTTCTTTTCCTTGTTATTCATTGCTCAGACCTTGCTATTCAACTCCTTTAAACCTTAGAAGTATTGAATTATAAATAAAGCATTAGGGTCGTAATAAATGAGCTGCTAAAGCAGAAATTTTACGTATATCATCGTGGCAATCCATTTAGGGGATCTTTTAACACCGCAATATTGAGAAAGTTGTTTTATTGTGAAGAGAGTTATATTTTTATTTAAAAATAATCTATCAACTTATTTAAACACTCAAGTCACTTTTGTACCACTTACAAAAGTTTTCAAACTGTAAACTACAACATATTAATCTACTTCAAACTGTAAGAACAGTTTTCGATTTGAAGAAGTAATAAACGACCCAATGATCAAAGTTCAAAATTTATCTTCGTTTCAATTTGTACCAATCGATAATTCAACAAATTCCTAAGTAATTTTTTTTAAATAATGTAAATTTTTTAAAACTTCCATTTTTAGTAAAATGTATAATACATAATATAAAACTACATTTACTTTTCATTTCCAGTACTTACCGGTTAAGGAAGCAATACAATGAAGACTTCAAAAAGACTTTGTTTTTAGAATTATTAAAATCCTTTCCTTCCTTTATGTTAGCAAAGTACTGAACTTCATATTATATTCCATTTTGAAAACAATCGAATTTAAAGCATAGCCAGCTACATCAAGAATTGAACAATAATAATAATTTACAGAACGCAGTAAAGGGCTTCCTGAAATGTTTTCTCCATTTGATTAATTTGCTTATTTGTGAATATCTGATAAAGAATCAGTTAAAATCACTCGAAAACAATTTTAAAATTATGTTGAGAGCGACGAACACTCCACCGAGTCAAGCGACCTGACGATGACGGGTCTTTCAGAGAGCCTGAGACTCTTAATCTCAGGGTTGTGAGTTTGGGCCCCACGTTGGGCGCCAGTGTAATCACAAATCTAGCTTCCCTAGCGGGGAAACAAGTATTTTCTCTGCACGCTGGTAAAGAGAACCAGATTTAAATTTGTGTAGAAGCCCACAATGTTAAGACTAGTTGTATGTTTCGGAAGCGAGGAAGTGGCTTCTATGGGAAGAAAATAACTGCGAGTAGTTGCTGCCGGTAAACCCACAGTTATTAGCTCAAAAGGTAAAAAAAATCAAAGAAGAAATAGTAAGTGCTTGTCTTAATACTATCGCAAATGGATTAACATAAAAAGACAAGTAGGCTAAACCAAAAGTAATAAAAGCATGAAATGAAAGTTTCCGATTTATAAAATATTACAATTATTTTTGCAACAAGATCAAAGGTGAATAAAAAATAAAATTAAAATCACTCGGCTTTCTGATGGCTGCGACGATTTTCAAAACCACGATTTCGAACAAATCCGTGGTAAACACGATTACCCGGGTAATAAATAAGGTACCAATTAAGATGTTGATTAAGGTTTCGAAAATCAACTTTAGCCACCACAACACGTTCTCACGCCTCAGCAAACACCCACCTAAAGTTAAAATCTGCAAGCTCTAAATCTCCATCAAAAAGCGTCGCGCAACGCACAAATAAACCAAATAAAATTTGTTACACCAGTTTCGTACCATAAGTCCTGAAAGGTGTAAGCACTAAGCAAAGCTTAATTTAATCCAATTATCAGAAAAATTGTTTAAAGAAAATTTCATTTATATGAGATCCATGTATGAATCCAATAATTTATTGCCAAACGGATTTGCCAAACGAGACGCCAAACGTCCCACATTCTTCTCTAGTACACTAAACTCTATTTATCCTAATTACAAAAAAAAAATCAAATCAAACTCTAAAAAATTCTATCTTTCCGGAAATTTAATTGAAATGTATAATAAATGTCAATACAAAATGGAAAATTTAAATCCTGTACCCAGATATCCTCTTTTCTTTTTAAATTGTTTCTTTAAATTGAAATGAAATATTTTATAGAAATTCTCACCATTAACAATCTACTTTTTAATTTTTAGATCTATTTTTCGCTCCTGTTCGGACTATTGGCCCTGGTGACAATTGGTCCCGGTGACAATTGAATCCGCGACTGTTGGCCTTATGACAATTTTCACAACTCGCGGCAAATACCAAACTTACAAAATCAATTTAAAATAAAAAATATCCAACAAAAATATTAAATATATTGTAACGAAAATTTAAAGTTTATTTAATTGCTAATGGGCTAAAATATAAGGTAACTTAAAAACACTTAAAGTTAACAACAATAGAACAATTATTATACACTAATATTTACACTTAATTCTAAATGACACTATAATAATTAATACTACATAAGTCTATATTTATTTCGACTAAGTCACTTTATTTATGTAACACTCGGTATATTTATTTACACTACTATTTATTTGCATGTTATTTATGTTCACACTTCTGAGTCCGAACTCGGACTTCCTTCACAGCGAATCGCGCTGCTATTTATATTCAAATGCATAGTTCTGGAATCTTCCATTACCTTCCAGGTGTTTCTATAAAGTTCTGTAGCTTTCTGGAACATTCTAGATTGCAAATTCGGCAGTATTTAAACAATAACAATAATAACATATGTGAATCATCATGCATGCGTCATTAAATGAATGATCACAGATGAATCATCATACATGATAATGAGGCATCATACATGAAAGTACTACCTAGATTTATAAAATTTAATTATAAATCTAGACGAATTACGTAAAATTAGTAAAATTTTGCATATTTTCAACCTTTGGTGCATATTTGACTAAATAATGCATATTTGACTGAAGTCGCAGTGAATACTTTCTTATGAGAGTGTTTCTTTAAAATGCGATCTTTGCAGGCGACTCTAAGGTAATACTCCCACAGGAAAGCATGGAGAGCATTCACTGCGACTTCAGTCGCAGAGCCCCAGCGGCAGCTTAGTAAACATATCTTTAGCTGCGCGAAATTATCTGCACAAACATTAAGGGCTACACTCAAAAAAATGTTGATTATAATATCAATGAAACTAGTTTCATTGAGCAAGTTCATTGAATTTTTGCAATAAAAATTATAACATTTTCATTATAATAAAAATGCCGTTCATAAATATTATGAACTGCAGTTCATTGATTGCTTAGTAAGATTACTTCATGGTATCTATGATTCACTTCATAATATCTATGAACACCATTCATTGCATACAATAAACTAGTTCATAAATACTATGAAATGCAGTTCATTGACTGCCTAGCGCGATTTATTCATGGTGTTTATGATTCACTTCATAGTATCTACGAGCACGGTTCATTGCATACAATAAACCAGTTCATAAATACTACGAAATGCAGTTCACTGACTGCTAGCACAATTTATTCATGGTATCTATGATTCACTTCATAATATGTATGATTTACTTCATAATATCTATGAAAACCGTTTATTGCATACAATGAAACAGTTTATAAATACTAAAAGTGCAGTTCATTGACTGTCGAGTAAAATTTATTTATGATATTTATGGTACTTCATAATATTTACGAATACCGTTCATAAAAAATAAGAAGTGTTCATTAACTGCTTCGCTTATTTATCTCTATATACTTATATGAAAGAGACCTGTTTGTTCGTAAGGGTTAATCTCCAGAACTACTGGATTTTAAACAAATATAAAAAAAATTGAGAGGAGATCGAATTCGCATCAAAAATAATTAATTTTAATTACTGTGTTGGGTAGAGGGCGACATTTAATTGTCACCCATTATGTTAGGTGCAGCTGCACAGATAAATCGATTCACAAAATCAAGTTCAAGTCCAAAGACATACTTGCCAGTTTGTTAGACATTGGTAAAATCGGTAAATCGCATGTGTTATAAACATGTGTTCTTAGATTTTCCGACCGATTTGAATAAATTTTTTTTGTTTGCCTTAATACTGATACTAGTATTAATAATTAATACTATAAAATAAATAAATAAAATTAAAAAAATAAATATAATAATTAATATATTAATAAAAACGTAGTAAATACGTAAGAACGCAGTAAATATTACGAATATATGTACATGAACTATTGAACTATATATATGAACTATTTTCATAGGTAGGATAAACCGTTTTCATAGATATCATGAACTATTTTCATAGATACCATGAACTATTTTCATAAATACGATGAATTGTTTTCAAGATATCATTAATTATTTTCATAATCGCAATGAACTCAATTCTTAGATATAGTGACATAACATATCGATAACGTCATTGGTAGAGAATCAGTGAAGTTGTTCATTAATAGTATGATAATTTTCATTTAATTTATTATCGCTTTATTTTTTATTTTGTATCATTATATTAATGAACGTGGGTTCATAGCTACAATGAACTTTATCATTGGTTGAGAATTAATGAAAAAGTTCATTAATACTATAAAATTTTTCATTATATTTATGACGGTTTTTGGTTCAGTGTAGTTGAACGTTAGGTAAAAGTTAATCCAGAGTCAATTGATGTTGATTCTATCAGTCTATAAAAAACACTCCCATGCACCAAAATATGCGCATTCATATGTAGCGAATTTTTCTTAAAATATGCAGTAAAATTGATAAAAATAGATAAAATGTGCATTGATATGCAAACTAAGAAATATCTAATCATTTTTATAAATGCCAGTCTGTAACTGACAACGGTTTTTTTTTCATATAAATATATTAATTCTGGAAAAAAGTATTCAGGAAAGTCAAAATATCATTAAAACTTTTCTCCTCTATATCTTCTAATCTGTGAGGTTTACCAAAAACATGTTTAAGACAATTTTTATAGAAAATTTAACGGTATTTAATTTTGTACAGGGTGGGATTTGCTCTATCTAACGTCATTTTCGAGATATTTGATAAAAACTGTGGAAATGATGGTTTTGACTCCTTCTCCCCCTTGCCCATCCAAACCCGTTGCTCTTAAGCGGGAGACTTTTTCGTACTTATAGAGCAACTGATAATAAACATTTTGTGACAATCCAACCTCTTATTTCGTGGATTTTGGGGTTCACATCTAATTGTACTGTAGTAAACCGAATACCCGCAATAGGTCGTTTAATTTTAATGTAATAATTATTTAGAAATTATTGATTCAAATGAAATTCAAACTATCTTTCTATTAGGTTGGCGGCACTAAACAGTTCATAATATGTGTTATATCTATCATTATTGCAGACGGTAGTAATCTAGAGATTAATATCCCCCTCTCCATGTTTTCACTCGGCAACGGCCTGAGAAGGTAATTTTTAAACTGATAATAGTTATGGCTATTACAGGGAAATATTCCATACCCTCCAGACCTCCCAGTGTATATCAATATTTGCAATTTATATTAATCAAACGCCATCACGCGGAAAAATATTAAGTTAATCTAATACGTACAGTTGATATAAAAAGTTTTGTTTGTAAACCAAACGTTTGCATTCATTTAGTGCTTTATTTTGCGAATTTTCGTTTCAGTGACATTTGACATTGACATTTGGTAGCGTCATGAGTGCCACGGACGGTGGCTTTTTAAGTGCATTTTCCAGTTTTCAATTACTCAATACTGTGAGACTGTGGCACTGGGCTGGAAAATTGATAAATTGAATTTTAAATTCACTTGGTGTCGCCGTTTGCTAGCAGTGAAGTAAAACAATATTACTTTTTCCAAAAAATGAAGTTTGAAATTGTTCAATTGAAGGACATAAAAATAACAGAAATAGTAGATATATTGTTTCGTTATGATTTAAAAATGACATGCGAATAAAATATTTAGTTAAATAATTATTAAATATAATTAACATTGGCTTTTACTTTTGTGCCGTCGGCGTCGGCTATGACATAGTTTGTTTTAAAAACAATTGCAGTGCGTTCACAAAAATTACATATAAACTTTGACAATTGATTGACATAATGTGAACTTTTCATATTATTTTCTGAAAAAAGTTGAGTTTTGCAAATTAATAAACTATTTTTCAAAGCCTGAGGCTGGACAAAGGAATTACATGGTAACAAACTTTTTTTCAATCCAAATTTGGGTAAAAAACAAAAAATAATGAATATACAGTATTTCAATGTTTTTTTTTTTTCGAAAACAAATACAAAATTATTAAAAAGCTGAAGCAAACTGCTTTCCTTTTAACGACAGTCGACAATATGCCTATGTGCCATCGAGCTATCTGGTCCATCGAAAAGCGACTAGATAATCACGGTGTGATAATAATGACAATGATGATAATAATAATAATAATTTATTAATTATGGAAAAGTTATTCTCATCAAATGTTTGTTATTTTCGATTAAAAACCACTGATTACTGATGAAATGGAACCATATTATATTCCATTATATACACTCCGTTGAAAAATGCTCCATGAATAATTTCCACCATTATTATTTGTTCGTACAATTTTTCATTTTTATCATCTTTAACTAAAAGTATTGTAAAAGTTTCGGATTGGTATTTTATCGATAGCATTATTTATAGCCATCTTTATTTTTCATTTTGTGCTAATACCCTGTTGTCGCAGCACATGTGATGAATGACTTTCACGAAATACATGGTTTGCTTTTCAACCTACAATATATTTCACGTTTTATTCGTTGGAAAAAAATCTGTTCTCGTGACACACCACAATCATGATAACCAAAGATATAATTAAATTTATATTGCAAATTAATTACCCATTGATTACTTTGTAGACACTTAATCTCGCCTTTCTCTCGTAAGGGTGGTTTTCGAATAAAATTACTTTAAATTAAAAATAAAAAATAAAAAAAAATTAAAATGATTTTATTTTGATTATACTTTGTCGACTCGATCGTGTAACATTTTTGTCAATACTTTTATGATTTTTCAGTTACTTACTTTTCCTACATTTTCAGCTTGTTCTAGCAGCACAAAATAAATGAGGGTTATAAAATGCAAAATTACAACATAACCTCGCAAAGATATTCTGGAAAAGCGATTTCTTTTTCTTTCCAGTTTCAATTATAACAGAGAGTACAAAAGTACTCAGTTACAAATATTACATTACTATGGCAACTCCCTCGTATTACGAGGGAGATTATTTATTGATGAAGATGCTCTCAGTAAATTTAATTTTTAACCATACCCCGTACTATTTACAGTAATGATGTATTTAACAATTATCTATTGGGAAAATTTGAAACAATTTATTACATAAATGTTTTTGGAGTAAATTTAAAGCAAGGGAATTATGATGAGGCAATAATTGCCAACCCTTGGATTAGTTAAATTGGTGTTTGCTCAACTTACATCATTAAATGTGTACATTTCGTATAAAATTAAAATGTCCTTTGCAAATTTATACGCATAATAGAATAAACTTCTCTTACAATTAGGTACTATATTGAAAAAAATTAAGCAACCTAGAATTAAATACCCTATTTGCAATTTACATTAAGCCAACGCCATCACGCGGAAAAATGTTAAGTTAATCTATTACGTATAGTTGGTATCGGGTGTTCTTAATTACTGTAATAATCCTTAGTATATTTTATAGTCCTAGTCTAAGTCATCAAAATCAACTTGATTATTATTATTATTTATTATAATACAATAGAATGGAGCTGTCCTTGCGGACTGACAAAATCCATTTATTGAGGTGGATTAATCCTTATCAATAAATCTCATATTACAGGTCCCGATGCGTTTACGAATAATTTACTTCCATGCCTCGCAGTTTTTCACTTTTTGCGCCCTCTCTCACACCCAATTTTTCAAGGTCTCCTTCCACTCCGTCACTCTATCTCAATCTTGGCTTTCTTCTCACTCTCTCATTCTCTGGTTTCCATGCCATTATTGTTCTTCCAATTTTCTCATTGTTTTCTCTCATTACATGGCCCCACTATATTATTTTCTGGGCCTTGATGAATTTCACTATATCTTCGCCGGCCATTTCTTCAAGTAATTCTGAGTTATTTCTACTTTTTTATTGTCCATTTATTCCATTATTAAGCTTCTTAAATGCTTCCATTATTTCTTCTCTAGTCGGCTCATCTATTTCATCTGGATGCTGTTTGTCTACTGTCTGATTTTGTTGTATATCCTCATTTTCTTGTGCATTCAGTAGCCTTTTGAAATGGTTCTTCCATATTTTTTTAATCTTGTCGGATCTGTTTTCCAGAACCCTTTCATCGTTCTTCCTTCCAATGTTTCTTATCTCGTAATTCTTTCTCGTATTTTTGATTTGCTTATAAAACCTCCTTACATTATTATTAACACTGCTTATCTCGATTCCCTTCATTTTTTCTTCAATCCATTCATTCTTTTTTGTTTATATAGTCGATTAGCTTCTTTTCTTTTGTATTCATCTAGGTGTTCTCGTTGATTACTACTCAACCAGTTAACTCTTGCTTCCTTTTTGATTTTATTTATTTCATCACATTCCCCATCAAACCATGCTTTTCTGTCATATCCCAGCACTTATGTGGCACTTGTTCTAATAATATCTTCAATGTTGTTCCATATCATGTCTATGTTATTGTTTTTTTCTTTTTGTCCCATTTCCTTATTCACTCTCTCTTCGTATTCTTTTCTACATACTTCGTTGTTCAGTTTTTCTGTTGCTATCCGCTTTCTTGTGTGGTGCTTTATGTCTGTTACCATGATTTTCTGTTTCACTTCTGCGACTACCAAGAAGTGATCCGTGTTGGCATTGGCGCTTCTGTAAGTTCTCACGTCTTTTATTGATGTTGCTCGCCTTTTTGTCACCGGTACATGGTTTGTTTGGTTTCCTTCATTATTATTGCTGCCAGGCCACATTCAAGTAATCTTGTGTAGTTTTTTGTGTTCGAATTTGATGATACAGCAGTTCCAAATCATAGTAGAACCGTTCCTTCTCCTCTTGGGTACTTTCTTCTGTCGGTGCATAAACGTTTATTATTGACAGGTTATTTGTCTTCATTCCGATTCTTAAGTATGATAGTCTTCCACCCATTGGTTTAAATTGCAAAATTCTATTCATAAACCTCTTCATTACCATAAAATCCGTACCCTTACTTCCTTGCTTACCTTACCCAGAATACAGAAATACAAAATCTTCTCCTCTTATTTCTCCTTCTTTCTTACATTTAGTTTCCTGTATTGCCGCCAACTCTATTCTATACTTCCGCATTTCCTTAACAACTTCCTTCATTTTTCCAAATCTCAAAAGAGTTCTATAATTGTTTCACTCCCTTTGCCATGTCTTTTCATTCTTCTCATACGCCTTTTTTATCCGCTTAATCCAATTCGATTATTTCTGTTCCATGCCTTATCTTGTAATAAAAAATTCCTTTACCCCCTCGGGGACCAACCGAATTCCCAATCTCCGACCCGCAAACGAAATTGTGCCTCCGTCAGTTTAGCACAAAAATCCACCCAAGGTGATAGCCGATAACTGACAGCACCAACCATATTAGCCAAGCCGGAAAACGAACAATTCCTCTTCCCCTCATGGGGCCTCCAGAATTTTTCTCTACACGTTGGGAAACGATCAACCAGTTTTTATTTACTGTAGATGCCCAAGATGTTAATCGAGCTGAAATTATTGCGGAAAGCGAGAGTCATAAGTTTCGGAAAAAGATATCGATAAAACAAAAAAATAATCTCTGCAAGAAGTGTGCTGCCAAACGGCAGTTGCAACCAAACGCCAAAAATTCGCACGAACCAAAATAATTAAATAAATTTAATTATATAATTAAATATTAAACGTTGTTAAAAATATTTAAAATTGGAAAGTAATCGAACGTAGAAAATTTGCTAGCTATGATATTGCTATCGCAAGCAATGCTCAATAGCGGTCCCTATAAACCAAACAATACCTTTGCAAATTAAAAATAATATTCGGCTATTCGGAAGCAATACCCGATTTCCAGTCAGCTAAAAACACAGATCGAACATCGTCATAATTAGGTGTCTCCCCACGAAGTTTCAAAACAAAAAGTAAAAGAATTTTCTCAAACCGACGAGACCCGAAAAACACTCTCACACGTACGAAGGTTCACTTCAAAGTCCAAGAAATCGCGTTATTGCGTTTTCAAAACGCAAACTCAACCCCACCCAAATCAGATTCTAGGCAGGGACGTACTTAGAAAATAAAACAAATTATTAAAATTTGTTACAATCTGTGTATCTTCCCCAGCTTTCCTTTCTGGAGCATCTGTCTGGGAAGGTCCAGACACTCCTCCCCTTAACTGCGTTAGTTTTTTTGTAGGTTGTTCTTGATTATTTTTCAGTTTCAGAACATTATCGTTTTTGTCCCAATTGTACACTTTGTTCTGTTTGATCATCGTTTGATACCCAACCTTTACTTTTTCTCCTTTACCCTTTTCAATTTTAGCCAAAGATCATATTTGGTTTTGTATCTCCTTTTCTTTGCTGGTCTTGTCATTTTCAATATAAGTGCAAGTACCCTTAAGTTTACTTTTATTTTCCATTATTAGTCGCTTCTGTGCATTATTTTTCAATTTTGCAACAATTACCTGTTTTTCGGTTATTCTTCGTACCTTAAAGTTTCAACCACCTCGATACGTATCTGCATCTTACTATTCAAGTATTCCTCTACTTTTCCTGTGGTTACAATGCCCTCCATTGGTAGATTTTTTATGATTATGTTCTTCTTTCTTTTCTCTTTTTCATGCTTTTCAAGTTGCCCCTCAACAAAGGTTATTCTTTCATTCTGCTTGCCAAATCTCCAATATCCTGTTCCATTTCCTGAACTTTAGCGTTCCAGTTGCTTTCCATCGTAATCAGTTTCTCCTTAATTTCCATGTTTACCTTATTTCCGTCATTTGCCATTTTGGTCAAGCCCACCATCATATGTTTCAGTTTATCCATGGTTTCGCCTTTTATTTCTGCTTCCTCTGTCTGAATTGTTGATTTGGGTGTTTTTTACTTCGACGGAAAACCTCTTCCTTCTCTGTACTTATATTTGTTACATCTCTTCCTCCTTCGAGGTATTCTTTAATCGATGGTACATTATTGGCCTTTCCTCTGGCAATTTTGTTATTATTCATTTGCTAATGTTTAGTTGAACTTAGGCAACCAAAGTTGCTCGTTGAAAATCCTTATTTCAGTTTGATGGTAAATGTCTAATGATTCCTGAGATCATTTGTTCACCGTTAGCGTCAGCACGAGAACCCAGGTCAACCCTTAAAAGGAACTTACACTACTAACAGAATCCCTAAAATAATCGACTTTCGGTATTCTAACCTCAAATACTCACACAACTTCACTTCTGTGTTTGTTGTCTCCACAATATTTTTCTTTTTATATAACACCAGTTCCTCGTCTTCAAAATTTATCTCTCTACTTTCTCTAATAATTTTCGAAAAACAACCAGATCAAAATCTGTATACACCATGCAGGACCGTACTCAAAATCACTCAGTCTGGGTCTTGATGATAAGGTTTGAAATTAAACATTCATTGGCAAAGCTCGCGTGGTTGATATAAATGTTTGTTATTGGGAAATTGGTTTTCTCATGAAATTTAAAAACCCAATATTGCAGAATATATGGTGCAAAGTTTTAATTATAATGCAGTGTATTAAAATAAGAAGTATTAGAAACTCTCTAACTCTCCTTAAATCTGATATACTTTTCACTGTTTCAAATGAGATGCTTTGTTCCGTTTGTAGCAAACGTCATGAATATAACGCTAGTTGTAAATAGCAAAATTACATTTTTGCGTCTTTTGAGCCTATTATCCTTAAAGGTTGTATAAAACTTTTGTTTGATCTTTGAAGTTAAACCAAAACGATTTTAAAGCAGAAGAGAAATTTAATTATGTTTTTGTTTATTATCAAAACAGCCTCTGAGTTAGTTTTTACTACAAATTTAGGTACAGCTACGAATATTTATTTTATACTCAGGGAACTTAATAATAATAACCGCATTGTTATTTTGATTTTTTTTTTTTTTTATTTTGATTGAGTTGCTTGACCGACACTTGACTGTCGATCACCGTGAGGAACGGATTTTATTTAAAAACTTTGCATTGTATACATTTATTTGTATATATTTAGATATTTTACTGCATTTAACCAATAATAAATAAAAAGTTGTAACGGTAGATTTTATAGGTTTTCTTTCGAGAAATTTATATCTTTACGAAATAACTTTGAATTTCAACGCACTGATAAACTTTTCCATGTTTAAAATTGACTGCACTTGTATGTCTTTCATCTTCCCTAATGTAACATCAATTGGGGTTATTTGCACCGATAAACATCGCAAAGAATGTGGTTTAATGCAAGCTCTTTTAACTTCTGTTTGAGAAATTTGGCAATTTTTAATTGAACTTCTTTTTACTGCGGAAACTATCAAAATATTTTTTACCATTTATTAGGCCGAACGTAAAGGTGACTACAAACGTACAAGAGTGTACTTTATATTTTTGTTCGACTAACAGTTATTCGACCGCATTGTTACACTTACAATTACGCTGGTAATTTAAAAGTTTATGTGAATATTATTTAAGTCTTCGAATTTTTGTACACAAAAAATCTACCAATACCTGAAAACATACCTTTATGTAAATTACGTTTTTGTATTCAAGGGACCCGTCGGAACATATTTTCGTCAGCCCAAAGTAGAATTCCACGGAAATGATCCTTTCTATAACTAAAAACTAAATAAAATCGGAATTTACCTTGGAATGTTATTACAGTTCCACCCCTACAGTATCTCCCCTATGAGTTATTTAATACTTGTAAGATTCTTTTGTGCACGAACATCAGTTCCTCTCTTATGAAGATAATATTATACAATAATTTTTTGTTTAATTATAACAAAAGTCATAATTAATTTAAAAATATCATTTTTCTTTCATATAATCTGAAGAACTATGATAAATTAAATTTTAAAAGAATAAGCAGTTACGAGATTTGATGACAAACTTGATTTATTGTACTTTCGGTATTCTCAAATGAATTGCAGTCAGGAGCGTAGAAAAATTTTGCTAAAATGTAATTAGAATGGGTTGTTGAAAATCCCTATGGACGTAAGCTTGTATTGATCTTTTGATAAAAATTAAAATGAGTTGGTTTTCTTCGCGCAACACAAAAAGATTTTAAATACATTTTTAATCAATTTTTGAAAATTTAATTTTTGTAAAAATAACAAAAAAATTACTAGCTAGTTTTATTACAAGAAACAACCTGAATCACGAAAGTTTTAAAACTTTAATTGTCTTCTGACGTGCAGAACTGTTTTCTATGGTCAATTGAAAATTACGATTGAAAATTAAACCTTTTAAAAGTGGAACATTTTCATGTTCATGAAGGATAAAATAATATAAAAATGTTATGAGAAATTTCATATATTATTTTAATAGTAATTTTAATTACATGATGTATTAAAATGCTTTTTACAAATGCCAGTCTGTAACTTACAAAGATATTTTTTCATATAAATACATATATTAATCCTGGAAAAAAGTATTCAAGAAAGGCAAAACTTTATTAAAACTTTCCTCCTCCATATCTTCTAATCTGTGGGGTTTACCAAAAACATGCTTAAGATAATTTTTCTAGAAAATTTAACGGTGTTTAATTTTGTACAGTGCAGGATTTGCTCTATCTAATGTCATTTTCGAGATATTTGACAAAAACTGTTTAAATGTATGGTTTTGACTCTTTCCCCCCCTCGCCCCACCCAAACCCGTCGCTCTTAAGCGGGAGACCTTTTAGTACTTATAGAGCAACTGATTATAAACATTTTGTGAGAATCCAACCTCTTATTTTTTGGATTTCGGGGTTCACATCTAATTATACTGTACTATAAGTGGCGCAGTCAACTCACCCTCCAATGCTTTATTTCAATTCAAATGAAGATTAATAATTTATAATTATTCTGTTCCCAAAATAAATTCACGAGAAAATTTACTATAATATATACTGAAACAATGGAAAACATAAATAAGAATTACTCGAAAATCACAATACTCGATCGCAGCATTGCAGCTCCAATAAATACAAAATACAAAAGAATATTTAAAAAACTCCAATAGCTTTTACAAAATTTTCAACTAAATTAAAAATTGCATTCTAAAATATTTTGTAGCAGATTTCGCCTAACCCTAAAAATAAAAGATACAAAAATTCGTTGTCAGAAAAATTTAATAATTCTTTTCCTTTTGTATAAGCATTTCAAAAGATCGCTTTACTCTGGGTAGTACAATAAGAGTAAGCATTTTCTAATGTAAGACGTAATAACTTTCCAAAATTAAATTTGTTAACATGATCCTAGGTACTTACCCTAAATTTGTTGTAAAATTTGAAGCTAAAGATCATATAATTCATTATAAAATTTTTTCTTAAAAAATCTGCTGGTAGTGGTAGAACTAGTGTGCGCTAAATCCCGAAACGCAAAATTGTAAAGAAAATTTATTTCATAAAAATTTTGTTTTGCATAAAAGTTTTGCTTCCGAATTTAATTTTTAACTTTTTGTTTGAGAGCAGATTTTTTGATTCACATAAATTTTTTTATCAAAAAAGATAAACATGATATTTATTTAATTTTTCTTGCAGACGACTTTTATAAATTACTAGCTGGAAAGCCCGTCCGTAGACGGGCAGCCAGACGATGAATCTCTTTTTTAGCGGTTAAATATTTAAACATTTAATTTAGTTTCCCGCTACTGGGGGATTCCCCGTTTTTCCAGATTTTCCTGGCAAATTTTCGAAAATTATTAATTTCCTATCTTCTCCAAGTAATCTAAAAGAGTGGAAATCCTGCGTTTTGTGCTGGAGGATGTTCCACACCCCCCAGACCCCCCGGTTTACAATTTTGGCTTTATATTTTTTTTTTTTATTTTATTTTTATCTTTTTTTTTTTTATTTTTTTTTTTCAAAATATCTAAAGGTTAAGATATATTTTTGACAATAAAAATTATTCTTTGTATCAACTTGTTTCGGTTTTTTATTAAACCATCTTCAGGTTACTGTGTCACAACGGGAAAACAAAAAAAAAATAATTTGCAATAAAATATAATGAAAATATAAAATATTACAAATTATTTATTTAATTTCGTTTGGATTGTATAATTGTTTTGCTTTTTGAGATATCATAATTTATTATATGACAAGATTTACTAATATTTTCTCGTTTTGACACAGTATCCTGAAGGTAGTTTAATAAAAAATCGCAACTGGTTGATATTGGCCTTTTTTTATTGTTTATTGGCCTTAACCATTAGATATTTTGAAAATTATACTAATCTTGCACTCAGAAAAAAATCTAATTAAATAAATTATATTTTTATATTATTGTTATAATTAACTTTCAAAGTAACACAGAAATTTGCTGCTAAACTCTATGAGTAGTAAGATAATTTTTTTTTTTTTAATTAAATTTCCCGGTTAGTCCTAATCTTAGTTAGTTTAATATATTTTTCGGTTGGTAAAATTGTAAACCGGGGGGTCTGGGGGGTGTGGAACACCCTCCAGTACATATCGCAGGACTTCCACTTTTTTAGAATACTTGGAGAAGATAGGGAATTTATAATTTTTCAAGTTTCACCAGAAAATATCGGGAAAAAATGAATTTTCAAGCAAAAGTGAAGGAAATCAGAGTGTCTTTTTTTCACCGAAAAATGACACGCTGATTTTATATATCAGGACAAAATAAATTATAAAAAAATTATAAAAGTTAACTAAAATTTAAATATCAAAGTTCAAAAGTAAACCCCACCACGCGGAAAAATATTAAGTTAATCTAATACGCTTAATTGGTATAGAAAGTTTTGTTTATAAATCAAAAGTTGGCATTCTTTTGTTGTTTTGCGATAGAATAATTAGCTAACTAGTTACCAAGTAGGTAATATTTCATTAATTTGTAATAATAATTTATTTTAAAGGATCTGAATAAAAAGTAATAAAATAAAGTAACTCTAATCTTTCTTCTTCAATCCCTTAATCTTTTAAAAAATAGCTTTTACTGAAGTAAATTTTATTTAAATACCCAGTGAACTTTAAAAACCGGTAAGAAAAACAAAATAAATAAGAATAACTTAAATATATTTATAAATTATATTAATCTTATATAAAATTGTTGAAATTTTTTTTCATCAAAAATACATTTCTCCTTTGGCTTTGATGACCCCGTTTCTACTACTCTAGTTATTTATTAATTTTAAGATGTTTGATCTTGGTAACTATGGCAATAAATGTCTGGCTGACGTTGGACAGCTAATATTAATCAAGCTTTTCCTATCGAAGTAATTTTGTGATTTTGTAGTGGCCAGATTATGTTTTTAGGTATCCACGGCAAAATTGAAAAATGCGCTTAGGGTTGTTATCCTGTTCAAGCACGTAACCCCCAGAGGGTAAAGCTTGTTTACTTAGACTCTTTTTATAATCCTCTTTTTGATTTACATTAAGCAAACGCCACCATGCAGTAAAATATTACGTTAATCTAATACGTATAGTTTGTATAGAAAGTTTAGCTAAGTTTTACGATAAAATCAAATTTGAAACAAATTCAAATGTTTCAAAGCGTGAGATTGAAGCAGTAATGTAAATTGCACACTCTGTCAACAGAATGGCATTCCAAACATTATCTTCGATTATTCCTTAAATTAATTGTTATCGCACTTCATCCTAAAACAAACTAATTTGAACTACATAGAGGGCTGTACTTTCTAAGTAGCTACTAAATTTGTAAATTTACGTACTTACTGATTGAAATAGAAAACTTCTAGCTTTAGCAGTTTCAGAAAATCAATAATAAAAACACGAATTAACTGTGGAAACTGACACGAAATAATGAATAATCTGATAGAACTGCATATGCAAATAAGAGGTGTCGCAAGAGGGACAGTAATATAAACAGAACTGTCTGAGAGCTCTAGTAGATTCATATTTGCAAAAACATTCAAATATGAATCTATTTACTTCGAGTTTAACATTTTAAATTGTAATTACATAATTACATGTAATTTTCATTTGATTTGTAAATGAAAGAAATTAACCGAGAGTTAAGAATCTCGATATTGATTTTTGTTTTTACTTTTAGTTATTTTAAATTAACTAATATAATTTAGATGCTTTTCAACTTGTAATTACTTGATTCAAAATTTAAAAATAGAAATGTTGTTTACCCTGTAGAATATTGCAAATCAAAATTTAATTTACTGTCTTACAAAAGCAGTCCTGTAATTTTCTTTCAGTAAAGTTTACTTAAGTTGGTGTAAATTGAAGCAATCAGATCTCTATAGATTTTTTTGCCAATCAAAAGTTTTTGATGAAGTTTTTAAGAGTATGAAATTTGAGTAATTTGATCGGGTTTCAGCAAGAAAAACCATCTTGGATAAAAATATTGCTTATCTTTTCAGGTTTTCTGAAAATTTACCAATTATTATTTATCTGCTTATATTTTACAATTATTACAATTCGCAATTATCCGAATTCTTGTCTTTTACAAATCTTTAATTTTCAAATTATCTTTTAATTAACTCTTAGTATTATTTATGTGCCGCAAAGTATACTAAATTAAAATCGATACGAAATATGTAATTTGAAGAGAAATGAGTAAAATGGGGCAAGAATCATTTTTTAAATTAAATAAATTTTAATACCTTCATATTAAATTTCTGAGATTTAGAGATGAAAAAAAGTTTTAACAAAGACGCTTTAAAATAGAGCTCAAATGTCAATCGCCGTATCAGATTATTACGAAATGCCATATTTTGTATTGGGATAATTTAATGCATGAAAAAGTTTTTAATTAAAAGCTGCAGATTAATTTTTAAAAAAATTATAAAACATCTAACTTCTCCTGAAGAAAACATAAACTGAAAAATTAAATTTGCAAAACAAAAATAATTTAGAGCGTCGATTTTACCTAACTTTTCATAATTTTTTGCAATCGTTGGTTTTTGAGAATAAAAATTGAAAATTCTCTTCCAGCAGCTTTAGTGTCTTTATTTATCCAAATTTAACATTTATTTTTCCAATTATCCAGATACCAAGAAAAGTTTCTTCTGAATGATTTTTTACCACTAAAAAATCTGAACAGGTACACCGACAAGAAGGTTAGGTTACGTTAAGTTAGGTTGAGTGACCTAACCTCTTTTCATTTTTCTCTGCTCTTTTGCTTTTCTGCGTTTTCTACTGTAAAAAAATTTTAAAACATAAATCAGTAAACATGAACTGCCTCCGGCAGAATTTTTATTTCTTACATTATTTAAAATGCTCGTATTTAATTTCAAAGTAGGTAACAACTTATTAAAATTTTGCAAGTTGTCAAAAACAAGACTAATAATACCGTCCGTAATTAAACAAAAACAAAAGTTAATTTTCCTAAATTTCTGTTTCGCATCAACCTAAGAAAGTGTAAAATTGGAATCCCTATTCCCTTGAAGGTACAGCAAAATGTAATACACACTAATTAATTTTGTAATTACTGCTTTTTTTACTAATCTATCCTCATACTGCACTAATAATTTTATTATATACTCGTATAAACACTTTATAATCCGATTAAGTCTAACAATGGATAAATTAAAATCCTTGACTGAATTTTAATCAAAGCAGTTTCAAATTATGCTTTTAATTATGACCTTTTATATCTCTGTAAGCTCTCGGTAAACAATAGAGTAATTAACAATACATAAATTTCATTGTACGACGTCATATTCTAATGATTACATTTTCTCACTTTTTCTGTACAATAAGCGACGCAAGTTTCAGAAAGAAATTATTAATAAGTTTCCTTTTTGAATAAAAAGCTAAACTTTATAAAGACTAAGCTCCCACGACCCAATGTTTAAAACATGCAGCATATTTGGAAAAATTAACAAATAAGTGTAAGCTTAAAATTTCTAGAAAAGCTTTTAGTTGCGAAAGATGCAAAATAAAATTCAATAAAAACATTGAATAAAAAGTTTGATAAATTAAGATCGCTGCTGAAAAGCTTGTGGTATTAACAAGTTTTAGATTCATTTCGTTCAGCATTATGAAGTGCTGTCGAAATCAAAATTAAAGAATTTACTGTTTGGAATTTTGTGCAAACACCTCAGCAGAAAAGCGTAGAACTTTTATCTTTTAGATCATTTAGATGTTGTGGCAGATGACTATTGAATAACGCAATAAGCGACTAAACTATTTAATCAAGTTTAAATATTTGAGTTATCTTGAAATAATAGCACAATAATTCAATAAACAAAGTAAAGAATCTATTTTAACTTTTTTTTAATTTTTTTTATTTCTAAAAAAATTTTAAGTTATATTCTTTCATGTTTTATAACAGTACTTTTTCATTTCTATCAGGCTGTGTAAATAATAAAATTAAATTGGAATCAAATTTTCAAAACATTTTAACGATGAACGTAAGAATAATCTTACGTAAGTAAAACGTATTTTTAACGTTGCCAGAGTAACGTTAAATAAACGTTAAAATTACGTATCATTTACAGTTGATTTAAATTGGTTTCCATCCGTGATTACTTTTTTTGCATTCGCCATGGGATATACAACCAATTTAATGAATTTGTTTAATGGACATATGTTTTACTAGAAGCAATTAGGTACATTAATATAACTCCAAGGAAAAACTATCGTCGCTATAAAATATTCTACATGAAGTGTTTTTAAGTTTTAATATGAAAAACTCAACTTTTCAATTTTTAATTAGTAAATTTTTTGCTCTGTTAAGTTTGTAATATTGATATTTGAATTTCAATTACGCGCAAGTTACAATTTTAATTTTAAAAATATTAATTATTCAAAGAAGGCGGACGTAAAGTTAGAACTGTTGGAAGTTGTTTCAAAATTAACGGTCAGCCCTTATGTAGTAAGTATTTGATTGTATACGACTTGTTTTGTGCTTACAAGATTTAATCTTTATTATATTGGATACTCGATTTATTATTTAAAGTGAAACAAGTCAAATTCATAAATATTTATAAACTACAAAAGAGTTTAAGAAATGATAAGAAAACAAGAAGAAAAAACATTGGAAAATCAAAGCAGTTGACAGACATCTATAAGTGAGTCATTAAGGGAAAAAAGTACTTCTTTCACAATGCTCCACAGCCACTTTCCTGCAAATCTGTTCGCTCAGAATATTTTTCGTCAACCGCAATTTAAACTTCTCAAAATTCAATGAAAATCCCCAATATTTTAGACTACAAAGATTTTTTATTTATTTATATATAGATAATATTTTACAGAGAGGTCACTAAAGCCCCTTTTTCTTTTAGAATTTTTAATTAATAACAATTAGAGGCAAAGGAAATTAATTTTTCTCGAGTGGTAATTCTTGACGTAAACAAGCAATGCAACCGCAATACACGAATGTCAGTGGGGTTGCATATCCGACTGTATGTTTTTCGTTACCCAACAGGACTTCATATAAAATGTTTTCTGATTGTCTGTAGGACCCAAACCAAGAATTAATATTATTGAGAAATTAATTGGTACATTTGGGGCGCCTTTGCTTTGACATTAAGAGTATCGGCTCTAACATTAATGTATTCTAGAGAAGAGTATTGTGCTTGAGTCTGAGCGCAAAGCTCCCACGTTCATTATATTGATTTCATGCTTAATTGCACAATAAAATCTATATAGCATTACCTTGGCTTTCAATCTTGTGCACATGGCTCTTTCTGAAACCAGAAGAAAAGCAGTTATTTGATGAGTAAATTGGAAAATCTAATTAAAGCGAAGTTTACTAAGTCATTTAGATATTTGTGTAATAAGAGACCAAATCGGCTAATTTCAATTATAATAAAGACCAACAAGCTTATATTAGACAATTTTGGGTAGTTATAAAACCAAAAGTCCGCGAAACTGTAATATTGGATAAAATAAAGCTTAATTCGTTTTTCTATAGAATTTCAAAACAAACTATATAATTGAGCGCAACAGAAATTAAAGTTAAACTTGATTTATTTGAAACCGATACAATATAAATCAATAGTCAACCGCTGTCAATAAATGAAATTATCTTAAATCAAATAATAGGTACCTATTCCAGAATTAAATCAAAGCGATCTCTAGCAATAAACGAGATGATAAAATTTTATCAGAAAAAATATCGCAAATTTTCCTTTACTTTACAGTTCACGTCACATATTGTCAAAATCATCTATTTTCCTTCAAAAATTTAATTTTATCAGATAAATTTAATAAAGATAAAAACAGAATGTTTGAAATGCTCTGTAAGGGAAAAGATAAAAGTTTGATGTAACCTTCGTCATAGTGAGATGTTTGTGGCATACACTTTATCTCCCAATTTTCAACAAACACTAAAAATTATATTACACTACAATCCAATTTAATACCTACCTAGTGGGTTAGGGATTAACAATTAAGTGAACTTGTAGTGTAAAATCAAAAAAATTTATTATTTCCTTATTACATTTTTATGGAAATTGTATGATTTTCCACCTAATAATAAATAATTAACTTATACATATATGTGACACGCTAACAGCTAATATAACCTGGTATATCGATTTATTTTGCACAATCTCTGTGGAATAGTGAAGAGTGGATTAAATGCCACGATAGAAGTGTATCTTCATAACACTCGCCATTTATATTATTTAATCTCAGATATTGGAAAATGCTTTAATTCCAAGTTTGTACACTTTCTCTCTTTTTGTTGTTTAATCAGAAAAGTTAATTAGTTTTTGTTTTAAGCTGATTTTTAATTTACAAGGAAATAAAATTAATTATTCAATTCTTCCCTATGATCGGGTGTAAGGTCGGTCACCTGGTTTACGTCGCATATCGACAAATATTTTAATTTTTTTTGTACAATCTGTCTTGTATTGATGACTGATAATATTTTTTATTGCAACATCAAACAACTGCTTAGTTTAATAAAAGCTACATATAACACAGCTTTGATTTAATATATAATATTTGATCGATAAATAAATCCAGATAAATTGAAAAAGAATTAATACTTTGTTATATCAAATATTTGCTTAGCAGAACAGAAGCTTGATAACAATAATATCTAGATATGCAAATGGTTCGTTTTTCCTTTATTGGAGCTATTCATGTATTATTCGATTTAGTCATAATTTTAGGATTATAATATACTGTGCGACATGTAATCTAAGCTCTAAACTTTTGTGGTTGAGACCTAACATTGTGATAATTAATAAGTAAGTTTGGGATTGTTTGATTTCGGTTTAACGTTAAAATTTTTGAATGAAACTTAAATAAATATTATTTTGATGCTCTTTTTGCAAATCTCGAATTGAAGTTCACAAAAACTTGACCTGTTCAAACAATACAGTCTCTTTCCTTGGATTTTCCTTTATATTTATTTAAGATTTGAATTTTAGTTTTTCGGTGCGATAGCGATGGATGGCGGGTTTAGAATCGATTTTTGTTTATTCAATTTAGTTTTTGTATTTATCTCATTGATGGAAAAACTTTAATTGCACCGAGTGAAACCATGATGTAGGTTTAATTTAATTTTCTTATATAAGTGGCTAGGAATTTCAATTTGTTGAACCGAAAAGATATGCGTTTTAATTAAAGTATTTCCGAATTTATTGATTTTCTTAGATATTACGCCGTCATTGTTTTTATCGGCCCATAAAATATTGTACCCTCGTATTTTTCGTTTTTATCTGTTGCTGTTTTACTGCAAAAGCTTTATATTGGTAATTTTTTGTCACTAAGGCAGATGCCGAATGAACAATTTGTCAATTTTTAACAAAAAATCTAAAAACTTCTTGTTCCTTACTTTTATTAATCTCTTTGTTTTTATTTTTGTTGCAGATGATTATGGTGATGACTTTCACTTCACAATAAATGAAGTAATAGCATCGTCAGCATGGAGGATTACTGGAGACAAAACAACGAAATATCGTCGGATGAACTAAAAATGGAAGAAGAGTACGAATCTCTACCCACCACCATATCTGATCTATTGAACAATACAAGTGTTTATCTAAATTTTTCCACTCGGCTAATCAATACTTACAACCAGACGGAGCCAATATTGAACACTTCTTGTGATGCACGTAGAAATTACGTTAACATTACGTGTGAATTACCCATAAATTACGCCGTACCAATGTATGGATACATTATGCCTTTTTTATTATTTATTACCATTATAGCTAACACTCTCATTGTCGTTGTGCTTAGCAAAAGACATATGAGAACTCCTACAAATGTTGTACTTATGGCGATGGCTCTCTGTGATATGTTTACTCTTCTTTTTCCCGCGCCATGGCTTATCTACATGTATACTTTTGGAAATCATTATAAACCATTGTGGCCGATTAGTATTTGTTACGCATGGACCGTCATGCACGAAGTAAGTTAAACTATATTTATTTAATAAGTTATTTTATGCAACACTCGGTTCCCTAATTTGACCTTGGCTTGAATTAAAAAATCTATTTTCTTGTCAGTACACAAGTACCGACTTATGTTTCTGTAAGGTACATAAAGACATTCACTCTTTCTATAACTAGAATTTACAAAATAGAACACCATAAGAATGCACACGTTTGGGTTATAAACAAAACCTTCTATACCAACTATACGTATTAGATTAACTTAATATTTTTCCGCGTGGTGGCGTTCGCTTATCGGAAATCGGAAATAGCTGAATTTTAACAAACTCATATATTATCGAGTTCTAAAATTCGTGTTTTGAATATTGAGTTTTTAAATTTAAACTTTATTATTAACTATTTTATACTTGAATTTGTTGTGAAATTGAAAGATTTTGAAAATTTTGTGTAAATATGGTAAAATTTCGAATTTGTCCGTCTTTTCGCGCAAACAATTTTAAGTTGGCACGAAAATGAACAATAATTTTTGCTTATTGCCGAAGCGTTTGATTGGAAGGGTCGCGTTTACGGGAGGTTCCCGTGAGATTTTATATTCTACAATTTAAATTTTTTATTTGTAGTTTTGTAGGTTTACATTTCTAATGACATTGACATTTTAATTGGTGCATGTTTATTTTTCAGTCTTAATGATGTGTATCTTCATTAAAGTACAATTTACATTAATAAATTAGAAATCAATAAAAACAAAAATATTAATTAAATACGTTTGTCTAATCGAAGTTTGATATATTTCTTATTTTTTATTAGTACTTCTTGTATAAATTTATGTTCTTTTTCAATATTTATTAAAACGACATGTTTCGTGTAAAAAGATTACACATTTTCAAGTCTTTAAATAAATTGGTTTAGATGTTTTTGCGATTTGAAATAAAATAATTTTTGAAGTTAAATTAAATTTTAAATTAACTTCAAAATTTAAAATTTAATTTAACTTCATAAAATATTTTATTTCAAATTGCAAAAACATTTAAACCAATTTATTTCAAGACTTATTGAAAATGTGTAATTGACACGAAACATGTCGTCTTAATAAATGTTGAAAAAGAACTTAAATTAATCGAAGAAATACTAAAAAATAACAAAAATATTAAATTGTCCGAAGTTTCGGGTTCTTTATTAACCCATTTTCAAGGCTAAAAATATACAAATAAAATAAAAAACAAGAAAATGCTTTTTAAAATTTTATTTGTATATTTTTATCCTTGAAAATGGGTGAATAATGATCCCGAAACGTCCCGAAAATATCCCGAAATATTTTTTTTCTGATTGCCTCCTGACTCAGCCACACTTACATTATGAAAAGTCAACTATGTTCTAACAATTTTTATTAAATAGTTTTCGTCAAATTGAACGAGTTTTGCCAGATCGTTAAAAAATTGAATATTTTGGATTTGAAAATTGGAAATTTGTTATTTGTGAATAATAAAAATAATTGGACTTTGCAAAATAGTTTGGATGCAAAAGGAAATTGATATTAGTTAAAACTAAAAAATTATAAATATAAAAATTAAAGATAACGCAAAGTTTATGGTCCGCTCATAGCACCTGATCCGATAGCGACGCACATTTGCAGATCTCATTAAATTATGTGGAATTTATTGTTATAGTTGATTTTAATTTGGATTTAATAATTAACAGATGTGAGTCTCATACTCACAGAAATGTATGGCCAGTAAGCTTTTTTATCACACTACCGACGGTTTCGAGATTACTCCGTAGAGTAACCTTCATCAGATACGGATTAATCCGCATAAATATATGTGATTTAAACTTTCGAAAATTAAGAAGAATATCACGTCCTCTTTAGGAACTCATGTGAAATATGAAAGGAACTTTTAAATAATTAATTTATTATATTTCTATTTTAAATATTTGTATGACAATAATTAGGTTTCAGCATTCAGGAGCGAACCCCTGACGAGGAGGGTAAATAAAATAAAATTAAAGTAATTCAAAGCAAATAATTAATTCATTATTAGGTTAGGTTAGATTAGGTTAGGTTAGGTTGCAAACTGTAACCTGCAGCAAACTGGAATGCGGTATCTGACATAGCAAATAAGATATTAAAGATAAAAGAAGACGCTAAGCAAAAAGCCAAACCAAAAAAAAACGGAAAAGGCTAAACAACGAATTGGCTGACAGAACAAAAACAGAAGAAATACAAATGGTGAATCCCACTACTACTTTGGGAGGGTGTAGGAATCTTCTGTACATGAAGCTTTTTTGCCCAAACCTTGACAGTGGCAACCTGAATGAATTTATAGACAAGTTTAACAGCTGCGATAAAATTTAGCAAAGAAAGAACCGCTTAAGAAGCACTTATATTCATAAATCGAAAAGTGGGATTCATAATAATAACCAGGATCCGACATCAATTTGAAGCGCTTAACAACTAGCTCCGGTCTCCCAACTTAAAATTACAACAATAAAATAATAATTACCATAGTAAATTGCTATGTATAAGAAACATTTTATAAAATACTTCCTGTTGCATCCTTAAATCATTTTATATTGCGACAAGTTTAAATAATATATGAAGGTCAAACTACAGCACAGATGCTAATTTTTTAAAAGGGTGAAACAGTTTTAATATGCATTTATTTTTAAGGGTAGTTAAAAATTTTATGAGTATGCTTGTTGAATTCTTAATAAGAATTATGTATGTGCATGTAGTTTGAAAATTTTTCTTTTATCAATTTTATATGAAGTATTGAAAATTAATGAATTCTAACTGGATCCTATGATGATCACAAAATGCTTTTAGTAATACCGGGTGTATTTAAAAACTTTTATATTTTTAAATTTTCTTTTATTTTAATTTTAATTTTCTTTGCGTAAAAAGATAGCTCTTACAACATCTTTAGTTCGAGATGTCACAAGAGTAATTTTTAAATGCACACCCTGTATAAGCGAAGATGACGTGTGCCCAGAGCATTTAAATGCATCAGATGGCTTTAAATATTTTTTGTTATAAAACCCATTCATTAGCCATTTTGATGAAATTTTACTTTATTATAGCCTGGATATTAAACTATCTTGCGAAAGAAAGAAAAACAATTTTTCTAATGTCATTTATAGTAAACTTTATTGACAATAACGATCCATTTTATTAATGCCTGGCATAAAACTGACTATAAAAATACACATTAAGTTAGTTGTAAACTTGGTAACCAAATTGAACAATTTTATAACTATTGGATTTTTATGTCGACAAAAAAAATTACACAGAATTTAAAAACTAGAAATTCGAAATTTAACTATGCATTTGGTAAATTTTATTTATTACCACGCAAACATAATTTAAAATTCAAACTTTCAAAAAATTGTTTAGATGAAAATATGATTGACAAGAAGGAGAAATTTTTCTTACGCTACATCCACTCACATTTAAATTATTTGCCGAACCTTCCATCAAGTTTGTTTTAAATTATTCATCTTCTCAGTTCAATATTTTTTTATTTCATAGTGAACGCATAAAACAATTTCTAGGAAAATAATAAAATTCAATTTTCAGTTAACCGAGTTTTTCATGTTTAGGAAAATTGTAAGAAAAATAAAGGAAGTCAAAAGGTACACATAATTTTGTGTAGTATGTAAAAGATTAAACTCTAAGTTTAGATAGAAGGGTTAAATTACTTATAATTACGTGTAATTATTTATTATTACGTATAATTATATAATATTAAATTTTGTTAATTATTTATTTTCCAATCGTTAGAAATATTGTTTGATTGTAATTACATTGAAATCAAATTTAATCAATAAAAGTGGTTTATTGATTGGTTTTGGAAATGGAAAGTGGAAATTATTTGCACTTAACTAATTGTTGCCAACTATTTTGTTTGTATGTAACTTATGTTTTATTTCGCATGAAATTTAATTTTCTTTCTGTGTCACTTTTATTTGCCTAAAAGATAGGTTCTATTTGCAATGAAAAATTTGTCCGTCAAAAAAACATTTTTACAAAGTTCCATTATACGAATTTAAATATACAATTGGGGAATTATTTTGTTTGTGAAACTACAATTTTTAAAAACGAAAAAATAAGTTTATTTACACAAGCAAGCAAATTTATTAGTATAGGATGATAAATTTTTACAAAATTTTTGTTGTGGCAAAGTAATTTGTAAGTAAAAAGAAGCATACAGTTTGTTTTAATTATTTACAATTACAACCAAAATTAGACCAAATTATTACACTTAATTATAGTAATTGCAAAATTACAATAAATTCTGTATATTTAATTCTGATTGAATATAAATGAACAAATCGATGAGAGAATTAACTGACCAATGAGAGACCATGAAACGTAAATCAAAAGTTCTTAAAATGGCCACCACGTGCGCTGTTTCATATTATATGAAAATTTTATAGTATTAAGAAAAACATTAATTATTAAAGAACTATTTACGTTCGGGATTTAGACCTTAGTTTTTTTTTTAGAAAAAAATTAAAGAAAGAAAAAAGTAATTAATAATAATATAAAATAAAATATAAAAAATAACTCTTACATGTAAGTTATTACTTGACTCTTTCAGTTTATGGGATAAAGTGGTATTTTTTAGTTTTCCTTTGAATTACTGGTGAAATTGTATTCTTTCAGACTCACCGGTTTCAGAGACCGAAAGTTTGTGGAATATCGGAAAAGTTTAAAAATATAATTTATTTTGTAAATATTCCACACAAATTGTAAAGTTTATATTCGATATGAATTCTAAAAAAAAGAAAGAAATTAACTGAAGATTTATCAAGCAATACAAAAACTAAAAGATTGAAAATATCTTAAATCTTAAAAACTGTGTCATATACACAATCGGGAGACTACAAACTTGCAAACAGCAGAAGTGATAAAATACATAAAATGTCAAAAGATGCAATCGATGTTAAGAAGGACTATAATTTATTGAATTGAAAGGAGTTCAAGAAGTAATAGGAAGCAGTAGGGGTAAAAATATTACAAAACAAACATTCATAGCAGCTGAAGCACAATTTCAAAATAAAATAAAAGATATTATTGTGACTAACTACAAAATTGAATATAGTAATTAATTTTGAATTTTTTTAGGTTATTCCAAATATGTTCCATACGGCTAGCATATGGTTAACTTTGGCACTTGCTGTTCAGCGATATATTTACGTATGTCATGCTCCATTGGCTAGAAAATTTTGTACGATGCCCAATGTATACAAGTGTTTAGTTTATATCCTTGTACTAGCAGCCCTTCATCAAGGGACGCGTTTATTTGATCAGGATTACACTCAAGTAAGTATTCTCTGTTTATCAACCTTAAGTACTGCTGCAAGTTAAATGTTAATGAAATTAATAAACTTTCATATTTAGTTTTTCCATCAACAGCTAAACTTAAACTAACAATACCATATTATAACTTGCAAATTTTAATCTACTATTGCGCCTGGCAGTTTTAAAGCGGTTTGGAGTGCTGTAGAAACAGAACTGTAAATAATATAAATTTTTATAAACTTGGTTGGCAACGGCGATTTCGAATATTTACCATGAAATAGTTGGGATACTCGTATTATGTCGTTTTATGACATGAAACCTTATCTAACTTAATTCTCTTTTATTTGATTGGTGTTCAACTTTAAATGTTGATTTACTTATTTCATAAATCGAAAGTTTATAAGTTAATAAGTTTATATCTCGTAATTCACATTCAGTGGGGTGTAAACTCTTGGCATTTTCTCTTTTCTCTATTTACATTCATAGATATACATATTTCTGTTTATTAATCCTGTAATGCACTTACAATCTGTTGATTCTATTTATAAGAATACGTAACGGCACCTGTCCGCACTAACTAGAACCGTGATGATGTACGGAAGACTACACTTACGATAGAAATTATATGAACTCTTATAGGACGTCGTAACCTGATTGTCGCTACGTAGTTGCTCAAGTTGCCGATTAGCTATCAATCGAAATTATGCACTGTCATTGGACGCCGCGACCTGCTCGTCGCCGTCGCTCATACTCCTTGACAAATACTTTGTACATTACGATAGGCCCTAGTATCTGTCAACCAGCGGCGTAACAACGGGAGTTCTGAAAATACGGACTCACAAAATTAGTAATATTAACTAATACTTTCAATGCTACAAAAGGGGTCCCCACATGCTCGGCATGACCACAGTCATTTGATCAAAAATTTTCGGCCGATAATTATTTAGCCGACCGGCTTTTAGCCTACAATCATTCGTCAGACAGTTAATTATCCGACAATAAGCGTGGATCAGTAGATTACAATTATTATTGTAATTGTTGTAATAATTAATTATTAATAAAATTATTCAATATCAACTGATTACACAAAAACATTTAGCAATGCCTGTGAGGAAGTCCTCTGGAGTTTTGTTGGGGAAATCCTCTACGAGACCCTGAGTCGGGTCACCAACTTGACGTATTTGACATTGGGAGGATCGGACTCATTACTTAGGTTATAATGGGCACCCATAAATTGAATTGTTGGTTTTCGGAAGATCTCCTAGGCAGGCATCACAGTGACAGTTTCAATTTAGAATCCCAAAACTTACGGGTTTTCTACTTCGAATCGCGCCAATCCAAATATTCTCAAAGTAATCAATCAGTGGCTTCAACGTTTCTTCATGGTCCGAATAGAACTCTCTTTGCATGGGGTCTTCGTACATAGCTTATTCTACATTATCTTCAGGAGATCAGGCCAGAGCCGTAAATGGCTCACAGATTCTTGTATTGAGATCTAATTAAATTGTGACTTTGTATCACTCGCCAAAGGCATTGGCTGAAGTGAAAGGCACATCCGCGATGAGCGATTTCAGAAAAAACAGCTTTAAACGCCTTCTTGTGAGCAACTTCGAAGGCATTCCGGGATTTAACTGTGATTTCAAGTTCAGGAGAGCTTCTAAAACTCTGTTATGGGTATTCTCCCTTTTCTTAAGAAGAAGGGCAAAAACAGTCGGAATGACCACTTTGAACTTAATACAATGGATGGCGATGGGGCCGACTTGAACGTCCCATTAGCAAACTAATGATTGAAATCAGCTAATAATTGCAAATTTTTCGATAAATATGATGAAAATAAGGATGCAGTTCTCGTTGGGTCAACTATCATAAAGGAGAAAGGGCTCTTTATTCTCATCTTGGCGTTATCTTATTTGAAAGAAACTGCTTAGGTTTATCGTGGAAATTAAAAATTTATTTAATTATATAAAAAATATTACTTTTTGAGGAATTCGAAATAAAATAATTTTTACCTGCAAATTCAGTAGTAATATTATTAGTAAAACAGCGTTAACGCTAATATAAACATTGAAGTCTGTTTAAATTTTAAACAATTCAAATTTTAATTGCTAATCAATAATTTATGAGATACTTGCTGCACTTTGTTTGGTTTTCAATATCAGGATATTGTAGAATATTTACTTTTCGAAAGTTTAAAATGCCCTTTTACATGGGATTAAAATAAGACGGGTGCCGGAGAGTTATTTAATATAACTTGTAAATTGCTCACATGCTAGTGGCATGTTTGATCAAGGCAAACAAGCTCTCATTACTACGAAAATGTTACTACCTTATTAAAACATCGAAATTTACATGAAAGAGAGCTATTTGCAGTGAAATCGACATAGCTCAGCTCAAATTTTGTAAGAGCACAAAGAACAATATTCAAATTTGAGTTTCATTTGATTTGACATTAATTAAAAAAGTGTCTATATTATTAGAAAAAGAACTCAAAATAAAAAATTTTAAGTAAATTTGTGGTTTTTAGTATGTATTTATGGTTAAATTCAAAAAATATAAGAATAATACAATACGTAGAAAATCAAAATTCAAAAAATTTAAAAAGGAGACAATTAACACATAACAGGTCTGGATTAAGAAAATTTGAAAAAATGAAAATTTCGTAATACGAAGTACAATATAACGTTATTTCATGGTTATTGCCATTCTTCAGTTGCACGCATCGATTACGATTACATTGTAAAATAAGAAGAAAAAATTTTTCAAACTAAACAAAATTATCGACTAAATTGTACAAAATTGACTTACCATAACCTCCAAAGATTATCAAAACTGAACTTGTTACATGAGGTATGAATAATTTAAAAATGATTTGAACTAAGAAATTCGTTTACCTAGCACTGCTAGTTTGAAATCCGAAGGCACTGCCCTCTTAATATGATTTCTAAAAACTTTGAAAAAATTCAAAATTCAAAAATTTACCACGTTTTTTAACCGTGAGGCGTAAAACTAGAAAAAGAACTCAAAATAAAAAATTTTAAGTAAATTTGTGGTTTTTAGTATGTATTTATGGTTAAATTCAAAAAATATAAGAATAATACAATACGTAGAAAATCAAAATTCAAAAAATTTAAAAAGGAGACAATTAACACATAACAGGTCTGGATTAAGAAAATTTGAAAAAATGAAAATTTCGTAATACGAAGTACAATATAACGTTATTTCATGGTTATTGCCATTCTTCAGTTGCACGCATCGATTACGATTACATTGTAAAATAAGAAGAAAAAATTTTTCAAACTAAACAAAATTATCGACTAAATTGTACAAAATTGACTTACCATAACCTCCAAAGATTATCAAAACTGAACTTGTTACATGAGGTATGAATAATTTAAAAATGATTTGAACTAAGAAATTCGTTTACCTAGCACTGCTAGTTTGAAATCCGAAGGCACTGCCCTCTTAATATGATTTCTAAAAACTTTGAAAAAATTCAAAATTCAAAAATTTACCACGTTTTTTAACCGTGAGGCGTAAAACTAGAAAAAGAACTCAAAATAAAAAATTTTAAGTAAATTTGTGGTTTTTAGTATGTATTTATGGTTAAATTCAAAAAATATAAGAATAATACAATACGTAGAAAATCAAAATTCAAAAAATTTAAAAAGGAGACAATTAACACATAACAGGTCTGGATTAAGAAAATTTGAAAAAATGAAAATTTCGTAATACGAAGTACAATATAACGTTATTTCATGGTTATTGCCATTCTTCAGTTGCACGCATCGATTACGATTACATTGTAAAATAAGAAGAAAAAATTTTTTTCAAACTAAACAAAATTATCGACTAAATTGTACAAAATTGACTTACCATAACCTCCAAAGATTATCAAAACTGAACTTGTTACATGAGGTATGAATAATTTAAAAATGATTTGAACTAAGAAATTCGTTTACCTAGCACTGCTAGTTTGAAATCCGAAGGCACTGCCCTCTTAATATGATTTCTAAAAACTTTGAAAAAATTCAAAATTCAAAAATTTACCACGTTTTTTAACCGTGAGGCGTAAAACTAGAAAAAGAACTCAAAATAAAAAATTTTAAGTAAATTTGTGGTTTTTAGTATGTATTTATGGTTAAATTCAAAAAATATAAGAATAATACAATACGTAGAAAATCAAAATTCAAAAAATTTAAAAAGGAGACAATTAACACATAACAGGTCTGGATTAAGAAAATTTGAAAAAATGAAAATTTCGTAATACGAAGTACAATATAACGTTATTTCATGGTTATTGCCATTCTTCAGTTGCACGCATCGATTACGATTACATTGTAAAATAAGAAGAAAAAATTTTTCAAACTAAACAAAATTATCGACTAAATTGTACAAAATTGACTTACCATAACCTCCAAAGATTATCAAAACTGAACTTGTTACATGAGGTATGAATAATTTAAAAATGATTTGAACTAAGAAATTCGTTTACCTAGCACTGCTAGTTTGAAATCCGAAGGCACTGCCCTCTTAATATGATTTCTAAAAACTTTGAAAAAATTCAAAATTCAAAAATTTACCACGTTTTTTAACCGTGAGGCGTAAAACTAGAAAAAGAACTCAAAATAAAAAATTTTAAGTAAATTTGTGGTTTTTAGTATGTATTTATGGTTAAATTCAAAAAATATAAGAATAATACAATACGTAGAAAATCAAAATTCAAAAAATTTAAAAAGGAGACAATTAACACATAACAGGTCTGGATTAAGAAAATTTGAAAAAATGAAAATTTCGTAATACGAAGTACAATATAACGTTATTTCATGGTTATTGCCATTCTTCAGTTGCACGCATCGATTACGATTACATTGTAAAATAAGAAGAAAAAATTTTTCAAACTAAACAAAATTATCGACTAAATTGTACAAAATTGACTTACCATAACCTCCAAAGATTATCAAAACTGAACTTGTTACATGAGGTATGAATAATTTAAAAATGATTTGAACTAAGAAATTCGTTTACCTAGCACTGCTAGTTTGAAATCCGAAGGCACTGCCCTCTTAATATGATTTCTAAAAACTTTGAAAAAATTCAAAATTCAAAAATTTACCACGTTTTTTAACCGTGAGGCGTAAAACTAGAAAAAGAACTCAAAATAAAAAATTTTAAGTAAATTTGTGGTTTTTAGTATGTATTTATGGTTAAATTCAAAAAATATAAGAATAATACAATACGTAGAAAATCAAAATTCAAAAAATTTAAAAAGGAGACAATTAACACATAACAGGTCTGGATTAAGAAAATTTGAAAAAATGAAAATTTCGTAATACGAAGTACAATATAACGTTATTTCATGGTTATTGCCATTCTTCAGTTGCACGCATCGATTACGATTACATTGTAAAATAAGAAGAAAAAATTTTTCAAACTAAACAAAATTATCGACTAAATTGTACAAAATTGACTTACCATAACCTCCAAAGATTATCAAAACTGAACTTGTTACATGAGGTATGAATAATTTAAAAATGATTTGAACTAAGAAATTCGTTTACCTAGCACTGCTAGTTTGAAATCCGAAGGCACTGCCCTCTTAATATGATTTCTAAAAACTTTGAAAAAATTCAAAATTCAAAAATTTACCACGTTTTTTAACCGTGAGGCGTAAAACTAGAAAAAGAACTCAAAATAAAAAATTTTAAGTAAATTTGTGGTTTTTAGTATGTATTTATGGTTAAATTCAAAAAATATAAGAATAATACAATACGTAGAAAATCAAAATTCAAAAAATTTAAAAAGGAGACAATTAACACATAACAGGTCTGGATTAAGAAAATTTGAAAAAATGAAAATTTCGTAATACGAAGTACAATATAACGTTATTTCATGGTTATTGCCATTCTTCAGTTGCACGCATCGATTACGATTACATTGTAAAATAAGAAGAAAAAATTTTTCAAACTAAACAAAATTATCGACTAAATTGTACAAAATTGACTTACCATAACCTCCAAAGATTATCAAAACTGAACTTGTTACATGAGGTATGAATAATTTAAAAATGATTTGAACTAAGAAATTCGTTTACCTAGCACTGCTAGTTTGAAATCCGAAGGCACTGCCCTCTTAATATGATTTCTAAAAACTTTGAAAAAATTCAAAATTCAAAAATTTACCACGTTTTTTAACCGTGAGGCGTAAAACTAGAAAAAGAACTCAAAATAAAAAATTTTAAGTAAATTTGTGGTTTTTAGTATGTATTTATGGTTAAATTCAAAAAATATAAGAATAATACAATACGTAGAAAATCAAAATTCAAAAAATTTAAAAAGGAGACAATTAACACATAACAGGTCTGGATTAAGAAAATTTGAAAAAATGAAAATTTCGTAATACGAAGTACAATATAACGTTATTTCATGGTTATTGCCATTCTTCAGTTGCACGCATCGATTACGATTACATTGTAAAATAAGAAGAAAAAATTTTTCAAACTAAACAAAATTATCGACTAAATTGTACAAAATTGACTTACCATAACCTCCAAAGATTATCAAAACTGAACTTGTTACATGAGGTATGAATAATTTAAAAATGATTTGAACTAAGAAATTCGTTTACCTAGCACTGCTAGTTTGAAATCCGAAGGCACTGCCCTCTTAATATGATTTCACGGTTAAAAAACGTGGTAAATTTTTGAATTTTGAATTTTTTCAAAGTTTTTAGAAATCATATTAAGAGGGCAGTGCCTTCGGATTTCAAACTAGCAGTGCTAGGTAAACGAATTTCTTAGTTCAAATCATTTTTAAATTATTCATACCTCATGTAACAAGTTCAGTTTTGATAATCTTTGGAGGTTATGGTAAGTCAATTTTGTACAATTTAGTCGATAATTTTGTTTAGTTTGAAAAATTTTTTCTTCTTATTTTACAATGTAATCGTAATCGATGCGTGCAACTGAAGAATGGCAATAACCATGAAATAACGTTATATTGTACTTCGTATTACGAAATTTTCATTTTTTCAAATTTTCTTAATCCAGACCTGTTATGTGTTAATTGTCTCCTTTTTAAATTTTTTGAATTTTGATTTTCTACGTATTGTATTATTCTTATATTTTTTGAATTTAACCATAAATACATACTAAAAACCACAAATTTACTTAAAATTTTTTATTTTGAGTTCTTTTTCTAGTTTTACGCCTCACGGTTAAAAAACGTGGTAAATTTTTGAATTTTGAATTTTTTCAAAGTTTTTAGAAATCATATTAAGAGGGCAGTGCCTTCGGATTTCAAACTAGCAGTGCTAGGTAAACGAATTTCTTAGTTCAAATCATTTTTAAATTATTCATACCTCATGTAACAAGTTCAGTTTTGATAATCTTTGGAGGTTATGGTAAGTCAATTTTGTACAATTTAGTCGATAATTTTGTTTAGTTTGAAAAATTTTTTCTTCTTATTTTACAATGTAATCGTAATCGATGCGTGCAACTGAAGAATGGCAATAACCATGAAATAACGTTATATTGTACTTCGTATTACGAAATTTTCATTTTTTCAAATTTTCTTAATCCAGACCTGTTATGTGTTAATTGTCTCCTTTTTAAATTTTTTGAATTTTGATTTTCTACGTATTGTATTATTCTTATATTTTTTGAATTTGTCTATATTATTATATCTTCTAATATTATATAATTGGTTTATTTCAAAGCTAGCCAGTTTCAAAAACTATTGATTTTAATTAAATGCGATAGCGGATTATGGATTAAAGGTTTTTAAATTCCTCGATATTACAGCTTAGCCATCCCACAACAAAAAGTCTAAAAACCGAGAACGCACAAAATACTCATCCAGTAAATTGTGTTCTCTGATTGTGATTCTTGAAATGATCCCAGTCGTAGTGCTTCCTCATATAGAAAAGTAAGCTTGAAAACAGCTGAAGAGTTCAAAAGAAATGCAAGCTAAGAAACACATAATTAAACACAAGAATGGTTTTGATGATTTATAATTCCATAATTACTGTTAGATTTGTCAGTTTCGACATAGTAAGTTTGTTGTTTGCAAGAATGTATGTATAATATGTAGTTTATCTTTTTATATAAATCAAAAAAGTTTAAGCGGAATCTGTAGTAAATGTAGTTACGCCAGTAAAACACGGAAAATATACCTTTCTCTGTCTTACACATCTCAAAATATATTTGCATCTCACTTACGTTTATCGACCTCTTACGAATTTTTCATAAAAATAATATTGAATTGCTAACGTTTTCTCGTACGTCAGGTCTTCCATGTTCAACCGTTCGTAGATGTTTGCGATAACTAGGTTTAGTTTTTTTCTCCTCTTTTCTGTCAGTTGCCTCGACGGTGACATGATCGACAATCGCGTAAATGTGTACCCTACGTGGTCTAGGCATCGTTAGAACCTTGTTATAGCTAGTAAGTGTCAACTCGAATATAACAGTCTTTCTTACTACGTTTATTGTAATTCATCTCATCTTGTGATAGCCTGAAATAAACTTACACGAGTAGAAGATTATTTTCATTAACTTCTTCGTATTTGAATTTAAAATATTCTTCGGGTATCGCTCTTAGTCAAATTGACAACAGCAGCTGCATTCTCTCTACTTCGGAGTCTTGAGTGAACGATAAAAGCATGGCTTTCCAAGTGGTTTTGTTCTCTTCTTTTCCTGCTACACTTCTGGAAGGCAAATGTGGCCATATAATTATGGCAAATAATAGTGATTTATCTTTGGTTAAATTAATTTGTTTTTTTTAAATTGGAAACTATCAAGTATAATTTTTGGAAAATTTTAAATATAATTTGAAAAGATTCATTAATTCAAGGAAACCTAGATTAAATTTTATACGGCAGCATATGGGCGAATTATCTTTGAAACTGCGTTCCCTCTTAATATTGGAAATTTTATTTCAAATTAAATTAAATTAAAATTTTGAAAGATTTATATTTTATATTTATATTGATATCAAAAATTTATCGAAGTAATTAAATCCGGCAAATTACATCTCAATATACTGCATTGTAAATTGTAAAAGAATCACTACAAGTTACTTCAATAAATTGTTTAACATCAAAATTTGTATATTTTTAAATTATATTTGTGTGAACAACATAATTGGCGCAGTCGGTAGGATAATATGTCAGTATTCGGTAAAGGCAACTTTTAGCTAATAGTTATTTGTATTTTTGCAGGAAGAAATTTTTTGGAATGGAAACAATGAATACGTATGCTCAATTAGGACAGCATCCTGGATCATGGATTACATAACAGAGGATGTATATTATTGTACTTACTTTTTATTTAGAATAATTTTTGTACATTTAGTTCCATGTGTAGCATTAGTTGTATTAAATTTTTTATTATTTCGTGCTTTAAGGCAAGCACAACAGAGGCGGGATTTACTGTTATCGAAAAAAAATCAAAAAAATGAATGCAAAAAACTAAGAGACTCAAATTGTACAACGTTAATGCTTATCGTGGTTGTTACCGTATTTTTAAGTGTAGAAATACCTTTAGCAGTAGTTACTATTTTACACGTTTTATCGTCAAGTGTGATAAGAGAATTTTTAGATTACTACGTTGCAAACGTCTTGGTATTGTTTACTAATTTTTTTATTATCTTAAGTTATCCAATTAATTTTGCAATTTATTGCGGAATGTCCAGGCAATTTAGAGAAACATTTAAAGAGTTATTTATTAGGGGGGCCATAGTTAGCAACAGAAATGGTGGCTCCTCCAGGTATTCTTTGGTGAACGGTCCACGGACCTGCACAAACGAGACAGTTTTATAAATGTTATAAATGTACAAGGCGTTTCGAAAAACGTGGTGCTTCTCGAGTTTTTAAATTTTTTCTCTTTCGAACGCTATTTCGAAATAATCCAACATCTCGTTTATAAAAAAAAATGACTGTTTAATGTTAACTAACTATTGAAAGAACTGTCCCTTTTGTATAACATTAAATGTAACAGTGACGCTTACAAAAATATAAAAAAGGAAATGGAAGTATTATTTGTTAACCATATTATAAATGTTATAATATTATTGTTCATAAATGTTTACAATAATTCTATAAGATGTATTAAATTTGTCAAATATTTTTAAAATCCAGAGCCCTATTTTTGAAAATGTTTGATGATGATAATTCGTTGTATATGATATCGGTGTTAATTTAAAACTGTGTTATAAATCTTACTACTTAGTCCAGAAGTTTCCGTTTCTAGTAATAAACAAATATTAGGTACCTAAATGCGTGTACATAGGTAAATCAATATGCTGAAATAATTTACCTACTTAACATTTCATTTGTTGCCTTTCTACCCACAATGTATTTTAAATAAATGTATAAAACCCTAATTGATCTTTTTATTATTACATCGTAAATATCCTGTATATAAGTCAGTGATATGCATTTTTGTAGCTCTACATTAAAAACATTCCCGAAGCGGCTCCAACTCGAAAATTACAGTTCTAGAAATACGGGATCTTCAAGCCGCTCCACTCATTAAAGTCATCTCTGTGATAACCAGAACTCAAAAATTCTCATGCAATTCCCTTTGTCTTTGGCCTAGTTTACCATTTTCAAAATTATAGCTATCAGGTAATTTTTTGACCCAGTTTACGACTGAATAAGAGTAAGCATATTTTAATCACCAGATAAATAAAACTGCAGGGTGTGAGAATGCTCAATTAGTCAATAAATCGTGCAGCTCTACAACTCTGGTTGAGTCTTGGCTGACTTCACAATCTCTCTCCACCTTTCTCGCTCTGATATAAGCGTCTGTATCTGCCAACCTTATAGCTTTTCCAATAACTGTGTAAAATCAGAGAAGCGAGAGGAATAGCTATTTGTGCAACGAGTAATGAAAAGTGCCATTTTATTCGTATTAGGCGTGAGATTTTTTATCGAAGCTTTAACCGAGATAAAAAACACTCCGCGTACGGAAAAAAGAAACTTTTCATACGCGTTTCACACATTATTTTTTCTACTATTGTTTGAATAAAAAACAAAAAAAAATTATCATTTAAATAATTACGAATAGATGGCGCCGAAGTTGTCTGATATAGAAAAACTTTTGGCATGAAGTACACATAAGTTTTGACTTGGCATCTGGAAAGCATACTCAACCCACCCAGATCGTTGTGGTCCGTCCACATCAAGCGTAATAACTTATTCTCAATGCCAAAACTTCAATCGTCAGATGAAGAAGATTAAAGTGCTTCCGGCACTCCATGCTTCGCAAGCCATCATGCTACGCTACGCTACGCTGGAAAGTATACTTACCTGGCGTAGGGGTTTACCGTAATCAACAATCTCGAATTGCTCACATATCACTGTAAATATTTATAATAAATAAAATACAAACATTGTTGTAACTTGAATGCGTATGTGCGGAAAAGTAAAACGCACTAGTGCGTGAAAAAACCTACTATACCTTACTCAAACGAATATCGAAAAGTTACACTTTTTCAAACACTAGTAGAAAAAACTTTTTGTTTCAGACCTTTGTGAGTGAACAACTCTATAGTTGGCGTAGATTTTTTTCTTGTAGATAGATGGGATAATACTTTTTTGCCAGTTTTCTGGTAGCATTTCTGTTTTTCAGGTTTTAAGTATTAGGTAAGTAGTATAAATACTTGTGTAAATTCGGTTTCCATACTTCATCATGTCCGCCGCTATTCCGTCCGTTCCAAGAGATTTCGATTTCTTAAGTTTCTTTATTGCTATTGTAACTTCTTGAAGAGCTAAATATTTTGTCTGTCGATTAGTCTGCGGATTGGTAAATCCCTAGGTAAGAGAGCACTGGCAAGTTTAAAGGAGAGAGCTCTATCTCCACCAAAATCAATAGTAATGGAAAGTATTTTACTGTCGGTATACCTTAGCTCCTCTCCCCCAATCATTAACCCTAGATCCACCACTGTAAGAGAACTTTGAGCTTTCTACTTTCAGATAATCATTCAAATGCTGCCTCAATGTTGTTGATATTTCTTTCACGTCTGATGTAAGGTCTTCATTTAGTTATTTAAGAAAAGTTTTGGATGTAGTTTTAATACCTGATTTTATGGTAGTTTTGGATTCGATTTTCTTCCATCTCTTCTCTATTCATACGTTAAGAGTCTTTGATGAGCAAAGCAAATGGTGCTATGGGTGTACTAAGCCTTTTGCTAAACGCTCAAAGCCAACTTTTCATCAAAAATAGCCTGCTACTATTCAAAACAGTAATCAGGCCAATTATGACGTACGCTGCGCTTGTCTGGGGTTATGGGGCCAAAAATTACGTCAGACGTTTTTTAAGGTTTTTAAACCCCTTTCTCCCCCTATGTCTCATTTTAATTAAACCCTCCCCCGCCAAGTGACGGCACACTTCTACCCTATAAAATTTAATAATTTGATCAAAAAATATATTTTTTTAAAGATTTGACTTTGTAATAAAAAAATTCATTCACCCCTTCAGAGACCAACCAAATTCCCAATCTCCTACCCTGCAAACAAATTGTGTCCATCAGTGCTTCACATAAATCTACTCGAGATGAAACTTTGGTTCATTAAAAATCAAATTCCTAATCCTAACACTGGTAGCACCAACGATAAGCCAGGCCGGAAAACAAACAATTCCTGTTCCCTTCATGGGGCTTCCAGAAGTTTCCTCTACACGCTGGGAAAACGATCAACCAGCTTTTATTTACTGTAGATGCCCTGTAGATGTTATACTAGCTGTAGATAGTGCGGAAAGCGAGGGTCATAAGTTTCAAAAAAAGGTAATAATCAAATGAAAAAATCATTTCTGCTAGAAGTGTGCTGCTAACGGCAGTTGCCACCAAAAAAATACAAAAAGTCGTAGGTGTTTGCCTCACCTAATTTCCTTCGGAGTAACACAATTAAGAACAAACAGCGTATGCTGATTGTGGAACTATAATAAGTAAATAAATTTTCTTATTAAAATTAAATATTTAACTTATTAATAAATTACAGCGTTGGAAAAATTTGCGAGTGAAGATAAAAGCTATCGATCGATAAGCTCGCATGAGGTTGGTCCCATACAAAATAATTTACCATTGCAAATTATTTAAAATAATATTCGGCAATTCAGAAGCAAATGCGGGATTTCCAGTGAGCACAAAACAACAGATCGAGCGAGTAAATGAATATCGTCAAAATTTGGTGTCTCCCTACGAAGTTTCAATACCAAAAGTAAAAGAACTTACTCAAAAATTCGGCGACTATACGAAAAACACTCTTACAAAAGTTTACACCAAAGTCCAGGAAATTGCGCTCTCGCGTTTACAAAATGCAAACTCTCCCACCCCCCAAATCAGACTCTAGGCAGGAGCGCACTCAGCAATTACACAAATTGCAAAAATTTGTTACAAATTTGTGACATCATAACATTTAAAATCCCCCCGACCCCCTCACACTTTTGTCACAAATCTGAGATAATCCCCCCTACCCCCTAAGGTGTTACGTAATTTATGAATGACCACTAAAAGAGATATCTACGCAAAGATATGCATTGGTTATGTAGGTTAGTGTTAGCTTATGATTTTGTTAACAAAATCGCCCGTAAAAGAGATACCCACGCGAAGATATGCATTGGTTATGTAAGTTAGTGTTAGTTTATGGTTTTTTTTAGCAAAATCGTTCCTAAAAGAGACATTGCCGTGCCGGGGTTGAAATTACCGGCGACCAATTTACCAGGGAGATCTAATTGCCAGCGGTGAAATCAATTTACCTCGGGATCAAATTACTGGGGACCAAATAACCTAGTGTCCTAGATTTGATTATATAAATAATCCCTTTACGCCACTTGGGGAGGCGGGCTCCACTCTCATTGGGAAGTCTTGATCTAAAGTTATGATTTGGAGCTGTTACAAATTTTTGATTAATATTCGGTCTAGAACATTTCGCCGTCGCCATATCGTCGTCGCAAATTTAGTATTATTTTTTTTTTACTTTCCCTATAAATACAATATTAACATAATGTAAGAGAAAATATTAATTGTAATCCACTCAAAAATCAAAATTCAAAATTTTGGTAATAAAAGGTTCCTTGACTTGTTAAGATTTTCATAAATTTTAGCTGGATGTTCAATGTGTCAGTGTGTGGTTGGGGTATGAAAAGGATTACTAACAATCGCACAGGTTGAACCGCGCAACTAAATAATGTGGAATAAACATGCATCATAGCTAAACTTAGACCAGCTGAAGATGGTGAAAATCCGTTGAAAATATGCAGAAATGATAAGCAAAATAAAAAAAACTTCAAATTTTACAAATTTTTTACTGTTTTTGTTAAGTTCTATGTCGATGGTTTGAAATAGGGGAATAATAATATTTTGAGCGTTAAATATGCTAACTTTTCTATATTTTGAATCCAAGTTAAATGGGAAAAGTTATGCTATGATCACATAGCCGATTTTGTAATAGCTAATGAGCAAATTCATCATTTTTTAAGTAAGGTACTTATGTTATACAATTTAGAATTTAAATCTCTTTTCAAACCTTGGCGGTTGGCGGTCTTCCATCAACGCAAAAAAGTATAGTGATATTTATTATGAGCAGCTTGAGCAAATAAAATATTAAAAATCTGACTAAAAAATGGGTTGATTGCGAAACAGCAAAGATATTTGCCGTTTGCAATTCATTATCTTTAAAACTAAAGGGCAAAATTATTTAAAATTTTAAAATATTGCACCTAAACGAACATTTGCCTAAAAACTGATAATTATTTTCATCCAACTTGAAAAAATTTATTTCGGTATTTAAATCTGTGATCTGAAAGTCAGTATTTTTTTTAAACTTGAAAATATTTTCACAAATTCGAAATTTAATTTGAAAGTCCACGTGAAGTTTTGTTCATTTTGATAAATGCGAAATGTAGTTATCAAGCGATAAAGACTTTGGGAAAATTTGTATTATACTATAGTTTAATTTGTGAATTTCATATGCATGGAAAATAAAGACAAAAATAATAAAATAATTTTGGGTGAATTAAAGTAAAGTAAGTAACATTCTGATTTCAACAAATTTTTGAGTAATTTTTTTTTTTATAACAGCAATAATATTAAAGTAATTTTGGTTTAAAATGGAAAACAAAATTTTGGAAAAATTAAATGTTACAGACGCAACAATGGACGATGTGCATTTAAAAATACAAAAAATGTATAAACTGTTGAGTAAGGAATTTGAAAAAGAGCACCAATTATCGCAAAATATAAAAAACGAAATTTTTGATCTTATAAAATTAATCGAAAATATCTGTCAAAATAATCCAAACAGTATGGAAAGCTTACCAAGAATCGATCAATCCCATAATAATTTATTATTCAATTACAACGAACTCTGTGTATCGAATTTAATCAAATTTAAATTTCAAAATTTTATTCGCAGAGATGCCAAAAGAAAATTTCTTCCCATTTTACAGTTGCTAAAACGAATAGAAGACATGAACAGTGTTTTTAATTTATTGTACCAAATTAACGAAATCAAATGCCTTTACAAAGCAATAGAATTTTTGAGTCTGTCAAACCAATCCACAAATTGTTTATCGAAAGCCAAAATATTACTGCAACTTTTAATTGAGCAGCGAGAAAAGCATTTATCCAGAAGGATGAGTTTGATTGCCCAGCAGGAGAAGCATCAAATTGCTAAATTTGTAAGCAGCTATACTTTGTCCAAAAAGTTATATAATAAATTCCATTTTTAGTTATCCTGTCCAAATATTAATTTAGACTTTGAGGGCAACGATTGTGAAGAAGCTCTGAACCTAACTACACCCACGGTTGGGAAGGAATCAACAGAAAACGAAATGGAAGAAACGACTCCAAACACCTCAAAATCTATAAATGTGGAATTGGATAATGAAATAAATCATGAGATGGAAAATGCGACGCCTAGTCAAATATTAGCTACATCCACAAACACAGAATCGGAAAATGAAATAAATGGTTTGCTAACAAAATTGATCTCGATCGCAGCATCCCAACAAAATGCAATGCGAGATTTATCGAACGCCATTATATTCTGCATGTCTGAAAGAAATTTAAATCGTATTCACTTAGAGGCAGAAAGGATTTCGTTAATGTTAAGTAGGTTTCAATTTCGAACTTTTGGAATACTTTCAAAACATCAATTTTTCAGATTTGCATTATTCAACTTTTGTTGGAGAACTCAGGAACGCGGATTCCATCACGGAATATCGAAACTTAAGTCGGTGCAAGATAAAAAATTTGGGCTTTTGCTTTGATCCAAAACATTTAGATGGAAGTTATAACTATTGGTTTATTATTGTAATCAACTGTGGTTCAAACGTTTTCGTAAGTGAAATTTTAAGTGCAGACGAAAATGGATGTGTTCGGTGCTTTGATCAAATCCAATTGAAAAATTTGAAAAAATCCGACGACATTTCCATAGAGCTGTATTCTTGTAAAATCAAGAAAAATAAATTTTGGGTAAGAATTTCAAGTTCTTGAGATCCTAATTTTGATTTTATTTTATTATGGTTTAGCTTTTTAACAAAGTTTACCAAATGTTTAATATTTTGAAGCGGAAAGACAACATTGGCGATGATCACGAATCCATGTTTGGACTGTTAGCAAAAGGAGAAATTGCTAATTTGGCAGTTCTAGTAGAAACCTTCGATTTTGAAAACATACAGGAGATTTATTTTAATCCAGTTAGTAAACTTATTCCACATGTAAAATGTTCATTAATTCTCTCTAATGAATAAAATTCCGTAAAATTTACTTAAATGTAATGCCGATTTTGTTAATTTTTAATAATTAATTGATGTGATCGTCTAATTTTAATTATGATGACAAACTTTAAGAGTTTGCAGTTTTAATATTTTTTCCTTGTTTCCTATTATGGAACATCAACTGTGTGAATTTATTTATAAAACTGTTAAATAAATATGTTTGTTTGAATGAAGTGAGTTTTTTTTTCATGTTGAACAATAGTGTAGAAGTAATGTATATCGAATAAATGATCAGTTGCATTAAGTCAAACTAATGCAGTCGGATAACTGTTAGTCGAATAAAATTCTTCCGAATCTCCGAATTTACGATTCTAGAAATTTTGTTCGACAATATTTGTTGTTTTGTTTAGAAGATTCTAGGAATTTTGTTCGACAATATTTGTTCGACTAGCAGTTATTCGACCTAATATTTATACGAATAAATATTTGTTCGACGGTGTTTTAAACTGCAATGTCTTACATTATATAAAATTATAAGTACTCATATACTAGTAATTTATTCATTACATTCCTATCCTAGTTAAATTAAAATCAGAAGAATTTCGACAATAATAATTGATCTTTGCGACTGTTAGCCTCACGGCATTTAGAATCAATGACAATCTATTTTTGCAACTATCGACTTTACACTTTACGGTTGAGAATTTGAAGAGTAAATTTTAATTAAGCAGATTTCGAAGTGCCTTCAATTTTTCAAATTTTTTTCTTGAACTTGTTCATCATATTGATGAATATGATCATCGGCTGGATATTGATGATTTTTTCATCAATATGATGAACATTTTCATCACTATGAGGGCACTTTTTTTTCAGGGTAGTACATCATTTTTGTGATCACTAACGTCGGGTGGCCTGACAGGGCATATGAAAGAAGAAGATCATATCATACCTATCTATCTTTTGAAGATAGATCCTCTTACTACGATACACATCCAAAACTTTGTTTTATTTTGGTTTTATTAATAAAACTCCAGGAATTATAACTTTCCAGCATTATTGTGACGGGTCAGGACGTTTGGGCGCCGGCATTTTAGGCGTTTGGGTACAGTGAGGCAGAAGACCCTTTAATTCAAATCACAAGATCTTATTAAAATTTTAGTATATTTTGACATTTTCTGAATTCTAAACTTGTAGATATTATTATACAGGGTGTCCCCCGACCGTGGAGAACCTTTAAGGTGGTGATAAAGGACACTTTTCTAAGAAAAATTTTCAACTAAAATTTTGGTCCAAGTCTAAACCCTTGGGGGGCACCTTCCTGTAAAGCAATTTTTTGAATTTCTAATTTTAAACGGCCATAGCTCCGATATTATTGATTTTTTGAAAAAAAAAACTTAAAACTTTTTAAAAGATCATTCGGTTATCTACAAATTAGGTTATAACCTCTTATCGTCCAGAATCAACGAATTTCGAGTTATAAATTAAATTAAGGAAAAATTGTTAAAAAAAAGTCAGGTTTTATTTTTTTTTACTTTTCTTGCAAACCCCGTATCTCTCACACTGAAAAAAAAAGGTACATCAAAAATTCGACATTTTTCAGCCGATGAACAAAATTCATCATATTGATGCAATATTCATAGTATTGATTAAATTTGTTCATCAATATGATGAATTCTGTTCATCTGGTCAAAAATCATGAACTTTTCATCAATATGATGATCCATTTTTTCAGTATAAACAAAACGTCTTTAAAAAAACTGACAGTCCAAACCGAATAGGAAATTTAACGGGCTACAACTTTGGTCAAATAAATTTTTATAGGGAACCTACCGTTTTCACAGAAATTCTGAAAGTAATGAACTAGATGCTTATATGTTCATATTATTAATGATACAAAAAAAGATGAACAATTGATGAACACTTGTTCATCATATTGATGAATATAATCATCGGCTGGATATTGATGATTTTTTCATCAATATGAGGGCACTGTTTTTTTCAGTGTATGTCTAGTAATTCGACGCCCAAACATCTCAGCGTTTGGTGATTAGTTCTTGTGTCTAACGTTCTTTTGTTGAGTTATTATTACACATTATCTGTCAATCTTAAATCTTTGTATAAAGTTTCTCTGGCTTCTTTCTTGTAAGGTGAGGCATCTGTCCAACGTCACCACCAGCACTATTGCGTTCTTCGAGGGCTGGATGGTGTAGTCGGCCATCTCGAATTTCACTTCTCCTGTTTTTCTTCTGCCTGTCAACATCACCGGCATCGTCTTTTCATGGACCATTTTTTTTGCTTTCGGTCCATTGCAATATCGATCGATTCTCTGTTTTGTTATCGCTTGAAGGTTCTCATTGGTCTTCGCGGCAGTTAATATTGTGACATCGTCCGCAAACCCCACCAATCGCATTCCGTCGGGAAGGCGGAGTCTCAGAATGCCGTCGTACACATTATGCTCCACATGAGGGATCCTAAAACGTCTCCCTGTGGAACGCCGCTGGTTATCTCCATTGCACCTTTGTATATATAGTTCTTCTTTCACTATGTTTATCAAACCGGAGATGACTTTTCGATGTTGTAATTCCTGTATTATGAACCTCCACCCCCAGAGTTAAAGGCGTTAAAGGAAGAACGACCAGTTTCCTCGTGCGCCATGTTCTTTCTCTCTACCTTCTTGCTTTTCGAATAAGTTTTAATATCGCATCCACAGTGGATCGTCCTTTTCTGAAGTCGTATTGTTTCTCGCTTAGTCCACCTCTTTTCTCGATTTCATCAGCGACTCTAGTTGCTATATTAATCGTTCGTACAGTTTCCCCATGTTGTTCAGCAGGTATACCAGCAGGGCCGGATTAACCATAAGGCTGGTTAGGCTATAGCCTAGGGCCCGAGCTCATTCACTAAACAAATGCTTTATCATATTGATCCAAAATTCATCATTTTTACACCGATGAACAAAATTCATCATATTGATGAAGAAATTCATAAATACATTGATTTTGTTCATGAAAATGATGAATTTTTCATCAATATGAAAACCATTTTTTTTCAGTATTAAATAGGTTTATTTAAACGAAGTTATATATATTATCTTTTAGTACTTCTTCAGTGTTTTACTTTTCAGTGCTGGGGGCCCTTAAATATGGTCCCCGCTTTTTTTTTCAGTATGAAAAAAATTATCACGTAAATAAAAAAAAAGTTATAAAAACAAAAAATTTATTGAAATAAATATTAACAGTATTTTACTACTCGTTAGTTTAAATTTAGCTAAAAAAAACTCCAATTGATGCGTACTTATTTAAGGTTCCGAGTATAGACTGAGAGGGGGAACCTTTTGAATTGACTTCAAAATTATATATTTTTACTTCTTCTGAGATTATCTGAATACACCAAATAATAATTTATACTAAAAATAAATTGTTTTATTTGAATGCTTGGCCCCCAACAAAATTTTGTTTAAATGCGCCCCTGCATTTACTACTCTGTCGTTAACCTAACTTTATCAATATTCATTTGTCACAATCAGACATAATTATTGTCAACACAAAAATTTTCAGTTTAAATCATCTAAATGGAACTGGCTTCGTTATTGGGAGGCCTATCATTGGAAAACAATCGTGAAAATTGTGATAAAGTGTTAACCTTTTCTTTTGAGATAGCAGGAACTCATACCGATTTCGTTATTCAAAATTACGAAAATTGTCATGTGGTAATAGTGACACAATACAAGAAAATTGGAGGGCTTATGAAAGTGGACGTCGACACAAGTGCAGCTGAACCCATTTATTCTACAACCAGCAGATTTGGACCCGATTCTTTAGAGTATCACGTAGCTGCTCGATTCATAGCAGAAATATTGAAAATCCAGAAACAACTTCTGCTGTTTATGTCATTAAAAGATTATTCGAAAGAAGCTCTGGTCCCTATTGCCGAAATACTATTGTCTCGTTTTTAAGCAGGTATGGCGTTGGTGAAACGGGCGAAGGTGGAAAATTATTTCGGTCAAGTTGTGATCGGACCCCCTGCGGCTGGTAAAACTACATACTGTGCAAAAATTCAACAACTATACAAAGATAAATTAAACAGAAAATGCGAAGTTGTAAATTTAGATCCTGCTAACGAAAATATGACATACAAAGCAAAAGTCGATATTATGGATTTGGTGACCGTGGAGGATGTCATGGAACACAAAAATATGGGTCCCAATGGGGCTCTCGTGTACTGCATGGAATACTTGGAAAGCAACTTTGATTGGTTTTTATCAAAATTAGGTGAAATACAAGACAGTTATTTAATTTTTGATATGCCAGGACAAATTGAACTTTACATTCACAATACTTCGATTAAAAACATTTTTGCCAAACTAAGTGATGCCGGGTACAATTTATGTGTAGTTCACTTGGTTGATTCACATTATTGTTCCGTACCTACTAAATTTATTTCCACACTTTTGCTTTCTTTATCCACGATGCTCCACATTGCCTTACCTCATGTTAACGTTTTGAGCAAGGTAAGTTTTCTTACATTCAAATCTAGGGTTGCTACTAAATGATTATTTTTCAGGCCGATGTATTTAAAAAGCTAGCTCCCAAGTTGGACTTCAACTTAGACTTTTACACTGAAGTTTTGGATTTGACTCACCTCTTAGAAATTCTCAATGAAGGTTCATTTACTTCCCAATACAAAAATCTGAATGCTGCAATTGTTGACTTGGTACAAGATTATGGCTTAGTTACCTTTGTGCTATTAAATGTCAACTCCGATCGGGATCTTCTCAACATTAAATCTGCAGTCGACAAGGTAAAATTTATTCTTTAATTTTATGCAGATCAACGTTTCAGCTAAGACTAACTGTCTATATATATTTTTGCAGGCAAATGGATATGTTTATGGAAGTGGAGAAGAAAGGAGTATTCAAACTTTGCTCTCATGTGCAGTTGGAGCACGAACGGCAACCGAACAATTCGATACAGATTACATGTAATTTTGCAACTTTATTAATTAAAAAATTATGAATAACATCACTTCCTCTTAATTAAATCAGTTTAACTACTAGGTTTAGCTTTCTGTTTCTCCAATTGTGCCCTAAAAAGTATTTTAATTATCAGCAAGTTAAATAAATAAATCGGATCGTACAAACCTCAGTTGTTTGTTGAAATCATCCTCGACATTATCGTCTTCCCAATTATCTTCCCACACGCTGATGTCCTGTTCGTCTTTATCCTTTCCAGTCCAATCTAAAGAACAATAGTTTAACATATCATTCAAACATAACCTCAAAAAATATTTACCTTCGATAGGAAATTCTTCGAACTCATCATCTTCCTCCAATAAACCAAGATCGAGTTTAGGTTTGTTGTCAGTCATTTTTCCTGTTTCTTTGAAAATAACTACAGTAAATTACAGCTCAAATTCGTCAACAAGATAATTTGCTTGTAATGCTGACAAACTGTAACAAATAATAAAATGTACGTTGCTACTAGAGGGCGCTAACTTAATTATTTTCAGTTTTGTTTATTATTAAAACCTAACCTCAAAACTATAACCTAGAAATTTTTAACATGTTATCACGAAAAATTGTGTGTAAAATCGGTGATTTCACCAAATCAGTACAATTTTGTACGAAAACTAAAGCAGTAGTCGAATTAAACCACGATGTAAGTAATAACATTGATAATGAAGTTTACAAACCCAGAAATCATCCTGGTCGAGTGAAACAGTCCACGGTTACCTTGCCGAACAAATTAATTAAGAGTATTGAAACCACCTGCGAGGGTGAGTTAATCTTTAGTTTACACTTTCTTTATAGTAACTTTGTACTTACTTTTAGATTACTCAACCAAGGCTTTGACGAAACAGGCTGTATCGTTTGCAAATTACTTATATAGTCGGCATCCACCGGTGGAGCAGTCGGAGTTGCGCGAAATCAAAAGAGATATAATGGAGGAGGTGGTAGAATCAACTAAGAATTTAAAAATGAAAGACCAACACAGTTTTCAACAGAGTCTCACCGCCAAAGCTAACAAGAAATTAAAACAAAATGTTTATAATTGGACTGCCGTAAATTACAACTTGTATAATAGTATGTTATATTTGTTTGCGCGTTTACCTGCCGATTATGCAGTGTTAGTTAAAATTTTTGGCGAAATAAACTCGAGACATCCAGATTTTCAACCTCGAGGATTTTTCGATTTCGGTTCTGGGGTCGGTAGCGCTACATGGTAAGTTGGCTTAACTGTTGATAGTTTTTTTTTAATTTCTTTTGGGTTTTAGGGCCGCAAATTTATACTGGAAGCAATCCTTTTTTGAATACTTTAATGTTGATGCTTCCCGAGACATGAATGATTTGGCTTTGTTGTTATTAAAAGGAGGAAAGGGTTTTGGACCAGATTTTCCGTCGACATTTTATCGACAGTTTTTACCTGCAACAAATGTAAGTTTAGTTCTATTTTTAAGAACGAGCTACTATACAATGTTTCTTGTAGCTGTCATATGAATTGGTTGTGAGTGCTTTTACTCTATTAGAATTACCTTCATGTAGGAATCGTTTACAAACGATAATAAATTTGTGGAATAAAACTTCTCAGTATTTGGTTTTGGTTGAACATGGGACAAATGCAGGCTTTAAGGTAGGTTAAATTTTTTTATTTTTTGAGAAAAATTATAACATATTTTTTCTCAGGTCATAAACGAAGCTCGAGATTTTATTTTAAATATCAAGGATGAAGAAAATGAGGGTCACGTTTTCAGTCCGGTAAGTTGAACTTGCAAGTTTTGGTTTAAATTTTAAAGTCCCTTTTAATAGTGTCCACATGATTCAATCTGTCCAAGGTTTGTTCAAGATAACACTCCGTGTAATTTTCTAGTGCATTATTACACACTTCCGCTTAGCGGTACAGTCACAATAAATAAAGCTTTATACAGTTACGTGATCCTGAAGAAAGGTAAAATTCTGAGAGAAGTTTGACTGAATTTAAATTTCGTTGTTGTAGGCAAGAGAAGCGAGCATGATTTGCAATGGCCAAGATTGGTTAGACCTCCGATAGTAAGATCAAAACATGCTATATGCAGAATGTGTACAAGTGAGGGAAATCTGCAAGAAATTATATTTACAAATCAAAAGCATGGAAAGTAAGAATATCAAAGCACCTACTCAAGGGGTAAATATCTCGAAAATTCTTTTGAGATATTTACTCTTTGCCCTTAGTTATGGCTCAATTATATGTAACGAGTACGGTGGCGAGACAGTGTTCTCGACCGAGGGCTGGGTTGGTATAAAAATGTTACCTAGCACTCGGGCGAGCATTGGGCCTAGTAGAATGGCAAGACAGTCACTCGGACCTTTTTCTACTTTCTAGACCGAGTGCCCATCAGCCCTGCTTGTTAGCCCGCTTGGCATGTTTAAACACACATTCGGTGCTTACTCGCCACTTGTCAGCATGTGCGCACACCGCATTCACTTGACTTTCATTTCATTCACTTAGCACAAGCAGCGGACAATAACAAATACATGCAGTTTGCAAGTGAGAGGAGCTTGACAGAGAGGGACTAATCTAGGTTGCCTTGTATTTTTACAAATTCAAACGCCAGGTGAAAATTATATGCACCTACTTACAATGAAAAACGAGCATTCAATCGCAATTGAATATAATGCAAGCACGTGCATATCACGCAGTGATCATTGTTAACATCAGGTGCATGTGCTAAACTAATAGTGTATAGTGTTGGTGTTATCATTGTTATAAAAATGCCTAATAATAACTAGCAAAAATGAACCACAAAAGTTGAATACGTATAAACACTCACACGACTCTCGGCTTAGTGACATTATGCTGTCTCGCCACTGTACTCTGTACATGTAATAAACCCATTATCTACTTAGTTTTATTTTTCTAACTTGTAAATGTTAACAGGAAAACGTATTACTGTGCCAGAATGTCAGCTTGGGGTGATCGTTTACCCATAAAAATTGACAATGTTGAAGAATCGGGAGATTTAACTTCGAATGAAGAGGAAGTTCAAAGTGAAGAAAGTAATGCAAAAGTGGAAGAAAGTCAAGAAGCAAATCATAAAATTGAAAAATAGACAGGAACAACTCAGAGAGATTTATGAATTTAAGAAGTCCTTGGAGGTTCGGGAAACTTTCCATCTGTGTTAGCAGTTGAAGTAGGTTTTATATATTTTATTGTTATATTAAATTTATGAAAGAAACAAAAGAGGCAAACTGAATAAATTTCCTAAGAGTTTCTACATTCTACTAATTGGCTATCTTCGTTAATAAGAACTATTATTATTGTAGTTATTAACCGTTTGAATGATACAAAATACAAACAATCTACATTCAATCTTCTATATTCATAATTTAATTATGTTTAATTGTTGGTTTTCCATAGAAATCTAGTTTATATGTGGGGCATTCCACCAAATATAAAATCACTTTTACAGGACGACCCCCGCCGATTTTGTTCAAACTTTGTGAATACATTCTCGACATTATAAAACATTTTCTGAAAATTTTAACAGCCATTTTGTGGTTATGATTTTTTGAATTTTTGAAAAATAACATTTTATTATTAATTTTTTTGGAGTAGGAATTTTTTTAGAAGAATTAGAAAAAGGCAGTTTTTCTAGGAAAAATTCTCAGCTTTTCAATACAAATATACATGATTTGTCATACATAACAGAAAACCCGCACAGTGAGAAAAATCATTTTTTTACTTAATTTAATTTTGAAACATAATGGGTTTATTCTTATCTGGAGTAGTAGTGGTACTGGCATCAGTTGATGTAGTGGAAGAGTCATCAGTCAATCAGTTGTTGTAGTGGAAGGGTCATCATTTGATGTTATAGTGTAGGTGTCATCAATTGATGTTGTAATTGACTTTGGATCATCACAATGGGTTCCTTGGTATACTAGCATCAGGTCATCTTCATCACAATTACTTGAAATGTGTCGCAATGTTTTATCACCGTATTTATCAATTGCATAATACAACCAACTGGGATAACTATCACATTGTAAATCAGCAAACTGATATGTTAGATCGTTGTCATCATAATATGTGATGTTACCCAAAACTCCAACTAACATTTTCTTTACGGTTACTAATAACAATGATTTGGGTCCTTCCAAGTCAGCTCCATTCCTAATTTCTCCTGTGATTTCATAATTTTCACACTGATAGGATAACCAATTTTTTACATTGAAACTATTATGTAGTTTATTGGCTTCCCAATCAAGTGTTACAGCCGACTCGACTGGAAAAACTTTTCCAGGGATGGGGAGTTTCAGTGCTCGAATTTGGTCGTTAAAAGTTAATTTTGTATTCATTTTCAAAGCCAGTAAACCACGATAGTCGGTTACAATTGATAATCCCTGGATTTCTACCCCACCTTTTGACCAGTAAATGCTACCCACTCTCACTCTCATCTTCTCGAATTCTTCCTCACTTTTTTGTGCAAAGCCTTGGTATAAAAAAATAGTGATATTTAAATACATCAGAAATAACTTTTCTACTTACCACCCAGAATATGATAAGGAGAAATAATTACACAGGCACAGACAAATATCCTTACTTCTTCATCATCGACATACGCTGGCTCTGTTACGGAAGCCAAATAAGAAAACGATTTCTGCATATTCCATTCCTTTATGTTGCAATCTAAATTGCTTTTTAGACCTTCGTTTGCAATTTTGTGGGGTTTACAATCTATGCTTGTCTTTGACGTCTTAGCAGGACATCCACACAGATCTTTCAATTCGGCTTCGGATTTATTTTCCATATTGCTAACATATTCCTTTGATGTTATATGATTGGGCAAAACTAAACTTATACTTAACGCTAAAACAACTGTAGCAGCAACAACAACAAAAGTAAGAGAAACCAAAAAACTCTCTCGATTTGACAGATTTGTCATGGTTTACAAAAATGTTTAAAATTAGTTAATCTAGTTTGTTTCGATGAATCTAATCTACTTTAACTTCCAGAAGAAACCTGCGTCTTCTCACTTAACTCTCTTGTAACGACGGTTTTTCTAAAAAATTTAGATCTAGGTATATCTTTACCCAGAGCACTCTCTTGGCAACTGTTTTGCTAAAAAACATAACTTAAACCTATTCTAATCTACAGACCCAAGGAGTAAATATCTTAAAATAATTTTGTACACAAGACTAGGAATTCCAATAATTTCCATAGAATTCCAAAGATTCTCAAAGAATTTTAATAATTTCCAACAACGGGGAGGTAATGGGATAACTGCCCCTCCCCCATGACTAATCAAAACCAATATAATTACTAAATTTTGTTAAAATTTAAAAAATATATCAATTCTTATCAAAAAAATATATATTTACCCTTCCGAGCCTCATTTACCCCATCCATGAATTTCTCCTGGATCTGCTCTTGTGTACAACTGAAGGGAAATTTAAGGAAATCTTAACAAATAGAAAATTGGAATATCTTAATAATACTATAGATGAACGTTTTCAATTTTTTGAGATTTTCTTGGGTTTTCTAAGATTTTCCCGACTTCCTAAAATATCCTAGGATTTTCTACATTTCCTTGAATTTTCAAATATTTTCTTGATATTTTTATTTCCTGGGATTTCTTAACATTTTTCCGGTTTTCTGTAGATTTCCTTTCACTTGTACCCCAGATTCCTTGCCAAACAAATTAATTAAGAGTATCGAAACCACCTGCGAGGGTAAGTTAACCTTTATTTTAAATTTTCTTTATAATAACTTTGTACTTACTTTAAGATTACTCAACCAAGGCTTTGACGAAACAGGCTGTATGGTTTGCAAATTACTTATATAGTCGGCATCCACCGGTGGAGCAGTTGGAGTTGCGCGAAATTAAAAGAGATATAATGGAGGAGGTGGTCGAATCAACTAAGAACTTAAAAATGAAGGACCAATACAGTTTTCAATAGAGTCTCACCGCCAAAGCTAACAAGAAATTAAAACAAAATGTTTATAATTGGACTGCCGTAAATTGCAACTTGTAAATTACAACTGATTATGCAGTGTTGGTTAAAATTTTTGGCGAAATAAACTCGAGACATCCAGATTTTCAACTTCGAGGATTTTTCGATTTCGGTTCTGGAGTCGGTAGTGCTACATGGTAAGTTGGTTTAACTGTTGATATTTGTTTTAAAAGTCTTTTGGGGTTTAGGACGCAAATTTAAACTGGAAGCAATCCTTTTTTGAATACTTTAATGTTGATGCCTCCCAAGACATGAATGATTTAGCTTTACTGCCCTGTCAGAATCATGTTAATGTTAACGTAATGTTAACGAACGGGAGCTTTGGATTGGTAGATCAGCAGGAACATGGCTTTTGATTGGAGCATTTGTTAACATTACGTTAACGTTAACATGATTCTGACAGGGCAATTATTGTTATTAAAAGGTTTTGGACCAAATTTTCCGTCTACGTTTTATCGACAGTTTTTACCTGCAACAAATAAGTTTCGTACTATACAATGTTTCTTGTACCTATCATATGATTTGGTTGTGAGTGCTTTCACTCTATTAGAATTATCTTCATGTAGGAATCGTTTACAGACAATATTAAATTTGTAGATTAAACTTCTCAGTATTTGGTTTTGGTTGAACATGGGACAAATGCAGGCTTTAAGGTAGGTTAATTTTTTATTTTTGCTGAAAAATCATAACCTATTTTTCTCAGGTAATAAACGAAGCTTGAGATTTTATTTTAAACATCAAGGATAAAGAAAATGAGGGTCACGTTTTCAGTCCGGTAAGTTGAACTTGCAAGTTTTAATGTAAATTTTAAAGTCCCTTTTAATAGTGCCCACATGATTCAATATGTCCAAGGTTTGTTCAAGATAACACTCCCTGTACTTTTGTAGTGCATTATTATTATTTATTACACACTTCCACTTAGCGGTACAGTCACAATAAATAAAGCCTTATACAGTTATGTGGTCCTGAAGAAAGGTAAAATTCAGAGAAAAGTTTGACTGAATTTAAATTTTGTTGTTGTAGGCAAGAGAACCGAGGATGATTTGCAATGACCAAGATTAGTTAAACCTCAGTTAGTAAGATCAAAACATGGTATATGCAGAATGTGTACGAGTGAGGGATATCTGCAAGAAATTATATTTACAAATCAAAATCGGGATTTACAAATCAAAATCGGGATTTACAAATCCCGAGTGCTGTATACAAAATTCTTTTGAGATATTTTTCTCTTGCACGTAAGTTAGGTAGGTACCTACTAATTTTTATTTTTATAACTTGTAAATGTCAATAGGAAAACGTATTACTGTACCAGAATGTCAGTTTGGGGTGATCGTTTACCCATAAAAATTGACAATGTTGAAGAATCGGGAGGTTTAACTTCGAATGAAGAGGAAGGTCAAAGTGAAGAATGCAATGCAAAAGTGGAAGAAAGTCAAGAATCAAATCATAAAATGGGAAAATAGATAGGAATAACTCGGAGGGATTTATGAATTTAAAAGAAGTCCTTCGAGGTTCATGCGACTTTCCATCTGTGTTAGCAGTTGAAAAAGGTTTTATATATTTTATTGTTTTATTAAATTTATGAAAGAAACAAAAGAGGCAAACTAAATAAATTTCCTAAGATTTTCTACATGCTACTAATTGGCTATCCTCGTTAATAAGAACTATTATTATTGTAATTATTAACTGTTTGAATTATTCAAAATACAATCAATCTACATTCAATCTTCTAGATTCATAATTTAATTATGTTTAATTGTTGGTTTTGCATTGGAAACTAGTTTATATGTGGATTATTCCACCAAATATAAAATCACTTTTACTGGACGACCCCATCGATTTTGTTCAACTTTGTGAATATGTTCTCGACATTATAAAACGTATTTTCTGACAATTTTAGCCCTTAATATGCAGTCATTTTGAAGTTATGATTTATTGAATTTTTTTATTAGTTTTTTTGCAGTAGAATATTTTTTTAGAAGAATTGGAAAAAGACAGTTTTTCTAGGAAAAATTCTCAGCTTTTCAATAAAAATATACATTTTTTGTCATACGTAACAGAAGACCCGCACAGTGAGAAAAATCATTTTTTCCACTTTAATTGAATTTTGAAGGATCTTCTGTTGAAGATCGTTGGGTCGAAACTTTGATAGTATCGGTTTTAAAAATAATGAGATCCTTTATATCTGGAGTAGTAGTGGTACTGGCATCAGTTGATGTAGTGGAAGAGTCATCAGTTGTTGTAGTGGAAGGGTCATCATTTGATGCTATAGTGTAGGTGTCATCAATTGATGTTGTAATTGACTTTGGATCATCACATTGGGTTCCTTGGTATACTAGCATCAGGTCATCTTCATCACAATTACTTGAAATGGGTCGCAATGTTTTATCACCGTATTTATCAATTGCATAATACAACCAACTGGGATAACTATCACATTGTAAATCAGCAAACTGATATGTTAGATCGTTGTCATCATAATATGTGATGTTACCCAAAACTCCAACTAACATTTTCTTTACGGTTACTAATAACAATGATTTGGGTCCTTCCAAGTCAGCTCCATTCCTAATTTCTCCTGTTATTTCATAATTTTCACACTGATAGGATATCCAATTTTTTACATTGAAGCTATTATGTAGTTTATTGGCTTCCCAATCAAGTGTTACAGCCGACTCGACTGGAAAAACTCTTCCAGGAATGGGAAGTTTCAGTGCTCGAATTTGGTCGTTAAAAGTTAATTTTGTATTCATTTTCAAAGCCAGTAAACCACGATAGTCGGTTACAATTGATAATCCCTGGATTTCTACCCCACCTTTTGACCAGTAAATGCTACCCACTCTCACTCTCATCTTCTCGAATTCTTCCTCACTTTTTTGTGCAAAGCCTTGGTATAAAAAAATAGTGATATTTAAATATATCGGAAATAACTTTTCTACTTACCACCCAGAATATGATAAGGAGAAATAATTACACAGGCACATACAAATATCCTTACTTCTTCATCATCGACAAACGCTGGCTCTGTTACGGAAGCCAAATAAGAAAATGATTTCTGCATATTCCATTCTTTTATGTTGCAATCTAAATTGCTTTTTAAACCTTCGTTTGCAATTTTGTGGGGAGTACAATCTATGTTTGTCTTTGACGTCTTAGCAGGACATCCACACAGATCTTTCAATTCGGCTTCGGATTTATTTTCCATATTGCTAACATATTCTTTTGATGTTATATGATTGGGCAAAACTAAACTTATACTTAATGCTAAAACAACTGTAGCAGCAACAACAACAAAAGTAAGAGAAACTAAAAAACTCTCTCGATTTGACAGATTTGTCATGGTTTAGTAAAATGTTTAAAATTCGTTAGTTTAGTTCGTTTTGACGAATCTAATCTACTCTAACTTCCAGAAGAAACCTGTGTTGTCTCACGTACTTCTCTTGTAACGACGGTTTTTCTAAAAAATTTTAACTTAAACCGACTCTAACCTACAGAACAGATCTAGGTATGTCTTTGCCCAGAGCACTCTTTTGGCAACTGTTTTGCTTAAAACAAATAACTTAAACCTATTCTAATCTATAGACCCAAGGGGTAAATATCTCAAAATAATTTTGTACACAGGACTCGGAATTCCAATGATTTCCATGGAATTCCAAAGAATTTCAATAATTTCCAACAAGGGGTAGGTAACGGGGTACCTGTCCCTTCCTCATGACTAATCAAAACCAATAAAATAACTAAATTTAGTTAAAATTTAAAAAAATATATCTAAATTCTTATCAAAAAAATATATATTTACCCTTCCGAGCCTCATTTATTTCATCGATGAATTTCTCCTGGAGCTGCTCTTGTGTACAACTGAAGGGAAATTTAAGGAAATCTTAACAAATAGAAAACTAGAATATCTCAAGAATACTTACTATACATTATCAATACTTCGCCCTAGCACATATTAAATAAATAGATGAACTATTTCAATTTTTTGAGATTTTCTTGGGTTTTCTAAAATTTTCCCGACTTCCTAAAATATCCTAAGATTTTCTCCATTTCTTTGAATTTTAAAAGATTTTCTTAATATCTCTATTTCTTGGATTTCCTGGGATTGTTTCCGGTTTTCTGTAGATATCATTTCACTTGTACTCCAGATTCCCCCTCGATTTTAACTAAGTGGAAAACCAACTGGAAATCGTTATATACAAAACTAAAGAAAAGTTTGAAAAAAAATTTTATTTCTTTTAAAATTCCTCTTCCTCAGGATTTTCTTGAATTTCTTAAAATTTTCTATGATTTTTTACATTTTTTTGGATTTCCTATTTAAATATCCTAGAATTTCCTGAGATTATCTTGAAATAATGATTTCTCCGTAGTTGGTTGCTGGACCACCGTGAGGAAATCGTGAAATACAAAAGTGAAGAAATATCTTATGAAATTAGGAAATTTCAGATTGAAGTTTTCAGAAAACTATTGGTTGCCAACTTGGTGCAGTTATAATACTAAATTAAAAAGAAAAAGGTAAAAGTATAAATATGGTTTTTTATTTATAAAATGGTTTTATAGCAATCAAATAATAATATATTACAATATTCTTTCATAGAAAAGCAAGGACGCTTGAGCCTCCAAAACTGTTTTAATCGGAACTCGATTTACTCTATGATCGCTGATATAGAACCATTTGTCGGACTGTACTTCTGGAAACGAATCAGATTTGGTCAACTCATTATCCGAGGTATCCGAAATATCTTCCGTAGCTTTATCCAAATGATCTCTGGATTCTTCTGTAATATTGTCTGGATTTGAATGTACTGGTGCTTTCACTTTCACATATGAGGTGTAATGTCCAAAACCGTACCTCCCCCTATGTTGTATAACTCCATACAAAGCATACAATACTTTATTTTCAGACATTTGTTCATCCATATCGCAACAGTAAGGAGTAAAATCTAAAATTTCTGGAAAATCTACCAATGCATTATTCTTCCTTATAGAGTTATTGCTGTATTGATAACGCTTTAAACATAGAACAAGTACAGCAGGTGTTTCAGAAACCTGGCGTTCAATTTTAAAATCTCTGAATACTGATTCACCATCGCCACATTGTTCTGTGCAAACCTCACAAACCGCCTGCTCGTTTTCGGACAAAAATTCCACACTGATTGTATCCAGACATTCTGTTAACAAGCAACCATCCGTTTTGGTGATCGGTAAACTGAGATCTTGAAAATGTTCATCGGCGATAGAAACATTTTTACATGTTTGACATTCTAAACTTCTCTTTATGACTCCTCCAAATATTTTTTCGGTGTTAATCAATTTTTCTTCGTCAAAGACATTAATTAGACTTTTTAAAAAATCATGACAATCTTGTTGTTCATCACCTGCAAAATAGGGCACTTTTGCGACAAACTCAGTATATAGTTTTATGGGATTTAAGGTTTCTCGAACATCACTCGATAGCTCTTCAATAACTTTGCGAAACTCAAGTGTAAAGGAGTTTGCTAATGGTCCTTCTTCTGGGTTTTCAATGTTGTCGTACAATTGCAACAAGGTTGGAGTTCGGCTTAAACATTGCAAAATGGAATTAAAGTAGCAAGTATTGCTGGAATTTTTCAAACCACGAGGCTTTGGCTGATCACCAGTCGATTGATAATCTTCGGTTGCGACCAAAATATTATTTAAAATGCTTCCAGTACTTGCGTTTCGCAAAGAATTCCATGCTTTCATGATTGGAGTTCTGATATTACGTGTCATAGTATTCATTTACTTAATTTCCTGTTATTCGGTATTTGTCGAAAAATAATTTGAAACCTTTTTGTTTATATACAAATTAGTTGATTACCAACTTAATTTAGCAGATTAACAGATTAAAAATGCAATATCTCTTATGGGATTTAACCACCTCACTGTAACAGGGTAGTGAAAGAAAATTATTGTGAGCCACCAGAACTCGAGAATTCCGGAACTAGAAACATCCCTAAAGTCGCCTGAACTCGAAAATCACGGGTTTAGAATGACTGGAATCTGTTTTATGTATACACATACAGTAGCGGCTATAGAAATGTCCTCAGCTGATAAATGTAAAAATTACGGAAATCTTTAGAATATTAATTGTGTACGAATAGTGCACAGTTACTCGATCTCCAAGAGGAGGATGATATTTCAATTGTTGCAACCCCCTGTATCTCGCAAATATTCACTCTAGAGAAAAAATGAATAAAAGCATTTTTGTAGGAAATTTAATTGCTAGAAGCCTCGGTTTTCGAGTTATTGAAGAAAAACGAGAAAAAGTGACGTTTGATCCCTCCCCACTCCAACGCTTACCTCCTACCGGTCAGGCTAAAGTGACTGCACGAATTATTTCCTCTATTTGATCTTTTTTGGTCTTCGTTGACTGGATATCTCCTGTAGGCAGAAACTGGATGGACTAGGTGTCCAGCTTTATATTTTTTACTCGAAAACATTTAAAAGCATTACAAATCAGAAGCTTGATTATTTTATTACAAAGAAACTTAAATACACAAAAAAATAAAAATACCTACATTAAAATAACCATACACAGTACAATTATTAAAAATGAGAAAAATAAATATGAGTTTTCAGTCCTATTAAATCTGGAAAATTCCATTTACACACATCACACGATAGAAATGCTTTAGCAGGTGCTGGTTGATGCACCACGTTTTTATCATGATTTATTTTGGTTAACCGTAAATCATGAGTGTGCTTTGCCTTTTGCTTTTTATCATAAAATTTTAAATTACACACCGCACAAGAAAGTAATTTCTTGCGAAAATTACCTGCGGGACTGGGTGAAGTTTTCGAATTGGAATAACCGAACCTGCATAATGGGCATTTAAATAAATGTCGTCTTGTTGAAAACATGATATACTTATTTATGTTACTTTTACTAGAATAAGTAGTTAAACATTTGTAGCATTTGTACAGTTGTCGGTACAAGGACTTCCGGTATATGCTGCGATGAAAGCGATATTTAATGGGAGTAGAAACAAAGTTTATTTTGATTTCTCCTTGATTTTTTTTTATTATTAAGCATCGTTTGGCCGCGTTCTGATAGTGCTGAAGGTTTTCCATCAGTTTATCGTAGCGAAGATGAGTAATCATGTGCTGCTGATAGCACTTCAAGTAAAAGAAGTTATGATGGCAAATGCGGCAAAAATATGTTTTCCGAAATTTATTCAAATGTTGTCTGTAATCGCTTTTCAAACGAAAATATTTCTTACACTTTTGACAAAATGTTGCCGTCTTCAGATGCGATAACATGTGAGCGGAATGATCTCGTTTCTTCTCGAACATTACTCTACACATAGAACAATACAAGTACTTGTTGACAGCGTGCTTCTGCATGTGGCTGGTGTATTTCTTTGCATTGGGAAATTTAATTCTACATATTAAGCACATGTAAGGTTTTCTTCTTGAGTGAAACTTGGTACGATGCTTAAAAGTATCTTTAACACTCACAAATTCTAAATTACACCTCTTACAGCCGTATAATCGACCCCTATTTATATTAACCGTAGGCGCTTCGCTCGAACTACTTGCAACTTCACTTTCGAAATACTCAAACTCCTCCAGCAGATGCTCTTTTGTGTCGACTTCGTCCGATTCGTAGTCATCATAATCGTTATACTCAAAATCGTCGTTTTCAAGTTTCACCAAGTCGTAGTTACACAGATAATCGTTATCTACAATAATAATTAAGTAGAAAATTTGGAAAAAAAAAGTGAAAGTTTACTTGGATTTTGAAATTTCTGAATTAAAAATTTACTAAATCATCTCACCATCGTAACATAATTCCTTCTTGATATCGGCGAATATATGCCCAAATTTTTGCATTTCCATTTTCTTCACAAATTAGATCCTAACATCCAAAAATTTTGATCCAAAAGTAGGGTTATGTTTCTAACTCTTCCTTTGTAATTGTTTTTAATTATTTAATGCATTAATTGCGCTAAAATATATATCACAAATATTTGTGCTGATCTAAGATTTCCCAATATTCGCCATAATAATTTACTACAGCCATCGGTACCTTCGCCAAACCGGTAGTGGGAATTGTTTCTTATCTACAGGAGAAGCCAAATTTACATGGTAAAAACAAAATTCAATATTAAACTGATTTTAGAAGCCTAGAAGTGGGATTTTTCGTTTTCATTTACTAATCTTTTTGAAAATCCATTCATTCATTTGTAATATAAATTTAAACATTTGAACTGATAATTATTTTCTGGGGGAAAAACCGTTGGGGAAGTTTGGTATAAGGCAATCTTAGGAAATCCAATCAAACTTTAGGATCTCTTAGGAATAAATACTACAGTAATTTTACTTTTTTTTTTAATTTTGCAAAAGAAAATTCAAGGAAATCCAGGTTTTATGAAATCCGAAGCAATTTAGGGAAATCCCAGGAAGCTTCACAAAAGGTAATCTGGTGTGCAAAAATTTAATTTGCGGTTTTGATTTTAAAAAATTTCCAAAACAACCAAAATGTTGTAACTTTTTTGAAAAAATTGAAAGTCGTTTTTCTCAAAAAAACAAATTTTATATTATAATAATTTAGTATATTAGGGGGATACTTACCAGTGGCGTAGCCAAGAATTTAGTTCGGGGGGGGGGGGGGGGAACTACCCCAAACTATTTTTAAAAAAAAGTTTTTAGCCGGACAAAGAGTTTATTAACCGAAATTAATAATTTCGGGGGGGGGGGGCAGGCCTCCTTTGGCTACGCCACTGATATTTACCCTGTAGGTTCATCAAATTTCAATATTGATTTATTATTAGTTTCTGAGATAGTTTTGGAGATAGTTGGTATTTAAAGCACTTAAATTACTTTCATCGAGTTTGTACAGCTCTGCTTGGAAGTTGCAGTTTGGAAAGAAAAGAACAAGAAGTGAAAGGGAGAGGATTGTGAGGTTGAGGAGAAGAATTTTGGTAGAATTTGTAGTTTTTGTAACTTTTATTCTTTGGTCTGGCTCTAATTCCAGTTCGTACGTTCTTCAGCCTGAAAAAGAAGGAACATTTAATGTTGTATTAGGGAGAAGTTGCAAAATCGCTTTGAGCTTCTTGCACCTCAACTAATCATCGAGGTGGTAGTTGCTCAGCTCTCTAATCATTGGGGTTTTCAAAGTGCAAACCGTCTCTTGGAGTTTGCCCGCCTCACTTCAGATATACTCCACGATAGATTCCAATTTGGAATTTGGATTTCATGAGGTCGCCAAAATCTCGACCAATGGTAAGCTACAAATACCTACATCGAGGTAAACCCAATCAAAACTACGGCAACATAGGTACTTCGCTAGATCTAAATTGAAGCTGTTGAGTTTAGTCAAACGCGCAATTAATATTTTGTTTAGTTTAAGTTATTTTGTGTAGCTCTGGCTATGTATGTCATTTTTAATTAATAACAGTTGCACTTGTATTTCAAAAAGTCTGAAAAATATACACGTTATTTGTTTTATGCATAATCGACTTATTTATTTTTATATATTATTCAAATCTCTTCGTGGCGCAAAATCTGATTAAGTTGAACAGGTTATACGGCCCAGTGATCGTAAAATAGAGAAATATGGATAACGATAAAATGGGAATAGATCGTTTGGAAGGTGGCAGTAATTGGCTCACTTGGAAGTTCCAAATAAAACAATTTTTGAAAGCAAGTGAATTATTCGGTGTTGTGGACGGCACCGAACCGCCACCAGTTATTTCAAAAAGAAATTATGCTACACAAATTGTTGCGTGGAAGAGGTCAGATGCCAAAGTACGACGAGCAATTTCAGCTGCGTGTAAAAAACAACCATTACTGCAAATCATGAATTGTGAAACTGCAAGTGATATGTGGACGACACTCAAAAGCACTTATGAGCAAACATCCAGGTCAAATATTTTATTTTTGCAACAAAAGTACTATAGTTTCACAAAAGAGCCAAGTGATGATATTGCGACATTTTTATCGAAATTAATGGAAATCGTGCAGCAAATGAAAGATCAGAATGAAACTATTTCCGATTCGATGGTTATTACAAAAGTCCTAATGTCGTTGCCTGCTGAATACAATCATTTTCACAGTGCATGGGAATCGACAAGTGCGGATGGACAAACTATGGCGAATTTGCGTTCACGATTAATGGCTGAGGAACTTCGAATTATGTCTCAAAGAAAAGTTGAAAGTGTGGAAGCGCTGCTGGCGAAAAGAAATTATTTTAAGAAAAATAGTTTGAAAGGTTCAGCAAACCAAGGTCATTCGGTGAATCAAGGAAAAAAGGACAGCGGTAAAAATAGAAAGCCTAAGGGCAAGTGTTTCGGTTGTGGTCAAAAAGGTCATTATAGAAGTGAATGTCCTCAAAAGAAGACTGACACGGAAACGAAGCAAGGAAATACATCGACCGATGCATTTATGAGTCATGTTTCGTTTTTAACCAATGAAAAAGACGCTTGGATTTGGGATTCAGGTGCAAGTGACCACATGTGCAATTGTCGTATATGGTTCGAAAACTTTGTGGAAACATCCAAAAAGGTTACTGTTGGAAATGGAGCGACAATCGAGGCAACAGGAAAAGGTAATATAAATATTCTTGCTTTTAACGGGGATGAATGGATTTCCAAAAGAATTGTGGATGTTTTATATGTGCCTGAAATTGGAGTGAATTTGTTTTCTTCAGGAAAAACCATGGATCGTGGTTACAAATTTCGATCGGACAACGAGCGCTGTGAATTGTTAAAAGATAACAATGTTGTTGCAGTGGGAGTTCGACGAAATGGGAAATTGTTCCAAATGTTGTTCAAAGTGGTGAAACCATTAGAAGATGATGCGGCTACCGCAAATGTAGCTATAAAGAAGATTTCGCTTCGTGCATGGCATGAGCGACTTGCACATCAAAACGTTACACATGTCAAGAAATTTCTGCAAGAAAAAGGCATTGATTTCATCAATGAGAATTTTACGTGCGAAGCATGCGTTTATGGAAAACATCATCGTGGAAGCTTCAAGAGTCGTGAAGAGAAATCATTGAAGTGCGGCGAAATTATTCATGCAGACTTGTGTGGACCGATGGAAGTAACTTCACTCGGTGATTCTAGATATTTTTTGTTACTTAAGGACGATTACTCACATTTTCGTTTCGTATTTTTCTTGAAACAAAAGTCCGAGGTTGCAGATAACGTTAAGAAATTTGTTAAGTTAGCAGAAAAGGATGGACACAACATTCGTATTTTTAGATCGGACAATGGAACGGAATTTGTTAATGATGTGATAAAAAAGTTTTTTGACGAAAATGGAATTCATCATCAACGAACGGTGCCATACACTCCAGAGCAAAATGGTTGCGCAGAAAGAGAAATGCGAACGATTGTTGAGGCTGCGAGAACTATGATCCATTCAAAGAAAATGGATAAGAAATTTTGGGGGGAAGCAGTGAATTCGGCAACGTATGTTTTGAACCGAACTGGAACGAGTAATGTTGTAAACAAATCACCGTATGAGTTGTGGTACGACAAACAGGTGAAAATTGATCATTTAAGAATTTTCGGATCTGAAGTTTTTGTTCACGTTCCAAAGGAAAAGCGACGAAAGTTTGATTCCAAAGCAGTCAAGTGTATTTTAGTAGGATACGACAACCACTCAAAAGGATATCGAGTTTGGAATCCGGAAACACATAAAATTGAAGTTGCGTGCAATGTAGTATTTCTACTGGAAGAATCATTCGCGGTACATGAAATTGGTGACACTGAAAAGGATGTCCACAAAGGCGTGATTGAAACCGACGATGAAGCGGAAAATGATATTGAACGAGAAACGGAAACACCTGAAGAACAAAAAGGTCGTGGTACATTGTGTGATCTCGACAACAAGAATGTTGTTTGGAATCGATTGAGAGATCGGAACAATCTTGTTCCTTTATCAGCGCGGCGTATATCATATTTTTCATCAGCAAATCATGTGGCAATGTTAATGATCAACGAAGAACCAAAAACGTACGAACAGGCGATGGAATCGATTGATCATAAACAGTGGGAGAAAGCGATGGACGAAGAGTATGATTCGCTAGTCAAGAATCGTACTTGGATTTTGGTCAATCCACCGAATGACCAAAAAGTAATTGATAATCGTTGGGTTTTTAAGTTGAAACAGAACACGGATGGAAGCATCGATCGTTACAAAGCACGTTTGGTGGTTCGTGGTTTTGCTCAAGAATATGGAATTGATTATCAAGAAACGTTCAGTCCAGTCGTCAAGTTTACATCAATTCGTGCTATTCTGGCTATGGCAGCTTCGAAGAAAATGAAATTAAAACAATTTGATGTAAAAACTGCTTTTCTAAATGGAAATTTAGAAGAAAATGTTTACATGAATCAACCGATTGGTTATGACGATGAAAGTGGACTAGTGTGCAAGTTGTCAAGAAGCTTGTATGGTCTCAAGCAGGCAGCACGCTGTTGGAATCAGAAGTTCACGTCGTTTATAACGAAATTCGATTTTAAAGTCAGTACATCGGATCCATGTGTTTTCGTGAGCAATGGTAAAAATGGTATGATGGTGCTAGCAATTTACGTGGACGACGGTTTAATTGCGGCAGAGAAAGAGAAATTTATTTTACCTGTTATTGAACATTTGAGAAAAGAATTCGAAATTAAGGTTTTTGATGCAAGATGCTTTTTGGGACTCGAAATTGATCAACGATTGGACGGATCAATACATGTCAATCAGCGAGCATATGCAGAAAAGGTACTCAACCGTTTTGGCATGGAAAATTGTAATGCGGTATCAACACCATCGGAAAGTACACAAAATTTGAGCGATTTCGAAACAAATGGTGAAATCTGCTTTCCGTATCGTGAAGCAGTTGGCAGTCTGATGTATTTGGCTGTGGGAACGCGACCAGATATTAGCTTTGCGGTTGGTAACGTTAGTCGTTATCTGGACAAGCCCGCTGAAGCTCATGTGAATGCTGTCAAACGCATTCTTAAATACATCAAAGGGACAACTGACCTGGGCATTCAATTTGAGGGTGGAACTAGTTTGATTTTATGCGGATACAGCGATGCTGATTATGCTGGTGACAAACAAACTGGTCGATCAACATCCGGCTACGTTTTTATGTTTGGCAATGGTATCATCAGTTGGAGTTCAGAGCGACAGAAATCGGTAGCATTATCGACAACAGAATCTGAATACATGGCCGCATCGTATGCTATCAAGGAATTGGTATGGTTGAAAGTTCTGTTATCCGAGCTTTTATTAATCGAAGTGGATACACCGACTTTTTACATGGACAACCAGAGTGCAATAAGGCTAGTGAAAAACCCGGAGTTTCACAAACGAACCAAGCATATAAATGTACGATATCACTTTATCCGTGAAAAATTCGAAGACAAAGAGTTCGAATTAAAATACGTACATACGGATGGACAATTGGCGGATATAATGACTAAGTCATTATCAAAGGTTAAGCATCAGCTGTTTTGTAGGCTGATAAACATTGTTGTAAAACAAAAAGTTAAAGTAATGTAAATATTTGAAGAACATGTTAATTATTTTAAAGTAACTTGCAACTAAAAGTGGGAGTGTTGAGTTTAGTCAAACGCGCAATTAATATTTTGTTTAGTTTAAGTTATTTTGTGTAGCTCTGGCTATGTATGTCATTTTTCATTAATAACAGTTGCACTTGTATTTCAAAAAGTCTGAAAAATATACACGTTATTTGTTTTATGCATAATCGACTTATTTATTTTTATATATTATTCAAATCTCTTCGCGGCGCAAAATCTGATTAAGTTGAACAGAAGCTCAAGATGTTTGGCACCGAGATCCTCTGGAACAAACCCTCCAACTGCTAGAGAGTAACTTGTGACAGGAGACTTCAAAAGAAATCAAAATATGTTATGACCGCGCTGTGCCCCCTGCTAAGCCGGTAGAGGAAACTAAGTACAAAAACAGGCTGACGTTGGTCAAAACTTTATGACTCACCGGTATGGTATTTTGCGACTACTAATCAAATCAAGAATTTCCGGGTGGTGCAGAAAGTCACAATGGGGCGTCCCATGAGAAGGCCCAAGGGCGTGTCTCAAACAAACGGCTACGGAAGAGAGTTAATCGAGGAGTTTATCGGAAACCTTGGACTGTGAGTTCTCCGAAAAGCTGTTAGTTGAAGGGTTTCGGTAATTACTAAGCCAAGGATTTCCTGAGGGTCAGAGGCCCAAAGCAATCCTGCAGCCCCCTCCCCGCTAGGGGTCAAAACAACTAACCTGTTTTTCAGATTAAGGATTAGCGAAACCACTCACACTGGAACAACAGAAATCACAAAAACAAATAGCTCAACAAAGAGTCAGGAAGGAGGGTTCATTTATTGAGCTGCAATTTATAAATTTTGTAATTTTTGACAAAATTTTGTATATACTTTTTAATTTTTAAATTATTTGTTTCCACTGCGGGTTGAGCCAATGAGGTCGTTTGAGAGTTACCCTAGAAGAGGTCGCGTAGACTGAGCTTGCCTGAAGGTTCTCATCTTCCCTGCCTAAACCAAATCTGTCACGTCAGAGCTCGTTCTAGGAGTCCGAACAGATTTGCTACAAACACGTCTGGTTGCAGCCTCACGAGACTTGCTTATACTGCACCTTTTCCAAAATTCAACCAAGCCCTTCTCTTCCACGAATAAAAACGCTCAAAAAGGATTCGCTGCTCAGAACGACTGCTTGAGACGATTCGCTTGTGACTGATTTCATAAAACTTTTAACAAGCCGTTATAGTTAACGGATGATTTCTATTGGTTTGTTAGCTCTAAGGAATAATTTCCATTGGATAGCTAAATTTAACTGGGAGGGGCCCAGATAATTGGATAATTGGTATAATCCCGTATAAAAAACGCTTTCCAAGTCCACTCACCCGACCCGGACTATATGGCCAAGTCGTGGTATCTGAAAAAGTTTCTCGATTCGATTCGTGTTTTAGTAAGAGGAGCCGGCTACAGTTGACTTCTTACCGTACTACTGCTAAACACATACAGTTTATTAGCAAGTGGCAGCTGCTTAACTACTATGTAAGTTTTAGTTCCTTACCAACTTAAGAATTATAGTACCAACTGAAAAACTTTATTATTTTACTTTATTGTATCGAAGACAAAGAAGGTAACGAATAATAATTTAACGCTGAGTTAGTATGCAGTGCGTCATTAGTGAGTAGTTTGCCTGTTCATAATTTTTCTGGTTATTATTGTTATATACTATTCATTTCTGTAGACCCTGATTTCCATAATTTCTTTTGGTGTTTTATTTTGTGAATAATCATTTTAACGCGGTTTTACGATAAATTAATTTAGAATCCAACTCAAAGCGACATCGAGTATACGTAATAGAGCCGCCATGTTGTTGACATTTGGTATCCGAGTTCCACCTTGTTTTATTTGTTGGGGTAAAAATACTATTAAAATTTATTATTTTGTTTAGGAATTTGCACTGGAAATTGTGAAGAACCCACACTGTTATATGATTCGTTGAAATGCAGTCCGATATTTTCATCCAGCGATGATTGTTGTCCGTTAAAATATGATTGTTCAAATATTGAAAAAAATGCAGCATCAAGCGAAGATAAATGTTATTTTGAAGGTAAAGCTTACAGTAACCAAGAGAGTGTAAATAATGATGACATTTACGGAAACTGCAAAGTGGGCTGCTTTTGTGAATCGAAACAGGATGGTACTGCCAGGTAAGTACTATAGTAAAAATTACGAGAACACCCCTGTACACCACAAACATTTTCTCTAATAACTCGAAAACTATTGAAAATATCAAAAAGAACAATACGAAATAAATTGTTTGTTGTTTCACTTTGAATATTTTTGACCTGAAACGGAAATGTACAGTCTGCTAACAGTTTGTTAATAAAAATTATTTTAGAGCTGATTTTACTTGTGCCGAACTGGACTGCCCAGAATGGCTGGGCTATTATCCAGAACCAGGATGCTACTTTAAGTATAAATTGGGAGAATGCTGCCAAGTTGGACAAATTTGCAGTGAGAAATTTAAACTTGGAATAGTAACTTTTATGATGGTTTCAATGTCAAATACAACTTTTTAGTTGAATCCAACAGCAGTTGCTTAGTTAACGGCAAAACCCTGACAATCAATACCAAGTTTGATCATCCTACCGAAAAATGCACTGAGTGTATGTGCGATGAAAATTTCACAGGAGAATTTAAAGAACCTTTCTGCAAAAAATTGAAATGTATCGAAGAAATTACTGACCAAAAACATGTTTATGATTTTTGTGCCCCTACTTACAGCACATTAGCCGATTGTTGCCCTCGTGGCTGGATTTGCCGTAAGTTACTTCTAGAAATGTAAAAAAAAACTGAGAAAATTATATATTTGCAGCAAAGGACGACGATCAAATTGAGAAAGCTAGTACAACTTCAGGTGAATTTAATTTTGTTTTCTTTGTTAATTATAATATTATATTATTATTTTAGAAGATAAATGTAAGTTTGGTACCACCTTACTGAATATTGGAGATAAATTCACAAGAACCAATAGAAATAATGGGAATCTTCACTGCGAGTATCGCATCCCTCCTTATTTGACTTGTATTCAAAATTGACTTATATTGGAATGGAATTGATGTATCCTCTTTGTATAATAAAAATGTATTAAACATAAAAATTTACTACCTCAATTGCTGCTCTTCTTGCAATAATCATCTTGTCTAATACCGAGCATAATGCTGATAGCCTTGGGAATTTATCGAACTAACTTGAGGTTCTTTGCTGACACTTCACTGTCGATGGTGCTTGGTGTCGATTACGAATAGGAACTGATTTATCTTATTTATTGCAATAAGCATTGGTAATATAATTATTATTTATTTATTTTGTAAATACATATATCACAGTACAGTAATGTTCCAAAAAGAAGGAATGATCATTTTCCTAGGAAAATTAAAAAATACCACAAATAAGCCACCTTTCCACATTTTTGATGTCAACATCTTTCTGCCATAAAACAATCTAGAAAGTTTTAGTAAATTATATATTTTTGGTCATAAACTTAAATACTTAAAAAGTATTTTTTGGTATACAAATAATAAGAAACTAAAACCCAAACGCTGGTAGCCCATATATTTTCAATCAGATGGAGGAAATGAGTTTGAAAACCCATTTCTTGATTTGGAATCCACCGAATGGGAAAGTAGTTGAAAAGCAGTGAATGACCAACGTACATAATGATTGAGTTCATTCCAGCAAATAAAAATGGTTTTCCGTTCCAGTAATCGTGGACATCGATTACGATGTAGCAAATTGATAATAAAATAAATGCAAAACTTGACGTTACGAATACAAACGACAGGGACCTGTAAAAAGTGTTGATTAAAGTTGCCCAATAATAATAAATTTATCTACCAAAGATTCTTATTCATAGGTATCGCACCACCCTCTTTTGAAAAACAACACAATAAGCCACCTAGTAATCCCAAAATAATAGCCCAAAGTAACCATCTAAGTATTCTGGATTTATCTTCTTTGTAAAATAAAATTATTGTTCCTGCTTGTGCACCAATGAACGTCTGTACTATTGAGGGTAGGCAGCCTAAGGTTATTCCAAAATGAAAATTCAGCTCATGCGGATTTTTCCAGTTATCACTTACCAAGTATTCCTTCCGGATCAAAATATTTGGATTTATAAACCGTTCCAATGTCTCCCCATCGCAAAATATGTTTTCCTAAAATTAATTCATCGATATATCCTGCGGAACCTCCCGTACATTGAAAATATTTTCCATTATCGTGATAACCACCTGGACCTAGATAACCTCTGGAAAAAAATGCATAAGAAAAAAGAAAAAGTTTGCTTAATTGACATACTGAGGGCAATTCGGAACAGGAAGCATAAAAGTCAGAATGCTATGGACAAATATTAGCAGCACAGCAAGGGCCCATTGATATTTTGTTGCAATTATATCCTTCACATAATTTGCAATCCGGCTCTAAAATTAACTTCTGCTCAAAAATCAATCATTTTGAAGTAATTGCTTACCTTTTGTTCGGTTCCTTGCAACCCTGAAGAAAAGATAACGAAAGAGGATGCTACAATTAAGTAACTTATGCCTAATCTTTGTAGAACACCAAAAATTCTCAAAGTATCCAAATTTATACCACTGGACAAGAATAATCCAATCATGAAGAGTGTGCAGGATCTCTGGAAAGAAAGAAACATCTATTGAGAATATGTTTGTGGCATGGGGTAAATTTATTTTATTATTTTCATCTACAATTTAATTTGTAATAATTGGGGAACCACATTAACAAGCGCACAAGCAAAAAATATTTACCTTCAGAATGCTCCAAAGAGCAGTTTTCATTGGAATTTCTTTTTTCATTAGCGATACAGTTGATATCGGAATGCATACTCCCATTATCCACATAAACCATGGAAATACCAAATCAGCAAATTGCAAACCATTCCAAACAGTATGGTTTAAAATTTGGTATCCTCCACATCCATAATTTGCAAATAACATGATAACGATACTGATTCTAAAAAAAAACATTTTAAAATCTCGTTTTGCTTAAACTCAACAATGTCTAAAACTCACCCCCGAACTGTATCAAGAGATTTCAATCTTTTACTCTTAGTTTTGCTTAAGAATGCGTCATCTGATGTCGTGAGTCTTTCTGGCTTGCCTACGTACACTTTTAAAACATGCATTGCGCTAATTAAAAGTGTAAAAACTAATGCATAAATTAAAAAGACTGTCAGCATTGCTAAAAAATCCAATATTAGTTGTTGGTTATTTTACGTTATTTTCTGTAAAATCAGACGTTTTCATAAGTTTTCTTTATTTTTTTTCAAGATAAATAATAATTATTACCTAACTACTTAAGTAATACAATGTATTAGAATGTATTACAATGTATTACAATGTATATATAAAATTAGGTTAAATTAGTTTGACTGCAAATGCATGCACTTACGAAAATAAATGTTAACGGGTTCTTTGAGAGTTTTAAAAGTGCAGGCATCATCTGTAATATTTAAATGATAAACTCCAAACTCTCCAAACTCTGAACTCTCGCAGAGAATTGTGCTTTCAGCCTGATTTTCTAATGCAACTCGATAGAGTTTTGAAAAACGAGTCTTTATAACGTTTGCTCCTATTTCCAGGTGCTCTTCTAAGAAGGGACACTGAAATAAGATTGTTAAACTATCGAATTTTTAATGACCACCTTGTACCTTGTAACATTCATCATATACACTGTATATACGATAGTCTTGAGAAGATTTATTGCTGATGTCCAGATAAGCTTCATCGATCTTCAATCTCGACATGTTAAAATTACCAAACATTTCCTCTCCATAACTCTCCGTCCATGAATTAATTACCATTGTCACTTTTTTTTGGATCTAATAAATAAAAATAAATTTTTTTTTTAAATTAAATTTATTTATAAAAAATTATATTTGTTTATTATAACTAGGTATGCAAGGTAAAAGAAAGTGACCTAGATATTCAATAAGTGTATGGAGAAAATTGGAATACCGACTGACTCTGCATTTTCCAAACAAACCTTTGATGTTTTATGATTTTGATAGGAACTTCAAGTATGCCAATATATTAATGATAACAAAGTTAATAAACTGATTTAATTGTTATCCGATTAACTTTTGAGTGCTCATTACATAGTAAGTGGCGCTCGAGGTGCGATCTAGGTTAATAACAAATAACCCAGTTCTTTGTATTTTATTGGTCGGTGGTACAATAATAATAATTATTAATAATAATAAAATTCGAAAAAAACTCAAAATTTAAGTTAGTACGTAGAGACCGGATTTATAAGCATTTGTGTTTATTTCATTGTGGGTAATTTTGCAACTTATTGAATTTTATTTTATTTTATTTTTTTAAATAAAATTTTGCATAAAAATTATATAGTCATATTAAAACAAAATTTTGCGGAGTTACCCCCAACAAAATATGCGTAAAGGCTTATAATTCCGGTCTCCAGCTAATTAGTCCAATCAGCGTACTTACGTCTTCCAACACTCAGTAAATACACATTTAACTAATAATAATAATTACTAATTGCGTATACAGATAAGGTCAAAATTTTGTTTTTAATAATATAGCTACCGCAGATATCGCACAGTTTATCAGAGAATAATGATCACACAATCACGTTTAAACTTGAAATGAATTCTCATCCAACTTCTACCTACCTATCCGGTTGACAAGTTCCACTTCTTGTATTTATTGTAAGCTTTTACATATTACATCATTCATGCAGAGGTGTCTTGTAAAAAATTATAACGAGTTTATCGGCGGGTTTATCAATCAACGGTCATCTTTAATCACATAAAGCCTAAATATAAATTGATAATGTTAGCCCACTAATAGTATAGTAAGTTAATACACCAAATCACGTAGGATTTCAATGATGTTAATAAACGCAAAAATAATAAATAATAAAACTAAAAAAATAATTACTATTGTCAAAAACAAAGTATAGGGTCACAGGCACATCTAAGGCCAGCCCAGCAAGGCTGGTACTTCATCTGCAAAACCAATTAAAATGCTGAAAGTACAAACAATGGCTTCGAAACCCCAACGAGTAGGCTACTGGTATGTATAAAAGACAGAAAAAAATAAAAAATTTCTTGAAACTTCTTGATCAAAAAAATTTTTTTGATCAAAGGTTGGAAAGAGTCCTAGAGGCTTTATAGGGTGCCGATACCTGTAAAGTAGTAAAACTGTGAGAAACGCTCACTGATATAACAGCTATGTCAACAAATCCTACTTCCACGTCCACGAAGACAACAGTCGCGTGATCCCTGGGCAATGCATAGCATTACGAATGTTATGTAGCAAATGGAAGGGAGTGAAGGGTGAGTTTCCGGCGCCTTTAAATAACCGAAACACATCGGCTAAGAGAAGAAAACTCCAACAGAAAATCACCCAATCCCGCCAGGTTAGCTACCTACAGGCATTGGTAGTATACATTGCTCGCAGAACCACGCAAATTAGCCTCGGATATGGACAGGATGTCATATCTTGGAGCAAAAGAGATCAAGAGATAATTATGAAAATCTCACAGAAGAAATTCGATGTATTGTTGTATATCGGAAACTAAGAAGAATGGAAAGGGCATGCAAACAATAGGGGATTACTTTCTGATATATAGTGGAAAAAACAAAAACAAAAGAGCAACTGCTGGTGTGGGTGTGCTCCTGCATAAAAAATTTTAAGAATATATTGACGATATTGAATTTGTTAACGAAAATATCCTAAGAGTGACGTTAAAAATCGGCGATAAGCACTTCCACATACTGAGTGTCTACGCTCCTAACATCGGAAAACCAAAAGAAGAAACTTTTGTGAAGATCTGCAGTATCAGATTGGCAAACTCCAATCAAATGACAATATAATCGTAATGGGCGATTTAAACGCGAGAATAGGGAAAGACCCCATACCGGGCGTCAAACAACGCTTTAATAAAAGCATACAGAATGAAAATGGAGAAATGCTGATCGACTTCTGCAGGTTTCTTCAACCATAAATGGCAATATAAATATACCTGGGAAAAAACGAGAGGTTAACAATCCGTCATAGACTATGCCATAACCAATAGACATATTACGCCTAGTCAAATCTGAATGTACGTACTTTGAATTTAGCCAATATTGGAAGCGACCATGACCTACTTCTATGTAAAATAAAAATCAACATCAACCAATAAGAAGAATGTCAGTAGAATATACCGAAAGGTTAAACATAGAACTAATGGAAGATGACGCAATTAAAGACCTATATGCACGCAGACTAAAGCAAGCAAAAGCGGAGAAAGACGAAGTCGAAGATGCATGGCACAAACTAAAAACTGGCATTGTTCAGTCTGCAGAAGAAGCACTTGGCAGGAGAAAGGTGAGCGGTACATCATCACAAAACAATAAATCCTGGTATAAAGAAGAAGTTAAAGATATTCCCGCAAGAAAGAAAGAAGCATACATGCAATATAGAAGAACACAATCCAGAGAAGATAGAGAAGTCTACATACCTGAAAGAAATTTAGCAAACGTAAAAATAAGGCAAATCAAGGAAGAATATTGGAAGGCATTTACCAAAGATATGGAGAGAGACACGTATGACCAAGGCTCTATATCTAAATATCTAAAGAGCCGATCAGATGCAAATTAGAAGTTGAAGGAAAAATTATCGAACAGGTCATGACTATAAAGTATCTAGGAGTTGTCATCTCCAGTAAGCGCAATTTGAACATGGAAGTAAAACATCACGCAATGCAAGATTCGAGAATATCTGGTTACTTCAAGGACGTCACATGGAAAAACAAAACAAATATTTTGAACACCAGAAATGAATACTCTTATGCCCGTACTAATAGTCTCGGATCAATTCGAGATTCAAGATGATCATAGGATTTACCAATGAGATTACTGGAATTTAGACCGTATCGTGGCAACAGCTAGTATTTCGAGAATTAATCTTGAATCTCGGATTGATCCGTGACTATTAGTACGGACATAAAAGTCATAGATGGTAAAACCAGACTTGACATGTGGCATAACTGACGTTGTCAAGTTCGTGAAACATCGACGAAAGAAGTGGAACGAACATGTAAACAGAGCCAACGACGATCGACTGATCAAAATTGCAAGAGACTTGAAACCATTGGCAAAACGAAACCCTGGAAGACCACCCAAGAGATGGATGGAGAGCTGGGTGTATAATCTAACCTAAGTAAAGTTAGGTAAAATTCCGTTTTATATACAACTTAGCATTTGAGGGGAAGTTAGTTATTTCGTGGATTATCTAAGCTACCTCGAACTTAACCTTACTTCCTAACTTTGACTAGTAACTAAGGGAACTCTAGGATTGGGACAAGCTTTAACAGGGTAAATTAAGCAAACAACTATTATTTTCAAGTGCTATGAGCAACCGTTTCTGAGAAAATATAGTTTAAAAATTTGAGTACAGTACTTCAGTTAGTTTATGCAACAAAAAACCAAAAGTCGTCTAGTTGAGATTCAGGTTCACTTCCTTGCAGAAATAGTTTTTGTTATTTTAGTATGCCTTATTAGAAAGATAGAAGAATCTAGCATGTTCTGAAAACCTAGTTTGTCCTTAGGTGGTTTCCCTCGTAATTTTACATGTTATTTTATGTCAAATGTTATTAAATTATAGAATTAATTTAAAAAAAAATCTGTTAAACTGAAATTAAATTAGCCAAAATTTTTATTTTAACCCATTAAGGACCAAGCGCCTAGGATGTTGGAATTTTTTTATGAAATTTTCAGGAATACCTTATTTTAGCTAAAAAATGATATTTTCATTAAAAAAATTATTTTATTTAAATTTTAAAAATTTTCGTTTTTTGTAAATTTTTTCGAAAACTTATTTTTTTAAATTCTTTTTATGAAATGTAAAAGTTGACTATCGGGACGAAATGGATTAACTAACTTAAGTAGCAACCAGAATAATTTCATTTAGTTGCTAAAAGCTTTATCATTTTTAATTAGATGCTTGAAAACCTTCAGTTATCTTTTAAATGTTATTTTCACTGAATTCTTTTCAAAATCAATGAATTTTATTTCATTTAATATTTCATTTTTTAACCAACTTTTTTTTTATTTAAATAAATCAAATGACAACATGACAAACAATCATTGTCAGATTTTAATTTGACATGCTATATTGCCTTTTGTATTTAAAGGAAGCTCTGATTGATAGAATAATAAATTAATGTCGATTCTTATTCTTAAAGTAAACTCGAAGAAACTAATAGACTGATGAGAAAAGATCGAAAATGAGCAACGACGATTAAGGCCTGGCGCTTAAGTGCTAAACCAAGATAACCTGTTGAGTTCCGGGCGAAGTAAAAAACCTTTTTCTCGGAAGTAATTTACCAAAAAAATCTTTAAAAAGTTACAAATCAAAAAGAAGATGAAGAGAAGAAATTAAATTTAATTACAGGACTTATTGGGGCCAAAACTAGCCAATTATCTAGCAGTAAAAATACCTGGTCGGGGCAGGTAAGGATTCCAATCCAAGAATTTCCATTTTAGATTTTTCTCAAGAATTCTTTAAAAATTCTTTAAAATTCTTTTGTTCTTTTGTTATATTTTGGATATATGGAAAATATTTGATGATTTTTATGAATTATAGCTAAATATGAAATAAAATAAATTAAAAATATGATTTTTATTTGTATTAATTTCTCTTAAGCTTGAGAATTTATATATTTTTAAAACTTAACAGTAAATCCATTATTTTTAACCGTTTGATATTGTTCTTTACAGGAAGTATATTATTTATTTAATAGAAAATTTTATTTTAAAAATAATAAATTACCTTGGAATATGTAAACAAGCAATTTTAAGGTGAAGGTTGTTTGAAATCAAAATCATACATTTTAAAAATTTAAATCAATCCAAACAGCAATAATTAAATAAAATAAATTACAATAGAGATTAAAATTAATTAAATTAGATTTTTAAATTAAATTCGATTATTAAGTAGATTAAAATTAAAATAAATTTAAAATAATTTAAAATAAAATAAAATAAATAAATTTTATTAAAATAAAACTAATATATATTTGATTTAAAAACCAAAATTATAAAACTCTCAAACTTACTACATACTAAATTCAACTTCACTGTTATTGATTCACTAGTTGACAACAAAACAGTTTGACGTGTTTCAGGACCCCCCCTAAACACTTTGGTGCCGTAAAAACTTAACCATGACAATAAAATAATTAAATAAATTTGCCAATTTTTGCAAAATCATTTTAGTTATTAGCAGGAAGATTATTTTCTGCTATGATTTAATATAATTTTAATTTGTTTAACAAATTAATATTTGGCGGCTAATAGTACATCTTACTATGTTATGGTTTAATTATTCGTTTTCCATTTCAATAATTTTGGTTAATTTCAGCTTATCGGTATTACAATCTTTTAATGCACTGTAGATCGCAGAATATTTTCCAAGGACGAATTTTACTGGTTATTATTAATATGATTATTTCAAGTTAACATGAAAGATTGAAAATTATTTGCCATATTGGGCATATTTACCAAGGCTAAAAAGGTTATCACAAAAAAATTAATTTTGTATTTCAGTTTTTCAAAAATTTGGGTAACCATCATAACTTTCTTCACTATCCTAATAGCTAACTTCTTTGGATTCTTTTTTCATTTAGTTTAATATGTCCCTTTTGTTTTCCTGACCTTAGGAAGCTTTTATTGGCTAGCCCTTCTAGCGTAACTAGCTGGTTTCTTTTTTTGTTCCATTACTCTTTTTCGTTTTCTTAATACTTTCGTCTTCCATAATTCCGGCATTATTTGCCTTATGTCTGTTTGCACCACCTACACTTCAAACTTAAGCTTTGCTTAAACGATGAGCGAACGGAGTAAGTGGCGCTTACTGATTTAATGAGCGTTTAAGTTTTAAATATATGTATAACAGTCAAAGATTTCAATTTTAAAAAATCAAAAATTCAAGATATTAATAATAACATAAAAATAAATAATATAAGTATACTTTTTATATTACAAACTTAACTAAGTAGTTATCTCTCACGTGGTTAGAGATATTGTAGTAAACTTGATAGTATTAGATAAAACAGATAAAACATAATTACTTTAATTAGAAAGTATCAGTTTATACTTTTTCAGTGAATATAAAAATGAAAATTCAAGTGTTTCTATTTCTGACCGTAATCTATTGTAATTATTCTAACAGCAGTCGAATATTGGGGATAACTCCAACCCCATCCTATAGTCATCAAGTAGTGTTTCATGAACTATGGAGGGAACTATCACTAAGAGGACATCAGGTTACAGTTTTAACAACAGATCCAATTAACGATTCTTCACTTACAAATCTCACCGAAATCGATTTACATTTTTCGTATGAGATGTGGGAACCTTTGGTAGCCAAATTTAAAGAAAGTTTATTTGGAGGAATCGAAGCGTTTCATGATGGAATGATAGAGATCTGTGAGTCCCAATTAAAGTATCCTCCAGTACAAGAAATTCTTAATAACGATACAATACAATTTGATGTAATATTAATAGAACACTTTTTTCCCACAATGTTTGGATTTAGTCAAAAATTTAATTGTCCAACAATCGGAATACTAAGTTTGGGAGTATCTTTTGAAACATACCGCTTAATGGGAAGTCCAACACATCCAGTACTATTTCCCGATTCCGAGTTGCCCTTTGCAGGAAAATTAAACTTTAATGAGAGAGTCATGAGTACATTGTATTTCATATTGGCTCCATATTATTTTGGCAGTTTTATACCAAATATTCAGGCAAGCGCAGAAAAATATTTTGATGTTGAAAATTTAGATGTTGCGAATGCTATGGGAAATATCGATATGTTGTTTGTTAATACCAATCCAATTATACAGCCAGCTAGAGCTCTGACACCGAACATTGTACAAATTGGTGGCGGTATGCACGTAAAGCCTACAAAGCCACTACCACAGGTATGAGAATAAAATATCGAATTTTATTGCTTCAATTTTTGAAATTTTTCATTTAAGGATATCCAAACTTACTTAGATAAAGCAACGGAGGGTTTTATTTATTTTAGTTTGGGAACGAATGCCAAGAGTAAGGATCTTTCAGAAGAGCTTTTGCAAATATTTTTGCAAACATTTTCTAAATTACCTTACAAAGTTCTATGGAAATTTGAAAACGACGATTTAATTGGAATTCCGGATAATGTATTAATTAGGAAATGGTTTCCACAGCAGGACATTTAAGTATGACTCAGTGAAAATGAATAAATTTTAGGCACTGTAAGAAATAAAATGTTGACTTTACGTCTACAGCGATTTCAATGATTGAATGATTAAGAGATTTAATATCCCCACCAATTTAGTATGCATTAATTTCGAAAGTGTATAAAATAGTATATTCCACTCGCGATGTCTTATGTTCTATTCATTTATTCATTTTTTTTTGCAGAACATCCAAATGCTAAACTGTTCATTTATCAAGGTGGCTTGCAATCCACCGAAGAAGCTATTCTGAGTAAAGTGCCATTACTTGGAATTCCAATGTTTGGGGATCAATTTTATAATGTTAGACTCATAGTTTACAAAGGTCTGGGTTTATCACTTGATCAAGAAAGTATAACTTTAGAAAACTTCAAAATCACAATTATTGAATTGATTAACAACCCCAAGTAAAAATTATTATTTGATAAAATCAGCTTGAGGTTTTATGTTCGATATGTTTTAGGTATCGAAATCGAGTGATAGAGTTAGGAAATTTAATGGTGGATCAACCAATGACAGGCTTGGAAAAAGCAGTTTGGTGGACTGAATATGTGATACGTCACAAAGGGGCGAAACATTTTAGGAGCTCAGCTTTAGATGTTCCACTTTATCAGTATTACCTTTTAGATGTAATTGGTTTTTGCATATTAGTATTTGTGATTGTAGTTAGTATAATTTTTTTTTCATGTAAAGTTGGTCTAAAAATTTTATATTATATTATCAAAAAATTAAAAGTAAAAGTTGATTAAACTCAAAAAGACTTTTAGCGATTGAACGCAAGAATTTTATTTTATTATTACTGTTTCTCATTATTTACTATATCCCTTGCCTAGATAATATCTGATAAACTTCAATTATTTTAATTTATTAACCCCCCCCCCCCCAAAGTGCATATTTTTTACTTTTTATGTATTTAAAAACTTTATTTAAACATAATACTTTAGTATTTATTTTTTATTTTTTTTGTAAACCCCGATGATGAAATCCTGCGCACGGGCTTGGCACACTTATGATTATTTTTACGAAAAATTACGTTTATCGTATAAATTGAATTCTGTAAAGTTTTTTTTATAAAATATGAATTCTTCTGCAGGAAAATTAAGTTTTGCAATTTTTATATTGAAAAATAAACCTGCAAGAAATGCAACCTTCCCAACATCAATGCATTCAAAACTCAGTGCATTTATAGAAACAAAAACATGAATTTTGGAAAATTGCATAATTAAAGATAAGCGTAATTATATGTAGCAACAAGTGAGTTATCGTGTACACGCTAGCGATCACCGCCAATCGCTATAATTATGATAATTTTTGCAATTAATAATTGCATAATCGTTAATTGTGCAAGTCTAGAAATTTAAAATTATATTTTGGTTTTGGTTATCCACGATGAATTTTTTTAAATGTAAAAAACGAAAATATTAATAAAAAAAATAGAAATAAATTTAAAAAAAAATTATTATCCGGGAGATTCAAGATTAAATTCTTAGCCTATGCAGACAAGGAGAAATTATAAAGTTGACAGTTCAAAAAATGATAAAAAGCAGGAAATCTAAAGAGAGATCACCTAAGAGAAAGTAATAGAGGTACATGTCAGTGCCCCCCTCCGTGTTTCGAATTTTTGGATGAGTTTGGTGTCAAACGTTAGAGCATCGTTTGAGCTTCTATTATTTTCGTTTGAGCCTCAAAGGAAAGTATTATAGGAATAATTACAGTTAAATAATAATATTGCAGTGGTAGTGTGACGCAAAGGATCAAGCATACGCAATTGCAGTGGTGGCGGAGTGCTTTAAAGGTTTTCAATGCAAAATAGTGCATCCAACGGAAGGGTTTTGTAAAGCGGCCGTCCGAAGAAGAATTCAAAATTCAAAACAAATTGTTATTATAATTTGATGACGTTGACGTTGCTAATGAAATTGAGTTTTGGAAATCCCTGTATATATATTTATAATCAACAATAATTCAATTTATATAAATTATATAATTTATTAATAAACAAATTTATTTTTTGCATATTTTTGGAGTTTAGGGGGGGGGGGGGTTGAGCAAAATCTCATTAAATCTCACGTAGGGGGAGGAGGGGTCTCGGCAAATATCATGTAATTTTTTATGTCTTAACTAGTCCTAAATAAAAATAATTAAGCAAATTATGTTTTTTAAGTAAATACAACATAATCAAACACAGATTAACGTATTTACACTATAAATACGCATTTTTAAAAATCTCACCTGAGATTATGAGACGGGGGGGAGGGGATCAAGCCAAATCTCACGACATCTCACCAAGTGGGGAGGGGGGGTCTAAAAATCGCTAAAATCACCTCTCGTAATTAATGGACGCCCCTTAATCAATCATATAATTTACAAATTTAAGGCAGCAATAAATTTATAGTTGTTCAATAATTTTAATTAAACAAATAAAAATTCTAAAAATGAACAAAGAAATTAATAAATTAATTAAAAAAATGTATGCTAATAAAACTAATTTGTTGTCGGTATTGATATCACCACGATTACAAGCTTTATCATCATTAATTTTGCAAATTAACATAAAAGTCATTGAACAGTTGCATCAAAAAAAAAAAGAGATAAAGTCTAAAATATCGTCCGAATTTTTGCCAATAATTGGCAATGATTTAAAAAAAATTATATCCCTTCAAATGTTGAAGATAGAAGATTACAATTTTTAATTGTAAATGGGTAGGCTTCATCAAGATTCTCTTTAAAAAAATATTCTGTAATCAAACTCTTTTTAAAAAATTATTTAATTTGTGGCGATGCGAGGTCGTTTCTGCAGCTGCAATAAAAATCACTTTGTGATTTTGAAGCGGTTATAATTAATTTTAAAGTTTTGATGGTGTTCGTCGTAGGCATTTTCCAAAAGATATGGGATGGCAGTAAAAATGAATTTCATCCTTTTTAAATAACAAATACCTACTTTGAAATGTTACCTTTCATTAAAAAATAAATAATAAAATATATTAAACAACAAAAATCTTTAGCGCCACTTCAATTGACTTACCCGGTATCTCCCAAAGAAAATTAAGTTTTTTAATCTACTTATTGCTGATAACCTTTACCAATAATGTTTACATAATTATAATTGCATCGCCAGTGTTAATTTGTGTATCTACTTGTTAAAAACAAGAAATAGAAATCTGCACATGTAGTAAAAATGTTGACTTTTTTCGTAGGAATAATTATTATAAGTTTGTTGTGTTTCATTTCCATGAGAAAACCAAAAAAATTTCCACCAGGTAATATTTTTGAAATTTTCCTAAAAAATATAAACTAATCAATTTATTGCTATAGTTATTTTTTGTTTTAAAAAAATTATTTTTTAAGTAGTTTAAAAATTTATAGAAAAGTTCAAATAGCACTTTTTGGGAAAATAATTGTTTTAAAAAAAATATAGCGACCGGTACTAAAGTATTTTAGTGCCATCCGTCATCGACAGTAAAGTGTCTAATTTTCTAAGCCTAAGCTAAGGTAACATTTTTCAGAAGCGTCAGTCTGCTGTGATTTTATCGTAAGTAATTTAGTTGGGTATATTTAACAAAAAAATTTTGTTACATATATTTATGTTTTTGATTTAAATAAATTTTTGTTCGGCAACAAATTTTTTGTTGGACGCCCGGGTGGGCAATGATGCAAGTATTTTCATCTGATTGTAATATTTACTTCTTTGGCCGGTCAATGACGTTAATGGCCAAAATGGTTTGGACAATAATGATATAGTATAAATACTATAAAGTACAGCAAAATGGCGATGCACTTCAACCCCGGACAATAATTATTTGTCGTGCATGCTTTTTCAGTATAAGTGAAAGCAACTCGGCCCTTCTCAAGGGCATCATAAGTGTACAGGAATTTTTATTTAATTTAGACAAACGCAAACTCATTTTAGAGTAGATCCGTGATTCGTCGGTGATTGTGTTAGCCGAAACTAAAACAAAATAATTTAATTTAATTTAATTCATTTATTTTAAGGTGGATCCGTAATTTGCAGTGGTTGCGCCAGCCAAAACTGACCCTACGCAACTCTTCACTGCGCTGCGGAGCGGTTTGGCTGGCGCTTACTCGCTAAAAACATCGCCAAAATCATTCCACCTCGACTGGGAGGCCCCGAACTCCCCAGAGAATCCCGAACTCGGCAAAGTACGAAACGTGTGTGACGGCTATCACTAAGAGTGATAGAATACAAAATCTGTAGAATTGTTATTTCATCATTGCCCACCCTGTACTGGGCATTAACGTCATTGCCCGGTCAATGATGTAAAAACCACATATGAAATTTTAAATGTCAACATCGCCCAAAATGCATGGTCATTGACGTCATTGCCCGGTCAATAACGTCAATGCCCAACAGAGCTGAGCATTGACGTTATTGCACGGCCATTGACGTTAATGGCCGAATTGTCATCATTGACCTTAACATATATATAACAAAAAATGTTTGTTATATATACGCAACTAAAATTTTTCGTTTCCTCCAATAATTTTTTTTTGTTTTAAATAAATTTTTGTTGGGCCAAAAATATTTTATTTATAATCATTGCTGTAAGTCGCACGCCATAGATATGTGAGTGGGTCGTTTATTTAAAATTGGGATTCGCGTGCGACACTTGGCAAATTTACTTTACATTAAAATTGTTTACCTTTAAATATTTAAATTACTACTTGCCGAGTTGATTAGTTTAGATGAAGTTCACCGTAGTTCACCATTGTTGACATAAAATTTAAGTATAAATAACTTTATATAAAAAAATATAACCTCTTTAATTGGTTATCAACATGATGCCGTAATAACGTAATATTACGTTGGTGAAAACATGTCGTCAACACAATGTGCCTTTCCTGCCTGTGTACTAAGATACAATATTAAATTAAAATTAAACATAAAATTATAAAAGAAAATAAAAAAGAAAACTATTATTCCTTTCATAGGTCCAATATTTCAGTTGCTAGTTAAACTAAATTCAAGGATTAACCTACGTTTATGGCTACCTGATTGGTCAGATACTGAGTTTAAACTCTGATCTTAGTTTAAACCACAACTGAAATACCGGCCCTTAGTCAATATAAGACTGCTTATGTGTAGTATACAGTAGCGCTACAAACAAGAGTGGGTTTTTGCTAGCCACCTCATTTATGAAGGGTTTTCAAGACAGATTACCTTGGTGGTTTGCCATTGCCCGCAGAGGGGGGACGGTCAGAATAAAATTCTTGCTCTACTCGGGCTCGAACCAGGATTCTCTGCTTAGAGCTCGTGCCAAGTAGAAATGGACTTGACAATCATCGTTTTTTAGCTATAACTTTCTTGATTTTAGAGATACAGCAAAAATTGTACTTATACAAATTTAAAGAACTAATAAAATTCTTTAAGTTCGATATTACAAGTTTTGCCGTATCTCAAAAATCCAGCAAGTTATTGCTGAAAAACGATGATTGTCAGGTCCATTAGACCATAACCGTCACCGTCCTCTTATGTGTAGTATACTTAATTTCAATTTATAGGTCCAAAATGGTATCCAGTGGTTGGAAGTTTTTTACAATTTAAAAAAGTAATGAAATCATGTGGAGATGTAGCAGTTGCAATGGATACACTTTCAAAAAAGTATAAATCCAACGTTATTGGTTTAAAATTTGGAAACCATAATGTGGTCTTTGTATGTTCGTATAAATTAATCAGGGAAGTACTTCTAGACGGAAACTACTCTTCAAGACCAGACAATTTTTTTAGCCGATTGCGTTCCATGGGAAAAATAAGAGGTAGGTATTGGTTAACTAAATCTTGAATTTTCTACAACTTATTATTTTGCTCTGCTTTATTCTTCATGGTTCATTCATTCAACTAATTTACCAACTTTTGCCAATAATTGTCGACAATATCGGGAGGAAGTTTCTCCCGCCCCCCTTGGATCCCTCATTTATCATCTGTTCAATACCAAATTAATTACAGGAATTTCAATGGCCAGTGGAGAATTATGGATTACTCAGAGAAACTTTGTGGTCAAGCATCTTCGCAATGTTGGATTAGGCAAAAAAATCATGGAATGCAAAATTCAAAATGAAGTTCAAGAACTGATTAAATCAATCGAATTAAATCCAAGCAATGTTAACTTCTCTGAATTGCTATCGCACTCCATTTTAAACGTTTTATGGTTTTTGGTAGCTGGAATCCCACTTTCAAAAGAGGATGGAAGAGTAGACAAACTCTTAAAACTTTTATACAAACGAACGCTTGCGTTTGATATATCTGGGAGCACTTTAGCGTACTTTCCCTGGTTGAGGTTTGTAGCTGCAGAAAAGTTGGGATATAATTTGATCAAAGATATAAATTTGGAACTCGAGAGGTTCCTAAAAGAAACAATCAAAGAGCATATCGATACTTGGACGGAAGGAAGAAGCGATGACTTAATTTATGCTTATATTTCCGAAATCAAACAAAACCCTGGAACCAGCACCATGTTTTCTTGTAAGTTTATTTAAATTATTATTTTGTAATAATTTGAATTATGTAGATATGAATTTTAAAAAGATTAGAATTTCATGTAAATTGTGTGGCATTTAGTGGATATGCATTATTATTTATTTTGCAAACTTTACGATTAAAATTCTAATGTGAATTCTAATTCTAATAAAAATTCTTCATGCTATTTTTTAATTATAATTAATTTTTAGACGATCAGTTATTAATAGTCTGCTTAGATTTATTTATTGCTGGAGCGACGACTACAAGCTCAACAATAAATTTTTCGTTCTTAGCTATGGTATTGAATCCAAACATTCAAACTGAAGTGCAGAAAAGTTTAGATGCCGCATTTAATACAAATAATCCTTTAGAATACAGTGACAGACAAAAGTAAGAATTAAAATTTTATTTGTAAATTATTGTACAAAAATATTATATTTCAGAGTTCCATTTGTAGAAGCCGTCATAATGGAAGTAGAGAGGTATTATCTAATTTTACCTGTAATTGGTCCAAGATCATCTCAGCAGGAAGGAACTTTAGCTGGTTACACAATCCCCAAGGTAAAATTTTATTTGTACTTACATTGTGATCAGGAATGTAAGAATTCCTTGACTCTTCTAGCGACTCCTTATTCCTGTTTGTTGATGGAAAATGAAAGATTGTTTTCTTCCCTGATTCCATTGTGGAATTTCTTCTGATTCGTATTTTTTTTATAGGGAACAACAATGTTTTTATCGGTAAATTCCATTTATACTAACCCAGAGCATTTTGAAAACCCAGAAATTTTTCATCCGGAAAGATTTCTGAACAACGATGGTCAACTGATTTCTACTGAAAATTTTTTCCCGTTTGCAATTGGTACAAGTAAATTAATAATGTACAATAAAGGTAATTTGAATTATATTTTTTAGGTAAAAGAAAATGCTTGGCAGATTCTTTGGCAAAAAATTGTATTTTCATATTTTTTGCTGAAATTTTACGTAAATATAAAATTTTTCCATTAAGTGGAACTACTATTAAACAAGAAAAAATGGTGCCGGGGCTTAGCAGAACACCACAAAAATATTCCGTACAATTAGTTAAGCGCTTTTAAACCAGGTTAGCACCTTACTAAAACAACTTATTACTATTCAAATAATGAACATGCTGAAAGAGAAGACGTCATGGTACACAACTGAAAATTACAAGACCAAATTGTAAAGCAAAATAAAACTTTTAGAAGAAGACAATATGCAGTTTTGTGAATTAGAAAAACAAAGGAGAAAATTTGACTGAAATAAAAAATATCCTTAACTAAATTTTTTTCCATTGATGTAACAAACGGCCAAATAAAAAGTGCGCTGATATTGTTTTTAGTTGGTTCCTATTAAAACAATAGATAGGAATATAAAAACTAGTTCGTAATAGTAAATTATATAACAAGGGCGTAAAGTATTAGATAATTGCGAAGTGGTAACCAACCAAAATGTAACATAATGCCACAATTTACGATGCTGATTGGTCCAGCATGAAAGATGAAATAATAAGAATCTTGATATTGCATAACCTTGATTACTTACGATCATGAGATAATAACTATTTAATTGTTTAATGCAGTTTTATTTAAATAAATAAATAAATAAATAAAGAAACAAACAAACAAACAAACAAACAAACAAACAAACAAACAAACAAACAAACAAACAAATAAAAAAAATAATAAATAAATAAATATATCAATAAATAATATTATTTTGTTGTTTGTTTTTATTTCTTTAATAATAAAATTCTCATAAATTTAACAATTTGCAAAATTCAAAAGGTATTGTAAAGTAAACTTGTATACTAGTGCATATGTGCGAGTTATCTCTTCAATTCAGCTTTTCAATTTATAAGATATTTCTTTAAAAATAAGTATAATTTGGATATTGAACGAAGAAAAAATAAATAAAAATTATAATTTTGAATTTGGACTTTTCCAAATATCAATTATAATAATATTAATTGGAATGGAAATTTAAAATCAGGCGAAAACATTTCCCTACTTATTAATATTCAGGAATGGGTCGATTACTAACTGATTGTAAATGAATTTCATTACTAATAATTTTTGTTTTGCTTTTTAAAATATTAATTCTTTACATATTATAAATTAACTACTTGATAAGTTAGAATTCTGAATTTAAATAAGTAATGCGAACAACAATATTATCATTTAAAGCAAATATTTGTGCGGATATATAATAAACAAATAATTTTCTGCAAGCAGTTTTCCAGAAGTAATACAAAGAAGTATAAATTGGTATAAGAATTACCTAGGTATAATGATTGCATGTTTCGTTTTACTAAGCTTGATATTATATTTAGTTAGTATTTTGTATTACTCTACGAAAAAGCCTAATAATTTTCCACCAGGTAAATATATTTAATTTTACTTTTATTGTTAAAGATACCTAAATAAGGTATTTGATATTTGATGTATTTCATGTTCATTAATCATTAAGTAAGAGTAGTGAATATTGTGGTCAATACCATTTATATGCAATGGTAAATATACAACGGTGGTTTGTGCTGTGAGTGCTACAAGTCAGTTCATTCCACCAAGTTTCGTATTTGGCCGTGTATATGTTACGGCCATTGACGTAAATTGGCCATTAACGTCATTGACCGGCCATTGACGTCAACCCCCGTTAACGATGGGCAATGAAGTAAATATTTTCATTTGATTGCAATATTTACGTCTTTGGCCGGTCAATGACGTTAATGGCCAACATAGATTGGCAAATGATTATATTATAGAATAACTAGGTACTATGAAGAACAGCAAAATAGTAATTTAAATTTGTTGTATTCATTGTATTATAATATAATATACTTATTATTGGCCGGGATTATAAAGGATAGTTAAATATTTACTTGCTAGAATAAAATTTACTCCGTAGATTTGCGTATTATAAAAGACAAATAAATTTAAATTTTATCATTTAATTTAACCTCTCGATTTACTCCCGAGAATAAAATTTACTCCATAGATTTGCGTATTATAAAAGACAGATAAATTTACTAGCTAGGTTAAATCCATGGATAAATTAAACTATCGATTTCTAGGGATAAATATTTACTTGAGTAGTAAATATTTGCGAAATAGACCAATGACGGTTATTTTTGCGCTATTTAGTTGAATGGTGGTATTAATTTAACCTATAAATTAAGTGTAGTTGCAAATTTCACCACGATTTCGTCAATCTCTTCTGAAGATGAAAACCATGAGGAAGTACAATCAAGAATGCTGCGTATATTTAGAAGCAGAATTGATCCATTTGATTTCCTAAGTGATGACGACTTGAGAGATAGGTTTCCTTTCAATAACAAACCGTTGTGGCTTTCATATAAGGGTTAGTGAAGGAAAAAATAAAGAAGGGAAAAAGAAGGATAAGATGAGAAAAGATAAAAGTTTTACTGAAGGAAACCATGATGTAACGCCAATAAACATGCTCTTGATTGCACTATACGTTTCTCTAACACTGGATTTGTTTTTTTATTGGGGATCACTTCAATCCCTGTTACAAATGCCCAACAAACCCCAACAAAATTAAAGCTGTTGAACTGATATATGCTTTTTTCACGGGAATTCCCAGCAAAACCCAACATAAACAATGTTGACAATGTGTTGGGAAACCCCAGTAAGTTCCAACTTAAATATACCCTTCAACATAGTTTTATAAACTTTTAATATTATTCTTCTCACGAATTAAGATATATATATTATTTACATAAATATTCCCTTAAAAATATCATTTATTAACAAAAATAATAAAAATTAAAAAATAATGAAATAAATTTTTTTGAATTAATCATCTTAATTAACAAGGTGATTAATGATGTACCTCTTTGTAGAAGAAGAAGGATAAACTAGAAATTATTAGGTGAAGTGTGCATGGAAGTTTTAAATTGAGGAACAAAATTTAGACGAGAAAGAAATTTGATAAAAAATAGGTGTTCATTGCTAGTTACTAGGTTACATTGGTAGATGGTAAATTATAATAAAAAATGATATTTATTAATAATTATTATGTACAGGTTTTCATGTAATGCATCAATATAAAAAGTTATAATTTTTGTTTATGCAATACAAAGATTTGTTTGACACCGGGGATGTTCGAATTTAACATGAATTTGCATATGATTCAAATTAAGTGAAAATCGAAAGGGGGTAAATGCAGTGTCTAAAAATACAATCAATCGAGCCGCAGGCAGTTGTTAAATTAATTAATTAAAAGGTTTATTTTAAAAATCACAATATTATTTCAAAGAAACTTAGCATTTAAAGTTTTAAAAATATCAATTTAAAAAAGAATTTATTGGTTAAGGAAACAATCAAAAGTTGAGAAATTGAGATGTGGTAACATAAGATTGTCGACAGTGCGCGTGCATGCGGATGCAATAAAAATAACAAATCGAATTATCATTAACAAGCATTGATTTAAAAATTGAATTTGAAAAAAAAAGTTAAATTGCTTAGACAACATATTGACAAGATAATAGGGGTATTCATACTCTCTGGTAAATGCCATGGTAAATTTACCCCGTGGTAAATTTTTAATATGTGTAACTAGGGGTAACTAGGTTACATTTACCACGGGGTAAATTTACCACGGCATTTATCACAGAGTGTGCACCTTTATAACTGGGAAATAAGTTAGTTGACGATAGAACCTGAACGAGGTAGGTCATTGCGGGTGGTGGTCGTCCGGAAACCGAGGTCAACCATAAAGTGAATTAAAAATAAATCTTTCGAAGCAAGAATAACAAATTCAATTTGGAAATAGTACGAGGTGTAATTTTTGGACAAAATATTTTGGAACAAGTGAAAGGGAATTCATTTGGAATTAGCTGGAAGCAGTTCTATGTAACGTGAGGAAGAAATGGAAGATTCAGAACCAATTTAAAGTTGACCATTTGGGTCAAATAAAAGAAGAAGATAAGAACAGGTTTGCATAATTACCATTCTAAGTGTTAATGCGGTTCTTGATAGAAATAAGACGGATCTCGAAAAACGGACAGCTATTTGGTAATAAATGTTAATTCAATTAAAAATTGTAATTCAATTGTTTATTTAATTTAAAAATAAAACCAAACATTCATTCAAAAATTTTTTTAAATCTTGAAAATAAAAGATTGCATAATAATATTCATTCGTTCCACAAAGATCTGGAAGCGGAGGTTTGATAGCTTTGCATTCATTGCATTAAGAAAAGTAAGTATGGACTCTTAAAGATCTTCCGTCTTTAACAGTGCAATACAAATGAGAGAAAAACTTTTAAATGGAGCTCCTCCAGGGTATGACGGTGCAGCTGAAAAAAATGAATGGATATCTGGTGAAACCTCTTTGAAATACTTACAACATTTTGCTAAACACGCCAAACCTTCAACTAAGGGGCTAGTTCTACTTATCGTAGACAATCACTTGTCACGTATATTTCTCTGGATGGGATTAACTTTTGCAAAAAAAACGGAATTATAATGATTGGATTACCACCCCATACATTCATACATACATCACACTGCTTACAACCTCTTGATGTTACGATCTTCGGCCCACTGATTCTTACGTGGTCGACAATCCTGAAAAACCAATTGGTGATAACTGATAAGAAACATTGGGCAGCTTTTTTGCCGTTAGAAGAACAAAATCCAAGAGTTTCTCAAAATGCTTCATTGGCAAGTTTATGTCGCTTCACTAAAATTTCGAAGCGTTCTTCAACTCCCATTAAAGAACATAACATAAATCAAACGTTAGAACGTACATTAACTCCGCCTGAAGTGCGTCAGATGACTCAAACTCCATCAACTCCAACTAAAGTGCATCCCATGAATCAAACTTCCCCAAAAGCTAGGTGCAGTTATACATTTTTGCCATGTTGTGCCAAGCCACTGCCGAAAGCAGAAAAAAGCAGAGAACGAAAAAACCGCAAAATGGTCTCATTGGTTTTAATTAGCACACCAATAAAACGGCAATTAGAAGAAAGGCTTGACGAGTTAAGAAAAAAAGATACCAAAAAACGAAAGGTTTCCGTACGAAAGGAATTAACGCCAGCAAAGTCCAAAAGAAGGTATTCAAATGGCAAAAGTTCTGAAACTATAAAGGTTGCATCATGTCCTGCATGTAAAGAACTGGATGTAGATCTTCAGCAGAAGAATGAATTGAATGATTTACGAGTTCCAATTTGTGGCACAAGGAATGTACTTACTACAGCGGTACAGGACACTTTAAGTGTGATTTCAGTTAAGTTTCTTTTTTTGGTTACTGTCAGTTAATCTGCACCACGAATTTCACATTTTTCTATATACCATTGGAAAGAAAACAATTTTTTAAGTATATTAAAACAAAAATATTGGTGGAATATCCATTAGTTCTCGAGAAAACGGAATTTTAAATTTGGAAAAAAGGTTATCAGGATATTGGATCCCCAATAAAAACAAGAGTAATCTGTTTGGTTTTCAGTCTTGAGAATGGTTTAATTAATAAACCGAAACGTCGACCAAACAGATTATTTGTTTTTATTGGCGATCCAATATCCTGATAACCTTTTTTCAAAATTAATTGCCTTGGATGAGAATTTTTTTCCTTTGGCATTTTAAAATTCAAATTTTCCATATGTTCGACATATGTTCGAGTACATAGAAATTGCAAGTCACGAGTTTTCTGTTGACGGTACGTGTACTCTGAATTAGTCTTAGTGACAGCCGTCATACGCTTGTCACACCTCGCCGAGTACGGGCTTCCCAGTCGAGGTGGATTGAGTTCAGGGATGTTTTTTAAACTGCCCGTAGCGCTCTGATCGTAGCGAAGAGCTGCGAAAGGGCAGTTTTGGCTGGCGCAACTACGGCAAATCACGGATCCACCGTAAAATTAATGAATTAAATTAAATTAATTTGGCTCCTTCCACTAATTTATATATGGTATTTTATATGTAAAATTTTTGATCTTTAAATGCTGATGGATTACAAACTAATGGATAATCCACTAAAAATTTTTTTTAATATGCTTAAAAAATTATTCTATTTCCAATGATATATAGGAAAAGGTGAAATTCGTGGTACAGATTAACTGACAGACCCCCCTTTTCTTACCCCGATATGATAGTCAACTTTCCTTTCTAGTAGGGTAAGATGACGAAATTCCATTTTTTTGTTTTATGTTTTTATAAGAATCTGAGTTTTGTTTTTGCTTAGCTGAATATTATATTTTGTTTTTAAGACATTTTTCATGTTACTTTTAAATTTTTTACTCCATATTAAACTATCGCCAACTTACCCCACCGTCCCTATAGTAAATTCTTCTCCTTCTTTCACTTTCGGCTAGGAATTTGTTCCTGTTTATGTTGGCTCTTTACTCTATACGGATGACAAAAACCAACTTTGTGCCCATCTCTTGGGAGGTCGCCCTCCCAAGAGATGGGGGTCTTTTCCCTGTCGGTCGTTGATTTTTACAAATGTTGGCCAGGCTGTGTTTGTCTATGCGATTAACGTGATCATTCCAAGCTTTCTTTCGGTGCTTTATGGACTTCACTATGTATATCTACCACGTCACAGCTTTGTCTGATACTTTTGCTTTGTTTCAGCTCTTGTTTCTGTAGCGTATGTTAGAACAGAATGTACTATTGTTTTATTATCTTGCTGTCCGTGCTCATATAGTTGTCACCCCAAATTATGGTTCTTAAACTGCCATATATCTGTGTCGCTCTGATAGTCTATTGCTGTACCTCACCTATTAATACTCTCGTACTGTTAAGTTCTGTGCCCTGCTCCACTATCTCTCCGTCTATTTACAATTTACAACGGATGGGTTCTTTAGCAATTATCATTGTGTTGGAGGTTGTGGTAAATTGCAACAGCTGTCTGGTCATCAACAATTAGTACTTCATCATCTGCGTAGCATAAGATATTGATGTTCTTATTTCCCATACGATATTCTTCTTTACGTCTTACGGATTGAATGAGCTTATTTATTATCAGATTGAAGAAAAAGGGACTAAGGAAGTCACCTTGTCGTGACCGTGTCGTCACTATGGTCACTGCAGTCAATTCTGATATTTTAAAATATTTATGTATTTTATATTATAATAATTTAAAATTGTTAGAAAAATTAATTAATTATTAATTTTTACTTGCTCGGTTTAGATACATTTTCAAAAATTGTTATTTTTATTGATTTTGGAATCAAGTTAGGTAAAAATTTGATTTTAAAGAAATGCCAATTAACTTAGAATTTCTATTTTTTCTATTGAATTGAATACTGTTCGCGTTAATAATATTATTCCAGGTTTGCCAGATGAGAATCTGAAATTCGAAACACCTAGGGCCTATGGGTAGCCAACTAATTTATATATTTGCATATTTTATCGATAAAAAAACAATTTAAAATTGTCAAATAATTATTTTCGTCCATATTGTAATAATTCTAATTATTTTTTTCGGGATTTTTGGACTTTTTTAATCACACTCTGTGAAACGATCTACTAATTGCCCAAACTTGTTGTGAACCTCGTCAGGACTAGAAACCGTTTTATTGTAATATAGAATATAAACATTTTTTTACAAATTTTACCTAATTTCAATGAAGTATTATAATATTAGTTAAAACAATTTCTTATAGATTAAGTTAAAGATGGAAAGCAATGACAATAGAATTTTTGACGTAAATCAAAGATAAACAATAAAACAATGTAACATTATAGTTTCTAATCCTGATGAGGCCCACAACAAGGTTGGGCGAAACGTAGACCGTTACATAGAGTTTGATTAAAAAAGTCAAAAATTCCCGAAAAAAAAAATAAGAATAATTTAAAATTATATAATGAATTATACAAATTGTAATATTTTGATTATATTTATACATATTATTATGCATTAACCAATTAAGTTAAAAACTCATAATTGAAATGAAAAATTCAAACAACAATTACCATTTCCAGTAAATATTTGCATAGGTACTTGTTATATAACAAACAAATAATTTGCTGTAAGCAGTTCTCCAGAAGTAACACCCCAGCATTGATTGCATGTTGCAAAAATGTTTGCATACTATTTTATTTTACTAAGCTTTATATTATGTTTAGTTAGTTTTTTGTATTTCTCTACTAAAAAGCCTAATAATTTTCCACCAGGTAAATACATATGTTTAATCTTTTTTTAGATCCATTAAATCCATTTAAAATCATATAGGTAGGTTGGGTGCAATTTATTTTCAAAATTCGTTTTCGCTGAAATATGTTGGTTTTTACCTCAAAAGAAGTCTTGATGTCCATTAAGACAGAACAGAATTTTAAGATTTCGAAGTATGTAACAATTTTTTGTTAATTGTTACGCGATCCCTAGATGACGATTTTTAGTACGCCTATGCTTAGTAAGGCATGCGCGAGGGATCGTAGAAGGCGCGTGCTGAGCTGGGAGCGGGATTCTAAAACGCACGGTCAGAGAGGAAAGACGTGTTTAGTTTCGTTGGTGGCTGAAGATTATTCAGATAGGGCAGAATAATTATTAAGGAGTACGCCTGAGGAAGAAATCTGTCAGCGGATGTTGGAATTACGAAACCGTAAAACCTTTGTAATCAAGTTAACATTGGAAACCTTATTTTGGGATTTGTACCGTGGCGCCTAACTCAAGCTGCCTTCATTGCCTGCAACATTGAATGTTCTTTTTGGAATACGTTTGTGGCCGTATGTTGAATCTTTCTGGTTTTTACTTACCTCGACGACTAATGGAAAAGTTCAGTTTTGTGCTACGATAAAGTTTTTGGTAGCGAATTTCTTGTTTGTGCGACGCAAAAATTCTTCAAGCAGCTTCGCAATCGAGCCGTGGTTTTTCATCTGCAGTAGCCAGGGAATTCATCGAGTCAAGAGCTTGTGTGGGTTGGAATTGCAGTACATAATTGGTAAACAAGTATTGTCGAATTACTATCTTGTAAACGAGCCAGGCCTTGGTAAGTGTTTTTTTGCTTTACTGATTTTTACTGCAATTGTGGAAAAGTCGAGTTTTACATCAGCTGGCGACGTGGATGTTCCCTATTTTGTGGCTAACGATTCAAATTATATTAAAATTGGAAGTTGTTGTATTCTTTGTAATATTCATTATACGGTTATTTGTTTAAGAGAGTTTTATTTTGTTCCGAGGAAGCAAATTCTTATTTTTCTTCAGAACCTACGCTCTGCCTCCGCTATAAGAGCTGGTTTTCTACCTGGGCTTCACCACAAATATATTATTACTGGGAAATACCTATCCCAGGTGTGGTGAGCAAGATATTTTTTTATAAAAAATACCGAAATTGCTACAAGTAAATAATTCTATTTTCAAAAATTCACTGTATAGCACAAGAGAAATCGCTGGTAATTTGGTAATTTTGTAGCTTTTGAGTTGATTTTTTTCCTCTAGTAAACCCTTTCGCTACTGGCTGGCTAAATTTAGTACACGGTTTTCTATATCAGGTTATCAGGAACGTAATTTCATCATTTGATTTTGATGTACTAAATTTAAGAAATTCATAAATTCGTATTAAAAATTTGTGGGATCATATTAATGAGATTTAAATAAAATTTTTCAAATAACAGTAAAAGTTGCATAGTAGAAATTTGTTTTTCATTACAGGTTTAATTGTAAGATAGATTTCAAAACGGCTGTGTGTATTATAGACTGTTACGTTAATTTATTTACTTGAAAATCCAAATACAAAAAAATAAAAGAATTACGAAAAATCCGGAGAGTATGTCAGGGGTGGTCTGTTCATAATGCAAAACAATAAAATTGCAGAAATTGTAAATTGTTTAATACGAGCATTAAAACAACTTAGTTCAAAATCACAAAAATGGTTAAAGGGCTTGGATCCAGCTTACTAAAATTCTAAATCAAATCAATAATTACAAAAGCTAAATATACCAAAAATTCCACATAAATTTTGTATTAATCAATTTTCACTGAACTTGGCTCATGCCAATCGGAGTTACCGCGACACTTGTCCATAATCACAATCAATTTGCTGCGATCCAAATCTCCGGATGTCATCCTAAACTTAATTTAATAATACAAATTTTTACCTTACAAAGTCGGATACTAGTACCATCAGATTTCTTAAGCAGTTTCCAATTCTTACAGACTTGCCAAAATATATCTCGAACTAATCTAGATGCCCTTCGGCCTGAATTTACCATGGGGCGCCTTCCATAAAATACATATATGATGTTGAAGTCGATTACAGAACATCTTAATTACGTGAGTTGGTTCCTTTATGGACTACACGAATAAGTGAGTTGACTCAACAATCTTATTATAAAACTTTCAAAAGCCGATAGCATCACAAAATTGTTCTGAATTTTCAAACATTCACAATTTTTAGAACTAATTACTGATTAATTTCATCGTGTTACAATTAATTTCGGACTACGGAGGACTGTCGTTCCCCCATCCCATGGTTGAATCCTGACGCCGTGATTAACGAAGTTAACCAAGCAGTTGCTTAAACAATTTCAAATTATAACTGGATACGCGAAGCTCGTTACCATTTTGATGGTTTAGCTGGGACTGCTCTTCCCCGCACGTGTGAGTTACTTATATTGCATCTTATCACCCCCTTGCGACACAATCGTCGCCTACTCTCTGCATCCAGGTCGCTGAATCGTAAATAGTCGCACGGTTTCGACGGAACTTATTAAGCATAAAAATTATGTTTATTAAGCTTATTAAGCCTAGATTATAATTAAATTTATTTTTCAACGTGGTAAAAAAACATAGACGTAACAAGACACCTGGATTTTTGTTTGTGTTTGGAAAAGTTATTGCTTTGACGTATAACAGATATACAGTGTTTTAAAATTTTTATATATGTATTTTCGATTTTTCCATATAGGACATAATGTCCTAATTTTAAAACATCTTGTATCTCGTTAACAAGGGGTCCTAGAGACTTTGTCAAAAAATCAAAAAATTTTAAAAAGATTTATAGCTAGTTTACTAAATTTCAATTTTATACCTATAAAAACGAAACTTCATGAGCGAAAAATGAGCATTGTAAATTATTTAAATTTTCTGAAAAAATCTAAAGTTGTATTTTCAAAAAACTTTCTTTTTTATTTTAATCTTTTTAGACTTAGGATACACTATAGTATACCCACTTTTTATTAAATTATGTAAATTAAATTCAATAATAAATATTTCCGAAACTAAACTAATTAATAAGTTTCAAAAGTTAAATGATAGATCGCTCAATTGAAGCCACCTATATTTTTTGATTCTGATGTATTAAAATATTATCATTATACTAGGTGACCCAGTGAACTTCGTACCACCTAAAATTGATTCGATTGTAACTCTTTAACAGGGAGCGTCCATTAATTACGTGAGGCGATTTTGGAGATTCCCCCCCCCCCCCCCCCCCCAGTGAGATGTTGTAAGAAATAATTATAGTTATATTGTTGTGGGATTTTGTATTAAAATTTACCTACCCTGCACAAACCTTAAAGTTTGCCCACTCTAGCTCTTTTATTGTCGGTTAACAAGAGACACCCAGATAGTCGGCTCCTATGTGCCTTTTAATAGCACCAATTTATTTTTATAATCCAAAAATTAATCCATAAAACAATTTACAATGCAATTTCAATTAAAAATAACTTTAAAATAAAATTTTTAAAGTTTTGTAAATGGAACGGTGATTGTGAGTACGGCTTATCACCCCAGGTGCTACACGCGTATACAAATCTTCTTTTCCTTCAATTTTAATTTTAACTAAATTTAATTTATCCAAAACCAATTCTTCCAATGTTCAAATGTTAATTTAATCAATTAATATCCAAATTATCAAATCCAATTAACAATTAATGTCCAAATTATTATCAACTTTGATAAAAAATCGAAGAATCAAGATCATTAAAAATTCTCCCCAAAAATAACTTCTTTATTTGTTAATCAAACAAATCAAATCGCACCAATTCAAAAATAATCATAAAATGCCAAAGACTATGCAAAAATCTCAAAAATTAACAAGAGCGCAACGGAATACGTCCGCTCTCGACAACTACGTCGGCAAAAAGCCCCCGCTCCTCTAAAAATTCTACCAACCTTTACAATTTCGCGAATAATTGCGAAATTCAAAATAATTATTTACAAAATCAAACTTAAATATTAAAAATTAACAAAAATTAACAAATTCATTTCAAAATAAATAAAATAATTCAAAAATATTCAAACTTTGCATTTTGATACACGACAATATATTTTATAATTATATTACAATGAATTACTCAAATTTTCCCATTGTATTAATTAAATTAGAAATGCACAATGCACAATTTAATTGAGGAATGCAAACAAAAAGGAATCTCAAGATTGTATAATATTTTTCGAAAAAACTTAACTCACGATCATTTTGGATGCACAATTTAATTGAGGAATGCAAACAAAAAAGAATCTCAAGATTGTATAATATTTTTCGAAAAAACTTAACTCACGATAATTTTGGGTCGTATCAAATGACAACGTGTTTTGTTCCCGGTTTCCATGTATTTTATTTTGTTTATAATAAATAAATTTCTGACGGAGGCGATAACAGTCGCCGAAAGCTTAAAAATATAATTTCATTATATTATTGAATTTAACTTGTTATTTAAAGTTTTATTATAAAACTGAATTTTCGGGTTGGCTGGGTAGCAATTCAAACAACAATTTTGTCTGTCGACGTTTCGGACAATTTATTTATCCATTATCAAGACTGAAAAAGAGAAAACCATTTTCTCTTTTTCAGTCTTGATAATGGATAAATAAATTGTCCGAAACGTCGACAGACAAAATTGTTGTTTGAATTGCTACCCAGCCAAACCGAAAATTCAGTTTTATATTTTCATTGGGTGAGAACTTTATTTTACTTAAAGTTTTATTGTTTATAATATTTTTCTTGTTTCTTATATTTTTTCCATTTCATTCATTATAATATGCAATTTAAGATGAAATAACCGCGAAATAGGGCCTTATATCGCATTACGAATTTTTAACTTTTAATTTTTTTCATAAATATTTTTAATCCTGACCTGTGATTGTATCAATCCGTTTTCTTTTTTGTTTTCTTTTGACCATTCCGTTTCTTTTTGCGACCCTTCACTTTGAAGTCTCTTTTTTGAACACCCGTTGCTTTTCTTCTCAAATTGTTTTTCAATTGTCTTTTTTTTAATCCGCACATCTAGTTTTCATATTTTGAATTTAATTAATTTTTTTAAATTAATCAAATGACCAAACAGGGAAATTTAAAATTATTAAATCATACTATACAGGTACTTAAACTAATATTGCCACAGAAAACTTGGAAGCTTGTGGTCGGCTTCCAGGACCTTCTGCACAATTTTGCAAAGCCATGGAAGTCCCCCACGTTCACATCTAGTTCGTGTTTTATCGCAATATGTTATAAACTAATAACTTTCTGCAAACAGTTTTCCAGCAGTAATACAAACAAATATAACTTAGTACAAAAATTACCTAGTATGTAAAATGATTGCATGTTTTGTTTTATTAAGCTTGGTATTATATTTAGTTAGTATTTTGTATTTCTCTACGAAAAAGCCTAATAATATTCCACCAGTTAAATATATTCAATTTTACTTTTACTGTTAAAAGTAAATTTGATGTTTTTCATATTCATTAGTTATTACAAAAACAGCATTTTCATTTTTATTGTATAGTATTTTTATAAATATTATATAAAAGTTGTGAATGGCTATAATATTATTGGTACATAAAATATCTTGAATTAATAGTATATTATGTACCAAGGTGGAAAATGCCTTATTACAACCGAGCGCTAAACAGTCCGGTTGCTGGTTAGGATATCTACTGATCATCAATTCTCTTTCCTTTATTTTTATGTGGCCCTACAGTAATATCCATTAGTTGTACTCTATTTTCTGTTTAATATCTACAATTAACTCAATAAATCCACAAAAACAAAATTATTTTTAGAAATTTTAACTTTTAGGTCCAAAATGGTATCCAATTGTAGGAAGCTTTCCGCAGCTTAAAATTTTGATGAAATTTCAAAATGATCTAGCAAGTACATTTGAAACTCTTTCGAAACAATATAAATCAGATATTATCGGATTGAAGTTAGGATCAGAAAAAGTTGTAGTAGTGTCATCTTCTAAGCTAGCTAAAATTGTTCTTCTTGATGATAATTATCTAGAAAAACCAGATACTTTTTTTCATCGGATTCGTGCAATGTGGACATTAAAAGGCAGATGAAATGTTTTTGTTAAAAAATTTAAAAATCTTTCGTTAACTGATATTTTAGGTATTACAGTTTCCAGTGGAAAATTATGGGCAGAACAAAGAAAATTTGTAGTTATGAATCTCCACAAACAAGGTTATGGTAAAAGATCAATGGAAACAAAACTTATGAACGAAATTAAGGAAGTAATAAATATTATTGATTTAAATCCAATTGATGTTGATTTCGGAATATTATTTGCACCGTCCATGTTAAATGTAATATGGACTCTAGTAGATGGAACTGAAATATCCAGAGATGATTTAAGAGTAAAAAAATTCTTAGACCTTATGAATAAACGAACACTTGCATTTGATATGTCCGGCAGCACTTTGAATTATTTTCCATATTTAAGATTTTTTGCACCCGAAAAATTTGGATATAATTTATTAAAAGAAGTTAATTTAGAACTAGGACAATTTTTAAACGAGGCAATTGAAAATCATTTGCATACGTGGGTTGAAGGAAAAAACGACGACTTAATTTATGCCTACATATCCGAAATTAAACGAAACCAAGGAAATGTTACCAATTTTACGTGTAAGTTTAATCTTGATTAATGTTTTATTACTAAGCTAGGGAGAGTTGATACAGGATGTGAAAGGTTTGATACCCAATAATTTAAACAAGGTAAATTTCAGTACAATAAAAAATTTATGATATAAAAGAACATTCCGAAATCAATAATGCAAAAACACTTAAATCAAATTACTACTTAGTACTTACTTAAATTTTTTTTGATTCGACTTTCTTTGACCGGTATTGTACTATTATCGCCAACATTAAATTTTTCTAAGAAAAACCTACAGGTACTGCTTTATCGTTTACTGGCTTAATAAGATCATTTTTAGACGAACAGATGAAAATATCATGTCTCGATTTATTTATTGCTGGTGCAACTACTACAAGAAATGCTATAGATTTTTTATTTTTTGCTATGGCAATTCATCAAGATGTACAAGCCAAAGTCCAAAAAGAATTGGATGAAACATTTGACAGAAGTAAACCTATCGAGTACAGTGATAGAAAAAAGTAAGACTTGAAATAAATTGTTGATAAGATAAGATAGACATAAAAAGAACCAATTGTAGAGTTCCATATCTAGAAGCAGCGATATGTGAAATAGAAAGATGTTATGCGGTTCTCCCAGTAAATGCACCGAGAGCCCCGCTAGAAAATGCAATTTTGGATGGTTACGAAATACCTAAGGTTATTTTAAATAATTGTAATAATAAGAAATACATATTAACATGTAAAAATATTTTACAAAATACAAATATTGTATTACATGTTTTTATGGATAAAATATGCAAATATTTTAGCCCCGAAGCCCATGTGGGTCTCATGTGTAGCAAACTAATTCATGTATTTGCATATTTTTTTATCCATAAAAAAAAACAGTAAGATTTTTCAATTATTAATTTCTCTAACATGTAATACAATATTTGTATTTTGAAAAATAATTGTTATATTAAATAAAAATTGTTTATAAATGTTTAGGGAACATCGGTTTTTGTATCTTTCGATTCGATTTTTAAGAACCCCAAATACTTTGACAATCCGGAAACTTTTCAACCAGAGAGATTTTTGGATTCAAATGGTAGATTAATTAAGCTCGAACAATTTTTTCCGTTTGGATTAGGTAAGTAAGCATAAAATATGGTTTTATTTTTGTATTTAATAATATTTATACTTCTTAGGGAAAAGAAAATGTTTAGGAGATGTTTTAGCGAAAATGAGCTTATTTTTAATTTTTGCTGAAATTATGCGCAACTATAAAATATATCCACTGGATGCAAACCAAAATAAGCAAGATTATTTCATTCCTGGTATTTTTCGATCTAAGCAAATATATCCAATTAAACTGGTTAAAAGGTTTCGGTAGTGCTTTTTTTATTATTTAATAAAATAATAAATTATTAAAGAAAAATCTCATTTTAGTATTAAGGAGTAATACAGTAGCCGTAAAGTAAAAATTATATAACAATGGGTAAATATCCAGTAAAATTTCTGTACATAAGACTCGGAATTCCAGAGATTTCCAAAGATTTCGAAAAATTTCCAAAGATTTCCAAGAATTCCAACGATTTCCAAGAATTCCAATGATTTCCAAAGAATTCCAGTGATTTGCAAGAATTCAAAAGATTTCCAAAAAATTCCAATGATTTCCAAGAATTCCAGGGATTTCCAAGAAATTCCAGGGATTTTCAAGGAATTCCAATGATTTCCAAACAAGTTCAAATCTAAGGAATTTTACTGATTTCCAAGCAATTCCAGGAATTTTCAAAGAATTTCAGAGAATGCCAAGGATTTCCAAGGGAATTTCAAACATGTGTACACAAAATTTTTGAAATATTTACCCCTAGTTATAAAATGTGCGATAGAAACTTTTGATATCAATGATGTGCAACAAAATATAAAAATTAAATTGGAAAAAGTTTTTAAAATTTAAGAAATTTTATTATGTAGTATATAATGATGATAATTCGGCCATTAACGTCAATGGCCGGACAATAACGTCAATGACCTTGCATTTTGAGCAATGTTGACATTTAAAATTGTATATGTGGTTTTTACATCATTGCCCGGGCAATGACGTTAATGTCCAATACTAGGTGGACAATGATGAAATTACTATTCTACAGATTCTATAATCTATCACTCTTTCAGTTTTTGCTCGCGCCACTACAGCAAATCACGGATCTACCGTAAAATGAATTAATTAAATTTAATTAATTTGTCCTCCGGGCCGCTTTGGCTGACGCAAACACGACAAATCATAGATCCATCCTAAAATGATCGTTTGTCTAAATTAAATAAAAATCTCTGTACACTTATGAGGCCTTGAAAAATAATATAAATATAAAAAAAAAAATATGCTGTCATTTACACGGAAAGATGCGTGCACGACAAATAATTGTCCCTAGTTGAAGTGTATCCGTCATTTTGCTATTCCTTATAGTAATTATTCTATAATATCATCATTGTCGAATCCATTTTGGCCATTAACGTCATTGACCGGCCAAGGACGTAAATATTACAATCATATGAAAATATTAACATCGTTGCCCACCGTTAACGGGCGTTGACGTCAATGGCCGGTCAATAAAGTAAATGGCCAGCGTAAATGGGCATTTATAAATAAAATATTAAAATATAATATTGCTTTTAAGTATTATTAATTTTGTTTAAAAATCCGCAGCATGAAAATTTTGTGGTATTTTCATAATTTGTGCTGAAATTTGAAATTAAGAAAAAATGTTACCTGGGCTTCGCAGAACACCAGAACTTATTAGTTGTCACTATTTAAATAATCATTTTATTTGATCTTTTAATAAAGCACTAAATAATTTTTTTTTTTTGGTTTTATTTGTTTAATAATAAAATTTGCATAAAACTAAAAGTCCAGTCAAAATAGACGAAAAACAGGGCTAAACTTACATTAATTCCCATCACGCTCATTTTTCAAAAACCGTGCTTTGTACAAAAAAAGTGTTGATACTTTTTTTGTAGAGAATTTCAATATCTACAAGTTTGCTCTCATCAATTTTTCCGATAGCTTTCACCGTTTTAGAGATATACGCAAAAAACGCAAATTTGTAACCTTTGACCTTGAATAAAAAACGACGCGGGCACGAAATCGATGTGGACTTTTGACACATAGTTTGTGATGACATTCTTAAGGCCTACACAAAAAATCAGCTTGATGGGAATTAATTTAGATTGAATGTCTATTTTGACTGGACTAAAAATTATTTTTAAAAAATCCCATTTGTTAAAATTTGTCGGTTTGTTTCCTAATAGCTGTATAAGAGCTGTGGTTGCTTTAAGTTAAAAATATGGAATCAAATTCCTCTTCTGAATCCTAAGCACATTCGAAGCATTGAACATTGGATATTTTAATATGTTGAATTACTCAATACGGAGCTGTGTCGTCCTCTTCAGTTGCGTTGGAGATGAATGCCAAAGATAATATTATGAGTCTTAGACAGAAAACCATCTAGTTTTCTCCGATAGTAAATTTACGTTCGCCCATCAGAGTTTAAAAAATTTTATTCTAAATCATTCATAAGCACAAAAAACAGCAAGGAATCCAATATCAACCCCAACTTTTAATACTGTAAATAGTAATTTATTAAAGATATTGTAAAGTAAACTTGAATACCAGTGCATATGGGCGAGTTATCTCTTCAATTCAACGTTTCAATTTATAAGAGATTTATTTAAAAGTACTAAATTTAATTTGGATACCTATTTTAAAGGAGAAAAAATAAATTAAAATTGTAATTTAGACTTTCCCAAATATTATTTATATTAAAATTAATTGGAATGTAAATTTAAAATTAGGCGAAAAAATTTGCCAACTTATTAATATTCAGGAATGGGTCGATTACTAGCTGATTGTGAATGAATTTCATTACTAATAATTTTTGTTTTGACTTTATAAATATTAATTCTTTACATATTATAAATTAACTATTTGATAAGTTAGAATTCAGAATTTAAATAATGCGAACAACAATTACCATTTAAAGTAAATATTTGAGCTGGTATATAATAAACAAATAACTTTCTGCAAACAGTTTTCCAAAAGTAAAACCACGAAATATAACTTGTTACAAGTATTGCCTAAGTAAAATGATTGCATGTTTTGTTTTACTAAGCTTGATATTATATTTAGTTAGTATTTTGTATTTCTCTACGAAAAAGATTAATAATTTTCCACCAGGTAAAAATTTTCAATTTTTCTTCTATTTTTTAACCTAAAAGTATGGCATTTGATGTTTGATGTTTTTCATATTCATTGCAAAGCCGCATTTTAATTTTTATTGTATAGTACTTAAGTACTTATTATATATAAGAGTGGTTATATCCGTAAAATTTATGTATGAAATTTCTTTACTGACAAAGAAAACCAGCTAACTCCTAAATTTGTCTATAAAAACTGAATTAAGATCAAATTATGGTTGTTTTATTATCCAAAGAGTGTATTTGTTACTTATCTATCATAATTACATGAATTTTCATTTATATTAAGTCATTAGAATTTTTTGTGTTGTTTTAATGCTCTCCTGTAAAATTGTGTTAAATGGAGTTAGCTGGTTAACATATTTAAACGACGATATGTTACTTTAATTTAACATATAGGCAATATACCTACACAAGTTTCAACTCGGTTGCCAACATCAGGCTCCACCGACAAAAAATCCAATGCATTTGATTTTTCTCAACCTGGGCTTTAACTTGCCCTTTGAACCTTCAACTAACCTATACACGGTCAACTTAGTTGTAAGCATGGCAAGTTGACAACTTAGGTTGAGAACCAAGTTGAACGTTTATTTGCCGCTTTTTGCTTACCATAAACAGCCACACGATGACTTGAAAACAAGTTTAAAAGTTTCAAAAAGTTTTTCGCGGTCTAAATTATCTACCACCTGCCCATCAAGCTAAATGATGATCACTCGACTGAAGCTACTTACATTTTTTTTAATTTATCTTAAGAACATATTTTAAGAATGCGTAATTTAAATGAATAATGCGAGCAAGAATTACCATTTAAAGTGAGTATTTAAGTATTTGCGTAGGTAAATACCTATTATAATATAATAGAAATAATTTGGTGTAAACTGTTTCTCAGAAGTAACACCCAAGGTACCCAGATAGCAATTTAAGCTTGCAGCAAGCTTGTCTAGTTGACACTTGACACGCTTTTTTGCTTTACGTGACAAGCTTGTTGTTGATGAAAACCTTACGTAAAGCTTGCGACAAGGGTTTCTTATGTTAAGCTTGTCAGCGACAGCCTTGCTGCAAGCTTTCCACAAGCTAATTACGTAAAGCTTGTCGTGACAAGCCAACGACAAACAAACGACAAGCAAATGACAACCTTGTCGTAAGCTTACATGATATCTAGGTATTGATTGCATGTTGCAAAAATGTTTGCATATTATATTTTACTAAGCTTTATATTATGTTTAGTTAGTTTTTTGTATTTCTCTACGAAAAAGCCTAATAATTTAATTTTTCTTTTATTACTATTAAGGATGAGATATTTGGTGTATCAGAAGCTTTCATACTCATTAGATCTATTTGAAATCGTGTAGGCTGGGTGGAGATCATGTTCCAAAAATTCGAATCTCAGCTGATTCAGCATTTTGAACAGCTGACAAAGCGCAATTTCAACTGGTTTTTATCCGTCAAATTATTAATGCAGCTTCAGACGTTGCTAAAAATCAGCAATTGACGCAGCTCAATAGTAGAATTTTATGCTAACACAGCGTGCTCGCAGTTGATATTCAGTTCAAAATGTTACTTTGGGGGCCATCAAGCTAATAACTTTTTAGCTAACTGATCGAGTTAAATTCTAATAGCTTAAAATAATAATTTTTTTTAATTTTTTTATTTAACATCCTAATAATTTTTGTTTGCATATAGAAATTTTAATTTTTACCTAATGTGAATAAACTATATTATCATAATGCATAATTTAAATGAGTACTGCGAAAAACAATTACCATTTAATATAAATATTTGTACATAATTATAATTTACAAATAATTTGCTGTGAGCAGTTTTCCAGAAGTAATATCAAAAAATACACCTTGGTGTATTACTCATGTAAAATGTTTGCAAGTTATATTTTACTGGGCTTGATATTATTCTTAATTAGTATTTTGTATTTCACTACGAAAAAGCCTAATAATTTTCCACCAGGTAAATATATTATTTAAGTTATCTTTCATTATCAAGGGTTCAGTATTCCATGTGTTCGAGGTTTTTCATTTTTAATATACCGTGTGACCGACCTTATACCCGAAACCCGGTCATAAAGTTCTTCTCATTTTAACGGATTTTAATGGACCTTTTTCATGGTTTCAATTTGTTTAGATTTATTTATGCATCTTAAGATACCAAACATTAACTTGATATTTTGCTGAACAATGTGCTTTTAAAAATAATTGAATAGCCTTATTTTACTATTGTTTGGCAATAAAATTTAAACAAAAAATATTGTGTTTTTAAAAGGGTTATTATTTCATTTTATTATGAAAGCGTTTATCTTTAGAAGTGAAAAAAATTCTTTACGTTGTTATTTTTTCATTATCTTATGGGGAATTTGAAAAAAATTAATTTCTTGTTTTATTTTCCTATGATCGGGTGTCTAGTCGGTCACTCGGTTCACCCAATCGGTCTCACAGACAAACGATTTATATTTTTATCTATAAATTTAATAGGATAACAGCTGAATGGCTGTGGGTGTCAGTACCTTCAAATCATCCAGCAAGTGAAAATGTTTTTTTGTTTCTTATTTATAGGCAATAATGGTCTAACAGACCGATGTTAGTACTACCGTTACAAAAATATTACAATTTTTAATAAGCGATTTTTTGCAATTTGAAAATTTACCCGATTACTATACGTATATTTGTGTGAATAAACTACGTTTACCGTTGCGCACAGTGAGTATAATGTTTTTTAAAAAATCAGAGGTAAAAATACCTCTGTTTAGAACTTGCTGTGATAATTTACAATGACTGCAAATAACGAAGTAAATTGTAGCCGAAATATTTCGGTTATTGTTGGGGCTAACTTACAACAATTTTTTTAATTCTTAATAGCAGTATTATCTTTACAATGATAATAATATCAGTTATTGTCAAATATTATTTTTTATTTCGAAAATTTAACTTTTAATTAGTTCTTCGTATATAAATTTTAATATTTTTACAACATTAAAATTTTTTAGAATAAAATGACTTTTTTCTACTAAAATTATCATTATTATAAAGAGAAATACCTAGACATTTAATATTATTGTGTTTATGGTGAACAAAAATGTAAACAATGCGTTAAAAAAATTAAAAACTAGAATCGGTCTCACACTCCGACGTTAGTACTGGTGTTTTAAAAAAATATGTTAGTACTGGAGGGTTAAGTACTATTATAATTATTCATTATACAGGTGTCCCCGGATACGTTTTAGGTAAGTTAGGTGGTGATACTGGACACTTTTCTAAAAAAAATATTTAAAAAAAATTTTGTTTCTAAATTCAAACCCTCGAGTTTATGTTTTCATTTTCACCTTCACATGACCGTAGCCCCGAAAATATTGACTTTTCAGTAAAAATAGTTTAGTGCTTTTTTAAAGAGCGTGAAATAATGTACAAACTAAGATATATACCTTTTATTATCTAAAATGAACGGTTTTTGAGAAAATGAAAAATAAAAAAGAATGAAAAATTTGTAAGGTATATAAACATTGTTAAAGTTAATTTAATTTAAATAGAGATTGTTAAAATTTAACATTAAATTTAAAATTTAATTGTCGGAAACAACGTGGGGCTTGACTGAGTTCCACAATCTACAATCAAACATAGCGAAATTGACATTGAAACTAACTTTAAAGTTGAAATTAAGATTTGGAACAAAAAACAATAAAAATAAACAATAAACAATGGAAGAAACAAAAAGTTTAAATGAGGAAATAATGCAACCACTAGCAGATATACGAGAAAAAATAACATAGAAAGGGATAAAAAATGGAAAAAAACATAACTGACTTAAAAGAAAACCTGACTGAAATAAAAAGAGAATCGTAAAATTAAAACAAAAAAAAAGTTATAAAAAAATAAAAATGGATGTAATGGAAGAAAATTGGAAAAGTTTGCAAAAAAAAAATAAAAATAAAACCGAAAAGTTAAATGAAAATTTGGACAATCACGATATCAAAATGACGGAAAATTTGGAAAAAAATGAGTCCATGTAGCACAATTTTTGGCGCCATATTGGCCCGATATTGAAAATATTGGCACAATATTGAAAACCAATATTGGTCCATTATTCAAATTCAATATTGGGCCAATATTGAAAATCAATATTGGGCCAATATTGAAAATCAATATTGGTCCAATATTAAAAATCAATATTGGGTCAATATTCAAAATCAATATTGGGCCAATATTCAAATGTGTCTATTTTCTAATATTGGCGCAATATTGAAAAACAATATTGGTCCAATATTAAAAATCAATATTCTAGAATAAAATAATATTATATAATCTAGGCTTCTAGAAGCCGGAAGTAGAAGAAAATGAGAAACAGAAGAACTAAATTATGGACAATATCATGAGTGAACTGACAACTCCACCGTCAGCAAAAATAATTATAAAATTATAGGGGTTCAACATTTCAGTTGTTATTCGTGGATTCGTCAACAAACATCTGCATAAAAAGAAATTTCCAAGAAAAGTTGGATTTTTGAGACGGTCATTAGCTTAGTAGGTTAGCCGAACAACTGATGAATCAAAGGTACTCGGTTCGACTCCTGGGAGAGTCTAAAACTTTCATATGACCGTCTCCGTGCTTCGGAGGGAACGTAAAGCCGGCGGTCCCCCTGAGTTGATGATTGCCGCTATCAACTATTAAAAACTGGGTTACAGGCGTTCCCCAATCCGGATTAAGCAACCGTGGGGTCAAAATGCTTAAAAGCCTCTAAATAAAGATGCCCACATTCAGGAGTGGATAGTTACAGGCTAAGAGAGAGAAAGAAAAAAGTTGGATTTTGTTTGAAAAATAAATTTAAAAAGTTGAAAATCTTCATGTTTGTGTGCAGTAGTTTGGCAGTTTAAAAATTTATGAAAACCAAACAGGTTATTTTATTCAAATTAAATCAAGTAGGTAATGAGAATCAATTTACGAAGGAAATTAATTTATTAATAATTTGTGTAAATACTACTCTTATATTATAATTTATTTATTATTAATGGGCATTAAAGTAAATCCAACACATTTTTAATGTTTTATACAATACACAATAGTGTTTACAACTAATTATATTTTCATTTAACTTCATTTAATTTAAATATTAGAATATAAAATATTAAAATATATAAATTTTAACTTGTGAGAAAATAAACAATTAAACTTTAAATAACAAGTTAAATAAAATAATATAATCAAATTATATTTTTTTGAGCTTTCGACGATTTTTGTCGTCTTCTTCAGAATTTATTTAATATTATTTTATTTAACTTGTTATTTATAGTTTAATTGTTTATAAAATATTAATTAATTTGTTATGTTTTACGAAGTTAATTTTTATATAATAGATACTTCTACGTTTGAATTTATATATAATTATAGAAAATATATAATAGAAAATTTCTTGTTGAATAGCAGTTTAGCGTTTGAAAAAATAACAAATGGCCTTAGTGTCTACAGGTTTTGGTTTACTATATCATCGTTAGAGAAAAATTACTCTGTAGGTTACACCTCGGTGGTTTGCCATTGCCTTCCGAGGGGAGACGGTTATAAATAAAGTTTTTACTTCATCCGGAATTGAACCGGATAGCCGATTACGATCCGTTTACAAACATTTAATAGCTAATAAATATGTATATAACTGGCAGCTTACTTAGAGCTAAATATTTTTTTATAAAATGTAAAAAAAAAAATAAAAAAATTATTTGTTTTTATATTTTGGTTGAGGTACAATATTTTCTCTATAATATTATTAACAATAGAAACATATAAAAGAATAATTTGCAATGTATTTTTTTGTAAATTTTTATAAGTTACCGTATATATAAATCAAAATGATTTATGTATATATTATATACGCAATTAATGAATAATTTAGTATATTTTAATATTTTACAAATACATATATATATTGCTGTGCTTACAAATTATTAATGTAAGTTATGATTCATGCAGATTTTAATAATTTGAATTGAATAAAATGATTTATAAAATAGAGTCGGTTGTATGAAAAAACGAAGTTGCAATTAATTAAAAAAAATTTTAAGAAATGTTTTTATTGCGTGGATAAAAATAATGAACTCAAAAATACATAAAATAATATTAATTTACCTAACTTTTTCAAAACTAAGCTATAAGTAATAGACACTGTGTTTCTGGCTTATTTGCCATCCTCCGTACCGCATACACATAATTAACTCTCAATTGGCAATGCTTACATGATATTAAGCTATCTGCTTGTAATCTTTTATGATTAATTTACATGTCTTAACTTTTAGGTCCAAAATGGTATCCAATTTTGGGAAGCTATCCACAGTTCAGAAAATTAATGCAATCTACAAAAGATATAGCAACTACCTTTGATATACTTTCAAATCAATATAAGTCGAACACTATTGGGTTAAAATTGGGATTACAAAATATTGTAATTGTATTTACACCTGAACTAGCTAGACATATCTTTCTTGATGATAATTATCTGGGAAGACCCGAGAATTTCTTTAATCAACTACGTACATTCGGAACAATAAGAGGCAAAATAATTCCTTTTGCATATTTATATAAAAAACCAAAACTTTCTCGTCTCTTTCACAGGTATTACATCGACCAATGGGAAGCAATGGGCACTGCAAAGAAATTTTGTACTTAAACATCTCTATAAAGTTGGTTATGGAAAAAAAGTTACAGAATTGCAAATTATGAGTGAAATTAAATCAGCAATGCAACTTATAGATTCAAATCCAACGGAGGTTAACTTTAGACAATTACTTTCTCTCTCCATCGTAAATGTTTTGTGGACTCTGGTAGCTGGAATTAAAATGTCGAGAGATGACATAAAAGTTGAGAAACTTGTGCAGCTAATGCATAAACGAACACAGTCATTTGATATGTCTGGAAGCACTTTGAATTATTTCCCATGGTTGAGATTTTTTGCACCCGAAAAATTGGGATATAATTTGATTAAAGAATTAAATTCGCAATTGCAAGAAACTTTCAATGAGACGATGGAAAACCATAAGGCTACATGGACCGAAGGAAGAAATGACGACTTAATCTACGCCTACATATCCGAAATAGAGAAAAACAGTGGAACCAATAATACATATTTCAATTGTAAGTTAACTGTTAAATTGCTTTTCAATTTTGTCTTTATTTTCAAAATTTTTAGACGATGAGATTCAAATCGTTTGCTTAGATTTATTTTTTGGCGCATTAACTGTTACAAGCACAAATATAGATGTAGCATTTTTTGCTATGGCGCTTCATCTGGATGTACAAGCCAAGGTTCAAAAAGTTTTGGACGAAGCTTTTGATCGCTCGATACCTTTAGAATACAGTGATAGAAATAAGTATAATATATTGATACTATTGAATAATTGCAAACAATACAAAATATTGAATTCTAGGGTTCCATATGTAGAAGCCGTAATTTGTGAAATAGGCAGATATTATTTAACCACTCCAGTTATTGCACCAAGAGCTCCAGTGAACGATGCAGTTTTGGATGGTTACAATATACCTCAGGTTATTTGTTTTTGTTATATTGTCGGTTGTTTTAACTAAACATTTTCAGGGGACCTCAATTTTCCTCTCTTTCAGTTCTATATTTAGAAATTCGGAATATTTCGATGAACCAGATATTTTCCGACCGGAAAGATTTTTAAATTCCAATGAAGAATTAATCTCTAACGAAGCATTTTTTCCGTTTGGACTAGGTATGGACCAATTAAATTGACCTTTCTTAAAGTCACTAAAAATTTCAATTTCAGGCAAAAGAAAGTGTTTGGGTGACGTTTTAGCGAAAATGAGTCAATTTTTGTTTTTCGCTGAAATTGTCCGCAACTACAAAATATATCCAGCAGATGGAAGTGTAACTGAAAAAGAAAAGTTGATTCCCGGCATGATTAGATTGAAGAAACAATTTGCAGTTAAATTAGTTAAAAGATTTTAATTGCAATATTAAGTTAATCTTAGTTTGGGTCTGGGTTCTATTCTATTCTGAGTATCTTTTCATAATAGTACGTACTAATACTATTAATTAAAAAGTACGAATTGATTATTATTAATAATTTTAATTAATTTGAATCTAAATTTGGAATATTGGAAATATTAACAAAATATTGATTTCCTATATAATTTAATATAAGATATATGAATATTTTGCAATAATAATAATATTGTAGCCCAGGTATTTTAGACGACATTTTGATCAATAATCTAGAACCAAAAAATTTTAACTTGAAAAATTGGCTTAAATGATTCTAAAACATTACTAAACAACATACTAAAAGTCCCAGAACTTTATATTATGTCGACGTTATGGTTTTTGATAGTAATCCGGCGCAAATAACATGCATAATATGAACAATATCTTATTAAACCCCCAGCAATAAAAATAGAAAATTACTTTTCTCAAACACATTTAAAGTGAAAAAAAAAAAATATATAATGGTGAATAGCAATATAGCAGATAATTTTGTTTTCTAAATTTGGTTATTTGCTTTTTATTGCTTTTATTATCTATGTTGTGGCTTTTTATTAGCAATTTAATTACTTAAATTGCATTTTGACTAAAAAAATGAACTCTGCCGCTTATGGAATCTTTTATGGTGTTTTGTCAAAATGTAATTTAAGTAACTAAATAAAAATTTTCATTTTTTCTTAAATGGAATATTTTGTAACAAATAGTCACAATTACTATTTTCATACTAGAGAAATAATAAAAAAATATAAATAAATAAATTTTTAAAATGAAAAAATAAAAAAAATAATAAAAATTAATTTACAATTAAATGGTATAAATTTGTTATTTGTCTTTGGTTAAATATTGTAAAATAATGTATAAGTTTATGAAAAGTTTGAATTTCTACGTTTTCTAAATTTATGTAATATATTACACAAATTATGTAAAATTTATGTAATTAATACAATTAAATATAAACTTTGTAGTTTCAGGTTAAATTAACTTTTTTATTTTAATCATGAAATATTTATAATGCTTATCAAAGAATTTACTATTTGATATTTCGGTGGTGGAACTTTTGCTGATAAAACAGATACTGTATTTGACACTGTAATTATGTAAAAATATTTTAAATGTAAGATAATGAAATCTTGTTTCTGCTACACTGTTAAAAATTTATGGAAAATTACAATGATTTTTATTGTAAAATTTACGTTGAAAATCAATTTCTGTTCTGTAAATTTACAAAAATTTTGTGAAATCACAATGATATAACTAGTAATTTTACAGTTCCCATATGAGTACAAATTACTTGGGTATGTAAAATTACATTCTTATGTATATTTGCATAGATTATCATAGGTCACAAAGTTGCCAATGATTTTCTATGTAAATTTACATAGAAAAATTTTACAGCGTAAGAAAGCAAGAAATTTTAAATAATTTTGAGAAATTAAGTCGAAATTAAAATATTCTAAACAGTGAAATATTAATTCTTCTGAATACTGTAATTAAAGATCAAGTAAATCTCCTTATATCATTGCTTTGAAAGAACAACTAAATTATTTATGCAGATAAGTCCGATGCAAAAATTTTCAGGTTTAATGTCTTCATTTAATTTTCGTATTGTAAAAATATATCATTTAATAATTTTATACTGATAATGTATCAATGCATTTGTAAATAATTCATTATTTGTTTTGTATTATTTGAATTTGACTAATTAGTCGTCCTCGGTACCAGATACACATAAAATCGTGAAATTTACAGAATTTTTCCAATTGGTCTGAAATTGGTGGTATCGAAGACAATAAATCATAAACACGTGTCTACTATTTATATTAGAAGGTTGCGCAATTATTTTAATTTAAGTTTTCATAAATATAAATGAATAATTTGGTTGAAACAATAAATTTGAAATACGCACTTTTATGTAAAAAAATAAAATTTGCTAAGGTCGCTAGCAGATTATTTAATATCTAAGTAATGATATTATGTATATATACTTAAGTACAATGTGTTCCCACGATTGTGACTAAGTCAACTTCATAGTTCAGAAAACATACTATGAAAATTCATAGAATGATGAAATTCAAATGAATACTAAGATTTATCTTAAAAAAAATCATTATTTAAAAAAAATTAAATTATCTCTACGACTCAGTATCTGCAATAATTCAACTTTATCAATAGTTTTTCAATAAAAAACGCTCAGTTTATAACAGTTGTTCTAAATGGGCTAGAAGTTCGTATTCCTTTTTGGACAGCGCCAAAGTCTGGTCGCTTAAAGGTTCCTGCACCCAAACGGCATGGTTTAAAACTTCTGCCTGTTGCCCAAACCATGGTGCCAAAAGAAAATCAATAAAAATCAAAAGATCTTTAAAAAAGGGCATTTAGTGAGCCTGCAACAGAACCTTGCGGAGCTTCATAAAAGTAGGCAATAATGAAGATTTGGGCACTAGTTGGGTACTGTCCAGGCAAATATACCTAATTATTAGCAAAGTTTTACTTTAACAAACAATAATACAAAAAAAGTAAGTCGAAATCACCTTATCAATCACTGAATGCAGCGTTTTTATCACTGCGTTAGGGTCGCAAGCGTAGCTCTGGTCTATAAAACAGTTATAATAAAAAATCCGGTAGTGTGAGATTTTCACTCACCAAAACAACTCTCCAACTTTGCGGACCCTAGTATCCACCGTTACGCATTACTTCCAGCACTCTGCGGTACGGGAACTTTTGCTTTCACAAACCTGTTTCACCAGGACATCTCTTCATGTCCCTTCGTGACTTACCTCTTCGTCGTAGGCATTTCTTCCAATAAGGAAATTACGCTTATGTTTCGGCAATAGCGCTTTATCTTGTCATCTTTTGGCCATCTTATTGGTTTCACCTTTCTTCCCAAACAGAGTATGGCGTTTCGTCATGGTGAAACCTTATCTCCTTTTTATAAAACGCTTGCTCTCCACTGCCTTATGCCCTTAGCATGACCCGTTTTTTTTGCAGTCGATGTTAAACGCCACCTTATTGCATGACTCGGCAGAGTAGCTAACATCGCCTTACTTACCGCATTTTTTGAAGCGGTCTCCGGTCTGTGGGACCGTACGCCAGCCTTAGGGACCAAAGAGTTAATTCATCTTCTTCTTTCACCTCCTCTTCGCCAGTTAGCGCTTTGATGTCCGCTATTTTCATGTCGCGGGTTTGATTTTCTTTATTGAATTCTCCTTTAGATTATCCTTAATCAGAACAGGCGTTTGTTTAAAAGACATCTCCGGTGATGTCTTAACAAGTACCGTTGCATCACTGAGACATTTGCGCTTTTCCCGGTTGACATACGCCTTTCTGAAACTCCTACTTTCTTGGTTTCGCCACTCGTTTTCTCAGACCCCGAATGTGAGGCGAAGGAGGCAAGACAGAATGTGTTAATTTACCTTCATTTCAGCAGTGACATTTCGAACTCCATCGCCTCAAGTCTACTGAGGATCTCAATGAAAAGTACTTTAGATCAAACTTCTAGGTCTCATCATTGCCAATGTTCTCTGGTTATCGTGGTTCCCCTTTGATGCCCGAATCTCAATAGTCCAACCATCTTTTTAGCTATTTGTCCCAACTCTAAGTGGCGAATTTAGCTATTGGTGACGTACAAGCGCAAGCCTTATTGAGGCGCCCCACTTAAAAGTATATACATATGTTTTATATTTAATAGGTACAATTTTTGTAGCAATTTTAAATTTAAAGTTTTTATAAACTTTTTTTTATATTTTATAAACAAATTTTGAAGCCCCTAAAAATTTGGAGGCCCCAAGCGAGCGCTTGGTTGCCACCGAGCACAAAGGTTGTCACCCTCCAACCTACTATCTTTTGTTATAGGAGCAAAATTGTTCGTAAAAAGAGATATCCGCGCGAAGATATGCATAAGTTATGTAGGTTAGTGTTAGTTTTCGATTTTTTTTAGCGAAATCGCCGTAGTTATATAATTAGTTTTAATTTCTTTTACTTTGTTTGGGATTTTCAGGTAGCCTTGGAGGTAATTTTGTTGGGGCAGTTTACCACCCAGCTTAATAGCAATTTTTTTTGCTCGGAGAGCAGTTTACCATTATTGTTTTTAACCTGTTTCATGGAATGAGGCAGTTTTTCGTTACTCTGGGGGTGGTCCGACCAGTGATTAGGGATTTACATAATTATAAAACTTAGGCAGACTAAAGAGTCGTTCTGATCTAATTAACGCTACGTAAATTAAAAAATCTGATGTGGACACCACATAACTTCCTTGTAATTTTTATAATAATTGTACAAGAATTTCGTTAATCTATTCATGCGCGTCATTAATTACGACTTTTGGCACGGACAATTGCAACCAAAAATAGGAGGTGCACAACTAGATGCTATAAGTGTCTGAAATCCAAAATTTCAACTTTCTACGACCTAACGTATTTGAGTTATGCGACAGTTATGTACATACGTACGTACAGACGTCACAACGAAAATAGTCAAAATGGATTCAGGGAAGGTCAAAACGGATATTTCCGTCAAAATCTGGAAACCGAAAAAAATCGGGATTACAATACTTCCTTGTTTTACATGAAAGTAAAAAGGACATTTGTTCTTTAAATAGTAAATTTGCTTTGTACTATATTTGTAAATTTTTCAAAATGTTGCATTTGCAAGACACACCGTCATCGGAGCCGAGCAGACGCAATAATTGCACTTCAAAAAAGACACTTTTAATCCAATACTATTTTTTTTCCAACCAAATATTAAATATTACATCATTTAAATTAAATTTAAATTACTTCAAACATTTTGTTTGCATATTCGTGTAATGAAAATCCAATAGCCTTTTAAAACGGGGTTTTAAAAAAGAAATGTCATATTTTTATTAAATTTTCGTCTGATTTATGTAGGGTTAATTTGATATATAAGAATGAAAATTAATATAAAAAATGATATCAACGAAATTTATTTCTGTGACCAAAAATGTGCATATGAATGAATGCATAAAATTATAAAACTCGAAAATATTTAATTTCAGCAGTTACTCAGAATTATAGTGTACAATACTATGTACTATAATATTATTTTATTTGGATTTGTAATATATTACGTTGTTCGGATTTTTTATAATTCGACAAAAAAACCTAATAATTATCCGCCAGGTAAGTACAATTTTTAATTATTTTTTAATCAATCAACGGGAAAAGAAGTTAAGATTTTGATGAATTTAGACGTTTTGAGTTTTGTCTATCTGTGTGTAGTAAATTTTGTGTGCGCTCTATCTCTAAAACAAATGTGAAATATTGACTCTAACTGATTAGATTTGAATTGCAAGTGGTTACGAAAACTTACCTTTTTACTTATTTTGATTAATTTATTTTAAGTTTTTTTAATTTATAAAAAAAATTTTTCACTTAGAAACTCTCAATTTCTCTAATTTTTGCAATTTTTACAATAATTGACAAAATTTTGTCTATGAATTTTGTGTCAAACTCATTCTTGAAAATAGGTCAATGAACGGTTCGAAACGTCGCGTCGACCAATTTAAATTGTTTAAGTTAGTAGATATAAAAACTCGATTATGTTTATTCAAATTATCCCAAAAGACAAGTATAATTATTATTAGATATATTTTAATTTAAATATTTTTACTTTTAGGTCCAAAATGGTATCCAATTGTAGGAAGCTTTCCGCAGTTCAAAGAATTAATGAAATCTACAAAAGATATAGCAACTGCATTTGATATACTATCAAAGCGATACAAATCGAACATTATTGGGTTAAAATTGGGTTCACAAAATATTGTAATTGTATCGTCCTACGAACTAATTAAACACATTTTTCTTGATAGTAATTTCCTTGGAAGGCCAGTAAATTTTTTCTTTCGGCTACGTACATTTGGAACAATAAAAGGCAACATTAACAAAAGATATTTATTTACACACATGAAAATTTGAAAATTTCTCTATGTTATAGGAATAACATCAACCAGTGGAAAATTATGGTCTGTACAAAGAAATTTTGTGCTTAAGCATCTCCACAAAATTGGTTATGGCAAGAAAACAATGGAAATAAAAATTACGAATGAAATTGGAGAAGCTATAAAAATTATAGATTCAGATCCAATAGATGTTGACTTTAGAAAATTACTTTCACCTTCTATCTTAAATGTTCTTTGGACTCTAGTAGCTGGAATTGAAATGTCAAGAAATAACGAGAAACTAGACAAGCTATTGGATCTGATGCACAAACGAACACTGGCTTTTGATATAACTGGTGGAACTCTAAATTATTTCCCATGGTTAAGACATTTTGCACCTGAAAAGTTGGGATATAATTTCATTAAAGGACTAAATTTACAATTAAAAGACGTTTTTAATGAGACAATTGAGAAACATGCATCTACGTGGAAGGAAAGAAACAATGAGGACTTAATCTATGCCTACATATCTGAAATAAAGAAAAACAATGGAAACGAAAATTATTTTAACTGTAAGTTAACTCTTTTGGTGTTTTTCGTTCACTTTTCTTTTTCTTCAAAATTTTCAGACGAAGAATTGCAAATTGTATGCCTAGATTTATTTTTTGGTGGAACAACTGTTACAAGCATAGCTTTGGATTTTGCATTTCTTGCCATGGCGACACATCAGGATGTACAAGCCAGAGTTCAAAAACTTTTGGACGAAACTTTTGATCGAACTGTCCCATTAGAGTACAGCGACAGATATAAGTATAAAATTGTATTAAATAATACGTAAATTATATAAAACATTTAATTTTAGAGTTCTGTATGTAGAAGCAGTAATAAACGAAATAGCCAGATGTTATATAACTACCCCAATTATTGCACCAAGAGCTCCAATAGAGGACGCAGTTTTGAATGGTTATAATATACCTCAGGTTACTTTGGATTATCTTCCAGGTTGCTTTAACTTATTAGCATTTTCAGGGTACTTCAATTTTTATATCCTTGAATTCTATTTATACAAATCCTGAATATTTTGATGAACCAGATATTTTCAAACCGGAAAGGTTTTTAAATTCCAAGGAAGAGTTAATTTCTCATGAAGCATTTTTTCCGTTTGGATTAGGTACAAATGAAAAAAGTTAATGTTTGTTTTAAATTTTTAATTTTAGGGAAAAGAAAATGTTTGGGCGACGTTTTAGCAAAAATGTGCCAATTCCTGTTTTTTGCTGAAATTATACGCAAATACAATATATATCCACTAAATGAAACTGTAATTGAACAAGAAACATTTGTTCCTGGAATTTTTCGATCAAAGCAAAAATATCCAATCAAATTAGTTAAAAGATTTTAATTTGAATGTTAATTGTTTTATTAGTTATTTTAGAATATAAGTATCAACTATAAGTAACTGTAACAGAAGTAATAGAATGTCCATCTTTTTCAGTACTTCAGTGACATAAAAAATACCAAAAGTTCTAGAAACTTAGTTTTCAGAAATAGAAACGAGTTTCTGAAAAACAAATGAAATTTAAGTAGCCTAAGATTATTCTCTATTTAATTTTATTGCCATCGTACATGTTTCCTAGAGAAATGAAATTGATAAATTACCACTTTGCAAGTACTTATAATTTTATACAAAGTATAGCATTGTAATTTAAATATCGTCGTACAAATGTACGTCGTATAAAATTCCATGTCGAACAAATGTTTAGTCGAAAAAATATTGTCGAACTAAATTGTTCGGTATAACCAAATTACTAAGAAGTAATTATTTTTTATGTATAAACGATACAATATTTATTTTTTATTAATGTATTTTTTACATTTTTAAATAATATTGAAAGTCCAATCGCTTGAATAAAGTCTGGTGTGATTTAGAAGCATCAAGGTCATGTTTAATTTTATTTTCCCGGATATAACCTGAGGTGGAAATTTGCTAACATCGGGTACCCAACCAAAAGTATGATAAGTTACCTAAAATTACTAATTTTTGAATATTTTCTTTAAATTTTAAACAAGAAAATTTACATTTGCTTGTGGTGGCCATAGCAATGGGGGCCGAGTGTACTCTGTCCATAGAGCTTCAGTACCGAACTGTTCCATTGATAGTATATCTTTCCAAATAGTATTAAACGATGCTATCAGAAAAGTCCGATTGTATTTAGTTATCCTATAACAAGACGAGTCAAACTAAAAAAAAAAATTGGGTTGGCTAAATTATAAATTTTTAGCAAAATTATATTCTTCCTAAAAACTTAGGGCTTACCCAAATATTTTCTTTTACTTTAAATTTAAATTTTAAAGTCATATTTAGGTAATTGAAGGTTTTATTGAATGAAATCGCCTCTACATTGTATTCCATCAACTTATCATTTACGTAGGTGCGGTTAACATTCTCCAATTTAATTATATAGGAATTTTTCTAAAATTAAAATTAAAAAATATTACTAATATTAAAATTCAAATATTTAGCAACTCAGTAATAAAAACTCGAAAATGAAAAAACCTTAATTTTATTTTTTTTATTTGTTAATTTTTAAGTTTCAATTTTATATTATGAAAGCTTCGTACCAGTGCCAAACCTGTCAATATTTTGCATAATAGCACCAGCACAATAATAACAGTATTATTCATTTTGTTGGTCCGATACATTTCACTATAGTTTTACCAAGTTTGGTTTTATATAAATTTATACCTAATGTATTTCTGATTACCAGTACATATTATTGTTATTGTGGTTAAAATGTTTTATAAACTATAAATAATCTAGAAACTGATCGAGATGCTTTAGATTGTGTCCTCGTTAGTCCATTCAAGCGCCATTATACTATAACATACTATTACATATTTTAGAAATAAAAAACTTTTTTGTAAATTACATGATTTATAATATTATTGTTTTATTTAAGATATCGTTGGGTTGATCACATTCAACGATGAAATTTGGAAAAAGTTGATGCCATTGTAAAATAAAAACTCTGTATAATCTAATAATAACTTGAACCAATGTATTAATAACTTTTTACCACAAAAAATAAAACTATTTGCCTGAATATTGCTTACTTTAGATTTCATCAAAAAACTAAACAAATACACAATTGACAATATAAAATTGCAATAATCAAATTTGTAGAATGTCGTGAAATTCCGTTGGTTCACACATAATGAACTTTTCTTATGTCTAGACAATATTATTATTAATAACAACAACAAATGTAATTATTAAAACATCAGAAATAAAAAGTTTAAGCAAATTGTGTGGTATATTATTACTTTCCCATTTACGCAGTAAAGGAAAGTATTGTAATCGGGTAAAAACAAAATTTGAACTAGCATTTTTTCCATAGTCAATGAGTCAAACAAATTGTTTCAGACAAATTTTGCAATGATGTCCGGATATGTGTGTGTGCGATTTTTTTGTCCACTATTTTTTCAAAACGCGTGAACCGATTTTATTCAAATTTCATATACTGGTTTGTAACATCAATCTAGAGAGCTGATTAGATTTTGGTTGAAATCCATGTTATTGTTTTTTTAAATTTTAATTTTTTTTAATTTTTTTTTATTTTTTTTTTATTTTAATTTTAATTATTATTATTGTTAATTTAGTAATAAATGGGAAAGTTATGTGTTGTTACATCAGATTTTTATTTATAGTATGTAGCATTTTTGAAATGGGTGGATACAAATTGGTCCCAATATATTAGAGATGGGCAGGAGCACGCAAAATTTATAAATAAACTCAAAAAAATACATTATTAAAATATGGTAGGTATTGGTCACTGGTAGGTATTGTAAAATATAATATTTAACAAAAGTAAGCAGAACGTTAAAATAATAGCATTTTAATCGCAAAATGTACAATACATACAGTTACTCTCATGAGAGGTGGAGTATTTCTATGTTAGCAATGTAAATTGTACATATTGAAACTTTTCTTTGCGAAATAAAAATATTTATAAATCTTACGTAAAATTAAAAATTACAAAATAATGAAAATGTTTTTAACCCTTATGTTAATACCCAACTTTACCAACGTTGTTTAGCAGCCGGGTACCCGGGTACCCATTTATTGTAATATTGAAATTTTTAATATAATTATTAATTACCATGGAAACTTTTATGGCAAGTCCGATAAATGAAATTTTTAACAATTTCAAAAGAAGTTTTTGGGTTTTTAAGTAAAAGTTAGATGAAATCTAATGTTCTTATCATTCGTAGTTTATATTTCTGCATTATTTTTGTTTCTTTCATTTTTTCTCTAAAATAATTAGGGAAGCAGAAATTTGCATAAATAAGTTTTTAAATGTTAATTTCCTATGTTCGGCTAACTCATTCAGCACCCGGTATATAAAAACTCAAAGTTACATATGCTACCATAAATAGGTTAACAAAGTTGTTTTTTGCCTTATGTTGCAATTTACTCTTATATTTTTATTAATTCAAAAAAAAAAATTGTGGGAGTCATACGGCAGTATAGAGAAGACATTTACATTAAATTAAAAAAAAATTAAAAAACTTCAAAAGCCTCAAATATCAATATAATAAAATTATTACTAAAAATCATCTACCAAAAGTAGGTTAACAAAATTAAAAATATAAATTAATAGCCACAATTTGTTCCGTTCCCTTTCGACATAATCACCAATCTTGGTGGTAATGATTGCGTGTGCTTCTGGTAACCCGTTGGTGTAATAATATACCAAATCTCTTGAATATACCGTTAAATTCCAAACCTACGTCAATTCATCGCTGACAATTCTTCGCGCGACAATTTATCGCGGAAAATTCATCGTGTGACAATTCCTCGCGTGCGACAATTCACTTGAATTAAATATAATTAAAATAAAAACAACGAAAGTTTGATATTACAAAATTAATTAAAATTGAAACAACACATATTTTTATAATTATAGTTGGAAATTATACTATAAGATATCTCTATACGTATTATATCTTTAAGATAGAACAAATTGTTGCTGGAAATGAAAATCTACCAAAAAGAGTGTACAGAACACTGCCAGAAGAATTAAAACAATACTGCAAGATTACGCTAACAGACCTATTTTAGATTTTCTTCGAGGTGTAGCTCATAATTTACAACTACAATTATAAAAATATGTGTTGTTTTTATTTTAATTAATTTTGTAATATAAAATTTTTGTTGTTTTGATTTTAATTGTATTTAATGTGGTGAATTGTTGCACGCGATGAATTGTCGCACGCGAAAAATTGTTGCGATGATGAATTGTCGCACGCGATGAATTGTCGCACGATGAATTGTCCACGATGAATTGTCGCGCGATGAATTGACGGTACACCTTAAATTCCTTGGTGCACTTTTGGTGATACGAGATTTTAATAAGAACCAGATATTTATTATTAGTGACAGGTCTGGGCTTTTTGGTAGCCATGTCAAAACATTTTTATTAGTGTCTTTGATATAATTATAAACTATTTTAGCACGGTGCATGCGTGCATTATCCTGTTGCAATACGAAATCATTACCAATCAATCGTTTTCTTTCAGGTATTATTTCAGTCTGGAGTAAATTTAAGTAGACCGCAGCATTAATTTTTTTTCTAACATGACAATTTTGCCAACACCAGTCGTCCACATATAGTAGTCCCAAATCATAATACCCTTATACAGGTACCGTGAATGAAAAATTGAATGATTTTGAAGTGTAATAAATGTTAATTCTTTTTATTTATTTAAAACAATTTTTTTTAATATGTTGTCCTTTATTCTTGTACACTTGTAGACAACGTTTTGGCCAAGATTTTAGCGATCATTGTATCATTTCCAGAGGAATTCTTATTATCTCACGTTTTATTAACTTTTTAAGCTGATCTATAGTTTCAACTTTGGATTTATTTAGCTGAGATTTTAAATAGCCCCACAAAAAAAAATCACAAGGTGAAAGGTCCGGCGATGATCGTGTCCATATATCAGGATGAATATAAGATATGCCGTTCTCTTCAAGAAAATTCAAGGTCTTCTTAGAAGCGTGCGCTGGTGCAGAGTCTTGGTGAAATATCCAATCATCAGCAGGATATAATTTCTTTGCATCGTTCAAAAGTGGCTTTAAACAATTCTTAATGTAATATTCTGAATTAATTTTTGCCCCAGGGTCAACAAAAATTGGCGTTGTGGATCCATAATTTGATATTCCCATGAACACCATAACTCCCTTCGGATGGGACTGTTTTGAGAATACATCCAATTCTCTTGCCGACTGCTCGCGACTCAAGTACTGAATATTTCGTTGGCCATCAGCATTTGATAGATTGAACCATGCTTCATCGACAGTAATGAATTTTTGCCATTTATTACAATTTAGTAAGTGATATAATCCAAGAGAGCGCTGGTGCCTTTTTTGAATCGTTTCTTCAGAAATGTGATGTCTCCGTGGCTTCTTCATTAATTTTAGGTTTAATTTTTTGTTTAAATTATACCGAATGGTATATTCAGATGTTTTGAACTGATTTGCCATATGTTGTAGTGTCGGAGGATTCGTTTTTAATGCCATTTTCTTTAAATTCAATAATTGTTGATTTGTCAGAGTTGGCTTTTTGCCGCTGCCTTTCTTTCGGATTTTGGATTTATGTTCTGGGATTCCAAATTTTTTATAATTAGAGAGTGTACCTTTCGAAACACAAAAGTTTTGATCTTTACACCTTTTTTGTATCATAGAAAAACTACACTGTTGTTCTAAAAGTTTAAAAATTATGATTTGTTGCTCTTTCGTTAACACCATTTTTGTAACTGACATTTGAAAAAAACAAAATTGGCATCGAAAAGTTTGTATCACACACTCTATGGAAAACTTTGAATTTTGTTAAAAAAAATAACTGTCATTGGTGAAATTTGAATTTAAATTTGTTCAGTTTTTCATTCACGGTACCTGTAGATTGACTTTAGAGCACCAAAAATAGGAGCTCGGTTGCAAAATGACTCTGAAATTATTATATCACCACAAACAGTCTGAAGCAGACTATACAAAATTGGTTAAAATAGACGTATTGCACGAAGATTTCGTTTATCTGCAAGCTTAATATTAAAAAGCGAATGCAGTTTTGTACGGACGATGTTTTAAAACCCATGCAATTTTGGGATAACGTCTTATGGGCAAATGAATCCTTGATTCTTTTAAAATATAGTCATGAACAAATGTACATGTGGTGAAAAACTACAGAAGTATAGGTACTCATTTAAATGCACAAAACCCACTCTATGGGGATTTTATAATTTGGAGCAGCATGTGCACGGCCGGTGCTGGCAAAATTTTGGTATTAGAAGTAAAAGTTAGTATGGCAATCTACTTAAATTTACTCAAGACTGAAATAATAAATGAAAGAAAACGATTGATTGGTGAAGATTTTGTATTGCAACAGGATAATGCACCCATACACCATGCTAAAATAATTGATAATTATATCAAAGACACTAATAAAAATGTTTTGGCATGGCCACCACAAAGCCCAGATTTGTCACCAATAGAAAACATCTGGTCCTTATTAAAATCTCGTATCACCAAAAGTGCACCAAGGAATTTCACGGTACTGCGGAGCTTCATTGAAGAGATTTGGTGTATTATTACAGCAACGGGGTACCAGAAGCACATGCAATCATTACCATAAAGATTGATGATTATGTCGAAAAGGTACGAAGCAAATTGTGGCTATTAATTTATATTTTTAATTTTGTTAACCTACTTTTGGTAGATGATTTTTAGTATTAATTTTATTATATTCACATTTGAGACTCTTGACGTTTTTTAATTTTATTTTTAATTTAATGGAAATGTCTTCTCTATATTGCTATATGACTCCCACAATTTTTTTTTCTTAAATTAATAAAAATATAAGAGTAAATTGTATTATAAGGCAAAAAACAACGTTGTTAACCTATTTATGGTAGCATGTTATATGACATTTCTTTAAAATAAAATATTTTACCTAACTTAATTCCAAAATCAATAAAAATAACAATTCTATTGAATTGAATACTGTTCGCGTTAATAATATTATTCCAGGTTTGCCTGATGAGAATCTGAAATTCGAAACACCTAGGGCCTATGTGTCGCAAACTCTTTATGTATTTGCATATTTTATCGATAAAAAACAGTAAGATTTTTCAATTATTAATTTTTTTAACATCTAATTCAATTATTAATATATTAAGTAAAATATTTTCACATGTTAATAACTATACCATATTATATTTATTATATTATTGTTATTCCAAATTTATTTGTATATTTCTTATTAGAAATAAATTCGGGGAACCCTCAAACATACTAAGACAATAAATGGTTTTAAACAAGTAAATATAACGTCCATTGTCATTTGATGACTTTTTTTCTTTACTTTGTTATTTTTGTTTAGTAGTGATTAAATGTTAAACTGCATATTAGCTGTAATTAAAACAATTCTTCCATTATTATTAGTTTTATTTGTGTTAATTGGCATTCACCATAATACATAATAATTTTGCAATAACATTTTGTCTACATATTTATGTATGTTTAGTGGTACTAAAAAAATACAGAATAATTAAATCAAAATGTTTAATTATATACTTTACTTATTTTGCAATAATATACTGAAGAATATGTAAATTGATTCAAATAATATACCTGCAATAATTGCAATGTATTGCAATTTGCATATAATAATGTTCGTGAAAATATATAAAACTCGAACCTATTCTGTCTAATCAGTTAGTCAAAAATAATTCGAAGTATAAAAAGTAATAACTTAGTTAATTAATTGGCTTTAACTACGAGTGCAAATATTACACAGACCTAAATACAGGCATTAAAAGAACAATTAAACGATTTTTGGGTAAGTTTGTGGTGTTGAGGTCTAGAATTATTCGAGTTTTTGAGATAATGTAATAAAATCATTCGTGAGAGGGTAACTCGGGGGATGTAGAACTTGAGTTAATTCGCTAACATTCCTTATTAAAATATTAACTTTATAGTTATTTCGTTATGCTTACACGGAAAAAAAGGATTTCTTAAATGAAGAATAAATATTTTCTTGAAATTATTTATTTCATTTAAAAATATAATTTATTCGCTCAATAAAATATGCTTGTATTAAAAATATCAGATTTCTTCCAACAAGAATATTTTTTACTTGAAATATTATTTAGATTCAAGAAAATTTCATTTTAACGAAGAACACTATTTTCTAAATACATCAATATTAATATATTCTTTATTTAAGTAACTTAATTTCTTTAAAAAAAATTTATAATTGTGAAACTTATTTTACGAACTTGTACACACTTAACAGTTCGACTAGTATAGCCAAATGGTAATTGTACTCATCCCACGATTTCGCAGCTGGAAAACCTAAGTTCGAACGCCACACCGGACAAAGTTTTATATAAAATAAAATATAAAATATATATCCCGCCAGAAGTCCAACAGATAACGCCGTAATACTTGGACAACCCACTCTTCGGTTACGACATAATATACAAAAACCCAAATATTTCGGAGTAATTTAGTGAAGAAAACAGATGTTCTTTATTCAAAAAGATTTTTTTTTAATCAAATAAATTTTTAACTACTTCGTTTAAGAATATACTTGTATGATCCAAGAAAACTTAATTTAGAATATTTTTTTCTTACAAAAAGAAAATATTTGCGTGCGACTATTGAAAACAGAGAATTTCTTGATTCAAATGGTACTTATTTGAACCAAGTAATTTTTTTTTTCGTGTACATTAACGTTTCGTTAACGTTACCATTACCATTAACATTAACCATTACCATTAACATTAATCATTACCATTAACTTCATTGCTTTAGAAGTTACATTAACAATAACATTATTATGACAGGGTACTACCATTAACATTAAAGTTAACATTACCATTAATAAATTGTTCTAAATTTCTTGATTCTAAAAATTAAATTTTGTAGACCTGCAAGTATCAATAATTGAATAACATTTTAATAAAAATAAAACAACTTTCAAGTTTGAAAGGATGCTTACATATATTTTATTGAGCTTCATTATCCATATTGTTGTACGTTTTTTGTACAATTCGACACAAAAACCTAAGAATTATCCACCAGGTAAAATATATCGTTTTTTAGAAGAATTTCAAAAATTGAGCTAAAATTTTATGAAGATTTTTCTACTTATAGGTCCAAAATGGTACCTCCTTGTAGGAAGCTTTCCACAGTTTAAAAAAGTCTTGAGATCCACAAAAGATCTAGGGAATGCGTTTACCACTTTTTCTAAACAATATAAATCAAATACTTATTATTGGATTAAAGTTAGGATCCGATAATGTTGTAGTAGTGTTTTCTTCTAAGCTTGTTAAAAATATATATCTTGATGATAATTTTCTAGGAAGACCAGATATTTTCTTTAATCGGATGCGAACAATGGGGACAATGAAAGGTATGCAATATGTTTGAAAAACATTCACGTTTATCTTACATTTCAGGTATTACACTATCCAGTGGCAAATTATGGGAATCCCAAAGAACATTTGTGGCTAAATATCTTAGAAAAGCTGGATATGGGAAAAAAATAATGGAAACTAAAATTATGCATGAAATTACAGAAATAAACTGATTGCTTGAAAAATGTTATTTGATAAATAAGAATAAGAACAAAATATTAGTAAAAAATATTAGAAAATCCTAATACTTAAATGAAGAAGAAGATAAATACAATGAAAATAATTTTTAAATTAAATATTACGAAACTTGCTTTCCTGTTACCTCAGATTTTCTTTTATATTTTCCTATATTTTAATTAATATCAGTTTAATTTACAATAAATTACCATCAAAATTTCTATGGAATAACTACGTTCCATCAAGGGGGGCAGGGGGTTATGGTAAAAAAGTTTTTGTTATTATTTCAATTTATTTTAACATTAATTTTTTCTAAAGCCGCTTACAAATTCGGACCTTCATGATACTGCCATTTTAAGGAATCCTTCATTTTTTTCGTTTTAATTTTTCTCTTCATAACAATAACTATTACAGAAACTATTTACACCTTTCTTTTTGATAGAATAGGTGTATGGCAATATTTTATTTTATTAATGTATTTTTTACAGTTTGTTCTAAACAACATTGAAAGCCCAATCGCTTGAATAAAGTCTGGTATGATTTAGAAGCATCAAGGTCATGTTCAATTTGATTTTTCCTGAGATAGCCTAAGGTGGAAATTTGCTAACATCGGGTGCCCAACCAAAAGTGCGATAGGTAACCTAAAATCGATAATTTTCAAAACAATTGTTTCTATTTCCAGCAAAGCAATTTACATTTGCTTGTGGAGGCCATAGCAATGGTGGCCGAGTGTACTCTGTCCGTACAGCTTCAGTACCGAACCGTTGCATTGATAATATATCTTTCCAAATCATATTTAAAGATATTATTTGAAAAGACCTGTTGTATTTAGTAATTCTGTAACAAAACGACTCATACTAAAACAAAATATGAAAAAAATTTAGTTTTGCTTTTTGTCAAAATGCCATTTTGCCAGTTTACTCCAGTTTAATTATACAGGGTGGCAGTTTGAAAACGAAACAGACGGGATTGTGGACAGTAGAATTTTTTTTCCATAAATGCAAAAACACGTCAATTTTATCATTGAGGGGGACAACTTCTGCGACCAATGTCACTCCCGTATTGTTTCATCCCTTCGCGCTGTGATAGGGATGATATGGCAAGTGACATTAAAATCAAATTTCAAATTTGAAATTAAAATCAACCTGTCCAAACGTTTTTCACTTTTTATTCTTAAATGTCTTAAATATCGTATTTATTTTGCATTTTTGCAGCTTCAATTATTTTGTTGAATAATTGATAAAACTTCAAAAAAATTATTGCACTGAATTCAGGGAAGCAAGACTTTTCAAATGAGGTATCACTTACCATATCATCCCTATTATTATTTCAGGGGTTGTCATCACAGAGCGAAGGAATGATACAATACGGGAGTGACATTGGTTGCAAAAGTTGTCCCCCTCGATAATAAAATTGACGTGTTTTGGCATTTCTTAAGAAAAAATTCTGGTAGCCACAATCTCGTCTGTTTCGTTTTCAAACGGCCACCCTGTATAAATATTAACAAATAATAAAAGTAAATAAGCAAATAATATAATAAGCAATTTAGAGCATACCCAAAGATTTTCTTTCACTATAAATTTAAATTTCATAGTCATATTTAAGTAATTGAAAGTTTTATTGAATGGAATCGCTTCTACATTATATTCCATCAATTTATCATTGACGTATGTAAGTTTAACATTCTCCAATTTAATCGTATAGGAATTTTTCTAAAATAATTGCAAAATATTAAATAAATAAATAACAATCCAAAATAACTTGAATTTTATTTTTCTTAGTTTGTTAATTTTTGTTATAGTTGCAGTTTAATATTAAGAAAACATCGTACCAATGCTGAACCTAATAATATTTTACATAATATCACTAGTACAATAATAATAGCATTATTCATTGTGGTGGTGCAGTACATTTGCTATAGTTTTATTAAATATTGGTATTATTATGTAAATTTATAACTAATGTATATCTGATTACCACTATATATTATTTTCATCGTTTTGAAAATTTTGAATAAACTCATTGTTTGACTATTGAGTTCAACGAAATTTCCGATCTCCTAGTAGATAAATGATTTAGATCTCATTTTGACATGGGTGAAGAGAACGCTTTGAATTATAACCTCGTTAGTCCATTCATGCGCGTAACTAATTGTCACCAGGGCCACTTATCTCCAGGGCCAGTTGTCCGAGGTGAGTTGTCGCAGAGCCAAGTGACTCAGGGCCACATGTCATTTTCCAAATACAAAATTAAAGGCTATTTTACATCAAAATACACAATATCGATATGTATGTAACGCACTTCGGTTTGATAAATATTTTTGTAAATCTAAAAATATAAAAATAAAAGTGACTAATAAATTTATATGTATATTTTTCAAGCTTTAGGTAAGTGATTTGGTGATATGTGGCACTGAGTCACTTGGCCCTGCGACAACTCACCTCGGACAACTGGCCTTGGCGATAAGTGGCCCTGGCGATAACTGGCCCTGGTAGCAACTGGCCTTAGGGGTCGTCCTTAAATTACGTCACAAGATTTTTAAGGTTTTAGATTTCTCCCTCCCCCTATGTCACATTTAGTCACATTTTTATTGAAACCTTAAATTAAATCAATTTTGTAGTCTTAAATAATATTTTATTTTTATTAATATTTAAATATTTTGTCGGCCGCATGAAAAAACGCACGCAAGCGCTACTTATGTTGCTACAGCCGATCCATGGATCAAAAAAATATATTTTTAAAAATTGGATTTTGTGACAACACAACATTTGAAACCCCTCCGGGGGTGCCCTGTTACATTTTTGTTACAAATTTGAGATGACCCCTCTCCCCCTAACGTGTGACGTAATTTGTGGATGACCCCTTATCGACAACTGGCCGTTGGACTACTGGCCTAAAAATTTTCACGGAAATATATTATTTCGCTTCTCAGAATTTTGCTCGATCAGTGAAATTTCCAAAATTTTATCTAAAAAATTTGCCAAAAGAATTTATTTAAATTAAGTCGAAACTATATCTTTTCCAGTATGATTTGGAACAAATGAAAACAGATTTGGAGCAAACAAAAACAGACTTAAATCGAACGAAAACAGATTTGGATCAAAAGAAAAAAGACTTGGAGCAAACAAAAACAGACCTGAAATTAATGAAAATAGATAGGCTCTAATAGGCTCTCGGAACTGACGAGTTAAAGCTAGCTGACGCATACGACTGTATCTACGGTTAGGCAAATAGAAATTCCTATAAACCGTGAGCAATTTTCTTTATAAGGCGTAGGTGAAAAACACACTAACCAATCACATTACACCCGGAAGTACATATTAATCCTACAGTCAACGGGTGAAACCTGTCCCAGGCAACACTTATATGGTATAATATATTATGTATTAATTTATTATACCCATGTCTAGAGCGTTCAACTCTTTGTAAAATAGTTTTGTATAATTTTACAATACAATTTTGTACAACTGCATATGTATGTAAGTTTAGTGCTACTTTTTACGTATAATTTAGTTTTATTAAAATTACATAATATTTGAAGTTTTAAAATATATTAACTTTTTTGGCTTTTAGATATTTTAGGATTACGTAGATTCACTCTGTAGATAATGATTTTCGTAAAAATATTTAAAATAATCAGTTGCTCCCAAATAATTCAAATTATAAAAATTTTAACTTGTTGGGTTTAACTGCAAGTTAATTTACACAAACCCGAAACGAATTCTATTTTGTGCGATATAAAACAAGTTGAAACGATTGTTGTGTAAGTTTACGGTGCTGAAGCCGAATATGATTTCGGATTTGCTAGAATTGTGCTAGTTTTTGAGAAAATGGAATAACAATATTAGTGAAAGATTAACTCATGGCTTATATAGATCTTACTTAGTTAATCCGCTAACCTGTTAAAAGGGATTAATGGATTAACTTATATTTTGTGTAAAATGTAACTCAGCCGCTTTAGATATTTTAATCCTTGTGGATTAAATATCCGTATCCTCATTCCTATAAAAATGATGATTTGTAGTAATATATTCGGAATTTCTGATTTAACTTTGTTTACATATATTTTAGATGGTAGGTCCCAGTTACACCCAACAATATCATCAACCGGTGTAACTGAAATATATTGCTTCGGGCAACTGGGACTAAGTTCCAAATAATTAACCTTAATGAATCAATTAAATGATCTCTTTTAGGGTTTACTAAGCTTGTAGGAATCTACAACTTTATGGAAGGGCAATTGTCTATTTTTGTGGTAAAGGTAACATGTACGGACTTAGTTTCATTTCCTTTTATTCTCCAGTTCTTAACCAATCCTGTTTCATATTATAACCAGATCGACGTGCGATGACAATACTGCAGTGTTCTTTTCCCCATCATCTCTGGCCCATTGTTAGTTTGTTTGTTGCTATCTTCTCCGTAGTTCTCTATTTTCAAATATTTTTTGTTTGATTTATAATGGCATTTCTTCAACGATTTCTTGGTTACCCCTTTCTGGGTCATCTACGGTTTTCAAATGGCCGTCCAGTCTAATAAGCACAATAAGTTTCTCCCTAAACATCTACCAAGCAGTTTTATTGCTCATTGGCAAAGATTACTTTGCTTTTAATTAGAATGTCGAATACACTGATAATCATTGGTGAGTGACCAGAGATCAGTTCATACAAGACTCAGCGTTAATTTTTTAACATCGATGCCCGTTGTTACATAAAATTCGATTATGTCTGGCAACTCATTAATACCCGATGGCCAATAAGTTGCCAGGTAAAGATACTTTTGATTGAATACCTATATTTTTCTATATCAAAGACATTTTTTTGACTTTAATAATTTATTTATTGGATATTGAATTTGAGATTTGAGAAAATCAAATTTAGATTTAATAATACAAACGAATTTAAAATTAATTTAAATTGTAATATTCGTAATATTAAATAAAATTACTATTATTACCTACTATTTAATTAATATTATTAAAATTAATTTATTTTTATGTTCCTTACATAATGTTGATGCACACATTTTTCAATGTTTGTTTTATATTAAAAGAATTAGTAATTTCAGACATCGTAAAATAAATTTGATACGACAGCAGATGGGCGAGTTAATTTTATGTTTAACATTTCCATTTTATAAAAAAGTGTAATGGAAAATTTTAAAATTAGCCGGGTAAGAATATAAGTCGTACTATAATTTTTCGAAATATTCATTTGGAAAATTTTTGTATTTAATAAGAAGGACAAGTGCAATACATACAGTAGGTATTGCTACGACTCGGTGAAGAACCTAAATTTGTGTATACTTTCTCTATTTTGAACTCTTTGAGGTAAGGTAGTAAAATATCTAATGGATGTGACTCTTTAAATCTCTTTAATTCAAAAAAAATATCCCACTTATTGAATGAATGGAAATTTTATTTTTATTAAGCAAAACAATTGAATTACAAAATTTATCTTTGATTTACAAATATTGGCAGTGACGCATCGTTATTCCGAACCGAATAAGATTCCGCTTAAATCGCGAGCACTTTAAAAGTTATTTTTATGCAAACCTGAACTTCTGTCCTTGTGGTGATTTTAAATGGGTTTTGGGTACCTCTTCTGTCTCGCACTTTAAAGAAGAACTTGTTACGTTAATTTCTCTCTCAAATTTTTTTTCAAACAAATTTTTAATAAAACTGAAACCGGAGAGCATGTCAGGGGGGTGTGTCTGTAATGCAAGGCAATAAAACAAATTATAATTCTTATTGTTTAATACGTGCATTAAACAACTTAATTCAAAAGTCACAAAAATTTGTTAAAAGGCTTGGATCCAGCTCGCTAAATTTATAAATCAATCAAAAATTACAAAGGTTAAATATACAAAAATTCCACCAATTCCAAATAACTACAATCCACATAAATTTCGAAAATAACCAAATTTCACTAACTTGGCCCATGCCAATCGGAATTACCGCGACACTTCTCCATAATTCAATTAATTTGCGGTCATCCAAATCTCCAGCTGTTTTTTCCAACTTAACTTAATATTACAAAATTTACCTTTTAAGTTTTTATTACGAGTACCATCGGAATTCTTAAGCAGTTTCCATGGCGCGCCTTTCCCAAATTATGATGTTGAAGTCGATTATTGATCATCTTAAATTCATGCGTATGTTCCTTTATGGACTCCACGAATAAGTGAGTTGACTTCACCCATCTTTAATTATAAACTGGCTCGCGCGACCAATACATTCAGAAGCTACTAGTATCACACATTATATTTATTGAATCCCGAAACCGTGATTAACTAAGCACTTGCTTAAACAATTTCAAATTCTAATTGGATTCGCGAAGGCTTGTTACCAATTCTATGGTTGGTTAGGGACTGCCGTTCTTCAACGTGTGGGTTTCTTATGTATTTTTTCTATTCCCCCCTTCAACGCTGGGTTCGCCTACTGTCTGTAAATCCAGACGCTGAATCGTAAATAATCCCACGGTCACGGCGGAGTTGAGAAAGCATGATAATATTTATCAAACGCTGAATGTTGGATTTTATACGTAACGGAAGCTGATAAGCATAACAGATTGGGTTGATGTATTAGCTGATGGTGCAGATCTCACGCCATCGGGACGGTGCTTATTAAGCAGGAATTAAAAATAATTTTCTTTTCAACCTCGTAAAAAACATAGGCGTAACAAACTGTCCTTTTCAGTTTAAAAATGATTTTCTATTCCAGTTCCAAATTGTTGTTCCAGATTATGGGCCGTCCAAAAATTTAATTTATTCTTCTTGGATCGAAATATTTTAATTTTGATTTACTTGGTGTATGCTATGGTTGTTTCAAATCACACACATGCACACAATCTCTTTCAAGAGCTATGATTAACTCCACACGATTTTCCCTTTTTGGGGTTCAATCACGAACTCAAAAAAAACGACCTTCCTCGTTGGGATTCCGTCGCAAACTCAATTATTTATCTTGTAATCTTTTATACATCTGTTGCCCAGACAATTCCATTTTTTCTTTTTCAATTTTTCAAATTTATACGTGTTATTTGATAACGCGATTTTTTTATCAAAAGTTCGTCCGCACGCGCGCACTGTTGGCAATATTTTTGTTTTATAAACATTTTTGGTTTCTAATTTTCGCTTGTTAGTTTAACTATAAAATTTGGTTTGTTATATTTTTATATATTTCCGATTGTAAAGTTTTTCTTGAATTAAAGTTTTACAAATTTTACTTTGATTTATTTATTTTTATTTAACAGCTCAAATTCGATTTTAGGACCGTGGAAGTCTCCCACGTCCGCTGGCTTTATACGTCCTACGTGTTTCATCGCAGTATACATAGGCCATTAGAATATTTAATTTAGTGAGTAGGCGGTCAGGCGGCCTGTCAGCAGCTTCCATGGTATTTGAATGATAATGGGGAACTCGACTGGTTTACAATTCAAATTTATTGAGAATTAAGGCATAGATAATTATTTAATTTAATAATATTTAATTTAATGTTTAAAAATTACCTAGTCGGGACATAAGTTCTGTTACACAGTATTAATTAAATTTTTAAAGTTTCAAAATAATAAATTCAATTATGATATATACTGCTTTATTACTTAATATATAAAGAATACATTTTTAATATATTTACTCAAAATGTCCTCCTTTAGCCTTTACACAAGCCTTTAAACGCCGTGGCCAATCATCAATTGCGGCACGGACGACTTGTAACGGTATCGATGCTGCTGCTTTCACCAAATCCCGCTTCAGAAGCTCGATATTTTTATGAGGCTTACTACAAGCCATGTTTTCAAGAACTGACCACAATTTATAATCCAAAGGATTCAGATCAGGACTTCCAGAAGGCCATTGTTCTGCTGCAATAAACGCAGGTAAATTTTCTGCTAGCCACCTTTGGGTTGTCTTAGCTTTGTGTGCTGGTGCAGAGTCCTGTTGGAAAACCCAATGGTTTCCTTGAAAAAGAGAGTCGTTAAGAGGCTTTACCACGTCTTCTAACATTTCTTGGTAAATTGGTGCCGATGTTTTAACGCCTTTTCCCCCAAGGGTGAAGTTGAGTAACCCCTTCGTAGGATACACCCCACCAAACCATCACAGATGCTGGATAATGGCCTCTTTGAACCCTCGGAATTTTTTCTGCCGCTTCTTTAGAGCTGTGAGCATAAACACGATCGTTTTGCGTATTAAATTTTTCTTCGACGGTAAAAATTTTTTCATCGGTAAACAAAATATTTTTAAAATTATTATTACCGTGCCTCCTTAATAGGGTTTTCGATCTCTCGTGCCTAATTTTTTTTAAAGCTGTTGTTAACCTTTGTCCTGTTGCTCTACGAAAAGCCCCAAGTTTTAGGTCCTTCCTTTGCATCTCCATAGCAATAATTTTTTGTTTTCGCAGAGGATTTCGTCGTATTCTTTCACGCACTGCTTTAATCACTCGTGGAGTTCTTATGGTACGAGGACGTCCACTTCTTTTTCTGTCAGCTATTGCATTTGTATCGGTAAACCGTTTTATAGCACGACTTACAAACATTTTTGAAATTTTTAACGGCTTTAGCAATTTTAAAATTTCACTATTTGATACACCACATTTATGTAACGCAATAACTGCTATCCGATTTTCTTTCACACCCCAATCCATGTTGCTGGTTAAACTCAAAAATTTTAACTATAGTCTGTACAAGTTGCCAAAAGAAAGGGCTTTCTAAATATGTAATTGTTTTCCACCCTCTGTAATCTTAAGCTGTAAAATCTAACGGTTCTTTACAGGTAACAGAATTTATGTCTCGACTAGGTATTATGATTATATGTAATTATTTATTTTTTGTGCGTATAAAAATGTATAATTTGGAAAATTTTAATATTCGGAAGATTAATAATGTTCATTCTAATATAGCCGTAATTTATGTTCATGTTTAAAAGAGTAGGTACATAAGAAAAAAATATGTTCATAATAATATAAGCAGTTAATAAGCAATAGTACAACTCTTAAGTCAACTACTTGAACTTGATTTTATAATAAATAAAAGTAATAATATGCTTACATATATTTATTGAGCTTCGTAATATATAACGTTATGCATTTTATATATATTTCGACAAAGAAACCTATGAATTATCCACCAGGTAAATACAATTTTAAATAATTTTTAATCCGGCGTTAGTAGCTTATTAAAAATTTTTTTTTTATTTTTTTTAATCTTTTATTTTTATTACATTTTTTATTTATTTAAACTTTAAACTTAAGAGCCAGTTCTATACTTATCGTAGACAATCACTCGTCACATATTTATCTGGATGGGATTAACATTTGCAGAGAAAACGGAATTATAATAATGCTTGGATTACCACCCCATACATCACACCGCTTATAACCTCTAGATGTTGGGTTCTTTGGCCCACTGCAAAAACCTATATGAGTCAAGCATGTGAACAATCCTGGAAAACAAAAATGGTGATAAAAACATTGGGCAGCTCTTTTGCCAAGTTTATCTCAAAACAGTATCCGTATAGGAATATTAAAGTATTAAAGTATTTTATAAATGCGGCATTGAACCGTACGATCCATCAGTATTCACATAAGACGATTTTGCATCAGCAGAAACAACAAATAGAAAATTACCGTGAAAGGAACTAAACCCGAGAATTTCTTAAAATGCTTCAGGACAAGAGTCATCCGATGATGATCAGCCGTTGGCAAGTTTATGTCACTTAACTAAAATCTTAAAGTGTTTTTCAACTCCCATTAAGGTTCGCTTTTGCAATAGTCGGTTAAGTTTTATTTATCTGGGTTGTAACGTTATACAGATGTTTATTGGTTTATTGTTTAGTGTGTTTATCGTTGATTGGTTCATAGCTATAGGTTAGTTATACTCATACTTAACCGACTATTGTAAAAGCTAACCTAAAGAACATAGCATAAACCAAACGTTAGAGCCTACATTAACTCCGCTTAAAGTGCGTTAAAGTGCGACTCAAACTCGATCAACTTCGACTAAAGTGCATCCCATGAATCAAACTTCCCCAAAAGCTGGGTGCAGTTACACATTTTTGCCATATTGCATGAAGTCACTGCCCTGCTTTAAAAAAAGCAAAAAGCAAAAAACCGACAAAAATTATCGGTTTTAACTAGCACATAGATAAAACGACAATTAGAGGAAAGGCTCGACGAGTTAAGAATAAAAGATACCAAGAAACGAAAAGATTCCGTACCAAAGAAATTAACGTCAGCAAAGTCTAAAAGAAAGTCTTCAAATTGTGGAAGTTCTGAAGCTGTAAAGGTTGCATCATGTCCTGCACGTGAAGAACTGTATGTAGATCCTCCAGCAGAAGAATGAATTGAATGATTTACATGTTCCAATTGGTGGCACGAGAAATGTACTGACTACAGCGGTACAGGACACTTTAAGTGTGATTTAAGGTAGTAGTCTGGTAACTTTCACGTTTTTCTACGTCTTTATTGGGAATTTTTTTTTCTATGAGAAAATAAAATTCAATAGTTTTGGTTTTTTAGTATGTTATTATTGACATCTAAACGATACAAAAAAATGTTTTTTACAATGTTTTATTATTATTACTGGTCTAAGTAAAAAGAAGGTACGTAACTGGCCCGGGTGATGTCGGCTTTTGAGGACATCGGAAATAAAAATATCATAAAAGGAATTCATCTATAAACTTGTCGTTATCGCTGGAACTAGGATCTTGTTTTTCCATCTCTAACTTTCCATTTTACAATCCGATTTTTTGCTGAAAAGAATCAATTTTAGTTTAGAATTCGGCCATTTTGTTATTTTCTTTGAAAATTTAATAATTCTAGTTCCAGCGATAATAATAAGTCTATAAATTAATAATCTTTTTGATTTTTTAATTTCCACTGTCCTCAAGTGCCGAAATCACCCGGGCCAGTTATGTACTTTTTTTTTGAGACGCCTACTTTGACCAATAATAAAACGTTGTAAAATTAAGCGAAAAAAATTATTTTTGTATCCATTAGATGTCAATAATAACATACTGAAGAACCAAAACCATTTAATTTTATTTTCCCATAAAAAAAATTTCAATATAGACGTAAAAAAACGTGCAAGTTATCAGACTACTACCTTAAGTTAAGTTCGTCTTCTTACCCCGATATGCTCGTCAACGTTTGGATCTGGTATGGTGCGATGACAAAATTCAATCCATTATTTTGTTTTATTTGGTTATAGGAATTTGAGTTTCGTTTTTGCTTAACTGAATATTAGGTTGTCAAATATCTTCCTTCCGCCTTTTTGTCTTTTGAATTTCGCGGCTATGTACAAAGCGCTACAGAGCTCGTATCTGGCAATACTATACATCATTTGACAGGTCTTGACATAACCTACAAAACGACGCTATGCATGATTAGTTTGGATATTGCGTTCAACAGTTGTAGACGTGTAAACATGGAGTTCACTAACTCCGAAATTCGCACTATTTTAAAGTTTTCCTTCGTTAAAGGCAAATCCGCTAGAGAAAAATTCCGTGAGATTAATGATGTTTTGGGGGATGGTACTCTATCACTTCGAACCGCGGAGGAATGGTTTCCACGATTCAGAGCCGGTGAAAACGACACCATGGATAAGCCAGCCGGCGGAAGACCTGTGACGACGAATACCGATCAAATCATGGAAATCGTCGTGTTAGACCGGCATGTGGCATCTCGTGACATCGCCCAGGAGATGGGAGTTAGTCACCAAACCATTTTAAACCATCTGCAGAAAGGTGGATACAAAAAAAAGCTTGATGCCGCATGATTTGACGCAAAAAAACCTTCTGGACCGAATCAACGCCTGCGATATGCTGCTGAAACGGAACGAACTCGACCCATTTTTGAAGCGGATGGTGACTGGCGACGAAAAATGGATCACATACGACAATATCAAGCGGAAACGGTCGTGGTCGAAGGCCGGTGAATCGTCCCAAACAGTGGCCAAGCCGGGATTGACGGCCAGGAAGGCTTTGCTGTGTGTTTGGTGGGATTGGAAGGGAATCATCCACTATGAGCTGCTCCCATATGGCCAGACGCTTAATTCTACCATCTACTGCGAACAACTGGACCGCTTGAAGCAGGCGATCGACCAGAAGCGTCCAGAATTGGCCAACAGGAAGGGTGTAGTGTTCCACCAGGACAACGCCAGACCACACACTTCGTTGATGACTCGTCAGAAAATACGGGAGCTCGGATGGGAGGTTTTATCGCATCCACCATATAGCCCGGACATGGCGCCAAGTGATTACCACCTGTTCCTGTCCATGGCGAACGCCCTTGGTGGTGTACAGTTGAACTCAAAAGAGGCTGGTGAAAAGTGGCTGCCCGAGTTCTTCGCAAATAAGGAGGGGGGCTTCTACGAGGGGGGTATTATGAAGTTGCCGTCTAGATGGAAACAGATTATCGAACAAAACGGCGCATATTTGAACTAAATCCGATCACTGTAACACTTTTTATAAAGCATTGAATAAAGAGCAAAAAGGCGGAAGGAAGATATTTGACAACCAATATTATATTTCGTTCTTAAGAAATCTTTGATGCTACCTTTAAATTTTTTACTTTATATTAAACTTATTCTTAAAATGTAATAAATGAATGTTTTTTCTTACTATCGCTAACTTACCCCACTCTCTCCTACAGTCAATTCTGATATGTTAAAATATTTATATATTTTATATAATTTTTAATTATAATATAATAAATTATTCAAATTGTAATATTCTAATAATGTTTGTTTGGTTTTTTAAAAATTTAAATTTTAAATATGCATTAACTAATTATAAGTTAATAATGCATAATTGAAATGAGAAATGCAAACAACAATTACCATTAAAAGTAAATATTTGCGTAAGTAGGTATCTATTACTTATATAACAAACAAGTAATTTGCTGTAAGCAGTTCTCCAGTAATCTCCAAAGGCATTGATTGCATGTTGCAGAAATGTTTGCATACTATTATATTTTACTAAGCTTTATACTATGTTTAGTTAGTTTCTTGTATTTCTCTACAAAAAAACCTAATAATTTTCCACCAGGTAAATATATTTAATTTTATTTTATTTTGATATGTTTTGGAAATTAAACAATGCGCTCAGTGTCGACAGGTTTTAGTTTACTATGCCATCATCGGGACACAAAGTCGAATTATAAAATTCGAAATATTGTAGCTGATATTATTTACTATTTCTAGCAGTTTTGAAAAACATAAATTTGTCTACTGTTTTCCATGAGACTAAAATTAGAAAAAAATTAGTCAATAGATTACACCTCGGTTGTTTGCTATTGCCTTCCGAGGGGAGATGACCATAAATAAAGTTTTTACTTCATCCGGAATCGAACCGGGTATACGGCAATTATGCGCGGGTGTATTACATCGTAAAAGAGGAATATAACGTTGTTTATTGTATACACCTTGATGGTGTAAGCGATTTTGACAATTGGGTAAATCTGAAAAAAAAACTGAAAAAAAATCTTTCGTTAATTTTAATGAATGAGGGATATGACGTGACGAGGGATTTTGTTGAATTTATTTTCTTAAAAATTGTTTAAATATAGTTGACCTTTCATTGTAATTAGTTGAGTTTGAGGTCAGTAAAAACAAATATTAATTGTCCGAAGTTTCGGGTTCTTTTATTGACCCATTTTCAGGTTTTTGGTTCGAATTAATTTTAGTTTGAACTAATCATCCCTCTGGGTTAGAGTTGTTTTTGTGGTTATATTTGAACAGAACACCACGTGGCTGGTCGAAGCGTGGTCGAACGCAGCCAAAACACGGAAGGATGTCTCATTTTATTTCATAACATTTTTTCTATCTGGTTAGTATTCCACCTACTGATTTTTTATATTTTTTTAAATATTTTTTATGTTTTTCAATTTTTATTATTTCTTTCTAATGTAATTATTAAATTTTTGTGCTTTATATGTAAATTTTTGTTTTCAATTTTGTATATTTCGATTATTATCTCTGTATTACTTAACTTTTGATATTATTTTTGATTGTTTGTTAATTTTTCATGTTTTTTTATTATATATAACTTTTTTGTAGCCTTGAAAATGGGTCAATAAAAGAACCCGAAACGTCGGACAATTAATATTTGTTTTTACTGACCTCAAACTCAACAATCTCTAGTAATTATTTTCTTAATTTTTATTTAAGAAATCAAAGTAGAAAATATCCACTTTTTACAAAAATATACCTATATTTTTTCCTGCAAATCTAAAAATGTTTAATAAAATTTTACAAGTACCTACACTAAGTATAAGATTGTTAATAATAAATAATTACTTCAAATGTAATAAAATCCAATTTGTAGTATTTCTAGAGTTAATTTTCAAGATTAGCTTCCAAGTCCAATGTACGTAGATCCAGATCTATGACCATGGAAAGTCAGGAAAGTTCACATAAACAATAATAATTAATAAATAAAGAAATAGGCTAAACAATAAAAACAAGTTAATGTTGTGCGTATTGTAATATCAGTCAATTCATTAGCAGAAATCCATTTTTTTATGATTGATAATGTATGATTTATGATAATGTATTATTATTTTGCATCTAATTAGATATAAGAAAATTTAATTCAATTTTTAATTATATTTTAAAATCGGATCGGCTATTATTTATTTCAGTGTTGTGCTTCATAGAAGAAGCTACAAAGTTTCATGCTCTCCGATTAATTTGTTTAAAAAATGTTACAAGTAAATGTAATTTTTATTTGAATTTGATTCAATCTTATTAATAGATTAATAGATACTTATTAAAATGGAAAGTATGCTTACATATATTTTATTGGGCTTTACAGTATATTTTATTGTACGTCTCTTGTGCAATTCGACAAAAAAGCCTAAGAATTATCCACCAGGTGAATATACATATATTGTACAATTAAACGGATATAATCGGATAATATCTTGCGGTTGCTATAAATCATAAATATTTCAATATCAAAGAAAAATTACGAATACGAAACCAGATCATAAGGCTTGCTTCTTTCTATACTGCATAAAAGTGTTTGAATTTGATTCCAATGTTTCCGGCTTTCTAATTAAAGTAAGATTAATTTGGTATAATTAATTTTCGAACCTCATTTAGCATGTAATTTACAAGACCCCACTTTATCACCCAATTAGTTTAGGATCATACTTGAGACTTAGCTACCCCAAGATTGAGTAAACAATTTATTGAGATTCTTCAACTTATAGGTCCAAAATGGTACCCAATTGTAGGAAGCTTTCCGCAGTTTAAAAATGTCTTGAAATCCAAAAATGACGTAGCAAATGCGTTTGACATTTTATCTAAACAATATAAATCCAATATTATTGGATTAAAGTTGGGATCAGAAAATCTTGTAATAGTGCTTTCTTTTAAGCACATTAAAGATATCTGTCTTGATGATAAATATCTAAGAAGACCAGATATTTATTTTAATCGGATTCGAACCATGGGGACAATGAAAGGTGTGCAATATTTTGATATAGATATAGAAAATCCATGTGTTTCTCTTATATTTCAGGCATTACATTTTCCAGTGGTAAATTATGGGAAACCCAAAGAAAATTTGTAGCTACTTATTTCAAACAAGCTGGATATGGTACAAGAGCCATGGAAAAAAAACTTACGAATGAAATTCAAGAAGTAATAAAAATTATTGATTTCAATCCAATAGATGTTGATTTCAGAAAATTATTTTGTCCTTCTGTTTTAACTGTATCATGGACTCTGGTGGATAAATCTAAAATATTACGAGATGATGTCAGAGTGGCCAAACTCTTAGACCTCATGCATCGGCGAACACTTATGTTTAATATAACCGGAAGCACTTTAAATTATTTCCCCTGGTTAAGATTTTTTGCACCCGAAAAATTTGGATATAATTTATTGAGAGATATAAATTTAATACTAGATGAATTTTTAATAGAGACCATCGAAAAGCATGTAGATACCTGGACAGAAGAGAAAAACGACGACTTAATTTATGCCTACATATCCGAAATTAAACGATACGGTGGAACTGATACTTATTTTACATGTAAGTTAAATTTTTATTAGTGTTTTGAATCCCCCAAACCATTTGTTCAAATAGTACACGTATTTACTTTGGGGTGAGTAAACCCAGAAAAAAAGAAAAAACCATAAAGATCTATCAAAAGATAGATACTCCTCTCCCAATACATTTTCCAATGAGCAACGTGGGGCTACTGCAGAAGTAGCTCTCGCAGATCACAAAAATTTTAGGTAAGTTTTATTGTCCCTCGCTCTCCGACGGCTTTAAATTTACACCTTAAAAGAATCCTGCTGTTCTCTCCCCAAATAATATACCTACTATTTTAGACGAACAGTTGAAAGCAATATGCATAGATATATTTTATGCCTCAACGAATGTTACAAGTGGATCCATAGAATTTTTATTTTTTGCCATGGCAATTCATCAGGATGTACAAGAGAAAGTTCAAAAAATTTTAGATGAAACATTTGAACCAAATGAACCGTTGGAGTATAGTGATAGGGCAAAGTAAGATTTCAAATTAATTGCTGGATATTATAAATATTTTTCATTTCAGAGTTCCATATATACAAGCAGTGATATGTGAAATACAAAGATGTTATAGAAATATTCCGTTACTTCCACCAAGATCTCCGTTGGAGAGCACAATTATAGATGGTTACGAAATACCTAAGGTTAATTACTTTGTTAATTGATATTGTTATATCAGTTAAAAATGTCTTTTTTTATATTTAGGATGCAACTGTCTTTTTATGTTCCGATTCCATTTTTAAGAACGCGGAATACTTTGACCAGCCCAACATGTTTCAACCAGAAAGATTTTTAGATTCTAACGGAGAGCTAATCTTGCACGAACAATTTTTCCCGTTTGGATTCGGTAAGCATATTAGAGAAGTTTGCACCGGTTTTGTATTTGATAACAATTCTTATAGGAAAAAGAAAATGTTTTGGCGATACTTTAGCAAAAATGAGCTTGTTCATGAGTTTTTCTGAAATTTTGCGGACATATAAAGTATATCCAGTGGATGCAACCCAAATTGATCCAAAAAAATTTATTCCCGGAATTGTTCGATCTAAACAAAAATTACCAATTAAATTGGTTAAAAGATTTTGATTGAAAGCTAATCTACTGATTTACATATTACCTTTGTTACAAAATAGTATTTAATTTTAATTTTTTCGAGTCAATAAATTCTTAAAATGAGGTGTTACAAAGGGTATGGTACTTACTATTTAATTTTTAAGTTGCGGTACTAGCTGAAGATAAGTCCTAGCACAATGCAGAGTATGCAGTTTTCTTATCTAAAAAAGCTTCTTTTAAAGTTTTAATATTTCGAAAAATTTAAGGTGGATTGTTTGACTCTGTATATTTAATTTTAAGATCTTTGTTATTTTTTTATAAAAACACAATACATATTTAATAAGTGTCTTTGATATTTTTTATTGGTACATATTTAATGCACATCAGTTCACAATAAAATATAATAATTTGAAAAAAGTACAGTCAGATATGTATTTACAGTGGCGTAACTAAATCATTAAGACCCCACTAAAAAGGTTAAAAATATGTTTAAATTTCTCTAGGTCAAGTAGGTAGATTCGTATCCAGCCGAACCTTTCATTAGTTACATCACCGATACAATAAGTATAAATTTTACTTAACAAATTATAATTACACCGAATACAGATAAGTTTCGTACTTTGTCTTGCGACTAGGTCCAGCAAACGGCGAAAACCAACCAATGGAAAATCGTCCAAAAACAGCTTGTATGCTTTTCCAACGCGATTTCTTCACCCATCTTGCCTCCTCTTTTTTTAACTGTTCAATGCCAGTTTCATCATACCAAATTGCTTGTACCTGAGTTCCCAACATAACTGCCGTAAAAATTGCAAACAACAACGCTTCGAAAATTAAAAATAGTAACAGAACAACTGTCGCCGGTGGCGAATACGCCGAACAATCTTTCCATTCACTCTTTATGCAGCTTAAAAATTGATTTACTGCCAAAAATAGTGAATGCAGTGAAATAACGGCGATATAAAACTACAATAAAAAATAATTTGTTAGAAATACATTTCCAAATACAGAAAAGCGACATGCAGTACTACAAACTAACTACATGCAGTAGAACTCAAAAATCACCGATTATCCGAATCGCCGATTACCCGAATCGCTGTTTATCCGAATCCGAATAATTACTAATTACTAATTAAAAAAAAACCATTTTGTCGGAAAAATCCAATTATCCGAATGGAGTCCGGCCCCAATTGATTCGGATAATTGGAGTTCTACTGTACATATATTTACCAACCATTCGGAAAGTTGATACTTTCTGTTCGATTTATTCATATGAAAGTTTAAAAGCCAACTCTCCGGACTTGATATGCAATATACTATTGTAAAAAAAAATGAACAGAGGGGGGCATATTCAAACACGAAACACACTGAAAATTTTTGAAAGAGTTTATATCATTAACCTACTTCTATTTGTGCCCTAGTGCAAAAACAGTATAAGTAATATTTTTGTAACTATTTTTTTTTTCAAAATTCTAATTTATCACGTTTATAAGAGAAAATTGGTAGCTACCCAGTGGTGTAAATTTTCTAGAAGGTTATACAATTACCATCTAAATCTGAAAAATTTAACATTGTTGCGAAATTACTTGTAAAAGTAGATTTTGTCGATGTAAATTAACCTGAAAATGTAAAACTAATCGGTCATTTTACATCTGAAATAAATTTCACTTGACAACAGCTACCGAGTATGTAAATTCCATTTATGTCTTCTTCTTCTGTTGTTAGGGCTCGGCCCTGCTAATTAATCACAACGGTGCCTTCCTGGGATACAGACGTCCAGCTATCCTTCTATCGCTTTGGGAGTCTTCCGGGAAGGTCTCTTGGTATTAGGTCTTTGTGTCTCTCCAGCACCTTTTGGTGCTGACAACGTCCTGAATTCCGCATCTTTCGCGAATCGTCTCACTTCTCACTCTGCCCCACAGCGTTACTCCTGATATCGCTCTCAACGTCCTCATCTCTGTAGATCTCATTGACTGTTTCGTTCTTGATGTTGCGGCCCTTGTCTCTGTTGCGTAGGTTAGAACTAGCCTTACGCATGTTTTATATATCCTTTTTTTTTGCTATGGATTGACATGTGTTTGTTAAGCCATATGATATTTCGTAGACAGCCCGAAATCCTGGCCGCCTAATTATTAATGGATAATCCACCAAATTTTTTTTTAAATATAGGTATTTAAAAAATTATCCTTTTTCCAATGGTATATAGGAAAAAGCGAAATTCAAGGTACAGATTAACAACTGACAGTAACTTATTATTGAATCGAAACAGGAGCCGCTGTAGGTCGTCTTCATTTTCGATCGTTAGAACCAAGTCATCTGCATTCTGCTATCCCCTACTTCATAACCAAAGTCAGTGTCTTTGATAACTCTAATGAGCTGTTCCGTCATCAGGTTGAACAACGTTGGGCTCAAGACTTCCTCAGTACGGGTACCTGCGAATTTTATTCTTGTTCTAGTATTTGTGTTCAATTCTTTAATTATCTCAATTATTTTTTCGTTGACGTTGTTATTCCGTAGAATTGTTAGTATATTGTCTAGCCTCACTCTGTGGAATGCCTGTGTAAAATCAACAAAACACAGGAACAGTGGCTTGTTATATTCAATTGAACTTTCTATCAGTTGTCGTATTATAAGATAGTAGATCTATTTTGGCTAGATAAAAAAAGTCCCACTATCTGTGGCCAATCTGGAATTGTGTACAGACGAGCCACTTGAGGTTAAGTGTTCGATGTTGTAAAATTTTCAACGTTTCTGTTTTCAATGCGAATTTTCAATTCGCTCCAAAGCGAATCTTTCCGGGATGGGACAACTCGGCGCCGACTAACTCGGCGCCAAGCCAACTCGGCGCCAGGACAACTCGGCGCCGATTAAGCTTAGGTTAGAAAACGATATTTTATTTAACTAGGATACATTATTTTTATAATTTTATTTTTTATATTAATTATTAATTAATTAATATTTTTTTAATTAAGAGGTTCTGCTAAAAAGAAATCTACATGTTAGATGTATCTCGACCTCATTAAAGAGTACTTGACACTACGCCACTGACTGATAATTTAGGGATAACTCTGTATCAAAAATTTATTTTTGATTAATTTAAAAATTAATTTAAGTCAGTTCAATTTAAAATTAGAAAATAAGTTCAAAATAAGCACAAAAGTAGAAAATAAGTTCAGGTATAAGCAAATAAGCAAGAAATCGCATAAAAAGCAAAATAAGCATGAAAAACAATACGTTAAAATACATCTTTTTATGTAATTCGTCCACATCTCAAATTTCAAAGAGCTGCTTTTAAAATTGACAATAAGCAAAAATGCTTAAAATCCGGTCTCTACGAATGACCCTGAATGTGAAATCGTAACAAACATTTTATTAAAAAATTTTATTATTTACTTGGCGCCGAGTTGTCCTGGCGCCGAGTTAGCTGGCGCCGAGTTGTCTTGGCGCCGAGTTGTACCTGACCGGAATCTTTCCCCTCCCAAAGCCATGCGAAGGGTACAACCAACCCAACCGATGAAGGAAGTATGGGTCTTAGATCTGGTACTGCGAAACGCCATGAAGACTAGGTTAGAACTATTTTGGCGGAAACTTTGTTGTTCATCACTAGGGATCGGATTTTTAGGCATTTGCATGTTTTTTTTGCGTACAGGCACGTGAGAAATTTTAGAAGGAGAACATGTTTTACGCCTTTCCGAGTCATTTTATGTAGTTTTTATTTTGCCTATAAATCCATATTTTGAGTTTCAGTGCATATTTGTCGGTTTATTGCCTATAAATGCTTATTTGCCTATGTTGGCATATATATATTTGGCAACTTAAATAATCAAATTTTTGGTTTTTGCGACGTTTTGAAACGAATTAAGTGTTTTTTTGTTTTTATGATTTTTATTTTATTTTTAAAATTTTTTAAAACTTATTTATTAAATTTTATATTATGTATAGTTGATTAACATTTTCAACTTGACCAGTCAAGAATAGTAAAAAATTAATAAATAAAATATTCAAAAACCGAAGTGAGCCTCATCCTCAAGAAGTGTATTTGGAAAATGCTTTTGGGGGAAACAGATTAAAGATTTTTCAGAATCTCGTTAATCCATTCAAGCGCGTCAGTTGTAACTAATCCTAATACATAAAATCCCAACAGGCTTCTGCTGCTCTTGCAAGAACGTGTCATTTTTTGGTGGAAAAAAACACTCTCGTTGATCGATTTTTTTTACCAACCAAAAAATATAATAAACTAAGATTAGGACTAAAAATATTCGTCCAATATTAATCCAAACCGGGAAATTTGAATTTTTAAGCAAAAATCAGGGAAGTTTAACCTTCGGCTAGAAAAAATTAAAACTTGGAAAGCATATATTAATTTAATTACCTTACTCATCATCGAGTTTAACAACAACTTCCTGTGTTACTTTGAAAGTTAATTATAAAAATAATATAAAGTCATATTTGTAAACCGGGGGGTCTGGGGGGTGTGGAACACCCTCCAGTACATGTAATAAAATTCCCACTCTTCTAGAATCCATGACAGACAGAATAATTATACAAGTTTCGCCGAAAAAACCTGGGAAATTTGTTGTTTTTGAGCAAAGTGACGGAAATTAAAACGTTCGGCTAAAGAAAATTAAAAGAATATTATAAAAAAAAATTTTTAATTGCCCCACGGCACATCAAGTTTAGTAACAACTTTTTGCGTTACTTTGAAAAGTAGAAAAACCATCTAGGATGTACTCTCGCTGTAACTGCAGTTCAACACCAACTGAACTTCTAATAAAAGTAGTGAATTCATTATTTGCATCAATTGCAATCCATCATTTTGAGGCATAATAAAATTTTTTAGCGCATATTTAAGTGCTTATTTTGAAGTTTTTAGAGCATATTTTCAAGTTTTTTAGTGCCTATAAATCCGGACCCTATTCATCACTTATTCCGGTCGCGTCAATCGCTTTCATAGAGAAAGAATCTTTGTGAATACGTGGATACGTTGCTCAGTAGGGTTATTCCTCTATAATTCTTCGAGTTATTCTTAGACCCCTTCTTGAATATAGGTACAGTGATGATTATACGCCATTCTTCGGGTATATTTCCAGATGACATTATTTTTTGGAATAGCTTTGTGATTTCCTTTGATAGTGCAGTACCTCCGTACTTAATCATTTCGTTTGTTATAAGATCTATTCCTGGTGATTTTCTGTTTTTAATGTTTTGTATTGCTTCGTTCACCTCGTCTTGTGTTATGATTATTGGTTTATGCTTCATTGGGTATTCTCCATCCACATTCGCTGTTGCCATGTTATCTGATGGTGTGCTATCAGCTGTACTGTAGAGTGTTTGTGAAGCAGTTAATCCATTTGTTTTCTGGGATGTTTGTGAGAAGCGTGCATTCAGTTACAGGTTTTTTCGCATTACGGATCATTTGCCAGGCTCTTTTCTGACCGCTATACATATCATGCTCCATGTCTGTTGAGAATTTTTCCCAGTATTTCCGTTTCAACAAACCATGGTTTGGTGTTTTTCTTTTTGTTAATATCAACCTTTCTGATTCCTACCCCTTCTTCGCCGCTTTTTACAATATTCATATTTATTTTAAACCATGCTCGCTCAACATTATCTTGCTGTGGCACCTCTCTTTCTAATATCTTTTCTTCTAATCTCTTCCTATACAGATATTTAGTGCTATCGTTCTCAAAGGATTCAATGTTAAATTTTGTGACAAATATAGGCGGCTTTCTATGCCTTTGTGACAAAAATGTTTAAGGCGTAACTTACAGAGCATCAGGCTATGATTGGTACCTCTATTTGCAGAGCTCAGGGCTCTTACGTCACGATTTGTTTTGAGGGTATTTGTCTGTTTGTAATAATATAATCTATGACTGACTCGTGTCTCCTGGTGTTTCCAAAGATTCGTTTATGTTGCCATTGGAGGGGGGGCGGGGCGGGAAGAACGTGTTATATTAATCCGTAGTTCATTTTGTGCACATAGTTGTATTAGGAGTTCACCGTTGTTATTAATCACTTCTTCGTTGAAACATTGCTCTTTTGATTCTCTTTCTTCCTTCGGCTTTGTAATATCAGGTGCATAAGATAAACTTTGGAGACACCCAAAGATAATATGACATGTAGTAGCCTTTCGCCTATATAATCAACTTTTTCGATGTTGTGTTCGAATTTTTCGTGTAAAATTAATCCAACTCCAGCATGGGCTCTCTGACTTTTATCTATTCCGCTGTAGATGAAGACATGGTTTTAGTACCTACTATTCCCCTTCCCTTTCTTTTTGATTCTGATCATATCTATTTTATGTCTTGTGAGTTCTAATAGAACTTCTTCCATGAGGATATGTTCCCGCTGCCAAATCTAACTAGATTCAATTTTCATATTTGTTTATACCTTTTCTTTGCAGTGACCTTCATATAATTAATCCATCCATTTTCCGAGGCATCCATTATGATTCTTTGAGCAATCTTTAGTTTTATTACAGGTAGGCTGCTAACTTTGCCATAAACCCTACTCCTTTATCCGGACTGGGGACCGGCAACGTCAACTGCTGAGCTACCCAATCAACCCAACAGTCCACCCGTTGTAATCTAATCCTTCTAAAATTTTCACGAGAAACTTAAAATAATCAAAAACTCTTGGTGGAAAATATTCAAGTCTTAAGTTTTGAAACCAGTATCTTTGAACAGTTCAAAGAATAGTTGCTTTAGATCATAAGTCAGCCGGAGTGGTAATAAACCTCAGGAAAAACTAAAAAGAATAAATAGACTCTAATGTGCCCCTCTCTGCTCTATGAGATAAATTAGTCAAAAATGGATAGCGACAATAATAATAATAAAAAACTACATTAGTGAGGTACTTACGGTAAAGAGTACAAAAAACTTCTGATTGTTCTCGCCTACACAGTTATTTACCCACGGGCAATGGTGATCCATTTTACGTATACATCTTTGGCATACGGAACAGTGATGTGCTCGTTCAGGTTTTATGCTGCAACACTTTGGACATTTAAAAATAACCTGACCTTCCCGAAATCCCATTTGCTTAATCATTTCTTTAGTGGCATTCCCTTTAGGAACCGCACCCTGTAAAAGTTAATTCTCGTAAGTTAAGAACAAGAAAAGCATGGAGTACTTACAGGATCTGTAAACATTGTCTTTAAATGTGATGCGAATGCTAAAAACGCGCATGTTTGAAATAAAACTAAATTAAAAATGCTATATAAAGTATAAGAACTGGAAAACAGAATAACAAATGTCACAACAAACTGGGCATATAAAATTAAAACCCAAGTTAAAATTGCACATATTATTCCACATATATCACGTATACACCAAACCATTCCGCCACAACATCGATTATGCAGGTCGATTTCTTTACGAAAAGAAGTGTAGCTATAATCCATGTTTTATGGCAAATAAATTACTCTTGATCCTTAAATTTTATGGAGGTCTTCGACGTTTGCATAATTTTAAGTTGAAGGTGAATTTTGAAAATGGATTCATTTTCCTATGCCAGCAACGCATAGGAACCCCAAGCATTAATAACCGACCACATTTTACTAACAGTTCTTGTAAATAATTTTTGAAAATATATTCTTTGGTTTGACAGATAAACACACCGCTACTGTCAACTGTGAATGACTCATTGGTTGTTCAAATTTATACAGGTAGATGGCAATTTTCCATAACAGCGTCGGCGCTACTGAAGGGCAGATTTGCAAGTTTTACAATGTTTGAAGTTCATAGTCCACAGAAATACTATTCAAAATTACAAAGGTGAATTTTTAAATGAATATTCTGTAATAATAATTATATAAAACCGAACTAGCGGATAAATGCTGGATGATACAGCAAAAAGCAACTTGTTTGAAATCACTGGTTCAGGCTGACAGTGACATTCAATTAAAATTAGGTTACAACGTGGAAGTACTTTAAATTCTTATATGAAATAAAAGCATATTTGTAACATAATGGCTGTAAGTGATCTATTGATTTATAGTTAATATTCAATTAGAGACTTATTGAGTTTGTTTTAGCCACCGCAGAAGGGAAAGCAAGGTACGAAAGGAGCCAAACAAATAGTGGAAGAGAATGTTGCTACACTTAGGTTCTATCGATACATGGCAATTATTTCCAGTGGGACAGCTTTCATGCTGTTAGTCTTATACTATTCTTACCTCAATGTGGTAGGTGGTCGATCATAAAACTGACAGTTAGAAAAATGTTAAGGCCGATTGTTTTTAGTTCTTATATTTATTTTCGAGTGGCATTTACATTGCCTCGTACCAATTCATGGCTTATATGGCTAAAGCTAAGTACTCCGAGACTGGCCAATTATTGGACAGTGGGGTTGATTTAAACATGGAAGGGGGTATTGCTGAGTAAGTATGAGTTAATGATATTTTAGAAAATATTCAAACGAGGAGTTTCAGGCACGTCAAAGATATTATTATATTAACTGCGGCTTGCCAGACACTTGCGTCCATTATTTCAAACTACTTTTGGCTCTTGTGGCTTTTGGCCCCGTGTAGAGCATTTTGGATTGTATGGAAAAATATCTTATCGCCTTACTTCTTTCAACAGCAAGCTCCAAATCAACCAGAAGTTGATGAAAAGAAACAAAAAAAGTTAGAAAGGAAAATGAGAAGACAGCAACACTAATATATTTTTGAAATTGTACAAAGGTTTTATGTAAATATAATTTAAAATTTTGTCAATAATTGAACCTGAGCAATCACACAAATTTTTAAAAAAGTCACCTTTGGTCAAATTGTCTGAAAATTTTGTAATTTAAAGAGAAGGAAAAAAGTTAATAGATCAGAGGCCGAGGAAACTTTCTAGGTCGTTTCGGTACAGCCAATTCGGTGCAAACTGATTCGGACCGAAAATTTAATATTTGAATTTTTTTTAAATTTATAATAAAATTCTTTTTTTTAGAGAAAATATGGAAACTGTCGGGGAATTGACTCCACGAATTTTATTTTTTTTACATATAAACTAACATGCATAATTTAGTTACAGGAGCCAAAGTAATTTAATTAATTCATTATAAGCTGGATCCATGATTTGCCGTGGTTGCGCCAGCCAAAATTGACCTTACGCAGCCCTTTGCTACGCTACGGGCGCTCCGGACACAAACGTAACGTCAACTGAAAACTCGTAACTTGCAATTTCTATGTACTCCCATGTTAAACATGATTGGGTTAGTAAACGATTTTGAAGATCAACCGCTCCACTACAATAAACGTGGACCCACTATTACTGTGACGTTACGATGCTATGCCATTTTGACAGGCTCGAGAATTTATTGATTTTCAAATTCATTTTTAACGAAAAATTGATGGCGAAAATCGTTATTTTAAACGGTATTATTGCTTTTAGTTAATAATCTCTGCAATAAAAGTGTCCCAACCCTATTCTGTTAATAACTGCAATTCAATTACAAACAACTCTCTTGAAACCTATTATGTCTGGTACACGCACCGTCAACAGAATGCACCAAACCGGTGTTTACTTCAACAAGTGAGTATTCGTAGTAACTGTGCTATCGATTATTTCGGAAATTAATCTGTATTAGAGGTTCGCACATAGTTTATTCGCTTTATGTAAATGTTATATATCATCATTTTTGTAAACCTGTGATTTATAGGCCTAAGTATAGGCGTAGAAACAAGATTTTGTTCGGGGCGGGATTTTTTGTGATTTTACCTATCTCCCAGAAAATTAGTTACCTATTCGATTTCAAAATTTTGAAATAGACCAAAATAGAGTGCTTCGGTCGTGAGGGGGGCTGCAATTGCATCCATTACCCCCCCCTTCTTGTATTCGGTTTGTGTAAGTAAAAGAGGATAAGATTTTAGCAGATTAATTACCGATTTCTTCACATTGAGATATCTATCGGATAAGTGTAACTATAAGAATAACCAATCAAACAACGGTAATTCAAATTTTTACGGTTGTTGGTTGGTTATCCTTATATTTATACTTATCCGATATATATCTCAAGGTGAAGAAATCGAGCATAAGTGGGTTAAGTTACAATTTTACATAAAAGCTCCTATTCCAGGTATTACAATATAATTTCAAATATTTTAAATGAAATTATTTAAAACTTGTTTTTTAATAGCAGCGATATTTTTTGCAAATTGATGCAATGAACCACAGCTTGAGAATCACTGGCTATAAAACATAAGTAGCAGCATGAAGCTTCGTACACTCTTTGCGAGGCTGCCTCGTTCGGTAGCCTCGTGATACATGCGCTATCTATTTTATAAACAGCGTAGATTTCTTTGTTTGTTAATTTGTGAATCAAAATAATTTTTGTCCGAGCTTGTCTTTAAATACGATTCTTGAAACTTGTAGCTCGCGCTCGTTTACTCACACTTTGCGAAGCAGCTGCCTCGCGAGGACCGCCGCACGAGGCAGCCTCGCAAAGTCAATTAAAGATTGTGTTTATTTTTATTATCTTATTTGACCCATCCAAAATTTCACTTTTTTAGCACTAATAGGAGTAGCTGTACGTGATACTGTTCTTGAATATTAATAATATACGAACCACATGGCATATTCCGGATTTCTTTTCTTCATTACTTCCTTGTAAAACAAGGAAGTATTGTGATACCGATTTTTTTCGATTTCCAGATTTTGACGGAAATATCCGTTTTGACCTTCCCTGAATCCATTTTGACTATTTTCGTTGTGACGTCTGTACGTACGTACATATGTACGGACGTCTGTATGTCGCATAACTCAAATACGGTAGGTCGTAGAAAGTTGAAATTTTGGATTTGAGACACTTATAGCATCTAGTTGTGCACCTCCTATTTTTGGTTGCGATTGTCCGTGCCTAAAGTTGTAATTAATGACGCGCATGAATAGATTAACGAGATTCCTGTCCAATTATTATAAAAATTACAAGGAAGTTATGAGGTGTCCACATCAGATTTTTTTCTTTATTATTCAAATTATCTTTGTCAGACAAAATTTTGACATATTTTTCTGTTTTTTATTATCTCATTTATCATTAATATTTGATAACCTTAACAGGACCATTCCAGTTAATTAAATCTGCAATTTAAACTTAACAAAATAGATAGTATGATTAACTGCTAAAACTAAAATGCATAATTAAAACTCGAGGAGCAAACTTTCTTATTTAAGTTTTATGTTTTATTAGTTTAATTTCAGTTTTTTGCGATTTTCCTTATTGTTCTTTATTTGTTTGACTTTTTTTTTACAGCTTTCAGCTAGTTTTAACCCTGCGTGTTAGTGACGTTTTATGCTCTTATGGAAAACACATGTATCGCTGTTCCTTAAAAGACCCATTCCTCACACGCGGGTTAAAAGACCCGAAATGTAATAATTACTGAAAAGTGTTTTTTAAATATTTGAATCGACATCTAAAAATTCAATTTATAATAAGGAAAATTAAATAAATAGGAAAATGTAATCCACTTGAACTTATCATCTTATCGGGGCTTGATATTATTAAAAGTTGCGCGGCTAATCTACAATTTATCTACTATTGTGTATACTTTAGCTAAAATCGTACCTGCTACATACATACGTAAGGTAGGCCGGGAAGTACAATTTTCCTTGTTTTACATTGAATTTATAATAAACTGGTAAGTGCAATATTTACTTTATGTTAGCTTTTCTAATTTACTTTTAAATCAATACTGCCGCTTTGTGATTATTATGAAACCCTCTGTATTAATAGAAAAAAATATCAAGGTGGAATATTTTATCTTTTAAAATTATATTGATATACCCACCCATTTTAATATTAAATTTTGTTGTAGTTGATGATGAACGTTGAAATCGGCAAAGATAATACTAATGGTATTGATGATGTGGTAGATACTACTCCTCTTTCTGATGTCCGACGCACTCGGATAAAAAGTACTGGCAGGCCTCCAAGTCAACACTTTCTTAAAGAAAATGCTCTTCAACGATGCATGTCGTTGGATTGTGATGATGTATCAACGGAAGAGCAGGAAAACTCGACGAAAGTAAAAGAAACCCCAACCGAAGAAAACAATTTGATATTAAATAAAAATGAAGTTACAGAAGTTATACAGAAAACGAAAGTAGATGAAGAAACAATCGTTGATGGTAAAACTAATTTGGTTAGAAGAACTAGTTTGGCAACTACAATAATACAGCCTAAACGCGTTATTAAAGAAGAAATTCCTTGGATGAATGAATTTCGTAAAAAAAGAGAACATAAACGCTCTCTTTTAGAAGAGGAAACAAAGAGTATAGAAGAATTTGTTAAAAATCACGAAATAAATAAAAAGACTAAAGCAACTACATTTGAGTCAAGAAAATTTACAAGTTATCCTCCTATATCTAAAAATGAAGAAGAAATAAAAAGTGACCGATCGGTTGATATAAATAAAAAAAGTGAAGATATAAAAACTATCGAAGAAAGCTTAATTGGAAGAAGTAAAATGGTTTCAAATGAAACAAATTTTACAAGACATACTACTAGTAGTAGTATCTCTGAAATGCATCATCAGTTTACTACTACTACTACTGAATCAACATCGAGCAAACAAAATATAGCAAAGAAAATAAATATTGAATCACCTAAAAAACCAATAGAATTACCAAATGCTAATGTAAAAGAAACCTGTTCAAATAAGATAGAAACATCGAATGCAGAAATAATTATAACTAATTCCCCTAAGGTGGATCATCAAATTTCTGCACCTAAATTGCCTATGCTGGTGCAAAATCTAACTGACGATATTGAGAATAAAATTGAAGAAAAGAAATCCAGTAAAATTAAAAACCAAGAATTAATATCCAAAATTAAACTTTTTGAAGAAACTTGCAATAAACAGTTGAAGAACATCCGAAATGAAGTAAAAGTTCTACATCGGGAACTAGCTTCCCTAAGCGAGTTTGTATCGGAATTTGTGAAAACTGTGGAACATGATATAGCATCCAATAACAATACAAATTAAACAGTGTAGTATACTTTTTGATAACAAAATCAGTCAGTTTACAACTGACTTGTCTTCAGCTGCTTACTTTACCGGTGACGACGAGATTTAAATTAAATATTTAATTTGCGATTTTTGTTACAGCTCAGGCCGTTTCTCGTCTAAATAACTAAAATTATTTTTTACGTCAGAAAAAAATTGCATGTTTTATTCGGAGAAAATTCACTTTTGTGATTTCCCTTAACTGTAGGACTCTTATCTTCCTACTTTTGCTGTTTTAAACCAGTATAAGTACTTTGTAATATTATTGAATATATTTATTTAATCTTTTTGAATGTTTGTTTATTAGCACAAATTTACAGGTATAAAACAACTTTGTTGTTTATACAGGGAATGTCAGAAAATATAACAAAATTATTTTTAATTTATTTCATTAAAATTTCAAAAATCCAACTTGTAGATTTATTATTTATTAGGTTCTAGAAGTTTGGAAGATTTGATTGATATAAATAAAAGTTTTTTAGATTATATTGTATATATTATTAATATTAATATATTATATTATTCAAAATCAGGAAAAAAATAGTTAAATTTAATAAATATGCTTTTCATTAAATAATAGTCAAATGTAAATTTATTTATATTTTTATAATATTAGTTGGTAACAAAAACTTTGCAGGTTTATAATTTGCAGTTTATAATTTTCTTTATTATTAGGTGAAGATAATAGTAATAAAAGGTAAATACTACTTGCTTATTTTGCATTATAATTGCTAATTTTTTAAATAAGGTCATTCGCGATTTACCTTACCGTTGGTGGCGCTCGTGACGCTCCCAATTATCAACAATATGGCGGATCTATTACGTATACTTGTTGTTGTTTTGCGTTTGATTCCGAGATATTTTATCGTGAAACCTCGGTGAAATGATAATTCAAAACAAAACTTTCTATACCAACTATACGTATTAGATTAACTTAATGTTTTTCCGCGCGATGGCGTTCGTAAATAAATGGCTTAAGGATGTGTAGGAGACAAAAAATAAAACTCAAAAATATACGATATCGATGATAATTGGTACACATGTCATCATTGATTTTGCGATGAAATAAAAAAATTTCAAATCCATTTTGCAGTTGACTTTTTGTTAAAATTCAAAAAAATCACATCTATGGTTTTGCTTAAGAGTTTGCTTTTAGGGAAAATCACAAGGTGTTAAACAGTAAAATACTTGTCTAAATAAAAATCTAAAGCTAAATCTAAAGAAATCCTAAAAAAATTATATAATGTAAAAGTCATTTTATGAAAAACAACATCTTATTGAATATATTAGCTTAAAATATATGATCAAAATATAAGAATTTATTCAAATTTTCTGTAGTTAAAGCTTGTAAGTAGAAGAAGGTTTTAGCAAAAGTTCATTACGGTTTACTACGCCGTTCTCGAAAAATTAATTAGTAATTGAACAACCGATATAGAGTCGTCACGTTCAATTCTCTTAAAATAATGTAAATTTCGACGTAAAATGAACCCTAAACATATTTAACACTTGTTGGTATTATAAATATTATGTATATCTCGGTTTTTATTAGTTTTAAAGACAAATATCAATTTTTACTTATAAAAATTATTACATTTTTTATTTAGATAGTAGGTTGGATTGCAGGGATAGTCACTAATAAAAATTTTACCATGTCAAACCGATTTAAATGCAAAAAACCTTTCTTCATGAATTTTTATAACTTTGTTTATCGTTTATGTTATTTAAAAAGTATTTTACTACACACGTAAGACCAATATTCGTGAAATTCAAATTAACTATACTTTTGTCGCGGATTGTATCTCCTATACATCTTTAATGTAAATCGCAAATAAAACTTGATTCGCTTTAAAAGTTTGGATTGTTCTGTATATTTTACTTTAGTTCTACTTATGCGATGCTTCTAGTTTCTCTAACATAACACGTAAGACCGTGTAAAATGAGAATGCCGATCTTAGTACCTGCAAAAGATAAATTTTTTTGTTTTAAATTTTACAGTTAAGATTTATGTAAAAAATTTGGTTCTTACCGTAATAAAACTGGTGTAATTAACTGAGGTGAAACCAAGTGCACTAAGTTCTTCTCCTAATTGAGCTTTATGCATTAACATAATATTTAGCAACTTGGATAATTTTTTGTGATGAAAGAAATGCCATCCACATCTATAAGCTCCATATGCTACTGTTCGACTCTAAAAATTATTACAATTTTAAGTAGTATAGGTAAGTAGTAAAATTTGGATTATCCGGTACCGCACTATAGATTGTTAAAATTACGCTATATTTGTATATTTCGATGAAACACACTAGGCATTAAAGCCAGCAGACGTGAGGGGCTTCCACGGCTCTGTAAATCGTGCAGAGGGTCCTGGAAGTCGACAACAAGCTTCCAGGTTTTTACAATAAAAATATACAACAACCGAACTTGAAGTTGAAAAAGTTATTAATCTAAAGTTTTAAATTGAAAAAAATCATAACATTAGTTCAAAGAAACTTAGTATTTAAAGTTTTCAATAATCAATCTAAAAAGAATTTATTGGTTAAGTAAACAAGCGAAAGTTGAATCACCTCAAAGTGTTTGTAACATAATATTGTCAGCAGAGCGCATATATATGGATGCAATTATGATAAAAAAATCGCATTATCAGTTAACAAGCATTGATTTGAAAAATTGAATTAAGAAAAAAATGAATTGCCTTAGACAACACGTTGATAAGATAACAACTGACGATAGGTTAGTTGAAGATAGAATCTCAAAGAGATAGGTCGTTACGTGTGTGTACTCAAGAAAACAAGTGCAAACACAAAGTGAATTAAAAAACAAATCTTTAGGAACAAGAAAAACAAATTTAATTTAGAAAGAGAACGAGGTGATTTTTGGACAATAATTTGGGAGAATTGTAAAGAATTTAATTTGGGATTGGCCAAAAGTAGTTTCATGTAACGTGGATTGGAAGGACGAGACTCTACAACCAATTGAAAGTGGACCCGTTTGGGTTGAAGAAAAGAAGAAGATAGAGACAGGTTTGCATACTTTAACATTCTATGTGTTCACGCGGCAAATGATACGGATCGTTAGGAACGAAGCGCTATTAGACAATAAATGAAAATTCAATTTTTAATCAGTAATTCAACTGTTTATTTAAATCAAAAAAATAAAACCAAACATTCGCATTCATTCAATAATTTTCGTAAGATTCTTTGAAAATAAAAGATTGCATAATTATATTCAGTCATTGCATAAAGATCTAGAAGCTGAGGTTCGATAAGATGTGCTTTTATAGCATAATTTAAGTAAATATGGACTCTTAAGAACCTTCAGCCCTTAACGGTGCAATATATGGTTTCCATTTTATTTTTTGTTCATGTAACCTACTCATAATAATGATGTGAAGTATAACTTCTCTCGTTTCTTCAGCATATTGTTCTAGTTTTCTACCGCGGATCGTACCGGATAACACAGATTTAAGGTTTATACTTGCCTGGTGTGTTAATTCATTCCCAAAACAGCAATACAGAAACAATTGCAGTATTGAAGTGCTACAGAAGATCAACATTTGTATCATTACAGCTGGTATAACCATCTGCAATAAATATTTTTATAGTTTATTTAATATAGTTATAGATAAATATGCACTCACCCCAGCAAATGTACAGAAGCAAATAGCGGTAGCAGATTGTAGCAGTTGAATCAGTAGAAAATGTTGAAATATTTTCTTCAAAGTATCACAAGTTCTACAGTAATATAAGAAGAATTAAAAATTAAAAGATATCTGTTGAAGAAATGAAATTATAAATCATAGTATTGTTTGTTAAGTCAGAAGCCATTACTAATGGGTGGGCGACCTCTACCAAAATGATGTTTTCTGAAAAACTGATTTTCCGTATATGTAGTGCTGTTTTAGGGCCAGTTTAAGTGAGAGTAGTTTAAGTGTAAATGAGTAAAACTAACCGAATTATTAGTTTGTGATGGTGAATATATTCAATCAACAGTTTGATTTTTTCGTTTTGAAATTCAATGCTTTCGTTTTTTATTTCCTCTTCTTCTTTAATAAGCATATTCAACCGCAGTCTTAACATTTTGAATTGTACGGAACAATTGTAAACAAGACCACAATAAAATGTATCGAAAGCTGCGTATGGTGCGCATATGAGAAAACACGACATTAACCAAATGCACACAAAAGTCACTTCAAATAGAGGACTGCTGTTATAAAATGCAGAGGGAAGTTTTGGCATAACACCAAATTCTCGTCGTCCAGTTATTATCGGTTGGAAGTTATAGGCTGCAGCTGATGCAAACGATCCAAACACATAAAATACTATCATTATAAAATAGCGTCTTGTGGTTCTCCTGATGATCCTCTTTTCATTTTCAGGTAAAACATTTGTTAGCCAAAATTTTTTCCAAACTGTTGTAAGTACTTCAGCAAATTGCTTCTGATATCTCGTCAACGTAATAACGCGCATTAATGCCTGCACGACAACATTTACCGTCGTGAAAATGATAGCTGCTTGGGCCAAATCATTAGCAACGTCGCACAAATACCAAACGTTAAGTATGAGCAATGTTACTAACGAAACTAATCCAATATATCGTAAAGTAATTGTCACAGATGTTTGTGTTTCTGGCCAGACGTTGATTAGCTGCAAGATAAATTTTGGAAGCAGCAAAAACCATTTGACTTCGTCGTTTTTTATTTGTCGGGACCGTTCTATAAGTTTCAGTAGTATCAGTTGCAAAAATTTATGTCAAATCGAAAATCGCTTATTACCTGCATGAGAATCGTAATCTCCCTTATTCCATTCAATATTTGAAAACATTTTAAATCGTCATCCGGAAATAAATACTTGTCAGTCAAAAGAATCCTACTAAAGAAAGAAATAAATAAATAAATAATTTAATTGAATTAAAGCTAAAGAACAAAATAATCACACCAATAATAAAAATGGCACCCAACGTGGGGCATTTTATTCTTGCCTTCTGATGAGCGAATTGTTAACTTACCTAAACTTTTTGTTATTGCAGTAAATTTAAGTATTACGATAAAATTATATAAAAAAATATAACGTAACCTGTTGGAAATTCATATATTATAATCAAAACAGGAATTTTGGACTGAATTGACAACAAATGGTACATAAGTGAATGAAAACCTTCATATTCTTCCAGAAATAAGTTTCATTTTGTAATATCAAACTTTACAAGTTACTATTGGAAATATGCGTTTGATTTTATATTCACCCCTAATTATATCCAGGGTTGTATTTTGGCTCCTAATTATAACTAAAAGGTCTATTAATTACCTATTCCATTTGTTGCGAACGAAAAAAGAAAAATTAACTAGTAGTTCTTAATAATATGCTATTTGAACCAATTAAATCACAGTAGGTAGTATAGGTATAATAAAGAATTTGAAAATCTAAATTTTTGTGTTTAATCTGGTTCAATCTATGAAATGATTCTTTTCCAAGTAGTAAGGTTTTAAATAATTAAATGTCTTCCAACATTGAATCATCTCCATCGAATCGAGTTTGAAAAGAATATAAAATTAAAAATTAACCTCGAATAAATTTTATTTCACGAAATGAAACATTTTAACAAGGGGAAGAGGGGGGCCGTGATCACATCTACACTGATATCACAAATACACTGAGAATAAATTTAAAAATTAAAAAATTTAAATTAAACATAAAATTATTGAGTTAACTTAAATTTTTTTAGTTTAAGATGAAACCAAACTATACTTAAAGTTAGGGTAAGTAAATTGGTACCCAACAACTGAGCGAGTCCCACTGGGCGACGTATAACTGGAAAAAGCAATTTGAATTATTTTTGTATGGATATTAATAAACTCCGTTTATATATTATATATTTAATACTGGATTTAATACATTGAATAAAAATTGAATTTCATTTAATTGCTAAATTATTCAGTGCCGTATCTAGGAGTTCTAATAGGCAACCAACAAATTTATACGAACACAAATTTTCTGATAAAATATTACTAACCACAATTAGCTCCTAGTTACTACAAGTTTTTAACACAATCTGGAATTTTTGTAGAACGCCATCTAGAGTAGAATCTAGAGTGCCAAGTAGAAAAAATGTACCCGACAATCAAAGTATTTTAGCAATAACTCTCTAGATTTTAGAGATTACAGCAAAAATTGTAATATACAAATTTAAACAACTAATAAAATTCTTTAAGTTCGTATATTACAAGTTTTGCTGTATCTCAAAAATCAAGAAATTTATTGTTGAAAAACGATGATTGTCGGGTCCATTTCTACTTGGCACGAGATCTAGTAATGATTTATTTCAGTCAGAGCGTCAAGAGAAAATTGGGGCCCGGGGGTACAGTAACCCAAATTTTTCACCAGATGTATGTTTGTTGTAACTTTTCCCAGATTGCAAGATTTTGATTGAAATTCGGGATTGGGGAGAATCACTCCCGATAAACAGTTGAAGAACATTCGAAATAAAGTAAAAGTTCTACATCGGGAACTAGCTTTGCTAAGCGAGTTTGTATCGGAATTTGTGAAAACTGTGGAACATGATAAATATAGCATCCAATAACGATACAAATTGAACAGTGCAATATATTTTTTGATAACACTATCAGTCAGTCAACAACTGACTTGTTTTGAGTTGCTTACTTTACTGCTGACGACGAGAAGAACCGCACTTTACTTTAGTCTTTAGCCTGTCATCTTTATGTAAAAAATATAATAATTTTTATTTAATATTTAATTTGCGATTTTTGTTACAGCTCCGGCCGTTTCTCGTCTAAAAAAGTCGTTGAAAAAAAAGCATGTTTTATTTGGAGCAAAAGTACTTTTGTGATTTGCGTCAACTGTATGACTCATATCTTCCTACTTTTGCTGTTTCTAAACCAGTATATAAGTACATTGTAATATTATTGAATACATTTATTTAATATTTTTAGATTTTTGTATATTAGCAGAAATTTACAAATATAAAACAATGGGGTTGTTTATACAGGGAGTGTCATAGAAATAACCAAATTATTTTTTAGAATTTTAAAAATCCAACTTGTAAATTTATTATTTATTAGACTCCTCAGGGGTGGTTGCTGTTTTTACTACTTTGCAACACCAAAATAATTTTCTCAATCAATTAAAACTTTCATCCATAAAATAATTCCAATTTACAATTATTATTAAAGTTTTAAATAAATTTGTATTTAATAAAATGGAACGATAACCCAAAGAGTCGCTTATCGATGCAGGTGCTCTTCTTGCTCCTTGCATACAAATTCAACAAATCTTCCAACTTAAAATTTTTATTTTCCAATTTACTATTAACTTTAAATTTCTAGATTTTCAATCTAATCAATTAAATAAACAACGAATCCAAATTTAAACCAATGCTCAAAATCCATCCAAATTTTGTCCAATTATTGAACGACTTCTAAAAGTAAAAAAATTGTTTTCAAAATAACTATTCACGAAATTCCAATCTTTTATTCTCAAAAGTAATCACAAAAGAAAAATCCCAAACTAGGGATGCAAATTTACAATTTTTGAAGAGACTTGTAAAATTACGTCTGCTCGCTTCCGCGAACAAACCTGGAAAGGCGAAACGTCCTTCTGCTCGTTCCAACCTTTACATTTTTCATTTAAATGGCACACAAATTCAACAATTTAAATTCAAAAAGAAATTATTCATTACAAAATCAACAATTAAAATATCTTCAAAAATTTGATTTGGTAACACGACATCTTTAGCTCCCCTGATTTTCTTTGTGGAACAAAGGTTGAAGACAGGGGTTCGCAGAAGAAAATCATTCAGGTTGTTACATTTAAAAATATTAAAATTTAATCAATTAATAATTTGGATCATTCTGCATAAATATAAACCAACAGACATAATAATTTATAAATGCTGAATTATAATTTATGCAGAATGCAGAAATAATATTTCCTGTTGACTGAAGGACTTTCACGGGAATTGGAAAAAAAGAAAATGACTTGCAGTGAAGCAAGTTTATTGTTACGTCCTCGCTACTGAACGTAAACTAATATTATAATTATAATAATATAATATAATAACACGGTAACTCGTGTTATGAGCCAACTTAATACTTTGCTAATGTAAGAAACTAACTGCCTTTATTTTACAATAAGAGTCCTTATATAGATAAAAGTTCCTCTGAAGTTATTACCAACTGTATGGTAACAACTTCCAAAAGACTTTGTGACACCCTGTATTATTATGATACAAGGTGTAATAAGGTTACAACTAATTACACAAATTATAGAGATACAGGGCGGTTGCTGAAGTCTGTTGTCTGCTACAACATTTATGAACTATAGAAAAGATAGAGGGGAGGTTGGAGCAATCAATCGGTAATTAATTAATTATAAAAAATATTAAAGTCAGTCTTACGGGTGGTTTGAAGGTGTCAACTGGATAATTACCATGATCCGTTGCGCTCCAACATCCCCTGCCCTAGCCTTCTTAAGGTAAGCCCCCTTAAATGGGTGATGTTGTACATTTTGTATTTCATTATATTGCTAAATAAATTTGAAGTTTAAGTTGACCACTTCGTTTTGATAATGCTTTCTGCATCGATATTGCTTGAAATCCTGGGATGCCTTAAATTAACGCCAAGCGAGTAGGGGACTTAAAAAACACGTGCGATTGTACCAAATCCAAAATTAATTCGCATTTCCACCTAATTGACTTCCATAAAACAATCTTCAATGTAAGCGGATGAGCGCTCGCAATTCCTACAATGACAGATAAAATGAAAAATTTATTCAATTTTATCAATACTTGGGCCACCTAATTGACTTCCATAAAACAATCTTCACAGTAGGCGGATGGGCGCTCGCAATTCCTACAATGACAGCTAAAATGCAAAATTTATTCAATTTTATCAATACTTGGGCCAGTATCGAAATTGTTGAACCATCCTCGATTTTATTGTCCAAAATGATTTTATCTAAAATGCCGTTTTCTTGCTTTTCATCTTCTTTTCTTGCTCCCCATTTACATTTACTTCTGATTTATCTTTATTATCATTTTCGGTAATCTTCTTCACATCATTTTTCAAACTTTCATATTCAATTTCGGCCATACTTACTTCAAATTTTTCTGTCATAAGGAAATTTACTCTTTCCAAAATTGGTATTTCTTTCTTGGCTTCATAAAATTTGTCTTTTACAACGAAATTTTGTGTTTCCAAATTTTAATTTCAGCTTTATTTACTCCAAAATCTTCTTTTACTACCAAATTTTTATCATTTATAATTTCAGCCTTATTTTCTTGATTTTCTTTTAAAATAACCAAACATTCGATTTTCATGTCTTTATTTGTAACCATAATTTCTTGATCCAAATTTTCCATTTGCAATTCTAAATTTTTATTATTAATTTCGGCTTTACTAAATTTTTCTTGATTTTCTCCCTGCTCCCCATTCCCGAAATTATCCTCCGCTTCAAGTACCCTATTGCACCCTCTAGGCATTTCTATCTTAAAATTCTCCTTTAGTTTCCTTATTGCTTCTATCAAGTCTTTTTTATCAATCTCTCTCTGTACTTGTTCCCTCAATCTTTGCTTTTTTTCCACATTTGATCCTTTAACTCTCGCTCTTCTAAATATTTTATAATTATCATAAGTTCAGATTCTCTCGATTCGAAAGCTTTCGTTTCCCATTTCATACTTGCGTAATCGGGAAACTTTACTTCTTCCTGTTTCCTCTCTTTATCCATAATTTTTGTTTCACAACTAATCGAAAATGATTAAAAATATGCCGTAGAAAATGAAAAATGGTGTAAAAAGTGCCCCACATTTTGGGATGCCAATAAAAGATGTAGTAAAAGAACTTATTCATTACAAAATCAACTATTAAAATATCTTCAAAAATTTCATTTGGTAACACGACAATAATATATTATAATATTAAAAAATATATAGTAGGTATATACTAGTTTCATAAGCGTCGTTTTAACTAAAAACGTCTTAATATATATTATATGAACGAGTTTTTATACTATTTTTTCTATTTTGTGCTGTTTCATTAAATAATAGCCAAATTGAAATTTTTTGTATTTTTGTAATGATTGGCAATAAACAAAATTTCACTTTCAGTTTACAATTTTCTTTATTATTAGGTTAAAGACAAGTGAAGATTATAATAATAATAAGTAAATACATACTGCTACCTTATTTTGCAGTCAGTGCTAATTTTTTAAATAAGTTTATTTGCGATTTAACTTACCGTTGGTGGCGCTCGTGACGCTACCAAATGTCAACAACATGGCGGCTCTATTACTTACATTTGATGTTGTTTTGTGTTTGCTTCCGAGTTATTTATAGTTCACTGCATTTTGGATTTCGATACGGAATAATTATATCCTACAGTTTTTGCACGTTTTCATATATATTATGGTGTCCCGAATAACGTCTCAAAAGTCCGAAGGGCGGGGAGCTCCGCCAAACATGTGGCAACAATGTAAAGGTGTTCTAAATCGGTTTTTGACGATTTCCTCGGTTCCTATCAGTTTTACGAACAAAATACCTCTAATAAAAAAGAAAGACACGATAATTCTACACAAAAAAGGTTCTATAAAATTTTTCAGTCCAAGCAATACTTTTCATGATAAACCCCGCTGAAAAAATACGTATAAAAGTTTTTTTTAAACGTAAAATATAAGAAAAAAATAATTGTGGTTTTAAATTTATGGTTTAATATTATTTATTAAAAAAAGAAGAATCTGAAGAGTTTATATTATCAGATATTTCAAGTTCTGTGTTGTTTGTAGTTTTTTGTTGTGATGAATCGTCTTCGATTGGTTCAGCATTTAAGCAAGGTTGGCCATGGCAATTACCGCAAACTGATGAGCAATGTAGTCCTAATCTTCGACAAGTGCACAATAGTCCACAACGTTTTGCGCAATTGCTAAAAATCATGTTTAAAAGACAATTAGGTACGGAAAGTTGGAATGTTGTTTTTGGCCACAAAATGTCGTCTTTTGACAGCCATCCCCAATCCCAAAGCAAGTATATACCCTCTACCGACAAAACCCGATGAGCCTGCTCGGCATAGAAAAACAATGAGGGAAAGAACAGATGATGTTTAATCCAACATCTCTTTCAGAGTAAGGTGGCATTTATATAGTAGTTTTAACGTTCCGACATCCATCTATATTGAGATGTTATTTTTATTTTAATAATAATAAATTTATAAATATTTGAAAATTACTAATTTTGCAGAATCTTTTGCCTCGACTAACATCAGGGTAGGAAACTCTTACCTCTTTCAAGCCTTCGATATATTCTTTTTGCAAAAAAATAATCAATCAGATCTTACGACGACAATAAATTTATTAATTTCACAAAATCCAAAACATGCGACACTTTTCGCCAAAGAACCCAATACCAAATACAGTGTTCAAAAATAAAGTTTCATTTATAATTTGACACTTATTCCAGTCGGCTCTAAACTTTATTTCTGAAACCCTCATTTAACAAAAAATATTTTTTATGTACAAAATCATTCATAAAATAATTGTTACTGTTCCTTTTAATAATAATTAAGTTTAAAAGTTTATGGTTTAAAATAATTTTTCTTTTCTTTGCCACACGTTTAATTTTTCAAAAAAACTGTCTTACTCACTTGTTGTATCGCTGTAAAATTTGTCTTCATCAATAATTCAAATAATGATGGTTCATCTAAATAATATGCGTCCTTCTTTAATTTTCATGTACTTAGTGTCCAATTTTGTTTTTGACCGTCTTCCATCTAGCATAATATGATATTTAAACCCATATTAATCCAAATTACATTTTCAATAATCATTTTTCGATGATGTTAAATTTTATTACTGGAATTTTACGTTTTCCTCTTTTATATTTTCAAACAACCATCCACCATATTCTCTTTCCAGCTCGCTTATCACCTTTTTAGTGCCAACCTTCTCTTCAAAATTTTTATCACTCACTATTTAAATGTTTTGGCGGCAAATCGTTACTTTAAATTTTAATACCTTTGTACATAAAACCTAAACTTTATAATTCTAAACTGATTCCTTTTAGATTTGTGAAATCATCTTGTCCGTTCATTGCAGGACTTTCATTAAAATTAAAATTAATTTTTAAAAAAATACCAAAAGCTTATACATTCGAGGAACTACACGGAGATGTTAGTCTTAGCTTCGAGGACCGCAACTTTTTCAAAAATAATTAATTAAAATGTAAAATAACATGACAATATGTATTCAAACTCAGAATTGATATTTTTTATTGCCGATTTTTTCATTATATTTTACGTTTTAATCTGAGAAAAAAAATTTATACTTAATTTTTTTCAGCGGGGTTTATCATGAAAAGTATTGCTTGGACCGAAAAATTTTATAAAACCTTTTTTGTAGAGAATTATCGTGTCTTTATTTTTAAATAGAAGTATTTTGTTCGTAAAACTGATAGAAACCGTGAAAATCGTTAAAAACCGTTTTAGAGCACCTTTACATTGTTGCAACATCTTTGGCGGAGCTCCCCCTCCTTCGGACTTTTGAGACTAACGTCCCGAATAACTCGGGACACCATAATATATAGGAAAACGCGCAAAAACTGCAGGATATAATTATTCTTTATCAAGGCATATTTTTTGACTAATTTCTGTGGACATTAATGACAATTCAAAACAAAACTTTCTATACCAACTATACGTATTAGATTAACTTAATGTTTTTCCGCGCGATGCCGTTAAATAAATGGCTTAATATAAATCGAGAATAAAACTTGAAAATGTAGTCATATTTAAGAAACATTAATAGAAAGCATGACATTTCTACTGTTATTTTGCTTTATGCAATTTGCAGTGATGTGTATTTTTTACTTAAGTTCTACTTATGCGATGATTCTAGTTTCTCTAACATAACACGTAAGACGGTGTAAAACGAGAATGCCGATCTCAGTACCTGCAAAAGATAAATTTCTTTTGTTTTAAATTTTACCGCTAAGATTTAAGTAAAAGCTTTGGTTCTTACCGTAATAAAACTGGTGTAATTAACTGAGGTGAAACCAAGTGCACTAAGTTCTTCTCCTAATTGAGCTTTATGCATTAACATATTTAGCAACTTGGATAATTTTTTGTGGTGTAAAAAGTGCCATCCACATCTATAGGCTCCATATGCTACTGTTCGACTCTAAAAAGCATTATAATTTCAAGTACCTATGTAGTATAGTAAAATTTGGATTATACGGTACAGCACTATAGATTGTTAAAATTATGCTATATCTGAATATTTTGCTTTAATTTTATTTTTTAGATCATGTAACCTACACATAATAATGATGTGAAAAAAATAATAATAATGAGAAACTTCTCTCGTTTATTCGGCATATTGTTTTAGTTTTCTACCCCGGATCGTGCCGGATAATACAGATTTAAAGTTGATACTTGCCTGGTGTGTTAATTCGTTCCCAAAACAGCAGTACAGAAACAATTGCAGTATTGAAGTGCTACTGAAGATCAACATTTGTATCATTACAGCAGGTATAACCATCTGCAATAAATATTTTTAGAGTTTATTTAAAAAATTAAAGATATAAATATGCACTCACACCAGCAAATGTACAAAAGCAAATAGCGATAGCAGATTGTAGCAGTTGAATCAGTAGAAAATGTTGAAATATTATCTTCAAAGTATCACAAGTTCTACAGTAATATAAGAAGAATTAAAAATTAAAAAATATCTCTTGAAGAAATTAAATTATAAATCAAATTGTTTGTTAAGCAGAAGTTATTACTAATGGGCGGGCGACATCTTCTATCAAAATGGTGCTTTCTGAAAAGCTGATTTCCTATAGATGTACTACCTAGTGCTGTTTTAGGGTGAGTTAATTATATTTTGTAAATATTAGTTTAATAAGTGTAATTAATTAAAACTAACCGAATTATTAGTTTGTGATGGTGAATATATTCAATCAACAGTTTGATTTTTTCGTTTTGAAATTCAATGCTTTCATTTTTGATTTCCTCTTCTTCTTTAATAAGAATATTCAGCCGCAGTCTTAACATTTTGAATTGTACGGAACAATTGTAAACAAGACCACAATAAAATGTATCGAAAGCTGCGTATGGTGCGCATATGAGAAAATACGACATTAGCCAAATGCACACGAACGTCACTTCAAATAAAGGACTGCTGTTATAAAATGCAGCGGGAAGTTTTGGCATAACACCAAATTCTCGTCGTCCAGTTATCATCGGTTGGAAGTTATAGGATGCCGCTGTTGCAACCGATCCAAACACATAAAATACTATCATTGTAAAATAGCGTCTTGTGGTTCTTCTGATGATCCTCCTTTCATTTTCAGGTAAAACATTTGTTAGCCAAAATTTTTTCCAAACTGTTGTCAGTACTTCGGCAAATTGTTTTTGATATCTCGTCAACGTAATAACGCGCATTAATGCCTGCACGACAACATTTACCGTCGTGAAAATGATAGCTGCCTGGGCCAAATCATTAGCAACGTCGCACAAATACCAAACGTTAAGTATGAGCAATGTTACTAACGAAAATAATCCAATATAACGCAAAGTAATCGTCACGGTTGTTTGTGTTTCTGGCCAGACGTTGATAAGCTGCAAGACAAATTTTGGAAGCAGCAAAAACCATTTGACTTCGTCGTTTTTTATTTGTCGGGACCGTTCTATAAGTTTCAGTAGTTGCAGTTACAAAAATTTATGTCAAATCGAAATTAGCTTCTTACCTGCATGAGAATCGTTATCTCCCTTATTCCAATCAATATTTGAAAACATTTTAAATTGTCATCTGTCAGTCACAAGAATCCAACTAAAAGAATAAAGAAATAAATGAAATGATTTAATAGAATTAAAACTATAGAACAAATTATCACAACAATAATGAAAATGACACCAAACGTGGGGCACTTTACCTTTGCCTGCGAAATGTAAACTTACGTATACGTTTTGTTATTGCAGTTAATTTAAGTTTTACTACAAAATTTAACGTAGCCGGTTGCAAATTTATTATAATCAAAAAAGGAATTTATGACTGATTTGATAACAAATGGTACATATGTGAATGAAAGCCTTCATATTCTTCCAATAATAAGTTTCATTTTATAATATCAAACTTTACTAGTTACAATTTGGAAATATATGCGTTTGATTTTATATTCACCCCTAATTATATACATTTTTGTAAATCCGGTGTTACATGTCGGCTCTTAATTATAACTGAAAGATCTAATAATTACATATTCCATTTGTGGTAAACGAAAAAAGAAAAAGAATTAACTAGTAGTTTTTAATAATATGCTATTTGAACCAATTAAATCAATCACAGTAAGTAGTACAGATATAGGCATTAAAAATTTTTAAAATCTGTTTCAATCTATGAAACGGCTCTTTTCCAAGTAGTAAGGTTTTAAATAATTAAATAATGGCTTCCAACATTTAATCATCACAATTGAATTTGAAAAGAATATAAAATTAAAAGTTAACCTTGAATGTATTTAATTTTACGAAATGAAACATTTTCTGTACTTTAAGTTAATAAATTAATTACCATCTTCTTTAAGGAATTTGCTTAAAGAATAGAAGTTATTTGTTTAAAGTTCTTTACTTTAAATTAATAAATAAATTCTTTTCTTCAAGTAAATACGTTAAGAATTGAAGTAATTAGTTTAAAGTTCTATACTTTAAACCAATAACTAAATTCTCTTCTCCAAGTAAATAACTTAAAGAGAAGAAGTTATTAATTTAAAGTGCTGTGCTTTACCTTAATAAATTAATTATCACCTTCAAGTAAATTACTTAAAGAATAGAAGCTATTAGTTTAAAGTTCTTTACTTTAAGTTAATAAATTAAATATATAAATTATATATAAAAATATCAAATAAATAACTTCAAGAATAGAAGTTATTAGTTTCCATATTACCTCCTATGAAACTAAGAGTTTCATTGCTTGTTGAGACAGTCGAAGCACGACAATTGCAGATCAACGCGACTGCTGATCAGAACAGAAACCAATTGGTTTCTTCCCTAGGACAGAAACTGTCAAGTTTCTTCCCACCTACTCAGTTTTAAATCTATCGTTTTAACCGTCAATTTATCTGACAGCGACAGTTTTTATATTTTATGAAGGTTAGGATAGTTAATGAAACTCTCAGATTCATTGCAGGTAATATGTAAAATAGTGTGTATGGCACGGGATGAAACACGATTTCAGACCAGGGTGTTGCCAGCACTCGCTATCGCACGGGCAAGCAATCCCGAAATCATTTTGTTTCATCCCTAGCCAAACAATATACTATTTAATTCTATTTGTCTCCACAAAATTTCATTTGTTTCATTCCTCATTAAGGAAGGAGGCCTGCTAATTTGGTAACCTAACATAATATACTAGTTCACGCAAAAAAAATGAAATTTCAAGATTATATAAAATGCGCTGTAAGAGGAGGAATAACAATTTCGTCCTACTTTGGATTTCCATTTGTAAAATATAGTTGCCGCCACATAGATGGAATAAAAGCGCAAATAACTCTTTACGACTCTAAATCTCTAAAACTTCGAGCTGAAAGTAATGCACAAAAATAGAAGAACAAGAGAAGGAATTGGAAGGAAACGCATACAATATACTGTCATTGCCCAAAACCGTTGAAGTTTACGTCCGAGTCGCATACGAGCAGCTCCTTGGGCATGGTTGGGGAAGGAGAGAGGCGATTAAAATAAAAAATTTTTGTAGTAATTCGGATTTTAGGTGCTGACCGACTCGCACTTGACAGTAACTCGTATGATGAGGTCACACGGTACGAGTAGCTGTACTGCAGTAACTGACTAGGTCAGCTCGGATGCTAGATTACACTGCCATTACTTGACTTTTACGACTTACCCTCTGGCTTATACATAACATATTAAACTGATTAAAAAATATATATAATGAAATAATATATAACAAGGCTAAATAATGAATATTTATATTATGTGATTTTATGGACGCGACCAATTAGAATTTTGCTACGGATATCCTGTAACAACAGCTTTAACATATGAAGAAGCAGTGAAGGTAAATATTACAGTCAAAATAAATTTAGTTAAAATTTGGAAAGATGTCGAGAAAATAAAAAGTTTTGCAAATATTTTATTAATTGTTAAATAATTACATTTACGCTAAGAATATCCTCATAGAAATTATTAATAGTAAATTTCTATATAAAAACGTTTAAACTTTACATTACTATTAACATTTTTTGTAAAATAAATGTGAAATTTGGTGTAATGAAGCCAATCAAAACAAAAATGGCATTAGTTATAAAAAGAAGATAAAAATATAATTTAAATTCAAAGCTTGTTTTCTTCTTTATTTTTTATTATTATCATACTAATTAATTATTATGTCTTAGTTCGAGATAATCAAAACTTTGTTTAAAAAGATGCATTCAACAATAACAATATCAAAAATGGTTGTGATTGATATGAGATTAATTATTGGAATAGTAAGTTCGACATACAAAGTATAAAGTAATTTGTTAATTTAACAAAATATATAGTTGTTAAGTAATTTTTTGTAATATTAACGCATTTTATTAGAAAATTAATATTTACAGAATAGGTTAATAATTAGTATTATAGAAATTGTTCTTCTGCGTAATAAATTTGCAAATACCTAGTCGGGACATAAATTCTGTTACCTGTAAAGAACCGTTAGATTTTACAGCTTAAGATTACAGAGGGTGGAAAACAATTACATATTTAGAAAGCCCTTTCTTTTGGCAACTTGTACAGTATATAGTTAAAATTTTTGAGTTCAACCAGTAACATGGATTGGGGTGTGAAAGAAAATCGGATAGCAATTATTGCGTTACATAAATGTGGTGTATCAAATAGTGAAATTTTAAAATTGCTAAAGCCGTTAAAAATTTCAAAAATGTTTGTAAGTCGTGCTATAAAACGGTTTACCGATACAAATGCAATAGCTGACAGAAAAAGAAGTGGTCGTCCTCGTACCATAAGAACTCCACGAGTGATTAAAGCAGTGCGTGAAAGAATACGACGAAATCGTTTGCGAAAACAAAAAATTATTGCTATGGAGATGCAAATTTCAAAAAAAAGTTTGTCTCGCGTATTGAGGCAGGACCTAAAACTTGGGGCTTTTCGTAGAGCAAAAGGACAAAGGTTAACAACAGCTTTAAAAAAAATTAGGCACGAGAGATCGAAAACCCTATTAAGGAGGCACGGTAATAATAATTTTAAAAATATTTTGTTTACCGATGAAAAAAATTTTACCGTCGAAGAAAAATTTAATAAGCAAAACGATCGTGTTTATGCTCACAGCTCTAAAGAAGCGGCAGAAAAAATTCCGAGAATTCAAAGAGGCCATTATCCAGCATCTGTGATGGTTTGGTGGGGTGTATCCTACGAAGGGGTTACTCAACTTCACTTTTGTGAAAAAGGCGTTAAAACATCGGCACCAATTTACCAAGAAATGTTAGAAGACGTGGTAAAGCCTCTTAACGACTCTCTCTTTCAAGGAAACCATTGGGTTTTCCAACAGGACTCTGCACCAGCACACAAAACTAAGACAACCCAAAGGTGGCTAGCAGAAAATTTACCTGCGTTTATTGCAGCAGAACAATGGCCTTCTGGAAGTCCTGATCTGAATTCTTTGGATTATAAATTGTGGTCAGTTCTTGAAAACATGGCTTGTAGTAAGCCTCATAAAAATATCGAGCTTCTGAAGCGGGATTTGGTGAAAGCAGCAGCATCGATACCGTTACTAGTCATCCGTGCCGCAATTGATGATTGGCCACGGCGTTTAAAGGCTTGTGTAAAGGCTAAAGGAGGACATTTTGAGTAAATATATTAAAAATATATTCTTTATATGTATATTAAGTAATAAAGCAGTATATATCATAATTGAATTTATTATTTTGAAACATTAAAAATTTAATTAATACTGTGTAACAGAACTTATGTCCCGACTAGGTATAACAAAAAATTGCAGTGCACCTGCTTGGACAAATTTTTTTGTAAATTTAACAATATACTTTTTATTGTGTACAAATATAACAATAATGAAACATTGTATATGGATAATTGTTTTACCGATTTCAGGCACTGTACTTACGTATGTTGTAGTTGCAATACAGTTTGAATTAATTATATGGAATCAAAAATAAAGATCTTCTGATTATTTGCACCACACATTACTACAAATAGATTAAAACTCTTTAACTGTCATATTATTAGATTAGCCACTTTTATCTAATATGTAGTAATTCTTAATATTAGGAGTTATTGCATAATCGCTGATTTACTCCTTCTGTAGAAAATTGTTTTTCTTCGCACAAAAATTTGTTCGTTGGAATTCCTTATTGATAAAACAAAGCAATAAAAAAATTTACAAAATTGTAGCGTTTTTATTGTTAATTCAGTAAGGTAACTACAAAAAGTTTTAATTAATTATATGAAGAATAACGTCTGCCACCATACAACGCAGTATGAAGCCCTTGCTTACTGGTACTTACTCATACTTCGCATACAGTGTCATTTTTCAAAATCCAAAATTTACATTTTTTTATTTGTAAAAATTTCTTTTCAATTTATTAGTAAATATTTTGAATTTCTGGTTTATGCCATCTAATTTAAAATTCTTCTTCTTCTTCTTCCACTTTATATGCTAGGATAACTCCTGTTTGCTTTGACATTGAGCTGTTTTCTATCGAAGACCGAGCCGAAGTCACAAGTCTCTGAGCATATAAATCGCTTTACATCTGATGCAACTTGCTAGGCTTGTCTCAGATGTGCCGGTACCCTGGATTTTTTGTTGATGAGGGCAAATCATCAACCCAAGGGAACCGCCGGCTTTACGTGCCCTCCGAAGCACGGAGACGATCATAAGAACATTTAGACTCTCTCCGGATTTGAACCGGGTACCTTAGTGTCAGCAGTTATTCAGCTAACATACTAGGCTAATGACCGCGTTAAAATGATTTTATAATTTGGATGAAGAAAATTGTTATTAGGAAATTAACAGAAATATTGCAAGATAATAGGAAATAGATAGTAGCACTCCAATTTACAATATTTTCCATATTGGTCCCCCCCCCCTCTAATACCAATTATTTATTGCTAATTTAATTGTGATTTACCCGGATATTATTTTTCTGTTAATTTTCTATATTTATAATATGTTAAATCGTTCTTGCTTTATTTCAAAAGTATCCAAAAATGTTACTTTATTTCCAAACCGTTTCCTTATTTTGAGTTTTTTTTGTATTACCAACTTAACGCATCTTTTAGGGAGGATTCACATGCAGGGTTGTTCGAATATTGTAACAGTTCTCTTATCAGGTCCGTACTTGGGTGACATCTCTTTCTATTGGCCTGTTCAAACTTGAAAATTTTGAAAAATTAAATATAAATTTAGGTACAGAAATAAAGGTTCTCGTACACTGATAGTAGAATCAACGAAACAATTAATTATTTTTTCATAAATCTATTCCATGTGGTTTGGATTTAAAAAATATATAAAAAGTTAACATTTTCAAAAGCTAATAATTTAGAAATTTTTGTAATTTTTTTAGTAAACAATAAAAAGAAAGAAGTAACAAAAAGTACTTCAATGTTATAGATATAAACTTATACTTTCCAATATACCGGGTGCTGAATGAGTTAGCCGAACATAGGAAATTAACATGTAAAAACTTATTTATGCAAATTCCTGCTTCCCTAATTATTTTAGAGAAAAAATGAAAGACATAAAAATAATGCAGAAATATAAACTACAAATGATCAGACCATTAGATTTCATCTCACTTTTACTTAAAAGGTCACAAAAGCTTTCGAAATTGTTAAAATTTTCATTTATCGCACTGGCCATGTAAATAAATTCAATTTAATTTATATTTTCCAAAATAATTACCATGGAAACTTTCATGGCAAGTCCGATAAATGAAACTTTTAACAATTTCAAAAGCATTTTTTGGTTTTTTAAGTAAAAGTTAGATGAAATCTAATGCTTTTATCATTCGTAGTTTATATTTCTGCATTATTTTTGTGTCTTTCATTTTTTCTCTAAAATAATTAGGGAAGCAGGAATTTGCATAAATAAGTTTTTACATGTTAATTTCCTATGATCGGCTAACTCATTCAGCACCCGGTATATCGATTATTTTCATATTATTTACCTTTCAGGAATTTTTATGAAGCAATATAGAGTTCCTTGATATTAACATGTAAATTATGATAATCAAATATTTTATTAAGTCAAACATGAACATAGTTAATATGAAATTATAGGTTTATAAATCATTCAATCTGTTCACACAACTTTATGTTCATTAATTATTTAGGTGATAGTTAATCACCTATATGTAATCTAACTCCCATTAAATTGATTCAATAATCACAAGTATTTAATTTTCTTTTTTTCACTTAGCACTACAAATTCATCTCTCTACCGTTTCACTGAGCGGAGAGCTAGGATCGTTAAACTTTGTAATTAAACGACCCTCGTATATTCAAAAACTAATAATTTAGAAATTTTTGTAATTTTTTAAGTAAACAATGAAAAGTAAAAAGCATCAAAAAATAATTCAATATAATACATAATTCTACGGGTATAAACTTATACTTTCATTACAGATCGATTATTTCTATATTTATCTTTCAGTAACTTTTATGAAGTGATATAGAATTAGAAAAAGAACTCAAAATAAAAAATTTTAAGTAAATTTGTGGTTTTTAGTATGTATTTATGGTTAAATTCAAAAAATATAAGAATAATACAATACGTAGAAAATCAAAATTCAAAAAATTTAAAAAGGAGACAATTAACACATAACAGGTCTGGATTAAGAAAATTTGAAAAAATGAAAATTTCGTAATACGAAGTACAATATAACGTTATTTCATGGTTATTGCCATTCTTCAGTTGCACGCATCGATTACGATTACATTGTAAAATAAGAAGAAAAAATTTTTCAAACTAAACAAAATTATCGACTAAATTGTACAAAATTGACTTACCATAACCTCCAAAGATTATCAAAACTGAACTTGTTACACGAGGTATGAATAATTTAAAAATGATTTGAACTAAGAAATTCGTTTACCTAGCACTGCTAGTTTGAAATCCGAAGGCACTGCCCTCTTAATATGATTTCTAAAAACTTTGAAAAAATTCAAAATTCAAAAATTTACCACGTTTTTTAACCGTGAGGCGTAAAACTAGAAAAAGAACTCAAAATAAAAAATTTTAAGTAAATTTGTGGTTTTTAGTATGTATTTATGGTTAAATTCAAAAAATATAAGAATAATACAATACGTAGAAAATCAAAATTCAAAAAATTTAAAAAGGAGACAATTAACACATAACAGGTCTGGATTAAGAAAATTTGAAAAAATGAAAATTTCGTAATACGAAGTACAATATAACGTTATTTCATGGTTATTGCCATTCTTCAGTTGCACGCATCGATTACGATTACATTGTAAAATAAGAAGAAAAAATTTTTCAAACTAAACAAAATTATCGACTAAATTGTACAAAATTGACTTACCATAACCTCCAAAGATTATCAAAACTGAACTTGTTACACGAGGTATGAATAATTTAAAAATGATTTGAACTAAGAAATTCGTTTACCTAGCTACCTACCAAAGTTTTTAGAAATCATATTAAGAGGGCAGTGCCTTCGGATTTCAAACTAGCAGTGCTAGGTAAACGAATTTCTTAGTTCAAATCATTTTTAAATTATTCATACCTCGTGTAACAAGTTCAGTTTTGATAATCTTTGGAGGTTATGGTAAGTCAATTTTGTACAATTTAGTCGATAATTTTGTTTAGTTTGAAAAATTTTTTCTTCTTATTTTACAATGTAATCGTAATCGATGCGTGCAACTGAAGAATGGCAATAACCATGAAATAACGTTATATTGTACTTCGTATTACGAAATTTTCATTTTTTCAAATTTTCTTAATCCAGACCTGTTATGTGTTAATTGTCTCCTTTTTAAATTTTTTGAATTTTGATTTTCTACGTATTGTATTATTCTTATATTTTTTGAATTTAACCATAAATACATACTAAAAACCACAAATTTACTTAAAATTTTTTATTTTGAGTTCTTTTTCTAGTTTTACGCCTCACGGTTAAAAAACGTGGTAAATTTTTGAATTTTGAATTTTTTCAAAGTTTTTAGAAATCATATTAAGAGGGCAGTGCCTTCGGATTTCAAACTAGCAGTGCTAGGTAAACGAATTTCTTAGTTCAAATCATTTTTAAATTATTCATACCTCGTGTAACAAGTTCAGTTTTGATAATCTTTGGAGGTTATGGTAAGTCAATTTTGTACAATTTAGTCGATAATTTTGTTTAGTTTGAAAAATTTTTTCTTCTTATTTTACAATGTAATCGTAATCGATGCGTGCAACTGAAGAATGGCAATAACCATGAAATAACGTTATATTGTACTTCGTATTACGAAATTTTCATTTTTTCAAATTTTCTTAATCCAGACCTGTTATGTGTTAATTGTCTCCTTTTTAAATTTTTTGAATTTTGATTTTCTACGTATTGTATTATTCTTATATTTTTTGATATAGAATTAGTTCCTTTATGTTAACATATAAAATATGATAATCAAATATTTTATTAAGACAAACATTAACCATACTTAATAATATGAAATTATAGGTTTATAAATCATTCAATCTGTTAGCACAACTTTATGTTGATATCCTAATCACTTATATTATGTAATTTAAATCCCATTAAATTGATTTAATAATTACTAGTATTTAATTTTCTTTTTCCCACTTTCCCTCAATTTAAATAAATGCTCGTCAAAAATAGCAGGTGCATTTCTAAAAAAATTTAACAAGAAATAAATTTAAAAAAATATTTTATATTTCAACAATTTTCTGTCTGAAAAGCGTAAAAATTCTAAATCCGTTACTGTACACTTAAAAGTACTTTGAATATTTTAAATATTTTTATTATTTTTTAATATTTTGAAAACAGACAAATTGACATTTAGCTTCATTGATACAAAAACGTACCAGACATTTTAATGGAAATATGATTAATGAATATATTTCAAGCTCCATTGAAGCAAACTATGTTGGAAATGTAAATTTTATTAAATATATTGTAAATATAAAGGTTTACCTCACTCAATATTTGCTTTTAATATAGAGGAATAAGTAAAACAAACGTGATTCGTATCGGGATTAGATCATTCCCACTGTTCAAGTTGTAATAAAGTTAACCACTGTTTTAATTAATTATAATTAATTCGATACAGTTAATTATTTAAAAAATTTGAATTAATAATGGAATATCCTTCTGAAATGAAATTTCGAAATTCGTTTATAGCAAAACGTAAAATTTTTCCTATTTATGATAATATCGGTGGTAAAATATTGTTACAACCTGATTATCAGTAAGTGTCTAAGTTCAGTTTGAACTTAGATTATTTGTACTATTTTCTTGCTTCTGATTTTAGCAGTCGTAATTATGGCATTAAGGCAGAAGCCTCAAGATTTAAAAAAACTAAAAGAAACATCGAAGAATATCTGGGAATCTCTACTCTACATGGGCTAAAATATATTGGAGATAAGACAATTTCTTATGGAGAAAGGTAAAATTTAAAGCTTGAATTGCCCTTCACTAAAACCCATCATTGTCCTTCACTCTGCTCTGTTGATATAATTGTTAATTTCAAAAGGAATATCGGGATATTGGAGCGATCAATAAAACAACAACAAATTGTCGGTCGACGTTTCGGTTTCTTTACTAAAAACCATCCTCAGGACTAACAGTCAAACAAAAACTGTAACAATTGTGGTCTCACACTCACCAAACAATTCGTACTGATGGAATTCGTTTTAGAGCGACAAAAGAAAACGTCGAAACGTCGACCGACAATTTATTGTTGTTTTATTGAGCGCTCCAATATCCCGATATTCCTTCTGAAATTAATCACTACGCATTGGATATGATTTTTACTCCTATGATATAATTGTTTTCATTTAGATTTTTTTGGTTTTTCTCATTTGGATTGGCAGTTATCGCTGCTTTATACTTTATTATATTGATATACAAAAAATACGACCGTAATCCTGTCATCTACACCATGAATCCAATACCTCTACAGCCAAGTGATATTCCGTTTCCAGCAATTACAATTTGCAATATGAATCAAGCTACGCGGAACATCTCAGAAGACATCGTAGCTGAAGGGTAACTAAAAAATCTGAAAGACTCTCTTGTTGAATTAAATAGTTGAATTAGTCAAAAATTACTATTATTTATTGATAAAAATCAAAGGCACACTTGTTTTACTGTGATTTTCAATCAAATCATCCGATAGCAGACATATAAATTTTTAGTATATTTTGATTATATAGATCCGTTGCGGATAAAAACTTCTTGGAAGATTTATGCGATTTCGACAAAGCCTCGGAAAGTAATTCATTTGACGAAGAGACTCAGAAATATTCAAATTTTTTTAAGTTCATTAAAAAGGTAAGACTATGAAAACGTATTTTCTTCTATGAACGAAACATCTAATTTTAGGTTTTCCCTTCTTGTAGTCAAATTGTGAAAGCATGTAAATGGCATGATAAAGACATTGATTGTTTGAAAATATTTCGAGAAGTTTTAACAGACGAAGGAGTGTGTTGTAGCTTTAATCAACTTCCCACGCAATACATTTTAAGTCAAGAGTATGTAATAAAATGATTCACTGGCTGCTCGTTTAGAACTTCAATGTGTACTGCTAATAAAAACTCAGCTGTAGAATCCTCTTGTTTTTAAAGTTCCCAAGTTCCCAAAAAAACCAAGTTCTTGAGCCATAAAATTTTCTTTCCGGCACTCCTCTTTTTATTACTATTTCTAGTAGAATAGTCTGGTATATTTATGAAACCTGCTTTCATTTTGCATATGACTCTAAACTTAAAAAATGCTGGCACACCAACTAGGCAACGCCACGAGCCGCCACTGAATTAATTGAATTTTAGCGCAACGACAAAATAATTACTTGATAAAAAGTTTGTAGAATATCTTAAATTTTAGACCGAAGAAACCAAATTTTGAAGAAAATCAACTTGAGTTTATGGTAGACGATTGGCATCCAGAACGAGGATATGCTGAAGATGCTCCATACGATATTTACCCGTTTAGATCAATTGGTAAATTTTTAAAATTTTATTATTTAAAAAAAATATATAACAAAAAAAATAAATTATTTTTCTTTCCAAATAATAAAGAAATTATTATTCTTGAATTTTAATAATTAAAATTTAAGAAAATAAAAATCTAAAGTAACATCACACCACCCTAATATGAAGAGAAATTTCAAAAATCTGATTATAATTTCTCAAAATGTTAATATAAAAATGATTAATCGTCGTTGCTCATCATAATATTAAGTTACTTATGTCTCTTAAAGTTTAGTGAACATTGACGATCCAGATTATGAAGTATAATTTTTGTATTCGTTCGTCAAAGACTGTATCAATTATATAGTAGAGATATAAATGTATTACCTTGATGTTACAGGACCTGGAGCACACTTAGGCCTTACAGTGGTGTTGGACACTCTGATAGATAGTTACTACTGTTCATCATTAAACAGTGCTGGATTTAAGGTAAAATTTGTTAAGTTACTTATTTATACAATTTATTACAACAGGTGATTTTTTTAGGTTTTGTTACATACTCCGATTGAAATTCCAAAAATGAAAGATTTTGGATTTATAGTACCACCTGGTTTTGATAGCCGAATTGTTTATAAGCCAATCATTTACGATGCTGCATTTAGTATTCGTTCTATAGATATTTCGAAACGAAATTGCTATTTTAACAACGAAAAGAATTTGAAATTTTACAGGTAAAGCAAAATTTAAAATTCATAACTAAAAATTATTATAATTTTAATTTGTAATTTCAAAGGACATACACGGAAGTAAATTGTAAAATGGAGTGCTTAACAAATACAACTATAGAAATATGTAAATGCGTTCCGTTTTATTTACCTGGTTAGTACAATTTTGTATAACAAATGATAACTGTCAGACAAGGGTTAAGCGTTGGTGAAATATGTATCTATATGTTACGGTCAATGACGTAAATTGGGCGTTGACGTCAATTCTCGGACAATAAAGTCAATGCCTATTTACGATGGCCGTCATTGACCGGCCATTGACGTCTACGCCCGGTAACGGTGGGCAATGATGTAAATACTTTCATTTGATTGTAATATTTACGTCTTTGGCCGGTCAATGACGTTAATAGCCAAAATGGATTGGCCAATGATGATATTATAGAGTAAATACTATAAGAAACAGCAACATGGGCAAACTCATTTTAAGGTTGATCCGTGATTCGTCGTGTTTGCGTCAGGCAAATCGGCTCGGAGGAAAAATTAATTTAATTTAATTAATTCATTTTACGGTGGATTCATGATTTGCCATAGTTGCACCAGCTGGAACTGACCCTGCATGATGATGTGCATCATGTTTGAGGGTAATTTTGATTTCTGTGGTTCCATTAATATTTTACAATGAAATAATATATTATAATCTGAATCCAGAGCCGACTTTATTTCACTTTCGTTAGTTTTGCATTCTGTTGACGATATGAAATCTGCAGAATAGTAGTTTCATCATTGCCCACCCTGTATTGGGCATTAACGTCATTGCCCGGGCAATGATGTAAAAACCACATATGAAATTTGAAATGTCAACATCTCCCAAAATTCATGATCATTGACCGTAACATATCGATCGATTCAAGTGAGTTTTATGCTCTTAAGTGCAGTCAAGTATCGGTTACATTCGCTTGCTCTTTCTCACGCTTATCAAATTGTATTCAGTGGTTTCTAGCATATATAATCCGCCTAAACTAAAATACATATAACTGTCTATGACTGAAAGTTTCAATTGAATATTTTTAAACACCAGAATTTAATAAACTTCCAGGAAACATCGAAACGAAAACTTGTGGAAAGCTACAAGATGACTGCGTCGATAAAGTTAAACGTAAGTGAAATAGTAAAATATTATTCCGTATTTAATCTTGAGTTTTTCCAGAATCCATGGAAATTTCTGGAGATTCTGGAAAGGAAGAGTAAGGAATCTTTTTCTAATTTTTTGACCCTGTTTAGTTGAAATATTTTCCTTTCATGTTTTAGTCACTGGTGTGATTGCTTACCCGCATGCTTTGTTGTCGATTATGAAAGTACCTTATCTCAGGGCAAATTTACTGGAAATTTTCAAATTCGTACTGATATACTAGGAAACGTTACAGTAGATTATTTCGTGTAAGATTAGCGAAACATTTCAGAGCAGAGTTGGGGAATGTCGACCATCGTAGTCCGATTGGTTTTGCGCGTATGGTCGGCACTCCTCAACTCGGTCCTATATGTTATAATCAATTGATACGTGGTTTAGGTAGTGTAACTCGATATTAACCATATCAATATTTTAGAAAACCCAAAAAATGCACTAAACACTTTTCAGAACTAAAATGTTTAAAAGTTAGCACATGTAAAATACACTGTAAGTATTCGCAAACGTTTTCACCATACTATGGCATCATCAGGCGATGATTCCTAATTCATCGCCTGATGATGCCATAGTATGGTGAAAACGTTTGCGAATACTTACAGTGTATTTTACATGTGCTAACTTTTAAACATTTTAGTTCTGAAAAGTGTTTAGTGCATTTTTTGGGTTTTCTAAAATATTGATAGGGCTATATGTTATAGTTACAAATAGTACTGCAAATACTACTTCTTGTTTTCTTTTTAAAATAGGAAAAATATGGCTGTCCTTCAAATTTATTTTGTAACTGGTAGATTTACAAAATATTCCAAGAGTGAATTATATGGGTTTTCCGAATTTCTCTGTAAGCAAACTGCTGCGGAATAACAAAATATTTTAATGTAGTTTTTGTTTCAGCCAGTACGGGAGGACTGCTAGGATTATTTTTGGGGTTTAGTTCTCTAAGCATTGTCGAATTGGTATACCACTTTTCAATTCGATTGCTCTGTTTAAAAATACGAGCAAATAGAAAAAGTAAATTTTCGAAAAGAAACGGTAACTTATTATAGGTAAGTAACTACTAATAAATTGGTTAAATAGTATAGTATAAAGGCAGATATGGCGTTTCAATTCTTTTTCCCGGCATTTCCTGGGAGGAGGGGATTTTAAAAACATGGTGGGCTGCTAAATCTCGAATTCGCCCTGACCAATAATCTTGCTCAAAAAAGACCATGAAAATCATCACTATAATTTTTTATCTCTCCATTACGTGGTTCCATTCCTCGCTTATATCGATATCTCTTGTTGTTCCTGTCTTTTCCATTATTTTATTTTTTACCATTTCCTGATACTGTTTTGTAAGTGCTTCGTTATTAAATTTTTTCTATTGCGAAATGTTTTTGTACCTTGGTTTTTCTATATTCTGTAGCAGTATTTTGATTAATTGTTGTTACCACCAGATAGTGATCAGTGTCAGCGTTTGCTCCCCTAACCGTCCTCACATCCATTATTGATGTGGCTCCTCGTTTTGATACCAATACGTGGTCTATTTGGTTGCCTTCTGTATTGTTTCCTCCCCGCCATCTCCAGGTAATCTTGTGTTGTTTCTTGTGTATAAATTTGGTACTACTGATTATCATGCCTAGTGACTCCGCTGTATTGCACAGTCTGGTGCCGTTATTATTTGTGTTCTCGTGGATTGTTTGTTTATCAGCTAGGTACATCACTTATATGCTTCTCCTTTCCGATCTTTGCATTGCAGTCGGATGATCGCTGTGTCGTGTTTTGGCATCATTTCGTATAATATGTTTCCAGTTCATAGTAGAATTGTTCCTTTTCTGCATCGTTGCTGTCCTCAGTTAGAACATACACATTTATGATTGATAGGTTATTGGGAGCAGTCTTTATTCTTAAATATGAAAGTCTTCCTCCCATCGGCTTGAAGTACAATATTATATCTTTTATCCTTTTCCTCATCACCAGGAAACCCGTGTCGTTACTTCCCTGCTTACTTTCTCCACACTAAAAAAAATGGTTTATCATATTCATGAAAAATTCAACATTTTTATACCGATGAAGAAAACTCATCATATTGATGAAAAATTCATAGTATTCATGGACAAAATCAATGTATTTAAGAATTTCTTCATCAATATGATGAATTTTGTTCATCAGCGTAAAAATTATGAATTTTTCATCAATATGATAAACCATTTTTTTTAGTCTAGAGTACAAGAACTTGAAACCATTACCATTTATTTCTCCTGGTCCTCCCCATCTGATGTCTTGTAGTGCTGTAATTTCTATTCTGTAATTATTCAGTTCTCTTGCTACTTCATTTATGTTCCCGGGTCTTAGGAGAGTCCTCGCAAAACAGTATCAGGAAATGGTAAAAAATAAAATAATGGAAAAGACTGGTACAACAAGAGATATCGATAAAAGCGAAGAATGGAACCACATGGTGGAGATCATTACAACAAGTGTGGAACAGGTGATAGGTCACAGAAAAAAGTTAGGATGGAAAACATGGTTCGACAACGACTGTATTGAAATAAAGAAAGAAAAAAAGCATTAAGGCCTAAATGGATAGCAACAGATAAAACTGAAGACCTAGATAGTTATAAAACCCAAAGACAAGAAGCAAACAAACTGTACAAACAAAAAGGAATACATGGTTAGATGGAAAAATGAGAGAAATAGAAGAAAACAACGAGAGAAATAATATGAAAAATTTTTATAAGTAACCAGATCAAAAACACAAAGAAAACACATATAGTCAAAACAAGAGAATTGAAAAACGACGAAGGTGATAAAGGTAATAAACCGGAGCAAATTGAAATAGAAACCAAAGAAAATGAAGAGAAAGTTGCGGAAACCAAAGAACCCAAGAACGGAAAAGCACTGGGTAAAGATGGTATAATGGCTGAAATGATTTCCAACTACAATTATAAAAATATGTGTTGTTTTCATTTTAATTAATTTTGTAATATCAAATTTTTCTTGTTTTTATTTTAATTGTATTTAATGCGATGAATTGCTGCACGCGATAAATTTTTTTTAATGCGATGAATTGTCGCAGCGAAGAATTGTCGCGGCGATGAATTATCGCGGCGATGAATTGTCGCACGCGAAGAATTGTCGCACGATGAATTGTCCGCGTTGAATTGTCGCGCGATGAATTGACCGCGATGAATTGACGGTACACCATCACAAATTTATGATAACTATAGAGTTATCACAAATTATAGTTATAATTTATTATAGTTATCACGAAATATAGGCATTACACCCTTAATGTCGCATACAAAATACTCTCAATAAAAATAAACAACAGATTCACCACATATAGTGACAAAATAATCGGTAGCTATCAATATGGTTTCAGAAGAGGCAGATCTGCAACTAATGCTCTACACATTACTAAACTGATCGGAGAAAGAAGCTATGAGTTCGACATGGACAATCATATGCTGTTTGTTGATTTTAAACAGGCCTTCGACAAAGTGAATAGATTTGAGCTGGTGAAAGTAATAAAGAAATGGAAAATGCCATCCAAATTAGTAAGACTGATTCGAATGACGCTTCAACAAACATCAGTAATCGTGAGATCATTAGAAGGAGAGACAGATAACTCTGAAGCGAATTGTGGTGTAAGACAAGGCGATGCACTGTATGCAAAACTTTTTAATATTGCATTCGAAAGAATAATTTAACAAACCCATTGCAGCGGAACAATAATAAATAAGGAGACACAATTAGTTGCTTATGCAGACGACAGAGGTGTTCCAAACTATGGAAAAGGCGGCAAAAGAAATGGGATTAATAATAAATGGTAACAAAACGAAATATATAAAATGCGAAAGAACGTCAAACGATACCAGAAGTAAGATAAAGATTGGAGAACACAATTTTGAGAAAGTCGAGAAAATCAACTACCTCGGAGTTGAAATAAACAGTAGAAACAACAGACGCACAGAAGTGAAGGCAAGAATACAGGCAGCGAATAAGGCTTATTGTGCAAACAGAACCATTTTGAAAGATAAAAGAATAGCAAAGAACATAAAAATCAGAATATACAAAACTTTGATAAGATCTGTACTTACTTATGCTTCAGAAGTCATGTGCACTACGCAAAGACAGGAAGAGAGGATCTTCGAAAGAAAAATTCTAAGAACAATCTTGGGAGAAATAAAAGTAGAGAGTGAGTTTAAACCGAGAATGAATTTCGAGATACGAGATAAAATGGCAGAAAAAGACATTGTGAGAGTCATGAAGGCACAAAGAATTAAATGGCTGGGACACGTAATGAGAAGTGATGATGATGAACCGATAAAAGTGTTGACGACGTGGAGACCAGATGGGAAAAAATTCAAGGAAAAACCCAAATTGAGATAGTGGGACTGCGCGAAGAATGACCTGAAGAAGATGGGTATAAACGAATGGTCACAACTGATACACGACAGAGAGATCGCAATCTCTGTATATTACTTTAAGTTGTAAGAGGACCAATTCTTTGGAATGTAAGACTACTTAATAATACGGGGTGTCCTGTGGTAAATTTCCGATTTTGAAGGGAAATAACTCGAAATGAGATTGGGCGACAATTTTCGGGGAGCGAGCATGTTGAAAACCATGTTTTGGGATATCAGTTGGTATGGAACGCTTCACGGGGGAGGACCATGCTCTTTGCTTAAAAGCGTATTACAAAAATGGCAGTTTTCAAAACACGAAACACTAATCGTGCTCTTTCAGAGAAATTGATCAAGGGTTGGGTTGAAACATTTGAAAAAACGGGTTACAGAACGCCAAGAAAAGGAAGGGGACCTCGAAAGGTTACCAGAACGCCGAAAAACATCAACCGATTGAACATCCACGTCGTTCGGCGAATAAACACGCATTTGCGCTACATTTATCCAAAACAGCTGTTCATAAAATGTTGAAAGATGATCTCAAGTTGCATCCGTACAAAATTCATCTCGTATAAGACCTGAAAGTGGAGGATTACCCGGTTATAATGCAAGTTTTCCCAAATCGCATCATTTCAAAAAGAGGAGCCCTAATTTGGCCGCCCCGAAGTCCGGATATGACATCTTTGGATTTTTTTTGTGGGGGCACCTTAAATCTAGTGTTTGAGGATAGGCTACGCAATTTGAACGAATTAAAACAATTAAAAAACAAAAATTAACCCGAGAAATTCGCGCCATAACACCGACCATGCTTGTTCTCTTGATTCAAAATTTTAGGGTCTGTTTAGAAAAGGTCATATTCGCTGTGAAGGGCGTCATTTGAATGATGTTATTTTGCGTAAACAATTTCCCAAAGAATAAATTTAATTTGTAATTTTCATAAATAACAAATTTAAAAAAAAAATTGTTATTTCACTTGAAAATCGGAAATTTGCCACGGGACACCCTGTATATAAGGGCAGATATGGCGTTTCAATTCTTTTTCCCGGTTTTTCCTGGGGGGGGGGAGATTTTAAAAACACGATGTGCCGCTAAATCTCAAATTCACCCTGACCAATAATCTTGCCCAAAAAGAAAATGCAAATCATCATTATAATTTTTAAATTTTTTTAATTATTATAATCAGTATTTTTTAATGTTTTATTTTTATAAAATATTATTAATGTTTTATTTATACTGTTACTTGAAATTCATAAAGAAGTAATCAACAAAATATTGAATTTGTTATCATAGGAAATCATCATTATCATTATATAACCATTGAAAGATAATCCCATCAACAATCTAATACCAATTATATTTTATTTAAATATTTTGTTTCAATAAATATATAAGTTGTTATAATTATATTATAATGTATTTCCAATTCTATGTATTTAGACTCCATTTTGTTCGTTTAGCTTCTCTGCTATCAGTATACCAGTTACATACACCAACATAAAATTACAATAATTCTTGTGATAGAAAACTCGAAATAGCAAAAAAATGCAATTTGAAAACTGTATACATTGTGCTGTTGGAAAAGCAATACCATTCGTATCCTTTTTAGGATTTCCATTTATAAAATACAGTTGCCGACACATAAATAATCAGTTGGAAATAACTCTTTACCGCTCTAAACCTCTTTTCATCATTAGCTTGTGCATTATGTTTTTGTTAATAGCAATTTGCGGCGTAAATATCTATAAAATAAAAAATTCGCTTAATAAAGAAAACGCATTTTTTAACGCAATAGTCCATATGTCAGATTTAACGTTGAATATTGCTTCTATAATGGTCATGGGGGTATCAATGTTACATATAAATACTATAATTGATGTTATTAACACTGTCCAAGATATAGTAGATAAATGGCAAAAACATACATCCAAAATTTTACTATCCCAAGTTGATACATTAAAATTAAGACAGAGAATTTATAAACAGTTGATATTAGTAGGGGTAATTATAGGTACACTAATAGTGATTTTGTTTTTTGTGGATAGCGACCCAAACTGGAGCGTAGCTGAGAAAATTGGAATGATTGTCGCTCTTTACACTAATATAATGTTTACAGTTTTTGTTGACATCGTAGGACATCTATATACGTTTATATTTACTAGCTACGAAAACGATTTTAAAAATGAGTTAATTGAAAGATTTTATGTATATAAAAATTTAAATAATTCTTTAGTGTCATATAGTCAGTTGCATATTAGACTAAATCGCCTTATGATTCTTTTCAACGCCTTTGTTAATCCGACAACCGTTATGTGGATGGTAATAGGTGTAATGCTAATGATTTGTACTACATTTTTGCTATTAATGTGTTTAATAGAGAGTGGAACAAACCCTGTAACAATAAAAATAATAGTAATATTAATAGTAATATGTATGGGGGGGTTTGTATTAATTCATATCGTTGTTTTGGCATCAAGTATAGTACAGACGGTATGTATCTACTTATTTTCTATTTTCTAAAACAGATGCAATTATTATATATGATCTATATTCTATAGTAACATAAACATAAATTTTCGATTTCAAAAAATAAAATCATAATATAACACTTCCTACAATTGAAGAGTGATTTCCAAAATTAATAGTAGAGCAACAACTGACCCACATCAAGCTATCATCCCCACTTTTTAAAATCAAAAATATTTATTTATACTATAATTAATTATGGAGAATAAAATTTTAAATAACAATTATGGACTAATTTTGGACAACATTTCGCGAATTTTGGACACCTACGGTTTCGCGTTAAAATATAAATTTTTGGTGGGTCAAATTTTTTAAATTTTAAATAAAAATCGCTCCGCCTGTTGACGATATTTTGCTCTTCATTAGTCCCTAATTCGTGAGATTTCGCTCTCCTCTCAATTTTTCTCTGTTGTTCTTGGACACAAACCTAATCAAAGTCCTACTGAATAAGGGTGCAAAGTTTGGTTGAAATCGCCATGAAGATCGTGTTCGTGTTCTATAATTACGTGAAGTGAATTTGGCGATTTTTAGATCCCCCTTCCCCTCTTGGTGAGATGTAAGATTTAGCTCGACCCCCTCCCTCCTCCTAATCTCATGTGAGATTTTTTAAAATGCGTACTGTTAGTGTAAATACGTAAATCTGTGCGTGATTGCGTTGAATTTATGTAAAAAAACATAATTTGCTTAATTATTTTTATTTAGGACTAGTTAAGCCAAAAAGTTACGTGTTATTTGCCGAACCCCCCTTTTCCCCCACGTGAAATTGGGCGAGATTCGGCTTGACCCCGTCACTAATTATTCTCTAATTATTGTTGCCAATCTTCTTTTAATTATTGTTGTTAATGTTCTTCTATTTTCTTCTTTATAGATCCCTTAGCATTACCAACTTATTATTACGTATTATCGTATGAATAACCTCTATGTCTTACTTATTCTAACATATATATTGATGTTTATGTCACCATATCTCCCTGACTGTAAAAAAAATTACAAAAATAAAAATTAATAATAAAAGCACCTCTTCAACCTCTTACTTTAAAGACTACTGTTCCCTTTAATAGGGAAAAATAATTTTTTCTTCTTCACTCAACAACATAAACTCTCAGACACTTAACTCGAAAAATTAACTTTTTTGTTTTTTTTAATCCTCCCCCCCCCCTTACTTATTTCTCGAAGGATAAAATATTCATTTATGGAAAAGAAATATAAGGTGAAGGGATTGGTTCATTTTGAGCCACCAGTGGTAGATGATAAATTTACTTCAGTTGGCCACTACCATGCACTTTGTTTGCGAAACGAGTAAGTCTGGGTGCAATTAGATGACTGTAATAATGCCCAAATTACCGTGCATCTATTATATCGTAAGTATTTAAATTGTTAAATATTTTTTTTTAATTCGCCCCACCAAAAATTTATATTTTAACGCAAAACCGGTGGTGTCCAAAATTTGTGAATGTCTAAAATGAGTCCATAATTCGTCCATAATTATAATTTAGTTCATTTTTAAAAAAAGTCATTTTTTCGAAGTGCGGGTGCTAGCTTGACTTCAACGCAGCACCTCCACCAAAGATTTATGTTTTATCGCGAAACCGTTGGTGTCCAAAATTCGCGATTACTCTCCAAAGTTAGTCCGTAATTATATTTTCTTATTTTGAAGAGGTGGGGGTGCTAGTTTGACGTGGGTCAACAACTGCAAACTTAAAAAAATTATCGATTAACTTTTAAGTTTATTAATATTTTTTAATTTCAAGTTTACTAAATTAACTCAAAAGACATCCCAAAATTAAAAAAAATCTTAAGTTTTCTTATTTAAGTTTAAAATATCCATGATTTAGTGCGGATTTTAAATAAAAAAAATTAAATAAAATATTTTAGAATGACAAATTAATATATTAATAATTACTTATGATTTTAGAGAAAAGACCATTTAGAATTTTTGTACAGATATCCTATAAGCAGTTTAACATTTGAAGAAGCTCTTAAGGTAAATATTACAATAGTCTATTTTACTTACAGCAAATCCAAAAGACTTGGAACGTTTGGCCACCCTGATAAACCAGGTTTAATTGGAAATAATACTGTTAATTAGCTTATTATATTCATAATGAAAATTTTACTAGACCTTTGAAGTTTTTACGTTTGCTTATTATTCAATTTTTGATATTAAATTAAAACTTCAATATTACATGTTAATTATTAACCCTTTGATTAAACTTTTAGAAATTTTTTAAAAATGTCGCAGTAGGTATAACGCAAAAATGTGCAATTATAGTGATAGTCTAGGCCTTTATCAGTAACTCACTAGAAATGCATTTTAGATTTGGCGTTATTAGTGCCTTAGGTAATTAAAATTAAAATTTAAAATTATACTATTATTATTTATTTATTTAAATATTTTATTGCTATTTAACTAGTTACACGATATTGAAGTTTTAATTTATTATATTTCACAAGTTAAGAATTTATATATTTAAATTTTTGTTCTAGTTCGAAATAGTTCAAACCTTTTTTCTAAAACTACAACCTGTAATCGTAGCTTCACAGATGTTTTTGGTTGATAAAAGAGTAATTGCATTAGTAAGTTTATTATTATACTAAAATGTTTACAAATATAAAAATAATATATTTTGTGAATTTTCAGGTAGTAGGAACAACACTTACGTATGTTGCCGTTGCAATACAGTTTCAAATTATTATATGGAATAAAAAATAAAATGTAAACTTATTTACTGATTACTTGCACTACTCAGCACTTGGTTCGACATCATAATTGTTGAATTATTAAAATTGTTAAAATCTTAGTTAAATATTCTAGAATCTAGAGTAATGTTGAACTACAAAATTAAGCATGATTTGATAACTATTAAAATAATTTACTAATTAAAATAAAAAATTTGGTTAAGCATAAAATTATGGGTTAACTAAAATTTTAATAGTTCAACATGAAACCAATTAATCAACTTCAACTTAGAGTAACTAAATTATTTTGATTATTATTAGAAAAAGCCTATATAATAATGTGTTTTTTACTTATTAATTCCATTTTTATATAATGGATGATTCTATAAGAGGTATCATTTTGATTTGTTGAAGAACTGAATTGAAAACATTTGGTAATTTTGATTTTAACATAAAGACCAAATATAGCGATTTTACATGGATCACAAGATCATTTAAATGTTCTTCTCGACTTCAGATATCAATTGCAATGTTTGGAGATGACTTATCTTAAAATGAAACCTTCTATTGAATTAAATTTTTTTTGTAACAAATGTCAACAAGTTATAGTAGGTAGTTTTTATATGTAAGTAAGTTTTATGGCTTTTATTGTACTGATTATATGCAAAGCACACAAATCGTAAAGCAAACTGTTAAAAGTCATGTCTAAACAATTGATTAAATATTTAACCTCTGATTAAAATTATTATTAAGTATCAAAACATATTTATTATTAACAATGGGTTAACATAATAATGGGAGACAGTCATTAGCCTAGTATGTTAGCTGAATAACTGCTGACACTAAGGTACCCGGTTCAAATCCGGAGGGAGTTGAAAATTTGTTATGATCGTCTTCGTGCTTCGGAAGACTCGTAAAGCCGGCGATCTCCCTGAGTTAATGATTTGCTCTCATCAGCACAAATCCAGGGTTACAGGCACATCTGAGACGAGCCCAGCAAGCTGCTTCAGATGTAAAGCGATTAATATATGCTTACAGACTTGACTTCGATAGAACGCGCCTTAAGAGTCCGCCCAGTTGTGATTTTGAAGTTGACGCACATTTCACGTTGCAAGTAGTTTTCCATAGCTCGGAAAATATTCATTTTTCAATAAAAATGGTGCTTTTTTAAAAAGAGCAAAATAATCTACAAACTAGATTCAATTAAACTGGATGTTGGAAATAGTGGGTTTTTTGGGTCCTACTCAAATAAAACTACTCTATCGATATATTTACTGACCGGTTTCAACCCTTATATTGGTCCTGATCAGAGTCAATAAATCTCAACATCGAGTATTACATCCATCAACATAACACAAATGTGTATGTAAAACATTTAAAAACATTCATTAGTCAAATAGTAAAAATTAAAATTAAAAAAAAAAAAAAAAAAAAACTAGATTCAAATAACTTTTTATTGTCTAAAACCAACTGCTTTCGAGTTATAAAGTAGAAAAATCTTGAAACTTGTTTTTTCGAATATGAAATTTAACGGACTAGAACATTTTTCTAGTAAAAATTTTTGAAACCCAATCTATTTTTTTTTAATTAAATTTAATTTTTTTAAAATGAATTTAAATTTTTTAAATTTAAACAATTAAATTTAAAAAAATTTTATTGAAACATTTTAAGAAAATGTTCAAAATGATCGCCCTCATTTTTATTATTATTTATTTTAGCTAATTTTAAATTACATTCTTGAAAATACACGATAGGCTCAAATTGGGCAGGACACATGGCCAGAATGAGAGATGATAAATGGACACGGAAGATGCTACAATGGCGACCGAGACCTGGGAAAAGAAGTACTGGACGCTCAAAAACACGATAGAGGGACGAGATAAAAAGAACTGCGGTTATTGGATGGTTGAACGTGGCAGAAGATAAAGAAAGATGGAAAAATTTGTGGAAGGTCTTCATTCAGCAGTGGAAAGAAAAATGCTAATAGTGATTAGCGATAGTGATCAAATGCTACTACAACATTTATGGGTATATCTATAAAACCCTGTGGCGGTTTAGCAAATTACATTATAATGTAATTTTAATTCTATTTACTTCGATACTATCTTATTTGTTTAATTCCAAATATAAATGCTTACTAATATGGTACCCTAACATTTAGTTACGTTTCTTGTTATACAACACTTGGTTTCATACAAGAAAAATGAAATTACAAAATTGCATACAATGCGCTGTAGGAGGAGGAATACCATTTACATCCTACTTTGGATTTCCATGTATAAAATATGGTTGCCGCCACATAGATGGACAAAAAGCACAAATAATAATTTTCCACTCTAAATCACGTTTATTCATTGCTTTGTGTATTATGTTTTTGTTATTAGCTGTTTGCTTTTTAAATTGCATTAATATACAAATTGCGTTACACGAGGATAATCCATTTCTTAATGTAGTGATCCATTTTTCCGATTTTACTACACAATTTGGTTCTGTAATGATCATGACGGTATCAATGTTACGTATAAATACTATAATTGGTGTTATTAACACAGCCCAAGATATAGCTGATAAATGGGAAGAACATACATCAAAGATTTTATTATCAAAAATAGATACACTCAAATTAAGAGCCAGAATTTTGAAGCTTTTGGTAATAATATGCATATTTGTAGGCACTTTAACTGTTATTTTATTTAGTGTCGATAGCAACCCAACTTGGAGTGCAGCTGAAAAAGTTGGAACGGTTGTTGCTATTTATACTAACCTAGCGTTTGCAGCATTCGTTGACATCGTCGGACATCTATATATGTTTTTATTTATTAGCTATAAGAACCAGTTTAAAATTGAGTTAATTGGAAGATTTTATGTTTACAAAAATTTAAATAACTCTTTAGTGTCATACGGTCAGTTGCATATTCAATTAAAACGCCTTTCAGAGCTATTTAATACATTTGTAAATCCGTCAAGCCTAGTATGGCTGATAACAGGCATAATACTTCTGATTTGCAGTACTTTTTTGATATTAATATGCTTCTTAGAAAGAGAATCAATTGTAGTACCAACAAGAATGATTGTAACATTAGTACTGATATGTGTTTCTGGAGGCATTGTATTTAATCTCGTAGTGATGGCAACAAAAATAATAAAGGTGGTATGTACCTGCAACACGTTTATAGTAATAATCAGGGGCGGATCCAGAATTTTTTTCTGGTGGGGGGGGCACAAAGGGTCCAGACGGGCAAAAAGTGTTCTCAGATTCGGGTTTGTCTCCATGTTTCCTTGTTAATGTTAAGCGTCTGGGGGGGGGGGCACGTGCCACCGTGCCCCCCCTAAATCCGCCTATGGTAATAATATCATATTTAGACTAACTTAATTGTTGTTTTTTTAAAACCCCCACACCTTAGCCGTTTTAGAAAGTCCGTTTATAAATAAACTTAGGCTTAGCTCAAGGTTGATAAAATATAACTATAAGAAATTAGTTATGCTTGTTAGTTATATGTGAATCTTCAGACTTTCTAAAATTAAATTATAATATAACACCCCCCGTCATTGAAGAGTAATTTCACAAATTATTGGTAAAACAATAACTAAGATATTCCAATAAAGCAAACAATTAATTTTAAAGTTTTGTTTACTCATTTTCACAAATATTTAAACTCAAAAAAATTCTAAAGTTAATGAAAAAGAAAATTTAAAATCTTTAAATTAATAAGGAACTAAGTACCCACTTTTGTTAACTTTGCACCGTAAGATAGGTATTTGTATATACACCGTAATATAAAAAAATATTTCAATTTAAACTTTGTTCAGAGAATAACTTATTTGTAATTTTATACAGATATTTGGTGAAACTTTGTTGAATTTTACTACTTACCTACAGGCTTATACGTATAACATACTAATGTCCGATTTCTTCACTTCACAGAGATATCCACCCGATAAGTATAAACATAGCGATAACCAATCAAATTAATCAAGTGACCAAACAGACAACCGTTTTGATTGGTTATCGGTATGTTTATACTTATCGGGTGGATGTCTCTAAGTAAAGAAATCGGACATAAGCTGATTAAACATTCTATACACAGAAATAATTTATAACATGGCTAAATCATTGATATTTATATGTGATTTTAGGGACGCGACCAATTAGAATTTTTCTACAGATATCCTGTAACAACCACTTTAACGTATGAAGAAGGGGTGAAGGTAAATATTACACTTAAAATAAATTTTAAATAACATCTTTTTTTACGCTAAGAATAGTTCTCATAAAATATTATGCAATATAGAATCTAAAGGGTCGTTTAATTTCATTACATTATTACATTATACGTATTACCTTATCAAAAAGAAGCAAAAACACAAAAGTAAGGTGATTTCTGAAATCTACTGACAATGTTATTACATTTCTACATAATCGCCAAATCTTTCAAGATATTTGTCGTAAAAAAATCAACTTATCAGTGCCGAGTCGGTAGTGCGATGCGTCCAATTTTGTTGAATAATCAGTTACGGCTCCTTCGATTTCCTCTGTAGAATTGAATTGTTTGAATTGAAAACGACTACATTCCTCTCTACTTTCTAATCATATGGTTAATTCGTCGATTGTTTACCACGGATCTTCATGAATCATCTCTTTGATGAGCGCAACGTTTTCGTCGGTGCTTGCATGTGCAGGTCAATCTTCATTATGCAACTGATTTGGACCGTTTACGAATTACATCGCGCTACCATTTCAAGGCTCATACACTGTTAACCGTATAAGCTACATAATTTTTGATGAATTTCGGTTGCCGTTTTATTTTTTCCAACCAAAGAACGAATCACATCACGAAGTTCACATTTGGACGCAACTTTCAATGGCAGTTCCATGGTAAAACGTTATAAAACAGTTAAATTTTTAAAGATTTGATTTCTACCCAAACGAACAAGTTCACAATCGATGAGAGACTAACCTATAAAAATTTCATCGCTCTACGGTTTAATTGAGCGCAAAGCGAGGATAGTTAAACTTAGAAATTAAACGACCCTCAAGGTTTAAACATTAGGAGTTTACAAGCAAAATGCATTTTGGCCAAAATATAGCCGCATCCGAACTTGAGAGCCAACATTTTAGTTATACAATGAAGATAAATTGTAATTTAAATTCATAGCTTGTTTTTGTTTTTGTTTCTTACTATTTTTATATTAAGCATTTATTATATTCTAGTTCGAGATAATTAAAACTTTGTTTCTAAAAATGCAATCAACAATTACAATATCAGAAATGGTTCTGATTGATATGAGATTAATTGGAATAGTAAGTTCAAGATACAAATAATAATAACAATAATGAAACAATTTATATTAATTACTTTTCAGGTAACAGGAACTGTACTCACGTATGTTGCAGTTGCAATACAGTTTCATTTAATTATATGGAATAAAAAATAAAGAAGAACTCTTATTTTCTGATTATTTGCACCACACATCACAGCAAATTGATTAAGAATCTTTATTCGTAACTTTTCACTTTCACCTAGTAAAATATTAATTTAGTAACTAGCTGGAAAGTCCCTCCACGGACGGGCAGTTAGACAATGGATCTTCTTTTTAGCGGTGTTGCAACGAAACCTTGTATGAATTTCCCTTGTTCTTTTCCATCAACTACTTTTATCTTCAGATCTTTGTACTCTTGACACTGCTACATAGAGTTTAATTGGAAACTGTTGCCGTCTTAAAACAAACTTTTGCACTTGTTGGGGCTCAATCTATGCTAAATCTATTATGATTCAACATAAAATATCCTATTATCTGCTTATAAACTTATCCGGTTATCCATTAAGACGTTGATACATTTTCAATTTTGTATCGTACATTTTTTCGGTATTCGGCTTCTTTTAACAAAAAAAAAATGACACGCTGTAGGAGAAGCAGCTTCCCGGTTTCTTTTAATCTTCATAACTATATAGATTGACAGGCGGATCTCTCTTTTAACTGTCCCAATAAAAAAATTAATACTGTTGAACTCCATTGATGTGTAACTCGATTAGTTGGTATCTCGATTGATGTGCAGCACCGTAGTATTCTTAGAGAGCGAATCAATTTCAGTACCAACAAGAATGATTGTTATATTAGTACTAATATGTGTTTCTGGGTGCATTGTATTTAATCTCATAATGATGGCATCAAAAATATAATAAAGGTGGTATGTATCATATAATAATAATAAAGTGTTTTTATATAACTTTTATATAACTAAAATAATATATATTGTCACGTAAGCAAAGTAAGGTTAGAGACATTAGTTCATATTGGGTTAAATAAGTTAAATAAGCTACTATGATGGTAAATGTAAACCAACAATCTGATGAAATGGTGTAGTTTCTATACTGGATCAATTTCCATATAAATTTCCTCAATAATAATAATTTTGCGTGGTATGATAATAACAAATTGATTGAACTATAATTTACGACCTATAAAAAATTGAAAATTTGTAATATGAAATTTATAATAAAATGTTTGGACTTATGTCAGGTAAACTTGGTTAATGACAATGCCATGATTCCATGAAACGTACTGGTTCGTTAATAACATTTTATGGCAAAGATATAAGTAATTTTCTTGAAGTTTACCGTAACCATTGGAGATTTTAAAATACGTGAAAGAGATGTTGAGAGGGTCCAAGAGAGGGAATGATTTGGGGTAGACACCTTAAAAGCAAAATTAGGAAAAATATGAAATTATGAAAAACCACAAGGAGCTGTCAGATGGTAGAAATGCAAATTTTATGATTACTTAAGTAATATAGAAGATACAAAGCAATAAAATACACCAAAAGAAAGAGAATAAAGAACTAGAATTTTCGAGGTACAAAAGACATCTGAAAAATTACAATTTAGAGAAAGTTTTGGAAATATTGCAGTGTTAAAATTTACAACAGTAGTTAATTATTTTTGAAGAAACGGCTGATGCTTTGAAACTCAAAATGAACATATTTGTAAAATTTCATTGAGATTGGTGCAAATTTTTAAAATTAGTATGTCAAAAGGGTAATATGATTTTGACAAAAATTTTAAAAAAGCATAAATAGGAGAACCAATTTTAAAACAATTCAGTACTATTTTGTCTTTTGTCCAGGAAGGATATGCTAACCTAACCTAATTTTTGTTATAAAACAAAAGGGTACCCATTCGTAAAGTTTATCCGAAACGTAATTTAAAACGATTAATTTGAAATGAATTCTCTAACGTATTATCTAAGATGTCTTAGTCTCTGCTTCGTATTTGTGTCTGTGTTACAAGTGCTATGAATTTCGGTTATCCATGTTTACAAGTGTCTGCAGCTATTAACTATAATCAGGATTATTTAAACCTTGCAAGGTAGTAAATTTATTTAGACATTATTAGTTCAGATCTGATAATCTTCGTATACTTAGTTTAATTTTACGAACACGCTGGCACCTCTACAAATAAAAATAATTTTAGGCAACATTACATCATCAATTATTTGCATCATTTATGTACTACAGTGGAAACTCTATAATTCGACATAAACGGGACCCATTTACTGTCTAAACATAGAATTTGTCGAATAGGGAATTGAAATTAATATCTTTATATGATATAAACATATCATGTTATTCTTAATTACGATAAGAATTTATTTCCACTTAGCCTTACCCAGCAAACTTGAAGGTGTAATTTAAATATACAAATTTTGAAAAAGGAATTATTTTGCAAAAATTTTATTAAATACTTGCATATGTAATATAAACTAGAAAATAATTTTATATTTTACGAATATATTTTATAAATTAAATGACAAAATTGTGTTGGTACGCATTACGAAAATAACATAACTATTATACGATTAGCATGTAAATATTTTATTTTTATATATTTCGAATAACATCTTTTTCAAATTCAAATTACCCTTTATTTTACGTTACATTGCTATTATCATGTAAGCATTATAATGTAGGTAATCAATCTGTCTGCTTTCGTGCTGCAATCCAGTAGTTGATTTTGATAAGCTCACAACTTGTGCGTCATAAGCTCATAATTACATGTCCATTAGCATGAGAAATTCTCGGAATTGTCCAATATGGGAGTGTCGAATGATGGAGTTTCTACTGTATGTATACCTGTAAATATTCCGATAATAAATTTGGTTTCTATCAATTTGTTTTGAATTTATGGAAAGCGAACGGTAATAAACTTAAGCACCATTTTTAAGACTGACGATAACTGACGATAAAATACTACGTTCTGTTCACTTCACATCTTGTAAATTTAAAATCCCTGCTTCGAAAGTACATCGCATAAAATTTTGGCACTCGATAGGGGCTCAAAACACTACAAAAATCCGAATTTAAATTGTAAATAAATTTCTAAATTGTTTAATTTTTGTTCGTAAATTTCCAATAGTAAAATTAAACCCAAAATGTGACGATAGCGATACGACACGTCGCGCCGGTATCTTGTTACTTTACAAATACTTACTTTGCTTACAAAACTTCAAATTTAAAAAGCTGAGACTCGGGCGTGAGTGGCGGTAAATTAATAACTCCCAAAAGATTCAAAATTAACACAGATATAAAACAAATGATATAATTAATTTTAAGTAAAATTATACAGCTTGGGCATACAGCACCTAAACGGAATTACATACATGTACAATATATTAACTCCAATTTGTCGGAATCCAAATTCTAACCACGGCCGTGGCTGGACTAAAATAAACTTATGCTAAATAAAATTTATAGTTGGCCCTGGCGGGAACATTATAATTTATTACAAATAAATCGATGTAATCTTAGGTTATAATTCTTAATCATATCTAAGTTGCCCACATTCTTCTGGAGGCTTGATCAACCCAGCAATAGCATAAATCACAATCGAATTTGGTTGAATCCCGAAACCGTAACTAACGAATTTAACCAAGCACTTGCTTAAACAATTTCAAATAATAAATTGAATTACGCGAAGGCTTTTTACCATTTCGTGTGATGGTTGGGTTCGGACTGTCTGCTCCGGTTGCATTGGTAACTTATACATCATTTATCTCACCCGCTTCGACACTCTTGTCGTATACTGTCTACAAATCAAGGACGCTGAAGTGCAATTCCCACACGGTTTTAACGGAAACTTATTAAGCATAATAATTTATTTTAATCAAGTGCTGAAAATGCATATCCCACACGGTCTTAACGGAATCTGATTATGCATTAATTATAATTAAATTTTCTACCACAGCGATAAAAAATTATAGGTGTAACAATCTCGTTTTACGTTGCCTTTCAATATAAACTTCTACATTTACGAAGTCAATGCAATTTTAAATCTTGACAGCCAAATTGTATTCTTCTTTTTAATCGATCTAATTTATTATCCAATTAATTAATTAAAAATCCTCCAAAACTTACTCATTCAAAAATTTCAAAACTCGTCCAAATCAGGATCAAAACCATCCTCAAATCCAAAGTAATTATAATAATCAAAATAATTCACTTAAACTTCATAAATTGACTTTATTCTTTACAAAATAAATTTTTAACAATATTGTAATTATAGTAAAGGAGAAAACTTTCTCCCAAACCTCTACGTTCTGCCATTTTTGGCAAAAGCTCTTTCCTCTCTTAAAATTTTTCCTAACTTAAAACCTTCGCGCGTTATTAAGAAATTTAAAAATTATTTATAAATTCAAAAAATAATAAAAATAAACAAAATCTTTGAAACTAAATAAAAAAGCGTCAAATTTGATGTTTGAAACACGACAATATATATTGGAGAGTGGTTTACGGACTTTTACATATCTTGCATCTTGCTCTTCAAACCTCTCGATCAGTCCCTCTTCTAGGCTTTTGGCTTCCATCGCTTCTTTCACTTCCTGAGCCCAGGTTCTTGCTGGTCTGCCCCATTTTCTTCTAAAACTTGGAGTCTATTTCCATATTCATTTTGGCCATCGAGATAGTATGTCCATTGGCTGCATATGGCCGAACTACCTTAGCCTCTTGACTCCTATTGTGTCTATTATCGAGCCAGTTATCTCCATTCTCTGCCGAATATCGTAATTTCTCAAATTATTTTCAAAACAATAATTGTACATTCAAAGAATGTTAAAAATTACTTTCTCCTTCATTTCTATATATATTTAAACTACAAAGAATACGTCTAAGATAATTGTGTAAAGCTTAAAGATGCTGTAAACCAAAATAATAAATTTTTCAAAAAAAAGATATTAAATGTGAAAACCGCGCATCCGTAACACGAATAATAAATTTCCATCGATCACCGTTGGTGACGTTACAAAACCCCGAATAATTAATAATCTGTACAATTTATCTTTGACGATACTTCTTATGAAGTTTTGTGATGGTGCGAAATATGTAGTTCTATAGTTTGTGCTATCGTTTTTGTTTTATTTTTTTAGTATTGGTATATTGTAATGTTTGAGCGTCAATCCACTGGTATTTCCGCTCGCTTTAGAATCGTCTGGAACAGTTTTCTGAAACAATCCTTCGTATTTTAACAATTCATTTCGTATTCCGTCATCTCCTGGGGCTTTTCCGTTTTTTTACTTCTGTTTAGCACTACATAGTTGTTTGCTGGTGCATTTAAAATTTTCTTTTGTTCTGTCAGTATCTATCTCGCAATTTTAGTTATTGTGATCACTTCTGTCGTTATTTTAAACCATTATTGAAGATATTATGTATTGTACCCATTGTTCCTTAGTGATTTTCTTAACTTGTGAATACTGCTTCATGGGTTTCTTGAACCTCCGTAGCACTGACCAAATTCTTTGTTGAGTTCCATACTATTTGTGAGCTCTTTCCAGTGGTTTTCTTTTAGGTTTCTGATATTAAAGTTGACTATGTTTCTAATTCTAGTACACTTTTAAAATTTTTCGGGTGTCGCGCAGCTTTTGTACTGGTCGAGTGGCATTTTCTTTTTGACAAAGGCATGGCGATATAAAACGCAGTGACCTACGTTTACATTTTTGCGTAATATTTTTTATTTAAGATACTTTAAAAAATTTTCTTCAGTTGTATTGGTCAACAAAAAGTAGAAAGTACAAAATGTAAATAAAAAGTTGATAAAAAACCGCCTTAATTCTCGGAACTCCTGTAACTCTTTCACTTAACCCTAGGGTTCGGTGGAACACTATTTAGGAAATGCTGACGTGTAGCATGCAACGTCATTAAGTTACTCTAGTAATTAGAGCATTGTATCTTAGCAACGCTAAATCACGGCAAAATGTGGTTAGAAAATTTGTTCTTAGAATTTTCCCAGATAGCAATGTAAGGTTTTCATAACCTTGCAGCAACCTTGTCGATGACAAGCGTTAAGGTTGCTGCAAGCTTGTCGTTGACAAGCTGTAAACTTACAAAAAGCTTATCACAAGGGTGCTAGTTGACGGTCAACAAACTTGTATTAACCTTGTCGTGACAAGGCAAATGGCTTTTCATAGGCTTGTCATTTACAAGCTTGTTGCAACCTTGTCATGTGCAAGCTTTTTTTAAGGTTGTTGTGTAAGCTTGCTAAAGGAATGTTAGTTGACACTCTACAAGCTTATATTAACCTTATCGCAACCTTGTCGTAACAAGGAAAATGGCTTTTCACAAACTTGTAAACCTTGTCATATGCAAGCTTGTCGCAACCTTGTCATGTGAAAGCTTGTCGCAACCTTGTTAAACGTAAGCTTGTCGTGTGCAAGCTTTTATACCTTATTATATTTGCTTGTCAGAATAAGCTTATTTATGGCTTTCTTCACTGTTGTCGTTTACAGGCCTTTGAGAGAAGAAAAATAAATTTAAAATTTTGGATTCTAATTATTTGTGTTTTAATTATATAAGTATAAAAATTAATACCTACAAAAAATTTACAAAACTAAAAAAATTACAAAAATTACAAAATTACAAAAATTACAAAATTACAAAAATTTCAAAATTACAAAAATTACAAAATTACAAAAATGACAAAATTACAAAAATTACAAAATTACAAAAAATACAAAAAGGACAAAATTACAAGAAGTAAGTGGAATTTTGACAGTTTATCTAATTGGTTTTTCACTCTTCTCACCATCTACCTTTCACCATCTATCTATGTGCCAAGCTTGCCGATGTAAACCTAGTGTAAAGCTTTTGACAATAGTTTTTTGTTAAGCTTGTTGCTGAAATCCTTGAGGCAAGCTTTTCTCAGGCTTATTGCGTAAATCTTGTCATGTTAAGCCAAGGAAAAGCAAAGGGACGCCATTTTGTTTTCTATTATTTGTCTTGTTTTTTCCTTTACGTAACAAGCTTGCCGATGTAAAGCTTTTGACAAGGGTTTCATGTTAAACTTGTCACTGAAATGCTTGCGGCAAAGTTTTTCTTAAGCTTATTGAGTAAACCTTTTTGTGTCAAGCCAACGACAAGCAAAAAGACGCAATTTTGTTTCTTATAATTTGTCTTGTTTTTCCCTTTACGTGACAAGCTTGTCGATGTAAACCCTATGTAAAGCTTTTGACAAGGATTTCTATTAATCTTGTCGCTGAAATGCTTGCGGCAAGAGTTTCTTAAGCTTATTGCGTAAACCTTTTCGTGTCAAGCCAACGACAAGCAAAAAGACGCCATTTTGTTTTTTATAATTTGTCTTGTTTTTCCCTTTACGTGACAAGTTTTCCGATGAAACCTTATGTAAAGCCTTTGACAAGGGTTTGTTGTTAATATTGTTGCTGAAATGCTTGCAGCAAGCTTTTCTTAAGCTTATTTCGTAAAAATTTTCGTGACAAGCCAACGACAAGCAAAAAGACGCCATTTTGTTTTTTATAATTTGTCTTGTTTTTCCTTATACGTGACAAGGTTGCCGATGTAAACCTTATGTAAAGCTTTTGACAAGGGTTTTATTTTAAGCTTGCCCATATAAACCGTATGTAAAGCTTTGGACAAGTGTGTCATTTTAAGGTTGTAGTCGAAAACCTTGCGGTAAGCTTGTGACAATTATTTCATGTCAAGCTTGTTGCCGAAAGCCTTGCTGCAAGCTTTTCACAAGCTTTATTTTGTAAACCTTGTCATGGTAAGCCAACGACAAGCAAACGACAACCTTGTCCTTACCTTGTAAGCTTATATGTTATCTGGGTTCTCGACTAAAAATTTTTATTTTTATTTTACACTTCCTTTAAGTAGCGCAAAGCTACTATTATGTGTTAACCAATTATACTTGATTATTTGAGCTTCTTTATAAAAAATATAAGTTAATTGTTTTGTAATTAATTATAGATTAACAAGAAGTTAACTTTTTCCTTCAGCTTGAGGTAAAACTTCACTTATTGAAAACTTTACCCGTAGCAAACGAAAAGTTTTTGTTAATTTTTATGTAACATATCAAGCTGATTACGAGGATAAATCATTAATACTTATACTTACATTGATTTTAATTCAGGAAAATATAAGAATAATACAATACGTAGAAAAGCAAAATTCAAAAAATTTGAAAAAGAGACAATTAACACATAACAGGTTTGAATTACAAACCTACAACTGTACAACTGAAGAGTGGAAATAACCATGAAATAACGTGATATTGTACTATCGTATTACAAATTTTTCATAATTTCAAATATTCTTAATTCAAACCTATTATGTGTTAATTGTCTCTTTTTTAAATTTTTTGAATTTTGATTTTCTACGTTTTGTATTATTCTTATATTTTCTTGAATTTAACCATAAATATATACTAAAAACCACAAATTTACTTAAAATTTTTTATTTTGAGTTGTTTTTCTTGATTTTAATCGTTTAATCGCTTCATGTTAATGACATTGATAAAATACTAGAATAATTTGAGCATATCTAAAAACCCTATGACGGTTTCCCAAATTACATTATAATGTGTTTTTAATTCTATTTATCCCCACTCAGGTTTCCTTGTTTAATTCCTGAAACTATATAAGCTTACAACGTATGTACATTTCCATACAGTTACTACATTTCTTGTTATACAAAACTTGGTTTCAGGCAAGAAAAATGAAATTTCAAAATTGCATACAATGCGCTGTAGGAGCAGGAATACCATTTACATCTTACTTTGGATTTCCATGTATAAAATACAGTTGCCGCCACATAGACGGAAAAAGAACACAAATAACTATTTACCACTCTAAATCATGTTTATTCATTGCCTTGTGTATTATGTCTTTGTTAATAGCTGTTTGCATTTTAAATTGGATAAATATCAATATTGCGTTACATGAGGATAATGCATTTTTTAATGTAGTGATTCATTTTTCGGATTTTACGTTACAATTTGGTTCTGTAATGATCATGACGGTATCCATGTTACGTATAAATACTATAATTGGTGTTATTAACACTGCCCAAGATATAGTTGATAAATGGGAGGAACATACATCAAAGATTTTATTATCAAAAATAGATACACTCAAATTAAGAGCCAGAATTTTGAAGCACTTGGTATTAGTAGGTGTAATTGTAGGTACATTAACAGTGTTTTTAGTTAGTTTCGATAGTAACCCAACTTGGAATACTGCTGAAAAAGTTGGAACGATTGTAGCTCTTTATACCAACTTATCGTTTGCAGTGCTTGTTGATTTTGTCGGACATCTATATATGTTTATCTTTGTTAGCTACGGAAACCAGTTTAAAATAGAGTTAATTGAAAAATTTTATGTTTACAAAAATTTAAATAACTCCATAATGTCCTACGGCCAGTTGCATATTCAATTAAAACGCCTGGCAGAGCTATTTAATACATTTTTAAATCCGTCATGCCTCGTATGGCTGGTGACAGGCATAACACTTCTAATTTGCGGTACTTTCTTGGTATTAATATGCTTTTTAGAGAGAGAATCAATTTCAGTACCAAAAAGAATGATTCTAATATTAGTACTGATATGTGGTTCAGGGTGCATTATATTGAATCTCATAGTGATGGCAACAAAAATAATAGAAGTGGTATGTATCTGTAACAACTTTTAATAATGTGTGTAGACCAACTCATTTGTTTTGTCGATAGATGAGGAGCTTTCTATATTTGGATGTATTTATGAATATATCTATGCTTATCTCACTGTTGTTAGAATATAGTTTTAAGACCTCAGTTATACTTCTTGAGAACTTCTGATATAAGATTGTATAGCACTCCAGGACATTAAAAAGTAATTTCCCAAATTTAATTTAAAAAGCAATAAAAAGGAAAATAGGATACTCAAAGAAATCCAATAATTAAATTTAAAGTTATGTTTACTCTCTCTCTCTCTCTCAGATTCCTTTCCTCTACGTAAGAGCATAGTAGCACTTCTTTTTAAGAAGGGTTCTCTAAGCAGATACATCGGTGGTTTGCCATTGCCTGCTGAGGGAAGACGGTCAGAATAAAGTCTTTACTCCGCCCGGGATCGAACCAGTAATTTAGGTTTAGCAATCGACTCACACAAGCGCCAGGCCGTGACCATCTTCAGGTTTACTTACTTATACGCATATTCCCAGTCTACAAACTAGAAAAGTTAACGGAAACCAATATCTAAAATCTTGTAATAGAGTACCTACTAAATTTTATGGAAAACTGTATTGATTTCCTTTTGTCAACTTTACACCATAGCAGTTTTCTAAAGTCTATCATATCTAATTTAGAAGGTTATTTGTAATCTTGTGCAGATATTTGGTTGAACTTTGTTGACATTTAGAACTCACCGCCTAGCTTATACGTGACATGTAAACTGATCAAACGGGCGCATGTAAATTGCGTCCCATGGTCACTATTTTAGAAGGTTTTTGAAGTGGTCAAAAAAAGGTTCGGTTAAATTGCCTCCCGAACCCTAATCAGATTAGCGGTTATCTCTAAGTGCTTGTTCACAATGTACGTAAGACATAAGAAATACATAAAACGTAAGAATTACAAATAGAAATAAGACCTTAATCGAATATTGAAAAATACTGGAGTCATTTTAGTATATGCAAAAAAACATTCTACGTCGTCTACTTGAAGATTTTAATATTATTCGATACTCCATTATGCTTTTATTAGAATTCATATTTTTTTTTTAAATCTTATGTTAGTCTTACGTATTACGTACATTGTGAACAAGCACTAACACAAATCCCAACATACTACCTGTAGGTATTTAGGAAATCATAGGACGCTACAACAAAACATAACACATGGGCGTCCTTACGTGGAGACTGGGGTGGGGTAACGCGTCTTGAAATGCAAAATAAACCACTTTTCTCTCTTTTTTACGGTCAATTTTATTAAAGAAACATCATAAACTAACACTAACCTACATAACCGATGCATATCTTCGGACAATTTTGCTAAAGAAATATCTTAAATTATCACTAACTTAATACATAACTCTCTTTTTCAGAATTAAGTATTTTATGTATTTATTTTATTAATTTATTGATGGGAAGTGGCTGCAAGTAATTAAAAATATCCCCGGGTGAGAAAAAGTAGAATAGGGGCGATTAGCAAGCCTTGGGACTCATTTTAACGAAGTTCTTAGATTTCGCGCAATAAATAAATTAATATACTTTTTTCTGTCGAGTTTCTATGCGTACTCCCTAGATAATTATATCTTATATATCTTAAGGGGGGGGGGGTTAAAAATCAAGTTTTGTTTGATGCTACAACAAAGTTTTTCTTTGCTTCAGATTTTTGCTTTCTGAGTGAATAAATTAATTTTTCACTAAAAAGGCAATACCTATAAAAAGAAATAAGAAAAAAATATTTATAGAAACACAATTTAGTGATAATAGTTGTAACATCCTGTACTATAAAATGCTCAAACCATTGTGAACCTTTATGCAGCTTAAGAAATAAGAGGATTTCACTTAACCATTCTGACCATGAAGGCCGATGGGAGGCAATTTACCCGTAATTTACCCTAGACCGTGGGACGCAATTTAACGTCTCCCGATCAAACAGTCTATATGTAGATATAATGAAATAATACATAAAGCAGCATTCAGATTAAAATCCTTGTCTTGCCTTGCTTAGGTAGAAACTGGCAAGGGCCAATCAGATTTAACCAAAATAAAGGATTCAAAATATTATGGTAAAATACTTCAATCTGATTGGCCCTTGCCAGTTTCTACCTAAGCAAGGCAAGACAAGAATCTTTATCTGAATGCTCCTTAACAGGGAAAAATTATTAATATTTACATGTGATTTTAGGGCCGCGACCAATTAGAATTTTTCTACAGATATCCTGTAACAACCACTTTAACATTTGAAGAAGCGGCGAAGGTAAATATTACTCTCAAATTAATTTTAAGTTAAATTTTGAAATTTTGGAAAATTTTGCAAGTATTTTATTAACCCTTTCTGTTTTGAATGTTTTTTTACAATTTTAATTTAAATTAATTTATTATCATAGTTTATGTTACTCATGTCAGATCATTTTTTATATTTTTATTGAATTCCTTGGGGTTCTTTCCTTAAGAAATGATTGCTATCTAGCAAATAAGTTTGTCATCAACTTCAAAATAAATTAATAAACGTAGGTACACTATAGTGTACCCTGAGTCTGAAAGGGTTAACTGTTAAACTGTTTGATTTACGCTAAGAATAGTTTTCATAAATATTATGCAATATAAAATTCTATATACACAGGTTTAAACCTTAGGATGCACATTTTCTGTTACAAAATCGATATGAAATGAAGATAACTTAGAATTGAAATTGAAAGCGTGTTTTGTTCTTTGATTCTTACTCTTTTTAGATTAATTAATTATTATGTTTTAGTTCGAGATAATTAAAACTTTGTTTATAAAGATGCAATCGACAATAACAGTGTCAGATATGGTTCTGGTTGATATGAGATTAGTTGGAATAGTAAGTTGGTGATACAAATAGCAGTAATGAAATAATTTGTAGTAATTGCTTTTCAGGTAACAGGAATTGTACTTACGTATGTTGTAATTGCAATACAATTTGAATTACTTATATGGAATAAAAAATAAAGAAGAAAACTTATTTCTGATTATTTGCACCACACATCACTACAAAGTGATTAAAAATCTTTAATTGTCACTTTTTAATATTTAGCCACTTTTACCTAGTAAAATGTTTAGTAATTGTTAATATTAAAAGTTTTTGCATAATAACTAATAAATAATAGCAAAGAGTATACATATTTCACTGTTAAAGACTGATGATCTGTAAAAGCTCATACTTACTCTGATTATGCAATGAATGCACAGCTTATCGAACCTCAGCTTCCAAATCTTTGTGGATCGAATTAATGTAATTGTTCAATCGTTTATTTTTCAAAGAGTCTTACAGAAATTTGTTTGTGAATGTTACGTTTTATTTTTAAATCAAATAAACAATTGAATTACAAGTTTTAATTGTTTAAATCTTTCATTTCCCCAATTGCGCTTTATATTTAACTATCTCCTACTCTCCTCTTCGCGGTGAATGGATCCACTACCAGGAAATCACAGATTAATCTCCTTCAACTTTTTCTAAATGCTTTGTCCAAAATTGCACATCGTTCTCGTTCCAAAATTGAATTTATTATTTTCGTTTCTAAATAATTTGTTTTTATTTTCACTTTGTGGTTTTTTTTCACTTTTTCTGATGACCTTCCTCCTTGAGGTTCTCTGTCGTCAACTGATTTAGTTTTTTGTTATCTTTCTTTCCCAACCCGTTGTCTAGGCAATTTCATTTTTTTTTACATTGAAGTTTTCAAATCGATGCTTGTTAATAATAATGCGATTCCTTATATTTATTTCATTCGCCTGTACACGCACTTCCCACAATTATATTACAACACCCGAAGTTCTTTAACTTTCAATTGTTTATTTTAACCAATTATTTCTTTCTAGATTAATTTTTGATAAATTTAAATGTTAAGTTTCTTCGTATTCGTATTTTTGATTTTTAACATAATTCTTTAGATTAATGGCTTAGGCTCGATTGCTTGCATTGCAATATATACTCTTTGTATGTATATTATATTACATACATACACTTATTATACATATTATTATATTGCATACATAGGTACTATATGTTTACCATTTACTCCTTCAGGAGAAAATTGTTTTTCTTTATAATTGAAATATTGTCTTTAAAATTCCTTATTAATAAAAGTAAGCAATAAATAAATTTACAAAATTGTGGAATTTTATTGTTAACCCTGTATAGTATTATACTTGTCGATATTGCAATCAGGCAAAAAATTTAATTTATGTTATTTAAACCATAGTCAACTATTAATCACAAGTTTCTTTAAAAAATACTTTGGTTTTTATTTTCGATAATCAGTCCTAAAAAGGATTAATTCAGTGAAGTAACTACAAACCGTGTAAAGAGAATATTGATTTGTACATATTAACAAATATCCATAATAATTATTATATTCAAATTTACGCTTGGTTTTACTTGTAATCGCCCTGTATATTTATTTTATTATTAGATAAGGGGGTGTCTATTAAAATGTTAGTTTAAAATAAGGGAAGGAAGGCATCTGGCAAAATCTCAGAAAATTTCATTTATAGGGAGGGGATCGATGAAAATATCATGAAAATTTCGGAATCTTGGACCGTTTTTCTATTTCATCACAAATTTAAATTGGATAAAGACCTTTATACGACAACCGCTGAAGTTGTAGCAATAAGTAAGGCAGTTGAATGTTCCATTACAAAAGAGTTTCAAAAAATTCTAATTATATCTGACTGCAAAAGTACAATAGAAAGCATAACAAATATTGAAATGACCACAAAGCTGAACCCTTTAATAGCTTCAATACATAAATGAATTTTTAAGTTATCTGATCGTAGAAAAATTAGATTTCTATGGGTGAGAAGTCATTCCTGAATTATTGATAAGTGATAACTAAGTAACTGATTCTTTAGCCAAGTCTGCAGTCCGGGACGGATCCTCATTGGTTTGGTTGTCAATATGTCAATATATAAATCAGTTATTGAGTTATTGATGAGACTACATGTGAATATTTGCGATGTGTTTCTTGTATTGTAATTTTTAATATTTGATTTCTTGAACCCCCCCCCCCCTAGTGAGATGTTGTGGGATTTGCGTCGACTTCCTCTCTAATCTCACGTAAGATTGTTTGTTTTACTTAATTTAACCCAGTTCTCCCACAATTTTTCCGTTTCTTGTAGTAAAAAGTAATTTATATTTTTTGTATAATACATAGATTATAAACTTGTATATGAAAGATTATGATAGTCCATAACTACCAAGTCAACAAAATTAAAGTTTTAAAAACAGTAATTTATAAAGCTTTTTAATGTTTAAAATATTAACTTGAATATGAAATATTTCGATAATATTACATAAAAAGTACATCTCTGTTTTAAAATATAAAGTAAGTTTCAGCACAATTTATTATAACTATAATTTTTACTTATATTATTTTTTGATCAGTTTTTTATTTCTTTTTAATATTTTTGTATGTTTTTAGTTAATATTACATATTTTTATTATAATAATATGTTATAATATTATTAAATGACATTAAAAAGCTATATACGCTTTAAAAAAATGAAAACTTTGGTAAATTTAAATATACCCAGTTTAGTTTTGTAATTTCGCGGTTCGATAAACAATTCGTTCGTGAATATGCGCACTGGCGTTTTTAAATATTTCAAGTCGTTCGTGAATATGCCCATTGGCTTGAGAGGCACTTCTATTAGCAAGCGTGCCTCAATTGCGTGCGCATTTGTAGAAAATTAACTAAATACTAAAGTGCGGCTGCGCTAATATATTGAGAAGAATTTATTTGTTTCGAATTAAGTTATTTCGCAGAATAATATTTTTGTTGTTTATTATATTATTATGGGGTTTGAAGCGTCGCGTCGATGAAAAAGCATTATAAAAAATGACAATTAAAAATAAAACAAATAAAAAATAAACTGTATTAAACTGACATGTAACCTGACCAAAAAACCATCATAATTCACAAGTATTATATTATGCAATATCGAAACCGCAACCATAGAAATTTCAATTATTTATAGTTAGTCGAGTTTCAAAAATTAAAGATGTGAAATATTTAGGATATATAACTAGAGGAAAGACTTGCAGGTTGCCACTCCATAGCTTTTTTGGTCATAACTCGTCATACAATCAACGCCGTATTGTTGATATAATAACATATACAGAAAAGGGGAAGTATAAAGCCCACGATCCTGCGCAAAAAACCATTTTAATTCTCAAAAACTAAAAATTTACAGCAAATTTTCAAAGGTATCTAAAATCGGCACCTTGAAATTTTGGTTTGCAGGTTGCCACCCCTTGAAAACTTGTTGAAAATGTAGAAAAACTCAAGTAAAAACATATGATTTATATTAATTACACATAGTGGCTGTGAACAAAAAAAATGAGAGTACATTGACAAGAAAAAAAAAAAAGTTAAAATTGAAAAAAAAAATTAATTTTTTTTTCATTTAAATCTAAAAATATAAAAAAATGCATCAATTATTAGTAAATAATTATTTATATTAATTTTTGAAATATTTAAGAAGTGTTTACGTCAATAGGTACATAAAATATGCAATGGGAGGGGTTAAACCTACCCCCCCTTTGCGCGGGAACCTGTCCTAGGCCGATTTTGGGGCTTATGTTGCCACTGTCCCTAAACAGTCACTGTAGTATACGTCACAATGTAAAATTAGAGGGGTGACAACCTGCAAGCCAAAAAAGGTGGCAACCTGCATTTTTACACCACTTTAGAATATACAGGAAAAAAAACTTCCAACTCATGATATGTTTAGAATTATTTAAGAATAATAAAAATTGGATGAAAAAGCAACACAGCAAAAATATTTCCCTTAAATTTTCGTTGAAAGTGTTCAATTTATGGGCACAGAAGAAAACCACAATTTTAATTTTTCATTTTTTTACAAATAAAATTTCACATTTTGTTTACCAAACACCTTGTTATTGTGTTTGGGTGCATCACAATTACATTACAAGCGACAACTACTCGTTTGTATTCGATGTCCGTCGAAATTTAGAGGATGACAATGTTAGAATGTCAAAATTCAGCAGGGGTGGCAACCTGCAAGCAGTGGCAACCTGCAAGCCTCTCCCCTATATATTTTTATGTAATTCAAGCGAATTCAAAAATTTTTTGGGATAGTTGACTATTTCATCTTGGTTGATAAAACTAATTTGAAGGAAATCAATTGCCGGAGTTGATTCATCATAGACATTTTTTTTCTGGCAGAAATCAGTGGGCAAGGTGATGAATCCGATCAAGATATCAACTGCGTTTTTCTCATTACTAATGTCCAAAAATCTGGCAAGTATGCAATTTTAGTTTTGTGAATGAATTTATCTGGACAGTCGCACCTAATGTAATAGTCGGAGAGCTGGCGACCAAAATCGACAAGAGTTTAGTAATGGCCCACAACTTAATATGATGTAGTATGTAGTACTAAGCTCTACAAGTGCTTAGTAATATTTGAAAATTTGCAAAAACGTAGTTTGTAGTATAAAAAAGGGATAAAAGTGGTCAGACCGCATTTTTATGATTTTAAGATTTGAGGACGTATTTATAATTTTGAAACCGTTTTCTGACATATAAAAATCGATTTTACAGCAAAACTTTTTGAAAATTTTTTGTTAAAAATTTCATTATCCTTAACTTTGTACTTATAAATTTTTCTATTTTGTCCCCCGTTTTTGACTGGCAGCGACATAAACAAGACTCCGTAATATATACAAAATAAATTTTCATCTGTATCTCAGAAACGCTGTGACAAAATAGAAAACGTAGAGAATGAAATTTGCAACAAAAACTACATAAGCATTTTTTCTATTTCGTTGCACCGATTTTGAGATGCAAACAGGTGATAATATTTTCTGTATTTTACAGTCTTGCTTATGTCGCTATCAGTCAAAAAACAGAGCGACAAAATAGAAAAATGTATTTTTTGAAGACAATGAAATTTTTAACAAAAAATGTTCAAAAATTTTTGCTGTAAAAGCTAATTTTATACGTCAAAAAACAGTTTCAAAATGTGCTATTTACATAGTTACATAGTCTAACATCTTGCTTTGTAGAGAGGTAATCTTCAATGTATAAAAACATTGTAACCGAAAAAAGACAAAACCACGATAGCGAAAATATTGAAAAGAGCATTAAAATTTTGGTACCTAATTAGTGTTTTTTTTTACCTAAAACTACAAAATACTAACCTAAAATAACTTTTATTAGTACCTTTTTAGTTACCTTTTTTTGAATTTATACTACCTAAAAATCTTATCTCTAATAATAATAAAGCAGTACAGCAATTTTCAGTCGTTACTAAGACATCGACATCGTTCGGCGACAACTTATATAGTTGTCTCGCAGGACTCGCAGCGTTCCACAAAAATGCGGTATGACCACTTTCACCTCTTTTTTTATACTACAAACTACTTTTTTGCAAATTTTCAAATATTAATAAGCACTTGTAGAGCATGGTGAAATTTTACATACATTAAAGCGTGCCGCCGCCAGGTGTTCCACTCCCTGACCTTGCGAGGAGGTGCTGACTCATGTACACCCTCAATACTACATCATATTAAGTTATGGGCCATTACTAAACTCTTGTCGATTTTGGTCACCAGCTCTTGGACTATATAAATTGGTGACGTACTTAAGTGTGCAAAATTTTAAATTGCTGTCAAACGGCATTTGCGCACGTAGCGCTATCTATCGGAATAGAATTGAAGTAAGCTGTCAAAGGAAATTTTACACGTGGCGCCATTTATCAGAATAAAAATGAAGTAATTTTAGTTTTTCTTAGATTTTTTTATTTTTCGCACTATTTTTTTAAGTTTTTTTTTCGTAAAAACCTTAAGGTAGGAACACACATAGCTACTTTTGCTGCGTAGTTTTTGTACTGCAGCTGCATAAGCTGCATGTCAGGTTGACAGTTTAGTAATCAAGTTTTCACCTGCAACCACTTCAAAAGTTCACCCAAGTTAATATTTTAAACTGCGCTCGGAACTCACAAATGTGTCGATTACATTAAGCTATTTTGAAACGACTTGCGCGTTAAAAATGTTTCAGGTAGCACTACTGCACGCGCTGATTTTTAGGTTGCAGCAGTGTTCACACGAAAAGCAGCTAAAGTTGAGGAGTTTTTTAATTGGCAGCGCAGCAAAAGTAGCTGTGTGTGATATCACCTTTACTCGGACCATAATAAATATTAAAAAATTTTAACCAAATCGGTCCAGTAGTTCCCAAGTTGTGAGCTTAGCAACGAACAGCATTTCATTTTTATTTATATAGAAGATTATGACATGTAAATTATGAAGTTAAAATAAATAAGACTGGCTAATTGGATTTTCAAAGCCAAAAACCAACAAAAAAAAACTTTTATGTTAACTTTTATATAATATATTAAACTGATTAAACTATCTACATAATAAAATAATATAATAATAAATAAACATATAATAATTGTTTTGATGAATTTAATCGTTTAATCCCTTCATGCTAACGATATCTATCAAATTCTACAACACTTTTTAGTATAGCTCTTCAAACCTTTGGCTGTGGCGGTTTCCCAAATTACATTATAATGTGTTATTAATTATGTTTATCTCCACACAATTTTGCTTCTTTAATTCCCAATATCCCCATATATATTGCGATGAAACACGTAGGGCGGATAAAGCCAGCAGACGTGGGAGACTTCCACAGTCCTAAAATCGAATTTGAGCTGTTAAATAAAAATGAATAAATCAAAGTAAAATTTTATAATTAAACAAGCAAGCGAAAATTAGAAACCAAAAATGTGTATAAATCAAAAATATTGCCAACAGTGCGCGCGTGCGGACGAACTTTTGATAAAAAATCGCGTTATCAAATAACACGCATAAATTTGAAAAATTGAAAAAGAAAAAATGGAATTGTCTGGGCAACAGATGTATAAAAGATAACAAGATAAATAATTGAGTTTGCGACGGAATCCCAACGAGGAAGGTCGTTTTTTTTGAGTTCGTGATTGAACCCCAAAAAGGGAAAATCGTGTGGAGTTAATCATAGCTCTTGAAAGAGATTGTGTGCATGTGTGTGCTTTGAAACAACCATAGCATACACCAAGTAAATCAAAATTAAAATATTTCGATCCAAGAAGAATAAATTAAATTTTTGGACGAGAACCAGCGGCCCATAATCTGGAACAACAATTTGGAACTGGAATAGAAAATCATTTTTAAACTGAAAAGGACAGTTCTTCTTTAACGTAGGAGACAGAAGAGGTACCCAAAACCCATTTAAAATCACCACAAAGACAGAAGTTCAGGTTTGCATAAAAATAGCTTTTAAAGTGCTCGCGATTTAAGAGGAATCTTATTCGGTTCGGAATAACGATGCGTCACTGCCAATATTTGTAAATCAAAGATAAATTTTGTAATTCAATTGTTTTGTTTAATAAAAATAAAATTTCCATTCATTCAATAAGTGGGATATTGTTTTTTGAATTAAAGAGATTTATAGAGTCACATCCATTAGATATTTTATTACCTTACCTCAAAGACTTCAAAATAGAGAAAGTATACACGAATTTAGGTTCTTCACCGAGTCGTAACATATAAAATTGGCATCCCAACGTGAGTGGCTGAAACGGTGAAACAACGCTCATCAAACTCGCAAACTCCGAGGTTAAATAAATTGTCTCATACTCTTTAGGAAATTTAAAACTTCAAATTAAATTTTTTTTTGAATGACCTCTCAAAGATCAAATTAGGTTTAGTTAGAGTAGGTGTAGGTCAAATTAGTCAAAAATATTTTTCGAAAACGTTGCCTTGAGTAAATACACACAATGGAAGCAAACAACGACAATGAGGTTATGAAATTTTTAAAGGAGATGAACGAGAGAATGAAAGGTGAAATGAAAGAGATCAACGAGAGAATGTGCCAGGGGCAAAGCGAAATAAAAGGTGAAATGAAAATAATGAAGGAGCATCTTGACCAGTGGGACAAAGAAAGGAGGGTTTTCAGTGCAAACTTACGATCTTCCAACGAACAAATGCGCCGATAACGAATCGAAACAAATGTGGTCTAAGCCGAGGTAATAGTAGAAGCAGTGGTATTGGAAATAGGAAATGCCAGTTGTAATCAAGAAGAAATCAAGAAGATTGAAGAGGAAGCAGCCATAGAAGTATTGTCAATAAAGAAGGGGGTAAAAAGTGATCGGAACGAAATAAGAGGAATTGAGAAAAAGAAGGAAAAGAGATGCAAGAGAAGAACGACAAAGGTGCATAAATTGAACGAAGTACGACTGAAAAATATCCTCCAACAGATTATATACAGCTAGACCGAGAAGAGTGGTCTCCGATAATCGAAGAAGGTAAAAAAGTACTTTGCAACGAAAAGAAAGCGTTCTTAAGAACATATTGGGGGATAACTACAAAAGGTTGAGCCCGGAAAAATGTAAATTGGGGTAGAGATAAAAAGAGAGTTGCTAATCGAGCCAGAGGGAATGGTAGAGCTAGAGGAAACGGTGGTGAAATTCGGCAGGAAACCGAGGGCCAGATATACAAACGGTAAACAATACCGTAGTAATTAAAAATCATGAACAGCGATGAGGGACTAAAATACTAAGTCCGACCCAGGGGGCGGATTTTCAACGACGACAAGTTTCAGATTAGGGAAGTGAGCTATAACGTACACCCGCAGGAGCATAACGATAGAGAAATCAACAACAAACTCAAAAAATAACCTTTAAAGTGCTCGCGATTTAAGCGGAATCTTATTCGGTTCGAAATAACGATGCGTCACTGCTAATATTAATTTGTAAATCAAAGATAAATTTTGTAATTCAATTGTTTTGTTTAATAAAAATAAAATTTCCTTTCGTTCAATAACTGGGATATTTTTTTTTGAATTAAAGAGATTTAAAGAGTCACATCCATTAGATATTTTACTACCTTACCTCAAAGAGTTCAAAATAGAGAAAGTATACACGAATTTAGGTTCTTTACCGAGTCGTAGCAATATATGCTTACCAATTATGTACCCTAACATATAGTTACGTTTCTTGCTATACAAAACTTGGTTTCAAGCAAGAAAAATAAAATTTGTGAATTGGATACAATGCGCTGTAAGAGAAGGAATACCAAATACGTCCTAGTTTGGATTTCCATGTGTAAAACATAGTTGCCGCCCATATATAATGAAATGCTATATAACGGGGATAAATCAATAATATTTATATTTACCAGAAACTTCCCTAACTCGAATTTCTCTAATTGGAATTATTCTATAAATCGAGTTTTATTTTGAAAAAGTTTATAAGGTTTGTCAGATATTTACGTGTAATTTTATCTCCATTAATTCAACGTTTCCCTAAATTAAACTTTTTCGGTGGTCCCTTGAAATTTGAGTATATTGATTTTAATCATTTAATCCAGTGTTTCGCAAATGTCTCGAAATTGAGGACTCCAAAAATTAGACAGTAGCATCATTTGAACCCCCGGAAACAGTTTGGTTACAAAAATAAAGCAACTATTGCGTTTTTTAAATATGTAATCATTGTAATTAATAATTATTAAAAGACTTATGAATAATGAAAAATAAAATACAATGAATATACATTAACATTACATATTAAGGCCACATTACACGAGGCGATTTTTGCATGCGATTGATCGCTGCGATAAATTGCAGACGCTTAGCGCCTCGTGTAATACAAAATCGTTTAGGCGATTTGTTGCTGCAACTTTGCGCACGTGCGATTTTTTAAATTAAAACATGTTCTAATTTTATGCGATTTTTTCGTGCGATTTCTTACTACCAACTTAAAAATGTTTTGAAAATGTTTCTAAATGATTTTCTATATACATAAATTCACTGAATAAAACCAATAGGTTGGCATTGTAGTAAATATGTCATGTATTTATAATATTTTTTTCAGTTGTCAAAAATAAAAATCGCACATGCAAAAATGCTCAGCAATTTTGCGCAAGCCAAAAAATCGCTGCAACTTATCGCGATCGATCGCATGAAAAAATCGCCTCGTGTAATATGGCCTTTAAATATTAATTATCATTATCAAGAAAAACTTTACTGTTAACGAATTTTTCCCAATTGGACTGTTTTTGTTCTTTTCGTGTAGTGGGTTTGTGGACCCCGAAAAACCATGCAGTCTGCGGACCATTATTTGGGAAGCACTGGTTTAATAACTTCATGTTAATGCCATGTTCATAATGTTCATTCGTGTTAACAATTTATCAAATACTACAACATTTTGGGTATTATCTAAAAAACTCTGTAGAGGTTTCCCAAATTACATTATAATGTGTTATTAATTCTGTTTATCTTCATACAATTTTATTTGTTTAATTCCCAATATATAAGCTTACAAAGTATGCACACTTATACATACAGTTACTACGTTTCTTGTTATACAAAACTTGGTTTCAGATCAGAAAAATGAAATTTCAAAATTGCATACAATGCGCTATAGGAATAGCTCTACCATTTATATCCTACTTTGGAATTTCATGTATAAAATATAGTTGCCAACACATATATGGAAAAAGAGCACAAATAACTATTTACCACTCTAAATCACGGTTATTCATTGCCTTGAGTATTCTGTTTTTGTTAATAGCAGTTTGCGTTTTAAACTGCATTGATATAAAAATTGCGTTACATGAGGATAATCCATTTTTTAATGTAGTGATCCATTTTTCGGATTTTACAATACAATTTGGTTCTGCAATGATCATGACGGTATCAATGTTACGTATACATACTATAATTGGTGTTATTAACACCGCCCAAGATATAGTTGATAAATGGGAAGAACATACATCAAAGATTTTATTATCAAAAAAAGATACACACAAATTAAGAACCAGAATTTTGATGCACTTGTTATTAGTAGGTGTACTTGTAGGTACATTGACAGTGTTTTTATTTATTGTCGATAGGAATCCAACTTGGAGTGCAGCCGAAAAAGTTGGAATGCTTATAGCTGTTTATATTAACTTAGCCTTTGCAATGTTTGTTGATTTTATAGGACATCTATATATGTTTATGTTGGAAAGCTACGGAAACCAGTTAAAAATTGAGTTAATTGAAAAATTTTATATTTGCAAAAATTTGAATAACTCGTTAGTGTCATACGGCCAGTTGCATATTCAATTAAGACGCCTTTTAAAGCTATTTAATACATTTATAAATCCGTCAGGCATCATATGGCTGGTGATAGGCATAACACTTCTGATTTGCAGCACTTTTTTGATATTAATATGCTTCTTAGAGAGAGAATCAAATTTAGTACCAACAAGAATGATTGTAATATTATTACTGATATGCGGTTCAGGGTGCATTGTATTAAATCTCATAGTAATGGCAACAAAAATAATAAAGGTGGTATGTACATGTAACACGTTTATAATAGTGTGCCATATTTCGACTAACTCATTTGCTTTTTATATTGTATTTATATCTTATGTACTAGTTTCGGCTTCTGCTATCATCAGCATAATCGTCAAAAAAACTCAGAGACGCAACAAAAAAAAACAACATGCACAATCGTCATCAAATTTCATAAATAACACGCATTCAAACATAACAAATTGTTAAATTTCTCAAAAAAAAAAATGTTGTTTTTTTCATTGAAATTTTATGACGATTGTGCATGTTGTTTTTTTTTGTTGCGTCTCTGAGTTCTTTTTGACCATTATGCTGATGAAGGCAGATGCCGAAACTAGTACATAAGATATAAATACAAGCTTGAGGAAAGTGTTTTCTTTTTATTTATATATTCGCCTCAAGGGGATTTTTAGCAATAAAACGGATATCCCTCGACGACGTATTCACGTAAAACCTAACGGCTATGTCTCCGAACATAGCCTCGAAGCCTAGGCTTCAATTTTTTAAATCTCGTTTTTGCATTTTATTAGTGAGTTTTTACCAGTAATTGAAAAGCAAAATATCAAGTGTTAGTTATCTTTGAAGCGGAATAAAAATCTCTTTAAATTGATACCATTTTCATTCTTATCCGTTGTGATGGGAAGCAGGAATTAAAGAAAAATCAATTTCCTAGGTTAATTGCCTATGTTCATATGGTCGACCTGTCACCCGGCATGAGCTTTGAAATGGTAGCGCAATGTAATTCATAAATGGTCCAGATCATTTGCACAATGAAGAGCGACCTGCGCATTCAAGCACTGACGAAAACGTTGCACTCGTCGAAGAGCTGATTTATGAAGTTCCGTGATGCACAAACAACGAATTAACTCTGCGATTACCAAGTAGAGAGGAACGTAGTCATTTACAATTCAAACAATTCAATTCAACAGAAAAAGTCGAAGGCGCCGTAACTGATTGCACAAAAAATTGGACACATCGCCCTACTGACTCGGCATTGCTAAGTTGATTTTTTATTACGATAAATGTCTCGAAAAATTTGGCAATTATGTGGAAAAGTAGTAAAATTGTCTGTAGATTTTAAATATTACTTTAAATATTACGGTTAATACGAGCGTTTAATTTTGTAATTAAACGACCCTCGTATTTGGATATATTTATGAATGTATCAAGGCTTAGCTCAACGATGTTGAAATATAGTTTTAAGATGTTAGTTATACTTCTTGAGAACTTCTGAAATAAAGTTGTATAACACTCCCGGTCATTAAAGAGTAATTTCCCAAATTTAATTTCACAAAGCAATAACTAGGATATTCAAAGAAACCTAATAATAAAATTTAATGTTAGCTTTACTCACTTATACGAATATTCCGACTCAAATAGAAAAGTTGACAAAAACCAAAATCTAAAATCTTAAACAAGTAGGTACTTAACTATATCAAAAACTGTAAATCTTTTCCTTTGTCAATTTTACATCATGGCTAATTTAGAAGTTAAAATGTTTCTTTTAAATCAATCTTTGTTCAGAAAAAAATTCATTTGTACTTTTTTTACAGATATTTGGTGGTTTTTTGTTGACTTTTGCAACTCACCAATTGCGTTATACGTAATAATGTTAAGCTGATCAAACAGTCTATATACGAGGGCTGCCTTTTAAGTTTTGGGAATGGAGTACAAGAAAAAAGATTTTTTTATCTAAATTGGTTTTATAATTAAAAAAAATCTTTTTGATTTTTTTAAAACAATTTTTGAAGCTTTTTTTCCACTCTAATTAAAGTACCTTCAAAACATGCATTTTGAATGCTTCAATCGCTTCTTCAGTCAGCTGGTGTTTAGTTTTGGGCTCATACGCGTAAGTCTACGATTCATCACTTGTCACAATGTCATCCATCCCGATTTGAAACACCGCGCGGTATTTGTGAACCATTTCTATTGACCAATTGACACAAGCCTTGTTTTCAGCGATTGTCAAATTATGTGGGTTCAAACGCAAACAAATTTTTTTGGCAATCAAATATTCATGCAATATTAAATATTTTTTAGTCCCTGAACTGCCTAAGGATGCCTCAATCTCACGATAAGTCACATGAAGATTTTCAAGTTTCAATTCATGTACAGCATCAATGTCTTACAGAGCAACTATCAACTTTAGACGACCTCCACGAAAGTCGTTGTTGAGCAAGCTATGGTCAGAATTTAATTTGGTAAATCATCGATAAATACTGATCATTGATGGTGCTTTATCATCAAAAGTCAAATTAAGATTATCGATGCCCTGCTATTGAGATAATCCATCTCGAAAGTTGTAAAAAAATAATTGGAAGAAAATTTTTCCGAATAAATTCCATATTTTGGTCGAGATGATATCTTCAAGTTACTATAAACAGCACAAATAGCGCTCGTACGTCAAAATGTTCTGAATAAGATTACCGTTAAAAATATCAAACTTTACGATAAAGACGTCAGTTGCCAGGTGGCAGCATTAGTATTGCTCATTCCCTACACTTAAAAGGCAACCCTCGTATAATCAAATAATACATAACAGGGCTATTAAATCATTAATATTTATATGTGCTTTTAGGGACGCAACCAATTAGAATTTTTCTACAAATATCCTGTAACAACTACTTTAACATATGAAGAAGGGGTGAAGGTAAATATTACTAGGAGAATGTGGTCAGCGTTGGCTACCTTTTTAACTTTTGCCCATAACTTCCGTTTAAGAAAGAATTTTGTTAATCTAAACACATAGTCAGAAAGGTCTATGAATAAGAACACTTTCGAGGAAATTGCAAATTAATTGGGTAAATAATAGAACACTTATACGAGAATTAAAAAAAAAAGTTGTCAAGGTTGGCCCACATATTGTCTAGGCCCATCATTTAGAATCGACGAAATTCATGCAAAGATGTTCGAAAATGATTAACAGGATGAAATAATAAACCAAATTTGTTTTATTTTTATTTCATCAAGTATTGCACTTAAGAATGGGGGCTAATCGGGAGTTTTTGCGAATTCAGTTCAAATTGACGCGCATGAATGGATTAACGAAATTCCTCCCAAGTAATTTTTTTTTCCGACTCACTCTTTTTTGCCATCTCTGAGCCTTTTCGTAAAAAAAACTACTTTTTAAGAGCATAATCTCACCTTTTCTGTCATCTTTGAGCTTTTTTGTAATATCAATGTCGCAACGAACTGCTTTACTTGAACGTTAAGCTGAATCGCAGTTTTGGCAAATGACGTAGCTGTTAGTCATTTGGGCAGATTTCAAATGCATTTCTGTCTTGGATTCCCTCCCTTAGCTGTCGGATACCCCCCACTGTACGATGCCGGCCGATATCGGTCAAGGTACGTGCCTTAATGTAGACAATCACAGTGGGCAAATCCTGACTACACATGTGGTCCAACCTAGACGACAAGTGCCATTACCGCATCGCGTCATCCACAACCAAACAGATTACAAAAATTTAAATTTTTTTAATGAGAATTTTTAAAAGCTATCCCCATAACATATTTAACGATATTAATTTGACGAATTCATGTTTTTGCTTCAAGTTTTGATGCTTTATTAACAGCTACTGGAAAAACTTTTTTGTCTTTATTATTTAAAAGAGAATGAATCTTCTGCACCAAATCACAAAAAGATGAACTCTGAAGACTGGAGCAAAAGAGATAAACTCTTCTAAATTGAAGATGAAGTAAACTTTCGGATATTTTAACGGACGTCGTCAATCAAAACTAATTTGAATGAGAATCGTTTATTTAACATTGACCTATTTTTATTCTTGACCTAGTAAGGAATCTGTAATATTAGCTATAGTAATTTGAGGAATTTGCACTTCTTAACAATTAAGTGTAGTAAATGTTTTCATTACCTACAATAATATGTTTTGTGAATTTGCAGTTTATGAATTAGTTCAAGGTGGTTTACAAATTGCAATATTAAGATTATTTTTGTTTCAACTACAAAAATTACAATTTTGAAATATAAAATTCCATGGATTCCATGTCAAAATGTCGAAAACAAAAACGTCGAAAGCAAAAACGTCGACGTCAAAACGTCGAAAACAAAAATGTCGAAAGTCAAAAACGACGAAAACAATAACCTCGAAAAGCAATAACGTCGAAAAACGACAACGTCGAAATCAAAAAGGTCGAAAACAAAAACGTCGAAAATGAAAACTTCGAAGTTTTTAATATATCATGTTTTATAAGTATCAGATTGGCTAATATATTTAGTGCTATCTATTATTCGTAATTGAATAAAAAGTTTTATTAAATTTTTTTAAATTAAATTATATACAAGGGTGAGCAAAAAAAGAACATTTTTGGGCCGAATTTTTAAAATACATGTATTTTAATAAGCCGAGCCGTCCCAAAAATGTATTTTATATATTTTTATCCCACCCCTGATTATAAAATGTAAACGTTAAAATCAATTTATGAATTAAACATGATTTTTTCAAAGAGTTCGAAGATATAGATGATGCTAGGCCTATGGAAGATGAAAATTCGGTCGGATACATTTAAATAAAGAAATTCAACACTACAAAATATTGCATGTTCAGTTTTTATTATGATTTATATGTATGGAGTTTTAGTCCTCCTTTTGATGTTTTAGCCCCCCTTTGATTAGGTCACAGATCTGATTAATCACATAAGAAGATACCAACAGCAAATTATAACTATATACTACATATAAACAAAATGTTTACTCACCAAATACTATCCCTAAAAGTCAAACATTTAAACTTACTAGTGAATATGGAATATATTAAAAGCCAAAAGAAAAATAACCAACTTCTTCATGAAGGTTTTCTCTACAAACGAGATGGTAGTAATAAAGACAGAACCTACTACAAGTGCGTGGAATACTCAAAATTTAAGTGCAAAGGACGTGCCATCACTGAAGGAGAAGAAGTAGTTAGTACGTCGGGATCTCATAACCATGTGGTCAACGTGGCCTAAATCGAAGCAAAGAAAATTCTTGCAGAAATCAAGCACAATGATGAAACTATGATTGATACTCCGGCTCAGCTTATCTCTACGTCCGTCGATAATCTGCCATCAGCTGTAGCTGCGGCACTTCCTTCAGTTTCTCTTATGACGAGAACTGTTCAACGCGCAAGAAGAGCGGCTACAGCTCCACTTCCTAACCCTACAAATCTTATGGACTTGACTATCGTTGGAAAGTACAGGGAAACGAAACGAAACGAACCGTTCCTCCTCTTTGATAGTGGCCCCTCCGATGACCGAATCCTCTTCTTTAGTACCCAAAAGAATTTAGATTTAATGAAGGACTGTAGCCACTGGTACGCGGATGGAACATTCAAATCTGCTCCCCCATTGCTCAAACAGTTATTCACCATTCACGCTATTCGGTACAATAACGTGATTCCGACCATTTTTGCTCTTTTGCCAAATAAACGTCAGGAGACATACGGTAAAGTCCTTGATGTTCTCAAGAACCTCATGCCTGGGCTAACCCCTGAGAGCGTCATGACAGATTTTGAAGTCGCTCAGATAAATGCTTTCAGACAGGCATTTGAAGGCATTAATAACCGAGGATGTTTTTTCCATTTCAGTCAATGCATATGGAGAGTTATTCAAAGAAACCATAGGATTCGAGTCCAGTGCGAGAACCGTGAGAACATTCAGTTCTCGGTTAATATTCGAAAGTTGGCTGCTTTGAGTTTTGTCCCCGTCGACGAAGTGGTTCAATCTTTTGAGGAACTCATTCAAACCGAGTTTTTCATTACTAACGATGAGATACTTGAACCACTGATCGATTATTTCGAGGATACCTGGATCGGCCGCCAGCGCGGGTCAACTAGACGTCCTCCAAAGTTTCAAATTGCACTTTGGAATTGTTATGAAGCTGTCCTCAACGACCTGCCCAAAACAAACAATTCTGTGGAAGGATGGCATCGGGCTTTCAGTTCTCTCTTGAGCTGCAACCACCCCTCAATTTGGAAGTTTATTGATGTTTTGAAGAAAGAACAGGGTATGAACGAGTTTAAAGTAGAACAATACATCAGCGGCCAACAACCACCCCAAGGACGAAAAAAATATCGCGACGTTGCTGCCAGAATTAAGGTGATAGTTTTGTCGTATGGTGAACGTAACCTGGATGACTATCTGACTGGTATCGCCTATAACTTTGAATTCCAAGACAGTTGACAAAATCGTGTTTAAAAAAAAACTTTTGACTTTTTCTTGTGTTAAAAAACGTAATAAAATTAAAATTAAAAGTAAAAAAAAAATTTTTATTTTCGACCTTTTGACTTCGACGTTTTTGCTTTTCGACGTTATTGTTTTCCGACGTTATTGTTTTCGTCGTTTTTGACTTTCGACGTTATTGTTTTTCGACGTTATTGTTTTCGTCGTTTTTGACTTTCGACGTTTTTGTTTTCGTCGTTTTTGTTTTCGGCGTTTTGACGTGCTACCATTCCATGGTTAATTTTGAATTAAACAGTCACTGAGTGCACACCACGTTTCAATTTCACACTTCGAAATCAGTAATGGCACTAAAAGTTCGTTGTCATTGAAGGATGTTGAGCGACCCACCCTGATAGGTGCCATCAGTGGTTAACACTGAAAAATTGCAGTGGACCGACCTAGACAGCGGGCCAACCCTGACGACTTTCCCCTACACTTAAATTAATTTTTGAGTTACAATATTTTGGAAAAAAAGCACGGTGCGAAAATAAAAATTTTGAAATTATTTTCTGTTAAACCGTTAAATTTACGCTTTGAATAGTTTTCAGAAATATTCAAAATAAAGAGGTTTAAACCTTTGGAGTCAAATTTTCTGTAAAATACATCTTTTCAGAATTATAGCTGCATCCGGGCCTAAGAGCCCACATTTTAGTTATAAAATGAAGATAGATTATGATAAACAATTAAACTTCCAATAACAAGTTAAATTCAATTTGAAGTTTTATTGTTTATTTTCTCACAAGTTAAGATTTATACTTATATTTAGATAAAATATAATTTAAATTCAAAGCTTGTTTTCTTCTTTGATTCTTAGTGCTTGTTCACAATGTACATAAGACATAATAAATACATAAAAAGTAAGAATTACAACTACAAACAAGACGTTAATCGAATATTGAATAATACTGGATTTATTTTGTTATATGCAACAGAACATTCTACGTCGTTTTCGTTAAGATTTTAATATGTATAGGGGAAAGGCTTGCAGGTTGCCACTGCTTGCAGGTTGCCACCCCTGCCGGAATTTGACATTCCAACATTGTCATCCCCTAAATTTCGACGGACATCGAATACAAACGAGTAGTTGTCGCTTTTAATGTAATTGTGATGCACTCAAACACAACAACAGGATGTTTGGTAAACAAAATGTGTAATTTTATTTGTAAAAAAATGAAAAATTAAAATTGTGTTTTCCTTCTGTGCCCATAAATTGAACATTTTCAACGAAAATTTAAGGGAAATATTTTTGCTGTATTGCTTTTTCATTCAATTTTTATTATTCTTAAATAATTCTAAACATATCATGAGTTGGAAGTTTTTTTTCCTGTATATTCTAAAATGGTGTAAAAATGCAGGTTGCCACCTTTTTTGGCTTGCAGGTTGCCACCCCTCTTATTTTACATTGTGACGTATACTACAGTGACTGTTTAGAGACAGTGGCAACATAAGCCCCTAAATCGGCCCACGACAGGTTCCCGCGCAAAAGGGGGGGGAGGTTTAACCCCCCTCCCCCATTGCAAATTTTATATACCTATCGACGTAAACGCTTCTTAAATATTTCAAAAATTATTATAAATAATTATTTACTAATAATTGATGCGTTTTTTAATTATTTTTAGATTTAAATAAAAAAAAAATTATTTTTTTTTTAACTTTTTTTTTCTTGTCAATTTACTCTCATTTTTATTTTGTTCACGGGCACTAAGTGTAATTAATATAAATCATATGTGTTTACTTGATTTTTTCTACATTTTCAACAATTTTTCAAGGGGTGGCAACCTGCAAGCCGAAATTTCAAGGTGTCGATTTTAGATACTTTTGAAAATTTGCTGTAAATTTTTAGTTTTTGAGAATTAAAATGATATTTTGCACAGGATCGTGGCTTTATACTTCCCCTTTCCTATATATGTTATTATATCAACAATACGTTGATTGTATGACGAGTTATGACCAAAAAAGCTATGGGGTGGCAACCTGCAAGCCTTTCCTAGTATTCAATACTCCATTTAGCTTTTATTTGTATTTATATTTTTAAGTTCGTCTTTCGTTTTACGTACATTGTGAACAAGCACTAACTTACTCTTTTTATACTTATTGATTATTGTTTTAGTTCGAGATAATTAAAACTTTGTTTATAAAGATGCAATCGACAATTATAGCGTCAGATATGGTTTTGGTTGATATGAGATTAATTGGAATAGTAAGTGTCACACAAAAAGCAGCGATGAAACAATTTGTATTAATTGCTTTTCAGATAACAGGAACTGTACTTACGTATGTTGTAGTTGCAATACAATTTGAATTACTTATATGGAATAAAAAATAAAGAAGAAAACTTATCTTCTCATTATTTGCACCACACATCACTACAAAGTGATTAAAAATCTTTAATTGTCACTTTTTAACATTTAGCCACTTTTACCTATAACTTATATTACCTTTACTTATATTTAGTAATTGTTAATGTTAAGTTATTGCATAATAGCTGATTTACTCCTTCAGGAGAAAATTGTTTTTCATGGCACGGAAATATTTTCTTTGAAAGTTCTTATTGATAAACCTATAAGCAATAAATAAATGTACAAAATTGTAGCTTTGTAAAGAGAATTTTGATTCGAATATAATTTAAATAAATTCTATAATTAATAATAATTATTAAATTCAGATTTGCGCTTGGCTTTACTTGTAAACACCCTGTATACTTATTCATTTAAGGGAGATTATTCACCTGGAAACACGAGAAGAAAAATAGTAATTTTCACGAATTTTTGTTGGGGAAACTATTGGAATTATTCTTTTCTGCTCTGAAATTGCGGTATCCAGTACCGTTTAGTTAAAAATTATCTTAAACAAAAAAATCAAACAGGATATTAAAATAGGTACTATTGTCTATGGTTTGTCATAACAGATTCAGAAAATTTAGAATTTTAACAAAATGGCACATGCTTGAACTGAAAAATGCGATTTTCAAGGAAAAAGTTGTTGGTATTTGGCAAATAAAAAACAAAGTAAAAATCAGAACAAAGAAATCCTATGACAAACCATAGATAATAGTATCTATTTTGATATCTTATTCGATTTTTTTGTTTCAGATGATTTTTAACAAAACGGCACTGGGTACCGCAATTTCTGAGTAAGCAAATTTTTCGAAGGTCACGTTATGCAATTCGACAAAAATTCATGCCAACATGAACTCGCAAACGAAGTCGTGAACAGAAAACTATCAGAACCAGTCATACAAGAGAAATCGTATGTAAAATCGTAAGCAAAATCACATAACGTAAACTGCACTTAAGACTTACCCCACATTATACCCTGGGGAGGGTGGAACCATAAAGCGGTCACCCGTTTTGACGCAAGCGTTTCGACGCAAGGATTATTAGACGCAAGACCCATTAACCGCGATTTTTTTCGACGCAAGACCCATTAGCCGCTAGAACTAATTTTAATCTAGATAGGTGAATTGAATAAGTCCGATAAGTTGGCATAATATTGACGGTTCTAGGACATTTCGCTACTAGGACATTTTGCTCCTTGGACATTCGCTACCACTTTTACTTTCTTACTAAACTTACATAATTTACTTACATAATTCATTCCTTTTACGGTGGATTCATGATTTGCCGTGGTTGCGCCAGGAAAACGGCCCGGAGCGCCCGGAGCGCCCGGAGCGTAGCGTAGCGGAGCTTAACTCGTTTAACTCATTAAAAACATATTTGAAGCCAATCAAACTCGACTGGAAGGCTCCACCTCGACTAGGAAGTCCCACCTCGACTGGGTAGCCCACAATATTCCATAAATTATTTATTTAAATTTAGTTACAGCGTAGGAATGATCCGGTATCGAAATGTCCTAGTAGCGAAATATCCTAGTAGCTATATAAATGTCCGGGAGCAAAATGTCCTGTAGCGAAATATCAGGTCATCCACGAAAAGCCGCTAATAAAAGAGTACAGTCTTATTGCTGGAAATTCTCTACCTCGTAAATTAAAAAAGTACAGGGATGCTAATGAGAGAATTCAAAAATTGTGCAAGATTTTCATAATATAAATATTATTGATGATTCACGAAGACTTGCACATAACTTTGAAATTTGCAATTAAAACCTTAATTTTTTTTCAAGTTTTTGTTTCTAGTTTTAAATTTCTTAAGTTTTTGTTTTTAAGTTTTTAAATAACAAATTTATTATTAACAAATCTAATACTAATTAATTTCGTAAAGTTGTTTTTAAACTTCTAAATAATAAATTCTGTTTTTTGCAATTTTGCGGCCAATAGTCCTGCGGTGAATTGATTTTGCGGCCAACAGTTTTGCGGCGAATTAATTTTGCGGCCATCAGTCCTGCGGCAAATTGTCCATGCGACCAATAAATTTTGTGTCAAAATAGTTTTGCGACGAACCGGTTGCGGCGAAACGGCTGCGGCGAAACGGCCACGGCGAAACGGTCGCGACGAACTATCCCATTCCCTGACCTTAGGAGACCCACTTAAAGACTGACGTTACTTAATTAATTATGCAGTTGCTCAACTTGTTGCTTGTCCTTCCAGCAAATACTATGTCAATCTACTATATGAGGAGCATCGATAATCTTAATTTGACTTTTGGTGATTAAGCACCATGATCAGTATTTATCTAAGATTTGCCGAATTTAATCTTGGCTATAGTTTGCTCAAAAAAAGAAATCGAAGAACTTGTCAAAACGACGAAAGAAAAGCAGGAAAATAGAATAGAGAAACTTCAAACCCAAATGGAAAAAAATGAAAAATAGCGAAAAATGTTTCACATAGTCATTAGGAATTTTCCAAATACTGGACCAATTACATGTAGCAAAGTCGAAGAATTCCTATACAGAGGAATACAAACACAAGTAGACGTGATGGATGCTTTCAAAGTGGGAAGAATGGAGGAAAACCGAGTGGTAGTGGCAAAATTGAGAAATTGATTGTAATCGATAATAAGAACAAATTAAAGGGCACCATAACATATAATAGAAAGCGACATGACTTGTCAAGATCTGATATCTAAAATATTTGAAAAACTTTTTTTGAGAAGACTGATGCCTGTGATTGAAGAACGGCAAGTGATTCCTGAGTACCAATTCGGATTCCGGCATCACCAATTTTGACAGTCCACTCTGGAGTCCGCCAGGGCAGGGTCTTGAGTTCGCTTCTATACCTAATTTATACAGCTGATCTACCAACTAATCAAAGCACATTTATTGCGACGTTTGCGGATGACACAGTAATCTTGGCCTCCCATCCCAATGCACTAACAGCGTCTGCAAACCTACAAAAGCATCTTGACAAATTAGAAAAATGGTTGAAGAAATGGCGCATTAAAGCCAATGTCCAAAATTCGGTGCATGTAACATTCACTACTAGGAGAGACGCAAGTCCTACTGTTAACCTAACTGGAAATATACTACCACAAAAAGAGGAAGGTATCTTGGAGTACATTTGGACAGAAGACTGACGTGGGGTAAATATATCTGGAAAAAGAGACTCCAACTTGGTCATTTCTTTTCAAAGCATCAATAGTTACTGAATCGTTACTCACAATTATCTCTAGAAAATTAGGTGATCATATATAAAATCATAATATAGCCAATTTCGACCGAGAGTGGGTCCCCTCTCTCAGTCCGCTGTCGATTTTAAAACTTCTTGATATGCTGCCGTTTATTTTCACTTTGTTTGTTGTTTCATTTAGTGTCATTCTTAGAAGTCTTATCAATTTGTATAGGATTCCTAATTCCTTAAGTGCTCGATAAAGTTGTTCTCTCTCAATACTGTCGTACGCTTGTTTGAAGTGGATGAACAGTAGATATGTTGGCAGACTATGTTCGTGACTTATCGCCTGAATCTCCTTAAGGACATAGATTTGGTCTGTCACTAACCTACCTCCCCTGAAACCACTTTGGTACTCGCCTAGTAATCTTTCTGAATATTGACTCAATCTGTTTTTGATGCATGTATGTAGCTAAGATCTTATATACGACATTCAGCAGCGCTATTCCTCTATAATTTTTATAGCTTGTTTTGTCGCCTTTTTTGTGTAGTGGGCATATCACTGCTTCTCTCCATAATTTTGGCATCTCTTCCTTGTCCCATATTTCGCCAATTAGTTCGTATATCATTTCTTCGAGTGTTTCTCCTCCATATTTTATTATTTCAGCTAGAATTTCGTCATTTCCGACACTTTCATTGTTTTTCAGTTTGTGTACTATTTTTTGTGTATCTTCCATTGTTGGTTTTCCCACACTTGATTCGTTTGCGTTGTCGTTATATGTTTCGCGGTTTTCATTACTACTTGTTGGTTTGTTTAGAAGGTCTTCAAAATATTCCGCCCATCGCTCAATCGCTTCGGCTTGTCCGCCTACCAAGTTACCTTCTTTGTCTTTACATATTGATGTTCTCGAATGGTAGCCCCTTTTGACTTTTTTGATACCCTGGTAAAAATTCCCAATTTCCTTTGATCTATATTCCTCTTCTATCTTCTCCAGGTTTTGCAGCATATGTTTTCTATTTTTCCCTCTGAGCAGTGTTTTACATGTCTTCTTTTGTATTTCGTATTTGTTTTTATTTTCTTCTGTTTTTGTTTGTAACATTATCTTGCTAATTGTTTCCCGTTTGTTAATTTTTTCTTGACATTCTAGGTCGTACCAATTCTTGTTTTTGTGCTTTTCTGTCATGTTTTGTGTGAATGTTGCTTTTTTTATAGTTCTTACCAAAAAGTCCGCTTTTTCCTCTATATTCGTTGGTTTTATTTCGTTCGCTACTATGTCTTCGATTGTTGTTACGTATTCATCTTGTGTTGTCTTTCTCTGGATTGCAATTTGTAGAGCCTTCTTCGTTTTTGTACTTTCCAATGATTTATTATTTATAGGGATTATCTGTTTGAACTTGGGTCTTACCATAAAGTGGTCCGAGTCTATGTCGGGTCCCCTATAGGTTTGTACATTTTTTACTTCCTTGTTATACTTGTTTCACTTCTTTTTTCCACCAGTATATGGTCAATTTGATTTGTAGTTTTTCTATCGGGCGTTGTCCACGTTCCCTTGTGGATCTCTTTGTGTTGATATTTGGTGCTAACGATTCTCATATTATGCTCTATGGAGCATTTTGCTATGGCAAAATCGATTAAAAATCTGCCGTTTTCGTTGGTTTCTTCATGTAAACTATACTTCCCAATGGTTGGTCGATATACCGTTTCTTTTCCTATTATTGCCTCACCTATAACCATTTTTAAATCGTACCTTGGTAACTTTTCATATACCTTATTTAATGCCTCGTACAATTCTTCCTTTTGTGTTATTTGTTTATCTTCGGTTGGTGCGTGGAAGTTTATTAAACTTATTTTCTGGTATTTACCTTTTAGTTACAAAAGTCATGGCGTTTAGAGGACAAGAACAGATAAGATCCAAGCTAATACTAAATGATCAAACTATAGAGCAAGTGAGAAGCTTCAACTACCTTGGATGTACAATTTCCCTACACGAAGAAACGGACATACAAAAGAAAATCGAAAAGTTTAACTATATAAATGGAACTATCCGAAGAACATTCAAGAACAGAAACAGCCAGAATACGCCTTTAAAATTTTACAAAACAATATCCATGCCAGTAGTTACACACGGAAGCGAAACATTGGTTTTAACTAAGGGAGAAGAAAAGCGCTTACAAAGCGCAGAAATGAGATTCTTGAGAGGAATTGCGGGATATACGAGAAGCGATAGAAAACGCAACGTAGATATCCGTAACGAGCTCAATATATTTAACCTTAATGACCGCATAGGAGAATACAGGAGAAATTGGAAACAACATCTACAAAGAATGCAAAACTTCCGCATACCTAGACAAGTATATATATATATTGTAGTGATATTTTATGTAAAATATTAAATTTTCACATAAAACCACCCCTACACTTTTATTTTGCTCCGGCTAGCTCAGTATACGCACCTCGTCGTAAATCGAAATTTTTAATTTTCTAAAAATGGAAAAATTGATTTCAAATTCATGTGGCGATAAACCGCCAGACCACACTATCGCTTTAACACACGATCCTTTGAACAAAATTTTGACTTTCCATATTAATAATAATTATAATTTCCCAAAATCCAATTTAATTAATCATAATCCAACATCCAAATCAAATAATTAATAACATCCAAATTTTCCAAAATTTGGATAAACTGCTCAAATCGAAATAACAAAAATAATTCTCACCAAAACAAATTTATTCTTCCAAATTTCAATACTAATCATAAATTATAAAAACATTTCAAAACTTTGGCCAAAATACTCAAAAAAATCTCGAGAGCGTAGCGGAACACGTCCGCTCTCGAAAACTACGCCGGCAAAAAGCTCCCTCTCTCACAAAAATTGTTACCAACTTTACAACAATTCTCGCACCACCGCGAAAATTCAAAAATCGTACACAAAGTCAAATAAATTTACAAAAATTTACAAAAATTAACAAATTCATCGCAATACAATAAAAAATTCAAAAAAAATCAAAATTGAGGTTTGGAACACCACAATATAAACCCAGAGGCAAGAGGAATGTGGGCCGACCCAAGAAAAGATGGATCGACCAAGAGTGACGTAACGGACAAATGTCCAAAACGTGATGATGATGATGACCTTTTAGTTTTAGTGTACATATTCTTTCCGACACAGGTTCGAATTTTATAACCGAAGCCTTTACTCGGCCGTTCACGACCATTCCCGTTCCCAATCTTCTGCTATGTCCGCTGCTCATAAAAAACGTATAATCCTCGCAGTAAAATATCCCACTGTTTTTGTGCTTGGTTTCTTGAAGTGTTAAAATATCAACTTTGTACCTTTTTAGGACTTTTATTAATTGTTTCAACATTTCTTCCCCTAATGTGCCCCTAACATCCAACTAGCTACAAACATATCATACTCTCTCTCCTTGCCACCCCTTTGCCGTTCTATTTCATAACCCGACTCCTTTATTCCATGTCTCGCCGTTTTTGTCATATATTGCTTCTGGTCCTTTTGATTTACAAGTTTTTTTATCTTGTTGGCTTACTCATACATTTCTCCAACTTCCCAGTAAACGTGTTCCAATCCCAGCGTTCCCAATTGATAAATATCTTCTTACAGCCAACATTTCGTTTTTCCCACTGTACGTACTGAAACGTTTCTCTCTTCTTTTGTCATATTTCTAAGGTGCGTCTGTATTTTCCTTTCCGTCTTTGTCAAATCATCATCAATATAACGATTGGTACCCTGCAATATACGTTTAGCCTTCATTACTTCCATCTTATCGACCCATGATTCCATTACAACTACTACAAAGGGGGATATATTTTTTGGTCTTACTAAATTAGCTCTTTTGATCCTCGCATTGACCCTTAATTCTGTTTTTAGAAACTCTTGTACGTCATTTTCAAGCTCGTTTTCTTTAAAATTGACTCCTTTTATGACCACACTATTTCTCTTTTCCTTACCTTTCATGCAATCCAATTTTATCTCAATTGTTGCCATTTTTTCTCTTAGAACACCATTCTCGTCTCGCAATGTTTTGGTTTCATCATCTCACACATCATTTTTTTGATTTCATCCATTTGATCTTATTCGTTTCTTACCTTGGGTGGGGTTCTTAAGTTCTTTTGCTTCGTCTAAAAAGATAAAAATTTGCTGTACGCTTTTTTGTATTGCCCTCAGATGCAGAATTCTCACTATCTATGTTGGATGAAGTTTCCCTCTGATTCGTATCAATCATTAGACCCGCAATAGTTTGTTGTAAACCAGGTCAACGCTTTGGAGTTCACAACTCACTTTACTTATTTGACTTTTGTGTTGCCTATATTTTCTATTTACAACTCTTATATGGCCTTTCAGCGTAGATTACGATTGCACTAGTAATTATTACTGAATTTGTTATATTAGCTAATTGATAGGGTACTTCCAGATCTGACATTAACTGCACTTCTTCTTAGTGTCTTCAAAACGATCTTACACCTCTTCAACTTTACTAAAACTCTCTAATATTCGTTAAATACACTGTGAAAACGGAGTGGTTATTTTACGATAATCACGTTGTTCACGTATCAATTAATTGCCTTCAATTGTAATTATATTTCAATTAATATAAATGAAATTAACTATTAAAGTAAAATTTAATATTGCACAATATTAATTCACTATTGATACTTCACGCATTAGCCTCTAACGTTATTACACACATCCAATCGCTACGAGCTCTCGACGTGGAATGAACTTGCCCTTCTGTTTCTTTGACTTTTATTTTGTGTTTCCTTAAATTTACCGCGTATACTAATTATATACAGGGTTGTTAGGTATATTTTACGACTCGAACTATTCAAGATGGCGGCGCCATCACTTTCTCACTACTGAACTGTTTAATTAAAAAAATTTTAAATCCAGTTCAACGGTGTGTGGTACGTATAGATGCCCAATCTTCCCCATAAAAGCAGCATTTCAATTATTTTAGGCCAAAACAATTAATAAATAATACTCCATTTCTGAAATGAATTTTTTGGCAAGGTTAAAATAGAAGATTTAAATAAAAATGTTGACCACAAATCATTATTTTATTTAAATGATGCTTGGAGTTTCTCTATTGATTCTTACTCTTTTTACTTCCTTGTAAAACAAGGAAGTATCGTGATACCGATTTTTTTCGATTTCCAGATTTTGACGGAAATATACGTTTTGACCTTCCCTGAATCCATTTTGACTATTTTTGTTGTGACGTCTGTACGTACGTACGTACGTATGTACGGACGTCTGTATGTCGCATAACTCAAATACGGTAGGTCGTAGAAAGTTGAAATTTTGGATTTGAGACACTTATAGCATCTAGTTGTGCACCTCCTATTTTTGGTTGCGATTGTCCGTGCCAAAAGTTGTAATTAAGGACGCGCATGATTAGATTAACGAGATTCCTGTCCAATTATTATAAAAATTACAAGGAAGTTATGTGGTGTCCACATCAGATTTTTCTTGAAGGATTGTTTAGTTGGTTGAATCATATAAGTCAATGGTTACATTTGATTCTTGTTCCACACGCGATACATTGCAAGAATGAGTGAATAATAATAATAATAAATTTATTCATCAATAAAACCTTTTAACAACAAAATGTTAAAAACTACTATACTATAAATGAACAAACTAAAATAATCAAGTAGAATATAAGGTATCCGTGCATAATAAAGCCTAGGTAAGGGATATTTCAAATAAAATGAAAAATATCCAATTTAATCAATATGTCTTAATAATAATCAAATTTTTGGTACATTTTCTAAAAACTATAAACGAAAAATGGTAACTTGTAAAATAGACAAACACAAAATTAAACATTTTTAAAAACCTTGCCAGTAGGCTTTATTTTAATATGGTAGGATAATCCTGGTTATGGCTTTAACATACTTAAATAATAAAATTATACGTAATATTATTTGGTATTTGAAATCAATTAACACTTAAATGCAGTAACTAAACATTCTTTAAATAAAAGTATTAATTAAAACGCCATGGAGCACTCAAAATCATCGATTTTTCACCACGTGGCTCGTTTAGAAGGCATCGGGCTCAAAGTACCAAAAATAACGTTCAATTATTTATTAATAAATATGCGTACTAATTATTTACATTTGCAATATCTCAAGAGTACTTTAAAATACACTATAGAGCAAACAAACTTTGAAACAAGACATAAGACTATGGTTAAATTTAGTGGGTCTTAATACCTGCCGACCACGTTATGTAAGAAAAACAAAATAAAAAATATTTGGACCACGATACGATATTCAAATTTTTAAGATCATCGAAGCATGTATTTATAAAAATAAAAATTTAATTTTATATAGCTAACTGTAATATTACAAAAAATATTTACGATTTATTGAACCGATTTTTATTATTTGGGGATGCACGGTCTCACCTTATGATAAATGATGTAACACTTTAAATTTTAACATCTTCTACATGCAATATGTGTCTGTTAGTGTGGTACTCGTATTGAGCGAGGACGGTTATTTCAAGTACGATTTTTGTTACTTAGGCTTTACTAGCATACAGGCCTTATTACGTGCAGCTAAGTACCTTATACATAAGTTATCTAATCCTAATCTGAAAATCAAAAATTACTTCTAAGTTATCTAGTCGTTTGATAGAAAACAATTTTGCATCACGTGCAAGGTGTTTAGTTTAAAAACTAAAAATTACACACAATTAAGGAAAAGAGCGATAGACGTATAGACACATTTACTGCTTCTTCGACTTCCTAGCCATCACACCATGACATGTGTTTCTGACTCATTAGTCGTCGTCAGTATCGCATACTTGTTGTTATCACTTAAGTATGGTTAACACTTACGGTTAACAAGTATGGTTAACACAAGTGATAACAACAAGTATGCGATACTGATGACGACTAATGAGTCAGAAACACATGTCATGGTGTGATGGCTAGGAAGTCGAAGAAGCAGTACATGTGTCTATCGCTCTTTTCCTTAATTGTGTGTCATTTTTATCTAATCGTGTTTTCTTCGCAAGGTGCTGGAAATCTCTTTGAGGTAGTCAAACGAAACATAAGTGTATACACTTTTCACGGTTTGGAACTGCAGTTGTGATAATCGTGAAAAACTTCAACATTTAACATTTTCAACCAAGTGTGAGCGGTGCACATAATCCGAACAAGAATTAGTTCTTTATTTTTGATTCCATATTAATATTTGAAACTGCAATGCTACCACAACATAGGTAACTACTGTTCCTGTTACCTAAAAGACCATAGAATTTTTTTTTTATATTTGTAAAAAAAATAAAATTGTTAACTTACAAATCCAAGTAATCTGACATCAATTGGAAAAATTTCAGAAGCTACAATACTTGGTGGTAGCTTCACAAAAACGGTTTTAAACATCTCAAACTAAAACATGAATTTAATTTATTAAAATAAAATAAAAGGCCGTTACTTATTTAACAATCCTTTTAATCAAGATAACGGAGTTTGAATAGGTTTTAGATTGTCCCAATGCGCAACATCCAAGGTTCCGAAACTTATCCTCTTATATAACTTAACGATTCGCGAGGTTAACTAAATTGAACAGCCGAACATCTTAGAAGGTTCAAACGTAACTGATTAAAAATGAAACTTGCAACTGACGACTTAAGTCTGCAATAGCATTAATTCAAAATTTCAATTAAAAAAAAAATCTACCATACCCTAACAGACACGACAATAGACGATCCGAGAAGTAGATTACGCTTACCAAGTGCAGAGCACTTGATTTCAAAATCTTGTGCCTATGTTACGACGATACGCGAGGGCACATGTAGGCCTCAGCAAATTATTTCTCTAAACCCAATAAACAATCCAAATAAAAACTACCCTGATATGTGACGTTAGAAAACCAAATACGGTAGTCATCATCCAAACACACTTTGGTAATCAGGTCATCATGTGACCTGTGATAGGTTATTTTAAAGACCCTGAAAAGCTTTATCCAGAATAGGTGAAATTAACTTTCTATCTGTCATCTGTCAAAAATTACAAGTTGTCAAAATTGAAACTTCAAGAGTGAATACCCCATGAAGTGCCGAAAGAATCTCAACTAAATTTTGTATATAGGAACATTGACCCCCACAGGACTTGACAGCATAATAGGGAACTATTTGATAAAAAATCAGGAATTCAAGTATTGGTGAGGTGAGTTTATAGGAACACTTGAATTTGTCGGATATCACAATACATTATCATTATGAATTTTTATTTTTATAAATGAAAAACTAGCTGATTAGATGATCTTTGTTACTTTTATCGTGAGATAGTAATGTGACAAAATTTACAAATAGGTAGTAACAAATTGTTTATTTTACAAAAGTCAAGGTCAAATAATATTTTGGTCCCGCTACAAGAAAATGTAGTAACCTAACTTAAAACTAACTTTATTTACCTTAATTTCATTTTGGTATGATAAACTCCTTATAGCAGGATACTTGTACAAAAATTTCAAATGGTTGCGTGCCTAAAATTATAACTTTGTATAAATAATTAAATATAAAAGAATATATAGCAAATTTGGCGCCTGCGCAGGGACTTGAAATATTTGAAGTAGGCCAGATAGAGTAAATCTGGCAGATGAATTTAGTAAAATGATCCCAAAAGAACAGGAAGACAAGTTTCAGAAGATTATTTTCATGATGATAAAGAAAATTGATGACAAAGCCGAAGAAACCCATAAGAAAATTAAAGAAATTAATAAAAAATGAGAAGAAATTAATAAGAAACTGGATGACAGGGTGAATGAGTCGAAGCAAGAGATGGGTGTATTGGTAAAAGAGGAGTTTGAGAAAGAGGTTGAGGAGATGGAAGATAAAGTGGTAAATGTTGAAATCAAATTAGATCAAGTCAGAAACAAAGATTTAAAGTGGTAAACGTAGAAATAGGGTTAGTTCAAGTTAGGAGGAAAGTTGAGAAAGAACATAATGTAAGGGAGATGTCGTTTAATCAGGATAATATGGCTGAGGAAAGGGAGTTGAATGAGCGACAGAGTAGAAATAGAGATGAGGAAATTGAGGATAGGTGAGGCAAACAGATTAAAGATAAGGAGGAGGAACTCAAACAGTTAATAGGAAAGTTAAAGAAAGATGGTAGAGGGTATACTATTAGATGTAGAAGTGGTAATTTTGTAGGGAAAAAGCTGGGAAAAATTTATGGGGATGGACGGATAAATCCCAAGATATTGATGACCATGAAAGGGAAAGAGGAAATATGAAAAATATGTAAAACAAAAAAAATTAAATGTTGAAACCATTAAAGGGTTGAGTTCCGAATAGGAATATTAATATTCGTTTTTAACTTTAGTTTTTGTTATTTAATGTTAAATTGAATTTAGATAAATATCCTTGAAATTTAGATGTTAAATTTGAAATAAAAATATTTGTTTACGTATTTCAAACACAAAACTAATATTCTAAGGGAGATTATGCAATGATGTTTAGGGTGGGTGTTAGACAGAAGGGAAGGGAAACAAAATTGTAGTAAAGAAAAATCAAGAATGTGAAAAAAAGGATAGTCAATTAATGAATGTTGAGTTGTCAAAAAATAATAATGATTATTGTAAACGTGAATATAAAAATTTAATTTAATTGTAATTTTGTATCAAGAATTAAATATAAAAGAATACATAGTAGTATATTTAGTACGTGTACGAGTATCTTATTTGTAAAATTACTGTTAACAAAACTAAAATGAACATTGAAAGAATAGAATTTTGATCATGAAATATAATATAATTATGTTGGCACGAAAATAAAGGATAATTTTGGTTTTTGCCAAGCTGGCCGCGGGAAGCGGAGTGTAAAATTTTTATACCATAAAATTTAATTAAAAATATATTTTGAAATTTAATAATTTTGAATTCAAAAAATATAAGAATAATACAATACGTAGAAAATCAAAATTCAAAAAATTTAAAAAAGAGACAATTAACACATAACAGGTCTGGATTAAGAAAATTTGAAAAAATGAAAAATTCGTAATACGATAGTACAATATAACGTTATTTCATGGTTATTGCCATTCTTCAGTTGCACGCAATCGCTTACATTGTGAAATAAGAAAAAAAATTTCAAACTAAACAAAAATATCGACTAAATTGTACAAAATTGACTTACCATAACCTCCAAAGATTATCAAAACTGAACTTGTTACATGAAGTATAAATAATTTAAAAATGATTTGAACTAAGAAATTCGTTTTTAAATTTTTTGAATTTTGATTTTCTACGTATTGTATTATTCTTATATTTTTTGAATTTAACCATAAATACATACTAAAAACCACAAATTTACTTAAAATTTTTTATTTTGGGTTCTTTTTCTAGTTTTACGCCTCACGGTTAAAAAACGTGGTAAATTTTGAATTTTGAATTTTTTCAAAGTTTTTAGAAATCATATTAAGAGGGCAGTGCCTTCGGATTTCAAACTAGCAGTGCTAGGTAAACGAATTTCTTAGTTCAAATCATTTTTAAATTATTCATACTTCATGTAACAAGTTCAGTTTTGATAATCTTTGGAGGTTATGGTAAGTCAATTTTGTACTATTTAGTCCATATTTTTGTTTAGTTTGAAAATTTTTCTTATTTCACAATGTAATAAGTGACTGCGTGCAACTGAAGAATGGCAATAACCATGAAATAACGTTATATTGTACTGTCGTATTACGAATTTTTCATTTTTTCAAATTTTCTTAATTCAGACCTGTTATTTGTTAAATGTCTCTTTTTTAAAATTTTTTGAATTTTGATTTTCTACGTATTGTATTATTCTTATATTTTTTTGAATTTAACCATAAATACATACTAAAAACCACAAATTTACTTAAAATTTTTTATTTTGAGTTCTTTTTCTAATAATTTTGAATTTGGATGTTTTTTTGGAAAGTGGATGTTTTGGATGATTAAGTTTTCGACTTTTATAAATTCATTGGAAATTCAATTTAAATTCAAAAGCAAAAGGCAAGTTAAGCGAACACTTGCTTTTTGAAAATGCTATGAGTAACTGCCTCTGAAGAAACATCCTTTAAAAGTTTTAGAGTAATACTACGGTTAGTTTATGCACCAAAAACAAAAATTACAAATATTTATTTGATTCTACCATGTAAAGTAGCAAATTAAAATGCTTTACAATTTTAAAAGCTTTTGTGAAAATCTACAATTTTATATATTAATATAATATGCATATAGTAGATATTCTTACCGCTTTTAACAAATTTGTCGCCACTATCATGAGATGAGTAATTATGGATAGATTTAAACCTATTAGAAATAATACAACAATTATCCTTGTTGTTAATGGGTGTGACTCACTCTCTATCAAGCACATTGCTACCAAAAAAAAACCACAAATTATAAGTGCTATAGCTGACAATAGCCATATGAGGGCTGACGGATTTAGATAGGTGTTGAATATTTTTGAAAGCTTTATTAGTTTCAAGTGCAACTGGCCGTATGACATCAATGTATCACTTAAATCTTTATGAACATAAAATATTTCAGTTAATTCATCTTGAAAATAGTTTTCATAACTTATAAAGACGTAAGTGTATGTTTTTGCTACGAAGTCAATAAGTATTGTAAATATTACATAAGTAACAAGAGACACGACAGTTGCAATTTTTTCAGTTATACTCCAATTGGGATCCTTATCCACACAAAATATAATCACTATTAGTGTACCTGTGATTACACCTAACAATACCAACTCCTTATTAATTCTGGTTCTTAATTTGAAGGTATCAATTTCTGATAAAAGCATCTTGGATGTGTGTTTTTGCCATTTGTCTAATACTCCCTGCATTGTGTTAATAAGACTAATAATGGTTTTAATGCGTAGCATTGATACCATCATTAACGTTATGGAACCCATGTGAAACGTTAAATCAGAAATATAAATCATTGCATTGAAAAATGCGTTATCCTGGTGTAAAGTATTTTTTAAATTAATTCCAATTAAACCGCAAACTGCCATTAACCAAAACATAATACACAAGGAAATACATATGAAAGGTTTAAAGATATAAACACTTATTTGCAACTGATTATCTGTATGTCGACAGCCGAAGATGATACATAAAAATCCCAAACAAGTTGTAAATGGTAGCATATTCTCTGATGCACAATGAATACAATTTTCAAACTTCATTTTGCTTCCGTCAACCCAAGTTTAATATTATGGCAAGGACTCTAAATAAGGCTAAATAACTATAATTTTTTTATTTGTACGTATATTATAACTGATGGATTTATAATATAGGAGATTAACATAAAATAATCTACATATGTAAATAAAATTAGTAGTATTATAATGTTATTTACATATACATTATATTATATAGAATTAGAATACAATTTAGGGCAAGATCTTAGCGACAAAAGTAGAAATAATAATAATTAATGTAATAGAAAGAGATCAACATATTATGGTACAATTACATGACAAGCGAGCCCACGACAAGTAAACGCACGGCACTCCAACACATGACAAGTCACCACGCTCACAAGAGAAAAAAAGTTTTAAAATATTTTTTGGATTTTAAAATGTTTTTAAAAAATTTAAATTTAAAAAAAAAGTTTTATTATTGATTTTGGCATCAAGTAGAGAGAATTTTATTTTAGAAATGTCAAATAAATTTGACTTATGATTTACTTATTATTATTATTGGTTCTATTTTTGAATTCTAAATTGAATCCTGAATTAAATCTTAAAGGACAGTAAATTTTTTAATTATTATTTTTTCATGTAAAACATGCAAAAAAATATTATTAATTATATTTTTATTTTTTAATATTTTATTCTAAATAATTATGTTTTTTTTTACGACTTTTGTATTCTGCAATAGGATTTTCAAAAACTCAAGGACGAAATTCAGTCTTAGTATACAAATATTCATCTTTCATCGTCATTTTTCAGCCATAACTTTCTAAATTTTTGAGATATGGATATGCACTATAATAAATGGTAGCAATGCAGTCCTTCAGCTCATTCCGAAACAATCATTTCTAAATAGACCTGTAATATTCTTTACTAATTTAATAATCATACTAAGGTACTTCCTTATTCTTTATTCAATCATAATAACCATAATAATATTCATACATCAGTTCGGTACCTCGTACCTGGCATGGTATCCAACCTTACAAAAATCCGTCCAAAACCAATACATCTATTAAACTAAAAACAATATAATATTCTAACCTAAAGGAGCGTCTCCGGACACTACAAGACCTTTATTACGACAGAGAGAAGATGTGCACATTCCTGTCACAACTACCTCCGATTTTAAAATTCCGGAGAAATATATTCACTTAATTCTTTATGATTCGGGAAGTAATGATCAAAACAGAATATTGACACTTGGATATGCAGATTTATTACTGGAATTGGATAAGGATGTAATGTTTTTGTGATGGAACATTTGATACGGCACCGACAAAGTTTTACCAACTTTACACGCGACATGCAAAAGTAGGTAATTCTTACCTTCCATGCATCCCACAGAACACTCAATATCTACTGGATATTGTTACGCCTATGATTTTTATGGTGTTGAAAATTAAATTATTTTTAATTTATGCTTAATAAGCACCGTCCCTATAGCGTGAGATCTGCGCCTTCAGCTAATACATCAACACAAATTGTTATGCTTACCAGCTTCCGTCGCGTGTGGAATCCAACATTCAGCATTTGATAAATATTATTATGCTTACCAACTCCGCCATAACCGTGGGATTATTTACGATTCAGCGTCTGGATTTACAGACAGTAGGCGAACCCATCGTTGAAGGGGGTAATAGAACGAATATATAAGTAAGACAGACGGGAAGAAGTAACAAGCCTTCGCGAATCCAATTATAATTTGAAATTGTGTAAGCAAGTGCTTGGTTAATTACGGTTTCGGGATTCAATGAACTCAATTTGTGAATTATGTGGTTGTGGGTTGATCAAGCCTCCCATGGAATATCGGCAATTTAAATAGGATTAAGGATTGTAACTTAAGGTCAGACTTATTTGTAATATTTAGCAGGGTTCCAGCCAGGGCCGAATGTAACATGTAATATTAGAATAAGTTTATTTAGGTCCAGCCACGGCCGTGGTGATCACTTGGGTTTCACTGATCGTGGTGATCACTTGGATTTCGATAATCTTGATTGATGATTTAGCATTGAGTTAATGTTAGGTGTTGTACACCATAATTGTGTAAATGATATTAAAATTCATTATATTGTTATGTTAAAAGATGTGTGTTTTTTTGAATCTTTTGGAAGCTTGTTAATTAATAGCCACTCACGCCCGTCTCATCTCATTGGATTAAGAAAGCATAAATAAGCAAAGTTAAGTAAGTATCAGTAAGTAACAATATCCAGTACCAGTCCAGAGAATGAATGTATATCCAGGACTTTATTGGGATATCTATTAAATATACGTTGCACAATATCTAGTGGATATATATAGCCGACATTTATTAGACATCTATTTTATAAACGTCACTATCCATTGGATATCCACTAGATATCGATACAATACATCCACTGGATAATTAAGTTTGTGACACCTGGATATCCACTAGATATCCACTGCATTTAGCAGTCTAACATAGATATCCTCTGGATATCAGATGATCTATCAAGACATCTAGTGGATATCCAGAAGATAAGTTTGTGTTGTCTGGGATATTTTCTTTAAAAAAGAAAAACTCTGCAAGAATAACCAAACTTTTTGCAAATTTTTGAGCAGCCCTCTATTAGTGCAGTTCATACAGCTTTCCCAAATGCCGGTTAAAGATTGCTATTTTTGCTTGTGTAAGAGTTTGATCAGAAAAATTAGTTCTGTTGGCCATAAAGCTGATTTTGAGTCAGACATTAAAACCAAATTAAAATTTAAATCTCTAACAGCTTGTACTGTTAGGTGAGGTAAGACCTCTGTTTGATGCACTAGCTGCAACATTTCCAAATGATAATAGGGATACTACAGTTCTTACCTTATTTTATTTTTCAACATACATTAAAAGTACAATAGGAAGGGAGTCACAATTTTAAATTACAATTTGGAGTCATTATGATGCTGCTATACTTAAATCACCAAGAACTACTAATTGCTGTGAAGGATTTCATAATGGATTGAATTCACTATTTCATTATAGTCATCCAAGTATCTGGAAGTTATTTGAAAGACATCAGAAGGATAGATAATGTCATAGGTTTACTTTAGTAAAAGCACAAGTGACCATTTTACTCCAGAAATTGTGAAAAATTCTCTTTATTAAAATTATTAAGTTAGTTTATTATTTATTTATTTTAAATTTGCTATTATTTAATAATTTCTAACATTAACAATTACTAAATAAATATTTTACTAAATAGCTAAAGGTGGTTAAATGTTAGAAAGTGACAATTAAAGATTTTTAAATACTTTGTAGTGTTGTGCGGTGCAAATAATCAGAAGATAAGTTTTCTTCTTTATTTTTGATTCCATATAAGTAATTCAAACTGTATTGCAACTGCAACATACGTAAGTACAGTTCCTGTTATCTGAAAAGTAAGTAACAAAAGTTCTTTTGTCAATGTTGTTGTTTGTATAGTGAACTTACTGTTCCAACTACTCTCATATCAATCAGAACCATTTCTGAAATTGTAAACTTTATAAAAAAAGTTTTAAGTATTTCGAACTAAAACATAGTAAATATAATTTGTATGAAAATAAGAAGAAAAAAAGAAGACGACAAGCTTTAAAATTAAATTTAATTCTTCAATTTATCTATAATTCGAATATAATTTATTTTACAACAAATTTGGCTAATAAGCTGCATAATATTTATTAGAACTTTTTTGCCATAAATTTAAAACGAAATATTGCCTAATATCTTATTTCAGCACTTTTTTCCTAAATCAAACACTAGTGTAATATTTACCTTCTCCGCTTCTTCAAATGTTAAATTGGTTATTGCAGGATACCCGTACAAAAATTCTAATTGTTCACGTCCCTACGACATACATAATATATAATTATTAATTAATTTTTTAAGCTTCACACAATTATCTTAGAAGTATCTTTTTAGCCTGAATATTTGTATAGTTATAACTAGAGACCGGATTATGTGCATTTGCATATTTGCATATTATGCGTTTGCATATTTTGGCTATTTTCTTTTTAGAATATTGCGTATTCGACTGAAATCTACTGATCGTGCATATTTAGGCATATTTTATAAAATATCGTGCATATTTGGGCATATTTTATAAAATGTCGTGCATATTTTATAAGATTTCTAAAAAAAATAAAAAGTTTATTTAGAATTTAGAATTTATATTTGGTGATGACAACAAATTAAATTTTGGATTGGTAATGCCTACCCTAAAACTACTACATAAGTAGATCTATGTCGAAATAGTTAAAAATGTTGGTAGAAAACAGTAGAATTAAAAAATAACGTTATTTTGTAGTATTTATTGAAATTTAATGTTGCATATTATGGCACTTTTTGGCGATTTTGTTGCATATTTCGACCATTTCAAGTTGCATATTTAGGTTGCATATAATTTGGGTATATTTTTAGAATATCTCATATTCGACCGAAATCTACTGATCGTGCCTATTTAGGCATATTTTATAAAATATCGTGCATATTTGGGCATATTTTATAAAATTTCTAAAAAAAAAGAATAAGTTTTTTTTATAAGAAAACGGTCCTGCTTTGAGAATTAAAATTTAAATGTTAGTAGAAAACATTAGAATTGAAAATATAACTTTTTTTTTTTTAAGATATTAAAGCGTTTTTAACTGCCATGGTCATTACGCATGTTTACATGTTATTATATATTATAGGTATTTGTTAGGGTAGTTTATAGTATTCTTCGATTTAATTCACAGTCAATTATAAATTTCATCAATTTTTTTATCGCCTCTTCGTTGTCTGCTAAAATGTCACTAATTTCGTTTCCAAGGCCAGCCCGTTTTCGTTTCTCTTCATATTGTTGACATTCTACCAAGAGGTGCCTTATTGTTATATTTACTTTGCATATCTCACATTTCGGGGGTTGGTCTTTTGTTAATAGGTGTGCATGGGTAATTTTGGAATGTCCTGTTGTAAGTCGGGTTAGAATTATCTCTTCAAGTCTTTTGGATCTGTTCGATGTTTGCCATTCCGCATGTTGATTTTTAACTTCTCTTAATTTATTATGTTGCAGGGTATTCCAAGTAGTCTCTGTTTGTTTTTTAATACTTTCTTTGAATTGATGTTGGATATCTCGGCTGGTTGTGATAGGTAAGATTTGTTGATTGAGATGTGCATCGGCTGCGGCAACATCTGCTTCCTCGTTGCCCCGAATTCCCACATGGGATGGAACCCAAAGAAACTCGACTAGGGTGCCTGAATTCTGCAACATAAAAATGTTTTCTCGAATTTGATGTATGGTTGCCTCATTAGTGTGTGGGTTGTCCATTGCTTTCAGTACGCTGTACGAGTCGCTAATTATGAGATACTTTAGTCTACAGCCATTTTGTGTTTGCAGAATTTCGTCTATGGCTAATTTGATGGCTATTGCTTCTGCATATATAACTTTCTTTTGTAGTATTTATTGAAATTTGATCTTACATATTATATTGCATTTTTTGGCGATTTTGTTGCATATTTCCAGCATTATGATGCATATTTGCATGCATATTTCGACCATTTTAAGTTGCATATAATCCGGTCTCAAGTTATAACATAACTTCAAAATTAATTGTTGAATTTGTTTGAATATGCAGTTATTGTTAATTAAATTATTAGCTCTTGAAAATAATATAGTTATAATTATCAATATTGAGCTATAAGACACGAAATAAAACACAAGTTTAAATGAGCTTTCGAAAATTGATATTTTCCTATCTCAAATTATTACTAACGTTTTAGGCAAAAATAAACACCACACAAAGGATTCATGGACCTTTATTGATGAAATCAAAACCTTCACAATTCCTGACAATTACATACTTGTTTCTCTTGACGTTAAATCCCTATTCACTAACATCCCCATAGAACTGGACATGAAAGCCGTGGAAGATAAATGGGACCAAATACAGATTCACACTGACATTCCCAAAACACGAATTTCTAAATGCTCTTAGATTCTGCCTAGACACAACATATTTCAAATACAACGGACAGCTATACCAGCAAACATTCGGAACGGCCATGGGTAGCCCAATCTCCGCAACAATTTCGAATCTTGTTATGGAAACTCTAGAAAATGACCGCATCGCTTCACTTCCTTTTGACATTCCCTTCTTCAAAAGATATGTCGATGACATCTTCACGGCCATTCCCAAAGATAAAGGAGACTTTATCATCGAACACTTCAACATGTTCCATCCAAGGCTTCAGTTTACCATCGAAAAAGAAATAAACAACAAAATCTCGTTTCTTGACATCGAAATCTTACGACACAACAACTCCCTTAAATACAGATGGACACAAAAATCTGCATGGTCCGGTAGGTACCTTAATTTTCTTTCACACCACCACAAAAGCCACAAAATAGCTACTGCCATCTGATTAATTGATTGATCCATCCATCTTACTCATGGAGACTATCGTAAAGAAACGCTTGACGTTGCTAGAAAAACTCTCATAAAAAACAACTACCCTAAAAAACTGGTAAACAGGATTATTAAGGACCGAGTAAATATCCTTTACAACGGGAACACCACCATCAAGGAATCCAATACAGGTTTCGCTGTTCTGCCTTACGTCAAAGGACTCAGCGAAAACATTAAACTTATTTTGAAACCACATAACATCAAATTAACTTTCAGATCTCCGAATAACCTGAGTGTTCACTTCTCGAAACTTAAAGACCAGATCCCTCATGAGAAAAAATCGGGTGTGGTGTACAAGGTTGATTGCAAGGATTGCCATCTAACATACATCGGGCAAACTAATCAATGGCTGAAAAAGAGAATGAGTGGACACATCTCTTCAATAAGATGTAACAAAGCCGACTCCACCGCAGCTACAAAACATGTACTAGAAGATGGCCATAACATGGACTTTGTAAACACCACCATACTTAAAGCAATCCCGTCCTACAAAGAACGTTTATTACATGAGATGATTGAGATAAAGAAGGATAAGAACTCAATGAACAGGAAGACTGATATAGAGGGCCTGAGCAACATTTATAGCCCACTTCTTACTTAACCTCCTTGCCAATATTGGGATTAAGTTTTTCACCATTGGTTTTTCTTAATCCACGATAACTTATTAGAATTATTAATACACTCGTCTTATTTATTTTGTCTTTACCGGAATCTCGTATTATCATTCTGATCAAGTTGTCGGACAAATGTCAATATTCTTCAATATAATTTATAGTTGCTTTGTAATTGTCATTTTTTGTTTCTTCATTCATATTAAACTTGAAAAAGAAAATATCAATTTTCGAAAGCTCGTTTAAACTTGTGTTTTATTTCGTGTCTTATAGCTCAATATTGATAATTATAACTATATGCAGTTATTGTTTTGAGCATAATATGGAAAATTACTCGTCAATGTACGGGAGTGTTATACAATTTTATTTTATAAATTTCAAAAAAGTTAAAGAAAAGTTCGAAATCTGTTATAACAACACATTTTCTAAAAAAAATTTTCAACAAAAATAAATAAGTTCAACTAAATATAATTCTGAAGATGGTGTACCTTGCGTCACCGAAACGTTGACGATAAAACTAGTTGTTTTAATTTATTAGTTCCACTAACCCGATTAATTAATTATCTAAATATAATTCTGGTCCGGGAGCCCTGGGTCTTTTTTTATAATTTCCAAAATTATGAAAACAGGTAGCTATTTGAGCGCGCAGGTGTAAAACACGTTGATTTGGTGATTAAGAGAAATTGATTAATACTAGTTAATTTTTTATTTAAATGTTGAGATTATTTTATAAATAATTGGAAACAACATTTGTCCTACAAAAAAAAAGTTATAATCAAGAGTATCCCCTCCCCTTCAAACATGCAAGATTTTATAAAACCTTGCTAGACGTCAAGGTGTTAATATAAAAAAGAACATATATTTTTTCAAATTATTAAGTCAATTTTAAATAAATAAACAATAAAGAAATAAATAAAAAAATACAGGAACGAAATATATAGCAAAAATTGTGATTAATAGAATTTTCTTAATGTTCATACGATCTTCTTCATTTACAACTGCAATATTGTAAGGTATATCAAATAGTTTATTTAATAGAGTTTGCGAGTTTTCGTTCTGAAAATTTGGATGTAAAAGATACACCACGCCCTAGTAGGCCAGTCATTGAAAAAGTTGAGGAAATTCTAGAAATTGTGAAACAGAACCGTCAAGAGTCTAACATCAATTGCCAAACAGTTGAAAACCATTTGAAAATATCACAATTCAAAAAAAAACTCGATATTTTATTTATTCTCGATATTTATTATCGATATTAATTAAGAATTTGCTCGACCGTATCCGTAAAAACTTAGAAGAGCTTTGCTGAGAAGTTTTGATGCATCCACCGTATAGCCCGGACCTTGCACCATCAAATTATTTATCCTTTGCTTCGGTCTCTTCAGAATTCTCTTAATGGTGTAAAGTTGGTTTCAAACGAATCCTGTGAAAACCACTTGGTTAAGTTTTTTACCGATAAACCAAAGAAGTTTTACAGTGATGGAATAATGGTTTTGCCCGAAAAGTTGCAAAAGGTTTCAGAACAAATTAAGCATATTAATTTGGTTTAAATAAAGAATTTCCAAACATAAAAATTTAGTGTTTGAAAGATGACAAGGTCTTGCATCTTTTCTTCGAATCGTGCTTTTATGTTATTTTAAACAGAAATTGCCAAGTCAGGTTTCTAGTTATGCTATAATTTTAATAACGTAATGGGTTTTTAATATTTTTATACACAGGGTGGTTATTTTGCAAATGACGCTATATAGTTGTACGAAATTTTAGTTTTAATGGTATTGGATCACAACAAATACAGTATGTAAAGCTCATTTTGACTGAAAAATGCGTATAATAATTATTATATTGAATCGACCATGGTTATAATATCTGGTTGAAATGTGTGAGTGGTTTTTTATTTAGAAGAAAACCGTTTCCCAATTTTAATGCATGATATGAATGACCTCGAAGAAAGACCTAGAAGACCTCCCCCTGCCCTCCAAGCGACACTTCAAAAGGGTGTGAGCTAACTCATCTTTAATCCGTGGAGTTGCAAATGGAAATTACTAATCATTGGCCTGATTTAATTGCGTTATTTTGCAGTTAATTTTAACTTGGGGATGGATTCTTATGTTACCATGACCCAACCAGCCACGCAACATTTATTTTGTTTTAACCCAAATATTGACCTTGACCCAATCCACCACACAACATATTTTTACTACAATCCAATTTTTACCCTGAATTAATTATTGGTATTTTACTTTACATTATGATGTTTATCCCATTATGTTATCCTTGGCATTTTATCATTCAATGTTAGTTATCTACAGGGTGTTATGATTTTACTCTTCGTTTAATTTTTGCTACATGCTTTACCCTTAAACAGAATTTAGGTCTAATAATGAAGATTTGACATAACCCAAATATATGTGTTTTATTTGTGTTCTGAGTTACGATCGTTTCCCTTTTTGGAGCGATTATGTTTGTTTCAGTAGAGTTCATCAAATTGTATTTACATTGGAAGAAAGAGCTCGTTACTAGATGGAGTTGCGGTAGGTAATCTTACAACGTGGTGGTCCATGGAAAGTTTCCGTGTCATCGCTGATGAGATGTTGGCGCTAAATTCAATTTTAAAACCAGCATCTTACAAGCGTTTTATTGTTTTTTATCTATTGTTTGCCGATGACCTTAAAATCTACAAAGTAATTAAATCAAATCATGATTGTTTTTTTTATTGCAAATGGATTTTGATAGTCTTAATCTGTGGTGCCAGAACAATAACCCGGACTTAAATTTTAACAATGATAATTATCTTACTCCAAACATAATTTCAATTAATTTGATTACACTATTAATGGAAGGATTCCTAATCGTGTCTTGGAGATCCATTATTTGGGTGTTGGCTTATCCACCGGCTTAACTTAACAGCCACATTGGTAAAATATGTGGCAAAGCATTTCGCACTCTTGGTTTCATTCACAAACAAAGTAAATACTTTTTGGCTAATACAGTCAAAATTCTCTACTTCTCTCTTCTGAGGTCTCAATTGGAGTATGCGTAATGTGAATGGTTTAATTTTTACCATACTTCTATTGGAAGATTGAAAATTTCTCAAATATCTTAACTTCTGCCTAGAGTCGGATTGGGGGGGCGGGTTTACGTTTTGTAAACGCGAGAGCGCAATTTCCGGGACTTTGATGTGAACTTTCCTAAGTGTGAGAGTGTCTTTCGGGTGCTCGTCAAATTTTGGAGTAAATTTTTACTTATTGTAATGAACTTCGTAGGGAGACACCTAATTTCGACGATATTCTTTTACACATTCGATCTGTTGTTTTGTGTTGACTGGAAATCTCGCATTTGCTTCCGAATAGCCGTATATTACTTTTATTGATTTGCAACGGTAAATTATTTTATATCGAACCAACCTATTGATAGCTTTATCTTCGCTCGCAAATTTTCCAACGTTAAATATTATTAACAATTTAATTAGCGTACGCTGTTTGTTTTTAATTGTTACTCCGAAGGAAAATACTTGAAGCAAGCAGCTACGACTTTTTATGTTTTTGGTTGCAACTGCCGTTGGCAGCACACTTCTTTCAGAGATTATTTTTTTGTTATTGTTACCTTTTTACCGGAACTTATGGCTTTCGCTTTCCGCACTATCTAAAGCTAGAGTTACATCTACAGGGCATTTACAGTAAATAAAAGCTGATTAATCGTTTTCCCAGAGTGTGGAGGAAAATTCTGGAGACTCCATGAGGGAAAGAGAAATTGTTTGTTTTCCGGCCTGGCTTATCGTTGTTTCACCTCGGATGGATTGAGGTGCTGCACTGATGGGCACAGATTTCTTGCAGGGTCGAAGATTGGGAATTCGGTTGGTACCCGAGGGGGCGAAAGAATTTTTTATTACAACCAAGTTTTGTTATTTTATTTTAACGTAATAAGTACTTAAATTTATGCAAACTAGAGTTTGCTTTAGTTTTACTTTATTTTAGTTTTACTTTAGTTTACTTTATTTATCCGTAAATAAATAAATAAATAAATAAACCTAGAACCATATTGAACAACTTTCAAAAATTATTTTTACAAAAAGTGCGGGGTCAAGTTCACATACATACGTGTAACATAGATAAGTAACATTAAGTAAAGTTAAGAATAATACAAAACGTAGAAAATCAAATAAATAAAAAAGACGTAATTATCACATAACAGGTCTGGATTAAGAATATTTGAAAATATGAAAAAATTTATAATACGATATACAGGCCCTCACAGTTATTTCCGATATTTGTCGTATATTATAAAAAAAATACAAGAAATAAGAAAAATATTCAGAAATCGGAAATAACCGTGAAATAAGGGCCTTTATATCGTATTTTGAATTTTTTCATATTTTCAAATATTCTTAATCCAGACCAGTTATGTGATAAATTATGTATTTTTTGATTTTTTTGAATTATTGGAATTTCTACTTATTGTATTTTATTCTTAACTTTATTTAAATTTACTTAAAATTTTCATTTTGGGTTTATTTTCCGACCTAAGTAACATTAGTGAATTTTAAAGAAACTTGAATTAGGTACCAGTAGTGAAGTGAAGTAAACGTCAAATGTTAACATTTTTATTGACTTATTGCCTTCTTCGCCTATATGTCCTTCAAGAGCAAAATGATACTGAACTATGAAAAATATAAAAAAGGCCTTATGTCAACAAACGGTACAAATATTTTTCAATATGTTGAATTAGTAGACTTGGGCAGAAAATTGATTAAACTAAAGAAACCTTAAACTAACTGGAAAAAAACATCAAGTTTAATTTGTAATTTAAGAAGGAGTAAGAATCGATAGAGAAACTATCAACATCAGATAATAATTTGTGTTCAACATTTTTATTTAAATCTTTTATTTTGCTCTTCTAAACAATTCATTTCAAAAATGCAATATTTATTAGTTGTTTTTTGGCTTAAAATAATGAAATTCTTGATTGTATGGAAGAAGATTCAGCATCGATATGACCCACATACCGTTGAAATGGTTATGTTTTATTAAGGAGCCCTTGGCAATACTAGCACGATGGGTTAGAGGTGAATACGGTAACACAATTTTAAATAAGTTAGAAGTTTACCACGGCAACTTTTATGTCAACGAACGTTTACAAATAACTTTATCGGAAAATACAAGCAACGGAAGTCTTTTTACAGAAAGTTAATGGACGTTTAATGGTTGCCTAGTGCAACCAAACTCTGAATTTCGTGTTTGTTATCGAGTTGCAATAAATTTTAATAGATATTTTGTGTTTTACCTTAACATTTGATATTTGCAAATATTTTACAACAGCTAGCTGAATTTGTTTATTTATTGAAACTTTGGTTGAATTTGTTCGAAAGAATTGACAATCAGATTGACGTATTCTGCTCTTATTTGTTTTCCTGTAAGGCACACATTGTATATATCTAAAGGTAGGAAAGGTTGTTATTGTTATATGCATTGCCAAATAATAACAATAAAGAGTTTTTAGTCCTGAAGAAGCCATGACGGACACGAAACGTGGACAATAGATTAAAATTCCGTTGTGGTTTTATGTTCAATTAACCCATAATCGTACAAATAACTAAAAATATACGTTTGTAGTAACATACTAACATATTATAATACTTAATTGTATTATAATGTGATTTTGATTGTATTTGTTAAACCAATAAGTTTACCGGCATCTACCTTCACAAAGTTCCGACCCGTTCGATTCAAAGCATTTTCATAAGAAAATGAAGTTTCAAAATTGCATACATTGCGCTGTCGGGAGAATGATACCATTAGGATCCATCGTAGGATTGCCATTTTTAAAATACTTTTGCCGACATACAAATGAATTGTTGAAAATAACTATTTACCGCTCTCAACTTTGCTTATGCATTAGCTTGTGCATTGTGTTTCTGCTAACGGTAATGTGTAGTTTATGTGCAATGAAATTAAAAAATTCGTTTCAGAAGGATAACGCATTTTTCATGGCTATGATCTATACTTCAGATTTAATGTTACTTATATGCTCTATGTTGTTCATGATAATCTCTATGTTGGGTATTAAGAAAATAATTGCCGTTATTAACACAGCCCAAGAAATAGTAACCAAATGGCAAGAGCAGACATCAAAGATTTTATTATCGAAAATCGATACCTTCAAATTAAGAACCAGAATTGCTATAGATTTGGCATTGATTATTATAATCCTATGTACAGCAATAGTATGTTTATTTTACATCGATAGCGACCCTAATTGGAGTTTTACAGAAAAAATTGGAACTATTGTTTCCTGTTATGTTAATTTAATGATGGGGTTACTGTTTGACACATTCGGTCATCTATATTTATCTATAATTATTAATTATCAAGATCATTTAAAAAATGACTTAATTGAAGCACTATATGTTCATAAAAATTTAAGTAACTCGTTAACGTTATATGGACAGTTGCACATTAAGCTAAAAAAATTTATAATGCTATTCAACTCTTTTGTTAATCCAACAATTCTCATGTGGTTGCTATCAAGTATCATACTTCTGATATGTAGTACTTCTTTGATATTAATGTGTTTGTTAGAAAGTAAATCAAATCCAGTAACAATACGACTAATACTAATATTAGTACAACTGGGATCTATTTTTTTTGCAATGAATTATCTCTGTCTGTTAACAACAAGTATAAAAACATCGGTACGTATTATAGTGTAGAGTGCTTTTATTCTTATCTCTGCTCTTACTCTGAAAATGGGTCGTTGGTTCTCGAAAGTAAAATGGTTACAAGGTAGACAATAAAAAGCTGACGATATAAATAAAAGGTATTTATTTTGTAGCCTGATAACAAAGAACAATATACAGGAACTTGTCTTTGTTCACTTCTACTGCTCTGCGGGACCCGCGTTGCAAAAATTCGTGACCAATGAACTTTCCCAAAACTCCTTGGCCAAACTTTTGGACCTCTACTCCAAATAAATGTTACCGTTTGGAATTTTCTCACACTAACCACACCTCTCCACATAAACTTTCGACAACTTATTCGGTTTTGTAAAACACGACTTGCTTTTCTTACTCTCAATTTACAACTGAATTTGTCCATATTTTTATTATTCTTTTATTTAAATGAAAATCTAGATTAACTTTTTTTATAATTCCAAAATAAAACTTGCTGCTTGTGTTTGCTTGTGCTGCCCAACTGCATTTGGTGAGTCCTGAACAACAATAATAAAAACATACAAGCAATAAATTTATAAAACAATGAAAATAATTACTGAAACTACAAACTTAAACTAAACAATGTAACCTAAATTAACGAACAATATAAAACGAGCAAAAGGAAAACAGAAACGAAAACAAAAGTCCTGCTTTTACTGTTCCTCGGGTTGGAAAGTCAGTTCTTTATTTCTTAATATGCAAGCCACTTTTCATTTCTTGATAAGAACACAGCAGTATGCATGTATGTTGCGCTGTTATACTTAATATTTACTCTATTTAATTTTAAAATAATGTATTTGTGAGTGTTTATTATAGTTACTTAGTCACATTTCGTGTTACTATTTAACTAAATAACTGATCACAGTACATAAGTAAAATTATATTAATTAAATAAATTTTACAGGAATTATTTAACAATATTCTTGCTGAACAATTTATAAATTTATGTCAATGTGACAATATAAAATTTAAAGATAAAATTTTGTTGAGTTGTTGTCTGCATAAAGAACCTATTTTAGAAACTTAAATGTAAAATTTCATGTCAGTATAGATACTAAATTTATTATGTTACAATGACAAAAATTTAGGAAGCGGAATAAACTGATCAATCAATTTATTTTGATTATCATCATCTTTTTATGATTTTAGGTGAGAGACAGTTTGAATTTTTTATATCAATATCCTATCAGTAGTTTAACAAATGAAGAAGCACTTAAGGTAAAATTTAAAATAAAGTTAGCTTGAAAATTGGGTGACCATATTTTCCATAATTAATATTTTAGTTGGAAATTATCAAAAGCTTTTTTCTAAAGCTAAAACCAGTTATCGTTGTTTCAGAGATTGTTCCCATTGATGTCACATTAATTGCATCTGTAAGTTCAAATATATATTTTAAAATATTTAATTACTAATGGTCTTTTACAGATATCAGGAACGGTACTGACTTATGTGGCCGTTGCAATACAATTTCAGATGCTTATATGGAGTAAAAAATGAAAAAATAAATTTTTTATTTGTCTACTTGCACTGCATGTAACTTGGTTGAAAATGTTTGAATTTCAAAAATAACTATTTATGCGAGGGTCGTTTAATTACAAAGTTTAACGCTCGTATTACACTACTAAAAAGGGGTCAAAACGCAAAAACAAGGTGATATTGAAATCTACAGACAATTATACTACTTTTCCACATAATCGCCAAATTTTTCGAGACATTTGTCGTAGCAAAAAATCAACTTATCAATGCCGAGTCGGTAGTGCGATGCGTCCAATTTTTTGAATAATCAATTACGGCGCCTTCGATTTCCTCTGTCGAATTGAATTGTTCGAATTGTAAACGACTACATTCCTCTCTACTTCATAAATCAACTGTTTGACAAGATTTAAGGTTTTCGTCGGTGTTTGCATGCGCAGGTTGATCTTCATTGGGCAACTGATCTGGACTATTTACAAATTACGTCGAGCTACCATTTCAAGGATCATACGCTGTTCTTGAATACATTTCTTTTTATTTCTATTTTTTTCAGCCAAAAAACGAACTACATCACGAAGTTCATATTTGGATGCAACTTTCAATGGCAGTTCCATGTTAAAACGTTATAAATCAGTTATTGGGATTTTACCCTACCGATGAGGGCGCCACCGTTTCGGCAAAATGGCTTCGTTTGGCGGTATAACATTATTTGTTTTGCATTGGAAAAATACACTTGTTCATGTTTATTTATGTGTTTTAATACACGATTTTATGTAATATCATAAAATTAACAAAGAAACACACGCATCTACCATAAGAAACTTATGCAAGGGTATACTGGGCTACCGCCGAACGTAGTTAATATTTTAAACGTATGGTGGCGTTTAGTTAATGTAAATTCCCAATACTTCAATCGATTTGATTTCTACCCAAACAAACATGTTCACAATCGATGAGGGACTAACCTATAAAAATTTCATCGCTCTACCGTTTCACTGAGCGGAGAGCTAGGATCGTTAAACTTTGTTATTAAACGACCCTCTATTACAATAATTATTTACTTATTATACTAACAGTTTCTTTGCACCATCATGTTAAGTTGTTTTTATTTTGTAGTATTTTAATCAAATTTTTATTCTACACTGAAAACTGGATTATCTTAACATTTTAAAATGTACAAATTTTGGTAAACATTGATGCCAGTAGACAGGTTATGGAGATAAAAAGTTATAAAGTTCAAATTTTACTATTATAATTTTTAATTACACTTTTATCTCTCAGACTATTGTAAGACACAAGTAATGTCTTATTTATGCAAAAGTGTTTAAAAAAATTATATCAGTAGATTGTATCTTACCAGGAAAACTTGTGATCACTTGTAGTTTCTACCATGGCATGGTAGTGTTATCCAATACTACTAATGCTATGGGTTGGGAAATTCAAGTTGATTATTATTATTTCAGACTATGCTTTTAGAATAGAATAATTATTAATAAGTACCAGAAATCAAACAGGTAGCTGATTGCATAAATTATTTGGAGAATATTTAAAAGTACTTGAAGCTTGGAATATTATTGAAATTTCTAAATACCTTTTTGTGTAAATTCGCTGAGCTCTGATGTTAGAATGTAAACCTTCAAATACATATTATTGTAGTGAAACGTTGGGAAAAAGTAATTTTAACCCGACTTCCTTTCCGAACACTTTAATTTTGCACCCGCTAGTTCTTAATAGTTAGTCGGAAGCGGTGACTATCAGCAGTCGGTTTCTTTGATGTCAATTTGATTTTCTAAATTTCCAAAAATAACGAAAATATTCCATTTAATTATTCTCAATTAAATTTAAATTCAAATTAACCATAAAAAAATAAATTTTAAAGTTTCAATTTTAATTGCAAGCGCGGCTTATCATCTAGGTGCTCGCCGTTCAAACAAGATTTAATTTTCCCTTTTAAATTTCAATAATTTATAAAACTTTCCAGAAACCAATTATTATTGCATCTCAAACATGCAAATATCTAATCTCGTCCAAATTTTGAACAATTTCCAAATACTTAATAAAACCACAAAAATCACTTAAGCAAATTATAATTTTATTTTTGCAAACTAATTTAAACAATGTCCAAAATATCCCCGAAAAATGAACTCAAATAAAAATTTCTCTCGAAATTCGCAAAACTACATCCGATCCGTCCGATGGATGACAATGGAAGAGAGCGAATCGTCTTTCTACTCGTGCCAACCTTTACATTTTTAATTTAAATGGCGCACAAATTCAAAAATTTACAAAAATTCAACAAATTATTTACAGAAAAAAAACTCAAAATAAAAAATTTTAAGTAAATTTGTGGTTTTTAGTATGTATTTATGGTTAAATTCAAAAAAATATAAGAATAATTATAAATAATTAAAAAAAAAAAATATAAGAGTTCTTTTTCTAGTTTTACGCCTCACGGTTAAAAAACGTGGTAAATTTTGAATTTTGAATTTTTTCAAAGTTTTTAGAAATCATATTAAGAGGGCAGTGCCTTCGGATTTCAAACTAGCAGTGCTAGGTAAACGAATTTCTTAGTTCAAATCATTTTTAAATTATTCATACTTCATGTAACAAGTTCAGTTTTGATAATCTTTGGAGGTTATGGTAAGTCAATTTTGTACTATTTAGTCCATATTTTTGTTTAGTTTGAAAATTTTTCTTATTTCACAATGTAATAAGTGACTGCGTGCAACTGAAGAATGGCAATAACCATGAAATAACGTTATATTGTACTGTCGTATTACGAATTTTTCATTTTTTCAAAATTTCTTAATTCAGACCTGTTATTTGTTAAATGTCTCTTTTTTAAAAAATTTTTTGAATTTTGATTTTCTACGTATTGTATTATTCTTATATTTTTTTGAAATTATTTACAAATTCAAATTCAAAACTATCACGCAAAAAAAATTTTACTTCCCATTTATTCAAAAACTTCAAAATGATGATATGGTAACATAATATAATCGTTTGTTAAAACGCACTAAAATGTTATGTGCTTTTTATCATTCACAATATAAAATGTTTACTAAAAAATACAAAATATGTTCAAGCCTTTGAAATTAGATTTAAAAAAAAAATACAAAATTACTTTGAACCTAAACTTTACTGTGAGAATGCAAAATACAGACTAACGTTAACAGTTGGCAAGTTGTTTTCAACAATTTGTCAACTTTACAAGAATCTAATACATTCTAGTTTTTAATTACAATATTCTTATTACTAAGGAACGGTTTAATATGTAATTAAAAAAACAAAATATGTACATATATATGTATTTATTTTAGACAAATATTTATTTAAAATTCTAGAATATGTAAAATAAAAAAAATCCATTATTTGTTTAATCTTTGAAACTGTTTGCAACAAAATGCATTTTTAAATTCTCAAATAAAAAATAACGCCGATTTGGCCTTACAATCGATTTGTATCGGCTGAAAGAACGTTCCACATCGACCGATGTGACTGGAGCATTTTTGAATGCCTTGATGTTTTTTGAGTTTAATTCGATTTCCAAATTTTCGGAAACTTTTTTCCCATTGTGTATGTCTATACACTCATCGAGTCACTGAAAAATTAAAAAACCATTCAAAAGGAATGGTCTCGAAGATGAATGGAAACACAACTTTCCAATAATTGAAAAAAATAAATAATAATGTAAAAATAGTAACAATACACTGAAAAAAATGGTTTATCATATTGATAAAAAATTCATCATTTTAACACCGATGAACGAAATATTGATGAAGAAATTCATAAATACATTGATTTTGTTCATGAATACTATGAATTTTTCATCAATATGATGAATTTTGTTCTTCGATGTAATCGGTCATCGGTCTTATCATCAATATGATAAACCAATTTTTTCAGTGTATCTTACTATTTTTACGAAATATGTAACAAAATATGTGAAAACATGTAAATATGTAAATATATGTAATTTTACAGAAATATGTAAAAATATGTAAAATAAAATTGGCTTAAATCAATTCAAAATGTCTCAGAAAGTCTAATACTGGTTAATAAATGGTATTATCTAGCTTAGGAAAAAATATGTATTTACATATAAATCCGTTCCTTACTTATTACATTATGTACATGTGTTTTAATTAAATAAAATATAAAGTGCTTATAATATAACTTACATCAAAATGAAATCATTTTGTTTTATTTAATCATTTCGGTGATTTACAATAATATATGGGATTTTTTTGTTTTATTTGCTTAAAAGTGCTGTTTTACTATCTGCATAGTTATAAACAGTTGAAGAGTATAAAAATTTTGTTTTTAGCAGAATTACATTAATTTAATTTAAGAAATAAAAAATTTACTAACAGGAAAATGAGTTTTTTTTAAAATTTTTCGCAATGCTTTTTAGTTTTAAAATTTTACCACCCCGATAGGCTATAGGTAGGAGATCCGCAAGAGGAAACGACCGGTTGTATAGGCATATCTTCAATGTTTGGAGACTTATGCATTTTCAGAAAGCCATACAATCCAGATACAGTGGTGCAATTTGGGTTAAAGTTTCTTATTTGGGCCTCTGAGAGTATACTATTGCAGGACTTCAATGTCTTTTCAACCTTTGATATAAACGGTTGCAATTTTATTCTCGTTTCTCTTATCCCGTTTTAGGTAATGAAGTCCAAAATCTTCTTTTTATAGTCCTCCTTATGCATGATAACTATAGTACCACTCTTATCAGCTCTAGTAATTGTAGACAGACCCCTCCAGAAGAGGAAATACGCGAGATTTTTGAAAAACAATTTTGTTGTACCTGACGTTGGTGGGAATGAGATGAAGGAGCCGTTCTACGTCATTGCTTATATTGGGCATGGGTCGATGGGTTGTCCACGAGACTTAAGAACATCTTTAAGCCATTAAATCTTAGGATTGCCTTCAAGAACAATAGAACTTTTAATTTATTTAACGGTGGAGATGAGGTGGACAGAAAGTCGAGAACAGGCGTTTACCAACTCTCGTATGGTATATGCAACTGTTTTTATGTAGGAAGAACCGCAAGATCGTTCCAGGTCAGGCTCAAGGAACATTTGACGTGCTGGTTTAAAAACAAGAAGCAGTCCATCTTTGCAAACCACCTTTTCGATACCAGACACGACTACGTAATGGAAACAGGCTTTAAGGTGTTAAAGACAGAAAAGGGAGGCGCAAATCTTAAAAGAGCAGAAGTTGCACCCCTCCGATAATTTGTACATACAAATAAACTTTAATGAACGTTTTGTTTTGCCGGTTGTGTTGCAGTGGTGTTGATTAAATCGAATCACTTATCATAGTGCCCGCTAATCACTTCATAGATTTTCCTTTCAAATACTTTATATATTTTGTATGGCTGCTTTTGAACTTGAATATTGTCTCTTTTGTGTTCCTTTTATTGTATTTTAAATTTTGACAACTCTTACGTATGTGTAAGTTGGGTCTGTTATGTAAGTAGTGACAATTTTAACATATTTTTTACTTTGTAGCCTCTTGAGACTGAAGATGGGAATATTATAAAGATTCCCGAAACGCGTCTCGTATAAATAAAGGACTTTGGAAGATGGACTGTTTTATTTGTTATCTATAATGTCCGTTATCGGTTCGAAATTTATTATCGCATGCCTCAATTTCTTGTTTACCATGAATCCCGTTCCGAATCTTCTGTTTGCTCTGCAGCTATGGTACAGCAAATACTCTCCCACATCCATAACCTCATTGTCCTTTTGTTTGGTTTCTTGTAACGCTATAAAATCCAGTTTGTATTGTTTTCCTTCCTCTTCTGAACTTCTTAGCGCTCCCTCCTCGTATGTACCTCTACATTCCAGGTTGCTACCATCAATCTTTCCTTTATTTTACTTATTGTGTCTTTCCTCGCCTGTTCGTTCTTTGGTTCCCATCGTTGTTTGTGCTCTTCAGTTTTTTGGCACTGGAGAGGGTTTCTCTACTACTTGTAGTTCACCGTTTTCTTGATGCCACTTTAATACCTTATCTTCATACATTAACTTCTGATAGCTTATCCTTACTTTTTTTCCCAGTTTCCTCAGTTCTTCGGCTTGCTTTCTTATCTCCGTTTGAATTCTTCTTTCCATATATGTCAAGTCATTATCGATAAATATTTTCTTTCCAGGTAACTTGGCTAACTTAAATTAATTTTTCATTATTTCCATTTTTTCTTCAAAACTTCCCAGCTCGATCACGTTTCTTTCGCCCCCCACTTTATAAGCAGTTATTATCTTTACCTTTAATTAAGTAAACTTAATTATTTTTATTTATTGTTTCATTAACACATTGATTAATTTTTCAGTTACCAATATAAAAAATAATGTAAAAACTAAAATATATAAAGTTAAACCTCAGCAAATTAATTATCATATAATTTGATATAATTTCGTATTTCCAAGCAATTCTCCTGTTGCATATCATAATTTACATTGAAGAAGATTTGGCATATATGCAGACTACACACCATTGAAATGGATTTTTAAATCAAAGAGCCTATGGCAAGATTTTCATAATGGGGGTATACTATAAGGTGAATACAGTTGTGGTTGAACATAGCAATTTTAATACCAACGAATGTTGATAAATAAATTTATCGGAAAATGTGTGAAAGTGCTAAACTTAAGTTTGTGTCGTATCTATGATAATCTAAAAAATACAAATCATAAAATTATTACAATAAATATGATTATCAATAACGAGCTACAAGATACATTTAAATCTTATTGTATGGATTTCGCAATCCTATACGTTTAAAATTATAAAAAAATATATATTTATTATATATTGTTATTGATTATTGATAATCATATTTATTGTATTTTCAAGAGCTAATAATTTTAATTAATAAAATTATTACATTGTTGAAACATTAATTATTTAGTAATATAATATTTATTAACACCATCAGTTATCGTCAGTATCATTATACAAAGTATTTAGGTATATAATGTATTTACTATATAATATTATAATACTATAATGTGCATCATAATGTGATTTTGATTGTATTTGTTAAACCAATAAGTTTACCGGCACCTACCTTCACAAAGTTCCGACCCGTTCGATTCAAAGCATTTTCATAAGAATTTCTTTAGGAAACAGAATATACTGATCAATCAAAATATTATCATCATCCATTTATGATGTTAGGTGAGAGACAGTTTGAATTTTTTATATCAATATCCTATCAGTAGTTTAACAAATGAAGAAGCACTTAAGGTAAAATTTATAATAAAGTTAGTTTTAAAATTTGGTGACCATATTTTTCATTTTAGTTGGAAATAATCAAAATCTTTTTTATAAAGCTGCAACCAGTTATCGTGGCTTCTGAAATTGTTCCCATTGATGTCACATTAATTGGATCTGTAAGTTTAAATTAATATTAATTTAAAAATATTTAATTACAAAGATCTTTTACAGATATCAGGAACAGTACTGACTTATGTTGCCGTTGCTATACAATTTCAGATACTTGTGTGAAGTCAAAAATGAAGAAATAAATTAATTTTTATTATTATAACAGATCATATTTTGTAACTTATTGTAAAAGTTTAACCCCCGTATTCATAAAATAATTTTAGATTTACAACAGGTTTATAAACCCATTTTAAGGAATGTGTCATAAAGCACCAATCACAAATGTTCATTAGCCTTACGTGTAAGGTTTTCATTGGTTGTTGAACTTTAATCAGTGTTTTAACTAAAATAGGTTTCAACACTCTTAAATATTATAAACCTGTTATGTGATAATTGTCCCTTTTTTAATCTTTTTAATTTTGATTTTCTACGTATTGTATTATTCTTATATTTTTTTATATTTAACCATTAATACAAACTAAAAACCACAAATTAACCGGGAGACCGGGGTAAGTTGCAACACTTTTTAATCTTTCAAAATAGCTCAAAATATTGGTGGACATATGCAGAGCTGGGAAAGTTACTTTTGAAAAGTAGCTAGTTACAAGTTACAAATTGCTTGATTAATATACCTTTAGTTACTTATTAAGATAGTTACTTTTAAAGTAAGTAACTTAGTGACAGTTAGTTTAAGTAACTTAGTTACTTGAAACAAGTTACCTATTGAGATACATTACATTACCCAAACTCTATTCATCAATTTAACCTGGATACCTGATGTAGATAGACATACAAATAGAAATACAATTTTTAATAGTACAAATACAAATAGCATCGGTCTCACAGACTGACGTTAGTACTCGTGTTATAAAAAACATCTTAGTACTGGAGGGTTAAACAAAATATGACTAGAAAACTTGTAGCGAGATTTTAATAATGAAAAATTACTTTTAGTACTAATGTTGATATTTTAAATTTTTATGAGGACTGCATAATGAATAAAAGACACTCTTGAAGACAAAACAATCCCTTCCCTTCCTTTTAAAAATAATTAAACCTTGGAAATCTTAATGTCAATTTTAAAAGCAACTAAGTTACCTACTGTAAAGGGAACTTAGTTACTGTAAAGGTAACTTTGTTCCAGAAAAGCAATTAAGTTACTTATAAAAATAACTAAGTTACTTATAAAATAGCTTAGTTACAGTTACATTTATATAAATAACTGTAAATCAGTTACAATTACTTGCAATATTAAAGTAACTAAGTTATAGTAACTAAAAGTTCCTAAAAGTAACTAAGTTACTGAAAGTAACTTTTCTGCTTAGTTACTTCCCAGCTCTGGACATATGTAAATTGGTCTTTAAGGAAAATAGGTATATAAAATTATTGAACTTAAAAACAATAATGGACAAATTACATAAAAGTTAATAAAAAAGGTGATCGTGTTGCACGTTGCAACACATCCTGGGGTAAATTGCAATACTTATTCAAAAGCAATATCATCAATATTAGGTACAATTTACACATATATACAACGGGTCACTTTTTGCACAGGTTCAGTGTGCCCACATTTTGTAAAGTCTACAATTGCACCCATTTTTCAATCATTCAAAAGTGCATTTACTCATGACGCGTATAAATGGATTAACAAGATTTTTTCTTTCGATTTTTTCTTTCAAAAAATCGATTTTACGGCAAAACTTTTTTGACATTTTTTGTTGTAAATTTCATTGCCTTTAATTTTTTTTATATGAATTTTTTTATTTTGTTGCGCCGTTTTTGACTGACAGCAACTTAAAGAAGACTCTGTAAAATCCTAAAAATATTGTCATCTATATCTCGGAAACGGTGCAAAATAATTAAACTATTATGATAAGCATTTTTTCTTATAAGTTTTATTCTCTACATTTTTGTTCCTATACAAGTTTCTATTTTATCTCACCGTTTCCGAAATATAGAAATATAGACAAGCTTCATATAAACAAAATTGAAGGCAATGAAATTTGCAACAATTACAAATGCAATATATAAATAGTACGACTTGGACAAATACGACAAATATTTTTTATTTTTAATTCTTTAAAAATAATCACAACATGTTTCATATGAATAATCATACATCATCAGGTGTCTACAGAAGAAATTAATTAAAGTAAAAATATAATTCTTTAAAATAATAAAAAATAACATACTTAATTAAATTTAAAAATGAAATTATGAAAAAATCTTTTGTATTTAAAGTGAAGTAATTTAAAATATGAGTAAAAATATAGGTGTAGTGATCTTAATGATTTTGCTGTAAAATCGAATTTTATATGAATAAAAGCGGCTTCAAAATGTCCAATTTACATTGTTAACGTAGGAGTATCCGGATATTTTTGTTACTCACTGTACATAAATTTAAATTACAACAGGTTATATCACCTACAATAAGCAATCCTGAAATTTTCACAGAACATCTTGTCTATTTCACTGTAGAATAACACATAATCAATAAAATTATAAACAAAATTAAAAAACATTAATTATTTATTTAATAATAAATTATATACTTCTTCTTCTTGTTCTTCTTCTTCAAGTGCCTTATCCGATTCCGGACATAAAGAAATATAATAAAAAAGAAAAAATACGTAAATACAAATTTAAATAATCAATGCTGCACATTGCCATCCCAGATAGCAATATGACGTTTTAATTAGGTCTGCATGATCTCAGATTTATGATTTGACGTCAGTCTCAACATCAGAAAGACGTTTTTAAGAAGTACTTAAGACTTCGAATGCGCCACCTAGCGATCGAATCAAGACTTCTTTAAAAAGAACTCTTAAAGAACTTCACTGAAAAGAATTCTAAAGAGCTCTTTTGCCTGAATTCATAAAACGACTTCTTAAGGAATTGTATTTCTGAGCTCTTAATAAACAATTACTAATTTTATATTAATTTTTTATTAACTCGAAAAAAAAAACACAAGTACGTCAAAAAAGGTACCTATTTGTGTCAAAATACAATGTATTTTTTTCTTTCGGTAATCAAATCTATCGCCGCAGTGCTTCAGCCACACCCCTCTGTATTGCTGTTTCAACTATCACAATTGTGTTCTCATTATTGTTAGCAATTATTGTTTCTGGAAAAAAAATGACAAACATTAAAAAATAATGAGTTACAATTTTTTATTAACTTAAGTGATTTATTTACGAAATCGCTCAATAAACCTAACCTAACCTCAAATATCTGCAAATATAAGTACAAAAGAATTTACACAAATTTACAAATATTGCAAAGTATTACATCTACAAACATACGAAGTTTACATACCTGTAGTTTACAAGGTCTATAATAGATTGATCAGTGACGTATTTTAAAATTTGGTGCCCTGGGCCCCAAAGTTTTGCCGCCCCATAAATGAATTAAAAAAAACAAAAATTAAGTTTTATTTGTTCTCTCAGTGTAGGTATAAAGTTTATAAAATGCGCCCCAAGCTAAGCGCAAGGGACGGCTTGCGCCGCCCCTCGAAGCCTTCCGCCCCGGGCCATGACCCTCTTGGCCCTTGGGTAAATACGCCACTGAGATTGATGTATAGTTTTAACCACAAATATAATTTATGACGCCGAGCTTTTCTTTCGTGGTTCAGATAATACCAAACAAATTACACTTATACTATTTTCAAACACTATTTTATAAATAATAATTAATTTATTCAATTGAGTTGGAAATAAAATAGGAAACCGTATTTTTGTAGGTCACTTACGACACATACCTAATATAAAAATTTGGATGTTATATATTATACCACCATACGCTTGCACTAAATTTAATTCAAGCAAACCCCAGAAAAAAAGGCTTCTTAAAAAGCTCATATTTTTGATGTGTTATGAAGTCAGAAAAAGGACTTCTTAAAAAGCTCATATTTTTGACGTCTTATAAAGTCAGAAACAGGACTTCCTAAAATGCTGATATTTTTGACTTCAGAAAAAAAGACTTTTTAAAGAGCTCTTAAATGAAAGTTCTACAAAACGAGGTCGTTAAGACGTCATATATGGACTTCTAAAAGTCGTCATTAAATAGACTATTTCACGAAGTCTTTCTGACTTGTATGCTGTCTGGGATTTTATTACCCAGTATTGGCGTCAGTGAAACGCCCCTTATCATCAGTTATATTATCAATATCATTATACTAATTATATACAATTATTGTAATAAATATTTTAATATTATAATACTAAATTGTATTATAATGTGATTATAATTTTGTTTGTTTACCAATAAGCCTACCACCATCTACATTCATTAAGTTCCGATTCATTCGATTCACAACTTGGGTTAACTAGCAAAAAATGAAGTTTCAAAATTGCATACATTGCGCTGTCGGAAGAATGATACCATTTGGATCTATTGTAGGATTGCCATTTATAAAATACTTTTGCCGACATACAAATGAATTATTACAAATAACTATTTACCGCTCTCAACTTTGCTTAAGCATTAGCTTGAGCATTTCGTTTTTGCTAACGGTAATGTGCAGTTTATGTGCAATGAAATTAAAAAATGCGTTTCAAAAGGATAACGCATTTTTCATGGCTATGATCTATACTTCAGATTTGATGTTTATTATATGCTCTCTATTGCTTATGGTAATCTCTATGATAGGTATTGAGAAAATAATTGCTGCTATTAACTCATGCCAAGATATAGTAACAGAATGGCACAAGCGTACATCGAAGATTTTATTATCCAAAATTGATACTTTCAAATTAAGAATCAGAATTATTATAAATTTGGGATTAATAGGCATACTTCTAAGTTTGGCAATAGTGATTTTATTTTACATCGATAGTGACCCTAATTGGAGTTTTACTGAAAAAATTGGAACTATTGTTTCCTGTTATGTTAATTTAATGATGGGGTTACTTTTTGATACATTCGGTCATCTATATTTATCTATCTATATTAATTATCAAGATCATTTAAAAAATGAGTTGATTGAAACCTTATATATTTATAAAAATTTAAGTAACTCGTTAACTTCATATGGCCAGTTGCACATTAAACTAAAAAAGCTTATAATGCTTTTCAACTCTTTTCTTAATCCCACAATTCTCATGTGGTTGGTAGCAAGTATCCTACTTCTCATTTGTAGTACTTCTTTGATAGTAATGTGCTTGTTAGAAAGTAAATCAAATCCAGTAACAGTACGAGCAATGGTAATAATAATAGAACTAGGTGCTATTTTTTTCGCGATGATTCATCTCAGTCTGATGACAACACGAATAAAAGCATTGGTATGTATGTTATGCTGTTATATAATACTCTGTTTCGCTTAATGGAAAGTATTTAACATTATATTTGCTGAACAATTTATAAATTTATGTCAATATAAAATTTTTTAGATAAAATTTTGATTTAAATGTATTATGTACCTTTTAAATATAAAGTTCTTTCTTATAATTCATTTTGAAAATAATATATGCTAGTCTCTACCAGCAGAATTGTCTGGAAATTTGGCAATAACGGTAATTCAAATGTTAGGTGAAATTTAATAAATTAAAGCAAGGTCAAATTTCATATCAATGTACTCGTATATATGATAAATTGTTATTTTTCAACTACCGAATTTTTCCAGTCCCAATTTTTCAAAATCCAAATTTTAAGTTTTAAATAATAAATTTTAAACAAACTCTCAGTACGAAATGACCATGCGTAGCCCCTTCAGCCTCATTTCCAATACCAAAATACCTCCAAAATATCAATTTAAATTTTTCTAAGTAAACGAAATAATTTCAAATTTTAATTATCTCTCCAATCTTCAAATTTATCCATCAATCGAAATAATCTCCCATCACTTGGAGTCGATTCACATTTGTCCAAAATTTGTTTAAAATTGGAAAAACAAAATCCAAAAATAATCAAAAATTTTTACTCTCAAATCAATCAATTTCATTCGCCAAAATTTAATATTTCAAAATATAAACGAAAATCTCGAAAATAATAACGGAGACTACATTCGCCACAACCGGTTGCAACCGCGCCAACCGCAACAAAACGAGAAATTCAAATATTGAAAACTTTAAATAGAAATAAAATTTTTACAAGAAAAAATACAAAATTTCCAAATTAAATACAAAAATTTCAATTGGGATTTTGGAACATGACAATATATATGTGAGGACAGAAGTTTAGAAAGCAGAATAAACTAATCAATCGATTAATTTTTATTCTCAAGTAATTAAATGTAATTAGTTGAAATTATCTTATGATCTTATGTTTTGATGTTGAATTTGATGTTGCAAGACCGAAATGCCGACGATGCCTACACTATCTTTCACAGAATATTACTGGAAAACTTTGAAAATTTTATGCCTGCTGTACACAGGAGAGTGGGCTCCGCCAGCAAACCCACTTGTGCCTTTAAAAATAACGTTAAACTCTGGGATATGAAAAAAACTTTGGACGCTTTATATACTGTTTGCAAAGTTAAAAATGATCCTGCATCGTGGAATACCTACAAAATCTGTAAAGCTGACTACTTAAGTAAGATGAAGGAAGCATAGAAGATTTTATTATCACTGCCGAAAACAAACAAAAAGCCATCTGGACTATTATAAAAGAGGAAGCAAAAAACAATAAACATATACCGCTGCAAAATGATTTAACTGCAGATGACTTCAACTGTTTCTTTAATAGTATAGGACAGCAAACGGTAGAAGAAATGGTGATAGCGGACTCAGATCCAATGAATTTTATAAAATCTTTTCAAATTAATAATACAAAATCTTGCTTTTTTCAGGCTGTCACACTGGAAGAAATAGCAGAAACCGCACATAAAATTAAACCCAAGGGCACCGAGGATATCTATGGTATGTCAACAAAAATGATGAAGCTGATTCAGAAGTGTTTAATTCTACCGATAACTATAATTATCAATAAATGTCTGGTGGAGGGTTCTATTCCGAGAGAGCTAAAGTGCGCCCGGGTTATTCCTATACATAAGAAGGACAGCAGGGATAATTGCAGCAATTACAGACCAATTTCAATACTACCAGTCATTTCAAAAATCTTTGAAACTGTCATTAAAAAGCAACTCATTGGATATTTAAATAAAAATAAAATTTTCAGCGAAAGACAGCATGGATACAGATTAAACAGATCCATTAATACAGCATTGATTGGTGTGGTTGACGCGATCATTGAGGCTTATGACAGTAAGCAGATCGCTGAATTGGTTCTATGCGATTTAACAAAGGCCTTCGACACTGTCCAACACGACATTCTTCTGAAAAAGCTGGAATACTATGGTGTGAGAGGTGTCGCACTTCGACTCTTTAAGTCCTACCTAGAGAACCGGACTCAAATCGTGACATGGAATGGAATAACATCGAGAGAGTCGGAGATGAATTGTGGAGTTCCTCAAGGTTCAATCCTCGCCCCACTGTTGTTTTTGCTGTACATAAATGATCTGCCGATAAGTGTCAATGAGCAAGGCACTTGGCTGTTCGTAGATGACACTTCTTTTCTGAGGATCGGTAGAAGTCTACAGGAGGTGAATGCCGAAGTAGAAAATATTTTGGAAAAGGCAGAACGATGGTTTGTAGCAAACAGATTGAAGCTGAACCGCGACAAGACACAGAAACTAACTTTCAATGTTCACCAACAGCTTGATTCGGCCAAGTTTCTAGGTGTTCACTTTGACACAAAATTAAATTGGAGCGTCCATATAGGGGAGACAAGCAGGAAGTTGTCTGCAGCACTATACAGTCTTCGTCGACTTAAAGAAATAGCATCGCCTGTTGCGGTGAGAATGGCATATTTTTCTAACTTCCACAGTGTCGCAACATATGGCATTCTGTTCTGGGGGACAGCATCTGACGCGAAGAGGCTGTTCATCATGCAAAAAAAAGCGATACGAGTTATATGCGGCTTAAGACAAACAGATAGCTGCAGAGAGTTTTTTAAGCGGGAGCAAATACTTACTTTGCCTTCGGTGTACATGTTATCTTGTGCCAAGCAGGTCCATGCGGAGTCGAGTCATTCCACAAATGAGGACATTCACCAATATAACACCAGGGGAAAAAATCTTTTGCATACACCGTATCATAGACTGAAGAAAACGCAACAACATCTGGACTACTGGGGAACTAAAATCTATAATAAAATACCTAACAAAATTAAAGTCCAAAATGCGAAACTTTTTGAAAGATCAGTAAAAAGGCTGCTCATGGAGGCAGCGTATTACTCCATATAGGAGTTTTTAGAATAAAGAGGAATCTGCAGACTTGCTGCCCCAATGTTTTTGTTGTGATCGTGGTGTATCTTTAAAATGTAAATATTGTTAAAAAGAAAAAAAAGAAAAGAGATATTTTATTGACTTGTCTGTCTTATGTATTTATTTTGTTATTGACTTGCTGTGTATTTTTTTTGACAGCGAATAAACAATTATAATTATTATTATTATTATTATTATTGTAGGTGAGGGACAGTTTGAAATTTATATACCAATATCCTGTCTCTAGTTTAACAAATGAAGAAGCACTTAAGGTACAATTTATAACAAAGTCAGTTTAAAAATTGTTGACCATCTTTTCCATAATTAATATTTTAGTTGGAAATAATCAAAAGCTTTTTTCTAAAGCTACAACCAGTTATCGTAGCTTCAGAGATTGTTCCCATTGATGTCAAGTTAATTGGATCTGTAAGTTCAAATATATTTTAAAATATTTAATTAAAATGTTATTTTACAGATATCAGGAACAGTATTGACTTATGTTGTTGTCGTAATACAATTTCAGATGCTTATATGGAGTAAAAAATGAAGAAATAAATTTATTTGTTGTCTACTTGCACTGCACGTAAATTCACGTAGTTTGCTGATTGCAGTAATTATTTGGAGAGTATGTAAAAGTATTTGCAACTTATAACTTTTAATGTTAGTAAAATTTCATTGTGGAACAGAGCCCGAAGGGCCCCAGGGACTTGTTTAATTCGTCAAGGGTTAAAATAGTTATTTAAATAATATTAAGTATATTATAGTAATCTAAATACCTTTTTGTGTAACTTCACCGAGCTCTCATAATAATGTTAGAATCTAAATTTTTAAGTACGTAAATAATTGTTTGTAAAATCGCACTAAAAGAGTGGTGTTATGTAATTTTAATTATTCGCTATATAATATTAACATTAATAATAATAATGTATTTTGGCCTTTCCAAACATTTTATTTCAGAAATGGATGTTTTTCAGTTGTTTTAGACAAAATTGTTATTAATTATACTATAAGGGCCTCTAATCCACGAGAAAAAATGGGCACTCGAGGCGCAGCCAAGAGTCACATTTTTTCGAGAGTATTAGAGGCTTGTTAATTCCCGAATGTAATTCAACGTTTTATCCACGACCATGGCCAAAAAAGGCCAAAAACCACAAGTAAAAGTTCTGGTTTTGAGAAACGTCAGATTTGACAAATTTATTTTAATCAAGAATATCAAGCAATCAGGTCTATTATGTATCACAAACGTTATTATAAAGGTGACAGTTATGCCATACAATAAGGTTTTCGGTAAATTGGTATGCACTATAAATGTTAAGAAAACCTTTATTATAAATATCATGTTAAAATGACGGTTTGTGAAAACGATAGGTAATTCCAATTTGCCGAAAACCTTTAATTTTATATCATAACTGTCACCTTTATAATAACGTTTGTGATACATAATAGCCCTGAATATCTATATATATAAAAATGAAATGCTGTTCGTTTCTAATGTCATAACTTGAGAACGGCTGGACCGATTTGGCTATTTTTTTTTATAAATGTTCGTTATGGTCCGAGTAAGGTTTTTACGGCAAAACAACTCGGAGAAGTTTTTCGGAAAATAGAAAACTATGGGAAAAACTAAAATTACTCTATTTCTATTTCGATAGATGGTGCGAGTGCGTAAATTAGTCTATTACCCCACTTCATTATCCTGGTCAAGGGATTGTAATATGCATAGTTAGTTGCATGACACCCAAGAGAAAATAGGCTTTGAGATCTAGTAGTGCCCATGCTAGGTACTCTAATGCCCGGTTTCTTCACCTTGAGATATCTATCGGATAAGTATAACTATGCGGATAACCAATCAAACAACCGTAATTCAAATTTTTATGGTTGTGTGATTGGGATAACCATAGTTATACTTATCCGATAGATATCTCAAGGTGAAGAAATCGGGCATAAGTGGGTTTTAAGTTGCAATTTTACATAAAAACACATAATCCAGGTATTACTCTGGTATGTGTTTTAATGATTGATTCAACTATTTATTTTAATTTGGTGTTTTGTGCAGTTCACTGTAATTGTAATAATAGCACATTATAATTTCAAATATTTTAAATGAAATTGTTTAAAATTCGTTTTTTAACAGCAGCGATATTTTTTAGGTACTAGTAATAGGTATTTTTGTAGGATTTATATTTTTGGTATAATACAAGGGTCGTTTAATTACAAAGTTTAACGATCCTAGCTCTCCGCTCAGTGAAACGGTAAAGCGATGAAATTTTTTTTGGTTAGTCTCTCATCGATTGTAAACATGTTCGTTTGGGTAGAAATCAAATCGATTGAAGTTTAATTATTTTAAAACGTTTTACCATGGAACTGCCATTGAAAGTTGCGTCCAAATCTGAACTTCGTGATGTAGTTCGATGTTTAGCTGGAAAAAATAAAAATAAAAAAAAATTTATCAAAAACTGCGTAGTGTATACGGTTGACAGTGTTGAGCCTTGAAATGGTAGCGCTATGTAATTCGGGCATTGTCCAGATCAGCTGCACAAATAAGAGCGATCTGCGCATGCAAGCACCGACGAAAACGTTGCACTCGTCAAAGAGCTGATTTTTGAAGTTCAGTGGTATACAAACCACGAATTAACCCTACGATTACCAAGTAGAGAGGAATGTAGCCGTTTACAATTCGAACAATTCTCTTTTGCCTTTTATTTTGGGAGGTTCGCGGCAAACAGTAGAACTCAAGCAATTTTCATTCGATTGGCTTGAAATTTTAACTGTAGCGTCTGAGATAGATTGCATAGAGGAAGTTCACTTACTTATTAAAATATATTAATTTTTTGCAAAATGGCACCAGTTTCAACAAAAGTTTTCAATTTTCATCGAAAACTCTATCTTAATTTGTTAATAAAATAAAAAATTGCTAATCAATCGTAATAATCGTGTGGTTCTCTAGAGAATCTATCTGAGAAGCTACAGAGTTTAGACTAAAAAGTAGAATATAATGAAATACACTAAATAATATTTAAAGGTAATCTTTTATTAAAAAAAAAACTTACTTAAAAACAAATTAAAAAAATTAATGATGGATTGACTACATTGCCGTTTTATTGCCCAGTATTGCCGTCAGTGAAACGTCCCTTATCATCAGTTATTGTTAAAAAAAGAAAAAGAACTCAAAATAAAAAATTTTAAGTAAATTTGTGGTTTTTAGTATGTATTTATGGTTAAATTCAAAAAATATAAGAATAATACAATACGTAGAAAATCAAAATTCAAAAAATTTAAAAAGGAGACAATTAACACATAACAGGTCTGGATTAAGAAAATTTGAAAAAATGAAAATTTCGTAATACGAAGTACAATATAACGTTATTTCATGGTTATTGCCATTCTTCAGTTGTACGCATCGATTACGATTACATTGTAAAATAAGAAGAAAAAATTTTTCAAACTAAACAAAATTATCGACTAAATTGTACAAAATTGACTTACCATAACCTCCAAAGATTATCAAAACTGAACTTGTTACACGAGGTATGAATAATTTAAAAATGATTTGAACTAAGAAATTCGTTTACCTAGCACTGCTAGTTTGAAATCCGAAGGCACTGCCCTCTTAATATGATTTCTAAAAACTTTGAAAAAATTCAAAATTCAAAAATTTACCACGTTTTTTAACCGTGAGGCGTAAAACTAGAAAAAGAACTCAAAATAAAAAATTTTAAGTAAATTTGTGGTTTTTAGTATGTATTTATGGTTAAATTCAAAAAATATAAGAATAATACAATACGTAGAAAATCAAAATTCAAAAAATTTAAAAAGGAGACAATTAACACATAACAGGTCTGGATTAAGAAAATTTGAAAAAATGAAAATTTCGTAATACGAAGTACAATATAACGTTATTTCATGGTTATTGCCATTCTTCAGTTGTACGCATCGATTACGATTACATTGTAAAATAAGAAGAAAAAATTTTTCAAACTAAACAAAATTATCGACTAAATTGTACAAAATTGACTTACCATAACCTCCAAAGATTATCAAAACTGAACTTGTTACACGAGGTATGAATAATTTAAAAATGATTTGAACTAAGAAATTCGTTTACCTAGCACTGCTAGTTTGAAATCCGAAGGCACTGCCCTCTTAATATGATTTCTAAAAACTTTGAAAAAATTCAAAATTCAAAAATTTACCACGTTTTTTAACCGTGAGGCGTAAAACTAGAAAAAGAACTCAAAATAAAAAATTTTAAGTAAATTTGTGGTTTTTAGTATGTATTTATGGTTAAATTCAAAAAATATAAGAATAATACAATACGTAGAAAATCAAAATTCAAAAAATTTAAAAAGGAGACAATTAACACATAACAGGTCTGGATTAAGAAAATTTGAAAAAATGAAAATTTCGTAATACGAAGTACAATATAACGTTATTTCATGGTTATTGCCATTCTTCAGTTGTACGCATCGATTACGATTACATTGTAAAATAAGAAGAAAAAATTTTTCAAACTAAACAAAATTATCGACTAAATTGTACAAAATTGACTTACCATAACCTCCAAAGATTATCAAAACTGAACTTGTTACACGAGGTATGAATAATTTAAAAATGATTTGAACTAAGAAATTCGTTTACCTAGCACTGCTAGTTTGAAATCCGAAGGCACTGCCCTCTTAATATGATTTCTAAAAACTTTGAAAAAATTCAAAATTCAAAAATTTACCACGTTTTTTAACCGTGAGGCGTAAAACTAGAAAAAGAACTCAAAATAAAAAATTTTAAGTAAATTTGTGGTTTTTAGTATGTATTTATGGTTAAATTCAAAAAATATAAGAATAATACAATACGTAGAAAATCAAAATTCAAAAAATTTAAAAAGGAGACAATTAACACATAACAGGTCTGGATTAAGAAAATTTGAAAAAATGAAAATTTCGTAATACGAAGTACAATATAACGTTATTTCATGGTTATTGCCATTCTTCAGTTGTACGCATCGATTACGATTACATTGTAAAATAAGAAGAAAAAATTTTTCAAACTAAACAAAATTATCGACTAAATTGTACAAAATTGACTTACCATAACCTCCAAAGATTATCAAAACTGAACTTGTTACACGAGGTATGAATAATTTAAAAATGATTTGAACTAAGAAATTCGTTTACCTAGCACTGCTAGTTTGAAATCCGAAGGCACTGCCCTCTTAATATGATTTCTAAAAACTTTGAAAAAATTCAAAATTCAAAAATTTACCACGTTTTTTAACCGTGAGGCGTAAAACTAGAAAAAGAACTCAAAATAAAAAATTTTAAGTAAATTTGTGGTTTTTAGTATGTATTTATGGTTAAATTCAAAAAATATAAGAATAATACAATACGTAGAAAATCAAAATTCAAAAAATTTAAAAAGGAGACAATTAACACATAACAGGTCTGGATTAAGAAAATTTGAAAAAATGAAAATTTCGTAATACGAAGTACAATATAACGTTATTTCATGGTTATTGCCATTCTTCAGTTGTACGCATCGATTACGATTACATTGTAAAATAAGAAGAAAAAATTTTTCAAACTAAACAAAATTATCGACTAAATTGTACAAAATTGACTTACCATAACCTCCAAAGATTATCAAAACTGAACTTGTTACACGAGGTATGAATAATTTAAAAATGATTTGAACTAAGAAATTCGTTTACCTAGCACTGCTAGTTTGAAATCCGAAGGCACTGCCCTCTTAATATGATTTCTAAAAACTTTGAAAAAATTCAAAATTCAAAAATTTACCACGTTTTTTAACCGTGAGGCGTAAAACTAGAAAAAGAACTCAAAATAAAAAATTTTAAGTAAATTTGTGGTTTTTAGTATGTATTTATGGTTAAATTCAAAAAATATAAGAATAATACAATACGTAGAAAATCAAAATTCAAAAAATTTAAAAAGGAGACAATTAACACATAACAGGTCTGGATTAAGAAAATTTGAAAAAATGAAAATTTCGTAATACGAAGTACAATATAACGTTATTTCATGGTTATTGCCATTCTTCAGTTGTACGCATCGATTACGATTACATTGTAAAATAAGAAGAAAAAATTTTTCAAACTAAACAAAATTATCGACTAAATTGTACAAAATTGACTTACCATAACCTCCAAAGATTATCAAAACTGAACTTGTTACACGAGGTATGAATAATTTAAAAATGATTTGAACTAAGAAATTCGTTTACCTAGCACTGCTAGTTTGAAATCCGAAGGCACTGCCCTCTTAATATGATTTCTAAAAACTTTGAAAAAATTCAAAATTCAAAAATTTACCACGTTTTTTAACCGTGAGGCGTAAAACTAGAAAAAGAACTCAAAATAAAAAATTTTAAGTAAATTTGTGGTTTTTAGTATGTATTTATGGTTAAATTCAAAAAATATAAGAATAATACAATACGTAGAAAATCAAAATTCAAAAAATTTAAAAAGGAGACAATTAACACATAACAGGTCTGGATTAAGAAAATTTGAAAAAATGAAAATTTCGTAATACGAAGTACAATATAACGTTATTTCATGGTTATTGCCATTCTTCAGTTGTACGCATCGATTACGATTACATTGTAAAATAAGAAGAAAAAATTTTTCAAACTAAACAAAATTATCGACTAAATTGTACAAAATTGACTTACCATAACCTCCAAAGATTATCAAAACTGAACTTGTTACACGAGGTATGAATAATTTAAAAATGATTTGAACTAAGAAATTCGTTTACCTAGCACTGCTAGTTTGAAATCCGAAGGCACTGCCCTCTTAATATGATTTCTAAAAACTTTGAAAAAATTCAAAATTCAAAAATTTACCACGTTTTTTAACCGTGAGGCGTAAAACTAGAAAAAGAACTCAAAATAAAAAATTTTAAGTAAATTTGTGGTTTTTAGTATGTATTTATGGTTAAATTCAAAAAATATAAGAATAATACAATACGTAGAAAATCAAAATTCAAAAAATTTAAAAAGGAGACAATTAACACATAACAGGTCTGGATTAAGAAAATTTGAAAAAATGAAAATTTCGTAATACGAAGTACAATATAACGTTATTTCATGGTTATTGCCATTCTTCAGTTGTACGCATCGATTACGATTACATTGTAAAATAAGAAGAAAAAATTTTTCAAACTAAACAAAATTATCGACTAAATTGTACAAAATTGACTTACCATAACCTCCAAAGATTATCAAAACTGAACTTGTTACACGAGGTATGAATAATTTAAAAATGATTTGAACTAAGAAATTCGTTTACCTAGCACTGCTAGTTTGAAATCCGAAGGCACTGCCCTCTTAATATGATTTCTAAAAACTTTGAAAAAATTCAAAATTCAAAAATTTACCACGTTTTTTAACCGTGAGGCGTAAAACTAGAAAAAGAACTCAAAATAAAAAATTTTAAGTAAATTTGTGGTTTTTAGTATGTATTTATGGTTAAATTCAAAAAATATAAGAATAATACAATACGTAGAAAATCAAAATTCAAAAAATTTAAAAAGGAGACAATTAACACATAACAGGTCTGGATTAAGAAAATTTGAAAAAATGAAAATTTCGTAATACGAAGTACAATATAACGTTATTTCATGGTTATTGCCATTCTTCAGTTGTACGCATCGATTACGATTACATTGTAAAATAAGAAGAAAAAATTTTTCAAACTAAACAAAATTATCGACTAAATTGTACAAAATTGACTTACCATAACCTCCAAAGATTATCAAAACTGAACTTGTTACACGAGGTATGAATAATTTAAAAATGATTTGAACTAAGAAATTCGTTTACCTAGCACTGCTAGTTTGAAATCCGAAGGCACTGCCCTCTTAATATGATTTCTAAAAACTTTGAAAAAATTCAAAATTCAAAAATTTACCACGTTTTTTAACCGTGAGGCGTAAAACTAGAAAAAGAACTCAAAATAAAAAATTTTAAGTAAATTTGTGGTTTTTAGTATGTATTTATGGTTAAATTCAAAAAATATAAGAATAATACAATACGTAGAAAATCAAAATTCAAAAAATTTAAAAAGGAGACAATTAACACATAACAGGTCTGGATTAAGAAAATTTGAAAAAATGAAAATTTCGTAATACGAAGTACAATATAACGTTATTTCATGGTTATTGCCATTCTTCAGTTGTACGCATCGATTACGATTACATTGTAAAATAAGAAGAAAAAATTTTTCAAACTAAACAAAATTATCGACTAAATTGTACAAAATTGACTTACCATAACCTCCAAAGATTATCAAAACTGAACTTGTTACACGAGGTATGAATAATTTAAAAATGATTTGAACTAAGAAATTCGTTTACCTAGCACTGCTAGTTTGAAATCCGAAGGCACTGCCCTCTTAATATGATTTCTAAAAACTTTGAAAAAATTCAAAATTCAAAAATTTACCACGTTTTTTAACCGTGAGGCGTAAAACTAGAAAAAGAACTCAAAATAAAAAATTTTAAGTAAATTTGTGGTTTTTAGTATGTATTTATGGTTAAATTCAAAAAATATAAGAATAATACAATACGTAGAAAATCAAAATTCAAAAAATTTAAAAAGGAGACAATTAACACATAACAGGTCTGGATTAAGAAAATTTGAAAAAATGAAAATTTCGTAATACGAAGTACAATATAACGTTATTTCATGGTTATTGCCATTCTTCAGTTGTACGCATCGATTACGATTACATTGTAAAATAAGAAGAAAAAATTTTTCAAACTAAACAAAATTATCGACTAAATTGTACAAAATTGACTTACCATAACCTCCAAAGATTATCAAAACTGAACTTGTTACACGAGGTATGAATAATTTAAAAATGATTTGAACTAAGAAATTCGTTTACCTAGCACTGCTAGTTTGAAATCCGAAGGCACTGCCCTCTTAATATGATTTCTAAAAACTTTGAAAAAATTCAAAATTCAAAAATTTACCACGTTTTTTAACCGTGAGGCGTAAAACTAGAAAAAGAACTCAAAATAAAAAATTTTAAGTAAATTTGTGGTTTTTAGTATGTATTTATGGTTAAATTCAAAAAATATAAGAATAATACAATACGTAGAAAATCAAAATTCAAAAAATTTAAAAAGGAGACAATTAACACATAACAGGTCTGGATTAAGAAAATTTGAAAAAATGAAAATTTCGTAATACGAAGTACAATATAACGTTATTTCATGGTTATTGCCATTCTTCAGTTGTACGCATCGATTACGATTACATTGTAAAATAAGAAGAAAAAATTTTTCAAACTAAACAAAATTATCGACTAAATTGTACAAAATTGACTTACCATAACCTCCAAAGATTATCAAAACTGAACTTGTTACACGAGGTATGAATAATTTAAAAATGATTTGAACTAAGAAATTCGTTTACCTAGCACTGCTAGTTTGAAATCCGAAGGCACTGCCCTCTTAATATGATTTCTAAAAACTTTGAAAAAATTCAAAATTCAAAAATTTACCACGTTTTTTAACCGTGAGGCGTAAAACTAGAAAAAGAACTCAAAATAAAAAATTTTAAGTAAATTTGTGGTTTTTAGTATGTATTTATGGTTAAATTCAAAAAATATAAGAATAATACAATACGTAGAAAATCAAAATTCAAAAAATTTAAAAAGGAGACAATTAACACATAACAGGTCTGGATTAAGAAAATTTGAAAAAATGAAAATTTCGTAATACGAAGTACAATATAACGTTATTTCATGGTTATTGCCATTCTTCAGTTGTACGCATCGATTACGATTACATTGTAAAATAAGAAGAAAAAATTTTTCAAACTAAACAAAATTATCGACTAAATTGTACAAAATTGACTTACCATAACCTCCAAAGATTATCAAAACTGAACTTGTTACACGAGGTATGAATAATTTAAAAATGATTTGAACTAAGAAATTCGTTTACCTAGCACTGCTAGTTTGAAATCCGAAGGCACTGCCCTCTTAATATGATTTCTAAAAACTTTGAAAAAATTCAAAATTCAAAAATTTACCACGTTTTTTAACCGTGAGGCGTAAAACTAGAAAAAGAACTCAAAATAAAAAATTTTAAGTAAATTTGTGGTTTTTAGTATGTATTTATGGTTAAATTCAAAAAATATAAGAATAATACAATACGTAGAAAATCAAAATTCAAAAAATTTAAAAAGGAGACAATTAACACATAACAGGTCTGGATTAAGAAAATTTGAAAAAATGAAAATTTCGTAATACGAAGTACAATATAACGTTATTTCATGGTTATTGCCATTCTTCAGTTGTACGCATCGATTACGATTACATTGTAAAATAAGAAGAAAAAATTTTTCAAACTAAACAAAATTATCGACTAAATTGTACAAAATTGACTTACCATAACCTCCAAAGATTATCAAAACTGAACTTGTTACACGAGGTATGAATAATTTAGTTCAAATCATTTTTAAATTATTCATACCTCGTGTAACAAGTTCAGTTTTGATAATCTTTGGAGGTTATGGTAAGTCAATTTTGTACAATTTAGTCGATAATTTTGTTTAGTTTGAAAAATTTTTTCTTCTTATTTTACAATGTAATCGTAATCGATGCGTACAACTGAAGAATGGCAATAACCATGAAATAACGTTATATTGTACTTCGTATTACGAAATTTTCATTTTTTCAAATTTTCTTAATCCAGACCTGTTATGTGTTAATTGTCTCCTTTTTAAATTTTTTGAATTTTGATTTTCTACGTATTGTATTATTCTTATATTTTTTGAATTTAACCATAAATACATACTAAAAACCACAAATTTACTTAAAATTTTTTATTTTGAGTTCTTTTTCTAGTTTTACGCCTCACGGTTAAAAAACGTGGTAAATTTTTGAATTTTGAATTTTTTCAAAGTTTTTAGAAATCATATTAAGAGGGCAGTGCCTTCGGATTTCAAACTAGCAGTGCTAGGTAAACGAATTTCTTAGTTCAAATCATTTTTAAATTATTCATACCTCGTGTAACAAGTTCAGTTTTGATAATCTTTGGAGGTTATGGTAAGTCAATTTTGTACAATTTAGTCGATAATTTTGTTTAGTTTGAAAAATTTTTTCTTCTTATTTTACAATGTAATCGTAATCGATGCGTACAACTGAAGAATGGCAATAACCATGAAATAACGTTATATTGTACTTCGTATTACGAAATTTTCATTTTTTCAAATTTTCTTAATCCAGACCTGTTATGTGTTAATTGTCTCCTTTTTAAATTTTTTGAATTTTGATTTTCTACGTATTGTATTATTCTTATATTTTTTGAATTTAACCATAAATACATACTAAAAACCACAAATTTACTTAAAATTTTTTATTTTGAGTTCTTTTTCTAGTTTTACGCCTCACGGTTAAAAAACGTGGTAAATTTTTGAATTTTGAATTTTTTCAAAGTTTTTAGAAATCATATTAAGAGGGCAGTGCCTTCGGATTTCAAACTAGCAGTGCTAGGTAAACGAATTTCTTAGTTCAAATCATTTTTAAATTATTCATACCTCGTGTAACAAGTTCAGTTTTGATAATCTTTGGAGGTTATGGTAAGTCAATTTTGTACAATTTAGTCGATAATTTTGTTTAGTTTGAAAAATTTTTTCTTCTTATTTTACAATGTAATCGTAATCGATGCGTACAACTGAAGAATGGCAATAACCATGAAATAACGTTATATTGTACTTCGTATTACGAAATTTTCATTTTTTCAAATTTTCTTAATCCAGACCTGTTATGTGTTAATTGTCTCCTTTTTAAATTTTTTGAATTTTGATTTTCTACGTATTGTATTATTCTTATATTTTTTGAATTTAACCATAAATACATACTAAAAACCACAAATTTACTTAAAATTTTTTATTTTGAGTTCTTTTTCTAGTTTTACGCCTCACGGTTAAAAAACGTGGTAAATTTTTGAATTTTGAATTTTTTCAAAGTTTTTAGAAATCATATTAAGAGGGCAGTGCCTTCGGATTTCAAACTAGCAGTGCTAGGTAAACGAATTTCTTAGTTCAAATCATTTTTAAATTATTCATACCTCGTGTAACAAGTTCAGTTTTGATAATCTTTGGAGGTTATGGTAAGTCAATTTTGTACAATTTAGTCGATAATTTTGTTTAGTTTGAAAAATTTTTTCTTCTTATTTTACAATGTAATCGTAATCGATGCGTACAACTGAAGAATGGCAATAACCATGAAATAACGTTATATTGTACTTCGTATTACGAAATTTTCATTTTTTCAAATTTTCTTAATCCAGACCTGTTATGTGTTAATTGTCTCCTTTTTAAATTTTTTGAATTTTGATTTTCTACGTATTGTATTATTCTTATATTTTTTGAATTTAACCATAAATACATACTAAAAACCACAAATTTACTTAAAATTTTTTATTTTGAGTTCTTTTTCTAGTTTTACGCCTCACGGTTAAAAAACGTGGTAAATTTTTGAATTTTGAATTTTTTCAAAGTTTTTAGAAATCATATTAAGAGGGCAGTGCCTTCGGATTTCAAACTAGCAGTGCTAGGTAAACGAATTTCTTAGTTCAAATCATTTTTAAATTATTCATACCTCGTGTAACAAGTTCAGTTTTGATAATCTTTGGAGGTTATGGTAAGTCAATTTTGTACAATTTAGTCGATAATTTTGTTTAGTTTGAAAAATTTTTTCTTCTTATTTTACAATGTAATCGTAATCGATGCGTACAACTGAAGAATGGCAATAACCATGAAATAACGTTATATTGTACTTCGTATTACGAAATTTTCATTTTTTCAAATTTTCTTAATCCAGACCTGTTATGTGTTAATTGTCTCCTTTTTAAATTTTTTGAATTTTGATTTTCTACGTATTGTATTATTCTTATATTTTTTGAATTTAACCATAAATACATACTAAAAACCACAAATTTACTTAAAATTTTTTATTTTGAGTTCTTTTTCTAGTTTTACGCCTCACGGTTAAAAAACGTGGTAAATTTTTGAATTTTGAATTTTTTCAAAGTTTTTAGAAATCATATTAAGAGGGCAGTGCCTTCGGATTTCAAACTAGCAGTGCTAGGTAAACGAATTTCTTAGTTCAAATCATTTTTAAATTATTCATACCTCGTGTAACAAGTTCAGTTTTGATAATCTTTGGAGGTTATGGTAAGTCAATTTTGTACAATTTAGTCGATAATTTTGTTTAGTTTGAAAAATTTTTTCTTCTTATTTTACAATGTAATCGTAATCGATGCGTACAACTGAAGAATGGCAATAACCATGAAATAACGTTATATTGTACTTCGTATTACGAAATTTTCATTTTTTCAAATTTTCTTAATCCAGACCTGTTATGTGTTAATTGTCTCCTTTTTAAATTTTTTGAATTTTGATTTTCTACGTATTGTATTATTCTTATATTTTTTGAATTTAACCATAAATACATACTAAAAACCACAAATTTACTTAAAAAATTTTTTATTTTGAGTTCTTTTTCTAGTTTTACGCCTCACGGTTAAAAAACGTGGTAAATTTTTGAATTTTGAATTTTTTCAAAGTTTTTAGAAATCATATTAAGAGGGCAGTGCCTTCGGATTTCAAACTAGCAGTGCTAGGTAAACGAATTTCTTAGTTCAAATCATTTTTAAATTATTCATACCTCGTGTAACAAGTTCAGTTTTGATAATCTTTGGAGGTTATGGTAAGTCAATTTTGTACAATTTAGTCGATAATTTTGTTTAGTTTGAAAAATTTTTTCTTCTTATTTTACAATGTAATCGTAATCGATGCGTACAACTGAAGAATGGCAATAACCATGAAATAACGTTATATTGTACTTCGTATTACGAAATTTTCATTTTTTCAAATTTTCTTAATCCAGACCTGTTATGTGTTAATTGTCTCCTTTTTAAATTTTTTGAATTTTGATTTTCTACGTATTGTATTATTCTTATATTTTTTGAAGTTATTGTTAATATCATTATACTAATTATATAATATACTGTCGTGTTTCAAATGTTAAAATTAGATTTTTTTAAATTTATTTTATTAAGTTGCAATGAATTTGTTTAATTTTGTTAATTTTGTAAATAATTTTGAATTTTTGTAATAATTCGGGAAGCATTGAAGGTTGGTAGTATTTTTGTAATGGAAGGGGCTTTTCTGCCGACGTGGAAATCGAGAGCGGACGTGTTCCGCCGCTCTCTGTAAATTTTCAGATTTTTTGAACAGTTTTTGGCATCTTTTTATGGTTTTATTTAAACTTGTGCGATTTAATTTGTTAATTCAACAAATAAAGAAATATTTTTGGTGAGCATTTTTGATGATTTTGATTCTTCGATTTGTTTTTCAAAGTTGATAATAATTTGGACATCAATGATTGGATTGGATAAATTGGATGTTAATTAATTAAATTAAAGTTTGGATATCAAAATAATTGATTTTTGGAAAAATTGGAATTATTTAAATTTGAAGGCATAGAAAATTTGATGTGCTCGTCGCACCTGGGGCGATAAACTGCTCGCAATCACCGTTCGATTTACAACATTTAAGTTTATTTGAACGTTATTTTTAATTCAATTTCTATTGGAAGTTATTTTATGGATTGATTTTTGGATTTAAAAAATAAAATTGGTGCTGTTCAAAGCATATAGGAATCGGCTACTGAGCGTCTCTTGTTCACCTGCAATTTTGAGCTCGACTGGGAAAATTCTATAGAGTGGAAAAGGTTTTCGTTGGATTGTATATTTTTGTCAATAAAATACCACTACAATACATTTCCAATAAATATTTTAACATTATAATACTAAATTGTATTATAATGTGATTATAATTTTATTTGTTATAGCAATAAGTTTACCACCTTCATATAGTTCCGATTCGTTCGATTCACAGCTGGGGTTAGCTAACAAAAATGAAGTTTCAAAATTGCATACATTGCGCTGTCGGGAGAATAATACCACTAGGATCTATCGTAGGATTGCCATTTATAAAATACTCTTGCCGGCATACAAATGAATTATCACAAATAACTCTTTACCGCTCTCAACTTTGCTTATGCATTAGCTTGAGTATTTTGTTTATGATAATGGTAATGTGCGGTTTATGTGCCAAGAAATTAATAAATGCGTTTCAGAAGGATAACGCATTTTACATGGCTATGATCTATACTTCAGATTTAATGTTTCTTATATGCTCTATGTTGCTTATGGTAATCTCTATGTTAGGTATTAAGAACATAATTGCTGCTATTAATACAGCTCAAGATATAGTAACCGAATTGCAAAATCAGACATCAACGATTTTATTAACAAAAATCGATACCTTCAAATTGAGAATCCGAATTGCTATAAATTTGGCATTAATTGGTATAATTCTATGTATCGCAATAGTGACTTTATTTTATATTGATAGTGACCCTCATTGGAGTTTTACTGAAAAAATTGGAACTATTGTTTCCTGTTATGTTAATTTAATGATGGGGTTAATGTTTGACACTTTAGGACATCTATACATATCCATGTTTATTAATTATCAAACTCATTTACAAAATGACTTAATTGAAGTATTATATGTTTATTCAAATTTAAGTAACTCGTTAACGTCGTATGGCCAGTTGCACATTAAACTAAAAAAGCTTATAATGCTTTTCAACTCTTTTCTTAATCCCACAATTCTCATGTGGTTGGTAGCAAGTATCCTACTTCTCATTTGTAGTACTTCTTTGATAGTAATGTGCTTGTTAGAAAGTAAATCAAATCCAGTAACAGTACGAGCAATGGTAATAATAATAGAACTAGGTGCTATTTTTTTCGCGATGATTTATCTCAGTCTGATGACAACACGCATGAAATCATTGGTATGTATGTTGTGCTGTCAATATATTTAGTATACTCTGTTTAATTTTAAAATAATTTTTGTATGAGTGTTTACATCAGTTTTGCGAGTAATTCAGTGAAAGCAGTGTAAACTATTGCATTTACAATAATTCATCAAAGTGCAAGTAAAATTATTATTGTTTATAAAATAAATTTTACAATCTTTTAATGGAATATATTATTTAATAAAATATTTTCTGAACAATTTATAAATTTATGTCCATATAGAAATTTTTCTGCAAACAGCACATTTTACAAATTTTTATTTAAATATATTAAGTATGTACATTTTAAATTTGAATTGCTTTCTTATAAATCAATTCAAAAGAGTATATGCTGATGGTGTCTACAACTAATGTCCGATTTCTTCACTTAGAGATATCCACCCGATAAGTATATAAACATACCGATAACTAATCAAATTAATCAAGTGACCAAACAAACAACCGTTTTGATTGGTTATCGGTATGTTTATACTTGTCGGGTGGATATCTCTAAGTGAAGAAATCGGACATAGTAGAATTGCCTGAGAATTTGCTCATATCAGATATTCATAAGTTAGATACAATTTCATAAATAACAGGAAGGTCACATTTTTCGTCAATATATGTAGTAGATATGTATATGTTAGAAGGTCAAAAGTTTAGGAATCAGAATAAACTATTTAATTGATTTATTTTTATTTTTATTATCATCATCCATTTATGGTTTTAGGTGCGAGATAGTTTGAAATTTTTATATCAATATCCTATCAGTAGTTTAACAAATGAAGAAGCACTCAAGGTAAAATTTATGATAAAATTGGGTGACCATATTTTCCACATTTAACATTTTAGTTGGAAATAATCAAAAGCTTTTTTATAAAGCTGCAACCAGTTATCGTGGCTTCAGAGATTGTTCCCATTGATGTTACATTAATTGGATCTGTAAGTTCAAATAATTATAAAATATTTAATTACAATGTTTTTCTTACAGATATCGGGAACAGTATTGACTTATGTTGTCGTTGCAATACAATTTCAGATACTTATCTGGAGACTAAAATGAAGAGATAATTTTGTTTCCCTACTTGCACTGCACGTAACTTGGCTGAAAATGTTTGAGTTTCACCAATATCACTATATTTCAATAATATTTTGCACCGCAATGCTTGGTTCTTGTTTGTATTCAACACTGAAAACTGGATTATCTTAGCTTCTTTGTTCCGAAAAGTTAGCATATACAACAATTCTAATAATTTTGAAATATACAAATTTTGGTAGACATTGATACCAGTAGAAGGATTAAGAGGATCCTGGATCACTTTTAAGTAAAGAAAAAGTCTAAATTTTATTTTTTAATTTTGATTCACAGTTTTATCTATCAGGCGATTGTAAGAGCCGTTTACATTATAGCAAATTTGCAATTAAATCTTGTCACAAATTTGCTAGCAATTATTGCATAAAATTTCAAGTGTCATATTTGACATAAATATGACACAAATTTTTTTTATATTTGTTACAAGAATAGAACAGGTCCTAGATATTTGGTATCAAATTAAGGATGCAAATTTGTAAAGTAATTTTCTCGTATGACACTCTTGTAAAATTGAATGAAATTTTTTGTCATAGATTTGCTACAAATTTTATTATAATGTAAAACGGCTCTAAGACATAAGTAATATCTTATTTATGCAAAAGTTTTATAAAAAATTATATTAATAGATTGCATCTTATCGGGAAAACTTGCGATCACTTGTAATTTTCACCAGTCTTGATACCTAATACTATATTGGTTGCGCGGGACGAGGTTATTACTATTATTATAACCAATGAATAACATTGGGAAACTATTTTTTTGTTATGATTTTAAAATAGAGTATTTTATTAATAAGTACCAAAAATCACGTAGCTAGCTAATCTAGTTGTAACCTGTATTATCAGTAAGATGTCATTGTGAAACTGACTGAGCCTAAAGTGTCCCAGGAGCCTGTTGAATTACCCAGGAGTTAAAAAGTTAAAGTTAAAAGGAGTTAAAAAAAATAATTATTTAAATAATATTATCTAATAAACTAAATTTCTTCATGTGTAAATTTACAGAGCTCCGATAATAATGATTAAATTTAAATATTAAAATACCTATATTTGTTTGTAAAATCGCACTAAAAGAGTGGTGTTAGTTGATTTTCATTATTCATAAGAGAAAACTTAAACTAAAAACACATAAAATGAAAAAATCATTTTGATTTCTTTAATCATTTCTGTAATTTAAAACATTTGTATAATAAATGCAATGCTCCGCCTTATAATAGTAAAAATGTTGATTTATATAGTTCTGGAAAATCCCGTACAATAAGTACTCCATCTGGATACTGATAGACAGTAGCTGAACAGAGTATGAAAGTTTTAGTTCAATCACAATTATATTCATTTTTTAATGATGGAATACAGGCACATCTGAGACAAGCCCAGCAAGCTGCCTCAGATGTAAAGCAGTGAATATGCTCACAGATTTGGGACTTCGGCTCTGTCTTCGATAGAAGACGACCCGAGGTAGGCAAACAGGATCTATCCTACCCTAAAAGTGGAAGAAGAAGAAGAGAAGAAGAAAAATGATCCGGTCTGTAGTAAGTCAGGGTATGCCGAATCAAATATTAGTTGGATCAATCGCCATAACTAGTTTAAACGAAGCTTAAAGAGGTTTAATATGTAGGTTAAGCTATTAATCACATAATTATCGTGGAAAAAGAAGCTAATCACTCCAAAGTTCGATAGTACCTCGATCGTTAAAACTTAGTTCTAAATAAGCGTAAAATTCAATTTCAATCAGGATGATTGATAAAATGAATTGAATTATTGCAAAAAGTAAATTCGCAATTTAACAAAGCTGTAACAAAGCTGTAACAACAACAAAACGATAAATCCACGAAATTTGGTTCTCCAAATCGAAATTAGCTTCGATCCACTTGGTATCACAGCTTCACAAGGATACATCATCTTGTAAATAAAAAAACAACCATTGGGCATCGAAATCCATAATAAAAAATAACCATTCTTCGGATTATTGATGTTAAATAATAATAATGTTTCAAACCTCAAATCTTCAAAACAGATGACCGATAAAGCAGTGTCATCGCAAAACCCGAAACAAAATATTGGAACCATATACGGATAAGAAAAGATTTACAACATTGATCAACTCCATTTTACGACGACCAAGTAAAATTGCGATTAAAACCAATAACGAATAATTATAAAAAGCGTTTAACCCATACCAGGGTGCTAAAAATAATTTGTTAATACAAATTAATTAGAAGTACTTCCCAGGGGTCCTCAACACGCCTACAATACTAAGAGACCTGACCCCATATATCTACAGATTCCTACTTCGGAACTTACCAAAAATTCGATATTGTACAATGCAAAAAAATTATACAATAATCTACCACCTCACATCAAGTCTGAAACCTCGCTCCACAAGTTCCGGAAAGCAATCAAGTCACATCTAATTGAAAAACCACTGTATTCGGTTGATGAATTCTATACCACAAATTAATCTCTGACTCCAAAGGCAGTGGCAATTGCTTTTCTTTGTACGTCATTTGATTTTTATGTTTACTAAATTTTTATTGTATTAAATTTTATTGTATATAATATTTACTATAGTAAAAAATGTATATTTTTTTTTGTATATTTATTGTAAATATTTTGTCATGCTTTGTCCATGAATTTTTTTGTAATTTTCCGTGACAATAAAGCCTTTATTATTATTATTATTTATTTATTTCAGTTCTCACATACAGTGGCAATAAGCATAAGATGGGAGATTTAGCTCCAACCATCTTATACTTTACAATGTGTTTCTTAACTTATACTAAGTATGGTACATAACTAAAATATTAAATTTTTTAGTGCATTTTTAATTTTGAGAATTTAAAAATTTTCTGACAGTATGGCACGTTTCCAAAATAACTGCTTTTTGTATTTTTGGGTACAATTTTGCTGATAGATCCAGCTTTAACAAATGGGTTTTACATTTGGAAGATATCCGTTAATATAGTCCTGTCCCTGTAGAGTAGAGAAAAATCGTCTTCAAGTACAGGTTCAGGTACGTAGTCATAATAGGGCCTAAAATTGTCCAGCAAGTTTCATTTTTTACCAAGCTGCTGGTGTAATATCTTGCAAACCTGGTTGTGTCTACGGAGATAGTCAGTAGGAGCCAAGAATGAGCATCCTCCTATAATATGCTCTATGGTTTCATTGGGGACACCACACTTTCGGAAGCGATCTGCAACATCGAGATTCATGTTATGCTTCTTGTAATTGTTACTGGCAATTACACCATCTTGAATCGCACACATGAATCCTTCAGTTTCAAAGTGTAGTAATTCCCGCTTCATCCATTCTACTGACATTTCTCCATCAATTCCTTCGGAGTCCAAAATTGTCGGATATTTGCCGTGAAGCACCTTATTCTTCCAATTAATATCTAATATAATAATATCTTTTTCTTCACAATTAAAATTTTTATTTTTTAAATTTAACCCACTAAAATTATTATTATTAAGTAAAATATTATAATTACCCGCTAAACGGCAAAATTAAATAAAATAAACCATTAAGAAACTATAAAAGGACACACGGCGATTAAACGTCAACCTCTTTCGAAATTTAACGAGTAATGCCGCTTATCAAAAATGACCGAAAAATTAGTTTATTAAACTAAAGATTCGTTACCACCCAACCCCGGTAAAGTTTTAATCGTGATGTTTAGTTGTATCAAGCCCAATAGTGCTACCGTAGGTTGATGCTGAAATTTTTGGTAATTGGAAAATGGTTCATTACACTTCTAACAAAAGATTTATGTTCAACAACCAATAAATCGGAGCGCCAACGCTCAAAGAAGCAGCAATTCATGTAAATGGAATTACAACTTGGACTTTGGTAAAAACTATCACGGAACTTGTAGTATCGGGACATTGATTGTGACATTCCACCGATGTAACATCTAGATTAAGGCAACAACTTAAATTTTGTTTTATGACTTGACAACCTAATTGTGCCTCATTGGACTCACTCATTATTGGTTTTATGTTCGTAACTTATTTTAATTTCAACTATAAAAATTATTCAATGTCACTCCGTTATTTTCTTAATCACCTTTGGTGAAATTTTTGGTGTGAACTTATATTTTGTTTAATTGTTAGTATTTTGAGTCATCCAAAATTTTGTAACTTACACTGAGCATTAAAAATATTTTGTCAACAAAATTTTACTTAGAGCTTAAATTTTAAGAATAGGGGTGTGCACACTTAAAAAAATCGATTCAATACTAATTGCGATCTATCTATATTTTTTTGTATTACTTGTGCTCATGTACCAAATTTTATTTTATTTTCGCCTATTATAGTCTATGTCTATTTTTTGTGTTTTGTTTTTTTAACCATTTATTTCAGTCTGTGTATCCTTTTGTTAGCGCAGTCAACCATCGCAGTACTGCCAGCGCCGTGGGAGATTCAACTTTAGAATCCACGAATTTTCACCTACTTGTATCTGCACTGTGATTTCCACGAGGACCCAGTTATATTTGGCACTTGACTTTTGTGGTGGCGCCCATCTTAATGCTTGACTTTTATAATATTTGGGGATTCACACAACATAAATTAAATCATTGACCTATACCACGGTTTGAGCTAACGAGGTCCCTTTTTCTGCATTTACTCACGACCTCCCGCCGATCACCCAAATATTCTGGGGGAGGGACATGATCGTACCGCATTTTTGTAGCGTAACAAGCCAAGACAGGTTTTCTGGCCGGATACTTCAGCACTGCCGCTAGCTCACAGTCGGACATAATAATGTCCAATCGGGGAAGTCGACAACTGCGCCACTCGATCTACAGTCAAAATTGAGAATAATTCCTACCTTAAGAGTAGGGTTCCCGCTCGAGGGTGAACTTCGTTCTACGAAATGTCTTAAAAAGGTAGTAGATTGGATCTTAAGACAAAAAGAAAGCGAATTGGGTTACAAAAGTTTAAAGAGTGCAAATAAATTTGGATTATTCCAAAGTTTTGCCAAATATCAGAATTGAAAACAATAATTTAAATTCAATAAAATTTGATTTCTGAGCCTTAATATTAACTGGCGGTGAATGAAATTTAATATGTAAATTTATATTAATACCCAATTTAGTTTTTGTCGAAACAATGTTACACAGATAATGTATTAATGTCTGCTAATAAATTATGCAAACCAATAACGTTAACAAAATATTGGTTGTTCTAAAACTAAGTAACTTAAATAACATAATAACAAAATAAAATAATGAACAACAAAGTTTTAAACTTAATTAAATTTGCAAGCATAATTATAATATGATTCTCAAACGTATCGATAGTTGTAATCCAAACGATTCGAGAAGTAGAAAGCGGGGTTAATTAAGCACTTATTGCTAAGAAAATATTTTCATTACTCCATTAGGAAAAGTCTCATATTACAATAAGCTCCACATGTCATGAAAGTCACACTTTCACGCACTAGTTTAAAATGCTATTTATTGATGGTTAAATTAACAATTACATTTTTTAAATCATGAAAATAAACCTGAGACACGGTTTCGGCAGTTTTTTTAGGTTGTCCTAAAATCTTCTTAGCCACGTCTAGCTTCTTGGTCTAGCAGTCTTCAATGTAACCTTCGGTGACAGCATCGCTCTTCCATCCTGCATGTCGCTTAATAGTAATTATTTCGGCGTCAGCATTAATCAACAAAGTGGCCGATGTTCGCCGAAAACAGTGACCAGTGTAGCTGGCGGGATCTTCCAATTGCAGGTAAGTCGCGATCTTGTGGGAAATTTCTCCGACGCTGTTGATTCCAATGCATTGCTTCGTGCCCTTTCCTCGATGGTAGTTCACAAAGAAACGGTCTTGCCCGGTGTCCGTCGGCCACAGAGCTTTATATCGGCTGATAATATCAAGAAGATCGATACCTCCAAACTGGCCAAACGTAATCTTGAAATTCCTAACAACATTGTTCTTGGTGTTAGGAATGTTAATAGTAATGAACATATCTCCCATGTTGATATTTTCAACTTTCAGGAAAGTCAATTCCTCTTTTCGGCATGCGCCGCTTATTCCAATTATTAACACAACCTTCAATGAATAAAAACACATTAAATTTTGTCATTAAATGAAGATTTAAATGTATTACATTCATTAACAAAAACTCCTTGCCAGCCACTTTCAGGTATTGCTCCACGTTTCCTTTGGTAACAACTGCAGACTTCTTTGAGCGATTGCACTTGCGATTTTAAAAATGCAATTAACATCGGAAACTTGCTGATATACACGTTCTCGTTGACATTCAATGTAGACCTCAACATCGAATATAAGGTATACTCCACATTGTGGAGCTTTTGATGACTTTGCTTTGTTGCTGAAAGTATGGCGAGCAAAGTATTTTCTTTTATAGATTTTACGCGATTATCCGAGCACCACGATTTAAATTTGAAGTAAGTTTTGTTATAACGTGCTTTACTTTTTTCCGGTATTAGCTGTTGGACAGCTAACGCGGCAGATTCTCCCACATCGGAGCACTCAGAATCTTCAGACAACATGTTAAAAATCTAAGAAATGCTAAATTATGACTAAAATTCGTTAAATAATTAATAAAAATCTTACAAAATAGTTCACGCAATGGTACTTTTTAATGTAACTATGTACATCATTCTTTGTTTTTTACTAACAAACCAATTTGTACTAAATCAAGGAGCTCAATTTAAGTTTCAATTTCAGATTCTCATAAAATTATTTTATGAAAATATTTGACTAAATTGACTTGAAAAAGTAATCAATTGAAGTCGTTTGTTCTTTTACGAATGTCGTCAAATGAAAAATATATTTCTATACACGTTGGAAACTATTATTTTACAGCACTCGATACGGTTTCCGATCTCGCTTTCGGCTTGCCCGGAAACAACCGATCTCACGCTTGTAAAATGGCATTTCAATTTTAATTTAAATGATGGTTGGGTTGCCTAGAGAGAGTCATTATATTTCGAAATGTCCGGTATATATTGTTTGGATAGTTTAAGTTTGGGGTGACACCTAGAAGGGGGATACGGCAGGTCGCGGTTAAAAATTTTACAGATCGACACATTAACAGCAGTGAAGTGAGACCGAGCAGTTTAGTTTTTAAAAAGTGGTATTACGTTCTTGCTGTTTATTCTAGATAGGTAACGTAAATTTTAATTTTAATGGTTTATAATATTGCGGTTTTGTTTAAATCTTATTCAACTATTTTTGTATGAATTTTTGGTTACGTATAAATGAAAAATGTGTTTAAAATCAGGACACACTTGTCTAAAAATTTTATTGTCTAGTTAATGGTTACCATGTTAAATACTTTTGTTTATATAAGTTTAAATTTGGGGATTGGGTAAATAATCAGTTAAACACGTGGTCATAAGTTTGCGTATTTTAAAGTTTAGTGTACTTTCAAGTTAGGTTATTCTTTTGCTAGCAACACGTGGTCTCGTATTTGTACGTTTTTGTTGTTATATACAGGGTGGTTTACTTTGCATACGAAGTTTTCTTACAGTTAATTTATTACACGCGTTTTTTTGTTATATACAGGATAGGTTACTTTATAGACGACGATATTTTATTTTATGTACTTGGGTAAATTGGATTTTCTCGTTATTTTCAACGATCACAAATTGAGCTAATTTTAAAAGCCCATGCCATCTACAGTGCATATAAATGAACGTATATTATTTAAATTGATCGTAATCACGGTTTCTATTTGAAATATTGCATTCAAACTAGAAAAATTACATCTTTTCCGTGCACAATTGCATTTTCGCCTAATCTAGAAAAAACTGCCCAGACTTGAGGACAAGAGCCAAAAAGCTTTTATTCCGAACTCATCGTAGCCCTCCTTGAATTTCAAATCTAAATTATGATCTACGTATTGATTTAATTAAGTCACATTTGAAGGTATTTGTTGGTTTCTTTTATAAAGGTTGGTTTGGTAATATTTACATCAACAACATAAAAATTAATATAATAATAAACAAGATATAAATAATCTTTAGACAACTAAAATCAAAGAACTTCCATAACAATTATTGTGTTGCCAAAATGGCATAAATTACTAAAATTTCACAGTTCCGAACGAATTAAATTATAAGACCGAATAGTTAAATACAGGGGAATTAGGGATCATTTAGTTACAAAACCATTGCTTCAGACTTTAAACTTTTCCCTGATATTAAGGTGAAATAAAAAGATTTGACATAACCCCAATATCTGTAGTTTTATTTGTGTTGCGGTTTACGATCGTCTCTTGTTTTTGGAGCGGTCATCTGTTCGTGTTTTAGCTAAGTTCACAACTTTGTTTTGTACATCGGAAGAAAGAACTGGTTACTAGGTGGCGTGCTGTAGGTATTTTATACAACGTGGGGTGATCAATGGCTATTTCCGTGTCATCGATGAGAAGATGTTGGCGCTAATTTCAAATTAGAAAGTCGCATCTTACACGCTGAAAAAGCATTGTTTTTATACAACTGACATTAAAAATGTCACTTTTAGTTCAAGTTACCCGGGTTAAAGATTTAATTTTATAAGGTAGCTGGGATTTTATTTTATTCGTGAAGATTGCTCTACTCGCTCTCGCTCGTTTCGCAACATTCCCCACTAACAAAATAAAATCTTACTTTTAACACTTATATCGTAAATAGCTATTCCCTAACTTGTATTAAAAATTACTATTCTAAAATGGAAATTGGTGAACTATGAAATCGATAAACCGGTAGAATTTTGAGTTGCACTACAGTAGCGGCAATATGAAACGCACGGTCATACATTTTTCAATAATGTGACAGGTTTGGTCATAAAATCTTAAGTTTAAACATCAAAACAAGACTAATTCTTACGTGTTTTAGTTGTTTATAGGGTTTTGTCTAAAAATGATCAAATATTACGCTTTATTCAAATAAACACTTTCAAAAAAGTAAATGCACTGTTTTCAGGTGCATTTTCGCGAATTATTCGCGATTTATAATCTGAATTGCAAAGTATATTTTTCAGGTAAATTTGTCGAAAAAATCTATAATAGAACTATTTTTATATCAATACATATACAAATTATGTATTAAAAAGTATTTATTTTATTAATATTTAGTAAGGCCTTTATTACACTTAGTAACCGGCGCTCCGCGGCGAGGCATAGATTCGGTTAAAGATTCCTCGCTTAAATTGTGTTTTAACGCGAGAATTATCTCAGGTATAGTTTTTGGAGATGTTGCAACAACATGCCTTTTCATAACCGACCACAAATTTCCAATGGGATTAAGATCCGGGGAATTTCCAGGCTAGTCGAGTACAAAAATCTCGTTATCTATGAGTACTTTACTACCTGGAACAAAAAAGAGAAACAATTAAAGCTATATTTTTCAGAAATTCGCTATGAAAATGTATTAAGTAACATCAAGTGATTGATAAATGTTAAAAAAAAAATTAGTTATACAATTTGTACGAACCGTTCTAGCCGCATGACACGGAGCGTTATCTTGCTGAAAGATGAATTCTTCATTTTCAACAAACAAATCCATTATAGACGGCTTCAAACTTGTTTCTAATATTTTTATATACTTGGGTGCATTCACTGTACCCTTTATAATAGGTTGATTTACCAATCCTCGCTGAGAGAAACAACCCAACACCATTACACCAATTCTACCCCGAGTGGTGTTTAACGTGCATTGTTCCGATAATCGTTCTCCTTTAAAACGTCGCACGTACCGCTTTCTATCGGAACCGAGAAGTAAAAATTTTGACTCATTTGAAAATATTACACCACTCCACTCACCCATCGACCAATTTTCGTAATTTTTTGGCAAATTCCAGCCTATTTTTTTAAATTTTCTTCGTTAGCAGAGATTTTCTACCAGCAGCATAAGCCTTCAAACAAAATTTTGCTAAGCGATTACCGATGGTCCTTATTCTGACATCCATCCTAAGTTGATTTTTGATGTCCGCTCTTATTTCTTGTCGAGTTTTAAAGCGATTCTTGACCGCTATTCTGCGAATAATCAGATCCTGAGATGCAGTCATTTTTCTCGCAGGTTATCCTTGTAATGTTATTCGACATTTTTTTAATTCAGGCTCATTCAAAATTTTATTCAAACCAAATTTCGTTCAATTGTCACATTTACTCGGATTGGAAAATTCAATTTTGTCACGTTTAATTTGCTAAAAGAACATTCTTATGCCCTCTATCGGCTAATAGTATAATTAAGCCCATTTTTAAGTAATTACCGATTCATTAGTAAACGCAGTTACCTGCAAAAACCCCTTCCCCCATTTGACGATTAACTGCGCATCGGCTGCAGCGAGCAGTCCTTTAAGATCAGCGGACTCCTAAGGTTGTGTGTTGGGAAATGGTTTCCTTTTTGTTGAAGAACTTGGAAAATTTTAGTGTTACCGTTTAAGTTTTGGGGTTCTTTATTGATCTAGGCAGATCAAGAACCATTCTGCACTCGTTGCAAATTTAATTCACGAATTCCAAGGCATGATCCAACATTGCGCAATCCCAGGTCGATTGCGTTTCACTTGAAAATTTTAAGGAAAACCATTTGAACATCACCATCGCAGACAACTTAATATCAACCTTTGTGGACCACCTGAATTACCATCCAGAACCGCTGTTGGTCACCATCATTTGCACCCCAGGGCGCCGATGTTTGCAGATTCATCAGACGACCACGTTGCCCAGCGTCCATCTTGTTTAGTTTTTCAACGTAATCCGCTTACTCCACACAACTGTAAGTGACTACGATTCTTTTAATTAACATCCCTCGAAATTTGATTTCACCAACAATTAACGGTCCACCTTGTATGGAATTTCTCAAAAATTTCCGTTGTGACGTCATCCAGTAACCTTGCCGGTTTGAACCATCCCCCGCCATTGTGATTACCGGTCCTTGCATTTTTTTAACCGACATAAATAACTTTCAAACTTTTAGAAATTAACTTTTAACTTTCATGATAATTAGTAGTGCCACCGATACCGTACAATTTAAGTCACGTTTAATTGACAATAATTTTGATTCCACTACCAAAACAAAAATTGAAGTGCTCCATGCTACACGTATTTTTAGTTAATCTTAATTGCTTTTGACTAACACTGCAAAACTTTGACTTGACTCGTTGGAGGTCATCTTTGCAATTATTTTGGGTTCAAACTAAATTTTTTATTACACCTCTACGAGTCGGGGATACAAAGTATTATTTTGTATGCTTGCAATTTTAATTATTTGATTATCTTCAAAATATTATTTCAAAAACTCTATTGTGGTAATTGGGTTGCCTATTCCTAAGGCAACATTCGATTGTATTAAATTTTTAATGTTACAACATCTTATGTGAAAAATCATATTATTTACAGGTATTGAAAATTAATGTTAAACTTCATCTCATCATTCATTTAATTTTAAGCATTATAACTGTCCGGAAACCAAAATTATTATCAACTTTCAAGATCCCGTTTGTGGTACTTTTGCAATTTATTCACCCACTATATTTTTATAATTTGTTTTTTTGTCGTTAATTAGCCTTTCATTAAAATTTATTAACTTCTCATGGACCTATCTTTCTATTGAATCTACCTGCCTCAAAATCATATTTAGTTGAAGATTCCATCTCGAGCCGAACTCAACGCAAGGTAAGATTTAGTGACATTTGCTCGAGTGGCGCCCTCTCGATCTTGACGACTTTTGAAGATTCTTTGAGCAACATCGTTTACTTGGACCCAGGATTTCCTTGTTTTTCAGCGACCCACGACCTCGCCGACTCGAGCCAGCGGCAATCCTGTGTGTCTGAGCGGATAGCCATTCCCCGCTATCAATTTGAGACTTAGGGCAGTTTGAGCCCGTGACATCCTTTTGGAAGGGGTTTTGTACTTCCAGTAGCATCAAATTTTTTTTTAAATCGACTTACTGCGCTTCTATGGCATCCTATTTTCTCATTTATAAAAATAAAATTTGTATTTTCTTTGAGCCGTATTAAAATATTTCGCTTTTTCACTTCACTTAATTTCTTGTTACTTGACATATTTTGCACAGTTTTCGAAACAGCTCAAACACATTAGATACAATAAATGCACAATTACTCTAAAATATGCTTAAATACCTGTATTTTAAAACCCCAGATACAGAAAACCCCTATCCCTAAAATAAAGACCAATTGGTGTCGATATTTGTTTAATTTTATAGGCGTGCGATTCATATTGCCGCTACTGTATATTTATTTTAATAAGCACTATTATAAATTTTTAACTTTCAGTTGATGTGTTGAATAGAGAACGTTTTGTAATTAAGTACAATTTTTGAAAGGACAATTACTGTGACTCGTTGTAATTTACTGATTAACAAAATGTCACTAATAGGAGAGAGTGGAGGAATATCGACCACTTAAGTGCCATTAAAGATTTCCAGTAGTAATCTTTAGAATTAGATGCTCAAAATGGTAAAATTGCTTGGTCACTTTATCTACTACGAGATTCTTATAGTGATTTTTCAAAAATATCGTGATGCGATATTATTTTCTATCAAATTTTGATTAGAGCCCTGAGCTCGAGAACGCACGTTGGCACGGTTGTTATTTTGTGTTTGTGATGTGTATTTAACCGTCCACATAGAATCGCGACCAGTAGCCTTTGATGTGTACACAATTAAGTGATAACAACAAGTATGCGATACTGATGACGACTAATGAGTCAGAAACACATGTCATAGTGTGATGGCTAGGAAGTCGAAGAAGCAGTACATGTGTCTATCGCTCTTTTCCTTAATTGTGTTTTAATCTAAAGTATATAGTGTAATATCGACCAGCATGGTCGATTTTACCCGAACCTGTACATTTAATCTTAAAAATTATTTTAGCAAAAAGTACAGATTAAAACTGCACCAAATTAGATTCAAATTATGGAAAACTATCCACTGTATCCTAGCAATGTAAAATTCAATACATTTAAAAATATAAAACTGTCCCAGCCTTAATAAAAGCAGCACAATTTTAATAAAAAAAGTTTAAAAACCAGCAAAACTGACAGCATATACATATGAAGAGTGATAGCACCATACTAAGTTTATAAATTAGGCATATACAAAACTATCTTTCATCTGGTAGGTAAAGTTCGCTCGTATGGCGCCAAGTTTATGAGATCTGAAGCTGGTCGATTTTATCAGAGGGTTGATATTCCCCCACTCTCCCCTAATGGGGTTCGAAATTTTGAATAAAATGGTTACTAATTCACTGAATACACAAAGGAAAATTTGGAGATTAGTTTGATATAAAAATGGAACACTTACAGAGGCGTTGTTTATTTACCCTGAAATGTTGCGAGGCGGATGAAGATGACCCCGGGATCAGGTTTCAACTCCAAAATGTCGAAGGAATTTTTCATCAAAGAACATCGACGGGATTACGGTTACTTTTGGAAAACTAATATACCTTATACCTATACCAATACAGTGTGTTCACGATAAGAGATAACAGTGAATAATTCTTATATGTAAATATTACTAGATACAAAACAAAGTTTAAATAGTTTTTTATTCAACTCGAAATTTACCATCGGAAACTGCGAAAGTAAATTTTTTTGTACTTCAAACTCAACCGGAAGTAAACATGAATTTATTTTTTTAAATGGTAACATGTCTTTTTTTTAACAATTTCGTAATCTGCAGTTTTTTCTCTATATAGACATATCAAATTATCATAGGGTTACATAAAAAAATTTTCGAGTAAAATGTATGATAAATTTATTAATTATTTAATTTATTTAGTGTGCTATGAAAACAAAATGATGCTATAGTATCTTGTCTTGACCAAAATGGTAGCAATTTTGAATAATTTATCAGATTGGTTGTGTTTTCAGTATCGTGATGTTGTTTTGTTTTCATAGCACACTAAATAAATTAAAATAATTAATAAATTTATCTTGCATTTTGCTCGAAAATTTTCTTATGTAACCCTATGTTCATTTTATATTTATGTATAAAGAAACAACTGCAGATTACGAAAATGCTAAAAAAAGACATGTTGCCATTTAAAAATTTAATTTCATGTTTACTTCCGGTTGAGTTTGAAGTACAAAAAAATTTATTTTAGCAGTTTCCGATCGAAAATTTCGAATTGAATAAAAAACTATTTAAACTTTTTTTGTATCTAGTAAGATATAAGAATTATTCACTGTTACCTCTTATCGTGAACACACTGTATACAGTGCTCTTTTTGTTAAAAAAAAGGTGGTGGAACGCTAATAAAAAAAATGATGTTTTTTGCAATTTGGGTGGTTGAACGCCGTTCCAAAGCGTTCATTGACAAAAAGAGCACTGCCTATATATTACCCTATTTATTTAAATATGCTAAGTTCTTTTCACAATATCACAATATCACAATATCGATTATTTCCTCTATTAATCATTAGTTATTTGGAGTTTATATCTCTTAATGTTAATGATATTCATCAAATTCTTCAATATTTTTGGATATATCTGTAAAAACCTGTGGTGGATTCCTAAATCACATTATAATGTGTTTTTAATTTTATTTATCTAGATACAATTTTATTTGTTTAATTCCTAATATAAAAGGATACTAATTATGTACACTAACATATCGTTACGTATTTTCTGATAGTACAGATGAATTTACTACTTCAAAAATATGAAATTTCAAAATTGCATTCAATGCGCTGTTGGGAGAGGAATACCACTTACATCCTTCTTAGGATTTCCATGGGTAAAATATAGTTGCCGTCACATAGGTGGAACTAGACCACAAATAACTCTTTACCACTCTAAATCACGTTTATTCATTGCCTTGTGTATTATGTTTTTGTTAACAGCAGTTTGCGTTGTAAATTACATTAATATAAAAATTGCTTTACATGCGGAAAATGCATTTTTCAATACAATGATCCATATTGCAGATTTTATGTTAAATTTTGCTGCAATAGTTGTAATAACGGTATCAATGCTACGTATACAATCTATGATTGATGTTTTTTACACAGCTCAAAATATTGTTGATAAATGGGAAGAGCATACATCAAAAATTTTATTATCAAAAAGATATACATTAAAACTAAGAGCCAGAGCTTTGAAGCACTTGGTATTCCTAGTTTTACTTGAAGGAACATTACTAGTGGCATTGTTTGGTGTAGATAGCGATCCAACTTGGAGTACATTTGAAAAAGTTGGAATGATTGTTTCTGCTTATGTTAACTTCATGTTTGCAGCATTTATTGACATTGTCGGAAATCTATATATCATTATGATTGGTAGCTATGGAAACCAGCTTAAAACTGAGTTAATCAGAAGATTTTATGTTTATGAAAATTTAAATAACACGTTAGTGTCATACTGCCAGTTGCATATTAAATTAAAACGCCTTCAGGGACTATTTAACACTTTTCTAAATCCGACAGGCCTCATGTGGATGTTGAATGCCATTATACTTCTAATTTGCAGCTTTTTTTTGATATCAATGTGTTTCTTAGACAGCGAATCAAATCCAGTAACGACAAGAATTATTGTTATATTAGTAATAATATTTGGGTCGGGGTGTATAGCATTGAATCTCATACTGATAGCAACAAAAACAATAAACGTGGTAGGAATCATATTGCTATTATACTATTACAATAATGAATTATATTTAGATGAACCAAAGAGTATGTATATACATAAAGGGACAGCTCTTATGGGAATACTTGTCACAAGTATTTCTTGATGGCTCTGCTACGCCATCTAGTGGATGGGGTTATCTCTACGTCTTAATTTTTGGTCCTCTATATACAGGGTGCTGAATGATTTAGCTGAACATAGAAAATTAACATGTAAAAACTTATTTTTGCAAAAATACCTCCCTGTATATAAAGGATCAGCCATAAATTAAAAATTAAAACGTAGAGATCACACCGTCTACTAGATGGCGTAGCAGAGCCATTAACAAAAACTTGTGACAAATATTTATTAATGGCTGTCCCTCCATATATACATACTTTTTGGTTGAACTAATATTTTTTTCGAAAATTTTTATATTTATAACGGATTTCAAAGTTTTTTTTTAACTTTTTCAAAATTTATAAAATAAAATTTATTGCATAACACTCCCGTGCATTGAAGAGTAATTTCAATTTAGCCAAATTATGCTCTAAACAATAGCTGCATATTCTAACAAAATCAACAATTAATTTTGATGTTATGTTATAACTATGTAAATATTCAGGCTAAACAAGTTTAAAGAAAATTATTAGTATTTATATAATTATGTATGTCGTAGGGACGTGACCAATTAGAATTTTTGTACGGGTATCCTGCAATAACCAATTTAACATTTGAAGAAGCGGAGAAGGTAAATATTACACTCTTGTTCGATTTTCGAAAAAAAAAAGATATTTGGCAATATTTAGTTTTAAATTTATGGCAAAAAAGTTCTAATAAATATTAATATTTATTAGAATATTAATATTAATATTTATTAGAAGATATATAATTATATATCTTTACAAAACCCAGACAACACTCAATATCTACTGGATATCCAGAGATACAGTCCAGATGATGTATGTATGTCCAGGACTTTCTCTGGATAGCTATTAGATATACGTCGCACAACATCTAGAGAACGTATATAGCCGACATTTAGTAGACATCTATTTTATGAACGGCACGACCGCGACCGGACTTTGTCTGGATATCCAGGAGATATAGTTGGAAAATATCTAGTAGATGCAATAGAAAATTGTATTGTAGATATCTAAATCCTAATAACAAAATCGATGGGGGGGGGGTTAAAATTATTAGATTGTGCTGTTAAGATGTAAAATTTTAATGTAAAATTTTGTATGCGAACATAATATTAACTAAATACATTCTTAAATTTTATGAGAATTTAAAAATGAATAATAAACATGCTACATGTAAGAAAACGTGTATTGGTTTTAAAAATTGCAAATTACAATGTACCTGTGGAGGGTAAAGCGTCAAAAGATTGAAAAGGTTGTACATTATACTATTAAGTGAATAAAATGTGACCATTATGTTTTTATTTCAAATGCGATAAATAATATGGAATTATTTGTGGCAATTTGGGTAGTTAGCATACGTCTTCCTGCGGCCTACCCAAAGGTAAAAATATCTTCTGCTGCCGTTAAAATATGTTCAGATTCTTTATTATTTTCCGACTTCGCAGTTTTCAGCAGGTTTAGATCAAGTTCCTCTTCCTCTTCTTCTGAAATAATTATCTCCAACCTATACATTTCTTGCATATTGTCGATGTTAGTTCTTTTGAAGACCGACGCTTTTTAATTTCCAGTTTGATGGATGCACCCATATTTCGTCCCTTTCTAGTAACATTAAAGTTTGCGATTTTACCTGTTTTAAAATAATATCTTCATCTATGGAGTGCCATCTTCCTCTCTACCATCGTTTTACCAATTATATCAAGTTTAACGCTAGCTGATATAATTAAATGCTGCAGTATATCGGAGTCGTCGTAAACCACGACGAATGCTCTTTTGTTTCTGTTTCCGGAACATACTTTAAAAATTTTCGTTTTCATTGAACTCGCTATTTGGTTGTAATCGAGGTTTTTGTATTTACTTTTCTTTAAAAATGTTTCGTTTATATAGTTGTTAAATCGATAATTATTTTTATTGAAAAGTATTCGAAAAGTTGTTGTTTTTGTTTTAAAACCCATTTCTTTTATGCCGGGTGACCGGTCGATCCTCTGAACATAGGAAATTAACATAGAAAATTGATTTTTCTATACGACTATCATAGAATGTGGGCATTCTGATTCTATTTTTAAATACAGAATATCTACATTCTTTCTTTTTTTATTCTTGCACCGATTATCGGTACGAGATTAATTATTCTCGCACAGATTAGACCAATTAGAGCAAAGAATAATTATTCTCGCACAGATTAGACCAATTAGAGCAAAGAATAGACTACTATTTGAAGTGACATCTATTACCAAATTTTTGAACTCAATTTATTTACACATCTGTCAAATTAATAAGAAATATTATATTTAAGTGCCTGGATTACAATTTATAAAAGACAGTTAAAAATTTACTCGCGTAATATAAAAGATGGATAAATTTAAATTTATCATTTAATTTAACCTCTTGATTTACTATTGATTTAACCTATGTCAATTTGTCTTTGTTTTTAATTCACAAATTTTATAAACAAAAATCAAGTTTGTCAAATGAGTAAACTTTTTTGCGTGCGATCGATCTGAATTTTTGCACATATTTTCCTACCGATAATACACAAAGGGTGTGTACGAGGGGGGACAATTTTTTGCTCAGTTTCTCGATATCTAGCGCCGTTCTTGAGTTATTGCTGCGTTTCCGCCACTCAAACTTGAATTAGCGATAACTCGAAAACGGCGTTAGATATCGAAAAACTGAGCAAAAACTTCTCCCCCCCTCGCTGCAACTCCTCCCCTGTGAATTATCGGTAGGAAAGCATGTGCAAAAATTCAGATCGATCGCGCACAAAAAAATTTTCTCAGTTTTACAAGTTCTAATTACGGTCAAAACTTATACAGCTTATTATTTTAATAGTCCTATAGAAAGTATAGTCTGAAACACGTTTGGAATGGCTATTCCAAACTTGTTTCAGAATATACTATTCTTTAATTTCTGCTTCCCATCACAGCGTATAGGAATGAAAATAGTATCAATTTAAAGAGATTTATATTCCGCTTCTAAAGATACCTAACACTTGATATTTTGTTTTTTTTAATTACTGGTAAAAAATCACTAATAAAATGCAAAAAAGAGATTTTAAAAATAATTTTAGTTGCCTTGATTGAATTTTATTTTTTTTATTTTTTAACAATTGCAATAAAATTCAATCAAGGCAACTAAAATTATTTTTAAAATCTTTTTTTTGCATTTTATTAGTGATTTTTTACCATTAAATTTAAATTTAAAGCTTGTCGTCTTCTTTGTTTCTTATTATTTTCATACAAATTATAATTACTATGTTTTAGTTCGAAATAATTAAAACTTATTTTGTAAAGTTGCCATCATCATTTACAATTTCAGAAATGGTTCTGATTGATATGAGCTTAGTTGGAACAGTAAGTTCAATATACAAACAACAACAATGACAAAACAACTTATGTTACTTACTTTTCAGATAACAGGAACTGTACTTACGTATGTTGTAGTTGCAATACAGTTTGAATTACTTATATGGAATCAAAAATAAAGAAGAAAACTTATCTTCTGGTTCTTTGCACCGCACAACACTACAAAGTGATTATTAATCTTTAATTCTCACTTTCTAACATTTAGCCACCTTTAGCTATCTGGTGAAATATTTATGTTAGAAATTATTAAATAATGATTAAATCATGATTTAATGATTTAATCAATGATTAAATAATTATTAAATCATGAGATACCAAAGGTTTGCAATTTCAGGTGTGTAATATTGCCCGCACTAAATACAAAATTGCTCGTCTGCCGGCCGGAAGTGGTCGCCTTATATTCACAATAATTTTTAAAAGCGTAAAAAAAATTGACCTACTACCGTCTAATTAATACCAAGATGATTTACATGCCAAAATAAGTGAAAATAGGAACTACATCGAAAATTATTCGTCTGCCGCTTTTATGTGGTCGCATTCTCGAAGCAGACGAGCTCAAAATTGAAAAATAAAAAGTTGAGATTTTGATACTAACCGACTGTCTCATCAATACCAAGCTGGTTCACGTACAAAAATGAAAATATGATTAATTTTTCATCACACGGCTTTAAAGCAAAATTGCGTAGATTTTTTAACCAAAAACCGAGAAATGGGGGAGAAAAACGTCCAGTCAAAATAGTGAAAATAGGTGCATTATTTCCGGTAGAGCTAATTTTTTAATCAGTTGTACGGATTGATGATTGGATGGAATTTTAGTAATTTCTCAACAAAAAATTTCTTCAAAAAACAGCAAACTTTTCTTAACTTTTTTGGTTTTTACCAAATGGTGGTCAAAATAAGCATCTGTAAAAAATGTACTTTTATACCTTTTTAAAGCACAGTAAATTTTCTATCATTTGAAACTAAAAAGAGTTTTCTAGCTACAGTAGTTTCCATGTTACAGCTCTTCAAAAATCAGAAAAATTTCTCAAAATTGGAAAATTTGGGAATTCCAGCCAAGTTTTACCCCTTATCTTAAAGCAACAAACGCATTCGTGAGCTCAAAAAAATTATCGACAATTTGAATGCACTTGGGATATTGTATATGAAAATTTAAAAAAGTTTCTTGCCGCGCTGTATGCCAGGCGACTCGCTTTGATTGAGTTTTAAATGTTGTGATTTTACTCTTCGATTCCAGCTCCCCCCCCTCTACACGTAATTGTTAAATACGCCACTGAGTATATTATTTTTACTTCCTTGTAACCATGGAAGTATTGTAATCCCAATTTTTTTTCGGTTTCCAGATTTTGACGTAAATATCCGTTTTGATCTTACCTGAATCCATTTTGACTATTTTCGTTGTGACGTCTGTACGTACAGTGAGTAACGAAAATATCCGTACACTCCTATGTTAACAATGTAAATTGGACATTTTGAAGCCGTTTTTTTTCATATAAAAGTCGATTTTACAGCAAAACTTTGTTGCAAATTTCATTTCTTTCAATTTTGTTTATATGAATTTTTTTATTTTGTCGCTCCGGCGCCGTTTTTGACTGACAGCGACTTAAACAACACTCTGTAAAACACAAAAACTTTTGTCATCTATATCTCGGAAACGGTGCAAAATAATTAAAATGTTAACAAGTAATCTTTCTTGTAATTTTTATTCTCTACATTTTTGTTCCTCTACATTTTTCTATTTTATAGCACCGTTTCCGAGATATAGATGACAATAGTTTTTGTGTTTTACAGAGTCTTGTTTAAGTCGCTGTCAGTCAAAAACAGCGCCGGCGCGACAAAATAAAAAAATTCATATAAACAAAATTGAACGCAAGGAAATTTGCAATAAAAAATGTCTAAAAAGTTTTGCTGTAAAATCGATTTTTATATGAAAAAAAGCGGCTTCAAAATGTCCAATTTACATTGTTAACATAGGAGTATCCGGATATTTTCGTTACTCACTGTATATATTATATAGTCGATATATAGGGGTAAAAAACTTGTAAAATAAGTTTTTCAATAAATATTAAATAATGGTACCTTTCTACATGTGGTTTGTTTAATGTAACACTTTTTTGCCATGTTCGTAATTAGATACTTAGATTCATTCTACTAAATATGGTATTAAACACGTTAAACGTTAAGTATTTCTTAATAATTACCTCATTACAAGTATTAATTTAAAATACGGGCATATGCCAACCTGGCGCTAAATTCAATTTTGATAATTCCGACTCACACACTAGTTCCGATCAATACTTGCGTTTATTGTGGCATTTAGCTAGATTATTTAGCCCCCCTTTTCGTCGCAATGTATGTGTAAATAACATTATAATACTACTAATTTTATTTATTGTAGATAATTTTATGTTAACCACCTATATTATAAACCCATCAGATATCATATACCTACGAAAAAAGTTGTAGTTATTTGGAGTGCTTGCCATATTAAGCTTGGGTTGACGGAAGCAAAATGAAGTTTGAAAATTGTGTACATTGCGTAGTAGAGAAAATACTACCATTTTCAACTTGTTTGGGATTTTCATGTATAATCTTCGGCTGTCGACATACAGATAATAATCAGTTACAAATGACTATTTATATCTTCAAACCTTTCTTATGTATTTCCTTGTTTATTATGTTTTGGTTAATATTAGTTTGTGGTTTAATTGTAATTAATTTAAAAAATTCGTTACACCAGGATAACGCATTTTTCAATGCAATGATATATATTTCTGATTTAACGTTTCATATCGGTTCCATAATGTTAATGATGGTATCAATGCTACGCATTAAAACCATAATTAGTGTTATTACCACAATGCAGGGAATATTTGACAAATGGCAAGAACACACATCCAAGATACTATTATCAGAAATCGAAACCTTCAAATTAAGAACCAGAATCAATAAGCAGTTGATATTTTTAGGTGTAACGACAGGTATACTAATAATGATTATGTTTTGGATAGATAAGGATCCCAATTGGAGTATAATTGAAAAAGCTGCAACTGTCGTGTCTTTTGTTACTTATGGAATATTTACAATCATTATTGACGTCATAACTCAATCATATACTTACATATTTATAAACTATGAAAACTATTTTCAAGATGAATTAACTGAAATATTTTATGTTCATAAAGATTTAAGTGATACATTGATGTCATACGGCCAGTTGCACTTGAAACTAATAAAACTTTCAAAAATATTCAACACCTATCTAAATCCGTCAGCCCTCATATGGCTATTGGCAGCTATAGCACTTATAATTTGTGGTTTTTTTTTGTTATTAATGTGCTTGATAGAGAGCGAATCACACCCATTAACAACAAGAATAATTGTCGTATTACTTTTAATTGGTTCAAATATATCCATAATTGCTCATCTCATGATAGTGGCGACAAATTTACTAAAGGCGGTAAGAATTCCTAGTATATACTATATTATACTAAGTATATCATAATACTATACTTATATTATACTATAATATCATAATATATACTATACTATATAACTATATACTATACTACTACATAACAGTAGTATATAGACAACTCAACAACCAAATTTATAAAATTACTAGGGAATAAAACCCTAACAAAACTTTTAACAAAAGTGCGGTAAAAAATTTTAAATACAGTAGAATCCGCTTAATGTGATCTCGGATAATGTTATCAGTCGGTTATTGTGATCATTTTTTTGGAAACCGGCCACTTTTTCTTTCTTTTTTTTCTTCTATCTTGTTCTAATCCAAGTTTTCTAAAATTCGCCTTTTTCTAAATTTCGCTAATTGTTATCAGTTATCAGTTAATATTATTAAAATGACCTTGGCCCAAAGTGATCACATTAAGCGGATTCTACTGTATTGTAAATTTGAAATACAAATAAAACTTTTGCAACAAAAAATACAATTCCAAATTACACACCAAAATATCAATGGAGGATTTTGGAACATGGCAATATTATGATTTTATGGTCGAAATTCTATTCTTTCAATGTTCATTTAAATTTCATTAAATACATACTATAAATATACCACACATTTTAATTGAAATTTCCTATTTTTATGTTTATTCTATTATTTGTGTATAATTTTAGGCACGCAACCAATTGCAATTTTTGTACCAATATCCTGCTGTAAGGAGTTTATCATACCAAGATGAAATTAAGGTAAATAAAGTTAGTTTTAAGGTAGGTCACTACCTACATTTTTTTGTAGCGAAACCAAAATATTATTTGTCCTTCACTTTTGTAAAATAGGTAAACAATTGCATACTACCAATTTTTTAATTTTGTCACAATAGTTGTATCTCGCGATAAAAGTGTAAAAGACCATCTGATCTGCTAGTTTATCATTAAAAAAATAAAAATTCTTACTAGGAGATGACCACTTAGGGGCATTTTTGTAAATTTGGCCACTTATGGTGCTGGAAGGTCAGCCTTCCAATAACAATTTCCCAAAGTTGTAGAGAGAGATGGCCAGAAGTTTTCGAGAAAATTGAGTTTTAAAATATTCACACCGAGATATAAATACTAGAAATATATGAGTTAGCAATAAGGAGCGTGGTCTAGAGGTTAGAGAGTGAGGTCTTGTAAACTGTAGGTCGCGGTTTACGCGCTACAGTTTACTAGGTTGCTAGTTCGATTCCCGACGGCTGTAACTTTTTTTTTCTTGAATTCATTTTAATTTTCTCCAATACGTAAAAATTGATCGAATTTATGCTTCTTGACTAACAATATTAAGATAAATTTTTTTGGTACAAAAATAAAGAACGTCGGGTATAAGGTATTCATGTGTCTTTTATTTATAAACTATACAATAATTTATAGTTAAATAATAAATTATACAAGGTGTCGCAACTTTTCACTCCACAGTCGGGGTTTCGCAGGTGCCCGAATGGTATCCGTTATCAAAGCACGAAATGTTACGCGGCACCTTGCACACTGCACAAATGACGCATTATTGCAGGAGCATTTTATTTTCAATATGTCTATCGGAAAACAAACTTCGTTAAAATTTTGAAAAATGTCCCTGTCATCGCACAGCTTAGAAGCAAACCATAATTTTAAAATTAAAAATAATTTTTTGTTTTTAATTTATCTTAATATTGTTAGTCAAGAAGCATAAATTCGATCAATTTAAAAAAAAAAATTTTTCAAAAATTTTTCAAAAATGAATTCAAGAAAAAAAAAATTACAGCCGTCGGGAATCGAACTAGCGACCTAGTAAACTGTAGCGCGTAAACCGTGACCTACAGTTTACTAGACCTCACTCTCTAACCTCTAGACCACGCTCCTTATTGCCAACTCATATATTTCTAGTGTTTATATCTCGGTGTGAATATTTTAAAACTCGATTTTCTCGAAAACTTCTAGCCATCTCTCTCTACAACTTTGGGAAATTGTTATTGGAAGGCTGATCTTCCAGCACCATAAGTGAACAAATTTACAAAAATGCCCCTAATGCCCGGTTTCTGAAGATCTCTGGTTATCCTTTGGTCAGCTAATCAAAGGTTAAAGTTATCCTTTGGTTAAAGTAAGATGGGTTCTGAAACCACCAACTACTAGAGGATAACTAACCTCTTGTCAACTCGCTTAATTGAATTGCCGGTAGATGGGGATGCAGTAGTTACTTCAAATTAACCAGTTTTTTTTGTAATTTTATTACTTTATGTTGGCAAAAATCTGTTATACATTTAAATGTTTTGCCGAAAAGTTTAAACATAATATTATTTTTATTATTATTATTAATAAAAATATTTGAAAATAAATTATTTTGTGCGTAAAAATAAAATAGATTTGAATAAAAGAAGTAAAAATTTCACCGACTTCGACGAAGATGTCTTATTTGATATCGAACAAGAGTTTAATCACAAATAAAAGAATAAAAAAAGAGACGGAACTAATATGAAATTTAAAAACGATGCATAGATCGAAATAAGCACTGAATTCAATTCAACTGTCATAATAAATTCGATTGCGCATGTTATACAAAGTTAACCAGTGGATAACCCGAGCCCATCCGCAGGTCAACTTTGACCAGAGATCTAAGGATAACTTTCGCTATAGAAACTCAAAATCTGCAGGTATACTGCGGTTAAGCTTAACCTTTGTATAACTCGAGCTTCAGAAACCGGGCATAAGTGGTCATCTCCTAGTTAGTGTGATAAGGATCATGTGCCACCCGACAAGTTAAAGTGTTTCAATAAACTCCGGTATAATTTCATATTTAGTTAAGAAAATCGATTTCTGATATTGAACCACTTTTTCTCTCTCATTCTTCTGGTTATATTGGTACTTTCCATTAATACTGGCACTTTGGAACACATTTGTTCATTTCCTGTGTCGCTGTCATGATGTGAATTTTGTAATTTCTAAGCAGCTATAAGTCAATTAAACGTTTTGTCGGTGTTTGGGTATTGTTTACTTGTTAAATATGCTGATGCTCTGATAAGATTTTATTTTATTTTATTTTGTTTTGCTTTGTAACCTTGTGTTATGATATTTTATGAGTTATGATGCTGCGCATGTCCGCGTAAAAGCGGGAGCTACAAGCTACCAGCTGTATGCCGACGGCCTTAGGCCTAACATGTACTCTCACTTAAATAAATACATTCCTACTATAACTGACCTTTTATTAAAACACCTTGGATGTGGCATTCGGACCCTATAAAACCTACACAAGCTCCGTTCTTTTGATTAAAATTATTGTTAAATACGTAACGGCCCATTATTTCGTTTTATTAAATGTAATTTATGTTTTAGTTCGAGATGTTTAAAACCGTTTTTGTGAAGCTACCACCTACTATTGTAGTTTCTGAAATTTTTCCAATTGATGTCAGATTACTTGGATTTGTAAGTTTATAATATTATTTTTATATACAAATATTTAAAAATAATTCTATGGTCTTTTAGGTAACAGGAACAGTAGTTACCTATGTTGTGGTAGCATTGCAGTTTCAAATATTAATCTGGAATCAAAAATAAAGAAGCTTATTCTTTTTCGGATTATGCGCACCGGTCTCTCACTTGGTTGAAAATGTTAAAAGTTAAAATTGTTTACGATTATCACAACTATCACTTTATTGTAAGTTATAACTAGATAGAAAGAAAACTGCGAGTACCTATCACAAAGCAAAAACAAGAAGAACCGTCTAAAGTTCATAGTGTGGGAATATACACTTATTTTTCGATTTTACCTCAAAGATGTGTACAGCACCTTGCGAAGAAAACTGTTTCAAACTTTTCCAGTTATTTTTATCTTAGGAAATCTTAGGAATTCTGATGTAGTGTAGAAATTCCTAGGAAGTGTTGGGAAATCCTGATAAAGTTTAGGAAATCAGGAAATCTTAGAAATACTATAGGAGTAAATTTGTTTTTTTAACTCTATCGATGAGAAATTTTGAGGCAACCCTTGGAAAGCTTTTAAAAATCTTACTACTTCCCCCTCGTCTGATATCTAAGGATCAATTTTGCTGTCAAGCAGAATTTTCTGGTATTGAAATATCTTTTGCTTTATAAGTTATAATGACGGAGCCATCTCGTGATCTTAAATTGCGTTATATTGATAGCACGATTTTCCGCACAGTTTGAATACTAATCTTTAGTTACTAATTATTTTAATAAATTTAATGGTGGAATTTATAATCGTGCCATAAAGCTTTCTTAGCTTCAAGGTCATAATTTATAATTTTGCCGAGAAATTATCTGAGTAGATGGCGTAACTGTACACATTTTACGATTCAGTTGCATTGGTTGTCGCAAAGCAAAGCGACGTGCCGTACCAGGCGCAAGTTTTAAAATAATTGAAATTATCTTGAAACAAAACGTTTCTTATAATACTTATAATTAGGGACCGGATTATATGCATTTGCATATTTGCATATGCATTTGCATATTTGCATATGCATTTGCATATTTTCATATGCATTTGCATATTTGCATATGCATTTACATATTTGCATATGCATATTATTTGCATATGCATTTTCATATGCATTTGCAAATATTCATTGCAATTATGTATTTGCATATTATTAATATGCATAATATTAAATATAAATTTGATGTAGAATGCTTATGTTAAAATATAATGTCGTTCAAAACATTATATTCTTTCAATACAAAAAAAAATTTATATTTTTAACGAATTTTGCGCTGTAATTGAGGTTTTGTACTATTGAATACAAAAAACACGTTGTAAAATCGATTATAACTGACACCAAAAGTTGTTTTAGTAAGTAAGTTCAAATATAGAGTGTTGAGTGCAAAATTAAAGTGATTTCAACAATAAAATTGATGTTTTATTTCATAATCTTTATTATATGAAAACAGTTATAACAAGAGTTTTTGTAAAACATTTTCTAATACAACACACGGGGTGTTCTACGGAGCAATTTCCGAAGGGATCGAGCTGCCATGTCATAAAGACAGTACAGGGGAGTGTTGAGGATTAAACCACACTCATAACCTTAAGGTTATCATGGCGTAGCTTCTTCTAGCTACTGAGAATTGTAATTTTGTTAATTTTGATTTAACTTTGAATTATTGCATTTTCTAATTTTATTCTAAAAAGGAGAAATTTTAGAGTAAAGGGGCTGATAAAATCAACTCTACAGTCATCTTACTTAGAGAGGAATACATATATTGGAGGAATATATATATTGTTTGTATTTAGTAGAGTCACCATTATATGGTAACCATTATAGACTCTACTAAATACAAACAACTACTGAAAGTATTGAAAAATCATCATTGTACGAGGGTGATATGCTCACTGCTAGACGGCCAGACTACAGAGTTTTAGTTCAACTCAAATCTTAAATTTAAAAAAATAAGAACAATACAATACGTTGAAAGTCAATAATTCAAAAAATTAAAAGACACACTTATCACATAACAGATTTGGATTAAGAATATTTGAAATTATGAAAATGTCATAATACGATATTACGTTATTTCATAGTTATTTCCAATCATCAGTCAACTAATAAATTGAAAAATAAGAAAAATATTCGAACTAAACGAAAACAATTTAAAATATTGATTAACATGTACAAAATTGACTTACTATAACCTCACAAAAAATATCAAATCTAAACGTTATCAGGTGTAGGAATGAACAAAATACGTATTAGATTAACTTAATATTTTTCCATGTGGTGGCGTTCGTTTAATGTAAATCTTGAATAATCAACGAAAACCAAAATTTTTATTATTTAAGGTTGTTTGAAGGAGGGTGAGGGAGGCTAGAAGCTGGAATATGTAGAAAATAAGTGAAAAAATTAAACAAAAACCCGGAAAACCGATAATTTTTAATGATCTTTTTACAGTTTAAGGGGACAAATCATCTCTAAAATCAACTGTTTTGCTACAAATATCAAGTTTTCAACTCTAACCAGAAGAAATATAAAGGCGTTGTGATCCCTAAAAATTTTCTAAAAGTGATCAAAAAAATGGGGGGGGGGGCGAAAACGGTGGGTGATGAGAGAAAACGGGGGTCTTATTTGGATTCATGAGGTCATTATGTAAAGTTAACTTTGATATAACTTAATTGTTGTCGAATTAACGTATTCTTAAAAATTTCTTATACTTTCTTGTATTGCTGTCAATCGTACAATTCAGAAACTAATCTTTGAAGATTCTCAAAATTTGTCTCATAATATAGGGCAGCATTGAGCAACGTTCCTCATCTTATAAACACTGATTAGGGAGAAATAGGAGAAAATAGAGAAAGAGGGAAAAAACATTAAAAAAAGCTCAAATATACTAATGAACTAATGCATTTTTTCTAGAGATTGTGATGCTAAAATTTGATTTTACGTCGCTGAATTAATGATTTTTTGACTCAATGAAGATTCCAAACTCATTTAAATCGATTGTATTACTAAATTAAGTATGACTCTATTACCACAAATTAAAATTTTCAAAATTTGTTGGGTTGGTTTTTTTAAGTAATAAAATAGTAGCTCAAAAACGTCCAGAAAGGCATGGTATTTGTTTTAAAATATTAAATTAAACTTTATAATTGTAAAGTACACGGGAAAAATGATCAGTCACAAGTTTTATATTTCGCACAAAAAAGATTTACTTACCCATAAATGGGTAATTGTAATATTTTATAATAATATTTTATTATATAATAAATTTTAATATTTAAAAAATGTTTAGACGCTGGATTAAAATCATTTTTATATTATGTGTTTACTAGGAGATACCTACAATTACCATTATGACATTAATAGTTTATTTTTCAGCAAAATTGGACCCTGATCGTTATTCCCGTGTACTCTTCAATAAAAATTTCTTCGCCCTTGTGGAGAAACAGAATCTTTTCTACACGCTAAAAAAAAAGAAGAACCAGTTTAAATTTTTGTAGAAGCTCACAATGTTAAAACAAGCTGTCGAGTCGGAAGCAAACTGCAGTTTCCATGAAAAGAAAATAACTGCAGGTAGTTGATTGAGTCAATAATTCCCGGTTATCGGCTGAAAATAAACCAAAGAAGAACTCGTAGCCACTTGTCTTAATATTATCGCTAATGGAGAAACATAATATAAGACAAGTAAACTACACCAAAAGTATATCAAAATTCGTTTGTTTTAAAACATCACACGTAGCTGGAGAATTAATACTAGCAATGATAACACTATTATCGATGGAATCATATTATAGGAAGTCGCATATTTAAAAATTATTAAAATAACTTTTATAACAGAATCAGCGGTGAAGAAATCAATAAAATACAAATCACTCATGCCCGTATTGACAAATGTCCGTAACCAAATTTATATGGAAAATACGGACCGTTAAATGGTGATATTTGGTTTTCACAAACGATCGTAATGTAAAATTTCACGTTAAATCAACTGTAATAATATCAACAGATTTTTGAGTCTTTATCCCAAATGACTGCGACGAATTAAAAACTTCGATGCGCGCATCGATTGCGCAGGAGAATTCCATGTGCGTACCCGAGCAAAGGGAATAAGGAGTCCCGCCAACAAATTATTATACAATAAGTTGTTACATAATAACTAAGTAATTTGTATAATTTCCTAAAACATTGCATTAAGTAAACGATAAACTAAATCGGCAGATGTAGATTATGCCTATTGTAGAATTCAAATGTAGCGTCTATGAAAGTGCAATTAAGATACCGTCACGAGAATTGAGTTAAATTCCGCGCACTGAAAGAATGCAAGTGGTTCTTGAAGGAAAAATTGAAAATTTAATATCGATTATTTCATATATTAATCATTAGTTATTTGAAATTTATCTGTAGATTAATCGATTCGTGTTAAGGATATCTATCAACTTCTACAACATTTTTGGGAATATCCCAAATTACATTCTAATGGTTTTTTAATTCTATTTATCCGGACATAATGTTATATGTTTAATTCCTAATATATAATATATAATATAATACTTATGTACTCTTCCACAGAGTAACGTTTGTTCTGATAGTAAAGGTGAATTCAAGTAAAAAATATGAAATTTCAAAATTGCATACAATGCGCTGTTGGGATAGGAATACCATTTACATCTTTCTTAGGATTTCCATGTGTAAAATATAATTGCCGCCACATAGGTGGAACCAGACGACAAATAACTCTTTACCACTCTAAATTACGTTTATTCATTGCCTTGTGTATTATGTTCGTGTTAATAGCAGTTTGCGGTTTAAATTACACGAAGATAAAAATTGCGTTACATGAGGATAACGCATTTTTCAATGCAATGATCCATATTACAGATTTTACGTTACATGTTTGTTCAATAGTTGTAATGACGGTATCAATGCTACGTATAAATACTATAATCGATATTATTAACACAGCACAAAAGATTGTTGATAAATGGGAAAAGCATACATCAAAAATTTTATTATCAAAAAAATATACATTCAAATTAAGATCCAGAATTTTGAAGCACTTGGCATTAGTAGGTCTACTGGAAGGCACATTGATAGTGATTTTGTTTATTGTAGATTGCGATCCAACTTGGAGTACATATGAAAAAGTTGGAGTGATGGTTTCCTTTTATGCTAACTTAGCCTTTGCAGCATTTGTTGACATTGTCGGACATCTATATATTTTTATATTTATTAGCTACGTGAACCAGCTTAAAATTAAGTTAATTAGAAGATTTTATGTTTATAAAAATTTAAATAACTCATTAATGTCATACGCCCAGTTGCATATTCAATTAAAACGCCTTGTAGAGCTATTTAATACTTATTTAAATCCGTCTTGCCTCATGTGGATGGTGACCGGCATACTGCTTATAGTTTGCAGCACCTTTTTGATATTAATGTGTTTATTAGAGAGCGAATCAAATCCAGTAACAACAAGAATAATTGTTATATTAGTAGCGATAGGTGTTTCTGGATGTATAATGATTAATCTCATATTGATGGCTACAAAAGCATTAAAGTTGGTAAGTATCATCTAAAATACTACATATTATGATAATAATGTATTACGTTCAGTTTACTTTACTCGGTTTTCCATACGCCCAAGTAACATTTTCCCCTGGTAAAATGAAAATTTCTCTGCTAGAACACTGGCTGATATCTGCCAGGTATATATAACAGGGTCTCTTTTGACAGACCTTTTACAGATACCTAGCAAGTTTTTACATGGGATTTTTTGCAGGGCTCTGAAAAATATCTGTGCTAGGTCCCTGCCAGGTACTCTGCTGCAGGTAATTTACAAAGCCCTGAAAAATATTTGTAGTAGGTCCCTGTTAGGTACTCTGTTGCAGGTAATTAGCAAAGCCCTGAAAAAATTTGTGGTAGGTTCCTATTAGGTACTCTGTGGTAAGTAATTTAGAAAGCTCTGAGAAAAATATACAAAATTGTGGTTTTCTAACATTTTTCAATATTATATTTATTTGTGATAATTAATAGATTTTAATTTTAACAATTCAACTATAGATATTGTACTTTTAATTACAGGTATATAAACAAAATAATGCGTATATATAATTTTATGAAAGATTTTGTTAACGATAAAAATTTTTTTTATTCTTATTAGTTAATATTTTTTTAATTAATTAATTAATTAATTTTCAGTTAAAGTGAATTTCAATTGGTCAATTTTTTTCAACCAACCAATGAAAATTATTTATACTTGCTACAAAGCGTTTACAGGGTCCATTTTCTCTATCTCATATTATGTGACAGAGCCTTGTTACAATCCCATCACAGGGACAGAGCCCTGCAAGTTTCTCTGATAGAGACCTAGCCGATGTCTGTCAGATTAAAATGTTACTTGGGCGACTCGATGCAGTAATTGTTTTTTCAGAAAATACGTTATATTAACCGATCTGCTTATAAATAAACCTATTAAAATATACCTTTGGGACGTTAGTTATTGTTAGACTAGTTAGATAGACTTCTTCAAAATTTATTTAAAAAAAATAATATAACACACTCCGGATCATTGAAGAGTAATTTCCCAAATTATTCTCAAAGTAATAACTGCACATTTAAAGAAAATCAATAATTAATTTTAAAATTTTAACAGGGCTTAACTATTAATATTTATACGTGATTTTAGGGACGTGACCAATTAGAATTTTTTTACGGATATCCTGCAATGTCCAATTTGACGTATGAAGAAGCGGCGAAGGTAAATATTAGACTCAAATTAAATTTAAAGTTAAATTTTGGAAACATGGCTAGAAAGTAGAAAATTTTACAAATATTGTATTATTATGAAATTATATAGCCTCTAATACTCTCGAAAAAATGTGACTCTTGGCTGCGCCTCAAGTGCCCATTTTTTCTCGTGGATTAGCGGCTATATAATTCCCTTATATAATTAATAATTATTAAATCTGATATTCTTTTAAATTATAATTTAACGATAAATTTCTTACTATTTGCATACTAATTAATTATTATGTCTTAGTTCGAGATAATTAAAACTTTGTTTATAAAGATGCAATCAACATTTACAGTATCAGAAATGGTTTTGGTCGATATGAGGGTAGTTGGAATAGTAAGTTTACGATACAAACAACAATGATGAAACAGTATATATTAATTACGTTTCAGGTAACAGGTTCTGTACTTACGTATGTCGTAATTGCAATACAGTTTGAATTAATTATATGGAGTAAAAAATAAAGAAGTATATTATTATCTTCTGATTACCTGCACCACACATCACTATATAAATTGATTAAAAGTCTTGAACTGTCACTTTTTTACATTTAGCCACCTTTATCTGGAAAAATATAATTTATTGTTAATGTTAGAAATTATTGAATAATAACAGTAGAAAAATCGTTTTTCTTTGAACAGAAAATTTTCTTTCAAATGTTTTATTGATAAAACTAGGCAATAAAGAAATTTACAAATTTGTGGTTGTTTTTGTTCTTCATTCAGTAAAAAATTTTATAATATTTCATATTCTACTCTAGGAAATTGTTAACACAAGATAATATTGTGCCTGATATAATCAATGATGTAATAAAAGTATAATAAATAATAAAATATATAGATTTGAAGAATCAATGAAATCTGTTTTTGAAGAAAAAATTAATAAATTAAAATTTTTCAGTGAACGACTGCAAAATATTCAACCACACGCAGCATTTGATTTTTTACGCCACTGCTTCCCGATTTCAGGCCTAACATATTTTTTAAGATGTAGTCTTATTTGTAAAAACAAATCATTGCTATTTGAAATGGACAATTTCATTAGAAATGGCATAGAGAAAATTATAAATGTCCAATAGGAGGATAATGATTTGTGGCAACTAGCTAGGCTTCCCATTAAGTTTGGCAGAATAGGTATTCGTCGTGTTTCTGACGTAGATCTACCCGTTTTCCTGTCTTCGTCTCATTTTGTTTCATCGATAAAATTCTTACTCTGACACTTCACAATGTCTTTGAGATCAGCTATATGGATGAAGCTGTGAAGGCTTGGCGCACATTATGTCCAGTTTTGGACTTACTTACTTCCCAGAAGAAGTTTCCAAATATGAAGAACAACTTTGAAAATATATTGGAAAATTAAAAATTGCTCCGAAATTGCACGTGCCAGGATTTTAACAACATCGCAATTTGACGCCGGAGCACGGCTTCAGACATTTAAATCTCAAAATCTTGGTACTCTTTTAGACAAGAGCATATTTCGTATCTGTCTTGCTTTAAGAGTGGGTGGCAAAATTTGTCAATCACATATGTGTGTTTATGGTCAAGTTTTGAGGGCGCTGGGAATCTATGGCCTTTCGTGTCAGAAAAGTGCCGGTCGAATATGTCGAACCGCCGGGATTGTCACGCGACGACGTGAAGCGTCCGGACGGGACGATTTTAGTACTACGATGCCGTGGAGAAAGCACTTGTGTGAGATGCCACATGCGTGGATACGCTAGCTCCATGTCACATTAAAGCATCATCTAGGCGGGCAGAAGGAGCAGCATTAACTGCTCCATTTTTAAAAGTAAAAAAGTATGCTGGCCTGCGTGACCAATTTTAATTGAAAACTCCGGTGACCGTCGTGCTAAGTCTTTCTTCGTTCAACGCATTAGGCTACGTTTATGTTGGAGCTGTGATAACTGATAAAGCGAAGAAATTGCTTCGCTCTAATAGCTGTTCTACGAATTAACATTGACATGCGCGCTGCTTCAACATAAACGGTCCCATAAGAATCAATGCATTACAAATCACTGCTTCGCTAGAATCAATGCAATCATCACTGCTTGCAGCTCCAACATAAACGTACCCTTAGGCTACGTTTATGTTGGAGCTGTGATAACTGATAAAGCGAAGAAATTGCTTCGCTCTAATCGCTGTTCTACGAATTAACATTGACTTGCGCGCTGCTTCAACATAAACGGTCCCATAAGAATCAATGCATTACAAATCACTACTTCGCTAGAATCACTGCAATCATCACGGCTTGCAGCTCCAACATAAACGTACCCTTAGGGTACAATTATGCTGGAGCTGTGATAACTGTGATAACTGAAGAAATTGTTTAGCTCTCATCGCTGTTCTATGATTTAACATTGACTTGCGTGCTGTTTCAATATATTGCACTGTTAACAGTGGAAGACTGTTAAGAGTCCATACTTACTTTAATTTTTATGCAATGAATGCAAAACTTAACAACGAACCTCTGCATCTAGTCTTAAACGAAATAAATTTATGATCAATCTTTAAAAAAAAAAATATGTTTTACAAAGAATCTTAATCTGAATTAAATTTTAATATTTATTTTTGATAATTAAATTAAACAAATGAATTACAAATTGAAGGACATTAATTTCCGCCTAACGATGCGTTTTTTTCCCGAATCTAAAAAACCTTCCCGAAAATCCGTAATAATCCGCAATAATCCGCAACGACACTTTAAAAATCAATTTATGCAAACCTCACAGTAGTAACTCGTTCATCCAGTTCCCCCTTTGAAATGGTTTGTGGTTTTCAAACTCGTTTATCCACCACGTGAAATTGAAGACACGTCCAATTGACTTCAGTGAAATTTTTACCGCCTCATCCAAATTGTCCAAATAACGCCACTCATACTTCACTTCCAAATTGAATTTGTTATTAATCGACCGAAATTAAATTTTATCACTCTGTGGTTGAGTCCTGATTTCTTCGAACCCACCACATAAACAACTCGATTGGACTGGAGTTCGTGTTCCAATGTTTTGGACTTTGAGTCCAAACTTGAACTGCCTCGGAACTCGTCCAGAGATTAACCTTCTCTATTATTTAGATTTATATATACTAGCTATCAAGATCATCTTAAAACTGAATTAATTGGAGTATTCTATGTTTATAAAAATTTAAATGACTCGCTGATGTCCTACTGTCAGTTGCACATAAGACTAAAAAAGGTTATAGAAGAATTTAACAGTTTTGTAAATCCGACCTTTCTCGTCTGGCTGGTGGCATCTGTAACACTTCTGATTTCTAGTACTTTCCTGGTAATAATGTGTTTGATAGATAGCACAACAAATCCAATAACTGTAAGATTAATTTCCATATTGCTACTATTGGGATTTTTTGGGCTTGCCATGACTGATCTCATAAAGCTATCAACTAATCTAAAAATTGGGGTATGTATGTAAAGTAAAAACATGTTGTATTGTCCTGTGCTGTGCTGCCAATTTTCCAATATTTTTTTGATTTCAGGGAGATGACTGTAATATAAGCTTTTTGGACACATACCCTGTCAGCATTTTATCACATGAAGAAGCGTTGAAGGTAATCCTGTAAAATAAATTTAGTTTTCACTTGAGACGATCAGATTTTCCAATAGAAACTAAAATATTTAATCTTAATGCTTGACAAACCAAAAAATTAATTTGATACAAAAATTGGTCCATAACTCGAAAAGTATTAGGATCTCTTGCCCGCCGAGCCTATAAGAGGACATTTGAATGATGTTGTGTTTCCCATCTTATCCGGAATGAACTACTTTTTACATACGGAATTATGTACCTAAATATTGTTTTATAGCTAATTCCAATTTTTAATTTTGTTTTAGTTTGAAATAATTAAAAACCTTTTTGTAAAGTTGAAACCACTACTGGTCGCTTCCGGTATTATTCCCATTGAAGTTTCATTAATTGGATCTGTAAGTTAATTTTTAATTTAATTAATTCAATTTTAATGCACCTATTACAGATATCAGGAACAGTACTTACCTACGTAGCAATTTCAATACAATTTGAATTACTTATATGGAGTCAAAAATAAAATAGTTTTTATAAAATAATTGATTGCTGCACCTCAAATCACTTGACAATTTAGAATCATAAAATTTTTAGAGGTTTAGGATTCACGGTTATCACTTTGTCACAACTATTAAAATACTTAGTATTATGCAGTACCTAAATTGTAATGACTAGAAAAGTAATCTTTTTTCCATTGTTTCTGTCTTTGTTATAAACAGCTTAAGGGTGAATTCCTCTTTTAAATTATTTTTGTGCTTCTCCACGTTTATTTATCTTCTTTCTTCCATTTTTATTATTTTTATTTTATTACATTCAAATTTGTTCTACCATACGTTGCATAAAATCACTTTTCACTTTTAAGCCCCACGTTGTGCGCTATTGTTATATACCTAATCTATATATATAAAAATGGAGGGCAAATCTTCGTTACCTCATCAATTGAGAACGGCTCGGCCGATTTGGCTGATTTTTTGAAGAGTTATTGTCTATATCGCTGACAAGGTTTTTATGAAAAAAAAAGTTCAAAATTCGCGAAAAAAAAATTTAACATTACCGAGAACAAAGGGTTTATCTTAGGGTTAAATTAGGTAGGTAGGTATTAGGTACCAGGTATTAACTTAGGGAACATGTATTAAGGTAGGTAGATGTGAACACTACCTAATTTATTTAATAACGGATAGATGGCGCTACTCTATCTATGTACCTAGCAGAGTTATTGCCAGGGGTAAAGATAAACCCATGTGTCTGTAAGAATGTATATAAAAAAGTTTTTTGTAAAAGTTCATTGATCGCCTCAAAGAATAACGTTGCGTTGTAAAAAGTGAGGTTATCCAATTAGACTGCGGCCATTCCGTAAGTTTTTTATTTAACGAATTAGAAGATAAAATAAGAGTTATGTCACAATTTCAAGATGCTTTAGGAAAGGCTATATCATTTGCCAAGTATGAAGATTGGCAAGTCAAATCAGAGTACGCCAATATCACCGCACAATGTTTGGCAGAGCTACTAAACGAGGATAATTGCCGTCTTAATCTGAAGGTTGCGAAAAAAAAAGTCTCGGCGCAGTGCATTCGAAAGCGAAAAAGGGAAGTGGAAGGGAAATGAAATGAAACGGTACTCACTCAACAGAATAATTACCACAAAAATTTTTAGCTACCCTGTATTTTTAATTCTTTCTTAATCGATCTATTTAAGTGGTTTCCAACTGTTTTGGTCCACGGACCTACTTTTATAGTTGGAACTTTTCCACGAACCCACGAAGCTTTTTTTTCAGCTCTTTCGCTTTTTAGGAAGGCGCATTAACGATTGCCGCAAGAATTGCCCCCCCCCCACACACCTCCAAACCAAAACATATAATACAAACATATAAATTTGTTAAATAACTTTTTTAGATAGTATCAGAGAGGGAGAGAGGAGTAAAGTCAAACATATATATATAGCATCGGTCAAAAAAATTGCATCACTTTAATCTATTAATCCCAAATTTTGGAGAACATTTTAATGCTTTTTTACACTTTATCACAAACACATTCAGTGTTATAAAATTTATTTTATAACGGATAGATGGCGCTACTCTATCTATGTACCTAGAAGAGTTATCGCCGGTGGTAATGATAAACCCATGTGTCTGTAATAAAATAAATGTATATAAAAAAAGTGTTCTATTGTATTGGCTGTTTTGTTATTGATCGTATTGTTATTGTTATTGTTATTGTAAGTATTACTTTGCGTGTAAAAAGTGAGGTTTTCCAATTGGATTGCCGGACTTTGTTTTTTTTTAAGAGGTTTTTGCTTTACTAATGCCTCCTATTCGACGTTCAAACCTTGGACGACGTACACGTCGTGCAGTACGTGCTCAGAATACCCGTAATAATCAAAGGAGACAGGTTCCTATACCTGTAGACTTGAATCGCGCTGCTTTCGAATATAATTCCGCAATCGCCTACAAATATCTTCGCTGCGTTGATATCGGTTCATTGTCTGTCGTATGCCAGCATTGCAATGCATTGAAGTTCAAATCGGAAACCCCCGGATTATGCTGCGCTGGTGGCAAGGTGAAATTGCCCGTATTGACTCATCCACCAGAGCCATTGTATTCCTTTCTCTATGGAAATTCCATCCAATCGAAACACTTCCTGGCGAATACGCAAAAATATAACGGATGCTTTCAAATGACGTCGTTTGGAGCCGAAGTTGTTGATCAACCCGGCTACAATCCCAGTTATAAGGTAATGGCGTCTCATTATTATCTAAATAACCAATTCTTCTAATTTTCTTCTAAACTTTTAGATTCAAGGCCAAATTCATCATCGAACGGGCGCTTTGTTACCACCTCCAAACGAAGATCATAAGTTCCTTCAGATCTACTTCGTTGGTGATATGGCTATTGAACTAGATCAGCGTTGTGCAATTTTTACTGCGACTAAACGTGAAATCATCGGAGAATTACAAAATCTTCTGCATGACCATAATGAATTGGTTACATTGTTCAAAACCGCATTGGACACAATGCATTCTGACGACCACAAAATCATTATCAAAGCAGACAAAAGACCCGCTGGAGGCCATGCAAGACAATTCAATGCTCCCACTGTCAATGAAGTCGCAGTGGTGATTGTTGGCGAGAATGTAGAATCACGCGATATTGTTCTCAAGCGTCGGGATAATGGACAACTGCAGCGGGTGTGCGAGACTCATCGGTCATATGATGCACTTCAATACCCATTGATGTTTTGCCGTGGAGAAGATGGCTATCACTTGAATATAAAGATGGTCGATCCAACGACAGGTTTGTTTACAACTCATCACTTTTTTTTCATATAAGTTCGAATTAATATTTCAGGAGCAGAAACGAATAAGAAGGTCAGCTCAATGAATTTTTATGCGTATCGAGTGATGATTCGGCAAGATGTTGATAATCATCTGTTGAGATATTGCCGGTTGTTTCAACAGTACTGCGTGGACATGTACGTCAAAGTCGAAACGGAGCGTCTCAATTTCATTCGTTTCAATCAGTCGAAGTTACGATCAGACGAGTACATTCACTTGCGTGACGCCATCGCTACTGAAGGAGACGCGGCCAACATCGGTCGTTTGACCATTCTCCCAGCTACTTATGTTGGAAGCCCGCGCCACATGCATGAGTACGCTCAAGATGCGATGACGTACGTGCGGAATTACGGACGCCCGGATTTGTTCATCACGTTCACTTGCAACCCCAAATGGCCCGAAATTACAAACCTGTTGCTGGCAGGACAAACATCCAGCGATCGACATGACATCACTGCGCGAGTGTTTAAACAAAAGATCAGAGTACTCATGGATTACATCGTTAAGCAGAAGATTTTTGGCGCACTCCGTTGTTGGATGTACTCGGTTAAATGGCAGAAGCGTGGTTTACCACATGCACACATTCTACTTTGGATGTTCGACAAGATCCGACCAGATCATATTGATTCAATCATTTCTGCCGAAATACCAGATCCAGAAACCGATCCGGAGCTTCACTCCGTTGTGACAACAAACATGGTCCATGGCCCTTGCGGAGTCCACAACCCAAACTCACCCTGCATGGAAAACGGAAATTGCACGAAGCGTTTTCCCCGTCCGTTGGTGACTGACACAATAAGTGGAATCGATGGATATCCATTGTATCGGCGTCGTTCTCCCGATGACAACGGCAGATCAATCGTGATGAAAGTTAAAGGAAGCGATGTCGTCGTCGATAACCGCTGGATCGTTCCATATTGTCCGCTTTTGTCGAAAACGTTCTCAACCCACTGCAATGTGGAGTACTGCAACTCCATCAAATCCATAAAATACGTTTGCAAATATGTCAACAAAGGGAGCGACATGGCGGTGTTTGGCATTGCCGATCCGAATGCAAACGACGAGGTACAGAAATTTCAACTTGGGCGCTACGTGAGTTGTAACGAGGCAATTTGGCGGCTGTTTTCATTTCCAATTCATGAACGTCACCCTACTGTCGTACATTTGGCAGTACACTTGGAGAACGGTCAGCGTATCTACTTTACAGACGCAAATGCAGCGCAAAGAGCAGAACGACCACCAGCGACAACATTGACAAGTTTTTTTTCGACATGCGAAAGCGATCCGTTTGCAAGAACTTTACTCTATTCGGAAGTGCCACGCTATTATACTTGGAACGCTGCATCGAAGAAGTTTCAACGCCGAAAGAAAGGTGATGCTGTTGCTGGCTTTTCTGATGTCTATTCGACTGATGCCCTTGGACGAATATATACAGTTCATCCACGACAAGACGAATGCTTCTATCTGCGCTTGCTTTTGGTGAACATTAGAGGCCCTACATCCTTCGATTCCCTGCGTACTGTGGATGGTGTGCTGTGCGCCACTTTTCGGGAGGCTTGCCAACGTTTGAATTTTCTTGAAAACGATACACATTGGGACTCAACGCTCTCCGATGCAACTGTTTCTGCGCCACCGAATCAAATCCGTACATTGTTTGCAATCATCATAGCCACATGTCATCCGTCGAACCCGACCGCATTGTGGGACAAATACAATAATGAAATGGCTGACGACATTTTGCACAGAGTTCGTACGACAACTTCAAATTTTGATCTTCAAATTAACGACGAGATGCGCAACGAAGTCTTAGTTCTTATCGAAGACATGTGCGTGCTCATGTGCGGCAGTCTGCTGTCGACATTGGGAATGCCAGCACCAAATCGTTCGATGCACGATGCATTCAATCGTGAATTGCAACGGGAGCAAGATTATGATCGAAATGAACTGGCCGAAATAGTCCGAACAAATGTTCCGCTGTTGAATACCGAGCAGAAGAACGTTTACGATTCGCTGATTAAGGTTGTTGACGATGGAACGGGAGGCATTTACTTTCTCGATGCTCCCGGTGGGACTGGCAAGACATTCGTCATTTTGTTGATTCTGGCAACAATTCGGTCAAGATCTCAAATTGCATTGGCTGTTGCATCCTCGGGCATTGCTGCCACATTGTTGGAAGGCGGTCGAACTGCACATTCCGCTTTGAAGCTGCCGATGAATCTTCTCGCGGTTGACATGCCAACGTGCACAGTAGCTAAGAATTCGGCGACAGCGAAATTGATGCGAGAATGCAAAATCATCATTTGGGATGAATGCACGATGGCACATAAACGAGCTTTGGAGGCAGTTGACCGAACAATGAAGGATTTACGAGGCGATTCAAGACGATTTGGTGGGGCTATGATATTGCTCTCAGGAGATTTTCGTCAAACGCTTCCCGTCATCCCGAAATCTACTGCTGCAGATGAACTTAATGCATGCCTGAAATCGTCGTCTTTGTGGCGGCATGTCAAAAAATTGCAATTGACCACGAACATGAGAGTCGCGCTGCAGAACGACCCATCGGCTGCTGAATTCTCAAGACAACTGCTGGCGCTTGGCAATGGCCAACTTCCTGTAGATGTTTCGACTGGATTGATATCGTTCCCGGAAAATTTTTGCGGGTTCACATCGTCGAAGGAGGAACTCATCACCAAAGTTTTTCCCGGTATTGCACAAAATTACAGAAATCTTGATTGGGTTAGTGAACGGGCAATACTAGCAGCGAAGAATAAGGACGTCGATAGCTTGAATTTCACGATTCAAAGTCAAATCGCTGGAGAACTACGTTCGTACAAATCCGTTGGCAGTGTCACTGACGAAGACGAAGCGACCAACTATCCGACGGAATTTTTGAACTCGCTTGATGTGCCAGGAACTCCGCCGCATAATTTACAACTGAAGGTGGGATCGATTATAATCATGTTGCCGAATCTGAATCATCCGAAATTGTGCAACGGTACGCGATTATCCGTCAAGAAACTGATGAACAATCTTATTCAAGCGACGATAATCAAGGGCAAATTCAAAGGAGAGGAAGTCCTTATCCCACGAATTCCGATTATTCCAACGGATCTTCCATTCCAATTTAAGCGGATTCAGTTCCCCGTTCGATTGGCTTTTGCGATGACAATCAATAAATCGCAAGGCCAATCGTTGGAAGTCTGTGGGATTAATCTGGAATTTTCCTGTTTTTCGCACGGTCAGCTGTACGTTGCCTGTTCGCGTGTTGGCAAACCGTCTTCGTTGTTTGTTTTTGCGCCGAAAAATAAAACTCAAAACATTGTTTATCATACCGCTCTGTACTGATTTCCAATCCAATAAATTACATTCTAATTTTAACTAACTGTTTAAAATGAACAAACAAATTTATTCTAATTTTGGCAGGACAACGTCTGCCGGGTCAGCTAGTATATTATAATATTCTTCCTTTTTCTAATTTCTTGCTTCAAAGTCTCTAGTTAAGTGCAGTTTACGTTATGCGATTTTGTTTACGATTTCTCTTGTATGACTGGTTTTGATGGTTTTCGGTGCACGACTTTGTTTGCAAGTTGATCTTCGGGTTGAATCGTATAACGTGAATTTTAAAATATTTACTTACGGGAACTTGAAAGCAAAAATCAAAAATTTCTAAAATTCTCACTTCCGAGATTTCCAAAAAATTTCAAAGTTTCATATTTATTCTTTTTATCTAGCAATTTTCAAAGAATTTCTAAGATTTAAAAAAAGAATTTCAAATAAATGACAATTTATTTTAAATAATTTTGAATTTAATTTAAAGAATGTAATTTTGTTTCCAATGAAATCTAGTGATTTCTAAGAAATTGCTGAGATTTTCCAAAATACCTAGTTTTTCCAAAAAACCCGGGAATTTTCAATGAATTTAAGAGATTTTCAATTAATTTTCAATGAAATTCAGTACTTTCAAATAAATTAAAGTGATTTCCAAAGAGTTCCAATGAATTCCAAATATTTATAACAAAACTTAATATTTTATATTATTTTTCTAATATTCTAGTAAATCCTACTGATTTTCAAGAAATTCCAGGTATTTCTAAGGAAACTCAAAGATTACCAAGAATTTTCTATTATTTCTAAATAACTCGAGTGATTTCCAAAGAATTCCAATGCTTCTTGTTAGAGAATTCCAAATTATCGTACACTGAAAAAAAAAGGTACATAAAATATTAATAGTATTAATGAAGAAATCATTATATTGACGAAATTTGTTCATAAATATCATGAATTTTGTTCATAGGGGCAAAAATGATGAACTGTCCATCATTGTTTTCCAACCATTGTTCCAACCATTGTTTTCAGTGTAGACAAACTTTGTAAGATATTTATCTCTTATTATTGTATAAACCGGGGGGTCTGAGGGTATTGAATACCCCACAGCATATACAGCAGCAGATCTATCCATAGAAGCTAACGATCCTAAACTTTCAGATTTCCGGTATTTAATCGAGTTTACAGATATCACCAAAATTTTTGAATTTTTGTACAGTAACGTTCAGGCCGTAACGTTCATGACGTTACTGCAAAAAAATGCTAATAATATATTCAGAAACTTGATGAAGCTTCTAGGTTTTCCTTCAGATAACTGTTCTTCTTGCGTTGATTTAAGGCATAGAAATCGACATTTTCATTACATGAATGTCATGAAAGTTACGTTTTTATCGGTGCACCGGTTCACTCCTCAGGGGGGTCTCTTTTCTTAAGAGAATAGCAAATAAAACAAAATCTGAAACCGTTCACTAATTTATTCTTTATTAATTACAATTATCAGGAGTGTCGCGTGAGACATCTGTATTTTTCAAGTGAAAAGTATTTTTCACGCTTAACTGTACCCTCTTCCTACATCGGTTGCCATCGCCACCTCGGATATTGTTGTATTTTTAAAAATTTCCAGGTATTTCCAACCAATATCAAAGATTTCCAAGAATCTCCTATTATTTCTAATTAACTTTAGTGAATTCCAATGCTTCTTGTTAGAGAATTCCAAACCAGCAAAGACAAAATTTTTAAGACATTTATCTCATGCTTCACGGAGTCGTGAACAGAAAACCACCAAAACCAGTCATACAAGAGAAATCGTATGTAAAATCGTAAGCAAAATCGCATAACGTAAACTGCACTTTAAACTTATAGTTGATTCGATTTAGGCAGTATACTATATGTCATATTTTGTTATTAAATATTTAGTTGGCGACTAATGATTTTTATTATTATCTAAACTTTGCCTTAGATTAATTGTTATTCAGCTATCAATATAAAAAACAATGTAAGAACTAAAATATATAAAGTTAAACCCCACCAAATTAATGATCATAAAATTTCATAATATAATATTGGTTATAAAATCCAAAGCCTTGATTTTGGGTTTTCCAAACAATTCTCCTGTTACGCACAATAATTTACATGTTATTTATATGAAAAAATATTTTGCATCTATGCAGATCATACACCGTTAATATGGATTTTTTCATCGAAGAGCTATGGCAAGATTTGCATAATGGGGTATACGAGTACTGTTAGGTGAATAGAGTTGGCAACGTTTATACCAACGATCACTGACAAATAAATTTATTGACAAATGTATGAAACGAGAGTTTCTCTACAAATTCTAAAGTCAAGGTAAGTCATACATGGTATTGTCAAATTAAAATATTATTAGCACAAATTATATTAATATCATATTATTTATTTGGTAATATAATATTTATTAACACCGTCAGTTATCTTCAGTATCCTTATACAAAGAATATATATAAAGTATTTACTATATAATATAAAAATACTTAATTGTATTATAATGTGATTCTGATTGTATTTGAACCATTAGGTTTACCAGTGTCTACCTTCACAAAGTTCTGATCCGTTTGATTCAAAGCTAGAGATAACTAAAAGAAAATGAAGTTTCAAAATTGCTTACATTGCGCTATCGGAAGATTAATACCATTCGGATCTATTGTGGGACTGCCATTTGTAAAATACTTTTGCCAGCATACAAATGAATTTTTAAGCATAACTCTTCACCGCTCTCAACTTTGCTTGTGCATTAGCTTGAGCATTTTGGCTTTGCTGTTGGTAATGTGCAGTTTAAGTGCAACGAAATTAAAAAATGAATTTCAGAAGGATAACGCATTCTACATGGCAATGATTTATATTTCAGATTTAATGTTTCATATATGCTCTATGTCGTTTATGATAATCTCTATGTTAGGTATTCAGAAAATAATTGCTGTTATGAATATCGTTCAAGATATAGTAACCGAATGGCACAAGCATACGTCGAAGATTTTATTATCAAAAATCGATACCTTCAAATTAAGAATCAGAATTACTATAAATTTGGCAATAGTGGGTATAATTCTATGTTCAGTGATAGTGATTTTATTTTACATTGATAGTGATCCAAATTGGAGTTTTACTGAAAAAATTGGAACTATCGTTTCCTGTTATGTTAATTTAATGACGGCGTTACTGTTTGATACAGTAGGTCATCTATATTTATATATCTATATTAATTATCAAGAACATCTCAAAAATGATTTAATTGAAGTATTATATGTTTATAAAAATTTAAAAAACTCATTAACTTCATATGGCCAGTTGCACATTAAACTGAAAAATCTCATCACACTATTCAACTCTTTTCTTAATCCAACAATTCTCCTGTCTTTGCTAGCAAGTATCACATTTCTGATTTGTGGTACTTCTTTGGTATTGATGTGTTTGTTACAAAGTAAATCAAATCCAGTAACTGTACGAATAATGCTACTGTTAATGGAACTGGGAAGTTTTTTCTTCGCGATGATTTATCTCAGTCTGTTGTCAACTCGTATAAAAACATTGGTATGTATGTTGTACTATTATATTTGGCATATTCTGCTTTGCTTCAAGGAGAGTATTCTTTAACAATAGACTTGCTGAACAATTTATAAATTTATGCCAATATAAAAATCTTAAGATAAAATTTTGATGAGTTTTTTTGGATTTAAATGTATTATGTATTTGCTTTTCTTATAATTCATTTTCAAAATATTCTATGCTATTGTCAAAGATTAAGCAGAATACTCGGAAGAATAATCAGAATTCATAAAATATGTTTAGGTAAAATTTCATGTCAATATCAATCGATTTATTTTTATTACTATCATCCCTTTATGATTTTAGGTGAGGGACTGTTTAAATTTTTTGTACCAATATCCTGTCAGCAGTTTTACAAATGAAGATGCACTCAAGGTAAAATTTATAATAAAGATAGTTTTAAAATTGGATGAACATAATTATCATAATTAACATTTTAGTTGGAAATAATCAAAAGCTTTTCTCTAAAGCTACCACCAGTTATCGTAGCTTCTGATATGGTTCCCATTGATGTTACATTAATAGGATCTGTAAGTACAAGTATATTTTAAAATATTTAATTACAATGTTCTTTTACAGATATCAGGAACTGTATTGACTTATGTCGCCATTGCAATACAATTTCAGATACTTATATGGAGTCAAAAATGAAGAAATAAATATATTATTTCTCTACTTGCACTGCTCGTTATCTTCTTCTTCTTCTTCGTTTCATGGATTAGGCTATGCTGCCTGTTCTGGCAAACATCTCTTCCTCGGTCGGCCTATGCATCTCCTTCCAGTTGGTTTATATCTTCGGGCTGCTAGTGGTAGCCTTTCTTTTGTCATTTTTTCCATTAGTCGTTATATCTTTTGTTGCTACTCCTAATTTGATCTTGTAGTTTGTTAGCATTTAATTCTTCTCGAATATCGTCTTTTCTGCGTCTGTCCTCTCTTGTACATCTCTTTTCCTATATTCCTTCTTTGTTCCAAGAGTATGTAGGGCAGACTCATTTATTATATTTTTTATTTTTGCCATTCTTCTTCTACGTTGCTGCTTGTTGGGACGGTGATCACCAAACTGTTTAGGTTTATTATAGGTTTATTTTTCCTATTACCTAGAAATGATCTGAGTATATATCGCATCCTCTATTATGGACTCTCACATCTGTCACCTGTTTGGCGAATTTCTTATTAGCTATAACGTAGTCGATTATGGATCTAGATCCTCTTACGGTCCGTGTATACTTATGTATGTCTTTTTTGCAAAAAAATGTGTTGGTGATCTTTAGTTCATTAAAAAGTGCGAACTGTCTCAGCATTTCGGCATTGTCATTTATCATTTGTTCGCCATATTGCCCTACAATTTTTGGAATAGCTAGTCTACCTACCCTCGCGTTTAAATCTGCCAGTATTAAGATATTATCTGATTGGTTGTATTTCGTCACTATTTTCTGTAGGGTATGGTATAGTTCTTCAGACTCTTGTGTTTTTTCATTCTCTGGTGCGTATACTGCAATTATTGTTAGGTTTCCTCGATCTATTCAAAATCTGATGGTAATAATTATTTTATTCGCGAATACATAGCTTCTTATTTGTGATTTCCATTTGTCGTCAATAAATACTGCCACGTCTTTGCTTGCTCTTTCACTGAGATTCACTCCGTTGTACAACATCACATATTTTCCAACATTTCTGCTTCCCCGCAACTATTTCTTTGTTTCAGATATTACTGCTATATTGATATTCTTTTTCTCTAGTATTCTTGCTAACTCATCCTTTTTATTATTTATTGATCTAACATTCTATCAAGCTACTTCTAGGTTTTCCGCAATCCAGTTCTTGCCACTTTTCTTTATGGGTTGTCTTTTTAATTTCCGATGCAATCCCGAAGCCATTTAGGTTTCTGCAAGTATATAAATGTTTTACGTGAAAGGGGGACTATCCCATTGCACAACCCAGAGGGAGGCTTCTTCTCTCGTTAGCCCTGCAAATTCCTCTCATCCACCCGGGTTGGTTACCCGATCTCTGAAGGTCCTCCGCATAGTGGCGGGGATTACCAGCTTGGAGGTGCGAGTAGGAATTGAGTAGCAGAGGCTATTGAGACGCTTCACTGCTGCATTTAAACCCCACTGCACGTAATTTGGTTGAAAATGTTTGAGTTTCACGAATAACTATATTACAGTAATATTAATTAATAATAATATTAATTTATCATATTTATTGTATTACAGTAATAATTACTTATATATATTATATATTACTTATATAATAATTAATAATTATTATTAATTTATTAGACTAATAGTTGATTTGCACCGCAATTTTTGGTTGTTTGTATTTTGTAGTATTTTAAACAAATTTCTATTCTACACTTCTTGGTACCAAAAACGTAGCATATAATACAACAATGCTAATCATTGAAAAATGTACAAATTTTGGTAGACATTGATACCAGTAGAGAGGTTATGGAGGTCCATAACCTTTTGGTTAAAAAGTCGAAAATTTATTATTATAATTTAGATTTATAGTTTTATCTCTCATACGATTGTAAGACACACGTAATGTCTTGTTTATGCAAAAGTGGTTTGAAAAATTATATCAGTAGATTTTCCCGATAAGAATCAGGAAAACGTGTGTTCACCTGTAATTTCTACCATGATTGTGTTACCTAATACTACTAATGATATTGGTTGGTGATTATTATTATTTTGCATAAATTATTTGGAAAATAAGTAGTTAAAAGTAGGTACTTATAACTTGTAACATTAGTGAATTTTCTAAATATTTACTTTTTCGTGTAATTTCACTGAGCTCTGATAATAATGTTAGAATATAAATTTAAATATTTATAAATGTTTGTTAAATAAGCACACTAAAAGCGTGGTATTATGCGATTTTTATCATTCAATATATAAAATTTACAATAAAGAATACAAAAAATGAAGAAATCATTTTGTTTTATTTAATAATTTCGGTTATTTACAATAATATGGGATATTTTTATGTTTTATTTGCTTAAAAGTGCTATTTTACTATCTGCATAATTATAACTAGTGGAAAATTAAAAATTACATTAATTTATTTTAAGAAATAAAAAATTTACTGTTAAAATTTACTAACAGCAAAACCGGTTTTTTGCAATTTTTGCTATGCTTTTTCAGTTAAAATTTTTTTTTTGGGAAATAGAAAAAACCCGAAGCACATGGATCAACTTTCAAAAATTATTTTTACAGAAAGTGCGGTGTTAAGTTAACGTACTACATATACTAATGACCAAAGTAACATTAGTAAATTTATTTTTTAAGAAAGTTATACTAGGTAGTAGTAGAATCTACTATTTCCAAATTGCGTTTTTACTTCTACTATTACCAAAATAACTTCAAGCCATTTTCGACTAGAAATATGACTCCGAATCGGATTACCCTAAAACGAGGTGTAAATTAAGCACATAATGTCAGAGTTCATCAGGACCAGATCCGGATACCTACTGGTAGTGGAAGCCAGTGGAAGAAAGTATAGCCAGATTAGGTATGAAGTTAAAAAAAATTCAATATTGGCCCAATATTGCCCCAATATTGTGCCAACATTGCGTGGTACATGGGCCATCGATGACATAGAGATAATATAGATGGTAAACTCCCCACATATTTTTGTGACCAAGGAATAATTATTTATACCAGGGCAGTGTCATCAACAACACTGCCAATCGTCCGATAAAATCAGCGGGAATTAAAATATTGCATAATCCATAGGCAATTATGCACTACATAAGATTTCAGAATTCTTCTTGCATATTAGTAAAAAATTTTCTATAATAATTATTATTTTTACAAAATTATAACCATATTTGGAGTAGTATATATCATCCAAAATGTTTTGCAAAAGTAGTTAATTGATAAGGTCTGTGATTGTTTCTCCAGACAATGCTTTTGATTTGGTAATTTTAATCTCCTTAAAGATTACCCCCAAATTACGCACAAAACATACCAGCTAACTAGAACAAAGGTGGATTATTTTGTATTCTGAACTCTTCGTGAACAAGTAAAGTCGTCAGTCGAAGCTCTATCTTGGCTATCTTATCAAAATGAAAAATGATATACATGTGTACTGGCTAGGTATAACGATATTAAGTTGCCATACCTAGTCGTAACTTGCTTTTTGCTTGTGATTGGAAACTTTGTTGAGAATTCACTTGTAAATCTTTTAATAAACTTATTACCATAATAATTTAGTATATTGTTGATTACGAAAGATTGCTAAATGAATTAATAATTGGATACAAAGTGATTAAATAATATAAATGGAGAACCGACGGAAATGTGTGGTCTCTGTGAATATTTGTAGGAACTCTTGTTTATTCCTAAATAACAAGTCTCTTAGTAATTTGTGTTACCAAAGTGTCATTCCTGCGTGTGTGCACTCTCGTCGTTATCTAGATTTAGATCAGTAAATATATGCTGTGCACCAATGCTGTTCGCAACCGCTACACATGCTTGCTGGGTCTTTTAGCAAAATGTTAACAATTTAAAAAAAATTTAAAGTTTACCAAATTTAATGTTATTATGTGATAATGTCTCCAACTCATGTCAGCACTGTATGGACTTTTTCGTGGATTGCTCTCAAACGTTTATAACGATTGTGGTCATTCAAACTTTGCTTACACTTCTGAGAGGATAATTTATTTTGATTTTGTTAATTTATTTGAAAGCACGGTGTTATAACTCTGGTCCAGATGGGTATATCGCTTCATTTTACTAAAAATTGTTTATTCTCTCTCTGTAAATCCATATATAATTTATTTAAGTGGTCTTTACATAGTGGTTGCTTCTCTCAAACTTAGAAAGAAAGTTTCATTAATACTTTTGCTTAAAACAAATATAATAAATCATAGTATTCGTTTAAGCTAAACAAATCAATGTTAAACTGTTAAATGTTAATGTTGATTGTGCGAAAAAATATTTAGTATCTATACGGACCACACACCGTTAAAATGGATTTATTTATTAAGGAGCCTTTGGCACAACTTGCACGATGGGTGATTAGGTGAATATGGTAATACAATTTTATATAAGCAAGAGTTTTATCACGGCAACTTTTTTGCAAACGAACGTTGACGAATAACTTTATCGGAAAATGTAACAATCGAAAGTTTTTATATGAAACTAAAAGTTAAGGGACCTTCAATGGTTGTCTATAGTAACTCACAACAAACATCAAATTCTGAATTTGGGGTTTGTTATCGAGTTGCAACTTGATCAGACACTTGATCAATTTCGACATATTGTATTTTACTCTGACCTTTGATAGTTTCGAATATTTTACCACAGCTATCTGAATTTGTTTATTTATTGAAACTTTGTTGGAATTTGTTCAAAAGAATTGACAATAAGATTGACGTATGCTTCTGCTCTAATTTACTTTCCGGTAAGGTACACATTGCAGATCTAGAATTAGGAACGGTTATTATTGTTATAGGTTTAGTCCTGAAGAAGCTGTGAGAGACGGCGAAACGTCGACAATAGACTAACAAAGTTTTTTGTCCATAATCCTACAAAGAACTAAATACAAATATACATCTGTGGTACATACGATACGTACATACACACTTAATTGTATTGTATTATAATTTCAATTTTATTTGGTAAGCCAAAAAATGAAGTTTCAAAATTGCATACATTGCGCTATCGGGAGATCAATACCATTCGGATCTATTGTAGGACTGCCATTTATAAAATACTCTTGCCGGCATACAAATGCATTATCCTACATAACTCTTTACCGCTCTCAATTTTGCTTATGCATTAGCTTGAGCATTTTGTTTTTCCTAACGGTAAAGTGCAGTTTATGTGTAATGAAATTAAAAACTGCGTTTCAGAAGGAAAACAAATTTTTCATGGCTATGATCTATGCTTCAGATTTAATGCTTCTTATATGCTCTATGTTGTTCATGATAATCTCTATGTTAGGTATCAAGAAAATAATTTTCGTTATTAATACAGCCCAAGAAATAGTAATCAAATGGCAAGAGCAGACATCAAAGATTTTATTATCAAAAATTGATACCTTCAAATTGAGAACCCGAATTGCTATAAATTTGGCGTTGATTGGTATAATTCTATGTACCGCAATAGTCACTTTATTTTACATTGATAGTGACCCTAATTGGAGTTATACTGAAAAAATTGGAACTATTTTTTCCTGTTATGTGAATTTAATGATGGGGTTACTGTTTGACACATTCGGTCATCTATATTTATCTATATATATTAATTATCAAGATCATTTAAAAAATGACTTAATTGAAGTATTATATGTTTATAAAAATTTAAGTAATTCGTTAACGTTATATGGCCAGTTGCACATTAAGCTAAAAAAGTTTATAATGCTATTCAACTCTTTTGCTAATCCAACAATTCTCATGTGGTTGGTAGCAAGTGTCATACTTCTGATTTGTAGTACTTCTTTGATATTACTGTGTTTCATGGAAAGTAAATCATATTCAGTAACAGTACGAGTAATAGTAATATTAATACAACTGGGATCAATTTTTTTTGCAATGATTTATCTCTGTCTGATGACAACAAGTATAAAAACATCGGTATGTATCTTATGCTGTTATATTTATCATTATTCTGTATAATTTTAAAATAATTCCCTTATGACTTGCGAGTGTCAATGCCAGTTACATAGTCGCACTTCGTCGTACTATTTTTGTGATCAGTTCAGTTTAAGCAGTTCAAACTATTACATTTCAGTCTAAAATTTTGAAAATTATTGATTTAATTTGATTAAATAGTAATCTCCACAAGTAATAATAATTTAGAAAGATCTCAAATAATAAATTGATCAAAGTGGAAGTAAAGTTATTATTATTTTTTTTAAATAAACTTACAATCTCTTTAATGGAAAATATTATTTAACCCTTTCAGGCACGAATTTCAGACGCGACAATTCATCGCGTGCGACAATTCATCGCGTGCGACAGTTCATCGCGTGCAACAACTGTTCTTCGCAATTGAATATGATTAATATTAAATTAATATTAATAAATATAAATAGATATTAATATTAATATTAAAAGTGTTACAAAAATACCAATATTTATGCATTTGTTCACCCGTTTTCCATTTATTTATTAACATTCTATACGCGTTGAATCGTCCGAGATGAATTGTCGCGCGATGAATTGACTGCGATGAATTGACGGTACACCCCCCCTCCATCCGAATACATTTATAATCTCGAATCTCTCCTTATCAGCCACTTTCTTATTCTCTTCTTTGATTTTCTCTAATTTTTTGTCCATGCTATCTTCTGATTAATCTCATAAAATTCTTCCTTCAATACTTCCTTAATTTCTTACTTAAATTCCTGCATAAGATTTTTCAAAACATTTATCATGTCTAGATTTCTTTCTCTCTCTTCCCGGTACATAATCTTCACTTCCTAAGGCATCTCATCCTCACCTAATTTAGTTTTGCTTCTTGTTTCCATTAAATCTTTTTCTTTCTCTATTTTTTAATATTTTAAATATTTTTATATATTTTTCTTCTTTCTTCACCCTTTTTTTCAATTCAATGTAACAGCTTTATTTTTTAACAATACAGTAGAGGCTCAATAATCCGGACGTCAAAAATCCGGACCGTCGATAGTCCGGATTCTATTCCGGCGCAAAACAAAAGTTGAAAACAAAAATTCAAAAATGCAAAATGCAAAAAATACCACTACAAAAAAATGCATGTATATTCTTTCATTAAAATACAGTAGAACTTAGAAGTAGAGAGGGTCTGGTCACAATTAATCCGGATTATCGACGCTCTACTGTACTTTAATTATATTCTTTTACAAATCATACTTAAAAAATATATATCTCAATTCAAACTAAATTCCATTTATCATCTCTTAAAACTTCCTGCATCGATCTTTACTGTTTTTTCACTTTATAGATTTATTTTTATTATCATCATCTACTTATGATTGTAGGTGAGGGACAGTTTGAATTTTTTATACCAATACCCTGTCAGTAGTTTAACAAATGAAGAAGCACTTAAGGTAAAATTTATAATAAAGTTAGTTTTAAAATTGCGTGACCATATTTTCCATAATTAATATTTTAGTTGGAAATAATCAAAAGCTTTTTTCTAAAGCTACAACCAGTTATCGTGGCATCAGGGATTGTTCCCATTGATGTCACATTAATTGGATCTGTACGTTCAAATATAATAAGTATTTTAAAATATATAATTTTAATGTTCTTTTACAGATATCAGGAACAGTACTGACTTATGTTGCCGTTGCAATACAATTTGAGATACTTATATGGAGTCAAAAATAAAGAAATAAATTTATTTTTTCTCTACTTGCACTGCACGTAACTTGGTTGATAATTATTGAATTCCATCAATTTTACTATAGTGCAATAATTATTAATTATTATATACTACGGGGTGCCCTGTGGTAAATTTCCGATTTTTAAGTGAAATAACTCGAAATGAGATTGAGTGACAATTTTTGCGGCGCACGCATGTTGAAGACCATGTTTTGGGAAATCAGTTAGGATAGAACGCTTCACGGGAGAGGACCATGCTGTTTGCTTAAAAGCGTATTACAAAAATGGCAATTCTCCCATTGCCACCCGAAGATTTTTTTCGTCGCATCAAGGTTTACTAAAATTAATTATGCTCTTTCAGAGAAATTGATCAAGAGTTGGGTAGAAACATTTGAAAAAACGAGATACAGAACGCCAAAAAAAGAAAGGGACTCTCGAAAGACCACCAGAACGCCGGAAAACATCGACCTAATAGTACCCCTTCAAAACAGCTCCGATCAAAACAGCACCGACACAACAGCCCCGTCAAAACCGCTCTGGAAAAATAGCCCAATGACAAGAATAACCCGATGACAAAAGGGGTCGTCGATTAATTACGTATGAGTTTGCGGGGAGAGGATATCGGAAACGTTATAGAGCGTTTCGTGGGAGAGTCTAACGTATTCTGTCTAAGTAGTATAGCGATAACCAAATTAATCTAATTTAATTCATTTATTTTACGGTGGATCCGTGATTTGCCGTGATTGCGCCATCTAAAACTGACCCTACGCAGCCCTTCGCTACACTACGGGCGCTCCGGGCCGTTTTGGCTGGCACTTAACTCACTAAATACATCCCTGTATTCAATCAGCCTCGAATATAAGGCGCGACCTCTCCAAGGAAGCCCGCACTTGGCGAAGTACGACACGCGTGTAACGGCTATCACTATGACTATATCAGAGCACACATAACGTCAACAGAAAACCCGTTACTTGTAGTTTCCATGTACTCCCATGTTAAACATTTGGAAAATTTCGATTTTCAAATGCCGTTTTCAAACCTATAGTAGGTATACCTTTGCGTATCACTATACTGCATTAGACAGAATGTGTTGGATTCCCTCCACGTAACGGTTTATAAGATTTCCGATACCCTCATCTCCCCAAACCCTTACGTAATTAATGATCGGCAACTTTTGTCATTGGGCTGTTTTGTCGGAGCTACTTTGTCTTAGGGCTATTTTGCAGGAACTATTTTAGCACGGGCTATTATGTCGTAGGGCTATTTTAGAGCAGGCTATTATGTCTCAGGCTATTATGTCGGGGATATTTTGTCGGGGCTATTTTGTCAAGGTTATTTTGATGGGGCAACTAAATATTTGATCAGTATTTTTATCATTAAATGGTCAGTATTTTTTTAAATAAATGGTCAGTATACAATAATATTTTGGTCAGTATAATTTGTTAATTTGGTCAGTTTTAGTTGTTATTTTGGTCAGTATAAATAATAAAGTTGCGGTAATATTTTGTTTAGTTAGTATATTTTAATAAATATGATTATCAATAACGAGCTAAAAGATACAAATAAATCTTATTATTTGGATTTTGCAATCCTATACAATTAAAAGTTGTAAAAAAATTAATGATGACTGAAAGTGCTTACTGTTCATTGATTAAAAAAAATATGCAAATAATGGGAAATAGTCTGCGACAAATAGAAAAAGAGTTTAAAAAATATATATATTTGGCTATGCTTTTAGAATAGAATATGTTATTAATAAGCTCCAAAATTCACCTAGCTAGCTTTGGAACTTGTAATATTAGTGAATTTTCTTTGTGAAACACAGTATCAAGAGCTCCGAAGATTGATTAATTAACCACGAGTTAAAATAGTCGTTTAAATAATTCTATCTAATATTCTTAAAACCTTTTTGTATAACTTCACCGAGCTCTGATAATAATGTTAGAATCTAAATTTTTATAAATTGTTTATTTTCTCTCTGTAAATATATTTATATTTTATTTAAGTGGTCATTAATAAGGATCATTAATAGTTTAGCTTGAAACAAATGATTAGTAAATCATAGTATTTGTGTAAGCTATAAGATAGTATAGAAAGCAAATGTTAACATTTTATCCAACTGAATTAAAACACTATCAAGTCTAATTTGTAACTTAAAAAAGTATAAGAATCAATAGACAAACTCCAAGCACATTAGACAATAATTTGTGTTCAACATTTTAATTTTAATTTTAATTTAAATCTTCTATTTTGTTCTTTCAAAACAACTCATTTAGGAAATTGAGTATTTATCAGTTGCTTTTGATAAAAAATAATGTAAAAGTTGCTTGTATGGAAGGAGACCACACACCGTTAATTTGGATTATTTTTATTAAGGAGCCCTTACCAAGATTTGCACTTTGGGTGATAGGTGAATTTTTTATACATTAGAGCAGCGGTCGGCAATCATAGTGGCAAATTGAAATAAAGGTGGGCCGCACTCATGGACAAATGAGCTTTTTTTTTAGCTTTTTCGCCACTTTTTCGCGAAAATGCATGTTCGTCCGAACAACTAAACTAGTAGTTTTGCCAACTGTTCAATGAAAATTGCCAACTTTGCCAATAATAAAAAATATTAAAATGCTTCAAAAAACAGCCGCGGGCCGCAAAGGAGAGGGCTGCGGGCCGCGGGTTTCCGACCCTTTTCATTCTCCTTTTGCACAGAATATTATCCTATTATTTTGTTCTCTTACATATTTTCGTGTGCAATCAACATTGTTGTTTTGTTGTTGAAAATATGTAATCGAACAAAATGATCGATAATATTTTATGCACATGGGAAATTATATATGATAATTCTACTCATGTATAAAACAATACATAAGAAACGTCAAAGTTTGCTAGCGGATAAAAATTGTACTTAGGAAGGAACAGAAATGCAAGTGGATAAATTTAGCGGATATTTTTTTGTTTACCTTTTTACTTTCCCCATACGTATACGTATGTATAAGGGAAAGTATTGTAATCCACTCAAAAATCAAAAATCGAAATTTTTGCATTAAAATGTTCCTTATCATGTCCTGATAAGTTATTGATGAATTTTAGTTGGATGTTCGTCTGTATGTCTGTCTGTCTGTATGTGGTTACGAGATCATGAAATGAAATAGTATCAATTGCACAAGTTAAACCACGCAACCAAATGTCAAAAAATTTGGCATAAATGTACAACATAGTTAAACTTAGAGGCCAGCTAAAAATGGTGAAAATTTGTTGAAAATTGCGGAAATGATAAAGAAAATAAAAAAAGTTCAAGTGTCAATTACTTTTGGACCACCATTTGTTATATCCAAATTATTTAATCCTGCCATGTCGCATCTCTCTCTTAAGCACGTATATCAAGTTAGACCGAATACGAGTCGCGTAGCAACTCGATTACAAAAATTTTCGGAAATTAATTCAAGTTTGACGTTTATGAAATTTTGATGTTTTCGGATTTTACACCCCGTGTCCCGCGTAGCGCGATTTTTGAGCCCCGCAGATGCAACCTGTCGTTTCCTTGAGGTCTTCCACATCGAACGGTACATTTCAAGAAGGTGCCGAACGAAAATTTACTTTCTAATTATGTGTGCAAAGAAGTAAATCTGCACCTTTAATTAAACTGGTTTTCAAATTTTTCAACTTTTTGACTTTTTGATTCGAACTGTAGCTTCCTCGAGGTGTTTCTCCTCGAATGGTACCCAGAAAGAGGAGGTTGAACAATAATTTTTATACCCAAATTTAATGGGGAAAGTTATGCAATGTTTACATAGCCAATTGTTTGACATGACAGCCAAAGTGAATTTTTAAGTTTAAATAGTTTTAGGCGTATTTATGCACCATTCGCGGAATTATCTTATCAAATACCACACTAGCTTTGATTTCTATCCTGATAATTTTTAATTTCTGAATACTCATACGTGCTTTTAAAATTTGGCTCGAGAAAACTGTTAGTTAAACAAAATCACTCGAGCAATCTCGCTGACGCTCGCCCGGCTCTCGTGATTTTTTCAACCAAGTTTTCTCTCGCTAAATTGCTAATCACGTATTCGTTGAAATTAAAAATTATCCGGATAAATCAAAGTTCTTGTGGTATTGCTTGCGAATATTCTACTATAGAATTTATTTATTTAATGCAACTCTGTTGGAATTTGTTGTAAAGAAGAGACGATGAGATTGAAGTATGCTTCTGCTTTAATTTGCTTTCCAATAAGGCACACATTGTACATCTAGAGGTAGGAAAGGATGTTACTGTTATGTACATTTTACTAATAATAATAAAGTGCTTTTTGTCATGAAAAAGCCGTAAAGGCTCATACACAATTAGTCTGAAACAGAAACGAGAACAGAAACAAAACTTTTGAGTTTTGACTTTTGTCAGTTTACGCATGCGCATAACCATAGCAATAAAAGTTAAATCGTTTCTGTTCCCGTTCTCGTTACTGTTACAGACTAATTGTGTATGAGCCTTTAGGGACGGCGAAACGTCGACAATAGATTAACAATTTTGTTAACTTTGAATAAAGATAATCTGAATATAAAAGTAAAAATTTGTGGACGACGTATAACTTAATTGTTAAAGTAACAATTTTGTTGTGTTTTTTTTGGTTCAATTTACCTATAATCGTACAAATAACTAAAAATATACATCTATAGTACATATTATTATAATACCATAATTCTTAATTGTATTATAATATGATTATAATTCTATTTGTCATATGTACCTACCAATACGTCGACCAGCATCGACATTCATAGAGTTCCGATTAGTTCGTTTCGCAAGTGGGTTTAACTAACAGATAATGAAGTTTCAAAATTGCATACATTGCGCTATCGGGAGAATAATACCATTAGGGTCTATCGTAGGAGTGCCATTTATAAAATACTCTTGCCGGCATACAAATGAATTATCACAAATAACTCTTTACCGCTCTCCACTTTGCTTATGCATCAGCTTGAGCATTTTGTGTTTGATAATGGTAATATGCAGTTTATGTGCAATGAAATTAAAAAATGCGTTTCTGAAAGATAACGCATTTTACATGGCTATGATCTATACTTCAGATTTAATGTTTCTTATATGCTCTATGTTGCTCATGATAATCTCTATGTTAGGTATTAAGAACATAGTTGCTGCTATTAATACAGCCCAAGATATAGTAACCGAATTGCAAAATCAGACATCAACGATTTTATTACCAAAACTCGATACCTTCAAATTGAGAACTCGAATTGCTATAAATTTGGCATTAATTGGTATAATTCTATGTATCGCACTAGTGACTTTATTTTACATTGATAGTGATCCTCATTGGAGTTTTACTGAAAAAATTGGAACTATTGTTTCCTGTTATGTTAATTTAATGATGGGATTAATGGTTGACACTGTAGCACATCTATATATATCTATGTTTATTAATTATCAAACTCATTTACAGAATGACTTAATTGAAGTATTATATGTTTATTCAAATTTAAGTAACTCGTTAACGACGTATGGCCAGTTGCACATTAAACTAAAAAAGCTTATAATGCTATTCAACTCTTTTCTTAATCCCACAATTCTCATGTGGTTGGTAGCAAGTATCCTACTTCTCATTTGTAGTTCTTCTTTGATAGTAATGTGCTTGTTAGAACGTAAATCAAATCCAGTAACAGTTCGAGTAGTGGTAATAATAATAGAACTAGGGGCTATTTTTTTCGCGATGATTTATCTCAGTCTGATGACAACACGCTTGAAATCATTGGTATGTATGTTGTGCTGTTAATATATTTAGTATACTCTGTTTAATTTTAAAATAATTTTTGTATGAGTGTTTACATCAGTTTTGCGATTAATTCAGTGAAAGCAGTTCAAACTATGAAATTTACAATAATTCATCAAAGTGTAAGTAAAATATTCTGGTTTATAAAAAAAATTTTACAATCTTTTAATGGAATATATTATTTAATAAAATATTTGCTGAACAATTTATAAATTTATATCGATATAGAAATCTTTCTGCAAACAGCACATTTTACAAATTTTTATTTAAATGTATTAAGTATGTACATTTTAAATTTGGATTGCTTTCTTATAATTCAATTCAAAAGAGTATATGCTGATGGTGTCTACAACTAATGTCCGATTTCTTCACTTAGAGATATCCACCCGATAAGTATATAAACATACCGATAACTAATCAAATTAATCAAGTGACCAAACGGACAACCGTTTTGATTAGTTTTCGGTATGTTTATACTTGTAGGGTGGATATCTCTAAGTGAAGAAATCGGACATAAGTAGAATTGCCTGAGAATTTGCTCATATCAGATATTCATAAGTTAGTTACAATTTCATCAATAACAGGAAGGTCAAATTTTTTGTCAATATATGTAGTAGATATGTATATGTTAGAAGGTCAAAAGTTTAGGAATCAGAACAAACTATTTAATTGATTTATTTTTATTTTTATTATCATCATCCATTTATGGTTTTAGGTGCGAGATAGTTTGAAATTTTTATATCAATATCCTATCAGTAGTTTAACAAATGAAGAAGCACTCAAGGTAAAATTTATGATAAAATTGGGTGACCATATTTTCCACATTTAACATTTTAGTTGGAAATAATCAAAAGCTTTTTTATAAAGCTGCAACCAGTTATCGTGGCTTCAGAGATTGTTCCCATTGATGTCAGATTAATTGGATCTGTAAGTTCAAATAATTATAAAATATTTAATTACAATGTTTTTCTTACAGATATCAGGAACAGTATTGACTTATGTTGTTGTTGCAATACAATTTCAGATACTTATCTGGAGTCTAAAATGAAGAGATAATTTTGTTTCCTACTTGCACTGCACGTAACTTGACTGAAAATGTTTGAGTTTCACCAATATCACTATATTTCAATAATTTTTTAAAAATTAGGATATACAACAATTCTAATAATTTTGAAATATACAAATTTTGGTAGACATTGATACCAGTAGAAGGATTAAAAGGATCCTGGATCACTTTAAGGTAATTAAAAAGTCAAAATTTTATTTTTTAATTTTGATTCACAGTTTTATCTATCAGGCGATTGTAAAAGCCGTATTACATTATAGCAAATTTGCAATTAAATCTTGTCACAAATTTGCTAGCAATTATTGTATAAAATTTCAAGTGTCATATTTGACATAAATATGACACAAATATTTTTTATATTTGTTACAAGAACAGAACAGGTACTAAATATTTGGTGTAACATTTAGGATGCAAATTTGTAAAGTAATTTTCTTGCATGACACTCTTGCAATTTTTTGTCACAGATTTGCCACAAATTTTATTATAATGTAAAACGGCTCTTAAGACATAAGTAGTATCTTATTTATGCAAAAGTTTTATAAAAAATTGTATTAATAGATTGCATCTTATCAGGGAAACTTGCGATCACTTGTAATTTTCACCAGTCTTGATACCTAATACTATTGGTTGCGCGGGTCGAGGTTATTACTATTATTATAACCAATGAATAACATTGGGATAGTATTTTTTGGTTATGCTTTTAAAATAGGGTATTTTATTAATAAGTACCAAAAATCACGTAGCTAGCTAATCTAGTTGTAACCTGTATTATCAGTAAAATGTCATTGTGAAACTGAGCTGTCCCAGGAGCCTGTTGAATTACCTAGGAGTTAAAAAGTTAAAGTTAAAAGGAGTTAAAAAAAATAATTATTTAAATAATATTATCTGATAAACTAAATTTCTTCATGTGTAAATTTGCAGAGCTCCGATAATAATGATAGAATTTAAATATTAAAATACTTATATTTGTTTGTAAAATCGCACTAAAAGAGTGGTGTTAGTTGATTTTCATTATTCATAATAGAAAACTTAAATTAAAAACACTTAAAATGAAAAAATCATTTTGTTTTCTTTAATCATTTCTGTAATTTAAAACATTTGTATAATAAATGCAAAAAATAATTTATATAGTTCTGGAAAATCCCGTACAATAAGTACTCCATCTGGATACTGATAGACAGTTGCTGAACAGTAGGAAAGCTTTGGTTCAATCACAATTACATTCATCTTTTAAAGCTGGAACACGGCCCTGATCAGGATTGCCCTAGAAAAACTATCAAACGCCAAACTGAATCAGAACTAGATTAATGGAGCCAGATCAGGCAATAGCCAAGGCCAGTCATGACTGTTTCGATAGTGCCATATCAGGTATGACGGATAGGGTTTACCAGATTTTAACCCAACCAAAGCCACATATAAATGTTCGAAAAATGAGACGGTCATTAGCCTGGTATGTTAGCTGAATAACTGCTGACACCAAGGTACCCGCTTCGAATCCGGAACGAGTCTAAAATTTCTTATGATCGTCTCCGTGCTTCGGAAGGCACGTTAAGCCGGCGGTCCCCCTGGGTTGATGATTTGTTCTCATCAACAAAAATCCAGGGTTAAGGGCACATCTGAGACAAGCCCAGCAAGCTGCCTCAGATGTAAAGCAATGCATATGCTCACAGATTTGGGACTTCGGCTCTGTCTTCGATAGAAGACGGCCCGAAGTAGGCAAACAGGATCTATCCTAGCCTAAAAATGGAAGAAGAAGAAGAGAAGAAGAAAAATGATGCGGTCTGTAGTAAGTCAGGGTATGCAGAATCAAATATTAGTTGGGTCAATCGCCATAACTAGTTTAAACGAAGCTTAAAGAGGTTTAATATGTAGGTTAAGCTATTAATCACATAATTATCGTGGAAAAGAAGCTAGTCACTCCAAAGTTCGGTAGTACCTCGAACGTTAGAACTTAGTTCTAAATATGCATAAAATTCAATTTCAATCAGGATGATTGATAAAATGAATTGAATTATTACAAAAAGTAAATTCGCAATTGGTTTAAATCTAACTGCACTTGTCAACAAAATTAATGGATGCACACTCTAATTATAGAATGGAATGCCAACGGGCTGAATCAGCTTCTGCAGGAAGTCAAACTATTCCCAATAAACCAAAACATTGATATTATGCTAATTTCAGAAGCACATATAACTGATAAACATTATAACAATCCCAAAATTCAAAACTTATCATACCAAACACCCTACAGAAGGCAAAGCTCATCGAAGCACAGCACTAATCATTCCAGACAGTTGAATACATCACGAAACTGAAAAATTTGCAAAAGAATACCACAAGCTACCAGTATAGTATTAGAAGCCCAAATGGGTAACTGTACTGTTAATGCTATATACTGCCCACCGAAGTACAGCATTAAAACACCCGAATACGAACAATTCTTCAACATCCTAGGTAAAAGATTCATAGCTGGAGGTGATTATAACTCTAAGCACACGATGTGGGGATCTAGAATAACGACAACAAAAGAGAGAGAATTGCATAGAACCATAACAAATAATAGACTTGAAACCCAGTCCCCTGGTGAACCAACCTACTGGCCATCCTATCCGGAGAAAATACCAGATGCAATCGACTTTTGCATTACTAAAGAAGTCGATACAAAGAAAATCAAAGTTGAAACTTAGTTAGACCTCTCATCCGACCACTCGCCAATAATTATAAACATGTTTACACAGATAGCCAAAACAAGAGAAATAACCCTCGTTATTTAGAAAGCGAACCAGTTGGGAGGTCAATCGAAGAGAGCTCGAGAAGCTGATTAACTCAAGATTCCCTTGAAGAACGATTGCGAACCCGGATCTACACCTCTACGAAATTAAAGAAGAGACACCAAAATTAGTAAAACAAAAAATCGCTGAAAAACGGGCATTGAGAAGTAGATGGCAACAAACTAAACATCAATCTGATAAAGCAAAACTTAACAAAGCCACCCGAGAATTAAAAGAAATAATCATTGAAATAAAATATTATGGTATACAGGATATGACAAGTTATCGGGTTATATGGAACGCAATCAAACTCAAATTTGAGTTTTGAGTTTGATTGCGTTCCATATAACCCGATAACTTTTCATATTCTATTTATCGCATTGGACGAGATTTTGGTTTATCTATCATTAAGGTATACAATAATACTTAGAAATTCTAAATGCAACCCCTGATAGCAACCCAAAAGTTAAAAATGCCACAACAACCAATACCAGCCATCAGACAGGCTAACAATAAATGGACTAGAAGCGACGAAGAGAAGGTTGACGTCTGTTTGCGCCACTTTTCAAATCCATTTCCGGATGCGCTTGGAGCAAGCGCAACAGCCGTTGATAACCATCCGCCATATTAAAAACACCAACCAATTTTGTTGTAATACCAATTCTGTGTATTTTACCGGTTTTTTTGATTGTTTGTGACCAACCAACCCGATCACCAGCTGAATAATTATTGGAACATTTCACTACCAGTTATTAGTGCTTATCAGTGATTCCTATTGCTATCCTTTCCTTACCTTATGTTAATTCCTACCAACCAAGAGAGAGGAGAAACAAGAAGATTATCTGGTAAGTCACTATATCTTTACCATCTGACACAATCGAGAAATTCCCCATACAGTCCACTGATTCTTTTCTCACCACATTTTAATTAGGGTGAGATTTGGCCCAAACATTTGGTCCTTCGAGCCGGATTGGGTTATTATTTGTTTTTTTATTCCCAACCCAATTCAGTGATTTTGGCCCAGTCGATTGTGTTAATTTTTCTGGTAATTTTCCTAATTATTCAGCAATTTTTGTAGTTTGAACCCGCCATTTGTTTGATTCTAAATTTTGAATTTGGAATATTTCAATTTGTGATTTTGTTGCAAAAATGGGTTTATTTTATTATTGCTAAAATTTCCGATTTTGTTAAGTTAGGTATCATAATTGATACGATAATTCCTTATACCAGCTGCATTTATAGTTTTATCACGTCCTTTAAAATTTTATCAATTAAAACCGAATTTATTGTAAATTCAACTTACGAAGATTACCATGACTAAAGCACAAATGGAAAAACGCCTAGAAATGTTGTCTGCGAAACGTGAAAACCAATTTAGAAGAATACAATTATGCCATAATGCTGCAGTAAACTTCAAGGGTGATTCTTCTAACCAAACCTATAAAGAACAGTTTAAGATTAGGTACCATACCATCGATAAAGTAGTGTTGGATTATACTGAAACTACCCAGGAAATAATCAATTTAAAATACGACCTAGACCCAGAACAGAAACCTGATTATGCGTTGTTCCATGGTTTTGATGATTTACATGATAGAATTCAATACCTAGCATCCGAACTGTTAAAACCTGCAGCAGATAATTTGCCTACAATACCATTAGTTAGCACTAACAACAGACCAAAAGTAAACCTTCCGAAAATTGAATTAGTCAAGTTTGATGGTAGTGATATGTCCCTTTGGCCAATTTTTTATGCAAATTTTAAAAACATGATCCATATTAAGTCGGAATTTTCCAAGGGTGAAAAACTCCAGTATTTGTTGGGAAGTTTACAAGGCAAAGCATTAAAAACATGCAGCGGTGTAGAGCCCATACCGGATAATTATGATGTCATATGGAAACTTCTGAAAGATACCTACCATGACAAAAAATTCTTATCTAACTTATATTTAGATAGAATAACCAAGTTTCGTCCATTAACAATGCATCATCCTACCAAATTACAATTCTTTTTAGAAAATTTTGATACCAGTGTTAGCAGCCTAAAGAGATTAAAAATTGACAACCTAGCTGATTGCATTTTAACCTACCTGGCTATGTCAAAATTATCGCAAGAAACTATTAATTCGTTCGAATTGATTAATGCCCAAACCACCAATATGGCTACTTATGATCAGTTGATAAGTTTTGTTCGTCAGCAAAGTAAGATAATGATAAAACACGAAAAACTTCCAGTTAGCGACCCTCATTTCAGAAATCCTAAGACATTCTTTACCAATAGTACGGACACTCGTTCGAAAACCGTCATTCGAAATTGCATTTCGTGCAATAAACAGCCTCATTTATTGAAAGATTGTATTCACTTCAAGAATAGCACACAAGAACACAAGTTTGCCGTGGTAAAAGATAATAATCTTTGCTTTAATTGTTTTTCATCTAAACATTCCGCATTATCGTGTCCATCAAGATTTAGCTGTACGATTTGCAAGAAACGACACCATACCTTATTGCATAAAACCAATTCTATTAGTTTGGCAAACCCTACTTCATCTACCGAAATTTCCAATACCGCAATGAACTCGAACAACGAAGCGGTTCACAGTTTATGCACCAACGTTCTGTCAGTCAAGATTCCTAATCCCAATTACGTTTTGTTGAGCACAGCCCTAGTCAAAGTAAAAGATAAATGGAATCAAGTACGTACACTTCGCTTTATTATCGATAGCGGTTCTATGTCCAATTTCTTAACCATCAATTGTTGTAACCGATTAGGATTGTCATATACCAAGTTATCTACTAGTGCGATTGCAATTGGTTCAGCTACCAAACCAATTAGTGGACGAACAAGTTTAACCATTTTCTCTAATTTGAATTCCAATTTGAAATATCCAATTGAAGCGTTACTTATCGATAAAATCAGTGACAAATTGCCAAGTTTTCCTGTAGATATTCAATTCTACAACCACCTGAAATTTCTACCATTAGCTGATCCGACATTTAATATTCCTGGTCCGATTGATGGTCTTCTTGGAGCAGCCATGTTTGCCGAGATTTTAGGTCCTCACAAAGTACCCGGATCTCTTAACACCCCTACAGCCATTCAAACCACTTTAGGATATGTAATTCTGGGCAATATATCTCCAATGAAAACCAACATAAACCCCTTGAACCGATCAACATTCTTAACCTTAGATAATTTAGTTGAAAAAATGTTTGAACTTGAAGATTTTAACCCTCCTGCGTCAACTAAAGAAGATACTGTTGTCGAAGAGATATTTGTTAACACTGTGAAGCGCGATGAGAATGGGCGTTATACAGTAGCCTTACCGTTTAAAGATGATCAAGAAAAGTTTGGTGATTCTTATTTTCTTGCTGAAAAACGATTTATTTCTTTGGAAAACCGATTGCTAAAGTCCCCAAATATTAGAAAACTATATAATTCCGTCATCGAAGACTATTTAAGCCAGAAGCACATGTCGTTGATACCAGAAAGTAGATTGAATTCTCCTGGTTATTATATTCCTCACCACTGTGTATTCAAACCGGAAAGCGCTTCCACCCCCTGTCGAATAGTTTTTGATGCAAGTATGAAATCTGATACTGGAGTTTCATTGAATGATGTTTTATATACCGGCGCTAAATTGCAAAATCATTCGATACCGATTTTGTTAAATTTTCGCTTATTTCCAATTGGCTTTTCATCGGATGTCAAACAGATGTATCGTCAAATTAACGTGATTGAGTCACATAGACCTTATCAACGCATATTATGGAGATTCCATCCGGAAGATCCCATCCAGGTTTATGAGTTAAACACGGTAACTTTTGGTGTCAAATCATCTCCGTTTCTGAGTTTACGAACAATAAAACAATTAGCTAAAGATGAATCTCTGTCCTATCCTCGAGCTGTATCATATGTAAACAGAGATATGTACGTGGATGATCTAATTTCTAGTGTACCCACTGTTGAAGAAGCACTTGATTTATACCCAGACCTAATTAATATGTTCAAGTCCGGTGGATTTCAATTGGTAAAATGGACATCTAATTCTTCTGATTTTTTAGAACGTATTCCAGATGAATTAAAGTTAATCCAACCTTTTGATTTTGATCACGATAACGTGAAAATCCTTGGTTTACGTTGGAACCCCATAACAGATCAGTTTTATTTTAAGATAAACCAAAATATTCTACCTTGCACCAAGAGGAATATGTTATCCATAGTAGCACGTACGTTCGATCCATTAGGTTTTTTGGCCCCTATCACGTTAATAATTAAATTGTTAATCAAGAAATTGTGGGAGGTAGGAAACGACTGGGATGCCCCAGCACCGCTGGAAATTGAAAAAATATGGAGAAAATGCCAAGAAGAATTCGTTATGCTAAACAAGTTGGAAATTCCACGTCATGTTTTGGTATATGAGGAAACTCCTATAACATTAATCGGTTTTGCAGATGCCAGTCTGTCCGGATATGCGGCAGTGATTTATCTACAAACTATGAACTCATTCGAAAATATTAATTTGAGATTTCTATGTGCTCAATCTAAGGTGGCCCCCATGTGTAAAATAAGCCTTCCACGTTTAGAACTTTGCGCGGCTGCGTTATTAGCAAGACTTCTAGCACATGTTCGTGATATCTATTCTAATCGAGTTAAAATAAACAATATTTATGCTTTTACGGACTCCACTATAACCTTATGTTGGATTAATTCTTCTACCAAGAAATTAAAACCATTTGTTGGAAATAGAGTAACAAAAATTCGAGCCTGTTTATCTCCACTACATTGGTATTACGTTCCGGGGAAATTGAATGTGTCTGATTGTGCCTCTCGAGGAGTCACTCCTTCAACTTTACTTCACCATCCGACATGGTTTGCTGGTCCTCTTTGGTTAACATCATCGCGTCCCAAATGGCCAGTCAAACCTTATAGTGAGCTTATGATTCCCCCCGATGATGATGGGAAAGAACTAGCGTTCCTTGCCGTTTCAGATATGATCTCTCCGTTGTATTCATTGATAAATTATTTCTCGTCTTGGACTAAACTTCTTAACGCCACAGTTTATGTTCTTAGATTTATAAAGGTTTTATCAAATCAAACACCGATAACCACTTCGCATTTAAAAACTGCGGAAATGTTTCTGATAAAGGCCGTTCAACAACGTTACTTTCAATGCGAGTATCATAGTTTAAAGAATAATAAAGTTGTCTCATCTAACCTACGCCGTTTATGTCCCTTTATAAAGAATGGTCTTATCCGAGTAGGAGGGCGGTTATCCAACGCTACTCTTAGTTATGAACACAGACATCCCATTTTATTACCCAAATCAGATCCGTTAGTAATCTTGTTAATTACTTATTATCACAAACTTCATCATCATGCGGGGTCTTATTTGTTACAATCCTTGCTAATGCAAAACTACTGGATTTTGTCAGCGAGAAATACTATTCGTCAATGTATTTGGAAATGCAATCATTGTTTCAGTCTATCTCCAAAACCTACAACTCCTTTGATGGCAAACTTACCACGTGAAAGAGTGAACCAAGCGAAGGCTTTTCTATCAACAGGAGTTGATTTCACAGGAGCTTTCCAAATTACCATAAGTCGTCGCCGAGGTGTCAAAACCCAGAAGGCTTACGTCTGCCTCTTTGTGTGTTTAGCAACAAAGGCCGTTCATCTCGAGTTAGCGTCCGATTTATCTACCGAATGTTTTATAGCAGCTTTCAAGCGATTTTTATCACGTCGTGGAAATTGCGCAACTTTATTTTCCGATTGTGGTACAAATTTTGTAGGTGCAAAAAAATATATAGATGACGTCCATGAATTAATTTACTCCCGTAACTATAAGGATGAACTGTTGCGTGAGTTGAATTTGAGAAAAATTGAATGGAAATTTAACCCGCCAGCTGCACCTCATTTTGGAGGAATTTGGGAAGCAAATGTAAAAAGCGTCAAAACTTTCCTTACGAAAACAATCGGTATTCAAATACTCAGTTATGAAGAATTTTATACCGTGTTAACCCAAATTGAAGATTTACTCAATTCCAGACCCCTATGTAGACTTGCGAATGACCCTAATGATCCTCAAGCGTTGACTCCGGCCCATTTCTTATACGGTACACCTTTATCTTCGTTACCCAGTGAAGATTTATCAGATATCCTTCCAAGCCGCTTGAATCGATACAAACTATTAGACTCCATAGTCCAGCATTTTTGGAAACGCTGGCATACAGAATACTTGCACACATTGCAAACGAGATCGAAATGGAATACCAAAACCAATCCAGTAAAAGAAGGTATGTTAGTCATCTTAATCCAAAACAATATTCCTCCATTACAGTGGCCATTGGCTGTTATCGAAAAATTACATCTGGGAAAAGATGGAATTGCTCGGGTAGCTACCATTCGAACGAAGGTTGGAGTTTATAATCGCCCCTTGGTAAAACTTTGTCCAATTCCAAATCAGTAATCCAATTTCTTTTAACTTTCGTTTCTTTTTATGAATCCGAATTTAATTTATTACCTACTCGTATGTTGAATGTTAAGTTTTATTTGGAATTTCCTTTATTTTGTTTCTTTTATGATATTTATTTTGTTTGTTTATGACCATGATTCTTCTTGAATTGAAAATTCAAGTCCGGGCCGGCAGGATGTTTGCGCCACTTTTCAAATCCATTTCCGGATGCGCTTGGAGCAAGCGCAACAGCCGTTGATAACCATCCGCCATATTAAAAACACCAACCAATTTTGTTGTAATACCAATTCTGTGTATTTTACCGGTTTTTTTGATTGTTTGTTACCAACCAACCCGATCACCAGCTGAATAATTATTGAAACATTTCACTACCAGTTATTAGTGCTTATCAGTGATTCCTATTGCTATCCTTTCCTTACCTTATGTTAATTCCTACCAACCAAGAGAGAGGAGAAACAAGAAGATTATCTGGTAAGTCACTATATCTTTACCATCTGACACAATCGAGAAATTCCCCATACAGTCCACTGATTCTTTTCTCACCACATTTTAATTAGGGTGAGATTTGGCCCAAACAACGTCTTTGCCGAGCATCTAACTAATATCTTTCAGCCTAACTCACCTTCCATCCCAGCTGAAGAAAAAAAACAAATAGAAGAATATTTTGAAGCTTCTTTTCAAATGGATCTCCCCATGGAGTACTTCAAAGGTGAGGATATCAAAAGAACCATTAAAGAACTCCATCCAAAGAAAGCTCCAGGATTTGACCTAATTACTGGAAGGGTATTACAAGAATCAACTCATAGGTGTATGAAAACCATCACCCAAATCTTCAATGCTATCTTGAGAATGAACAAAGTCCCCAACCAGTGGAAAATAGCTCGGGTGATAATGATTCCAAAACCAGGGAAAAAACTGGAGGAAGCCCAATCATATGTAGCGTAATTTGCTCAAAATTAAACTACCCCTGCCACTTGCCTAACCGTAGATGGACTGTACGCGTTAGCTAGCTGTGTTATTTAAAACTCAGTTCCCGAGAGCGTGGGTGTTTCGAAAAACATCGTGGGTTCGTAACAAAAAGTTCTTCAGTACTCAGATTTAATTTCAGCTAAATGAAAAATACGATGTTAAAGTGGACGCCAGCTAACACAAATAAAACTAAAAAGAAAGCAAGAGTCGATTTATTGTATTAGCACAGATAGAAAATAAAGATGTCGACAAGTTTAATTAATTCACTAATCAAAACAAAACATAAAATATACACATAAGGATCAAGTAAAGCTAGTACGTAATTGAGGATTACGAACTAGAAAACAAAATAAAAAAATACAAAAGTAAAGAACTGACATCCACCTGAGGGGTAGATTCAGTCAAGTAAAAAAACACAGTTGAGTACCCTTGAAGAGGATAACTCAACAAAAAGAATTTATGCCCAGCAAAGATTAACTGCACACCGGATTTCATCATCTCGGGATAATTGACTTACAAAATAGATCCTGGCATACTGCATCATTTAAAACAAGTAAATGCATCTCTATGAGACTTGCCCTGAATGCAGTACTACCAACTTCACGACTCGGCAATTGTCTTTCCTTCGTCAGGACCCTTCGAATTCAATAACATTTACTTCATCATTCTATTGGTCTACCATCCAGGAATGAAAGTCTACAAAATAGAGAACACAAAATACTCATTAAAAAATCAACAGCTTGCCAGTTCTAATTCTCATCAACCGAGAAAGTGTGACTGCAAACTCAATTAATCATTACTGAAACATCTTAATAAAAATCAAATCATCTGCTTGAAGTCGAGGTGTATCATCCCAAATAAAAAAAGTAAATCCACGTCCGGGATTGAAAAGGTGGTGAAACAACAAAATGATAAATCCACGAAGTTTGGTTCTCCAAATTGAAATTAATTTCGATCCACTTGGTATCACAGCTTCACAAGGATAACTCATCTTGTGAATAAAAATACAACCATCGGGCATCGAAATCCATAATAAAAAAATAACCATTCTTCGGACTATTGACGTTAAATAATAGTAACCCCAAATCTTCGAAACAGATGTTAGATAAAAAAACGTCATCGCAAAACCATCAACAAATACTGGAACCATCTGTGGCTATGAAAAGATTTCCTAAACTGATATGGTACTCCATTTTACGACGTCAAATTAAATTGCGATAACAAAAAGCGAATAAGTAATTATAAAAAAACGTTCAACCCATAAACCTGGGTGCTAAAAATAATTTGTTAAACAAATTAAATAATAGTAAAAATACTATAATTACCCGCTAAACGGCAAAATTAATTAAAATAAACCATTGAAAACTAAAAATGGACAAACACCAGATTATACGTCAATCTCTTTCGAAATTGAACGCATAATCGCTTCTATCTAAACTAAACGAAAATTATCGCAACCAATAGCGATCCAGTGGCGTAGCTTGAAAAATATATTGTAACGGTCAAAACGTCTTTTGGCACGTTACACATATAGGCCGATTAGCCTACTCCCCATATTATCTAAAGTATTTGAAAAGTTATTACTTGACCAATTGAAACCTATTATTGAACAGCGAAAAGTGATACCCAACCATCAATTTGGTTTTCGTAACCGGCATGGAATAGTAGAACAAGTTCATCGTGTGGTTAAAAATCAAAGAAGAGTTCGAAAACAAGTGATTCTGCTCAGAGGCTTTTCTGGATGTGAGCTAGGCATTCGACAAGGTGTGGCACAAAGGATTATTCTAGAAGTTGAAAAAGATTCTACCGTCCCAATTTTACTTGATTATTAGATCATACCTGAGCTACTGACACTTTTTGGTTAACTACGGAAGCGCGTATACCAACCTATTTTCCATCAACTCAGGAGTACCACAAAGAAGCGTCCTGGGTCCAGTCTTATATTTAATATATTGTCATGTTATTTATTATTTCCATAATTTTTCTAAAATCCAAATCCAAATTTTAAATAAAATTTTAATGTAAAATAATGGAATCGCAAAACCCAATTGATAAATCGAGCCAGGTGCGGCTACACAAAACTTTATCTTCCGATGCTTTCAACTTAATTCAAATTTCTAAATTGTAATAAATAACCGATTATAATTATCCAACTATTCAAATTAAAATCCATCCTTTTAACAATCTGTCAAATCTTCAAAATCCATCCACAAATTCACCATCCAAATTATCAACAATTCGCAAATTACAAAACTTTTTAACAAAATTTAAACAAATTTAGGAGACAAGAATTTTCTTGCCGCTTCTGGCAGCCATTTTTGGCAAAAAGCCAGGTTTCCACCACCCATTGCTGCCACTACCATTCTTTGGCGGGAAAACCAGCAAATACAAAAATACAATTTATACAAATAAATATACAAGTTCCAAATTAAATACAAAATTCCAATGAAGGATTTTGGAACATGACAATATACATATTACCTACCAACGTCAGAATCTATAACAGTTGCCACCTTTGCGGATGACACAGCCATCCTGGCTTCGCACTCCGATCCAATAACTGCTTCCAGGATTCTCCAAATCAGCTTAACTGCTATATAAGACTGGCTAAAGAAATGGCGCATAAGAGCCAATGAAGCAAAATCGGTTCATGTGACCTTTGCGCTAAGAAGAGATACCTGCCCACCTGTTAAATTAAATGATAGGCTAATACCATAGACAGAAAATGCTAAATATCTGGGATTCTATCTTGACAGAAGGCTCATATGGCGCAAACATATATTCGCAAAAAGGAAACAGCTAGGATTGAAACGCAAATGTATTGGATAATAGGCAGGGGATCACAATTATCAACAGAAAATAAAATATTACTCTATAAGGCTATACTTAAACCGATTTGGAGCTACGGCATACAACTCTGAAGCTCAGCATCAAACTCCAACATTGAAATACTTCAAAGATTTCAAAATAAAGTGCTCCGTATAATAGTTGATGCACCGAGATATGTACCCAACACTATCATACAACGTGACATGCCATGGGCCTCAATCAAGAAGGAGATCAACAGCTACAGCGTAAAATATCGCGAAAGACTTGTAACAATTTTTTGTTAATTGTTGCGCGATCCCTAGACGACGATTTTTAGTACGCCTATGCTAGGTAAGACATGCGCGAGGGATCGTAGAGAGCGCGTACTTGAGCTTAGGTTAAGGATTCTAAAGCGCACTACGAGTGAGATAAGACGTGTTTAGTTTCGCTGGGTTGAAGATTATTCAGATAGGGCCGAATATTTATAAAGAGTAAGCCTGAGGAAGAAATCGTTCAGCGAGGTTTGGATTACGAAACCGTAAAGCATTAGTAACTTAGTTAACATCGGAAACCTTAATTGTGGGATTTGTACCGTGGCGCTGATAACTCAAACTGCCTCCAATCTGCAAGCATATTTGAATGTTCGATTTTGAAAACGGTGTGTGGCCGTATGTTGCATCTTCCTGATTTTCTACTTACCATCGACGACTACTGGAAGGAGTCAGTTCTGTGCTACGATCAAGTGTTTGGTAGTGAAATTCTTGTTTGTGCGACGCAACGAATTCTGCAAGCAGCTTCGCAATCGAGCCGAGTTTTTCATCAACAGTAGCCAGGGAAGTCATTCGAGTCAAGAGCTTGTGTGGGTTGGAATTGCAGTACATAATTGGTAAACAAGTATTGTCGTATTACCATCTTGTAAACGAGCCAGGCCTTGGTAAGTGTTTTTTTGCTTTGCCGATTTTTACTGTAATTGCGGAAACGTAGAGTTTTACATCGGCTGGCGACGTGGATGTTTCCCTATTTGTGGCGAACGATTATACTGTATTTTAAATTGGAAATTTTTGTATTCTGTTTAATCATCATTATAGAGTAAATTGTTGAAAGAGTTTTATTTTGTTCGAAAGAAGCAAATTCTTATTTTCAGAACCGACGATCCTGCCTCCGCATTAAAGAGTTGGTTTTCCATCTTGGGTCCACCACAATTATTAAATACTGGGGGAGATCTATCCCAGGTGTGGTGAGCAAGGTATTTTTTTTAAATACCGAAATTGCTACAGACTTTCCAATCATCCTAATACACTTGGAAGTGAACTATTTAATGCGAACAATGAAAAGCGAAGACAACGCAGATTTACACCTGAAGACCTGCCAAATAGACGAAGGACAACACAATAAATTAATAATTGACAACACAATAAATTAATAATTGACAACACAATAAATTAATAATTTATAAGTAATACGGAGATTACTTATGTATTTATAAAAGACCTTGGAAAGTATAGCATTATATGTAGTTTTAACTTATGGAAATAGATACGTTACGGTCGAGGCAGATTTGTGTTATATATTAATACCATGATATCACCAGTCATAACAACGGTAATGAAAATATTACGTACGTCCTCTATTTCATTACCGTTGTTATGACTAGTTCCGTATATTTCTTATATTTTTATTTTGGAAAGGACTCGTCTTGGATGAAATGCCGCATACGTGACTCGCTGCAAAAGTGATCCATTCCGGATTCGCAAGCTACGAGAACTCGCTGGCGCTTGTTCTGATATTTTGCTTACTCTTCCGGAAAGGATCACTTTCGCTAGCTCGTACGTAAATTGAAGCAAATTGTTAAATTCGAATTATTTAAAATGTATTAAAAGAGTGTCATGCACAAAAGGTGTATTACTGGTAGTGGAACATATTTTTGGAGAGTTGTAATAGAAATAAAATAGTAATAAAAAAAATTAACCACTCAGTACATCGCAATCTAGAGACAATAATCAGATAACGATTGTTTAAGTTGGTCATATTTAAAAATTATAAGTTATGTAAATGTTAATGTCAATTTTTACATTTATTCATTTTTAAATTATGAGACAAAAAAAATTCTTGTAGTAAAGGTGGATACAAAAATTAGTCCAATTTATTAAAGTAATGACCATTAATGTATTTATACCTGTTTTATTAATTAATTTTTACATCTTTGTCTAAAAAAACGTTGAATACCTATTCTATGACGTAGATAGATTTAATAAAGAGGTAGACACTCAAGTTCTTCATATCGGATTATCTATCTTTCTATCCTAGGACGGAAAAATACGCATGTTCCCGTACACCACGAGTTTGAGTTTATGTGGGTCTGGAAAACAGCAATTGTAATGTCTGACATCAATACTAAAACACCTCACCTTCACTCAGATTGGGAAAAATTCATTTTTATAAATGAAGCTGAATAAAGTGAAATAATTTTTGTTGAATGCTCCTACCGGCTATGTGTGCTCTATCACTAGCACTATATTTCTTCATACTTTATTCTACCGTTCCATACTATTAACTAATAATATTTATTTAGTGAAATTGATTATCTTGTTTGAGGTTTTCTTCTGTTTATTGCGGGTGTACATACAGCACAATCTAAATGTGAAATGGTAAGCAATTTCTACAACGCTCAGTATACTAAATCCTAGAAATAATCCCAGTAATCCTCCAGTATTAGCTAAAAATTTAGTGTTATAATTGTGATTAATACAATAAAGTTATGCCTTACACACTAATTCAGAAAAACCATATAATCGATTCTTGGTATATTTTTTAAAATTCCTGACGGTAAAAAAGAATTCAACCACTGCCATATGCTCCCTAAATATTGAAAATATTAAAAAACTACCCTTGGCAAAATTTTTGGCATTAAACTTACTGAAAATATGTTTTAGAAATATTTTTCTTAATTCCATCTTTAATTCTGAAATTTCCGGTAAATTTTGAATTTGATAGTGTTATGTCATATTCAATGTAAAAGCACCCAAGAAGGCAATTGCACCAACGACTAAGCAAACATAATTAAATAAATAAAAATTATATTAACTCATAATAATATCAACGCATACTCTCCAAGTTTGCCTGTATCCGTTGTCTCCATTTGTTCTATAAGGCATACAATTATTTATTTTCAAACCAACATGGAATTAATTAACTCACGTTTAACATCATCTACGCATCGTTCTTGTAATTTTCCACACGTTTTTCCGCCTACACTTGCTAAAAGAAATAAGGTCATCAATAGATTACACTCTGTGGGCTAATGCGGAAGACCGCCAGCTTGACAAAAGCTCCTACAACCAATTCCGATTCTCCAATTCCATCAAATTCATATTGATTCCATTTCAATTCTATTAAGAACTGGTTTATACTATGAGATTTCTCATGTGACTTATCGTACGACTTGTCATATTAAAAATATTTTTACTTTGACACTATACAATTTTTTGTATTTAGTAACATAAAAACAAAAAATCTGTTGTGGACACCACATAACCTTCTTGTAATTTTTATAATAATGATAGAAGAATCTCGTTAATCTATTTATGCGCGTCGTGAATTACGACTTTTGGCACGGACAATCGCAACCAAATATAGAAGATGCACAATTAGATGCTATAAGTGTCTCAAATCCAAACTTTCAACTTTCTACGACCTACCGTATTTGAGTTATGCGACATACAGACGTCCATAAGTATACGTACGTACGTACAGACGTCACAACGAAAATAGTTAAAATGACCTTCAGGGAAGGTCAAAACGAATATTTTCTTCAAAATCTGGAAATTGAAAAAAATCGGGATTACAATTCTTCCTTACTTTACAAGGAAGTAAAGAGCAATGCGTATTGCTTACGATATTAAATAGGATTTTTCATACGATAAAGTCACATGAAAAATTGCATAGTGTGAACCAGCTTTTACTCCATGTTAATTCGGGTAATACGGAATTTGGTTGAAACTAATTTTTTTCACACTATTATTCGGTAAGCGGTTGTTTGTTTCTTTGGGTTTTCAATAATTTCAATTCTAATAATTACATTTGAATTCCAATAATTCATATCAAATTCCTACTATAATATGGATACCTAATTCCAAAGCTGGCGGCTCCCAGGTTTAAAGTGTGAATGAAATGAAAATGAAAAATTAGTTTTGATGTTTAAAAAAAAAATATTTAGAAAACCTAAAATGTATTTACCTGGTAAATAAAATGGTGCACATCCACATTTTCTAATAGTTCTATTGGCTAAACATTCTAATTTGCAGTTAATCTCTGAATATGACCTAATTAAAATATTAATAATTGTATAAAAAACATTATTAAAATTATTTTATAAGATTGTTGAAAAAATAATTTTTTAATTAATTTTTCAAATAAAGTTTCTTTTTTGTAATTCTTACCTGTAATATTTTAGAGATCTTTCGTTATTAAAGTAGCAATTACGTTTTTCAATATCAATAGAACGAATATCTAATGCTGCATCGTATAAACTTGGTTTAAAGCGAACTCGGGTGTCGTGGCCAGGTTGTATTAGAAAAGAAAAGTCGGCAGGCTTTGGAATATCAATGGGAGTATGTAGAATAACCTTTAAGAAAAATAATTGTTATTCCATTTTTATGTTACAATGATATCATATTTCATGTTAGGAGCAGCGACCTTAAAAACGTTATGTCTACAAGTGTGGATTCACAATGAACATATGCGTAAGAAATACGTTATGTACAAATATAAATACAAAATCTGAATATAGTATCGAATAATGATGAAAGCTTACTTAAGCTGCATGATATGGAATGGTTTTTAACGAATACCGGATTATTCCGGCATTATTCAATTCTCAATTATTAAGCATTTAGTCCCTTAAGTAGATAGCGACACTAATTATATTTTTTAGGTTATATTTTAATCAGGTTTTCTTTAGTTGGTCATAGATGTCGTAAATAAAAATAGATGCAATTTCTTACCTACCTATTACCTACCTTACCTACTAATTGGTTACAACCTACAAAAACCATAGATAGGTAAGAAAGTACATCTGTTTTTATTTGCAATATCTATGACCAACTAAAGAAAACCTAATTCAAATATAACCTAAAAAAATATAATTAGTGTCGCCATCTACTTAAGGGAGTAAATTAGGATACACATAAATTTGTATAGCGTTGGGCATCTTTAAGTTTTATTATCTTTGGTATTATGTATTTTTTATGGTATTCCGTCAAAACAGTCCCGGTCAAAACAGCCCCGTCAAAACAGCTCTGGCAAAATAGCCCAATGATAAGATAGCCTCGACAAAGTAGCCCGATGACAAAATAGCTTCGGCAAAATAGCCCAATGACAAAATATATCCGTCAAAATAGCCCAATGACAAAAGGAGACATACATTAATTACGTATGAGTTTGGGAGGGGGGATATTGGCAATGTTATAGAGCGCTTCGTGGGGGAAGTCCAACGTATTCTGTCTAATGTAGTATAGCGATAGCCAAATTAATTTAATTTAATTCATTTATTTTACTGTGGATCCGTGATTTGCCGTGGTTGCGCCAGCCAAAACTGACCCTACTCAGAGCACACATTCCGTCAACAGAAAACCTGTTACTTGTAATTTCTATGTACTCCCATGTTAAACATGTGGAAAATTTCAATTTTCAAATGCCGTTTTCAAACTTGTAGTATACCTTCGCGTATCGCTATACTAGATTAGACAGAATACGTCGGATTCCCCCCACGTAACGGTCCATGAGATTTCCAATACCCTCATTCCCCAAACCCTGACGTAATTAATGGACGGCCCCTTTTGTCGTTGGGCTATTTTGTCAGAGTTACTTTGTTTTTGGGCTAATTTGCCGGAGCTATTTTAGCACGAGCTATTATGTCGTAGGGCTATTTTAGAACAGGCTATTATATGTCAAGGATATTTTGTCGCAGGGCTATTTTAGCACGGCCTATTATGTCTCAGGCTATAATGGCTCGTACACACACAGTGGATTTTGGCCAGTAATTAGTAGTAAGTAGTTAGTGACCTACTTACTACTTACTACTAATTACTTACTACTAACTACTTACTACAATGATATTGTAGTTTAGTATTTAGTACAGTTTGAAATGGATAAGTATAAACGTCAGATGTCAATTAATAGTGCTTAAGTAAATATTTTGAAACTTTTGGCAAAAGAAATTTCTGAAACAAAGAGACTATATGTGATGACATTATTGCGCCTATCAATAAAATGTGGAAGAATGGAGATCGGAGAAATATGCACAATAGTTTTTTGCAATTTTTTACTTCAATGTCAATTTTTGAATTGTCATGTTTAATTTAAATACTGAGCTCTTTATTATAATATAAGCTAACAATTTATTATATTATTCTCGAGGTAGTCCATTATAAAGTACAGATTTAAAACTTTAATAAAAAAATTAATTATTCAATCAAAATTTTTTTATTGTGCAACGTTGTATAGTTTGAAACAAATTCTTGTTTTTAAGTATTATATATAAAAATTACTATAAGTATTATAATATAATCAGGGCCGTCGAGATTCCCGTCGGGCCCCGTGGCAAGACTTCGAGGCCCCCCTGCTCTTCTAAACAATTTCGTAAACAAAAAAATAAAAAAAGCAAAATATGAAACTTCGTAATTTTATTAAGAAAAATTACGCACAAATTATCTAAAATACCTATCAAAAACTAACTAAAACAAAGAATTATTTAGTAACTAATTCGTCCGGGCCCTTGAGAGATCCCGGACCCCGGGGACAAATCCCCGAGCACTGGTTGGGCCTAAATATAATAATAATAGAGTATATTATTATATTATGAGATATATTGCTATGACCCCAGCGGTTCAATTTAGAAAATTGATCTACCACGGTCGCTGGAGTACATACACCTTATAAGCATAAAATTCTACGTAAAATTGAACTTCAAAAATATCAAAATTTTACCGGAGATCAACTCCGGCCTCAAAACGATTAAAAATCAAATTCAAATTTACAAAATTTGCACAAAATTATTTACAAATAAATTTTTACAAACAAATTCAAATATAAAATAAAATCAACTTTAAAAACACTCACACAACAAAATTCAAAAACAAAATCATTTCATATTAATTTATAATAAAACAGTCTATAATAAAATAAAATTAAAAAAAAATGAAAATTAAAAAAAAAAGGATTTTGGAACACGACAATATTTATGTACTTACTATTATTATAGTAGTATTTTCTATCATACTATTATTATGATTATTTATCAAATACTAATAAAATAACCCAAAAATTAGGCCTTCGATGCTATTTGTTACACTCAAATAAAGGGGACCCGAAAATTTCCTAGAGCCTAGGGCCCAACTCAGTTAAAAATAAGCCCTGTTCCCTATCACTCAAACACTAGGTCAGCGCGGCAGACAGGCCGCTTGACCTGATAGTATTTAATATTAGAATAATATAATTAGAATTTCAAGAATTAATTATTTGTTAATGGGTAACAATTAAAAATGTTTTTTAATATTACAATAATATAATTAAACATACAATAATTAATTACTGGATAAGTATAGCTTAGTAAAAATTAAGAAAAAATTCAGATAGTTGATGAGATCACAGGGATCGTATTTTTACAAATTTTGCACATATTTTGTTTGTACAAGTACCCCATTTTATTCAAGTACCCCTAAATAGTTTCTGACAGTTCTTGAAGTGTGAAATGTTTTGTAGGTGGAAGAATATTCAGTACCATAATAAAATTACATCAATATTTTGTTTTTTTATTGGAAACTTTATTTTTATGATATACCAGAAAATTTAATTTCAAATCTGGGTAGGTACATATGCATTATAATTTTTCCCGAGAAAAGCAAATTATTTATCTCATGTATACACCGATTTTGATAAGCGAACGCTACTCGCTAAAAAAAATAGAACATTTTCTATTCGCTCGGCTAAATGGTTTTACTAATGTATTTTACTAATTACTAGACTACTCGCCTAAATTTTATTGTTCACACAACAGGTAAGTTTACTACTTACCACGATCACTTGTCGTGTCTACTACTTACTAATTCATTTTACTAAACTACTATACTTAACTGCTTACCTACTCGACTAATTTTTTACTGTTCACACACGGGTAAGTAGGTCAATCGACTAAATTACTTACTACTTACTACTAATTACTGGCCAAAATCCACTGTGTGTGTACGAGCCTTTATGTCGGGGATATTTTGTCGGGGTTATTTTGTCGGGGTTATTTTGACGGGTCACCATTTTTTATGCTTATGTTGGTTGTGAATCCAGATTAAGCTTTGGAAGTTTTCAATAATTCAGTATAATCAGAATTTCTATATTTTTTTACCTCAAAACCAGCGCTGTTTAAAGAAGAACAAAAGTATTTATCTATCATTGTATCTAACACAACGGTCAGTCCTAAATGTGCACCAGCTCCTAAACAAAAATTAATTATTGTTACGAAACAGCAATGGTTATTTATAGTTGATGATTCATTTATGATGACTCATCTGTAATGACGCATGTATGATGATTCACATATGATAACCTGATACTGCTGAGTATGCATTTTAGAATGTTCCAGGAAGCTAAAGAATTTGATAAAATTACCAGGAAGGTTGTGGAATATTCTAGAACTATGCATTTGAATATAAATAGCAGCGCGATTTGCTGTGAAAAAAGGCCGAGTTCGGACTCGGAAGTGTGAACATAAATAACATGGAAATAAATAGTAGTGTAAATAAATATACCGGGTGTTACTTAAATATAGTGACTTAGTTAAAATGTAGACTTATGTAGTGTTAATAATTATATTAATTAAAATTATTAGCTCTTGAAAATAGAATAAATATGATTATCAATAATGAGCTAAAAGATACAGATAAATCTTATTATATGGATTTTGCAATCCTATACAATTAAAAGTTGTAAAAAAATTATTGATGATTGAAAGTGCTTACTGTTCATTGATACGAAAAAAAAAATGCCAATTATGTGAAATAGTCTTCGACAAATGGGCCCTAGTTGTTTCGAATGTCTGATTCGCTTTTAGCTCATTATTGATAATCATATTTATTGTTAATAATTATGGTGTAATTTAGAATTAAGTGTAAATATTTGTGTAGTAATTGTTCTATTGTTGTTAACTTCAACTGTAAATATAATTTAGCCCTTTAGCAATTAAATAAACGTTTTAATATTCGTTACATTATTTAGATAAATATTACAAATAGTGCGACTAATAATAATTGTGCGCTACATGCTTAGAAAACCTCTGGCTTCAATCAGATACAGTTGCTTTTGCGCGTTTGATTAATTTAACTGTAAATGGAAAACCAAATCAACCGTCAGCCGAAAATGTTTAGAGAAAAACAAGTTTCGGGTTGACTGGGATAGCAAAATTGAACAAAGTATAATCTGTTATCCAACGTTTCGGGGCATTTATTGACATATCTTCAGGACTAGAGTAATACAAAGATCAATTAGTTATTAAATTTAGTGGAAATCCCTCCCCAAACACGCACCGACAAACAAATTATGATAAAAAATATTTGAAAACACGCAAACTGATACTGATGTATCTGATGTATGATGATGTATCATTCAAACTGATGTATCAGTTTGCGTATTTTCAAACATTTTTCATCTTAATTTGTTTGTTGGTGAGTTTTTAAGAAAGGATTGCCACTTAATACTAAAATATCACTAATTGACCTTTATATTTCTCTAGTCCTGAAGATGGGTCAATAAATGCCCCGAAACGTTGGCTAACAGATTATATTTTGTTTAATTTCGCTATCCCAGTCTACCCAAAACCTATTCTTCTCTATATTCTTCAGCTTAGGCGAGATTTTGATTTACTATCGAAAATGTTTAGTTTTGAAAAACTGCTCTATGTTATGAAAAATCTATAAATCAAACCTATAATAGTTTAATAAGTACTAGGCACTGTGCACGCTAGGCTATACGGCCTTCCACTGTAGCAAATAATAAATGTATTTACCAGTACATCTATACGGATATACTTTATATGAAGAATTAGGAGCATATCCGTCTTCGGGATTCCAATCGTCAATGGCCTGATGCAACTTTATTGGTTTGATTGTCTCTTTCCTCGTGCTTTAAACCAAACATCAAAAAGATAATAATAGTAAGTAATATTAAAGGGAAAGTTATATTAGTGATTGAAGTGGCAAAAGCTATAAGAAGAAAAAGTCTTACTTCTTTTTGAAGATGTAATCATACGGAAGTTGGTTGAAAGTACAACATACTCCTTCATCTGTTAAAACTTCTTGAAATATATCCAAGCAATTGACTTCATTGTGGTGCCACTTACAAACCTTTATAACTTGATTGCATGAAGGGGATACCTGGAATAAAAAAATTTATGTGGAAAAATATGATAAAACAATAATATTTTGTTAAGATTATGGAAACTTACCTTTTTCATAAATCGGTAAAAATTTTCGTATTTTTCCGTTTGTCTATTAGATCCTTTAACGATTGGAGTGTCGGAAAAATCACATGTATCCTCAAGGAAGCTCTGTTCGGTAATAGTCCTGCATTAATTTATAAATTGAATAAACAATATAATTGAAATAGCACTAGAATTAATAAAATTTATGAAAATTCAGAAAAACAACTTTTTTCTAACCGTAAGGCTGTAAAATAGAATGTAAATTTAAAAACTTATTACTTTCTATTGGAAAATTGAAAATTACAACAAATTTTTCCAAATTTATTTGATTGTCAGCAAAAATTATACTTAGATGTTTTCGATATTATTTAATATAATTATCAACATTTATGAAATAATGGTGGTAAATAAGTTGGTTACCCATTTTGGTTTACTCTTTCAGCTTCATCGGTAATAACTTTATTTAAGCTACAAATTGTAATTGCTGGGAAAGGCATCTCATGAGGAATTACAGGTATGGGGTTTAGAGTGATAATAACGGGAGTTTTGTCGTACTTTTCGTAAATTTGTAATATGAAATATATTGCCATAATTATAGAAGCTATAAACGCCACCAACCAGAAAAATCTATAAAATAAAATAAATTATTATTGTCGTAGTATATAGTGTAGTTAATCAATCAGTTTGTTAATAAATTTCGGCAGCTAGGTCACGTCATAATGACGTCAGTGATCGGCCATGCACTGCGTTATATTTACGTCATTTTTACAACCAATAAGCAATATTATAAAAAATAAAATATTATTTTTGAAATTACATTAGTTCAGTAACCAATTTACAGTGCATATGCCAAACTTTTGCCAAAGAATCAAATTAAATATATTTAAAACTGAATTATGTCTTTAATTTATCATTTATTAAAATAAATTGAATTTACTTAACTTACCGTTCCCCGTAAGAAATTGAAGGATCCCCTGCATATTTTAAACCATGCAATGACGTCGTTTTTAAATATTTTTCAATATAGTTTTTAACAGTCGTGAAATAACCACATACATTTTTCTTTCTACTGTTTAATTTACTCTTCCTACAATTTTCTTATTAGTAACCCAAAGTATTAATATAAATAGAAAAATTTATGTAACAAACCTAGAACTTATAGCAAATGGATTTTTCTGATAAACTGGAGCAAAGCCTTGATTGATATTGAATGTACGAATTTCATGAAGTTGCATTTTATTATAGCTGTTCATAATTAAACAGGCAGTTGCTGAAGCTCCAAAATACTAATAAAGGAAAAGAACAACATCGAAATGTAATTTAACTAATTGGAAATTATGTATTGCTATGCCCATACGTATATCATTGTAATTAATTTGATTAATAACACAAAACATTTTTAAACTAGATCAATCTTACCCAATTGAAATTAGGAATCGGTAAAGTAATGACTTTTTAATTAACTATTTTTTTTTGTTATTTTCACTGATTATATAAACAGCTAGGAGGTCGGACGGCTTGTCGGCCGCCACGACCTCTTAGTGTTTGAATGGTGTGGAACTCGATTTTTTACGCTCATCCGTCAATTTTCCTCAATATTTCATTTTCAGACAGCACTTTTTCTGATAATAAAAGTTTTTTCTCAACTAAAAAACTTCCATATATATCTAATTTGTATGTCTCACTAGATGTATTGATTTACATAGATTGACAGCCCAAAATTAAATATTTAAAAGTTAGAAGCTAACATCTAACACAATACAACACAGTCAATTATATTTAAATATTTTTATCAAAGTGAGTACATTTTTTAGCAAATTCAATGGAAACTTTGTGAAGTACAACGGTAACTAAAGTGCATCGACAAAATGTATATTTTTAAGTGATTCATTGCAGATTTCAGTGCAAATTAATCTATTCCTAATATATAGGACAACTCCTATAATTTATTCTAATAGAACTACTGAAAAGTTATTTAATGAAATTATTGATTTTCTTCTTTGAGCTGTTGCTTTGTCTATTGCGGGTGTACATACAAAACAGTCTAAATGTAAAATAATAAGCAAATTCAACAAGACTTAGTAAGCTAAACCCTAAAAATAATCCCAGTAATCCTCCAGTATTAGCTAAAACATTAATAATTATTGTTTTAATTCGCTAAAACAAAGAAAACTCATCTTACACACTAATTCGGAAAAGCCATATAATCGAGTCTTGGTATATCTTTTAAAATTCCTGACCGTGAAAAAGAATTGAACCACTGCCATATTTTCCCTAAAGTTTTATATAAAAAGTTATATTGGACAAAATGCGGCATTTAACTTACGTAAAGTATTTTTTAGAAGTGTTTTTTATAATTCCATCTGATATTCGAAAATTTCCGGTAAATCTGGAACTCGATATTACTTTGTCATACTCGATATCAAAACATCCCAGAAAGCAATTGCACCAACGACTAAACAAAAAATAATTAAATAAATATAAGAATTTACCTAACTCGAAAAAATAATAAACATACTCTCCAAGTTGACTGCTATTCGAAGTTTCCATTTGTTCTAAAATAAAAAACATATATTTTTTATTATTCAAAATATTCTAAAATAACTTACGTTTAACATCATCTACGCATCGATCCTGTAATTTTCCACACGTTTTTCCTCGTATATTTGCTAAAATATTAATTGTAGGTTTTAATTATCCATTAAGGATTAAGTATTTAATGCGTCGATTCTGATTACCAATTTTGAAACTTAATTTATTGTATAGAATCACCAGAATCGCTTCATATGATATTGTAATCTTTGGGCAATTTAAGTTACGTGCTAGAGCTTGAAAGACGGGAAAGATAAAAAAGCTTATTTAATGACGAGCGTTTAATGTTTCTAAAATATTGTTTGTATTAAATGAATGTGGATAAACAATATAAAAAGCAAATACTAAAGAACTTAAAGAACTTGTCAAAGAAACTTAAAACATCATAACTCATTGCAGGTGTATGGTGATGTCATACTGACGTGTCATACTGATCGCACTCAGATGGACGAAGTTCAAACATTGAATGCATGTGCCTGTGTTTGATATAATTTAATCTAAACGCTACTTCAGAAATTCAATGTTGAACATTATCCATCTGCGTGCGGTACGTGACATAAACTAACTATTTTATATTTTAAATAAATAAACAATTATAATAAAATGTTCTATTTACCTGGTAAATAAAATGGTGCACATCCACATTTTGAAATAGTTCTGTTGGCCAAACATTCTAATTTACAGTTTACCTCTGAATATGTCCTAATTAAAATATTGCCAATTAAAAAAACTTATTTAAAATAATTTCATAATTTGTTTGAAAAAATATTTTGGGAATACAAAATAAATATAAATTCAATAAGACAAATTACAATAAATTACCATTACGTTCCAATTTGTAATTTAAAAAAAAAATTAGATGGCAAATAAGATTATTACCAAAAAAAGCAGGAAAAGGTTTAAGCAGCTGGAACAGAGGCAAAAATAATAATATTATTTTTTATTAAAACTGTATTTTAAATGATTTCCATTATTGATGTTTGCAATTTTAATTTTTACCTGTAATATCTTAGAGATCTTTCATCATTAAAATAGCAATTACGTTTCTCGATTTTAATTGATCGGATATCTGATGCATCGTTCAAAACTGGTTTAAAAGATACTCTGCTGTCGTGGCCAGGGGATATCAGAAATGAAAAGTCTGATGCTTTTGGAATATCAATAGGGGTATGCAGAATAACCTTCAACAAAAATAATTATGATTTTATAAAAATAAAAATAAGTTAGAGCGGCCTCCGGAATGGATAATGAGGAAAAATTAACCAGTTCACAAAACACCAATTTCAACGGGATAGAGACGTTTCGCCCCCACCGTTTAGCTCCCATTAAATTAAAATGTATTTAAAAAAATATTAATTTAAATTATCTTACTTTCAATTTATTTAATACTAGATGGCCCGACAGACGTTGTCCTGTCCAAATTTCAATAAATACACACTTGCCTCATTCTGGATGAACCGTCTATTCCTTAAGTGGAATTCGTAGCAAACAAAGTAAGTAAGCAAATATGACGAACAGGACAACTAGTACTTAAACTCTCAAGCAAAATGGGAAACAAAATCGCATAACGTAAACTCGACTTTACGTAAGCACAATTTTTGTAATTTTTTATACACCCCCCTTTCATTATTTACGTAAGGACGATTCTTGTAATTTTTTAGCCCTCCCTCCCCTGTGTAGGTACGTGATATTGTCCCTCCCCCCACATTTTACGTAAGAATTAATTAAAAACGCTGGGAACTAAAAGGTGGGGGCAAAACGGTCGGGGGCGAAACATCTCGAGGCAAAACAGCGGGGGCGAAACGGTGGAGTCTAAAAGGTCAGGGCGAAACGGTGGGAGCTAAACGGCGGGGGCGAAACGTCATATTTTAAACAATTTCAACACCAATTTGAAATTGTTGTTTTTTGAACTGGTTACCTTTTCCTCATGATTTTATAATTATGTTTTGTTATGTTATTGCCCTCGGCGGGCAATGGCAAACCACCGAGGTCATCTGTGTTGCAAACCCTTCATAAAATTATGTGGTTAGTCAAAACCCACTCAGGGTTGTAACGCTACTGTATGTATGTATGTATGTTATTAAATAGCATTATTAAGAGCAAAAAAATGCGCGAAAACAATCATTTCAATAGTCTCCATGGAGGAAAGTCATGCTCGTATCACGTATTCTATATTTTTTTAAACACATTTTATTGTCAATAATATTATAGCAAGACCACATATATTCACCCTCCAGCAGACGGGTGAAGCCCCCGTAGTTTAAAGATATTTGTTGTAATGTACACTAAACTCGAGAAGTCCTTAACATTAGACGCCAAATATTTATGTAACGTGTTTCAAGCCCCTATCGTTGGGCGATAAATATTTATGATGTGTAATATGTAGTCGAAGCAAAGATCTTAGATTTACAAGATGTGAAGAAAATTGTATTGCCGAACGTTGTATAATTGCCTTTATCTAATTGCGTATGACGCTAGTTTATTACTCAGCAAGTACTCGTCACTTACCCTCAGTCTTAAAAATGATGCTTATGTTTATTACCGTTTGCTTTCCAGGAATTCATAACAAATTGATAGAATCCAAATCTATTATTGGAATATTTATAGGTACGTAGTACATAAATGATGCAAATAATTGATAATATAATGTTGCCTAAATGTGTTTTTATTTGTGGAGGTGTCAGCGTGTTCTTAAAATTAAACTAAATATACAAGGATTGTCAGATCTGAATTAATAATGGCCAAATAAATTTACTACCTTGCAAGGTTTAAATAATCCTGAGTGTGGTTGATAGCTGCAGACACTTGTAAACATGGATAACCGATGTTCGTGGCATTTGTAACAAAGACACAAATACGAAGCAGAATAATCACAAAGTCCTTTTTTAAAATAGACCATAAATTTCGCACGTAAGATATTTTCTTAGACACATAGTTAGAGAATTCATTTCAAATTAATCGTTCCATTTACAATTTTCTAATTTGTAGGTTAGACATTCTTCCGTTGAATACCAAATTACGTTTCGGAAAACTTGACGAGTACCGTTTTGTTTTATGACCAAAGTTAGGTTAAGTTAACACAACGTTCCTGGACAAACGATAAAATAGTACTAAATTGTTCTACAATTGGCACTTCCATTTATGCTTTTTCAAATTTTTAGTATAAAATCATATCCCTTCGACATACTAATTTAAAAAATTTCAAAAATTAAAAATCAGCCGTTTCTTCAAAAATAATTAATTACTGTTGTAAATTTTAACACTGCAATATTTCCAAATTTTTTTCTAAATTTTAATTTTTCAGATGTCTTTTGTACCTCGAAAATTTGAGCTCTTTATTCTCTGTCTTTTGGTATATTTCATTACGCTGTATCTTCTATATTACTTAAGTAATCTTAAAATTTGCATTTCTACCATCTGACAGCTCCTTGTCATTTTTCATAAATTCATATTTTTCCTACTAATATTCCTTTTTAGGTGTCTACCCCAAATCATTCCTTTTCTTGGATCTTCTCAACATCTCTTTCACGTATTTTCAAATCTCCAAGCGTTACGATAAACTTCAGGGGAATCACTTACGTCTTTGCCATAAAATTCTATTAACGAAGCACTACGTCTTTTGGAATCATGAAATTGTCATAAACAAAGTTCACCTAAGGTAAGTCCAAACCATTTATCAACACAAATATCTTAAAATTACATATTACAAATTTTCTATTTTTTATAGATCGTTAATCCTGATTCAATCAATTTGTTATACTCGTATTCATACAACGCAAGACTATTATTATTGAGGAAATTTATATGAATATTGATCCAATACAGAAACTACACCATTTCATCAGATTGTTGGTTTGCATTTACCATCAAAGTGGTTTATTTAACTGAAATCTCACTATCTTTATCTCCGGTTGCCTTATACGTTTTTAGTTTTTAAGTTTTTCCCTATGTACATGTTCCCAATATGAATTAATATCTCTATCTTTAATTTGCTTACATGACATTGTATATTGCATGGACTGGCAGGCTTCACCCGTTCGACGAAGGGTTAATGGGAATTTAAAAATAGTAAACAATTATGCATTTTTTTCAAATCACTCAAAAAATCGTGAGGTAATCTTATATTTGCTAAGGTAACTGCGCTAAATAATGAGACTTCACTGTCATCAATGGTTGCTGTGTAACAAACAGGATAGTCTCTTCTTTTTAAATACTAAAACTTTCTTTTAAACGTAGCCAAATTTACTTTCTGCTTTTAATTGAAAAATATGCAAATTTAAAATACCTCAGCAATTTTTTACCTTAAAACCAGCGCTGTTTAACGAAGAACAATAGTATTTATCTATCATGGTATCCAATACAACGGTCAGTCCTAAATGTGCACCAGCTCCTAATCAGTAAATAATTATTTTACAATTTTACAAAGAATAGCTAATAATACAATAGCAATCCACTATCATAGTAGCAAATATAAAATAAATTTACCAATACATCTATATGGGTAAACATTAAGTGGAGAATGAGGTGCATATCCCACTTCAGGATTCCAATCGTCAATAAGCTGATGTACTTTTATTGGTTTGATATCCTCTTGCCTCGTACTTCAAAAAAAATTTTAAAAATATTAAGATAGATAGAATCAAAGGTAAACCGCAAAGTAATTTTGGTGTACAAAATCAAGAAATTGCAACGGATATATTGCAGGAATTGCAAGAAAATTGCCAAAAAATTGCAAGAGTTTTTGGAATAGTATGCAGGATTTTCGTTTACGGTTTACTTATTTTACAAAACCTTACCTATTTCTGAAAATATAATTGTACGGAAGTTGATTGAAAGTACAACACACTCCTTCATCTGTTACAACTTCTTGAAATATATCCAAGCAACCAACTTCAATTTCGCGCCACTTGCATACCTTTAAAAGTTGACGGCAAGTAGGGAACACCTGCAAATAGATAGATTTTAATTAATCACTAGTACATTCACCTTTCCAATTTATTTGGTTTGTTTGAAGCTTAACTGTAGTGTATGAAACGCTACAATGGGGGATTAAAATGAATTATTTTAATTCCTTAATCCAATAATTATGGTTAACTAAAGGTTGGTTTATGCAAAACGTCGACGCACGCAACGCACGCACGCACCACACGCGTCCAAATAAAGTTGAAGCATAGAATTTCAGTAGGAGCGTTTATGCAGTTAGTTTACACTCTTGATTTTTGGCGGCGTGTGCACCATAAACCCTCCTACTGAAATTCTATGCTTCAACTTTATTTGGACGCGTGCGGTACGTGCGTTGCGTGCGTCGACGTTTTGCATAAACCAACCTTTAATTGTTATAGAAGTAAAAAGGTTATTATAAATAAAACAAGTATAAGTAAGCATAAAAGGTATAAAAGTTTAGAAAGATTAAACTTAGGAGTTAACAACGGTCACACCAAGTTAAATAAAAGCTTTTAAAAAGAGTAACTCCGACATAACACTTACTTTTTTTATAAATCGATAATAATTTTCATATTTTTCCGTTTTGCTATCATACTTTTTAGTAGCTGGAGTTTCGGAAAAGTCACAAGTATCTTCAAGGAAGTTTCTTTCCATTAAAGACCTGCATTGGTTTGTAAATTAAATAAAAAATAAAATAAAAAAAGCATTAAAAATCAATTTTGCTTATTAAAGTAGCAAATACATTTATTGTTTCAAAACCATATCAGTAGATGGCTCCGGCGGCGATTGTCTCGATATATAGTTTAGTGTCATTACTCATTATATTACCATAATAATATATCGAAACAATTACTATCAGATCGATCTATTGGTTCTGGTATGAAGCAAGTCATAAACTATTTGCCATTTTACATAATATACGAATTTTATTACCCATTCCTGTTAATTTCTTCAGCTTCATCTATAACAATTTTGTTTAAGTTACAAATCGTAATTGCTGGAAATGGCATCTCATGAGGTATTACAGGTAAGGGATTCAAAGTGATAATGACGGGCGTTTTGTCGTATTTTTCATAAATTTGCAATATGAAATATAAGGCTGTAACCACTGCCAGTATAAACGCCACTAACCAAAAGAATCTACAAAATAATAAAAAGTATCATTATTATCATCTGTGGTTTATTACTCCTTATTATATAAAATAATTGTCGAAGCACCGTGGTATGTGCCCAACAATTTGATTCAACGTGATCTTCAAATGAATTCGGTCCAAGACGAAATCAGAAACTTTAGTAGCAACTACTTTCAAAGACTTAGTGTTCACTCTAACAACCTGGCAGTCAAACTATCCAATGACAGCAAAGTGCATAGACTAAAGAAGTTCAGACTTTCAGATTTGCTATCAAGATTTTGAGTTGTATCCATCATACCCAATTGAATTGAAAAAAAAAAATACGGATTACTAAAACTGTTAAGTTAATAATTAAGAAGTGCATCAACTGATATGCCATATTCAACTCATCAAATTTACTTATTGTTTGCGAACAGATTGTAAATGTAAATTGAAGTCAATAAAAAAAAATATATAAAATATATTAAATATTAGTCTTGATTTTTTGTAAATACAACGAGAATGTGGTTTCCTTAAGAGTAATATTAACGTGGAAATATTATCTAACGTTAATTTAACGTTGTTTTAAATATCTACCCTATAATATAAAAAGATGCAACGCTAAAATGCAACGCTCAGTGCCGTGTGGTAAAAGGGCAATTCCCCCCCCCCCCCCGTCTCTCAAGGATAACTCGGATTGTATTATTTTTGGTCTGTCCAGTGGCGTATTTACAGGGGGGGCTCATAATACCCCATTGTAACCAATATTGATCTACCCTATAATACAAAATGATAAAGCTTTTTATTCAAATTCTGCTTATTTGCCAACTCAAAATAAAAGTTTAAAGGATTAAAAGTTTAAAAAAAAGATTTAAAAAACCCCTCTAATATAAAAAGATAAAGCTTTTTATCCAGATTAAGATTATTAAACCCTTAATTATTTAATTGGTTAATTACCAACTAAGAAATTTTACTACTTATATGAAATATTATTTTTTTAAAATAACCTTTTCATTACTCAATCAAAATACGATATCTAACAAGTATTCCTACCACAGCGCTAAAATGCAACGTTTTAATACAACGCTATTTCATAATAGTCAGATAATCTGACAACCAACATTAAAAATCCTATAAAAGCAAAACGTCAAACTTTGTTGTTTCTTGGTATGTTGTTACCTTAATAGAGAATATATGATCTGTTGATCCGATGATGCGATGAGATGTTGACCTCTCATCAGATCATCATCTTGGAGAATATATGATCTATGACTATAAATAAATCTCAAGGGCAGAGTTTTGACAAAGTTGGTATATATATATATATAGATAGGCATTTATTTAGTCATGGACAGTTATATGTAGCATTAATAAAATGTCAAACAAAGAATGCCATAAAAATTCAAAGTGAAAGCGACATACAACTGTTGTATTGAAAGAAATTTAGTAACAAGAAGGATTTTTGTGTGGCATCATGTGGCATCGTCAGATATCTTTCCGGATAATCCAGTTTTAGTGCATTTAGCTTTTGAACAGATTTCTTCCAATGCAATAGAAAAATTTGAATTCAATAGGTATAAATAGACATTTTTAAAGAACTTTTGAATTCAAAACTTAATTGATTTTTTTGTTACTTTAGAATCTATAAAATGTTACTTAGTTTACCTTTCTCCGTAGGAAATTGAAGAATCTCCTGCATATTTTAAACCATGTAAAGAAGATGATTCCAAGTACTTTTCAATATAATTTTTACCAGTCGCGAAATAACTAGCCACTTCTTTTCGTTTGTTCTGCCTAAAATTTTCTTAACTACTTTAAATATTAACAAAAATTATAGATAATGCACCTGGAAGAAAAAGTTAAAGATTTTTTCTCATTTCGATAAACCGGAACAAAGTCTTGATTAATATTAATTGTTTGAATTTTCTGACGATGCATTTTGTAGCTGCTCATAATTAAACAAGTTCTTATTTAAGCTACAAAATAGTACTAAAGGAAAAAAAACAAAATTTAATTTAACTAAATGTAAATTTTGTGCATCAATGTAATTAATTTGATCGGGAACACTAAAAACTTTTAAAACAGATCGATCTTATCCGTCTAAAATTAAAAACCGGTAAAGTAATGACTTTTTAATTTACTATTTTATTTTGTTATGTTTACTGATTATTTTATAAATAGCAGTTTCGGTGATTGTAATTTTTTTGTAAATTAATAGAAACCAAATTTATAAAATTTTATTACTCGTACATTCTTAAAAAGCCTGTTTCACTTGAAAGATTCTTTCCGTTAATTATTATTATTGTCAATCTAATCAATAAAATTTTTACATTTTAACTTCATAATGTATTTATTACGTGCATATTATTTATAAAATTTCTGTGAGGTTCACTGTATTAATTATATAAATTTTTTATTTTTTTATCGTAATTGCTATAATATATTTATTTTAATTTAAATAAATTTCTGACGAAAGCGATGAACGTCGCTGAAAGCTCATATATAATTTCTATTTAAGTGCAAACTAATCCATTACTTACAATACCTAAATCTTTACGCGGAATCTATTCTAATACAACGACTAAAAATTTATTTGACGAAAATGATTTTCTTCTTTGAACTGTTTGTCTGTCTACCGCGGGTGTATACGCAGAACAGTCTAAATGTAAAATAGTAACCAATTTCTATCAGGCTAAGCAAACTAAAACCTAAAAATAATCCCAGTAATCCTCCAGTATTAGCTGAAATATTAATTATTATTTTCATTGTGACTAAAGCAAAGAATGCAATCTTACACACTAATTCAGAAAAGTTAAACAATCGACTCTTGGTATATTTTTTAAAATTCCTGACAGTGAAAAAAAATTGAACTACTGCCATATTCTCCCTAAATTTTCATCGAAAAATATAAATAGCACAAAATGTAGCATTTAACTCACATAAAATATTTTTGAGTAGTATTTTTTATAATTTCATTTGGAATTCGAAAATTTCCGGTAAATTTCGAACTTGATATTACTTTGTCATAATCTATATCAAAACATCCAAGATGGCAATTGCACCAACGACTAAAAAAAATAGTTAAATAATAAAGGCAAAATGAACTTAAATAAAAAAATAATACAGCTTACTCTACAAATGCAGTACTATTCGAAGTCTCCATTTGTTCTAAAATGCAAAAAATTATTTCTTATTCAGAAATATAGAAATAACTTACGCTTAACGTTATCTATGCATGAATCTTGTAATTTTCCACACATTTTTCTTCGTAAATTAGCTAAAAGTTATAATAAAGCATTAGTTATATGTTTCATTATCTATTAAAAAATAAGTGCTTGTTCACAATATAAGTAAAACGTAAGACGACGATAAGACTTAAAAATATAAATACAAATAAAAGCTTAATGGAGTATCGAATACTATTAAAATCTTCAAAGAAAATTAGGTAGAATGTTCTGTTATATAAGGGTGTCCCCGGATAGACTTTACATAATTTCAGTGGTGATAGAGGACATTATTCTAAGAAAAATATTTAAGAAAATTTTTTTTCTAAATTCAAACCCTCGAGAGTTAGGCCTCTTTAAAGCATTTTTTTTAATTCTCAACTTCAAATAGTCATAGCTCGGAAAATATTGATTTTTCAGCAAAAATGCTTAAGTGCTTTTTGAAAGAGCGTGAAATAATCTACAAACTACATTTTAATCTTTTATTGTCTAAAAGCAACGGTTTTTGAGTTATGAATTAAAGTAAGTACAAAAATGTTGAAAATTTTGAACTTTTTTTTCTTGGTATTTTTCAAATCGCTGTATCTTTTAAACCAAACATTTTACAAAAAAATCTGACGCCCCATTCCGGATAGACAACTTTTGTCTAGTAAAAATTTTTGAAAAACAAATCTATTTCACAGAAAAATCAAAAAATAATAAAAAAAAGTAGCTGCAAAACAAAAAATTAAATTCACAAAATTTGAATTTTATTGAAAAATTATTTTATTAATGAAGATTAAACGATTACATTATTTAAGTAAATGTTCAAAATGACCACCCTTATTTTCAATACACAGTCGTGATCGTTTTAAAAGATGTATATTATTATTTATAACATTTCCTCTTTCGTTAAGAGCTACTATAGCATTCTTTACTATGTTCATTAATTCCTTTCTGGTATCGGGCTTTCATCTGTTGCTGTACACCAACGCTTTAACAGCACACCAAAAAAATATATCAAGAGTAGTTAAATCTGTAGATCTTGCTGACCAATTAATAGTTCCACTTCTTACGATCAATATTTCAAAATTACTTTAGTAAAAAAAAATTTTTAATTAAAACCCAAAATTTGCGAATTAAAAATGAGGGTAGTCGTTTTGAACATTTACTTAAATAATGTAATAGTTTAAAATTAATTATTAAAATAATTTTTTAATAAAAATAAAAATTTTGGGAATTAAAATTTTTGTTTTGTAGCTGTTTTTTTAATTATTTTTTGATTTTTTGTGAAATGGATTAGTTTTTCAAAACTTTTTACTTGACAGATAAGTTGTAGTCCGTTAAATTTCCTATCCGGAATGGGGCGTCAGATTTTTTGTAAAATGTTTCGTTTAGAAGATACAGCAATTTGAGAAAACCAAGAAAAACAAAAGTTTAAAATTTTCAACATTTTTGTACTTACTTTAATTCCTAACTCGAAAGCCATTGAATTTAGACAATAAAAGGTTAAAATGTAGTTTCACGCTTTTTAAGAAAGCACTTAACAATTTTTATAGAAAAATCAATATTTTCCGAGCTATGACCATGTGAAAGTGGGAATTAAAAAAAATGTTTTAAGGAGGCCTAACTCTCGAAGGCTTGAATTTAGAAAAACATTTTTCTTAAATATTTTTCTTAGAATAGTTTCCTCTATCACCACTGAAATTATGTAAAGTCTATCCGGGGACACCCTGTATAACAAAATAACTCCAGTTTTATTCAATATTCGATTAAGGTATTATTTATATTTGTAATTCTTACGTTTTATGTATTTCTTATGTAATATAAAATTAAATATTGGGCTTAGTGGACTAAAATCCAACTCAATTTTTACGAAGTCGACGTTTCGAAGACTTTACGTCTTCATCTTCAAGACTAGAAGAAAAGCAACATTACAATAAATAAAAATATTAAAAACGCAATAATTATACCTAGTTTGATTTTAGACCACTAAGCTCAATATTTAATTTTATATTATCAAAGTTGGACGAGAATTTTATTATTATATTTCTTATGTCTTATGTACATTGTGAACAAACACTAACTGTTCAATACGTTAATCCTGTTCACCTCCGTTAAAACAAACTTTGTTTAAAATTAAATAAAAAATAAAAATTGTTCAAATTAAATAATAAAAAGACTAACAAATGAAAAATGATACATAATACTTCATTGAAGGTGTACGGTGATGTCATACTGACATGTTGTTAATAATATTTACTAGTTCTAATAACGAATGCAACCAATTGCTTTTAAAATGTATTATTTACCTGGTAAATAAAATGGTACACATCCACATTTTGAAATAGTTCTGTTAGCCAAACATTCTAGTTTACAGTTAACCTCTGAATATGTCCTAATTAAAATATTTCTATTAAAAAAATTGTTTAGAATATTTTTATTATCATTAGTTGTATTATTATAAATAAATTTAAATTAATATTGCTTGATATGCATTTGAAAAAATTTTTACACAATTATATTGTTTTATTTTTTGTTTATTGTAATTTTAAATATATAAACTTTTCAGGATTTTTGGACACAGGTAATTAAATAAAAGACTCTTTAATTCTGTTGCCTACAAAAAAATTAGGCAAAACGTCGACAATTTAATTACATTGTATTAATTATCCTGTGTCCAAAATCCCGAAAAGTTTCATTATTTATGATAAGAGATGAACGAAAATAATTTTGAAAATACTTATTTAATTATTAAGAAAACAGAGTGATTTGATTTTAAGAATATTAACAATTCATTATACCGGGTGCTGCAAAAACTTGTAAAAACTTATTTTTCAAATTCCTGCTTGCCGAATTATTTTAGAGAAAAAATGAATGACAAAAATAATGCAGAAATATAAACTACGAATGATAAGAGCATTAGGTTTCATCTAGCTTCTACTTAAAAAGTCAAAAAATGCTTTGGAAATTGTAAAAAATTTTATTTGTCGGATTGGTCATGAAATAAATTCAATTTAATTTGAATTTTCAAAAATTCAAATATAAATACATTTTTTTTACAAAACAAAAATTAAACTTTTATAATTACAAAAGCATTTTTTGACTTTTTAAGTAAGAGCTATATGAAATCTAATGTTCTTATCATTCGTAGTTTATATTTCTGCATTATTTTTGTGTCTTTTATTTTTTCTCTAAAATAATTAGTGAAGCAGAAATTTGAATAAATAAGTTTTTACATGTTAATTTCCTATGTTCGGTTAACTCATTCAGCACCGGTGTATTATGAATTAAATAATAATATTTTTTATTAAAACTACATTTTAATATTATATTTTCAAATGATTTGAATTATTCATATTTTATTTTTTATGTTTACCTGTAGTATCGGAGAAATCTTTCATTGCTGAAATAGCAATTTCGTTTCTCAATTTTAATTGAGCGGATATCTGACGATGCATCGTTCAAAACTGGCTTAAACGAAACCCTGCTGTCGTGGCCAGGTGGTATCAGAAATGAAAAAGCAGCTACCTTTGGAATATCAATGGGGGTGTGTAGAATAACCTTTAACAAAAATAATTATGAATTTATATTTATGGCACTATAATAGCATATTGCGTATTAAGAGTTAAAAGTGATTTTTTGATGTTCAGAGATGCAAATTGCGAAAGTGAACATTTCAATCGCCTACGTGCAGGAAAGTCATTTTCAAATCACGTACAAATACTATTCGGATTTGAGTTTTGAGTTTGATTCTGAATTATTGTATGGTAACACAGCGGCGAAATGATAATTCAGAAAATAGAACACCGTTTATAAACCAAACGATTGGTTTATAAACAAAACTTTCTATATTAACTATACGTATTATATTAACTTAATATTTTTCCGCGTGGTGGCGTTCTCTTAATGTAAATTGCGAATGTTTGTAAAGCCTTATTAATTATCATAATATCAGAATACCTCATGTTTTAAATGTAAATTAAAGATTATAAACACAAGTATATTGTCACTGTCATGAATACGTTGCTGTGCTATAAAACGGATGGTCTTCTCTTTTCAAAGAACAGATTTTCCAAAAATTTTGACAATTTTGACATATTAAAAATAATATTTAATTTTATGAGTCTTTTACCAAATTTGTAACAGGCTGTTAACCGTCTGTTAGCGATTAAGCAAATTTGAAATATCTTAGTAATTGTTTTACCTTAAAACCAGCGCTGTTTAAAGAAGAGCAATAGTATTTATCTATCATGGTATCCAATACAACGGTCAGTCCTAAATGTACTCCAGCTCCTGAACAATAAATAATTATTTTAAATTTTACAAAGAATAGCCAATGATAACTTAGAAGAATTTAGATTTATAATAAATACAAAAATAAATACATAAATTTCACTATGACATTACAAACACAGGAATCAAATCTGAGATCGTACAATCGTGATCTTCCATTGTAGTAAATATAAAGTAAATTTACCAATACATCTGTGTGGGTATACGTTAAGTGGAGAACTAGGTGCATATCCTTTTTCGGGATTCCAATCATCAATGACCTGATTTATTTTTATTGGCTTGGTAGTCTGTTGTCCAGTACTTAAAAAAAATTAAAAATTATATTTTGATATATACAATCGAAAGGAAACTAAATATTAGTTAAATAGTTGGATTTATAATATTATAACATCTACAAATATCTAATTATGTTTATCGCAAATTAGTGCACTTAATTTATTATTTTTTGATTTTTGTCTACGGTTGATTTTTCAGACAGAAGCTTACCTATTTTTAAAAATATATTCATACGGAAGTTGATTGAAAGTACAACACATTCCATCATCTGTTACAACTTCTTGAAATAAAACCGAGCAACCAACTTCAATGTCGCGCCACTTGCATACCTTGAAAAGTTGACTGCACGTAGGGTTCACCTGCAAATAGATAAATTTTAAGTTAAGCACTGGCATCCTTATAATCTATCTGCTTACCTTTTTCATAAATCGAAAAAAATTTTCATGCTTTTCTGTGTTTTTATCATATTTTGTAATAGTTGGTATTTCGGAAAAACTACAAACGTCATCAAGAAAGGTTTTTTCCATAAGAGACCTGAATACATTTATAAATTAAATAAACAAGAAAGAAGAAATAACATTCAAATATTGTCCTCTTTATTAAAGTGGCAAATACGTAAATTGTTTGAAAACAGAACCAGTAGATGGCTCTAGAAGCCAGAGATATTCCTCGCTTCGTAGTCCGTCGATTTAAGCTTTATAGAACACTGCTGTTATTATACGACAATTGGTATATTATCGTAGGTAACATACCTGCGCTGGAGGGAAAAATTCCCGCCTGGACTTTTCCCGACAAATCGCAGGTATTTTTATCAGAGAACAGCACGAGAAAGAGAGGGGACGCAGTAAAACTAGTTTTTTTCACAAAAAATTGATTCTTTTTCTGAAAATTTTTCAATTTTTCAAGATTTTACAGTTTATTCGACTTTTTCAGCCATTCGTGACTGTCGTCGATGCCGTTATTGGAGTGGTATGTCGTTAATTCATTCATGCTCAACCAACCGAGTGCCGTTACCTATGACAACATTGCGAGAGGTTTATTTTTAATAGCAAGTCGAGTAGCTCCGAGCAACATGCGGGAGTTTTTCCTCCGAGCAACACTCGAGTGATGTTTTCATAATAATACATCAAAGCAATTATTCCCACAGCAATCTATTGGTTTTGTTTTGAAACAATTAATAAGTTTGCCACTTTAATATACAAATTGAAGTACCCATTCTTGATTATATCTTCAGCTCTGTCTATGATAACCTTGTTCAAGTTACAAATTGTAATTGCTGGAAATGGCATATCACGAGGTTTCACAGGTAATGGATTCAATGTGATAATGACAGGCGTTTTTTCGTACTTTTCATAAATTGGCAATATGAAATATACAGCTGTAACTACGGCAAGTGTAAACACCACCAACGAAAAACATCTACAAAATAATGAAAAGTGTTATTGTTCCGGGCTTGCAGGATAATCCAGCTTTTACAGTATTTAGCTTGCATTTTTGATAATCTTATTGATTAATAAAATATTGTGCTTAGTTTACCGTTCTCCGTAGGAAATCGACGAATCTCCAGCATATTTCAAACCATGCAAAGAAGATGATATCAAATATTTTTCAAAATAATTTTTAATAGCCTTGAAATAACCATTCACATTTTTCTTTTTACTATGTAATTTGTTTTGCCTAAAACTTTCTTAAGTATTTTAAGTACAAATAAAACATTATATGTAAATAACGCACATGGAATGAATAGGCAAAAATTTTTTTTGATTTCTATAAACTGGAACAAACTCTTGATTACCGTTAATTGTATGAATTTTCTGAAAATGCATTTTATAGCTGCTCATAATTAAACAAGCACTTGCTGGAATTGCAAAATAGTACTAAAAGATCAGAACAAAATCGAAATTTAATTTAAATAAAAGAAATTTTTTATATTATTTTATTTAAATTAAATAGAATTAATAACACAAAAAATTTCAAATCTATCTTGCCCAACCAAAATTTAAATCCTTTAAAGTAATGACTTTTTAATTAACTACTTTATTTTGAAATGTATACTGATTATAAATTAGAAATTGATATTTTAATAATAACAGTTTCGATAATAATAATTGAGTTTTTCTTGTGTATATTTTTTTGTGTAATACAAGTCAAGTTTAGTAAAAAAAAAAAAAGTAAAAGCATGTAAAAGCATAAAATTCATTATTGATTGTGTATATTTATATTCATATATTATAAAAGCATATCTCAGAGGAACTGGGGTTTTAGAACCTAACCTGAACCTAACCTGAACCTAACCTGAACCTAACCTGAACCTAACCTGAACCTAACCTGAACCTAACCTGAACCTAACCTGAACCTAACCTGAACCTAACCTGAACCTAACCTGAACCTAACCTGAACCTAACCTGAACCTAACCTGAACCTAACCTGAACCTAACCTGAACCTAACCTGAACCTAACCTGAACCTAACCTGAACCTAACCTGAACCTAACCTGAACCTAACCTGAACCTAACCTGAACCTAACCTGAACCTAACCTGAACCTAACCTGAACCTAACCTGAACCTAACCTGAACCTAACCTGAACCTAACCTGAACCTAACCTGAACCTAACCTGAACCTAACCTGAACCTAACCTGAACCTAACCTGAACCTAACCTGAACCTAACCTGAACCTAACCTGAACCTAACCTGAACCTAACCTGAACCTAACCTGAACCTAACCTGAACCTAACCTGAACCTAACCTGAACTTAACCTGAACCTAACCTGAACCTAACCTGAACCTAACCTGAACCTAACTTGAACCTAACCTGAACCTAACCTGAACCTAACCTGAACCTAACCTGAACCTAACTTGAACCTAACCTGAACCTAACCTGAACCTAACCTGAACCTAACATGAACCTTTTTTTGTTTTTTTTGTGTGCGCTGGAGGAAGGGAAAATGCTTTGGGACAAGGGACTCATCAAAGATGCTACCCACTTTAATCCCCTCTCCTCGTGTGTGACTGGGCATCCGGGAATCATTTTCAAATTACTTCCGGGTACATCAGGTATCACGTCGTCTTGATGTTTGCAGGTAACTATACCTCTTCCGCCCTTTCGGGACTTTTTTCATCTTCTCTTTCATCTGCTTCTTTTGTAGTAAGTATTTCTCTGAACATTTCTTCTATATCGCACAACTTTACGTCTGATTTGAGCATTTCGCCCACTATGGTCGTGGAAGTCAGTTCCACTAGCATTGCTATCTTCCACATCAGCGCCCCATAGAGTAGGATGGAATTTACGTCCGATGCTAGTATCCGTCTCTTTGTGGATCCGGCGCCACCCACGTTTAGCATAAGTTGGGCTAAGGCAGTTGCCATTCTGACCGCCTTCTCTGCTGTACTGTCTATGTGCTGCCTGAAGCACAGATCCTTGTCGAAAGTGACCCCCAGGATTCTGATAGTCCTTTCCGGTAGGATTTCGCAGCCATCCATGTGTATTGGGGCGACGTCGTACATCCTCCTACCCAACATCAGCATAGCTTCAGGTTTTTTGGGACAAAACTGAGTTCCTTGCTCTTCATCCACTCTCCTATGATACTGAGAGTCTGTTCTATTTTGATATATAGCTCTTCCATGGTTTTTGCCACGACAATAAGAGTCAGGTCGTCCGCGAACTTCACGATGTGCACCCCTTCCGGTAACACCAAACATAACACCTCGTCATACATGATGTTCCCCGGGGTCGGCGCCAATACCGAACCCTGCGGAACTCCGCTGGTCACCTCCTGCTCGTGCTGCACAAGCTTCTCATCAATTTGGATCTTCCTGTTCGTGAAGTAGCTCTTCCTCATGTTGATAAGATAGGGTGGAATTTTCCTTCGCTCCAATTCTTTTAGGATGTGGCTCCGCGCAGCCGAATTGACGGTAATCTTCAAATCTAGGATCACCAGCAGACATAGTTCTCTGGTTCGGTGCGTACCAGATTTTACGTGCTCCTCTATCTCTCTTATCTTGATTAGGGCGCCCACCGCGGAACGCCCATTCCTGAACCCATATTGCTCCTCAGCGAGTCATCCGGTCTTGTCCATTTCTTCGTTGATCCTTTTTAGCAGCATTCTTTCCAGGAGCTAGTCGAACTTATCCAATAGGCATACTGGTCTGTACGACGCCGGGTTCTTTAACGGTCTGTCCCCCTTACGCATTAGAACCAGTCTTGCCACCTTCCATCTGTCCGGGAATTCGCCTCGACTCAGGCAATCATTTAGGACGTCCAAGACCAATTCCGGTCGCTCACCTATCAGAACTTTAATCAGTTCCAACGGAACCCGATCTGGACCAGGCAACTTTCCCGTCGACATACTTGCCACCGCTGCCTCCAGCTCCCCCATTTTGAACAGCTCGACCTCTTCGGAAGTTATGTTGTCTGTCTCGAAGCTCTTCTTCGGGTGGGTTGGAAAGAGTGTATCAATAATTTTTTCTACCCGTTCCGGTGTTAGACCCGGGAAGTATCCACTTCTCGGAGGTCCTCTAGCGAGCTTGATCTTTGGCTTTTCTCTATCGCCAGCTTGAGTACTCTTCTGGCTTTTTGCAGTTCACAGTTGGTCGGGAACTCTCCTCTTCGGTGGGCTCTTGTCAGCAATCTTTGTTCTATGATACACTTCTTCCAGCTCTTGGCCACGTCCTTGCACCACCAGTACATCTTTCTTCTTGACTTCGTCCTTTTTTTGGCATACACCCATCACACAGCACCTTCAACGTTGAAGTCGCCTGCTACTAAACATAGCTTCTCCGCCCCGACCCTTTACATTGTCAATGAATTTATCAATTTTGGCTTTGTATTCTTCGTTAGCTTAGTTTGGAAAAAAGTAGCAGCAGTAGAAGTAAACATCCTTTACCTTCACCTAAACAAACCCCATAAGATTTAAGTAAATCTTAAAGTGTAAACGAACAAATTACTTTCACCCTCAATATTTCGAAAACCGCTATTCATCACACTTAAAAACATTCTGTTTGTTTAATTTTGGTGCTCTTTTATCCTGGCGAAGTCTGTCTAAATCTTAGAGTTTGACTCAAAAGATTCCTTTCGTGATATGATTGATTATCTTGTAATTTTTTTATATATTTAGTACTTTATTGTGGTCAATTCATACAGTAAAATTTAAAATTTTTTTCCTTATGATGAATTTGTTACGTGTATAATATATTATTTAATTGAGGTCATAAAATTGAAAATAATATTTTTACAATGTTTATCTGATTTAACGAGTTAATTAGATAATTTATTGATTTTTATCAAGTTTCCATTATAATTTCTCATTATATTTTCTAATTACTATAATATTTATTTTAATTTTGTTTAAATTATATTTGTTTTAATTTACGAACTACAATATAATTTAATAACAATAATAACCATAAGATAAAACATTAATTTTATCCTTCAAGTCAAATAAAATTACTACAGTTTTCATTCTTTTCTTAATAATCATCAATATTATTTGTTTTCCGCTGGAAAGAAATATTAACAAAATTAATAAATTATTAAATTAATTAATAAAAAATTAAAAACAGTATTTAACAAATTTTTTCCAAAAAATTTTGTATGAAAAAAATTTCAAGTCAAGTTAAAAACGTCAAGTTGGGATTAAAAATATTTGAAAAAGAAAATAATGAATAATTTACGTTATAATAAAAACAATTAAACCATATAATAACCATATCATTCGGCAGTCGGGTAAAAAGTCAAAACGCTGCCGCTACAGCGTGTCATATTTTTGGTTAAAAAAACTCGAAGACGCAAACATGATTAATGAGAAGAAAAACTAAGAGAAGAAATAAAAAAACAACGAGAAAGAGCAAGTAACAGCAATTAGTGAAGATACATCTACAGTCAAAGATATAAGATGAACACTGAATTGATGAGAACAGAAACGACGAAAGAAATATAAAAAAAACAAGAAGAACGGCAATTAGTGAAAAAGCACCGCCAATCAAAGATATAAGATGAAGATGAGGACATGATTAATGAGAAGGAGGAAAAGAATTGGAAAAAGAAAAAGAAAAATGAAAAAACAAAGAACTTAAATAAGATAATTAGAATTAGGGAGAACTTCTTCAACGAACTACAGTTTTGTACATAAATAAATCCATTAACCATATAAATTTTGTAACTACCAATTCCACTGTACTGCACATCAATCGAGATCGCAACTAATCAAGTTACACATCAATGGAGTTTCACAGTATTAATCTTTTAATTGAGACCGTTAAAAGAGAGATCTCCCGGTCAAGTTATATATAAAGATTTTAAAACAACCGGGAAACTGCTTCTCTGACAGCGTGTCATATTTTTTGGTTAACAAAAAGCCGAAAACAGAGAAAATGTATGATAATCGGATAAGTGTATAAACGTAAATTAAATGTACAATTTTTAAAGGTTTTTTTACACAACAAAGTGTAACTCTAAGATTAAGACAAACTTTGGTGCAGTGCTACAAGAAACCATTTTTGAGAAAATTGAGTTAAAAAGTATAAATGCAATACTTCAGATAGTTTATGCAATAGTAATATAAAAGTCTTCTAGCTGATTGGAAGATTCCGGTTCACTTTCCTGTAGCAATAACTTCTTTTTCAGTCGTCCGTCAAAATGCTTGATCAACTATATTGTTGTGATAACGAGAAGAAGTTACCAATATCAACAATGAATAAATATAAGTTTAACAAAAGACGAGCAAGCATAGAGATAAAAGCGCTTAACCCAAAGGACGAGTCACTAGGTAAATTTTTGTATACTAGATTTTTAAAATATTTTCTTAGATTTTCTCCTAAATTGCCTTAAGATTTTTTGAAGAAAGAAAAGTGAAAAAGCAGAAACAAAAAAGTTCATCTAGTAGTATTCTTAAGATTTCCCGAGCTTTCCTAAGATTTCTTAGATTTTTAAGTTTCCTAAGATTTCCTGAGATGTCCTAAGATTTCCTCAATTTTCCCCGGATTTTCTCAGATTTTCTTGCACATCAGATTTTCTCACCAATTCTCTTCTTGGTTTGATCTGTAAAGGACATAAGACCGTCTTAAAATAAACCAAACAAATATTTGATAAGTGTATAAATAGTTTTCGCTAAAAGTCAATCAACTTATTTGTTTATTGTTTAATAGAAACTGGTAATATTTTGACTAGCCCGCAATTACTACATTGTTATGCAAGTTCAATCTGCATTTTAAAATTTAATTGAAAACACGAACATGTTATTATGCACCACCGGATTCCGCGATAACCCCCTGCAATGTAAATATTTTTTTTAAAATGACACTAAATAATGCACATGGTAATATTTTAATTGATATCCGGAAAATAATTTCCTGTCTTGTGTTGGAAGGTGGAATATTAAAATTGCACTGGATATATAAGTTCGTCTAAATAAACTTTTTAAGTGATTATTGACTATCGCGCCGGGTGCATTAAAAATGTTTAACATTGTATATATCTTATTTATGCTGATATTGAGTATAGTTGGTGTTAAAATAAAAAACGTACTTATATAATATTATTTCAATTTTAAGCTGAAATTTTTAATGTCAACTATTAATTTCAGTATAAACAAGATGACTTTATTGGTAAAACCGAAAGAATTGATATAACTACATATAACGAAGATTATGTTAAAGTAATAAAATCAATTTCATACAAATATAACCGAACCGATGTTGCTTATAATCTGACACTAGAAGTTGTACAGGATCTTGGAAGTAGCATTGATGTAAGTAAATTTAAATTTATTATTCCTTTAAGCTATTTGCTAACTATATAATTTGCTATATATTAAATAATTATTAATAATAATTATAAAATAGCCGCCACTTAACAAAAAGCCCTATTCAAAATTTTTTTGCTATGTGTGTTATAATGGCCATTTCCTAAACATTCGATCAAATTTCAAACATACAATTTCCTCCAAGTATATGTGAAAAATTTATTTTTAGGCAAAAGTTCAAGTATTAAGATTTACAAGTAACGAATATCGAAGCTTTCCAATAAACTTTCCAGTAAATCTTTGTCGAATGCTCAAAGAAGATATATTTGGTGCTAGAGAACTTTTGGTGTGTGGAAATTTTACGGATTGTCCTTTTAAGAAGGTAATTTATTACGAAAATATATAATTATTATAACTAATTAAATATTCTTTTAATTTAAGGGAACTTACTTAATTTGTAAATTTGCGCTCGATTTCTCAAAATTTCCTCCTCATATTCCATTTGGTCGATATATGGTCGATTTGCAAATGATATACAATGATGTTGTAATTATCAATCCGAAATTGTATATTACACTTAAAGATCCCAAATGGGAAAATTAGTGTCTGTTCCATATTAACGTGCAGATAAGATCTAAAGTAACATAGTAGTAATAATCAACTAAAATTACTACTGGGCAGAGGTAAAAATATATTAATATTAAGTAGTCTTTTCTCATCTACTTAAATTTTTTAAATTAATTTGAACTATGTTCTTCTTTATGTTTGCTCACTTTTCCCAAAATATTAAAATTAAAATTACAATTTCAAGTTAGACATGTAAGTATAATTGTATATGGTTTAAATAAATTGAAAACCAGAATTTATTTGATTTGTGACTTCTTTCCTTTTAATTTGAACAATATAGAGAAGAAATATAAAATAAACGCTGAAGAAGAAGTGGTCATAAGATTTGAAGCAAAATCAAACAAAGAAAGGTTAATTTAATGTTTGTTGAAAGACGTCGAACTTATTTTTTATTTTTAATCATTTTAGTGTTACATAATTATTGGAACCTACAGTTCAAAATTTCAATTAAAATCAAGAAGAAACAAATTTTTTAAAAGCAATCAGAAGTTGCCTTGACATTCTGTAACAAACCATTTTTTTATGAAGCATAATAAACTCTTGTTTTTTAATTTAGTTTTGAAAATGAAATAATAATTTGGAATTGGATTGACATAATTTTATATACAAGTTTTGATAGTTATCACAAAAATAATTTCCTGTCTCGAGTAGTCAAGTGGAACAAATCTAATAAAACACTGGATATATAATAAGTTTCTTCATGCAAATAAAAAATTATCTAAGTGATTGTTGACCGCCGCCGTCCGGAGTTTTAAAAATGTTTAAGTTTATATGTATTTTATTGATTCCGATATTGAGCATATTGGGTGTTCAAATAAAAAATGTACCTACCTAAGTTACTTAAAAAAATAATAATTGTATATAGTCAATTTATTTAATTATTTATTTTAATTATTTTCAATTGATTTCGCTAATATCGTATCATCGTCAGGATTAATCTGCAAATTAGTAGAAATTTTACAAAATCAAAAAATAACACTTTTGCAGATTAATTCTGAAGATGCTATACTATTAGCGAAAATGATTTAAAATAAATATTAAATAATTTTTAAAAAAAGTTTTGTGAAGTGAAATTTTTAATATGTTAATCATAATTTCAGTATAAACAAAATGATTTTATTGGTAAAACCGAAAGAATTGATATCACCACTTTTAATGAAGATTATGTTCGAGTTTATAAATCAATTTCGTACAAATATAATAGAACCGATGTTGCTTTTAATATTACAATGGAAATTATGCAGGATCTTGGAAGTGACATTGATGTAAGTAATTGTGTATTTATTATATTTATTATATTTTTGGTAATTTTTTATTTGACAAAATATTATTTTTTTCAAATATTTTCCAATATATTTTTTTAAGTGTTCAGAACCTCAAAAAAAAGTGTCTGCTTATTTAACAGAAGGTTGGCCATAATGGTTTATTATCAGATATAACAATAAGAAAAAAATTTACAAATTTTGTACCCATAACCATAAGTCAACGAGAAAAAAATTCATATTTAGAAAAACAGCAAAATTGTAGACCTCTAAAAGAAAATTCAAAAAATTGAATTTTTTTAAATTTTACAGTGGTTTTCCCCTTAATTATTAAATAATTATTTGTTTAGTAAATAATTTGATTTTTTGTTTTTTAAATTTTAGTTTAGAATGAACAATAAAACGAGTTTTAATTATAACAAATACTTACTTATATAAATATTAGGAACAAATTTGTTTTATTGTTTATTTAAACTGCATATTTTTTAAAAGCTTGTAATTAATATAATGCACAGGTTAATAATTTATGTTTTAATATATTAAAATCACTAAATCACGATTTTACAATTTATAAAATTAGTTAAAATAAATATAAATTATAAAATTGAAAATCTTTTGAGTTGCTTCTGGTGCAGCTCAGAAACTATGCATCACCCGTAAGCTAACTTCACTTTTCATTAATTAACTTTAAACTCTTCTTCAACAACTGGTACAATGCTTTGCATGCTTTTTCATTCCACTATTCGAAAAACACTCGAAACCTCACACTGATACAAGTATGTATTTCAATTGACATTAAAATATTCAAAATTTTCAAGGAGCAAAATAATTTTTTTTCTGTAATTCTGAAAAATTGTTGACTCTGATTACATTTGAATTTCCTCTAATGTATTTCGTGCGCTATATGTTTTTTCTTAACATAGTTGCTGGCTAGTCATCGCAAAAATGTTATAGTTGTTTTTGGTGCATTAATACTCCATAAGCTATTCTTCTTTCTCTTTCCCAAATATTCAAGTGCGTAGGGGATCAATCACTTGGCTGAAGCCAAGATGACGATCTAGGGAATTTAATTAATGGGGGTGATTGCCCGTTGCCTTCCCCATAGCCCACAGATATATTTCGAGCTTTCAATCACCGCAGTGTATTCGACGCGACGAGGATTTGAACCGCGGTTGCCCGCTTCCTAATCGGCCGGTGTAGGCTGTACGCCATACTGCTAATATATTATTAATTATTCAATTAATAAATTAATTTAGAATTGGAGATTTGGCAAGACAAAGTTTAAATTGGAAATTGGAAAACTATAATTAATTATTAATTTAGATATTAAAATCTGTAATATATTAAAATAATAATTTAAGGCCAATATAAATGTAAATTTGATACGGCGACATATGAGTTTAGCATTTTTATTTTATATAGGAATATTTGGATTTGAGCATCAAAAAAGGAAATTAATGTAAATATTTCAACATTGTAAAGTTAGCATGGCATACAGATTTTTCTGGAAAATCAGTTGAAATTTTGTGATGATTTGGAAATATCAGTATCAACAATATATAATATTATTATAAACATTAATTAAATCAATATTAATTTTAATCATCAGTTTTACGATTTGATTGTATGAGATATGGATAAAGTGTTGCCTAGCTCTATGGGTACTTTTAAAGGTTTTATCTGCTATTTCGCTATATTAATTTTATGCTTTATTAATTTGTACCTTCATTCTTTTAATCTTACGACAGCGTAGACATTGGACAGAAATTACAGAGAAATCTATAATGAACCTTGATCTGAAAAAAGCCTTTAATTAATTCATTTTACGTGTCATTGGGTATTAAGAAAGAGAAAATCTTTGCTCTTAAAGTCATATTTTGCAGAAAGTACTCAATCAGTTTTTTGGAATAATAATTGGAGTTAGAGGTAAAGATTGAGCTACCCTAACAACTCGTTCATGTCTTCTTCATAATTCTTTATAATGCATATCAAAATTTTGGCACAAAACTATTGCGGAAGTTGCATTCCATCTAAATGAATGCGCATCTGAGAATGAAAAATTCTTGTGAGGTAACTTGAAATCCCAGGTGATCGCAGTTTTTAATCACTATTTGCACACCAAAACTATATATAGTATTCAATTGAAAAGGTGAAACAACGATGTCCACCGTCTCATTACATTTATTTTATCCTACTATAATTTTAAAAACAATTAATTTTTAGATGAAAGTTCAAGTATATAAATTTGCAAGTAACGAATATCGACGTTTTCCAATAAATTTTCCAGTAAGTCTTTGTCGTGCGCTGGAAGAAGATATATTTGGTGCTAGAGAACTTTTAGTGTGTGGAAATTTTACCGATTGTCCTCTAAATAAGGTAATTTATTTACAAAGTATTGAATTGCAATTAACTAAAATAAACTTTTGTTTTAAGGGAATTTATGTAATTTGTGAATTTTCTCTGGACTACTCTAAATTTCCTCCTCATATTCCTTTTGGTCGCTACATGGTTGACTTAAATATGGTATTTAATGGAATAAGTGTCGTAAATCCAAAATTGTACATCACAACTAAGGATCCTAAATGGGAAAATTAGTTTTATAACTAGAATGTTCTAATTATTGTAATTAGTAATCAATTTAAGCTTCCTACTTCCGCCAAACAAAGGGGGCAAAATGGCATATTTTGAAATCTTTGCTGCATTTACAAAATACAGTTTTAAATTAAAGTTATATTTTAATTGTGTTCAGCATTTTGTTATTTTTCGTAATTAAAAATAATTAATATCTTATTATTATTAATAATAACAAATATCTCTTTTTTTTTGCTTTAAAAAGAAATATTTGGCTAACTAAACCTTAATTAATTACACAAAAGAACAAAAATGAATCAAAATATAAAATTAACTTTAAAACCAACTTGCATGCGTGAAAGCTTTTACTTTCATGTAATGGTGCGTAACCAATCAAAACATAACATTTTCGTATTTGTAGGAAAAGTTATATGCTTAATTGCCATGGCACCGCTACACAGGTAAAATAAGTACTACATTTTTTTCTCAAAATTTATTTAAAAAAAAAATTGTATATTTACTAATAATTTTAAGATAGAAATGTAAAAGTGCTTGAATTTAATTTTAAGAAAAATTTATAGTTGATTAATTGTATTTCGTTTATTGTAAATGTACTTGTGCAATATACAACAAGCAACTAACCAAAACTATTCGTATCGGACATCAGACTGTGACTGACAACCATATGCATAATTTTGATTTTGAAATATCAAACACTAACCCATCCGATGTATTATTCCGTTAGGATTCTCAAAAAGGGAAATCGAAATATATAATTTTTACCTGTAAATTTAAGAAGAAATCTATTCAGATAAAGAAATCTGTCGAAATAAAACAAAATTCTATTCCTAGTGTTATGATCAAAAATAATAATCAATTCGATGTTTCCACGGAGATCCGCATCCATGTCAGAAAGAGGTAAGGATTTTGGCATAGGGGACGAATTTCCAACTTGGGGAGTATAATAAAAAGTCTACTAGGTTGTAGATTTGGATGCAATTATGGTTAATAAATTTGGTTTAACTGCATTTATTTGTTTTTTTTACGCAAACGTAAATTCTATTTATTTATAATTTTATTTTTCTTTGTTCGGCAGCTGAAAATTTCCATTGTAGTAGAGATTGAAGATTTCAACAATGGAGAGTTTAAGCTAACAGCTTAAACTCGATTAGTAAAATTCAGCAAGTTTTGTAGGAAAACCTTGTTCACTTCTTAAAGATTCTACTTTTTCTATGAATTTTTTTCCATCAAAGCCATATGGACAAAGTTAAAAAAAATTCTCATTAATTTTCTAAAACTTGTAAAGAATCATATCTGGATAAATGTTTGCCTGTTACAAAAAATTTAATTTTTTTAATTTAATTAGAAGTGAAATTTAAATAAAAGTACGTTTGCTAACAAATTACATGTTTTATTTAATTAATTACAACTGGAAAAAGGACTCCTGTTAAACGCTTTTAGTTCGTGAACAATTTTTCAAATGGGATAAAGAGAGTAGTATTACTTATAATATTTTTGATAAATAGAAATAAAAAAAACCAAAAGAACTAGGTGCAAACCAAATTTTCTCACCTAAGCTACAAGCAATGGGACATATGGAAAAGCAAGCAATGGATAAAGAAAAATACAAAAATATTGTGAAAATGTGCAATAGATTGACAGAGTGGTGAAAGAGATAGAGAAAATTTTAAAAAACAAAAAGAAGTATATTATTAGAAAAATGAAAAACGGAAGAAGTCAAGGTGACTTACTAGGGACTTAATAAAGGGGGGTTTCCCGTTATCTTTTCCATAGCCCACAGATCGATATTAGGATTTAGATTACAGCAATGTATCCGACGGATTCAAGGATTCTAAAATTCGAACTTCGATCTCCAAATTCCCAATCAGGATTTTGCTGATCTTATAAACAGCAAACCTTCTTTTGTTTATTATATTTATATATATATTGCGATGAAACACGTAGGGCGTATAAAGCCAGCAGACGTGGGAGACTTCCACGATCCTAAAATCGAATTTGAGCTGTTAAATAAAAATAAATAAATCAAAGTAAAATTTGTAAAACTTTAATTCAAGAAAAATTTACAATCCGAAATATATAAAAATATAACAAACCAAATTTTATAGTTAATGTGTATAAAACAAAAATATTGCCAACAGTGGGAGCGTGCGGACGAACTTTTGATAAAAAATCGCGTTATCAAATAACACGCATAAATTTAAAAAATTGAAAAAGAAAAAAAATGAATTGTCTGGGCAACAGATGTATAAAAGATAAGAAGATAAATAATTTAGTTTACGACGGAATCCCAACGAGGAAGGTCGTTTTTCTGAGTTCGCGATTGAACCCCAAAAAGGGAAAATCGTGTGGAGTTAATCATAGCTCTTGAAAGAGATTATGTGCATGTGTGTGCTTTGGAACAACTATAGCATACATCAAGTAAATCAAAATTAAAATATTTTGATCCAAGAAGAATAAATTAAATTTTTGGACGAGAACCAGCGGCCCATAATCTGGAACAACAATTTGGAACTGGAATAGAAAATCATTTTGGAACTAAAAAGGACAGTTCTTCTTTAAAGTGGGAGACAGAAGAGGTACCCAAAACCCATTTAAAATCACCACAAGGACAGAAGTTCAGGTTTGCATAAAAATAACTTTTAAAGTGCTCGCGATTTAAGCGGAATCTTATTCGGTTCGGAATAACAATGCGTCACTGCCAATATTTGTAAATCAAAGATAAATTTTTTAATTCAATTGTTTTGTTTAATAAAAATAAAATTTCCATTCATTCAATAAGTGGGATAACTTTTTTGAATTAAAGAGATTTAAAGAGTCACATCCATCAGATATTTTACTACCTTACCTCAAAGAGTTCAAAATAGAGAAAGTAGACGAGAATTTAGGTTCTTCACCGAGTCGTAGCAATATATACTATATCAGCTATACTGCTAATCTTATAAACAGGAAACCTTCTATTGTTTATTATATTTATAAAATATAACTAGCCAATAAAAATCGTACAATATAATAAAATTGTTTATATTTTAAACAACAGGAACATCTTTACATCATAATTTCAAACTGAATCCAATGATGGTGCGTCTTTATCTCACGACGCAAATATTGAAGAGTTTTAGCAATATTATGATTACAATTTTAGCAATTAAAAACAACTTTGCCCCGGTATGCTCAAAACCAAAATCGTCTATGTTTATGTTAAAATAAAAGCTTCTTTAAATAGGCTTCATCCTAAAATTTAAGATAAACTTGGAATCGAATTGTACGATTGCACAAGGAATTTATGGATTCATTCATTCAATAAGTGGGATAACTTTTTTGAATTAAAGAGATTTAAAGAGTCACATCCATCAGATATTTTACTACCTTACCTCAAAGAGTTCAAAATAGAGAAAGTAGACGAGAATTTAGGTTCTTCACCGAGTCGTAGCAATATATACTATATCAGCTATACTGCTAATCTTATAAACAGGAAACCTTCTATTGTTTATTATATTTATAAAATATAACTAGCCAATAAAAATCGTACAATATAATAAAATTGTTTATATTTTAAACAACAGGAACATCTTTACATCATAATTTCAAACTGAATCCGATGATGGTGCGTCTTTATCTCAAGACGCAAATATTGAAGAGTTTTAGCAATATTATGATTACAATTTTAGCAATTAAAAACAGCTTTGCCCCGGTATGCTCAAAACCAAAATCGTCTATGTTTATGTTAAAATAAAAGCTTCTTTAAATAGGCTTCATCCTAAAATTTAAGATAAACTTGGAATCGAATTGTACGATTGCACAAGGAATTTATGGATCAACTTAATGGCTACTCAGGGGAGTAATCCAAGTCTTCGACTAAAAAAAACAATAATTTTATAATGAATTATATATATATTTATAATCTTATATTGCATTTCAATTATAAAGTTTCGATTAAAAAATCGTTCAATGTGATGAAAAGTAATTGTTGGTTTTAGTCTTCTTCTTCTGCTGCACGTTTTAGGTGTAGTTTTACCCGTTACGTCACCTTTGGTCAATCCATGGCTTCTTGGGTCTGCCGATGTCATTTTTTCCCCTTGGTTTGTATTGAAAAAGTTGTTTTGGTAGCCGAGTATTTCTCATTCTTTCTAGATGCTGTTTACATCTGTACACGTATTGACGGTATCTGATATCTATGGATCTCTAGTAGAGTTTGCAATAGCAGAGCGAGAAAACTTTGACTATTTCGAAGAAAAAGCAATTGAGATGAGCGCACTTAAGCAATATCAAGATGAAAAGAAGAGGCAACCTAAAAGAAAAAAAATGACGGATGAAACATCGAATGAAGAACCTAAAATACCCTCCGGCTCCAGAGATTATTTCAGAGTAAACACCTTTTTGGTCATCCTTGATCGACTGAGGACTGAAATACTGAGAAGGCATAAAGCTTACTTAAACTTTAAGGAAAATTTTTCATTTTAAACCAAAATGACTGAACTTTCAACACAAAGAGTTATAGAAAAAGCCCAGTTTTTCGTGAAATATTATATCAATGATTTAGAGGACGATTTTGTTCAAGAATGTGTGCATTTTCACTGTCACATTACCTCTACTAAAACTGTGGAGTGTCCAGTGAAGCCTGGATCAAACACACTACTCATTTTCTCAAAGTTTTTGAGGAATCAATCTCTGTCTAATGTTTACCCTAACTTGGATATAGCTCTCCGCATCGCACTTTCCACTCCGGCTACAAATTGTTCTGGAGAAAGGAGTTTTTTCTGTTTAAAACGCTTGAAAAATTATCAAAAGTCTTCATTGTCTCAAGAAAAAATGAATTCTTTAGCTCTTTTCTGCCTAGAAGCAGAGATAATGAACACCATAAACTGTGATGATATTATAAATAATTTTGCTCTTCAGCAAAATTGATAGAATTTGTGGGTTTTTGGGTCAATATCAAAACAAAAAACTTCCTTTTTAAAAGTCTACTTTTATTTCTGACCAGTTTCAGCCCTAATGTGGGTCTTCATCAGAGTCTAAAAAAACACAATACATAAATCGAACCATCAAGGCATCAATCGTAATTGGAGTTAAAGAGCACATTTTGCTATTAATTCTTGTTTCTTTTTTACACCCTTTCTTTAGTGCCTTTCTTACTACAAATGGAAAATTATTATTTTAAAAAGGTACATGGGGCAGCGGAAATAAAGTGGCCTACACTCATAAAAATTGTTAATCCGGCACTGACTGTCTAATATAGACCCAAATGAAAGAAATTAAATTAACTTGGAATATATGAACTGGAAAGAGCAAGAAATTGTGTAGTTTCAGTTGACAATCATAACATGACAATATATATAATATATATATAATTATAATTTTATATAAGATATAATTTTTACATTTAATTATTTGTCCAACAGAAAATTACTTATATTTTTTCTAATTTGTGAACTTGTGGTAATTTGAGATGGAAAATTGGTTATTAATTTTAATTTTTTGAAATTGTGCAGTTTGAAGATTTGAACGATATAAAAATTGTTTAAATATCGTTGACCTTTCATTGTATAAAGTAGAAATTGTTGAGTACGAGATAAGTAAGAACAAAAATTAAATTGTCCAAAGTTTCGGGTTCTTTATTGACCCATTTTCAAAGCTACAAAATAACAAAAAATATATGAAAAAACATGAAAAATTTAACATACAATCAAATACAATATCAAAAGTTAAGTAATATAAAAATAATAATTGAAATACATAAAATTAAAATACAAAAATTTAAATATGAAGCACAAGCATTTAATAATAACATTAGAAAGAAATAATAAAAATTGAAAAATTGAAAAACACAAAAATCAATAGATGGAATACTAAACTAGATAGAAAAATTTTGAAGTAGGATGAGACATCCTTCCGTTTTTTTGGCTGTGTTTGACCACGCTTCGACCAGCCACTTGGTGTTTCGTTCAAATATAAACCCAAAAAACAACTCTAACCCAGAGGGATGATTAGTTCGAACTAAACAAAATTAATTCGAACCAAAAATCTCCCGGTAGTTAGTTGGAAACACAACAGAATTTGGTAACATTTGAATTTGAATTCAAAAAAAAAAAACCGTGAAAGCGAACATGGTCAAAACAGCAAAAACGGAAGAAGAAAAGAAGAAAAGAAGAAGAAAAAGAAAAGAAAAGAAAAATAATGAAAATAGTATTCCATCTATGCTGGGTTCATAATATCTAAAATTCTTTTGAAGCCGCCATCGAAGTGCTCGACATCCCTTTTGTCGTTAATCGATGATCCCTGCGAATAAATATGAATCGCTTCTTTTATTTTTCTCTTTTTGTCTATTTTCTCCCGGTCAAGGATATCGATACCGTCGTAGTTGATGTTATGATTTTTGTCAATCATATGTTTGCATAGAGCTGTAGGTCTTTTTGAGAGCTTGTCCCCCCCCCCTCTGCATTAGCTAAACCCAGGGTACGAGCGTTCTTCAAGTCCCTAGTATTTTCTACTGACCAACGTATACGGCATCGCAATCCTTGCAAGGGATTTTATAGACAAGGCCACTTTGATGGTCAAAAGAGACAGGGTCTTTGCTCCTAGAAAAAAAATTTTTTGTTGGGACAACTCAACCCAAGTTTAATACCAGGAGTAGACTTCAGAATGGAAATTAATTGCTCCGTAAGTCCTCGAACATAAGTGAGGCTAAAAAATTTAATATCAGAGTTGAAGATATGTTCTCCTTATTTTTATTGTTTCCTTTCTTTTGGGTCTGGGTTGTCTTAAGGAGGGAATTAATAACGTTTTTGAGAAAGTTATTACAGGAAAGGATGTGGGATATTTTATTAATGTTGTTGGATTTGAAAGATGGATGTGAAACGGTAAGGACTTTTTGGATGAAATTACGTCCGACATTAAGGATTTGATATTTAGGATGACTTGATCCTAAATATATTTATATTTGAACTTATATTTGAATTTATATTTGTTTGATACTCAGATCAAGCCAAGAAAGTTATGTCGATCGACCGTGATTTTTGTAAGCTCTGTTAAATAAAAATTTTATAAAAAAAATTATTATCATTTGAATAAAATTAAATTAAAAGATTAAGTTTTTTTTTTAATTAAAAAAGTTAAAAAGTAAAATTTTTTGTTTTGGATAAGATAATTACTTTAAATTGAAATTTTTATAATTGCAAGATTAAAATTAAAAATAATGAAAAATATATGGGATATTTTATCAAATAACACAGCAATAATATGTTTGCTAATATTTTCTTTTTTAAGCAATGAGACGAAAGAAATTTCTTTTGTGAGAGCACAAAAATTTTTTTCTTTACCAAAATTAACAATGTTATTGCGAAACATCAATAAATTAGGAGCCACATCATCTTCGGCAATTTCTTAATCGCATTAATTTTCAATTAATTAAATTGGCTATTTTTAATAGTAGAAAACGTTGCATACCTATACATTTATTTATGTAAGGTAAATCGTGTTTGAAATTTATAAATAAAAATAGACCATCACTTTTTTTTCAAAACTATTAACGAAAGTAGTCATGCAATGCACGTAAACGTCTAAATTGTCGACTTATATAAGAGGATGTGCAATGAGTTCAACAGAAATGGTCATTTACATAGATTTTTTTTTAGCGGACATTTATTTTTAAATTTTATTTACGTAAGACGTCATTAAAGATTCCTTATGGGTATTGAGATAATTAATAAAGTGTTTACAATAGAAAGTTAATATGAGAAATAAAAATAATTAGAGACTCAAGAACACATCCTTGATCTTGCTGTCGAGTACCCAGAAGATAGTTTTGTAACGAAAACTTGATTCAAGTGAAAGTAAAAATATTTTTTATAATAAATTCATATTCACAATAACGGGAATCTTCGATTACCAACATGCTCCGAAAAATACCCATTGAAAGAGTGAAAGTAACGCAGCGCTTCTTCTAATAATTGCTTCAATTGTCTTGTTACCATCAATTGTATTAGATTTTCTTTTAAATGTAAATGCATTAAAATATTTTCGCTTAAAACAAAAAATTGCTTTATTGTAAACTGGCTTATACATAAATACAACAATTAAAAAATTGTTTATAAAAATGTGCTTGAAATATGTACAATTTTTTTCTTAGAAAAAGAAATAAAGACGAGTTATATACAGAAAATAGTTATCTAACAGATAATTTTTTTGAATTTCAATTTAGTCCCATCCGTTGCTGTGGTGATGTACTTTGACCCAGAATTTTTCCCAAACAGGTTTCCAGATTTTCTTCCAGGCTGGGACTTGAATTTCTTTCCAAATAGGCACCGAAATTTGTTTCCATTCGTCTTTCCAAATCAATTTCTTATCTGGGACCCAAATTTGTTTCTTTTCAGTTCTCCAAATTTGAACTTTTTCTTGTTTCCAAATTAGTTCTTTTTTAGGAACCCAAATTTGTTGTTTTTCGGTTTTCCACTCTTGGACTTTTTTGGGAACCCAAATTTGTTTTTGGTGTGTTTTCCAGATTTGTTTCTTTTCTGTTCTCCAAACTTGTTTCTTTTCGGTTCTCCAAACAGTTTTCCATTCTGGAACCCATTCCAACTTTTTCTCTGGTACCCAGATTTGTTTCTTTTCGGTTCTCCAGATTTGCTTTTTAACTGGCTTCCAAATTAACTTCTTTTTCCAAATATCGTGAGCAGTATATTCGTTACCGTGGTGATCTTTACCCAAAAAGTGATCTCCGTGAATTCCTTCCTTTACCCATTCGGGTACCCAAATTGTTTTCCAGTCGGGAACTTGATGTTCTTTCCAGATTGGTACTTGAATTTCTTTCCAGATGGGTTTCCAAATTTTTTTCTGATCGGGTACTTGAATTTCCTTCCAATCAGGTACTTGCGTGTCTATCCATTCAGGTACTTGAATATCTTTCCAGGCTGGCACTTGAATTTCTTTCCAAATTGGAACTTGAATTTCTTTCCATGCTGGAACTTGAGTCTCTTTCCAAATTGGTTTAGTTATTAACTTCCAATCGGGAACTTGATGTTCTTTCCAAATAGGCACTTGAATTTCCTTCCAAATTGGAACTTGATGTTTCTTCCATTCGGTTTTCCAAATTAACTTCTTGTGAGTGTTCCATACTTTAACCCAATCGGGTTTCCATATTAACTTCTTAGTCCAGTGCCCTTCGGGTTCGGGTTCATGATGGAAGGATCTCTTTACTCGTGATACACTTGTGGGTATACTTAACGACGGGCTTATTAAACAGCACCCTATGAATACCTAAAAGTAAAAAATTTCCATTATTGTAACACAAATTCACATAACACTTAAACACAAAAAATAACACTAACCAATAATGTTAAGCACTTCATCATGATATATTCCAACCCCGTTTGGGGGTCTTGTGCGCTTGTGACGCTGTCGGTCTACTAATAAAATATTACAATCGGCTGGTTATATACCAGACGTTCGTTCGTACATTTGCATGACTTTCCCCTGCTGAAGAATCCAAGTACAATATGTTGCAGAAGAGAATGTGTCGTGGATGACCCGGAGGGGCAACTAAACTTTCGTTACTAGATGATATTACGCTGCGGTGGGGTTCATTTCCTATCAGAGTACTTATAATTTCTTACGTTTCGTTCAGATAATTTTTTATGTTACCGACTAATTCCGCTTGAATATTTCCTGATTTGTTTTGTTTGTTTACATTTGTGTGCATTTTATTTATCAGAGCGTAACGTCTTGCCTTGTAAATGTTTATAGACCGTTGAAATTCTTGATTCTTCATTCCGATTTAGTTTTTCAAGTGATCACATAATTGATAGTTTAAAATTTCCAATTAATTTTAACGCTCGGTTATGTTAATTTAATACCTGATAACTAATTGATACAGGTGCAATTACCGATCACCTTAGAAGAACAATGACTTCGAAACAACCTTCACACTGTAAATTTTAAAATTTACCCAATACCAATTACGACTTTAATTTTTTCAAAATTAGTTTTTGTAATAATTATAATTATTGTATAACAATTTCATTGTTAGTTTCGACGTGTTGCTTCTATCACCTAGTTAAATACGTTGATATTTTAGTAACTAGTTAATGTTACATAATTATGCTATTTTCAAGTGTTGTACAAAAAAATGCGTTAAACGACATCAAATTACAATTTACCACTTTCTTTTCTAATTTTATTTTCTTAATGTGTATTTGAACTTTACGATGCATTTCTTGTTTTACGAATTATTTAGATATTGCAGTAGCTAACTTGGACTATTTTTTTGATTCTTACAAAATTTATTTTTATTTAAAAAATCAGGAAAAATATAATTGAATAAATTCTAGGATAATTATTTCCGATGTGATGTAATACACCTATTTTTTCCATAAGAAAACCCTTATTTTTATTGAAACTTTCGTTAAATGTGAGATAAATAATATGGGGGTACCGCATAATTATTTACCAAGATTAAAACGTTTCATTAAATTAAAAGTTCTGTTCTAAATAAATTTGCGTTTCAAAGTGTTAATTGTAAAATAAATAGAATGAACTGCCGTTTTTAATACTGTAATTACTTTGTGATTGTTTAAGTTTACAATTGCTATTGTAATGTCCACAAGTTTCACAGTAAAAATGCATTAATAAAGAAAACAGCATTTACTTTTGTTCATGTGCATCTATATAGTTATCATTATTTAAATGTTGCGTTATTACATTTTTTTTAAATTATTACATTAATTAGCAACTTACAAAGTAATACAAAATATGCTATGTTTTTTTATTGTTTTAATTAAGTGAAGGAATATTCTCCAAATTTTTTTATTTGTGAAAAGTTATAATTTATTTTAATGTCAAAACTTACATTATTATTAAATCAAAACTGTGCAATTGAGTATAGTTTGCTACTCGGTTATTATATGTTTCGAATTTCCAATTTTTATCTTCAACAAATTTTTTCAAGTTTTGACTGATTTTTAATTTTCTTCCATTTTCTTTTCTTCGTCTGTTCCGGTACCCATCTTTTCCTCGGTCTCTTAATTTTCAAAATATTAATAAGATTATGCTGACGAATACAAAAATATATAATTTACTTGAGAAAACTGTTTATTATTTATTTATAGGCGAGACCGGGGCAAGTTGCAACACTTTTTGGTGTTATCCAAAATATTCAAATATTGGTTGACATATGTATATTGGTCCTTAAGGAACATAGGTATATAGAGTTAAAGAACTTAAAAAAAATAAAGGACAAATTACATAAAGTTAATAAAAAAGGTGATCGTTTGCAATTTACCCCGTCTTCGGGGCATGTTGCAATACATGCTAGGGTAAATTGCAACACTTATTCAGAAGCGCTATCATCGCTATTAGGTACAATTTACACATATATACAACAGGTTTTTTTTGCACAGGTTCAGTGTGCCCACATTTTGCAAAGTCTATATTGCACCCATTCTTCATTCATTCAAAAGGACATTTATTTGTGACGCGCATGAGTGGATTAACGAGATTCTTGAAAGATGTTGAGAATCATTCTAAAAATGACAAGAAAGTCATGTGGTATTTACATCAGATATTTTGTTACATTATTTGCACTGTTGCAACTTACCTCTGTTGCAACTTACCCCGGTCTCCCATAATTATAATATGCAAAAGTTTTAAATAAGCATACCTGAATATTGGAAGTGAAGCATCAGGGAAACAAATAAATTATAACAAAAAATTTCAAGTTTTTAGCATGTAGATGAATCAATTGTTATCCAGTAGCTCAGTAATTAATGCAAATAATTAGTAATTAATTATTAGTAATACAAAAGACCGGATAATTCAGTGTATTTACTTTCTAAACCTTTTAAGTTAGAAAAGTATTAATTAAATATTATCAAGTCAAATCTCACCCCCTAATTTTGTACCAAAATTTTATGTTTTAATTGCAACTGGCCTTTTCGTCTTTTAAATAAAACCAATTTTCAAAAAGCAAAATTCAAAGTCAAATTCAAAATTAAATTTAAATTTAATCAAAAATACGTCACTACAGAAAAAAATTGCGGTAATCGGAAATAAATCAAAATACAAAATTAAAGCCGGTTTTACACCTTAAAGTCTCGAAATTTTTCGATAATTTCTAGATTTTCACAAATAAACAAATTAAAGTCAAAAGATAAATATTACAAAATAAACATTTTTTAAATCAAACTTCAACAGCTTTAAAAAATTAAAAATCCTAACAAACCTAACAAATTCAATATTTTTAAATAATTTACTCCGATATAAATCTTACCAGTTGAAATCAGTTTTCTACAAATTTAAAGATTACCTTTTATAATATTAATTAAATAATTTTAAATACAATAATAAAAAAATTTCAAAAACTATGAATTAATTATTATTTTTAATCTACAAAATCTCCCTTTCATTAATCAAATTATTTGAATAAATTTAAATTTTTCAAAAAGTTCTTGGAGGAATAAATTATATACAGTAACGGTCAAAAAAATGTACTCACTTAAATTTTTTCTATTATTTTGTAATTTTTCTAATAAAATCAAGAAATTTTTAATATAAATTGTATCACAAGCTTATTTGCTGTATATTTAAGTACACCATATAAAAGAGGACAATATTAAAAAGGGATGGTGTCAGAAAACGAGGGTTAAAAATTATTTATTAAAAAGTACAATTAAATCATAGAAATAAAAAATAAAAAATTTATTTAAGGTCTTTACATTAAGAGGTATTTCAGTACACTACATTTATTGTATTATAATATGGTCGCTTATAAGCCATAAATTTAATATTTTGTAAGACCTCCTTTATTTTTTATGACCGCTTTTAACCGGGCAGGCATAGAATTAACCGGATGTTTTAAAGTTTCGTCTGTAACGACTTCCTGCCATACAATTTTCAACAAATTTTGTAAATGTATTAAAGATTTTGGTTTTCTTTCGGTAATTCTTCATTTCATAATGCCCCAAAGATTTTCAATTGGATTTAAATCAGGGGCTGTTACCTGGCCATTCTAAGGTATTAACACCTTTATTTTGGACAAAACGTTTAACCTATCAAATTAAAATTTTAAAAATTAAATTTTTGCACATTATACTATTACTTCACTATGTAAAGATACAAATAAATATGATACTTACAATTTTTGCTCGATGGCATGGTGCAGAATCGTCCTGGAATATGGAGGAAGATGCCTGAGAATTGTGAATTTCTATGTATGGCAGAAGATAATCTGTTAGAGTGCTTATATAAACTTTTGCGTTTACTGTTCCTTTTATGAACACCAATTCTCCAATTCCATAATAGGAAAAACATCCATAAACCATTTGTCCGGCCAGGTGCTTCACTGTTGGCTTGACACACTCTTCATTAAGTCGTTCTCCAGGTCTGCGTCGAACATACTGCTTACCTTCCGACCCAAATAAACAAAATTTGCTCTCATCAAAGAAAATCACATTCTTCTAGTCATCTTCACTCCAATTCTCATACTTTTTTGCCCATTTTAGCCGGTTTGATCGCATTTTCTTTGTTAAGAGAGGCTTTTTTGCTGGCGATCGCGCTGTTAAATTTGATTCTCGTAATCTGCGCCTTACGGTTTCGACACTTATTTGGGTTCCAGAAGCTTCTCCTATTTCGGTACGAATGTCCACTGCGGTTTTGAAGCGATCTTTCAACGAAATTCGTTTCATTTCTACGTCTTCACGTCGTGATGGCTTTCGTTGTCGACCACTACCTTGTTTTCGCTCTACACTCCCAGTTTTCCGATATTTTCTTAAAAATTTTGTTACCGCGGATTGGCTACATCCTACTTTAGCAGCAATTTTACGTGTTGACCATTTTGCACTATTTAAAGCAATAAAAACTGATTTTTTTGCAACTGTTAATTTACTTAGTTTTGCCATTATTTTTAATTTCACATCTTTACACTTACAAGAAATATTAAAACTGAAACAATTTGTACCTGAGAGTGACAGTAAGGTAGTCTTTAAGCCTTTTGGTGCATAATTGCCTCAAAATTTTATAACCTGATATCATTATAACAATTTTTGTTTAAATTTTATTGTGAGTACGTTTCATTGACCGCTACTGTATATAATAGATTCCTTGTATCTTCTATGATAAAATACTTTCTTATCATCAGCAATTGCTAAATTTACATTTTATTCTGAAAAATTAATATATTAAGAAACTTGTTTCATAGGACCCGTTTTTATCGCACGTAATCTGTTCAGAACTTCTTTTCGGCTTTTCAAAATTTATTATTATTTTAAAAATTTTAATTTCAATTTCAAAATCAAAAAAATTCCTTGAAATCCATTATTTTTCTTCAAATTTTTAACATTTTTCCAATTTCAATTTTATCACTTCTGTTTTAATTCTTTATTTTTAGAGTATTTTGATTCTGTTGTTAATCTCTTTTGTGGACTTATCAATGATATCCTCCATTCTATTTCTGTCTTCTTTTATTTTATTAAAATTTTCTTGTTAATTTACTTTTTACTTTACTTCCATTATAATTTTTTTGAAAACTACCTATTCAGTCACCTGTAAGCTTATTGTCAAATCCAGTATAATTTTTTCCAATATTTTTTCAAATTTTTTACTATAATACTCGTAGCTTTAATTTTAACTTCAATTGTTTGAAAATTTGAATTTTGCAAAAACGCAGGATTTATAAATTTTTCAAAAGTTTGGGAATTCAAATTTTTATTTATACACCCCCGCTCCCCAACTCCAAATTATACGGTAATATGTTCTCAACTGTTGAAGCTAGATACGCAGATAAGCTAGATAAGCAATAAGTAGAAATTCAATAATTATAAAAAGTGTTTATAACTCAACTAAGGGGGCAGTGCCTTCGGATTTCACCCTGGCAGTGCCAGTATAGAATTTTCTTAGTTCAAATTATTTTAACTTGTTCATTCCTACACGTAACAACGTTCAAATTTGATATTTTTTGTGAGGTTATGGTAAGTCAATTTTGTGCATTTTAATCATTATTTAAAAATTTTTTTTTTGTTTAGTTCGATTATTTTTTAATTTTTTAATTATATTCATTATATACGACTGAAGAGAAGAAATAACCTTGAAATAACGTTATATCGTATTATGAATTATTATGAATAATTTCAAATATTTTTAATACTGACCTGTTATGTGATAAATGATAATATATTATGTCTTTTTTTAATTTTTTTAATTATTGATTTTCTACGTATTGTATTATTCTTATTTTTTTAATTTAACGATCATTAGTGTCTTTTCTATAGATTAAAATAAAATTAAGATTTGAGAGTATTATTCAGAAGTTTTATTTAAAGATATATAAATCAAATATAAATAAAACCAATTTTGAAAAAACAATATTATATTGAAATGTTAATGTAAATCACTGCACTACATCAAAATGGCTGTTGTTCTGGATTGGTTAATCGACTCCATCTCTTTACAAAAAATTCCTCTAAACTTCGACACTTCTCATTATGAAAAAAAAATTCTGAATAAACCAAAATAGTAAATTAAAATCGATTGCACATCAAAATACTCAGCAATTATACAGCATATAATATTGGCGCAATTTTGATTCAATAAAATATTATAGAAGCATTACTGTTTTGTATACTGCACCAATATTGGTTTGATTGCCTTATGATTGCTACTATATTACATCAATATTGTAATACATCGTTGGAGCAATATAGTTAATCATTTTGTGCTAATATTGGTTTTTATTGGCTTGGCGGTCAATAATGCAGCAATATTGAGCCAATCATAATATTAAAGTGTTTTTTGAAATTTTATTAATTTATTAATATTTTATTTAATATTAATTCATTAATTTATATTACTTAATTAAATATCATTATTGTTAATGCGGCTATCAGGCCGCATCATATTAAGTTGTAAATTAAGTTCTGTTACCGATGCTACTTTCATAATACAATTTTAACAACTTGATAACCGTTTGACGTATTGCTTCAAAGGTGTGCCCATAGTAACAGTAAATATATAATAAATTATTAATATATCAATAATAGAATAATCACGAAAAATACATGTTGAAATGAAAAAAAAAATTTTTTTTAATTTTGTTGTTTTTTTTTGTTTTTCCTTATAATCAACCACCAAGAAAATATTGTGGAAAGGCTACGAAAACACCTCCACCATTCTATTATTAATTTAAAATTTTGTTTAAAAAATTAGGATAATTTTTATTTGCAATAATATTAACATTTCATATGCTCTTTCATAGAGGTTTGCAGTTTTTCTACAACATTCAAATTGAATCTATTAATATATAAAAACTACTATAAATAACCTATTATTATATTGTTTTTTTATAACGAAAATTATTTCATAAGAATCTGGCTATTTTGAATTATTTAAATAATCGCTAATATATTCGAATTTAATAAATTAATTAATTGGAAGTTGACGAAAAAAGAATTTGTAAACAATTAATTTTTTAGGCTTTACATAAATTTACATAACAATTTTGAAATAAATTATCACAATATTATGTGTAAGTTATATTACCTAGTATATAATTTGATAATATGAACATACACATTTTAGAAATCTTTCGGTTTTCCAATAGCAGGTATTTATTGCTCAACCGACTTGTTTCAATAAGAATTTTCCCATTGATAATATTCCGATGTGATATGTAAAATTGTAGTTAAGGTCTTGTAATGTTCAATTGTGTAATTTTATTATCAACCCATTTTGAAATTTTAAAGATTTTTATGAGCTATCGCAACATTCAAAGTAGGTAAACAGGTTGACGTTTGCTAAAAATCATAAATAAAATCGACTTTGATATTAATTTAAATAATATTGCTCATCTTTTAACCTAATTTTGACCATCAAAAAACTTTGGGTAACTAAAAGTGCATAGTTTACACAGTTACATCATGATTTTCTTTTTAGTTATTTAGCAATTAAGAGATACTAACACGTTGATTTAAGTGAAAGGAAAATAGTTTTTATAAGTGTGGGTATATCTACCTACATGTTAATTTAATTTCCGGTATTTTAATCGGAAGTTGAATACGAAGCAGGTTTTCAGCTTAAAAGAAGACCGCTCCTTTTGGTCCAGTTTTGCCACTTTTAGATTTAATATTCCGTTATTTCTCCTTTATTATACTTAAAAAATGCGAACCACTTGTTGGGTAACAATGATACGATTTCAGGTTCAATGTCTGATCTACATACATAAATATTTGAGGTATTTCTTTAAATATTTTGTAAACTTGGAAAGAAAGTTCATTAGGATCGTAAAAAAATGGAATTTTAATTATATACAAGAGACAACGTCAAGTTCGTTAATATTGTCGCCGTCGGTGAATTTTATAGCTAATGTACTTGTAGTTATTACCTTAATTTTGTTTGTTGTTATTGCTACATTACATAATAAAAATTTGTTCTTGTATATGTAAAAACAGAGCACTTTTTGTAATTGGACCTACATTATGTAATTTATTTTGGTTCCTTAATCAAAAAGTGAAATTAAAGTTCCGAGTTCTAATTTGAAAACTACTATATCCGCTAGATTTTCTTTAAATTTTTTTCAAAAGAGTCAGTTGATTTATTTCTTATTTAACATCAATTGTTAATTGTAATTCAAATATAATATGATTTACTTTATCCAATTAATAATAATCAGCTTTGGCTTCGTTGTCTAATGTTTTAATGGCTTTTGGCATTTGAAGACATAAATTACTAAGATAAGCATTAAATTAAAGCTAGACAGTAAATTTCTGTGTTAATCCAATTCTTCAACACATCCCTGAAGCAACCTGAACTCGAAAATTACGGATTTAAAAAGACTTCGTCTATAATTAACTATAGAATTAAGAAAAAAACTGCGAGCGGCTTTGTCTACTAAAACAAGTGATGCAACTATTAACGTCGAGTACACATACCGTCATCAGAATGAGCTATTCACATACATGAAAATTCAAGAACCAGTAGGGGCAGGTACTGTATTGCATCCCATTTTGCTGTATTTAAACAGGATAATTAATTTTAAGAACACGAACGAGAGAGAAGACGTAATTAAAGATAGGTTATCAGCTGGAAACATAGCTTTTTATTGCAACAGAAAGCTAATCATGAATAAACAGTTACCAAAAAAGACGAAGATCAAAATACACAAAACCTTGATAAGACCTGTAGTAACATATATGGAATGGAGATAATGTGTCTAACAAACAAAGAAAAAGAAAAGCTGCGGGTCTTCGAGGAAAAAATTATGAGGACAATTCTGGGTTCAGTTAAAATTGGAGAAGGAATCTATAGAAGGAAAACAAATGAAGATATAGAATTAGAACTAGAAGAAAGAAACATTGTGAGATACATTAAAGCAATGAGACTGAGCTGGTTTGGACACGTACTAAGAGCGCAAGAAAATAGTGCGATTAAGTGTGCGATGAAATGGAGACCGAACGCAGTAAGACCGAGAGGAAGACCAAGAATGAGATGGGAAGACGAAGTGAGAAATTACCTATAAGTGATGAAGATTGGGAACTGGAATCAAACAGCTCTAGATAGACAACGATGGAGAAAAATCGTGGAGGAAGTAAAAACCCATTAAGAACTTTAAAAAAGAAGAGAGAAAGAAAAGAAAAAAAGAAAAGCGCATTGAAAAATGTCAAACGACGTGGCGATGGTCAAGGTGTGCCGTAATGATGATGAATTAATTTTAGAATGCAAACACGATTTCATCGGGAAGACAGCACAGACAAGTATACACAGAGCTCACGTAACGTTTGGTCAATGCAGATTTGAGTCAGGTTGTAATCGAAAATTTATATTCGTGGATATTGCCACTTTCCGCCAACAAATCTCTCTTTCATCCAAAAAGGGCGCGCGTATCTGCGCAAGTTTTTCTCTTCGTTTGGATTCCATGTTAAGCAGTAGTTCCAGTCTATGGCCGACTAGATGGCGTACTAGTTGACGAGATTGGCAGACTTAGATGGGTAGTCGGTAGAATCAACATATTATTTTTCATGACTCATAGTAGTGACTCGTGGTATCTGTATTCATGGTAAGAGGTAAATGATCAAACCGTGGGACTCCAAAATATCAAAACACTGAAAGCGAATTTTTATACTATGCTCTTCCGTGACTTCTTATTCATGTCAGGTTGCAAGATCCTTAATATAATATTATAAGTAAGATACTAAGAAGATACACTAGACGAACCCCATACTGATTTTAAACAATTAAACTTTAAATAACAAGTTAAATATTATAATATAATCAAATTATATTTTTTTGAGCTTTCGACGATGTTTGTCGTCTTCTTCTGAATTTATTTAATATAAACAAAGTAAAATACATCCAAACCGGGAACCACATTTTTGTACACTTAGATTTCCATTTACAAAATTTTTAAAAAATTTTCCCACATGTTCCCAAAAAACTTAAAACAGCAAAAAGGAAACTTTACTTATAGTATTTTTAAGAATTCCAAATTTCTTAGGATTTCTTAAGAATTTCTAAGATTTTGTAAAATTTCCTTGCATTTGCTAGAATTTTCTAAGATGTTCTAGATTTTCTAAGGATTCCTAAGATTTTGTAAGATTTTATTGAATTTCTTCAGCAAAGACAAATTTTTGTTCACTTAAATTTTCTTTTACAAAATTTTTAAAAGATTTTCCCACGTTTTCTCCTGGATTATCTCTCTTTAAAAAAGTTAAAAAAGCAAAGAGGAAAACTCACTTATGCATAGTATTTCTAAGATTTCCTAATTTTTTAAGATTTCCTAAGATTTTCTGAGATTTTCTAAGATTTCCTAGCATTTGCTATAATTTTCTAAGATGTTTGTAAGATCTTCCTGAATTTCTTCAGGTTTATTTGCGCTTGTACACCAGATTTCCACAACGCTTTCCCTCTCTGTTTGAACACTTATCCGGCTAAATGATGAATAGGAATTATGTGTATTAATCGGTTACTTGACTCTGTATTGGATCATACGAACTGTTGACCGTTTTGGTAACCTCCAATTTTAGGACATTGATTATATTTCTGACTCTTGAGAAGATTTTACATGGAGTACGATTAAGTGATTGACAGGTATGAATCTATGGATGAAGCAAAAAGAAGAGTCTCCCACTCTTTATCTTCGGCAATAACCAAATGTTTGCAAACCTACCGAAAAGTTGGTAAGTTGACTTGGTGAGTAGCAAAATAAATGTCTAAGGTTGAAAAATTGATAACCTCCCTCAAAAACTTTTGCTTTGGTTTGTCTCTGGTGCTTATCTTTTCTTGGAAATCTTAAGTCAAAAACTGAATTTGGCAAGCTACAAGCTTGCAGGATAATCTGGAGTTTGCAGGTGTTTTGGGGATTTAGTTCTAATTTCCATTAGTGCCAATTTAACAGATTATACTGGTTTACCAGCAGTGTAGTATCAAGCGGCAGACTGAATTAATTGGTTAATCTTAATTAATAGTTTAACCCTTTCCCAGATAACATGTAAGCTTACGACAAGGTTGTCGTTTGCTTGTCGTTGGCTTGTCACGACATTTTTTCGATACTATTTACTACTATTTTTTCGATAGTTTTTAGCCCAAAAAACTACTTATTTACTGGATATCTTTAAAAATTTAGGTTTATCCTTCCGATAATAATTTAGACTGAAACCTCCTAAAATTTTAGCCAGATCGATCAGTAACTTTTTGAGTTACAGCACGAGCAGTTTTTGAAACAAGATGCGTCAGAGAATACTTTACAGAGCTGTTATTTTGTTAAAAAATATTTAAAAAAAAATTTTTTTCTACACTTTAATACTATAATAAGATGATATTGAAACTTTAAAATGATGTGATTGATGATGAACCTTCATATTTCGTATCTGAAGTGGTTGAAGTTCTCAACTTCAAGTTATTAAATTAATTCACTTCTTCAAGAAAATAACTTAAATATTCGAAGTAATATCCAAACTAATTAAGATTTGAACAGAGGTTACTGTTGTGATCTAAAGTCTAAGTTAAATATTCTCTAGTACGTCATCTTGGCTTTGCTGCCTAAAAATCCGACATGATAGCTGCGGTGTGTGAAGGTGGGTTTAATATTCCGCATGAATGAAATAATTCGTGGTTACCGTAATCGAGCATTGCATTCTTAGTTGACCTCTTCAGTGTTAATTAATTTTAACTTGCCTTGTGAACTTTCTTCTTCAAGGATTGTTCAATTTTAATTTTAGTGTCAAGTCTTCAACTTATTACATTTAACTTTCATTCTTGTTATATTTATTATGTCTTTTTACAGATTACAGAATTTTCCTTATTGTACTAATATTTTTGCCATTGCAATTGCCTGGCGAGGGAAGACGGTCAGAATAAAGTTTTTACTTAACCCAGGATCGAACCGGTAGCTGTAACCGTCTTTTATTACTATTATATAAATATTATTTTTTTATTAATTGTGGTTTACTTTGATCTGGTAAACAAATGAGCATTTTGACCACAAAATTATTGATGATCGTTTGTTTATACTTCATTTGAAGATATTAAATGCTGGAAAGTTACTTTTATAAAACTTCAATATTTTTTAAGTTTTATTGAGGAAGTTGTAGTAAAAGATTGCTTTGTGGCTGTGATGAACTTATGTTTATTGGGTGTTGCAGTTAATAATTATAAAACTTAATTATACTGCACGTCAAATAAACTGATGCTTTCGTCAGGGATTTATGATTCAATATCAGCATACGTAACATCTTTGTACTCTATTTAATAAAAATAAATAATTATAAATAATAATCTCGGAAGAATTTTATATATTTTTTCGAATTTTAGCTGAAATGCTAAAAAACTGCACTATTGGATAGCCTGTAAATATCCTAAGAAACTACAGTGGGGGGCAAATGTTGTCAGACTGCTAATTATATCCTACAACTTCTCTATCTGATCTGTCTGTCGGATTAGATCGACAACCTAATTGAAAGTCCCAAAGGTATATAGCATTTACTTGTTTTACTGAATTACCTAATAACCTAGTCCACTTTTCTAAAAAAAATTATTTGGATCTGGATAATATAATAAAATTTAAATTATTTATTTACTTTAATATTAATTTATTGTTACAAAATATTTTTTTACTGATTAAAAAAAATTCTCTGGGTTTGGGAAAATCAAATTTTGGTAAATCTTGTATTTTCACAATTTTCTAACAAAATTTTGCAATACACACTTGGCCTTATCGTGAAGTACGAAATATATCATTGAAAGTTGCGTCGTTTTTCTCAGGAAGTCTGGCCCTTAATTAAGGTTATCTTATAAAATACTTAATAACGAAATTTTGCAAGTGGTTTGTACATCTATAATTATTATTTAATCATTTTTCTATCAAGAATACCCACTTTGCTCATTATTATATTGTTATCTCTATTATATAGGTAAATAGAAGCGTAGTATTAATTGCGATAATCACATTTGATATAAAAAGTGAGGGCTATTTTAAATAAGTAAAATTAAAAACACTTGAACATTGTCACGTCCTTGTTGAAATGTACATTACAGTTTAGTTTGACCAAGTTTCATTATCTAATCAGTTATTTTTGGCCAGGTTTTTGAAATTTTTTTATGTAATCTTAAAATTTTTGTTTTTAATTCAATGAAACATCATAAGCTTTATTCTTGAGTTTATTTAAAAATAAAAACTTTTGCACTTATAGATTAAAATCTAAAAATTCTTAAGCGCTTACCCTTACAACACCTGGGTCCTCCAGGTTACACCTGTTGCAGACTACGTGGACTATTACTTTTTTTTTGATTAAAATACTGAAAATAGGTGAAAAAACTACTATTTCATTTTTAGAGAACTTCAGTACAAAAACTTCCATGGCCTTTCCTACAAATAACTTAGATTTTCTTGAATTTCTTCCTTGTCTAAATAATGGAGGCTTCAGGCTCAAAGTAGTAATATTCCTCTGGAAGTTAGGTAGGTAAAACCACAAATATACAAATAATAATAATCAAGAAGATTAATAATTTTTGTGACCTTTTGTTCTAAACCAACAAATTGAATTCAAACGGAAACCTCTAACTAAGACAGCTTAATTGAAAGTGTAGATTGAATCACAATAGCAAAGAAACGAAGACTTCTCAGTTCAGTCAAGAACATTCATATTCATAAATAATTATAAAAAAAGGAAAGATTCAATCGAAGATTGCAATCGATTAAATCAAATTTACTTCCTGCACAACAATGCTTTTTTTAATATTTGAACCAACTCAAAATATGACAGACAAAATGATATTATCTATTAAAATGCATATTTTGCAATGATTTTCGTGTTTAATGTTAATACTGATGAATTTTTTATAAGACTGCCTGATTTAAATATTTAAATCATTTTTTTTGTAACAGTAGCAGGCTCCTACATTTTAATTCTTCCACAATAAAATTTAAATGTCAAGTTTAGAGCTATAAAATTTATGGTTCCTTTGAACGATTTCACGATATTCAAATACATAAAAATCTGCAATTTAAGTGTAGTTTTTGTGTTATTCAAGTGAACAGCTTTTACTTGTAAACTGCAATAAATTTGTAAATGATGAGCACATTATATCCAAATATGAAATTTCCATTTCCATATGTAGATTGTAGATTGCATGCATTCCAAACAAGAGACTTGTTACATTAAGGACCTAAATACGAGCGCATTTTTTAACGTTTATGACGTCAAACACTAAATTAATGTGAATGTTCATATTAAAACACAAAATGCATTAATAGTTTTGCAACTTTTAAATAAAACAAAGATTAATATTATTATTTCGTAATATATATATTGATATTTCAAGTAAATTTATGTTCATTCCAAAATTTACCTGTTATGTAAATGACTTGCACTTTGATATCAAGATGGGTCGATGTTCAATTTAGACTGGGTGTTTAAATCTTAAAATATTATCTGCAGAAATTTTGATTTATTAAACATCAAATTGCAGACATTCAGATGATTTATTTACTGGGTTTGAATTTGGTCAATAACTACAATATTATTGTCTGGTTCATTCCACTCCTTATTTCAACTCAAAGTAACACAAATCTCAAAGGAAAGTTACTCGAGTACTTTAGTTTTTTCAAATTTTATGCTTTCGGAATTCTCACAAATTAATGTGCTTTTTTCGAAATCTAAAATTTTTTTTAGTATTGTTTGTATTGTAAATTTTTTTTTATTTCGTGAAGCAAAAAATTAAAAATCGCAAAAATCCATTTTTGCGCTGGCCCCCCTTTTTATAAATTTTCAATTTTTTTTAAAAAAGGGGGGCCAACGCGAAATTTTGTTCCGCAATTTACGTGACACTTGGGACTTTAATAATTTTTATCAATACAAACACTATAAATTGAATACAATATATGTATATAAATTAGCTCAACAGGCCATGGAGGCTCACTTTTTCTTCAATTAACTATTCTTCCTATGTCCTTTCGTATCGTCCTCAAAGTCTTCTACTGCACAATCCGTCCGTTATTGCTTTGAATTTTGAATAAAATAAAATACAAAAATAATTTCTAAATTTTCGAAAAAGGGGGGGCAGCGCAAAATTTTGTTTTGCAATTTACAATAATTTTTACTTCGAAAAACAATATTTATAAGTAGCTGAAAATCGAAGAGTTTAACACTTAATAATATTGATATTAATATTTGCAATAAATTTTTATCTAAAAGCAATATTATCTAATAAAATGTTACCAATTTTGTGTATTTGACCCCTGATTATAAATATGCTCATATAATAATTGTTAAAAATAGTCAAGTTCAATAAATTTCTAACAGGATATAATTATAGAATTCGATAATATCAAGTTGGAAACGGAAATTTATTAAGATGTGCATGTAATAAATACGGTAATTACTCACGAATCTAGTATCAATGTAAATGTAACTTAAAGCAATTTTTAAAAGCAAAAGAAAGTTTTTCTCTAATTTGATTATTTATTTTCGACTACACAAATTAAAGTTTATTTTTGCGTAAAATCAAACAAAAATTAACTAAGCAATAAATACAGTAACTAACAATAGCCGGAGGAGACAAAATTTCACAATTTCAATAAACACTTTTACGCAGGTACTTTTATTTTAATTAAAAGTATAAATTATAATTTGGAAAACCCTTTGTAGCTACATAAATGAAGTGATCACGTAACAATTTCGTTTTAATCGTTGGACTATGTAATTATCAGTGATGGTATAAATTAATTGGTACATTAATCCAATATTGAACTATGAAGTAAAAGTATTTAAGGATTACCATCTATAAATTACTTTAATAAAAAAAAATTTATGGTAAATTAGTTATGTAATACAATATAAAGTTTTATTTACATACAAATTATTGTTCTATGTTAACTTACTTAATAATTTATAATTAATTCACACACTTGACTATTACCTACCGGTGAGTACATCTTGATATTTTTATTGTACTGGCGTTAAAAATATAATTACAACAAATTATGAGATTTGTTTGCATATAATGTGGTAATTATCAGAAACTTCAGCCTTGTCTGTAATTGATTAAAATGGTAATTATTACAAAGAAAACAATTTAAAGGTAATTGGTTGTTTGGGATTTGCAAATAATTGGTGTAATTGTGGGAGTTGCCGTTTATATCTATCTGACATTTTACACAAATATACGATTGGAAAAGGTCAATCCGAAGACCGAATTACATTGGCAGCTTACCCAAGTGTCACCGATAATTAGGAATAAGCCATCAACTTCACTTTTAGTAACTCAACTTACTAGGTTCTTCGATTGAATTTAAGTATTTATTTCAAGAAAAGAAAACCTGTATTTTTGGTTTAACTGAAATAGTCGCAGTTGTAAAATTAAACAAGCAATACTCTATTTAAATTAACGTTGGAGAACATAAATATCTCGATTCTAAGGTCTGTATTATTTTTTTATATTGTCTTGCCTATTATATTGTGAAAGCATTTCTGAAGTTTAGCAGGTACCCGACTTACGGGATCGGACATTTGACCGCTGCCACTATACCGCCGCCACGAGACAACGGCTGGTAGACCGCTAACCATTATACCTCAAGACCATAATACCGCAGCCCATTAGACCGCAAGACTATAATTCCGCAATTACTATAATGCAAGTAAAAATTTTTTTTTAATTTAAAAATTTCTATAGTTCCTGGTATATTTATAATTTTTACTTCCGGGAATAAAGTGATTTTTAAAGTAAATCGATGATTTATTTACAAATGCAATATTGGACTTATCGCAAAAGCTTTCAGTGCATTTTTTTAAATAAAATTGTCGCAATTTCGCAAAATTATCCTAGACCGCCCTATAGTGGTGTCACGACGAATGAGTCTCTAAAAAATGATCCAATGATCATTTTTCAATCCAATCATCCAATCATCACCATAAAAATGAATATCAAATATTCCCAACCTAAAATAATAATTAAAACGACAACACCCCTATAAAATGATTCCCAAAATGAATAATAATTTTTTTATTTATTTTGAATTAATGAATTAATTGTTTCTTTTTATATTTTAATTTAATAGTGATATTAATAGGAATGTTTTCAATGATCAAGATCCTGATTATTTCCCTCCGTAAATTTTGACGGATCAAATCAAAATAAATCAAAATTTACAACCTTTACTATAAAACATTTCTTAAGATACTTAAATTTTACATTTTTTTCCAGCTCTACACAACAGAGTCTAATTATTCAATCTCCATCATATTCGACTTTTGGCGGCTTCGTAGATATCTTTAATATTTTTAATAACTCTCCCGTTTTTCTAGTTTTGTAATTTTCAACTTCTAGTGACTTTAGTGATGTTTTTAATAAGTTCATGGACCGAGGGATCCATGAATCCTTAAAATTGACGAGATTCTTTGTCGTAGAGCCATGTTACTATTGCAAAAAATGTTGCCATTTTTCTTATAATAATTTTATGATTTTTTTAATTGGAAATTTTACAATTTTTTGCTTATTGACCATTATTTACTAATGATACACTACTCTAATAAGAAAATTAGTTGGATAAGAAAATTTGTTGTAATGCAAAAAAGTAATACAAAAATATTCAATTGGAAGGTTAAATTTCTTAATTAAAATGTTTTAGTTAATTTTGCAACTAAATAAATTAACGAAAATCATGCAAAATATGCATACAAATGATCATTAAGAACTATTAACTTAATAACACAAAATATTAATTAAAATTATTACATACTTATTTAATTGCATGTTTATATTAAAAAATACAATAATAAGGTTTTTTGTGTTAAATATAAATAATAATAAAACAGATTTGCTCAAATTTAATTAAATTAAATAAATTAATACAGACAACAAAGTTTAAAGCCTATACTGCACTGATGGGTTGAAAATCGGCTGGTCGCTTAGGGGAGGTATTCGCACAAATTTCAAAAGGAAATCTCTCGGAAACAGTTGATTTAAGACCAGTGCTGAATCCAGGGGGTGCCCGGGGGGCTATGCTCTTCCGGAGACTACAAAATACCCCCGGGCAATTTGTAGAAGCATGTAAAAATTTAAAATAATAATTTAAAATACTATATGTACAACGCAACATTTCATTTTAAAATAAAACCAAAATTTAATACAAACATGTAGTTTTCGTTCTTTGTATTTTGTGTCTCCCCCCCCCTGAAAGTTCCATTGTCCCCCCCCCCGCCGGGAAAAAAATCTAATGTCAATACTGTTTAAGGCAATAACTGACTAAAATTTAATGTGTAAATATTTCAATATTATCTGGTTTCTAGATTTTTAAAGGAAAAAATTCTCGCAAGGATTCAGGCGTAATAAAATTTCCTTTAAATAGGAAGATCTGTTTACAGGAACAGATTCTACTTATGCTATTTTTGAATTAGTAATAAATTTGTCTTTTCGAAAATAATTTAAAATGCAGAAAAAATATATTTTGAAATTTTGAAAAATAAATATTTTTAATTTATTTTAGAAATGAAATACAGCAAAATGTGAAAATACCCAATTATATTATACCGATATTAATTTTTTTAATCACTGTACTTGCTTTCTTCTATAATTTACTAAGCAAGGAATGAAGCAAAACTACATTCTTTTTCAAATAGAAGATTCATCAGAAAATGTTCTATTATTTAACCTGAACTTAACATTTCCTTTAAGGGAATACCCTTGATAAATTTTTATAGGTTTCGTAAAAAAATGGTGATGTGACATATGAACAAGTACACACGAAGTGAACACCGTGTATTAATTACTATTTGCAAAAAAAAATATTATTCCAAAATTAAATTAAGTTTTAATTAAATTATAATGTAAATTTTCATATGTTTTAGATAAGGAAACAAGATTGATGCATATAATTTACATTAATAAGATTGCATAAATAATTCACATTATAAACGTCCGAAAATTGTAATTTAATTTGTTAAATCTTTATGATTAAATAGAGACGAGACATTCAAATTATTAACTTTTTCTATGACAATATATTATAATCATGATGAATTATGTTATTTTTTATGAAGATGAGGCTGGTATTTTTCTAGTAAAGATGATATATTTTATATTATGGTTAGTAGGTGAAAGTTTATAATTAAAGCCTCCCGGCACTGCGGTTTAAAATATGTAATGTGATATACTATACCTACCTATATCTGAAATATATTTTGAAAGTAATAATTTTGACTCTTCATCAAATTATTCCAGTCGGACAATATTTAATTGCCACTCATTACGACAGGGAGTTGCTCTTAAAAAGTGAAACATTTCAAGTTTTAAATTATGTCCAAAGAGAAGCAATATTTACAGTGTAAATATAACTACTATAGAGTATGGCAAATTTCTATTCCAGTTACTAATGTACTACACGGAAAAAAAGGATTTCTTAAATGAAGAATAAATATTTTCTTAAAATTATTTATATCATTTAAAAATATAATTTCTTCGCGCAATAAAATATGCTTGTATTAAAAATATTAGATTTCTTCCAGAAAGAATATTTTTTACTTGAAATATTATTTAGATTCAAGAAAATTTCATTTTAACGAAGAACACTATTTTCTAGATACATAAAAATTAATAATATTCTTAATCTACGTAACTTAATTTCTTAAAAAAAATTTTTATATATGTCAAACTTATATTACGAACTTGTACACACTTAACAGGTCGACTAGTATAGCCAAATGGTAATTGTACTCTTCCCACGATTTCGCAGCTGGAAAACCTAAGTTTGAACCCCACACCGGACGAAGTTTTATATTAAATAAAATAAAATATAATATCCCGCCAATCATAAGTCCTGAGAATCCTTAACAATTAACGCCATAATACTTGGACACTCGCCCTTCTGTTACAACATACACAAAAACCAATATATTTCGGAGTAATTAGTGAAGAGAACAGAAATTCCTAATTCAAAAAGATTTGTTTTAAATCAAATAAATTTTTAACTACTTGATTGAAGAATATACTTGTATGATCCAAGAAAACTTAATTAAGAATATTTTTCTCTTACGAAAAGAAAATATTTTCGTGCGGCTATTGAAAACAGAGAATTTCTAGATTCAAATGGTACTTATTTGAACCAAGTAATTTTTTTTCCGTGTACATATTATGTACGAGGTATTCTTATATTTGTTTTTTTTTCGAAAGTAAACTGATTTATTTTGTTTAAAATAATTCCGTATTCAAAGTTTTTAAAACAATGGCAACATAAAAGTGTCTGAAACATTGCTGAAACATTGCTGAGACATTTGTTTTTTATTATTTATGTTTATTTTATTACCTGTACTAAATTTGATTTATCTTCTATTCAATTTTATTAACTAACATGTTATGCGGCAGTATCTCAGGTAACAAGATCATGTCTAGTCCACGTTAACTTTTGGTAGAAAAAACGTCAGATGTACGTCATATTAAAGCCATCTTGATGGTAAAATATTGTCACAACTCGAATTATGTTATAAGATGTAAAATAAACGGTAACATGACTGGTATTTCAAACTTATTTTAAGTAAAAAAGTAATATTTATCATTCTCAGATTGCAAGATCTTCGTATCTGAAAAAATAAAGCTGAACTTAAAATTTAAGTTTTGTTCATAAAAGGCAGTAAATAGTTTATTCTGTTGACAGTACCTGTGCTCGGCGTAAATAGGTACCTAATATATATTTATCCGAGCTCGACTCAATACTGCACTGACGGAAAACCATTTCATTCTCAATGAACAGTTTGGTTAATTTTTTAAATGTTTAATTAAATTAAGTAAAAACAAATCCAAAAAACCACTTATCAAAATGCGTATTCTGCATATTTTCAACATTGGTGCATATTTAAATTTAAGCAATTGAAGATGTAAAAAATAAAAATATTTTTGGGACCAATACTGAAAGCCAACATTGCACCAACGCTGGTCGCCAAGTGTAGAACCAAGGTTATCATTACAGCGTTGTGTCAATGTTGCCCAAGTAGTAGTGCCAACAGCTAGGCAAGCGTTAAACACCGTCGCCCGTCGGGGCAATGCTGGGTCAATGATGGGCCAGTTGTAAATACTTTTATGAGAATAGATAGATAGTTTTGTATTTTTTTAAAGTATTAATTTGTAATTAAAATCAATTATTATTAAGATTATTAATTAAAGAAAAAAATTAAATAAAGAAATCGTCAACTGTAATTCAGATTTTCAGTTCATATTAAGACATTATCAGTTGTAAATCAGATTTGTCAACTGAGATTCAGAAATCGTGAATTGTAATTCAGATTTGTCAAATGATATTCAAAAACCGTCAAATGATATTCAGAAACCGTCAAATGATATTTGGAAACCGTCAAATGATATTCAGAAACCGTCAAATGATATTCAGAAAACGTCAAATGATATTCAGAAACCGTCAAATGAAAATCAGAAAACGTCAAATGTAATTCATAAAGCATCAAATCTATGGTTTATGTTTTATATCCCTTAAAGATTGAAATTTTATTAATCCCTTCATAAGAGTATAATAATATAATCGTGTATAAGCAAACTAATGCAATAAAAGTAAATAGAAAACAACTTGATAAGTAATCAGTAAAACGGACGAGATGTCAGTCGGCCGCTAAGTTCTTTGCTGTTTGAATTAATATATTGTTGTAACATAATTTAATAATTAGTAACATAATTTTAGCTATATTTTTTGTTTTGTTTTTATAATATGAATAAATAATTTTTTTTTAATTAAAATACAGTAGAATCCGCTTAATGTGATCCCGTATAATGTTATCAGTAGGTTATTGTGATCATTTTGACTGGGAACCGGCCGCTTTATTTAGTTTACATACAAAAACCAACAGATATTGTGATAAAAAAGCCGGTGATTATTTTCACTTTCAAGGAATTCCTACACAATAATCTCTTTTTCTAAGTATCTTTTTTGATTTGTGATTAAAATTTTATATATCTTGACAAAGCACGTCACTCGTTTTAATTTCTATACAAAAACTAATAAAATTTAGTTTATTCTTGCTAAATTTACTTGATTCTTTGAAAATTCGTTTTTTTTCTAAAATTTGCTTATTGTTATCAGTCGGTTAATGTTATCAAAATGTTCTTGGCCCAAAGTGATCACATTAAGCGAATTCTACTATATCGATTTTTTCGTGTTTATGAAGCTATTTCATTAAAAAATTGAATTTCATTTGACTATTTCTGAATATCAACTGACAATTTCTGAATTATAATTGAGGATTTCTGAATATCAGTTGACAAATCTGAATTACGGTTGACAATTTCTGAATATCATTTAACAAATCTGAATTACAATTAACGATTTCTGAATATCAGTTGACAAATCTGAATTATAATTGACGTTTTCTGAATATCAACTGGAAAATCTCAATTACACTTAACGATTTCTGAACTACTGGTGGAAAAGGTGCAGATTATACATTACTTATTATTTAAAAAAAACTTATCTCTAAATATTCGAAGAAATACCTAGTATTTTTTCTGTTTTTCAATTTTAGTGCATATTTTAGAAATATTTGGTGCATATACACGCGCATATTTTCAAGTATTTTAGTGCATATAAATCCGAGCTGTAGTTATGAGCATTTTATGAGGGAGACGCAGACTACAACATAACAATATAACACTCTAACCGCTGAGCTACGACTATAGTAACGGATGGCTTTAGATTCCAGCAAATAATTAAATTATAAATTGCGTCACATAACATACTACCAATCGGGATTTTGGGGCTTTTTCATATATGTTTAGTTATTCTCGTATATGATCATTTTCTTCTCTTCTTCTCTTGTATAAGCAAGGATTTGAATGTATCCCTAGAGTAAGGAAAAGCTTTGGTGAAGCCGTAACAGTAAAATGCGCCTAAACCTGGAAAAATAGTAGAAGAAGAAGAAGAAAAAGAAGAAGAAGAACTATATAAACTAAGTTTAAACCTAAACATATTTTCTTCTTTTATGGGGATACCTTTTCAAATTTCTTTTCTCGTTTTTTTTTGCTTTGACATTGTTTTTCTTTTTTCTTTTCTCGTTTTCAAGCATGTTAACATCGCTTTTCTGATACCATCAAGTTTACATTACAAAATTTTCAGAAATTATATAAACATGAAGTAACTGTAACTGTTTTCCTAAAGATTGCGCACAAGGTAATCGGCTTGAAATTATTTGTAACAAAATGCGCCTAAGTGTATTTAAAAGAAAATTACGCAATTTTCAATAAATATTCTTTCGTTGACCCAAGAGCCTCCGAATAGCAATTTGGTAACAATTATTTGTAGTTGCTTACTTAACACATTTAAACAGTTTTATTAAACAAACTGTATCAAATTACAGTTTATTTATGTTTGCTAATTAATTAAAATTAATTTCGATATTTCTGAACAAAAACATATTTTCGTCCCTTTCACTAATAAAAAATATTCTACTATTTTTTTTGCCTATTGAAGACATTTACAACTGCAAAATATTGTGCTTTATGTGAGTTTATACCACATTCATGGTTAATAGTAATAATTAGAGAGTTAAAATTATTATTAACAGATTCATAATTAGTTTTTCGTTAGATGTTCGTATTAGAATAGTCAGTGAAAGGTTTAAGTTCCGGTGTATAGAATCACCATTGATTGTTGACTAATTCTGGTATAAAATGTGAAAGGTTGCGTTTGTTACTACTATAAAGTGCAATGTAAGAAATTACTTTTTATTGTTTGTTTTTCTTTTCAATTGACAAGTGGAAATAATTTTCAAATAGCTTGATTTTCTTTTTAATTGATTTAATCGGAAGTTCACAGTTTATTATATCCGCATAAATGTTGATTTAATAGATTATCATGTCGCAGTTGTTGCCATTTGAAAGTTAATTAAAAAAATATATCCTTTTGTTTGACTCAGGCGGTTACCAAATTGCAATTAAATCACTTAAAAAATTATCCAATTTGTATTAGTGATCGCAATTTATAAGATCGTAACAAAATATAAATGTTAATGAGCTTGACCTAGCAAGAAAGTGAAAGTGAGGTCGAAGAAAAATTTTATTATGGAAATCGAGACAATGGCATTCACGTGAACGCTGTATCATCTGCTTTTATTAATTGCAATTTCTAGTAAAAATGAACAAATTTTCTATTTTTTTACAAATCTATCTGTAATTACGCCCAAAATATTGCATTAAATCAATGTTGGAGAATGTAAGTATGTTGTAAATCAAAAAAAAAATAATAAATAATATATTTATGTAATAGAAAAAAAAGACACTAAATTTAGAAAGGATTCCCAAAAGTTGCATAATTTATTATTAATCATAAGTAAATAACTAAAAGGCATTGAATATGAAATCGATAATAATCACTTTTGGAATAAAATTATGCTTCTTCTTAATTTAGTACATAATAATCAAAATATATATTGTAATGAAATATTTTATAACATTAATAATAATTAAATAAATAAATTATTAAATAAAATTTTCAAAATTAATTAAATGCTGAAATAATATAATTTCAGCTGTAGATTATTCGGGACATAAAATAAGGATTATTTTTTTAGTATTTCTTTGGATATGTACAATATTTTTTAGACAAAGCAAAATATGATATAACATTTGATTATTAATAAAAACTTTTATAATATATTAAATTCTGCATTTTTTATGATAGTAATTATTTTACTTAATTGTGCTTTTCTTGCTTCTTCAGTATATTTATCGATTATATCATCGTAATAAAGTATTAAATACTATATTTTACGATTTTGGATTATATGTATAGAAACATTGCATAATCGTTCCAGTGCGATAGATTCAAGTGAGTGATAAAACAGTAGATATCTCAGCTTCAACAGTATTAATTCAACAGTAATATCCCAAAGTGGACCTAGCAGTACGTGAGATTTGGATCATGAGATATTCATATGTGACAGCCCTAAGAAAGGCGATTTACCATAGTATTTCTTGAAAACTAGCTCAAATATTATTTTTACGAGGGAGCAGCTCGAAAGTAAGACGCCAGACCTAGAAATATTTTTTACTTAAAAGTAATTGCTAATTTGTTTTTAATGAAAAGTCGATTAATAGTATTCTACAACTGTATTTTTGAGAAAACAAATTTTTTTTAATTTTTCGAAATTTTCGAATTGGAGCCACTTCAGGGATATTTTAATTTTTTGAACTAATCAGAGATCTGCATTATATTAGATAAAATGCTTGTATAAGATAAAAACATGCCATGGGCGGTGCTAATCATAGGAAAACAGCCATTGAAATTATCTCATAATCTTCTATCTACCTACTTACTCATTATTTTATCTTATCTAAATCTATGTAGCAGAATAAGAGATATACGTCATTATTTACTATTTGAATTGAATACCGATACTTATAATTAAATTATTTATTTTTTAAATCGAACATCCCATGTAGGTAACTATACTAGGAAAAACCAAAATACTGATACGTATTGCTGAATTATAATTTACCTCTTAATGTCTTATCAAAATTTGTATAAAGCATCGTATAGAACTTACAAAAATCGGCGCCACATATTTCTTATCACATCGAAACATCATTAAATATGGGATAGGCAAATATTAGTGCTTAAACTTAATTTAAAAATAAATTCGCACATAGAATATTTATTGTAAAATTTTATCATAATTATTTAAAACAAAATATAATGTTGCATTTAATTGATGATTCCAGTTAATGCTGGATGCGTTGTGGGTTTTGTAATTCACTCAAATTGCGTTGCGAGTGACTTATACTGATCAGTAACCAATTAAGATGAAATTTTGAAAATTAAAATTTTTTAAATTAAAAAATTTTCTTTTACTTACTAATTAAGAAGTTACTTCTGTCACAATACATATCCAAAAAGTAACGTAAGTTTACCACAGAAACAGAATCCTCCCGTTAGAACACATATGCAGATGATTTAGTCATAACATCAACCACAAGGTTTCACTGTAAGTGCTTCTGATGTTTTTGAGAATACTCCAGAGAGATTTGGATCAGGCACAGATCAACAGGCACTGATTGCATCTACTGAAACCTCGGGATAAAACAACGTAGTTTTTAATGACTTTATTAAGCGTTAAGCGTTGATCAAAAAGTTAAGGTGAAGTTACACTCTTACACTATACTTTATGATTAAATTCCTTAAATGAAATAACTACAAGCGGCCACTGATCACAGTGTTTCTGTAATTTAGCCTTTATGTTGTTAATTTTCTCTAAATCCCTAAATTATATATAGGTAAACTGAAAGTTTTTTTTAGTTTAGGGCAAAGGTCGGCAAACCTTTTTTTGAAAGAGCCGATCGTATAATTTTTAAACTCGACAGGCCTATAAACTCTAAAAAAATTATAATTATTAAAATTTTAATAATTATATTCACCAAATAATTCAGTAATTCAAAGTAATTAACTTTTAATTTTTTCATGTAAATAACGATATTACCCTCTGGGCTGGATTAAAAACAGGGGGCGGGGCGGATTTGTATTGAGTTTTTTTGATTTACAAATCGGTTAGAAATTCATGTTTAGAATTCTCAAGAATTCTATAAAAATTATTATCTTTTATAATTTTTTACACTAATTTTGAATGTTAGTCCTTCGAGAAATTAGTAACATCTAATTTGGGATTCTATATCCTCATGCTGTTCTTTTTTGTGCTTATCCTGGTACTAAAATCCAAAAGTATCAATATAAACAAATCAAACCATCAACAAAATAGTAGTTTATGTGACTAGTGTAGAAAATAAACAATTATCTAAAGGGCGCGTTGATTTCGCTTGTAGCGGCACTAAACGACAAGAAAATGGCGAATCGATTATATTTTTAATGTTGTTTTAAATCCGATTCTGAGTTATTGTATGGTAGAACTGCTTTAAAAAAAGTATAAACACAGTGAATTTACTTTAAACGGTGGCAGAGCGATTGATCCTCTCGCGTTTTGTCTCTGCTCATTTTATCCCGCGATTTGAACCTTCGTAATTTCAATTTTAGATTTTTGATCTTGTTAATTTGGTCCTCGAGTAATCCATCTAATTCATTTAATCTTTCCAGATCTGTAATTTTCAAGTTGGATCCGCTTCTTGGATGCTTTTAATGGCAAGAGCGAATTAATTTCTCTAAAGCAGTAATTTTTCTGAGGATTGATTACCCAGGAATAAGATGATTAGAGAATGATTTTTCGTGGACTAAATGACCGGAAGATGAATTGTCCGAAGATCAATTTACGGAGATAAATCGCCCTGTAACTCTTTCACCACCGGTGCTGAAAGTGGCTCATTATGTAACTAAAATCAGAGCAGAAAGTAAACTATTACGTAACGGGAGTTGATAAAATTAATTTTTAAATCTACACAAATAGCAATATTATTATTAAGATGCAGAGCTGAAAGTAATTCAATTAAAAGGCTTGAATAAAGTAATTCAATTACTCAAAAGTAATTTAATTACGTTAATTGAATTACTTTTGAAATGAACCTAAAGTATTTGGTATTTGAATTACTTTAATAAAGTGTTTGAGAATTTGGTAATTGGGTTTCAGATCTTTCTTCGGTAATTGAATTACTTTCTCGGTAATTCAATTATTTTCTCGGCAATTGAATTATTTTTGAGTAATTGAATTACTTGACTTACTGAATGAAGACATGGTCTATCGGATACAAATTTAGAAAATTTGAGATTAATAAAAGCTAATTCCAAAAAAGATAATTAACTTTTTTAGAATAGTACTTTTTTTTAATAATTAAATAATTTTTTAATAAATAATATAATAAGTTTTTGATTTTTACCATAATGTAACTTGGATCTTGAAATACTTGAAGTAATTAAATTACTTTTTCGCTAATTGAATTACCTTAGGTAATTGAATTACCTTGGGTAATTGAATTAATTTGAGTAATTGAATTACTTTGGGTAATTGAATTACTTGGGGTATTGGATTACTTTGAGAATATGAATTACTTCGAGTAATTGACTTACTTCGAGTAATTGAATTACTCCGTTAATTAAATTACTTTCAGTACTAATTGAATTACTTTTAGGTTACCTTTTAAATATTTCGATTACTTTTACGAAGTATTTGGTAAGTGAACTACTTTTTCTTACCAATGTAATTTAGTAATTGACATGTCAATTACTTTTAAGAAAATTTTGGTATTTGGTATTTCAATTACTTTCAACATTAACAAAGTATTTGGTAATTGGTAATTGAATTACTTTTACCGAGTGCTTTGTACAGCTCTGTTATGATGTAGCAGTATGAAATTAAATTCTCTTACTCATGAGTTGTTTTTAAAGCAAACCCCTCTATTTATAAAAATAAATAATTAAATTAAAAAATTGATTTCTACAATGCATCCTACTTACCTATGTGCTTCAGATATAATATAATAATCTATTGACTGAATTTAGAAATACTCTAATACTTAAGTGATAAACTGATAAACTTTCAAGTAGTAAAGTAAGTACCTATAGGTACTTACTTTGTAATTAAATTTATATCTTATTTTAGTTATTTTTGATAACCAAAAGTGTAACATCAATGAGAAATATTACTTGTAATTAAAAAAAAAAATTGCACCTGGAAATTTTGTATAGAATACAATATTAGCCAAGTGGTCACTTCTACTTGCAGCAGGGATATAAACTGTTTGACGAAAAATATTTTGAAATAGTACTAGTACAGCTTAAATATTAATTTTTATTAAATTGGAAAACAATACCTATATAGTTTGATTTAGAATTATCCTTGTTTCTTCAGCTTCTCCGGTTTACTACTGACACAAAGCCTCAGCTTCTATAATTGTATTAAGGAATCTATTTGTAATCCTATTTAATTATGAATGGTGGCAAATACTATCCAATATGGATGCTCACGTCATAAGCAAGTTCTCTTCTAAGAGTTGAACAGGATACCTTAATATTAACAGTTGATTACACTAACTACTATACCAACTACTGTTACCGAGATCGGACATTTGACCGCGGCCACTATACACGCCGCCACGAGACCGCAGCTGGTAGACCGCTAACCATTACACCGCAAAACCATAATACCGCAAACCCATAATACCGCAGCCCATTAGACCGCAAGACTATAATATCGCAATCACTGCAATGCAAGTTAAATACTACGAGAGTTTTTATTCTCCGATTTATGTAAAGCGATTTTTGTTTGTATCTACTTAATACCATTATTTTATTATAGTTAATTCAGGTTTAAATTATGAAATTAAAATTTTATGGATTATTTTGTATTATAAATATTATACGTTTAGTATATAATAGTTGGTGTGAATGCAATGAATTTTTTGAAAATTCCTACTTGTATTTATTTAAAACCATTTCAAACAATAGCTTAAGAATCCCTAATTTTCTGACAATTTTAATTTTATAAAAATGTCCTAGACCGCGACTGTTACTGGTTTAGTAATCGACGTTCACCTTCTCTCACTTTAAAATAAAAATAAATGTTTCTGCATTTGTAACTTTAAAAATCACATTTTAGTTTTAGTAATAATTATTAAGTACTAGATATTCCTACCTGTCGTTCCCAGGTACTAGTATAAATATACTTGTGGTCTGTTGCCATAGTTAAACATCGACGTTGAGATATAGGTCCCTTAGCATTATAAACGTTTATTTAAACAAACCCACATTACAGATCTATACAGCTCGAACAAAATAGAAGCAATTATTGGCAAACTTGTTACCAGCACAATAGAGATTTACATGGTGTAATCTATCAACAGCATTTCCTTAAATTTCAAAATATATAATATTAAAAATTGTTTTAACAGTATCGTTTTGTTAACGGAAAGAGGAAATTATTTTTTGAACAAATTTGTTTAGCCTAATATATCAAGGTATGGTTTTCTTAAATATATTCAAATACAAACGCAACCTATGTCATTTTTTTCTTTTGGTACAGTTGTGTACGTCTTTGTAATTATTTGATTACGTAATCAAAAAAATACTGTAACAATTTACATATCATAAGTACTACATACTATCTAGGTAAATTACAATAAAATATAGGTTAATTTGCAAATAAAAGTTTTAAAAATTTTATCAAAGGATTAAAATTATTATAAGAGCACTTCAATTATGAATAGGTTTATCAAATAAGCAATTTGAAATTAAACTTGAGTTAGTTATTTATCAACATAAAAACTAATCGTCAAAACTACAGCTAAAAATAAAATATGTATTTCGATTAACAACGTTTACAATCCTATATGGATTTTAAAGATGATCATGCTTTTATCAGCAGACATTCCACATCTTCCAGATACAAACTCCAACCTTTCACAAACTCACTAACGTGGAACTGAATATGCTGGCAATGGTGGAACCAAGTGTTTTGGAAACAAAAATCACAGCTGACACTGGACACTGTGATTATTCAAAAAATAACCATCTGAAACTGATTACAATTGACGTTACTCAAGGTTGCCACATGACCTTGCATAAAACTACTAAGAAACCAAACAAGAAATGCTAAAAAATAATGAAAACTTTGTAAAATCGCCAACAGCAAGAAATCAATAATTGACCTGTTCATCAGCATAATAATAAGTAGAGCTCGGATTTTTGTTTTTGCATGTTCTTTAATATTGATATGCCAACAGATTTAATTTGAAATATGGACAAATTAGGTAAAAACGAATCCGAACAACTGCTTATCAAAATGCATATTTTGCATATTTTCAACATTTGCTGCATATTTAAGCAAATAATGCATTTTTGGACCACTTTTGGTGGTTTTTTAAAAGAATTTTAATAGATCAAATAAAAAATTATTATTAAATTTACCAATTTTAGCAATTATTATTAAATTTACCAATTTTAGCAATTATTTAATTTAATTTTAAGCAATTTAATTTTTATAATTTTTTAAATAAATAAGAAAATAAATAATTTTTTAAATAAAAAATTAAATTGCTTGTAATAAAAAAAACTAATTGTTAAATTTGCAAAATTTAATAATAATTTTTTATTTTTTCTATTAAAATTCTTCGAAAAACACCAAAAGTGTCCCAAATATGCATTATTTACTCAAATATGCACCAAATGTTGAAAATTTTGCAAATTTTAGGTAATTCGTCCAGATTTACTATTAAAATAATTATTAAATTTTATACATCTAGGTATTACGTTATATGAAAAATTTGAAAAAAAGATTGAAAAATTGAAAGATTAGATATTTTTTAGTTTGCATATTTTATCTATTTTTATCAATTTTATATATAAATCCGAGCTTTACATATTAATAAGTACCTATATACAATCCAAACACAGGCAAAAATTTCGATCTACTTTTAGCCGCCAGGAAATCATAAATTTAACATTATTATGGCAGCAGAAACGAACAGAATATATAACGAATAAAAGGTTGGGACATAAAATTTTGTTACAATCTTAAGCTTTTTCTGTCTGCTGTAGAACAATCGGTTTCTTTTTCGGAAAGAAATATTTATGAATTTAAACCCTACGACTGCTTACACTGATTGAAAAGTTCCTATAACTCTGTTCTAATAATTGTTAGTGACAAATATTCGCCCAGGGAACCAACCGTGCTCTCCAAGGTATAAAAACGGTCAGAAATATGTTACGCCTATGTTTTTACCAGGTTGAAAATTAACTTATTTTTAATTCATGCTGAATAAACACCGTCCCGATAGCGTGAGATCTGCGCCTTCAGCAATACATCAACCCAATCTGTTATGCTTACTCGCTTCCGTCGCGTGTAAAATTCAACATTCAGCATTTGATAAATATTGTTATGCTTTCTCAACTCCGCCGTAACGGTGGGATCTTTTACGATTCAGCGTCTGGATTTACAGACAGTAGGCGAACCCAGCGTTGAAGGGGGGTAATAGAAAATACATAAGAGACACACACGTGGAAGAACGAGTAGTCCCAGTCGGAGTCCGAGTCGAAGGATCGAGTTGACCGATAGGGGAGCGGTACCGATTCAATCGGGAACGGGTACCAGCTCGAGACCCGCTCGAGCCGGGGGACTCATTAAAATTGGATATGTAGGTTGTTCAATATTCATAAGCAGTAACAATCAATAATTGTAACGCGAATCAATAATGCTAGACATATTCGGAAGTAAAATTTGTGATATGTGGCTTTGCTGGAATTAGTAGTCGCGCGTGTTGTTAATAGCAATTTGGCTGTCAGCTCACTTAACAGTGTAGTCCTTACGGAACATACTCACTGGGATTAAGATGACAAATATCGACAACCAGCATTAATTGGGAAGCGCGCAGTAGCGACTTACGATGACCAGTTGGGTTAACTTTAAATTTGGAATTAAAATTGTATGGAAACTGCTCAAATATCTACGGTGGCTCGAATATCCGACATGTAATCAACTTATATTATCAGGTTTTATTATGGAACAACATCCGAAATTGTCTTGGATCAAAGTAAAAGGATTTGTGTTTGTGTGTGGCAGTAAATTGTCAGCATTGGCATGGCCAAATTAAGTGTGGAGGTTCACTCGAAACGTTAGCTTTCAGTAGTGCAAAATTTGAAGAAAATTTAAAAAGATTAAGTAAGATGGTTGTTGATAAAAATGTTGTAATTATTGTGAACTTGAGGTAAGCTGGATCCAAGCCCTTTATAAATTTTTGTAATTTTTGAATTAAGTTGTTTGATGCACGTATTAAACAATTAAAATTATAAATTGTTTTATTGCCTTGCATTACGAACACACCCCCCTGACATGCTCTCCGGTTTCCGTTTTTATTAAAAATTTGTTTGTAAAGGATTTGAAAGGAAAATAAACGTAACAAATAAAGTTTTAACTTTTCCCGGAATTGGACCAAGTACTTTAGCGTCAGTAGTTGTAGTTAACTTTGTAAGCTAATGTCAGTTTTACTTCGTAGCAACAAACAACAATACATGCAAAGTTGTCTTTTAAAAATTACATTTGTTTTTGAATGGGCGATGATAATTTACGGGATTCATTCACTAAAGGAAAAAAAATCTGATGTGGACACCACATAACTTCCTTGTAATTTTTATAAGGATTGTGCAAGAATCCCGTTAATCTATTTATGCGCGTCATGAATTACGACTTTTGGAGCGGACAATCGCAACCAAAAATAGAAGGTGCACAACTAGATGCTATAAGTTTTCTTATTTTTTTCTAATTTTCTACGACGTACCGTATTTGAGTTATGCGACATATGTACGTACGTACGTACAGACGTCACAACGAAAATAGTCAAAATGGATTCAGGGAAGGTCAAAAGGGATATTTCCTTCAAAATCTGGAAACCGAAAAAAATCTGGATTACAATACCTACTTCCTTGTAAAACAAGGAAGTAATTAATATTATGCTCAAGTGGCGTAGTCTAGTTGGACAAGTTGAATACAACTGGGATGCTTAAGCTAATTCGAACGTGAACTACAGTTTAGTAAATAAGAGTATGCGAATCAGAGCTACATATTGTAGCTCAAGTGGCGCAGCCCTCTCGGCTATGTTAAACGTCTTTGGGAAGTCCTGATGTAACTCTTAGTTTAATACAGTGATTATCTATTAGCTGCACGGGTAGTGGTTCAATGCCCACTTTGTACTAAACCTATAGGCTTATTGTACCCCGTTTTCCATTAAGATGTTAAGGAAAGTTATTAGAATTTTGATCCACAGTTTGATATTCAACAGAGGGCTGAGCTAAGAAATTCTGCCGAGTCCGGGATTTGAACCCAGAATTTCTGCTCATAACTCAACTAACGATCATATCAAGCCACCACTGTGATCTTAATACAGCTATTAACTCTTTGTACGCTTTTAGGAGCAACGTATCTATTTAAAGAGAACAGTAAGTAAAAGTTTAAATAATGAGGAATAGTTGCTAGCACAAAATAAATTTGTGCAAAATTTTTGAAAGTGTGATTCTTAATTATTATACTTTTTACTAGCTGACCCGGCGAACTTCGTATCACCTAAAATTGATTTGATTGTAACTCTTCAAAAGGGGGCATCTATTAATTAAGTGAGATGATTTTGAAACTGTTTTTACCCCCCACCCAAGTGTGATGTCGTGAGATTTGCTTTTAACCCCTCACCCCTCTAATCACACGTAAGATTGTTTGTTTTACTTAATTTAACCAAGTCCTCTCGAAATTTTACAGTTTCTTGCGGAAAAAAAATTACGTGATATTTTCCGAGACTCCGCGAAGTTCCCTAAGCAATTATGAATCCCAATCAACCTTCCAACTCCAATTCATATAGATCGGCAATATTGACCCCATTGTATGCGGTTTGAGTTCCGCCTTGTGATTAATTCGTAATTCTTTTGTTTTCCGACGCGTAAATAAACAAAGATGAAAACTTGAGAACACGCGAGATACAGTTGTCTATACGTGAAACACGGAAACTCCGAGTTAATTCCAACGACTTGAAGGTCATCGCGAACGCCAAACGCCCGGGGGGAATTACAGCCGTTGGAACTCGAATGCCAAGAACTTTGAATATGCAGTCCGTAAATGTGGACTTTTTATTTCTTGCCACCCGCATTTAACTCATAATCTGGCCGAGTGGCCCCTAGTCTCAATAAGTATGTGCATCTCTGGATTACACAACATGATGATGACTGAGCTTACTTTCAATTACAAATTGTGAGGTGGTAATCCGGACAATTCAATCGAATTCAAGAATTCTATGGTATAGTTGACTATTTTTTTCATCTTCATTGAAGAAACCGATTTGAAGAAAATCAACCAAATGTTGATTCATCATCGACATCTTTGTTTTTCGCAGCCAATTTGCTCCTTCCTTCAGCGAATTATGATTTTTGAAACTTTACACTATGTTGGGAAAAACAGTATGAATGAGATATTCCTTCGATTCAGCCAACTGGCAGAAATAAGTGGGCAATGTGATGAATCTGGTTAAGATGTCAACTGCGACTTTCCTATTGCCAGTGTCCAGCAATCTGGCAAGTATACCATTTTGGTTTTGAGAATGGATTTATCTGGACAGTTGCACCTAATATAATTGATGACACATTTAAGTGTCACTCTCTGATTTAAAAATGCTGTCAAACGACATTTTCGCACGTAGCGCCATCTATCGGAATAGAAATGAAGTAATTTTAGTTTTTCCCAGATTTTTCTATTTTCCGGACAACTTTTTCAAGTTTTTTTTCGTAAAAACCTTACTCGGACCATAACGAATATTTATAAAAAAAAATTAGCCAAATCGGTCCAGCCGTGCTCAAGTTATGAGATTAGCAACGAACAGCATTTCATTTTTATTTACAGTAAAAGCCCTCGTATCCTAAATGAACGGGACCCATTTCCGTTTGGATAGGCGAATGTTTCGGATAAATGCAAGGTTGCAATTAATACCATAACATAGTATAACCATGACAAATACCATAACAAATCTGCAAACATAGTATCATATTATTCTTGATTACGATAAGAATTTATTCTTATCACAGCAAACTTGATGATTTTATTTAAATATACAAATTTTGTAAAAAGAATTACACCTTTTTGGCAAAAATTTATTAGATACAAATAATGTATAAAATAATTTCATATTTTAGAAATAAAATTTATAAATAAATTACAAAATAACAAAACTATACGAATAGAATATAAACATTTTATTTTGCGAACAGTCTCTTTCAAATTTAAATTACTATTTATTTTTATGACATTTAGAATGCTGTTGTTTTTATTATAATGTAAGCATTATAACGTAGGTAATCAATCCGTCTACCTGCACGTGTTCTCTCACCCACAAGCATCTTTCGGTTGACGCGATAAATTCTAAGAATTTTCGGATACGAGGGATTAGGATACGTGGGCTTTTACTGTATATAGAAGATAATTCTCATTTTTCATTTCCTTTTTATTTTTTTTAATATTTTTGAAGCAATTCATTATTAAATTTTAATTAGGGAACACGACTTTATAACTTTACATTCCATTTCAGTATTCCAGGTAAAATGATCAGAAAAGTGATTACTATTCAAATTTGATTCTAAATATAACTTTTTCTACAAACTAACCGAAACTAACTACAGTAGAATTTCTGTATAACGAGTACCGGTTACAACAAAAAATCGACTATAACGTGTTAATATTTGGTCCCTTGACTTTTCTTTACATGCTAAACTGACTGTTTATAGCAAAAATCCGCTTATAACGAGTAAGTAGACTGGACCCTTGAGCTTTCGTTATAGAGGGGTTCTACAGTATAACTAATTCCAACTAAATTAATGCTAGTTTTCTATTTGTCCGGATCGTTTTACTCGTCTCGTCTTGCTAGACAAAAAAAGTTATTCTATATACTATTTATTAGTATCTCTCTCAATTAAAAATGCTACCCTACACTTACCCTACTTTTAAAAGTATGTTGTTTTTATCACACCTGGAATAGGTCTTCTCGAGTAGTAAACATGTTATAGGGCCCCGATGGTGATTTTGTAACCAGCTCTGAAAATTTGTAATGGATTTGCAGAGCGTGGATCCTGAAATTAAATTTGGTATATCTTTAACTCTAATAAAATGCACAAATAATATTGAATAATTAAATTAATAATTTGACAGATAAAAGTTGACAATTTCCAATGTATATTCAAACTGAATTTGGCAATCCAACATGTAGCAATAAACGTTGTCAGCAACATAATATGAAACAATTTTGATTCTTACTTGAACACACAAAATAGGAAGGGGAACAAAGAAGAATCGTTTATTTTATGAAAATTTTGTTTTTTTTAAAGAAAATGATTCCTTCGTTGTGGTTTCTGATTGTTCTAAAATAATAATTTTTTCACAACGAAAACTACTACACTTAAAATTAATTTATTTCAATTGCTACTATTAAATTTCATTTGGTACTATCTGATTGTATTTGAATATTGTTAGGATCAAGTAGGTATACTAGTTTATAGTTTGATAAAAAATTATCAACTATTTTAAGTGCTTAAAACTAACTATAAAAGGAGCATTTAATACAGCAACAGTTATAATTCATCAAACATGAAATTACTTGTGACTATTGCAATTGTGTTGGCTGCCATTACTGTGGTACATGGCGCAAAAGCTGGAGGTAAAATAATTTTAATATAGTATTTTTAACACGCTTTTATTTTTAAATTTATTTCGCATTTTCATTAATTTTTTGAAATTATAATAATTAAAATATTTATTTCATTGAAATTTATTATATTATTGTTGTAAATAAAATTTAAAAAATTTACTCTTTGTTACAGAGGATGGTGGTATGTGCAAAGGAGCTTTAGGCATTCCTCTTCCGCTTACAGTATGTCAAGCAGAATGTGCCATAGTTGGAAATATTCCCGCTGCAACTTGTAAAACTGGTTTAATTTGTTGTTTACTTGGAAGGCAAGAACCAGAAACAATTGTTTAAAAAAGCTTTTATTTAAAAACGTGTAATTTAATAATTTTGTTTTTCATATAATACATAAAAATATGTCTATTATAATAAATAAATGTTTATAATTAATATTTTTGTTACTTATTTTACAAATACAATAAGTTTCAGGTCAGAAAAAACACTTTTACCTCGTGTTTCTTAGCAGATTTTTTCTAAATCTGTTACACAATGGTTTTTCCTAAAACTTATTTTTTTGAATTACTTAGCAATATCTCGAGAACGCCGCAAGATATCAAAAAACTGACTAAAAAAAACTTCGTCTTTTTTATTTTTATTGAATAATTTCGAATGAAAAGTCTTACATTGTGATATTATTTGCATTTTTTCACTTATTTTGCAACAGAATTAGAAAAAATTATTTTTATTTTAATTAATTATTATTTCATCAGTTTGGCTTAAATATAGCGTTAAACCTAGTATAATCATTTATACGAACAGTCCATATACTGAGAATGACGTTATTCCAAGTTTATCTAACTATTGTTAAATCCACCTTTGTCTATGTCTAGTACTACCACGTACTACTTAAAATTACATTTTTACTTTTTTACAATATTAAATGTAAAAACTTTTAACATAACATTTTTAATGTAATGACATTAAAGAATCGGACCATTTAAAAAACTAACGAGTTGTCAGCCATAATAAGTAATGTGGTCAAAATAATCCGTGAGAGTTATGGTAAAGTTTTCTTTAAATATATTTAAATTTTAAATAATTTAGTTATTTTTTTTAACACGTTAATTTGTATAAGTTTGAAATTTACAAATATACTTGGTCACCTTTATTTTGACGTCATTAATATGTCATTTATACGTCAATAAATTTGTGAAATAAAGACACAAATGCACAGATACAAATAGACGATGGTTCTAAAGAATTATATAATATAATAAATACATTTTCTAGAAAATGAACTCAAAATAAAAATTTTAAGTAAATTTGTGGTATGTAAATTTAAATAAAAGAAGAATAATAAAATATGTAGAAAAGCAATATTTCAAAATATCAAAAAAGATATAACTATCACATAATAGGTCTGGATTAAAAATATGTGAAAATATCCAAAATAAAATAAAAAATTTTAGCCTCTTCGGGAGAATGGTCATAACTTTTTTGTTTTTCGAGTAATTTAATCAGTATCTTTAGTAAAATTTTAGCTAATGACGTCCTCTTTCCAATGGTGTCATTATATAACCAAAAATACTAATTTGAAGATGAGTTATGAGCAAAAATGTTTAAGGGTGGTGAACTTACAAGCCTCTCCCCTATAGTATGTTACAGTATCTAAAAATGCAAGCGAACGAGCTGAATTTAATTTTTAAATTCCAAGATTTATTTTTAAATCAAAATAATGTTTCAAAGAAACTTAACATTCAAAGTTATGACAATGTTAATTTTGACAAAACAATTTATAGGTCAACTAAACAATCGAAATGAAGGACGTGCCATGTGGCAGCATCGGTTTGTCGACAAAGCGCGTGTGTGCAAGCGGACGCAAATAAAAATAACAAATCGCAGGATCATTAACGTAGATTGAATAAAAAAATTGAATATGAAAAAAAAGTTGAATTGCCTAGACACAGGCTAAAAAACAATAACTGAAGATAGTTAGTTGACGAGAGGACCTGGTCCAGGCTGGTTGTTGAAGTGGTGGACTTCTAGAAAATCGAAGTCAACCACATAGTGAATAATAAAACAAATATTTCTAAACAATAAACAACAAATTCAATTTGGGAAAACCCCACGAGGTGCAGTTTTTGGAAGATTATTTTAGACGAGTGGCAGAGAAAATATTTTGGGACCGACTGGAAGCAGTTCCATTTCACCTGATCGGGCAGGCGAGGAATCATAACCAGTATTACAGTGGACCATTGTGTCGAAGAAAGAAAGTATACGGACAGGTTTGCATAACCATCATTCTAAAGTGTTAACGAGGGTCTTACGGCAATTTAACCGGATCGGGAAAAGTATAGCGCTATACGGAAATTTATGTCCTTTAATTTAAATGTTTGTAATCCAATTGTTTATTTAATTTTTAAAAATAAATTCAAACATTTATTTAAAATTTTTGAAGATTCTTTGAAATTAAAAAAAAATCGCAAGTAGTATTCTTTCATTCCATCATTATCCGAAAGCAGAGGTTCGTTAAGCTTTGCATTCATTGTATTTATAAAAAGTAAGTATGGACTCTTACAGGTCTTCCACCTATTAACAGTGCAATATTCAAGAAAAAATTACTTTAAACAACTGTTTCTGGTTGTTGTCTTCCAAGTAAACAATATAAATTAAACCGTTTTTACAGGTTACCCCTGGAAGATTTCCAACAATTGCACAATCTGCTTGGCATACTGTAGCCGGAACTGGAACACTTAATGGTCCTTTGCACATGCTACCTAAATCAATACTCCACTAATATTGGCTACAGCTAGGAGCAATATTGGTCCAATATTGGTATCCAATATGGCCTGCTGATCTTTACCCAATATCGCATAAATCTTAACAAATACAATATTAAAACAATAATAGTTTTTCAATATTGCTTTAACTATTAAAATTATAAAAAATGCTTAAATTACGCTTGCAAGAATAAGTTTGTTTATTTCAACTTTTATGCGATGTCCTCCCTGTAAATTTTTCATCTTAATATCTGATAACTCCAAAAATATTATACACCTCAATAATTGTTATATGATTGTTAGAATGGCTACTACTTTAATACTTCATTAAAATAAAATTAAATTAAAAACTAAAAAACTTAGATATAAATTAATTTGTTTTAGTTTTTGTATATGTAGTAACCGAAGGGTGAGGGTCAAAGCATTATGGCGTCATCTGTTAAGGATTCGCAGGACTTCTGGCGGGATATTATATTTTATTTTATATGTTATGTTAAATTTCGTCCGGTGTGGGGTTCGAACTTAGGTTTTCCAGCTGCGAAATCGTAGGAAGAGTACAATTACCATTTGGCTATACTAGTTGAACTGTTAAGTGTGTACAAGTTCGTAATATATTAAGTTTCACAATTATAAATTTTTTTTAAAGATCTTAAGTTACTTAGATTAAGAATATATTAATATTTATGTATTTAGAAAATAGTGTTCTTCGTTAAAATGAAATTTTCTTGAATCTAAATAATATTTCAAGTAAAAAATATTCTTTCTGGAAGAAATCTAATATTTTTAATACAAGAATATTTTATTGCGCGAAGAAATTATATTTTTAAATGAAATAAATAATTTTAAGAAAATATTTATTCTTCATTTAAGAAATCCTTTTTTTTTCGTGTAGCTATTTCGAACAGATCTGCTTTGCATACAGCAAGGTATGGTTTTCTTAAATATAATTAAATGCAATGGCAACCTATGTCATTTTTTTTAATTTTGGTCCAGTTGTATAGGTATAATCGAAAATATACTGTAACAATTTATAATAAGCACTATGTACTTACTATCTAGGTAAATCACAATGAAATATAGGTTAATTTGCAAATAAAAGTTTTAAAAATTTTATCAAAGCATTAGAATTATAAGAGCACTTCAATTATGAAGAGGTTTATCAAATAAACAATTTGTAATCAATTTTGAGTTAATTAGTTGTCAATACAAAAACTATTCGTCAAAACTAGTAAACCTAAAATTAAAATATGTATTTCGATTAATAACGTTTAAAATCCAAACGGATTTGAAAGATTATAATGCTTTATCAGCGAAATTCCACATCTTCCAGATATAGATTCCAACTCTTCACAAATTTCCTTACATGAAACTGAATATGCCGGCAATGGTGGAATCAAGTGTCTCGCAAACCAAATTCACAGCTGGTAGCGAACACTGCAATTATTCAAAATATAACTATCTGAAATTGATTACAATTGACGTTGCGTAAGGTCGTCACATGGCCTGGCACAAAACTACTAGGACGCCAAACAAAAAATGCTAAACTAATAAAAACTTTGTAAAATCGCTAGTAGCAAAGAAATCAATGATTTACCTGTGCATCAATAAAGTAAATACAACCCAAACACCGGCAAAAGTTTTAATCTACTTTTATATCTGCCAGGAAATCACAAATTTAACATTATTATGGCAACAGAAACGAATAAAATGTTGCAAAGTTAGCGACATAAAATTTTGATACCGCATCTTAAGCTTTTTCTGTCCGCTGCAGAACAATCGGCCCCTTTTTCTGAAAGAAATCTTTATGAATTTAAACCCTACCACTGTTTACACATGATTACGAAATTTCTATAACTCTGTTCTAATAATTAATACGAGCAAATATTCACCCTGGGAACCAACCGTGCTCTCCAAAGCATAAAGACGGTCAGAAGTAAAGTCTAAACTTTAATTATATTTTAAATAAAAATAATTATAGTTTAAATAATGAGGTATAGTAGTTACTAGCACAAGATTTTGTGCGAAATTTTTGAAAGTGGGATTCTTAATTTGTCCTTTTTATTTATTTTATTTTTGAAGCAATTCATTACTAACCGAAACTAACTTTAATTGCAACTAAATTAATGTCATTTTTTTAGGAAAAAAGAAGTTATTCTATATACTATTCATTACAATCTCTCTCAATCAAAAATGGTACTCTACTACTTACCCTACTTTTAAAACTATGTTATTCTTATCACACCTGGAATAGGGCTTCTCCAATGGTAAACATGTTATAGAGCCCCGATGACGATTTTGTAACCAGCTCTGAAATTTTGTAACGGAGTCACAGAACGTAGATCCTGAAATAAAATTTGGTTTATCTTTCACTCAAATGAAATGCAGACAAAATATTGACAAAATTAATTAATAATTCGATAGATAAAAGTTCACAATTCTGTGGTCAGCACTTGAAAGGTCATAAGTATACATTGTTTCCCTATCTACTTATGACCTTTTAAGTGCCGACCATAGAATTTCCAACGTATTAAAACTGAATTCAGCAATCCAACAGGAAGCAATAAGAGCTGTCGGCACATAATATATTACAATAATTATGATTCTTACGTGAACACAAGAAACAGTAAGAATGGTATACTCAAGTACAAATTTGGATGAAAATTTTGTTTTTTTGAAAGAAAATGATTCTTTCGTGGCGGTTTCTGGGTATTCTAAAATAATATAATTTTAACAAAAAAAAAACCACAACACTTAAATTTAATTTATTTCAATTGCTACTATTAGATTTTATTTGGTACTATCTAATTTTATTTGATTATTGTTAGAATCAAGTATACAAAAGAGTGATTGATAGTTTACAGTTTGATAAAAAAAATTATCAACTATTTTAAGTGCTTAAAACTATATATAAAAGGACCATTTAATACACGAATAGTTATAATTCATCAAACATGAAATTACTTGTGACTATTGCTATTGTGTTGGCTGCCATTACTGTAGTACATGGCGCAGCAGCTGGAGGTAATATAATTTTAATATAGTAATTTGTAAATTTATTTTATATTTTCATTAATTTTTTATAATTTATTATAATTTTTATTAAAATTTATTTTTTTATAATTTTTATTATAATTTATTTTTTTATATTTTTTTTATAATTTATTATAATTGTAACTCTATATTACAGAGGATGGTGGTATGTGCAAAGGAGCTTTAGGCATTCCACTTCCGCTTACAGTATGTAAAGCAGAATGTGGAATAGTTGGAAACCTTCCCACTGCAACTTGTAAAACTGGTTTAACTTGTTGTTTACTTGGAAGGCAACAACCAGAAACAATTGTTTAAAAACACTTTTATTTAAAAACGCGTAATTTAACAATAAATTTGTTTTTCATATAATACATACAAATATGTATATATTGTATATTATAATAAATAAATGTCCATAGTTAATATTTTTTACTAATAATATTGTACTAAAAATACAATAAGCATCATGTAGCAAGGTAACAACATATTTTGGTATTCCGGGGGGGGCTACCGATAAATGATATTACTCCTGATTGCTCCTAAAGATGGAAAGAAAAAAAAGCAAATAAAATCAGTTAATGTAAATTATTTACACTGTCAGTTTAATCAAATTTGAAAGGAATTTTGTAATGAAATAGTAAAAATATATTGAAAAACATAATAATTGAAGTAATCGATAAACTTGATATAGTTAAATTATAAAATATTATTTTAATTTTAATTAATTATATTTTTATCAGTTAAGCTTAAGTTTTATCACGTTAAGTTCCATTTTTACAATAGTCGGATAAATCTAGAATAGCGTTATACCCAGTATAATCATTGTTACTAACAGTCCATATACTGAGAATAACGTTATTCCAAGTTTATCTAACTATTATTAAATTCACGATTAGTTAATTTCTATAACTTAAAATTATATTTTTATAATAAAATAAAATAATTTATCGGTTATATTTTAAAGATGTTAATTTATATAAATTTGAAATTTACAAATATGTTTAGTCATCTTTAGCCACGAAATACTGAACAAAGTAGATGGAAATATAGACATCATTAAAAGACATTTTGTATTTCGACGTCATTGGTACGTCATTTATACGTCGATTAATTCCTTTAAGGATTAAATCCTGTTAAGAGACTTTTTTTTGTATATATACCTCTTAATAAATGCATGTATTATAATTTGTCAAATAATGACACAAATACACAGATACTACGTCAATATGTTACTTTGATACTTAAGAATTCGTATAGTTAGTAAAGCAAAATTAGTTATAAAGAATTATTTATTATATTATATTTTATAAACAACACATTTATTACTATTTTTACTTATATTAAGTACTTTTTTGCATTTAATTTTAATCACTTAAAACTATATTTTTTTTATTTTACCATCAATCATTCTTTGTATACTTTACCCAGGCGAAGATCTTTGTCATGATCATCATAAGTGATTGTTCATAATCAATAATTATTCCGTTTGCTTTAAACTCAACGCTGTCCCAGTGCAAGACTGCTATAACTCAAAATTTACCGGTTTTGAGTTATTGGTAGGAAAATGCTTTTTTAAGTGGTACTTTCCAGTTCTATACTACATTAAGTCAAATCTACAATTTTGAGTTGTAACGGTCTTGCACTGGGACAGCGACAATTCAATTTAATCTTAAATTGATTATTATTCCTGTGCATTGAACTTATTATTAGGGGTAGCTTAGTTGTCACAACCTTAGGATACTAAATAGAATATAGTGATGAAGCAGTAGTCAGAATTTTGATATGATAATAGGTAAGGTAAGTAGTTAGTTATAACGATTATAAAATAGGGGCTATAAATTCAAAAATTAGTATAATTTATGATTATGAAACCCCACAATTAAGCAATAAATAACCATTCAAAAACAATCACAAAAATTTAAATGAAAATTTTTCGTGCTTTTCTTTTATTTACTCTTATTATTTTTTTTATGTTTTTTAAACGTAATAAATTCTAATTCATTTTTTTTGCACATGGAAACAAATACCTGTCTAACTATAACAGGTCCCTGCCAGGTACCTACTGCGGGCGATTGTAAGTTCCACCGGTCGGCCAAAACTTTTTTAATCCGACATTCTATCGGTCTATATTATATTCTACCAGTCAGTTTTGGGTCATTGTTTTCCTACATGTAAGTTCTATAGGTCTGTCAATTAAGTCAATTATTAATCTTTCTAACATTTTTAAGCTGGAATTATACAAAAATTTTGGAATATGACAACATTTGACATATTGACAACATATGACAATATGGCAACATTTTGAGAACACTTTGGAAATAAAAGAAGAACGATTTAACAGCAGAAGTGAGATAATTACCAACGTTTAACCTCAACAGATAAGTAAAGAAATTTATTTTAACGATTAAGTTTCTTTTAGAAATCAAAGTTGCAAAAGGTCAAAATGAACGCTAATATGTACAAGCGAAGCCAGAGGCGACGATAAACTAAATCCTGACGAAAATGCAATGAACTTAGAACAATTAATGAAAATGTTTTTTTAAAAGAAACATGACATACAAAAGTTTTAAGGGATGCAACCATGGTGAGAAACTATGAACTAGATTTACCTCAAAAACCCAAACAAAAATCTGAAGTGCACAAAGAGAAGATAAATGGTCAGGATTGGATGAGCAATGGAATGGAAAAAACTACAGAAATTATTGAAAGAAATTGGCACGCAAAAGTTTGAAACGGTAAGGTCATTTATTTATTATGTAGGCGTTAAGGCCATTTATTTATTATTTGGGAGTTCGGATCGGTTATTTATTAATACTGTAAGACATTAATTTTTATTTTTTTATTTTCCGGTAAAATGATGACACGAACGTGCGACAATAATAAGGACAACGATGGGGACAACATCGCAAAATCATGTAACGAGGACGTCACAATTGCAGGATGACCATGTTACCCTGTTAATACGACCCTGACTAGGAACAGACCAATAGAAGGAGATGTCACCCAAGGCGGAACTGATAATACAGCTGTTACAATATTCAAACGACCCTGTATGTGGAAATCCCCGTAGAGTTAGTTAATACTTTTTTAATAAAGGACCAATATTGCTCCAATATTGCGTGTTACCTAGGCGAAGTTAAAGGAAATAAAACTTCCTACCTAATTACTTATTACAACTTTTACGATAAACATGATAATAAACGAGATAACTGAAAATAAATAATAATTGTTTAACCTCAACAGATAGTAAAAAAGTTTTTTTTACGATTAAGTTTCTTTCAGAAATCAAAGTTGCTATTATGTACAAGCGAACTCAGAGGCGACGATAAACAAAATCTTAACGAATATCCAGTGAACTTAGAACAATGACTGAAAATGTTTTTTTAAGAAGTGTCTAATTTCCGCCAAGGCCAGCAGATGAAATTGAACAACATCACTTTAATTTACCAATACATAATCTAGATAGTAGCAACTTTTCAGCAAAAGAATGGATTGACTAAGTAGACGAAATAATAAGAATAGCGAAAATATCAGACTTCATCGTGATATTGAAAACAAGAGAAACAAGAAAAATCATGCAACATTTTTAGAATACTTTGGAAATAAAAAAAGAACAATTTAACATTATATAAAACTTAGATTGCATGGGGCTAAGTTTTCTGATGTTCTGAACTGACGGTAAGTGAAATTACAACTAACAAATTAATGTAACTTAACTTAGTAACTGAGATCAGCAATTTGCCAGAAACTTTACAGAGGCCGACTGGGAAATGGGTAACCGCGATTTAAATTATAGTCGAATACACTGCTGTGATCTAAAGACCAAGCTAGATTTGTGGACTAAGATAAAGGCAACGGAAAACTACTCTGTTAATTGAAATTGTTTTTAAGTTAACACATGTAAAATACACTATAAGTATAAATTCGCAAACGTTTTTACCATACTATGGCATCATCAGGCGATGAATTAAGATGAATTTCACCATAGTATGGTGAAAACGTTTTGCGAATTTATACTTATAGTGTATTTTACATGTGTTAATTTAAAAACATTTTAGTTCTGAAAAGTGTTTAGTGCATTTTTTGGGTTTTCTAAAATATTGATATGGCATGTGCAAAGTTTTCGGCATTGTAGTTCCGGGTACAGTATGTCAAGTAAAATGTGGTATTGGAAGTATCCCCACTGGAACTTATAATTCCGGTTTAATTTGTTGTCCAATTGGAGAGTAACAAACTAACAACCAGAAACAATTATTTAAAGTAACGCTGATTGAACATTTAATTTTCATATAATACATAAAAATGTATTTATTACGATAAATAAAAGTTAATAACTAATTATTTTCAATTAATTTTACAAATATACAGTATCCTGTAGTAGGATAACAAAATATTTGCGTTCTTTTCTCTTTTCTTTATTTAAAAAAAATTATTGACGTATAAATGACGTAATAATAACGTCGAAATAAAGATCATAATATTTCTTTTCCTCTTCTTCTTTAAGTGCCTTCTCCTTTCAGAAGGTTGGCGATCATCATGGCTAAAGCCAAGATGACGTACTAGAGAATTTAATTAATTGGGTAGTTTTCCGTTATCCTATAGCTCATATTGATAATTCTATTTATATTATTTTCAAGAGCTAATAATTTAATTAATAGTAAAGTAATATGTTAAAAATCATAATTAAAGCAGTATTTGAAGTTGTTAGTTCGGTTATATAAAAATTATAAGTTTTTCTTATTAATTTAGCTTAGTTAAGTTTATAAACGATTAGGGTCGATTTGCAATAGTCGGATAGTTGTGAAAAAACCTTATATCTACTAAAACCAGGCGGCGGCTTGTCAGAGAAAGCAAGAGAGGCTTAACCTCCCTTGAAATTCAGTACCATTTAACTATTAAAATTTAAAAAGAAACGAAAAAATCCATTTTCGATTGTTAGAACTAAAAGATAGATAATAAATATAATTATCAATAACGAGCTAAAATGAAGCACATGATCAGATCATATTATGTATTAGTAATGATTTCTAGATCATTCTAAAGAAATTATTTTATCATTAGATTAACCTGAAGTGACTATCCCAGATAGCAATTTAAGGTTTTTATAAGCTTGCAGCAAGCTTGTCATTGAAGGCCTGCAAGCTTACAAAAAGCTTGTCTAGTTGACACTTGACAAGCTTTTTTTGCTTTACATGACAAGCTTGTCGATGAAAACCTTACGTAAAGCTTGCGATAGGGGTTTCTTATGTGAAGCTTGTCGGCGACAGCCTTGCAGTAAGCTTTTTATAAGGATTGCATGTTAAGCTTGTTGCCGAAAACCTTGCTGCAAGCTTTCTACAAGCTAATTACGTAAATCTTGTCGTGACAAGCCAACGACAAGCAAACAACAGCTTAAGTCGTAAGCTTACATGTTATCTGGGATGCGTCGACTAAAACCTCCGCAGAACTACAAAAGTACCGCTATGACCACCGGCGGATCCAGAAGTTTTTTCTGGGCGGGGCACAAGGCTCGAGACGGGCAAAAAGTGTTCTCAGATTTGGGATTATCTCGCTGATTCCTTGTTGTTTTTAAGCGTCTGGGGGAGGGCACGGGGACACTTGCCCTCCTCCCTAAATCCGCCTATGGCTATGGATTTAATGTGGTATTGCAATATATTTTATTGTGTAAAAGAAGTTGAGCATCAGCCTAATTTGTAAATTGTGCATTGCGCATCATCCGAGGTGAATTATTCTTAATTTAAAAATGTTGGGATGTGACCGAAAGGTAAAGCTGGTGTATAAGTAAAGAGATATCTTCAAAAAAATATTAGAAAATATAATATTCGAGGAAGTGGAAGCAATTCTGGGAAATCTTGAGAAATCTATAGGGGAGACCGGGGTAAGTTGCAACACTTTTTAATCTTTATTTTTTTTAAAGACTATTATGGAAAAAAACTCCAAATATTGGTCGACAAATGTATATTGGTCCTTAAAGAACATTATGTATATAAAATTAATAAACTTAAAAACAATAATGGACAAATTACATAAAGTTAATATAAAAGGTGATCGTGTGGCAATATACCCTGTGTTCGGGGCACGTTGAAACACATCCTGGGATAAATTGCAACATTTATTCAAAAGCACTATCATCAATATTAGGTACAATTTACACATATATACAACCGGTCTCGTTTTGCACAGGTCCAGTGTGCCCACATTTTGCAAAGTCTACATTGCACCCATTTTTCATTCATTCAAAAGTGGATTATAAGTGACGCGCATGAATGGATTAACGAGATTCTTGCAAGATGTTTACAAAGTCATGTGGTGTTCACATCAGATTTTTTATATTTGTTTTTGTTTTTTTTAAACCACCAAATACATATTTGGGTTACATTGTAGCAGTTTGTTCCAACGTGCCCCGGCCACACTTTTTAGTTTTATAAGTTGTATAATCTTTACCTTGAAAACAGTTTTGATGATTTTTTTACGCAGAACGAAAGACAAATGTTTACTCTATATCGCAAAGTTTAAATAAAGGCACTATGACACTTGATACTTTAATAATGCAACTTCATTGAGAATAATAACAAAATTACTTATTCTGTCGAGAACACAGATGTGACGATTACTCACATACTGCAGCTATTTGGCGTGATTCTACCTGACACACCTAAGAACCATTAAGTTACACGTATTTTGTACCAATGGCGGTATCTATTATCTTATCCGTGAAAAAGTTATCTACACTGTTGCAACTTACCCCTGTTGCAACTTACCCCGGTGTAACCGTGAATGAAACCGGGGTAAAATTTCACTAGGAATATTTTACCCCAAGGGGGTAAATTTTCACTAGGGTATATTTATCAAGGAGGTAAAATTTCATCGACGTTAAAAATTATCCTGAATCAAAAACCAAGGCAAATACTTAAATTAAGTGGACTATTAAGAATAATATTTTTTATTAAATTAAAAAAAAAATTCTTCAAATAAAATTGTTTACATCAATTGAAGATCAACTCTCATTTTTTTCCTTAATCATAGGCTAGTTTTTTACCTTAACTACGACCTCAAAATGATTTACACTTTTATGGTTCAAAGCTGGCTTCTGGTAATCGGGTTCGTTTAATAATTGCAGTGTACTGGGGAAACGTATCCAATCGAATGATTTATTATTATTTGTAGAAGTGTATGAATACAAATCTAATCCAACAAATGAGTTTTGTAAAGTCTTTACGTGTTTATCTGTTCAGACGGAGGCGATTTTGGTGATTTTTCGACCCCCCCTCCCCCCCTGGTGAGATTTCGTGAGATTTGGCTTAACCCCCTCCCCCCCCTAAAAGCCTCACGTAATTAATGGACGTCCCCTTACAATTCCTTAGTGAAATTTCACTAGGGAATTTTTACCCCCTAAAGAATTTATACAGGGGTAAAATTTCGCTAGGGATATTTTACCGGGGGTAAAATTTCACTAGGGATATTTTACCCCCGGTAAAATTTCACTAGGGATATTTTACCCCCTAAAGAATTTTTACGGGGGGTAAAATTTCACTAGGGATATTTTACCGGGGGTAAAATTTCACTAGGGATATTTTACCCCAGGGGGGTAAAATTTCTAGGGGTAAAAATTCACGTTGACACCGGTCTTTCTACTTTATGTATAGCCTCCCTGAATGAAAGTCACGAGCCGCTACTGACTTAAACTATTGTTGAAAACATTTGTGGTACTGGGATTATAGTTTATCCGACTGAGATACCCTAACTCATCCTTAGTCAATTTATATAACGTAAAATTTTGTTCTCTACTTATTTCAGTTATAAAATAAAAAAAAATTTTTACAAAACATTTATGCAATTTATTGTATAATTAAAGATATTAAGCATTGGAATAGTAAATCCACAGAGCTATCAAATCGTATGAATATATCTAATACAACCTACACTAATTTATCAGAGTAATGCCCTTTTAAAAATTTCTTTTTAGTAGGTACATTTGAGTTTTCTGTTACACATTTCATTACAATATAATTAAAATTAATTTATAAATATTTGTTCATTTCTAGCCAGTAAATATTCACCAAAAGTGAAAGAAATTTATATAATATTGAAGGTAATGTAATTTGACGTCATAACTACGTCAATTTAAGGTCGAAATTTTTAATTAAAAAATGCAATGCCACTTGACAAACACCATAGTACTACAATACATATTGTAGTGCTCTTTCTCAACTCTCTAATAAAATGGTCGTTGGTTCTCGAAAATGGTTACATGAAGACAATAAAAAACTGACGAATAATAGAACAATTTATTTTCAACCTGAACACAAGAAACAAAATATAAAACAGGACTCACACAAAATTCGCTGGGCAGCACGGTTAACTCGGACGCTTTCTTCGCTTCTCTTTCCAGCAAAACTCCTTGTTAATACTGCTACCACGACTTGCCTCTCGGGCTCTCAATTTATGACTGCTACCACGACTTGCCTCTCGGGCTCTCAATTTATGACTTTATACGACTAGCCCCTCGGGCTCTCAAATTATAACTGACTACCTTCCTTTTATTTATTTTCTTTATTTCTTTGGTTTTTATATTTTTCTTTTTTTACTTTATCATACAAAGTATGAAAAAGTATTGTTATCGTGCGGAAAAAAAAAATTGAGATTTTGATGAATTTAGGCATATTGGGATCCCAGAAGCGGAAAATCATCATTTCCAAAAAATGTCTGTATGTGTGTGGGTGTGTGTGTGTGTGTGTGTGTGTGTATGTTGCACTATATTTGTGGCAATTTGTGTGTGCATAGGCCTGTACTGTGGCGAGTTCAAAAATTGTGGCGCTATACACTCGATGCCACAATTTTAAATTAAAATATCTCGACACTTAGTTGAATAATTCGCCACAATTGACAATAATTCATTTGTATTTAATATAGGCATTATATGTGCATCCTTGTTTCTACGTAGATTAAAAATTCGAAGGAATATTCTATTTTATGTGAAATTTGCCACAATAGAGCTTATTTCCCGTACCACACACTATAATATTTATGGCAACTTAAACTAATGCCTTCATGTGGCGCCCTCTGCTTATTATTACAGTGTTGCCAGATATTCTCGATATGTTAGATGGGTTGCAGTCATAATTATTATAAACTATTAACCCCTTACTAACTTGTATTACTCGGTTTGAGATTTCTGTTATTTCAATTTTTGGTTAGATATAAAAATAATAAAGTAAAACAATGTTATATAAACTGCATATTAAAGTATACCCTTATCTTCGAATTATACTAAAAAACCCTAAATAAAATGGAAATGCCATGACTTGCTAAAATGTTAAAATTATTATTTAATTATTACTACTAGTATTAACAAGGAGGGGACCCCTACTCGATATCACCGATTTCGTCCAAATTTATAGGTATGGAGGACTCGACTAGAATTGCAAGTGATATAAATTGTAGCTCCAGATGGCCAAGCGTTTAGAAAATAAAATTTTTTTAGGTCTTACTTTATGTATACATAAGTGTTTTACGTTATGAATTTCCAACTAGTAGCTAGCGCAGCGCCAAGATGTGGGACTCGCAATACGAAGGTCATAGGTTCGAGTCACCTGAAAGAAAGTTTTTTTTTTTGCTTCTTTTTAATTTTTACGCTATGCACCGTAATAATGTATTGTATTTGTTTATATTTTTACAAAAAGCATAGGGCATCATTATTTTATCAAAAACTTTTTGAAAAAAAATTTTTTTTGTATGTTATAAAATTGAATACATTTAGTGATTTACAAGAAAAAAGTTCATTTGAAGGCACTCCGTTTGCCACCGCTGTCCTAGTTTGCTCCCGGAAGATGAATCTTACTACTTTTTGGGGGTTACCCGGTTACCACACCTACATCTTTAAGCAAATAACAGATTTCCAATATGGGCAAAAATTTCATTATTTAGTTTTAAAACAATTCCACTTATAAAGTTTGATAAGTTTTAAATTATAGGTACATTATTAGAAATATTATAAATTGCATTATCAAGGCCGTTTATAGTTCTTATAAAGTTGTTGACACTATTAAATTTACGCGTCTTTTTTTAGATGTAAAGCGTGGGAGGGTATGCTTAATTGCAGTCGTTTGAAGATTATTTACATTCTTACAAAGATAACATACATAATATGTATGTATGTTTAAATATTTAAATTTTTATTAACAACGCGAAAAAATTAAACGATTTTTAATACTTGAATACGGATTTCTAGTTCTTATTCTGGACTTGTAGTAAAAATCACCTATCTTTGAAAACGGTTTTATATTATTTTAGAAAAATTTTAGTTAGATATTTAACTGCAGAGCCGTATTATCGCATAAGCCCATAAAGCCCGGGCTTGTGGTGCAAAATTTCAGGAGACAGCTTCCTTTTCTTTATAAATTATTCTATTAAAAAAAATAGTCAACTGTAAAGTCGAGGATAAGGGCGCAACTTGCGTAATACGCCTCTAATTAAGAGCCAAACTACACTACGTTGTTTCCGTCGCGTATTTATCGTCGCGTATCGTCCGCCCTATTGAAAACCACACGTTTAAATGGAGCAAACTACAGGAGCGTAATTTTCAACGCATTACGCTGTAGTTTGGTTCTTAATATTTCCTCAAATGTTTAAACATTTAAACAAAATTAACAATTTTGGAAATTCGTTTTCAGTTATATGCTACCTACATGAAAATCTTTTGGGATAGTTTTTATTTCGCCCATAAATTTTGAATAGTTTTACATTATAATACATTTTATTAAAAATTGCATTATCAAGGCCGTTTATATTTCTTATATTATGAGTAAGGTGACCATTTGTACTGATTTTACCAGGACAGTACTGGTTTTGGAACCTTTTTTTTTGGTTTTGGTTAACTGTCGTCACTAACCAGGACACAAAAATTTACTGATGTGACTATTGTGCTATTGATGTATTGACCTTGCATTAAATTGTTACCTAGCGTTTTGCAAAAATCACAGTCCCCCCCCCCCTGTTTTATAATATGATTATTTAGACTGTTTGAAGTTTGATCTATTGCCGGAAAACCGAACTCGATTTGACCTTGAATTAAAGTGTTAGCTAGCGTTTTGCAAAAATCACAGCCCCCCCCCCTGTTATATAATATGATTATTTGGAGCTTTGGTAGTTTGATTTATTGCCGAAAATCCAAACTCGATTTGACCTTGAATTAAAGTGTAAGCTACCTTTTTGCTAAAATCACAGTCCCCCCTCCCTGTTTTATAATATGATTATTTAGACTGTTAGAAGTTTGATCTATTGCCGGAAAACCGAACTCGATTTGACCTTGAATTAAAGTATTAGCTAGCGTTTTGCAAAAATCACAGTCCCCCCCCCTGTTTTATAATATGATTATTTAGACTGTTGGAAGTTTGATCTACTGCCGAAAATCCGAACTTGATTTGATCTTGTATTAAAGTGTTAGCTAGCGTTTTGCAAAAATCACAGCCCCCCCCCTGTTATATAATATGATTATTTAGAGCTTTGGTAGTTTGATTTATTGCCGAAAATCCGAACTCGATTTGACCTTGAATTAAAGTGTTAGCTAGCGTTTTGCTAAAATCACAGTCCCCCCCTCCCTGTTTTATAATATAATTATTTAGACTGTTGGAAGTTTGATCTATTGCCGGAAAACCGAACTCGATTTGATCTTGAATTAAAGTGTTAGCTAGCGGTTTGCAAAATTCACAGTCCGCCCTTCCCTGTTTTATAATATGATTATATAGACTGTTGGAAGTTTGATTTATTGCCGGAAAACCGAACTCGATTTGACCTTGCATTAAAGTGTTAGCTAGCGTTTTGAAAAAAATTACGTGATATTTGCCGAGCCCCCCCACTCCCCCACGTGAGATTTGGTGAAATTCGGCTCGACCCCCCCCCCCCTAAACGCCTCACGTAATTAATGGACGTCCCCTAACTTGAGTAGGTCCTCGCATCCTGTATCTAGATGGATACGGTAATTACTAATTACTTAAACGCAACTAGCTCGGAGTACCAAAGAACAAGAGTGTGCTAACAATCGATTTTTACTTTGAAACTGAATATGAAAACATAAAATAATTTTATATACTACTTGCGTTAGAGACTTGATGCAAAATAACATCTTTCTTTGAAATCGGCTTTATATTAATTCTGAAAATTTTTAGTTACGTAGATATTAGCTGTTCAAATTATATAAGAGGACACAGATATTTTAAATTGTAACCAAAATTAGAAATTTTGTTAATTCGTCTCTAGCTACTACTTTATATCTTCTATTTGAAAAACATTTAGAATTATCAAGGCCGTTTAAAATTGCACTATAAAGTTTACACGTTTTTTATCAGATGTGGAGCGGGGAAGGAATGCTTAGCAATCAGTAAATAATTATTTTTTTATTAACAAGGCGAAAAATTAAACAAATTGTGGTGCTTTGGTAAGGGTTGAAGGTTCTTCAGAAAATGTTTAGTAGGTACCTAAATTTTACTTAACCTTAATCGTTTAGTAAAAAAAAGGATTAATATTGTAAGTAACTCGAGTTAGGTCCTTGCGTCCGGTATTTACAGACAGTACAGACATTAACGTAACTAGCTCGGAGTTATAGTGAAAGCTAATAAATGGATTTTTATTATGAAACTGGATTATATTCATTTTTAAATAAGTTAAAATTTAAGTTAAAAAACTATATCAAGTATCTTTGCATACTTGCGTTCTGAAGCTGAAGTAAAAACTTTCTCGGTAAACGGCTTGAAAGTAATTCTTAAAAATCTTTGTTTCCTTTCTTTCTTCTTCGCAAAAATTGTAAAAGTAAAAAGTTGAAACAAATTCAATAAATTGTTATAATGAACAACTTTTATAAAAACAGTACAAGTTATTTTAGTAGATCCTAGCAGCTTTCTACAAGTGGACACTTAATATTTCTACAAATGTTTTAAAATGTATGTAAATAAAGTTTATAATAAATTTATTTATAAAAGTTTTAAATTATTATGTACTATTTATGTACGCAGTGCCCGTTTTAGGGGGCGGACAACCCGGACGTTATTCGGGGCGGTGCTTTGGCTGTTAATGTGACAAAATATTGATAAGTACCCAAGTAATCAAAATTTATACGTTTTTTTTTGGCTAAAATTACCTTGCAATTTACATTTTTTCGTATTTATTGTTTTTGCCTAAAACACCAAATAGACGTGCAGCTTGGTTGCCAACCTGAGTTGACAACCTGTCTTTATTCATAAAGAAATGACAATTTTTTACGCTGCTTTATAATTCGTTGGAAAAAAATTTTTTGAATTTCGGCAAGCTCTTTAGCACACGTGACCGCAAAATACAGCAGTTCGAAAAGTTCTAAATTAATAAAATTTTTAGAATCTCGGTTGCCAACATCTGGCTCCGCTCACAAAAAATCGAAATCATTAAAATTAAAATTCTAAAAATGTATTAATTTGGAAATTTTGAACTTTGCGGTCACGTGTGCTGAAGAGCCTGCCGAAATTTTGGATTTTTTCCAACGAATTATAAAGCAGCGTAAAAAATTATCATTTCTTTATGAATAAAGATAACAGGTTGTCACCTCTGGTTGGTAACCAAGTTGCACGTCTATTTGGCGCCTAAGAGCTAAAAAAATATTTATAACCATGCGGCAATTTGTCTTTTTGTCGCATCATCAAGGCCGTTTATATTTTTTATTATGAAAAATATGCAGACAGTATAAAATTTACGCGCCTTTAGATGTGAGCGGGGAGGTAATAATTTTGAAGTTGCAGTACGTTTAAAGATAAAATCTTTCCAAGGTTGCCTAAAATGAGATTAAATTTTGCCGCCTAGTTTAGTGAATTTTTAATTATAAAATTTAATTGTTTAATAGAAATTCCCTCTTTTTTTAAATAAATTACAACTTTGTGTTTATTAATTTTTAACATTTAAGATACTAGCATTAAGATTTATTTCTAATAATTATGAGGGGTTAAGTTAAAATACTTTTATCACACTATAATTACCTATTTATTTTAAGAAAATATATTTTTTCGAACAGGGGAAATTTTTCTTTTAAATGCACTGGTTTTTACTTCAACGCAACTAGCTCGGAGTTCCAAAGAGCAAGTGCGCTAATAAAAAATAGATTTTTACTTTAAAACTGGTTTAGTGTTAGTATACTATGTATTTTTGTATATCTTTAAAAATTTAAAGTAAAAAAAGCGTTCTGAACCTGAAGTGAAAACCCATCTTTCTTGAAAAACGGCGATACATACTATATAAAATTTTAAAAAGTTTTATATTATTATGTACTTCGTATGTACATACGTATATGTATGTACATCCATTTTATTAAAAGTTGCACCAAGGCCGTTGATATGTATTTCTTATTATGATTATGAATAACATGCAAGCAGTATAAAATTTACCCGCTTTTTATTAAATGTTAGAGCGGGGAGAGAATAATTTAGAAATCGTAGTACGTTTGAAGATAAAATCTTTCCAAGATAAACTATATTGCCAAACAAAAGGATTTTTTTAACAATGCAAAAGTTTAACGATTTTTAGTGCTTTGGTTGATACTTATGTTATGACTTATGGTTTAAAAAAAAAAATTAAGTAAGGTAGTAGTAAACATATAGATTAAACATTTTACATTATACTAAGTAACTTTATTAGTAGGTTCTCGCTTCCTGTTGGAAAACTTTTCATTTTAGGGGTCAGAAAAACCTAATAAATTTAAGAGGGGAAAAATTGTCAGCCCTGTCAGTCGAAGTTGAACGTAGCTGACATCAGATGTTAAGCATAAAAATGGTAACGAAAATTTAATACTGAAAAAAATAAATAAAGAGATATTGTTGTAGAGTTAGGTGCAAAAACTCTGAACAAAATAGTCCTTGACTAACATTTTAGCGTTTTTCTGAAAGAACAATGTCGTATTGGTTATACCTCTTTTTGCATTCCCTACACAATTTATCAATAAAATAATACTTGTCGCATGGCTTCTTCAGTAGCATGGTCTTTCGGTTGCGACTACTTCTTCAAACTCGAAATAGTGACTAAATGAACTATCAATATTCTTCATACTTAAATTAAAAACTTGATTGTCAAAAATTATCAATTCATGATATTGTTTTGTAATAATTCACCTAATAAATAAACTATAATAAATAATAATTAGTTACGCCGATATCTATACAATGTTTGGTGGTTAAAAATAAAACTAATGTGTAGCTTTACAAATAGTAGGCAACTTGTTATACTTCGCCATGTAAGAAAAAGATTTTATTTATTAACTGGGTAGCAAATAGAAGTTGGATATTTTTGTCATGACTATTTTTTCGTTTCGTCTTAACAATTTTTTTGCCCCCCGAGAACACGCACCCTACGCAGCTGCGTTTTTTTTAAACCTTTAAATTTTCGTCTTTAAATTTTATTTTTTTAAATAAAATTACGTTAATTGAGAGTAACTACACTTTTTTCAACCTCTAATTACTGATTCACAAAAATTAGCCTACAAAGTTTTATACTACACAAATATAAAACGATAATTAATAATAAAATTATTAAACTGAAACTTGGCAACATTGCACTTACACCTTTGTTTATAATATAATATTTATGACGTTACATTTTTACACATTTCAGGTATTACAATAATTATGGCAATACGTTTACACTGATTTCGAGATTATATATTTATGGATAACTTGTCACAATCTAAAAAATGTTATAGATTCCTTTAAACCGTGGGTAAATTAAAAATTATCAGTTCTATAGATTCCTTATAAGATGGCGCACCTAGTATGTTAATAATTATGATTATGCCACAATCGAGGATTATTCACAGCTTGTCACAAACATTACGGGGCTTGTAATAGTGTGTGTGTGTGTGTGTGTGTGGTCAAATTTTGTGTGCGCTCTACCTCAAAAAGTAATAGGAATTTTTTAACAAAATTTCGTATTTAGTTCATACATATTGAGACTTAGAACTGATTAGATTTTGGTTAAAATCGGTACACGGAAACTCAAAAAAAAAAATATTTTGTAAATAAAAAAAATAATTTTTTTCCTTTTCTTTAAATTTTATTTTTTTATTAAATTCTTCTCTATAATAATATTAAAAAAGTATTAATCAATAATCGTGTAAATATCCAATTTTTGAAAATATTCGTTTTTCAAATTTAAAAAAAAAATTTTTTTTCTTATTTTTAAAATTTTATTTTTTTATTATGTTCTGTTCCGTAATAATAATAAAAAAGTATTAATCAATAATCGTGTAAATATCCTATTTCTTTATATTTTTGTTATTTAAAAGTATGATAAAGTTATGGGCATGGGCACATCCGATTTTTTTAAATAAAATCAAGATTATGATTTTCATTTTTTTGTCCTGCTGCTTGCTTGCTTGCGTACCGCTCAGCTGCATCTGTGTGAGTCACTAAACAACAAAAATTAAAAATACAAACATTAAAATTTATCAACAATGAACTAAATTACTGGAACAACAACTTAAACTAAACAATACAACTTAACTAACGAACAAACTTAACACTAATAAAAACAATTTTGAAAAACGAACACAGAGTCCTGCTTTTATTGTTCCTCAGGTTGCAAAGTCAGTTCTTTATTTCTAAATTACGCAACTCACATTTCATTTCTTTATCAGAACACAACATTATGGACGTAGTTATGCAAAAAGGAACCATCCACCAATAGTTAGTTTTGAGATTTCGGTGCAATTCTGATTTGACATAACAACCTGGTTATGTAACAATATGGCTACGAAATTGTCATACAACAAAAAATAGTTGAATTTGGTATTCTGATATTAAAATAATAGCAATTTGAAACGTCAAATTAAACATTTTTTGTTATGATCAATTGCTATCATAACAGTGACATTTTAGTGGTTGTTATAAGATTATTTGATAACAATTTATATTTAATTTAAAAATTAATTCGGTTTTAAAGTAAATTTTTTAAAAATGGATCCAATTGGAGCTAATTTTCATTTAAATTTTCTAAATTTATATAACAATGCTGTAAATCAAAGTAAAACAAAGTTAAACTAATAATAAATTCTAGTATTTGAATTATATTAAAGTTTACTAATTGTACAGAAATATCTTTCGTTTAGAATACAGGTTTTATTGCAGCATTTCTAATGCAACTCCATATACTCCAGAAGGTAGATACACCAAGTGTCACATCACAAGAAATATTATCGAATCTGTTGGTGTAGTTAACCACACCACTGCTGTAAAAATAATATATGCTTGTATAATTTTACACAATATTTGCATGAATAGAAATACTGTAAACTTGGCCGAAGGACCAGAAGCACCTTTACTCATACCCGAAGAACTTTTACCCGAAGAAGACATACCTAATAGAGATCGTAAACAGGTATTTTAGCTGACAAATTAAAAAAATTAGTAATCATATTTGTTTAAATTATGATAATGATTTCTTAACACACGGGCGTATATATGGTCAGAAGAACACGAATTTCACAATTATTATAACAATAACGTTGTAGAAGACTACTATCTCGGTCTAGGACATTTGAACGCGGCCGGTTGAACGCGGCCAGTTGGACGCGGCCGTTTGAACGCAGGGACGTTTGAACGCGAGGACGTTTGAACGCAGGGACGTTTGAACGCGAGGACGTTTGAACGCAGGGACGTTTGAACGCGGGGACGTTTGAACGCGAGAACTGAGATGCAATTGCACTCCCCCCTGTATTATAAATATATACAAAACTTAACCATCATTTCATAATTTTGAGAAATGAGTTTGGGAAGTATTAGAAATCTTACGGACCTTTACGTGGAGCGGGAGGATCAAAAATTAGAAAAATTGTGCTTACATAATTTATAGGCGCTCCCTTACCAAAGTAGTTCAAATTTTCGCCCCCCCTCTCCGATATCAAATTTTAAGTATTAATTTTGATGTTAGGGCTTAGGGGCTTACTTTTCCGCCGATAGACGTCCTCCAATGTTTACACCTCAGCTTTGGTCTGTATATCAGCGCGTCATGAATGATGTACAGAAGAAATAGTCACGCCAAAGCAGCATATAGACGGCTACAAACGGAATTATTGGGGATGCATAATCCAATAATTTGGAAATTTATTAACACACTAAAAAAAATACAACAAGGCAGAGATTTATTTTTGAACAACGAATTGCCGGGCACGAACCTCTACAAAAAAACAGTACGTTGATGCATACTATAGAATAAAAAAACTTGTAAAAGCTCATACACAATTAATCTGTAACCGTAATGAGAACGGGAACAGTAAAAAGATAAAATACATGTATTCAAGTGGCTCCATTCACAATTAGCAGGAACGGGAACAGAAACGATTTAACTTTTACTGCTATGATGCTGCTATGGTTATGCGCATGCGTAAACTGCCAAAGGGCGTGTTTTAAAAATTTTAGCCAATGAAATATCCTGACGTAGCTATCGTTACTGTTCCCGTTCTCGTTACTGTTACAGACTAATTGTGTATGAGCCCTTATGAATTACAATAATCGCAATATTGTTGATTTTTTGAGAAGCGTTTCTCATAATTATGAAATGAATGGTTAAGTTCTGTAAAATAAATATATCGACAAACTTTTTGTTTGCTCCAAATCCAGTTAGCTTTTATTTGTTTGTAAGCTTCTGTAATTTTATTCTTTTCAATATAAAAAAAAGCTTTTTCGAAAGCTCGTTTAAATAATGTGGTTTATTTGTGTCCTGTAGCTCAACATTGATAATTCTATTTTATATAAAAAAAAAGGTTATATTTATTTTTAATTTATTATTATATTTAAATATAATGAGGGGAGGTGCAATTGTATCTAAGTTCTCGCGTTCAAACGTCCCCGCGTTCAAACGTCTCTGCGTTCAAAGGTCTCCGCGTTCAAACGTCCCTGCGTTCAAGCGTCCCTGCGTTCAAACGTCCCTGCGTTCAAACGTCCTTGCGTTCAAACGTCCCTGCGTTCAAACGGCTCTGCGTTCAAACGGCCGCGTTCAACCGGCCGCGTTCAACCGGCCGCGTTCAAATGTCCGGCTCCGCTACTATCTACATGTTGAGATAGACGAACAAACGCATATTGATGAGAAAAAGGACCGATATTCTCATATCTGGGTACTGTATTGACGTGAAAACTAGAAAGCAATACTGAGATATGTGCCAGAATTGCAACAGGAAATAGAAGCCTATCTTCATTTAACGCAATGATTACAAGAATGTTGTCTAGAACGGTCAAAATTCGAGTATATAAGACTATAAAACGACCAATTGTAACATACGCAAATGAACTCTGGACCTTAATAAAGAAAGATCACCTAATTCTCGAGGTGTGGGAAAGGAAAGTATTGAAAAGGATCAATGGAGGAACACTGGAAACAACAGGATGGTGAAGACGAACCAATAGTGAGATTCAGGAATTGTATGGGGAGCCGGTGTTAACAGCATTCGTAAGAGCACAGAGATTGCGATGATTGGATCATTTGCTGAAGATGAGTGAAGACAGAGTACCGCTGCAAATTTAGAATAGTTAAATCGATGGAAGAAAAATACGTGGAAGACCGCTATCTGAATGGAGTAAAAATGTGTTGAATAGTTCCTCTGTTGAGGATGGTACACATTTCTTCCTACTTCTCGATGGGTTTTTGTGAATTTGATGGGTGGCACTTACCATTTAACATAACTTTATTTTTTAATAAATGACCTACAATCCTTTCCATTTGATTATGGGTAGTTTTTTCTTTGCCGTTTTTAGCTTTATTCATGTTGGTATAAAAATTCAAATATTAACTTACAAATATATTTTTGATTGAACGATCTGTCATATTTGTACATTTTGTACTATTTTTACAGCACATTTGAACTATTTCCAACAAGGTTTTGTTATGCTTAAATTATAACCATAATGATTATGTGAGTTTAAACAGAATACCAATTTTTGGTAACATTGTTATGGAGATGGTTATAAATTAGGATAACAATCTAGTCATAGCAATATGGTTATGTAACCATGTTCAAATCAGAATCGCACCGAAGCATAAAGTTAAAATAATGTAATTAAATCGGTTTATAATTATGCATATTTTAATTTTGTTTAAATAACACATAATGATATGTAATTTGTGTTATCAGAAAACTTTTGTGCAAATAAGTTTTCACATTATTTCGGTCACTTATAGCAAATAAACTAAATTTTATGACTTTGTCGCTTGGTTCGTTTTTGCATAACTACGTCCTATTACGCAGTTAACTTGTTACATGAATATTCAAATTATATAATACTATGTATAGAATTAGAAAAAAAGTTAGTTATTAACATTTATTTATTTATTTATTACAATAAATACATTTTAAAGATGTTATGAAAAATTCATTTATTAATTAATTGCTTATATTTTTAATAAAAGTTACTTTAAACAATTGTTTCTTGGTTACTCCTTCCAAGTAAACAGCAGATGAAACCGGTTTTACAAACTCCAGTGGGGAAGTTTCCAAGAATACTACAATCTGCTTGACATACTGTAAGTGGAAGTGGAATGCCTAAAAGTCCCTTGCACATTGCACCTTCATCTGAAACATAAATTGAATTTATTAAAATTATTTACAAATATAAATAAATATATTTTACCAAATCTTAACATTCTAATATATTAATTATTATAATTTATTATAAAACATTAATAAAAATTCAAAATAAATTAAAAATAGTATATTAAAATTATTTTACCTCCGGCTGCGCTATGCACCACAGTAATGGCAGCCAACACAATAGCAATGGTTACAAGTAATTTCATGTTTGATGAATTATAACTTTTGGTATAGAAAGTGCAACTTTTATATGAAATTTTAACCACTTAGATTGGTTGATAATCTTTTATCACAATATCGATATATCTTTTGTACGTATAGTACTAGACCTTGCACGATGTGCAAATATAATAAAATGTATAACCAAATTTATCAAATTTTATTTTTAATTTTTCTGGTTTTCGATAGTCAAAATGCAAAAACTTACAGTGGGCCAAGAAGTCTCTGTACGGTCCCATATTTTCCTATATTATCAATGTAAATTGTATCGTACGGAGACTTTTTTCCGCCATATAAAGACCGATGTTTCAGCAAAATTTCTTAGATATTTTTTGTTGTAAAATTAATTGCCTTCATTTTTTGGTATATACATTTTTGAAATTTGTTGAGCCGTTTCCGAGATATATTGACTTTAAGAAAAACTCCAATCTTTTTTTAAAGATTAATAAAGGTAACAATTATTTAAATAGCATTGTTGTGCTACGAAGTTATATTCCCAGACAGCATACAAGTCAGAAAGACTGCGTGAAATAGTCATTTTAAAGACGCCTTGTAGAAGTCCAAATATGACGTTTTAACAACCTCGTTTTGTAGAACTCTCAATTAAGAGCTCTTTAAGAAGTCTTTTTTTCTGACGTCAAAAATATGAGCTTTTTAAGAAGTCTTTTATACTAAATACATACTAAAAACCACAAATTTACTTAAAATATTCTATTTTGGGTTCTTTTTCTAGTTTTACGCCTCACGGTTAAAAATGTGGTAAAAGTTTTTGAATTTTGAATTTTTTCAAAGTTTTTAGAAATCAAATTAAGGGGGCAGTGCCTTCGGATTTCACCCCAGCAGTGCTAGGTATAAGAATTTCTTAGTTCAAATTATTTTAAATTGTTCATTACTACATGTGACCAAGTTCAGATTTGATATTTTTGTGAGGTTATGGTAAGTCAATTTTGTGCATGTTAATCAATATTTTCTTTAGTTCGAATATTTTTTTAATTTTTCAATTTAATCGATTATGTACAACTGAAGATTGGAAATAACCATAAAATAACGTTATATTGTACTATTGTATCAAGAATTCTAATAATTTCAAATATTCTTAATCCAAACCTGTTATGTGATAATTGTATCTTTTTTTAATTTTTTGCATTTTGATTTTCTACGTATTCTATTATTCTAATTTTTTTAAATATCCAAAACGACTTACACAATTTGCAGTAATCCCTTTTAAAAATTTCATTTAAATATAATTATGACTAATTTATATACTGGGTGCTAAATGAGTTATGCCCGGTTTCTGAAGATCTCTGGTTATTCTCTGGTCAGCTAATCAAAGGTTAAAGTTAACCTTAGGTTAAAGTAAGATGGGTTTCTGAAACCACCAACTACTAGAGGATAAGTAACCTCTTGTCAACTCGCCTGATTGAATTGCCGGTAGATGGGGATACAGTAGTTACTTCAAATTAACCAGTTTTTTTTGAAATTTTATTATTTTATGTTGGCAAAAATCTGTTATGTATTTAAATGTTTTGCCGAAAAGTTTAAATATAATATTATATTTATTATTATTATTATTAAAAATATTTGAAAATAAATTATTTTGTGCGTAAAAATAAAATAGATTTGAATAAAAGAAGTAAAAATTTAACCGACTTCGACAAAGATGTCTTATTTGATATCGAACAAGAGTTTAATCATAAATAAAAGAATAAAAAAAAGACGGAACTAATATGAAATTTAAAAACGATCCATGGATCGAAATAAGCACTGAATTCAATTCAACTGTCATAATAAATTCGATTGCGCATGTTCTACAAAGTTAACCAGTGGATAACCCGAGCTCATCCGCAGGTCAACTTTGACCAGAGATCTAAGGATAACTTTCGCTATAGAAACTCAAAATCTGCAGATATATTGCGGTTAAGCTTAACCTTTGTATAACTCGAGCTTCGGAAACCGGGCATTAGCCGAACATAGGAAATTAACATGTAAAAACTTATTTATGCAAATTCCTGCATTCCTAATTATTTTAGAGAAAAAATGAAAAACACAAAAATAATGCAGAAATATAAACTACGAATGATAAGAGCATTAGATTTCATCTAACTTTTGCTTAAAAAGCCAAAATATGCCTTTAAAATTGTTAAAAGTTTCATTTATCGGACTGAATAATTAGGGAAGCAGGAATTTGCATAAATAAGTGTTTACATGTTAATTTCCTATGTTAGGCTAACTCATTCAGCGCCCCGTATATTTATATAAATATATATATGTTCATTTCTAGCCATGAAATATTCACCAAGCGTGAAAGAAATGTATATACTTTTAAAAGTAATGGAATTTGACGTCATAACTACGTCATTTTTACGTCGAAATTTTTAATTAAGAAATGCAATGCAACAAATACAATAGTACTCTAATATGAAGTTAACTTCTTACATGAAACTTCAAATTATATAATACAGTAGAAGCTCGATTATCCGGGTCCACTGGGACCGTGCTCATCACGGATAATTGAAAAACACGGATAATGATAATTAAAGTAAAGTTAATATTACAAAATATATTTATTATATAGTAGATTTTAAACAAGGAACATATTAATTAAATGGTTCTATTTGAAAAAATCAGATAATTTTGTTTGTTTTTGACTTTTACTTAAATTAAGTAAAGTAGGTAAACAGAAAATTTAGACGAATTGACACTTTAAGTACATTTGTACAAGTCATTTTTTTCAAAACAATAAATTCAGCTAAATTTCATATTATGCATAACACAGAAATATGCATACATAAAAACCGCCCGCACCGATAATCAGCGCACGGTAATCAGCGCACGATAATCGATGTTTAACGCATCCCCGGATATACCGCTTCACGGATAATGCGCGCACGGATAATCGGGGTTCTACTGTACTAAGATGAATTAGAAAAAAAAAATTTAGATATTAATATTTATTTATTTATTTATTTATTTATTACAATAAATACATTTTAAAGATGTTATGCAATGTTTATTTATTAATTAATTGTTTATATTTTTAATAAAAGTTACTTTATGCAATTGTTTCTTGGTTACTCCTTCCAAGTAAACAGCAGATGAAACCGGTTTTACAAACTCCAGTGGGGAAGTTTCCAAGAATACTACAATTTGCTTGACATACTGTAAGTGGAAGTGGAATGCCTAAAAGTCCCTTGCACATTGCACCTTCATCTGAAACATAAAGTAAATTTATTTAAATTTTTTAGAAATATAAATAAATATATTTTACCCAACCTTAACAATCAAATATTTTAATTATTATAATTATAAAAAATTAATAAAAATTCAAAATAAATTCAAAATTAGTATATTAAATTTATTTTACCTCCGGCTGCGCTATGCACCACGGTAATGGCAGCCAACACAATAGCAATGGTTACAAGTAATTTCATGTTTGATGAATTATAACTTTTGGTATAGAAAGTGCAACTTTTATATGAAATTTTAACCACTTAAATTGGTTGATAATCTTTTATCACACTATCGATATATCTTTTGTACGTATAGTACTAGACCTTGCACGATGTGCAAATATAATAAAATGCGGTAACAAATTTATTTTTATTTTTTGGTTTTCGTCAGTAAAAATGCAAAAACTTGAATTAGTATTATTTAAAACAATAATAAGCACCAAAAGTGTTAAGAAGCAAAAAAATTTGTCATATTTACTGATTTCGAATAAAATATATTATACATTTTTCATATCGAGGGTTTAGAGTCAGAAGGATGTAACTGCAAATTACAATATTTGAGATATTTTGAAAAAATTCTTTTTTTCTATTTCAAGCAAGTACTGTTATTAAAGGTGTCGTGAAGTGGACATTTTTTTTGAAAAAAATCACTAAAAAATCTTCTTTAAAATGCCGTAAATTAGAATGGGGGAGTTTCCTTAGAAATAATGTTTTGAAATAATATATAAACATGAAACTGTAATAAAAATACCGCATGTTGATGTAATTGGTTGGTCTTAAAACTCAGCGTACAATTTAAAAAAAAATTTTGAATTTCAAAAAAATATTTAATCTGCCCGCCATAGCTAACCAATAAGATTTAAACATGGCCGTCCGATGTTGTCAGTTCTTAATTGAGTTATTATTGACAGCTATCATATGTTAATTAAAATTCTTTATTTTTTCATTTAATGCTATTGATTATTTCGTCACATCAATGCTGATCAATTCTTTAACTGACAAAATTGGTGCACTCTTTTTAAGAAGTCTATAAGCTGGATGGTAGCTTCTGGTAAGCTTCTGGCGAAAAGCCATATACGTGTGGCATTTAAAATCTCTTAAACTGTGGATGCAAAGCTCTTGTAAAAGTATTATTGATGTTTTAAGTGGTTCATATAATATATTTATGTAAAATATACAAATGAATTATCTTGTTTGTAAATAAATAATGAAACATTGTCGACATGTGAATCTTACCGAAGCACAACCGATCAACAAATTATATACCAACAGTATAACCAAATGTAACGGACGTCAAATATTATATTAAGAATGCATGTTAAACCAATTCACTAACAAAATCTGTTCTATTTTTGAAAAACTCGACAAACTGGGTTAATTTGATGAAAATCGCCAGAAGGCAAAAAGCCGTTTACGTGTGGCATTTAAAATATATTAAACTGTGGATGCAAAGCTCTTGTAAGTTGTCGAGATCTTTGTAAAACTAAAGTATTTGTTTTCATTAAATAAAAATTGTGAATCTAAGTAATCCATAAACATTCATATAAAATAAAAAAGTAACCACGAAATACACGGCGGCCATTACTTGTCATCAGGTAGGCATCTACATTTTAACATTTTAATAAAAGAAAGTACGGCAACATAGTACAGTTGTCTAAAATCCTATAGGTTTATCCATTCCCACTCAAAGAAGGGTTATGACGTCATAACCCTAACAATTTCAAATTTCATTAATTTTTTTCTGATACTTAACGCACTCAAAAAAATCTGAAAAACAAACTGATGGCTCCGTTTGATCTCTACTTTCAAATAAAAAAATTAAAAAAAGTAGGAAACTCCTCCATTTGATACGATTGATAATAAACGAGTTATCATATCCGTAAACAGGGAAGTGGACGAAACGTGACGTCATTTGTGCACTAACGACAGCTATAATACCACATACGCGTATTAGAATTTGAGTGCAGTGAATGTAATTCGCATTATTTTTATAGTATAAAGTCGATAAAAATGCCTCAATGTTGTGTATATGACTGTAAGAACAACGAAAGAAATAGTAAGTTCTTTTTCATTTCCCAACAAGGATAAAAAACCAAACTTACACCGAAAGTGGTTGGATAAAATTAAAAGAAATAACTTCGTTGCTACCAAATCAAGTCGCATATGCTCCATCCACTTTAAAGAAAGTGATTTTAAACAATCATCGATATTGAAAAAAAAGCTTCTCCCAAAATGTTCCACTAAATCTAAATTATTTTTAAAAGAAGATGCCGTTCCATCACCTTTTTAAATAATGTAAAATATAAAGACCAGGCTCCAGAACGTGCATGTTCTTTTTTAAGAAAAAAGAAAAGGCAAGAGATTGTCAACGTAGCTATTGCATCTACTAGTAGGCAATCTTTAGAGGATACACCAATTGAAAATATAGACTCGCCACAAGAATATGAAGAAAGTGGAATAGGAATACAGTGTGAAATGGGACAAGAAATTTTACGCTTCGTTTTACACGAATCTGTAACGGAAAATAAATCAAAAGTTTTTGACTCTAGTTTTCACTCAACTGACTTTTCAGATAGCGACGACAGTGATGAATCGGAAATTGGAGATTGTCAGAAGATGCAAGAGGATGCTGAAGATATAATGGAAACTAAACTTCCTGTGTACATTATATACTTCGAATGTTTGAAGGAATTATTTTCTTTGCTTAGATGCAATGATTGTGGTTGTAGTTTTCAGTTGGAAAAGACAAATGTTAAAGGTTGTTTATTACTGGTCAAATTTGTTTGTGAAAATGGACATTCATTTATATGTAGGTCTCAGAGTACTACAAATTATTTTGCCAAAGGTAATATAGAAATTGCAGCAGCTATATATATGGTGGGCATGAATTTTACAGCTTTTCAGGCAGTGTGCGAAACTGTTGGAATCCAGTTGTTTTCAAATTCAACTTTTTATAATATTGTTAAAAATTTTGTGATACCTACTGTTAAACAGTCATGGATGGTCCAAAAACATGATCTGCTCTTTTCTCTAAAAAATTCGAATGAACATTGGACTCTTGCAGGAGATGGACAGTTCGACCCACCGGGCTTTTCAGCAAAATATGTCACTTACTCCGTAATGGATTTGAAAACCAACAAAATTGTAGATTTCATAATACTTTAACGTGGACAGGTTCAAGGCGAATTAGAAAAGCAGGCTTGCGATAAAATTTTTGGAGGATTTTGAAGAAAATGGATTGAAGATTGGTGTATTTTTATCAGATCGACACATTGGTATACATTGCATGATGAGGCAGAAGTATTCACATATTGATCATCAATTCGATGTGTGGCATGTTGCCAAAAGTTTAGTAAAACAAATTAAGTCAACGGAAAAGAAAGCTCCACTTCTAGGACCTTGGAGGACAAGTATTGTAAACCATTTGTGGTGGTCGGCTATGACCTGTAACGGGGAATCTACAATACTAAAAGAAAAATTTACATCACTTCTGTACCATATTACCGACCAGCATTCCTGGGACAGTAATATGCATTTTCACATGTGCAAACATCCTCCATTATCTGAAGAGGAAAATAAAATGAAAATGTGGATATCTCCAGTGTCTTCTGACTACCGCTACCTCCAAAATATTATAAAAGACAAATGATTTTTAACAGATTTAGAACATTTGAATAAATATACTGTCACACAGGAAATTTAGAAAGTTATCACAATGTGCGCCTGAAGTACATGACTAAATAAATTCATTATAGCTTCGAGGGAATGGTAGCACGAAGTATTTTAGCCATAATGGACCATAATGCTAATGTCAATAGACCTAGAGTACAAGAAAGGGTAGAATGGTCAAAGTCACAAAAGAAATGGGTTTATAAGCAGATCTCGGCCAAGCATAAGTGTAATGAACATACTATTATGTGAAATTAATCGTTCTGTGTACAATTATGATAGAAGTCAAAAGCAAATCTACGAAGACGAAGATGAAATTCCTGCTAACATAGCCCCAGTTCAAAAACCGTCTTTGGAAGAAGCCAGAAATAGACACTTGTCAAGATTTCAATATTAGTAACTTTTTAACTCCCGTACTTTTGCAATAACGCAAGCTGGAATAACTTTTCTTTTCTTTTTGCCTAACGGAACCCAGGGGTTTATCCAATATACAAATTGCTTATAAGCCATATGTCGCCATAAATGGTTAGTAATTTCACTGAGTTATATATAATCAGTGAAAAAGCAGTTCTTAGCCCATGTAGCACACAATATTGTATGTTAGTGCAATATTGCAAGATTCAGTCAATATCGGCCTAATGTTCAAAATAACATTTTTACAAATTAACAAATATTTTTAAATAACTAAAGATAGAACATTGTTTGTTGCTAATATACTAATTTATTGTTCAAAATTAAAAATTTCATGATACTCTAATAATTGCATTAATATACTCAAATTGAATAGTTTACGTTCTGCGATTTTGCTTACGATTTTACGTACGATTTCTCTTGTATGACTGGTTTTGGTGGTTTTCTGTTCACGACATTCGTTTGCGAGTTCATTTTCGGGTCGAATCGTACAACGTAAATTTCAAATTATTTGCTTACGACAACTTGGAAGCAAAATCGTAAGTAAAATCGCAAGAAAAATCGCATAACGTAAACTGCACTGTCGCCATTTACGCTTGTCTTTTCGTGTATGATATAATTTTCCCATTTTAGCATTGAAATCTCCCAAAATAACTAACATATCTTGTTTGAGAATTATTTCGAAGAGAATTACAATTTCGCTATAAAAATCATCATATTACAAGAAATACATTAGCGTTGTGTATAAGTTGTATAGAAAGTATAGTCTGGAACTCGTTTGGAATGGCTATTCTGCACTTGTGGACCGTCACCCGAGCCGATAGGCAAGGGTGATGAACTTTCCCCTCGTGCAGAATGTGCCAATTCCTAACTCGTTACAGAATATACTATTTTAGTACATTTGGGAGTTTATTTTGGACATTTTATTTAAATATAATAGTAAGTAATTTTTAAATATTTGGTCATTTCTAGCCATGAAATATTGATCAAACGTAAAAAAGAAAATATACTTTTAAAAGCAATGTAATTGACATCACAAATACGTGATTTTAACGTTGAAATTTTTAATTAACAATTGCAATTCTTCTTGAAACTTGGTATTATATAATGCTATGTAGAATTATAAATAAAAATTAGTTATTATCATTTATTTATTTAGTTATTTATTACAATAAATACTTTTTAAAGATTTTATGAAAAGTTCATTTAGTAATTGTTTATTAATATTATATTAAGTTACTTTAAACAATGGTTTCTTGGTTATTCCTTCCAAGCAAACAGCAGATGAAACCGGTTTTACAAATTCCAGTGGGGAAGTTTCCAACAATTTTACAATCAGCTTGACATACTGTAAGTGGAAGCGGAATGCCTAAAGGTCCCTTGCACATTGCACCTTCATCTAAAACAAAAAGTAAATTTATTTAAATTATTTACAAATATAAATAAATATATTTTACCAAACAATAACATTCAAATATTTTAATTATTATTATTATAAAAAATTCAAAATAAATTAAAAATAGTATATTAAAAGTATTTTACCTCCGGCTGCGCTATGCACCACAGTAATGGCAGCCAACACAATAGCAATGGTTACAAGTAATTTCATGTTTGATGAATTATAACTTTTGGTATAGAAAGTGCAACTTTTATATGAAATTTTAACCACTTAGATTGGTTGATAATCTTTTATCATACTATCAATCATTCTTTTTTACGTATAGTCCTTAATCTTGCACTATGTGCAAATATAATAAAATGCAGTACCAAATTTATCAAATTAATTTTCAATTTTTGTGGTTTTCGTCTGTAAAAATGCAAAAACTTGAATTAGTATTATTTAAAACAGTAATAAGGACCAAAAGTACTAAGAAGCATAAATATTTTTTATTTTTTCGTATCACAAAAAATTGATTACATTCAAATTTTCTAGATTTTAGGGCTTTTCATGAACACCGCTCAATTTAAAAAACTGAGCATCGAAATATTTCAGATCGCTCGAACAAATCATTCCAAAGAGGTAATTTTCACAAATCAATAATGATAATAAATACACGGTCCATGAATCATATTCGTCGTCACTACTTCATACAAATCGGCATCTGTTTTGAGATCAGGAATTTCTGCGCAAATGATGGCGTCAATTTCATCCGGTCTTATTTTCTCAACCATCTACAGAAGAATATGCGCATGAGGTAGTCCTCTTTTCGCCACTATACCGAGTACATTCAACATCGCATGTCTCAGAAGACAATATACTTGACAATGTAGTTCATGAGCGCCTTGAGTTTCTGCTTGAATATTCATGCTGTATTGTCGTGGCGATCGCTGTATGGTTGACCGGCTAGTAAAGAGCTGCGTGGTTTCGATCTATTTTGGGTTGCAAGTGGGTAGGCCAACATTTTTACATTTCCATCCACATTAACAGCATCACGCAGCAGAACGTATTTAAACGTTTATAATATCAGACGTTCCGTTTCAATTTTGACATACATATTTCAACGGCAAACTGATGAAATAATCTGCGGCATTTCTTGATGTGATCGTCGTCGTTTCGACAAATCATGAAACAGTAGGCATAAAAATTCAACGAGCTAACTTTATTGTTTGTTTCTTGACCTGTAAATGAACAACGAATTTGGTAAGGAATCAATAGAAAAATGGTGAACATTTTTATCCATCCTCTCCTCGGCAAAATATCAGTGAGTATTGTAATGCATCATACAAACGATGAGTTTCGGAGATATACTGAAGGTTACCAACATCACGCAGTCGAAGCACAATGGTGCAAGATACAACATTCTCCTCAATAACCAAAATGGAAACTTCATTCAACGTCCGTGAATTAAAGGGTACTTCATGTTCGCGTGCTGGTCTTTTGTCTGCTCTGATCACTATTTTATAATCATCGGATGACATCATTTGCAGTGCAGTCAGAACAAATTGACCAATTGATTGTGTTTATTTAAGAGTTGTTGTAGTTGCCCAATAATCTCTCGCTTTATAGCACGACTTATTGCACAACGCAGATTGATTTCATCATCAGAATTTCCAAGGAAATAAATCTGAAGAAATTTGTGATCACTGATCAGCATTCTGCAAGATGGTGAATTTGTCTTGAAACTGTTTGAAGAAAGTTTGAAATTGATGAAATTAATGAGCCACGGTAAAACATAAAATAATTTACCTTAATAGTTGGGTTAAAACCTAGTTCTTCGATAATATTTGCCCCAAATGATGTCATTTGAAAGACAGTGTTGCACTTTTGTATATTCTGCAAGAAATGCTTCGATCGAGGTTCTTGGCCAGAAATCAATGATGCCAGTGGCTCTGATGACGGTATCAGTTGTGGTAATTTAACCTTTTCACTCGCACAACATAATCGTCGAAATTTGTGTCGAAATTTAAAAGCATTCCAATGTTGACAAACAGTACTCATATTGGATGGTATTTGAACGCCAAACGTTCGTATCGAATTGTGGCATTTGACCATCCATTCCACTCCCGCGCTTGAGAAATTCTTATTTGATTTACCTCCAAATGTTGTGCATGCTCTTCGTCAGTCTCATTGACTTGATGATAATGTAATCGTCTTACGTCGACCGAACGCCTATATTTCGATTCCTCACTGGTAACATTTTTAAAGAAATTACATAAAATGTCATACTTAAGTGTCGCCCTCTGCCAAACACAATACGAACGAATATGTAATAAGGAATCTGGTACATTTATTCAAGCTCGTTATTAACTGTGTCAAAACCTGTTCTAAAATCTGTTTCGGATAAAATTTTCGTAAATATTATTACATACAAACCTTGTCCTGACAATCCTGAAGTGATGAAGTGATGAGCGTACATACATTTTCTACGTTACATTTTTATTTATATAAAAGAAGAAGAAAGTAGAAGATTTTATACAGTATAGGTAGTGAATATCGCTCTCCCGGTCTAAGATTTACAAATCTTTTAGAAGCAGATCTGTTGGCATGTGTCGCTGCGTCTTTGACAATACTTCTTGATATCTGCCTGTCTTGGGTCACCAACTTCCATTGCTTTCAATTCGTTCGTTACCTGGTCCCACAATCTCACTTTCGGTCTTCCTCGTGTTTTGTCCCCGCTGGGTTTCCATATAGTTATTTTCTTTACTATATTGTCTTCAGTCCTTATCATAAGTATGTCCTATCCACCTTATTTTTTGTGAAATAATGAACCTTACCAAGTTTCCACCCTGTATTTCTTTTTTTATTCCAAGATTCCTTCGAGGTCTACATTCTCCGTTATTATCACGTTTTTTATCCAATATTGTGCGGAAGACTTTTCTTACGAACACCCTTAGACATTCGGTCTCTGATTTAGAAAATCACCTAGTTTCGATGGCGTATGTGATTCAAAATCAAAAATTTATATAGTATATTATGTACATGTAATGTACAGTAGAATCCGCTTAATGTGATCACGGATAATGTTATCAGTCGGTTATTGTTATCATTTTGACTGGGAACCGGCCGCTTTAATCACTTTACATACAAAAACCACCTGATAATGTGATCAAAAAGCCGCTTATTATTATCACTCTTTCTCTCTCTTTTTCTCTTTTTCGAAGTATTTCTTTCTGATTGGTCATTGAAATTTTATAAATTTACAAAACACGTCACTCTTTTTAATTTCTATACAAAAACGAATTAAGTTTCCCGTTTCATGGCGTGTTTCTATTTTTATTTTGATAAATATGCACTTTGCTTTATGCATTTTAATTTAAGTTTAGTTTATTCTTGCTAAATTTACCCAATTCTTCTTAAATTCATTTTTTCTGAAATTTGCTTATTGTTATCAGTCGGTTAATGTTATCAAAATGTTCTTGGCCCAAAGTGATCATATTAAGCTGATTCTACTGTATTAGAGTACATTTTTCGCATTTTTTGTCACAATAAAAACGGTACCATTCCTTCCTAAAAAACATTTGTTGTACTGGGATTATGGTTTATCATACCCTAACCTAAGTGACCCTTAATCAATTTTTATAATATAAAATTTCGTTTTCTACTTAATTGAGTTTTAAATAAAAAAATTTTTTTAAACATTTATGCAATATTATTAAAGAAATGAAGCATTGGAACAATATATCAGCAGATTCATATCAGAACAGATTTATCAAATCGTATGAATTATTTTTTTATCTAATACAAACTACAGAAATATTGTAGTATAGTCCATTTGTTTTAAGAACCAATTAAGAATTGGTACTAAACCGATGACCTCGAAATATTAACCAATGAAATTAGTTTGAAATTAGGTGGTTTCACGCTAGCGAAATTTAGTACGTATTATTGACAGATAATTAATTTTTTGTATGAAGTATATTAAATAGTTCCTATGCAGTATTTTTTTACTTATTTTATCAAAATTAGATTAAGTAAACTTATGATATAAACTTGGAAACATTCTAGATCAGGCAACACACGTAACAACATATTAATGACGTTTCCTTTTGTAAATGTGGTTTGCGTTGGATCCATTTTTAGTATCGTGGATCGACTATGGTACCCTTTTAAACACTGCTTTTTGGTACATTTGGGGTTTCTTTTAAACATTTTATTTAAATATAATTATAAATAGAGCTCGGATTTTATGCTTGTGTTTTCTTTCTTTTCAACAGATTCGTTTTGAAATCTGGACAAATTAGGTAAAAACGAATTCGAAAAACTGCTTGCCAAAATGCATATTTTGCATATTTTCAACATTTGGTACATATTTGACCAAATAATGCATATTTTAGCCACTTTTGGTGGTTTTTAAAGAATTTTAATAAAGAAAATAAAAAGATTATTATTAAATTTGCTAATTTAAGCAATTATTTTATTTCATTTTAAGCAACTTAATTTTTATATTTTTTTGAATAAATAAAAAAGTAAATAGTAATGTTTTAAATAAGTAAAATATTAAATTGCTTTAAATTAAATAAAACAATTGCTTAAATTGGCAAAATTTGATAATATGATACCAAATATGCTCAAATATGCAATACTATCCCAAATATGCACCAAATGTTGAAAATATGCATAATTTTGCAAATTTTACCCAATTCCTCCAGATTTATTATTAAAATTAATAAATTTTATAAATCTAGGTAGTACCTACTTATTAAAAATTTAAAGAAAAAAAAAGCAAAATTAGAAAATTAGATATTTTTTAGTTTGCATATAATCCTGACACATCACACTTATTTTTTGTAACGTATCCTGCACACTGGGGTTTTAGAGACCCCAATATTGTTTTTATGATATTTTGAAGTAAACAACCAATTTTAACAATATTTGTGTTTAGTACTCTTTAACAATATTGTCTTACTACGTAGTATATATTAGATAGTCATTTTTCGTCCGTTTTGGTCAAATTATTATTAAAAACTTGAAAAATGGGATAAATTTTGTGAAATTAAGCTCAACATTTTATTATTAAAAAAGTAAATTTATTAAATGAATTATACTTTGAGTTATTGACAAGGTATACCTTTAACAAAAATAAATTTTAGTTTGCCAAAAAAATGTGCTGGCTACTCTTAGCCAAGCTTCTCAACTTCGCTGTTGACATTCATAGCTCAGCCTTTTTTTTAATTTTAAATTTTAAAATTTGTCAAAATATTTTTAAAACTCACTTTGATCAGTAATTCAAAATCAGTAATAAAATCAGTAATCAGTAAATCAGTAATTATTTTATGGTAAATAAAGCTAATATTCCATAAAATTCAATTAATGTTAGATTTTAAAAGTATACGTGAACTGCACACTGGGGACTGAGATACCCATAGAAATTTATTTTCAATTATTGTAATTCGCTTAATGACTAAAATGCACCTACAAATATTCACACCTATTCACATAACTTTGAACTTAATTTACAAGAATGGATTTAAAAAAAATCATTACAGCACATGTGGCATTAATTTATATGACTCTTAGGGTTTCTGAGACCCCAGTGTGCAGTTCCAAGGTTAAAATTAATGTGATTTGACGTCATAACTACGTCAGTTTAATGTTGAAATTTTTTTAAATTATAAATGGAATGCCATTTGACAAACACAGTAGTACCTACCTACTTTAAATTATATAATACTAAGCAGATTTAGAAAAAAAAATTAGTTATTAATATTTATTTATTTATTTATTACAATAAATATATTTTAAAGATGTTATGAAAAATTCATTTATTAATAATAGTACGGGTTCCGAAGTAAGGTCGTTTTGCACCGATCTGCTTACCGGACGAAAAGTATTTTTTATCAAACATAATATGGTAATAAATATATTGCACATGAGTTGCCTAATGAAATATGGTCCATACCATCCTTAAGGGGGGGAGGGTAAAGACGAAAAAAAAGGCATATTTTCATGATTTTTTTTGTTGAGATATGAATAATTTTGGTTGATTTATTTCATATACACGTTATAGTGTAACATCTGAAGTATCTTTGAAAAAATTTTCAATTAAAAATACCAATAAATAAGTCCGTGACAGCGAATTTCCCAATGCGATTTGAAAAAAAAAGTTGTTATGTGGTGAACTTCATAACTCGAAACCGGATCATCTGAAACAAAAAATTCGATATGCGTTTGAAAAGTGATATTTTTCCCGAGGTAGTCAGAGGGAGTTTTTTTAATTTTTTTTCCATTTTATAATAACAAATTCACCAAAATGTTTTAGCGAAAATCGCATTTTTCACTTCAAAATGATGCCAAATGTGAAAACATCTGAAAAAACAAAAATACTCTTTCTGACTACTTAGGGAAACATATCATCTTTTAAACGCATTTTGACTTTTTTGTTTCAGATGATCCGGTATCGAGCTCTGACGTTCACCGTATAACAACATTTTTTCTATGCGCCTCTAGGGATTTGCTTTCACGGACTTATTTATCAATATTTTGAATTGAAATTTTTTTTAAGGATACTTCAGATGTTATACTACAACGTGTATATGAAATAAGTAAACCAACATTATTCATATCTCCAAAAAAAAAATCATGAAAATATGCCTTTTTTACCTTTTTACCCATAATTAAAAATACTGTAATTAATTTTTTTTTAATATTTCACTGACTTGCTAACTAAACGAATTTAATATTAATTGAAAGTATGAAGCATAAGGATCATGCAAAAATTAGGTTGCTTAACTTTTTGTGGTTCCGTAGCATCGGGTTGTCTGATATTGACTGTGAACCGAAACTAGTAATTTGCACTAATCCGCTTTCTCATTGAATCATATCTTAAAATAAAGAAAATTTTATTGCAAACACGATGGTGTAGGGTTGCCTTCAAAAAATCTTTCAATTAATCGATCTTTTGCTTCTTAGCACTTTTGGTCCATATTACTGTTTTAATTAATGCTATTTTTGCATTTTTACTGACAAAAACCAAAATTTACAAATAAATTTAATAAATTTGGTACCGCATTTTAGTATATTTGCACATCGTGCAAGGTCAAGTACTATACGTACAAAAGAGTAATCGATAGTATGATAAAAGATTATCAACCAATTTAAGTGGTTAAAATTTCATATAAAAGTTGCACTTTCTATACCAAAAGTTATAATTCATCAAACATGAAATTACTTGTAACCATTGCTATTGTGTTGGCCGCCATTACTGTGGTGCATGGCGCAGCCGGAGGTAATATATTTTAATATACTAATTTTAAATTTATTTTGAATTTTTATTAATTTTTCATAATAATAATAATTAAAATATTTGAATGCTAAGATTGGGTAAAATATATTTATTTATATTTCTAAATAATTTAAATAAATTTACTTTATGTTTCAGATGAAAATGCAATGTGCAAGGGACCTTTAGGCATTCCACTTCCACTTACAGTATGTCAAGCAGATTGTAGTATTCTTGGAAACGTCCCCACTGGAGTTTGTAAAACAGGTTTCATCTGCTGTTTACTTGGAAGGAGTAACCAAGAAACAATTGTTTAAAGTAACTTAAAAATATAAACAATTAATTAATAAATAAACATTTCATAACATCTTTAAAATGTATTTATTCTAATAAATAAATAAATAAATAAATATTAATAACAAATTATTTTTTCTAATTCATTATAGTATTGTATATTTTGAAGTTTCATGTAAGAAGTTACTTGTTATTATATTGGAGTACTATTGTGTTTGTTGCATTTCATTTCTTAATTAAAAAGTTCAACGTAAAAATTACGTAGTTATGACGTCAAATTTCATTACTTTTGAAAGTTTATAAATTTCTATCAAGTTTGGTGAATATTTCATGGCTGGAAATGAATATATATAAATATATAAATTAGTCATAATTATATTTAAATTAAATTTTTAAAAGAAAACCCAAAAGAAATTTTTAAAAGGGCATTACTACAAATTGTGTAGGTTGTTTTGGATATATTCATACGATTTGATAGCTCTGTTCTATTCTATTAATCCATTGATTTACTGTTCCAAGTCTTCATTTTTTAATAATACAATTGCATAAATGTTTTGTAAAAATTTTTTTTATTTTATAACTAAATTAAGTAGAAAACGAAATTTTTTATGTTATAAAAATTGATTAAGGGTAAGTTAGGTTAGGGTATCTCCGTCAGATAAACTATAAAAGCCGTTTTACATCTATATGTTGTCACACAGGACTTCTCATATGAGAAATATTTTGGTGTTTACACTGTATGTTTTCTCATAGTCAATCACTCATAAGAAAACAAATATGTAAACCATAGTAAAACATAGATACTCTTTTGAAATTGAATGGCGTCTATTCGTGTATGAGAAAACACAAAACATACGAACAAAAGGTGGCGAACATACACAAAGCTAGTTAACAACTTAAAAAAAGATTAGGTATGGTGCTTTGTAAACATGTGGTAAACATTCATAATGAATTTAAATTTAATAATGAATTTAAATTAATTCAATATTAAAATTAATTTTAATCAATCCTTCTACATTTTTTTCTTTACAATAACAGGAACATCCCCGTTAAAGTGTATAATATTACTACCAATATAATTTCATAGCACAACATTGCTATTTAACCTTTCCAGTACTAACATATTTGTTTATAACACGAGTACTAACGTCGGAGTTTGAGACCGATTCTAGTTTTTAATTTTTTTAACGCATTTTTTACATTTTTTTCACCATAAATGGAATAATATCAAATGGCTAGGTATTTTTCTTTATCATAATGTTAATTTTAGTAGGAAAAAATCATTTTATTTTACAAAATTTTACTGTTGTAAAAATATTAAAAATTATAAACAAGACCAAATTAACAGTTAAATTTTAGAAATAGAAAATCACATTTGACGACAACTGATATTATTATCCCTAAAGATAATACTGTTATTAAGAATTAAAAAAAATGGTTGTAAGTTAGCCCCAACAATAACCGAAATATTTCGCCTACAATTTACTTCGTTATTTGCACATTGCAGTCATTGTAAATTATTACCGCATGTTCTAAACAGAGGTATTTTTTACCTTTGATTTAAAAAAAAAACATTATACTCACTGTGCGCAACGGTAAACGTAGTTTATTTACACAAATATACATATAGTAATCGGGTAAATTTTCCAATTGCAAACAATCACTTATTAAAAATTAAAATATTTTTGTAATGTTAGTACTAACGTCGGACTGTTAGACCGTTGTTGCCTATAAATAAGAAACAAGCGAATATTTTGAATGGTAGAGGTAGCGATCGCGGTGGCGATTAAATGATGTGCGTGAAGTTAACCCCGCCATTTTTGAAAATTTAAAAACTGAATATTGTGCCGGATTGTGCCCGATGTGTGCTACGTTGTGCCGTATTTTTTTTTTTTTTTACTTTATTTTTTGTTGATTTTATAGAGATTGCTTATTTTGGGGTAGAAGTTAGCCCCGCCATTTTCGATGATTCTAAAAATCAAACTTGTATTGGATTATACTTGACTTGTGCCGTTGTGTGCCGTAAATTATAAAATTTTATTTTGATAAATAAAATTTTTTTGGGCCAAAAACTATTTTATCGATAGAAGTTAGCCCCGCCATTTTCGATAATTCTAAAAATTAAAATTGTATTGGATTCTATTCGATTTGTGCCGTTTTGTGCCGTTAATCATAAAATTTTATTTTGACAAATAAAAGTTTTTTGGGCCAAAAACTGTTTTATCGATAGGAGTTAGCCCCGCCCCGCTCGACACCCTGTATATAGTCTCTCTTATGCAATGGTAATTTAATAAAACCATCGAAAATGGCGGGGCTAACTTCTACCCCAAAATAAGCAATCTCTATAAAATCAACAAGAAAAAAGTAAAATAAAAAAAAAATACGGCACAACGTAGCACACATCGGGCACAACCCGGCACAATATTCAGTTTTTAAATTTTCGAAAATGGCGGGGCCAACTTCACGCACATAAAATAAATTAAAAATTAATATGATGAATGCGATAATATACTAAATTTTAATTTTGGTCACATGTGCAAAAAAGTACTTGATAATTTGATAAAACTTTATCAACCAATTTACAAAAGTACTTCAATTTGAATATAAAAGGAGCATTTTATACACCAAAAGTTATGATAAATTCATCAAACATGAAATTACTAGTAACTATTGCTAGTGTGTTGGTTGCCATTGCTGTGGTACATGGCGCATAAGCTGGAGGTAAAATAATTGTCATATAGTAATTTTCAATTTTTCTTTGGATGCTTATTAATTTTCCTACTGTTTATAATATAATATTGTATTTTTAATTTGTTGTTTATAATTAATTATATTAATTAAAAAATTTAACTATTCAAATTGGTTGATATATTACTGTGGTAACTTGCAATAAGGGAATAAGTCGATTTATGTCCAAATGAATTTTTTTTTGTACAATTAGATTTATAATAATAATAACAGGTGTCAACTTCTGGTATAAAGGGAAATGTTTGTGTCACTAAACAATTGAAAATTTACAAATTTTTTTTACAGATATATTGTACCTAATACTTAAAATCTATCAAAAAAGCAGTAATTTTTTATTTTATTTCTTTTTAGTTCTGCAATAAGAAAATTTCTGATACTGTTGTGAGCCAGCAATTAAACTTTCAAAGTAAAAATGTAATCAGTGATTTTCTATTTTCTATATAATATAGAAAATCACTGAGTTTAATGCTTATAAGTAGAGTGTGGAATTATATGTAAATGCATATTTTTGTTGCTTGTTCCTATAGTCGTAAAAAATTGTATCTATCCGTTTCTAGAACTTTAAAGTTTACCACCAAAATTTGAGAGTGCATATTTAATATGTTTTTATTTTTACTGCATATTTCATATGTTTTTATTTTTAAGACATATTAAGTGCATATTTTTCATAATTTGAAGAAAATATTATTTAAAACTAAAAAATCGAATCGCGTGATTCGATCGGATACAGAGCAGTCCGGCTAACCTGTTACATACAAAAACTAGTTTCCAACATGGAAAAATTTTGACACTAGCCAAAGCCGGCCAATTGGCATTGCAATTTTTGAGTGTCTCATACCTGGTATGGTACATCTCCCTTACAAATACACAACTTTATAGGTGACGCAAAAACGTATTTTTAATTTTTATTTAAAAGTTACTAGCTTATAAGTAGAGTGTGGAATTTATGCACTAAAAAGTACCAAATATATGCACTTACATATGCAGCAATAAATGTCTGAAATATGCATGTATATGCTTTAAAAAAAAAGATTATGCACTCAAAAACAAAAACCTTTAATTTTTAAACTTAGTTTTATTGAAAATTTTCATTAAAATTGTCATTTTTTTGTTAGCAAAACAATATAAAGGGTGTTTTTTAGCTGCATGAGAACTTCAAATTGAAATAAAACATTTAAAAATTGAGGGAATTTTTTTTATGGAAGTAAATTTAACTAATTAATAAATATTTATGAATTATAATAAAAAAACTTTTTTATGCTAACTATAAAGCACGGTGGTGGAAATATGATGTTTTGGGGGTCCAAATGGACGCTAACGCGAGCTCCACTTCACTATGGGCATTTCTTATACACTCTGTATTCGATCGGATACAGAGCAGTCCGGCTAAACTGTTAGAGAAAGAACAGTTTAGCCATCCCTCCAAGCACCATTAAAGAAATAAATTACTTTTAACGTGTACCCACTCGGTACGTTGTGTATACACCCGTAGTTCATCGCTATGTAAATGAATCATTACTGCCTATAGGCCGTAATATAATTAATGCCCAGTTGCCAACCAAACATTCCGAAAATACTGACAACCTGAAAGAAAAAACAACAAATATATTCGATTTTATCACGAATTTTTTTTTGTTTCTTTTTCTTACTTTCACATCTAGCCACGATGAATCGTCTGCAGCGCAAAGGAAAAGTTCCATTTCGTAGTCTTCAAAGATTTTAGCTTTAGTCGGCACGTAATTTTCTGATTTTCTTTTCAAAAATGCCGTAACTTGGTAGTATTTCCCGATGTCGATTTTTTCGTTTAACCGAATCATACATTTTAGCATTGAATAATAAGCCCCCAAAAGTCAATGAAACTAAAAATCCACGTGTGGAAATGCGAATAGCAACAAATTAATTATGAGAATCAACAAATCAAAATGTCAACTATAGTTCATTCTAGAAAAAGCCTACTAACATTTCAACAAAATTTTTTCAATTTTACATTCTAGATTAGAAATTCATTTTATTTGAAATGTAAAAAGCAAATTGATGTTTCCCAAATATTTTGAGGTGTCCAACGACCGAGTGGGTACACGTTAAAGCACAGTACAGCACAGACCCATGTAAATAGCCGATTCCACAAGCGCCATTACGGATCTCGCCTTCGGCTCGAACCATAAACTTTGCGCTTATGTAATCGGCCATTTACATGGTCTGTGCTGTAATATACTATTACGTGTTTTTCGGGTGTTCGAATGATCGAATCCCGAACGGGGCCAAAAATTGAAATCCGTAAATATTAAAAATTAACTTTTTTTTACGTCGACACCGAATAAGATATTATTTAGGATAAGGATAAAAGAAAATAATATATTGTGTTAATTGGATTAACAGTGAATCTTTGCTTGACACGAAATTTTTGCCTTTGCAAGGCAGAGCGCCAGCGAATCCGAGCGAACGCAATAGTTGCTCGTCAAACAAAGACACTTTTAATCCGAATAAGACATACCATTTTTTCTGTAACCAAAAGTTAAATACTACATCATTAATTTTGTGAAATATTTCGTCGTTCATCTTCATTTAAACAAATGCAAAAATATTTGCATGTCTATCTAACCGAAATCCATAAAAGTCATACGTTACTAATATTGTACATTATAAAAACATAACAATGATAAATTAGTATGTCTGAACTTATTACTGTTTATGAATTTTAAATATATATTTTTGAATCACGTAGTACTACAATTTATGCAGTTAGGTTAGGTTTTCATTTTTGTTTATAACCTGCAAACTTTGACAGTGACATTTGCATTGTTGCACATTGTAGTGAAAATAGAAAGCTATATTAAAATAAAAAAGAAAACTGCATTTTAAAAATCACTTATTTGACTAGTGATTTCCAGCTTGACTGATACAATTTTTACAATGACGCACCCGCAAATTTATTTGGTTTCGAATTGGTTTATGTTCGAATTTTTAGATTAGTAACAAAAATTTCGACTTACAATTGAGGTAATGCTACTAAAAACGTATTGCTTTTAATATGGCTAGAGGAAAAATAATTTTAATTCGAAAATAGGAAAATGTAACAAAAAAATTTATACAAAAATTGTTTTTATAATCAAAGGGCGCAACCAAATTAAGCACGGATATGCAAATTTGACAAAGAACTAAAGTTAAAAGAAAGTTGTAGAAAATAGTTATTTATTATACAAGTGTATTATTAGGCCCCTAAAACACGAAAGAAAAGTTTAAACACGAGACCGCAGGTCGAGTGTTTAATTTCTTGAGTGTTTTGGATGCCAATAAGACACGTGTGTAATACAAAGTTTTATCCAATATCTCGTAATAATAGTTTAAAATGTAATTAAAAGTTTTGACATTTGACGTTTTAAAATATCAAATTGAAATTATGAAAACTATTAAGTAGTAGGTGTACTCATAATTTACATATAAGTCATTAGTGTGTAATTATAAATTCATAAGTCCACTAGTGTTTTATAGACCCCATAAGATATGTAAAATCGGCATTATTATGCCTTCATAAGACAGAGGTGTTGGATAAATAATGTAAAAAAAGTCTTTGAGAATCCGGAAAAAATTTAATTAATCAAATTAAATAGTGCTAACGTGTTCGCCAAAAGTGTAACATATAAGCAAATTTTAAATAATATATTGTAAGTAACCCTCTCAGATCGTCGTGGTTCTCCCACCCCAAGCGTAATTTCTAAAATTTCAATGTCAAAACTTCAAATCACCAGACGAAGAAGATTAAAGTGCCTCTGGCACTACACGCTTCGCAAATCACTCCGCTACGCTACGCTACGCTATATTGTAAGTAGTGTTTCGAATACACTTGCGAGCAGATGATTTAGCGTTGTTTATATAGGGCAAGGAACCAATGTGTCTAAAAGACCGAAGGTTCAGTCACGAAAATTCAATGCGACGTCATCTTAAGGGGGTGCACTCCACCTCCCTCGTGTGTTAAAAATTGCAGAGATTTTTAACAAAAGTTAAAGTGTCGGGAGCTGGAACGTCTCCGCCCGACACTAAATGTATAAGTAATGTCCGGACCCGACAACAGGTCGGGGCGAAACTGTAACCTGTAACAGGTCAGTATAAGAGATGACCGGACCGACGGCTGAACTGTTCTTATTAAGACACCGCACCGGAGTGAATAGTCACAGTTTTTGTATGTAATCCAAACATCGAGTGAAAGTTCCATCAAAAAATTTTTATTTGATTTTTTTTGGAATTGCTGTTATATTATTAGTTATTCAACGATAAAATGAAAGTAACAGTGCATATAAATTCAGCATTTTCTTTAAATTTTACGATGAAATATTCGATTGTTCACACATAAATTTTTCGACGTTTTGTAAAAATGGCGTCATGTTCCGGTTGTGAGACAGTCGAATGTACCAGTTGTGAGACTATTGCCAATTCCATCAATGCATCGAATGCAAGCTCAAATTGGACATGAGCGAAGAAGAAGACGAAAAAGATGATAAATAAATTATAGAAAAAAAATGTCATTTTTTTCGTAATTTTGGTCACTGAATAAACATTGATATTTTCCGTATTCATGGCTGTTTTACTTCATATTTCCCCACAATTAGCAGATTTTACCGAGTGTCCCTGTGACACCCATTATTTTTTCGGTCAAAAATCAGCTCAACACGGAAATGCTTATAACTTTTTTTGGATAGACGGAATCAATATAATTTTTGCAGCAATATTTGCGTATGATCATTGGCTTTCGAATGATATTTTAGATATTTGGTATGTTTAGTCTCTATAAAAAGTTGTGACTCGAAAACAAAACCCGTCTCATACCTGGTACATCTCCCTTACTTATACCCATTTAGCAGGTGACAACAGAGTTAATATAGTTACATTTCATTGCATAACCATTCGGGTTTTTTAATTTATTTCAAGTTTTCCTAATCAGAATCTTAAATTCGAAACACATGATATCAGGTGTCGGTGTCGCAAACTATTATCTGATTTCATAAAACTTTTAACGGGCTATTAAATTTAACTAGCCAACGGAAATTTTTTCTTAATGCTAACAATCCAATAAAAATTATCCATTAATTTTAACGGCTTGTTAAAAGTTTTATGAGTTCAGGCATTAATCAACCAATTGGTATAGTTAATTTTGATCTAATAAAAAGGCAGTTTTTCAATTAATCAGTTTTTACAAGTATTAGAATTATTATCACATAATAATATGTTAATAACTGTAAACTACATTAATTAATATCCAACAACTTATCGGGAATTTGACTATGGTTTAAAGAAAACAAAACCTTTAACTTTTTGTCGACGTTTCGAGTATTTCGAAATCTTCATCAGGACTACAAGAAAAAAGTTAAAGGTTTTGTTTTCTTTAAGATATAGTCCATGTGTTACGCGACAAATATGCGGTTCGACAATGTCCCTAGCCCAGAACATTTGGGTGCTCGACCAACTAGCGGGAGGTCGTGGGTAAATGCAAAAAGGGGGGACTTTGTTAATCCAAACCGCGCTATAGTTAATGGTTCAATTTCAGTTGGGTGAATACCCAAAATAATAAGAGTCAAGCACTAAAATGGGCGCCACCACAAGAGTCAAGTGTCAAACTAACTGGGTCTTCGTGGAAACCACAGTGCGCACGTACGAGTAGGTGAATTCTAAAGTTGAATCTCCCACGACGCTGGCAGTTGATTGCGTTAACATACAAATTCACAAACAGACAAAACAAAAAAATGGTTATCAAAAAAACAAAAACACAGAAAATTTACATGGATTATAATAAACAAACACAAAATAAAATGTACAAAAAAATATATATCTACTTTGGCCGCAATTGATAATAAAGAAAAGGTTTTAATCTCCCGACAAAACATGTGGTACTTTTTTATTCAAAACTTTCCACTAAAATCACCAGACTAACCTAAATATGTAATTCATTCAGAATGAACAATTTTTAATCTAAATTAATCGCTCTTCAGGCTATGTTTAGTGTAAAATAAATTAAATTTGTACCCATTACCTCATAGTATTGAATACTTGGGTCAAAAATAGGAGAACTCATAGATTCGTATTTTATCTTAAAACCCAAAAAAATTATGCTGAATTCAACATATTTAAGGTGAATTTGTAGCCTTCATCGATGTATTCGTCTCATGCGATTAGATGTAAATTGACTCCTTAACTTTCCTTTTCTTGTCTATCCTCTTCGGGTCTAGAATATCAATGTTGCCATAGTTAACATCAGCCACCCCAAAGATATGGGCGATGTTAAAATTCCTCGGACAAATTTAAATGCATGTAGTTTTATACATGTCGCACCAACGTATACAGGATCGCAATCGGTACACGAAATTTTGGTGACCGGACAGGTGACCACATGACAAGTGAACCCAAGACAAGCGAACCCACGACAAGTGACCACATGACAAGTGACCCCACTGACAAGTGATCACACAGACAAGTGAACACACGGACAAGTGAACACACGGACAAGTGACCCCACTGACAAGTAAACACACGGACAAGTGAACCCGAGTACAACTGAACACAATCGTAATTCTTAATTTTGTTTTTCTAATTTAAATGTAATTTTTGTTTTTTTTTACGATGTTTTACCAACTGTATACGTGGCATGCAAAAATCGGTAATTCCTACTGTATTCCTACTCAACTAAAAAAATCTGCAAACATATACCCAGATGTGTCAAATTTTGAAAGAATTATTACCAAATTTAGCTCCACAAAAAATTTTGGTTGATTTTGAGCAGGGCTGTATTGCTGCAGTTCATACAACTGTCCAAACGCAGAGCTTAAAGGTTGCTATTTTCACTTGTGTCTAAGTTTGATCAGAAAATTTAGTTCTGTTAGCCTTAAAGCTGATTTTGAGTTCAACATTGACACCAAATTAAAATTAAAATCTCTAGCAGCCTTGGCGTTTGTACCGATAGGTGAGGTAAGACCTGTGTTTAATGTACTAGCTGCAAGATTCCCAGATGATCATAGGTATAATGCAGTTCTTAACTATTTTTTTTTCAACTTACATTGAAGGTGCAATAGAGAGGGACCCACAATTTCCAATTTGAATTTGGAATCATTATGATGCTGCTAAGCTTAAATCAGCAAAAACCACTAATTGATGCGAAGGATTTCATAACGGATTAAATTCTCTATTTCATTGTAGTCATCCAAGTATCTGGAAGTTATTTGAAGGACTTCAGAAAGATATAGCATGTCATAGGCTTACTTTTTTAGTAAAAGCAGAAATGGGTCAACCTGAAAGAAAGAAAAGAAAATATCTACTTCTAGATGAACAGTGGCCTTAACAGTTGGAAGATATGAAAATAATTACTATAAATTATTTATTATCATACTTACGCCGAATTGCAAATCTGCAATAAAATTATAATTTTAAATAATTTTTTATGTACTTATGTAGATACTTGAAATATTTTTTGATGTATTTTATCTACTTATATTCAGTTTTAATAAAGAATATAGTTTATTAATTAGTTTATTTTTATTGTGTATTTTTAATAATTAATAATAATTATTAATTAATAATTAATAATTTAATAATTTAAATTTTATCGAAATAAGTAACAACAGTCGAAATTAGGTTCCTTTTTTTTTATTTTATTTTTTTTTATTTTTTTTTTATTTATAATATTTTCATTCGCGGCATAATAATTATATAAAATTAATTTTCATATTATATTTTTCCAAATTTTTCAGTTGTGTTTTTTTAATTTTTTAATAAATAATTTTTACCGATTCCTCTAAAAGCAAAATTTTTTTCTAATTATTCAAAAAAGTTAGCTTTGATACAACTTAATTTTTGACGAATAAATGCATTCTTAAAAATTTTTGACCTTTTTTTATTGCTGTCGACGACGATTCCTGTCAATTCAGAAACAAATCTTTGAAAAATTTCAAAATTTGTTTCAAAATATACAGTGACTCCAGAAATTATTCTTATTACAATAATACAATGTAAATCGTACCTTTCCAAGACTTTTTTCATATAAAAATCGATTTTATGTCAAAATGTTTCAGACATTTTTTGTTGAAAATTTCATTCCCTTCATTTTTGTTTCTATACATATTTCAATTTTGTTTCTGAGTAACAGCTACTTTCAAAACACTCTATAAACGAAACGAAAATAAAGGGAATTCGATTTTTATACGAAAAAAAATCTTGGACAGGTACGTTTTACATTATTGACATAGAAATGTATTTATTAATAATTTCTGGTAGTTCTGGAGTAACTGTAGGTTAGCATTGAGCCATGTTCCTCACACTGGTTCGGCAGGGATAGGTGTATCTGGAAAATTTTCTTTAAAAGCTTTCTGAAATTTTCAAATTTCTAAATTTCTTACAAGAAATTATTCCAAGTCCCAAAACAACATTTAGAAAATGCTCAAATAAGCACTAACGTGAGTTTTAAGCAAAATTTTGAAAAAAAAACGAAAAACGAAGAAACATCAAGATCCAAAAGCAATATCTTCTTATAATTTAGAGCAATAAGCAAAAAGCTTAGAATCCGAGCTCTAGCTATAACTAGAGTTATAACTCTAAAGTTCATTTTCAGTACTGTGGGCCCATAAATTATATATTACTCTATAAAAAAAAAAAAAACGATGTTAATTTACCTCCAGCCCCATGTACCAGGGTAATGGCAACCAAAACAAGAGCAATAGTAACTAATAACTTCATGGTTTAAAAATTATAACTGTTTCGTATAGCAACAGAGTCTCTTATAGTCTAGTTTCAAGAGCACTTAATCTTCTTAATAATCTTTATCAAATAAATAATAGATCACTTACATACTAGAAACATTAGAATTATTATTTAAAAATATATCGAGTGGTCGTGGAAAACCAATCAAAACCAGTTAGACCGTAACGTAACGTAACGTTTAAAGAGACAAAAGTGTGCTTCGTTACCACTACAGACATTCATACATAAATAACTATTACTGAAGAGTTTATGAGAAAATTGCTCTTTATTGAGAATCTATTGAGAAAATTGATATTCCCGAGAGTGAGAACATACTAGCTAGTCTGGATGTATCTGGAATTTTGTTCGACCACATTTGTTTGACTAACAATTATTCGACTGCAGATGTTCGACATAAAATTTATGCGACTGACCATTTGTTCGACTTGAAATTTTATTCTACATGCATTAATTTGTTCAACGGTATTTTAAATTACAAAATACCATACATTATCTTATCTTAAATCTTAAAAAGGAAAAGGGTTTATAGAATAAAAGAATGCAGTTGAATAACTATTAATCGAACAAATGCTGTTGAACAAAATTCCTAGAATCTTTGTAATTATTAAGATTTCTCTCCTGAAGATCTCTGGTTTACAAGCTTTCCAGTTACACCACTGCCTCTCGTTTTAACTAACATCATAGGAATTTTTCTATACATATAACTGACGTAATTCAATTGACAATAATATTATGTACTTACTAGTAATCTACTAAAACTAGTCGCAATTAGATAAGCATTTTGCAAGACGTTATCAAAAATTGCAAATCTATTGTTTCAGAATTAATTGAATCAAAAGCGCGTGTGATATCATAATTTTGTTATGGAACTTCAATAATCCACCAAACACTATTGCAAATCTCTGGGAAGTGGAAAATGGAAAAGATGTAAATGATTTGCTTTTTATACTGCATGAAGATAATATCAAGAAAATTTACCGGTCGGACCAAATATCATCAGTTGAGTCGTCTGTTGATAACATCTGTATATGGTTGAATTTGAAACTACCAGGTAAGATAAATATCAACCCAAAACAAGATTAATTAAAATTAAAATACTATATTATGTTATATATAGATAACAACATAGAAAAATATAGATAACAATAATTTACATAATCAAGAAATAATATATAAATAAATAAACCTAAACTAAAATACATAATATATTCACAGAAAAAACAATTAAAAAACTAAAGAGAATTTTTTATTTTTTTAACCTTGAAGAAAAATAAAAAAAAATTTTTGATAAAATATTTATCTTTATATTTCACCAATATTGCAAATCAATATTGAGCCAATATTGGAAATCAATATTGTACCAATATTATTAAATATTCAGATCAATATTGCACCAAAATTGTATCAATATTTGTGCTACATGTGTTGGTACCATATATTTTCAATTGGTTTGTTAAAATTTTTACAAAATCGGGTCTAATTTTGTTTTCTTAAGCAGCCCTCCTTTTTAAATTTAGTTTTTAACTTTTTACTTCAATCCTCAATTGTTTTGAATATTTTTAATTTATTATTTGCATAATTTTTTTTGGATTTGCATAAATTTGTAAGTATTTAGCCTTCAACGTTTCAATTCAAGTAATTTTTGTAAAATTTTTATGATTACAGCTACACCTCCGCTCCAATTTTGATTTGTACATATTTTTTGGATAGACAATCCGACAAATTCCGAATTAGTTTTATGCCAAATGCACAACGTGTGGAAGAGAAATAATTTTGCAGTGTATCGTCTACACCAAATTTTTGCTCCTTATTGGATGTGCTAAATGATTTACACTAAATAAAATTATCAGTTGAGATTGGAATTCCTAGAGAAATCTAGTGTACAAGTGAAAGAAAATCAGAGAAAATTCAAAAAAATTCGGGAAACTTTGAAGAAATCTTAGAAAGAAGAGAACAGATTGAATTAAAAAAGATGGATTACTCTAAAGTAAAAAATCGAAACAATGAGAAGCTAATTTTTATGAAATTTTTAATAGTATGTTTACACTCTTAAGCCTACTGTTCGAGTACAATTCAGTTTTGATTTTAATATTTTTAAATAAAAACCTAGAAGGGTATTTTAGGGTTTTGTTTTATCAACCCTTAAAAGGGCAAGTCTATATATAAGTTAGAACATTTTTTGGCATACAGATGTCTTCTTTGTTTATATAATTTATGATGCGGTTATAATTCTCATTTTTTAGTATTTAAACTCCATGACTGCTTACACACGATTGGGTTATTTAGCCGATATCAAGCTTGTATTAAATTGATTTTAGATTTTATTTTTAAATTAAACTTTTAGTTCTAACTTGCACTTACTTCCAAATTATATTACTTATAAAATTTTGTTTTCAAATCTATGATAATCGGAGTTAAACATCATGAACGTCATTGTAAGCGGTTTGATCTTGAGAAAAGCTTTTTCTAAAATATTATAAAGTCGCAAATAGTTCAGTTTATCCTAAAATATTCCTTTTTGATTTCTATATTTGCTGTAATGGATACCTAGCATAGTAAGTGATAATCATAGTTTAGTTTGTGCACCAATTGAAATTTTTTAAATTTTGCGCTCATGCTCCCTCCCCTAGGAGATCAAGCAATATTGCAAAATAATGTATTTATTGAGTTATATAACTTTATATTATATTATAATATATTATTATATTATAACTCACAGTTCAAGTACATAAGAAGGTGATTTATAAAGATAAAAATTATCAATAACTTTAATTGATTACAATGCAATATAAAGACTATTATTTTATTATCAATTAATTATAAATCGGCAACATGAAACTACTTATCAATATTGCTGTTGTGTTGGCAACTATTTCCATTGTACATGGAATTGGAAGTAAGATATTATTACAGTAAAAATTTTATTATTTATAATACCGATAGTTTTTCAGAATGTAGCTAATTAAGTAATAAAATATATTATTAATAACTTTTATAAATATTTATTTATTGTAGGTCTCGATGAACCTTGCAGAGGATTTTTAGGAGTTCCAGTACCATTATCAATATGTAAAACACGATGTGGTATTGTTGGATCTCTCCCTACTTTAAGCTGTGATGTCGGTTTAACGTGCTGCGTGCTTGGAAGGAAGCAACCAAAAGCAGAGTAAATGTAACATTTGTTCGTATAATTGTACACAATTTAATAAATGTAGTTATTACAATAAATCTTTCCCATGTACGGCAAATTATTAGTAATGCTTATTAAATAAGTAATAACATGTTTGCCTCAGAAGCAAAGTGCATTTTCTCCCTGAGGTGGATCGTCGATCTCATAAATTTACACCTTACAACCTCAATGAATAATATACTATTTTAAATGTATAATATTGTCAGTTAGAAATTTTGAGCGTTATACTAAGCCATTTGATCTTAAAATACTTTTAAAAAAAGTTCTGCAGCTCTATTGTAAGGTCGCATCAATATTAATTTACTAATTTTATTACCGCAACCGCACTGTATTTTCCTTACAATTCACTACATTTAACTATTTTGTTTAATTACACAACAAGGCAATTTATACAGATAAAAGTTATCGATAAGTTTATTTGATTAAAACGCAATAATAAAAAGACTTTTATTTAACCTTCATAAACCCGAGGGGGGTACAGCTGTACCCCAGACATGAATTTTTGGGTATATTTTCTATAATAATTTTTTATTATTTATTATTAAATTTTATTATTAAATAATGTAAGTTTTTGACCACGGATTTATGAAGGTTAAAAGCCGGAAAACATTAAATTGAAAAATGGTTGAAGAAATGGAAGCAGCTAGATCACCCTTTGGCTCTACACTGCGGTTGTCAGGCCCATGCTGTGCTATGGTGCACTTGTCTGGTGGCCCAGAACCAAACAAGTAACAGCAGCGTCCTCTCTACATCGGATCCAGAGATTAATCTGTCTGGCCGCAACGGGAGTGATGCGCACTGCACCGACTGCGGCATTGGAGGTCCTTCTCTGCCTCCCTCCACTTGATCTTCATGTGCAGGAGATGGCGGTTAAGGCTTCTCTTAGGCTTCGCAGTTGGGGGCTGTGGAACCACAGGCGAGGAACTGTGGGTCATATGCGGATTTTAGAGGACTTCTCAACTAGAGTACCACTGCTGCATCTTGAACCTGACAGAATTTCCCCTCAATACATATTCGACAGGAAATACAATATCCTGTTGAATCCAACAGAAACCATCGAGTATGACATATGTCTATTCTCGGATGGTTCCAAAAACGATGTTGGCTCAGGAGCAGGAATTTTCTCTGCTGAACTGAATATAAACATGAGTATACCGCTGGGTAAGCATACATCGGTTTTCCAAACGGAACTGATGGGCATACTGCACTGCGCAAAGACAGTCCAAGATAAATGCATCTGCGACAAAAACATCCAGATATTTACAGATAGTAGAGCGGCACTTGTGGCACTGAGGAGCCACAAGGTCACATCGGGTCTGGTGCTAGAATGCATCCAGGCACTAAATGAGATATCAAACTCAAATGTCATTTCCCTCTCGTGGGTGAAGGGGCATCAAGGTAACGAGGGTAATGCAAAAGCGGACGAGCTGGCAAGAAACGGCTCCAACAGCCTTCCCTGCGGTCCGGAGCCGATGATTGTGCCAGCTGTCAAAACTATCGATACCCTCCTAAAACAACATATCCTTAAGCTGCATTGCAGCAGATTGGCAAAAGAAACTGTATGCAGACAAGCAAGGGCAGCGATTAGAGCACCCTCTTGCAAACATTCAAAATATTACTTGAAGCTGTCCAGAGTCAATCTACGGATAATTGCAGGGATTTTAACTGGACACTGCAAACTGAATAAACATCTCAACACACTGGGACTTGTAGATAACCCCAAATGTCGAGGATATAACAGAGCAGACGAAACAGCAGAACATGTGCTATGTCAATGTCCGTCGTTAGCGTCAATTAGAGGTACCATGTTAGGGGACTTCTAGCCTAACATGGCCAGAATCAGCGACACTCCGCCTGCCAAGATACTCGAATTCATCCTGGAGACAGTATGGCTTGAGGAGTGACAGGACGGAGGGCCGCTGCATCGGAGGCAGCACAATGGGCCCGATCTAGTGGCCTAAGTGCGCGTGGGGATACCTCCCTGCCCTCCTACCTAAAATCCAGAATCCAGAATGTCCGAAATAGTGCATTTCGGACTTTTCTTGTTCTACCTCCGTGGTACGTTGCAAGATGTGCTTCATGTATTGCTGTAAGTAAGTCTTCATACTTAACAAAATAGTGTATGTTATCTTGACATCCTGACAAAAGCGGTTCGATAAGCTTTTCTTCACCACCAATACTCAAAATATCAAATCGCTTTAATCTCCTGTAATGTTTCGCTTTTTTGCACTTAACAAGTTTAGCTTCTTTCCTTTACGAATAAAGTCACTATATTTACTACTCGAGATATAAAAACTGTTGTCATCATTTTTATCAGCGAGAATACGATTCATTTTATCAAAAAAACGTTTTTCATCGGCCATTCTTCTACGTTAATTAAAATCTAATTTGATGCTCACTAACACTTTCGTCACTGTAATCGTTAACCAATGTTGAACAAAACTTTTTATAACCTATATCAGATTAAATGATTTTATTTATATAAAAAAAAATTACATAAAGTTTACCAACTGCAAAAATTGGTCGGTTTTCAAATTTACAAAATTATCTTAAGTAGGCTCAGCTCTTCCTGTTCAACCTGTTGTCCGTCTCTTCGACGTTGAGGCTTTCTTTTCTTATCTGCTTTTCACCAAGTTTTGCACTTTGGTTACTTCGCTTTGGGTGTTCCTCGCTGTGTATTGGATTTGCCTGGGTGGGAAGGCTTTTTGAAGATCTCCATTTTTTTGTGAAGGCCCCTGTATCTGGTATTCCTAAAAATTACGAAACCTTTTGATTATCTGCGATGGGGTTACCTTAAGGCCGAAGTGTTCAAACATCGTCCAAAGACCCTGAATGATCTGAAAACTGAAATTTAGGAATAAATCATTCAGATTTGCACCACCCTGTATAATTAAATTTGACGTTTATATAAACAGGAACTTAATAAGGCACAATTGAAAATTCAATTAACATGGTATTCGTACATTTACCAATAGGAACCAGTAAATCCTAAGATTTACCGTTGTAGCTTGGTAAAAGTTCGAAATTGAACTAATAATTCATTATTTCGGACATTTACCACATCAAATTGGTAAATCCTAGGTTTGACGCGTAAATTCTAGGATTTACCAGATTTCGGGCTTTTACAGTAACACATATACAATTGTTAAACAAAATCGTCATAATTGTAGATTCATGCTAGGTATATTGTTAGATTGTTTAGTAAATAGATTACCGACATTCGATTACGCTTCACAGGAAGATGATGTTGTCATGTTTAATAGTTTGGAAGAAGATGACGATGAACAATTAATAAATTTTAAAATGACGATTTCGGTTGAAGAATGGGCCAAGATGTACGATAGTACACAAAACACATTGTACGAAAGATCTGATCGTCCAGACTCTTCCAGAAATTATTCAGTACTTACACCTTGGGAATGGACTGAAATTGTTCATAGTCATTTTTTTGAATTAACCAGAAAACCCTGTAAAATAACGTATAAAAGAAATAATGTATTACCAAATGAACTTGTATTTTTAAACATCGTCGGTGAATGTATACTGTGTTACGGTAAATTTAAAGGTATAGTTGAAGACGCCCCATTACCTGATTCGCGAGTGATTATCGATTGCACACACACGGGAAATTTCAACAAATGTATTGGTGGAAGAAAAAGACGACTTGTTGGAGAAAAATGTACTCAACTTGAATCCAAAATGTTGAATAAAAAAATGTCGGCTGCATTCGTTCGACGAAAGGAAGCAGCAAAAGTAATGAAATTTGGGGAACTTGAACCAAGCCATATACCAACAGCGAACGCTCTAAGAGTAGCAAAGTGCATAATTCTTGCAAAAAAACGTTTAGATTCGGATTCCATTTTGGCAATTATTCTAATGAAAGAATGTTCACCGTACAATAACATTATTAGAGATATTGCTTATGACAGATTTAAAGTACATTATTGGACGGTATCAGAATTAGATGCATATCGAATTTATGCAAGGAAAACAAGAGTACCTCGAATATCAATAGACGCAACCGGAGGAGTAGTTAAACGAATTAGCTTGCTTTCTGGAAGAGAATCGGGTCCAATATTTTTATATGAAATTACTGTAATGAATAAGGAACATAGTCTCAGTCAATTTTCTGTTGGACATATGCTATCCGAACAGCATAGTAACCGTGCTATTACCGGGTGGCTTAGTGAGTGGGCAAGCAACGATTTTCCATTTCCAAGAAGTAAATCTGCACCTTTAATTAAACTGGTTTTCAAATTTCAATTTAGATCGAAGGATCAAACAAAGAAAATACCCAAGAAAATGTAAAAACAAAAATAATAAATAAGAAATGTACATTTGAAGTGCTAATAATTTTATATTTATAGTACTTATTTTTGCACGTTAAATTAATATAAAAAAGAAAAAATGCACGTGTAATAATTTTATTAATTTATTTATATCAGATTATATGTATCTACAATAATAATTATTGTCATTTCATTTTAAGCATTTAAAAAATAGTTATAGAATAATTATTGAATTCAGGCAGGTGCAGGTTATCAGGTTTCTGATAACGCCAACTTCAAGATTAAAAGATAGATACATAAAGATAACAATTAGTCACAGCCTGGCAAAACCTGCGTTCACTCTGAGGACATCTCTTGGTCGTAAGTGCCTACTTTCGGCACCGATAATAAGCAAGCAGGTTGCCTGCTTTAACCTGCTTTCACTCTGCGCATACCTTAAGGCAGTTGTTAATTTCATTAATTCAAAGATTTATGCCAAAAATTAAAAACAATGCAAATTCAAAGAAACTTAACATTTATATTTATAAAAAAAATTAATCTTGAAAGAAATAATTGGTCAAAATAAATAATTTAAAGTTAAAGAACTTCAGGTGCTGTAAAATAATTTTGGAAGTACGTGTACAGGGGAATGAAATAAGTATAACGAATCAATCGCATTATCATTAACAAGCACTGATTTGAAAAAATGAATGTAAAAAAAATGAAATTGTTAGACAACGGATTGATGAGGAAGATAACAAAAAATAAAATCAGTTGACGACAGAACCTCGAGGAGGAAGGTCCTCCTCACAAAGTGAAAATAGAAACAAAATATTTAGAACCGAAAATAATAAATTCAATTTTGGATCGAGAACGAGGTGTGATTACAAAACATTTAGAAGAAGTGGAAGGAAATTAATCTGGGATTAGCTGGTAGCGGTTCCATTTAACGAAAAGAGGATAGCAGGAGATTCGCATCCAATTTAATGTGGACTCTTTAAGTCGAATAAAGAAAAAGATAAAAACAGATTTGCATAATCACCATTATATGTGTTAAACGTGTTCCTTGCGGCGGATAATAATAGAAATAAAAGATTCAAATAATTAAAAATTTGTAATTCAATGGTTTATTTGTCTTTAAAATAAAACGTAACATTTACAAAAAAATGTATAATATTCTTTGAAAAATAAAAGATTGCACAATTCCATTAATTCGACCCGCAAAGAGTTGGAACTGAGGTTCAATAAGCTGTGCATTCATTGTACAAGCAGAGTAAGTATGGGCTTTTAAAGATCTTCAGTTTTTTACAGTGCAATATATTGCTATGTTTGATTTAATACATTATAACGTAGGAATTGTCTAGTAAGATGGAAACATTTTCCCATAATATCATCAGTGGGCATGGGCATCAACTATATTATTCATAACATAATATTTTGCTGCAACAAATGAATTGCATAAAGGAATATAATGATAAATTTGAAAAAAATAATTTTTCAATCTCTAGTGAAATAACGATCACCCTTTGTGTATTAATTGCTATCTTCTAAGATTATAGATAGCAAACCGCTGTACTGTAAAATAAAAATTATTACATAAGTATCTATTATAAAGTGCTACTTGAAAATATGTATAAAAGTTCATTTCAATAGAAAAATGTTATATTCATCAATCATGAAGTTCCTTATCACTATCGCTCTTGTTTTGGTTGCCGTTGCCATGGTCCATGGGACCACTGAAGTTAGAGCTGGAGGTATGATTTTTGCATTATTTTAATATTTATTTTTATTATATTTATTTCCGCATAATTTTAACGTGATATTTACTAGTTTTATATTTGTTTTATTTCTTTATTATTATTTTTGATATAAATTATTAGAATATATTGTAAGAAAATGCTATACAAAATTTTTCGAGAGTTTTTTTTTTCATTTTTCATTATAAAAAATTATTTGTACGTCAAATGTTACTAATAAGTAATAACAATAACCATCGCAATACTGTAGTTACGGTTTTAATATTATTATGTCAAACAATCGAAAAAAAATACTAAATTAATTAATTAAACCAATTATTATTAAAAAAGAAAAATTGAAAACTTTCAAATGACCCAAAAATAGAAGTTGCTATTTAAAAATTATTCATACCAATATAATTTCAATTTTTGCAAAACTTTTATTTTATTTTATTTTGTATTTTATAATTTTGATTTATAATACTAATATTTATATTTTTCGATTTTTTTAAAGTAGCCAAATTTTGTAACAAATCAGGAATTTATTATAACTTTTAAAAATAATTCATTTTGTAAAGATTATCAAATTTACTTTTTAATTATAATTTATTATTTACTATAATTTTTTATTTTATTGCAGGTGAAGGAGAAATGTGCAAAGGACCTTTAGGGATTCCAGTTCCACTCTCAGTATGTCAAGCAGATTGTGGGCTTGTTGGAAGCATTCCCGGTTTAACTTGTAAGACAGGATTCATTTGTTGTATTCTTGGAAGACAAGAACCAGTCGAGGTTTAAAAATATACTTGTACAAAATAATTTATAATGATAATTTTGTTGTAATATTTAAAAAATTTTATAAGTAGACATAACAAACCTTTTTAAAATATAAGTGATTTTATCGCTTTCTCTTGATATTATATCCACATTTTATATGCATACAATAAATTTGGAATTATACCATTTTTGTATACTATCTGTCGTATCGTATCGATCCTTAATAATAATTAGAATATTAGTAGGTAACTATACTACAAAAAAATACAAAATTAGCTAAATTGATACCTATATTTTTCCAGAAAGAATAAACGACGGTAAGAGCGACGGTAAGAGTGAATCGTGGTTTGCCTAATATTCCAATTACATTACAAATTTTTATAGTTTTCTACTGTCTGTTTTTTCTTTCTATCCATTAACTCCCAAGATTTTCAAATCCACATTCTAGTCATCTGTTCTTCAGTCTTCCTTTCTTTCTTACGTATAAAAGTCTTCCTTCTATTGATTTTATTGTGATTCTACTTTTTCTACTTTATAACTACATATTATATGCGATCACTTGATGTTCTCTATTGTACAGCGTTTTATGACGATAAGGATACCACCTCTACATGATACATCTTGGATGTACATCATCCAGAAGAAATCATAGGCGTAAACCCGCTAAATAGTCAAACAAAACAACTACATTAACCCTGGTAGTATAAGTGTTGACACTATTCTCGCGAGAAAAATACAGATGTAAATCCAAACTGAAGTCATCTTGTCCTAAATAAGAATTTCAAAAATTGGAACTAAATCAAAGTCTACAAATACACACGAAAACCAAAAAAACAGGGACAGGGATCCGAAGATAAAAACAAGGAACATCCCAATTACCGTATGGTTGTGGTAATACATAGAAGATTAACCTGTAATAAAAAATTCCTTCACCTTCTCGGGGACTAACCGAATTCCCAATCTCCGCCCTGCAAACGAATTGTGCCCATCAGTGCAGCATATAAATCCACCCAAGGTGAAACTTTGGTTCATTAAAAACCAAATTCCAAATTCTAACACTGATAGCATTAACAGTAAGCCAGGCCGGAAAACAAACAATTCCTCTTCCTCTCATCAGACCTCCAGAATTTTCCTCTACACGCTAGGAAAACGATCAACCAACTTTTATTTACTGTAGATGCTCTGTAGATGTGACTCTAGCTGCAGATAGTGCGGAAAGCGAGGGTCATAAGTTCCGGAAAAAAGGTACCAATAAAACGAAAAAATAATTTCTGCAAGAAGTGTGCTGCCAAGCTGCAGTTGCAACCAAACACCAAAAAGTCGCAGCTACTCGTCTCAATTATTATCCTTCTGAGAAATATAACTAAGAACAAGCAGCATACGCTAATTGTTGAACCAAAATAATTAAATAAATTTAATTATTAAAATTAAATATTTAACATAGTTAATTTAATATTTAACGTTGAAAAATTTGCAAACGAAGATAAAAGCTATAGGACGATAAACTTGCATGAAGGTTGGTTACATATAAAATAATTTACCGCTGCAAATTACACAGGCCAACAATGAAAAAACTTTTTCAATAATTTTAACTAATTCCTATATAATTTGGTGTAGTGATTCCGAAAAAAAAAAAGAAACAGTCGTATCACCCACCAATTTTTCACATTTTAGCTTAAATGGTAAAAAATGGCTATTTTAACCATTTTTATAATTTTTTTTAAGGAAATCTCATTCTTTTGTTTCAATTTTCCACAATTTCATCGCATAGTACCACTACTTAGCTTTAAAATCCATTTTTCTAAAGCATTCTACGATTTTTTTAAGTGAAGATATGCAATGTTGAAGTCGAGAGGTTGTCTAAAAGAAAATTCGGCGCCGTAAAACGGGTGACTTTGCACGCGACTGAACCTTTTGACTTAAAAATGGTATACTTGAAAATATCGTAGAATGATTTAGAAAAATGGATTTGAAAGCTAAGTAGTAGTACTATGCGATGCAAATGTGAAAAATTAAAACAAAAAAAAGAGGTTCCCTAAAAAAAATCATAAAAATGGTTAAAATAACCAATTTTTACCATTTAAGTTAAAATTTCAAAAAAACCTGACATGTTGGAAAAAACTGAGCACAGATTCGTGATCAGCACACCCCATTTACTATAAGACATCTATTAAACTTGAAACACTTTTTCATAAAAGTAAAAATGTAGGCCTGTGTCATTTAAAATAATATACGGCAATTTGGAAGCAATTACGAGATTCCCAGTCAGCACAAAACAACAGATCAAACGAGTAAAAAGAATATCGTCGAAATTAGGTGTCTCCCTGCGAAGTTCATTACAAAAAGTAAAAACTCACTACAAAATTCGACGAGCACACGAAATAGTGTATTATACATTAAGGGAGAGAAACACAATATTATTCACTAGGTGCAAGTTTGTCGCCAGAAGGCGAAGCCCGAGGGCTACAATGCACCGAGGGAATAATGGTGTTCTCTCCTGTAGTGTATATACTATTTTTTACACACCCGAAACCAAGAAGTAAATAAAAAACTAATTTTTAAATCATGACAGAGAATTGCAATTATTTTATACAGTAGCCTTTGAATTGTAATATAACGAATACTATGGCAACAACAAAAATTGTGTAAACAAACTCAGTTTCAAAATGCGAGAACTACAAGAAATTATTGATGCTGCAAGTGTTGCATTCTCTGAATGATTACCACCGAAATCGAAAAAATTGTACGATATTGCATATAATCTTTTAAGAGAGTGGTGCACGTAAAAAGAAGTAATAGCATATTCCGAAAACGTCAAAAGTCCTGTCACGAGAAAAAATTATGTTGCAAAAGTAATCAAAAGCAAATGATATTTAATGATTAAGGTAATATACTGCATCATTTATGTAGATCTTATTATGTATTAACAATTTCTATACATTGTAGGTAGCATTGATTCTGGGTATTGCAGGCGCATGTCGCTCAGAAGAATTGATAAAAGACGTAGGTGCTGATATTACAACAATAAAACGTCACGGAGCCGGAGGTTGGAAGATTAGGTAGAAAATATAAGAAATATTGCAAACCAATTACTACAACCTGCAAGAACGAGCTAAAACAAGGGATTATGCCTAATTTCTCACGAAAATAAGACGGAAATAACAAATCGAATACTATTAGAATCTGCAAGTACGATCAAAACATTAAAACATGCTGATATTGATATTCGTTCCAATATTAAATTTGAAAACTGTAGTAATGTATCATTTTCTATTAATATTAATAAATAAGTTTTGAATTTTTCTGCTATATTCGTTTTATTAATATGTGTATAATGAAAACTCCCTTGGGAAGTTTTTTTTATATTATACTCCCTAGGGTAAAATGAGCTATTTCTGTCACAATTTTGATCACCTAGAAATTGACTTCTACTCCCGGGCGTGTAAAAAACACTCTCACACTTACAAAAGTTTACACCAAAGTCCCGAAAATTGCGCTTTTGCGGTTACAAAACGAAAATTCACATCCCCCCAATCAGAATCTAGACAACAAAACAAATTTCAAAAATTTGTTACAAACCCAAACTCCGTACATTACGGGATCCCAGCCGGGTTAATCCTTCACTACCTAGTTAGCGTTAGACCGCAGTAGTATAGCGTTGCTCGGAAACACTCGGGAAAAATTTCGACCACAAAAAATCTAAAATCATCTTGTCCCTGGTAAGAGTTTCGTACGTTGGCCACCTGCGATGGCCAACCGTTACCGGAAGTGACCCAAGATTCCACGACAACTGATTGTGGCACCCGATGCAATCTTAGGTTACCCTCCACCAGGTGATCCCATTCCGAAGCCGTGGTTCAGGTATCCCCTTCGTGGTCACCATACTCATGGTATGGTGTATTTTACATGTGATAACTTAAAAACATTTTAGTTCTGAAAAGTGTTTAGTGCATTTTTTGGGTTATCTAATATATTGATATGGAGAATAAATGAACTTGAACAGAAAGTAATCGCAGTCACATTCAAATTGTAGCTAAAGGAATTAAGGAAGAAAAGGTAAAATAGATTATTGGTGCCAAGAAGGAAAGTTAATGGGAAAGCTAATGTTACCTAAACAATACTTTAGAAAATTTAAAAAAAAACTTAAAATCTGAGGGGGGGGGCGAAAGAAACGAAATTGATGTAGGAAATTATAAAGAAATATTGGAAATAATGAGAAATAAACTTAAGTTAATTAATTTACCTGAAAGAAAAATTTAATGCTCCCAATCTGCCCTGATCAAAAGTTTACATTGATCAGTAAGTAATAACAAGGGGTAAATATCCAGTAAAATTTCTGTACACAAGACTCGGAATTCCAGAGATTTCCAATAATTCCAACGATTTCCAAAGAATTCCAGGGATTTCCAATAATTCCAGGGATTTCCAAGAATTTCAGGGATTTTCAAGGAATTCCAGGGATTTCCAAAGAATTCCAACGATTTCCAAGGGAATTCCAAACAAGTGTACACAAAATTTTCGGGATATTTACCCCTTGAGTAGCACTTACTCCATGAACCTAACCGATTCATCACAAACAAGGGCAAGTAACATATGGAAATCTCAAGTTAAAGACTCGAATTCCCACGCATTAACACTAAAACAATGCCAGATGCCAGGTATGTCTAAATGGAAAACGCAGTTTAAAAGTCCTACGCATCTGAATAAAGGCTGTAGCGGACATTTCAGCGCCACTGCATACTGACAGTAAGACAACAATTATAAAAGTAAGTCCTTTCTCAAAAACATAATAATATTTTCCACAACGAAATGAATTTGACACTCATGCTTTGCACCTTTTCAATACAAGATTCAATAGTCCACTTCACACAAATAAAATATCGCTTTCCTATCCTCCTGTTTAATAATAGCGCTCGATAAGATCATTAGAGACTAGAGCATCAAAGCAAAGCAAAATATAATCAATCAAGTGTCCTCAATCTATAACATGGCAGATTGCATCTATTAACCAATACCATCTAATTAAAATTAAAATTGATAACTAAAATCTTTCTAAATGAATTTCCATATTCTCATTAGATGATCTTAAGCCCAAACGAAAGATGAAACCGATTAAACTTCCTTGAAGTACCACCGACCATTTCACATCATCCGGATCGATTCCGGGCAGCCAACTCTAACAGTCCCTTTTTTGTTTTCAGAAATTATTTAAGATTTTGATTTTTTTTCTTTTATTATCAGAAATAAGTACAAAATAAAGTTAAACTTCAAAAATTTGCATCAACAATACGTTATTAGCACTACTTAATATTATTAACATAATTATTGAACACAATATTAATTATAGAATAATTATAAAAAAAACTAGATAGAACATAAAATTTTAAATTTTGGTGAATAAACCGGATGATTTGGTTTATTTTAAAATTTGGATGTTTGATTTTAATTGGATGAATTTGGATTTTAATGGTGAAATGCATAAAATTGGAATTGAAAGTAGAAAGAAAGAATTGAAAGGTTGAAGTTATCTTGTTTGATTTCTTTTCCAATTCAATATTGGAAATTTATACGATATTTTTTTAAAAAGGTATTAATACATTTTGAATTGGCACTTAAAATTTCGAGAGGTTTTATCATAGCTATTAGATCAGTTAGCCACGCTTTAATATTATTCTTAGCAAATATATCAGTTAATTAATAATAATTATTATAAAATTAAAATAACTACTTATGAATGGATAAGTCAAAAGTTATAGTACAACAACAAAATTTTCCATGGAAACTTAGCTAGATTAATCTTAGATAAAATATTTATATACATCAATATACATTTTTTCTATTTCAAAAATTAGTTAAGACTAAAATAAAGTTAGGATTAAAAATATTCAAAAAAGATACTCTTTTCTAATTTTCCAAGTTCTTGCATTCTTATTTACAGCTTTTGTTACCAATGAATTTTTTAATTTGTTCTTTGTAATAATTATTGGAATTAAAAGTAAAGTTGAGGTAAACTAGTTAATTATTTATTGCAAGATTACCCAAGTAACATTTTGTGCTGAATATCAACTGCGAGCACGCTGTGGCAGCACAAAATTCAGCTATTGAGCTGAGTCAGCTGCTGAAATTTAGTAACGTCAGAAGCTGAATTGCTACTGATTTGCTAATTTGGCGGTTGAAAACCAGCTGAAACTGCGCTGCGTCAGCTGGTCAAAATGCTGAATCAACTAATATTCAGCGCTGAATCAGCTAATATTCAGCGCTGAATCAGCTAATATTCAGCGCTGAATCAGTTGATATTCAGCGCTGAATATCAGCCGATTCAGCATTTTGAACAGCTGACACAGCGCAGTGTCAGCTGGTTTTCAGCCGCCAAATTAGCAATTCAGTAGCAATTCAGTTACTGAATCAGCTGATATTCAGCTTCAGATTCAGCTTCCACTTTATGGAGTAACAAAACTAAAAAATTTTGAATTACAGCTGTCGCCAAATGTATTAGGCCACCTCTAAATCGTCGTTATTATGGAAACAGTTAAATATTATTTGAAAACAACCATGCTACTGTCTTCCTGATAAAGAACTGTCTTGCTTTAATGTTCTAGTAAATCCAAAAATACAAACTATAACAGCAATACGGCCTTCATTAAAATATCAATATTTTCGGCAACCTTTATGCGCTAAATTAGATAGTAAATTATACCAAGATTATGTAGTACTAATCATTACAAACAAAAAAGTGTGGAACAAAATTTTTCAAAAACGTACAGTTTTTGAGTTATAATGAAATCAAAAATTTTTGTTTTTTTTTAAAAAAGTGCTGACTTGGCGAATTATAAGTTTAAAGTTTGGGGTTTTCATTATAATTGCAATATTCGTGTAAAAATCTTAATTATTTCAGATTTTGAATTGAACTTCAATGTAATTTACCTATTTTTTTGAAGAATTTTGATAATTTTGAAGTTTTAATATTACGTATAACTCAAAAACGGTACGTTTCTGAAAAACTTTGTATTACACTTTTTTGTTTGTAATGATTAGTACTACATAATTTAGGTAAAATTTACTATCTATTTTAGCTCATATAAGTTTTTGAAAATTTTGATATTTTAATCAAGGCTTAAAACAACCGAACTGCTGTTATATTTTGTATTATTACAACATTAAAACAGTGCAGTTTTTTACTAGGAAGACAGTAGCATGGTTGTTTTCAAAAAATATTTAACTGTTTCCATAATAACGACGATTTAGAGGTGGCCTAATACATTTGGCGACAGCTGTATTTTAAATTGATAATTAAATTTAAATAAAAAAAACTAAATCACAAAATTTTAAACTTATTTAATTTATTGCCCATTTTATTGGGTTTTAAAGGGCTGTATATAAGGGGGTGGTATAGGGGGTTCAACCCCCCCCCCATGGGTTAAGTATTTCTTAATAATTACTACATTACAAAAATTAATTTAAAATATGGGCATATAACAACCTTCCTTTTAATTCCATAACCCCCCCCTTGACCAATGTCTATAACTATATACGGCCCTGGGGGACGTCCCATTCATTACGTGAGGTAATTTTGGTGACTATTCAATTCACATGTCATCTGTCAAAAGTGGACCAATAAAAATGTTTGATGTGAGATTACATGGCCAATCAAAATGAACTGCAGCGAATATTCCACTAGTGGTAAATTGCAGCGACTATTCCATAGTAGGACAAGCGAATATTTTAAATAAATAAAAAATTTTATTGCTATTATTATCTGATTATTATTTCAAATTATTTTTAGATTTTATTTTTCACTACAAATAAAAACAAAAGTTTGTTTACTATAGTTGTCACAGAAATAAAATCATGTGTAACTCAATTTTTTTGTCAATTTTATTTTAAAAGTAAAATTTGTTCAGTGAATAGTCTCTTAAATACGACTCGTAATCATAGATGATGTAGAATATTTTGTGGTGATATCACTCATATTCTTTGCGCTTGCGAATAGCATTCGTGCTGGCGCACTCATGCTATTCATTTTGCAAGCGCAACGAATATTCGTGATATCAGCACAAAATATTCGACATATCTATGACTACTCGTGGTATTACAAGTGACTATTTAATACCCCTCTGGCCCCCTCCTGGTGAGATGTCATGAGATTTGACTCAATCCCCATACTAATCTCACGTGAGATTGTTTGTTTTATTTAATTTAACCCAGTTCAGCTGTATTTTAAGCTGAAGCAGCAAAGCGTCAGCTCAAAATTCAGCTAATTTGCTGTCGCTGAAAAACAGATAAATTTTAAGCTGACGCAGCGCAGCGTCAGCTCAAAATTCAGCTAATTTGCTGAAGCTGAAAAGCTGCTGAATTTTAAGCTGACGCAGCGCAGGGTCAGCTCAAAATTCAGCTAATTTGCTGAAGCTGAAAAACAGCTGAATTTTAAGCTGACTCAGTGAAGCGTCAGCTTGAAATTTGCTGACGCTGAAAAGCACCTGAATTTTAAGCTGACAGACCGCAGTGGCAGCAAATAATTAGCTGACAATTTTTTTCAGCACAAAATGCTACTTGGGTAACGTAAATAAATTTTCTCAATATTAAAATATTAAAATTCCAGTTTCGGCTACAAAATGTCAAGCAGAATGTGCAGTTGTTGGAAAACTTGAAAGGCAACAACAAGAAACAATTGTGTAAAATAACTTTTATTAAACATATAAACGATTTTTTACACGACTAATACAGATTACGAACATTCTCAAATACCCAAAAAATTAACAATTAATTTGATTAATTTGGAATTTTATTTTATTTGCCCATTGCCCGGGTCAAGTATTCAGAGGAGTTTTTGATAGTAAGATAAAAAAATTGTTTAAAATTACTATTATTAAAAATATGCAGACTTCAGTAATAGATGTGTTTTTCATATAATATTTAAAAATGTATGTATAATAATAAATAAATAAATAAATAAACGCTTATAACCAATTTTTATTTCCTAATTTTATAAGTACATGGCCTGATGAAGCCACAAGTATGATGAAAACATTTGGTATAATTAGACTCACAGTGTATTTTATTTGTGATAACTGATAACTTAAAAATATTTTAGTTTTAAAAAGTGTATGTGCATTTTTGGGATTTCTAAAATATTGAATTTTGCTTTTCGTTTGAAAAACGTCAATTTTCAACGTCAACACACCCTAAAGTACTTAGCTTTTTCTTTGTGAAGGAGATAGGTTTTCAGATAGGTATACTTAAATAGTTAGGAAAGTTTCGCTATAGTTTTGATTTTTTCACGCTTTATGTTTTTTGGGTCGTTTAATAAGAATTTGAAGTTTTCGGGCAAAAATTTGGTCCGGAACTTGGTTTTTTAGGCACTTTTTTCCCAAATTTTGACACTTTTTTCAGTTTTAGGCTTATATCTCAGAAAGGAAGCGTTTTATGGACAAACCCATTCTATAAAAAATTAAAATAGACAAAGTTTTCTACATTTTTTTAAGGCCATATTCTCATATCTAGTAAAATTCACCCCCCTTCCTCCCCTTTGGTGATACATCGTGAGGTTTTAAGCTATCCCCCCCCCCCCATTTAACATCACGTTTTTCAAAAAATTTTTGTTGCGATATTTACCAGTGTAAATAAACAAGAATACAATATGTAACTTGAATTATGTTACATACCTTCGTTCTCAGTGTCCTCACTTTCTTCAATGGTCACAACAACCGGGGATAAGGTGAAGCCCAGACGGCGAATGGTCCGTCCTCAAGAGAATTTGTGAGATATATCTCGATTGTTACGTTGTTGCACGACCACTCACAATTGATGCACAGATTGGTGCAAGCGATGCCTACCTTTTTGTAGCTACATTTTTTCTGTTGCCATCTGTAGTCATCTGCATGACACCAGACGCAGCAGTTGGGAAGGAGCAGGGGATTGTAGAGAGGTGATCGTTTCCAGGCAATTTGTTACTCGTTTCCAACCTCAATCTTCGGCATTTTTCTCAACCCTATTCCTGTGCTGTGTAGTTGTAGCGGCTGATGGTGGTAGTGCAGCTATTTCTGATGAGGTCTTGAAAACTGCTTTCTTATATAGTTAATGTACCTCAGACGGTTTTGGGTGGGTATAAATGCTTTGTATAGAGCAGATTTGGTCTCTTTTCTTAAACCATTTTTAAATAAACAGAAAAAGTAGGACCCAGATCGTAAGAAAAAAAATTCCAGTTGTTCATCACAATTATTTGCCACACTGATGCGTTGGAACATTGTCGTCGGATTAACAGAGAAAATGTCGTCGCCTACTTTGATCGCATTGTGCATTATGGCAAGAGGTTAAACTTTAAAACTTAAACTTTAAACTTTAATATTAAACTTGGTTGGCTTCTTTGGAATTTGACATCACCAAATGTCCAAATCTTTTAATGACCTGGAGAAACAGAGGAAACGGAACCAACAGTATACATTCCTTCCATGACATGGAATATATTGTACCCATGTACATGTCTGAGCGTTGAAATCTGCATAATCGTAGATGAACCAAATAAATTTTTCATTGTCAATCTTTCAAAATGATCAATTCATTAGCGATATATTATAGCTACATTTAACTAACAAAAAAGATAAAAACCATAAAAATAAGGACAAAAATATTAGAAATATTATATATTTATTTTATAAATATATAAATCTTAACTTGTGAGAAAATAAACAATTAAACTATAAATAACAAGTTAAATTCAATAATTTAACTTAACTCAAATATATCTTAAGCTTTCGACGATTTTTGTCGTATTCTTCAGAATTGTATTTAATATAAATCGTCGAAAGCTTAAGATATATTGGATTATATTATTGAATTTAACTTGTTATTTATAGTTTAATTGTTTATATTTTTATTATAATGTTATTTATTATATAATATTAGGAAATGTAGTTTGCTATAAAATATACCTCTCTAGCTATAAAGACAGGAAATTAACGAAAAGAATTTAATGAAACGAGAAAAAGATCTAAACTGCAAAATCCGGAAATAGAAGAAAATTATCTAGAAGCAGAGAAATAGGGGAATGTTACATAAAGTACTATTTCTGCATAATGCTTTCTCATTTATTCAGTATATTACCATATTTATTAGCCTTTACGGCTTATTTCTTTGTTATTTTTTATTTGCGCAATGTATGACGTAAAGTCTACAGCGGTCGAAAAAGAAACGAAAAGAAGAAAAGTAGTTCGGAGTAGTTCTGCATTGGATATGCAGCCTATGGAAACTATACCGTACAGTAGAAACAATTGAGTTGGCTTACAGATATCAATAGAATGGGGGTAAATCGAGTTTCGCAAAAAATAATTTTGAACGAAGATCTTGAAGAATAAAAACAAAAATTTTGAAATAAAAAATTAAGAGTGGCATCGGAGCAACGACAAAAGAAGCTAATGAAATAGTAGAATATTAAAAGATTAACGCAAGACAGAAGAGCATTAAGTTAATTATTAGAACCAGAAGGCAAAAAACCTATTGAGCTATTAAATTTCTCATATTTTTGAGTTTTCTAAAATATTGATATGATTAATATCGAGTTACACTACTTAACTCAGCTAATATAATCAATCGATTATATTAAATTTCTTCTTAAAAATTCGCCGAAAACCAAAAAATTAACAATTAATTTGATTAATTTGGAACTATTTTATTTTATTTGATCATTGCCCGGGTCAAGTATTCGAAGGAGTTTTTGATAGTATGTATGATAAAAAGTTATCAACCATTTTGAGTACTTAATATTTAATATAAAAGGAGCATTAGGAGTGCTTAAAGAAAGTACACATTAAAACAATAACTAAACATAATTCCTTTAAAGAGTTTCTTTCTTCAACTTAGATTTTTGTATGAATGTATGTATTTGTATGTATTTTTCAGTACAAAATTGGTATGTCGACTTATGTCTTTTTAAGTGAAATTTTCTTTATATAATAGAACAATAAATAAACTTATGTCCATTTTACCGTTACAATAAATATATACTTATTTTCTTAAAAGGACATAAGTGTTACTTTTTTAATATACTTACTAGTTTAAAAGCATGGTGATAAAACAAATTTAAAGTTAATTTAAAATATGATATATTAACTTTAAATTCGAGGTTTCCACTAATTTCCCTGATTTGAGAAATAAAATTGAAACTACTATGTCGTTTTTCTCAAAACGTCAAAAATTGACTTATGACCTTTTAAGTGCCGACCACAGATTTTTCATTTAAGAAGATTAACAATAGGAATTATGTCCCTGTTGGAAATGGGATTGGTTGGTTAAGTGTTAAATGATAAATCTTAAATGTTAAATGTTGAGTATAAATCGACCATAAGACATATCTGTTTTAGAGGTTAGAGTAGATTTACGGATGAAAAAATCAATATGTTTTGGAGGTTTGTGCTAAGACATAGTTAAGTCTGTTTTAAAACACAAAGTCCTTGTTTTTCGTTTTGAATGGAAGTGGGCATATTCCCAATATAAGGCCAAAAGACTTATTCAGCTACTGTGATTTCCAAAGTATGTTTAAATATATAAATCTTAACTTGTGAGAAAATATAAACAATAAAACTTTAATTAATAAATAAATAAAACAAATGTTGTAGTCACACTTTTACTAAAATTAAAATTAGTCACAAAACTAATACATTATTTCAATTGGACTGAATGATGGTCTAATAGACCGAAACATGTTTTCAAGGTATTTAATGTATTAGTTTTGTGACTAATTTTAATTTTAGTAAAAGTGTGACTACAACATTTGTTTTATTTATTTATTAAAATGCAATTTTTTTACGATATTTCGGTCTATCAAAGTGAAAACTTTAATTAACAAGTTAACTTCAATAATATAATCAAGTTATATTTTTTTAAGCTTTCGACGACTTTAATCGTCTTTTTCAAAAATTTATTTAATATAAACAAAGTATAAAGATAGTAAAATTGGTGCAAACTGTGCATTAAATAAATTAAAAATTTTAAATATATAATACAATTAAGGTAAAGAGCGATAGACACATGTACTGCTTCTTCGACTTCCCAGCCATCACACCATGACATGTGTTTCTGACTTGTTAGTCGTCATCAGTATCGTATACTTGTTGTTATCACTTAATTGTGAGCACTTTACGACTACTGGATCATAAATTCTATGTGGATGATGTGTTGATAACAACAAGTATGCGATACTGATGACGACTAACGAGTCAGAAACACATGTCATGGTGTGATGGCTGGGAAATCGAAGAAGCAGTACTTGTGTCTATCGCTCTTTACCTTAATTGTGTTAAATTTTTTAAACAAAGTATGTTTATAATCTTCCAACAGTTAATAATGTATTCTACTACTAGTACTATGAAAAACCACTCCAACTTTCCTTTTCTGAACATCGCGCTCAAAGATAATAAGCTATTATAGTCAATGGCATCACTTCAGTGTATCATCCATTTAGCATGATGGACTCTGTACTATACTTAAAATGGGATTATATCACATTGATGGAATTTTTCAATATCTTACCAACAACAGTTGTCTTCAGTGAAGAAAAATTTTTTTAGATAGTATGATTGAAAAATTTTCAAATATGATTTGACGTTCAATATAAACACCAAAAATCAACTGGCAAAGCTTAAAAAAATAAATTTGTTTACAAATACAAGCTATTAAGTGATATTTGTATACTATTTAGAATACTTCAGATAACATAATACTATTATCTCAACATTAGTTTTTAAATCCTGAGAGATTTCTAGCGAGATAGCACGCAAAATGCGTCTACGAATTATAAAATTTTCTAATGAATTTTAAACCAAAATTCCCGCCATTCTAGCTGCGCAATTTTTGATTTGGGGCCGCTTCAGGGCTGTTTATTATGGATTTGTAGATCCGATATTTTCAAATGAAATTTTTGTTCAAAAATACTTTGCTAGATTATAAGCTAGAAACACACCATGGGCAACCCGCCCTTTTTATTTCAGTTTTATACATTTTTTTATAATTATTGTAATTAACAATTTTATCTACACTAAGTCATTAGGAAATTTTTTTAAATATAGGAACACTTAACATACTAGTTACTTCCAAATTATTAAATAACATGAAATTGTTAACTGATTGAGTGTTTGCACAGGTGTTGCAGGTTTTGGCACAATGCACTTAACCTTCGGTAAATTAAAATCCTTACTTACTATCAATTAAATTCAAAAAACTTATTTACCCTTCTTATCGACAATTTATTGTATGTACATAGATTATTTTTTAAGAATTATAAGATCTGCTTTGCGTATCGAAATGAGCAACTGCTCCTACTTATGTATTTGAAGAGGATAGCAGAATTTACTGATTGCCCTTAATTTTGCCAAATAATAATATTAAATCTGATGAAACTAATTTGTATGTTATAATATTGTATATCATCTGCTGGTAAATTTAACTAATTACATCATAACTATATTTCTGTTCCTGCAATTGTTAATCTTCCTCGCACACAGGTTTTGTTCAAAATTATAATGAAAATTATTAAATATATTTTAAAATATCTTTGGGTTAGGCTTAAACTATCTAATTAAATCATAATTGAAATACTCCAGTTTTATTAATTGTCTTAGTTATAAATTGTGATAAGTCAGTCTGTGGTTGATGTAAAAAAGATATCTATCAAATAATACCTTATACATTGGTTATTGCATTCTGCCTGCAAAAATAAATTGTGTGAATCAAATACGATGGTGACTATATCAGTTTCCATTATACCAGAGACTGCTCACCCAAAAATATCACAAATCGAAATAATTCAGCTGCTCAAGGAATGATTAACAGATGACGTAAAATTTTGATTGAAATCATTAAATGGCCGTATTAGAAATTTTGAAGTTTCCACAAGCAACTCCACGCAGAATATAATAGAAAGCAATCTTGGGATATTGGAACGCAAAATTAAAACTAATTGATTATTTGTCGACGTTTTGGACCATTAATTGGAAGCCATCTTCAAGGACTTAATTATTAAAGGAAAACATATCGATAAGTACAAAATTAAACATAATAAATTTTAGTTTCACACTCACCTAAAATCAGGATGGTATAATATGTTTGGCGTTAACAATTTTAAACTTTTGGGAACAATACAGTAACAGCAACCGTTTCGTTAAGGGGTATTCTAGTCTAGAAGTCTGAATTCTAAAGTCTAAAGTCTAAAGTCTGAAACAAATCCATTTCTAACTGTACTAAATACTAAACTACAATATCATCGTAGTAAGTAGTTAGTGGTAAGTAATTAGTAGTAAGTAGGTCACTAACTACTTACTACTAATTACTGGCCAAAATCCACTGTGTGTGTACAAGCCATAAGGCTTGTATTTATTTGGTCAGTATTTAAAAACATTTTTGGTCAGTATTTTTAATCAAATGGTCAGTATTTTAAATAAACGGCCAGTATTTTAAATAGCCAGTATTTTAAATAATATGGTCAGTATTTTAAATAAATGTTCAGTGATTTAAATAATCTGATCAGTATTTTAAACATATCCAATATATTCAGGGTTGCGCAAAACAATCGTTATGGTTTGAATGCAAATAACTTTTTTATTTTAGAGTAAATTTTAAATTTTGTTTAGAATTTTGCAAAAACTACTTGGGGAATTTGAAATAGAACAGTACACAACAGATACTGGCAAGGGATACAATTCAAATGTTACTTGAAAAAATGCGTTGGAATACTTTTGATCAATTCAAACGAAGAGCATTCAAAGTGTGATTTGTGAAACCTGGATACATGGCCGCTGCACTAGCCCAGGTTTTTTTTTTAAATATATACCTATAGCTATAGCAAAATACTTATATACTTATAGGCGAAAAGCGTTCAATGGAAAAGCCAAAACTTAGCTACTCAAGCTCTTCTAACTAGTGGATTAATTATATTTTATTTGTATGTTATAATTATAAATTTTATACAGAAAATTTTTCTTTTTCAGATTACAATAATTGTATTACATGTTAGAGAAATTAATAATTGAAAAATCTTACTGTTTTTTATCGACAAATTATGCAAATACATGAAATAGTTTGCGACACATAGGCCCTAGGTGTTTCGAATTTCGGATTCTCATCAGGCAAACCTGGAATAATATTAACGCGAACAGAGTATTTAATTCAATAGAAAAATAAAAATTATTTGACATTTCTTTGAAATAAAATTATTACCTAACTTGATTTCGAAATGAATAAAAAATAAAAATAACAATTTTTGAAAATGTATCTAGACCGAGCAAACCAAAATAATAATGAAGCTAATTGTAATTAAATTAACCCAAATTCCAGAAAAAAATTTATATTTCAATTGTTATAAATTAATTAAATAAAATTTATATAATAATTATTTGGAGTTCTTTTTTTTATATTAAAAATGGTTACTGACAACTAAAATTAACTAAGCAATAAAATATACTAACCAAACAAAATGTTACAGTAACTTTATTATTTATACTGACCAAAATAACAACTAATACTGACCAAATTAACAAATTATACTAACCAAAATATTATTTTATACTGACCATTTATTTAAAAAAATACTGACCATTTAATGATAAAAATACTGACCAAATATTTAGTTGCCCTTTACTATAATAACGGCTCATTGACTTTCTAAAAACTTGAATAAAAATTAGAACAGCCACTTTGTTGGACGACTAAATGAAAAAAGTCCTTGGGCTTCCATTTGTCAATATGCAAGAATATTTGAGATAGAACTGTTTTGAATCGTAATTACATAGGCGCACCGAAACGAAATACTAAAAGGTTTTTAAACAATTTTATTTATAACATAAAATTGTTACAAACTTACTTGGTTAGCTAAAGTGCCACTATAAAGACATCCTGAATCACAACTTTTTAGAATTGCACTTTCCAGCGTACAAAATTGTATTAAAAAATTGTCGTAAAAACTATTTTCACAAATACATTATTGAAAAAAAATTTTTTTTTTAATTTAAATAAATTTATCAAAAATTCTGAAATATAGTTTAGCAGAAGCTTTGGGATCTGACTTCGTGTCCGTCTATTCGTCCATTTAATTCAAATTTAAAATAGAAAAATTGTAGTTTTCTAACTAAAAATGTAATTTAAAAAAATTAATTTGATTTAGTAATGATAATATTGAATTTTATTTTTGAGCGTTCCGGTCAAACGTGCAAAAGAGTGATTGATAATATGATAACAAATTATCAACCAAATGTTTTAAGTGGTTCTAATGAATATAAAAGGAGCATTTCATACACCAAAAGTTATAATTATTCATCAAACATGAAATTCCTTGTGACTATTGCTATTGTATTGGCTGCCATTGCTGTCGTATATGGCGCAGCTGGAGGTAAAATTATTTTGATATAATATAGTAATTAAATTTTTTGTTTGCATTTTCTTCGATTTTCCTATTACTTTATTATTTTTTTGTTGTTTATTATTTATTCATAATAATTATAATAATTTAAAGTTTTGGTAAAATAGTTTATTTATATAATAACTGTAATAAATTTGCTCTATGTTACAGATGAGGGTGCAATGTGCAAAGGACCGTTAGGCATTCCACTTCCGCTTTCAATATGTCAAGCAGATTGTAGTGTTGTTGGAAACATCCCCACTGGAATTTGTAAAAATGGTTTAATCTGTTGTTTACTTGGAAGGCAACAACAACCAGAAACAATTGTTTAAAGTAACTTTTATAAAAACAAAGCTATACACAATTTAGTATTAATAAATGTGTTTTTCGTAAAATATTTAAAAATGTTATTATAATAAATAAATGTTCATAACTAATGTTCTTATTTTAAATTATATTTTAATTTATCTTCCTGTAAATTATAATTTTAATAACTCTTGTATAATTAAGGAATGAGCAATAGAGAGCGTGTTTCTGGCTTATCAGCCGTCCTCAGTAACGCATACACGTTACTAAATCTTAATTATGCAATGTTGGACTTAGCGGCTGCAGTCCTCGTGAAAGAATCTTTCCACAAATTTGACAATGCCTACGTGCTATCGAGCTACTGCTCAATCGAAAAACGACTTGAATCATATTTATTTTTATTGAAGCTTACAAAAATCGCGGTTCGTCCTCGCTATCCATAATTTCTATCCAAAATTCATAAACAAAATTAATTAAATATAGAAATTAAGCCGATTTTACACCAAAAAACAGCAATATATTAGACGAAACAAGGTATTTAAGTAACGAGGGACTTCCATAGTCTTACAAAGTCAAACAAACAACCCCCAGATAAGAATTGGTCCTGAGATCTCCTGTAGCTATCAAGAGAAATAGAGTGTTTACCTTCGCAATATATTGATGTGATATCTTCTTTTTCCAACTCCAATACTTAAGAAACTCAATTAACTAAAAATTGATTGCTTATTCCATTTACTGATGGGGAACTGCCTGCGCTACTAAACCCTTTGAAAATTTAATAAATACTCAAAATAAAGATCCCTCTTCCTTACTAAGGAGTTCGGAAAGCAAAATTTTTTCGTTACAATATCTTAGGAAGTCGTTCGTATCTGGAATTGTTTTATTTGTGAGGTTTTTGAAAGGTAATCTTGTTTGTCTTATTTCTTTGTACTTTGTGTAGTTGTAGGGCGCGAGAGATCCACGAAGTAGGACCTACAGGACAAGTAAAAATAGTCCCGCGTTCTTCTCTAGTTGTTCTTCATCTTTTATTGTTCGTCTTCTACGAAGACAGTATCCATCATCTCCAGTTTGAGATTTTTGTTCCAATTACCAAGAGAATTTTTTTGTACATTTTTGTTCCTTCATGCATGGTGAGCAGTCAACATGGCCCATGAATCAAACTTTTAGTGACAACTTGAATAAATATAAGACCTTTGCTGGGATTTATGTTGATGATTAATTTTAATAGACAATTTTCGACCTGTAATTCTAATTCCTCCATCCCAGAAGCTAGAAGCTATTTATTGATCTGCTTGTTGTTCGTCATACTCAGCATATTGTTCAATTTTTTCAAAATTTCCGAGCCACAATAACAATAAATTATGTTATTAAGGTTTTCTGGGAGAATTAATCGATCTGCTTGCTATTCGCAACTCATTTCCTCGTGAAATGTTAATTTTACCAGAAAATTAAATTGTACATTTTTGGTAAGGAACTCAATGCTCTCTAAATTTGCTATGTTAGTAATATAAATTGTATCTATTGAAAACACTTTTATCGTATAAAAATCGATTTTACAGCAAAACTTATCAGACATTTTCTATTGCAAGTTTCATTTCCTTCATATTTATTTATATGAATTTTTCTGGTTTTTCGCACCATTTCTGAGTGGCAGTAACTTGAAAGACTGCAAAAAATTTAATAAAATTCCTAAGCCAGTTTATTCCTAAGCCAGCTGTATCACTTTTACGGGGCGACCCCCGCCGATTATGTTCAAACTTTGTGAATACGTTCTCTACATTATTAAAACCATATCTTGAAAAGTTTAGCCCTTAATATGCAGCCATTTTGAAGTTACGATTTTTTGAATTTTTGAAAAAACAATTTTTTTAATTTTTCATTCATTTTTTTAGAATAGAAAACTTTTTTTAAAAAATTGAAAAAAGACATTTTCTTCTAGGAAAAATTCTCAGCTTTTCAATGAAAATATTCATTTTTTGTCATACGTAACAGAAAATCCTTGAAAATTCAATTAAAATGGAAAAAACGATTTTTCTCACTGTGCGGCGCGTGTTACTTCAAATTTGATATTTTTTTCTGAAAGCTGAGAGTTTTTCCAACAAAATATAGTGTCATTTTCACGATGTGCATATTTTTTTTTTAATTCAATTAATTATTGTTTAAATACTTGTCATTGATTAGATCATTTTTCTACTTTATTGAATTTTAAAGAGTCTTCTGTTACGTATGACTAAAAATTAAAATTTTAATTGAAAAGCTGAGAATTTTTCCTAGAAGAAACTGTCTTTTTCCAATTTTTCTAAAAAAGTTTTCTACTTCAAAAAAATTAATGAAAAAGTAATGAAAACCATACTTATTCACAAAGTTTGAACAAAATTCCCGTAAAAGTGATTTTATTTGGTGGAATGACCCATATAAACAAAATGAAGATAATGAAATTTACAACAAAAAATGTGTGAAAATTTTTGCTGTAAAATCGAAAGTGTTCAAAAGGTATAATTTACATTGCTAAAACAGAATATCCAAAAATAATGCAAAAGTGATCAACAATGGAAGATTACACCAGAGTAAAACGCAGACGTTTTCTGGCAGAATGACATGAGAAAATAAATTGAAATAAATAAAAAACTGAAAATAGAAAAATTCAAAACCTAGCGGAGTTAGTTTCTTTTCAGGGCTGTAATCGGTCTAATGTGACAACTTACGAGTGTCATTATGTATTCTGTAAATTTTGATAGAATAACTTTGTTTTAAAAATAAATAGATTAAGCATTTAATTAATCATAATTCAATACAAATTCAAATTGTAAATTCTAGAAAACTGCTTCAAGCATATCGTTGCTGCTATAAATGGCTCCTGGGGGTAGCAATGGTAAAATAAATCGACAGTAAATTCTATAATAGTCTTATTAACAAAAGTCTAGCTAATTAAAGTATGCTACATATTTTTAACAGTTTAATTTCCCGCCGCCGATTGCTGCTCTTGATTGGAAATTTCACCAAACCGTTTACCTATTCGATCATGAATATCTAAAAATTTAGCCACACACCTGTCCAGACAGACAGCTTCACCTTTGGCTATCTCCGAATCACCGTAAATTGGTGGAATACACTTTTTATGACAAGCAGCAGTCAAACGGTTGTACATATCGGCCATTGCTTCAATTTCGAGTTCCTGAAGTAATTGCAGCTTCTGTTGTTCCATCGTTGGATATAAATTTGCGTACACTAGATTGGTAGTCACCGGTATTAGACAAGCGCATACGTTCTCTTACTCTCATAGACTCTCTACGTCTGCTGGTGACACTTTCTTTTGATAAATAAAAACTGTAAATTCCCAATGTTACAAGTGCGGTCCTAAAATAATGCAAACTGTTAAAAACAACGAATGCTTACAAATGCTATGAATTAACTTACCAACTTAATCCTACTTTGCTAGCTGTGCTCAGTCGCTGCAAAACTTTCATAATATTAACATGCAACTTTAGTCAAAATTTGAGGTTATAATTATCTAATCTAAGGCTGCCTACTAACTTGTCATAATTGGTTAAAAACTATGTCGCCTATTGGATCATAGAGGGAGCCATCTACTTTAATTTTAAACATTTGAGTAATACAGTGTCGGCAAACATAAAAGGTTTTTTAGTAAAATAACAAATTCTCTTACAAATACATTACTTTGCAGTAATAAAATCACTGCGACAGTACAGCAGTAACATCAGTTTTGGAAGTATCAAGCAGTATTCGTGCCAAGTAGAAATTGAACCGACAATCATGGTTTTTCACCAATAACTTCATGATTTTTGAGATACAGCAAAACTTGTAATATACAAATTTAAGAATTTTATTAGTTTTTTAAATTTGTATATAATAATTTTTGATGTATCTTGAAAATCAAGAAATTTACTGCTGAAAAACGATGATTGTCGGTTCTATTTCTAGTTGGCACGACTTCGAATGACATATTGTGCAGCAGATGATAATAATAGGCGATATTATGTAGTCCTGTAGGAGTAGAAATATACTCCTTTAAACAATACCAAAAATTTAAGTGCTTCAAATAACTGCATACTGCTAGTTACAACTAATACTGCCACTTACTGCTGATGTTACCTATCAGTACTCTTTACTACCGGTACTCCCTGATAGGTCCACCAGTAAGCAGTAATATTATTTTCTATTATGAAACATTACCGTTTTACGTATTAGATAGTCAACGCAGGAAATACATTATTATTAAGCAGTATTAGCCAGTATGGGCATTAAGAGTCAGTATTAAGCAGTAAGTCTCAGTTGTTTGCTGCTACAACCAAGTAGCAGTACTCTGTAGGTACATATACTCTCACTCACTAATTCACTTCCAGGATATATCAAAAATATATTGCTTCATAGGGCCCGTAAAGCCAGTGTTCTTCCTGGGTTGATGATTGTCAGCATTAACTAGTAAAACCAGGATTACGAGCATTCCCGAATACAATTTAAGCAACCGTAGGATCTTAATGCCAAAACCCTTCTCGAAAGAGATGATGCCTTATGGTGACTTCAGTAGAACAGAATTTAAATTTAAAGATTTGCATCTGGATTTTACATTTTGAGTAGGGGGCAGGATAGGTTCTCCACGCCTACTTAGACCATTAAACTGTACTCATTGTACGTCTTAAAACCATCCTAATTGCAGGAAAAACTCAAATATCCTGGTAGATGGAGTGGCACTGATTCTGGCCATTTACCAACATGGTAACTCTCTTTGACGCTAGAAACGGACTGTTGCATCCTCTACATTTGGGATCATCTACAAATCCCAGTATATTGAAATGTTTACTTAATTTCATAGATGTTAATATAGAAGGCTAGATACGCAACTCCCAATACATGCAATGTAATAGAAGTGAAGCCTGGCGGCCATTTGTAGTAAAGGCAAATCAGTAATACATTTCACTAATATGACAGATGTATGACAGGTTTCACATTTACACACGGGTTAGTTATCTAAAGGCTAGATATTATCAGATACGCAACTCCTAATACATGCAATATAACAGAAGTAAAGCCCCAATGTCAACTGGCGGCCATTTGTAGATAAGGCAAATTGGCATACATTTACAATAGATGACAGGCTTCACTTCTGCGCTCGAGTTAGTTATCTAGCCTTCTATTAACATCTATGCTTAATTTGCAGGTTCCAGTTATAAGATTCCTGTTTCCCGTAGATTGACTCTGAACAGCTTCAAATAATATCTTGAATGTTTACCAGAGGGTACTTTTATCGCTGCCTTTGATTTCTGGGTTTAATTTTTTTTGCTCTCTGCTGAAACGAAGTTCTATAGTATGATGTTTTTGGAGAATGTCAACAGTTCTGACAATTGATACAATCGTAGGATCCAAGCTACAAGAAAAACTAGTAGAACTGTTTCTTGCCAGCAGGTTCGTTTTTGTGTTACTCTTCTTACCTTGGTGCCCTTTCATCTCAGAGAAAGAAAGAAAATTTATGCTGAATATTTCATTCAAAGTCTGGATGGATTCCAGCACCAAACCAGAGGTATCTTTGTGACACCGGAATACCACAAGTGTTGTTCTGATGTCTGTAAATTCATTATGGATTGTTTTAGCTTCGGTTGGAAAACCGATGTGTACTTGCTCAGCTGTCTATTCGTGTTTAAATTAAGTTTGGCAGAAGAGATTCCTGCTCCTAAGCCAATCCGTCCAAAAAATTACAGAGTCTAGGTGTCGGTGTATTCTTATAATTAAGTTTTTAACCGCGTTATAGGAGGGTTGGCTGTAAAATTCTAAAATCGCATATAACCAACAATTTCCCTCAGTGGCGCAGTCTGCATATTTTTTGCACATGAAGATCATGTGATGGGAGGCAGAACATTAATCTCTGCACCTATTTTAAGGAGGACTCTACTGTTACTTGCTTGGTCAGGCAATTATTGCAGTATAGACCCAGACGGTAATTTTGTAGAAGAAAGATTCAAATGACCGCTTTATGGCTCTTCGATACCACCACAAAGTCATCCCTGTCTTTCTAAATTTCTAAATAGATAAACAGTTTATGTGCCTGGAGAATAATTAACAAATTATGTATGGAAATTGAGAATTATAGATAGAGATTGGAAATGAACTTCAATATAAGGTAGATTGTGTTTTCTAATGTTAGCATGGATGCATTAAGTTTTCTGGGCTTCTTTTCTAATATAAGCAGCATGAGTTTGTTGTCTGTGTCGGAGTTGAGGCAGTTTTTTTGCTTGGAGCTTGAAGACTAGAAGGTTCCAGAAGGCTTGGAAATCTCTATTTTATATTATTTAGGATCAAAGGTAAACGTTCAGGTGAAAACAATATTGTAGATTTGCTAGAAATGAAGTAGTATTAGTTAAATTTTGGTTTTCTTCACTTTATTTAAGCTTCGTTTTTGAAGAAGTCAAACTGCCAGACCATGTCTTTTATTCTGTTGACTGTATGTGTATCCGACATAAATAGTTATAGCAAAGTGTTTTTTACCAGTGACGGAACTTTAATTTTTGACTTCCCCCCCCCCCCCAACACCGCAAAATAGTAAGTTTCGAGAATGTTTCACTCTTTGGATTGCGCCACTAAACGTAGATATATGTTACGGTCAATGATGACGTTAATGACCATGCATTTCGGGCAATGTTGATATTTAAAATTGTATATGTAGTTTTTACATCTTTGACCGGGCAATAACGTTAATGTCCAATACAAAGTAGATAATGATAAAATTACTATTCTACAGATTCGATATTCTATCACTCTTTCAGTTTTGGCTGGCACAACTACAGAAAGTCACGGATCCACCGTAAAGTAAATTAATTAAATGGTTTGGCTGACGCAAACACGACAAATCATAGATCCACCCTAAAATGATCGTTTGTCTAAAAAAATCTCCGTACATTTATGAGGCCTTGAAAAGGGCATAGTTGCTTTGACAACTATGAACTAAAAAACTAAAAGGGCGTTGACGTCAATGGCCGGTCAATGACGTTAATGGCCAGCGTAAATGGACATTGACGTCATTGTCCGGCTGTTGACGCCAATGCCCAATTTACGTCATTGACTGTAACACAAATTTGAAATTGTAATTCGTTATTACAGCAGAATTTCACATAAAAACATATTCCTGCCATTCTACCAATGCCTTTCGACTTCGGTCGCTTTTAGGGATATTTTTACCAAGTATGTGAACCCAGAGTACCGTGTATTTCGAGTATTGTTATTTTCTTATATCTATTATTTAGGTTGAATGTTTTTAATAAAAATAATAATTACTACCTACCTATATTAAAATATATTTGTAATTAATGTAATGTATAAACAGTAATTTTATGCCAGAAAAACACTTATATAACTTAGAGTAACTAAATGGGCGGGAATTGTCCTATGAAGAAATCCAGTATAGTAGCAGTAAATTAATGCATTCAAAATTTAAGGTTTCTGAACAATTTTTATTTAAATTTTGGAATGATCTGTAAAATTTTAGGTTCGCGTTTGCAATTTACGTCATGAACCACCTAGATTTTGGATGAAATTGCTTAACAAAATTATTCTTTTTATTTTGTAAACATATGGCCGAATTTGGTTGATGACCACATCAAAGTTTTTATTGTAAAACTCTCAATATGAATATTTATTTCATTTATTTAAATGGAAATAAATACTACATTTACTGCATCAGCAATAGCGGATGCATTTGAAGTGACATATTGTTTAGAAAGTTTCCAAATTGTGCTAGTTTAAGTCAGCAAGTTGATACATGTAATTCTACATTATGTTATTTTGCGCTCATCATATGTTAACAAAATATCCACACTAAAGGAGACATTTAACAAACTAATATTTAATAATAAACTTACAAAATTTTGTACTAGGTATTATTGCTTTAGTTTTATGAAACTTGGTGCAAATTCATTTGAGAGATGAAACCTTTGTATTGCAGTGCAAAGTGCAACTTGAAATGTTCCTACATTTTCTTTTGTAGAAAATGTACGTTGATTTCTTAAACGATTTGAGTTATTTTCTTCCAAAGCTAACAAAAACAATCTTAAGGTTTAATAAGTTTTAAGAAATTTATTTCCTAAAAGTTTTTGAAGAAAGGTTTCACATTCTTTGCTAATCATTTTGAGTTATGTAATTTGAGGAATTCCCTTACCTTAATAAAGTTCTTAAGTTACAGCAGGGTAGGTAGTGTCTTATACCATAATAAGAAAATAATAATAATAAAATACTTAAAATTAACAAGCAGTAATATCCTAAGTGATCAGAGCAACTCTTACCGAACCCATTTTTTTTGGTTTTGGTTTCCCAGGTATTAGTATCCTCAATCCGGATTAAGTAACCTTGGGGTCTAAATGCTAAAGCCCTTTCTCTTAGAGAAAGAGGCTGATTGTTCTGCAGTGGACAGCAATATATGTCTCATATATTTTTTATTTTCAAATAGATTTTCAAAAAATCAAAATTATTTTGGGCGTTTGGGTAGGGGCGATTTCCTAGGTCCTAATTTCAAGTTACCCTCTCTCTCTCTCTCTCTTTAGGATTTTAATCTTGGTATGCAGAGTTAAGTGTAGAAAAAGGAAAAGAGTGAAAGAGAAAATAATGGCAGGCTGAGAAGTCAATTAGTTGAAGTTGTCTCGACGTTTGTTGTTGTGTTTTGTTCATTTTGCGGTTTTCGAAGATAACCGATTGTTGCAAATTTTGCTGCTCCATTGGGAGCAACAATGGTTTGTCTTCTTTGCTTTGGGTAGCAGACATTGTGGTTTTTTGGTTAAAATTAAATAATCCCGTCTGGGTCCTATTCTTTTCTTGCTGTACATTAGTGATGTAGACTCCGTGATAAGATTTTGCGAATTTCTGTTATTCGCTGATGATTTGAAATTATTCCGTCTAGTTTGTTCCGATAGAGATTGTGAACTTATACAGAGTGATCTTGTAAGACTCCAAGAATGGTGTGATCTCAGTGGTCTCAAACTTAATGTCGAGAAGTGCAAGGCTATGAAATTTACAAGAAAAAAATGTAACACGTACCGCTCTTACTCGATCAACGATGTGATCCTTGATTGTGTTTATGAATACAAGGACCTTGGTGTTATTCTTGATCCTGCTCTGTCATACCATCGTCACTTGGACTTCATTGTATCAAAAGCCAATAAAATGTTGGGATGTAACAGTAGGGCTACTTGCGAGTTTGGCGACATTCGTGCTCTGACCACATTGTATTCATCATTCATAAAATCAATCCTTGACTACTGTTCCGTGATCTGGTGTCCATCGTATTCTTCGCGGGTTGGCAGGCTAGAGAGGATACAGCGAAAGTTTGTTAAAAATCCTGTGTTTTAGAAGTCTCATGCAGTATTCCTCCGAAGCTTATGAAATGCTTTTGAAGTATTTTGGGTTGATGACGCTGTCTGCTAGAAGGTGTGTCTCAGATTTAATGTTTGTGTACAGACTACTCAACAATGTTACCAACTGTCCGGAGCTGTTAGTACTATTCCAATTTCATGTACCTATGAGAAGTCTGAGGAATAATCCAATTTTTCTCGAGATTTTTCACAGGTCTACCTTTGATCAGCATTCAGCCATGTCCAGTTGTGCCGTCCTGCAAATAATGTTTCTGCGAGTAACGGAAATTTTGATTTTTTTCATGGAAGTAAACTCGTTTTAAAAGGGAGTTAGTGTTATATTTGGAGTCGGTTTAGTCTTGTACACTGTACTTCACTATTGTTTTTTTTGTACCTATGTTAGCTTATGCTGTTCAGTCTTTTTTTTTTTGTATTTTCTGTTATTTCCGTTGTATTGCCTGGTAATGGTATAGTTATACCGTAAATGTAAATAAATAAATAAATAATATTCAATTTAAAAATAAATTCTTTAAAATTGAAAATGGAATCACAAATCGAAAAGATAACTTTGACCACATGTCGCGATATCAAATTTAACTTGAATGGTCTTCAACTTTAATTTTATTCCAACAAATTCAAAATCAAATTCGAAATTTTTTCAAATTTTAATCATCCAAAAACATCATCAATCCAAAATCCAAATTATTTAATTTTATCCAAAAACTTATTAAGTTTATACAAATCTTTGACAAACTTTAAAATAAATAATCAAATTTCTATTTACTCAAAAATCAAATCAATTTATTTTTAAAATTCAAAATTTCAAAAAAATATTATATTTTATTATTAAAATATTACTAAAATACTAACAAAGAAAATAGAAAACCGAATCCAAAGTGCGGAAATGAGGTTCCTAAGATCCGTCATGGATTATACACGACTAGATAAGAAGCGAAATACCGATATTAGAGAAGAACTTAATATTTTCAATTTGAACAACAAAATAAAAGAATATCGAGAAGCTTGGAACAGCATCTAGAAAGAATGAGAAACATTCGGCTACCAAAACAACTCTTCCAATACAAACCGAGGGGAAAACGTAACATCGGCAGACCTAAGAAACGATGGATTGATCAAGGGTGACGTAACGGGTAAAATTTAACCTAAAACGTGCAGCAGAAGAAGAAGAAGAAATATTAAATAATAAAAATGAAAGAGTAAAACGATACAAAATCTGAAATCTCAAAAATAACGAAGGCTACTTTCTCCACAACCGCTTAGGCGGCCATCTTGGCAAAAAGCTTAGTTTGTTCTGCCAGCTCTCACAAAATTGTGAATAAATGAAAAATTCAAAATAAATTAATAAACCTCAAAAATTGTCGACCCATATTTCAAGTTGAAAAATAATTTCCCACAGAAAACACGTAGAAAACAGGTCAACGCAAAAATGTTGACGTTTTGTCAAGAATGAAAACATAGTTCATAAGTTAGTTTGACAATTTAGTATGGTATCTGCTGCGGTCAGGCCCAACCAGAGCGGGTCTCGGGGATTTGTCTCCGGGGCCCGGGATTCCTCAAAGGTTCGGACGAATAACTAAATAAATTCTATAAATAAAAAGGAATGCAACAAAAGCACGAAAAGCGTACTTTTAAAATCTGAAAAATTAAAAAGAAAATTTTTCTTATTTTTTACAGAGAAAAAAACAATCCTCGCAATAATTTTGAAGTAATAATTACATCAATTCTGTGGTCGGCACTTAAAAGGTCATAAGATATAGGAAAACAATGTATACTTAGGACCTTTTAAGTGCCGACCACAGAATTATAGTAAATTTATTTCAAATTTAGTAAAATTTACTTCAAAATTGGTGTGAGGCTGATTTGACCTTCAATTATAGTAAAAATTACTTCAAAACACCAAAAAAATTTCTCTGTGTATTACTTATTAATAATTTTCTTAATAAAAAAAATTACATAATATTGTGATTTTGCCGAAAATTAGTTGATTATTTTTTATTTATTATTATTAATTTTAACTATTTGAGATGTTTTGTGGGTAGTTTTGTTTAATAAAAATACAAAGTTTCGTATTTTTCTTTTTTATTTATAAAATTTTTAAGAGCAGGGGGGCCCACAAAAAGTCTTGCCACGGGGACTGCTTGGCTCTCTAAGGCTCTGGCTGCGGTACAGGGAAGTTCAACCTAATTATTGTTCTTCTTTGTTCAAGTAGTGATTTCAGACTACCTAGGCTGCCTATGGGTTCAAAAAAGAAGCCGAACCACAAAAAGAACAGTTCAAAAATTTCAATTTTGAATTGATTAAAATAAAAAAGAAGTCCACTGCTATAATCTAAAAATTATCTGTTTGTTACAATCTTCTTTTAAAATCTTGCATTTACTTATTATGTTTACTTAAAATAAAAATTAATTCTCAAAAAAAACGGGTAGGACCCGCAAAACAGATTCAGCCTATCCGTCTAAAAATTTTAAATACGGCCTTGATTGGTTTTGCGATTTATGTGCAATGTTCATATAATATCAAATAATTTTTAAAACAGAATTTTTTTTTTAGTAGTTTGCAAGCCAACAAGGAATTCTTTTAACTTCTTTTCATTTGTTCACCTGGGCCCATAACCTATTAATTTTAGCTAGTTGCGAAATAAAAATGTTTTAGAAAAACTTGCTTTTCTAATTATGATGAATTTACACAATTTATTTATATGACCATATTTGGTGCGTCTTCGGATTTGCTTCCGCTTCCGGTTTATAAGAGCTATACAATAATCCTATAATTCTTAAGATTCATAAATAAAACACCTTTTTAATTTTGAATTTATGTATAGATTTGGTAGGATATATTATTATCCTTAACAGTTTTCACATTTTTTAAATATTTGTAGGTCAGTGTGTCCGAAAGTCAGCTTGACCAATTACAAAAGAAAATTGCGTTCGGTATTTTATTAGAATTTTTGGAATTACGGAATCTGAGTATAAAACATTTTTTATTTTTACTTACCTTTTTAAAAAAAATTATGATTTTTAATTCAATGGAAGGTCATCGACGTAATTAATTCGTGCCAGACTGTGCACGATTTTGGTAATTTTTTTTTGGAAAAGTAAAAAACTTTGTCGTTATTAATTGGCAACATATTTTATTTTTGGAATTAACGACGTCGATAAATAAGGTCATTCCAAATTAGTTCTAACTACAAAATGTGTCCACAGAGTGGACGACAGTGGCTGTAGTCCCACAGGATGGCTGAGGTTTTGTGATTCCGTGAAGTTTGTAATTCCAACCTGAATTTCTGATCTATAACAACCAGCAATCACATTTACGGTCTATAATTTAAAATTAGCAACTTCATAATTTTGTGGAAAATAAAACTTAAATAGTCAAAAAAGAGAATTTTATCATGCAATGAAATAAGGGATAATTGGCGATTAAAAGATTTAGGTTTTTTAAATACAAAATAAATTCGACCGCGACGTGTACCGACACGACGCGAAGTTCAATGAAATGATAATGAAGGCGCCGCGCCGCATAAAGCCTCAGTCGACCGCGCCGCGTTATGTGTCTAGGTGCGCGAATATAATGTTGCTGCGAGCGTAGCGTAATTCTTTACGAATTGTTGAATGAAAACTTTATCCGAATTGTTGTGAATTTTTGCAAATTAAAAACTTTCAAATTCAACATTTGAATTCGTGTTGGTGTGAAACTTAAGTGTTCGAAATTCAAATTTGTTTGTAAACATCAGGACAATATGAAAACAGTATTGGGTTTTGGGTTTTTATTCTTTTTCAATGCTTTACAAGGTAAGTTTCAAAATTTTTATTTCTGCCTAATGGCATTAAATCGCTGTAATTAAATTATCCCGGTGGCGAATGCAACTTCACACCAACAAACAATTTCTTGACTTAAAGTTGTCTCAAATTTGCATAAAACTTCAATTTGATCTACTAAGTTCGGGATAAGTTATACTTCAATTTTTAAGCAAAGAATTAAATAGAAGTTTTGAATTATTAGTTTAACTTTAGGTATTTATACTAAATACGTGCTGGTAGATGTAGATTTAAACCCAAAGCGGATTTAATTTTAATTAACCCAACAATTTAACTTTTTATTAAAAAAAGAGTTCGAAAGCATTCGAAATCTGTATAACTTGAAAATTTCAGCGAATTCCTGAAATTTGTAGCCTAATAAATAGAGTGCCATGTCAAGCGCGTGGAAAATTCTCCGGCTGTATAAAAAGAAAATTTAGTAACTTTAATATAAACTGCATAACGGTAATATGGATATGAAATTTAAAATAATGTTCCCCGTTGCTTCAAAACACAATGTATTACTGATTTGAAGAAAAGTTGCGTTGGTTCGTGTTTAGCATTTTCCTCATTTTCCATATTTTCTTGTTAATAATGGTAAAAATTCGAGGAGAATAGTCGAAAATTTTATTAACTTCCAATTAATTTGATGATGTTTTTTTTCCGCATTATTAATATTTCTTAAAGAAAATACCGTTCGCTTCAAAATTGAGTGCACTAAAAAGTAATTAAATGACAAACACGCTATTAATTTTAATTAGCTTTCATTAAAAGGCAATATTTTAGATTTCATTCACGAGTATTATGTTTTCAATATTTTTTAAGAAAATCCAAGAAAAATCGATGTAAATGTTACGAAAGTCATAGTCAATTAACTTTTAATTTAATTTTGTTGCAAATTTGAAATAAATAGACATTTCGGATAAAATTATAATTAGGTTATTTACTAATTTAGACCCACATCATTGTTTTGTAAATTTAACTAATAAACTAATTATGATTAAATACGTAAAGTTGTTTGGTCAAAATCAAATTTGGATTAATTAAATTTAAATTGTAAGTTTAACGCAAGTTTCATTAACAAACTTTGATGTCAATATTTCAGTGCAATAATGAACTTGGGTTGTGAAAAATCACAACTTAAAAATATTTACAAATTTTTGTTTAGATTTTAAGATTGCGTGTTTGAATTAATTTGTCAGGCTCTATTTAAACATAACTTTCTACACATTTAATTTACAAATCAACTGCTACTCCGCTAAACGAAGAAAAACGTTTAAACTTAATTTCTAGTCCTCTTACACAGATTAACATTAAAATTTAATCAAATTTTCACCTTTAACTGTAGAAGGGTTGAAAAATAAGTTGCATTTTATATTTAATTTCTTCTTTAATTATTTTAACTTTAAGAAGTTTCAAAACAGACGTTAATGAGATATTGAAGTTACGGAAATTAACAAAATCTTTAATGAATTATTTCAAAGAAAATCTTTTTATTAATTAATTTTTCTTAATTATTAATAACGCTAGATCGTCTGTAAAATATTACGCGAAAACTTTTCCCTAAAATTCAAGCTGAAATTTAATAAAATTGTCAGGTTTTTGAGTATATTTTCAACTTTGTAAATTAAGCACCAACATCCGGTTTCTGCGCGATATCTCTTTGTCTTTTTATCCTACACCCAAAATAGTTTTATACAAAATTATAGATCATTAAATTTTCTGAAATAGTTATTTACCTATAAGTCAGGAAAATGATATTTATTTTCATAAGTTTTCTGACCCCAAACCTAACGAATTAAAAGTAAAATATACTTTCAGGCATTAAATATTTTTTTATGTGTAACTTGAAAGAAATTAAAAAAAGTAAAAAATTTCCAAATTATTCAAAAGAATTTAGAAAATTTTTCAAAATTAATTTAATTGTTAAAACAGATTACTTTTATTTGTAAATTAAAATGCAAATCCAGGACTGTTTGTTTGTTTGTTGAAAAAATCATCTAATTTATTTTCAAAAATTAACACAAACAAAAAGTGAAATATATCCTATTTCGCTTCTATTTAAGCTCATCGGATAGTGTAATCATTTGGTAATTTAAAACCTACTGTTTTGAAAATAGTGAAATTTACAGGAAATAAAGAGGAATAAACTGAATGAACTCATTTTCTGCAGTCACTAGTATCAACTAATCTATCCATTAATAGCTTGGCCATAATGAAGAGAACAGATATAGACTGAGGCCAGGATTGTGTCTTTGAAGAGCACTTGCTTGCTTGCTATCTTCAACGGCTTAATATCTTCAATTTCATTTTTCATCATTTTTTACTTCTTTGTAAAACAAGGAAGTATAGTGATACCGATTTTTTTCGATTTCCAGATTTTGACGGAAATATCCGTTTTGACCTTCCCTGAATCCATTTTGACTATTTTCGTTGTGACGTCTGTACGTACGTATGTACGGACGTCTGTATGCCGCATAACTCAAATACGGTAGGTCGTAGGAAGTTGAAATTTTGGATTTGAGACACTTATAGCATCTAGTTGTGCACCTCCTATTTTTGGTTGCGATTGTCCGTGCCAAAAGTTACAATTAATGACGCGCATGAATAGATTAACGAGATTCCTGTCCAATTATTATAAAAATTACAAGAAAGTTATGTGGTGTCCACATCAGATTTTTCATGTATAAAGTATAAGTGGATAATACGATCTTTAAAACACGCGATTTTGCGATCACGACGGCGCAGCCGGAGTGCTCGAAATAGAGCAAATAGAGCGAATACTTTACATAATTTTTTTTTATTGGTACACTTTGAAATCTTAATACTGGTATTGATACTACAAAAAATGGAAATAATATCTAAGTGCTTGTTCACAATGTACGTAAGACATAAGATGAACATAAGACATACATAAAACGTAAACTTGAACTAGTAGCAAATCAACGTAAGTGTTCACAGTGTGCCTACGTAATTCTTAGGTTTACGTAGTTGTTATGTTCGGATTACGTTCGTACATAAGATTGAAATGATTTCAATTTTATGTATTTCTTACGTAATTCTTATGTTACCTTTAGTGAAATTTGTGATTTGAAGTTGGTAGTGTTTGGCTATTAGTTAAAATAAATTGACGTTAACATAACCTGACATAACTTTATAATTTGACTAGTGTCAAAATAATTAATTTGATTGAGATTTTATTTTCAATTGTTTGCATGTAAAATTTTAAAATTTCGTTTTTTGATATACGCATGCGCAGTTGAATAAATTTCTTATGTTCATTGTGAACACTTTTGCTGCTTATGTAAACATTACATTTTATGCTTATCTCATGTTTATGTACGTCTTATGTCTTACGTACATTGTGAACAAGCACTAACAGTAAGTGAAATGGTCAAATTTCTGATGCGACATCAGTATACCACTGTAAGTAAGAAAAACAAAAATTAATTTTACAATCTGTCACATAAGAATAACAGATTAATTATTGTTTCACCACAGTTTTTGTTGTGTATTGCTTAAGAAAATGAGTGTTAAAATTGATTACTTAAATAGTAAAGCAGAATCGCGGTTATATCACTTTGGCTCTAGTAGAATGTAGAAGATCTGAATTGTGCGATTTACGCTTACATGACATCAAGGAAGAAGGAAGCGTATTGCTTATTACTATCCGACCATCTAAAAGCCGCTTTACATCTATATGTTTTCACACAGGACTTCTCATGTGCGAAAACATACGATTTTTGTAGAGGTTGGCCAAACTGTATGTTTTTTAAGATTTGCGTTCAAATCGTTATGAGTGATAAAGAGGAGTTTACATAAGAGTTTGTTTTGGTTTTGAGTGAAGTTAACCCTACTTTTTAAAAAGATTCATAATGAAGAATAATAGTAACAATTATTTAAATATTAATGTTGTGATTTTTATTATTTTTTTTTTAACCCTGTTGACCACATTATTTACACAGCATCGTACCTAACCTTTCTTTTTTCACAGCTGTCAACTAGCTTCGTATATGTTCGTCACCTTTCGTTCGTATGTACTGTGTTTTCTCATACAGGAATAGACGCCGTTCTATTTCGAAAAAGTACCTATGTTTTGCTATGTTTTTACGTATGTGCTTGGCTGTGAGTGATTGGCTATGAGAAAACATACAGTGTAAACACCGAAATATTTCTCATATGAGAAGTCCTGTGTGAAAACATATAGATGTAAAAGCGGCTTAAGACAGTGAAACCTCGACGTTTTACAATTGCCGACAATGATGGAATTAGATATGTGCATCTGGTGAAGAAGTATTTATCATTGCGCCCGAAAAATGTAAGTACCTCATTCTCATTTAAATTACAAGGAAAGTGCATTTCGGTTACTGAAATTTGTATTGGAAACAAATAAATGAGATAATAGATGTACATAGCCACGTATGCAAAATTAAACCTTTAGAAACTTGAATTAATCATTGAAGCGCAATTCAGATTTACTAAAACAACAAAAGCGAGTTTACACATTTAAAAAAAAATCTAAACAATAAAACACACAAATTCACAATTTGCATAAAATTATTAGTTTCTTGGAAGTTAAAGGTGAATAATTAAACTGATATTGATTTTTGTAAATTGGAGTCTTCATGTCTTTATACCAAATTAAATTAAACATTGGCTAGCAAGTACCTATTTACTTATAATTTAAATAACTAAAAAGTAGCGGACGGGCAAATCAAATTTTGAATTAAAATATTTTAAAATTTAAAAAAAATTTTGTTTAAAAAGTTGTAATTTTTCTGGAGTTGTAATTTTTCTGGAATGACAATTTGGAAAATTTCAGGGCTATCAAATGATAATGAAATGAAGCAAAGAATTGAATCGAAACAATTTGATAATACAAAAAACATTCAAAATAAACAAGAAATAAAACAAAATTTAATTAATGTATGCAACAATTAAAAAAATATCTGAAAATTTAAAAAAGTTTTAAAAGTTGTTTAAAGAAAACTTTGATACAAGAACTAAAAATACACATGTTTACAAAAAATTAAAGTACAAATGTGAAATTGCAAATACAAAATAAAATAAAAATTCACAAGAAAAACTTAAAAGCTTAAAATCATACTGTACAAATTTATGAAAAAATGCAAATTACGACAAGCAAATAAATTTAATAAAAATAATTGATTTAAAAAGTTAATCTGAAAACTAAATTTAATTGTCCGAAAAACCAGAAATACAAAGAAAATTAAAAATTGAAAATTTTGTAGAAACAAGAAAAGAACGTTTGGATGTAATTTAAATTATTTAATTAAAATATTTTTCTTTTAAATTGGTCGATAAGATGGAAAATTTATGAATTTATGAAGTTGCATGTATTTAAATGGAAAACAAAAAGAATTAGAATAATGGAAATGAACAATTTGATTTGCCAAGACGATGAAAATGCAACTTATTTATACATAGTAGAAACACTTGTTGAAATTGAAATGGAAAATTTGATTATTTGGATGGAAGTTAGAAAAACGATCGAGATGATTCTAGAGATGTTGATCTGAACTATTTCTACAGAAATCAAAATGATCGGAAGGGATAAGTCGTAGAATGTCAAAAGGAACCTTAAACCAAGAATATCTTGTATTTAAATTTTTAACGACAGATTTGTAGTATGAACTACAAACTTTTGGATTGTAATCCCCCTAATTCAATCTAGGGGGGTAATACCGTGTTTTTTTTTGAAGAAATTGGTTTCATTAATTTGTCAAATTGTATGTATTTGCTTTGGATAAGGGTTAAAAGTTTTAAGACCAAATAATTTCAAACTGGAATCAGCTACTTCTCTTTGATACTAAAGTAAACTATTTTTATGATTTTTTCCTAGCTATGGAGGGGAGTTTTCAAGTTGACTAGCATAATTTTCCTTGTTAAAAAAACATTTTTGTTTTTCTTAAATATCTCGAAAACTAAACAGGATCAGTAAGAAACTGTAGGAATATGTTTCATAGAGTATAAATATTTTGTACACTTTATTATGATTTAACAACATTTATAGTTAAGGTAGTCTTTTGACTTGCACATGTGGTCAAATTCCAAATACAATAAATTCATACAATTTTTTCTAATGTTTTGCCAGAGACTTCATTCAAAATTACATAAAAAGTAAAAAAATTATACAAAAGGAATACTTTTTCTTATGTCTGAGACTTTTGAAACTTTTCTTTGGTTATTTTAACCAAACAAATTAGTTTTTTGTTGTTTTTTATAAGTTTTAGCATTAGTTTTAAACTAATTTGTCATACGCATCACGAGGAATTAAAAATAAATTTAATTTCATTTAGAATTTTTTTTTTTTTGTTTATGGAATGCGAGTTACGGAGTTTGGCGACGCGTGCAAGCTAAACGACTAACTTGACGATAGTGATGTTCGAATCATTATTGTAGATAATTTTACGCTCTACAAAAAAGTTACGTATAGTTTGTTACCATATATTGCTTCCTTTACGAGATATTTGAAAAAAACAAAAAAGTAGTTTTCTTTATTTTTTGTACTGGAAAAACTTTAATGTGGAAAATTAAGAAAACTGTGTTGAAAATATTTTAAATTATTATGATTCGTTCTCGTAATTTAAAACTTTTCCACCGAAACAAATAAACGTTCGAAACTCCAACAGTTTAACGTTTTGCCTAAATAAAAGTTACTCGTAGCAGTCAACTTTGTCAATCATCCCGTATAATTAACCCTGCATTGGTGCGTAGCCTAAATATATATAGGATATATCGAGCGTGTAAAACAACTCCCGTACAGCATCAGCCAATATGGTTATAATTTATTTTCGCAAATTGTGCATTAGTTGAACAATTTTCAGACATTTTATTTCGTCAGTAAATTACTAAAAATCAACGCAGCGAATGATTTAATTCCTTTTGTCATCTTCGTCACATGATTCAGTCGTTCGTTAATAACAAAAGTTGTTTTTCCATTTTAACAGTAGTTCTTTTTACACGAAAAATCGCTATAACAATAAATTGGATTACGTAATCTGACATTAAGCCGATTAAAAATATTCTTAATACGGCACTGTTTTGTTTCTAAATAAAATACTTCCATGGGTTATTTTGAAAGCTCTTGACCTCCTCGTAGCATTAAATATAACGTTATTTGTGCAGAGCGTACATTGACTGTAATGTTAATAATAACTACGTGCTTTTCATTGAAAAACTCTTATTTTTTCAGTATTTAATGAAATCACCGCACGTAAAACGAGCAACGCCAAATAAAGACTTATACAAACGTGGGGTTATTTTAACTCAATTATTTCCTGGGCAAAGTACGATGTCCAAACGACAAATTTTATAGATGAAAAGCTTAATTCAATTTCATGATGATCGTCTAAAATTGAACTGTTAATTAGTTAGTTTTCAAAGAGTTTATAGTTTATTTTTTGATCGTTGCAAAATTTAAAGCTCCAATTAGTCAGTTTCAAAAATAATAGTAATTGATCGTTTTAACAGCAATAACTTCTTATATTAACTCAGCTAATGATTAAATTTAAATTTCCAACTGACTGACTAATTAAAAAAAATTTTTAATTCTGCTAACTTACTTATTGTTAGTTTAATTAAAAATGTAAATTTCAGAAAACCTCACAATTGCGTTTTTCATTTTCCTCGATGTGAAAATTCGTGATACCTTTATAAAAATGTAAAACAGTGTAAACGTTCCTGTTTCCAACTACATAAAGTGCATTAATAGTGCAGTTAACTTCTTTACAGCCGCTTTAAAAACAAACAAAAATTGGATATATACAAAACATTTTTTAATTCAAAAAAAAGTTCAAAATATTGTTGTTGAATAGTCTAAAATTGTTTGTGTTTTGATTAAACCTGATTTGCGATTTACACTGAGCCAACGCCACCACGCGGAAAAATATAAAGTTAACCTAATACGTATAGTTGGTATAGAAAGGTTTGATATTATTGACCCAGACCACCCTTATCAGTACTTTTTTTCAAAAACGGTAAGTCGTAGAGAGTTAGGCTAAAAATATTTATTACAAAAGCCTTAATGACGAATCTAATGGTGATATTATTATTTCCGGGAAAAGTCGGCATCCAGAGTAGTTTACTGCAGAAAGTCCAGAAATCCAGAATTTTAAAGGGCACCATATGTCAAAAGTGGTATCGTTGGAAAGCTCTTTAAAAAATAAGCAAGTTTTGTAGGAAAAAATTTTTTATTACTCCCACCCCTTTTAAGTTATATTCACTTAAAATTATTAAATTTCAATTTCTTATAACGAACTTAACTTTAAAAGTCAGTACTTGAAATCCAGCTACCGCGTTAGAGCAATGTCACAAGTGTTCAAAATGTCTTCCATTTACTTCTAAACACTGTTGAGTTCTTCTGGTTTATTGTTTAACCCGATAGATAGATTTTGAATGCCAATTTTTAAAATAAAGTCAAAATAATAACTTAATAACTTAAGTCGAATATAACTTAAAAGGGGTGGGAGTAATAAAAAGAAATTTCCTACAAAACTTGCTTATTTTTTAAGGAGCTTTCCAACGATATCACTTTCGACATATGGTGCCATTTAAAATTCTGGATTTCTGGACTTTCTGGATTAAACTACTCTGGATGCCGACGTTTCCCGGAAATAATAATATCACCATTAGATTCGTAATTAAGGCTTTTGTAATAAATTTTTTTAGCCCAACTCTCTACGACTTACCGTTTTTGAAAAAAAGTACTGATACGGGTGGTCTGGGTCACCCTGTATACACCAAACGTTTACATTCTTGTGGTGTTCTATTTTGTGTATTATCATTTTACCGCGGTTTTACGATAAAATAATTCATAATCAAACTCAAAACAACATTAAGTGTACGTAATAAAGCCGCCATGTTTTTGAAATTTGGTATAGCACCACGAACGCCACCAATGGTAAAGTAAATCGTGAATTGTGCATTTTTTATTTTAAATCCTAACTTTTTAGTTTTAGAAGGTAATAATCAATATGTGGTACTGAAGCGCAAATTTAGATTAACGAGATTTACAAAAGGCCAATAGGGGTAACGATCATTTTACATTTTTTTCAGGAAGCAATAAAAACTAAATTAATTATTTCGACACTTTGTATGCTAAATTAATAGGAGGTAACACTAACAAATTAAATTTATGTTTGACTTTGTTTTATTATTGCACTTAGAATAATAATTATGTTCATTTATGTTGTACAATGGAAAATTAAATTTTATCTGTTGTCTATTTTGTTTTGTATTATGTTTCGCACAAACATTTTTAATTCATCGCTTTTTATTTTTTTTTCGAACAGAAACTTGTAATTTACTTTAGTAATTCAATTTTAATTTTAATATTAATTTTGCAGAAAATTGATAAAAGTGTAAACATCTCGCTTTAATCTTGAGCTTTACATTTAGCAGATACATAGATAAAAGATTTTGCACTTGTTTTGATCTTCTTTAACTGAGATTTTCTAAATGAAATAATGAAATTAGAGATTGCAATAAAATAAATGAACATACATATTAAAATTGACAAAATAATAAAATTAGAATTATTTTTATCATCTCACCCAGAGTAAGTTCATTTATGCCATAGAATCTCTTTCAAAGTCTTTTATCTTCTTGTTGTTTTCTATATTTGCAACCGAACTAGAACTAACAATTATTATTTCTCATATCGGATCTATTTTCAATCAAAAATTTATAATTTTAATTTAGTAATTCTAGTTCATTGCCTGATAATGCCATAGTATATGGTGAAAACGTTTGCGATAATTATACTTACATTGCATTTTATTTGTGATAACTTATAAAATATTTTAGTTCTAAAAAGTTTGTTGCGCAATTTTGTTAATGCGCTACAAGGGCAAATCGCAAGACAAATTTTAGTAGACTAGATTTTATTTCTTCGGATTTTCTCTTGGATTGCTTTAAGATTTCCTTTCAAAAAAGTTGCAATGCCAACCAAAGCTCACCTCTACAGTAGTAGAGGTGCAGTGTAATGTACTATTCTTAAGATTTTCTTTGAATTCCTAAAAATTAACAAGATTTTCTGAGATTTTCTAACATTTTCCTTCGATGCGCTATTATCAATTTTTACACGTAGAGACAATTTTGTCCAATGCAATACAATTTGATTTTGAAGATTTAATAATAATTATGTATTTGTGAGTTTTGTAATTTTGTAAAAATTTCAATTTTTATTTTGATTTAGTAAATATTTTTAAACTTTTGTGGTTTTCCCGTCAACTATTAAGTTTGCATCAGCTAGGTGGGAACACCAGATTTTTTACCGCCAATATGGCCGTAGAAGAGGTTGGAAACCGATTTTGTGTTCTTAATTTTGATGTTTGTACTTTTGATTTTAAATTGTATATTTTGGCAAATCAAAGTGAATTGTCATTTTTGAGTAGGATATCTTATGCCCCAGATTTGGACAAGAATTGGATATTTTTGGATGATTAAACTTGGGATTATTAATAAATTATAATTGGAGATTCAAAACATAAGATTTAGGTTAAGATATTAGTTGTAATTAATCATTATTGGTTTGATTGGTGATTTTGTAATATCAGAAATTAAAATAGAAAGCAAATACATAACTATAAAATAAATGAAGAGTGAAATATGCAAAAGGACTTAAGTGCCAAGTTTCCTAAAATATACATTAATGTAGTTTTAGGTTCTAGGTGCGAAGAGTGCCAAATTTTTTGAATCTCCTGCAATATTGACATAATGGTACTTAGTCCCTTTTGCATATTTCACTCTTCAAATTAGATACTTTTACATTTGGACGAGTTATCTGTAAGATTTTACATTCCCGTTTTATATTAATCATTTTCCTTTTTGGATTTGGATTATTGAAAAGTCAGCAAAGCAAAAATTACATTTTACAACAAAAACATTCACAATTTGGATTTGGTTTTATTTAGAATTTTTGGAATTAAAGAGTCCCATGCTCATAGTGTAGATTTTGGATCGGGAGTTTTTGAGTAACTTTATTTTAAATTTCGGTCCTAAATTCAAAATGTTCCATTTGATCTTCTAGGTGAATGATAGTTATTAAAGAAAAAAAATCTGGATATTCATTTTTCAACTCTGGAGTGAAAGGCTTAATTGATTAATTAAAATTAAATATAAAATTTTCTAGCTAAACAAAGATTAAACTGGCAAATCAAAATTATCCGCTCATCCTGTATTTGTATTCTTTTTCTCTTTAATTTAGAATTTCGTTCTGTTATTACCCTTAATGTACCAAGTTTTACACTTGGAACTCACGGTTCTGTGACTAATTGATTAATACTCCAGTAGGGTGCTAATCTTGCTAGCTTCGTAGATCGTTGATTTAACCATTATACGAAACTGCATCAAATTATCCTGTTCCTTCTTCGGTTTCTAACCGCACTTATTAAATTTCGTCATCTGTGATCGATGTTAACATCTTGAGCTTCATACGTCCAACATACGTATATCTGAGCTTTATGATATTAACTAACGGATTCTCCTCGTGACTCCAACTTTGTTATCAAGATTCACCAGCACCACATTACTATATTTTCTGCTATTATTATTATTTGAATAAAAAATTCAAAAATATGTATTATTTAAACTAACTGTTATGTGTGGAATAGGTCAAACGCCCCGGATGCGTGAAAAAAATACTTTTCCGCACTAGTGCGGAAAACACTTCTTGTGTTATCTAACTCTAACAAATATCGATAAATGGTTAGCAAAAATCTTTTTCGATCATCAAGTACAAGTACTACCATCAAAATAACAAATAAATAAATAAAATAAAAATAGATAAAGAATAGATTTTGTTTTTTTGTTTATTTAAAATAATATTCAATTTCAATGTTTTACGTTCTAGAATGCGGATAAATTTTTATGATTCGCAAATACGTGCTTAATCCACCCCTATTCAAATTTAATTTGAATAAAATTTCGACTATCAAAGAAGTTGAAACTACTGATTCAACCCGTTTTTTTATCAATTTTATACTACGTGCCGAAATTTTTAAGATTTTTTCTTATTTGACTCCGATATTCCAACTACCAAAAGCTGAAGATTCTATTAAATGCATTGCTTGAATGGCGGTTAAATTTAAAATTGCAAAATTAAATAATCAATTACTGTTTAAATCCCGGATTTATGATCGTTAAGCATGTAGGTCTTGAAGTGCCGTTTCCCTTATCACTTTGATTGGTATAAAATTTGAAAAGAATAAAAACTGACGATAGTTGCATCATCCATGCAAAATTTTCGTTGTTGGTATTTCAAATTAAAAAAAAAAGCTCACGAAAAACTCGGCGTTTCTAATTATTTGTATACCGTAATATTAAACGGTTTATAAATACGTGTTTGATTACAATACAGTGAGGGCGTTAGAGATGGCTTATTTGTTTAATTTCGTATGCGTCTGAACCAGAACCAAAAGGAGTGCTATTTCCGCTTCTTGCGTTCTGATGACTTAAAGAACACATGTCGTTTGGTTATTTTTAGGACAGTAGCAGACAAGTTCAAGTTGCAATGAAAGGCACTCAAAATTTATTTGTGGTACATAATTGTCTGAAAATTGTTTACATGTTTCCATTTTATTCAGTGAGCGCTTTTTCCAAGCTGTAATTTAATTGGCTAACTTTTCACTGCAGTCAATGTAGTAAATTTCAATTATTAATAAAAAATGGAAATTACGAGTGTTCTATTATTATTTTTTGGTTTACTAGAAACGAATGTTCTGTAGCATTTTGTAGATACTTGTTTCGGGATTTTTGTACTTTTTATATTTTCTGTTTGCACTCTGAGCTTATTACAAAATAATTTAAATAACAGTCAGTTTTGAATAAAATATTAATTTTATTATTTGTTTCGAAACTTTTATTTGAGAAATAATAGAGACGAATGTATTCGCAAAATATAAAAAACGAACAATTAAGAAAATGGATTGGAGTGCTTAATTCTTAATTTAAAGCGGATATTGCTCTAAACGCTCGTATTGGTGATAATTTGCATAGATCTATAGACACGTATACATACTACGTAAAGGAGATACAATTTAAATAATAAATGAACGAATGAGAGGATATGTGAGGTTTATGTAAATTCGTTTCACTTGGTTGAATGGTCAGATAGTTAACTATCCGTCATTTATTCTGAAACTGAAATTGACTTTTTTCTGTTAAGCGAGCTTTTTTGACTTTTCTGATACCAAAAAAAATGAATTTAATTAAATTATATTTCCACCTTGAATAACGTGAAATTTACGTGTCAAGTGTTATGCAAACGCTTACGTGGTCCGCACGATAAAGTTTCAGTTTCAAACTTCTGGTCTGGAAGCTCTAATATTCTGAAAAGCAAGTAAGTGAAAATAATTTCTGAATCATGTTCAGGATCTATCAAGAAGGGATCTAAGAAAAAAAATCTGTTATATTTGCGATGACGTATTAATCAAGCAATTATAACCATATGGAGGAAGTAATTTCCGTTCGTTGGAATTACAATATGAATATATTTTATGGTTATAAAAATATAGTTAACAATTAAACAATTTTTCTTCTGCTTTATATAGGTGATTTCTTTAAATCTTTAGTAGATATAAAAAGAATACAAATATTATAGCGTTTAATCGCACAATAATTGTTCAAATTAAAAACTATACTTATTCAATTAAATAACTTTGATTTAATATTAATGTGTTATAGCATTAAAATAATTTTAATTTAATATGTAAAATTCAAACTTAATATAATAATATTTTCCATCATAAAATTATTATAAACAATAATTTGAAATTTATAATATTGTTTGAAATAAAACAAACACAGGTGTGTAAATTCTGTGAAGTATAATATACAAATTTAATTTACATTTTGTTTAGTTTAAGTTTTAAATCACTTGTGTTAAACCCATCACGAGAGTTAGTGGATATTTTAATTAATATTTTTTGTCACTCACAGTAAACAAGCAGCTAACAAAAAATAGTTCCATACGGAAATCAGTGAAAACATGAAATAAAATTTGGCAATAAATTTTCACGCAAAACTTGACACAAGTGCCAATTTGCAAGAGTGTCATTGTGCCATTCAATTGTCAAATTTATGCCCGGTTTCATAAAGGTTCTTCTTAACCTGTGCTAGTTAACATGTTGTGTTAAGGAAGGTCAAAAGCTCGGTTCTCTGGAAGCCACAATGACTGACCAGACTAGTAAAAAAAATGGTTTTATATAATAATTTTGATTGTTTGTTTTTCTGAATATTTAAAATGTGCGATAATAAATAAGCAACAAAGAACGAATACATTGAATAATTAATTACATTTCAAATAGAAAAAAAATATAATAAACTTAAAAAATTAATTTGAATTAAATATAAATTAAAAAAACGAACAATAAATAGTGACAACTCATTAAAAATTTTATATTAATTTATTTTTCATATAACGAAAACTGTTTTTCATAAACAGATTACTTCTTTAACGAAAATTTTAATTATAATATAAAATTTTAAAATTCGAATAAAATTTTATTTTATTTTTTTAATTTTATTTTAATTTAAACTAAAAAATGTTCTTAAATAAAAAAGGTTTCACGTGACGGCAAATTAGGTACCTAGTAAATCATCAGTAGTTATATCGCCGATATCACTGGTTTTGCAGTTGCTAAATACTTCGTTAATTATAAATTTAAAAATAATTCGCTAAACGTATTTCTTATAATAATTATAAATTTGTTAAAAATAAAAATTATAAGTTAATTTTATAATTAATTATAATTAAGTTAATTTACTGTGATTTGTGCAATCAATGAATAACTTTTTAGTCAGTGATTAAATTTCCAAATTATTGTTTGTGAATCCGGGTATTAATGTTTTACTTTTAGTTTAAGCACTGAAGTAATTTTAGCTCCGCCGGCGCTAAAATAGTTAGTCGTCTTTTAATTTTATTGCCTTTCAATTTTATTGCGAAAGCAATTGTTTTACTGTCGGCAAAAGACAGCTTGTTCATGAAAAATATTGATTATTATTTATTAAATATAACTATTAATTATTATTTCTTTTCTAAAATTAAGTATTAAAATTAAACATCATTCTGATCAAGTTCTCGGATAAATGTCAATATTCTAAAATATTTTAAAGTTGCCTTGTTATTGTAATTATTTTTGTTTTTTATTTCATATTAAACTTGAAAAAGAAAAAGTCATTTTTCGAAAGCTCGTTTATAAAAGTGTTCTATTGTGTCTTTTAGCTCACTATTGATAATCTTAATTTATATTATTTGTTTCGTTTGAACAAAATATAGCATTTCTTATTCCGAATTTTGGAAAATAAATTAAAATTTTATTTGTAAATTTTAGTTTTTTAAAATTTTGTTAGTATATTTGAATGTTCTGGTTTTCCCGCCAACTAGCTAAAGTGGTAGCAACTAGCTGGGAAACCTGACTTTTTATCAAAAATAACCGTCAGAAAAGGTTTGGGAGAAAATTGTCTCTTATATTATTTTGGGCTTTTTGGATTAAGGTTTTTTATGTGAGATTTCTAATTTGGCGAAATAAAATGTGAGTAGAAGTGAGTGAGTAGAAAATTGGATTATTTTTGGATTTAAATTCTCCAATTTGAATAGAGATTGGATTATTTTTAAAGAGATTATTTGAATGAATTTGAATGAAAAATGTTGTGATATTGATACCGTCGCATGTGCGCAAATTGTCTTTATGATTTGCTTTAAATTTCATTTAGGTACCTACCTACTGAAGTGGTTATTTTGTAACTCATAAGGAGCTTTAAAAGGATTTCTTTCTGAAAAGATAAACTTATTCTGTAACTATAAAGAATCCTTTAACAACGGACTGTCCTTTAAAGATTGATCTTTATGGACTGGGTTTTACAAAGGCAATATGAAAAGCCCGGGGTAGTTTTCAGGTAATATCTGCTTGGAATTATTTTCATATTGAAGGGTGGGGAATTTTTGAAAAAGGTACATAATCTTTAAGTGGTTTAGTTGTTATTTAGTGTCTGCAAGTTGTATATTTTGTGTTATTTATAGTAAAATTGTGTAAAAATGCCAAATAGAGGTAACTTGACAGAACCAGAAAAGCAAACCATTTTGACTTTGCGGAACGAAAACAAAAGTTTTACTTATATAAGCAAAATAGTGGGATGTAATAGACGTTCGGTGAGCCGCTTTTTGCAAAAATTCGATAAAACTGGCGTTACAAAGCCATTTGCAAAAGGAAGACCGCCAAGGAAGACAACGCCAGCTCAGGACCGCGTTCTTCGTCGACTATCAATGAAGGATCGCTTTAAAACCCGTCGACAGCTAAGAGATGAGTTAAAGGACCAAACTGGTGCACACGTAAGTGTAAAAACTATTGGAAATAGGCTCAATGAATTTGGTTTAAGAGCATATTCGCCTCTTAAAAAACCAATGCTAACTAAAGCAATGAAAAAAAAGCGGCTTGAATTTGCAAAAAAATACGCAAATTGGACTGCCGAGGATTGGAGTCGTGTAATCTTCTCTGATGAGTCCAAATTTTTATTATACTGCTCCGATGGCAAGCGATATGTACGGCGCTATCAAAATGAAAAATTGAGTGACCGATGTACGATTAAAACAACACGTGGCAGAATTGGCTTAATGGTCTGGGGTTGTTTTTCACAACGCGGTTTAGGGAAACTACAAATTGTAAAAGGAACCGTTAATGCTGACAGGTACATAGAAATTTTAGAAAACAATTTAGGACCATCTGTTCAGCAATTATACGCAGATAATGAAGAGTGGATTTTTCAGCAAGACAATGCTCCTTGCCATATGGCTAAAAAAGTAAGTAATATTTTTTTTAATAATTTTTTTTTTTGAAAGTTATTGATCATATGATGTTTCTTATACATATTTAAAACTATTTATTGTAAAATATCTAATTATTATCTCGTTTATGTGCTATAGGTAGCTGAATACTTCGTACAAAACGGTATTTTTACATTGGATTGGCCTGGAAATTCCCCTGACCTTAACCCGATAGAGAATTTATGGGCGATAATGAAAAGACATGTGGTCAATACATCCCCAAAGAATGTGTCAGAGCTAGAGCGATCCTTAAATTTTGTCTGGAACAATAGTTTAACACCAGACTACCTGACGAGCTTAACTGCATCAATGCCTAAGCGTTTAAAAGATGTAATAAAGGGCAGAGGGGGCCATACAAAATATTAATTACCTAATTTGTGCTCCTTTATTAATAGTGTATATAAATTTTTTCAATAAAAATTATTTTAACATTAAATTATGCAAAATTATTGCAATAACAATATTGCCAAAAACGTGAATTTTCTTTCGCGAATTAAATATTACTGTTTTTATACAATTTATTACATGAAATTTGTTAATATTATAAATTATTATAATTAATATAATAATAAACATTTAAAAAATTCTATTTACACTTGACAAATTTTAATAATTAGGAAATAAAAAACAAATTAATTAGAATTTCGCGACCGGGCTTTTCATATTTCCCTGACTGTATATGTGTTCTTTAACCTTTACCAATCCTTTAACATATAGGCATTCTTTTGTAAAATCGAGTCCATAAAGATCGATCTTTAAAAGGACAGTCAGTCATTAAGGGATTATTTTAAATTATAGAATAAGTTTATTTTTTACGAAAGGAATTATTTTGTAAAGCTCCTTTATGAGTTACAGAATTACCACCTAATCGTCTCGAAGTATTCGGGTTAAAACACGAACCATAAAAGTACATTTTCTCCGAATAAAGTATGATTTAGTTTCTGAAACGGCAATCCCTGATGAAATTTAACATTTAAGTATAATTTAAGTACTTTACTAGTTTTATTAATATTAAAAATTTTTTGAAATACCTATATAATTATTTACAAAAACTAAATAAATATAATTAAAATATTTTAAGGTTTAGTTAAATTGTTTATTTAAGTTACTTTATAAACAAAATTTAATATTTTGCTTATTATCTTTTAAATTACTTTAAATTCAAAGTGTCAGTTGCAAATAGCATTTTGGTCTAGCTTGTCATATAATATTATGACGGCAGATTATATTGCCTGATATTAAAATTAAAATTAACATAAAATTTTTCTGCATATTTATATTATAGTGATCGTTACCGTCAGTAAGTGACACATAGTTTATTAAACCGTATATTTAAAAATAAAAGTTGACAAACGAAATTACTTTTGAATTTTTAAATTTATACGGAAAGGAAGCTGTTCTACTTTTATTTAAATTGTTAAATGCAAATTCTTTAATGAAACCATAACTAAAAAAATTTGAAAAACTAAACTTGTTAAAAAGGGGAGGGACTTATATTTCAAATATTACCTACTTGTAACTTTTATATTTCTTTTTTTTATGTTTTCTTTCATTTCTATTATTTTAAAATTCCTAAAAAACAACTTAATATTATATTTTATTACAAAAGATTACAAATAATTACGTTGAAAATTTTTAATTTTTTTACTGTATACCCTCATTGATGGGGCGGGCGACAAGGGATTTTTGCTACTCTATTGATCGAATGTCAGGTTGACAGAACAGTGACGGAAGATAACTTTTATATTTAAAGTTGTTGTAGATCGTATTTATTTTTTATTACTATAAACGTTTTTATAATATTATGTTTGCTCTTTATGGAAATATGTATGTTCTACTTTACTTGAGAAGTTTAATTATTGACAGCCGGTTTTAGTAACGCGATGCATGAGATATATGATATATTGGCAGTTTGTAGTTGATTTAAATAATATATTCGTTCGCACGCTATTAAATACAATTTCATACAAATTTTATAGCACTAAACACAGGTAGATAAAACTCATCATAAACCATAACGTATGTCTTCAGCCACGCGTACCAACATAAAATATAAAACATACAAACATAAATTTTGAACATACAAAATTAACAATTTTAATTAGAAGTTATTGTAATGTTTCATTTTGATAGCATTTTCTCACTTACTCGCCGAGCGATTTAATTAATTGTTGTTATTGCACTTTCAGTAAAAATTAATATACATTCGATAGAAAACGATAAAAGCATATTTGTTACAAATATAATAAAAACAAATTTACAAAATGATTCATTACCCACTCTAGATTTGTTTTGAAAAAGTACATTCCTGTTCAATCGGCATCAAGATCCCACAAGCAGCGATACGTAGAAAGACTCGTTTCAGACTTGTATTCATAATTATACTTGGAGCCTGTCGACATTAGCAGTTGTTTACAGTTAGCTGAAAAACAACTACTTAAAAAACAAAGAAAAACCACATTTTGACAAATATTAAATTCAGCAGTTAAGGAAGTGTATAAATAGTTTGAACTAATTTGGGGGGGTCGCGACGATTATATTTGGTCTAAATATTAGAGTACTTTAAGGTTGATGACTAGGCCTACTTTAGGCCGCGATATAGGTCAAATTTTTGAATAATATGAACTTACCCAAAAGTAAACTTTTTATCTGATTGATTATAACGAACTCTTTATTTCTTTGTTGTGAATATATTGCCGATCGATTCATATTATTTAAATTGTAATTACGTCAATAACTTAGGGGCATAGATATTGTTACCTTTATCATAAAAGAAGCTGCACAATTTTAAACTGTAGGTCCAATTATTTCCAAGTATTTCTATATACTGAAAGGAAAATGCTTTCAATTGGAAAATATTTCCAAACATTTTTCTTTATCTTGACATGCATATTATATTTTATATAAATTTTTCTTCACAAATATTTCTTTCAAATGCAGATATAGCCGAAGAAGTTATGCACGCGAAATAGTTTTATGTTTTACGTTTTATTGTTTTTATTTCATATTTTACATACAAAGGTAAATCAGAAACTGGAAGGTACGAGGAAGAAATGGGTTGCTGTGACAACGGCACGATTAAGTTTTATGATTATAATTTTAATGTAAGTTGTGATTACTTTCTGTAAGCGAATGTTGTTGGAACAGATTCTTTACTTACTTAGTTGTTATTGTATCGCATAAAACATTTAATAATTGAGAAGTTATTTTGTGTTAAAGCATAAGTAATTATTAATTATGATTTTCCCCCATGATGAAATTATAACTTTAAACAAATTTATTTGGAACTTTGATAAAGTGTCACGAGATTACAACTTCTTGATTAATTTGGAATTAGCAACATTTGGATAATCACTTAAATGTCCAGTCAACACTAATTAACAGTAAATGCATTTCGCTAACTATACGCCGACGAATAATTAGGTTTACTAAGAGAAGTACACTTCGAAATTTGCTGTTTTGACAAAATATATCTACCAATATCAAAGCTTATGCAATCGTGCACATTTCATCTTATAACTAATCAAAACTTTATAATTAAATGAACAAGAAAATTAAGTACCAAATTATAAATTCCATGGTTAATTATTTTAGTTGTTGCTCATTTATTTCTTATTCAATTAAACAATCGCTTTTATCAAAATCATTTTGATTTAAGACCCAGTTTATACGCTCAAGCAAAATACGCAGATCGGCTTAAACCAGCAATTTTTTATTGTAAAATTTGTTGTACTGCGTAATCAATTAAATAGAGTAGCTATTAAATTGAAAAATTATTCAATTTATAGAATTAAAATCTACGACAAAACAACTACAGTTGTAAAATGAAGTGAAATAACAATCCAATATAAGGTCCACCGAGTTTATCTATCAGGCAAGATGACGATAGATTAATTACAAAATTAATTTGATATTATTTATTGGCAGTTGACGAAATTAAGTTTTACGCCCGGGAATCCCAGAGACGTTTAACTTGGCCGATAGAGCTGCGCCACTTGAGCTACATCTGAAGCGCCATCTCTCTCGCTTTACTTTCGGATTCGATCGGGTTGGCTAGGGTATTTCAGTTAAATTCAACTTGGCCGACTGGGTGTAGCCATTTTGGCTTATACGCAAATAGCGTATAAGTGAAAATATTTTAACGATTTTAACAGTCACGGATCTGTTACTAAAGAGCTGTACGATTTTTCAAGTTTTTGCGATATTTTCGGATTATATGTACAAGTCAAGCTTTGGATGGATAATGAAGATAATAATTATCCAATATGATGGAGTATGCGATTGATGGCACTAAAGGCTTTTTTAATCATAAACATGATGAGTGCGATGACTAAAACCAATCCTATAAATTTTTACAAAACTTCCTTATTCCAGATTAGAAAAATCATTAAATTGACCAAGGTTTCTGTTTCCAAATTTCTAGACTCAGTAGATAAACAACTAGAGAGCTGCACAACTGTTTACATTCGAAGTCCAAATTTGATTAGTCGAATTTGACTAATTTTTTAATTGGCAATTTTAGTAGAGAACTTGAAGAATTTCATTGCGAATTCCAAGTGTTAAATTCTATCTACTGCATACGATATTTGCCTCCCGAGAAAAACAAAATTTAGAGTTCGTGACAAATAGAATTGGAACCGTCAATCATTATAGTTGGTAACATTACTTTTAAAAGACATGGTATTGCATTTTCTATAGTGAGAGAGTTGCATTTCCGCTTAATATACGGTAGTTTGAAGTATCCATAGAAACGCCCATATAGACTACCAGTTCAGTAGTTAAAAACATAACACATATGAAGTGTTTATATGATCATTGGCGTAATAAATTAAATTATTTTAGTTATTTTATAGTCTCAATTTAGTCTTTCCGCGTAAGACTTGTTTGTTTAAATAACAAACTTACAAACAACAACAAATAACAAATATGAATAATTCAAGTTTTAATTATAAAACAATTTTGACGACTCGTAGCTTTGAAAAAAAATGCAAAACATTTGCAAGAAATTCACGGCGCGCTACTGAATGACTTAGTATTTTTTAAGTGGTTGGAGATATCTTGGAGGTATTGACGGTTCTATTTCTATTTGGCCCGAACTCTAGTAATAGCAATTTTTGGATAAACACATCTAGACAACTCTGTACACTGGAAAGCAAACTGCTCTTACAGTTTTTGTATCTATATTACTTCTATTTAGGGGTTGTTTTTCAATAAATCGTTAGAAATATATAGGAAGTTTCCACAATTTCACGTAAATCAGTATTATTTTGATATATTTTGGTCCACGGGTAGGTAGAAACGAACTCATGAACGGAATGAAGAAAGAGCTTTCACCAACCCCAATATTTTCGACAGTTGGCAAAACTATCACTTACATTGTCAGAAATCATTTGTATTTCTTTAAAATATAAGTGGAAAGCAAAAAAAACGCCAATTTGTGAACTCATTTTCCAAACGATGAGAGAAGCAATGAAATAACAAAGTTCAACAATTGCCAATATTATGGATTACTCCCCCTGGAAAATTTTTGTTTGGATGCCTTTCTCTTTAGCCAGATATTAAAACTTTTCCAATAAAATTCAGGTAGTTTAGGGTGTACGAGTAAATTACAAATATGAATATTAAATTTTGAAAATTATTCCAACAGTTAGGGTCACAACTACTGAAACAAATAAATGTCTGGGCTCACGTATATAGTCAAAACTTTCCTGAAAGGCGCTCAAACTTGAAAAACACAGATGTCTAAATCTACGTACTTAGTGAAAGCTTTCCTGGAAACTGCCGCAATCAAAAGTTCCCTCCACGCAAAGAGGGAAAACATCTCTGAGAGCCTGCAGAACTCAAAAATTATGGAGCCAGATTTATGTTATTTTAAAAAATCGAACAAAATTTGCAGACTTTTTTACTATTCAAACTGACGTTATTAATGCGTGAAGTTGAAAAAACCTGATTGGGCTTGGAAAATGACTATTTTCACATAAATCGGTATTTTTTTTAAATCGGATTTTCATAATATCTGACTGCGCCAATCGATTTATCTTCTCAAACTGCATCACTACGAAGGCCATTGAAACTTTAAATAACACCGATGTCTAAGCCCACGTCTTTGATAAAAGCATTTACAAGGACAGCCGTAATTCAAAGTTGTAGATTTAGAAAAAAGGGACTTTTAAATCCATTCAATTGCTAAAAGCATCCTCAAATGATCGCTAGCTCCCTAGCTTTTCTAGCTGGATCTAGAAAAGCAGTGGTTCTTTGAGCCTTACGGAAGAAGTAAGCCTACCCCCCCCCCCCAGTTTCAATGTGGATTTGTGCAAAAACTGTAATGGTGCTAACTTTAATATATGGGTGCTAGCTCCATAGATTTGGAGGCTAACTTTTGGAGCCAAAATATTAACTAGGTAGACTAGCGTTATATTAGCTTCCCCCAGTTTCAATGTGGATTTGTGGCAAAACTGTAATGGTGCTAGTTTTAATATTTGGGTGCTAGGTCCATAGATTCGGGAGCTAGCTTTTTGGCCAAAAATTCTAAGTGCGGGGGTCCAAAGTAACGGACCCAAAACATCTCTGAAACTGATCCAGCTCAAAAATCACTGCTGTAGAACGACTAGAATTTATTCTTACCTAAAAATTCTGTTATACTTAACGAAATTTAATTTAATTAGAAGCAATGGCTAAAATACTGGGCTTGAAAATCAACGAGAATAAGACGAAGTATATGAGGATGGGAGAAAAAGGTGAAGTTGAACTGGGAACTTGTTTTAGAATGGAAACAGAGAATGGGGAGCAATATAGTTTTGAAGAAGTGGACAAGTTTTGTTTCCTGGGGACGGTTGTGACACGAAATAATGATTCCAGTAAAGAGATTAACACTAGGATAGCAGCTGGAAACAGAAGCTTGGGTTCTCTGATGTCAGTGATAAGAAACAAAAGCGTATCACGAAAAAGTAAAGTGAGGATATATAAAACAGTTATCCGACCAGTGGTGACTTATGCTAGTGAGACATGGACAATGAGTGGAAGAGATAGAGAAAACTTGGAGATATGGGAACGAAAGGTTCTAAGAATTATTTACGGAGGTAAGAAAGTGGAAGACGAATGGAAAAGAAAAACCAACGCAGAAATTTATGAGTTGTTTGATGAACCTCTAATAACGGATATTGCCCGATCCCAAAGAATTCGATGGTTAGGACACGTACTACGGCTTCAGGAAACCAGAAGTACAAGAAAGGCAATGGAAGGAAGACTTTTGGACACAAGAAAAAGAGGACGACCAAAAAACAGATGGCAGGATGCGGTGGAATCGGACTTGAGACTGATAGGAGTTAATGGATGGAAAGAGAAGGCACAAAGTAGACAACAATGAAGAAGAGTGGTGCAACAAGCCTTGGGCCTTCATGGCCTGTCGAGCTAATTTATATATTTTATATATTATAATTTCTAGTTTGTTTCAATTTAAATGCAATTATTAAGAAAACATTGTTTTAATTTAAAAAAGTCATTCATATCAAATTACTTTGATATTAGAACGTATAAACTTTGTCGCAAAAACATAATATAGAGATATGGTAATGTTTTTAATCGCATGCCAGCCATATTGGCATTAGCAATATTATGTTTTTGTGGAAAAGTTTATATGTTCTTATATTTTTTTAATAATTCCATTTAAATTGAAACAAACTATACATGAAAATAATAATATGATGTTGATTGTTGTACTCCTAGAAGGCAATTGAGGCTGGCTCCGACCATTAAAACACCTAGCCAGGTTACTAATATACTTATTTTTCAACTTATAGTCCAGTCATTACGTAGTGAAAATCGGGTTTGCGTAGAGATAACTCAGAAATGAAAGTTCTTTGCTTTAGCCTTTTAGTATCAGAAAAATGACCTGAAGTTTTTTATAACAGATTTAAACCGGAACATGGTAAAGTTACTGTTTACAGTAATGTAAACATGTAAAAACTTATTTATGCAAATTCCTGCTTCCCTAATTATTTTAGAGAAAAAATGAAAGACACAAAAATAATGCAGAAAAAAACTACGAATTATAACAACATTAGATTTCATTTAGATTTTACTTAAAAGGTCAAAAAATGTTTTTGAAATTGTTAAAAGTTTCATTTATCAGACTGTCCATGTAAGTTTTCTTGGTAATTGTTTTTGAAAATAGAAATTAAATTGAATTTTTGCGTCAGATAAACAGAAAATTACTCAAGATTTATAAAAATCGAATTTATGAAGGGCTTATAACCCAGAAACATTAAATTTAATCTAATAATAAATTAGCACAATATCTCTTGTTGCGGCTTCCGGGCCGCACCACTTTGGTTAACTAGTTAATGTCATTTCAGCGCGTACTGCAATCGCTAACTATAAATAAAAAACTTTGGGTGTGATTTTGTACTCTAGCCAAGGCCCATTTTCCAGAGGTTGATCCCTGGATCAACCTGGCTACATTATATATAGCACAACTGACTCATTGCTGCTGAACAATTCTTAATTTCTTTTCTATATTTATTTTTGCATTTTTTACAGTTTTTACCTTTGTAAAATTTATTTTTTGGTCCTAGATTTGTAACTGTTCTTGAACGAAAAATTCCACAAAATTTTAAGTTATGTAGTTGCGATAGATGTTTGTCTATCTGATGTTTTAAAATTTTGTTATGCAATTGCTATCTTATAATTACAACTTTAAAATTAGATAATCTAAAAGTGCAGTTTGAACGATATCGTTTATTATCTTATTATCTTTTCCAAAGTTGTGCATTTAAAGATAATGGTAGCTGGTACTGCCATTATTAACCAATTTATTTCAGGATGAAATTGCTTTAAATTTCCTTAATATAAAATACAAATTGTCATTTTAAACTTAAATCTCTTTTAATAATTTGGGACAGAAAAATTCTTATAATTTTAACAAACTTATCGAAATAATAGACTTCGATTATTTGAAACCTAAATAAGAAAATTGTATGAATTTTATGGAAAACTTCTTATTTTATTGAACTCGAGTAAACTTTTGTAAATTGTAATGATTAAAAACCATATAGTATAATCAGCAATTTTTGTAACATTTTTCTGTATTGCACGACTACATAAGGATAATTTTTGTTTTATTGTATCGTCTACCGCATCTGACTGATATAGGATATATGCAACAGTAATTTTCACGGTTTAGAACGTTGCTGTATATGTGTGTGGGGTTTAATCGACAAAGTTTACTATTTTTGGTTCGACTTTTATTGGTTGCTAAATTCCTGTCTTAGTATATAAATTAAATTTTCTAACTCTTACCACTTTGATGAACATTCTTCTTTTTTTTAATTGAATGATATTAGTTAGCACAAACAAAAACTTTTATTGTTTCCGTTTCTATTGGACCGCCTTTATAACAAAAAACTTAGAAACCAATCACTTCTCAAAATTTTTCAATATTTAATTTAATGCTTTGATGACGGAAGAAGAAAAGAAATTTCCTTCCGGTTATAATGACCTTTAAAATTAACATAAAAACTGTTTTATTAAATTGCTTTAAATAATAATAACTATTAGTTAATTTTTTAAATGGGGCAGCCTATAATTTATTTAAAACCGAAATTAAGACATATTCGACTGATTTAAGCGGTTAACCTTCGAATTAATCAGTAGAAGATGCAACTAGTAGACTAAAGTTGGTCTAAAAAGTTAAACCGGAAACATTGTTTTAAGCATAAAATGAATTAGTGCTATTTTTTAATATTTTTTTTTTATAAAAAATAAAATCAGTCCTTTACCGTTTTTGATTTATAAAATTGGAAATTGGGAACTACCCCAATTGTAAGGGTAGATCATTGCAATAAGCAGATATACACCTGATTTCTGATATAAAAATGTATGGGAACAGGACTATTAACTAATATGTTAATTGATGTTAATTTTGAAGGTTTTGGGAACTGAAGCTAATCTAGAGAAATTGGAAACTGCACAAACTTTATTATTATTAAATTGATATTATATGTTTACCCTTTTTTTATTTTATTTACCAGAATTGCAAGTTCTGCATTATATATTATAAAAGGTAACAAAATGATTGCCTACTGTAAAATATTTACTACAACGAGAAAAGTAAAAAGTTTCAACTTAAACCACGAATCCCTTTTAAAACTTTTTCTTAAATTTTTAAGTTAATGTGCAATTTATTAGAAAATATTTTGATATAATTTGTTAAACTTTTATTTTCGTTTTAAATTTAATATTAAATTTTACTGCTCAACTCAAGTGTCCAGTAAAATATTATAATGCTTGAGAAGAAAGCAATTTTTATTATATAAGTGAAATAAATTCGTATTATTACTCGTTTCTAACTTTTCATTGTTAAAAATTATGACCTGCAAACTGCAATGTGTGACCAATCATATGGTTAGAGCTAACTATTATTAACATGAGCGCCGCGACGATAAGATTCTCTCTAGAGCGAGAGGGGAAACTCAAATACTTATAAAACAGAGCAATATATTTGATTAATTGATGTTATCAATACAAAATAGTGCGGCTTCAAAATGTAACAAAACAATTGATCTTTAAAATTTTCGAGTAACTACGGCACTGTAGATTTATCTTTATCTAAATTTTCAAATATTATTAGTCCTGACTAGTCAAAATGTGGTAATTAATGCCTTCTTTGATTATTTAAAGGATAATTTTCGACATATTGTATGTCAGAGCAGTAGAGCAGCAGTATGGTCTAGAGCCTACATTGACCGACTGTGAAGCGGGTAACCGCGGTTCAACTCCTGGTCGCGCCGAATATACTGCTGTGATCTAAAAAGTCCAACATACATCTGTGGGCTTCCCTTAATACACACTACATGTAATTAGTTTTCACTGTTTGTAGTGTGTCTAAGCCAACCAATTTTAATTTTTTTTTAATTTCTTCACTTTACTGTTAAAATCCTATTATTTTAACGTTTTGTTAAGTTCGGTTAAAAATTACATTTTAAAATAATTATTTACTACATCACAGCTGATAGATAATGTTATATTATTGTAATAGAAAAGTAAATAATATATAGTAAGAAAATAAAAAATAACAAAGAAAGAACACAAAAAATCGAAATACATAGTAGGTGAGGTTACCAAAAATTTAAGTGATAGTTGATTCTGGTAGTATAATATTCAAGATATATTGGTAGATTAATTTATGAACTGTAAGTTGAAAAGATGTGCTGTAACCGACAGCTACAGTGTTGAATAACTAGATTTACTAGGTTCTTTGATTGTATAAACATTCCAATACTTCTAACATTCAATAATATAATTTTAAATTAAAATAACTTATTTTCTCAATAATTTTAATAAGCTCTTAATGTATGTTTCTATCTAAAATTATTCCTTATTCGAATATTGACGTTAATCAAGAAATTATTCGAATATTCAAATTACTCCGTTGAAGATTCGAATAGCTGAATTATTGGAATTTGGTCCCTAGCCTTTTTTAATTATTTTTACATTATTCAGAGTTATAAACACAATTTTTCAGCTTTATATTTATCTGCTAAGTTTCCTTCCTAAAATTTCCGTAAAATGCAAAAATTGAACAAATAAAAATATTTTTTAACAAACAAAATTTCTTAACAAAAGCACAGCCCAAGTCTGGCTCTAAATTGAAACACGTCAACTCTCTCTTTGCATATCTTGCATGCAGTCTACTGCACAATCTATGATTAAATTGAAAATATTCACACAAACATCGTAACATAAAATTTTTCAACTTTAAAAATTTTCGAAAATATGAAAATTCTCGTAGTATATTTCAAAATATTTACAATATTAATAAAAAATTTCTTCGCACGTGATTTCATATAACAATAAGTTATCAAAAAATTCAAACTCATATATTCACATACATTTGAATTACCAATTAATCATCATTGCTTTATCCACCTGAATCTTTTCAATTACTGTATTTTCGAATAAAACTATTTACAAATTATTTATCAATTACACAATAAAATCAAACTACCTTCATTTCGTAATCAAAATCAATTTTCAGGCGTAGTCCAATCATCACTAAATCTTTATGAAGTTGTAATTTAATCACAATTATTACCTAATTACACAATGCATTCAAACCAAATTTGAAATACCTATTTATGCTTAAAATTTTTTAATTTTGGAATGCGCGGGCAGTTCTCCACTATTTTTGGAAGGATCCACCCTAACCTAGGAGTTAAGAGAAATTAGATATAATTTTTGTTATATTGAATACAAGGCTTTATTGTTATTATTTCCAAAAAATTTCCAAATTCGCTGCACGGGTAGTGGTTTAATGCCCACTTTGTACTGAAGCTCTAGGCTTATTGTACCCCGCTTTTCCATTAAGATGTTAAGGAAAGTTATTAGTATTTCGATCCACAGTTTGATGTTCACCAGAGGGCTGAGCTAAGAAATTCTGCCGAGTACGGGATTTGAACCTAGAAAAACAGAACGCTCAAAAGTCGCATTTGTAACGTTACTTGCGTTTTGTTCGGACAAAATCTTAAAATAGTAATGTTTACCTATTCGAACGAACTCTTTCAAATATTATATTTGTACATATAATTATTAAATATATATATGAATAAATAATAATATGGTAATGCGAGATACCGAAAGTGTAAATAGGTGTAAACTAGTTGTATACGTAATAGCAATAAAATTTTCAACAATAAAACTGAATATTCGAGAAATTTGGTTCTAAATAGCATTTCTTTATTTTACGTTCTATTCTCTCTGAATAGATAAAATTTTATTACTAAGTCATCCTTTTAACGATAGCAGAACAAATGAATAGAAAATGAATATTTTAACTGGATAGGTACAAAAAATTTAATTTTGAATTTTTCTTTAAAGTTGTAGATTTAAGATTACTTATACTCGAACATCTTATAGATTTTTTTTAAAGAAAACCTTTTAGATTGCTTCTACTTTTTCTCTAAATCCTACGGATGGACAAGACTTGTGAAAATATCTAAATCCTTTTGACTTTTGTCTTTGATATTTTCTCTATACTGGGCGCAGGTGGAAATAGGATTATCGAAAGCGGATAAATGTTGTTACCCTATTGAATATTCAGCAAACCTCGATTAGCTCCTGTATTTCCTTTCGTAAATGTTCAATACATATATCCAATTTTCGTAGTCGCGCAATTGCAAATATCCCCAACTGATTGCTTTTTCAAGTATTAACCATTTTCCACTTCCAATTTAGTGCAAATTTGTTAACTACTTTGTTAATTATAAAGGTAAACCACACTCGCAATATTGATTTAGATGTTTTTATTGAACGAATATCATTAATTGCAAAATAAAATTATTTTGAAAACTAGAGCTTCGTATAAGCTGCAAATTAATTCCAACTAAAATCTTCATTAACGTTGAATTGGTTGCATACTCATTCATCCTAAGATTAATTTATTTGAAAGCGCTTTCCTCAAAGCATTGATTATAATACTTACTGTACGATTATTAAAGCCTACAAGATTATTTTCTAAAACTTTAAATATAAATTAATTCTTTGACAGTGATTTAAAAATTTTAAATCCTCATCTTTCTGCACTCTTCCTTTCGCAATCGTGGTTATAATATTAAAAACTACTTTAAACCACCCCTCGAATTAAACCTTTTTATCTTTAAAAAATTCAAAGTACAAAATTTAAATTTAAATTATTATAGGTTAATAAACTTTTACTTTCCAATGGAAGTATTGAAAGGTTGTATCCATAAGACTTTATCGATACTTAGGAAGTATGCAAAAATAAGAAAAAAGAGCAGTGAAAATATAATCAAAAAAGACATCCAAAGGATCATTTAAGATGTAAATTTAAGAATTTATTCATTATAAAATATCAAGGGAAATCTTAAGATATGTTAAATTAACTTCAATAATGGGTTTTTCAAACTTTCGGGATTTTATCCTCGCAGCTTACAAAAAAGATTGATTTAGTTAGAGAAACTACAAATAATCTGGCGGTTAGAATTTTAAATTTATTTGAAGGTCTGCTATTTATTTTCAAAAAAAGTTAAATGCTCTTTAATGCTAAGGAATAAGCAGTACAAACTTAAGTTATTTTAATTAATTAATTCTTTATTTCTTCAAGAAATTGAAGAAAACGTCTCTATCCGTATTTATCCTAGCACTGATCCTGAATACGAAGTTCGGATTTATTCAAATTTATCAAATATTTCCACGAAAATTTTGAGCCTCAAATTTAAATTTGACAATTTAACAATTTTTGTTACAACTTTCATCAAGCTAAGGTAAACCTAAAACAAAAAACCTGCCATTTTAACCAACCTATATTAATTTGAACTATAATTGGGGCAATTGGGCATTGATTAAAATATGCAATCGTCAGGTGGTGAATGGTGAATACACAGGTAAAGTAATTAACCTGCAATCGATGATATAATAATAGCGCAGAAACTGTTGATTTTTAAAAGTTCCATATTACCAGTATTAACATCTACGGCGCAGTTTTAAGTTATTTTTAGTCTAAAAATTTGTTTTCTGGAAATAACTACTAATCTATTGATTCAAAAACAAAATTAAGAATCTCCATTAACTGCAACAAAATAGTCAAATCAAATAATCAATCTTTTCACATGCATCACCGTGGGAGAGCTTGGGGGTCGAGATTATGTTTACAGCTTGTCGTTGTTTAGGCGAAACGAGAAAGTGAGCGAGTAAACGACACTTCCGTTTGTACACATTTTCAGCTGAATAGCAGGTGAAAATTTCAATAGTTATCTATTAGCTTTAGCAGCTAGCTATTACTACAATTTCACTTGTGAGTAGCAATTTAGCTACGATAGCAGCTTATTAGTTAGCTACTAGCTCTTAATAGCTTGCTGGCAGAAAACCTGATAATAGCTACATAATTGCACTTAATAATAGCTTTTGCCAGAAAGCTGGATTAATCTGCTAATAGTTCTAATACTTGCTTAATTAGTGCACGCTGTATTAACCTGTTAATAACTGTATGTTTTCTCTTAATATTTAGTAGTTTGATTATATCATACAGCTAATATTTTTATAAAATATGGAATTTATAAATAGGGGAGACTGGGCACGGTTGTAATAACTCCAATATTATTGTACATGGTAGGTGCGAGGTACAAAGGAAGAGGCACGCGGGCCACAAGCCCGACACGACTCCAGCGTTGCGTCGTCTTTCGCGTGGTAAGTGTGTTTGCGTGGAAGCATATTGTGTTCGGTCAAACAAAAATAATAATTTTTGGCGAATTTATTTACGATATAGCTTAAATATTAATATAATTATTGTATTTCAAAATTTCAAAATATTTTCGTTTCTTCCTACTGTCTACCATTGGTGTTACAACGGGCCCTGTCATAGATCGGTTGTAACAATCGCACACACTCATTAAAATGGACTTATTCCTGCCAAACTGTTATACCTGAACTACTGGTTTTGCTATTATTTTAAGGACAAATGACTATGCTTTCATCGCAAAGGCTTTAATCGCTGCTTATAGATGTAATAGCTGTGCTATGGGGATTTAAAGGAAAATTAATACAACCGTACCTAGTCTCCCCTACTCGTAATTTTTATATTTATTTATAAATAAAAACCTGTTAATAAATAATTAAATTTTAAGAACTAGAAAATCGCCGACCATCAGCAATATGGCGTAAAGCCTACACTGGCTGACTGGGAGAGAGGTAACCGTGGTTCAAATTCTGGTTGCGTCGACTACACTGCTGTCATCTAAAGCCCAAGATAATTAGTTAAAGCCCATTCATTAAATTCCCTAGTATGTCATCTTGATTTTAGCCTGTTTGATCGCCAACTCTCATTGAAGGTAGTGCACACTTCAAATGAAAATCGACGATTATTGTAAAAGCAGCTGAATAAGAAAAATTACTAATAAAATGTAGCTAAATTTGACAGCTGCGGCAGCCAACAAAATAGCTTTTTAAATACAGTCCAATTTTCAGCAATGCTGATAAAACGGCCCACTTTGTGTAGCATAAAATTAGTTCTATTAAGTATAGTTAATTAGCTCAGTGCTGTAGCTAGCCGGTAGCAACACACACGGTTGCAATAGTCGTACTGACTAGCTAGTTACTGCAGCGCGGATTTAGAGCGCTGCGGCAGCTGTTTTGCAGCTGTTTCGTAGCAAGCTGTAGCGTTTTGCATAGCTAGCTGTTTTCAAAAATAAAATAAACTATTTTTGCAATATTGCTGTAGCGCGGCTGCATTTTAAAGGTTGGTTTACCAACCGTTCAGAGCAGCTGTCAAATACAGCTATTAACCAGCTATTTGCTGTTTATTAAGACGAAAATGCTAATATTAAAATTCTGAAATTTTAAATACTCAAAATAAAACTGTATTTTTAATAAATCACAAAAGCTAAGTGGCATCAATCGCTCGACCTTTCTATTTAAAGTGATACTACTAGGTATTCAACTTCTACATTTTAATTAGCTCTACTCTATATGAAGAGCTCTATATAGGAGACTAGATAGACTATAAAAATAATTTGTTTAAAATTTATACGAAGAATTTCATCTACTTAGATTTTAATATGACCTATTTTGGGTAAGAAGACACAGCCAATGTAGAATTTTGTAATATTTAGGTTAACTTAACAGATGGTTATGGTAGCTATTATCTCAATATTGTGCATAATATTTTAATAATTTGCACTTGAAGCTTTGAATAGCAATCTGTGTAATTTTCATAGTTGTAGATTGTATTGTTTAATTTAAAATAAATTTAATTTAAATTAAGTTTAATTTTATAGCTTCGAAAATTACATATGTTGCTAGCTTCAAAGCTTCAAGTGCAATATATTAAAATATTGTGTAAGCAGGAAAATGTATGAACTAGTAGATACATAAGATTGAAGCAATCACTGCCATAGCCATCTGTTGGTTTTATTTTGAAACAATTTATATTGTTGTTGCCTTTAAGCAAAAAAATATAATTCTCAATTATTTCCACTTAAGACTCCTATTTCAATACTGGACTAAAAATGAAATAATACGATTCCAGATCATAAAATTTTGAAATTTGTAAAGATGATTCATTAATTTTACAGTAAATAACTGAAAATCATCAAATTGAATAGATTTTGGCTCAATTTTAGTATTTCAAGTTTTTTACAAAAAAATTTTAATTTTAAAATTTAAATATTTAGTATTTGCTCTGGAGATTTTATAAAGCGGATCAACTTACTTAGACTGGAGAGGACACGTTAATAACGAAGTAAATGTTAAAATTAAATAAATCAGTTTTGATAAAGTGTTTGTCTGTCTGTTTATTTTTCCTTCGGTAGGTAATTTTTCATTCTTTTATGTTGCAATTTTTGTTTCCTGGAAACTTGAGAAAATGTCAAGAAGATCCTTTGTTGCATTAGGTATAACTACTATAACAAAGTGTATAACTAGCGACGCCGACGCGCATAAGTAGTTTAACGAAATTTAGTACTTATATTTGTAAGAATTGAAACAACTTGAAATATTATTTCAAAATGTGTAGCGTAGATGAACTTTACGCGATAGTTAGTTCTTGAGAACGTGGCTGTTTTGAAAAATATTGTGGATTCATAACACTTTCATAATGAAAAATCCTCCAGTTATCGTAAATCATAATTCAAAAGTGTAAATGAAACCATTATTCGCATTAATTTAATGTTAAAAACAATTTTATTATTAAACAATTGTTAAATAAATGAATTTTATAGAAAAGTACTATAATTGCCTATTATTCGGAAAAATTAAATTAAAATCTTTAAATGGTGAACACAATCTTCACAATCTTCCGTTCAATGGCGTCTACTCACAAATACACACATTTCCTAATCTACGGCGATCCATTGGCGTAGCTTGCACAAGGCTTGGCCCACCCTGGGTTGTAGCGCTACTGAGTGTAGTAGCAACCAATTCTTTTATTAGAAATATGTAACATCAATAAAGTTTTTTTGTTACTGTAACTAAATTATGTGAACTGTAAAATAAAATTTGTGTTTAATCAACTAATTCATTTGTTAGATCAAATAATATTTTATGTATAACTAAGTGGTTTTAGAGATCCATTTTTAGTATTTTTAATTATCGTCGACTATTACCTACTGTTTCACCATCTTGAAATTGAACTGAATTATATCCGAGTCTTAAGCAGTTACTCCTAGCGGTATTACCATAATATAATAATGTTGTATATGTAAGTATTGAAAATTAGCATATCTGATCTACAATGTATTATGAGTATTGAGTATATGTGAGTAATGAGTATACCTAGCAGTAGCTCTACATATATCATATACTATATTGGAAGTAATATATTATATTACATAATATATATCCAATATTGGTAATATATGAATAGTAGCATTCAAACACCAAAGAATTAAGCATGTTAGCCACTTTTACCTATTTTTAATATGGTAAAAATAGCATATCACATAAATAATTATTCATTTATTTGAGGAAATGGGTATATTTCCTTGTGTGATTATTTTTGTGTGATTAAATTCATTGTAGCATAAATTTAATTACAGCGAATAATAAATAATCTGAGAAGTGAGTTGTCGACATTAAAAAACATAATTAGCAAGATAAATATAGCGCTTTTGCAATTAATATATTTTTTAGCAGGACTGTATTTGAAAAATAAATTAAGTTTTATTAATGCATACCGATAAGAATATAATTATCGTAAATTGTATTTTAAAGCACGAAACTTGTAAGGTCAGATAAATTGTAATTACAAAATACCAAACTGACGGATCAAGCTAATGCGATTAAAACGTAAGGGTGCTCGAGATAATAATGTACGTAACAACAGGTGTATATTATGATTGAGAGCTTAGATAAGAGAAGGGTGATCATGTAAGCGTAAATATGTAAAACAAAAAAGCTGATTCTACCATAAATTAGCTGAAACGTTTAATCAACTACGTCGTAGATTAAATTTTGTCTCCAAACTTCCAGTTGGAAAAAAGAACTTTAAAAGCGCTACAGATATTCTTACCGAAAACTTTTAAAAACTTTTAAGAGGTAAATGGTTTATTGAGTCGTTTTAGTGGTTTTAACATCCCCTTTTAGTAAGTAACGTTCTCAAATGTCAAATTTTCATTAGTATAAACTAATTTATTTCTTTACTTAGTAGTACTGTGTTGCCAAAAAAATTAATTTCAAACTTTTTTTCTACTTAGTCTGCATGTAATAGATTTACGATTTCATTTTAACTTTTACTGCTACCGAAGTAGAAGCGCAACAGTCCGACCGTCTTCATTCGCCCAATACTTATTTGGTTTATATTTTTCTAAAAATAAGTATATAGCAACAAGTTAGTAGGGAATTATATCCTTCTCCCCTTACCATGGGTAACTGATGAAAATGTAGCTGCTTGGTTATTAAAAATGCAATATTAAGATTTACGAAATAGATGAAGACATTATTTTGCATTATGGCAAAGCATTACTGCCGTATGCCTAACTTTAAAGCCTTAGTTTGAGAAATCATTTTGTCTCTGCTATTTCATCTTTAATACTCCATAATATAGCGGTTAGGAGTTTAACTTCAGTCATCTATTTTCGAGTCAAGCATTACCAGTTGACATAATTATTATGGATTAAAGAACTTTAATGTCATTTTACAACCATTTTCACTATCATCGTTCCTTTCTTTACTTTCACATTTATTATACTTTGTTAAAATAGTTGGTCAATTCGACAGGATTTGCATAATTTCTGTTATTAAAGAATAACAATAGTTTGTTTCTCATAAATGTTTGGATTATGGCTTTGGGTGTATAGATAAAGGATCAGTCTGTACGTGCAGATTCTCGAGTACATTTTTAAAACTCACAATATTGAGTAATATAGCTGATAGAATTTCTTTTATAAATTTCCTATTAAATAATATGAACTGACGAACTGACGAGTCTGATAAATGTCAGTGTTTTTGATTAAATAATAAAATTTTCAAAGCTTCAAATATAAAATAAAATATTGCAGGTAAAAAATTTAAATTTTTGAATTTATTATTTAAATTTGAATTTATTATTTAAATCCAAAAATGGCTACCTAAAAATGCATGTGCTTCATTCTTTTAAGTATAATCCAATAATTTGTTCATTTCTAGCTTCCTCTTTCATTTTTCTCTTATCTCAATTAACTTCGGATTTTATCTTTACTTTCATCAATCATGAATTATTCTTAATAATATTATAAAATTTAGTTTTGAATTCAAAGTGAACGCTTTTTGTACAAGTTAAACTTTACTTCAGCAATAATTATTATACAAATTTTATAAAAAAATTAAAGATATTTTAAATATTGGGTCTATCGTCTCTACACCATATTTGGTAAAAGTGATTTCAAGTTTTCATTTTACCCACAAATTCTTTCTAAGCTCCCTAAATTGCGACATTTACAAGATTTTATAAAATAAAATTTATTAAGAAAAGATAATTAAATTTAACGAACTATCTTGCACTGGAATCTCTGAGACTCTGAGATTACAGACTGCAATAGTTCTTTCAAAAATTAAACTCTTAAATATTTATATTTCAAGTTTTAATTTAAAACTTAAACTTTAATAATTTTAATTCAATACAATTTACAGTTCTTAAGAATCAATTAAATTAAAATCCAGATAAGCATAACCATATGCCGTCGTATCAATTTTAATTCTCAGTTCCTTTAATTTACAATTCCAAAATGTAACTTATATTTTACTATTATCTAAATTAGTATCAATAATAATTTAAATCTTCCAATTTATCAATTATAATTCAAATCTTCCAATTTAATTATTATTTTTTTTCAAATTAGCTAATCTTCAAATAATCAACTTTTATTATAAATTCTACTAATTAAATTATAATCTAAGTAAATAAAATTTTCAAAAAAAATCTCACTTACATATATCTCACAAAATTACTCAAAATACTAGTATGAATCAAAATTACGGACACAAAAATGTGTTTACCCGCTCAGTTCGCCATTTTGGCAAAATAACAAGTTATTAACGATAGTTGGTGCTAAGTCTACTTATTCGCAGCAGAACCAAAACTTTAAATAATTTGCAATAAAAACAATTAAAAAAGAAACGATTTTCTAAGGAGACCATCGGCGATGTTCAACCCTGATGAGATGTCGTGAGATTTGGATCTCACTTGAGATTGTTTCCAGTAACTCAGTTCTCTCGCAGTTTTACAGTTTCTTGCGTAAAAAAATTACGTGATATTTGTCAAGATCCCCTCTCTTCCCCATGTGAGGTTGATTAAGATTCTGCTCGACCCCCACCCCCCTAAACGTCTCACGTAATTTATGAACGTCCTCTTTAAGACATCACAAGAAGTACGTTGGATGTAATATCGGTTTCTAAACATCGGTTTCTAATGTGTAACTAAGAGTAACAGCCCTGTTGACATAGGAGTTTCTCAGGGTTCTATATTGGCTTCAAATACTTCTTGTGTTGTTCATTAATGATGTAACTTATTCTATAACTAATATGTATTTCACAATGTATGCTGACGATCCGTATGTAATAATTTATTGTAAATTGTAACTAATTAAACATTAATTATTTTAATTAAAAAAAAGTTAATTTTCCATCTCTCAATTTGTACTGTCGTCTAATTTACCGTGGTCTATTTAACGTTGCCCAATTGTCGTCGCCCAATTGAATTAGAACTCTCAGAAATAATAATATAAAAAGACAACACAAATGAACAAGCAATAAGAAAATTAAGTTAAAACCTAAGTAGATACAGTAGATAACCGCTTACCTGAAAAGCTAAGTTAAATTGTTAAATTGGTAGCTTAACCGATATGAACCGAAGGGGTCTAGGTCTTTTCTTTGGTGTAGCCGATTCGACGCTGCCAGTTTGCCTAAACCCGATCTGACGCCGCCATTTCTGCTCAAGAACGATTTGTTGCAGGGACAATTCGGCGCAAGGACGATTCGGTAAATCCCGTTTAAAAAATTTTGAGATTCTGACGGCCGTATTTTCACAATATTTCGAGATTTTCAAAATATTATAATAAATATGATTATCAATAATGAGGTAAAATCTTATTGTATGGATTTTGCAATCCTATACAATTAAGAGTTGTAAAAAAATTATTGATGATTGAAAGTGCTTACTGTTCATTGATACGAAAAAAATATGCAAATAATGTGATATAGTCTGAGACAAATGGGCCCTAGTTGTTTCGAATTTCTGATTCTCATCAGGCAAACCTAGAAAATATAATTAACGCGTACAGGATTATATTTTCTAGTCATTTAAATTGTCAAATTAATATTGTCAATGTCAAATTAATAACCTATTGTGCGGTATTCTAACCTGTAAATTTATAAAAAAAGCAACTCGCTAGTTCAGTTGTTGCGTTCATATTAACTACACCCCAAATTAGTAAATGCTTTCGTTACCATATTAGTTACAATCGAATTATTGTACGAATTTTCTGACGTCTTCGTTAATCATTACGAATTCGATGAAAATATTTTAATTATTTAAAAACAATTTGTATAAATAAAACATTATTATTTTACTTTTCATTACTATTAATAAATAATTTTAGTTTTATTCAAAAGATTTTATACCACTCTGTATTCTTTCGTGAAAAGGTAGTTCAAACGAACTCCGTTACGAATTCGAATTTGAATTCGATTTTGCTAATTAAGACTTCTTTACGTAACCAAACTTGACAAAAATTGTTATGATAACGAAGAAGTTACAGACTGGATTGAAAAACATAAGTTTAAAACAAAAAAAAAGCATGTTTTATCAATTCTGCAATATTAGAATACACCATATCTGTAAACCAAACTTTACGAGTTTTTACGAATCGTTATGATAACGAAAACGTTACAGAATAAGGCCGTATATCACATTATTTGCATATTTTTTTCGTATCAATGAACATATCATATCAATAATTTTTTCCAACTTTTAATTGTATAGGATTGCAAAATCCGAGGGGTAAATCTCCCGGGAAGTCTGGTGTACAGCTTTTAGGAAGTCCCGGGAAGTTTGAGGAAGTCCGGGGAAGTCTTAGGAAGTCCGGGAAAGTCCGAGGAAGTCTGGGGACTTCCCCAAAAAAAAGGGATATTTTTTTTATTTTTTTTAGGTTTTCACCTGTCTTTCCAGATAGATCAATAGAACAATAGCCACATCAGTAAATTCAGAAGTGGGAGGTAGTCCGGGGAAGTCTGAGGGTGTCTGGGGAAGTCCGGGAAATTTGGGGAAGAAGTCCGGGGAAGTTTGGGAAGTCCGAAGTAGCAGGAAGTCTGGTGTACACGATTTTTGACAGTGATTTACCCCTCGGCAAAATCAATACAATAACATTTATTTGTATCTTTTAGCTCATTATTGATAATCATATTTATTGTATTTTCAAGAGCTAATAATTTTAATTAAGATTGTTATTATATTATTATTATCTTATTATATTAGGTTGTTTTACATCTACTCGCTCTCGTAAGAAAGAAGGAAGTAAATATAATGTTTTAGTTTTGAGAAGGGTTGCCAACTCTCAAAAATGTATCTCCCTAAAGCTCAAATCAAAAATCTTTAAAACCCTCACAATCACTTGGAAAACCCCCAAAAAATATTATTAAATAAATTATAAATAAATGAATATTATTAAATAAATTTTCGAAATAAAAAAATCCCTTAAAAACCCTAAAAATAAAACCCCTCTGAAAAAATTCCATCCCATTTTTTTAACCTCTAAGTTTAGTGGGAAAACCCGTAAGTTGCCAACCCTGGTTTTGAGTAAAACACCAAAACGGTTTACGTACAATCTTCATTTTGTGTCGTTCTACACTTCTAATTAATTGGGCGCCGAATCGAGTGTGCACCGGTTTGGCGGTACCAAATAGTCTCTACGCCGAAATGGATCACGCCGAATTGTCCTTGCGCCAAATTTCCCATGCACCGCATTGACCTTGCATCGCACTAGCTACGCGGAACCGGCTGCGTGAAACCGGCCGCGTCGTACCGGTCGCGCCGTCCCGGCAGAGCTGAAAAGTCTCATTCCCGAACCGATCTACGTCATCGATCTCGTCCCGTCGCCCCGATAGTCGGATATACGAATATATCACAATATATTAGTGTGATTGCTAGTAGAATTACTTAGAGGAAATTTTGAGTTCGAATCTCAGATCAAATTGAACGTTAATGACAAAAATGTAGAACATAGCCTAATCTAACCCAAATTAACCTTAACCTAACCCGAACTTACATTTAACGCAGATTATTTAAATCTAACTTAAATGATTTTTTCGTTTTGATTGCTTTGGTGGCTGAATTTTTCAGCTTTGCTAATTTACACGTAAATCGTAGTTTTTTCTCTACTGTTGTATATTTTCTACATCAGTCTAATCCAGAAGTGGTCATCAAAAATTAAAAACTTGTTTTTATGCATTATTTATAAATATATTGGAAACTGTCAATTCACACAACTACTATGTGAGTTTTCGAATCTTTCGCGACAAATTTGCATTCCGGTCTGAACCTGATGCAGAAAACTTTTTTCCGATGCAATCTGAAAGTTTTAAGGTAAAAATTGCATTTATGAGTTATTTACTTACATGCTCAAGTAATATATAGTTTTTTTTAATAAAAAACATTAAATTGACTTTCGCTGTTTGAAAAACCATTTCGTAGTATATTGTTGAATTTTTATTTTTAAAAAATGTTTAATAAAAGAAATGTAGGTATATTTTTTAAGTTTTATTACTTTTGCCACTTAAAAGAAACACTTTATGAAAAAGATAAAAGGAACTAAGGGTAAAGTACGGTCGGTTCGGAAGTTTTAATTTTAAAAAATGTTACATTTTGAATATTCTGTTTGTTTAGCCGTAATATTGTAAAAATTATTCATAATTATTTTTATTAATAAAATAAATATTGGCTATCATTTTTTGTTTATTTAAAAAATAATCATTTTTTAATAAATTTTGTATTTATTTGTGATTAACGCATACATTAAGATACCTATTATATTTAGGGAAAGTCTGCAACAGTAGCCACCTAGGTACAGTGGACATTGTAATTTATTTATATTTTAATTTATATTATTTTTTATATTTTATTTATTTGCGGCTCTGGTAAAGATCACGTGGTAGAGAGCGGTTTGTTCTTATTTTATATTTGACCTAAAAATAGCACGTAAGCAGTCTTGTAGGGGAAAATGCCCAATTATATGTCGTTGGGTTTCCATTTTCATTTCAATGAAATAGAATGTGTAGCATTTACTTGGATATCAGGAAAAATATGGGAAATTTGTATGCTTGGATAGTTAGTTTTATTTGAATTATGTGAGTAACATGATGTAATAATTTGCCGAAAAGATTATTAATTTTTGTAAATCAAAGCTAATTCTATATCTGGAGTATAAATTTGATCGTCGCTAACGACAATTCAATCTTCATCTGTCCGTGATTTCAAATTTCAATTTACTTCTATGTAATTTCCGTAAACTTCATCAATTTAACGTTTCCTCCAATCGTTTTATTTTTTAATGCCATAGAATTTAATTTAATTAAACGCAGTTCGAGTTTGAAATAAAAATCAATAAAGGTTGGTTTTGGTCTCTTTTTAATTGTTAAGCAATACTATAGCAGCTCGAGCCATGGAGTATCTACAAAATTATCATCCAATGAAAAGTTTTACCTTTGATTTATGCAATAATTAGAAGAGATGTAAAATAATGACTGAATTGAATTTATAAAGTGCATTAAAATGAACCCCAGACAATAGAAAGCACCTGAAGATAATAGGGGAGAGCTAATAAATTCAGGAAAGCGTAGGACAAAAGATCTAAACAAAAAGTAAAGATTTTCAAATCTCTAAGGATAGTGCTTTGTAAACCTAAATTTTTATTCTACCTTCGAACTTCTACAAAGTTCTAATCCTGTAAACCAAACGTTGTTTATGTATGTACTTATATATTTACTTTAAATCTCGTTGGAATTTCAAATATTGTTCGGAGGTGTTATTTTTTGAATATATTGCACAGGCTCTTTTTGACTTGTAAAAATTGTTTTGTTATGAAGACTACAAAGTGCTAGTTGTTTCCGCTGTTTAACATTTAAATTGTTTCTTGCTATATAAACTGTTTTTACACCTGCCATACATTACAAGAATAAATTATAAATATTAATTTGAAAATTAGAATTGTTTCGAATATCAGCCTGCGCGCTGCGTTATACCAGCGCCACGTAATTCAATTTCGTTTTTTTAATAATCCTAATTGAGTCATTGCAACAAAATAATGCGTTTAATTAAAGTTGGTCGGAATAAAAAAGCAAACCTAGATTTTCATTAGAGCGTCCAGAGAACAAAAGAAAATTTCGAATCTATTTTACACGATGGTTACTTTCAGGTTTACCTAGTTGTAGTGTTGATGAGCTCGCGAGGGATGCAACCCTGTTAAGTATTTCATTAGGCGGGTAAACACCTTTACTTTACACTACTTCAATTAGGTTTACTTCAATGTACACTGTATATATAATTTATAAAAACTGGAAAATTTATTAACGCTGTCGAGAGTCAAGTTTTTGAATATGGCTTTATCCCAACCAAAATTGTACTTGGAGAAATTTTATGCATATAAAATATTAAATTAAATTAAAATTTTATTATCCGGTGGTTGTAGGTTTTATATCTTTATCCTTAGTTAAAACTTATATAACATTAAATTTAACGTTCTATTACTTCTTTATATTTATGGCCATCATCTCATTTTGTTATTAACTTTTGAAATTACGGTTGTATATTAATAAAAAATTCAATGCCCTCTTTGCGATGCCATCACGCACAACATATTTTTTACTACGTAAATTTAACGTAAAATTACGAAATACTACGCAAATAATCATTGGCTAGCGGCGTAGATCTCGCCCAAGACCTAAGACATCGTAATCCAACCACCCACCACAACAATCACAAGTGGTTTGATCTTATGAAAGAAAAATAGATTTACGTTAATATTTTTTATTTTTGGTTTAAATAAAGTCAAATATTTGCACGAAATATCAAACATTTCACGTCGCTGCGATTTAAATTCCAATTCGGGATTTTTAATATTTCGGAAATTCTAGTGTTCAATTGTAATCTTAGATTGGAATTAAAATTGATAGATTTAATTTCATTTAATAGATCAAATAATTATTCAATTTAATTGTTAATAATAATTTAATAATTCGAAAAACGATATATATTGATACCTTAGCATATGCATGCACTTATCTATAAAATTAGCAAACCTATTTGGAGTTTACCCTTTATACCGAGAACTATTTCATAAAATTTTATTCAATTTGAATCTGAAAACATTACCACCTAATAAAAATTCAAATCAATATAGTGCCCGTACTTAAGAGTTGAGTTTGTATCCTAAAAACAGTTGGTAGACGAAATTTAACGTCAATGATCCGCAAATGATATATTTGATGAATTAGTTTAAATTTTATAATAAAATTAAAGAAACAATCACCAAATCATTTATTCAAGAGTGAATATATTTAAAGGTTTGATATAAATTGAAAAGCAGGGATTGCTAGTATTGCCCTCGGTTAATTGCGCCTGAACGGATTAACGAGATTCTACCCCGAGAACGACCTCGATCACAGGTATAAATGGCTGAAAAGTGAAATAAATGGTAAAATTGTTGAAAAATTTTCAGAAGAAGAATGAATTTTTTGGCAGTTTTTCAGCGTCTCAGAGCCTTCTCGTGCCATAGTTAGATAAACAGCCATTTCTCGGGCAAAATTATAGATTTTGTTCACCCGCCCGGTGCTGTTACCTACAAATACAAGGTGGGTTTACTCCTGATTCCTTAAGCAGTCGGCTGTAGCTACGAATGTCACGAATGCCAAATAGTGTCTGGGAGGTATGAAATACTAAAAAAAAAGTGTTTCTAATTTCAATTAAAACAAGCAATCAAGAGAACTATAAACCATATTTGATTGACTTTTCATTCAGAACTGCCAAAAACTATCTGAAAGTTTTCCAGATTTGAAATTTAAATAATTAAAAAATTTGAAAATATTAAGGTAGTAAAATTGCAGTTTAGGGGGGGGGGGTGAATCAGAAGGAAAATTTTCTGTCTGGATTACCTTAAGGTTTTCTTTCGAAAAAGTTAAAAGCTCAAAGCATTCCTAACATTTTTTATTTCATAAGATTTCGTGTATTTCCTATTATTTCCTTAAATTTACCTTAATTTCCTCAGAGTTTTCTTCAATTGTACATCAGATTTTTCCAATGATTCTTTTATATTGCATAGTTCAATGCGTGTGGATATCTTAGTATCAGAGAGATGCAACTATACCTAATTAGCCAATAAAAATTTGAATTTTATATAAACTGAACAACGAAAGAAGTAAGGCATTAGAAGCGAAATTCTTCGATAAATTCGCAAGTTATGAAATATAAAGTATGACGCAACAAGTTACACAAAGTGCAACGTTGTGTAATGTAATATCCCATAACAAAGTGATACTTTGTTATCATAATGAGATAAGGGTATATTTAAATAACTCTGTCTTTGTAAAATAAATATTTGGCTAATTTCGCTGTAATAAAAACGAAAAAGAGTAAAATTGCAAGTTAATTAAGATAAACATTTTTTGTTGTTTTACAAAAAGATAATTACAGAAAACATGAAAATATTAAAAGACTTGAAATGTATCTCTAGTATAACAAAGGTTCAGCCAATCCTTTAAGAAATAAAATCACGGGATAAGCCGCTAAAGACTGCCTTACAAGATATTCCCAGACGTCAAACTCCCTGTGAACAATTCCAATTTCACCAATTCCCCAATGTCCCTCGATTTCAGTTTCTCCCTAACAGCTACCATTTCTATTTACACCGCAAACACCCCCAAAAGCCGTTAGACAGCCGAGTGTTAAATGTCCTATTGCTTTGTGTATCTTATTTTCTGCGTCAACGCAAATGTCAACACAAATTAAAGTTGCTTAATGTACATTTAAAATAACAAAGTAGAAGTTAATTAAAATTTTTAATAGCAGTTTAACAGCGATATTTTAAAATCATAATGGAATAAAACGAACATAATAAGATATTTAATGGCCTTGCTTTTATTAGACCCGAAAATAAAATAAATACACTTTTAAATAATATTGTACTAAAATTTCTGTATTTATTAAATTAAAGAGCTAAATATTAACTCGCGAACGAGCAGGTTAGGCAACACGTGCACAGGAACAGTGGTTAAGTTTAGCTGCTGAGGGTGTTAACATAGCGACAACACGGTTCTTAGCTTAACCCTTTAACGTGCAAAACTGTTTTCTATCAAATATTCGTCCATATAGTGATTTCAAAATATTTTTTCTGCTCGATGCCAACTGGTTAAAGATCTTAACAGAGAGCGTTAAAGGGTTAAGTGAGAGTATCATAATTGAGTTAGCTATCTTTTATTTTATACAAGTCCGGCGGTTCTTAAGTAGTAAACCGGGAAATTATTATAGATTAATCGCAAATTATTTGAATAGAAGAAGTAAACATTACAAAATACACATTATAATCTCCATACAAATTGAGTAAAGGAACAAAACATACTAAGCGCTAACAAACATTTGATTACACCAGAGAATTAGAGAACCCTATAATTTGACATAATAGATACATTGTTGGACACTTGGATAATCCTTTAATCGCAACCACACTATGCATGATATGGGATACCCGGTAGACTAGTAATTTTAAATATTTAGTGTCAAAATAACAATCAAAAACAAGACAAATTTTAAATGTAATTAATATCCAGCAATAAAATTTATTTCGCACTTTATAATATAACTCAGACTAAAGTAATTAAACCCAAATCGATTTTAGTCAAGTTTCGAAGTGACCCTAAAACTTGTTCAAATAAAATTTGAATTTAGGAAATGAATCGAGTAAGCTAAATAAAATAACGGAACTCTCGAAATGTTTCTTATTAAAAAAATTTAAATATAAAAGAGGAATATAATCACAAAAATGATAAAAAAAGTCTTAATTTAAACTGAAAAAGAAACATTTCACCTCTTTATGAGTAAAGTTAAGCAAAAGAACGAGAGAATTACTTTTTCGCGCCTTATGCAGATTTGGGAACGTAGACTTTAATTATTTTAGAATTACATGACGAGAAAAAATTCGTCTCATTTTGTTTCGTTCCTGAAACTACCAAAGAAGTAACATCAAGCAAATTTAAACTAATATGACAATTATACTCTAATTAAGTTTTTCCTTTAAAATATCAAACGAAAATTTACTAACCTGAGAATAATTTTCACTAATGCTTGGCTAAACTTCAAAGTTTACTTAAAATGAAATAAGATTTAAGGTTTAATTTATCCATTAATTTATCCAATTTATTATTTTCAAGAAAATAATATTGTGTGTGAAGTAAGTAAGAACGCCACCACGCGGCAAAATATTAAGTTAATCTAATACGTATAATTGGTATAGAAAATTTTATTTATAAACCAAACGTTTGTATTTTTTTTTAGGGTTCTATAATATTGTGAATTATCATTTCACCGCGGTTCTACGATAAAATAATTTAGAATTCAATTCAAAACAGCACTAAATGTACGTAATTGAGCCGCCATATTGTTCTGACATCTGATAACGTCGTAAGCGCCACCAAAGTAAATTGCGAGTAGTCTAAGAGCTAGCAAAGGATGAGTCTACCCCATTTTATAATTTCTATTTTTTATTTAAATATCTAACTTGTAACCTTTCCAGTTTTAAAACTTCCTTTGCTTCTCAAAATAATTAAAAGTTGGCTTGTATTATGTTATACTCTCCTAATCGGCCTGGAATTAACATTTTCTCACATAAAAACGTATCCTTTCATTTTAATTAAATAATTGACGTTAGTATTATTATTTAATTTCATAATTTGTTACCCCATTTAACGGCTCGTAGCGCTAAATCCTCTAGTTGCACACCACCAATCATTCATGCAGAAAAGGCAAAACCTGAAGAAGAAATATCTTAAAAAAGATTTAAAAATCTATTGTAGAATTTGAAAGCCGACATTAAAAGAAAGCAATTAAACAATGGATCAACTCAAATTTTTCATTTTGGAAAATTTCTATTTTAATTTTTAAAGTTCCGAGTTTTTACGTGAAAGGCAATGAATTGATTATTAGGTTGACGGTGGGTGTGTTGCACGTAAACATACGCAATGTTTGTTTTAGAAGTAGTAACTTGTTTAGTTAAAATAACTTTATAGCAGAGACAGTGACGACGATAACAGCTCCTAAACCATCCTAAGGTGTTGCAATACCCCTTTATTAGGCCCAACATGTTGCAAATTAAATAAAAAAATACATAGGTACTCTAATATGGCATATTTTTTAATTTAGTAAGTTTTTCTATTTCCATGTCAATAAACTGCACTAATAATATAATGTAAAAACAAATTATTTTTCGCAATTTTGGGAATAAAATAAAGTGGTCACTTTACTCCCATTTTTGTGGGAATGAAATACTACTTGTGTTTTCCGCGCAATATTTTCCAAACTCGGAAAGTTTGCATATGGCTTCCTATGACGAATTGCTGGGGGAGGGTTGGTATCAGCAAGACGGGTAAATTTTTTGCTCGGTTTTGCGATATCTAACGCCGTTTTTCAGTTATTGCAAATTCAAAATCTGAAATTTAGTTATTGAACAATGTCATTTGCCAATGATTTGCTGAAAAATTGTGAAAAATTGGATGTATACCTCGAGACTAAACTCCCATGATGAATATGGTATTTATTCTATTTTAACCTATATTGACATAAATTTTTCCGCGTTTCAAACTGTTCCAAATGAATCCTCCGTAAAAATTTTAAATCTTTTAGAAATTATTTGCAGGGCTAGTTAGAAATTTTTAAATTCAAAATTTAATCCACATAAAATTCAATCCTTTAAAGATACTTAAACACTAGGTACTAAATAAATGAAATTTCAATCGAAAATTAAATGGAATGCAAATCAAACAGTTAACTCGTAGCTTACATACACTTCACTATCAAATCTACTTTATGTCGTCCTTAAACTTCCAATATTTTAAATTCATAAATTTTACATCGAAAATCAATTATTATAACAAATTAGCACTTCAAAAATCTAAATTTCTTCTTAATCAACTTTTGTTTTGTGTACTCAATTCCAAAACTCACTCACTCACGAAAAACCAAATTTAATTTATTCGCCAAATAAAGGCGTTCCACTGTAAAAATCTCAAAATTATTCAACAGACGACTTTCTTTCTATCATTTTCGGCAAAAGCCAAGTCTATGCCACTAGATGACGGGAAAACAAAAACATTTCAAAATATTTACAACAAAAATAAATTTACAAACCAAAAAAATATCAATTTTTACCAAAGAAATACAAAACTAAATACAGTAGAACCTCTCTATAACGAGAGCTTAAGGGACCAGCCTACTTATTCGCTATAAGCAGATTTTCGGTATAAACAGTCTGTTTAGCATGTAAACAAAAGTCAAGGGACTAAACTTTTACTCATTATAGCCGATAAATCGTTATAACCGGACTCGTTATAGAGGGGTTCTACTGTATTCAAAATCAAAAGAGATTTTGGAACACAACAATATACATATAAATAAAAACTTTGTAGACAATTGCTTAACTCATAATTATTATAAATTTATTTAAAAAGAGATTTTGATCAGCACAACCAAACATTAAGTGAAAATATAAACACAACAAATAACATTATCTTGATAACTTTTTCAGATTTTACCGGAAGTAAACGCCGAAGTCAAAACACCTAAAACAAAAATACCGAAAAACAAAATCACTGAATTCAAAAACACCGAAACGAAAAACACCGAAAACAAGAACACTAAAAGTGACCAAGTGTTTGAATGGCGTGGAAACTCTTTTATTGATGTTCTGAAGAAAGAACAAGGCATAATTGAATTCAAAATAGAGCAGCATATAGGCTGGCGGTCGACAACCAAATCCAAAGAAGAAAAAGTACGACGACGTTGGAGCCAGGATCAAGTCCATAGTACAGTCGTATGACAAGCGTAACCTGAAGGATTATCTGTGATCGCTTACAACTTCAAACTTCAAGGCAACTTGGATATTTGACTTGCTGGATTTATTTAATTTAATCAAATATTTAATAAAACTTTTTTTAACAAATTAGATAGTAAATAGTACTAAAGCAATAATTGTCGCTACTAAAGAAGAATTAGTTAGTGTGTAATGTAGATTTATCAAATTAACTTAACTAAACCATTAAGTTTAATTGAGACTCAAGTAATCAATTATTCCGCGCAAAAAGGAGTTTCCACGTAACTCAAACACTACGTCAGTGTTTTTCGGTGTTTTTTTGTTTTGGTGTTTTTGTTTTGATGTTTTTGTTTTTCGGTATTTTTGTTTTTCGGTGATTATGTTTTCGATGTTTTTGTTTCATTATTTTGACGTGATACCGGATAGATTTAATCAAATTCCAGAATATTTCACAAGCAATCAATGTTAAAGAGATAAGTAAAATAAAATGGAAAACTGAATTATATTGAAGATTGTTGTACCAACGTTACAAACCTTTACAGATATAATATATACAAATTTCTCCGAAATCCTCAGAAAATCAATTTTTAAAATATTCATTCGTTCATATGTACTTTGTGAAGGAATTTTAAATTTTATAATCATAGAAGTTTTCTTATATTAAAATTAATTCAAGTTGGTAATACTTATAATCATTTATGCATTTAATATAGACCGATTCTATCAGGAAAAGATAAAACCAGTTTTAGCTAAACTTGGAAGAAAAAACTACTGCCTCTTTTATCATTTAGATTTAGACAAATGCAAAAATATTTGCATGTCTAGCTAACCGAAATCAATAAAAGTCATACGTTACTAATATTGTACATTATAAAAACATAACAATGATAAATTAGTATGTCTGAACTTATTACTGTTTATGAATTTGAAATATATATTTTTGAATCACGTAGTACTACAATTTATGCAGTTAGGTTAGGTTTTCATTTTTGTTTATAACCTGCAAACTTTGACAGTGACATTTGCATTGTTGCACATTGTGGTGAAAATAGAAAGCTATATTAAAATAAAAATGAAAACTGCATTTCAAAAATCACTTATTTGACTAGTGATTTCCAGCTTGACTGATACCATTTTTACAATGACGCACCCGCAATTTTATTTGGTTTCCAATTGGTTTATGTTCGAATTTTTAGATTAGTAACAAAAATTTCAACTTACAATTGAGGTAATGCTACTAAAAACGTATTGCTTTTAATATGGCTGGAGAAAAAATAATTTTAATTCGAAAATAGGAAAATGTAACGAAAAAATATACAAAAGTTGTTTTTATAATCAAAGGGCGCAACCAAATTACGCACGGATATGCAAATTTGACAAAGAGCTAAAGTTAGAAGAAAGTTGTAGAAAAATAATGTAAAAAAAGTCTTTGAGAAGCCGGAAAAAATTTAATTAATCAAATTAAATAGTGCTAACGTGTTCGCCAAAAGTGTAACATATAAGCAAATTTTAGCATGTAAGCAATTTACCGCCGATTTACCAACTCTTACAGTGGAAGTTGTCCCACAGTTCTGATTGAAAGACGTGAAGTATCGTTGGGATAATAGAAAATTTTGGCAAAATTTAATTAAAAAATTACAAGCACCGAATGCTGATTATTCCAATTATATCCTGCAACACAATTTGGTAACTTCCAAACAGAAGATTACCAAGTTATCCAAAAAAAGTTTAGGAAAGCGGAATACTTTTAGTTCACGTAAAAGGACGGAAAGTAAATGAAGAAAAAAGAACAATAAAATACAAATAACATTACAATAAACATATTCAAAATCCTGTGATTTTGAAATTGGGGTTATTTCTTTATCGTCTTCAATTTTTTTAATTTCTCGGTTTGAAAACATTTTCAAAAAATTTATTTTTATTATTGATTCTGGCACGAAGTAGGTAGAATTTTATTTTAAAGAAATGTTTTAATTGAATTCTATTTAATTAAATTGAATGTCCGCGTTAGAAATATTATTCCAGGTTTGCCTGATGAGATTTCGAAATGGCAAGGTAAGTTTTACCTTACTTATAGCAGACGTTGTCGAAAAGTTTATCATGTGTTAGTCAACAGAAGCAAATGAAAATTAGGCAGCGAATTTAAAAGCATATAGGAGACTGTCGACCACATAAAAGTGGTTAATTTAAAAATTAACCATTACATAGAAGTGAAAAAATGAATACCCATATGAAAAGAAAAATTAATAGGATTCATTAAGTGCTGACAAATAGTGCTTCGGAAGTTGAGGTTTAAATGTTTGTTGGTGAAGTTTCAACTTCCTCCTAAAAGTTTGAATTTCGAAGTAGATTAAATATTTCCATTGTTGAATTTTAGCCTAATTTAAATTTTAATAAGTTGTTGTAGCTTGTAAATAACAATAAACCTACTTCAATATCACTACAGAAGACCTACGTCAAAGTAATGAGACATTAATCTGTTATAACGCAACTCTCCGACTGGATGAAATTGGATGATAAAACACAATAATTTGGTAGGCAATGCAATATGCAAGCTTGATGAAATTAACTCTGCTTACATTTTTAATTGCGCTTTGTGCGAAAATAAAAAATATTAGCACTTCGTTGTAGGAATTACCAACTTTTATGCTATTATTTTTCAGGTTTTTGTATTAATTTACATTACGAGACAACTTATTATTCCCAACGGTGGAATGTGAATGTAGTGTTGACAAATTGACTAAATTTGTCATGTTCGTAAATTGCTAGAAACGTGTAATGCATATAAAGCTAGAGGTTTCCTTTTGATAATATCTTTATAGTGATTCATTGTAATGGTGCTAAACGAATCACTTTAATCTTACTTTAAAGTAAATTATTTGTAACGTCGTTACAAATTTAGATATTAATCGCATTAATTGTACTTTTTTTTGTTCTAGGTTAGTACCAACTGGATTTATCATTATCAATTACACCAAGGGGTAGGTTACCATTTTTTAATCTATACGTTATACTAGTCAAGACTTTAATTAAAAATTTTATTAAAAATTTATCGTCTAGTGTAATGGAATTTAAGTGAAATATTGGACTTTTTACATAATTTTATACTTGAAAATTTCCAGTTTTATTTTTGTTAATTATGCAAGGCCCATCTACCCCTACCTGTGCAACTAGTTTTGTTTTCATACTGTAATATGAGGTTATTTTGTTTTTGAAAAGCAAATATTTGCACTGGTTTCATTTAAAAATAAAAATATGTTTTTGTTTTGATACAATTTAAAATATTAATATATTTTGTTTCCATCAATAGCTACCGAAATTAAAATTACTTTTATGTTTAAATTTGAATCTGGTAAAGAAATATTAAAAACGGTACCAACATAAATTTATTTTGTGTTGGCATAACGGTACCAACCTTTAGACTTGAGCCATTTACAAGATTATAGTAACAAAATAAATTATTTCCAAACAAGGGCGGTCCTTGACAGTGTTTTACAGCGATTGTTACTAAATACTCTTACATTTGTCAACAATTCTCAAACGAATCATAATTTAACATAGAGGAATAGACTTTGTACATATTTAAAAAAAAAAAAAAACTGGCAATGAAAAACAATTGAAATCCGCAAACATTGCCATGCTTGCATTGTTCGGCCAGTTGCTATAAATATCTGGAATTAGTGGCAATGGTAATAAAAACATATGCGAAATAGTAGCATTTCAACTAGAAGAAATAAGTTTAATAGAGAAAGATCTATCTAGATTACGAGTTTATGTATTAAGTCAGTCATCAAATGGTCATCGATTTATATGCGCAACCCAATGTAAATCGATTATCAATTATCGAAGGTCGAGTCACAATTTTTGTAAGAGAGGTTTTAGAAATGCTAGGCTTTGTGATACACAAAGAATTTTCAAATTGAAGTACAAATCCATTGCACATCGATTTTAAAGTAAATATTACTAAATTTGAAGTAAATTCTACTTAATTCAATGTAAAAGTCACTTCAATTAATGAAGTGCGAATATATACATATTTTTATAACTTTTTTTAGATCTCACGAAATATAAGAAACTCAACTCAGAGCTTCCCCTTAACTGCCCCCGATTCTGGAAAGGGACAAACGTTATTATCCAAATGACGGTTAAAGCTGTTTTTTGCAAAATCTTCTTTATTCTCGATTTTATGGTCAAAATACCAAAATCCTGTACGTTTTATTGTTGTTAACAGCAGTGTATTTAGAGGAGGGCAAAAGGGCCATTGTCCCCCCCCCCCCAAGGATGACTCGGATTAAAATAATGTTTACCACGAAATTTTAAAATTTAAATAACTTTAAATATTTTTATTTATTTGTTTTTTTATTTACCAGCTAAATAAAAATAAATCCGCGGACGGGTAGCTAGACAGTGGATCTCTTTTTTAGCGGTATAATATTTAATTTCTTTTCCCGCTACTGGGCGAGGTGTCCAGCAATTTTTATTTGAAAACTTTTAATAAAATACAAATAACATTACAATAAATGTTGAACACATAAACAAAATAAATAGGAAACTCTAGTTGAAGACTAAAGTTTCAATGCTATTCAAAACTCGTTACTTCTTATTGAAGACGGAAGAGAAACCTACTTGACTACATCCGATGGAGAAATTTCCACTTAAATGCTCTGTATATATAAATCGAGTTACAACAGACTGTTCAAACGCGTTGTCAAACACAAATTTATAATCTTCAGTTCATAATCTAGCCGAGTGGGTCTTACTTCCAGTTAATTTTAATTTTTTACAGTTGTAGTAGATTAATTTTAAGCTTTCATCAACTCCTGATTACAAATCCGGTTGGCGGGGAGGATTAGACCCCACTTTGAAATACATATGTAAAATAATTTTTCCCGCCAACCAGATTTGTAATTCCTGGAAAATAGGAAAGCAATACCTATTCTATTAGAATGTCAAGCTTGATGAATGAATGAATCAACTCCTCATAGATGGCGTGTGAAAATTATGGTGCACAATTAAGCATAAATGGTGAAGATCTTTTTTTAGAGGATTAATGGCTGCAGCAAAAAAATCTGTTTCGCAATTAAAACAGTCAAATAGTTACCCTAAAACTTTCTATACCAACTATACGTATTAGATTAATTTAATATTTTTTCGCGTGGTGGCGCTTAATGTAAATCGCAAGTGAAACAATTGAATTTTTTGTAGATGAGAAGTAGTGAAAGGCTTGAAAATGTTATTTTAAAATTACGTATGGTGCGCTCTTAATTTAAATAATGGGGGTAAACGGATCGTCTAATAGGATTGGATCGCATTATTCTACAAATTGATTGGAAATAGAATTTGTTGGTCGTACGTAATTCTATAAACTTTTCAAGTATCATATATAAAAGCAAAAAGTAAGATACAATAGATCGCTTAAAATCAAGTAGTAAGTGATGGTAGCGATTTCTACTCGAAAGCTTCGCTTTTTGTGTAAATCAGGACATATTTATCTTGAATGCTGAAAAATCTCATGGGAGCAATTTTTACATGTAACAAAATTGATTGGTTTCATTCTACAATCAGCTTTAAATCAAAGATTGGTTTTCGTTGCTCCATAAAAGTATTGCGAAAATAAAATATATTTGTTTAATTTACATCAAAATGCTTAACGACCTTTTAAATTTTTTATTTGCATTTTTTTTGTGTTCTAAATGACTTATAAAAGAAAGGCTCACTAAATTACAGGAATTTAAAAAAGTGAATATTCATAAACGCCCAAGTAAAAACTCATTGTTTAAAGTGTCACTCTAATTCATAATTATGTTTGGTGCTGTGGACGAAGCGCTGTGCAATTAAAGCAAAATTACTTTTCTGACAGATATCTAAGTTGAAATTTATGTGTCACCTTTTAATATAAAATTGATTCAATTTGGAGATTTTTAATCTAAAATTAAAATCTGTATGTATTTTTAATTAAATTTTTTGTTCTTCCAATATGTATTTGGAAATAATGGATTCATTAAATGCTTAATATAAACGGCTTATGCTTATGCTTATCCATTTTAATATGGTTTTGTCAAAACTGAAACTGAGTGAAAGCGAGATATTTTATTACCAACTTTAGACATGAAAGATGCTGTTTGAATTTAATTGCAATCTAACCTACTTGACCTTTACAAAAGTCCCTAGATTAAATTACCAAATGTCACGTTTGAAGTTGTCAATTTTAAAATTAACATAAGTAGTGCCAACTTAAGTTTACGTTCATGAAAAGTTCCTAGATTAAATTACTTATTTGGACTAACAGTTCGTTTTTTAATTCTAATTAAACAAGTTATTATATAACTTCTGAAATCTGCGATCTAGAGACAGATACGGAAAAATGTATTTTTAAAAATTGCATGAAATATAACTACTACCTTTGTTCACTTAAGCACAACAATTACGTCTCTGACTGTAACGAACGTTATTGTGTTTCAAAAGTCGAGCAGATTTGAAGTATTATGAAATATAAAATTGAAATGCAGCACAATTCGCTCTAATCAATGAGGGTAAGCATCATCATTTTTGATATTCGAAAAATGGGGAAAAATTTATCAAGTTTTAAAAAATTTTATGTTTATTTATTGTTTCACTTTTGTAAAGTACTAATATGTGAACTTTAGTATAGAAAAGCTCCAGACCGATAAATGTTGGCCAAATTATATAACAAAAGAACAACTTTCAGACGAAACAACAAAAACATTCAAGTTTGTTTGAGCATAAAATAGGCTTCATATTAAAAACTAAGCATCGTCAACTGTTTTTTAATAAGTAAACTTTTCATTATTAAAACATTGTTACGCTCTGGTAGGTATCCTTTATTAAAAGTGCACAAAGTTGTATTCAAAATATAGTTATATTTTTTTACACCTACACAGCTTAGCGAAACGAAACTAAATAAAAATGTAAGGACAAAAATTTTAATAATAGTGAAAAAAGGCAATAACAAAATTTCTATTTTCTAAATTTTAAGTGCGGCTTAAATGCTTTTTTTATTATTTTCTTAAGCAATACTTCTTTTGTATTTTATTTTCCACTTTGCATTTATTATTTAATATTGCTTCCATATTTGAATTCAATTTTACTTTATCATTAAATAGAAATCATTAAGTACACCCAGCAGCTAGCTTTGCCTATTTAGCGACACAGTTTTTTTCTTTTCGAGATTTATAGATTGCAAACACCATTGCCATCTATCGGGATGAAAAGTACATATTTTAATACTTATTTATTTATATGGAATTGTTTGGGTAAAAACAGAAAAAAATCGGACGAATGGGAAATCGGGGAAGATTCTAGGAATTTTATTCGACTAACAGTTATTCGACTAAATTTGTTCGACTCAACATTTATGCGAATAAACATTTTTCCATTTTCTATTATTCTGATTTTTCTTGGAAAAGAATTAATACCCTACGAAAATTTGAGAATAACCGATTAAAAACAACGAAAATTGCGGTATTAAAAAGTGACTGTAATAATAAATTATTGCTTCTTATTCGCCGTGTCGTTTTCGGTGCTATTTATCAATCGGGAACATTGTAAGCTCATTTTTATTCTTTCTTGGCATTTAATTTTTAATTAAATTGTTTACTAATCGAAAATGGTATTTGAAACAAACTTATGAATTTGGTTACATTAGTGTCACACGTTGGGAAAATTTAATATCTTAAATGAAAATTTGTATTCATAGGACATGTGGAATTTATGCCAACTAGGCAACCACTTAACCTAACCCAATCTGCTAAACATTAAACGCTTACGTATTTGAGAAGATATGTTAAATATGACGAAAACCACTTATGACTACAATACAATAAAGACCTTCCTACCCTCGTTACTTGTGCTAATTATAATAGAAATTATCTAGATACAGTTGAAGAATGCATTGTCAGTAAAAAGCTATTATTGGGCGAGCTTTCCACGCAATAAATCCAGATATCACAAAAGTCCTCAAAATTAAAAGGTTCTGACATGACAAATTAAGTTTTTTGGGTTTGCAAATTGAAAAAGTTTAACTTTACGATATTTGTTTGATTAAGGTAAAATAAGTTTTTTCCGCACTAGTGCGGAAAAGTAATGTTTTCACACATATCCCATTTAAAAATACTTTTTTTTATCAGGTACTTATTTATTGATTTCTAAATTACAGATATTGTTATTTTTTTACTTTTTTTAATTACCCTGTATACAATAAAATATATATATTCAATTGTGTACATAATAATAAATTATAATTTAGCAATTTCAATTGAGTTGGTACAAAAATAAATAACTTTTTATATAAATAACTGCCGTCATTTTTACTAACGAGCAAATTTGTTGTTGAAATAACAAAGTTATTTTTAATTGCATTGTTTTGAATACGCGATTATAAAATTACTCCAATTGCAAATAGGGCGCGGTAACTAGATTACACAGTTTGATGTAATTTTTTAAAATGATGATTCTATTTTAATAACTACAAATTTTTTTGCAATAAATTCTGCAAGGATTGCAATTTATATTTAATAAATTTTGTAACATTTTTAGAAATAAATGAATTTCGGTATTATTCCCGATGGAAAACTACTTCTGTGGAAGTTTACTTAATCCGAATTTTAAAGTTGATTTTGCTTCACAGCCGAGATCACAATTTAATTTTATACAATTATATCTCTGTACTGAACTCTCTATTTTTCGATATTAATTTTTTGATTTCCACCATCTTAGTCTTCGTTGGTCACATGATCGGACAAATCACATACATATGTAAAGTTCAGTCAATAATCAAAATGCATAATTCGTTTTATTAACAATACCCAAGTTTTCCAAAATAATATTGTCGAATTTTTCAAAATATACAGTTGTTTTTTCAATGCCCTTGGGCTTCTACGCATCGTATATTCGACTAGCCAGGTAGAAGCCCTGCACTTGATTATTCCATTCGAAGAAATCGAAAATGCATACCTTTAGTTGCAGATATAATTTAATAAAACAATAGCAAAAAAGTAAAAGTAGTCTGCAATGAAGTGAATTTATGAAATTCAATATTATCAAAACAATTTATTTACTTTGATTAATTAATAATTGCATACTTCAGATGAATTGTTGAAAAGCGACTTGCTTCATTATTAAAAGAGACAAGGTAGGTTCTTAATCGTTTCAATAAAAGTTTCAACGTATAATTTAGCAATCACTCAAGTTTATAATATGCATTAATGCTGTTTTATTTAAGTTTTGGGAATTTATAGCTTCTATCAAGTATTGATTTAAAATTATAAGCTTGCATACAATTTAAACTTTTATAAACCGCGTTTATTATTCAAATTCTAAGCGAAATTCCTAGAATTTTATTACTATTTCTTTGTTTTGTGAAAAGTTTTAACTTGGATATGTTGTAGCAGCGATTTTCATAAATGACAGATATACATATACTTATACCTATTGGCACGAAAATATCTTTTTAAGTAATATACAATTCCTTCACGACTATAATTTTCATAAAACAAAACTTCGCATGATAAAAACAAGAACCTTTAGTAATGGATTAAAGCTAACTGTATGACAAATTCTAATGTTAGAAATTATACGCATTAGTAGTCTCCAAGGATAATAGTTTCATAGAAGCTATTCGATCAGTAAATGGGTGAAAGGTTTCCGTTTTTATTCGAAAATGTTCAAATGGAGAGTATTCAGACTTTAAATTAGCTAACTTAATGATCAACCAGGTCAGTCTCAATATTGCCTGGGGCTGAGTTTAAGTGTTAAATTCAATTTAATTTTACAAGAAAATTCTAGACAAATAAATATAATTATACAACTGCAATGACATTTTTTTTTCACTTATAGATCAGTAGCGTTGCGCAAAAAAAATAGTAACGTTCGTGCCTTTAACGTGTAGTATACCTTTATTTTGCATAGCTATAATTATAACGGTCTAAACTCAATTCAATACTAAAATTAATTACCAGCGAACTTGACTAAAAGGTTTTAAACGTCGAGAATTATTGTACAGCTCATCGAAAAACCATATTTCTTAGTAAATTAATTAGAAAAGATTCAAGCACCTACTTAAATTTTAATTGACTATTAAAAAAAGTTTCGCTTTATATATAAAATTATAAAAACTTAGGCTTAAGTTTAGTTTAGAAATTAAAGTAGAAAGAAATTAGACCTTTGCAACTATTTATTTATAATGCAAAATTTTAAAAACTTTCCTTGAGTTTATCTGGACCTCAAACAAAATATCCCAAAGGGACATATTGGTGTTGATCAAATAAAATAATTAAATGCTGTAAAGTTTTGTCCTTACAACTTACATTTTCTATTGCCAGAAGCGGTTTAATCTCTCAGTGAAGGATTGCAAAGGAAGAATAAAATAGAAATAGAGGAAATGGATAAATTTAATTTACAAGTACTCGTATATTTAAATGATTGATGTACAGGGGGATTTAAATTGAACACCTTTCAGCCCGCTACAGTCTTCTGTATTTCTAGAGGTTATTATTCTAACAAGTTAAACAATTACTTATATTCTTTATATTTTTTGTAAATTTTTTTCTCATTTAAAGTAGGTACTTTATCCAAACCGAACTTCATTTAATATTAAGATATTCAAACGCTTTAAATTTGTATTATCTTTATTATAATATCAAAGATCTAATTGTCATATTTCAATTCTGCTTGCTCTTGTGACTAGCATTACTAACAACGACAACGTTAATTAATTATATTGTAATAGGTATCCTTTGTCGGTATTCACATAATGAGAATCAACTATATCTGATAATTGAATTTACGTAACGTGAGAAGCGTTATCCTTGTTATGTTATATTAAAGATTTATTTGAAAATTTTCGATTATTTAATAATACTCGGTATATTTCAAATGTTTTAGCTTTTAATGATTGTCGGTTTAAATTTTTCAACATAGAATTTAATTTCGATATGGCAAATTATATTAAATAATAGTAGTAATATAGGATTACTTGTAAAGCAGTTTAATTAATTTGTTTAAATTGATCTAACTAATTTAATAATTAATCTAACTTTATTATTATTGAATTTTTGTGGGACTGCGTCAATCAGTTTTACTTTCATTATGTTAAAGATCAATCAACATTTTGTTGAAATAATTTTACCTGGCGCCCAGTGCTGTTCCTTTCGATAACGAAGTTTCTTTTTGGTTTGTAATATCTAACATGTTATTGCGAACTAGAACTACCCTGTATAAAATCATTTGCTTATTTTGTTGAACATTAGATTTTGAGGTTTATCCGTGAATAATTTACTAAGTTGAATTTCAAGCCCTTCAAATTATGCGCATACATTTTGTGCAATCTGCGACTCGACTTACAAACCATTTATTTTATTCCGAATTGATTTCAATATCTCTTACCTACGCATTTATTCGACTTTAACTAAATTTTCTTACTACTAGGTTCTGTTGACTTGAAATTAAATTATATAGAAATTCAGTTGATCGATTTTTCTCGAAAACACTTCTATTAACTTTTTTTTACTAATTATTAGAAACAATAATTTAATTAAATTAAATTGTAAACTTAATTATGTATTAGGTTTGTGCTAAGTTTGCATTTAAATGTATTAGGGGTTGTATTAACGCGCAACACATTATTATCATGTACAAACACCGTGATTATTGTGCATCTGGTGACTCGGACAGTAATAATATTGCGGTATTATTCAACCTATTATAGTACAGATTATTACAACAATACCTTGTGTAATTACGTAAACTAACAGACGCAATTAATATTAAAATTTGTTTTAATAAATTTCTAGGGAACAACAAATATTAAATAATTTCATTTTGAAATAAAAATAGAGCTTTGCTCCTAATTTACTGGTATTTTAATATGTTTTTTTTTACTAACATGTAAATGTGCAAAACAACCCCTATTATGTTATTGTTCATATTCTGTGTAAATATTTGTAATTTCTCGTTTTCTTCACTCTACAAACCAAAATGTATACATGTACGTTTTTACATCAGTTTTACAATCAAAAGTTTTGAAAGTATGCAAGTATTTCATTAAACGGTTTTAATGCGGATATTATTTTCAAAACAAAAACTTTTTTGTTAAAGAACTGCATTCATCCGATGGCTTCAATAAAAGCAAAACATTAAATTCTTGTAAAATAGAAGCATTTTAAATTGATTTATTCGATTTAAATTGATTGTAAAAATTTGTACTATTAAACCATTTTTACCCTTAAAAAAACTTCAGGGTGCAAAATACTACACTAAATCTTTATCATTCCCCTAGATACTAGGCTCGGCACTACTCGGCAAAGTGTGACACTAGGAAGGCGGATAATAAATAATTACAAAGAGAAGATAAGAATTTGATTATAAACTTTTTAATTAAATGAATTCTGTTCTTCACTCACGTCCATATTCATATAATTAATAAATACACCTATAATGGGGATTTTAGACTCTGTAAATAAAACAACCAATTCAACTCAACGTTTCGAAGATCTTTATTGTCTTCTTCTTCAGGAATCTAAAACAATACTCATATTATCATGTTATATTATCATGAGTATTGTTTTAGATTCCTGAAGAAGAAGACAATAAAGATCTTCGAAACGTTGAGTTGAATTGGTTGTTTTATTTACAGAGTCCAAAATCCCCATTATAGGTGTATTTATTAATTTTTAATTAAATATTATTTTAATTAATTATTTAATTTAAAAATGTCATCGAATTTTCCGTCACCCAATTTGTATTAGGTGTAGCCTAATAAAGTCGTCGCTAAAAAGCCAGTGTCCAATTGACCGTTACCTAGTTGACATCGCACAAATGTTGTCGCCTAATTGACCGTCGGCGTGAGTCGTCTAAATGACGGTTTTCAATAGTATTTCGAGTAATTATATATATTGCACTGTTGCAAAGCTTATCGAACCTCCGCTTCCAGATCTTTTATTTTCTTAAGAATCTTAAGAAATTTTTGAATGAATATTTGGTTTTATTTCTAAATTAAATAAACAATTGAACTACAATTTTTAAATTGAATTAACATTTATTGCCAAATAGCGGTCCGTTTTTCCCGATCCGTTTTATTTGCGGGAAAAACCCGCGTTAACACTTAGAATGGTAATTATGCAAACCTGTCCTTATCTTCTTCTTTTATTTGACCCAAATGATCCGCTTTAAATTGGTTGTGAATCTTCGGTTTCTTCTTCACGTTACATAGAACTGCTTCCAGCTAATTCCAAATAAAATCCCTTTCCACTTGCTCCAAAATATTTTGTCCAAAAATTACACCTCGTACTATTTCTAAATTGAATTTGTTATTCTTGTTTCAAAAGATTTATTTTTAATTCACTTTGAGGTTCACTTTGGTTTCTGGAGAACCGCAACCGACATCGACCTACCTCGTTCAGGTTCTATCGTCAACTAAGTTATTTCCAGTTATTATCTTATTAATCTGTTGTTTAGGCAATTCACCTTTTTTTCAAATTCAATTTTTTAAATTAATGCTTGTTAATGAAAATGTGATTTGTTATTTTTATTGCATCCACATGCAAGTGCACTGTAGACAATCTTATGTTACCACATCTCAAATTTTTAACTTTTGATTGTTTACTTAACCAATAAATTCTTTTTTAAATTGATATTTTTATAACTTTAAATGCTAAGTTACTTAAATGCTAAATAATAGTTTAATTTTTAAAATAAATCTTTTAATTAATAAATTTAACAACTGCCTTCGGCTCGATTGCTTGTATTTTTAGACTGCAATATATTTAAGCTTATTCTTTAAATAATCTCGATTGATCTATTATAACTTGGCATTGATTATAGATTAATGATTAAAAATTACTGATGATTACATTAGGGATTACAGATTAACGATTTCGTGAAATTAAAAAAATATACATAAAAATATAGGGAATTACTGGATTACTGGTAACTACTAGTAATTACAAAGATAACTAATGATTAGAATAATTATTATAAGAAACTAAGCCATCCTTAAAATTGAAGTTGAGATGTTCATGACGTTTCCGATTTCTTGCAAAACCCAAAAAATTGATGTTTTTTTTAAGCCAAGTTAACGTTTTATGTTGTGACAAGGTACCAGCCTGAAGCCTCAACTTCAATTTTTCAATAATAGTAATATTTGTAATTAGGTACTAGTTTTTTTTTTTTAATTACCAATAATTTTTGTAATCACTTGTAATCTTTGTAATCGTCGATTGATCGAAACAGATTCTATTTGATGATATATTAAAATTTTTATTAAATTTCAACCTTTTGATTTTCTTTGTCAGCCTGTTTACCTCTAAAGGCGCATTCGGTCCGGCATTTTGTTCGGTTCAAAGCGCCGATAAACACTTTTTCATCCAAGACCTTGGCAAGTATAGCATTATATTATGTAGTTTTAACTTATGGAAAATGATACGTAGCGGTCCAGGCAGTTTTGTGTTATATTACCCTATCACCAGTCATAACAACGGTAATGAACATATTACTTACGTCCTATATTTCTTACGTACGCCTCTATTTCATTACCGTTGTTATGACTAGTGCCGTATATTTCTTATATTTTTATTTTGGAAAGGACTCGTCTTGGATGAAAAGCCGCATACTCGTTAGCGCTCGTTCTGATATTTTGCTTACTTTTCCGGAATGGATCACTTTCGCTAGCTCGTACGTAAATAGCTATTTCTTCGGTACTTTTAAGCGCTGAAAATTTAAAATCCGAATCATTGGAAAGCAGTCAAAGTGCTAGGGTAAAGGCGAGCGGGTAAAAAGTGTTTGTCGGGGTTTCGAAGCAAAAAGTGCCAGACGGAACGCGACTTAGATGTACGCTTCTCCAATTCTTCTACAATTAATATCAAATAAACAGACGTTTACTTTTGCCTTCCAACACATCAAACTAGTTTGTCAACCAATACAGTTGGTTATTTTGCAATGCGCAGGTTTGCCAGCAAAATTGCAAAATTATACACTAAAATCATTTGGTTAAATTTTTTCAGGATCAACCGATAAATTGCTTGGTTATTATCACGATACACTTATTACCGGTATGCTCCGTAAGAACTTAAAACTCGTTCGTTCTGCGCAATTACGTCACGTTATGGTTGGCGGTTGGAACAAAAACGGTCAAGCGTCTCAGCCAATTAACGCTACGTAATTTACACGTCAATTCAAAAACAAATTCAAAAAACGGTAATGTAAACACGAAACTCGAACCTCATTTCTAAACGTCAACGGCTAGGATCGGTTTACGTCACCGCAGTATAGATGTCGCTACCGCCTCGCAGCCAAAATCAGATCTGCCGCGAGACGCTCGTGTTGAAGCACGTAGTACATAATGTTTCGAATTTGACATTTTTGGCTCCAAGCTGACGTCACATAGTGCTAGAAGGATAGAGCTACCTGCGCATGAGCATACCGGTAATAAGTGTATCGTGGGTTGTTATGATATTATGTTAGAATGTAGGTTAGAAGTTACAAGTCGTTAGGTTCAAAAGTTGACAGTAGCGGAGCCAACAAAATAAAAATTTATTAAAAGAAAAAGTTACAATTATTTATGTTCGTTTATTTAATGCAATAACCGACTGCGCGCATAATATAGTATTGACTCGCTCAATGACATCTTCGGTTAAGGGATATAGCAACCTCGTACGCTACCCCAATTCACTTATGAGTATATTACTTTAATCACACCAAATGTACTTACTAAATTATTTCAATTTATTTTTTATTCATATTGTGCCGTATTTTTGTACTTAAAAATATACCTGATGTTTATTATCATTTATTATCAGTTTTGTTCATTTTTCATACTTAATAAATAAAGAAAAGCCAAATTCGAATGTGTATTATTAGCATTGGAAACTCAAGTAATTTCAAAATAAATACTTACTAAACACTAAAATATTTATTAGGATACCAAGTAAATACAGATATCTAAATAGAACCATTTAATCTGATTGAAGGACATTTTCAAAAACTGAAAAGCCGTGAGGGTAGCAAAAACAGCATAGTTTATTATAATTCAATATTTATTTAGTTTGCTTCTCTTACTGTTTCCTTAATTAAAAAGTATTATAGAGGGAACACACCGAAAATTCAATTGGTTAACTTTCAAAATTGAATTTAAAATTTACTCGGTGAATTACAGTTTATTTAAAATAATTACAGAAGGTTTTCTTTTCAATCGGAAAAAGGTTTAGTCAAGAGCGAAATGACTGGAAGAGAAGTTCGAACAAAACGCCAAACCATAGTATTAATTCTGCTTGAGTAATGAATCGTAAAAATTCTCTTGAACTTTTCTGTAGTCCAAAGTTTCTTTTTTTCAATTTTTAAAGAGAAACTATTTGCTATCTGTGTTGCCTCAAGTTTAAAATTTGACATGAAAAATGTATACAGATGCGAATATTTTTCGCTTCTTACGCGATGTAATCTATCACGTGGTTTGAAAAGTTTTCTGGTTAACTCGGAAAACTTTCAAGTTGTAAAGTTTATTTTCAAGATGATTTGCTTACCAACCAGTTTTAATATTTTGCGCAAAATTTTTTCGTACTTTTGATAAAGTTCACATATGAATATGTAATTTATTTATAAAGTTTGCAGTATAAATAATATAATATGAATTTTCAATCACAACTTGATTTTTTGCACATTTTTTTTTCTAAAACATTTTTGGATTATGAATAAATTCTAACCAACAAGTTAGTAACGGTTGAATTATTAAAAGAAATTTACGAAATATATAAATTGTTCAATAAATTTGTACAATATTGTGTTATAGTTAATGCCGCTTGGAATTCGTATAACTTTTATTTTTATTCTACGAGGGTCTTCTAGAAAGTAAAAATAATAATAAAAAGTATTTTCTACAGTAGATATAAAATTGGTTTGACTAAAAATTGCAGAACAAGTGATACTTGAACTGTAACGGTAGATAATCAAGCGGTTTACCAGTAAGGACTCTATTTTTACTGAAATTACTGTTGAGATATTATTAGGGCTTTGCTTTATTTTCCAAACCACTCCCATAATTTCTTAATTCATTTATTATTTAAGAACAAATTATGGAGTGTAAGCCTAAAAATGAATTATCATATTTAAGTTAATTTCATCATATTGATATATCGATTGTCATTGAGTATTATTTTGTATATGATACCATTCAGTAGTTTTTCTAATTATTACAAATGTTCATTTTGTTTAATTGGATGGTATTGACATTAATTTTATCAGCTTTATTGATGTTTAATTGTGGTATGTTCAACATTACAAATGCAAACATAATTAAATTATACATGAATTAAGAGAAACACTGATATTTTTTGATTAATGTATTTATTTTTCGTATTTAATTATTTCATTTATCACTCAAAATATCCCACAAATAAAAGCACAAATTATAATAACCTTTTTATCGATCACTTCGTAGTTCACTAAATTTACGATTTGGCTAATAGTAACATTTTCCGTATTTTAGAATTTAAATAAAAATTAGCCTAGTAATGTAATTGCTTCCACATTATTTAGTATGTTACCAAAGGCGAGGTGAGTGATGTTATAAATTATAATTTTACATTTACACTTTTAAATAGTCATAACACCGAAACTATTGATTTTTCAATGTAAATGGTTTAGAACTTTTTAAAGGGCGTGAAATTATTTACAAAGTTCCAACCTTTTATTGTGTGAAATCAGCGGTTTTCTAGTTATGCATGAATATAAGTAAAAAAATGTGAAACAAGAGACTAACGAGCTATAAAAAACTGGCTATATTTGAATATAAGTTCTCCATATATTCTAGAATTTTTTATCATAAGATCAAGGCAGCGTTGAAAACTTTCATTTTTTGTCATTTTATCATTACGAGCTTTTCAATTAAATTTGACTTATTGAATTAATAAAATCCAATAACTGTTGCTCTTATTAAAATTTCTAATTAAAATATCTAGCTACAACTATTTGCAGATGGCAAATCGCCAAAATTTGAAAAACATAATATCATTCGAGACCACTCAGTTATTAAAAAATCAGCCATAAATAGTGAAAAACCGGCTCATCGGCTCGTACTGATTGTATAGTTAGATAAATTAACTTCTTGGTCTTAATTTAATATTAAGTTCGGACGTGCCGAACCAAATTTTATGAGGGGTGGTAAGTCGTAAAATTGCGAACAAATTTGATCCTCTTTTTTTTTTAGTTTTTTCGCATTTTTATGAATGGAATGTATGCGATTGGTACCAACTAGTAGTTTTACAAACTTTCAATGAAAATTACCAACTTTACCTTAAAAACCACAAAATTGCCAACTTTCTCCCAATGTTGGGGGGGCTCTCCTCCCATCCCCCCCTTAGGCACGTTCCTAATTGTACCAAGTTGATAAGTGGCCCATTAGGGCCATAACCATTAGGTTATGACGTTATGAGAATACTTAAATATTATAAGGTAAACAATAACAAAGTTGAAAAAGGAAAAAAAAGCAAATTATTATTATTAAGTCAATATTTTAAAGAATATCAAAAATAATTATGATATGGACGATACCTAATATCTAGACTTAATCGCCCATCGAGCATAATGCACACTGCACAATATAATGGGAAATTATGATTTGTTTTATTGAACCTGTTTTATTTGAAGAAAAAGTACTACTTGTCTGAATTTTTGCGGAAAATTTGTTGGATTTGAGGAGGGCAGCGCAGCGAATAGAGTCCTACAATTACAGACAAACCTTTGTTAATTGATTTATGTATAAGTACAAAAGGAGCTTTTTATATTGACATGACATCATTAGTTCCAATTTTTACTGAACCTTTTAAAACAAAAAATTGCGTTTCACAATAAAATATCCATTTTGATACGCGATTGGGTTTCAAAACAATTTTGTTTTAAACGCAAAATAGAAGAAAGTGTTTTTGTTTCCACTTGCGTTTTTTTGTTTTAATAAATTAATAAATTAATAATTAAAACTACAAAATTTTTCACGTTTGAGAAAAAATATCGTGATTATTCAAATTACATACAAAGGGTTTTGTAAGCTTTCAAGTGGTTAATTGAGTTTAACAATTTTAATGAAAGTATTATTTGCAATTATAATATTCCAAGCAATCAAATAATTAAATTTTAAATAAATCATTGTTTACTGCTATCATAGATTTCAATAATTAATTTAAATTTTCTGCATGATATAAGGCGTATCTTTTTACCTATTTTATTTCCATCTCAGTTACGTAACTGAGACGAAGTGAGCTGAGCCGAACTGAGTCAAAGTGAGAAAAACATAAGGTATAAAGAAAAACACAAATACACTACCAAAGCATAATGCAAATATTACCTACCAACCACATTATATTTGGTTATATAATTATATTATATTAATCGTATATAATTATTATGTATATTAATTATTATTTCGTTTTTTACCTGCAAGTCACTTTATGTAAATTAATAAATTACCAAGTTTTTATTAAATTTAAATGTCAAGTACAGAAGTGTCACAATGTAACCAAAAATTTAACGAAAAACCCCACTGACAGATGACTTATCCCTTTTAAATCAACCAATTTGGGCTTATTTCCAAATTAAACTCAGTTGTAACACTTTGAAACAGCAAGATCAGTTGGGTTAGGGAGGGAGGTAGTTTTCTCAGTTAAAACTCAGTTGGCACGGCACGACACCTGCTTCAAAACAGTAAAAAGAACATCCATTTAACTGAGTATCTGAGTATCTCAGTACAATCTCACTTAAAGTAGGTAAAAAGATTACAGCTATGGTTATGTTTAATATTGCACTTTTTTACTTTCCGAACTCCTTAGTAAGGAAAGTATTGTAATCTGAAATTGAAAAAAAAAATTGACCCCCAATTTTTTCATAAAATTTTTATGTTTTGAGGTTCCCTTAAACCATTTCTACAATTTTTGAAAAATGTCTGTATGTGTGTATGTGTGTGTGTGTGTGGGTGGGTGTGTGTGTGTGTATGTGTGTCTGTGAACACGATAGCAACCAAACGAAATAACAAAATCACTCCAAATTTTAAATTTAAGTTTTTATCTGTTGTGGCACGAAGCCTATTGAAAATGGATAAAATCGTATGGGGGGAACGGGGGGTTTACTTGAAGCGATAAAACATAATCCATTATAACTCCGAAACGCAATGAAATAGGTAAAAGTTTATTAAGACAAAAATTATCCATATCAAATTACCTACAACTTTTGTGTTATAAAATTTTTTCTAAAATAAAAAAAAAATTAAATTTTTGTTTATTTTAATTTTTTTCTAAAATTTCTTCATAATTATATAAATATCTAAAAAAAAGATAATTTGAGACCTCCTGAAGAGAAATGATCCGGTTGAAAACCCCAAATATTAAAATTTAAATAAAAATTCAGATAATTCACAAAATAAAGTTCAACTGTCAAAAAAGTCAAATAGTTTTTTAAAGTTTGTAAGAGGTAGGAAAATGCTACAGGACTCTACCATATACCAAAAGAAGGGGAATTAAAAGCCCAAATTTTCGAGACTAGAAAGAAGCTTCAAGGTGGAAAATTCAGAAAAATTTCTGTAGAAAACATTTTATGAAATTTTATAAATGAAAATTAATTTATTGTGAGAGAATGCATAAATATTATGGATTAATATTCGGAAAGTTATGTGATGGCCACATCCGATTTTTTTATTTTGCAATACGTTTATAAATAAAATATAATATAAACTAGAAAAGAAGTTAAATCTTAAAAACTGCGGTCATCCGAGTTCCACCTTTACATTTACATTTAATTCAAAATCAATGCGGCAAATAAATTAGAATAAATAAAAAATTAAAGTAGTCAAATAAAAAGAAAAATAAGTATTATTTTTTGCTGTAATATATTTCAAGCTTTAAATGTTCTTTATTCGAATAAAACTTAATAACGTTATCCCTGCCGAGTCAATGACTATTTTAATTATCATCTACGCCAGTTTTTAAAATCAAAGCATTTTATATTAATATAATATTACAAATTTTAATGGAGGTAGGTAAAAATTAGGGATGAACAATGTCATCTTATGAACGCCATAGCTTTCCGTAAAATTATGTACAAATTATTTTGAGTGCTAATTATCATAGTAGCTAATTCATTTTAGTAGATTAATTATGTAAGAATATCATACTTACGAAATTAAAATAACATTAGCGCTTTAGTTATAACAAGTAGCAGCATACTTTATAAAAGACAATTAATTTTCAATGTTAGACTTTTTTTGTATTTTCTATTATAGAAGATCGAAGCATAATATCTAAAAATCATATAATATGCTAACGGTTCTTCTAAAGGCGTGCTTGGTTAAACCGTATCGTAGAGTTAGATACAAGAATTTTCGAGTTAACAACAAATAAAAGACAATTTGTAATAACTAGACTAAACTATAGCAGTTTGTGCAGAAGTAATTTAAGTAAAAAGTGTCGTAGGTGTAACTTTCAGAACCATGTCAACTCCTATGCATCATTTTGTATAACATACACACGTACAGGTAGTGCAGGTGTAATGCACACAAAGTTATACGGATTTAGCAGTTCGAGTCACAATGTGGCGCTCAACGTGGGGCAAGAATTTTTATGGTCTTATTATTTCTTGGAATATTCAATTATTCAAACAGCTTTTAAATTAATGAAAAGCTAAAATTACAGTTATCATGTTGAGATATTTTGAATTTAATCAACCGAATCGTCAATTAAATAGAAGTCGAGTGGTGTAAAATTAATAATCCTAAAAAATTAAAATATTTTTTGTGAAATGTAAAAATAAAACTTTATTCATGTTTCATTATTATGCAAATTGATTTCGAATTGAACTTTTTACTTATAATCACATTTAGATATAAATTTTATCTAATGATCAGAGCAGGCTTAATGAAACCGCGTCAATTTGCATCAAAATCAAATGATTACTTTGTTATTGTAGTTTTACCGACCGACTGCGCCAGTAGAAAATCTATTATAAATATAAAATTACTCCCCCATGGCTTGGTTCTGTAATTGACACAAGTTATCACAATGTCGAATTTTTCTTTTATTACAAAAGTCTATAAATTAGTTCTCTATACGGAGCTACATAATTTAATTCTTGAAAGTTAATAGTTTTTTAATTTTCTTGATTTAACTCAAAAAATTAATACTTCCATTTTCATTATTTTCAATATTGAAGTTGCATAAATCTTCAATTATTGACTTAATGCTTGCCGATCCTTCCATTTTAAATATTTTATTTTGTTTGGTGCTGGAGCTTTTTCAATGTTTTTTAGTCAAATATAGCGCTATAAATTAGGAATACAATAAGAGAGTAAGGTTTGCGGTTTTAACTATGGCTAGCACATAAACATGTCTAGCTGGATTACAAGGCACTTTTCCTACAACTATAATAATATAATATTTACAGTAACTCCTTTTGAAATTTTAAACAAAGCGTAAGTAAGAACTACCTACGTTGTATATAAATATTTTTGCCAATTTTGCTTTGGTACAATTACAACTTTTCCAATATGTGTGGTTAATGAAACAAAAACAAATTTGTAAACTTTTTCCATATATAGCATTCCCAAAGCAAATGTTTGTTTTAAACGATTAAATGAAAAACTCGATGTAGTTCATATGTAAGAATTTCAAGATTCCGTTGGAATAATGAATTAGTTTGGGATAGACCTTTTTTTATTTAATTTATTAATAATTTCATCTAGTCGAATTTATATGATACAATCAGCGAAAATTACATTTGTTTTCCTTTATAGTTCGCCAAAGCTCAATTATTGATTACCAACGCTTTGGGTAAATATTTTGGGATTTGATGTTTATTTTATATTATTGGTAAGATTAAACATGAAAATATTTTCTTTCCATTTTAAACCCAATACCAACATAGATGTACAGGATATGATAAAAATAGTTAAGTATTTTGTTAATTCTTTCTTCCTTCTTCTAAATTATCTTTTAATATTACAATGTAAATTTATCTACATTACACTATCTTTTTTATATTTCTTCTTACTTCTTCATAATACTTACCTTCTTGAAACTTCTTTATTAATTATACTTTAATCATCTCAATAATTGCTCAAAAGCACAATTCTGCGAGCTGGGACGAATTAAATATTTAATAAAATATATATTTTTATACTATATATAGCGATTTTTTTTAGCTCAGGTCGTTTCAAGCATCCTTCCATCTTATAAATAAAATAAAATTTTATATGCAAACTCAATTATAAACAATTTTTAAGTTCGATGATTAAAATATGCACAAACGATAATTCTATTCATATATAAAACAATGCATAAGAAACGTCAAACGTCAAAGTTTGCTAGCGGATAAAAATTGTACTTAGGAAGGAACAGAAATGCAAGTGGATAAATTTAGCGGATATTTTTTTGTTTACCTTTTTTGGCATGACAACCAAAGTGAATGGTTAAGTTTAAATAGTTTTATGTGTATTTATGTAACATTCGCGGAATTATCTTATCAAATACCACACTAGCTTTGATTTCTATCCTGATAATTTTTAATTTCTGAAGACTCATACATGCTTTTAAAATTTGGCTCGAGAAAACTGTTGGTTAGACAAAATCCCTCGAACAATCTCGCTGAAGCTCACCCGGCTCTCGTGATTTTGTCAACCAAGTTTTCTCTCGCTAAATTGCAAATCACGTATTCGTTGAAATTACAAATTATCCGGATAAATCAAAGCTCTTGTGGTATTGCTTGCGATAATATTTTGGTAAAAGTCAGTGGCGGAACTACCGGAGTGCGGTGGGTGCGATGCTAAAAGGGCCCCCACTTGTACAAAATCTTAATAAAACTCTCAAATATAGAATATGCACAACTGATGCTATTTGAAGTCTGGGGAGGTATAAAATACCCCTAGGTCAACAGCAATTTTGTTCAAATGATTGCTATGCTATTAAACTTGTGACTTCCGTACCAGGAATTTTGCTATATTCTGTGGGGTATTCCATCCCCCCCCCCAAGCCAGCCGGTAAGAGTTTTCAGGATTCATAGATATTTGCACCAAAACTTTTTGTTTGTATACAAAAGATTGATGTAGATGTATTTGTTTTAAGAAAATAAATGGTTTCCATATGAAGGTACACACACAACGTACACACACACACCTTTGTGTTTTCAAACCGGGGGGTCTGGGGGGTAGGGAATACCCTCCAGTGCACTAGCAATTATATTTGTTGAAAAAACAAATTAAAGTTAACACCACCCAGTTTTTTACTTTTTTTTGTCAAAATCAAATTTTTTATTTTACTTTTCTGAGGGCTTAGATCCTTTTTACAAGAAACTAAAAAATTTTAATTAAAAAAAATTAATATTTAAATAAATTAAATTTAATATTAAAATTCAAATACAAATTTATTTTAAAATTTAATTTCTTTGACTTGCCACTAAAAATGAGAAATTCTCTATAAACTCTATAAAATTTTAAACCCAATGAAATCTCAGAAAATGGATGATATATATAAAAATGAATCCCTATTTCCCTTGGTCATTCAATAACTTCAGAACGACTTGACCGATTTCATTCATTTTTGTTTTAAAAGATTCCTAATACTTTGTAGAATGTTCTGACGGAAAGAAATCTTAAAAAAATTTCCCGGAAAACTGAAAAATTTGGAAAATATTGGTGTTCGTGGCGGACCTAACGTTTAACTAAATTGTGTGGTCGACAGGTGACTTGAAAATAAAAAGTACCATGTTAATAATAAATTTCTGGCGCCATATGAAGACACTACGGTTGGCGACTAACATGCGGGGCAGCGTGGTTACTACGCCTTGACATTCTCCTGGTGTAATGCATGTGTTTTCGGAGCAATTGTTCTGGTAATGGGAAAATCGTAGTTAAAATCTCAACCGGATTCATTCATTCGAGTTCAAACAACTGTAATTCCCCGTGAGTCTAGCCTTCGCGATGACCATATCATCATAGATGATAATCTTTTATGATAATCTATTTAATATAGTAATACTAGCTGACCTGACAGACGTTGTCCTGTGTTGGAACTTAAATATGTGACCAATTATATTAGGTGCAACTGTCCACATAAATCCATTCACAAACTCAAAAAAGCATACTTGCCAGATTGTTAGACATTGGTAATTGGTAATGGGAAAATCGCGCTTGACATCTCGACTGTATTCATCACATTGCCCACTGATTTCTGCCAGATGGCCGAATCGAAGGAAGAGCTTATTCGAAGATTTTCCCATTACCAGAACAATTGCTCCGAAAACACATGCATTACACCAGGAGAATGTCAAGGCGTACTAACCACGCTGCCCCGCATGTTAGTCGCCAACCGTAGTGTCACGGCATGGCTCCAGAAATTTATTATTAACAAAGTACTTTTTATTGTCGCGTGACCTGTCGACCACACAATTTAGTTAAACGTTAGGTCCGCCACGAACGCCATCTATTGAAAGTAAAATATTTTTATCGAATATTTTCCAAATTTTTCAGTTTTCCGGGAAATTTTTTTAATATTTCTTTCCGTAAGAACATTCTACATAGTATTAGGAATCTTTTAAAACAAAAATGAATAAAATCGGGCTAGTCGTTCTGAAGTTATTGAATGACCAAGGGAAATAAGGATTCATTTTTATATATATAGTTATATAAGTGATAGTGAAATGACTTTAAACTTTGTTAGTAACGTTATCAGACGATAACGTTAATTTATCTTATTATATTAAACATTGGACTTATTGTAATCATAAACCAATTATTGTAAAATTATTAATAGGGGTACAACAGAAGCAATCGTCAGTTTAGATTTCTTTATGTTGTAATTAACTTGTAAGTGTAAACTCAAAATAAAATCTTTTTTAAAACACCAACAATTGTGTTTGGTACATTATTGGCGCTACGAACAGGATAGTTTCACGCATTCTGGCATTACTTATTTGGCAATTTCAAGACGATCAAGAAAATACGACTTCTACATCACCTACTTGTGACGACCAAGAGTGAATCAGAATTCGGAGTGTCTCAACACCTTAGAAATTATCCACGAACCTGAAAAAAAAAAGAAAATTTATTCCACACCGAGCAAGGAGTCGCCTGGAACAAAAAAGTGAACTAAGAATGACAACGATCCTTCTACTATCACTGTAAGTCTTTGAATCCTTCTCATTTTACTTTGTTTTATTATTTTTATTATTGCTACTAATGTCCGATAGTGACATCGAATTTGAATACGAGGATACAAAAAATTCCTTACTAAAAGATAAAGCGTATACATCTTCTCAAAATAATCGTTTTAAAACTTATAATATTAACAACGATACAATGCCTTTGTCTAATACAACAAGTACACTAGGTCAATCGTCAATTACGTTTGAAGTCAAAGAATTGACCGCTTTAACAAATTCACTACCTGAATTTTATCCAGGTAATAATCTATCTACGTTCATAACGAGCGTTGATAATTTAGTTAAATTTGTAAATCATAAATTAACGGAAACACAATTTTATCTATTTAATGTATCGGTATTAGCGAAAATTAAAAACGAAGCAAGAGACTATCTCAATTTTCATAACCTAACTGAATGGATCGGTATTCGCGCGGCACTTTTAAGAAAATATGGCGATCAACGTAACGAGGAACTATTAATTTCTGCTTTACGAAATACCATTCAAATTAGAAACGAAAACTTTAACGAATATTATGATAAAATCTTATTAGCTCAAAATGACTTGTTGCAATACATTCAATTACATGAAAACGATCAAAATATTTTTGCATTTAAAAAATCATTATATCAAAAACAAACTTTACAAATATTTTGTTCGGGTTTATTAGAACCTTACCGTTCATATTTGATGAATTTTGAATTTAATACTCTCGAAGAAGCCTTAAACAAATGTCGAATGTATGATAATAAAATTCAAGAAAATAATTACACCGACTACGTGCGAAGAATGCAAAACGACCGGCAATTCAAACCTACTGTGCAACCGACAAAATTTCCACAAACAACAATGAAACCTGCACATCCAAACCAAAGTGTTCTATGGACAAATAATCATCAACAACGAACACAGTTACCTCAATTTCAACCCAAACCGTTTACTGGACCCATCAACAAACCCTTCCAACAACAATCTAGGTTTCCCACAAATAAACAAGTTTTTGGAACAAAACCTGGACCACCCTTGCAGAAAACTTATTACAAACCGACACCAATGTCAGTACAAACTACTGCATACTCGAGAAAACCAAATCAACATCAAACAACGAATCGACCCACATTTATTTCTGAAGAACTATTTAATAACGAAATAACTTTCGAAGAAAATTCAAATGACGATAATTGCGAAAATTACTACGAAGAATGTCCTCAAGAAGTAGAAAATTTTCAATCACCAGACTGGGTGTACGAAAATCCACAAGAAGAAAATTTTCGCGTACTAGCCTCGAAAACTCCATCACCGTAGATTTAAATTCAATCTGTTCTCGAGCTAAATTACCATTTTTCTATTTACCAAATTTAAATTTAAAAGTTTTAATCGACTCCGGCGCTACCGATTCTATCATTAACTTTGATGTTGCTCAAAATTTTAAAAATTATTTCTATTCGGAACCTTTTACCGTTTCAAGTTTAAATAACGTAATTAAGTCAAACCAAAATTTAAAATATCCGCTTTTATCAGAATTAGGTATCAATGACCCTATGAAAATTAGAATTGTTAATTGGCATAAAAGATTTGACGTTCTTATCGGAACCAAAGATTTGGAAAAATTCGAAGCAAAGTTAGATTACAAAAATAAAACCCTTACATTACGAAATATTCAAATACCTTTTTTTCTCGAATTCAACAATAATCAAGTCAATGAAAAACATATTAATAAAAAATATTTGAATATTCCCGTCTCGGTTGACGAAGGTGAAGTTTTTATACCGCGACTAAAATTAGAAAATAATCTCGAAATTCCGGAATGTCTTGCAATAGCGACTAAAGGTATATGTAAAATCCCAAACCCGATCGAAGGGATCGAAATCAATTTTAAAGAACGGATTAACGTATTACCCACTGAGTACTTAGACATAGATCAAAAAATTAACACCCCTTCATCTAACAACAAAAATATTCATAAATTAATTCGAACGACACATTTAAACGAAGAAGAAAAACGAGAAATTTCAAATTTATGTTCAAAATTTCGCGAAGTATTTTATCACGAAGATACCGACCTCACCTTTACTAGCCATGTAAAACATAAAATAAGAAGCACCGAAGAAAACCCGATCTACGTCAAGTCCTTCAGACACCCACAATCGATGCAATCCGAAATCCAAAAACAAATACAAAAACTTCTGGACAATAAAATTATACGACCGTCAATATCACCTTACAGCGCACCTGTATGGATCGTGCCAAAGAAAATGGACGCAAGCGGTAGAAAAAAATACAGAATGGCTATTGACTATAGAAAAATAAACGAGAAGACAATCGAAGATAAATATCCCATTCTGCGAATCGAGGAAACGCTGGATAATCTCGGCAAATGCGTTTACTTTACAACATTAGATCTAGCTCAAGGATTTCATCAAATTGAGATGGATCCCGAATCAATAGAAAAAACAGCTTTCACTGTTAATAATGGACACTATGAATACCTACGAATGCCATTCGGCCTAAAAAACGCACCTGCAAGTTTCCAAAGATTGATGGAAGACATCCTCAAAGAATACTTGTACAAGTTCTGCCTTGTTTACATGGATTACGTGATCATCTTCTCGAAATCTTTACACGAACACTTAATCCACATTAGGAAAATATTCCAACTTTTTAAAGAGGTGAACTTAAAAATTCAACTAGATAAGTCCGAATTCTTGTCCAAAGAAGTAGCATTCCTTGGACATGTCATCACACCTGACGGAATAAAACCTAATCCAATGAAGATTAAAGCAATACAGGAATACCCGATACCGAAAACAATCAAAGAAGTTCGATCCTTTTTAGGTTTAATAGGATACTACAGACGTTTCATTTCTAACTTTGCCAAAGTTGTGTCACCAATAACGAAATGCCTCAAAAAGGATTCTAAAATAGATGTTAAAAATGAAGATTACGTAGAAAGCTTCAATTTGTGCAAAGAATTATTAACAAACGCACCAATTCTAGCCTACCCTGACTTTGACAAACCCTTCATTTTAACTACAGATGCGTCGAACGTTGCCATAGGCTCGGTTCTTAGTCAAAACAATAAACCTACCGCTTATTATTCTCGAACACTTAATTCAGCCGAAAAAAATTACAGCACTATTGAAAAAGAACTTTTAGCAATCATAGACGGTACAAAGCATTTCAGACCATACCTATATGGAAGAAAATTTACTGTCGAAACTGATCACAATCCATTAGTGTGGCTGCACAAAATCCGCGAACCAAATTCGCGATTAATACGTTGGAAATTAAAGTTAGGAGAATTCGATTTTGACGTTGTTTACAAAGAAAATGCAGTAGCAGACGCCCTATCACGAATCGAAATAAATAACAAAGAACTTGATGAAATATCGATGGTACCACAAATACAAGAATTACCAGATATTGAAGAATTAGATCGAATAATAAATGATCCGTCGCAAGAAAACGCACAAAAATTAGAAGAAATTTGTCAAAACCTAGAAAACACGGTACACTCAGTAAGTAATGAAAATGATGGAAAAGTAATTCCAATATCTGAGCAACCTGTGAACAACTTCAACAATCGATTAATTATAATCGCTGGAGACAATTATGAAGTTCGCCTGAAAAAACTGTTTAAGAAAAACCACTACACTATTGTCATAAAAAAGGAAAATAAACAAGAAGAACTACCGAAGATGATTAAAGAAGTTATTAGACCACACCTAACTTACGGAATCTACTGCAAAGATCCAGACTTGAGAGATGATCTAATTAAACTATGTAAAACGTATTTCAACAATTCTGTAAAATTCGTTTTTTCAAACTCATACCATATTGACGTTTTAAAGGACGAAGAACAAAAAGACATAATAGCGAAATACCACGACGAGACTCATACCGGTATCGTGGAAACGTACAACCAATTAAGACTCAAATACTTTTGGCCAAACATGAGACCAATGATAACCAATGAAATAAATAAATGCGAGTTGTGTCTACAATCAAAATACGAGAGACATCCGTATAATATAAAATTTCAAGGACCTTTATTGGCACGTAAACCGTTCGACACCCTTTTTATTGATACATTTTCATTTCAAAACTGTAAATTCTTAACGATAATTGACTCATTTTCTAGATACGCCCAAGCTTACTTCATAAAAGACGGAACCAGTCTTACAGTATTAAACAAAATTCGCCATTACTTCACCCATCATAATTATCCAAAACGAATAGTTTGCGATCAAGGTAAAGAATTCTTTAACAAAACTCTCCGCGAATACTGTCAACTTTTTAAAATTGAATTACATTTCACCACAGTCAACAACCCAAATTCAAATTCACCTGTAGAAAGGTTACACTCAACTTTAATTGAAAAATTAAGGATTTTAAAATTAAAAGAACCCAACGAAACCCCGCAAAATCAAATGATTACCGCAATTTTAATTTACAATCAATCAATTTTTCTATTTTATACGGGCCTTACGAAAATGAAATTGATATCGAACTCGACATGACAATTTACGAATCTTACAACAATAAACGAAAAAACGAAGTATTGCCATTTATTGAAAAAATTTATCATAAATGCCTCGAGAAAGAAAAATCAATTTTAGAAAAGAAAAATCAAAATAAACAAGATCCCCCAGACATAAACACAGACACGGTTTTTATTCAAAAAAACAAGCCGGGTAAAACGGACCCTCTATACGACAAAATTCAAATTACAAAAAAATCGGATAATACAATCGAAGGAAAATCGGGAAAAGGAAAATTAACAAGTTCACATATTAGGAAAGTTAAAAGAATAAGAAAACACATTTCTTTGCAGGACCTTAATGAACCTGGGACTAGTACAGTTCACGATTCCAATGAAAGTGACACCGATTCAAACTAATGGATATTTTGGAGAAAATCTGGGAATCGCGAAAATTCATTCACATTATCATAAATTTTACTTTTTTCATAATCTCACTCAACTAGAAATCGCCCTTAGACAATTAACTGCTAATACTATCATCCTTGAACATAAAATTCCACAAAACAGTTTTTTATCGAGACGTTACTCTCAATTAAAATCAGAATTAATATCAACAGAAAATACATTAGAAAAACTTTTACACCTTAAACAAAAACGCGGATTAGTAAATTTCTTAGGGAATACGATAAAATTTATTACCGGTAATCTAGATGACGACGATCTACAGAACATCAATAAAAATTTAAATTTAATTTTTTCTAATCAAAAACACTTAACAGATAAAATTTCAGAAATTACTTCATTTGCTGAACATATTACTGCTCGTTATGAACAAGATTTAAAAGAAATAACCAATTTTCAAAACGAGACAGCAAAAGCATTCAAATCTTTGACAGATCAAACAAACATTAATCAGTTAGTAGACTTACAATTTTTCAATATTCAAAATTTTCAAAGTAGACTTAAAATAATAGAGAGAACCATTAATTTAGCTAAATTAGAAACCCCAAATATTGAACTCATAACTCTTGCAGAATTACAGCAAATCTACCAACTTTTAATAAGAACTTATTCAAATGATCGGCTCTTATTTTTTGAAGATGCACACCTTTTTGAAATTTTAAATATGTCAAAATTCACTTTAATGATTACCGATAATGCAATAATAATGATATTAAAAATTCCCATATTGAACCCAATTTCATTCACTCTCATGAAAATTTATCCGATACCAAATCCGAAATCCCAAATTCTTATTCCACCAACATCTTATCACTTACAAAAAGATGAAGATGAGAAATGGCTAAGACAGTGCTCACAAGGAATAAATCAAACCATTTGCTACGAGGAAATTATTTCAACATGCAAATTGGATAACTTACAAAATTGTTCGATGGCTCAAACAAATGGAAAAATCAACATTTATGCCGTGCTAAATACAGGTATAATTACAACTTTTGAACCACCAGAAGAAGTCGTCGAAAATTGCAATCACAATATCAACAAATATAATCTCCGTGGAATTAACTTTTTACAATCCGAATGCGAAGTCATAATTCACGAACAAATGATTAGCATGGAATATTTCAACTTTACGGTTCCACCACCAACCATTTATCAAGAAAATCAAGATAGTATGTACGAAATTACCCTCAAGATGGAACACATGGATGGCCTGGAAGATCTTAAACAAGACCTCAGAAGAATCAAAGAAAAACCCATCGTGACACCACTGATTGTTAATTATGTGCATTATTCAATTACATGTGTCATAACTATTATTATTGTTACTTGTTTGTGTATTTTAATAAATTTCAGGAAAAGACTTTATGATAGGATATTCAAAAAGAAAACGATAATAAAAATTTCAAAAGAAAATGCTATGGAGTTGAACTTGGTACCTAAAGTGAACGAGGACGTTCCAAATTCTTAAGGATGGAGGAGTTATATAAGTGATAGTGAAATGACTTTAAACTTTGTTAGTAACGTTATCAGACGATAACGTTAATTTATCTTATTATATTAAACATTGGACTTATTGTAATCATAAACCAATTATTGTAAAATTATTAATAGGGGTACAACAGAAGCAATCGTCAGTTTAGATTTCTTTATGTTGTAATTAACTTGTAAGTGTAAACTCAAAATAAAATCTTTTTTAAAACACCAACAATTGTGTTTGGTACATTATTATATAGATAAACTATTAAATTTTGTTATTAATTAATAGGACTGATAAGTTAGCTAATTATATCATAACTTGTGATAAGGAATTTGGAAGATTTATATGTTTATTAGATGTTGTGGCAATAAATCATCAAATGCAAAGATCTAAACGATGTCCTTAATTGGTTATGATAATTTTGCCAAGTTTATGTGTCAAAATTGTTCCGACTGAATGGTTCTTTTGATTTACCATTTGCACTGCTGGAAATGTCGATGTGTAAACGCAATATTCAAATTGTAAATGTAGCTTTTAGTTTAAACCTCTCAGTTTAATGTGCAAAAATTTAAGCAGTATTGTAATTGCGAGTTAAAAGACATTTTTACATGCAGTTTGTAAATATGTGCAATAATGTAAAATCTAACAAACTTTTTTGAAAAAATTTACCCAAGATTGTTAATTTACACAAGATTGTGTAAATTTTACACCAAATTTTTAAGACTTTATTGTACATCTGTAAACAAATACCACGCCACCACGCGGAAAAATATTAAGTTAATCTAATACGTATAATTGATATAGAAAGTTTTGTTTTGTAAACCAAACGTTTGCATCCTTTTGGGGTTCCATTTTGTGAATTATCATTTCAACGTAGTTTGACGATGAAATAATTCATAATCAAATTCGCAATAACATCAAGTAGTCATGTGGTTAACATTTGGTAGCATCACGAGCCCCACCAACTGTAAAATAAATCGCGAATATCTATGGGGTTTTAACAAATAAAAATTCTACAAAGAGCTTTTTGTAAAGGGGTGTTTTGTAATACATTATTTTCTACCCGAAACTATAGTAAGTACTTATGAATGCACAAAAAGTAGTCTGTAATTTGTTGTAGATAGATATTACAAAGTTGATAGTACTTTCGAGAAAAATTGTTTAATAAAACACCGATGTATTATTTTTTGTTAAGAATAAGAAATTTAATATCTTGGTAGGAATTTTTAATATTCAAGTGATTATAAGTTGAAATTTGAGTTTTAGTCAATAACTGTTTGATTTGGATGATATATTAGCAAGTCGAGAAGGTTCCGGAGATAAGTTTCCTATAACACCGCAATAACTAAACTTTCCAGAACAAATATTAACGTAATAGCAACAGTTAACTAATAGACTTGAGCCACAAGACACATAGTTTAGGGGCAATGTCGAGAGGAGAAAGTACACGTACACAAATACTTTGTAATTAGTTTTAAGATTTAATTATCGGCCTGTCATCATTCGCTACGTGTTTAAATACGGACCTGTACTGCTAAAACATCATCAACGGAATATTAGCTTTGGGATTTCGTATTAGAATTTAGAATAATTACATAATTTCATTTATGCAGCAGACGGTACAGAATATTAAGTTATAATAATTATTAGCTTCGCTGGATAACGACAGTATTTAATTTTATAGTAAAACATATTGAACTAGAATGACAACTTAATTTTTATATAATATGGGTTTAAAAAATAATTTTAAATAATTCAAAAGATTTTTTAAATTCTTAGTATAAAGAGTGCAGCTGTGATAACAATTTCATTTTTTTAAACTATTATATAATAAACTTTTTCTTAAATATAGAAGCATTAATCTTTAAACCAATTTATATGGTTTATTCTAATAAATATTTTTTTATCAATCTGAAATACAAACTTTAATACAGAAATAAATAAAATTAATCTGTAAAATGCATTCTTTCGTAAATTATCATACAGAAGATACTTTTCTTTGCCTTACTGTAGCATTGAAATCATACATAATATGTAGAATGTGTGTGCAATGCATAATGTTACAATTACAATAGACAGTTACAATTAAGAATATATAATTTTGTAGTTCAAATAAGAAACACAATACCATTTAAACTTCGACTTACAAGTCGAAGCTTTATTGTAATAAAGCAAAATATTTGCAGCTTGAATTCATAATAAAGTAGAAACGCAAATGTAAACATATAAATTACATGGCAAGGGTTGTATTTCAGACAGAAGTAAGGGCTCTCTTGTATTTAAACAACCCACAAGCAGAATACATGGTACAAAGTACCGAAAGTGTCCTCTATATTGTGTATATCTCACAAACTCATTTGAGTTTAAGTGTTGATACAAAACTGTTTCTTTATAGTGCCATAATTACTGCAATTTAGTTAATTTTCACATTAACACTTTAATAAAATACTTTGTAAAATCGTTTGAAATTTAAATTACATTGTTATAGTAGACATTAATATAATGAAGTGTTTTGGTGAAGTGTAAAATTTTAATTATGAAAATTAAATACTAAATGGGACAATTCTTAATGTTAGATATCTTCTACTTAAAAGCTTTTAGTTTCCAAGCAAAGAAAATTCACTTAGGTCGGCATAAAACATTCTCCTCTGAAAGGTAATGAACCGTAAGTTTATAGGGTCGAATTATCTACATTTGCTTCAATTTTCAATTTAATAAAACTTTTCTAACTACCAAGAACTCGTATAATTTTTATATTGTAATGGAACTAATGCTTAAGATTATTTTTAAACCAATAACTCTTTACCTCATAATTAAAATTAAGTTTTGTTGTTTTCTCTTTAAAACGCTGCACCAATCTGAACGAGAGTAAATGAAAATTTAAGGAACTCAAGTCATCCAATAATTCAATGAATTATTTATACAGGCAATAGTGATTAAGACAAAGTAAAACAAAGATTTGTTGGATTCCTATACAAATAATTTATTTAAATTCAGTTCCTTTTATTTACTTACTTTCCCGACATTCATAGTACTTTAAAGGAATACAAAGTAATTAAACTATATGTTAATTTTTATTTAAACAATAAAATGAAAAGACTATCTTTCTACATTAAATTAAATACCATGTTGTATATACTAAACCAACAGCAAAAGTGGTTTGTTTGCTTGGTTGTTAAAATTAAGGTAGGTGTATTTTATCTTTTGAACTGGTTTACGTATTTTACATTTTTTTTTTAAATATTGCAAAGAGATCACAAGGAAATTGTTTGCAATATTTATAAGTTTGAACAAAATATATTAGAAACCTCTACACAAGTAAACAAATAAACCTGCTTAAACGTTATTTGTGTTTTCTCAAAGCTGTGGTTTTGTTTAATCATGGTAGGTAGGTAGGTAGTTATATAAAGCGTTTTCTACATTTCAAATTTAATGACTGAGCTAAAATGGATCAAAAGAAAATATTTTCACAAAAGTTTCTATTCACATTTAGTTACACTTCGTATATATAGATCTCACAAAGATGTATTTATTAAATTAATTTAAAGTTTAAATTTAAATCGGCGGTGTGTAAATCGATTGGTGGGCAACTCGGTTGGGTGAACAGATTCTTGATCTATCAAGAGTAGGAAATATTATTGAGTGACATTAATATAATGCATAAATGCATGGTTCCATATGGCTGAAAATTTTCGATTTGTTTACCACTGGTAACTTTTTTAAGGTTTCAGATGTTTCTTAAGATTTTCAGCACCATACGACTGCTACGACTCGGTCAAGAACCTTAAATAGTACATACTTACTTTATTAAACTCTTTGGGGTATGGTAGCAAAATATCGAACCTTAGCCTTGCCTTAATTGTTGAATGAAGACGAATGACCCTTCAAAGCTTTTAATTCAAAAAAATCCTACTTATTGTATGAATTTTGAACCTTTATTTTGTTAAATTGAATTACAATTTTTATTTTTTATTTACAATTATTGCCAGTGCACGCATTGTTTCGATTAGAATAAATTTCCGCATAAATCGCGCGAGCACTTTAAATGTTAATTTTTAAATGCAATCCTGTACTTCTAATCTGCTGTGATCTTCCTTAACCCAAATACACTTAAATGGGTTGTGGGTACATCTTCTGTTCTCCCACGTTAAAAAGGAACTGTCCTCTCCAATTCCAAATGATTTTCTACTCCAATTCCAAATTATTATTCTAGTCCAAAGATTTAATTTATTCTTATTTGTTCGAAATATTTAATTTGAATTCACTTAGTGTATGCTTGGTTTTCTAAGCACACACATGCACAAAATATCTTTCGAGAGCTATGATCAACTCAACACGACTTTCCCCTTTGGGAATCAAATCGTAAACTTTAAACACGACCTTCCCTGTTGGGATTCAATCGCAGACTTTAAACACGACTTCCCTGTTGGGATTCAGTCATGAACTCGAAACACGACCTTCCCCGTCGGGGTTCAGTGGCAGACTAAATTATTTATACTTGTTATCTTTTATAAATCTGTTGCCCAGACAATTCAATTTTTTCTTCGTTCAATTTGGGTTTTGTTTGTTTTATTCACACTTTGAGTTTCCAATTTTCGCTTGTTTGCTTAAGCTATAAAATTTGATTTGTTATATTTTTATACATCTCGGACCTGTAAGGTTTTTCTTGAATTAAAGTTTCCTTTTTTACAAATTTTACTTTGATTAATAATTTTTCTTTAACAGCTCAGATTCGATTGCTTGCTTTCTTATTTTCGACTTCCAGGATCCTTTAAACTAAATTTTGTAAGACCATTGAATTCTTCCACGTCTGCTGGCTTTATCCGCCCCACGTGTTTCATCGCAGTTCATATATTAAATATAATATTTTTCCTTTGGAGTCCAAGATATGCTTAATTCATCTTTCCAAATAAGATATTTTTTTAAACATTTATTTTTCACAGCCTCAAGGTTGGTTTATGCAAAACGTCGACGCACGCAACGCATGCACCACACGCGTCCAAATAAAGTTGAAGCATAGAATTTCAGTAGTAGGGTTTATGGTGCACACGCCGCCAAAAATCAATCATAAACGCTCTTACTGAAATTCTATGCTTCAACTTTATTTGGACGCGTGCGGTGCGTTGCGTGCGTTGCGTGCGTCGACGTTTTGCATAAACCAACCTTAAGCCTGCTCATAAAAAAATAAAGTCTGCTAATAAAAATAAAAAGTAATTTACAGGAAATCAAATTAGCTATCTAGTGAGTGTATGTCAGTTTTCAATAATAACTGAAGGCCGAAATAGTATTTTTCGGGTTTTTAGGAGAAATAAGACTAATAAGATAGTTTGGGGCAAAATGTTGAGAAAAAATCTGGCAAAAATTTGCACCAACAGTCTTCATTATTAAATAGCATTACACTCATTAATTGAATTGAGCTGACCCTTTCGAGTTTTACAAATCCTTTTTGGGAGGGGGATTAGTCCTCATCAGATTACATTCAAAAATTATTCATCTCATTTTATTCACACATCGAGGATGTGTCTTCATTTCCTTTATACAATTTCTCTCAGTTTTTCAAACTTCTGCATCGTACATTTCATGTTTCATTCCTCACTATTTTATGCTCTGACCTTCCCCTTCTTGTCTCCTCCACTCTCGTTGCCTGTTTTTTATTCTTTCCTGCTTTTTGTGTGATTCGTATTATTCAAAACCAAATCAACATGTGGTTGATTTTTTAGCTAATTTTTATTAATTTTTCACTAATTTTTCAAAGACGACGCATGAGCATCTAGCTTCCTCTCTACCAGTTTACCAACAATTGGGTCCCAGACCAGGTTGCACCCGGGCGTGAACAACTTCAGATGACCGTGTCTTCACTATCTTTCCTTTCTTTCTCTCGGTTTTGCTTTATTTTACGCCATATACTTTCATAATTTGGGGCCGATTTACGTATTCTTCTTTACGGTTTACGGTTCTTCGAGTTGGCAGAACAGAACCTTTTTGTCGTTTAAAGCAAAAATAGTGGAAGACCTTCTTTTAATAGACACCATTCTCCAGTCTTCCACTTGTGCAATAGCGCAATGCTGTAATGCTAATATCTGTGGCGTTCTTATATGAATTCATTTATGAAATCATTAATTTTTAAAAATTTTATTTGAACCAACCTCGTATATTAAATTAGTCTTGAAACCTTTCTGAAATTGCGCTTTTAAAGATATCATTTATAGTCCCGTTTCAATATCACTTTGCTTTTATAAACAGAAATTCAATACATAGATATTTAATGTTTTAAATAAAATTATTTAATGTTAAGTTGATTTAGTCACATTTTGCTCACAAGTTGATTCCTGTTAAAATAATCCGAACTGCTGATTGGAAAATTTAGAGTTTCAAACAGTTTGGCAAACCAAAGTTTTGAGTGTTTAGAAATCTCAACTTAGAGGTCCGTTGAAGTCTAAAAATATTAGGCCCGCTCTATAATTGTGCGGAATATTAAGATGTAAAAAAGTATAAAAATTTTTTTAAAAAGTTTAAAAAAGAGTTTAAAATGACATAGATCAAAAACAGCAAAACATGTTGTTTTTTTTTTTGATTAATTTGACGAAGTCCAATGAAATAATAATTAGAAAAAGTTTTATTTTAAATTTTTATATATTTATAGTTTATCATAACAAAGCATGAAAAAGTATTGTTATCGTGGGAAAAAAACAATTGAGATTTTGATGAATTTAGGCATATTGGGGTCCCAGAAGCCGAAAATCATCATTTCCAAAAAATGTCTGTATGAATATGTGGGTGGGTGTGTGTGTGGTCAAATTTTGTGTGCGGTCTACCTCAAAAAGTAATAGGAATTTTTTGACAAAACTTCGTATTTAGTACATATTATTGAGACTTAGAACTGAATAGATTTTGGTTAAGATCGGTACACGGAAACGCAAAAAACAATATTTTGTAAATTAAAAAAATAATTTTTTCACTTTTTTTCAAATTTTATTTTTTTATTAAATTCTTCTCTATAATAATATTAAAAAAGTATTAATCAATATTCGTGTAAATATCCTATTTTTGAAAATATTCTTTTTTCTCCAAACGTCACGAAAGTCAGCTGTTTCATTATCAATTTTAAACACGAAAGTCAAACTTTTCCTTAGCGACATACATAAAACCACGTGGCGTAAAGATTTTTTCGAAAGTAAACTGTCGGCGGCAGGAAAAAAAATAACTAGAAATGTGACATTATTTTAATAAAATTGACTAATTTTGGTATCTACCTTTTCTAAAAATTATTTTAAATTTATTTACCATTTCAAATATAAAATTTTAGAGCGTAATTTAAAAATAAAGAGATATAAACTTTGACATTTAAATCCTTAAATATACCAACTTAAAATTTTATTTTTAACCAAATAAATAAACATTTTGATCTTTTAACCTAAAATTTTAATAAATGTCACAATTGAAGTTGACAGTTGCGAATTCATTTTAAAAATTACCAACATAAATTGAAAATAGTTGACAGATTAAATCAAAATGTCACCTTACTTTTGTTTATTTTTATTACAATTTGATTAAATTAAAACTGGTTGACCGATTAAAATTATCTACCTTTCGAATTTTTTGCGCACGATCGATCTGAATTTTTGCATATGCCTTCCTACCAATAATTCACAAGGGATGTGTACTAGGCGAGGGGGGAGAATTTTTTGCTGAGTTTTTTGATATCTAGCGCCGTTCTTTTGAACGAATTTTGAAATTTATTTTTGAATTTTGTTCGTTTGGAGAAAAAGTAACATGTTTTATTCGGATGGAAAGGTAACTTTTCCTGCCACGCAAGTTTTCCATTCGCTCGGCTAACGAGTGAGTGAGTGGAACGCCACTCACCTCGCAAATGAAAAAACTCGCTGGGCAGGAAAAGTTAATCTTTCCATCCTAATAAAACAATATACTAATTTCAAATTTTTTTCATTTTTTTCTTATTTTATTTTCTTATTTTTTAAATTTTATTTTTTTATCATATTCTGTTTCATAATAATAATAAAAAAGTATGAATCAATAATAGTGTAAATATCCTATTTCTTTATATTTTTGATATTTAAAAGTATTATAAAGTTATGGGCATGGCCACATCCGATTTTTTTCTATAGTGGAAGCCCTCAAATTTATATAAATCGATTTGCAGTGATGCATTGGAACTTAAAAATGTTTTACAAGATTATTACAAGTTTCTAAACTTGGAGCCATATCATTTATTTTAAATTACTATTTAAAGTAAGAGCGATTAAAGTTAATTACCTACCATTTTGGGAACCTCTTATAACTTCAAACAACTGCATTACCCTAAGTACCATAGAACCATCACCGTTTAGTTATTAAATGATTCAAGTTTTCACTCACAACGATGTCATAAATAAGTTCAGGTGTTCCAAATTCAATTTCAGCATCACATTGTATTAAAGACTTTTCTTGATGAAGAGCTTTTAGGCTATGATTAAAGAGATTCCATTTTTAATATTTTTGTAATGAAGATTATTTATTAGTACATTATGTTCAAAATAATTTTAAAAAATAATTTAAAAACTGCAAAATTTATTCATGTTTTGAATATTGTTGCTTTCCGGAATTAAGTTTAATATACGAGGTTGTTCAAGAACTAAATTAAGATTTTTCAAACTAGTAAAAATACAGCAAACTTGAAGTTTATAAGCCAACGATAACGTCTATGTAGTGTTAGTCTATGTAGTGCACGTAATAAACTAACTAATAGGAAAATTTTCAACGCACGATTCTTACTGTAAAAATACATGAAAAATTATTAAATCTTATGTATCAAGAAAATCAAATTTGCATATAGTTCACAATATAGTTTTTCTCGTTCCCGCATTAAATGTTGAAAATGAGATTCCCTCAAATGTTTTTCTTTATTTTCTAATTTTGAGCTTATACAAAATTTTATATAATATTTTAAAATTGACGAAGCGGAAATTTAAAATTCAAGTATTGAAATTTAAATTAATAAAAAAAAAAGATATTGGATTATATAAATATTTTATTTAATATTTATTCGTTGGATGGTTTACAATTTCAATATCTACAAATCCACTTGCAATGTATATTATTTTAAATGTTGGGATAAAAATAGGATATTGCATTATAAGAATCAATAGTAAGATTTTGCACTTTAATCAAAGATAAAAATAAAAGTTAGGATAATACTAAAAGTAATTAGAATAAAGATAATGAAGTTCAAGAACATTAAGTATTGAAATGTTGAAAGAAAAATAATTAGAAAATTAAAAAGCAGGGATTAAAACTGCTATATATGGAAATGTTATAAACGCATCAGTATTTTTTTTTAAATAAACTTTATTCTCCCTCTAACAAATAAATATGTTACTGATCCTGCCTAATAAGCTCATTAAAACTATGTTATACCGCAACAAACTTTATTATAAATTAGGTATTGAAAGTCAACCTAGTCCAGATTTTAAGAACTAATCTGTTTGGCAATTCTAGAACTCTTTTAAGCTCTATTGTTACTTTCGTATGCCTGTAAGTTGTTCTATGTTAATTAACAAATTTAATTAGAAATTGTTATAACCGCCTTTAAAATTCCAGCCTTACCTGTTTATATTAATTTTTAATAAACAATTAGAAATATTTAATTAAAATGGAATTTATTTTAAGTTCTTTCGTTATTATTCTCTCTAAACTGTTCTTTTTCTTCTTAATTTTTGTTATTTTCAATATTTATAATTTTTAAAGACTTCAAAGGATCGACTTGAATTCTTGCTTCTAGAAAGCCTAGTGATTTAACTTTAAAATGATGGATTGTCTATATATTTAGTTCATTCTAACATTTTTACTTTTTTGCAAAGCCTTGGGTAATATACAATAATTATTTACCTTTGACTTTTCTTGATAAATAATCCCATTGAAGTAATTTTCAAGACTATAGAAGATTACATGAATGAACCAGAAAGATTTAAATATTTAAGGCTGTATTTAAATTACTTAAATTTTTTAAATAAAATGTAATGCTAGTAGCAGGTGACTTACGGTTTAGAAACTTTAGAAAAGCTTAAAAAGTTATTATCAAGTTTTTGCATAACGTTCATCAAAGCCCAACTAAGCTTTTGTGTTGTTTTTATGTTATAATATCAACTTTCTGCGTTCAAGATTACTTAATTTTGCTGAATCGTTTTCTAATTAATTTTTGTAATAATGGCAAAGTTTATTTATTTTATTTGAAAACTTTGTATTTAATTTAATATTTATTCTTTAAACAAAGGAACAGATCTGCTTTGAAAACATTATTTTTTCATTCTATAAAATGGAATTCCTCAAGTTTATTTTTACCAACAGTTTTATCTGCACGCTATATCAATGCAAATCTCTAAATTTAGTTTCATTGGCCATTAATCTGAGTTTCTCCAATATGCAGAAAATGTTGATATGCTTTATATAATTTTTGAAAAAACCTGTGCTGCTTAAATTATGAGTTTATGAATTAATATGATCATATGAAAAATCACTCAATGCTTAGTTACATAATAGAAGCTTTTAATTTTTTTGAGTTAAAACTTTGTCTTAACATCTGGAATAATTTTATACGAATTATTATTACACGATTTTCATGCAGCCATGAACGTAAGATATACAAATACTATGAATACTAGATTACAATAATGAAAAATTGAAATCATAGGATTATTAATTAAAAGTGTAATGTGAAATTGTTCCAATTTGGTGAAAAACACCTGTAAAGAAATTTTTACTTGTAATATCACAAGAGAATGAGAATAAATTGAAAATAATTTCACATATTTTCGAAAAGTTGTTGCCAGGCAATCGGTACGAGAGCCCGAAGGGATCGAGTAGCTATTGCCAAACGCGACAACTTTGAGCAAATATGTCAAATTATTACCTAATTTATCGAATTCTCGTGTGATATTCGATTGATTATTTTTTTTGTTGATTTTAATATTAATTTCATGGACTGACGATGTACTAAACCGTTTTTGATTTATTTTATTCATAATTCATTGACAGACGTCAAATCAAATAAATATGTTTCTATTAAAACAAACACATACTTCAAATTATTCTCGCGGCAATATTGTAAGTAGATTATTCCCACTAGCATAATGTTTTGATTGGCAACTTTAATTGAAAGTTCCTATTGGTTTTCAGAAACAAAAAAAAAAAATCTATTGAATACTAAAGTAAAATAAATCGTACAGATTTGTGCAGTTACGATTTGTATAGATAACATTATTATTCAAACAGGAATCGTTTTCAAGCTAAATCTAAACAAATACACTCTTATTTTGAATATTGCAGATGAAATGAAAACCTTGCAGATGGTATTGATTTCGAATATTAAAGAACAAATGACATGTCCAAATTATCGACCACTCCTAACCATAGCCGTTTTATTTTTTAAACAAGCTAACTAAACTCCCTTCATTTACAAATTATTTGTGCAACAATTAAATTGTATTCAATCAATTGTTATTTAAATATTTATTTAAATAATTTTTTTTCAGTATTTTTATGTTTAAAAGTTATTATTTTATAATGCTGCTGTGTCCTAATGATGGTTAATTAAACCGAAACAGGTACTAGGAAATACCAGTTACATTAATTATAGTCTAATAAAGTTTACAATTTTATCAACAATTATTTACAATAATTATTTACAAAAATATTTTACAATGCACCTGCGAGTTTAGGTACCCACTTAAATAAATTACTTTTATAAAATATTCAAAAGCAATATAAAATAAAAATAAATATTCTGTTTTATAATATTATCCAATTACTGGGTAATCTGCTTTATTAGCTGTAAGACAAAAAATATGATTCTTTTAATTTATTTTGAAAAACTACCATTAGTTTTCCAGCTCCTAGACTGCAATTTTACTATACATTTTCTTTCTTGAAATCTGCATAATATGGATTTGGAGTTTAACTACTAATTTCGGCGTTTTATTTTTAAATTGTTTCTAATACTTCCACTTTTATTTAATTCAAATTTTTTTTTTTTTTTTTTTATTTCAATTAATATTTACAATCTGTTTATTAAACAATAAGTAAATTATTTGGCTTAAATTAGTGACACGTTGAGAACATTCCAGTGAATGTACTCATTTTAAGTTATCAAAATTTGTGAACATAAAATGCAAATACACTAGTTGTTAGTCAAATCGAGAAGCCAGGTCCGAGGGCTTAAAGCGTTTCAGTCTTCGAATCTCATATGAATCATCAAGCAGGTCCACTGCCAATTCGTTTGGATGCGTTTTCAATCGATCTTTATATTTAACGGAGTAGTTCTTAATTTCGCTGTGTATTGAAGGAATTTTCAGGTCTCGATGGATTGTATCATTTGGCACATACCACGGAGCTTGTACAATTGTTCGAAGTGTCTTATTTTGGAATCTTTGAAGTATTTCGACGTTTGATGTGCTCGCAGTTCCCCAGAGCTGGATTCCGTATGTCCAAATCGGTTTCAGTATTGTTTTATAAATTAATAGTTTGCTCTCTAAACTTACTTGTGAATTTTTACCTATTAACCAATACATTTGTCTAAATTTGATACCAAGCTGCTTCCTTTTATTAAAAATATGTTTGCGCCATGTAAGTCTTCTATCTATGTGTAAACCCAGATATTTTGCATCTTCAGCCTTGGGTAGAACGCAGCCATTCAAAGTTACAGGTGGGCAATCATCTCTTCTCATGGTGAATGTAACTTGTGAAGATTTTGTTTCATTGGCTTTTATCCTCCACACTTTGAGCCACTTTTGGATTCTATCTAGGTTTTTCTGCAAGTTTGTTGAAGCGACCGTCGGATTAGTATGTGATGCAAGCACAGCGGTGTCGTCAGCAAAAGTTGCTACCATTGTTGCTTCAGTCGTTGGTAGATCAGCAGTGTACAACAAGTACAAAACCGGACCCAGGACACTACCCTGCGGCACACCCGACTGGATTGGATACATTTCGGAATATTCTTCACCATATTTAACTAAAAAATGTCTGTTAGTCAAGTAAGATTTTAATACCTGATAGTAATTGTGTGGTAAGCTCTTCTTCAATTTGTAGAATAAACCCTCGTGCCACACCTTGTCGAATGCTTGGCTTATATCTAGGAATGCCGCAGAGCAGTATCTCTTATGTTCCAGATCGTTACCGATTTGTTTTATAATTCTGTGAACCTGTTCTACCGTGCCATGATGACTTCTAAATCCAAATTGGTGGCTAGGAATGAGTGAATCTTTCTCCAATATTGGTTTTAGGCGTTTGTAGAAAAGTTTTTCGAAAATCTTTCCTAGCACTGGTAGCAGACTTATTGGTCTGTAAGACGTTATTTCTTCAGGTTTCTTTCCTGGTTTCTGTATAAGAATAATTTGTGCAACTTTCCATAAGTGCGGGAAGTGGTTTAATCTTAATATTGCATTGTAGATGTACGTAAGTAGTGTTAGGCACTTAGGAGTTAATTCTTGTAAAACCCTACCTGTAATCAGGTCAAAGCCGGGTGCTTTTTTGGGATTGATTTCGCGTAGGATTGTTTGTTTAACTTCTTGAAGTTTAAAACTCTTTATTGGCAAATCCATCTGAAAGGGTGCATCGAGATATTTATAGATGTCATTATCTTTTAGTGTAGATGTTGATGGGAATGGTTTGAAAACATTAGAAAGGTGCTTGGCAAATGCATCAGCCTTTTCCTTATCGCTTCTAGCCCACTTACCCCTATCATCTCTGACTGGTGGTATTGTTTCTTGTGGGTGCTTGAGTCTTCTTGTGGCTTTCCAGAGCGAGTAGTCGGTTGCTCTAGTAGCTGTTAGATTGCTAAGATAGTCATGAACAGACTGGTTTTTGAGTTGTGATAAGAGGATTTTAAGTTGTTTAGCAGCTTTGTTGAATTTTGCTTTGCTCTCAGGTGTTCTTAAGGTTTGCCATTGTTTTCGAAGTTTTCGTTTTTCGGAAATTTTTTGTTTAACTGAAGCGGGGCACGATTCTTCAATATGAGTTGTATTTCGATCAGGTGTACTTTGCCATGCTGCATTTTGAATTGCTGCAGTTAAGTTTTCTACTGCAATGTCAAGCTCTTCTTCTGTTTTCAGAGGGACATTTAGATTAATTTGCTCGTCCAATTTTCTTTTAAATAATTCCCAATCAGTTTTTTTACTAAATAATGATGGTTGTTTTTGCTTGTAAATGATTTGGGAGTGAATTGTTAGTATAACGGGTGTATGATCGGAACTGAGATCCAATGTTGGTTCCACTTTGAGCTGTTTGATATTTATACCTTTTATCACGTAGAAGTCGATTATGTCAGGTATTTTAGTTTGATCGCTTGGCCAGTATGTGGGTTGACCCGATGATAGACTTGCCATACCATTAGACGTTATTGTTGCCAGCAGCTCTCTTCCTTTGGTCGTTATTCGTCTTGAGCCCCAGTGCGTATGCTTGGCATTGAAGTCACCACCAGCAATGAATCTGTTTCCAAGTGTGCTAAAGAAGTGTTCATAGTGTTTTTTTTTATTGTTATGTTTAGGTGGGCAGTAAATCGCTGAGACCACCAAGTTGCCCTTTCCATTCTCAACTGCTACACTAGTAGCTTGAAGATAATCGTGTTGATATTTCTCGAGTTCATAATGTTTGATGCTTTTTCTGATAATTACTGCCGTGCCACCGTGTGCTTTGCCATCTGGGTGTTGGGTATTGTATATTACAAATTTGGGAATTTTTAAATAGCTTTTTGTTGTAAAATGTGATTCTGAGATTAGCATTATGTCTATTTTGTGTGACTCCAGGAATAGTTGAAGTTCTTGTGCATGTTGGCACAAGCCGTTGGCGTTCCATATTGCAATTTTAAGTAGTTCGACCATTACATCATTTTATTGACCAGTGTTGTTAGTAGATTAAGCATTGTGGTCATTTGCTCCGTGAGTTTTTTCATCATGATCTTGAGCTCTTCAAAATCATCGCTTGACTGTTTCATTGGTATGGTTTGATTGAATTGACTGGAATAATTATTAGGTAATTGATTGAATGTAGGTTGACTTACTTGCTGTGCGTATGAAGTGCCTGGCTGTACCATTTGTGATTGTGTTATTGGGTGTTGAGTATTGTTTTGATTTACTTTCTGATCGTTTCTTTCCCTCAGTTTTGGATACAGTCGTTGTTGGAGTTGTTTGTGTATAATGCATCCTCTATAGTTAGCGGGATGACCCTCTCCACAATTGACACATCTCACCTCATCGTTTTTGTCTTTTCTGGGACAATTCTTTGTCAAATGATGTTCTATACATTTTACACATCTTGGGGGTTTGCTGCAAAAATTTTTCGTATGTCCAAACCGCTGACAATTCATACATTGGGGAATTTCCCTCTTAGCTCGTGGTGGTTCGAATTGTACGACAGCGTTCATAATACGATCGATTCCAAGCACTTCCTTGTTGTTTTCTTTTTGTTTAAGTTCGACATAAAACATGTGTAACGCATTCTTATTGATTCGATGTTTTATGTTGCTAACATTAGCAACCGTGTGACCCAATTTTTCCATTTCCAATTTGAACTGTTCAATATCTGTTGATGAATGCAGGTTTTTTAATACTACTCGATAGTTTCGATCTTGCTTAGGTTTGTAGGTATGGAAATCAGTTTTCTTCTCTTTCAGTCCCTCAACTATTTGGGTATAATTTACTCCAGTTGGTGGTTGTACCCTAACTTGCTCGTTACCTATGATTTTAATAGTATAACTATCTTTGGCTGTGGAATTCAGCAGTTCGACCAGTGGTCGTATATTTTTCACTCCATCGACAAAGATTGGTGGTGGTTTGGGTGCAGCCGGCTCTATAGGTTGATCTTCCTCTAGGTTTTCGTTAACTTCTTCTAATGATTTAAATCTATTATTTGTTTGTATGGGAGAATTTAGCCAGTAGTCGCTCATTTTTTTTTGTTTATAGCTGATGGTGCTTTGTTCAGGACTTCTATTTCGCTTTCTATGATTTTTGACGGTTACCCAGTCCGTGCTTTTAGGTAGCGGTGGGAAGTCAGAGTTTCCCATGGACGTATGGTGTTGGGCTGGACCAGTATACTGCTGATTTGCCATTTGCACGGGGTTAACGTTTGATGGACCCGGTATTGACAGCACTTGTTGTCCAGGATATTGCAAAATTGATGGATAGTTTTGATTGTAATAAATTAATGGATGGGCTGGGTGTTGTAACTGGGGCAAGTACAGCCCTGGCCCTTGATGTTGGATTGTTGGATTCATATGGTTTTGTTGCGCGTTTGACTCCATAATAGGATGGTCGTTAATCGTGTTGGGCTGACCTGACCACGATTCATCGCCTTGTGGTTCACTTACTTGTGGTGTTTTCTTTGGAGGCGGCGTACGTTGCATGTTCGTGCTGTTTACATCCTAACCTTACTTTTATTCGACCGACAATAATTTTTAAACTATCGATTTTTAAAGAGAGATAATATTTGCTCGATCGGTTTATCAAACTATCAGATTGATTATCACTATATCACTATTATTTACAGCCTGATATAACAATATTTTAACAAATTTCAAATTATCACAATACGGAAGTGGTTATTGCACCGAGGATATTTATATTATTTAATTCAAATTAAATAAATTATTGTGGTTTTAATTATTATTATCAAATTTTATAACATTTGAATTCTGATATAGAACAATAGGTAACACAGATTGGATTTATCTCAAACATGACCTAAATTACAAAATTTGTGTTTCATTTCTACATTTCTTTAGCTTTATTCTAAATTGTTTGTCATTATCATATTTCGTGTGAACATGATGCGCATACAGATGAGTTTATCTGGTATCTGTTTATATTATTTGTGTAACAAAACATCAATATCATGTTGTGATTATCAATAGTAATACAGCAAGTCGTTATGTTTAAATTGGTAATGTAAGGACTGAATGTAGCAATGTAATTGTTGCTTAAAAGCATTAATACATTATATAATTTTCGATTAAACTAATATTTTCAAAAGGAACACCTGAGGTTGAATGGTGAATAATATAAATGTTTCGGCTATTACTTATTCGAAACAGTTGATTATATATCAAAATTTTTGTTTGTAAAACATTAGAGTTTATTCAACCAGTTTTTAGTGTTACAGAAAAACCATGAAAGTCTTAGAGGTCAGGTGGTCTTTTGGACAGTCTGACTTTATGACATGGTAGGTAGTAAATCCTCAGCTTTTTATTTATTAATTAATTAATTATTATTAAAGCAAATTGTTGATGTTGAACCGGTCATGCTTCAAATTTTCTGCATTTTCTTAAATAAAAATATGCTAAGGGCGAATGTACGGAACTGTAATTTAAAATTATTTATACTAGAAATTTGGTTTGTATTAGGTAAGATAGTTTGTTGACAAGTTTTATTAAAACTATCACTGTCAAGTTCTTCTAAGTTTTCATTTTGTGGTCTGTGATGTTAAACTCAGTTTCCAGAAACATATCTAAGTTGGAATATTTTCACGTCTTGATGCATAGTTTTACAAACAATTTTGAATTTTCAATGTTTTCCATGATTTCTTGTGATTACTGACACATCTAACGTTAAGAAATAATATACAGGATATAATATAAAGTTGCATTGTGTGGTATTATCCTTATCAACTACGGTAGTCAATTTTTACCAGTTTTGACGTAAATTTAGTTTATCTATAGGAAAATTGTAAAATACTACTAAGATACCGCATTATTCTCCAGTGGCATATTGCACCAACTACTTTTCATACACTATCACTTTGCAACTTTGCAGTATCTTATACTGCATTTTGTGTTGACTTATTCAATCGATTTTTAATGTTTTGATTTCCTTTTCCTGAATCTAGTATTGTATGTTACCCATTTGACCAAATGTTGGTAATTTAAAATCAAATTAACAAATAATTATCATATATAATATAACAAGTGCTCAAATTTCCATAAAAATTTTGTGTTGAATGTAACTAGTATTGGCTGCTAGGTATATGCACGAGGGCGCGTAGCGCCAGAGTGCTTTTACCATCAACCGATACAACCGTCAACCGTCCAAAAAGGTTAAAAAAAAAAAGATTGTAGCATCCCTATGATTTCCTGATTTTCTAAACTTTTCTCAGATTTCTTAAATGTTCCGGGATTTCCTCAGATTTTTTAACATTTCCAGGATTTGCTAAAATTTCTTTTGTTCGCCTTAAGAGTTTTTTTTGAAAAAATTAAAAGAGAAACAAGATTGTCTAGTATTTCTAAAGTTTTCTAATTTTTCTTAGATTTCCTGAAATTTTCTAACCATTTCCTTGGATTGCCTAAAGATTTTTTTTCGAAAAAGTTAAAAGTTAAATATTATTCCGAAGCTTTCCCGATTTTCTAAAATTTTTTTGAATTTCTCAGATTTCCGGGATTTACTCAGATTTAATATTTCCTAACTTTCCTCAGAGTTCCTGAAATTTTCTAGGATTGCCTGAGGGTTTTTTTTTGTAAATTTTCTTTAGATTTTCTAAGATAACTTTGGTATGTCTCAAGATTTTCTTCCGAAAAAGTAAAAAAACAATAAAAGCACAAACATTTATAAGTAGACGATTTTCTATAATTTCTTTTGATTGCCTCCCTCACAGTTTTCTTACGAAAATATTTGAAAAAAACAAAAAACAAAATTTTAAACCTAAGATTTTCTAAAATCTCTTAAGATTGCCTAAGATCGTCTTTTATTTGTACACAAAAATTCCTCAGAAGTTTCCTCTTGGTATCATAGCAAGATAATAATATATTCAAATTTAATTTTATTTCCTAAATTAATATTTGTTTTCCAATAGTATTTTTATACTTTTGTTTATTAATATTTATAATACTAGCGACACTTTTCATTGTCACATTTTATAAAGATTAGTTTTAGTTTATTTGTGTCATATTAGACCTACAGAAACCTAAAATCGACTCCTGCAAAGTTATCAGCGGGGCAAAGATTGACAACAGTCTGTTAAAAAATAAAGTAATCTTTTTTCCTGATTCCTGAATTCCTGATTTTTATTAAATGGTTCCATATGCTGTCAAGTTCTGTGGGGGCAATGTTCCTATATAATTACAAAATTTGGTTGAGATCCCTTCAGTATTTAATGAGATATTCACTCTTGACTTTAGAAGCCTAAAGAAGACAAAAATTTGAAAAACTTCAATAAACACGATGTATAGATAAAAAATAATAAATTTGATACAATTAAATCGACTTGGCGATGAAATGTTCAAATTGTGTTGAAAATTGAAATTTGATTAAGTTGTATGGTAAAACGTTGATGTGTTTGCAAGTTATTTACATAATTTTTGATTTATCTAAAATGTAAGCCTCTCGAAGTAATACGAAACTGCATTAAATATTCATTTCTAAGTAGAAACAATACTAAACTAAAATTCAAATATCAACATCCTTGCATTACTTGATTCGATTACAGCACTGGATCTTCTTAAAGTTACTTTAAGTACCAGCCCATTATAAAATTTAATAAAAGAGGTAAAAATTAAATGTTATTTTAAGATGAAAGTAAATTTTGCATAAAAATTTAAATATTGCAAAGCCTAAACGTGTAGGAACACCCAAGCGACACTGTCTTCTGTACAAGTCACTAATTTTTGGTATAATATAAATTGTTCCGAACTACTAAAGCGTTTTTCTTGCAGGATACGCTCAACTAAGACTATAATTTCTCAATCTTGTTGAATTTATCACGTTATTCTCTTGTCTTGGGGTAAATTTCTGTAGTTACGTATCTGGTTCGGATCAACCTTTCGCGTAGTTTCTCATTACCTCCCTTATCCGCGTGTACGTTACGATGCAAGCAAAATATTGCGTTTAGATGAAGCAACCCTGAGGATTGTAGACGGTTATGGTTGATCGTAAATTTGAACAATTTTAAGGATAAATTTTTGATATAAAAAGTTACGACTTGCCAAACAGATAAGCCGTTATAACAAAAATATTGACGTTTTCAACTACACGAAGATCAGATAAAATATAAAATAAGAAATTTGTGGGAACCCTACTTTGACTTGGATGATAAAATTGCATTCGACGTTAATGTTGCAAATATTAAATTTTAAGTCAAAAGAAAAGTCAATGTTCGTACGAATTTGCTCCACTTCTAGGAGTATTGCTCCATTGCGTGCTTAATGGTGACGCTAAAAAATATCAAAAAATTCCTGAAGCTCTTTAAACTTTGCTAGGAAGTTTCTCTGGGGAGTTACGGTACGGAGTAGTACTACATAATATTACCTCTGTTATTGAAAAGCTGCTAAATGCTCTTATCATACAGAAATACGCAGTTTCAAGCTTGAATAATATAAAATTTATATAAATATGGTAAGAAATTGGAAACCAAAAGCATTCAAACAATTAATACTCAAATTAGGATTTTATTAAATTTGTCATATAAGTTGTAAATGAAATTCGTATAATAAGAATTTTATTATATTTAATATTAAATTCCAAAAGTACAATAATTTTTAATATTACTTATTACTGTTTCTGCTGCATGGCTTTGTGGCAATTCTTTATCATCAAAAGTGTTCCTGTTCTGTAAAGTTTGTCAATTTGTTGACAAACAAACTTACCTACTTTTCCGCAGTAATTTCCATTGATATTCATTCTAAATATTTCATTGTAAAAATTGTAATTTTATTTAATAGTACAGATAATTGATTTTGTATTTATTACAGATAGTTGATTTTATTCAAAATCAATGAAATGTATCCATTAGCAAATTTAATCAGATGAGAAATAGTTTATTATTTACTTTCACTTTCTAGCCGGTATTTTGTTTTATTTTCCGACCTACTGGTCGGGAAGTGATCACTTCCTAATACATTAATAGTATATTACGTGCCGACGTCGTACCAAGCACCGATGCAGCATTACCTCGTTGTATGCATAAACTAATTCTTTGTTCCAAGAAACATTTTGCTCTGCTGTCTCCTGATACATCAATTAACAGTCGACCGATTTTAGTGACCAAGACCTTTGTATCTTTACTCCATGGTCCAAATGTTTCCACAGCAAAAGCTGAGAAATCGTAGTGTTCTAGAATCATACCATATTTTGTACGTTTAAGATTTTCAGAGCCTGCCATCTGACTTGAAATATACGGGGAGCCATGGTATCTACGCATGTCGCTTCCCACACCAAAGCTCGCCCCTGTCGCCACGGTACGAGCGGGTCCCATCGGGTCTTTTTCCGTCGTCACGTGAAATTCCTACGGGCTCTAAAATACTGGGGTAGTTTGAAGTGAGAACACGAGAGACCGTGGTGGCCAGACCGATCCACTGCTTTACCGCATACACAAATGTGGTCTTGACACATCTTAGCACACTCTAAGACGTGAGAAGAGAAACTTTTCTAAGAGAAACTTTATCAAGGAGTGTACCTAAATGAGATGATGGATACGCTTCTAGCCAAGCACCTGATTCCTTTTTTGCAACAGCCAGTATGCGTGCACGATCAATGTCTGTCGCATTATTTAATAAACTTGAAAAAAATTTGTTTAGAAATCGGAATATCCCACTTGGATTGAGAAAAATTTAAAGATGGTAAAATTTCCGAACGACATGTTGTCTGCCAAGCCATCACTGCTTCTTTTAAATGAGAGACCTCAAAATCTGGTAAAGATGGACTAAGGATAGAACCAATTAAGGTCTCAGTAGTATAAAAGAAAAAAAATCGGATGTGGCCATCACATAACTTTCCGAATATTATTTATATATAGAATAGAAAAAATAAATAAAAAATAAAAAAAAATAAAAAAAAATAAAAATAAATAAAAAAAAATAAAAAAAATTTTTAGAAAAAATTTTATAACACAAAAGTTGTAGGTAATTTGATATGGATAATTTTTGTCTTAATAAACTTTTACCTATTTCATTGCGTTTCGGAGTTATAATGGATTATGTTTTATCGCTTCAAGTAAACCCCCCGTTCCCCCCATACGATTTTATCCATTTTCAATAGGCTTCGTGCCACAACAGATAAAAACTTAAATTTAAAATTTGGAGTGATTTTGTTATTTCGTTTGGTTGCTATCGTGTTCACAGACATACATACACACACACACACCTATACGTGCACGTTATACTCTGTGAGATCCACATGTTGAGTACGTCTATACGAGATCCACCACTTACTATTGATTGTTTTACATAAGAAAAAAAAAGAAAACTCAAAACTTATTTCTGATGTCAATATACAATTACATACTCCAACATACGTGAACTATAGAAAATCTACCAGCTATCGTTATGAGCTCCGACGTGTGTTTGTTTTAAATTTCTTACCCATAACTTAACGAGATCCCAATGTATCAGCTTTATATATAGTTTAGATTTATTTTCTGAGGGAAATTCGTGGGTTTTATTGAGTAGGTAGAGCTCTCTTCTAAAAAGACACTGTTGTGCCTGTAACGGATGATATCAATTCGTTACCACCAATAAAATATATTATTACTGATAGGAAAACATTTTTTTATTACCTTTAATCAAAAAAATTGAAGGTATGGTAATAGAAACAAAATTACAATTTCTTTCTACATTTTCGAGACTACCGTGTTCAGGAAACGTCAAGATCTGCAAAAAACAATTTTTCTATGTCCCTCTGTCCGTCGTCAGATTTTGTCTCTCTATTCCTGAACTATCTAACCAATCACGACCTAATTTGGTATGGTCAGGCCTGGCTTAGGTCTTACTTGGGCGTTATTTTTTCATTTTTCATTTATCGGACCGGCCATGTAATAAATTCAATTTAATTTTTATTTTCAAAAATAATTACCTTGGAAATGATAAATGAAGCTTTTAACAATTTCAAATGCATTTTTTGACTTTTTAAGTAAAAGCTAGATGAAATCTAATGACCTTATCATTCGTAGTTTATATTTCTGCATTTTTTTTTTCTAAAATAATTAGGAAAGCAGGAATTTGCATAAATAAGTTTTTACATGTTAATTTCCTATGTTCGGCTAACTCATTCAGCACCCGTATGTTAAAAAACGGATTCAAAATGTGCAATTTACATTGTTTACAGAGGAGTGTCTGGATATTTTCTGTAGTAACCAGGGTCTATTTTTAACTGTTTGGGGCCCTTAGACTCTAGCAAATTTTCGGGCCTCTTATATTCGAGTTTAACTAATAGTATCTAAGACCCAATTTTTGGGATATTTTATCATTTTATGTTCTCTCTTTTGGAGCCCTTCCGGCCATTGGGCTCTAGGCACGTGCCTAATGCGCCTAATGGTAAAATAGGCCCTGGTAGTAACCGTATCTATATAATATACATAAATACCTATATCAATTAAAAATTACTATTTTCATAGAGCACTTAAATTTTCAATTGTTCTAAAATAATTATTATATTAAATTAAAATTAATGAACACAATTAAAGTAAACAGCGATAGACATACTATGTACTGTTTCTTCGACTTCCTAGCCCTCACACCATGACATGTGTTTCTGACTCGTTAGTCGTTATCACAGTATCGCATACTTGTTGTAATCACTTAATTGGGTGCACCTTACAGCACCTTAATTAAGTGATTACAACAAGTATGCAATACTGATGACGACTAACGAGTCAGAAATACATGTCATGGTGTGATGGCTAGGAAGTCGAAGAAGCTGCAGTCAGTGACGTATTTTAAAATTTGGCGCCCTGGGCCCAAAAGTTTTGCCGCCCCATAAATGAATTAAAAAAAACAAAAATTAACTTTTATTTGTTCTCTCGGTGTAGGTATACCGTTTATAAAATGCGCCCCAAGCTAAGCGCGAGGGACGGCTTGCGCCGCCCCTCGAAGCCTTCCGCCCCGGGCCCTGGCCCTCTTGGCCCTTGGGTAAATACGCCACTGGCTGCAGTACATGATGTGTCTAACGCTCTCTACCTTAATTGTGTTAATTAATTTTAGTTTAAAACTATTTATGCACAATCTGACTATGAGAGAATTTTATTATCATTATATTAAATAAATAATATAATATAGTTATTTCATAAAAATCAGGATAATGATAAATTACTGAGGAGGAGTAATGTTGAAATATGAGACACTTTGTGCCAAGTATTTTATAGCTCTGAGTAAAGCGAGACATTTTCCTGACATGGTTTGTATTAAATTATTAGAAAATCGTAAAAAATCAACATTTTGAAACACAACTGAACAACATTTTTAAAATGAGCAAAAAGCAAGTTTGACAATTTCTTGAATCCATAGTTACAAACAATACAATTACTAATTATTATTACGATCTAGTCAGGCAATTTAAATTTCCTTGCCCGCACATAAGCATGGAAAAGCATTTTTGGAAAATATTGTTTCGATAACGATTTTCGGAAAATAAAATAATTCAGAAAGTAAAATAAACTAATCATCAAGACGCTTTCTATGCAACAATTTGCAAGCTGTGGAGACAGTAACATGATAGGATCTCATAATGTTATCTTTTTCGATTTATTACCAGTTTCCAAAAATTTATATACAACGGTTTTTCAAAATGTTGATCGATTTAATTGTCTTAGAACTCTTCACTGGATATTAACATTTTATTTGTATGTATACATAGTTTGTTTCAATTTAAATGGAATTAAAAAAATTAAAAAAAGTCATATATCAAATTACTTTGATATAAGAAATTATAAACTTTGCCGCAAAAATATAATAATATAGACATAAGGTGATGTTTCTAATAAATTGCATTCCAGCCATATAGCATTATTATATTTTTGCGGAAAAGTTTATACGTTCTTATATCAAAGTAATTTGAAGACTTTTTTATTAATTCCATTTAAATTGAAACAAACAATGCATTGAATTTCAAATTTTTTGGGTTACTTATCAACTTATAGACAGATTTGAAAATAAACTATCAGTACCTATATGCTGTAATATTAATATGGTTTTCTATCTATTGTTGTCTACATTTAATTAAAATTATTAAATTTCAATAAAATTAGTGTTTGGAATACTAAAATACTAATGTAAGTATTTTCCAGTAAATACATAGAATATGCTTTTAAAATACTTATCTAGTCCTGGCTGAACGTTAAGTTTAGTCTGGAAATTTTTAGAATTATTGAATAATTTTAAAAGTTAATAATAAAATGTAAATATTCAAAAAGTTTTCTATTTAATTTATCAAAATCGACTGTTCTTTGATAAATAAAAAAAGTCAAACGACTGGATGACACTCGACTGGAGCCACACCACTTTTTTGGTTTATTGAATAATTTTAATTTGATTGATTATATTATAGTAATTAAATTCAGTTTATCTGTTACAGTCTTTCGAAAAAATGTAGTTAGTAATTCCAAAGCAATACGTAATACGAATGGCTGATAACAATTAACATAAATTTAAAATAAGTATATTTTTAATTGCTCCGAGCAACACCTATTTGGACATGACTGAAATTTCCAAAACATGTAAATTATTCTTTTTTAGGTTTTATGTTTTTAGAAGAAAGAAGTATTTAAAAAATTATCGCGATTAAATCTTGCACATGAAGTATCTAGTAACACCTACCAAAAGATCTGTTGGGTTTTCAAAACTTTATCGCTAAACTGTCGACTGATTTTTGCTTAGAAACAAACCCAATAACGAAAATTTATTTCAAAACATTTACAATATTAATTTTATATATTTTTATTATTTTTTTTAATATTTTTATCGAGAATTTGGAACTTTTTTAATTAAACTAATATGTAAACGTCGACGTTTGGCTCAACTTTGCTGTAGGCCTCGTCAGGACTAGAAATCGTTTTATTACATAAAGAATACGAAAATTTTTCTACAAAATTTACCTAATTACAATGTACTATTTTTAATATAACAATAATTAAAAGAATTTCTTAGGGATAAGCCTTAAATTGTGTAAAAATTCAATTTACATTATTATTTTTCTAAATGAAAAATATATTTCGAATATTCTTGAAGTACTTACATATTTCGTAAAGTAAACTTGACTACTTTCCCGCGTTTTTTCTATTTTGCTGAATTTACCTTTACAGAAAGTAAATATGTATCTATAAATAAAATGTATAGGATCTAATAAAGTGCTTTGCACGTAGAAAGAACACATCCATGATCCATGCGACGATGCCAACTATGTGGATCTCGCATGATGCTAAGTAATTGAATGCACCAAACACAAATTAGAAAATTCAGAGTTCCTAACATACAATCAAACACACATGGTATGTATGAAAAGTACGAAATGAGATCCGGCCAAAAACAATGTTATAGTGTTGTAGGCCACCCAAACTACAGATTTCCATTGAAAACGTTATGAGATCCACCCTATTGGATCTCACAACGAAAAAGGATCTCACAACGCCGCTCATTTTCTATATGGAGGATCTCGCAAAGTACAACGTATACGGCCACACACACACACACACACACACACACACATACACACATACAGACATTTTTCAAAAATTGTAGAAATGGTTTAAGGGAACCTCAAAACATAAAAATTTTATGAAAAAATTGGGGGTCAATTTTTTTTTTCAATTTCAGATTACAATACTTTCCTTACTAAGGAGTTCGGAAAGTAATAAAGGCTGGAAGAGCCACATCTGCAGTTTGTCTAATACCCAAACCACCCAAGCGTATTTGTAGAGTAGCTTGTTGGAAAGAAGAGTCTTCAAATTTAATATTCAATAATTTTTCTAAATGGGTCCTCATTAAAAGATCGATAGAAGATATTCAAGGTGCATGTTTCCATATTGGACTTGTGCGTAAAATATACATTAATTTTGGAATAAAACCACAATGTTTTAAAATAAATAAAGCCATGTGTGGATTAATTTCTGTTAAACAATCTGAAAATTTTTAAATATTTTGTTTTTTAAATCTATCTGAGGAAAAACAGAGGATTAAATTTTCACTACTTAAAATTTTTAAATTTGGACTTAGATTCTCGGAAATATTTATGATGTTTTGTTGTCTTTCCGACGAAAAATTTTCATTTATAAAAATTTCACATTTTTCAAAATTTAAAACTAACCCTAAATTTTTAAAACCAATTATCAACTTTTGTAGATCCTCTAATACAGTGTCCACCTTACCGGCCAAGACCCCGTCATCCAATTACCTAGTATTAAACTCTGATGACAAAGATTTAATGAGTTAAACTAAAAATTGGTGGTCCTAAAGGATCGCCCACACACGAAGAAAAAGTATTATCGTTGTAGAAAAGTGTAGAAGGTTCAAAATACGCTTGCCACAAATAAGGATATATATTCGGAATCACCATTTTCACCGCAGATAGCTTCGAGTCCCTTTCGAGGCTATTAAAGGCATTCTTTACATCTACTTTTAAAAGAACCTCAAATTCTCGCGATTTTCTAAATACGTTTTTAAAGAATGAACTGCCGCTTCACAGCCACCTTTTGTACCAAAACCTAACTGAGTCGGACGGAAAGAAGTGCCAAGAGTTTCTGATATATCAGTGCAGAATAATTTTGAGACAAGTCGTCTAAATGTTGTTCCCATAGCAATAGGACGAATTCCTCCATCCTTTTTCTTCAGTGCTGTGACAAAGCACCATACAGGATTTTAAGAAAATATGGAAATACTCCGCCATTTAACATTAAATTGGACAATCTTGTAATTTCAAAAAGCAGGGATTGACCGGTCTCTCCTGTGGGTTTAGATACCATATCTTTCAAATGTTGTGGTCGAAGGCCGTCCATACCTCCAGCACTTCCATTTGGAAAAGAGTTTATTGCATGGCAAACTTGGCTTTCTGTTACTGTCAGACAAGGGTCTGAAAATAAAGGTGGATCAGGAAATTGAAGATTACGTGATGGATTAGGATGTTTGGTTTGTAACTCTGCGAGTGTTTCTGTTGTATCGGGAGCCAAAGTATCATCCGAGGAAAGCAGACGGATAGCTCCCGAACGTCACCGTCTGAAATTTTGTTTTCCACGCTTTTTGATAAAGTGGAATTGGTTCTTTTAGAGTAACTTGTTTGATTAAGCGTGTTTGAATTTTGAATATTTTGAAATGAGATTCTTGAGAGGAATTGCGGGATATACGAGAAGCGATAGAAAACGCAACGTAGATATCCGTAACCAGCTCAATATATTCAACCTTAATGACCACATAGGAGAATACAGGAGAAATTGGAAACAACATCTACAAAGAATGCAAAACGTCCGCATACGTAGACAAGTATATATATATAAACCCAGAGGCAAGAGGAATGTGGGCCGACCCAGGAAAAGATGGGTCGACCAAGAGTGACGTAACGGACAAAAGTCCAAAACGTGATGATGATGATGATGAATTTGTCCCGCTAGTGATTTTTTCTTTTTCCTTTTGCAATTTAATTTATTTGTTCCTCATTCGTAAACGTCATTTAATCTATCAGAACACGAGTTTGAAACTTGACTTGTACAACCTACTGACCTGTAAAATTGACAGCTGATCTATAAAACTTTTACTAGTCACTAGAATTTGACATTTGAAAATTTACAATTTATTATTCTTATTTACATTTATAACAATGGTACAGTTATTATTTCCCTGCATATTAAATGTTCTGGACGATGGCATGGAGTCACTTGCCACCAAACCATCTTCAGATTGGGTTGAAGTTGAAGGTTCACTCGTGGGAAACATTTTTTTGGACCTTATGAAATCTGCAAATAGCAAGAACGAAAATTAGTTTTTATTTTCATATAGACTCCAGTGAAAACAAACCTGGGAACTTCAATATTTTCTTTTACTTCTAGGCAACTTTTTATCATCGACCACTTTGACCATAGGCTGTTTGGACTAAATTTCTTGGATAGTTGATTTATGTAGGTCAACAGGACATCTTCTGTCACACCAGTTACACAGTGTTCCCTTTGCCAATTTTTGAAATATGCATATTCTCGCTCGTATCTTTGCGCAGATTTTTGTGGTAACAAACTTGCAGCTACGCTTGCAGCTTCACTTTTGATAGCTTCTGGTACACTCATTTCAATGAAAAAGCAAAATCAGCAAAACACAAAAAAAGCAATTTGACAATTTAGTAAATAACAACCCGTTGTTATGATACTATAATCCTATGTCGTCGCCCACTTTCACGGCTCATGAACGCTTTTTTTTGTGTGTTGTTTGCTGTTTACGTATGGGTAACAAATAAAATATTATACAAGACACGCCAGGTAACCGTTTTTACTGGCTTAAGGATGTGACAGGCTCGCCTAGCGGCTCGCCGGTCATCCTCATCCTATCGCCAGTAAAAACTGTTTTACCTGGCTTGTAATGTAAAATACTATTACATGTAAGAACCTGTAGGAAAAGGTAAAGAGATCTTCCCATGCTTCTTGCGTGTTTTCGGATGCGCATCTTTTAATAACCTCTGTTAGCTTACGGGCTACTGGAGTTCGTGCACTACGAGGAATTCTCCTCAAAACAGCAATATTTTTTTATACTTATTTTATTTTTAATACTTGTAACTGCTTTTGAAATCTTTAAATTGAGGAAGTGTTTGATCACTTGATTGTTGCACACAAGACTGATTTTTCTGAGAAGATTGTTGAGGTATATTGCGATGACACTTAGACATATGAATATTTAAACCATGATTGCTTTTTAAAAATTTTAAAAAGGGACAATGTGGACATTGAACGGCAGTTGAAAGATTTAGTACTAGATTAGGTTGACTCATCATTTTCAAATATTGTTATCACTCAACATTTTCCTAAATTATGTAATATTTAGTAACAAAACTTATCACATACAATGTGAGCACTAAAGAAAAACTTTCAATAACACTATTAAATTCGCTAAAAATGCTAAAAACTTCTTTGATAAGTATATCATGTATTATTCAGGTTCAAATATCCAAAAATTAGGGAGCAATAACGTAAGACGTCAATCAGACGTCATAAAACAACATACAATTAATAATTTCCTACACAATTTTGGGCAGAACGAAAGAACCGCAAGGTGTATACAATTCAAACCTTGGTTTGAATTTCATGTAGATCAGTTTTCTTGATATTGTGTTTATTTTATTGTTGTTCATGTATATTTGAAGCAAGCGTCGTTGTGTACATATTTGAGATCGTATACATCAAATGCAGCTCATCTACTGAGTACTGTCAAACTTCATTTCGACATTTTGGATAATTGCCAAGAATTCATTAAGACATTCTTCAAGCTGGCAACTTAATATGTAGCAGAGTTGTGCGTGTCGTTACTATCTACCGTAACAAACAGCAACCCCGTAATGTCTTTGTTACTGTTGCGGTTACTGTACTGTTACTGCCACAATTGCTGAAACTGCCACTGTTGCTGTAACTGCCACTGTTATGCTACTGTTAATACCACTGTTATTGCCAATGTTACTGTCACTGTGACTGCTACTTTGATTTTAGGTGAGAGGACAGAAAAGAACTCCTACGTCCACTTAAGTTACTAATATCGAACCCATTATAATGCCCATGTAATTTACTGCCAACTTTTCCGCAGCATCTTAACTATGAACCGATTCAATATTTATTACTGATACTTAGAAATATTCTTTTATATGAATAACAATTTTTAAATACAATTTCGGCTGGTTATTGCTTTCAAGTAATGAAAACTAGCTGAATATTGTTGTCAAGAGCTATCTTATCCAGTTTTATAATCAACTGCCTGATCAGGCGGCGTTGCCCCGCCCTGATCTCCCAGTACGTGAATAATAGTTATGGAAATTAGATCGAGTTTTGTACGAAATTCTAATATTGATACATTTTTTTTGATAATATAAATTTAAAAATGTCTCGCCTTGTCGATATCTTTTGTAATATTATTCTGGCATTTATATTTCATATATCACACAGTAGGCTTTAAAAGTCAAGGTGTACCTCCGTGTATTGAATGTAGTTTCACCAATAGTTTTGATAGCTGTCGTTTAGCTATAGCTGAGATTTTCAAATCTGTATTATGTCAGTGCCGAAGATTTCGCCGGAAATTGGATGTAAATAAGCAGAGTGAGAAAACAAGCTTTATCTGGCGTAAATTTATATTTATGGTTTTACATTACAAAAAGCGAGACAAATGAGATGCTAGTCATGTGTATCAAGCATAATAATAACATTCTTTTGTATCAAAAGCTCTAAAAAACATATTAAATAAATTGAAATGCGAAAATTGTTTTAGCATTTAAGTTAAACTTCTCGATTATATCGTTTTCTCTCTTCATAAATCACAATAATTTAAAGCATATGACAAATAACTAACCTTGATTAGAAAGGTTCAATTTCTATATTAGCTTCGGCCGTATAGTTTTGGAGTTTTACATAACTTGATTATTAATTTTTAATTATTAACTTTTCCTCAAAAATAATATTTTCTTAAAACTCTTGATATAACTGCTGAATATATTTATTTGTAGTAAAAAGCAGACTTTTGTAATTTAAAAATTATAATAGCCAATAAAATAGTAATTTAAGCAAATATAAATAAGGAGTAAGTTAAATTGACACCAAATTTATGTTTTAAATTTGTTTTGTTTGTTTTTAGTTTAAGATATAAGAAAATAACTTTTCCGAGAATAATTTAAAAGTCAATTTAAGTTTTATTTTAGTTTACCGCGAATGTTTGTAGGTACTATATGGGGCAAAGTTTATGTGACGTAGTAATAAGAGACGCATTACAGTGGCAGGTATAAGGCAAACAAATTAATACGAGCATAAAGCAGAACAACGGAACAGGAGAAACAATAGAGAAGATATTAAATGGTAACACGTACTTGACGTGAGAACAGATGACAACATATACCTCTTAATTAATGAGCATACATCCCGCCCCCTTTTGTGTAAAACTATCTTATAACTTTACAACAAACTGATGAATTGATTAATATATATACTAAATTCTTGTACTAGGATATTGGGATTTCATTTTCAAATTACTATTCAATAAAAATGTTTCATTGTTATTGTGTTTTTGACTTCAGGACTGTTAAGAGTTGTTTTTCCGTTCGTTTTCATGTTAGTTACTACATCCATTGAGAGTTAGGTGATACAAATAAAATAATAAGGTTTAGAAGGAAACTCTAATGGAAATTTGCTATTTTTTTCTTATTTATTAGGGTTAGCTCTACTCTTTTAAGAAAACTTTTTATTGTATATCTCTTTATTGAGCTTTAGTGGTAAAAGTGATAAATGAATTTCTTTTGTAAGTTTAGTTTCCCCTTAAGTTCCCAATATTAATAAAGAACACAATTGCACTTAACTTAAATATTACCTTAATTTTCATTTGGAAACTTTTATTATTATTACTGCCAAAATCCAACACGCACTTTAGCGAGCTCGTTAATCGATTCTGACGCGCGCGTATATACTTTACGTTTCGCGTTAATACAAAATTTAGTAAGCTTCTTCTGGGCAAACAAATAAATAATTTAATTTGCTGCTACCAAATATTCAAGTTGTATAAATTACTAATCCTGTTTAAAATTTACTACAATTAAATTAAAACACATTTGGCTGAAAACCACAAAAGGAAAACTAAATTAGTTTTACAAATCTCGTATTTCACGGCTATTACATTTTATTACAAATAATTCAACATGGTTAGATTTGTCCAATTTTAAGATAAATTCTGGAATATGCAAAAATGTAACATCTTGACGTTCCGGTTTCTGGTTGATCATTGGTGGACTTCATCATAGGCCAGGAGTTACCATCAATTAAACTATAATCTTAAAAATAGCTTTATATCACTTGTACAATATAAGACAAGGAACAAAGAAATCTTTTCCGAAACGACTGCACAATGTCAGTCAACAGGAAGATAAATGCTTTTTGGTAGGAAAGACAGGATGATGCATTAAAGCTAAACTCAGACAAAGATAGCGCCTGTATACAGGTATAACATACGTCACTGTGATGGATTCTCTTAACCTCGTCTGCTATTTTACAATTTGGGACACGTAGGAATTTACTGGAAACAAGAAATATTGCTTTAAAAATAGGTTAAACAATGACATAGTTGGAGAAGTAGCGCTAATAAATAGGATTTTCTCCAAACGCAAAGTTTAACACTCAGAGCAAATAAAATACATTTTTGTGTGTACTTCGAGTTCTTTGCAGAATATTTTAAAAATTTAATAAAGCAGAAAATGTTTGACAATCCTCAAACATAAAGTTTTGAAAGCTTTCCAATTTTGCCTCTGATTAATTATGTGCATATTAAGACAAGTGTTCTCGAATTTTTGGCTTAATCACGATTTAAAAAGGAATTCGATGTCGGTAAACCTTATCTAAAATTCTAAGTTGGGTTTTGTTCGTGTCCAATTACTTAAAGTGTAGTAAGGTATTGTTGGAACTCTTGTCTTGATTTTTATGTTAAATTAACTCATTAATTAGAAATAACACGTTGGATTAATTAAGAAAAATTTGTTTTCATATTATAATCAGTCTTGCTGCTAACAGAAACATTATTATTGTTTAATTAACTTTCGAAAAAGTTATTTACATTTCTTTTTATAACGAAACCAAATTAATAAAAATTTATGTTCTAACATAAATTTATTTATTTACTACTAACTTCACTTGCACCAACTTTATAAAAGTAATATTTTTGCGAAATTTAACCTTAAACTAGGCGACGGTGTTAGTTTGCCTGACTTCACATTAAGCAAACAGTGCCAATCTTCCCTGTTTGTATGTAGAACAATAACAGAACTTTTATTGCTTCTATATAAATAAATAGCGCTTGGTTTTGAATATTTAACGGCTTTTGCAATCAATCCGATAAATTCATGATTGACGTAATTAAGTTGTAACCTAATGATATAACCCAATCAGTTTTTTTGAATATTCGAAGGTAAAAATTTAAATTACTAGCTGACCCGGTGAACTTCGTATCACCTACAATTGATTAGTTTTTAACTCTTCATAAGCGGGCGTTCATTAATTAAGTGAGGTAATTTTGAAACTTTTTTGACCCCCCCCGACCCTAGTGAGATGACGTGAGATTGCCTTAAACCCCCCCCTCCCCTTTAATCTCACGTAAGATTGTTTATTTACTTAATTTAACCAACTTCTCTTGAAATTTTACAGTTTGCGGAAAAAATATTACGTGATATTTTCCGAGACCCCCAATTGCTGATCTCAATGTATTGAGATGGGCAGTATTGCAATATTGACGGCAAGCAAACCGCATTTGAGTCTCGCTTTGTGAGTAATTCGTAATTACTTTTGTTTTCCGGCGCGTAAATAGACAAAGATGAAAACTTGCGAACACATGAGATACAGTTGTTCATACGCAAAAAGCGGAATTTCGAAGTTAATTCCAACGACTTGATGGTCATCGTGAACGCCAAACGCACGGGGAATTACAGTCGTTTGAACTCGAATGGCAAGAACTTTTGAATACGTAGTCCGTAAATGTAGATTTTTTATTTCTCATAATCTGGCCGAGTAGCCCAGTTGTGAGTTGGTAATCCGGACAATTCAAGCGAATTCAAGAATTCTATGGTATAGTTGACTATTTTTTCATCTCAATTGAAGAAACAGATTTGAAGAAAATCAACTCACCCGCAGTTGATTCATCAAAGACATCTTTGTTTTTTCAGCCAATAGGCACTTTCCTTCAGCCAATTATGGTTTTTGAAACTTTGCACTATATTGGGAAAAACAATATGAATGAGATTTTCCTTCGATTCGGCCAACTGGCAGAAATGAGTGGGTAATGTGATGCATCCGGTCAAGATGTCAACTGCGACTTTCCTATTAGCAATGTCAATACATTGTCGAGATGTATTGACTTGCACCTGCACTGATCTGAATTTAAATTTTCTTTGCAATTTTGACGTAAGTAAGTATCCCGTTCCTTCAATGGTTGTTGGAGATCAAATTTGGATAAAGCCTAAGGTGAACTACTATGAAATTTAAATCGGGGGGTTCTGTTGCCTTTCCCTATATATATTTTTTTTTTTAAGATATTAAAGCGTTTTTAACTGCCATGGTCATTACGCATGTTTACATGTTATTATATATTATAGGTATTTGTTAGGGTAGTTTATAGTATTCTTCGTTTAATTCACAGTGCATTATAAATTTCATCAATTTTTTTATCGCCTCTTCGTTGTCTGCTAAAATGTCACTAATTTCGTTTCCAAGGCCAGCCCGTTTTCGTTTCTTTTCAAATTTTTTGTTTCGTTTCTCCCTATATTTAATTTCTATAAAATACAAATCCCAAATATTACATTCTGTTCTTCCAAAATCACACTCCAAAATAATCAATTTGGCAGAAATTGAGACTATTCAAATTCCAAACACAATAAGAAACCTTTCGAAAATCTTATCCAGGTTATATGTAAATCAGATATTTAAACTCAAGAGTAAATCATAAAATAATTAAATTTAAATCAGACAAAATTGAACTTTGAATCTTCCTGCGGCTATGTTGTTGTTTTCACAACAACTATGTTTCCACACCTAAAACCTAAACCTAAAAAAATTCAAGATATTTACAATTTTAAAATAAGATGTGGCCATCACATAACTTTCCGAAAATTAAAACTGACTCCCAATTTACCTCGGATAGAAAAAACTAAATCACTAAATCTTATCAGAGCAACAGCAATAATCGTTAAAAACAGTCAGAAAATCAAAATAGTATGCAAAAACAAAAATACAAATAAAAAATGTATATATCACTAATAACTTAAATTTCATGTACAAAAATTTTTTACTTAAATGTGGGCAATTTAGAAATTTTATAAAAATAGTATATTATACATCATGGGACTACGGTGCTACTTTTCATCTTGCGTGCGAAGGTTACTTTTTCATAATTCCGTTAGTAAAGTGCTCACTTTTTGCTTTTGCGGGACTAAAGTAATCCTTTTTTTCTTCGCCATTATTGCGCGTTGTTGATTTGAAATTTTACATATGGCTTCTTACGAAAAATCGCTGGGAGGTTATTGTAAAAGGGGTAAATTTTTGGATCAGTTTTTCAAGTTATTGCAATTTCAAAATCTCAAATTTAGTTATTAACCAATGTAATCATCGTTTTCAGCGTAATTATGAAAAATAGTATATACACCTTGGGACTAAGGTTCTTTTCATCAAGTGTGCGATTTTTGCACTCGAGGTGTTAGCATCTCGTGCAAAAACCTTTTTTTGGAATATGACTACGAAGATCCTTAGGAAGGATGTTCAACCTCCTCTTTCCGGGTACCATTGGAGGAGAAAGATCGCGAGGAAGCTACAGTTCGTATTAAAAAGTCAAAAAGTTAAAAAATGTGAAAACCAGTTAAATTAAAGCTGTAGATTTATTTCTTTGTACAGGGTGGCTCAATTTCGATCCTTCTTATGGGGAAATCGGTAACTATAGGAGATATCGAAAAATGGATGGCGCATCCTCGATCTCTTTTTTTGAGAAAAGTTTAATGGTGCAAACTCGAATTCGATATCTTTTTTCGTTTTCGAGTTATGGCCAAAAGTTCACTTTTTCGACTTTTTGTTAAATGTCGATATCTCGGTTGTTTGTAAAGTTATAGAAAAAATATTTACACTTTCTCCAGACACTTTTTTAAGGGCAATGAAATGGGCTAAAGAGACTTTAAATATCTTACCTAGTTTTCGAGTTATAATATAAAGTTTTGTTTTTTTAAATAGAAACCATAGTTGGCTATGAAATATTTAAATAGAGTTTTTTATCCTCTTTTCAATTATATGTAACATGTGGGGTCTATTATTTCACTTTCATCCCGTTATATTACAAAATGTTAAATAAAAACAAAAGAAGATCGGAAAATTAAAGGTTGACTTTTTCAAAACAAAACACTATACAAAATCATTATTGACGCATCTAAAACAATTGTCTCCAGTTGTTTTTAAAGAGTGTTTTTAGTACCTAATACTTCGATACCTAATTTTATTTTTATTTAGTACCTATTACCTATTATTATACAAGAGTGTCAAATGGCTTATAAAAACTATGAAATATTATAATATAAATGTATAATGGATTGTTTTGATAAATCCAACATTTAATTTTCCGATCTTAGTTTGTTTTTATTTAACATTTTTTAATATAATGGGACGAAACTGAAATAATAGACCCCACATATTATATATAATTGAAAAGAGGATAAAAAACTCTATTTAAATATTTCATAGCCAACTATGGTTTCTATTTAAAAAAACATAACTTTATATTATAACACGCAAACTAAGTTAGATATTTAAAATCTCTTTAGCCCATTTTATTGCCCTTAAAAAAGTGTCTAAAGAAAGTGTAAATATTTTTTCTATAACTTTACAAATAACCGAGATATGGACGTTGAACGAAAAGTCGAAAAAGTGAACTTTTGGCCATAACTCGAAAACGAAAAAAGATATCGAATTCGGGTTTGCACCATTAAACTTTTCTCAAAAAAAGAGATCGAGGATGCGCCATCCATTTTTCGATATCTCCTATAGTTACCGATTTCCCCATAAGAAGGATCGAAATTGAGCCACCCTGTACACATAATTAGAAAATAGACTTTCGTTCACCACCCTCTTGCTATGTACTGTTAAACGTGGAAGACCTCTTAGAAGCGATAGCTCGTATTTGCGGAGCTCAAAAATCGCGCTTCGCTGGACACAGGGCGAAAAACATATCAAAATTTCATAAACGTCCAATTTTGATTTAATTTCCGATAATTTTTGGAAGCCAGTTGCGACGCAACTCCTTGACGTAAGTGCCTTAGAAAGTGATGCGACACAGTACAATCAAATAATTTGGGTATAACAAATGGTGGCGAAAGTAATACTTTGACAATCTGTTTTTCTTGGACATTTTAAATTACCAAGTGAAAACATCAGAAGTTTACCGGAGAGTGACGAATAGTGCGGCCTTAAGGGTGCACAACCTGTTCCATCGGGTTTTTTTATTAATTTAATAAAATTACAGGCTAAATTGCAACTATTAATAAATATAATTTATATTTTCAATGAAAATTATTATTTGGAGTCTAATTTGCGAATGTAATATAATTATTACAATCATCAACTTTCTTGTAGTCTCTTGACTTTGATGTATTAACGAAAGAAATAAATAGAAACATTTTCCATCAGATCGAGTATTATACAGACGCTCATTCTTGGCCAAAGAAAGCAAATAAATAAAGTTTTCGTTAATATTTCATTAACGTTTTCATCTTTTTATTTTATTATTTCACTTTAATAACCTGAAAACAGTTTTTATTCGGTTGGTCTGAAATAAAAATCCGGAGCTCTACAATAATATGTAAAATGCACTAGTAATTTATGTACAATACCGAAGTGCTGAAATACTGTTACTGTATATTAAATATAGTATATTTTATGACAAATACATTTTCATTAAAAATTTAAAAACTAATCTGTTCAATACGTATTAGATCCGACATTTGAAAAATTATAAAATAAAAATAAATTATCCAAAATTCTCCACTTTCATTGTTTTTCTTAAATAATTTTAACAAATTTTTACATTTTTTAAATTTCTATGTTTGTTTTATTCCTTTTATGTTTAATATTATGTTTAATTTTGTAAAGTATCTCAGTTGCGTTTAATTAATAATTCTAAAGCTTATAAAACAAATATTTTAAAATTCTACATCCCTTAACTGAACTACAGTTTATTGATCTCTTGAGTATTTGCAATCGGCAACAGTTTGATGAAAATAATATTATTTGTGCAAGTTGTTTTTAGAATTTGCTTTCAAGGGTTGGGATTTTCATGATTTATCTACAGCATTTTCAAAATTGGCCAAACAGTTTTGACTTGAAATTTGAAAAAAAAAATGTTAGTTTTTGCTGTGCCCTGATTCCAAAAAATTATTATATATTTTTGTAAGTATACTTGTAATCTAGTATTTGTTTATAAATGTTCGATTTTGATTTTACTTCTCCTCTACGCGAGCGTTTAACAAAACTATATCAAAAACTATAACTATAAAACGATAACTATAACTGTTATTTAGTATTATAATCAAAAATTATTTGTTAAAGCTGACTTCCGTTTTCTGTTAAGTTGTTGTAAACTCTCCTTGAAAGGACACGCGATTTCCAATGAATTTCTGTAACCCAATAACGGTAATTTTGCTTGTTAACAAAGCCGACTAAATGGAGTTGTAGTTCATCCCTCATTAAAGCACGATTATGTTTGTTCGGGAACGAGGTCTAGAACTTGGGGGTAGTTGTTGACAAGTACCAAATGAACTTTTAAATTTCCAAAGTCTCCTCTACAGCCTGAGCTATAAAATGCGCTTTGTATGAATAAATGCTTTATTGGAAATATAAACTAAAAATTTATTTTCACGAAAAGAAGACATATTATCTTCATTTTTAATGGTTAAAATAAAATGAGTATTGCAATTAATTAAATGGAAGTTACTTGAGTTTTATGAAGTCATGAAAACATAAAACATTGTAATTACCAATAAAGTCTGTTCAAGTATGTAAGTAATTTAAGATAAATTTAAAATTTAAACCAACTTATATTTTATATCATATAAAAAGGAGATAATATAAACTTTGCTAAACGAATGGCTTATGAAAGCAATTACCAGTTTTATTGCAAGTTCTACAAATTTTCACGAAGTTCTAGGTTAATTACAAAATTCAAAACACATTTAAAACACAATGGTACTGGAAATTAGTATTTCCAGAATTCCTAATAGAGCCACTCCATAGCTTGAAGTTTGAGGTTACACACTCATCCTCTCTTGTTAGCTTGTGGTTAATTTATTATGAGCTTTTTGTACTACTATTGATATTTTTCAGAAAATTTATACTACAGGCTAACTCAAAATCAGCAGTTTGAACCATTCATCAACTATTGATTTTACACGTTTACGTTTATAATGAGCGCTAAGTCTTTAGCCAATTTAACCCAATTAATTATTTAGTTTGCGTTCTGAAACGAAGCTCTCACTTTTTATCTTCGACTTCTCTAATTTCTCACAGACTAAATCGATAAAATGGTAGTGTTAGGTATCACATTGATTTTCTGTAATTTTTAAGTGAAATATTTTGATAAAAGTTGCAACTATAAAAATTTATCTGGAGATAAACGTGGTAACTATCTCAGACGTTCCAATTTTTTTCAAAATGTTATTATAATAAAGTAAATATACGTTGAAATTGGAACAATTTGAAGTGAACTCCAGTTAATTAAACAAGTCAGAAAATGACAAACAAGGTTATTATCGAACGCGATAGCCGTAAGCTTAAATTTTTTTACAAATTGATTACGAAGATGTTTAGAATACTCAAATATCCTTCTGTGTATTATTCCTGTAAATTATCCTACTTAATTTAAATTAAATAATTTTTTAAAAAACATAAATAACAAAAAAAGGAATATTAATCCGATCTTCTGAATATAACGGGAAACAATAACAGTGCCTCCCCTTTACAATATAATATAAATTTATCTTAACGTAAATTTATGTTTATGAAATTGAATTTTTATTATAAAAATTTTGCAAACAATGTCAATTTTGAATTTCCTGGTTTTCTGGAAAACGCAGACCATTTTTGTCCTGAGATTTTTATTGTGATTTAGTTTTGATATATTTGCGAATTTGAATATTCGAATAATATGAGTAACCGAATTATTATTTAAAAATTCAAAATATTCGAATATTCAGATTATTCGAATATTGTCAAATTATTTGAATTTTAAATTATCCGATTATTTAATAAATTTAAATATTTGAACAGGACCGAATTGAGTTGCTTGAGTGTTCGAGCACCATACTAAAAATTTACAAAAACTGTTTTTATAATAATTTGCCTTCACACACGGTAAATTATCTAAATTCTAAAAATAATAAATTAATACCTACTTAAAATTATTATAAAATAAAAAATAGATTTAGCAAAGCTAACGGAAAAACACGGAAAATCGAAAATATTCCGGCCCTGTATTTGAATACAAGGTTCTTTGTTTGATTAAAATATAAATAAAAAAAGTTTTAATATTATTTTATTACTACTATTAAGTTTAATATATTAACTTCATATATTTTACGAATTATAATAAATAAATCTAAAAATCGACAATTTATGTAATAGTCGACAGGATAATATTAAATTCATTTGGAAGCCGGGATATAATAATTTGAATATTCGAATACATAATTTGAATCTTCGAATATTCGAATTATTCGAATATTATTTTTCGATTTATTTATTCGAATATTTGAATTATTCGAATATTCAAATAATTCGAATATTCGAATAATTATTCGAATTATTTGAATATTCGAATTATTCGAATATTCGAATAATTTGATCAACGAATATTCGAATACAAAAATGACAACGATTCCCAGCCTTAGTTTTTGCGTAATTTATTGTAAATATTTTTGAATTTGAATAATCCCATGTTCTGAACAAAGATTGTGTCAATTTATTTGTTTGAAATTGAAAAAATAGCTATTTTCGATATAAGTGTTAAAAGTAGGATTTTATTTTGTTAGTTGGTAATTTTGTGAAACGAGCGCTAGCGAGTTGAACAACCCCACAAAAATTTACCCCACGAAAAAAAAATTTAGAAAAAAAATTTTCTTAAATATTTTTCTTAGAATAGTGTCCTCTATCACCACTGAAATTATGTAAAGTCTGTCCGGAGACACCCTGTATATATTCTCTTTTACAAAAGAAAATTTATTTGAATTAATGTTAAATTTGCATATTTTGAATATGCAAATTTGAATTAAAAAATATCACTTCTGCCGCTATACCTCCAATCAAAAGTACATCAAATTTTAACGGAATCTGTTAATGATTTCCGGAGATTTGTTTGGTGTAATAGTGATTGGTGATTTTTGGAACTTTTAGTTATATCTTTATCACTGACGCGCATGAATGCATGATCGAGAATCTGGTTTATGAGGACAAACCGCCATTTTGTTCAAAGTATGTAAAAATATAAACACACTGCAATATTATTTGTTTATTATGTTGCAAAAAGATGTCTATTATTGTAATTGACAGTAGTTGGAACAGACTTAAATCACGACGTCTATAACACATGTTTTCTTCTCCAATGTCGAATCTATTACTTTTAGCGGAATGTACTGGTGTAAATAATACTGGCTGTTACTGCGGCGTCATTTTTGAAATTTCAAAAACTGAGAAAACGAAAACGCTGATATTTTTCTTGCCGATAATATAAAAATTTCTAAAATTTAAACCGATTTAACAATTAAATTGATTCAAATCATACTTTCTTACTTATTATAGAAACGCTGAATCCACTACTAATTACAAATGATAAACTTTTTCAATTCACTTGGACATAACAAAGCAAAATACTCATCATTGCAGTAAGTAAAAGCTATTTTTAATTTATCTGCGAATAATTCACGGTTAGTAAATGTTTGAGAGCTTTGTATGAAAGACGCAAAAGCTTTGATGTTTTTAGTCGACATGAGTGTCTTAAGAATTTATTTTTGATATATTAAAATCAACAGACCCTTTTGTCTTAATTTGACGTTTAACATTGTATTGATTTTTAGTTATATATAAGTAGTAAAAAAAACTGTCGCTCCGACTATACTACAAACTATAATAACTTACTTGTGTTTTACCAAAATTTGAAATTCAAATTTATTCATGCTATTCTCGAACCAACTAATGATGAAAAAATTATATGATAAATAATATATTATTATTACTTGATGTCGGTTCCGTGAAATATTGCTTTGTACTGTTTGTTCTACTTCTACGGTAGGTTTTCTTGATTTATAATGTTTAAATTATACTGTAGGCAAGTTTTTTAAAAATTTTAAATAATATTTTAATAAATTTAAAATAGGTATATACATCCTCTTATCGTAACGAAAAAACGATATTTTTTAAATTGAACTTCATTGAGTTGGATTTCTACGTATTATTAATTCTTATTTATAAGTTTTAACGATATTTTAAGAAACAATGCTGAATAATTCAGTATTAGAAACTAAAAACAAAAATTGTGTGTGAACAATACTTCAGGCATCATATCGGAAACTTTTACATTTTTTTACTTCCTTGTAAAACAAGGAAGTATTGTGATACCGATTTTTTTCGATTTCCAAATTTTGACGGAAATATCTGTTTTGACCTTCCCTGAATCCATTTTGACTATTTTCGTTGTGACGTCTGTACGTACGTACGTACATATGTACGGACGTCTGTATGTCGCATAACTCAAATACGGTAGGTCGTAGAAAGTTGAAATTTTGGATTTGAGACACTTATAGCATCTAGTTGTGCCCCTCCTATTTTTGGTTGCGATTGTCTGTGCCAAAAGTTGTAATTAATGACGCGCATGAATAGATTAACGAGATTCCTGTCCAATTATTATAAAAATTACAAGGAAGTTATGTGGTGTCCACATCAGATTTTTTTTTAAGTATAAATGAATAGTGGATTTTTAAACAAAAACGACAGATACTGACATATTCATTAATTACTTTACTTAACTGTAGCTTTGTTGTTTTGTTGTGAGAAATTCAGTTTAAAGTTAGAAATCAAGTTCGTTTTTAATTTTTGTAATTTTCTATTATGTAAACCATTCAATTGTTTCAAAATAATAAAGTTATGTACAAAAAATTTTGTATAAATTTTTTGGTCAACAAACCGTTTCCTTAAAAAGTAAAGACAAAATAGCAGACGAAAATTAATGAACGGACAAGTTTATTACTGCCACGGACTTGTTCATGAGTAAATGCAATTTCTTAAAGGCGATTGTTAGGTGACCCATTTATTTACCAGAACAAGCTAACGGTAACTTCATTAATTCAGTTAATTCTAAAGCTTTCCCTAAATGTTACTATCAGAAGAACATGTCTGTTCTCCGAGTAAGGTTTTTACAGAAAAAAAAAATTGGAAAAGTCCGAAAAATAGGTAAATCTGGTAAAAACTAAAATTACTTTATTTCTATTCCGATAGATGGTACTACGTGCGCAAATGTCGTTTGACAGCATTCTTAATTAAAATTAAACTTAAATGTGTCATCAATTATATTAGGTGCAACTGTTCATCCAATCCATTTACAAAACTAAAATGGCACACTTGCCAGATTGTTAGACATTAGTAATAGGAAAATTGCAGTTGACATCTTGACCGGATTCATTACATTGCCCACTCATTTGTGCCAGTGGCCGATACGAAGGAATATCACATTCATAGTGTGTTTCCGAATATAGTGCAAAGTTTCAAAAACCATAATTGGCTAAAGGATGGAGCCTATTGGTTGGGAAAACAAAGATGTCAATGATGAATCAACTGCGGGTTGAATGAATCAACTATACCCTAGAATTCATGAATTCGCCCTTGATTTATACGGATTACCACCTCACAATTTGTAATTGAAAGTAAGCTAAGTTATTATCAAGTTGTGTAATGCAGGGATGTACAGGCTTATTGGAACTATGGGCCATTCGGACAGATTATGGCAAGAAATAAAAGTCCGCATTTACGGACTGCGTATTCAAAAGTTTTTGCCTTTCGAGTTCCAACGGTTGTATTTTTCCATGCGTTTGGCAATTGCGATGACCATTCAGTCGTTGGAATTAAGTTTGGGTTTCCGTGTTTCGCGTATGGACAATTGTTTATCGCGTGTTTGCAAGTTTTCATTTTTGCTCATTTTCGCGACGGAAACAAAAGTTTTCAGCAAGAAACTGTAAAATTTGGCTTAAATTAAGTAAAACAAACAATCTTACCTGAGATTAGAGAGGAGTGGGTGTTAAAGACAAATCTCACGAGATCTCACTAGAGTGGAGTGTCAAAATAATTTAAGTTGATACGAAGTTTACCAGGTCAGCTACAGTAGGCGAAATTCGAGTAGAACCACCGTGATGATAAAGGAATAATTCCACATATAATGTGTCATATAAGAAGTAGATATGAAAATGATTATGCATAAGTAAACACATAATGGTATGATTGCATTTACAGAAAAAAATTTTTGGTTTGCAATTATTTTTAGTTTTAAATGTTACGTTGTCACGCGAACATCAGTAAGTTGTGTTATTTCTGTGCGAAATTCTATTAGAGCCAGTTACTTTATTTTTGATGAAGATTAAATATTATTTAAATTTATTTTTAAGTAAGGTAAGAGCTGCTTATTGTCTTCGTATATATCCAATAACATCCAATTTTTAATTAAAAGTAGCAAGATAGGACGCGAAAAAGGTTTATCAAATGATGAAATTGCTAAAATAAAAGTATTGAGGGAAAGAAATGTATCTATTAGAAGCATAGCGAAACAAATAAAGAGATCACATCATTTAGTAGCAAATTATTGCAAATTAGGTGAAAATTATGGTAAAAACAGAAAATTTGGCCAAAATAGAAAACTGTCACATCGAGATAAACGCAGAATTCTTAAATAAATAAGAGGTTCTTCGAAAACTGCATCAGAAATCAAATCAAAATTACAATTACCAGTAACAGTGAGACGAATTCAACAAGTGTTACAAGCGGATAAAAATTTAATTTACACAAAATCAGTAAAAAAGCCACCATTAACACCCCAACATAGAGAAGCTCGTCTTCAGTTTGCTCGAAATCACATGCATTGGAATAATGAATGGAAAAAAGTTATTTTTAGTGATGAAAAGAAATTTAATTTGGACGGACCCGATGGTTTTTCCCATTATTGGCACGATATTCGCAACAAAAAACATATTAAATGAGTCGTAATTTTGGAGGAAGCTCTTGTATGATATGGGCAGCGATTTCGTCTTATGGAAAATCTAAAATTGAGTAGATAAACCATCGTATGAATGCGGAAAATTATATTGAAGTCTTAGAGGATGGTTTAGTGCCTATGATAGAATAAATTATGCCCGATGCCATGCATAATGAATTATGCATTTTCCAACATGATAATGCGGCCATACACACTGCTTGACATGATAAAGATTGGTTTTCATCTAGAGAAATACCATTGTTGACTTGGCCAGTAAGAAGTCCTGATCTAAACCCAATAGAAAACATATAGGGACTTCTTGCTCGACAAGTTTATAGAGGTGGGAGGCAGTACAATAGCTTAGAAGAACTAAAGAATGCCATACGTGAAGCATGGAAGAAAATTTCAATAGAGGTATTACAAAATTTTATAAACTCAATGTCAAATAGGATTTTTGAAGTAATACTTCATAAAGGAGGGGGCACCAAGTATTAGACTTAGAATTCTTCAATATTTTTTAAAAATTAAACGGCTAAACGTAGTGGCACTATTAGAATTTCGCTTAAAAATTTTCAAAATTTTTTGATTTAAAATGTTTTGTAATTGTTTTTAATAAATCTTGAAATTTTTTAGAGTTGTCAATTATTATGTAACCTTTACTAACGCATTATTTTTTACAAATTCATTTTAAACAAAATCTACCCCATAAAACATGGGTGGCACTAATTTAATTTCGCTTACAGTAGTTTGATTAATAATTTTTCAAGTAGTAAAAACTAATTGATTTTTACGTAAAATAAATAGAGTATTGATTAAAAGTTACCATACAGTTACAATTACAGCGCACAAATTTACAATCATCTTAAATAACTAATTAAATTATTGATAACTGTCATATCACTTATTATAATTGTCCTGCTTTTTCCAGCCATCTAACAAATTTTCACAACAAATAGATAAATTATGATTAAATAAATATTTTTCCTACATCCGATAGTGGAAGTAGGCTTTTCTAGGAAGTTGGCATTTGCCGCTTAGTGAACAGCATAGTTTTATTGCCGCTCGTCCAGCTGAAAGTAAATTTTATTTAATATAAAATACAACAAACAGTTATTAGAATATATTTATAATGAATTGCCTTCATGTATTTACAGTAAAGTTTTAATAATCGAGTTCTTGTTCCCCATCGTTCTACACATTAAATTTACGTGTAGCAAGTTTAATCTGATAGAAGTAGAAATAATTTACTACAGACACTGAATGTAAATCTCCTCACCAATACTTCTTGTACTTTAAACATTCTAGTAGCACACAAAACTTCATCGGAATCGGTGCACTTTCCGAAATAACATATCATTTGTTTTATTTATTTTATAGCGGTATTTCTTGCAAGGATATTATCCAAAAAATTTGATTGCTAACGACGATGAAATACCGAAGTAAATCTAAAGACAAGGTTCTTTCAAGATTTCGCAAAACGATTTCTGATAGTGACAAAAAGCTTATTTGCAGCTTTCTACCGTAAGCCTACTACCACACCGTGATTAGATGAACGGTAATGCTTTCGAATACTAAACATAAAAAAAAATTTTTGATTGGAATTGTAAACGGTCATAGGTTATTTTTATATATTTATGTGTAAATGACGTACAGATATTTACAAAAATTAAAGCAAAAAGTAAAAATTAAAATTGAAAAACTTGCAAAAAGCTTTCTACATTTCAGATTTAAGGTCAGAGGAAATCGAGAAATATTAAAGAAAGTGTTTTTGGTTTATAGAATCCGTATTATATGCACTTGTAATATCACAAGTCTGTCTGTATGCCTGTCTGTATGTCTGTCTGTATGTCTGTATGTGGTTACAAAATCATGAAATGAAATAGTATCAATTGCACCAGGTGAAACCACGCAACCAAATGTCAAAAAATTTGGCATAAATGTACATCATAGTTAAACTTACGAGGCCAGTTGAAAATGGTGAAAATTTGTTGAAAATTGCGGAATAAAAAATAAAATAAAAAAAAAGAATAAAAAATAAAAAGTCTGATGTGGACACCACATAACTTCCTTGGAATTTTTATAATTGGACAGTTAATCTATTCATGCGCGTCATTAATTACAACTTTTGGCACGGACAATCGCAACCAAAAATAGGAGGTGTACAACTAGATGTTATAAGTGTCTCAAATCCAAAATTTCAACTTTCTACGTACGTACAGACGTCACAACAAAAATAGTCAAAATGGATTCAGTGAAAAAATCGAAAAAAATCGGTATCATAATACTTCCTTGTTTTACAAGGAAGTAAAAAAGTGTCAATTACTTTTGGACCACCATTTGTTATATCCAAATTATTTTTTGCACGATCGGACTATTTTGTTTATTTACTAAGTGTTTCTATGACAGTAAGTTGATTTTACTGGTTGCTAGGACTAAAACGACGGTAAGTAATTTACTTACCGTTTTTAAAACGGTAAGTATAATAAATAAAATTTCAAATAAAAACACGATTTATTTGAAATTAAATGTACAGTAGTTACAGCTAGAAATAGAAATCGATATAGTATTGCTTTTTTCGGTATTTGTATTAACAGAAAATGTCCGTGATATAGAGCACCAGTTGACGATTGTGGTATAGTATCATCAGAAACGCTGCAAGGTGATTCATTATCATCATGCAGAATCTTTTCTGCAAATTGATTTTTGTTCTGAAGAGAATCTTCTACATAACTTTCAGCCACAGTCGAAGATTTCCATCCTCATTGTCATTTTAGTCCTAAAACATCTACACCTTTATTGGCTAATAATGTGGCTGAAGTACGTCGAAACGAGTGACCAGTGTAATTGACTACATATTTCAATTTTAAGTATTCAGCAATTTTGGATGGTAAAGTTCCAATTGTACCTTTACCGACTACCTGATTATTGCACTTCCCATTCCGATAATTTAGGAATAAATGCAACGACTTTGCATTGTTTGGCCGCAGTTTAATATATTTCCGAACAATTTCTAGATAATGAATTTTTTCATCTTTTTTATTTATGACAGTAAATGTCCGCTGAATATTTGTTTTCGTATTTGGAATGTTTATAACAATAAGCGATTCACGATCTTCTAAATCTTTAACAGTCATGTTATATAACTCTTCCCTTCGACATGCTCCCGCTACTCCTAATATCATTGCTACCTAAAAAAATCGGATGTGGCCATCACATAACTTTCCGAATATTATTTATATATAGAATAGAAAAAATAAATAAAAAATAAAAAAAAATAAAAAAAAATAAAAATAAATAAAAAAAATTTTTAGAAAAAATTTTATAACACAAAAGTTGTAGGTAATTTGATATGGATAATTTTTGTCTTAATAAACTTCTACCTATTTCATTGCGTTTCGGAGTTATAATGGATTATGTTTTATCGCTTCAAGTAAACCCCCCGTTCCCCCCATACGATTTTATCCATTTTCAATAGGCTTCGTGCCACAACAGATAAAAACTTAAATTTAAAATTTGGAGTGATTTTGTTATTTCGTTTGGTTGCTATCGTGTTCACAGACATACATACACACACACACACACCCACACACACACACATACACACATACAGACATTTTTCAAAAATTGTAGAAATGGTTTAAGGGAACCTCAAAACATAAAAATTTTATGAAAAAATTGGGGGTCAATTTTTTTTTTCAATTTCAGATTACAATACTTTCCTTACTAAGGAGTTCGGAAAGTAAAAATACATAGTCGCAAACATATTCTCGTATTTTACAAGTAATCTAAATTTACCTTATGGATTAAAAACAATTCATCTGGTGCTTCATCAAAAAAACATTGGCTTTTTACTTTCCGAACTCCTTAGTAAGGAAAGTATTGTAATCTGAAATTGAAAAAAAAAATTGACCCCCAATTTTTTCATAAAATTTTTATGTTTTGAGGTTCCCTTAAACCATTTCTACAATTTTTGAAAAATGTCTGTATGTGTGTATGTGTGTGAGGGTGTGTGTGTGTGTGTGTGTATGTATGTCTGTGAACACGATAGCAACCAAACGAAATAACAAAATCACTCCAAATTTTAAATTTAAGTTTTTATCTGTTGTGGCACGAAGCCTATTGAAAATGGATAAAATCGTATGGGGGGAACGGGGGGTTTACTTGAAGCGATAAAACATAATCCATTATAACTCCGAAACGCAATGAAATAGGTAAAAGTTTATTAAGACAAAAAGTATCCATATCAAATTACCTACAACTTTTGTGTTATAAAATTTTTTCTAAAAATTTTTTTTATTTTTTTTTTTATTTAATTTTATTTTTTTTTATTTTTTTTTATTTTTTATTTTTTTTTTCTATTCTATATATAAATAATATTCGGAAAGTTATGTGATGGCCACATCCGATTTTTTACTTTCCGAACTCCTTAGTACGGAAAGTATTGTAATCTGAAATTGAAAAAAAAAATTGACCCCCAATTTTTTCATAAAATTTTTATGTTTTGAGGTTCCCTTAAACCATTTCTACAATTTTTGAAAAATGTCTGTATGTGTGTATGTGTTTGTGTGTGTGTGTGTGTGTGTGTATGTATGTCTGTGAACACGATAGCAACCAAACGAAATAACAAAATCACTCCAAATTTTAAATTTAAGTTTTTATCTGGTGTGGCACGAAGCCTATTGAAAATGGATAAAATCGTATGGGGGGAACTTGAAGCAATAAAACATAATCCATTATAACTCCGAAACGCAATGAAATAGGTAAAAGTTTATTAAGACAAAAATTATCCATATCAAATTACCTACAACTTTTGTGTTATAAAATTTTTTCTAAAAATTTTTTTTTATTTTTTTTTATTTTTTTTTATTTTTACTTTATCATACAAAGTATGAAAAAGTATTGTTTATTTATTTTTTCTATTCTATATATAAATAATATTCGGAAAGTTATGTGATGGCCACATCCGATTTTTAGGTTTATATCCAATATTTTTTCTCTTGAGAAAAGCAATTAATGTGGAAAACTTGGAAATATCAATAGACTCGTGTAGAAAAATTGTAGCTTTCAACATTGACTATTCGGCCCATAAGCTACCTGCAGCTTTCAATTTTCCGTTTCTTTGGACCAAATACGCTAACAAGATTTTTTCACTCGTATTTTGATTCTTTTCCTCACACCATGTTTTGAAAACTTTGTATGTCGTTTCATAACGTTCCCTAGATTTTTCGGGAATTATTGCCGAACGTCCAATATTCCAAGCTTTTTCTATATCACCATTTTCACTTTCAGCATCACTCATTTCGATTTTATAATAATATATATTTAATATACGGTAGATATAATACTATATTCACAATTTTACAAATGACACCATTTGTTTTTCTTTTGTAAATAAAACCACGGCATCAGAATTAATTCAAATTTTTTACCTACTTCATAAATAGCTACAAATGCCAATGCACTTTAGATTTAACTTAAAAAAAATTAATTATTTTTTATATTCATTTCGACCGTGCAAAAAATGTTATAACCATCACGAACGGTATGCAATTTATCGGTTTCCGAAAATAAAAAACATTGTCGTCAACCGGTAAATTGTACATACCGTTCTAGATACTTAATATACTATAATCGTGCAGTGTCGCATCTCTCTCTTAAGTACGTATATCGAGTTAGACGGAATACGAGTCGAGCCGCAACTCGATTCCAAAAATTTTCGGAAATTAATTCAAGTTTGACGTTGATGAAATTTTGATGTTTTCGGATTTTACATCCCGTGTCCCGCGTAACGCGATTTTTGAGCCCCGCAGATGCGACCTGTCGTTTCCTTGATGTCTGCACATCGCACGGTACATTTCAAGACGGTGGCGAACGAAAATTTACTCCCTAATTATGTGTGCAACGAAGTAAATCTGCACCTTTAAACTGGTTTTAAAATTTTTCAACTTTTTGAAAAAAAAAAAACACCTCCTCGAGGTGTTTCTCCTCGAATGGTACCCAGAAAGAGGAAGTTGAACAATAATTTTTATACCCAAATTTAATGGGGAATGTTATGCAATGTTTACATAGCCAATTTTTTTTGTTTATTTTAGAAAAAATTTTATTTTTTTGTTTTAGAAAAAATTTTATAGAACAAAAGTTGTAGGTAATTTGATACTAATAATTTATGTCATAATAAACTTTTACCTATTTCTTTGCGTGTCGGAGGTATGATAGATTATTCCATGTTCAATAGGCTTTGTGCCACAACAGATAAAAACTTAAATTTAAAATTTGGAGTGATTTCGTTATTTTGTTTGGTTTCCATCGTGTTCACAGACATACATTGTCACATGTCTGTACACATACAGACATTTTTCAAAAATGGTTCAAGGAACCTCAAAACATAAAAATTTTATAAAAAGAAATGGGGTCAATTTTTTATTTTTCAATTTCAGATTACAATACTTTCCTTAGAGTTCGGAAAGTCAAAATGTACTGACTCGCTCGCCACAAAAGTCGAATACGTATAAACACTCACTCTCCCACACTACCCTTTCGGCCTAGTGACATTTTGCTGTCTCACCACTATACTCGTTACATATAATAGACCCATAAAACTACTGCAAAAATATATTTGAGTCAATCAAGTTTATATAGTCACTTAAAAAAAAATTTTATAATGAAATGAAACAGTACAAACAAATAATTGAAAATAAATTTAATTATAAAGGTATTCAAGCGATACTAATACATTAGGATCAAAATTTTGCATGAAAAGTTAGTTTGACATGTACTGGCAAATATAGAAATGATATAATGAAATTATGTGTATGCATATAGTATGGAAAAACGTCATTAAATGATTTATAGTCGCCCGGGTATTATTCTTTCCGTATCGTTATTTACAAAATCTGAATCCGTTTTCAACTTTGCTTTTAGTACCATTTTACTTGAAATATGGATGCTTTTTGTTTTTGAATACAAGCACTAAAAAATAAATTGATAGAATTAAATAAATATTTTCTATGATTTATATTTTAATATTGCCATAAATCTAAAACATCTGAACATTTAATGTATTTAAAAATTTTCAATTGGATTGTCAGTGATAATTTTTTATTGAAACTTTTTTATTGTTTCAGGTACCTATTGAAATTTTGGACTACACTAAATTGGAGAGTTAAAACAAAAATTACAAAGATACGCCTGAGTGGTAAATGAATTTTAAATGTTATTTTCCGACAAATAAACAAATTTAACTTTTCAAATGAAATTTTTTTTCTAAATTATATCGGCACGTAACCAATGATTGTTATTCTAAACTTTTATTAACAATGTATGTATCAAAGGTGAAATAATAATGTGTAAATCTATTTTTCGAATTTTGACTGATAATGTGCTATTTTATTAAATTCAAAATCATTTATTAAAGTGGCACTTTACCACATAGAAAAGTCACTTTACTATATAGTAATGTCACTGTCAATAAAACACAGTTTGACAGTAATTGTTTATTTAAATATTGGAAACATTGTTATAAATATTAAAAGTACAATTATTCAAATTTGAAAACTTAACAACACCAAATTTGTTCGATTCTATTTGTTCTTCCTGAAAACTCTTTTGATTTTCCATCTGCATTCCGGAATGATCTTGAGGTGCCGCTAGTTCTTGCTGATGAAATATACTTTTGGAAATTTTCAACTTATTGGTGATGCTTTCCTCGATATACCCTTCAGCTACAGTAGTTGAACGCCATCCTCCATGCCTTTTAAGCGTTTGAATATCAGCTCCACTATCAGCGAGGAAGGTGGCAGACGTTCTCCTTAAGCAATGGCCAGTGTAACTAGATGCATCAGGAAGTTTCAAGTACTCGGCAACTTTTTGGGGAATTTTTGCAAAACTGTTGATGCCAACTGGTTGTATTGTGCACTTACCGTGATTATAGTAAATGAAAAATCTATTGTGTTTGACTTGTTTGGGTCTTAGTCGTGAATATTTATGATAAATTTCATATCCATCGCAGTCTGATCCTACGGTAAATACACGTTTCCTTTTGGTTTTGGTATCGTGTAAGGTTATAACCAAAATTTTTCCCGTGTCTTCTATATTTTCTACAGTTAAGCTGCACAATTCTGCACGCCGACATGCCCCATTTAAACCAAATATTAGTACCACTTTCATTAATAAGAACTTATCGTCTGGAGCCTCTTTAAAAAACGTAGTAACGTTTTCCATACTCAAAACTTTTGATTTCTTTGCTTCATATGTGTCATTTTGGCGTTTTAAAAAAGCAAGTAACTTTTTGTATTGTGATATATCCACATTTTCGTTTATTTGTATAGTGCTTTTCAACATGGAATATGTAGACCATAAACTAGATGCCTTAAGCGCTTTTGCCTAAAATAATGAAAGATATTGTAAGAAAAACACAAAAATATTATGTAAAAACATAAAATAGCTTACCTTCTCAAAAAAATACGCTAGCATTACACTTTCGTCAGTTCTTAGTGCGTTTTTTATCATCCTCCAATTACAAAATATTTCATATACCTTCTGGTATTTTTCCTTGGATTTAAAAGGAAGTAAGCTTGAAGACGCTTCTCGAGCGGCATTTAAAATGTCTTCAGAACAATTTTCTAAATTGTTTTCAGTAGCAACACTCATTTTTATAATAAATTAATAGTGTGTAACTTAAGCAAAATTCGAATAGAAAATAAAAATTGTTAACTGTTGTTATGTAAATAAACAAATTCGTGTCAAGTTACTAGATTACCGAAATCCTACACAAGTACCTACTATGAAATATTTTGAATTAGCAATAACTCAAAAACGGCACTAGATATTGAAAAACTGATCAAAAAATCCCCCCCCCTCGCCTCGCACTCACCCCCCGTAAATTATCAGTAGGAAAGCATATGCAAAAATTCAGATCGATCGCGCGCAAAAAAATCTACTCTTGAACCTAGATTTCTTGGGTTAGAATTGCACAAAATCCGAAAAAATAGTATAAACAAACCTTGTAAGTAAAGCATTTTTACTAAACTCATTAGCTTTTAAGTTACTCGCTCGCTGCGCTCGCTCGTACTCAAAGGCTAAATTCGTTTAGTAAAACTTTGCTTTACTAAACTTGTTGTTTAATATACTATTATCCGAGATTAGGCTTTTCAAGTAAGATGCGTTGAAACACAATTTTAAGAACCCCTGGCGTAAAAGCACTTTACTTTAAAAACGAACGTTCCCTTTAAAAGGGAAGAATAGTATATTATACATCATGGGACCAAGGTGCTGCTTTTCATCCCGCGTGCAAAGGTTTTTACACACGGGTTAGCCGAGTGCAAAAATCGCACACGTGATGAAAAGAACATTAGTCCCAAGGTGTATATACTATTTATTCACAATCGGTTAGTAATCGATACATTCCTGACTTTTAATAAGTTGGGGTTTATTATTTAGTTTCACTGTCAACCAATCAAAAAGCTATTTTGTTTTACTGTTCAACCTACCCCAGGTTGGGAAGTGGCCACTTCCCGACCTGCAATGTCGCATGGATGGCAAGAAAAGAAACTAACAAAAAGTATGCTTCAAATTAGTTAAGGATATGTCAGTATATGTAAGTACAATTTATATACAAATTTAGTACAAGCTAAATATAATCTAATTTTATTTTAGTTACTTTTTCTAATTCTGTTACAAAATGACTACTTTTGGAATGTCATTTGAGTTTCCAAATGTCATTCTTTTTATCACTAGTGATAAAATGAGATTACTTTTATCACTAGTTATAAAATGAAAATAATATCACAATATAAGTTAACTGAATTTTTAATTATAAATATTTACAACACAATTTACAAATTTCATATTTCCATGATTATTTTCCAGCGCAGATATCGTGCGCCTCGATGGACAATTTTCACGCCTAGTTATAAAAAGTATCACTTTTACATCTAGGTTGCATAAATAGCTATTATACGTTTAAGTTTAGCCAGAATAATTAAAAATTATTTAAGCAGTAATATTAAAAACAAGAAACAAATCGGTAAATTTGCTACTAATATAATATTGCCAGTTGCCAACACAAATTTTTTGTTTGACATAAACTAACTTGATAAACAATTTTTATTTGCAAAAGTGAAATTAAATGAAAAGCAGTGTATAATAATTTCATTCAATTTTTAATTATTTCTTGTTTACAAACTGATTGTGAATAAAATAGTATACATACCTCGGTGTCAAGCTTCATTCTAGCGTCGCGCTTATAGCTCACTTACAAAGTGAGCACTTTACTCCCGCTTTTGCGGGACTAAAGTAATACTTTCTTTCCCGCGCCATTATTGCGCGCTATTGATCTGAAATTTTGCATATGACTTTTTACGACAAATCGCTGAGGAGTTACTGTAACGGGGGTAAAATTTTGGTTCAGTTTTTTGACATCTAACGAAAATTTACTCTCTAATTTAACTGGTTTTCAAAATTTTCAACTTTTTTTATATGAACGGTAACTTCCTCGCGGTCTTTCTTTTCGTATGGTATCCGGAAATTAGAGGTTGAACGTTATTTTTTATACCCAGATTTAAAGGGAAAAGTTATGCATAGCTAATTTTTACTTTCCCCATACATATACGTATGTATAAGTATTGTAATCAACTCAAAAATCAAAAATCGAAATTTTTGCATTAAAATGTTCCTTATCATGTCCTGATAAGTTTTTGATGAATTTTAATTGGATGTTCGTCTGTATGTCTGTCTGTATGTCTGTTTGTATGTCTGTATGTGGTACGAGATCATGAAATGAAATAGTATCAATTGCACAGGTTAAACCACGCAACCAAATGTCAAAAAATTTGGCATAAATGTACATCATAGAAAATAAAAAAAGTTCAAGTGTTAATTACTTTTGGACCACCATTTGTTATATCCAAATTATTGGAAATTAATTCAAGTTTGACGTTTATGAAATTTTGACATGTTTTAGGGTTTTACGCTCCCTGTCCCGCGTAGCGCGATTTTTGAGCCCCGCAGATGCGACCTGTCGCTTCATTGAGGTCTTCCACGTTGATCGGTACATTGCAAGAAGATGGCGAACGAAAATTTACTCTCCAATTATGTGTGCAAAAGAAGTAAATCTGCACTTTTAATTTAACAGGTTTTCAAATTTTTCAACTTTTCGACTTTTTGATGCGAACTTTAGCTTCCTCGCTGTCTTTCTCGTCGAATGGTTCCCGAAAAGAGTTGAATGATAATTTTTATACTCACATTTAATGGGGAAAGTTATGCAATGTTTACATAGCCAATTTTTTTTTAAATAATTTCCAATTAAAATTTAATTAATTTTAATTGCATGTTATATAAATATAAAATTGTTTCTACATTTATATTTACTAAAATTGGTCAGACTGCTACATATATTATTCATAGAAAGTCAGTTGAAACGACAAATTTAATTTTATTTAACTACTGGAAAATTTTGATTTAAGGTTTAAAATTATTTTAATTAGAATTTACTATCAGATTTACAGTATTTCATTTTTAATTAATGCATTCATAAAACTGTAAATTAATTCTAAAATTGCTATTATTTCAATTTTATACTAAAAAAAAGTAATAACTTCTTATAATTTGTCTTTTAAAAACCGATAATTGGCGTTTTATCCTTTTTATCTTACCAATAATGCTTTGGCGCGCATATAATAAATGCTTTCCGTCGACATTGTTCTGTTTTGTACAGCAAAGAGTTTTCAAATTAATAATGACTTTTAAGTAAAAGAAAAATTATTTGATCCGCTTATACGACGCCAGGCGCTGCTTTATATATTTTTTGCTCAAGTAGTTTTCAGAATTTTTGACACGGTACGATTTAATCTGTTTACTTAATAAAATTCGAAGTTGACTAACATTATTTAATCGAACCAATTAAATCCTGTTAGATTAGTTACTTAGTTTTTCAGTTTCTCAGGAAAGTTGCATGAAAGAATTTATATGCAGAAAAAGGGTCAGTAGAATTTGAATACTAATTTTTGTGCAAGAAAACAAGAATGAAAAAAGTTTTTGTATAAAAAATAATATATGATGCAAATTTTGAGTATAAGAAAAGCTTGAAAGAAACCTCATTTGGCAGATTGATAAAGCTCAATGCCAATAACTTATCTTTCGGTTAGATTTAATCTAGTCGAAACGACACTTGGTTTTCAAAGCATGTCAATATACGTACGCACTTTGAGTTAAAATAGTTTACGTTTTGCGAATGTTAAAATATAAAATTGAGTTTTAAAGTGACAAAATATTTCTTTCCTAGATACTTGTTTTCCATTTAAATTCTTGAGGAAAATCTCATTTTAAGATTGTTACTTTAAGTAATGCTTTTAGTAAATTTGAATATTTTACATTTGTTTACATAGTCTTGCACTCTATTTAAAATTCAATGCAAAGGAAACGCAAATTAGCCCAAGTGCCAATCTAGAACTCAATTAAATTTTATGTGATAAAATAATAACATGCAAATCGCTTACTTTGGGGTAATAAGAACTACACAAACTTCATATTAATTTTTTTCGCTAACCACAACCGATTTTATAAAATCACTCAGAAATTAATTTTAAAAGACTATAATGTAAAAAGAAAATGTATTTCTTCAGTTATTTGTCTACTATAAACTTCTAAGTCATTAACTTTAAGCCAAATTAATCCCACCGAATCTTATGGGAGTTAAAAAACTGGGATAAGTTTTATAACCGAACAGCGTCAAACTAAAGGACTTGAATTTTGGGCATTTAATTACCACAAGACATTTATCAAAAAGAAGAAATAGTAACTTCTTTTAATAACATTATTCACTTATTCAGTATATTCAGATTATCATACTTGTGTCACCGGTTTCTACGTGGCGACGCATAGACGCGCGCACTCCCAGGATATATCAATGCTTTTTAAAGTATTTAAAAAACTGTAACTAGGTTCATATTTTTAAGTAACTTAGAAAAACTTAGTAACATTTAAGACTTAACCAACCAATACGGTTACCAAAAGTGACATAATCCCTACTGTTAACCTTCTTAAAGGATAAATGTTAAATTTTGAGTAAAAATCGACCATAAGTTTCATACACTTTCGTGTTAAGCTAAGTTATTATGTTGTGTCACGTTAATTGGCTGAGAACGACACTTTAGATGCAATAATTAAACTGATTGCTGAAACTGCTGATTTCAGCTTTAAGTTATACTGCTTTCTTAAGCAAAAAAATGATGTACATAAAATGTATGATCCCATAACTGATAAGCCATAATATGGATAAAGCTGTAGAATTTTAAATTTTGCAATTAAGAGGAATATCAGCAATGTACTGTTTAATGAGCAGTTACAAATTATGTTCTTAACTTAATTGTGCAAAAAAAATTTAAAAATAATGCAATTTCCAAAACAATACAATATGTTCGTAGTTTTATTCACTGCGACATCTTAAAATCGCTGATTTGTGCCAGGAGTCCATGACTGGAAGGAAATTTCTACTTGGTAGCAATAATTTTCACCATACCTGGAATTAATCTTCTCCAGTAAAAAAATTGCGATACCCGCGATTGTACACTTATCATCTTTATAAACGAAGGCAAAGGGTTGGTTCGAAAAATCGAAGAAATTGCTTCCTCTATTGTTCCCAGGTATTGCGTGCAACAATCAAATAAATACACGCAGCCGCTTGCCTTGATATTATCACTTAGGAGAAAGATACAAGGACAAGTCGACGACCAGAATTCGTAACCACTTGCCTTAAAATTGTCGCTAAAGGATAAACCTAAAAGACATGTAAGCCACCAAAAGCAAGAAACACTTGCTCAAACACAACTGTGACGCTGCGACGAAAAAGGAAAAAAATCGATGTCGAACAAATCCGTGATAAACAGAGCGAGCAAAGTCAAAACAAGATAAGCAAACTTACCCAAAAATATTGGTGAGACAAAAAATACTTCAGCGCACACCAACGAAGATAACTTTTCTTGCTCGAGATCCAAAACCAATCTGACATTCGTGGATCCAGAGCAAGCATGCTATGCGCAAAAAGACCAGGCGCACAAAAAAACAATTATTAGCAGGGCAACTAAATTGTAACACACCCTCCTCTCAAATATCTCGCTCCGGTAAGATGGAAACCTTTTCCTAATTTATAAGGATCAACTGTGAATTTACTTTAGCTTTAGCGATGAAGACGCAACTGAATAGACTATAGAAAAAAATGCCTTCAATTAAACATTGAAGGACTTCAATACCCTACAGGTCAGTACAGCATCACATAAGACCTGTATGCGTACGCACAAAAAAAGACTTAGATACCAACGAATCTCTTACACTCAATAGCCGCTGACCATGGTGCCTCAATGAATGAATCACATCGGATTCATTCGTTCTGCTCGTAAGTGGATCTAACCTAAACACACCCAGCAACAAAAATGTTTCGGACCAAGGCACTCAGCGTCCTTGAAAAATAAATTTTTTATTTTTATTTTACAAAAATAAATAAATTCTGGAATAATAAACCTTGCAAAACTAGTCAGCTAGGAAATCTTAAGCGTGGGATTTTATCTCAGATGGCGCGATTAATAGCTTACGCGACGCTGGAATGAAGCTTGACACCGAGGTATGTATACTATTTTATTCACAATCAGTTTGTAAACAAAAAATAATTAAAAATTGAATTAAATTATACACTGCTTTTCATTTGATTTCACTTTTGAAAATAAAAATTGTTTATCAAGTTAGTATGAAATATTAAAAACAAATTGCTGTTTATGTCAAACAACAAATTTTTGTTGACAACTGGCAAATATTATATTAGTAACAAATTTACAGATTTGTTTCGTGTTTTTAATATTATACTGCTTAAATAATTTTTAATTATTATGGCTAAACTTAAACGTATAAAGTAACTAAAATAAAATTAGATTATAATTTAGCTTAAATTAGTATATAAATTGTACTTGATACTTGACATAACCTTAACTAAATAATTTGACGCATATTTTTGGTTAGTTTCTTTTCTTGCCATCCATGCGACATTGCAGGTCGGGAAGTGGCCACTTCCCAACCTGGGGTAGGTTGGAAAGTAAAACAAAATAGCTTTTTGATTGGTTGGCAGTGAAACTAAATAATAAACTGCTTCCCAACTTATTAAAAGTCAGGAATGTATCGATTACTAACCGATTGTGAATAAAAATATTTTCAGACACCTCTGAAGGTGTAAAAGATTTGCAAAAAAAAAAAAAAATTCTGTGTAGGTCTGTCGGTCGTCAAATTTTGTCTCTCGCTTTATTCTTAAACCGTTCAACCAATCCCCCCCCCCTCACCCCGTTGGGTGCAACTGGACAGGGAATGGAAAAAATAAGAGCCAATAACGCAAAAATTGCGGAGGCTATGTCATGGAAATCCAATGGTTAAGGCCAGTAGCGGTGCATCGCATTTTTAGAGTTAAATATTTCGAAAAGTTTTGTACTACGCATAATTCGGAATTTCAACGACTTTCAGGGATTTCTACTAATTCTACAGATTTACAAGAATTCGAGAGAAAATACTAAAAAAACTCACATGAATTCCAAGGTTCTCAACAACACATCTGGAGAATTTCAATGATTTTCCAATAATTCCAGGAATTTCGATGGATATAAGTGTAGACAAAATTGTTGATATAGATATATACCCATTCGGCCAATCAGTATAATTTAACCACCCCCAAACTTTTTTAAAATTTAAAAAAATGATCTAGGATTATCTAACGATTTACAAGGGTAGCCGACAGTTAAGTACGTAATAATATGTTGGTTACAAAATGAGTAATAATGCGCTAGCTATTGCAATCCTGAGTTTTAACTCAGGATTGCAATAGCAATTAGCTATTTAATTAGCTATTTATAGCTAATCTTGAAATCATAAATAATTAATATAGTAAAACTTTGCGGTCCATGTGATGGCTAAACCAATAGTTGTCCACTTTGTTCTGAAAATTTTCTTGCCAAGGACAAGGGTTAGATGGTCCTATGGAACGACAGGTGATTTTGAGAAAATGAGGGAAAAATTATTGGAGATGCTGAAATACACAAGGATCTTTAATTAAACATAATTGCAAATATAATAAAAAGATTTTGTAGTCTTAAAAGGATAGCTCAATTCTGAGATAGAATGTGATGTTGGTAATATTGTTTAGAAAATATTCATCGACAACATCCTTAACATATTTTATGCTAATATTTTGTTTGCTTGGTAGCTTCCTTATTTTTAACGATCACAACAGCTAACTATGTTACTTTTATCAGTTCGATATATTTGTTAACAAAACGTTTGTGAGGAAGTTCGTTGTGTAGGGAGTAAGTAATCATTTTAAAATGTAAGAAAGAATGAAATAAGAAAATTTTACACAAAGAATGCAAAATCAATAACGACATGAAATGATAAAACATCTTTTAAAATGATTTATACCTTAAATTGTATAGTGAGTTTATATTAATATTCAAACCACGAAGCACTTTGTATAAAATGCTATGCTAATGCAGAAAATACATCTCGAGCTGCTTATAAGCAAGGTAGTAGGTGTAATGTATAGCAAGCTCCGTGCTCTCTTTAATAAAATATAGTTTGCTATGACTACAAATTTAAGATTTACAAAATTTACTGTAATAACATTAAAATTCAGATAAGAAGCAATTTTCGTAAGTTCAAGTTATATCTCGGGAAGGAAGATACATCCCAAATTTTCCGGCTTTAAATTTAACCAATAACCGCGTAAACCTTAGCTGCGATGGAAGATTTGCTTAGGCAATCGACTTAGGTCGATTTCAAAATTTTTGAAACAATTAAAATACTTTATTCTCTATAGCTAATAAATTTCAAGTTTTAGCACACCATTTATACAGTGAGCTAATAAAAACGGAAATGGTAATGGTTTGGCTAACGTATGATAAATTTTGTGTTTTAACTGGAACCAGACAGAAGGAAGCTACAACTTTTATGAAAAGTGTTTCAAAATTTTTGCTATTGTTACATAAGATTTTAAACGTTGTTGTTTACTAAGCATATTATTTTGAAAGTGAAATACGATGTACCATTGCTTTTGATATAGTCGAAAACTTTATATTACCCTCATAATTTTCTTGTTTATGTTTGGCATAAAAAGCAAATTGGATTTCTTCGTACATCCAAACCAGTTATTTCTATTTTCCTGGTCTCAGGTGTAATGAAATTTATTTTTATTGATATTTTTACAATGAACCAACGACTTTAATAAAACAATTTAACCAAAACATAATAATATTTTTATTGCTATCATACACTTTCTGCAATAAAGAAAATCAGCGGCAAAAACAAGAAAATCTCACTTTCCAGTCACATAAAAATGGCTAAAGTACAAATTGCATTGCTTGTACCTCAGCACAATTTTGGTTTATTTGTTCGAGTTATATTTTACTAATCTGCTTCTTAAATGAAAATTATCGACGTACACTTCCCGCGTATATTAAAATTTTTGCACAATGCTTACTTGAAGATTCATTCCTTCTTTGATCTGCTGGAAAAGATGAACCAGTTTTATATTTGTGTAGAAGCCCCAAGATGTTATAGCTAGCTGAATGATGAAGGAGGTAAAGAGCGTGGATTTCAACAAAAACAATCTCTGCAAGATTGCAACAAACCGACACTCACAACAAAGATGGAAAAGAAATCATAGCTACTTGTCTCGATATTATCCTAGTGGTGATACATACAAAGAACAAGTAGTCCACACCAACAGAGGAAAATAATTTGATTATGAAAATTAATATTTAATTGGAGCGAAAACATTTTGTTTTTGCCGAGCACCAGACCAAAAGTGAAATGAATGGTGAAAAATAAAAAATTGGTTATGTAAACATTGCATAACTTTCCCCATTAAATTTGGGTATAAAAATTATCGTTCAACCTCCTCTTTTCGGGTACCATTCGACGAGAAAGACTACGAGGAAGCTAAAGTTCGCATCAAAAAGTCGAAAAGTTAAAAAATTTGAAAACTCGTTAAATTTAAAGTGCAACTTACTTCTTTGCACACATAATTAGAGAGTAAATTTTTGTTCGACACCTTCTTGCAATATACCGTTCGACGTGGAAGACTGGCGCATCTGCGGGGCTCAAAAATTGCGCTACGCGGGACACGGGGCGTAAAACCCGAAAACATGTCAAAATTTCATAAACGTCAAACATGAATTAATTTCAGAAAATTTTTGGAATCGATTGCGACGCGACTCGTATTCCGTCTAATTCAATATACGTGCGATAGAAAGAAATGCGACATGGCACGATTAAATAATTTGGGTATAACAAATGGTGGTCGAAAAGTTGAACTTGAACTTTTTTTATTTTCTTTATCATTTCCGCAATTTTCAAACAATTTCACCATTTTCAGCTGGCTGCTAAGTTTAACTATGATGTACATTTGTGCCAAATTTTTTGACATTTGGTTGCGAGACCTGTGCAATTGATACTATTTCTTTTCATGATGTCGTAACCGCACACATACATACATACAGACGAACATACAACTAAAATTTATCAAAAACTTATTAGGACACGATAAGAAACATTTTAATACCAAAATTTCGATTTTTGATTTTTGAGAGGATTACAATACTTTTCCTTATGCATACGTATACGTATGGGGAAAGTAAAAACGTAGAAAATTTATCATATTATCAAATTATAGAATTTCAATATTTTAACCGTTTGACGACCTAATGACATACTATAAAACTGATGCAGTATAAATACGGTTGGTTGGTAAATTTGAATAATTTTCCCGAAAGTTATATATAGCGAAAATCGAGCAGAGAATGGTTTGTCAAATTTTGCGTGTATTTTTTTAATAATCCTAATACACACTAACAAGAGTATTTTTAATGAAACTCTTTATTTATGCTGCGTGTTTACAAAATATTAAACGTTAGTTCGATACTTCATTCACATAATATGGTTATAGGAAATTATAAATTTTGTTACCGAATTTTCTCAAAATTCCGGCGTGTAAATGTGAAAAGTTAATATTGCAAATTATTAGTTACGTTTTAAGTGTTAGTAATTTTTGGGGAAATTGAAATAAAATTTTAGTATTAGTAGCGTGTAAACTTTAATTATTAAAGGTTGCGGTATTTCGTGCAAATAAATGTTACTTTTGTACAATTTTCGTTACATTCAAGGTATTATTTACTTTACTCAAATTAATTTACATAACCTTATTCGTGAAGAAGAGTGTTTTGTTTTAGACTAATCAGTTGTTGGATTAATTGGAATTTATTGTTTTGTTTTATTTTTCAACTAAAATCTAAAATAACTAATTTACAATTAATAATTATAATGAATTGCATTTAATGCAATGTATTATTAAGAATTCAAGCAAACAGCTTGTGAAAGTGGCAATCAGCTTTCTGTTAGTAGGTAGAGTTTCATAGGTTAGCGGTGCGAAGTCATAAGGCTTTTAAGCCCTAAAGGGCTAAAGTTAAACTTATGGAATAATACAATCAAAAGCAATAAATAATAATTATTATAGTTTGGAGCCTACAAACGAAAATGAGAATTTCAGTATTAAAAGTAAATTTTTTGGATTAAAAACAAAACAATTCAAAAATTTAAGAAACCATGACATAATCCTCCTTGCGTATTTTAAAATCGACCTTTTTCTCTATTTATCATCTATTATATCATCTACTATCTATCATCTACTTGCTTTAAAATTAATCATTACACTTTAATTATTCTAATTATAGTAAGAAAGTAATTTATAATTAATATAATTTGTATTCTTTTTAAAATGCTTTTATTAGCTACCCTTGTAACTAACTATGTAAGAAAATCTATTGCTCTATACATTATCATAAATTTTCTAATTTCAAATTATTTCGTCATTGTGTAAGTTTTCACATAACATTATTGGTATTTTACCTTTCAGTGTTTCAGTTATCAGTTTATATTCTGAAGTACCATATTAATTTTAATATATTCGTTATTTCCATTCTCACACTTTTTTCTTTATTTCCCAGAAAGCTAATCTCACGCATCTTTTCACAATATTGATAGCAAGGTAAGGGCCCTTTAATCGATGCAGTGATAATTCTTTTGAATTATTTTAAAGTTTGCGAAAATCAATATTACAATTTTATATATTTTATTTATTTCCTTTGCTAATATAATTTTATATTACAATTTTTTATACCTTGACAACGAAATATATTAAGTATGCTATAATACGCTAGGGCTTATAAATCATAACACCCGCTTATTATGCCCTTTCATCGCAATTATATACACAAGTCACGGCAAACTAGGAAATTTAGCAAATTTAAATTCAAAGTTAAAAATTTTCTGAAATTCAAATGCAATGTAATATAAAACGTTGTATGCAACACGGGCATTACTCGATGTTTATGTCGACGGCAACCAATTTATAAGGTCGAGGGCCGCAAATGACTCTTGCAGACACAGAGAATAAGGTTGGGTTAATGCTAAATTATCAAAGAAATTAAAAGTGAGTAAAGGGCTGCGACAGGGGGATCCCTTATCAGCAATGCTTTTCATAGTTGCAGTGGAGTGGATAATAAGACGAGCCGGGATCCTACGCGATGAAACTCTATACAATAGAGGACATCAAGTGATAGCGTATGCACATGACATAACGGTACTGGCGAGATCTAGTAGGGGCTTAAAGGATGTTATGTTACAATTAGAAGCAATGGCTAAAATACTGGGCTTGAAAATCAATGAGAACAAGACCAAGTACATGAGGATGGGAGAAAAAGGTGAAGTCGAACTGGGAACTGGTTTTAGAATGGAAACAGAGAATGGGGAGCAATATAGTTTTGAAGAAGTGGACAAGTTTTGTTTCCTGGGGACGGTTGTGACACTAAATAATGATTCCAGTAAAGAGATTAGCACTAGGATAGCAGCTGGAAACAGAAGCTTAGGTTCTCTGATGTCAGTAATAAGAAACAAAAGCGCATCACGAAAAAGTAAAGTGAAGATATATAAAACAGTTATCCGACAGGTGGTAACTTATGCTAGTGAGACATGGACAATGAGTGGAAGAGAGAGAAAACTTGGAGTTATGGGAACGAAAGGTTCTAAGAATTATTTACGAAGGTAAGAAAGTGAAAGACGAATGGAAAAAAAGAACAAACGCAGAAATTTATAAGTTGTTTGATGAACCTCAAATAACGGATGTTGCCCGATCCCAAAGAATTCGATGGTTAGGACACGTACTAAGGCTTCAGGAAACTAGAAGCACAAGAAAGGCCATGGAAGGAAGACTTTTGGACACAAGAAAGAGAGGACGACCAAAGAACAGAGGCAGGATGCGGTGGAATCGGACGTGAGACTCATGGGAATTAATGGATGGAAAGAGAAGGACAAAGTAGACAACAATGGAGAAAAGTGGTGCAAAAGCCTTGGGCCTTCATGGCCTGTCGAGCTAATTTATATATATATAATATTTTTCTTATGTCCATCGTTAACAGCTCAATCAAGAGCTGAGCAAGATGTCAACAGAATAACTGCTGCATTTTCTCTCATCAGCCAGAGGCGCAGCTTTTATTTCGTTTACGACGTTTGAATCTTGATCGAGGAACATATTATTTTTTAGTATAAGTAGTATGATCAAGCTGATATAATATCAACAAAAATTTATTGTTATGTTTTGCGATGTTCGTATGTACCAAAAGTAAATTGGGTTTCAATTTTTCAATTATTGAAGAACATTGTCAGAATTATTTGCATTATGCAAATATAAAATTTAATATTTACATTTTTATTGTTGAAGTACTTTGGCTAAAATTTAATGACTTTTTAATTGCGTTTCGAGTTTCAGTAATTTAAAATAAATTATGTCGAATAAAATTTACAAAGCGTTTAATTTTAAGCAAATATTATTTCTACATTTTCAGTAGTAGAATAGAATTTATAAAGCTTCTTTACATTTTTTGTTCAATGATGTAACTATTAAAAAATTTTTGCATTTTTATTTCCTTACATAAGATAAGAATATGGAGATAACAACTACTGAAGGGAATTGTATATAATGATGTACACCAAGATAAAGCACAGTCGACACGTACAAAAAGAAAAAATATTTTTTCTATCGTTTACTTAACTTAATTTAAAAATGTTTATTATATCTGTGAATATTTGCTTGCGCTTTGTGAAGGCTGTGAAATTATAACAAATAAAAAAGATAAACCTAAACTTAAAAAGTAAACGTAACTCTCAAGCATAATTTATTTTCTCTATCATTAAACTTTATTTTTATGTGGAAAACTCTTTTCGTGTAAGTAAAGCATTTTAAATTAAAAACTGTATCATTAGTAATGCAATCCCTGTGGACCTTCATGTAGTTTCTTGTATAATTGTACATAATGATGAATTACCAGTTTCGAATGCTACGGTTTCGTGATTACCAAATTACCTAATAAAAAACAATTAGTTAATTTACATTGTTCATAAATATTTAATCACACATACGAGTACATACAACATTTTTTATGATTGTATCAACGAACATTTTTGTTAAGCTGAAATATCATCTGCCATAAAAGTCCGGTGGATTATCGACTTTTTTTTTATTTTGAATTACCGAATAAAACGTTTGAATACTTTTGTTTAACGATAGAAGTTTTAGAATTTTAAGGCAATAGAGCTGTAAAAATTTTTGTTATCAATAAATTCGGAAATGATCAAAACATTTTGTAGTCGGAAGAAACCATGCAGCGTTAACTCAGCAATTTTTTGTTTTGGCATCGGTGTTGATCTATTATTAATGCAATATTATTCTTCAAGTTCCTTAATTATTTATATGCCGATATTACATTTTCAGATTTTCTGACAATTTTCGCGGAGATGAGTACCTATAAAAACACGTGGATATTATCGATATCACTCCTTTAGTTTTTATCCTTATTATTGCATTTTCGCCATTACGCAAAAAGCTTTTTATTATTGCATGCATTAGAACACAAAGTGGCTTTATGCCAATATCCTAAAAAAGCTCCCATAAATTAAATGGAGTAAAAATAACTGTCAATATATAAATTTTATCCATTTTTTCGTGTAACAAAATGGGATCCATTCCGACGACTTCCTGATATGTCTATCAGCCACAGTGTTCCAAAATTATGAAATATATTCATACTGTAATATTAATTTTCGTCTTACTATAACACCGATTGGCTTAAAAAAAAGTGGCTTAGGTAAGTTTTCCTTGACTGTTTCTTTTTCGGGAAGCAGTAAAGCCTACCGACCTTTTGACCACTTCTACAGTCCGCGATGGTAATAGTCTTCTGGTTTTCAGTGTCATATATTATGAACTTGATTTTTATGCAGTTAACCTCTTCACCGGACAAATAACGCCTATCAGTTACAAATATCGATATAAATTAAAAAAAAATAACTTTTTACTGACGAGTCGTGGTCAAACTTGGCTGAAGCCAAAATGACTTTCTTTGGAATTTTAATTCCTGCAACCAGGATTTGAACCGCGGCTTCTCGCTTCTAAGTCGGCGATGTAGACTTTATGCCATACTGCTGGTATGTTTTTCAGAAATGCGAAAAACCATAATAAAATTGTGATATATAAAAAATCTATATTTTACAAAAAATAAATTGTGTTCTTCCAAGAAATCTAACTTTTAGCAGTATAAAATCCTTATTTTTGAATATTTTATACAATTTCTGTCGTACTGAATGGATATGACAGATTTATTCCCCGTTTCTTTCATTTCCTAACCAAATTTTTATTACATAGCTATGTAGTTGCGTAATGCATAATTACGTAACTAGTTGTGAAATAAAAAATATAACACAAGTTATACAAAATGTAACGTTACGACGTAAAAATACTCAATACTTAGATACAATATATTTTACTACAGTCAAATCTCTTATAATGCGGTTAATTCGTTACGGATTATATGGAAAGAATAATAGTATATTACGTGCCGAGGTGGAAAATGCTTGAAAAAAAAATGAGGTGAAAATCATACTTTGTATGATAAAGTAAAAAGTATTGTTATCGTGCGGAAAAAAAAAATTGAGATTTTGATGAATTTAGGCATATTGGGATCCCAGAAGCGGAAAATCATCATTTCCAAAAAATGTCTGTATGTATGTGTGTGTGTGTGTGTGTGTGTGTGTGTGTATGTTGCACTATATTTGTGGCAATTTGTGTGTGCATAGGCCTGTACTGTGGCGAGTTCAAAAATTGTGGCGCTATACACTCGATGCCACAATTTTAAATTAAAATATCTCGACACTTAGTTGAATAATTCGCCACAATTGACAATAATTCGTTTGTATTTAATATAGGCATTATATGTGCATCCTTGTTTCTACGTAGATTAAAAATTCGAAGGAATATTCTATTTTATGTGAAATTTGCCACAATAGAGCTTATTTCCCGTACCACACACTATAATATTTATGGCAACTTAAACTAATGCCTTCATGTGGCGCCCTCTGCTTATCATTACAGTGTTGCCAGATATTCTCGATATGTTAGATGGGTTGCAGTCATAATTATTATAAACTATTAACCCCTTACTAACTTGTATTACTCGGTTTGAGATTTCTGTTATTTCAATTTTTGGTTAGATATAAAAATAATAAAGTAAAACAATGTTATATAAACTGCATATTAAAGTATACCCTTATCTTCGAATTATACTAAAAAACCCTAAATAAAATGGGAATGCCATGACTTGCTAAAATGTTAAAATTATTATTTAATTATTACTACTATAGTAATAAGTAATAATACTATAGTATTAACAAGGAGGGGATCCCTACTCGACATCACCGATTTCGTCCAAATTTATAGGTATGGAGGACTTGACTAGAATTGCAAGTGATATAAATTGTAGCTCCAGATGGCCAAGCGTTTAGAAAATAAAATTTTTTTAGGTCTTACTTTATGTATACATAAGTGTTTTACGTTATGAATTTCCAACTAGTAGCTAGCGCAGCGCCAAGATGTGGGACTCGCAATATGAAGGTCATAGGTTCGAGTCACCTGAAAGAAAGTTTTTTTTTTGCTTCTTTTTAATTTTTACGCTACGCACCGTAATAATGTATTGTATTTGTTTATATTTTTACAAAAAGCATAGGGCATCATTATTTTATCAAAAACTTTTTGAAAAAAAATTTTTTTTGTATGTTATAAAATTGAATACATTTAGTGATTTACAAGAAAAAAGTTCATTTGAAGGCACGCCGTTTGCCACCGCTGTCCTAGTTTGCTCCCGGAAGATGAATCTTACTACTTTTTGGGGGTTACCCGGTTACCACACCTACATCTTTAAGCAAATAACAGATTTCCAATATGGGCAAAAATTTCATTATTTAGTTTTAAAACAATTCCACTTATAAAGTTTGATAAGTTTTAAATTATAGGTACATTATTAGAAATCTTATTATAAATTGCATTAATCAAGGCCGTTTATAGTTCTTATAAAGTTGTTGACACTATTAAATTTACGCGTCTTTTTTTAGATGTAAAGCGTGGGAGGGTATGCTTAATTGCAGTCGTTTGAAGATTATTTACATTCTTACAAAGATAACATACATAATATGTATGTATGTTTAAATATTTAAATTTTTATTAACAACGCGAAAAAATTAAACGATTTTTAATACTTTAATACGGATTTCTAGTTCTTATTCTGGACTTGTAGTAAAAATCACCTATCTTTGAAAACGGTTTTATATTATTTTAGAAAAATTTTAGTTAGATATTTAACTGCAGAGCCGTATTATCGCATAAGCCCATAAAGCCCGGGCTTGTGGTGCAAAATTTCAGGAGACAGCTTCCTTTTCTTTATAAATTATTCTATTAAAAAAAATAGTCAACTGTAAAGTCGAGGATAAGGGCGCAACTTGCGTAATACGCCTCTAATTAAGAGCCAAACTACACTAGCGTTGTTTCCGTCGCGTATTTATCGTCGCGTATCGTCCGCCCTATTGAAAACCACACGTTTAAATGGAGCAAACTACAGGAGCGTAATTTTCAACGCATTACGCTGTAGTTTGGTTCTTAATATTTCCTCAAATGTTTAAACATTTAAACAAAATTAACAATTTTGGAAATTCGTTTTCAGTGATATGCTACCTACATGAAAATCTTTTGGGATAGTTTTTATTTCGCCCATAAATTTTGAATAGTTTTACATTATAATACATTTTATTAAAAATTGCATTATCAAGGCCGTTTATATTTCTTATATTATGAGTAAGGTGACCATTTGTACTGATTTTACCAGGACAGTACTGATTTTGGAACCTTTTTTTTTTGGTTTTGGTTAACTGTCGTCACTAACCAGGACACAAAAATTTACTGATGTGACTATTGTGCTATTGATGTATTGACCTTGCATTAAATTGTTACCTAGCGTTTTGCAAAAATCACAGTTCCCCCCCCTGTTTTATAATATGATTATTTAGACTGTTTGAAGTTTGATCTATTGCCGGAAAACCGAACTCGATTTGACCTTGAATTAAAGTGTTAGCTAGCGTTTTGCAAAAATCACAGCCCCCCCCCCTGTTATATAATATGATTATTTGGAGCTTTGGTAGTTTGATTTATTGCCGAAAATCCGAACTCGATTTGACCTTGAATTAAAGTGTAAGCTACCTTTTTGCTAAAATCACAGTCCCCCCTCCCTGTTTTATAATATGATTATTTAGACTGTTAGAAGTTTGATCTATTGCCGGAAAACCGAACTCGATTTGACCTTGAATTAAAGTATTAGCTAGCGTTTTGCAAAAATCACAGTCCCCCCCCCCCTGTTTTATAATATGATTATTTAGACTGTTGGAAGTTTGATCGACTGCCGAAAATCCGAACTTGATTTGACCTTGTATTAAAGTGTTAGCTAGCGTTTTGCAAAAATCACAGCCCCCCCCCCCTGTTATATAATATGATTATTTAGAGCTTTGGTAGTTTGATTTATTGCCGAAAATCCGAACTCGATTTGACCTTGAATTAAAGTGTTAGCTAGCGTTTTGCTAAAATCACAGTCCCCCCCTCCCTGTTTTATAATATAATTATTTAGACTGTTGGAAGTTTGATCTATTGCCGGAAAACCGAACTCGATTTGATCTTGAATTAAAGTGTTAGCTAGCGGTTTGCAAAATTCACAGTCCGCCCTTCCCTGTTTTATAATATATTATATAGACTGTTGGAAGTTTGATTTATTGCCGGAAAACCGAACTCGATTTGACTTTGTATTAAAGTGTTAGCTAGCGTTTTGAAAAAAATTACGTGATATTTGCCGAGCCCCCCCCCACTCCCCCACGTGAGATTTGGTGAAATTCGGCTCGACCCCCCCCCCTAAACGCCTCACGTAATTAATGGACGTCCCCTAACTTGAGTAGGTCCTCGCATCCTGTATCTAGATGGATACGGTAATTACTAATTACTTAAACGCAACTAGCTCGGAGTACCAAAGAACAAGAGTGAGCTAACAATCGATTTTTACTTTGAAACTGAATATGAAAACATAAAATAATTTTATATACTACTTGCGTTAGAGACTTGATGCAAAATAACATCTTTCTTTGAAATCGGCTTTATATTAATTCTGAAAATTTTTAGTTACGTAGATATTAGCTGTTCAAATTATATAAGAGGACACAGATATTTTTTAATTAGAAAATTAGAAATTTTGTTAATTCGTCTCTAGCTACTACTTTATATCTTCTATTTGAAAAACATTTAGAATTATCAAGGCCGTTTAAAATTGCACTATAAAGTTTACACGTTTTTTATCAGATGTGGAGCGGGGAAGGAATGCTTAGCAATCAGTAAATAATTATTTTTTATTAACAAGGCGAAAAATTAAACAAATTGTAGTGCTTTGGTAAGGGTTGAAGGTTCTTCAGAAAATGTTTAGTAGGTACCTAAATTTTACTTAACCTTAATCGTTTAGTAAAAAAAAGGATTAATATTGTAAGTAACTCGAGTTAGGTCCTTGCGTCCGGTATTTACAGACAGTACAGACATTAACGTAACTAGCTCGGAGTTATAGTGAAAGCTAATAAATGGATTTTTATTATGAAACTGGATTATATTCATTTTTAAATAAGTTAAAATTTAAGTTAAAAAACTAATATATCAAGTATCTTTGCATACTTGCGTTCTGAAGCTGAAGTAAAAACTTTCTCGGTAAACGGCTTGAAAGTAATTCTTAAAAATCTTTGTTTCCTTTCTTTCTTTTTCGCAAAAATTGTAAAAGTAAAAAGTTGAAACAAATTCAATAAATTGTTATAATGAACAACTTTTTTAAAAACAGTACAAGTTATTTTAGTAGATCCTAGCAGCTTTCTACAAGTGGACACTTAATATTTCTACAAATGTTTTAAAATGTATGTAAATAAAGTTTATAATAAATTTATTTATAAAAGTTTTAAATTATTAACCGGACAACCCGGACGTTATTCGGGGCGGCGCTTTGGCTGTTAATGTGACAAAATATTGATAAGTACCCAAGTAATCAAAATTTATACGTTTTTTTTTGGCTAAAATTACCTTGCAATTTACATTTTTTCGTATTTATTGTTTTTGCCTAAAACGCCAAATAGACGTGCAGCTTGGTTGCCAACCTGAGTTGACAACCTGTCTTTATTCATAAAGAAATGACAATTTTTTACGCTGCTTTATAATTCGTTGGAAAAAAAATTTTTGAATTTCGGCAAGCTCTTTAGCACACGTGACCGCAAAATACAGCAGTTCGAAAAGTTCTAAATTAATAAAATTTTTAGAATCTCGGTTGCCAACATCTGGCTCCGCTCACAAAAAATCCAAATCATTAAAATTAAAATTCTAAAAATGTATAAATTTGGAAATTTGAACTTTGCGGTCACGTGTGCTGAAGAGCCTGCCGAAATTTTGGATTTTTCCAACGAATTATAAAGCAGCGTAAAAAATTATCATTTCTTTATGAATAAAGATAACAGGTTGTCACCTCTGGTTGGTAACCAAGTTGCACGTCTATTTGGCGCCTAAGAGCTAAAAAAATATTTATAACCATGCGGCAATTTGTCTTTTTGTCGCATCATCAAGGCCGTTTATATTTATTATTATGAAAAATATGCAGACAGTATAAAATTTACGCGCCTTTAGATGTGAGCGGGGAGTTGCAGTACGTTTAAAGATAAAATCTTTCCAAGATTGCCTAAAAAAAGATTAAATTTTGCCGCCTAGTTTAGTGAATTTTTAATTATAAAATTTAATTGTTTAATAGAAATTCCCTCTTTTTTTAAATAAATTACAACTTTGTGTTTATTAATTTTTAACATTTAAGATACTAGCATTAAGATTTATTTCTAATAATTATGAGGGGTTAAGTTAAAATACTTTTATCACACTATAATTACCTATTTATTTTAAGAAAATATATTTTTTCGAACAGGGGAAATTTTTCTTTTAAATGCACTGGTTTTTACTTCAACGCAACTAGCTCGGAGTTCCAAAGAGCAAGTGCGCTAATAAAAAATAGATTTTTACTTTAAAACTGGTTTAGTGTTAGTATACTATGTATTTTTGTATATCTTTAAAAATTTAAAGTAAAAAAAGCGTTCTGAACCTGAAGTGAAAACCCATCTTTCTTGAAAAACGGCGATACATACTATATAAAATTTTAAAAAGTTTTATATTATTATGTACTTCGTATGTACATACGTATATGTATGTACATCCATTTTATTAAAAGTTGCACCAAGGCCGTTGATATGTATTTCTTATTATGATTATGAATAACATGCAAGCAGTATAAAATTTACCCGCTTTTTATTAAATGTTAGAGCGGGGAGAGAATAATTTAGAAATCGTAGTACGTTTGAAGATAAAATCTTTCCAAGATAAACTATATTGCCAAACAAAAGGATTTTTTTAACAATGCAAAAGTTTAACGATTTTTAGTGCTTTGGTTGATACTTATGTTATGACTTATGGTTTTAAAAAAAAAATTAAGTAAGGTAGTAGTAAACATAGATTAAACATTTTACATTATACTAAGTAACTTTATTAGTAGGTTCTCGCTTCCTGTTGGAAAACTTTTCATTTTAGGGGTCAGAAAAACCTAATAAATTTAAGGGGGGAAAAATTGTCAGCCCTGTCAGTCGAAGTTGAACGTAGCTGACATCAGATGTTAAGCATAAAAATGGTAACGAAAATTTAATACTGAAAAAAATAAATAAAGAGATATTGTTGTAGAGTTAGGTGCAAAAACTCTGAACAAAATAGTCCTTGACTAACATTTTAGCGTTTTTCTGAAAGAACAATGCCGTATTGGTTATACCTCTTTTTGCATTCCCTACACAATTTATCAATAAAATAATACTTGTCGCATGGCTTCTTCAGTAGCATGGTCTTTCGGTTGCGACTACTTCTTCAAACTCGAAATAGTGACTAAATGAACTATCAATATTCTTCATACTTAAATTAAAAACTTGATTGTCAAAAATTATCAATTCATGATATTGTTTTGTAATAATTCACCTAATAAATAAACTATAATAAATAATAATTAGTTACGCCGATATCTATACAATGCTTGGTGGTTAAAAATAAAACTAATGTGTAGCTTTACAAATAGTAGGCAACTTGTTATACTTCGCCATGTAAGAAAAAGATTTTATTTATTAACTGGGTAGCAAATAGAAGTTGGATATTTTTGTCATGACTATTTTTTCGTTTCGTCTTAACAATTTTTTCGCCCCCCGAGAACACGCACCCTACGCAGCTGCGTTTTTTTTAAACCTTTAAATTTTCGTCTTTAAATTTTATTTTTTTAAATAAAATTACGTTAATTGAGAGTAACTACACTTTTTTCAACCTCTAATTACTGATTCACAAAAATTAGCCTACAAAGTTTTATACTACACAAATATAAAACGATAATTAATAATAAAATTATTAAACTGAAACTTGGCAACATTGCACTTACACCTTTGTTTATAATATAATATTTATGACGTTACATTTTTACACATTTCAGGTATTACAATAATTATGGCAATACGTTTACACTGATTTCGAGATTATATATTTATGGATAACTTGTCACAATCTAAAAAATGTTATAGATTCCTTTAAACCGTGGGTAAATTAAAAATTATCAGTTCTATAGATTCCTTATAAGATGGCGCACCTAGTATGTTAATAATTATGATTATGCCACAATCGAGGATTATTCACAGCTTGTCACAAACATTACGGGGCTTGTATGTGTGTGTGTGTGTGTGTGTGGTCAAATTTTGTGTGCGCTCTACCTCAAAAAGTAATAGGAATTTTTTAACAAAATTTCGTATTTAGTTCATACATATTGAGACTTAGAACTGATTAGATTTTGGTTAAAATCGGTACACGGAAACTCAAAAAAAAAAATATTTTGTAAATAAAAAAAATAATTTTTTTCCTTTTCTTTAAATTTTATTTTTTTATTAAATTCTTCTCTATAATAATATTAAAAAAGTATTAATCAATAATCGTGTAAATATCAAATTTTTGAAAATATTCGTTTTTCTAATTTAAAAAAAAAATTTTTTTTCTTATTTTTAAAATTTTATTTTTTTATTATGTTCTGTTCCGTAATAATAATAAAAAAGTATTAATCAATAATCGTGTAAATATCCTATTTCTTTATATTTTTGTTATTTAAAAGTATGATAAAGTTATGGGCATGGGCACTCCGATTTTTTATTGTTGTGGGAATTATGTTCAACTATTGACTCTACTCTAAGTAAACCTACTGGTTTGTAAGTCGGTTTTTGGAGGGTTATTGGAAAATTTTCACGAACTGTGACAAATTCCACATGTATTTTGAATAAGCTGTTCGGAGTTTATGCTGATGTAGTGAGACTACAATATTTACATTTAATCGTCGTACTGAACAGATTAAGAATTGTAGTTGTCCTTATATGGATTAAAAACATAATATTCTTTTTATTCTCTAATATTAACAATATTAAAGCTGATTTAAATTAATTCATAAATTAATAAAATAAACAAATTCAATAATCAAATCAAGAATAAAATCAAATAGAAATGTTTGAAAATAAGTAATCTTCTTCCTGTGTAGATTCTACAAAGTGATGATCTATCAATGCAGGATGAACGACGGATCAATATTTTCACAAAGAATTCTGGTAAAAGTTGCGATGGATTAAAATATTTAGAAGGGAGGTTTGGAGAAGATATATGGAAGGTCGCGCACTAACAGGACAAATATTAATTTGTCTCCTTGTAACGTCACATGCGAAAAAAATTTAAATATATTATCATGTTACACAAAATTTGTTTTCCCTTTTTTGATATATTTGCTTTATTAAGTCCTATAAAATTATTGGTAGAACAAAAACGCAAAATAAATACTTGAACATTTAACTGTAATTGGTTGTTACAACTGGAAGAATGAAATCCACAAGAAATAAAAGCAAAACCAGACAAACAATAATATTTGTTATGAAAAGAGATTCAATAAATTTTTATTAAATATTCTGTTATGAAAAAATTTTCTTTGTTTTCTCAGGCATTTAATAACCACAAGTCGGATTTTAAGTTAATTTTATTTATATTAGGTTGTTTAGGCCAGCCGAACAAAACCTTTAATTTATAAAATAATTGTATGTTCGGTTACAAAATGGATTGCCGGACAAAATTAGAAATCAATTTGGGATGCAAAGATTAGTAGACCTATTTTAGTCGTTCATGTAAATCTTATGTATTTAATTAGTTCAAACTAATCGATTGAAATAATGCATTCTATTTCTGCCTTAATTGTACTGTAAAATTGTTGATTTCCACAAAGAACTAAATTCAAAAACCCTATCCTTATGCGGATTTTTTTAAATTTTCATATTGTAAATAATATGTGATGTTTTTCAATCAAATCAAATGTTTCAGAATTACAGTAACATAATTCGGTTAATTAGTGCCGGATTATATAGAAACCGCATTATAAGAAACCCAGAATTTGGTTTAGATGGAATATAACAATATTGATTATTCACAATCGGTTAGTAATCGATACATTCCTGACTTTTAATAAGTTGGGAAGCAGTTTATTATTTAGTTTCACTGCCAACCAATCAAAAAGCTATTTTGTTTTACTTTCCAACCTACCCCAGGTTGGGAAGTGGCCACTTCCCGACCTGCAATGTCGCATGGATGGCAAGAAAAGAAACTAACAAAAAAAATATGCGTCAAATTATTTAGTTAAGGTTATGTCAAGTATCAAGTACAATTTATATACAAATTTAGTGCAAGCTAAATTATAATCTAATTTTATTTTAGTTACTTTATACGTTTAAATTTAGCCAGAATAATTAAAAATTATTTAAGCAGTAATATTAAAAACACGAAACAAATCTGTAAATTTGTTACTAATATAATATTTGCCAATTGTCAACACAAATTTTTTGTTTGACATAAACAGCAATTTGTTTTTAATATTTCATACTAACTTGATAAACAATTTTTATTTTCAAAAGTGAAATCAAATGAAAAGCAGTGTATAATTTAATTCAATTTTTAATTATTTCTTGTTTACAAACTGATTGTGAATAAAATAGTATACATACCTCGGTGTCAAGCTTCATTCCAGCGTCGCGCTTATAGTTGACTTCCAATTTTTGAAAATATTCGTTTTTCAAATTTAAAAAAAAATTTTTTTTTCTTATTTTTAAAATTTTATTTTTTTATTATGTTCTGTTCCGTAATAATAATAAAAAAGTATTAATCAATAATCGTGTAAATATCCTATTTCTTTATATTTTTGTTATTTAAAAGTATGATAAAGTTATGGGCATGGGCACATCCGATTTTTCATACTTTGTATGATAAAGTAAAATAATTTTCAAGCGATGCAAAAGCGAATCAAACTTTTATAGATTGTTGAATATTAATTTTAAATTTGTATTTTAATTTGACGCGGAAAATGTGTAGTTTGACACTTCCTTGATATGATTTATTAACTCTTAAAGTTGTAAAATAGTATTTTGTGTGAAGAATTCCAAAATAAGAAAATATTATTTGTATAAATTAAGATGAATTTTCCACCCACTGAAGTTACCTAAGTAACTATTAACTGCTAACAGTTTCTTCGGTTGGAAGCTCTAAACGACGTGTTCGACTAGCTGATCTACAGTGGTAGCGAGAGCGAAGTCCACTTCTTGTAGATAAAAATAGCCCTCCCAGATTAATAAAGTAACAATATAATTTATTTTAAACACGGTGGGAGTAAAAGTATAGTTTTTAGTTATAAAAAACTACTTACCGAGATGCCACCGACAAGTTTACAAAAAATAAACCTTATACAAATGATCTGTAATCTAAGGTTCAAACTGTAATAAACGGCAACATTATTAAACGGCAACTTCAAAATGTTAGCACGATTTCTGTAGATTAGAGATTTGAAGTTCTCTGGAGAGAACTGGAAAGTTAACTAAGCGGTCGAAATTGAGAGCTTCGACGTACTGGAGCACCAACGAGACTAAATCAACCATAAAAAAAAATCTAGGTGATTTTGTAAAAGGACTTTTCTATGAATAAGAACAATGTTGAAATTTACTATAGTTTCTTCACGTGAAGAGATCGGAAAATTTCTTGAAAATAAGCCATATTATAGCAGTTTTCACTCAAGTGGGTAATTAATTGTCAAATTTACATACCAGGCAGCAATTTGTTTCATGAACGGTTAACAAAACATATAAGAGGTATTTCACATAATTTCTTAACGAACCGTAAAATTGGATAAAAAATACTTAATCATAAAAAGTTCGGAATTCCCGATACTGCATAAAACAATTTATATTAACTATAGTAAATAAATTTAAATATTAAGCGAGTTTAAATTTAAATTTTAAGGTATATTACCGATTCATGGAGGTAGGTATATAGATCACATAGACCTATTTAAATTTTTAATTAGGAAAAGGTAGCGCATATTTGCTCTAGTCAATATTCATTATTTTATATTTTATAAATGTAAAATTATATTATATTAAAATGTGTTTTTCCAAGTCCAAATTCTCCAAATGGCTGCTTCGAAAAAATACATATCATAAAAGTTGTCTGGTTAGCTTTCCAAAATAATCCGAATTTTTCCAAAATTTTAACTTGATAAAAGAATTTCTACTGTAAATGGGAATGCAATTGAAAAGATAATTCGACCATCTGTTGCCGTATCAGATTTATTCTACGTTTGCCATAAAATTTAAATTTAAATTTTTATTAAATTTACCATTATAACAACTCAAATTAACCGTAATATAAAATTAGAGTACAAAAATCTTACAATCAATAACTTTCTTTAAAAAAGAAAATAAATTTACCAATTTAACAACAAATGCATTAAGGGTTTTTGGATTTGAAACAATCCCGAGTTGTTTGATCCTAGATTGAACGGACATGTAGTTTATTAATGGAACAAATGAGGGTTGAATTAAATCAACACAATTTTGAATTTTTATTATAATGTAGAATAGTAATAACGCTGAAACGAATTTATCTATTCGTAAATATTATTTAGGAAATATGATTTGATTAGCTTTTGAGTAAAGGGAATTCTATGACGATTTTTTTAAAAAGTGTTGAGAGCAAATTTGAATTTCAGCCTTAAAAGCATATTAAATGTGCTATGCATAAATTGAAAACGGAGAATTGAGATCAAAGGATATTACTAGTTTCTCTTACACAACAAGATAAGTTAAAATAAAATTTAAAAATCGAACAATACAAAACTGTTCCGATAATTAAAACAAAAATGTGATAACAAGCGCGAAATATGTTAACTGCATGGTTATTAATGTGTTGGTATTAAATATCCTTTTGTCAACACACGCAGAATGTATGTGCTTTAGGTTCAAATGAGAACACGCTTTGCAAATAAGGGTGAACTGCTAAAAGCTTGATCGTCCCGTTCAAATCCCCTAGGCTTTTTAATGCACGCTTCAAAAGGATTCATCCTCTCGCTGTTACTAACTGCGCGCATTTATTCAGCCAATATAGATATTTTTGTTTTTGACGTTATTGTGAACGCCTGTTTGGTACTTTTAATGAAATCTCAAATATTTAAAAGGCTACACCCGATTACCTTTTAAGTACGCTATACCCTAAGCGTTAAATTTTTAATATTCAATCATTAAAATTCAAGTATATTTTAATAATAAAAGTTAGTGATGTAAAACAATATCTACATTTTTTATATTTCCTCCAAAAAAGTGAAAAAATACCGAACTTGTACACCGTGTTATCATTTTATTGTACTCGTTTTACATCGTTTGGAGTAATAACGCGAGATTTTTTCTAGCAATTTTTCTTGTCTGCAAGGAGAAGCAAGCAAAAATTTAAAAACGTGTCTAGAATTTGTCGAAAATATAAAAATATGTTTTCCTCCTATTTATGCAAGGATAATTCAAAAAATTTCCAAAATTTTAATAACTTTTTTATTCTTGATTAAATTTAATTGAAATAAACAAATGTTTTGTGAAACTAATAGCTCAATTTTATGTACAATCTACATAATAAACATTTAATTTGCATCTTCTAGTTTCACAATTACAACCGAGTGATGAATGAAATTACTAACAGGCACTTGGCTTTGCAATATACGTGCAGTATAAAATTAAATTTTTAATTTAAATGTTTTTCGATATTTTCCTCTTAATGATAGTTTCAAATAGTGACTTGAACTATTGCACTCTTCAATGATATAAACATATCTTTTGAAGTGCAAATTTCTATGATTTTCATTTTTGAATTGCGATGGTGATTTAGTCTGCATTAAGTTTTTATCAACATGATCAATTTTATGAAGAGGTTCCTTCCAATTTGATGAAATGAATTTTATGGTAATTACAAAATTTATAAAATTAAATCGGATTTAGTAAATATTATGCAGGTCATAAAACATTAGAAAAAATTGGCTATGTATATAGCTTTATATATATAACTTTCCCCATTAAATTTGGATATAAAAATTATCGTTCAACCTCCTCTTTCTGGGTACCATTCGAGGAGAAACACCTCGAGGAAGCTATACAGTTAGAATCAAAAAGTCAAAAAGTTGAAAAATTTGAAAACCAGTTTAATTAAAGGTGCAGATTTACTTCTTTGCACACATAATTAGAGAGTAAATTTTCGTTCGCCACCTTCTTGAAATGTACCGTTCGATGTGCAAGACCTCAAGGAAACGACAAATCGCATCTGCGGGGCTCAAAAATCGCGCTACGCGGGACACGGGGTGTAAAATCCGAAAACATCAAAATTTCATAAACGTCAAACTTGAATTAATTTCCGAAAATTTTTGAAATCGAGTTGCTACGCGACTCGTATTCCGTCTAACTCGATATACGTGCTTTAGAGAGAGATGCGACACGGCACGATTAAATAATTTGTAATAACAAATGGTGGTCCAAAAGTAATTGACACTTGAACTTTTTTTATTTTCTTTATCATTTCCTCAATTTTCAACACATTTTCACCATTTTCACAATTTTCATTTAACTATGATGTACATTTATGCCAAATTTTTTGACATTTGGTTGTGTGGTTTAACCTGTGCAATTGATACTATTTCATTTCATGATCTCGTAACCACATACAGATAGACATACAGACGAACATCCAACTAAAATTCATCAAAAACTTATCAGGACATTATAAGGAACATTTTAATGCAAAAATTTCGATTTTTGATTTTTGAGTGGATTACAATACTTTCCCTTATACATACGTATACGTATGGGGAAAGTAAAAAATGTTATTACTAAACCTCAGTCAATCACCCTAAAAGTCCATCACATCAGTTTTAGTTTAGTTTCAAAATGGACAATAAAAACCAACATCACCGCAAAACAGCGCAGCCACAAATTCAATGCTGCCTACAAAGTGAAACTCAGTATTATACTCCTGCAGTTATTTCAATGAAAAATTTTATTTTCATTGGACAAAAGTTGCTAATCATAATATTCAATTTCCAGTAACTTCAGTAATAGCCGCTTCATGACGAAAAACAAATTTTCCTACGTTTCCTACATTAAATCTATATATATAAAAATGAATCCCTATTTCCCTTGGTCATTCAATAACTTCAGAACGACTTGACCGATTTCATTCATTTTTGTTTTAAAATATTCCTAATACTTTGTAGAATGTTCTTACAGGAAGAAATCTTAAAAAAATTTCCCGGAAAACTGAAAAATTTGGAAAATATTCGATAAAAATATTTTACTTTCAATAGATGGCGTTCGTGGCGGACTTAATGTTTAACTAAATTGTGTGGTCGACAGGTGACGCGACAATAAAAAGTACTTTGTCTATATAAATAAAAATGAATCCGAAAATCCTTTGTCACGGCATCACGTGGGAACGGCTGGACCGATTTTGTTACTTAAAAAAAAGAAATGTTTGTAATAACCCAAGGAATGTTTCTACGGGAAGAAAAATTAGAAGAGTTATCTGGAAAATTACAAAATTCGAGAAAAATGAATTCGATAGCAATTTTTTGCTTAATTAATAATTATTATAAAAATAATTATTTTTAAATATTCTGTGATTGGTAGATGGCGACACTTAAATATGTCACCAATTATATTAGTTACAACTGTCCAAATAAATCCATTCACAAAGTCAAAAAGCCATAAACACGCAGATAGCACATCAAAAACGAGTACAGGTGAAGACCCATACCAAAAAGTATTCGAAACTGAAGGCCTTTTTCTTTTTAACTTTCATCTTTTAGGACTTCTTTCAAAATTTAACCCCCCCCTCTCGGTTAAACGTTTAATTTAATTAAATAACTAACAAAACAACCCACCCAGATCGTTGTGGTCCGTCCACATCAAGCGTAATAACTATTCTCAATGCCAAAACTTCAATCGTCAGATGAAGAAGATTAAAGTGCCTCCGGCACTCCATGCTTCGCAAGCCATCATGCTACTCTACGCTACGCGTCAAAAAGCCATACCTGCCAGATTCTTGGACAATGGTAATGGGAAAATCGCGGTTGATATCTCGACCGTATTCACCATCTTGCCCACTGATATCTGCCAGTTGACCGAATCGAAGGAAGAGCAGCTGCCCCCCGGCTCTTGCCTAAATAAAAAAATTAAACTTTTTTAGTGTTTTTTTAGTTTTTCTTCTTTTTTTTTTGATTTTGCTCCTCCCTGAAAAAGATCTCTTGGACCTTGTTTGGACCAATCTGGTGAAGTATTTTCAAACCAATTGCTGGTCGGAGGAAAAAGGAATTCACTCAAGCCTCTATAAATTCTTTAAATGAAGTATTGCAAGATTTTGGCGGATACCCCATGCATACTGATGCATAAACTATTGCAAAAAGAAAACGAGAAGAAGGATTGGCTGCTGCCTATATGAAGAAGAAACAGAAAGAAGAACAGGAATTGGCAATATCGTTGCGTAATTTTAAAAATTCTTAATTAGAAGACGCAGGGGAGAAGGAAAAAGAAGAACAGTAATTGGAAAAAATAAAATTAGTAATTGTGATTTTTACTTTCCGAACTCCTTAGTAAGGAAAGTATTGTAATCTGAAATTGAAAAAAAAAATTGACCCCCAATTTTTTCATAAAATTTTTATGTTTTGAGGTTCCCTTAAACCATTTCTACAATTTTTGAAAAATGTCTGTATGTGTGTATGTGTGTGTGTGTGTGGGTGTGTGTGTGGGTGTGTGTGTGTGTGTATGTATGTCTGTGAACACGATAGCAACCAAACGAAATAACAAAATCACTCCAAATTTTAAATTTAAGTTTTTATCTGTTGTGGCACGAAGCCTATTGAAAATGGATAAAATCGTATGGGGGGAACGGGGGGTTTACTTGAAGCGATAAAACATAATCCATTATAACTCCGAAACGCAATGAAATAGGTTATAAAATTTTTTCTAAAAATTTTTTTTTATTTTTTTTTTATTTATTTTTATTTTTTTTTATTTTTTTTTATTTTTTATTTATTTTTTCTATTCTATATATAAATAATATTCGGAAAGTTATGTGATGGCCACATCCGATTTTTATGAATAGGTACTTAGCAGTTTTGTTCAACTTTTTATTAAACCTTGATTTGTATTCTTTAATCATTTATTTATTTAGGTAATCCTTTTTTAATACGTTTGGTATTTGCGATGACCATAAATAAGTCGCAAGGTTATATGCGGATTGGATCTAGAAAATCCATGTGGGAAAATATTGAAATTTGGGCAGGAGAACGTCTGCCGGGCCAGCTAGTTTAATTTAAATATAGGTAGAGGAGAAGGTGTAAATATGGAATATGCTTGTAATATGGAATACATCGGTTTTGACTAAACCAAGTGATGTGAATTTCGTATACTGCTAATTTTAACACTTAAGTGAATATGCAAGCCTAATTTTTTTATTTGCACGTTTCTATCTAAATATTTGCTACGATGCCATTGTATATAAACTAAAGTTCAACATAACGTTGTATTTGTTCAGTTTTTTATTATGATATGCTAGATCTAACCTAAAATATTGATGACATTGGTTGTCGGTAATATGGAATACTAACGAGTTGTGGGTCCACTGGTCAATGTGGGCTCATAATGAGTGTGCAGGCTCCGAAAAAGACGGATATATTTGCGACTGGTGCAAGTAATATGTTAATCTTATAGTTAGTTTTAATTTTTTGGAACCATAAGTTACTTATTTATTTCTTAGATATTTAATGTATTCCATATTTGCACCACCTTTTCTTGGGTCGGCATTTTGTAGTTTTTTTTTCAAACTTTATTTTTGTAAAAATGTTTTTGTTAATTACACAGTTGTTTTTATATTTTGGTGTCTAATTGTCTGAACAAACTTTTCCCTAAATTTGGCTTATTTCTATTCGCTAAAAAAAATCTTTTTATATACCAAACTAAATGGTATTTCATATTTGCACCTTCTCCTCTACTATAATAATTAAAAAACCATCCTGTATAACTCGAATTTAAACTATGTACTAAAAAAATAATAATCATAGTTTCATGCAATTACTGCATTATTCAGCAGTAATTACCTAAGTGACAATCAGTAAACAAAACAGGTCACCAAACACAGTAAAAACAAAAACCATTTTGTTTGAATTATTTTTTAAATCAAATAAATTTTGTTTAATTTAAATAAAATAATTTTGGTCCAACAAAAATTTATTTAAATCAAAAAAAAAATTTTATCGGAGGAAAGGAAAAATTTAGTTGCGTATATATAACAAAAACATTTTGTTACATATATTTATGTTTTTGAATTAAATAAAATTAGACCAAAAATATTTTATTTAAATTAAACAAAATTTATTTAATTCAAAAAAATAATTCAAGTAAATCTTCTCGTTCCTACATTTAAAAATACTACCATAAATTTTAAACATTATAATCGGAGTATTTTTAACGGCGCCCAAAGTGGGGCCTAAAATTATAAAACTAAACCTTGAGGAAAAAGGAAACGACAGGTCGCATCTGCGGGGCTCAAAAATCGCGGGACACGGGGTGTAAATTCCGAAAACAGCAAAATTTCATAAACATCAAACTTGATTTAATTTCCGAAAAGTTTTGGAATCGAGTTGCTACGCGACTCGTATTCCGTCTAACTCGATATACGTGCATAAGAGAGAGATGCGACACGGCAGTATTAAATAATTTGGATATAACAAATGGTGGTCCAAAAGTAATTGACACTTGAACTTTTTTTATTTTCTTTATCATTTCCTCAATTTTCAATAAATTTTCACCATTTTCAGCTGGCCTCTAAGTTTAACTATGATGTACATTTATGCCAAATTTTTTCTAATTTGGTTGCGTGGTTTAACTTGTGCAATTGATACTATTTCATTTCATGATTTCGTAACCACATGCAGACATACAGACAGACATACAGACAGACATACAGACGAACATCCAACTAAAATTCATCAAAAACTTATCAGGACATGATAAGGAACATTTTAATGCAAAAATTTCGATTTTTGATTTGATTACAATACTTTCCCTTATACGTATACGTATACGTATGGGGAGAGTAAAAATATGATTATTCAAAATTGACAGAAAATTTCTTTGATGGGGAATAAGAACAGCAATGATATTAGGCTACTTATTTGTAAATTTATAATGATGTATTTTTGTGACAGATTTTCAAGTATTAGCTTTATTTGTAAAATTTTAATAATTATAAAATTTTGTGACTTATTACTTTCCCTGTACATATACGTATGTATAGGGAAAGTATTGTATCCACTCATACATAAATCATAAATCGAAATTTTGGTATTAAAATGTTTCTTATCATGCCCTGATAAGTTTTTGATGAATTTTAGTTGGATGATCGTATGTATGTATGTATGTATGTATGTATTTATGTATGTATGTATGTATGTCTGTATGTCTGTATGTCTGTATGTCTGTATGTCTGTATGTCTGTATGTCTGTATGTCTGTATGTCTGTATGTCTGTATGTCTGTATGTCTGTATGTCTGTATGTCTGTATGTCTGTATGTCTGTATGTCTGTATGTCTGTATGTCTGTATGTATGTATAGGTGTATGTCTGTGCGCATCATGAAAAGAAATAGTATCAATTGCCCAGGTCAAACCACGCAACCAAATGTCAAAAAATTTGGCATAAATGTACATCATAGTTAAACTTAGAGGCCAGCTGAAAATGGTGAAAATTCGTTGAAAATTGTGGAAATGATAAAGAAAAAATAAAAAAAGTTCAAGTGTCAATTACTTTTGGACCACCATTTGTTTACCCAAATTATTTAATCGTGCCATTTTGCATCTCTTGCTAAAGCACGTATATCGAGTTAGACGGAATACGAGTCGCGTTGCAACTCGATTCCAAAATTTTTTGGAAATTAATTAAAGTTTGACGTTTATGAAATTTGCAGATGCGACCTGTCGCTTCCTTGAGGTCTTTCAGGTCGAGCGGTGCTTTGCAAGAAGGTGGCGAAAGAAAATTTACTCTCGAATTATGTGTACAAAGAAGCAAATCTGCACCTTTAATTTAACTGGTTTTCAAAATTTTCAACTTTTTGATACGAACTGTAGCTTCCTCGCGGTCTTTCCCTTCGAATGGTACCAAGAAAGAAGAGGTTGAACGATAATTTTTATACTCAAGTTTAATGGGAAAAGTTACGCAACTTTTTTTAAAAAAAGCAGTCGAATAACTGTTAGTCAAACAAATGTCAAACTAAATTCCTGATATTGCAATCCCTGTAGTCTACCTTTCAGTATTTCTTCTTGTATTTTGATATTGTCTATGCTCTTCGATTTAGACGACTTTAAGATATCAAGTGAAATGTAGCAGTGAGCCCTTATGAAGAAAATTAATTGGTCTGAAAAAAGTACGATATTGGGATTTGTGTCGATGAATAATTTTGTTAATTAGAAAAGATAATTACATCTTGTTAGGTAAATGAATTATATTTTAAATAAGAATTCACGGGATCTACTATTCGTAGCTCTCGTCGGGCGAAATGTACGAATTCCACCCTTAATCATCAAAATTTCTGGATGCAACCAATCAAAAATGTATTTATTGTTAATTAACTTGCTTAGGTGAATTAAATGAAGTTATCGGTGGATCTACTTAATTTATATAACAAAGCATTAATTACGGCTTGTTATCAGACATTTCCCTACAATTTGTCTATTTTATCGTAATTTAAACCCACGAGAATAAACTGCGAGTACAAACGTGCTACAGGCAGTTATCGGGTTGTAATACTAAAATTAAAACACTTTTTAATTGCAATATTATGCGAATTTAAATAACTTCCACATTTGAAATTTTAAAATGTACACTAAAATTAACCATATCATGTGGTATATTTTAGATATGGAAATCGTTTTTATTTCGCTTTCCTATTTGCGTTTTAGGCGTTACAAAAAAAATTAAAAACATTTTTATTCCTGACCGTTGCAGCCAGAATATTTTATAGTTATATTTTCACAGGAGAGAACATTTCTGCAATTACATAATCTATAGAGCAATTAATGGAACAGATGACCCATGTATTAATTATTTAATTGGAAAATTGATTTGGTGCCAAACCAAAATTTTGGTTTCCCAGGAAGCTCTGAATTCGCATTTAACGAAAAAGTAGCTTTTTCAAAATGCAAAAATGTACCTGTTTTGTTGTGCAATGAAGTAGAAAATTTATTAAAAATATTCGAGTCACGTAATATTTTAAAATTTAACTTGGAGCTATTATTGTATGCTAAATTAGTTTGTTTGCGATTGCATTTTGCGGCATGATTTATTAGGTATCAACAAATAACTACACAATATTGCCATTTAAAGTTTTTACAACTTTGTAGAAAATTTTGGGTTATGACGTTGTAGGCTAAGTAAACGTACATTTACATAATTTTCGCTTTTGTTGCAGGAGCGTTACTCGTTCAACGTTTTGAACAGCAACCCGCCTATACGGAAGTAAATCCGGGTCAAAATGCGCTACTAGCGTGCAAAGTACTCAACAAAAAAGGTTTCTGCTCTTGGCAAAAGGATAATAAGGTATGTCTCAGATTTATATATTAATTCAAAAATTTTATTTCGGCAATAAAAAAACATGCCACGATTTAATTAGCCTAATACACTGTTCATATAAAATTTATTTTTATTGTCTTAATGAGATTTGTTTGGGTTAAAAATTTCAATTTCAATTTTAATACAAATATTAATTAAATGCTATTTTAAATTTTGAAAATATTTTTAAATTTAAAAGAAAGGTTTAAATACAGCAAAATATACAAAGTTTTTATTTCCAAAGTATCCAGTCCCAGTAAGTTTTGCTTCTGAATAAATTTGATTAAAACAAACACAAGTTTGAATGAAACAATACTGTTTGAATTTTACGTTTCGTCTTCAACCACCAACTTCTAGATATTTTAAAGCTTCCCTACGTTGTCATACTTAATTTTACTATCGATTCGTTTATGCTTTAAACTTAATTCTAAAATAAGCTCTAAAGCTCTATTGGTCAACTGTTTTATCTAGCTAAAAAAATACGGATACCAATCGAATGGGACACCAATTCAGGTGCACACACCGATCTAGTTCCATTGTATTTGTGTAACGGGATGTTTGCATTAACGCAGATTAGATGATTAATTATTAATTAATAAGGTTTACATACCTTTAGGAGTATTCCTACTCTTTACAAAAGTTTTTACAATTCATTCCAGGTCAATTACTCTTGTTGTCTTCTTCGTTTTTCATAGTCTAGCGTGTGTTTTTGCCTCATTCTTCTCCATTCTAATCTATCTTCGCATCTTCCTTTCCATCTCGTCACTCCCATCGCTTTAAGGTCATTCATCACTTCGTCCATCCACCTATTTCTTGTTCTTCCTAGGTGACAACACTTAGGTGTTGTCTCATTCGGTCTCCATTCTGTCGTCTGTCTTTATTCGCTTTGTGGTTCTCTTCTTGTGATGCGCCCCAGCCAGCTTGTACCTTCATGTACCTCACAATGTCACCTTCACCCAAAGTCTTCATTACTTCGGAGTTTGTTAGTTGTCAGTATTCTTCTTCTCCGGCTTTCTTCATACCTATAATTGCTCTCATCATTCTTTTCTCGAACGCTCTCAGTCTTTCCTCTTCTCTCTTTGTCAAGTTTATCGTTTCCGTTGCGTATGTTACCACCGTTCTCACATAGTAAGCGAAATTAAATTAGTGCCACCCATGTTTTATGGGGTAGATTTTGTTTAAAATGAATTTGTAAAAAACAATTCGTTAGTAAAGGTTACATAATAATTAACAACTAAAAAATTACATGATTTATTAAAAACAATTACAAAACATTTTAAATCAAAAAATTTTGAAAATTTTTAAGCGAAATTCTAATAGTGCCACTAAGTTTAGCAGTTTAATTTTTAAAAAATATTGAAGAATTCTAAGTCTAATACTTGGTTCCCCCTCCTTTATGAAGTATTACTTCAAAAATCCTATTTGACATTGAGTTTATAAAATTTTGTAATACCTCTATTGAAATTTTCTTCCATGCTTCACGTATGGCATTCTTTAGTTCTTCTAAGCTGTTGTACTGCCTCCCACCTCTGTAAACTTGTCGAGCAAGAAGTCCCCGTATGTTTTCTATTGGGTTTAGATCAGGAGTTCTTGCTGGCCAAGTCAACAATGGTATGTATCTAGATGAAAACCAATCTTTCACACGTCAAGCAGTGTGTATGGGCGCATTATCATGTTGGAAAATGCAGTCATCGGGCATAATTTATTCTATCATAGGCACTAAACCATCTTGTAAGACTTCAATATTATTTTCCGAATTCATACGATGGTTTATCTACGCAATTTTAGATTTTACATAAGACGAAATCGCTGCCTATATCATACAAGAGCTTCCTCCAAAATTACGACTCATTTAATATGTTTTTTGTTGCGAATATCATGCCAATAATGGGAAAAACCATCGGGTCCGTTCAAATTAAATTTTTTTCATCACTAAAATAACTTTTTTTCATTTATTCTTCCAATGCATGTGATTTCGAGCAAATTGAAGACGAGCTTCTCTATGTTGGGGTGTTAATGGTGGCTTTTTTACTGATTTTGTGTAAATTAAATTTTTATGCGCTTGTAACACTTGTTGAATTCGTCTCACTGTTACTGGTAATTGTAATTTTGATTTGATTTCTTATTCAGTTTTCGAAGAACCTCTTATTAAAGAATTCTGCGTTTATCTCGATGTGACAGTTTTCTATTTTGGTCAAATTTTCTGTTTTTACCATAATTTTCACCTAATTTGCAATAATTTGCTACTAAATGATGTGATCTTTTTATTTGTTTCGCTATGCTTCTAATAGATACATTTCTTTCCCTCAATACTTATATTTTAGCAATTTCTTCATTTGATAAACCTTTTCCGCGTCCCATCTTGCTACTTTTAATTAAAAATTTGATGTTATTGGATTTATACGAAGACAATAAGCAGCTCTTACCTTACTTAAAAATAAATTTAAATAATATTTAATTTTCATCAAAAATAATGTACCTGGCTCTAATATAATTTCGCACAGAAATAACACAACTTACTGATGTTCGCGTAACAACGTATCATTTAAAACTAAAAATAATTTCAAACCAGGGATTTTTTTCTGTAAATGCAATCATACCATTATGTGTTTACCTATGCATAATCATTTTCATATCTACTTCTTATATTACACATAATATGTGGAATTATTCCTTTATCATCACGGTGGTTCTACTCGAATTTCGCCTACTAGGTCTTGTATATTCTTATCGATATGTTTTTGCTCTTTAATATTTTCTTGTTTACATGATAAGCCCTCCAGCCCGCTTGTATCTTCTCGTGTATTTCGGATATTCTATTTGTTGGTCTTATTTCGCTGGAGTCCCAGGTACTTGAATTTATTTATATTTTCAAATGTATAATTTCCAATTTTAAATTCGCTTTGACTTGTGTCTTCGTTTCTGCTAAGGTCATGCTTTCATTTATTCTTAGTCCCATCTCTTTCGCTATTTCTTCCATTTCGCTGAACACTCTTGTTTCTTTTCTTGTTTCTTGTTCTCATCTTCGGCTATAATAACGATATCATCAGCGTATGCTAATATTTGCCTTTCTTTCGTAAAAATTGTTGCTCTGCTTCCTAATCTTCTAATAATGCTCTCCATCACCAGCGCATCACCCTGTCGCACTCCTCCATTGATTGCAAATTCATTTCTGTGGTATTTTAAATTCCTCCAGCACTTCATACAGTTTCTCGCGTATAATCGAATGAAATGCTTGTCGAAAGTCGACAAATAATAGGTGCAGCTCTATATCATGTTCGTACGCTTCTTCGTTTATTTGCTTCATTATATGTAACGCGTTATCGTTGATCGTTCTTCTCTGAAATCGTATTGGTATTCACCTACTTTGTTCTTAATTTCAATTTTTACTCTATTATATATGATCGTCGACAGGATTTTATATGCCACTTGCAATAAAGTTATTCCTCTATAATTTCCGCATCCTCTACATCTTCTTTTTTGAGTATCGGCACTATCCTTCCTGTTCTCCATTCTCTCGGCATTTCTTCTTTTCTCTAGATCTCAAGTATCATCTCCTACATTTTTTGATGAGTTCCTTCTCCTGCATTCCTCATCATTTCACCGCTTATTTCCTCTCGTCCCGGTGCTTTTCCAGTTTTTAACTTTTTCAATATTGTTTTCATGTTGGTTCCGTTACTGTTGTTTCTTTCTTTTGTTCTTCCTTTTCTACTTCAGCGTTTTTATCATCTACTTGCTTTAACAGTTTCTGAAAGTGTCTTCCATATTCCTTTTATTTCTTTTTCATTGTCACCTCTTCTTCCATTCTCGTTTTGTTTCTTCCTTTTGTATATCTATATATGTAATTCTGTCCATTTCTCTTTTTGTTTCAATCCATCTCAATCTTGCTGTTCTTTTGATGTCTCCCATCTCTTCATATTCCTTATCGAACCATCTCTTGTGTACGACCTGCTTCTTAAATCCCACCGTTCTCTCTGTTTCAGTTCGCATCGCTATCTTGATATTTTCCCATTCTCTATCTATATCCTGTTCTCTTTCCAGGTTCTTATTATTCTATCAGTCTCCTCTTCATATTTCTCCTTGATCTTTGTGTATGTCAATTTTTCTATTGCTGTTCTCTCTTCTTATCTTGTGTATGTTTATGTGTGCAAGTTTTGCAATTACTAGGTAGTGATCAAAATCTACATTCACTCCGCGATATGTTCTCACGTCTTTGATGCAATTTGTTCCTTTTTTATGGTCTATTTGATTTCCTTCTTTCTCTTCATTTGCTCCGGGTCTTTTCCATGTTAGTTTGTGTATTGCTTTGTGCTTGAATTTCGTGCTAATTATATATATATTCAGCGCTGCTGCTATCTTACACAATCTTTGTCCGTTATCATTAGTGTAATTTTCTCTACTAATGTAATTTTCTTTCCCAATCTGGGCGTTAAAATCGCCCAACATTATCAATATATCACCCCTAGGCACTGTTTCAGCCACCCTCTCCAATTCACAATAAAATTGTTCTTTTTCATCATTACTCTTGTCTTCAGTTGGCGCATATGTAACTTTTAAACTCATATTTATCGGGTTTGTCTTTAGTCTCAGATATGCTATTCTGCCGTTAATTGGTTTCTCTTCATATTGTTTCTTACAAAGTATTCCACACCCCTTGTTCCTTGTTTCTCTTCTCCTGAGTACAATAATTCACCGGAATTTACCTCGCCATTACTCTCCCCCCATCTTATCTCCTGTACCGCTGCTATGTTGACTCTGTACCTCTTTAGTTTTCTTGTTGTCTCTTGCATCTTGCCCTTCCTCAGCATTGATCTGACGTTCCACGTGCTAATCTTCCAAATCTTAGATTCTCTTCTTTTCCTTTGCTTTACTTTCCTATGTTGCTCATTTGTTTTAATTCTCGTTATTCCGTTTCCTCGCCGGTTCGTGCCATGTAAAATCCATCCTGTGTGTTTTTTTAGTTTTTTGATGTCCGTTCCGCAGATTCAGTTTTCTCTTCTACCAATCTTCGTTTCTGCTGATCCCAGGTTTCAACAACTCCAGGCATAGTAAATTTTAGATGTCCTATCTTTACCTTCCCTTTTCCAGTTCGACCTTTGCTCTTGCTCTGATTTCCTTCATTATGCTTCTTTCCATATTCATGAGATCACTATCGATGTAGATGTCGGTTCCAGCTAACTTGGATTTATTCTTTAATATCCCCATCTTATCTTCCCATTTGTTTACCTCAAGCACGCATCGTCTGTTGCCTATCTTATACGTATTCTTAATTTCGGTCGTGACCCCTAACTTTTCTTTGCTAAACCTATTCATTGCCATTCTCATTTTGTCCGGTTCCTTTTTATCCACAGTAATTCCTGTAATGATCAAAAGTTGTTTCTTATTCTTTCTCTTTCGATCCTTTCCATTTGACATTCCAGCTCTATGTTTCTCGATTCCAGCCTTTCCATTTTTTCTCCCACTGCTCCTATATTTTGTTCGTTTTCCATTTCTACTTCTTGCAAGTCCTGCTTTGTCTTCTTCCTTTCGATTTTGGCATCTGCAATTTTTTTTCTTAACTTGCCAACCTCTGGTTTGATCATTCCAATGCTTTCCTGCATATCCGACATGAATTTTGCAACCATGTTTGTAAGTCGGTCTAATTTTTCTTCGATTCTTAAATTTCCTTCTTGCGGGTTACTTCGTCTTTCATCTCCATCGCTTAGTATGTTTCGCTTCTTCATCTTTGTACTTTCTTACTCATTTTAAAAATATCGTAATCGATCCTTCTCTTCTTGCTATTTTCATCTGTTGTTGACTCTTCACTCTCATAGTTGTCTGTTATGGTTTCTTTCTTTTTATCAGTATAAACTTCCTCTTCTATTCACTGCAAATGGTTTCTCACTCTTATGTTGTCTTGAATGGTTTTTCCCTTCTTTACTGTGCTTGTTGTGTTGCCTATACTACAGAGCAGTTTATATTTTCCGCGTTCAGGACTCGGTTAGGTTCAACACCTCGTAAACCTTCGTCTTGTATAACCTAACTTTCCTATCTTTACAAATTCAATCAATTTACTCACTTGATTGGGTTTTCACCTCTGATTCAACACCATGTGCTTCTGAATCACTCTCGCTTTACTTCTTTGCACCTTCTGCTGTTTTATTCTCTACTATTTAACCACTATTCACTATTTTCAGTAAGACAAGCTTATCTACGTTTTCACTATAAAGGATCCCGCACATGTTAAACTGCAATAATTGTTGTAGATCTCAAAAATCCAGAAAATTTTTCAAAATAATATAATTCTTAAAGTTATTTGTTAAAAATTTTAAAATTTTCAATTCTGGCCGAAACATTTGTTCGCGGCGAGCCTGTGGTGTATAAAGCGCTCGATTCCAAATAATGAAATATTCCCCTGGTATATATTTTTTAAATTTGTAATTTTTAATTCATTATTTTAATTGATTTCTGAATTATTACATTTTCTTCTTTTCACACATTATTATAATTTAATTGTTTGTTATACCTTGATTTTTCTTTACAAATCATCTTATGTTTTGACCGCAGGTCTGTTTCAATTTTTAATTTAAAATTTGAACTTTTCCTTGTATTCTTCTAAAATCACTGCGTTTATTGCTTTTAAATAATAAATTAAACATTTTTTCTTTTTATTAATTTTAATAAAAAACACAAAACCATTTTAATAAATTTTCGTATTCGAATCATCAAGTTCTGATTTAGAGTTCCACAATTAAAATGTTTTTAATCAATTCCGTTTGGTTACTTCATGATGTATTACAGTAGAATCCGCTTAATTTGTCCTCGGATAATGTTATCAGTCGGATAACATTAACATGCGTAATTAACACCTGCGCAATCGGACTTATCTGATACTTTAATAATTTAATCGTACTTTAAATACGATTGCGCAGGCGTTAATTGCGACATCGAAGTGTCAAGTGCAACTTCGAAGTGTCAATTGCTACATCGAAGTGTCAATTGCGACTTCGAAGTGTCAATTGCGACATCGAAGGGTCAATTGCGACTCCGAAGTGTCAATTGCGACTTCGAAGTGTCAATTGACAGTTGCAAGTCGCAATTGACACTTAAACATTTTATTTTTACTTTGTGGCCTCGGACGCCTTTGTAGATTACTTATTTACAAAAATTAAATTACTTCGTTAATAAGTTTTGATACTTTTGATAAAAATTTTGATACTTTGATAAATGATTTGAAAATGATTCGCATTTTGATTAAAGAACACATAAGATGTTAACAACAAAAACTATTATAACAAGTTTTTTTGGAATTAAAACCTTTCATACATTCATTTGGCGCAGGAATAGAAAAAAAATGATTTATGGAATTAATGTAATTACTGGGCATACTATAATTTATTGCCAAGCATTACTTATATTGTACGAGTCAAACATATTTATTATTATAATGGTAAATAAATTATAAACTATATAATTATTACAGAGTAATAAATAAATAATATCTACTAAATGGATATGTTTTTAATATTTGTGATTTATTGATTATTGATATTAAAGCTTTGCTTATGGAAAATAACGCCGTTTCAAATTTGTAAAATATGATCAAAATTTTGAATTCCTCGAAATGTTAAACTAAATCATTAGTTTTCTCGTTGTCAATCGGAAGTGCATTAATTACAATATTTCAATGTTACCCACAAATTCACATTTAATTAACCTTAGTCACATATTTGAATTTATTTCAATAAAATTTTCTCAAGTCTCTTGAGACAAACTTGCTGTAGATTTGCTTAGATAGATTGCTGTATTACGAGAAAAATGGCTGAAGCATTAATACTATTGATTTTCCAATTTATAAACAGTAGCTTAAAGCTGAGCAAAAATTAAATTTGGAAATTGTTATTCTTTTTTTTTTGATTTTTTTTTGTAATTTTAATTTTTGGAATTCTGACTTTGAATCAAGTGGCCTAGAACTCTGACAGTCTCTCTACTAAAGATTTAGGATTCTCCGCTACCACGCATTTATATTACGGATGTCATCTTTATTATTTTTGTCATAACTTACCATTGAATAATTTCCGATAGTACCCGAGTTTTACGATAAATTTTGATATCATGATTTTGATGATAAAATTAGCTAATGTTTAAACCACGTAATTTATCAGATAATGATTTACAATATAATTCACGGAGAAGATCAACTTTCCACTTGTTATTACCACAAACACAAGTGGAACTCCACAAGTAGTGTGAAATTGAGTTGTATAGCTACAATATTTCAATGTTACTCACAAATTCACATTTAATTAACCTTAGTCACATATTTTAATTTATTTGAATAAATTTTGTCAAGTCTCTTGAGACAAACTTTTTGGATTGCTGTATAACGAGAAAAATGGCTGAATTTTCCAATCTACATTCTAAATAATTTTCTATTATAGTAGAAATATTTAGCTACTTTAATTTACTATATTTTATGCTGTAAATGAGCAGCTAACTATAGCTACTTAAGTCACAGTCTAGAATGCTGGATTGAAAAAAAATGCTGGATTTCTGAAAATTTAACAATTTAAACTTATAAGAATTGAATCCCCACTTTTCAAATATTCTTAATTTAGTCAGCTTGATATATTTTTGAATTTAAAAAAGTGGAAAGTGAAGTATTGGTTACATAAGGAATGTATGATTAATTAACTTACCACTGCAATCTAGTCACTGTCTATTTGCCGCATTTATTTTTACTTTCCGAACTCCTTAGTAAGGAAAGTATTGTAATCTGAAATTGAAAAAAAAAATTGACCCCCAATTTTTTCATAAAATTTTTATGTTTTGAGGTTCCCTTAAACCATTTCTACAATTTTTGAAAAATGTCTGTATGTGTGTATGGGTGTGTGTGGGTGTGGGTGTGTGTGTGTGTGTATGTATGTCTGTGAACACGATAGCAACCAAACGAAATAACAAAATCACTCCAAATTTTAAATTTAAGTTTTTATCTGTTGTGGCACGAAGCCTATTGAAAATGGATAAAATCGTATGGGGGGAACGGGGGGTTTACTTGAAGCGATAAAACATAATCCATTATAACTCCGAAACGCAATGAAATAGGTAAAAGTTTATTAAGACAAAAATTATCCATATCAAATTACCTACAACTTTTGTGTTATAAAATTTTTTCTAAAAATTTTTTTTTATATTTTTTTTTATTTATTTTTATTTTTTATTTATTTTTTCTATTCTATATATAAATAATATTCGGAAAGTTATGTGATGGCCACATCCGATTTTTTTTTCTTATTACCGGTATTCAATCCAGTATATTATATTATGCTGTCAAACTGCAATAATTTTTTTTTTATAAAATTTCAATTTTCAATAAAAATTAGTCGTTTATCATTGAAAGTAAGGAAACAAATTGTGGACAGTTGGTTAAGTGTAAAGGGTATATCGTTCATACAGATAGCAAAACAGTTTAATGCGTCACACCAAACAGTCAGTGCTGTGATTAAAAAGTATGGAGAAGAACTAACATTTAACGACTTGCCAAGATCCGGAAGAAAAACGGGATCTTATAGCAAAAATATTGATCGGAAAGTACTCAAGTTAATGGAATCAAAAAGATCACTGTTGGTCCGCGAAATTGCGAAAAAATGTGGGAACGGTCCTGCAAATGTTCAGGAAATTAAAAAGAGACACAACCTGAAAACATACAAGAAGCAACGGATTCCAAAACGCAGTCTAAAACAGCAAGCTGTTGCGAAAACCGAGCACGAAAGTTGTATGAGGATGTCTTGGTCGATTTTAAAAGGTGTGTACTGATGGACGATGAGACTTATATCAAATTAAACAGGTCGACTCTACATGGACCGCAGTTCTACACAAAAACGAAAGGGGAACCTGTTAGTGACTCGATTTCGTCGATTCCAACAGAAAAATTCGGCGAAAAAATGCTAGTTTGGCAGGCGATTTGCTCCCGTGGCAATCGCACAAGTTCATTTTTTACAAAGGGGACAATTAATTCGGATAACTATACCAACGAGTGCTTAAAAAAAGGAATTTTACCATTCATTAAGCAACACGAAGGTGATGCTTTATTTTGGCCGGACCTAGCGTCGCAAAAACTACGGTAAGCTGGTACAAACATAATATTATCCGCTCCGTTGATAAACAAAGAAATCCGCCAAATTGTCAAGTCCTTCGTCCAATTGAATGTTATTGGGCTCAAATTAAGGGGATATTGAGAAAAGAGGGCAAAGACAATAAAAACTTAGACCAGCTCAAAAAAACATGGGTTAATGCAACCAAAAAACTATCAGAAAGCTCTGTCCGAACACTTATGCAAAGAGTAAAAAGTAAAGTTCGAAAGTTTGTTAAAAATGAAAAATAAAAACTTCAAATTTTACAATTTGATATAATGAATTTTTGAAATATGAAAAAAAATAATTTTTTTTGCGGTGTAAAAATTAAATATAAGTAATTTTTAGTGGTAAGTTAATTATTCATACATTTCTTAGTAAATATAAAAGTAGAGTACTTTCGGAAAAAAATTTTTTAATATAAAAAGATGTTAATTTTTAATGAATCACTTAATATTGATATTGATTAAAATAGTAACTTTTATTCTGCTCTTTTCATTACAATTAATTATAGTACAATTATTATAGTAATGAGGTAAATTTTATTATTTTATGTATAATTAATAACAAAGTAATCTATTTTGGTATTTCAATTTTTTAATATGAAGTTTTTTGTATACTTATGAACATAAAACCCTGGAGAAATTGGGGTTGAACCAGAGTAATAATTGTAGGAATTAATAAAAATTTCTAAAAATATTTAAGTTCGATTAAGGTGAAGGTAACAAATTGATGAAATAAAATTCAATTTATCAAATAAATTTATTGATTTTGAAATCCATTATGAAGATAAACAACAAGTTTACAACAATGTTTATTGGCAGCATCAAGTATTCTTTGTACAACTTGCATCTCATCGCTCAACTCTACATTAGTATTCCTTGACAGGATAGCAAATCCTCGCAGAAAACCAACCTCTTGATGATTTCACATGAATACTTTTTCGTTTTTTTTAGATTTCTCAGCGCTTTTACCATTAGTATTATAGTCTCCTTCAGTTAAGTTTACTCAAGAATTTCGGTGCGCCGCTACTGTTGTTAAAAGTACGATTTGCATAGGCAAACGTGGAAAAAAAATTTCAAATGATTCATAATTTTATTTCTACCACTGATACCCCCTTTCGTCGGCTTGGAAGTAATTTTTAAGCAAAACAAATTTATATAAATGTATTTTTAAAATAGAAAAATAATAAATTACTTTTTAATGCGTTTTTTATTTCCAATATAATAATTTGTCCTGTTTTTCCTTCATTTAATATTAACACTAGTTTTCTTCGAACTATCTGTGTTTGAGCTTTTACATATAAGGTAAATATTGATAATTAGATTTTCATCTTCAACATCTAAACGCTGGTGTGGTCGGTAGCACACACATCACAATAAATAATTGAAAAGTTTGTTGGAAAACTAAAATTTTTCATATCATCAATCAAAAATCCGTATATTATGCTTAACCAAATAATGTATTAATAATCCATAAATCATCAGGATCATATTTCATACAATAAATTTGCTTTCATTTATACAACATAGTTATTTTTCAAAGGTTCAAATTGAACAAGTAAAAATATCATATCTAACATATCAAAAAGAATTCTTATAAACTTTTTCATTATTTTTCGCCTAGGTTTTCAACAAGAATATAATTTTTCTTACTGGATATTATGTTTGAAAAAATTCGAAAAGGTCAGCAAAAGAAGCACATATCTGAAATGTAATTTGTTCCAAAAAATAATAATACTCCTTTATTGATTGTCATTTTGGATGACATAATAGATTTATTTACTCGCATATGTCGATTTTTATAAAATGAAATATTACAAATTTTTACTATTCCTTTCAAAACACGTTTAGATTTTAATGTTACCATAATCATTTTCAATGCCTTTTTCCAGAGGTTTTATAGATATAACTTCAAATAATATTTCATAAACTCTTGTTATGCTTGGATCACATGTAATAAAATAAATTCAATTTTGTTAATGAAGTTTGAACGATGCCGTGATGTTTTCACTTACAGTGCTGAACCTTTTGAAAAATTATTGCTGTCTATAACATGTTACATTTGATTTAATCAATATCCAGCTGCAAGCAATGAACACTCCAGTAGCTACGGAGGTCAGCACAAATCAATTCATAACCTAAGGTGTCCAAAATTCGACCAACACTACCAAACCTACCAGCAATTAATACATGAGATTGTCATTGGAAGAATGATCAGCCTGCCTGCGGGTGTAGATAGCATAAAATAACAGGAAAGCAAAGATACAGCGATAAGAAAATATTAGTATTTATATTAATATATATTTTTATATATATTTTTATATATCAATTAATATATTAATATTTATATTAAAATATTATTAAAATTTAAAATATTATTAGAAAATATCACTTACGGTCCTTTACACGTAATATACTATTAAAGTAAGCGACCTTGGTTAATTGTGCTTTTGATCGCTGATGCATAATTGGCAATTAATTGTTTTATTCTAAAGTTGGTACACTGTAAAGCAATATAATTTATTATAAAATCAAAAATATTAATTAAGAACAGCAACACATCATTAGGTGCCTTTACACACATACGTTCGACACTCGGATAGGCTCGAAAGCCAGCTCGAGTCTCAGACGTGGGTGTCTAAACTTAACGAAAGGTCACTATAGTTTTTGCTTATTAATATTTTGAAATCTTTATATTTTCTTGACGAAATTTTACGCAAAATTTAATTTGTGCTAGTACCTACCTAAATATATTATAATATCGTACAAACAGAAATTGATATTGTGTCTTGACATCGTGCACTAATTCGCGATAATCATAATTAGGTATATATGATGTTAATTTAAATCGAATCTTACTATAAATTGTTTGTGATATAACAAACAGATGTACAAAATACACGGGAAAAGACGGACCACTTTCAGACGAACAAATAAAAAAGAAAAAGTAACCTAGTATGTAAATCGTGAAGCTGTTTAATGTATAGATGTTGCGTATCTAGCAAGTAAATATTCCACTACAACATCAAATAAAGCTGCTAATTGCCGTTTTCTGGATTTGTATCCTCATTTTATTAAGCTTACATTGCTCACAACTTAAAATGCCAATTAATTGAATTAATCATTTTGCCATGGTTCTGCAAATAACTTTAAATAAAATGTATTATTTCAAACTGCTCAGTTTGCTTGCATATTAATAAGTACTATAGTTTCCACTGCAAGTACCTGCTGTTCCCAATTATTCACAATAATAAAAATAAAAATTGTGAAAATGCTAAGAAGAAGTAGTAATAAATTCTACACTATAATTTACATTTTATTATTTTTATGATATGCGAGAGACCGTTTACGATGAATATGAATGAGATACCCTGAGAACGGTAATGTGTAAAGCTCCAGTACTTCTGCTATTTTATATATTATATTATATAATATAAAATTGACGAATTAGTGTTCTCTAACTGGCGCAAAGTTGACCTTTGAAAATGTATTTTTCAAAAAAATAATTTATTTTATCAAGATTCTGTAATTAAATAAGAAGTAAGTATGTTTAACAAGAAAATATATAGGATCGTATGGGCAATATTTTTCACTAATTACCTTAATTAGCTACCCCTAAATTGCACTGAATTTATTCTCTAATCTATCCATTGTCTGTAAATCTTAGGGTTCTAGTTCATCAACTTAAGTATCCCCTCTAAACGGTACTATTATCTGGAAACTTATTATTTCCAACTAGAAAACTCGAATAAGTTGAGGTTAGGAAAATCACCTAAAGAGCTGTAAAATTTTAATAAAGCGAAATTCTATATAATTAGTTTAGTTTTCTCATTTTTAATGTAGTATTTCGAAAAAAAAATAAAGATAATTGTAATTAACCTCAAATCAAAACCAGGTTACATTGTCATGCATGAAAAAGGCATTTAAATTGCAAACTCATTTATTTTCTTTTGTAAGGACAATACAAAAGTAATGAAACAAAGGTAATGGTCTATCTGTTGTTCCTGTTGAATTATATAATTTTGAACTGAAATTTTTCATATCTTATTTCTCAATAAAATTAGAAAATGATAAAAAGAGAAAGTGAAAGATCGAGAACAAAATTAAAGAATGAAGTAATAGCTGATTGGAAGACTATAGTGATAGATGACTGAAGGGAAAACACCCAAAATAAAAGTTCTAACGAGCTTTAAGCTCTAATAGCAAAAGCTAGACTTTTGAATCAGAACAATAAAAACAAACAACCGTGTTGTCTAATTAATTAAAATAGTATATTATACATCGTGGGACTAAGGTGGTACTTTTCATCCCGCGTGCGAAGGTTTTTGCACGAGGTGCTAGCCGAGTGCAAAAATCGCACATGGGATGAAAAGAACCTAAGTCCCAAGGTGTATATACTATTTTTCACAATTTCGCTGAAAATGCTGAATTACATTGGTTATAATAACTAAATTTGAGATTTTGAAATTGCAATAACTCGAAAACGGCGCTAGATGTCAAAAAACTGAGCCAAAAATATACCCCCGTTACAGTAACTCCTCAGCGATTTGTCGTAAAAAGTCATATGTAAAATTTCAGATCAATAGCGCGCAATAATGGCGCGGGAAAAAAAGTATTATTTTAGTCCCGCAAAAGCGGGAGTAAGGTGAGCACTTTACTCCCGGAATTGGGAAAAATTTTTTATTTTATATCTGTTAAAAACGCTAACTAAATATCAAGCAACGATTTTTCAAAAATTTTATGTACAATTGTTTGGAATTCTTTGGAAATTTCTTGAAATTCAGTGAACTTTTTAAATCTTCTGAAATCTTTTGTTAAAATCTCCTGAATATTGGAAATCTCCTGAATTTTGAAAGTTAGAAATCTCTAGAATTCTTTAGATATTCTTGAATATCTTAGAATTCCTTGGAAATCTTGAAATCGTTTGGAAATCCCTGAAATTCCATGAAAACCATTAAAATTCTATAAGGAAATTATAAATTTTGATAGTTCCTTAGAAATCAATGGAATCCTTAGGATATCACTGGAATTCCATTGAAATATTTTGAATCTTCTTAAATCTCTTCTTAAACTTTTTGGAATCTTGAAAATCTCGACAATTCATCAGATAACTATTTCTAGAATTTCTTAGAAATTACTACAATTTCTTAGAATTCCTTGGAAATCTTGTAATGATTGGAAATCTCTGAAATTCCATGACAATAATTATTTAAATGCTTTTGATTGCGACTTGTTTGGAATGGAATTCTTGGGAAATCACTGAAATTTTAGTTAAATTTTTTGAATTTTTGAAATTTTTGCAATTTGCAAAAGAAATCTCCGGAATATGTTAGAATTTCTTAGAAGTTCTTAAAATTCCATAAAAATCATTAAAATTCTTTAGATTGGAAATGTTGGTAGTTCCTTGGAGATCAATGGAATCTTTAATAAACCACTGGAATTCCAGGAAAATTCTTGAATCTTGGAAATTTCTGCAATGTATCATAAATCTTTAGAATTCTTTAGGGGTCGTCTATAAATAAACCACATGCCTTGGTCAAGGGAGAGGGTTAGGTTTTTTAAATTTTTAAATTTTTTTTTTCACAAAAAACACAATATAATAGAAAAAAACTACGTTCCATCTATGATCGGGCGGGAGCGATCATGGTAAAAGCTACGTTAAACTAAATGAAGGTAAAGAGGGGCTTCTAAAGATACCAAAATGAACCACGTGGTTTATGGATGACTCCTTAGAAATCTCTGAAACTTAGAATTAATTGGAAATTTTGTAATTCTTTGGAAATTTATGAAATTCCTTGAAAATCATTCAAATTCATTAGATTATTTTTATTGATTTCTTGGATTTTTTAAGATTTTTTTATTTAAAATTCCAGTGATTTCTCAAGAAATCAAAAATACAAATAATCAAATATTAAATATTAGAATTCTTGTTTAAGAAACAGTGAAAATTCAATTCAAATAAAGTATGCAATTTTAACACCAAACCACGGAATTTATTTTGACCGCCAATAATTTGCTAGTTTGTAAGTTTCCGATATTTAAAAAAAAAATCAATTTTATTTTAAATTTATAAAAAAACAATTTTCTGACGATAGCGATAATCCTCGCTGAAAACTTAAACATAAAATTGTTTTTTATTAATATTTAATTAACTTGTTATATTAAATTTATTATATTTCACAAGATAACATTTTCTTATTTTTAAATAATTTTTTTAAATATTATTATGCAAAAAAATTAAATATTCTTTTAAAACGTATGAGGAGAAATGAGAAGAATGGAATTCTTGAGTTCAAATGTTACCGTGAAACCGTGAAACAAGTAAAATATAAATAAAAAACTCAAGTTGAGACTCTTACAAAATCTTGTTACTCCTGGCTTATGCCGGAAAAGCAAACCATTTAAAAACAATACCAAGATTCTCTGAAGATAGAATTCCAGCCCAAAAGCCCTGTGTATTTGAATGAAATTGGAATGGGAAACTCTACGCTGCTAGAAGCGAGAGTATTTCAATTCTGAAAAACCCAAAAGAAACATTTAAATAGGTTAAATATGGACACTGAGGCCATTTTACATCGGAGTTTTTCAGCTTCAACCAATTAGAATAATGTATTTTGACTGAAATCGGTTGAAGCAAAGGTTCCATTCTATTGAAGTCAAACCTCTTACTTACTTTTTCTCTTAATTTTGACTTTAAACAGTATTTGACCTTGAAAAAAACTCAGACTGCTCAAACTTGTTTATCAATTCACGACAGCAGTATAGTATGGTAGTTTTTACTACTGTAGATCAATGTTGTCTTTTCGGGAATTTCTGATTACTAGTTCTATTAGATAGAACGTTTCTTTATTTTTTTCTTAAGAAAGACTTTAAGGCCGTCAAAGACCTGGCAATATATTTTCCATAATAAGGAAATTTTACATTCGAGAGATTCTAGGTGATTTGATTAACTCGATTATACTCGACGGAAATATTTTCTAGATATTTTACAATTTTTGTGTGCTCATATTACAATACATTTTGTAAGCATATTTCTCGTAATAAATATTTACTGAATGTGAATTTGATTTAAACGAAATTTATATATTGTTAATATAAAGTGAATATTGTAAACGGCAAATATTAAAATATCTTTAAAGTTTATAACTTTATTTTTATTAAATTTTTGCTTTAAAGTTGGATTTTAAATTTTCTTTCTATTAGAAAACAAGGAATTTTTATTTTATGTTTCTTTTACAACTTTTGTAAGTGAACGTCCGGCTGATATCGAGTACGTGGCAACAATCTAAAACTTAATATCTGAAAATATGAAAACGGACGTTGGTAACATATTTTTGGTGGCAGTTTGTGACGAGTGTACATTTTCTCGTCAATTTCCCTTATAGTCAAGCAAAACCCGATCGTAAAAAGCTGGATACATACGTAAGGTTTGAATCGTATTTATAGTTTGCAGTCCCTGAATATTTCAACGAAAAAAACTGTTTCACATTAGGGCTAAACGCACATAGCAGTTTTTACTCAAAATAGAAGACATCCTGTTTTAATATTTGTTAATATCATAAAATAAACTTAACCCTTTGTTTTTCTCGGGTATATAACGTATTTATGTACTTTTAGGGTAAAACGTGAAATACAAAGTTACCAACTTTATATTTTATGTAGGTTTTGTTGAAAATATACCATGTTAACTTTGTAGCACCAAATAATTTACATTGCTACTTGTGTGTTTTAAAATAAAAGTAAAAAAAACATATCATAAAGAGAATTATAATGAAAGATCTATACAACATTAAAAATGGTTAGTTAACTCGATAGGGTTCAGCTTTACATGAGCATTGTTATAAATTTTATTTTAAATTTTACATGTTTTATTTATTTATATTATTTATTAATAATTCATTATTATTATTATTAATTGATTAATTATTATCAACCTACGAAAGCCTAAACGTTTAAAATTTGTTTAAAATCAAAATATCTTCTACAATATATTTGGATTACCTGGTCAATCGATTTTTTATTTTTATTTATTTATTTATTTATTTATTTATTTATTTATTTATTTATTTATTTATTTATTTATTTCTTTATTTCTTTATTTCTTTATTTCTTTATTTCTTTATTTCTTTATTTCTTTATTTCTTTATTTCTTTATTTCTTTATTTTTTTATTTCTTTATTTCTTTATTTCTTTATTTCTTTATTTCTTTATTTCTTTATTTTTTTATTTCTTTATTTCTTTATTTCTTTATTTCTTTATTTCTTTATTTCTTTATTTCTTTATTTCTTTATTTATTTATTTATTTATTTATTTATTTATTTATTTATTTATTTATTTATTATTATTGTACTGTTCTTATTCTCTTACTATATGGTAGTACCGTCTGTTGACGGTACGTTTTAAGATTTTTTTTAAGATTAAGTTAATTATAACTAAATTTTACTAAAAAACAGAGATTGTGCTATAAGATACTGTTAAACTGGTTCCTTTATGCATTTATTACAACTTATATTTGCCGTTTACAAGCGCACAAATCTTTCGTATACGTTTGAACCAGTGAAGATAGAAAGAGTAAGCGGAAATTTGGTACTTAATTGACTAACAGACTTTTTTAGACAATCCATTAGTACTTAAATCAATCTTGCGATTTTGATAAAGGTTAGGTGATTTTACTTGCACCGAATGTTTGCCAATATGTTACTCACATGACTATACGGGCCATTACATCTGTTAAATTGTGTTTGATTACATAGTGATAAGATTTAAAAAAGCTCTTTGTAAGCCTTTTAATCGGACTGAGTTTCAGGCGTCATCGTTAGAAATAACATTATTATAGTTGTATTTATGTTGTATGTTGTAATTATGTTTATCATAAAAGACTGAATTAATCGATTAAAACTAATTTAAGTTGTTAGCATACTAATGGTCGGTAGCGTAAAAGCTACTTAGAATTTAAACCATGCGTGAAATAATTATAAACTATTATAATATAACAAATGCATTTTAATTACTGTATATTTTGTTAATAGTAATTATTATTATAAACTTAGAAGAACGCACTATGATTGGTTTATTGAGATAGGTAATGGCCAGTTCTATCGAAAACTTTAAAGCTCGCCACAAATGATCAACCTAAGCATGGCATACCCATCAGATATCAAACATTTAAAATTTTAAAAAAGATTAACTTTCTAGCTTAAGTTGTTAACTTAACCTAACTTAACAAGTTAAGGGGAACTTCATTGCTCTTCTATTCAAATTTTTTTGCACAGAACGAGAGACCTTCAAAGATTTTAAATTAACAAATGACATTTTTTTAATTTAATTTTTTATTTTTTCCTTACTTAACGTTTAGTACTAATAGCTATTTTAGTCAAGAACTTTTTCTATTTATCGGAACATTTTTTCCATTTAACTTCAAAATATCAGGTTAGTGTCTATAGATATAGACACTAACCTGATATTTTAGAATTTTTAGCCTACTCGTTCTGGTAGTTTACTAATGTCCAGTGTCCTGGACATACATTTTATGTATCGATTTTAATAGAGTAAATTCTTACCCAGTTTTATTATTTCATTATTTAAAAAAAATATTTAGAATTTAATATTAAGATACTTGTGGTATTATAAATGGAAAGCATTTATGGAGGGCGCCACTGTTAATATAATTAATTAAATTAATTAAAAGGGATGTAAATGTATCCAATATAAAAATAAATATTAATAAATAATTAATTAATGTTACAGAAATTAGGTATAAATAAAAAAAATAAACAGTTAAGTTTAGGAAATATTTTAACTGCGAGGGACTGTCACTTATGGTACGCATACTGTAACTAAAGTGAAGAGCTTTTTTTATGTTTTTTATATTTTCATGTAAATCGAAAAACTTGAAATGGTACATTTTTATAGATATTTTGTATAGATAATCCATACGCCTGTTGCTTAGTGAGTTGAAGATTGTTCAGGTTTCAATGGAATCGAATGCCTGATGTAATCTATAAGACCATCCACAGTGAGATTAACACTATGCAACAGTTTTGCAGAAATACAACTAAATTGATTAAACAAATAATTTTATAATTGAATTTGTCAAATAATAGATAATATTGAAGTGTGAATGTAATAAGAAGTAATTTAAAATAAATATAGAAATGGAAAAATAAAATTTAGTAATTCCTAAATTAGGAACACTTAAGATCGAAGCAATATAAATTGAAGTGGGTTTTGAAAACTACATCTGCCATACAAGCTATAAATTCCTTTTCTGATATCGGTTAAGCAATTCTGGTTTTTGCGATCAACCCCAAACATCTCAACTTCACATATTGGATACCGGCATTAATAATCTTACCCCTTACTAAATGTACTGTATTATAGTAAGCACTAAAGTTAAAAGTATTCAGCTTTTATGCATTCTTCCATCTGTAAGTAACTACTTAAAGCTTTTCTAGCGTTTTTTGACGAATAATTTTTTATACTTTTCGAGAGGATATCTACTCGAACGATATAATAAAGATTCTTTTTTCAATTTTTTTTGTAATTTATATGCTGCTTATTGCATTATTTCGTAAAAAAAAATTTTGTATTGTGCAAGGGTTAAAAATTACAAGCCATTAGTGTAAACGTTTCGAGTGGACAAATCATTCTTAAAGAAACGTGAGCAAAGCAGAACTGTACTACATTTAAAGTTTCTTATTACTTTAGTGATACATTAGGTTAAAAGCCTAGACCGAAAACAAATTAATCCGATACACTATTTGGACATGTTCCGGTTCAATGCCCAAACTTACTCAGAACAGACAAATCACATTACACCAATCAAAGAGTTTGCTAAATCAACGATATATTTATAGATTATGCAAAATATTCCAATATATAAAATTTGATTGATGCACTCAAGCAGAAAATGTAATGCTTGTATTTTGTCGCTGGAAATCGATGTCAAATTATATTAAAATCCGCTTGAAAGCTAGTTTTACAAGCGTGTTCTAGAAGCGGTCACCCTTTCAGGTGCAAACCGCAACTAAAAAAAATAATATTACTAGAATAAAATTTTCTGTAGGCTTAAAATTTAATTGAATATTTTTATCTTGTCTGTGTGGGAAAGCAAAAAATTACCATCAGACAAGAAATATTCAAATAATTTTACATACGAAATCCTCTTGAAATCTACGATTTAGTATAAATACATAAACTTTTTCTGTCCAACTTTTTGTGCCTACTGTACAAATTATACCCATTAAATATTAACTTAACGATTCAACTTGGAACATTTTTTTAAGCCAAAAACGTTTTGTTTTATTTAAACATGCAATTAACAAGGGTATCTTTATTTATTTGTGATTCGTTAATTGTGTTTCGTAGATTACTATGGAAAATTAATGTTTTTCGATCGAAAGCCGACTTGAAAGTTTTATGTTTTCTCATTTAGGTTGTACGGTTGTACATAAAAATTTCCTACATGAATCAGTTGAAATCGAGGAAATCAAATGTAGCTTGAAAATCAGTTGACCCTAAAATAACAGTAGATCTCACCGAATTCAATCTCTTATCTGTTATTTTTTGTTATCTAGATACGCGCTTTCACAATCCTTGTTATTTTGATCCTACAAAATTGCAATCATTTAATAAATTTCAGCGTTTTTTGAGATATGCTGATCCTAATGTTTTTGATATCGTATTTCATTGTTGAATAATATTTGCTACGATAACTTCGGGGGTTGAAATCTAGAACGCAATATACCACTAGTGTCAGTCATTTATTCGTAATTAATCATACCCTTGAGCCTGCAATTAATAAACCCCGTGCATGTTTAGCATTTAATTGCTGACAATCGCAAATTATTTTATATATATTTCGAGAATACAACTTCGATATTCTTTTATTTTTTATCTAACTAATCATCAAATTAAAAATTTTCCAAAAGAAAATCTTTTTCCAATAAAGCGAAAATTTAATTTTCCAAATAACTTTAATTGTTATTGCAATTGTGAAGTTTCGAGTACAACATTTTATAAACTGCATATTGCTTTCATTCATCGAACCGTAAAGCGTGTCCATTTCTGTTGATTCCACTCACGAAATGAATGAAAAGCATCTTGACACAGCGGAAATATTTTGATAGAAGAGTAAGAACAAAGAGCTTTTTTTAAATGGCTAACTTTTCGTGCTTGAGTTGCTAGTTGTCGGTTCTAAAGAGGAATCTTTATGTGCATCATTCTTTTGTTTGAAAACTTTTATTTTTAACTTTCCAAGTTCAACATATAAGAATTATTGTTTTGTAAATGGATCGTGAAAACTCTTAATATATTTACAAGTTATTTCATTAAGTAATACCAATAAAAATTAATTTATAGTAGGATTACTCAGGCGATTTTCGCCTTTTTTTGAGAATTTAAGAATTCTATATTGTAAGATTTTGTAAGAACTTTTAAATACGAAAATCTCTTGGTGTTCTTTTTTAGTTCTTCTTAATTTTCCGCACAACTACAGAGCACTACCATAATCGCTTTAATATTAACGAATAATGTGGTGTCATCGGTTAAAAGCTATTACAATAATGTCCATGTATTATAAATATAATTAATTCTATTACGTTAATAATACATGATTTTAATTGAATATGTTTAATATACCATTGCAATAGCCATGTATTGATGCAATACTACTGCTGAAACAATAAAACATATATTACCATATCTAGTAATAAACTATTTTGAGATAATTAGTATATTTAGCGAGATAATATAATTATCTAGAACGCTTGAATAACAGTCAATATTATTGCAATATCCAGCAAAACAGTGTTTGCTGCTGATCATTTTGGACTTTATAAGCTCCTTCGCATGTCCTTCCAGTGGACGGGTGACTTAAAAGTTCCACAAACGAACGGGTGAGATCCATCAGGACTAAAGTTAAAAAACGTCTAACAATTTTTTTTTCTTTCATAATTAAAAATAATTTTTTTATGAATATAATTATGTTGATCTAAGTTATAGCGCAATTTGGGGACTGATATACCTCACCCGCCCGTTGAAGGGTTAATGAGATTTTGTCGCCTTTACTTCACTACCTCGTTTCGCCAACGACCAATTTTAATATATGAAAAATCGAACGTAATTTGATAATTTAATTAAATTTAATTCATATTACCAACTTAGTAATTTAATCTTAATTTCAATTTCGCAGATTAAAATGTATTACTTTATCAATTTATCTGACAGTGACAGTTTTTATATGTTATGAAGGTTAGGTTAGTTAATAAAAGTCTCAGATTCATTGCAGGTAATATGTAAAATAGTGTGTATGGCACGGGACGAAACACGATTTCAGTCCAAGGTGGTCTTCGCTCGGGCAAAGAATCCTCACCCTGGTCTGAAATTGTTTTGTTTCGTCCCCAGCCAAACAATATACTATTACGAAACTTACGTAAGGAATACGTCGGACCCCCCTCCCCCTACGTAATTAATGAACGGCCCTTAATTAAAATTTAGAAATTTTATAAAAAAATTTTGACGTTTATTTTTAATTTTTGAAATTTATAAAATTAAAATTTTTTTTTATTAAGAAAAAATTTTATAGAACAAAAGTTGTAGGTAATTTTGTACGGATAATTTTTGTCATAATAAACTTTTACCTATTTCATTGCGATTCGGAGTTATGATGGATTATGTTTTATCGCTTCAAGTAAACCCCCCGTTTCCTGTTAATTTTTAAACTTTAATATAATATTATATTGTATCTTATATTAAAATAGAGTATTCACTAATTCAATTAACAACGTCTCGTAGCTTGATATAATAGGGAGACAAAGTTAATTTGACCACATTTTGACGTTGAATTAACGTTAATATTACGTATTTATAGGATAAGTATTTATAACCTACAATTTTACAAAGAGTAAAGTGAATACCAAAATCTTGAATACCAATTTCCCTTTTTGCTTCCAATTACTGCAATACCTTGACAACAATTCTCTTGCAATTTCATGATTTCTCCTTTTTTTTATTATCAGATAAAAAAAGTACAAAGTAAAAGTTTAACAAAAAAATGTGCATCAACATTGTGTTATTAGCACTACTTAATATTATATTAACGTAATTTTATGAATAACATTAGTAAACACAATAAATGCATTTTACTAAGCATTTTTTATATACTATATTGTGATTGTAGTGATAAAAAACAATTAATAATACGAAAAATAGTTTGGATATCTTTTTGTCTTTCAAAACAACTTTGTTGGAAACAATCACAATTGTACAAAAATTATTAATTAACTTTTGAAATATTATTTAAGTGTTAAATAATTTAATTATAAAATTAAACTTTAATTGTAATTTCTAACAAAGGCGATAGCAGTCGCTGAAAGCTTAAAAATATAATTTCATTATGTTATTGAACTTAACTTGTTATTTAAAGCTTTATTGTTTAATTTTAAAGTAAAATTTTCAATTGCAAAAGCAAAAACTAAAAAAGTTAGTTTAATAAAGTGGTTAATATGCTAAATTTTAATTTTATTATTTAAACGAAAATCAATGATTAGGTAGAATCATAAATTAAAATCATTTTCGTGGCCTCATTAAATGTTCGATGTAAATGGAAACACTTAAAAGCATAATGAGCAGCACTTTAAAAATAAAAATAAGAATAAAATGAAACGAACTAAATTTAGAACGATCGACGGATATGAAAACTAAATGTCGAGCTCTTTTCCTAATTCCTACCAGTCGGTAACACCAAATCTGAACTTTAATGTTACATTTGGGTCGAGTCCACGAATGATGCTATAGTAACATTTTGTTTTTATAGCACACTAAATAAATTAAATAATTCATAAATTTATCTAGCATTTTTCTCGAAAACTTTCTTATGTAACCCTAGAACAATTTTATATGTCTGTATAGAGAAAAAATTGTAGATTACAAAAATGCTAAAAAAAAACATGTTGCTATTTGAAATAATAAATTCATGTTTACTTCCGGTTGAGTTTGAAGTACAAAAAAATTTACTTCCGCAGTTTCCGATGGTAAATTTCGAGTTGAATAAAAAACTATTTAAACTTTTTTTTTGTATCTAGTAAGATATAAGAATTATTCACTGTTACCTCTTATCGTGAACACACTGTATAGCATCCTTTTTTTTAAAATCCAATAAATTATAAAAAATTCACAATGAAGACATACATTAATTATTTAATGTTACACCGAATAAAACTTGCGCCGAAATCTATGGTTGCGCGAAATTAATACAAAACTGAATTCATGCCGAATTAAAATACTTAGGAATCTCTTGAAAATTTAAACTTAATGACTGTAATATTATCTGTGAAATCTAAACTAGATTATTTAAATAAATTAAATTCAATCAATTCAACATGGTAGATGCCACGAATATTGAACGGATTACTTGTATGCTATTCAGAATTTTGATTGCATAAGTAACAATATGCATGTTCCTTTATTTGTCAAGTAGAGTTTGATTAATTTGCACAAATAATAATTACTTATTAGTTTCAAACAATTGGACGATAGAATAGACAATAGTAACAGCTTGAGCAACTAAAACTTATTTGTTTTGGAAAATCAGTTCTGACAGATAATCTCCATTTAGAATAAACTGTACAAATCTATTTAAATGCAGACAAAGTACAAGTTATTAATTCTTTTATTTCTTAACCGATGAGAATGGGAAACAGGAAGAAACATGCAGTTCGGTAATAAATATTCCTGCGTTATTACTTTAATTGTGTTTGGTTTATGTTATTTAAAGCTGCAATTCCGTCGCAGTGCGGTGGCTCCAAAGACTTTTATCAATGTTTATTTAATAATTTTGTTCTTTTACACATGGTTGCCACATACAAAAATAGCATACGCCTGTTGTAGCCGTTTCTGTTCAAGAACAGTGCAGCCGAAGGCTAAATCTTTGTCGAGTAAATATAAAATCCTGTTCAGATTCCTGTTCCCATTTTAGATCTAAACATGTTCAGTCTAAAAATTTCTTAATTTTCCTAAAATTTCCTAAATAGCTTATTAGCTTATAATAGCTAATTAATCTAATTAGGAGTAGTTTAACAACAAATGTATGCATTCTGTTGACGGTATGTACGTAAACATAAAATCAGAATTTATCCGAAATATGAGAAATTGGTAAAACTTGAGATAAGATCAATCAATTTGCATATGCATATGGGTGCAACAATTTACCATTTATTTTGAAATTTTATTTAACTTTTTTAATTTAATAAATTAATAATTTAAAATTGAATTGAGATACTTTAAAAAAAAGTAAACGAAACTATAAATATAAATTCCATTTACATTAGGAAGTTTTTTTGTTTTAATTAAAAATTAGCCTGCCAGACAGAAAATTTAAGTACCTACTAGATTAGATTTTCTAGAGTATCGATTTTGAAAGATTTGGAGATAGGAAACAACAGCACAATACGAGTATATGATGATAAAATACAATAGAAAAACAGAATTAAATAGTTGTTTCATCAATACAAAAAAACGCTGTTCTTATATTGTTTCTTTAAATACTTAATACAAAAATAAACTAAAACATATAGAATTATATTTTTCGTGTTTTCCTATAGTAAGCAAACTAATCTAATACAAAACTACAAAAGAATTGTTTACAAAATATGTCAACACAAAATATGAGAGTTTATAGTCGATTTATTCAGGTCAGCATCTTACTATATTTTAGTTATTTTTAAGTTATCTCCGTTGGAGAGTGAAATAAATTAATCACAGGATGTTAACAGTTGCCAATCTGTGGTAGGCTCCGCCCATTAAAAATCATAGATGCGCGTCAGGTACACGTACAGTCAATAGAATGGAATGTACGTCTGATAGGAAAAAACAAAACTTATTTGATTTTATTTCTGTTTAGGAAGTGCAATCTTTAAAATGCGACACGAGACGTTAGTCGAGTGACAATTAAGTAAAGCGGCGATTAGTGAATTTATTCATTCTTTCGATAGACCAAAATAACACAATATATTTTTTACAGGTTGCAGTAAAAGTCTTCTGTATCTAGCAACAGGAAAACACTAATGTGTGAACACAGAGAAAGAGAAAATGATATCACTAAATCATAAGGTTTTTGAGTTGCAAGCTGTAGTTGCTCTATATAATAGCTGCATTTTTATGAAAATCCTATAACAATGGCGTAAGTAGGTACCTAATATCCGATAAGTGTCTGAACACCACGAAGTAAGAGAATCAGGAAAGTGATAAAAACGGCAGTAACTAGAAATTAGCACAAAACAAACAATAAACCACAGCTCGGAGTTATTTATTAGTTGTATAGTTCAGGTATGGGATTTAATACTTTACCGGAACCGAAAGAAGCCACCACTACAAACAACGTAATAACAAACGGCTAAAAAAAGTTAATAAGGGTTTAAGTTAGAGCTTTTAACATTTTCTGGTTTTATATTCGATAAATCAAATTTGGTAATTTTGAAAGTGTTTCATAAAACATTTTGGGTAATAAATTAAGAATAAGAACTTTTTTTATATAATATGACAGATTATGAAAGTATTTGACACGTTTGTGACCGGTGACCTGGTAGGTGTCTCAAGGGACTTATAAATAATTCATCCGGATAGGTTTCAGCACCGTAATTTTTTAAAAGCTATTATTTATTGGCAGTTTAAGTTATCCGATTGCTCAGTATAATTTATTCTCCCTATATTTTATACACTGTAAACGCGACTTGGCATGAAAAGCAATATTTCTTTAGTACATATTGAAATTTCTTTTAATACCATCGTAACTCTTATCAAATTTTAAACCACACTAAACCTAAATTTCAGCTTCATACCTATTTACATTTTTTAATACTTCAGTAAAAAATTTTATAAGGACTGCGTTAATTTTTTAAAAGCTCCCTAGCGATATCAATTTAATATTAAATTGATATGATGTTTATGCTGTCATTTATATTTTTCTTTTTATTATTACAGTACTCAAAACCACTCATCACATTGTCATTTAATTTATTTTTTACATATTTATAAGTACTTAATAATCTTAAAGAAATAAAAAAAAGTAAAAATAATTTCCTTTTCTTTTATTCGGAGCAAATATGCTCTTTGAACACTAAATGAAAAATTTTCAAAGTTTCTTAATAACCTAGTGAGGTTGTGGATAACAAACCTTACCCACATTCAAGGTGGATAATACCTTTACAGTCCCATGCAACCGAATTAGGACGGAGCCGGACATTTGAACGCGGTCGTTTGAACGCAGGGACGTTTGAAAGCAGGGACGTTTGAACGCGAGAACCCAGATGCAATTGCACCCCCCTCCATTATATTTAACCCCATTATTTTTAAATATTTAAATAAAATTAAAAATAAATATAATAAATGTGACCTTTTTTTACTTTGCACAGAATAAAATCACAGAAGCTGAAATACTAAGCAAATAAAAACTAACTGGAATTGGAGAACAAACAAAAAGTTTTATTTTTTATTAATTTTTGACCTTGACTTTTGTCAATTGGCCAGACTTATGTAAATATAGAACCAATTCTTAAATCCACAACGTATTGATGCACACCGGAAGGCCGAGCTAAGAAATTCTGCCAAGTCCGAGATTCGAACTCAGAATTTCTGCTCTCAACTCAATAACTCAACCAGCGATTACACCAATCCACTGCTGTGGTTAAACAAAAAGTTTATCGATATATTTATTTATTATACGAAACTTAACTATTAAACTATTACTATTAAATATCAAATCGAGGGGGCTACAATTAATTAATTAATTAATTGTAAATACGAGGATTAATCCACCTCAATGAATGGATTTTGTAAGTCCGAAAGGACACAATGCTATTAAATAAGTAAATAAAAATATGGAATCATTAAACATTAAGTGGAACAATTCTCCATTACCCTTCAGACCTGACCTCAAAATTAATACTTAAAATTTGTAATGGGGGGGGGGGGGGGATAATTCAAACTAGTTTGGTAAGGGAGAGTCTATAAATTATGCAAGGACAATTTTCAATTTTTGGAATTTTTAATCCCCCCTCTCCACGTATTAGATTTCTGATACTCCCCAAACTCACTACTTCACCTAATTATGAAATGAATAGTTAAGTTTTGTATAATAAATAAATATATCGATAAACTTTTTGTTTGTTCCAATTCCAGTTTTTATTTTTATTTTTCTAAGTTTTAAGTTACAAATTTTATCTGACTACCTAAATTTTTACTATATAGTAAGTCAGGAATGCATCAACCCTTGAAGACAAATACAAAAAATAATGCTTAATCGAGCAAATTATTTACTTGTGTCGGAATTATTCTTGCTGTAATGTTTTTCAAGTAAACCAAAGCGAAATTAGATTCGATGTGAAGAATAAAATTCAAGATACTATTTGGGAAAATAAAGATGAGATAAACCTAATGCCAAAAATGGTACCCGCTGTGATTAAAGCAAAGGGCGGAAACACAAAATATGAATAACAACGTGTAAAAGTAATAAAAGTTGAAGTTGGAGTTTATTTGTGTCTTTTAATTTTACCTAAAAATTGAAATAACATATTTTTTCAGTGGTCCTAATTCAGTTGCATGACACTGTACTGTATATTTGTGTATATCCCTGGTGGTAGCTTAAAGCTAGCTCAACTTTACTGAGAAAGCAGAGCTTTTATGGGAATGATTATCTTTAGACAAAATATTAATAAAATTGATCTGAACAATATCCAATATATTTGAATTTGAATAAAAACAAGCAATGTATTGATGGAATTGATGGAATCAGCATACCAAACTTGAACATGATATCGGAACATACAATTAAAACCAGTAAAATCTTCTCAAGTACTAATTGAATTATATTAGTTCATTTATTTAAAATTTACGATTGAAAATATACCTACTTATTTGGTAGATGTAAAAAGTCGAAAAAGTTCTTTAGACATCGGAAGCTTGTGATTAGGAAGTAAAGTCCAATTGAAATATTTGCAATTCTCTTGAAATACTTTTAAAGGATCTCACTTTACTTTGTCTTAAGTGCACTATACCAATAAGATTTTTATAGTAGTTCACTATTATATAACTAAAAGGTATTCCGAATTTACCTTATCGTTGGCGACCTTACACTATTACGTACACTTGATGTTGTTTCGCATTTGATTCTGAATTATTTTCTCGTAATACCGCGGTGAAATGATAATTCACAAAATAGAACACCTAAAGAGTGCAAACGTGTTTGGTTTATAAACAATTCTTTCTATACCAACTATACGTATTGGATTAACTTAATATTGTTCCGCGCGGTGGCGTTGTTTTTTTCTTTTTTTTCGGTTAAACATATATTAGGCAATTCACAATAGTTCAATCGCGGAGCAGTAAAATTCACCAAATTTTAATAAGCTTTGGTGTCAGTTGAATCTTTGCATTGTTAATTGCACTAGATATTTTAAACACTGAACTACGCTAATACCAAAACAAACAAAGTCCAGTTGGTTCAAATAAAATTTACTGCAACCAATACAAACAAAACTAGCAATACTAACATTATTGTACTCCCAGTTAAAGCTTTGTAATCCAGATTATTATTTGCCTCAGGGCTGTTACATGACGAAAAGGAAATACAAATTATTAAATATATTTTTTTTCCAAATATTAATTATTATTAGTATTACTGAAATATTAATTTTCACAGAAAATAACATTTTACATGATTTACTCCTAAGTTTTCAAATTTACGATCAATATTTTATCTCTATTGTATCACATACACAGTGAGCCATAGAGACGTGGGCTTGTTAATCTCTATTGTAATGTTATTTTTGCAGCCAGTTGGAATGTACGCAAACAAATACGAATGGGCAGGATCCAGAGAGATGGGCGATTGTTCGATAAGGATAAGAGAAGCCCAATTAGAATTCGATGATGGTACTTGGGAATGCCAAGTAACAGCCAGCGAATTTCATACACAAGATGCTTTAACTAGTTTACCTATTCGATTGGTGGTGAGGGGTAAGTTGCTTAAGTTTTAATTACACTACATAGTCATTACTAAAGCATTTTCAATTATCGTGTAGCAATATAATAGTTACAGTTTCACTTTACAAATACAATTAAATTTTCTAACTTTACTGTTTCACTTAAATGCTCGAGGAAGTTTTACAACTTATGGGAACTCAATTTTAAAATGTGCTGCGGCTGAAACTTTTTTCTTTTATTTTCTCTTTGGTTGAATTTAATTTTTTTTAACTTTTAAAGATTTTGTTTAATTTGAAAATTTTAAGTAACGAAAAAAAAAAATGAATGCAGTCTATGTAGGCCATTTAAACAAAAATAAAAATTGGCCAAATGCTCACTGCAGTGGGGCTTGACATAAATATCGATAGAGATTTTAGGGTGGAAATGTTGACACTCAGCAAAGAAATTATTAGAATTATTAAAAACCTAACTGAACTAACTAATTACAGCAGTGCAGGATTTACGAATAAGCTAAGCAAGCTATAACTTAGGGCCCCCACTTTCTTGGGAGTCCCCAAAAATATTGTCCAATTAGGGGCTGTCCATTAATTACGTAAGGATTGGGGGGAGGGAGGTATTGGAAATCTTACGGACCTTTACTTTTTTTAAATTAAATCTATTATTTTTACCAGGATATTAAGGAATTACCAATTTTTTGTATTAACTTTTTTATGTAGTTAATTAATCTTTATTAACTTTTATTTATATAAACAAAATTGGTTTAAATTTTTGTATTTTTCGTATAACGTAACAATATTATTGTTATTCATATTTTATAAATATAAGCGGAGGAAAGGGGGGCTCTACATTATTTTTGTTTAATAAATCTTACGTAAGATGTGACTGGGGAGAGGGGGATTGCCAAAATCTTACATGCCCTTATGTGAGGAGGGGGGGTCAAAAATTACAAAAATCGTCCTGACTTAATTAATGGATAGCCCCTTACCAAAAATTATATTTGGCATTGACATATAATATCTGGGGTACATTTTGCAACCCTTATAACTGGCGGGGTGTGCCATTTGGCAGTTCGAGCATTTTGCTGAGGAATCAGGAGGTTTTGGGCATGAGATGGTATGGTGTTCACCACAGCATACTTGATACTTATGAACGATAATTACTTTGGACGAGGCCAAATCGTTGGCATCTGTGATACTGGTTGACTTCATTTAGAGTGAAGGGTTTTGATACAATATTTAATACCTTAGTGATATTAAAAATTTCCTTCTCTTGGGTATTTTGTCAAAAGTGAAGCAAAATAGGGGTATTGGTGCTATGGTCTTTCTTTGTCGGGATTTAGAATGTGAACTCTACATCCTGTAGTACTTCATGGCACTGAAAGTTATCGCCAAACCTTCAGCCTTGTTTTTGGCATTAGAGAAGTGTAGCTTGTTTAAGTTAAATTTTTGTATCAAGTACTGTCACTTTTTTCGCTGAACCAGCACGATGGGAGCAATTTGTTTTCCTCCGTGGTAGTAGAACTAGGTGCAGGTACAGGAGGAAATGGATTCGAATTGGGTTTTTCAGATAAGATTGCTGGTTGGGTGGGCTTGGTCAGGTTTGCAGCTGGGATCTTGTCGGTCAGAGTTTTAGGACGACTGAGGACGATAAATCATACTTCGGTTCCACTACTGAAAAGCAAGGAGGGCCACTCTCGCCTTCCAAGAATTCAAGGAGTTCAAGGAGTTTTAAGTGGACTGGGACTTTTAGGATGATGGATAGTCTGGGATTTTTAGATTGTGTGATGGGGCTGGTAGATTAGAAGATGGGGCCAGGTGGTTTGATTTGGATGAAACTGGAGTTGAGATAATCCCTGATACAGGGATAATCTTAATATTTTGAGCGCTGTATTAATCGAAATTGGGATTGGTAGTTGAAAATTGTAAAATATCGGGGTATTGACAGTGGCGTATTTACCCAAGGGCCAAGAGGGCCATGGCCCGGGGCGGAAGGCTTCAAGGGGCGGCGCAAGCCGTCCCTCGCGCTTGGCTTGGGGCGCATTTACACTACACTCGCATCACGCATCTACACTGAGAGAACAAATAAAACTTAATTTTTGTTTTTTTTAATTCATTTATGGGGCGGCAAAACTTTTGGGCCCAGGGCGCCAAATTTTAAAATACGTCACTGGGTATTGAGTGAAGTTTTTATAGTTATTTCACCTTAAGTTAGGGAGTTATAGATTCCCTATTTTTGAACGACTGGGATAGAAAGTAGGATGAGTGGCGTATTTAGCCAATTGTTAGATATGCTTTGGTTCTTCATCAGTCCCCTGTGATTAAGTCCACAGCAGGGTCTACGTGCGTATGTTTTCTGGATTTATCGGGAGCAAGATTTGAGGAATCTTGAGGGTGACGTTTGACACCCCCCACCTGGTGAGGTGCGTCAATTGTAGGAGTAGACTGCAGACTGCATTTATTGTATTCAGCCATATATCCACCCTCTGTCGGCTTCAAAGTAGGGTAACTCATCTATTCTCATAATAGTTAGTGTCATCAAGGAGCTTGATAAACAAAATTCGTTGGTGAATTTGGAATTTTTTCTTCAAAATTCTGAATTAAGTTGGCACTTTTGACTTTACTGATTTTAATTAGGAAGCGCACTAATGTTAAAAATCTATACTTACATCGGTAACTGGTTTTGAGCGAATACCTCTAGCTGGCGTGTTTGCCTGGTTGCAGCCTACTTTTGCGTGTATGTAAGGTTGGCAATTATGTTGCGAGGGAAAGATAAACAACTTGTATCTAAAAGTTAAAACTTGAGATTTGCAGAGTATCTTTACCGATTTCATAAAATGTAAAAATTTGAATAAGTATTTGTTTCAACAACACTTCGCACATTTATGTAAATTAATTTAAAAATCATTCTTCAATCAAGTAAACAGGACACGTGTTTTTTTATTCATTTATTCAACTGCAAATTATTTTAATTGACCATTGCATTGTTCGAATGTATGTAGAGCATCAATATTATTTCATTTTTCAAGTCAATTACATATAATTTTTTGCAATTGAGGACGTTTTGTCAACTTAATAATAAATAATTGTTTTACTTTCCACAATTTATTGTTTTGTTGCTGCATATTCATTTATTATAAAAATCTTTAGATTGGAGCAGATTAAAGAGATAAACAGCGGAGACACACGCTAATGACGAACGTGTAATAGAACAGTTTACGGGGGGCACGCCATTAGCCAATCAATGCCATTCGAGGTTAATTTTACAATTTTTCGCTTAATTAGTAGTCATGTTAGCAGTGAAAGACGATTATACTTAGAATCATATATTTAGAATGTGGTTCATTAATTTTGTCAGCGAAAATCTACAAACGAACTTTGTTTTGACAATGTTTCAAAGCAATCTTAGACCTTAAATCATCTCGGTTAAATATTTAGGATTACGAAAAATAGTATTGTTACTGTAATATTATAATTCCATATAATAAGTTTGTTGCATGCACTTGTTGAAGCAGTTAGAGTAAAGTGGAGTTTAACCCAATTAACCCAGTTTATTCATTTCTGTGTGAAAGACCCTAAATGATAGAATAACTAACTGCACAGTAGCGGTGAAGGTACGGGAACTGAGATATAAATTTTAAAAGGAATCTTGTCGTACCAGTTGTAAGCATTTCCCGATCTGAAGCAGTAAATTTAAAATTTTTAACTGAAAGCTAAATTGATCTTGTGGCTTGAAATCGTGTACTAATTCGCGTTAATCGTAATTAGGTATTCGTGGATGTTAAATATAAATGTGAAAATACTTCCTTTATTTTCGAAAAATAATAACCATAAATTTATTATTGATTAGGTAATAAATATAAAAAAATTTGTTAACAAAGTAGAATATTTGATATAAATTTATTTTTTTCCAAGTACTTGCTCCACTAAACTGTAGCCAACGTCATTTAATTCATTCTGTACATATTTATTTTCTTTAATATGCTCGACCCATTCCCTATATCCATAATCGGGATGAACTCCACCTAACGTTTTTGGTAAATGTTTGGGTAAAATGTGCTGATATAAGGCATTCTTGTCGGAACCATGAATGAAAATCCTTTTCTTCACTTCCTTATTTAAGAACGGTTTAATCATTGAGTATCCTGTTTTAAATATCGGTGATTGGTTCACCACGTGAACTCCGTGAGTACGTAAAGGATAAATCGACTGAAACAAAATTATAAAATGATATAATCAGGTAAAAAAACCAGGCAAATATAAATTTATAATTTTTATGTTTGTAAAAATGAGTAAACAATGGTTTCGAGTATTAATTTATTTTACTGGATCAGAAATTGCTTACAATTAGATTGCATGGAAGTCATGGAAACTTATTTTTAAAGACTTGAAAATTCCTTTGATATACAAAATTTTCGTATACTAATTTATTATAAATAGAAAAAATTGAAAAATGGAAGTTTTTGCCTATGCTGAATAATCTAAGCTTTACATAAATTATGTCTGCTAAAAATTCTAATTTAAGTTATTTAAATATAAAAATTTTATGCTAAAAGATTAATTAAGGTGAGGCATGATTTTGTTAAGCTTTAAAACCTGCTTCAATTACAATAAAAGTATCAGCTAAATTCGGCATTTATGTCAGACATACAATGTCTTTAAAATAAAAATTACTATTATTAGTTATTACCAACGCAACGTTGCTTTAGGTCATGGTTAAACTTTTTGCTCTTTGGTCTATTACATAAACGGTACCATTACTTTTTTAAACTATTAAAAGGTACTTACAAAAATGTGAAAGTTCTATGATTCTATGATTTGGAAACAAATTATAATAAATATATTGAGACTATGCCAAAAAATAGAACAAAATGGTGCACCCTGTATTTAATTGTAAATGTGATTACTAAAAAAGCAACTGCTCGGAAAAAGGAAACAAATGAATGAATCAAAAAAATAAGGCAATCAAAAACTAATAACGGAAATTTAAGATGAAACAGCTTGACATAAAAAAGAATTTATTATTGTTCTAAGTCGAAATTAAAAATGAAACTATTTTTATACTTACCACTATAATATTAACAATTTGAGAAGCAACTTTGGTAGTTAAATGTCTTAAATGAGTTAAACTAATCCCTTCCATATCAAAAATGCAAATTCCACCCAAAATTTGCGATCTTGGTTCCAATGCTCCTAATTCTAAAGCTAATAGAGTAGCTTGAAATAATTCAACCACAGTTACTGTCTTGGGATCCCACAACCCTAAAATGACGGAGTTAAAAAATTAAAGTTATGTTTAAATTTCGATAATAAACCTAGGCGAAAAAATAAAATTCGTCTGCCGTCCTTGTCGAAAAACGGTTGGGTGCTTATAAGCTTTGCGTCTCCAATCGCTGTTAAGCGTTCGAAAGTGGCGCTTTTGAAGTATTCGGGATGTTTTTCTCTAAATTCGTAATAATTCATCAACTGAAATATAAAAATTTTATTATGCACATACATATATATTAAAAATAGATATTTTGCTTACGAGTTTATGGGCGTGTCGTACAACGAAGTCTCTCGCTCGAAGAAATCGCAATAAAAATTCATCATCCAGTCGTTGTGGAGAACATTCTCCACGTTCTGAAACATAACAAAAAAAATAAATGTTATTAAAAATCAACCCACGTCAAGAAATGTCAAAAGTTAAACACGAATGTTATTAGTTTTTGTTGAATTTTATTGAAATATATTGAAGTTTTCTACCTTAAAACATTTGACAATTTTATAAATATACAAAATAAAGTTTTGCGAAGTAGGAAATTGATAATTCTAAAGAGTTAAATAAATTAACCACATCGGAAAGCTGTAGGCCACTTGACACCTTCATAAGTTTAGTTTTCAGAACATATAAATATAAAAAATTAGTCATATGGTTATCCTAATTAAAAATTGGATGCCACTTCAACACAACGTTCATCACAAAATACTCTCAAACTTATAGATAAATAATACTGCTTAATAATTCCATTTACTGCCGTTGTTGCCGTGCTGCAACGTAAGTGGCAGTATCGGCAGTAAGTGACCGTATTGGGCAGTACCAAGCAGTATTAGGCAGTAACTGATAGTATATTATAAGTATTTTTGATGTTTTTTAATAATTCAGTTATTACTTAAAATAATATTCTCTATTACTATTACTTATGGCACAATATAGTAAATAAGACTTAATACAACCGATACTGACTTAGCACTTACTGATAATACAGCCTGTACTGCCGGTCAGAGTACGCTGTACTGCCGGAATAATTCATCGCTCTCTTAAATTATTAAGAATTTTAATTTTGAAGACGAACAGACGGACACTTCAATTTGAGATTGTAATGGATTAAAAATTTTGGTTAATACAAAATTTTCAATATATTATAAGGATGTATAGTAAGTCTGTATATATATATGTATGTACATATTTGGTGCGATTTCGATTTCACATTTGTTGTATAACGAGATTATTACAGCTAGTTTCTTTCCGCTCGTCCACTTTTCTTTTCATTCAATTTCAAATTTAATTTTTAATTTTAACTTTGTTAATTTAAAAAAAAATTCTTGTTTAAATAAATTTTAAATTACATGTAAAGGCTTATACAGATCGCTTTGTATTGAATCAGTCAACATGAAGGTGCCGCTTATAAGATATTCAAATTCGGATGAATAGAATGAATAGAATAGAATTTTGGTAAGTTTTAGTTGACATAATCAGGTGTTTACACGTCGTCAACTAAACTAAATGTAAAAAGAATTTAATATTTCATTGTATCTTAGCAACTAGCAATACCTATATTCCCTGCAATTTTCTAAAAAAAAGTTGTTATAATTATTAATAACAATTGCAAATAATATTATTGAAAAATCGGAAAAATAGAATTCCAAAAATTCAGAAAGAGAAACTACAGAAGCAAATGTTTTGATTTTTAAACACTCGAAACCGTTTTGAAACTGTCAGGCGTTTCAAACCAGTTTCAAACCAGTTGAAGTAATAAAATAATATTTGAACTTACTGGATTAGATTGAAAAATTTCTATTCAATATCCCATATATCTAAAGTCTGAAAATAATTTACATTTTGACAGTTCTTAATGTACATCTAGTAAAAAACTACGTAAAATTCACGTAAGGATGCTATTTTACATTTTATAGATCTTTTTGCTATATTTATTACGTATTTTAATATTTACCGTTTCACGTTTGTTAACAAATTTTGAACGCTTTTCCGTTCTTTTATTGCTGAGTTTTTTTGCTGTCCTCTTGATTTCCTTTTGGAAATGCAACAAGTTACTCTGACTAGATTTTTATGAAAAATGAAAATCCTAGAAATTACTGCGCAAATAAAAATATGGTCCTGCAGTTCTACTTAATCTTCTTCTAGTTCAAATTTCTAAAATCTACCATTGATTTTTGATTACTTTTATATATAAATACTTTTATAATAGGTTCTTTATTGAAAACTTTGTTAATTTGAATTTTCTGGTTTTCCTGCCGATTAGCCGAGGTTACAACAGCTAGGTGGGGAAACCATGATTTTTGCCTGATTTATATTGCGATTGATTTTGATTTATTGATATTCTGCGAATAAAGTGCGATTTCATTTTTGTGTAAGTAATTTTAATATTTTTGGATTTTAAAGTTATCCCTAACTTTACTTTAGATAAAACTGGTATTATTTGGAGAAAGTTGAATATTTATGATTCGAAGATATGTATATGAGAAGTTAAATTGGATAATTTGTAAGATTATAATTATTATAGTTCTTGGGTAAAATTTGAAAAGCTAAAAATTAAATTAGAAGGCATCGGAAAGTAATTGTGATACGGCAATAGATAGGCGATTTATCCGTTGAATTGATTGTTTCCACTTTATATTGCCAGTTTTATTTACAATTAATTTCTGATTTGTTTATTTTGATACTACAAAGAGGGAGTTTTTAAAATTTTCCAAATGAAGTTAATAACAGGATAGATTAGATCACAACAAACAAAATAACATCATATTTTGTGATGGGTTAATTAGAAATACTTGTAACTACTTAGACGAATGTAATTTGTCTTAAAAAAAGTCATAAAAATTATGTTTTTTCGTTAACTTCCTCAATAATATTTAAAGTTATGACCGTAAAATGTATGGTTTCTTTGAACTTGAACGTATAATATTTAGAATAGCAATATAACAGTGATTTATATGTCCACATCAATGGTTTGATGTGATTTCTGGTTGAGTTACAGAGCGGAACTTCTGAGTTTTCAAAGAAATCAAAAAAAAATTGTTTGGTTTTTCTGCAGGTATCGATACAACCCTATCTGTTAGCAATCAAAAAAAAATCAAAAAATTTAAAAAACTTTACAAATAGAATTTGAGATAATTTTCAAAGTAAAAGCAAAATGACGGTCATGGTCGCTTTGTGAGTCTGTTCAATGGAACAATATATTAGTCAATCCATAAATTCACACTATTCTTATCGAATGACGTATTTCAAATTTTTTTTTATTATAGGTTAAACTTCTTCTTTCTTCTTCAATTTAACCAGGCAAGTTTCCGTTTCTAAATACCTAGAAATTTTTTCTAGTTGTTTATCATAAATATGAAAATTAGTTTTTCAGTTAAATTTTTTTGATTTTCAAAGGATGAATCTATTCTTGCACCTATAAATCTAATGATATCATCCAATAAATCCATTTTACCACAAAAGATAGCTTAAAACAATATAATTTCTTGTTAACCTCCAATAGCTCTAAATGATTTTGGTCAAAGATGAGGTTGTATGGCAATTAAACAGGATATGTTCCGGTTGACCGTCACTTTAAACATTAAATATTTTGTCAAAAACTTTACAATTTTTTTTGCCGAACACTTCGGGTATTACCTATGAGACCCATTTTATGTAAATATCGTCGATGACGTAAATTTCGTACTTGGTTCATAAAAAACATTAAAATTGATGAATCATTAATGAAAAATTTATCGGTAAATTACATTATGTGATTTGAACAATGAGATAATTTTTTATCGGAAAATAATGGATTAGGTTATCTTAAAATTCTAAAATTACTCTTAATTTTATAAATTTATATTACAAAAATATAGTTTATTTTTAATGCCCACGTCCTTGACGATTTCTTACATTACCGTATAATTAATACGAAGCAGTAGTAATTTTTTATTACCTAACTAAAATCTTTTTTTTCCGTAACAATTTTGGGAGCGCATCAACTGATATTTAATTTGATTGGTTTAGCTGTGCAAGTTAATTGGAAAATTACGATGTCGTGTTGAAAATTATAGTATTTGATAATAAACGGTCGAGATAATTTGAAAATATTTTAGTTCAAAAAGTATACGAAATGATTCAATAAATAAATTGGAGACAAGTTCGGAATTCATGATGATTGAGTTTGTAGTTAAAAACAAATAAAGTTGCTTACCGAAAAGTAAATCTCTAAATTCAGCCAGCGTTTGTAATCTTGTGTCGGGATTTTCATTAATATTTTGTATGGCATAATCCATTAATTCATCATTTGGCTGGGCCGTATCCATTTCGAATTTTACTAATAAATCATTAGTCATTTTGGTTTTGAATCTAATAGCAACACTAACAAAAACAAATATTGTCTAACTGACATTCACTTTATGCAATGTTCGAGGATTGTTGTTGACTGTGTACTATTCTGAACAAAACCGCAACATTTCGCTTTCAACCTTGGCTTGGGTAAACGACTTCATAGTAGTTCATGTGTATATAGATAACAAATTAGGATTGTTATTGTTTAAACTCCAATAATATTTGCAACAAATGGGGAAACACCAATTTTTGGGCATTTTTTACGCTTTCATTTTGCACATTGCAGAAATTTTTAATTTGATTTTGAAATCAGGCAAATTACTTGCGTGTGACAGTCACTGATAATTCGGCTAATTTCTTCAAATTTCATTATTGCAATGCAGTTTCACTTAATCTAGTTTGGCTTTAAAATTACCCATTCGACCTTAACAATTTCATCGTCAAAATTACCATAAATTTAATAAATTTATTAAAAGAAAAGATTATTGGACCTTCAATTTAAAAAAAACTATAGTGAATTATAGGTGAGATATTGATCATAAAAATCTACACAGTAGATTGAAACTCTAAATAAACAAAATCGTAGCAAGACATCGGCAGACAGGACCTTCTCAGGAATCAATGACGAATGAAATAATAGCAAGAAAAACTCAATTAAATTAAAAAAAAAAGCCTTAACGAATTACATGTTCCGATCTTATTCGCGGTGTTATCCGCGATACTGATCTCATTGTATTGGTCAACTAAAAAGGTTTTTAAAAATTTTTTGAATTTCTTGAAATTCAAATATTCTTTTTACTGTTATTTTTTTTTACGTCAACTATGTTTTTATTTTAATTATGACAAAACTTAATAAAAAATCCATCCAAATTTGTTTATTTTTGTATCAAAAGACCTCTTTTTTGCAATATCTGGTTTCCTGGTATAAAATTTCGAGTCAGCATTCTATTTATTTGTTATTAGTGTTTATTTTAATTTAATAATATTTTATCGACTTTTAATTTACGTATCATATCATAATTTTTATTGGTCATCTATTCAAAAATCTTCCATTTAAATGTTTTTCAAATCTCATAATACGCAATTTTTATATTAAAGCTTCTTATTTTATCTATTTATTGCATTATAATATTACTTTTGGAATTATTATCCAAATTTTACAACTAAAAAAAAATTTATCCGAAAACCAGTAATAATTATTTTATTGACAAATGTTCTCACACATTCAGTGTCTGACTAAACTACTTTAAGCAATTTATATTAATAAATTAAATGCAAATCTCCTTTCCACATGATTACATTAATTTATTGTAAATCAATAAATTCAAATTATAAACACAGGGTGTTCTACGGAGCACTTTCCGAAAGGGTCATTTCGACCCTGTGTTTATAATTTGAATTTATAATCGGGGGTCGATACCAACATATAGCATTGCGCGAAAAATGCTATATAAGGTGAACAATCAAATCAATATTTTCAAGAATTCAACTATATGATACTGATGAGACCTAATAAGGTCGAAACATGTCTATCATTGTTGGGTTCTTGATTATATTGATTTAACTTTGAATTAGTAAATCAATAAAATTTTAAGACACCAAATTTTTTGAGTTTTTTACATTTCATCAAAATTTACAAACCCACTACTATAAATTAATAATAAATGATAATATCACAATTGGATATTATATCAACAACAAATCGCTCATCAAAAAACTTGAAAATATTAGATTAATTTGTTATCAAATCACTTCAATTAGCTTCAAAACATATTTTGATTAAAAATAAAATGTTTAATTCAAATTAAATCAGTCCTATTTAGCATAGATAATTTAAACAACCTTATCTTTTAGGGCATTTTAACTTAATACAGTCAAGTTCGCGACTTAGTGATCAACGAAAATCATGTTTGCTTTTTAAATATTAATTCAGAATTTATATATTTGTTTTTCTTTTATATGTTATAAAAACAAAAATTTAATCTGCAAAAAAATGTAAATTCGGATTTAAATAATATTAGAAAACAAACATGCTTTGATAATGTTTAGACCAAACTAAGATATTTCGGGTTTTCTCTGCCCTCTGATTTCCAGAACCAGACTAGATCAAAATTTTCCATTACCATAATTTTTATTTTAATTTATTTTAATTTGTTTATTTTTGTGCATTTTTTCTTTATTATTTTATTTGAACTTTTTTATTTTTTCAAAATTCTCTTGTATTTTTCTTTATTTTACTTCCTCCGAATTTTATCTCTCCCTTTATCTTCCTTTCATTCTTCTTTCAATATCCGAGTTTTTAGTCTTTTTTCTTGCACAATCTTATTTTAGATTTCCAAAATATTTCATCAAAATAAGATAAGAAATCAGTTTTCTGTATAATTTTTAACTTCTGGTCTGATTACCAGATTGGATATTTTCATTATGAATATATATCATAAAAAATTAATTTTGGGGCAAAAAGTTGTATGTTTTGATTTGTCCATCAAACATTAATGGTTAATAATATGTATATAGGTATTTTTTTGTAGTTTAGACTATTAATTATTTATTCTTTTAATTTATTTATATAGTGATGTTTTCATAATACGTGATCATTTATAATAATAGGAACCAGAAGGAAAGTTCGATAGCATGAAGAATAAATTGCAGAATGGTAAAGTTGCATAAAATGTAAACAAGTGTAATTGCAACAAGTTACTGACTTGTACATGACAGATTAGCAAAGAACAGAATACAACAAAAATCAATTACCAATTTCCGTTTGTCATTCATGCGATTGCAATATTTTTAATCTCTAAAAATTCATATTATTATTGAATTAGGATTATTGGCATGGTTGTTGGAAAAGGCTTTTTGCTTCTTGCATTTCAATTTTGTAGCAAAGTGGAAGTAGTAGATGTAGAAGTAGCTTTAAGTCACGAGTAGCTAAAGGCACATTTTACTGAACGCGTGGACTTATTTGAGTATTATTCGTTTTGCGGTTATTTTTTTATTATTGATGAAAGCTAAACAATAGAGAGAAGACTTCCTTTTTGGATATTAGCAAAATGCTTTGAAACCGCTATTTTATTGGATAAATTCGCTAAATTGAAAATTATCAATTTAAACAAAGTTAGTATAAAAATTTTAATAAAATATTTAATTGGATTAATAACCTTTTCGATGATTTTATTTACTATTTATTTAGCAATTATAAATTTTATGTTTATTTTTATAGATACTTTCTAAATCGTTGAAAATAAGTAGTAACATCTAATACTAGTAAAAGTTATTATATGTAACTAAATAGTAACTGATGCTATAGTAAAAATGTTATGAGTATTTAAAAATTTATTTCTCTGAATGTACTAATATTTTTGATAAGTAATATTAACTTCCCAATGTAGTAATAAAATGAAAATTGAAACATTTTCTTCATAAAATGAATTAAAATAATTTATAATGTCCATTATTTAACTTTTTGCATAGCTTAATCTATCAAGAATTTGGTTCTTGGTTAGCTAAGCTTATTATTGATTTTTACTTCCTTGTAAAACAAGGAAGTATTGTGATACCGATTATTTTCGATTTCCAGATTTTGACGGAAATATCCGTTTTGACCTTCCCTTAATCCATTTTGACTATTTTCGTTGTGACGTCTGTACGTACGTACGTACGTACGTATGTACGGACGTCTGTATGTCGCATAACTCAAATACGGTAGGTCGTAGAAAGTTGAAATTTTGGATTTGAGACACTTATAGCATCTAGTTGTGCACCTCCTATTTTTGGTTGCGATTGTCCGTTCCAAAAGTTGTAATTAATGACGCGCATGAATAGATTAACGAGATTCCTGTCCAATTATTATAAAAATTACAAGGAAGTTATGTGGTGTCCACATCAGATTTTTTAATTATGAAAATATAGCACCCCATGTTGGGCGCCATTAATATTTTTTAATTTTAAATTAAATCGTATATAACCCCTTTTTAGTTTTCCCCCTTATTAATATAGTAAAATAAACAATATTCATGCATTGATAATAATACTACTTAAATGTTTACGTTTTAGGGTAAAATAAGGATTAAAATTGTTATACAAATATCTGCTTTTATTAAACATCAAACTGAAATAAACCAATTCAAATAATAATACACGATGTTTGTTTGATGTAAATAGTAGTAATTGAAAGTTCATGTAGACACAAATTCTTTGAATAAAAATAATATGATCTAACAAAATAAATCTATTGGATTTATAAAAACACTTAGAGAAAACGAAATAATAATCTAATATTGGTTTTTACATCACAAGGTCGTCAAGCGCTCAAAGACGCACAGCGAAATAAATAGACAAAACAAGTGGTCATACAATCTGCATTATTTGGAAGATCAATTTTTTATAATATGCTAATATTAATTAAATTAAATATTACGTATATACGTAATAAAAATACGTAATAAAAATGCGTCAAAAATTTACTCAAAAAAAAATTACGTAAGTAAATGGGAAAATTGGCGATATAAAAATTTCTTTTGAAATTATTGTTCACCCGGATAGGTTTAGGATTTGAAAATTATATTTCTAGTTGACCAAGTTAACTTAACATGTTGTTATCTATTTTCTCTTCATTAACTTCAGTTTAATACACAGCAGTGGTTTGGTGTGATCACAGGTTGAATATCGAGCAAAATTTCATGTTAGAAACAAGGACTTCCCGAAATTTCTGCAAAAAGGAAAATAATTTCGTTGTTTAACATCATCTTAATTACATTTGGTTACTTTAAATTAAAAAAAATTGTAATATTAAATATTAATTAAGCAAAATATTCTAAATATAAACTGTAAACAACCTGGGTAATTTGAAAAAATATAAAATCCTTTGAAATAAACTTAAAAATAAGAAATTTCAAGAAAAATTTGTGGTTTTTAGTATATAATTTGTAAAATATGATATTTATTTCAGACCATAAAATTTTATAAAATAGTCTATCTGCATGTAGACATAATAAAATATTACACGTAGTACGTATTGAAATTAAATATGTATGTACGTGCGATAACCTTCATTTCTTTAAATTATGTAATCAATAATTTTCAAAGTTTTTTGGGATAGAAAACTTTTTTTGGTATAAAATTTTTTTATTTTCATTTTAACAACAATAAAATATGTAATTATTAACAATTACAACTAAGTACTACAAAATATTTTAATTGGAGTTTTTGTTTTAATTCAAACTCTGGTTTGTTTTCAAGTAATAAACAAAAAGTAAAGTTATGTAAAATTTTTAATATGGAAAGGTTTTTTGATATATCATAAATTTTTTTATTCTTTATTTGGCAATAAAACGGTTGTAAACTATTAAAAATTATAATTACATATAAATTATTTTAATTATAGTTAATTTTAATTTAAATTAAAGTTTGGGTTTTTTGAAAATAATAAAAAAACATAATTTTGTTTAAGAAAATAACGAATTTTATAAAATACTTATTTATTTATTATATTTATTATTTTAATATTATTTTAATTTAATATTTATATTATTTATATAATTTTTTTTTAAGATTAATATAATATTTATTTTATTTTATCAAATAACATGTTTTGTTAAGTAGGTTTCTCTACTCTACATAGTAGGTTCGGGAAGTGATCACTTCCCGTCGTTTAGGGTGGAAAGTAAATAATAAATTGTTTCCTAACTTATTTAAGTAAATAAAAATATAACTTTAAATTGCGTATTTGGCCGGGAATACTTATAGATTAATAAATAATCTATCATTTATAATTATCAATTAATCAATAATTTAATAAAAATATGTGTTCGAATAACTTAATTATAAATAGTAATAAATGCTACTATTATTAAAGGAATTACAGGTTGATTGGGATTTTCAAATCAAACACAAAATTTCAATTTGTCGACGTTTTAAAATGAAATTTTGTGTTTGATTTGAAAATCCCAATCAACCTGTAATTCCTTTAATATTATCTAAATTTTGGGTGAGATTTTTTGTCTAATGCTACTATTGTATTGCAATGAAAGGTTTTATTTTTAATATGTAAATTTTTTACTCAGTCACTAAAACTTTTTCATATTTTGCCATTGCTGGACACTTCAAATGTTGCTTTCGTCTTTTCTACTAAGATTTCCAGTTTTTTTAATTGTGTATTAAAAATTAAAAAAAGAAAAGTGGCACAGTTAGAGCTCTTCCAAGTAGAAATAGAATCGACAATCATCGTTTTTCAGCAATAACTTTCTTGATTTATGAGATACAGCAAAAATTGCAATATACAATTTTCGATATAAATCTTCATATTTATAAGATATTATGATTGTGATTTCAGATTTAAATATGATGCACTAAAACGCACTAAAAATTAAAAAATAATTAAATTTGTGTCTTTTAATTAATTTAGACAAAGCGCTCCACGATTTTTGAATTCGTTTGTTAACCCTTTCAGTCACCAATTATCAATTGACTTTCTCAATCAACAGTTTTCTGAATTTTTTTGTTATGTAGTCTAAACTAAAAGTGTAAAATTTTACATTTCGCTGAAGTGACTACGATTAAAATCATTAATACGTTTTTCTTTCGAAACGCAATGGTAATACTTAGAGGTGCATAACAATAGAACGACCTCTGTCTGAAAGCATTTTACTACGGAATCAACGTGCACGAGCGTCTCGCGGCAGATCTGATCTTGGCTGCGAGACGGTAGCGACATCTATACTGCGGTGACGAAAACCGATCTTAGCCGTTGACGTTTAGAAATGAGGTTAGAGTTTCGTGTTTACATTACCGTTGTAACGGTTGTAACTTTAATTTTAAAAAGTGACAATTGTCAAATCGGAAGAAAAATACTTTTTATAGTAAAAATAAATTTATTCAAATATAAAACAAATTACAACTACAAGTGTATATTTGGTCAAACCTATAGAGTTAATGTTTTCAGTAACATCGGTTTTATTTAAAAGGCCATCCATTATATTCTTTTCTTCAACAATTGTTGGTTTATTAAATTTTGTTACTTCTTTAATTTTCTTCTTTTTAGAAGAAACCAGACGCGCCTGTTTTTCTATATTTTCATTTGCGTTAATTTTTTTGCGTTATTCAATTAAATGATATTTGATTTATTCAATGTATTCATAATTTTATCAAAATTATTATTAAATTATTTATCAAAAGTGATTAAAAAATCACTGTATATTATACTAACCCCTGAATTCATAAAAAAATTTGAGATTCTAACCTCATTTCTAAACGTCACCGGCTAAGATTGGTTTACTTCGTCACCTCAGTATAGATGTCGCTACCATCTCGCAGCCAAGATCAGATCTGCCGCGAGACGCTCGTCAACGTGCAGTGTACGTATACAGAGAGAATTATCACGCCACCTGTCGACGACACAGTTTCTGTTAAAACTAGATAAAACTTTTATCGAAACCTTGAATAGTAGTGTCGATAGGAGATCGTTACATAGGTAATCATGCATTGTCATCTAAACTATACGTGTATGCAAAATTTCAGCTCAATCAGAAAACGAAAAGTGAGTCAAATTAAGCTTCCAAGCGTTTTAAAAATTAAATTGAAATGTTGCTATAGGTAGAGAAATTAGCTTAGATTTTTACCTTAAATAAATAATCTATTCCAGATACCAAATACATACATACATATGTAATAATATGCCTAAAAGAATTTGAGAATTCTTAAATTTTAAAAGTTTATTATAAAAACATATGTCGATCATATGAATATAATAACCTTATTAGTTTCAAAATAAGTGTTATCTTGTTCTCTAAAATATTTAATAATCACTTTATTTGATAAATTATTTAGATTATTTAGGAGTAACATTTTTAAAATCAATATATTTTAATTTAACAATAAAGAAAAACAATTACTTGATTATTTTTGACAATAAATATTATCAAGGTTAATTTAAAATATTAATTTTCCAAATTGTATTTCTATTTTGTTATTGATATTTTTATGATTCTAATTAAATTAATGATTGATTTCATTACACTAATTTATACATGTCAACCATACACGGGAAATGCATACTAATTATTTTTTTGTTTTAGTCAGTGCATTTAAAAGATACTTAATTTTTCTAAGGTCATCTAGTATTTTTTACGGTTTCTTCTATTTGCAAAAAAAGTTTTTGGACGATGACGCATTTTTATACTTGAAAAGCAATTCGGTGAAAATTTCGTACTTTGTCGTCCTTAAAAAAATTATAAATGCGCAGATTTGAGGTCATCAATTGACCTCGCCAATCTTATATTGTTCTTTCTGGTCCATTTTAAGATTTTTAAGAATAAATTATTCAAAATTTAAAATTTTTGTTGTAATAAATTGAATTTTCTATTCTTCCGTACATAGGTGAACTGGGGACAATTTGGCACTTATATTCAAATTAACTATACCACTTCTATTTTTACTTCTATCAGCTCTATATGATATCTTTGGATATAAAAATTAATTAATTACTCATCCTCATCCTTTTTCTCAACGCTTAACGTCGTCGACTCCAAACAAAAATTTTTGAGAAAGGCATTTACATTTAGACCCCACGGTTTCCCACACCTGCTTGAGAAATATTAGTTTTTAAAATTAGGAATTGAGCATGGTAACTTCGCCTCGGTAGTTACACCGCATACCCTTTTTATATAGCTATATAAGATATTTATTTATATATAGAGACTGTAAGGTACTCGGTTTAAATCCGGGTAGAGTCTCCGTGCTTCGGAGGGCACGTAAAGCCGGCGATTAAAATATTAAAAACAGGGTTTCAAGCATTCCTCAATCCGGATTAAACAACCGTGGGGTCTAAATACTAAAACGTTTCTCTTTGAGAAAAAGGCTGATTGTCTAAGCGGACAGAAGAGGCTGATGAGAGAGATAAGTAATAGTACTGTATTAAACGTACAAGGAAACGCTATGTACACAATAATTTAATTGTAACAACACCACTAGACAAAGAACCCCGGATTCTCTACACATATAAGCATAATATGTATGTTGTATGCAGATAATGTGAACATGAGTAACGACAGGTTTAGTTTATTTATTTACAATAAAAATCGATAATTACTCATTGCAATTGCGGATGCGTATAGTTCTTCTCACTCCAGTATTAATTATGATAATAATTAATAGATAATAGCGATACAACCCAGAGTGAGTTTTGGTTGACCACTTTTTTTTATGAAAGATTTTCAAGGCAGATTATCTCGATGGTTTGCCATTGCCTGCCGATCTAGGACGACTAGAATAAAGTTTTTGCTCCATTCGGGATCGAACTAGAGATCTCTGCGTAATAGTCGACGCACTTAAGTATTAGACCGTAAATAAGCGATACTTATAATTTATTGTAAATCCAGCTTTTCCTTGTTTAAAACCTGTATGTACTACGGAAACACCAGCGACGCAAGTACTTTCGCAAGTAATACATAAATTATCTTAATTATATTAAGAAGAGAAATCCATTTAACAGGTTGAAATTTTTAAGAAAAAAGTTTAATGAAAAATCACAAGTAAAACAACTAAACAATAGTGTATAATACCATACAACTACTGCAAATGTAAAATAATAATTAATTTTCGTACTTGAAACTGTTAACTTAAATTTACTTAGAACTACAGGGATTTCCCCTTTGTACAACTTAACCAATGTTAAGAAAACTGTTAAAATATTTTTATTTGAACATACATTATTGTGTAGTAACTCATTGAGAGGACTGAATTTCTGATTAGTACCTAACGCAATTGCTTGGAAAATTGACAATTAGTAGAAAAATTAATCTGAATAGCCAATGTAAAATTTAAACTTATTTGAGCAATTTTTCCACTAAATCAAATATTTATATCATCGAATTAAGTAATGTATCGCTTATCAAACATAACTTTTTTCAGTGTTTAGTATTTTGAACTTTTGCATGAGTTATGAATAATGAATGACTTCTGTAATCTGTTCCATTTCCGTAAGTATTCAGCAGCGAACTTTTTTCAAATTGCTTTTATTTTAACAAATTATAATATTATTTTTAAATAAATATTTAAATTAATAAAAATAAATTTTATCCAAAGCGCAAATTATACGAACATTTTCGGGGAAAATGGCTTAAGCTAGCGTTTCAAGTTTTGGATATCAAGAAATTAGTGGATAAAACTTACGCTACGTTACGTAATCTTAGGCCAACTTCAGGATCTCAGTGTAGAATTAACATTAATTAAAATACGTAGAATTATAATTTAACAGATGTTTCAACCTTATATTGTCGATTTTACCCATATACAAACCATTGTACGAAATGTTACCACACATAAAGGAAAAATTACGAATTATAGTTTTTCTCTGAATAAAATAAATGTATTTTTATTTAAATATTACATCGCAGTTTTTTATAATATTTATTTTAAAACTAATATTTTGATATTTTTTTTAATATATTTAATCAAATAATAACGTAAGATAACCTACTTAACAAATAAAATTTTATATAGCAAAATATTTTATTTTGTAAGGTTACGAGACAAATTTTGCTATCATAGTATTTAACCCGAAAATGCGGAGACAACATGTCACAACAGGTCATTTAGATTAATGCGTAATGGAGCCAAGTCTAGAAACTAGAAAGAATTGATGTTAAACAAACGATGTCAAATTTTGTTTATAAAATTAAAGTATGGAAGTTCATAATAATTATCATCGCGTATGGTGCAACATAGTTGCCGGCACCAAAGTAAAACAATTGCTTTTAGAAAAAATAAAACCTTAAATTTCTCTAAAAAAATGGCTTCTCAATTTTAATTTATTTTTATTTTTATCTATGATTAATATTAATTATCGCCACTAACTTGTCATCGTGTCAGATTTTAATTTGACAGAAAGAGACATTTATTTGAAATCATAATTTAATTTGATTTATTTTCTTGCCTGTTTTGCTACTTTTGCTTTAAGAAAAAAAATTTTTACTTTTGTGCATTTTGTATCTTAGGTACATATATTTTTAAATTTTACAATTTTTGACTAATGATCTAATGAATCTGTTTAATTTTAATTGTTTTTTTTAATTGAATTTTAATTTATCTAATGAAATGAAAAATGTTCGTTTATTTAGTAGTTGTAACTCTACAATTACGTTAACTGTTGATTTCTAATTATACTTTAATTTTTCTAACTTCTCTGTTATCTGGACAAATAATTGTTAGAAATCTCGAAGTGAACAGCGCAAATCTCATCTACATGATAGGGACTGAAAACAAAATCCATATATATTTAAAAGCGGCATTGTTATTTTGATTACTATTCAAATAATTGACTATATTTTCTTTTTTTTTTTCAAATTTACTAGATTTTTTGTTTAATTTTACTCAGTACGGTTTCCTACAAATCTGACTTCTTATCTATTAGAAATCGCAATAAACTATATTCTGTCCAATTCATTTTTAAGATTCACTATAGTTCGAGAAATTCTAGTTGAACAATTAAGAAAGCACTGAAAGAAGCAATGCACAAGGATATTCAGAACTACTACCCATGTAGCACACAATGTTGGTACAATATTGGCAAGATTTACCCAATATTAGTTCAATATTGTTTTCCAATATTGCATCAATATAAGAAATCAATATAGCCCCAATATTGGCTGTAAAGTGGTGCAATATTCAGCCACTATTATAATATAATATTACAAATAAATATTACGCCAATATTGGAAATTAATATTGGTCCAATATTAGAAATCAATATTGGACAATGTTCACATTCGATATTGGTGCAATATTGATTTTCAATATTTTCGATATTGTGATACATATATGTAGGTATTTATATGCATAACAAATCCTGCCTCGATTGGTTTATGAAAAATATTATTGTAATTGATTCAATTATTATTAACTTCAATATTATGTTTTGTAAATTTAATATTCGCGTGTTGTTTATTAATAAAATTATAAAGTTGATCTAATTATCTGAGCGAACCATTGAAACTAATAATAATGTCACCGAAATATCTGTACCTACCAATATAATTTAAAATTGAAAAAATCAGAATAAAGAATTTTTGTTTCGAGATAATCCATGAAAAAATCCGCTAGTAAGCAAACTAATGGGTTTCCTATAGTAATTAGGGAAAATCAAAAAGAAAGATCTAATTTTTATAAAATTAAATTACTTAGTTTTCTAGCGATTGTGGGATATTTTGACAAAAACATAAAGCAATATAATCAAAATTTAAAAAAATCTTAAAATTGTTTTTAAAAAAATAAAAAATAATAAAAAAAAATTTAAAACGCAAATGCATCAATATTTTCAGCCAAAGTTTAAATTTTAATCTTGTTTTGCATAGCAAAACAATTTAACAATTGATATACTTAATTAGTACCTAATCAATTTATATTACTGTGAAAGAAAAGCAAGAAAAGCAACAAATTATACCCTTTTTAATTTAATTTTTTATGATATACGTTATTAATACGGGGTCATTTCAAACAATGGTATTTTAAAATATTTCATGTTTTACTACAACATCATTAGGTTTCATTATGTGGATATTTTATTGTACTTATAAATAATGTATGTATATTCTAATGGATAATTTCAAAATTTAATTACTTTAAAAAAAATTTATAATATTTATAAAATTTGATATCATAAAATTTATATTATTTATAAAGTAAGGAATATAGACAACGACGAGGTTTTTAATTAGATACATACAAGCAAAATGAAAAAAATGTATGTATTTTTATTTTGCGTTAAATGTGACGCACCGACGCACCGAATATTTTTAATGTTCGTCGTAAATTATAATATCTGCGATGTAAAAATGTGATTACTGCATGACTGCTCATTAGGGTGTAAAGTAAATTCACATTAAATCATCAATTATTCTACATTTGAGCAGATAATGCCAATAGCACACAAATTTGCAACAACAAGGACAATAACAACAAAATGGATTGATCCAAAGCACGGCTCGGATCCGGAAGCTGTGATTTATATGACGTAAAGATATATGACGTCACGGGAAGTTCCTGTGGTCGACACTAACGGCACTTGCTAAAATAATGCAAAAACAAAATGCGCCAAATCGTGAAGATAATACAACGTTCTACCTTCCTCAAAACAAAAACGATTTATGCGTCTGTCACTAACTGTTTTGGATGTGAACGTTAAAAATTGTGTTTGAATTTCCTAAGTTTACTTTTTGATTTTTCCTATTATAGAGGAAAAATTCTAAATGTCGCTCTTACGTATGTTTATAATTAATCATCATAAAAAATGGTTCTAAATCTTGAATTCGACATGTGACATATTTGTATAGAGCTCCAATCTTATTTTGGCTAAACGTAAACGACAAAATATAACTCGATTTATTTTCTTTTTATACTTGAAAAAAAAAAATCATTTTTGAAATTAATTTTTGTAAAAGTATATGAGGGCGATAATACCGTGTGGCATATTGCATGTTGTACAATAGAATACAATCAATCTCTTCACGGTCTGACTACGTTAAACACGTCGTCGTTTGCTGATACCTACAACATATTATGTACAGCTTTAATCTGTATAGGGTTTTTCAAAAGTAATTGACATTTCAACATGCGTATGTTAGGTTAATTGCTGTTCAATCTGAAAAACACTGACAATTGTTCCATAAATTTTTAAATTGTCAACGTATGAATACAGAAGTAATGGGCTGAACGAAAAGCAAAATTTATAGTGTTTTCCTTGAAAAGGACAGCAATGTGAAATATTTTAGAAATTTACATTTACTTAACCGAAATGTTAAAATTAATTTAGCTTAACTGTTTGATTTATTAAACAGTTATAAATTTAAAAAAACAGGTTACACATCAGAAATTAAAAAATTGCAAACAAAGTTCCACTTTAATTCCTATAACACAATATACTATTGTTGTCTAAAATATAAAATAATAGAGTGTGTGGATATTCGTATTCATTTTTAACCAACAAGAAAACAACTGTAAAGATAACGCAGAGAATACGGTTAGTACTATGACAAAATTGTAAAAAATTTAATTTTCTGTGGAAAGGTGATCGATATTGAGTATAATATAATAATTGTCTTTTATTAAAATAAATAAAATTAAAAAAATTTAATAAAATTTATTATTTTGATTATTGAATTAATTTTTATTAAAATAATCAATTGATACGTGGTTTAGGTAGTGTAACTCGATATTAACCATATCAATATTTTAGAAAACCCAAAAAATGCACTAAACACTTTTCAGAACTAAAATGTTTAATGAATCCTAATTCATCGCCTGATGATGCCATAGTATGGTGAAAACGTTTGCGAATACTTACAGTGTATTTTACATGTGCTAACTTTTAAACATTTTAGTTCTGAAAAGTGTTTAGTGCATTTTTTGGGTTTTCTAAAATATTGATATGGTTAATTTTTATTAATGCTTAATTAACTTGTTATAATTGAAGTTTTAATTTATTATATTTCACAAGATAAGAAAGACAAGAGACGGTCATTAGCCTAGTGTGTTAGCTGAATAACTGCTGACACTAAGGAACCCGGTTCGATTCTGGAAAGAGTCTAAAATTTCTTATGATGGTTTCCTTGCTTCGGAGGGCACGTAAAGCCAGCGGTCTCCCTGGGTTGACGATTTACTCAAATGAACAACAAAATCCTGGGTTATGGGCACATCTGAGATGAGCCCGGCAAGCTACCTCAGATGTAAAGCTATCAATATGCTCACAGACTTGTGACTTTGACTCTGTCTTCGATAGAGGACAGCCCAAGGTCAAGACAAACAGGATTTATCAACTGTTGTTTTCAATTGTTTTAATTTTTTTTTTGATTTTGCAAAAAAATGAAGAAAATCTGAAAAACTTTTTTTTCTGCCAGCTCCCCTTCTTCGAAATAAAAATTTTTGTTTTAAAAGTAATACAAAACACCTAAGAGTAAATGAAATGAAAATGAAAAACAACAAAGAAAGAAAATTATAATTTATTAAAAAAATAGCGATTGGCTTTTTTTGCGATTTTCGCGGTTATCAATTGATTTAAAAATTTTTGTTTTACAAAACAATTGACAACAATCAAAACAATCGAAAACATCAAAATAAAATTTTAATTTCGAAAAATGGGGACTGGCAGAAAAATTTTTTTTTGAGATTTTCTTTATTTTATTTGCAAAATCAAAAGAAAACATCAAAACAATTGAAAACAAATGGAAAACAATTGAAAACAAATGGAAAACAATTGAAAACAACAAAAAAATTAATATTTTAAAAAAAGGAGAGCCAAGTTTGCGCACGTTTATAAAAGACTCTTGCATACTACCAGTGCTGACCTTTGGCATGGGGATTATGATAATTACTAATAAGACTGCAAGTAGATTGACGGCAGATGGTCGACCAGATTCATTAACTGGAGGCCCAGAAGAAGCAGGAAGACAGTGAAAGCGAACGGTGCAAAGAATAAAAAAAAGTGTAAAAAAAAGAATGAAAAATAAAGGGAAGGACTATGTCCAATATTGGAACAAAAGAGTTGAAAAAGAAGAAAAATTACTTCCAATGAAAAATCACTTTAATTTAAAACCAAACCTGCAAATACAAATCAAATTAAAAGAGACAAAATCCTCAAGTCATATTGAGAGCAAGAGACCTGGTTTCCCCACCTAGCTGATGCAAACTTAACTGTTTGACGAGAAAATCAGAAAAATTTAAAAATATTTACAATAATTAACAATAATTAAAATAAATACAGTAAAATCCGCTTAATGTGATCACTTTGAGCCAAGAACATTTTAATAATATCAACTAATAACTGATAAAAATAAGTGAAAGACTTGGATTAGTACAAAATAGAAGAAAAAAAAATAAAAGTGGCCGGTTTCCTAAAAAAATGATAACAATAACCGACTGACAACATTATCCGTGATCATATTAAGCAGATTCTAGTGTATTACATTTTTAAAAAACTACAGAATAAAAAAATTACTTATTTGTATACTTTTAGTTTTGAAACGAAAGCATTTAATGCGCACGACGTTTTCACGACTAATTAATATTTTTAGTATGCTATTATAGAGTGGAAAGCAAAAAATATTAAAGTTTATTAATATTACTTTGAGACGATGTAACTAACTTTATCTTGGTTTGACGTTGAGTGTAATAATATTTATTAGCATTTAATATTACATTAAAAGCATCTTAGAACGCACATTGACATAATTTTAGAGGATCTCACGTTAGGCTTAATTTATGGTACATTTAGTCCTGGCGTTTATCTCATGCGATGTTTCTTAATTTGTCCCGAATTGACGAAAATACTTTCAACTTGCAGCAAATAAATAAAAGGTTATCAGCATCTGACTATTGGGGGTAGACAATAAGACTATATTAAGAGAGAAAATGGCTTTGTTGAAAATTTTATAGCTCGGAAAATATTTCTTTACACAAAATCCGGAAACTATATGTCTTTCTTGGCGTTTTGGACTTTCGGTTAAATTAAGTAGTAAATTTTCTTTAGTTGTGTTATCGATCACTTTCTTTAAGGTTTATGCAAATCAGAATTCTATTTTTGTTTCGCCGTGCTAAAGCATTCATTGATAATAATTATTCTTATCATATTAAATTTCTGAATTAATTTTACGAAAAACCCACTACATTTTTATTAAAAATAAAATGTTTAAAAATTAAAATATGTAAATCTAGCAATTTTGGTTTTAGCCTGATAGAACGACAAGGCTATACAAAAATAATAATATAATAAACACAAGATTGTAGTTGGTACCTACTACCTACTTATTTCATAGATAAGTTATCTGAAAATTGAAAAAAATTCCTTTAGTATATAATAAAATTCAAATTTTAATACCTAATATGAAAAATCCATGGAAAACTATAAATAAAAATATTACAAGGCAAATTTTAGGTTAAAGTGATATTTCGAGGTTCTGCATTCGTATTTTTTTATACTTAACCTTATCCTTAAGATAACCAGATCACAATATTATTATATTACATAATATGATTTAACCACAATAGTATAAATTGCTAAAGCTATAGTAATGTTTCTCTAGAAATTAATGTATCCTTGGATAAAGCAATTAATTAATTAGCCTCCTCTGTCACATACTCTTCCTTAGCAATGAGGTTAAATATGAAGGACCTACAATTTAACGTCGATCCCGAAAGATAATTCCCCTTTTAGAATTAATTGTGTGGGGTTATTGCAACATTATTTTTTAAATTTTGCTACATGGTTTTTCCAGGAAGCGAACCTGGTAACTTTATCTTGGTAGTTTCATTATAATTAAACATCAGAGTATGGTGTTTCATCTTTTCGTTTCTTTGTGTCTTTCTATATTATCTGGTTTAATGTATTAACTGTTTCTTGGGTGAATTTTTTCAGTTTCCTCCATCTGAATCAACGAGCTGCCACCTCTCAGAATCTTCTTGGATATGTATGTGTATATGAATCCTAAAGTCTTCTCATAGCCCTATTAGCTACTTAACTTAAGAAAATTAAAAATATTTAGAAAAAATAAACTTAAAAAAAATTCAAAAAATTCAAATACTTTCTTAGTAAAGTGGAATGCTGATATTCTCGTTCTTAATTGTCGTTTTAGATATCTTTGTAAACGTAAAAGTTATGTTCTCTCTTTTCCCTACGTCTCACTCAGCTCCTCTGTCCTGGATTTCTATCTTGTTATCAACTTTCTTAGTTCCCTTCTTTCCAGTATTTCCGTATTACTTTAGATTTATTCAGAGCCACTAGATTTTTTTATATCCGGCAACAACAGTTTTGTTCCTCCTGATTACAAACGGTTTACGACGTTTCGGCGTAGCCGATTCGGCGCGACCGATTCAGTGCAACCGGTTCGGCGTGAAGACGGTTCGGTACGAAAATAAAATATTTGAAAAAAAGAAAGAAAAAGAAAAATAATTTGGAAAAATTTAAACATGAATACGTAAATAATATAAATAATAAATTTATTAAAACTAATAAACATGTATAAAAAAATAGGTTAATGTAGCTACTGTGTTAGGGATTCTTTTCTAATAATACGATAATCCTCGCAGATAGTCGATTATACTTCGGTTTGTATAATCGTTCACTATCGTTTTTATGCGATTATCCGCATCCTCATATTTTTTATTTTTTCTGTGGTTCGTGGCCTGCTAGTAGGTGTTCATAGAACATATCACGTCCTCTTTGAACTTTCTTCAATGCTTAGATGAATTTCCATAAAATGTGACGGTACATACCTATTTCCATTTGGAGCCGTCGACGAGCCGCTTCGGCATGATAGTTTGCTCTATCCATGTCATTTAATACACGATTATATAATGACCACAACTCGGGGGGGGGGGGGGGTCAGGCCTTCTAGTATTCCCTCAACGATGCATTCGTTCAACATAATAATCTTCGAACCATTGCAGTAGGAGTTGAAGTTCTTCAGGCAACACTCCAGCTAACCTGTCTATGGCTTCGTCTAAATCAGCAGTTGGTATAAATGCGAGAGATACCACCATTCTAGCATACAGAGGGGAAATTGGAATCTGTATTGTAAGTCCTGCTTAAGTTTAAGTTACTTAGTTGTTTCTTCATATTTTTTATCAAAAATAAATTTATAATTTATATTACTTATCTATTAATGTTTAAATTTTTCCAAATTTTTTTTCTTTCTTTTTGTCAAATATTTTATTCTAGCGCTGAAAAGTCTTTGCGCTAAATCGGCTCGCGCGGAACCGGCTCAAGTAGTGAAGGCACCACTAAATTTTCTATTGCGAATGGGTGTTATTAATACAACCTATCCGGAGTCAAGGATCTTGAAGGACTGACGTGAAGTGGGAACGTGTAACTAACCAAGTCAGATCTACTGACCTCTACTGAAAATGGTTATGACTAAAAAAATATTAACTAAGCTTGAAACTATTGAAACTATTAATTACCAGAGGGGGCTTAAATGTGAAAATTAAATTTAAATTACTGAAACTAATTAAAAAAATTAAGAATTTTAAAACGAAGGTTACAAGATTTCCATTTACGAAATTTTTGAAAGATATTTCTTGGATTGCCTTCAGATTTCCGTTAGAAAACGTTCAGAAGCAAAATTATCTAGATTTGCTAATATTTTTTTGAATTTCTTAAGATTTTTTAAAGATTTTCTTGAAATCCTCAGATTTTCCTTTCACTTCAGGTTTAGGAAAAAATAGCAGATTTCCCACCGATTCCTGCTTCGTCTAGTATTATCAATCTAGTATTATACAGCTTACAACACTGCGTCGGAAGCCTGCTGTTTGAGCGCCAGTAAAAGAATTAAAACAAAAAAGAATAGACTGAAAAGAAGATGAATTAACGAAGAATTGCTTAATTGTTTCAACGGAAACAAGAAAAATTGGAATTTACCACTCAAGAGTAAACAACAAACTAAATTTATATTATTTAACAGAACTAAACAAAACGTTAAAATAATAGAATTTTCACGATTAATCTTAATCGTTTTCTGTAGTTCTGTTAAATATTACATTTTACAAATGCACCACAAGTCTACTTGAAATTTTAATTTTAAGTTCATTTTCTAACAAACTAAATGCTTAATACTCGGAAAAAAATGAAATTAAGAAATTAATGTTATCTTTAGGAGATCATTCAGTTAAATAAGCTTGAATTGATGCTTCTGTTCAATAAGTTAGATACTATGTGCAATCTCTGCTTCGACTCTCCATTAAGATTTAGCCATAGCTATATTCACAATTCGGCAATTACTCTTCTTTTGCTAGTTACGTTCGATACCAGTGGTATTGTTTTTTCGATTTAACAATTTGCAATTTCCGATATCGATCACCAGCATATATGTATACCCCAATTACCTCAAAATTTCATTTACAAAATATTCTTCAATTCAAAAAATTAATCTTAAGCAAAGAACTAACAAAAAACTGTTCGATCAAATAAAAATTTAAAAAAAATTAGGTTAGAATTCATTTAAAACTAAGATGTAAATTTATAAAGTTAACTTCTGCATTAACGACAATGTGATTACTACCTAACATTAATCATCAGTAAATATTAAGTAATACGTAGATAATAATTCAATTCACAACTTGATAAGTTTCCTCAGTAAATCAAAACTCACTGGGGCGTTTATAACCTTACAAACTAAAATCTATGTTTAGCTCTATTTATAAAATCATGTCTGGTTGCATTATCTGGAAGTTATATCATGTAAGTCTGTATTCAAAACCAAGATATTTTTTAAATTACATTTTTTTAAATTAATATAACTTAATTGGATGTTTTCTTAAAAAAAATTAATTGATTTTAATTTTATTTTGCCGCTCCCTGAAGGACACCGCTTATTGACAAGCTTCCTCTTTTAAAGGTAATAAGTAAAAACCGGGATCATTTAATTTTCAATCTTAAATAAAAATTAAATTAACTTTTTGCTTATATTTATAAAAATTTAATTAAACAGGGGTTTTTTGCAAGTTAATTATTAAAAAAAAAGTTCAACTGCTAAATAAATTTTTAAAACCAAAATTTAAACATGAAAAAGGTTTTATCGCTAATATGCACTTTTGAATATAACAAAGGAAAATTTCTGTAGAAAATAAATTGGTTAAAATATGTTGTTGTAGTTTATTATGACTACGACTGAATGATTTTTACTAAATAAACTGAATTAATAAACCAATTTTGTGATATTAAGGAAGTTCGATTTTTCCGTAAACTAAAGAACTCAACGCAGACACCGAAGATGGATGCTCCCTTTGCGACCGCCTGATTCATGAGAACATTCCTTTCGTTCCTTTTCTTAAATGTTTTGTATTCCTTCCAGTTTTTACAAATGTAGACCCTAAGATACGCACGATAGAACTCACTAAAAACGAGTTTTTTTAAGCTTAGTTAATTTTATCGCATTAACTTTTTTAAGTTGATGAAATTAAAATTAAATAGGAAAATTAAAATTCTCTTTGTAATAATAAATTATCCGGTCGAAATTACAAATAGGAATTTTCTTCAATGTATAAACTTTCCCACTTTAAACAAAATAAATTAACAAATCTCAATAAGCAAGTTAAACAATTACCTTTCTTTATTAACTGCAAGTACTCTCTCAGGGGTCGTTAAAGAAGAAATTGGTGTACATAGAAAACCTTTAAAAAGAATTGATGTTTTCATTAGGATAATTTAAAAACAACTTCGTAGAGTTTATTTTTGTGTTATTAGCTATCGTTCATTAATTGGCGGAAACCGAAATGATTACATAAACAATGTTTTTTGATACAAAATTCGGTAATTTAGACGATTAATGATTTTTGTTTAATTTTATAATGATGCTTTTAAATACAACATAATTTAAAATTAAAAAAGAAACAATAAATAATGTACTTTTTTTACAAAATTTATTGTTAATGTATGTAAATGTAATATTTGAAATATAATTTAAATAACATAATTTATAAAAGTAACACAATTTGAGGCATTCGGGAATATTGAAAATTGAAATTGAAAATATAAATGAAAAAAGATGTAAAGTTTGAGTTATGAAAATTGGAAAGCGAAGTTTACAACAATTGAAATATATGCACAATTAGTTTCTGTGAAATTCTTAAATTAAAAAAAAAAAAAGTAAAGAAATACTATATACACATTTTTAATGCAAAGTAATTTGATTTAATAAAATATTAATAATAAATAATAATCAATATTAAATAAAATTCTATCTTTAAATTTTTAAAATATGATTTAATAATCTAAATACTTTTTTGATATTCTCATCCCCCTCCCCTTCCCCTTCCCTTACTTAACAACAACTGTTCTAAATACAATAAAAATACTCATTGAATGACCGAAATATTTAATAGGCCAACTAAACAAAAATCACTGAATTTATTATTAAAAATTCTATATAAACAATAAAACTTTAATTAATAAGTAAAATTATATATTATATTAAAGTATATTAAATAAATTTCTGAAGATGACGATTAAAGTCGTCGAAAGCTTAAAAAAATATAATTTGATTATATTTCTGAATTTAACTTGTTAATTAAAGTTTTATTGTTTATATTTTCTCACAAGTTAAGATTTATATAATTAAAAATTCTATAGTAGATATTAAGAAAAATACATTTTATTTATAAATTTATATTAAATTTGTATTTATAAAAATCTCATAAATTAGTTTTTTCATTGAATATTTTCTTTTTTGATATTCGATTTGTGTGGGATTTTAAAAATATGTTGAATTTTCAGGTTTTGCCGCTAATTAGTTGAGTAGTAGGTCTTTTAAAAACAAATTTAATGACCTACGTTTTTGAAGTTTTTGAAAAAATTGAAGGTATTACATAGAATTAATTTGATACCGTTGCATGTAGACGATTTATCTTTTTAATTTGAAGTTACCATTTTATTTACATTAGAATTTAATTTTAAAATTTAATTTTGGGTTTTAAAATATTTATAAAATTGGGACATTAATCCAAATTTGGAAAATATTTGCAATTTATTATTAAAATTTTAAGAAGAGTCTTATCGATCATCTTTCGGTAGTTTGGATCCGGAATTTAGAATGATTTATTATTTAAATTCAAAAAATCAAAATTCAAAAAATTTTAAAAAGAGACAATTAACACATAACAGGTCCGAATTAAGAAAATTTGAAAAAATGAAAAATTCGTAATACGATAGTACAATATAATTATTTCATGGTTATTGCCATTCTTCAGTTGCACGTAATCGCTTACATTGTAAAATAAGAAACAAATTTTCAAACTAAACAAAAATATCGACTAAATTGCACAAAATTGACTTACCATAACCTCCAAAGATTATCAAAAATGAACTTGTTACATGAAGTATGAATAATTTAAAAATGATTTGAACTAAGAAATTCGTTTACCTAGCACTGCTAGGCACTGCCCTCTTAAAATGATTTCTAAAAACTTTGAAAAAATTTCAAAATTAAAAATTTACCACGTTTTTTAACCGTGAGGTGTAAAACTAGAAAAAGAACTCAAAATAAAAATTTTAAGTAAATTTGTGGTTTTTAGTTTGTATTTATGGTTAAATTCAAAAAATATAAGAATAAATTTTTTGAATTTTGATTTTCTACGTATTGTATTATTCTTATATTTTTTGAATTTAACCATAAATACATACTAAAAACCACAAATTTACTTAAAATTTTTATTTTGAGTTCTTTTTTTTCATTTATTATTTAATTTATTAATAATTTATTATTCTAAATTTCTATCTCAATTACACGGCACTACCTATGTATTGTCATGTTCCAAAATCCTTCATGTTTTTGTATTTAGTGTGGAAATTTTGTATTTTTTCTTGTTTGTTTATTTTTTCTTGTTTCAATTGCAGAAGAATAAATAAATATTTGAATTTTAAAATTAATTTGGATATAAAATTGGAAAATTGGTTTGATTTTAATTAGAATCTTATTGATACATTGAAAAGTCTCATTTGCTATCTATAAATCGATTGCTGGGGGTAAGTTATATTTCATTATTTTACACCCCGGTACATGGCAGTATATGTAGACAATAATATTTGTTTTCACATTCAAATATGTCTACGAAATTAACTTAAACCCCAATGCCGGTGCCAGTGTAAGATTCTTACTAAAATAGTAATAAACTAATACCTTAGTAATACCTGTGCTTCTTCGGTATTTTGCCTGTATATACAACTTCCTGATAATAATAATTACTTTTGCTTCTCTAGCGTTAATGAAACTTTTAAATATTGGGTTGTTCTATAGTTGTTATTTTTTTTAGCGTCTTTAAAAAGACCCAACCAGCCAATATTTGGTGGTAATGTATCATTTCTACTCACTGAAAACCCCCTCCCAGTGATGCGATCTGCTATTTTCTCTTCGAATTTTCTTCCTTTTCGGCTTAAAATTTCTCTAAATCTAAATTTAATTAAAAAAATATTGTTTTACCAGGTTTGTTAATCATATTCGCTTTTTGGTCTTGTGCTCTTTTGAGTCATTATTTGCTTCTTGAGCATTCCACAATAAGAGAATCATGCTTCCTTCTTTACATACAATGTAATTTCTTTGATATTTTTCTTGTAGTCCTGATGAAGAGTAAAAAATTGATTCGAATCGTCGACTGAAATTTTAAGGGTTTGTTTTATTTAAACCAAAGTCCACATTCTCGATTATAGTTTTTGGACGAGAATTTGACAATGAATAATTCTTCTTTACATCTTTCTCATCCGATTTAATTTTTGTGGTACACAATGGAGCCCGTTCTGTGACCATCTCTACAGACGGGATGGGACAACTCGGCGCCGCCAACTCGGCGCTGCTAACTCGGCGCCGGCTAACTCGGCGCAAAGCCAACTCGCCACTACGCCACTGACTGATAATTTAGGGATAACTCAGTATCAAAAATTTATTTTTGATTAATTTAAAAATTAATTTAAGTCAGTTCAATTTAAAATTAGAAAATAAGTTCAAAATAAGCACAAAAGTAGAAAATAAGTTCAGGTATAAGCCTCGGTATAAGCAAATAAGCAAGAAATCGCAAAAAAATCAAAATAAGCATGATAAACTATACGTTAAAATACATCTTTTTATGTAATTCGTCCACATCTCAAATTTCAAAGAGCTGCTTTTAAAATTGACAATAAGCAAAGATGCTTAAAATCCGGTCTCTACGAACAACCCTGAATGTGAAATCGTTATAACAATAACGATTTAACAAACATTTTATTAAAAATTTTATTATTTATTTGGCGCCGAGTTGGCCTGGCGCCGAGTTGGCGGCGCCGAGTTGGCTGCGCCGAGTCGGCCGCGCCGAGTTGTACCTGACCGCTCTACAGACCATCAGCAGTTCCGATATTTGCTATTATTTGGTATTTTCATAATATTCTTAAAACATTTCTGGTACATCTGTCTACACTGCATCAACTTAAGTCGATCATCAGTTTTAGAAGTTTGGAAACTTTACAACCAGAAATTAAATTTAGATAATCCAATAGAGATGTTTTTAGATCGAGATTTGTTTAGTGGGTAAGAATTTTCATTTAACCATTCCACTGTAACAAAGTACTTATCAATTATAATAAAAATTAAATAATTAATAATCTAACTTACTTGTTTCAAGTTGATTTGATATATATGTTGAGTAGATTATGTATGTACAGTCACTCCCGGTCGTATTCGTACGCTCCTATGTTAACAATGTAAATTCAAGCTTTTGAAGACCTTTTTTGACACCTAAAAATTACTTTTATAGCAAAACCTATTAGACACTTTTTGTTGCAAATTTCTTCCTCTTAATTTTTGTTTATATGCAGTTTTTCGATTTGTTGCACTGTTTTCGTTTTGCAGCGATTTAAAAAAGACTCTGTAATATTCAAAAAAAATTCTGTATTTCAAAATTAGTGAAACGAAATAAAAAAATTATTAAACATTAATTATTGTAAATTTCATTTCCTATAATTTTGTTCATATACATTTTCCAATTTTGTAGCACCGTTTCTAAGATACAGATCAAAATATTTTTTTGTATTTTACCGAGTCTTTTTTAAGTCACTACAAAACGGTAACGGTATGACAAATCGAAAAAATGCATATAAATAAAAATTCAGGGGATGAAATTTGCAACAAAATTTGTCTTATAAGTTTTGCTGTAAAAGCAATTTTTATGTCTGAAAAAGGGTCTTCAAAAGCTGGAATTTACATTGTTAACATAGGAGCGTACGAATACGACCGGGAGTGACTGTATGTATACACTTAATATTATAAGCAATGTGAAGTCAATATATAGCAACTGTGAAGGTCAACAATAGACCTTGAGTCTGTCATCAGCCAATAGCTAGAATTTGTCCTTGAGTAATAACCTTATTCGATGACCTTGCATTACCGCGGGGTGTGGATGAAAAGGGGGTGTATTTTTGTGTGCATAACCTTGAAAAGTGGGCGTGGCTAACAACCAATAGGGACTTGACCTTGGAAAGTGGGCGTGGCTATTGCGTGCATAGAGTGGGGGGTTTAGTGGAGGGGATAGAAACCTCAATTTCGTACTACTCTTAAGGAATTCTCGTAAGAGTTATTTTTTTGGAGTTTTGATTAGTATTAATTGCTGGGGGACCTTTTTAGTTTCTTTGTTACTCGTTTTGTCTTTATGCAGGTCTGTGTCAGCTTTGCTTTCCTCTTTCTAGCATCATTTTCGCATATAATGCTGGAAACGGCTCAGAAGGATACTTTCTGAGCAGATGTGTCTCGTCTTCTTTGAAGTCTTTTAGATTAATTTGTGTTTAACCTGGAGATTAAACCGTTTTTCCAGTCTTTGAACTTACGGGAGGCTGCCCGCGAGTTTCTTTTATGTTAATTTTCCTGTTCATCTGGTGGTTTCTTCTTTCTTCATAGTTTGTATTTTGATTACTTCTTGGAATTTAATGAAGGATTGCTTGTTAAAGTTTTGGATTATTTTGTTCTGAATTTGCAGGGATTCAAGTTGAATTATCCGTAATTCTTGCGGTCTTAACAGTTTGTCCAGGTTTTAGATACTGCTCTGTATGTTTTGAAATAGAACAGCATATATGCTCATTTTTGTCCTGGATATATCAATATTTTTGATTCTTCCTATTGTGGAGCCGCATACAATATTGTGAAATTGAAACAGAAGCATTTGTTTTGCTTCCCTAAGTTTTCTCATGTGGAATATTGTGACACTGATGAAGCTGCTTTAGCACTATTTTGTTTATGTGAATTCCATAAGATGAGTATTTCTTTTCTTCTTTTCATCATTGGCAAGTCTCCAACCGGTCTTCTTAGGTAATAATTTAAAGCATTAGTGTAAGTACCTCTTTATCGGCTTTGCGGAGCTTGCCAACAGAAAAATTACATATCTTCTGGACCGGATGCATTTTAGAGACTTTGTTCAATTTTCTTTTTTTCTTCTTGCCTTTTAGCCTCTTTAGTTTTAGTATTTTTTCCTTGGAGTCTATTCTGCAAGGGAGATTCTGTTTAAATCGGTAAAAGCAAGTTCATTGAGTTGGTCGTCAAACTCTTGTTTGATCATCTTGATCTAGTTTGAAACCTTGCTACTGATAAAAATGGATTTTTAGTTTGTGCACTTAATCCTCTTAATCGACCGTAAAGCAGTAAACTTCCATGCTGAATGTTAAGACATAAGATTAAATTAAGATTTAATCGTCACCCACTATTTGTCTTAGTTCCCGTTTTCCTTCTGCCACAGTCATATCTTTTAGAGAATGGAAATGCTCGTTCGCGTTTTAAATAATAATTTAAAATAATTTTTAACGCGAACGGGGTGAGTGACAGAGATGCGTTGCGCGCGCATTTTCATGCAACAGACAAGGATGAAAGGAGTTCCCATATTTCCCATTGTCCGTACGCAATTTAACTAGGCAACCTATGTGCAATGTGTCAATCTATTTATTATCTATCATTTATTTTTTATCACAAATAAATAACAGATGAGGGTAGATGTTTCTTATACCGGATCTCGTACTATTAGGGAAAAATAAAAGACATGTGATATGTGGAAACTATAATAATTTATTATTGGAAGTAGATGTAAAAAATATAAAATACAAATATCTGAAAAATCTAAAAATAAACTTTTAATAGTAATTATTATCTATTTCTTATCTACTAATAACTTTTTGATATTGACTATGTTGTAGTTGGAAAAACTAAATTTTTGTTATAATAAATTTTAAGAGATTAACCCCGAATATTATATTATACAATAGCAAATATAGAGGGTAAAAATATATAAAAACTCAGCCACAATACTTACCCTAACGGCTAGGCGGTGATAAAGAAACCGAAATTCTTTTGAAATATATTTTTTTGAAAATAATACAGTGAGCTAGTAAAGTACAGAACAAACTCGATAAAATGTTTTAGATGAATGTTCTTAGAAAATCCTTCAACAAGTTAACCTTATTTTTTTATTAACAGAGCTGGATTAAAAATTACACTTTTTCAATATTGGCATACAGGGTGTTGTAAAATAAATATTTAAAAACTGAAAAAAATTTTTTATTAATTATAATATTCATGAAAGTTTGAAAAGTAAGTCGAAAGACTAAATTTTTGTTATTAAACAGTTACTAACAAGTTGTAAACCGCGGACCATACAATGGCAACAACCGAGTCTTTATAAAATGAATTGAAAATAATTAAAATCCATTCAAAGCAACCAATAAGGTTGCTTCGTATAATTCGAAAATTTATTTAGAAAAGAATTTTTGAACCGCAATTAAAATTTCAAGATAAGATAAAGATTGAAATTATTTGGTTGTAATACCATGAATGGAAGGCTTTAGGTAAAGTCTTGCAGTAATTGAATCTGAATAATATAAATAGTTATTATAAATTTTAGAAATAATCAGTTCAAAGAGAAAGTTTCTATTTGAAATTTAAGTTTGATATTGAAAATAAATTGAAAAAGAATTAAATTTATATTGTATTTTATTTACCGTGCGGCATTTTCTTGAAATATTTAAGGAAATTGTAAAATTTTCGTATGGAGTTATGACAAAAATATCGCCGATAACTTAAATTGGGCATACAAAACAATAAATCGCATTGATGCTCAACAAAACTGCAGGTCACATTTTACTTGTCGTATTATTTTTCTCAGTTATTTAGGAATTTCCACTTGAGTTGTTGTCGAATTGAAATAACTTTCAAGTTGAAAACTTTTTCTGATGGCTTTACGCCAAAATATGTTACTAAGTTTTATGTACTAGAGATTTTTTTGTTATTCTTGTAACCTCTTGACTCCCAATTTTTTTTTATGGCAACAATCAATTTTTTTAAGTGCTCTATAAAATATCTGGGGTATATGCATGCTTTGTGTATTGTAAAATAAATAAAGGAGAATTTTTTTGGATATTAGTTTTTCACAAATTGAATTGGATTAAGAAATTAATGAAAATTGAAAACATACCGCAGAATTTTAATAATTGTTAGAAAACTCATTAGGAAAACTGTCAACTCGACATAAGAACGTGCAAGAAAACAAAGGTCTAGTGGGAAGGTTGTTTAACATTTTCCAGGTCTCTTGCAACCGGAACAATTAAATTTGTCTCCTTCCTTCGCTGCCCTCGTGGTGTATTATAAATTTGATTTATTAATAATTTTCAGGATTTATGATTAAAGGCTACAATATGTTTTAGAACAATTTTACCATAAAGTTGTTTCAACAAGTATACACACAATTTTCTTTCATTATATGTTATGTATTTTCATTGCGAGTATTCACTTTAATATTTACATGACATCAACACCAATCAATCCATGCCGGGTAGTCGTCAAAATTTAATTTAAGGAAGTGCATGGCGCGGCGCGTTGTGTTGAAAATTATATCCCGTATGCTGGTAATTTGATACATCGCATAACCGATGTTGTTTGAAGTTAATTTATAGAATATTTTAGTTACATTTACTAAATTTTCAATTTAAAATAATTGAGCTTTATTATTTTAGTTTCTGGGTGTTCATTAATTTATGCATAATATTATGAACAAACTTTTAAGCATACAGCATACAGGATGTGATATTTACATAAGTCGAAAACCTTTTAAATTTCTATTTTAGAAATTCAGGCTTTTATCGAAATTACGATTACCTATCAAATGTTTATCTTACTTTTTTGTTATGTCAACATAACAATTTGCAAAGTTTTGCTCGGAAAATGATAATGCTTTATCTTCAATAACAAAACGGAACCCTAAATAGTCAATAGTGTAATGAATTATTCTTTGCCGTGGATATGCGGGCCAGGATCAGGATGTCTGTGGTCTCAAAATTTCTTTGCTTTCACAGAAAAGGACTTAACAGTTGCTTTGATTTTGGGCGTCAATTTTTATAATAAAATCCGGAATAACAACAGTAAACACAGATTAAATGATGTCTGTGATTACACCGACAATAAATACGCTGACAATAATTATGCCGACGACATTTATACCGACCGACCGTGATCTGAGTTGTTAGCTTAGTATTAAAAGCGGAATTTATCTAAAAGTTAATTATATCAAAATTTATTGTAAAAACAATAATTCCGCTTATCTAGATCCATAATTTTTTATTTTTGGCTATTACAGGGATGTTTTGCTATTCAGATTCCGTCTTTTAAATCCGTAATTTTCGAATTCTGGCTTTACAGAGATGATTTTTATGAACTGACAGACTAAAGATTCCGTCTTTCTAGATTCGCAATTTTCGAGTTGGGGCCTTTTTGGGAATATTTTTAATAGCAGGAGCGGTTCAAAGATTCACTGTTTAAGTAGATTTGCCAGTGTCGAGTCCAATTTATGCTTAGAAATACTTATATAAAACAAAAATACTGTATGGGCCGGGCTAACTTTATGGAAACAGCCAATCGAACAATCGGTTAATGTTTTATGTCTATTTTGTCAAAATTGTTATAAATTGGTACTCTATAAATTTTAGTAATTTTCATTAACCCATTCGGCCCTCCCGGTGGCAATTGCCACCGCTGTATTTTTAGCATTTTAGCGTAAAGATCTGTAAATAATTTGGATATTGGCTACTATAGGTCAAAAGCTTGGACCTTAAGGACTGTGAAAACATAAATAATATTACCCTTATTGTTAGTTTTGAGTGCCTTAATGATAGTTATTTGCAGTGTAATAAAAACGGTGTCTAAGTTAGAGTATAAAATTAAACACTACGTTTGGTAAATTAGAAAATTTTAGTGTATCCAATTATTTTTTGACTTTATCGTGAATTATGGGCATTATGGAAAAGTTACCTTTTCATTCGAATAAAACATGTTACTTTTTCTCCAAACGAACAAAATTCAAAAATAAATTTCAAAATTAGCAATAACTCGGGAACGGCGCTAGATATCAAAAAACTGAGCAAAAAATTCTTCCCCCTCGCTTAATACACACCCTCCTGTGAATTATTGGTAGCAAGGCATATACAAAAATTCAGATGGATCGCTCGCAAAAAATTCGAAAGGTAGATAATTTTAATCGGTCAACCAGTTTTAATTTAACCAAATTGTAATAAAAATAAACAAAAGTAAGGTGACATTTTGATTTAATCTGTCAACTATTCTCAATTTATGTTGGTAGTTTTTAAATTGAATTCGCAATTGTCAACTGTCAATTTTTAGGTTAAAAGATCAAAATTTTTATTTATATGGTTAAAAATAAAATTTTAAGTTGGTATATTTAAGGATTTAAATGTCAAAGTCAAAGTTTACATCTATTTATTTATAAATTACACTCTAAAATTTTATATTTGAAATGGTAAATAAACTTAAAATAATTTTTAGAAAAGGTAGATACTAAAATTACTCAATTTTATTAATATAATGTCACATTTCTAGTTATTTTTTTCCTGCCGCCGAAGGTTTACTTTCGAAAAAACTTTACGCCACGTGGTTTTATGTATGTCGCTAAGGAAAAGTTTGACTTTCGTGTTTAAAATCGATAATGAAACAGCTGACTTTCGTGACGTTTGGAGAAAATATCTATTTTTATTCCGGTGTAACTTTGAAACCCTCTTAGTAAAGTTTTTTTTTATATACAAGTTATACTTTTTGTGAGATAATATGGAGATACTTATTTATTTATTTTATTAAATTTATTTTAACTAAGAACTTTCTAACAAGTTAATGTTTGGACTATATTTTAAATTTATCGACAAAGGGGTGGAATTTAAATACATTGGAAATTATAACTTCGAGAGACGTCACTTTAGAATTTTTGAAATGTTTGGGGAATTTCTATGAAGTTTATGAAATTGTTGGTAAAATTAGCAGTCGTAAACTGAAATTTAAAGCCAAATAGCTACCCACTTAGGTATATTACTAAAATTACTTTATAACTGTAGTAGTAAACTGATGTAAATTTATCGTTAATTTTTCACAACTTCAAATTTTTTGTAAAAACATCATTTTCATTTCAAGGTTTTGGTAGTTATCCCTAGTGGTACCTGGTGGTTATCATAATAAATTGCTAACATTAAGGTATCGTACTCTAATCCGTGAAGATACTAAATAATTCGATTGATGTGCAACTCGATTGGTGTGAAACTTGAGTGCGGCAGTCATGTTGAGTAACGTGAGATTCACCAAATTCCAAATTAAGGGTTGTCCTTTAATCATGTGAGGTTCTAACAGGGGGGGAGGGGGTAAGAATAACATCACGATTGATCACGATGGGGGGGAGATGCTGTGACAATCACGTGTATTTTTTCTTGCGACCACGTGAAATCCCGAGCGAGCAAATTTATGCCTAAAAAGCAACCTAACAAAAATATTTAGCTCTCAGCTAGCTTCTGGCACTGGACCTTGTGACACCACTCGTCGCACCGCTGCCTGCAGCCTTCTGTCTTGCCGTTTCTACTTGAAGAAATTTTTCAAAAAAAAAGACACGTGATATTGGGTAGGGGGGGTAGGGGTAGCCTAAAACCTCACGATGTAGCACCAAAGGGGCGGGGGGGTTTAAAAAATGGCATAAAAAACCTCACGCGATAAAGGAATTGGAATTGAAATGATTATTTTTATCTTTTTAATTAAAAATTTTTATTAAAAATTACATCATTAGGAAGGGGGGGGGGTCAACAAAGTGCTAACAATTTAAAGCAATGGGTACTTTAAAATTGCTTTACTGCAAATGTCACGTAAAATTTCGCTTTATAGTTAAAAGGAGTTTAAATGCTAAAATCTCGCTTCATTTTATTTTTGTTCACAATAAAATTTCATAACTTCTATGATTAAAAGGAAATAAAAGAGTAATTATAAGAGAAATGAAAGCTTTGAAGTACCAACGTAAATTAGTATTGGATAATTTAAAAAAATCGAGTTTCTTCTCAAAAGTTTAATTAGAAAATAATTTAACGAAAACTTTAATACTACGTATACATTCTGCCAATTCGATTAAAGTTGTAGCAACTTAATGTTGGGGTAGGTAATGGTAATTATGTTATAAGTGTAAAAATACCAAATCCTTATTTTTTACAAGAGAATTAGCCCTCCTTCTAAAATTATGTGCACATCGGTCTAAAGGTTATATTACACCACATTATCCATGTAATTAAATAAACCGCTATTCTACCGATCCAATCCAAACCAAATTACAAATTGCCAGGCACTACTCTACAAGTACAGCGAGCTTTATACGCCCTTCCTCCATTTTGAACGTAGCGACTTTCAGCCGAAGCGACGTGTAAATTAGAATTTATAGTAATCCTCCAATAAATCCCCAATGTTTGCAGCCATCCGAAAGCCGCTAAGAAAAGGATCATCAGGAATCCATCAGCTCGAGGACTACAGATACGCAAATTGAGTTTCTAAACAGAATAAAAGGAACAAGACGTAAACTAGACAAAATTGAGTTTTTTCTGTATTTACCAGCGATCATAAATATATCACGAATTGGCATAAAAAGTTTTCATGTATTTTATGCCATATTTCACAGTTAACATTCTTGAAAAAATATAATCAAATTGGGTAGCTATTGAATTTTTATTGAAACACCAATCGCAGAAAAAATTATTTTTATTTATAGCAGGGGAATTACACAGAAATTTTGTTGTTTAATAAATTATTTTTTTACCATTAGGATTACCTTTGAGTACATAAACAAATTACCATTGAGTAAACCTTGTTACCTTTGACTGCATATTCGATCTGTTCTAACGAATCAACGTCACCACTTCAGTTGACTCGTTACTTTTGCATAACATGTAATTTTGGTTTGTTGATGTTTGATTAACCTACAGTTAAAGTACCAGTATTGACAAAAGTCAGTTTCTTTCAACCAGATTGCAAACAGAGATCAAAGCTTAGAATATATTTGCAAAAAGATTACATTTAAATGCAACCAAATTCACAAACGTAACAGAACGTGTAAATTAGATTTATGATCTTTCTTCTTTATATATTTAAATTAGTTATAATAAAACATAGCAAAATTTAAACTATTAGCTAATTCATAATTTGCTGTGCGTTTTTATGAATTTTTATGTTTTTTTTTTGTATTTTCCCGACATACAAGGAAATAAAGAAGGAAAGAATCACATTTGATACTACGGCAGATGGGTATGCTTATCGTTGAATTTTAACATTTCCATTTTATGCGATTTACTTTAAAACAAAATATAAAGTTATATTGGAAACTTATTTATAATTAATGTTTTTGATTTTTAAAAATTTAGAAAATTTATGAAATTTAAAAATTACATCTCGTTCTTTTGGCGCTCATCGTGGGCGGGGTCCTTTAAACTAAATTTTAAGGAATTGGCCGATTGAATTCATTTTAATATTTTAATAATAAAAAGTGATTTGTTTTTGATTAAAGATTATGGATAAAATTAGATTATTTTGTTGAGATTTTTGGATTATTATTAAATTATTAAATTTGAAATTTGAGATCAAAAGATAATTTTCAATTAGAAAATTATAATCTTAATCATAATTAAATTGAACGGTGGATTTTGTAAAATTAAAATTAAACATTTACAGATGGGTCGAGTTATTTTGTAAAGTTAACATTTATATTTAACTGAAACTAAATTTGAATTTAGTCGATCTAATTTCGAAATAAATGTATTTTTTGGAGGAACTTTTTTTTTAATTTTTGTAATTGGAAAACTACATAGCAATAATATCAGTCGCGGGATCTATATGTTAGGTAGATACTTTTGTACGGGCTAGGTATAACGTTGTTAAGTTTATCATTCCTGCGGGTGTGCACTCTCGTCGCTATCTAGATTTAAACCAATAAATACATGCTGTGCACCGATGCTGTTGCAACCGCTACACCCTCTTTATTAACCTTTATTAAACTTTATTAACAGTAGCAAACAGCCTTCTGTGTATGATACAAATGCAAATATGCAAATTGTATTATTTAAGTAGGGGAATAAAAAAAAAATTTATTTAAAAAAAAATAAAAAATATATAAATATTTTGAATTTATTAATTCGGCATAACTTACTAATATTTCCTAATTCAAAACAAATTTTCGGTGTTTATGAAGGAGAAGAAGAAGGCATATTATTATGAATTATTAATTAGGTAATTAATTAGAATAAAATTTAAAATTTATTTAGGCGGAATTCTAAAAACATTGTCAAGTTTTGGAAAACAGATAATTGATAAATTTATAGTCACGCAATAACCTTAACTTGGAATACAAATCATTGTTAATTATGCTCGTATTGTGTAGTTTAATTGAATACTAAAATTGTAATTAAATTTCTATACTTTAATCGCTTATGAATATTTAAATCGCTTTATTGTTATCTAATACACTGCCGAATACTATTTTAATTAAAAAGCTATCTTAAGAGTCTACATTTTACAAACTAAGCAACAACTCATAATTTAATTAGCCAAACTTGTGATCAAATTATATTCATTTTCATGAATAAATAACTGTTAATTTGTTCATACTTATTAACTCAATTAAAAACAAAAAATGATAATTTTGCGTAACTTTTTTAATTTCTTCAGCTTTTAATTTACAAAAGTTTCGCACTTTGTAACTAAATTTTCCCTAATTAATGTTATTTCGTCGCTGGTATATCAATTTAAGATATTTTATTTAGTTTGTATTCCCTAATGAAACGAAAAAAGAATAATACGAAAGTAACTTCTTCATTTTCGTCATCTTAAGCTGAGGTTAAATTTTCTGACGCTTTACGCCAGTTTACACTGATTGAATTTCACAGGGATGGTAAACCTTAGACGTGGAAATCGCGAACTAAACCAAATGCGAAAACTCACAACAATATCTAATTTTGATTTATTAACCCAAATAAAGCTAAATTAGACATAATCTGACCTAATTTTTCACATTTTATTAAATTTTCTGGAAGCGGTTCGTGCTTCCAAACTAAAGGTAGAATAATATTTTTCCATAGTGCTTATGACATTATATGATAAAAGACTTATCATGTTATTCAATTTTATTCTTAGGCTGTCAGTTTTGATAAAAAGAACAGTTTATTTGACCTAAGCACTGTAGCGTGCAGTTTATAATAGGCCTCCTACAATTGCATTTTCCAGGTTGTATATTTTATTTTATAAAGCGTTCTTCGTGGCACTATATCATGCTGTTCATATTATTGTATTCAGCAGTGATATATAGCAGTCATGAGACTTTAGTTGGATCAGCGAAAACCACGAGCCAACCTCACTATTTTGTTTGCTACGTTATAAATAATTGTAGGTTATTTGCGTATGCAAGATTAAAAACGATAAGATAATAATTAACCACTAGGTATAACAGCGTAACATAAAATGTATGTTAAACTTTTTTTCATTTTACATTTAAAAGGCTTACTACTCCCCTTCCAATTGAAGTTTTTCCGGTTAAGAAAAAATTATATAAGTATATAACTTCAAAAGAATATCTTCAGATCTTAAATATAAATTTCAAACTACAAAGTAAGTAAAATCTAAGTTCTGACCTATAAAAAAATACAACACAATTTTGTTGAAATTATTTTATTATTTCAGATCTTAAAGTTATCTATTAGATACTTTTTATTATCTTATGGTAACTTAGAGTTCATAACTTCAAAATAAAAGCTTCGGATCTTCAAGTTAACTTTAAGATAAATATTACCAACTCAAAGTTATACGTGGGCTCTTTTCCCTACATTATTGGAAAACAATGCTGGTTTTCGTGAGCGCCAGATGACATTAGTAAAGCATTAGAAGGATAAATATGGCTGTTTTATGTTAATTTTGATTTTCTAAAGATTGAAGGCAATTAAGAATTACCTTAAGGATCTGTTTTCTGACATTACTCATTTGGACTAACTACTGAGAAGCGCATGTGACAACGAAGGAAGGAATGATCCAGACTCGTTGATTAATAATTTAACATTTTTGTGCTTTCCTTAAGCATTTTTTTCATATTTTAAAACTTAAAGTGCTTATTTGCATTTTATAGTCTGCACTACACTCTGGGTATATTATCATTAATACTTGAATATTTAAATTTACAATTTATTACATAATGCAATGATTTCCTCTACCGAATGGATAGGTACTAGGTGAATTAATTCCTTGTAATTTTACTCCCCGTAATTTTAGATTTTAATAAGAATTTTGCTTAAGTAATTTCACGCCCGGCAAATTTATATTTTGTGAATTGCGACTTTCAAGTTTTGTAAGTTTTTAAAAATTGCACTAATAATTTTCTAATTAACAAAAATTTTATTGATTACTACATAACTTCAAACTTAAACGATAGAAATTTTTAGTTCTGATAAATACATTTACGATTTATATAAACTAAATATTGCACTGATTAAGTCAGAAACCTTTAATAGCGCATACTTACTTTTTAAACTTTTTGCAATAAATGCACAGCTAAAATCGAACCTCGGCCTTCCGCCTTATGCGCTGAATGAATGTGAAATTGCAATATTTTATTTTCAAGAAATCTTACTAAGTTTTGAACGAATTCAAAATTTTATTTTGAGTTAAGAAAACAATTGAATTACAATTAAAATTTAATTTTACAGTTATTGCTATTGTTTGTTTATTTGCTCCGATCCGTAATAAATTGCCGCATAAATCGCGCGAACACTAAGAATCTTAAAGTTTTATGCAAACCTGTTTTGATTCTTCTTCTATTCCTATTTGCTGCTATTAATTTAACCCAATTGGGTACACTTAAACTGGTTGTGGATTCTCCTTCTTCTCCTCCACTTGAAATGGAACTGCCCTTGCCAATTTTCCAAAAATATCGACCACTGCGTTCTCGTCGAAAATTGAATTTATTTTTGTTTGATCTAAAGATTTATTTTAAATTCACTTAGTGTATGCTTTTATCTTTTAAAGAGCACACACATCCACGATCTTTCTCTTCGAGAGCTACGGTCAAACTCAACACGACCTTCCCCGTTGGGATTCAATCATAGACTCAACACGACCTTCCCCTTTGGGATGCAATCGCAGACTAACTTATTTATACTTGTCATCTTGATCAATCTGTTGCCCAGAAAATTCTTTTTTTTTTGTTCAATTTTTCAAATCAATGCTTGTTATCTGATAACGCGATTTTTTTAATCATAATTTCGTCCGCACACGCTCGCACTGTTGACAATATTGTTTTACACACACTTCGAGTTTTTCAATTTTCGCTTGTTTACTTAAATTATAAAATTTATTTGTTATTTTTATAAATTATCTGATTGCAAGGTTTCCTAGAACTAAAGTTTTCATTTTTACAAATTAAACTTTTGATTAATAAAACTTTTTCAACAGCTCAGGTTCGATTGCTTGTTTTTCTTTAGTTTTCCATAGTGAAAACTGTAAAACTTATTATCGACTTCCAGGACACTCTGCACACTGGTTTTCTGTTTATAATTATTATTGATGGTGAGTCGCAAGCGTAAGATTTGTGAGTAGATCATTTATTTAAAATTGGAATACTCATGCAACTTTACAAATTTAGTTTATATTAAAATTTTTTGCCATTAAATACTTAAATTACTACTTGCTGAGCTGATTAGTTTATATTACGTTCACCTGGTTGAATAATTGCATTTGTTGCATAATAATGTTATGTAAGCTTATTAAATTTTTGAGCTTTCTACCTACCATCCGGCTTTTTAATTATTATAGTCCATTTTATTTAAGTATTTCTAATGCCATTGAAGTATTTATTGTAGTTTTTTTGAATTAATCTTTTTCTATCTTTTCTTTATTCTCTATTTTTGTGTCTTATATAACCTGATACAGAGATAGTTTGGGTTTTACAGTAATCAATAGATTCTCAGACATAATTGGACTCAGATATCTGTCCCAGTGTTCTGGTTCAGGCTTTGATAGTCACTTTACCTTCTAATCCTGTTTATTTTGTTAAGTGATGCGGTTGAATAGATCTGCAATTACTAATTTGTGCAACTAGTCATGAAAGCGGCATTTTTCCGTACTCAGCATTTGATTTGAAAAAATTACTTTTCCGCACTAGTGCGGAAAAAACTTATATTACCTTACTTAAACGAATATCAAACAGTTGAACTTTTTCAAACAGAAGTAGAAACAGAATGTTAATAATTATGGCACTCCTAGGCTTTCCACTTTGTCTGAATTTATATTAACTTGATTTTTGCGTTCTTATCAAACTTGACAATTTATTATGGAACACATTGTATTAAAAGCACATTATCCTTTTTGCGTGTGCTAAAAAGCCGTATAAAAGCTAAAATGTTAAGCTTTCTGCTTTAATGCTGAGCTACTTCATCACTTTCCATTCATCCTATGTGAATTAATATAATATGCAATAGAAAGCTGCTTAAATTTATTCTTTTTTTTTTAACTGCACCGACATGTAATAAATTAAAAATAGAAAATTAAATTTTCCGAGTTCCTACAAACTTTTCAGTTTGCCTAAACATAAAAATAAATGCTGCTAAGCAGCTTAGAGTACACACATATCATATATATAGTTTTTACCTGCCTGAATTAAATTAAAACTTACAGTTTACAGTGTTACTTACAGTTTTTTTTAAAAAGCTTGAATTTGTGTTTAAATGAAAATTTACTGATATTTCAGTAACATATTTAACACAGAAAGTTTTTTGGGAATCATACACATGAGAATAAAGTTTATTTAAGTTATACATAGTAAATTTCAGAATAACCCTTAGAAAATTTTGAGTTTCTATAATAAGATTGTTATAAAGTTTTGAGGGCAATTCTATAAAATTTCAATTGTGTTTCATTGTGTTTTGCTGTTTGTAGGTATGATTTATATTTGATATGCATTGTGCAACTTTAACAAGTTTTCTGTATACCAAAAGAGTCTTTTTATAATAAAATGATGTAAACTTGAAGCGCAGAAAGAATAGATTATTACTTTATGTTCCAACTTTTAAGTAGTTTAATTATTTATGAGAAGAAAATTATATTCTTAGACAATATACTGGCTTACGTAAGGTAGGTAGAGTACTTTTGAACATATAATTTGTTATTATCCTACGAAGAGTTCGTTTTGTTCGAAATTTAACTTTAATCATAAAATTTTAATATTTTCTTTTTTATTCTAACTGCAGTTTCAATTCTTCAATCATAGTCACTTATTGTCAAAGAAAATTATGCATTCAGAATTTCTTAATACATCTGTATAGCGGAGACAAATTTAAATTTAAAGTTACTAGATCTTTTTGATTTAATACAAAAAACTCAGAAAATAGCAAGATTCTAAAGATCTTTTACACTCTTGTCTATACAGGGTGTTTCACTGAATTTTAAATGAAATATATAATATTTTTAAGAACTACTAGGTCTTCGCTTTTTCAGTTGAAGTTAGATAACATAAGAACCATATTTTAATAACATAAACATAAAATAGTTCTATATTTTATTTCCTAAATATTATATTTAGACATTACATAATTCTAATTATTTTCAAATATTTTAAAATAATTCAATATATTTTCAAATAATTCAAAATAATTTTCACATATTACAAATAATTTCAAATATTTCTAAATAATTTCAAATGTTTTCAATTATTTTCAAATATATCGAAATATTTCCAAATAGTTTTAAATATTTCCAAATAGTTCTAAATATTTCTAAATATTTTCTATTATTTCCAAATGTTTCAAAATACTGCTTCTAAATATTTTTAAATATGTTCCAATAATTCAATATATTTTCAAAAAATTCAGTATATTTTCAAATATATCTAAATATTTTCAAATAGTTTCAAATATTTCCAAATATTTTCAAATAACGGTTGCATTGATTTAAAGGTCATTATTTCAACAATCAGAAATGTCAGCATTACCAAAAATTGCCAAAATATTTATGAACGTCTTAAAAAAAAGTATACCAAATTTCAAAAAAGTCATATTTTCAGTTTCTGAGAAAATTAAATTATTATTCCAAAAAGTGTACAAAAGCTATCAAGATTTAGTAAATCATGGCAACATCAGATTTCGTAACCCATTCATTTTCCCACCAATATTTTTGTTTTTAATGTATATTTATCGAAAATCTTGATAGCTTTTGAACTACTTTTTAGAATAATAATTTAATTTTCTCAGAAACTAAAAACATGACTTTTTTTAAATTTGGTATACTTATTTATAAGACTTTCATAAATATTTTGGCAATTTTTGGAAATGCTGGCATTTCTGATTGTCGATTTAATGATCTTTAAATTAATGTGAACTATAACATTTTTTATCTCGATAACTAAGAACAAGATTAAGTTCAAACTTTGTAAGAATTTTTTTTATTACGCAAATAATGTACTGTAAAAATTTCAAGAATTTCTCATTATTTTCATTTTCCTTCTTAACAACCTTAATCATTGCTTAATTCAAATTTGAGTTGCATAAATAATGTACAAACGATAAACACGAGTCGGCATAAATACCGGCCCTGACACCAATCTTGCTGATTCTAATGTAAAATGACTTCTTGAATTCGAATATGACCTCCGTTTTCCCCTATCACCCAACGTTTTTGGAGGATGCTCCACTCCATCTATTTTTATCATTTATCGATCATTTTGATGAACGAAAACGATAATTTTAACCTTTACATTTCTTCCGATAGGCTGGAGAGGTATCTTCTTCCACTTTTAGGCTAGAAAAAATCTTGTTTGCCTTGACCTCGAAGAGCCGAAGTCACAAGTCTGTGAGTATATTAATTATTGATTTACATCCGAGGCAGTTTGCTGAGCTCGTCTCGGATATGCTCGTAACCCCTGAATTTTTTGTTGATGAAGGCAAATCATCAAACCTGCTTTATGTTCAGGAAGACGATCATAAGAAATTTTAGACTCTTTCTGGATTCGAACCGGGTACCTTAGTGTCAGCAGTTATTCAGCTAACATACTAGGCTACTAATGACCGTCTAAACCAGGGGTGGCCAACTACATTCTATATACGATCGACTATGTTTCTTAAAATTTTTTCGCGATCAACCTATTAAAATCTTAATATAATATTAATATTATATTTCAAATCAAATACCCCGGCTTTTCCAGGTTTTCCCTAACAAAGAATAAAACATTTCCCTGACATTTCGATAAATCGGAAGATAAAAATGTACAAAAAATCTTAATTTTAATTTAATTTAATTAAAATTAATAATTTATTTTAAATTTCAAAATTAAAAAAATTTAATTTTTAGTTAAAATAATTAATTTTTAAATAAAAAAATTCAATTTTAAAATTTAAAAACAAATGAGTTTAAAATAAAAAAATTTTTTAATTAAATTGTTTTTCCTGACTGATAATTTAATTTCGCGGATTTGGCACTAAAAATGCGAAATTCCCTGACCTTTCCCTGACAAAATTAGGAAAATCTTAAATTTTTTTGCTTTTCCAAATTTTCCAGGTTTTCCAGACAAATGGCAACCCTGGAGATAAATAATATAATATAATAATATAATAAAAAGTAGACAAAGAAACATATTTTCTTAGCTTATTACGAGGAAAGCACAGACCCAAAACACCAGATTTCTTTTTATGACATTTTATTGGATTTCTCCGGATTTTCTAAAATTTCTCCAAATTTCCTAAATTTTTTTGGATTTTCTTTTGCATTGTTTTATGATTTCCTTTCAAAAAAGTTAAAAAGTAAGACTATCTGTAATTTCTAAGATTTGTGTCGGCAGCTATGATCGACTAAAAATTGCTCCGCGATCGACCTGTTGGCCAACCCTGGTCTAGACCATTTAGACCTCTAGAAAGTTAATATTTTCAGCAAGAAAGTTGATTTGGGAGAGGATTTTCCCCCATAAATTGTAAAAATAATCATTACATAATTATCATCGATTTTTACCTTTTTTTGGCATTTTTTTATTTATGTTCTGCATATTCCAGCGTCCAGCTTCCATGATTTTCTTGCAAACACCCCCAAATAATAAAAATATACAGTAACTGTAATAAAAATATATATCAATAATTTAAAATCTTCTGTATATTTATTATTTTACATTTTACATTTATTATTTTACTTTTCATTTATTATTCTTTACAGCTAAAATCTCCGACTAAATATACCTAGGCAGAACATATACAAACATAACTTGAAGCAAATTTTTCTAGTTGTTTACATATCTGGTGTTTATTTAGTCCCGAGTTGCAATTGGTCAACAAAACGCGCCACTTGTTGTGGTTAAAATACGAAATATTTTTTTAGATATTGTGAATTAATTATTATAGTTGTTGAGTCGTGTGGGGAATTTATAATTTAAAAAATAGGCAAGCAATGCTTTGTGTGGTCGAGTATATCAAAAAATTTTAAAACATAAGTAAGTACAACTTAACCTATAAACATTCATAGGAGTAACCACTGGACGTTGTTTAATAACAAGTAATGTTTACCAACAGTGCTGCTTAAAATTTGCTTCAGAACAAACCTGTGTGTTAGGATAGCTATGCTTTGTCTAGTAAATAGTTAGTCTGAGGCTAAAATAATCATTTTCACTCCTAAAATCAAATTCAATTAAAACTATTGTCGAAAACTGATAAAAATAGGAGGTCGCTTGAGGAGGACAATTGATTGAATTGATTGATTTGAAAAGTGCAAAATCAATAATGTAATTTGGATCTTTATTTAATTATAATTACTTAATCGATTTATATGTGAAATTTATAAATTTAAATGTTAGAAATGTCAATATTAAATTAAATCAAATGTTGATACGAGTGCATATGAACGATTATCTCGTCGATTTGCTTTCTCATTTATTTTTGAAAATTTATTTAAATAAAATTAGGGTTTAATTAAAAGAATAAATGAAAACTGTATTTTAAAATTGGCTTTCTTAATATCCATTTTTCTACGACACGACGTGTAAATCTCGCTCTGTTAATTTTTAATTAATTAATTACCCAATACTATCGTAAAAATTTTCCCACATTATTCTATGATTTTTGTTTCTTCATTTCCTAATTTTTTTGTTACAAATTATCAGTTAATGTTTCTATTTTCACTTTATGCAACAATAACCTTCACTTCTGGATTCTGGATTGGATGTGGAGGGCAAACCGAAGTTCGCATGCACTCAGGCCACAATAACCTTCACTTAATTTCTTTATAATAATTATTTTATTATTTGCAATAATTAATATTTTGACTATAAAATCTCAAACTCGCGCTGCTCCTGTGCAATATCTATGTGTATTCGTTAAAAGTGATGGTCAATGGATATTATATGCATACAGAGTGTATCGTCTGTATTTTTTCCACTGAATGAAGTTTAAAGCTTTTAGATTGTTTTTCGACGACCGACGCACGGAAAGCTGATTTAAGTGCTTGAAAATTTTTTGTTTACCAGTACTACTTGCATTAATATTTAAAATAATCGATTGTTACGTGGTTTAAGTAGTGTAACTCGATATTAACCATATCAATATTTTAGAAAACCCAAAAAATGTACTAAACACTTTTCAGAACTAAAATCTTTATAAGTTATCACTTGTAAAAACCACTGTAAGTATAAATTCGCAACCATTTTCACCATACTATGGCATCATCAGGCGATGAATTAGGTTTATCGCTTAATTTGCTAATTTATACTTACAGTGTATTTTACATGTGATAACTTATAAACATTTTAGTTCTGAAAAGTGTTTAGTGCATTTTTTGGGGTTTCTAAAATATTGATATGGTTAATTTCAATTTAAACGTTACATATTTTTGTACTTTATATATAAAAGCAAATTAAATTTGTTAAACTAAAATGTTAAAGTAAGTAAGTTTTCATTTCGAGACTTTTTGTTTTAATTTCGCATATTATTTTTCGATCTTGAAACTTCCTATAAAAGCTAAATTAAATTTTTTGTAACTTTGTCGATTGAACGCGTCTATTATTTCTTGAAGCATTTGCTGTTTTGCGTAGTTTAAAAGTCATTTACAAGGGTAGACTTTACTTCGAACAAGCCTTTCCACTTGTATGCTTTCTTCTGTAGTAGATTACACTTTAATGTTCAAACTTAAAAAATGTGCATTTTTAGCAATCGTGATAAAACGATTTTAATGTTACTTGGGAATTTAAATAAAATCATTTAAGTTTTCTTTTATAAGATGATGATCTTCGTCATGGTTAAACCTACATAAAATTTTAATCTACGGGGTAGATCCACATAAAAAAATTAATCATCACATCGTATTCATCACGAAGGCCATAAACAATAAAATGGAGAACTATGCTAAAAGAACAATAAAAATTCTTAGTGTGCTTTCTGTCCTATAAATTTTGATCCTAAATTTTCCGAGTTTAGTTTGACATGTGAAATAAAAATATCATAAATTCGGACAAAGTTAATTAATCAAACAAAATATATAGGGCCAATAATGATTTTTAATTACTTACTACTATAGACGAAACGAGATTTTATTTTAACTTAGACAGGTGCCAAATAAAGCATTTTGATTTGTTTTAGCAAAATTAATCCAATTATTGCAAAGATCTACTCTCTGCTGTAACAGCAATTTTAGTCACGATTACTAAATTTAATTGATTTTGGAACATTAATCAAATATAGACGCCTACTTAAAGTTAGCATATCAACTTTTCTCCATTAAAACTTTTATTGCAAAAGGGCTTTTTCGAAAAATATCGATTTTTTTTCAAATTATGATATAATTTAATTTATAATAATTTTGTAATTATGTTATTAAAAAATTTATCTTCGCATTAAAAAGTTTACAAACTGATTAGTATCTTTAGATATTTAAATTTTCTAGAGAAATATGTAAATTTTCAAGTTGCGGAAGCACCGAATTTAAAGAAACGGAAATTATTCGCCTCGACAGAAACTTGTAGAAAAATGTAATTTTATATTTTCATATTTTTTGCTATATTTTTTAGTTAAGATTTTATTCCTCTAATTATCATAAATCCATATACATTCAAAAGAAAATTTCTCGGTTTTATACCAAAACTTATTATTAGTTTGGATTTAGAATTGGAAATTTATTCCTTGATATGATTATTAAGTTATAAGTAGATATTATTTTCGTATTATCGTAAAAGTATAAACTGCAATCTCTAATTTAAAGATGGTTAAATCTACCGCAATGTTTTTGGAATAAGCTCACTTAACAATGCTAGTTTGTAAGTATGTCTGAAAGTATTCAAATTTGAATGGGCTTAATATGGATTTTATATGACGTTAAGCTTCTTAATTATTTCTTTCATTAACATAAAACCAATAAGTGGCCTGCTCCTTTTCTATGTGCTTTAAACTCTTTCCTAGATTATAACGTGAAACATAAATTTCTCCCCGTTATTGAAGAGGCATTTCCGTATACCACAAAGAATAAGGAAATTAAAATGTTTTTCTTGTATCAGTGGATGGTAAATAGGCGTTTTTGACTACAATATTTAATTTTCTTAAATGAAGGATATAAATTTTTAATCCGACTCTTTGATTTGTCCAAATAACGAGAAACATCACCAAACATCAGCAAAGCAGTATTTTAATAACATTTTTGCTTCAAACCAAATGTTTCCGATTTAATAGTTCTCGACCTTAAAGTCTCAAGCTTTTAATATGATTTTAAATCTGAAAATTTTTATAAACAAAAAATTCATATTTCTCGGGATAAACAAATAAAAAAATATTAACCAAAGAAAATTGTTACACTGTTAGAGATAGCTTTTGTACTATAAATAGCTATAAAAGCTAGTATATCTACGACATAAAATAGGTTTTCAAAAAAAGGGTAAGTAGCTCAAATTCACCAGGTTGGGTAATTAGACAGAGCCAATTAGTTACAGGAGTCTTACGCAAGCTTTCAGTAGTTGTGGTTTTACATCTGGAAGTTACAAATAATTATGCTTTGAAGATATTGAGGCCCCAAACCACATCGGCTTTAATAAGTTCTTGATTGATATTACGGAAACTATTTAATTTTGAATTAAATGACCTCTTATTGGTCTTTACACGCCAAGTAACTAATTTTATTAATTATATTTCTCATTTTAATTCTAAATATTTAATGAATCGGTTTCGGCATTATGTCATCATCAGTAAATATCTGAAATTATTAAATACAAAAATATCCAAATCGAATTTAGAGTACAACGGTTAATTTGATGATTTGTGTTAATTGTGAATCGATAACCGTAAAAGCAAGGACTTAATTTATCGAGATGCCTTGCAATGTTTTCTATTTGTAATTTCAAACTATCCCGAGTACAACGTAATTACATTTTTTACCCGAGATGCTGGAATAGATAAACACATTATTTGAATGGCAAAAGTAAATATAATTTACTTTGATTTACTTGCTTGAGTAAATCTAATCCAATTCAATCATTCAAGTTTCTCAATTTCAAAATACACATTCCGGTTCTGTTGAAAATATTCACACGTATACCTTCATTTTAAATAATTTTATTTTTAAAACCATTGAATGCACTCAGTGTGATTAACTAAAGTTTAAAGTAAATCTACGAATATGTTAAACTTGCCATCGACTGTGAACTTTACATAAACTTCAGTGTATTTACATTATGTTTCCGTAAATTCTACTTTATGTTGAAAATAATTTCTGAAAGTTAACTGTTTACGGCTGACCTACCTTACGCTTTGGTAAAGCTTTGGTGTTGGGTAAGTTTCACAACATAAACAACAATAATTATGGAATGTATTGGCAAAACTTTCAGATTATAGTTATTTAATTTTTAGATTTCTAAAATTTGAACATATAAATATTTAATCATCACGTCAGGATAATCAATGTAGAATTAAAAAGACGAAAGGACTCTACCCCTTAATAATCAGGTTGTATTTTAAAAATTGCTAATCTTATACTGGATTAATCACAAAATTACACCCTTGTTTTTTGAAAGCTAGAATAAAAGTTTTTGTAATCCGGAATTTTTTAGGTTTCTATAAATTTTACTCAGATCTAGAAAGACGGAATTTCTGCAGTCCAGACAATTTTTAAAAACATCTTTGAAGCAGCCCGAAACCAAGTTCGGAAGTCACGGGTCTAGAATGACAGGAATCCTTTCTTTAGTTAAATTCTGCTATAATTTACTGCTGCACAGCTGGAAGTCAACTGCGGCCGGCTCCGCTCATTAAAACCTGTTGGTGCTCCTATCTACGTCAAGTACACGTATAGTCAATAGAATGATCAGATACCGACTTCTAACAAATGGGCGTTTTTTTAATACTGATTATTTCCTAAATTAATGGATATTAGCTGTAGGTTAATCGCTTATTGATGTCTATCGGATGTCGTAGCACATTTGTAAATATTCATAAAATTAAACAAAATTTTGCCTCAGCCTTGTTTTAACTCGTCGTTGGTACACTTAAGTGTAGTTGCTATTAATAGCATCAGATTAATTCGACATCATTTATACGATTGACGTTCATAATGTTATTTTTGTGAACGCCTCCCTCACATGTGTACCAACGACGGGTTGAAAACGGTGAAATATTGAAAATTTGAAGTACAGTAAAGGGTCTATCATTTGTTGTTAAATCTAGATTATGATTCTTTAAGAATAAATTTAAACAAATTCCTGAAATAAGTATTTAGATATCACATGGTTATCATGAATATCACCAACATGGTTAGTGTGAATCTCATTAATTCACTCATGCGTGCAACTTTGAAACACATTTGACTCTTTTTTGCTTTTTTCCATGTGGGAATATTTTATATTCTACGTTTACACTATGGGAAAGGTATACTCCTCAAATTTGATATTTCTAACCGCATTGATTTGAGCTGGGCGTTGATGAGTCAGTCAGTCAGTCAGTCAGTCAGTCAGTCAGTCAGTCAGTCAGTTAGTCAGTCAGTCAGTAATAATAATCTTTTTGGAAGCCAAGGGCTGCCCCCCATTCTTGCTGTACTAAATAAAAACGCCTTTTTCCTTCAAACTCTAAAGCTATTATGCCTATTGATCTAAGAATTGCATCCAAATCTTCAGAGCATCCGATTTTGCACTGGTCTCTTTTTTAAATGATGATTTTGCTAAAATTATAACATAAACCTAGTACTGTAACTTCCATAATAGATCTGTCTTAGCACGGACCTCTCTTTTAACGGTAGTTTTGCTAAAAGCAAATAACTTAAAGCTACTCTAACCTTCCCAATAAGATTCCCCAAGATTACATTTGGCTCTTATGGTTTTATGAGCAGTTAAACTCTTGTTAGATTATAGATTAAACTTAGGCCAAGTTGTATAATTTGTAAATTTTGTATTCTTTGTTAAAATTGTTTGTTAAAACTGGTTGAGGTGACAACAGCTAGGTGGGAAAATCAAGTTTTCGCTGTAAGATGGCTGCAGGGCGGTCGAGACAAAAATTCGTCTCTTAATTTAGATTGCGATTTTGATTTGAAATCTATATTTGGAAATAAATAAATTAAATTTTTGAGTAATTTTAAATTATTTTAAATTTGAAAAAACTTATAGGTAGATAGATGGTGTGTTTTATGGGCAGGCAAATAAAACTAGTTGTTTTTATCTCGTTTACGTTGCATGGTATCTTTCGGATTTTGTTTAAAACGATGGGCGTAATTGTACGTTTATCAATTGTGACAATTTTGGGAAAGTCAAGGAAAGATGAGATTGAATGAATCTGGGTTATTTGGACAATTGAAGTTAATTTAATAATTTTGTGATTAAGAGATAAATTTTGGATTTATTTATCAAAATAATTGAATTTGGACTAGTGAATTGTATACCTAATTTAAAAGTAAGTTTAAATATATTAGTTAAATCAATTTTACTTTATCATACGAAGTATGAAAAAGTATTGTTATCGTGCGGAAAAAAAATATTGAGATATTGACGAAATTAGAGCATATTAGGGTCCCAGAAGCCGAAAATCATCATTTCCAAAAAATGTCTGTATGTATGTGTGTGTGGTCAAATTTTGTGTGCGCTCTACCTCAAAAAGTAATAGGAATTTTTGGACAAAACTTCGTATTTAGTACATATATATTGAGACTTAGAACTGATTAGATTTTAGTTAAAATCGGTGAACGGAAACAAAAAAAAAACATAATATTTTGTAAATTAAAAAAATAATTTTTTTAATTTTTTTCAAATTTTAGTTTTTTATTAAATTCTTCTCTATAATAATATTAAAAAAGTATTAAACAATAATCGTGTAAATATCCTATTTTTGAAAATATTCTTTTTTCAAATTTATGTTTTTCATTTTTTTTCTTTATTTTAAAATTTTATTTTTTTATCATATTCTGTTTCATAATAATAATAAAAAAGTATTAATCAATAATAGTGTATATATCCTATTTCTTTATATTTTTGCTATTTAAAAGTATTAGGTTGTCAAATATCTTCCTTCCGCCTTTTTGCTCTTTATTCAATGCTTTATAAAAAGTGTTACAGTGATCGGATTTAGTTCAAATATGCGCCGTTTTGTTCGATAATCTGTTTCCATCTAGACGGCAACTTCATAATACCCCCCTCGTAGAAGCCCCCCTCCTTATTTGCGAAGAACTCGGACAGCCACTTTTCACAAGCCTCTTTTGAGTTCAACTGTACACCACCAAGGGCGTTTGCCATGGACAGGAACAGGTGGTAATCACTTGGCGCCATGTCCGGGCTATATGGTGGATGCGATAAAACCTCCCATCCGAGCTCCCGTATTTTCTGACGAGTCATCAACGAAGTGTGTGGTCTGGCGTTGTTCTGGTGGAACACTACACCCTTCCTGTTGGCCAATTCTGAACGCTTCTGGTCGATCGCCTGCTTCAAACGGTCCAGTTGTTCGCAGTAGATGGTAGAATTAAGCGTCTGGCCATATGGGAGCAGCTCATAGTGGATGATTCCCTTCCAATCCCACCAAACACACAGCAAAGCCTTCCTGGCCGTCAATCCCGGCTTGGCCACTGTTTGGGACGATTCACCGCCCTTCGACCACGACCGTTTCCGCTTGATATTGTCGTATGTGATCCATTTTTCGTCGCCAGTTCATTTCATTTCAAAAATGGGTCGAGTTCGTTCCGTTTCAGCAGCATATCGCAGGCGTTGATTCGGTCCAGAAGGTTTTTTTGCGTCAAATCATGCGGCACCCAAACATCAAGCTTTTTTTGTATCCACCTTTCTGCAGATGGTTTAAAATGGTTTGGTGACTAACTCCCATCTCCTAGGCGATTTCACGAGATGCCACATGCCGGTCTAACACGCCGATTTCCATGATTTGATCGGTATTCGTCGTCACAGGTCTTCCGCCGGCTGGCTTATCCATGGTGTCGTTTTCACCGGCTCTGAATCGTCGAAACCATTCCTCCGCGGTTCGAAGTGATAGAGTACCATCCCCCAAAACATCATTAATCTCACGGAACGTTTCTCTAGCGGATTTGCCTTTAACGAAGGAAAACTTTAAAATAGTGCGAATTTCGGAGTTAGTGAACTCCATGTTTACACGTCTACAACTGTTGAACGCAATATCCAAACTAATCATGCATAGCGTCGTTTTGTAGGTTATGTCAAGACCTGTCAAATGATGTATAGTATTGCCAGAAACGAGCTCTGTAGCGCTTTGTACATAGCCGCCAAATTCAAAAGACAAAAAGGCGGAAGGAAGATATTTGACAACCTAATATGATAAAGTTATGGGCATGGCCACATCCGATTTTTTACTTTGCCATTAATTAAACATTGGAATTTTATTATCATTAAAATTAAATTAAATTAAAATTTGGATTTTAGATGTAAAAAGAAATAAGTCGAAGTTGAATTTTGCATTTTAGAGTGTAAAAAAGTATGAAATATAACTTTACGATTACAAGTGTACGTACCGTCAACGGAATGCATGCATCTACTGTTGGGTTCTGCCTTGACCTTGGAATGTTTAATAAATATTAGATTAGATATTATATTACCATTATTACAGGCAATCTCATATATAATTTTGTGAATGTTAGTTTGAAATTGAGTATAGTACGGTTCCCCCTCAACTCAATTAACTTTGGCGGCCAAGCTTGTAATATTACATGCATTTAAAGTAACTTATCTGATTATAAATTTTAAATGAATTTTAAAATTTTTTGCGTAAGTTGAACGCAATATTATGTAGGTTAAAATCGATTTTGTAATTAAGAGCCATTGAAAACTTTTGATATGTCTTTAATTTTAACGAAAAAGCTTTGGAAATGACGATGTAAACACAGCCGAAAACAAAAACTAACATCGTTTACTCTTAATTATCTCAACTTATAAAATCAAGCGTAAACGTTTCATTAAAAATTTTTTTTTTTGAAAAATGTTTAATGAAGTTGCAACAAAATTTCCTCACGTAATTAATAAAATTTACTAAAATATACTGACTAATAAAGAGCGAAGAAATTTACGTGAGAAAATAACACAAACAGATTAAAAAGGATAATGAGTCCTAGAAGCAAAAAACAAGGGCGTGATGGGAATGGAGTTGCCTAATGGATCAAGTAGCCCAGCAGGAAGTCATAGTACACTACGTGCTTTGACCACCGATTGTTTTTGCTTTCGAATAAGAAATCTACGAAAATTGACCATTAAAAGGGTAGTAAATTTTTTACTATCAGTAACGATTACTTTATTTCCAAAATTGATTGATGATCCCATTATACTTTAGTATTTTATTTTATTATTTTTGTTAATTTATGCTGCTTTTAATTAAAATGCATTTCATTAATTAAAATTATTAATTAAACTTTGATAAAACTTTTCTGTAAATCTAAACGTTATACATTGTCAGTTAATAAAATCTTTCTAAGTTTTAGATTTACGTTCAAAGTTAGTAAGGCAGTTTGCAATCATAAATTAACTAAATCAATTAATCACACTTCAATATTAATTAATGTAATGTCACATAATTACTTACAATGATTGATGATCTTAAAGAAACTCAAACATATTTTATGTGATTTTACATTTTCTACAATTGCTTATTTTTAATTAAATTTTAAAAAAAACTTAAAGACCCCAATACGATTTCGAAGAATTTTTAATATAAAAAATAATATGTTCTCTACATAAATAACAATTTTCAAAAAGAAATACTAGAATTACTTTTACAAAAGATTAAATTCCTTCATATTGCGTAATTTATCTCGTTTTTCTTCCTAATGTTTTTTTACCACAACTACAATTAATTTCATTACCGCAATTCATCTGCATCCAATCCTTGGTTCACAGGGGACAAATGTCAATTCATCCTATTTGTTGCAAATGATTGCAGCAGTAGATCAAAAATTATTTATTGGAATATAAGATTCATCTCTACATTCATTTATTTCATTTCATTTTTTGTTTAGATAATGCAAAATAATTTTCTGTACTAATACATCTTGGTACAAAATTGCAACTTTTTCCCATTTATTATAGTTTTTAATTTGTAACATAGAGTTATTCAGTGTGATAGTAATAATCAGTAATCTAACTACTTTCCTAAAAATACTTCAATTTATTAATTAAAATGATCCGAATAGAAACTATTTAAGAAAACAATAAAGAAATTAGATCTCAAAACTATGATCACACCCAGCTTAAAAGCTTTGTTATCTGGCAACAAGACATCAATCAATTCCTTCATTTAAAAATATCATGTCCCACAATGATATTACACTTTACACTTTTTCATTTCAATATTCAATGCTCAACTTCACAATAATGAATTTATTAAGATCACTAACACATGAAAGCAAAACCATTCAATTCACATTAAAATTATTGATAAAACAAATCTTCCTAAATGAAAAGTACATATTCACACTACATGAGGTCCAATCCAAACGAAAGGTGTCGCCGATCACAACTGAGCGAATCCTACTGGGTGACAATCAATTGGGCGACGGAAAACTGGGTGCCGAGTAAACTGAGCTATTGAAAACTAGGCGACCGGTAGAGTGGGCGACGTATAAGTAGGCGACGGGTAAACTGGAAAAAGCAATTTGCATTATTTTTGTGGATATTAATTAACTCCGTTTACATAATTATATAATACTGGTAATTTCCTACAAAATCATTAACAATTTTAATTTTTAAAAGTTATAGAACTTATTGATATGATACTGAATAATTAATTAATTATTTGAAGTCTTTGTAATGAAGCTTTAGCAATAAAGAAAAGGTATGCGGTAAGAGAAGAGGCTATCTTCAGCAGTGGACGTTAGGCTGGATTGGGATACTTGCTGAGATCATTGGTATATTACAGCTATTTCAAGAAGAAGAAATTAAAGTTTTTGAAATTGTTATTGATTTTATAGAAAATTACCAGTATTACATTACAGATACCATTATTATTTATTACAGAAATTACATAAATATATCATAACAACTTTATTTTTGAATGTTCGGAATTTCGCCCAGTTTACCCTTCGCACAGTTTTCCGTCGTCCAGTTGGACGGTCCAGTGGGACTCGCCCAGTTGTCCGGATCCGATTCATCCTCGCATGAAACCTGATATGCCAATAATGAGTCGTGCACTGCACAGACGCAACTAATCCCTAATGAACTCGTTCACGCAGACAACCACCCACGTGTGCAATAACAAAAACCCAAATCGGAAGCCACTTATACAATTTCAAGTTCTTCTTCAAGATGGACTATTACTCTTAGGTTTTATGGGTCCTTGAAATAAAACAAAATATGTCAACTTGAAGTTGACATATTGTCTTGTATTGAAGAAGAATATTATACTGCAGGGTCGAGAAACATAATTGTTAACAATTAAAAGCAACACACGCAAATTCCAAATGCGTTTAATTATACAGCTATTAATCATGACAACAGGTGTTTGCAAAAAATCCACCTGATAACTAATAACAAATAGACTTCACCCAACATGACGTCAACATAAAATGCTGAAATAACGAATCATGGTAAAATTGCAAGCAGCAAAGCAAATACTATGTATCTTAACCAGAGCATTATAATATACACTAACAAAACCTTAAATTTACTGATAGCCGCTTTTAAATCACAAAACTACATTATCAAATCCGAAGTAGTTAAAAGCAATAAATGAATAATTATTACTACCAATTATTAATTTAAATAAATTAACTTTGAAAAGTTGATAAATTTTTTTATCAAAATTTGAAATGCAAGTCTTACATCACATCAATATTTTAGAAAACCCAAAAAATGCTCTAAACACGTTTCAGACCTAAAGTGTTTTTAAGTTATCACATGTAAAATACACTGTAAGCATATATTCGCAATCGTTTTCACCATACTATGGCATCATCAAGCGATGAACGCTCATCGATAACTTGAAAACATTTTTGTTCTGAAAAGTGTTTAGTACATTTTCTGGGCTTTCTAAAATATTGATATGGTTAATATCGAGTTACACTACTTAAACCACGTATCAATCGATTATGCAAATCTTATATTTTAAATTATTACAGTAAATTAAAAAAAAATTGAATTTGTGGTTATACATTCTAATCAAATTTATCAAACAGATTCGAAATTGGCCGATTTTGAAATATTTATTCCAATTTAGTGTATATAGTAAAACTCGATTAATGTGCAACTCGATTGGTTGGGAACTTGATTGATGTGCAATTCGATCAGTTAGAAACACACGATTGATATACAACTTGATTGATATGGAGCTTGACTCATGTGCAACTCAATTGAAGTAGAAGAAGAAATTGATGTAGAATTTGATTGATCTGCAACTCGATCATGGGCGTCCATATGATCCTTTTCAGGAGGGGGGGGGGGACCAGAATAAAAAAAAAAAAACTAAAAAAAACACGAAAATATTTTAATTTTCTTTATTTAGGCAAGAGCCAGGGGGCAGCTGCCTCCTTTGCCCCCCCCTTAAAGGACGCCCATGAACTCCATTGATTTACAACTTGATTGATATTAAATTTTACTGATGTGCCATTTGATTAGTTGGGAACTCGATTGAAATACTTACAACTTGATTGAGGTATTTTACCGGTGGTTTGATTTTAAAATAACAGTTTGATTTTACCATAATCAATCAAATTATAGTGGATATTATTATATTAAACGTTTTATATAATTAAATTAAATAAATAATACAGCTTTTCTAAAATAAATCATAATTGAGTCTTGAGTATACCAACGATAGAATTTTTTTAAGTATTTACGTCCAGGTTTTTATACAAATATGGTGAGTAAATAATATAATAATCGCTCGTGTCCCAGTCAAGCGCGTACAAAATTGCCAGTAAGACGCGCTCGTGTTCATTGTAAATTTAATGTTAAAACCCAGCAAACTGTTAAATATCAATCGCAAAGATGTTATTTAAATAAAATTCGGGATTTATTCTATCGTAACAATTGTGATTCCAATTTGGAAATGCTTAGTTTGTTTAAAACTTGAAGTTTAATACAAAAACCATCAGCAATGATTAATCTAAAAAAATTGCATTTACTAAAATATTCACACAGAGTAATAGTATCACCTTCAAAATCAACGCTTTACTATTTGTAAAGGTAATATATAATTTTTTGTAAGTAAATATTTTTAGGTTTATGCAACCCAGACGTTGCAATTAAAACAAAAAACATTTAATTACACCGATCATTGCGTGATGGACAATTATATGATTACCACGAACGACACTCTAAAATACCTTACAAGTTAAACTGGAATTTGACCACAGCGATTGCATTTCATGTTCTCGGTAGGGTCACCCATTCTAGCACTAAATATTTGAAACGACCGGACCGTTTAAAACGGCAATGTCCCACGGTTCACCATTTTATTTAAGTTATATTAAATATTATTATAGTTATGTGACAACTTTTAAATTTTAAGTTTAGCATCTTGTTATTAATTGTACTTAAGTACTTTTTTTGAGTTTAATTAAATGTAATTTTTATATGTCGTAATGGCACAGAGCGACAAGGAAATTGTCGATAAAAAATTAGACTGTCCCGTTGGGTTTGAATGCGGAAAGAGGAAATTTATGTTTTTTAATAATTTAGAGGAATTCCGGTTAATTGCTAGACTCGCTATATTTTACATCTTCGTGTTTAAAATTCAATTTAAAAAAGTATACATTATTTTAGGATAATTTAACCACGTACTAAGAAAATTGTTTTGTTTTAACGAAATAAATTTCTAAATGTGCATGACCATTTTACGATAAGCACGAACAAGGGTTGTTTAATTTTGTATTAAATGAAAACCTTTAGGGAATTAATTTTAGAATTTTATACTCTAATTTTAAGTGAAAATGATTAATCTTCTCGAAAAGGTATAAATATATTTCCTAGATTGTATACTGAACTTTATCATCAGTGCATAATAGGATTTTTGTTAAGCTGTAACAGATCTTCACGTTGCCATTTCTGTTTTTCATTAAACTAATGATACAGTACTTAAGCTAGAACTAAGATCAGCTATAAGTTTGAGCTTTTTTTTATATCAAAGTTTAAAAGCATAAATATTTTCTAGCTAACTGGTCAGCAAATTTTTATGGGCACTTCCCACAAATATTTCGGTATTGTTATTACCTCAATATTAGTATTACCTGCACCTAGATTTTGATTATATTTTATCAATATTTCGTTAAACAAAATAAACTACATTTTACATCATCAAAACTTATCCCATTAGAAATTTTAGAGTGACAAGTTGGTTATACAACATGTATTATGCATGTAATATTAGCTAATCCAGTATTAAATTGAGTTTAAAGAAAGATATTCACAAACTTGCGTTTGTCTCCAGGAAAACATTCAGTATGACCTTATAATGAACGACCCGAAAGGTCGGACAATTAAAAATATTGATTGTCTTCTAAACTGAACCCCAGCAATAATTCCTTCTTAATTATAGACCGGTAAATAATACCGTAATTATAGACCAGTATAATATAAACTGCGAGAAGCCAGATATGGGATTTGCACTTAGCTTTTTATGTGCGTGAAAAGGTAGTTAATTGACGACGACAATGCAAAAAGGGTGAATAATTATTATATTGTTATAATATTCAAGTATTTACAACATTGTACATAAATACAAATTAAGCGCTGATGTATTGTGGAAATAAGAGCTTTCCGACCCTAACTCTCTCATAAGGTGCTGACAACATCTTTAAACATCAACGTTAAATGTATGAGTATACACTTACAAAATATGCAAACATTTAACACATCGAAGATGTTGCTAACGAAGATGTTCCAACTCTTGAAATTTTAGGAAATCCGCAGTAATCTAAAGAAATCCAGGGAACCTCATAAAAGAAAATCAGGTGTTCAAAGATTTTTTTTCTAGTTTCCCTTTCGATTTATTATTTTCAATTCCGGTAAATCAAATTTGCTCAGAAATCTAACAAAATGTTAAGCAATCTAGAAAATCTTAAGAAATTCGAAGAAGAAATCTTGAGGCAATCCAGGAAGAAATCCGGGGTAGTTTTTCAAAAATTTAAAAAATGGAAGAACAGGTTTTCAATTTTCATTTTCTAAGAAATTGTCGATTTTCTACCTGTTGTTGCTCTAACAGGCTCACTATTAAATCTGTTTACCTATAGGACTTCGTGGGTCTCCGACCCGCTCGCCTCGCTTTGGTAACAGGTTTGCCATTGAACCTGTTACAGCTAAATCTAGTGAACCACAATTGAAAAGTGAAATATGCAAAAAGATCTAAGTGCTAGGTTTCCTAAAGTAGAGATTAGAGATAATTTAGCCAACAGCAGCTAATGACGAATTTTGTGTTCTCTGGGGAAAACAAACTTCTCCACTCACTGAGAAAATTCGGTTTGTTATTATGTGAAAAGCCCTGAAAAAGCTTAAATGGCTGAGTCACTCACTTTTACCCTTCTAAAAGAAAACAAATGAATCTAGGAATCTATGATCCAAATGAACGAAGGAAATTTTAAAACAAGAATCTAGGTAAAAGTTTTTGGATTGTTAAATGATTTTTGTTGCATAAACTAGCTGAAGTATTAGAATTTAAACTTTTAATCGCTATTTTGTGAGATATAGTAGCTCAAAGCACTTAAAAAACAGACGTTCGCTTAATTTTAGTATAAAAGCCCGTGTTAGATCTTGAGGGGCTCTTCTCTTAAGTAAAATTTATTTTTTTGCCAAATTGGCTTTCCATAGCCTGGAGGAGACTGTAACTCACCACAGTAAAACAGAATTATTAAAAATGCTGATGAATCGCAAATAAATTTATAACTAATTGAAAATCACAACAGCTAAACTAACTCTTAAATTTAATGCTACTACAATAATACTAATGCTACCGCTATAATGCTAATGCTACTACTATTATGCTAATGCTGCTATTATGAAGAACTGCTATGATCTAAAGTCCAAGTTTGATTTATAGGCTGTACAACTAGCACTGTTAGCATCCTACTGTGCCCACAGTGCCCACAGAACCATGAGTGTCAAGTGTGAAACTTGACTTGGTAAATTAGTGATAATAACAGAACGAAATCTTAAATTAAAAGAAAGAAAACATCATTAATTAGATATTGAGGAAATAATAGCAATTTATGAGCTCTATTGCTTCATGCCATAACCTTTAAACGATACCTGAGCTAACAATCAAGATTCGCCGCGTTATTTATGAACTACCACAGGATTTATGCCAAATACCAATGCAAAATTTCATCCTGCAGGGCTGGCCGCTATTTGACCGATATAATTTTTTATGTTAATATAGTAAATTGAAAATATCAGCAAATTATCACACACCAATATTTAAATTGTAATCTCCAATTGAAACATCCTTTAGTTAATACTAATAATAATTTGTACGATATAGCATTTTTAACATTTAAAGTTTGCTAAAAGAACATCTTAAACGATTGTCAGTAAAAAAATTAACATTGTTTTGATGTAAAACCTGGTAAAATTGTATTTCACAATTTAACAAAGAAGTAAATTTATTACCATCATTACAATAAATTATTATTGTGAGGTATAAATCATTCAAAATTTTAACAAAACGAAAATTGAATAAATTGGTGTAAAAACACTGTAAACCTAATATAAAATTCCATTATTAAAGGTTTCAGACATGTAAATCATAGGTAGGTAGCAGCGGTGGGATTAGATTACTGTACAGGGTGGCTCAATTTCGATCCTTCTTATGGGGAAATCGGTAAATATAGGAGATATAGAAAAATTGATGGCGCATCCTCGATCTCTTTTTTTGAGAAAAGTTTAATGGTGTAAACCCGAATTCGATATCTTTTTTCGTTTTCGAGTTATGGCCAAAAGTTCACTTTTTCGACTTTTCGTTAAATGTCGATATCTCGGTTGTTTGTAAAGTTATAGAAAAAATATTTACACTTTCTCCAGATACCTTTTTAAGGGCAATAAAATGGGCTAAAGAGATTTTAAATATCTTACCTAGTTTTCGAGTTATAATATAAAGTTTTGTTTTTTTAAATAGAAACCATAGTTGGCTATGAAATATTTAAATAGAGTTTTTTATCCTCTTTTCAATTATATGTAACATGTGGGGTTTATTATTTCACTTTCATCCCGTTATATTACAAAATGTTAAATAAAAACAAAAGAAGATCGGAAAATTAAAGGTTGACTTTTGCAAAACAAAACACTATACAAAATCATTATTGACATCTAAAACAATTGTCTCCAGTTGTTTTTAAAGAGTGTTTTTAGTACCTAATACTTCGATACCTATTTTTATTTTTATTTAGTACCTATTACCTATTATTTCACAAGAGTGTCAAATGGCTTATGAAAACTATGAAATATTATAATATAAATGTATAATGGATTGTTTTGATAAATCCAACATTTAATTTTCCGATCTTAGTTTGTTTTTATTTAACATTTTTTAATATAATGGGACGAAACTGAAATAATAAACCCCACATATTATATATAATTGAAAAGAGAATAAAAAACTCGATTTAAATATTTCATAGCCAACTATGGTTTCTATTTAAAAAAACATAACTTTATATTATAACTCGCAAACGAAGTTAGATATTTAAAATCTCTTTAGCCCATTTTATTGCCTTTAAAAAAGTGTCTGAAGAAAGTGTAAATATTTTTTCTATAACTTTACAAATAACCGAGATATCGACATTTAACGAAAAGTCGAAAAAGTTAACTTTTGACCATAACTCGAAAACAAAAAAAGATATTGAATTCGAGTTTAAACCATTAAACTTTTCTCAAAAAAAGAGATCGAGGATGCGCCATCCATTTTTCGATATCTCCTATAGTTACCGATTTCCCCATAAGAGACATCGAAATTGAGCCACCCTGTACAGTAATTTTAGTCTTTTAAAATTCGTTTATTTTAAGTGCAGTTTTTGTGCACTTAACTCGAATTTTATAAAAATGGACAATGATATTATTTTGTACTCACTCAGTGTGGTTTTAAACATAAATAATAACAAATAAAACAGAAACATGTGAATGTAAAAATTTAAAAAGTTTTCTTTCAAATATTGTGCAGACGCTTTTTTAAGTGTAAAACAAAGTACGTCAAATAAAGTGACATTATTACTCGTTTGAGTGTAAACTAACAATGCATTGGTACCTAGAAGTTTATATAAAGAGGCACTTAAATGCGCTTCGTCGACGTATATTCAAGTTATATAGAAAATAGTTATATCAACATTCAGTTGAGTTGTTACGACATAGTAATGAGGAAATTGACAAAGTTATGACTGAGACGATTTACATCTTCTTCAATAGCTTTAAGGAAAGATTATTTTAAACAAAACTTTACATAACTTGAGATTTAATTGTTTGAATGTAAAATAATGTGTTAATTTTGTTTTAGTTTCGCCCCAACGACCAAGAATTGAATTTAATGCGTCACAAGTTTTACCGGGACACAATTTAACAGTTCTTCATGGAGAAGTAGGCACTGTTAAATGTATTTCTCATTATGGAAATCCACCTCCGATGCTTAAGTGGTTTTTGGGTAAGTAATCAAATTTTACGATTTGTTTTAGTGTTTAGATAAAACAAAAGTTTAAACTGCCACAAAATTTAGTTCTATATTGCGGTAACAAAACTCAATTAGTATTTTTCAAACTAACTAATGCTGATGTATGTGTAGCCAAGTCTTAAAGAAGTGAAAGCAATTAAGCGTAATAGAACATTAGATCTATCAGGGATTTTCTTGAAAAGCGATGAGTTATGAAACTTGTACTTTTCCACGTTTTTCTAAATTACATATAAAATTTACGATTTCTCGTTTATAAAACTTTTTTTAAATAATTTCAATTTAAAATACAAAATTTTCCACTGAAAATCAAATTAGATGAAGTAAACCCAAATGAATTTCTGTCATTTATGCCTAACAAAGTATGGTGTGAATATATTCCGGATTCAGCTTAGCAAATCTCAAGGTGATACTTAAGGGTTCTTAATGAATTCTAATCGTCTGCTTAGTATTTTGCATTTATTTTCAATTTTGAAAAGAAGTATTCTTTGATAAGCAGGTCACGTTAAATATAAGATGCAGAGTTCAAAGATTTTCTGGTATGATGTACATTTTCCAATAGAAACAGATACGGAGCTTCTGATTGAGATATTTATAAGCTGCCTTTAAAATGTCCAAAATGCATTTCTCAAGTCACTGTACAACTTTTGCTCTATTGAAGAATACATATATTATTTTCATAAGTTATTTAAACTCTTCTGAAATATTTCTTTATAAAAAAGCCCCACGTTGGGCGCCATTTGTTGTACAATTTAATTTCTCAACTAATAAATTTTATATTCATAAAGGAATCATAAATAAATTTCTAACAAAATTTACTTTTTTCCTCTTTACTTATTGTTTCGAATAGGTAATAGCCTTTTGCTACACTTTGGTAGACAGCCGATCTCGTATAGTATATGCGAAGATTCCCAAGAACAAAATTACAGTTTCTATTGACCGCTCATCAATTCTCTGCAACTTTCCTTTCTACATTTAACTGACTGGAGTAATAATCAGAGTACTGAGAACAAATTTTAGCAACAAGAGCTCCTCGAGACTGAGATGTTTCAATTATCAATGACATTTAATTTTCTATTGTTCCTAATTTTGTACTGCAATTTTTCCAACTCTTTTTATTTGTATTTATTTCTTTTTTTAAATTTTTTTACAATTTTTCAACTCCAATCTTTTTATGAGTCTTTTTCCTACTCTTGAAACATCAACAGTCCTCTCGCATTCTTCTTATACTTCATTTGTTTTGCTCTACAAAATCTTTCCTTTGATAATTAGCTTTGATAATAATTTGATGTTTTCCCGCTGGCGCTGTTACATTACTATTTTTCTGTGATGTTAATAAGAATAGCATAAGGATTTTTTATAGTTGATTACCAGTTTTAATCTAAGAAAGGGAGTTAGATTTCAGGACAACAGCAAAAACTAAATTATTACAATTCGACGCCACGATGTAATGAGTTTATTAAGATTAACAACTATTTGGCTTATTTCCAAATTTAGTTTTGCTTTTCGAGAACAGAATATTATGAATAATTGAAAAAAAACTGTTTTCTCAAAATTGGTATATTTTATATTTTATATAAAATGTTTCGTTCGAAGATTCCGTGCTTTAAGATCCACAATTTTTGAGTTCTGGCTATCACAGGAATTTTAGTACTTAGTGGAGCTAAGTTATCAAAGTTGGTTAACATAAAATACAAATACACTAGTTGTTAGTCAAATCGAGAAGCCAGGTCAGAGGGCTTTAAGCAGTGGCGTAACAAGCAGGTGAAGGACCCGTGTGCGAAGTTGTTAACGGGGCCCTGCTTTTATAATAGACAAAAAAAAAACAATTTTGTATACAGAACTCGGAATTCCGAAGATTTCCATGCAATTTTAATGATTTCCAAGGAATTCCTTCCAAATAAAAGCGGATATAAAGACAAGTAACTACCCCCCCCCCCTATTTAATTTTATTAAAATTAAAAAAATTATACCTTAATTCTTATCAAAAATATATAGATGAGTTTTTCTTTTTTTCAATTTTCTGAGATTTCCTTGATTTTTCTAACATTGTCTAGATTTTTTAAAATATCCTAGAATTTTCTGTGATTTCGCAAGATTTCCAAAAATTCTGAAAATCTTAAGATTTTTAAGAAATTTGTTTGGATATTTTTCTAAGATTTTCTAAAATTTTCCATTTCCTTTAATTTTCTACATTTCCTAAGATTGTAAAATTAATGAGATTTTTTGAATTTCTTAAAATTTTTCCGGATTTCTTCAAATTTCCCTCTTTTTTTTACCAGGTAGAAAAATGATGGAGAAATAAATTGTCATATCCAAAACTAACAGGAAATCAGCGGAAATTTAATGAAATCTAGAATATTATAGACTATTCCTTTTTGATTTTTCCATTTTCTGAGATTTCATTGGCTTTAAAATTTTCTGGATTTTTCCAGATAACTTAAGATACCTTAGAATTTTCCATTTCGTAGAATATTCTAAGATTTTCGCGAGTTTTCTGCATTTCTCTCGATTTTCTATTTACTAAAATTTTCTCGAGTTTCCTGAGATTTACTTGAAATTTCTATGGATTTCTTGAGATTTTCAATATTTCTACAAATTTTCTAAGAATCTTGAGATGTCTTGGAATTTTCCAAAGTTTCTTCAGATTTCCCTTCCCTAGTACACACAATTTTTCCGTCGATTTCCCATTAGTTTTGTACTAACTGGAAAACCGAAGGAAAAATCGTGATATACGAAAGTGAAAAGAAATCCAAGCAAATTTTAGGGTATATCTTAGTGAAACTTTAGAATACTATTTTATTTCCAAGGAAATCTTAGGAAAATTCATAGATTAATTCTTTTATTTCCTTTTTCAAGTTTCTGAGATTTCCTTGGCTATTGGCTATCCTAAGATTTTCTAGAATATTCTAAATTTCCTCTTTTCTAAGAATGCCAGGCAAAGGCAGATATTATAGCGGGATATCAATCCCCAACTGGGGGCCCTTTTAGCTGGGCCCGCGTGCGTCGCACCCACCGCACCCCGGTAGTTGCGCCACTGGCTTTAAGCGTTTTTAGTCTTCGAATCTCATATGAATCATCAAGTAGGTCCACTGCCAATTCGTTTGGATGCGTTTTTAATCGATATTTATATTTAACGGAGTAATTCTTAATTTCGCTGTGTATTGAAGGAATTTTCAGGTCTCGATGGATTGTATCATTTGGCACATACCACGGAGCTTGTACAATTGTTTGAAGTGTCTTATTTTGGAATCTTTGAAGTATTTCGACGTTTGATGTGCTCGCAGTTCCCCAGAGCTGGATTCCGTATGTCCAAATCGGTTTCAGTATTGCTTTATAAATTAATAGTTTGCTCTCTAAACTTACTTGTGAATTTTTACCTATTAACCAATACATTTATCTAAATTTGATTCCAAGCTGCTTCCTTTTATTAAAAATATTAAATTTATGCAAAATATTTTGCATCTTCAGCCTTGGGTAGAACGCAGCCATTCAAAGTTACAGGTGGGCAATCATCTCTTCTCATGGTGAATGTAACTTTCAAAGATTTTGTTTCATTGGCTTTTATCCTCCACACTTTGAGCCACTTTTGGATTCTATCTAGGTTTTTCTGTAAGTTAAAAATTAGTCATTATGGGTTTCAGTACCTTTAAGTTACATCACTCCAAGTATGCTGACAAACGGGGATGGTCGAAAGTTGCCTTGTTTTATTTATAGAAAGAAAACAAACAGCTAGGGGTCACTGTGACCACACGATAGCGTTACTGTAATTATTATGTTTCTAGTAAACGTCTAATTTAAAGATTATAAAAATATAAACTATCATTATTATTGTTCATAAAACTGTGTAAAAGTCTTAGCCAAACTAAATGAATTTTTAATTATTATATAATTTCAATTCACAAACCAATATGTTTGCAGTGCAGCGCGCAATTGCGTACGAATTGCATACAAAAACTGTGATTTTCAGGTGTTGTGGTTTTTGCGATATAGTTTATGTTTTTATATTTTTGTATTTTAATTATAATTATTCAAGTATGTACCTACTTCAAAAAATTATGATTTAGTTTACTTAAATATGTTTTAGATTAAGAAAAAAAATTAAATTTTAGTTATGACCTATAAAGGTGTCCATATATGCTAATAATTTCTTTTGTGGTATTAAAAGTTAATAGAATTTCAAAATTAATTACTTTTTAATTTTTTTTTTGGCTTACTAGAATACCAAATAAAACATCTGTTACACAAAAAGCGAAAAGTTAAGTTGTACGTGAGGAAACGAGAGAAACAAAGCGTGGTCACTGTGACCCCACAGTAGCGATAGTGTGACAATTATTTGACGTTAGTTATTAAGGGTTAAGTAGTTCGACCATTACATCATTTTATTGACCAGTGTTGTTAGTCGATTAAGCATTGTGGTCATTTGCTTCAAAATCATCGCTTGACTGTTTCATTGGTATGGTTTGATTGAATTTGTTGGAAATCATTTAAATTTATTGTAATTGAGTGTATAGATGGCGCTCACATCTTTTTTTGCAATATGTAGTTTTATGTTGGCATTAGTCTCCCCTTTTAGTTTAGTATAAGTGAAGTTGTGATGTAACCTCAATTTTACATGTGTTTTTCACCATATAATAAAACGTGATTTTGTATTGAGTTTTTGTTTAAATTGCTTACGATAATAATTAAACGATTAATTATTATCCAATAGAATTGACTGGAATAATTATTAGGTAATTGATTACATGTAGGTTGACTTACTTGTTGTGCGTATGAAGTGCCTGGCTGTACCATTTGTGATTGTGTTATTGGGTGTTGAGTATTGTTTTGATTTACTTTCTGTTCGTTTCCTTCCCTCAGTTTCTGATACAGTCGTTGTTGGAGTTGTTTGTGTATAATGCATCCTCTATAGTTAGCGGGATGACCCTCTCCACAATTGACACATCTCACCACATCGTCTTTGTCTTTTCTGGGACAATTCTTTGTTAAATGATGTTCTACACATTTTACACATCTTGGGGGTTTGCTGCAAAAATTTCTCGTATGTCCAAACCGCTGACAATTCATACATTGGGGAATTTCCCTCTTAGCTCGTGGTGGTTCGAATTTTACGATTGGGAATTTACATTAACTAAACGCCACCATACGTTTAAAATATTAACTACGTTCGGCGGTAGCCCAGTATACCCTTGCATAAGTTTCTTATGGTAGATGCGTGTGTTTCTTTGTTAATTTTATGATATTACATAAAATCGTGTATTAAAACACATAAATAAACATGAACAAGTGTATTTTTCCAATGCAAAACAAATAATGTTATACCGCCAAACGAAGCCATTTTGCCGAAACGGTGGCGCCCTCATCGGTAGGGTAAAATCCCAATAGCGTTCATAATACGATCGATTGCAAGCACTTCCTTGTTGTTTTCTTTTTGTTTAAGTTCGACATAAGACATGTGTAACGCATTCTTATTGATTCGATGTTTTATGTTGCTAACATTAGCTTCCATTTTTTAGATTTGTAATTTTTGAGTTGAAGCCGCTTTAGGTATATTTTTAATGACAGGAGCGGCTCAAAAATTCACTGTTCACTCAAAAATTCAAATACAGGAGTTCTGTAGGTTAGAAAAATTATAAGTTTTTTTTAGCAAAACCATTGTCTGTTGACGATTACAATAAATTTACAATAAATTAAATATACTTTGCAATTATAATATAGTAATTACTAGAGAACGGATTATATGCATTTGCATATTTGCATATGCATTTGAATATTTTGGCTATTTTTTTTTTTAAATATTGCATATTTCGATTGAAATCTACTGATCGTGTATATTTGGGCATATTTTATATAATTTCTAAAAAAGAAGAAAAAGTTTCTTTATCAGCAGACGCTACTCTAATAAATTAGAATTTAAATTTGACAATGCCAACAAATTAAATTTTGGGTTGGCAATGCCTCTTAAAAGTACGATATTATATCAAAATTGTTAAAAATATTAGTAAAAAATAACGTTATTTTGTAGTATTTATTGAAATTTGTTGTTGCATATTATGGCACTTTTTGGCGATTTTGTTGCATTTATTTCGAGCATTTATGATGCACATTTGGATACATCTTTTGACCATTTTTAGTTGCATATGATTCGGTCTCTAGTAATTACAGTATAAATAAAGTTTCTTTATCTTCCCTTGCTGTTAAAATGCTACTTTATCTACTCTTATCGTTAAAGAGTGATTTGTTCTACTATTTTTAGTTAAAATAAATGGCACTTATAATAGAAGAAATATTTTAATGAACAATTTGAATGCTTCCTAAACATCTACCAAACGTGTTTCAGAGAAAATTTTCCTGTAAGAAAAGTTAAAAAATACAAACCAAAATTTGCAGTCAATATGAATGACCCAAAATTGGCAGAATTCAAGAAAAAATTAGACATACTTATGGTAGTCAGTACAGTAAATAGTGATTACAAAGAAATCTATAATGGCACTAAGCGAGAATACAACAACTATTTAGCACAGTGTAAGGTGAAACATTATGACGAGATAATTAAAAATTCCGATAACAAAAATAAAACCTTATGGACTACGGTAAACTCGATCAAAAATAATAAAGAAAATAAAAACTTCCAAATACAAGGGAATTTATCAGTGATCGCAAATGAATTAAATCAACATATGATAAAGGCAGTGTCTCAAAACATTGAACAGGCAAAGCAAAATAATTTTAAGAAAAAGTGTAAAGTAAACAAAAATAAATGTGAAAAACAACTAAAAATGCGACAAGTAACAAAAAATGAAATTTTAGACATTGTTAAAGGAATGAAGAACAAAAACAGCAGTGGGATAGATGAAATACCAACTAGTATTGTCAAATACAGCATAATTGAAGTACTGGATCCAATTTGCTATATTATAAATGGCTCGATCAAGTATGGGAAATTTCCGGATCAACTAAAAATAGCAATAATAAAGCCCATATACAAGAAAGGCGACCCGTCAAATTACGATAATTATAGACCAATCAGTTTGCTAACAGCTTTCTCAAAGATTTTCGAAATGGTTATGTGTAGGCAAGTCGTGGAATTTTTAGAAGAAAACAAAATAATTACGGAAACGCAGCACGGATACCAAAAAGGGCGATCCACACAAACGGCAATATTTCAATTCGTTAAAAACGTACTACAGGCGTATGAAAATGGAGAACTGGCACTTGGAATGTTTTTAGACCTAACAAAGGCGTACGATTGCCTAGATCCCGAAATACTTTTTAAAAAATTGGAAGATTACGGAGTAACTGGAATGGCATTAGAGTTGATCAAGTCTTATTTTACAGGAAGAAAACAAATTGTCTCTATAGTGAGCGATGGGGTAGAATATAGATCAGAAAGCAAAAGTATAACTATCGGTGCACCGCAGGGTAGTATTGCAGCACCATTGTATTTCATAATATACATCAACGAATTACCACGTACGATAAATGCAGATAAATTACAGTACCTAACCAACTATGCTGATGATTCAAACCTATTAATAAGAGGCGAGACATGGCCCGAGGTGGTAAGTTCTTCAAACGAATTTTTTGGAAAAGTAGAACAATGGTTTGCTGCAAATGGAATGATATTAAACAAGCAGAAAACAAATTTAATATTATTTAAAACTTTACATTCTAGGCTTGAAACACCTGAGAAGTTACAGATAAATGGAGAAGAATACAAATTGTGTAGCAGTACCAAATTTTTGGGATTACATATAGACGGTGAGCTAACATGGAAAGAACACATACGAGCAGTAGCAACAAGCTTAACGGCGATAGTGTATGGATTGAGAGTAATTTCTAATTATGTAAGTTATGGAACACTAAAAACGGTTTATCAGGCAACATTTGAATCAAAAGTAAGATACGGAATAATCTTCTATGGAAGTGGACAAATTGATAAAATATTCAAGATACAAAAACAAGCATTAAGAACGATACTAAAACTAAAATTTAGAGAAACATGCAGAGAAAAATTTAAACAAAATGGATTACTAACAGTGTGGGCAATTTATATACAGGAGTGCGTTTTATTCATATATAAAAATAAGCATTTGTTTTCGCAACACTTTAATGAAAAGAGTCACTATCCCACAAGAGGCAGAGATTACAAAATTCCACAACATCGTCTAACAACAACAGAGAAGAACTGTTACTATTCTTGCATAAAATGTTTCAATGGGCTGCCAAACGAAATTAAAACAATAAATACTCTTAAAGACTACAAAAAAGCTGTACACAAATTTTTAATTGAAAAAGAACCCTATGATGTAAAAAAATTTTTGTAAATTTTGCTGGAGAATTTGAATTTTGGTCAAATTATGTGACATTTTTTCTTTTTCTGATGTGCAATTTATAATGTACATTCTCTTAGAAAAATAAACTTATTATTATTATTATTATTATTATTATTTTATTTTGACATTTAAAATTGCAACTTTTTATGAGTGACGGAACAAACTTAAATACGTCGACTACGACTACGAATTTAAATTAAATTATCTACACTGATTTGAGTTACGCACTACTGCGGAAAGTGATTTAAATAAATATATTCGAATGCCAGAAAAAATTTTATTTTTTCAACTTCCTTCTCTATCTGTGATTTTCCGGTCAGCTTACAAAGTCGGAAGCGGAGATCTCTCAGGAGTGGGTTGCTGTGTTAACGAATTTAAATTCTAAAAATTTTACTCTTCAGCAATCCAAAATAATCCATAAAAATAATTTCCAATAAAATTTCAAATAGAACTTTTAAAATAACTTTCTTATTCAAAACTGGAAACAATACTCGCGAGTGTATCGTTATCGAACCAGCTGCTCGCCGTAAATAGAAATTTACTACGCCTTCCAATTTAACGAATCATGTTCAATAATAATTCCAATTAAACATCAAAATTATCCAGTTTTATCATCAACAAATTAACGAATCCAATTTCAATTCCAATTCCCAAAATGCAAATCTTCAAAAATAATTCCAATGCCGTCCAAATCTTGGACAATCTCCAAATAAAAATAAAATTAGAATATCATCATGTTATTTCGCAAAATCACTCAAAATTCCAAACTTGAGACCAAATCAAAAATTTCACAGGTCTTTCACAAAAGTACGTTTACGCGCTTGCACGGACACCTCTGAAAGAGAAGAATCTCACGCTTTTTGGTACCAATATAATTTGTCAGCACGAAAAGATCCACCAAATTCAAAAATACAATTATTTACAAAGATTTATTTACAAATTTAAATTCAATCATAAAATCAAAACTCAATATTAACAATAAATTTTAAATCTTCAAATCAAAATTCCAAGTAAAAATATACTTTATACCTAATAATTCCAAATTTATAAACTATTAAAAAAAATTATAAAAAATGATTTGGTAACACGACAATATATTAAAAATAGTGAATAAAGAGTTGAGTTTACGGTTATTAAAACGTATAATTCCCGACGTTTCGGACTTTATTATTGACTCATTATCAAGGCTGTAAGGAGAAAATTGAAGGTAGAAAAGTCACCATATTCCAGGAAATCCTTACTTTGATCACACTTATAATACAACCACGTGACATTTTCTTTTAAAAATATTGAACAAAAATTACTTCACCTTTTTCCACCAGTAATTCAGAAACCGTCAACTGTAATTCAGATTTGTCAGTTGATATTCAGAAATCGTCAATTATAATTCAGATTTGTCCACTGATATTACAATTCACGATTTCTGAACATTAATTGACAAGTGTGAATTACAACTGACGATTTCTGAATATCAACTGACAAATCTTGTCAGTTGACGATTTCTGAATATCAGTTGACAAATCTGAATTACAATTGACGTTTTCTGAATAGCAGTTGATCTTTTCTGAACTACTGGTGGAAAAGGTGTAGACAAACTTGAATAAGTAGTCAGTTCAAGCAGAAAATCTGAACTATTTCTCCACTGCGTAATTATAATGAAATCTGTTCACGTTACTTGTTAGGTATATACAAAGAGAAAAAGAAAAACTTAAATATTTCGATATTTTTTGAGTTGTTCCAATCATTACGAACAGCCCTGAAGCAGTCCCAACTCGAACATTACAGGTTTATGAGACAAAATCTTTTGTTTTGAATTGAAAATAGGCAATAATTAACTATTAAAGAAATGTAATAAAACAAGTGCTGCTAGTATTTATGTTGAGTACACACATACAGTCAACAGAATGAGCAAAAAAATTAAATATATCGAAATATAAAGAAAAAATTGATGTAATTATATCCTTTGTTTAATCACTTCTATTTCAAATTCTACAACAATTTTGTTGATATCTCTAAAAACCTGTGAGGGCATTTTGTTTTATATATTATGTAGGTCAACGAAATGAATGTCATAAAATTTCTTTGAGTAAGTTAACATAAAATAATTTTAATTTTCAAATTAACGTAACTGTTGTCATAAGGGTTATTTTTCGTGATTTTACCTGTCTACCGTTTACGCGCTATTTTACCTAGAATAATAATTCAAGTTTTTAATTAATGGTTGAAAGGTCCATAATTTTAACCATATTCTGCAGATTAATCGATTCGATTTTAATTAAATTATTTTTTTAGATCAAAATGAAGTAACTCCATCTAGAAGACAAACCAATTCAACCGAACTGGATAATCCTAGAACCTGGATGGCAATTTCAATTCTGGAATTAACGATATCTAAAGAAAATCACGGAAGAACACTTAGATGCGTAGCAGTGCACGAATCATATTCAACAAAATCCAGCAGCATTGAAGTTCGATTAGATGTAATGTGTAAGTATTATTAATTTATATTGTAATCTCGGTGCTTTTATCGCCACAATTTTAATTATTGTAAGTACTCACTAAAAGTTTCGTGTGTATCATGAAATGCAAATTTAAAAACATATTTTTGCTTTAGAATTAATCTCTTCGGAGTAGGTATTCCATTAAGATAATTATTAGTGTTCTCTTAAATAAAAAAAATCAATATAAAGTGGATTTCCTAACAACACACAAATTTATTTTGTTGCTTTCCCGAAACATGTGAACAGGGATTTTGCGGTGCAAATCTGTGACTAATAACTAATTTTGTAATAAATAATTAAGATTAATGATTGCAGAATATCAGGCAAACAAAGTTCTACCTAATGATATATAATTTTTGATACGAGTAAGTCAACTTTCTGTTTTAGCTAATGTAATTTTGCATAACAAAATTTAATGTAAACTTAATTTAATTTTGAAAATAATTTTAATTTTAGTTTTGAACTATAATTAGCAATTATTTTACTAAATTGCAACCTTAACTGTTTAACTAAATCGGGCGCTAAAACAAACATCTACATATTGCGTGATTGATCTAAAATTGAAAGATATGAGCAGTTTCTTAATAACTCTTAACTACTATTTAATTAACTATTAAATTACATTAATCTTCCAGTAATATATCAGTCAAACCTGAAAGTTGATTTAGAATTTTAAATTCATATTGCTCAGTTAATCAGGTTCATGGTCATCTTAAAATATGTCGTACAGTAGAACTTCAATTATCCGAACTCCTATTATCCGAACTCATACTATCCGAACTCCTACTATCTGAATCTCTGATTATCAGAATTGCTTTCAAAATTTTAGAAAAAAAATTAAGACGGTAACGTACTGCCTTAACAATCTCCAGTTCTGTCTTGATTTCACAGTTCTTCACTTCATGCTCTACCCACGAAATTCTGAGTATTTTTCGATATACCCAGATCTCCAAAATTCAGAGTTTCTTTATTGTCACTTCTGTCAGTGTCCACGCCTCTACCCCATACAGCAACAGAGAAAAACGTAGCATCCTATCATTGTTGCATCAAATAATTTTATTGTCAAGTATGGGCTCATAAAGAGTACATCCATTTTGATGAATATGCTTCTTGTTCTTTCCATTCAAACCTTAATCTTTAAGAAATGATCTCAGTTGTTTAGTATTATTTCCGAGTCTACATTGCCAAGAGTCTCCCTAAAAATGCATTCTTGTAGAGGTTGAACAACAAGGACAACCCTGCCTTTTCTTATAATCTGCACCTTTACCGTTTGGAACTTATGACCCTCGCTTTCCGCACTATATACAGCTAGATTAACATCTACAGAACATCTACAGTAAATAAAAGCTGGTTGATCGTTTATAGAGGAAAATTCTGGAGGCCCCTTGAGGGGAAGAGGAATTGTTTGTATTGTCAGTTATCAGCTATCACCTTGGGTGGATTCATGAGCTGCACTGACGGGCACAATTCGTTTGCGGGTCGGAGATTGGGAATTCGGTGGGCCCCAGAGGGGGCGAAGGAAGTTTTCATTACAGCCTATCTCAAGATTTTACATCCTGACACATATCCTTACAAATCGACGTATACATTGCAGTTCATGTATGTGCATTGTTGGGTCAATACTGGGATACTAAATTCTTTTAGGGCTTCGCTTGTTCTCACCGACTTGTGAAGACGATTTTGTTGTACTCGCAAAGCTTAACAGTTTAAGAAAATGGTTCATTAGACTGAACTAGATGTAATATTTAAAAATCATTAATTGAATATCTGCAATAACGGTAAAAGCACTTTAGAACCAGTAGCACTCAGTTAGATAAATAGTGTATATTTAACATGTTGAAATGTTGAAATTTACTTTTGATTGACACCCACTTAATTACATATAGTATTATTATAATGTGATTACACTTTCAAACGTACTTGTATGCCAATATTTGATATAATACTATCTATTTGAATGTGAGTTATTTATATGAAGAACAGTTTTAACCTCAAGGATGCTCAAATCAGACTGGGGGATGTGCCCGTAACCCTGTTTAACAGTTGATGGTAGCAATCATAAATCGAGAGGGACCAACAGTTTTAGGTGTACTTTGAAGTACCGAGCAGTACAGAACTTTCCCTAAATTTCAAACGGATACTTTACCCTGCATTTCACAGCTAATGTTTAAACTCAATTGTTGTAAAGTTTTTGTGCACAGCTTCAGTGCAAAAAACCGTCAACATTTTTTAATAGTGAAAAAAAATAGAAAAATATTGTATGCAAGATTAAGCATTATAACCTGGTAATTGTTAAGAAACGCAGTTGCAGTCACGGAATGCAACTGTTAGTATCATAGCCGAATTATAGCCGAATTTAACTTAGAAACAGATTCCTGCTGTTCTGGATGTTTTTACCACGTGCTTAGACCCAGAAGACATTGTTTTTCTAGCTCTCTGATTTTTTAGTTCGGGCGTCTTTCAAAGATGTTTTGTTGATGCCCAAGAATGTGGATCCAGAAATCCATTCTATAATTTAAATTTACTTTTACTTAATAAGAGTATAACGTACAAACTAGGGCTTAATGTCCCTAGAAAAAGAAAAATACTTGTATCACGTAAAATACACAAATGGGCGGATCTTACCTCATCTTCTTCTTCAGGTACTCACCCATTCTGGTTTTTGACTATCGTCCTGGTTATTTAAGCCAAGATGACGTACTAAGAAATTTAATTAATGGGCGATTTGCCTTTGCCTTCTCTATAGCTCAGAGTGAAGCAGTGAATTCGCCATCCTGTTGGTATCCTTAGTAGTACTGCTACTACTAAGGTTACTGCTCTTACCTTATAAAAACGGCAAATAATACAGTATTCACATTTGGTTCTTTAGAGTCTGTTTTAACAAAATTTCAACTATCATAATTTTCTTTTTCTTCTTCTTTAAGTGCCTTATCCTATCAGGAGGTTGGCGATCATCATGGCTAAAGCCAAGATAACGTACTAGGGAATTTAATTAATGGGGTGGTTTCCCGTTGCCTTCCCCATAGCCCACAGATATATTTTGGGCTTTAGATCGCAGCAGTTTATTCGACGCGACCAGGATTTGAACAGCGGTTGCCCGCTTCGCAGTCGGCCGGTGTAGGTTTTACGCCACACTGCTGGTCATAATTATTTTGTTAAAAATGAAATATATTAAATTCCTGGACCTGGTCTACCCAGGAAAAGGAAATCCCTATTACAAATTAAATTATTTGACAGCTTTTTTTGTTGTTTATCTTACAATAAATCAGACATACATTGCAATTTCAATTAATTCAAACTAAATATTTGCTGTTAGAATGCTACTTTTGCGGTTCAAATTTCACTTGTTCTATTATTTTCGGTCAAACAAAGCGAACTTAAAAATGACCAAAAATCATATGCGTGTATTTCATTGGCTGCTTTGGTATGAGTTGCCCCACCCATGTGTGTTTTTACTTTATTCAAGAAAATACCCGTATTTTTGGATAAATTGCACCCAAAATTGATGAATCCAAAGAACTGGGATCTCTGAGTAGCGCAAAAAAATTAAAAACATCCCTGAGCGCAACCGAATTCGAAATTTGAGGATCTAGATAGATGGGATTATTGTTTTTAAACTAAATTTGTTTTAATTAACTATTAAATAATTGTATTATATATGTTGTTAACAGCAACACGGATAGAAGTGGCCTGCGAGTAGCTCCACCCACTAACGCACACTGCATTATGTGCGCTACTCAGAGATCCCAGTTCTTTGGATTCATCAATTTTGGGTGCAATTTATCCAAAAATACGGGTATTTTCTTGAATAAAGTAAAAACACACATGGGTGGGGCAACTCATACCAAAGCAGCCAATGAAATACACGCATATGATTTTTGCATTATTTACGTCGAGCACACATACTGTCAACAGAATGAAGTATTCATTAATTTTATGGGAAAAATCAAAACTTGAAAAAAAATTTAAAGGAAAAATTTCGGTTTTTCCATCCTTCAATCGCTCCACTTTAATGCCATCTTTCAAATTCACCTGGTTTTGCAGTGTTTGTCGGATAAAAATCTATATTGACTGGACTATAATAAATTTAAATATTTAAAATCGAAGTAGATATTAATTAACCTTTAAAAAAGTTGTTACATTAATGAATATTTAAGTCTTTTAATTACTTGTTAATTACCAATACAACCCCTGCACTTAACCTTACACGACCGAACTTAAACTGAAACTTTTGTTGTTTTCAAAGCGATTCTGATGATAAAATAATGAACTCATTTGAAGAAGTGTTAATCGTGTTTTAAAGTAAATTTAAATTTTAATTAAGAAGAAAATATTTAGCACAAATTAAACGAGAAACAATTCTGTACAATTATTTGTTTTGTTATTTTAAGATAATGGGTGCTGTGTACAAAATATAAAAAAATAGAAATTTTAAGTATAATAATTTTAAGTAAGCTCGCGTCAATATTCTGCGTAATTTAATCTAAAATTTAATTAATTATAATATTGATAAAGCTTTCGGTTAGAAATTTAGCGAAGAGTTTTTGTAATTTGTTTGTTCCGTTAACACCAGAAAAGTTTTGTTCAAAAATGTTTGTTGTAGCTTAATGGCATATCAATGTGATACAAAAGTGATGTAACTTACTGAAGTCTATTGTGTAACTTTATACACATTATTGATTTCAGTCAACAAAGTTTTATTTTTTGTATTATTAGCTCTACTACATTTGCTGTATTATGATTACTTCAAAAGCTTTTAAAACCTCTTCGTTTCAAGACGAATTTCAATTTTTTAATTACTACTTATTAAATTAAATTATAAGACTGCAACGTAGATTAATTAGTCAAAGAATGAAAATTGTAGCAGTGTATTCTTCGGTCTTATTAAATTTGAAAAAGTATATCTGACAAAGGCGCTTGGTATAAAAAAGTTATATGTTGGCTCTTATAAAAAAATCTGGCTCTACGCCTGTGCGCTCCGCCTGAAAATTAATAATAAAATAAATTTTATTAATTTCGATTTATATGACTTACGCCGTTTTACGTAGTCACTTCTGTGAGAGTAATATTTAACATTTTTCTAGGGCTATACTATTTATAATTAATTTTTCAAATTTCAAGCTCGACCCCTACTGTTACATTTTATTTTTGATTTAATCAAATACATTTCCAAGAGTAGAACGAATTATCTAATAAATGATAATGACAGACGTTAAGTGATAACCGGCGATGATGCTTCGATATTTTCTGTTTATTTCATTAAATAACTCAATCTGACGGTTTGAGGTAAAATGTTGTTTCTGATTTTGTTATACTACTCATTTACTTTCATCTATATAAATTGTTGTATTGTTCGCGAACCGTAAAGATGATAATAAAATCATTTGTTACATTTTCGGACATTTATTTGCATCATATCAACTAAATTTAAAATACATACGTACGAAAATTTCAAATAAAAACCAGTTGAACAGAGATGTACAATTTGCTATTGTTTTTCTAATTTTTATTTAATTTAATTTACAATTAAAGTTGCAAATTTTGAATTTTCCCGCCAACTAGTGGAAATGGCAACAACTAGGTGGGAAAACCAGGCCTTTTGAGGCCAAGATTGCTCCGTGAGCAGTGGAGACCAATTTTGTACCTTTTCGTTTTGATTTTGTGATTATAAGTTTGAATTATATTTTATTTTTTATTTTTTTAACAAAAAATTTAAAAAAAATTCTAACAAGAAATACGGGTAGAAAATTTTTTTTGAAATTTTTAAACTTTTTTTCTGAGGTTATGTTTTGGAGATACACCTCCAATTTTTTTTCCTAAAAAATCCTTAAAATGTCTGCTTTAACATATGTTTTTTCCAAATTTTTCGTCGAGGTAGCTCATGGCGAAAAATGATGAAAATCATGCATCACGCTTTCACAGCACACTCTCGCTCCAGCTGGTTTATTCTGAAGTAGACACTTTTGAAACCATTATACAAAGAATGCCTAGTCAAAAAAATGTGCAGAATACTTTGCCGGTTGAAGTCGAAGAAAATGGTTGGCTGCGTCGAAAACTATCTTTCAAAAGTATTACATCAGATGACATTTTAGATTTCCCAGAAATGACAGAAAGAGATTTAAAAATCTTATTCACTGGTTCATACCAACTCGCTCAAGCCGTATCATATTTGGCAAAAATGGTTGACAAAGATGGTAAGCTGAAAATTGAGTACGTTAAACATCAGTCAAATTTACTCAAATTGAAAGTACCATCTCTACATATTTCTCGCACAGCATTTAAGATGCTTTTTCAGATATAAAGCCTAACAGCGTTAGTGTTTCTGGTTTGACATATTACACATATGAATGTGCCAATGAAAAAAATTTATCTCATCCTAGCTACTTATCAAAAATTTTCAAACCAGCGGAAATACTCAGCGAAGTATTCAAGAAAAACAATTACATTCCAGTAATTCAGAGTGACAGTGAAGAAGATTAAAAATATAATCTCGACCAACATAAAAATATCCGGTTTTGTGAAAGGTGAGGGGGACTCACACAAAAAAAAGCACTACGATAAGGAGTTCAAAACCGTATTGCAACATCCTCATGGTGAACTCTGGAAACTTATTTTTATAGACTTACTGCAGAGGGTCTAGGACAGTTCGTCGCGGCTGTTTTGCCGCAGCCGTTTCGACGCAAGATGATAAATGAGAAAAAGATAAGATAAGAAAAAGTTAAAAAATCATATGGAAATAGAAGCCGGCCTATTTTGGAATACATCAACAAGGCTTAGGACATTTTGCTACCACTTCTACCTTCTTACTAAACTTACATAATTCATTCATTTTACGGTGGATGCGTGATTTGTCATGGTTGCGCCAGCCAAAACTCACCTTACGCAACGCTTCGGGCTATTTTGGCTGGCGCTTAACTCACTAAAAACATACCTGAATCCACCTCGACTGGGAGGCTCTACCTCGACTGGGTAGCTAGCAATATTCTATAAAATAACGACGAACCGGCTGCGGCAAATTGATTTTGCGGCCCAACAGTACTGTGGCAAATTGTCCATGCGATCCATAAATTTTGCGTCAAAATGGTTTTGCGGCAAACCGGCTGCGGTGAAACGGCCGCAACGAAACGCTTCACGATGAAAGGCTCGCGACGAACTATCCCATTTCCAACTGCAGACGATCCTTATTTAAATACTTTATATACATAAAATGTTAACATTATTTTTCACTGTTTTTCACAAAACAGATTTTCTATTCTTTCATCTGATGTATCACGTACTGTCATAGCAATCGTAACTTCACTAAAACTTAACTTTTTGGAAAAGCGCATAAAATTAATGTACAAGTAAAAATGAAACCTAAATTTTCACTAATTTTGTCGTAAAATAATTCAAGAATCCAGCATAAAAAGCAGACTAGTACATTCGATGTACGCAGCTGGAGCGAGAGTGTACTGTGAAAGCGTGGTGCCGCACCGCATGCATGATTTTCATCATTTTTCGCCATGAGCTACCTCGACGAAAAATTTGGAGAAAATATATATGTTAAAGCAGACATTTTAAGGTTTTTTTTGGAAAAAAAATGGAAGGTGTATCTCCAAAACATAATCTCAGAAAAAAAGTTTGAAAATTTCAAAAATTTTTTTCGACCCGTATTTCTTGTTAGAATTTAAAGTTAAAGTTAAAGCAGACATTTTAAGGTTTTTTTTGGAAAAAAAATGGAAGGTGTATCTCCAAAACATAATCTCAGAAAAAAAGTTTAAAAATTTCAAAAATTTTTTTCGACCCGTATTTCTTGTTAGAATTTTTAAAAAATTTTTTTTAAAAATAGTCTCATTGATGTTCATAACATATTTATTCGAGAAAAATCATTTTTTTGATTTTTCTTTCCCCTTCCATAACTCCTACATAAATGCAATTTTAAGGTTGATATTTGCAGGATTTTTTAGACACATATACCAATACATACCAATACGTGCGGGAGCAACTTTTACATGCTTTTTCCCCTAGACCGTTTGTAAATTATATTATAATATGTAAATTATTATAAAAAAGTAGGTTGTAATAGTTATTAATCTAAATTAGTCACAAATTTTTGACACAAAGTGAATATTTGGATGAGTTTTCTTAAAATTTGAAAAATATAATTGATGTAAATTAATAATAGATACTCGACAAGTTGAAATGTTTCTGAATATCTGAAAAATCTGTAAAATAAATCTAATGCAATAAACTTATAATGCTCAAAATCCTTCAAATAAAAAAATTTCATTTTAAATTCATTAGATTTATTCAAATTTCCCACTGGCTGATACAATGAACCTCTGCATATTAAAGTGTTTGGAGAATTAGATTCAAGCATTTCTGTTAGTTAAACTTGAATAAAATCAAAAATTTAGAATGTAGTACATTAATCGGGCCCAAGGGTTTTTATACAATATTATACGACAAAAATTGTTGTAGAAACTGAAAGATTACATTGAAATGAAGCGATTTAATTATAGATGAACCTCAAGTTTTCCTTAATTTCCAAAATAATCAAATTTAAAGTTTCAATTTTTCACAAAAGCTACGGTGATATGCTCATTGTGGGCTGCAGTTGACTTCTAGCAGTGTAACTGCTAACCAAATATTATAATGTAAATGAACTCCAACCTGGAGAATTTCTCCTGCCAGGTCAGAAAGTGTATGTGCGCAGATTTGCATCATCACTAAGGGTTCCGTCAAATCTGCCGAGTAGATTTGCATCCCAACATCAAGAGTTTGTGCAGTTTCTCCATGTTTTGAATTGCTACTGAAACTACAAGTCCCATCCTGGGACTGGTATACATATATGAATAAGATCTCTATAAATAAGCATACAAAGAAATTAAACAAGACTGGAGGTTACACTGTAAAACCGTGGTACTCCTAATCAGGGTTTCCATAGGATTTCGTTCATTATAGCAGAATTTAATATAAAAACAAAGTTCTAGGTCTATTATTTTCGAGTTGAAGAGGCTTCGAAGATTTTTTTTTGATGAGTTGAACAACTTGACACTCCCGTTTTTTTTAGATTCATAAATTTTGAGTTGGAGCCGCTTCAGTGATGTTTTTAATGAGTAGACCGCCTCAAAGATTCCAGAATTTCTAGATCAATAATTTTCGAATTGAAGCCGCATCTGAGATGTTTTCAATAAGTCGGGTATCCCATGAGTCTCAGTTTTCCTAGTTCAGCGGTTCCCAACCTTTTTGATAATATTACCCATAAAAAAATTAGATATTAGCAAATAAATAATATTTTTAATTGGTCATCATTTAAACACTTGTTTTTTTTTCATATTTTTTTATTAAATTTGTTTAATATTTCGTGCAGTTTTGTAACTGAACAATTATCCAATCCTGTCTTAATTCCTCCAAAACTTTCATTTTACTCCTCAGGGGGTAATTATTCCCAGGTTGGGAATCACTGTTTCTGTTACATAGTTTTCGAATTATAGAAGTGTCAGGAATGTTTTTAACATCTAGCATCCTGGGATCTACTTTTTCAAATATTGCAATAATAGAAATCTCTATTTCCATATAGTATTTCTGGCAGTGGAGGATTTATAGAAGTGTTTACGATGTTAGAGCATCTCGATCATTGGAGGAGGATCCAATCTAATAATCGTATAAATGCTGTAGCCATTGTTCACGCAAGTTGTAATGATTAAAAAATTTTGAAAATCGTTTGTCCTGTTAGCGCACTACTACCAAATTGAAGAACATAAAAAAGTAAAAAACTAGCAATCTTATGACAGCTTTGTAGAATTGACAATTACAGATGAGCTACAAAAAGTACATTTTATTCAAAATAAAACTTAAATGTAACAAATAAGTAATACTATTAACATTGAACTTTTACTGCCGGCGACAACCGGAACTAAAGTAGTACTTTGGCGCTGCCCGAAGACACAAAACAAACAAATCCATGTGGTCTAGACATATTGACTTAATTCTTACGTTTGGCTTGCAATATTCAAACATATTCCTTTTTATAAGAAAACGCAAAAAATTTGCGTAATATCTCAATCAATAGCAGCACAATTTAAAAACAGAACACCGCTATAAAATAAATTGTATTATGCGGATACAAAATATAATCCAAACTGTATTATTTACGTATTAATAACAAAACAATTTAAGAAAATTGCACAATAATTTTCATACAATCGCAAATTACTTGTTATTAATCTGAGACTGGCCTGACTTGGAATTATTATATTCTTATATTTACGATAGCTGTTTGAAGTATCAATCCATGTAATAAATATTAAATATAAATTCAATAAAATATAAAATGTCGATGTCGAACCGGCACCAGTTTTGCTGGTATGTGTGGAAATAGCCTAACAATTACTTGGCATAACTAATGCAATCACCGGTCGCGCGCTTACTGGTACTTACCTACGAAATTAGATTTACGTTCAAGAGGATATGGTAGCCTCGCACGCTATAATTATTTATTTACCTTTAATTAATCCAAATATACTAAACTCATTTTCTCCAAATAACAAATCAGTTAAATTAGTTAAATTAAATTTAGTAAAAAATGGAAACTTATCCCGATTTGTAACCTAATATACCAATATACTATTTTATGGAGTCGATAAAGTTATAATCAATAAATATGCTTTTGTTTTCATATTGTTGGGCAAATGCAGAGTGGATACTCCAAAGTATTATAAGCGCTTGTTTCTGCCAATGAACTAAAATATTTTAAATAATAGAATGTTTCCGATAAATTGCATTTACGAAAACTGCATTTTGTATCCAACATAATGTATTTTTATAATAATATATAATTGTGTGATTTTTTAATGGCCGGAAAATGGGGTTTAAATTGACATTACTTTTATCATTATTTAATGGCAAATAGTTGCGTAATAATAAATTATTGTCGCTTTTATATCCCATAAGAGCAACTGGGTATCCAACATGTATCTTCCATTGAGAATTAATGAAAGGAGAATTCAAATTTATTTACTGTAAAGTGCAAAAGTGAGCCTAAATTGGAAAAGTTACTTTGAAGTAATAAATATTAAAAAAGTTTAATAATTGCTACTTTAACAAACGCAAACGTGGATAGTGATTTTAATTGGGGTTAGCACTGTAAAAATTTAAGTTATCTATATATATATCAAAAATAATATCTGCTATGATTGATTGGATCGTCTATAGAGAAATAATTCACTTAACTAACTTCTACGTTTCTTTAATTACTTAAAATGTTTTCCGTTTCAGTTGTTCCCGAGACACGTTTAGTGGGAATTCCTACAACAGATGTCGAAGAACTAAAGGATTCGGTGGCAGTGAGATGTATTGTAAATGGAAACCCCCGAGCGTCTGTAACGTGGCGAAGAGAAGGACAAAGTGTAGCTGCGAGCTTTCAAGAGCTTTTGCAATTTAGTCCTGTTGTAAGACAGCACGCAGGACTTTACACCTGTCATGCAAAAAATGTGGCTGGAGAATCGCAACCCTTGAGATTTCACTTAAATATTAAATGTAAGTAGTACATTTTAATTTATTATTTAGATGGATTTTTCCAAAAATGCTTTTAAGGACATCGAATTTTCCAAAAAATTTCAATTTTAAAATGCACGAAATATTTACAGCATTTCAGTTTATTTTCAAATTTTCAATATGCCAGAATATCCAAGTATTAATTATACCGTAGAATATAATCTAAGCGTAAGGGGTCGTTTTATAATGCACATTTTACGCACTGAAATATACATTTATTTAATCCCGAATGAAGACCCAAGAGCACATTTATCAAGTTCTCCATAACCTCCAACGACCAACATATCACATCGTTTTCATATAACCATCTGTGTACATTTCATAACAATTATATTATTCTTATTTTACTATTCAGCTCTGCTTTCACACATATCAGTTAATTATGCATATCTTCTTCTCAGCAGTATTATTCGCTCGACGAATTTTCCGGGTTTTCCAAAAAAAAATTATGCTTAAAATTAAATTAAATACTTATTTGAATTTGCCAAATTAATAAAATGAAAATAAATTCAAATTAAAACTTGCAGAAAGACAATAAAAATTGTAATAAATTTTTTTTTGTTAAATAAATATTATCAAAATAAACTGCTGGAGATTAGTATTTGCTTACTTATTATTTACAGTTAATTTAAACATACATAATATTTTAATTTAAACAAATCGAAAATCCTGTATTTATTCACTTCACTTGACGAAACGATCGCGTGATGAATAAATGATTGCTAAGTAACTGAAGCCACTGCAATGCTTCGTACAAAGTATATTTATCAAATATTAATTACTTAAGCCCTATTTCAGCATTACAGCGAGAAAATAAATATTAAAAAAAATTAATTAAAAGCATCTTGAAGCTGGGCAGTGTCTGGACCCACCATCCCGTTCCTGCAACAAATAGCATAATTCATTAATGACTGTAAAGTAATAATAAATTGTTGTTTTGGTCAGATTACATACGATTCAGTAGGTAATCCATCATTAATTTCTAAAGTGCAACTGCTTGTAGAACTATCATGAAATATTTCGCATCTACTTTGCTGGAATCCTACTCGAATTTACTTGTTAATCTCAATAATGGAATGCACTTAATTTCATTTTCTATTCTTCTTTCATTCAATTGTACGCTGTTTTAAGTGCGAAACTCATTTACCATGTATAAAAACAGAATTAACAACAACAAACACTAGAACTATTTTGGGAAGTAAGTTTTAGTGAAAAACCTCTGGTTTTCTGTGATCAATGATAAAATTACCTTACTCATGTCTTTTTTGCCCGAAAACAAAATATTCCCAGATAATAACTCAAAATTAAATAAATCACCACAAGCAAGAATGGAAAGATCAATCAGTGAAAACTTTGCTTGCCTTAAAGAATATAGAGGACAAACTGTACAAAATAATTAGTTAATATACATATATTATGTACTCAAAAACTAAACAAAGCTTTTTTTTAAACAAATCTTCTTTAAAAGTACAAATCGAAAATCCCCAACAGACTTCAACCTGCATGATTAGATCTTAAACGAAAGTCAACCAAGTTAAACATAAAATAAACTACAAATACCATAAAGGCATTACATTTAAGCAAAATGAGTTATAATAATAAAAAACCATCCTGCAGTTAGATGAGTATTATCATGCAAAAAATGCAATAGGAGATGCAACAAATGCAGAAAAGAGTCGCACACGTATCCCAATTTTAAATAAATGACCAACTTACCAATCTTACGCGTGCAGCTCGTTAGCAGTTGTTCCAAATAAAAAACTAGTGTTTGATAAATAAAATGGGAGTTTAAAACTGAAACTTGAATTCTATTTTTCCAGCCAGGTGGACTTCTGAGATCCAAGCCTAAAACTCATTAATAAGGTTACTAACATCCAAAAATCCACCACACCTTATTTTAATCTCTTTTCGATTCCAGGAAAGTTAGTACATTGTTAACAAACTACTTGTTATTATGGTGTTTCGAACCCATTACGGATGTTTTTCATTGACATGACCAAGTGGTCTACCAAACATGCAAGGCGGATGAAAGGTTATCATTTAATTTCTGAAATAAAGGCAAATGTTTAAATGAAAGAAGATTCTTTCCTCAATTCCAAAACCAAAAATTCAAATTAACCATACGAACTGCGCTAACGAGTTTGAAAAGCAATACCACGAAAACAATTTTCTCATGGGTTCATTTCTACAATTCACCAATAATTAAAGCTTACAAATTTTGGAATTTTTGCATTTTTGTGTTTACGCTAAGAAAGCGTTAACTTAAAACTGAAGTCAAACCATTTTATGTACGTTTACTGTGAAACATTGAATTATTTTTGACTGCTTGGCATAATTTTGTTATTCGGCTTTCCTAAACCGCGTTTTGAGCAGGCGCGACGACGCGACGGTTCGGCGCGAAGACAGTTCGGAGCGTTGACGGTTCGGCGCGAGTGAATTCGTTGCAAAGACTTTTCGGCGCGAGAATAAAATATTTGAATGAAAGAAAGAAAGAAAAATAATTTGGAAAAATTTAAACATTAATAGATAAGTAATATAAATAATAGATAAATTTATTTTTGATAAAAAATATGAAGAAACAACTAAGTAATTTAAACCACTGAAAAAATAAAAACATATGCGGATGCGGATAAACGCATAAAAACGATAGTGAGCGATTATACAAACCGAAATATAATAATCGACTATCTGCGAGGATTGTCGTATAATTACGAAATGAAAACGAAACACAGTAGCTACACTAACCTATTTTTTTATAAATGTTTATTAGTTTTAATAAATTTATTATTTATATTATTTATCTATTCATGTTTAAATTTTTCCAAATTATTTTTCTTTTTCTTTTTTTTAAATATTTTTTAAATATTTTATTCTCGCGCCGAAAAGTCTTAGCTCCGAATCGGCTTGCGCCGAACTGGCTTCGCGACGAACCGTCTTCGAGCCGAACCGGTCGCGACGAATCGGCCGCGCTGAAACGTCGTAGACCGTCAGGTTTTAGTTTGATAGATTGTGATTTACTTCCAATTTCCATATTGTAGGTTCTCAGTAGAGATTTTTAATTTGGTATCCGAACCTGCTATTTCCAGTTTTGTTGGATTCGCATTTCGTAGAGTGAATTTATTTCGTTCGCTGAACAATTAATTTAGACCAGCTCAAACTCTGGTGGAGATCAGTCCATCTTCGTCCAAGATTCCTATTTTCATTGTTTTTTTTTGGATAATACAATAATTGGTTCGTCTGGAGTTTCATGTTTCACGATTGCTGCTTGCCAATATTGGAGCTTTCCTACCTTTATTCAACTTTGTACCGACTCAAGAGAATTAGAAGGTTGTATATTTAAATTTATTAGCGCACAGGATTCATTCGTTCAAAAGAAGAGTAACCTTTCGCTAAAATTCGAACCTGATCTTGTTATATCAGTCAAAATGTTACCTGATTGTTTAACCCAGCAGAAATCTCATTGAAGATGGAAAAAGCAGATAATAATTTCCTAGGCATTCAAGTGTAGAAACTAACCGAACCTATCAAGAAAATTTATCGCCATCGAAAGCAACCGATTATTTAGTGTGGAACCTATTGGTAAAATTACTGAAAACACTAATCAACTTTCTTTGGGCCTCCAATTTGAAAATTGTACACATAACAGTTGGGAATACTAGAAGATCATTCTCAGTTCTTAGCTAACTTACGGAATTTTCAGCGTTAACCCTGGCTTTCCTTCAGTTCTTCAGTAACAACTTCAGTTTTTACAGGTTTTACAAACAAATTAGTACCTTCACTGAAAATAAAGCTACCTACATAAAAAATTCATTTTTTTAAATCATATTGATGAAAAAATCATTATATTGATGAATTTTGTTCGTAAGCGCAAAAATGATAAATTTTTCATCAATATGATTAACCATTTTTTTCTGTGTCTTAATACGGTTAACTTTGTTTAATTAAATATCAAAATATTTTGTTGAATTAAGCATGTTGTGAGTTTGAGTGAAAATAAAATTTTTTTTATTTCAACTTAATGAACAACTTTTTTGGTTTACATTTTTAAATTTTCAGTAATAGAAGTGAATATTTTATTACGTTTACATTAATAATTTCTATTTTAAAATTTTTATATTGCTTTTTAATCTCATATTTTCCAAAGAAATTGTTTGAAAATTGGTCCTACAGAGGAAATCGTTTGTAGTGGTATTTAATCAAGATATCAATTTATAAAATTGAAAAAAGTTTAATTTATTGTTTTTGTGCAAGTAATGAAACAATCACCTATTGATTCAACTTTAATTATTTTGAACGCTTCCAGGGAAAATTACAACTTTAATAGTTGGTGGTGTAAATAACAATTCTATTTACAAATTACACATGAAATTACAACCCGGGCACATTTGTAATGGAAAATTTAAATGGAAAATGTGATGTAATACTTTAATAAATTTGAAATAGCTTGTGCTATTTTAATTTTGTAAAAAATTTAATTTTCTCTACATTAACAATTAATTAAGGTTTAAGCTTCAAGATCTTACGATCTTGTTTTCTAATTTACTACTTACGAAGCTACAACAAAAAGCAAAATGTACACCACCAGTTATTTTAAAATAAATTATTAATCCAACTTTATTGTTTCGGTGATGGATGGAACCTATACCATTAAGCCGAGCGGACACCAGTTGCTAAGCTAAGCTAAGATTTATTTTGTAACATGTACTTAAATGAAGCAAGAGATTTACTTCGCCCAACTTGCAACCTGTGTCCGCCTGACTTAAAAGATTTTAGTTTAGCTCAATTCAAATTTAAACGCTAAGAAACAGTTTAGTATACTTTATCAGTGAATTCCGGACACCGACACTGGAACTTGTACTTGGTATGTTTAATTTAAATTAACAGTTAAAAATTATGTTGCAAATAAACTACCTCAGCAATATTCTTTACGTCGTATAATTTTATAACTTTGCCAAACGTACGCAACTCCTCAATCCTGCGCAGGCGGTTATGTTCATTAGAAAAACGTATAGACGTGGGGTTTTTTGGAAAAAAATATATTTTTTAATTAAAAGTAATAATTTTTATACATTGTCAGCCTTACTAATAAACGTTGTATAAATTTTAATAGATCAAAACCACTGTATAAATTCGTATAAATTTTATACGAATTTTTATTAGTAAGGCTGTGTAAAAGAAAATATATTATATATTATATATTAATATTATTATTTAATATATTATATTAGAGTAAAATTTGTATAATTTTCATTTAAATAAGACGTTTTCATACATATAAAGTCAGTCTCGGATAGCGTAGTATGTAAATCATATTAATTATTTAGGCCTGAAAATGTGGAATTGAATTAAATATAATTTATCGACGCGCAACTTCAATTATATAAATAATGTAAACTCCATCAGTGGTTTTGATCTATTAAAATTTATTTATTTAAAGCAAACTCAGGTTATTTATTTTTAAACATTTTTTAGAAATATTTAGTTATTTTGAAATTTCTATTTAACTATTTTCATCCAAAATTACTAATTGATTTTGCAATCGAACATTTTAATATCTGCTTTATTTGTTTGTCTTGAAGATGCAGTAAATATATTCTTCAAAACGTTGACTTCAAAGTAGTATTTGTTTGATTGTATCTGATCAGCTGGATATTCCCTTTTATAATTTCTATTTAACATTGAGTGCGACGATTCTATCGATTGTATCTTCAATTTTATTTGATTTTGTCTGTTTCGCCAGAAAAAAGCAAAATCACAAATTGTAGTTCAGCTTTAAATTTAATCTCTGCTTTGCTTTATAAATAAAATAATTTGTAAAATAAACCTTTTTACTTGCGAGCCCAATTAGTAATGTTGCAGTAATCAATTGAAAACTAATTTTCACTATATATTATAATGTGTTGATGTTTTCTATATAATGAAAACGATTATCCATTAAATCAGTTCGTGCTTCTATTTAGAAGCCACGGCATATTCTTGTTTTAAATATTGCAATTTTTCGTCGGAAATTAACATTATTTTTACTTGGTGAACCATAATATAATAAATATTAAATTAAAATTTAAAAATTGCAACGCAAATCGAACAAGAAAACCCAGAATACTTCATTATTTTCAAATTTAAATTTTATATAAACTTTTATAAAATATTGTTTTACATTACATCATACATCTGGTATTATATTTTTCAATACTCTCATTGCTTACATCTCGAGGTAACAAATTAAATGGATGAAAGGAATATATTGCTATGGTTTTTTGTCAAACTGGGATAGTAAATGTTTCTTTTAAAAAGCATATTATTAATTTTCTGAATTTGTATATTTTAAAATAATTATTCTGGATGTTCCTATCTGATTTCTAATTAATTAATTGTAAATTAGTATTTTTAGGAGCTGATTAATGGGTGAAGGGAAAGTGCGGTCTTTGGGCCGCACAGCTTTGGTAATATATCTGTTAGTAACACATACAATCTTACGCTATCTCAATCGATAGCTGTTTTCACTTGGTTTCTTTCACTAATCAATTTTGTACTCCGCAACAGTGTTGTCAGACTGAAAGCGATCGTACAAATTGGTGGGATTATGGTAAATGAAGATTATCGGGTAATTTTTTCCATTTTTTATTTGCTACAAAAATGTCTTCACCTTTGTCTTCTGCGGCTTGAAGTACCCTAGTTTTTCAGGCTCTTAACGTTTCTACTTTAAAGAACTATCAATAGATGGCCCTACTAAATTAAAATTAGTTGCGCCACAAAATATCAATTATTAATCAATCACATTCAAGAATGAATCTACATTCAAAATTAGGTATTTTTTAGATTAGCATGAAATTCAGCAAGGAAGCTAAAATATCCGAATAATAGTGTATTTAATCATTATTGTGTAACGGCCTTACGTTACCTCAACCTTAAAGTGTAACAGATTAAGAAGAATTAGGTCAATCAAATCAGTTTGTCATCGGTGCTCCAACGAGTCATACACATGTATTGTATGAAACCCTAGGAATCGCAAGTTTCATCTTTATCTTTGGACAAACAATTTATTTAAAGGTGTGATTCCTTAACTGCGGTTGGCGCTGTGCGACTGACTCATCTTTCTTATGGCTTTCTTATGGGACTGTTTTCTTTTCGTCGCATATGACGATTGTATTCTAAGGAAACACTCTCATAAGAAAACATGGAGAGCATTACTACGACTTCAGTCGCAGAGCCACATCCGCAGCTAAGGAATCGCACTTTAACACCCAAGTCTTTGTATTATCCAGTAAGTATTGTCGAAGCTGTATATTTCTTCGATCGTTCTTCCATTTCTAAGGCTACGTTTATGTTGGAGCTCTAAGCAGTGATGGTTGCAGTGATTCTTGCGAAGCAGTGATTTGTAATGCATTGATTCTTATGGGACCGTTTATATCGAAGCAGCGCGCAAGTCAATGTTAATTCGTAGAACAGCGATTAGAGCTAAACAATTTATCACACCTCCAACATAAACGTACCCTAACTAATAGTGCAGTGAAAGACAAATGCTCACTAATATCGTACACAATGTAATTGGTTTCGTAGGTTGTTTAGCGGATATCAATCTTTAACGGAGGTCTTGTTTAATTTCCTGCAATCAACGCACAAGCGAAAAGATTCGAAAAGATTCTCGAACGATAGAAAATCTGTATGTCATCATCATTTTAGTTATAGTTTTACTGTTTATAATAATTTGATAACTTGGGTTTTGGTTTCTGGTAGTCCATGTTGAAATTCTAGTGCTTCAGTGTTTTAATTAGTGCAGCCGTTATAAGTTGTAAATCAAATCCATACGATCTTCTTAGTTGTAACCACCTACGACCCCGGACGGCTGATAGTTTTTCAGCAACCAATAACAAGAGAATGGTATCGGGAAATTAATCAACATTGTCCTTGGCTGGCTACTTTGTTTTTTCCGATTTCTATTAAGGTTTGTGCCGATGTGATGACAGCAGTGGTAACTAATTTTGACTCTCATTGATGGATAATCGATTTGTTATCATCATATTTGGATTTCCAGCACATTGACATTATTATGTACTTCAACTACTGATTTTTGCGATACCGTATTTAGTTATGCTACTGAACTGCGCACTTTTTATTGTGGTCCTTCGTATGTACCTTGTGTTCCATGTGGTATAGTCTGGAAATGCTTCAAATGAATTTTTTTTTATGTATTCTACTTTCGCATAACCGTTTCTCAATTGGTATAGAAAATTTTGGATTTTCCTCTTAAGCTTTGCTGTTTTTACATTGTTTTTATTTTTGTAATTTATTGCTTTTATATTTATGAGGCATTCCTTTAAGAGGTGATAGTGTTGTTTTGAATTAGACGTCTATAGGCTAAAAATGATTTGTTCTTTCTTCCCTACATAATATTGTGTACGAGGGTTGTTTGTTAATTATTAATTAACAACTTATTGCCGACTGCATTATAAAAATAAATGTACAAATATTGTAAATTCGGATTTAAAATCGGTATTACATACTTACAGATTAAAAATTAAAATTAATGAATAAGCTTTTAGTAATAATAAATTAAAAATATCTAAAAGAAGAATTCCTGCTGAAAGCTTACGGAACAATAAGTTGAACTTTATTGTGTTTGTTCAAGATTTGAAATTTAATTTTTATATTACATATTCAGTGATGGATATTTGCTAATATCAGCACATCGGATTTTCGATAAGTTAAATATATTAAAACCCACGTGTTACTCGACAATTTAATAAAAAATTCTCTTCTATGAGAATTTCATCATCTGTTTTCCAGTTTACATCGATTATGTGGGATCTCGTTTTCCTTTTAATTCCCTAACGATTTTCTATAAATATTCAATAAGACTGGCGACAAAATATAAGCTTTTTAGGCGCCTCTGTTAATCTTCTTAAATCTCTATTTTTAACCATTTATTTTATACTTTTTATGGTTCTCAATACGAGAAGACATTTTCCATTGTTTTTCTAACCCTTTATAATTTCCATTCTTTCCGCGAAACAACGTGAAATATCAAATTAAGCATCAACATTTTTATTTAAAAATAAAAACTGGCATACGAAAGTACTTTTACATTTGCAATTCATATTTCTTTAAGAAAATGGGTAAAAGGAATGGTTAAATATTACAAAGATGTGCTCGAATAAATTGTGCTAGACACTAAATTTATGTATTTCAAGAGACTATATTATTTAGTTTGCGTATTTATATGTAACAAATATAAACATTTTATTTTTATTTTCTCTGAATATAAATTTTTTCCGTGTCAAGCAGTTTGGTTGTCTACTTAATATACTAAAAGTGCAAAAATTATCAATGTTGTGCAGCAAACCGATGAAATTAGTTCATATACATCCGCCCGCCACTTCAAAGTGTCCGAGATTGAATTTGTTAATTTCCATAATTTTGTTAATACAACATTTAACACTTGCTTAGTAGGCAAACTCGAACGATATCTCATAAAGGGAATTACTTAACAGAATAAGCAAAATTATGAATAATTTGCTATGCTGTTGCGCTGCTGAACGAAAATTTTAGTTCAAATCTTATACTTACTCTTAGCTCAACTCTCCGGTACACAGGAACTTTCTTGAAACTATGTGAATGGATGAGCCATAATTTGTAGTTAAACTTAACAGAAAAATCTTTCGAACGTACAAAAAGTCAATGCAAATTACCCTATACATTTTTCTCTATAATGCAAAAATAATGTAAAAAAGAAATTTCAAGAAAAAATGTGAATTTTAACCGCTGAGTATAAAAATAAATCAGGCTCTGTCACACAATAGTAAACCTAATCGTTAAAATTCAAATATTTTAACGTTGTTGGTTAAGTCTGTTAAAAATGTTAACATTTTTTCGTTACGAATGTCAGTATAAGATCACTTTATAGATTAGAATTTGAGTTCCGATTGACATGACATTATTGGTGTGAACATCATCTTAGTTAAATGTTAAAGGAAAAATCCCGAACCTTAGCACTACATTTCCTGTTGCTAAAGATTACTGTTTATCTCAGTGACAATAACGTAGTCGCTTGATTACTTACACGCACGTCATGAGATACTTTAACGAAGTATATAGAGAAAGAAGAAAAACAGAATTTTCGAATCACCAAACTTGGGTGAATTTAAAAAACTCAAATTATCGTTACAATAACTTTTTGCTATTTATTTGCATGAATTCTCGATATCTGCTTGAATCCGAGTTGATGTATTGTTCTTGAAAAGTTTGTTGGTACATACATAAATTACCAGTAATCCACAATCTTACAGCATACTCTACATTTTTTCGATTCCATTAAAGAAAATAATTTAAGATAAAACCGTGAAATAATTTAGTTCACATGCGTGTCGTTCGTAAAATTTTATCTGAGAAAATATTTTCGTATTTTCCAGCAACTACTTCATTCGGATATGTGAAGATGTAGACGATAACACAGATTGAGTTTGCGATACCGAAAACGTTCAAGAGCTCTTTATACAATTTGGTGTAATTATTAGGAACTTTTAGAAAAGTGCTTAACTATATAGAAATAATTTAATTGGTTATTCAGGCTGATTAACTTTAATTTAAATTACATTTATTACAAATGAGTTAGGCGTCAGGTTAGGTAGATTAGGTTAGGTTAGATTAGATTTGGTTAGGTATTGCGCCCCTAAGAAAACAAAGTAACAGGAATACATTTTCGAACAAAAACTTTTTTACATATTTTTAATTCCCATTTGCCCTACCCTTTAGTTTTAAAAGTACAAAAATACCAGTTATAAAATTTTAATTTACAATATTCAAACATAATTAACTTTTAAAGCTACGTAACCGCACTCCAACTTGGAAGACATAATCCAAATTTATCAGCCAATATTTTTAAAAGTGATTTAGTATAACTAATACATAAAATATTTAGAAATACCAACTCATATTATTTTATGTTGCTGTTGGCTTTAAAGGATTTTATATTTATAATTTTTAAATAACAAATAGTGACGGGTTTTCGCATGTTACAGTATGGAAATAAGGGTGTAGCAAAATGCATAGACCACAATATTCATATTCTTGGTAATATGTGGAAGATGTAAGAATGCTTATTTATCGTCAAAATCAAAATTTAAGTCAAAGAAAATCATAAAACTTGGGTTTATTCAAAATAATATGGACAGGAAATTGAAAGTGGCGGCGCAAGGCTATTTTAGAGAGTGGGCAGACATCGTCAAAACTAATAGTGAGTGGGATGAACAGAGAGCAATTTTTTACAAAAAGGCGTAGGGTAAGCATTGTAAAAGTCAAAATAAATAAAAATTACGTCTATTTTAAGAGATTTCATTTCGTGGGATATTCAAAACAAATACTAATGGAGAAACTTTAATAGATATAATATAATTAAAAACTAAAATTTTATATTGTTTTCTAGAGTCATAGCATCTACCACTGCAAAATATTAAAAGAATTCTAATTTCAAATTAGAAGCCCGTACGTTGAGTATGCATAAATACAGACCCTAAGCAAAATTGTTACGCAATTATCCTACATTGAAATTTTTAATTACTGTTCAGGTTATAAGCTTGTCATAATTTTAACATCTTTCTAACAAGGGCAAAGGAAATACAGCAGCATGAAAAGAGTATAGCCGCATAAGATAGCGAAAAGTGCCCTTAGACTAAATACAAATTTTAAGCCCCAACCCCTATAATTATTAGAGTAGTAAAAAGCAATAGGAGATTTTTTTTGGTTTTCAATTTATAACTTTTTTTCTATTAAATAGAAAATTCTGAAAAAAAAACATAAAAGTTATTCATAATAAATAAATCTATAAAAATTCTGAGACAATAACTTTAACTAATAACAATAAAAAATATCTTTTTTAAATATCTTTTCATTTTTTAAAGCCCTAAATTTTTGATAAAAAATTATGAAAAAATTCACTAAAATTCATTTTATTATTTGTAATTTTTATGATTTTTTTCATAATTTTCTATCGACTAGAAAATAAGTTATGCAATTAAAAGCCAGAATATCTTAATAATAGGGGTAAGGAATTAAAATTTGCATTGAAATGGAACTGTTTGAAGATCTATTATTGATTAATTTGGTCTAAGAGCACTTTTCACCATTTTATCTGGCTATATCCATTGTCATCTTAATTGATTAAAGGTGGTTAATCTGTAACTCATGAAGGAACTTTAAAAACAGGATTCCTTATTCTGTAACTATAAAGAATCTTGAAATGACAGACTGTCCTTTAAAGATCGATCTTCATGGATTGGATTTTACAAACAATCTTAAAGGCGCTATTAAAGAATTCTTTAGATTTAGGGGAGAGTCGGGTATTGGTGCGCACCTAAACCCAAATTGTAATATTTCTGAAATGACAAATGATTGGACTTCTTGGTTTGTCATCAAGATTCTTCAAGGGTTTGGCTGTAATATTCTGTAGTACATATTGATTAAAAATGCACATCGCAACTTTAAAAAAGGAAATTTGAAACAATGACAGTGGCACAATTACCCGACGTATGCGGCCAATGGTGCGCATAGGTAGGATAATGGTGCTCACTGAAAAAATAAAGAAAAACCAATTTATTGAATGTAAAAATATTTTTATTTATTTAACAAGTAAAAACTACACTAAAATATTATGATTATACATAATATACAATACCAGATAAAGTAGCACCAGGATTTCAGAAAAATAGCGACAGTTTTACCTTTAAAATTCTATAAACCATTGAAAAACGTGTTTTAGTTTGAACTACCTATGCCAGTGTAAAGAGGACACATTAAGCAATATAACAAAGCATATGATTATAAAAAACTGTAAAAATGGAAATACTTAGGACTTATTATCTCCGAGACACAAACTAGTACACAACATATGAAAACAACAAAGCGGCCATTATAAATAAGTAAAATTGAGCTACAATTCCGACTTATATTTGATGGTTCATACGTTTTGAAGAGATGACGCACGAATCATGATTTTTTAAATTATATCGATCGGTTGTGGAAATAAAGGCATGCGCACGATTAGCCGCTGCGTACAATTACCCGACTCTCCCCTACAGAATGAGCAAATTCTTTACATAAATGTGTCCTTGACCAATCCTTTAATATAATGGCATTCCTTTGTAAAATCCAGTTAATAAGATCGATCTTTAAAGGACAGTCTGTTAATAAAGGATTCTTTGTAGTTACAGAATAAGTTTATCTTTTCAGAAGGGAATCCTTTTTGTAAAGCTCCTTTATGAGTTCCAGAATAACCACCTTATTTTATGTATAATTTATTAAAGCAATGGTAAAATCCCTTTAGGCAAAAACATTATTTTACTTTTATTTGGATTAGCAGTATGGCGTGAAGCCTATATTGGTCGACTGGTAAGCGTCGAATACACTGCTGTGATCTAAATCCCAAGATAGATAAAGATAGATAGGCTGTGGGAAAGGCAACGAGAAACCACCACATTAATTAAAATTCCTTGGAACGTCATCTTGGCTTCGGCAGGGTGAAATTTACGAATTGATTATCTATAATTTTCTGATTTTCAGTCTCTCTGTATGGTAAACGTGCGCGCGCTGCGATCCGGCTTTGAATAGAATTTTGTAGCAATAATTTATTATTTTTAATCTTTAAAAACTTTACCGTGGTCTTCTTATTATTTAATAATAAATTTATAACTTGAATCTTATTTTTCAAAGATAATTTTTCTTAATAATTAAATTTTTGTTTTCTTACTGTTTGTTTTTAATTTACAGCTTTTGTTTTCTTTATATTCTGTCTTACAGCTTCCACTTAATAATTTAAAAAAATTTATTTTGTTCAATAATCATTTTATTTTATTATTATTACTACAATTTATTTTATAATTAATTTATTTTTAATTTAACTATTTTATGCGAAGTGTCGTTCCACTCTTCCTGCTCGAAGGACAGCCCCAAACTAATGTTTTTTATGCGAAAATACAAATTTTCATAAATTTTAAATATTGCCCAGCTTTAGTAAACTAAATCATGTTAATATTAAGTATGACTATTTCAAAGGATTACATGACTACCCATTCTGTAATTCTGCAAACTTTCTTTTTTTTTGCATTTCCACTTTAGTCGTTGTGTTTTCCACACTCCCAAAATAAAATTTATTTTTTTAAAGTTAGGGTTAACATTTCAATTTATTAAATTTAATAAATGTAATTTCTTGCTAGCTTCATCTTAACATTTTCGGCAGGTTTGCGAACACTTACAACTTCTAGAATCAAAGTTTGCTTTACGTGAAAATTAAGCGGCATACATTAAAGTATAACGATGTTGCATAATGTTATTTTGCAGAAAGTTTGTCACATTCTGTATACCTAAAAATAGAAATAAAGAGATGTGGTAGTTTATTGGAACCATAAAGAAGCTAATAAAAATTACTATCAGATCGATAATCTCGGGAACTGTTTAAGTGGCGGGAGTTTATTTTACACTGTTGCGATCTCTATAAAATTTAATACTCGATGGCTCTATATGTAGAATAGCTCATGGATAATGTAATAAAATTGTACAGAACAACTACTACAACTGAATGCTACGTCGAGCTTATTAACTAGACTCAAACTAAAATAATTTTAAAGTAATTTAACTTTCAAATTACATTAAATTTCAGATTTCGTGTGTTATTATTAGATATTTGTATGTAAATTTGTAATATTCCTCAAAGTTATCTACCAAAAGTTATTTCAGACCTATCAAAACAAAATTAGAGGATAATAGATCACGTATTTAATAATGCTCGCTTCCTAAGGTTTAAAAGAATCAGGATTTTCCGTCTTACAATTTTCTTAAATGACTGAAAATTAATAGGTTGGAATATTTTCCGCATAATATACTTTCCCTCACAAGTTCACCTAAATAAAATTTAATTTGCATATATTATATTTATATCTCATGACATATTAAACCTAGAAAACATTAATATTGTGAACATTTTTTTAACCCTGCGTGTGAACCGTGTGTTACGTTCTTATGGACAACACACTTTTAATAATTGTTCGATAAAAGACCCACAGTTCACATGCTGCGTTAAATATTTAGTAGTTTCAACGTTACGTTACGAAGTTACGGTATGTTACCGTAGGTTTTAGTTGTATTTTTAAGTAAGCACCTCAAGTGCACTTAAGATCTCTATTTGAATATATTAAATGAAGCACTTTGTTGTGTGCACCAGGATATTAAAGCGAATTTGGATCCACTGTGCGATGTCTTATAGAATTACAGAACCCACCTTCTGGATCAAGAAGCGACGAAATCTAAAATTTAAATCAAATTTCAAATATCTTAATTCTCAAATTCACACGTTATTTTGAAAATACGATATGCATTTAACATTTCATTAAAATTTCAGATCTCGTATCAGAGAATGTACACGTAAAGTCAGCGTGAACGGAGCTACGACTTATTGAATTATATCTGAAGTTGCTTTTCATGCTAAACCACACAATTTTGTTAGTACGATATTGTTGTTACGGTTATCAATTAATAGACGTAATATTTTCTGTTTAAATTCCCGTCATGCACACTAAATGCTCACGGAGGGTATTTGGGAATGGAAAATGACCCACCATAAACACAAAAGTAATTAGATACACGTGTTCTGAAAATGCTTTCAGAAGACAATTATGCAGGTGAAATACTTAAATATCATTTAAGAAATTTTTTAATATTACAAATCAGCTTCAAAATTTGCATAAAATTACAAAATTACACTTTGTTATGTAAATAAATTGAGAATAATAAGAAACATTAGTTTTAGTAGAACAGAATTCTTAACCTACCCTTACTGATAGTAGGCCCTGGTTGTTACAACTTTTTTTCTTTTAATATTTTGTCTTTTTGCGTTTTGTAATGTTTTCATCTTCTTGTTCCACTTCTATTTGCCCGCGGAACGTCCTGGAATTTTTGTACTCGTTCAGTAAAAACGCTCTCTCTCACCGGTTATGTAAATAACTATTAATTATTAATTTTGTTACGTTTGTGTTTATATTTTAATTGTTTTAATCCATTAAAACCTTGTTATATTATACCGCACTATAATTGAGTTAGCGTTAATTCTAACGGCTTACCTGCGATTTAATCACAGTAACAAAATTGAAAATGGGTGTTAAAGTTATAAATAGAAATGGTTTACCTACAGTGAAACAGTGAAAATATTAATTTTTAAAATATCCTGCGTAAAGTTCAAAACTCACTTGGATATAAAGAATGCAATACCTACATATAGAATTTGTGTTGTCAAGCTGCCATTTTTGCAAAACCTAATATTCGTGAATTAGTCAATGCTCTTAATAATGCAGTGAAATGTTAAATAATATTGGTGCTTTCGCTGATATAGACATCTGGAAAGCTGCTTATTGTGCTTACGTATAACAACATTACTACTGTTAATAATTTATACAAATGTACTCAGTTTGCTGTAAGCATGTATATGTAATTACTAGAATAATTGGCTGCAAAAGCATAACTTTTAGGATATAATTTGCTAAATTGGGTATCTGGTTAATATTTTATTTTAAATTTAAACCTTGTGCTTTAACGCATTGTTCTTGTTAATTCTGTTTAAAAATATTTATTTTCATTCTCCATTTTACCTGAATTTATTTAATTGTTAATAAAATTTCAAAATTTAAATTTATTAATTTTATTTTATTTTTTTAAATGTTTACGTGAGGGTGTAAAATGTCGAAAAACTAACAACATCCATGTATTTGATCCTTTTTCAAGAGAACACTTACCTTGAAGTTCCTTTGATCTAAAGGATAACTAGCCTTTTTATAGTTCATCAACGCCAAGATATTCTAGGTCTTATTGCTCAGGTGCTCGTCTGTAAAACAAATACCGCTATTGATTAGTTGATCATGACGTAATGGTAAAAATATTCAAAGATAAGATGAACCAATTCCAATATCCAATGATCAAAGTTTGTCAAATTTTCAAACGAGCCAAAACAAAATCAAATCATTTAACGATAAACTGATTATAAACAATTAAACAATTAAAATATAAATAACAAGTTAAATTCAATAATATAATCAAATATATCTTGAGCTTTCGACGATTTTTGTCGTCTTCTTCAGAATTTTATTTAATATAAACAAAATTAAATACATGGAAACCGGGAACAAAACACATTGTCATTTGATACGACCTAAGATCCAAAAAGATCGTGAGTTAAGGAACAACCTATGATGAGTTTCCGTCAAATAGGAAAAACTTAACTCCAATGTGTGTAAGGGCGAACTAGACCAGTAAATGGCTGTAGATGTTGCTTAATCCGTCTATATCTGTCTTCCTATTCATGGCGTTCTTCTCTCTTGTGATACATATCATTTCATGAAGAAGTCGATCTTTGTAGTTGTCGACTTTTCGATAGAACGGATAGCTCGAAAGCACATTGACATTGTCGAGTGTTTGGGTGACAACGTGTATCTTGTATGCGTTACCGAGGAAGACGAATGAATCAGAAACACAATGTCTGCCGTTCGTCTTTAATTGTTTAAAAGTTTTCGGAATAAATTCATTATTTTGGTAATTTATTGCATGGATCATAACGTTTAGACCACTCCGTATAAATATTTCATAATTAAAATGTTTCGAAGTTAATAAACTAGGTAGTTCATAATTTACGGTGGTAAAACAAAAAGAGTAAAACAGTCTGCACTCGGTATATTCTACAGTTTCCCAAAACTAATTATTATAATTAAAATTTATTTGAAAACAATTAAAAAGAGCAAAACTTTAATAAAAGTGTTAGAAATTGCTTTTAAAATATTTGAAATATAAAGGCATAGTTAAGTTCTTAAAATAAAAATCGCTACAAATTGGCGCCCAACGTGGGGTTTAAAAGTGAAACGACATAGAACGTATAAGTTATATGGCCGTTAAAGTGACTTCTGCAAATTTTACTGCATTATTCAATTAAGTTTGAGTTTCTTACTGACATTAAAAGTTTTATTCAATGAAAATTTCGGTTATATAAACACATAAGAAATTTCTTGATTATTACAAACATAACTTCAAGTTTTATTTAATTAAATTCTTATTCAAATTAACTTCCTGCGTTTAATTTTAAGAGCAAACATAGTCGTTATTAAAGATTTAGTTATAAATTTGTATAGTTTAAAGTTGTCACAGTAAACTCATAATGTTAGTAACGTGCATAATCTTATATCAATTATATTGCTATTTGAGAAAGTTTTGGAATTAGTAAATCTCTAGTTTAGATGTAATTTGTTCGTTAATTAGGGTAGCTAATTTGATAACTGGACGCGCCATGTTGGCTTAGGTTTTAGCTTCAATCTCATAATCGGTCTAAATTTTCACTCTTGCTTTACCGCTGATGTTTGCATAGGGAACTACTAAAGATCGGAAAGTTTTGCACACAATATGCTTTTCGTAGAGCTTCAGGGAAGCATGGAGATTGAAGGATAAAGATCTGGTAAGCTGTTATTGTGCAGAATGCGTACAGCGATAACCAAAACTAGTTGGATATTATTTTGATTAAAAGACTTTACATTCGAATTGACGGCTTAGATTAAGTAATTCACCGTGTCCTTATAATTTACATAACTTTTAAATTTTACTTCTGAAAAGTTTTACAAAGTAAAAGTTTTAGTGTGTACATTTATATTTCAGATCCGCCTAAGATTCTAAGCGTGGGACCGGATCGATTAACCACCGCTCCGTTATTTACGTCGACAACGTTTGAATGCATAGCAGAAGGAAATCCTCAACCTACTTATCAATGGTTACAGAGATATCCAACTCCGTCTGACTTGATTATCGAACGAGGACGAGAAGCTAAACTTCATATTCCAAATGTTACGTACGAGTATCAAGGCGAATATGTATGCAAAGTTACCAATATTATAGGTGGTATGGAGAGGTCAGTTCAAAGTGAATCTATTGCGTTACAAGTTGTTGGTAAGTATTTTTTTAAAACAGTTTTAACTTTTTTATTTTAATGATAATAGCCATCTCCATGCTTTTTAATCATAGACTTTAGTGGTTACAGGCAATCATTGTCGACTTCATTATACAAAATACTATCTAAACCTAAAAATCGATAAAAAGTCAAAATAAAACATAAAAATTGTAATATAAACAATTCACTCTTCACTGTAGGGGTGTGGGATGTTAAATTCCTTTAAAGATTTTTATAGATTCTGAAAGATAATATAAATATAAAGCGATTAAATAAAGAATCTACATTAATTTTGCTGTTAATTTCGATAAAATCGATTTTGAAATATCTATTTTTCAAAGAGTCGTTAAATTGCTCATTCTGTTGACGGTGTGTGTACACTACATAAATACTTGGAGCAGTTTTTTTAGTGGGCGGGATTTTATTTGCTTTTATAACAAATAATACAAAATACATGTTTTGATATAATTAGACTGCAAATGCTTTAAATGCCTTTTATTTTTTAAATGTCATTACTGTAATATTATTATATTTATGTTAGGTGACCATGTAAATTTTCTATAAGTTTCTGGGTTTTTTATTGAAATAATATGGAAGCGCTTTAACTTGAGAAATAACGTGTAATCTTGATTAGGGGAACATAATGGTCGGTTTTCTATTGTGAAGTTCTAAAAGTGTTGAGTCAACAATGCAGCATATCTTGACAGGCGTTTATAAAATAATAATCAGTTACCCAATCAAGATTTTCACCACATGAATGCTACAAAATAGATTTCTATCGTCAAAACTGAAAGCATACGAATAAGTTAATTGAAGATAAATGTTATGTAAATAGAACACAACAACAAAGGAAACTTAGATAGAAGATACATAATATAAAATAAAAAGATAGGTACACTGTTCATTTATTTATGATTTTAAGCCGAAGTAGTGTCAATTCTATTGTTCTTGTTAATCTTTTATAGATAGGAAATTTTCATTTCACGTATAATTCTAATAAAGGGATGTTGTCTTTACGAAATGAAACAAATTAAACATAATTACACAACGATAGGCACGATTCTGCAAAGTTAATCAAGTAATTCCTTTGTATAGTAATGTAGGCTCATAAAAGGTATTTTGCATTGAAAATTGTACATATTTGCTATTATTATCTTCCCTGGTATTAATTCTTAATATTTACTGTTAGACATTAGAAGCTAAATGAAAATTAATGACAAGAATTGCCACTGCACTATTGCTCTTCCCAGACAATATTCACTAAAATTTAATTAGGTTGATGTTATACTAGATTTCCTTGTGTGCAGTAATTCACAATAAATTATTTACTACTATAATAATACTCGTATGTTTATTTATAATATCAGGAAATTATTATTAACATTTCTTTCAGAAATACGTTGCATTCTTATTTCGTCTGAAAAATATAAATTTTTAAAGAAAATTTTGTTATTCCAGTTAATTAGCTTACAAAGTAAATATAATTGGCGTGTTGTTTCCCATCGTTTGAAATAAGTTTTAATATTGATTGTTAACGTAGCAGCTGACTTCTAAAACTCTCAAACAAAGACTTTTTATTTATTTATTTATTTTCCGGAATCCTAATTCCTAAGAATTATCTTAATATTGTTTTAAATTAATTTAAGTAAAATTTAAAAATTATTTTTCGATGATTTTGGTAAGATCATAATTATGCACCGTAATATCTGAGCACCGCGTCGATCGTGCCGAAACGACCATCCCGGGATTATTACTTATTTCGGGTAGCGTAAACTGCTTTTTAGTTCTACCACAACTGTTATTTGGTTGACTGTAGATGATACTACTAATACTAATACACACGCGCTAGCTAGCTTAGAGAGATAATACATCAGTCCAAGAGCATAATGGTGATTGGCAAAACAAACCTTGAATATTAACGAGGTTCTTATAAATCCACTCAGGCTTTATTTTAGCGAACTGGTACTTATAATGTTATTATAAGTGACGTTAATGCAAATCAAACTAAGGGTTCTTTCACACGAAGCGGATGTGGACGCGGGTCCGCAGAAAGCTTAATTGGCTACTAGATTTAAGTAAGTAGCTAATCATAACTAAAGTTTCATGCAAGCCCGAGTCCGTTTCGTGTGAAAAATTCCGTAAATTACATACCGCAATTCCCAAGAATATTAATTAGCTGCGTTTATATTATCAATTCTGTTCGATTTCCTGTAAATTTCCGCTTATACCAATTTTTGGAATAGAATAATAAAACAGATTTAGCTATATTATAAGCTTTTAAAATTGAAAATTTGTCGCCACGTTTTACATTGTTAAAATTTGCCCAATTTCACTGCATTTGGGGTAACAAATTAACATCATTTTCGTTCAATAATTTTGAAATTTGTAAAATGAGGTATCTGTATTTGAATAAATATTTAATAAACAAATATTTTTTTGTTTTAAATTTTAACCGAGGAGTAAACCGCTGAAATAAATGTGTACACTACTTTCCAGGATTGTTACTAATTCCTCACTAATTCCCGTACATTATATGTTCATTATAATTCCGTTTTAAGTTTAAAAATATCTAGTAATTCCTTACTAATTCTCCTAATTTTACTAATTCCCAAGCTAATTCCTCACTAATTTACCTACAAAATGGTGTTAAATTAATCAAGCTAATCTAGATGTTTGCAGTAGATATCAAAATAAAAAATCTGGTAAAAAATCTCGGCTCGAATCCTGGTCTTCCACATCTTGAGGCTGCGTCCTCTCCACAAGGACTCTTGAGATAGTGGTTGGATTCTGCTTTTGCATTCTGTACGTGTCGCTAAATCGATAAATCACCACACTGGCACTACAGTCACTTGTGGTATACCACTGAGAGTATTATTTGTTCCCGTTTTATTTATGCAACAACGAAACTAATTTCCCACTAATTCCACTATTTTCTTACTAATTCCGCAAATTTTCCGACTAATTCCCTACTAATTCCTTACTAATTCCTCTAATTCCTTACTAATTCCTTACTAATTCCTTACTAATCCTTTGGGAATTTTCCTTCGATTTTAACTTACACCTTTTTTGATTTGCGATGCTCATAAAATATAAGTAAATTTCGAAAAATTAAACTAATGCAAAAAAATATGGAGGGGTTGATATATCCACAACTTGGTGTACACATAAAAACAATTTTTAAAGAAAAACATTCTTGAAAATTTCTAAAGATTTTATGGAAATTTCTAAAAGAGCTTAAGAACTTCAGTAAAGTTCTTGAGAATTTTTGGAGTGACTGCACACAAAAGTTTCTTATACAAAATCTAACCAAGTAAATTTTTCCAAGTGCCAACTTTGAAAGTTTGTAAGTACAACTCTATTAGAGTTTAATAGTATATTATTCTTTAAGTCAAAAATGAACAACAAATCTATACTTCATAATGAAAATTACGCTTATTTGACAAAACTCTAAAGAAATAGACGTTTTTGGATGGCTATATCTCTTGAAATAATAAAGAGAACAACATTTTCTTCTAATCAAAACTAAAGTAGAGTTTGGTTAGATTAATTTTGCATTTTGAGTATAAAATGCATACGAAGCTTCCAATTTTGCAATTTTTTGTTTCTCAACAAATTTGCTAGTTCGAGTCTGATACAAAATCCTTAGGGAATTAGCTGATAGTCAGCCAAATAGATGATTAGAACTCTGGTAAGCACCGGAATGAACACCGACTACTACTTATTGGTTCGAATAGAAAGCAAAGCAAACAAAACTAAGAACTTCATTACTGGGCAATACAAAAATATAGAATAAACAAAGAAGATAAATGATAAAAATGAGAAAATGATAAAAGAAATTATACAAGGAAAGATTATTATGCAAAAAAAAAGTTAAAACAGAGAAATGAATTTAAACAACTGGAAGAACTAAAACAAATAATAACAAATAACAAAATTTTATTAGATCTAACAAATAAATTAGTTGACGTAAAGAAAAAATTTGTTGTAGCAACAAAAAAACTTTGTAAAGGCTTAACAATCAACTTTGTTGCTACAACCAAGTTTTTCTTTACCTCAACTAATTTATGTGTTATATTTAATAAAATTTTGTTATTTGAGTTTTTTTTTTGTTCTAATGTTTTTTATTTTTGTGTAACTTTTCCAACTTCCGTAGTTTGTTACTTACGTTGTCTTTAAAATTACCAATCTTTCTTTTTGTTTTAATTTTCTCAACTTGAAAATTATTTTGTTAGTTCGTTAGGTTTTTTGTATTTTTGGTAGTTTTCCATTCTTCCAATTTATCTTAATTTTTAATTTATTTTTATTCCTACTTTTTCCTAGCTTTCTTATTTTTCAATTTCTGTTTCTTGGTCTTCGGGAATTTTTAAATTATCTACATTCTACTTATCTTATTTATCATTTTTAGTATTTCTATGATTGTTAGTATTGTTAGTATTTCTAATTGATTGATTTTCCAGAAAAGGTATTGGTATAATTTGTTAAATTTTCAAAACCGGAAAGGACTGTCAGATTTTAGATTTAAGTTTTCAAAAAAAACGGAAAATTTGAAAATTCAAAATTTTTGATCTGGATTTTTGAACATTTTGTAATATAAATACTTATACTTTCATATTAATGAAAAAATTGAGCTTTACTTAATTTGATAATTTTTTACCTCTTTTGAGGGTTCATAGCGTGTCATCCCCCTAGCTGCCCGCTGCCAGACCTGTGGTTTCTGAACAAAGGGATTACAAATTAGATATTCATACAGAAAATAAATGTTATAAATTGAGGCATGCTCCCATCTGTTGCTAGCTTTCCGTCTATGGATACTTTTGTCATCTAAAACAAACTTCATCTATTGTGTAACATTAGGTAAACATACACGAGCTTTTATTCCTGCAGGAGGCAAACAGTGCCATTGGTGGATAAAATATGAATAATAGGCGTTAATAATATCTTTTCTCTCTTTTCCACAATTTACTGCACTGCAAAAGTTTAGCACTGAACTATTTTCCTTAAAAATTAAATATTTTTGCTATGGTCTTTTAAGGGTGGCTTTGATTTACACCACCTTCCACACCACTTCTACCTTCCTGACTTGATAACTGACATTAAATTAAACTGCAACTCATATAAGTGAAATTGTGTATGGGTGTGCGTGTGGTGGAACGATCATCAACCGCTACAGGTATAAATTGCAAAGTTTTGGAATTTTGCTTTATTTGATGTAGAACCTAAATAAGGAAATGCAAAGCAAATTGAAATCTCAACTCTGAAAAGTGGCATCACCTGCCTTAATGAAAATTCCTGAAGCCTCTGTATTACGGGAAGCCATATGGCATGAAGAAACTTCATAACAAATTTCAAAGTTTTTAAGTTTTTAATACTATTTAACAACACTTCATAGTTTGCTGGAGAGAATTTTATAAAAATTTATGTTTTGCAAAGGTTTAATAGAAACTTAATGCTGGAATCTAATATAAGACAGCGATATGGTGCAATGAAAATAACCAGTTGTTACTTGTTAGGTCACTACGGTTCGTACTTAGATGGGTGACTGTCTTCGTAAAATATTATAAACTGATGCCGAACCTAATCAGTAGTCTGGAATAAAATATTTTCACTAGATTTATTATTTTTTGTGCTATTCCTAATAGGCAATAAATAAGTAGAAATAAAAATTGTAAGCCAACTCAGCAACTTATAAGGTAACATTTCATAACTGCAAATTATAAGGTAACACGTTATTTATGTACATCTTATCTTCACGCAGTGCGGTAACTGCAAGTATTATGCAACCTGTGCAGTGCTAATGTGGTTTAAAAACAGAACTTATGTATCCTACGTAACTTATTATTATTCTTTTTCTTTATTCAAGTTTTTTAATTTTTAATCAATCATTAAGTTTACATAAATAAAACGCATAGAAATTGGAGTTAATTTTATTATAATAGTATATTATATATCAAGGCTAAAAGCTGTATTATTGCTTCGGAGTAATATAGTACTTATATTGAATTTCCATTTTATTCTAGAGGAAACATATTTCACTACGTAATTATTTTATAAATTTTACATTATACGACATTATACGACCAAAGGAGTTTTACTTCCAGCGCGAGCTTATGTGGAATTAGACTCACTTTGTTTTTTTTAATTAAAACTCAATTTTTAGGTCTGGAAAGAATTATTATTTTATTTTTTCGCAATGTAAAGAAAATTAAAAATACTTTTAAAAATCGTGCCAACATAAAATAAAAGTTAGCTCTCAAATTAAGAAAAATATTTAATTATCTTCATTTAGAAAAATATGAAGTTGGTATTATATTAATTTATTTTCAAGACAGATAAACACCAAAATACCTTAGTTATTAAATTGCAACGTACGTATACTGTCTGGAAAGTTAATAGTTTATTTGTTGTATGTTAGGGTAACAATTGTATGTGTTTATTCCATTATTTTATCAGTAATGGGAATACAAACAATTTGTAAGTTTCAGATAAGTTAGAAACAACTTAATATATTTTCTATTTGTATGTGTTGGTTACATACTATGAATTGTTCCGACACAGAATAACTTAATTTCACCACTAACTGCACGTTCCTGGTTATTTCTATGTAACTAATGTCTACATTTATATAATTTAACAAGCATTTAAGCTTTAAAAAAAATTGAAATCCATTAAATTTAGAAAGTTACTGCAAGTTTAATTATTAACTTCTCGAAAAGGTAATTAGTAAATATCCAATTGATAAAGAGGAAATCCCTTGAGATCATCCTGACTTACTTCTGGATTTCTTTTTAATTTACCGACATCTACTGCTCTTCTGTTCCAGATATTGGTAAAATTAATATTTACAAATTTTTAAATTGGTTTTATTTTTATCCTATATTATAAGTAAACAGTATACTTTATAACTGCTAGGTTATCATATTAAGTTCAGCTGGTTTTCGAGGGCGGTGTAACTTCTGGCGATTCAGATAAGTCATGGAAAACCCGAATATTTATTGAATTAAATAATTCAATTAAACAAAAATCTCATTAATAAATAGTTTCATTAATTTTGTATAGATAATTTGTTTCCAAACTGCCCAACAGTAAAATCTTGATAGCGCTCGCAGACAAACTTTTTGTCGGCGAAATCACAGTTGTTTCTGTCGGTAAGAAATGTGCTAGCATTCGTTCTTTTCGAGAATAAATTTAATCTTTTTTATCAGTCATGTGCGGTGCTCCATAAGAATCAATGCTACACATTTTTCACTTACAAAAACATCGGGGACCTCACCGATAAACCGTCTGGGCGTCTGAGGCAGTACTTTATAGTATTGCGGCAGTAACACTTTATAATAATAAAATTTTAATTTAATCTTGAAAATTCAAATCTAAGCAGAAACGTAAGTTGAAGACTATCCCTTGAATAGCATAGTAAGTGGAAGATAGGAATAGGAAATGTTAAATTTCGCCTAACTCACATCAAGAGCAAATTGAATAACACTGCAATATATAAAATATATAAATTATTTAATTTTTGCAAATTTCTTTAAACACTACTTGTTTTAGATTTATGTTCAAAGGGTGTTGAATATTATTTAAATTATTTTAATAAATTGATAAATTACTATTTCTTATTTTGTATTTACGCCCATTTAAATTCTTTCGTTTATTAGAAGTGGCGCCCACAGCAAAAGCTGATTTTAATTCTTCCATCAATAATGATTCTAAAATTACAAATATTTTTTTATTAATTTTTAATTTTAGGTAAATTCTTAATTTTATGTAATTTTATATATATAAACAATAAAACTTGAATTAACAAGTTAAATTCAATAATATAATCAAATTATATTTTTTTTAAGCTTTCGACGACTTTATTTAACTCAGGGGTCTCCAAACTACGGCCCGCGGTCCAGATCCGGCTCGCAAGTACCACCAATCCGTCCCGCAGGAGCGTGCCTGATATATCTGGTATCTGACCCGCCCTTTAATTTATTTTGATACATCAAATCAAAAATAATAGTCAGATATTTTATTTACAGATTAAAACTAGTTGTCAAAACACAACAAAAAGTTGTCAAAAAGCAATTAATCTGATGAGCTACAGTGACTAACGTAAATATTTGAACTATCCTATGTTAGCAATGTAAATTGCACGTTTTAAAACCGTTTTTTGACATATAAAAATTGCATTTACAGCAAAGTTACACATTTTTTGTTAAAAATTTCATTGTTTTCAATTTTGTATCTATACCTACATTTTTCAATTTTGTCGCTGAGTTTTTGACTAACAGCGACTTAAACAATACTCTGTAAAACATAAAAAAATATTGTCATATCTCTGAAACGGTGCGAAGAAATGAAGCATTTTTCTATTTTGCCTCACCGTTTCCGAGATATAGATCACGATATTTTTTGTGTTTTACAGGGCCATGTTTAAGTCGCTGCCAGTCAAAAACGGGGCAACAAAGTTGAAAAATGTATAGGTACAAAATTCAAGAAAATAAAATTTTTAACAAAAAATGTTTAAAAAGTTTTGCTGTAAAACCGATTTTTATATGTCAAAAAACGGTTTCAAAATGTGCAATTTACATTGTTAACATAGGAGGATTCAAATATTTTCGTTAGCCACTGTAGCTAGATCTTGGCCCTCAGAGGTTTGTAGAACAATCAATTTGGCCCTTAGACTAAAAAGTTTGGAGACCCCTGATTTTAACTTGTTAATTAAAGTTTTATTGTTTATATTTTCTCAAAAGTTAAGATTTATATATCTAATACGTATAGTTGATACTCATATGTAATTTAATTTATCGAAAATTATAAATTATAAAAAAAAAAGAAAATGGAAAACAGCAAACATAAATAATTTTTACATTAATCTGAAAACTAGTTGAAATTGTTTAAAAAATTGAGACACATAAAGAAAATTAAAAATTATAAAGATTGATAAAAACAAATGACAAATAGACATATTATTTTTAATTTTCCATTTTATGAATCCAAATCTAATTAAAATAGATATATTTATGTTTCCTCGAGTTTAAACTTTAATTTTACAAAATTTTAACATCCAATCCAATTAATACACCCCAATTTTCCAATTTATCCAATTAAAAATTATTTATCAAAGTTGAAATTCACCTCCAAAATAATAAAACTAAAACACTAAAAAGTGAAGTAAACTTTTATTCGTAAACTAATTAAAACTAAAACTAAAAGAATGTATTGCTATAGAAAGAGACGACCGTAAGGCCGCCTGATGTAGTAAATGACATGCCAAAGTATTATAACTAGTTTGCTTCGTGTTGAAATTTTACTTAGTATTCAGAAGTTTTTGCTGTGAAAATCTTGATGAACCTAATCAATCACATTATATTTTGGTAAATTACAAATTCAAGATTGATTAAAACGGTGAGAATGTTATCAACGAAATTTTTTATTTATACAAAAGAAAATTGTATTTATGTAATGAAGAAAAATGTAATTTTATATTTACATGCGACTAAATTATTAAAAAAGTAATTAATAATAAAGCAGAATTTTAATAATTAATTTTAATTTTCAAACAATAAAATATTGTGTAATTTTTCAAAAAGCAAAGTATTTTCAAGATTGATTTATATAAAAAAGCGTTGAACAATTAATCATTTTGTATATTTTTTGCAGGAGCTCCTCAAGTGCTGAGGCATTCAATAAAACCAGAAATTAGGGTTGAAAAAGGTGAAAACGCAGTTCTGAGGGTAGTCGTTTGTGCTGACCCCAGACCAGGATACATGGCTTGGGAATGGGGATCGGTTAGAATGGAAGCTGGAACTACTAAAGGTAAACCGTATTCTTATAAAGTTTTGTTTACATTTAATTAAAATCCTAATTGAAATTTATTAAATAATATATTATATGCCAATAGTATAGTTAGTTATATATTATTAGTACTCGGCAAATATTTAAAGTGCGTGGAAAAGAATTTAAAGAAGAGATGATACATTTAAATATTCATTACTTCTTGTTTAAGCTATTGAAATTTTCTTTAGGTAATGTTTTCCCCAAGTTTGAATTAGAAAAACTTCCAGACGGATTTATACGATTTATTTAAAAGTTTTTAAGCTTGGAAATTGAAGTTCTAAGGGATGATTTCGAGAAGTGCTTACGAGCTTTTACACCTTTAATTCACGTGTTAAATATATTAAGTATATAGTAGAATAATCTTCGTGTTTACTTCCGGAAAAGTTGGAAAATCTTGTACTAAAATCAGATAAAAGCTGCTCGAGTATAAAATTTGTGGTTCTATCCATATTTGTGGCCACTTTACGAGTAAAGTTGTAAAAGCATGTGTCGGATTTCTGTATATTTCCAAGATTTTAGAACTCGTCTGATACGCACATTCACATAAACTTTATCTTATAGTTCGATTACTGCAAGTTGTATATTTCGTTCTTATTTTTTCAGGTAGATATAGGGTGGAAGAAGTGACGGAGGAAGACAGAGAAGATTGTTATTCGGCAGCTTTACATATTTCCGACGCAAATTCGGTAGATTCAAGAGCTTATTATTTGGCTGTTGAAAATGACAAAGGAAAAGATAAACATGCCGTATTCCTATATGTAAATGGTTTGTAAAGCTTATTATTATATCTACCTTTATAAATGTTTTTATTAATTTTTGAACATCAAGCCTACTCCAACTTTACATAAAATAAATAAATATTATCTCTAAATTTAGTTTTCCATCCTCTTTGCCATATTATGAATCTAAATTAATATCTCAAAGCAAATTTATTATTTATTACAAAAATTTAACTTAGTATGGCTCCAGTAACGGAAAATTGATTTTTCTAAACTCCATCTTAACCTGTTCTTAGTTCATTAACTATTTTAATGAGGAAATTCTCTAAAGGCTGCCAGCTTTGATAAAACTCGGACATTAATTATTTATATCTCACTTTTTTGATAAATCCTTGTTGAATACATTTTTTTACTTTTACTTTTTTGAACGATAAAATCAACTTAACTCCAAAGTTAAAACATTCGTAAATTTTTATTAAATGTTTAAATAAAACTGTCCGGGAGTTGAACCAATTGATATTAGTGAGAGAGCTACCATTAAAACCGTAACTAAAGTATTATGGATCGATACGCAGCCGTTTACAAAAAATTGAGGGTGAAAACTTTTGATATTGCTCATATTTTTTAAAGTTAAACAGATAATCATAAAATATTCAGCCATGACAGACGGTCCAGACTTCATAACTCAAATAAACTATCTTCTAGAAACGCCAAACACCAATTTTTTTTAGATTTTTTTAATTCTGTCTATCAGAACTTAATTAAAATTAAAAAACAATAGCTTACTCGATAAACTTTATAAACAAAGCTGAATTTATAAATAGTGCTTTAATTATTAAGACTCTAAGTACGCTTGCTTGAAAAAAATCTAATATGTTTGAAATATTCTCTTAAAATAATGCTTTTTACTCTTATGTAATTAATTTTTTTCCTTCCCTTTAAAATCAAAACTTTCTTATTTTATATTTTTTATTGATGTTATTTATTATATACTATTTAATAATTTATATTTTCAAAATTTAATTCTCTACAAAATTGATTTTATTTTTGTTATATTCCATATTCCTTCTTGTTAATAAATGACAAAGAAATTTTGTTCAAAGGAAGAAAAATTGACTTTCTGTTTTTTCGAATTTTTGATTTTTTCTAATAATTTAATCATTGAGAGTGAAGTTGAAAATTTAGACAAATTTTTGTAGTAGGAACTGGAATTTTCACGCAGGTGGTACTTTTGCAATAGTCTGATAAAATACATTACGTGCTTAGCTCGTTTACATCGATACTACTGGCTAAATATACACTCCAGCTTGTTATTTAAGTCAAATTATTACTGCAAAGGAAAGTAGCTCAAACAAGATAACCTCAACCATACGCAACGATATCAATTATATTCTATAAAATTTCCAATTCTTACTTAAAATATAAATGTACAGTTCTCCATGTTTATCCTTTCAATTTTCATCTATCTTAAAAAATCGCAAGTTATCCAATTAATAAATAATTACATCAAAAAATAATTCAATCTTATCTTAACTTGGTATAATTTTCAATCCAAACTATGAATTAAAAAATGACTAACTCAAAATTATCACAAATTTTTCTTCAAAATTCTAAAAATAATACAGGAAACAAACTTCTCCTTAACATCTTCTGGCGGCCATTTTTGGGAAAAAGGCCTGATTTCCCCACCTAGTTGCTACCACCTTAACTATACCTTTTTTACAGTATTATTTGAAACATTCCAACAAAAATTTGGTGCAAACGAAATTAGACTTGGTACAAACGAAATAGTTGTGTGGAAATAAGTGTGCTGCTAGCCCGGTGGTAAAGCGTTAAATCGACCACTTTTGACCCCGACCTTTTTCGATTTAGCTGAAAGTTTTTCATCTTTTTCTGCCCTATGGAAAACGGTTTTCAGAATTTTTTTCAAATTTTTTTTTATCCAACCTAAAAAAATTATGAATTTTTCAAGAAAATGGCTTTTTATTTTCAAATAGCTATAACTTTTTCAAAAATTGACCTTTCGGGACCTCATTATATTGAAAATTTTTGTTTTTCAATGTACTTTTCAGAAAAAAGTACATGAGTACTTATGAGTACAAGTACATGATAAACTATGAAATTTTCGCCTTTTTTAAGGAAAACCTTCATTTTCTCAAAAAAAGCTTTAATTAATTCTGCGATTATTCCCCCTAAACCCAAAGTGGGCCGATCTTTTTTTCTATTTTTTTTATTCGATTGAAAAAAAAATAAAAATTTTGAAAATTTTTTTTAAAACTTGTTTTGGGTTGGTTAAAAAAATTTGAAAAAATTCTGAAACCGTTTTCCATATGGTAGAAAAAGATGGAAAACTGTCAGGTCAAAAGTGGTCGATTTGGTATGGATATATTTTGTAAATTAGTAATATAATTTTTCTTATATAACATACATCTTACTTATTACTCTATAATTGATTTTATTTTTTACTATTAAAAAATTAATTTAATTAACATTAATTAAATAAAATTAAATTAAAAAAAAATTAAAAATTAAAAAAAAATTAAATTAATTAATAAATTTAAAAAAAACTATTGTCAACTTAAAATAAGAACTTGAAACATGCGGACCAGAACATAAGGCTAAATTGACTTAAAATATTATTATTTTTTTTTCAAATTCAGCATACTTAAATAAAGAAATTTGAAGGATTTTGCCGGACAGGCATTTTAAAAATTAAATAATTAATTAAAAATTAAAAATAAATGGAATTGTAGAGGATTAGCACTAAAACTAAATTAAAATTTTATTAAAATTTCAAAGGAATTAGAATAAAATCATTTAGAGGTAAAATAAACAACCAAACTTATTAACTATAATAACTATAAACTAATTGATTAAAATAATAGGTAGTTGAATACATTTAGAAAGTTTTAAATGAAATTTAGTATTAATTAGAAAAAGAAAAACTGCTGGTTTTAAGTTTTCAGTTTTACAAGGACGAAATTTATTGATAGAGCTTTGAGATGAAGAGAATTCCACATTTAGTTATTAATTGCAAATAAAATTTAACATTGAATTTAATTAAATATTTTGGAATTTTGGATATGAGTTGTTCCCTTGTAATTAAGATTTGAATCCACAGTAATACATACTCGTATTATTTTCATCATCTTTCATTTAAAATAACAACTGTATCTTATATTTTACCAACAGAATTTTACAGTATACTGATTACATTTTAAATTAACAACAAAAAGAACTGGAATTTTAGAAATTTAATTTTTTTTTAAATACTGAATATAATCAGAAACGCAGATAAATAATTTTTGCTTGAAAAGTTTAACGAAAATGTGAGAGATAAGTAAGAATGTCCGAGTTTTATCAAAGTTGGCAGCTTCCAGAGAACTTCTCCGCTACATAATATACAATTTAAATGTCCACGATGTTTTTTTAATATTTGCGATGAATTGGAAATGGAAAATATGTTATCAAATTTCATCCTACAGAGAACTAAATTAGTTTTTCAGATCCCAAGTACAAATTATGTCTGGTTGACTTTATTATATGAAATAAAATTTTGTTCAATATATATTTTCAAAATTTCTCACTTCGTCTACCCTTGCAGTTAAAGTTTCAGTTCTATTATTTTCGGTCGAACAAACCGGTAACCGGGTGCAGTTGGTTTTAAAAATTGTTGAATTTTTTATGAAAAGTGAAAAGATAGAATTTGCAATACCCATTAATAAAGCCGTAGTAAAACAAAACTAAAACTTTTCAATAATTGAGACTACTTGCTTTCATAAAATATTCAGTTTCCATTAGAATTAAAATTAGTACTCCATTTGGCGTTACAACCGACTTTTCCAAGCACAAACTCCAAAAACCCGTTTTTTTAGTATATATGTATTCTTTTTGTTTTTTTTTTAATAAAACCTGAAGAAGTTTACATAATATAAAAAAAGCTAATTAGAAAAAAAGTATAAAATTAAAGTAAAGGGTGGTTAAATAGAAATAATGTTTTAAACCGATAAAGTACGATTTTAGTTATCCTGAAAGATTTATTTAAGTATCCGTTGAAGTGTTCAATAAAAATTTACTAAAAAGCATGAATTATGAATTTAATGTCAACTTCGCAGTGATTCGATACGGGTAGGAAAATTTGAATTTACAATGCAAATGCAGTTTGAACATTTTGAGATTTTTTGTGACTCTGTCATGAATAAAATAATATGTGTTTATCGATTTAGCATGTTTTTAAGAGCTTCCTTATATTTTTCAGAACCCATGCAGCTTAGCACGCTAGTGAGCCTGGCAGGAGGAGCTCTAGTCATTTTTTTCCTTTTAATATGCATTTGCATCTACGCCATTAAAGCAGAAAAATGCTGTTTTTCTCGTAAGTTTTATTATTATTTATTTTAAATTTACTCTAGCATGACTTGACAGGTAATTAATTTTAAATTTATTTTCATTAAAACAATAACTTCCAATAATCCTTGCGAGGGTTTCGTATTTATATAAGTTTCAAATTTTACTTGTTAGATAAAAAAATTATTTTAACTTAAATAGAAATTATTAGGTAAATATATAAATACCTGACTTGCTGATATTATGCAGACAGCTTCTCATATTTATTTTAAAATTCAGCTCTTATAGTAAATTAAAAACAAAATGGAGATATCTATTTTTGATGGCCCTTTACTGCCATAATAGCCGATTTGGCGCAGTCTGTCTCGAGCAAAGGTGCTGTTTTTTTTATATTACAGCATTTCTTTTATCTATTGCTGTCATTTTCAAAATCAGTAATTTTCAAATTTTCTTATCGACTCTCGTTAACATGTCTAGACAATCTGTTTAATAAATTTTTGATTTTATTTCCGCTTGTTAATTCATTTGAATTGGTAGTTATAAACCGAATTGTTTATATAATATAGTTTTTGTGCTTGTGCACTTTAACAGCGAGGTTTCCGTTTGAATTTGCACATTTGATTTATTTTATTTATTAAAAAATTTCTAAATTAATTTTGTATTCAGCAAAAATATTATTGTTTTTACTACGCGGACAAAACCGGCTTTTTATTTGTGGATTTTAATACTCAGCATTACATTTTTGTTTTGTCAAGCGGAGTTCAATAATTATTGCAAAGTTGGTGAACACCAGAATCATTTTTCATTTCAATGTAGAGATAAAAATTAATCTTGATTATATAACTCTACAGTTATTTTCAATTATGCTCAATCAGAGCTGCGGAGCAGCTTAGCCATTATTGCTTTCGAAAAAGTATATCCTAGGTTATCTATCTTGAATGTTCAAGTAACTATAATTAAAAACAACGAAAATCCATCTTCAATTCTTAAATAGTTATAATTTTGTATTTAGTTTTTAATAATTGTTTTTCATTTCAATAAAATGTTATGTTTTATTCTGAGCAAATGTACTTTTTGTGGCCATCTGTAATGGTGTGTCAATTCTACCACTACAAACAGCTTACTATAATTTAATTATTTCAAAGTTATTGTGACATTGTCGTATTCGTACTCTTGGAATAAAGGTGGAATTAAATGAAATCATGTTTAAATGCAATAAATTTGCAGATGAAATGACAATTTTAAATTTTTCATTGTTAACTGATCAAATAGTAATGTAACGACGTATGAGGCTAAACTTTACTAGCGTCGAGAGCCAGGATCTCGGAAGTTCCTTTACTCAGGTGGTTATTTTATGACTTTCAACTACCTGTGCAAAATAAAATACTGGTATTTAGTAATGGGCGCCAAGTGACATTAAATAAACATCAGAGTAAAGCGATTGTAGCAGCTTTATTTCTTTTTGAAACCCTGCATATGAAAGAATACTTTAAATATCTTCAGTTTGCCTGCATGAAAAAGATTTGCGCATATAGCAGAAAGTTGCGACAAGATTGCAATTGGAAAATAATTTTTAACTGAATCTCTAGAACCAGATTTAAAAATTGTCACACCAAAAGACTCTTTCCATACTATCATGGAATTATGCCGACAACAAATACGCCTACGGTAATTATACCGACGGTAAATACGTCGACAAGGAATTAAACCGACAGGTGGTTACACCAACCCCCGATAGTATAATATATACGCCGATGATAAATTCGCCGATAGGTAATTATACCGACAGATAATAATGCCGACAGGTAATTACGCTGACAATTAATAATTAGTTGATTTAAAATAAATTAAAAAAGATATGACTTCCACTGGTGAGTTCAAAAACTATGTAACTGAATGATTATAGTTTCGAATTTTGGATTCTCTTCAGGTAAACCTGAAATATTTTGTAAACAAGTTCGAATAATAATATGATAGTTAACTCTTTGTCAACGTCTGCTGTAAGTAGGCAATAAAATACCTAGTTGTTACAATCGTAAAGGGGTCTATAGACGTTCAACTTGGTTGTCAACCTAAGTTGTCAACTTGCCATGTTGACGACCAAGTTGACCGTGTGTAGGCTAGTTGAAGGTTGAAAGCCAAGTTGAAGTCCAGGTTGATGATTTTAGATTTCTTGTGCCTGATGTTAGCAACCAACTTGAAACGTGTTGCCTATATGTTAAATTAAAGTAACGTATACTATACAATCGTAAGCAACGCGAGATAGTAAAAAGTGATGTTTATGACATCGTTCTGCTGCCTTCCACAGAAGTGCCACCCGGGGCATTTGCCTCTCTGTCCCCCTCCCCACGCTACGCTACTGCCTTTTAGGAGTGCAATATTTTGGATTTTGTTACTCATAGCAGAATTTAACTTAAAAACAGGTTTCTGTCATTCTAAACTTACCCCTTTCGACTTCTGACAGATTCACGGATGTTTTTAATGAATCATCATCATCATCAGCCAGCCATTTCTGTCCATTGGTGAACAAAGCCTCTTTCTCTGGGAGATAGGATTTTAGCATTTAGACCCCACGGTTGATAAATCAGGATTGGGGATGCCTGTAACCCTATTTTTTAAAACTGTCATATGAAAATTTTATACTATCCCCGGATTCGAACCAAATGAATGACCTACCTTGACCTACTAACCTACTGACCGTCTCATTTTAATGAGTACGTGGACGCAAAGACTCCGGATTTCTAGCTTTGTAATTTTTTACTTCTGGCGGCTTCAATGTTGCTTTTAAAACGTGTGTGGGCTCAAAGTTCCCTTCTGTCTAACTCCAAACCAAGGAGTAAGGAATCAGGGGTAGTCTACGACTATTAAACCTGTCTAAAAAGATCTTGTCCAATAATATCTTTATCCAGTATTATCTTGTTCAATAATATTATCCTGTTTATTACTATCTTTCTTTAAAAAAAGTCCTGTTCAATAATATCCAATACAAAAAATTTTTTTCTTCGTTAAATTCAAGTGAATCTTGATTAAAACCATTCCAGCTCCAACTTGAAATGTACAGATCTAGAAAGACTGGATTTTTGAGGCGCTCGCTATTCATTACAATCATCTCTGTAATAATTAACCAGAACTCAAAAATTACGGATTTCAATAGATAAGATTGATGTTTTTTTTTAAATTTAAATTCGGCTTTTATTAACTATAAAATAAATTTATAATTTGTTGTTTCTGAAAGAGAGTATTGTAAAACAGGATTGCACAGGATTTTTTTGGCGAAAAGCATATTAAGCATATTTACTTAATTATTTAATTAAATTAAATAATTACTTTACTTAAGCATGTGTAAGCATATTATTGGGCAGGATTTCTGACCGTCAGCGTTTTTGCTGACGGCATTATAGCTCATCAGGGTATTTTCTGTCGGCATATTTGCTTATGGCTCTATTAACTGTCGGAGTATTTAGGTCGTCGTTTTTACTGTCGGCGTAAATTAAATCGACATATTTATTGTCGGCGTATTTGCTGGCAGCGGAAATTAGATATAAAACGCTAGTGATGTTGTACAATTCTTAAAAAATACTGAAGGTAAATCATTCGGTCCAGGCTTCTTACCACAATCCAACAGTCTGAAGTTGACAAAGACTTGTAGTTTATCCGCCCAACTAGATGTAAATTGGTATTTCACTCTCTCACTATTTTTTTCACTATTTCATTATTTTACTATTTCACTATTCCACTATTTCACTATTTAACTATTTCAACCTTACTGTTTTTAATAATATAAATTTTTTTATTTATATCTGCATGAGCTTCTGCAGTTCACAAAACGCTAATGGAGTTGAGTCGACTATTCTGTATTCTATTTTAGATCAAAAATTGAAAGTCACAAAAAGTACATTTTCTCCGAAGATAACATTATTTTTTTCAAACTTAAAAACATGATTATAAAATTCAACTAAGTTAATCTTTATTTTACCCTTCTATCAGTTCATTGTTTTTTATGTTAAAGGATATTGATTATTTGGTCGGAGTCACCGATTTTGATAGAAATGTGATTATAGTAGGTCAGTCAGTAATTAAATAGATATAGGCAAAAAACAGAAATAATGTAATATACGGTATAATACATACAATAATGTAAGGCTTATTTAGTATTTTTCCTGAACTACATTAAAAAATGACAAAGCAACACAAAAAGCAATATATTACGCACAATCAGATTTGAATATAAAGTGGCATTTATTATTCATTTTTTTTCAGGTAAAGGCGACTTCAAACCAACCGATTTAGATAAGTAAGTATTGTAGATTCATGTAATTTGCCATTAGAATATGTGTTTAAAAGGAGTTCGATAGTAATTAGTGGGTTTATATTGTGATGATTTACTAATTACTTCCGATACTGCCAATATTTATGTTTCCTCGACATGCAATTTACTTCATCAAGTAGGTCAATTTTATAACGATTTGTTGTACCTATTCGTTATATTCACACCTTGACACAATAATTTTACCTATATTGTTAAAATTTAATATTTTATCGACTTGAAAATTTTATGATCTTGGTGGTATTATTAAATTATTATCGGTTTTCAGAAATTCCAAAGCCAACAATATTAATCAAGTTGCAACTTAACGCGTTGCAGAAATTCTAATAATAATTACACAACAATGTAAACGCTATAATATGCATACCATGGACTATTTTTCAAAAATTTTTAATTACACCACTTAAAAAGTTAATTAAAATTGCTACAGTTTTGCTAGAGAAATATGAGTAAATTTTAATTTTTAGCAAATAGTCCTGATCTAGTTTCCCGAAAGCATTACGTTTAATGCTCGCCCTTTTCACAAAAAGTATTTAATTTACTTTTTGTAATAATAATTGAAATAATATTTAGAATAGCGAACGTCATCTCACCGAAAAATATTAAGTAAATCAAATACGATGTACGTAATAGAGCGGCCATGTTGTTGACATTTTGTAGCGTCACGAGCGCCACTAGCTTTAAAAGTTGGAAAACCGAAAACGAAAACTAGCTAGGTTTGAAATGAAAACAATTTATATGAAATATTAAATTAAATTTTTGTGTGAAAACTACACCCCGGGGTTTTCAAGGTTTATAATTTATAATAAATAATAATGTTATGGAAGTAAAAGCTTTGTTTGTTGAATAATAGCACAAAACGTTTGATCAATTTTGATTAAAAACACTTTTCATGGCTGCAATTGAAAATAAAAACGTTTACATTCGTTGGCATTTAGATCTGTTTAATCCTAGCAGGATGTATTTAATTTGTTGGATAAAAGTTTTGAAGCGAAGTGTTAAATTTTTGAAAACTTAAGTAATACATAAAATACATGCCATAGTTAACCAGAGGTTTTTATTTTATGACCCAATCTGTTAAAACGTTTGTCTTTATTCCATTTTTATGTGCCTTTTAGGATTTCCAAATACCTAATTTATGTTTATTGGATAAAAACGTATAATCGACCACGTTTTTCGATTATCTAAATTGATATTTTGGTATTATCGATGCATAATTTGATTATGCTAAATAAGTAGTAAGTTCTACATGAACTTATTTTTATATTAAAAAATTTATTTATTTATGTGCCATGAACGAACATAAAAGCTTGCGGCATGTTTATATTGGCAAAGCTGCCTTATCATAGCTATTTTGATAAGAAAGCACAGCGAATATTTTCCATCCGAACATATATTGACGTTAAACAATTTTAGACCTTAAGATTATACTTTATAAAGTTTTTTTTTTATTAAAACACAATAGAAGTCAGTTCGGTTTTTATTTATTTTTGTCGAAGATACGTCAAAATAAAGTGCGATTTAAGAAGCTCCCGTTATATAAAATCTGTCGGCTTAATTTTTGTCTTTAGGATAAGGTGAAAGGCTGTTAATAAAAAATAGATTTTTTCAAGTTGTAAACAAAACTTCTTTTTATTTTTAATTTTTCTCCAATCTCCTAATAAATTGAACCTTACACTGCCATTCTCATCCAATTAACGCTACGTAAATTAACACAACAATTTAATTAAGAAATTATAAACTCAATTGAAACATACCTGTGGGTTCACAATGATAATTAAGTACTTAATTAACTAATTATTAAAAACTTTAATTATCATTCTGAATCTACACATAAGTTTGTATGTACTTAAACTTTTCTTAATTATTGGATGAGAATGCCACTTAATGATTAAGTCGATATGCGGTATTTTTAAAGCATTTCACCTGAAGTTTTCGAAAGCTTTCCTCATTTTCTTTTATAATACAGCTTTATGTAAAAAATTCTCGCGGACATTAAATTGCTCTCATGCATAAACCAGGTAGAAAAACCAATTTCGACACCATATAATACAAATCGTTTAATGCCCTTCGGATTTGCTTCCTGTTTATTTGAAATTTTCATAAAGGAACAGTTTTATTGATTTGTTACTCGGAGATATAATGTTAAACTATAACAATAATAGTAAGTAGAAAAATTGGTTTCGGAACATCTAATAATTGATTTCTCATAAATTTTTTGGAATAATTAAGTATGCTTCTCAGTGGCGGCTGGTAGAGGAAGTCGATGAGACGTCGTTCAATCGCAGTCATTATTAAAATTTAAAAACATAATTGTTATTATTGCTAACTCTAAACAATATTTTTTATTGTATTCCTAGTGGCACAAACTATGCCACTCTTTCAGATCATAGAATAAAGTGGACAATTGTTCGCTGTCATAAGAATTTTTCTTTTAAACACAATGACTGAAGTATGGGGGGTAATTTATACCCTCCAGCCTCCCAAGCTTTAAACCGATTCTTTGTACTTTGTTCTGTGATTTATTTTATAAAATAGGAACCTTTTTGTTTTTGTCGAAATTTGTCGATAGCTAGATTAAGGTTATATAAAGTTTAAACTTTATTAAGGTAGAATTAAGTTGGGTTAGGATAGATTTAACCTAGCGTTAACTCTGTTAGGTTAGCTATAAGTAAATTTAGCATTGCATGGACGGGAGTCAAAAGGCTTTTCTTTCAAGAATTAATATTAGTGGGAGTAAAATTATATAGACCCCAGGACTAATTAGTATTTAGGCATTTAATATCTTAAAGATGTTGCCAGAACCTTGTAAGGTAAGGTTGGTTGGCACTACTACTGCGGCAGAACAACCAAGCATAACCACTCTCGGTTTTAAGCAAATATTAATAATGATTTGTTTTAGGAGAATTTTATAAAAAATATAAGTTTTATTAATTAGAAATTTTTAAATATATGCAGATTAAATAAACAATTAAAAAAATCTTTTTTAATTTGTAACTAAATTTTCAGCAATGGTCTTGTACTAAATATTCCAATTATTTTTATTTGAAACCTTTAAATTTTATTTTATTTGTTAAATATTAATTTACTAAAAATAACATTTCCTGGTGTAAGATTACTAGTCCAGTCCTCACTAATCAGTATACCTATCACTAAAAGACAGATAAGATCCAATAATTAATTATAGATTTGTAAATTGATCATCAGAAAAGAAAATTGTGGTTGCTGAAATATTAAGAAATATTAAGAAAAAATAGTTTTTGACTTTTCAACTTTACGACAATGGACTGAATTTATATCTATGGAAAGCTTAATTCAGCGATAAAAAGACAAGAAATGGAAAATATAAAATGAAGCGAATAAACTATGGACGAACTTATATCACCGGTTAATTTACGAAATAATCAATATTAAAATTTCGATTTTATGCATAAGAACTTCGCATAAGAAAGAGCACCTGTTTTGCCCATTCTGTTGACTGTACGTGTGCCCGACGTAAATCTGTGCAGAAATGTGTTTTGGTCAGCGTTTTGAGGGGCAGCCATGGATTTAGGAATAATAAACTGGATAGCCATAATGCTGTTTCATTACCGATGGCTGCCAAATAAAATGAAATCTTGTTACCGCTTAATTCAAATTACAAAATAGCCGTTTTTTATGTATTGGCTTTTTTATTCCCAGCAATCAAGAATCGTAGTTTCTAGCCAAACTGTTTATTTTTATTCCGGAATAGCTTTTAATAATTTCATTTATCAAAATTTTCTTTCTTATCTATGATTGTTATAACTTATAAACTCACTCTACTTTGAAATTAATGATCAAATGACAGACTGGGAACTCAGGGCGACAATTTTTCGCATCTCCGACAACTGTAATGCATTAAAGGTACTAAATACAATAATTGGCTATATTATACATTGGCTATTGGTATACATTAATAATTGGCTACCAAGTTTATAATTCATAAATCCGTGGGGGCAGCATAGATGAGTAGTCACTCGATTTGCCTGGTGTTTGGGAAACCCAGGTTTGAAACTTTAGAAAAACGAAAATTTATGTGTTCGAGAAATGGCCGACACCTCCTTGGTCCGGATTTCTTAAGCCATAGCCGGCTGGGTGGCTTACCAGCAGTCTGCCCGCCCGAATATAAATTCAACAATGTAAAACATCTTAACCAGATCAGTCACATCGGCACATTAGGGTAAGATTCCGTACAAAAAACGTCTTCAAAAGAAACCGGGATAGATAGAGAGTATACGGAGCGCCATGGTATCCCATACTAAGTAACGATTGGATTTGGTTTTAGTGGGCGTAGCCAGTCACAGTTGTCTTCTAGCCTTGCAATTGTTTACAGCAAATTATTAATTTATTTTACAATGGATAGATTTGCCTAGGTTAGATCAGCCCGGGTTTGATTCCAGGCCGTGCCGAACATTTATGTGCATGAATTCGCTACTTTCCCCCAACAAATAGTGTTCCCGACCGTTTCTACGCCGTACAGGTTCGCACTCCTGCGCCTGAAGAGGACGTGGATCTCCTTCGTAGTACTGATTTCATATTAAACTTCTACTTTATGACCAAGTTAAGATATAACAACGATCGTAATCTACATACTCCATCATCAAATCATTATTTTAAATTGGATTGGTTCGCTTTGGTTTATCAGCTCGGGTTCGATCGCGGACCGTAGTGAAAATTTGTGTGCGTAGATTCGTCACTTTCCGCCAACAGATAGCGTGTCCGGTGTTTCAGAACAAGACAAATTCGCACTCCTTGGCGCGCGTATCTACGAAAGCCTCCTTTTTATCATTTGATGGATCATGCTATCCTTACTCCTTACATGAGAACCAAATGAATGATTCAAGGTCAGGTGGTTATTCTGTAACTCATAAAGGAGCTTTACAAAAAAGATTCCTTTCCGAAAAGATAAACTTATTCTGTAACTATAAAGGATATCCTTTAATGACAGACTGTCCTTTAACTATCGATTATAAGGACTGGATTTTACAAAGGAATGCCTTTATGTTAATGGATTGGTCAAGGCCATATTTATGTAAATAATTTACTTATTCTGTAAATATAAGGAATTCTTTAACAGCTCCGTTATGTTGTGTTTTGTCGATGATTAAAGATTGATCCGAGGCTGATTGCAGATGATTGAAAGTCGTATCGTTCCCTGTACAGGTGACTAGCCTGTAGCTGGTAGGTCAGTGATGAGGATGCCATCTTCGAGCTTCCGACCGAGCTCCCAGTCCATTATTATCCAAACTGGTGAATTTTGATTAAATACTAACTATACTCTACCAATAAAGAATACTAAGGGCCCAGAGTTTAAACTCAATATCTGACCAATCAGGTAGTCATAAACGTATTTTAATCCTTGAATTTAGTTTAACTAGCAACTGAAATACTGGACCTAACAAAGAAAATGGAAAACTGAATCCAAAGTGCGGAAATGAGGTTCCTAAGATCCGTCATGGGATATACACGGCTAGATAGGAAGCGAAATACCGATTAGGTATTAGAGAAGAACTTAATATTTTCAATTTAAACAACAAAATAAAAGAATATCGAGTAGCTTTGAAACAGCATCTAGAAAGAATTTGAAACATTCGGCTACCACAACAGCTCTTCCAATACAAACCGAGGGGAAAACGTAACATTGGCAGACCTAAGAAACGATGGATTGATCAAGGGTGACGTAACGGGTAAAATTAAACCTAAAACGTGCAGAAGAAGAAGATTAAAGATTGATCTTTAAAGGACAGTCTGTCGTTAAAGGATTCTTTATAGTTACAGATTATGTTTATCTTTTCAGAAAGGAATCCTTTTTGTAAAGCTCCTTTATGAGTTACAGAATAACCACCTGAACCTATATAAAATTATCTGCATGGTCAGCAGATATGACAGGATATAAGCTGTAGCGCCATGGTTCTGTATAATCAAAGCAGAATTCGATTAAATTCTAATAGATCAGTAATTTTCAAGTTTGGGCAGATTCAGGTATATTTTTTAAAATTGCGTGTGCTTCAGACATCTCTTAAATCCTCAATTTTTGAGTTTAGGAGACTTCGTGGATGTTTTCACCAATAAAATTGACCCAAAGCTCAATCTTCAACTTTTGTTATTTTCTTAAAACTGTTGTTTTGCTAAATTATCTAAATTATGCTAAAAAAAACACTTGTAAAACTTAAATTAACTCAATGGGCCTGGAGAGTTTACTTTATGAAAACAACCAATACAGTTTCTTGTTTTCCAAATTTCGGTATTTTGTTTTTTTTTATCTAAACTTTTGAATGATCCATACAATTTATGGATTTGCTATTTATATTTTTTATTATAATTTAGCTACAACTTTGTTCTACGAGTAATAAACTATTTTGAAAAAATATTGTATTTGACTGAAAAATCAAAATAACAAATATATATTTTACTTACCTTTATGTGGAATAAAATTAAAATTTGTAAGTTTTAAAGTATTAAAAATAAACATATTGAATTAATCATAAAAAAAATTTAAAAAAATAAAAAAAATTTAATAATAATAAAAACATCTGAAAGTAAAATACCATTTGGTATCTACCAATACTACAAAATTTAGAATATATCAATCTTTTTACAATTACATTTCCGCCACTGAACATAGCCTATTTTTTGGTATATTCTATTTCTTATCCTTGATCCTTATTTCTTATTTAATATACAAATTGTTAATTGTTTTTTTGTTTTTTCTAGCGAAAAGTTAGATATAGAAAAAAATTCTACCGGACCGGGTGGTATCCCAGCAGATGCAATTTATACGACTACACCAAGAGGTGGACGTGGTCATCACAGTCCGGAAGCCATGAAGGTACGTCTCGCCGCCATGGTGCTGCAACCCCCAACTAGAGTTTAGCACTGCACCTTCTGGCCGGAGCGCGGTCGACCCGCCACGGTCATCGAATATGAGTGTTAACTGTTTTGAAATTAGCCAAAAGACTTACTATTATCAATTGAACAGATACGAGTTTTTTGCTATGTCGGCATTTTCAATTCTTTACATGCTAGTGTACAAAAATTTAGAAATTTGTACAGAAAATCGAATTTGTCACCAATTTTACAAAATTTAATTTGTTCTGATTCCTTGTCGCAAAACAGGAATAGACGAGAATTATTGCGTGTACATAATTCGAAGATTATTAAATTTGGATATGAGAACGACTTGATCTTTATCCCATTTAAAATTGAACTTTTTTCACCTCGAAGTTCAGTGTGATAAATATAAAAATATAAATGGAATATAACTTAGCAAACAAAATTGAATTTTGTTAAAGAGCATTTGGTGGCAGAGTCGCTACGACGCTTTTATACTTTTATTTAATTTTCAAAACAGCTTTCACGTATATCACTGCCATTTTGAATGTTGTTTGACCACAAATTTTGCACTGGAAGCTTAAAACCTTACATTTTGTGAGTTTATTTTGTTTTTGCTAAACACAATTAGATTATATTAGATTTATGTTATTTTTTTTGCTATTAACTCAATTATACTTTGATTTTTATAAAATTGTAGCTAGCGATAGTTTAAGTAAATTTAGGAGCAAATTTTTGTGATTATTTTTGACTTATGTACGTAAAGATATTTTTTGAAATTTGAAGGTCCTTTTCACCTAGCCGAGAAGAACTTTTTGTTTTTGTCAAATTTCTAAATTTTCAAACTCGAAAAATGTGTGAGCGGACCTTAACACAATTTTGTAGTAGGAAGTTAACCAAATTTTGATCGATTTTGAAATTGACGACAATAAAGTAGTTTGTAAACTACCAAATGTATTAAGTGCATGTTAAAAATATTGATCTCTATTTTTTTGTATTTTTTTACTTATTTTATAAGTCGAATACGAAGTGGAACACTAATAAAGCACTTACTGGCACCAGTATTGGCACTTGCACTGTACTAACACTTTTGCTTGCTTGTGATTGTAGTTTCTCTGTTCAAATTTAACAGACGTACTACGTTAGCACTGAACACTTTTATATTGCACCACTTATTATTTACTAACACAGATGTAGAAGGAAAATAAAGCTTAAATAAAATTGCAGAGGTACTTCAAAATCTCGTGAGCCATAAGATGCCAGCCCGAACGAGTTTCGAACGTTATGCTTAATGGCAGCCGCTCACAAGATTTCGAACAACTTTATTTCTTTCCGTTTAACAGGCTTTATTTTTACTAACACTGTACATACATATCACTGACACTAGTATTTCTACACAGACGCCCGTCCTGAGCACATTTTCAAACCACCTTACTTGATTCTAATCCTGTGGTGTATGGATTGTCGTCATCGAGGATCGTCGCCATTTTATCCAAATTCATTCATTCATGTAATTGTAAAATTAGTAGTAAGATGAAAAATACATAAAAAAAAGTTTAACCACCGACCGACTTGTAAATTAAATAAACCAAAATAATCTTTTTTTATGTAATTTTCATTAAAATCAACATACTAACACGATGCTAACATAATGCTGTAAATATAGCCTACAACACACACATTCAAAGGTAGAAGTAGTATAGAAGATCATCTGAAGGAAGGAAATATCTACTCTGGCCTTAATTCTACCCTTCGGCATAATCAATCTAAAATTTTGCCCGATAACTACTTTAATAGAGACGAAATAGAAAATGGTTTAAATTACGGAAACAATGGAAAATGTCACAGTTACAATAAGTACCACTCGATAGGTAAACCGTTTGACTTGGACGACGAAGAAAATTTTACTACTTTTCATACAATCGCTACCAAATCTCATAGATCATCTTTACCTGTTGATAATAAATATAACCGTCGATCGTCGTTGCAAAATTCTAAAAAATATCACAAAAATAAAGATACCAAGTCAAGACCTAAGCCGTTACAAGTTGGTGATAACGAACAATATTATAATCACATTTTTCCTGTTAAAAAAACAAATTTATCTAAAGCCAATTGTTATTTTAATAAAAATGTTTCCGATGTTTATTTTCAACCCAGTAGTATAGATCGTGCCGAACTGTAAATATAATTTTAACTAATAATTATTTTAGTATAAATTATTTCATATGTAAATATTGACATTGTTTGAAAGGTAATTGTGATTGCATCAATATAATCAAAATTACTTTTTGAGCCAACCTCGTATTTTTAACCAAAAATTTTAGACTTGTAATTTAATCTGATATTTCTTTTTCTTTCGTCAAAGTTTACCAATCTAATATTAAGAAAATTTCGTTAACTCTTTACATGTCTTCCAAGATATACTGTTTAGTATTATGTATAATAAATTACGAAAATGTTGTTTCTCTTTCTTGGTTAGTATAGAATTCTCAATTGTTTTTTATCGCAGTTTTATTTCATATTTATTGCTAAGCTCTATCTGTTTTACAAGTAGGCAAACACACGCATATTCTCTTCATTAAACATGATATAATTGAAAATTAATAATCCGCCCCACGTTGGATGCCAGTGTTATTAATTTTGTAATTTTCTTTTATCTCGAAAATAATGTTTTAATTCGGTGTCATATCCATTATTTTTCTCTAAACAAACATCTAGTATTTTCTGGCAACTAACATGATGTGTGTTTGCCTGCACTTAAACTGATCTCAACAATGTTGACTATAATTTTTTTAATCTCTATTTTGCGTCTTGTGAGTCATCGAAGACATGTGGAATTTTTTTATTGTACCAAATATTTCCAGTCATCTTTATAATTTTTACCAAATAGATAACTCTTAGCATAGAAAAGATATTGAATTTTAGAAGAAACCTACCTATATAGATCTATAAATTAATAAATTATTGATATTATAATTAAATGTGATGTTACAATAAGAAATAAAATCAATGGTACGTTACTTCATTATGTGCTTTATGTGTAAAAAATTTTATGTATTGTTAAAAAATATTAATGTTTTATTTATTCTAAATTTCAGGTAACATATTTATATACATATGTTTTTGGTGCGAGTTATAAGACTGTATTTTCTATTATTACTGTAATAATAAAAAGATATCAATGGAAAATTGCATCGGATGTTCCCTTTAATAGAATTCAATTATTCCAAATAATAATAATAGAAGTTGTATAAATGTCATATGTATGTGTAACAAAGTTATCTTATTTATTATCTACCATAAATTTAAAAACCGTTTTCGAAAACTACTTTAGTTTTGTAACTCGCACCCTAACAGCTTACACCGTACCTACGGTGTGATCTGTTTAAAGTTTTTAAGTTAGCTATTAAAATTTTTAAAAATTTCTAATGTGAAGATTATGTGTTCTTCAAATAAAATTTAACCAATATAATTGTTTATAATTTTTAGCCACATTACATACTTGTTTAAACTCAAAATTTTCAAGCGACTGACCATCAAGTTGAAAAATATTTTATTTTTATTAAGAAAACTCGATGAAGTAGAAGTCATTCTACGCTACGTTACGTTAAGCTACGTTACGTTGCGCTACGCTACGTTACGTGTTTATGAAATTCTGACTAGCTAGAAATTTATTATTTTCATATATTAAGGTGAGTGGTGTTCACGCTACGCTGCACAGCCCAACTTACCCTAACATTTGTAGTTTTAATTAATGATATATAATTTTATTTATGTTCTTTTCCTTAATAATTAATTTACTTGACTTTTTTTTCTTCATTTTATATTCTTCTTCTAAGAGTGTTGAATGTACTCACTTAACCTACGTAAACTTTCAACTAATCTAGAGCTAGACGACTTGCTGACGGCTTCAGTTGTACTACTGGATAACTAGTGGTTTGCTACCCAACTAGGGTGTATTTAATAGTTACTACTAAAATTGCTGTAAAAATTTTTCCATTAAATTTCAAAATAATCGAATTTTTAAAATTGCTAATTTTGTTGCTGAATAGTTGCAGCACTTGTTTTTCTAAGCAAGACCTCACAGTTGACTGCTAGCCGTGCTAGAGTTTATTTATTAACTAATTATAACCAAATTTAATTTAAAAATCTTTTAATGGATGGAGCGATATCGAGATTTACTGTCTAACTAGATCTGGCATTTCAAGTACAATTTCTACTGTAAATAAAAGTTCTTTTGGGAATGGACTTTTATGGAAGATTATTTGAAGAGACTATCATGTAAATCTACACGCTATCGAGAGAAGAATCCCGTCCCGAGCAAATTTGAACAAGTACTGTACACAAAATAAGACTGAAATCTGTATAGAATAATAAACAAATGCTTTGCTGAATATTTTGAAGTTCTTACTGAATTATTTAATTCCTGCCTTTTAAATCTATTCGTTATCTGAAAATATGTTTGGCTAAGCTTAATTCGTCTCGAAAATAATTATTTAACAGTAAGAGTAAAGCTCAACTGGAACTCATGTCGCATGGAACAGCAAACATTTGTTTTGGTGCGGGAAAGTGACCACTGGTCTGATATTGTAAAAACTGTCACGTTAAAATAAACAATTTCTATAGCTGGGGCTTCTTTCAAATATTGCGCTCTCAACAGTTAACATTTGTAAGGGAATAATTGATCGTCACAATGAGCATAGATAATTTACGAAATGAAACTTAAATTAGAGATAAAAATGTTCCAGTTTTGAAATTCATTTGGCTCAAACAAAAATTGATATTGTTGTGTGACTTTGGAAAAAAATTAGTGGATTGATGTACTTTTATTTAGCAGTAGGTATTTATGTAATAAAATACTGAGACTACTTATTAGCGCTATATACTGCTTAATACAGCCTGGTACTGCCAATACTTCTTAGTATTGTTAATACCTGCTACTTACTGCTCGTACTGATAGTTTACTGCTGATACAGTCTGATTACTGTCATTGAATAATATCACTTTCTGCCTTTTACTGCATGATACCTGAAATGTAGTGTTATGCAGTTATCGGCAGTAGTAGATAACATCAGTAGTAAGCGGGAATATCAGTAGTAAGTGACAGTATTAATAATAATATAATTGGCAGCACTACTTTATTTCTGAAACATTAATTCTGGCCGTGTCCCTTCGAATCTGTCGAGCAAACCTTCTCAAATTGAAATGTAGTATATCATTTCCGTGGTTTGAAGCTCACGTTAAGTAGTAGTATCTAAATACGGATAAGAACCAGAAGAAAAAGAAAGTTATTAGGAGTATCTGCTAATAATACCTAATACTACCGATACTGTCTTATTAGACAGTATCATCATTATCATCAACTCATTGGTCCACTACTAAATCATTGACCTTTTTCTCTTTCGAGGAAGGTTTTGGCATTAACCCAGATAGCACAAAATATTCTCGGAATATTCTCTGAATCACTAAAACGTATGTATATATTCCGATTATTTTTAGAATATTATTATAATATATATAAATTCAAAATATATTCATCGAATATTTCTGACAGAATATTCCTATAACATTATGTAAACATTATTTACAGAATATAAATAATTACAAAATATATTCATAAAATATTCCTTAAAGAATATTCATATAAGATAAGTAAAAATTGATTCAAAGAATATTTACTGCAGAATATTATTTTACTTCATTCTAAGAATATTCTAATAATATAGATTATGATTTTTATTTTGTAAATTCTAAAACCCCAATAGAACCATAAAAATCAGTATTTTTGGTATAATAAAAGTATGCTTTTATAGAAAGTTGTGGTTATTCATTTACTGTCTGTATTGGCATATTTATAATTAATATTAATTTTTTTATTGTTGCAAATAATCCCCAAGCGTACCTATTAATATGCAAATGATGCGACATTCAATGTACCTAGTATTAAAAAAATACTATTTTTACAACAATTTCAACCTTATATTAAAGGATTAAATCGAATCGGGCAAGACAGGTATTTAAATAAACGAAACAAAAGTAGTTTAAAATCATAACGTTTCGTAAAATTATTCCAGTCGCTAGCTTCAACCAATGACACCCCTTATTCATTCTCGAGTTGGACTCTCCCAAAACGAATATCGAGTTCTGCACATGGCGGATGGCGCATTGTGCTTAACAAAATTAATATTGTGAAATTGTTTCCGTTCATATTTACTTATTGTTTAATCATTGATCAGGTATGTATTATATAATAATATCCATTATACTTTAATTATTACGATGTAATATTAATTTCTCTTTCGACTTTTTTCGTTGGACGTTTGAAACATAACCTAAATTTATTATTGCCGGCTAGATATAATATTTGATTTACTATTTATACCGTTAGTACATTGAAAGAGTCAAATAATATCAAATTTGTTATAATTATAATTAAAATGAAGCGTATACGTGTATCATCGAGGCACTTTAAACGAATTGTTAAGCAACAGACCAATGATATTTTAACATTAGTAAATACCGATGACACTGCTAATGATGATTCTTCAGATGATTCCCCAGTTGATTCGATCATAAATATTCCAGATAGTTCAGACAGCCAACTTGATATGATATATGAAAATATCGATAACAATTTTTCGACTAGTAATGTACTACCTATATTAAATAGTACCCTTCTAAATTCGGTTCCTTCAACTTCCACTGATAACACTGATGATTTATTTAACGCTACTACTGGTTTTGCATTAAATTATATAAATAAACCTGAACATAATATTGATATTCCTACTCGATTAAGTTATAAATTCAAAATAAAATACCTTAATTTTATATTAATACATTTTATTTTATTCGTAATATTACCGATACCTCAACACCTTTGGGTACAAATAAGAAATTCTGATTTTGATTGATTGATTGAATATTACCGATTACTATTAAAACTTTTTTGTAATTGCAGAGGCGGTACAGCATATAACCCAAACAGCTACTGATAAGCAAATAGAAATTCAAGCAGCAAAATGGCTAACTAAAGCTACTGAAAGGCTAAAGAAGAAAAATCAAGCACCAATAAATAAAGAAGCACAATAATTATTATAGAGTTCGTTTATTATTTATTTAAATTTATTATTTAATTTTTTGCTTTGTATTAATTTGTAATAAGAGTTCAATGTTTATTTATGTTTTTATTTTAAAGTTTATATATAAATAATAAATTTATATTTTACAAATTGTTGAGTATAGAGATCTTTTAAATCAATTTAAATTGACCGACGTTTCGAGTCTTCTTATAATTGACCCATTTTCAAGGCTAAAAATTATACAATAAAAATAAAATTATTAAAAAATTTTTAAAAATATTTTTACATGAAATTGACGAATTTTTTGACAAAATAATGTCATAGTAATGATGTTATATTAATTATGTGAAAAATAAAAATAAAAACAAATGAATTATTTAGTTAGCATAAAAATACTTTTTAAAATTTTTCAAAAACTTTTACAATTAACAATATAAAAATTAAAAATTAAAAAGAATTTGACCAAGGATTATCATAAGGTTTTCATTATATCCAGGATGTATTTATATCCACCATGAAAAAATTGCACATCTCGTTTATCATTCATGGTATTAGAATTTATATGGATATTGATGGCCTCTTTTATTTTACGTTTCTTATCTATCTTTTCCCTAGCCAGTATTCTGATATTCTCACGTTTTATGGAATGAGAGTTTTCGGTCATATGTTTGCATAAAGCAGTAAAAGTATTGTCATCTTCCTCACGGAAGAAAACGCGGGCATTTTTGATATCTCTTAAGTGTTCTTTTATGCGAATACCTAATTTCCTAGAATTGTGATATTTTTTAAATATTCATCCAACAATTTAGTATATTTCTCCTAGGTCTTCATAATATTCTGAGAATAATTTACAAAATAATTAAAATGTTATTTGAATATTTCGAGAACAATTTCTGTATATTCACTCCAAGTTCTAACAATATTCGCAGAACATTCTTTAAAATATGCATAGAATATTTACAGAACATTGTTTAAGGGGACATGGGAATATTCTAAGCATATGCTGAGTACATCTAGGAAGATTTACAGATGATCCACAGAATATTTCAATATGCAAATGCTATATTCATAGAATATTATCAGAATATTTTTGTGCTTACTGGGAAGACCCCACGGCTGTCTAAACTGGATTGGGAAATACCTGTAATCCTACTTTTGATAGTTGATAGCGGCAATTATCAATCGAGGGGAGGCATTGCGTGCTTTCTGAACCACGGAGATGGTCATTTAAAAGTTTTAGACTCTTCGTGGAGTGTGGAGTCCAACCGAGTACCTCAGAGTCAGCAGTTGTTTGGCTAACTTACTAAGCTAAAGACCGTCTAAATAAAGTCAAGAAGCAGCTGCTGCTGCAGCTTGTTATTTTTCGGTAATAAAAGAAAAAGAAGTGGTCATTATGCTCTTACGTAGAGCGAAGGAATCTGAGAGAGAGAACATACTTATACCTGAAGTTCGAAAAGAGATAGGTACGGAAACTTCAATGGACAATAAAAATTCGTGCAGCAATTAAGTATTAAGTAGAAATCTATTATGAGACAGATCCACCTTAGATAACGAAATCTGAATGCCAGTACCGTGGAGCTTTTAAATGGAAAAACGAAACACAAGAAATTATTAGCTATCCAGCCTCCATCGAGCCTCTTGGCGGAAAACGAGAAATTGCTAAATTATTTTCAAAATTAAAAATATTAAAATTTGTACAAAAATTGTAAAGTTTACAATTTATTCCTACACAAAATCAATGGGGATTTTGGAAACCCGACAATATATGAAAAGTCAAGAAACTGTTCCTACAGTCTTTAATCCAGTTTCCAACCAATCCAGTTTCAATCAGTTGCAACTAGTTGAGTTGCACATCAATCGAGTTCCGTATCAATCCAGATCTCAACTAATCGGGATGCACAACAATCGAGTACTCAACCAATCAAAATCGAGTTGCACGTTCCATATCAATTGAGTTCCACAGAATTCACTTAGTGGAATAAATATTTCTATATTTTTTTAATTAAGAGACTTAAAAAAGAGATCCAGCAGCTAGCTGCCCGTCCACAAACAGGTTTTCCAGCTAAAAAGCAGTAACTCCATTTCTTAAAAATTTTATTTATATCGCTTTTGAGGATTATTACAACAATATCTGTGATCCTGAAACACTAAAAACTAGTAGGACTAATAGTTATATGCAATAATTAGTAGTTTTACTATTTTTTAGTGTTGCAGGATCACACATATTGTTGTAATAATCCTTAAAAGCGATATAAATAAAATTTTTAAGAAATGGAGTTACTGCTTTCTAGCTTAGGACGGCAGTATATTGAAATAACACTCAATATATACTGTATATCCAGTTTCTAGATAATTTATGTATATTATCTATATGTACATAAGTACTACATACAGAGACCTCTGCACTCCGACAGGGTGACAGTATGGAGTGCAATTTCAAGAATTGGGATCATCGGCCCTTACTTTTATATAGAAAATGATTGAGCGGTTACAGTCACTTCTGTATATTGCCTGACCATGATCCAGAATTTTTTTCTTATCTCAGTTGAAAGTGATGGGGCTGGAAGACGTCCACACAGAAAAGGTTTTCATGGACTTTTTGCGAGACATATTTCCCGGGCAACTCATCTCCATAAAAGGTGATTAGAACTAGCCAGCGCGCTCTCCTGGGCCTCTCGTGATTTTTCTGTGGAGATACCTAAAATTCTTAGTTTACAACGATCGTTTCAGGACCCTGGAAACCCTCAAACGCAATATTCGAACCCAAGTCGCCAAAATTACTATCGCAATGCTTCCAAGCGTGCAAGAAAACTTCAGAAAAAGGCTTACTCAGTTTTGGGACTGTGAGGGGCGCCATTTGGCCGATGCTTTGTTCAAAATGGTGAAAAGATCAAATTAAATCAAATTTTGTTTTATATGTTTTAATATACTGAGTTATCGATATTTATTGAGTTTTCGAAATATTGATAATAATTATTGAGTTGATTCTGACAATTTCGGTGGGGAGGATATGTTTTCCCGCGGCCTACCAAAGGCCTTGTGGCATAAGGACGTCCGTAACATATTTTTAATAAAATATCTTCTGGATTTATTTGAGTCTATCCAATGGATACAATACAATACATTCTCTAAATATTTAGGCTTGTGACACCTGGACGTCCACTAGATATCTACTGTATTTATCAGTCTAAAATAGATATAGAAAAAGAACTCAAAATAAAAAATTTTAAGTAAATTTGTGGTTTTTAGTATGTATTTATGGTTAAATTCAAAAAATATAAGAATAATACAATACGTAGAAAATCAAAATTCAAAAAATTTAAAAAGGAGACAATTAACACATAACAGGTCTGGATTAAGAAAATTTGAAAAAATGAAAATTTCGTAATACGAAGTACAATATAACGTTATTTCATGGTTATTGCCATTCTTCAGTTGCACGCATCGATTACGATTACATTGTAAAATAAGAAGAAAAAATTTTTCAAACTAAACAAAATTATCGACTAAATTGTACAAAATTGACTTACCATAACCTCCAAAGATTATCAAAACTGAACTTGTTACACGAGGTATGAATAATTTAAAAATGATTTGAACTAAGAAATTCGTTTACCTAGCACTGCTAGTTTGAAATCCGAAGGCACTGCCCTCTTAATATGATTTCTAAAAACTTTGAAAAAATTCAAAATTCAAAAATTTACCACGTTTTTTAACCGTGAGGCGTAAAACTAGAAAAAGAACTCAAAATAAAAAATTTTAAGTAAATTTGTGGTTTTTAGTATGTATTTATGGTTAAATTCAAAAAATATAAGAATAATACAATACGTAGAAAATCAAAATTCAAAAAATTTAAAAAGGAGACAATTAACACATAACAGGTCTGGATTAAGAAAATTTGAAAAAATGAAAATTTCGTAATACGAAGTACAATATAACGTTATTTCATGGTTATTGCCATTCTTCAGTTGCACGCATCGATTACGATTACATTGTAAAATAAGAAGAAAAAATTTTTCAAACTAAACAAAATTATCGACTAAATTGTACAAAATTGACTTACCATAACCTCCAAAGATTATCAAAACTGAACTTGTTACACGAGGTATGAATAATTTAAAAATGATTTGAACTAAGAAATTCGTTTACCTAGCACTGCTAGTTTGAAATCCGAAGGCACTGCCCTCTTAATATGATTTCTAAAAACTTTGAAAAAATTCAAAATTCAAAAATTTACCACGTTTTTTAACCGTGAGGCGTAAAACTAGAAAAAGAACTCAAAACCATGAAATAACGTTATATTGTACTTCGTATTACGAAATTTTCATTTTTTCAAATTTTCTTAATCCAGACCTGTTATGTGTTAATTGTCTCCTTTTTAAATTTTTTGAATTTTGATTTTCTACGTATTGTATTATTCTTATATTTTTTGAATTTAACCATAAATACATACTAAAAACCACAAATTTACTTAAAATTTTTTATTTTGAGTTCTTTTTCTAGTTTTACGCCTCACGGTTAAAAAACGTGGTAAATTTTTGAATTTTGAATTTTTTCAAAGTTTTTAGAAATCATATTAAGAGGGCAGTGCCTTCGGATTTCAAACTAGCAGTGCTAGGTAAACGAATTTCTTAGTTCAAATCATTTTTAAATTATTCATACCTCGTGTAACAAGTTCAGTTTTGATAATCTTTGGAGGTTATGGTAAGTCAATTTTGTACAATTTAGTCGATAATTTTGTTTAGTTTGAAAAATTTTTTCTTCTTATTTTACAATGTAATCGTAATCGATGCGTGCAACTGAAGAATGGCAATAACCATGAAATAACGTTATATTGTACTTCGTATTACGAAATTTTCATTTTTTCAAATTTTCTTAATCCAGACCTGTTATGTGTTAATTGTCTCCTTTTTAAATTTTTTGAATTTTGATTTTCTACGTATTGTATTATTCTTATATTTTTTGAATTTAACCATAAATACATACTAAAAACCACAAATTTACTTAAAATTTTTTATTTTGAGTTCTTTTTCTAGTTTTACGCCTCACGGTTAAAAAACGTGGTAAATTTTTGAATTTTGAATTTTTTCAAAGTTTTTAGAAATCATATTAAGAGGGCAGTGCCTTCGGATTTCAAACTAGCAGTGCTAGGTAAACGAATTTCTTAGTTCAAATCATTTTTAAATTATTCATACCTCGTGTAACAAGTTCAGTTTTGATAATCTTTGGAGGTTATGGTAAGTCAATTTTGTACAATTTAGTCGATAATTTTGTTTAGTTTGAAAAATTTTTTCTTCTTATTTTACAATGTAATCGTAATCGATGCGTGCAACTGAAGAATGGCAATAACCATGAAATAACGTTATATTGTACTTCGTATTACGAAATTTTCATTTTTTCAAATTTTCTTAATCCAGACCTGTTATGTGTTAATTGTCTCCTTTTTAAATTTTTTGAATTTTGATTTTCTACGTATTGTATTATTCTTATATTTTTTGAATTTAACCATAAATACATACTAAAAACCACAAATTTACTTAAAATTTTTTATTTTGAGTTCTTTTTCTAGTTTTACGCCTCACGGTTAAAAAACGTGGTAAATTTTTGAATTTTGAATTTTTTCAAAGTTTTTAGAAATCATATTAAGAGGGCAGTGCCTTCGGATTTCAAACTAGCAGTGCTAGGTAAACGAATTTCTTAGTTCAAATCATTTTTAAATTATTCATACCTCGTGTAACAAGTTCAGTTTTGATAATCTTTGGAGGTTATGGTAAGTCAATTTTGTACAATTTAGTCGATAATTTTGTTTAGTTTGAAAAATTTTTTCTTCTTATTTTACAATGTAATCGTAATCGATGCGTGCAACTGAAGAATGGCAATAACCATGAAATAACGTTATATTGTACTTCGTATTACGAAATTTTCATTTTTTCAAATTTTCTTAATCCAGACCTGTTATGTGTTAATTGTCTCCTTTTTAAATTTTTTGAATTTTGATTTTCTACGTATTGTATTATTCTTATATTTTTTGAATTTAACCATAAATACATACTAAAAACCACAAATTTACTTAAAATTTTTTATTTTGAGTTCTTTTTCTAGTTTTACGCCTCACGGTTAAAAAACGTGGTAAATTTTTGAATTTTGAATTTTTTCAAAGTTTTTAGAAATCATATTAAGAGGGCAGTGCCTTCGGATTTCAAACTAGCAGTGCTAGGTAAACGAATTTCTTAGTTCAAATCATTTTTAAATTATTCATACCTCGTGTAACAAGTTCAGTTTTGATAATCTTTGGAGGTTATGGTAAGTCAATTTTGTACAATTTAGTCGATAATTTTGTTTAGTTTGAAAAATTTTTTCTTCTTATTTTACAATGTAATCGTAATCGATGCGTGCAACTGAAGAATGGCAATAACCATGAAATAACGTTATATTGTACTTCGTATTACGAAATTTTCATTTTTTCAAATTTTCTTAATCCAGACCTGTTATGTGTTAATTGTCTCCTTTTTAAATTTTTTGAATTTTGATTTTCTACGTATTGTATTATTCTTATATTTTTTGAATTTAACCATAAATACATACTAAAAACCACAAATTTACTTAAAATTTTTTATTTTGAGTTCTTTTTCTAGTTTTACGCCTCACGGTTAAAAAACGTGGTAAATTTTTGAATTTTGAATTTTTTCAAAGTTTTTAGAAATCATATTAAGAGGGCAGTGCCTTCGGATTTCAAACTAGCAGTGCTAGGTAAACGAATTTCTTAGTTCAAATCATTTTTAAATTATTCATACCTCGTGTAACAAGTTCAGTTTTGATAATCTTTGGAGGTTATGGTAAGTCAATTTTGTACAATTTAGTCGATAATTTTGTTTAGTTTGAAAAATTTTTTCTTCTTATTTTACAATGTAATCGTAATCGATGCGTGCAACTGAAGAATGACAATAACCATGAAATAACGTTATATTGTACTTCGTATTACGAAATTTTCATTTTTTCAAATTTTCTTAATCCAGACCTGTTATGTGTTAATTGTCTCCTTTTTAAATTTTTTGAATTTTGATTTTCTACGTATTGTATTATTCTTATATTTTTTGAATTTAAAATAGATATCATTGGGAAACAGGATAATCTGGTTCGTGGCACATAGACATCCACTACACCTTTTCCAACTGCTGTTGAGAAATCCTCAATTGCAATTAATATTTTGCAATTGATATTGAAAAGTCGTCAAATGGAGAAAGCGTCAAATTAAGAAGAGAAAACGTCAATTGTAATACGGAAAGCATATTAATTTTTAACATGTTTTTTTTAAATCAATTTATTAATTTTATTTATTTATTGGTATTATATTGGTTTTATACCTATGGATTTTATTAATTATTATCCGATGTAATAAAATAACTGGATTTGTTTAAAGGATTAAAATTATACATAACATTGAAGTATTTTGAAAAGTTTTTTTTGTAATTTACTTACAGTTTTGCTGTATTTCGTTGCAGAATTGATGGTTTTTTTTTATTCTCTATTGACGTTTCCGCATCTTTTTTCGAACTTTAGGTGTATTGTTTCAGAAAAATTTTGAGCTGCTCTATGAACTTCAGTATTTGGCTGCCGATCTTGAACTGCAGCGCTCCTATGAGCTTCAAAATGATTTTGTTAGTAATTAGTATTAGCAACCAGACACGCAAACCAAAATTAATTTTATTGTCGATTTTAGTTGCGTGTTGCACTACTATACCTATATCGCAAGTCGCTGTTTAACTGGTTTCTTGCTCTCGTAAGCAAGGATTATTTGTCCTCTCCGAAACCATTTTATTAAGAAATCAGTGTGCAATGTTCGTCTGGATAGAGCAATACTCGAACGTTTTCCAGTTTTGCTTCCCGTTGCTAGTTTGTTTGAGTCGAAATTCCTTTGTTTGTATTTGATTCAATTTAAATCTACTTGTATAATAAGCGACTCAAGTTCAAGTAACTTAGTATATTTTGCGAAATCCCTCAAGGGCAATAAAAATAATGGGTGTTTTTCGAGTTTGTCACATTTCGAAAATCCGAATTTATGTAGTAAAAATGTATTACCAACTTATGTACAATTTAACCTATACATAATTTTTCTATTTCTCTCTCCTCTCACATTTTTAAAGATATTCCTACACAAAAACCTGCCACAAGTCCTACTGAAGAGTAAGTGTGCCAAGTTTTGTTGAAAACATGAAAACAAACAATCAAACTTTCTTTGTTCTTCCTGCGTTGTTGGAAATAGGGAACCAACTGCATGGTACACTTGGCCTTGAATTTTAAAAGTTGTCATAAAATTCCCCTGCCGTATCTCGGTAGGACCGAACGATGTCATTTGAAAAGCCGAGTTGTACTTTCGCATATTTTTAAGAAAATCATGTGAATTATAGCGAGTGCCAAGAAGTAAACTCTTTAACGGTTCTGGTGGTTCAAGAATATCATCTAGTTAAACTTTTCCACTACAACATTTTAACATAGACCAGATGCTTATTTCTTCCATTTCAATGCATGACAGTAGTTGCAGCTGAAAGTCATGGTTCCAATAGAAACGTGAGAATCAGCTGAATAATCAATGGAGACATCATAATTAAATCCAGACATTTCCCTGCTTGTCCATGGAACCAAAGGAACGATTTCATTTTCGACTTCTACACCATGCAAATGATCATCACCATCAACTCTTATTCAGACTTGGATTTGCTGTGAAATGGGATCCTGTGCTCGCTCAGAAGTATTAAGAACTTTTCTGTAATCGGTACTTGGCTTTTCTCGATGAAGACGCTGTCTTTTAGCAACCGTAGAATAACGACCAAGATTTGATTTTCTTTTCGCCATTTTAAATTTTTGATATTTCTCTTATATAGTAAATTTTGTAAGTTGGTATTATAGGATTAATGGATTAATGTGGGATTAAAATCCAGTTTAGAAAAAATGTCATTACTCGATTGTTTATTAACTTACAAACGCGGAATTAGGCTTAAAACTTGCTCCGCGATGTACTCTATCATGTAAAAAAAAATCAAGTCGATCAGTTCAGTACTTTCGAAGATAACCCGTGACCAAAAAATCACATTTCACATTTATATATATAGATTCAAGCTTTTCATCAGCGTTTTATCAACATTAGAAAATCCATCTATTAAAGTCTTTTTGGTGCTTTTTTTATTTTCCACCCCCTTTTCCCAGATTTCTCTGCAATATACTGTCATGTTCCAAAATCCTTCATTGGAATTTTTGTATGCAATTTGTAAATTTTGTGTTTTTTTTGTTAAAAATTGTATTTGGTTTTGAAATTGGTAACATTTTGAATTTGTCGTTTTACGGTACCTCTGTTAGAGCTGGCACCGACTGGCGGGATAAACGAGGCTTTTTGTCGATAATGGCCGCCATACGCTGTTGAGACGTAGTTTAGTCTCCTGAATTTAATTAAAGTTTATTTGAAGTTTTATGAATTTGAGAATAAACCGTTTGATTTTGCGAGAGTTGGTTTTTGATTTATTTGGAATTTACTTGTTAAGAGATTGAACATATTTTTGGACATACTTAGTTTGGACGAGTCTAAATAATTTGATTACTATTATTTTAAATTGATGATCGATAAAAATTGGATGAGAAAAGAAAAATATAATTAACTGGATTGGTAAAGTTGGAAACATTAAAACTCGAAAATTTAAAGGCTTTGTTAAATTTATGTGGACGTTGACGTATCTGGTTCGGTATCGCGCACATTTGCGCTCAATTTTGCATTAGTGAATTGATTTGAAGTATTTTAAATTGAATTTGGAATTTTAAAAAAATTTTAATTAGAAATAACATGTCACAGAAAGATGATTGTCCTGCAGTGGACAGAAAAATTGCCTTTATCCATGTACCTCTGTGTTGATGCGATAATCATATTTAAATGGCAATAACTTCTCCCATAAGCCATAGATCCTATTCGTGATCTATAAATTGTTGGATTAACGGATAATGTGATAATCGGATAAAGTAACTATATAAAGGAAGAAATATTAAACTTAATAATCAAGTAGTAGATATTCGAAGTTATTAATCAAAATGGACATGATTTCAATCAAAATCTGTGATACCTGCAAAAAATCGATATTGTCCACTAATTTTATTGCACACGTTGCACATTGCAGACGAAATTTTAAATTCTGCAAGGGATGTAATAAAATCATGCTGGTACATCAATATAGGAATCATATAATTTATTGTAGGACTTCGATACGTGTAAAATTTAGACGTTGTTTCCTATGCAAAGATTTAATATCCAAGCAGGAAATAGCTAAGCATGAGAGAAACTGCAGAAAGCTAGAGAGGTTAATATTACTTAGATTTAACCAAAATACCGAATGTATGCCTAATCTTCATAGAAATTGTGAAAATTGCAGAAAAGAAATATTATTAGAAAATTACACCACACATATAGAGCATTGCAAGCGGAAAGTCAGTGTGTCGGGTAATCAGGAATCGTGTATGTTGAAATCACATAATGAAAAACCTTATTATTTTGAAGAATTGTTAGTCAACCTGAATAATCTGAGAATTGTCTAGTAATTTAATTAATTAAATAAATAATAACAGTAAAATAAATAATTTATTGTTGAAGTGTATTTTTCTTCCCGAAATTAACATAATAATATATTGCTCGCAAATTCTGCCAATATATTAATTTAATATAATTAATTAGTGTACCCCTAATGCCGCCCCTAAAAAAATTAAAAATTAAATAATGTAATCTTATTAAACCTTTTAAAAAAATTTTTAAAAAAATTTTAAAAATTTTAATTTCATCAAAAAAATTTTTATAAAAATATTATCAAAGTAATTAAACAGTTTTTAAACTAAATTTTCTTTCCCCCTACGTATACGTATGTATAAGGGAAAGTATTGTAATCCATTCAAAAATCAAAAATTGAAATTTTTGCATTAAAATGTTCCTTATCATGTCCTGATAAGTTTTTGATGAATTTTAGTTGGATGTTCGTCTGTATGTCTGTATATCTGTATGTCTGTATGGCTATATGTCTGTATGGTTGTATGTCTGTATGTCTGTATGTATGTATGTATGTATGTATGTATGTATGTATGTATGTATGTATGTATGTATGTATGTATGTCTGTGTGTGGTTACGAGGTCATGAAATGAAATAGTATCAATTGCACAGGTTAAACCACGCAACCAAATGTCAAAAACTTTGGCATAAATGTACATCATAGTTAAACTTAGAGGCCAGCTGAAAATGGTGAAAATTTGTTGAAAATTGCGGAAATGATAAAGAAAATAAAAAAGTTCAAGTGTCAATTACTTTTGGACCACCATTTGTTATATCCAAATTATTTAATCGTGCCGTGTCGCATCTCTTTCTAAAGCACGTATATCGAGTTAGACGGAATACGACTCGCGTAGCAACTCGATTCCAAATATTTTCGGAAATTAATTCAAGTTTGACGTTTATGAAATTTTGATGTTTTCGGATTTTACACCCTGTGTCCCGTGTAGCGCGATTTTTGAGCCCCGCAGATGCGACCTGTCGTTTCCTCGAGGTCTTGCACATCGAACGGTACATTTCAAAAAGGTGGTGAACAAAATTTACTCTCTAATTATGTGTGCAAAGAAGTAAATCTGCACCTTTAATTAAACTGGTTTTCAAATTTTTCAACTTTTTGAGTTTTTGATTCGAACTGTAGCTTCCTCGAGGTGTTTCTCCTCGAATGGTACCCAAAAAGAGGAGGTTGAACAATAATTTTTATACCCAAATTTAATGGGGAAAGTTATGCAATGTTTACATAGCCAATTTTTTAATTTTATTATTAATAATTTTGTAATTTATGAAAATAAAATAAAAAAGGATATGTAAATCTGCTAGCCCTAGGTAACATAATTACCTCGTACGGCACTGGAAAGTTACAATCAATAATTTGAATTTTAAGTAGTGACCCCTGTTGGCGAGTAGTCAAATCGAAACAATGGATTGATCTAATTTTTTGGAGTAATGTAAAATGCTTAAGTTGCCGTCCTGCTTAGTAACCTAGAAACTGTAATTGTTAAATGTCATTTTTCAATAATTGTAATGGTTTTATTTTTATTATTATTCAATTAATTCCAAATACATTTTAATCAATTACAATTAATACATAATGTGTGATAATTAATGTCCATAAAAGGTGAGCAATTAAAATTGATTTTTTTATAGAAATGACGTAAATTCATACTTGGCCTAAGTTCAATACGAAAATTTTGACCCTCATGTCTCACAAGGTTAATTTGTTGACAATACAAAAATGTTTATCGTTTAATGAGATAAAATGGGATGCACATTCGTTTATATTTTTACTTATTTTGTGGGAATTGAGGAAACTTAATATCAACATTATTGAGGAAGAGATTGTCAGTCACTTCCTGTTAATTATGATAGCCACCAATGTTGGGATATATTTAAATTATCTGCAATGTTGTTACACTTTTTGTTCTGTTTTGTTTGCTTAAATACACTTTGACCTGTAAAATGTATCGCTGTTTCAGTAACATTGAAATGGGATCGGTTTGGAAGAGATTGCAAAGAGTAAACAAATTAGCTGTCAAGTTTCAGTTTACTGTTTCGTATCATCAGCTGTCGTTTGAATTTTCTCCAAAATGGTAAGTTATTTTAGCTGTTCGAAACTTCATCTTAAATTGTGGTTTTAGGGAGCCTCACAAATTATCTATGGTATGGACAAGACGATCGAGACGTGTTATATCGACACCCATGCAATGGGAGCCCACCCTTCAAAATACCTACAAAGGCCTAGTGGTTTGGCCCTTGCCAGAAAATCATCAAGTTTCAGTTACGTTATTTAAAGATCCACGAACTAATGAACTCGAAGATAAAGATTGGAGTTTTATTATTGAGGATGTAAGTTTTTCTTTCTTTCACGTTTTGGAAATTTCGTAAAAGTGATGATTTTGATGCTACACTTGTAAGTGACAGTCCGTGATGTTTAAAGCACTTTTCTTATTCACATAGTTTAAGTCTGATACTAATCTGTTTACCTTTTTATTAAATCTTCTTTATTGTCATTATCTCACGGAATTTTTCTTGTTTAGGTGGCCCCCACTGGGAAGAGACGGCAGTTGGCCATAGCTCAAGTTAACATGCGAAAATATGCAAGTGTTGAATCTACTCAGCATCAACTTCAGTTGACCTTTAAACCCATAAGTAAAAAGATAACCACTGCTAAATTGGAATGCACCTTATCTTGTGTATTTTTAAGGGAGGGAAAAGCTACGTAAGTGTTTTTAATTTATTTAAATAAAAATGTTAAAAATAGTTTGCCGAAATTATAATTAATTACAAGCTCACTTTATTTCGTAAAATGCTTAATCTGATCAGCTAATATTTAGTTCCATTGACATAGTAACAGACTTTAAAATAAATAGGATTCAACTGAGAATAAATGCAAAATTGCAAGCTTGAGAGGGTTAATTTGTACCTTGGACTTCATCTTGTATTTGGTAGGCACTTAAACTTTCTATTAGAAAACATAATTAAGCTATCTGCTTACTCCATTAGGTATTTTATTGCTTAAAATTCGGATATATAAAATGAGTCATTGTTGTAAACATTTTAATCTATTCTACTGCTCTTCAAATTTAAACGGAACTTGAAAGGTTTGCCAAATTATTTTGGTTTTTTTGTAAATGATTAATTAAAATTGAATTTTTGAAATAAATAATTGTTAGATAAAAATTATCAAATTAAAATATTTAGTAGAAAACAACAAGAAAGGGCAATTGCATTATTTTTATATAATATAGTTTACTTCAACAATTTTTGCTTTCTGAAAAATTATTCCGCTTATCACTGACTCTGGGGTCACAGTTTTAACATTCTACTCTCTTATCTAAATATTTATAATTTATGTAAAGTACAAATTATATTAAGTAAATGTAATTTACATAACATATTTTTATGATTAATTTCAACAAAGTCGTAAATTTATTTTATAAACAATTTATTGTCTATATTATTCTTACTCAATTTGTTTCTGAAACTAGAAAATAGAATCCAGAATAAAATAATTTAATCTTACGTACAGTTACTAAAGATAATATCCGGCCACTCCTATGTTGACAATGTAAATTGCACATTTTGAAACCATTTTTTGACTTATAAAAATCGCTTTTACAGCAAAACTTTTTGGACATTTTTTGATAAAAATTTCATTGTCTTTAATTTTGTTCCTATACATTTTTCTGTTTTGTTGCCCGTTTTTAACTGACAGCGACTTAAACAAGACTGTAAAATACAAAAATTTTATCATTGTATTTCAGAACCGGTGCAACGAATTTGAAAAATGTATAAGTAGCTTTTGTTGCAAATTTCATTCGCTACATTTTTGTTTATATACATTTTTCTATTTTGACTCACCGTTTCTGAGATACACATGATAATATTTTTTGTATTTTACAGTGTCTTGTTTAAGTTGCTGTCAGTCAAAAACGGGGCGACAAAATAAAAGAATATATAGGTACAAAATTGAAGACAATGAAATTTTCCACAAAAAATGTCCAAATAGTTTTGCTGTAAAAGTGATTTTTATATGTCCAAAAACGGTTTCAAAAAGTGCAATTTCCATTGTTAACATAGGAATCGCCTGATATGTTCTTTAGTAACTGTATAGCTGAAAGCAATGTTACCAAAATTTCTCAATTTTCCTTAAGGGATTAGACTACAGTGACCTGCCTTAAAATAGTGTAAACTTTGGCCCAGATTAGTTGTATGGGGAAAGTGTAGACTAGACTTCCTGAGCAGCCAGCTTAGGGGTATTCTAGTCTAGAGGCATGAAGTTCGGGCGGTTTTTGAAGCTCGGTACAAACGAAACAAAAATATTTTTACTATCTATTTTTTTATCATTTGTTTATTGATATTTTAAGATTACATAAAAACTTAACCGAAAAAGAAACTCAAAATTCACGAAGTTATGAGCTGGCAAAGTGAGAGGTCCAAAAAAAAGGATGCCCTGGCGTGCACGATATCTCAAGTTCTAATGAACCGATTTATTTGAAATTTGGAGTGAATGTTCTTTATACAGTACCGTGCAATCGAATTAGGGCCACTCACAATTTTTTATTTTTTTAAATGTAATTGTTTAAATTTAGTAAATTTTCAATTTCTGCCAAGTAATATCTATTCAAAAACAATTAAAAACACGCTTTGTAAAAGCAGGTATTAAATTTCACCCTAAAGGACATACCATGATTTGAATTTCTAAAATCCAGGTATATGGGTATTTAACGTGGGGTAGTTTTGTCCGTTGTTGGTCATTGTTTAAGGGACTTGCGAATATAACTGTCATAGATAAGAAAGAGTAATAACTGTGCTCTATTATGGTTCAGTCCACCCATCAAGAGTTGTAAACAAGTTGGTTATTGTGTATTTTGATTGTTAGTGTTATTTTTATTCGACCACGTGTTAATTTAAATTTTCAAGTTTTAAAAATTATTTTCACGAAATGGGTAAAAATAAGGACCTTAAATGGGATAAGAAAGTTAAGATTGAGGGTCTTTTAAGATCTGGAAATTATAGCAATCGTGAAATTGCCAAAATGGAAAGGATTTCGCGTCAATCGGTCGATCGAATCGCAAAATCCATTAAGGAAAATATTCCTACGACGTCGACAGGGCGATCAAATTGTAGGGGTAGAAGGAAAACTACCACTCGGGAAGATAGGTTAATAGTTAGACGAATATTAGAAAATCGAAAATCGACCGCGAGAGAAATCAATCGAGTCTTAAATGAAGATGGGATTTCAATTTCTGAACGCACGCTCAAGTCGCGTATGTACGAAGCTGGAATAAAGAGTCGACGACCAGCAAAAAAGCCTAAATTGACTTTGAAAATGAAAAGTGCTCGACTTAAATGGGCCAAAGAGCACAAAAATTTTACTGAAGCAGATTGGTCAAAGGTATGTAGCCATAAAATTCATAATTATGTAAAATTGAAATTTATTCCTTTTTATTATTTTTTTATAGGTCATTTTCAGCGACGAAACACGAATTGAATGTGTGACGGAAATGTTACAATATGTAAAGAGAAGATCTTCGGAACGTTTAAAAGAGTGCTGTCTTGTGAAAACAATAAAGCACCCACCGGCAGTGATGATTTGGTCGTCTATTACTGCTGAAGGGCTTGGACCACTTTATTTTGTTACCAAAACCATGAACCAAGTTCAATATAAAGAAGTGGTTGAAACGGTTTTGGTACCTTATATGGATACTTTAGGTAGTAGCCGTAAAAGCTACACTTTTATGCAAGATGGAGCACCGTGTCATAGAGCCAAAACAATCATGGACACATTCAAACGGTTGCGAATCAAAGTGTTGCCTTGGCCAGGTAATTCGCCCGACCAAAATCCAATAGAAAACGTTTGGAAAACATTGAAGTCGTTGGTATACAAACGAAACAACCCCACAATAGCGGCTTTAAAAGAAAACATTCGTTTGGTATGGGAAACCGATGAACATTTAAAGGAAGTAGCATTAGCTTGTATAAGGAGTATGTCAAAAAGGGTGGCTGCAGTAATTAAAGCTAGGGGTGGTGTCACAAAATATTGATGAAAAATATGTTAAAATAATAAAATTAAAGATTTATTGTAAATATAGTTGTATTTTTGCATTAAACTACCAGTAAATTTAAAAAAATCAATTTTTAATGAGTGGCCCTAATTCAATTGCACGGTACTGTAGATGCCGCTGTAGCATGAACTTTGGAAAAGTATTATTTAAAAATAGTAAACTTAAAAATTTTGATCTGAGCGTGGTTCATGCGATAGAGGAATGTATAAAGAACATTCACAACAAATTTGAAATAAATCAGTTCATTAGAACTTGAGATATCGTGCACGCAAGTTTTTTTTTGAACCTCCCACTTTGCCAACTCATAACTTTGTGAATTGTGAGTTTTTTTTCGGTTAATTTTTTATGTAATCTTAAAATATCAATAAACATATGATAAAAAAAATGGATAGTAAAAATATTTTTTGTTTTGTTTGTACAGAGCTTCAAAAACCGCCCGAAAATTCATGCCTCTAGACTAGAATACTCCCTTAAGTTCGAGTCTCACTCTAGAATGTTTGTCGTGAAAACGATATTGTTACTTAATAAGAATAATTTCTTATAATCATGGAATCTTGCCTGTTATTTGGTGTAAATCTGTTGGAAATGTATGATATTATTATAAAACCAATCCCCTTATTTTTGCCGACCAAACTTTTGATATATCTGTTACCTCTGCTAAGCTACAGTAGAAAACCAAAAACAAAATGTTTTTTCTGGTTTTAAATCCGATCTCCCCAAATGTTTACAAAACAAATTAGTTTCCCCACTCTGGCTTCTGTTGTTAAATTTTTATCAATATTAATCCTACTATTTCAACTTTCAATTTTTTTTTGCCCATTTATCTCTGTCTTGAAAACCTACGAAATTATTCAAATCCAAAACATTAATTCGTTTTAATTATAAATGTAAGTTATCAGCAAACATAATTTCTTATTAATTTGAAGGTCAGTTATTTAATTACGATATTCTATTGTTAAGTTTTTGTATAATATTGTAAAAATTCTCATTATTAAATTATAGCAGTTATGGTTTAGCCAAGTCAAGTTTGCAATTTAATTTAATGTTTTTTTAAATCCAGTTTGTATTTATTTTCAGTAAATACACCACAGTTTTTTTATAGAATTTAATTATGTAGTGTAGGTATTCAAAACATGAAGCTTAAATAATTGAAGAACAACAACATTTTTATTTATCTCACACAATAGCTTTAAAATTAATTGCTTTTGATATTAAAATTTTTTAATGTTGATTTTATCTCACAGTGATGAAGATATGCAATCTATGGCTTCACTGATGTCAGTTAATAATAATAGTGATATTGCTCCATTGGAGGATTTCGAAGATGAAGACTTTTCTTTAAGCGACAACTCAATGAAAAATAGCATAAATGAGGTGACACAACATTTACAACAAATGACCAACAGTTTATCTGGGTCTGATTTTGCCAGTACTCCAATTAGTAGTAAGTCTATTTTAGACTCCTAAATATTTATTTCTTACACTTCAAAAATATTTTCCAGTAAATAGCATTCAATCATTAACACGAGATGATAAAACGCCAACAGTAGAAACTTTTTCGCCCATTTGTGAAAAACCTAAAATATCATTTCCTATTCCTCCTCCAAACGAAGAAGATTTTAATCCGACCGAGAGTGATCCATATTCAGATTTGTGTTCTGAACAACTGGAGAAGCTAGACAGTTTAGAGGAAGAGTGTGAAAATGATAGTCCAATGCCAACAAAAATCGTAGTTCCAACTCCTTTTAAATTATTACCTTTAGATCTTAAAATTAATGAGCCTAAGCAACAACAAAAGCTTAAGACACCAGGTAGGTTTGCGTTGACTTATTTTCTTTTCAAATTAAAAGTCAATTCAAGTTAATAATTTAGGCCAGGATTTGTTGGAGTGGTGTAAGGAAATGACCAAAGATTACTCTGGTGTTAAAATTACAAATTTAACAACAAGTTGGAGAAATGGTATGGCGTTTTGTGCCCTCATTCATCACTTTAAACCCGAATTAATGTGAGTTAATATTTTGTTTGTTGCCTAGCTCAGATTTTTGCATTTTAGAAATTTTCCCTCACTTTCACCACACGATATTAAATCAAACTGTAAAATAGCGTTTGGGGCTGGAGATGCTTTAGGTATACCACGTTTAATCGAACCGTCCGATATGGATACGTTGGCAGGTAAATATTCACATTTTTATTACTGGAATGATATAGATAAGTTATTGATTGTTTGAAAAAATGAAGACAGTTATGGCTCTACTCTAGGGCAAACAGCAGAGCAGATAAATCATTTAATGAATTAATATAATTTTCTTGAAGAGAAGAAGGGATACCTACTTATCCAGTGCTGTTTGTTCCAGAGAGCTTCTTTGTTATTTTCACAAAATATATAATTTTATGAAGCTTATAAAATAATATTAGGAAAGGGATTTACCCTAGGTTTTAATGAAGTCTTTACTATTTCAGTTGACTGTATGTAATTTCAAACTAAATATCTTGAAAAAAAATGTGTATACAGGATTCGGAAATCCAACAAATTTCAGGAATTCCAAAGATTCTTTTTTTTCTTTATTTATGCAAGGGGAAAATATTTCAAAAATTTTGTGTACACTTTTTTGGAATTCCCTTGGAAATCATTGCAATTTCTTGAGAATATTTTGAAAAGCTTTGAAAGTCTCTGGAATTCAAGATTTCTCTAATTTTGTCAGGTAAAAGTCAGGGAATTTCTCATTTTTAGTGCCAAATCAGGGAAATTAAATTTTCAGCCTGGGAAAACAATTTAATTTAAAATTATGATTTTTCTTTACCTTTTTATCTTCTGATTTATTGAAATGTCAAGGAAAATTTTTATATTTTGTCTGGGCAAACCTGGAAAAGTCAGGGAATTTGATTTGGAAAATTCAGTGGGAACTCTGTTTAAGTATTCTTCGGTATTTAGAAGAAGCTCCCAAGAAATTTCTTATTTGGATTCAAACAATTTATAATTATGTTTTGCAAAAAAAAATTTAGCTTTTCTAATATTGATTTCAACGCTTTTTCAGTACCGGATAAATTGGCTGTAATGACTTACCTATATCAACTGAGGGCTCATTTTACTGGAAATCAATTAGAAGTACAACAACTTGGAAAAACGGCAGATGAAAGTAGTTACATGATAGGAAACTTCAACACGGATAACGACACTAATGTAACCATGCAATTGTTTGGGCAAGAAATAATAAATTTAAGAAAATCTAAGCAACAAGTAATCCATAACTTTTTTCTTATAGCATTTTTTTGATAATATTTTTCTAGACCAATAAGGTGGTAGAACATGAAACCAAAAAAAATATTCCGCTAAAAGATACAAAAGTGGCAAACAAGGAAAATCACACAAATCATAATCAAAATGTCGAACAAAAAATGTCCAGTGAAAAGTTGCGCCTTCCTTTGTCTTTAACCATAACAAATGAATCTTCAGACTTTAAAGAACCAAAGGAAAAATCGCCCACTTCCGTGAAAGATATGAAGGATATTTTATTCAACAGTTCTAAAAATATTTTGGGCAAAGTGTTATCTCCTTCGAAAGATAAACAAAACCAAGTGAAGAAGGTTGAAACTAAAAAGCAACCTTTGATGACGAAGCGGGAGTGGAGCGATCCTTTTGGTTCTGATGACGAAGAAGAGGAACCCATCATGTCACCTATCGAAAAATTAAGTTTAGAAGTGAATGGTGTTTTTCCAGATGACAAGAACTCTTCGGAAAATTGCATGAAATCGCCCGAATTAACAATGCCGAATTCTGTAAGTAAAATTTTTGCATATCTGTTTGCCTTTTTGTTTGCGTTTTTCAGAGTCGGATATATAAGGGTAAGCTTTTGTTTTTGTTCCTAACTCATTAATATTTTTGATTTTGTGTGAAGGTTTGGGTGCGAATTAAAATGTTTTTTACTCGTGTTAAACAGCAACTGTTGTCGAGGCATTCTGAACAAATTGAAAGGGCTCGTCAGCTGATTGAACAGGTTAAGCGTGAAGGACCAGCATCACCTGTAAGAGTAGGTTTTGTTATTTATTTGTGTTTATTCATATGATTTCAGCATTTTTATCATGTTTTTTTTATTTTTAGTCTCTTTCTGAAGAAGAAAGACAAGTTCAGTTGAGAGAAAGGGCTAGGAAGCTTATCGCTGAAGCTAGGAAGGGTTCAACTCCTACAACGGAAATCATTCGTGCACCTAGTCCGGATCTTGTTAGAAGCGATACGGAGGGTAGATTGAATCATTTATCCAATGATATTGCAAGATTGGAAAAGAAAAATAGTTTGGGTAAAATTGAAGCCATTCAAATCGACTGGCATATTAACTTACTTTTTTATTAGAAGCAGAAACTAATGGTAATCTACCATCTTCAAGGTTTCCTACTTCTAGTTTAATAAGTGAAAATTCCGATTTATCTAGTCTTAGTGTTAAGGAAAACTGTTCAGATAAGTTACCAAGTGACGAGACTCTGTCAGAGGTAAATCTTTTTATTTTGTTTTATTGTAATTAATTATGCATTGTTATGTTTTATTGCAGATTGATGTACAAGCATGGATTGAAGGCGAACTTGAAAATTTGGAGAGAGAACAAAGTGCCATTGATGAACAGGCTGTTGTTTTAGAGAAAAAATTGAGATCCGTAATGGAATCCTCTCACAGTAACGAAGAAGAGGATGGCTTGATGACGCAGTGGTTTACAATTGTAAATAAAAAGAACGCTTTATTACGTAGGCAGATGCAACTTAACATTTTGTAAGTTTCAAAGATCAATTGGGGAATATAATTATAACCAACCTCTTTTTTATTCGACAGAGAAAAGGAACATAATTTAAAAACTAAATATACTTTGCTGAATAATGAGTTGCAAACAATATATTCAGTTGAAGAATGGAGGAAAACTGATGAACAAAGGACTCGGGAAGCTTCATTACTTGAAGAGTTACTCCAAATTGTGAATAAGCGAGACGAACTTGTTCATCATCTTGACAATCAAGAAAGAGCGTAAGTAATTTTTTTATCTTAGTTTATTCTTTCTATTGTCTGTTGTTACCTTAGATTTCCAATTTATTTGTAATTTTCTTTTATCAAAAACAAATTTCAATTCTTTCAAATTTCAATTCTTTCAAATTTCATTTTTCAATTCTTTCAAATTTCAATTTGTTTTGGAATTAAATATATAACTGAAATACCTGACATAGGATATGTAAGAAAAGTTTGATTTTAAAATATTCATGGAAAACTTGTAAATTTAATTTATAGGTAATCTAGGTGGAAATCGGGGGAAATCTTTCAAAAATCTTGTCACATCTTTACTGTCCAAATTACATGTTTTTAATTTAAAATTTTTATTTTGACTTACATAAATAGGTGACTGGAAAAACTATACAAAAAATATCAGAATTTTGTTTCTTTCTACTTATTTTATACAGTGACTCCGGAAATTATTAATACACTCCTATGTTAACAATGTAAATCGTACCTTTACAAGACTTTTTTTATCATATAAAAACATATTTTGTTGCAAATTTTATTCCCTTCATTTTTGTTTCTATACATTTTTCTATTGTGTCGCACTGTTTCTGAGTAAGTCAGATTAAAATGCTGACCCTGTTATAAAATAGCATATAAAATACATTTAAATTTAAATATTTTTCCTTATCTAAATTGCACAATAGAAAATATATTTTGATTTTGCATTTTAAATACTTAACTTTGGAGTATTTTGTATTTTGCCCAGCCCTGTAAAATATAAACTATTTAAAATGAATTAAATATTATTTTACATTATAAAATACTAAAGAAATATTATTTTACCTTACATTTGAATTAATTTTCTGTAGAATCGAGGACGATGATCAGATAGAGCATGATCTATCTCAAATGGAGCTACAGCGAAAAGAAAAATGTGTCATACAATAAAAAAAGTGCTAAAACATCATCATAACTACTAAACAAAGAAATTAATTTATTCTGATTTTGATGTGACTAATAAAAAATGCTTTGTTTAAGTATATGTATCACCAAAATGAATTTTTTATACAGTAATTATATTAAAAGACATAGCTTTAATGTATCTCACTTAGTTTATTAAAAATTTTAATTTATTAAGTTTTAGGACTTAAAAATATTTATTTTTGTAACCCCAATGGTTGTACATTTTTTATAATAATTAGCTGGTCATAAGTGCTATTGTTTTAGAGCCATTTTTGTGAATCGTTACCAGTGCAATAATTTATTAATTTCAAATTTAATCCATTTATTGCATGGAATTCAAACTGAATTTTTGGGTTGATTTTGAATTGAATTGAGAAATTGATCTCAATTTTTTTCTTTAGTTAATGACATACAGTAAGTTAATTTTTAAGTACAATACTACCTAATGTGATAATTTATTTTATTTATTATTATGTATTTTCATAACCGGATTGTCGTCTTTTGGTTTGGATTCCTGCACCAAAAATACTAAACTTTAGGAAAGGTTGTAATATAGTCGCTTTTTAATACCATTCTTTGCCTCTGTGAATTGTTAGCTAAATTTTTATATTATATGCAGGGTGTCTGCAATTTTGTACTCATTTATGTTTACTTGAATTTGTTAAAATTGAAAAAATTTTAATTTATTGGAAAGTTTTGTTGTATATTTTTAGGAAAATCGAACGCCCAGCATATAAAGTACTGTGAAACTTCCCTAACTCGAACTGCTTTAACTCGAATTCTTCTATAAATCGAATTTTTTTGTAAAAGTTTTTCAGATATTTACGTGTAACTCGTAAGTTCTTTTAATTCGAAATTTTTTGGTAGTCCCAACTTTTTTGAAACTTGAGTTAAGGAAGTTTGACTGTAATTTGTTAAATATTTTTGTTACATTGACCATAATAGGTACTGTCTTACATGGCTTTTCGTGGTTGTAATATAAACTTTTTTATGTGCATATTGGATAAATTATAATTAAGACTTTAAATTTATTTGTCTGTAAATAATTGTGTAATAAAGTTCTTTATCAAAAATCTTCTTTTTGTTACAGAATAATAAAATCAAGTTAATAGGTCATGGAATTTCACAAACAATGACTCAATTGAACTAAGGTCAATGTTTTGTGAAGACTTCTTTAGCTTCTGCAGTAATTGGTTCAAGTTCTTTTATACCAACTTAATACAACTGCAAAAGATTTTATTGTTGTTTATCTTTCACAATAAGTTTACAATTTTTTTACTTTAGTTTTATATAGCCTGCAGTTATGAAAGATTATTACTTTATTGAAGGTTTATTGCAATTTATATACAATATCAATTTTGTGTTTATGTTTTATTTTGATGAAATGCCATATTTAAATATATTATAGTCCACCCATTAGGGTTGAAAAACTCGGAAACGCAATAAATGGGAACCCTGTAAAGGTGAAATGCACTATTCACTGAATGTTGACTTGTTCTTGTAAGAAAGTGGCTTAATTACGCAAAAAGATTTTGTAAGAAGGGGAAGTGTACAAGTTAATTAATATTTTATTTACAAAAAGGTTGGACCTAGTCATATTGGTATTGGTATTTTTTTTCTAAAAATATTCCCCCTTTGGAAATTTAACAAAATGACATTTTTCAATATGAAAGTGTCGTTTTATTAAATTTCCAACATTTGAAGAGTTAGAAAAAATGTGGTATAAGTCTTCAGTCGTAGTATATATGGTAGTATATTCAATACAATTAGGTCCGATCTTTTTATTAACAAAATATTAGCCCCCCACCTCAAAAAAGATTGTACTTTTCTAGAAAAAGAAATTAACGTTTAGGGTGAATGTTTACCCTTAAGATTACACTTGGTTAAAAATATGTAAGGATCAATCTTATAGCCTGTTTCATTATATACAAATTTCTTTTAACCTCTCATTGATAAGTTAAATAGGAGATGAGAATCCTTAATTTTTGCAAATCTTTTGAAAAGCAAATGCTACATCAAATGGCGGTAATAAGGGGGTGGGATGGTCCTCTCCATGCCAAAATTATGGTGTTTTAACAGGGTTCCCACTCGTCTGGAAAAGTCAAGGAATTTAAGATTTTTAAAATTCTGTCTGGGAATTTCTCATTTTTAGAGCTAAGTCAGGGAAATGAACTTTTCATTCAGAGAAAACGATAGATAATTTAATTTAAAAAGAATATTTTTAATTTTAAAATTAATTTCAATTTTCAAATTAAAATTTTTTTTATCATTTCATCTTCGGATTTGTCGAAATTTCGGGGAAAATTTGTATTCTTGGTCAGGGAATATGATTTGAAAAAATTCAGTAGCAAAGGGGCAATTGCCCCCCCCCCCCCCAAGGATGACTCAGATTGTGTTCCTGAAGCCCTCCCTGATAAAACTAATGTTTACCACGAGGTTTTAAAATTTAAATAGCTTAAAAATTTTTAAAAAAATTTTATTTTACTTCTTTTTTTAGCTTTCGGATTTCGGTTGTGAAGGTTCATCGAGATTTCTGGAACTTGTCAGGCGTTCCACTGACGCACATGAATAGATGAACGAGATTCTTAAAATATTTATTCTGCCCCTTCCAAACGCATTTACTAAATACGCCACTGATCTTTACTAAGTACCTATAGTATGTTTTTCAATACTGCTGTGGTGGTTAATTTTTCAGAAATGGCCCCCTGCTCCCTCGTATACCCGCCAAACAAATAGGGCAACCACATGAAAACAAGAGACAAAATGTAATTAATGGTAAATTTGAATTCAAAACAATGATGGAATGAATCTTAAACCTTTTAATGGCAGATAAATTTAGAAAAACTAAGATGAGACATGGGGTAACAGGGTAACTAATCACCCCAGGACCTATCAAAAACCAACTAAATCTACTACATTTTATTAAAATTTGAAAAATATACCAAAATTCTTATCACAATATTTTCATTTACGCTTATTCATAGAAAAAAATCATTATTGAGAAGTACCACTCATTAAAAACATCTCTGAAGCGGCTCCAACTCGAAAATTACATATCTTAAACACGGAATCCTCGAATTGCTCCCCATTAAAAGCATCCCTGTGATAGCCAAAACTAAAAAATTATAGATCTTAAAAACTGAGTCTTTGAGTAACTAACTCCACTCATTAAAAACATTCCTGTAATAGCCAGATCTTGAAAATTCCGGAACTAGAAAGATGCCATTATTATTTTTGAATTAAATTTGACTATAATTTATAACTATTGAATTAACTCTTATTTTGGCAACGCTTTTGTTAAAAAAATAACTTAAACTTAATCTAACCTACAGAATAACAGACCTCTGTCTTCGCACGGACCTCTTTAAAAAAATTAAATAAAAGCTTTTAAAAAGAAATCATTATTCACTTTGGGGATCATTTGATAATGAAATCATTTGTTGGGATATTTTGTGATTACTATCATTTGCACCGGAAACATTTGATTTCGGGATTAGTTGCGCCGGGAGCATTTGTTATGGGGATCATTTGACGTAGCCGTTAATTTGACCCTCAGAAATTGGGCCCCCGGTAATTTGAACCCCTGGTAATTTCACACCCGGTAATTTGGTCACTAGGCTATTATTTCATCTTCAGATAATTTGGTCGCCAGTAATTTTGACACCTGTAATTTCATCCTCAATACGATTTATATTATTTTACTGCATTTTTGTAACGAATTTCTTAAAATACATGTTTTATATTTAAAATAATTTATTAAAATACATCATTTTCCAAAATTGTTACTCTTCATGTTTTGTAATTTGGTGATAGTTACATTGTTCGTAAACTAAGATGCTATAAGTGTTTCAAATCCAAAATTTCAACATTCTACGACCTACCGTATTTGAGTTATGCGACATACAGACGTCCGTACATACATACGTACGTACGTACAAACGTCGCAATGAAAATAGTTAAAATAGATTCAGGGAAGGTCGAAATGGATATTTCCGTCAAAATCTGAAAACCGAAAAAAATCGGGATTACAATACTACTTCTTTTGTTTTGGAAATAAAAAGAGGTATCCGCGCGAAGATATGAATCGGTTATCTAGGTTAATGTTAATTTATGAGTTTTCTTTAGCAAAACCATCAGTAAAAGTGATACTCCCGCGAAGATATGCATCGGTTAGTGGTAGTTTATGATTTTTATTTAGTGAAATTGTCCGTAAAAAAGAGATATCCGCGCGAAGATATGCATCGGTTATGTAAGTTAGTGTTAGTTTATTATAATTTTTCTTTAGCAAAATCGTCCTTAAAAAAGATATCGGTGTGAAATAATGCATTGGTTATGTAGGTTAGTTTTATTTTTAGAATTTTACCACTGTTAAAAGAGAGATCTACCGGTCAAGCTTAGGTTAACTATTAGCTTAGGTGTTAAGCTTAAGGGATCATTTGTCTCCCGGGAATTATTTGATACTGGGATCAGTTCGACACTTCATAGGTCAATTGGCGTAACCCTCAAAATTTTGAAAATTGAGTTATGTATATTTCTGGGTTCCAAATGTTGTAACACTCATTTTCTGTCATTGGTTAACCAGAAATATGAATTGAGTGCATAAAATATGCAAAATTTGAATTGACACAAATAGTAAAATCTAAATAAATTAATCAATTTTGAATTTATTTTGCATATTTTATGCATTTAATTCGCACACATTTCAGGTTACGCCAATGACAAAAAATGAGGCAAATGAGGTAAAAAAATTTAAATTTTGGCTTATTCAATAAAATTTAAATTTTTTTACCTAACATCCTTAATTTTATTGTTAATAGTTCAAATTTCATCATATCTAGTTTTTTATAATTATTTTACAATTAATTGTGTTTTAATGTTATTCATAAAATTTATGTTTTAAAAAGTAGTGCTAATAACACATTTTTGATGCGCATTCTCTTTTGTTCAACTTTCATTACGTACTTTTTATCTGATAATAAAAAAAAAAATGAGGAAGCAACATTCGGAACCCAGAAATATGCGTAATCAAGCCTATTGTCCTTTAAGAAGTGTCCGAGTTTTTATTGCCTACTGAAAAAAATGTAAAATGATGGTTAATCCATTTGACCTATGAAGTGTAGATTTATTAGGGGATCTGGATTTTAGGTAGGAGGGCAGGGAGGTGTCCCCACACGCACTTAGACCACTAAATCGGGCCCATTGTACTGCCTCCAATGCAGCGGCCCTCCGTCCTGTCACTCCTCAAGCCATCCTGTCTCCAGGATGAATTCGAGTATCTTGGCAGGCGGAGTGTCGCTGATTCTGGCCATGTTAGGCCAGAAGTCCCCCAACATGGCACCTCTAATAGACGCTAGCGACGGACAGTGACAGAGCACATGTTCCATGGTTTCGTCTGCTCTGTTGCATCCCCGACATCTGGGGTTATCTACAAGTCCCAGTGTGTTGAGATGTTTATTCAGTTTGCAGTGTCCAGTTAGAATCCCTGCAATTGTCCGAAGATTGACTCTGGACAGCTTCATGTGAATGTCTACTAGAAGGTGCTTTGATCGCTGCCCTTGCTTGTCTGCATTCAGTTTCTTTTGCCCATCTGCAGTTGTTGGAGCCTTTTCTTGCCAGCTCGTCCGCTTTTACGTTACCCTCGTTACCTTGGTGCCCCTTCACCCACAAAAGCGAAATGACATTTAAATTCGATATCTCATTGAGGGTCTGGATGCATTCTAGCAACAGACCAGATGTGACCTTGTGACTCCTCAGTGCCACAAGTGCCTCTCTACTATCTGTAGATATCCGAATGTTTTTGTCGCAGATAAATTTATTTTGGACTGTTTTTGCGCAGTGTAGTATACCCATAAGTTCTGCTTGGAAAACTGATGTGTACCTGCCCAGCGGTATACTTATGTTTAGATCAAGTTCAGCAGAGAAATGCCTGCTCCTGAGCCAACATTGTTTTTGGAACCATCCGAGAATAGACATAATGTCATAGTAGTTGGTTTCTGTTGGATTCAACAGGATGTTGAATTTCCTGTCAAATTTATATTTAGGGGAGATTCTGTCAGGTTCAAAATGCAGCAGGGGTACTCTAATTGAGTAGTCCTCTAAAATCCGCATATGGCCCGTAGTTCCTCGCCTGTAGTTCCACAGCCCCCAGCTACACAGCCTAAGAGCAGCCTTAACCGCCATCTCCTGCACATGAAAATCAAGTGGTGGGAGGCAGAGAAGAGTCTCCAATGCCGCAGTGGGTGCAGTGCGCATCACTCCCGTTACAGCCAGACAGATTAGTCTCTGAATCCGGTGTAGAGAGGATGCTGCTGTTTGTTACCTGTTTGGTTCTGGGCCACCAAACAAGTGCACCATAACAAAGCATAGGTCTGACCACCGCAGTGTAGAGCCAGAGGGTGATCTTAGGGGAAAGGCCCCATGACCGTCCCATCGCCCTTCGGCACTGCCAGAAAGCCATTCTTGCTTTGCTAACTTTGGATTTCAAATGTTTTCCCCAGTTTAGCTTCTTGTCAAGTATTATTCCCAGATACTTGACTTCGTCTGCCAGTTTTAGAGGAGTCCCCATTAAGTTAGGCATTGTCATGCCAGGTAACTTTCTTTTATTGCTAAACAGAACAAGCTCCGTCTTTGTCGGGTTGACCGACAGAGAGTGCTCAATGCACCATTCCTCCAGTATTTTGAAAGCTGTCTGCATTAGCATGCAGATCATGTTTTCAAATTTGCCAGTAAGCAGTATTGTCATATCATCTGCGTATCCTATGGTATAAAAACCTTTTTCGTTAAGGAGTCGTATGAGGCTGTCCACTACCATAATCCACAGCAGTGGGGAGAGTACCCCTCCCCGAGGGCAGCCTCTGGTTACAACTCCTTTGATCTTTATGTCACCGACATATACCTCCACGGCTCGCCACTTCAGTATAAAACTGATCCAGTTGGAAATGGTTGTGGGAACACCGTATTGGCCTAGCGCTGCATTTATACTTTCAAAGGTGTTTTTTTCAAAAGCCCCTTCGATGTAAATACAAGCTCCTAGGGTGGACTTTTTTCGGCTCAGTGATCTTTCGACGCGCTCCACCACCTTGTGTAGAGCGGTCTCAGTAGATCTCCCAGGGATATACGCATGCTGGTTTACGTGTAATGGTCTGTGTTCCAAAACCGTATCACCTATTTCTCTGTCGCACAGTTTTTCTAACGTTTTCAGGAAAAACGAAGTCAAACTGATTGGTCTATAAGATTTTGGCAGGGAGTAGTCGTCCCTGCCTGGTTTGGGTATAAAGATAACTTTAACCTTACGCCATTCCTTCAGTGTGTATCCGTGTGCAATGCACGCATTGAACACACGCACCAGATGACTGAGTAGGTGATCTAGACCCCACTGAAGTAGGGCTGGGAGTGCCCCGTCAGGTCCAGGCTATTTGAAGGGGCTAAAGGATTTAATGGCCCATGCCGTTTTGGTCTTATTCACAACCTTCTTTGCAATTTCTCAGTCAGCCTCTGTCGGTGGTTGGCTTATGGTGTCAGTCCAATCGAAATCGGAGACTCTTTGGCTATCGGGAAAGTGTGTATGTAGCAGTATTTCGGCAGTTTGTGAGAGGGTATCTGTGTATGACCCATCCTCTCGACATAAGCTGCCGGGCTGCTGATATGGATCTTTTGCGATGATCTTGTTTAGCCTAGCCGCAGCGGTGGTTGTCTCAACATCGCCTCAGAAGGCTCTCCACGACTCGCGTTGTTTCTTGCGGATTGCTCTCTTGAACTCTGACCGGTGCGCCATAAAAGCTGTCCAGTCGTTGTCCTTTTTGGAGTTTTGCGCTTCATAAAGAGCTTTCTTGTCGCTCTCCTTAGCTGGTCGAGTTCTTCGCACCACCAGGGCGTTGCTCGAACCCGCAGTCCAGCCGTTCTTAGCGGACATGACATTAGGGGATCATTCATGGCAACACCGTAAGCTGATGCTTCAACTGTCAACTTGGAAAACAGTAACTAGCGCTGTTCTTAAAGCAGATTTCTCTGATTTTATGCTCTTGTTTTATAGTTTTTCTATTTTATTTAATATTTTATCAAAAATTGAATTTGATTATTATCAATATTATGAAATGCGAAATATGTTTGTTCCTCAACGGATTAACGATCAAACAAACCAAAAGAAATACTCTGATGACTTTTTTTAACCCACTAAAAAATATATCATACCACCGGTAAAAAAACTCTGTTTCCATATTTCCCCGTAACGAGTTGCATATTAATTAAGTTTCCAACAAATTAAATTAACAGATTGGTCGAGTTCCATATAAATCGACTTGCAGATACTTCAATCGAGTTTCCAACCAATCTAGTTGCAGATCAGTCGAATTCCATATCAATTGATTTGTATTTAGGTACATTAATTATTGAGTTTCCAACTAATCGAGTTGTACATCAATTCAGTTTTTAATTAATCAACTTGCACATCAATCGAACTCTCAATCAACTGACTTGCACATCAGTCGAATTCCATATCAATCAAGTAGTAGGTACATCAAATCAGTTGTACATCAATCGAGATCCCAACCAATGGAGTTGCTCATTAGTCGAGTTCCATATCAATTGACTTGTACATCAATCGAGTTGTACTTCAATCGAGCTCCTCAACCAATCGAGTTCCACTGTATTCACTAATTAGGAGGGCATCGCGGCCGAAGGGTATGATTACCAGCTAGTTGTTATATAACAAGTAAACAGTATTGATAACTGTATCGATCAAATTTATGGTGGTTTTGATTAATTTGTCAGGCTGGTATGATGTAGTAACGAAACAATAAATAGTTTGCAATATTTTTATATTTACAAATATTATATTATATATATACAGAGAATAATACTTAATATGTTTGACTTATACGAAGAAATATAAATAATAGGTATGTATGGCATAAATAATATTTAGGTTCTAATTCATTTCATTGTCTTCCACATTTTTAAATATTGCACAATTCAATCGTTAATTATTTGAGTTATTGACACTTAATTTCTTTCTTTTGAGGATGAGATCGTTAACGTACTATATTTTTTAATTCTTGTGAATCAAGTATCAATAACGCGAGACTTTGTAATGAATTAAAATTGAAAAAGACTAAATTTGTTTTAAATTATCAGTATTGATAGCCACCGTTTCCACTGTTTCCACCGTTGTTGTTGTTGTGATAAGCATTATCGTTGTTTGAGTATCCTCCGTTGCTATATCCACCATTTCCGGCATTGTTGTATCCACCATTTCCGGCATTGTTGTATCCACCATTTCCACCATTGTTGTATCCACCAGCTCCAGCTCCGCCTTTAGCATAACCAGCATCAGCACGAGCAGTACCTTCGTAGGATATCTTTGGTTTGTAACCATCTTGATCGGCAACATAATCGACGATTTGACGTCTGCCATCGGGAAGCAAGACGAAGTATCTTCCTTGAGCTACATCTCCTTGACGAGATTCTTGATGACCAAAGTCGGTTCCGTAGTATTCGTCTTGTACGTGGTATTCGAAGTTGTAGTTGGCTGGTTCCTAATTTAAGAAAGTGAAGAATATGAGAAACAATACAAAGAAAAGAAAAAGAGGAAACAAAAATTTGAAGACTTACAGAAGGACCATCATCGTAGCCTCCATTGTTGCGACCACCTTGATAACCATTGTTTCCGTTGTATCCTGCATTAGCGTTGTAATCTGGAGCTTCATATTGTTGATTTAGTTTGTTGGGTGCACCGTATTGGATATTTGGTTTAATTATCGCCGTCGTTTGACCGTTAGAACCTGGAAGTCCGTATTGGTTCGATGGCCGAGATGGAGCACCATATTGATTAGAAGGAGGCAGGTAATTGTTTACTGGGGGTTCGGCAAAAGTGTAAGCCAGAGTGGTCAAAAATAAAATTGTTACCTAAAACGTTATCAAAATTTCACTGAAAATCCACTATCACTGATCGATCACAAATATCCTACCTTCATTTTCACTAAACTTGAGCAAGTCACTTTTAGAAGATCTGTTCAAATAAATAAAGATGTACTTTATTTGTGAATAGCTGAGATAATATGATGACAAGAATCAGTTCGAATTGTTTATATAGTCAAAAAGATCCTATAGTGGGTGGTATCATCGCAAATTCATTTACTTTCATACCAGAAACCTTGCTTAGATGTACCATCACCAAAAGATATCCCCGCATCCTTTTTTTTTATTATTAAAAATCCATCCTTATCTAGCGCTAATATTAAGTGCGGACAATGATGCAATTACGCCTATTTAAATTAATTTAATAAGAAGTCTCATCTTTGATATTACGAGCACTTTATTATTAATGTAAGTGGGGTAAAGTAGGTCGATACTTTTAGTAAATTTACTTTTTATTCGTTAGATTTTCATGGTACATTTTTAAAAACAGATTCACTTAGAATTTTTGATTTGATCAAATGTGAAAATTATTTTGAAACTTTGTGCACGATTTTTTCACTTCATTAGGTAATGCAAATTATTGAGTTGCAGTTACAGAAACGCATTTGATTAATATGCATTTATGTAACGTAAAATTATTAAAATTACAATGCATTCTCTTCTGCAGTTTATAAAAAAAATTTGAAATAAAATATAACGTGAAGAAATAAATAGTTTTGAAATACAAAACATACTTGCGAATTAATAGGAAGAGCTTACGTATTATTTGAGAAACAATTACCTCTGTTTTACATTTGATTTGTTTTTTACGTAAATTAATTACTTACATTGCAAGAATTAAAATTTAAATTAACGAGATTCACCAACAAAATTATTGCTTCATATTTCCTAATTTGGCGTCCTTCGGCAGGACGCTTTAAGCTCTTTTGAATAATATAAATAAAATAATTCCTATTCCTCAAAATTGCTTTCGGTTTTTAAAATGTTTTATCTAATAAGCAGTTACCATAATTGCAAATTAGGCTGCTATTGTTATGTAGTGGGTATTATTCACTTATAGTGTAATTTCAAAATTTCTATCAAGAAAAGAGTAGTTAATTATTTAACCTAATTAAAAAATAACGAGCAAACCAATTTTTACTGACAAATTCGGATTATGTGTCAAGAATTACTTAATTGATCTTCTTTATTTTTTATTCCGTTTAAGTAATTGACGGGCACTTCTTTAATTAAATTTTGTACTAATTTAATTTGTTCGCCGTCAGGTTACATTATGTAAGTTTAATTTCATGAAGATTATATTATTTATGGCTATGTAGGGTAATATTTAAACGGAGTTTAGATAGTAATTAAAATTCCTAAAAATCACAAATTAATTAAAAACCTAAATGGTGTAAAATAATTTGCAGTCAGGTAATATTTTTTACACTTTCATCGATTTTCTCTGGAATTTTTTCGATTAGTTACACTTGTTATGTCTTCGACTATTATTAGTTACTCATATCAAAATTATCGAATAATTTAATAAAATAAATTCTAAAACCCAAACTTATAATTTATTATTATCGAAAAAAAAAATTTTTTTAAACAAAATAATTATTTGGTGTAATATAAATTACGGCAAATTATTTTTACAGATTAAAGTAACCAAATTTAGTATGTAATACCTATGTATTTAATTTTTTAACAATAGGTAATTATAAAGCAAATATCAAATTTTGGGTATCTTCAGACGCGGAAAGAAAAAAGAAAAAGTCTAATATAACGCCTAATTCCCTGGAGAAACTCAGCGAAAAAAATGTTTTTTTCTTAAATATCTGATACTAATTCAAACAAAATTCTATCGAAAAAATATATTTACAAGTAAACATTGAAACTTTTAAAATTTCAACAACTAATTATGTCTCAGTAGTTAGTTTAGGTAAATATAGGCCAGAATCTTAAATAGCTGTTATATTTTGTTCATAATTAAACAAAAAATTAAAAATGAAATAAAAAATAAATTAAAGTAGAAAAGAAAATTAAATAAAATGAAAGTTATTCTATCAAAATATTGCTGAATTTATTGTACACAGCATGCGCTTAGTGACATTGGTGGTTTCAGTTGCTGAAGTGAAAAGGTTGGTTTATGCAAAACGTCGACGCACGCAACGCACGCACCGCACGCGTCTAAATAAAGTTGAAGCATAGAATTTCTGTAAGAGGGTTTATGGTGCGCACGCCGCCAAAAATCACGCGCGTAAACTAACTGCATAAACCCTCCTACAGAAAATCAATACTTTAACTTTATTTGGATGCGTGCGTTGCGTGCGTCGACGTTTTGCATAAACCTACCTAAAAACAATTTTGTGATTTTGAAGCGGCTATAAGTAGATTTAAAGTTTCGTTGGTGTTGTTTGGTATTTTCTTCGGTTAATATCTGACGTCCTAGTAAAATTTTTATTTCTCTTGCTACTTGCGATTTTACAAAGTTTTATTATTTTAGCATTTTTATCTGACGTCATGTTGTTGGTTTTTGATAATTTTTGAGATTTTGGTTGAACGCATTTAAATTTTGTCGAACACCTGATGATTGATGTGATTGGATAATGGCTTCCGTATTTAGTTTCCTCTATTGCATATGTGGGTGGTTGTCCGTATGAACGAGTTGATGAGGGATTAGATGCATTAGTGATGCTGCAAGAGTCAACGCAGACATATCCAATTTCATGTGGGACGATTTGTATAATGTTTAGCTTTTCAAAAATCGACTTGATGGTGTGAAATGGTTCCTGATACTTGAAGGAGGTTTAATTGGCGCCATCTTTTCTTTAGGTTAATTCCCATCATTGTTTTGGGAGATCATCTAGTGTGGATGTGAACGTGCCATTTAAGAAGATTTGTCAATTATTGTAAAAGGTTTTAAACGGTTTTTTTTATCAATGCAATCTGCGATGTTACAGATTGATGACTCAATTATTGAGTGATAAACATTGTTTGATTATGTTTCGTTTTGCTTTGACGTCTTAGTGATCTTATTTGAGTCTTCTCATTAAAAAGGACGATAGAAAAGCAACATTCGATTCTTGTGAAGTGGACTATTGAATCTTCTAATAAAAAGATGAAAAGACATCATAAGTAGATAGGCAAAATTTGCTGAGACCTACGTCAGCTCTCTTATACTGTCGGAGCGTAGCCGTGGTTGGACATGGGGTTTTACATTTTGTGATAACAAGTACTCTGCACTTTTTGTTTTTCAAAAATGGTCGTCAATGGCTGAGTTTGAGAAGGTTGATAGATTTTTCGCTATAAAATACTTTTTAAATAAAATTCATTTCATTCATTCATTAGAGAACATTTCTAATAAACTCTTAAAGAATCCTGAAGATCAACATCAGAACTGATCCTGGACGGGCGCTCTCATTCTTGATATAATATTTTCAAAATCGTTTTAAACAGCTACATAACATAAGCGCAACTACAAAGAGCTTGAATGGAGTTAGCCCTTTCCCCTAAAATTAATTGTTTGAAGCCAGTGTTTGGTTTTGGATCAGATCACAAAAGGACTAAACAAATCTCATTGAACTTTTAAAAATAAATCTAGAGTAATTCTTACAATTGCCTCTAAATTTTTAGAAATTTGTTTCATTTTCTTCCTGTTTTCCAAAGAAAATAAATTAAAACAAATAAAGCTATACGGTAAATGGTATGTTACAGTAATTGGTCACTAGAGAGTAAATTGCCCATTTGTACAGAAATCTAAATACTAAAATTACTAGGAGATAATTGCGGCCTTCGACCGCAATGAATTTCTAATAATTGAATACAGTGGAACTTGATTGATGTGCAACACGATTGGTTAGACACTCAATTGATTTATAACACGATTGATGTGCAATTTGATTAGTATGGAACTCGATTGGTGTGGAAATTAACTGAAGTGCAACTCGATTGGTTTTTTGGGCAAAAGTCTATAAGAATCGGAATGCTACAAAGGGCTATATCTCAAAAACGTGATGGACTAAGGTAGAACAATAAGTTTTCTACAGTTTTATGTAGAATTTTATCAACTTTAATTTTGATAAGATCTATTATGGATATAGGATGCACAGGAAACAGCCAATTTAAGATTTTTAATTTAAGGGGCATTTTTTGACAAATTTATTCCTGCTCTGATTTGTATCTGTTGCAGAAAACTTAGGCCCTATTTTCTGATACTAAAGTGGAAGGTTTCAGTAAAGTAATTTTATTTCTCTAATAACTAGACTATTTTCGTTATACCATTCTCTAAATTTCAAGGGTAACAAAAAATCTGCTTTGTCAAATTAGCTACTTATTCTACTCTTGGAAATTTATAAAAAATCAAGACATAATGCACTATCACTGTTCAATTGTTTATTATACAATGCAATATGATAAAACAATGCAAAATAAGGTACCAAAGAATCGCACGCACAGTAATAAATAGATTAAAATGTTATTAATATGTCATTGGAAGAATATTCTATTTTAATTGTCTTGGGAACCTTGATTTTTTAAATTAATAATTAAAATCAAAATTATTAACTGTCTTGGAAACCTCGATTTTTAAATGTATTGTTTTAGTTTGATTTATTTGTAATACGATTTTTTGTTTTGTTCCTTCAATCAGCAATCAAAACGCTATAGGTGCGCTACAACATACAGTAGAATCCGCTTAATGTGATCTCGGATAATGTTATCAGTCGGTGATTGTGATCATTTTTTTTGGAAACCGGCCACTTTTTCTTTCTTTTTTTCTTCTATCTTGTTCTAATCCAAGTCTTCTAAAATTCGCCTTTTTCTAAATTTCGATAATTGTTTTCCGTTATCAGTTAATATTATTAAAATGACCTTGGCCCGAAGTGATCACATTAAGCGGATTCTACTGTATTATGATTTATGACTTTCTTTTCTGATAACATAAACTACTGTTTTCGTTTCCTACCCTACCAGCATTTTATTGAAAATGCACATATTACTAAATACATCAATCCAGGTAACAAGAACTACAGGTATCAGAAAAGTTAAATATCCATTTGTATACGGAAACCATTTTTTTCAGGCTTCAATAATTTATTCAGTTAACTTCTATTTAAATATTATTTAATTGTTTCGTTTGGCTTCTTTAATTCAAAAATAATTAAAGTATAATCAAATAAAAAAAAGTTAGCAGCGGTGGCCGCTCATAGTTTCCTATAACGGAAAGCTACGTTAATTTGACGTTAAATTGACGTTTATATTATGTCCTTACTGGGATCGTATTTAAAACTTGTAAATTGAATCTATTTTTACGCTCTATGAAATTGCCTACTTGAAATTTTGCTCTATCTTGAATAATTTTCCCACGAGAAGCATTGAAACGTAAATTTTTGTATACGTAAAATACATGTAACATATCAGCGTGATCTGGACGCAGCGTTTCTGTCGCGGCCGTAACCTAGAATATTTCTAATTTTACTGAACAAATCTGAGACTTAAAAAAATTATTCATATATGCAGAGACGGATCGCATAAATTTTATCGCACGGGCCTCAAGTTGCACATTACCGATGTAAACTATTTTAATTGGCGATGTAATCGGCACCGATAGTGAAGTAATTACTCAATAAAATGTGATTAGATTTGGAAATCCAAAAGCAAAGTGCTGCTCTTGCAATAACATTTCAAAATTTTGGACAAGTTGAACGTAATTTTGCTCTAATCATACGCAAATGCATGTTTATTTGATGTTAATTTAATTGAAAGTAATGTTTATTTTATGTATCATTTCTTTAGATTGACATCTATTTTAACTTTTGAAAATCTTTAACAGTTTTACCTTGGCATTTATTTCGACAGTGATCCAGTTAAAGTGTTTGTTTTAAATAATATGATAGACATATTTATTACACCGTAAATGAGATGTTATAAGGATGATCATTATTTTCCGTTTATGGCAGGAATTTTTTATTACAAAGTGAAAGAATGCAGAACGCAAAGCTTTGTCTGCGTTATATCAATATTAACTCGATAAGCCTGTTTTATTCTCGAGATATTTTTAAATTACTTACTTAACAATAAATTATGTTATAATTTAATCCACACGTTACACGTTATAAAACCGTTTTTTTCTAATTACAAAAAATTATACCTATGCTGAGCTTTCTCTAAATGCCGTGTGATTTTATTCATTATTTGAAATTTAATCTATAAATAATTGAGTGCACTTATAAAAAAGTTCAACGTGTTTATGAATAAAACAAACATGGTTCATGTAATTACGCCGACAGCAAATACGCCGATGGTAAATATACCGACGACTTTACGCCGAAGTAAAAACACCGAGAAGTAATTATTCTGATAGTAAATACTCCGACAATAATAGTGCTGACAGGAAATATGCCGACGGTAAGTATATTGACAGCAAATATGCCGACGGTAAGTATGCAGACAACATTTAATCGATAGTAGGACGCAAAAATCGAGAAAAATGCTCTCAAAAATAAAGGATCTACTTAGACAGTGAACCGCTCCTTCTAGTAAAAACATTCCCAAACTAGTTCCAACTCGAAAATTACGGATTTACAAAGATGGAAGTTAAAAACATTCCGGAAGCTGCTCTAACTCAAAAATGACAGATCTAGAACCAAATTTTAAATTTAAACTAACGAAAACTTTAACTTGGCGCCGAGTTGGCTTTGAGCCGAGTTGTCCTATCGTCAACTTGGCTTGGCGTTGAGTTGTCTAACAATACAACGTATTGCACCGATCCACTCTAGAATTTGGAACTAGTAATATTTTCGAAAACCAAAGTGATTTATTTTTCATTTGAACTTGACATTCTTTCAGTGGCAGCATAAGGTATACAGAGAAAATGGTTTTTGATTTTTTATTTTGTAAGTAAATGACCACACAGGATACAAGCCCAGATTTTAGGATTTATATAAAAAAGTGAGAATAACTTGATGGTACAGCAAATAAAAGCATCCAGAATGTTTTGATTTACAGTGCAGAAAAGATGTAAATTGTACTCTTTAAACAACTGTGTGGTATGTTGTTTTTCATGATAGCTACCTATTGTTCTTTATAATTAAAAAAGAGAGAGGATGTAGAAAAATAAAGCAATTCAGAATGAACATAAACATAAACAGTAATGGAAAATAATATGTAAAGGAATATCTAGAAAAAAGAAAGAATTGAAGAAATTGAAGGGAAATACGTAAACAAAGAAAGAAGAAATGTTTACCAGGAAATGAAGGAAGTAACAAAAGAAAAAAAATACCACATCTTTGTTGTTGTTGAATACAACACCTGAATACAACTGCGGCAGGTTCCGCCCTTTAAAAACCCATGCTACAAGTCTTTACGTGGGATACACATACTTTTAATAGAATGGAGCTAATCACCGACTACTTCGTACAAAATTGCATGTTCCTTATGTGAAAAATTAAAATAGCAACTACGGGTGTATTAGTCTTCCCGGGTGAGTGCAGGGCCTATTTTACCATTAGGCGCATTAGGCACATGCCAAATACTGACAAAATAACCCAAAAATTGGGCCTACGATGCTATTATTTAGCTACACTCGAATATAAGGGGCCCGAAAATTTGCCAAAGCCTAGTGCCCAACTCAATTAAAAATAGGCCCCGGGTGAGTGAGAATATAGGTATCCTGGTTGGAATCCTGGTTTTTAATTAATTTTTCCGGCGGATGCCGCGGTTTGAATTCCGCGGGGTAAAGTAAACTGCACTCCAAATCTACCTGATAATGGTAAACTGCACCCCAAGTAAACTGCACAAAATTTTGCAAAGTAGTAAACTGCACCCCGAACATTTTTCAGGTATAAGCTGCACCCCAAAAATACGGGTATATACAGAGTATAACAAAAATTATTTTTTTATACGATTAAATTTATTAATCCCATGATCGCTATATAAAATTAACTCAAGTTTTGTTTTTTTTGTTAAATTATTATTTTTACAATCAGAAGCATCGATTGAAGGTTGCAGGTTTCATCTTGGTCAAGCGTGGTACCGTGTTCTCCAAAAAAACGGCCTAGCTTCAGACTATCAAGATCGCCATTCTGAAGTTGGTAGGTGGTTGCGCTATTGCTTCGGATTGAAGTTTTTGAAAGCGGACGACGTTTTGGAAGCTTACTATGATTTGTTAAAAATCAAACCCATTAATGCCAATCTCGAAAAGTTTTGTGAATATTTATTCACTACATATGTGGATAGAAAAGCCATGTTTCTTCCAGTGGTTTGGGCCAAGGCGTCTGCGGATTTGATTTCAACAACCAATGGTTGTGAATCATTCCATGCCGCATTTAAACAGAACTTTAATTCTATTCGCCCAAATATATACAAATTTGTTGAAGCTCTTAAACATGAGCAACATAAAGTTGTAAAAAAGTATAAACAAAACTTTTAAACAAAAGCAAACAATTGTTACTGATTTATTGCGAAAATACGAAGCAGATGAAATATCGCGGTTGCAATTTGTAAAAGCTGTCTCATTTTACAGTTGCCCCCACATTAATTAAATGCCATACCTTATTATTAGGTTACCAATTTTCTATGTTATTTTTTAATTTTTTATAAAATTTTAATTAAATTAAATTTTATTTTTTGATTTGATTTGATATTTTTACTTCTATTTTCAAATAAACAATACATTTACGTTAATTTTTGGGATAACAATTTATTAAAAATAATAAGGATTCAACTACCTGATAGAAAACCGAAAATAATCCCTGTGGTAAACTGCACGAACTTTGAGTGCAGTTTACCATAGGGATTACTTTTGGTTTTTTTGCTCGGAGTGCAGTTTACCACTTTTTTTTTCAGCTACCTGCAGTCGTTCGTGCAGTTTACCGTCACCCAATTCCGCGTTAGCAATGGTATGGTCAACTACTGCGGGTGTTGGGCTACCGGTGTCTCCTCTACAGTGCGAGTGAGATGCGGACTGAATTATGACGATCTACGAGCTTCTTCCGTAAACGTCTGGCAAAGACGAAAAAACACTAGTGCGGAAAGCATCTTGCAGTGGCTGCTCCCGTTTGAGTGGGAATTACTGTCCGATTAGTTAAGACCTTCTTAACGATGAACCAATGTTAACATAGATTTTAACTATTCAAAATTAGTTGGTATTATCATAAAAAAAACTAAAATTTAAAATTTTAAATCTCCATTAGAATTTTTGGTGTTTGATTTATAAATTTTGTATTTTTGGTTTTCTGATCAAATAGGTAAGGTGGCAACAACTAGGTGGGGGAACCAGGCTTTTGCCGCGAAGAGAGTTTTTTTTTGAATTTTGATTGAGATTTTGATTTTAAATTTATATTGTTGCAAGAATAAAGTGGTTTTGAGTAATATTTGCTTTATTTTGATTAAGAAATGATCCAGAATGATTTTAGAAAAATTATCTTTTCAATTTAATATTCCCATTTTAAATACCGGAAAATATTTTTAAATTAATTTAAAGTGTAAATTTGGAAATAATAAAACGAAAATAAAATTACAGGCTTGTAAAAATTCTTTGAACTTCAGTTCAGATAGACTATTCAAACGCTAAAATGTAAACGTAACCAAAATGTAAACCAAAGAGGAATCGCTCGCGGGATTCATGAATTTTTACACCAAAATATTTTGAATTTATTAAAACACAAAAAATAAATTTAATTTTGATATTACTATTACTTATTATTTTTCATATTTAATAAATTTTTATTTTGTCTCTCCCCTCCTCACGATAATTACGTAGCTGCGCTACTGAACTGATCATTAAAATCCCATTCAAAATTTTAAAATTTTGATTTGAGACCAAGCCGGGTGCATTTTGAGAAAATTGTTGAAAAATGTAGGTCAATTAAAGTTATTTAATTTTTTATGCAGAATCTTATTCTGTTAAAAAATATACGGGTTGCCATTTAAAAAACTGAAGTTAATTTTGAATACGCCCACTAGGTAGGTAATTAAAAAATAAATCAGATTTTGGAATTTGTTGGTTCGGACCCTACACGATTTTATTTTAAAATAAAATTTTTACAAGATTTATTTTGTTTTACATGTTTAACATACATGCTTATGTAACTATGTACATAATTAAATTTAGGTGATTACTTGCATTACATTCACACACGTTAGATTATAATACGTATTTTTTTTAGAGAAACAATTGCCTTTCTGGTTCACATTTCATTGAAATTCTTACTTTCTGTGAATTTTAATTTCTTTTTTAGAAGAAATGTTTGCAAATTTGTTACCAAAGTAATACAAATGATGTAATGTAAATGAAGTGTAATTACTAAACCACGATTTACTTTGCACCGGTATTATACAGTTATACGGGGTGGTGTCAAGAATGCTTCCGTTGCTTCTGTTCAAACTACTTTTTAATATGGTTTCGTATAAACAACTTGATTACATTTAGAGATATTTACGGTTTGTATCTGTTAGTTTTAATTACTACATAAATTTATTCAATTAAATAATTAAAGTATAATAAAATTAGAATAAATTCATTTAGAAAAAGCAGCAATAAAAAAATTAAAGTTATATTTTTCTCAACATCTTTACAACTGCTTTAGACATATTTTAATTAAATGTTGTAGGTGTTACCATTACACGTAATTTGCGAATAAATTTGTATACTACTCCATCATTTTGTTGTATTAAATTGCTTCACTGCGCGCTATTTACGTCAAATCATGTCAGTCAATCCGACTTTCAATGTTAAATTGTAGTACATTTATATTACAGTTTAAATGTTTATATGGTTATAAAATAATTAATCTTTTTTATGATTTAACTGTTTCAGTTTACTGTCTGAAAAGTTCAAAAACTAATTTTCATTACAAGAAGACTAATAAATATTTGTATAATTTGAGTATTTTTGAAAAAAAATTTGAGAATTTATGATTCAATTGCGCTTGTTGTGCAATCCAAAATTATTACTCGTCCTTTTATTAAAACTAAAATGAGTCTAGGCCGAAAGTTTCTGCATAGAATTCTAGATCTTCAGAAAATATAAAAATTCAACATTAGAAAATTCAAAATGAGGGTAATCTTTCATCCAATTTTTAAATTTTTATGTAAGTAATCCTTTTACCTTTCGAGTGATTGAGTAGTCAGATAACCAGATAATTGGAGTAAAAATATATCGGATGAACTGCTCCAATGATTTTTTTTTATTTATAAATAAATTAATTTAAAAAATTATTAAAATTGAAACCATATTTGTAAAATCAGTTAAATTTTTCACTACCTTGTCCTTCTAGTGGTTTATTAATAACAATTAATGATATATTATTTTATTTCTTTCTATTTTCTTTCACTATATTCTTATTTTATTCCTTCTATATTCTTCTACTTTAAATCAGTATAAAAAGTGAACAAAAAAATATAAATATATAAAATATAAAGTGAGACAGTTTAATGTAGTTGCCGCAGTTTGCATTCAACTCCTTCGTTTCTCTTCAATATTACTGATTAAACACAATTAAACACAACCATACTATATGAGCTCTTTTGGATAATATGAGGTAAGTTATTCTTACTGTCTCATTATGAGTAAGTAGGATTTGAATTTTAGTATTTAATTGTTTGTAAATTTTGTATTTTTTTGTAGAGATTTTGTTTTGTTTTAAAATTTGTAAATGTAATCCATTATCCATTATCGTCCATAAACTTCAATATTATTCAACTTAGTGGAATTGGACTATGGTTAAATAAAACACAACCTTTAACTTTTCGTCGAAGTTTTATTTCACTCTTCCTCAGGATTTAAGTACTAGGTTACCATAAAAATAGTTTTATGTTAAATTTTATGGAATTTCATAGTTTGACTTGTATAGTTAGATTGGATTTTAATTAATTTTTAATTTTATAAGCACTTGCTAGGCGTACTTGATGGCGTGTGGTTTAGTTTTAAGTTGTTTATTATGCCAATTTTATTTTTATGGTTACCTAGTACTTAAGTCCTGAGGAAGAGTGAAATAAAACTCGAAACGTCGACGAAAAGTTGAAGGTTGTGTTTTATTTAACTGTAGTCCAATTCTCGCTAATTTGTTAATATGGCAACGCATAGGTGGGGAAACCACGATTTCTTGCCAAAAAAAGGCCGGCAAAAAGAAAAGTTTGTCTTTTAAACTTATTTGAGATTTTGATTTTGGGATTTTTATTTCAGAATAAATCAATTTGAGTTTTGAGTAAGTAATTTTTTTATAAATTTGGATATGGAAATTGTTTCAATTTTAAACAAGTAGGATAGTTCTGAATATTTAAGAATAAATTTGGAAATTGTAAAGATAAAATTTTTAATTGGAAAATTGGGAACATAGTTCAATTAAACCAAGTGAAATTGGATCAGTAAATCCAACAACGATTTGTTTTGTCGACGTTTCGGAAGATCTATTTCTCCATTCTCAAGACTAAGTACAAAGACTACAAAAACACACTAAAGTTTCATTTCATTTTGTATTGGAATTTCATTTTAACATTGAAATTAATTTGAATCAAATGGAATTTAAATTTTTTTTATTTTCAATTAAGAATTAAATTTATTTTGTGGATTCAGATTTTTTTGTAAAATAAGCAGGGCAAACTTAAGATATGTATTGGCTGGAAGAACCAGTTTTTGGAATCAGTGTAGATGATTCCAAAATTTGTATTCTTCAAGACTCCAGTTTACAATGAAATTAGAGAGACGCGGCTTTAAATCAAATTACATAAGAAGAACAGCTATGAGATGGATTGGATCCAAATCACGGTTGTGCTAATTTTAAGGAAGATGCCAAAAAGCACAGTACTATCTACAGTGATATCATATTGGAAATAAAGAAATAAAGGCTTTCCGAAAATAATTTGTGGCCTGTGTTATCCAGAAGTGTTATATCTGTTGACATTGTAAAATTGTGAAATAAATAACATCACAGTGAGTCTTTGGAATGCCATAAATAAAATAAAATAAACTTAATGGGATCCTCGAGGTAGTACCTCAGAAGTAATGATAGCGATAATTGCACATTGAACTTAGCAAATTAGACTCTTTCTTTCGTCTAATAAGATCAACTACGTAGCTTGCAGGCTCCCAAAATTGCAATCCACTTATGTTATTTTTATACGATCATCTAACCAGTCTTGTTTATGGAACTCAAATTATTATTATTTACTAATAATGCACTGAATTTTTTATATACTTAATAATATACTTAGATGGTCATTAACGAAGCAGATAGCGCAATCAACTGTTGATAATAAGGCACCTGATTTGGATCAGGGTAGACAATAATTTTCTTATGACCGCCTTTGTGCTTCGGAGTTCATATACAGCCGGCGGGAGTCTCTTGGGTTGATGATTGTTAGAATAAAATTTTCTAACGACCGACCCCATGCTTTGGAGGGCACGTAAAGACGTCGGTCTCGCTCTGATGATGATTGTCATGATCAACTATAGAAGCAGGATTATAGGCATTCGCCAATCCTGTTTAAACAGCCGTAGGGTTCAAATGTTGCAACCTTTCTCTCAGAGAAAGAGGCTAATTGTTCTACAGCGGGCAGAAAAAGATGATTTAATAACCCATCATTGCGGCCTGAACGCAGCGGTTACGGGTCGCGAGTGTGGCCCTGACCTTAATATTACTATTTTGCAAGTAATTTTAAAATTTTTTCAACAGAATTAGTAGCAAAGGATTGCATAGTTTTTACTTATCGCTACATTACAGTACTTTATCCTGAAAAATCTTTATAGTAAAAGTCAATTTGCGAATGCCAAATTAAGTCTATTAAAAAAATTTATCAAAAATATTTAATTTGTAAATCATAAGTGGATGGATCACGTAAAACTAGTTGTCTATTACATAAACATCTTTAATCTCCAGCATTGCAAAAAGTAAGTAAAAAGTTAAATAGACACGTTCGCAGTGCGCTCACACTTTATGAGCTAAAATTATAGTATTTTAGTTTAGGATTCATATAAAATTACCACAATTTAGATAATTTCGTATCATACACCTGTATTCACTACATCAACATCAATTTCCTTATTGCGAAAAGCTACACTAATTATTATTAGTTTTTGCTCTAGATTTTTAAATTAATGCATCAGCAGATTATTGGTTGCATTTTTTTATCGAATTTTCCTACTTCACACAATTTACATTTTCTAACTTGATGAGATAATTACGGTTAGCACCGATAATGAACTGGTTAAAATAATAATTTACATAACGGACTTTTGCAAAAAATTAATTTTTTTATCTCGAAAAATAATCAAGCAAATTTCGTAAGATATAATCGCAAGTTCAACCTTTATGAAGATGTCTTTTCCGAAATTGGTAATATTATTATTTGATTACCTTTTTAATTATCGGCATAAATAATTTATTTAGATTTATTACAGAAGCAAATAATTGGGCTAATAAAAATTAAGCATTTAATTTTTACATTTGCAATATATTACAAACATTTCTAAAACCACTTTAGAATAGGTTTAACCCTGAATTAAAGCATTTGTTGGCGAATATTAATTTAATCATCTACGCCTTTTAATTAATGTTATGCAATTATGAGTTCTATGGGGGACCTTCTTCACAAAAAGATGCTACCTTTGCAATATAATTATCAATTAATTAGCTATAACTATGAGTTGAAAAAATTATTTGTAGCAAATATTGACTTTCAAACTGAATTCAATGTTGTGAGACAGTTTTGGTCGAACAAGGCTAAAAATTAATTTTTAATTGCAATTCAAAGAATTAGTATTCAAATTGGCATAAAGAACAAATCTCAATGCTTTCCTTTATTATTCCTACTGTACTTATTATTATTATTATCTAAAAATCATTAGCAGTCTGTTATAATTTGAAATTCTATTATTAATTTTTCCAATCAGGAAATAAAAAAGAGTTATCTCAGAATCTCTGATGAAACCATCCCTAAAGCCGCTCCAATTCGAAAATTACGGAACTACATAATAAAGGTAGGCTGTTGTTCTTAAATTAAATTCAGCTATAATTAACAATTTAATAAAATAAATATTTGATGTAATGTTAACTTTTGCACTCCTAGAACACCACTGCGGCCATTAATTACTGTTGCCCACGTACTGTAAACAGAATGTGCAAATCTCCGACTGTTATGTGAAAAATCGATATTTTAAATTCGATTATTTCGTAATTTTAAAGGAAAAATTGATGTTGATCCTCAGTTTAATAGAGAAAATATCTCATCCGATAAATAAATCAGTAAGAAAATTTCCATACTTAAATATCTTAAAATAAATTTTTTTATTGTTTCATTTTAAGGTAAGTTTATTTTCCTTATTAAATTGAAAATTGATTTATAACAATAATAAGAAGTATTTTAAAAATATACTGCGAAATATGAAAAGAATTAATTTTTAAAGAATATTTTTTATCTGAAATCAATTTAAATTTTAAAGGACGAAACAAACCAATTTGGAACTAATCTTTCAAGTTGAGCAGCAATTGTATTGTTAAAACTTGCAATTGTGTATAAAAAATAAACCTTATTGGAAAAGCGATGGTATTCATTTGTCTGTATATTTGCATATTCGCACTCGAGCACTTAGTTTAATTAAATTACGATTCCATTTGGAACATTGATCAAGTTTTATTTAAAAAATAAGCTGTTTTAAATACATACAAAAAACTCAAAAAAATTCAACTCTGTCATTATTAGATTTTTTAAATTATTTACATAAGGTAGGAGGTATATGGAGTCCAAACAGTAATAAATAATTTATTTATCATTATCTAGTAGCAATATCCGTAGTTGTAAATTAAATAATATAGTAGGTACTATAATTCCTATATACCAACACATCATGATATATAGATACTTAATTAAAGATTAGAGCAATAAATTCAAATCATTCAACTAAATGTTTGGATTAGACCTTAAAAAGACCACCTGAATTGCTTTTGAAAGAAACACCAAAGTATCATTTAGGTTTACTTAATATTATCCACCTCAAAACCAATAAGCCATTTTGCGCTTTATTTCTTAATCTACCATTAACAGCTTCTGTTTGGCGTAACATTGGCGTACGATAAAGTAATATAAAAACTTACCTGTTTAGTTAACAAAAATTAAAACCTAGAAATTTTCAGAAAACGGTATATAATTTAATACATTGGATTTCATACCATCAAATTAACTACTTCAGATATTAAAGTTCTTTACTTAGGATTAGATTTAATTTAATAACTTGCAGTTTCTTTCATTAACAAATAATTTAAAATCAGGCTTTAGGACAAAAACGAAAAAAAGAAAACTCAGATACTACAGAAGCTATCTTATTGATAATAAAGTAATATTGATGTAATATTGCTACAACATTGCTTACCGATATTCACTGCCAACAATAAGAGCAATAACAAGGAGAAGATACGACTTCAGAAATTGACTTCGGGATGGGAGTTGAAGGGTTGTAGTACCCCCCAAGGGTTAACAATAGCACAGTAGGTATAATGACCAGTTCCCATGATCAATATTTTGATAAAATCGGTTTTGACCGTGGGACAGGTTGTTGTGATAAAAGTTTACAACCTGAAAATATATTTGTATTGTGTTTTTAGTGTTATGACCGGAGCTCGGATTAATATGTACCAAACTACTTGAAAATATGCGCATATAGTACCTATATGCACCGAATTACCTTAACATAAGTATGCACTAAAATGGATAAAAATAGATAAACTATGCATTGATATGCAAACTAAAAAATATCTAATCTTCGAATTTTTCAATTCTTTTTTAAATTTTCAATAAGTACTACATACCTAGATATATAAAATTTAATAATTTTAATAATAAATCTGGATGAATTACTTAAAATTTGCAAAATTGGGCATATTTTCAACATTTGGTGAATATTTGACTAAATAATGCATATTTGTGCAATTTTGGTCACTTTTGGTAATTTTTGAAGAATTTTATTAGAGAAAATAAAAAATTACTATTAAATTTTGCTAATTTAAGCAATTGTTTTATTTAAAAAATTATTTATTTTCTTATTTATTTAAAAAATTTTAAAAATGAAATTGTTTAAAATTGAATAAAATAATTGCTTAAATTGGCACATTTAATAATAATTTTTTATTTTTTCTACTAAAATTCTTCAAAAAACACCAAAAGTGGCCCAAATATGCATTATTTGTTCAAATAAGCACCAAATGTTGAAAATATGCATTTTGAAAACAGTTTTTTGGATTCTTTTTTTTATCTAATTTATCCAGATTTTATAACGAATCTGTTGGCATATTAAAGAACATGCAAAAGCATAAAATCCGAGCTGTAGTTATGGCCTTCCATCAACATGTTGATCAAAATTTCGATAAAAAACTGATGGAGATTTTGATCGTGAACACTTGTTAGCGTGGTGGCCTAGTGTCTAAAAAGCTTGGTTTCGCTTCTACCTGTGGCAAACTTTTTTTTAAATTTAATTATTAGAAATTAATAAATATAAATTTAAATATTATTGACAAGTGCGCTTTCTTACTTTATCAATTATTGCCTAGTCGTCATGATTTAACGGAGTACCGGGGTCTGAAACCCATACCAGCAGTTTCGTCGGTTGGGTTGATGAGACCGTTGGATTGGCGTTAGAAGCGGAGATATTCTCTATTTTAATGAGGGGACTTGGAGAGCTCTTCTAAGTGCTTTGCTATATATGGTTTGAATCAGTGCCAGGTAGGACTTGGCGGCATAGCCCCAGACAGTCGAGGTGTACGTCATGATAAGTCAGATGATGGTTTTATGGAGGAACTGTCTATTGGATGAGGGCATAATCTCGAACGTAGAGGATTGTCCAGAATCACCCCCAACAATTTGGAGGTGTTTGTACAGGGTGTCTCCGTACAGAACATCTTGAGAGAAAAACTTAGATATTTTTTGGTTTAAGTGGATTGGACATGTTGGTGCCATTGGATCTCGAACAGTAGCTTGCGGTACTTTTGCATGAATTTACTTCTATCCACCAGGTCTTCAACCTATGTTCGAGATCGTCAAGGGCAGTTTGTATTCGGTCAATGATGGGTTGGAAGCGGAATAAACCACTACTGTATGTAGTATCATCCGTATATAGAATCCCCCTTTCGTCTGTCTTTCGCGTGGAGTGGGGATGTCGTAGATGTAAATGCTAAATAGGGTTGGGGCAAAGACAAAACCTTAGAGGGTGCTGGCAGTCATGACCTTGAGGGAGAATTTAGAATCCCCAATTTACACTCTAAAATGTCTGTTCTTCAAGTAGGATGCTAGCAGATATAAAAAATGAAGCTGATAGACCTGCTTGGAACAGTTTGAAAAGCGGACCCTCGTGCTATACTTTGGCAAAAACTTTGGCTATGCCGAGAAAGAAAGCTCCGGTGGTGGTCTGCTTTTTTTTCCAGTACCAAACCACTGTTCCAAATTGGTCAACCGGCACAATTTGATTTTCTTCCAGGACAGTAGTAAGGCGGAACAATAAGACCTTTTCGGCCAGTTTTCCTAGAGTGAGTGAAGGTTTTTCAGCAATTATTGATGACTCTTATTAGGGATTCATTTGAATACCTTGAAGGTATTTTAAATTGAAGGTATTTCATTTGAAATAATTATAATAATATTTTTTGAACGTTGAATCATTGATCATATTGTTTATTTTTTTATTTATTAATATTTTTACTTATTTGCTGGGTTAGCATAAGTTAAGATTGAGAGGTATAGGACAGCGGTTCTCAACCTTTTTACGACCCGACCTCCAAATTTTCTGGGTTGTTTTCTGCGACCTCAACAATGTCAGTAATAAAAAATAGTTATCAATTGTTTTGTTTAAAATTTATATTAAAGGTAAGATACATATGTAAAACAATACAAATACTCAACTTGTACTTTTTCTTATTTATTAATGACCCACTGTAACATATAATGTATGAGTCCCTTATCTGGTGGCATCGAGCCAAGAAAAGGAGTAGTATTACTATGCAAAACAAGTTGCACAGACTTGCCTTTCTAGGGATTACGTGGGCAATGGCAAAAACGCCTACAGCAGCCATGGAGCCGCTCTTAGGGCTTCCTCCACTACACTTGGTGGTGGAAACAGAGTTTCTACTGGCAGCATACAGGCTAACCATCTCCATAAAAGCCCATCATACCATAATCTTCCAAAAACCTTTCAAGGTTCTCATACCTGATAGTGGAGCGGAAAGCACCAAGCAGGAGCTAGAGCCTCGATATGATATCATCTGGTACACAGATGGATCTAAAACGGAAATTAGTACTGGAGCAGCGATCAGTGGACGTAGAACGGGAGATGCGTTTAGCATAATGGGCTGCCACGCTACTAGGTTCCAGGCAGAAATAACTGCTGTAACAGCTTGTGCAGAGAAAATGACATGGGTGGCTTATGCAAATAAGCTGATCTGTATCATAACCGACAGCCAGGTAGCTATAAAATCCCTGGAGCGAGTGGAAACACCATCGAAGATTGTAAGTCACTGCCTCTATGTGATAGTAGCACTTGCACAACGGAACACCTTAACGCTGAGGGGCAACGAAAAAGCAGATGCCCTTGCTAAGGTTGCAGCAAAACAATATCTAGTAGGACCAAAACCAATTTTCATATCTGACCAGAAAAGGGATTATGAAAGAATTACTAAGGAAACCACATGGTGCGTACTGAAGGGATCTTCCGGGACTGAAGTAATCGCGGATGTTCATTACAGGATCCTCCAATAACAAAAGAAAACTTGAAAACTTGGATAGGCCCTCAATGTAATTGGGGTTGTGTGTGGGTGTGTTCAGTTCTAGCCCTGTTGACGCTACGACACCTTGATTGGCCATATCCAACAACCGAGAAAATAACTCAAGCATCCATCTGCTGCATACTCCCGTTCAGCAATAATAAAAATAATACTATTTAATGACTTCCTTTATCTGGATGTATTGTGACCTGATGATGTTTTCAATCCTATATTCAATTGTTTGAATTGTTTGAGTAAGGGAAGTCCTAAAATTTGGGTTACCTATTAATTTCCAATTGAAATTCATAACTAATTTTGGAAAGAAATCGCTCAATTTTCTGCGACCCCCTAAAAAAGTTTGGCGACCCCCAGGTTGAGAATCGCTGGTATAGGATATATGAATTTTATTTTGAAATCCAGATAGTATAATACACTTGCTAAACGTCTCTACTACTTCCTGGACGATCGTCCAGGTTCAAATAAACAATTTGTCAAAACAGTACCTAGTACCTTTAACTCAATTTTTAGTAACTCCACTTACTAGGTTTTTCGATTGTACACCATAATGTTTTATTTTTTGAGATATTTTCGATAAATTATTTAAAAAGAACTAGGTCAAGGATATTTTAACCAGAAGATAGTTATTATTATGATAATGGCAATTCATGAATACCATATTATGGTAGAAAAAGTAAAGATGAGAAATTTTCTCCTAAAAAATGAAATATAAAATTTTGAAAAATTTCTGTTAATTTAATTAAAGCAAACATTATGAAAACGTCTTTGTTCTTTAAGAAGCACTGTTACACCAGATGCATTCACTAGTGAAAGTACATTTTCTTTCAATTTCATTTGGTTCAAAAAATCATTGATAGATTTTAAAAATTTATAAATGGAGAAGCACTAACTAATCTACTTGCATAATTTAGTTGAACAATATTTATCAAATAATGAGTTATAGCTGTTTCAATTTAATGATATTATTATAGTAAATTGTTGCTCAATATTTGTGGTAGTGGTAATTAAAAACGTTTAATAATTATGCAAATATTGGCGTGTTATAAATTTAATAAGTCGGGTAGTGGGAGCTAGAGGATCTATCTTGGCTATAAGCCAACCTGCAGTCTCGAGAGAACTTCCGATATGGAAATTTTCATTGCAAAGTATAGGTAATTGCTACAGAGATAAAGAAATTTAGTTTACAAAATTGCAAAAAAATGAAAAATTTTGAGTAAAATGTGTGGTATTTAATATGGATTTGCAAAATATTATGATATATCATAATTAATTTACTGTTAATAAGACTGCAGATAAAAAAAAAGTAATAAATATATCAATAAGTTGGGATCGCCGATGGTTCTCTAGGCAGGTATCTACGTCAAGCTCTAATAACGATCTATCACTATATAAATATGATTACACCATGTATGTCAACTTAATCATCAATCATTTTGATGGCCTGTGCAACACTTCAATATTTTTACTAGAAATATAAAACAAGATTTACATCAAACCCAAGGATAAGATTCTACTGCAAAAATTGAGAAATGATGAATGAAGCCAGTTACAATTTTGGTGATAAAAAAGTTGATTAATCTTCGGCTAATTGTTGTTGCTAATGTGCCTGGAGGTTTTGGGTGTGAGATTAACATATATTTGATGCAGTTGATTCTAACTTGCTGGCTATTAATATTCTCATAATTTCACGCTTCCTACCAAAACTTTGTAATATTCCAAATGTAGATTAATGTTCAGATCACGGCGCAGCGGTTCTAAAACGGTTTAAACATTTGATCCGATGACGGACGCGATGAGTTGACAGTATATAGACTTCCCGATGCGTACAATGCATCTACGACAGTTTTCGATGTACTAGTGAAATGACTGAATAATGGCTGGAAGGACTGAGATTTCACGTTACAAGAATCTGTAACAAACTGTTCGCCTTTCTTTAGGTCAAGGTTAATCACTTTCTTTCTGCAGAAAATGTTACGTAGGTATCACTGCGGAGTAAATTTTTAAAGATGCTTAATAATTACGATGATCTTGTTAGTAGGTAATGCAATTAAAATTCCTTTTGTTAAAATTGCAAGGATAATTATTTTATTTTATAATTACGGTAAGTTATTGGATGAACCGTGAACGACCGTAAGACGTAATTATTTTGAAAGACAACCTCGCTCCGTATAAAAATAACCCCAGAGAACATTTTTGACAGTTATGGTATTCCACCCACGGATGAAAAAATAAAATCAATAAATTTTTAAATCAAGTAAACTGTATAATATATAAAGTGCTAGGGGCAATTTTGAAAATTTTATTTGTTATATCAACAAACATAAAATTTACATTTCATAAGTTTTGGCGAACCAATATTTAAAGTTTTTAATTTGTAGCACCTCAAAGCTATAATTTTACCTTATGAAACAAGTAATTATTGTGAAGTTAGAATGTTACAGTAACTTATAATGTATATTATAATTTGTACGTATAGTCGGCAAATTATAAATACCTTTTAATGGAAAGACGCTTAACAAGCCCAAAGAATAAATTTTAGTTGTGATAATAATACTAATCATCGGATCTTTTATGCAATAAAAGTTTTGCTTAATTATTTTGTGCATTTTTAAGTGCAAGTGTTGCTTTTAATGTATTCTGTAATAGCCAGTGTTGTACCGAATTTTGAAAATTTAGTAGTTCAATACCATAATATTTTAATCTTCATTGCTTCATTCTGCAACCAAAAACTAGAATTATTATTGTCACCATTTCTATCTAGCTTTCTAATCTCCACGATACTTCATCAAAATTTGCAATTCTTCCACCTCCATTGTCAGTACTTTCATGGTCTCTTATCCTAAATATATCCTTTTCTTCTTTTGAATTTTTCTTTGAGTTATGTTATGAAAATATTTTTTCTCATTGCATCTAAATCCAGACTGGACCAGTGCAGTGGGCAGAAAAGTAAAGGCTCTTTGGACTGTTGTATTTAATCTGTTATATTATGCATTTCAGTTTACAAATCATAAATAAACAATCGTTTATTTTTCTAGACCAGTGGTCTAGAAATTTTAAATTTAAATTCGGGATTGTAATAATTGGTATTCCATGATTGTCATTGCAACTCTTTTCTTAACTTGGATAATTTAAGTTGTTCAATTGTTGAAACCTGAAGCATTTTATTGAAAACTGAATTTAAAAATATTAACATTTTAACAATAATTATTATATTCAAACTATCAGAGCCCGTTATTTCGACGCCGAAACATTTTGACGTAGATAATATCTAGTATTTTTTCCAGTTATGGGCGATTTTCTGAACAAGTGAGTGGTCTTCAATGCTCCCAAATGTGGTATTTTCTCCAATAATCTCATTTCTTCAAGTTCTGCCGGCTTTTATCGTTTTCTGAATTGTATTGAAATGGGGAAAACCAAGCAAAGATTAATATAATAAGTATTATTGAAAAGGAGCAAATCACAAAAGAAAGGATTTATTTAAAATTTAAGGTAGGGAAATAACCAACTTTTAACGACGGTTTTTAAGTATAAGTTCGAAACAAGCCATAAGCGTCCGTACTAAGGTTTTTTTGTACATTAAGATTTTAGATTTACAAGAATAAATTGAATAAAGTTAAAGTATACCTCCCGTCGCCTAATCGAAGTAGTCGAATTTTCTGTCGCCGAATGAGAATCGCCGAAATGCCGGTGCCGAATTGGAATCGCCGAATCTGCCATAGCCGAATATCGGGTCGCCGAATTGACTGTCGCCGAATCAGAATCGCCGAAATGACGGTGCCGAATTGGAATCGCCGAAATGACGGTGTCCGAACAGGTCTGGATTAAAAATATTTGAAATTATGAAAATTCATAATGTAATATAACGTTATTTCATGGTTATTACCAATCTTCAGTTACATTTAACGAATTTAATTGAATAAAAATTGAAAAATAAGAAAAATATTCGAACTAAACAAAAAAGAATTCAAAAATATTGACGAAGTCTCTGCTGTTTGACAAGCCTTTCTTCTCTCATTTTTACAACATAACCTATCAGTAACTTAACTGTAACTTAGCTTAGTTATGGCTTTTAAGATTTTTATTTGGGCTGCCGCAGCAAAACCTGCTTGGTTGTGACATGCCGCCTGTCAATTGCTTAGATAAAGATTTTCCTGAGAAAGAACACTGATCTTTGCTATACATAAATATTGATAGCAGACGTGTAATTGTTATAAATCTCCCTGAGGTTGATAAAAATAAAGCATTTGGGGCTAATTTTTTTATGCTTATATGCTTATTTTAATAGTTTTAAGCTTAGATTTATTTTTAAGCATTTTTAGTGCTTATTTTAACACATTTTCAATAAATTAAAAAAAAATTGCAGTAGATACATAAATATACCTACATTTATTTTAGACAGGGAGCTAATGACGATTTGACCTAACCCGCATTTTATAAATCACAAAATTTTGTGAGGTAGTAAATATAGGGTGCTTTTTGACTAGGGAATTGAAATTGGTAGACGTTTACCGGTTTACCCCTAAGGATAAGAGCAATAAATAGGTTTGAAATTTAAGTCACAGTAGGCATTCGTCGACTAAACTAAATTATTAAATAAAGGGAGCTTTAACTAAAACTCACTTTTATAAAAGCACATTATAGCTAAATTAGCTCATCTACTAGGTAACTGGAAACAATAGATCTTCCTTACGAAAAATTAAAAAAAATGATGTAGAGAAATTTTTTTATTATACTTTACTTTTTACTACTATTATTTTTACTTTATTGCTTTTTTCTTCTGTTACTTTTCAAATAAATTTTATTTAAAAAAAGTATTTTTAATGCTTACGGGGGTGGTCTGAAAAGTTTCCGACCTAACATAGAAGCAACTAATTTTTTTTTCAAATTTATTTTTATTTTTCTACCTAGTCTCCTTTTAAGTCTCTATACTTATCCCAGCGAAGCTCCCACTTTTATAACCCGTCTAAATAGGACTCGGCGTGTCTCTGCAAAATAGTTGTTTAGAAAGGTGATAACTCCTCATTCAATTAAAATCTCTGTCTTCCGAGCGCAACTTTTAGCTTACCGAACAAAATACAGTTGCTTGAGGCTAGATCTGGAGAGTAAGAAGGGTGGTCAAGCAGTTCAAATCGTAAATCGTGGATTTTTACTATGGCAAAATTTGAGGTGTGAGATTGGCGAAAGAACTTTTTTTTCTGCTAAAGTGGCCGTTTTTCCGGAATTTCTGACTTGAGCTTGTTAAGTAATGATGCGTAGTATATGCCTCTGTAATGGTTGTTGCTTTTTAAAGATAATCGATTAAGATAAGTCCATGACTATCCTAAAATCAGTCGCCATCACTTCCCAACCGATGGAACAGTGTTTGCCTTTTTTTGGAGCCAATTCCCTCTTCGTAGTCTACTTTTTGAAGTGTATTTTTGTTTATGGAGTATCAGGATGCACCCAAGTTTCATTTACAGTAATTGAACGGCGCCAAAACTCTGATTTATTTCCCCTAAACTGCGTTAACAGAGGGTTGAAATTGTTCATTTGAACACGTTTTTGTTCAAAGTGAGCAAATGCGGCACCCAACGCACGGTGTGCTTTCCCATCATGCCTAAATATTGATTCATTATGTGACAAATACATTTTTTGGACTTACTCATAGTCTCTGCTACCTCCCTAACTTTAATTCGAAAGTTGTCTAGCATTATTTTGTGAATTTGAGCGATGTTATCGTTAGTGGTTGCAATTTTTGGATATCCCGAATGTTCATCGTCTCTCAAGCTGGTACGCCCACATTTAAATTCAGCTGCTTAATATTTCACGGTGGTAAATGATGGTACAGAGTCCCTGTACACAGTGTCCAAATCGTCTTAAATTTTTATAGGCGTATTGCCTTTCAAAGCTAAATGTTTATTGATGCTCGATACATGATTTTTTCCATTTTCACAAGTATACTCGCATTGACTCACTCAAGCGGTTGTCAAACAGCAACGGCGCGTCCAAAATGGCTGAAATTTTGGTGAGTACCTATCAAAACTTGAGCAAACACATTCCTTAGTTTATTTTGACAAGTGCTGACATGTTCATGTTGAGGTCGGAAACTTTTCAGACTACCCTCGTATATTTAAGATGATTTTTTGTGCTATTTTAAGCGGTATTTTCACGATTTCTTATGCTTTTTTATAAAAGTCCATACTCTACGTGATCTTATACTGTTCGATTATGGATCTTAGATAAGAGGAAGGCAGGAAAAAGAAGGCTACTAAATTAAACCACTGTATTACCTCCAATGCCCCCTATCTTGTAACCCCTCAAGTTATCCTGTTTAGCAGGTAGTGTCGCTGATTCTGTCAATGTCAGGCCAGTAGTTTTTGTTGATTCGTCGAGTAGCAGAACACATGTTCCGCTGTTTTGTTCCCGATACCTGGGATCATCTAAAAGCCCCAGTATGTTATGATGTTTATTCAGTTTGCATTGTACAGTTTTAGACTTAACTTTCAGTAGTCATGATTTTGTACTGCCATCTATATCACTTCGACCCCATCGCTTTGCTTTGGTAACAGGTTTGCCATCTAATATGTCATGTCCATAAACAGATTTGGTACAAACGAAAACAGATTTGGAGCTAATTTTTTCCACAGTTCATCAAAGACACATTTGTTAAAAATTGTACAGGAAATTGTTAGAGAAACAAAAAACTTCTATTTTATTTTTATTTTTATTGCTTTTTCTGGTTCTAATTCGATGAATTATTTTTTCAATGAGAGATATTTTCAGTTTTCTGGGTCCGTTTTTGATCTATTTTTGTCAATGGTCAATTTTGCTTATAATAAGATTGTTATTTGCTTGGTAAATTTCTTTCTTCTACATTTGATGATTTTGCTTATTTGATCAGAGACTATTATTAGCCTAGTCGAATAACTGCTGACTCTAGGGTACCCGGTTTAAATCTGAGGAGAGCCCTACTTCTATACGATCTCCTCAGTGCTTCGATATTGGAAAATGTTCACATTCGTATATTGGCCCAATATTGATTTTCAATATTGCCCCAATATTGGAAAATATTCACATTCGTGTATTGGCCCAATATTAAATTTCAATATTGGACTAATATTGCGCCAACATTTGTGCTACATGGGTCTGAGAGCACGTAAAACCGGACGTTTTCTTGAGTTGCCGATTTTCCTCCATCAACAATAAAAATCCAGTGTTAAGAACACATCTGAGAGGAGCCTGCAAGCTACCTCAGAAGTAAAACAATAAATATGTTCACAGCACTAATAGTGACTTCAGAACAGCACCAAGGTTGCTTGGTAAAAATACAGATTGCAGACTTAACAGAAAAATAGGAAAATCAATGACTAGGGATTTTTTGTTTTATACTTTTATGATTCCATGCGTAATGCCGGACAGGCTCACATCCATCTCGTCTCCGACAAATCCATGTAATCTAGAAAATCTTCTTGCATCTCTATTGCTATTAAAATTTAATAAAGAGAATTAAAAGTTTCTTCTATCACACTTTTGACTTTTTTTGGGTCTACTTTTGGGTCAATTAATCAAAGATCTGTACACATAAATGGCTGAACAATATACTTTATACAGTAGCAAAATCACAAAACTGATAGCATTAATAAAACTGGAATATATAGATACCCAGAATTGTGATGCTACGCTTAATTGCATATCAATTGAGGTCAATTACCAATTACCAATTACAATATCACAAGCGTAACGAAATTTTGAAATATTGGATATCAAAGACCTCCCGAATGCAGAGTAACAATAATTCGCCACACCAGGAGACAGGTGTCATAAATCCGATCATCAAGGCATCCAAGGTTGGCTAAACAAGGTCTTTTACTCCAATAGTAAAATTCGTGAAGAAACACTCGCATTAACAATTGGAAGATGGCTAAAATATCTGCACGATAAACCAATTGGCGGAAATTCAATATAATAAATCTATCTGAATAAATATATACCGTTTCCTTTGAAGCTGTTTCAATTATCTTCCCTATCTAATGTCTGCATTTTAGAAACTGCATTCCATCATCAAGTTTTTTGCTTTTTAAATTAAATGAAAAACTTGAAAAATATTATTTCGAATTGATTGCGTCAATTTTAATTAAACGACAATCTTTAAGTTCTATTTAATTTAAATGTCTATTAAATCATTAAACAATGTTGATGCAATCTTCCCTAAATGGTCTAATGACTCTGGTTGGCAGTCGGCAAATGGGTGAATCATTATGTTTTATTAAAGAAAATTGAGCGATTTAACATTTTTAGCTTATTAACGATATTTTTGTAGTATATTTGAAGTTTATTATTTATTTATGAATTTATTAATCTTTAAGTATCATAAACATAACAGTAGGCAATTAAAAGTATCCATAATTTAGCGATTGTGTATTAAACACTCCAATAAAGTAAAACATCAACTTTTCATAAAATATTGCAATAATTAAAACTTTTCTACTTAAAATGCAATAAATTTGAAATAATCTTAATTATAACGTGGCTACTTATTGAAGACTTGAATGATAAGTCAAGACACGACTTCCAATTTAGAACGGTCATAAATAGACACTAAATTAATTATAAAAATTAAATTAGAAGTTTAATAATGTAATTTAATTGCAACATGTAACTTAATAAGTAGTCAAAAATATTATACAAAAAACTTTCAAGTTTATTAAGATCGATCGTGCATCATACCTAATGATTTATAGTAATCCGTATTTTTTATTCAATAAAATTTCACAATTTCGATAATAACTCCGGCAGCTTACAATTCTGAAGTTTTAATAGCGCATTTGTTGACGATCTAACAAAAATTGTAGCTTTAGTGTTACATTGTAATCAAGTCAATTTTCTTTTAGTTACACTTCATTTAATAGCTGATTGACGCTTTAAAATCCAATGTAGTAATTGCATTTTTCACACGATAATCAAGCCAAAATCAAAATTGGTAAAACTTCGAAATGTTAAATTTATATTAAGGTCAAAATTTAACGCGATCGTGATTAAATAATCGATTATTAAATAAAATTCTTTATACAATTATTCCTAATTTTATCTAATATCTACAAGGATGATTTGTAACCATTTTTGTTTATTAATTTTTAAATTTTTCTAAATTATTATTAAAATTATAGTAATTGAAAATAATAATCACAGCATAGTTTGTAGCTAACAAGAGTTTGCATCATTCTTATTTACTAGACATTTTTTTATTAAAATACTTTTTAAGACGGAACCGTACCCATTCATTTACCCATTTTCAATTAATATTGATTGGATTAACGAGATTCTCATAGTAAACGTATTATCACATTTAATAAATTAGTTATCGTTCCAAAACCTGGTTAAGTTTATCAAAAAATTTAAATTCTAAAAAAATTAAAATATAATTAATTGCATCTTGAATTATGTTAAAGAAATAATTAATTACTGTAATTATTACAAATAATTCAATGAAAATTCAAAAGTAAAGATATTTAACTAAAGTAGGTTTGCATTTGGCAAATTATCCAAAATATTTGCAAATAAATTATGTTCTTGCTTCTAGCCCATCTTTCAATAATATACTACTTATATGAATGTTGTAAAATAATATTAATTGCGTTATACCACATAATTATTATGCATTTGGTTTAATTTATTGACCCGCACGTAAAACATATTACCAGGAGCGTTGGAATGGGATTCTATAGTTGTGATGCACAGGTTCATAGATTTATGCAATCCAGTACAAAAAAAAGGTATATTTAGTACGACATAGTACTTCATTTTTGATTGTTTTCTTAATTGATGTATTCTATTCTAGAGGCATGAATTTTCAGGCGGTTTTTGAAGCTCTGTACAAACGAATCAAAAAATATTTTTATTATCTCTTTTTTTATCATTTGTTTATTGATATTTTCAGATTACATAAAAAATTATCCGAAAAAAAATTAAAATTCACGAAGTTATGAGCTGGCAAAGAGGGAGGTCCAAAAAAAACTGGCGTGAACTATATCTCAAGTTCTAATGAACCGATTTATTTCAAAGGGCATAGCCCAATAAGAGGGTGCAAAGTCCCCCGTCTAGGATTTTGACTGGAACTAGGGCATTTGATTTGGTATCAAAAAAGAACAAGCCCCCCAAATTTTCAGCCCGCTAGGGCAACCCTAGCATCTGCTCCCGCCGAAAAAGCCACTTTTCATCATTTTTACGATAACTCTCGCTAGAAATAACATTTTCACACCCGGTTTTCGGCATTCAAAGGGTGATTTAATGAAGAAGACGTCTGAATTTTTTCAGCTTTTTGGGTTCTATAATCAAAAAATGACACCCATTTTAATATTTGGAACGTGATTTTCAGGACTTTATCTCCTCCCGGCACAAAATTAAAAAATGTTAATTTTTGGCATTTTTTATTACCTTTCAGATGGTGTATTGCGAAAAAATTTTTAAGTAGGACCCAAGGTCAAAAACATGTGAAATATGCGATTTTGCACATTTTTGGCCTATTTTTGACCGTTTTATTGACTCTCTCGCGGCGTTTTTGGGAACATTGCGTTACCATGAGGTTCATGAGACATTTGAGCCCAAGTTCCAACCCCTCGTGAACGATTCTGCCCAAAAATGAAGCTCCAAAATCAAGTCAGCACCATAAAAACCCCTCAACTCCCACTCTCTGACCCCCATAATTTGTGCAAATAGACATCGAAAGTTTTGGTGAATTCTGAGACGGTAAGGGTAATTGAAGGGTAAGCGAGCTCAATTAACTACAGAGGAATCTAACAAGTCTCGATTCGTGACCAAGTTGAGATGGGTGGTAGAAGCCGTCCACGGGATCATAAAAGAGAAATATCACTTGCTAGACAATAAATTGGACAATAAAATGGTGCCAAAGACTGGAACATACTGCAGAATAGCGTTCTTCCTGAATAATCAATTTGGTAAACGACTCGATTCTGATGTTGAAATGAGTGATGAAATTGTAGATGCGATGAACGCCAGAAAAACTTGTGAGAATGCACTGAGCAAAGAAGTTGAGGAAAATCGTTGGATCAGGCGTAAGTGAGACTTAAAACATATGACATCTGCAGATATTTTGGACTTTCCTGAATTAACAAGACGTGACCTCGTAATATTGTTTACTAGTACATACCAACTAAAACAAACTTTATCCTACCTCGCCGAGATTTTGGATGAACACGACAACCTCAAAGTGTTGTTTTACAAAGAAAATGAAAAAATGATTCGAGTTTCTGTACCTTCCAGGCATAAGAGCAGAAAAAATTACAATTGCTTTGTAGAATATACACCGAATGCAATTGGACCTGGAAGTATATTGAGGTATTGTTGTGACTGTGCGAATTGAAATCGAACAGTAGGATGTTGTGCTCATGTAGCTGCAATCATTTATTATCTCTCCAATGGACGATATGAAGATAGAATTTTGAGACCAGCCGAGATCTTAACAAAATCATTCATGACCGATAATGTAGTGGCGTGCATCAACGACGATTCAGATGATGACGAGTGAGATTTTCTGGGACAATGAATAAAATTAGGGAATTTATAAATATAGAAGAAACTGTCTAATAAATAAAATCTGTTAAAAAACATACTGAGAAAATTATTTAGTTCGAGTATAGGTAAATGCCTAACCTCAAGTAAGTACATCATAGGTCAAACAGGCCTTCTCGGGGGATTTCAGGGGCGCTCATGCAGTTTCCGGGGTCAGTTGTTTGATTTAATATTTGCAAGGGTTAAGACTGAAATCGAAATATGGGTTTTAAATGAAAAAAATTGTAATAAAAAATCGTGGGAGTCAGAGAGTGAGAGTTCAGGGGTTTTTATGGTGCTGAATTGATTTTGGAGCTTCATTTTTGGGCAGAATCGTTCCCGAGGGGTTGGAACTTGGGCTCAAATGTCTCATAAACCTCATGATAACTCAATGTTCCCAAAAACGCCACAAGAGAATCAATAAAACGGTCGAAAATAGGCCAAAAATGTGCAAAATAGCATATTTCACATGTTTTTGACCTTGGGTCCCACTTAAAAATTTTTTCGCAATACACCATCTGAAAGGTAATAAAAAATGCCAAAAATTAACGTTTTTTAATTTTGTGCCGGGAAGAGATAAAGTCCTGAAAATCACGTTCCAAATATTAAAATGGGTGTCATTTTTGGGTTATGGAGCCCAAAAAATCTGAAAAACTTCAGACGTCTTTATCATTAAATCACACTTTGAATGCCGAAAACCGGGTGTGAAAATGTTATTTCTAGCGAGAGTTATCGTAAAAATGGTGAAAAGTGGCTTTTTCGGCGGTAGTAGACGCTTGGGTTGCCCTAGCGGGCTGAAAATTTGGGGGGGCTTGTTCTTTTTTGATACCAAATCAAATGCCCTAGTTCCAGTCAAAATCCTAGACGGGAGACTTTGCACCATCTTATTGGGCTATGCCCTTTAGTGTGAATGTTCTTTATACGTTTCTCTATTGTGAACCACGCTCAGTTCAAAATTTTAAGTTCAACTAATTTTAAAAAATTCGAAATTGTTAATTAAAACATGCAAAAGAAAAAAAAATTTTCAAACAGTCGCCATTTTGTGAAAAAATTTGTGTTTTACTTTTCCAAGGTTTATGCTATAGCGGCATCTATAAAGAACATTCACACCAAATTTCAATGAAATCGGTTCATTAGAACTTGAGATATCGTGCATGCCAGGTTCAACTTCGTGAATTTTAAGGGTTTTTATTTTCGGGAAATTTTTTATGTAATCTTAAAATATCAATAAACAAATGATAAAAAAATGGATAATAAAAATATTTTTTGTTTCGTTTGTACAGAGCTTCAAAAACCGCCCGAGATTCATGCCTCTAGACTAGAATACCCCCTTAAGAAGACTGACTACAAACAGGATACAAGCTGCCCGGAAAAGATAAAATTAAAGAACACAAAAGAAGGCTTATCAACAATGATACAACATTCAAGTACGAAAATTATTGTTTCGCATATAGTGAAATTAATTATTTTACTTTATTGCAGGCTACGAAGGGCGCTAAAGTACTGTTTTAGTGCAGCCTGTCGGCAGTAGTGAAACTGGTATTTATTAAATTTAATAATTACCTTTTCCTTTTGAAGCAAAAATAAATATGTTTTATTCGGAGAAAATGTGATTTTTGTGATTGGTTTGAAAAGTTAGATACATTTCATATCCAGACGACAGTATTTGATAAATTACAAAAACTAAATAAGTGGATTTTTGATCGTGTGATCTTCCGGCGGTAATAAATTCCACCTATGGTCTCTTTTAAATCTGGCTGGCGCTGGCCAAACAAACTTTCGCTAGAACATGTAAATTCTACCTGTGCTAATTTATGGTTACTGAATTAAGATTAAGATAATTTTAACTGCAATAAATGATTTTTTAATTTATTAGAACACTTGGTCTCACGAAATCCATATTTTGAAGACGATAAAATTTGAATACCTTTTATAATTGCGAAAAGTTCGTAATTTTTTTAATGAGTAAATCTATTTGGTTACATTTTGACTTTTAACTTTCCATCATTACATGCCACTGTTGTTTTTTGTTAAATTTCAAAATTATTTTCCTCTGTCTTGTTTTACTGATGGATTGCTTGATGGAGCCCTTATGGTAACGGTGCTGGCTGCTCCAATGGAAAATGACGTCACTGTTGGCTTGCTTGCTTGTTTCCTCGCTGGATTTCTGTGATAGATTTCGTGCCATTTGTTTTGATGGTTTCTGCTCTACAAATCCCCAAGGGCCAAGATCTAGCTCATCAGATTAAAATTACATTTTCTTGTGTTTAGACAACTATTTTTAGTCGGTAAATAAAATATCTGATTATTATTTTGTATGATTTGATTTATCAAAATAAATTAAAGGGTGGGCCGTATACCATCTATGTCAGGCCCCTTATCGCAGGCCGGATTAGTGGTACTCGCGGGGCGGATTTGGCCCGCGGGCTGTAGTTTTGAGACCCTTGGTTTATGTGATGGATTTCAGGGCTAATCAATAAAAAGGCCGCTTCATGTTTGTAAAGCCGAGTGCTACCGCGAAATGTCGAGTTTCACTGCCTACTACCTGTCACTACCTACGTACGCCCCGTATGTGGGCTTAAACTGGGGTTGGAAATTTTGTAATTATGCTACATTTTCATTTTTTTTAAATATAAATTCTAATCTTGTGGGTTAGTTTGCTTCTATTATTGCAAACATATTGTCTGGTTTAATAACCGGACATCCTCGTGACTTACTTAAAACAAAGCTTATTATTTCACCATATATTCGCTATGAAGATTACACTGCGACATGCTTTTGCTACATATAGTATACTGCTTGTCGCGTCGTCTTCTGGAATTTAAACGACAGAACAGTTAGTTAAAATCAATCTATTTTTTGTGTCGGTTTTTTATTGAAATGGCTTCGTATGATCACATATAAAAAAGTGGACTAAAGAAGACGTAATGCAAAACTGAATTACACAATTTTGAGTAATCCCAAATGTAGAGCAAGCTATCTTAATCTAAAACTATCACTTGTATTACTTTCATTCTCTATTATATTGATTTACGTCACTCATTGACTACCTATTACCAAGATTTAACAAAAGAATGCGTATAATTAGTTTATAACAAAAATGTTGCTATTTCATAGATTTACATTTCATCCACGAATATTGAGAAATTCTTGTGATGATCAAAAATGCAACTCGAGAGAGTTATATATATATTTATTTCTTACTCGACAGAGTCTGTCGTGCCAAGAGAAATTCACGGTCAACTTGTTTAACCGGCAGCAGTGCCGGCGGCATTACTAAACTTTTGGTCTTAATTATCTGCTTTAGATATTGGATAATAAAGTCTTGTGAGAAACAAACATATTAAATATATTTATCCAAAATGTTACGTTTGGTTCAATGGCGCATATAGTGTTTACATTTATAATTTGCCAGTATGGAGAGAGCAATGAAAGTGGATATGGATTCTACGTTTTGAGAGCACCCTCACTTTCAATTATATAACACATCATAACATAATATACTCTACATGTAGTCAGATGTTTGTTTTCGTCGCTCTAGTAGCCAAATAAAAACAGATTTGATCTACTTTTTTTTTGCGAAAACTAAAGAAATTTTTACAAAATTTTGCTTTTTAATTTTTTTTATTAATAGTACCAATAATAGAACCAATTTAATTTTTTTTAACTTATCACCTGTATTTATTTATGACACCAATAAATAGTAATACAAAAAAAATTAATGAAATCGGGGAGTGCCATATAACGTGAGAAAAAATTTACATTAAGAAATTTCAAAAATCGTGAAAAAAATTTATTTTAGTAAATTTTATATTTATGACTTAAATTCGCAATATTTTTCAAATTTTAATTGCTGACACGAACTTTTTATTGCAGTACAATTTATGTAAGTCAATGCAAATGGTCAATTTTTAATTTCTCGTCTATTAATTACTCTTACTTGTTAACGTTGACAATGTGATTAATTACTATATACCTAAATAAAAAATAGGATAGGTTAGTATTTGTCTTAATTGGAGTACAATATTTAGCAATAAGTGGCCTTCAAACTACTTTTTAGTAATACTTGAAATGCAGATGATTCTAAATTAATCAAGCTCATCTAATTGAGCAAGTTTTGTTTTATTGAGTAAATTTGGTAATTAAATAATAAAACTAATAATTAAACATTATTTAATCCCAATAATTATTATTTCAATCGTATCAATGCAAAGGAATATGCTGAATGCTTGCTTGGTCAATTACCATACAATAAATATTTTAATATACAAGGTAGTACGTATAATTGCGATAATTACGAGACGTAAGCTTTAATTATCCAAGATCGACATTTTAATACATTTGCCATATCTGTATTTTAAATATCTAAGCTATCATTAATTAATTAATTAAATAGTTATTTAATTATTAATTAAATCAAATTAACATAATAATAAAATATAAGGTGGCAACCAGAAGCTAAGCACGGTGACTGCTGAATCGAAATCTCCGGTGATTTCTTGGTAGGCAATGGCAAACTGCCGTGAAAATCCCTTCGTTAAATCTGCTAAAATCCACTCTCAAACTTTTGTTTCTCAAAAACTATCGTAAATTTTTTGTTTTAATTTTTATTAATTTTTTGCCGCCTTTTAAAATTAAAAGGATTACACTGAATTTTAATATTTCAAAACTTACTAGAAACTTTTGTAATGATATGGGAAACATCGCTCACTTTACAAGATGCTTAACTATGTAATTGCGTGTAAACGTAAACAAAAGTTGTTTATTATACAAAAATAAATAAATTTAATGATGCAATTAAGTAATATATTATTGGACGACAAAGAATGAACGGCAGACGCGTGTTTCAGGCTGATTAGTTGTATGTAACTTCCAACATTTTATATTTTAAAATTCAAAACCAAATCTTTGTTTAACAAAATTTTTCAAATATAAAAAATGGGAAATTTAAAATCAAACGATAAACGCATCCATATGCACTCGCATTGATTTTGCTCAAATTTACCTTTAAAAAATTTAATTTTACGAATTTTACCAATTTAACCAATTACAATTGCCAAATTCAAATCTTATTTCTTGTAAACTACAAAATCTAAATGCAAATTACAAACTTATTACTATACAAAATATTCAAATGATTTTCAAAATTTTGAGTAAAATTTAATTGGTATAGTCAACAACTTACTAAAAATGATATCAGAACTCAAATTAATTCCCCTCATGCGAAAATTTTGCTCTGCGACAAAATCCGAGTTTCCCAACCTAGTTACAACTTCAACTAGTTGGAAGAAAAACAAGAAAATTTTATAATATTTATTAAACCACAATTATTATAAAATTTTTGCAATATTAAAACTTCGAACAAAATATCAAATTTACAAATGAAACAAAATCAAAATCAGACAAAATTGATAATGATCTTCAAATACGACAATATAAATATTTTTAGCTGTTGCATCATAGGTAACAGTCAGTTAATCTGTACCACAAATTTCCCTTTTTCTTATACCATTGAAAAGAGGACAATTAAATTAATTTGGCTCCTCCAACCAATTTATACAGTAGAATCCGCTTAATGTGATCACGGATAATGTTATCAGTCGGTGATTGTGATCATTTTTTTTTGGAAACCGGCCACTTTTTCTTTTTTCTTTTCTTCTATTTTGTTCTAATCCAAGTCTTCTAAAATTCGCCTTTTTATAAATTTCGCTAATTGCTATCAGTTATCAGTTATAAGTAAATATCATTGAAATGTCCTTGGCCCAAAGTGATCACATTAAGCGGATTCTACGTACTTGGAATTTTATATGTAAAATTTTCCATTTTTAAATACCGTTTAACTAATGGATAATCTACCGAATTTTTTTAAAAATCATTATACTTAAAAAATAGTCCTCTTTCCAATGGTATATAGAAAAAAATGAAATTCACTGACTGAAAAACCCAAAATTTTGTTAGTAGTAGCACGGCTAGAAGTCAACCCCGGCTAGCTCCGCCCAATAAAACACACTGCTGCATCTATTTAGGTAAAGCACACATACCGTGAGCATTTGCCCACCCTGTTGATTAGAGTTGATTGGTGGGCATCCAAAAATCAAATTTTTTAGGTGCTTATTTCAATAATGTATTTGTTTGAGTTTATTTATAAATTTTGTGAGCTCCTGTCCACCCCAAATACGAGTATATCTTTTAACATATAGTATACATTCACAACATCCCTATCCCACGAGAAATACAGACCAAACAGGTTTTAAAGCCGATGATACTACATACTAGAGTAGCTCATTCCGTTTCCAAACCATCATCAACCGCCTACCAAACAGCCATTTTGACCTCCTCCCCAAGAAACACTTTAAATTACAAAGATGGAACTAGACACATCCCCCATGGCGAAATATAGCTTTCCGTAGTGTCCTCAAATCCCTCTAATACTTTATCACAAATTTGCGGCTGCAGGAGGACGTTAATACAGATTTTTTTTGTCAAAACGGATTCTAGGTAAAAAAACAAAAATCGGAAATATAAGGCAATAAAATAATGATATAAGCGAAACAGAAAATATCTTGGAGGTCTCGATGAAAGGGTCCATGGGTCGACATGGTTCATTGTTCATCATGGTTCAGTTGTTAATTCATCTGTGTAATATTCTTTAACAATTTTTATAATAACAGTTTCATACTTAATATTATAGATAAAACATATTATTATTTTTTAGCCGGGCTTTTAAACCCCTGGAGCATTATTCGATCGAACACAATGAGCACTTATAGTTACGCCACTGACCTTATAGGTACTTCAGCACATATTTGATTTATTTAAAATGCACTTTTTATAAATTTAATCCGAATATTAAAAAATTGAGTAGCAATGGAAATATTTGCAGTCTTCTTTAATTCTCAGTGGCGCAATAAGCAGTTGAGAGACCTGTTTGCGAAGTTTGTAACGGGTCCTTGTTTTTATAAAACACAAAAATTAAAAAAAATAATAAATAGCTTATATGACCATAATTTTAAGATAAAGAAATAACATAACTACATTAAGGGTCGATTTTACAATAATCGGATAAAATTAGTATAACGTTATATAATAACAATTACAGGGTTCCCACTTGTTTGGAAAACCATGAAAATCTGGAAAAGTTCTGGAATTTAAGTTTTCCCTGATTGTGTCAGAGAATTTCTCATGTGCCAAGTCAAGGAAATTAAATTAAATTTTTTTTTAACTTTAAAATAAATTTGTTTTTAAATTTTAAAATTAAATTTATTGTATTTAATTAAAAGTTAAAAATTAAAAAAAATTATTGATTTTAATTTAATTTTAACCCGTTTTAGCCACACTAGTGCAAATTCGCACAACTTAAAATTTCTTATTCTTAGCTCTCTTTAACGGCGTTCTGTAACTGGATCCCTTTATCACGACAAATATATGTTGTCACCTTAGATTACTACCTGAAGAAGGTCCCGGCAAAATTCGTTTCGAAACTACAGTTATAGCAGTGCATAAAGTGAAGCGAGGTGCAAATTAGCACTAGTGTAGTATTAGCGTTAGTAAAGTTGGAGTGCAATAAAAAATTTTTTCTGTATATTAGATGCGGTCTTTGCATCGAGTGGGTTAATAAAACAGATTATGATTATATTATTATATATTTATTAAAGATATCTTTGAATTTTTAAACTTTTTTCTAAAAAATACTTTATTTTGTCATCATAGACCAACCAGGTACTGTTTATTCTACCTTTTAAATATACACATTTTCAAACACCCTTAAAAAATCCTAAATGATCTGTTACGATAATGAAATATTTTCTTCCAAAAGTACAATATTTAAACATGAATTTAAAAAAAAGAAACATCATTTCCGTCGAATAGCAAAAAATGGCGATTTTTTTACAAAAACAGATTTGTGAAAAATTTTGTTTTGATTTTGACGTATTTTCAGTAACTTAATATAATTTTTCGGATTCGAGACCATCACCACTAGATTGCTGGGAAAGTTTTACTCCAAGAAACATTGATTATCAAATACTTTTCGGCTATTTATACGAGTTATACGAGTTACAGTACTTTGAAAATGCAAAATCCCAATTCGCACTAGTGTGGTTTGTATATATGTATCCATGATCGAGATGTGGTTACTACGGGTTAAAATTAAAACCTTTTTTACCTTTTTATTTTTTTGTCAGGGAAAACCTGGAAATGTCAAGTCAATGTCTAAACACTCAATTATTGATGATAAATGATGCTCACTTTGTTTACCTCAATAAGAGAAGACTGCCAAAATATTATATTTCTTTGTGAATATTAAAAAATGAATACTAATACTAGATTATTTCATTATATTTTTAATGATTTTAATTTTTTTTTAAAAGATTGAAAAATGTCACAGTAGAATTGGGGGCCCTTTTAGCCGGGGGCCCGTGTGAGTCGCACCCACCACACCCCGGTAGTTCCGCTCCTGATTATACTATGAAAACTTCAAACGGGGATTTGCAATTTTATGAAAAAGTATTTGCCATGATTAATTTAAAAAAGCTACCTAAGTGTTTTTCCTTTATTTTTTGTGCATAAATTGCAGAGCTGCTTTTACACGCTCTTTAAACATGGTTAGGCGATGATTAAGTATGATTAAGTATTTAATATTTTACACCGAATGCATTAACTGCATCTTCCATTGTTTGGTGAAAATTTTATGAGACTATAAAAAACAATTTAATTTTTGTGGAAATGATAAGAATAAATTAAATAGATATTGTATTTAAGTAGTATTATTTCCGGAAATAATGATGTGACTATTCAAAATTTAATGATTCACTAAGGAAGTATACGATCATTTTTTGCTTTTAAAACCATCACCAAAAACAAAATACTGCCTTAAACAATATCTGGGCATAAAAGTTCTTTAAACAATATGGGTTTGATTGACCATTATCTCATTGAATAATCACAAGTTACAAAATTGTAGAGCATAATAATTATTGATTTGATCTCCTACAACTAACTGTAACTAACTGTGTATTAACTATTTCTTAGTAATGTTGTTGCAGAGAAATTTGATTGAATTTTCAATAGCTCATTTCGAGTTGAATTCTGTTACATAATTCTACTAAAATGATATTGACATAAAACATAAGTTTTTTACTACTTTTGCAAGATTGGTACTTACTATTTTTTCAAAGCCTTTTCTTAACTCACTCCAAGAAAAACGACGCTAAGATAAAAACAAATGCAACGAAAACAGCAGAAAAAGTATTAAAATAAGTCGAAAATAAAACACTTGCGTCTGTCAAGTCGAAACAAAAAACCAAAACGTCGATGTGTAGAGTTTGACATCATAAAAAATCAAAACGTTGAGTGTCTTAATACTACTTGATTGGCTTTAAATTTTTTTATAAGTACTGGTACCTACATATACTACGGTGAGTCATGGTTATATGTGTAAAATATTACCTATCTTAAAAACTTATCAGGGTGGCCATGTTTTAAGAAACAAAAAAAAGGTGATAATATACGAATTACGATGCGTCACGCCGTTCGGATTAATTTGTTTGTTTAAGGTCGTTTAAATCACATCCTATGAAGGAAATTTTCAAAAATGTGAACTGTGCAATCCTCTTTGGTAAATATTTGTGATTTATCCACTTCAATTTTCATTTAAACTATCCACATAAATTTGAGTAACATTTTGTGCAGATAAAATTTTCCAACAGTGACTAATTTTCAATTTTGTTCGCAAATTTTTAAATTTCGGGTAAGTGCTCGATCGGTTACATTATTTTCGTTTTGTAATTTTGATTAGTTTTCGAGGGCCATTTTTAAACACTAAATTTATTTTAGCTTGCCGTTTTGCCACCACTGGCGTCAGAAAAATACTGCGCGTTTAATTTCTATCTGGTTTGGACCTGTCGAATAAGCGTTGCTTCTTAGGAGATAAAAATCAAACTATTGTGTTTTAATGGTAAATTATGGAAACTATCAAAGAGAAGACATCTTTTTAAAGTTTCGTGGTTTTTGGAACTTAAGTCGGTGATTAAGAAACTTTGGTTTATATAGTTGCTAAAGTGCAGTGTCATTTTGGAAACAATTGAAGAACAATTCAAATGTGTCACTATGCAATGAACAGTTTAGTTCTTCTAGAATATTCAATAGAAACGTAAGTTCTTTAGTTTCTTGTTGGTGCAAAACTTTCAAATCAAATTTTGGTTTTACAGCCGGTGGATGACGTGAAGGACGTTTTTGCAAAATAATACGCAGTTCCAGTACGATGACATTAATTTGTCCAAACTCTTTGTTTGAACTGACCAGGAAAATTCCAGAGTTTACAACGATTGAAACGTAAGTCTTTGAGTATTTTTCTAAACACAAACGAAAATTCATGAATGAAGCATCTAAGTTTTTATCCACCATCCAGTTTTGCTTTGCGTTTTAGTTTCATTTTAAGTTTTTCCATGCAAATACTACAAGAAAGTGTTATGTTTTAACCCTTATGTTATAATAACCGGGTACCCGGGTACCCCCCGTGTTGTATTTGTATGAAAACAACAGAAAAAAATAAATTTTACGTTTTGAGCTCCCGGATCGTCGTTACTTAAGCTCAAAAGCAAGCAAATCGTGAATTTGAGTTATTATTTTTTTTATTTTTTTAAATTAGTTTAAACTTCGACCCGGGTACCCGGTGAATGTTCATCACAAACCGGCAGTTGACATTTGCTGCAATAGAAATTACATCTGCTCCCTGAGGTGAACCATACTACTTAGTTTGTGATGTTATTTACATTTCTACAGCTTCATTTCTTCTTAAACGTACTTACGGTGGCTCCAGGAATTAATCGTACACTCCTAAGTTAACAATGTAAACAGTACTTTTTGAAGCCTTTTTTTTGACTCATAAAAATCGCTTTTATAGAAAAACTTATTAAAGCTTTTTGTTGAAAATTTCATTCTCTTCATGTTTGTTTCTATATATTTTTCCATTTTGTCGCACCGTGTCTGAGTAACAGTGACTTTAAAAACACTAGGTAGTAAATTTAATGACACTCCGGTGTAACAAAATAAAAAAATGTATAGAAACAAAAATAAAAGGAATAAAATTTGTAACTTTGTCTAAAACATTTTGTTATAAAATCGATTTTTATATGACAAAAATAACTTCAAAAGGAACTATTTACATTGTTATCATAGGGGTGTACGAATAATTCCTGGAGCCACTGTAGATACTCAATAACAATATATATTAAAAAAAAATTTAAACACTTTTTTTACTGAAATATCAAAAATTTAAATATTACAGTAAATGGGTACTCGTGTACTCCGGGTGCTTGGGTATTAACATAAGAGTTAATGGTAAAAATGTCAATTATTGCTCAGGTGCTTTTTCTTTTCCCGTACTTTGTCGTTGAAATGAAAATTGTGGGTTCTCCAGAATATTAACCAATTAGATATTGTTGAAAAATTTTATAAAATACATAGTTAACCCTTTAGAAGATTTTATGAATTATTGAATGTAAAACAAATCAGATCTTATTAGATTGAGCTTATTGGATCCAGAGATTCAAAATGTTATGACTCGTAAGGTTTATTTTCATTTACAAATATTGCACAATATTTTACAATCCCCCCTTCCCATAATGAATATCGTCTTTGCGTCACTTAAATAAATAACATTTAAAAATTTGAAATTTCATGCTCTTCTGATTAATAAGATTTGCGGTTTTAGAACGGTTAAGGAGATGGACTTGAAACCTATTTGGTTTTCCATTTTATTATTATTTATATTACAAAATATCGATTACAAAATATACTACAATCACAATAAGAATTAACAAATTTTTTTAATTTTTAGTTAAAATCGACATTGGTGCGTGAACGTGAAATTCGTATTTCGCGAACGGGAGTATGATGTGTCGAATATGAATCTTTGTGGATAAACTTGATGGTAGCTTATTTATTAATAATCGCCAATCATTTTTTTAAATACTTGAGTGAAAAATTTATGCTTTCGAGTAATTTTTTATAAAAGTTTTCATTCGAAATCGTTAAATAAATGTGCAAGTGTCCGGGTTGGTGAGTTATGGACGATCGCAAAGCTGTTATGGTCAAAAACAATAAGGCAAAAGGACTACAGTGTTAAAGGTACTTTCAGAAAAACTATTCCCATCTGAAATGATAACTAACAAAGAATTTTCTTTATTATTACAGGTAGGGCCCACTTCTTGGGTTTAGCAGCAATTCAGGTTAGTGAACTTGTCTCTCCAGTGATGTAGCCCAGTGAATTGTTTAAAATTGTAAAAACTTGCATTTTTCTTTAAATGCACGATGTGTAGTTTGGTAAGAAAAGTTTTTTTACGTACCTACTGAAGTTAATACATTACAAATAACTAATTTTATTTATAGTAGATTTTCATTGCTCAAAAGTTAGTTAATTTGTTTACTATAATAATAAGGCTATGACTAGAAATGCATTTTCAATTTTAATATTCACTCAAAAAAATGTTTCATACAATAATTATTAGAGTAAAGGTAAGATCAAATTAAATGCACTCAACTTATACTTCTTAATGATTTATTTATTCTTGGCAAGGCTTTTCAACCATTTTACGGGCCTTAATCATGCCAAATGCCAAAAATGAAAATTGCTATATAGATTGTAAAAAAACGACGTAAAAAAACATGTCATATAAGTAAAAAGCTTTTTAAAAATGAAGAAATATGAAAATAATGGTTTCGTAGTGTACCCTAGCTTAGAAATAGATAGAAGAGAAGTTTCGGGTAACATAATTTTCTTTTCAAACCTTAAAGCTTTTTTGGTGCCTTCCATAAAATACTACTTTCTTGCAGCAAGAGAGCTATAAATGTGGGTCAAAGTTATCTTTTTGATAACTTAAAATCCATTGGGTTTAACCCGCACAGGTTTGAATCCTGTTCGCAGCGTTCCTTTTATATAAACAATAAACCATTTTATAATTATTTATAACCTCGATTCCAAATATGCAATCACATTAAAAATTAACAAATTTTTAAAATTTTCAGTTAGAATGGACATTGGTGCGTGAACGCGAAATTCGTATTTCGCGAACGGGAGTGTGATGTGTCGAGTACGAATCTTGGTGAAAAGCTTGATTGTAGCTTATTAATTAATAATCGCGAATCATTTTTTTAATACTTAAGTGAAAAATTTGTGCATCCAAGTGTCTTTTATAAAAATTTTCATGCGAAATCGTAAATAAATGTGAAAGTGTCATAATTGGTCGGTTATGGACGATCAAGAAGCTGTTTTGGTCAAAAGGAATAAGGCAAAAGGACTACAGTGTTAAAGGTAATTTTACAAAAACCTTTCTTATCTGAAATTCTAACTAACAAGGAATTTTCTTTATCATTCCAGGTAGGGTCCACTTCGTGGGTTTAGCAGCAATTTAGGTTAGTAAACTTTTTTCTTCAGTGATGTAGCCAGTGAATTGTTTAAAATAGTTAAATAATGCATTTTTCTTTAAATGCACGAACTGTAGTTTGGTAAGAAAAGCTTTTTTTACGTACTGAAGTAATAAATTACAGATAACAAACTTTTTTTATAGTAGGTTTTCGTTGCTCACAGTTGGTTAATTTGTTTGCTATAATAATAAGGCTATGACTAGAAATGCATTCTATTTTAATATTCACTCAAAATCATACAGATGATGAATATATTTGTTCTGAAAAAGTAAGAGGCTTCTATTCCCATTTAATAAAATCACACAAAATATCACATCAAATGCCTAAAATATTCACATGGTTGAACGTTCCCCCCGTGAAAGCAGCTTTTAAATTTTGAAAAACATCAATAGAAAAGCGTGTGGTTATTATAGATATTAAACTGTGAAATTCATAACCCCACGCTTTTATATTGATGTGTTAAGAAACTTTGTATGTTCTAATTTGAAAAATTGGAGAGTTGTTTTCAAGGAGCTCTATTTGTTCTTATTTTGAAAAATTAGGTTTTATATTTTTGTCCAATTTTTGTGCTTTTTATTTTTATTTAAATTTTTGGAAAAAGCTTTGTTTAAAAACCCATTTTCTCAATTTTTTCTTATTCTCGCAATACAACTGCAAAACAACAAAGTGTTTGTTGTAAGTACTGTGTGTGGTCTATAGTGAAATTTTTATTTTTATAAAATGTTTTCAACTTTTCAATTCAAAATTTTAAAGTTTTTCTTTTACTAAAAATTTAAACCTGTGGTTTTGCTAACTTAGTGCGTTCATAGGTCATTGATTTTGTAGTTCCCACAATCAACTACTAAGGCTAAGGTATTCGGTTTAAATCTGAGAAGAAACTAATTCTCTTTACGACTCTCTCCATGCTTAGGAGGGCACATAAATCAATTCTAAAACTTGCTAAAACTTTCATCTCGTAGAAGGAGGAACATCAATTATTCTGCGGCAGACAGAAAAAGTTAATAAGAAAAGAAGAAGAAGAAGAAGAATATTGAATATAAATTAGAAGAAAGAATTAAATGATTATTACCAAAAAATACCTAATTATCAAACCAAAGTGAAGTAGAAAGATTTGGACGAAATTTAACGAGAAATTTCACATTGGAAATCCAAGGAAATTTCCCAAAATTAAATCAGATTGTTTATGTAAGAAAATTTATTTACAATATAAAGTGGTATAATTATGCTATATTATGAAAAATATTTCAATAAATAAATAATATTATCTACACTTAAGCAATAGAAGCAGAAATCAGTACGTATCCTTAAATAATTCAATCCAAAATCATGTTCCATTTAAATCTGCAGTTATCATAATATGTTGTATTATCGTCTCAATAAAGAAATAAAACATAAATTAAATTCTTTAAGTTTTGGAAGTATGACTTTGCTAAATAAAAGCAAATCACACTTAATACGGTCCCGATCCACCTCCATTCTGCGATCCCCTTCCTTGGTAGTCATCTTCAGAAGTGAAGCTTCCGCCGTTTCCTTGCGGTCGTCCACTAGGATATCCATTGTTTTGATTAGCACCATTAGAATTATCATTTTGAGATCTTCTGTTACCACCGTTTTGACTGCCTCCTCTTGATGATCCTCCGCTAGGATATCTTCCATTAGAAGAACCGCCACTTGGATAACCACCATTAGAAGGACCACCACTGGGATATCCACCATTCGAAGATCCGCCATTTGAAGGTCCTCCACTGGGATAACCTCCATTAGATGAACCTCCATTGGAATATCCACCATTTGATGAACCTCCACCTGAAGGTCCACTGCTTGGATAACCGCCATTTGAAGAACCACCATTTGAAGGGCCACCGCTAGGATACCCACCATTTGAAGGGCCACCACTGGGATAACCTCCATCGGATGAATCAGAATACCCGTTTGATGAACCACCGTTATTTATTTCTCCTAAAAAAGATAAATATTAAATTATAAACTACCTTATAGGTAGACTAAATTGATAAATGCAGATTCAAGCAATATCTTTCAAGGAAACCCAGAATTTATATTAACTTATTTTAATTAACTTAATCTACCTTCGTAACTAATTTTTGGTTTATATCCTTCAGTATCTGCTTGGTACTGCACAATCTGTTTTCTCCCATCAGGAAGAAGTACATCGTACTCGCCTGTAGCGACATCACCGTCTCTTTCTTCTTGATGTCTAAATTGAGTGCCAGATTGTTCATCGTTCACTTCATACTCGAATTGATACTTAGCAGGTTCCTAAAATTTAAATTAAATGTTATAAAAACTGTAAAATAGCAATATTAAAGTTATATACTGTTGATTCTTCTGTATTTCCTCCATAACCGCCATTTCCACCGTTACCGTTTGGTGGCAAATATCCCGATTGTGGTTGACCACCATTTGGAGATCCGTATGTAGAACTTGGTTGTCTATTATTTTGATTTCCATTTCCATTCCCTTGACCTGGTGGACCATAAGATGAACTAGGTCCAGAATTTTGATTACCTCTTCCAAAACCATTTCCATTCCCTTGGCCTGGCGCGCCATATGTTGAACTAGGTGCAGAATTCTGATTGCCTCCTCCAAAACCGTTTCCATTACCTTGCCCTGGTGCACCGTAAGTAGAACCAGGTTGACCATTGTTTTGGTTGCCATTATTTTGTCCGGGAGCACCGTATGTAGAACTAGGTCTAGAATTTCCATTTCCGCCGTTACCTCGTTGATTACCTCCCCTGTTTCCATTGTTTTGACTTGGTGCACCGTAAGAAGTACTTGGTCTTCCATTTCTTTGATTTGGCGCTCCATATGTAGAGCTAGGGTTAGAATTACCAAAGTTGCTACCACCGTTTTGATCTGGTGTTCCATACGTAGAACTGGGTCTACCGTTGTTATTCTGACTTCTTCCTTGACCATTGTTTTGTCCTTGAGCACCGAACCCATTGTTTTGCCTGGAACCACCGCCGTTACCACCCCCAAAGCCATTGTTTGGGGCTCCATAAGTCGAGTCTGGTGTTTGTCTTCCGTTGTTTGGCGGTAAATAGCTTGATCCAGGAGTTTGATCGTTGTTACCTCCAAAACTTGGGGTACCATATGAACTAGATGGAGGTTGTCCACCACCATTTCCACCGCCACCACCGCCTCCGCCTCCATTACCGTTACCCGATCCTAAAGGATTGCCTGGTTGGAAACCTGGTGGACCATATGTCGAGCTGGGTTTTTGTCCATCTGAATGTGTTTATATAAGAAAAATTTAAAATAAAAAATAATTGTCTTACTCTGAGGTGGCAAATAGGAATTGACTGGAGGTTCGGCCAAAACCAAATTAAGCAAACTCAGTGTCAACAAGAAAAGGTGCTGAAATATATAAAAAAATTAATACAAAATTTTGATACTATGAAGAAACTGTATACCTTCATTGTGATTGAAACTTAAGGGTTGTTGAATTAACAAATGGTAATTGTTTGGAAGGAATATGTAAGAAGAACTGAATTGTCAACTATTGAATGAAGCTTAGCTGAAAAGTGTAAGCTTATATACTTATGGAATCGTGATTCACAATCATGTATTTAGTAGGGTACCGTAAGACACATTTTTATAATTTTTTGCAATGTCGCGAATCTCGTATTTTTACTATGACATCAAATATTGTCCTGGAAAGTTGTCATATTGAGTAGAGATCACCTTCGAGTTCGCACAAAGTTACCTTTCACACGTGCAAATGCTTTATTTCTTCAATTATTTTTATTTAAAGTGTATCGTCTTTCAGATGCAAGTTGCAGTATTAGATATATGTACCATGTTTACATATGTGTGAGAAATACACGGTAGATGTTACAATGACGTTGTAAAGAAGTCTTCTTAGGACGAGTTTTTCCTGTCAGTCGATAGTCGTGCAATATGCATCGTTGTTAGATAATATAAAGCATTAGGAAATTTGCAAAATTTATTCTTTTGTAGGAATAATTTAGATTTGTATTAAGAGCAAGGTTGACTCATGTTCATTGTGTAATATTGTCGATTATTGATTGAGTTTTCATTAGATGCATTGTTGTTCCACTGTTCCCGTAACATCATGCGACATATTTGAATATTCGTGAAGTTGCTTTACAAATTCGTTTTGAAATTTATTGCATTTTGGCATCTCAAAATAGGAATTTCAAATCGGACAGCTTACTCAATTTTTTTTGTAAAGCAACAAAAGTTCAATAGGTGCCCCATTTAAATCTTCAAAAATGTAATTTTTAAAAAAATTATAACCATACTTTAAAAAGTGCGAAGAATATTCCATTATATTTTTCTAAATGCAATTTTTATAAATTTTTGTATGAATATTTTTTGGTCATTTGGATAATCTCAATATTAAATATGAAACGTTTAAAATAAACACAAATAAATAGTACTTCCCTGAAAGTGAGAGTACTTGAAAGAAAATATCCTGATTATAAGTTTAAAATTTCAGATGAATTTATTTATTCAGAATAGTCAAATAAACCAGGTACAACTAAATACCTAGTACAACAATTGTTACCAACAACTCTTTTTTTTTTGGTTACCAAGGTACATATATCACCAATAGGGTACCTCGTCAAAACAGCCCCGACACAACAGTCCCGTCAAAACAGCTGTGGCAAAATAGCCCAAAATAGCCCAATAACAAAAGGGGCTGCCCATAATTACGCATAGGTTTGGGGGGGGTTTATCGGAAACACTATAGGGTGTTACGTCGGGGGAGTCCAACGTATTCTGTCTAATGTAATGCGATAACCAAATTAATTTAATTTAATTCATTTACCTATTTTACGGTGGATCCGTGATTTTCCGTGGTTGCATCGTCCAAAACTGACCCTGAGAAGCCTTTCGCTACGCTACGGGCGCTTCGGGCTGTTTTGGCTGGCGCTTAGCTCGCTAAAAACATCCCCGAAATCAATCCACCTCGACTGAGAGGCCCGACCTCTCCAGGGAAGCCCGCAGTTGGCGGGCTATAACTAAGACTATATCAGAGCACACATACCGTCAACCGAAAACCCGTTACTTGTAATTTCTATGTACTCCCATGTTTAACATGTGGACAATTTCGATTTTCGAATGCCGTTTTCAAACCTGTAGTATACTTTTGAGTATCGCTATAGTAAATTAGACAGAATACGTCGGATTCCCCCCGCGTAACGGTTCATGAGATTTTTGACACCTTCATCTCCCCCAAACCCTTACGTAATTAATGGACGGGCCTTTTTGTCATTAGTCTATTTCGTCGGAACTACTTTGTCTTTAGGCTATTTTGCCGGAGCTATTTTAGCACGGGCTATTATGTCGGGGCTATTTGGTCGGGGTTATTTTAACGGGTCACCCACCAATAGTTATACTGGGAATTTTGGGAGAAGCGATTACCGTCATAACGGTTATTATTAGTTAAGTTTTGTTGTATATGTAGGTCCAAAAATACTACTACAAGAACAAAAGGTCCTTTGAAAATATAAAATTAAAAGTAAAATCTTAAAAATCTTTGATAACTTTGTGGTTGCTGGATACTGACACAAACTGTGATGCACCCGCGAATCAATTATTTCATTATTTTTCAGTTATGCTTTTGAAATCAAACTGAATTTATAGAAACATATTTTGGCTTACTAAAACTGTCTTCCACGGTTTTCTGAACAAATACTAAGATCATGGAGTTCCTTGTTTTCTGTCGCTCCTTTGTTTCAAACTCGTCCTGTCTTTAATGTAGCAAAAACTTTCTTCAAAAGTTTTCAAAAGCTTTGTCAAACAATAAACAATATTTTTACAATTTAAACTTGTTTAATTTTTTATGTGAACGTAATTTATAGACTATTACTTTGCTAATGTGAATATATTGCTATGTTTTTTTTCTTAATTTTTGGTTGAAATCTTAAATGAGTAGATCAGTTTCAAAAGATGCTCAAATTTTGTATAACTTCGCAAATCATACTCAAAAACGGTAGAATACCGGTTGAAAAACTGTGGGCTACAGAGTAGGCGTTGGTACCAAACCTGTCGTAAGTGTCCAATTCGAAAGCGGTTAGGGTTACCAAAACTAATAATATATTGCAGTTCCTGACAAACTCAATTATAATTCCTAATTACCACTGTATGGAGTTTAGCGTAAGCCTACACCAACGGATTGTAAAACTGGAGACCTTAGTTCAAACTCTGGCTACGTCGGATGCACTGCTATGATCTAAAGCCCAACATTCATTAGTAGGCTACTTCATAGGCTAAGTTAAGTTAGAATAAGAAAATAAGTTTAGAAAAATTTGGTTAGGATAACATAGCCGTCGCGACGCCGTAATTATCCCTGACGTCGAGTTGTTACCTATTATAAGATATTACAGAATATTGGGTGCTCTCAGGTTTCTGTACTGATGTGTTCTCTTCTTTTAAAATAAAATTTAAAAGTAAGGGGTTAAGGAGCAATCCACGCGCATGAATAGATATACGAAATAAAGAGCTGTTCACTAAAATACGAATTTTTGATAAGTGGATACTTTACTTATATTTTAAACTTTTACAATATTGTTAGTAAAAATGGATATACCGAAGAAGTCGTCGTTGTTGACTCATCGTAATATCATAATATTATTCTAGCATAATTATTATGTATAAACAATTGAAGCATTACAAATTAAAGTTTCGGCACATAAACTCACTTGAAACTGACATGGATGATTGTGTTTTATAAGAAAATACTTCACACTTATAATATAATGACTTGATTTCTTGATACGGATTTATATGCATTTTATATAAATTAAAATTGTCGCAAAGTAGAACAAAATAAATAAATAATAAATAAATTCATCAGTAACAAATAAAAAATAAATAATAACTGTTAGATAAAAAAAAAATAAAAAAAAAAAATATTTGATAAATAAATTATTAGATAAAACATAAAATATTATATTAAGGATTCTGGACAATAAAAATATAATTCCAAACAAAATATAGATGTTTAATAATAATTAATATATTTTTTACAACAAAAAATATTTGAATGCCTATAAATCCGGCATGCACTTATAATAATCTGCTGTGGCATTCTATTAACACCAATTTGTCTCTCAATACCAATCTGCTTTATTATCGTCTCTATCAACAATATAAAGTGAATATAATTTCTAATCACGATTTACTTTTGTGTAGGTATTCCATGGCGTGACGTAGTTTTTATTTATCGTTGTAAAGTTTATTAACTGCTAGTTCAATCAAATTGCGGATCACGGAAGACATAAATTTTGAATCTTTCAGACCTTACACAATTTGATAAGTAACCTCATATAGTATGTATGAGTTCGTAATGTTTTAAGTACTGTGGAACCTAAAGATCAAAAATATCTTCACTTTCAGCTTGAAAATAAATATGGAATTGAACGAATATAGGACATTTCGACGTAGCCATTTGGTTACCATGAGAAGACCTTGCTTGCCTCTTATGATCTGATGAGAATGGATATTTGCATTGCCTTCACTTAAGAAACATCTTTTTTTTCTTTTAATTATGTTTTATTATTTCTATTGTTTTTCATTTATCTTGTTTGTTGGGTCAACTTGAAACATTTGCTCCTTTTACTTTGCGTATTTTTTAAAACTATAATAATTAAGTAATTTTTTTTTTTTAATATTTTTCCCATTGTATCTATTTTTTTTAATTAAATTTTTTCAACATAAAAAAACATGACAATATATCGGTTATTAAAAAAATTATAAATTTAGTTTTTTAATTATTTATTATTTTATTATTTTATTCAAAAATTAAATTTGAAAATGTATTTTAGCATTGAAATAAATAAATATTTAAATAAAATAAAAATAGATGAACCGATTAAAAAAATTACGCAATTTTAATAGTTAGGTACATGCAGTGATACTTAAATGGGTAATCGGAGACGTCGTAAATATAACATTGTAAGAAATAATTGCACTTAATTACGAAAGGGCATCGGAAAACAAATTAATTGAAAACATTCTGTTTCTAATTTAGTCAAGTTAGAATATCATTTCTTCCTATTAAGGATTCTGGAGTGAATCCGCACGTAATTGTTAAGATCGTTTATTTTTGCATATAAGTGGTAACGAACACGATGTATAGGATGTGTCTGGTAATATTTATTACTGTTTATGCAATTTTTATGTTCATCTCGAAATGCTACTTAAGGTATTGGAACTGCTGAATACTGGATCAGATAAAGGATAAAATACGTAATACGAATTTGAGGATCCTTAAAAGGATAGATCAACGTGTGGATTTTACCGATAGTTTGTTCAACCTATTCGCATTTCACACTTACATGCAACAGGTCAAAGTTAACATTTTCCGTTCAAAAGAAATTTGGAGCTTTTTAGTAGGTACTAATTTTAAATTAAAATAAATTAGCTGATGACTAGGCCGGAATCCCGGCGAAGTCTGATATTTATTTTGCATTATTTAAATGTATTACTAAGAGTATAATTTACCAACATAAATTACCATAAGAAGGAAGGTCGCAGGACTCAAATGCGATGCCATTTGTAGAAACACATTTTTAGAATTCAAAATTAATTTCTGTAACAATTAATTTCTGCAAGATAATTATTAAGTTTGAGATCAAACTTAGTTTGTCAGATGTAATATATCAAGTTCATTCATAAAGTCCTATACAGGATCAATCAATGGTATGGATTAGGGCCAAAGCAAGGCAAAACCGAACCTTGGTGCAAACAGATCTAAACAATCTATAGATTGAATGAATTATAAATTGTGGTGAAAGGGCCGCCGGGCCCCCTTAGGAAAATCTTAGGAATTCTCAGAAATTCAAATAAATCTGAAGGCAACTCGGAAAGAAATCTTTCAAGGATCTCAGGATTCGTTCTTCGCCTCCCAGCAAACCAGGTCACGTTATTATCACGTCATATTATCATCATTTTTGTCACGTACTAACGTCAGAAATTACCATGCAATGACGTTATAATCACCAAAATGTGACTGCTAAAAGTCACAGACCATCGACGTCATAATTATGACGTGATTGGTACGTTTGAAAATGTCGTCGAAAAAACGTCATTTTTCAAACAAAAATCACGTACTCTTAACGTTATATTGTAAAGTGAAAGAAAGTTTCAGGTATAATAAATATACGCGTTTGACCCACGTGTATTATACGTAAACGTAGTACGTATAATAAACGTAGAATATATTAGAAAGTATGACCTCCTGATCTTGTAGTGAACCCTCTTACCACTGAGCTATAAAAGGGTGATGCAATTTTATTATTTTGCTAACCCAAATATGCTCTTGTTTTATTAAAATTAGCGTTGAGTGACCAAATAAGAAAAAAGAAAAGAAAAAGATATTGAAAATAAAAAAGGAAATTTTTAAAACGGCACAGAATGAAATCTAAAGTTGCGATTTTTAAAGTTGTAGCATTGAATTATCCAAAGTAAAAAATTGCTATCGCATATTTCCACAATTTTCCAATTTTCCGTGCAACTTTTTCTAATGTTTCTTTCCGTGAAAAATCAAAATCGGTCCAGCCGTTCTCTAGTGATGTCGCGACAAAGGATTTTCACATTTATTTTATTTATATTTATATAGAAGATTAGTAATTATATTATGTATTCGTATTATTCGTCTATAAAATGACGATACTTTCACATCTTTAATAGTGACATATTGTAGTCGTTATATACCCTGACGTCAATATCACGTATTATTATGGACACTTTACGTCGACGACGAAAAATGACCGAAATATGACGTGATAATAACGTAACCTGGTTTGCTGGGTTGGTGCTGCCTATTCTTGGGGAATAGCCAACAGCAGATTAGAGCAGAAGTCAACACGATTGGACTGCAATAACAATAATTTAAGAAAACCAAAAATTGCACTCAGACTTTTTAGAATCTTTTGGTTTTTCTAAGATATTCATATGAATATTATGGAGTTAGTTTGACCTAAACCAAAAATGTGCATTTTTTTATCTATAAAAACCCAAATATTTGATTAATTCATATACTTTTTAAGGAAGAAATTTCTTAACCAGTATATTGAATATTTCTACTCTACTGAAAAAGTTTGAATGGTATATGTTTGCGCCTGATTGCAAATGCTTAATAGAAAAACAATTTATTTCAATTATACACTTTCACTATCATAAATTTATATTATTTTGAATCCTCGCATAACTACGTTGTGTTGAGATGTTGAGAGTAGGAAAACTAAACCTTTAAAACTAAACAACAATAAAGCCTACATTTGTTGTAAATTACGATTATGGAACGCCTTGTGAAACTTCAACTACTCTTTTCACCTCATCCATGCTTTAATTTACGGCGTACGCGAGTTTGGAACTTGTTTATTGTTTATACGTTATGAATTTCATAATAGGAATTAAGAAGATGTAGTTGAAGAATTTTGGAGGAAAAAAATCATCTTCTACAAAAAGTATTTTTAGACCAACAGTACCATTACATCGTTCAAATTCATCGACCCAATTTTACCCCTTGTGTCTGTGCGATTATACTTTAAAAAATTCAAAAATTCAAACTACTGCGTTTAAAATAACGAACTTAATTGAAATTCGGTCACAGGAGAAAACAGCAAAAATCGATTTCATCTTTGTCCAATTCACTTTATACGTTATTACATCCGCTTCCAATTTCTCGAGAGAATTAGACACTGAGTTCCATATCGATAGTTGAGATACTATGACATTAGATAGACCAGAATAGCAGTAATTGAGAAAAATTTCACGAGCATAACAATGTGGTTTCGTGTAGAGTGTGCAACAATTATTCTTTATCTGATGATGAGTAATCCTTCTGTATTTTATTATAAGGGTCAGCTTAATTCCATTCGGTTATCTAACCGCAGGACAAAAAGGAATTATGGACTATTAGTGTGTCCCCGATGTTTACAACTTCATCCGTGGCCTAAGGAATATAATCTGTAATGAATAGCAATTATTTACAAAACGCTTTTTTGAACTAAAGAAGATGGGTTGAAGTATCAATGACAATTGCCGTCGGGATGAGACCATGCACAAGGTTGTAATCATAATGTAATTGCACAACTCAAAATTTTATGCATTAAAACTTTTGGAGCTTAATAATATGCAAACATTAAAATTAAATAAAATTAATTGCTTTTTGAAAGGGAAAGATGAACAAAAGTGAATTGTTATTATTGTACATAGGTACAAGGAATGAAATATAAATTTCACGATGTTACTTAATCTAGTGGATACATAAGAGCAGACAGCTGGTTTAAAACCATGTTGTGATCTTAAATCAAATGCACTCTCCGTTTCTTCTCATGATCATATCAGATTTTATATTACTTTGTTTTAGTTTTATCTCCTATCGCAGAAAATTTAATGAACAATTTTATGTTTTACTATGCAGAAATGTTTCCAAGTTTTGTAATTAAATTTAAGGTTAAATAGACTCACGTTCACGTTGATGAGAAATGACGGTTCTTTCTGTATTCTACAAATTAGAATTTAAAATTTTCGTCCTATTTTACACTACGCAGGAACCTTAATACTAACCCAAAATAATCCAAATCACGAAAGGATTACTTTTTATGATTTTTCCAAAAAATGCTATCAATCTGAAATGTTAAACCGATATTTTATAATTTTCAATATTTTCAATTTTGAAAGTTAATTCTGTAGTAATGTACATTTAAATTAAGGCATACAGAACGAAAATCCTAAATTAAAATGAAGGAGAAGAACTGTTCATGTTTGTTTTTTCTGCGCTCTCTGTATGGGGCTGTTTTCCCAGGGTGGCTTAGGGAATTTAAATATTTAACCAGGTTCTGTAAACACCAAACAATGTATAGGCATATTCAAAATCAGTTTACCTACAAAGTAGGTAACATTTGTGTAACCAATTCCTTTTTATTAATGACGCAATGATTTTAATACATTTAAGTAATAAATTATGCAAAAATTTCCAATTGATAGCTCTTTTATGTTACTGGTTATGAATTATTTTATTAATAATGAAATTCTTGTAATCAAATGGTCAGAAAGTAGTCCGGATTTAAATCCAATTGAGAATTTTTGGGCAAAAATAAAATGGCACATAGTTTAAAATTCTCCAAAGAGTGTACCTAAGGTAATACAGGTATTAACATTTGTATATATGGGACAACCATTTAGAGTTGAATATCGATATATACGCGGATAAACACAAAATCAAGGTGATATTTGAAATCTACAAACAATTCTACTACTATTTTTCGAGACATTTGTCGTACCAAAATGTCAACTTAGGGGGCGTCGATTAATTACGTGAGGCGTTTAGGGGGGGGGGGGGTGAGCCGAATCTCACCAAATTTTACGTAGGGGAGTGGGGGGGTCTCGGCAAATATCACGTAATTTTTCTGTGTTAACTATTCTTAAATAAAAATAATTAAGCAAATTATGCTTATTTAGTAAATCCAACGCAATCAAGCACAGATTAACGTATTTACACTAAAAGTACGAATTTAAAAAAAATCACGTGAGATTAGAAGAGGGGGGAGGGGGTCAAGCCAAATCTCACCACATCTCACCAAGGGGGGCGGGGGGGTTTAAAAATCGCTAAAATCACCTCACGAAATTAATGGACGCCCCCTTATCAATGCCGAGTCGGTAGTGCGATGCGTCCAGTTTTTTGAATAATCAGTTACGACGCCTTCGATTTCCTCTGTTGAATTGAATTGTTCGAATTGTAAACGACTACATTCCTCTCGAATTGATAATCGTAGGGTTAATTCGTCTTTTGTGTACCACGGAACTTCATAAATCAGCTCTTTGACAAGTGCAATGTTTTTGTCGATTTCCTAAGATTTCTAAAATTGCCTAAGATTTCTTTAGATTTTCTCAAATTTTTCTTTACTTGTACATCAAATTTCCTAAAATTTCTTTGGGTTTTCTTTTGGATTGTCTTATGATTTCCATTTGAAAAAGTACAAAAAGCAAAATTATCTGTAATTTCAAAGATATCCTTGGATTTCCTTAGATTTCTTAAGATTTCCTAAATTGCCTAAGATTTCCTTAGATTTTTTCAAATTTCTCTTCACTTGTTCATCAAATTTCCCCAACGGTTTCCTCCTTGAATTTTTATAAATCACGACTAGTATTGGCGGCTATGATCGACTAAAAATTGCTTTGCGATCAACCTATTCGCCACCCCTGGTCTATAGGATACAGTCTACAGTACAGTCTACAGTACAGTCTATAGTACAGTCTACAGTACAGTCTACAGTACAGTCTACAGTACAGTCTACAGTACAGTCTACAGTACAGTCTACAGTACAGTCAACAGTACAGTCTACAGTATAGTCTACAGTACAGTCTACAGTACAGTCTACAGTACAGTCTACAGTACAGTCTACAGTACAGTCTACAGTACAGTCTACAGTACAGTCTACAGTACAGTCTACAGTACAGTCTACAGTACAGTCTTCAGTACAGTCTACAGTACAGTCTTCAGTACAGTCTACAGTACAGTCTACAGTACAGTCTACAGTACAGTCTACAGTACAGTCTACAGTACAGTCTACAGTACAGTCTACAGTACAGTCTACAGTACAGTCTACAGTACAGTCTACAGTACAGTCTACAGTACAGTCTACAGTACAGTCTACAGTACAGTCTACAGTACAGTCTACAGTACAGTCTACAGTACAGTCTACTGTACAGTCTACAGTACAGTCTACAGTCAGAAAGGCACGAGGAAGTTTAACCAAGTATATTAACCCAACAAATCGACACCTCCTACGTAAACTATCGTAACCCACAAAATCCCAATTTTTACTTTTTTGCAGAAATTGACTGTACTATATCTTAATGTTACCAAAGCGAAAGTTGCAAAAATTATACCGATTCTTTTTTAAATTGCAACAAAATACATTGACATTCTACTTAAGAGCATACACATTACAAACTTTAAAATGCTCACCTGTAAAATTAAGATTTTGAAGATACGATAGTTTACGTAGGAGGTATCGAAATATTGATTAATAAACAACATAATTTTTATTAAAATAATTTTTTTAACTGAAGCTTTGTTTTTTTTGATGAACCTGAAATTGATAACTGAAAAACGTGCCATTTATTAAAAGAATGAATTAAGGAACGAATCAGCTTTAACACATCACTCAATAAGTTTATATGTAGAATGACATATAGATGGCGCCAATATTGAGAAATCTATATGATTTTTAGATAGTACCAACTGTAACCTTCGTTTGAAAGTTTTAGTTTAGTTAATTCCGTTTTATTTACTTAAATTCAATTTGCGCATTTAAACCCCTTCTGGTAATTAATAGTTTCAATAGTTTTACGTTTAGTTCATTTTTTTAATCATCACCATTTTCAGTAGAGGTCAGTAGATCTGACTTGGTTAGTTACACCTTCCCGCGTTACGCCAGTCTCCCAACATCTGTGACTCCGGATGGGTTGTATTCACCACACCCATTCGTTATGGAAAATTTAGTGGTGCTTTCGTTTCTTGACAATTGCTGAGGAAATTTTACGTTTAAGTTTCGTGGCTGAAATGCTTGTTGGCATTCAGCATTGCTCCTGCCTTTGTGCAAAATTTGAGCCCCTCTTCAGAAAATTAAGTTCAAGTATTCGTGCCGTTTATTGTGCATGTGGTCCGGGGTGACCGATTATGAGTGAAAGTTGATTTTGAAAATACCACAAATCCCGATTTGAGTCCGACTTTCCAACCGGACAATTTGGCTTAGTAATTCCGTTTTTAGCTGAAGAAACTTTCCGTTGACTATCCCGCCTTTCCAGTCAGCACTAATTGTAGACAACTGCGTCAGCACGTCATCACTTCACCTTGAAGATCTTGTGTAGCAACTTGTTGTCGTAAGTGTTTTTCTACATAATGCAACTTATATCGTTATTTTAAAATTTGGTCATAACAATTTTGCAACTTTGGAACTTCATGTGCAATTTTTTTTTGTGTTTGTGTTAAAATAGTCACGTCAGAAATTCAATAATTTATTAAATTAACGTCGCTTCAATTTATTTAGTAAAATTAAATGCAGTTAACATTTTGAAGAAAACAACAATTTGCGTTGTTTCTGTTTTACGTATTAAATAACAAATTGTTCGTCGAGTCGGTCAAACATATTTCGTTGATAAGCAAAATTTAGTTTCAGCAATTCATTTGTAATCTTGTTGATTATTTCATTATGTAAAATTATTTTTAGTATTTAGCATTCTTTTGTCTTGGTCATTAATTGTTTGTTTATGAGATTAATAATGTTAAATCATCATTAAATTTTAAGAATTCACCCTCATTTAGTTTTAAGGTTTTGACTACGAACAACTTGACTTATTCATTTGCAAATTGTGATTTGTTTTTTTTTGTTTCCTAAATTATGCTTAATTTCGATAAATTAAATTTGTGTGTTACCCCCATTTTTTTGTTTTCTGATTACGAAACTACCGTTAGGTTGGAATTCGAATCTCGAGCAAAGCCTCCAAGTAAGGTAAGTCTTCGATTCTCATCCGCTCGAGTGGCGCCCTCTCGATTTAGTCTTCTGTGGAACTCGGTTGCTTGATGTCCTTGATTTTGTAGCGATCCACGACCTCGCCGACTTTGAGCTGGCGGCCTTCCAGATAACCGAGACCCCTATATCCCTTTCTTTTGACGCATCCTATCTTAAGGGCGATTTTGCCCGTTACACAACTTTCAAATAATAAGTGTTTAAATTTCATGGCAATCTGACCATTACTTCACAAGTTACAGTGATTTTAGTGACGCCACTTATGTAATTTTCAAAACAATGGAAAAATCTGAAAATTTACACAAGTAGCCTCACAAAAACCACTGTAACTTGTGAACTAATGGTCGGTATTCCATGAAATTTGGACATATATCGTCTGAAGGTTGGTATTATCTAAACTTCATAATAATGTATTTCTCAATAGTGGCATCATCTATATGTCATTCTATGAACTTATGGAGTGATGTGGTATATTATACTCGTATTGCTATGACCCGAAGTTCTAAATTATAACTTAATTTAAATTTTGAGAAAATCTTTGGGGGGCCATACATTTCTGTCAGCAAGAGACTCTCAAATGTTTATTTATTTTCAATCCTATTCAAAATTCGAATCAAGTTAAATAAACTTTTAATAAATTTTACCATAAATAAATTTCGATAGTGAATGGGCTCGCCAAATATGTGCGCAGATTGCACTCGCATCGAACGTTTTAATTTTAATTTCTATATTCTATCTTCAATTTAATTTATTATTTGCAATTTCAATTTTAATCCAAATCTTCGCTTAATCCTACTTTCAAACATTATAAACTCCGTCAAAATCTTAGACAACCTCCAATATAATCAATAAAAACAAATCTCACTTACTCAATCCAAACTTATTTATTCAAAAATTTAACAATATTCAACTTAAATCGCAAAATACAAAATTTTACGGATATCCCCCGTAAATACGACCCGGTCAAGCGGCTCGGCAATATGAAAAATTTTGAGTTCGTTTTCGTACCAACTTAAGTGTTAACACAAAAAGACGCACAAATTCAAAATGTTACAACATCCACACAAAATTATTTACAAAATCAATTGTAAAATACTTAAATAAAATCAAAATAAATTCGAAATACTAAATGGTCCATACTTCAAAATTAAAAATTACAGTTTCAAAATTTAACAAAAAAGAATTTTGGAACACGACAATATATTTGAAATTAATAAAACACAATTAAGGTAAAGAGCGATAGACACATGTACTGCTGCTTCGACTTCCTAGCCATCACACCATGACATGTGTTTCTGACTCATTAGTCGTCATCGGTATCGCATACTTAGGAAGTCGAAGAAGCAGTACATGTGACTATCGCTCTTTACCTTAATTGTGTTTTATTATATTCAAATTTATAGCACATGGTGTGAGATAATTTTCATCGACGACAATATATTATAATCACGGTAAAAAATAGTTTCTCATTTTGCCTCAAAGGGGCAATTGCCCCCCCCCCCCAAGTATTACACGGATTGTATCCCTAAAGCCCTTCCTGATAAAAATAATGTTTACGCGTTTAAAATTTTTAAATTATTTTGATTTATTCGTTTATTATTTATTTATTTATTTCGTTATCTCTGATGCGCACGAATGAATTAGCGAGATTCTTATGAAAATTATTATTGGTCTGTCTAGTAGCGTATTTACATTGGGGGTGTGTGGCTCTAGGGGCCAGGGCCCTTATATTAAGTAATATACAATCACTTGTTATTTGAATATTTAAAAGTTCTCTGCGATTCTTAAATCCTTATTTCTTCTATCATAAAAATAAGCTAAATAGAAGAAATAATAAAACTATCAGAAGAAATTAGTTTTGTATTTCATATTTTAAATTTTCATTAGAGTGGGTAACTTTCAAAATTAAAAAATGCCTGCGGCACTGTATGCCAGATGATTTGTTTCGCACGAGTTTAAATGTTGTTATTTGACTTTAGGCCCCCCTACACGTAATTGCTAAATGCGCCACTAGGTCTGCTTTCCCCAAAAGCATTTTCTAAATACACCACTGTATTGCACAATTTTCTATTTTTCAGTATTTTGTTTCGAGATCTCAAAATTTCAGGATCTTAGTATTTATCAGTATACCTACATATCTCCAAAGTGGCGATTAAATATTCCCTAAGGCCAACTTCATCATGCTAATATTTTACTTTTAATTTTAGCACATATTTCATCCCGGCCCCCCCCCCCTTATTTTGAAATGCCATTAAAAAAATATTTTTGAGAATTTTTGGTACTTGATTAGTACGTGTATATACAGTAGAATTTATTCAGTAGCATTGATAATCGTGACTTACTTTCCAAGATCTATTTGCTTTATTATAATAATTGCAAAAATTGTATTCATTGTTCCTATTGTTTAACACGGATGCTCAACACTTACCTATTAGCACATGAAAGCTTGTAGGTGGTTTTTATTTCCTAGTTGATTCATACAACAATATTCATTATCGAGTATTAAGTAACCAATTCATTATCGCGACGAGCTTAGACATTCACTCTATTTTTGCACTTATACATTGATTACATGTCACTCACTCCAAGTAGGTCTAACATTCATTTTTAGATTTTTATTATTTGTTATTGTTATTATAATTTGGACGACATAACTAGATCAATGTTAAGTTTCAAGTATTGATACCTAACAAGTATAAATTATTTTGCGAGAACAAGGGAGGTAGGCCATAGGTAAATACTTAAATTTTCTTTTTAGACTCTAAATTTCTAAGGGATTAAATAATACTGGTTAGTCTGTTGTAAGTTAAATTTCTTGTAGCAATAGTTCTAGTTGGTTTATCTACGACAGTAATAATTTAACGATGACATGCAGCGTCTAGTAAATTTCAATAAAGAACTGAGAGACACGAGGTTGACCTAAATGCGCTACTTGATTATTATATTATGTTTGAGTAGGTGTTTGTTTTAATTATCGTTAAACAATGGTAATAATGTTATTATTTTTTTATTAAACGAACAGTTTAGAAATTCTCAGAGATCAACGCTTAATCTAATATTTACAAGATTACTTTACGTCACAACAGACTTAATCCATGGAATATATTCCGATACCCTAGTGTACAGTCCAGGCAGAAATGGTCTAGCACATCCAATTCCAGTTGAAACTACTCCAACCAGTACCACTTGATTACCCCTATCAGACTTGATCATTAAAGGACCTCCGCTATCGGCCTGAAAAAAAATATAAATTAAGTAAAACAACATTAAAATGATTATCAACTGTACCCAGCAAGAGTCAATGCCTCCATTTTCGTAACCAGCACACATCTGTGTATCCTGAATTTTTGTCTTTTTCCCTTGCGATTTGTACCATTTTCGACACGTTTCGGTTTCTAATACATTTACATTTGCTTTTTGCAATACATTCGTCCGTCCACCTATAAAAGCTTTTGAATGATGTTTTAGATTTCAAAATATATATTACCTTGTTGATGATCTTCATGTTTCCATCCCCATCCAGCAACTGTTGCCAAAATATTGGCATAACTTCCATATCCAACTTCACCTACTCCAGTTGGTAAACAAACGGGACTCAAAAATTCTGACCAAACTACCTCTCTTTCCATTTCCAAAATAGCAATATCATTTTTAACTTTAGAACAAATGTAATCCGTATGAAGAGTCACCGTCTTAACACCCATTTCAGATCTTTGGAGGGACGGTCTAGTTATATCATATTGACCTAATACTATTTTAATTTGATTTGATGGAATTATAGTAGAACCACTACAAATGTTGTTCAATTGTTTTATTCTAACGATTCAGTTTTTTCGCAATACCTACCTGCACAAACAGTGACCAGCTGTAAGCACATGCGTCTTGGTTAGCAAAGATCCTCCACAAAAATGACCTCCTCTTCTGGTAAGAGAAACTAACCAAGGGAATTCACCTTCTCGTGCATCACTTCCACCGACAACCCTTCCTAGCCTGTTTTGAAGTCTTCCGCAAGCTACGTCAGCAACTACGAAACAAAATTCAATAATATTTTTTTTTTAATTTTGAAAATCTCAGTTTTTAGAATACTTACAATTATTTATGGAATAGGTATTTTTGACAAAAACAAAAATAAATAAAAAAATTATATTAATTCCACTCTGCATTTTTTCTTAATTTATTATCACAGAAATAACTAAACGATTTTATAAAAATCATTAAAATACTACTAATTAATTTTCACAATTTTTTCTATATATACAAAAAATTACTATCCAAAAAGTAGGGATTATTCCCACTTTGATGTTTCAAGGGTAATTTGTATAATTAAATATTTGTTTTATATTGAATATTAAATCTTTGATAACCCTGAATTTTATTTAAGGTTAGCATTGTTTTCATTTAGATAAGAATGTAAATTTTATTAAGCAATCGTAAGGTAGGATATCGATTTGAACTTGAATTTTAAAATGTTATCAACCATTTATTGATTTCCAGTTATTTGTATTTTGCTTTATCTCTTCAAACCTTTAAAAATCAACCTTTAGCCACATTCAATGCTAAAACCATTATTACAAATGTTTTAACTTGAAAAAGTAGATAAAAGATTAAATCCCGCTATACTAAGAATTAGCTATTCGATAATGAGTTTGAATTTTTGAATTTTCTATAAAAATATTTATGATACTGTCTTATGACTTATGATGCTGTATTCAGCTCGGATCCAGAGGGGGAAAATCGGGGTAGGCGGCAATGCAACAGAGCGCTAAATTTAGAATGTTTGGAAAAAAAAAGTTTTACCCACCCAGTATATTTGTTTCGTGAGTTTTAGAAATCTTTAAACTCAAATTCTGGAAGAAAAAAAGCGCCAATGTCAAGTTCTTGCCCCGGTTCGTAAAAAGCGAACATCCGGGCTGTACATATACACTGTATTGCTACAACCCAGGTTGGATTCCATTTATTTATTATCCCAAAATTATTTTCCACTTTCAGACCTTTTTTTTCTAAAATTTTTATTTTATGAATATTTGCATTTTATTCTTTAAGTTTATTTGCATTTTTGAAATTTTTGAAAAAAAAAAAAAAGTATGAGTTAGTGATTTTGTTCGCTGGGTATTTCAATTAGTTTCTTCGTGTCTTCTTTATGTTGTTGAACTATTAAAATCATCAAAAAATTGTTATTTAGATGATGTTTGATGTGGGTAACATCCGGCCGTGACTCGTACTTTGAAGGTTGAAGGTTAAATCAGTCGAAAAGTTTAACAGTTTCAAACAGTTGTAAAATTGCTGTATAAAGGCTTTTTTGAGAAAATCGGCAATAAAGTAGTTTTTATAATAACTCAAGTTACTAGGTACTGTAATTGTAGGGTAGATGTGCTAGATTCAAAATTCAAAAACATTTTTGTATAATATTTCATTTAAATTGTATTACACTGTGTCATAAAATAAGTGTACAATCGGCAAAAGCAAAGATAATAAAACTTAAGGATGCTCAACGCTATACAAATTTATGTGTATCCCAATCTACTCCCTGGCGACACTAATTATATTTTTTTAGGTTATATTTTAATTAGTTTTTTTTTTTGTCATGGTTTTTGTAGGTTGTAACCATGGACTTCCATGGTAACAACCTACAAAAAACATGACAAACTGAAAAAAACCTAATTAAAATATAACCTAAAAAAATATAATTAGTGTCGCCATCTACTTAAGGGAGTAGATTGGGATACACATAAATTTGTATAGCGTTGGGCATCTTTAAGTTCCAATATCTTTGGTAAAAATAAGGTTTCTAAATAATATAAGTTTGTAGCTCATGCAAGTGATTACCTTAAGCTTTGTATTAAGCAATCAAGCATCCTAAAGTAGTAACAGATTTCTATTTTTTTTGTTTATTGTGAAAAAGAATTAATTTATCGCCTGAACAAAGCTTCTAGTAACTGAGTTGTGTTTTCAGAGTGGAAAGTGCGCCCCCCAGAGTTTTATATTTACAATAAAAATTCTTGTAGAACTTGAAAGATGACATTAAATGAAGCGAAAACCTAAATATTTTCTTTAATTTCCGAAATAATCGATCTTAAAGTTTCGATTTTCCCATAAAAGTCGGTGAATAGTTCATTCTGTTGACAGTACGTGTGCTCCACGTAAATAGATAAATTCGTGTGTTTTGGAAGTTCATAAACACGTAGATAGAACATCAAAAACGAGTACAGGCGACGAGCCATACCAAATTTTTCGAAATTGAAGGCCATTTCTTTTTAACTTTCATCTTTTAGGACCTCTTTCAAAATTAACCCCCACCCCCTCGGTTTAATTTGATTAAATAATTAAGTAAAACAACCCACCCAGATTGTTGTGGTCCGTCCACATCAAGCTTAATAACTTATTCTCAATGCCAGAACTTCAATCGGCAGATGAAAAAGATTAAAGTGCCTCCGGCACTCCATGCTTCGCAAGCCATCATGCTACGCTACGCTACGCTTTGGAAGTTCACTTCTAGCCGTGTTGCTGTTAACAATATATTATAAATTTATTTAATAGTTAAAGCCAAATTTAACTTAAAAACCAATAAGCCTCATAACTCTGGATCCGTAATTTTTGAGTTTGGACGGACATAGGAATGTTTTTAATTTTATTGAGCTACCCAGAGATCCCAATTTTCTAAATCTTTCAATTTTAGGTTCAATTTATTCTCAAAAATACGAGTAAATACTTCGCTTTGGCACAAAAATACTAGCCTGTTTGTGAGGTATTTTTACAATTAAACCGCTACAATCCTAACACCAAATTATTTTTTAACAACCAATAGGACAAAATACAATCAATAAAAAAGATTTAAAAGTTAAGAAACAATTTGTTGTTCCAAAAATTTCATCAATCTTGAACATCAAACGTTTTATTTGTTCCGATTTTGTAAATATTTTTGAATTTTTCCGCCAACTGGTTGAGTTTGCATCAACTGAGTCTTTTGTCCCCAAGACTGCCGCAGGAGTAGTTGGAGGACCGGTTTTGTATCCATTTAATTTAATTACTGTTTACGCTTTGGACTGAGATTTTGGGGGAGTTTAATTAGAAATAATATTTTGAAATAATATATAAACATGAAACAGTAATAAAAATGCCGCATGTTGATGTAATTGGTTGGTCTTAAAACTCAGCGTACAATTTAAAAAAAATTTTTGAATTTCAAAAAATATTTAATCTGCCCGCCATAGCTAACCAATAAGATTTAAACATGGCCGTCCGATGTTGTCAGTTCTTATTTGGGTTATTATTGCCAGCTATCATAATGTTAATTAAAATTCTTTATTTTTCATTTAATGCTATTGATTATTTCGTCACATCAATGCTGATCAATGCTTTAACTGACAAAATTGGTGCACTCTTTTTAAGAACTCTATAAGCTGGATGGTAGCTTCTGGTAAGCTTCTGGCGAAAAGCCATATACGTGTGGCATTTAAAATCTCTTAAACTGTGGATGCAAAGCTCTTGTAAAAATATACAAAGAATTATCTTGTTTGTAAATAAATAATGAAACATTGTCGACTTGTGAATCTTACCGAAGCACAACCGATCAACAAATTATAACCCAACAGAATAACCAAATGTAACGAACTTCAAATATTACATTAAGAATGCATGTTAAACCAATTCACTAACAAAATCTGTTCTATTTTTGAAAAACTCTACAAACTGGGTTAATTTGATGAAAATCGCCAGAAGGCGAAAAGCCGTTTATGTGTGGCATTTAAAATATCTTAAACTGTGGATGCAAAGCTCTTTTAAGTTGTCGAGATCTTTGTAAAACTAAAATATTTGTTTTCATTAAATAAAAATTGTGAATCTAATTAATCCATAATCACTCATATAGAATAAAAAAGTAACCACGAAATACACGGAGGCCATTACTTGTCATCAGGGAGGCATCTACATTTTAACATTTTAATAGAAGAAAGTACGGCAGCATAGTACAGTTGTCTAAAATCCTATAGGTTTATCCATTCCCACTCAAAGAAGGGTTATGACGCCATAACCCTAACAATTTCAAATTTCATTAATTTTTTTCTGATACTTAACGCACTCAAAAAAATCTGAAAAAAAAACTGATGGCTCCGTTTGATCTCTACTTTCCAATAAAAAATAAAAAAAAAGTAGGAAACTCCTCCATTTAGACACAATAAGATTGTGATTGATTTTGAAAATTTTGGAACTTTGGAACTGGTAATTAAGTCAAAATTAAATATTTTAAAGATTATATTTAGTTAATTTGGATAATTAAAATAAATTGTATAATCGAAATTGAAATTAAAATTTGGTATGATCCAATTAATCTCAAAATTAAACATTCTTCAGTTTATATTTGAGAATTTACTCAAATTAAATTAAATTTGGATTTTATATTAAGAATAATAAATAGAAATAATTTTTGAAATTATTGGAATTAATTTGATTTTAAATCGATTTGAATTTGTCTTAAGATTTTATTTGAAAAATCTTATTGATGCACAGTGCAAAATTTTGAATTCGGAAGTTTGCAATAATTTTTTTGTTTTAAATTTTTGTCCAGAATTCATTGTAATTTGTATATTAATTATTATGTACAATGTACATACACAGAGACGGATTATTCTTTCTTTTTATAACAACTGGTTTGGTTTCATAAGGTTTCATTTGGTCTGCTGGAAATTTAAATCCCACGTTTGGTTCTTCGTTTTTCAAAAAATTGGAGTTAAATTGATTTTAATTAATCAGAAAAAGTGAAATGTAATTAGTTGCATACCACGAAAAGAAGCGTGAAAAATGATGCAACAAAGTTTTAATTTATACATCCGACAATTATTAATATTCAGTTAACCCACATATATGTGTCAATAAGTCATTGTCAAATTAATAATTAAGTGTTGCATTTTAAACAATTTGCATTATAAACTTGACAAGTAAAACGATAATTACTATTCATGAAAATATTTCCACTTACCTTCTACTTTTTCCGTTACAAATTTCATTGCCTTTTTGTTTTCGCTTTAATAGAATATTAATAATTAATAATTTTTGCTAAATATTTGCGTTGGTGTTAAGAAACGAAAGTACTTGCATTAACTTACAGCGGAATTATGCAAACTTGATTTATGAAGATCCGTCACTAGAGTGAGTTGCATAATTTTTTGAAAATTTGTCTCGTTACTCTCGCTTTGTCTACTTTATTGGCTAACATAAACTCGATTATTGTTTCTACTCATAATCCTTCTAATATACAGGTACATGGTACATGAATTTTCTTACATGGTACCTGCTATGAATTTAAAGTAACATTGAAAATAACTCCGCATACTATTATTTTCTTATTGTAAAAATTATTTTATAAATCATTTTTTTTAAACTTAATTATTAATTTGGTATACCACAAAACCGAAATTAAGAGCAATAAATATTTTACATCTGTAATCTGTCATTGTTGCGATTAGTAGTCATGGAACGCTACACGAAATAACAACGCGTTCAAAATGCTATGTAGGTCAAATTGTTTTTCAGATTACTGGCACAATTTTTGTGACAATATTTCTGTACTTTAAAAGAAATCATGAACGATGCTGAAACATGCCATCCAATAGGCTAGTACCTAATAAGCAGTACCTGATAATATTTTGAACAAACACTTATAATAATATAAATAAAATTTGATTTTTTCAAAATTGAATTGTATGATAGCTTTCATGAAAATCGCATTCATAGACTAGCAGTTGGAATGAGAAGATTGCTAAACCACAGTTGCGTGTGGGGTTGATCTTCAACCAGGTACATCTGGCTATTTTGTCCGATTATTTCTCACAAGACCCTGGTAACATCTTTGCCTATAGCACTTTTTTATATAAAATCTCCTTTTACTAGAGGGTATTCCATACCCCCCCAGACCCTGCTGTCTATAAAATTACAACTCAAGTGCTGTTTTATTAGTTTTAAGGTTTTAACTTTGCTACATAGAGCAAATAGAGCAAAGTAAAAGTAGGCCATTTCATGATATAGGTTTATAAGATTTCCAGATGAATACAACAGCGAGTTAGCTAGTGCACCTTCCAGGACTTGTATTATGTTGTGCTGTAGGTACCAACGAACAATTTATTATACAAATTGATTGATTTATGCCCGATTGCACCACCTATCCTTAAAACTTAGGTTTCACTTAAATCTTATTCCAACCAATGGACAATCGGTATGTAGTGAAATAGGGTGGGGATTAGCGATTTAAGGAAAGCTTAACGTTTAAGGATAGGTGGTGCAATCGGGCATTAGGAAATTAACGATATTAAAACTGCGATTTTTCATGTAAGAAACACCCACCTATTAGAAGTAAACCCAGGTTCCAGTTTTCGAGAAAATTTATGTGTGAGCATAGATAGGCAATTTTGCGTCCAGATGGCGCGTTAAGTCTGCTCATTACTTCTCCGTTTGGATTCCACGTAAAACAGGAAGTCCCGTCTTTAAGTTACAGCCGGCTGGATGACTTACCAGCAGCGATGCGCTGACAGAGGACTGCCATGACGACTAGTATCAAAACTACTAAATTAGTTTTGTTGCCGCAGTTGTCTTCTGGCAGAGCACTTGTTAATATCAAAAACTAACGTCATTCTGGACCGTAATTTTTGAGTTTGGGCGGCTTCACATATATTTTTCCAAAAATTTTGTTTTTATAGTACTTTCTTAAATTTCGATTACAGGTAGCTACAATGATCTTTTTAAAAAATATGTAGACTCTGAGATCCCGGCGTTCTACATCCTTAATTTGCAAGTACGGGTAGCTTCAGGAATATTTTTAAAATTATGTGTATGTGTATGTTTATGTTTAAAATATGTGATTTCCTAAAATTTCTTCTACCTCCTTCCTCAGATATTTTATTTTCTAATATTTTCTCAGATTTCCTTTCACTTGTACACCAGATTCTTCATCCCAACTTTTTTTAAATAAAAAAAATTGACAATTCTGTTTCTGCGGTAGTCTCATTTAACTTTTTGGATAAGTATTGTGGAGATAGTATCTATCTTTGGATAGATTTTTATAAAATTTTAATAGTTTAATTAATAATATAAAAATTAAATATAAATATAAATAGTAAATCAGTAGGACTTCGCAAGTTAATAATAAAAAATTAAATTTTTTTATAGTTTTATTTTTAAAAATAATTAATAATAGTCTTGAATGTTAGGGGAGGTTAATAAGCCTCCCTTGCTTCTTCTGACGAGCAGCCACTGCCAATGAGTAAGCTGTACCAAATAAAACAACCGGAACAGTATACGCATTCCAACTTTGCGGTGTTTGGGCGTTTTTTAATTCAACTTTTGGAATAATACATAAACTATGTAAGAATTTCTACTATTCTTTAATTTACAAAATCATCTATATTCTGAAGCGCGGTCGTAGGCTGGTAGTTAGAACGTTAGATTGCTATGGCGGAGTCGTGGATTCGATCCCTACAACTGGCTATTTCGACCGTGTCTCTCTCACAAGATGTTCGCAACATCTTTGAGGTATTAAATGCCGAAATATTAAGTCATGGGTCTACAAGACATGTAGTGCTACAGTGTATATTTCAGGAGTATCTCCTGAATGCAATCCAGTTTTCCTTCTGCCAAAAACAACTCATTCTGGGCACGGAAGTTCAATCTGCATAACAAGGAAACGCTGAGCTCCCGATCTGTTGCCGTTAAGTGGCAACGAATCCAGATTATTGTCTTTCTTTCCTTCTCGATTTTTTATACAGTGTAAACTATGTAAGTTCGATGTAACAATATGTATTAGTATAGACGAAACCGGCCGCAGTTGTCTTCTAGTAGTGCAAATGTAGTTAGTATGAAATGAAAAATTTATTTCTTCACAATCTGAAATTTATTTTATTTTACTTCTTAACCCGAAGAGCGGGAAGTAACCCCCTTCCACTATCTACTACCACAATTCAATTAGAAAACTTTTAAAATCCAGAAATGGGTTATTTTAACTTTCTTTCTTTCTTTCTTTTTTTCTTTCAATAATTTTGAATTATCAAAATGTAATTAGTGACTTCTTGTCTGTCTTCTATAGAAGAGCAGCCAGAAGTCAAGGCAAACAGGAGCTATCCTAGCCTAAAGTGGAAGAAGAAGAAGAAGAAAATGTAATTGTATTACTTTGTGGATGATAACTGTTTGTTCCAATTTTTTTTACATCAAAAGCAACAGACAACAAACAACAGATTAAAAGTACCTACTTTATTGTCGCCCGCCATCTTTTTGCTTTAAAAAGCAATAGCGTTTACGAAAAGTGACACTTTAGAACCCATTAAATGACCGGACATTTCGCTACGGAACATTTCGCTCCCGGACATTTAGCTACTAGGATATTTTGCTACTAGGACATTTCGCTACCGGACCTTTCGTTATCATTCCTACGCCGTAACTAAATTTAAATAAATAATTTATGGATATTGCGGACTACCCAGTCGAGGTGGATTGGCTTCATGCATGTTATTAATGAGTTAAGCGCCAGTCAAAACGGCCCGGAGCGTAGCGGAGGGTCAGTTTGTCTGGCGCAACCACGGCAAATTACGGATCCACCGTAAAACGAATGAATTATGTAAGTAAATTATGTAAGTTTAGTAAGAAAGTAAAAGTGGTAGCGAAATGTCCTAGGAGCAAAATGTCCTAGAACCGGTGGTGATAAAGAGATTGCGCGGTTAGCGCGACGCTCACGTTATCGGTGCTGTCAACTTTGTAAGACGATAACTATGCGGGAATGACAAATAGCACTATAATTTATTTTTGTCAATATTTGTACATTTCATTTGAAGGTATTACTTAATAGTATCAGATTAATTCGACATCATTTAAATGTGTACCAACGACGGGTTAAGGGGATAGGACGGAAATAAATGATAAATAATACGTGAGCGTTTAATTCTCATAAGACTTAACAATATACAAGTACGAGATGAACCAACATATACATATTATATTTACTGGATAACCCAATAATTTAAATAGCACATCCAGTTATTCATACCTTATGTAAAAAATTTTCTTTGATAACCAGTTATTTAAACATTGATGTATCGACGCAAAATTTGTTGTAACTTAAGACACGTTTAAATATAAACTGGCTAACAAAAACAACTTAAAATAAATATTTCACAAATAGATTGAATTTAAGCAAAACATATTTATAATATTTCACACTTAATATGTTACATGGCAGATTGTATGAATTAAAAGGCACTTTATACAATTAATTATTAATTATTACATTGGCAAAACTGGAAGGTTTAAGTTTCATAATTAATAGTTTTTTTACATATTTACAATCACTTTAAAAACTCTTTGGCGATTTTTCGATAATTAATTTACTTAACTTTAGAAAGTGTTAAGCTCGAATTGATTTTGAAAAACTGGGCGTATTCACTTAAAATTGCATTAAACCAAACTAAAAATAGACAATCAAGTTATACTTTTATAGACCACCCTGTAAGTATTTTAAAATTGAATTCGCAAGGGGAATTTTAAATGAATACCCATACCCAAGTAAAAAATAATAAAAATTGATTGTTCTATGTATAGTACATATTAACATAGCGCGAGGTTCTATGTTATTAATGTTTGCCATATTATACCCTATTTTCTCCGTTTTTAGAAAGCCAAAAGAAAAGCAAGCGAAAAAATCAAAAATAATTTATTACAGAAAACTAAAAGTACAACTTCAGTATTTACAAGTTACAAAAGAAATGTAAAATATTTTCTCAAAAATTAAAATACTTCTAAAAATTAAATAATATAATTAAAAATTAATATTTTTACAAAAAAAATAATTATTAAGAAAGCAATTTCTAGTATTTTATACAGCAACTTTGGTTGTCGGTTTGGACTAGTAGAAAATTAAATAATTTAAACTAAACTCTCATTTATACATAAATATTTAATATTAAACTTAAATATCAATTCATACGTCGTAATAATTTACAAGTTTTTAAATATTTTAATTCAGTCTAAAATTTCTTTAAGAAAAAATTGAGCTTTAAACATCTAAGAACCGAATTAAAATAGTTTAAACTACAGGGTGTCCAAATAAACAGGAATAATGCGGAATTTTTCCGTTTTTATTTATTTTGTGACACCGTGTACAACAAAAAGGACATCATAAAAATCACAATTTTATGGAAAAATATAACTAAACAAGAATTCGTTGGGTAAAAAACAAAAACTGTACAATTAAAAAAATAAATACTTCACAAATTCTTGTTAGTTAAATATAAACTCGGTAATTGTAAATAATTTTTTAATTATTTAATAATAATTGTGAAAATTCGTATCCGGAAATTAGTTTGACTAACAGTTATTTGACTTAACATTTATAGTCGAATAACTGATAGTCGAACAAAAATTCGTGGAATCGTGAAAAGTATGTTACTACCATCAAACCTATTTGACCGGGTCAAATAACCCCAACTTTTGGTTCTTTACGTAGTCAAAAGTTTGAAAACATTTAATTGGCAAAATTTCTTACAACTTAACAATTATTTAACGACATTCAACAATAGTCAACATTTTAAATATTAAAATAGTCTCATATTTTCACAGTGATGCACTGTTTCCATCTACCATAGTTCATCCATACTGTAATTATTTATCTAAATCACATTTACATGAGTATTTTGGAAATTATCATAATTCAAAAGTCTGTTACAGTTTAATTTTAATATCACGGTTTTACTTTTTAGATACCAACGCGCACCTTTATCTCACTTATAAAACGTACAAAATATCGTCCATGTCTCACACTAGATGCCCTTCTTGTTCGCTCACACCATAGCCGTTACCAAAACTGCTCAATTCTTTTTTTTGATTTAAAGTTTGGGCTTGCAAAATTTGATTATTCTGCAAACTGGTGTTGTGTAAAACATCCGGTGGTACCGCTCCCCTTTGATGGCGCATCAACGACCCGTTAATCGGTAGCGGTGGTGGTGACGGAGTATGGGTGATGCCCATGTGGGGATGAGCTGGAATTGGAGGTGGATTTTGGAAATCTAGCGGTGGCGGATACGACAAATAGCGATCTGACATGTTGTAATAGGATCCATCGGCTGGTGGCGCAGGAGATGGTGCACTCATGTATGATGATTTAGCTGCAATCAAAGATAAGTTTATTAGCACCAAGTTGACTCTACGTCACAGTGGTTTACCCCAATAAGACAACCTACAAGACGTAAATTATGTAATTTAACGGTTCCTTGTAGAATCCTGCCTTTGGGCAACGAACAATTTCCGCTGACATGTAATTTGGCCAACGACAGGTTCAGAAAATGCCCAAAGAGAAGTGTGAAAATTTAAACATAGAAATAAATATTTAAATTGCTAATAATAAATCGAAAATCCTAGACGAAAGAAAAGACGAGCGCGAAAGAGTGGAAAATTTATTTCATGGGTTAATTTTTTTAAATATAATTTCAATGGACCCCGCCCGCTTTGAAGTAAGATTTGCATTCAATAATTTGATTTCTGTCTTAAAAGCAAATTGGTATTTGCTTAGACTTTATTGGTTTGTATAAGTTTAAAATTGAATTCATTTTAATTTTGTGTTAATACTAAGGAAGAGCAATGAACAAATACACAGCAATTTCATATATATTGATTTCTTAGAAAGTAATTGAGTTTAGAAATTACTTCTAGATTAACTTCCCCAAGAAACTTTATTATTCTTTTATATTAAATTCAGTAAAAACATTACAGTTTATAACGAGAAAAACAATTTTTGTTACAATTCAGAGGCTTTATTGGATTGAAAATTTAATGTTAAATTAACTTCCAAAGTTGGAGTGATGATTTAAAAACGATAGCAAAATATCTAAACCAATTTTCTTTCTTATCAGAATTTAACACTTGACGAAATTTTTTGCAAATTTTATAACATTTTCCAACTCCACTTTTTATTATTTTCTCATCTTTGTGTTTAATCTTCAATTTTTTTTATTTTACTTTTCGTATTTATTCATCTTTGTATTTAATTTTTATAAATTTTTCTTTTAATTTTATCTACTTTTATGGTAGAAAATGCAAAATAAGCACGAAAACAAACTTTTGAAATTGTAGCGGTCTGAAATACGCTTAATTATAAAATTCATTAAAAATAGCGAATATAGCAAGAATGTTATATAATATTAATTAATTGAGAGTTTTCTTTTATAAGCAATTTTACATCCGTTCCCATGCATTCATTAATTATTATCAAAATTGCATAGTTTGTGTTGACATTCAACATTTAACATTTTTGTATGAAAAATGTTATGAACTAAAGCTAGCAGCTGTTGTTCTCTCGGCATTTTAAATTCTCTTAAAATAATTACGATATCATGCCTGATTTTTGTTAATAAAGTTAATAAATAACAAAAATTCCTTATCATAAATTAAGCAATTTAGAGATGCAAGCAAAAGAGTGGATATGAAAAAAAACGTCAACTTTTGGATAGAGAAATCAAATTCTTCTGTCCGCAGGTAATTGAAATTCCCCAGGAATCATTCAGTATTCTTCGGAAATCTTTGAAATTTTGTGTCCCGTGAACATAAATTTGTTATTGGCCTCTTTAGTTTAACCATCCCCGATAAAAGTTTTCAGTTCAAATTGATTAGATTTCACTGTTTTGCCATAAACCAGCTGAATAGCTATCATTGTATAAATAGTATACCATGAAAAATCCAAACGCTACGCTTTTGGTGTTTTCTGTTAGGTAGGATATCGGCTGAAGCCATAAAATAGCAAACCTGAACTGCAGTTGTGCGGAAAACTAAGAAGATCTAAAAAAAGAGTTTGACAGTTTAAGCGAAATGAGTCAAAAACTTGAAGACGAGAATCCTGTGTGATAAACAACATATCTTTACCTTAAAAAGTTCAAGCAAAGTTTTCAGTTCTTTAGAAAAAAGAATAAAATTGCCTGGGCAGTTTTAGTTATTTTAATCATTAGAAGCTAAAAGGCTGCAATTGTAAATTAAATGTGATTTTATTTATTCTGTCATGTCTTTCAAGCCATGTTATCTTCTCGCCAATCAACTTGGCCAAAGGCTAACGAGAGTGGTTTCTTGTTGGCTTTCCCATAGCCCTGCAATGTAACGCAGAAAAGCCAAAAGCGGACTAGCTGACAAGAAATCGTTCTAACAGAGCCCAGAGCCGACGATTGTGCCGGATGTCACAACTGTTGACACTGCATTCTAGTAGATGGCCAAAGAAATTTAATGCAGCCAACAAGGGTAGCAATAAAAGCACTCTCTGGTGAACTCAGTCTACGGACAATTACAGGGATTTTAACTGGACACTGCAATTTAAACAAACATCTCAACACACTAGGATTTGTAGATGATCCCAAGTGTCGAGGATGTAACAGAGTGGACGAAACATTGGACTGTATGTTAAGAGACTTCTGGTCTAACATAGCCAGAATCAGTAACACTTCACCTTCCGAAACACCGGAGTTAATTATGCAATTGAAATTGGAATGACTTAAGAAGTGCCAGAACAGGGACCGCTGTATCGGCGCTAGTACAATGGGACAGGTTTAACGGCCTAAAGACGCGTGGGTGTTTTTCCTCTATCACATCTATTCTCTCTTTCTCTAGCTCTATCCGCGTACATCGCTTTTAAATGCCCACCCTTGCACGAAATTTAAAATTTATTATTAATTTTATGCCAACCGAATGTGAATGCAAACGGTCGATTTTGTTGGTGATCTAACCTCTTTGTTAAAGGGTTGTGAACTCATGATGAGTGTTTATTGACGTGATTATTTGTTGAATTCGATAATAGTTTCATTTGAGTTTGCAGGTAAAATAATTTATTTCGAATTCTTTCAAAATTCAAAATTTCGGATTATTTTGTAGCTTTTTATCTTTTCCTTTATCAGTAAGATAACTATCAACTAGTTCCTATTAACCTTCAGGTGTTGAATTTGTGTGCCTTTTGTTGAGTTAGGTGAAGCAACAATTAATAGTTGATTTTTTTATGATTTTCGTAAAGATAAATTAAAAGGAAGGGTGGGTTAGTTCACACAGAAACAAATTTTGTTTTTTCAAAAAATTTAACAAAAATTTTTCTCAAGTTGAATGTCCCTCACTTGCCTGTGAAAGAGGAAATTGGCTGCAGAATAGATCAATGTTGATCAATTTTATTTCACAAATATACTCTTGACAAGAAGAAAAAATAATACAGCGATGGAGTTTATCTTTAACTCAGCTAGCAGGCAGATGATGGTAACTCGGTGTACCGTCAATTCATCGCGGTCAATTCATCGCCGCGTCAATTCTACGCTGCGACAATTTGTCGCGTGCAACAATTATTTATCGCATTAAATACAATTAAAATAAAAACAACAAAAATTTGATATTACAAAATAAATTAAATTAAAACAACATATTTTTATAATTGTAGTTGGAAATTATGAACTAGAACTCGAAGAAAATCTAAAAGAGGTCTGTTAGCATAATCTTGCAGTATTGTTTATATTATTCTTCTGGCAGTGTCTGTACATTTTTTTTTGTAGAATTTAGATAAAATTTAGAATTAAGATAGATAAAACAAAACAAATAAGATAGAACAAATATAATTCGTATATATAGGTAGATATCTTATAGATAGCTCTCGTAATTTCAAAATACAATTATAAAAATATGTGTTGTTTCAATTTTAATTAATTTTGTATTATCAAATTTTTGTTGTTCTTATTTTAATTATATTTAATTGCCATGAATTGTTGCACGCGATGAATTGTTGCACGATGAATTTTCCGCGATAAATTGTCGCGCGATGAATTGTCCGCGATGAATTAACGTAGGTTCTGGTAGATAGAATATTAGCATACTAGTGGTAGGTAGAAATACGGAAATATCGTTAAAATCCAAAAAGATCTGGCTCCACTATTTTATAACTTCGTAAGCCTCAACTGCAGGTGCTTATTGGATTTAAAATGATTACGACTTTGTACTAATATCAAAATAGACAGGTTTTACTGTGATTTCCTTACGATTTTCATGATTACATCTATTAAATGCGGTGTAAATTGGTTCGAGATTGAAGTTCCATTTGTTTAAATGGAAAATTTTTTTACAGAGTCTTTTTTAAGTCACTATATCTCGGAAGCCGTGGGATGAAATGGAAAATGTATATCAACAAAAATGAAGGGAATAAAATTTTCAACAAAAAGTGTTTGATAAGTACTGCTGTATAAGTGATTTTTATATAAGAAAAAAGCCTTTGAAAAGTACAGTTTCGTTTATTGCAATTTAAGCAAACATTGCTAACATTCAGGCTCAACGAGCGACTCGGGGGTGATTTTTCCCGGGCTCAGAGCTTTTGATGGCGACCGGATTTCAATCTGACGCGAAGTAATCATTTAATGATTCTTTAAACATTCCTAACCGAATGAGAAATCGATAGATCGAAGGGAGAATCGCTGAGGAAATCTGCTGTACAAGTGAAGAGATTTCCGAGGTAATCAAATGAAATCCAGGAAATCAAAGAAAATCGAAGGAAATTGAAAGACAATTTAGAAAATTTAAGAAAAGTAGGAAAACTTAAGAATACTATAAAACGGATTATTTTTCTACTTTTCCAAAAGGAATTTTTAAGATAACCCAGGAGAAAATCCCGAAAAATCTCTCAAGAATCGCATAAATGAAAATCTAGTGTACAAAAATTTGCCCCTCGCGATAGATGTTTCCAAGGTTCAGTACTCAAACTGACCAATATTTTTAATCTACTCTATTCCCTTGGTTTAGTCTGCAAGTATATTTCTTTACAGTTTGGACCTAGTCGTGAATTCAGAAGGAATCCTAAGCACCTGAACAGGTGACCTACTGTAATCTCTGCTCTAGTGACTGTTTTCGAGCTAATCGCCCATTATATGAAAGAGATGTTTTCAATCAATGAAAAATAAAAACAAAAGTAGATATGCTTACAGACAGACAGTCGATTGGGATTACAGTTTAGGTGTAAATAATTTTACCCATAATGTTTTTTCTTTTCAATCAATCGTAAAAGAATTAATATTAATATTACATGGCCGCTTTCGATTAAACACATATCTATGTAGTTGATTTTTGAAGTGTAAATTTTGGCTGTTTTTTTTGATTCTTTTGATATTTGGTTTGGTGCTGAATTAGCATTTTGTGGTTTTCTTTTGTGTGGTATGGTTTTTGAGCTGCTAAAGAGGAATTAACTGTATTGAAGTATTTCTAACCTCAAAATCTGAGGGGCACCTATAACTGATACCGTTTATAAGGTAACTTTAATGGGAATTTTTTTTTGAATTTTCTATCTGTTTTTGGTGGAAGTTTTTCTTTACCTGTGTAACACCTTATTTGTTACCCATCCGTGGCCCAGTCTTGTGTTGTGTTATTTAAAAGTCACCGCAACGGGCCCTGCTGGTGTGAAGTGTGTATCCTTGTCCTTACCTTAAATTGATATGGAGGGTTCATGTAAGAGGTGTAAAAAGGGATGTGTCGATGTTTTGACCACATCTAGATGTAATGGATGTAGCAATGTTTATCACAGAAGTTGCGCCAAACTTGCAAAGGGTGTGACACCGATTGAAAATGATTGGAGTATCGTGGTCTGTAGTGTGCACAACGATCGTGGTGTCTCTCTCACGGTTCCGGGTGCTTCTCCTTCACCCTCGGCTCCGGGTTCTCCATGTTTCGCGCCATTTGATGTAGTGGCTCTCGAGGATATTATCTCCCGTGTTCTAAATGTACATCTTAATACTTTCCGAGAGGAAATGTTGTCATTAGTGGGGACTGCCTCTGGACGGGTGGTGACGGATGAGGTCACTGCGCTGAGGAGTGAAAATGCATTTCTGAAGACCCAGATAAAGTCGCTAAATGGGAAAATTGAGCGACTTGTTTCTTCTTCTGCACCGAACGTGGTAGTTGGTGATGAGGTGGGAGTTGTTGGAGATTTGAATGCTGATGCAGAGTCGTTTGTTGCCGATGTGGATGGGTCGGGGTCTGGCGTCAGGTCTGCCTCTACATACGCCTCGGTTTTGAATGCGACTCAGGGTTCTCAGCCTTTGACCCGTTCTGGGAATGGTGGTAATGTGGGTGTTTCTGCGTCTCTGGTTGGGGCGGCTGGTTCAAATCATCGGCTGCATGCCGAGGATGCGAATTCGGATCGCCCGGGGCGGGGTGGTCGCCGCCCCCCCCCCCCCCGCATTCGTGGTTCGGGTGGCGATTTTTCCATTTCGGGAACTGCTCGTCGGAAGTGGTTCCATGTAAATAATCTTGCGCCTAACACCTCAGTCGAGGCGGTCGTTGGGCACGTAAAGAGTGTGGTGGGCATATCGGATGTTTGTTTGTGAGAGCCTCACCTCGAATTCAAAATATTGCTCTTTTAAAATATGTATCCGGGAATGCGACGTTGCAAAATTGTTAAATGATAAAGTCTGGCCCAAGGAGACTACTATTCGGGATTTCTACTTTCGAAGACCGGCTGATAGTGATCACGCTGCCCACGATTTTTTAGAGAATCGTCAGACCGCGATGAGGTAGTGTGTGTTTCTTCTTCTCCATCTGATGTTCCGTCTGACCATCGTAAGAGTGAGTTTTCTTGCTCGATTAGTGCTACTGGTTTCTCTGTAGCACACATTAACATACGATCTCTGCTGTCTGATTTCCACATTTTTTCCGATTTTGTGACTAGAAACAATTTTAGTATTATCGCAGTATCTGAGTCATGGCTCACACTTGATTTTCCTTCTCACCTGGTTAGTTTGGATAACTACGCGATCGTTAGGTCGGATAGAGCGTCTCGTGGGGGAGGGGTTGCTTTCTATGTTCGAAATTCGTTTTCATTTAAGACCCTACATGAGGGACATCGCTTTGCATGTGGCCTGGAGCACCTATGGATTCGCATTAAAGTCCACGGTATTGGGTTCGGAGTTGGGGTGGTGTATAGACCTCCTACGGTTGCCCTTTCTTGCCTAAGCGAGTTTGAGGAGTTTCTTTCTTTGCTTGGTAGTGACTGCAGTGAGCTGATCATTTTAGGTGACATGAATATTAATTACCTCATCCCATCGCCTTCTTTGAGGCGCTTGCGGGGGATCCTTGATGTTTTCGATCTTCATCAGATAATAACTGATCCCACTCGTGTTACCGCAACATCCAGCACTCTGTTGGATGTGATCTGTATTGATAAGCATCGAATTCCTCTTCAGTGTGGCATTGTTGATCTTTTGGCAGCAACTGATCACTATTTGGTTTATTGTCGCCTGGACCTGTCTGTGCCGGTACAGGAGCCTCGCAAAATCACTTATCGTGATTTCGGTAATTTTGATCAAGCTAGTTTTTCGGCTGACGCGGCTTGCCTGCCTTGGACCATCATTGATGAGTTACACTCTTGCGATTCTAAGGTCGAATTTTTGAATAATATGATCCTGTCTTTATTTAATGTTCACGCTCCTGTACGAACTGTTGTTTTCAGGGGGAGGGATAGACCTTGGATTACGTGGACAATCAGAGAGATGGCTAAGTTGAAGAGGCGGGCTTACAACAAGTATAGACGCACTCGTGCTGTTGTGGACTTCGAATGTTATTGCGATCTGAAGAGGTACTTATCTGGGGCTGTCAGGAGGGAGAAGGCGAGCTATATAAATTATCAGCTTTCGCTGCATCGCTCTAACCCTAAAAAAGTTTGGCAATGTCTGTCTTCTTGGGGCGTGCATTCTCGTCCTTCCAACCAAATAGCTGCTCATTTGTGTGATGACCCTGATTTCATCAATGCGTATTTTCTCGACTCTGTTCCGGGAGGTTCCACCGGGATTGATTTGGCATGGGAGGGTTCGTTTTTGCCGGGAATACAGCCACTCTCTATTCCCGAAGTCACTCCTGAGGGGTTAAGTGCCATTGTTGGCGCTTTGCGTTCTAATGCTCTTGGTCCGGATGGTATTAGTCTTCGCATGCTTAGACTTGTTCTTCCTTTTTGTAGTGAGGTGATTTGTAATTTGTTCAATCACTCTTTTGGGACCGGGGAGGTGCCTTTTGTTTGGAAGGCATCCCGTGTGAGACCTCTTTCTAAGGTTCCACTGGCTTCGGAGCCTTCTCATCTCCGTCCAATCAGCATCCTGTCGCCATTTGCAAAAATAGCGGAGCTCCTTGTTAAAGATGCTCTATGTGAGCACCTGGCACTCTACAAGGTTTTGTCGCCTGCCCAGTCTGGTTTCAGGCCCCACCATGGCACTGCGACTTCTCTGTTGCAGCTCACGTCTGACGTGGCTTCATCAGTCGATCCGGCTGAAGTCACCATATTGGCACTTCTCGACTATTCCAGAGCATTTGACTCCGTTGTTCATGATCGTCTTTTGGCCAAGTTACGTTACTATGGCTGTGATGATTTGCTGTGTAGATGGTTGGCGGGTTATTTGCGGGATAGATCCCAGATGGTTGAGTTAGCGGGAAACTTATCTCAGTCGTTGACGGTTTCTCGTGGCGTTCCGCAGGGAAGCATCCTTGCTCCATTGCTTTTCATACTGTATACAACTGATTTAGTAGGAGTGGTTGATTCTGATTGCCATCTTGATCTCTATGCCGATGATTCTCGGATACGTGTATCGTGTTTGCCCTCGGACATTGATGCTGCAATTGATGTGCTAAACCGCAATCTTGAACAAGTGCGTATGTGGTCGTTGATTAATGGTCTGACTTTAAATCCGACTAAGTCGGAACTCATAATTTTGGGTAAACCGTGGCTTGTACGGAAGGCTTTGAGTGTTGCAAGGTCAGCTGTAACGATTGGCGATGAGGTCGTCAGGGTGGTCGATTCCGCTCGGAGTCTGGGGCTTATCTTGGACAGTGAGCTCAAGTTTTGTCAACATGTGGACCGAAAGCTTAAACTGTGCTATTTTAAACTAAGATCTCTTTATCAATTCAAAACAATATTACCTCCCCACGTAAAGTGGTCGATCGTTAGTAGTACGATTTTATCAAACATCGAATATTGTTCTACAGTGTATTACGGTTTTCTCACACAAGAATATAGACGCAAGCTCCAGCTCTTGCAGAATTCATGTTTGCGTTTTGCATTTGACTTACGAAGGTATGATCACGTCACCCGTTTTTATCGAGATTTAGGTATTCTAAAGGTAGCCCAGCGCTTCTCTTTGCTTTTTGGAGTTCTGCTTTTCAAAATCTGGAAAAGTGGAGAACCGGTTTGTCTACGAAGCATGATTAGGCCCCGTTCGACATGCCACGATCGGGATTTGCGTGATTTGGGAAACTTCGATCTACCCTCTCATTCCACAGCAAAGTTTGAACAGTGTTTCGCGTGCTCGGCGCCCAGATTTATAGAAGTGCATCGAGGACTCTTTGTAAACTCAGCGAGTGTGGTGTCTTTCCGACGTAATCTAACAGATGAACTTCGCTTACAAATAATGTAATCTGTCAATAAATATTATATTTATAGCCTGCTTTTATGTTGCTTTTATTTTTATGTATGGGTGGTTTGAAAATCTAATCTTATTAGAAATCATCCAATTAAGAAATTGTACTTTTTTTTTCTTAATAAATGTGTATTATTATTATTATTATTATTATTATTATATTATTACTCTGGATGTAACTATTTTATTATTTTATCGGAATAATCCAATCCTGTTACGTTAACCAATCAATGCATGTCATTTTTAATATTTAAGTTCTTATTTGAAAAATGTCTTACATAAACTCTTATATCGTCACCTTAACGGAACCTTCTTTAATAAATAATTGCAAGAAATCCATAAAAATAAAGACACTATTAAATTCCTCAAAAGGTCAAAAGGAAATAAAATTAAAACTACGATATGATAAGAAATAACCGAAATGTTTTCAATTTTTTTTTAAATTTAATATAGTTGTGTTACGAAAATTTTTATATTATTCTCATTATATCCGTCTTAGAGAAAGTAAGATAATCAACTATGAAAAGAAACAATTCAGAAATCAAAGCAATTTAAAATCCCAGAATGTTCGTAACACGTCTCTATTGAATTAAAAAGAAGAAAAAAAAAGACGAAAAAAAATTTGTTTTATTTCTTATAATTATTTTCTATTTTGTTTTAAACACCCCAAAATTAAGAATATGAGTTTTAATGAAATTCCAAAAATCGCGTTTCTGTCGTAAAGTAAATTGAACTAATGCGGTTGGTTTAATAAATACTGACGACCATGATATATAGCAAGTCCTAAATTGTAGGAATGTATTTACTAAATGTTTATTTACACACCTGACATATTTCCTCCACCGTATCCAAGATTTTGATCGTCTCTGGCTCTATTTCTGTCGTGTAAATGCTGGTGATGGTGATGAGGATGTGGTAAAGTGTGAGTTTTATGCGCCATATTTGGTTGTATTTGCATTTCATATCCAGGATAGCCAGTATAAGTAGTTGGGTAATCTTGTTGATCTATCAAATATGTGCCTACTGTTTGTTTACGACCCTCGTCCTGAAGTAGTAAATTATGTAAATAAGTTTGACCCTTTACAATTTTTGGATGTTCTTACCACATAATCATTATTACTGCCTTCATTGCTGTAGGTTTCGCTTTTTTCGCTGACAGAAGACAGAGTTTCCCCAGTCACCGTGTCGTTGTAGCTGCTGGGTGCATACATTTCAATGGTCGCGGACTTACTGCTTTGATTACCTTGTTCTAAACGAAAGTCAATTTTAGTAATTTATTAAGGAGACAAAATTGAAAATAGAGTAATACCAACCTCGAATTCGTTTAGCTCTTTTTTTAAACATACATCCAATAACAAGTACAACATTAACAAGCAACAAAAGTCCAATTATAGACAAACTAATGATAAGGATTTGAGATATATCGTGGGTTTCCAATAACTCTTCTGGAATGGTCGGCGGGACCGTACGTTCTACGTATTCTATCAAACAAAAGAAAAACAATTACCTGTTACTCGTTTTTTAGATCTTCTGTGCAAACAGCAGCCAATTAGTAAGACATTCATTAGTATCAAAGCAGTTCCCACTATAGTTCCTATTATAATAAGCAACCCAGGAAAGTCTTTGAAACTTCTTTCGTCAGAACTAGGAGCGGTGTGATGAGGAGGTACTTCATCTGTTAATAATGTTAATGATCGGGATATAAAGTTAGTAAAAGTTAGTTGAGCGGAAGGGAATTACAAAATAACTTACTTGTTGTTCTAGCCGATGCAAAATCCGGCAAAAATTTACTATTTCCCAATTTATTCATCGCCATCACCGAAAACACGTACGCGGTGTCCGGTTCCAAATCTCTTATCGTGTATTGCGTCGCGTTATACGGCAGAACGTCTTCGTATTTATAATTGTCGGAATCCATTTTTCTAAACCTCAGGCGATAATTTGCTCTCATGCCTCCGTCGAATCCGGGAACCCAATGCACGATGACGGTGTCGTGAGTTACGTTCAAAATCGACAAGAGACTGGGCGAATCGGGAGCCGAAGTAACTTCCAAACGCGGCGAAACTGTCGCAAAACCCAAGTCATTTTTCGCGACACACTCGTAATTTCCATAATCAGCAGATGTGACGTGAGTTATAATTAAAACCGATTCGGACACCAAGGAGTCTATTTGACGAAACGTGGTGTAGTATTTACCAGTCGTATTTGCTCTAATTGGACTTCCCGAACGTGCCCAAGAGTAACGCGCTAACGGAGACGCCTGACTCCTACACGTAATTCGTCCGCTATCTCCCGCATCACTCGCAAATTTCAACAAGGACGGTGATTGATCTATTTCCGGTTTATCTAAATTTAAATTCCAAAATTAGATTAATAACGAAAAAGCGGACGGTACTTACGTTTGACTATCAGCATCACATCCTTGATGGTTGTATTTCCAATACCATTACTGGCGACGCACTGAAAATTACCCAAATCGTCTCGCGTGACACCCGAAATTCGCAAGTAGGACGTTCCATTTTTGTCGTACATAACGGAAGTGCGGGCGTGAAAATCGTGAAAGTCTTTCCTCTTCCATTTAATCGAATCGTCCTTTAGTGGGTTTCCTTCCGCGGTGCACGATAATGTTGCGTCTTCGTTGGGATTAACAATAACGTTTTCGCTAATCGCGGTAATGGTGACGGAGTCTAAAAAAAGAAATTAAATTTCTGACGATAACACGGAACTTGCTACTCACATTCAACTGTGATATTAATGTTTAAAATCGCACTTCCCTGCGAGTTTAATGCTTCGCAGCTATAAATTCCGGCATCGTGACGATTTAGCTTCGTTATATTTAGAACAGGCCCTTCCGACAAGATTCTTTCTGCCCCCGTACTGGTGGATTGTTGACTGATCGGAAGGCCATCTTTCGTCCACGTATACGCAATATTGGTAGGATTCCCGTCAGCTCGTAAAGAAATTATAAGTGGTTCCGTTTCAATGCCGGCAATAAATTCTTCGTTTGTTTTGTCAAACATGGGCTTATCTGAATTGAAAGATAAGTTTTAAAATAAAATACAAGTACGTACTAAGTTTAAACTCACAAAGAACTTTTAAGTTGATCGCGTCGTGCACAGATTGCTCTAAAGCTTCGTTAGAAGCTTGACAAGTATAAACTATCCCGTTCATTTGTTCAGTTATGTTCAATTTCAGTTCGATCGAAGAAATTTTTCCGCCGTGCAGACCTGGTTTCGAAGAGTTCGAAAATCCGAGAACCGGAATACCCTCCTTCCACCACGATAACTTTGCCGGTGGATTACTCGAACTGGAGTCGCAAATAAGCGTCGCTTCTATTCCGGGTTTTAAATCGGTCGGTTCCCGTCGAATTTTTACATGTTCAGGTGGAACTGCAAAAAATTCAATGTAATATATTTACAAAACATAAAGCGGAAAGGCTTACAATATACGCTCATACTGATCGTTTCAAACAGCGGTATTTCGGTAGCGGAGTTCGCCGCCTCGCATCTGTACCGCGCGTCGTTATCGGTCACGTTCGTTAAAATTTCAATTTCTGCGGTTACGGATTTATCCGTAGTTTTTACTTTGGAATTTATCTAAAATTTACATGAGTAACATAACCTCATTTTTTTTATCAGGTTGTTTACCTTTTTATCATTTTTATACCAAGTTATGCTGGCTAACGGATTACCACCTGAGGAAGTACAGGATATTTTTTGAATAGTACCTGCTGGTACATGTGTTCCCTTTGTGTAGCCGTGAATAAACGGTTGGCTAGGAGGATCTATAAAAGTTTTATTATTTTATGTTACATACTAAAGTTAGCTGAAAATTACTTACATAAAACGTTTATGGTATGGGTCGAAACGACGTTTTCCGTAAGCTGCATGTTTAATCCGTGACAAATCACGACCAAACTTTTTCGATTTGGTTCCACAACGGCCGTAATATTGGACGTCGTTATCCAACCGCCTTCGGGCGAAACCATAGTTCTTGAAGTCGCATTTTTCACTTGCCTACCGGCAACCATCCATTTGATATCAGCCGGCGGATTGCTATTGGCGGTAGTGCAAGTTAACGGAACCGGATCGCCTACTCTCGCTTCGGTAGGACCAGAAATAGTAACGTGCGCTGGTGAGACTGTTAAGAACAAATTTAGCTGCGTAATTAAACTTCAACTATTTGACTTACAATAAACTGTGAGATCGACTTGAGACTTGAGAGGTTTCATAGACATTACGTTACTGGCTTCGCACTTGTAACGCGCTTTATCGTCGCTAGCATCGGCTGTAAAAGTGTAAACGTTTTCTGAAACTCTTCCCGCAGTTCTGTATGCCATCCTAATTTGTTCCCCATTTTTGTACCAGATTAGCTGTGCGGGTGGATTACCACCCCTACTTTTACAAACCAACTCGACCGTTTGACCTCTCCTAATTGTCTCTCCCTCTGTATAGCCCTCTATGTAAGGTAAACCTGGAGGATCTAAAAAGAAAAAATGTCGTTAGCACTAACGGAAATTTCAGAAGTAGGGTGGATATTACATAAAACGCTAAGATGCACCGTGGTGCGCATAGGTAAATCGGGCGAAAGGCCTTCGTGTCTAGCTTCGCACGTGTATTCTGCGTAATCATCTTCTGCACTTGGTTTTAAGGATATTCGCGAGATTGTGTCGAATCTACTCGACTTTCTTGCGCCAAACTTGACAGGAACTTCGGTCGTGTGGTCTTCTCTATTTGCTGGAAGAGAAATTGAATTTAATAATTTTAGTTTCTTTTTCATTGACAAATAACTTACGAATATTCAATTCCACGTTTCCTCTATACCAAACAATTTTTGCTGCTGGTTTTGCGTTTCTAACTCTACATTCTAAATGAAATTCTTGATTTTCCTTAATTTCAATTTTAGAATTTGATGGATGATCTAATATTTCTATAGACGACGGAGGTGCTGCAAATACAATTCAATGTAACGGAAATTTAAAGCACAAATAGAAAAGTTTCGGGTTTTTAAGTTTAACGGAAAAGTAAATAAAGGTGGATAAAACATCTTAGATTGCATTTTTTTGATTTTATTTACTCTATAGATTACATTTTGTAGAAATTGCTATTCTAACAATTTAGATTGCGTTAATTTTGAGCTGAAAACTAGCTTTGTTTTGTACCAATATTTATCTTGGATGCTTTTGTCGATATAACATAACCGCGGCCAGATGCTACGTGCAGAAAATCTGAAATCGTCCACTATATTAGTTTATATTCTTTGACATTATCTGTACACAACACATTTCTGTCTCTTACTTACTTTCATGGATATAATGGAATTATATGAAACACTCAAAGTACGTGAGCAAACTAAACGACATTTCTTGCGTTAGCTGTGTGGTGATAGAGTAAAGGAACTCGGACAATTTAGGGCTTCCAGAACTAGTTCCTGTGACGGCAAGGACAAACGAAGATTGTAATAAAGAGATTATTACATTTAAATTCAGGAAACCAATTTCTAACTAGTCTTAAAGCAAATTTGAATTTGAAATTTGCGGTTTATCGTATGCTAATACGGAGTGTTTGCTTTTACTTGCTTATAACTCAATATTACATGCTGTGTGGATATAATCAGCTCTTAACACTCATACTTTTTTTTTACAACCTAGTTTCTTCCAATAACTCGCAAACGGCGATAGACATTAAAAATTCTTCAGAAAAGAAAGAGTGCGCCTTCTTACGCTGAACACTTTGTATATCTTTAGTATTTTTAATATCTATCACCGTTTTTGAATTATATGTAAAAAACTAAGTTTATATGACTATTGAAGTTTTAGTTTAATTGACAATAAACGTGGGGCATCTTAATAATCTGCTACATTCATTGACTGAACTTTGAATGTGGAATTTCACAAAGAATCTCCACACTGACATATTTATTTATTTCAACCAAACTATTTTTGAATTTTCTCTTCATTTAAGGACGCTAATACAATATGATTTCAATTTTTTTTAATATAATTTTTTATTTGGAATTTTTGAAATTCTACGGTATTCTTTCATGCGTAATAAAAGGAGATATATTGTGTTATCGGAGAAATGCCTTAGGTACTCAGCCTCAAATTTTAATATGAAATATTAAATAACATATTTCTTATTACAACGAAAGCCTTTATAAATCTCCGATCAAATTTAAATTTAGTTAGAGAATGTAAAATAACTTAATCTTGTTATTTATTTTTATTTAATTATCTGTCTGCGGAGCTGGAATTGTACAAGTAGATTGGTGTCTAAAGCATCAAATTAGAGCTCTTTCACGCGAAGCAAACGCGGAACTGCAGGAAGCTTAAAATATGATTGGTTACTCGAGTTTAGTAGCCAATCATAATTAAAGTAGATTTTTATTTTAATTAAAGAAAATTTTTCGATTTTCCAACATTTTTACCGTTTATTCCACTTTTTCAGCCATTCATGCCTGTAATCAAGGCCATTTTCGGGGTAGAATCTCGTGTTAATCCATTCTTGCGCAACCAACCGAGGGCAAGTCACAGTAAACAGTGAGTTAACCCTGGACTACCTTTGACCAAAACTTTATGCGAGCTTTTTTTTAACTACCATTTAACCTAATTTAGAGCTTTTCAAATGTTTGAAACAGTAGCAACCTGTGGCTTTTTCACGTGAGGACTTACTAGGGTTACTAGACTTACTAATGTCCGATTTTTTCACTTAGAGATATCCACCAGATAAGTATAAACATACCGATAACCAATCAAAACGGTTGTCTGTTTGGTCACTAGATTAATTTGATTGGTTATCGGTATGTTTATACTTGTCGGGTGGATATCTCTAAGTGAAGAAATCGGACATAAGCTAGATAGTCATTATCCGAAGGACATAATATAGTGGTTCTAAATTCACTAATACCAACTTTACAGGAAATGATCGGCTGGTACTGAAATTATATTTTGAATTTTGCATATCTGGTTTTGAGGGCGAGAGGGGCGAGTCGGAACCCATATTTTTAAACACTAGATTTCGTTAGATTTCCAGAGCATTACCTCTGTTATCAGATTTCCTAATATTTGTTTGAATTTTTAAAAATTTTAATGGATTTTTTTCATTTCCTCGGATTTCTTGTTCTTACACTGAAAAAAATGATTCATCATATTAATGAAAAGTTCATCATTTTTGCGTCGATTAACAAAATTCATCATATTGATAAACAAAATTAATAATTATAATGATTTTTTCATCAATACTACGAATTATTCATTAATATAATGAATTTTGTTCATCGGCACAAAAATGATGAACTTTTGATGTACTTTTTTTTAGTATAAGATTTCCTAGGAGTTTTTCGAATTTTCTATTACGTTGGAGTTTTGCAAAATTTCTTAGGTTTTTTTTTCACAGCAAAATGCTTTTCTCGGTTTCAAGTTAAGAGAAATGTGAAAAGATTTCACAAGAAATAATGAAAATTCGGTATTTATTTTGTCATTCTAGTGAAAGGTTTCTACTGCTGCATAACGTTGATCATAGATTATGAACAAAAATTATTAGTTTTTAAAACTGGGGGGGGGGGGGGGATTTCGGGGGTATGGAACACCCCCCAGTGCTTCTTAATCTCTTAATACATACTCATCTATAGTTTAATCTGTATAATCGGAGTTATCTCGAAATTGCCAGTAGTACAATAAAACCTTGCGGTCCATGTGATGACGTTTGCATGTAGGTGTCAGCTGAGGATTCTGCTTTGGCGGTAGCCTCCCGTTACTTTTTGGATAAGCGTTGTGCAAAGAGTATCTATCTTTTGATAGTTCTCACAATCGAAAATTTACATTTTTACTTTTTTAAAAATTCTAATAGTTTAATTAATGATTGAAAATTTCTGGGGAGGCTAAAAGCCTCCTTTGCCTCCTATGACGAGCCGACGCTGCCTGAAAGAGTGTTTAGCCTTTTAACCGTTTGCATTATAAAAATGTTTTTGTTCTTACAACAAGTAATTTGGTTTTTCTATAGCAGCAAAAAAAACTTTGTTGAGTCGATTTTAAGTAATACATTATTTGTTGCTACAGCTAAATCATTGCTGCATGGACAAATTTTATTTCGGAGCTTTTTGTTTTCGATATATTTTTTTATTAAAAAAAAAACAATGATTAAAATCATTGCAAAATATTGACCTGACTTGACATAAAAACAGTTGCGAAAGCAAATAAAATAATATATTTTTAATAGTTGGTTAACTTACGTTAATCTATTCATACGCGTCACTATAATAGCAGCTTGCTAGCTACCATCTAAATGTATTTTCGTATATTTGTATTTTAAATTTTGAAAATAACACCGGCACCCAACACCTTAGTCCAAGATCTCACTAAATCTCAACTTCGAGGCGGCAAATAGGGATTAATTAACCCTTATCAAAGACCTTCTTTAGTGTTTGTTCCTTGAAGATGTTTTGAATATATTTGTATACTTTTACATGAAGTATTTTGATAAATGAAAGTTAATATTTTGAAATTTTTGAAAACTACACTATTCCAGTTGCAATTAAACATCAAAGAAATATTTGAACTTAGGATGTTGTAAGTTCATGGCTACAAAACTTACAGGTACTTGACTACTAATTTCTATTTAATTTGCAAATTTTCGCCACTAATTTTCGCTTATTTGGTAGATAGGTACGTATATCTCATGAATGAATTTATACCCACATTAAGTAATTATTCAGAATTTTTTTACATTTTTAGGATATTATTATACTAATGTAACTAACTCTCATACCTGAGATTTGATCTTTGAAAACAAGATTAACACATTCGTCGTCCTTAATAATTAGGATCGGGTATGGTCCCGGATATGGTATAAGTGCAGAAATCAGAAAAAGTCCGGTGCATTGAAACGAAAGTTTCATCAAATTGGGGAGAAAACTTTTACCAACTCCCCAACATCAGATATTCATAATATATAGGTATCCAGAGTAAGTTTAGCGGTCAGTTAAAAGGCAAAAGTGACAATGGGAACTGAGGCTGAGAAAAAAGGAGAAATTTACATTTTCCGTGATTATCTGAAAAATAATGTCTAGTTACTTAATAAATTTATTCCATTTGGATGTAAGAGGCTGTATAATTTAATTGAGCTTACGGAAGATTTTCCAAATTACATATTTCTTTAGCAGATATTCGGATAATACTAGGAAGCACTTAAAGTGTAATGAAACGTTTGTTCTATGTTCAGAAAAAATATAATATTCCATTTATCTAATAGATCTTCATCATCAATCGCAGTTAATTTAATGTAACTTCCTATTGCAGATACATTTTTTCTCACGTTGTATTCAATTATTCTTTAATGGAAACATAAAAGGAACAATTCCATTTCATGCGAGACTTGGATAATATTCATATTTTTACAGTTTCTTCCATAAAGCAAAATAGATTTTCAACTCCATTAGACTTTGTAAAGTTTAACTGAAAAATGTTAACTTATTCGATCCTTGAAGGAAAACTAGTTGGACTACTTGTTTTAGGTAAATCAACTCGGATCTGTTTTGTATAATAAATTTAAAGTTGGAGTTCTCGAGTCAAACTAAATAAAATAAGGAAGTGTTACGAGGCAGTGTATACAGGAGCTTGAATGTGAAATTTTGAAGTTTGGGTCATTTATGTTAAAAGATGAATGGATAGACAAGGTTAACTGAGTAATTCCATATTTTATGTGCATTTGGAAGAGATCGGAGAAGCTCGTAGTTTGGCTCCAGGCCAGGCTATACTTCGGGCACGTTCCCGGTCATCTGCGTTGTCACAGTTCCTCTTTATTAGCCATATCGATGTTCTCTTTACCGTCAAAACGAATTCCAGATGCGCGTCAGTGACAATTCTTTTAAACATTTTTGTACTAACAGATGTTCATAATGTAAATTTATAACCCGCCATTATTAAAAAACCCTTTGGAGATGAGCAAAAAATGAAAAAAATATGGAAAAAAATTCGAAATTAAATTTGTTTACTTGGTATTTTCGTGTTGTAACAGAAATGATTATACGCCTTGTTTTGTCAAATTTGTGTCTGTAATACAAAATGTCACGCCTAGAACAATCAGGTACGAAATGAGGGGCATGACCTCTTTAGAGATTCATGTCGGGAATTTCATAAAGAAACAAGCAAGGAGCGCTTACTGTTGTCTGTTTTAACTTTACAGCTTCGTTTTACGTGACAACTAATTATTTGGCTTCTTAATGACTTTTTCTAGTAAATGAGGAGGTCAAAAGTTCTGCTACTAGAAACTCCTCAAATTAATTGTCTCAAACTGAAAGATTTACAGCTGAGCGCAATAAGTCTAAGCTCTGTTTAGCTCTCTGCTAAAAACACAAGACGAATGAAGTTATTTATTGCCACTTCTTACAGCTTTTACTGCTGAGAATGAAGATTTTAATCGCACTATCTTATGCAATATTTTGTTTTATCGTGAAGTATTCCTGCCAATGTTTTTTACTTTTAAATTAAGTCATATTTGCATTTTTATTAGAAAATTTACCTACAAATCAAAAAATAGACAAACAAATTCCACATCTTCATTGCAATCAGTAGAAAAACTATAATTCTTGATTTCTTATTCAAACAACTCATATTTATTGTAATTTTTGCTGCATTGTTATACTACACAGAGTAGCTGCATTGAGAAACAGATCCGAAAATTTAAAACGTCCAGAGTAGTATCTGATTACCCTACTTGTGAATGTGAAACCAATTTTGTTTTTCAGAATTAATTTTTTGCATTGTTCTTTAATATTATTTATTAATTTAATTTCTATAATATAAGATTTTTTCAAATAAACCATTTTGGTTTGATGTTTTTCTTGGGATTCAGCCTTCAGTTCTGAGTTAGTAAAAAAAACAAATAATCATGTAATCCGTTGATCAACTGATCATTAAAATCTTGAACTGTGGAAAATAATTAAAACGGATATTTGTAACTTTCATTTGCGATTTGGATTCGCACAAACATTTCATCGGGTTTCAAATTTACTCTACGTCACTCTGTATATTCGGTTGGTATCGGGATTGCCCTGTAGTTGTGCGGAAAATTAAGAAGAACGAAAATAGTCTATGGTTTAAGCGAAATATTTTGGAAACCTGTCAAGGCAAGAATGGTGACTTAAAAATGGGAGTTTTTCAGAAAAAAGATGAAAATTCCTAGGTAGCTCTAGTTTAAAATAAATATCTGTTAATTTCTGAAATAATATTTATAGAACAGCATCTTTATCCGGACCATAGATTGGTGATTTGCAAATATTTTTACTATTTTGATGATATTCCTTGAATCTCCTGGAGATTTCCCAGATGAATTAGATTGTGTAATTTAAACAGCGGCTAAAAAGTAAGAGTTTTTGTCATCTGAAATTTTGCTTTTTAAGAGTTCGAAAACTGCAGATAATTCGATAAACTTAGTTCTTATGTAATGAATTTTGTTCTCTAGCTTAGCTTTACTTTGTAACTGATTATGAATCCTTGAAAATCCTTGAGACTTGATTAATATACTGCTGCACATTTTACGGACGGTTACGGTCTGAAGCTCAAGTGCATCCACTACTAAACAGAGAACTTTGGTTCGAACCCTAGTAGAGCAACCGTCCTCTTTCGGCGGGCAATGGCAAACCAACGAGGTAATCTGCTTTGAAAATTCTTCATACAGTGAAGTAAAAATTTTGAAAAATAGTTGAGATTTATGTTATTAATTATTAAAAAAGTTTTGTGAATTGGTTTTCGAAAAATTACAGATTTTGGATAATTGAAAAATAATTAGGATGACAATTAAAAGTTTTGTAAAGACGACAAAAGTGTAAGAAGATAATGACGGCGTAATAATAAGTAATATCATATTTTTATTTAGATAGAACTTTTATATTGGACTTCTATATAGAATTAATTTTATAATTTTATTTAACCAGATAATTTTGAATTATTGAAAAATACAGGCTATTATTATAACAGATCACATCAATACGTGACATTAAAGGGAAGCAATTAAACTATCTTCCTCCTTCGTCCATTTACCCTAATGTGGATTTGGTAACCATTTTATTTTTAGAAAGGTTTTCATGGTAAATATGTATCTCGGTGGTTTGTCATTGCCTACCTAGGGAAAATGGTCATAATAAATTTTTTATCAGGTTATGAACGTTTGGTAGTGACCGTGCTATTTTCAAATTTTTATACAAAAGTCTAAGCTGCCCTTGGTTGACTTCAAGTCGTGGTACTGCTAAGAACAAATTCTAAATTTATCTAAAACAAAGTGTTTTTATTTTGTAACTTATAAACATAGATCTCGTATTTCTAAATTCGTAATTTTTGATTTGGAGCCGCTTCAGGGATGTTTTTAATAACTGAACCATCTCAACAATTTCCTGTCTAAATAGATCCGTCATTTTCAAATGCAATTTAAGATTAAAAATAATTGTCTTACGTTACAGAAACAGGTTTTAAGTTTTAGGCATTTTACCCTAAATTTTGGATGATTCATAGATTTTAATGTTTACATTTGTAATTTACGAAATAAACTACCATAATTACAATAGACAATTTTTAAATTCATGAGCCAATTCTGTTAATTCAAGAGCTGCACAGATTGTGAATTTGAAGCACAAAAATTGAAATGTCCAAAACTGGCATTTATTCAATTCATTATTTTAGTTTCAGTTTAAGATTTTATGATTTTTATCAAAAATCATAAATTTTTTATCATTTTAGTATATTAATTTTACAGTTACGCATGGAATCCAAACCTCAAATGGAAAGGGGTCATCCATAAATTACGTCACACGTTAGGGGCTAGGGGGGTCATCTCAGATTTCTGACAAAAGTGTGACAGGGGGTCCGGGAGATTTTAAATGATGTGATGTCACAAAGTCAAATCTTTAAAAATAACATATTTTGATCGAATTATTAAATTTTATAGGGTAGAAGTGCGACGTCACTTGGCGGGGAAGGGTTCAAAATAGGGGGGGGAGGTGTCTAAAAACCTTAAAAACCGTGTGACGTAATTTATGGACGACTCCAAAGTGGCAAATCCGCACCCACAAACTTTTCGTCCTGACCGTGGATTAAACTCGGCATGACCGCACCGAACTTTCCTAGTACAAGTACTCTGCTGCGCTGCCTTCCATTTGTATTGTACCCATTTATAACATAAAGTATCTCAAGAGGCGGTGTTTAACTTATAAAATCAGCCAATGCAGTATATACATTTCTGGGTCATTTTTACCTAAAGTTTCAAATAAATGATTCACAAAATTTTAAGTTTATCTTAATTTGTAATTTACACCCTTAACTATTAGAGTTCAGAAAAACTCCAATTGGTTTACTATCAACCTAAAGAATTCAGAGGTTATGTATGATGGGTCAGTGTGGCCTTCAGGCCGCACAACCATGGTATTAGAATTTTATACTATTCCAACACCGGTTTCTTAATTTTACTTAATTTAATGTAATAATATAAAAAATGAGTTTTGATTACAATAATCACAAACTTTTAATATGCAATCGTAGAGTTGTGGTCACATAGACCACTCTATGTGAGAGTTTATGTTAAAAAACAGACACATATGGTCCATAGCCCAAATTAGAAAATAAATTAGTGAACCCTTACGTAAGGTTTCCCGCTCCGTAAGGATTTGTAAGGTTTTCCTTTACGAACCTTCGCTCTCGGAACTGTGTTTTTAATATTAAAGCTAGTTAACCTTTGTAATAAGTTTTAAAATTACAAAAGATACATTCGACTGCTTCTATGAGATTTTGGAAAATAATCGCCTACGATTTGTTAACTTTTGTGCCGCAGTTCAATCCAGCCATTCGGCACAGGCATTGTTGGAAAAGGTAAAAGTAAAATGTATTGTTTTTGAAATTTGAAGGTAGCGTTTTAGTCATAGAGCTCACTCGAAACAAAAAAATAATTTATTTGAATTAAAGTGACCTTAAAATGTTTTAACTTTGTAAAAGTAATTATTCGAGCTTTTTATTTTATCCCTGCAATTTAAAAGCTTTAAAAAGCTTTCAATGTAAAAGCGCTTTATTTTAAACAAACATTAATTCAAAAAACACAACGTAAAGAATTTGTTAGGAATATTTTCGTCTATTATTTGGGCTCTCGTGTTAAAGGGACAATATAAATTTTCAAAAGCAAAATATAAATTCAACTGAATAGGTTCATGCAGATATCTCCAGATAATGCAATTGAACAGAAGCTTTGTCCTACAATTAGCATGAATGGCAAGTTGATTTCATTAACGGACGTAAACCATATATTCTGGTATATTAGTTCACGACAATACAATATTGAGATAAACATCTTCTTGTGGCTTATTTTATTATTACTACCATACAGTCCTTACGCCGTAAAAAAATCTATTATTCCTATTATCTGCCTGCTTGAAATTATTTTATTTTTCAACTTCACTTTGCACAAAGCTTTATAAAAATTGCCAGTTTCTCACGATTTTAATTACTAAAAAAAATAATATTTTAAAATTCTATTGGCAATAAAAACAATAATAACCTTAATATAAAAGCCGGATGTAAGGATATAACAGTACCTAACTACTAAGGATGGCTGCAAGTCGTTGATAGTACGACGTGCTAGTTTTATTAGCGTTGTTTGTTTTACGTGCAAAATGAGAAAATGGGAAGAGCTTTAGTAAAATATACTACAGCTTCTAATTGAAAACGCTACGTCCTTAAATAAAACTACATGACGTTTCCAGTCTTTTACAAATTGAGCGCATTTAGCAGCAACATTTATTATAAAATAGTTTTCGCGCATTTATGGAACGAAAAATTTGTCTTCAATTAGCATAAAAGTTTAATTTGCATGCACAATCAATTTTGCATTTACCATAAAATATTTTAAATTATAATTGAAATCGGATGTAATAAAATTGAAGTATTTGTTCAATAAAATTAAACGTTGCATTTATTGGGAGATTCGAATATTTGCAACTGGAAACCAAATAATTCTGGTACCTCCTATTTATGTTTTAATTATGTAATACCATTTTAAATTAATATGTTTGTTGGTTAAAATTTAATTAAAACTATTAACGTATTTTCAAAATAAAATGAATTAAATTTTCTAGCTGAATGTTGGTTTTCCTTAAACTAATTTGAAGTTTGTTGGTTTAGGTTTGTAATTAGTTTGTAAATTTACTTAGTCTTGTAGTACTAAATTATCCTTACTAAAACTGTATAAGAATGATTAAAATATCACCAGTAAGATTAATCAAACTAAAGAATAAATCATTAGCTACTTTCCTAACAAATCCTGCTCAGCACTAAAATTCACGAACTAACATAATTTTTTGTGTGTATTTGGAAAGAAATCCTATTTAGACCAATCGGAGAGCCGGATTTTGGACCATCTCAGAGTGGGTATACTGCACATGCTGCAACCCACCCAACAGCAGAGCATAAAAAGCATGAATAATAATTTAATTTAAAATTTAAAATGCGGTTTAGTAATAAAATTATATTGACCGAATTATGGAACAAGACCATAGCAAAAAAGTTAGCTAATGAAAATTTATTCGCCAAAATTATAAGCCTTTAGTATATTACTAGGGAAAGAAACAATAATAATCCCTTTTTGTACTATGGAGGTAGGCATATCAATTTATATTTTCATAACACATGTTTATAAATTACAAATTAACTTTTCTGTATTCCATTTTGCATATTAAAAACAACCGTTAGCAATTTTTACTTACATTGTCAATATTATCTTTAATTATCGCAGAGATTCTTCTTACGTTAGTTTTTCAGTATCATGGAAAAATGCGGACACGTGTGCATCATAGAAAACACACCTGGTGCTATTGAAATCTGCTGTTTTCAAAAGGATCATTTTCTAAACTTTATTTTAATATACAAAAATAGATAAATAGAAATTATAGATCGTTAATCCATTCGTTTCATTCGCATCAGAATTTCCTTAATCAATTCCTAAATTTTATTATTACATACAGCTACACTATGAAGTATCTATCTGTTGAACGAGATAATGATTATGTTTATCCTAATTTATTCTATTGTCAGTCAAGTCAGAGATAACTTATTAAAGGGAGCCCACACAACACATAAACCCACAGAACCTCACTTCTGGTTGTCTTTCTGGTTCTGGTTACCTAAAGGTTATAAAAGAGTCGCCACTTTAAGGATGGGATATTTCGCTGTCGCCACTTCGCCGTCGCCGAATTTAAAATTTAAAGAATTTATTAAACAATAAAATTCCAATCATAGAAATTCATTTATCTGCTATTTTAGTTACAAAATGAGTCATTTTCGCGCATCAGACTGAAAATTCGCTATGCTTTTATTTGTTTTAAGTTCACTGTTTCAATTCAAATAAAAATCTGCGATTTACTAAAAACACTGACCATATAAACTACTATTTCATTTTTTTAAAATTTATTTTAACAAATAATGCAGGTTAAGGTATTGCAATCAACCAGTCAAAGACAAGTAAAACTTATCAAGCAGGAAACAATTAAAATGAAAATTATATAAATTCCACTACTGAATTTAAAATTTTACTTCTAACAATTAAAATTTCAGCTTTAGATTTTCGGAACTTCAGAAAACTTGTCGTGTTTATTAAACACAACAAAACAAATTAATTGTGTATTACATATCAAAGAAGTATTATTCTCGACTTGAGTGTACCTTCCGATTATTTAATTTTAAGCCATCAATTAAAAATAATTTAAAAGATACGAGAGAGCAGCAGATCAGTGCGGCCTTCAGGCCGCACAACCTTGGGCGTCAATTTCAATATCATTCAAACACAAAAGAGAAGTGTCTACGTCAAAAATACATTTTTTATGTTCACAAAAAATAATTAAGTAGGAATAAGAAAAAATAAAAATATTTATGTCATAATATCAGATCATAAACCTTATTTACATATTTATATGTTTATTAAAATAAAGAATTCTTAAAATAAATCCATTTGTTATGCATAGTTATCTTATAGTAGCCAAATGCCTGTTAAAATGCCGTAACCGGTATGAGTGGGCGTTTTTACTTCCCTATGAAAGTTTTAAGTCTTTGAGCCAGATAACTGCCCACTTTAGGACATCAAAGTTTATTCTACCAATACCAACCCTTATTACCAACCCAAAACGAAGAAAATAAACAATAGGTATTAGATTTTTATAATCTTGCTGAACATTGCCGAAAAACCAAACTTAAAAATTAAAACTTAAGATTATCACATAATCTTGAAGTATATAGATATTATAAAACTATAAAAACATTCTTGAAGCGACCCCGACTCGAAAATTACGGATCGAGAAAGACTCCAGATCTTGATTGTTTTTAAGTTAAATTCGGCTAGAATTAATAATTGCCAATATTAAATAAATTTATAATAATATATTTTTAACAAGTCAACTGACAAGTCGACTTTTACGTGAAAAATCGAAATTACCAATTCGATTATTTCAAAATTGAAAAGAAAAATTTATGTAAATCCTGTGTCATCCTGAAGCAGATCGAAACATGTCATAGTTTTTTTTTTAATAAATTCAATATAGATAAATTGGGTTAAAAAACCGCGGAAATATTATATGCAGTCTTGGTGCTTTGCTAATTTAATATTTTAAAGTTTAATTTAATCTGGCCTAATAAACAAAATAAATAACTTTTTGAGTGGCGGACTAAATATTGCCAGCTACTGTAAGTAATTGGAATTACAAGCAAGAATGCTTTCACAGATTTGTTAAGAAGTCCCTAAGGAGCAATGTATTCCCATTGAGAAACGCTACATAGTCAAGTGTCCAAACGGGGAAATGCTTACTGTGAAAAAATTAGAAAATTGAACATTTCCAAATCCAAGTAAATGCGTACGTAAATTTTGGTGTAAAAAATTCAAAAATTAGACTGCGAACATATTTTTACAAGTGGAAGTTGCTCGCAATAAAATTTTTATATCTACAAAGTTTTAAGTTACATTTTTATAAGTTAAAAAAATAAAATTTGAAATATTTTAAATAATTTAATTTAAAATTCTTGAAGTGCAAGAAGTTTCTCTATTCGCCACGGAAAGTGGGTACTTGCTATAAAAACACGTAAAATGTGAATTTAAAAAATAATACCTACACCTTCACGAAAAGAAACTTTTCACGAAAAAACTTCTTGTTTAATAATTGCAGACTTAATTATTCATACTCGTCAACTTTTTAACTTTTAAAGTGTTTTTGATTAGTTTGAATTTTCTTTTAAGGGTTATGGAAAAATTGCTTTACAACTTTTCAAACTTGTTAATATATTCATTAAAAAAAGTTTAATGTTGCAACTAGTGTATTTACATTCACATTTTCAAAATGACGGAAATATTCCGAATAATGAAAAAATATAATCAATATTCGGTTAATACCCGAATAAAAGGCATCCACGTCATGGTCGGTCGATAAAAGCTCCAACATTTTTCTTTTGGTACAAAACAAAGCCGAGTAATTGCAAAATTATTTTTGTATTTACTTACAGATTACAATGAGACGAGCGTTGGCTCTTATGGCTTTGTGCAGACGAGAAGGTCCCACTTGGCATTGGTACTCGGCGTCGTCCTCTAGAGACGCGTTACTGACCCTAAGGTTGTAGACACCGTGACGACGATCTCCAATCACCGAGTATCTAGGGAATCCCGTAAAAATCGTCGAAAAACCTTAAATAGACCGGAAAAACTTTATTAACACAAGTTTCCTTATGTACTACAATAAAAATTACAACATACAAGGAAGGGTCCGTATACGTTTATGGACTCAATTTTATATTGCGAAACGTAAATATTTGAATCCGTTGATTACTTAAAATTATTGTTTATTTCAAACCAAGCGAATGATTAGAATTTCAGTTGGATGATGTAACTTTATAGCTTTAATAAAGTAAATGTTTTATTTGCAAATATAGTTTTCCCTAGTGTGCTGACCAAAATACCATTTCCAATGCAGAAAAAAATAAATAAATTCAGAAAAACATACCCAAAGCAAATCCATCTTTAGTCCACTGAACTTGTCCAACTAAATTTCCAACTTCACATTCGAGCATGGCTTCACCTCCTTCTTGAACTTGCACATCTTTAGGTTGAACGCGAAAATATTGCTGTTGAGTCCAACTTTTTTCGACAAGCGCCAGCAGAATCACAAAACATCCTGCAAGAAAAAAAATAAAATTAAAGTCTGTCACTTGAAGAATTATTAACGATAGAACTTGGTTGCTAATATAGATTATGCAGTGGCGGCTGCACGGGGAGTGCGACGCGGGCTCCGTCGTTAATAGCATTAAGGTGTAATTTAATCATTCTCTCATTATTTTATTTGTCTCCCCGGACCGTAGAGGAAACGTCGTGGGAAAAACAATCGGATAGAATGTGAAATTGAAACCGCAAGTTTGCTTAGTCGATAGTTCTGTTAGCATTAAATATTCAAAATTACCACGACACCAAACCAAAGTGCAATTTATATTGCTTAAATGCAATATAGTGGAGTTCATTACAATTAAACGAACCCAGAGGCGTGGATTGTTAATATTGCAATAGTTGTTGCTCGTTTATTTGTTTGGTCAACCCCGTTATACGGAGTCTCGGATGTCCAACCTGCTTGAGATTTATACCCTAAAGCACTTGAAATTAGTTTCGACTAACAATGCACATCACTATTTTATACTTTAGTTAAGAAAATGTGCTTTGTATCAATGGTTAATGTACCACCACCATTTACTTTAATATACGACGACAGTAATTTTTAAGTACTCATTTAAATTGTCTCACACTTTTAATTTTTTAACAAAAAAACGCAATTAGATGAGAATGTTTTAGCTTCGCCATTAAGAATGCACGAGCAAAAAGTTCAAAACAAACCGTAAGCTAAATTTTATTACACAACTAATGTTTTCGCCAAACGTGCGCACTCTAAATTAGAAGATATAGATAATAATTAAAATAATTTCAAAAAGTTCGTACTTGCTTCGTATCGGCAAGGCAAGAACGGGAACGGAGCGAAAAAATGGTGTCTTGTAAAATCGGGTGGCGAGATCAAGTACGGACCTTATTTAAAGCTACCACATTGTTATAAACTTCTTTTAATTTGAGTCTTTAGAGAAATTATTATCCAGTTTTGCTGCTAATTGTTCTACAAATGAAGCTGTAAACTTCAACTATAAGCCCTTGTTTTGTAGCTTTCTGCTCCGCTTATAAGCTCACCATGTTTTAAATTAAACAACAAATGGATATATCTTGTTGTAACTACCCTCTCCTGCCAAATGAATAATTTTTAATGAGGAAATCCGAAATAATTTTGGGTTTCAAAATTAAAGGTGTTAGAAAAACAATGCCGATAATAAAATTTGGAGAGCAAAAAAAATTCTAATTAATATCGTTAGTACATATTTATTTTGGAATTTTACATAGGTAGAAAAAAAAAGGGATAAAATAAATTTAATGAGCCTTGCGTTAGGGGCTCGTTTTTTCATCTACGGTGTAAATTCGCGTAATTTGAATAATTTTAATGACACCTTGTTAATTAAATGTGGCCTCAAAAGCTTTATTCATGGCTGGATTCCCACACTTGGTACTCTCGTATACCGGTGTTAATCCACTTTTCTTTCTTCTAGACTGGTTTAACTTGACAGGATTTCCAACTTTTCCGTTTCATTCATACTGGAACTTCGAGATTATTAGAATAAATTAATCACGCGGAGTAGTCAAGGTTGTAAAAACGCCCGATGATATCCAATTAATTAATCGATATTTCAATTATTGCTTCTGCAATCCGAAATTATGCATTTCGTCCCCCACCAATTTTTAATTATCCACAAATGTGGCGATAGTATACAAAAATATCTGTGATTACGCGAACGCTAAAAATAGTGCGGCGTCGGGAGCAGGGGGTTGTGCCCGGATTGTTTACTATCACTGCGGGAGACGATAGTGTTGGGTTCGGAATTACATATTTAAAAACGCATATGTTGATGACGTTTTTATAGAAATATTGCAAGCATAAAACAAATTTGCGAATGTGGCGGTTATTGCGATAAAAAGCAAGCATTCCTGGCGTTGAGTTTTCCAACAAAACTTGCAATAAATTCGCCATTTTTGTTCAGAAAGTTAAATTTAGGAGCACATATGTTTGACAATGCAGGGAATTGCTGCTAAAATTGTACAATGTACGTTATCTCTTCCTATAAAAAAATAGTTTAACAACGCCCTCGAATATCTGTTTTGTTTTATTGCGTCTGTAAAGTGAAATAATAAAAAGGGTTGAATAGAAAATTGATTGAAAATCGAACCTCAGTTGGTGCTGAACTGTACTTTTTTTGCCATGTTTCAAATTTGTGTTAATTTATCGTCTGAAGCCGTAAAAAATCAGAACAAATCTAAAAATAATTCTGGCTTCTACACTAAACCTATGCCTTTATTATATTAATTAATTTAACAAACGAAACCAATTTGTTAAAGCAAATATGTTTTGCACAAATCAAATTGTAATATAAATTCCACTTTATTAGTTGGCGTAGAACACGCAGTGTTAAAAGTTAAAATTACATGAAAGTACTTCAAAACTTCAAACACAATTTTATACAGTTAAATTACCAATTAAACAACATTGAGTCCTTATTAAAAGAGTCATTTAAAATTAATTTTATTAAACTTTTACAACTTTTTCTCGTAAAAAAGACGACCGATTCGAATGTTAATCCTATCATGCGCGTCACTAATTAATTAAGTTCAAAACTTCTTTATAATTAACGTAAAACGTAAGGAATATTCAACCGGCAAGCTAACTATTATTGCTATTTAATGAAATTAATAACAAAACATCGTCAGAAATCATTCGACTCTGAAATTGGAAGGTGTGGGAGATATTAAATACTTCGCAGTACACCAGTAATTATTAAATTCAAAATGAAAATTTTCCGTCACTTTCCAACCATCACTGAACAAAAGATTCTATAGAAACCTCAACGAGAAAATTTAATGAATATTTCATGATTGAAACTGAAAAATTTATAACCAATTTTCAATTTTTATTGATTTTTATGTATTTTGATAAGAAAATTTCAATATTGCAGAAACATTGCACGTAAGTAATGCCCGGTTTAGTAACCTTGAGATATCTATCGGATACGTATAGTTATCCGATAGATATCTGAAGGTAATCGGGCATAAGTAAGATACATTAATTATCGATTGCACTTTCCAGCAATAACGAATTGCGTATCTATATCACAATTTTCAAAGTTTGTCCTTAGTTTTGCCTAAAACTTGGAGATGGAACAGTAGATAATATTTTTTAAAAAATCAGTAATTCCAAAATAAATCCTTTCTAGCAGCGCATGTGAAACTATAATAATAACCATGAAACGACGTTGGACAATTTCGATAACAATCTGCATTAAACCTTCAAGCAGCCGTCATTACAAGAGTTTCACCGTACATTAACATCATGTTAGTGTAATCGCAAAACGTGTAATTATCCATAATAAATTTGCGACTAAACGTCAAGCGAAACTGACAGGACGCGCCAAACAAATAAAAACAATTGAACCTGCAGATTGAAAACGGTGGGTTTTTATTTAGATTTCAGTTCACTTGACACTTAATTATTCGAATTTTAATTTTTGAGTTTAATAAGGGAAGATCCGAATAATCTTCTTCGTGCTATATACTAATCCCCAAAAGAAAAATCCAATGGGGTCCCCTTTGCCCCCCCCCTGTGAATAGTTATAGGTATAAAAATATAAAAATTGGTAGGTAAAAACAATAATTATTGTCCATTTTATTGATTTTTATAATAAAAAATAAAAAATTATAAAATCAAGGAATTATAATAAATAAACCACACCAAACTGTTCTTTTATAAATGAGATCTTAACTTATTGTTATAGGTATGTAGAACTTAAAACAAAGTAAGTTACGTGTTCGTTACTTGTTATAAGTTATTATTCTCCAAGTATCTAACTGTCAACTTATTTAATTATATTACGAAGGAAAATACACATCAATTAGATATTATTAAAGCCTCTTCATGGAAAACTTGAAAATTTCTTCAAACCTTCAAATTAATAATGTTTTTTAAAATTTTTCTTTGAATAGAAAACCGTTTTATTTAAATAAAGTTTTAAAAGAAAATAAATTTTGTTTAATTCAAATAAAACATTTCTGATCAAACCAAAATTTATTTAACGTTTTTTATTTTTTGCTTTAATTAATTTCTTTTTATTTAAACTAACATTTTTTGTTTAAAAAATTTATTTAAATTAAATGTTTTTTTTTATTCGTTTTTACTACTACTTCAACTACTTCAATTAATTTTATTATTATTAAATAAGTAATATGGGGGCGGAATTTAAAAAGAGTTTTAAATTACAACGTTGAACTAAATTCATTATTAAAATAATAGTAACATAAAACCATTTTACTACTATTGCCATGAAAAATCGATAGGGGATAATATTGAAAGATAACACATCATCGTTTCCTGAAAATTAATTATCTCATTATTTAATAAATAATTATCAGCTACATGTTTATAGTGACGGCCAGAGCTGTTCCATACAAGGGATATTCAAAAAAAATTTCCAATAAATCATAAAATTTTCAAAATTCAGAAATGCAAATTTTGAAAATAATTCCAAATCCATTATTTTCACCGAGTTAAGAATAATTTAACTAGGATAATACTGTATAACCCCAAAATAATTACCGTAGTTTCGCGAAAATATTTAATGTAATAGTACATCCTATGAAGTTACTTTTAAGTTAAAACTAATTGGATATGGAAAGTACCAAGTGCCGCCCAACTGTCCTTTAATTGCGGAAACTCAACGACGGACGGTCAAAGATTTAACTAGGTGGGCGTCGACTACTTTTTATATTTTTATATAACTAGCAGTCCAAGATCATCAGAATTGTTTAGACAACAATGTGTGAGCATTGCCTTAGAGTTGTGCAAAACTGACTTTAATTTGCAGTTTGTCTCCCAGCATAACTTTCCCATTGATTAACTAAATTTTATTTGGAAATCCTATTTTCGGCGATTTAAGCTGCACGAAACTGATTTTTAGATTTTTTTATAAAAACTATAAATTCTGAAAAATAATTGATTTTGCACGTAAGAAAGCTTCATATTGCAGACAGCAACGCGTTTTAATGGGTTGAGCTTGCCGCAGTTGTCTTCTAATCGTGCAATTGTTAACATCAAAACATAAGTTTATTTTAAATTTGATTAATTATAACCAAATTTTACTGAAAATCAGATAATTTCTATTCTAAACTAGAAATTTTTATGTCCAAGCGAATAAGTAATGCTTTCAACGATTGCGGGAACTCAGTTATCAACTTCTCTTCAGATCCGTAATTTTCGAGTTTGAGCAGCCTTCAGGAATATTTTTACCAGTAGCTTAGAACCATAAACCTAGAAATTTTTAATTATAAATTTACTGATTTAACACAAATGGGTGGTGAGGCTTATTTCCTTACGAGGATTTTCCCGAAAAAATGTTTTTGTGAATTTATTGCCCAAAATCGCATGCTGAGAACAATTTTCAATTTTTCCGGTCAAAAAGTAGAAAACAAATTTTTCAGTTTTACTTTTCAACAGTCACTTTAATTTCAAAGATCTCATTACTGAAAGCGACATATTTTCATGTTTAGAAAAATCACTTGGGAAAATAGAAATTCTTTTAAAATTTTTACTTTTGTATTTTCTTAAAAAATAAATTTTTTTAATGAAATAAGAAAGGAGTAGTTTTGTTTAATTGAATTAATTTTACAAAACCTAGTTTGTAGATAAATTTACGTTGTTTAAAAAAATCGAGAAGGAAATCTAGGGAAATCCGGAAAATCCATGGAAATTCGAGAAAATCAAAGGAAATTAAGAAATCTTATAAATATTGCACGGATGTGCTTTTTTGCATACTTGATTTTAATTAATCCAGAAGTAAATCTACAGAAAAATTTTAAAAATAAAAAATTGATGTACAAAAATGAAGAATAGACAGAAATACAATTTTCTTGAAAAACTTATGGTAGTTTAACCCCGCCCATGGGGTATTAATATTTTATACAACTACTTTTGGGCATAAATTTCACTTGAAAAAAGCGGATTTACTTAGACAGTAATTTTTTGAAGCACTCCACCCATTAAAAACATTTCTGAAGCGGCTTTGAGTCGAAAATTACTGATCTACAAAAGAGGAGATTTTTGAGTAGCTCAAATAATTAAAAAGTCCCCAGCTCAAATTTAGATATCCAGAAAGACGCAGATCTTTGTTTTTAATAATTTAAATTCCGCTGTAATTAACGAAATCCAATTCAAAATAAATTTATTAAATGATGTTAGCAGTTGCACGGCTAACAGTCAACTGCGGCCTGTTTGGTTTACTAAAATACACTGCTGCATCTATTTACGACAAATACACTCGACTTTTATATGAAAAATCAAAACTTTAACTCCATTATTTTCACTCATGGTTTAAATATTCGTAGGTAACTACGTAGGTAACATAATCTAGTATAACACGAAAAGGCTCAGAGATGGCAAAAAATGTGAGATTATGTTCTTAAAAACTTGTTTTTACAATTTCAGGAGTAAAGTAATGCTTTTAAATATACTTATAAAAAAATAGTTATAAAGTAATACTTTTTTTTGCGCCATTATTGCGCGCTATTGCTCTGAAATTTTGCATATGACGACAAATCGCTGAGGAGTTATTGTAACGGGGATAAATTTTTTGCTCAGTTTTTCGATAGCTAGCGACGTTTTCGAGTTATTGCAATTTTAAAATCAAGGAAAATACTCGGGTGGAATCTCGTTAATCCATTCATGCGCGTCAACGTGGGGGAAAATATTTGCAAAAACTCCCGACTAGTCCCCATTTTTGAGCGCAATACTCGTTTAATTTTAATTTTATCTGTTAAATTCTACAACTTGAAATATTAATATAATTATTTTAAATTCCATTTAAAATACATTCATAGAACAGATTTTTTTATCAGCATCTAATTGGCGTATACCTATTAAATGGTCCCGAGAACAGTTGGTATATAAAGTTTACGGTCTTGTTGGCGATTCAATGTTTTGATTTAAAATCCTCCGTCGAAGTATAGTCTAGGTATGAGGTTCCCTGATGGGCGCGATATAATGCTCCAATGCTAAAGCATGATATCCCTGACCGGGGGGTCTGGGGGGTATGGAATACCCCCCAGTCATACGATTTCTTAATATAAAAATATTAAACTTATATGAAAACTAAAAAATATTCAAAATCAAATTTCAATCGTGAAGCAGAACAAAAAGTTGAAAATATTCGAAGCAATGGAAATTACCATATTTACTTTACAGTTTTTACAAAAATAATTAGATAAATTGTATTATTTACACCTCACTTCCAAGTTTATAACTTTGTTTTTACTGATTTTTATTAAATAATCAAAAAATGATAATTGTCATCAGGAGATGGCAATTCTTAAGCCCTAGAACGTTTCGCGGCACTGAATGAAGATTAAAGTAAAACTTTAGATACTAAAATCAACCAAAACTTGAAAATCAGAAAAAATATAATAAAAAATTTTATGTCCACATAAATAATATAAACATTCAAGTAAGAAAATTAATTAATTTTAATATAATTCTTTACTATGTGTGTTAATAGTCGATATGGATATTTTTAGCTTTAAAATCGTAATAATTTGAATGAATTAATTTTAAATGATCGTAAAATTCACGATTTTTAATTACCCAGACGGTCTGTCACATTATGCAAGACAAAGAGGACACCGGTTGCATAACAATATAATATATTGCTATGTTTATCACAGATTTGATAAATAATTTTATAATAACATGCGCTTCATTCGTTGCACACAGAAGATACCAATTTTTATTGCGGAAAAAAAAACAGTTTTCAGGATTAACGTTTAGTGTTCTTGTTGCATTATCTGTTTAAAAGGCAAAAAAAAGTTATAAAAAGTTGGACACCGCTTAACATTATCTTATCTGGCATATACATATACAGAACATGGAAACGGTAGCATCATTTATATTTTCACTAACTTTTCACTTATCAAAAAATATGGTAGTTTGTAAAAACCAATTGTTGTGGGGGTGAAGTGAATGCATCGGTGAAATATTTATTATTAATATGTATATTGGTGGATAAATCACCCTGTGCTCTAATTTATCCGAAATTTTATTTTGACGTATTCGTATTTGAAATTGACAACTAATGAACAACGACTTCCAATCGATTGGACATTAATAATTTAAGCTGTACTTTTAATAAATGATTTGGGAAAATTTCCAAATTTTAAATAAAATTACGATTATTTTGGATAAAAATGCGCCGGAAAATGTAATTATAAAATAATAACGGTTTGTTTTAAGGAAAATGCTAAATATAACTGGAATTGGAGTTGAGTTTGGCGGAAGAATAACTAATTACGGTTAAGACGTGTATGTAATACAAACTACGAGGGTCGTTTGGTAAGTCAGGACGAGTTTGAGGTAATTACGTGGGTTTATCGGTAGTAAATTTTTTATAAGCTTCTTTTCAATTACTTACTTCTTGGTGGTAATTATTACGTTGGACGGAGTCGGTTAAAAAGCAAGATTTGTCTGCTTACAATGTTTCAGTTTGGTTATTTGTTGGCGATTCTTTAATAAAAATTTATTTTTGTTGTTTTTCTCTTTAATTATATACAAACCCCCATTTAGAAAAAGAATAATTGGTACTGCGTTCTAATAAAAATTAATTGTTCGGAAATAATAGGTTTCATTTTGTTAAGCAATGTTGTTCGGGAAGCAACGCAACAAAACTAATAGAAAATCGACGTATCTGCAGTTTCAGGTTGGATTAACCCGTAAAGCAAATTTGTTTTGAATGCAGCTATTTTTTGTTTTCGGGATGATTTACCATAACTTTAATCACGCGAATTGAAAATAGTGCAAGAACGATCCATTATTTTGCATATTTGAGTCTATAAACTTTCAAAGTAATATTTCCAGAACTCACAGATTTGCATGTAATTTGTGGTACCCCAGACATTTTAAAGCATAAAATATTTGATCAAACTTAGCGCAAAATCTTATAATCTAAATTGGGTGCAATAAAACTAGAAAGTTAAAAACCCAAACTATCGGCAATTTTAACTTAAAAGTTAGTGCACTTTAATTTACATGAAATTTAAGAGGAAAGATATGAAAATTTTTGCCGACTCGAAGTTGTCACATTTTTTAAAATAAATTCGACGTCAAACGGAAAGTTCAATCTTTCTAAAACAATAAAATGTTGGGGATAAAGTTGATTTAAGAAACGGATTATGCAAGATAAAAATAAAACTTTATGTTTAAACTAAAAATAGGAAAGATAACTAAACTTTTACGGTTGGGAAACGTTTTTCCAAATTTTAATGGTCTAATTCAATCGCGAAAACGAAAATGAAATTTCAACTTATTTGAGATACATTTATAAACTTGGTGTGTACGGTTGCTGCTTGATAAATCAGTCTTTAAATTTTGCATTTACACATTTTATATTAAATTTTGCATATTAAATGTTCACGTCGCGTAGGTGGGTAGGTAACCTAATAAAAACTTGTCGATTCGTTTTTTCCCCATTTTTGCGACTGCCGAAACCGATAGTATCAATCGATTTAATTTATGACAAGTTGGAGTAATTATTGTAACGACCAAGTTAGTTTCTATCCCAGTGGGGTTGTACAAATTGATAATCCGATTTAACTGGTATAGGTACAATATGCTCGTCGGAGTTGGCGAGGAAAAAAAATGGACGCGAAGAATTTAATTATTTTGATAAAAGCTTCCAAGTGAGGCGTTAAAAACTACTGATAGAGACTGGTGCATTAAAATTCACGTTCTAAATAGTTTTGGTTTAATGATAGAACGAACATTCGCAAAAGGAGAACTGAAATTAATGAATATTTTTGGGGTTCGCGCAAGCTTTCAGGCCTTATTTAGAAACTCTACACTGGAACACCACATAAAGGGTACTATCTGATAACTACGCCATTATTCATTTTACATACAAACTGTGTTAACACATATTAAAAGAGACTTTTGAAAGCACACTCGAGTTACGAAATGCACGTTGTGGTGTAGGTACATGAAATTAATATTGCATCATATTGTATATAATATGTAGGTAACTTATATGAAAATGCTCGTGTACAATTGGCCGGCATACACATTTTCAAATTAACTATTTTGTCTGAAAAAGATTATTAAAATGCTAAATAAGTAATTTTTGTAATCTGCTTCGGAAGTTTTTCCGAGCTTTAATTTACTAGATTAACATCTGAAATAAATTATATAAAAAATTGGCTATTTATCTGCAGAGCAGCTTTTTCTTGTTTGCAGAATAAAGCTTTCTCGGGGCTGATAAAATTGTCTTACTCTGAATATCCAAATATTTGATTTGTTAACATGGAATTAATATTCTGATTGACGTTAACAAATGGAACTCATTAAACGACAAACATGTTTTCGACAAAAAGGCACGTTTTAACAATTGATTTGAATATTTTTTAGTTAAATTTAGTGAGCTTCTGCAACATGTGTTTATTACCATTATTACTTTAAAATATCAATCCGTAACTATTGCGAGCTTCGCTCCACTGCGAAATTGTAAATTCACATTTTAAAAACATTTTGTATATCATAAATTTGTTTACTGCAGTCAGTTTCGATAAATTCGTTCAAAATACACAAACTTTTAAGAACCATATAATTTTGTTGTCTAATTCAATCGATCGTACTTCGTACAGCTAAAAGCATTCATCCTCTTCGTTTTGCTGCAGCTGCTTTCTTTTTCTTTTTTCAGTTTATTTTTAATTTCTTGCACTTTCTATTTTTATTCCTTCAGTTTCTATAAGAGGAATCATTAAAAACGCATAAAAGGTCAAAATTATAATATCCCAAAGATTCCCCCTAAAAAATGTAACATGACATAGCAATATATAAAGTTATAATTGCAATTCAATTTTAAAAATATCCTTTAATTATAAAGCAAAAAATATATTTTTGATATTCTCCTGTATTGATGGAATAGATATATTGGCTTATCAGCAATAATTTTTTATTGGTCAGATCTGGGTTCAGGGCTCAGTCGTTCAACTTGATGAGAAAGCAGTTTCCTCTCCTCGAGGTAAAAAACATAAAATTATCAATTAATAATTTAATTTAGTTTTATTTTTATTGTAAAAATTTGTAAATTTTAATTTTTTTGGTTTTTCCGCTAACTACTTATAGTTGACGTTAGGCCAACTAAGAAGAGAAACCAGGCCTTTTGCTGGGACGTAGCAAGTCAAAGCCGGACCCTGGTGCAAGTGAGTCACAGCAGGTCCCCTTCATTATTTTAAAATGATAATTTAAAAATTTAAAATAACAATTTTATTGCAAAAAAATATAAACTACGAATGATAAGAGCATTAGATTTCATATAGAGTTGCTACTTTTGAAATTCGTTAAAAATGTTATTTATCAGGCTGACCATGTATAAATTCAATAATAGGTAAATACATTGGAAACTTACCTGGCCAATCTAATAAATGAAATTTTTATTAAATACAAAAGCATTATTTGACCTTTAAGTAAAAGCTAGATGAAATCCAAAGCTCTTATTATTTGTAGTTTATATTTCTTCATTATTTTTGTGTCTTTAATTTTTTCTCCCAAACATAAATTTGTTCCTTTGAATTTTTGTGTTTTTTGCTATCTCTTTTTTTTAATTTCTACTCTAGAAATAGCATAAACTTTAAATGGTGTTGAAAGAGCAACCGGGCCCCATTTGGTCCCGGGGCTTTGTGCGTGGCACCACTAGCACTACCTGTTGCTACGTCCCTACCTTTTGCCTTCAAGATGACCGCCTAAGTAGTTTGAGTTTTATCTTTTGAGAATAAAATTCACTATTTAAGTGAGTAAGTTGATTTTTGAATTGGAAATTAGAATTGAACTGAATTGTGAAATCTTAATTCTAAATTAATTCTGATATGGCGATAGATGGGTTTGGTTTGCTATTAAATTTAACTTTCATTAAAAAATTTAAAAAATTTTTTAATTAGATTAGCCGGGTACATTTATTAAAGGACTGTTTTTATATAGAATGATTTAAAGAAGGAATATCTTCATATTTTGGTATAAGACTGTTAGCCAAAGCATACCGAATTCTAGACTCATTTCGAGAGAAGCCGCCGAGCAGTAATAAATTCATAAAAAATTACTTTATTCAAATATACTTCATAATTCTATCGCATCAATTATATCGGATCATACTGGGGGGTATTCCATACCCCCCAGACCCCCCGGTCTGTCACAGTTTAAATTGCTCGTTTCTTTCAACAATATTTTGAATGCTAAGTGTAGTTAACGAAATCAAAAATAGTGCAAAACATTGCAAATTACACTGGAATATCGTCATATTGGCGGTTGCATCCTTTTTATCTCAAGTAGTTCAACAAATCAAGTTTTCATGATACAACAATTCAACACTATTTTTGTCAATGGAATGTTGCATTTCACATAAATGTTGAGAAATTGTTGAATATTATTATTTATTTTTATGTTCATTTAATCTTGTTCTCAGTTTCCTACCAGTTTGTCCCACATATCTCACATTACAATCGCCACATTTTATATGGTAAATTCCGCTCTTCTCAAGTTTGACGACCGTCGATATTGAATTTTAAGTTATTAGAAGTTTCTTATCATGTTGAATACGATGTCTAACTTCGTTCACTTCGTGCCACTTTTATGGAGCGATACCGCTTATTCAACAGTCAAAAAATCGATAGAGAGTAAACAAACAAGTGAAATTAGTTTAAAATTGTCCCCACTTCAAAGGCGACAATTGAAAACTCACAGAATGCCTACAGAAAGCAGTACTCTGAGTAGTACTGCAATGAATTTAGTTTTTTTATTAGTAAAATATAAAATCTTCCGAATGGCACTACCAGTTTATTTTACGCCTTATTTTTTTTTAAAGCCTTAGTTAACTCCTTAGTTTTTCATGTCAAGATTACAATATCCATTCTGCCATAATCAAAGTTGCAAAGTTGCACAACGATTTCAACTTCAATATCTCGAGTCATTAAAGTTTATTGCAGGCTAGAAAGTGCATGTAGAAATAAGCATCAAGAAAAGTAGTGTAAACATAAATAAATGTTTTACAAATTTATTTTTTCACGCGAGCCTTCTACCAAGTTCATCAACATGCAATTATGCTATACCTTATGCTACCATTATGCTAATTGCTTATAGGCCTGTAAGCTACTGAAAATGTATGTTTATTGCTGACTAGAGTGCGATAGTCAAATATGCCTGAACTGCATGCGCTTAGAAATAAAAAACAAGTTTTTATTTTACATAAAAGTAACCTTATTGCTTGCCAATGGTCCTGTGATCTATAATGATTCTCTGAAAGACTATTATTATAATTGTTTGATTAACACAATATAAAAGTTTTTTCCTTCTTAGTTGTTTTATTACTTCGACTTAGCACCCACAATATCAAATTATTTTTTCTTTTGCTAGAAATAACTTTATATTAATTGCTAAAATTAATTGATTAATTATCAAATTTTTGGTATTTACATATTATATACATAGTAGGGATAATATGTTTGTTATTTATAATGAATATTATGTTTCGATAATCCAATTACTATAATTCGAATTAATTTTAATTTAAACGAATGCACTTATTTAACAGGTGAATTCATTTCGGATTTAACTGCCGACTACTTGATTTGTTTGTAGCTTTCAAAGCAATATAATTTGTTTCCTAATTCGTAATTTAATTATAGCAATAATATTCCAAATTTAGAAACAGCTTAATTAAAATCAAAGAAACTTAATTAAAAACTTACAAACCTAAAAGACAAAATTTTTACCAAGTTCATTAACTTATTGCCACATGCAAAGTATTTTCATGCCATACTGGGTGATATTTTCGGTTTGGTTTCACTTTTAGTCTGGGATTTAATAATTTTTTATACCTGTGTCACTAGGTCTACTCTTTGTTTTAAACCGTCATCAGTTCACCGGTACCAATTTAAAAAATTCTGTAAAAGAAGTCAATGTAGTCTTTTAATTGAATCATTGTTCGAGAGTTGACTATAAGGCGCATTATCTAAATTACACTTAAATAGACATCGTTACACAATCATTAAATATAACAATAATCATTAATTTTATATGTAATTCATAAATAAGAGTATAATTTGAACTTCAAACTAAAATTGTGGTTAATAGAACATTAAACTGCATAGCTTGAACAAGTTTGTGTAAGGAAAAATGGAAAAAATTAATAATAGTGAGAATGCTCTACAAAAAACCACAATAAAAACTTTAGTTATAATTCGCAATTTATTTCGTTATTATAAACTTCAAAGACTTTGAACCGGGCGAAACCGGGTATCGCAACAATTAGATGGATTTGCACCCCGCTGCAAATTGGAGAAATTTTAGATTATTTGCGAAAAAAGTGTAAAGAGAAGCCGAATAAGAATTTATAAAATATTAAAACCTTTTTAAGAAAAATTAATGAGTTGGCTGATAAGAATTACATGTACCGAAGTTTTACCGTAGTCTTTTCTAACTCCCATGATAAAAAATTTTAAAAAAATTCAAAATAATCAATAAAACTCAGGTTATAAAAGATGCGAATTATTTAATCAGTGATAAAAAAACTAAAGTTACTGCAAAATTTGATCTCACGTCTAATAAAATTTTATAGTCATATATATTATTAAAAACAACCTGAGAATATAAACAGGTTGTTCACGTTTTTACTGCTTTTTTAGATATGCAAATGATATTGGCTTGAAATATAATTTTATGTAAAAAGAAAGTTTGATAAAAAAAATTATTAATTAATAGTGAAATAATATTAAATTTAAACTGTACAAAGTTTTTGATTCATGTTTAAAGAGCTTCTGAAATCTATATGCTGCACGTCATATCCGTTAGTTAGTCGTGTCTTTCTTGATATACTTGCAACACAGGTATGACCAGCTTGATTGAAATCAGTGCCGTGCAATCAATGCACGGCAAAAATCAAATTCAACTGCGTAATGCAATACAAATTTATTTTCTCGATTTTGCAAATTGCAGTGAGAAAACTGTCGAAAAGTATTTGGCCGCAATTTTAAATAATCTATAATATAAAATTTTCTGTTGGAGGCGAAAATTTGTAGTGAGAAAAATTAAGGTGGTACGCCACTGATTATTAAAAATCAAGAAGGTGATCAGACTACACCTGTTCTTCGACGACCACTTTTTTTGTTTCCCGATGGGAAAGTTCATTCAATCCGAGCAAGATTTTGATTCATAAAAGAAGCAACCTCGAGCTGGTTTACTCTGTCTAACTCATTGCACAAGAACGGCTTACCAGAGGAAGAGAAGTTGATTTCTTTTCAGATGGTACAAACATAATCACTGTTATGCGAACAACCTGAAGTCGATCAAATCTATCGAGTTCTCTCTTCAGTAGACGTAACCCTATTAAAGTTCATCCGGTTTTAGCTTTTTTACTTTTTTTGTAGATTACATTTTGAAACTTAGAAAAAGTATCACAATTTTCATGTTGTTTTTGTGAACGCAATTTTATGGTGTAAATCAGGATGTGAGGTTGAAATCTCAAATCAATTAAAAACCAGATTCGACACTTTCGAAAGAATTGATTTATTATTTTTTTACCAAATAAAGCCAAACACCTTCGAAAAGTCGTTTGGAAAAGGATGTGGGGTGCGCTTTAAATGCCAATAAAAAGTAAAAATCGGAAATGGCAAAAAATTGCCGAAACAACCAAAAGAGGTAAATAACAAAGAACGATCAACTTAAATGCAGCAATTTCGATGCTTCACCGTCTGCCATCTGGTAAAAATTTAAAAATCGATAGTCATTTGTCTCGAGACCGAATTTAAAATTTAATAAAAACTATAATTAGGTTTGAAAGGCCACTTGTGCTAACAATAAGTTTAAACAATTTCTCTGTATAACAAACAAAAAACCGTTGTTGGAATATGAATTTTATACTTCGTTTTGCTGCTAGCAAACTTCGTTACTTTTCAGTAAAAACCTAACAATTGCTACCCTTTAAGCAGTTGTCGAGGTATTCTGAGATTTCATTTCTCCAAAATGCTTTTATTTTTAATTTTAAAATTGCCCTTCAATTACTGTAAGCAATTCGGTTTCAATATGAGAGATCTGTAGAAGCTGGCAACTTGTAATGTAATTTTTTTAAATTTATTTTTATTTTTTTATAATTAAATATTTATTTTCTTTTTATTCCATTTATTTTATTAATCTCACTTGGCGCTCAGTGCTGATAAAGGGTAACCGACCTCGGTTGAATCGGCTCTGTTTAAATTTTAAAATTCATAAGAAGTAAATACAACAAAGATTTTATCAACATAGAAAAAAACTAGAAATTCGGCGATAAATTGCGAAGACATTAACAACCAATTTCCGTTTTTCAGCGAAATGAATTGGTTTTTCAAAAAGTGCACAAAACTAAAGTGGTAGTCCGTTAAATTTGCTATCAGAAATGTGCAGACGATTTTTCTGTAAGAGGTTGGGTTTAATTTTCACAAAACAAAATAGGGGAAATAAAAAACCTGAATTTTTAAAGCAAATTTTAACTTAATTTAATCTGTAACTCGAAAATTATCGATTTTAGGCAATAAATAATTGAAATGTATTTTGTAGAGAATTTCCCGTTCTGTAAAAAGGTATTAATGATTCAAAACCGAAAAAGCAATACCTTTGGTGCTACGGCCATTTTAAAATAAAAATCGAACGACAACGACTTTTCAAGAAATAACAGAATAAAAATTTCACAAACAATTTGAAAATATTTAAATAATGTTTTTTTGAAATACTTTGGTGCGTAACTGTTGCGATAAATTTTCTTAAAAATAATAAACTTGCAGTTAAAATTTAAATATTTTACCGGTTAGTGAAGTTTTTTAAAATTACTTTTTCGGTAATTAACAAATCTTAACTTTTCATCTTGTTACTTTTTTAATAGTTAAAAAAGTTGCAATCAAAAATAACCGTTTATAGTCTGATTTATTACTCTGTGAGTGGAAAATACACATTAAAAGATGGCGCCACAGTTCTTAATTGATGCAACTATCGTTACTTGTTGGAATATACAAAATAGTAAAAGGAAAGATTAAAAATGGAAGATGCTGAGAAGCAGAATGAAACTACGATAGAATCAGTAGCGTAGAATGAAGTTTTTGAACTTCCTTAACATTTCAGACGAAGTAGATTTAGCTGATAAAATATGTACCTACCGGGCGACGTTTGAAAGCTTTTTTGCAAAAATAATTGAAAAACATGATAGAATTTAAAAAAGTTAGCGCAAGTAAAGAGTTGAGAGTAAATTTAAAAAAGAATTAGTTGGAAGCAAACTAAATTAGTATTTAGGTAAATCAGATCGAAACTTAGGTTGAACTTAACTCCTTTGAGAATAAATACAAAGCGATCCACAAAGTTTGTTTAGTGCCTACGATAAATCTTGTGCTTTATTCAGAAAAATTTGTTCAAAACTGATTAAAAATTTAAAACTTTCCGTTTGTGAAAACGAAAGTTAGGTAAGAAATTTTTTCGAGTGTACTTCTTCAGCAAAAATTTTGTTTGATTAAAGTTCATTCTACTTGTTTGTGAAACACCCAGAGGATATCGACATTTTATAACAAAGTTTTGTCTTAACATAAGCCGTTCTAATTTTAATTTCACGTATCTAGCTGGCAGTAGCCGCAGCAAGTAGTTAAAGAAGCAAAACAGGTATTTTCTGCCTCGGGTAATTTAGTTCGTTTTATAATATAAAATTTTATCCTACCAACACTTGACCTAACATACCTACATACTACCACTTAACTTTATTTTAAATTACAATCTCTTTTATCACAATTTGAAAAAAACTATTTTTACCTGAACTTTCAAAAATAAATTAAGTAAAATTGTATTTTTTTAATTTGCCGGACTTAAAAAAAGCGCCACAGCAATTAAAATCAGCGTGAGTGTAATCACTTCCTACTAAACTGCAGAGTACAGAGATACTCCAATTTCCAAAAGCGAGAGAAGTTGGAAAAAATTCTTTTTGAAGAATGATCAAAAGAAAATACCTTTCTTTACCTACTGACCTGCCTAAAAAGCATTTGGAATTTAATTATTTAAAAATATATACTGAGATCTTCAGAAATATCCATTTATCCATTAAAATAACTTAGTCCTTAACAGCTTCAATTCGTAGCTTCATTAAAATTTAAAATACTAAATGTATTTTTTATGGATTTTCCGTTCAAACACATTGTTTTAGATTTTCGCCTTTGATAAAAAAATTTGACCCCGCAGTGACCACATTCGATATTTTAATGCGCATTGGTCAATATTTTTTTGAGTTGACAGTTTTATATGAAAACCTCTCTGCAATTACTGTTATTAAAAATATAGGTATAGGAAAGGTATTTACATTTTTAACGTTTTTACTCCATCATTAACCAAGCTCCTCTTCAACCTGGTTCGTGCACGCAACAACTATTTCAATAAATTAATAAAAAATATCGAATAATATAGCAAAAGTAGGTAATTTAAAGAAATGTAAAAATAAAATAGTATGCTGATGAGTCAATAATTACATAAAATATTGAAAACGGGTAGGTAATGGGGCATTCGATACGTGGAGTTACTGTCGATCAAAATTGACGTTCATCAATAAATCAATGCGATTTTATAGACAATTTAGGTATAATGAAAATTATAAAAGTCAATTAATTTATAATTAGATGGAAATGTGTTTGATTTGAATATTAAACAATATCCGTCACCTGCCATGTCTCAACTTGGAATTACATAATCGGTTAACAAAGTAACAGCAGCTGAAAATGTTATTATTCTGCATTTCAATTCCAAATTCTTAAATTGGGTTACACCGGTTATCGTCATTATAAAAAGTGAAAGAATGCCCGATACTTTAATATCAGGCTTGTAGCTCCGCAATATACCTATACCTAATGCGTTAGCAATTTCGCAACGAAAGTGTGTCTGAGCTACCAGTCACCGGCAATAAAATTTTTTTCAAGTATTTTTACGTTAAAAACAGTTTAGTTTGTAGACCTTGAATTATATTACAAAAATATATATCTATTTGCACCTGCTCATACGAATGTCAGGTTACTAGAATATAAAACTTGTCTTACTGACTCGAAAACTTCCAGGTGTGCGTCTAGAACTTCTATACTTTCAAAATTTTACAAGGCAACTAAATCGTCAAGTTTAAAACAAATTTTTGAAATTGAACTGAGCTGTCTGTACTACAGTTGACCCAGTTACCGCCCACCCACTTATACAAGTAGGCTTAATTGAGACAATTATTATTCGAGATTTAAGATTTAAACACCACAGGTCATTTCAACCATGAAATTTTGCATGGACAATGTGCTACGTACAGTCCCAAGTTATAAACTCAGCAATCAATTTTCTGGACTATAAACATAAATTTCTATAACGCCACCAGTAATTCAAAGATATGAGGCTCTAAATCCGGACCGATAAAATTAAGCAAATACCTATTCTCTAACGTGGAACTTCCTGAAACTATTTTTATGTTTAACGGAAGAACATAGCAATAGATAAGTCACGCGTGAGCGGTCAGCGCTAACTGCTGTATTATTCTATATGTGGAAGGAGTGGCGCAGCCACGAGTTATGTTTGTTTGCGAATTAAACATAGAATTGTTTGTACAAGAATTGTACAAGCAGTGCGCTGGGTGCGATGCACGCGGGCCCCCTGCTAAAAGGGCCCCCAGTTGTACTGTGACTTTTTCAATCTTAATAAAAATCTCAAAAATAGGAGGTGTACAACTAGATGCTATTTGAAGTCTGGGGAGGTATAGAATACTACCAAGTCAACAGCTATTATGTTCAAATGATTGCCATGATATTAAAATTGTGACTTCCGTACCAGGAATTCTGTGGGGTGTTCCACCCCCCCCCCCAAGACCCCCCGGTGAGAGTTTTCACGGCGTATAGAGATATGCTGTATAAATATGCACTAAAACTCTTTGTTTGTATAGAGAGTTGTAAGAGAATAACAAGTTTTCATATGAAGGTAAATCATACAAGGTACACACACACACCTGTGGGTTTGCAAACCGGCGGGAATACCATCCAGTGCTTTAACAATTATAGTTAAAAGATTTTCCCTTCCAGGAATTTAACTTTCTAAAATTTCTTTCAATTACTATGTTCAACACTCTCCAGACCTCCCGGTGCAAATTTTTACGGTACATGATATGTGAATATGCACTAAGACCTTTTTTTTATAAAGCTGGGGGTATGAATTGTATACAAATGACGTATAAATGTATTTTGTTCTGATATAGTAAAAACTTTTTATTACAAAAATTAATTGCAAAACGTATACACACACTTTTGGTCTTTCAAACCGGGGGCTCTGAGGGGTCCCTCCAGTGAGGAAAAAACAAATTAAAGTTAAATCCCCCCAATTTTTTATTTTTTTTGTCAAAATCAAATTTTTTATTTTACTTTTTGATCCCAGGCTTACATCCTTTTTACAATAAATTAAAAATTTTTAATTAAAAAAAAATTAATATTTAAATAAAATAAATTTAATATTAAAATTTAAAATCAAATTTATTTTAAAATTTAAAAATCTTTTAAATTAAATTGTTTACCTCGACTGAAAATTTAATTTTCTTGACTTGGAACTAAAAATGAAAAATTCCCGGACAAAATTAGGGAAATCTTAAATTTCTCATGAATTTTCCAGATTTTCCAAAGAAGTGGGAATCCAGTAATTATTATATAGGGAATAATCAGTAGCGTATTTACGTGGGGGGGGGGGGGCTCTGTAACTAACCAATATATTAAATAACATTCAATTATATATTATTTGTTATTTAAATATTTAAAAGTTTTGAGCAATTTTCAAATCCCGATTTATTTAAATAAATTATAATTTAGGTCAAAAAATTAATTATTAATTAAATTAATAAAAAAAAAGAACAAAAACTATTTTTTATAGGAAATATTATTTTTGTATTTGATATTTTACATTTTCATTTTAAATGTTTATTTGTTTGTTATTTTACTTCTCTCTCCCAAAGTTCTTTGGAGTGATAATCTCGTTAATCCCTTTATGCGCACCTAGGATAGACAATTTTGCACCCAATTTTGTGTAAAAATCTCACAATTAAGAAATCATTGCAGTCTAATACAGCTTTGAAATCTAAGACCAAGGGCCGATTTGGGCAAAGTTTATGGATAGGGGAATAAATATATTATGATATCCTGTTGTATCTGCCTTTGCCAGGTAATCTTAGAAAAGGGGTAATTTAGAATATTCTAAAAAATCTTAGTAGAGCCAATAGCCAAGGAAATCTCAGAAAATTAAAAAAGGAAACAAAAGAATTAATCTTTGGTATTCTAAAGATTTCCTAAATTTCACTAGATTTCCTTGGGAAGAAAATAGCATTTTTAAGTTTTACTAAGATTTCATAGAATTTCCCCAAAATTTGCTTGGATTTCATTTCACTTTTGTATATCACGCTTTTCACTTCAGTTTTCCAGATAGTACAAACCTAAGAGGAAATTTCCGGAAAAATTGTGTGTACTAGTGAATGGTAATCTGAAGAAATTTTGAAAAATTCCAAGACATCTCAAAAAACAGATTCTTAGAAATTTGTAGAAATATAGTAAATCTCAAGAAATCCATAGAAATTTCAAAAAAATCTTAGGAAACTTTAGAAAATTTTGGTAAATAGGAAATCGAGAGAAATGCAGAAAAAAAAGCCAAGTAAAATTTCTCTTTTGTTTTCCATATATGACAATTTCTCTATCATTTTTCCGCTTATTAGTAAACAAGAACGGGAAATTTTAAGAAATCCCAGAAAATTTTAGAAAATCCATTAAAATGTCACTAATTTTACAATTAGGAAATGTAGAAAATTAGAGGAAATGGAAAATTCTAGAAAATCTTAGAAAAATATCTAAAAAAATTTGTGAAGTGGGGAATCACATAAAATTCTAGGATATTTTATTAAATTTAGACAATCTCGGAAATTTGAAAAATAAAAAAACTCATCTATATATTTTTTTAAATATTTAATCCAAATAAATAGGGTGGGGGGTAGCTACTCGTCTCTATATCCGCTTTAGTTTGTAAGGAATTCTTTGGAAATCACTGGAAAATTTGTTTTTGTCTTTAATAAAAGCAGGGCCCCTGTTGACAACTTCGCACACGGGTCCCTCACCTGCTTGCCACGCCACGGTGTACAAGGATTCAATCTTTATAGTTTTGATAAACCTGCAGTTAAAATATAAAATTGTTACAACACAAAAAGCTCAGTTTTTATTTTAATAAGGACGAATTCAAGTTTGCTAAGCAAAAATTGATGTGACGACTCTCCGTTTTGTAGCATTTTATCATTCTCTCATTTGTGGGAGTTCTCATTTATGTTCTCTTTTAAAGCGAACAAAGGAATAATTAAGCTACTTATTTTTCATTAATAATAAATCAACATAAAAAGTTCGTTTGAATATTACTGAATATAAAAAGGAGCTTAATTTAAGAGATAATTTTTGCACCTAAATACGTGATTAAAAATAAGCCTGCTTTGCCTTTTCTCAACTTTTAATTAATGCCGTTAAAATTACGCAATAAATACAAATAATTGAAAGTAAATGAAAGCAAATTAAAACTTCAAAGAATGTGGATAACATTTTGGACAAACCAAGAAATCGATCAATTATCGGTAATTGAAAATGAATACGAATTAGCGGAAATATGAAATTAGAAAGAGTTTCGGAAAAGTCTAATTATAATTAACTGATAACATTAATTTTCCGGAGTAATCAAATAAAAATCTTCAACTTTCGACGTCGGAAAAACATGTAGTAGGTAGCTTTTTATTTTTGTTTTTATGACGTAATTAAATGTAAGAAATTTCTTAACCAAGTTATGCTTAGCAGCTCTTCAAGTGAAATTCAGCAGCTAACTATAAAATGCTACCCTGTCCTAGTAGGTAATTTCCAGTTCAGTGCTCATCCCTTGCATTGTCTAACCAAGTGACCTGTCGTACTCTTTGGAGAATTAGTGAGTTTCGTCATCCTCTAAAACGTTTAATAGCTTAATGTCTCCTATAACTCACCCCAATTTGCTAAACTTGATACTCAGGTATAAAATAAATTGCTTTCTGTCAGGAAAAAGCCAATATCTATTTTCCATTTTTATTTCTAGTTAGTCGAATTTCATGCAGGGTAATTTTAATTAAATCCGCCGTTACATTAAAGTCGAATTAAATTACAAAGTTTTAAAAACACGGTTCGGTAAAATTATAAATAGAAGACACTCAAGTTACACCTACGTCATTTTAATAGTAATTAAATAAAACTTGTAATTGTTAAGTTCATACAAAATGCCCTCGACAAATTATAGACAAAGCCTTAATTGGTGTAGAATTTATTAAATTATATCGTGCAGCAAAGCCCGAATATTGTTAGCACTTTTTAACTATTTAATTCAATTTTGTGTAATTTAAATTAATTACATAATTTATCAAATAGAATCATTACTTATTATTTTTTATAATTATCCAACGCAGTGTCGAACTTAAAAGAGCGTGAAAACAATTAAATATAGTAATTCTTACGACAAAAGAGCATTCGAAAAAGTGAGAATAGAAAAAGTAAGAAAAGCAGAGTGAAGACGACAGATTAGCTAAAAATAGATCACAACAAACGAAGCGGGAGATAAAAAACCCTAAATGATGTGTAACATGGCGAATGTTACTTTTGTCGAAAAATTAAAATTTTTAATTTTACATGTTACATTTTTATATTGTCCATTTACCTTTCCAACTTTTAATTTGAAGGTTGGTATTGAAAACCATTTTGAAATTATCTTTATCAGCGGAGATAAAGAGAACAAAAATTTTTCAACTAGCGCAGTTAGTTTGTTTAACTGAAATTTCCTTTAAATTGATAGTGTAGGGTTTTTACCGATTTGATCAACATTATCTTTCCTTTTTGTGTGAAGCAGGTAAAAGAAAATTTAATATCATCTTTTACTCATACCTTATCAATTGCGTTTATTTTAGTTAATTTATTTGATCACCATCTGCCGTTGGTGAGGGTTTTTCCACAAACCAACGTTTGAATTTAACAAAACTAATCGTTTACGTAGTAATCATTCACCCTTGAGGAGTGCTGGATTGATTTGTTTATGTCCGTAAAGGCATATCTTCAACTCAAATTGGACTTTAAAGAAAAATTTTGGATATCTCTCAATTTATACTTTCGGCTCATTTTATGATGCCTAGGACTGCCGTCGAAGTCGATTAAATAATTGATTTTGGTTTTGTGTAAAATTGCGCACAATTTTGGGTGACGCCACTTAATTCAAAATTATCTACTAAGTTTGTAGATAGACGGGTCACGTAAGATCAATTGTGAGGGGGGTTTTGTAACTCAAATTGTAGTTTGTTTTAGAATCAGAACCAAACCTTTTGGAAAAGCCGATAAGCTACGAACCAAGGAAAGCTTTCTGGAAGTCGTGGTGTACTCGAGCTTAATTTGCCTTAACACCTGGTAGTTTTGAAGTGGGGTGAGTAATTACAATTTGTGTTGCATTTATTTCTCTCTCAGGAGACTTACAGTGACTTGTTTGATTCATTTTTTTAAACGGTGGTACCGTTACGGTCGTCACTCAAGAGTGAGGCAATTTTCTTTAAAGCTTCTGGCACCTTCAGTGTCAACGCTTCTGTTTTTTGAACTTTTTTATTGTTAAGGTGATGCCATCAGTATCCCTTCCTTTTTCTGTAATTTTTTTGAAACTACATTAAACAACCCATTTTGTTATTTTTTGTTTTTCTAAAGTTTGACAGTAGTTTCTGGCGCCTGGCAATAATTCTAAGTATCGCTGACCCAAAGGCTTCTCTCCGAACTGATAAGCTAGCCGCTGCTTGCACAAGCAGCTATCAGGGGGTGCAAGGGGTACACTTTGGCGACCAACGTTCGGGCCTCGATACTTTGGCTTACTTTCTGCCATTAGAATTATATTTCTTCCTTCAATTTCATTTTATTTTTGTTTTAAATTTTTAATCACAATCATGACCAACATAAATTATTTGACGGTTGACGAGTTGTCTTGGGAGCTGCGAGTACTCAATGTTGAAAGTTCGAATCGTACTGTAGAAGAACTGAGAAAATTTCTAAGAGCCCTTATGGCAAAAGAAAAAGCAAATCCTATTTTAATTTCTCGTTATACACTATATAATTACGATATTGGAACGGAATTGGAGATAGTAGATGCCAAATTAACAAAGTTGGAATCGGAAATAACAACTTTCGTGGAAAAACCTCTCACCACGGATAGCAAACGGTTGCGCACAAAGATTGAGCATATTATTCGCAGAACGGACTATCTGCTTAAATTGCATCTAGTACAGATGAGCGCGTGGTGGCTTACGCTAGTAGATCTCTTACTAAACAGGAAAGAAACTATAGTGCTATAGAGAAAGAGTGTGCCGCAGTATTGTTTGGCGTAGAGAAATATCGAGCTTATGTCGAGGGTTCGCGATTTACTGTAGTAACTGATAATCAGGCATTACTCTGGTTAAGCAGACTTAACAGTCCTGCGGGAAGATTAGCGCGTTGGAGCGTACGATTGTCACAATATGATTTTGACATAGTTCATAGGAAAGGCAAGTTTAACGTTGTGCCTGATGCGTTGTCTAGAGCACCAATACAAATTCATTCAATCACTGTAATTAAGGAAGATCATGATGCTTGGTACCGAAAAATGTTAGATAAAATTAGTTCTAATCCTGACGATTATCCGTCATGGAAAATAGAAGATGGGGTAATTTTCAAATACGTGCCGAACAAACATAACATCATTTCAAATTTGATTGATTGGAAAATTGTTGTTCCTAGATCGCGACGTCGAGAAATTTTGCAAGACTGCCATGACAGTCCCTTGTCAGGTCATCTAGGTATTTTGAAAACTATGTGTAAGATTGCGGAAATCTATTACTGGCCTCGTATGAGAACAGATATATTACGGTATGTTCGCAAATGCGAAGTTTGTTTGGCGAGCAAGGCTTCGAATTTGCTCCGACCTGGATTAATGGGAGGTGAGAAACGAGTTCAGTTTCCTTTTCAATTATTATCTGTAGATTTAATGGGACCGTTTCCCAGAACTAAGAAGGGTAACTGCTATTTGGCTGTTATCTCTGATTGGTTTACTAAATTTGTTGTAGTCCGCCCATTGAAAAAGGCCACGGCATCTTCGGTAGCTGCGTTCGTTGAAGAAACCTTTTTACTTTTTGGTGTACCACAAATTATAATGTGTGACAATGGCACACAATTTACCAGTTCTGTATTTAAGAATTTAATGTCTCAATATAAGGTTCAAAAAACATGGTATAATGCGAATTATCATCCACAAGTAAATCCGACGGAGCGTGTAAATCGTGTTATAGGTACTTGTTTACGATCATTCGTAAAAGATGATCACAGATCATGGGATACCTATGTTTATCAAATTGCCCATGCTATACGAAATGCTGTACACGAAGCAACTGGTCATGCCCCGACTTTATTAAATTTGGGAAGAATTGTTCCTAGTAGTGGGGATTACTATGGTAAATTGGGGAACTTAAAACCCGAAGAAATCACTTTAGCCAGTAGAGAAAGGGTCATTACCGATAATCACCAATTGGCAGATTTACATAAGAGGGTTGAAAAAAATTTACATCGTGCGCATGAACAACATCGATCACATTATAATTTGCGAAAACGTCAGCTAACTTTCCGGAAAGGAGATACCGTATGGAAGAGAAATTTTGTTCTCTCCAGCGCTCCTGATCATTTTTCTAAAAAACTTGCTCCTAAGTACATAAAGTGTACTGTTACTAAAGTTACAGGTCCTTTGACATATCGGTTGAAAAACGAGTTGGGGAGAGATTTGGGAATTTTCCATATTAAAGATTTAAAAGAGCACCCTGATGATGCGGAAGAGTGAATGTAGAATGAATTTAGTGTGGATGAAGAAATTAAATTTTTTTAACCAATATGTTTTTGGGTTACAAGACTTGATTCAAATTTTTTTCTTGAGTACCAGCTCATTATTTACTTATATTGATGGTGGTTGGTATTTAATCAAACCTTTACATTTCTTTTGTAGCTGAATTTGTCAAGTTGTATATATCTAGTTCAGTAAGTTTTGTAAATAGTTAGTTTAGTATGACGAATTCAGTGTTCTTTTGAAAGATTTCATTTCAAAATTTAATTTAGGCCTAAAGTTTTTATGCCAAAAACTTAACTGATTTGAGGAACTGGAAGTTTCCTAGTAATTTTCTTTTGATTCTCCATTTGGGATTTTACTGTTTTTAAAGCGGTAAGAAATCAAAACTTTACTATTTTATTGCTTCGTTTTAGATGTTCAAAGATAAATTTTTTTACGAAATCGGAAGCATGTTTAGAATCAAGTCTGGATAGATTTCTGCTAAGCTCACACTGGTACGTTTGAGATGTAATTTAGTGGGTTCGTGCCTCAGAATAATGTCTGTCATGTCGTTTTTGTTTTTTTTGTTTCTGTTGTTTGGAAAATTCATACTAATCTGCTTCACAATTTAGTTATGTTTCAATTTTTGAGTCCAATTATTAATTGCAGTCACAATTTATTTTCTCCTGCCGACCGCAGTCTTTACGTTTGGGGGGGGAGAGTGTAACATGGCGAATGTTACTTTTGTCGAAAAATTAAAATTTTTAATTTTACATGTTACATTTTTATATTGTCCATTTACCTTTCCAACTTTTAATTTGAAGGTTGGTATTGAAAACCATTTTGAAATTATCTTTATCAGCGGAGATAAAGAGAACAAAAATTTTTCAACTAGCGCAGTTAGTTTGTTTAACTGAAATTTCCTTTAAATTGATAGTGTAGGGTTTTTACCGATTTGATCAACATTATCTTTCCTTTTTGTGTGAAGCAGGTAAAAGAAAATTTAATATCATCTTTTACTCATACCTTATCAATTGCGTTTATTTTAGTTAATTTATTTGATCACCATCTGCCGTTGGTGAGGGTTTTTCCACAAACCAACGTTTGAATTTAACAAAACTAATCGTTTACGTAGTAATCATTCACCCTTGAGGAGTGCTGGATTGATTTGTTTATGTCCGTAAAGGCATATCTTCAACTCAAATTGGACTTTAAAGAAAAATTTTGGATATCTCTCAATTTATACTTTCGGCTCATTTTATGATGCCTAGGACTGCCGTCGAAGTCGATTAAATAATTGATTTTGGTTTTGTGTAAAATTGCGCACAATTTTGGGTGACGCCACTTAATTCAAAATTATCTACTAAGTTTGTAGATAGACGGGTCACGTAAGATCAATTGTGAGGGGGGTTTTGTAACTCAAATTGTAGTTTGTTTTAGAATCAGAACCAAACCTTTTGGAAAAGCCGATAAGCTACGAACCAAGGAAAGCTTTCTGGAAGTCGTGGTGTACTCGAGCTTAATTTGCCTTAACACCTGGTAGTTTTGAAGTGGGGTGAGTAATTACAATTTGTGTTGCATTTATTTCTCTCTCAGGAGACTTACAGTGACTTGTTTGATTCATTTTTTTAAACGGTGGTACCGTTACGGTCGTCACTCAAGAGTGAGGCAATTTTCTTTAAAGCTTCTGGCACCTTCAGTGTCAACGCTTCTGTTTTTTGAACTTTTTTATTGTTAAGGTGATGCCATCAGTATCCCTTCCTTTTTCTGTAATTTTTTTGAAACTACATTAAACAACCCATTTTGTTATTTTTTGTTTTTCTAAAGTTTGACAGTAGTTTCTGGCGCCTGGCAATAATTCTAAGTATCGCTGACCCAAAGGCTTCTCTCCGAACTGATAAGCTAGCCGCTGCTTGCACAAGCAGCTATCAGGGGGTGCAAGGGGTACAGATGTGATAATCAGGTATGAACAGATAAAACGCCCCTGCGTTGAAGAAAACAAAAAACTGCGTTTCATATCTGAAATCATCTAAACAATCAATACAGCCCTACACGCATTTACCCAAGTTACTACTTTAATAAAAATGAAAAACTAATAAAAGTACAAAAGGAATAAATTTAAAATAAAAAAAATATAAAAAGGTAATAACAAAGAATCACAGATCCAGGAATATTTTCCCTGCTGCTTAAACCTATATCGATATCATGGAACACTACAGGCTGCACAGCAGTCATCTCGTAATCAAGTTTTATATTTCTGCATTTAAATTTACTAAAATTTTTAATTTAACATATTTCTATCAACTGCAATAAAACCACATCCAAATTGCTGTATTTCGCTGGTGGGCAACAACAACGACACAACTCAAAAAAACACTTTCTTCAGGAGAGCGTTTTAAACTTTTTTAGTGGCGCATTATTGAAACTTTGCATTCAGACATTATTCACCATCAAATATAATCAAATTCAGTAGATTTTTATACTTAACTCAATTTTGCCAAATTTGGGGTTGTCTCGTTATTTTTGCCAGGCAGCGATTTATTTTCAAGTTATGAAAGAAACGACAAATAAGATATAGGAATTTGAAGAAATATATGGCAGAAAAACATAGGTTAAATTATCTTGCTTCCTTGTTGAAATAGAATATCAACGTAATATAACATAAACAAGACTTGAGTAGGTTTCAAAGCTAAACTACAAAATTACTTATTCTAATTTACATTCGCAAAACTTTAGTTTTACTTACAAGGGCGTAGTGGTCTGAACGTCGGGGAAGGGTAACATGTTTCTTCTAATGTTTGCAAAGCTTTTTGCAGTTTCTAATGCTTGCATGTAGATGATTTATGTCGCAATTCTGGTTATGATGAGATTACAACTTCAAAATGACAAGTTTACAACGACACCTAAATGTAAACCTTAACAAGCGCTGTTAATCATGTAAGGTGACGCACCATTGCAGGTAAATCTGCATAACTTATACTGCAATCAGCGTGATCGCCAAACAGCTTCTGCAATACACATTATTTGTAATCTATCATAATATGTGACAACATTCCGACATGCAACTAGGAAAAGACATGCAAAAACTGCATTACAAAATAGCAGTTTAACTTGTTGCGTAAACGTCATAATCAAAACACATGTAATTTGGATTTTCCTAGCAATTAAGCCCACGACCGCAGGGCCTATAGTTGCACCAAACTACTTCAAAATTAGCTCAAAGTTATCAAAAACTACTTATATATGTTGTAGTGTTTTTTTTATAGAGCTGTTCTTGGTCTGGCGAAGATATAAAATTTGTATATTTAGGAAAATGGTCTGTTGCTTTTATTTCTTTGTTATTCTTGAATTTTAATGATCATTTGGAAAACAACTCCATTCAAGTCCTACAGCCCCCTATGTTGCATTTATGCCTGAACAAACATTCACGGAGTGACTGTTATTTTTATGTAAAATTTTCATTTATCCCAAGTTGCTCGGCAAATGTTCGACGTTACAATCAAATGAAATTTTCCGTTTAATGAAAATCGTGAATAAATAATAGAATTATACCTGAGCGTTTAAGTGTCTGCCTATATAGTTTGGGCAAGAAAAGTATTTACAGTTAAATTACCAAAGCGGCCGCCTTCTTCATTGAAGAGAATGTTTGAATAATATACAAAGTCTGTGTTCGACGCAATCTAAACTTGTTTTGATAATACCAAAACTTCGACCAGAACCAAGGGATTAGTTAGATCGGTTAAATTGAGAGCCGGCAAGACACTAAGAGATTGTGTAAGAAAGAGAGAGACTTGCCAGTTCAAGATATTGTGAGATGGAGCGGACAATGGAGCTCATGTTGGAAAAATAAACAGCAACCGATTAACCAGGATCACAAAAGATAGAAAGGTGAATGGCCAAAGACCTCCAGGAAGATTGCTAACGACATAGACTATTTGGCAATCAATAGTGCAAAAGAACCTAACAGGTTGCAGCCTCTCCAAAAACTTAACGACCGGAAGTTTCAACCATATCGGACCAAATGAAAATTTTCCTCTGCCATACTTTCACGAGTACCAGAAGTTGCAAAAATGAAACATTACATATTATTATGACCATCATTTGATGACCATCCAAGGAATTAGAAAAGTCAAGACAGATAAAAAAATAACAGAATCCAGATTGTGTTCTATATAGATAATTTTACAATCATGGCTAAGGTGCAGAAAACCTACAGTAACTTCTGATTTGATTAACCCTTACTTGCCACACTGGGGTGTAGATTACCCCAAGCCCATTTTTCGTTAATTTTAAGTATGTTTACCTGAGAAAAGCGGGTTTATGGCACCATCTGTTAGTTACGTTTTTTTTGTAAAAATTGGTCACTTTATCACTTTTTCGATATTTCAATTTCTTAATAGTATTTAATTTTATTTTTTTCCCGTATAACCCACATTACTACCAAAAACTAGCTCTTGAGAAAAAATAAAAAAATTGGCAACTTAAAATATTCAATAGATTATTTAAAATAACACGTATTATCTCTGGGGAGCAATGCACCCCAGTGTGTCAAGTACGTCATTCCATAGAAGTGTGGCAAATAAGGGTTAAATAACCTGGAAAATGCGTTCCACATTCTTCTTCTTCCACTTAGGCTAGGATAAGCTTCTGTTTGCCTTGACTTTGGGCTGTCTTCTATCGAAGAGGAGCCGAAGTCACTATCTGTGATCATATTAGTTGTTTTACATCTAAGGTAGCTTGTTAGGTTCGTCTAAGATGTGCCTGTAACCCTGGTTTCTCTGTTGATGAGAGCAAATCATCAACGCAGGGGGACCGCCGGCTTAACGTGCCCTCCGAAGCAAAGAGACGATCATAAGGAATTTTAGACTCCTTCCGGATGAAAAATATCCTCATGAAAATCTCAAGAACAAGATTTAAACACTTATAATGTTTTTAAATGGATGAGAATATCAAGACATTAAATCCGGACTAAACACTATTAATTAATAGTAGTAGAAGGGCTATGATGATATCAAGCCACTTTTTAGCAAAATTCAGTTTGTCTATAGAAATTTTGATTTGTTTTTATGAAAAAATAAAATAATCACAGAATTCTCGCATCTTTTAAATGGAAATAATTTAATTCCACCAGTATTAATTAATTAAATGCGGGGACGGGCAGGAACGGTTTAATGCTTATCGTAAATACCTAATAAATTTAAAGTACCGGTACAGGTAACGCACCTGAGTGTTAATAAAAATATTTAGGCGGTTTATTTAATTTCTTCTGATACTTCAAAAGTGCGATCATAAAGAGGTTATTTTACAATAAAACCGACATCCTTTGTCACGCAACTAGACATCGTGCAAATAATTTATCCAACGCTAATAAGTGTAATGAATAGATATACTTGGCTTTGCTATGCGAATCAATAGCCGACTACTCGAATATTCTTGTTGAACAGCGGCTAGTTCAAGATGGTCGTCTCAAACTTATAAAATTTAAACTAAAAAAAGGCAGGCCTGCCAATAGATTAAAATTAATATTTGCTAAAAAAAATTTTTACCTTTAACTTAATTATAAGAGAAGTTAGATAAACTCACATTAGTTGTAAATTAATTTATAAATTCAGAAAAGGAAATAAAAAATAAAAATGTAATATTTTGAATCTAGAAAACATGAGAAAATTTGATTTGAAATAAAGTGTGGTTTTGCAATAGACTCTTATTGCCTCAAGTTGTATGCTATATGAAATTCGTTTTGGCTTGATCGAAAATACATAAATGTATAAGAGAGTTTCTCAACTTATTTCTAGTGAAAAGAATCATTGTAGTGCAAAACCAACCTATATTTTGTAAAATATTGAATTTATATAGCACTATTATAAATATTTCTCGCTATGAAATTGAAATCTGACTTTAATAGCTTATTTCTTCATTGTTTTAAACGTAATATAGAATTTAAGGACCAAACAAACGCGGAGTAATGTATGCAAACTGTATAAAAAGTATTTATGCGAGCTGACCATCCTGTATCGTATAATGTTATGCCGATAGAGTTATTTTAGTCAAATGCAGCATGAAATAAGCGTGTAGTTCAAAAAGGAACATTAATTTCTCACCAGACCAATATTACACAACCACAAAAACGTAGAAAAGTCAACCCTTACAAGAAAGGAACACACTTGATATCTAAATAATTACAACAAAAAATTGTAGAATTTAGGACTTAATGATAAAATTGGGATAACACTTTAAGGGTGACATGTTTTACTGCTGATTTCGACGTTAACAATTTTTTTACAACCTTCTGCGTGTAATAAAAAGTTAACTTAATTTTTCAAAATCAGGAAAGTACTCGAAACACTGCATTTACATAATCACATTAAAAAGTATATGAATCTGTATGGGGCTTAGTTATAATTTAGTACGTGAAGAACAATTACGTGATAAGAAATTCTGAATTTTAAAAATATTTCAGCGGTTACGTTATCAAATTTATTCACGGATTATGAATATTTGCAGAGTACTATTTTGATAATGCATTAAGTATGTAAATTTTACAATATTTTCTTTCTTAAAAATATGCTTAATATTGTTTCAGTTTAACCTTGGGCGCCCGAGCAGGGGTTTTAATTACCCACGGATAATATTAAATTTTTCATAATATTTCGAGAGTTTTCTTGAATAAATAAATTCGTCTTTATTGGCGAAATAAGCCCTCGAGAAGTAGAAAATTTTTAATACCTCCAGAAGAGCTTTGTATGAAAATATAATTAAATAAAAATTGAAAACTGAAGTAGTCTTTTATTGAATGATTAACTTTTCGATAAGAATTTTCGAAATCAAATAAAGCAAAAAAACGTGCGAATATAGCAAAAATTCGAAAATCAATTTAGAATGTCAATATTTAAACTTTACTTAATTATGTATATTTCGCGATAAAAAAATTTAATAAAAAGACTTTTCGAAACAAATAACGACCGTGTGTACTCACGAGTAAGCGCAAAATTAAATTTTGTATGTTTATCGAAAAAATTCTGCAAGTAAACGTCGCGTCGGTTTTGGGTACATCTTTTTCCTTACACATCCAACAATAATCGTTCACCTGTCGTCGTTATTATAGTAGCAGCTTCCGTTCTCAGGTGTTTCAATACCCCCCGTAACATTTTAACAATGAATAGAATAAGGTAAGGTTGAAGATACCCACAGGGTAGAGGTTAAGGGGGGGCGATCCGTTACAGTTCTATAGTTCAGGTGTGAAAAACTTAAGAATCCCACGATTGTAAAAGAAAAGAATGGGAAATTAAAAATTATGTTTATGTATGACTCATTAGAAGCTTCTTATACTGCCAGTATAAAAAGGAAACCAAAAATAAACAACCGACATTTAATTTTTGATTAGGTACATAAAGTAGACGTAAAATTTAATTATTGTGTCTGGCGTTATTTTCAAACTTTTGAACTTTCTATCGCTCAAATAAAAAAAAATTAATAATAATTTTTCAATCCCAAATTTTTGCCACAAGTTATGTAAAGACGCGTGTGCCTCAGGAAGTTCTGCATCCAGAATCTAGAACAGCACAGGAAATAGAAAAAAACTGATTTATGTATTTTGATGTCCCAATAACGAATTAACTCGCCATGTTGTGGAAAATTCACATTTTCGTCGCAAGTAAAATGTCCATTGCATTTTTTTGAATCTAATTTTACATAATTTACACAAAAATAAAACGTAAACGTACAGGGAAGTGTTCGTTTAAACGTGGAAATATGAATTTACTCAATTAACAAACTGCTCGATGCATAAAACCCACGAAAACTTTGTTATACATTTTGAAATCGCCTCAAAGTTAGAAAATTTTTCCTAACATTTAAATTCAGCGGTGCATAACATTTTATTGTATTTTCATGTTTTGTAAGTAATTTTCAAACCGCGATTTTAATTATCGTTTTTTGTTTATATTGAGATGATTTCGCTTCGAATTATTTTCGCAAATATATTATATGAAATTCAAGATCAAAGTATGACCAGTCGTAAATTCAAGCTGTTTGATGAAAATGTTTACAGCAATATCATTTATTGTGATGCGAAATGCGAGAAAACCACGACCACAAAATTGCTTTTGAGAGTGCAAATTCAAAATTATAATTATTCAAATTACTAACACCTACAATTATCAACTTTTCTACAAAAATAAAGACATCATAAAAACGTCAAAAAGGTTTAAATAAACATATGTCCGGATATGCTTCGCTTCCGAGCTATACCTTTTTTAAAATTTAAATTATTTCTTCAAAACTGTGACATAGTTTTTGACGCCCTGTACGCCACCACGCGGAAAATCATTAAGTTAATCTAATACGTATGGTTGGTATTAAAAGTTTTGTTTATAAACCAAACGTTTGCATTCTTTTTGGTTTGATAAATCAATAAAATTCAGAAGTTTAATAAATATGTAACACCGCAAATTCGAATTTGCAGCGTTGCATAAAACTAAGAAGGTATCTGAGCTGTCTGTCAAATAGCAGATAAGCAACAGGCACTGCATTGGTAAAATTTGATCATTTAACTGCAAATATAAGAAAGGCTTCATCATTTGATTTATTAATAAAATGTAGGAGCACTTCACGATGCACGTGTTGCGTGTAGGATGCTTGAAAGGGGACTCTGGTGAGGACGTGTTGCACTTAACATCGGTGTTAAACCGTTGGAGAGGTCAGGCAGCTTCCAGATTACTAGACCAGCAATAAAATAATTAAATTAGGGTGCAAACCCTATTCCAAATCATATTTGTACAGTCAGAATCAATAAAAATCAAATTTTTTGCTTTCTAAAGCGGATAGGGGACATATTTTTCCGAATTATTAATTTCTTGTTGATCTAAGCAATGCACTTCAGTTATATTAATGAAATAACTAATTCTGTATTTAACTAATTTATGATTGTAATATTTTATAAAAATAAAATATAAAACACCGAGGGGCTCAACATCAAAATGTAATATTTTACTCTCAGATTGTTTCACTGAACAAAAAATTTGTAGTAGTAACTAATTTTTCATTGGTAATAGCATCAACAAAGTAGTATTTTGCTACTACAATCAAATTTTTGTTAAATCAACCAATTCAGTTATTAGATGAAATATTATTTTGTTTTTCAGGTTGATCCTTTTTCTGAATATTGCTTACAGTTTAAACTAATGTTTTGCGATTCCGAACCGGAAATCCTGTTTTATTAATTATCCTCCCCGTTAAGAAAAATTTGAAATTAACGGAGAATTTTGATATTTATATTATAATATTTCATTGCATTAAACAATGAAATACTTGGAGACAGTTTCACAAAAAAGTTGTAAATGGCTGGTTTACTAATGACTTTCTCACCTAATTTCTCATATTTAATTTAGCGGATCTGGGTAGCAGACAGTAAATAATAACGTTACTTAAAAAAGTGTAGTCTGGTTTCTTTAAAAATCGTAAATAAATAAAATTTAAAAGCTGTGACAATGAATAATATTTTCTAATTCAACCGTGTGAGGCATCCCACTGTCGAGTTCTTCTGTATTGCAACACAGATACATCAAATTAATGATTTCCTTAATTAAAAGCTTATTTTTGTTGGTTTAATAATTACCTAAACAGAATTCTAGATGTGATTCATTTATTTTAATAAACTTGATTTAATTGACTGGATGGTGCAACTTATTCGAATTTTCAGGAAAACAGTGAAATAAAGTTGAAATTACCACGAAAATCATTAAGCGAAACTAAATATTTAGTTAACATTCAGAACCTTTGGCAAATTAGCAGAAGACTGAAGAGGATGATGGTTTACACTTGAGTTGTGTCATCTACCTTCTGATTCATAGTCAAATTACGATTTGTTCCGAAAATAGAATTTAATTAAAATAAATATAAAAAATTAGGCCAACATTTTATAAGTTAACTTACCAAATAATTTTGAAAAATTATCCATCTCGAGTTGTTTTTTACAGGTCTCTCAGCATCCTGTAAGAAAAATACATCATTAGTATTATATTATTAGCATAATTTACACTTTATAAACGTAAAAAACTGTAATTTATATTAGAAGAAAATTTATATTAAATTAAATTTGTCACGAACGCCCAAATCGTTTATAATTAAGACCGCACCTTAAGACTTATAACTTTTTTATAAATCAAAAATAATTATAGCTTGGAAGAAAACTTTTGCTTAAATATTTGTTAAATAATGAAATTATAGCATCCAGTTTTTTTAATATTATAAAATTATCATTAAATTGTACTACGATTAATTTATAGAATTAAATAAGTTTAACAATTAACCAACAATATAATTGGTGCGATAATCTTAAAACTTTCCCTGAGAACTAGATCTTTTCGTAAGATACATGCGATTAGCATTAATAGCATTAATTTCTATGAGAATCGCAGGCCTTTTTGCTCCTCACTTGAAATATTTTGCTAAACCAAAAATTTTTCCCATCGCAATTTCTTCTAAAATAAACAATTTTTACGTAACTTTTTAAATTATATCTCTGATAAGCAAAAAAAATTAGTAGGTTCAAATACCTTTTATAATAATTGCATCTGTTTAAAAAAAAATAGGCGCACACCCCACAACCCACAAAAATTTAATTTACTTCTCTCAGTCACGCTAAAGGAGTGTTACGCTTTAGCTATATCTTACAAGGAAAAATAAAATTAAAATTTAAATTTGTTGATTCGGCCAATTCATATTATTTGTTAGATAAACAAAATATGTTTTGCTAGGATGGACAAAAACAGTTTTCCTCCTATAATACCAATAATACCCACTTTCTCTTACATGTTTTAATGGGAAAACAAAACATCAATAAAAAAGCACTAAAAAGACCAGGTAAAATCTTAAATTGGTCATGAATCAAAAGCTACAAAGTTGCTATCTGCATTTTATTTGAAAACGAAATTTTTCCATTGTTACTTCGATTAAGTAAATTACAGGAAGTAATAACGATTTTTAACAACTCTCATGAGAAAAACAACTTACACCTACGATTAACACTGATGAAAGATCTTTATTGTATTATTGTAGAGAACTCTCGAATTTCCAAAATTGTATAACTTTTTTTTCTGTAACAAAAACATTCGATATTTAAAAATCGTTCACCTGTTAAACAGAAAAAAAGTTTATAATTTTTTTTTAATTATTGCAACATATTTTTTGTCTTATTTTTAGATTTTAATTAAAACTTCTGTATTTTACATTTAACCTAAAATCATTTTAAACTGTGGTATGTTTTTTGTTTAACCAAGTATTTAATATTAGAATGCAAAATATAATACTTTTACAATAGCATTACTCATTTATTATTCCTGTTCTTCAAAGTCTTTAATTCTTTTCATTCTTTTCATTCTTTTTATATTTTTAAGTTTAACAAAAATAAGACAATTTGAGAATTCCTCTAAATATCAAGTAATAGTAGTTTACGCAACGAGGAAATATAGAAGAAATTATTAAATGAGTAACACAGTAAACTATACTAAATAAAGAGGAAGTTATTTCTGAAGAAGTCTTGTTTGAATTACAGAAAAACTGAGCTTCACGAATTAAATTAATATTATTATTTTTATAACTTTCTTTTGCATTTGTTTATTTTTACGATTTTTTTGCTTTAGAAACATTTATTATGTCTACTGGATTTGAAATCAACAATAATAAAATATAATACTAATGAGGAATACAAGCAAAAATAAAAAAAAGCATAAAAACAATATTATTTAGTTGAAAAGCAAAAATATTCTGATATAAAATCAACAATAAATTAAAAAGAACAGCACAAGAACAAATTATTTATAGGCTTAACTACCCCCACATACAGATTAGTTGTATTGAATTGTAAGGTAGAAACTTGCAAGAACCAATCAAACTGAAGTATCTTCTTCTATACTTCAATTTGATTGGTTTTCTTGTGAGTCTCTACGTGAATGAAGCCTGCGGTATTCAGAAAATGCAATAATTTTTTCGCTTGAAATAAGTTAAAAACTATGAATTTTAAGTATAAACAATTTAATCTCGGGCTCGTTTACAAATTATAACAATAAAATTCAATAGAAACAAAGCTCTTGTTATTTTGTTGTTTTTTTTTGTTAAAAATCGCGTTTGTCAACTGTGTAGTTCCGGTAATAACCCCAGGATCTTGATTACTTCAAGTCAACGTGTCTACTGATTAACCACATACCTGTGACGACGGATTAATGACAGGTGGGCTTAAAGTCACGTAACCGAAATCGAAAAGACTTTATTTTATGTATTAATTAATATTTTATACAGATCAAGTTATACTACTTATAATTGCCATAACTTGCCATAGTTTATAGTTACTAACATGTGAAAATCTTGTAAAAGTTGAAATTTTTGATAATATTGAGTAAATTAAATTTTAAAACTGTTCGGGTTAGTTCTATTATAAATTACTCCAGATTTGCCTGATGAGCATCTGAAATTCGAAACATTTGATATCACATGTCGCAAACTAATTCACAAATTAGCACAGTTTCTCAATTATTAATTTTTCTAACCTGTAAATAATTTTAACTTTTACAATATATAGAAAAAAAATTATGGTTTAATAAAGTCCTTCATGGTATACAATCGCGTGTTAATAGTGGCGCGAATTAAGTAGCGTAAATATTTATTTTGATTAATTAAAAAGATAAAGCATGAAAAGGAACAAGTAAGTAGTTTTATTTTTGTTCAGAAGAAAATTTACCTAATAATATAAAAACATTTTAATTATGAACATTTACGAAAGGGACGTGACAATGGATGTGCGTGTCGTCGAGTTTAACCGCATAAACTTCCAAGTATTTTCCCATCAGAATAAAATTTGATAAGAAAGTGAGTAATTTTGTATTATAAAATTGAATATCAGCAAATTAAAACTTTGAATCACAACAAATGGCGCCCGTCGTGGGACGCAAGCTTTCGGTGTACTCGTGCTTATATTTGTTATAGTTAATTATTAAAAAATATAGGACCAAGTTATTTTCCATATTTAATTCAAATTAAAATTAAAATAAAGTAATAAAAAATTTTAAATCCAATTATTGATTCTCTCTGTATACTAAAAGTTTATAGGTTGTTTTACTAGTAAAACCCGATTTCATCAACTTTTTATAAAATCCCTTTTTATGCATAAATTTAAACTTTTTGCTTTATATATATTTGTATTTTTTTAACCAAATTTTGCGAAACTAAAAATAAATATTATCTGAAATAATTGATACAGGTAGGCCGATTACGTTTTTCACAATTTATGTTGTTAGCATTCAGAATTTAAATTTTAATTACATTAAAACGGCAAAATAAACTGACGAGGATTATTATTTGTATCCTTTCCATTTCAATTTTAATTACAAAAATACAAAGTAATTAAAATAAGAAAAAATGGAAGCAGGAACTTAATAAAATGTATAGGGGCTTGTTTCGTTTAAATATTTAAATAAAATTCATAAATGGTAAAATTATATGAAGAAGGGAAATAAAAATGCAATTACAGAAATGTAATCGTAAAAATGTTTCGATTGAATTTTGTATCAGAACAAATGAATCTTACAGTCAGCTCATTTCTCAGACTAAATTTGTATTCCAGTCCATAGCGGATATCTCTAGGACTTTTTGTTTGAAGAGGTTTCCATCAACTTCTGGCTCTTTTTCTTTTTTTGTTAAACGCACACTTAAACATCTCACGCGTTCTTCAGTTAGTTTTGTCTTCAAAAGAACTTTGTTTTCAGTCCAAAATGGTTTCGGATAGTAAATTGAAATGACCCTTCAAAGCTTCTGCGATGAATTTATTTTCAAAGAAAATCAAACGATGTGTAAAATTGAAACAGTCACATTTACTTCGCAAATAAATTGACAGAATCGAAATTTTCTTCAAATCGTAGTGATTTCCCCAAAAATTGAAATCGCGCATTATCCATATTTAAACTTGAAATATTGTTGCATGCGAAAGGTTTCACATTTCATTGACTTTTGTATAAAGCCATACTTGACAATTTGACATATTAAGTAAATTTGCGTAACACAAAAACATCCTAATAGCAAAATGTTTAACTTATGTAAGACACTCACGTTCTTTCACGTACTTTATAGCTGAAGGAAATAAATCCTATTACCGGCTTTTATTGGCAGTTTAGCTAACGTAAAAGTTAGACTTGTTGAAAGTTGGATGTCACTGTTTCTACACAAATTCTAAAACTGTCTCTTAAAAACACTGACGGATATTTCACAAACAAAATCTTTTCATTATCCCCTTATATCAAACTCAAATAACCAAAGAATTAATTGATGCTATGTTTCGCTATTATTTAAACTCGTCAGATTTACACCTTACTTTAGGCATTTCAATTTAAAGGTATTTCTTAATATCAAATAGATCAATGTTAAATGTGGTAATTATTTGGAATCTCAACCGTCTTGTGAAGATCCTAGTAAGCGATTGCAAAACTATCGAAAGTACGCTTAAAGCTAAGCGGGCACCGATTATCTGTACGAAACATTTCGCTCCCGGACATTTCGCTTCCGAACAATTCGTTGCCGGACATTTCGCATATCTTAATAGCGAATAATGCGGAGTTTATGATATAAGACGAAAAAACCGATGACGAACTCTGTCTATGTTGCTGAAAGGTTTAGCACTGTAAATCTTCAAATTCCATATTTTTTTGCATATTTGAATTTCAAAAAGTTTTACCAGAATCATAAATGGAAGAGTATTTGTAAAAAGTTGGATTTGATATCTCTGAACCCCAAACCTTTTAGTTAGACGAGATTTCTGTTATGTGAGATGAGTTCGAATTACATGAGGGTATAGAGATATTGAACCCTCATATTCAGTCATGGTGATTGACTTTCATCGGTGGAAATTTAGCCTGCTCCAATATTAGAGAATTTTCAGCTCGGTCCATTGGGTTCGTAATACGCGAATGCCACCCATTCAAATCAAAATAATAAAACTTTATTTTGTTTATAGCGAAAGCGTAGGTATCGTATATCATTCACCAGACGATAAATTTTTGGTCAATTAATATTGATTTTGTATCAGCAAGTCTCTTTTACAGCAGCAATATTTTACATTTTATGTTTGCAATCAATCAATATCATGCTCTATTATACGTTTACCCTCAGTTATTCTATTCTTCCCTTTATAGACTCTGTATAGCACAATCAAGTACTGCTTTTGTCAAGTTTACTTCGATCTTCAAACAAAGATAAGTTACTTGGTTACACGTGCACTTGCCACGTGCTCGAGTATTTAGTTTAATAGAAAAAATTAAATATTGACTTGGAGTTTGATATTTCAGCAAAAAAGCTCTTTGCAATATTTTTAACCAACTGCAAAGTCGACCTTTAAATTTAAAATAAGATGTAAATAAAATGAACATAAGTAAAGACTTTTCTAGTTGTTTTATTTAATTTAGAACTTGGAGAAGCTATAGAAAAGTAGTTCCAACTATCCGACATGAATTTCAATTTAACTATGTATAAAGAATATGCTGTGGTTTTAAATGTACGGGTTGTTTACCTAGCAATTTTAAACAACATTAAATTGGAAAACTACATAAACATTATATTATTTTTCTTATATTTTATTTTTAAATTTTAATCTCTAAAATTCGGAACTTTTATCATATTCAAATGAAAATTATAGCAGAATTAATCATTATCATTTGACATCTTAAATTTAAAATCTCTACTTTTTTAGAAAAATGTAAATATAATTCTAGAATTTATCTCTTTTGCTTTAAAAAGACTTTCTTGTTAAAATATATATGGGCCGATTAACGATTAAAGCAGCGAAGCTCAAAATTACGCTACCAATGTAATTCTTTTGCTGGATTTCTTTAGCTAATTAATCCAATATTTTATAGTAAGAAAACAGAAGTTTTTATCTTTTACGTTTATATTAACGTTGACATAACTCGTAATAAAACGGATTTGAATTCGTCAACTTGACTCACTCGCCGAACAGCTCGTTCTAAAGTCTCTCGACTCAAACAGTAATCTAAAGACATTAGCTTACCACGTTGTGACAGAATAAAATTAAAAATATTGGAAGTATATACGTTTTGCGTTAAAAATCCAATCTTTTCATCTTCTAAATACTTTTAGTTCCACTCTCCCACAAAGTTATAAATTAATGCTTTAAAGTCCATTTTTGCGTTGAAGTACTATCAACGTTGAAATTACGTTATATCTACGTTATTTACTCTGTGATCGTAGATGGATTATATATTAACGTGGCATTCACGTCATATTTTATGAAACTTATCTTTCTATCTTACGTTAAAATAACGTTGTATAAATGCCGTTGTATTTTAACAGTAATTCAACGTTGAATTTACGTTAGTGATAACACGTTAGAAGTCCGTTAGACTATATTCCGAAATGTGGAGTCAAAATGTAATAATATAATGTATTTTACTCAAAAAGTATACAGTTTCTATTTAATAGAACCAGACCTGAAGAAAAGGTGAAAAAACACCTGAAATCACCAAGCAGCAACCCACGTTTGGTTAAATTCATCCAAACCCATTTCTTTTCTTTTAAATTTTAATTTAATTGTCAAAGTTTGTTTTGAATAATCAACATAAGTTAAAAATGAGTATCATGAAGAAAATCAGCTGGGAAATGGTTACAACAGGTTTCTTGAATTTGATAATGTAGACGGAAGGAAAATGACTTTCGGACACGCAATGTGGAAAGCTTACAAATAGCGAAACAAAAATAAAATAAATACTGACATGCAACACGCATGTACCTCTTATTATGATGGCTCAGTGCGGGTTAGTAGGGAAGCAGGGACACGCGATGTTCTTAAATGGGTCACCCATCCACGTTGAATCCTCATCGGTTAGAAAAAAATTATTTAACGGATATAAATCAAAACAAAATAAATCAGTTTTCATTTACCGTTCAACTTTATTACTAAAAACAGCTTTACTCTAAAAACGGTTGGTCTTGAGACCCACGCTATGAGAACATCTATTTATAACGAGTACTCAAATAGATTCGCCTAATAAAGTTTCATCAATCTTGTATAGGTTATCCCAAGTTGCAGTTTTTATCTTCAACATAAAATTGGATTTATCATAAAAATTTCACAGCTGAGTGCATTAAGCCGCTTACTTACACAGTGCACATTTGATTAACTTTTCAGATATTGCAGCAGTGGAACTAATTAAAAACTTAAATGTTTTGTTGTAATCGCAGTTTTAGTATTATTTGGATATAAAACGGTTTAACAGGATCAAACAATTGATTTGCACAAACTAATTATTTAACTGCTTAGATTTAAGATATTCAGAAAATTGAAACTGTTTGCATGCTTCTTACTTGACCACCGGACACGATTTAAAATCCTGCCATAACTAGGATTTGCCAAACCATTGTGTATCCTTATAACTGTACGATAACACCTCTCTGTTTGCTAAGCCTGGGATAATGCAGAATTTAAGGGAGTGATGAATTTCAAAGAACAAATATTAGCTATTTAACATTTCAAGTATTTCCTAAAAAACTAGCTTTATCCGGATAAAAGTGTATCCCATAATTATAATGTAATATAGTTTGTGTTTTTACAAATTGGGTTTATAAATTATTTTGCGAAAACATCATCATTAACATTACGGTTTTGACCTAATGATCTGTCCCAGCTCAACTATCAATCTGTGCCAAGATCTCGTCTTCCGCGTGATTTACAATTTTGTCGTTTGCAAGATTTCTATTTTTTGTTTCTTAGCTGGATGTTGGAAACAAGATTTCCAACTTCTTAGTGTGATCATCGTTTGAGTTACAGTGCGAAAAGTCGCAGCGATTCAAAGATCAAATGTTACAGTAGGATGGTGTGGCGGTCAGCATGCAGAGTTTAAATTTACAATAAACTATTGCTGTTCCAAATTTAAAAATTTTGTTTGAATATTATTTTACATAACAGGATAAATTGAAATAATTAAAAAATTTAATTTGAATAATCAATGCACAAAAGCTGTCAGGGTAAATTTATAAAGCTACATAACTTCGTAGTGTCAATATCGGATTGAACATATAATACTAACACTAGAAAAAATTAATGTGAGTATTTCTGTTTGAAAAAATTCTAGCTTTGAAAATTAAAAATCCAATTATCTCTTTTGGCAAATATATTCACAAAATAATTGCCTTACTGATAAATTAAACAAACCAACTTATTAAGCTCCAAATTATAAATATCCTTAATATCTCTGTTTTATACGATTTAACAATTTGTTGTTTTAACAGAAAATAAACGAAGAGATGTTCTGGATAGTACTAAACAGAAAGAATCTCAATGTATGGATTGTTAGCATTATTGGATACACTCGCAAACCAGCTAAAGTATATTCTAAATAATTGTCTCGAGTTTATTCCAAATTTTCCCGATATAGCTTTCAAATGTTACTTCTTTTGACCGATCCAATGATCCTTTCGTTTACAGTTTTATAACATTTATATCAACTTAAAGTTGTAATTGGGCTTTAGGAATAAGATTAGCTCTCGAAATTTAAAATGTAAAAAGTTTGGAAAATTTTTGATGCCTTTGAGCTTCGTAATTTAGTTTCACAAATCTCTATTCCTATATATTTGGTTTATTAATACAGCATAAAGAAATAAACAATAAAAAGAGAGTAGAGAACAAATACTAAGTTAAAGATCGTCTCACTTTTTGTTGCGGAAGAAAAAAATGCAATAAGTAAAACTAATCATTGCTTGTAAACTTTCACCAATCAAACTGAGATTGAAAGTCCCCACTGATAGTTTTTATTTTATCAACTTATAATTGCGTAAAATTTTGGTGACCCCGATAATAAATGTTGTTCTGCGGAAAACTTCCCTATCTAAATATAAATTTTTTGATTAATCGACACTTAGTTTTCTTAATCAAAAAACACGTGGTTAACAAATCAGAAGTACTTTAAATATGTAGAATCGTGTTTACAACAGATTTGGTAATTTATTACAAAAAATCACATACATTTCCGTGATGTTAAAAATAACCAACCGAATTGTTAAGCTTACTACAAACTATTACTTGAATAATTTAACATCGCGGTGATTTAGTGTACAACATAAAAGTTTTACTACTCATAAAAATCAGATAATCTACCCAATAATATTCAAATTTGTATAAAAAAAATCGAACAGTAGAGAACACGTAAATCATTGAACAAATCTTTTATTCAACTTTAATTCCATTTAAAATCCAAAAATTAAGCCTGAAGCCTGGTTATTTTGCAACTTTCCGTGTGGTGTTCTATGACACCATATTATGGTGTTATGTTAACTTTAACTGGTGTTAAAAGTTATGATGAATTAAAAAAAATGTTATTTTTCAAATCAACCCTGCTTAATATTTTTGCAGGTATTTTTTTTTTAAATATTCGTTAGGTGTTAGTTTGAATAAATAAACCCCAAACAGAGCTTTCGCTGTTACTGAGGGAAAAGCAGACTTTTTTCTGAAAAAATCGTTAAGACAATCATGATGTTAATAAAGACAGGAAGAGGATTTCTTTTATGTAAAATCAGACGTGTGCCATCAACCCTTTCACCACAACAAGGGTTCCCCCTAAAATTTCAAATTGAACCGTAACATGTGCGGTACATCGTGGAAAGTTAATTTCGTTATGAATTCATTGCACTATTTAATTTAATTGACCTTGAAGCGACTAATAGAAACATAAAATCTTGAAAAATTTAGAAAACCTGTTCGAATTTTGTTTTGAAAATAACTGTGTTTAGGTAAGGTAATTAATTCCCACCAAGTTGTGCAAATTTTTTCCACAAATAATTTAGATTTATTTATTGTTTTTCCTGTCAAGATTTACGGGTTCAACTCCCGCTGTCTACGGTTGGCCTTAAGTAACATAATAACAAGACGGTGTAAAAGCCGTCTATTCCCGTGGTTCGCAATCAACGTGAAGCTGTAGGTCCCCTATGTTTATCAACACGCAATGAATATAAACAGAATACCGATTACTTTTCTATATAATTATTTCTTATTTTTTAATGAAATAAAAAACCAAAATTTTTTTTCAAAAAAATAAGTAAAAATCAAAAAAAAATTTTTGAAAAAAATAAATAAAAAACCAAAAAATTTTTTTTGAAAGATCTTATCTAAGATAAAAATTCTTATGTTTTTCGTCTTGTTAAAATTTCTATATTCTACTCTATCCAGCAGAATTTAACCAATTATCCAGAACGAAAACTTTACTTCCCGTTATATTAATGTAAACATTATATGGGTTTACAATACATTTTTTTGTTATATTGTAAACTACCTGTCCTATGAAATTTAATGCGAGGAGTAATATGCGGGCTTTAATGAATGCAAATTTCAAGTTTTTGTACTATACAGGATGGTTTTACAACTATTACACATGTATGTAAGTTAATGTAGTATAATATTCTATTGGCCACACAGTATAGTATTGATATTACCGTTGATTGAACATAGCAATTATAATACTTATCCTATTATATTATAATAGTACTTATTAGTATGTACATACATAATACATATAATGTCGAGCAAAATTATATGGAAACACCGGATTTACAAAAATTTTAAAAAATATTTCACTAAATCGAAAATTGTAATTTTGAAAAAAAAATTTTGAAAATTTTTTTTTGAAAATTTAAACAACTCGTGAAATTATAATTCAATTATTGATGTTGCGAAAAGAAAAAAATTTGAAAGTTAAATTTTAAAAATTTATGGACCGCATAATTTTGTAATCCAAATAGTAAAAAAGAATAGTCATTCATCATTGAAAATTGCTATGTCGATTATCCGTGATTAGGAAAATATAGAATAATTATTGGAGAAGTTGAATCGATGATAGTAATAGTCGGTTTTGAATTACTAATTTAAATTAATCGAATTTTGAAAATCGACTCACCAATATAAAATATATTTTAAAAATCCAAAAAAGTAACAGAAAAACACATTCACACACTCGGGTTAACATTCATAAAAAGTATAACACAAATCACATCACAAAATTCACAAAAATTAATCACATAATTCAAACACAACAAAAGGGAGAAAACGATCAGCGATCGTCAAACACCAACATCAACGGTTAACCACGAACTGCTGGATGCAGATACAAATAACTCCCTCCACAATATTTGTAATTCTACATGTGGCTCAAAAGCAGGTTTTACATTTTATATTAATGATATTAGAAAGATGAATGAACTCAAAATTAGTAGTTTTTAAGAAGACCGTTTATTAACATTCATTAATTTTTTTAACCAATATGTAAATTTCACATCCCAAGTCATCTTCCTTGCCCATACCTATTCGGACGCCCGGATTTAAAATTACTCGAAAAATTATTAATGCGGATTCCCTGCATCCTTTAGAGCAAATTCAGAAGTTCAGCAGAAGCTGAAAATTGCAAACAGTCGAGACGTCTCGTTTTTTATGCAGTTCTGGTAGCATCATAATTATATACCCCCAGCTTGTAAACATGTCTACATTTCAAAAAGTTTACTTTTTTGAAGCTTTATTAATTATGAAAGTTTTAGCATTATAAACAGATTCGAATAGATAGCCTGGTTTCAGTTCAATTTAAAAATCGATTTCATTTCAAAGGGAAAGTAAATACAGTGGTAGAAATCACTTTGCCCGCTTCTGTTTAATTTAAAAATTTTGCTACCTCATTAGGTATCGATAATTTGATTTAGCTTTGAAAAAAAGTAAAATTGTTGATAAAAATAAACAAATTTCAGCCGATCAAGCAATTAACTTTTTTATATTACAAATACACAAACACAAATAAATTATTAACTATACAATAAAGGTAGCTAATATAAAACAATTCGATAAAATCTGTAATTACTATACTGACCTTTATATTTTAACTAAATTGAGTGTCTTTCTTCAAGAACAGATTGCAATTACATTTTTTTGGAACAATGCACCCTGCATTGTTAGCATAATTTTCACGCGCTTTATAGCTCTGCAAATCAAGGATTTCTCGAAGAACAAGAAGAAATTACCATAAAAACATTAAATTATCCAAATCTACTTTTACAGAAAGAATCGTCGATAAATTACTTCAAACAATATTAACCATGGTCCATACGATCACCCCTCCCCCACAAAACAAAAGCGCTTTATTATACTTTATTCCAGTTATGCAAAATCAAAGTAGCGAATTTCAAATGGTCATAGGTAAAAGTGGTTTTTACTTAAAAGTTCAGTGAAACAGATTTTGACTATTTTCCGCTCTATTAACCTTTAGCTCCTCCGCCCATTTCAGAATTTTGCACCTACCAAGTTAACTTAAATTTCGAAACCACACTATTGTAAATGATTTGGTCAAATCAGAAAGCACCTGGGTGAATTTTAATGACGAAAAACGGATATTTTTTTCTATTTTTTGTACAAGTTTATTTAATGCCAACAATTACTGGTACTCTAGTACCTAGACGTTTATTATAATAAATTATAATTTATTTACTTTTGAAGAAAAATTTTATTCGGAGCTATTGTACATTTTGTGGCTCATCTATAATGGCCTGATCCTATAATCTACGAAATTTCCATAATTTTTTTGATCAAAATTTTGAGCAACATGTTGATGTAACATCAAATCAATAGAAACACAGACAGGTTATAAATTTTTATCAAAACAACTTGTTCCATGATTAAAACCGGTTTTTATCAATATTATTATCGAAATATTGATGAAAATATTGATCGTGGGAACAGGCCGTTATAATTATTGCAGCATTTTTCCGCTACGTTCCGCTTGTCCGCCAATCTTACACATTTGTCACTAAAAGTTAAACAATAGCTTCAAATTAACCAATATATTATTATTATTATTATTTTAAATTATTTTGATAAAAACATATAAATTTATTTTATTGTTTAATTACTAATTTTTTTAATTTTGTATAGAGAAGTTTCTAAGACTTAAAAAAAGTTGTATAAAGCCCAGCTAAGGGTTAACTCAGGATTAACTAACTGTTGATTTAACCTAGTTAATTGCTCAATGTCAAAGTTAACCTTGGTTTAACTTGCATCCAAGGTAGATTTTCTGTTATATGTACATATTTTTTTTGCGTAGAAGCACATGAAAAATTTTAAAACAGGCACATGTTTTACGTTTTTCCGAGTCGTTCTCTATCAGTGGCGGCTTGTCGGGATTAACTTACACAAAAACATAAATGATTTTTAAGTAAAACGAAGTTCTCACCCAATGAAAATATAAAACAAGAAATTTTCAGGTTGGCTGGGTAGCAAATCAAACATTGTTTTTTGTAATTTTTTTTTGCTATTTTGTAATCCCTCAGGACTGATAGTTTATCTCTATTTCAGTCTTGATAATGGATGAATAAATTGTCCAAAACGTCGACAGACAAAATTTAATGTTTGATTTGCTACCCAGCCAACCTGAAAATTTCCTGTTTTAAAAATGATTTTTGTTTCACCATCTAAATTCCTCATAAGCCGCCACTCTTTTACTACATAAGTTTTATTTTTCCTATAAATGCATATTTTGTGTTTAAGCCCATATGTAGCGCCGGGGAGGGGGGGGCACTACTATCTCTAAGCAGAATATTAAATCATTATTGCTGTTGCAATCAAATTTTTCTTCATTTTTAACACAATTACATAAGCCTGATCATAGAGAGCCATAGGTTAGATTTTCATTGCTAATATTTAATGTTTGAACTTAAATAATACATTTTATCATGTGCAGACATTAAAAATTTATTTATCGGGTGATAACTCTCACGACTGCTTCTGCAATTACTCGAACACTGTGGGATATTCCATACCCAGACTTCCCGGTTTCAGAAACCAAAGGTTTGAGTGCATCTACAAGGATTGCTTTCTTTTCCAATGATAAGCTGTAATTTTTCTAGAATAAATACGTCTATATGCGAGACAGTATGCGAGACAGAGGTCCGGTTCAGTTGCAGTAATTCCAACAATTACAGAAACTATAAGTACATAGATTACTCTTTAGGATCCGAAGGTTGTAGGTTAAAATTAAAAATTTTTTTTAATGAAATTGACTTAGTATTCATTCGACACTTTAATCCTATATTTTTCGTAATTGCCTCTATTATTTATTATTTCTTTATTAATAGTATAAATATAGCTAATAACTTGTATGAAATATGTGCAACGAGATTACCTAGGTTGTGCGGCCTGAAGGCCGTATTAACCCTTTAGTCTCCCGTAACTTCTCCGTTGTTCAGGTTTGGAAACTTTAAATAAACCAATTGGAAAAGTGATATGTAAGAATAGACAGACTGACTAAAAGCCGAATTGATCTGTCACTTTCTTGTATAACCTCCCAAAACATCAAATGCTTTTAGGTTGACAACAAAAATGTATTAGCTGGGAATGCATTACGGAAAGAACTATAGGTTTAGCTTAATATATATTACAATGTAATTTAGTAAATTAAAGAAATAATAATGTATTTCAAACAAAATGGTAACCGCTAAGGAAATTTGGTGTACAAGTGAAAGAAAATCTGAGGAAATCTAAATAAATATTAGCATATCTTAGAAAATTTTAGGAAATCAGGAAATCTTAGAAATACTACAGACTTCTTTTTAAGGTAATACAAGAAAATTCTGGAAATTTAAGAAAACCCATGAAAATTTTAGAAAATCCAGGGAAATTTAAGAAAATCCAAAGAAAATCTGGTGAACAAAAATTTGGTTTGCGATTTTCTCTTCAATTCAAAAGTTCAATATCTCATTCGTAACAACTTTCAAACATTTTCAAATAAATAAATTTGGAAAGCCTAATTTTCCAGATCCAAATTTTAAATTATTTAAAACAAAATTTTTAAGATAAAATTCAAAAGATTCAAAAGTGATTGAAAAAAAATTCAAATTTCAAATTATTATTATAAAACTTTCACCCGGGGTGAGATTATGCCCTTCAAAATAGTTTATTTTTCACGAAAAGGCTTAGAGATGGCAAAAAAGGGTGATCCGGAAGGAAAAATATTTCTATAAAATCTCGTTAATCCTCTCATGCGCGTCGATGTCCGGGCAATACTCGCAAAAACTCAGGACTAACCCTTACATTTGAGTGCAATACTCAGGTCTTCATAATTAAAATTCAATTTCAAACTTTCCAATTATAATAATTTTTATTGATCTTTCAAAAATCCAAAACTTTTGTCTATATATTTGGAAAACTTTCTGTATAGGTAGTTGATAAATTAAATCACTTTTTTTAATTTTTTTATTCTCGCAATATAATAAAACTCAAAATCGCACAACACTTCTTAGAGAAAAAATTTGGTCTCCAACCGCTTAGGCAGACATTTTCGCAGCAAAAACCTAGTTTCCCCACCCGGCAGTTGCCATATTAACAAGGAAAGCAAGAAATTTAAAAATTATATTATATAAAATTTTATTAAAAATTTGCAATGAAAATCGATTGCGGATTTTGAAACTCGACAATTAAAATATTTTTTTAAATAAAGGCCACTTCACATAACACGACAATATACAGTGAGCGAATGAACGAATACAGTGAAGCTTGATTGTTTTGTGACTTGATTTTTGCGATAAAAAATTTACAGATTGTTTTAATGTTTTCAGTGTATGTGAGCGGTTTGAAATCCCGGTGTTCGCGTTAGAACTCGTAGCAGAACCTTCAGTTAAAATTTTTCTTCCTTTTAACTTTCCGTTCGTGAGATTTTGATGGGACAAACATACAAACTTTGTGTTTTATATATTAAGAAAATATTATCATAAATATTGTTTCTTCTTCTTTCTTCTTCAGCCTTTTCTGTTCGCTACAGAATAATCATCAGCTTCTTTCTGTGAGAGAAAGGATTCGAGTATTTAGACCCCACAGCTGATTAATCCAGATTGGGGAATGCCTGTAACCCTACGTTTAATAGTTCATCAGCCCAGATGAATCACCGGCTTTACGTGCTCCCCGAAGCACGGAGACAGACATATGAAAGTTCGATACTTTTAAATCTTATTAAATGTAGCCGGAAAGTGGCAAGTCCAGAGTAAAGTTAAGATAGGCATTATGTATGTAATGGAGATAAATAAGATGGATGACTCAGGAAATTGAAGTTCTTTTTGGATATGCCATTTTTACAATGGTATAAAAACGGAAGTAAACGTTTCTTAATATAATAAATAATATATTTTTCTTTTACTGCGGGTGACGAACGGCACTAAAAGTGATGTAATTTGATTTGCGCTTTTAAAGATTACTTTTCCCACTCTAATAAGTGCAGTTTTAAGTATAACAATAAATATAGAACAAAGTTAATTTTTTTATGTTTACAGGAAGATAATGAAAAATAAGTAGTAAGAGCCTAGTTTATGTTTTGCAAAATTAATTTGGTGAAGCATTTAATAATTAATTAGTAATTTGGAAAGGTTAGAAGTTAGATTAAAGGTAAAAAACTATTTTATTCATTTTCAATAATTCATAAAGAATGAAGCTGATATGTAGCCGCTACTACTTTAAGAGGCCATAAACTAAACCTTTCATCTTTGTTGGCTCTTAAAAATATACAGTTAGAGCTTCGAAGAAGAAATACTACATACAGTGCGATATAGTAAATGTAAGTAATAAGCAATTTATACTATATCTAATAAAATTCTGAGTATACACCTGTTCCGAACAGAGACAGGATGAATTAAGAATTATAATTATATAAAAAATATCAACTAATCACCATTCGTAACCATACTGCTGACTTTAAAATACAAATGGACTTTTATGATTAACAAGTTTTTGTCAAATTTCAAAAAGGGGAGGTCCTCCGCACAATTAATTTACTAGTTGCTGCCGGCTATCATTAATCACAAATAATCCAATAGAACAAGAATACTCCAGGTTTATGATTGAATGTACAGTCACCTAGTTTGATATGTAGTTGAATCCTATACCTCTTGTGAGCCGGGTGCCATTTGTACCATTATATCTATAATGGGCAGGTTGTATTAGATTTAATAGGAAAACTGGTATTGATGTACTTTGAAGATATTAAGTTGTGATCTAATTAAAATCAATAAATATTATTATTGAATAATGAAATATTATTAAATCGCTATAAATATAAATAGAAGTAAATAATTGCATAGAATGGGTATAGTTGGAGGCGGTATAGTACATTGTATATATAAAGTAATTATATATGGAGGAAAATAAAGTTGCAAATGATTTTTTAAGTAGAGTAAAAATATAGTGATTATCTAATAATAAAAGTAAGTTACTTTATGTAATTTCCGACGAATAATATAATTTAGTTTAAGAATAAAATGTATCAAAATAAATCTTGAACATTCATTTCGTTATTTCGTTTTACTCGTTTAAACTTTAGTAATTTTTTATACACAAATAAATAGATAAAAAATATCAAAACTTGCAACATTACATTAAGAAGTTGGTTTTAGAATATAGAGGAGTATTTAAGGCTCACACTCGCATATATCTTCATTCAATTCCACTCTTTGCCAACTCTTAATGACCAAAAGACATCTTCCAAGTTAACGAATATAAAAGTACGCTATCATTCAACACAGAACGTACAGTCGTCTGGGGAATCTCACATAAAAAATAGATTAGCTAGAAATTTTTATTTTGCTCACAACGTGATAGCCTAATTAAGATCTAAATTTTATTTTATTCATTAACTTAATTGGATTTATATTATTTGCATTTAAAAATTACGTGCTACAACTATTTCAGTTAAAAACTTTGCCTTCATTAATTTAAAAATTCAAACATTTCGAGATAAAAGTGCAACGAGAAAACTGTAAGATGCAAACGTAGCGTTTAAAATTTAAAAACTTAAAAACTTTCAAACTACTGTAATTATAATCTTTTAGCTAATTACGTTGTAATTCAGCAAAAAAGTTAAGTTGCTTACAATTAAATAGTAATTAATAATAAAAAAACGTTCACACGGCCGGAAGAAACCAAACCGTAAAAAGGTTTGATCTTGATCTTAAAATTTTAACCTGACAGTTAAAAAAACGTGTTTTCATTGATGTTGCTTAATCTGTCTCGTTTTAACCCCCCACCAAAAGGAAGCTGTTTTGATTTCAAAATTTGTTTATCCATAGCGTAATTTTAATTAAAGTTAATTTCTTAGCAAGGTTAAGGTTTTCGACAAAACACACAGTGCTATACACTCAGAAAAATAAATTTGCAATTCAGGAAAACTACACGTTCTCGTTACGTTAGGTGTAATTGATGTGTTTTTAACGTTGCACGGTAATAATAATATGTAATATTTAATGAATAAGATGCGTTTGGAACTTAGCTACTTATGCAAAATTTTTACACCTACTGTGATTACGCCACACGTTAAAATCACGTTAATTATATTAACGTTTATTAGAAAGAAAAATACTCAAGGATTGTTTGCAACGGCAAAACAATGCGAGGTTTTCCTGTACCCAGAACGGTTGGTAAAGTAAAGTTTCAAAAATAATTCAAGCAGATTCCCTGCTATACCTTTCAACGGTATCATCGATAGGCAGCACATTTTTTTTTTCAAACGCGCAATTTGTTACGAACCACACAATGACAGAATATCTACACAAACCTTCAGCCCTGGAAACTGGGAAGCCTGGGGGAAAAGATGTCTTATTGTCCACCCAAAATTTACTTGGATCACCCCTACTTTATGTTTATTTATTGGAAAAAACGTTAAGTTGCCACCAGCATTCTCATGAAATATTGATTTTCTGTTTCAAAAAAGTAGTTTTCAATTTTGTCTAGTTTAATCTTGACTGATCGAAGTTTACAACGGTCGAGTTGCACGTTAATTAAGTTTAGTTGTATTTACACATAAAGATGTCAGCGAGGCAGATATACATAGTGAATAAATGTTGGGATTGCGATTACATGACGTATAAAATTATGTCTCTCTATGCAACTGTACTGTAACCTCCATCTGATTGGTAAATTTTTTTAACCGACCTAAAAGAAACTCTAACCAACTATGTTTTTATCAATTTAATAAAATATATTAAAATTTTCATTCAAGTTTCCCGTCAATCTAGTTCCACACCAATCGCGTTGCACATCTATCGAGTTTTGCTGTACTTTGCAATCACCATCATATATCAGCTTTTCTGTCCACAATTAGTTTCTTTCATTGAGAGGAAGGTTTCAACATTTAGACTCCACGGCTGCTTAAACCGCATTGGAGAATTGCCTCCACAAATTTTTCTTTTTTCTATATTCCATTGGAAAAAGGACAATTTTTAAAGTATATTAAAATGTTTTTTTTGCAGATTATCCATTAGTTTACGAGAAAACGGCATTTAAAAATCGAAAATTCTACATGGAAAATGGCATGCATAGCATCGTGGGAGGAGCCTAACTACACTTGAACCTCGGACAATTATTTGGTATGCAAAATGTATAAGATTGTTTATTTAAATTTAAATTAATTTAATTTACTTTGTTGATTTTAGTGTAGATCCGCGATTTGTCGTGGTTGCGTCAGCCAAAACCGACCCTACGTAGCCTCCGCTTTGCTACTCTTGAGGCTCCAACTCGGCGAATGACGGTTATCACTAAAACTATATCTGGGCACACGTACCGTTAATAGAACTCTTGTGACTTGCAATTCCTATGCACTCTCATATTAAACATTATAAAATTTTTGATTTTCAAATAAATGCCGTTTTATCGAAAACTAGGATAAGGGATAATCCGCAAAGTCGTATGCTTGATAAAATTCATTAAAAATTGTCCTCTTTCGGATGCTATTTAACGAAAAGTTAAATTTTGATAGTCAATTCCGTGACCCCCCCCTGTTTTTAATAGTTAATGGTGGCGAGCACGGAAACAATCGCAAGAAAGTTTGGATTTTTTTCCAGATTCAAACCGGATACCTTAGGATCAGCAATTGGTTAGCTAGTTTATGAAACTAGTGACCGTCGTCTAGTATATAAATAATCAAACTTAATTTCCAAGATCATCTTCATTAAGTTCCCTATAGCAGGGGTGGCGAACAGGTCGATCGCGAAGCAATTTTTAGTCGATCGTAGCCGCCAATACTAGTCGTGATTCATAAAAAGCCGAGGAGGAAACCGCTATTGAAATTTGATGTACACGGCGTGAAAGGAAATTTGAGAAAATCTAAGTAAATCTTAGGCAATCTAAGAAATCTTAGGAAATTTACAAAAATTCAAGGATATATTAGAAATTACAGATTACCTTTCTTTTTCAACTTTTTCGAAAGGAAATCATGAGAAAATTCAAAAGAAAACACAAGGAAATTTTAGAAAATTTGATGTCCAAGTAAAGGAAAATTTGAGGAAATTTAAGGAAATTTTAGGCAATCTAGGAAATCTTAGGAAATTCAAGGATATATTAGAAATTACAGATAATCTTGCTTTTTCAACTTTTTCGAAAGGAAATCCCGAGACAAAATCCAAAAGAAACCCCAAGGAAAATTTAGGATATTTGATGTACAAGTGAAGGGAAATTTGAGAAAATCTAAGAAAATCTTAGGCAATCTAGGAAATCTTAGGAAATCCAAAGTTATGTTAGAAATTACAGTTAATCTTGCTTTTCCCACTTTTTCGAAAGGAAATCATGAGACAATTCAAAAGAAAACCCAAAGGAATTTTAGGAAATTTGATGTACAAGTAAAAGGAAATTTGAGAAAACTTAAGGAAATCTAAGGCGATCTTGGAAATTTAAGGAAATCCAAGGATATCTTGGAAATTACAGAAAATTTTGCTTTCTCATTTTTTTGAAAGGAAATCATGAGACATTCCAAAAGAAAACCCAAGGAAATTGGTCAATATAATATTAATATTACATTATATTGTGTTAAGATTTTAATAGGTAAATCGCGAAAAAATTTTAAGAAGCATAGTCGATCGTATATATAATGAAGTTGGCCACCCCTGAGCATATAGCATATTCTATGTAATACGTAATCATCTAACTGAAGCCAAGATGACGTACTAGGGAATTTAATTGAATAGGGGGTTTTCAGTTGCTTTATCCACAACTCATAGATCCATCTTAGGCTTTAGATAACAGCAGTGTATTTCTCGCTTCCTAGTTAGCTGCATTCCAAGATATATTTGGTTACTGAACCGGTTTAGATTTTGTGTCATCATCAGCACATACCTACAAATGACGTCAATTGTAGTTATATTTGAAGTTATTAATTGAGAGAACTAGACTTATCCCTTTTGGAACAAAATATTTGGCTATGCACAACTGTGATAACAATAAAACCCATTGCTGTGTAAGATGAAGCAACAGATTCTAGTGAAGAGAATCAAATCTGGTCAGTGCAAGCAAATTAATATAAGATTTACCTCCACAAGTAAAGAAACTAACTTTATATTCAGATTCTTGTGCAGGTTAAAATAAAAATTGGCATATAATTATTATATTCCATCACAAGTTTTTCACGTCTGACCACTTATAGTCCAAATCATGTACAGATTTTTCAATTCATCATTAGGAATTAATACAAAAAAATTTACAATTAATTGATAAGAAAGTATTTGCATTAATTATATATTTTATACAATAACTTACAAAATATGGATTTTGATATATCTAAACTGGACGGAATAATTATTTAAATACATAAATCACATTCGTTTATTATTCAAACAATCAGAGTTTCAATATTACAATCATAATCAATATTACAAAAAAGTAATATTAGAATATGTCAAATTAAAATGTAGCAGATGACAGGACAGTGGCGATAATTAATATTGAAATAATAAATACAAAAATTGAAAAATATTATTAATAAATTTTACTTAAAATTTAATTTTTTACAACTAATTTCTAATAATGAATATTGGTATTAAAGGTGATGTCAAATTAGTACATTGAGCAAACATTTATTAGTATTAATGACAAATATTTTATATAATTGGACGAACTCAACAAATATTACGTATTAATTACAAATAAAACAAAAGTTTGTTTGTTTTTGTATTCCTTCATTATATCATTTGCTAGATTGAGTAATAATATCTAAATGTAAAAAGATTAACCAATATATATGTTAGTAACGCGAACTAATTACGTTTGCTGCAATTACAAATATCTACAATTTTTAGTTACAAAAGAAAATTATTTATGAATGTTTTCGTGCAAGTTTTCCGCTAAGAATTCTGAAAAGTTGTATTTTTGTAAATTTTTCATTGTATTAAGCGGAATTGATTTTGGAATATTTCCAGCACCTACAACAACGGGGTCTTTTAAGGACGACCTTTGCATATTATTTCTTATGGCAATTCAATTTTAAGTACGGTGATACATTTAAAATTCAAATTAATTTCTCAGTTAGATTATTCGATTCGTTATGCTGGGAAATAATTAGAGACGATTAATTAGTCTGCCAAAGTTGATTCACCTTATTATGTAAAATAGCCATACTTTAATTTAAGTTTCATTTAAAGTTATTTAAAGTTTATTTTTTGTATTAAAACAAAATCCAATGTAAGGTAAAAGTTGGATTGTAAGCAGAAATTTATTTTTGCTAGGTCTAACAAATTTGAGATATAATTTATTTTGGACAATAGAAGTATCCTGGTTTTCACAAATAAAAGTAAACTATGAGTTTTCCCTTTCTCATATAAAAGTGCTATAAAAGTGCCTCACAATTTATTTAATGTCAATGTAAAGTTAATAATAAAGGTGAACATTTCCTAATATATATAAAGTTGTTTATAACCCATTAAAGTTAGTGCAACTTTAAGTAAACCAGAAACTCAATAAAAATTAATTTAAAACCGTCGTTCCCCTAATTGAATTAACAATTAAAAATAAACTGACGAAGTACTTATATAAAATTATTTAAATTGGGCGTTAAAGATATTTCCTTTCAAATCTAATCTAACAATTGTCAAATATAAAAGGACGCAAAAGGTCGCAAAATGTGGTGATAAATGTCTTGTTTATTTTGTAAATGGCGTTATCTACTTCCCGTTCTTTGTTACACTTTGTTACAATTCCTCGATAGTAATCTGATTGCCTTTCAAATCTTGGACATAGAAATAAATTGAAAACATTTTTGGTATTTCCATTGAAAATTATAATTAATTCCGCTGTTTTATTAGTTTCAGAGGTTTCTTTGAGTACCAACCTGTTATAAATTAATTTAATATAAATTTTTGTTTGTAACCTCAGTAACAATAAACAAATTCTGACAAATCATTTGTCGTTTATTATCCAGCTTCCATAATTTTGAATTTATAAAATTCCGTGCGGAAACATTATTCATTCCCGTTCGAGTCGGAAAGACATTGTTTACTTCACTCAGATTCGAGCAGTTTGGAAATGTTCACATTTACTTTATAATTGCATAAGAGGGGTGTTTCCTACAACTTTTACTTCTACTTTTCAACTTCAAAAGGTTTTAAATAATTTTTTTTTTCATCTTTATCAGTTTTTCAGACTACTTCTGGACCATCAGTTGCTCAACTTAAATCAATTGGGAAATGCCTGTAACTCTGTTTTTAATAGTTAATGTTAGTAATAATCAACCCAGAAGGACAACCGTCTTCACTATTTATTACTAACCAAATTGAATTTATTAAATAAAATTTACTAACTAAACTTAAATTTCAGTTTTTGACTTTGACTTTTTGATTTTTGTTGGTTTTACAATCTCAAAGGTAATATAATTCAGTGACGGTGATATCAATAAGCAAATGTAAGCAATGCTTAGGGGTCCGGAACCATAAAAGGTTGTAAATCCCAAAAAAAGAGATTTTTAAATAATATGCGTAATTCAAAATTAATACATTGTCTATTTAGGAGCCCGTTTTGTTTATTTGCTTACGGACCCCAGCTACTCTTGCACGAGAAGGAGGCTGATGGTCTAGAAGTGGACTACAGAACTGATAACAGGATAAACCCTTAAAAATTGTAACAAATTTTAGTAACACTTGACCCTTTTGATGTACACCTATGTCCCCCTTAAATCCCCGTACATCCTCTTGAGTGTATATCATAAATTCTCCGGTGATTACCCTTCGTTTCTTAAACATTACATTACGAGTGGACACTCGATATCTATATAGATTCAAATGGAGAGGCAAAGCATATTTTTGTACACCAAAGTTATTTTTAAAATGATTTTATTTCGAAAAAATTAAATAAAGTAAAAAAGTAGAATCGTAATTTTCTGAGATTTCCTTGAATTTCCTATAATTTCTGCCCTTCACTTGTATACCAGATTTTGCCTGTATTTTCTAGTTGTAAAAAGTTAACAAACCGTAGCTGCAAATTCAAATGCACTGGGGGTATTCCAAACCCCCAGACTCCCCCGGTTGACACTTATAGTTTGTATGTATTACCATTAGTAAGTTAATTTCGTCTCTTCCTATAAGTTGTACTAATTTTAGAAGTTAGCAACAATTTAGTGTACTACATAATATAATGTAGGTGTCAATCCGGGGGGTCTGGAAGGTATGGAATACTCCCCAGTGCATCTATTCTCCTTTGTTCACGTGTCGGAACTGAGAAGTTAGTCAGTTATCAATACTGGAGAGGTATTTCCTAATGCAAATCCGTATGCACTGGGGGGTATTCCATACCCCCAGACCCCCCGGATTACACCAATTATTTTGTGACTTAAATAATATGTTTAGATTTGCACTCCCTGATCAGCAAAAATAAAATAACTACTTTATTAATAAGCTCTAAATATTATTGTTTAAGTCACAAATCAATTGGTGTAATCCGGGGGGTCTGGGGGTATGAAATACCCCCCAGTGCAATCTCCTTGATTCTGTATTTTAAGTAGGAGGACAGGGAGATATCCCTACGTGCACTTAGGCCCCTAAAACAGGCCTGAAAAAGAGATTTTTAAATAATATGCGCAATTCAAAATTAATAAATCTTTTTTAGGGGTCCGTTTTGTATATTTTCTTACGGGCCCTAGCTAGTCTTGCACCGCCACTGATCTAACCGTTAGTTCATTCTTTTTGTACTATGTTTTCAAAATAGTATTAATTAATGTTATCTTATTTATTTTGCTTAGTAACCGTAACCTTCAGTTAGGTATGCACTTTTACTTACTTTATTTGTTTTATATCAGGAATGTTTGTGAAATTGATATTTAAATAATATGCCAGCTATACCTGCTTTTTCTTAATTTTACTTTCAGAATTGAGTTGTTTACTTTATGCTCTTACTGTCCTGTCATAATATATTAGGCACAAAAATTAAATTTAAAATTTTCCTATTTATTCAAAATAATCCAATATTTTAAATCAGATTGGTAGCTTGAGTGCCAACTTATATTTTTACAATTTTCTTTTTTACTCGTAGTTTTTGTGATTCTAATTATAGAATCTTTTTGATGGAACAGAGTAAACGTCTCTGGGGTGCATTTACATCTTAAATTGGTCGCCACTATGGTGCCACTATGTAGTGTAAATTTACCTCGGTCTAATTTTATAATAGTCAGATAAACCTGGCATATCGTTATTGCCGATTTAACGCATGTTGATAGCAATACATTGTTATACTTGGTATAACGTATACCAGGTTTATGCTAAAAATTTTGTAAAATCGATAAAATCAAAAAGAAATTAAATTTACTACTTGTAGGAAATTTCGGTACTAGACATTCTGCTACCGAACATTTCACTCCCGGATAATTTCGTTACAAAAACATTTCGATACTAGGATATATGTAGTTCTACCACTTCTGGACTATTACTATAAAAACTTTAAAAATAATAGCTAACGATAAAGTAAAAATTCATGAAGAAATACTAATTGCAGAAAAAAGTCTACTATTTAATTTTGAACTTGGTCTGGGTAAATTACTAGGTAAATGTTTTTCTGGTGTATAATAGCCGGTTAGTTTTCTTCAGCTAAATATTATTATCATCTACAGCAGGGTTTAAGCTTATTGTCAAAGTACTACCTATAGTTTAAATTATATGGCTTAAATGGCTGTAAATGGTTATCTGTAAATACAGCATTTACTATTTCTTAGGTTGAAAATGTTACTTTTGACCTGCGACGGCCAATTTACAAACAACAACAAAAACTCCAAATGAGAGTAGATATCACAGGCAATTTACAGATAAAACCAAACAAGTTTTAAACTTGAATCTGCAGAATCAGGCAGTTTACAGGCACAGGGAAATAAGCTCTAAATAAGTAGGTACCTGGCAGGTGACTGGCCCAGGCGGTTTACAGGCATAGGAAAATAAACTATTTGGCAGGTATATGCCAGAAAAATTTGGATATGACCAGGCAATTGCCAGGTAAACATGTTAGTTGGGTGATAAACTGGTTAGTTTTCTTTAGCTAATAATGTCATCACCGTCCACTGCAAGGTTTAGGCCTGTTGTCAATAAACTTTCAAATGTCTCTGTGTAATTTAAAAAAATAAATTGTTTGTTTAGACAGAATTTACATACGAAAATGGCGCCCAACGTGGGACTTAAACATGCAAGCCTGCGATTAACAGTCGCAGCAAGTTAATACAGCTAAGATAATTCAGAAATAAAATTAATTTATTGAGATATAATAATTGGAGTTAATTTTTTGAGAATAGGAAGAAATGAGATGGACTGAATATTAATACCAATAAGGGCGTGAGCTCTCATGAGGGCGTAATCTCATATTATCTTATTTAAATAATAATTGGTTAGAATGTGGGCAACTACCTATAAAATAAGGTCGTTTCGATACGGTAAAGTTTAATTATTTCAAACTTGAAACCTTAAAGTTTAATTATTTCAAACTTTAGCATTAGATTTTCAACTTTTTTTAATTTTGACCAAACTTTGATTTCGTTAAAATTTTAAAATTTAATCAATATCCGTAAGAACAATTAGAAAACTGAGCAGAGGTTAAAATGAAAATGGGTTCTCCAACGCCCACGAAGTTTTTAATTTGTGACATGGATTGACCTCGCGGTTTGGTTAAGGTCAACCCTTGGTTTTCTATAATCATAAAAAGAGTCTTGAAGAAGAAATATTATAAATTTTAGTATAAAATTATTTTGTAAATACAGTAACTTTTTATTTATTGACATAAATTTCATTGATTCAATGAACATTTTCATTGGTATAGTAAGAGTATAAAAATTTAAATTTTACCTTAAATTCTTAATTAATGCAATTGTAGCATCATGAGTCTGAATTTCTCACCTGTAACAAAAAGAATATTGTACATTTAATTTGCAGAAAACATAAAAAACATTTTTGCAAAATGAAAAACACAAAAGAATGAATTGCTTCTCTCAATTATAGTACTTGTGCTGTACAAATATAATCCAGTAATTATGCAAATTTGATATTATTTCATATAGACGTAAAAGAAATCTTTATTTCCTGTAATAAATCATTTTTTTAAATTGGACTGCATTTTAAAAAGTAATTAATGAAAACTTTTTATATCATTTAATGACACCAAGGAAATAAAATATTTCATTTTTAAAATAAATTACAAAATTTTAAAATGTAATCATAGCTTTTCGGGTAAAAATGCGACAGAAACTAATTTCTAACAAAAACCCATTTAGAATTTGGAAAAACGAACAAGAATATTTTTCTTTTGTAAATTTAATGTAAAACTGAAGCAAGTGAAATTATCATATCCGTAAATGAATGCAAGCGATATTCCTGAGGGACTCAATTCAAGAGCCACCGAGATGAAACTTTAGGGTTAAGAAGATAACCCTTCCTTTTTAATCATCTTTCATCTTTTTAATTACAAATTAAAAATTAATGCGCAAGTTTTATTTACATATGAAATGCAAGTTTGGTTACTCGAAGTTTGCATTTAATTTCAAATTACTCGCTCAATTTACAATACAAATAAACATACAAAATTACGTGTTTGGTTTAGTGTTGTCATCAATTAGTAAACATAGCAGACGGACAAATTAAATCAAAAACTGTATTTTTTGATCTTTTCGAAACAGAGTGCAAAATATTACAATTTCGTCAAAGAAAAAAGGGAGAAGAAGATGCAACATCATATATTAGTTATGATATTTTCCTGACGTTAATTTGAAAAAAGAAAATGAGTGTTTAAACAAAAACAAAATCTGTGTGTAAACACAGCCAATCAGGAACCCCTCCTTGGATGAGATTGAAAATTAAAATTGCATAACATGATTGTTTAGATTGTGGTAGCGTTGTTGATATACTATAACCAAGTTGGTTTATAAAAACCATTATAGTTAGCCCGATTGATTGACAAAAAATTGCTTGATGTATTTTGGACGAAATAGTTTTAAAATTGCATTACAGAATGTTTGCCATAAAATTAAATAATTAAATTTTAATATTTAATATTTTGTAATAAACGATAAAAGCATTTAAAAAGGAAATTGTAACTCCACCAACTAATATTCTTTAAGTTGCAATAATCGCATTAGGTAGTAGGTACGTAAATTTTCAAAACGCGGCTTTCATATCAAATTAAATATTTATTAAAACGTAAATTCACAAAATAATTTTAAAACAAAAATATAATGTAAAATATTACATACAGCGTGTTCGCAAAGCACACGGAATTTTATATTCGCATTTCCAACAGCGGTTTTTGCTCAAATTGCACTTTAAGTGCCAGTGGAATGACAAATGTATGATGTTGCATTCTAATGTTTGAATGCTTTCGGATATGCATACAATCTGATGCATTGTTTGATATAATGTAATACTCCTGATGTAGTCTACTGCTTAAACTGCATCAGCGATTTCACCCCTATTGACCCAAAGTAGTATACCTATATATAGTATATATGTTACGGTCAATGACGTAAATTGGTCATTGACGTCAATGGCCGGGCAATGACGTCAATGCCCATTTACGCTGGCTATTAACGTCATTGACCGGCCATTGACGTCAACGCCCGTTAACGGTAGACAATGATGTAAATATTTTGATATGATTGTAATATTTACGTCTTTGGCCGGTCAATGACGTTAATGGCCAAAATGGATTGGACAATGATGATATTATAAAATAATTACTATAAGGAACAGCAAAATGGCGATGTACTTCAACGAGAGACAATTATTTTTTCCGTATAAATGACAGCAACTCGGCCCATTTCAAGGCCTCGTAAGTGTACAGAGATTTTTATTTAATTTAGACAAACAATCATTTTAGAATGGATCCATGTGTTTGCGTCAACCAAAGCGGCCCAGAGGAAAAATTAATTAAATTTAATTCATTCATTTTGTGATGGATCCGTGATTTGCTGTAGTTGCGCCAGCTAAAACTGAAAGAGTGATAGAATATAGAATCTGTAGAATAGTAATTTCATCATTGTCCACCTTGTATTGGACATTAACGTCATTGCCCGGGCAACGATGCAAAAACCACATGTACAATTTTAGATGTCAACATTGCCCAAAATGTATGGTAATTGACGTCATTAGCCGGCCAATGACTTTAATGCCCAACTAAGCTGTTGACTAATTGTCAACATTGACCGTAACATATACATAGTATTACCAGCATATTGTACTTTAAAGGTAATCAATAATAATGAAATAAAATTTCTTTCTGGGCCCAATAAAAATTATTGTTTCTTTTACTACTTTTTTAATATATTTTTTTAATTTAAATTATAAATAAATAATATAAAACCAAAGCCCCTATAAGTAAGGTGCCATCTGTATATTATGCTAACCCTTTAGTAACCTCTCTCTCTCTCTCTCTCTCTCTCTCTCTCTCTAAGAAAAAACTGTTTATTCGGTAAACGTAAACTTAAATTAAATTATGTTACTGAAAATATAATATTTACCAAACTAAGTTTATCGATAATTAAATTACCAAACCTTCTCGTAACATGGAATATTTTATATACCAATCTGATGTTTATTTTACTTTTGATTTACCCTGTAGGTATGAATATTATAAGTTTACTACAAATAACCTGTCGTATTTTACATTAACAAAAACTTTATGATGTTTTACTACTTTGTAAACTCATTTTGATTAAAATATACATGAACATAGCTAAATTGAAATATAATAATTTAAATTTATTTCCATAAAAAGTTTGATGTGAACTTATGCCATCAAGTGCGATATGAATATCATGAAAGTCTGCTCCTTTATTTAAAATTTTCATATTTAATAATTATGATAAAAATCTCATTTATTGTCCGATGCACCTAATTTATTTCGTTTGATATTTCAAGTTCGAATAAATTCATTCCAAATTATTATTATTTAATTTTTTCAATTAAAAAAATTTGGTGCTTTATCTTAAATTGAGCGACTTCGTCCGGTTTGAAAATAACTTACGTATAATATTGTTAGAAATCAATAGCATTCTTTCAAAAAACAAGTGAAAACAGGTGATTTGTAGAAAAAAAGGTCTGATGCCCGGTTTCAGCAATGTTAATTTAGGAATTTAATCTTAGATTAAATATTTAATCATAGATTAAGTCCGATTTGGGTAGCAGAAATATAACTTTTAACACAGGTTAAGTTTAATCTATGATTAGTGTAAACATAGATTTAATCTGTAGTTGCGACGTTTTGGGTTGCAGAAACGTTAATTTGCGCTTAACACAAGTTAATACCCAAAATATTTAATTACTGGTTGATCAGTGATTAAAGTAACATAACCATCTATTCAATAAAGTTTGTTTGTTTAATATAATTTTGTAAATTTTGTAATTTTTAAGAAAATTTGAATTTATTGTCAAGACTTATAGATATTCCAAATTTTTTAATTGTCTGGTTTTCCCGCCAACTAGTGAAGCTTGCAACAGTAAGGTGGGAAAGCCAGGCTTTTTGCAGTTGAGACACAAGTTGTCTCTAGAGATCTTTATTATTTTAATTGTGAGCTTTTAACTTTTGAAAATAAATTTGTTTTGAATGAATAATTATTTTCCTGATTTGCTATTGTCTCAAATTTGAATATTTTTGGATAATTTTGAAATTTAAAATTTTATTTATGAATGATTGATGATTGGATTTAAATTGGAAATTGATAAATCGTATAGTTAGACTTTAACAGTTGTGTTTTTTAAAGCTGAATTTATTCTTAAATGAAATTAAGACTACTACATGTGCCGTGACTTATCAGATTTAGGTTTCCATTTTATATTGAAATTTGTTTAATATTAAATTTGGATTTATATAAAAAGAACTACTTATTTACAAACATTTGTTTTCGCGAAACATCTCATAATCAGGGACAAACCCTATAGGCTTAAAAGGCTAAAGCCTAAGGCGCCAAATTCTAAGAGGCGCCAAAAATTTAAAGCATTCCAGGAATTGTAGGCCTTAAAGCCTGAAAACGTCCCTGCTCAGAATTTGTACCGCGTGGGGCATTTTTTTATCTAAACTATTTTATTGTATCAGCAGAATTTGCTGAGATATAGGCAAAAAACTGAAAAAATTTACCTTCTTTCCAAGATAGTGTCTCGAGCGCAACTGATTTTGACAGGGACTTTTAGTATGTTTAACGGGAAGTCGTAATAAATATTCAGATCTTTACCAATTAATGTTTTCATTTTTATAATTTTAATTATAATCATAATAATAATAATAATAATAATAATAATAATAATAATAATAATAATAAACTTTATTGGTGTTCACTACACAAAAAGTTGTCAAAAAGCAATCTTAATCTCATGAGCTAGCTAAATCTTGGCCCTCGGGGTTCTGTGGAGCTATCAGTCTGGCCCTCGGGGTTCTGTGGAGCTATCAGTCTGGCCCTTAGGCTAAAAAGTTTGGAGACCCCAGATAAAGGATTGGAGAACAAAAAAAAAAGATATACATTAGAGGAAAATAATAACGCTAATGTTCCCGCAAGCGATTTCAAATTAAATTTAGAAAAAACAGCAATTAAAAGAAAATTACCCGAATTAAACCTGAACATTTTAATAAAACTTCCACCTGAGTTTAAATTTAATATATAGCTAATCTAACACACGGTTGCCGTATTCGATCCAGTCAATTAAAGTTTTAAAGATATTACCGATCATTGTAAAACAACTTTTTATCCAAAAAATATAACTGGGCCAAATGGAAGAAACTACTTCGATAAAAGCAATTGGAGCAATACCAAAGAAAACAATAATCATATCAGATTTTGATTTCAGAATTACGAAATGAGTTGGATGCATTTCATTGTAAACTCCTACTTACACAATGAAACCCAGGAGGAACGAGTGTTTTGTAAAATTTGTAAATATTTGAATATTTTTGCTTTTCGCGCTAACTGGTTGTCATGGCAACAGCTAGGTGGGAAAACCAGGCCTTTCCTGGCAAGATGGCTGGACAAACGGCTAGAAACAAAATTTTGTTTCTGCAAATTGTATTGTGATTATTAATATATTACGAGAATATCATCAAAACCCCTGCGTAGGTGATTTAGTTATTTCATTAACTTTGAAAATTTAACTTTATTTGGATTATTTGAAAATTAGAAAAATAAAAACTTAACTTGAATAATCGAATTTACATAAATAATTGGTTTAATGGTAAAAGTTTTATAATTAAAATTGGAAATTTGAAGGCAATATCCGAGAAAATTAGATGCGGCGACACATGGACGAAGTTATCTTCTGAATTTGGCGTTCTATTTTATATTGAAAATTTTATTTTAAATAATTTTAAATTGAATTTGGATGCAATGGAAAAGTGGAAGGAATTACAAAATATTTTTTCATTGGCTTTCCCCAATTTATTTATATTTGGAATTTATTTTGTAGATTTGGAGTTTTGTGAAGTTATCCAGGGTTGCAGGACAAACGTTTAGGATTATTGTATTTTTCCGGGGAGCTATGTTGGAAAATTTTGACTTTGGAAAAATTTATTTCGGTATATCAAATAACAATGTTTTGTATCTTTTTAAATCCTTGATATCCTACGTCCAAAGTTAGTAATCATTAGAGCTCGGACTTTATGCTTTTGCATGTTCTTTAATATTGATATGCCAAAAGATTCGTTTTGAATTCTGGACAAATTAGGTAAAAACAAATCCGAAAAACTGCTTGTTAAAATGCATATTTTGCATATTTTCAACATTTGCGGCATATTTAGGCCACTTTTGGTGGTTTTTGAAGAATTTTAATAGTGAAAATAAAAAATTATTAATTAATTTGCCAATTTAAGCAATTATTTTATTTAATTTTAAGTAATTTAAATTCAAAAAAATATAAGAATAATACAATACGTAGAAAATCAAAATTAAAAAAATTAAAAAAGAGACAAATATCACATAACAGGTTTGAATTAAGAATATTTGAAATTACGAAAAATTCGTAATACGATTGTACAATATAACGTTATTTCATGTTTGTTTCCAATCATCAGTTGTACATAATCAATTAAATTAAAAAATAAAAAAAAAACTTATTAATAAATACCTAAATAAAAAAATAAATAATTTTTTAAATAAAAATTGAATTGCTTAAAATTAAATACAACTATTGCTTCAATTAGCAAAATTGAATAATAATTTTTTATTTTCTCTATTAAAATTCTTCAAAAAACACCAAAAGTGGCCCAAATATGCACAAATATGCATTATTTACTCAAATAATTCTTCCAGATTTATTAAATTATTAAATGTTATAAATCTCTAGGTAGTAATATTTACTGAAAATTTAAAAAAAAAATTGAAACATTCGAAAATTAGATATTTCATAGTTTGCATATTAATGCATATTTTATCAGTTTTTATCAATTTTAGATCATCTTTTAAGGAAATTCGGTGCATATATCATATATATGCACATATTTTCAAGTATTTTGGTGGATATAAAGCCGAGCTCTAGTAATCATAAAACAAAGTGTTAGAGAAGGGATATATATCAATAAATTCAGCTTTAGATGAATGTCATATTATTTATGATTTTCATGTAAAACAAATACTGCTACCCAGGAAGGGCCACATTTGAAACAGTTAGTAGAACAGTTACACCATGCAAAGTTAAAATTAAAAATAATGTATTTTATAATAAATTATGTATAGAACAGTTTACTAACATTAATTTGTTACTTCATAATTTCGAGCAGTGTTTGCTATCTTATTTTATCTGAACTTCTAAACGGTCTATTTTATCCTTTGCAGTATTATTTCCAACATTCTAGCGTTTTATTATTTCTTCTGCCTCACATACAATTACAATATTTCTTTTTTAGTTTGGATGTTAATCAGAATAATAGTACCTACTTGTTTATGTTTCATATTTATAATTTAAACGCCACTAGTTCAAACCTTTTCTACTTCCCAAATTACTTGATCCGCTGTTCAGAATCCAAGTAATTTCAAAAATAATTAAAAAAAGCTTACTCTCGAATTAAATATTTAATAACTCTTGCGCTTGTTACTAATTTCAAAAGTATTATTTCTAAATTTCAAACAGATCCTTTAAGGACTTTTTAAATTAAATGGGATAACTTTCACTGTAAATATGAGCCGACCCTTTCTTTTTGAATATTTTAGTAAATTTCCTGTTGTGTAATAAAACTGTGTTTAAAAAAAATTCTGATCTTGATAGCTAACTTTGTTTGTTGTTTGGATTAACGTGTTTTTAACGTTATTTAATAACGTTAAAGCGATATAACGTCATAATAACGTGAAATGTACGCGCGTAAAATTTGATTATTTTTACAATGTGTATCAAACGCAACACGTAAAAAGCACGTCGAAATCACGTCGATAGGTGTTTATTAGATTGCAAAATTAAACTACACCAATGAAAAAACAAATTTTTTCCTGATGAAAAATTGTTTAGTAAAAGTTATTTTAAATATTAATGTTTATTTGTAGGAGTAGTTTTTTGAAGTTAAAAACGAATTACAGCGCAATTTCGAATGTTCATGGCAAAAACCTGATTTAAAGTTAAAGTTGGTATTATTTATTACTCCATTATAAAACATGTTTAAAAGTTTGAAATTTTAATTTGAATCTTAAGAAAATTAATCAAAAGTTTATCAAGGTTAGGTTTAAGCCATACAATGCGATATAAAACAAACTCAGTTTACATTACGTAATAATCTATCTTAACACCAAAACTTTTCTTATAGATGCACAAAAAATCAAAGAAAACTTCTTTTAACACATTTTGGCGGTAGTGGAAAAGTGTCAGAGATAACAAGTTTCTGTTTTCGTAGGATTAATGCTCGTCATCCTGTAAAAGTTTTCAGATGTGCTAAGCGCAAACTTGATTCTCATTCCTTGATTTAAAATTACTCCTAGTTGTCGTTGACGGTTTTCAACTTAAAACTTGTTTTCGTGTTGCCAACTTACTTTGTAGTGTCAGTTAAGTTTTCCACCCAAATTAGCACCTTTACGAGTTTTTCTTGCCGATATAATTTGAACTCGAAGTTTTTGAATGAACTGTAATTAAAAGTTTTTCTGCAGTTCTCATTACAATATCGGGAAGGTAAATTTTCGCAAAAAGCAAAAATTCATTTCACACCAGATCCAGGAACAAAATGTCACTGTAATAAATTAAAAGGTGATGGTGTGGACGAGACGAAGTAAATAAAAAGAATCAACTATTTGATATATAGCAAGAAAATAGTAAGGAGTGATTCATAAGCCATCGACTTTCTTAAACCAATAAATAAAAGCGCCAGAAAAGTGCAACAGTTGAAAGAAGTTTTTCTTTGATAAGTTACAGATAAAAAAAAAACAATCATCTCATCGGCTAACTGCAAAAAAGTGTACTTATCAATATTTCAGGAAAATTGATACCTAATACCCCAATCCGACTTCCATTTTTGCAAAAGTACGTATTATACAATAATTTGTAGCATGCACTGCGAGTAATGAGTAATGTTTACCACAAATTTGAGATACAATGTGTGAACACGTCTCTTTGCAACCATAAATTTAGAATCATCGTATATTTCGTCTATATTGCTACCGTGGGGTATGTTGGCACTTGCAATGTATTACTATCAGTAAAAATTTTATTGCTATATTTTTCTCCGCGCATAAATATAGTGTTCATTTTGTTATTTATCTCTTTAAGCTAAAAAATATAAAACTTGAGCGATATACCTTGTATTTCCACTTTCAATTTAAACTTTTTCTATAGATGAAAACAAGATAGTGATTTACTATTTTCGAATAGTATAGTAAAAGTACTCACGATTGATTTATTTAATGCGATTTTCTTTAGTTTGACATCCACATCGATTTTCCAAACTACTTGGCCTTTTTATTTCGGTATTCTTTAACGTTGTTATCTTTGACATACATTTTTAAAAATATGCAAAATAATTTATATTTACATTGTATTTTACATGTGATAACTTAAAAACATTTAAGTTCTAAAAAGTGTTTCGTGCATTGTTGGGTTTTCTAAAATATTGATATGGTTGATTACGCAAATAAGCTTTCCAAAATTATATTTTCACAATAATTTAAAAAATAGAAAAGATGACGCATTTCGTTAATTAAAGTCCCGAAGGACACATCAATTACTCGACGAAAAATAATGTATATTACCAAAACTTTAATTAACCACAAATAAAAATTGGTACGACGGCTTCTTCTTAACAATTTACTTATTCACAAATTGTCTTGTCATTCAATTTATGTTCAGAAAATTAGGCAATTATTGGACTTTCCGAAAAAACATTTCGAAAATGAGTGGGAAGTCTTCAAGAAACTCATTTGTGATAATTAAGATACTTATCCACAAACAAATTTTTGATAAATGTTGTTGTTTACAAAAATTCTCTTTTAATGAGAGTTTCAGTCATAACATTTCGCCAAATTATTGCTTCCGAAATAAATCTTGAAAAACATTTATTATGTCGATTACTTTCAATTAAATAGTTATCGTCAAATGTAAAAATTGTTTCAACTTAAACAAAAAATATGGATATCTCCAAATAAAATTTATTTTTAGATTTGTAAATAAATCTCAGGTTTTGAAAACAATTTTGACTCCAGATTATGTTCTTATTTTGACAGCATCCAATCGATTTTCAAAACTAGTATAGCTTGTCAACCAAAATTTATTTTTGAAATATGATGCTTCGATGTTTCATCTTCGTCGATGCAATAAGTAAAAATCAAAGTATAATTTATTTTTAGAACATGCTACAAAGTAGCTGTTAAATAAATCATAACAAGAAAATTTTTATTTGTTTCATTTTCAGTTTTAATCATAATTGCAAAACAAATCGCTTAACTGCATTGAATTCTCAACCGAGATTCTCGGTTCGAACTCGTTCGACTGGAAAAAACAACTATAAATATTAAAAAAAATGTTGCGGTTGTAATGAAAAAGCAATAGGTCATAGTTCAAAAAGTCTCAGATGGATAACATGTAGAGCTCACATTTTGCAAACTCTCCTTGTTAGAAATTATTCACTCTGAATCGATCTCGTACGGAATGTAGGTTAGTAATACAGGCATCTTGTAAAAAAGGACTTTTTCGACTTTCTAAGAAACTTCAATAGATTCTTTCTTTAAAACTGTTATTTTCAATGCAAATGTGGAATTTTAAAAATATTAAAGTTAATCTGAAACTTTATATTTTCTGGATCATTTATGTCTTCCTGTGCTTGAATAACTAACGAGAATAATTTCTCAAGAGTGACTCAAGGATCTGGACAAGCTTTGGTAGATCAAAAGAGCACTAAAATTAAGCAAAACCAGTTTTTTTCTAAACCGGTTCTGAAAAAATAGCGTTTTTAAATAGAATGCTTCAGGTAGTGTATGCAACAAAAACTATGACGTATCCACGAGTGGATTGGAAGGCCATAAGTTCAATTCTCCGCAGGAATAGTTGCTTCTCTCCAGATCACTTTATATCTTCTAAAGGAAAACAAAAACTATTAAGTGAACTTGTACACTTGCGAAACTTGTTTTGTAAACCAGATTTGCATTTATGAGATTCCTTCAGATTTCTTTAAATTTTCCGCGATTTCCTTAGAATTCCCCGAATATCTTTAGGTTTCCTTGAATTTTTCTAATTTTTAATTTCAGTCTGTATCTACTGTAGTGTGAGATTTAATAGAAGCAAGCGGGTCGGGACCTGCGAGCCGCGTAGGTTAACAGGTTTAACAGCACACCTGTTAAGGCAACAACAGGTAGAAAAACGAAAATTTCTTAGAAAATGAAGATTTAAAACCTATTGTTAACTGGAAAACCGGATCCTGATGAATAATTTGTGGAGATCTGTGGATCATGGATACGTCATCTTGGCTTCAGTCAAATGATCTCGAAAAAGAAAAACAATTTTAACTATGTGCTAACCTATTTAGTTATTTTAAAAACTGGAAAAATCTTAAAATTAAATTTTCTACGGAAAAGTCTAATTACCAAGTTATATTCGTTTAAAAATTAATATAAAAGATGGTATAAAGATAAATTAGAAAGAGTACCTACTCAATTAAAACTGTTACAGCCCGAATATTTTGGCTTAGAGTAGAATTGTCTGCAGTACGATCAAGTTTAACAATCGGAAAAATTAATTATATAAATTTAATTGAAATAATATAAAAAACATGGGCTTTTGCTGAATATTGATTGCTTTTTCAATAATTTGATATTCTTTGCCGTTTTCGAGTTATTGTAGAATTGAATTGAATCGTGGATGTGACAATGATAATAATTAGAATTTGGGTCACGGACACTTTGCTACAGGTAAATTTCGCTACTTTACCAGTTTTTACTAAATTAAAGCCCAAAATATATCTGTGGGATATGGGGAAGGCAACGGGAAACCACCCCATTAATTAAATTCCCTAGTACGTTATCGTGGCTTTGGCCATGATGATCGCCAACCTCCTGAAAGGAGAAGGCACTTAAAGAAGAAGACCAAATTAATAAGTCCATTACCCCCCTCTCCCTCGCCCCAGCATATAAGCTTTTTTAAATTAAAGTTTTCGTTGTAATTACTTCAAGAAAATTATTGAAAATACGGCTTTTCCCGTACGGCACTAACCGTGTAACAAATTTTTGCAATTTGGTTTGGTGCTGAGTGCGCCCCTGGCTATAGTCTGATTGGAAGGGATTGTAGTTTGCGTTTTGAAAACGCGAGAGGGCGATTTCCGGGACTTTGATGTGAACTTTGGTAAGTGTGAGAGTGCTTTTCGTGTGCTCGTCGAATTTGAGTAAGTTCTTTAACTTTTTGCATTAAAACTTTGCAGGGAGACACCTTCCGAATTTCCGAATATCATTTTAAATAATTGGCAATGGTAAATTATTTTGTATGGGACCAACCTCATTGCGAGTTATCTATCGATAGCTTTATCTTTGCTCACAAATTTTTGCAACATTAAATATTATTAACAATGTTAAATATTTAATTTTATAATTAAATTTATTTACGTATTTTGGTTCAACAATTAGCGTATGCTGCTTGTTCTTAGTTATGTGTCTCCTAAGGATAATAATAGAGACGAGTAGCTGCGACTTTTTGGTGTTTGGTTGCAACTGCCGCTTGGTGGAACACTTCTTGCAGAGATTATTTTTTCGTTTTTTTTCTTCCCGGAACTTATGATCCTCACTTTCCGGACTATCTATTGCTAGATTAACATCTTGGGCATCTACAGTAAATAAAAGCTGGTTGATCGTTTCCCCAGCGGGTAGAGGAAAATTCTGGAGGCCCCATGAGGGGAAGATGAATTGTTTGTTTTCCGGTCTGGCTACACTGACGAGCACAATTTGTTTGCAGGGTTGTTTGCAAGGAATTCTTTATTACAACAGTTATAGTAACCAGTGGCGACTTGTCAGAAGAGGCAAGGGAGGCTTAGTCTTTGTTGAAATTTTAGACTATTATTCTATTAAAATTTTTGAATTTTGATTAGCCAATATATATTTTTTCATTATATAGTTATAACAACAGCTATTAGTATGTGGGATTTTTTCGATATATTGATTTTTGCCAAAATGTGAAAAGTGAAATATTTGCCCTAAAAATCGTCAGAAAATTGTTAATAACATAAATGAACTATGCAATATAACCAAAAATCCTACGTACTTCCATAGCAGTTGTTCTATATTATTATGTATAATCAAAAAAAAATGTATTGACTCATCATAATTCAAAAATTACAGGACCCGTTGTCTGCATCACAGCCGCTATTTTGAAATTAATCGCTTCAAAAAAATTATTGTATACTGTCACTGATATGTATGATAAACACTCTTTTTGTAAATAATCTCTGAAACAGCCTACTTTTTTCAGTCTTAACAGTACCCCTTAACAGTAGTGCGGTTACTGCTAACTGTTGGTTACCCGAAGCACTAAAACAAGCGCCACAACAATTTATATTAAGCACACCCACCGCCAACAGAATGAACTGTTTACCGATTCTTCTGTGATATTTATATATCAAATTCGATTAATTCAAAATATACAATAGAAATAGATGCAGATCTTCTGTTTAATCGCTTTATTTTACCCAACACCCAAATAACCTTTGGGTGACCGCTGCTCGTATGCAATATCTGTGATGTCTGATGTGCCTTGATAAACAATGCAATTGAAGCGCAGCACCGCTCATGTCGGTCGTAACTTCTCTGCTGCTACTACTGCTAGCAAACCATAGCTTGAAGGGCTGGAGGACTTCAAACCGCCTGGTTATGAAATGTTTTTGTTACTTTGCCAATCATTTACTTGTGATTTCATATACACAAATAAATAATTTGGTTTCTTTTAACCACTATGCTGTTTTATATTTTGTACTATATTTGTGATATCACCGTCAAAGCGTCAAACAAACTTTAATTGCAATCAAGCTATTGAGAAACCTTTGGTTTCCTAAATAACATCTATCCTTGTATCACAAATATTGGTACAAAATCAATATTGTGTCAATATTCAGATGTGAACATTTTCCAACATTGGTGCAATATTATTTTCCAATGTTGTCGCAACATTTATTTGGTAAAATGTGGCAATATTGATAAACAATTTTCTAATTCAAGATTTTTCTGTACAATAAAAATTTTAAAAAATTCAATTATATTTTTTGTCCGTCTATATGTAGTTTAATTTTGTCATTGCAAACCTTTGGCACGGTTCCAGTAAAAGTTGCAAATCGCAATTTCAGTCGAGAAGCGGTGTCATACAAAAAAAATTGTTTAGATCTTTTTTTTTGTAGAATTTTCCATTCTACAATTTTGTTTTTTAATTAATTTTTTGTATTTTGCTTATATGGAGAAATCCATGCAAACTTTGATGCTTTTTGTTGTTTCGGAGGGATTCATGTGGCGGTTTTATGTATAATACGTAAAAGTAAAACGTATTCGTAAAACAAACTAAATAATTTTTTTATATTTTAGGTAAATATTATTTACACTGCTGCAGGCAAGCGAATATAAATTTTAAAAAAATTATAATTAATTAAAGTTTTGAATACGAGTAATACGAATCCGCTCAAATATTTTAGCAAAACCGAAATAAATTATTAATTCGCGTTTATGTTTACAAAAGGTGAAATAGTTGATTATACAACAATAAAGGAAACAGATTGTACCTACAGAAGACGCGTCTTCGCACCTGTTTCATACTTGCCAACTGCTATCCGGAGTTAGTTCCGTGGCTTTGTTTCTCCCTTAGCAAAGACTTTCATGAAACTTATTTGGAATATGTTAAAGGTTTTGCTTTAACGTAAATTTGCCTGTTTGAAGTGTTTTAGGTAAAATGAGAAATATATATCATCATTGTGTGCTACATTTTCAAGATTACGCACTTTGCTTTGTGTGGTGTACGTAGGTGTATAGCTTCTATGGCAGTAATTTTCAAAATATTTGATATTCTAACTTTATTCTGAAATTAAATTAATTAGCACTACAATAATTTACCACAAAGAAACAATATTGATGCTATAAATTAGTTGAAGTGTGTGTTTTTAACTTTTGCAATATTGTAATTAATTGCTAATCTAGTCAAAGGAGCAGCTTTCAAATGTATGCCGATATCACATTGTTTTTCATTTTCTCTCATTATATCATTGTACAAAATTCAAATATAAATTAATATCGTACACATAAAGAACACACAACACTTAATAAACCAAAACCAAAGTGAAAAGGAAGTTGTGGTTTGCACCTGACAGAATTGACTTGAACTTTCGTTCCAATCAAAATAAATTTTTATTATAAGCTAATTAACTTTGAAAATCTATATTTTATTCAAAAAACCTACAATATTGTCTAAAAATTTAAAATTAAATTCGGGGATTCCCAAAGTTTATTTTTATTTAAAGATCTTTAAAAAGAAATCTTACTAACGTACATTCCTGCAGCATTCAAGTAGCAAATAAAAAAAAATGAAAGTAAAGATTTTTGCAATAAAAAACATTTATTTTATAAAAATGCAGGTGCCGGAGGTAAATCCCACGTGCCACAAAACTGGAACATCCACTCGTTCGTAATCGAAATCTTAATACGGAAAGTAGTTCAACTTTAGGCGAAATTTTTTGTAAATTATATCGTAATTGCCCAATTTCTATGATTTCTATATGTCAACATTTATTAATGGCGTCCAAAAGAAATAAAATATCTTGAATGGAAATAACATGAAAAATACCATGTTGGATGCTAGCTTTTATTTTTATGATGAAAAAATGTATAAACGGATATCGAATCATTTTAACGGCGATACTGATGAGAGGCAGGCTGTTGTTAGTAGTAATTACTTCTTGCTTCTTATAACTATTTTTATTACATTTCATTTTAGTTTCTACAAAGTACCTAGTATTAATTTTAATATTTTCACCAAGGTGAGATAGCAATCAATTTTAGAGAGAAGATATTTCCAGTTCATTCATGTAGCAGTGGAAAAACGTTGTTTTTCAACGTTGTAATAATTACTTGATTCAAAAAGTATTGAATTGTTTGATCAAAAAAAATGGTGAAAAAAATACTTGCATTTTTATAGTAAAAAAAAAATAATCTGTGGGAAATCAATTTCCCAAACGTGGAATCCGAATCATGGCACAAATAATTTGAAAATAACTGCTTTGCACTGCGTCAACCGTTAATCAACAGAATTCAGTCATTCGGAATCTACTTAAAATAGTAAGTCCTTTCATACTCAACCTCATCGATGAGGAGACAATGTGCGATAGAATAAAACAAGCTTAGGATATATTTTCCAGCAGAGGAAAGCCTTTAATTTGAAAAGAAAAGAAAAGAAAACTTCGTATTAGATAGAAAAAAATATTTGTTCTAAAATAACTGTTTGTTAATAATGTAAACTTTTGTAGATACTGCCATAATTGCCCTAAGATTGGTACGCCTATGGCAAGGATTTTTTGAAATCTTGCCGATGGTGAGTGATACTCAACATTGTGCTTACGAATTTTGCTTGTGTCTTTATAATTTAATTACCGAATCCGAATATGTGTTACAATATAAAGATTCTAATTATTTTAATATCTAAGTATACCTAATTACGAATTAACGCAAATTAGTGCACGATTGTATGATCCATGCTCAATTTTTGTGGTACAATATTGATAACGGATAATAAAACTTGTGCTAGTGATTATATTATCATGTTTCCATGGGCGCCGCGCTGGCAGGATTATTTTCAGGGAGGTGCATCTACACATTATACTATTAACTAATAAAATATAATTTATAATAGTCACAAAACCCTACACAGAGAAGAAAAACTCAAAAATATATTAAATATCATATCAATATTTCAGAAAAACCCAAAACAATGCACAAACATTTTTTAGAACTAAAATGTTTTTAAGTTATCACAAATAAAATACACTGTAAATATAAAATATCGTAAACGTTTTCATACTACAAAATCATCAGGCGATAAACTATAAATTCTTTTTTGGTTTTTAGTTCATCACCTGATGATGCTATAGAATAGTAAGCGACTATTTTACGAGTTTTAAAAGAACTTTCGCACAACGCACCGAACGAAATAAACCAAAGTATATCAACTCTACACGACTGCAACACCTTCAACGTACTACATTGTCATTTGTCAGCGCCAATTTTTAACTGGGTTAGGCACTAGGTTATAATAAATTTTCGGGCCCCTGATATTCGAATGTAACTAATAGCATCGAAGGTCCAATTTTTGGATTATTTTATGAGAATTTGATTTTTATTTTACGATTTTATGTTCTCTTTTCGGGCCCCTCTGGCCATTGGGCCCTAGGCACGTGCCTAATGCGTCTAATGGTAAAATAGACCCTGTTGAGAGGTTGAGTAGATGATGTAGTCAAGTTTGTTGTGTTGGGCGATTGTGTAGCGATTTGGGAATAAAATAAAAGTGTGACCCCCCAGTTTATCCTCATCGTTTTGTATCTCTTAAACTTAAAATCAAAATTTAATAAGTTGTAGAGGTCCCACAACATGTTTAAAGCTTTGGACATCGAAAGAGTTAGATCCACTGCCGGGCGCATATGTAAGTAATTTTATTTTTGGATACCTGGGAGTTAAATCGTTGATCGATGGCAGAAACTATAATAAAACGGGCCCGAGGTTAAACCTATTAATTTATTATTATAACTTCAAATATTTATTGAGCTTTAGTGTTGCCATCGGCAAACCGGGGGGTCTGGGGGTATGGAATAACCCCCAGTGTACGGTGTACTCTTTATTCATGAACCAATAGTATTTGTTCTTCAGTACTGAAGAGTTACTTAGTAGCCTATGCTGGGATCCTTGATTGTGAGCGCCGTGTTTGGAAGTCGTAGTTTTGAGAAAAAGAAGAAAGGATGCGGAAAGGAAAAAATTCGTTCTTTTATGGCAGCGGGTGCAAGTGCACCCCATTGCAACACAATATACCGAAAGAGACGTTGCCATCGTTCTATCTTACATTCATTGGTTGTTCCATCACTTACAAGGATTTTCATACAGTAAATAACTAATTAAATTAACTCTGTATGTGGAAATCTCTGTCAATCCCCAGAAAAGGTAAAATTCATAGTCTTGCCAACTACTTTTAAGTACGAAAACATATTTAGAAAAATTCTGATCTTCCATTGTTTGGATTGTTCTGTTAATTCTGATGAGTAGTGATGACTCATATCTCACTTGTAGTAATAGACAGGCTAAGCTCGTATCAATAAATCGGTCCGAAATTTTTTTTAAAAGTCCAATATTGATCTTGTGCTACAAGGAAGGCAACAGAACAGCACTTCATAAATTTTATGTCATAGTAAGTCATCTTGGCTTCCTTCCAATTATGTATAAAACTCTGCCAGCCTCCACCTATTTGTGTAACCATGGTCTAAATAAGTCAACTTTCTTTACCAATCTGAAGTATGATATTCAATAGAGTTCTAACCCCATCAGGTTTAATTGCTCGTATTTGATTACGGTCGGTTGGTGGGATGTCTGACCAGTTGGTAGAGTTTCAGAGATTACCCAAAATTTTCAGAGGGATGGTGAGTCTTCCATTTATAAAATATTATAATAGGGTCGCTATCAGAATTTCGGCAGTTTATTCAACACTAATCAGAATCACGTTAATTCGTTCACGAATGGCACCAATGAGATTCCAATCTAATCACTTTTAATTTCTTTAATTTTATTTCTTAATTTTTAAAAATTAAAAATAAATTAAATTCATTAGTTGATTTAAGTTATCAAATTTTTTTATTGTTTTGTAATTTATGTAATTTTTTATTGTTTTAATCTCGGTCATTTAAGCTTTATATTTTCTTCAACTTTCGTAGAGGTAGAAAAGAAGTAGCCGACGAGAGCTCGTAGCATTCTGTACGACCGACTAGTTTTTTCTGTCATATTAGTTTTATGGATTACACATATAAATTTTAATTTTTTCCATAATTTATTGAAGATTATTACTCAAGCAAGTACCTATTTATATTATTAATTATAAAAAATTAAAAGCAATATAATAAATTTATAATTTAGTATTTCATAAATTCTTGTTTTTCCGACATAATTATTCCAAAAATATCACAAAAAGAGAAAAATTTACTTTTGAATAATTACATATTACGTGTTCTCAATATCAACATTCAATGAATAATCATGAAATGTCAGCAATCTCGCTGCGAGACAAAAACTCACTACGTGCTAGTCACGTATTGACCGGTAACGATTTGCCAACAAAAAAGTAGCAAACAAGTAAAAATCAAAATAAAAATTGTTAACTAATCCTCGAACTAATAGTGGCAATGAAATTTGTAAAAATGAATTCAAATAGTTCATTGTAAAAAAATGAGGAATGTATTAATAACAACAGAAATTTCCAACATGCAATAGCACAAAATATTTAAGCTTTCAGCGACGATTTATACTATCGTCAGAGGCTTTAAAACTAGATAGTCAGTTAATCAATATTACAAGTTGTGCTAAATGTATATTATTATGTTGTGGCCAGGAAATACCGTACTACTTTTATTTAAATTTTTTCAGTGTACAATTAATAGGCTTGATTAATGCAGTATACGAAAATGAAGTACGAAATAAAATAATCAGAATTGCAATTCATTTTAATCGAATTATTATAACTTATTATTATTAATAATCAAATTAAAGATTTTATGAGTAAATTCCGGCACTAGACTAACTCAATTGTTGCATTTATTAAGTTTCTTTCAGCAAATTCAATTTTGCCTTGGAGTACACCTTTTCACTTAGTACTAAGATTAAGTTTAAATGTTTCGTATTATTTGTTAATTCATTTTTTTTTATATTCTAATTCCGTTTTACTTTTGTTATTTTTAATGAATTACCTGGCGTCCTTTAATTTTCATGGGTAGCTGCTAGACAATCTTTTGTTGTCATTGAATAGGAAGAATAGGGCTAAGCTTATTAATTGTTTATTGATTGAAATTCAAAAGCCAAGTTAAGCATTATTATAATAGTGATTGCCAATAAAAGTAGAAGTGGGAATGCTAACAGACATAAAGTCGCGAAAGTTGAATTTTAAATCACTACACATTAATTCTGTTGTGGATGTTTTCAGTGTTTTTATTTAAAAATTTAAAATTTTATTGGAAAGTACTAACGAATATTGCTTTGAACCTTTAATAATATTGGACGTATAAAAAAATATGTTAATTTTTCCGAGTCGTAATAGATTCACGTAGTTCTGAAACAGAAAAGTCATAAAGCTTTCTCTTCTATAACTTATAATAGCCAATAAAGGCTTAAGATATTGAAATTGAAATGCAATTTATTTTATTTTCTAAAAATGGCATGAATCCAAATAAATGATTCTAAAATAACTGAAAATAACGATTATGCCCTTTTTTTGCTAAAATAAGACGTATGTGATAAATCTGTCATGTTTAGAAAATAAATGATTAGGGACATTTAAAACGGCAAATTTACATAATATTCCACATGAACGTTTGATTAAACGGAGGTATCAAAATGTGTATTTTGGAAATTGATATACAAAATAAATTAACATAGTTCTTAATTAAAATTGTTAATTGAGGTATTAGATAAACCACAGCTTTAAGCTTAGACAAAAGCAGGTCAATCAAAGAGCCTTGTATCGCTAATACTAACACTAAAACCGCTTATCCGCATCTGCTCTGCATACAATAGACTCCCATAGCCCTACTCTGTCAAACGTCGACGGAAGCGGAACTTGCGATATCTTGGGAAATACCATTCGCTATCGTATCATCCCTCTTTGAACGCATCCTCCTTTGTTTCTCCATAATTGATACTATTCAATATCCGATTCAAGCGGTTGGTTATATTATGCGTTATATACGAGATACGTACGCGTATGGACATCCAAACTACTTGTTAATATGCATTATCTGCGTCCACCAGATGCTCCAGTTCTAACAAATTATTGATATCCGATAACCAATTGAGACGATTCTATAGTGCCAATTTCCCTATAGTATTGTGTTGTTCTCTCTAAATTATTCATCCCTTTAAATTCTCTTTATTGCTTTTATTTTTCAAGTTAAGAATAATTTCAACTCTCTTTCGTTCCAATGTTTCGATCAGAGCATATCTAGAAAAAATTAATATTTTCATTTTCGTCAAATCAGATTCTAGTTTTATTTTGCTTATGGAACCCAAAAAGAAAAAATCAACAGCATAGTGAAATATCTCCTGCTTGCATAATTCAAGGTAATTCTACCTACTTATTTATAGAGATATATGTATGTGCCTACTTGAGCTATACCTAGGTAATGCAAACAGCAAACAAAATGTAACATCTTTACATATTGAATCATAATGCTCTACTTGGATTTTATTTTAAGTGAACGCTATCTCTAGATTACCTACTCTCTCAAAGTAAGCAAAAGTCATTGAAACTACTGACAACTTTAAATTGCACTATTATTATAATAATAATAACTTGAATTGCTCTTATTTTATCAACTTGAGAAGATAACATTCGTCCAACCAGCTCTAAAAATTTGGTATTGAATTTCATTATTTTCTCAACATCTTGGGTGTAACTCTTCATCCACAATAGATAGCAGTGTAAACTTTTTTTCTTCTTGATATAAACTATATCTACTAAATTGCTAATTTTCTCCAATATGGTTCAACCACAACGTCTAGTGTCCTACCAATTAATTAATCTTAAAACTATGTTAGACATATGTAATAATTCCTATCAAAAAATACAAAACCACATTAAAGTGTTAAAAGGTTGGATACCAAATTTTCTTAAATTACAAAAGACATTGTACAACAAAACCTCTAAAGTATTTATTTCTTAAAATATAAATTTTGCGTCCCACGTTGGGCGCCAAATTTTGTTACGATAAAATTCTACATCACTGCAGCGAAAGACGTGGTGTTTTCTTAATATATTTAAAAATGCGACGGATCTAAACAGCAAAAATTCGAGATTGTTGTTACAAAAAAGAGAACACCACTATTATTAAAACTTTATATGGCTTAAGACAAGTAAGAGGTAACTGGCTCCAGATTTATCCTGAAATTATTGTCTTTTAATAAAATACAACTTCGGCCGACATAATTATTATACAAATATTGATTGATCTGAAATGTACAGCTTTGTGCAACACATTGTACATTGCGACTTTTACCCTGACATTGATAATTTCGATCTAAATTGATATTAAAAGTAATGCCAAGTTTTGTTCGTTATCTTATCGCTTTTATAATGTTTAGTTGGAAATTTCATGGTAGCTAAAAGTAGATTGAAATTTTTGTTGGAATATTTTACAAAGTTTTCATTATTTTAGCATTTTTCGTATAGGGTTTTAGCTCTTAATGACAAAATCAAATATTATAAGAATGACTAGACTGTTGAGTGCTATTAACCCATTAACACTAACCATGGTCGATTTATCACAAAAGCTTTAAATGATAATCATCGCCCCTGTTAGCCACACGATGAGAGCTTAGACTTAAGTTCGAGTCTCAGTCAAGAATTGAGAGAGGAAAGCCGATATTGCAAGTTAATAAGGATATTTTCTGAAAATAGTGGAGTTTTTCCTGGTATTGGATGTAAATCTGTTGGAAATGTGTAACGGTTCAGAATTGGTGGATCAATTAATGGGACAAGTGTGATGCGGGGATGCGTTTTCGCAGCTCCCGAGTCCGTTGCTTTGTTATTGGTTTACCATGATTTTGCTTTGTTTAAATACAAAACAAGATTTCCTTGTTTTTTTTATTGTTGGTGGATTTCTGGAAATATGAATTTATGTTGGAGGTCCTGTTTCTGATATCTTTATCAAAACACATTTTTCGTTGGTAAAATTTTTCAAGTTTTGAAAAATCGTAATTTTGGTTATTCCGATTCTTTGGGATTAATTCGCTGCATTTAGCGTCGAAGATTTTGTTATCGATTCCGTTCGAAGATAATTGATTTATCTCCTTTGGAGGATTTAGTATTCAGATTTCTTTTTCAACTTTCCATCTTCTCGAAAATTCGAAAATTACCATCAGGAAGATTGACCGTCGACCACATCTGAGAGGTAATTTTAGGAATCCTTTAATGTCATTTTACTCTTTTATCTACTCCAACAATAATTGTTTTTAGGGTTTTTGTTTTACCTATACTTTTCCCGTCAACTAATTTGCTGTTGAAGCTGAACCAACCATTAACATTCTTCGTTATCATATCGGTGACCGCCATTATAGTGGAAAGATTGGTTTGTAATAATTTTGGGGAAATCAACCTGCCTGCACCCTTGACTTTGCAAGTGAGAACGTCTACCATCTTAATTCAAGTTTATCAAAATAATCAATTGATACGTGGTTTAGGTAGTGTAACTCGATATTAACCATATCAATATTTTAGAAAACCCAAAAATTGCACTAAACACTTTTCAGAACTAAAATGTTTAAAAGTTAGCACATGTAAAATACACTGTAAGTATTCGCAAACGTGATGATGTCATAGTATGGTGAAAACGTTTGAGAATACTTACAGTGTATTTTACATGTGCTAACTTTTAAACATTTTAGTTCTGAAAAGTGTTTAGTGCAATTTTTGGGTTTTCTAAAATATTGATATGGTTTATCAAAATAATTACCATCTGTCAAGAAGTCATCGTATCAGCTGAAAAGATAAGTGTTTTGTGCCGTCTATGTTATATTTTATTATTAATTTCTTTGGATGAATTTTATTGCGCCTTAATTTCGCTTAGACTACGTTACCAAATATCACTCGATTGTTTTTGCCTCCTAATTGGAGTTTACATTTTGTATAATCACTGTTAAAACCACATATAGCAGCTATATCGGGTTGGTTACGTTTTTCGCAAGAAAAGCTATTCGCGACTTTTTGTTATTATTTGTTTGGTTGGATCAAAACTAAATTTGGCGCTGTTTTATTTGTTATTTAATAAAATCGTTAACCCAATTCAAATGTATATTCTTGTACCAATTTCATTTTTGTTTTTGGTTGAGTTTGATTACGCTACTGTTCGTGGTTTGGGTAGTAGCACGCATTGGGAGGTTGATTCATAACCACGTGGCGCCTGGGGCAAAACATTCAACCTCTCAATTATTTTTGGTTATCAGTTTTAAAGCTCACCAACCACCTTTTATTTTTATTTTAGTAGCTAGCCAGAGCATTGCCAATTTTACCCTGAGATTGGGATTATCACCATCAATCCCTTTGCTCAATTTTGAGCGTGGCAAATGTATGAAATTATTATTATAATTTACGTGATCAAGCAACCCCGGTGGGCATTAACGGGTTGATTACATTTCAAGAAATTAAACTGTAACGAACTGTATTACATATTAACTATTTGAGATTTACTTTATCGAACGCCACCACGCGGAAATATTTTAAGTTAATCTAATACGTATAAATGATATATAGAATCTTTTGATTATAAACTAAATGTTTGCATTCCTGTGGTATTCTATTTTGTGTATTATCATTTCACCGCGGTTTTAAGATAAAATAATTCAGAATTATGCTCAAAACAACTTCAAGAGTACGTAATAGAGCTACCATGTTGCTTACATTTGGTACAGAAAGTTCAAAAATATCAAAAAAATCAAATGTGTTCAGCGTAAAAGGAGGAACAATTTTGATATACTTCACAGTTTTCGACTTCTTACAAGAGGGATTTAAGTCGAAAAGTCTCAATTTTAATTTTTTTTACTTGCGATTCTAGAAAATCAAAAAAGAACAGCTGCCGTGATGTAGTTGTAAAGAACTGGTACCACTTGATCAAGTTAGGGTTGCAAGTTTAGAAACAAAGTTTGTTAATCTTAATTTAAGTTTGAGGTTAACTATTGTATTATTCAGTAACATTGAGTTACGACTAATAAATGCATTTCCAACTCGCGCTCTCATAGCATACATTTCCCAAAGAATTTCCGACAATCGTATTTAACTTGGCATGCTAAGAAAGCATTCACGGTAAATAATAGATTTGTATGCAAAGTAAACATATCTTTTGAAATAAAAGGTGATTTTATATTTGCTTTCATATTTGATTTGACATAAAATAATTATTATGGCCCCACGAGCAGTACTTTACACCTTACCATCTAATATACTATTATGTTATTAAAAAAGTCGACCAATCAGGATGCAAAGCGAAGCACGGAGTTTTGTACTTAATTCTAATAATAAGAGTAATCTTGTCGATAACAACATTCCTTACGAGAAATTTATTATTTATATCCACACGATGACCCATTGTAAAATAGTGCTATCGCATTTACTTATTCACATCCTGGTTAACGAGGATCAAGGAATTATATTAGTAAATTGGAAATTTGCATCCCCATTACATGGTGTTGAGGTACAATTTTGCATTATTGCTTCTAAACGTTTTCGATAAATTTAGAGCTAGAATCAATTTCAATTAAAATAAATTAGTAATAATGGCAAGAAAATGTATGAATTAATTTGGGTAACTAACATAAAAAGATTGGGTTATTTACTGCGGTATAAACGTCAACATACATAAAATAATCATAGGCTGTATCTCAGGATCTATGAATTTTGCCGGGTAAACTACGTACAAATGTTTTACTGCAAACATTTGTTTTCAAGCAAAATTTTGCAAAAATTTACCTACCCGTAAAATTCATAGCTCTAGAGGTATTATAATGTCAATATTATTTCTCTAAATTACCACATTGCAATTTGAATCGGAAAATCTTTGATGTATAATAATAAAATTAAATTTTAACAGCATCCAGCTTTAGGTTGTTTATTGTCGAGCTGTTGTCATTGCTTAATATTTCAAATTTCATGCAACAAAAACATTAATTTTTAGTTGCTGGGTCTTAAATAGACAAAGCTAGCTAACTGAGAGATGGCAAATTTATTTATTATTTTTTAATTTAATTTATTTAAAATAATAAATCACAAATTTAACCTGGCATTTTCACAAAAAGTGAGCAAGTCAAGAATTTGGATGTAAAATATTTATAGGCTGAAATTTGCAAATTATCGAATAGCAGTTATTTAATTTGTTTTTCAATATGCAAACATAATTTTGAAAGTTTCCAATAAATGTGTAATTTTAAAATAAATTTGAAATTTTGCACATACAAAGAACTCATTTTAATGAGTTTTCGGCCAGTCCTTAAAAGTAAAAATGTAAAGTAGTTTCGATTTGGTATCATTTTTAACAAATCATCCGGAATGTTGAAAATTAATCTTTTGTCGTATTTTAATTTTTGCGACGACTTTTTAAAATTTAAATGGCAAAATTCATTCCTTTGTTTACAAATGTTTGATTCAAATACTATCGATTGAAAGACAAATGGATAGAATCTCTATTTTGATAAAATCAGAAATACTATCTAATATTTCATCTTTATTATCTTTAGAATATAAATCAGTTGAGATTGGAATAGCTTAATTTTGCAATAAATCCAACCGAATTGCAAAAACTATATTTTATATCAATATCGTCAATCTTAAATTCATGTGTTGTGCATCATAGCTAAATAAATGGAAGAGAGCGGTTTTGCCCAAATTGATTGTGATTAAAATTTAGAAATAATACTGGAAAAAACAAATTTCAGTAATCAATTTATTAATAAGAAATCCAAATTGATTGAGAGAACAATTGGAAATAAATGTAAATGATGAGAGGTTTAAAAAAATCCATGTGGGTGTGAGCTATAAATAAATCTAAATATTCACCTGCAGTCTTAACGCAAAGCGAGGGATATAAATATAGTAAACCTGTACAAAGCATATTTTACCCCAAGCTACCCCCAAGCCATAATTGATAGTAGGACATGAGCATCTGTCAGGGTAATGTTCTCAAACGCATGGACGGATGATGAGACGAACCTCTGCTCACGAACAATGGCCATAAAATGCGGTGTTTGAGATTAAAGTGTACGTTCAGGCTTAACTGCGATGGGAAGAGAAATGAGACTCTAGGGAAGAAGATGCAATTTTTCAGGATCGCTTTTTACCTTGTTAGAACGTGAATAAAAGCTACTTTTAAAATAGTGAATTATTGTTTTGGAAATATTAAACGCACGATATAATCTAATTTGTATCACTTTTTTACAAAAATGCCGTGAAATTTTTTATTCGGACACTTTCTTGTTATCCTAAGCGTTCGTTATCCCTCCGTGATCCAGGTTTTCTAGTTACTAATAAATCATTGTCTCCAACTCTAATCCTTCTATTACTAATCTGTATGTGAATTAAAATTGTTTTTATAACGACGCCAAAGACAATAGAACTTCCGTAATCACCATCTATTCTTGGTAGGTACTTTGGAAACAAATTATAACAAACCTCATTCTCGCGATCTAATTAACTATTGAAATTTAATTTACTAGGAATAATGTTATATTCAATTTACCGAACGTTTCATTGCAAATTATAGAATTAAAAATCCATTTGAAACGGACAATTTAATATTCTAATACCTTGTCAATCGATTGAACAACATTTTTCTAAGCTTGGCATTCAAATTCGAACAGTAATCTTCTCTCTGCTTATATTTCGAAACGAAATAAATATTTTCTATAGTAATTAACTCCCAAACTGGAACTAACGTCATAATCATCTTAACTTCGTGCGGTCTCTCCATTTTCATGCCTAAATATGTACAGGGTTTGTCCTAAAGTTTTTACTGTAAAGCGAACACATAACGTTGCTTGCTCAGAGCGGTGTGGATCGGTAGAGGGAGGAGTCAGTTAACGCACGCGCGGTCGCTCAGTTATCTCCGACCATACAGAGAGTAAGGACAGGCATTTGTTTAAACCTTGTTTTTGCCCCCATACAACGCTCGATTGCCATCAAATTTTGTGTGAAACTTCGCCAGTCAAAAGTGAAAACTTTTCTTATGATAAAAATGGTCATTGATGGTAATGATTCTTTGTCGGAAAGCCATTTTCTGAAAATCGTTAAGTGCGCAGCGATGAAGCCCGTGCTGAAAAGGCATCAACGACTAACCCCGACAAAAATGGCACAGACATTAAACATACTAAAAACTACACTTCATGAAAATAACCACAGCGGTGGCTTGATGTGATTGCTAGTTGGAGTTATGCCCTCTGGTGAACATCAAGCGGTTGATCGAAATACTTTCCTTAACAACTCAATGGAAAAACGGGGTCAATAAGTCTAGAGCTTCAGCGCAAAGTGGGCCTTGAACAGTTCACAAGATTGCGACAAACAATCTGCAGATGAGAAAAGTATGAAAAATGAAAAATAAAAAGCTGGCCGATTCAAAGTTGCCAGCCGCTCTACAGTTCTGGCGAAGCTCCCCCCAGACTTCTTCTTGTTTCTATGCTTGAAATCTCTCGTGAAAGGACATTACTTAGAGACAGTTGACAAAGTCAAAGAGGCTTACACCAAAGTATTAAAGTATTTTTTTAGTATTTTTCTAGTTTTACACCAAAGTATTAAAGAACATTCTGGAAATGCCCCTGACGCCTTAGATGCCTGGAAATCTTGCTGGAAGCGATATATCGCAGCAGGAGGCTATTATGAAACCCATTCATTGAATCAGTTCATTGTTCGTAGTTTCACTTTATTATTTATTATAATACGGTCGTTATAGTTTAATATGTTAAAGTTTGTCTTCTTACTTTAACATACTATTTTTGTTCAATCTTTGCTTGGTGGTGCTAATTAGTAGCGAGAGAATTGTTTGCAATTTATTGCATACAATTACAGGTGCCTTCATAAGGACGCTTGCAAACCTTTCACATGAGTTCCAAAAGAGGATGTGGTATGCTTTGTCATTTTCTTAAGTTTTAATCGCATGCGTTTGTGTGGAAGTTTACGACCATGCATCAGCACTGCGGGTTAATTCGTACCTGATAAAGAGAAATCTCTACGGAGTAATCTCGAAACCGTCGGTAGTACGATAAAACCTAGTGGTCCATGTGATGGTGTAAAACTATCTACGTGTATGCTTTTTGGCTGAGGATTGTGATTCTGCAATAACCCCACGTTACTCATTGGTAACATATTGTGAAAGGAGTATCTATCCCCATGTAGCAGATAATCTGGGCGCAATATTGGGCTAATATTGGGCCAATATTGAATGTTGGTGCAATATTGCAAGATTCAGCCAATATCGGCCCAATATTATTTTTCAATATTGCACCGATATAGTAAATCAATATTGGACCAATATTGGCTGTAACTTGGCGCCATATTGGGCCAATATTGGTTACCAATATTGTCTGCCAATCTACAGCCAATATTTGGCTGTATTAATTGGCTGTATTAATATATTAATTTGGCACCTATATAGGAAATAAATATTGGACCAATATTTGCTATAGCTTAGTACAATATTGGGCCAATATTGATAACCAATATTGTCTGCTAATTTTCAGCCAATATCGGTTCTTCATTGTTTTTCAATATTGCGCTCAATTTCAATTGTTCACATTTGAATAATGGACCAATATTGGTTTTCAATATTGCACCAATATTGGAAAATGTTCATATTCGCATATTGGCCCAACATTGATTTTCAATATTGGCCCAATATTGATTTTGAATAATGGACCAATATTGGAAAATGTTCACATTCGTATATTGGTCCAATATTGAAAATCAATAATGGCTCAATATTGCGCCAATATTTGTGCTACATGGGTCATTAGAGAGATCTCCACGGCCGAAAATCCACCTATAGCTACTTTCGTAGTTTCACTTTATTATTTATTTTTAAAATCCTTTTTACTTATGATTTTATATTTTGCTAAGTCTGGTGAACATCGCAAAATTTTAGTTTCTGGTTTTGAAATTATCTTTGTGATAATACTAAACTATCTTTTAACTTGGTAGAGTCTGCACTTCTTGCAAAAGTGTCTAGATTTCAAGTATCATTTTAGGGTTATCCCCGTATTCGGGCATTTGATCCTGAGTCATTCCGTCCTCAGAAATTCATCCTCCGGTCATTTCTTCTTCTTTTCCAGTTTCTCGTCTACTCCTGAACGTAAGTTTCTCTAATTTCTTTCCGTTTTTCTCTGTTTTGAGCCGCCTACAATCAGTGGCTTGCCGTAACAATTTTTATGTCGTCTACACCTTTTCCACCAGTAATTCAGAAAAGATCAACTGCTATTCAGAAATCGTCAACGCTAATTCAGGTTTGCCAGTTGATATTCAGAAATCGTCAGTTGTAATTCAGATTTGTCACTGATATTCAGAAATCGTGAATTGTAATATCATTGGACAAATCTGAATTACAATTAACGATTTCTGAATATCAGTTGCAAACCTGAATTATATATAATTGACGATTTCTGAATATCAACTGGCAAATCTGAATTACAGTTGATGATTTCTGAATTACTGGTGGAAAAGGTGTAGTCAGTAGCCACGTCTTTCCAGTGAGCTAGTTTATAAGTTTATTTGAGTGGGCTGTATCTGGCTACGTGTCGCACCCACTGCCACTTTACATAGCTTTACTGCTCACTCTGATGTATCTGCCACTTTTGTTCTTTTCCTTATTTTGCATTTCTGATTTTTTCTGGTCATTAATTCATTTTCTCAACCCATTAAATACATTCTGAAGTGACATGAACTCAAAAACTACAGATCTAGATAGGCGGGATCTTCAAGTCGCTCTACTCATTTAAAGTATCTCAGTGATAGCCAGAACTCAAAAATTATTAATTTTAAGAGACGGCATCCTTAAGTAGATCCTCTCATTTAAGGAGGAAATAACCAGGGACAAATTTACAAAGGATAAATTACTCGAGAACAAAACTCACGAGGATCAAAAATCTAAGGTTCGTGAACGAAATATATGGGGATGCCACCTATTTTAGTCATACGTGAACTAAAACTAATAACTGTTGAGCAAAACTTAATTTTTATTTTAAGGAAAATGATAAATTTTAATCCTATGGTACTTTCCCAATACCTGACTTCTAAAAACTTTCAGCAAGCCGTTAAAGTTATCGGATGATTTCTATTGGTTTGTTAGCACTAAGGAATAATTTGTATTGGTTAGTTAAATTTAACGGCCCGTTAAAAGTTTTATGAAATCAGGCAAAAGTCTTGTTATCTGCACGGCGTTTAGGATAAATGCATAAATAAAAGTAAGGGTACTTTTCCGATAAAGATAAGAGTTTTAAAGGATATTAGCAAATTTGCGTTTCCGGCTGTAAAATCATCTTAAAAATAGCCAAATATAGAAAAAGCAGTTGGTTACTTCTTAGATTACAAAATGTATTTTTACTAAATTAACAGTAATAAACTAACAAACATATATTTGAATTTTTAATTGCTGCCTAATGGTTGAGTGCAGAGTTTAAAACTAAATTAACTATTATTGTAACATAGGGGCCCCCGTATCGACTATGAAAACGAGCTACGATCGAAATAAGTTGTTACGCCACTGTAAAATGAATTTAAAACTAAAGAGATTAGTTCTTTAGAAATTATAAACATTTTTCAAGTGATCATAAATTTTAAAAAGATGCGCCTTATGGCAGATTTTATGTTACAGTATGCAGTGTTAAAGTGGTAAAAGTGCACTTAGATAATTTACTATGCGTTTACACGGTAAACTTACCAATTGCATAAATCGTTATTCGGTTATTCCGCTCTCTTAAGACAAAATCCCATACCTGTAAAAAATAAAATTTTAAATATTTGTCATTGTGGCAATTCTGATAAAAAGAACTATATTATCTATCTAAAATGCTATGTTCAAATTAAAAGCAATCGCAATAAGAAAACGAGAAAATAGATTGATTGTGTGCGATATACATAGAAATACAGCAGAAAGCGAATCGCAATTCGCATTTATTTCCAATCATGATAATAATGGAAGCAACAAAGCCGGTATCTACACTTTAAATTAGTTAAAGTAAGCTTATTGTTGTCAGATTTACTAGTATTTCAATTACGAAGAAACCGTACAGTTGATCATCGACTGATTTTGATAATTTCTTTATCAGTTTATAATCGCAGAACCTGGTACTTAAACGTACAGTAACCCGACTTACTAGGTTCTTTGATTGTACACAAAACTACAATATATTACAAAATACATAAGAAATTTCTTTAAATTGTACAAATTGCTTATGCTTATGTATTGGTTGCATGTATGTAATAACTTCTAACCTATCAAGTAGTAACGACAGTAAATAGACAATAAGAGCCGTAAGTTGCAGTATCAGCACCCTGAAAAATATAAATTATTATTTTGATGAAAAATTCATAATTTTTGCGCCGATGAACATAATTCATCATATTGATGAACAAATTCATAAATACAATTAATTTTTCATCAATACTATGAATTTTGTTGAGCCGCGCAAAAATGATGAATTTTTCATCAAGCGGCAGTATCAGCAGTGAATGGCGGTATTAGGCAGTACCAAGTAGTATTAGACAGTATCAGCAGTAGGTGGCAGTATTAGTAGTAAGTAGGAATATTAGCCAGATATTAAGAGAAATAGAATTTATGTAATTCTGTATTGATATCCCACTTTTAGAATATCGTATAACACTTCATATTATACTGCTACTTACTGCTCAATACTGCCAATATGCTTCCGATACTACACAATATTGCCGCTAGATTGACTTAATAGAAAATTACTGTTAAAGAAACTTGATCTCTCTCAATTGAGAAAATTCTCATATCTTGTTGCTTAAATTGTTATCACATTTTTCATTTAGCTTTTTTTACATTCAGTAAACATTGGTTTAGCCATTGAGTTTGCAGAGGTTTTTATAAACTGTCGATAAGTTTTTGCAATATTTTATACATTTTATACTTAAATTATGCGTCCTCAATCGACTAAGCCTTGTTATCGTCACTCTGTCAACTATTCCTTGGGATTCTACCTTAAGGGACCTTAAGGGACCAATTATCTGCATTACTGCGATCGTCTGACAGGCTGGTCTATATAATAAACCCCGTATAGATGTTCTGGATTATTATTCTGGGGACTAACCCGATACTCTCTCGCAACCTCCCAACTTTTTTTAGGTTGGTAACTTAAATTGAACTAATAAGAGATGCTTTACGGAAGGAATGACATACACAAAGCCACAGCTCTTATATTCTAGATATTATTACAAAAATTCATACATTTCAATGTTGTTAGTTTTGTGTTTCTAATTATTCTTAGTTTTACGGTTCACTTCCGTTTTGTTTGACAAGCAAAATAGTAGTCGAATTATATTATCTGTTATTAAGTTTGCATACATCTAGCTATGGTTAGTAGTGTAGTTTTGATTATTTTTTGTTTTGCTTTTTTTTATTTTAAATTAGCATCAACTGAATTTTTACTTTGTGGATCGGTTTTCTATTTTTGTGTTAAAGCAGTAAATATTATTTAATTTTAAACTTCCTGAAAAATCTTTCTTTAATACAGTTTCTGTTAGAATTAACTCATCCGGTTATTTGAAGATGTGCGAGCTTTACCAACAATCAAATTTTTTTTTTATTCAAGCTTGTGTTACATTGTAACTTGATGAAAACGCTTGTCAGGACTTAGAGTCTTAAAAGAGATGTAGGATTACATCACACCGGAATCTCTCTTATCCAATCTTGCGCGTCAGTATTAAATACCTATAGTGCTTCTCAATTTTTTACTTCTTTAAATCGCTCAACATGATAATATAATAATATATGCATATTGTGGTGTTTCAAACATCAATTTTGATTTTTTTGAATTTTTGTTTTATTGGATTGTTGTGAATTTGTTTAATTTTGTTAATTTTTGTAATTTGGGTGGAGTTGTAAATAATTTTTTGAATTTCGCGGTAATGCGAGTACGATTAAAAGTTGGTAACAATTTTTGGAAGATAAGGACTTCCAGCCGTGTCCGTGGAAGGACCCGGACGTATTTTTACGAGTCCAACATTATTTTTGATTTTGCGTCCCTGGTTTGGGATTTTTGGACAATTTTTGATGTAACTTAAGAATAAAGTTGAGATTTAACGTGAGTAATTGAATTCGTTTTATTTGGTTGAAAATTTGTCTTAATTTTGACAATATTGGGAGTTATTTGGATTTGGATCGTTGAATTAAAATTGGATCTTGATGAAAAATATTAATAATTGGAATTTTGGATATTAAAATTGGTAAAATTGTTTAATGGTTTTTTTGAATATAATATTTGAACTGGAAAAATTAATAAAATTTGTGTGGATGGCGAAGCAGCTGGTCCGATAAGAGGCATTTATAATCACCGTTCCGATTTTAAAAGGTAAAATTATTTGGAAGTTAAATTGGATTATTTAAATTGGAAATTATATTATTGTGGAGCATTTTGGATATTTTTGGTAAATTTAAAAGTGGATTTGCGCCATAAACGAACCCAACCCTGAGGAGTCTGGCTCTCCGGCTTGGAAGCCGTAAGAGATAGTCTTTGATTTTTTTGTTAAAAAATATCATTACAATATATTGGGGTGGTAGCTCGACCAATTTGTTGATTGATTTTTTTCTCGATATCGGAATGTTCCTCTGTCGGCTCAAATCAAAAATTATTACTTGCTCCAAGTACAAAAATTAATATCGGTTCGAAAGTAATTAATTCCATTAAAGCCTACAAATTTTATGAAAATCATCAAACGGTTTGCTCCTTTTGACGAAGCTATTTTGCGATAAGTGGCTTAATTGTTTTTATGCCTCCTTATTGAAAAATATAAATATCTCAAAAGAGGTTTGGCATATTCCACTTTAAAAATTATTACGTTTTACTTCAAACGCAAAAATTTAATTTGATTTTTCAATTGGTTTGAGAAACAATTACAATCCAGGGGTGGTTTATTATAGAAGTAGACAACTCTTCTGGTGCTTGAGAATTGCGACAAAAAAAGTTACGAGTGGCTCACTCAGTAACCAAAAGTTTAATTTTACAAATTTAATAATCTTTAATGAAATTTTCATGAAAATTGAAAAGAAAAGTAATTCTCTAGTTTTAATAAAAATGAAGAAAATTATCTTAAGATGTTCTTGAAGGAGTAGTTTGAAAGAGGGAAAAGTTTTATTTCGCTATAAAATAGTTGGTTTCACAAAGGTGAATTTAATAAAATCCTTACTACATACTTGAGATTTAAAAAGCTTTAACAAGAGAATTTTTGCTAAAACCCAACATAAAAGCGTTACTGGGTAGGTACATTTTTCAGGAACTTGAAAGAAAAAATGTTCAATATTGGTTCTGAGGAGCTACTGGTAAAAAATTAAAAACTTATTGGAGGTTTATTAACTTGTTTTATTATCCTAGCAGGATTTCATTTTAGAAATGAGGTAGCTACACCACGAGGGTGGTATTATAAAATAACCTTATGTGTTCATTGTTTGGTAACAAAAAGGGTCATTAAAAACTTTTTATAACCAGTAGCTACCAACTCGGGGGAAATAGCAAACTTTCAAGGATAAAATTAAACAAGGGGACAGAAATATTAAGTTTAAGTATAAGAAGTTATCCTGTAGTTATCCAAAGCATTGTAAAATCTAAATTTTACAGCTTTGTCAATAGACACATACACAATGTCGTCATTTGCATTTATACCCCCGGGCACTTAAATTTCATGTCATTGCGCCCTAATTTACTCAAATGAGAAAAGAGCAAAATTTCGTAATTTGCTTATCATTCGTCGAAAGTAATACAAGTGAAATAATTTAAGGAAGCTTGATATGAATCGTACTGTTTAATACTCCACCTAAAGGCTATTTGAGAGCTTTCAGTACAAGCTTTCATATTACAAGGAACACAAAACTTTTTATCTTTGTCGACTTTGACAAGTAACGCTCATTTAATTTTGCACAAATTTGAATTTATTAAAAGACAAATAAACAACTGTCGTATTTAGAGATGGTCGAATTTCTGAACTTCCAACAAAGTCATAATTTAAAATTTATATTTTCATTGTGTACAACCGAAGACTTTGTGTTTACTGAAAGTCAAAGTTGCAAAAGCAAACGAAACACATAAAATAGCATTTATCAAAAAAATGAAATAAATTATTTTAACATCTACGAATACCTAATTACGATTATCGCAAATTAGTGCACGAGTTTCTGTACGATTTGATCCATAGAGTTAAAAACCTTTCATATTATCTAACATTTTCTTAACAAAGGAACATTTCTGAAATGCCCTCGTATAATTTTGTAAGATCTTCGAGTAATGCAATAAACAACATTAAAAACATTATCTGAGAATTGTAGAATACGTTATGTAATAAAACGTAAAAGATAATTTATCATCTAGTAATTAGCAGAAGTAAAAGAACTCCAAATCAGGAGGGTAATATAAATCAGACAACTCGAAAACAATTTCAGTGTTCTAAATACGAGTTTGTAATGTAATATTTTAAAGTGAAGAAACTTATGTGCTTTATTTTGAATTTAACAGAACGTCATCATTAGTTATTGGATGTTAAGATATTTCAAATTTAAATTTTCATGAAGCACAAATTAGAGAGTAAATCAAGTGTATGGATGCAAGTTATAAAATACAAGACTTTTGTAATTACAAAATCCAATCTATAAAGGCGGCTCCCTTCCTTCTTATTGTCCGGGGAATCAAATCTTACGCAGAGATTTTCTAAGTTATGCGTCCCAAAACTTAGCTTGAGTCAAACACGGTTGGATTTAAAGCTCTACATATTGATGGGCTCTGAAATTCTGCCAAACTTTACGATATTATTCTTTGTAATTCATACTAACTACATCCTGTTAACCAATCCAATAAATTATCTACATGCATTGTACAGCTTTTGGTAGAAAAAAAATTAAATTTGTAATTAATTGATTTTCCATTCCCAATTAAACAATTAAGGATGAAGCGCCAATATAGTAAAATTCTAACTCGATTCGGCAATATCTCTAAAACTAGACATAGGATTTCTTTCGAAATTAAAATTAAAAATATTTAAGGGGAGTCAAGGCACCAGATTCAGTGTGGAGTTCTTTATTAAAATTGAAAAAGTAAATTTAAAACATAATCTCGTGATAAACAAAGTGTATTCATGGACCATTCACACAAATCTCGAGCCACATTTAAGCTTGCATAAAACCATAAATTCTTAAGAGTATGCCAGGCAACATTTTCTAAGAGAATTTTAAATAATACAACGTTTCGGAATCTTTACATTAAATTTTCCTTTTGAAAACCGTGCTAACGTTAATAAACCCTTAGTTATATCTGATTAAGGGTACAACAAAAATTCAGTATTGTAATAATTGGAATTATATCTGTATATCCAGTAAGGGTAAAATTCAAGTGTAGATTTGTTCTCAAAATTATAGAATCTAATACCTCATTATTTTTTTTGTAAAGATCTGACTCAATCCAATTGATCTTGCGAGGAACCTCACGAATAAAAGACACTCGCACAATTATGAATGAAGAGAAATGATAAAATTTAGTAAGCTAGTTTCTTTTTCTACTGCTTATTATCGAATTCCTCACCTTCTTGAAGGTAATTCTGGATTTTAAGAGCTGGGAAGACCGTTAAACTGACCCAATTGTACTTCCTCCGATGCAACGGTTCTCGTCCTGTCGCTTCCCAAGCCATCTCAATTGTAGCATAAGCTCAAGTTTTTTTTTATCAGTTGGAGTGTCACTGATTCTGACCATGTTAGGCTAGAAGTTTCCCAGCAAGGTATCTTACTTGAGGTTAGAAAGAGGCTGTAAAGAAATCACATGCCCTGTTGTTTTGTATGCTTTGTAGCGTCCCAGATACTTCTGGTCATCTACACCAGGGGTGGCCAACAGGTCGATCGCGATCGACCGGTCGATCGCGAAGCAATTTTTAGTCGATCATAGCCGCCAATATACTAGTCGTAATTCATAAAAAGCCGAGGAGGAAACCGCTGGAGATATTTGATGAACAAGTGAAAGGAAATTTGAGAAAATCTAATGAAATCTTAAGAAATCCTAAGATAATATCTTAGGATCAAGCTTATCTGTAATTTCTAAGATATTATCTTAGAAATTACAGATAAGCTTGCTTTTTCAACTTTTTTAAAAAGAAATCATGAGACATTCCAAAAGAAACCCAAGGAAATTTTATATGCAAGTAAAGGAAAATTTGAGAAAATTTAAGAAAATCTTAGGCAATATAGGAAATCTAAAGAAATCCCAGGATATCTTAGGAAATCCCAGGATATCTTACGAATTACAGATGATCTTGCTTTTTCAACAATTTCGAAAGAAAATCATAAGACAATCTAAAAGAAAACCTAAGGAAATTTAATGAACAAGTAAAGGGAAATTTGAGAAAATCTATGGAAATCTTAGACAATCTAGGAAATCTTAGGAAATCTAAGGATATCTTAGAAATTACAGATAATCTTGCTTTTTCAACTTTTTTGAATGGAAATCATCAGACAATCCAAAGGAAAACCGAAGGAAATTTGATGTACAAGTAAATGGAAATTTGAGAAAAGATAAAGAAATCTCAGGCAATTTAGGAAATCTTAGGAAATCCAAGGATATTTTAGAAATTACCTATAGATAATCTTGCTTTTTCAACATTTCCGAAAGAAAATCATGACAATCCGAAAGAAAATCTAAAGAAATTTTAGGAAATTTGATGTACGAGCAAAGCAAAATTTGAGAAAATTTAGGAATATCTTAGAAATTACAGATAATCTTGCTTTTTCAACTTTTTCGAAAGGAAAACATAAGACACTCCAAAAGAAACCCCAAAGAAACTTGAGGAAATCTAAAGAAATTCAAGAAAATGTTGTGAAAGGAAATCTGGTGTACAAAAATTGGGTCTAGGGTTTTCTCCTCGTTTCTCGTAATAAGCTACTTTTACCTTAATAAATGCTAATTATTCGATTATTATTTATACGAGTATATCAATGGTAAATATAATATTAATATTAATTATATTAAGATTTTAATAATCATATCAATATTTTAGAAAACCCAAAACATGCACTAAACACTTTTCAGAACTAAAATGTTTTTAAGTTAACATATGTAAAATACACTGTAAGTATAAATTCGCAAACGTTTTCACCATACTATGGCATCATCAGGCGATGAATTAGAAAGAAAATTAAGAGAGAATCCTTTAAATATTGTTCGGGGTGGTGGTGGCAAGTACTTAAAAAGGAAGTATTTATATCTATTTGAGCGCTTATTTTTGCCCCCCCCCTTTTGTTATCACTTTATAACAGTGGTTCCCAAACTTATTTATGTCACGCCTCCCTTCTACCAGAAAAAATTATCAGCGCCCCCCTTAAAAAAAGTACTTTTCCACAAAACGAAACTTTTCAATTTTTCAAAACAAGGAAAGGGAGTTTAGAGAAAGATTTGAGTTCCAACCGTGTTAAAGATAAAATAAATTTTTTTTTTCAACTACACAAGTGGCCGGCGCCTCCCTTTGCAGGTCTCTGCGTCCCCCATGGAGGCGCGCTCCCCACTTTGGAAACCACTGCTTTATAATATCCCCTCCTTTTTAAAGTACTTGCCACCACCACCCCGAACAATATTTAAAGGATTCTCTCTTAATTTTCTTTCTAATTCATCGCCTGATGATGCCATAGTATGGTGAAAACGTTTGCGAATTTATACTTACAGTGTATTTTACATGTGTTAACTTAAAAACATTTTAGTTCTGAAAAGTGTTTAGTGCATTTTTTGGGTTTTCTAAAACATTGATATTATTAATATCGAGTTACACTACTTGAACCACGTATCAATCGATTCAGATTTTAATAGGTCGATCGCGAAAAAAATTTAAGAAACATAGTCGATCGTATATGTAATGAAGTTGGCCACCCCTGATTCTACACATCTCAGTGTATGTCGAGATGTTTGTTTAATTTGCAGTGTCTAATTCAGATACCTGGAATTGTCCATGGATGTTTCTTATTGCTATTTCAATTTTTTCCATTTGAGATTTCAACGATTTAAAGCCCAAACTCAATCTTAGTGATTAAGAAATGTTCGTGGCATTACTTCGAAAATCATGGATTTTCAACTTTCGATTTTTCACGTAAAATTCAGAATTTTGTACATTCTGTAAACGGTATGTGTGCTCCGTATAGATAGGGTCAGCAATATGATTTATTATACGGAACCGGTCGCAGTTGTCTTCTAACCGTGCAATTGTTAACATTATATTATATATTGTTTTTAAATTAACTTACGGGGAAAATACCTTCAGAACCGCGAGGAGCAACTTATGTAGGAAAATTAGCTTTACAAGGACTCTGAAGGACTATTAAAGAATTGTAAAGCTTCGAAATTGCAAACTAGTCGGTAAGTTAACCACATCATTAAATTTTCATTTATAGAAACTTAAAAATTAAAAAACCTGATTTTCTCCAAATTATATTTTTCAAATTGGCGTAAAACTTAATAATTTTAAAGATTATTAAAATTTTTAAATCATTTTAATAATATTACTTTGTACTTAAACCTTTAACTTTTCTAAATTACCATTTTGTTGTAAATTTAAAAATTTTGTGTTAAATTCAAATGAATTTTTCAAAATGTCCTGTTTCTGGAATTAAAAAGTTTTTTGGTTCTCCCACATCATATTATGGATGTTTTGAAATAATTCAAAATTTTCTTTATTGTTTGAAATCAATATAGCAGAGGCAGTTTTCCCGGAAGATAGTGCTGTTACACCACCATTTTGAACTATTTTGTAAAAACCAAAATACTAACCATAACGTTCTTATTAAAAAAAATTGACTTCTAAGGGATTTACCAGTCTAAATGTTGTTCTTTCCCCTCTTAAGTTGATTTTAGCCAAATGCTTAAATTTAAAACAGATTTTTTCATACTATATCCTTAATTTTCGAGTTCGGGCGGCTTCAGACATGTTTTTAAAAATATTTGATTCAACTTACTATAGATCCGTAATTTTGAGTCTAGTTTCTTAATATTTTACCAATAAATTAAAGTAAGAAACTCCAAACTCTACAAACAATAATATTATTCATTGAAATTTGGAATTCACACAATTAAAAACCCCCCGAAAAAATCCAGAGCAGAATAAATTGCTTTAGCACCAATAAACACTAAAAATTATAATACAAAAGCAATTTATTATACTTTTCAGTTCTTTAGAACTTCTTTAGTTGTTTCTAAAACTCCCATAAGGTTTATCCAGGGGCGTAGCAACAGGTGGTACTAGTGGTGCCACGCACTAGGGCCCGGACCCAAAAGGGACCCGGTGGCCTTTTCAACACCGTTTAAAGTTTGTGCAATCTATAGAGTAGAAATTTAAAAGAAGAAAAAAAGTAAAGATCACAAAAATTCAAAGGAAAAACAATTATGTTTGGGAGCTTGTAATCTAAATCCAGAATATACAACTATTATTACTAGTATTGACTATATCTTCTGAAACACTAATTTAAAAATTAAAACAATATAAACCAGTAATCATTTTCGATCTTGAAATTGGTCAAGAACTATTTCAGAAACAAAATGTCATAAAGCTGACTTTCCAGCTAGGCAATTTTATCAATAGAAAATAAGACTACCAGAATCAAGTGGCAAGAAAAGTAGATTTTTCTGTATAAATAAATTAGGATTAGTTTTATTTTGTGTTATTACGTTTGTTTTCGTATACTATACCGAGCGGTCAGGTACAACTCGGCGCCGCCCACTCGGTGCCGCCGACTCGGCGCAGCCAACTCGGCGCCAGGCCAACTCGGCGCAGCCAACTCGGCGCCAGGCCAACTCGGCGCCAAGACAACTCGGTGCCAGCTAACTCGGTGCCGGCTAACTCGGCGCCAGGACAACTCGGCGCCAAGTAAATAATAAAATTTTTTAATAAAATGTTTGTTAAATCGTTATTGTTATAACTATTTCACATTCAGGGTCGTTCGTAGAGACCGGATTTTAAGCATTTTTGCTTATTGTCAATTTTAAAAGCAGCTCTTTGAAATTTGAGATGTGGACGATTTACATAAAAAGATATATTTTAACGTATAGTTTTTCATGCTTATTTTGCTTTTTTTGCGATTTCTTGCTTATTTGCTTATACCTGAACTTATTTTATACTTTTGTGCTTATTTTGAACTTATTTTCTAATTTTAAATTGAGCTGACTTAAATTAATTTTTAAATTAATAAAAAAAAAATTTTTGATACAGAGTTATTCCTAAATTATCAGTCAGTGGCGTAGCCAGTTAATTAGTAATTAATTAATTAATAAGTGGTATAAAAAATATTAATTATAAAAATAATGTATCGTAGTTAAATAAAATATCGTTTTCTAACCTAAGCTTAATCGGCGCCGAGTTGTCCTGGCGCCGAGTTAGCTGGCGCCGAGTTAGCTGGCGCCGAGTTAGCTGGCGCCGAGTTGGTTGGCGCCGAGTTGGCGGCGCCGAGTTGTCCCATCCCGATACCGAGCGCTGACTGATGAGTTAGCCGAACATAGAAAATTTACACGTCAAAGCTTATTTATGCCAATTCCTGCTTCCCTAATTATTTTAGACAAAAAATTAAGGACACAAAAATAATCCAAAAATATACTACAAATGATAAGAGCATTAGATTTCATCTAGGTTTTAATTCAAGGTCAAAAAAGGTTTTTGAAATTGATAAAATTTTCATTTATCAGACTGGCTAGGTAAGTTTCCAATGCAATTATTCTTGAATTTATTACATAATCAGTCTAGTTGAAATCTAATTCTCTTATCATTTGTAGTTTATAATTTTTGTGCAAAAAAATTGTTATTTTAAATTTTAAAATTATCATGTTAAAATGATTTTTAATCATTTTTAATCACATTTAATCATAAGCCCACGAAAGGGGGCTCGCTGTGAACCACTTGCACCAGGGCCCGGCTTTGACTTGCTACGTCCCTGGGTTTATCTATATGATAAGTATATAAGCATAGGGTACCTACGATATTTATATTTTAAATGAATAATCAAATTTAAAAACAATTAAATAAAATATTTTACTACCCATAAATAGTAATTTATTGAAATAATAATTTTATTAATCATAAAATATATAAATAAATATAAATAAATATAAATAAATAACATGCAAACTCCGCGAGCAAATCTGTGAAATTCTGAGTTCAGGCAACCTTTTAAGATGGTTTCCAAACAAGTGGGGCCAGACCCCCTAATTCGCCTCAACTTTCGTTATTTTCGTAAAGTTGTTTAGTGTGATTATTTTTTACTAAATATAAAAAAAATTCAATATTGTTTTGAGCGTAGCAGCCACGATAGTAACGTAAATATAGCCAAATTATTCCAAAACATTAATTGTGAAACAAAAAGATCCGTCATGGGCGGAGTTAACTTGGTGGAGACAGCCAATTCAATAATAGCATTAATTGTTTTGTCTTTTTTACCCAATATTGTGAATGATCCATAAAATCCAATATTTTTTTTAAAATTTTTAAAATCATGAACCTGATGAATGTGCTATTCCTGTTGTATTATTAAGAGTAGACTTAAAATAAGGTTAAAGAACGAAAGAAGCTTTTTCAATCAGTATGTGCCGAATTCGAACCAAGTACCTTAGAGTCAGCAGTTGTTTGACTACCGTACTAAGCCTTTAGAAGCCTTTAAAGAGTGGTAACTACTATATATTTTATGTAAGTACATAGTTAAATAGAAGCTTTATAATAAACTTCCATGAGCATAACACTCGAGTGACGCATCTCTCTATTCCGACCAATCAGAGAGTCAGATTAATTTTGTACAAACCGAACTTCGGCGTTATTATGCCCGATTTCTTCACCTTGAGATATCTATCGGATAACGAATCCGGCTGACAAATTAATCAAGTGATCAATCAAACAACTGCAATTCAAATTCAAAATATTCAATCGAAAATGTGATTGCTTACTTGATTAATTTGTCAGACGGATTTATTATCCGATGGATATCTCAAGGTGAAGAAATCTGACATTAGACCAATATCCTACTTTATTTCGCTTGGGCTCTGTATTCGCGAATATTTGTTGTGTCGAAGTTTGTAATTACGGAAATACTCGAACGTTTCAAGTTTTAACTAAATGTACTAGAATAATCAATTGATACGTGGTTTAGGTAGTGTAACTCGATATTAACCATATCAATATTTTAGAAAACCCAAAAAATGCACTAAACACTTTTCAGAACTAAAATGTTTAAAAGTTAGCACATGTAAATAAAATACACTGTAAGTATTCGCAAACGTTTTCACCATACTATGGCATCATCAGGCGATGAATTAGGATTCAATATTGATATGGTTAAATGTACTAGATTTTGTTGATTTATGATGAGTCATGGAGGAGAGTAGTTACTTTGTTACCCCCCTCCCTCCCTGTATCCGTGATTGCACTGAAAGCAGTTTTACCATATCTGAAATTCTTGAAAGCATATTTTGATATTCACATGAGCAAGCGCGTTTACTTTATAGATCCGTAAAACGTCAAAAGAGCCTGAAACATACTGGCTACGGACTTTAGCAAGAAAGAAGTATTCTAAAAAAAAATTAAACATGTTTGTACGTGTCATGTATAACAAAACAATGTTCTATTTTTTCATTTGTTTTACTAGTTTCGTCTGGCGCTCAGTAGTACCACATTTTTTGCAGTAGTTAAATTACAAACAATTGTGGTTTCTATCAAATTAAATTAATATTTCAACAACAGAAATTTTTTACTAGCCAGATAGACCAAAAGAATTAGAAACCTTTGTCAAATCTTTGTTTCTGTTTCATAAATTAACTGAGACGAATAAATTAATTTAAAGAAAAAGGTTAAATGCGATACATAATTAATTCAAGCGTACAGTGCAGATCAAATAGAGTTTTCTGTTCATCTCGAAAATGAAAAACGGGCCGACATTTTTATTTTAAGTCTAATATATTTTTACTTTGTAAGGTGAAAATTCTAATTCATCTGAATGTTGTAAATTAACATTTCTTATATTCAAAGAGCTTAAATTATGCTAAATGCAAATGAAACAAAAATAAATAAATTAAAGCGAAAGAAAATCTTCAATATAATTAAAGAAAATAGAAACAAAGATGCCTATTTTATAAACGGAAAGAAAAGCTCATTTCAATTTTAATGCAAACCGAGTTCCGCATAACATTAATGTAAAGTTGAATGAAAAGGAAAATTTGCAGGCGCATTTAAAACGTACCAATTTTTTGAAACATTAGTACCAGCCAATACATAAATGCAAATGTAATCCTTTAAAATCCGACGCGAATGAAATAAAAGCACAAACTGCTATCAAAGAGATGGCTAGAAAATTCGGTGAAATTGTTCGTCCTGCAAAACCAAAATTTTTTAGTTATATTACGTTTACATGGATTTTACTAATTAAAAGATTTATCGCATCAAATAAAGACCATTTTTAAGCGAATTGAAGTAATTAACAATCGGCACTTTATTCATTATTTGTTGACTAATTTAATTAATTCATTTCGTTCAATCCAGTCATATTACGAGAAAATTTTTTGCAAAAAATTCGTTAGTAATAATTGAGTTAATTATCAATTTCTGGGTAATGTCAATTTGGTTTATTAAAAATTTGCAGCTGAATAAAAATTGTAGATTTAGGCGTCGATATACACGAATATCTGAAAATTAAGCAAAGTAATGCTCTTTTCCATCGTTAATTAATTAATTTAACTTTTAATCAGATTAAGCTGCGCTAATTATTTTTTTAAACTTAAATAAAGTTAATAAATTACGGTAAGTGCTGACGATGCCGTAAAATCGAAACCGGTATATCAAAAAAAAATTGCTTGATTATTTGGAAATTTAGAAAAACTAAATGTATTTAGTATGCAGTTACGCATCGGTGCAACCCAAATAGAAACCTCCGAGTATACTTGGGTTAGAAAAGTTTTCCTATGTTCTGGAATGTAAATATATGAGCATCGTAGAAGGAAACAAATGTAAATAACCTTTCCGAGATAAAATTTAACAATTATAAGTCAGTGATAAATTTTGATTGTTTTTCATTTGTAAAACCAATTGTAGATTGCATTCATCAAGTCTAAAGCAGGAACAGTAAACCCCTTTTCGTTTATTCGGTTCAAAAGTAAGGTAGGATAGGGTAATTAGTATTTCAGGATAATGAGTCACGTGGTTACCCTGATGTATTTATCACAGTCTCTAGAGTCGACAATGAACCGAAGCGAATAACTCTATAATACATACAGCAGCGTCTTAGACTCATCCTTCGTATTCTGGAATACTAACTGAAGCTTTTCGTACTCACCCTCTAAAACTGTCTCTTGAAAGTGTGTTACGCCCTCTTCAAATGCTCTGTATTCGCATGGGTACGCTTTGCTAGCTGGAGTAACAAGAATTCTCAAATTACTAGAAGGAATTGCTAGGATGTGTAATTTGAACACTTTAATGTTGATATTGCGATGAGATTACATCTTATAGGGTCAATTTATATTAATTTAGTGTATACATTAATAGTCCTGAGTTAGATGCAAGCGCTTTACTAAATGCGTTTTTGTAATTATCACAATGCATTAAGGAAACTTTATAACTTCCTTAGGTAGGATATCACTTGCCTTTAAGCAAGTTGTAACTTATTACAAAATTAAAGTTATTGTTTCGAAACGACAATTTTGTTATGCCATTAATGCCGGCCATATCTCTCAATTTTAAAAACTTTAATGATGAAAAACATAAAAATATTATTTACCGGTTTCGTTTCGTCGTAATGTGTCATCACCAGCACACAATTTGATTTATATTTTTATTAGTAGTAAAAGGTTTTTCTTATCAAATGCATAAATTAATCTTGGTTGCGATTGCAAGAAAATAAAGAAATATTATGTAGCAGACAGCAAAGAATAAGGAAAATTACGTTGGCACAAACAAATCCGTTAATTAATAAGGGAAGCTTTCGTTACGTTTAAAATAATAACGAACATTTTAATCATAAATTTATCTGTAACTCAAGTAACAGTCCATTAGGGCTGTTGTGTAATCATGTAGATTATACAAATTGCAGAGCGAATTTTACTAATTCCTAGGGAAAATAACTATGAAGACAATCAACAAGTTAAGCCGGAGCTTTTAATATTAACATATTTTTTTCTTTTTTTTGCTGATCACAAACTCTGGCATACGTGTCATATTGTTACAAAGTACATGGCTAATTCAATTTATAAAATTTGTTTAATTGTTAATCTTGGTGATTCTGGAAAGAGAAAAACAGTAAAATTAACCGACGCTCTTTCAACTTATCGACAAGTCATTATTTTTTGAATAGTAGATCATTATAATGTTTTGAAAAAAGAATTAGGTTTTGAATATAAAAATTATTACCATTAAGTTCTACTGTAATATATTTTATATCTGACAAATTTACTAATTAATTAAATTCACAAAACAGAAAAATTTGAATTTGTGAGCTTGTTAATCCATTCCGGCGCATCTGCATCGCTTAGGGTTTTGAGGAATATTTCTTAAATAAAAATTATACAAGAAAAAATTAAAACTGTTCAGTAACTATAACTAATTAAGTTTAATTTCAAATCGTAGTTAAACTAAAGTTAATAAGATTACAAATTTGAATGCAGGAGAGGGCTGACAAAATCCAATTTGATATGGAGAATTTATTCTCAAGCAAAGGGGTTGTTTCCCGCTTGAATTTTCAACGAAATTAAATCAAAAGATTATATTGAAGTAATATTCTCACAAATAAGAATGAGCGGCAGGCAAACGTTTCTGACTAATTAATCATCAGCGGTAACGATTAACCAAATATACAACTTCGGGAAAAATTAGTAATTTTTGGTATGAAATTGTTAAATTTCTTGGTTAGATAAGTACTTACTGCAAAGTGAAAAATTTAAGAAAGAGTTTTTAATAGTAAATTTTAAGTTAAAATTTGTTTATCCAACTTAGACTATTATTAGTAATTTAAACTAATTTTGGCTTTGCGGAAAGACAGAATAAGTAAGTTTATTTTACATTTATATACCTACATTGCTACGATAAATTTTAAAAAAATCCAAACATTTATTTCTAATTAAAATGTCTTTTTAATTGAAATTGGAAAGCTTTCTTTATCACCTCACTTCATTTTCCAACAATTTTTCGTTACAATTTAATTTTTACTTTTTAAAATTACGCTGAGATTAAATTTTTTTACGTCATAATCTAACTTCCTCTTATTCCTTTGTTACACTTTCCTGCTTTATAATTTATGTGTTTTCAAAATTAATTATTATTTATTAATATTTATTATTAGTTATTATTAGTTATAATTAGTTATAATTATTTGTTATTATTTATTAATATCGATTATTATTATTTATTATTATGTATTGATTTAATAAAACTAACTTTTAAATTAATTTTTTATTTTATTTTCATAAAAATTGTAATTTTCATCTGAGCTTACAAAATTAAAGTGAATCGGCATTACTTCCTCGGATCGACCTGTTTAACAAATTTTCTCCTAAACTTCGATACTCCGCATTGATAAAATTCAAATTAATTGAATACAAAATTAAATACAGCTCTACGTTCCAAAACATACAGGAATACATAGCCAAAAACGTCCCTAATAAGAATGGATTTGGAGAAATTCGTCTATTCCCGAGGGAATAAATATCTATAAGATATGCTTCACAAATCTGGTTTATTTTATATTTTGAAATAATATAGGTTATTTATACTTTACCTTAAATAAATTTTGAAATTCTATACTCTAACAGAGACGATAAATCTAAAATAGTAAGGGTAGAGTGGAAAGTTTGGGACTGCTTATAATTTTTTTATCAAAGAATTATAAATTCATCCTGTGTTCCTCTTTATTTTTTTCATTCGAATCAATTTAATTCTTAAATTAAAAATGTATATATTGATAACCATATTGGTTATCAACATTGGCCCAATATTGCACTAAGCTATGGCCAATATTGGTCCAGTATTGATTTCCTATATTGGTGCAATATTGAAAAACAATATTGGACCTATATTGGCTGCAGGTTGAAAGACAATATTGGTGATAAATATTGGCCCAATATTGCACCAAGCTACAGCCAATATTGGTGCAATATTGTTTTCCTATATATCGCCGAAATTTTAAATTTTTATAATTTTCAAAAACCTTCCGTTAAATCTTAAACGAATTTTGAAAATTTAGATCAAAATTTTTCAATTGTTTTTAATAATCATAATGGTCAGTACAAATTTGGAACAAAAATATTTTTTTAATTTTGTTTTTTTAAATATTAATATTTAACCGAATATTTAGCTGTAGATCGGAAGGCAATATTGGTTATCAATATTGGTGCGATATTGCACCAAGCTACAGTCTATATTGGTCTAGTATTGATTTTCTTTATCGGCGCAATATTGAAAAACAATGAAAAACCGATATTGGCTGAAAATTGGCAGACAATATTGGTTATCAATATTGGCCCAATATTGTACTAAGCTATAGCCAAGATTGGTCCAATATTTATTTCTTATATGGGTGCAAAATTGGACCAATATTGGCTGCAGATCGGCAGACAATAATGATTATCAATATTAGCCAAATATTGCGCGAAGTTACAACCAATATTAGTCCAATATTGAAAAACAATATTGGACCCATATTGGCTGCAGGTTGAAAGGCAATATTGGTTATAAATATTGGCCCAATATTTCACCAAGCTACAGCCAATATAGGTGCAATATGGTTTTCCTATATATCGCCGAAATTGTAATTTTTTATAATTTACTAAAACCTTCCGTTAAACCTTAAACGAATTTCGAAAATTTAGATCAAGATTTTTCAATTTTTTTTTTAATAATCTTAATGGTCAAAACAAATTTGGAACACAAATATATAAAAAAAAATTATTTTTTTTAATATTAATTATTAACCGAATTAGAATAGATCGGAAGGCAATATTGGTTGTTAATATTGGTCCGATATTGCAACAAGCTACAGTCTATATTGGTCCAGTATTGATTTTCTATATCGGCGCAATATTGAAAAACAATGATGGACCGATATTGGCTGAAAATTGGCAGACAATATTGGTTATCAATATTGGCCCAATATTGTACTAAGCTATAGCCCAATATTTATTTCCTAAATGGGTGCAATATTGAAAAACAATATTGGGCCGATATTGGCTGAATCTTGCAATATTGCACCAACATTCAATATTGGCCGAATATTGCGCCAAGATTATGTGCTACATGGGTTATTTAGATTCATCAAAGTTTTTACATCGAAAAAGCTACGAAATGCGATTTAAAATAATTTTTTTAATTGTTTATAGGAAAGTCCGGGATTCCATATAATATAAAAATATCTTTATTGATTTAAGTATGAAAATTTTTTAAAGTGTCAATAAGTTAGTGTGCATAGCAGGCAAAGATTTGAAATGCGACCTTGGAAATGCCTCATGCATATAAACATCGCAGTTAACACATGTCCGTAGAATTAACGTGTTTTTAACGTTATTATACATTTTAAATTCGTTCAGCGAACACATGTAGAATTTGTTTACTAAACAATTACAAGGTTATCACATTGTAACCTCAAACACGTTAAAACCACGTTAATTTTAACGGCATTATTACGTTAAATCCACGTTTATATGTAATTATTTTAGTTAGATGATTTTTTTTGTTAAAATGTTGCATTCGGGTTAAAATCGATTATCAAATGAAATGCAAATTATCATAGTTTTGTTTTTACAGCAATGAACTAAGCTGCTATTGCGTGTTCCAGTTCCAGAAAATAGCTATTAAAGAAAATCGGAGACAAAGGCTGAGCAATATTCTTTTTTACTTACTAATATTTCGCCTAGATCCTGACTAGATAGTACAGAATCGTTTGTTTGAAGCAATTAGAATTAACTAATATGTACGTACATATCCTAACTATATCTGTTTTCTTTCCTGTAATTACCGAAGCTAATCTCGCTTTCCTATTAATTCCACGTACATTCTCTCGTCTGTAATAAAATAAGGTTTATTTTTACGTTTGTTATTACGTTAAATAATGTAATTTTATATTTTAATTAAAATAAAATATTGATATATTCTGCTTTTTTTGATTTTCAAAATTAACAATGCCAATACCAAAACTTGGTATTCACTGAAGTTTTTAATCAAAATAAGTACTATTTTAGAAATGTGAGAATCAGCTACTTACAATTGCTTCAATCATATTAGCTCTCATTCAGAAGCTGAATAGGGAAGATTAGATTTAAAAAATGTAGTGGAATATAAGGAACAATAATGTATTATATTCAAAACATTAGCTAACTTTGGGAGTAATAATAATAATAACTAACTCAATACAAATATTACGATAATTACGTTTGTTTACCGTGTTGTTTAGATGTTTGATGCCAAATGCACAGAATGTTTATTATATTTAAGAAATATACTAAATTAAATGTTTTCTTTTCAGTTTAAAAGAAAATATAATAAATAAATATATTTCAATTAGCTAGAAAATCAATTCAGATGTTGGCAAAACTTCTCGAAACTTTAATAAAAGTTTGAATGTTTTCATTGAATACAATAATATATTGTTTTTCGATTTGAAGAAGTAATATATATATTTGAGTTTGTCTTAAGAAAATTTGTTTCGTTTCTTTAATATTTATATAACGTCTCCTTTATACCAATATTATCCTTTTGTCAAGATAACGTATATTATGTATAATTACTTACTAGTATTACTTTAATAGGTCGTCGGTTCATTAGTGTTGACATAATTACAATGCAAACGAAAAGTTTAAGGTGCTAAGAAAGCAAATATTAAACTGCAAAGTTCAAAAGTCAAGTCAAAAACAGTAAGTTATACAATTCACTGTCTTTCACTTTGTGTATATCCACGATGTCAACAGGGCATAAAACCCCGGAGATACAAAACGACGAGGTTTACCCGAGTTTATCGCCAACAGAAGCAAATATACCATTTCTTACTGCTTTTATATTTGAAAACAAAGCCGAATTCTAAATTAATACTTCCTTCATTTTAGAACAAAAATTGGAAAATCTTTCACTACAAAGTCAAAGTTAAAAAAAATATTTAAAAATAGAATATAGTCAGGAAGTTATATTTAATTTCATTATAATCGTAAAAGTACAGGTCAATATTTTTAACTCATTACATAATTGTCATCTATTTCAAATGCGTAGGATTTCATCAGAAGCTAACGCATTCATATGATAAAATATTCCAGTTGTATTACATTAAGTGGTTCGCATAAAAAAATCGGGTAAGAACATTATTAACTTATTTTCTCATTTCTATTATGGAATATTCTGACATTTACGGAAAACATGATAAATAGATTAAAAAAAAATTGGAAGAAATTGGAATGTAAAAAAGATATACAAACATTAGGTATAGTTAGCTTTAAGTATTGCGGGGCAATCAGGCATTATTTTTTTATAAACGTCTTTAAGTTAAGTTTACAATAACTACGCGTATATAACGGGATTGTCTGCATAAACGGTTGTTCGGGAGTGTGATTAATACTCAAGGTTAGTCCGCCTAACAGTTTTTCGGTATTCCGACGTTCCTTGGAATAAATCCTTATGTGTGTAGGTTCTCCTGTAATCTGAGAATTATAGTTCGAGTTTGAGAGAAAATAAGCTATTCTACAAAATTTAATTTAATTGAAATGTAACGGCGGATGAATTTGTTAGCATTAAACAATAAATCAGAAGAAAATTCTGGGGTTTTCTTAACGGGAAATTTACCCAGTAGTTTACTAAATAGCATTCGTGATCAATATGGTCAATTATGTACTGTCAAAATATTATATAATAGCTTTTTTCCAAGATCATTGTAGTTTAAAATAATTTAAATTGGTATTATTTGATTACCTTTCTTCCATTCAAGTTCGAAAATAGAGTTTGTCGTTAGTCATATCGTCTGTTGGCCGTCGACAATTCATCACGAGCAATAAATCATCACCGAAGAGTGTTTCGCTGGAGAATTTTGGTACACAATCTTCAGAAATTTGTAAGGCATTAGAGAAATTAGTGGAGAATTCAAGGAATTAGAGGAATTACTTGTGATATTTGGGAAATTATTAAGAAAATAATGGAATTAGTGGGGCATTACTGAGGAATTAGTAGGGAATTAGAAGAATTAGTAACAATCCTGGGAATTAATGTACACATTTTTTTCAGCGGTTTACCCCTCGGTCATCACGTAATTATCACAAAAATCATTAGGATGTTTTGTATAAAATTTCTCAAATTCTACTGGGTTGACTGTTTTATAAAGTTAGCCTTACGTATTGAAATACTTTATGTTATTCAAGTGTTTTTCTAGTGTAATTTCCCTAAACTACAGATATAAACACATAACAAAAGCGAAGGCAAATGGATTTCTGGACTTTCGCACTTAATAAAAACATTCCCGAAGATTGTCCTAACTCAAAAGTTAGAGATCTATCGAGTGTTCTAGGGCATTTACTACTAAAACATTTTGCTACTAGAACACTACTACTTTTGGTTTGTTACTAAAATTTCCTTTAAAAGCAATAAGAACGGTTCGAATCCAAAGAGAATATAAAACTTCCACATGACCGTCTCCGTGCTTCGGAGGGCACGTAAAATCGGCGGTTCCCCTGGGTTGATGATTGCCTATCTATAAAGAAAGGTATAATATCTTTGCAATAAAACAAATTCTTATTGTTTACCGGTTTCGATCTTTATTTGATCATCTTCAGGACAAAGTGTCAACAAATTATTTGTAATATTTTTAAAACGACTTTCAACAGAGGAGACCGGGACCGGGAATAAATTTTACTAAAATTTATAATTATTCAACTTAATATAGCAAATACGTTTTTCAAGCTAAATTCCTTAAATTGTTGTTAATTAATTTTTTTAACGAGGGAGTCAGATTTCCCATTTTACCCCGTGGTTGTTTTTTTTTTGGGGTTTTCGGTCATAGCCACCTGAATTTTACGACCTAGGCGGGCTTGGTGTTTCTGTGTTTGTTCGACCGCGATTAAAATCTATATACATACCATCAGCAAATGTTTGTTTTCGATGGGGAATTAACTCGGTAACACTTCTCAAGTCATTGCTGAGCCTAAACGGTATATTTACCTATCAAAAAACCGTGTTTGATTAATACACGAAACTTTTCTTGATTCATTGTTTATAGAATAACCTAAGTCGCGCCACTTAATCTTCAATATCTCGACAACGACTGAGCCAAATGTCATGCAATATATTTTTACAAGCATTTTTTGGAGGTTGGTACTTCCGATAACAAAAGCGGCATGGCATTGGCGGCGACATCTATGTATCAGTCCTGAGACTTAATAAACCATGATATCTAACTAAAACAAATAAGGCAACCTCCTTAAACGTTGTATAACTGATTCGGTAGATCATTTTCGCTTGAAATTGTAAGGTAAAATACTATATTGCTCAATGTTCCATAATACTAGAATATTTAATGACGATAGCAGCTAGCTTAGACCTTTTAAGGCGCAGCATAAAAAGCAAACTAGCGCGAAAACAAGAATAGATAAAAGTTGAAGATGAAACATAAAAGAATATACAGCTTATTCCTTAAGGGGGAAAGATTAGAAGACAAATAGAAAAGCAAACATCCTGTGGGTTTGAATTTCAGCAAAAGAGAAGTCATTGTTGATTGTGACCGCCAAACATTTTTATTTTCATAAACAAAGAGATATGATCCAGATAAAAAGCAATAATAATAAAAATATAAGCTAAAAATATTAAATCTTGAAAACACATATCCGGAAAATTGCAGTGAAAAGCAGAGGTAGGTTTGCTAAAACAAATGAGTTTGTCCTACAATGTCAAATGTCTTACAATTCCAATCAGCGTTCCCAGAAAATAATTTTTTTTGAACCTTGAACCACATATTTTCGAACAGCTGCTATGTTAAATTTCAGTGCCAATTTTCAAAATCGTAAGGGCAAACTTATCTCATAAAGATTTCACAATCGTAACCAAATTGCCTCTATAATTTTGACAACTTGCCTGGTGCTATGATCTTCTGCGATAGTAAGACTCGAGTTACTTAACATCTACGTATACCTAATTTGATTTATTGCGAATTAGTGCACAATTGACACGAAATTCTTTTACGTTACAATATATTATTTTATTTGCACCTGTAGACATAATACGGAAATTTACTAATTAATGGGCGCTAACAAAATAATTCGTGGTATAAATACACAGTTAAAATATAATTATTGTCCGTAGCCAAGCTTTGCGAGTAACAAAGTAATTCAATACACTTATGCTTACTTCGGCAGTATAAGCAGAAAGACATCTGAGAATATAGGCGATGTCATGAGGTGACGTAATATTATGTTGATAAAAGTATGTTAAAAGTATTGCGAGTATCTTTAATGTTTTAAAGCTTTAAAACTTAGATTGAGATTGAAACAACTAGGGGTATTATTGTCAACTTATCAACTATGCGCATTACATGATAATTTCCGTATTATGTATGCAGGTGCAGATAAAATTTTATAAAATCGTCTTCGGTTAGATCGAAAACCCATCGCTGTTATTCACCTAGTTAAATAAATATAACAAATAAATAAAAAAAAATTTTAAATTAAATAAATTATTCTTCAAATTGAATTCCTTTGGGCGGGAGCCAGGAACGGGAGGCACAATGCCACGAGCCTCTTCTGAAATAGAGGGTAACAACCTTTGTTAAGTGAACAAAAAGACTTGAGAAAATTGTATTTAAAGCATTTTCATCTCAACATTATTTACAATATCTGAGGTCAAATTAATGTTAAATAATTATTATTATTCCAATCGTACTAAATCCTAGTAGACTAATTTATACCTTCCCTCAAATTGTCTTATTGAAAGCAATGATTTTCAACAGAATATGAAGATTATCAACAACGTTTAATTTACATGGTCGATTGTTTAGTAAGAACGCCTATTGTTAATTTCGAATAGCCAATTAAAGCAAGATAATATAATATTATCAAAATTTGATCAGCAATTCATCAATACTTTTACGTAAAACCAATTTTGACCCGGTTTAGCCGCAGTTAAGACCCGCATCGGTAAAAAATTGAAACTTATATAATTTAGCACAATTTATTTAGGTGTAAAAATAAATATTTTCATTTAGAAATTATAACAATGCAATGATAATTACGGTAGCTTCTTGTGGTATTAGGTATCCTTGTTTATTTTAGCTAAATTACCCATTTTCAAATTAAATCAACACAAGCAGCATATTTAAATTAACTCTGGGTAACAGTCGGTTTTATAACAGAAGTTTGAAATTTAAGTCATATCACGGAAGGTATGCACTTAAACGGGTGACACACACTCGATGCTTGTTTTGCTGATAGATTGCTTGATGGGAGCCTTGATGGTAACGGTCGGTGCTAGCTACCCTGATGAAAAACGGCGTCACTGTTGGCTTGCTTCCTGGTTTTAGTGCTGGATTTCTGTGATAGATCCCGTGCTATTTTTGGTGATAGTTTATGTGATAGATTTCAAAGCTAACCAATAAAAAAAACCGCATCGTGTTTCCTGAACAGTAGTGCTATCGAGAAATGTCGCGCGCATTGAAACCACAAAGCACATGTGAAGCCAATAACGGACAGAAACCATCACACCACCGCCTGCTCGGAACCCAGCAGAGAAACAAGCAAGTAATCCATGAGCAAAACAAGCCTCGTGTGAGGTGGGCTTTACTAAAGGTTTTTATTTTGGATATAGAAAGAAAAAATTGGTTAAGTAAATATTGCATAACTTTCTCCATTAAATTTGGATATAAAAATTATCGTTCAACCTCATCTTTCCGGGTACCATTCGACGAGAAAGACCGCGAGGAAGCTACAGTTCGCATCAAAAAGTCAGAAAGTTGAAAAATTGGAAAACACATTAAATTAAGGGTGCAGATTTACTTCTTTGCACAGATAATTAAAAAGTAAATTTTTGTCCGTCACCCTCTAGCCGAATACCGTTCGACGCAGAAGACCTCAAGGAAGCGACAGGTCGCATCTGGGAGGTTCAAAAATTGCGTTGCGTAAGACGCGGGGCGTAAAACTCGAAAACATGTCAAAATTTTATAAACGTCGAAACTAATTCAGTTCCGAAAATTTTTGGAATCGAGTTGCGACGTGACTCGCATTCCGTCTAACTCGATATACGTGCTTTAAAAAGAGATGTGACACGGTACGATTAAATAATTTGGGTATAACAAATTAATGGTGGTCTAAAAGAAATTGACACTTTTTTTTATTTTCTTTATCATTTCCGCAATTTGCAACGAATTTTCACCATTTTCAGATGGCCTTTAAATTTAACTATGATGTACATTTATGCCAAATTTTTTGACATTTGGTTGCGTGGTTTAACCTGTGCAATTGATACTATTTCTTTTCATGTCCTAACAACCACAGACAGACATGCAGACGAACATCCAACCAAAATTCATCAGAAACTTATCAGGACATGATAACAGACATTGTAATGCCAAAATTTCGATTTTTGATTTTTGAGTGGATTACAATACTTTCCTTTATACATACGTATACGTATGGGGAAATTAAAAACTATATCTACCTAGTATACGTAAAGAAGGGCTCACAGCTAAACGTGGGGATTGAACCTGATGAGAAAAGTGCTTTCGTAATATTAAAATAGTTAATGTACAAAATTAACAGGTTGATGTTCACTTCAGATTTTTCTAACAAATTGCAATAACCGAATTAGGTACATCTTATAACCCCAAGTAATGCCGCGTACTGCCGACTTAAAACAACGGGCAAAGCCATTTCTTAACTTGTAAATAACGACTAACGGATTATATCCGAGTTATCTTGAGCATTACTTTTCAGAACAACAACTAGCCTTAATGAACTTATGCTCAAACCTGACAGTTGTTAGTTTAAAAAAAATTTATTCGTAGTCCTACAGAGAAAAGCTGTTACAGAACAAAATTACTATTACTAGTACCTAATTACTATTAAAAATATGGCAAAATACTGTAAAATATATTGATTTTCAATGCATTGATCTATTGAGTTTATATTTGTCTTTCAAAAAATTCTTATTGTTTTTATGGTTTTATGACCATTTTGATTATTGACAGAGCCGGATTAAGGGGGGGCAGGCCCGGTCTCCAATTTTGTAAGGGCCTCAAAAAAATTAAAGCAAATCAAAAATTTTCCTTTGCGGCGCATTTTATTAAAACGTGCAAGATCAAGGGGCCTTCAAAAAAAGTTAGCCCCGGTCCTCACATATCCTTAATCCGGCTCTGATTATTGATGAACAAATACTAGTCCTACTCTGTTTAGTGTATATTAAATGAATTTTACACATTTTAAAAGCAATGCCGTGGTAGTGTATTTTTAGAAGTAAGTTAATTAATTAGTATGTTTGTTTTGAAAAACATAATTTAGTTCTATTTCTTTGCTTACTAACTTCATTGTTCATGTATTAATGAAAATACATGAAAGCTACAAAATTATTTTTGGGTAATCAATATAGAATATTCTATTTCACCCAATAGGAGTATATTAATTACAAAGCAATTAAATTTTATTGAAAACTTCACAAATAAAAACAGTTTTTATTTTTTTATAATTAACCAAATTCATTGTTGGTTTGCTTTGTTGTTGTATTTAAACAAAGCTTAAAATATAAATACAAAATTTTGTACATCACATTAAATTTTGGTGAGATTTGTGAAGCACATAATTTTGGATTGCGCAATAATTTGATTATATTAATTACTGAAGTAACTTTAATTAAGCAAATAAAATTTTAATAGCTATGCAACAACACTTTTAAAGATTCATTAATTTCCAATTTAGCTTGTAGGTGTAATTGAAAATTATTATGTAATAATAATGTATTTGGTTGATAAAAAATTTGATTTTTGTAAATTTGAAGTTAATGATTTTTGAGTAAATCTTATGCAAAAAATTTAAACGTGTGGGCTAGTATTTAATGATTTTAGCATAATATAATAAGGAAAATGGAAAGATATAAAAAGCCCACTTGAATCCTATATTCATGTAAAGTGATTTCACCTTATTTAAGTGTCAACCTACCAGCATAACTAACTGTACGTTGAAAGTATATTTTGAATAATGGTGCTATTACAACAAGATAATAACAATTTTGTTACTTTGATTTATGCATTACTCTGACATTTGTATAGTTTAAGATTGGATTCAAAATTTATAATACATTTTGAAATTATTCAGTGATGATTTATACGTGGGAGTTTTAACAAAACGCTAAAATTTGTTAAGCCATTTATTTTATGTTAATAAAAAGTAGCTCCAAACACACTTTGTTACATTAAATTTGCTGATAAATTATAAATTTCCATGTATTTTATAGTATAACAATAATAAATTGTTTTCAAAGCAGCGAAGGTATAAATTTTTTTAAAGTAACAATTTATTGCAATTTAAAACAAAACTGCTGCAATTTTTCTTTTTAAAATATTACACAAACACTGGTAATCGGGAATAATCTCCAAAACAAATAATGTGGGTATAATTTTAAAAGCACAAGTGGTTTCTGTTTACCGAACCTATACAAAAATATGAATTAACACTTAAAATTTGAACGGCATTACTTATCGTATTTGCTATAATTAGTTAAGTGTTATTATATTTACATAACAAAATTTAAATTTCGTAAAAAATCGCTAGCTAATACTTTTCATTCATAGTGTGGTCATTTTCAAGCGTAGTACTTGGCCGATAAAAGCCTTGCTCAGTATAGAATAAGATAACACTAAGATAATGGGTATTGTAGAGGCATTGCTGGGTATTACTGGTAAGATGTTTTCAGAAAAAAATTTTAACTGCCTGTTTAAATGACGAATTTTCATAACAAAAAAACCTATTGTGACATTTTATATTTTTTCTCTATAAAAACTGTATGTACACGTTTTATGCATGTACTATATTGACTATTGATTTTTGTTTTCATTTTAGTATCTACAGATACTAAAAGAAATTGTGACAATAAACTTTACATTTTAAATTCAACGATTTATTACACAGGGTTCAACAAAGATATTAAATAATTCTAGAAGAATCTTACACATTATTTATTTATATTATTTATTGATATAAAATTTGACCTGCTTTTAAAATATTTTTATTTAATTTTGTCAATTTTCTAAATGGTCAATCTTTCATCCACTTCATTAAATTAATCAAATTTTGATATTTTTTATTTAATTAATCTTTTATTTTATTATTATTATTAATCTTTTTAATTTCACATTAAAGAAGACCATATAAGTTCAGTAGCGGGGAAGCAAACAATACACGATGAAACAAACGACAATTGAGACAGGCTATGCAGCATGGCAGCGGCAACGAACACCATGATATGTAGTACAAAATTTAAGCACAAAAAGATACATAAAGTCACATGGGTATGGCCGGGTTGAAGCAATGAAGATGGGAATCAGATTGACCATATATTGATAACGAAAAATAGAGAAAACATAGTAAAGGATGTACGAACGTTTAGAGGAGCAAACGCAGACTCCGACCATTATCTAGTGGTGGCTACAATGAGACAAAAGAAGACGGAATATAACAAGGCAAGAGTATCTAACAGAAAAATAGCGATCGAAGAACTTCAAAATAATGAGAAAAGAAAACAATAATACGAGGAAAGTCTGAGAGAGAAACTACTTAGTGAGAAGAAAAATGATGATATGGAAGAGGAGATGGACTGCATCATTACAAGTATACACAAAACAGCAAGCGAAGCATTGGAACATAGAACAAAAAGGAGAGACAAAGATTGGTTCGACAGCGAATGTATGGAATACAGCAAAACAAAAGTAGAGAAACGAATCAAATGGTTGAAAACAGGAACACAGGAAGACCTGAATAGCTACAAGGAATACACTAGAGAGGCAAATAAAAAATATAAACAAAAAAAGAACACATGGTTTGTGAAAAAGATGGAAGAAATCGAAACCAGTAACAAGTTCAGTAACGCAAAGATCTTTTATCAGCTATTAAGAAAGCAAAAACCACTAAACAGAGTAAAGCCAAGAGGTATGAAAGATGAGGAAGGAAGAGTACAACATAATACCGAGAAAGTGAAAGAAATCTGGATTAGACATTTTCAGAAACTGCTAAACGAGCAACAAGAGGAAGATAACTATGTAAGTATAGCAGTTGCAGACGGAAACGAAGAAATACCCACACCAACACACGACAAAATAATTGACGTAATTCAGAGAATGAAAAATGGAAAAGCCCCCGGAGGAGACGAGATAGGTATAGAGCTCGTCAAGTGTGGAGGAAAGGTGCTCCAGGAAAGGATATGTGACCTAATTCAGAAGACATGGAACGAAGAGAAGATGCCTACAAAATGGAGAGAAGGTATTATAGTGCCGCTAAAAAAGAAAGGAGATCCTGAAGACTGCACAAACTACAGAGGCATAACGCTGCTCAACTCGACATACAAGATACTTTCAACACTGATATTCAGAAGATTAAAAGAACAAACCAAAAACATAATAGGGGAATACCAATTTGGCTTCACGGAGGGAAAGTCCACAGTAAGGGCAATACATATAGTGAAGCGAACAATGGAAAAGGCGATGGAGCATGGTATCGATCTGCACATGCTGTTTGTGGATTTCCAACAGGCGTTTGACAAAGTGGAGAGAAAAAAACTATTTAAAGTGCTGGAAGAAATGAAAATTCCGAACAAACTGATTAGGCTCATACAAATGACAATGAGTAAAACAACGGCAAGCATCAGAACAACAGAAGGAGAAACAGAGAGCTTTGAGATAAATAACGGTGTGAGACAAGGAGACACACTGTCGGCGTTGCTTTTTAACATCGGTATAGAAAAGATCTCCAAAGAAATGGATATAAAAGGATCGATTGCAACTAGAGAAGGACAGATGCTTGCTTACGCGGACGACATGTTAATTATGACAAGGACCCGCAAGAGAATGATAGAAATGTTTAAGAAAATGGAAAAGGCAGCGAAGAAGATGGGACTGAGAGTTAGTGTGAGGAAGACAAAATATATGAGGTGCACAAAGAACACAATGGGTAGTATGAAAGACCTGGAAATAGAAGGTTATACATTCGAAGAGGTAGGGTTTTTCAATTACCTTGGAGTACATGTAGATAGGAATAATAGCAGAATGGAAGAAATCAGAAGAAGAGTACAAACAGGTAATAAGGCCTACTATGCTAATAAAACCCTGCTTAAAGACAAGACACTGACAATAGAAACGAAAGTGAAGATATACAAAACACTGATTAGACCAGTGATTACATACATATGCTGCGGAGACAGTGTGCATGTCGCAGATGGAGACCGAGGCACTACTTGTACTAGAAAGAAAAATACTACGCACTATCATGGGCCCAAAAAAAGGTGAAAACGGCGAATACAGACCGCTAATGAATCACGAAATAAAGATGGCGATGAAGAACGAACACATAGTGAAGTTCATGAAGTCACAGAGATTGAGATGGATGGGACATATAATGAGAAGTAGGGACGACAGTATAGAGAAAAAGGTAACCCTATGGAAGCCGAATGACGATAGAACGCGAGGTAGACCGAGGATGAGATGGTGGGACCAGGTGGAGAGTGATCTGAGGGCAATGGAGATAAGCGAGTGGTGGATAAAAGTACAAGATCGGATATACTGGAGAGAAGTTGTCAGAGATGCGGTAACACAAACCAGGCTATAAACGGTATACCAAGGGGAAGAGTCAGAACGGTTTAAAATTGATAGATGTTATACGGGGGCTGATCCTCCCCTTCATATGGATCTGTAAATCCTAGAAATAGGATAGCAATATTCTTCTAGAATGTAATGCTTTAAATAAATAAAATAAATAATTTCACATTTTAATTTCAGGCAAATCTCCATTGTCGATAAATCTTTCGCCTACGAGATGCAAGTGAAACTTGAACTTTTGATTCTTTTATTCTGATTTTTCTTGTCTTTACACTTAGCAATGCTAAGGTTAATCTAAATTCTTTGTTTTTGGTGGTGAAGTTTACCAGGCTAATAATAATCCTAGAGTTTATACTCCAAAAACCATTAAACCATGTGTGGTAAATTTCAACCACATGAATGAACTACAAAAATTGCATTTAAATTCTACAAAAAATTAATTTCTAAATTTGAAAATAATCAAACTTTTAAATTAAAGTTTTAAATTAAACAAAATTACATTATGATTGTAATTTGAATTAAATTGTAACAAAATTTCCAAAAACCAACGTTCTTTTTTTTTTAAAAATCGCAAAAACCTGGTTTTCCCACCGAATTGTTACGATCTCAATCAGGTAGCGGAAAATCCAGAAAAGTCAAAATTTTTACAAAATCCACAACATCAAAATTTCTCAAAATAATAAGTATTTCTTAATACATTGTATAATACAATATATAAAATATATTAACGGAGGCGCATCTAGAACACAATGATTTTCAACTAGGGGGAGGTAACGGGGTAACTGTCTCCCCCCCATGACCCATCAGAACCAATAAAATTACTAATATTTGAAAAAATACCTAAATTCTTATCAAAATATATGTATTTACGCTCTCCCAGTCAGCCTCACTTAACTTTAAGAATTTTTTCCTGAATCTGCTCTTATGTGCAAATGAAGCAAAATTTGAAGAAATTCCCGGAAGTCCTAAGAAATAGGAAATACAACAAAATCTTAAGAATACTATACACAGATAGGCTTTTTAATTTTTCCAATTTTTTTGAGATTTCCTTGGCTTTATTAAGATTTTCCGAGATTTCTTAAGATACCTTAGAATTTTCTACATTTTTTCGGATTTCTTATTTCTTAGAATTTCTAAATATCCCGTAGTTTTCTAGAAATTTCTAAATTTCTTTGGATTTTTAAAGATTTCCTAAAATTTTCTAGAATTTTTTGTTTTTCTAGATTTCTTAAAATACCTATCCTAAAATTTTCTACTTTTTCTTACATTTTCCTCTGCATCAAGATTTTCTGGAATTTCCCCGAATATCTTCAGATTTCTTTTTAATAGTACACCGTAGTTTTCTAACGAATTTTTCCTAGTTTTTTGCTGAGAAATTGAGGAGAAATCGTGATGCACAAAAGTGAAGGAAAATCTTAGGAAATTTTAAGAATACTCCGGATGAGCTTTATTATTTAGCTTTATAAATTTTCTGAGATTTCATTGCCCTCCCTAAAATATTCTGAATATTCTAAATTTCTTCGAATTTCCCATTTTCTAAGTTTACCAGAAGGATAACAATGCATCTAACCCCCTCATGACAAAAAACCAACAAAATCTAAATTTTTATCAAAATATATATATTTACCCTCTCCTCACCAGCCTCATTTACCCCCTACATGAACTTTGCCTAGATTCGCTCTTGATTTTCAAACTAGCTTCAATCTAAAAAGTTTCTCTGATTTCCAAGAAATTCCAGAGATTTCCAAAGCAATTCCAAGTTACCAACGTGCATGAACTTAGCTCCCTTTTTTCAAAATATTAAAATTTTTATGTTGTTTTCCATTTTTTTTCAATTGTTTTGATAATTTTTTTTTGATTTTGCAAAAAAATTTAAGAAACTCTCAAAAAACCTGTTTTTCTTTCAGATCCCCTTTTTTTCGAAATTTTTGTTGTTGTTTTCGATTGATTTTCATTTGTTGTTTTGTAAAAACAAATTTTTTGAATCAAATGATAACCGCGAAAATCGCGAAATAAGATTTTGCGCCAGCTCTCTTGCTCTCTCTGGCAGAAAATAAGTTTTTTTGAGATTTTCTTCAATTTTTTTGCAAAATCAAAAAAAATTATCAAAACAATTGAAAACAAATGGAAAACTATCGAAAACAACAAAAAAAATTTTAATTTTGAAAAAAGAGGAGCTAAGTTCACGCACGTAAGTTAGTCACCTTCCTGAAGAGCTTTTTAAATTTTGTTTGAAAATCGTCCTTCTTTATTCCATTTTTTTTTTTAAATAAAAAATTATTAATCTTGGTTCCCTCTAATCTTTTGTTCCCACAAATATATTAGTTGCTTTACAAAAACGACATTCACATACATATTATTAAAATTAAATTTTGGTATTTTGATCTATCTGATTAATGAAAAATTCATCTAAGTTTACATCAGTTTTCATTTTTAAGATATGTTTTACACAGTCTAAAGTGGAACTTTGGCAAAATTTGCATTCTAGCATATGCCAACAGTAAATTCCACTGCTAGTTAATGATATACTGTATTAAAACAAAGATTTAACCTAACTTCACCTTATAAATCAAGAAATAAAATAGGGAAAAGCAATCTCAGTTTAATCTCCTCCCTTATCGCTTAACCCTAATTATGGTAAATCAAATTTTGATATAAAAAAAATTGTCCCTCCCCTCATGGGATGACGTATCCAGTATTAAGGGGGAATATGTAGTAAAATTAATATTTCCGACTTCACAAATATTGCGTTTTCGCTGGATCTAGCTTTGCAATCACGTCAAATCAAAGTTCTCCACTTCTCAATTTTAAAGTATTTTAAATATATTATATCGAAGGTAAAAAAATAATTAATAACTACATAACAGCTGTTTAAGTTGTTGATTGGCACATCGCCTAAACTGATCGTAATTCTTTACAGGCAGGTACTTAGTACGTCCAGTATTTAATAATTTCATTCTGTGTTAAAATCACTTCCGCTTTATAGACTGTTTTTAATGCAATCTGCTCTATTTTAAAAAAAATTTTGAAAATATTTTTACTGTTTTTTTTTTGAATATCTGCCTGTTAATGTCGCCAATTGCATTGTTGAGTTATAGCTCTAAAATCCATTACATAAAATTATCATTTAATTGCTGTACTGTAATATAATACGTAATTATTTTAATTATTCTTGCAACAAAATTACCGTAGTTTTAAATAAGTTATATTCAAGAAAACTAAGAATTAAGTACTGAATAATAGGCTATTACTGTCATAACTCCTGAGTCTTTTAAGATTTGAATTCATTCTGGAAACGGAATAAAATTAGGAAACCTTAGAAGTCGACAAATAAAGAACCCTTCGATAAATTAAAAATGAAAGAACTAACCCCTATCAACTGCATTAGGTCTGCTAACGGCAGGTGCTTTTATCTTTCACTCTGGCAGGTACTAATAAGGAAGATATTCCAGTTTAACCATCAATCTTTAACCGTGTTATAATTTCAAGGGTCGACTTTGAGCAGGTGCATTGTACAACATACCAATGCACACGAGCAACGTTAAAAATAACCCAATTAATTTTATTTATTTTTGTTTAAATTTTTTACTGCGAGAAATTTGACTTACCGTCATCTTTTGAAAAAATAATTTTGGAATCTGCTTACCTGCAAAAAGAAAAACATATTAGAAAAATGCGGTTAGGGTACAAAAAATTTCTATTGTTAGGAGAAAAATTGAAACGAAAATATTACATTTTGTGCGATATCATCTATATAGGGCGGAGAGAAAGATCATTCAGCTCGCGTGAAAAACACATCAACGATATTAAAACCATAATACGATTTGCAGACTGTTCAGTCAATCTTAAAAATCACTTAGGTTTCAATATAAAGCAGGTTAGATAGATGGAGAGGGAGAATATGTATTACTTTGTGACAAGAATTTTACCAATATTCTACTTCATTTTTAATTTAATTTAATTTTATCCGACTTGCTGAAAAATCAACACAAAAGATAAGAAAAATTTTTTTATTAAATTTCTTCAAATGCTACCTACAGGACAAAATATATAGGGTGAATACTTTTTCCCGAAGGCTATCGTATCGTTTGGTTTGGACTTGAACGGGTGACCGCACAGTGATTGATTTAAAAACAGCACGTGTTGCTATTGCTACATTGTTGTATTTTTGTAATTAAAAATAATTTAAGATCAATTACAAAAAATAAGAACACTGCATAAACGCAGGTTAGTTGTGGCATTTACACAAAGTGATACCGCTGCAACTGAAATTTCTGTTTTACAGAAATGTCGCGTAATTGGAGATTCCTTAAATTTCAATTTAATTTATTGTTTAATTCAAAAATGTGGTTTCCACGCCTGAAAAAAATTATTAAATAATTTATAATCTCATGCAAGGTAATAATTTTTTGGATTCAAAATACAAATCAAAGAGAGAAATTTTAATTTCAAACCTGCTGGAATCACACGGCAATATAACACCAAAGCAGCAATAAAACAGGTATAAATCTGTAAATGCGGTAGATTTTAAAGAGTTTAAATCTTCTATCTTAAAGTACTCAGGTTGCTTTCATTGCAACAACCATTCGAGCTTGACGTAATCACAATAAATTGTTATCGTTGTCATTGCAAAGCACTTGTTACGTTATTGCTATTGATAAGAATGCGGTTTTTGCAATTGATAAAGCTCTCTTTTTTGTTTTCAGGCTTGACGTAAAGCTTTCTACAAATTTTAAAACATTTCCTGAAAACTATATAAAAACTTGACTTGGTGTCAATCAGTTCTCAAACATACAATGCAATTATTTTAAGGCAAATGTAGCAAACAGCACTGCAGTACTTTAGTGCCGTTCGTCGTCAGCAGTAAAGTAATTAGAATTATACTGATTTAGAACAGAGCCGGATTAAAGGGACTCAAATCTGAGACATCGCTCGGGAGGGGGAAAAATTGCCCTTTTGCCCCCCTCTAAATTTCAAAAATATTTCATTTGATCTAAGCGCTGTTGATTTTGAAAATTTTTAAAACATGTAAAGCCAAGGGGCCTCACATATCCTTAATCCGGCTCTGTACAGTTACTTTTAAAAGAACTCAGACAATGCTATGTTATCCATGTAAATTGAACATTTTGCAGCCACTTTTTTTCACATAAAGATCGATTTTACAGGAAAATCTTTTTTTGTTGCAAATTTTATTGCCATTTTTTTTGTTTTTAACTTAATATCTCGGAAACTCTGCTACCTAATAGAAAAATATATAAGAACAAAAATGTAGAGAATAAAATTTACAAGAAAAAATGTCTAACAAGTTTTGCTCTAAAGGCGATTTTTATATATCAAAAACAGATCGTAAGAAGTTAAAATTTTGTATTTGGGACTCTTATAGCATCTAGTTGTGCACCTCCTATTTTTGGTTGCGATTGTCGGTGCCAAAAGGGCATTTATTCATGACGCGCACGAATAGATTAATGAGATTCCTGTACAATCACACTAAAAATGACAAGGAAGTCATATGGTGTCCACATCAGATTTTTTAATAAAGTGAATCATATGTAAGAAATTCGATTCCGGGTCCAGAAACAAATATAATTGCTGTTGCACCCCAGACCCCCCAGGTTCGGAATCCCAAAATGTTTTATTTGACAGAACAAATGCATTTATACGTCATTTGTATACAATTCATACCCCCAGATTCATAAACAAAAGGTTTTAGTGCATATTCACACATCATGTACCGTAAAAATTTGCACCGGGGGGTCTGGAGGGTGTGGAACACCCCACAGAATATATAGTAAAATTCTTGTTTTTTTATCGCAAAACTATGATAAGCTATTATGTATAATAATTTTAATCCTTTTAAAAAATTTACATTTGATCTAAGCGCGGTTGACCTTGAAAAATCAAAAATTTTTGCCTAGGGTCTTCAAAAATAGTTAGCCCCGAGCCTCACATAACCTTAATCCGGCTCTGGTGGGGAAGTCATTTTCCAGAATTCGAAACCAAAAATATTGGAATTTCTTGATGCTGTCCAGGAGGAGCAGAAAAACTTCATCTAGGTTTCATAATTACTAGGAAAACTGATTTCTAATTTGAGCTTTCACAGTATCCGTGTTTGCTTGAGTTTCTTTTTAATCAAATGAGGTCATAAAATCTTTGACAAAATAATTCTTACAAATAGATAAACGGAAACAAAAAATTCTTAAGAATAAAATCGATTTTCGAGTTCTGGTTATTACAGGGATGTATTTAATAAATGGAGCAACTCAAAGATTTATTGTATGCTTAAAAAGGGCGGAAGAACCTTTATGGAAGCAGTCAATCAAATACACACTTTCGAATGTGACCTCGATGGTCCTTTTTGACTATGATTACGTTGTTTGAGATTTTTTGTCAGTGATTTTATTCTTGGGATTTTATGATCTGGAACCCAAATTGACATTATTTAACAAGTAGGTCGGATAATAGCAAAACAGTGATCAAGCCGTAGAGTCTTTGTAATGTTTTATTAGTTTACTAGCTGGAAAGCCCGTCCACAGACGGGCAGCTATTAATTAGAAACTTCCTTCGTCTACACTGCTTGTGAACTTTGAATCAATTTTCCTTGATCTTTTAGATCAACTACTTTTATTTTCAGATCTCCGTACTCTCGACATTGCTACATAGAGTGGACCGTGGTTAAACACAGGTTCAGGCAGATATATTCCTACTTTTTCTAATATCAGTTCCTGAGCCTTGCCGATAGTCATAGAAAAGGCAAGTTTAATTGGAAACTGTCTCCGTTTTAAAAGAAATGGCAAGTCTGTACTTGATGCTAAATCTATGCAAAATCTATTATAATTCAACATAAAATATTCGATTATCCGCTTATCCACTTATCCGATTATCCGGTTATCTATTAAGACATTGATACTTTTTCAATTTTGTATAGTACATTTTCTGTCTTCGTCTTTTTTTAACAAAAAAATGACACGCTTTTTTTTGATTTTTGCTTATAAGAGCTTGACCGGTGGATCTTTGTTTTGTTCTTTTTTCTATCTTCTTATATCGTTGACGGTCAGTATCTCTTCACTACTTGCCGTTACTTCTTCTTACTTTTTTTTTCCAATTCTTCTCCTCGTTTTTCTTCTCATTAATCATGTCTTCATCTTCATCTTATATCTCTGATTGGCGGTGCTTCTTCACTAATTGTAGTTCTTCTTTCTCTTTTTATATTTTTCTTCTTCGTTTCTCTTCTCATCAATTCCGTTTTCATCTTAATATCTTTGGCTGGCGATGTATCTTTACTAATTGCTGAATTACTTCCTCTTTCCATTTCTTCTTTTTGTATTTCTTCTCATGAATCATGTTTGCGTTTTCGGGTTTTTCTAACCAAAAATATAACACGCTGACAACAGCGTTTTGACATTTTACCCGACTGCGATTGCCGAAGGAGGGTTATTATACGATCTAATTGTTTTTGTTATAATGTAATTATTCATGATTTTCTTGTTTTAATATTTTTAGTCCTTACCTTAGTTTAATACTTATATTTTTCGATTGGTAAAAAAATCGACCAATCAAAGTGTTTCTTTTTTCACCAAAAAATGACACGCTGGAGCATCAGGAGCAGCAGCAGCGTAATGGTATTCTATGTATTAGGATTTAGTTTTATGTATACTTAATGCTAACGATAATATTATGGAGCTTTGTTATTCTTTCTGTAACGCACCTGTCTGTTTCTCATCGGTAAACTTGTTTATTATTCTATAAATTACAGTTACAATTAATTTTTAGCCAAAGGAGTAAAATAGATGTTATATGAAATGATGAAAACGTGACGCTGTTAAAGGTGAGGCAGTAACTGAAGAACATTATAGTTACATTGGTGTGGTAATATTACAGTGCGGCCTGCAGGCCGCATAATTTATACTAAAAATTGTTTTTCAACAAATAAAATTAATAATTTCAATCGACCTTCGTTATTAATTTGGATTAGAAATAGTTGAGTTAAAGGTCCTTTTAACAATATTTTATTTTATTAGGTTGACCCATTTTCAAGGTTAAAAGTTATTAATTAATTTGTTATTAATACTATGGCGGTTTTCAATATTTATTATTATTCATTATTTTGACCTCAAAAAGCAGTATAACTATATGTCAAATTAAACTCTAACATGAACCTGTTCAGAAGCGAAATTGTCCACAATATGGCGGCTCTATTACGTACATTTGATGTTGTTTTGATTTTACTTTTGAATTATTTTATCGTAAAACCGCGGAGAAATAATTCGCAACATAAAACAAAACTTTCTATACCAACTATACGTATTAGACGACCTTCATATTTTTCCGTGTGGTGGCGCTTAATGTAAATCGTGAATATGTGCGTCCGTTGATAATTCAGCCTATCGGAAGTGGAATTTTATCTAAAAGATGTTGCAACTCTCACTCAAATACCTACATTAAATTAAATTACAAATAATTCAATGTAATTCTATTTTTTATATAATATTTGAAAACATCTAAAAACAATTTTTATTTGACCAATCAAAAGGCTTATACAAAGTTGTCATCCTTTCAACAATTCAAAAGAAACAATTTTTGCCAGTGTTTGGAACAATTTATTATTTTGCTTAACTACAAAATTACAGTTACCGTAAATTTTCATTTTATCAATAATGAATATAGGGAAATGTAGGAAGTTTGTTATTTACGAACAAGGGGAAGCTTAAGGATGTTGTAACGGTAAAATAAGGATATCTTCGAGTCGTATTTACTGCAGGTGAAGGACTTGGAAGGAAGTGGTAAAAATATTGAGTTCATTTTAGTTTTGCAGAAATTCATTAAAGTTTTAATATTTTAATTTATTTAATCACCAATTTTCCGTTGCGAATCCTGCCAGTCAGCAAGATTAGTCGTGGTTGCAACGATTTATATTTTTCGAACGTGACGTCCCCTTTCTATTTTCTTTCCCTATTTAACTACCCAAATCCCCAAAGAAAAAAGCAAATTCACAAAGAATAGTAGTTGGTATATCTAAATCCGATTTTTTCATTTTTTATTACACAAATTTTATTTTTCCTGCTTTTTAAAGTCAAGCCAATTTCAAAACAATTATTTACTCAAATTTCATTATTTCTGTTATTGTTTTAAAAACTTGGTTATATTTTTTTCACATATTTTTTAATTGAATAACCACTCGTTATTAGATTTCGCTGGTAATCGACCGATGATTATTTGGTTACGGAAATGCGTTCGGACATTCATGTTGGTTTTGGTTGGGGTTAACTCAAATTTCTGTATTTGAAATTGGTCTGTCACATTGCTACATGTTAGCTTATAAACAAACATTTCACGATTTCAAAATTTGTTATTCTGTTTCGACCCCACATTATTATGTAAATTAAAATTTTCTAGAATTAATTAATATAGTATTTATTTTTAATTAAGTAGCATTATTATTAAGTTACTTTAGCCAATAAAGTTTTTATTATTAGCTTCGTAATACCGCCAGAGCGTTCAAGCTTTACAGTAATCTAGTGCAACGTTAAACGGATAAAGCTGCAAAAAGCTCACCGTAAACAAAAATGTTGTATTTTTCTCGAAAATGTCATTTTCTGAAGGATAGCTGATTATTGATATTTATTAAATTAAATGGACATTACAATTATTTTTAAAACATACTGTTTATCCAAAATTCCAAATGTTGTCTAAAAATGTAATAAATAATGAACAAAGGAGCAAAATGCATGATGCATACTGCGACATTAAAAGTACTCTACCTTTCATAAACATCAATTAGGGCAAACATAAACTTTTTTTATTAACTTTAATGTTAAATCTTCGTTTTTCTAATTTTTACTACTGACCCACGTGAATGGATCAACGAGACATTATATTAAAAATATTAAATTTATGTCATTCAAACCCAAACTTTGCGGTATAAATAATGTAATACAATAATTAATTGCGAAGTAAATTATGTGAAAAACCGTATGAATGAAATTTTAAGGATCTTTTAAAGAATTTCGGTGGAAGCAATAATAAAATTGCTAATCTAAAGCAAACGAGAGGATTCGCTTGTGGACAGGGCTTCATTAGCACTAATCGACACGCATACATACATTTGTGAGCTGGTTTAGGCGGTTGGTTAACCGCATTAAATTTAAATCAATCATTGAATAAAGTCAATTAAATATATAAACATAAATTTTGGAGTAAATAGAAAAAAATATATATGTATAAATAAATACACACATAAACCGACATCAAAAAGCACAATAATGTCGGCAATTTATCTCGTCAGAAGCGAAGGAGTCCTTTATGTTCTGTTTTTAGTATTAAATTGTTCCCTATGGCAAAACTAGCGTAGCTTTGTGCTGTTATCTTGAATATTCAGGTTAACAGCTTGTCCACTATGCCATCCTGGATTAGATACCATAATAACAATTTATGTAAACCTTTTTAAAGCTAATTTCAGGAGCAACACACTATTTCCTGAAATTTAAAATTTTATTCGATCATCACTAATAGGTTTCGGTTGTCCTTCAAACGTTTCCATCATCGAGAGCATCGGAAAATTTTCGTCCTGTGTATAATCTTGTTTACAAAAAAAAAAGCTGGAGAGTAAAATGTCAAAAATATTCTGATTTATATGAAAATTGAGCGTCCACTCAACATAAATAAACAAACATTAATGTATAGCATTTTTAAAATTCAAAGTTTTAATTCCAATGGCTGTTTAGAAGTCACGTCGTTCTGTAACTTTATATTTTACATTTTGCGTTTATTTAAAAAATCCATCAATTTATAATCCACAAAGTTTTAAAAGTTAACTCTTTTTGTCGTCGTAAAGCTATAAACAAAATAATTTCTATTGATGTTATATTTTAAGAAATTTTTTGTAATGTAAAGTTGATGTATTAAGGAGGGTAGATTTTGATACGTGCTTTATTTGAGGACCTGCTTTGATTAATGAGTTTGATATTCCTGGTGACGACCTCACGTTTGCCACCACAGATTATTGCGATTCAATGCGTAAGATATACTGCACAAGCTTTGAGGTCAATTTGTATTAGAAGCCAAGTTTAATTTAACGAAATGACTGGAATATATTTTTATTTCAAAGTCCTAAGTGATTCAAATTTTTTAAATCATCAAAATGTATAATATCAAAAATAGTTTTTCCATTAAACAGGACGAATCAATAATGTCAAGTTTTCTGCTAGCTTTTCTAGCAAGAATTCGTCGAAGATGCCATAAAGAGTTCAAAGAAAAATTACATTGTAGTTTTTCTTTTCTTTTAAAAGGCTGCGCTTCTCAGGATAAAAGCGCCTTTTCAAGTCTTTCGAGGATTATATATAGTACCTATTTGTAATCCTGTTCCAGGACAACTATTTTTTAAATGATATTTCAGTGTAATATTATAATGTTTCTGTTTTTATCACTAACCATTTTAGTCCTGCGGTGTATACACTATTTTTCGCAATTTCAAAAGTGAATTGGTGAAAACCATAAAATGTTATCTATTATCTCCCTTCCTACTAAGTTTATCCTTTTTTGAATATAAAGTTCCAGTTTTTTTACCTAAGAGAAACGTGATTTTGTTACCCTAGACTATTCTGCTTTTCGATGCTTCCGTGATTAAATACAAATCGCCGAAAGACAGTAAAAACTCCGGTTTTGGATAAGCTGGTTTAATATTCGCGTGTAAGCTTACGAACGCTGCTTACTTAAATGAACGAAATAAAAGTCCTAAGGGCCCTAATAGAAAAATCATTTGTCGACAGAGTAAGAAACGACCGTTTAAGAAAAGAGTGCAGCATGGCGGATATAATCAGATGGAGCAGAGCAAGAAGAAGAGCCTGAAACGAGCACATATCACACATGAACCAGAACGGACTCCTAAAATACGTTAGGGATAAAATCCCCCATGAAACCAGACCACTAGGAAGATCCCCGAAGATATGGAAGGACAGTTGAGCTTCAACTTTCCATGAAAAGCCAGATCTACACAGGTCCCCGACTTAAAACTAGCAGAAGAAGAACTTTGCTCTGAAGATGATTCTACCCCAAGTAACATTTTTAATCTGCTAGATCTCTTGCAGGGAAATCTCGCAGGGCTCTGTCCCTGCGATGGGATTGTAACAGGACTCTGTCACATAATATGAGACAGAAGAAATGGACCCTGTAAACGCTCTGTAGCAAGTATTATAACAGAGATTTTTGAGACCTACCAGGGTACCTGCATAGAGACCTGTAACAAAGATCTGCCAGGCCTATTTGTTAGAGACCTCACAGGTTTTTCTGTTAGAGACCTCACAGGTTTCCCTGTTCGATATCTTATTAGATATTAGGTATTAGATACCTACCAAGTCTCTCTGTTAGATACCTACAAGGTCTCTGTCACAGATATCTACTAGGAAGTTGTTGCAGGTGAAGAGTTAACTTTTATCATAGGTTACACGTGTAGAAAAATATTCAATATAATTAAATTAATTATATTAATTAAAATTATTAGCTCTTGAAAATAATATAAATTAAGATTATCAATAGTGAGCTACAATACACAAATAAAACCGTTTTTTTAACGAGCTTTCGGAAAATGACTTTTCCTTTTTCAAGAATTCATTTTAAACTTGAAAAAGGAATAGTCATTTTCCGTAAGCTTATTTAAAAAGTGTTTTATTTGTGTATTGTAGCTCACTATTGATAATCTTAATTTATAAATTAATTATAATATAATTAAAAATTATTTTGCAATTTATTTTTTCAGAGGTTTGTAAATTACTTGCAACAGAGTATCTAGCAGGGATCTACCACAGATTTTTTTCAGGGCTTTGTAAATTACCTGCAACAGAGTACCTATCAGGGATCTACTACAGATTTTTTCAGAGATTTGCAAATTACCTGCCACGGAGAACCTACCAGGGATCTACCACAAATTTTTTTCAGAGCTTTGTAAATTACCTGCGACAGAATACCTAGCAGGGAACTGCAAGTGCAAATAATCCTATAGAAACATCTGCTAGCTATCCGTAAGAGGTTGTCAAAAGAGACTCTGTTATAAAGACCTGGAAGACATCAGCCAGGGCTCTAGCAGAGAAATTTAATTTCACCAGGGAAAAATGTTACTTAGGAGAAGTAAATCGCATGTACTAATCGCTTAATACCTTAATATCGATCCAACTGTGATTCTAGTTTTAATAAAGCAATCAAACGATGTTGTGAACTTAAAACAATTGAGTAACCAGTAGCAAAAGTATTCTATCAGAAAAAATTGACCTCGATATGAACAGATGTCGAAAGCCTTTTTTGACTTCCGAAAAAATCAAATTGGTAAATTTTTAATGTTTCAAGTTTTTCGGCGTTTAATTAATTGAATTGTCAGATTGAATAAATTACACAGGGCAACAGTGATTCAGCGGTATGGGGTTTATGAGTCGAATTTGGGTAATTATGGTCTCCTGATTGCAAAAAAAATTTCAGATTTGTCGAATTGACTCCAGTTTTTGAGATAAAGACAACCCTTTTATATTGAAAATAAATTGAAACAAAAATATTCAATGTTTTCGAAAGGGGAACAATGATTCTGCGGTGCGGGGTTTATCAGTCGATTTTGGGTAATTATGTCTCCTGAATGCGAAAAAAATTTAAGATTTGTTGAATTGACGCCAGTTTTTGAGATAAAGACAGCCGTTTTACTTATATTAAATATAAAATTTAAAAAATTATCAATATACTGAAAGGCTACCTAAGGGAACAGTGAGTCTGCGGTGTGGGGTTTATGAGTCGAATTTGGGTAATTATGGTCTGATTGCATTTACTTTACTTCTTTGCACACATAATTAGAGAGTAAATTTTCGTTCGCCACCTTCTTACAATGTACCGTTCGATGTGCAAAACCTCAAGGAAACGACAGGTCGCATCTGCGGGGCTCAAAAATCGCGCTACGCGGGACATGGGGTGTAAAATCCGAAAACATGTCAAAATTTCATAAACGTCAAACGTGACTTAATTTCCGAAACTTTTTGGAATCGAGTTGCGACGCGACTCGTATTCCGTCTAACTGGATATACGTGCTTTAGAAAGAGATGCGACACGGCACGATTAAATAATTTGGATATAACAAATGGTGGTCCAAAAGTAATTGACACTTGAACTTCTTTTTATTTTCTTTATCATTTCCGCAATTTTCAACAAATTTTCACTATTTTCAGCTGGCCTCTAAGTTTAACTATGATGTACATTTATGCCAATTTTTTTGACATTTGGTTGCGTGGTTTATACTATTTCTTTTCATGATCTCGTAACCACATACAGACATACAGACGAACATCCAACTAAAATTCATCAAAAACTTATCAGGACATGATAAGGCCCATTTTAATACAAAAATTTCGATTTTTGATTTTTGAGTGGATTACAATATTTTCCCTTATACATACGTATACGTATGGGGAAAGTAAAAATAAAAATGAGTTAGGGCTGTTAGTTATGCAGAATATACTTAGAAGTTGTATGGTTTAAAATTATGAGAGCGTATAGGCCGAGTTGAATCAAAAATGCTGTGAGCTAAAGGCAGTCTTATACACCGGCCCCTGTGAAAAGGGTCATACGGTCATACTTTTCCTCCGATGGTTGATATTTAATCCCCAACCCTAAAATGGTTAAGGTTGAGCAGTGTATTATTCCATCGATTTGGGTCAGGGTAGCTTGGATTACAATAATGGGGTGATTACACAACCCAGGAGCGTAGCATGGATTTCTAGTACCAGAGGCAAATCTTAAATTTGCCGCCCCCAAATTTTGCAAAAAAAAGTTTTTCTTGAAGTAATTTATTACTTGATATTAATTAATTATTAAAATCAATTTATTAAAATGTATTTCATATTGCTATTGATTTAGAGAAGCTGCTACTGTAGCTGTGAGGAATATTCTCATCATTATAACTATAATTGGTAATCTCTTTTGGACTCAAAAATAAACTCCAATAAACCCAGTGCGTCGGAATCAATAAGTTTTCTTATAATCTATAAAAGAAAGCCTTACTGATTTACATGTTTCCATCTCATTACTAATCCTCTTATTTGTAACTATTTTGCGTCATCTATCCATTATCAGCTCGGCCGTTAACTGCCGCCCCCCACCAAAGTGCTGCCCGGGGAATTTTCCCTCTTTGCCTCCACGCTACGCTACTGACATGACCTGCATAACCGATCCATATCTTCGCGCGGAACACTACAACTAAGTAATATATTTTATTTTGTCGGTTTTCTGCGTGGAAACCCTGTATAATTATATCTTATATGTGTTAAGACTACTTATAGACTCAACAATTAAAGTATTAAAATTTTTACCAGTCAACCTGGTATCTGCAGCGGTGGAAAGATTATATGGGATTAGAGAAACCCTTTACTATTGTTCGAAAAAGAAATCGCCCAATTACAATCATTATCTCTTAATTCATGAGAGTCAATTACGAAGTTCTGAGCATTATTGAGTGTAGAACAGTCGAAGATTACATTATTATTTAAATTTTGAAAAATGAGGTTTGACTACAAAAAAATTAATTTGGGTCTAATACCCAATTTATCAAAGTCCAGATATCTTTAAGCAAAGGATAATTGCTATATAAATAATTGTTGTAACAGTTATTAATTTCTAAGGAAATTATCCTGTGGTTAGCAATAACCAGAGATTGATAAATTGGGTCTAAATCAGATTACATAAATTTAAACCATATCCTAAGAATACTAATTGCAAAAAATCAATCTTACATCATGTCATCAGTTTCGACTATTAACTATTCTTTTGTTGGTATTCTTGATATCATAATATATTATTTTTAATTTCTGACCTTGATCGCATTCAGGGTCGCAGAAGATTTAAGTTTAACTTCAGATGTGTAACTAATATAGCATAGTTTATAGTTTATCCTAAGCATAGTATACTCTAAGGATAACAAAGAGCTGCCTCATATTGTGTTTTGAGCTTATATAAATTTATATCTAAATTTGGAATCCTAAGCTACTCAGTAGTCGAGCAGCCCCGAATTCGAAAAAAATTATGTCTGCCTTTTCTCGATTTTGATTGACCTGATTGGGTTCGTGATAATAAAACTAACCATTAGACGTGAAAATAAATGAATAATAATTTGCGATATACCTATCTGTTGGTGGCGCTCGTGACGCTAAAAAATTTCAACAACATGGTGGCTCTTTTACGTATACTTGATACCCTAGTTTGATTTTGAATTATTTTACCGTAAAAATTCACAACATAAAACACTAAAAAAATACAAACATTTGGTTTATAAATATAACTTTCTATACAACTATACGTAATAGATTAACTGAATAATTTTCCGCGTGGTGGCGTTTGTTTAATGTAATTCGCGAATGGTAATCAGGAACTTTCCCTTTATGTTTCAACCAACGCCAACGGTCACTCCCTACCCAGGTAAATTTGATAATATCTTTAAACAATTGATGTTTGTTGAGGCAAGCAAGCTATATAGGAAGTACGAGTAAGGAATAAGATGAATGGCAAAAAATTAATTAAAAATTTTATGCAAAAATTAGGATCATAATCTAGAGAGCTAAAGCTTGATAGAAAATTGAATAAGACATCGACTTCTTTAAGTCCACTAAAGGGTCTTGTTCTGCTTTACATAAATTCCTTTGTTGAGATCCTGACGACTATATTAGAGAATTGGAGCTTGTTAAAGGACGTATAGCATTGCATTCATTATTGGTTACTGCTTTGACGTCAAACTAATAATATATCAAATTAAATCCTTACATAATTTATTACTTACATGGGTCTATTGATTATATATAGCATTAGAATATCTCAATTTGTCGTTAATTATTCAATTTGGAGTGACAAAAATTGAAAAGCTTTTCATTAATTTTTATTATGCTACATAATATTTTGAGCGGATGTTTGCCTTCATTTTCCAGGCCAAGATTTAATTTGTAGTCGAAAATTGTTTCAAAACCGCATTTTTGAAATGAAATAAAAATTTTTATTAAACATACACAATTTGAAAGTATTTACTTTTTCGTATTTTTACAGTATGTGAGCAAAAACAATTTCATCATAATTCGCGGTTCTGTGCACAATATATCTCGCACATTTTTTTCGCAGATTTCTACTCAATAAATGAATTGACGTATTTGAAATTCACTGGGCGTATTCTATTGCGATCTGACCCGATATCCTGAATAAGTCGACCAAACAAATTTCGAATTGATTACTCCTATTGTTTTTTCATTTGTATGCTCTTCAGAGGTGTTCGTCGAACTAAATGTAGTGAACATTTCCATAAATTTTTAATACAAACAATAAATGGATCATTTAAAAATAACAACGAAAAATTAAACATCAATTTTTGAAATATCATCGACTCAGAATTACAATTTGTCACGTACATAATTTAATTTTTAAAATATCGACGTTTTTATGAAATTATGGGAGCTAAAACAACCAGATAATAACTTTTTGATAAAACTATAACTCAATGTAATTATTTGTAAGAATGTTAGATAAAAGTTTACATTGTGTAACAACACAAGAAAATCAATAACGAGAATTTACGGCCCTGCATTTGATTACTTCGGTTCATCTCTTACCATATTATAATAGTATGTTGTTCACTTTGTTACGAAACTCTAATTCCTATACATCAAATTAAAACTAAATCAAAATTTACGGCTTTTATTTGCTTCATTAATTTTTATTTTGTTCTTAGATTAAAGTACGAAGAGTTAAACCTGCTAATTACTTTGTCAAATTCCTATTTGTTGACAAAGTTCCCCGACTGTGGTTAGTCCGGTGGTAGAGCGCTCTACTGCTGAAGTTACCGGGTTTAATTCTTGCTGAAACTATTTAACAAAAATTAAAAAATTCCGCTGCAACCAACCTCACATAATTCTCCAAGCTCAAGTCGGGGGTCGAGGAGTCTAATGCCGAATAGTACGTGGAAGAGAATTTTTATTCAAAGGGTTTATTTGCATCGATAGGTTTTGCAGTCTACTGAAGTCAAGACACAAAGATTTTGCTTTGAAACAAACACATTTTGGTTGCATTTATTTACGAAGCAGGTAGGTATATATTATCAATTTCTCAAAGTAATCCGTTTATTGTTAGATAAAGGTCGTCGATGTGAAACTCGCACTCAAGCTACTAATTGACTGTCGGTTTTGGTAAAGATTAGAAGCGATTGAGCTTATTGAAAATGAATATATCCAATCAGTACCAACGGCTTTTTTTCAAAGCTTTCCTAAGCGGAAAAATTTTAATTTGCCGTATTTTTAACGTTCATAAGACACCGATATCATCGGAGATATCCCTTCCATCATTGCAGAGAGCTGATTATATTTGACAAACTCGAATACTTCAGAAAGTTTGAAAAACGAAAGCTACATCTGAAGCAGACTCTATTGCAAGTTTTTGCACCGTTGTGTATTGTTAATTAATTTAAAGCTGCTGTTTTACCGTTCTTGCAGGTATTTAGGTAATTATTAAATTTGCATAGAGTCTGTGTTGAAATTCAACTTCTTTTGATGGGTTAATTTTCGACATTGTGTGACAGCTGCCGTTGAAAGACGCTTCATGCTCGGTCTGTTAACAATCAAGTCGAACACCTGTGAGTGTAGATTATAGCAAATTATGTAGACAACGATTTATCACTACATTTGGTATAGTGTTTGAAGTCTAATGTTCTATTCTTGATATCCACCTGAATAATTTCATTCTAAAGCTGAATATCTCTACTATCTCCTATTCACGAGGCTGATTGGTCCTTGGTGGTTTAGGGGTGTTGGGGTTATGATACAGACGTAGCATCTTTTTCTACGGAAGGTCACATCAAAAGTCGGTCGTTGACGGAAGATGATCCAAAGAACTGGTCTCGTGTTGTACCCAGCTGTCACCTATGGCTCCACGTGCCACACCCCGCGCAACTACATTGACCTGCAGGCTAAACTTTGTGATAGTAACCAGATATGGCCAACTCTAAGAGAAAACAGTAAGTTTTTTAGTATTTTAGTACTGAGTTGAGGCTTCAGAAGCTACTTATGAAAAGGTTCAAATCACAGACATCAACTTATGGGCGAAGCCTATCGAGCTCATCCGGCCATGGTACTGCGGTGCGGAAAGTACTTTCTCAAGACAAACAACGATGCCGAAAGTGGAAACAAATAAAACAGACATAAAGATCGGAACATAGAATGCTAGGCGAACAACTAACAATCCTCCTGGATCAAAAACCTCAGAGACTGGATGGGACTCGGCTCGCACAAACTACTCAGAACAGTACAAAACCGAAACAAATTTGCCCGAAGAAGAATGGCAATTAATATGCAAATACAAAGGTGGAATCATTTCATTGCTTGATTAAATTTCAATAATTTGCTTGATTAAATTGCATGCACATTTGTTTTCTATATCCTGATGTGATAATAATTAAACATCATTTTATAATTTTCAATGCTTTAATTAGTACCTACGTGTGGCCTTCAAATCAACGTCTGAATGTTGTTACATTTATTTGTATGAATACTCCTGAGGAAAAGAAACTTACGAAAGGGACTCCGTGGCAAATTGAGTTTACTGAATTACACATTTGCAAAGTTTGAATTTTATATTTTTATATTTTATTATAAAATTACTAAAAGCTATTTTGATGTTACTTTGCTCAAAAAAGTATCTAAGTTTTTTTATGTATAAACATATGATACGGTCAATGATGACAATTCGGCCAATGACATCATTAACCATACATTTTGGCTGATGTTGTTATTTAAAATTTTATATGTGGTTTTTATATCATTGTCCGGGCAATGACGTTAATGTCCAATACAGGGTGGGCAATGATGAAACTACTATTCTACAGATTCCATATTCTATTACTCTTCCAGTTTTGGCTGACGCAAACACGACAAATCACAGATCCACCCTAAATTGAATGAAATGATTCATCATGATGAAGAATGAAAATGACGATTAAATGATGATGAAAAAGTATCGCATACTTGTTGCCCACCGTTAACGGGCGTTGACGTCAATGGCCGCGGTCAATGACGTTATTGGCCAACGTAAATGGACATTGACGTCATTGTCCGTAACATATATGGTAAAATCAATATTCCATCCCTTACTACCCTAATACTACCTTTTAACGAAAACCTACTTCAAAACAATTTTTAGTAACTCAACTTACTAGGTTCTTTAATTGTATAGGAGTATCATATTATATTGTGTTGATCCCGAAAACATAATTTCAAATCCCGAGAAAGTATTTCAATAAACAATCTTATGAAATAATTTTTTTTTTTAATTATATTACAAAACAATGAGTTTATTCCCTTGAGGATTACAGCTGGATCCTCCTCCGGTTTCAATTACCGTAAAACTAATTCAATTACTTGAAAAGTATGGAATTGCTGTTTCTGAGACTTTTAATTGAAAAACTTTCAGTTTCACCGTCGCTAAATCTGACTATTCAAGATTATTGTAGTTTCGATGTTGTCAGCGGTGGCAAAGAAAAGAAGGAAGAAAAGAAAACCGCCATCATTCTTTCTGGATTTTTTAATTTCGCATTTTATGTTGCCAGATTTTGTGGTTTCTAGATTTATTCTTACGATCAATAATGTAATTGTTAAGAAAATTAAGTTAATAGACATTGCACTGTTCCAGCTTTAATTATCCATTAATCAAAACTTGGAAATTGGTGAACGAGGCAAAGCCGAGTTCGGCACCTAGTTGTAACCGATTTAAGTATTAACATTATTGTAGGATCCCAAAAATTTTTTACTGTCATCGAATTACAAATAAAAAGTTTTTATTCTGCTAGGTGAAAGGCAGAAAAAGATCTATATTCTCCAACATTTTTGGAGAATTTAGCCGGTATGGGCAACTGCAGGAGTAAATACCTAAATACTCTTGTTCTAAAAATTATCTTTTGGAATCAACGTGAAACTTTAGGTCTGGATTCTAGATTTTAGACAGGAGGATAGGGAGGTATCCCAACGCGCAATTAGGCCACTAAATCGAGCCCATTGTACTACCTCCAATGCGACAGTTCTCCGTCCTATCACTCCTCAAGCCATCCTGTCTCCAGGATGAATTTGAATATTTTGGCAGGCGAAGTGTTACTGATTCTGGTCATGTTAGGCCATAAGTCCCCTAACATCGTACCTCTAGTTGACGTTAGAGACGGACAGTGTCAAAGCTCATGTTCCGCTGTTTCGTCTGCTCAGTTGCATCTCCAACATCTGGGGTTCTCTACAAGTCCCAGTGTGTTGAAATGTTTATTCAGTTTACAGTCTCCAGTAAAGATCCCTGCAACTGCCTCTGGACAGCTTCATGTAATATTTTGAATGTTCACTTAGAGAGTGCCTCAATCGCTGCCCTTGCTTGTCTGCATTCAGTTTCTTTCGCTCATCTGCAAGAGTGCAGTTTTTGGATGTATTGTTTTAGGAAAGTATCGAGAAGGTATCGAGCTGACACAATCATCAGCTGTTGGAAGGCTGTTGGAACCGTTTCTTGGCAGTTCGTCCACTTTTGCGTTACCCTCGTTACCTTGATGGCCTTTCACCCACGAAAGGAAAATTACATTTAAGTTTGATATCTCATTTAGTGTCTAGATGCATTCTAGCACCAGACTAGATGTGACCTTGTGACTCCTCAGTGCGACAAGTGCCGCTCTATTATTTGTAGATATCTGAATATTTTTGTCGCAGATACATTTATCTTGGACTGTTTTTGCGCAGTGCAGTATTCCCATAAGTTCCGTTTGGAAATCCGATGTGTACTTGCCCAGCGACATGCTCATGTTTAGATCAAGTTCATCAGAGAAAATTTAAGCTGCTGAGTCAACGTTGCTTTTGGAACCGTAATAGGTCTTCTTTGGCTTCTTAGGTCAGAGAAAGAGGCTGATATCCTACAATGAGTATGCTATATCCAAGGATAATATGTTAACAACTGCTAGAGAAATAAAAAAAATGTTGGAAAATTATCAATAACAGAAAGTAGTAAAGTTTCATGGAATTAATTATTGCAATTATGGAATTTGCTTGTGCAAATAAGTCAGATTGTAGGAAATTTTGTAACTTGAGTTTTAAAAGAGAAAAAAGAAATTAAAAGTTAATTTTAATATTATAATAGTAAAATAAATCAGTAAATAAAATTTTCTTACTTTTTAAAATGTGAGGTTAAATAACTGTCAATGGCTGCGTTCACATATGATGCTGACTAGTTGCTTTCGAATGCAGTCACAAATCAAGGTAAATGACCATTATCCATCTTATTTTGTTGACTTGAGTTTATCGTGTTATTGCAAGTCAGGGACGTATAGTAAATATTCGATTTAGATGTACCGAGAAGCAAGGTAATTTGACTCACTTGAAGTGTTTTGAAATTAATCGGTTCTACAATCTATTTATTATAAAGTAGTTTCAGTAAACGCTTCTTGAAGGTCCCAACGCAAGGTGTACAGTTTGGCATATTTTTATATTTAATAATATTGATATTATTAACAGCACTTATAGTAGATAATATATTCATATTTTAATAGCATAGTAATCGGGGGGAGGGGGGTATGTACATTATATGACTGATTGACAGAATATTTAATAATATACTGCTTATTACTGCTACTTGTTGCTTAATTCTGCCTAGTGCTGCCAATACTGCCGCTTACTGCTGATACTGTCTAATTCTGCCTATAATGCTATTTAATGTTCAGGTTAGTAACGGCAGTAAATAGCAGTGTTAAGCAACATCAGCAGTGGTAGTCTTAAACAGTATCATCAGTAAATGACTGTATTAAGCAGTATTTCCAGTAAGTGGCGGTACGCAATGACCAATATTGCTTAATACTGCCGATACTGCCTGATACTTTCGATATCGGCCATTTACTGTTTAATACTGCCCGATACTGCCACTTGTTGCTATAATACTGCCTGTACAGCCAGTCAGTGTTATTTATACTGCTGCAGTGATTCAGCCCCCTTTAGCAATATACTTTCTTTTTGTAAATAAAATATTATGCAGATATACTATGTTGGGCACCTACAGTTTTATGTGATGCACTTTCACTTCGAAAAGTAAGTTACAGCTTTTCCAAACTGTAACCAGCTCTTATACAGCATATAATTGATTAATATGTATATTGTATGTAGTTAGGGAGTGACCGGTGCATTATATTTTCGTTATTAACTGCGGCCGGACAATATAACTAGAAGAGGTAGCATTAGTGGCACTCTATTACATGAAATGGTGAACAGATAACCGTTTTACTTTCGGAACGACCAGCACGAATGCGTAACATTAACTAAGTATAATCTAAAGCATGGAGGCATTAAGTTATCAAACTAAATTGTAGGTAGGCCATGTATAGCTAGGAATTGTTTCCATTAACCGGTAAATCTTGAAACATAAATTAGTCATAAATAACATCCGTTTTGAATTGCTTTAATGTAAATTGTAAAGGAATCCCAAATATTGGAACAGAGTAGCACACAAAACCAACTTTTGTATCTATTATCGGTTAGATTTATGAGGAAGAGGCGGTAGTGATCAGACTGTCGCCTCTGCCCCATTAAATCGTGTTTACCGGTAATGACCTGTGCTAGCCTAATGGTCGATCACACGTGCCTAACTCCCCATTATATGTTCAGGACACCTTTATTTTCCTCTTCCAGTGTCATCCCTAACTTTCCGTTCTTTTATATTAAACTTGATATCCTCTAAAGTAAAACTTGAGAACAAATTGACCTTTTCGAAATATTAAAATCAATAGCATCTTTGCGATATTGATCAATTGCTACTTGAAGTTTTCAAAAATGTCGCTCTAATAAAAAGAATTCATCTTTAGTGAGGCAATTTAAAAAATTCCTATAAAATTTGATTCAAATTACACGAAATTGACCATCAGGGAGTTGGTTAATAGGACACTGAAAAACTCTAAACGTGCACACGCACAATCAAATTTGTTTTACGATGAGATTGTTAGCCTGTGCAAGATAATCAAAATACAAAAACGGTCCCTTTATGGCCGAAAAATTTTACTAAACTTTCTTAATTACCACTCGTTGTTTATCAATTCTATTTATCATCAAATCAACCTTCCTTACTCTAATTACATATGTGCCTAATTATTTCGACCTTTCCGAAATTTGTAAACATGCTGCATTATACATTTTATATAAAAAAATACTGAAATTTCGCATTTGTTATAAAAGGCGAAAAAAAGCTTTTTATTTTGAAATAACGCAGTATTTTGGTGAAAACTGAAACGTAGCTTAATATAACGTGCATTTGTAAAAGTGCTCGTAAATTAGCTATTTTCTGATATTAGAGATAAATAAATAAAAACGGCTAAAAATATTGGAAAAATTCACAGTTGATAGATAACTGTTGAAGCGTAAAATCCAATTGCTGTAAAATAGATGCACTCAAATGTTTTTATAAGGGAAAACTTGATATTTTATAGCAACTTTTTGGGTAGATTTACTTTGGAATATTCCCGAGCATCTTATAAAATTCAATGCTGTGCATTTCATACATGCATGTGTATGCACATAAGCAATTTTACGAGAATGCTTTTACTTCGTGAGAAATGAAACTCGATTTATCTAAGAGAATAACCAATTTTTATTTTTTTTTTTTAAATAATCAAGGTTTATTTTTTTAAATTTAAATTATTTTCATGAAAACCAAAATTGAGCTCAAAATTTTTAGCATTTTTAAAGCTTAAAAGGTTTAATTGAATCGATTTTCTTTAAAATAATGTTAACGTAATCGCTTTAAAGCTCTTATAGATGTTCCAGCATAAATTTATTAAAGGATATCTTTTTTACATAAAATTTTATATTAATTTAACATAAAAGCAAAATTACGTCGTGATCACGTTCCTTTAGGTATCTAGGATATCCAATGTATTTGCTGAAGAAAATTTATATTCCTGCATCGCTGCAACTGCAACTTGGATTTGATAATTTTTACGAAACCATGACCTGGACCTGCAAACAGGTTGAGTATGTTATCAGTAACATTTATAGACTTTTAAAACAAAAGGATTAATTCTGATTATGCCACAATGGAATGAATCAATTATTGACTGGAAAAGCTAGAACCCGATAACGCATGTTTTATTCATGGAGACACATTCCCATCCATATATTAAGTAAATGGTGAAGCGATCAGTGACGCAGGTGCACCCTAAAAATATTCGCTTATAACACCGTAATCCCGTGCTAAATTTGATTTAGAAGCAGGTTTGGCAACTCGATCATTCATTTGTTAAGCTCTATCGGCGCAGATTAAAATGCCGACCACATTAGTCATTCATAAAGCTTCATAAATTTGACAATATTTAATATAAAATGGTGCACTTTAATTAGCAATTAATACTAGTTTAAAAAATATGCAAATGCAAATCAATATAAAATAATATCTAGCTATATTGAAGAAATAGTTATGGAAATTCAAAAATATATTGAAGTATGTAGGTAATTCTCTCGAGCATGAAAAATAATATTGATTGCCAACAGAGTCATGAAAAATATAAACTTTCTTTTGAGTTAAAATTACAGCTCAAATATTTCCGACGCTAGCAAAGTCATTACAAAAGCAATTTAAAAAAATTAATAAATAAAAGAACAAAAGTCAGGTTTATTCCTTTGCGTTAAAGATGTGGAAATAATATTTTGTTTTGTAGATTTCGATAAAATTACCACAAACAGTTTTGCAAAAGGTGCCCCAGTTTTAATTAAACATAACATACTCATTAAATAGTTTTCACTTTTAATATTTCGAGAACTAAAACAAAAAACCTTCTCAAGCAGTTGAGTAGCACTCAACTCCATTGGAGAAAAGCTACCACTTAGAGAAAATTATTTAACTAATTAAAAATTTATTTGATACTCAAATTATTTCATAAAAGATGATGTGGTGCAAAAATTTATCTTGATCTGGATTCGAACTTCGATTCCAGGACACAATGAGTGGACACTTTAAAAATTAACATTAAATTTCTTGCTAAAGGATTTGCAGATAGATTAGCAGTTTTTATCTTGGCAAGTGTTCTTAGTGAATATTAATGATTGATTTATGAATTTTATCAAATACTTTTTAGAGTCAAGTTATTCTTCAAATTTCCGATAATTTTTAATATCATGGTTAAACAAATAGAAAAAAATCTACACGGAAAAAAATTACTTGGTTCAAATAAGTACCATTTAAATCAAGCAATTCTCTATTTGCAAGTAGTTAAAAATTTATTTGATTTAAATAAATATATTTTTGAATTAAAAAGTTCTGTTTCCTTTCGCCGCAAATATAATCTTCATTCAAGAAAACTAACTTGAAATAAATTCTTTGCATCATGTAAGTTACATTGTTAAATTAAAATATGGTTTTCTTAAATAAAGTAATATAGAATTTAGTTGATTGAAATAAATATCATTTAAATTAAGAAAATTTCATTTTTAAATAGCGGCAAGTAAATATTATCTTGATTTAAGAAAATCATATTTTTAATTAAGTAGTGTTTATTCAAGTAACTACATATTATATTTCCGTGGTGTTGGAGAGAAACATGATAAGGGCAAATGTAAGTTTTATTTATTTACTTACTTTCATCAAGTTTTTATCAAATAAAAATAATAGGAATGCGACTTATTATTGTTCTGCCTAATTATTACGTTCATAGTGCGTAGTGCTAGAGTTATAATATAACGAGCAAATGAAAATATAGCACAAATTATCAAAAAAAAACTTATCAAAAAAATTTCCATATTTGCACTTAGGGGCTGTCCATTAATTACGTAAGGACGATTTTTGCAATTTTTGACCCCCTGTCACATCTTACGTAAGGATTATTAAATAAAATTAATGTTGAGCGCTCCCCTCTCCTCCGCTTATATTTATAAAATATAAATAAATATGGTATTGTTATTATACAGAAAATACAAAAATTTAAATTAAATTCTATGTTTTTATAAATAAAAAGTAATCAAGATTAATTATTTACATAAAAAAGTTAAAACAAAAAATTCAAAAAATGGGTAATCCCTTAATATACAGGTAAAAATAACTGATTTAATTTAAAAAAAAGTATTTTACGAAGCTTACGTAAGGAATACGTCGGACCCTCCCCTCCCCGACGTAAGGATCCGTAAGATTTCCGATACCTCCCCCCCTCCCCCCAAACCCTTACGTAATTAATGAACGGCCCCTTATCAGTTTTCTCCCAAGCACCATGGATTTCAAAATTGGATGTTTTTAATAACGCAATTAATTATTACTTTTAAATCAATAAAATCCAATTTTTTAAATTCAGAAAGTAGAAAGGTATATCTATTGTGCGTGAAGTTAAGCCCCCTTTTTTTGAAAACTAAAAATTTTGTTTCTAATGTGTTGTATTCAGTTTGTATTGTTAGTATCGAAAACGTTTTTTCGTTTCGTGAAGCATAAAGTTAAAAATCGCGAAAACCCATTTTTTGCGCTGACCCCCCATTTTCGAAAATTTTGAAATTTTGTTTGTATTGTGTAATTCAATTTGTATTATTTGTATTGATAAAAATTAAAGCCCTAAGTGTAACATTAGTCGCGTAAATCGCCAAACAAAATTTCACGCTGGCCCCCCTTTTTCGAAAATTTTGAAAATTTTTTTTGTGTTGTTTTGTATTAAGTTTGTACTGTTTGTATCGTTAAAAATTAAAGTTTTAAGTTTAAAATTAACTGAGTAACAAAATTTCAAAATTATTTTTGTATTTCTATGCAATTTGTATTGTGTAGCAATGCAATTTGTATCGTATACATTAAATTGTTAACTATTGCAACAGTGAAGCTACACAATAAGTCACATCAAAGTAAGTTAGTATTAGTAACTAAATAATTATGTTTTTTATTGAGTATTACCATGAAGCTTCCTTCGTATAGCTACCGATAGCTACGATGATAAATAACTGCTGGGCTCAATAATTCTTTTATAAAATCGAATATCGTATATAAAGAATTTTGAAAAACTTATTTTTACGGGTTCGTTTTTTTACATTTTATGCAGAATTAAGCAGTGTTCGTATTTTTGAAGTTTTCCAACTGCTTTAAATTAAATATATTCTAAAAATAATGCTAACATAAACGAAAATATTTAAAGTAAAATCGATTGATACCAACTGAAAATCAAATTTAATAGTGGGGGTTTTATATTTCTTTCCCTCACAATTTTAATTAAAAACATTTTGAAATCAGCGTTATTAAAACAATGCACAAGAAATTGATAGCAAATTCGAATCAAAACTCTTGTACTCTATAACTGCGACAAAATTAAAGCCGAATTATTTAAATTTTCGAGTATTATCTTGTTTTTAGGTTGGTAACTTAAAATAAACCAATCGGTGATGCGTTACATAGAAAAAACTGTGGTTCTTATAATATAACCATAAAATTTGGTTTGAGATGTGAATTTGATGAATTTGTTAGTGAGGTCAAGTAACTTTCTAAATATAACAAGAAATAAAGCGGTCTAACGGCCGCCTTGATATTCTAGTGTTTGAAACGTATAGAACTTAGTACGTCAGTTGTGAAATTTAATTGTTCAGGTTGTACGGCTTGAAATCCGATCAGTTATAACATTTTTATTTTCAATACATTCCTATTGATGTATCTAAAATTTAGTGTACATAGTGTTACGAAACAATACTGGTTAATTATATTTGATAACTCATCCATGATGACTCATATATGATAACCTTGGATTTAACTAATTGTTGAAATTTGGTTTGTAATTCAAACAATAAGAAAGAAATTTTAATGATGAAAAGAAAGTCTATTGCTGAAGCTAATAAAATGGTTTATTGTATTGCCTACTAAGTTTGTTCATTTTTAAATTTTAATTTACATATTATAAGAATTGCAATGAGCAAAGTGCTATTAATTAAATTCAACTTAAAAATGAATTTATATCTTCTATAAATAATAAAAGTTAATTTTCTCTCTAAAAGAATGCAATTTTAATTTTAATCAAGCTAAAAAGAGTAATTAAATCTCTCTCTCCCTTTGATACTTTGATTACTTTTAGAAACCTTTCTACCTGCAAATATATTTCTAGTAAATTTTTTATCTGAAACAATCATGAATGCGACGTTCAATTGTGTTATCAGTAAGAATTACCTATGGCGCTGCTAAAGAAGCCGCGTGTGAAGGCTGCCTTAATTTAATATATGTTGAATAACATCAAATTAATATTCGACAGATAAAACTGTTTGGAATATTAGTAATTAGTTATTATTATTATATTTTTTTTGTGCTTTTATTTCAAATGCGAATTGGTTCTGTTAAATTTAATTATTTACAATAATAACATATATACACACAAATAATCACATATTAATAGATCCAGTGGGCTGGGGCAAATACAGGTAATTACAAAATTTCCATATGTAAATTAATATTAGCAATATTAGCAATTAGTAGCAATATTCATACCATGGAAAACTTGGTACCATGTCGGTTTCCTCCCCACTTTCCCCTACTGATGAAACATGAAGTATTCATAATAATTCATTAAATTGTTGAAAAGTTTCCAATTTTTCTTTAAAATTTTCATTCATTATTTAAACGCCGCTGTATGATTATGTAGCAAGAGAATACTGAATTATATATGAACTACATTTTTAAAGTCAAGATGTATGAGATATTATAAATCACATAGTTTATAGTGCATTCAGTGCAAAAAGTTGGTTGATTCGGTTAACAAAAAACTTGATTTGTGTGCCCATAGAAAAATTTTACTGCACCCTCAAAACCTTCTCAAGCGTTTCTTGAGGATTTTTTTTATTAGTGTTATTCGAAAAGCTGCCGGCATTCAGAACTCACGATAATTGTATTATACCGAATGTTGCAATTTAGTTACTATTTATGCCAACATTTTAATAAATTTTTACCAATTTTTCATTTTTTAAATTTTCGATAAATTTATTTTGACAGTTATATTTAGGGTTTAAGCTTAAAATTACATTTGTGAAGGAAATTCTGAAATATTTTATTACCTATCAGACATTCTTGTTTTTCTCATAAGTCGTAATTTTGCTTTCTAATTTCAAATAGTTTCATTGCATTTGCTGCAATTTCCTTTTACGATTTACTTAAGTTAGGCGCAGTTTGGTCATTTACTGCAAATTCCGAGGTACCCAGGTCGAGCACAGGTGAATTAATAACTCCAGAAAAGTTAATTAGACTTTACGAGGATCTATAGGCGGTTTGTGCTACTGTGCCACTGTGCCTGGCACAATGAATTTTTATTTCCTAAATATACTGCGTATGAAAATGAAAACTTATATTGTATGATAGAGAGTAGAGTGTATGATAGTATAGTATGATAGAGTAATTGTTTGTTGAGCAAGGAATGTAATAAAATGCAAAAGATAAACAAAGAAAACTACAATGAAAACAAAAAGACACTTAACTGTTCAGTTTTCAAGCTTCCATTAACCTGCAACGATATCAGGTTATAACATCCTTGGAGTTCCTTTTTAGTTTATTCTTATGTTTTAATATTATGGAAATTTAATTCTTACAATGAATAATTTCAATATACGTAATAATATTCATAGCGAACTCAATGTTGATGTGAAATCAAATATTGAAATTCTTCACAATATTGTCTTTACGACGTACAGCGTATTTTTCTTTTATTCGCCTCAATTTTCAACAAATATTTGACTTTTAAGATGATGAACATGCAAATCAATCGAATCTAAAAATTTACCTACTGAGGGTCTTCCTTAAAAATAATATGGTTTTTATTGACAATTTTAATTATTGCAAAAAGTTTTAAAATTTAAAATTCTTAGAAATCGGAAAATTTTGATCGATTAATTAGCATAATCATAGATTCGCAGTGAAACGCGATGTTAACCATAATCAGAAGTTATTCTAAAATACTAATATAATTAATTGGCCGGAAACTGATAATCATAGAATTATAGTTCAGGAATAGGTCATTATTATCAACAAAGTGGATATTAGACTTTTACATTCCATGAATAATAAAGACCATCCACAGGCAAGGCCGTCTTCAGAATTAGAAAAATTGCTAAAATGTCAAATACAGTAGAATCCGCTTAATGTGATCTCGGATAATGTTATCAGTCGGTTATTGTGATCATATTTTTGGAAACCGGCCACATTTTCTTTCTTTTTTTTCTTCTATCTTGTTCTAATCCAAGTCTTCTAAAATTCGCCTTTTTCTAAATTTCGCTAATTGTTATCAGTTATCGGTTAATATTATTAAAATGACCTTGGCCCGAAGTGATCACATTAAGCGGATTCTACTGTAACATGTGAGGTTATATTCATTGATGAAAAGGAACCAACGGAGTAAAACATCAAAATTTTGAAAAGAATTAGAAAAAGAATTAAAATAGCTAATAGCCGTATTTTGCAGTTGCAGCAAAATAGCATTTAAAAAGTATTCACACTGCAGCGAAATCTCTAAAATGACTCCCCCCTAAATTTTAGAACATAGCTAAAATTAGTCAGCTAAAGGTGCTCTGTAGTAGCAAACTATTATATAGAAACAGTCAGCTAACTGCTGCAATGAGCTAGCTAATTATATTTAACATATTAACAGCTGTGAAAATAGCTTCATTTTATTATTTAGAAATTATCTAATCTTCAAAATTAAATTACTCCTATTTTTTATTGGGATTTTAATCAAAAAAATGTAATTATTTGTAAATTTTAAATTTAAAAATATTACCATTCTTCTAGTAACTCTTGGAATAGCTAATTAAAAAAAAAAGTTAATCACTTAACAGATTCGCAGTCAGAAAAATGCTTTTGCAAAATGCAAAGGCTAACAAAATTCGTGGAATTGTGGTTCCACTTAGGAATATGCGGTTATAATGAGTAAAAACTCCACACTACCGCCTATTACGAGCTATTAGTATCTTTAAGTTGGATTAGGTAAGATTAAAGTTAGGTTAGATTTATGTTAAGTTTAAGTTAGGTTTAAGATTAGAATTATTAAGATTGGAAGGAAAATTTGGATTAAAATATATTTAGTTAGTGGAAAAACAATCTCGTCCAAATACAAGTTATATTGAAAAAGGATAACGGGATCGTGGAATGCTAAAGAAAACAAACTAACTGTTGGTCGACCTTACGGTTATGTATTAAGCCATCTTCAGGACTAAAATACAAAGAAATTGAGATATGAATCTCACATAGGGATAAGGTTCTACAGTCACCTCACAATCAAAACGTTCAACATTAACGTTGAAAACACCCTCCACTTTTGACTGTGAGGTGAGTGTAGAACCCTACCCCTATGTGAGATCCGTGTCTCAATTTCTTTTTATTTTAGTCCTGAAGATGGCTTAATATATAGCCAAAATGTCGACTTAGAGTTAGTTTGTTTTCTTTAGCGTTCCACGATCCCGATATCCTCTTTCAATATGATGAGTTAGGTTAGGCATTCGTCATCATCAGCCAGCCATTTCTGTTCACCGCTGAACAAAGTCTCTTACTCTGGGAGAAAGGTTTTGAGCATTTAGACTCCAAGGTTGCTAAATCCGGATTGTGGAATGCCTGTAATTCTGTTTTTTATTAGTTGATGACGGCAATCATCAACCCCGGCTTTACATGCCCTCCGAAGCACGGAGACGGTCATATGAAAGTTTTAGGCTCTCCCCGGATTAAAACTTAGTACCTTGGAGTCAACAGTTGTTCGGCTAACCTACTAATGACTAAGGAACGGATTTATATGTATTTTTGCATTTTTCGTTCTTGGTAATTTCGCAATCTATCGCCATCTAAGCTTTCCATAACATTTTTAGTAAAAATTATATCATCATAAAAGGTACAGGTATTGAATTACCGCCATCAAAATATACAAAAAATACATATAAATCCGTTCCTTTACCGTCTCAGATTAGGATTAAGTCAGGTTAAATTAAGTAGAATTAGGTTTGCTTAGGTTATTAATTTTTCTGCTTTGTCAGCCTGTAACCTTCAACTCCTAAACATAGGCCTCTCTTTCATTGGCAACTGGTCCTCTTAAAACTTCTAACCCTAAAATATACTAAAATTTTTCAAAAAATAACAAAAGTTGTTTTTAACATCCGCGGAGAAAACCCAAAGATGGCCTTAAATGAATTCAGATTGTCGGGAGTGAAAAATAGAAGTCCAAATATTGGGTACGAAATTGTCATAACGTAAAATTTCCTGAAAGTAAAATAATCAATTGGGAAAAATTCTGGGTATGGAATTTTCGGAAGTAAATACAATTTGCACCATATATTTATGCGAAGCAGTGGTTTAATCTGAACGGATGTCTTACTGTCTGTTTATATATAAAAAATCTACAAACTATTATCATAGGTAACAGCGCCGGGCGGAAGGGCAAAATCTAAGATTTTAATTAGATTTTTCTTTATTAGATTTTAACAGCCCGGGGCTGGTTATCCGAGTACGGTACGAGAAGGACAGAGGATGCCGAAAAACTAGTTTTTTGCCAAAAAATTGATTCTCTTTCTGAAAATTTATCAATTGTTCAAATTGTTCAAAAGGTAAAAACCTTTTATTCCACTTTTTCAGCCATTCATGCGCATTATCCATAAAATCTCGTTAATCCATTCATGTGCAATCAACCGCCAACTAACTTCTATTTATTAAAAATAATTAATATTTATTATTATATTATTGTATAAAATAATAAAGAAAATAATTTCTTTATAGATAAAGGTTTTATTTAATTCAACAAGAACTCTCTGTGAGTGACTGTGTCCTGTGTAAGTAGATTTAATATTTACGTAGAATTCCTTAAGTTACTTTTAACTATTCGTATTAGCTGAACGGGTAGTGGTTCAATGCCCACTTTGTACTGAAGCTCTAGGCTTATTGTACCCCGTTTTTCATTAAGATGTTAAGGAAAGTTATTAGTATTTGGATCAACAGTTCGATGTTAAACAGAGGGCTGAGCTAAGAAATTTTGCCGAGTCCGGGATTTGAACCCAGAATTACCGCTCATAACTAGCCACCATTGTGGTCTTACTTTTAACTAACTTACCCACATCCGTAGGAACTACAATTTCAAATTTATTTCAAATTTGCTAAAAATAAACAAGAAATAAGATTACAGCATTGCCTTAAATGAAAAACGCAGAGAATACGGTAAGTACTACGATAAAATTGAAAATTGCTAATTTTTTGAGAATATAATATATAAATAACATAGAAAATAAAATAAATAAATAAAAAATTTGCAAAGTAAGCTTTTGCGTTTTTTTAAAAACATTAAAATGACTTGAACCGTGGGGACTATTAATTAAATGCAAAATCGGTGCTCTTAAAAGCATCAAAGTGGGACGTCAATTTTGAATTAAATTGATAGTTTAGTAAATTTTAATAAAAGCTTATAAATTGTCAATATTGTAAGATTTCAACTAGAAAGTTACTTAGATCTTCTGTTCTAACAAAATTAAAACTTCAATGTAACAAGTTAATTAAACTAATAAAAATCAATTTTATTTTTAAACTTTCAGCAAAAAACATACATTTTCTGAAGAGAGCTTAAAAATAAAATTGATTTTTATCAGTTTAATTAACTTGTTTTATTGAAGTTTAAATTTTATTAATTTTCACAAGTTAACAATTTATTTTTTTTGTTAACTGAAAATATCATTTTGCAGGGAGAATTTAGACATTTTGAAAATTACTTATTTATTTTGTCTTGGGTGAATTATTTTTGTAATTGCAAAAAATATTTTCAATGTTTTTTGCCTAAAACTCTTTTGAGTTTATTTGAAGGACAAAAATAGCTATTTTATATTACGAGAGGTAATATTTAAAAGGAAGGGAGGTTAGAAGGAAAGGAATATTTTTGCAGGTTAAAAAGAAAATCTTGAACCAATACCTTTGATGCCTAATATAATCTAAATAGGTATATCTTTAAGTTCTCAAAATAATATTCCGGATGGAGAGGTTTCAAATAAACGTACTGTATAATAAATTAAATCAGAAGATATTATGCTACTAAATTCTCCATTAATTTATTATTAATAAATGTAGGTATCTTTAATGACTAAATGTGTTTCAAATTATTTGTTAATGAGTTGAACAGCAGCTTAGAGAATAAACCAAAATTGTTGAAGCATAAAGCTCGCTGGTGTTATTTTGAAGTTTGTTAATATCAGGAAAATTATAAAGCACAAGAAGTTAAAAATATTTGTTTAGTAAAGCGTAGCATGTAATGGTAGCATTAAATGGGTATATGAGCGTGTAATGAAAATAAGCGTTAGTTAAGTAAGCATCACCAACATAAACAGTTCATCAAGCGAATCTTCATATTAAAACCACAAAATTCAAGTAGGCAATTTATATTAAGATAGACAATATCAATAGACTCAATCCTTATCATCCCACTTCATTTTGTATGTCAATAATCAGTAGCACCTGTGGATTGTCATTTAATAACAGATTTGAATATCATTAAGAGGATCTATTTTCTGACATTTACTCGATAGCTATCGCCATCGCTGATAAACTTCAATTTTGAACCCAAACTTTGTTTCATTATTAAATTGAACCGTGTCAAAAATGTCGAGAAAGATTCTTTATGAAAATTTGATTTATTTCATTACTTGCATCAATTTTCAGTCTTTATTAAGGTAGACGACAAATTTTAAAGCATAACAGGTAATTAAAGGGATATAAAGAAGATTTATTACACTTCCCTCTCGTAGCTCCATCAAAATTTCTATTACACAAGAAAATAATATATAAAACTTCATTTGTTCTAATACTAGCTAAATTAAATTAAGTTCATTTATTTAATCTATAGATTTTCAATTTTTACCAATAAACGTTTACTCGACTGAACGTCTCGTGACATTATCCACACTCGCGAAATATTATAAACTTCTTACTCTCATGATATAATAATAAATGAATTATCCTTCCGTATCTCTGGAAGGATCTCTGGAATTGGAAAGATCTATCTATCTAAATCATTAATATTCAAAAACTATACACAGCGGTAAAAAAATTTGATGAATAATAAAATGAGAAGTTTTAAAGCTACGAAGTAAGTTATCAAAAGTTACACCATTAATTTAATGGATTTATATTATTTACTTGAATTATTACTAACTTTTGAGAAGTTTGAAGCAAAGATTTATAAAGAGACTTCATCCGTGACTGATAGGCCTAGTACAAATCTTAACAAAATTTAGGATATCAACTAACAATGCTCAAACTAGCAAATTTGAGGTCTGTGTGTTAGTTGCTAAAAACGCATTACTCCACATTTCTAAGAAAAACCTAGCAACTGGAAATTTAATTCAAACTTATCTGCTTTCTCGTTATTATTCTACACAATACCTGCTTTAAGTCTACAACTATTTCTATGCATTGTAATTCCAACATCGGCAGGGATAACTGTTAACTTATTGATTATCCTAGAAGGTGTAACGTAAATGATTATGGAAATAATAGCATCCCGGCATTTTAAAATTTATCGAAGCTTTAATGAAAATGTCACATGTTGCTCAGAGCCTTTATAAAAAGAAGTCTAAAATTTAAAAACGCCGATTTTAGATTAACAAGGGGCTCACGTTTTATTACAACAATATGTGTTATCAATCCGCACAATAATTGTGCAGAAAAATTATACAATTGTGAACTTTTTCTACGCAATTGTATGTATTAGACATATGTTCTTTCGGTACAATTTAAGTTTTTGTCAAGACAATGTATTGATACGCCTTTGTCTTTGGGAAGTTGGAACTTCAAGACGATTTAAACGCTTTTACGGTTATGGACATCTTGTTTACGTGTGTGGTAGTCCTGTGTGTGTAGTTGTCCTCGAGTCTATGAAATTTGTCGGATATTTTAATTTATTTAGTTAAATTGTTAGATTTAAAATACATAGCTACGATTATCGCGAATTAGTGCACGATTCAAGACACTAAGATTTTTATAGTACGATTTGATTTTGTTTTCAGCCTTTCAGCCTTCCAGTCTTCTACCTAAGTTAAATTTTATAAAGATTCTCACCAGTCAGATCGGTGAGTTCGAGTCAGTCTTTCAACAAATATTTTAATATTTGTTTTATTTGAAGAATAACGCATTTTATAATCCTAATATATAGAATATCCCAATATGCTGCTGTTCCTGCTACCGCGTTTCATTTAATAATCAAAACCGGGATATTTTCATTTTTAAGCAAAAATCCGAAATTTAAGAAAAAATAATAACTTGGAAAGCATATTTATTTAATTACCGTACTGCTCAGGGAGTTTAGCAGCAAGCTTTCTGTGTTACCTTGAAAGTTAATTATAAAAATATATAGTCAAAAGTGTAAACCGAGGGGTCTGGGGGTGAACACCTTCCGGTACTTATAATAAAATTCCCACTCTTTTAGAATACCTACAGAAGAGAAAATAATTATACAAAATTTAATTATTTTGGTTCAACAATTAGTGTATGCTGCTTGTTCTTGGTTGTGTTTCTCCGAAAGATAATAATCGAGACGAATAGCTGCAACTTTTTGGTGTTTGGTTGCAACTGCCGCTTGGCAGCACACTTCTTGCAGAGATTATTTTTTTGTTTTATTGTTACCTGTTCTTCGGAACTTATTACCCTCGCTTTCCGCACTATCTACAGCTAAATTAACATCTTGGGCATCTACAGTAAATAAAAGCGGGTTGATTATTTTACCAGCGTATAGAGGAAAATTCTGGAGGCCTTATGAGGGGAAGAGGAAATGTTTGTTTTCCGGCCTGGCTTATGGTTGGTGCTATCAGTTATCAGCTATCACCTTGGGTGGATTTATGAGCTGCACTGACGAGCACAATTCGTTTGCGGGTCGGAGATTGGGAATTTGGTGGGTCTTCGAGGGGGTAAAGAAATTTTTTTATTACAAATTTTAGCTAGTCTTCAGCCGCCAAATTAGCAATAATTCAGTAGCAATTCAGCTTCTGACGTTACTAAAAATTAGCAGCTGGCACAGTTCAAAAACAGTTAAAAATACCAGTTAGTGATAATATTAATATCATTTACCACTATTATCCGGCTAGTTGTAACACTTCTTAGGGCCTTTCACACAAAATTCAATAAACTGAGTTCATTTCATTTCTCAGGTAACGCAAAAGTCATATAAAAACTAAAACTCTGGAAGTTCAAAGAGCTTTTAATTTCGTAAGATACAAAACCACCTTAATGATGAAACTTTTAAAGAAAGGGGTATTTTCAGTATTCTTCATCAGCTTTTCAGTTCACTTCTGAACAATCAACTTCTTTCTTTTTTGAAAAAGTAAAAGCCCCTTGATTGCTTTAACTGGATTTGGGATAGTCTGCAACTATGTTTTACTAGATTACCGTGGTAAATTTGAATCCAGGTGGACTGACGACTTTAAGTGTTCTGCAAAGCACAGAACCGGTCACAACAAAAAAACTTTTTTGAATTAGAATGTTTCATTAAAAACAACCTCAACTTTTATGGGCTTAAAAATGTTTAAACTCTAGGAGTTCCAACCTCGTACAATATAGACAAAAGCCTTTCCTATGGACTCTACCTAAAAAGGGTATCTGTAGCTGTATCTCAGTTCTATGTCGTATAAAATTCAATGTCGAATAAGTGCTCAGTCGAACACAACCAGTCGAATAAATGCTAGTCGAACAAAATTCCTAGAATTTTCCTAGAAGGACTTCGACGCAAAATGAATTTAGAAATATGAGCAATTGAAAAGGATTTTTCAATTACAAAAATAACAAATGCAAATAGTCATTATGTTGTATCAACAATTATTATTGCAATATTGCAAGCCTAATTATTACTACTGATTGTAATCATAATTGCAAAAAATTAAGTTAGGTGCAAAAGAAGAAAAAGAATTTTCTGAAGAACCTACACTTTGGGTCCTTGATGATGCGCTCTTTAATTTAAGAGCAAATATCCATTTTCTAAGAGTACTCATGGTGGAAGTTAAAAGGAGCGAAAAATTCATCCAATTAAATTAAAATATACAGTACTTGTAACGTAGTGGCAAGTGCCATTATAAGAAGAAAATTTTAAACGTTAATTTTAACTTATAAATCTTATAAATCACATATACATAAAAAAGAATTTTAAAAAGCGCCAACAATTACCTGCACTTTAATATCTATTACACGCTTATACACACTTAAATTTACACGCTTAGTTAAGCATGACTATCTAATCTATAATTAGTCGTTCACAATGAATCATACGCAACAAAAGATGCAATTACAATTTCATGTTGAAAATTGAGCAATTTACTAATATTGAAATTACTCTAATACCGTCAATATAAAGCATATAATAAAAATTTTAATATCAACAAAAAAACTAAAAAGCAAGAAAATTTAAAATTAATTTAAACTTTTCGGCTGGTGTCATTTACATTAACAAGAAAAAATTCGAATTTAATTAAATCACCAACTAGCTCATCAATTTAGAAATTGAAAAAGTTTGCAAGTTTTTAATTTAATACATAATTAGGAGTAATTTATTAGCAACGCTATAATTTCATAATTCACTTTACTTCTTAATTTTAAAAATGTCTAGTTCGAAACAATAATTTTCTGTAAACATACTCAATATTTTGTATTATTTAAATTGCTTTTGTGAAAATCGTTTTGTCAAATGAGCTACGCTTCTAATATTTTATGGTCTCTAGTGTACTATTAAAATTGCAAAAATTTAAATAGTAACAACATAATATATATTTCATTTGTAAAATTTAAAAGCTGAAATCTGATGCTCAAAACATTACCAATATAATGTTTGTTTAAAATTATTATTACGGGAAGCTTTGATTTTTCAAATTTCCACTCGGCAGTTAAATTCTCATTTTACTTGTGATTTTGTCATCTTTTTGTAATCCCATGTTTAGTAATTTTTCTTTACAACAAAAAAAAATGCAGAAGAATATTTTGGATGATTTTGAAATTCCTCCACTCTCACCTAAGTATAATGAATTTCTCAAGCTTCCAATTATTATTTAAATTTGGCAATCTAAGAGCGAAGCCACTTTAATTAAAAGTTTCTTAAACGAGCTTAAAATAGAAAAGTATTAATTTTAAATGAAATCTATCGAAAGTGCCATATTTTCAATTTGCTTCAATGCGCCCAGTATTCGCCATTTTTGCACTCTCAATTGGTTACAAAACGTTACAACTCTATTTTGTGCTTTGGGATTACAGCAGCTGCAATACTTATGCTTTTTTTAGTTTTAATTAATCGCATTTTAAAATCTTACATCTTACCGTCATAAAGAGTGTCCTATGTGAGTGTAAAGAAAGAAACTAAATTCAAAATGTAAGAAATGCATTAAAACGATTAACTTAAATTGATTTTCAGCTTTGTTTTGGCTCAAGAATTTTTGCCCAAGGTAAGTAATTTTGAAATTTTATAGTTATTTTGCAATACTGTAGTTATTTCTGTTGTACCTATATATTTCGAAACCGTACGGCAATTTAAATTTTTACGGTTAACTTCCGTTTGGTTTGACAAGCAAACTTCCCGAGGAAAGATGTGATTTTGGGTAATTCGTATTTTTAAAGAAATTGATAAGTCGTATTGACGTCAAAGAACAATTACTTCAATTGATTTTTATGTTTGATTTCCCCTTTCAATGTACTTAATTCAATCATTACTGGGCAATAGTATCAAGGACGAACCGTAGAGAAAGCTTTTGGGGGAAAACAATCCTCAATTTGAGAAGTTTTTTAAATTAACTTTTTTTGGCTTTTCCAATTCTTTTTTTTTAAAGAATGCTATTGATTTGATATGAAGTGTCGCCACCATTTGCAAAAGTACGAATATAAATATTAAATTTTAAAAATCATGCAAATATATGCAAAAATGGTAAAAAACCGAATGCGAGTATTCGATTGGCTGTTTCCCATAAGCATAGCTCCGTCTGGGCCCGCCCATCGGTAATTCTAAATATAGGAGCAGAAAAGTGCAATTTTCTCTTAGCTTACAGCTTACAATTATCATAGAAGTGTAGAACCACGAATAATTTGTATGAATTTTTAATTGTGACAATGCAGAAGTTTGCTTTTGATACCAGAGAACAGAAGAAGAGAAAAGAAACAGAAGTAGCAGTTACTATTATTAAATTTCATTTAACGGTTTCTGAATTTTATTTGACGATTTTTGAGAATCAAGTGACGGTTTCCGAATTACAATTGACGATTTCTCAATATAAACTGACGATTTCTGAATACCAACTGACGATTTCTGAATATTAACTGACAATTTCTGAATATCAACTGACGATTTCTGAATTTCAACTGACAATTTCTGAATATCAACTGACAATTTCTGAATATCAACTGACGATTTCTGAATATCAACTGACAATTTCTGAATATCAACTGACGATTTCTGAATTTCAACTGACAATTTCTGAATATCAACTGACGATATATGAATTAAAATTGACGATTTCTGAATATCAGTTGACAACTGGCGATGTCTGAATATCAAATGGCAAATCTGAATTACAGTTGACGATTTCTGAATATCAGTTGACAAATCGGAATTACAATAGACCTTTTCTGAATAGAAACTGACGATTTCTGAATATCAACTGACGATTTCTGAATATCAACTGACAATTTCTGAATATCAACTGACGATTTCTGAATATCAACTGATAATTTCTGAATATCAACTGACGATTTATGAATTAAAATTGACGATTTTTGAATATCAGTTGACAACTGACGATGTCTGAATATCAAATGGCAAATCTGAATTACAGTTGACGATTTCTGAATATCAGTTGACAAATCGGAATTACAATAGACGTTTTCTGAATAGCAGTTGATCTTTTCTGAATACAGTTGCAAAAGGTGTAGAGGGACCGAGATCTTTTAGCCTTTCTGTTAGAAAAAAAAACACCCAGGAAGTAGCACCAACTGAAAAATGATGGATCTAGATAGACCGCGATATATAGTATGTATGAGCAATTCCACTAAAAAAAACATCCTTAAAGGAGCTAAAGAAAGATCGGTATTTTTAAGTCTCTCCACTCAAAAAACATCTCAGAAGACGCTCCAACTCGAAAATTACGGAACTAAACAAGCGGAATTTTTATTTGTAAGTTAAATTCAGTTATAATTAAAGAAATCCAATTTAAAATAAACTTGAAAACAGTTGAACAGCTAGAAGTCAACTGCAGCCGGTTTAGCCCACTTAGAAACCTTATTGCACTTATTTCAACAGTAATGAGCCAAACATCGCCTATTTTAGTTTCAAAATTAAAATTTTAAATTTGATTATTTCGGAAACTAAAACCAAAATTTATGTTAATCCTCAGATTAATCACTTCGTAAGACCTGCGGGGGCATTTAAAGTATTACACCTCATTGCTGTAGCTAGCATAAATTCGTTGTAAAGACAGACACTCAGACTCTATAGATCCCTTACTTTTAAGTTCGTATCATTTTCTTGAAATACCTACGAAATTGTATTTTATCTTTCCTTTTGGCAGGATTACAAAGCAGTCCTTCATTTGTTTTATTTGTTGCACCTGTCGCCCAAAAACATCCTAGTTTTGTTTTTCTGCTAAGACAAGTATCTTAGAAAAACTACCCACTGTATATGTGGCGGCCGGCGGAGATGTTTAAAGGCGAGCACGGTTTAGATCAAAAAGGCTTCAGGGCTAATGTACTTTGTACGTTGTAAGGCAATAAACATTTCATCACGTAATTTGTTTATTTAGTTTGTTAGAGCACTCTAATTCCTGGACTTCTCTTGAACAACTTGAGTTTCAAGATTTATTTTCTTTGTAAACTGTTGTTTTTATTGAATTGATGTTTAATAAATTAATTTTATTCTGACAATATATTATGATCTCCCGGACTTTTTATTTATAAGATTATTTAGTTAAACTTAAATATAAATAATTTAAATTTTTGGAATATAAGATAAAAACAAAGAATTCTCAGCTCAAAATTGGATTAGTGTCTGCCGATGTTTTGTTAGAATTCTAACAAAGACATCAATTTATTATTATCTCCTCCTTATCTCCAAAACAATCTTAATTCACTCTTCATCTAATAAAACTATGAGCTTTCATAACCATAAAACTATTAATTGTTTAAATTGCTTGCTGTTATACGCAATTCTCGCCTTTAGACTTTTTCAGATTTTCTTAATTTTCCGCACAACTACAGGATAGGCCCGACATTTTAATGTTTCAACCGATTTCCTGGCTAACCAAGAACACCATTATTTAAAATGATACAGAGCTTTATACAGATATGTTGAATGCATATCCACTTATCCTGATAAAAAACAGAAGGATAATAAAATTATTGTGAGTTTTATTATAATAAATTTATATTATGATTTTGTGTTCACTTTATTAGAAATAAAGTGATATTAATTATTATAATTATAAAGCCTGAACTGAATATAAAATTTTAATTAATCTAGCGAAAACCGTTAAATCTCAATACTCTTGTTATTAATAAATAATTTCTAATACAACTACTTGATGGAGAATATTACATGAGCGTTATACATCTTCTTATTTACCCAATTAGAAACTAATTATTCAAAGTGTATTTAATACATAAGGACTACCAGAGCATACAACTTTAGTAAAGCATTAAATTGTTACAAATTAATTTACATTTAAATTCAGAAAAAAAATTAATATCAAAATGCTATTAGTATGGCTTTACATAAATTTGTAATTTTACTGAGATAAATAACTGCCATGTCTCTGAGATGTAAATAACAGAATTATTTTATTTATTTCTCATTATTCATAAGCTCTAAAATTTCAAATACTATTAAAATATACTTTTAAATTTTACGTTTCGGTTTTTTAATTTTATAATAAATAAAAATTTTTAAATTAACAGTTTTCAAAAATTATTTTAATAATTTTATATTAAATTGCATTTTATTTTAAATATTATACTAATATTTATATTTCATCTTCTTTCCTGTGATTGCTACGTAAATTTTAACTGATAATAAGAAAAACGTCAAAAATATAGTTTTAACTGATGTATGAACCACGTTCAACGTTATATTACGTGATTTTAGCGTTTGTGGAATTTTTTACAAAAATAATTTTGATATAACCTTTATAAATGTTGGACAGGATATACTTATTACAAGTTCGTAAAATATTATTGTGTAAAACTTCTATGTTATTCATGCTACGTTTCGACTAACATGTACGTAAGTATTACAAAAGCCAAAGATGAGACTGGAATACGCTAAGGACTAAATCCTAGGTCTCTAGACATGGATTTGTACTTTCGTGTAACTATTGCTTGCTTTACAAATAGTATTAAGCTATTATGACCTATCTGAGTAGCATTTCGATAGTTGGTCAAATGTTGCAGGAGATAATTTGATGATAAGTACTCATAATATCTATAAAATTAAGAGGGTGACGAACCTTCCTGGCATAAAAAGTATCTGTAAAACACTTTTCATTTTATCATTGTCCTGCAAGGATAAAATTTATATTTTCGCAAAATCTTGATATCCCATATTTTAGTGCAACAGTAACATTATTCCGAAGGTACGTCCTGTGTGATCCATTATAGGGTAATCCTGGTAGATTTATTTCCACGTGCAACATTTTCGCATACAACAAATAACAAGAAAGCAAGCAAGAAAGCGGAAATAGCAACAATCATGCTAAACAAATTTTAATCAAGTTCAAAGAAATTTTAACAGTTCATTTTTTTATTTTTAGCAGTTTAACTAAAGTGCTACTCATTTCTAAAGGCTTTTCTAAATAAATCAAAAAATAACATCAAAGTATCCTGTCATTTGCTATAGATTCCTGCTTTATAGTCACACGTAGTATAAATTCTTTAAAAATATTCCAGAAATTTTTTTACATAAAATAATTTTTTCGGGAGATTTCCATTATTTTTTAATAGTCTACGTACTTGACAGGGTATAAATAAAGCAATAAACCGGTTAGTGTTTCTTTGGGCAATTTAAAAGTTGGAAAAATCAAATGTAAAAGTTAAACACACATAATATTAAATAAAATGTTAACTTTTAAAAGTAGAGGAATTTCGCCAGGCTAACATACTTAGAAAAATTCCGAGTCCTTATACCCGAGATAAGGTTAAATTAGTTTTTTTACGATTTATGTCTTCCATTGTAAAGAATAATCAATCCTAGGATTAGGGTAATGATCCTAGTCAATGATCAATTGAAAGCTTGATATTTTGATATTTAATTATTATTGTTATACAATTGTGTATGAGCTTGAGTTTAAAATTTTCATATGATCGTCTTCGTGCTTCGGAGGGCACGTAAAGAACGTAAATCCTCTTTAAACAGCCGTGGGGTTTAAATACTAAAACTTTTTCCTGAAAAACAACTGACTGAAAGCTGCTGATGATGTAAGAAAACATAAAGTTTTCAACTTCAATTTACTGACTGATAACTGCTATAACTAAATTGAATTGCCAGCTATTTCTGCGTAAGGTAGAGTAGAATTCGTAGTTGATTGCAGCAAACTGAACTAAATTGCAATTAATGCGTCCTGGTCGGAAAGTTCCAGCGTTACTTCTCAATTTTTAAAGCCAAAAGTGTAGGTTTTTCTGCCAAATGATAATAATAGCCTTCTTACTACCTTGAGATATAATATACTATTGGTAGTTATTCTCCTTTTCCAATAATCGTTTATTACGCATTAGAGTTTCAGTCAGTTTTCCTATATATTATAAGAAAAGTAATCAGCAGAACAATAAATAATTGGCACTGAGCTAGTGTTGTTGTCAACTAATCGAGGATTTAATCGGGTTTGATGACGGTCGGTGAAATGCTGTATTGTCATTGATTATGAATGTGGAAATTAAATTAAGCGAACAAATCAAGGAGTGGATTCCATAAGTTATACTACCTGAAAGCAGCTGAAAAACAATCTATACCATTTCATTATTTAATTATTGATCCAAAAGATCGTAAAATTTTGCCTAAGGGTATTGTTACTATCTATTGCAATTATTTTTGAATTGTCTGGTTTTTCCGCCACCTTCTTGAGGTGGTAACAGCTAGGTGGGGATACCAGAATTTTTTTAAATTATTGTTGCTATATATTTTTATTATTTGGGAGTGTTTGGAAGAAGATAAAGGGGGCTAGAAGTTAGAATATGTAGAAAATAAGTGAAAAAATTGAAAAAAAAAAGGATAATTTTTAATGATGTTTTTACTATTTAAGGGGGCAAATCATCTTCCAAATCAACTTTCTTGCTACAAATATTAACTTTTCACTTCTCTAGTCCACCAAAGACTAAAATAAACGTTTTTGTCTCTTCAAATTATTGAAAAGTAATAAATATAGATAGATGGGGCGACATCCTCAAAAAACGGTGGGTGAAGGCGGAAAACGGAGGCCATATTCTGATTCGGGAGGTCATTTTACATAAGAAGAAGAAAACAAATGTATATTTGTAAACCAGTGTTATTGATGGTTAAACAATTAACAGGAAAATATAGAAAAACAAAATAAATCCACAATATTCCTCTATTTCCTAGATTTTTGGGATTGGCTTTCAGATTTTTCCTTTATTTGTACACCGAATTTTGCCAATAACTTCTTCTTTGCAGTGAATATTTTTTAGAATTATGAATAGCTTACTCTTTAAGATCATTGTGTACAATTGTGTAATCTATCAATTACTGGGGTATTGAAGGCATTTTGTTCCATATTAATTATTTCACAATATCTCAGTGATAGTTTGAAATATTCTTTAGGATCAGACAAACTCTTCAAATTTTAAATATACACCCAATAATCTATCATGATCTTGGATCTTGATCATCTAAATTTCTAGCTTTTTACAATTTTGACTGAACTTTAGTAATATCAGTCTATTGGAATGTGAACTGTCAAATATTGGAATATCTAACTTTGTATAATTATTGTAATTTGTAAAATATTAAATAATATAAATAAAATAAATATATAGCAAATTAGGCGCCCGAGCAGGGACTTGAAACAGGCTCAGTAAGACTGGATGTTGGATATAAAATAGGAATAGATTAAGATTGCAGATGAATTTGGTAAAATGATCGCTAGACGGGGCGGTAAGAGATTATCAAAAACGACAAAGGAAGATGAAGAGGTAAATATTGAAGATATGGAATAAGTAGTACCTAAAAAACTAAAAGAACAGGATGACAAGTTTGAAAAAATGTTTTCATGATGATGAAAAAAATGGATGACAAAGCAGAAGAAACCAATAAGAAAATAGAAGAAACCAGAAAGAAATTAGAATAAATTAATAAGAAAATGGATGACAAAGCCGAAGAAACCCATAAGAAAATAGAAGAACTCAATAAGAAACTGGATGACAGGGTGAAAGAGTCGAAGCAAGAGATGGGTTTATTGGTAAAAGATGAGTTTGAGAAAAAATTAGGAGGGAAGTTGAAGAAGAACAAAATGTAGAGGGGCGATTAATCAGAACAATATGGCTGAGGAAAGGGAGTTGAGCGAGCGACAGGGTAGAAGGAAACATGATGAAATTGAGGATAGGTTAGGCAAACAGATTAAAGATAAGGAGAAGGAACTCAAACAATTAATAGGAAAGTTAAAGAAAGCTGGTAAGTAAAATTTATGGGGATGGACGGATAAATCCCAAAATACTGATTAAAAATATAGAGAAGAATTTGGCAAGGGTGAAAGATGAGGGGAGAAAAATACGGAAAAAAAGGTAAGATCGCATCAAGTTGTTCGTATTGAGGCGGTAGCGATGGAGTTCTTTTAGGTTTTTCCAGCATCTAGTATATCTTAAGTACACTTAATTGTGATTCTTTTAAAATAGTAAATTATTTAATGCTTGAATTCTTGAATAAAAAAAGTCCTATATCTAACAAACTTATAAAGTGCAAAATCCCATAAAGCGCGCCAATGTTTTTTCTGTGGTAGTTGAAGTGTGAAAATTTACGCGATGCGGTAATTTTAAACAGATAGCCAAAGACGATTAGTGAATATGAGAGTGCATGGGGTCCTTTTGATGACTAACAGTACAGCATTGATTGTCTAAGTATTTGTTAAATTAAAAATTCAAGAGTCAATAGGTATAGTAATTTTCCCGAGAATTCAATTAAACATATGTTTAAAATTAGCATAGCAGTGACTCTCGTTTTGATAATTAAGTCTTCAAAAATAATTTTTGTAAAAGGAAATTTTAATTACGAAGGTATAAGAACCACAAACAATTTATAACAGGATGATAGTTGTTGTGGTAGATTTTGTATTGCAGCATCTGCTGTTAATGTTACGCACGAAGAACCGACGTTATATTTAAAATTAGTAAAAAAAATGTGCACAGCTTCAGAAATTACTCAAACAGTTGGTATTAAAAAATTTGCATACCTTGAATTTTTAAAAAACAAAAATAATTCAATGCCACACGGCTTCATTTATATACAGCGCCATTTAATAAGGACTTAACCTCAAATTGAAACCAGCTCGAATCCTTTCAAGTTTCTATGCTTCAAATTTTGCTTTGGTTTTCCGACTGAATATGTGTTTTAATTCATGAGACGTATGTTTTAAAATTACATTTTTGAACAACCTAGACTTAGTAGCTCAAAGAAACCAATTTTAAGGAAGCGTTTGCGCTGAAATATAAACTTCTTATATAAAATTTCTCGCTAGTTTCTAAAATTGCTATAAAGTTGAGATAAGAAAAATTTAGTCTCTAATTGCAGTATAATGAGTAGTAGTTACTTTAATCATGAGTAAATGTAGTAGTACCGTAGTTATCGTATTATAAAATCAGTTTGATAGTAACTTACCGTATTTCTCTTCAAACAAGTAGATAATCCATAATTAATGCTATACAACTTCTAAGCTACATTACTATTTTAAAAAGAACTCTCACAATTACTACAAAGGCTTTTTTCTTTGTTTCGGATAACATAACAAAAAATATACGAAAAAACGCAAAATTGATTACACATAACCCTACTTTGTAAAAAAAAACTTAAAGCTCAGGTATCCCAAAGAAATTATTCAGCTCTTTAAACGCTCATCAACGCAGGCTTGTTAATTTTGTAACCGAGCATGACTTCAATTTATTGCAATAAGCAACTAGCACTGATACCATCACCTGATGGTTTTATAAGTATACTTATAAAACATATCGAAAAATAAAGATTTGCTCGAATTTAACCGAATGTTGTAGTAACAATATTACATGTTTCAAGTTTGCTACATTGCCATTGTATTATTTAGGCATAGGAATTATGGTTTCGTATTAACAAACAGAAAGCATCAAACAGTTACCCAAAACTTGTGTGCGTTTGTATTGCAAGGAGCTACTATTATCGAAATCTTCTTTGAATTATTCTATGTTTACATTATGAAGAGCGCTTAAAAGCTCATTAACCAACAATAAGATAGCATAAGAAAATTAGATTAGGTTTTATACGTATTCAGTAATTTTAGAATGAGACTTGGGCGGAAAGTTATTAATTTTAATTAAAAAATTTTTTTAAATAAACTTTACGTAATATTTTTTGTCGTTGCGTGGGATTGATTCATAATTGCACCAAGGGAAATAAAATGAAAATTTGCGTTTGTTTAATTTTTTACCTAAGTACACATGGTGAGAATTTCTAATTAACTTACGCGATCGAAACTATTTTCTTAAAGTGAGTTGAAGCATTAGATAGGAGGTAAGTTGCAAGGAAAACTCAATTAAATAAATTTTACAAATGAAAATCATCTTCAAAAATAAAGGAAATTGCATATAAAACTATTATTAAAAGCTGATGTAGTTTGGTTAATTTGCCAGTCTCATTTAATACAGATCACGGAAAATAAGTAACTGAAATAGTTTAGCATTTTCCCGTTGACGATGCTGTGGCAGCACTGAATTCCAATTTGGACCGATCAATATAGTACACTCCCTGATATTTTACTAAAACAATGATATCTGCGCTAGTACAGCAAGAGATACAATTGTTATCAACTTTTTTAATAAAAAAAAATTAGTATAATACGAAAAAGTCACAATACAAATTAAATTTGCAATTTGGATTAGTGATAGTATCATACTTCAAATTTATTATATTTCTAAAAATGTATAATATAAACAAATTTAAAAATTGATAAAAATACTTAGCGGAAGCTTTTCGTTCTCATACAAAGTTTTTATAAAGCCAGATCGAAATATTTTTCTTTGAAGAAAAATACGCGCATCTATACTTAAAAAGCATAATTTTAAGAAATGCCTTTAACTGCTCTAGAAATTCGAGATTTCTTTTGAATCTCATGTTTTTTTTTAATTTTTGAGAAATTGTTTTGTTCCATTAAATCTAATTTAATTTTCTCTTTTTTGCATAACTTTTTTTTTATTTTAAAAAATGTCGAAAAATATAATTTTATAATAAAATAAAAAGAAATTGAAATTTTTAAAATGTGATTGTTGTAGTTGTGGATTGTTCAAATTTGATCTGAAGACAATGTGGTTGACATTGAGATTCTACAACAGGGTGCTACCCCAAGGTATTCAACTCTAGGGTTAAGTCGACCTAGAAACTGCCACCCTTAAAAAACAGCCTGAGGGACTGGAACTCAGGATTTTCTAATCGTAGACTACGACTTCACTTTCTATTCATATATAATGTAATGAGCTATGTCTATCCGGCTTTCCGCTTGACGTCATTATATTATATAATATAACACTCACAGTGGCAGTGTGGCACACGGCTCTATTTCTGGTAATTTATTACTAACCTAACCACATATTATAGCGGTAACGATGTTTCATTAATTCATAGTTTGTTTTTGGACAAAAGTCTTCAAATGTTTACATTTATTACTGATGCTCTCATGCTGCACCGAGTCAAGCTCATGAAGCTTTTTACTTCGTTCATGGTCTTCCAAATTATCTGTTCTCTTTCAGCTTTCATCTGCTCCCGCAAATTTTTCAATAAAAGAGGCTACTGGTGTAGTGGCGTCTACCACTTCTGCTTACGCTTCTCGTTTAGTCGTTAGTTTTTCAGTCGATCGGTTTTATAGTTTTAGTCAATATTCTCTCTAGAAATTCAATAGGAAGAAATTCAAGTAAGCAAATGTTTATAGTGAAAGCCACAATCCTTAAAATTTGGATGTTTTAGTATTCAGTTTAAACTGTGCTCATCACTCACTTATTTGCAAAGACTCAATAATTGTTCGTTTTGGAATTTTAGATTTAAGATTTAAAAAATGGTTCCATTAATTAATGGAAGTATTCTTTCCATTTTTCCAAAGATGGCTGAGTTTACTTTGATCTTCAATCATATTTTCTTAGTTTTGATTTGAAATTTTGATTAATTCCTCCGGATTCACATAAATTTGATATTCTGACTATTTTATTACTCTGACTATTTCTTTAGTATTAATAATAATTTTTATATTAACCTAAATATTTATATACAATTTTATGACTCATATTGTGCGGCCTGAAGGCCGCACTGCTCCGTACTCGCCAGTAACCATTCAATTTTTTTAAGTTGGTAACTTAATATAAACCAGTTAGAGATGACAGACGGCAAGCAAACCCAAGGAATAACAGAATAACAGATCCTTAAATATTGGATCATAAAATCATAAAAATATTCTTCGTATTATGCAATTTAACGATCTTTTACATACACCAATTCCACTCAAGACAACTAAATTTCCTTTTCCCTATTACAAAGGCACTGATTTCAACAATATCTCGCGTTAAACTATTGCACCTAACTGAACAGTTTCTCCAAACACAAGAGTTTTCAATAACTTGCACAGCCCAGGGCTGCTGGCAATAAAGGAACATTGTAATACATATGTTAAGTATATTAATATGCATAATATTTTGATTCATTCTTCCAGATTCACATAAAATTCATTACTTTAAACTTCGGTATAGTTTTCTTTCTATTTATGCTGCTATATATTATAATTTTAATAATAGTAATACTAATTCACATTATTGCTAATCTGACTATTTGCTATAATAAAAAATCGCTAATTATTCCGAATTCCGATAACCAAATTACCAAACCAGAACAACGAGAAATGTTATTATGTATTCCAAAAAACAGCTTCTGGCAGCCATTTTTAGTAAATTTCTAAGTTTCCCCAGATGGTTGTTGTTTCCACCAACTAATTGGAGAGAAAACCGGAAAATCAAAAATATTTATAAATCTTGAAATAAATAAACTGATAAAGCATATGCAGATGGTTCATCAAAAACAGGGATTCCATTAATCTAGATCAGGGGTGGCCAAAGTAGGGCCCGCGAAAAACTTTAATCCGGCCTCGGTGTGGTATGGCTCTCGAAAAAATATTTTAACAGTTACATCAGGTTCTTTATAATTACGGATATAAGCTGCTAAATTTTTTGTAGGAATTCTGGCCCCCCATGAACTTTCTTACGTTATTCTGGCCCCTTATGAGAAAAGTTTCCCATCCCTGATTTAGATCAATTCTTGAGTTTCGACATTACTCTTACAAAATATTCAAAAGGTTTAAAGTAGTAGAATAGTTGAGGCTATGGTCATTGTAAACAGGGAATAGGCTAGTTCGCCGCGAGCGTTTAGCCGCATGCTTTTCGCAGCAATTTATTGGTCGGATGGACAATTTACCGCAGGACTGTTTGCCGCGAAATCAATTCGCCGCAAAACTGTTGGCCGCAAAACAAATTCACCGCAGCCGGTTGGTCGCAAAAAATAATAATATCTGAAAATTACAATAGGCAATATTATCAAAGCAGTGGTACACAGTACCAACATAACTTTAAAAAATAAATTTGAATTTGAAAAATACACATATATAAAGTCCTGTTTAGACTACAAGATTTTTCCTATAAGTTGATCTTAATATGATTTATCTTAAGACAAACTTTTTTGATTACACTATATGATTTTTCCTATGACCACAGTCATAAGAAAAATAATGGCATGGCTATACGTAGGCTATACAAGCTAAACATAGAGACTAAAGATAACAACACAAATAAATTACGTTATTGATTTTACAAAATTTCCTTTAAATTTTGCGGTGGCACCCCTTTTTCATAGGCCGGTTTCTACTTCCATAATATTTTTCATATGATGTTTTTGCATTTCCCGCATTTTTTATTAATATTTACATTGAAAACTTGCAATGAAAAGAATTGAGGCCAAAAGGTCTAGCGTCTAATAATCCTTGCGTCGAAACGCTTGCGTCCGAACTGGTGTGCAGCAAATCGGCTACGGCGAAACGGCCGTGATGAAAGGTTCGCGGAGAAATATCCTAGATCCCAGAGAATTTATGAAAACCATCATTGTATTTTTGAATTTGTTCATCAATATAATGAATTTTGTTCATCGGCGTTAAAACGATGAATTTATCATCAATAATATGATGAACAATTTTTGTTGTAGCTTTGATATTTTTATTTTTTATAATTTTTATTTGTTTGCACGGGACTTTATTGACCCATTATCAAGGTTACAACAAAAATTGTTCATCATATTGATGATAAATTGATCGTTTTAGCGCCGCTGAGCAAAATTCATAATATTGATGAACAAATTCATAAATGCAATGATGGTTTTCATAAATACTATGAAACAATATGATGAATTTCGTTCATCGGTGCCAAAATGAAGCACTTTCATCAATAATATTTTTCAGTGTACAATAATTTTCAGTTTACGTTATACGATTGTGCTTACGATTGTGCTTACGATTTTGTTTACGATTTTGCTTCCAAGTTGCCGTAAGCAAATTTTTCGAAGTTCACGTTATACAGTTCGACTCGAAGATGAATTCGCAAACAAAGTCGTGAACAGAAAACCACCAAAACCAGTCATACAAGAGAAATCGTATGTAAAATGGGAAGCAAAATCGCATAACATAAACTGCACTTAATTGTAATTTGTAATACAATAATCGCTGTCTCAGTGCAAGAATGCTATAACTCAAAATTTACCGTTTTTGAGTTATTGTTATTATATATAAAAAAATATTTCTATTACACTTTAGATTGAAGAATCTTTGAATTATCAATTAATTCATCAAAAAAACATAAATGATTTCAATTGAGTGATCTATCATTTTAGATAGATGCTTCTTTCTTGAACCTATCCAGAGTTTTTGATAATGCAATTAATAAATTTTAATTATCTAATGAATTTCAATTAATAATATAAAAAATCAATAAAATAAGTTATAATAATTTATCAATTAAAATAGTAATAAAATAAATTATTAATAAATTAAAAATAAAAAAATTTTGAAAAAATTGAGCAAATCTTAACAGCATCACTGTTTTTGGAAGTATCTGACCACGGTGATTTTGAATAGATTAACAAGGTTCCAATTATAGTTAAACGGATTTACCATAGTAAAATTACTACAAATATTTACTTTTTTAATGCAAATGAAATTGAATCTGCAATGCAAATCTGAAAAAATAAATTGTTCAAATTAATAAGTTTTCAATATATATACAATAATGCTTAGATACAATAAAGAGTTTTGAATTTTTCTGTTCAATTTCTATAAAATTTTACAGATTTCAATTAAAATCCACTTTAAATAAAGAAAGAAAAGAGAATTTATTATTTGCATTTCAGAATTAAGCATTCTTTTATATTTTTTATTAAAAAAACAATATTTTGTCTTTATATATTCATTACTGAAGCTTTTGTAAGTATAAGAGTCGCTTAGTGCTTTGCGTTAAGGAGCTTAAAAATTTTTAAAATTCAAATTACTAAACTACTAGCAAACGACCCAAGTACAAAATATGCAAATAAAGTTTAGTAGAAGTAATCAAATTCGTCTGCGGTTTCAACTTCACCACTTTTTTCCAAGTCGTGTTAATTTTTCTCTCATTAACACTTTTTAATTGAAGTTTTCCCGGTTCCACGGTGCTTAATAAATTCTTCAAGGAAGTTGTCCAAAAATTGCCATTATTTTATAATCTCTGTTTCTTAAAAAAGAAAAAAAAATGAAAAGTTAATCAGAAACTTTATTTTTAATAATAATAGCAATATCTAAAATGTAATTGCAATTAAAGTTGTTGGGTTAAGAATTTTTTAGTATTGCGCGGAAATTGAAGCTGTAATTTATTTATTTTTCATTAGCAAACTGTTAATAACAAATTATTTTGAACAAACATAGCTACTTGTTTGTTTATTAGTTTTATGAGAACGAAGAGTTTTATTAGCATTTGTTAACCTAAACTTGTGTAATAACAAGAATTTCGTTTCAAGCAAACTTGATAATTAAATGTATCCACACGTTTCAGTTAATTTAATGTTAGAATACATTTTAATTTGAGACAAACAATATTACCAAGACTTTCTATTTAAACAAAAGGTATGCGTAGTGGGTATAATTGAATTTGCATTCAGAAGGTGAACTCACTTGTTTTAGTAGATATTGGCGTCCGTTGGTAATGAATTTTACGCGTCTCTGCGTCAAACCAGATTAATTCATACCCTAATTTTAATTAAATGATTAGCGTATGAAAAGAATAAAAGCTTAAACGTAATTAAGTTGGTATTTCCAAAAAGTTTTCTTCAAATATCAAACGGAACTTTTCAACTAGGAAAACATTTTGATTAGATATTGTTCAGTTAACTGTGTTTTATAATTTTACAAATTTAAATTACAACTTTTAAGCGAAACAATTAATACAATTTAATTATTTATTTCGTCTTAATAAAACTCAATTATTTTAATAGTCGATTTAGTCCTTAACACAAAATTTTACGTTAAGATTCTTAGCAGTTCCTAAATTAGCTTCTGTTTTACAAACATTAAGTGCTTGTACTATATTAAATTTACTGATTTAAAGTTGTACAAACAAGAATGTTGACTACGTATTATATTGCTTAAAATTGAAATACCAAAATTTGAATGTCTTCCCAATAATTAATTTTAAAGGTTCATATACGCCAAACAGCCCTATTATATATTATTACCAAGAACGTCGTCGATTTTATTGAAGAAAAAAAATTTCATAATTTTCGAAAAGTACGAATCTGGAAGGGCAGGAACTTTTGAGCTTACTAACGTAAGATAGGGCGTTTCTGGGCTTACGTAATTGCAAAAAACATTCCTGTAGGCAACAGAAGTCAATAGTCACGAGTCAAATATTGCAGAAATCCAATTTACCGTAAATTTAACAGTTGCACTCCATGACGCCAACTGCGGCCCTTAAAATACATTCCGTAACTATTTACGTCTGTTACACGCACCGTTCACAGAATGGAGCTTAACCTCGCCCACTTCAACGACCTTGTATTTCTTGCCAAAAATTTTGATATAGATTAATTCTTAAATTAATCAATATTAGATATTTTTCAATAAATTAATCGCTTGATTTTCGTATTATCTACTCAGATGCTGTCGCATTTTTGTCAATATCTGTAATACCGTTGGGTACCTTCATGTCGTTATGAAAGCACTGAATTTCTATTTGGGAGATTATTTTTAAATTAAATTATGAATTTAATTGGAAGTTTAGTTTAAGTAGTATATAGGCCTGAACGCAATCATTGGTTTCTGAATTCAGTTAAATTACAATTATTGCTTTCTGTTTTGATTTATTATGAAAACTAAAGAGCTTTTGTTTCTAATTTTAATAAGGGCACCTTTCAATGTTCATTTTGTTAGAATTTCCGTTTCGGAATTTTTGAAAGGGTATTTTGATTGGAAAATTATTCAAACTAGATTTGAATAAAATTTGATTTCTGAATGTGATTGAATTTTGAAAAAAAAAAGATAAAATTAATTAGAAACTTACAATCATAATTTGTTTGGTTTTGATTTTAAATTTGTAATATTGAAATTTAAAATTTAAGGAAATAAATTTAATTTGATACGGCGACATATGGGCGACTTATCTTTTCCATTTGGTTTTCATTTAATTTATATTGCTAATTTATTTTAAAGTTTTTAAAGGATTTAATTTTAAAAACCAAATTGAAATTATCAATATTTGAAACAGTGGCTTACCCAATTATCATTTAAGTTTATTTTGTGGATTAAATTTAGAAAGTTAGCCGGCAACATTTTAAAGCTTTGTATTTTTCTAAAGCTTAAATCGATTTATACAAACAAGACACAGCGGTTTAATGATTGGTCACGCCGAATACACTGTTGTGATCTAAAACCAAGTTTCTCATATGGGCTATGCATTTAGCATGGTTAGCACCCTACTAGATTATAAATATTATGCTTATCGCTCAAAATGTAAATTTGGTACATCCCATGGCAATAACAAGACTTAATAATAAATTAAGAGGAAGAAGTGTTTTTCTAGAAAAGCTTTTGAGAGAGAAAAAAAGAAAAGCTGGACAAGACAAGATGAATGAGATAATATGGTTGACTCAAACCTTAGAGTTTTAATTTAACAGAAGATTAGATTAGATAAGTGAAACTGAGACTTTAGATTATAATAGACTAAGCATTCAATCGTAGTCTACAGCTTCATAGCATGTCGATTTAAGCCTTATACCACATTCTGGTTATTGAACAACCTATCTTGGCTTTTTTAAACAAAAGAGAGGTACTGCCATTTGGAAAAAGTTTATAAACATAACAAAAAAGTTATACCAAGATATGTTTGGAGCGTGGTATTTTCGACTTGTAAAACATAAACGATGGTAGCACAAGGACAACAGTGTTTAGAAGCTGCTATTTTTGTAGAAATTATTTGAAATTGTGCAACTTAATTTGTCAACTCAGCGAATAAATTTTGTTTTTGTGAAAATTTTTTTATGATTGCGATTTGTCCGATATATCCAAATTTTGAAAGATTCGGACTATAATTAATTGATTGAGTTGGATATTGGTTGATTAAATTGAATGCTGGATATAAAAATTGTTCTAAATTTTGAAAATTATAAAAATTAAAATTGATAATTTGTGTTAAGGAACGAGCGTTTAATTGATAGTGAGGCCTTGCGGGTTATCGCTACATGAAGTTAAATAAAAATTTTTCCATCAATAATAATATTATATAAACTAAAATTTCGATATACGCTTCCCAATATTAAGAAGACTTCCTGAGCTAGCCGGCAAAAACATTTTTCATCCAAGCCCTTGGAAAGTATAGCATTATATGCAGTTTTAACTTATAGAAAATGATACGTTGCGGTCGAGGCAGTTTTGTGTTTATTACATGTTATCTCTAGTCATAACAACGGTAATGAAAATATTACGTACGTCCTATGTTTCATTACGTACGTCCTCTATTTCATTACCGTTGTTATGACTAGTGCCGTATATTTTTTATATTTTTATTTTGGAAAGGACTCGTCTTGGATGAAAAGCCGCATACGTGACTCGCTGCAAAAGTGATCTATTCCGGCTTCGTAAGCTATTTTGCTTACTCTTCCGGAATTGATCACTTTCGCTAGCTCGTACGTAAATAGCTATTAAGTAGGAAAAGGAAGTCGGGAAACAAAATTTTTCCGATGGTCAGTCAAATGATATGTCGGCCAAATGATTGCCAGGCAAAAAAACACCACATTAGTGAACAGCGATATTCTGCTTTGAAGCAGAGTGATTTAAGCTTTACACCACAGTAATGGTTAAATTGCAATCCCGATATTCCATACATATTGTCGAGATATCTTTTATATCCAAGTAGAGTCTGAAATTGAACTTTTGATTTGAATTAGTGCAGTGAAAAAAAATTCCACTAGGTTAGATTTTATATATAACCGTGGGGTATCTTTTGCTTCTCTTTGATTCCAATGCCAAATAAAAAATAAAATATACAGTCTGCAACAGCTTTATCTCTAGTTAAGATCTGCAACAGATAAAACGAACGAATACGTTCAAATCAGTTTGTCTTCAGTGCCTAAACGATTCAAGTACATGAATCTTCGTATCAAACACTCGAAATCCAAAAATGAAGCCAAATCTTTTGTGCACAACAGGATATGGCGTTGTCATCACTGTTAGAAGCCTTAGGAATACAACAACAAAACAAACAAATCAGTTAACATCTCTGAGCTACAGATAAAATTGCAAAATCAGAAATACAAAAATCTTTAACATTTACTTCAAACAACAAACTTTAAACAATTTTGAAAAGTGCAATATAGTATATTAACAGAAGAATAAAAATCGTCAAAAAATATAAACAAATCCAGCTTCATATCACTACCAAAAAAGCGGCTTGAATTACTACTGCAATCTTGTAAGGTTTTCTCGACTATATTTATATGCTCCTGCAATCCGGTTGAGCTACAAAACGAGATAAATCGCAGATGAATAAATTGTTGAAGTCGCTAGGCAATATCTTAATATTTAAAAAATTTAAGATTCTAAAAAAATTCGACAAGTTAATGTTGAACAACAAACTCTCTAGGTTCTAATATCACACCGCAAGCATTGAATAATTAATTTCATTTGAAAACTAGTGAAATTAAATTTCAAACTTTAATCATCCAACTGAGTTGATACAAGCGAAATACGACGTTTTGAAACCACATCAAAAGCTACATCGTTGGAATTTATCCCAATAAAAAGTACAATCTAAGTTTACAAGAGCCCACTTAAAAGCAACTGTTTTAAAACAAATTAATAGCAGGTAGACAATTTAGAACTTAAAAACTGCGCGCCACCAATTCCTTGTGGCGCTACTAACAAAACCTGGCCGTGTGAAGGCTGCCTTATAACGGAGTTATCTGTATAGGAATATAACGACCACCCTGTATTAACGTATTTTTTATTTATTTTATATATATTTTAAAGGAATAATGGTTATTGTTGTATTGTAGTAAGCATATTTTATTTTTCTTCTCTATTCCTTAACCGTATTGTCATTATTGAGAAGCACTTTCAGGGTCTATTGTGAAATAATATTAAAAGTTTTTATAAAATATTTTCTTATATAAAATTAATTATTTTAAATCTCGTTTATAGGTTTATGAAAGAATATTCAAAGGCTCTCTAAAATAAATCAATATCAATTTAAAATAAAAAGAAAGTTTTAGTAGTAGACAAAATTTACATTTAAATTTAAGGGTTGGTACCTTTATTACCACGCACTTAAGGTTTTCTTCAATATAAAATTAATTTGCTGGTAGGAAACCGCATCTACTGACAAAGTAAATGCAATTCAGTAGCGCGGTCACGAGGATGCCGTAAAGTTAGCCGAAACTTTGACCAACTTGTTCCCGCAGGTGTAATTGCTTAAACAAAGAACAAAACAAAACCTTCAAATTCTTTATTGTAAACTTTTAACAAACAACGTTCATTACTTCTTTGTTATAGTTATAACAAAAATAAAGCTGGAATACCAAGCAAAAATTATATGTGAAATAAAAAAATTAAATTTTTGTTATTTCATCTTCATTTTTTAATAATTAACGCCCATTAATTTTCAAAATTGAAATTAAGCACCAGCAGGGCTTGTTTACTGGTCGTTATACTAGTAAACTATTAAGTTTAAGTGACCATAAAGCAGAATTATAATTAAAGCTAAGCTTTAGATATTCATTACCTTGGTAATTAATTTAGAAAACAATTACATACTTAAATCTTAATTTTTTTGAGTTTTCCAATATCAGTAGTTGTTACATTAATTTTTATTATTTTTAAATTTTTTGTATTCTATCGATGTTAATCAATACGACAGCATTTCTCAGTTTCTCATTGTCTCGTGCGTTTTAGTCTTCAGTCGTTTGCAAAGCAACGTTCGGGCTAGCGACTTCCCTTCACGTAGTCCCAAAGGAAAAAGTCTAGTTGCCTTAGATCGCAAGATGTTAGATGCAAATTAGTGTTACCATTCCGCAAATGGCAAGTAGTAACTCTTGCTTGAATTAAACTTTGTTTATGTGTAAACCATGATTTAAAATGGCTGAAATGATGCTTGAAGATGTGTAAAATCCTCGACCGAAAGTATATAAATTTTTGAATTGCCTGCAAACTTTCACTATTTTTTTAATTATTAGTTTCAATAATAATAATTATTCATTTTCTGTTAGTTCATCTTTTATTGAAAGATGTATAACAATTATTAAAACAGGGTTACAGGCACATTGCCCAATCCGGTTTAAGTAGTAGTCCAGTCAATTTAGATCAATTTTCGGCAAATAAAAACATTAATCGGTAAAGATCTGAATTTTGATACACATGAATATTACGGCTTCCCGTTAAACAAAACCAAAAGGTACACGTTTTCAGTTTTATGTCTATATCTCGGCAACTTGTGCCGATAACAAAAAAAAGTTCAAGTAAAAATTGTAGTTTATTAAATTTTTTGCGAAAAAGTTGAGATACATTTTTTTGTATCTCTAATACTTAAGCTGTAATCCGAAGTTGCATACTGAAGGTCTTTTTAAAGATTTGTCGATTCAATGCAGTTGATTTAGTTTTTCAAGGTGGTAAGTCCTTTACTTTTAACACTGACTATTTCTCCAGTCCAAAAAGGTATAAGAAAGATATGCATCGCATAAAGTTTCGTCACTAATAAGCATGAACATCAGGCATAATGCAACTCTTTTCTAAAGTGTCTAAGCTAAAGTAAAGCCAAAGTATTGGAGATACAAAAAAATGTATGTTAACTTTTTTAAAGAAAATTTAATAAACTACAATTTTTACTTGAACTTTTTTTTTGTATTAGCACAAGTCGCCGAGATATAGACAACAAACTGAAAAACTGTACTTTTTTTCCAAGATGGCGGTTCGAGCGCAACAGATTTCGACGGGGACTTTTAGTATGTTTAACAAGAAGCCGTAGTAAACATGTGTACCAAAAATCCGATCTTTACCGATTAATGTTTTGCATTTTATCTAATTTAACTGGACTATGGCTATAATGTGTAAATTTTAAAATTTTATGTAAAACAATCGAGGTTAAATGTCCAGCAGTTAACAATAAGTCGCTCAAGTAAGGTTTGTGTTGAATTATAGGTCAAGTTAAGTTAGATTAACTTCGAGCAAGCTGAAGTTAGATTAGATTTAAGATATTATTATGTGAACAACAAAATAACAAAGGTAGTTATTATGGATTATGTGGTTTAGATTATCTAGAGTACAATTTATTGCAAAAAGTGAAAATAAAAGTTTTAGTCAAATTTTCAGACATTCAAAGGAAAACATATTTAACAAATAATTACATCTTGTCAATTACATCAAGAATAAAATTGGTGATAGCATTAGCATCTGGTCAAGTTATCTAGATTTATTCGCATTCCAATTTTGATTTAAATTATTTGAATTTGGATTTCTTTAAATTTGGTTATTGGAATTTACTAGTTATTTGGCCCAGAGATTAAAAAAACTTTTTAAATTTTATTTCCACCGCCCCCCAATTTCTGAGTCGTCGCAGTTAGTAGCAACACTAATATAACCGACTGAACTCGGAAGTCACCAATCTAGAAGAGCTGGAAGCTAAATTCAGCTATAATCAACAAAATCCAATTTTAAATAAATTTATAGTATGATGTTAGCAATTTCACAATTTGAAGATAACTGTGGCCGGCTCCGCCTCATAAAAAATTTAGCTGCAACTAAGTTGCATGGCTGTACTGTACTGTCAAGAAAATAAGGCCTGCCGCTACTCGCTTCAGACAGCTGAGTGTAAAGCAAAAATTCAAACAGATTAATTCCTATTTAATTGAAAAATTGAAGTTAATCCTCAGTTCTACTACAATTCTGTGATCGACACTTAAAAAGTTATAAGTATAAATGTATACTTATGACCTTTTAAGTGCCGACCACAGAATTATGCTTATATCCATGAAAACTAGTGAGACGTATATGTAACTATTTGTTCACTTATCAATGTGGTTGTAGACCACTTTCTTGTAGACCACTAATTTACTATGAAATAAGGTGGAACTAGGATAACCGCAGTTTCACCAAATTCCAAATAAAACCGACGACATATTGTAAAGAATATCGGAATTGTGCGGAAAATTGTGCGGTCATAATCGCGTATATATATTAGACCTAGTAATTACCCCCTTGTACGATAAAACAATAAAGTATTGTAATCCCGATTTTTTTCGGTTTCCAGATTTTGACAAAAATATCCGTTTTGATCTTCTCTGAATCCATTTTGACTATTTTCGTTGTGACGCCTGTATGTCGCATAACTCAAATACGGTAAGTCGCAGAAAGTTGAAATTTTGGATTTGTTACACTTATAGCATCCAGTTGTGCAACTCCTATTTTTGGTTGCGATTGTCAAAAGGGCATTCATTTATGACGCGCAAAAGTATATTAACGAGATTCTTGTACAATCATTCTAAAAATGACAAAGAAGTCATATGGTGTCCACATTTGATTTTTTTACTACAAAATTGATATATAAAAAATAAACAATATTATAAGTCGAAAATCCATTTTAAAAAATTATTAACTTACAACAGAACTACGCACCTTGAAAAAAAATTTGTCGTCGTAACAAAGTCGTTAGTAGCTACAGCCTCAACAGAGTTTTTGCAAATACAACAAATTTTATACTGCCACAACAAAGTTTTTACAGAACAAAATATTTTTTTCCAAACAAAAAAAGTTTTGTTGTGGTAGCATAAAATTTGTTGTAGCAACAAAAAAACTCTGTTAATGACAACAAGTTTTTTATGTTTAGAACAAAATCGTTTCCCAAACAAAAAAAGTTTTGTTGTGGCAGCATACAATTTGTGGTAGCAGCAAAAAACTGTGTTAATCACAACAAAATTTTTTCCAAACAAAAAATTTTTTGTTATGGCAGCAAAAAATTTGTTGTTGCAGCAAAAAACGCTGTTGTTATGGACAAAAAATATTACCAATTACAAAAATATACTAAATCTTATTATACAATTTATTATTATAGGTACCTATTTTAATACGAAAATTTAATCCAAATTTTAAATCCTTTTTCAATTATTTCATACTGAGTGTAGATTTTGCGATTTTGGATAACGGCAGTTCTGCTTTAGAAATTTTATTTACTTAACCTTTAAAATTCATATCAACTCTTCGTGTGATCGATTTGATTTTATATTTATTTGGATGGTAAGGTTTTGATTATTTTTATAATTTTAACTTATTTTCACCCATAAATGCAATTTTGGTTATTAAATTTAAAGATCCCAGAAGTTTTCTGTTTCCAATTTTCTTAAATTTTTTTATAATAGAATCAATTATTGTTTCATATGGTTTATTGTTTTTAAGAATTTGCACGACGTCTTGTTGTCCTTTTTATTATCATTTTTAACAAATCTTGTCATACCGTGTAAAACAATGTTTTTTTTAGTAAAAATTAAAAATTTTTAAATAAAAGCAAATTTTGATAAAATTTCTTTTGTTAATATACAAATTGATAACCATCCGTGGTAATTTAGTTTAATGGAGTGCAATAAAATTTTAGTAATGGCTTTGTTTTGTTTTTGTTGAATTTATTTTATTTAAAAATTAAGAATTATGAAGCTAATATAAATTTTGATATACGCAAGTTCAAAACTTAATTGTTTATGTAATAAATTGATTTATATTTTTGTTATTATAATTTTAGATAAAATTTGAAAAAGATCGTCAACGTTGATAAAACTATCCAAAATTATATCTTTTACGTGGGTAAGCTTTTATATTTTCCCGAGTTTTAGATGATTTTATCATTACATTCCGCTTCGCTGATTATAACCAATACAAAGGACAACTTAAACGAACAGGGCGAGATAATTAAAATTTTGTTGTTCTTATCAAACTACATTTTGATAATATAATTTTATATTATTAGCTTAAAACTTGGAGAGGCCATATAATTTTATAATAAAAATGTTGTGGTGATAAACACTTTTAGGTCCGAAAAAATGACGAATAAATTTAATGGGAGTACACAAAAAGCTTCATGGACGGATAAATACTTTAACCTGACTACAAATTACTTCGAGGAAGGTTTAGTTATTTGCTTATATTTATTTCATGGTCTAGAAAAAATGTAATCGTCTTACACCTAATTCCTCATTAAGAGTCATTATAGTTCCATAAATTGCTATATTACTTTCAAAGCAATAAGAATATTATTAGGAGAACTATTTTCCAACTCGGCATAAAAAGAAAATTTAAACCCTTGAAATTTCAAGTTGAATTTCCTCGAGATTTCATTCGTTTCGCACACGAACTAGTAATTTGTCTCACCTTATGTTCCATGATTGAAGTAGTTATAGAATTTAAGTGTGAAGTCTGGAACTCTATCTAACATAGGCAATGCTATTGGAGCAAATCAAAATGCATTACATCAACTTTATTAGCTCAAATTGAAATGGCAGTTTAATTTACTTTTTATATTTTATTTTTGTTAAATGTTAATTTATAAGAAGATAAATCAAAAACTTGTAGAACGAAATCTATCCACCCCCTTTTAGTTTTACATTAGATCAATTAAAAATTATTCTAATATCTTTTTGGCTATAGCAGCTTCGATAGTAACGTACAGTGGCGTAGCCAGAAATTCAGTTCTTCTTTTTTTCCATCTCAGTTGTGGCTGTAGATCTGTTGGTAGCAAACTTCTTGCAGTTATTTTTTTCTTCTTTTCAAGGAAGCTACATCCTCGCTTCCGACACATTTACAGCTGGTCATGGCATCTTGGGTTTCTATACGAATTTAAAGCTGGTTCATTTCTTCCAGCGAGTAGAAAAAATTCTGTTTCCCCGTAAAAGGGAAGAAAGAATTTTTTATTACAATATTGGAAAATGTTCACATCAATATTAATACATAAAATCCTATCACGCATCTCCTGCTCCAGCGTGTCATTTTTTGGTGAAAAAAGACACACTCTGATTGGTCGATTTTTTTTCCAACCGAAAAATATATTAGATAAACTAAGATTAGGACTAAAAATAATAAAAATAATTGAAAAATAAAATAATGAATAATTCCGCTATAAGAAAAAAACAATTAAAATTTAGTAATCATGTAATAATCCTTCTTGGCAATCGGGTAAAAAGCCAGTTGGAAAAACCCGAAAACTCAAACATGATTAATGAGAAGAAAAGCAAAAACGACAAAATAATATATAAAAAGAGAAAGAGGAAGAAACGGCAATTAGTGAAGAGTCGAAGATATAAGATGAAGACATGATTAATGAGAAGAAAAACGAGGAAAACAATTGAAAAAAGATGAAGTAAGAAGAAGTTACAGAAATTAGTGAAGAGTCAAAGATATAAAAAGATAGCAAAAAGGGAAGAGAACAAAACAAAGAAATTAAATAAGATAATAGAAATACGGAGAACTTCTTCAACGAACTACAGTTTTGTACATAAATAAATCCATTAACTATATAAATTTTATAACTACCAATACCACACGTTGCTACACATCAATCGAGATCCCAACTAATCGAGTTACACATTAATGGAGTTCCACAGTATATTAATTTTTTAATTGAGACCGTTAAAAGAGAGATCCATCAGTCAAGCTATATATAAAAATGAAAAATCCGGAAAGCTGAATTGAAGATATATCAACGACTGAATAGATAATCGGATAATCGGATAAGTGTATAAGCGGATAATCGGATATTTTATGATAAATCATAATGGATTTTGCCCTAACAACAGACTTGCCGTTTGTTTGAAGACGGCGACAGTTTCCAATTAAACTTGCCTTTTTCATGACAATCAACGAAGCTCAAGGACAGACGTTAGAAAAAATAGGAATATATCTGGCCGAACCGGTGTTTAGTCACGGTCATCTCTACGTGTACGGGTGTACGGAGATCTGAAGATAAAAATAGTTGATGGAAAATAACAATGGAAATTGATTCAAGTAGTGTACAAGAAGGAAGTTTTTAATTAATATCGCTAAAAAAGAGATCCACCGTCTAGCTGCCCGTCCGTGGAACGGCTTTCCAGCTAGTATTGTAATAAAATTTCACCAATATTTATGCTGCTTGTATTGATTATAAGATTTGAAAATATTTTGAATTTTCTGGATTTCCACCCAAGTAGTTAGGGTGGCAACAGCTAGATGGGGAAACCAGGCTTTTGCCGTCGAGATAACCGCCATAGCAATCTAAAAAAAAGTTGTCTTTTGAGATTTTTGCGGTTTTTATATTTGAATTCAATATTTTGGGAAATCTAAAGGGTATAAATTTATAAGTGAGTTGGTTTTTTAATTATTCTTGGATTTTAAATTGTCCCAAATTTAGACAAAGTGGGTATGATTTTTTTGAATAATTAAAATAAAGGTTGTAAATTAAAAGGATAATTTGGATTTTTGGAATATTAACTATTGTTATTTGTAAAAATGTACAAAGTCAATGTAAAAATTGTACAACTTGGGTCGATTTATCTTTCGTTTTACTTTTTCATTTATGTTGAAAGCTTTATTTAACATTAAATTACTTTGGATTTTGAATTTGATTTATATCGAAAAGACAGGATAAATGGGAATTTAATATTTGAAAAATTTATTTTCCCAATTACCATTTTATTTTGAATTTATTTTGAAATATTGCATTTTCGGAAAATTAGTCAGGCAATTTTAGAGATTTCTATTTTTCTGGCGGTTATGGTGATTTAGATTTGCATGGAAGCGCATGATTGGATTAAAACTTTTAGTTGATAATTTGCGAATACCATTAATGAAAAATATTAAGTTAATCTAATACGTATAGTTGGTATAGAAAGTTTTAGTTATAAACCAAACGTTTACATTATTTTAGTGTACTATCTTGAGAATTATCATTTCACTGCCGTTTTGCGAAACGTTTTTCTTTGATTCAAAATTAATGCAAAACTTTATTGTTGACTCTTGCGAGTCAGCATTAAATGACGTTATTTCTTTAGGCGTCAGATTTTCTAAATAAAAATAATTGAATTATCAAATTATATTATATGTTCAATTCTAACCAACACCTACCAATTTTTTAAGAATTTAAAATTAAATTGCTATTATTATTTTTTTTTAAATGAAACATTTTCTAGATGTTTTCCCGTTATTTTAAACATGACTTGAGAATAAAAATCCTGATAATTTTTAAAAACTTTCAAGAACAATAAATAAGAATATCGCGAAGCGGGAAGAATAAATTTTTAATTTTAATTTTGGAAACAGGGCGAAAGTTGAAAAATAATGCTCTCGCAATTCAATATGCGTCGATTCCCCCATTTCTAAAACGTTGGATGCATTTAAAATTGGACATTGGACATACATTTGTATGTTTTATTAAACATGTACTTATTCTATATATGAATGCGAATCAACATAATTTGATGCCTACAATGGGATTGTTTCATTTTCAAGCAAGCTTAATGCAAATATGACAAACTCAATACACTTGGGGGAAATCTAGCCTCCAGTTATGAGGGTACACAATTTAAAATTTATAAAGAATTCGATTAGTTATCTCCAGATAGAATATTTGAAGTAGGTATCGTCAGCATACAATATTAACAGTGTTTAGCGGAGTTAACAATATACTGTTAAATAAATAATAATTAATCAAGAATTTTAATGCAAATTATTTAATGTTGCGGTTAAGGGGAACAATACGAATAAAGTAGTTTGTGGTTATTAAAATAAACACAAACTGCCAGCTATTAGTAATAGCCCACTTGTGATTGGTCCATACATTTACCAACCTAAAAATAAAAATAATTGTTTTTTTATGAGATTGGCTTATGGGTCAACAGAAATAACTTTTACAATATTATTTCAACGAATTAAATTGTTCAAATACCTGCAAAATTTCACAACCAAATACATAATAATTAACAACATGAATTACATACCCCAAATATTACAAATATTGATTATTGTTGTAAGTAGCCCAGCTCTAGCATTTTATGAATAAAATAAAATTGTGATTTTCTGATCTCTTATACCGATGATACTGCAATTCATGCGTATGTTTTTCGAACAATATGAATATTACTAGAAACGGAAAAATAAAAAAATTTAATTAGACAGTTAGTTAGTTTTGGTGACCCCATAGATTTGTAGGGGTATGCGTCAATTCATTGGCGTCGTCAGCAAACTACCAAACATAGTATCATGCTGACGTCGTGTTCTTTCATTATCATGCAATTTCACATGTTACGAGAAGGTATGACCTCTCCGTTGTTGACTTAATCAAAAACTTAATTAACTCTACCTATTTAGTTATTTAACATTGGCAACATCTTGACATTTGTTCCAACTAATAATGGTTAGATAAATTAATAGATATGCCACAGTATATTGTAATTTGAAAATTAGATTTCTCATCTCTTGGTCATTATCAAAAAATTTTATTTCAAATGTTGATTTTGTCCGCTTTAGCTCTTAGTTTTACTTTAGTTTGGAAAAGTTTAAATTTAAATTTTAATAATTCAGTAGGTTTTATTTCGATATAAAATATTAAAGTTTCATAATCATATTGCATGACATATTTTCGACTATAAAATTGGATTCTTTTATTATCGTGCGTTTTTTGTTGTTTTATATTTTCTATTTAGATTCTCCGTATAGCCACTTAGATAAAACTAGACTTCGTTACAATGAGATTCTTATTTTGTCCTATCTTCTACAGCTTAATCAATAAATAATGGAAACAAACAAGCAAGGCACTCTGCTTTGTTCGGTTGTCTTAGGTTATGCATAAGATGAACACAATACGAATGGAATTGTAACTTTTTTGTGGCATCTTGAATGCAATCAGTAGCAAAACATATTTTGCTAAGTATGTATGCATGCAATTTTTGAGATAAGCTTAAATAATAGATAGTGAAGTTTCTCCAAAAAGTAAAATAAGATTTGAGTAGAAGTTTCAGTTTGATAGTAAAAGTTACCAACGACAAATAAGAACATGTTATAATATATTTCTTATTTTAAACACTAAGTGGATATTCTCAGGGTAGGAGCTCCAAAATATCCTAACTAAAACAATCAACTTAAACTTAGGTAAAACGTTGCACACCATTTGTGTAAAATAATACTCAACTTGTATATAATTCTGTCATAAATCTGTGTTTATCAATCTCATGCTGTAAAATATTATTAAATTTATTAAATTTAAAAGATTATTGTATTAAAGGTGAATAAAGTGAATCCTTAAAGAAGATTATTGCTTGCCTAACTCAGTTGGTGAATTAAATACGGGTGAGATCCCTAATAAGATGGAATAAAGATCAAATTTTGTGGTAACAAATAAATTTTGTATTAAATCAATTATTATAAACGTTCAGAATCCCAAATTAAAATGCAAATGATAAAGTAGAACGATTATAAGGTTTATTTGTTGTAATACATTTTTTTCGCAAATTGATTGGAGCAAACATTTCTGAAATACGGCAGAAAATTAGGATTAGCTCAAAATTATTAAAACAATTTTTTTTAATTTTGACAAAACTATTGTTCTAAATAGCGTAGGTTATTTTTAAATAAATTTGATAACTACGTGTAAATAAATAGATGTCTACTAAAATTTTTCTTTCTTAACAAATCTTCTTGTTGCAAGTAAGTAAAATATGGATAGCACTTTATATTTTAAACCGGTTTTGATTTATAATATTTGCAAGAGTGTAATTTGAAACTTGAAATTTGAAAATGAAACTTTACAAAATTTTAATTATTTAAATAATTGTAAAGAGTTGCCCTCACGACTTGTGTTGATTATTTCCCAATAATTCAATCACTATTGACTTTAATTTATGTTTACCTCTCTTGATAAAAAAATCAACTGGATTTACTAATTTGAGTATAAATAAATTAGTGTTTCAGAAATCACAATTTCATTTATTAGTTCATCGCAAATTTAAATGCGTTTTTCTCAATTTTGGTTTTTCTGCACTTCAAAGATTCAATATCAGTTTACTAATAAATAATAAATAATAAACCAACCTTATAAGATTGTTGGCACAGCTAGAGAAATAATTTGACACTTTTTCATTTTAATTTGCTGAAATAAAATCCATACTCGCGACGATGACTATACCAACTATGGTATTTTGGTATGATCAGGTTGGTATAGTTTTTTTTTATTGTATTTATGGATACTTATAATATACTCCTATGATATCTATTAAATTTAATTAATAATATTTTTAATTAATAAGTATATTAAAATATTAAAAAAATATTTTTAATTAATAATATTAATAATATAATTAATAATATTAAGGGCTACCCAGTCGAGGTGGAGCCTTCCAGTCAAGGTAGATTGCCTTCAGACATGTTTTTAATCATTTAAGTGGTTAGCTACGCTAACCTGCGCTCCGGGCGCTCCAGGCCGTTTTGGCTGGCGCAACCACGGCAAATCACGGATCCATCGTAAAATGAATGAATTATGTAAGTAAATTAAGTAAGTTTAGTAAGAAAGTAGAAGTGGTAGCGAAATGTCCTCGGAGCAAAATGTCCTAGTACCGAAATGACCGGGAGCGAATTGTCCGGGAGCAAAATGTCCGGGAGTGAAATGTCCCGTAGAAAAATGTCCTAGAACCCCTACAGAACACACTTATGCCTTGGCATAGACCTCTCTTTTGCAACAAAAATATTACGTACTTTTCATCTAGAGACGTATTTGCGTCAAAAGGTGTCGCGCCGAAACGTCCAGCTTTATTTCTATAGAGAACTTAATATGAATCGTCCTTAACTGGTAGTCGTGTATGGAGAGATGTTTATCATGCTCGGATTTAGGTCTGACAACAAATGCCTACAAGTACGCTATTTAGGCCACCATGGCGCAGGACGATACATACAGCTTACCGTCAAATCTGTATCACGAAGAGGTTTGCACAGGTACAGCAGTGCGATCTGATCTGAAAACCCTATCTTATAGTGGAAAGTGGCATATCCACCCACATAAATGTTTGCTGTTCCTGGGACTCGAACCTGCGCTGATCAAACTTGAATGAACTTAGCTAAGCTATTATTCTGTGCTCCTTTTCTCACACAAGTCATACTCCATTGTTCCAAGTGTTTAATAACGGTACACTTCGTTCTGTTGATGATAAGTATATTCGACCTGAATATCGTAGTTGCAGCTAAGTTTCTCAAGGGACGGAGTCGGTCACAGTTGTCTTCAAGGTGTGCAACTTTAACATTACACTATACCTACATATTTCACTGTTTAAGATGGAAGATCTTTGAAAGTCCATACTTACTTAGTTTGTACAATGAATATACCTCTTATCGAACCTCAGCTTTAGTGGATCTAATTTATGTAATAATACGATCTTTTATTTTCAAAGAATCTTAAGAAATTTGTGAATTAATGTTTGGTTTTATTTTCAAATTAAATAAACAATTGAATTGCAACATTAAATTGAATTTTTATTTTTGCCAATTGCGCTCTATTTTTAAGTATCCGTTTTATCTTCTTCTTTTATTCGACCCAAAAGGTCCACTTTATATTAGTAGGGAATCTTTTACTTCTTCTTCACATTACATGGAACTGCTCCAGCTAATTCCAAATTAATTCCCTTCCACTTTTTCCAAATATTTTGTCCAAAAATTACATCGTTCTCTTTCAAAATTAAATTTGTTATTTTCGTTTCTAAAGATTTATTTTCATTTCACTTGGTGGTTTACCTCTCTTTTTTGAGGACCACATACAACTAACCTTTCTCTCTGGGATTCTGTCGTCAACTGATTTTATTTTTGTTATTATTCTTCATCAACACGTTGTCTAGCAATTTCATTTTTTTCCTATTCAATTTTTCAAATCAATGCTTGTTAATGATAATGCGATTCGTTATCGTTTATTTCATTCGCCTGTACACGCACTTTCTATTATTTCTTTCAAAATTAATTTTTTTTTATAAGTTTAAATGTTAAGTTTCTATGAATTTGTATTTTTTTTATTTAATGAAATTAACAATTGCCTTGGCTCGACTGCTTGCATTCTAAACACTGTAATATGTATAAGTAGCAATACAACCCAGGATGAGTTTTGACTAACCACTTCATTATATAAAGGCGTTTCAAAACAGTTTACCTTGGTTGATTGTCATTACTCGCCGAGGAGGGGCAATTAGAATAGACTTCTTATTCCATTTGGGCTCGAACTAGGGTTTTCTACTTAGTAGTCGACGCATTTAAGTATCAGACCGTAACCATCCTCACATTACACTATACATTGATTTTAAATTAGTTGGTTATTGCTGAATTTAACAGCTGTTTAGTTGAAACAGATATCTGCCAATCTGGATCCATAGGTTTCGACTTTGGTCGGTTTCAGAGATGGTTTTACCAAGTGAGTAGGCGCAGAGATTTCTTGTTTTACAAATTCTTTTATTTTTGAAATCTAGCAACTTCGAATTTCAATTATTCGAGTTTCATTCGAACGAATAATGTTATTCAAATTTAGACGGATTTTAGAGTTGTTTTTGCCAAATAGCGTGTGCCCAATGACAAACTCTCCTCAACTTTTGTTATTTTCTAAAATCCTTCGACTGAAACGATAATTTTTACATAAAATAATCAAACATCTAATTTTAATATTTTTTTTTTTGGACTTAGCAGCTTCGAAATAACTTAGAGAATCACCGAAACGACAACCTAATACAAATTTCAAAATAAACAACTTAGAAATTCCTTTTTTAAACACTGCAACGTATCTGGGAGTCACGTTAGACAAGAACTTAACATTTGGACCTCACATTGAAAAGGCAAGAAACAAGGCGCTTAAATGTGGAAGAAGCCTTTACCCACTTCTGGCTACTAATTCAAAGTTATCACATACTAACAAAAACTTGATATACAAATCTATCATTCTCCCAATTATGACCTATGGGTGTCCCGTATGGTCAAGAGCAGCTAACATCCATATCAAGAAACTACAAATAATACAAAACAAAAACCTCAAGTTAATCAATGATCTGCCTTGGCTGTATTCTACTCAACACCTTCATCTGACTACCGGATATCAGACAATTGCAGAGTTTATTAAGAAACTAACTGAAAAATTTCATCTCCGATGCATGGACTCAGAATTCGACCTAATCAGAGATTTGGCAAACAACCGCGAATTACAGAATACCGAATAATGTAAATAGTGTAAATAGTTGTAAATAATTTCTTAACTTTTCTTTCCCCTCGCTTTTAAGATAAATTTTGATAAAGGTTTTTTGCTAATCCATTTTCCTTTAACACTACATATTATACTCAATATCAATGTTAATAATTCTAAATCAAATTACCTGTTGAAAAGCTATGCTGAATCTCAGGAATCTAATATTGTTTATCATATAATGTAATAATTAATGTAACGGATTTGAATAAATTGAATTGAAAAAAAATAACTTAGAAATTAGTATTTTTAGTTAAAATCACTTGTAAAACATAAAGACACGCTATAGGGGTTGCTGAACTTTCCGAAATAGCCAATCGAATTATCGCATTAGTTTTCACCCCTTATTTATCTTAATTTTTAAATTTTAATTTGTTAGGCCACTTATATATCATGCTATCCTCAAGAATATATTATAAATGCGAATTTCGAGCGTCATCTCACATATAATTTTGTATTGGAGTTATTACCAATGTTAGAATTTATGCTTATGACAATAAAAAATATAGAATCATACATTGTGGGTTTATAGTTTGAAATAAAAATTTGTAGTCATTTTTATACATTTTTTCAGTTTAAGCAGGTAGCGCTACTTCCTACGAAAGTTTACAACCTATACTCTCAATAACTGTGCTTTAAATTCCAAATGCTAGCTATCTACAAATAAGAAAGTGACAAAGTTGTATATGGAAGTTGTTTAAAAATTATCAATATACTTGCACCGATGGAGTTCCACATGGACATTATATATCTGTGGTCACATGCTAGAAAAGTATAAGTACAAACAGCCAACTTTACAGGAGACGCAAAAAGCGTTGTTTTAATTGTAACTTTAAAAGTTACTAGCTTATAATCACTAAACTTTTATTTTGAAATTTTAATTGCTATCTCACTAATGTATCACAAATTCTCTTATGGCAGAAGCAAAAAAAAAATACTGATGTTTTGATTGATTTTAAGTATACATATAATATATCTGTAAAAAAATAGATTTGGGCATAAGTGAACATATTCCCTTATAACATATGACCACAGATATTATACTCTACTCCTTACACCGATAATTTCTTCTTAAATTTTCTTGAAGTGGGGAGTCAGGCAAAATCAAACAAAGAAATCTAAAGAAGAAGAAAAGAAACACTAAATATAATAAATGGTACAATATGAAAAATGATAAGGTATAGAAGCAATTATTACGCATTGACTTGAAAAAATTGCAATTATTAATTAAAAACTAGTAGCAAAAGCGATTTAATTTCTGTAGAAAATAAGACCGCTAGTATTGTGAAGTAAGCGAAGTTGATAAATAACAATGTGTTCTATGTACCAAATTTGACTATTAATAATATCTTTATTAATATTAACAATACCGTATAGCCGCCACAAGAAGTTAAATAAAAATCCATTTAGAAAATTAGCTTTCAAGGTAGGTAATTACTCGTGATGTATTTTAATCATTCGAATTTCATACATTACATTACTGGTTATATATAGCAGTGTTAAAATAATGCGCATATACCATATGCTTTTCTTGATGTATTTTTAAAAAGAAAGCTCCTTTTTCAAATACAACCTGTCAGATCGATATAAAACAACATTTGCCATCTGACTGATAGAATTTAATATCAATGCTATTGATGAAGACAAATTATCATTCTTAGAAAGAAATATAAAAGGGAGTTTAATGTAGATAACAACATATTTTTGAAATATTTTATTTTTATATAATATTTCAATTTTATATTAAAAAAAATAAAAGAGTACATCCTACAGTACAAAATTGTAATTTCTAAAACGATGAAACCGACCTATAATTTCTTTAGAATGCTTCTTCAAAGAAAAATCAGTTTTTCCGGTAAAAGCTTTGTTATTTTATTCCTAACATGTTATGATTAGTTACCTCGATATTGCTTTTTTCGAATTATTTGCTGTTGTTGAGTCTCTATACTTTAAGGATATTATTATTTATTATGATTCACTTGATTTTTACTTTGCAAACCACGATCAAAAGTAAAAGCAGCTTTCAACTTAATAAGAACCAATCGAGTTGTCCATGGTTACCTTTCTCGTACACGTTCAATTGTAAAGCCGCTTTTAGTTCAAATTAGTCTGTGGTGCTAAATATAAATGTAGCAAAATATATGAAATTTTAACCATTCCATCCACATCAAAACAAAATTTTTAATTTAAATCCAATTAATAATAATTTTAAAAATTAATTTCGTGGATGACATGATTTAAATTCTAGTATTTTACTTTACCAGTGGTTAAAGAAGCTATTACTAAACGATTAGTTCACGTTCCGCATACCGGTTCAGATGAATTTCAATAATTTATTTTAGTTTGGCCTTTGTGCACTTAACTCGTATTTTATAAAAATAAATAACATTAATATTGAACAAAAGTGAAGTGGAAGACAAATTGAATTTTTGAAATGACAATGAGAGCGGACAGCAAATGCATAAAAAATGATGACCTGGTAGACAGACTGAATCTACAGGGTAGTTTTGTCAGAAACACTTTTTCTTTTCTGCTGTTTGATTACTTTGTTTCAATTTTTTCTTTTATTTTAGCAGATCACCGAAATAATGACTAAACAAACATAGGAAATAATACTAAACAGAATAATAACTGAAGAAGGAAAACTAAAATTAGACATTCTTAACAATGGGTTCATTCCGGTTGATAACACAATTTTGCAAGTATCCCGAATTGTTAATGATGTAACAACCTACTACGACAAACACAACATGCATTCAAGTAAACAAAATAATTTGCAAAATGATAAAATATGAATTCAGTCCACACAGAACTTTACACTCTTATATAACTACTAACAAAATCAAACAAAACAATCTCGACAACCAGGTCTTTATTAGTAGGAGTACAATAAGGTGATACAATGCGGTGATACAAAGACAAACCAGGCCCTGTACGTAGACGATACAGCTATTTATACGTACTTAGAGCTCAGGTAACCAGAAGACAGGCTCGAATGTCTAGACATAATTAAACAACATTTCGACTGGTGCAAGATATTAAACACAAATATGCATATTGAAATATCTCTTTGAGTGTTATTTGATAACAACTGACGTTGGACTGTTGGAGATAATTTAATTAAATTTAGGCAAGTTAATCTTGTTGTTTGTAACCAATTTTCGTGCAATTTGAAAACTATCATGGACATTTACATACTTTTAACGAGAAAGCACAGACAGATACCAACCAAGTTTTGTAAAAAAACGTGGCGGAATTAGCACTAATAAAATTTAAAAAAAAATTAATTTTTGTTTAATTGTGAATTCAATATATTTATAGTTCTCACTAGTTGGTTAAGTGCCGACTAGCGGTGAATAATGGGATTTTTCTCGAAAAGAAGAAATTTGTTTTTTTGACAAAATTTGATTTTTGTTATAAAAAGTGTTTTGATGAAGATACTAAAAGTGAAAAAATAGATGAAAAAAATCGAAAAATAAAACCAAAATATAAGTAAGTTAGATACAAAAGCTACAAAATAAGTTGGACAAACAATTCCATGAAAGAAAACAGCATTGCACAAATCAATAAAATAATAAACGAAGCAATTAATTAGAAAATGAAATGTAAGATAGTAAAAGTAAACTTAGTAAAAATAAAATAAGAACTTGGTAAGTTTAAAAACAGACTTAACGGACCTTACATTTTACAATGTATTCAGTTCATAAAGACAAGAAGAACAAAACGGATGAAAATAAAATGGAAGAACAAAAGCTTTTGTTGCAGAAAATTAAAGTTGGAGAAACACAAAATTAGGGTAATTGTGGATTCACAATGAACATAAACATAAATAATAAATAAAACATAAGAAATATAAATAAAATAAAAAGCTTCAAAAAAGGATCGAATAATGTTGAAAGATTAAACTCAATGACGTGGAAGTGTTATTTGCAAATATCAGGATTATCCAACTATTGATTAAGTTTTAATTTGTGTATGTATTTCTAATATCTTATGTATTTTTTACGCTTATGTTCATTGTGAATCCCTGATTAAGTGGCAGATTGTATTCATTTATGAAGATAAATACAACGATGTACTATTGCTGTACACTGAGAAGATATTATCGTGACAGTTTAAAAGATGACAGTAGCCCAATTGAATGGATGGCAAATGGAACCTTAAATTAGTGACACCTCATAATGGGTTCGCAGCGCTCGTTTGAATGCTTACATTATGAAATTTAACTTGATTATTTATAAAAATGTTTTAAATTGGATTTGATTATAAATTTGAAGTTTGTGAGAGATTGTTTCAATTTTTTTTTGGAAAAAGTAAAAATCTAGGGGCGTAATGTCGCATTATTTTATATTTACTCCACCCCCCCCCCCTCCCCCCGTGTGCATTTTAATAATTATTAATAAAACACATTAATATAATTATTCCTGACTAGGTAATTTTCTAAATTTTATTTGTTAAGAAAAATCATTATTTTTGTTTAATTTTGAAAATTTTATTTTAGTTGAAAATATTTACATACATATATAGTTGATATGTACTAAACTAAACGCCGGCGCCGACTAGCGGCGAAAAAATACTTCTTTACCAAAAATGACTGAGAACAAGTATTAGCCGCAAAAAATATTTGAAAATTTTCTGTAACTTGTGAACAAAAATTGTAATTTTGATAAAAAAAAAGATAAAATAATTTTAAGGTAATTTGATGATTTTGCAAAAATAAAAAACCGAAGATATTAGTTAGAAAAAATGAAAAAATTATAGTGAACTTGAATGGAAATCGATATTGCGATTAATAGAGTTTGGATTTATATGCATCAAAATAGTTGAAAATATGCACTAAAGTTGATAAAAATAGATAAAATATGCTTTAATATGCAAACTAAAAAATATCCAATCTTCGAATTTTTCAATTTTTTTTCAAATTTACAATAAGTACTAGCTAGATTTATAAAATTTAATAATTTTAATAATAAATCTGGACGAATTACGTAAAGTTTTCAAAATTTTAATTTGAATTTGAAAAATTGTAAAAGAAAATTTAAGCAATTATTTTATTTAATTTTAAGCAATTTAATTTTTATAATTTTTAAAGTAAAGAAAAAATAAATAATTTTTTTAATAAAAAATTTAATTACATAAAATTTAATAAAACAATTGCTTCAATTAATAATAATTTTTTATTTTCTCTATTAAAATTCTTCAAAAATCACTAAAAGTGGCCTAAATATGCATTAACTACTCAAATATGCATCTAATGTTGCAAATATGCAAAACATATGCATTTTGACAAGCAGTTTTTCGGATTCGTTTTTACTTAATTTGTTCGGATTTCATAACAAATCTGTTGGTATATCAATATTAATGAACATGCAAAACCATAATTAAATAAGAATTTAAAAAAATGGAAAAATGTAGTTCAATACAGTCAGCCGTTTTAGAAAAATTAAGAGTAAAAATTAAATTCAATGTAGCAACTGACAGTTTACTGCTTAGAATTTCCACTTTAATTAGGTTCAAAATTCCTGAAAAACAGTAGCAAGAGTCTTCACCTCGGAAAGATTTAGATAAACTATTAACATTTTCTTTAATTACAATGAAGTGTCACCCCAAAATTCTTTGGCTTCTGAATATGCGAAACGTAAATTTAAAATTAGGATAAAAATTTTTTTTGCGTTTTCTGTTAGATATCATATATTTTACATCTAAACATTTTGTAAAAAATAAGTTTAGTAAGCATTGCTTTTGCTTTATTTATAAATTCAAAAAACATTCATTCGTCAAACACATGGCGTTAGTTTACATTTAATACTGATTGCGAGCTTATTAGTAGTCTGACAAAGATAATGGCTTCTGTGTTTCAAAAAGGTTGTCAATCAGTCATTGCAATCAAGTGTAATTTTCAACATCTCTGTATACTTTTAATTAGTTGGATGCTTTAACGTACTTTTGTCGTTTTCGCAGGTAATTTATTTAATGAACCATAATATTGGTTTTTTGAAATACTAATTCAAAGAGCTGATTTTGAAGTCAAAATTTGAACTAATTACTATTGATTATGCCTATTGAAACTTCTTACGCTTAGGTATCTGATTCGAATCCGACAAGGATCTAAACTTTACTATGACTGTCTTCATAATTCGGAGGGTACGGAGTATACCGTGACTAGAATACAGTATACCATAGATATAAAAAGTACCTGTTGGGAAGGAGTGAAAGGTTTCAATTTAAAACAACATCAAACATACAGCATGGGGGTTTGGGGGTTGTTCCATACCCGAAATACCCCAGTAGTTCTACACAATACTTTTTTGAGTGAGATACAAACCACGAGTCGCCACTGTAATTTTGTGTTATGAAATGGAAAAGCAATTTGTATAAAAAATAAAATGTAGGTATTGGAGAAAGTCTGTTCTTTATTTTAAAAATTCATAAACCTCCCTCAAAATGGAGGCTATTCTGTTAAAGTTTAAAGAAGTTTATATCCCTTTTTGTAAAATAAATGACAACCGAAGCACTTGATATTATTAATGGTCTCATCCAGTGTTGGCGATAACTTTATCAATTGGCAAAAAGTTTATTCATAATAAGAGAAAATTTGTAAAATATTGATGTTGTTTAAAAAGGTTAAATTAATTATTTTCTAAAGCAATAAATATTGTGGAAAAATGTGCGTAATTTATACTTGACGCATTTTATTCGCACCACTAGATTACGGAGCGCTTTTATTAAAAACCATGCAAATTATACCAAGTAGTTCATCAGGATGATTTTTCAAACTTAAGACAATTCTTTAGTGTAGCAGTGTTAAAATTAAAAATTTATTGTATTACCGCAATGAAGACGAACAAAGCTACATAAAAAGTTGTTTCTTTTATTATTAAATAGTGGTGTTGCTATAAATATCCCTAAATAAGTGCTATGGCTTCCCTGAATAAGAAATAGAATTTTTAGTTCGCAGTTGCATTTTATTATGGCAAAAAGTTTCTATTGAATTTGTTTTAAAAATAACAAGTCGAAAAAAAGTAATTCAAAATATAGGATATTTTAAGGATATAAATTTATGGAAAGCAATTTTTTTATTGGCGAATAAAGGCAAACCTTTGACACAAAACATAATTTATGAACGGTCGCCAATGCTCATCTTACAACAAATTCCATTACACGATTTATCAGTATTACGTTCACATAAGTAAAAGCTATCTATCTTACTTCCTTTTTGACTTAAAAATTTTTTATTCGATGACCTAATTTTTAAAGCTCCGACATTTCCAACTAAAGTAGATGAAATTGTCGGCACTACTAGAGAACACTTTCCTTTTCGAAGGATAAAAATGGAAAACCATTAAAATTCTTAAAAACCAATACCGTACTAACAATATAACGGTTCGTAAACTGCACACCGGAACATTTAAAAATTACCGAACGTTTTTCGGTTTTAAGTGCTACTTAAAAGTTTATCAAAATGTCGTAAAACTAAATAGCGTGTTGATATATAAAATGGAAATCGATTAACAATTTCGCTTAAATTTGCTCTTCGTAATGACTTATTGCCATCAAAAATTAATTCCAATCTAATCTTACCCAATTATTGGTACTCTCCATTTAAAAGTTCTTTAAGTAATCGTGACCACTCACCTATAACAAAGAGAAAAATTTTATTAACGATATTATCACACATCTGCATTTTTTAAATTTATTATTTCGATAAAATCCATTCGAAAAGAATAAGTATATTTATTGAAATTCGAAAAACCAGGATGTTTGAAAAATTCCTAACAGACGGCTTTGCCCAAAGCCAGAACGTGTAACCAGCTTCCTTTTAATTCACTTAAATTGCCGAAACTATGTTACTATAAAAAAACCTTTACAGCAACAGAAAAAAACAACTTGTAAAAACTTTGGTTTGGAGTAAAACTTTTATTTATTCCAACAAATTGCGTTAGATTAATTTATGCTATGAGAGCCAACCTTCGGTGTCAACTTTTTTTCTAGGTCTAAATTTTCATAACGATCATATTAAAAAATAGCATCCGTAGAAACTACATTAATTAAAATGTCACTGTCACTATTATTTTTTATACTTGGGTTATAAAACTATAATTCCTTTAATATGAAAGTTAAGAATGTTTATGTTAATTATAAATTCACTCTATTGATGAGCAGATCCAATTTTATTAAAAAGACTACTATCCACACCCTCTGCATCCGCTATAAGATTTAGCTAGCTTCAAACGAGAATCAGGGCCATCACCAAGGTGCTAGCCACCTTAGGGTAGGTTTACAATTTTTCTCTGCAAAAATACTTTTATTCGTTAATAAACCCCTTCTGGGATATTGCAAAACATCGTAAAACTTTACAAAGCCAATGTATAAAATATTCTATTAGCCTTTTACACGGGAACCACTTTCAATGATGGAAGTAGTCAAAAACAAATAAACACAAAAATGTATAACTTTTTTGCCATTTTACCATTATATAAAATGGTGGTTTAATTATTTACAAGAATTTATTTCATTCGAGTTTCCAGCATAGTGCTTAATGACTGTTTGCACAAATTTATACTTAAAATATTAAGCATCCCTTAAAACTGTAAGTGCTAGTTATTCTTATATTGCTAAAGATTAGATTTAAAGTCGTGCAAACAAGTTAGGCATTTAAACCTTTTTACTGTAAAAGGTTTCCATTTGTTTCTTTTTGTAAATATTTGGCTTATATATTATTTGTATATATTTTTATTATATAAATATTACAGAATTGAATATGTCGCTTAAAAAAATAAGCATCATTGTATTATATACAAAATTGTATACATTTACCTAAGGGGGGAGGAACTGCAAATTTTTGTACACAAGATTTTCTTGGATTGCCTCAAGATTTTCTTTTAATTAAAAATTTTAAAAATTTTAAAAATAAATAACCGAAAAACAATTCCAAAAATTTTTTGATTTCTTAAAATTTGCTAGATTTCCTTTCACTTGTACAACAAATTTCCCCTCTAAATATGTCGCGATTTGCTTCTACGTATATCCCTCATCCCTTGTAATACCTATATTAGAATTTTACAGAGAAGCTACGAAGCAGAAAACCGCGGTTTTCATAATTTTAGTAGCTATAGCCTCAACAGAGTTTTTTGCTGATGCAACAATTGTTTTGTTGCCATAACAAAGTTTTTTCTATTCAAAATAAGAATATTTGTTAAATTAACTAATCTTTTTTTAGAATACAAAAAAAACTTTTTTATGGCAGCAGAAAATTAGTTGTGGCAGCTTAAATTTGTTACAACAAAAATAACTCAGTTGAGGCTATAGCTAGCAATAGTTCTGTTAGAGCGACAAATCCTTTTTCAGAGTGTATGCCTGCTGAAGCCGATTACACTCTTCTATTCTACAATAATATAATCTAGGAAGTGCCGCCCCTTAAATGATTTTTTCTTAAAATAACCTTCGATTGTGATTTAAAAATAAAACTGAACAAAATTTACAAATGCAATTTCTATATCGAAATGAAAAACGGGGTAATGTAAACTAAGCCAAAAAACTACCTGAAAGTGGTAATCTGGGCCAAAGGCAAATATCTCTAAAATTTTGAAAATGGTAAACTGGGCCAAAACCAAATTTTACTAAAATTTTAAAACTTATAAACTGGCCTAAGGCAGAATGTTTTAGTAGGCTGAATTATTTTAATTAATAGGTATTTTATGGGGGAACGGTACGATTTGCCGGGAACCATTCGCCGCGGCACGATTCGCCGGGACACGATTCGCCGTGGTACGATACGCCGTGGTATGTTCGAGATTTTTATTTTTTATTTTTATCCGTTCAGTAACTCCATCTATCCATAATCTTTGATAGATTTTTAACTCATAAAAATGAGTTAAATAAATAAATTCCTCAAAAGTTAGTTCTTTATATTTTTGTTTATTTTCAATTTTTTTAGATTAAGCCTCCAACATTTCGAAGTTGTGGGTCAAACCACGAAGGTATTTTAATATATCCCGATTCTCAAAATGATTGACTAATGTCAATGTAAATTTTAATCCTAACTTACAAAAGCATGAAAGGTATAAAAGATAAAATTTTAACCGTAATATATTAATTGACCTGTGTCCTCATGTAAATACAAAAAGTCAATAAATCGAATAATATCCTTCTTGTTTAATTCCGAAGATTATTGATATATGGCGCTAGAAGCTCTCGGCGAATCGTGCCACGTCAAAACGTGCCGGCGGCGAATCGTGCCGCGGCCAATCGTTAGCGGCGAATCGTTAGCGGCGAATCGTTACAGGTGAATCATGCGCAGCTAGTTGTACCCAATCCATTTTATGGAATATTGCGGGCTTCCCAATCTTGGGAGCACGTTTTTAGCGAGTTAAGCGCCAGTCAAAACGGTCCGGAGCGACCAGAGCGGAGCAGAGGGTAGCGTAGAATCAGTTTTGGCTGGCGCAACCACGGAAAGTCACGGATTATGTAAGTTTAGAAAAAAACCAGAAGTGGTAGCAAAATGTCCTAAGAGCAAAATGTCCGGGAACAAATTGTTCCGTAGGGAAATGTCCTAGAACCGCTAAAAACAAATAAATATGCGCAAAAATGTAGATTGGGCTCGAGCATGTAGATCGATCGGCAGGTTACAGTTATTTTCTGATTTCTTTTTGAAATAATATCAAAAAAGGATTCACACCTGCACACCCCCTGCCTGCACCCCTTCTTTTACCTTAAATTGCCTATGGCCCAGTTTACCACTTTCAAAATGTTAGTTGAAAGTGCCTTTGGCCCAGTTTACCATTTTTTAAATTTGGCCCAATTTACCATTGGCCCAGTTTACAGTCACCGAAAAAAAACTATTGTAAAGTAATGATATCAACGACACTGAAAGAAAAGGTATATCAAAAAATCATCATTTTTGCTCAGACGAACAAAATTTATCACATTGATGAAAAAATCATTGTACTGATAAAAAAATCATTCTACTGATGAATTTCGTTCATCTGCGCAAAATAATCAAGTTTTCATAAATGTAATGAATTTTCAGTCTATCAACCACAATAATCTACTACAGTCTTAGAGTGGGGGTGAATCACTACGCCAGTAGAGTTAAGGTCGCTTCTCACCTATCAGCACAGCACAGGAACGCCGCCTGATCAGCACAAGCTAATTGTATTTCAAATGTGTATTTAAATGTAAGCTCGCTCACGTCACCTGCAAGGCATTGCACGTTTCCATTTAAGCCTATATAAATAAGTGTGACCAGGTGGTGATGATCAGTTTCTGTGCTGTATAGCAGCATTAGCTGTAAGTGGCAGTATCAGGTATTATTAAGCCGTTAACAGCCGTAAATGGCAATATGGATGGTAAACAGCAGAATGGGCAATAAATGGGAGAATTAGGCAGTAATCGGCAATTATAATAAATGTTATAATAATAAACATTATAATATTTAACAATTGGTAGAAGACATGAATGATACACAACTTTAAGCAAAATAAGTAATGATGATTTTCTGAAGAAATTCTGATTTACTATCATTATTTTTCTATGACTTTTAACTAAAAGAGAAAGATTATATTCCTTTTTCCAGCCCATTTCTGTAGTAATTTTACATGGTGAAGCAACATTTGCTTGTCTTTTTTGGGTAGTTATCATAGGGTCCGGATTTATAGGCACTAAAAAATTTGAAAATATGCAGGCAAAAATCCTCTAAAAACTTCAAAGTAAGCACTTAAATATGCGCTAAAATTATTATTATGTACCCCAAATGCTGGATTGCAATAAATTAATAAAAACTAATTAAATAAATAAATAAAGTATTTAAAAACCAAAATTTTGCAAAAATTAAATTGTAATTTACAATTTTTAAATATAGTATACTCTTCTATTTGCGAAGCGAAAGTCTTAATCAAAATTTTTTATCTTTAAAAAAGCTGCCTACATATGTGTACAATCGATTAGATCAAAAATGATGATTTTATATTAAATAATATTAAACAAAATATAAAATAATTAGTAAAATTTTAAATTTTATTGCGTTCGTTCAACAAACACTAAAAGCAATCTTTATAAATGTATGTCAATGGGGTTGCATAACCAAATCTGAGTTTTGAGAAGTTTGAATATCAACCTGGAATAAATGAAATCGCACCCAATAGCTGAATCCGAACCATAAAATCAAGGTGAGCAATATTCCCCAACAGTAGAAACATGAAAAATTGGAAGCTCCTTAGACACAACTAATGTAATCACCATTCGCGAATGTCAAAGGGGCTATATCTATGCTAGTTTGTTGTCAAGTACGCGTAGCTACAGTGCTACATCGATCTTTAGACTATGGGGAAGTCAACGGGAAACCACCCCATTAATTATATTTCCCTAGTAAATCATCTTGGTTTCCGCCGAGTTGATAGCCAACATTTGCTAGGCGGCTACCGCGCTTTAATAAGTATATTTAATATAAAATAAAAGCAAAACCATAATTTAATTTTAAATACCTGCATTCAATAATTTATTTGCTGTGTTGGTGCAGAAAATTTAGTGTAAATGCAACTTGATTGTCTAGTTTTCAAAGGACCTATACGAGTAAACCATAACCTGGGTAATGTAGATGTAGACAATTTATTGGACAATTTTACAATAAAGCACACCTTTAGGATTTAATAAATCGAGTTTAGAGTCTTAAAGTACAAGAACTGAAGTGCATTATGTTGAATTATTATTTATAATTCTTAGCTTAACTTTTCTTCATTTTTATGCAACCAGCTATAGAGAAAATAAAACTTCTCCTACCATTCTGATGCGGTTTTAGTAGGAAAAGCTAAAAAATTGAAACATCTTCATGCCATTACCATATTCAACTTCCTTCTGTAAATGTAAATTTCCCAACTATTTATTAATTTAAATAATTATTTTCCAGTTCTTTTCTTTCTTATTCCAACTTCAACTTTTATCCACCCATAAACATTTTAGGAAAGAAATTATTTCTTATAATTTGACTACAAAACTATTCAATTTTAATAATAATATTATTTTAAAAAGTAAAAAGATTGGAAACATTCAACCCCTGAATATTTTCGAAGCGATGCTCTATTTCATCTCGACTGGAAAAATGTATTCCCTTTATTATTATTTAATATTACTACATAACATTTTCGTTAGAGAAGCAAAGAACTACATAAGAGCTACGTATCATTTGATATTTTAAAATTATTTGTATATGTTTCATTTTAAAATAGAGAAAACGTTCAAGCCTCACCACCAGTTGAGCGCCCTTATTTTTTAGCATCCCTAAAATTTTCAGAGAAACTAAACGTAAAGTTGGAATAAATAAAATAGTGTAAATAGTTAAAACTTCATTCCTTTAATTTGTTATTCCGTCTTTTATTAGAAGTGATGTCCAAAGCAAAATGAGTTCTTGTATTCATCAGGAATTTAGTTTAGCATACAATCTAATGAATAACTTTGTGGAAACTAGTTAAACTAACTTGACAAAAATTACGAAAAAGGAAATCACGGAAAATGTGTAGATGAAGCTGTTTGTAAGTTAAATTTCCCAACTTACCGAAGATTCGCTTTGCACATCTGCAGAATAAAGTAAATGCAGAAGCATAATAATTATCGACCGCAAAATAACAAATCAAAAAGCTTGCCATTTTTGAAAGTCAATTTCAAATTCATGTGCTCATCGAGGAAGAAAAATAAAGTAGATAAAACAAATCCAACAAAATGTTTTTATTTCATATTTACAGTTAAATAAAAATTTCACTGTTTTTATAACAAAAAGACGAAATCAAATGGGAAAATCTGTAAGGTTTTTCTTGAAATAGGTACCTTGTAATTTTAGCTCAACGACGAAAACAAAATAATTTAATTAATTTTTGATCTTGTTTAACTTTCCACCTAAACAAACGAGTTTCCATTTACAAGGAAATGTAAGCTAGGTTACGTGGACAATTCACTAATACATTTAGCAGCGTCAACATTTTTTTTTAATTAATCAAATCGATAATTAATTATTCAGCTCATAGTACTGCCTACCTTCAATTTAAAAAAAAATAATAATAAATAAATGGAAAAAAAGTAATTTTATAAAATTGGATATTAAAATGAGAATCAATCGAAATTTTATGGAATAGTCAAACACTTTAATCTCCACTCCTGTTCAAACAGAAGCTCAGCCACTGTTGACGGTTCGTGTGAATAGTGGATGATTGATGTTAGGTCAACGCAATATTCCTACTTCGATGCTGATCTCAAGCTCAAAACGCCTCCTTAACACTTATTGATCTACCATATAATAAAATCAGTAAGGAACGAAATAACATTGAACATTTTTTATCGCACTTGTGCTAAAATTTATTCCCGAAACTATTGGATGCCTTGAGCAATCCCGCGCCAAGTTTTTAATTCAATTTAATCATACCTTTTAATTTCTCGACATTAAGTAAAAGTTTTTATCAGAATTAGCAACTTGATCAATTAAAATATTTGAATATTTTAATAAAATTTGAATTTTAAAATTTTGAAATAAATGTACTGCTCCTTTTAAATAAATTACTATCAATAACTTTTACCAGGCAATTAATTTGAGAGTGAATAATTTTTCTAAAAATACATAAATCAATAACGAAGAAATTTCGGATGCCTTAATAATGGAAGCTCTAAATTTCGTTAAGCTCTGGTTTCAGAGATGTCTAAATAAATTGCAAAGAAAAATTATATGTGTAAGATACACTTACCCGCCGCCGCCGCAAGAAGGTACTTCCCCTGCTTCGGGAAAGGTTCTGTTTAATTATTTATCTAAAATAATTTCACGTAAATACAAAAAAAATTCAAGTTTGTTTCGAAAGTAAGATGGAGGAAACTTTTAAAAGACAATTTAGTAGATTTGAGTTGGTCGTTTCTTTGACAGATAAACTTAAGAAAAACTAAAGTTTAAATCGGTTTTTTTCTATACTTGAAAAATATCGTAAAGAATAATAAGTAAATATTAAGGTCGACAACAAATGGAATATGGGATAAAGATGAAATGTCGTAATTTATTAAACAAAAAGTGTGTTTCAACCAAAACCCTATCTGGAGCTTCTGCAATGCGTTTTCGTAAATTACATTGTTAGTTATCTAAAGACGAATTCATCCAGAACTATATAAAGGAGAACAAAGACTTTAGTTACCTTCCTAAACTAAATACGTCATTCTGAAACACGCTTCCCATTTGCCCATTGTTGGAGATACAATACTTAAAACGAAACTTTAGAAGCTTCCAAAATTATATTAAAAGTAACACACTTGTCAATTTGCAAAGTGCAAATACGGCATTAGGTAGCAATTTCAAATAATATAGCAATATTCAACTTGGTACGTAAACTGTTGCGATAATTCCGGCATGATTATTTTCGCCATTTAATTCAATGAATATGAATTTAATCCGCAAGTCTAAAAAGGAAACTTTGTTAACTTTGTTAAAATTGTTCTTGAAAATGCGCCGCAAAAATTAATTTTACTTTGGTTACGTTAAACCGGTTGCGAAAAACAAATTTTTACATTAACAAAGCTTTTTGAACTCAATTTTCCCGTGTTTACACAATAATGGCGGTATACATTTAAAATTTTAAATTAAACTAAATAACACTAAACAAAGAAGTTTTCCGAGGTCACTTTTGTGCCCTAAGGCATAAGGTTTAAACAGCTTTGGAAAGAAAAATTGTAAAGAGTATGTCATTCCGTAGCCGATATTTCACTCCACCATTCTTGGAACAGTTGGTTATGAATTTTAATAGAACTTAAAAAATTGTTTCAACTTCGTTACCGATATGTCAACTTTGAGCTTTGTGCTTTGCGCTACTTATTTTGCTACTTTATTGATTTTTTTTTTGAAGTTTTCCATTTTCATTTTGTCCATTTTCTTCTCGTTCTTTTGTAAATAATTACAAAATTATTTAAATCATAATTAATATTAATATACAATATAACTTGTCTTTATCCTTAATTTAATCATCTACTGGTGTTAGTTTCTGTTGGACAAAAATCTTTATTAATAATAGGTTCAATTTTTTCTTTGAATATTTTTCACAAATCAACTGGACCAGGTAAGTTATTCACAATAGTTCAAAACACCATATTGCTCATAAAATGACTTCTTTTCGAGGTGATCTGAGATGCATAATATGTGTATCAGATATCCATCATCATTGCTATTGGTTTAATTTTTGTAACTTACTAAAGCAGAATATAATAACTATTGTATAAGATATTGATTTTGTGAATTCCTGAAATATTTTCGCAATTGGCTTATATGTTAGTTGGCTTATATTGTTTATTCAATTATTTTATCAATTCAAATTACGTTTATTGGCAATTGTTTGGTGAACTGAGAAGCCAATTAATATTAATAGAATTAATAGAATTCCCGGTTTGCCTGATGAGAATCCGAAATTCGAAACATCTAGGGCCTGTGTCGCAAACTGTTTCATGTATTTTCAATTTTCAATTATTAATTTTTCTAACATGTAATACAATTACAAACAAATACAAAAAACTACAAAAAAAACTCTTTAGACGCAATTGGATTTAATTATCGTTCAAATAAAATTATTGGTTCGTCTCCCGTGTAATTTTCTGATATAGCTCATTAAAAATACTTTTCAAGTTAAATATTTAAAAAATACAAGTCAATTATGTATAACAAATTATAGTAACCAAAATTTAATAATTGTGTTTCTGAACATATTCGATACTTATCATATTTTATTGTCAAGTTTTTCATAAAAAGTGAGTGGCATATTGAAAACATTCGATAGCTATAAATAATGGTCAAGAGTATACAATTTTATTCAATAAAAACGTATTGTGTTTGCTGAATGACAAACACAATAACTTAAAATCAAAAAATAAAAATATCCTCATGCGCACGAAGATTTACAATATACAAGGATCATCCAGAAAGTAAGGTTACAAAAGCTTCTGAGGCCGGGAAAATTTTTTGTTTCCAAGTTGGCTAACCTGGCGTGTCGAGGACACTTCAGTCATCTTCCCCAGCCATAAAAAAAGTCCAAGACCACCCATTCAGTCGGATAAGTCATGGCATATGTGTTTGGGGATCGTAAAAAGTTCTTTGGTAGATTTTATGCTTAAAGAGTCTGCCATTAATGCAGAGGCTTATTGCAATACCTTAAAAAAATCAGAAGAGCCATTAAGAACAGCAGAAGGGGAAAGCTGACCCGCGAAGTCAGCCTCCTGCATGACACCGCCAGATCCCATACCTCACGAGTTTCACAAGAGCTAATGACAGTTTGAATGTGGGATATTTTCACCTACTGCCTCTATTCACCCAATTTGGCGCATTCGGACTAACAACTTTTCACTAAACTAATGGAGTTTTTGGGTGGGAAACGATTTTCCAAAGTCAAAAGGTGACTAAAAGAGCTGCCGACGGAGGTCTATGACAACGGCATACAAAAACTACTTATCCCCCGACTACAGAAATCTCTCGATCTCGACGGCGATTAGGTTCAAAAATAATTTAATATCCTCTTCTTTTTCTTGACTTTTAAACACGATTAAAGTAAGTAAAATACGAATTAAAGGAGTTTTCCCACAAACGCTCAAAGTAAAAATAAAATAACAAAAAAAAAATATCGACGAGATCAACTGGAACCAACTAGACCTAATCGAAACTTGACTCACTCACTCGAGCTCCAAATATAATTTATCGTTCTGCGTAGCAACGACTTACCATGGACGTTTAGAAGTTAGAAGTGACATTACATTTATGAATGAAATTGGATGCATAATAAAGAAAATAATACTGACGATTGACGATTAATTTCATTTGCTCTTAGAGCTCTTCACATCAATATAAACGTTGAAAAACGTCTCTAAAGTAATATTTGTTAAAAAAAAACAAAAGTAAAAGAAATTCAAAAATAACGCAGAGAGAGAGTAGTAAAAAAAAATCCCTGCTCGGGCGCCAAATGTAGCGCCCCAATATTTAAATTTTGTTTGTTGTTTAAATATGTTTTCGAAATTGCGCCTTTTATTGATGCTAACTTATAATTATACTACATAAATTGTTTATGTAGCCTGTAGATACCGATTGTTTGAAAAAAAAATTGACAAAGATGTCATGTGGTGTCCACATCAGATTTTTTATAATTGTTTTTACAAATTTTTTTTAAAATTTTTCTTCTTTTTAAAATTTTATTTTCTTCACTTCGACCTGTCAGGCAATTTTCGAGTTTACATAAATGTTGTAACCTTACTTTCAGGATAACCCTCGTAATTTGATATACCAGGAACATTATATTTAAGTAATTCATTTTTTCTGAAATATTGCTAGTCTAACAAACTAATACCTAGTTTCATAAAACTTTTAACAAGCCGTTAAATTTAATAGGTGATTTCTATTGGTTTGTTAGCACTAAGAAATAATTTCCAATGGTTAGTTAAGTTTAACGTCCCGTTAAAAGTTCTATGAAACTTGACATACATAATTACAAATTTTGTAGTAACACTTAATCTAACATGTAAGTAATCTCGACGTTCTCTAGAGCTATCTATGTGACAGTATGTTTGAAGAATCTTGTAGATTTCACTTTTTGATTTCTACTTCTACGAAATTAAAAGCTGTTAAAATTTTATTAAAAGAAAAACAATTTTCATGGGTTTTATAACTTATTAAAGAATAACTTCTTCTTTTAAACTTTTCTTCTTCTTCTTCCACTTTTAGACTAGGATAAATCCTGTTTGCCTACCTCGGGCCGTCTTCTATCGAAGACAGAGCCGAAGTCCCAAATCTGTCAGCATATTAATTGATTTACATCTGAGGCAGCTTGCTGGGCTCGTCTCAGATGTGCCCGTAACCCTGGATTTTTGTTGATGAGGGCAAATCATCAACCCAGGGGTACCGCCGGTTTAACGTCTCCTCCGAAGCACGGAGACGATCATAAGAAATTTTAGATTCTTTCCGGATTTGAACCGGGTACCTTAGTGTCAACAGTTATTTAGCTAACATACCAGGCTAATGACCGTCTCTGAACTTATCTAAGAGTTAGAATTATACCGATAGATAGACGGACACTAAGCCAGATCAGAAAGCTACTGCAGAACAGTCAACATTTTTTCTTGAAAGAAAAAACTCAGTTTTTTAGCATTTAGACGTTACAGCCTCTTAAATTAAATTAGAAAGTGTGCCTGTGACCCTGTTTGGGTCAATTGAAATATACGTCCACTCCCAAGCTAGGAGGTGGTAGTAGTCCATTCGTTAACTACTAAGTCTCGAAAGTTCAAATTGAAAATTATTGCATACGAGTACCTGTGTTATATATTACTTATATTGGGTTTTAATTAAAATTTCATTCCTTTCCGTTGATATATTTAATAACTCACCTATAAGCACGGGCACGTATAGTTAAGCTTAGAGCAAGCTTAATATTGATCTATTGTCATGGTCTACTTATTCTGCAAACTTATCACCAATTGAACATGACCCGTATATATATTGAAGAGATTGGACTACCTACAGAAACATCCACGTACTTCAAAAATGATCTCCAACCTCGGAATCAACGAGCTCAGAATACTATTGTCTGCCATCGATCAGCTTATTTCAAGCACACCTATGCGAGATTTAAGTGCTCCATATATCAAAGAGGAACAACTTAATATTAGAATTGAAAGAAAACAAAAAATTACTTTTTTTGTCTATGAAGTACATTTGACGAGCGTTTGTTTAGTTTTATCAGAAAGTGTACGTACTTCTATGCAAACTCTGTGTGTTATAATTATAAAGACTGTTCTGAAATTCAATATTTTCTCACGAGAAGGAAAACTAATAAGTTTTCACATAAACCAGCTAAGAATTGTGATTTAATTTTTACTGAAGCTGATAGTGGTAATACCGTTGTTGCAGCAAAAAAGTAACTATATCAATATAAAATTAATAATTTTGTTCTTGGTCATCTTAAAAAATTCACCTTCTTGCTGTTAGCGTTATTGGTGGTTAAATTTGCGGCATTAACAAATACAGTATTATTTTAACAATAAATGAGCATTGTTAATTGTTTGGCGTTGTTAAATACAATACTCGTTGAAGCTGCTTGTAATAGGTTTCGGTCTGTGGAAGACTTTAGATGAAAACAATGAATTCTAAATTTGAATCTCGATAAGGCTATGAAAGCTGAAGGGTAAGAAATATTAGAATAATACAGCAAAATTCTTAAAAATGCCTGTTATTGTGTGACGAGTTGGTAAAATTATTTCCCTACTAATAAAACTCCCCTTTAAATAAAAAATAAGTTTTTGTTATCAGATTCGGGAAAACGGTTCTGAAATTTTTATTGCGGCACTTTTTAGGCAATAAAGCAACATAAAAAGATTGCGAGGTGTATTCGTTTTTTGCAATTTTATAAATGTTGAACAATATTTTAAAAGTTTCTCTAGTTGCAGAGATAAAAATGATATCATCCCCACAGGTGATATAAAATAGTCCAATTTTTACAACCAAATAATTTTAGTTTTTACCAACGCAAAAGTATTTTAAAAGTTCTTGGTTTTTTTAATGCAGATAATATGTAGATTTGCATTTGTAACTTTCATAAGTTAAAAAGTAATAAAAATGTAAAAAAGTAAAAAAAAAAAAATGTTGGATACCGGTTAAAAATTTCAATCGTAAACATATAAAACAATTTTCAATTTTTGAACTAAGCTGAGACGTATCCGCTAAAAAGTGTTCCGAATATAAATATAGAAGCAATTTCAATAAAGAAAAATAAAGTTTTCGTTTAGCTTAGTGGGTAGTTAAAATTGTAAAAAATTTAAATTAAATTTTACAAGCGCGTTATTAAGTTTAATAACAAATTTAAAAATTTCTATTAGTCCTTGTCAAAGAGAAAAGAATCTCAATATCGTTTTTCTTATTGGCAAACCTTCAAAGAAATGTTTTGAGTTGCAATAAGCTCTTTTTCTTTACCTTTAAACATACACCTTTCTCGAGTGTGCTAACAAAAGGAGCACCGAAAATTCAATTCTAAGTTAAAATTAGGACGTATTCAAAGATGATTTTCTAGGAAGTCGCTTCAACTCTAATGTTATAATTAAATAATTACTCCACCTATTTCATGTCGGCTTGATAATTATGGCAGTTTTTGTTTCATTGTTTACGCCGCCTTTCAATTCTCTTAGTTAAATTGAAAACCGTATTACCTAACAGGAAAGTTTATTTGCATGGTTTTCCATTGTGCCAAGTTAGTTAGTCAACCTAGTTTATTGTTTTATACTTTGTTTTACATACTGTTTATGTTTTACTTATTAAGTTAATGTATCATATACTTTCGAGAAGCTTTAAACCCAACATTTCGCTAAAATACAAAATAAAATATTATTGTATTAGATTTACTAATGAGATGTAAAATAATATTATAAATTACCTTAGAGTTTTTTTCATAATTTACATTCAATGTTAAAACACACAACTACTGGTTGTTTAATTTGTAAAGCAAAATTATTAAATTCTACGAAGACTAAAATACTCTACATAATTATAAATTTTAATATCAATATTCCGGATTTGATTCTTGAAAACTGAACAGGTTCGTTTAGAAAGATAAATTTCCTTTACTTGTGTCCGCTTCAATTCTACCATCATTGAAAGTGGCGCCCGCACCGATATTACCTAACCTAACCATTTTTTAGGTTGGTAAGTTAAAATAAACCAATTAGGAGTTCGTTAAAAACAAGGCATTGTTGAGGTTAAACAGCCTGTGGGCTGCCATAATCTCTTAGTGTTTGAACAATATGAACTAAGTTTGAGCGGTCTCAGAAGCGCATTGACCCGAAATTCTCTCGAAATTTCTTAATTTTTTTATGTTGGTAACTTAACAGTTAACCGAATGCACTTTTTTTCTAAAAGGTTTCAAATGAAAAAAATCAGAAATTGATTGTGAAAGTCATTTAATTGGAAAGGGGTATAAGGAATAAGCACTTCTATACGTTAAATTAAGAAGGGAGTATTTGTAAATACAAAAGGGGGGATTTAATTATTTATTGAAGATGTTATTGGTGGTAAGTTGTTTAAGTCGAAGTGCTTCGTGAAAGTAGATTTTCCGTCTGTAAGACTGTGAGATCGTCTGTGTTTGTTAAATCGTGTTTTGGAAAGATCTATATGTATTATCGTTGCAGTGCCAGTGTTGAGAACATTCGTAAGTAAGCTCATAAATCCCTGATTTGGTCAAAATATCCGACTATGATTTTGCTCTATTTGATTATGATTATCTAAATATACTGTATTTAATACAGTTATATGTACAGCTAAACAGTGTATTTAGCTCAGCTCAAAACAATAAATATTTTCCTTTTACATATTGCTAAGTTAGTTTTTTCATCTAAAAATGTCTTTAAATTGATGTTTTCATTATTTTTAGTAAAAACATTTTCACAAAGCGCAAATCTAAGAAAATCAGAAAACCTGCAGTAAAAATCAATCATTGGAACTACTAAAAATTCCCTGAAAACGACAGATCAAAAAATTACAGAAAAAAATAGTCATTTTTTGGAAAGGCACCTGACTAGAATAACAGAATTTTTGATTTTAAATAAACTTCACATATAATTATTAATGAAATGCCAGATTTCTTCACCTTGAGATACATATCTATCGGATAATGAATCCGCCCGACAAATTAATCAAGTGACTAATCAGACAACCGCAATTCAAATTCAAAATAAGAAATCAAACAATTGAATGGTTACTTGATTAATTTGTGGGACGGATTCATTATCCGATTAATATCTTAACGTGAAGAAATCGGGCATAATTAGGTAAAGCTTCATGACAATGAATATTTACGCATATATAAATTCCATCTTTGTACCGCATTTTTTCATTCATAATACTTTTTTCGCATTTTTTAACATTCATACTTCCCTATTTCAAGGTTATTTCCGATGAAATATGGCCTTATATCGCATTACGACTAATTAAGTTTTCATCACTTGTATTCTTCACTTCGTAATAAAAAATTCTTTCACCCCTTCGGGGACTAACCGAATTCTCAATCTCCGACCCTGCAATCGAATTGTGCTCATCAGTGCAGCACATAAATCTACCGAAGGTCAAACTTTGGTTCATTAAAAACCAAATTCGGAATACCAACACTGATAGCACCAACAATAAGCCAGGCCGGAAAACAAACAATTCCTCTTCCCCTCATGGGGCCTCCAGAACTTTCCTCTATACGCTGGGAAAACATCAACCAGCTTTTATTTACAGTAGATGCCCTGTAAATGTTTCAAACTTTCAAATTAGCTGCACAGGTAGCGGTTCAATGCCCACTTTGTACTGAAGCTCTAGGCTTATTGTACCCCGTTTTCCATTATGATGTTAAGGAAAGTTATTAGTACTTCGATCCACAGTTTAATGATCACCAAAGGGCTGAGCTAAGAAATTCTGCCCAGTCCGGGATTTGAACCCAGAATTTCCGCTCATAACTGAACTAGTGATCACATCAAGCCACCACTGCGGTCTAGCTGTAGATGTTACTCTAGCTGTAGATAGTGCGGAAGCAAGGGTCATAAGTTTCGGTAAAAGGTAACAATAAAAACGGCAGTGGCAACCAAACACCAAAAAGTCGCAGCTACTCGTCTCAATTATTATCTTTCGAAGAAACATAATTAAGAACAAACAGCATACGATAATTGTTGAACCAAAATATTTGTTATAACTTTACTGTTAAAATGCTATCGTTTTAACGTTTTGTTTAGTTCTGTTAAATATTACACTTGACATATAACCATATCAATATTTTAGAAAACCCAAAAAATGCACTAAACACTTTTCAGAACTAAAATGTTTAAAAGTTAGCACATGTAAAATACACTGTAAGTATTCGCTAACGTTTTCACCATACTATGGCATCATCAGGCGATGAATTAGAAAGAAAATTAAGAGAGAATCCTTTAAATATTGTTCAGAGTGGTAGGGGGAGGTTTTTATAAGAAAAGAAGGGATATTTTGAAAGTATTACAAAAAAGGGGGGGGGTTCATTACTTATTAAAAATGTTTAATAAAGGTGAATTGTTTAAATCCGATTGACTATTTAACAACAAAGGTGAATATTTTAATTTATTTATTTCTAAAGCTTCTAAAAATTCTAATTTTTTACTTTTTGGCTCTACACGTAAAATTTCATAACCTCCTTATTTTAGTTCTGAAAAGTGTTTAATGCATTTTTTGGCTTTTCTAAAATATTGATATGGTTAATATCGAATTACACTACCTAAACCACGTATCAATTGATTATAACTTGACAAATACTATTACATACCTCAAATCTACTTAAAGTTTTTTATTTTGGGTTAATTTCCAAGGTAGTTTTGAGAGGTGCGAAATGCAGCTGGTTTAGGGTGCATTGCTGTATCCGTGCTTATCCCAAAAATTGCGGTGACGGTAAACTGTCCAAATAATTTGCCGTCAAAAGTATCTGTTATTGGTTTTTTCAATTAATTACCAGGTAACTGTCAGGCAATCCTGACCACGATTAGATGACTAAGTTTTAGAGTTGATCACTAAAAGGGGTATGATTTATCGGCCCAACAGAAAAGGGTAAACTAACGACAAAAAAGGTGTTTGAAACGCCACTAAGATCTAAAGAATGACAAAAAAGTTATTCCCAGTTAAAAACGGATATTGCACGGCAAAAAAGGTTAATGCGAGACAGAAATTGATATTCAACGACAGAAAAGTACAAATTAACGACAGTAACCGACAGATACAGTCGGATTTCCATACTTCTCAAGTCTTAATTGTTTCAAATAAGTGACTAATTTTGGCTTTGGAAGTTTCAGCATATTTTTCTGTTTCGTAATGGCTAATATGGCGTTCAGTTTTTGAATACCTTTTCGATATTTTTTCCTAATAAAAGTTTTGAGGTTTAAAAGAGGTTTATCTCTTTTAATAAGTTCCGTATTGTCATCGTGCGTTAGACGACATTGTGTTGTAAAATGAGAAACTTGATCGCTTGTAGAATGATACAAAAAGTATAATCTAGCTAGACATAATTAACTCTATATTTTTCTGCAGAGCAGCGGCTTATGTAACATTACGTAACGTAACGTAAAAGTTTTATACCGTCGTTCATTACTAAATCCTGTCGTGCAATTTCCTTTTCTGTCGTTCATTAGCATATCTAAATTTAACTTTTTTTATCGTGAGAACGCTGGCGTGAATAAAATTATAGTTGTCATTAATTTATACTATTTTATGTGTGACTAATATATATTCCCCCATTAAAAATATCCCTCTAGACCAGTACTACTCGGCAAAGTGTGCTACTAGTGCTACTAGAAAAGGATAACGATAAAAATATTAAAGGATTCCATCATTTTGACCGAAACCAAATTTTTGTACTCTAGATTTTCTTTTATAAGGTTTCTTTGGATTTCCCTAAATTTTCCTGAATTTCCTAGAATTTCCTTAGATGTCGTTGAATTACCTCAAGATCTTCTTTTGAAAAAGTTATAAAAATGCAAAAGAAAATAAAAAACGAAGATTGTTTGTCGTATTGCCTAGATTTCCTAGTTTTCAAAAACTTGATTGCTTTTCCTAAAATTTCCCCAGATTTTCTAAGATTTCCTTAAATTTGCTCAAAAGTCACATTACCTCAATTTGAACAATTAGTGAATTTTATTTTCCTGTTTTAATAAATCAAATTACTATGTTATTCTTATATATTATATATATATTAAAATTTGGAATAACTTGGTTACTTATTGTGTTTCTCAAGTTACAATGATTAAACTTTGAAAATTTTCAAGATTCATTAAGTTTTGGTTCAAGTTTATAATTTTGCAATAATAGGAGTATTATAATTAATTAATTACTATCCTATTACTATATTAAAAATCTTTTTATGTAGATTTTTCATTTAATATTCAACTATGACAAAAAATATTTGAAGTAGCTTTTAAGTATCTAAATTGTTTAAGTTTCTTTTAAGAAAAGCAACGAAATTAATAAATGATTTTAAATCCCGGAACCAAATCACCTTACGGTGAGCAATGAGGCTCTTCAAATATCCATGAATTTTACAAACCAAAATCCACATTTAAATTAACTTTAAAACAAATTTTCTAATATACTCAAAGATAACTTTTAAAAAATATCAAAATCTTCAGTTTAATTAAATCACGAATCATCTGAAATTAATTTCAAAATAATCCAAATTTCAAATAATGTCCAAAATTTGGAACAAATCCAAATTCGAAATAATTAAAAATCACTTTTTTAGGTACTCAAAAATCTAAAACAGTTTATTCTCGCATAAAATATAAAACTCAAAATCAAATTGCAAAATTGGTTTTCCCGCCTAGCTGTTGCCACGCCAACTAGTTGGCGGGAAAATAAGAAAATACAAAATATTTACAAATTTTAAAAACAAAAAAACTATTTACAACATGCGAAGCATGGTTTTATAGAAAGTATGAAAATATCCTATCAAAAATTATTAATAACCCGACGCCAAGCCATCTGCTTAGGTTTTTACCCTTATCTGGCTCTCGCGTTTTAGCTTTTCCTGTTACTTATAATTTTCCGCACAAATACAGTCCAGCTTTAATTTTCCAAAACATCAGCCACCCCAGCTCAGCTGCCCGACAATCCCAAAATTAAACGTTAACTCAATTATATTTATTAAATTTTAAAAAGTATTTATTAAAAAAATTGTTATAGTAAAATAATAGTAATTTATGACATCAGTGTCGAAAGGAAATCATCATTGAATAGAATTGTTTGATTTGATAATTTATAATATTAATTTATTTTAGTGGTTTTGCAATGCTAGGGTGATATTCGTCTTTCCTGAGTTACACTTCATAAATAAATTATGGAACGGTTTATTAAAATTTTAGAAAGCTAACTGCTTTTTGAGCAATAAATATTTCATGCAGTTTTTGCGCCGAACTTTTGATTTGCGCTATAGAAACAATAACAAATAATTTGCGCAAAAATGTTTGTGTTTCAAACTAAAACAAACTTATCGAAGAAGAGAAATTGTATGGTAATAAGGCAAAATTAAAATATCAAGTTTGTGTCGACAGCGTAATTAAAAACAAACAATTTATCAAACAAAAACCGTGATCAAACATTTCTGAGTATGAGTGCTGCGAAAAAAAAAGGAGCTACGTCCGGAATTTGACGTGGAGGATACTAAAACAATAAAATAACATCAGATGTCGCTTCCAAGTGATTAATCTATTTTATCGACGACAAAGCACCGACACATTGCGTGACACTTATGGAGCTTTTGCTGCTTTAAGGGTAAATGTTGAGAAAACAAAGGATTTAATTCATATCCGGACAAAAGCACAAAGCTGTTGTTTCACAAAAGACTACGATCTTTAAGTCGGAAATAGCTTCGCATTAGTACCGGTTCCGTTCACCGGTAAACTTAGAAAAATACCTTTTACTTCTCGAGAAGAAGCCGATTCACACTCCTGCATTTAGAGCAAAAATTGCAAGCGTTCCTTCAAATTAATAACCTTTTGTGCAAAACATAGAAAAAGTTCAATATGAGGGGAGTTTGCGACTACCGTATATAGTCATCCGACCCTCGTAAATAAGTCGATGTATGTAACGCCCTTTAACATATTACTTTCAAAAATTTCAAATTTCCTTTTATTCGATTTAGCAGGATAAGCAGCGTCGCTCCTGATATTATAAATCTTACTCAACCAACCCTCTTAACACGTATTCGCTTTGAATCACATATTCCGCAAAACAATTAAATGAAAAAAATTTAATTCGCAATTTAGTGGCTCAACAATTTTATAAAAGTAAAGCCATTACTGCTTCCGATATATAATTTTTAATTCAAAACAAAATTACATTTCAAAACCAGTCAGGCGGGAGCCTACGTCAATAAAAAAAAGAAACGAAATAAAACTGAAATTAAATCCTCCCTGTAGTTTTTTGTTCAATAGATTTCCCAGCGAGATTTTGCTTGTCGACCCCATGACATAAATAAAACATCAGCTGTTGGAACATTTCAATTTGAAAGTAGCTAAGCTACATTAAACGAGATCCAGTATATTCAATATTCTATCTAATATAACTACTTAAGACAAATTACACCTCTTTAAATAATAATTTACTCTCAATTGCATTCTACTTACTAACAAATTCAATAAAATTCCATTGAGCAGAATTAAAAAATACCAATTAAATTGGTCATTGTTATTTTGATTAAAAAGCGGGAATTGTTATAAAAACAACCCTCTTAATGTCAGATATATAAATATGGGACTTAACCCCTATAAATCGAATATTTTCTTCTTTTCATCAACAACGCTCTTATTGTTAAAATAAATAACTTAAATTTTCGCTTTCGTTTAACTTGTCTAAATGAAAATTAATTAAATTTTCATCAAATAAAAGTTTGTATACATTTCACAACTGTAATTAATATTTTCATTCAAACTTTAGTTATAATAAAAAAATTAATTAAATTTCGATATTATAAATTTCGTAAATATTGAGACTTTTGTAGCAAATACTATCGCGTTTTCAAAGTAATATTTATTAATTTATCATATTTCCTAACGCAGATAAATCTCAATCTTAACATCTCTCTGAAATCATTATTATTAATTTTTTGCTTTAAAATTTTTTCTTTTATTTCAAAGAAAAACTAAAACAGATTATTATTTTCCTAACCACGAAGCTCACTTAATTTCCACATTTAATAGCGATCCATCAATATTCTTATATTATACGTATTGTGAGAAGTTTTTCTTTATTAGGTATACCGTAACTTGATTAAAACTTAGATTTTGAATTTAAAAGGCTTTAAAAAGGCCTAGCGATTTATGTGGATGTAGTAAAGTAATTGATATAAAAAGTATATTTAAAAAAGAGAATGAATCTTCTGTACCAAATCACAACGAGATGAACTCTGAAGACTGGAGCAAAAGAGATAAACTCTTCTAAGTTGAAGATGAAGTAAACTTTCGGATACTTCAACGGACGCCGTCAATCAAAAATAATTTGAAGGAGAATCGTTTATTTAACAAATTTACATTGCTTATATATCTAATAACTGGAGTAATAACAATTGCTGACCAAATAAATAACATGTACTAGTATTCTTGACCTAGTAAAGAATTTGTAATAGTAGCTATAGTAATTTTGAGGAATTTGCAGTTTTTAACAATTAAGTGTAGTAAATGTTTTCATTACCTACATTAATATGTTTTGTGAATTTGCAGTTTATGAATTTGTTCAAGGTGGTTTACAAATTGCAATATTAAGATTACTTTTGTTTCGACTACAAAAATTACAATTTTTAAATATAAAAATACCATGGTTAATTTTGAATTAAACAAAGGAGAAAACATTTTCTGATTTTAAAGTTCCAGTTTAACTAATAAACCTCTTCTTAATCTGGTTCTCAACAAAGAAATATTTATATTTTTAAATAAATAGCATAATTGGAGCTGGCATAGGTGTTAATTACTAAGCTGCAGCTTATTATGTGTTTTAAAAAAGTAAAGTTCACTTGTATACCGAAAACGAGTTAGAAACGGAAAGAAAAAGTGTAATCATCTTGTAAATGGAAAACGATCTACAGCGGTTTACAAGCAAAGTTCAATATCATTAAAGATATTTCCAAAGACCAACATTAACTAGATTCTTTAAAATTACTAATTTTAATTAACCAGTTTAATTATTTCGTGGGCGACCAATCCTACATTCCTGTTTAATCCTTAAGAACTAATTATGTATTTGATTTTAAATATATTTTTATTGACATAATATAAATTAAAATATAACATAAATAGTTGTTGTAATAATTAGTTTGTGTAAGTTAAGTTTAATATTCGAAACAATTTTGTTTATTTGTACATATTTTTGTTATCACAACTGCATGTTTAAGTAAAATATGCCTTCAAGTTGTTTTGTTTGTGATGAAGAAACTTTGTGGTGAAATTTTACAGGTGAAAGGTTTCCACTTCAAGAGAAAATCTATGTAACCTTGATTCGTATTTTGCTTTTTAGCAAAATCATTTCCAGGCAACATTGTGTTGGTTATTGAGATCTGTAAAGGTTTTTTGTCAGGCTTTTATCCTTCAGAACAGTCCAATCGTTTTGTGTTTAAATTGGCCTTTATTATAAAAAGTAAGTCTACTTATTGTTGTTGACTTTAATATTCAAGCTATCAGCATATTAAATGTTGTTAAACTTATGTTTGTCTCATATTCTGGAATTTAAAAACCGTCATCTCTTTCTTTCGTAGAGAGCGCAAAATTCTTGAGCGCATGCTGCCCCAGAACTTTTTAATTTTCTTTAAAACCCGGTGATCTTGAAATGTCCAAAATCTTCCTGGTTTTTACCAGGGATACTGGTTTATCGACTAAACCAGTATGGACACGTTGGAACTATTCATCTTAAAAAATAGATAGAAAATAGAAAATCAAATTCTGCATATTGTTGAATAATCTATAAATTTTTGCGTCAAAAAGAGAATTTACATAAAAGATCAACCAAAAACCAAAAGAAACAGATTATCGATTTCTTACAATGTTGTTTTGTTTATAATTTTTAACTTCTTTGGTTGGGACATTTTAGGCCAGTTCCATCTTAACAAGTAAAAAATAATGGCAACATTTGTTTCTTAAGTTAAATTAATTTCTGACTAGTAACTTTGTGATAACTGCAAAATTCTACCATCTACCGTAAGATAATTCTTCTACAATTATTAGTAGTGATGTATTATTATACCACGTACATCGGGATTATTGATATTTCTAAAAATTTGAACAACTTTCATGCTACTAGTTTTGTGGTTTCAAACCAAATCTTGGTTTGAAAACCTCATGATATTTGAATAATTAAGATGTGGAACATTGTTGCTTTAATTAAACTTCTGGAAATTAAACTAATGCATAAGTAAATTATTAATCATATTAATACTAGTTCGGGGTTCAGTGAAAATTAGTGTTTCTTCAATTGCCATAATTCCAGTTGATATATTTTGAGATTATGGCAATTTTAAATTAAATTTAAGTTGTTGGAATATTGAACAAAACAATGGTATATCGGAACTTTCCGCATAATTAGGCAGACCAATAGATGAACCTCGTTATAAAAATGCCAAGATATAGAAGGAATTACTGAAAAAATTGAATGCCAGATGAAAAAATTAGAGAAGGTAATAGACTACAGAAAGTTCATTGACACTACCATCGAAGATAACTATCCGATCCTACGAACTGATGAAATCTTTGAGAACCTAGGCAAAAACAAAGTTATATCTTACGTTTCTTCGATTATAGCTCATCATAGTTGATGTTTGATTGGCGAAAAAAAATGTACCAATATTTTTTTTTGAACAAAACAGATCTGCTTGGGACTGAATTATTAATTAAGCTACGTCTTAACTACACCTGTCTGTTGTGTAAATTTTATTTATTACACTGTTTAAATTAAAATTGATGTTCTCAAATCGAAGCAGCATGATAAACAAAAATGAAAAATGTTTAAATAGAACAGAAGTACACGATATTAAATCAGTTTTAAATTTGTGTACTTTTTCTGCACAATTGTGTAGATTTTTCTTTCTGTGTTTAAATTCTTAATTTTCATTAAGTTATTATTCGACATTCGAAGGTGTCAAGTTCCTAGCGTAAGTGAGTACCAACTGCTTTAAAAATTTTATATTGCTACCCCCCTTTTATATTTTTTGGAAAATAATGGGAAAATAATGGACTGAAAATTTTGAAAAACTATTAACGTTTTTTCTTGCTCAGGTAATTATTATCTCGTGTTTGACCTATTTGAAAACAGGCATTGCGTGTTTTTTCAAAGCGTGCTGTTAGATTAATGTCACAATTTTAACACATAAACATGTAAGTATAAATTTAGTTTATCATTTGACGAGGACATATTTTAGTTAAAAATAAGTTTATCAAAAACTATAAAAAAATTCCTATGTTTTTCAAGCCTGGTATTGTGCAATTTAGTGAAACAATAAAAACTGGGGGGATTTTTCATGAATTTATAAGAAATATCCTAGTTAATTTTTTTTAGTGTAATACATTCGCAAATATTCAAAACAAGTGGGGTAGTTGCAACGTAAAAATCGTATAAAAACTTGAAGCCTTATTTTTATTTAAAGAAGCTTCAAATGCAAATTCGAGGACAAAATCTGAATTTTGTATAAAATGTATTTCGTTTACGTTAAAATACCTTACTTTGACTTTATATTCCAGTTGCAATCTATTTTGAAATTTTTTCGGCACGTCTCCAATTTTTTTGACTTGGCATAGTTGGAAAAGTCGAGCAAACTACCACTTAGTTTCAAAATTTGTCGACGGATGTAATTTTGCACGTAAAATTATGAAACCGAAATATTTAAAAAAGTTAAAAATACTTTTGGTATAAAAACGAAAGTTTTCAAAGCCGGTCATTTTATTTCCGTTTTTAGCCCTATTCCTATTTGTGGACATCGTGAGGTAGCATTTTATGGCACGTACATGTGAGATTTGCGTTTAGGATAAATTGTTATCGGTAAAAACTTTTTTGTCTTGCAGACTTTTTTGGTTTCGAATATGTTAAGCGTATACGAAGTTATATTTTAATTATAAAATGTGATGATTGCCAAGATTGATTAAAAAAATGATTTATGAACCTTCATGGGCCATTGCATATGTTGATAAGATCCTACTACATACAGAATATATTACAACCACATTCCGCTATAATGATATCGAAAGTGGAAACAAGGGTGAACTGCCGAGGGAATAAATTGTTCAGAAATCCTCCCCGGACCCGAGCAAACGTTAGGAAAGGCGTCTAATCATTCAACTAAAGCAAAATGTTGCTACAAAACTTGACTGCATTTACATTACAATCAATTTGCTTTGTCATCTTCCTAAACTATTTTACTATTTATCGTTTAATGAATCATCACCCCCTACGTATGTGACTATTGCAAGTGAAAAAGAATTGAACATATATTTAAATTAAAGCCATTGCAAAACCTTTTCTGGCAAAAAATGTAATTGTCGAGTCCTTAGCTTTTAATTTTTTTCGATCTTTGTAAGCGGAAATTACTCTACCTATGTAATATAAAATTTTTATTAATTACTTTTTTTATTAAAATGTAAATAAAATTTTTAATTTGCGATTAATTAAACGTTGTACGTCTAGAAGAAATTTACAGGATGAAAGAAAACTTGAATTACCTAAACTTTGCCATTTTAATTTCCTGTTCTAAACGAGTATTCCCAGTTTTAAAACTTTTATCCCTTCACTAACAATAAAGTAATTCATTTCGGTTTTCAAAATTTTTGATTTCGTAAATTGTTAAAAATACAAATGCAAACGCTGGTTTACCCACAGAAATAAAAAGGAATCTTTTCATCAATTACAGTAAGAGAGGAATTTTTATTTATACACGAGGTTCTTAAAAACAACCAAGCAATTCAATTAACTACTAAAGGAAGCACGCAAAGGCTTTTTACGAAGACTTACCAGTTTGGGTTTGACTTATAAACATCCGTCAAATATCAAACACTTACGCCAACATTACCGAAAAAGAAAAGTTTGATTTGATTTTTTCTCTCTTAGATCTGTATAGCTCTGCATCATGAAACCTTTAATCGTCGCAAAATATTAGCTCTAACACCGAAAAAAAAAAAGATTTTTCAATTAAGCTATCAAATAACAATAAATTAAAATTTCCTTCATTTTTCGACAAATATCACAAAATCAATTTAAGATTATGAAAGCTAAATTGCTAAACTTGTTACAACTAATTACATTATTGGTGGTATGTATCAAAGCTTTATCGCAAAGCAATATGATTTATGGGTGGATGGTTCTAAAGGTTCATATTATAGACGCCAGACTATATTATATTCACTATATACAGTAAACTCGTCAAGTTTGAAACAAAAATTTTAGAAGAATTTGTTTTTCTTTATGTCCTTGATTCAGCTGCATTTTTTTAATTAGCAAACCAATTTTTTTGTTTTTTTTTGGGAAAAGTTTTTGAGATAATAATCAGTTCTAAAGTTACCGAAATGCATTTAATCAACCACAGATTACAGAATTCAAATTATTCTTTCAAAATTGTATTATATTTTCTTTTAATTTTTATTTTTTAAACACTGGAACTGATTATCTCGAAAGACTGATTATATGCAACGAAAAATAAAGGTTGCCATTTAAAAAATTATAGTTGTTTGAAGTTTTTCTGAAAAAACTCTATGATAATTTGTATCGAATTTGTTCAAATTTTATGTTACCAAGTGCGGTATATTCTCCAAAAATTGAGAATAATTGATAATAATTTATAAAATTAGATATTTCAATGTAAACTACAAGTATTTTCAGTAATCTGGATATTTGTGTTGGTAAACTAGGGGTATAGGGGCTGTGCTGCAGAGGTAGCACGTTTTACCAAGACGGTCACATCAAGCGTCGATGACGGGAGATGGTCTTCGGTAACTAGTCCGCTCAGTATACCCAATTGTCACCTATGGCTCCACGTGCCATATCCCGGGCAACTGCATTGACCTGCAGGCTAAACTAGGTGACGATAGTCACCCATGTAGCACTAGGGTGTCCGTTATTTCCCAAGTTGGTTTTTTCTTTGCTGCCGCCCCATGAAATTTTAGTTTTTGCCCCCAAACAATTATCCAACCCAAAAAAAGTCTTAATTTTATAATTAAACCATGCCGAAACCATATTACAATTCCCATTTAATTAACATGGGATTTTTGGACTTTTTGCATTTAATTTTTTTTCTCTGAAAGAAATAAGGTTACAGCAATAACCAATATATATTTTTATACAAAATTCAACGCTCTACAAAAAAGATTATTTTACCACCAAAATTTGAAATTTTTTTCGATTACCTTAATTCCAAAAAAAAGTTGTTTTTTTTGATTGGAGGTAAAATTAAATGCAAAAAGTACAAAAAACCCAGGTTATTTAAATGGGAATTTAAGACCACTTTAACCTTGAATAACTTTCGGAGGAGTAAATTTATCGAAAAATCATAAGAGATCGTTTTTGTAGAGCGTCAAATTCTGTATAAAAATATAAATTGGTCGTTGCTGTAACCTTATTTGTTTTAGAGAAAAAAAAATTAAATGCAAAAAGTCAAAAAATGGCATTTTATTTAAATGGGAATTGTAACATGATTTCGGCACGGTTTAATTAGAAAATTAAGAGTTTTTTTGGGTTGGATATTTTTTTTGTGGGCAAAAACTAAAAATTCATGGTGCGGCAGCATAGAAAAACCAACTTGGGAAGTAACGGACACCCTAATGTAGCACACAATGTTGGAGCAATATTGGGGCAATATTGGGCCAATATTAAATGTTGGTGCAATAATGCAAAATTCAACCAATATTTGCCCAATATTGATTTTCAATGTTGAACTAATGTTCTTTTTCAATATTGCGTCAACATTGGAAAAATTTTCCATTTGAATATTGGCCCAATATCGATTTTGAATATTGACTCAATATTATTGTGCTAACATTTGTGCTATATAGGCAGATATAGTACTATTAGTACTATTATTGTGATGCAGACAAAGCTGAAAGTAATTCGATTAAAAGGTTTGAATAAAGTAATTCAATTACTTAAAAGTAATTCAATTAAAGTAATTCAATTACTTTTGAAATGAACCTAAAGGATTTGGTATTTGAATTACTTTAATAAAGTATTTGAGTATTTGGTAATCGGGTTTCAGATCTTTTTTTGGTAAATGAATTACTTTCTCGGTAATTGAATTACTTTCTCGGTAATTGAATTACTTTTGAGTAATTGAATTACTTTCAAGTAATTGAATTACTTTCTCAGTAATTTTTTAAATACTATAAATGAATTTTTTTTATTTTTTCAATTTTCTAAACTTTTCTGAGATTTCTTTGAATTTTCCCGAGTTTCTAAGATATCCTAGGATTTTCTACATTTCCTTGAATTTTCAAAGATTTTCTTGATATTTCAATTTCTTGGGTTTTCTGAGATTTCCTAACATTTTTTCGGATTTCTGTAGATTTCCTTTCACTTGTACCCCAGATTTCCCCTCGATTTTAACTAAGTGGAAAACCAACTGGAAATCGTCATATACAAAACTAAAGGAAAATTTTAAAAATTTGTTTACTTCCTTTGATATTCCTCTTCAAGATTTTCTCGAATTTCTTAAAATTTCCTAGAATTTTTTACATTTCTTCGAATTTCCTATTTACTAAGATGTCTAAGAATTTCTTGAGATTTTCTGGAATTTCCGCGAATATTCAGATTTCTGTTCACAAGTACACTAGTAGTAATTTTTTGATGATTCCTCATCCTTAGTTTGTTGCTGAACATTCGAGGGGAAATCATGAAATGCAAAAATAAAAAAAAATCTTATGAAATTCGGAAATTTTCTGAGATTTCCTTGGTTTTCTCGATTTCTTAAAATAATAGAATTTTCTAAATCTCAAATTTCCCATATTCTAAGTTCGCCAAAGATGTTTGGAAGGGAGCGGGTAACGGGGCTATCTAACTCTTTCGTCGACTCATGAAAAACCAACAAAATCTACAAAGAAAAAATTTTAATTTCAAAAATATACCTAAATTCTTAGCAATATAAATTTATTTACCCCCTCCTCAGTAGCCTCGTTTATCCTCCCCATGCATGAACGTTACCTGGATCGCCCTTTGATTTCGGAAACTAGTTCCAATCTAAAGCATTTCTATAATTTTCAAAGAATTTCAAAGATTTCCAATTGAATTTCAAAAAAGTGTACAAAAAACTTTCGAGATATTTACCCCTTGGACTTACAGGCTCATCCCACAAACTGTATTCCAATACAAAAGTGAGATAAAGCAGCGAAATACGGTAGACACCCGAACGGAGGGCTCTCCAAACCCAGACGCACCAGTGGTTGTCATGCTGGAGAAGGAGGGAAAAGGTTTTAGTGGAGAGCACTTTACACTACCCCCCCCCCCCCAGTACGTGCTGAGTGGTGTCTTGTAGAAGATTTTCTCCTTTTTCCGCCAAAAAATATTACCGAAGTTATTTTGCGACATGTAAACTTTATGTCACCACTACTAGATGCATGTTCTAGAGCTTTATCATCTCCAATTTTGGTTTAAAACTGAATGTTTGGAGTTCATCTTTTCAATAAATAGAGAGGAATACAATACGCTAACGGACATATTTCTTAATGGTTTTTCCTTTAGTATTGTTGTTCGTACGTAATATATGTATGTATAGTATTGAATGTGCTAAATCTTTTAAACACCTTATTTCTTACAGTAAGGAAAACTACACTTTTAAATTGTGTATCTTAAGGTTTAACTTTTAAAGGAAATGGTTTATCTCCCTGAAATATTGTCGTTTAATAAAATATTTTCGCTGATATAAAAGGTTTTGCTTTTTGTTTTGATTTATAAAATGCTCCGCACCAAAAGTGTCACAATGCAATTTTATCTAATGCATTGTCCATAGCACATAATTTTGCTAAGAAAATTATTAATATAATATCTAAAAAATATTACCAGCATATTGCAAAGGTGCTGCTTTATAAGGTTACGTGCAATGTTACCTGATGCGAGGCGGTATTCTGAGGAAAACAAAAACATTTTTCTGCTATTTAAGTTTTTAAAACATCTCAGATAATTTCTTGAAATTTCTTAAGCCAATAACTTATTTAATTGGTGGCAAAATCAAAATCCATTGTTAAACTTGTGATTTTGAAAAGTTTACTTTATTAAAAGTTTTCTACAAAAATGCATAGGAAATCATTTTTAAAATTAGATTCAGTTTCACTGCCGTTCTGTTGAAAATACCAATAGAAGCTGTGGATAACTTTTAAAAGCTTCGCTATGCCTTTTCTTTGTGGTTATAAAATTTACAATATGGCCGTAAGTAAGGTCACTACAGTCATACAAACTTCTTTTTTCTTTTCTTTTTATTGATGACATGAGATGCTTTCTTTAGTTGTAATAAAATTTATCGAAAAACATGAAATAAAGTTATAGTTTACTAAAATCTGAAAAAGATAATTTTAACTCAGTTTTCAATAGACATCTGCATAAACAACATAATTATGAATAAGTTGATCTTGTTTGCAAAATAAAAATAGAGAAAAATCGATAACAGTCACTCCATAAGCTTGTTGCTGAGAGACAAATTTTCCTAACAAGCAAGACAGACGGGAAACGAAATTTCAATATGTTAAGAAGCAAGTCGACTTCAATTGACATAAAAATTTTTTGGCCGTCGAAATACATACATTTATGCTGTTTTATAAAATATTGGTTTAAATATTACAAATAATTTTTTGTTAAGCTCAAATTTCAAAATTTGAAATCAATCCGTTTAGCCTTTTTCAAATTGAATTCGAAAAGCTCCTAATGCCGCACAATATAAAATCAACTTGGGGATAGTCGTCGTTATTAAATTGTATTTTTGTAAAATGTTTAGCATAAAATTTTGCATATAAGTATATATTATTTAAAAAAAACTAATATAGAATACATTAATGGTGGAAATCGGCCAACCGCAAATGACGTGAGCGAGTATTTTATATTAGAAAATGTATTAAGGAAAATTTGTTTCTTCCGATGTTCCTTACAGTTTTTGTTGGAAAATGTTTTTCTAAACAAGCCCGCTTAGAAAATTTTTTGTGAAAATTTAAATTTATATGCTAAAGCTACTATTTATTATTTTATCTTCTCTAAATTGAAATTAAACAAAATTGGTTGGTCCTTTCGTCCTGTTGTCTGAGATAGGTTTGTAAATTATGATTAATGCACTAGGTCATCTTGGTATTGATTATTGTTTATATTTTAATTCAAAATTTGTGTTAAATTAAGTTAAACAAATAGGTAAATGAGAAATCCGTGTAAATATCCCCAAAGTTACCCAAAGGCATCAAATGTGAAGTTGTGTGACATTTAATTGGACACTTTATTACCTAATTTGATTGTCAACAACCGCTAATTCAAACCTTTAACGCAGTGGTTCCTAAACATTTAAATTTACGTAAAATCTTTAAAATTTCTAACTCGAAAATATTATACAAATTTCATCCCTTTAAGTAAATGTGCACCCGTGGTACTGATATCGGTGTAGTTCAAGCTTAAATTTTATAGTTTAATTAAAAACTTGGAGACTTTGTACTTTCACGTGCAACATTTTTAAATGAACGGAGTTTTTATTCTATTTAGGAAACCTTTTTTTTTAACTTCACTCAGCACGTTTTCCATCTTACATTTTTCAGATTGACAGGTTGCTGTGTAGTAAAATTTGTAACCACACGACTTTCAGTTTAACAAAAAGCATTTTTACGTGTTTTTTGTAAAAGTCTCAAGTGTAGCTAAGATTAATATTTTTCTTATGTAAAAATTCCTTTTAAAACTATTCAGTGCTTTGATATTTAAAATTTTAATTGTGATTTTACATTAACAAATTCCAATCCTTCAACTTGTAATATTTAAATTTTTAAATTAAAAATTAATTATAAAAACACATTATTCGTTCATTAAACAGCAAAATTCGAAAAAAAGTTTTTTGAGATTTTACGCACTTATATAAGAATAAACTATTAATAATTGCTTATGGTAAATATTATAATCCGGTACAAATTGTAATGAAAAGTTTTACGTTTTTGCAGTTCAATTAAAATTAACTCATAACTGTTTGTAAATTCTAATCCAATTACATTCATGTCCCCTGCTTTTCACCCCTATTTAGAGGTGGTTTGCATAAAATCGTGAATATTTACAAATCTAAACAGAGATAACCAAAATTACAACAGCAATATTGTAGCTTATGGAATGGGTGCTTACACAAAACATATTTTTTGTACAAATCCTTAGGATGTCCTTGACTATTTAACAGCTTTTCTTATTTTATTTTCAATCAATAAAAATGTAAAATATAACCAGGGTTGGCCTGGTTCTGTAACAGTATGGTCCTCTTGAATAAAATGCAATTCCTTAAATTATGTCTTTGTTAATACAAGCAATTGGATTTGCTTATGATCTAAAAATTTATAATTACTTAATTCGATGTTGATGTGTTGTACCTACTATCTACTATTGCATCAAATTTTGGAGTTTAAACCGCCACAATATATTCAGAATTTAATTAAATTGTAAGCTTTATAATATAGTCTACTATTACTAAAAAATTATACTTTCAATTGTAATTTTGAGCAGAAACCCTTGTTCGAAAATTCGATCTTTGAGATGTCTGCTTGAAATAAATGCATATTTACTTTACAATGAACCAATCAATGGAATTTATTTCAATTACTTTTGTGTTTGTATAAAAGCAGTAATAATAAAATAATCCGATCCGAGAGAAAACCTAAAGCAAACTAATGATCCAGTCAAAACATTAATTATAGCTAGACAGACTTATGTACTCGTATCACTCTGTAAATAAATTTTATATAAATAAGGTTATGCTAACAAATAAGTATTTTAAAAAAGAAATTACAAAGATGGAGAGTATCAGACGCGTATTTCCAAGTTCCGTTTTTTCGGAATTAACAAAATTAAAACTTTAGAAAGCAATTAATAAAACTTCGATTGAACTTGGAAGAGTTCAAAGCCAAACAATAATGGAGACATGACCTTCTGGGAAAATTAAGTTAGTTTTAAGTTAAGTTTCGATTTGACTGCATTCTGATCCCACCGCTGCCACCAATATGTAACCTTGGTTTATATAATATATTATGAAGTTATGAATTCCTATTATTTTCAATTTAAAAAAATCACTAGCTAATAACCAACTTCAGAAACCAACGATTTAGAACCACACAGATCTTTGTTTTTAAATAAAATCCGGCGTTAACTAGCAAAATCCATTTTAAAATATAATTTAATTTTTAATATTTAACAAAACTAAATAAAACCTTAAAATAATAAAATGTTAACAGTAAAAAAGTTTAGTTTTGATTTGACTGCATTCTGATCCCACCGCTGCCACCAATATGTAGCCGTGGTTTATATAATACATTATGTAGTTAGAAATTCCTATTATTTTGAATTTAAAAAAAAATCACTAAGTAATAAATAACTGCAGAAACCTACGATTTAGAACCACACAGATCTTTGTTTTTAAATAAAATCCTGCGTTAACTAGCAAAATCCATTGTAAAATTTAATTTAATATTTAACAGAATGAAATAAAACGTTAAAATAATAAAATTTTAACAGTAAAGTGAAAAAAGTAAACATTTCAACGAACAAATTCCCTCCCCCCATATTCAGTTTAATACAATTGACTTTTAACATAAGATTTTTTCTTTAAAATAAGCTTATAGTTTCGGTTTTTAATCAATATAAAATGTAGAAATAAATATTTTTATTAAAAAAAAATACATTTTCTTTGGGACACAAAAAGGTAAGTTTTCCCGAAATTTCATTTAAAAAAAATCAATTTGGGGGAGAAAAAAATTAATAACAAAAAACACGGTTTTTTGGTGTTTTCTCAGAAAATTTTAGGTTATGAGAAAAATGATGTATATAAAATTTGTATAAGTTTTTAATACTTACAACATCTCCATACAACTTTTTTCGATCGGAAGTCAACTTTCGACGGACATTCTAAAAAACCACGTTCCACCCCTATAAGTCACCCCTTTCATCCCTCTTACCGCGGATCGCTTTGAATTTATTATTCCTGTAATTCTAACGACATTTCTCCGGTTTCCCATTACTGTCATGCTGTTATTAATTTTTTCATAAAAAAATATTAAATGCACTGGACTAATAATGAACTTTCAAAACTGAAAGTGATTGAACATTAGAAGAAACTGTTCATTGCCAAAATTGGAACATTTAAAAAATTAAGAGATTAGAAAAAGAAAAAATGTGCAATAAACAATAATAGATGACATGGAAAAGAATAGGTTATGATGGTACGGACATCTTAGTCGTATGCAATCTCACAAGTAGCCTGTAAAGATTTGGAAGTAAATTCCACCACAGAGATGAAAGAGGGGACGATCTATGAGGGAATGGAGTTAGGAAGCGCATGAAATAATGTGAAAGAGGTATTGAATGAGTATTATTCTCGATGTGACTCGCATGAATAGATTAATGAAATTCAACCCCGAGAACGGCCTCGATGACAGGCACGAATGGCTGAAAATGTGGAATAAACGGTAAAAATGTTGAAAAATTGAAAAATTTTCAGAAAAAGAATCAATTATTTGGTTTAAAAACTAGTTTTTCAGCGTCCTCGTGCAATACTCGTGGAACAATTGGACAGATTAGAAAGAATGACGTTTGGGATGCGAGAAACGGCCTGATCTGCAAATATAATTGCAAATAATTATATTGTACTGATTTTTCCAAATGATAAAAATATTTCCAAAAATGAAACTTTTAAATCTAAACATAAAACATCTAAATCTAAATTTATCTTTAATAATTTTTCATATACCTGGAAAGGTTAAATTAAATAGATAAATCAACCATATGCACCGGTATCAAATTACATTCTGGGATTCAAATTATAACATAAAATATTTCACCATTTCAAACAATTGAAGAATCTAGCGCAAAAAGTAGGTAAGTGATATTTTTCAAAATTTTCGACTAAAGATAAAATGAAATTCCTTTATTTTTTTTTTTGGATACACGTGAGTTAAAAAGCCATCCCAAAAAAGTGTTGCATAGTCGGTAATATTATAATTAAATAATAATTATTTTATTAACATTAAACAGCAAATATCTGAGACTCAATGCTAAAAGTAAGTAAGTCACAAAATTATTTCTCCGTTTTCAAACATTGTTTTTTTTCAGTTTACTTTTTTACATTTTTTAAGAATATCCATGTCATACAAATAATTCAAAAAATTCCAGATGAATAGTGTTATTTACTCATATCCAGAACATTAAAATAACATTAAGGAGCATCCATAAATTACGTCACACGTAGGGGGTAGGGGAGTCATCCCAGATTTGTAACAAAAATGTGTTTTAGGTTATTATTAAATTAGGGCCTAAATAATCAATTTTGAAGTGGTAGATAAACTTAAAATAATTTTTAGAAAATTATCTACCAAAATTAGTCAATTTTTATCAAAATAATGTCATGTGAATTTCTAGTTAAATTTTTAATGTTTTTATTTTATATTTTTATGTTGGCAAACTTTCGTGTTTACAATCGATTATGAAACTCATTTTTTTTCTAAACTAAAAAAGTTTTATTTTTCCAAAATCAAATCAATTTATTTTGTAAAAATATAAACCCAAAATGAAAATCACAAATAGAACTCAGAAGGCAACTTTTGAATCAACCGCTCTGATAGCCGTCTTCTCGGCAAAAGCGTGGCTTCTCCACTTAGTTGTTGCAAACCCAATTAGTTGGCGAAAAAAACAGAATATTCAAAATTTATATTATTTACATAAATTAAAATAAAATTTTTTTTTTTTATTTAAAAACGCGAGGTTGTAATAAACCTTGACACCGATGTATATATGTTACGGCCAATGACGTAAATTGAAAAAATCAAATCCTGAAATAAAATGCCCATTTAAGCTGGCAATTAACGTCATTGACCGGCCATTGACGTCAACGCCCGTTAACTGTGGGTAAATTGTTTCATCTGATTGTAATATTTACGTCTTTGCCGGTAAATAACGATAATGGCCAAAATAGATTGGGGAATGATGATATTATGGAATAACCACTATAAAGAACAGCAAAATAGCGATTTAAATTTGACAACTAACTGTCAAGGAACTGTCCATTAATTACGTAAGGACGATTTTTGTAATTTTTGACACCCTCCCCCCCTCATATAAGGACAAGTAAGATTTTGGCAAACCCCCTCCCCCCGGTTACATCTTATTTAAGGATTATTAAAATTATTTTCATGACAAAAAAGTGCACACAAAAAAAGAAAGGTCGACGGCGTACCTAAAGAACAGTGAAAACCGGAAAAAGAAAGATCCTGAAAAACAGCGAAGAGCGAAGAAAAAGTTCAACGGGGTATTTTAAATATTTAATTTAAAAGCGGTATTTTACGATACTTACGTAAGAAATACATCGGACCCTCCCCTCCCATAAGATGTCCGTAAGATTTCCGATACCTCCCCCCCTCCCCCTAAATCCTTACGTAATTAATGGACGGCCCCCAAATGATATTTACGTACATATTGTGGTGTTTCAAACATCAATTTTGATTTTTTTGAATTTTTGTTTTATTGGATTGTTGTGAATTTGTTTAATTTTGTTAATTTTTGTAATTTGGGTGGAGTTGTAAATAATTTTTTGAATTTCGCGGTAATGCGAGTACGATTAAAAAGTTGGTAACAATTTTTGGAAGATAAGAACTTCCAGCCGTGTCCGTGGAAGGACCCGGACGTGTTTTTACGAGTCCGAGATTATTTTTGATTTTGCGTCCCTGGTTTGGGGTTTTTGGACAATTTTTGATGTAACTTAAGAATAAAGTTGAGATTTAACGTGAGTAATTAAATTCGTTTTATTTGGTTGAAAATTTGTCTTAATTTTGACAATATTGGGAGTTATTTGGATTTGGATCGTTGAATTAAAATTGGATCTTGATGAAAAATATTAATAATTGGAATTTTGGATATTAAAATTGGTAAAATTGTTTAATGGTTTTTTTGGATACAATATTTGAACTGGAAAAATTAATAAAATTTGTGTGGATGGCGAAGCAGCTGGTCCGATATTATAATCACCGTTCCGATTTTAAAAGGTAAAATTATTTGGAAGTAAAATTGGATTATTAAAATTGGAAATTATATTATTGTGGAGCATTTTGGATATTTTTGGTAAATTTAAAAGTGGATTTGAGCTACAAACGAACCCAACCCTGACGAGTCTGGCTCTCCGGCTTAGAAGCCGTAAGAGATAGTTTTTGATTTTTTTGTTAAAAAATATCATTACAATATGTTGTATTCATTGTATTATAATATACTTAATCATTATTTATTAACAAAAATAATATAAATTAAAAAATAATAAAATAAAATTTTTTAAATTAATCATTTTTATTCTGGTACGAGAGTAAATTCCGAATTTTTTGTTGCGCTACACGCACATTTATTATTTTTACATTCACCTTCGCAAAGACGACGCTTGTAACCCTGGCCTCCTAAAACACTGCTTTGAGCTGCTGCTTGTCTAAAAGTAATCTCATTTTCTTTGGTCGCATCACTAATGTTTTCTAACAAAATTAACTTTTCAGTATCCCTTAATAACTAATATTAATTGCAACAGTACATTTAATATATTACTTTCAGATGGAATCTATAGAATAATAGTTTCATCATTGCCCACCCCGTATTGGGAATTAACGTCATTGCCCGGACAATGATGTAAAAACTACACATGAAATTTTAAATGTCAACATCGCCCAAAATGCATGGTCATTAACGTCAATGGCCGGTCAATGACGTCAATGCCCAACTAAGCTGGGCATTGACGTTATTGGCCGGCCATTGACGTTTATGACCGAATTGTCATCATTGACCGTAACATATATACTATTTTAGTCTAAGTTAGGGCATATGACCAATTATCTGTAAACATTTAATTATTTTATTAAACTTGTCTTTATTATATTAAAATAATTATTTTTATTGAGTTGGTATCTCAGGCGGTCGGGAAGTGAGCATTTCCAAACGGTAAAACAAATTAGCTTTCGATTGATTGACAGGTGAAAGAAAATAATAAACTGTTTCCCAATTTATTAATATTCAAAAATGGGTCGATTACTAACTGATTGTGAATAAAATTATGTTTTTTTTTCATATTTTAGTTGTCATCTAGTCGTCATTTACTCGATCGATTTCAAATGTGGTTGTTTGTTATTTTAATAATATATTATTTTGTTAAACTCACTTTCGTTTGGAGAAAAACATTTGTATGTACTTTATTGTTCAACCTTGTTTACGCAAAAGTGAAAAATGAATAAAATTTCTAAAAAAAGTGTCTGGATCCCATTTGAAAATTGAGTTATACTACTTCTTCAAACTATTTTATTTGGTTAAATTGATATTTTTATATGAAGTTTAATAAAAAATTAGTTTCTGATCAATAAATTTTCTCAACACAAAATTTTTGAATTTTAGTGAATTGTAGAAGCGTAGGCATGTATAAAATCAAAATCTTTGAATAAGTCTCGTCACTTCGCATATTGATATATCTTTGTAGTAGAAAGCGCACTTCAGATTCAATTTTATAAAAGCACAAAATGCTATGCTTTTCCTGATATTGTCATTGATATATTTTGCTTTTCAAAACAAAATAGATGTGATATTACAGAAAATATAGTATTTTCGTAAGAAAACAGGAATTTATAGAAAAACTTGAGAAATTGTAATTATGCCATTTGAAAACTTTGGAAACAAATAGTAATTAATTGGAAATTCTTGCACTCGGGAGAGATTTCTGGATTATTTGATGCAATTAAACTTGCCTTTAGAATTGCACTAATTTATATATTTCAATTTCAGTCATTATCGTTTAGTCTGCTAGCTGCAAGAAAGTCTCCTTTTTAACGGTTGGTCGCTTATTTTGAATAATATCACTTCTATAATAAAACAGATAAGATTCTCAATTTCCCCGGATAATTGCAAACTGTATTACAGGCTCGAGATGATAGCATTAAGTTTGGGACGACTATTGAGTTATGTCCTTACGATGACGTCTTAACTTTCAGTTAACAAAATCAAATTTCGGTCAATTAAAATTTTCAGCGCTTGCTCGCGTGAGAAACAAATAATTTAGGAACAACAATTTTTGGCAGTTGGGAAAACTTGGGAGTAAACGTTAAAAACTATTCGCAAAATCCTTGTTTAGAATGGATTATTATTGCAGACAGATCAACGAACATACATGTTACAGCTTTCCTGGAGCCAAGTAATGTAGTGTCGTCTCGTATCTGTTTTGAGTAGGTGACACTCAGGAGCACATGCCCGTGTTCACGAAATTTTAGATAAGAGAAAATACTAACATGATACCTCGTGGAAAATTTATAACGCTTGAACAAATCAAAATGTACTAAATAATTGTTACTCCATTTAAATATGGAAATAAAACAAATTTTGGTGTGAAACCCTAAAACATGTTTCTTTTCCCAAACAGAAAACAGCCTTTGAGCCGAGTATTCGGCAATTGTCAAAATTATCGATTTTATAAAACCGGAATAAAGTACAATTTATTTGAATATTATTCAAAATGAAAACGAGTTAAAGATAGAATAGTAAATGGTAGAGAAGTGCCAATTTAAGATAAATGGCAGTGTTGAATAAAACACAATTTAAGTTTGAAATTCCATTGCAGGAAAAGTGCAATTGGGTTTTCTAAAGCACAGCAGATTAGCCTTAAAATAAACTTAGTTTTACCCAACAAAAATTCACAACACTCAAAGTTTTTGAATTGTATTTACATTCATTATAGATTTCCACACAACTTTAAAATCCAGGATCCGCTTCTTTTTATTTTTACAAAAAAAAACCATCTGGGAAAATGATAATCTCTGCTTACAACTTGTTAAAGGACCAAACTGCACTTCACCGCGTTTCACTAGTGCTTGCAGTTGGGAAATTTGAGAAAACTGTCATATCCAGCTACATCTACTTTTTGTATGATTGTGTAATATGATTTGGTTTTCAGAAAAGCGGCAAATTCAGATTTTAAATTCAATCTTCTTTTTCATTGTTCAATATTCCACAACTCTGCTTAATAAAAGATTCAGGCTACATAAGTGCAATATAATAAATTATTAGCTTAAACATAAATAATAAAATAGATTTTAAAACGGAATCAGGATATGCATATAGTTTCTGCATAAAAAAATGTTTCAAAGGAAATAGACACTAAAATAATATCGGAGTTTAATTAACAATAAAACGAAAATAAAACCCAATAATACAAAAATGTTTATTTTAAAATTATTGGTTTTCCAATGTAGTTTTATTACACCAATGCAAATTTTATGTGAACGCTATTTGCACATCTCTGTTGTTTGGAAATTGACCCACTTTGTATGTATACGATTTTGTTTAACTTGAAATTGAAGAAAACGACTTTATTGATATTTAAGACAATCGTATAAGGTGAAAGCACAAAATCAAACAATTTTATTGTAAAATACTGCCATTTCAAAAACAATGTCATTTTTCTCAATTCTTTTGAATAATTCCTTTCAATATACGGCACTTCATTGAATATTAAAATAAAAAATATGGCCTGACGCTTTTAACAAAATTGCTGCAATAAATACACACAAATTTATAAGCTCAAATGCGTCGTTTGAACCCACTTAAAATCAAGTTTCTTATAATTAACTACCTACTTCATGTAATTCGGGTGTTTGCGAGCTTTAGCCAAAATTAGTTATGGTTATATATATATCCGGCTTTTTTCCGTACACAACGACTGAATGATTGTGTTCTGCCATTTCAGACAGAACATCATAGTGCACTCTCAGTATCCTCTGGAATACACCTTTTACAAGAGGGTTGAAATTAACTGGACGTGCGCACAACCAAACAGCAATAATTAACACTTCAATTTCGATGCGCAAATGTAAACTTTTGATGCGTAAATGTAAACACCCATAATAACCGATTAACCATTACAATTGAAACTGTGATTGATGGCAAAAAATTTCACCCATTAAAGCGGAGATCAAACAAATATTACAATCAAAGTTACAAGTACTACTCGTACAACCTTGATATTGAACTCATTACAAAATATAACTATTGTCCTCCACACACTTTTACTTTAGATTGTACGCCTAATTGCGACAATAATAAGTGGACTGCAACTTCACAGTAAAAAACTATTGATCCAACCAACATTTCGTACTTTGCCCAACTATTTCCATCTATACAATTACTAGTGCGAATGGTTTCAATATAACTAATCATATTACATGCACTTAATTAAGATGACAATACAATGTAATAAAATTAAATCCGGATCAATGAGAGAAATTAATTTGTGCGCCATGAATGGATTTACGAGATTCGTGCATTTATTAAGTAATAAAGGTCGTATACAATCTGGGGATTTGGAAAATTTTGGAAATGTGTTTAGTAACCTGACTTGTTGTCATTCTGTTCAAGCAATTATGTTACTTTGTGTCAGAGACTGGCCGTAATATTTATATATTTTATATTATGAGACTCCCCAACCGGATATAATGAAACCATTGTCAAAACAAAGCAGCCTTTACCTTAATTTGCATCAGTTCTCACAAATTTATTAAGAATAAATGTTAGTTTAGATCCATTCTACCGACTACGACGATTAGCCCAGTTAACTCCAAGTGAGTGATACTGCGTAGCCAATTCGGTGCAAAGACATTTCGGTACGAGAGTTGTATTTCATGTTAATAAAATACTTTCTTACGCCACAGAGAAGAAAATAGATTTTTTGCCGAAAAAATCATAGTAGAAATACAGTGACTCACAAAAGTTTGCTCACCGTCTTATTTTAGCAATGCAAATTGTACCTTTTGAAGATTTTTTTTATTCATAAAAATCGATTTTACAGGAATACTTGTTAAACATTTTTTCTTGTAAATTTCATTCCCTACATTTTTTTATCTTGTGGCACAGTTTCTCAGTTATAATGAGTTATTCGAGCTTTTGTGCTATTCCAAGCGAATCCATTCCACACAAATTTGCTTGAAATTTCTTATTTAAGTTTTTTTTTGTCTATTTATTTTTAATCCATCGGAGGTGCATTCTAATCTACAAACAACTGTGTATGCCATCCTACAAGATGAAATACGAAAATAAAAATAAAAAATAATTAGCAAAATATTTAAATAAATTATTTTTTAAATAATTACAAAATTAGGTTAACTACCATTAATTACAGACCAGAACATGTATTTCAACCATTTGAAAACTTCAGAACATTTGTATTTATACTTCCTGCTTTCCGACTGTATCCTAAACAGACAAGGTTTCTAATTCTAACCGAAGTAGTAATTTGAAAGAAGAATTTTAAATATTAATAATTTAGCATCCGAATATGCAGAACTTTTGTAAACAAATATTCAGATTGGCAAAATACGGTCGTAAAAGTGTTGAATGTATGTAAGCAAGATTACTCTATAACCGTGCAATAGATCCAGCTCAAATTTCGACAGACTATGTTAATATTCCATGCGATAAATTGGAAAGCTTTTGGGCTAGATTGGATCATAGGATCCGGTACTGACCTTTGTTCATTGTTGAAAATTGATGATAACTTTTTATCGGCAGCCTCAATTCACATAATTTATTATTTTACAGTATCTATTTTAAAATACTTTTTCTAAAAGTTGTATCAAGATCCGGTAAGGATAGATCGAAAAAATCCCTGCGATTTTAAAAATGTATAAATGAAATTGTGATAATTTATCGCGTAAATTACAAATTGTTGTGTTCCAAAATCCTTCATTGGATTTTTGACAATTGATTTGTAAATTTTTTATTTTAATCTTAAAAATTTTCAAATATTTTGCATTTCTAGTTTTCTCGCTAACTGCTTAATTGAGATTGCAATAACTTGGTGAGAAAACCATTTTCTTTATTTTGATTTAAAAAAAATTAGAGATTCTTGGAAAATAATTGATGTTTAGATGCAGTTTCGAGAATAATAAATTGATATTTGGATGACAAATATTTTTGAATATTAATTGCATTTCAAAATTGTTGATCCACTCAGACAGAAATTTTTTTGAGCCGCTCCACACATCTGTAAAACATCCATGAAGCAACTGCAGCTAGAAAATTACTTATTTAGAAAGACGGGATATTGGAATTTAAGTTAAATTTGGCTATAATTAACAGAATCGTAATTTAAATAAATTTATCCTATGAGCGGTCTCGCCTACTAAAGCAAGTTCAGCATCAGCATCTATTTAAGTCGAGCACACACACCGTCAACAGAATGAGCTATTTTAAGACTTTTATGTGAAACATCGATAGATTACTTGAGACTTTAAATAAAAAATTGAGTGTTTAATCGCTTTATGTTAGTGTCATTTTTAAAATTCTACCACAATTTTGGTGGAAACTATTCCCCATTGCACACCCCGCCCATGAAATCATAACAATTATTTATACATTATGATGTAAATTACTTATAATTTAATTTATAATTAATTTAATTATTTATAACCTTTAAAAAGGTAGAAACTATTGTAGAACCACTAATTTGACCCTTCTAAATAAAGGGTTCATTTTTGGTAACTATTGGGTAGCTCCGGAAGCTAGGCCAGGGGGTGGACTTAAATTGTCAAATATACTCTTTACTCACTAGACGGTACTCTGGCGCCAATTCGAATAAGTTGAATAATAAACGGGGGGGGGGGGGTAGTGTCAATAACACACAGGTTCGGATAATAATATTTATATATTGACTACTAATTCTTAAACTATTTACAACTTAACTTTATCAAAACATTTATCAAAAAAATATGATACATAAAAGTTAAACTGAACCCTGAAAGAAAAATGTCTGGTACGGCTATGCCCCCCTAGTAACGAATTGAATTATTATTAGGTTAAGTGGCTTGTAAAATAATATCGGCTGCGCAATGATTACTTATTTTTACTAAGTTTCGGATAATTTAACAATAGTAGCTGGTGACTGCTATTTTTAACTAACTCATCAAAAATTTCCGCTATAACTACTTGTCTACAAAAATTCTTCAAAAACTCTCACCAACATAAACGTCCACCTAACTTGATACCAACTATTTTGGAATCTACAGTTGAGAAATTACGTCAGGAACGAAATTTGGTTTTCAAAAATAGATAGAATGTTTGAAGCGGGATTTAGGTTTCTGATTTAAATAATTACTCTTTACTATGTTCCTTACTGATTTAACCTCGAGACGTGTTAGTAGGATCGCAGCTTCTGGAGCTACTGATAACTGGGCTTCTGTCTTCTCTAGGATAATTGGATTTGTATTATCGGAAACGGATGTCGTTTGGATGACAAAGGTAGTTACGTAAGGATTTCCGTCAGCCTTGTATAACAAAAACTATAACGATTACAGGATTCGGGAACCGTCTAGTAACCGTAAACGACGGAAGGTACGGTAGCGAGACAGAGACCTTGATAACGAAAATCGCTACCTCCGGACAGAAAGTACGGTAGCGCGACAGAGACCTTGTGTAACGAAAATCTCTACCACCCTGTGCAGAAAACTTTAAGGTCTCAAGCTGACATCTACTAAAACTTAAACGAAAACATTTGCAGCTACTTATATCTATTGAAAACTTTACTAAGTAAACATTTATGCAAATAGATAATTTTCTGCAATAGCTTGTAGTTACATTGTTAAATTCTAATAGATTCTATTATATGCAACATATTGTATGCCGCTGCTTACTGATAACAGGCAAAGTAACGGCAAATATCATTAATCAACGTTTATTTCGAACATCGGACGGTAATGGTTAGTTCTTGGTTCGAAACGGATACTGGCTCAGCATCCAGCAATAGACATTCATTGTATACCAATGCTTAAAGCAATTGCAGGTTTAGCCGCTGTAAACGGCATTGGCTCAAGGTCGGTTCGAACATTGAACGCCAATGATTGCTTGGCGGTACAGAAACATTGATCGGCATGACCATGTATGCCTATGCTTAAACTAATCACAGACAAAGCAACGGCAAACAGCAATGGCGAAAAGGTGACTCAAACATCGGACACCGATAGTTGGTTAATTCATTGTATGCCGATGCTTACACTTTGCGCAGAAAGAGGCAAACAGCATTGGCCCAAGGTCGGTTCAAACATTGAATACCAACGATTGGCTACCCGGACGAAACCGATACTGGCTCAGTATTGACAATTATTGTATAAAATCTAAAACTGAGAATGTGCTGGGCACTGGTAAATAGCATTGGCCGAAGCCTGGCAATCACGTTTTATGCCAATAGTTGGTTAGCCACTGTCGCGTCAAATCCGATTCTTATACTCAAATGGATTGGATTAACATGGTTAACATAAAGATGGTCGAAATTAAAAATACATACAATGTCAATGCAGCTCTGTTGTTTTTTTGATAAAAATTATAACATACAATCTTTTTTCATGTGGTTCAGAAGATACAAATCTAACATCTCATGATACTAACGACAGCTTTGAGTCGTGGTTACTGTTTATCAAGTAAAATTGTAATAATTAGTGAATTAGAATTCAATTAGATGATATTTTTGAAATATTACTTTAATTCAAGAAATGATAAAAGTCACAATTGATACCAGTGCACATGTATGGTGTTATATTTAAATTTAACAAACCAATTTATAAAATTTTATGAAGATTTATTATTTGGATCATCCAGAGTTTATTAAAACTAACAAAATTTACTTCAGTCCATAAGTCTAAAAAAATAGACACAACTCAAAAATTTAGATTTTTAAAATTAAAAATGTTATTATAGCCTATTATAGTCAACTTCGAACTACCTCTAGTCAAAGTTAACTTGTAAACATTTGAATTTTAATGTAAGGGAAGAGGAAACTAGATCGATGGAAGCATGAAATAGATAAAATATCTGAGTCTTATGAATCAAAGTATGAAACTAATAATTATTGCTATATAAAAATGTAATATGAAGTTGAAACTTTAAAAGTAATATTTTCAATTTTCTAGTCGAATATTAAATAGAACATAAAGTTTGATACAACTAATTTAAAAGAAAATTTATCAAACATCAAACGGGAAACCCGCTTCATACTATATTTTTCAGCACACAACATAGATTGTAGTAGTAAATCTCGTAGAGTAATTTGATAAAAAAATACATAATTTGTTTTAGCAATAAAAACCGGTTCACTTTAAGAAAATTTGAAATGCTATCTATTTTATTTACATCATTAGACAGCAAAAGAATGTTTTCCGAACGACTTAACATTCCAAATTCACTTACAAAATCTACCCGTTTTCTATACTATAAAGTAGTACGTAAGTTACTTTAAAAATTAATTTATATAATCCTCTAATATAATCAATTAAAGTTAATTCTAAGATTATTATTTTCATAGAATAATTGCGAGGTTTCATGAAGCGAAGACAAGAACAAAAAATTTGTTGGTTTTTCATTGTAAGGTTTTCCTTTAGATGGGAATATTAAGCAGATAAATTAATTTTCTACTTGAAATAATTATTTTGAATCTACGAGCGAGATGTAAGGAGCGAGTAACTAAGTAATGTGATTTATTTTCTTACATGCAAGTAATGCACTGAAGGAGTTGATATTTAGGAGTCCCGAGTGCAAAGTAGAATAACTTTGCTTTACAACTTGTACACGATTAAAGCTTTGTCTTACATTAATTTCTACTGGTAATGTGCTTATTTAAATAAACGTTTTCTATATTATCATGTTAGGTAATTGCAGTGGAACGTAAATTCGAGTACATGTTATATTTCCAAGAGGGTGGTTTTAAACCTCGTTGGAAGGCTGGTTCCAGGCCACCAGATATTTTTTGTTATTTGTATCCACATGTCCTACTCGTCCGTGTTGGTATACGTAGATAATCATAACGATTATCTAGTCGTTTTTCGATGGAGCGGATAGCTCGATAGCACTTCATAATTAAGGGTTATTAACTTATATGCGGTACCGAGGTAGGATATAAGCCACAAACAGCGTCTGAAAGTGTTGGTTTAATGGAATTTTAAGAAATGACAATAAGATTTTTGTTATTTATTGTTAAGGACGAAGTTTTCCAATTTTGTAATGTAATTGAAATTTAAAAATGATTTTACGTTTACTGAATGTTGAATAAGCAATAAAGTGGAGTGGTTGTGAAAATGCTCGATATTAAACGCTGCAATGTTTCAGAGATGCATCGTACGTGAATGCGCGTTTTCAAGTGTTGAGGTAATTGAATTTCAGAAGTCGTAAACAACTAAGAGAACATGCATATCTAAAATCTAAGTGTGCCGTTTATATTGCTAAGTATATAAGTTTATAACTAAACCTATGTGAACACAATTTTCACATACTATGCAGAGTCTTTCCTTAATATAATTTATCACTTACGACACATCGGGTATACGTACACACTTGAAAATTTAAAACCTGGTTATGCACTTAATAACCCAACTTTCTCATGAGTGCCATAAATTAGTCACACAAGAAACCAAATAGTAAACTTATTCGGTAGCAATGAAAAGTAATTGGTTGGAAAGCCCCTTGAATTGTAAACAAATCAAACTTTTGAACGCTAATCCAAAGTGAAGTCACGATAATCAAGTTGTTAGCTTTGAGTGGTTGTTGGCTGGTTCCAATAAGTGGATTTTTTTAAATTTTATTCTTCTAAGCTCTTTAGTAAATTCGTTGAACTTTAATACTTACAAAAGTTAATTTACTTTATATTCAACAATCAATGTTGTTTCTTATTGCATGCAGCAAAATAACATTTAAAAATAAATGATTCGAATTAAATTAACTTTTTTCGTATTCGCTTTTACTTATTTTCACTTTGTCTACTAACTTAGTCTTACAAAATTTAAAAAAATAAACTTAAATAAAAAAACCGTCCATTGATAAAATGCTAAATCTTTATCGATTAGCATGAAATAACTGCTCACACATACTTCTCCTATATTGATTAGAAAGCAAAAGCTTGAAAGCTTTTTAAAATAAAATTAAAAGATTAACTAATTAATAAGTGAAATTTTTCTTTGTGAAGTTTAAATTTGTTTACCCATATTTGAACTCAATTAAAAAAAAACTAGTAAAGAAAGCAAAGAGTAAATTAAAACATAATCTATACTGCAAGTTGAAAAAATTCGTCAATAATAATTTCTTCTGTCGATAGAGATTTTAAGCCTATATTTTGGTCAAATTTAAAAATCTATAAAATACAGTCCACTCTATCGTGAACATAATATGGTCCTTCGAGCCAGATTAAGCACTAGCAACAATAATTGTCACAATTAATACAAGTTATTCAATTAGCTAAACAGATTAAGGTTTTAAGCTGAAAACCAAAACCTACCCAAAAATGAAAGAAAGAAAGAAATAAACAAATATAGAATAAATAAAATTATTTTTAGAAATAGGTCAAACAACAAGTAATACAAAAATAATGATTTATACAAAACACAAACTTTCTCGATCAAAACACTTTACAAACTTATCGCTATTCTAGAATATCTAGATAATTAGTGGCGTAACAAGCAAGTGAGGGACCCGTGTGCAAAGTTGTTAACGGGGGCACTGCTTTTATAAGAGACAAAAATAAAAGAAAATAACAAAACTATATTAAGGGGTTATTTTACAAGAATCGGATAAACTATTTACAATAGTAAATTACTCAAAACAATTTTGTATGCAGGGTCGGAATTCCGACGATTTCCATGCAATTCCAGTGATTTCCACAGAATTCCTTCCAAACAAGGGTGGATATAGAGACCCCCTCGACCTATTAATTTAATTTTATTAAAATTTGAAAATTATAACTTATTCTTATCAAAAAAATATAGATGAGTTTTTTATTTTTCAATTTTTTTTTAACATTTTTATCAAAATACATAAGATAAGAACTTGGCCCAGATCTGCCTTTGGGTGTGCAAAATTGTCTACCACTAGATGCGCATGAAGGGATTAACTTCTTTGGAAAAGCTGGAAAAATCATGGAAAATTTAAGATTTCCCTAATTTTGTCAGTGAATTTCTCATTTTCAGTGCCAAGTCAATAAAATTAAATTTTCAATCAAGGAAAACAATTTAATTTAAAATTTTTTTTTAATTTTAAAATAAATTTTTTAAAATTAAAATTACTGAATTTAATTTAATTTTAAAATTAACATTTTTTTAGTCTTCATATTCTGATTTATCGAAATGTCATGGAAAATTTTTATTCTTTGTCAGGGAAAACCTGGAAATGTCAGGATTTAATTTTGAAAATTTAGTGGGAACATTGAATTATTATCTATTGATCATAAATGATGCCCGCTTTGTTCACCTCAATAAGAGAATACTGCCAAAATATTATATTTCATCTTTCATATTTCAATAATAAAAATTAAATACTAATATTTTTAATGTAAGATTCACATTTAGCGAAATATATTATACTTTATATAACATTTACAGTGGCGTATTCAGCAAGGGACAAAGGAACAATTGCCCCCCCCCCCCCAAAGATGACTCGGATCGCATCTCTGAAGCAATCCTTAATAATAAGGTTTTAAAATTTTAATAACTTAATTATTTTTATTTATTTGCTGAATGTTATTTATTTATTTATTCATTCGGTTACCACTGACGCGCATAAATAGATTAACAAAATTCTGAAAAATATTTTGATCTGCCCCCCCCCCTCCCCCCCAAAAGCATTTCTTAAATACGCCACTGAACAATTTTTATTAAATAACATAAGGTATAACCTATTATAAACATATATTTAATATTTTTAACTAATATTTTTAATGGTTTTAATTTTTTTTTTATTGAAAAGGTCACAGTACAACTGGGGGCTCTTTTAGCCGGGGGCCCGCGTAGTTCCGCCCCTGTAGATATTGTTAAACATGTTAGGCTAGATTATCACACTAGACATAACAGTCTAATATATCGGTTTCTTGAAAACTTACAACTTAAAATTTTGTTAGTATTTAGCACAGTTTAAAAATATAAATAACTTCCAGCCCTAACAATTTTATTAGCCCTCTAACGCTCCCTGGTAAAACAACAATACCAGTTCGCATCCGGCAGAAATCTAACCTTATACTTTTCATGTCGATATTATTTTTAATTACCTACTATTTGGATGAAAAAATAAAAATTTGTTAGAAAATATTTTTTGCACGTTAAAGGGTTAAATCAATTAAACATTATATCTTTGTAATTTTAAAAAGTGGCACAAACCTGTAAACAAACTCACGAGCCGCTACTGCTACATGTACAAATTATCTTTAACTGCTAAAATCGAAAGAGAAGTTATATTTGAAAACATTGTACGTTAATAATTTTTCCTAACGTAAATAATACTGTAATAATAAAAGTTATTTTCAGCTTCAGCAAACAAATTTGTAATTAAATTTTTGAAAAGCATCAAGAAACAAAATCAACAAATCCTTAACCGTATGAATAAACAAGATATCCTAAGATTCCTGTTACATTTCCACTTAAAAAAAGTGTGGGAAATCATTTTTTTGTACTTTTTGTATTTGTTTTTTAACCGAAACGGTTAAATCGAGGCAAAAAAAGTAATTCGAATGCGCCAACCTAAATTGATTTCGCCCACGAGACACAAATAATACTTTTTTTTGCAATATAATATTAAATTGTAAAAATAAACGTTTAATTTTTGATAAAAAAAATTATATGTTGGTAAATATAGAGAAATAATTATAATTACTAGAAAATAGTATATTGTTTATAAGGAGTGAAAATCAAACATTTCTTGGCAAGCTAATATGATCATAAATGATACTATTAACCGCAACTTTTATACAACTAAAATTGGTTCTATAAGTCGAGATTTACATTAAGCCATCGTTATAACGTTACAACGCCATCATGCGGAAAAATATGAAGTTAATCTAATACGTATACGTTTGGTATAGAAAGTTTTGTTTGTATAAAACCAACGTTTGCATTATTTTGGTGTTCTATTTGGTGAATTATTATTTCACCAATCAAAATCAACATCAAGGGTACGTAATAGAGCCACCAACTCGTTAATAGCATACTATTGTTTAGTTAGGAAAAAAACATTTTTTATTATGGTTTTTTAGTTTTAAGTTAATTATTTTTCCTCTTATGACAAAATATCCCACTTTTCTTGTTAATTTTAATTTGATGTTGAAAGGTTAAAAGGTATACAACTATTTAAAAAAATAGCTTTGAGTATTGTTCCAACCTGAAAGGAATCCAATACTTTTAGTTAATGAAAAACAAAAATTAATTAATTTATTCTATAAATAAAAAAAAGTTGAATAGAAAATTTAGAAATGCCGGAAAATTCAGAAAAAATTTCTATTAGAAGTGACATATTACATATGACGGATATACATATCACGGATATGTAAGAAGCTTCAAAAGCTATGAAATCCAGTTAATCCACTCGTGCGCGTTGCTATTTGGCTGCCTCAATTTCATCGGTTTCTATGTAGCTAACCTACTTAATAAACTCTATATTGTTTAAAAGTTTGAACTTCAAGCTAGAAGCTATTTCAAAACATAGCTTAGAGATCTGTTCCTCCCTGATATTAATCCTACACTTTTAATCAATAAAAATCAGAAATCAAGTATTAGATTTCAAATCGATAGAAACACATGGTGAAATGCTGGAAAGGTTCTACTTAAATTGATGCTAGATTAGAAAAACGTAAAAAGTAGAATCCAAAAATATTTTTGACGAAAAAATTATGGAAATGTAGGCAGCGTCAAAAGTTATGATATCCCGTTAATCTACTCATGCGCAGATTAATAAATACAACGTTGTATTGTACTTGACACAAATTATTGTAAAACATCTCAACAATACCAATATTCTTAAAAAATGTTGAATAGCCAGTTAAACCGGTATTTCCATTGTGATCAGCTTTGTCTTTTAAGTTAATTTAAATCCAAGAAAATCAATTTCATGTTCATTGGAAACATACTTACTGCAATCTCTGATGTATTATATTATAAAGAAATCTTTTTTGTCTGTAAAATCGGAGTTTTAATATAATTAGTACTAAGTTGAGCTTTCCTTAAAAGACAATAAAAAAGAAAATAATAAAACATTGCAGGAAATATTTTCAGTTATTTAATTTAATTTGATTAAATACTTAATTAAGCAAAGTAATCTTTTTATTGCCAATGCTATATCTTTTGAACGAAACATTCTACCAACTAATAGACATTCATGCTGGATATTTTGAATATAATTACAATTAGCTGTTTTTAAATTTATATATAAATTCTTTGAAATATTATATTAACGAAGATTAATTTTAAAAATTTATTACAAAAGAACTTTTTCGAAATTTACTTTTATTAATTGATTATTAATTTGCATCTTGTTAGTTTACATTCTAGCAGGACTGAAGGTGTGTCTCTATGGTAGCCTAACGTTGCTTTTTGGACATGTACTGTGAAAGAAGTATCTATTATTTGTTTAATTGTTTAGATTTTCGGGAAGGCATCCGCTGGCGCTGCCAGAAAGTTAATGTCATCGAGAACTATTTCATGGAAACTGGAACCTGATATTCCGTTTAACCCCGTTATGGGGGTTTCTGAAATTTTACCTAAACAGCAAAATTTGATTACCTATATAATTGGAAACAACTACTATTGGTTAAACTATGGTAGTAATGCAGGAAAAAGAGAATACATCTTTTGGCTTATGTTGTAATATTTGAAGTTGGTTTTCAGGATCTACTAATTAGTTCTAAAATTAATTATTCCAAAAAATTTAAAACAGGAAAATTAAAAATAGCTTACCTTTGCTGTATTTATGAAAAAGTAAACAGAAACCGTATGACATTTGCGTGTTTCAGAAAGGGTTTCTTTTATCAAAATATAACCACAGGAGATTTCAATTAGTATGCAAAACGCGTGCATAATATAACACAATACAACAGAAATGACCTGGATTTAAAAATTTGAGTAGGGTAGGAAAAATGAAGCCTAACCAACACCCGAGTTATTAAGCTTAAAAATAAGTTTAAAACTGGATATTCTAAATAATAAGAAAAGTTGACTTATAAAAAAATACAATATTCCTCCATATCTTAATTCATGCTGATAACTTTTTAACAAGTTTTCAGTTCTTGGTGAAATAATTAAAATGGGTAAAGCAATCGCATAAGTTTTCTTGTCAGAACTTTTAAACAATGGCCGAGTAATTTGAAGTTCTAAATTGATAATGAAAAATTAAAAATGTTTTATTTATATTTCATATTTACAAATTTTTGCATTATGAATGTTTTTGAACATTATGAATTTTCCAAGCAAAATTCGCTTGACTGCATAAAACTTTTATGAAAATCTTTCTTTAAGAATGTTACACCAATTTCTCCTTTAAAATCTGAAATAGTTTTAAAATGGAATTTTAATTACATCCTAATTAAAACTTGAACAAAAATTGCAAGCAGTAAAAATTTATAAATTTACAATTCAATTATAAAGAATACTAATTAATGCTCTTGTATAAACGGAAGTAAGGAAAACGCGAAAGACTGGACGAAAGCGCAATTTAAAACAAATCTTCATTAAAAATTATTATTATTTTACTTAGCTATACTTACAAATTTTTGTCCTTACTCCTAACCGACACGAAAAACTCACCTGAAAATAAAAAGTGTCATTAGAGCTGAGAATTCAGGAATAATTAATTATTGCAACATGTTTCAGAAAATCATATCCTACTTTTTTTATATAAATTTATTACTAGATAATTTAATTTTGTATTAGTTCAATCGGCCCCACTTGGAAAGTTTAATAAATACAAGTAGTAAAGTGGCATATGCAGTATGCTACTAATTCTCTTTGTGTTCAATGTTCAGCATGTTTAATCAAATTTGATACGCTAATTTTAATTCTAATCAATAAGCTAATAACGCACAGACAAAAAATTATATACAAACATTTTCAAACCGACATCTACAGTATCCTAAATGAAACAATTTCTAGTATATTCTACGAAAAAATTAAATTGCTCGACATTAATTTCATTTCTTCACTTTACTTACAGGGGTGTTAAGATCTGCAGTTATAACGAAAGCAAAAAAATTAAATTAGATGTTTGCAAAAAAAGCCATTTATTTGCAATGTAGCGGTCCGAGAAACAGCTACTTTTAAACAACAGATCAGCTACGTGCAGTTTAATTTAATGTTAAGGGAAACTTTTAAGAAGTTTCATATATCTTCATCAAGTTTATCTTTATTAACGGACTGTTAAGATCCGATTGAGCTCTTGCAAATTTATGTCTCTTTATTTTGTGGTTGGAAGCAATGTTTGCAATGCCGTTATCGTCCTAAGTGCAGTGGATGTTATTTGTTGGTGTATGACACGAGAGGGTAGCTGTTGGTGGTGCAATAAATTGCAGACTTCAGACCCGGCAATTTATCAGATGGTATTTTGTAGCATCTTTAATTTGGAGTTTTTGATGTGACGTTAGTTATGGTGATAGCGTTTTAATCTCGAATGCACCCTATTGGTTACCCCATACAGCAATAAATATAATTTATTTTCAGTTTACTTTCGGTTATTTTAAAATTATTTTCAAGTTTACCTTATATGAAAATATAAATTGTTTGCTGAAATTTTTTTGTATCTAATCAAAAAAATTTCATTTCACTGCATTGCTTTGAAACTAACATTCTGGAAAGACAGTTTGCCGGAATCCCGGAAGCTAAACTTCAGTTTGAAGTAGGGGTAAGTGCTGATAAATTTTTAGTTTTTTTACTGGTTTTGTAAGTTTGTCAAGAAAGCCTTCGTCCAAAAATGTTGCTTTCAAAAGTTTTATTTTACACTTTCAGTTGATATGTATTGTTTACCCTTTGAAGCTATATTTCATAACCCTGGTATTACTAGGAGCTATTCTGGAGTTAAATTACTACTATTACTCCATTTGGTATTTAATTTGAAAATTATGCAATTTTATTGTAAATATTTTTTCTATGTGGTTTTTCCGCCAACTAATTAAAGTGGCAATAACTAGGTGGGGAAACCAGGCTTTTTGCCAAAAATATCCCCCAAAAAGCGGTTAAGGATAAACTTGACTCTTGTATTAATTTGTGATTTTGGTTTGAGATTTTGTATTTGCCAATTTTTGATTAAGTAAAATTTTATTTGGATTGGAAGATTTGATTTATAAAATTTATTTAAAGGTGAATTAAAATTTGGATTTGAATTAAAAAGAAAAATAAATGAAACTCATTATGATTTTTAATATTTTGACTTAAATTTTTTTGACGCTGAAATAAAATTCCGAATAAAATTGCAACATAGATATTGGAATGTTTGGCGGTACCATGCAAATATAGTAAGATATGAAAAACAACAACAACAAAAGTTTGATAAATTAAACGAATTGAAAAGAGAAATAAACAGAAACCGTCTGGAAATGATAAAAAATTTTAAAATCAACAGTCAGAATTAAAAATATTCAATCATAAAAATAAAAAATGCTTTTCTGAGACGATCGATTTTAATCGAGAAAAACGTTATATTCAAGGAAGAGATGGGGATTACTGTCGAAAAACAAACAAATCAGGGTTAAATTTGGAAAAAACCCCACTTGAATGAAAGTTTCTCCAGTGGCGGATACATAAATTCTTGCACTAAATTTATTTTTTTATTAAAAAACAAAATTTAATAAATTTGTATTTTGTCCCCTCCCACAAGGTAATTGCCCTACTACTCTACTACTGAGTTACTCAAATTGGATAAAATGAAAGTTTCAATAAAAATAAATTGTACCTGGATTTGACTTTGACTAATATGTTCGTTCTTTCACACAGTTGCTGTATTCAACAACATAAAATTAGATTTTTGAGCTATTACTGAGTATTGTGAAACAACCTTTCATCAAGACGACATAATTAGGCCAGGTTGAAGAGCGTATTTGTGGTTTGATGAGAACGATAGAAGGATGCTTAGAACGATTTTGATTCGAATGATGATGGTTTAAATACTTCTGTGGAATTTTGATTTTGAAATTACGACATTGATTGCATAGATTTCATTGTAAACTTCGACTACACAAAAAACCCCAGGAGGGTAAATGTCGTATTCCAAACTCCTGATTGATTTTCAAATTATTATTTTAATATTCAATTTCAAAATTTTATAATTTTAGCTTTGGCTAGTTAAGATGGCAATAACTAGTGAGGAAATTCGGATTTTTCCCAAAAATTGCCCTCTGAAGTGATTGGAGCGAAAGTTGCCTTTGCAATTTTGGTTTGAGATTTTGAATATGAAAAAAATAAAGTTTGATTTTGAGTAAGTAATTTTTAATTTTTCTAATTTGGAAAATTTGCGGTTAATTGTATAGATCGGAGGTGGCCAACGTCATTGAATATACGATCGACTGTTTCTTAAAATTTTTTCGCGATCTACCTACTAAAATCTTAATATTATAAAATAATACATATTTTTAATATTATATTGACATATCAGGGTTTCCACCAAATTTTCCAAATGAAATTCAGGTTTTTCCTAACAAAGAATAAAGCATTTCCCTGACATTTCGATAAATCGGAAAATACAAATGTAAAAAATGTAAAAAAAATTTTAAATTAAATTGTTTTTTCTCCAAACGTCACGAAAGTCAGCTTTTTCATTATCGATTTTAAACACGAAAGTTAAATTTTTCCTTAGCGATATACATAAAACCACGTGGCGTAAAGTTTTTTTCGAAAGTAAACCTTCGGCGGCAGGAAAAAAAATAACTAGAAATGTGACATTATTTTAATAAAATTGAGTAGTTTTGGTATCTACTTTTTCTAAAAATTATTATAAGTTTATTTACCATTTTAAATATAAAATTTTAGAGCGTAATTTAAAAATAAATAGATGTAAACTTTGACTTTGACATTTAAATCCTTATGCCGGCTATACACTCTCGCTGTATGCTCTCGCCGAGTGCTCTCGCCCGAATGTCTCAGCGAGAGACCTCTGCCCGAGTACGACCATGTACACTCTTGCCTAGTTCAGTTGTAATTTGAACTCAAGGGATAAGGACGAAGAAATTAAACTTGCTGCTCCTGTTGCTCTATGTATAATAAGAATAATGAAAGTAATTTTTAAAACAAAATATTTTCTAACAAAAAATAGGCAATTATTAAGTCATGGATAACAATGAGAATTTTTTTCCGGGCAGTTAAAGATTGTCTTTAGATTAATACGAAGTCAAATTTTTCAATATTTTACTTATGCTTACGCAGTATCATTTTAAACATTGCAAAACTTCTCAAATTTTTTTAACTGTTTTCTTTAAAAAATGCAAATATTTCTTTGTATGGTTTACAATTACATCTTTTCAGGGCTCTCGCCCTGCCTTGGCGAGAGTGTACAGCGGGCATTAAATATACCAACTTAAAATTTTATTTTTAACCAAATAATTAAAAATTTTGATCTCTTAACCTAAAAATTTTAATAACTGTCACAATTGAAGTTGACAGTTGCAAATTCAATTTAAAAATTACCAACACGAATTGAAAATAGTTGACAGATTAACAGTCCACTCAATTTAGATCAATTTTCGGCAAATAAAAACATTAATCGGTAAAGATCTGAATTTTGGTACACATGTTTATTTCAGCTTCTTGTTAAATATACTAAAAGTCCTCGTCGAAATCTGTTGCGCTTGAGCCGCCATCTTGGAAAAAAGATACACTTTTTCAGTTTTATCAAATACGCAAGTTTTCCATTCGCTCGGCTCGTTCCACTCACCTCGCAAATGAAAAAACTCGCTAGACAGGAAAAGTTAATCTTTCCATCCTAATAAAACAATATACTATTTCCTGGCTGATAATTAAATTTCCCGGACTTGGCACTAAAAATGAGCAATTTTCTGACTTTTCCCTGACAAAATTCGGAAAATCTTAAATTCCCTTACTTTTCCAGATTTTCCAAACGAGCATATAAATAATACTCGAATGGTATTTATTAAGGTAAAAGTAGACAAAGAAACATATTTTCTTAACTTATTACGAGGAGAAAAGCACAGACCCAATACACCAGATTTCTTTTTATGACATTTTCTTGGATTTCTGCAGATTTCCTCGGTTTTTCTAAAATTTCTTCAGATTTCCTAAATATTTTCTTGGATTTTCTTTTGCATTGTTTCATGATTTCTTTTCAAAAAAAGTTAAAAAGCAAGATTATCTGTAATTTTCTAAAATTTCCTTAAATTTTCTTAGATTTTCTCAGATTTCCCTTCACTTGTACAAGAAATTTCCTCAGCGGTTTTTTCGTCGGTATATTATGAATCACGACTAGTGTCGGCAACTATGATCGACTAAAAATTGCTTCGCAAAATTTTAAATTAAAAATTCATGGAAGTAGTCCAGTAATCACGTCGAGAAAAGGGGATCTAGATTGCAAATTTCTGTTGTAAAATGTAATTTAGGTCGCAGAATCCGAATTTGATGTTTGCGAAGAAATTTTCCTTATTGAAAAAACCTTGCCAAATCACGTTTTTTTTTTGCAAAAAAACTCAAAATTTTGGGCAACCTAATGATTTTTCGAAAAAATTAAATGTATCATCAAGAAGAAGTAGATAAAATTTTCTACAAAATGACTTTTTGGTTCATTTCCTAGGACGAAAATTAACGCCGCAGGCGCCATTCGCTTTTTTGCTGGTTTTTCGAAGAATTCAAATTTCATGATTTTTCGAGTGAAATAAAGGTTTCCATGCCAACCGCAACGGATAAAAATATAGCCTCTGGCCGGCTTTTAAATATTTATTTTTTAAATATTTTCCAAAAAAATTTGATTTTTTCGAAAAGCCGGAAAAAACGCGAATGGCGCCTGCAGCGTTAATTTTCGTCCTAGGAAATGAACCCAAAAGTCAATTTGTAAGAAATTTGATCTACTTTTTGATTCATTTGATTTATTTTTTGGGAAAATCAATAGGGTGCCCAAAATTTTGATTTGTTTGCAAAAACACGAGATTTTGTATGTTCTATATAGGGTCGAAGTAATTCGTTGGTTTGACATTGTTTGATTGTAAATTTGGATTTCTTTGATTTTTGGATTGACGGGCTCAATCATGCAGTAATTATTTTATCACCCCCCCTGCAGGTTACATAGCAATATTTCTAGTGATGTAATTTTGCCAAATGCTTAGTTTATCATTTGATTCCAAATCGCTTATGCCAATTGCCAGATACAATTTTTTTCCAACGTAAAATGGTTGGTTAGTCAATATCATCTACTACATGGTTTTTAGGTCTATTTTTAATTTAGCCATCTAATATATTTTTGTGATTTAAATTTTTTTGGTTATTCTGCTTATATGAAGTAATTTTAGAATAAATTAAATTTTACAAAATCAGATAGATTGTCGGCAGTTCACGTCAGTGCTGGACGTAAACGAATTTTATTTAAAAAAAAATTTACATTTCGAAAGTTTCAATGTCTGATGCTCAAGAGCGTCGACGACTAAGCAGAGAACTTTGGTTCGAGCCCGAGTGAAGGAAGAACTTTATTGTTATCGTCCTCCCTCGGCGAGCAATGGCAAACCTCCGAGGTAATCTGCCTTGAAAACCGTTAATAAAATGATGTGATTAGGCAACACCCATACTGGATTGTGGTGTTGTGCCAGCATTCCGTTTGCACCTTGAGATTAACAAATTTTTGGTGATTGATAGTTAGTTATTCAATTATAGTTATTCAATAAAAAACAATTTATAATTTATTTTTGAGATTTTCTTAAATAAAATAAATAAACTTATAAAAGATAAAAAACAATTTTACCGGTAAATTTCTTATGGTATTAATAATAATCCTCTTAAAGAAGTTAATATATTACTCCGCTGGCTGAAATATTTTTAAAATGATGAAAAATCAATTTTTTAAAATTGAAAATTTTTAACTTAAATGATTATGGTATATTATATTTAACAAATATTATAAATAATAAAAATTTTATCTAACGTAAGCATTATTTATATAATAAGTACATAATACAATATTATTATGATAATATTGAAAGTGTATCCTACGCCATTCAAACAATCTTAAATGTTTAGTATAAGGGATTGTGAATTTTCCGTTTAATAAGCTGTTCTTAACCTCAAATAATAATAATGATCTGTTGACGATATAAGTAGATATTAAGTAGTACGAGAGAAGTTGACAAGGAGGATTAAGAAAAAAAATACAGAAAATATAAGGTAGGTAGTTTTCGACTGTTATTCTTTAATTTTACCTTAAAGATCTTAGTTTGACTAAGTTTTTTATGTTAATTCCCAAAACTCTGTTAATCTCGAGCTCCGAGCAACATGCGAATTTTAATAGATCAGTGATAAGCTTTTTGTGATTCATCTCTCGAAATTTATTGGTTGATACAAACTTATGTATTTCTTCATTTTTTTAATTGAATTCAATTCAAAAATCTACTGATTTCAAAATCAGGAAAGTGGAACTTATCTATTAATTAGGATACGGTTGCTATATTACCAGTCAGACACAAACGAAATTCTGTTGTATTGTCAAGCAGCAGGTGATCTGGAATTATCTGTAAATTTGATTATTATCATCCACTTTGTTATTATTAAATGAAGTGGTTTTACACTTGACTAATCAACTAAACTGCAAGTCACATTACTAATTGGTAATTATCTAAAACCTTTTGAAACTGAAAGTAATCTAAGAGTTAGAACAATAATGAGAACATTTGAATATTCAATATGCAATAGTACAATGTAGTATTTAAAGTTAACTTTCGAAACAAAACTATTACTACAGTTGTTTAAGTATTTTTTGCTAAAATAACGCAATTATCGACTTAGCTATTTTTGGCTTCAAAAGTACAATGTATAATTCAACCAGCACTGGAAAGTTGAAACATTTCACACGCATGGACTCAGCATCGTCTGCTCATTTTATTATTTTTACAAACAAAATTTTTATTTTTTCAAATATTTATTAGCATCAAATCAGAAATGTATCATTTCACAAGTAATTACAATATACAAATTATCCGTGAGGCTTCCCTTCATATTACCGAAATTTTCTAAGATAGCCATATCCGTAATAAGAGAGAAGCGACATGCAATATGCAAGAGGAAACGGTGGTTTGCTTGATTCTATTAAATATTTTATTGAATTTTTAAAATTGGTTTCAACGAGGAAGTTAAATGTTTTTAAATTCTACAATATGCGAATTTAATAATTCATTATATTTTTGACATAAAAAGAATGTTGTATTGCAGATAAATTATTGTATTTTGGTTCATTAATAAAATATAAACCTAATACAAGCTCATCGAACAAGTATAATATTGAAATAAAAATAAAATTAAAATTAACTTGAAAATTTTTTTTTTCTATTATTATCTCCAACGGCTTAATAATTGGTGCAAACTTAACACCAAGTTAATTATAAATTTTATAATTATATAATCCCTGTAGGGCAGCTCAGAAACACAAGTAGTGTAATATTATAGGAGGCGTAAATAAGCTAGTTCATGTCAGTCATGTTATGTTGTGGCCCCTCAAATGCTATTAACAATTATACGCGCAAATCTATTTCTATTTATAGGTAGGCAAATTATTAATTGTGCTATCACTAATTACGCAAATAATAATTAAAATAAAATCGACCTCAATATCTAACGATCAAAAATTAATTGTACGGAAATAGTAGGTAACCAAGCCATTATTATTATTATTATTATTAAATTTATTGATTATTGCAAATACCCACCACTGGAACAATGAATTAATAATTGATAATTACTAAAATTAATATTTAGCAGTGACACTTACCTAAACCAATTAATTGTTATCTATTAGTATTGGCAAAATTAATGAGGTTTAAATTCATTACGCTGATTTGTAGTGTCTTTCCATCATGCTGACATAGCAAGTTGAGTAAATTAATTACTAATAGACATCTAGTTGTGACAATTAAATAAATTGTTGTACAATTTCACCAGACAATTTGCTGGTTAAACAACTTGAACAAATGTTAACATTCGAAATTAAAAAAAGATTCTTAATTTAAATAATCAAGCTTTTCAAATATAAATTTTTACACAAGTAATTATCGTGATTTTCTTGTTCATAAATATGCCATACGTTTAACGATTTTCATATGCCTATACAACCCGACCAATCGGGTTCCACACCGATCGAGTCGCACACTAATATTTCACCGTATCCACACATTAGGAGGTCAGCTCGACCAATATAATAATTAAATCGTTGGATTACAGTATATTCAAAACTCTTGTTTTTGCACATCAATCGAATTTCACACCAATCGAGTTGCACATCAATCAAGTTCCATTGTATTCATCAATTAGGCCCAAGGCCGTAATTAATTCCTAATATGAGAGAGGAACAAAAGCATTTCTGAAAGCTTAAGACTGTATTTTATAATTAATTTAAAAATTTGTCAATTAAATTCTGAAAATCATTCTTGTATTGCGCATTATTTTGAAACACATAATCTCATTTCATCTTTTTTTTGAATATTTGATTTTCATTAGCACCGTATTTAGTACATTTCAATTTTATCCATTTCACTTCCGTTTAATCGAATAATCTAATATTTAAATATAGCAACAACAGCCACTGCAAATATTGTTAAAACTTTTATTAGTTCAGTTTATTATAAATTGAAAGCTTTTGTATGTATACTTTTTTAGATCATTAGAGGTATATTTTAGTTCCTGATGAAAAAGCCTACACATAAAAAAATTAAATTTATACTGAAGTAATCTTGGCAATTTTGCTTATAAAATGTAAAGTACCATTCGCATCGGGATTGGTTGCATTGTCTTGTCTTGTAAAAGCTTGTAAGATTTTGATGTATTTTTCCTAATTTTAAAAAGTAGAAATAAAATTCGAAATATGGAAAAATATATAATGGAGTTTCTACATTAAATTAATAATAATCCTTCGGTTTTCACATTAAATTATAAAAAAAATGTAACAAATATAAGAAGAGTAGGGAATGCAATACCAATATACCGGTATACCGATTACCGATATTTTTTGGCTATTTTGCGATACCGAAAAAGCGGTGTTTTTGCATATGTAATACCGGTATTTCGGTATTTAATTAATTTGTAATAAATTGATTAATTGATAAAATATTTACTTTGTCATGTATTTTTGATCCCCTAGTTGAATTTTTATTTTTTTAAAATACAGGTATTAATACCGGTATTCCGGTATTACATGCAAATTAATACCAAATACCGGTATTTCAATTTTGGTCCAGTATTGCATTCCCTAAAGAAGAATGATGTACTTTCGAATTTTCGTTGAAACTAAAAGTTAATAAAATAATTTTGATGTTAAAATTTTTTGACAAAAATATCACTTACATAAGAAAAGTTACATACTATAAAATAAAGTACCAGGAATCCCACAGGGGGCGGGGTGGTTTTTGAAATTATTTCTAAATAGAGAGTCAAGCAATATTATATAATTAATTAGTTATTTTTGTTCATAATATTGTTAACATAATAATAACTAGAATTATATATATAAAATTAATAATTACACGTGTGCATCGGACTTATTAATATAACCTAAAATACCCACAGATTCATTTCTTACACATAAACCGTACCGACAGATCTAAATGTGGTGTGCGACATCACAATTTGCATGTTTCTTAGAAAGAAAACATCTTGCATACAGGCAAACACTAAGGTGCCGGTCCCTGAAAATTATGACTCTAGAATGGCAGGAATTGTTTTTAAGTTAAATTCGGCTATAATTAACAAAATTCTATTTATGATATGATGTTAACTGTTGCACTCCAAGAAGCAGCTGTGGCCGGCTCCGCCCTAATGAGCTGTAAAACATTTTGCTGCAACTATTTACATCAGGTACACCACCGTCAATAAAATGCGCTAAACCGGCGCTCATTTCTAATAATTCAGTTAAAACTTAAAAAATAAGGAAAACGGTAAAAACAATTGAACCCATATAAGAATAAGATTTCCTGGAAAAAAAATTTCAGAGTTTAAAATTTCGGAGATTAAAAATTTGCTGGTAAAAATTGGCTGCGCACATCTTCTAGAAAAAGTTAACAGAAATCAACACATCGGTTACGATAATGTAGTCAGTTACTTATTCTCAATTTCCAGTCTATCGTACCGGAAAACCGGAAAAAAATTTAACCGGATTCTAAAGAATTTTTACCTGTCCTTATTACAAAATTTTTTTTTTTTTCTAATTATTAAATTATAATAAATAATTACTTCACCACCGGTCCGCAAATTTTTTTCAGAAATTTTACCAACCCGCGGACAAAAAAAAGTTGTGAAACGCTGCTCTAGAATATTACTATTTTTCTAACAAACATTTCTTTATAATTTGTTCAAAAATAACCTTCAAAATAATTTGCAGTTCAAATGATTTCGTTTAAAGATGAACGACTTCACATAAATCGGATGCAGGGAAACGAAATAACATTTATTAGTTCAATGCAACCAGACTACTCAAATTTATAACCTGAAAAATTCTTGTAAACACAAGACTTGGAATTCCATAGATTTCCATGGAATTTTAGAAACTTTCAAAGAATTCCGAACAAGTAAAATTTTAAAGAACTTTAATGATTGCTGTGGATTTCCAAAAAGTGCACGGAATTTTAAAATATTTTCGAAAAATTCCAAGAATTCCAAGAATTTCCAAAACATTCCAATAATTTCCAAAAGAGTCTATAGATTTCCATAGAGTTTTAGGGTTTTCCAAAGAATTTCCCAACAAGCCTTTTTCTAAAAAATTTCAATTATTTCCAATGAATTGCAGTATTTTCAAAGAAATTCAATGGAATTTCAAAAATTTCCAAGAGGAAGGAATTGCTTTAGTTTCGGAATAATTTGCAATTCGAATGTTTTCGTTTGAAGATGAATGACTTAACAAAAATCCGATGCAGGGACACGGAATCACGTTGATATTGCCCAAATATCCTAAAACGTTCTTGTGTAGACAGGAGTTTCAATTCCATCGATTTACATAAAATTTCAGAGATTTTTAAAGATTTCCGAACAATTGCAATTCTAAAGAATTTCAATGAATGCTATCGATTTTCAAACAGTTCCAAGAATTTCAGAATATATTTAAGAAATTCCAAACATTCCAAGGATTTCCAGATTTCCATAGAGTTCTAGGGTTTTCCAAAGAATTTCCAAACAAGTGCAATTCTAATAATTTTCAATTATTTTCAATGAATTGCAGTATTTTTAAAAAAAATTCAAAAAATTTCAAGGATTTCCAAGAGGAAGGAATTAATTTAGTTTCGGAATAACTTGCAGTTGTAATGCTTTCGTGTGAAGATGAATTACTTAACATACATAATATGCAAGGAAACGGGATAACGTTGATTTAAGTTCAATGCAACTAAATTATTCATTGTAAGGTGTATATATCTTGAAAAGTTCTTGTGTACACAGGAACTTGGAATTCCATCGCTTTCCATGGAATTTCAGAGATTTTCAAACATTTCCAAACAAGTTTAATTCTAAAGAGTTTCAATGATTGCCTTGGATTTTCAAAGAGATCCAAGAATTTCTAAAGATACCCAAAACATTCCAACGATCTTCAAAGAAAACCATAGATTTCCAAGGAGTTACAGGTTTTCCAAAAGATTTCCCAAAGTGCAATTTTAAAAAATTTCCATTATTTGGTTGAATTGCAGTGTTTTCCAAGAAATTCCGAGGAATTTCTAAGAGAATTTAGTTTCGGAATAATTTGCAGTTCAAATGTTTTTGTTTGAACATTCCGAAACATTCCAGCGATTTTCATGGAATTTCCGAGATTTTCAAATATTTCAAAACAAGTAATTTTAAAGAATTTCAATGATTCTAGGTTTTTTTAAAATATTCCAAGAATGTAAAAAATATTTTCAAGAAATTCCAAGAATTTAAAGGATCACCAAAAAATTCCAACGATTTTCAAAGATTTTCAAACAAGTGTAATTCAAATTTTTTTAAATTATTTCCGATGAATTGCAATGTTTTCATCATTTCATTTTCAATTTCATTCATTTTTCATCATTGCTGAAAAAAAACTTGTACAATTAATTCCAATTTTTAATTCCAAAAATTTCAATAATCCAATATAATTCCTGGAATTCCGATAATTACAGTAATTCGGTTTTAATAGTAATTCCATGGAATTTCAAGAATTCGCATGGAAAATACCCTAATAATTCATTTAGACCTCTTCTTGTACTGCTTCCACTACTGGGTTATTCTACACAACTCAAATTTACTGTTGTCTAGATTCTAGAAAATAAGAAACACATAATTTTGGTTTTCTGAAATCTCAAATTTCATCACAAATACGGGTATCCACTAAAAATATCTTTTAAATATTTACTTGATTGTTACAAAAATCTTCTTGCTCTCTTACTTTATTCGTGAAAAGCATAAGAATATTCGGAAAACTCTCGAGATGGATTTCCAATTCAAATTATATTCTCCCTGAACTTATTATCGGTCAAAACTAAAGCTTAATGACTTAAAGCTATAATATATACTAGCTTGTAACAGCAACCACACTGATGAGCTGTACAATCATATTGTTAACTGAATTTTCATAATTATTATTATGAATAAAATTTTTTAAATATTTAAAATATTTAAATATAAAACAAATTTTTTGAACTATTGATTTTCTACGTAAGTATTGTATTTAACTTAACATTTATTTAAAAAATTTTATTTTGGGTCCATTTTCTTCTTCATAATTATTGACCTAAAAAGAATTTGTTCGTCATTTAACTTTTTAACATTAGAATTTAGGAATAAATCGGAAAATCACTTTTTGGTCGATTCAACTATTCTGTGGTAATCTAAAACGCAATTTTGATTTATGAGTAATTCATTTAGCAAGATTAGCTCCTTACTAGATTATATTCAATATATTAGCTAAAATCAATCTAGTAAACTAAGGCATCTTATCTATAATAGGTTTTACTTCTAACAGAACTAAATGCATAATCAGAACTTTTTCAATTCAATTCGAATTTATTTATTGGTTTCTTCTTTTTTTCTTCTTTCTTTTTAAGCAATTCAATTATGAAATAATATGACTTGAATAATTTGATTGAAATGCTTTCTCATTAAACACTATAAAAATTCCTGGTCCTTAAACGGTTGAACTTGTGAATGTGTCCCTTATCGGAATTTACCCCATTCTCCCCTAGCCAAAAATTGTATTGTTCTGGTTGTTACCTTACACTAAAAGCTGGCGTTACTAATTATTAAAACGTGTTGGGTAAGAGCGATAATAATTCAGTAATGGAATTGTTCAATCAAAACAATGTCTCTCCCTAACATGACAAGTTGTCCTTCGATCAGGACTCACAACCGATTTGCCCATTACAATAGCTGATTAAGCCCTATTTTAAAACCAACAGACCGAATACGATTTACAGCCTGGTATATGTATACGTGCACAAATTTGCATATCTCTTTGTAATGTGGTGTACATCGTATCCGATATTTCATCGTTATGTTCGACTATTGCATTGCACTATTAATTTTAACTTAATTTTGTTAAAATTTATTGCACCAATAAAATATTAAGTTAATTTGGGTTACTTATACAAATGTCATTTTCAAATGTATACATATGCGTGGAATCAAAAATTACCTATTATTACAGTAAGCCACCGTAATTTATGCCTCTTTGCTCTATAATTATAATAAAATTAAAATTTTTTTCTTTTTTCAAATTTAAAAATAAAATTTTCTGACTATACAACTTTTTGTTTTTTTTTTCGTTCATATTCCAGAGCTTTTTCGATTTACGTGACTTTTGCACCACACAAATTGTGACTTGTATTGTCGAATAAATAGTGCTTTGTAATTTAACAAAACTTTTCCATACGAGTTTGACATATTGGCAAAAAGACCAACCAACCCAACCACCTTACGTGACTTCCAAACCACAATTTGTATGTAAAATTTCCATAAAATCAGTAATCGGATTTCGAATTGTGTGGCATTCGCAACATAACTTATTACGTAGGTGTATACAAAGTTACAATATTTCAGATTTGCATAACAACCTGTCTGAAAAATAACATGAATATTTTTGTTGCAATAGTTACCATTCATTAGATATTTGGTCAATTTGTGTAAGGATTCTATAAATACTTCCATTTTCATTTATATTATTCTCCTCACGTTTAACTATAAAAGTTAGTTTCATTTTTCCAAATCAAGAAAATTATTAAATATTGCCAAATCATAGGATTTCCTGAGCAAATTGGAAATTTAGCATTGGAAATTTCCGTTTACCAGTTTTTTTTAAAGTTAAATTATTAAACATTTAAAAAAAAGTTTCATAATATGCACAATGCGAATTTGTGTCAAAACGTGTAAGTTTTATATGGGGCGTGCGATTATCTTAATGGGTATTTATTTACCTCGCTGACCATTAAACATCAGGCCGTTATCCACTTCGGACATTAATATCATTAACAGAAATTATACAATGTAAAATTATAAATTTTAACATGAAACTTTAATTTTTATGAAAAATGAAAACATAAATCATACTAAATCAGGGGTTTATGAGCTCACTTGCGAATGCTCTCTACAATACATCGGTCATACCGGTAGATCTTTCTCGAGAACACTTGTAGATGGAAAATCTACTTTTGCAAAACATAAACAAAGGCGAGGGGGTATGAAAGTTTACATGTAGAACCCAAAAGTAAAAAATTAGAAATTTTAAAAGCTTTAGAAATCAATAAATTAAAACATTCATCATTGTTATTAAATAGTCAATCGGATTTATACAACTCTCCATCATTAAACATTTTTCATAAATAACTACCTTCCCCCTTATTTGAACTTATTAGAGCACTTAATTTGTACACCTTGAAATCATTTACAGTGTATTTTACATGTGATAACTTAAAAACATTTTTGTTCTGAAAAGTGTTTCGTGCATTTTTTCAGGTTTCTAAAATATTGATATGGTTAATATCGAGTTACACTACTTAAACCACGTATCAATCAACTGTAAATCAAACGGTTTGGTTATTACTTATTACCAATCGGCAGTTGCATCTAATAAAATTTAAAACTTTTCGTCAAGAAGGAAAATTAACCGATTAAGTGCTATAAGCACTTATAAATTATAAAAATAATATTAATAGCAAATCCTTCTTATAACTTAAGAATCCATGCAATTATTTTCATTTCATAATTCCACTCGCAGCTAATAATACAGCTTGAATGTAAATAGAACTTAATAATATGTACTAGCTAATTATTACGGATTTAAATCCATTTACAATGTGCAGAAAATGTTGAAATGTGTTACCAGTAGTGGTAGTTACACTCTCTATTTGCATTTGTTAATGTTGTGGGCTGTCAACTTTCCATTTAATTTTTCAGCTTTTAACAAATGGACTGACCAATCAGAAGTGATTGCTTATTATATTCTATCATGCTCAAATGATTTGGAAACTATTTTCCGGGATGAAAACGATGGTTTGAATTTGAAAAACAAATTGATATACCACAATACTCATCAGGCTTCCCTATATCCCTTCATCCGTTGATTCAACGAATCCATTTTTGTGTACAATCTTGCAGTTTTGCTGCCTTCGTCAAGTTGATCAGGTTTCCATGCAATCTGTATTTTCTGTAATAACTAGTAAATTGTGCAGCTGTGTAGTATTTATTCAGATCAATCGCAGGGTTTAAGAGTGCAATGAAACATAATCGAGACGTTTTTCAAAAACACTGAAATGATTTCCACATAGAAAATTTTAAATTTACTAAATATTCTTAAAAAACCAACTTGTTTCACAGAAAAACCTAAAAAGCAAAGAAAAACAAATTCACAAAATTTATAGTTATTTAATTCGAATTTTTGTGTAATTTTTTGTAATCTGAATAAATGCTGCAAGTTCAAAATGTTGTGGTCTTCCCCCGGGGGATAGTAGTAGAAAAATTTTGTCATTTAGTTTTGATTCAAATATTTATATAGTTTTGAAAAATAAAAAAATTTCCTATTTTTACGTAATAAGTGATTTACGTAAGAAGTATGCAATGCAAAATTAACTTAATTAACTTTTGGATTGATTGATTTGGATAATTAAAAATTAAGAGATAAAAGATATAATTTAGATCTAGAATATTAGTTGTTATACTTAATTAGAATGCTAAATTTATAACATTTGAAATTACAAACTTGAAGTCATCAGAAGGTATAACTTTGATACTGCTACATATGGGCAATTTATCTTTTAAATTTACCGTTCCCATTTATATTGGACTTTTTTATATAAATTTGGATTTTTAAACAAGAGAAAAATAAATAAACATTAAATACATACAATCAGGAATTGTAAATTGGTGTATTACTTAGGATTATAATTATAAGTATTAATACGTAATCAATAATAATAATCATTAAAAAGGTAGTATATTATATATTATACAGTAGAATCCGCTTAATGTAATCACGGATAATGTTATCAGTCGGTTATTGTGATCATTTTGAGTGTAGATATTATCACTTTCAATGAATTTCCTACACAATAATCTCTTTTTTTTTCAAATCACGGATCCACCCTAAAATGAGTTTGAGTTTGTCTAAATTAAATAAAAATCCCTGTACACTTATGAGGTCTTGAAAAGAACCGAGTTGCTGTCATTTACACAGTAAAACGCTTGCACGACAAATACTTGTCCCGGGTTGAAGTGCAATCCATTTTGGCCATTAACTTCATTGACCGGCCAAAGACGTAAATATTACAATGAAATAAAGATATTTACATCATTGCCCAATGTTAAAGGGCGTTGACGTCAATGGCAGGTAAATGACTTTAAAGGCCAACGTAAATGGGCATTGACGTAATTGTCCGGCCATTGACGGCCAATGTCCAATTTACGTCATTGACGTATTTCATTTTTAATTTCTATACAAAAACTAATGAAGTTTCCCGTTTCATGCCATGTTTCTATTTTTATTTTGCTAAATGTTCACTTTGCTTTATGCATTTTAATTTAAGTTTAGTTTATTCTTGCTAAATTTCCCTAATTCTTCTAAAATGCATTTTTTTCTAAAATTTGCTTATTGTTATCAGTGGGTTAATGTCATCAAAATGTTCTTGGCCCAAAGTGATCACATTAAGAGGATTCTACGGTATAATAATTACTATAGTTATAATTATTGTAATTGCAATAAGTGAAGTGAATTAAGAACTGTATTCTAATCGTCTTCCTTCGGTGGACAATGGCAAACCACCTATATAATTTCCTTTGAAACCTTTGAAGTGGTTAGCCAAAACTCATTACTGTGTAATGTAATCAAGAAATAAATGACGAATTAAGAAAATTAAATACAACCGGGCAAGATACCATCCAAAGATTAGATAATATGGTGAAGAAAATAATAAAAAGAAAAAAATGAAGCCAAGATGACGTACTAGGGAAATCAATTAATGAAGCAGTTTCTCGTTGCCCATAGATTTATCTTAAGCTTTAGATCACAGCAGTGTATTCGACGCGACCAAAATTTGAACCGCTTCCCAATCGGCCGATATAGGCTTTACGTGTTGCTGGTATTAAATTTTATAAAGGATTTAATTATTTTAATAGGATTTGAGATGATTGGAATGATTTTAGAAAGAGGAAACTAAGTACAAGAAATTACAAGAAAGTTGATGGCTTTAACCTTAGGTTAAACGATGAAATCCAGGAGGGAAAATGTCGTGTTCCAAAATTTGTTCTTGGATAATTTAAAATTACTGTGTAAAATCCATATTTTTGTGAATAAAATATTTATTTTATTGTGAAATTCTGTAAATAATGTAAATTTAAAATTTTCTGGTTTTCCCATCGGGTAGTTGACGTTATGTCAACTAAAGGTGCAAACCAAACTTTTGCCAAGAAAATGTCTAAGCGGTTGGACGAAATTTTGTTCGTTAGTTCTAATTGAAATTTTTTGTATTTTGAAAATAAAAGTGATTGACTTTTGCTCAAGATATATTATTTATTTGAATTTAACCATGCTTAAATATAATCTAAATAAACTTGATATGTTTCAGTTAAATTGCTTTATTTTGGACAATTAATTTGGATAATAATAATTGTAGTTTATATTATTTAATATTAAACTTAAATGATAAAATTAATAATATTTAAAATTAAAATTTGAAGGGTTTGATAAAAATTTGATACTACGACATATGGGCGATTCATCTATTAAATTTAACATTCCCATTTCAATATATTGAAAATTTGGAGTTTGATATTTCATAAGAGCAAAATAAATGAAAATAATTTTAAATTTTTGGGTTTCTCAGAATCCATTTCTAGTAAAGTTTATATTGTATGGATTGAATTTTAAAATTTAGCCCAACGAAATTTGTGAAGATTTTGCATTTTCTAGAGGAACAAATTGTTTAAGTTTGGAATTGGAAATATATTAATAATTTGGTCAATTATCAATTAAAAATCATAGGGTTTTTAATTTTGTACCAATTCCTTTGCGGTGAAATGAAGAAGCCAGTGGTTTTACAATTAGTCAATAAAAAGGTTAGAAACCAGCTCGTAGATCATTTATGCTCTTTAAATTTAAACTACATCATTATTTAAACTAAAAAATCAATAGTTCCGGTGCAAATAACTTTTAAAAGTAGAAATTGAAAAACTTTCTTTAAACAGATCTACCTTTAAAAGTTTGAATTTACACAAAAAATTTAGAACAGACGTTCATAGGCCGAGAACATCTTATATATTGCAGTGTTCCGTTTATAATGTTGGCTTGATTTTTTATTTATTTTAAATTATTTCCAAACTTTTTAAGGATAACTTTAGCCCATTTTCGTATTATGTTATGTTTTTTCATTATAAAATAAGTTAAGAATCATTTTTAGCTCAAATTGGCAATGCGCCTCAGTTTACCTTTGTATACCTAATATAGTGATTTCTTTACAACAAAAAGCAATGCTTGTTCTACTTCACTTGATGTAATATAATTTACTTGCTATTTGAAATAACAAACTTTTAAATATAAAGTATATTCAGGCCATTGATATTTTAAAAACGCCTTGTGGTTTCTAGATTGTAATAATTTAAATTATTCTGTGTTCCATGTGGAAATCTTGCCGCTCGAGGCGACTCTTTAGTAGAGTAAAACTATCCAGACTATAGGAAATCTGCTGAGAATTTGGGTAGAGACCGGTGCGACTTTGATCGTTTTCCTTAAACACATTTTCAAGGAAAGAGTTATGCAGCCGGAGTTCATACAAACAGAATTTTCCCTCTCGACATTAATTTAATTTGATTTAGTTAAATAAACCTACTATTAATAATTAATTATGAATTAATTTTTGAGCAGAACCAATCATTACAAACAGTTTTCTATTCCGTTGTAAAATTTTTGAAAATGTTATTTAATTTTTTTACTGGAGAATCAGGCAGCCTTCATAGATAGTCTTCTTTTGTAATTAATTTTCACGATCTTCTTTTAAATTAAAATAATGTTTGCAATGCTTTTAGATTATAATTCAAATTATCACATTAAATTACAATAGGTTAACATTTACGGAGAAACCAATGTAATAGAATATTTAAGGGTTGCTCTCCTAATTTTTTAATGAATTGCTGAAATTACAAACTGCCGGTAGAAATATGTACCCTCCTATCTATAATATTACTATGTAGTATGTATTAGACCAACATCATATAAATTATATTATTTTAATTATAATTTCGATAATTTAATTTAAAAAATTTTTAATATCTTTATTACACTTTACCATTTAAAAAGATAGCAAAATTAATTTTTTTAAATTTAATTTAAAAATAAGTTTTTATGTAAAATACAAAGTCGAGTTTTCAATTTAGCTCTAAGATATCTGGTTCAAATCTTGGAAGAAACCAAATTTTGTACGACTGACCCAGCACTTCAGTTAGTATGTAAACCGTAGGTTCCTGGGCCGATTTTACCAATAACAATAAAACGAGGTCACAGGCACCTTTGATTGATATCAGGTTTGCCTAACCTCGAGGTCTCATGCTTAAAATTTCCGATTGCTCAATACATCATCTTCGTGGAGGTTTCTGATGCTTCTCATCGGTTTCCATACCCTTTCTTCGTTTTTTTCTTCGGCCAAGGTTTCATTTAAATATTCTTTTTAGCCAGCGTCAGTGGCGCATTTAGAGGGGCCCCCTAAGAATGACTCCGATTGTACCCCTAAAGCCCCCCCTTATAAAAATAATGTTTATCTCGAAGTTTTAAAATTTACATAACTTTAAATTATTTTTATTTATTTGTTTATTTATTTATTTATTTACTAGCTGGAAAGCCCGCCCGCGGACGGGTAGCTAGACGGTGGATTTGTTTTTTAGCGGTATAATATTTCAACATTTAATTTTGTTTCCGCTACTGTGTGATTCCTGTTTTTCTATATTTTCAAAGTAACGCAAAAAGTTGCTGCCAAACTTGATGTGCAGTGGGGCAATTAAAGTTTTTTTTCTAATAACGACCAAGTATTCTCAAAGAGTGGAAATTTTGCGATATTTACTGAAGGGTGTTCCACACCCCCCAGACCCCCCGGTTTACAATTTTGACGTTATATTTTTATATTATTTTTATAATTAACTTCCAAAGTAACACAGAAAGTTTCTGCTGAACTCCATGAACAGTAAGGTAATTAAATAAATATGCGACCAACCGGAGCAGTGGCGTAGCCAGGAATTTAGTTCGGGGGGCCCACTACCCTAAACTATTAAAAAAATATTTCTTTAAAGCCGGACAAAAGGTTTATTAACCGAAATTGATAATTTCGGGGGGGGGGGGCTGGCTACGCCACTAAACCAGAGTGTTTTTTTTCACCAAAAAATGACACGTTGAGAAGTAGCAGAAACGTGCAGGGATTCTATGTATTAGGATTAGTTACAACTGACGCGCATTAATGGATTAACGAGATTCTAAAAATCTAAAAAAAAACACGGTTTCCGGTGAAGTTGTTTGCAGTTGCCTTCTAATTTCTTTGTTAGGGATTCTCTGTAATTATGATATTCTGGCACTGCTTACCCAAGTAACAGTTGGGTTTAATATCAACTGCGAGCACCATGTGTCAGCATAAAATTCAGCTATTGAGCTGCGCCAGTTGCTAATTTTTAGTTAGTTTTGTAGTTTTAGCTACAATTCAGAATCTGAATAGCTAAATTGGCGGCTGAAAACCAACTGAAATTGCGCTGGGTTAGCTGTTCAAAGTGCTGAATTAGCTGATTTTCGGCGCTGAACTTTTTTTTTTCAACACTCAACATACAGTAGATAAGTCCATTTTTACAGCTCTAAGTTTCTTTTTCGTTGCCTCTTTTACCTCCAGCCCTTCACATCCGTAGCATATAATTAACTCTACCAATGTTCTTTCTATTCGCTTTTCATTTATCTTCGAGATACTTCCATTCTCCATATATAGGGTGGCGCGCGGGAAACGCATAAATTTGAAGAGTGCATTTCTCCCTTCCTAACGGTCTTAAACGGTTGAAAGTGGGGTACTTCGAAAGAGGGGGAAGGGAAATTTATATTCAATGTCGAAATCAAATTCTTGTGTGGGTAAATGCATTTCAGGATAACGGAAATGTATCCACGGTGAAAAGGGGGCCACAGTTTCCCGTCACTACCCCAAAAAACATCGAGAGGGATGAAGAATATGAAGAATAACGACCAGTTACAGTCATTTCTGCACGTTACCTGACCATAATTCAGGATTTTTTCTTTCCTCAGTTGGAAGGGATGGAGCTGAAAGACGGCTGGTTTCAGTAGGATAGTGCTACAGCCCACACAGCAAGAGTTTGAATGGATTTTTTGCAAGACAGAGCCGCCGAGCGCTTCATATCCCTAAGAAGCGATTTAAACTGGCCAGCGCGATCTCTTAATTTGAGATCTTTGATAATTTTGATTAAGTTTGGAATGGTGTTTCAAGGACATCCAATAGCTTTGCTCTCTGTACTGCATCTCACACATTTTCTATATAGACATAAACCAAAGGACAAGGGAGTTTATTCCCCTTTCTCTATTCCATTTTCCATCAATTGTTGTTGCAAAGAAAGTTGGTTTTCTAGGCACGAACGCCTCGGAGTGAATCTACTCTGATTTTCACTTATTTTATTACCCATGGTTTCCCTACATGGTTTTACTGAAGGTGCTTTTTACACTTACGCCTCTGTAGCAGTTAGGGTCCTTTCGGGTTGGGTGATCTTTCATTCAGTATTTGTCGCAAACATCGCCCTACTTCTTGTGTTACATCTATGCGATTACCTTTCCGGTTTATTTTTGGTATTGGCAAGTCAGTCGAAAACTGTTGTATGTCCTCCACCAATAACCTTTTGTAGTGCTTTCCCCATTCCCCCATTTTTAATTTTTTGAAGGGTTCTGCATACTGCACTGTTAAAGATGGTAGATTTTTAAAAGTCCATACTTGCTTACTTTCGGTAATGCAATAAATGCAAAACTTAACGAACCTCTGCCTCCAGATAATTGTGGAAAATCTTTTATTTTCAAAGAATCTTCAGAAATTTTTAAATAAATGTTTGGTTATTTTTGAAATTAAATTAACAATTGAATTATAATTTTTAAATTGAATAACATTAATTGTCCGATAGCGCTGCGTTTTTTCCGATCCGTTTTATTTGCCGCAAGAACCGCGGTAACACTTAGAATGTTAATTATACAAACCTGTCGGTATCTTCTTCTTTATTCGACCCAATGGTCCACTTTAAATTGGTTGTGAATCCTCTTCTTCGTCCTCACGTTGAATAGAACTCCTTCCAACTGGTTCCACATAAATTCTCTTCCACTCGTTCCAAAATGTTCTGTCCAAAAAAATTACAGGTCGTGCGGTTTCCAAATTGAATTTGTTATTTTTGTTTCAAAAGATTTATTTTTAATTCACTTTGTGGTTGACCTCGGTTTCTGGAGGACCACCACTCAAACGAGCTGTCCCGTCCAAGTTCCATCGTCAACTAACTTATTTTCAGTTATTATCTTATCAATCTCTTGTCTTTTTTGCAATCTCTTGCAATTTTTTCATATTCAATTTTTTAAATCAATGCCTGTTAATAATAATGCGATTTGTTATTTTTGTTGCATCCTTATGCACGCACGCGCACTGTCGACAACCTTATGTTACCACATCTCAAGTTCTTCAACTTTCGATTGTTTACTTAACCAATAAATTCCTTTTTAAAATGGATTTTTAAATTAATAAATTTAATAATTGCCTTCAGCTCGTTTGCTTGCATTTTTTAGACACTGCAATACTTATGTTGTCTTTGATCCTCCTATATAACTCTCTTTTCGTTGGTATTGTGATTCCCAACAATAATTCTCCTCTTTTATACTTGCATTTCTCAGTTCCCTATTGCTGTTCTTATGCTTTTCAGCAGCAGGTTTTGAAAACAGGATTTTAACTTAATTTAAACAAATTACATCTACGGTTTTCAACATAATGTGTAAACAATTAAAAGTATAACTTTTATGAAGCTGGGTAAATTTGATTAACTTTCTATTAGAGTAATGTACGTGTAATAAGTATTTAGTACATTGAAATTATTATGGAGATCACTGGAATGAGAGAGTTTCATCCATAGTTTTCTGAAAAGTCAGTTTGAAATAATGTTTTATCATTTCCGACTCTCAGGATAAAACAAACTTCTATCGTCAGGCTGCTTTGCGGATTAAAACACAATAATAATCGTAACAAAGCTTCAAAAGCAAGTTAGGAATTTCCAATGATTTACTAAAATTGGTACTGATGTCCCAAGGTCTAGAAGTTTGGTTTGGCAACCAGTGACTAGATAAATAAATGTTGTTTTTAACAGCTGTCGAAAAATTCGTTTTGCAGGCCTCCAAGTAAAAACCACCTTGGTCACACCTTTCTCTCGAGGGTATACTAACACAGTTCGAGTGGAGTTCAACTTGAGAACTGCTTAAACTGCTGCGGGAAACTGTTATTACTGCACTCTAAATAATTCCTAGTCTAAAAATACAGTTTTGGATTCATACGAGGAGTTGCCTTTGAATAACAACTTAGTTTTTAATAACTTTTTAATTAAATAATTAGTTTATAGTTAATTAGCTTCAGAAATGTCTGTAACAAATAGTAATTTATAAAATTCTGTTATTTGCGTTTCAAAATTCAAAGTATTAAATATTTTACTTCAACTGCTTTCCAATTATTGTTTTGACTTTTCATCCACTTTGTTGCTATTGCTTTTTACGGCTTTTATACAGCTTTTGTTTAAAATTAGCTGAAATTGGGGTCTGTTATCCTCTTATTCGTTTGTGCCGTTTATGAAATAACAGTGACGCTTTATCTTATTTCGAAATCATTTTTATTTTTAACTTGAACAACAATCCCTCTTGGTGTACGCGGGGAGTGTGTGCGCGCCGGGCGCTTGGTAATTTGTTATTAAATATATTTCTGAAACTAAAAGTATAACTTAGAAGGTTTTTAGATTATTTTGATGTTTGTTTAACTTTTTGTTTTAATGACCGGAGCCTTTTTACCCGCAACTAACGAATTGTAAAGGAGAAGGTAAATCGTTTGGGTCAGTTGTTGGTTAAACCTTCAAGTTTAAATACATCGTTGTTTCGCACTCCAAAACAAGCTTTCGTGATTAATGCTACAAATTATATGTCGCGCAATGCCATTTAAATTTCAAGAGTGTTAACTTTTAATTTACATTAATTTGTTTGACTATTTTCTGTATTTCAGTGCTACCTAATCAAAACAAGAAAAGAAAATGGAAACTCGAAGATTAATCCAAATAATGAATAGTAAGTATTTTCAATGTGATTCACGTCAAAAGCATAACTCGAATTCAATAAATGGGAAAATGCATACGTACAAAGTAAGTTGATTGCAAAAAATAACATTTCTGCATCTGACATCTTTAATAAATCCCGAGTGCAAAATAGGTTTTCAAACGTGTCTTTATTTTAACGAACACATGAACCTTTCAGAATTGCTCTCAACAGCATTTATTTCATTTACTTCTTTATAGTATTCTTTTTGTAAAGAAAATTCTGACCTTTTTCCAATGAAATTTTCAAAAAGTCTACTTTGAAAAGCGCCTTATTTTCTTTTCACCAAATGAAGCCGTGGCGTCAATTGGAAACCATTAAAAAGGGTCGTTGTGTTACTTGTTATCTTCCATAATGAAGTTAACCCTCTATGAAGAATTTCCTTGTTACATCTCTTTAATAAATTTTACTTTGGACATTTTAATATTTGGTGTAATAAAGGACTTGACAATACGGATAGTCTAATATCTGACCTTTATCTAGTAGTTGGGGTTTAGTAAAAGCTACATAAATCCCTAAGGCTTAAAACTGAATTTAGATGCTTTAAACACATTAAACGTAGTTATTTGATCTTATGTAAAGATGAACATGTTACAGTATGTCTACCTAAATTTTAACAACGTGAACGTAGTATTAACGTTAAATTAATGTTTATTTTAATGTTACCTGCTGCACTTAAAATACTTCCACATTTCAAACTAAAAATAACATGAAAGTCAGCGACATAAATATGATTTCAACGTGAATTGGCAATAATGTACCGGCAACCTTAAAATAGATACACTTAACATGTTAATTAACAACGATCAACAAGTTTTAGACGTAACTAATTACCAACATAGAAAGCTTCCATCTACGAGGTCCTTTCGCAAAGTCTAAGCTCTCCAATATTTCATGGATTAATAGAATTAGAACCAATATATTTTTAGTATTACAGAAAATACAATTTTAGTTTTATGGCAAAGAGATAATCAATGGAATGGTAGCAACATTTAAATAACAATGAAATCGTATTTCCCATAAAAGTAATGAAATTTGAGCTAAGAAAGTTTACATTTGAATAAATTGAAAATATATTCGATTCAGATAAATAAACAGAGCATTTCATATAAACAAATTAAATATGAGAAACGTAAAAGATACAGAAACTTTTTCTATTTCCGTTCAAGCAAGTAATACCATTCAATATCATTCAGTAATAAAAACTTTATTTTTTTTATATAATTTCCAAACTGAAACGTAAAATACTACTCGAAAACTTTAGAAATTAAAAAAACTGAAAGGACTCATTCAGTTTAGAATTTTAAGCGTTATCCAAATAAACACAATAGAAAAATATATTTAGGGGTTGTTTACATTAAAAGTTAAAAAATAAATCAGATGGAAAAAGTTTTCGCAAAGTGGTTCTACTGGAATGTCACACCCGTTTTCGTGAGAGTCAACAAAATTAATTCGCATTAATATTAATAGCACTTTTTCTCTACTTTGCCCACATTAGGTTGAATGAAAAGAAAAACTTCTAGGACTTCCTGTTTCCATTAGCAATAGCGAATTTGAACAAAAAGCTAACAAAAACATAAAAATAAAACAAACACGTGGACGTACTTATAAGACTTTGAGGGATTACCTAAGAACTGCGGGAAATTTTTCACCATTAATTTACCAGCTTTAAAATTTATGCCGTAATAAATAAGAAAAAACAATTTAATTAAAACTTAATTTCGAGAATATTTAAAATATAATTTGTTAAACAAAATATTTAACGTTTGTCATTGTAACGCCTTCAGATCGTTTTCCCTTGTTATTGATGGTGAACTGTGAAGTTGGATCTAATTAAAATACGCCAGTTGATTCACTGTTTCCTTATAGTAAAGCCACCCTTAATATAATTAAATTTGGAGAACTAATATATTCTCAGAAAGTTTCAGACCCTTACTAACCATTTAGTTAGTGACCTACAAAATATTTACATCTCCGAATTGACCTATTATTGAATTGCTTTTGGAAAATCAATACCCCACAGAAAATTGCCCAAGTGTTCACAATTTGCAAAAAACGCAATCTAATAATATTAAATTATGACGACAATTTTATTCCTTAAGCAATTCTTCAACTACAGTACAGCCTCGCTTATCCGGACACATTTTATTCTGGACACTCCAGTAATCCGGACACTCTGCCTCTTCGGAAATTTTATATTTTTTACCTCTGCAATCCGGACGAATTTCTAGTTGCAATTTCGAATTAATTCATCTAAGACTAAACTATGACATCGGGTCGGATAAACCATGTGTGCAATGGAGCCGCCGCATCCAGCGCCAAAATTCAGAAGGCTCTAAAATTGTGCGTTTTTAATTTAATTTTCTATAAAATATTAAATTTTGAATAAAACGAATATCTGAACGAATTTAATTCATATTTTCTTTGATTTAATTGGTAAAGTTAAAAAAATAGGGGGTGGCCATTAATTACGTCAGGCGATTTTTTGACCCCCTCTTCCCCTGGTGAGATGTCGTAAGATTTGTGTTTTTTTAATTACGTGATATTTACCAATCAACAAATGATAACACAGGTTTGCAAATCGAATGTTTTTTGGAGCTCTGATACCATTCCTCCTGATTCTTCTCCTGAACTTCCTAAATCCGAATATGACCTCCGCTCTCCCCAATTATCCACCGCTATCGGGGGATGCCCAGCCCCATCTATTTTTTAACAATAACTATTTTAGTCTTTACATTTTTTCTGGTAAACTAGAAAGGTGAAAAGTTAATATTTGTAGCAAGAAAGCTGATTTGGGAAAAGATTTGTCCCCTGAAATTGTAAAAAAAAATCATTAAAGATGATCCAATTTTCCGTTTTTCTGCTTAATTTTTTCACTTATTTTTGCTGTTTATTTCGGCAAAAAATAAAGCAATCACACAGAACATGTACATATATGCAAGTTTTCAGTTTTTACAACCGGTGGGATGGGGGGTGTGGAACACCCTCTAGTATACCTGTAAGTGTGTTAAAAAACACAAATAGCAAACAAATTTCGATTCCGGTTTTAAAGTTGAGATTCCATTGAGCATTACTGGATCTAAGTTACAAAATACATTTAGAAAAATCTATATAAAGCTAGATTCTGGGAATAAGTTTGTTTAGGTGTACTGGGGGGTGTTCCACACCCCCCAGACCCCCCGGTTTCAAAAACTAAAAACTTATGTATGTTTTCTTTGAAACTTTCAAAAACAAAATTCCTAACTTTTCCAAGTCTTCCCCTAGATCAGGGGTGTGCAACCTGCGGCTCTTTTGATGTCAAGTTCTCCAGGTACATGCACAAATATTACCTAATAATTATATTATTTTATTTTCAAAACCCATAGATTCCCATAGATTACCATAGATTATTCCGCAAAAAAATACTTTAAACAGGATAAAAACAGAATAAAATACTATAATATAGAAATAAAAATGTTAGTGGCTCTTTAAAAACTGGGAAATTTTGTAAATTGTACCTTTTGGCCCTTCCGTCTCAAAAGGCTGCCTACCCTGAACATTTTGCAAACCTAAGCTTTTAAAAATTGTAAATTTTTTATTTGTCGAATTTTCCGAAAATTTTTCCTGCCGTCAAGTCTTAATTTCCACGACTTTTCCTTAAAAATAAAAAATTCCTCGGCTTTCCCTGACCAAATTTGTGTAATTCTCAATTCCTTTACTTTTGCAAATGAAATCCTGCTTAAACATTTGTCCTAATTTTTAATTTTTTGCCTCCCCCCTGGCCTCTTATAACAAACTACAACTCGTTGCTTAATCCATATTTGCTATCAGGGGCAGTTCCAGAATTTTTTCTGAAAGGGGCAAAAGGATCAGACGGGCAAAAAGTGTTTTCAGATTTGGGATTGTCTCTTTGTCTATTTTTAAACGCCTGCTGTTTATTAAATATCTTTCATATTCCTTTCTTGTACTTCGAATGCATGCAATCATTGTGATAAATTTGTTTTTCAATTAACAGTAACAATAAATAAAATTGACAATTCATGCTTACAATACATTGTCAATTTGCCTAGTTGACACTGACAATTGTCAATTTATTTACAATCCGAGGTTAAGCCTGTTCTTCAATTATTATAAAATGATACTAAAAATTTTCTATCGGAAACTTAATTTATTCAACATTAATAGGATTTTAGGAAGGAAGATATTTCCGAAGACCTTGATTTGATTCGATACCCCAGGTCGAATAGGAATTTTATGAAATAAATGAAACAAAAAAAATCATAGTAAAAAGTATCGGCGTTTTTCCACTGGCCTATTTAGAATTGGTTAATTGTAAGTTACCAGCCTAAAAATATTAAGTGATTATGGGGGAGTTGATGGATCAGTGCGGCCTTCAGGCCGCACAACCTAGGCAATCAGATATCGTCAACTTTAATACAGATTTGTCAAATGCAATTCAGATTTGTTAACTGCTATTCAAAGATGGATAACTGCAAATTCAGCTTTGTTCAGAACACCCCCCAGATACCCCCCCCCCCCCCGGTTTCACAAACTGAAAACTTGTGTATATGTTCTGTGATTGACCTTATCTACTTAATAAGAGACTATCACTATTTGAAAGTAAGTATGCATTTGTAGGTTTAGGAAATACGCACTGAGTAGTACCGAGTACCCCAGTATCCAACTGATTGTATAAAATTATTGCCAAAAATTTTCTCTAATCTGGAAAACTCGGTTATCCGAACAAACTCAAAACTATATCTGTTCGGAATAACGAGGCTGTACTGTATATTATTTCAGTAATTTCTTTTAGTTCGCGGGTGAAACTTGTATTTGGCAAAATACCGGTAACTTTGAATCAAATAAAGCAGACGTGACCGATTTATTTGGATCAATTAAATGAATATTCATGTCCGATTGCAAACCTATGTTTAATCCAATTAAAATATCTAAAATATTTGTGTCAAATAAATATATATTATTTTCTACAAAATACATAAATAGTTCAAAAATCAAAAATTGTAATAAAAAATCTAGTAATTTCAGTAAAAATTACAAAAATTAAATTTACTTAAAACAAATAAATCTGCGTGAATTGCAACCTAATAGTTTTCCTCAAAGAAAAAAATACTTATAGAACGAAAAACAAAAAACATTTGAGATCGTTGCGATAAAAATTAAAATATGCTGAGATTTTCTCAATCTTAAAATATGTAATACTAATCAAAATTCTTCAAAAATGTTATTTTTTAGTAAAAATCAAACGGTTTTTCAAATACCTTGATTAAAGAAAAATATGTTCAATATCATACAATCAAATTTAGAGCCTTTAATATAATTTAATTCTTTTCAAAAGACACTGCCGTAAAATAAATAATGGAAGGAATGTTGACAATCAAAACAAACGGAAAATCAAATAACCAAGCCGAAGGACTCGATTGTTAAGCTGATGCACATAGGAATATTTAAGCAAACTATAAAAGAAAACAAACTTGCAGTTACTCAAATTTCATTGAATTTACAAAAGTGAAAAACCATAAATATCATTATTTCAAAAATTTTGAAAATTGAACAATTTATTGCTTCTTTGTGACAACTTTTTGATATTTTTAAAATTTCAAATAATAGCATTTAGTTTTTTGAATTTTTAATTTTTGACCAAAAACAAACTAAGTTACCTACTTGAATTTTGCTTGTGCGTTCTCTATGTTTTTGTAAACATTTTGTTTTTGAAATATTACAAAACAGAAAATGAACTCGAAATAAAAATTTTAAGTAAATTTGTTGTATAATTTGAACTAAGGTTTTGTGATCAATTTTGTGCATTTTAATAATTATTTTTAAATTCTTTTTTGTTTAGTTCGCATATTTTTTTTATTTTTCAATTTATTCATTATATACGACTGATGATCGGAAGTAACCGTAAATAACGTCATTTCGTATTATTACTTTTTCATAATTTTAAATATTTTTCATCCCGACCTGTTATGCGATGATTATATCTTTTTTAATTTTTTGAATTATTGATTTTCTACGTATTGTTATTATTTTTTAAATTTATTACAAAACATTTCAAATATTCAAATTTCAACCATCAGTGGCTGTTATCTATAAATAAACAAAATTTTTACGTTATTTCTCCGCTTTTCATCCTAAATAAACTCCAAATAAATAAGTTATTAATATTATTATTTGCAAAAACATCTGTAGCTCTAGATGTTTTATGAGAAGCGGAGGGGATTTGCAAATTTAAACAAATGTAAAATCAAAATTATTATCTTAGTAGGTTACCCGAACAACTGCTAACTTGAAGATATTCGGTTCGGATCTGATTACAGGCATTCTCCAATCTGGATTAAGCAACCGTAGGGTCAAAATGCTAAAACTTTTCAAAGAGGCTAATTTGTCCTGCAATGGACTGTAAACGCTGAAGAGATATGAGAAATTTCATATTTTGTATGAAGAAGCTTTTAGTTGACGTTGCAACAGTTAGGTGGGAAAACCAGACGTTTGCTGTTAAAATTGCGGTAGAGCGGTCGAACCAAACTTTGTCTCCTGATGTTTGAATTAAGATTTTGATTTAAATTTTTTAATTTTGTAAATAAAGCGATTCGGTTTTGAAAAAATTAATTTTGAAATATTGTGATTTGGAAATTGTACAACATAATTTAGACAAATTAAGTTTATTTTTAAAAAATGAAAATTTAATTTCAAAATTAAATAAATTTAAAAATTGTAATTAATTTTGAATCGCAAATTTTACACTATTGAAATGAATTTAAAGGCAAATATAAACAACATTTTATACGGCGACATATGGGCAAGTTATCTTTTCAATTTGATTCACTTTTATTTATAGTATTTATAGATAAATATTTTTCAGGATGGCCAATTTTAAAAATTTTAAAACTGCGAAAATAATTTAATTAATAAATTACCATAAATTATTAGTATAATTTTACCTCAGCAACAGTATAATTATACAAACTTTTAAAACCTAATGTGTTTTGTTTTATAATTTCATTCTTAAATCGCAAATAAAACTATTTTGTAATTGAGACGACTGCTTTTGAATTTAAAGTAACTTAAAGTTACTATTGCAATAAATTTCTAAATTTAAATAATAAATAGAAATGTTAAAAATAGTAACTGGCGAAAACTAATGCATTCAATTATTGTATTTGCAGTTTTGATATTTACACATCGCAGAGCATAGGAGTGAATGATGTGTGCAGTAAACAAAAAAATTTGTGCATACAAAATACATGAGTATAGTTTCAGAGACATGGAAAGCGGGTTTTTTTCATCACAGAAAGACAACTCTTTTTCGAGATAAATGTTTAAATTACGACAGCAGTTTATAATTAAACACCTACATGAATGCTTTCCACCGTACAGAAAAATAATGCACAATAATAGTAAAACAGTTTTGTAATTCAAATTATGACTGAATGGGACGTTTTGACGCAACCGGTTTGATGAGATTTGTTTCAACAACAATGCGTTGTTTTTCTCAAATTTATCATAGATTTCAGTTTAGAATTAGAAATAAACCCATTCATGAGTCAAAATAAAGGAAAATTACTGTCCAAAACTTACAAATTAATTTTCTAAGAAGTGTTTGTTTGAAAATGCCACAAGCAAGGATTGAATCAGCAATGTATAAGTTTCGATCTGATTAGATCTCATCAGTGGCATATGGAAACAAATCTCTAGAGTAAACGGTAATCCGTTCAGTAAATTTTATGTACATAAGCACAAGACAATGCAACCACATCCAAAGATTACATTATATACACCACTGATGAGATCTAGTGATTATAGTTTAAAAGCTTCTTGGGAATCAATACAACTGTACCTACAAGACAAAAAAGACATCTTTCTATGATCTTGTGGTTCATAATATCATCAGCCCATCTCTTTCAATTTTTTTTATTGCCAGATTAAATAGTATCACCGAAAACGAATTTTATATAAGATCTGAGAGATATAATACTAAATTCACATAGCAAAGTACTTCAGAAATTTACAACTTATATCATAAAAGAACGAAGATTTTGGCGCTCAACTGGAAATTTTAAGATCTCGAAATTCGCAACTGTGAATTTGCATAGGCGCACCGAAGTGAATTTTAATAGTTACTACGTATTTTTGGAAAAACGGTCACAGCTTGGTGTTGTGTGCGTCGACTGTTAAGCCGAAATTACCGGATCGATCCCGGGAGGAGTTAAAACTTTATTTTGACCGTCTTCCCTCGGCAGGCAATGGCAAACCACCGAGGTATATTCCTACAAACCCTTCTGAAGATAACGAAGTGGTCACTATGCTCTTACGTAGTACGAAGGAAACTGAGAGAGAGAGAGAAAAAGAGATATATTTTTTAGAACTAAAACTAATACTATAGCCTAAATTCTTTTCATATTGTTACTATAAGTTCATATATTTTAATCTATTTTTTTGTTCTTCTTCATAACTGTTGATCATCATTGTCTTTAATTATTATGTTATTTATATCTTTTCAAAATATTCTTTCTATCTTTCAATTCCTTTCTTTTCCCCTTCTATCATATTTCAATTTTTTCTTCTGCAGTATTTTGTGTTTTTTGAAACTTTATTCTTTCTTTCTTGATAAAAATTTCTGGTTTACTTGTTTTTTGCATGTTTTTTAGATTGGTTTTATTCTCAATTCATTGGTTTATTAGTAGTATGAATACTAGTTTATTGAGTTTATTAATTGCTATTTGACTACGGCTTCAACAGATGATGATGACATGGTCGGCTAATAAAAAATATACAAGTAGAGTGCAATACTACCTTTTTATTTAATATTATATCCTATTATTAACCTCGTAATCATCTCTCTCTCAAATTAATTACAATGCCATCACTGTTTCTAAGTTTAATTGCCAATTGCCTAGCAATCGTTATAGAGCATTTCAAAATCTTAGTAATTTCTTATGTAACAAACTATTACTTTGGTGTGTCTGCTATGAGAATTATATTTCACTCACATTAAATTCTTGAATTTTCATTTTTTTGTCTTTGATATCATCCATTACACGAATTTCATTAAAACTGTACATTATAAATTTGACTCTTACTATTAACAAATTTAAGAATTTCGTCTTTAAAATGATAAAACCATCAAACTGATGTCTAATCGATTTTGCCTTATTATTTATTCTTATTTGTATCATTTAATTCTTAATTGTTGACTATATTTTTTAGTTTCCTTTCCTAGATCTCAGTTCTCGGCTTTCGGGACTGTTTTTTAAGTATACAAGCTAAGCTGTTCCGTGGAGCTCACTTTACAGGTATGTTGAATGAGGTGTATATTTTTTAAATGTATATGTAAATGATGACAATTCGGCCATTAACGTCAATGGCCGGACAATAACGTCAATGACCAGCTTAGTTGGGCGATGTTGACATTTAAAATTTCATATGTGGTTTTTACATCATTGTCCGGGCAATGCCGTTAATGCCCAATACTGGGTAGGCAATGATGAAACTACTATTTTATAGATTTCATTTCTAGCACTCTTAGTGATAGCCGTGACACACGTTTCGTATTTGACCGAGTTCGGGCTTCCCAGGAAAGGTCGGGTTTCCTAGTCGAGGTGGATTGATTTCGGGGATGTATTTAGCGATTAAAAAAGCTTTATTTAAACCGAGCCGTTTTGGCTGGCGCAACCACGGCAAATCACAGATCCACCATAAAATAAATTCATTAAATTAATTTTTTCTTCAGGCCGTTTAGACAGCTGTAACCACGACGAATCATGGATTCACCCTAAAAAGAGTTTGCGCTTGTCTGAATTAAATAAAACATCGCTGTATACTTATAAGGCCGTGAAAAGGGCCGAGTTGCTGTCGGAAAAACGCGTGCACGACAAATAATTGTCCCAGGCTGAAGTGAATCGTTATTTTGCTGTTCCTTATAGTATTTATGCTATAATAATAATAAAAATATAGTACTAATATTATCATTGTCCAATCCATTTTGGCCATTAACGTTATTGACCGGCCAAAGACGTAAGTATTACAATCATGGCAATCAATGGCCGGTTAATGACGTTAATGGCCGGCTAATGACGTTAATGGCCGGTTAATGACGTTAATGGCCAGCGTAAATGGGCATTGAAGTCATTATCGGGCCATTGACGTCAATGCCCAATTTACATCATTGACCGTAACATACACACCAATTTATTTAAATGGGATTAATTTTGCTTAAATCAATCGCTTTCTACAATTTATTGTTAGATGCTTGTCGAGACATTTGATCCAGTTGAAGTTGAGTTCTGCTTAGCGAGATAGCTTTTCAAATACTCCTACCGGTAAAAAGAGCGAATCGAACTTAGAGTAATGTTTTTCTTGATATCACACAGGTTACAATTGAATAATTGTGAAGTGAAGTAAAGCAGATCAAATGCAGCAAGGATGACGTGCAACAAGGTCTTTATTGATATCCTTTTAATAGAATCCAATCCTATTTTGTAATCTTTTTTTTTTTTCATTCAAATTTCAGGTCCTTTTTCCGACGTATAGATTTACCATACAACTTCTAACAATCATCAATAAATTTTAAATTTCTTTTATAGGTTTTTCACACTTTTTCAGAGAACAATTTTCAAAAAGACAGCTATTGGGTGTTTCAGAAATAAAAATAGGGAAATTTAAATTAGAAATAGAATAGTCCAAACAGACGTGTATATAGCCAGAGTATCGATTTACGTTATCGTCGAAGATTTATCCATCGGCATTGGTTTACCATTAATTGCAATATTAAGACAATTGCAATTGGATGTTTCAGTTCAGGTGATTTGTGTTACTGAGTTTTTGGATACAAGACGTTGTGAATTACTTTTAAGAATCATACCATGTAGAACAGAGTAGCATCAAATTGCTTAATAATGATTACAGTGGAGATTCAGAGATACTATCTATTTGCCGAAACATTAACGTCTAGCAAACAGTAAAAAAAAAATTAGTTTAGTTGTATAAAAATTACTATAATTATTGTATTATTTCAAAATGTTTAGTTTTCAGATCCCCCCCCCCTCATTTGTTTTATTTTTATTTCGGAGTGAATAAATATGTTAATTCATTCAATCGAACATTTCATCCGTAAAATGCTATATTCGACATCAATTAATGGAATGGATCATGTATCCAAAGGGTAACAAAAAATGATTAAAGAATATTTTTAATTTTATTTGGTTTTTGGTCGAAAATAAAATATTTACCCTTGCACAATTTTATGAAAATTAAATTAAAACGAAATTAAATAAGAAATGGTGTCAATTAGCCCACTCGAAATATTTGTACTTGACACCTTCACTACGCTCCGGTTTAATTATATTCTATATTGATTTATTATGTTAAATATATTATTACCATCAACATAAATATAAGTAAATCTAAAATTTAGATTACCTACTTGTAAACCTAATTTTGGAATATTAATATATTAAAATTGTATATTAATTATCAAGAGGTAACACATAATTGGGTGTCATTTTGATATGAATATTGGCAAGAATCCATCTGCGAAGTCAAAACAAAGTTATAGATTTTTCCTACACTGAAAAAATCAAATTTGAATAAACGAGAAATTTCGGGTAAATCCCAAAACTTACATGACGAGGCAATTGATTTAAGCTAACAGGAGAAGGAATTTTATGAAAATTTTCTCAAATGCTAAACTTTGAAAGCAAAAACAAAACAAAATTTGTTTTCTTTATTATGGCGTTGCGAAATGTGATAGAAATAAAAACTTCTAAAAAGTAGTTAAGGATTAAGAAACGAAGGAAATAAAAAAGTTTTTGAAACTCTTCCAAGTATTTACCTAAATCCAACAAATTCAAACCTAACGGGAAATGCATGTTTGCAAGAGCTTGAACAAACGACTAAGTTTGCTAGTGTGGGATCAAAATTTGGGTTAAGATTTTCTGGATCCTACAAAAGCAATTAGGACCTAAAACGTTCGAGGAAAGCTTGATAATGAATTGTCAAATAAAGAAAAATCCTTTTTGATTTTTGAGTTTTTTATTATGAAGTCCCGAAGCTTGGATTGTGGAATTATTTCTCCGATAAACGGCTAAATTGGCTTACTTTTATGTTTATAAGACAAACAATAAAATATTTTATGAACGTTAAAAGGGCAAATAAAGTTTGAGTTATTTTTAGGCATAAATTAAATTATAAAACAAAAATTGAAATTCCTTCCTGTCGGAAAAGGGAAAGAATTACTTAAAAAAATTTCGTTTTAAATAAAAAATCGCCTTAAATTTAGCGAACTAAGTAACGTCACTTTATTACTTTCCTAGCATTTACCATGATGCTGTAACAAATGAAAAAAAATTTAATATGCTACAGGCCAAATTAAATATTTTAATTTTGCTTATTACCCTTTAATGAGGCAACATTAATTTTTACTGTAGTTTTTTTTGCAATTTTCAATTTGAGTAGAAAATTAAAAAAAATAAATAAAATCGACAGTGATTTGGTTAAATTGAAAAATTCCAACTTTCCATTAAAACTAAAATTGGATAACTTTCACGAATAAAAGTAAACTTTGTTAATTAATTTTTAACAAATTACTCCATTAACCTACTGAAATTGTTAATGGCAAATTGCCATATTAGGCGTGTCTCGATATTAAAATTATAGTAATTCAAATTTTTAAAGAGGAAGTAGTTATAAAATCTATAATATTTTGAAGGAAAAAAATCTTGCAGTAATTATAAACCAATTAAGAAATGTTGTCTGTTGAATGCTAAAGTAAGAGGAATCAAAACAGCCCGGAGGCACAAAAAGCTGCTCAGGTCAATGTCCTACGAAAATTTTGGGATATTAGGAAGAAAAAATAAAAGTAGATGACAGTTTTGCAAAGGCAGAAAATATTTACCTATTAAATTGAAGCAAGTAATCCATTCACGGAGAAACGATAATTTAAAAACTATCGATGCAATTCACTTACTGTTGTTTTATTTTTTTACACAAGAAAAACTTGTTTATAAGTGGAAACGAATTCACAGATACCAATAATTATAATATTATTAATAGTGCTAGCACAAAGAAGTCCTGCGGTACACAAGATTTAAAAACAGAAAAGATAGAGTCAAGTTTTTACAATTTTTTGTTATAAAATAGCACACAGGTCAATTAGTAAGTGTTTAAGATGAAGAATAATTGGCATAGAAACACGAGTTACCGGTTTTCAGTCATGATTGAACGTGACAAGCTCAAATACCATAAAATACGCCAACCTCCTACGTAGGTTACAGGATAACTGGGAACTTGCAGGATCTCATTCGATTCCCCTACTGAGCAAGTGTAGGAGAAGAATGTGATAAAGAGGGGGGATATCATTTATTCCTCAGCATCTGATCTGTTCCGACCATGAACTCAATTCTATTTTATCACGTTTAAGAAAAATTGTGTTAAAACCCTTAATTTTATTTTTCCCAAACGTGAGAAAAACCGTTAACTGGATTTATTTTCAACTTAATTAATTGTAAATTAACAGTTTTTGCAAATTTAATCCTGGAAAATTATATCATTTCCACAACAAGGATAAAATTTATAAAAGCTATGTTTTGACATGAAAATTGCTCTGTAGAATACAAATATCGTTAAATTTCAATTATTAAAAATATTTGTATTCATGCAGGAAAGAAATGAGAATATTCTTCTTACTTTTCAAATTAAGTAAAAAAAATTGTTCCATATGCCCGTAATGTATTTATCCAGAGGATAACAAAAAATTACTAAACAACGGGATATTAAAAATCCGTTATTAAATTTACTTGTTTTATAAACCTGAACAAATTTCTACTTTTTACATTCAGACTAGTTAAAGGCTCTCCTGCTTAATCCACTCATGCGCGCCGATACAATATACTACATAATATATAGAGTATATAATATACTGCCTTGAAATTAAACAAAAGTACATATTGCAGTTGACGAATTCAGAAGACCATTCTATGTTTTGAAAAGTAAAATTTAAAATATTATCCCGAGCACGATTCATATTTTCTACGGTAATTTCTAAACGTCACATGCACATTGGGTGTCATTTGTCTGACTCATCGATATTTGAGTAAAAAATTATTTTTTAAAATTGAGCTTCCAGGATTTTACAATTGATTTTCCTGTAAAATTATATTACCCGTAGTATACAATTTAATAATGAGTAAACTACATTTTAATGTTTTTAAATGCTATTTGAAATTGATGTAGAAAGTACTTTTATGTTTATACCAAGTGCTTTGCACATTTATACAATCCTGATATGTGGACTACTAAACTACGTGGGCAGCTGTTCTGTGTCAGATTTTTGTTCAAATTCTGCATATTTAAATGATTTATTATTTTTATGTTAAACTAGAATTCATAATCACTTGCAACATATAATTTGCATTGTTTTTCAAAGAGCTCTAGCTAAAGTGGCTTTCAGTGTGTTTATAAAACTCAGCGCTAGTGTCTAAGCGCTAAGTAGATTTTCTAAATGTGTTTGTTGCAGAATCTGAATAATTTAATTTTGTCATATAAAAACTAAAAATGGAAAAATATATGCAAAAGGCAGATTTCACTCTGTATGGGGTTGTTCAGCATTGAAAATCTGAAATTACTTTGCTTCCAAAAAGTTTCGATAATAAATTCCAATAGATCTATATGCGAAAATTAATCGGACCGTGTAATCATAATCTATCGTATGGCTTTATTAAGTTTCGATTCTGTAGTATAGCATTTAATGTTCATGTTTATATTACATAAATCGATCTATTAATTTATCTCAAATTTAATAGCACCAGTGTAAATAAAGCGATACTACAACTTTGCTAATCCTCCAGCTATGTGATTAGCTTGGTCACATTTATCAGAAACAATTAAATGTGAAAAATTTATAATAGGTATAAATACTGTAATTTTATGCTTAAACTACTTAAATAACGAAAACCTATTCAAAAAGGGCATACATTTATGCATTCTTTCAAATTGAAACAATGCCTTTAGGCAGCAAGTTCAGTAGTTTGTCTAGCTTTCTAACTTGTTCAAGTTAACTTTTTGCAAAAACAAAAATTTAAAGGGAATTACATAGTTTTCCGTAAAATATCGTTCCATTATCAGGCAGCAGGATTTTGCTTCCGTTATTATTACTCTTAAGGATAACATTTTTTAAATAAAAACAAAAAGAAATTTAATTTTTATTTCTTATATTATGCAAGATGTTCGTTTTGACCTCAATAAGCTTAATTCTAAAACCACGTTTTTATTATGATTCAAGCAAATCGGACTGAATCTTTTTCTTTATCAGCTTAGGAGGGTAAAAATACCTGCAGTTGTGCATGGAGCAATCTTTGCTTCAATGCCTATGTTAATTCCATTAATTGTTGCTTATAATTTAAGTATACACAGTTCTTGATCTGATAAATTCAAACAAAAGGAAAAGACGTTTAATTGGCAAAATACAGATAAAATCTAATTATACAAATAATAATAAATCAGCAAGAGCTGCAGGATGTAATACCAAAATAATGGAATATAACAGCGGTTCCCAATTAGATTTGGCCACAGAACCACTGGGCGATGTTAAAAAAATTTGCGGAACCCCCAGCTCATTTGTTTATTATTTAGCTAAAAAAAAAGTTATCAAGTTCTGCCTGCACGCATGAACTCCCCTCCCCTGGGGATTAAAATTATTAAAATATTTTGTTTTCTCCTGACAAATTCTTTTAATATTCGGTTTGATTTCCGATAGCTGCTGTGGCGAAAGGGGCAATTGCCCCCCCTCCCCACGATGACTGGGATTCTACCCCTAAAGCCCCCCCCCCGATAAAAATAATGTTTAAAATTTAACCATTTCGCTCATGAATTTTCATTTTAATAGGTATAAAATTGAAATTTGGTTCACTAGCTTTAAATTTTTTTTAATAATAATAACTTTACATTATTTTAATTTATTTGTTTATTTACTAGCTGGAAAGCCCGTCCGGGGACGGGTAGCTAGACGGTGCATCTCTTTTTGATCGGTGTAATATTTAAATATTTAATTTCTTTTCTCGCTACTGGGTAATTCCCGTTTTTCTATATTTTCTAAGTAACACAAAGAGGTGCTGCTAAACTTGATGTGCCGTTGGGCAATTAAAATTTTATTTTATAGTATAAAAATATATAAGCATTTCAAATTCTAATTTCCTTTAGCCGAACGTTTTAACTTCCCTCACTTTTGCTCAAAAACAAAAAATTTCCCAGGTTTTTCCTGCGAAACTTGTATAATTATTCTGTCTTCTGTAGGTATTCTAGAAGAGTGGGAATTTTATTATATGTACTGAAGGGTGTTCACCCCCGGACCACCCTGTTTAAAATTTTGACTATAATTTTAGCAGTTAAATTTCAAAGTAACGTAAAAGTTGCTTAAATAGCAAGGCACTTAAATAAAAATGTTTTTCCAAGCTATAATATTCTCTAGCCAAAGGTCTCTTTCATTTTTGCTTAAAAATTCAAATTTCTCTGTTCTTCCTGGAGAAATTTCCAAGTATTCTAAAAGAAGGAAAATCCTGCGATATGTACTGGGGGGTGTTCCACACCCCCCAGACCCCCCGGTTTACAATTTTGACTTTATATTTTTATAATTAACTTTCAAAGTTACACAGAAAGTTGCTGCTAAACTCCGTGTAAACTAAAAAACTCAAAATGTCGACAGTTGGCAAACTAAGGACTACTCTCTTTCTCTTTTTCGAAAAGTTTTGCTTCGGTCTGTTCTATTGAATTTAAAATACACCTACACATCGAATTAACATTCTGAAGCTAATAAACAGTTAATAACTAGCTAATAGCTGTATTTAACAGCTTTACCAGCTGCAACAGCCAGTAAAATTGCCTTAAAAATGCATTTTACAGCCAGATAGCTGCAGCAACACTCTATTAGTTAGCTAAAAGATAAGCGCTTCAGTAGCTAGCATTTAATTATCAATGTAACTTGTTTCTGCTGTTAAAGTAATCACCGATTTTCTAATTTTTAAGATTTAATTATTTATGTTATTGGATTTTGAACAAAAAAAGATACAGATTATTTATAAATTTCAGATTTTATAAAAATATTTTTCTTCTGTATATTATTTTTTATTGAAAAGTATTCTATATGTTTTTAAACAGTTTAATATTTAATAAATTCTATGCTTTTACATATTTAAACAATTCATTTTGCCTTTATTGTTTTAAAATTTTCTTTTAAGCTCTTTGCACAATAAGAAACTGAACATAGGCTACTAGAAATAAGCTGTTGTAACTGTCCTTCATTTAGCTGTTTCATTAGAGCAAGTAGATAGCTATTAACAGACTTTCACAGTTTGCTTCTAGCAAGCGATTATTAGATAAGTTAGCTAGTTATTAGCAAATTACTGAAGCTTGCTAGCGGCAAACTACTAATAACAGCTGTAAGCGAACTATTAGCAGGTTTCTATGGCTGGAAGCTAATATTAAGAGAAATTATAAGTAGCTATTAGCAAGTGTGTACAGTTTGCTGCCAGCAAGCTATTATTAAAAACTATTAGCTAACTAATCAGTTACTATCATTTCAAAATTAATATTCGCTGGTAAAATAGCAGTAATAGCTAACTTGCAGCCCGCTAACAAACGGCGATTATAATTCGCCTTTGCTATTTAGCTGAAAATGTCACTTAAGATAAATAAGAAGAAAAACTAGCTCAAATTTTATATATAATAACATATTCCCCCATTAAAATAACTATACCTACAACCATTTACGTCGATTACACGTACAGTCAACAGAATAGGGCAAAACACCTAAATAAATTTCATTATTACCTCAGGATAATTATATATAAGTTAATTAAATATTGAAATATTATTAACCCTTTGTGTACCAGTGGTTTTAAGGTGACACCACACTTTCGGAAAACTTTTATGGATGTCCCAGTAGCTATAATGCGGAAATATGCATTTATAGTAGTAGGCTAAATCCTAATCAGTGACGCAATAAGTACGCATTTCAGATTTGACGTTATTTGTTCCTTTAGATTAATTTAATTGCTATGCTAATTCATAGCAATAAAGTAATCTTTATTATAATAAATTATTATTTTTGTTATTAACTTTAGGTTGGAGTGAAGAACTAAAAAACAATATAAATACAACAAAGTTTTAATCAATATAAATTTATTTACTTAAATATATAACTTCAAAGTAATGTAGTCTAAACAATATTCTTATAAACAGAAATAAATAAATTCTACTGACATGTTTTAAAACTGGTGACATTTGTAGCATTACTAAAGAATCAGATGACAGCAGTACAGCATTTTTACTAAAGTAGATAAAGTAGGTATTTCACGTATTACATCTTACAAATATCAAAATAATATTTCCCCAGACTGCAGCGTCAAGCTACCTTAACGTTAATATACAATTTAACATATAAGCTGTAAAAGCATTATTTTAATAATCTTGCATTTTATCACTTTGGCCCGCTTGGGGAGTAGAATATTGATACCCCCACAGGTTTTTATAGATAACACCAAAATTAATGTAGAATTTACACGATGACATTCAAATAAAGCAATTAAACAGAAATTTTGATGACGGTGCGTGTACTCAACTTAAATATTTGCAGCAGTGTTAGTAAGCGAGGCCGCTCTCAGTTGACTGCTAACAGAATGTTATAAATTTATATAACAAATAATTTTAGTCGAATTTAAATTGATTCCGCCTTCCTGTACAGATGCTTAATTTTCGAGTTGAGATTGTTTCAATGAAGTTATTACAATGATTAGGCTACTTCGGGGATGTTTTTAATTAGCGGAGTGATTCAAATATATACCTTCTTATTAGATCTTTAATTTTTAATTTCAATTTGTGCCTAAAAATACTTGTATAAACTACCATAACGTCATTGAAAGATTTTAAGTGTAAAAAAAGGTTTCTTGGGTCAAATTTAAATTAAAGTTAATTGAAAATTTTGAACAAAAAAATTACAGCATTTCGTTGGCTCACGAAGAGTTTCAGAATAGTACATTTATAAATTTTCAACTAAACGTTATATTTTTATCTTGTATGACTTTTGACATCATAGATTTCACCTGGGGCCATTATTGCTCCAACTACTTTTAACATTGTCACTTTGCAACTTTGAAATATTTTATACAGTATTTTGTGTCGACGATTATTATATTTCTGAGTTGAATTTCAATGTTGTTCCTACTTCGAATTTACATTTTCAAAATACGATAATATACTAAACTCTTCCTCACTGCTTAATAGTATGTCGTCTTATTCAGATTAAAAGAAACGTAGTTTTATATCAAACTTTTAAGGCAAGCACTAAAGGTGCACCATTTTAGGGCATGTATTAAAAGAATTGCTTAAAAAATGTTCGTATTTGAATGAAAAAATTGTCTTTTTTACGAAAATATAACTCGAAATTTTATAGAACTTTTTGAGAGAACTTGAACAAATTGGCATACTGTAAAAATAAATTAATTTATTATTATTATTATAATCACTCATTGTTATTCTGCGTCATATATACCATAATGTAATCAAAAAATTGCAATTATATGCAGGATATAATTTTTTAATTAAATTAATATTGAACTATAAATAACAACAGGAAGGTTAAATTCTGTACTACCTATGTATATCAAAATGGATTATTAGTTTTTATTGTAACTGACACAGTTGCATTGCGAACGAATCAACAGCCTCCGGCATTTTTACTTTAGCATTGTGTACTTTTGTCTAGTAAAATATGTTTTTTTATTTTCATTTAAACAATTTATTCCAAAATGAAACTTTTTTAATTTTAAAGAGAACTTTAAACTTTAACCTTAACAAAGTAATATTTTTTGAGATTTGTGGAGTTGACTACAAAAATGTGGGATAAATATTTTGTAAAACACCAAATATGGCATAATTTTAATTAATAAATTCCTGATGGTGATTTTAAGAACTGCCTTTGTACTAAATTAATCTAGTTACTTATGTGTCTACAAAAAATTGTTTTCGAAATCATTGATGATCTTGTAAACCGTTAAAGAATTTAATAATTAAATGCTTCTTCAGATTTATTGCTGACAGTATCAATCATTAAATTATTGCGTGCCGACTGATAGTTTCCGTATTAAACAGACTTTTTTGTTTCCTTTAATTATTTATTTAGATATAAAAACTTAATTTTTTTGAGTAAATACTATGTCGAAATCAAAATTTAAAATTAAACTACATTTAATACCGAAAATTGCGAATCCTGATGTGTTCTATTTCCATAAAATAGATCGGAACGTCACCGATTCATTCATAAGTAGTAAAATCTTTTTGATAAAAAGTTACTACAAAATTTCCAATTCTAAAAAAAATTAATAAAATAAAAAATAAGAGTAATCTCATAATAAAAATTTTTAAAGGAAACATAAGGAAACATAAAACTTAGATAAAAAGTTACTCAAAATAAATATTTTAAAGTTATAAACCTTAAATATGTTACGGTCAATGACGTAAATTGGGCATTGACGTCAATGGCCGGGCAATGACGTCAATTCTTATTACGCTGGCCATTAACGTCATTGACCGGCCATTGACGTCAAAGCCCGTTAACGGTGGGCAATGTTGTAAATATTTTTATTTGATTATAATATTTACGTCTTTGGCCGGTCAATGACGTTAATGGCCAAAATAGATTGGGCAATGATGATATTATAGAATAACTTATATAAAGAACAGCAAAATGGCAATTAAAATTTGACAGCCAACTGGCAAGTGATATTTACGCACATATGCTGTATTCATTGTATTATAATATAATCATTTATTAACAAAAATAATAAAAATTAAAAAATAATGAAATAAAATTTTTTAAATAAATTAATCATTTTTATTCTCGCACGGGAGTGACCCATGGCACTTAGAATTGCAAATTTGTTTGCTGGCGTGACACGCACATTTATTATGTTTACATCCACCCTTGCAATGACAACAGTGGCGTAACTACCAGTATTCGATGTGTTCGATCGAACAAGGGCCCGGACATTAAAAGGGCCCAGTCGCTATCACGACCAAAAAAATAAAATAGTTTAATGATTTAATGCGAATTCAAATTTTTGTGATTTGTAGCACTAAATATTGAAAGCACCAATAAAACCAGAAAATATGCGGCACTTTTTCAAAATAACTTGTTTATTTTTTCATTAAGCGGTTTTTTTTTCGTCCTCAATTCCATTTGGCTCAAATTCCATTGGGGGCCCCGCTTGAGTCAGAAACACAGGCCCGTAGCTGCCTTGTTACGCCACTGAATGACAACACTTGTAACCGTGACTTCCTAAAACACTGCTTTCAGCTGCTGCTTGTCTAAGAGTATTCTCATTTTCTTTGGTCGTATCACTAATATTTTCTAACAAAATTAACTTTTCAGTATTCCTTAACAACTAGTATTAATTGTAAAGGCACATTTAATACATTACTTTTCGATGGAATCTATAGAATAATAATTTCATCATTGCCCACCCTGTATTGGGCATTGACGTCATTGTCCGGTCAATGATGTAAAAACTACACATAAAATTTTAAATATCAATATTGCCCAAAATGCACGGTCATTGACGTCAATGGCCGGTCAATGACATCAATGCCCTACTAAGCTGGGCATTGACGTTATTGTCCGGCCATTAACGTTAATAGCTGAATTGTCATCATTGACCGTAACATATACATATATATTAAAAGTAATTGAAATAAGAAAATCAAAATAGTAAAGCTGCAAATAAACAATTTGCACTCAGCATTTCAAATTTGAAAATTATTTAATCATCTAGGAATTATTTATTTTTATATTTTCTTTTCATTGTAAGATTTCTGAAATACATTGAAACCAGAATGAAATGTGGGTTTTACCATGCAGTAAATATATACTAATTTCTACACGCCTGAGAGCACAGGTTAAAGGAATATATAATAAATAATTAATTAATGTGTTGCCGTGTAGCACACAATGTTGGCGCAATATGGGCGTAATATTGGCACAATATTGGCGTAATATTGGCACAATATTGGCGTAATATTGGCACAATATTGGCACAATATTGGTGCAATATTGCAAGATTCAGCCAATATTGTCCCAATATTGTTTTTCAATATTGCACCGATATAGAAAATCAATATTGGATCAATATTGGCTGTACTTTTTACAAATAGCAAGATGTCGGATACAAAAGTATAGTATAAAAAGAAATGCATACAATGATAATAAATTTCCAAGAATTACTTATACCCAAAGTTCCATAGTGAGACGATTGTTTGCTGCTGTTGTCGTGATAAATTCATGGATTGTTGGACAATTGAGTTCAATTGAAATTATTATGGTTTGATATATTTGCAGCGTATTCAGGTAACTGTTGCGCCTTACCCCAGATTGGACAGGCGTACATTATTGCTGATCTAATTAGCTACATACAAATTGGAATTGAACAACCGCGGTTTAAGGTTAATATTGCTATTTGATATTCCAATATGCTCTATGCTTGGCTTTCACACAATAAATAGTGTAAATAGTAACAATTAATAGTAATTTAATGCATAATTCTTTATTCACTTTCTATACTAGCGTTGTTTATTTTGCAAAATTAATTGTAAGTCCAGATTTATAAGCAATACAAATGACAATACAAAGTACCACGTAGCTATTTAAAGGGTAAAAATTCTGCAAAGCTGTTTTTCATTTATATCCCATCAACTCCTCTTCTGTGCAGATATCAAAAAATCTTTAATTCTTTGCTTGAAAACGAACATTGATCCGGACATCATAAATGTGTTTACATAATTGTTGAAAACATCAAATGCTTTGTACTCAAAGGAACCCTTGAATTTCGAAGTTTTATTATGAAGTGGAATACATAATTATTTTTATATTTGTCAAATTCAGTTGATGACGTTGCGAATTTTCATTAAACTGCGCAGATAGATAGGACGACCACTTTTTAATGTTAATGTCGCTGGATCAGAATTGAAAATTAAAAAGTTTCCTAGGTTTATATCGATTTTAATAACAATATTCTAAACAACTAATTAAAGTTATATGCTCTCCTTCTCACAATTTTCTTCTTTTCTTGAAAATTCTTTCAAATGTCTATCACGGTACCCAAGACTTCAATCGGCATCGATGCTACAATCTTCACGAAATCGAATTTTAGCAGTTCCTTATTTGTATAGAGTTTACTGGTACGATGACCAGTATTATTTTAAACTTATTGTGGATGAAACAATTAATAAGTTGAACCATAAGGTATATCCTTACAGCTTGCAAAAGTGATCTGAAAAAATTGCAAGGGTAAAGCGCAAATTTAATAGTTTAATTATTCTTTTGTCAAAAAAGCCAAAAACATGCCGCAAACATTACAATCCAAGGTGCCTTTAAAACTTAAAACATCACCTAATACTCGTTTGCTACCCAAAAGTGTACCTTTTCAAACCACTTATAAACATTAACCCCTAAAACTATACGTGGGATTCAAAATTAGCGGTACTTTAAAAGTAGCAGATTACATGAATAGTCCGAAACGGAATTAAATTTTGAGTATAATCAAATTATTATATTGTAGAACGGATATCAAGATCTCTCAGTAGTGAGTTTTTTACACGTTGCGATTAAATTAAATTATTTAAAATAAACTCGTCAATCCAAAATAATTATTCACAAAATTATTCCCAATTACAATTTATTATAAAACTTCTAAATAAATTTTCGATTTTAAAAATGGAACGATAATTGCTAGTGTACGTTTATCAATCCAGGTGCTCGACATGCACATGACCTTAACAGTGCCTTTCAATTTTAACGTTAAATTTACGATTCAATTTTCTAAATAATTCAGGATCCAAATTCAAATCCGGACAATATCCGGATAAATAAAATTAGAAAATTATTGCTTACTTAAATTCAAAACTTTATTCTCAAAATCAAATTAAAATTTCGAACCTGAGATGCAAGATTATAACTTTTTCAGAACGTTACCACAGAATACGTCCGTGGCAGTTCGGAAGAAGCAAGTAGCACGAAAAGATCGACAAAATTCAAAAATTTACAAATTTTAGAATAAATTATTTATAATAAATTTTCAAAATATAAAATTAATCAAAATCCGACATTTACAACAATTCAAAATCCTCAAAATCATTTTAAAAACATTTTAAAACTATCATAAAATATTATAAAAATGATTTTGTAAACGTCACGTCACGTCACGTCACGTCAGGTCACGTTACGTTACGTTACGTTACGTTACGTTACGGTACGTTACGTTGGCAAACTGAGGCAAACTATCAATCTTAAGAAATTATCTATTCATACCAATCTAAAATTGGGAATTTCTTCCCATGTAACGTAACCTAACGTAACGTTACGTATTCTAACGCAACGTAACGTAACGTAACGTACCGTTTTATGTTTATTTAATTAATTATATGGTTATATACACTTAATTTTATGAGCTACAATCTTTAATTTTTTTTAAATAGAATAAAAATTGCTGTCAAATATTTGATGAATATCTTAATTCAGTTTATTTCTTGAACTGCAAGCGACAACTTAAGGCCTAGCTAATTTACAACCCAATTAATCGACCCGTAAATATTACAAAATATTCAATTCGGTCTTCGTCCTAAATAATTATTGTTTGGTCCTGGTTTAGATCCTCAAATAATATCTGTAAACCAACAATATAGGTAGGTAAATATTTTAATATTTTTTTAGTTTCAAACTTAATTTTTATTAAATTTTAATTAAATTTAAAATTATAGTTTGTTACACTTTGGTCGAGCATAGTGTTTCGAATTTTTAGTTCTCATCAGACAAACTTGGAATTATTATTTTAATTTAATATGAAAAATTTGAAATTTATAATAAATGGTAATTCATGTTAATAACAATAATGTAAAATGGAATTGTTGGAACATTTGAAGTACTAAGTAATTGAAATACTTTTCTGTGTACTTTATGTACGACTTCATGTTAGTTAAGTATTAAGAATTTCTACTTTACATATAAATATTTTAGAATTGTTATTAGCAGCATTCAGTTTAAAATGTCAATTTGCACGGAAATACAAGTTTCCCGATTAATATTGAATAGCATAAGTAGGGTGCATTGAAATGTATGTATGCATTGCAGTCTTAGTTGGAAACTTGTGTTAGTTATTGGCTTAGATGTTAATGTAAAATCAAAATTATATCTTAAGATATTTATTTCTGTAAAAAGGGATTTTTACCAACTTAAATTCCAATATCTAACAATAAAATTGCAAATGTCGTGAGAACACCAGAGAAAAGATAATAAAAGTTCCTTTAATGGCATAATATTTTTTCTAAAAAGTAATTGTGCGCTGATCGATTTGAACTTTTTAAAATTTACATTTGAAGTATAAGAACGAGCAATAAAACGATTGTAAAAATTTAAAAAAATAAGTTCATAAATTTAAAAACACTTCAGCAAAATTTAGAAAATAATTTAAATTTAATATTACGGATATGACAGCTGTCGCGTTGACTTGTATTAGATTAAGTTTTTTTTCTATTTCATTATTATTTTTTCGTATTAAATTTTTGAATTTAATTTTAAGTTGATTTTTCTTACAAACTTACGTTACTTTTCGTGTTCACATATTAAAACAACTGTGAGGAAATAAATTGCAACAGCATTAGATTAGCTATTTTGCTACTTTTATCTTCAATTTTAGTATGTGGTGTCGTGGAAAGCTCAGGATTGATCACCTCATTTTGACAGAAAATATCCGCATTTATAGTTACAGCGTACGAGATGCTACTTCTTTATCACATATATTGACGGGTAATCAAAATTTCATTATAAATATTATTTACCAATAAATAAAAAGTAATAGATTTTCACGTTCTTAAAGAATACGTAAATAATATATTATATAAATAAACTTTACTTAATATTTGTTTCGATTGTACCTGACATATATCACAAAAAGCTTGGACTTTCAACTTTTAAATTTAAAAAGTAACTTTGAATGTAATTATATTTCTTCCATTTTCAGCTTCGATATTCAATTTTCAATTTTCCATTTTTTATTTAACAATTTATTTCTTATATTTGGCTCCAACTCAAAATTGTAGTACAAAACCAGCATTTAAATTACGTTTTAAAATTAATTTTTTTTACTAATTTCAATTTTGCTTTATAAATAAAATTTTCATCGTCCAGATATCATAGTTAATTTTATTTTTTCATTGCGATTGTATAATCCTACTGTTTATTTAACTTTAGTAGGACAATATTACCACACCGACAGCATTTAATTGAACAGACACCAACAGGACGGCCGATTAAGGTACCTGGTTCGAGTCTGCGTGAATTCGACAGAACATGAGGTGAATTTTGCCTCTCGTTTGTGAAAACTAAATTTTCCACACGCTGATCTGTTGTCATCCGAACCTTAGTTGCGTCGAATAGGCTCTGCGCCGAATCAGCTCTGCGCCGAACTTTTTTTTTCACTTTTTTTTAAGGTTTATAAATCATTTATAAATGATTTGCTCCAAACGGCATTTGCTCCAATCAATTCAAAATGTTCCTTTATAGACTATTAAATTTTTGCCCATACATCATAATATGTACGCACTTGCTGTTAAAAGTGCAGTAAACCTGACTTTAAGATACAAAATCACTGAAAATTTACACATTTCCTGAAGTTATTTTTCCTCTCAGGGAGTGAATATAAATTGGGATCTGAACATATACGTAAATTTTGAGGGAGTACATTAACTTGGACATTAGGGTGGTCCTTACTGTTAGGAATATTTTTTGAGACCTCATCGAATCACGTAAAGATCTAATTCAGATGGATCAATTTAAATGGAACTGGGTGGGACATATAGCCAGAACAAAAGACAATCGATGGACCAGAAAAATAATAGAGTAAAGACCATGAGCTCACATGCGAAGTATTTATAGGACGCCCACAGACCAGATGAGCGGATGACATAAATGGATGAGAACAGTAGAAGATAGAGGAAAATGGCATGAATGAAGTAAAGCTTACATCTGACGATGGAGGAATTTGCTAATTGATGATGATGATTATGAAACCTGCACTAACAAAAAGTTTTCTGTTACAAAGAGCTTTCAAATAAAATTAACAAAATTGAATTTGGAATACTAAGAGCTAAGATAGTTAAGAGATAAGAAATCAAATTTACAGAAATTCCCAAATTAAAAATAATTTTTACGAATCAATATTGAAATCTAGAGGGCATAACTTTGCGGATCCGGACAAATTGACGCGGGGCCAAAAGGACGAGACCGAAATTGCGCGAGCGTTAGCATGACGCAGAGCTGAAATGACGAAAACCCAAAAGAACCCGGCCAAATGGACGCAGGCCAAAAAAAATTAATTAAATTAATTAAAATTAATTATCATAAGATTTTGTGTTGTATGTTAATACGGCCCTGTATGGATTTTGTTTTATGCTGTAAGAATTTAAAGATTAAATAAAGCGCGGATAAGGGAGGTGAATGGTGTTTGGTTGTAATAACTCATATTTTGAGGTTGGTACACTGGTAGATGAAGTTGAGACTCTTTGGGTTGAGTGTGGAATCACGAAAATCCGTTTAGGTTAGTCCAGTCAGGAGCAGAACTAGCCGAGCAGTGCGGTGCGGTGGGTGTGACGTACACGGGCTCCCGGTTAAAAAGGCCCCCAGTTGTACTGTGACCTTTTCAATCTTTTAAGAAAATTTTAAAACCATTAAAAATATAATGAGATAATCTAGTATTTCAACAAATCAGAAAATAAAAAAGGCAAAAAGAATTTTAATTTTAATTTAAAAATTAAATTAAAATCAGTAATTTTAATTAAAATTAAAATAATTAAAAAATTTAATTAAATTAAAATTTAAAAAAAATTAAAAATTTAATTCATGAGAACATGAAATTAAATTGTTTTTCTAAACTAAAAATTTAATTTCCTTGACTTGGCATTAAAAATGAGAAATTCCCTGATAAAATTAAGGAAATCTGAATGACTTTTCCAGATTTTCCAAAAAAGTGGGAACCCTGTAATTGTTATATCGGGAATAACCAGTGGCGAACTTACAGGAGGTCCGGGCCCCCTCTCTAACTAATCAATATATTAAATAACATACAATTATTTTTAAATTTTTAAATCCTGATTTATTAATTAAATTAATAAAATACAGAACGCAAACTATTTTAAGGAAAAATTATTTTGGTATTTCATATTTTAAATTTCCATTAAAGCGCGTGACCTTGAAACTTAAAAAAAATCTCTTGCGGTTTATACAAAACTAAGGAACAGTCGCCGGAAAAATTGTGTGTACCAGTGAAGGAAAATTTGAAGATATTCTGAAAATTTCAAGACATCTCAAGAAACAGATTCTTAGAAAATTTGTAGAAATATAGATAATCTCAAGAAATTCATAGAAATTTTAATAAATAGGAAATCGAGAGAAATGCAGAAACCTCTAGAAAGTCTTAGGAAATGGAAAATTCTAAGGTATCTTAAGATATATCGAAAAATCCAAAAAAATTTAAAGCCAATGAAATCTCATCTCAAAAAATGGAAAAAGCCAAATAAATTTCGATTTTTGCATATAACAATTTCTCCATTATGTTTCCACTTAGTAGAAAACGAGCGAGAAATTTGAAAATATTCGGAGAAATTTTAAGAAATCCCAAAATTTTTAGGAAATCCAAGAAAATCTCATTAATTTTACAATCTTAGGAAATGTAGAAAATTAAAGAAAATCTTAGGAAATACAAAATTTAAAAAAATATCAAAAATCAAAAATATTTCAAGATCATAGGAAATCTTGTGAAGTGGGGAATCACCGAAATCTCTAGGATATTTTAGGAAATCTAGACAATCTTCGAAAAATCAAGGAAATTTCAGAAAATTGAAAAATAAATAACTGAGCTGTATGTTTTTGATAAGAATTAATAATTTTCAAATTTAAAGAAAACAAAATAGGGAGGTGTCTCTATATCCGCCCTTGTTTGGAAGGAATTGCATGGAAATCACTGGAATTGCATGGAAATCGTCGGAATTCCAAAATTATGGTTATATAAGTTATTTATTATTTTTTCTTATTTTTGTCTCTTATAAAAGCAGGGCCCCCGTTAACAACTTCGCACACGAGTCCCTCGCATGCTTGTTACGCCACTGAGTCCAGTCAAGAAGTTGATAAGTGGTCAAGTAGTAGTCACCATTGCGATCTTTTAACCAATCAGAATATGTCATTTTTACGTTCCGCTAGATGGCGATCATATTTCTCCCCGAGATTTGTACACATATAAATTTGTATTAAAATTAAAATTAAATAGAAAAGGAAACTTTTTATCAATAAAATTTGTAAATAGGCTGTCTAACCTAGTATAAAGTATCTAGTGCCTTTTATAGTATAATCTTTAGGTCTGTGTCTTTTCGATCGCATTCTTTCGACCGCGTCCTTTTATCCTAGACCGTTAACGTTGACAATTGAAATAACTTCAAAAACCATAATCCAATTTAAAAAGAAGTGGGTTTTTTTGAAAGCATAACGATTTTATTAATTAAAATTATTAGCTCTTGAAAATAATATAAATTAGAAATATCAATATTGAGCTACAGGACACAAATAAAACACATTTTTTAAACGAGCTTTCGAAAAATGACTTTTTCTTTTTCAAGTTTAATATGAATTGAAAAAATTTGTGTCTTGTAGCTCAACATTGATAATTCTAATTTATACATAACGATTTTATTCTATAATCAGTAGTAATATTTTGAGTATTTTTCAAAATTTATTTTAATTATACTTATTTTTTACTAATAAAGTACGAGGTTCTACTCAAGAAAAAGAAAAATCGATTAAAAGACTATAGCATTGCCAAACTGGCAGCAATTTTAATTTAATTATTATTATTTTATTTATTTTATTTATTTCATTAAATTATTATTATTATTTTATATGCAAGTAAATTCCAGTACTTGTTGCGTTTCAACCTTGGATCCAACATAATTTCTCTTGCATTTGAATATGTTACGGTCAATGTTGACAATTTGGCCATTTACGTCAATGGCCGGACAATTACGTCAATGCCCAGCTTAGTTGGGTATTAATGTCATTGACCGGCCAATAACGTCAATGACCATGCATTTTGGGCAATGTTGACATTTAAAATTGTATATTATGTGGTTTTTGCCCTTGCCCGGGCAATGACGTTAATGTCCAATACAAGGTGGACAAATCATTAATGATGAAATTACTATTCTACAGATTCTATATTATATCACTTTTTTAATTTTGGCTGGCGCAACTGCAGCAAATCACGGATCAACCATAAAATGAATTAAATTCTTAAATTCTTAAAATTAAATTTTTTTTTTTTTTTTTTTTTTTTGAATTTAACCATAAATACATACTAAAAACCACAAATTTACTTAAAATTTTTTATTTTGAGTTCTTTTTCTAGTAAAATGAATTAATTAAATGTAATTAATTTTTTCTCTGGGCCGCTTTGACTGACGCCGATGATCGTTTGTCTAAACTAAATAAACATCTCTGTACACTTATGAGGCCTTCAAAAGGGCCGAGTTGCTGTAATTTCCATGGAAAAATGCGTGCACGACAAATAATTGTCCCTAGTTGAAGTGCATGGCCATTTTGCTGTTCCTTATAGTAATTATTTTTCAATATCATCACTGTCCAATCCATTTTGGTCATTAACGTCAATGACCGGCCAAAGACGTAAATATTACAATCATATGAAAATATTTACATCATTGCCCACCGTTAATGGGCGTTGACGTCAATATACGTCGTTATTTTCTTTTTCTAATTCCAGCAGCGAATATCAATTTAAAATTAAGAAATATTTATGAAAATATTATTAGTTTTATCAGCGACAGACCAAAGAAAATCTTTTTTTTAATTTATTTCATAAGATTTTAAATGTTGGGAAAATTAAAGATTTAAATTTTCTTATTCAAAAAATAACTTTTAGGTTGGTTGTTGTCTCTACAGACAAAAAGAACTTGTACTTTTACAGTTATATAATATTACAGTAACCACGTTTCAGTTTATTGGTGCGTTATTACGTTTCAGAACTATTTGAATTTATTTGCAAGTTTGCTACATCGGAATGCTGAATATTTAAAAAAAAAATTCGGAATACATTTTTCTATACCTATGCTAAAATACTACAATATGTATTTTCCGAAAATATTTTCTATTTCATTTGTCATTCTGATTAGCTACTTCGACAAAGTATAAATATGAAGAAATATAGAAATTGTTCTCAATTTCTTTGATTGCTATGCTTATGTTTCAGTTTTAGTAGAAATTAAAGTCATACTAAAGTTCGAGCTCAAAGAAGTAAAAGCTTTAATCTGACCGTCTCTTTTGCAGGCAAACCACCGAGGTACACTGAAAAAAATAGTTCATCATATTGATGAACAAAATTCATAAATATAATGATTTTTTCATAAATATGATGAATTTTGTTCATCGGCGCAAAAATGATGAACTTTTGATGTACCTTTGTTTCCAGTGTATCAGCCATGAGAACCTTTCTAAAATAAAATGCGTTGCATTTGAAATAAATTTTCTCATTTTAATGAAGTAAGTTTCCTCTTAGGTTTGTTATAACCAGATACCACTGTATAAATAACAAAACACAAAAATTTTCTAAGTTATTCGTGACTGCAAGATATCTAAACTAAACTAATTTTACTCGGTTTTAACTTCTTTGCAAATACGCCGTTTTGGCAAATTAAAGCTGAAGTATTAGCACATACTTTGTTTTGCGCAAACATTGCAAATTACTATCATACTAAAATAATGTTTTTGATATTTCAATTTCATAATTTATTCAAAATATTTTAACTAGATTTATGTACAATTAAATTTCCAAATAATATGAATTAATATGTACTCTGTGTACAGAAAAGAATTATTGAACTGCCCTCTCTAACGAAAATTTTTTTAAATATTACCAAGTTGTATTAAAAAATTAAATAAAATTGACACTTTAATCCCAACCCCAGGGGTATTAAAAATTGATAATTCAGTTTTAATTAACTCTCCGCTTGAGCGTTAATATGCTACTTTTTCTTGTATGACATTTGATTGAATATTAATATAATTGGATATTGTTAAAATGAATTACATGCCAATGTCATAATAGTGAAAATTTTGGTAGAAAAACATTTCTAATATAATGGATTTCCATCTTTAAATGTTTTTGAATGCTACGCCTAAAATTAAAATTAAATTATTTTAAATTGGTCTTTTTTGCAGTTAACTCGTATTTTCTGGTTAAACAATGTACGAGTTTGCACACGATGCCGAAAAGAACGTCTTTTCCCACAAAACAGGATATTATGTAAATTGTATTAAATAAACCGATGTAAGGTATTTTCTTTACCAAAAAAACTAAATTCCATTAAATAGTCTTTTAAGAATAAAATGCTTGTGGGAAGTTAAACAAAAAATAGAAAAAATATTTTTAAACGAAAAGAATATTATCAATAAGTTTTTAAAGTTGTGCAAAATTTATAAGGTTTTTGGTTGCGTGATAAAATTCAACACCAATCAACTTAGGACTTTCAGCGTCCTTTGAAGCGGTTTTAGAAAGTGTAGGGTCAAACGCTTAGCTTTTCGATTCATCTGCTATTACGTAACCTTTTACCTTTGCTCTTTAATTTTCAGGAAAATTCCTAACATCAAATTTATATGTACTTACATAACTAATTCCCATTAAAACAATTAATTTGAAAAAAAAGCTGTTATGATTATAAATATTGTTGCTTCGTGCGTTTTGAAATACTGGACGCTCATATATGATAATTAAATTAAAGAGGTTGTTTATTTGTTAATAGTTCCATTTTAATAAATATGTGAGCTCTATCGCTCTTTTATTATATTATTTAGACCAGGTAATGGTATTACAAGGGTTTTATTACATTAATGGTGCTTAATTTTAAAAAAGTTAATGCATCTACGGTTTTACTGTTCATTTTCAGAAATATAATTTTTCATGTCTGTTTTAACCCATCCACGGCGATTCAGATCATACATGTACCCAATAATTAAACCTAAATGTTTATGTTTTACTCTTTTATTATTAATTGTGTTTTATTTTTATATTTCATTATTTAACCTTATCCTTTCTAAAATTTATTATCCCGGACTTGATCATGTATAATAAATTGTATGTACACAATAAAATAACTATACATCCGCATTTTAGAATAAAGAAAAAATACACAAAAATTACACATAATTACATATTACATGTATATTTACAATTGATTGTAGCAATTGTTCAAAAATGCATTCGATATAATATTATTATAATATTATTATAGAATTAAACACTTAATCTAGTTATAATGCACTATTTTTCATGGTGGATATAAATACATCCTGGATTATTTTATCAAACAATTTGCCAATTACATGTAAGAATTTTTTAAAGATTTTTTAATAATTGAATTTTATTGTATAAAAAGGTCAACGATAATCAATTATTACTAGTTATAATGCATATTTTTTGTAGTAGATTTGAAGTAGGAAAAGCGAAAATTGTTTTAATAATTTTGAAAAAAATAATTGGTTAAAATAAAGTATTGAACTTTAAAGGACTGCAGGTATTGTAATCTAATTGTAGGAAGTGCGTGTACAGCCGAATGAAATAAACGATAACGAATCGCATTATCATTAACAAGCATTGATTTGAAAAATCAATTAACGTTAAAATAAAGATTATTGCATAAAAAAAAAAAAAATTGATTTGAAAAATTGAATATGAAAAAAATGAAATTGCTAGACAACGGGCTTATGAAGAATAATAACAAAAATAAAATCAGTTGACGACAGAACCTCAAGGAGGAAGGTTGTTCGTTGTGTGTGGTTCTCAAAAAAGCGAGTTAAAACCACAAAATGAAATGAATAAGAAATAAATCTTTAGAAACCAAAACAACAAATTCAATTTGGAAATAGAACAAGGTGATTTTTGGACAAAATATTTGGAAAAAGTGGAAAGGAATTAAATTGGAATTAGTTGGAAGCAGTTCCATGTAACGTAAACGTTAGCTGATAAAATGGGCATCGCAGCGGTTTATAATACTTTAAAGTTTTTAAGTTTTATGTTACGTCACGTCACTCGTGTAATAATGAAAACCTGAAAGATGAAAAATCCTTTTTGGGAAATTTAAAAAACGCTACTTTATCTGTAATCTCGAGTTTGAACATTATATTGTGAGAGAATATTTGATAAAATTCATAACCGAAAATTCTATTTTGCTAGAGAAAATACAAAAAAGATAATATAATTAGATCAATTCAAAATATTCAAATTATTTTACCTCCGTACGATCAACGCATGACCTACTTAATACATTCCATTTGAACCTGGTTCCGGTGTATTCTTTTAGTAAATACATATTTCCAGGAAACAAAAATATATTTCCCTGTAATTTGGTAGGATAATCAAAAATAAAAAATTCCTTCACCTCCCGAGAACCAAATCACCGCACGATAAGCAATGAAACTCTTCTACTTCTTCACCGTTGTATGCTTCTTAATCGAAACTGATATATGCTCTCTTGAAAAATTACCAAATTACCTCAGTGGTTTGCCTTCGCCTTCCGAGGGATGCTCACAAATCTATCTTGAGTTTTTTTAGATCATAGCAGTGTATTCCAGAATTTGAACTGTGGTTACCCGCTTTCCAGTCAGCCGATGTAGGCTTTACACCTTGCTACTGGTGAAAACTCAATTATATTCAATATTTCAATAAATCCAAATTCAAAATTTAATTTCAATTTTACCAATTTTTACCAATTAAGTAGAATCGTTAAAATCTTCAAAATTTTCAGAATTCCTTGGCCAATCTCATCAAAGATATTCAAAATATGAACAAATATGAGAGAATTTCTAATTCAAAAATAATGAAATTACTTACGCAAAATCAAAATTTGATCTTCAAACGCTCACGCGGCAATCTTGGCCCTCAAAGACCTGGTTTCCCCACAGAGTTGCTATCACTTCGACTAGTTCTGGGAAAACCAGATATATCCAAATATTTATTTAAAAAATTTAAAATAAATTAATTTTTATATTTAAAACAAACACAAAAAATCCAATCGAGAATTTTGAAACACGACAATATTTTCAAGGGTGATGGTAAACTGCTAGAACGACTGCAGGTAGCTGAAAAAAAATTGATAAACTGCACTACTAGCAAAAAAGTCAAGACTAATCCCCAGGGTAAACTGCACAAACTTCGAGTGCAATTTACCATTAGCAGGTAGTTTCGAGGTGCGTTTTCCGTACTCGTCCTAATCCCAAAAATTAATGTAAATGTTCAGTTTACTGTTTATTTGAAAAACCGTAAATAAAAAATTACAATAGTTTATGATTTTTCTTTTTAGTGATATAAGTGTTTTCAGTGTTAGGGGGCGTCCATTAATTGGTGAAAATGAGGCGTTTAGGGGGGGGGGGTCGAGCAGAATCTCACCAAATCTCACGTGGGGGAGAGGGGGGTCTCGGCAAATATCACGTAATTATTTCGTGTTAACTATTCTTAAATAAAAATTATTAAGCAAATTATGCTTTTTTAATAAATCCAACGCAATAAAGCAAAAAAAAAAAAGATTAACGTATTTACAATAAAAATACGCATTTTAAAAAATCTCACGTGAGATTAGAAGGGAACTGGAGGGGGTCCATCCAAATCTCACGATATCTCACTAAGGGGGGCTAAAATTACCTCAAGTAATTAATGGACACCCCCTTAGTGTTATAACACTAACCTATATAACCGATGCATATCTTCGCGCGGATATCTATTTGTTACGGACAATTTCGCTAAAAATAATCATAAACTAACACTAACCTACACAACCGATGCATATCTTTGCGCGGATATCTCTGTTTTACGGACAATATCAATATTATTTAAGAGATTACAAAGAAAAAAAAATTTGCAGTGCAAAACCACCAAGACTGTGTAGTCTTTGTTATTTTTTTTTGATTTAAAACTATTTTTTTTATCAGAACTGCTATTTAAGTCATTAGATCAGTATAATATTATTGATAGAAGCGATAAACGACTCTTTCAAGGATGAAAACACAAGAGAGATTAAGGTGCAGTATTTTTTTCGAAACTTTCAATTGCATGCTTTTGTGAGGAAAATTTAATTTATGCATTAACATTTGCAGGTTAATTCGTACCTGATAAAGACAAATCTTTTCGGAATAATCTCGAAAAGCGATGACTGGACTATCTGCATGTTACCATATAATAACAATACATTACCGTAAAGGATTCGTTGTTCCTATCGCACCTGGAACAGGTCTTCTCCAGTATTCTGCCGTCCTAAGCTAGAAAGCAGTAACTCTATTTCTTAAAATTTTTATTTATATCGCTTTTGAGGATTATTACAACAATATCTGTGATCCTGCAACACTTAAAAATAGTAAGACTACTAATTATTGCATATAACTATTAGTCCTACTAGTTTTTAGTGTTGCAGGATCACAGATATTGTTGTAATAATCCTCAAAAGCGATATAAATAAAATTTTTAAGAAATGGAGTTACTGCTTTTTAGCTTTGGACGGCAGTATTAAACTAAAGTGTTTAAGGCCTTGGTGGAAATTTTGAAACCAGCTCTGTTACTTTTAAACGGAGATACAGAGCGTAGATCCAAATTGTCAAATAATTATTTTCGTCCATATTTTAATAATTCTTATTGGTTTTTTGGGATTTATTGGACTCTTTTAATCAAACTCTGTGTAACGGTCTACATTTCGCCCAACCTTGTTGTGGGCCTCATCAGGACTAGAAACTGTTTTATTGTAATATAAAATATGAGTAGATCCAAATAAAAACTTGCTTTCTCTTGTACATAAATAAAATACACAAACAGTGTTGATTAATTTAATGAAAATCTCAAAATTAAAGACTCACAATAACAAAGAGAATCCCCAAAATAAACAAACTAAGTAATGAACTTCGTCGTCAACGCTCACACTTTAAAACTTTAAAAGCTCACAAAATTCAAAATACCACGAAAGGTATTATTATTATTCGCTGCTTGCACACAGAGAAGGATCCACAAATGTTGATGACCGATGAATTCAACCTGACTGTTGTAAAGTATGTTGAATTGGATTCCCATAATCCTGGCTGTCGGAAAGTTGTGCCCAAAAAGAAAGGAGTAGAACAGCAGCATTCCCACTGAATGATACTGACCAATACATAGGGTGGTCGTAAATACTGATCTTTAATATACTAAATAGCACTCGCCTACTAAGATAATCTTCTTGTCAATCAGTCAAAGTCAAATGATTGACTTTAATGGTGCAATTTTAATGAACTCGCCTGTGAATAACGTCACCGGCTGACGTTACATAAGCAACTTAGATGGAGGCTTACTTAAAAACTAATAATTTAGTTCCCTAAATAGGCTCTAATAATCTTCCAAAGTTCACTCGATGTGTTCACTCAAGTTCTCTAATCTAAAACTCCCTGCGCTTCGGATTGTGAAACCCACGCATGAGTATAAAACTAACTTAAGCTCTACAGATTTTGGTAGATTCTGAGATAACACTTTGTTACGTTAATTTCTTTTTTTCCTTAAAAATGAAATACAAAAAATTTTAAAAAAAGTAACGAAAAACCTAAGAGCATGTCAGGGGGGTGTGTTCGTAATGCAAGACCATAAAAATGCAAAATAATTTAAATTGTTTAATTCGAGCATTTAACAATTGAATTCAAAATCACAAAAATTGGTTAAAAGGCTTGGATCCAGCTTACTAAAATACTAAATCAAATCAACAATTACAAAAGTTAAATAAACCAAAATTCCACAGTTTCCAAATATCAACATTCGGCATAAATTTTGTATTAATCAATTTTCACTGAACTTGGCCCATGCCAATCGGAGTTACCGCGACATTTGTTCATAATCACAATCAATTTGTGGCGATCCAAATCTCCAGCGGTTGTCCCAAACTTAATTTAATAATACAAATGTTTACCTTACAAAGTCGGATACGAGTACCATTAGATTTCTTAAGCAGTTTCCAATTCTTACGGATTTGCCGAAATATATCTCGAACTAGATGCCCTTCGGCCTGCTTTTACCATGGCGCGCCCTCCATAAATACTTATATGATGTTGAAGTCGATTACAGAACATCTTAATTACGTGAGTTGGTTCCTTTAGGGACTACACGAACCAAGCACTTGCTTAAACAATTTTCAATTATAACTGGATACGCGAAGGCTCGTTACCATTTTGATGGTTTAGCTGGGACTGTTTTTCCCCACACCTGTGAGTTACTTATATTGTATATTATCACGCCCTGTCGACACTTGGGTCGCCTACTGTCTGTAATTCAAGACGCTGAATCGTAAATTGTCAGATGGTTCGACGGAACTTATTAAGCATAATAATAATGTTTATCGAGTGCTGAAAAGATGAATTCCATATGATCTAGACGGGGACCTAGTAAGCATAATAAATTGAGTTTATTTATTAGCGGAAGACTTAGATCTCACGCTATCGGGAAGGTACTTATTAAGCATGAATTATAAATAATTTAAATTTTCCATACAATAAAAAACATAGGCGTAACAACTTTTATGTTACATAAAATTCTTACAACCATAGCAGGTTTCGGCTGACGATGCTGATTCTGCAATAGACTCCAAGCGTTACTCATTGTTTAATGCAGGAGTCTCCAAACTTCTTAAAGCCTGTTTACTCCTTAAAATTTTTTTTTAAATTTTCCTTAAAAGGATTTTTAAGGGCGAGACATGTTTCCTTAAAATTGGACGTAAAATATAGTGACTTTTATGATGTGTTTGGTGATATCAGGTTTTATCGCTGCTTTCTGTTGATAGTAGATACATTGTTATTATTATAATTAACGTATTTCTATTATTTATTTTAATATTTTTTATATAAAAGTATATAAAATAAAAGTAAAACAAGAAAGTTGGATGAACCGAACATCGATAGATGATCCACAAAAATTTTGTGTACTATTAATTAATTATTTATTCAATTATTATTATTTAATAATGATGAATTCTCTCAATATGGAATTTTGAGAAAATTTGATATTTCATTATTATTTTTGTAATATTTTCGTAAAATAATTTTAAGATTAATTTTAAGCTGTAAACACAAATCTGAAAATCTACAAATTTTAAGGAATTTTAAAGAAATTTTAACAAAAATTTTAAGAAAAATTTTAAACAAAATTTTATAGTGTAAACAGGCTTTTAGATTCAGGGCCATCCTGATTGCCCCACAAAGCCTCGAAAGCCAAGATCTAGCTATCAGATTAAGATTACTTTATGTTGTGTTTTGATAACTATTTTTAGTCGGTAAATCAAATATCTGATTATTATTTTGTTTGATTTGATTTATCAAAATGAAACGAAGGGCGAGGCCTGATACCAAGCACGTTATCGCGGGTCGGATTTGGCCCGCAAGCCATAGTTTGGATACCCCTGCTTTAATGTATTGTGAGAGAAGTATCTGTCTTTCATGATAGATTCTAACGATCGAAAATCCACTTACAGCAAGTTTTTGTAATAGTGCTGTTTATTTAATTTATTAATTTATTTAACTCAATAATATTTGAACAGTTTGCAATGTTTTTAAAAAAAAAATGTTTTGAAATCGATGTGGAATTTTCGAGTGCAGTTTTGTAAAACTACGTCAGTTTTTAAAAATAACCGGCTGAAAATTAAATTAATAAAATAAATTCCTCTCTCCACAAACTAATCCAAAACTAGAAAAGCTGAAGAAGAAGGTAATATAATAAATATATATTATTTATATATTTTCAGCTGCTTTCTATAAAAAAATAATAAAATTTATGGCGTTTAGCATAAACAGACGTAAATTTTGTCATATATCCATAAAATAACGAAAATAAAAATGAATGTATTAAAAATGCACGCTTTGTTTTCAATTTTCTAGTTCATAGTTATATCTTTTACTGCATTTAAAGTATTTATAGCGCGTTTTCCAATTATTCGGGTAGATGTTTTGTAATGCGAGTATCCAAAGAAATTGAGAGAACAATATAAGAGACCGATTCCCAGTGGCGTTTAGTTCCCGAAGAGAATTCTTTGGTATTAGGTCTAGCCATCGTGAAAAGCCCATGAATATCATTTCCCATTCTAAAAGATTATCAAGTTCCACCATCTATCTCTTCTTACATTACTATTTAATTATATAACGAGAAAGAAACGCACTACAATATACCATCAAAAAGAGTGCTCTAAATATGTATATTTTATTATTTCCATTTTTTAAACTTAACTGTTATTTTTGATATTTTTCCAATAAGGATTGCAGCTGTTTTTCTGAGCATAACATAATTATTTTGATTTTTTTTAATTAACAAATTTGTATTAAATTTTTAAAATTTAATTGTAATTTCGTCAACTCATAAAGTGATCTAAGTATATCTTATGATAATGACGAAAACTTTAACTCTATTACTAAAAGCAAGATTTTATATTATGAACGTAATAAAATTCAGCTTCTTCAGCAAATAAATAAATAAACATTAAAACTTGACTCTAGTGCTTTATGTAATAGTTTAGTTAACTTATCATTTATTTCTTCGTTGATAAACTTCATAATTATTTTTCTTACACAAACAAGCAGAACTCCATTTGTTTACTAAATTATTAACCCAAAGATCGAACACACCTGATAAAATGCGTAAGCAATGGCAGTAGGTTTTTCATAAAACAGATCTTACGTCTTACCTACGGAATCTTACGTACATCTTACGAGAAATTTGAATTATCATTTTTCTACCCCCAGCTCAGTTAATTTGTTTTAATCATAATTTATTGAATATAATTTGCTTGGTCATTAACTTGGTATGTACAAATATTGCTACATTTACATTTCACATGTTTTAAACTTGCTCTTTCTGTTACCGCTTTTCCAATTGCAGTGTGGAATTTTTAAACTAGGGGATTACCCCTCGTTTACTTCTGTATTTGAAGGTAAATATTATTAAACAAATTTGACTTCCTTCCTTGTGTTTTATTTACATAAGTTGGATAATATCGTTTGTAAGGGGCCCAAAGAAGTACAAGATCTTCAGCATAAAGCTAGTAGGCTCCCGAAGCATAACTCTAGAACGCCGTAGGCGGTATTATAAGTGTTGCCATAGTATTCGAAATTTAAATTTATCCTCCATTAAAAACGTTAAAAACTTGATCAAGTGCTTTTCGCATTATTTTTCACATTTTCACTATTTTTATGTTTTGAAATAAATTGTAGATTTATTTTGTCGCACTTGAAACATAATTTTTACTTCCGTTTGGTTTGACAAATGAAGCGGTTGTTACTTAAATTAACTATTTAAAGTCTTCTTTTTATTCAATAAATAAAAGCATTCAATAGTCGATTGGAATATTTCAAAATTTATTTTTCTGTACTTAAATCGATGGTTATTTATTCCTAAAATTGCTGTGGAAACCACGTAAAATGCGATATAAGCTTAAGTAAAAATTTTCAGAAGCTGCTTTAATGCAAATTCGTCGTACAAAATTACGAATTTTACTGTAATTTTCTATTTTTATTCAAATTTCAAAATTTGAAATTTTTATTCAAAACCAGCGGAAAAACCTGTTTTTGGTCAAAAATTTTCTATATTATTATTTCTATTTTGAATTCCTGATTACCTGCAGTTTGCCAATGCCTGCCAAGCACATATGTAAGCACCAAGTCATACCGTGGTTCGGAAAATCAAAACTACTCACATAGAAATTAATGAAAAATAATTGAAAAACTGGATGCAAATAATCAAGAAATAAATTAATTTGACCTTGGTAATTCAGAAATAATAACAAAATTGGACAAATAGAAAATAATCTCAATAATTTAAAATTACACAAAGAAATCTTGGCAATGTGTCAAAAAGCGCAAAAAAAAATTTTGAAAAAAGGCAGCGCTTGAAAGAAAATGACCTAGATTGGATATAAAAAATTTAATAAAAATTAGACCTGGTTTTGACTTTAATACATGGTTAGTTTTACATACCGAGTGTCCGTTTTTCAAGCTTCAGCATGGGGATCTCAAGAGATACGAAGTCGGTTAAATTAAAGCAAAGTTGCTGATTCTCATGCTGAACAATTATTTGAAAGAAAATTTGAAGTGTTATGTTTAATTTTTGAATTACAGTTAAACCTGTATATCTCGACCCTGTCAAACTGGACAATTATAAAAATTTCTCTTGCTAGTGAACATATGCTTATGAGTTGATAACTCACAAGTTGGAAATCTTATCTCGCAGTGAACAGGAAATGAGTCCCGTTTATGTCGAGCTATACAGGTTTTACAGTGTTGTAACAAAATTGGAAATTTGTCATTTAGGTTATAATTTAAACAAAACTAAAAAAACTAGAGCTTTTTAAGTAGGACGTTCTTGAGGCACTGTTTTACAAGGAACCTAAATCTGTCATCGTAAAAATACTTTTGAGTCTTTTGAGAGTGTTGCAACTCTGGTATCAAGAACGCCTTGAAAAATACGACGACAGATTTAGATTCCTTGTGGACCTCTCAGTAAAAGATGTTTTTATGGAAACATTTCAAATAGAAATATTTTATTTTGATAATACAATACAGATTTAATCGTAAACCCTCGGTTCTAAAATCAAATTTAGGAGGGTAATGTCGTGCATCAAATTTTCTATGGGATAATATATATTTACTGTATTTTCATTTTTTCAAAATAAATTTATAGATCTTTTTTCTATGTGCGTGAAGTTAGCCCCCCTTTTGTCGAAAACTAAAAATTGTTTTTTTGTATTGTGTTGTATTCAGTTTGTATTGTTAGTATTGTTAAAAATTAAAGTCTTAAGTTTAGTAATAACCGCGTAAATCGCAAAACAAAATTTTGCTCTGACCCGCTGCTTAGCTGACTCAAAATTTCAAAATTATATTTGTATTTGTATGCAATTTGTATTGTGTTGCAATGTAACTTGTATGGTAAAAATTAAATTGTTGACTATTACAACAATAAAGCTACGTCAGCGGTTCTCAAATGGGGTTCCGCAAAAAAATCCAAGAGTTCCGCAAAAAAAAAATTTCAAAATGACAAAATATAAATTTTGCAAAATTTTTTACTTCGCCCAAGGGTTCCGCGGCCAAAACTAATAGGGAACCGCTGCTCTTAGGTAACTGTCTTATATAAAAGCAGGGAGAGCATCCACTGCGACTTTAGTCGCAGAGCCCCAGCCGCAGCTAAAGATTCATATCTTTCATACTTTTATGTCAATCATGATTTCGTATGAGAGTGTTTCCTTAGAATGTGATTGTATCATTCTAAGAAAGCGTAGAGAGCAGTCCCTGCGACTGCAGTCGCAGAGCTCCAGCCGTAGCTAAGGAACCTTAAGATGACCAGCTTAAGGTGTGATTTTTTAACTGCGGCTTTTACATAACATTTAACTAGCCCGTAGTGTTGGCGAAGAAAATTTCGCCCAGCTAAAGATGTGATTCCTCAGCTGCGGCTGAGGCTCTGCGACTGAAGTCGCAGTGACTGCTTTCCATGCTTTCTTATAGGAATGTTTTCTAAGAATGCGATCTTTGCAAGGGACTCTAAGGTAACAGTCTCATAAAAAAGCATGGAGAGCATCCTCTGAAGTCGCAAAGTCCCGGCCGCAGCTAAAGATTCATATCTTTCATACTTTTATATAAACAATGCTTTCTTATGGCAGTGTTTCCTTTGAATGCGATTGTATCATAAGGAAGTGTAGAGAGCAGTCGCTGCAACTGCAGTCGCAGGGCTCCAGCCGCAGAGCTCCAGCCGCAGCTAAGGAATCTTAAGATGACCAGTTAAAGGTGTGATTCCTTAGCTGCGGCTGGGGCTCTGCGACTGAAGTCGCAGTGACTGCTCTTCATGTTTTCTTATGGGAGTGTTTCGTTAGATGCGAATTTTGCAGGGACTCTAAGGTAGCGGTTCCCAAATGGAAAAAATCCAAGGGTTCCGCCAAAAAGAATTTCAAAATGGCGAAAAATAAATTTTGCTAAAATTTTTTTCTTCGCCCAAGGGTTCCGCGGCCAAAACTAACTGGGAACCGCTGGTCTACGCACTGCATAGTGTATGGCACTTGAAAAAGAAGAAATGTTGCTGTTTTGTCCCACTAATTTGAAATTCTTGGGTATAGGGACTTCTCGGGACGGACGTTTCGACGCTGACGTTTCAGCGCAAGCCGGTTCGGTGCAAGGACGGTTCGAAGCAAAGACAGTTCGACCAATAGCCATTTCGACACGGAAATATAATTTTTGATAAAGATAAGTAGTGTACCTACATAATGGTATTACTGTACAAATTAAATTTGTTTTGAAATATATAATTTAACAAGATAATGATTGTACGGCCAGAGAGGAGGATTTAATATTTACGATACAAATTGCATTGCAAGACAAAACAAATTGCATACAAATACAAAAATAATTTAGAAACTTTGAGTCAGCTTAGGCAGGGGCCAGAGCTAAATTTTGTTTTGTGATTTACGCGGTTAATATTAAACTTAAAACTTTAATTTTTAGGAATACCAACAGTACAAATTGAATACAACACAATACAAAAAAAAATTTCAAAATTTTCGAAAATGGGGGGCCAGCGAGAAATTTGGTTTGCCATTTACGCGACTAATGTTAAATTTAGAACTTTAAATTTTAGCAATACAAACAATACAAATTGAATACAACACAATACAAACAAAAATTTTTAAAATTTTCAAAAAAGGGGGCCCAACTCATAAAATGGTTTTTCGCGATTTATAATTTTATGCTTAGCGAAATGAAAAAAAGATTTAGAATACAAACAATACAAACTGAATACAACACAATATAAAAAAAAATTTTAGTTTTCGACAAAAGGGGGGGGGGGGGCTAACTTCACGCACATCTTTTTTCTATAAAAAATGTTTTTCATTTTGATATTTTTGGATTTGAATAAATTATAAGATATAATTTTTGAGAAAATTTGGTATGTTTTGGAATGATTAAAAAATGAAAGCAGTAGTTTCAAATTTTTGAAATATGAATATAATACTAAGTTTAATTTAGATGAAGATTTGGAATCAAAATAAAATTAGTTTAAAAGGTAAAATTCGTAATTTTTTAAATTAAATAAACGACAAAATCAAATTTGATACAAATACAGATGAGCAAGTTATCTTTTCTATTCAACATTTACATTTTAAACATATAATTTAATGGAAATAAATTGAGCGTTATTCGGAAAATTTCAAAAACTGTTATTTTTTGGAAAAATCTAAAAAATTTGGTATTTGGAAAAATACAGTTCAATATATTATTTACGCAGGACAAAGAACTTACAATTGATTAATATTAATTAACAAAAATTTTATTTAGGCAAATTATTGTATGTTTAGTGTGCTATCTAGAGGCATTCAAGGGGGAATAATGCCATGATATTTTTATAACAAAATGTAAGTTTAAAAACAAATTTAATAGCTTAGAATCCGAGGAAAAGCAAAAGTGTTATGGCTGAACATTTGGTATGAAGTGATAATGAAGACAAGTCATGCTTATGAAGTTGCTGAAATAAACTGAAATAAAATTTTTAATTACCATATTAAGTAAAATGCTGTACCTATATTTTTAAAAGTTATTACATTTTAAACAAATTTTGAGTAGTTTCACGTTAAAAGTTTATTGTTCAAAATTAAAATGTATAAATCACTTAAATTCTTCATTGTCTAACACATTTCCATAAACATTGCATCAGCAGCTGCACTAAATTACGGACTGCATATAATTCTCATTAAAGAGATAGGAATTATTCAGCTCATATCTTCGCACATATAATCCAGCAGAAATTGTTCTGCATTAATGAAATACGTTAAAATATTTAAATAATAGATTGGTTAATCGAAGATTAAGAACCTCAAGTATTAAACTTAGTAAAATAAACCAAACTATAAAAACCCTGCTTGAAAATACTTTCCCTGAAAACTTAAATTTTCTATGAAGTATAACGAAATAGCAAATCGAGTTTTACATTTTATCGATAAATCGTGAATTCCCTCTTTCATTTACGGTTTATCAAATAAGGAGACAGACGGAAGAGCCAATCAGATATCAAAATATTACCCTCTGCAAGGAATTACTAGTCTACTGTTTCTATTAGAATTTTCTGTTTACATAAGCCAAGATAGTGAGTAACGAACGTAAACAAACCTTGCCCAGTTTAAAAATAAAATTAATTTAATTTTCTCAAGTTGTATTTAAAATTTACTGGCGTTGCTGGTGGTAAATAGAACTTGGAAATTTCCAATCATTTTCGTTTAATAACGCATGGTTTCGTATCTAAAGAAAAAAGCACGGTTGGATCGTAAATTGCGATAAAAATGAAATGAAATACGTAGAAATGAAGAAAGACAAGGATAATTAGTAAAAGGTGATAAAAACGAAACAGTTGCGGAATAAGCCATGAGGGAGTAACAACCGTAAAATAAACACGTTTGTGACGAAAGACGCACAGGTTGGAATAGCTATGAAGGCTTTACAACTTTAGCTTTTATAAATTTATTTATTAAATAAACATAAAAGCAAACTATGTATAAAGCAAAGATTTACTACAATTTTCATGGATAATTAATTTCCACCTTGTGCGAAATACTACTTAGAAAAAAAGTTTTCAAAACACATTTAACAACAAAATTGTTTAATTTTATTTGCGTCAGTCTGGTTAACCCGTCGTTGGTGCACTTAATTTCTCAACGTGATTGGTACACTGTCAGCGACAAAATACCACTATCAGACTCCCAAAAATTGTTCTTCGGTCTCCTCCAACTAAGAAATTAATTAATATTGCGCGTGTGGCGCGACGCTCACTTTATCGGTGCTGTCAACTTTGTAAGACGATAACTATGCGGGAATGACAAGTAGCGCTATAATTTATTTTTGTCAATATTTGAAGACTAGTCATTTGAAGGTATTAATGGTATCAGATTAATTCGACATCATTTATATTTTATACGACTGACGTTCGTACGCCAACGACGGGTTAAAGGTCATTAAATTGACTCAAAAAGTTGTTTTCTTGGTTTTGTTAATTTTTCACTTACTTTTTTCATTTTAAAATTGGTCTAGTGCAGGTTGCTACTTTTGCTAATAAATAATTTATTTCGAAGAGCGAAAAAGAAAAAAATAATAAAATTTTATCAAAATGTTTGATTTGAGCAAAGAAAACTTAAAAACAAACTAAATGGAATATCTTCTCAGATTGACAATATTCGAAATATTTTTTCAATAAATTGAACTGATTTTGAGCTAATTCGACATTGAAGTGCGGATCTTTGTTTCTGGGGAATTCAATTTCAAATAACCGGAATTTGTAGAAAAGCCTCGTTTTGTTTCATCACAATGAAAGACATTCCTGTCTCTGATTTGTCGACTTTTCCAGTTAGTTGAAATTTTTTTAGTTTACTTAAAGTATAAATTGATAAACACTCTCGATACTTATTGATTTTAACGTAACGATAGAATCAGTAAATGGATTAAAAAGTAATGTAAAATAAACAAGGTTTGCATTAAAATGTAAATGTGAAGGGTATTGATTTATTTGGTTTCTACTTAATGTAACAAGTCGTCAGAATTTTACGGCCTTCCTACATGAAATGGAGCAGATAGTAGATACTACTTCCCTAATTTAATTGTCTAAGAAGTATAGAAAAGAATCTTTTATTTATAAATCACATCCTACAACAAAATAGACGGCGCCATAGCTGTTGCGCATCTATCGTTTTTAAATTAATTTTAAAAGTAAAATTTTATGTTTACAATTTAAACCCTTACTTTGCATGGTTGAGTTGTATACAACATAACTTTTACCTTATCAAAGCTGGGCTTAAGTTTCAATTTATTCTACCGTCCCTAGTAAAGATCTTCCGCCCCTAAACTAAACGCATACTTATTGTTTTCGCTTTTAACCCCCCTGATTTAATCTTATATTATATATACCCTATGAAACTTGATTTTATTTGAAAAGTACTTTAGTTTATTGAACTTTTACCTTTTTATACTTCAACGATCAAAAATTCCAAACTTCTATTACAAACTGCTTTCGTTTTGTTATCCATTTTTTCAGGCTGCTCCGTACAGTAGTTCGTAAAATTACAATTTTAAATACTACAGAATTTTCATAACACTTAGTTACCGAGGAAGTCCTTTGGATTACCAAAACTTTTATAGAAATATAATATCTGGACGATATTCACGACATTTATCCCCCTGGACTCAATTAAATTAGAATTTCACAATGAAATCCATTCTACCAAATCCAAAACTTAAATCTAACTAATTTCCAACAAATATGCTTCCTTAAAAAATATTTGTATTTTGATTTGCGGCATTCGTTGTCTTCATAGCCCAAATTGAGGGAATTGAAGGATTCAACCATTTATCAAATCCAAAATCAGGTGGAATCCTTATCAAAAACTTCACCTCTAATTTAGGCAATTTTTGCTCCAAAAGCTGCTTCTTGCTGATGTAATTTTGTTTTAAATTTTGTTTAATTTTAATTTCTTTTAGTAAAATTATTGCAACATTAAGACAATCTCCTGTTATATGCTACACTCCGTGTTGTACCTTTTTTGTAGAATTTTACTTCAGAATTAAAAAGTAGTCCCTAATGTTTTATATTATTGTTTTAGAAAAAACGTTACCCCTGACACAAGCCACTCGACTTGTCATTTAATTTGGTCGGATATGTAAAATACTAAATTATTTCAAATTCTGGGTTCAAGTTACTGAAATGAAACTTCTAGATTATAATAATTTCAAAAACTTTCTAAATTCGCATAATTTCAAATAAAGTTTCCAATATAAAACAAGAAATTTATCAAGCTAAAGATAAATCGCCCATATGTCGCCGTATTTAATTTTATTTTATCATTGCCGTTATACTATTTTAATTTTTCATTTGAGAAATTTGAAATTAATACCTAGTAATTATTAACATTCCAAAATTCAAATTATCTCTTCTATCTCTAAAATTTCAATTCAAATTCGACACCGGCATTTCGACGATTTTCATTCGGTGACAAAAAATTCGATTGGAATCGCCGAAAGTAGTATAACCGCATTTCGAGTCGCCGAATTGACCGTCACCGAATTGACCGTCACCGAATATACCTTGCCGAATCGCTTTCGCCGAACTGCGGTCGCCAAAACGACGTGTATACCGTGAAAAATTACTCTCCAAAAATATTCAACTTGGTTGAATTTTTACAGAATAGTAGGTAAGTACAAATTTTTACAATAAAAATAAAATTCCTAGAAAACAAAACGCAGAAAAAACAGCTTACATCTATTAACTCGAAAACTGAGAAATAGAAATAAAATTGTAGACACCTAGTTTGGTCTAGTGAAACTGTCTAGGGAAATTTGTACCTCAAATTTCAATCTTTCCTATATTGTATACCATTGGAAAGGGGACAATTTGTTAAGTTCAAAAAAATATAAGAATAATACAATACGTAGAAAATCAAAATTCAAAAAATTAAAAAAGAGACAATTAGCACATAACAGGTTTGAATTAAGAATATTTGAAATTATGAAAAATTCGTAATACGATAGTACAATATAACGTTATTTCATGGTTATTTCCACTCTTCAGTTGCACATAATCGTTTAAATTGAAAAATAAGAAAAAATTTCGAACTAAACAAAAATATAGATTAACGTGTACAAAATTGACTTAACATAACCTCTAAAAAATTATCAAAACTGTGCTTGTTACATGAAGTATGAACAATTTAAAAATAATTTGAACTAAGAAATTCTTTTACCTAGCACTGCTAGGGTGAAATCCTAAGGCACTGCCCTCTTAATTGATTTCTAAAAACTTTAAACCACAAATTTTCTTAAAAAATTTTTTATTTTTAGTTCTTTTTCTAATTTTTTAAATACCTATTTAAAAAAAAATTTTTTATTTTTTATTAGTTTTCAAGAAAACGGAATTTAAAAGTCCAAAAATTTTAGATATAAAGTCGCATTTGCATAGTATTATAAAGCCCTTCAGATAAGAGAGGTAGGAGGGAAATTAAATACCTCCCGCGGACCAACATGCAACATGGTAGCGTCTGACTCAGAGTGAGCAGCTACAAACAGCGACGGTTCTCCATGTTAGGAGCGGCTGAATTTGATCCTGGTAGAAGGTTAAACTACACTCACCAACCCATCTTACCAGAGTGGTGAGTTATGGCTAACAACCTCTCTAATTTAAATGGTTAGAAGATGTCGATTTTAAAATTATATTACCCCAGGTGAGTAGCGAAAATATCTCAGAATCTTACATAAAAAAATTGGATGCAAAGAGCAGGAAATCGAGAAGACTGGAAAGGCTTTTATCCGACGATAGATGTTATAGCTAATGATGATGGTGATGCATGGCATAGTGGTAGGAACCTGTTGTGTACTATTCATTTTAGGGTGGATCCTTGATTTGTCGTCGTTGCGTCAGACAAAACGGTCCAGAGCGCCCGTAACGAAGCGAAGACATTGCTGAAATAATTCCACCTTGCGACGGGAGCCCGAACGTGCCAGGGAGGCTCCAACTTGGCGACGTAGCAAACGAGTGTGACAGCAATCACTAAGAATACATGAAGGCAACAAACCGTCAACAGAACTCTCGTGTGCGTACAATTCCTATGTACGCCCATGTAAACCATATTATGGAAAATTTCTATTTTTAAATGCCGTTTTCTCGAAACCTAATGGATAATCCAAAAAAATGTATTCTTTATAAAATGTTTAAAAAATAGTCATCTTTACAATGGTGTATAGGAAAAAGTTAACTTCGTGGTACAAATTCCGTGACAGTAACCTTGTTTAGCTTAAAGTACTGAAGTTGGCTGGAAATGCCACAAGATCCTGACAACAAAAAGTTTACGTTATGCGATTTTGCTTACGATTTTACGTACGATTTCTCTCGTATGACTGGTTTTGGTGGTTTTCTGTTCACGACTTCGTTAGCGAGTTCATCTTTGGGTCGACTCGTATAAGGTAAACTACAAAATATTTTCTTACGACAACTTGGAAGCAAAATCGTAAGCAAAACCGTAAGGAAAATTGTAAGCAAAATCGTAAGCAAAATCGTAAGCAAAATCGTAAGCAAAATCGTAAACAAAATCGCATAAAGTAAACTGCACACTATTCGAGAGGCGTCATTGTTAATTTACTCACACAGTATAACTGAATAATACAATTCTACTTAATTTCGCTGTAGTTGAAGTATTTAGTTATTCAAGGAACTATGAGATGTACGAGTACTCATACTTCAAAAACAGGGTACAGGCTGATTTTGTAAATTTTTCTTTTTAAGCGGAAAATTTGTAATTGTTCCGTAAAAAAACAATTAAAAAATGACCTTACGTGACCTAACGTCTTACCGTACGTACGTACCTATTTATTTCATAAATGTAAATGGAATTGATTGTATTTATCGACAAAGCAAAAAGATTATTTTGTTAAATATCTTATAGCATTAAACAATTGGAGATGCTCGCAGTTAATCCGGACTTAATAAGCTACACTGAAACATAAAGTAAATAAAAAATTCATTATTGTTGCCCGATAAACAATATTTTTCATATTGATGAAAAATTCAAAGTATTGATGAAAAAAATCATTATATTCATGAATTTTGTTCATCGGTGCAAAAATAATGAACATTTCATCAATATGATGAACCAAATTTTTCAGTGAATCAATTGAATAAATCCACAGAACTGAAAAATGGCTAGTTTCCAGTTCAATAATGTAATAAAATAAAAAAGTAATAAAATAAAAAATTGAAAAAAAGGGAGAAGCAAACAAAAATTCCTTAAAATTTAACATAGGGTGATGAGTACTAATAATGTTAAAATTATATAGAGGGTTTTTAATGACCACTTAACTTAATCACTTCATGACGCGTTAGATGTCACTTATTATAATATGCACAATATATTCATGTTAGGCCAAAAAGTGACAGTATGCAAATGGGTGAAAATATCATTGGCTTCAGTTTTGCGTCTCTACCATGAAATTAAAGTATTTCGTCGAAATTTCTGTCCATCTGTATATAAGGTTATCTGTATAATATGAATGCTTATTGGGGTAGAATCAAAAACCACTGCTTTTGCGTAAATTTACTTCAAAACACAGTCACATTGCGTTCACACCAAAATTTGTACATTTTATTATTTTTCTCTTTCGAATGGAATGAGGACGACGACAAAATTAAATGAAAGAAAAAATAATCAGTGGTAGCACAATTTAGTTAATATAGTAAATTAAAATTTAACAGAAGAATTTTGAGAAAAACGTAACAAAATACGTAAATATAGTAAAAGAATATGCCGAGACAACAAAATCAGGGATAGTTTCCTATTGTGTCTTCGTCTTTAGAAAGCCCAGAATAACATTAGATCTGTGTTATAACAGATTTTATGAGCAGGCTGAACGTTGCCGAGTCCCGGAAATGGGGTTGACGTTACAGGCAAGTAAAATATGCAGGGGTAGATTTCTTTTGAAACTTTTCCTAACCCCTACACTTTTACTTATTTGTAGACAATTTCATGTTATTGTTATTAAGTGAATTAAATTCATTAAATCAGTTTTTATTTCTCTTTTCCTTCTTTGAATTTAACGCCTCCAGGGCAATTAGTACTTAAATATTTTATTTGAAATTGCGCATACTGATAAAATTGGTCCAAAGATAAGACATTTTGCCAGCATTGAAACTTAATATTAAATTAATCTTGATTCAGTAAATTTCATTTTCATACCTACTCCTAATATTAAATTACAACATTCATTCCTGTTTAGTGCAAGTCTTATACTAACACCTAGTAAAAGTTTCCAAAATTAGACATTCTTGGCAAAATAATCAAATTTGTTAGAAAATGTAAAATAATTAATGGCTGGTAGTACCATTACCCATTTATGGGTTTATTGAAAACAGATAATTTAAATAATTTTCATTTGAATACAATTTTTTTCTGTTCTTCATTTAATTTTACTTCTGTCACCTGGCGCCCAGCGTCCATCAGTTATAGCTTAACGTATTTTTTACTTAGCCAAATAAGGATCAACTGTGTTAGAGGACCACCTAAGCGCCTTTAATGCATATTGTTGGGTTAAACTGACCAAGTGTTGCTGCTATGTATAACACAAAAGATGTAATTATCGGATATAATAGTTATCCAATTACGAGTTATAATTTGAAATTTAGTAATCCAACTCTCTCGCTTTGCTTGTTTGCTGCATTTTCAATTATTGCAAATTACAAGGAACCATTTAATTAAATATCCTGTAGCCAAAGAACTGCACGTTTGTGTTGTTTCAGTTTTTCTTTATTATCTCACTTTTCCTGTCGTTGATTTTCAATTTACAACAAATTTTTAAAGTGACCTTGATCGATGGATAGTTGGAAAAAAAATTTACGTAATATTTGATTAAATGATGAGTTAATCGGGGGGGGGGGGATGAAGAGACACACTACAGTTGTCTTTTGTTATATGTAGAAAATTTTCACTTTTTCACAAATTAATAAATTAAATATTGTGTAAATATTTGTTTCACTAGTTGCGTAAACTACTATTATCATTCAATGAGCTGTTGATATATGTTACTATTATTTTGTAAATTTCTAATACAAATACAATTAACTAATTATATAAATAAATGCTGTTGATTTAAATACAACAGTTGTTATTGTGTTTAATTAATAAACTGCATAGTTAATTATATATCTTTTACTTTTTTAATTGCTTATTTTTAACAGAATCACAAATTCTATGTTGGCATTTTATATATATTGCAGTGATATTGATTAGATTCCAAAATTATTCATTATCCAAATATAATTTATCCAAATTATCCCAATGTATTTTTTAGATTTTTTTTTGAATTGCTGAAGTTAATAAAAATTAAGCACATTCAAATATCATCGATGTAAGCAAGTAAGCAAGTGAGCTAGTGTTCTCACAAATTAAAATATTCCTACATTAATTTTTGTTATGTTTGCAAAAATAAAATTATAAATATTGAATATTGTGAATTTTTGGAAAATACGTATTTCACTGTACCTAACAAAATTGTTAGCTCACAATAAACAATATATTATGTATAAACAATAGATAAAGCAAATATAAGAGCAATACAACAACAATATAATGAGCAAAGAACAAAACTAATGCAATATTTATTTATTTGGCAGTTTGTTATTATCAATAATTATTATTATTATTGAAATGAAAAATAACACAAATACTATATATTGTGGTATTCGGAATAAAAGTGAAACTTTGTTTTCATTTATGTGAGGCAGAACGCTTATAGCGGGGTTTCTAAAGCCAAATACATTAGAAAAACAAACAAAAATTACTAATTAGTATTGTGAGTGTTGTAAATGACCGAATAACTGCAATTACCTTTCACTACGATTGCAGTCAAATACAGACATGAAGATTATACATAAAATTCAAAAATCTGAGAATTATAAAACACAAATTTCACTTTACTAAATTCTGAACAAAAATTAGAAGTTCAAATATAAATGATAAAAAAGATGCTATTGTTTAGCAACTGATGAAGCAACTATATCGATTTATCAAAACTTTGAAACGATCGTCGAAGATTAATGATGTTACAAATTAATTTATATTGCAATGTCGCAATACTTTTCGTAAATAGACTGCAGGAATAGAAATCTAAAATTTATATAGTCACTTTTTTATTAATTACAAAATTATTAATATAAACTTTGTAATAAATTATTAATAAAAGCTCAGGTAGGTAATTTTGAGTATCAAAACAACGCTAATCAATTTTTTTAATTTTAATAAATTAGGTTTGATATTAAAAATATAATTTTGTATATTTAATTCATGAAATAGATAATTGCCTAGTAGTTAGTAGGATAAACTGTTGATCCTTTTCATGTTTTGCAGGATATGTAAAGTCGTCGGTCACATTCCCAATTCGATTTAAGCAGCCGTGGGGTCTAAATCCTGAAACCTTTCACTGAAAAGAGGCTAATAAATAAGATAAAGGACACCAAAAGCAATATTGTACCAGCTATCAAAATTGTCGCTCCTCTTCTAAAACTGCATTTCAGCAGATGGACAAAAGAAATTAAATTCAGACAATCCGGAGTAATGATGAAAACACCCTCTAGTGAGCATACTATAAAATATTATTTGAAGCTGTCCAGAGGCAATTGCAGGAATATTAAATAGATCCTAACTGAATACTGCATTTTTAACAAAGTTCTGAACACACCCTGACAAGGGGTGAATATTAAAATAAAAATTTCACGGTTCGGAATTTCAGGGAATTCCTTGGAATTCTAAGAATTTTTAAATAATTCCATGATTTGAAAAGATTTTCAAACAGGTGCAATTTTAAATAATTTTAATGATTTTTCACAAATTCCAAATTCCAAAATTCTTGAAGAATTCCAGAGATTTCAATGAAAATCTCAATTCTTTTCTTCAAGTAAATAATTTAAAGAATTGAAGTAATTAGTCTAAAGTTCTGAACTTTAAGTTAAAATCTGATTTCTCTTCATCAAGTAAATAAATTAAAGAATTGAAGTTATTAGTTTAAAGTTCTGTATTTTAATTTAAAATCAAAATTCCCGTCTTCAAGTAAATAACTTAAAGAATTGAAGTTATTAGTTTAAAGTTCTGTACTTTAAGTTAAAATCAAAATTCTCTCCTTCAAGTAAATTACTTAAAGAATTGAAGTTATTAGTTTAAAGTTCTGTACTTTAAGTTGAAATCTAAATTCTCTTCTTTAAGTAAACAACTTAAAGAATTGAATTTATTAGTTTAAAGTTCTGTATTTTAAGTTAAAATCAAAATTTTCTCTTCAGATAAATTATTTAAAGAATTGAAGTTTTTATAGTTTCAAGTTCTGTACTTGAAGTTACAATCTAAATTCTTTTCTTCATGTAAACAACTTAAAGTATTGAAGTTGAAAATCACTTATTTTTTTTTCAATTTTGTCATGTACATCGCATAACTAGATATTTACGAAATTTCGCCCTTTTTCAATAGTAAAATAAAAAAATTGCTTTCACAAATTTTACTTCTTCCTCCACTTTTAGGCTAGGATAATCCTGTTTTTCTTGACCTCGAGCTGTTTTCTATCGAAGACAGAGCGGAATTCACTAGTCTGTGAGCATATTGATTGCTTTACATCTGATGCAGATTGATGGGTTCCTCTCAGATGAGCCCGTAACCCTGGATTTTCTGTCGATGAGAGAAAATCATCAACCCAGGGGGACCGCAGGCTTTAAGTGCCCTCCGAAGTTCGGAGACGACCATAAGAAGTTTTAGACTCTTTCCGGATTCAAATCGGGTACCTTAGTATCAGCAGTTATTCGGCTATATCATACTAGGCTAATGACCGTCCCTTAGAAGAAGCTTTCACAAATAAGTCCATTTCCAAGTTTGACAACAAAATTTTATCAGGATCAAATTTTGGACTTTTCGTTGTAGGTTGGTAAGATTGACAGACAAATGATCTATTTTCCTGTGGAAAACTGTTTTTTCACGGTTTTAAACTCAAATAATAGCAGATAACGTTAGCATCTACGTCAAAACGTAAGTGTTAATCCAAGTCATTGTTAAAGTAACTTGTAGTAAAGTAATTGCCAACGATCAACTGAGGATGACATATATCGTAAGAGTAATGTCGAAACTGGAGGGTTAACCTAGTTTAATGTGATCGTTGTTTTGGTCAAACTATCTGCCTTTGTATCTTGTACAAAACATTGAGTACTGTTACTGTTTGATGTTAAAAGTTTTGGTTGAGTTTATAGAGGATGTATCTATCGAAAATGATAGATCATTCGACTGAAGCCACAAAAACTTTTTTGATTTATTCAATTACAGCTGATTTTTGATATTATTCATTATTAGCCTCCTAATGACGTCAACCTAGATCTAGGACATATACAAATTAGAGTTTTAAGATGATTCCGAGACTTGAAGCTATTATTCCTTTATAGTTTTTAATATGGATCCCCCTCTGGTGAAGTTTTTATGTAAACAGTATACTTTTATATTTTTTATACCTTTGAAACCTGTTGTAAAAAATTTATTTGATATAGAAGCCGCTTAGAAGAGTTAGTTTTTGGTTAACGTAGCTTGGTTTATATCAACAGTTTAGTTGATGATTAATGTGTGATGACTCATACGTGATGCTTAATTTGATGACACATACATGATTAAATTACTGCTGATTTTACTACCAACTTGCAGCCTGGAACTTTCAGTAAATGCATAGTTACATAAATGCAGTGCCTTAGTTTAAATAAATTGATTAATTGTAGTGTGATTTAGTATTAGTGTAAATCTTAGTGTATTAATTGTTCTATTATTATTAATTTTATCTGTAAATACATTTTAGTCCTCAATAATTAACTAAACATTTTAATTTTCGTTACAATAGTAAGTTTTCCTTCTTCGAAATTAACTAATCAGAAGGAAAGTTGAATTTTAGTCCAAAATTATTTTGAATAAACTTATTTGAAAGCAACCTTAAAAAAATAAATAAAAAATAAATGAAACTGAAAGCATTTGTATATTTACCTGAAGAGGACAAGTTATATAAAAGCAGTAGGAACAGATTACTTCTAATGGACTTTTATCAAGCAGCAGCAAAAAGTCTTCAAATTTCGATAAAAATACATTTTTACAGTGATTCCTTCACTAAAAAGACATGATAAAAGAAAAAATCCGCCTCTTCAATTTAATAAAAATAATTTTTTGATGTATTTAACATTAAATAAGTATTTGATGTTTTTGTTTTCTGTTTAGTTTTGTGATAAAGTAAACACTTTTTATTAATACTAAATGAAAGTTTTGTATTTGTTTTTCATTAAATGTCTTAAAAATATTGAGATGTATTTCGTCCAAAAAAGCAATCATTATGACAGACGAGGGACATCAATATAAACGTAAATAAAATCTACCCTCTTTCAATTTATATATTTTATCTCTTCCACCACGAAATATTCACCATGGTATTATACTTGTCGACGTTTATCCATTTATATTGTGAAAATTGTATTAAGCATGGTTTGTCTTTTTACACTTGTTAAGTGATATTTGGATCATAGAAGTAAACCTTCAAATGTTTAAAGTTTATTATGAAATCATATTGACAAACACTATGCTCCAATTAAGTTTGATCATTTCAACTTTGTTATCAAGCTGTTGTGCATTATATGCAAAAACTTCCAGCGTAATTGAGTTAACTGACGACAACTTCGACAAACTTGTCATAAATAGTGACGAAATTTGGATTGTTCAGTATTTCGCACCTTGGTGCAGCCATTGCAAAAATTTTGCAACCGAATATGAAAAAACGGCTAACATCTTGAAGGTAATTCAATAAATAACTGAATAAACTTTACTTTTTTGATTTTAATTTTTACATCAGGGCCTCATCAAGGTTGGAGCTGTAAATGCGAATAAGTATAAAACTCTTGGTGAGAGGTTTAGCTTAAAAAGTTATCCAACCATCAAAATCTTTGGTTTGAACAAACATGAACCTATTGATTACAGCGATGAAAGGGAATCCAAAGGTTTAGTAGAAGCTGCAATCATGGCTATACACCAAACGATCGACTTGAAGTTAAATAATGAAACTCTTACAAAAAATAAGGTAAACAAAATTTTTCATTTATTATCACGAAACAGCTCCGTTCCAAAAATAAAAATTTTTAGAAATTGAACTATGTAATATCTTTGGACGACGGAAATTTTAACCAGTTGGTTCTAAAATCCAAAGAAATGTGGTTGATTCAATTTTATGCGCCTTGGTGTCAGCATTGCAAAAGTTTTGCTCCGATTTGGAACACCGTAGCAGAAGAACTTGACGGCAAAATCAAATGCGGTGCCTTGGATGCGACAGAAAATAAAAAAATTGCAGATGTTTATAAAATTACCAATTTTCCCACGGTTAAATATTTTGGGCCGGGAAAATCCAACAAAAAGAACGTTGTTGATTATAATGGTGGACGCACTTCGGTGGATATTGTCAACTGGGGATTAGAGAGATATTTAGAAAACGCCCCCGACCCCGAAATTGTCCAAGTAAAAATTTCGACAACTAAGTTATTTTGATTTTTTATTTGTTCCGTGTTTAAGATAATAAATCCGGCGATATTTCAAGAAGCTTGCGTTAGCAAACCGCTTTGCGTTCTTGCGGTCTTACCAGAAATTTTGGATTGCCAAGCTGGGTGCCGATATGAATACTTGAGTGTTGTAGCAGACTTATCAAGGAAATATAAGAAGAAATTGTGGGGGTAGTTATTACAGGTTGGTACGTATGAGAAAGCTTTACAAATATTATCTCCAGGTGGACCTGGAGTGAAGGCATAACCCAAGCGGAATTGGAAAATTCCTTGGAAATTGGTGGTTTTGGCTATCCAGCTATGGCAGTTATTAACTTCGAAAAGATGAAGTTCTCTTTATTGAAAGGATCCTTTTCCCTAAGTGGAATCGATGAATTTTTAAAGTAATACTCAGCAAAAATTTGAAAGTAACTTTTTATAATTCTGATGTTTTAGAGAAATTTCGTTTGGTCGAGGAACCACTTTTTCCATTAAAAATGGCAATGTTCCGAAGATTGCAGTGGTAAAACCATGGAATGGATACGATGATCCTGGAGTAACTGACGAAGAAAAAAATTACGAATTTTTCGACTTTAACGAAAAGGACGAATTATAGTTTTGTGTTCATGCAGTTCAAACTGAATTTCTCAATTTTGGGGAACTTTTAGTTAGCTTTGAAGATTTTGTAAAAGATAATGTAATTTACGTTATTTTCCGTTTTTCTTTTATTTGAACAAACTGTTTTTGAGTTACAAAATAAAACGAACTGATTTAAATCGAAGAGTTTTTTCAGGATAAAGAAAGTATGTAGTACTTTGAGATCGGAAGTAATTAAAATAAGTAAACATGATAAAAAATTTAATCGCAATAATGGAATGAAGTGAGAAACTTGCATCTAAAAGTATATGACGGTCTTCTGTCATGTATAGTGACAATATCAAAACATGAAAAAAGCGGACAATCTGAAAACAGTGGAAGCTCGCAAATACATGACAAATGAAGGTATCGCCATAGAAACGAAGGGTCATGACGTGAACTCTATCTCTTCTAGTGCTACTGTATGATCACTTCTACGCTTTTTCTTCGAGATGTTATTTTAGGGTGACATAAACTAACTTGTAATGGTCATCACTTTTGAATAACACGCAATATTAAAAGTAATAAATTCATGAGGTGCATTAGCCGAATTTCACAAATTTGACATGAAAATGAAATACATACAACACTCGTAATAATCAATTTAATATTACAAATAATTTTGTATACAATAACGTAGCGTGATTGATGATAAAAATATTTTTTCTCTTGTAATTTGTTAAACTACCAGGGTGGAATGAAAAATAATATTTGGATGGGTGACCGATTTCAGAACGCCGCCGAATTACTTGTCAAACATTAGTCGTTTACAGTAAGTCCCAATACTTTTAACGATAAAAGAAGTTAAGTAGAGAAAGACACCTACTACCGGGTAAGCGTCTAATATCGGATATGGGTATTCGTCTGAAGATCTTTTTCCGGTGATGGGACGAGCAGCCAAGAGTGCTTTTGAACTTCGTTCCGGTTTGAGCACAAACACAGTCAAAAGAAGACGCCTAGTCAGAGGGTATTGGCCTAAAGGCCCCAATGGGTAACCAGCTTATGGAGATCTTTATCATACCGAATCAAGTCAAATCATACTCACAGATAAAAATAAATACACAGATAAAAACAGATAAAAAATGCAGTAAACTGGAAATTGCCCAAAGACCACAGCACCGATAGTCAAGTCCCAGGCAACATATTGCCGTTCTTTGGAAACACAAACGAGACACCAAATATAGACATCGGCCAAGCACCCAGAAGTACAGAAACAAAATCTTCAAGATTCAGAAGAAAGCGGCAATTCGGATCTGTTGAGCGTAGAACACTGTGTCTCCCTCCTATAGATCTTAGGCAGAGGAAAAGTCCGCTAAACTGCAATACCGACGATGCCATCAGAATCTCCCCAGAGCTGAATTGATGACAGCATAGCAGAATAGACCCGGAGACTTATCCTGGATATCTTCTGGCATGGAGGTTTTAGTTCCTACCTAAACAAGATCGGTGAGGATGCAAGCAAAACATGTTATTTTTGCAAAGAGGAAGACCATGCCACACATATGTACTGTGTTCGAATGTCACGAGGGGGATGAAATGAGAACGATAACGGCCAGGAAGGTGGGTAGGCAATTCTACTCATCCCCATTAACTAACTACAACTCATGAAATTGAAGTTTAATTACTTGATAAATATTTGAGCATTTTATCAAAAAAGCATGGAGATCTTATTATCTTAAATGAATAACAATATTCCAAAACTAAACAATAAGATTAACTGGGCCAAACCATACCTGAAAGTGGTAAACTGAACCAAAGCCAAATGATAAATTTGGCCAAAGGTAAATTTAACTAAAATTTTGGAAATGGTACACTGGCCCAAAGACAATGGGAATTGTCTGATAATAATTTTTGAGTTCTGGTTAACACAAAGATGCTTTTAATGAGTAAAGCGACTCGAAGATCCCGTCTTTCTAGATCTTTAATTTTCGAATTGAAGCCGCTTCAGAAATGTTTTTAATAAGTTGAGCGGTACAAAGATCCCGTCTTTCTAGATCTGTAGTTTTCAAGTTGGAGCCTATTCGATGAAGTTCTTAATTAGTGATGGAGCGACTCAAAAGTCCCGTTTGGTTAAATTAAATTAATTTATAAATTTTATATTTTGTTGGGGGTGTATGTATTACGTAAGAATCAAACCGAAGATATTAATTTTACTATCCGCGAATTTATTTCGAAAATTGTCTACTATAAACATAAATAGACCACTATTGCTATAGTAAATTAAATCTGCTCGAAAAGTAAATTAACAGAGTACAATCCAAAGGGAAAATATCTCAAACGTTTTTGTTCGAATTCCAACGAATTCATTGAATTTTAGTAATTCCAATGAATTTTAAAAATTTCTGAAGAATTACAGGAATTTTCAAAGATTCTAGAAATTCTCAAAAATCTCCAAACATGAGAAATTATAAAAATATTATAGATATACAATGAATTCCAGGAATTTGCATATTTGGAATTTGGATATCCAAATCTTTTAAGAATTTCCTAAGAATTGTAGGGATTTCCAAGCAATTCTAAAAATTTTCAAAATATTCCATGGATTTTCAATATCTTAAAAAAAATTTCCAAGTTCAATCTATGCAATTGTAATAATTTTTCTTAAATTCTGAGATTTCCAAGAAGTTTCCGATATTTCCAAGAAATTGTAATGACTTTCAGGAAGATTACAAACAAGTGTACTCAAAATTTTCATGATATTTATTCCAAAATACTGCTATGCCAAATCTGTATAGTGAATTAAACCTTTAAAAAAGTATGGTATTTATAGTAACCACGAATTCCTAAAATTAGTAAAAAATAAATCTTTGACGATTAGTAAAAAGACCTTAAGTCACAAAAGTCGAATGTTGAGGAGAATGAAAAAACGTTTACTCTTATTTTGTGCTGAAGTTTCTTATATTACAGAATTGTGCTTTTACCAGTATTTAAGTGTTTATGAGACATAACTAATTCCTTAATTTTAATCTTCTAGGTGTATTCCTTATTAGTTTTTGATGTGACTTAAGGCTTTAGGATTTCTTATAGTAAAAAATTTATAATCTTAAAACCTTAAGTCAACTTAAGGCTTTAGTACTATTGAAAAGCGCCAATATTTTTTTAATACTATAACCTTATAACTGCAGTTTTAAGTTAAAAACATTACAATCGTGCTTTGAAAATTTGAAAATACATAATTTTTATATTTTAGAAATTTAGATATTATTAACAGATAGGTAAAAGATAGGATAAAAGATTATAATTTGAAATTAAATATTTTTATATTTTAGAAATTTACATAGCTAATGCTTATTAATTATCACTATATTCAATTAAATCTGGATCTTCTTCGGTTAAATCATCTGTGGTCACCAAACTGTTATAAAATGGATGGAATACGGGTGGTATTAGATGAAGAAGATCGACAAGATCTTTTTTTTTCTCTACTGAAATTTCAATATGTATATCCAACCGATCTCTTCTACGTAAAAAATTAACACGTTCAAAATCGGCTTCTTTATGCAAAACATTTTTGTAGTTAATTATGCCAACTTCATCACATCTGTACTGCAGCCAAGTCACGTCATGCAGTTTAAATTGTTTTTTGTTGGTATTTTTTTTTCTATACACTAGAGTGTTGGTTAGAAGACGGGAAAAATTATAAAAGTTGTTTATATTCATTTCTACCACCTCGAATTTATTTTTTTTGCCAGTTCTTCTAACTAACTGAAACCAGTCATGTGGATGGTATATGGAAGTTGCGGTACTCTTTTTTTGCTTCTCTATCATGGAGTGATCCACATCGCACTCCATGTGAGTATGACCGGGTTCCAAAAATTTATGATTAATAATCTTTAAATTTGTGGACTCGGTCATAAAAAAACTTAAAAACATGGCACTCACATGACTATTTTTATTTTGGCCTTGGCAAGTGTCGGAATAGAAAGTTACTTCCTCAATGTTGGGATCCAAATTTTTCAAATGAAGATATAAACAGGAAGCAACTTCATTGGCACCTCTTCCTGCGATAGCTTCATGCCACATGTAGTTTGTAGAATTGCCATTTGCATTGTCATGGATTGTTAAATTGAATGTCCATAACTGGCGTTTATAAAATGCCACTGACGACGTTAGAAGAGGAGTTGGTAAACATTGTTGCAAGTCAAACGAAAAGCATTTCTTTTTAAGATTTGCTTGTGATTCCACTTTGTCTTGCTTTTTTGATGAATATGCAAAATCTGCCTTTTCTTGATGTGCTGTTAGTTCGTTTGTGGTGCTAAGTTTTTCCTCTTCATTTGAACTTACTGTAATTTTTATATGTAACGTGTCACATTTGTGACACGTATCAACTGAAGGTTTTTTGAATTTTAATTTGCATTTATGAAACTCGCGCTCGTAGATCATTCTTGAAACGGGTTTATCACACTTTTCTTTGTACAAAGCGTACATTTTACTTAAGTTTAAATGAGATGGTAAATATTTTTTGTCATTGGTTCGACGAGTATAATGGCTTTCGTAAGCTGGAAACGAATTAATATGCTCAAGAACTGCTGCGATTTCTTCGTTACTTTTTTTATTTACGGTTGACTTTTTTCCACGATTGTCTTCTAAAATAATACCCGATGCACTGTCAACCTTTTTTGAAACCGAATTTCGAATAAAAGTTTCATTTTCATCAATAGTTGCACAAAAACAACTTTTGCACACACTAACATGTTTTCCATATAAATGGAAAGAATATTCGTATGTAACATTTCGTCTTCTCGCATTTTCTGCAACTGATCGTGGACGTTTTATTTCATTTTTTGATACTGAATTAGCAACATAGTTTGCTCGTTTATCGTGACTTCCGAGCTGCCAATATTCTTCAAAAATTTGCTGTCTAACTTCATCTGTTAGTTGTATAGAACATTTTTTTCTGCACTCCTTTAGAGGCTTGAGCTTTCTAGCTGGAATTTGTTTTCCACTGACGGTTTCATATGATTTTCCGGTATTCATTAAAGCAGTTCTCTGTTTGCGAACCTTTGTGGACCACTTTTTTGGTGTTGTAGAAGTTTGGCAATTGGAAGAAGATGCCAAAGTTTCCTTTGTATTAGAAGGAAATTCTTTGTCATCTTCCGAAATGCTTTCCTGATTTGTTGGCGGTACATAATCTTGATCGAAAATACTGTCATCGGAGCTGAATGCTTTTTCTACATCTGAGCTCAATGAAGGAGGTGATGATTCCCGAGAAAACGATGGTGGAATTTCAGCTACTTCAGACGTAGAAGACCTCGGAGGATGAGATAAATCTTTCGAACATGATGCTTCATCTAAAATAATACCAACTATTATCTTGGGGTTGAAAACTACATAAGTTATCGTTACAATTTTGTTAAAATTTGCTGTACTTACTAACCTTTCTCATTCAATTTTTCAGTCATCGCAAGAATCTTTCTTGATCTGTTCATTATTATAACAATTTTAACTAATCACACACTATCACTATTGAAGTTTAGATATTTGCAGTTTACACACGAGAATACAAAGTACAACTGAGCTCTGTTGGATATAATAACTTAACATTGATAACATATTATTTTGTTTATATTATATTCACCTGCCTTTTATCACTTTTGTTAGTTGCTAGTTGTTAGTTATTATCTATACCGCCAAAAAGCAATCACTTCTGTTTATATTATTTGCAATTTCTTGTAAACAGAAGTGATTCGGTTGTTGCATAGATAATGTTAGCAGCTAAGAAAAGTGATAAAAGGCAGGTGAATATAAACAATAATTATTTGTAATTTGTTTGTTATTCTTTTTGATTGTAATGTTAATAGATATGATTTAATTGGAATTTAAGAAAATTATTTACGTATTTTAAGTATATAAACATATTTAAATTAATATTTAAAGCAGCAGAACTAATTTATACGTAAGACAATAAATACAACATAATCCAATCATATTTAGGATAATTTAAAATTATTTATAAAATAATCAATACGGAAAAAATTTTTGAACTAACGACCATTAGGAAAATTAGACATATATTAATAATATATCCAATATTAAATTTGTTTTACACGCTTTTTTTTACACAACCTTGAAGTTATACTAATCAAAAATAATTTTCTTTTTCTGTAAAATTACCAATAACACCTCGTAAATGTTTCGTATAACAACCTTAACTGGACTTAAGGTTTTAAGATTGCCATTCATAACTCCTGGGAGTTTGATATAAGAACCTTAAGTTGACTTAAGGTCTTTGGATGACCAAAAGTTGCAATATTGTTTTAAGTTTATTGTATTTTATCTTTATTCCACTCATCATAAATAATTAGACTTAAGGTCTTAATACGAATCGTAAAGTAGAAAATTAGCTATCAGATGGTGTATTTAACTCAAAAATGGCAATTTGTGACTTAAGGTCTTTTTACTAATCGTCAAAGAAATATAAAAATGCAAAAAAAAAACTAAAAAATAAATGTTATGCTCACACAGAAAAATTTCATAACGAAAATTCACTAATATTACAAGTTACAAGTAACTTGAAATAATCCTCCAAATAATTTACCTCCCAGTTACCAATGGTTTTTAATGTTTAGTAATAAAATATCCTATGCTAAAAGGATTGCCAAAAATTATTCTCCAATGTTATTCATTAATCATTAGTAATAATAATCAACTTGTACTTTCCAATTAATAGTGGTAGTACTATAATGAAAAGCGATCCTGATGGGTATTTAAATTATTATTTGAACAGACTCGAGTAATTAAAAAACATTTGTACAATGTATTTGTAATGGTAAAACGTACACAAATATGTAGTGACACATGCAACGAGATAATAAATTTCTAATGTGCTGCAGTCTGCTGGAATTGCTTATTTATGATGTTAAGAATATTGGAATTTATATTATAGTTTATTGCGAGTTTTTAGTATTAAATGACTTGCAACCTGCCGATAATATGTTTAGTTGTTTTCTAAATTCAAACTTTTTTTTTAAATTTTTACATTCACATGGCCATAGCCCCCAAAATATTGATTTTTCAGGAACAATTGCGTAGTGCTTTTTAAAGAGCGTGAAATAATCTACAAACTAGATTCACACCTTTTATTGTCTAAAAATAATGTCTAAACATTACGTGCGTGAACTTGGCTCCCCTTTTTTCAAAATTAAAATTTTATTTTGTTGTTTTCGATTGTTTTCCACTTGTTTTCAATTGTTTGTTCTTTATCATTTGTTGTAAAAATTTTATTTTTACAAAACAATTGACAACAAATTAAGAATAATCGATAACAACAATAAAAAATTTTAATTTCGAAAAAAGGGGAGCTGGTGCAAAATCTTATTTCGCAATTTTCGCGGTTATCATTTGATTTAAAAATTTTATTTTTAGAAAACAATTGACAACAAATTAAGAACAATCGAGAACAACAAAAAAAAATTTAATTTTGAAAATTAGCTGGCGCAAAATCTTATTTCGCGATTTTCGCGGTTATCATTTGATTTAAAACTTTTATTTTTACAAAACAATTGACTACAAATTAAGAACAATGGAGAATAACAACAAAAAATTTTAATTTCAAAAGAATGGGAGCTGGCGCAAAATCTTACTTAGGGTCGTATTCACTAAATTATCCCTTAGTTAAAGATCTCTTAGTTAAGGACAGGGTTCTTGAAGGGATCCATTAAAAAACCCATTCTCTAATTCATCCTTCAGGTAAATTTTTGTACCTAGCAGTTGTCGTTAACTAATGACGAAGCTAATGTTTTTAATCGTGATAGTACACGTGGTGTATAAGAGTAATGGGTTCTCATTGGTTGATTTAAAAAAATAACCTATAAAATATTTTACGTTTAACGTCAAGAAACAATAAACTACAACTTATAATTGAACAAAATTTGAAGTACGGAAATTTAAAATAAAAATTTATTTAACAAAATAAATTATAGTTTTATAGTCAAAATTTAAATTACGGTAATTTAAAATATTTAACAAAACTTTTAAAAATTAATAATTGAAAAAACTACTGTTTTTAGGATAACAATATGCAAATTAGTTGAATAATTTATAAATTTATCTAACATGTAAATAATAATAATTTGTTAAATATTTTCACATGCTATTTAACAAAAACCATATAGTTAGTTGAAATAAAAATTCATTAAACATAAGAATAATATTATTACGAGCGCGTCTTCCTAATAATCCTAATAAATTATTATTTATTTCTTCATTATTCAATTCTTCTTCAATTTCTTTCAAATCATCATCTAAAATTTTACAATTTATAGTAATTATTATTTTACAACAATTATCAAATTTTTAACAATAACTACTTCCAGATTATACAATTGCTTGATGTTATGCAGTATTCTGCAGGCATAAATAATTTTAGTTATAAATGTGGGGTGGTAATTCATTACTAAATAATTATAATCAATTTATTAATTTTTAATTTAAAAAAAGACATGTTAGGAAATCGTTTCATAAGAACGTTTCTATAATTTTTGCGTAGTTATATTATGCGTTTAAAATATACCTTTTGCGTAATTTATCAAGAATATTATTTAATTGAATATTTATTTTGAAAATAAATTCACTTTTCAAGATTCAAGTTCACATTCACTAATAGAAATAACTCTTCAATTTTCTTAATGACACCTACTGACCATCTCTCAGTTAAGGGATCAACTTGGTGTATTTTGACGCTGATTATGGATCCCTTCGAGTTACAGAATGCGCAAATCCTTATACCTGAAGAGATCCCTCACCACTCTGCCAGGTAAAGATCGATCTTGAAGAGCGGTATCTAACTAAAGAATCTTTTATTATTACAGAATAGGTTTTGTCATTAGTTAAGAGATCCTCTCCGTTGAGATCCCTTAAAAGTTAGAGAATACGACCCTTAGCAATTTTCGCGGTTATCATTTGATTTAAAAATTTTATTTTTACAAAACGATTGACAACAATTCCAAAATAATCGAAAACAACAAAACAAATTTTTAATTTCGAAGAAAGGGGAGCTGGCAGAATAAATGTTTTTTGAGATTTTCTTCATTTTTTTTGCAAAATCAATAAAAAATTATCAAAATAATTGAAAACAATCGAAAACAACAAAAAAAATTTTAATATTTTAAAAAAAGGGGAACCAAGTTCACGCACTTCTAACCATGGTATTTTTTTAAAAAACGAAACATTAAAAAAAGTAAGGACTATAACTTTTGCTTAGTAAAAATTTTTGAAACACCAATCCATTGGACAAAACATCAAGAAATAAATAATTACAAAATTTTCATTTTTAATTATAGCAAAATAAATCATATAATTTATATTTTAATTAGTTTTGCTTGAATTTGTACTGTATTATGAAGCAAACAAGACTAAAACAAAAACAAAACAAGTGAAAATTGTTGAAAAAATTAAAAAATTAAATTTATAAGAAACCATAGTAATGAAGTATAGTAATAAAGTAGTAGTAGTAGAAGAATAGTAACTAGAGTTAATTTAAATGATAAAGGAGGCAGACACATAGAGATAATATTTAATGTAATAGAAAATATGATTACCGAATCAGATGGGGAAGAAGAAATTCTTAGAGTTTATAAAAGGAAACATTAAAAGAGAATGTAATGTGGCAAAGAAGATGGAATTTAACCAGGAAGTTATCAATTTTAATGACATTGTGGAAATAATTCAGAATAAAATGTTATAAAAATGAAAGTAGAAAATTAAAAATTTTACAAAATAATTAAGACAAAGAATAAAAATAAAATTTTTATAAATTAAAAAAATACTGTTATAATCTGGTTAAAAAAATTAGTAAGAAAGAAAATGAAAATGTTTTGCAAATCAATAAAAAATAATTCATAGTATTAACGGAAAAGTTTATTAAAAAAAATTTACAAATAAATTCATTAATCGAAAACTTTTTCAAATTATTAATAAATTTAAAAAAAAAAGATAAAACTTAAAAAGGATAATATATTTTTCGAAATAATTTACACATAATATATTCGAAATAAATATCTTTAATTTTTTTTGATTTGCTAAAAATATTTTGTAGATTGAGGCTTAATTATTTTGTTATGCTTACTTTATTAATTATTCAGATTGCTTTATGAAGTGTCGTGGTTTCCCTTTATAATTTACATACAATTCCCACTAGTTATGCCACATTGTTGGCCTTCATTTATTTGATGATAAATGGTGGATTACGCCCCCAGAGCGTATGTATTGAAATTACTGCAAGTACGCCAGTAGAGAAACATTATATTAGGGTAGCGTGGTGTAATGGCGCCGTTATATGTTCCACCTTCTGCTTTGAATATTGATCACCTTCCTGATGTATTAAAGATGTTGTGTAGTGGCTGCTGAAGCGAGTACTTTGGTTCTATTGTGGGATATATTAGTGGATATTGCGATTTACTGCGCTTATTATACACCTTCATTTTCGTAAACCTCACAAAGTAAAACAAAATTCGTGTACAATTTCTTTAACCAACATTAACTTTCACACTAATTTAAATGATTTTCTCTAATATACCCATATCAAAATCTTGGCACGTTTTACACCTAATGCTTGAATATTATTAGCTTTAAACTTAATTAAAATATTAATGAACATAGTAGTTTTTAGTGTTTTACCACAGAATAATAAAATTCATCTTATCTTTTGCATTGCTAACATTTTCTTAAATCCATCTTATATATTAAAAAAAAATTAAAAAAAAAAGGAAACATTAAGTTAAAAGTGAAAGATTTTATTAAAGAAGAAGCGGCATGAAATAGAAGAAAGTGAATTTAAAATAAAGTGATATAGAAAAGAAATTAATTTCAAGACAAACAGTTTTAAAATTATAAGAAAAATATCACAGCAATACATAATCATATATGAATTTGCCCTTTGAACTGAAGTCTGAAGCTTCTATAATTACTTCCAATACTACTTCATGTTACCATAAATTATTATTATTTATGACTTCGAGGTGAACTGATATTTAACTGCTAACTATATTTTTCAGACGGACGGCTATAAAATTTTCTAATATTAGACACCGTAAATCGTTTTAGTCTATAATTGATTAAAGCATCTTAATCATCGACTTAAGAGAAAAGCACATTCCGTGTTCTGCAATAAACAACTTGACGGTTTTTACTACTTTTAAAGACAATTTATGGAAGCTTCCAAATTTGTTCTGAGATAAATACTTTGCACTGATTAACAATTAAGAAGTAATTTATTGCACAATAAGTATAAAAAATATATTAAACATATATTAAGCAACGCGACATCTGTGGAATACCAGAGCTTAAATATTTTAATAGCTATATTTGTCCTGGCATTGATATACGTAACTCAGTGGTATTATCACTGTGGTATTACGTGGCTAACCTCTCGTACTTAATGTTTTTGTGCTGTTTGGTTAAAGAAATAAAGGGGCTACATCGGTTCTAACGCAAATCAAAAAAACGAATGTGAGTAGATTGCCGTATATAAACTATTAAATAAAATATTTTAAAAAGTAAAAGAAAAAAAGCTGAAGCGGTTAACAGCTAGAAATAAATAACAAAAGGTGAATACTATGTACATATAATGAATTCTTGCAGAATTTGGGTGCGGAAACGAAACACGCAGCTTGTGGATTAACATTTGAACAGCAGCCAAACTTGTTGGCAAAAATTTATTTGTTTAGTTAGGAAGTTGAAATTTCGGGTCATTAAATTGATTCCAATCAAATAATTTATTTTTCAGGTAAGTATAGATACTATACGACGAAGTATATCGCAAAATTTTAGGCTTAATTTTCCTTACTTTATTAATATAATGTAAAAACGGTTTTATTTAGCTGTATTACATTTTGGAAAGAAAAATAATTTCCGGTTTTTACGTAGTTCCCGTGGTTATTTAATTTTTAATAAGAATGTTGTTAATCAAAATTGCGAATTATAGGTATATTACATTTATATTTTAAATTAGAAAAGTTTGAGGTTCCTTGTTAATATTTTTAAACTATATTTTTAACTCAATTATGTCAAAAAGTTATGTTTAGAATTTTAATATAAAAATTATTAAAATTTTTAAGCAATGCTGGCAGCCGGTGTGACTTTTGACTTTGGTTTTAACAAGAATAAGGATTTTGTATTAGGCTCAACTCAGACTCAAGCTTAGTGACCTCTCTTTTTGTTAGCGTTTTTACCACAACATACAGACAGAGGTAATAAATAGAATTGTTTCCGAGGTTTAGGTAATTTAGGTTTTGTAAGATTCTTGTTTAAATGTTTGGCAAGACCGCTGTTTGTTGCTCGAATCAACCGCTAGTTTGGTTTTGCCTGGTCTAGTTTATTATTATTATCATTATTAACGTACACGAAACTATTATTAAGCTTTATCTTTAATTGTTAGATGTGAATTTAGGATTTGCTTGTCTACCTTTAATATTACTGCAGCTAATATAATAGAAACTTCGGTCGGAGGATAACCAAACTTTGTCCAGTGCTAGAAGGAATAATTCCCATTTTATTCCAGGATATAAAATTCTCTTTTACGTGCAAATATGAAAAATGGGGTTCAAAGGATGAATTTCAATTTAAGCAATAATTTAATGAGCAAATCAACCGGACAGTGTTTTCAATAGCATAATTGGGTGAAAAAATAACAAATTTTAAATTGGCCCATCTTCACCAAGTTGGATTATGAAACAACAAAATGGTTAAAATTTTTAAATTAGTTGGAAAAATACTTTTAGGCAGAAATGCGTTGAAATAATTTTAAAACAATTTAAAGCGATTATTATAAAGCAACTAAATATTTTTTCTTTTAACCGTAAGCGAATCTCTTGCGAGTTTTATTTTTAAAACGAAAATTAATCAAAAGTGCGTTTGCGTTTGATAGAACAGGGAAGCCGACTGTGAGCTTAAGCAAAAAGCATAATCAGTTTTTTTCTGGTATTCAAGTTTTCAGAAGAAGCGCGTGCAAATTATTTGTGTTTGAATTTTAGCTTTCTTGCCGCTTTATTTCATTTTAGACACTTTTTCGTCTTTAATTTATATTACTCGAATAAAATGATACAAAAACTTTGTGTGCACAAATTTTTAGTTTGTTTCGCGAAAGTTCATAAATTTCTATTAAATAAAGTAATAAATTCCTCCTTTTTTGTCTAGTATTTATTTTTCTCTATATTGTTTTGAGATTTTAAATTTCAAATACCATTTGAGCCGCTTATTCAATAAACTTTTTGGATTTTATTTCAAAGAGAAAATATCAACCACACTTCAATGGAACTATTTTTTAATTACCATTACCTACCTTTTAAAATTACTTTCAAAACCGCTTTTGTAATAATATATTCGACACAAAAGAATGTTTTAAAATTACTCGACTGTATCAACATGACGTGAAACACTAAATACACAAAACTATTAAAATGAAAAAAATGTAAACATTTATTCGAAAAAATTTGTACGACGGAAAATTATACGACAGGATTTATTGCTAAATGCACTACTAAATACAATCTGATTTAAAAATATTCTGATTGACCGATTTCTTTATTAACTTAATCAAATATGGAAATCAATCGAGTTCCACACTAATCAAGTTTCACATCTATTACACATCAATCGAGTTGCACATCATAGAAATTAAACATTATAATCTGAAAATAATTTCAAGCATATTAAAGTAAATTCAGTAGGTTTTGCCTACTGAAGCATAGTTAAAATATTAGCTCCTGATATTAAACCGGACCAAAATAAATAATCCACAGGGTTAACGTTGATGCGTGTTGCAACTGTTACACTCTGTATTTGTATTCAAGATTCCCAAATTTGTGTAATCCAACTTTGATTACACACCAACTAGAGCCCGTGCCAAGTAGAAACAGAACCGACAATTATCGTTTTTTAGCAATAACTTTCTTAATTTTCCAGATACCGCAAAAATTGTAATATAGAAATTTAAAGAACTAATAAAATTCTTTAACCCTTCACTGCATTTTGATGCACATATGCAACCGCAACTAAATATTTCAGTAGAAGTTCATTTAACCCTCAGAACAGCGAATACTGTTATGCTGCAATCTGTAATATATTGTTTATGCATAATTCCAATTGATGGAGACCGAAAGTTTCTTCTAGCTTGCCACATGTGACTTAACCACATGTACTTAGTGCAGGTGTATGTGCTTCTGTTATGTGCTTCTTGTTACGTTCAAAAGTGATTATATTTGGGCTACTTTTGATTGAAAAAAATTATTATCAGGTAATGTATATGTTTATTTATATATTATTATATGATTTAGCTCATTATCTTATTGTAATATGTAAATACAGCTATTTTTTTGTGTGTTGCATTTATGCATCATTTTCCATGTAAGGTATAATACATACCACTAGACAATAGACAAAATGATGCATATATGCAACACATCAAAGTAGCTCTTTTGGAGTACTATTGAAATACATTGTCTTATATTTTGCTTATGTAAATAATTTTTTTAACAGAACAGGCCTGACACAGAACCAAATCTAGGGGCCAGTGCAAATATTGTCATAAGACTAATTCGTAAATTACCACGACATGTAAATTATCGAGTTTATTTTGACAACTACTACACCACTCTTCCTCTTATGGTACACCTCAGCCAACAAGGTATTCAAGCGTTGGGCACAGTACGAAAGAACCGATTACCAAATTGTACTTTGCCGAACATTGAAAAATCACCAAGAGGAACAATGCAGGAATACATAACTACAGTTGACAATATTGATATAGCATCTGTTGTCTGGAAGGACAACAAAGTTGTAACTCTCCTTTCAAATTTTTGTGGAATCCTCCCCATACAACAAGTACAACGATATGATAAAGTACAATCAAAGAAAGTATCAGTAGATTGTCCAAACTTAGTCAAAGAATACAACCGTCATATGGGTGGAGTAGATCTTACAGATAGTTTAATTGGGAGGCATAAAATAACAATTAGATCGAAAAAGTGGTACTTTAGAATATTTTACCATCTTATAGACATTTCAATAGTAAATGCTTGGCTGCTTTACAAGCGAGTTCATGAGCAGAGGAAAGATACATCAAAAATACTGACATTGTCAGAATTTCGCATTGAAGTTGCTACGGAGCTATGTTTATCAGGTTTAGGAATTACTAAGAAACGTGGACGCAGATCGAATCTTGACCAGGAGTTGGAAAATAAGAAAAAGCGTAAACCAGCTTCTTACATCCCTCCTCAAGGGGTACGAAAAGACCAAATTGCGCATTGGCCGATTTGGAATCCGAATCGTCTTCGGTGCAAACTACCGAAATGTACCGGATATACCCACGTAACATGTGAAAAATGTAATGCGTCACTATGTTTTAATGCGGGAAAAAATTGTTTTAAAGTTTTTCATGAATAAATAAATAATAAATCATCTTTATTGAGTGTTAGTTATCATATTTTCCCACTGAGAGTGAATGTTGCACATATGCAACATTTTGTGTTTAAGAGTACAACACATCACAATCGAACTTTACAAAAATGTAAAATGATGCATATATGCATCATCATAATAATAAACAATTATCAATCAAATTAACAACAATCGAATTTTTTGCTTATTTTTTCCGAATTGTGCACATAGTTTTACATAATATAACTTTTTTTCTCAAATATAAGAAAATTTGCGCAGTGAAGGGTTAAGTTTGGATATACAAGTTTTGCAGTATCTTAAAAATCAAGAAAGTTATTGCTGAAAAATGATGATTTTCGACCTGGCACGAGCCATGATATGTGACTCCAAAAGCATTTAAACCAAAAGTTTATGTTAAATTTAAGTTGAGATTGATTTTAAAAGTAATTTTGAATTGCGTTTGTAAAACTTGGTGATTTCTAATTAGTTAATATTAACGTAACAGAATATATAAATTAGTGGGAGGAGCCAAATTTATTAAATTTAATTCATTCATTTTTCGGTGGCTACGTGTTTTTCCGTAATTGCGCCAGCCAAACGGCCCGGAGCGCAGCGGAGAGCTGCGAAACTCACCAAAACCATCCCTGAACTCAATCCACCTCGACTGGTAAGTCCGCACTTGGCGAGGTACTACACGCGTGTGACGACTAAGACTAGTTCAGAGTACACGTACCGTCAACAGAAAACCCGTTAGTTGCAATTTCTATGTAGTCCCATGTTAAAACATAGAAAATTTAGATTTTGAAATGCCGGTTTCTCGAAAACTAATGGATAATCCAAAAAATATTATTTTTAAATGCACTTAAAAAATTGTCCTCTTTCTAATGGTATGATAATTCTAAAGGTAAAAAGGAAAAATTCGTAGAGTCAATTCCCTGACAGTAACCGAATTTTCTATACTAATTTTCTATATTTTGAATACTAAACAATATTATTCATAAAAATATTTACAATAAATATCTTTACCTTGATGCCCTGATGCTGATCAGGGGGTGGAAAGTGGTAAAATGCAGTTTAAATTGACGCGCACAAATGGATTAAGGATATCCACACTACTGCCACCTACAACTCCTAAAAACTATTTCAGAGTTTTGGTGCTATTATTCAGAGATGAATCATGAGAACCCTTTGCATCTCCTAAGTGGATTCTCCAAAACTTCACCCTTAAAGAGGTTCAAAGAGGTTTGAATTGAAATAGCGTTAAGAGATAAAATTTGTACCTATGTTAATAACGTATAAAACACAAAATTTATATTTTTATCATTTTAATCTTTATGTGACTGGAAAGGTACCCGGGTACCTTTTACAGTTCAAAAAAAACAAAAAATATTAATTTTTCAAACTGCAAAAAGTACTCGGATACTCTTCCAGTCACAAAAAGATTAATATAATTCAAAATCACAAGTAGCATTTTGTGACTAATGAAGAGCTAACAGCTGTATAATATGCAAAAAATAATGGAAAATCATATTGATGAAAATTCATCATTTTTCCTGTGATGAACAAAATTCATCATTTTGATGAACTAATTTCATCAATATAAGGATTTTTTCATCAATCACTTTTTTAGCAAATAGCTAGCTTACAAACGGAAAGATGATCGAAATTTTAATTTAACTGAAAACTATACTGCAAATTCTACACTGAAGCAAAAACCATTATATTGATGAAATTTGTTCGTTAATATAATGAATTTTGTTCACATCTGCTCAAAAATGATGAACTTTTCATCAATATGATAAACCATTTTTTTAAGTGTAGGATTAACGCTGCTGTATTGTTATTGCTACGACTCGGTGAAGGACCTAAATTCGTGGGTACGTTCTTTATTTTGAACTCCTTCAAGTATGGTAGCAAAATATCGAATGGATGTGATTCAATCTCTTTAATTCAAAAAAATATCCTACTTATGAATGAATGTAAATTTTATTTTAGTTAAACAAAACAATTGACTTACAAATTTAATTTTTGATTTATAACTATTGGCAGTGACGTATTAATATCCCTTCCAATTCCAAAATAATTTTCTATCCCAGTTCCAAATGTTTGTTCCAGATTTATGAGAAGCTGGTTGTCGTCCAAAAATTTAAATTATTATTCTTGAATCGAAATATTTTTATTTTATTTTCTTGGTGTATGCTTTGGTTATTAACTCCGCACGATTTTCTCTCTTTGGGGTTCAATCACTAACTCAAAAAAATGAACGACCTTCTTCGTTGGGATATCGTCGCAAACTCCTCTACGTGTTTCATCGCAGTATAAATAATATTTAATTTTCATAACAAAACAACAATAATTAATGTTGTTGAGAATAAATTTTACATATTTAAAAAACAGATTATACTAATCCAGAATCCCGAGAAAAAAAGAATTTCTTAAAATCGATAAGGCCGCCTTACCGAGTAGTTGTTTATATCAGGGCTGGCCAACTGATCGATTGCAAAGCGATTTTCAATCAATCATAGCCACCTACACTAGTCGCCGAAGAAAAAATCGTAGGCGAAATTTGATGTACAAGTGAAGGAAAATCTAAAAAAATTTAAGAAATTCAAGGAAATCTTAGAAATTACATATAACCTTACGTTTTCAATATTTTCGAAAGGAAATCATGAAACAATACAAGAAAATATCCAAAGAAATTTTAGGAAATCTGCAGAAATTTTAGGAAATCCGGCGAAATTTCGAGAAATTCAAGAAAATATCTGTTGGGACTTTTGGGTATCAGGTGTACAAAAACTGGGATGTGGTTTTTCTCCTCGTAATAAGCTAAGGATAGTATATTATACATCATAGGACTAAGGTGTTAATTTTCATCCTGCTTGCGAAACTTTTTGCACGAAGCGTTAGCCGAGTGAAAAAATTGCACAAAAAAAGGCGAAAAAAAATTTGCGGAAAATGATAAATTACATTGGTTAATAATTAAATTTGAGATTTTGAATTTGGACTAAATCGTACACGACGCTGGATATTGAAAAACCAAGCCAAAAATTTAACTCCGTTGCCCCATATGCAAAAGTTTAGGTTAAGAGCACGAAATATTGCGCGCTAATAAAAGTAGTACTTTACTCCCGAAATTGTGAAAATATGCTTCTTTGTCTACTTTTACCATAATAAATACTATACGAAATCCGAACTCTATTTAACCAGATCACAAGAGGTTCTTGACATAATCTCAAGAAATCCTATAATCCAAGCATAATTAGCCCGTTATAAGTAATATTCCAGTAATCACATAACTCATAATTATATCCACATATACCACATATCATGGCCTAGCATTTATGATAGATAAAATTGGGGTTGTTACTGACCCAACACTATATATTAACAATTTTGTTCTCATTTTTATAGTTAAATCCCTTTTATTTGATTGCAACCGAAAAAGCAATCTTCTTCATAGCGAAGACATTTCCGAATCGTTGGAGCTGTTTCTGCTCTTATGACATTTCAAATCCGTATCAGTCTTGTTTAAATGATATATTGATTAATAAAACTTAAATTACATAATTAAAATGTTTTTGTTTTCTTCGTTTGCTTTATTAGGTTCACCTGGCGCCCAGCATCAAAAGCGTCATTTTTAAAGTTGGATGTAGGGAAACCCTTTGAGTATGTAAACTGACAATATCCCAAGCTTAGAAATTGAATGTAAAGGCTAGCCGTTCTGAATATCTAAAGCCTTCGAGTCATAGTTGGTAAAGTCTGCACTTTAAGTGCTTAGTAATTATTTAACCCTTAATTAATTTAATAGCACATAATATATATTTTAAACTGGAACAATAAAGCAAATGAAAACAAAATGTAAGTTTTAAAAACAAACTGCAGCTATAATTAATAAAGTACATTAATTAAACCCGATTTGTAGCAGGTGTAATCGAATTTTCCAAAAATGTATACGACTGAGCAATAATTCTAATTAATTTAATTTACATTCTAAATCCTTCTGAGCGGGTAATTGTTTTTACTTGTTTGAAATAAACTTGGTGTCATAATGCTAAGATAACTGACCGTCTTTTCCTAAGAAGATTAATTGTCCAAAGTTTACAATTGGAAAATGTGTCATGTTTTAAGTAACTTTCAATATAGCTAATTTTGAAACGACAATTTCAATTAAGTTCCAAATTTTACATAATAAAATATAATATAAAATGATAATATATAAATATAAAAATAATGTGCTTTTAAAGTTTATATAAACCAAAATAATAGCTAAAATATTTTTTAAATTAAACTAATTAGATCCCGGGGATTACCCCAATAGGCGGCAGCTAAAGGCTAAGCTAAGTATAGCTCTTATCATACGTATATTATATCCATGCAAATTCTATAAAATGATAACAATTTTCTGGGCAAAACTCAATTTTTGTATTGTTTTGAGTAAGGAGTATGAAAACAATTTAATTTAATGTAAGCAGTTGATAACAGAATTAGAACATATAATGAGTATGCCTGAAGGGATTATGAAAGTAACAAAAAGCTAATGATATCAAAAGCTGTTAACATAGCGACGAGATACAAACTGAAGCGTATAAAGTTTTTCCACAACAAAAAATTTATATTCAACATAGGAGACATCTGGTTGTGATAATAATAAACCACAACACTACACTCGAGGGGCACACGTGATCTTGAATTTGTGGGTATAGCACTTCAACTTTTATATGCATACCAACCTAAATTTTTACGCAGCTTATATTTAAAAATTTTTGAAATAACAAAATAATTATTACTCTTGTTTAAATATATACAATGGCTCGAGGGCATACTTTGTTAAACGTTCTTGACTTTATTTAGATGGTACAATGAAAATTGTGGTCATCTTCACAAAAGCGACCTTAACTTTACTAGATAAAGACGTTAAATACCAAGCAAGTATTACTGAATTCCAGCACCAACCCTTTTGTACTCATATGTTATTTTATTGTGGACATAATATACCCTTAAGCAAAATTCATTAAACATTAACTATTCTTAGATGAATTCACTAAATCACAAAAACGTTTATTTTTATACAGCATAATAGCATCCGCATAGTTATACATAGTAAACTTAGTGCTATACATATTTTAAAATTTTACCCTATAGAATCCTTAGAAACAAAAAAACACTAGATCGCTAAATCGGTTTTTTCAAGATTACAGCTTCTCATACTCGTAACCTATCGTTAGAAAGAAAATCTAGTAAATGAGTTTTTATTGTAAAAGAATGTTTCTTCAGTTGATAGTTTAGCACCGCTCTTAACTATTTATACTTTTGTATTTATTGGATTAAATTTGTATAAATGATTTTTACTGCAATAATCTTCCAATCTTAATGCAGATAAGGAAAACTTCTGACATATACAACTAATGCAACCCCCATATACAAATGTTAGTGTGGTTGCATACCTAAATTGCTTTTATTATTATGTAAAGTAAAAAGAAGTGTAAATAAAATCTATCAAAATTTATTTAATATTTTAAGTTGGCATTTTAAGAAAATATTGAAACTCATCAAGTTATTTTTGAATAATTGATGATATTTTAAGTTAATTAACAACTTTGTTATACGCTATTTGTTGTTAAAAATAAACTTTAAGTTCAAAAGAATTTAAATATTAATGTGACTTTTTAAAATAATAAGTGAATATTTAGTTTAAAAGAATAATAATTATCATTTAAATTAATATTTAAATTTCATTATAAAATCTCATAATTAATAATTTCATAAATAATTTCTTCTAGTGAGTGTGAATATTGTGGAACTCGATTGGTTATATATTAGGCAATTTAATTGATAAGCAACTCGATTGGTTGTAACTGAATCAACGCTGGAAATTAGAATTATCAAATATTTTTTGTTTACACTCTGTAATGCTATTTGTTTCAAACTGAATCAAACTGAAAGCAATATCATAAATATGAATATTTTAGAAAACCCAAAAAATGCACTAAACACTTTTCAGAATTAAAATGTTTTTGAATGAATGAATTTTAATTCTGCAAAGTGTTTAGTGCATTTTTTGGGATTTCTAAAATATTGATATGATTAATATCGAATTACACTACTTAAACCACGTATCAATCGATTATTGAAAGCAATAACTTAACAATGTTATAAACTTCAACTAATTGAGCGATCTAATTAGGAAGAGCCAAGATGACTTACTAGGAAATGTATGAGGTGGTTTCCCACCCAGATTAATATTGATAATATTAAATATAAAATTAAATTAATAATTAGGTGATAGCAGTGTATTAAAACTACAAGTAATAAAATTAGTACAGTAGAATCCGCTTAATGTTACCAAGGATAATGTCATTATCCAGCTGTTATTTTGATCATTTTGTTTGGCAACCTGCGGCTTTTGCTTTTTTTTCTATTTTGTTCTAATCCAAGTCTTCTAAAATTCCCTTTTTTCTAAATTTTGCTTATTGTTATCAGTTAATATTATTAAAATGTTCTTGGCCCAAAGTGATCACATTAAGCGGATTCTACTGTATATTATTTTTATACTCGTAATATTAATAATTTTAGATATTATTGAATTGTATCTTCTTCAAAAACTTTCAACTACATTTTTGTATGTTTTTTGAATTTTTTTCAGGATTTCAGTTTGTTAATTTGATTATATTTTTATTTACTAGTGCTAAATCTTCAACTTATCACTAGCTTAATTGAATTTTGTGTTGGTTTTATGGGGATAGGGACGTTTCGCCCCCACCGTTTCGCCCCCGCCGTTTCGCCCCCACCGTTTAGCTCCCGCCGATTCGCCCCCAGCCGTTTAGCCCCCCCCCGTTTCGCCCCCGCCGTTTGGCGTCCGGCGATTCGCCCCCGTCCGTTTCGCCCTTGACCGTTTAGCCTCCGTCCGTTTCGCCCCTGACCGTTTTGCCCCTGACCGTTTCTCCCCGTATGAGGCCATCCATAAATTACGTCACACTTAGGGGGTAGGGGGGGTTATCTTAGATTTGTAACAAAAATGTATCAGGGGGTCCGGAGGAGTTTCAAATGTTTTGTTTTTTGGATCCATGGATTGGTTGTATGGTGCGGCCGGAAAAAAAAAAATTTTAATAAATATTAATTTTAAATTATCTGACTTTTAATTTATTTAATACTAGATGGCCCGACAGACGTCTTGTCCAAATTTCAATAAATACACAATTGCATCATTCTGGAGAACCGTCTATTACTTAAATGGAGTTCATAATGGACTCCATTATTTACGTAAGGACGATTCTTCTAATTTTTCAGCTCCCCCTCCCTTGTATAGGTACGTAATATTTTGGCCCCCCCTCTCATTTTACGTATGAATTAATTAAAAACGGTGGGGGCTAAAAGGTCGGGGCGACACGGTCGGGGGCGAAACGGTACGGGGGCGAAACATCCCGGAGCTAAACGGCGGGGGCAAAACGGTGTTGGCTAAATGGTGGGGCAATACGTCATATAACCGGTTTATGTACATTTCTGGATTTGTAAATGAAATACTGACAAATTTGTGCAAAATTGATAATATCAATATAATACTCCTATTAAAAATCTTAATAATTAAAATTTCACCTAATAAAATTTTATAATCCGACGGATTCAACCTGAAAAATGGATGCGAGAAGTAGTAGTATTAACTTGGAGCATCAAAATCAAAAACGTTCTATAAATTTACGTTTCCTTCGTGCAGAAATTTGACCCCAAAAGTGTACAAATTTTGAAGAAAACCATAAATTCTTCTCATCAACAGGCTTCAATAAACAGGAAACATTTGAAATCAACGTGAAAAGACATTGAAGATTTTGTAATCAACACTCTTACCATCTATGAAGAATTGGTTTTGGTAGTCATTTAACTGCCGAAAAGTATATTTCAAATTGTAGGGCAAGCGCGAAAGTGAAAAATTATTTGAAAGTTTTTTAAATAATTAATTTGTTGAGTTGCACGCGTAAGATTAGTAAGTTGGCAATTATTTAAAATTGGGATACGCGTGCGGCTCTTTACAAATTAAGATTTAATTATTTACATTTGAATGAACACTTGCTCAATTGATTAGTTTATATTAAGTTAACCTAGTTAAATTGCATTTGTTGCATGATAATAATATGCTTATCAAGTTGTTGAACATCTACAAGATGTTTTTAGTAGCTATTAAGGGCCATTCTCATCCAATTAACGCTACGTAAAATAGAATTTGACTTTAAGTGAATTTTTATTTATTTTATTAACTAATTTACGTCAAATACATCGATAAAATCGAAGTTTTAAAAATGAAAAACCATTTTTTTTAATAATTAACGTCTAAATTGCGTAGCGTTAATTGGCTGAAAACGACACTTAATAATTCGGTGTGGTTTGTTTATTTAGTAACCCCAATCAGCCCTTTTCATAATTTGAAAACTGATAGAGAAAATCATCTTCTCAAGATTTCAAGAAAACATTGAAGAACTTAAGGTCATCCAAAATGAACAGTTTCGCTTCCGCTCAGATCACTCCATCACTCGTCAGTTGTTGCGAATCTTTTGCGATATTTCTGGATGTCTCAAAAGTGTTCGACAAGCTTTGGCATCAATGTCTCATTTTCAAGATGATTCAAGCGAAGAATAAATCCCGCATTAGTAAAATATAGCCACTTCTTACCTGAAGGGTAGGAAGTTTAGGATTAAGTTGGATGGAATCCAATTATCGGACAGGAAGATACAGCCGGAGTGTCCTGTCACTAACCCTGTTTAACTTGTGCACGGGCGATCTCCCCAGAACGGCGGAAACAAGAATTGCATTATATGCAAACGACAACTCAATTTTGGTGAGCTTATTCAACAATAACAATGCCACTAGGCACACATTAAAGAAGTCCTGAATACTCTGAAAATCTGGTGCCGTACTTGGCGTATCAAAGTTAATTCCGACAAGAATGCGGCTGTTATGCTTCTCAAGCGCCGTCTGGTTTCTTAAGATCTGACTATGTTCGGAAGGAAGATTCCCTTACTTACGCAACCCCGGTGTAAGCATTCACCTTAAAATGAACATTTTGCCTGCGATAGGCAACAATCTCCTTCTAGTTTAGTAACCACGTTGAAAACAAGGGACGGTCTAGCTTGCAAATTTCTCAGGCAAAGGATTGAAACTGATTCCTATGTAATTTTGATCGTAGAATCCGAATTTGAGGTTTGCGAACAAAATTTCAACAAAAAATATAACCTCTCTGGTCGTCATGAAAAAATTTAATTTTTTTTTGAAAATTTGAAAAAATTTAAATTTCATGCCGATCAGATGCTATAATTTTACCCGTAGCCGTCGGCATGGAAATCTTTATTTCACTGGAAAAATCATGAAATTTTAATTTTTGGGAAAATCGGCAAAAACGCACAAAGGGCGCCTGGGGCGTTAATTATCGTCCTAGGAAATGAACCAAAAAGTCATTTTGTAGCAAATTTTATCTACTTTTTGATGATACATTTCATTTTTCCTTGAAATCAATAAGGTGCCCAAAGTTTTGATTTTTTTTGCAAAAAAAACGAGATTTGGCATCGTTTTTTGAATATGCCGGCTTTGGCATAAGGAACTTTTGTTCGCAAAGACTCAAATTCAGATTCTACGACCACAATTATATATAAATCAGTTTTTAATCCTTTGCCTGAAAAATTTGCAGCCAAATCGTTACATACACTTCGAAACCAATGTTGCACATCCCAAAGATTTCAGCATAGAATTTAATGAAAAAAAAAATCCAAGACATCGATAATCCCCTAATCTGTAGTAATCTGAGGCGAAATAACATCAAAGACTTATCTTTACACAGAAGACCACTGAGCATCCTAACTCCACCAGACCTCTAAATATCCTTTCTTATATCAGATTTTTCTCTCACCTCTCAACCTACTGTACCGAATACATGGGCGTCCATTGAGGGGGGGGGGCAAAAGGGTCAGCTGCCCCCCCTGGCTCTCGCCTCAAATTTTTTTTAAACATTAAATATTATGCCGACGCTATATAGATTTTTAAAAGTTTCTAAAACTGTTGGTTTTAAATAACTACAAAATACAAATTTAAGAATTTGTTTTCCATTTTTTTTTTGGTTTTTTGGATTTTGCCCCTTCCTGAAGAAGATCCTATGGACGCTCATGACCAAATACTAAGTGTATTAAACTTCACACGACATCTGCTAACCCATTTCTTTATCCAATAAGATAACAAATCCAAGCAGAACATCAAATGTACCAATAACCAACCACATTTTGGGATTTTGGATTAACGTGCAGTATTGATGATACTATACCCAAAAATACTGTAGAGGCAAATTTCTATAAATATAATATTTTCACCAAACTAAAACATAATTAAATGGATTCCATTTTATACATACATAATTAATTAAACGTAATTAAATGGATTCCATTTTATGATGTTAAATTAATATATTTTTAGGGATAAAAAAAAATAAAAAAAACTAAAACGTTAAAAATTTCACGTTCAGTTTGGTTTCATTAAATGCTATATTTTAATTTATTAAAATTTTTTTATCAAATTTGTAGACTAGTTTAGTGAAAAATAAACCAGTTTAGAAATCAATAATATTTTTATTTTGGTTGCCTACTGCTACGACTTATAGTAATTAATCGGAAGCTTCTTCTATAGTTGAAGAAGTTAATAGCGGTAGATATCACAACATTTACGTTGACAGAAGTAAACTGTTCAAGACATCTTTTATAAACGCCAACAGTGCTAAACACGATTACCTGGTGATTTGAGTAGGATGCTATTCATTAATTATATCGAAAATAATCAATTAGCTTCATGATATTTGTAATCAACCAATACAAGAAATCAAATCGATCGAAAATTGAAAAAAAGAATTACCTAAGAGTGAACTGGCAAAATCGTAAAAAATATGATTGTAGTGTTAATACTGGCACTGAGGTTAAGGATTTTTATTGAAATTTGCAATGAAACCTGCTAATTAAATTGCACATATCCATTTAAGCAGACAAGTAATTATTATATCGATACATAACGCAATTATGGTAGTAGCATGAGAACTATAAACGGATCGGTAGCCTATATCTATTAGACTTTCTAAAGAAGCAGACCTTCGACTTTTGAAATAAATCGTTCACGATCTTTCACTCTTTCAAATAATAATCTCATTTGAAAGTTAATATGAATGAATTTACAATTTCTTAACAAAGACGATATTTATGGGTTAAGCGAAGGATTGATGTGGGATTTACTGTTGACTACGAGCTTTCCTCTTAAATGCAACAGCTAAAATGCGACATTTGTCGATAAACTACCAACACGTAACTCCCTGATTCACCCTGATCAACGTGATATATGACCAAAACGCTTCACATAGACTTCATAAGGCATTAGCTCTTAAGATTCAAAATAATAGTCTGCCTTTAGAAATCACCTCATTATGGAGTGCATTCTGACTGTTTCTTGTATAAATCCCATTGTTTTTGTCTTTCTCTATTTTTATATTGTCTAGTTTTTTAAATTTAATTTTTGCAAATAATAAAGTTTTAAATGGTAGGTAGCCTTTAGTAAAGTTTACTAACTACAGCTTTAAAATATTTATTATTTAGTCTTGTTAGTTTCCTGTAAAACAGAACAAAATAATAATAATAAACAACGTAAAACTTTGACTTTTATTCATTTTAGTTTAACTTTCATGTTTTAGTGCTCTTTCTGCAGCAATGCACTTGATTACAAATCTTACAACGAAATACGGTGTTTCTTCTTTGCTTTTGTTAATTAATTAGCATACTTTAGAACTCACAACTTTTGATATTTGACAACATAAAAACTTAATAATTACAAAATACTATTAGCTATAAATTTCCTATCCGCAATTTTAATTAATTTAGAAAATGTATTTAAATTCTTTCAAAATAATTTATAAATGTATTTCTGTATAGGATTTATGCCAAACAAATTTAAATGTACTTTTGATATAATTTATTTAATTAGATCTTTACCTTCACTGCAGTTTCGTTCCTATTAATTTTATTTTATATTTATTTCTATATTTTTTTTATTTTAAAATAGTTCCCGATATGGGTAAGTCTTTGATCTTAAGATCATTAACAGTCCAAAGAACTGTTTTTCAAACAAACCCGAAGATTTAATTTGATTGGTTGAAATCAAATTATGCAAAGTAATCTTAGCCTAAGCTTTCCCGATCGGGAGAAACCATGGAATTCTTTCGAATTATAAACTCATTTAATTTTTTTATTCCAAATTTGGATATCAGGCAACCATACAACTGTGCATATGGCACACGCAAGCTTCAAATGAATCACTTCTGAAATAGTTTACCTACCTTGTAAGTACGAAGTCATGATCGTCTAATTATAACGTTTTCGGAATCTTCGGTGAACACCTATTGAGGTGCACTATCTGAAAAGATAATATTAATCAAAACAAATAACTTTAAACTGCAAAAAAACTATTTATATATATCGATTAGTGTTAGAGTATAATCAGAAATAATTTATTTCGTCTACGACTGTGTGGAAAATAAAATTATCAAAATCTGACTTGCCTTCGTTCTTTAAAAAGTCATAAAGAGTAAGTGCGTTCAGTGAAATGATCAAAATATATCTTACGAAATGTGTCATGTCAGTTGTTAGTTGGTTTTACAATACCAAATTCCTTCAAGACTTTCACATATACTTTTGCAATCTTTTCGTACTTGATATTGCAATCTTTTCGTACTTGATATTGCAATCTTATGTTAGTTAATATTTTTTAATTAAGACGAGGTAACGGTAAGCGTCCTTATTGGTCATTCAATTAAGTTTACGGCAGTCAAAGCAAAAGCGGAATAAACCGTCTGCCTTTATAATTAGACGCAAGAAGTCAGTTTATTTCAAAAAAATTTTGTCCACAATTTCCAAATATTTCCACAGAATTCTAGAAATTTTCTAAAAATTCCAAACAACTCCAAATATTTCTAAATAATTTCAGAAATTTTTTAAAAATACTAGTGATTTCCAAAAAATCTAAAATATTTCCATAATTCTTTTACAAAGAATTCTAAGAATTTTCAATAAATTGCAAAGATTTCCAAGGAATTCTAGAAATTTCCACTGATCTCTAAGAGAATTTCAAATAAGTGTACATCAAACTTTTGAAATATTTACTTCTTGACCAGAAGCTGATTTAAAAGGTCGATTCATTTTCATTTCCATCATTTAACATAATTTTTCCCTTGATCGTTGACAGAAGATAATATATTTATTTCATAGAAATAGCAGCATAAAAAACTTGATTCTTCATCATCATTAGCTACTACATTTCCTCTAAGAGAAAATTTTAAGCATTTAGACCCCACGGTTGCATAATCCGGATTGGGGAATACCTGTAACCCTATTTTTAATAGTTGATGGCGGCAATCATCAACTCAGAGGGACCGCCGGCTATACGTGCCTTCCGAAGCACGAAAACGGTCATATGAGAGTTTTAGACTTTCCCCGGATTTGAACTGAGTGCCTTAAGGTCAGCAGTTATTTGTCTAACCTACTAAGCTAATGACCGTCAATAACTTGATTCGCCGAAAACCAGTTGTCCTTTTTACATTTTCAGTGAAGCTACTGATGAAAAATTGCTTTTTACAAAAATCTAACTTTACAACAAATACATTTATGATCTAAATGGGGAATAATCTACAGTTCATATATTTTGATGAGTCGCATCTGCAGAGCGCAACATTAAGCTAGTGTCAAATTTATATTTAGCTGGAAGTGAAATATGAAAACTGGAGTAGGTACCCGAATCTTACAAAGCTGTATCAATTTTATTTAAGATGGTGACGTTAACATCGGTGCGAGAGCCTATATAAAGACACTTAGGTCACACAAATCTGCTCAATAACTATGTCTGCTCAATAACTCAACGAGTGATCACATCAAACTACTACTTAGTACTAGCTCAGGCAACAAAGCGAAATAAACTTAAATAAACAGGAAAATCATTAGATTTAGTACACAAGTTATTTTAGCATTAAATTCATTACAAAAAAAGATGTAATTTATTATTAATGCGAGAAATTAATGCACATCGATTAATTCTCCGGAAAAACCATTTTACCAGGTTAATTGTTAATTTCTAAATTTGTTGTTACAGTTTCAGTTATTAAACCAAGTACTGATTATGACAAACAATAAGCAGATCAATGAATAAATCATGCTTCTAGCGTCTATTGAATATAGTCCATCCAGGTTACTTTGAAAACTTTTTGCAGAATTTTATTATTATAAAGCTTTGTTAATTCTGCATAGCAATAATTTTTAATACTCACTTTATGTCTTAATTCTGCAATTTCTTATATAGCTTAGACAACGAAGCACAAATAGACGGTAATACTCGTAAATCTGAAAGTTGTGAAATTTGTTATGGACATTTGTGCAAGCTTACTGTTAAACCTGTAGAAAGTCGCGGAAAATTCGAGGTGGGAAAACTCCGCCATCTTAGAAAATGAATGCACTTTAACCAATTAGTTAATAAGTACCTGATCAGTTTTATTTACTTTTTATTTATTCTAAATGCTGAAAATAGTTTGGTTGCCAGAGCTATACTGTAGATGTTTGTCATGTTATTTATCTTATCTGAACTTAATATGACGAAAATGTACCGGTTTTAATTTACAGCCCCTACGAAATTTCAAAACAATAAAATGTCGTTGCAAATACGTAATTTAATTGGTTAAAATGACGTTTGAAAGACGTCAGCTTTATTCTTTGCCCAAATATTCACAATTAAAAAGAAAAATCCAATAAAATTTCTTTTGATTGTTATCATTTCTGTCGGTTATAATAAAACATAAATTTTTAAGAAACAAGATAAGGTAAGCAGGTCACAGTTACTATGGAGAGAAATCTGAATTATTTTATTATTTTCCTATAAATTTAATTGCTCAAAATAATTAGTTATTCACGACGTTTTATATTGTAAAAGAAAAGGAAAAACTAAAATTTTATTTCAAATTTAATAACAATTTAGCATTTTATTCAGTTTTATGCGGCATCTTAAAATCTCATTTAGATATAAATTTCTTATTAATGTCATTTTAATTTATGGTTTATTGTAATTTTGGCACTTTTTCCATCAAGTTTATTTAGTTTTTCTATTATTACCATAAAAATTACATAAAATTATAAGATCAATAAAAGATTTCATTCTTCTGCTTTTAATTTTCTAATGCAGGTCATTTTTCTACCATAAATTACATATTTAACGATAAGTAATAATTTATTTTCGTTTTATAGTAACCTCGTTCTTGTTGGGTTATAATTGAATTAATTTTGTTAATTCCATCGGAAAAATTTGTGTCTGTGTCTGGTTACCCCTAAATGTTTCTGTAATACAGTTTTATATTTAATAATGGCAATCATCAATGCAAGGAAGCTAACTATAACGCTTTACGTGCACTCCGGAGCAGGGTAACGGTCATAAGAAATATTATTTCATTGTTATATTCTGCAACCTCTATGCCACATAACCCATTTGATCTATTTCTATTTCTACAATGTTAATGATTTTTCAGAATGTTTTTTCAGTTTCTTCAGTGATATAATAATTTGAATTGTTTATTATCGAAAATACCATTAGATTTCCTTAAACAATAATTTGACACCAGGAAGCACTATTTAACTTTCTATTTGTATGCTGATAGTAGCATAAGTGTACTAGCAAAATTGCAGTATGTTATGAGTAAGTTTGTCACATGTAGCTATTAACTTGACATCAGCGGTATCAGGATACCTTCATGTTATGTTTATGCACTTAATCATGTAATATGTACTGTGAGATTATGCAACACTACAAATATCAACATCAAACTTTATTTTGAGAAAATGCAGTCCTTTGGATGTCCTGTCACTTAGACTAACATGTTTTTTTTTTAATAATTAAAATTATAACAAACTAACAATTCCCACCGGAAAACATTAGCCTAATGTTTGACAGTTTTATTAAGTTTCCAAGGTAGCTTTTGTTATATTTTATACTAGCGGATCCCGCATTGGCCCGTTGATTTATAGTCAACCAATCAGAGATGACATCATATGTCTAGATGACGTTAAAACAGTATTATTATAATTATTTTATTTTATATTTTTATATTTTTATAATTACTCTTATTTAGTAATTATGACTTTCTCTTTTTGTTGTTATTTTCTGGTTTTACGTTAATATAAGAAAAACAGCTGCTTCCATCATTTAGTAATTCCGAGGATAGTAGTTAAATTGATTGTATTGGAGTCGATTTTCGATGCTGTTTGTATTTGGTGAACGATTTTGATTGATTTCAAGCGAAATTGAACTGTCAAGTTGTTCGTGCATTTGCTTCTAGTTCTATCTTATCAATGAAGTACTTCTCGATGAATAGTCGAATTAAATTATAGATTGTTCTAAGACATAAATTACCGTATTTCAATCGCTACAATTTAATTGTAGTTTACGTCTTGCAACGTTGTCCGATGCTTAGTTGTTATTCAAAGTATTTTAGTAAATTCGGTTTTCTGCGACAGTAACCTATACACTAAATAACGGCTGAGAAACGGTCGATGGCATAACTGATTTTCTTATTTATGACCGTTTCCGTACGTCGGAAGACATTTTAGTTCCGTAATCAAACTTATTAAAAGTAAAATGAAAGGTTTCACCTTGTGTCAATTGTGCAGAATTTACTATAATTACCGATCATTGCCCCCTGTTGTGGCTTATGGGTATGCAAGATCCTATAGGACGTCTCGTTAGATGTTGAAGTGTTCGGTTTCTAAAGGTAAAGATTATTATTTTATAAGATCCGGAAACGTTTGAGGGATGCAAAATGTGTAGACTGAGAAAGTGTTAGTTGCGGTTTAAGTACTTTCTTTAATTATGTTGTAAAATGTCTTAATTAACAATAATTAGATCTTGACTTTGTAACATTAAATTACACTTTTAAAGTAAAAAATTATTACATTACTCACTCATACATTTTTAAAGAATGTTTAATCAAGACAGGATACGATACACTCATTAAATAGTGTGAGAATCACCTAATGGGCAACTCAATTTCCGTGAAAACCGGTCTGATTCTCGAATAAATACATCTGTAGATTGTGGGAGATACTTGCGCTAAAAATAGACATGCATTGACATTTACGTTATAACTTTATTAAAAGATTTATTTAGAAAAAAAACACACGGAGAAAAAAAATTAATCGTTAAAAAACAAAAACTGTTATTGATCTAAATTTGACTATTTTTGAATTATGAGTCATTTGCATAAAAATCTACATTTAAAATTGAATTGCAGTAGTTTCAAAATCAGTTTAATGCAACGAAATTTGAATTTCTAAATTTATTGGTTAGACTAATACCGCCATCTGTCATCTGATGTGGTATAAATTTTGTTAAATCCTACAACCTGTTTAAGCGAACACATATACCTACTACGGTTAATTGTGCAGTATAAATTACCAGGTTAATTAATCGTTATCTAATTAAGTATTAATCTGGAGTCAAATAACAATGCACAAAAGCTTTTAGAAGTAGTTATTGCCTAGCTTCCGGTTTAGTTATTAATTTGTTTAACAAGTCGTCGTGGCTAAATTGCACAATTTGACGCATCCCGACTTGCTGGCGCTTAAGAACAATATTTCAATTTTTCGAACTGAAGCCGTAACCGTTCACCAATATACATAACATAACCCAAAAATATATTGGGAAAAACAAACTTTAATAATACATTTTCGTGTCGTCGAACTTGAAAACAACTTTTTTTTTTGAGTCAACATGAATTATTTATGAACTGCATTTATTCACTGATTATCAAACCTGTATGACTACTTTAAAAGTTTGCTATAAGCACAACATACTAATAATGTGCTCTACATTAATAATTTACAATTTTTTTTGTACTACTACCCACTTTCTTCGAATGCAAAAAATGATATTTTTATAATTATCATCTTAGAAGTAAATAACATGTAATGAATGGAAAAATAGTAATAATAATAAAATTATGCGATTCGGATCAACTGTTATGGTCAGGGCCGACTAGATGAGAAACAAGATCCTACATCTTGGTTGTGTTAACTGTTAATTGTCTGAATTCGTCGGTTGCTTTTCGTTTTTTTTTTATATGTTTTACTTAGGTACTTTAATTACCTTTTGAAATTGTTAATGTATCAGTTATCTCATCGTGTCCAAATTTGTCACTCTTAGGTCCACAGTTCAATTTCTCACAAATCACCTTACATATTGGTGCAATGACAAAATTTCGTATTTTGTTTTGAGATTCCATTTAATTAACGAAATCTGTGTATCTTTATAAACAGGAGTTTAGATAAATTCCAGAATCGGTAATGCAAATTGGCTTGCACCAAACCGTCCTAGCGCCAAACAGTCCTTGCACCGAATGAATAAATGATGCAATAACACCAACATGCCAAAGATCCAAATTTATTGATTCGCTGTCTGTCAGAAAAAAAAATTTTTGAGGAAATATTTTGGCCTATATCCATACAAGATCCAGCTGATGCCGGAATTAAAGCAACGTGACCATCATGTGCGTCGGTCTTTAGTCAATCGTGGACTCTAGAGCATTTGGAAACTGACCTGTTGTTTTACCCCAAAATTTTCTCATTTTTGGTTTAACCGGTTTGTTAATAAGCAAAATTGACGTTTAGAGAGCAAGTGAGACCAATCCATAAGAGACCCTACAGACTCCATTGCGTTCAGAAAAATGCTCCGTTAGGTGCGGTTTATATGCTTTTGGCATCATCGGACCTTATTTCTTCATAAATAAAGACGAGATGTGGTTTCAACAGGATACATACGACGACCGCAATTATCGACATACTGAAATAAAAATTTGGCGATCAGTTGATTTCGAGAAATGAATCTGTCAATTGGCTTCCAAGGTTGTGCAATTTGACACTCTCGATTATTTTAATTTTTGGGATTACGTGAAGTTACTGGTTTATGTAAATAAATTTTATTTAAGTTATTTTCGAATGTTAATTCCATGTATTGATCTTTCGAATAATAAAAACAAAATTTTATTGTTTTGTGTAATTATTAAAATCCAAAAACTCATTTTCCGAAAATACTCCAATTTGTTACAAATTATGTAGAACAATCTCCAATTGATACTAATAATTAAAATCAAAACTCAAAGGACAAATTTTGTCTCAACCTCTCAGTTTTCCCCTCTGGTTGGTGCAAACTCAACTAGTTGGCGGGAAACCCAGAAAATTTTTACATTTCCATTATTTACAAAATTTTTCAATAATTACCTCGGATTTAGTGAATTAATACCAGTTACATGCCAATTTACTTTAGTACTTCTTCTTCTTCTTCCACTTTTAGGCTATGATAAATCCTGTTTGCCTTGACATTGGACTGTCTTCTATCGAAGACCGAGCAGAAGTCACAAGTCTCTAATTATAGAAATTGTTTTACATCTGATGCAGCTTGCTAGGCATGTCTCATATGTGCCTGTAACCCTGAATTTTTTGTTGATGAGGGCAAATCAAAATAGCCGCATTAGCGCAAATTCTTATTTTAATTAATTTTAAGTTCTGATATTTTCTTTGAAAATACAGTGATTTGATTCTTGCGAAAAATTTTGACAAAAAATTAGTAATTTGTTTTGGATTGAGATTTTGAGAAACGGCTTGTTTCTTTGTGATTCTGGAGCCGATTTTGTGTTATATTTTGTGTTTTGTGTATTTTAGCGAACGAGGGTTTCCAACATCATGTTACATTTCGGAATGTTTTCTGTACAAGGAATAAGAGACCCTAGTGTCGCACAAGGAGAGATATGATCCACAAATGTAGTACCCGTGGTAAAAAAAAATGTTGGACATGATTGACGATTGGCTCGTAAAGTTTTTTAATTTGTTGCCCTCTGGTTGGGTGAATAATTCCATAGGCTGACTAAAAGAAATGGAAATAGAAATGATCTAGAACCGGCTTAGTTTTTCTACTCAAAATAAATATTGAACACAACAGAAATGCTAGTACAATAAAATTGGACCAAATCTATGCATATAAATTTCGTAATGGTGGTATGGGTAACATTTAAACCATATCAAACCACTATATTGTTAAATTGGTAACCCCAAATTTGATTTGGGGGATCAAATTTGATTTCATATTGCCTATGAAATGTTTCATGTTTGTTTACGCTTTTAAAAAATTTTGAACTGAAATTATACCAATGTAAAGAAACAGAATAAAATTTGTGAAATCCAAAAAAAAGTGGTTGGTTATACTATGTATTTACTAAGAACTTCAACAAAAGGTAGACCAATTTGGATTCATCGCAATTTGGTAATTATTTACTTTTATTTTCAGTAATTTTAATAATCCTAAAAATTACTAATTTGAACCCATCAGACATAAGTAATTGAATTAAGTATATACGGGGTTATAAATTATAAATTAAATTTAAAGACAAAACTATTTTACTTCAAGAAACGTTTCTGTTAATTTGGATCTTAATTTCAGCAATTTAACGTTAAATTGTAGAGTAAAGTTTGCTTTTACTGAAATTTCCACTCGTTAAAACAAATCTGTTACTTTTAGAACTGTTTCTGGACGACGTAACTTTAATGCAAAAAATTTGTAAAAATTAATTAATGATTTATCAAGCATTGACTGAAATTCTTTTTTAAATTTTTTCGCACAGGTAAGTGTTTTTGTGTTCAAGCTGGAAGTATTCTTTTTAAGAAAAGAAATTGGTGAAAAAGGACATTTTTCATCATTTCTTTCTTTTAAATGCCATTTAATCTGGCAATTTAGCTAATAAGGAGGCTTGACGAATTAATCCTTTAAAGGATGACGAGATTGTAATCGTCCCTGCGACGCCACTGATACTTTAAATGCTGCACACAAATGGTCTCACGCCTACAATGTTTATGCTCGAATAATCTGTTATAATTATTTTATATAAACTTTAAAATATCATTGCATGATACAGATAAATTTCACTTTGCATAGATGAAATTTAATCTTTAATGTTATAATCCAATCAACGATCAATTACAATGCAAAAAGATATAAACTGTGGGAACACTAAAGATTAAAAAATTGTAGCTACCACTGATTTTTATTGATCATTTAAGTCCTACGTTAGTTTCTGTCTTTATATTTTTAATCTCTACTATAAAAATGTTAAAAAAATTATTTAAATTTGTGTGATTACAATTTTGTTAAAACCGCATAACAGGTAAAATTTTAATAAATTCGATATAAAAAAGTAATCTTTGACGGACCGGTTTTAGTTTCCCACGATGTAAAAAAAAGTTTGCATATACCTACTCATATCAGGTTCTTCTAGTAACCGATATTAATTCAAACTTGTATTTTAACTTATATATTAGGCAGAAATTAATAGTTAAATATTAATTTCAGATAATAAATTAATTAAATTAATTTGTTATTAAAACGAATAAATATTAATTCTTTAAAATTTATGGCATTCGTTAATCGAAAAAGTGCTAAATATAATTATACATTCAAAATTATGATGGGTTATATTATATAAATTAATATATTGCAAAATGCCACGATAATAATTATCAATATTTCTATAAATTTATTCAAACATTTTTAAATGAATAAATGATTGATATATAAAATTTTTAAACTTGCAAAATTGCAAGTTTTAAATGCATTATGCAATAAGCACGTTAATTCAACGTCAAAATGACGTCAAATTAACGTTGCTCTCTTAAAAACTAACTTTTGTTTAGAGTAGTTTGGAATAACCACTTAAATTTATTTATAAATGCGGTTTTCAGTCAATAACTAAATCAAATTTACTATATCAGTAATTTAAACGTAGTTAAATGATTTCATTTCACTGCCAGAGAAATTCTAATATCATTAATCAAAAAATTATTGTATTGAATTTAAAGCAACTGGTCTTTAATTTTTACAATGTAACAATTTCTTTTGGTAAATACAATTGTATGCATTGATAAATTATCCGTATTTTCTAAAATTATTTTAATTTGCCAATTATTAATTTTTTTATTCCTTGACAGAAATATATTACTTTATACTCACTTTATTACATTCATGAAAATAATCTTAATTTCTTCAAAAATAAATATTATTTGACACTTAATAAAATTCTTATAATTGGCTTATATAAAAATTTCGTGAAATATTATTTTTGAGAGCTTTCCTTAATTACGGGAAGCAGAGGTTTAGAAAATCTTGCAAATTCCTTGCTAATTTTTATTTGAAGTAAGAATTTTCAGATAATCCTAAAAATTCTTAGGCATTTCCGGGTATTCCCAAGTATTCTCATTAGTTATTCAGAGTTTTTTTGTCGATCTTCTTAACAGAGGTAGACTACAAATTTTTATAACCGGGTTCTCAGACAACAGGCTTATTGTTGGGCTATTTTAAATATATATTTTTTAGCAAAACTTTATTTAATAAATTATTTTGAATGCCTACTTCTTATTTAAAGTCGAATTTAAATTAAAGGTATTTCTCGAAATCGAAACAAACAATACAGAAATGATTGATACCAATGTCAATCCAAAATGTTGATATTTCTCCAGATTCTTCCTAAATCCATTTGAATTACAGATATTTTGCAAACAAACGACAGCAATCAACATGTTAAGTTAATGATGACCAATGGCGCTAATGAAGAATCTCGGTGGTGCAGCATGAAATTTGAAACCGAAGGATTTGAGATTTAGAAAAATACAAATTATCTTTTTATAGAACTTGGCTTGTTGGCTTTTGTGTGGAACGATTTCCCCTGCCTAACCCGACAAGCCGCCACTGATGATGAAAGTTCGAGCATTAACGTCTTTGTCCGGCTATTGACGTTAAAGCCCTGCTAAACTGGGAATGATCAGTAACGCCCGGCCAATAACATCAAAGACCATGCATTTTAGACGATGGATGTTTACATTTAAAATTTCTGATTTTATGCGGTTTTTATTATCATTGTCCGGGCAACTCTATACCAAGTGGACGATGATGAAACTATTCCATTAGTTATTAACGGATTATTAAGAGAAAGAAAATGTAGAAACTCTGTTATACATTAATTCAAATGACAAATTGAAAAATAATTTAGAAGTAGCACTTGAAGTTGAAGAGAACATTAAAGAATTGTTGGAACCTGTTGTCGGACAGAAAGAGAAAAACGTTTGCAAATAGTGCTGGCGACGAAGTTAACGATACTGGCATTTTCTTCAATTGCGGACACTAGAAGAATATTACTATACAGGATATAAGATGTCGAGAATCAAAAATAAACTTAAATGCTCAAGTTATCTAAAGAAAAATTTCAGGCTGTTTAAATTCTAAGTTCGAATTGTAATCCTATTCCAGACACAGACAGAGCTTGCGGTTCTTTCCGTAATATATTGGCTGTTGTTAGTTCCGTAGAAGATGGCATATATGACATATATATGTTACGGTCAATCATGACAATTTGGCCATTAACGTCAATGGCCGGGCAATAACGTCAATGCCCAGCTTAGTTGGGTATTGACATCATTGACCGGCCAATGACGTCAATAACCATGCATGTCGGGCGATGTTGACATTTAAAATTTTATATGTGGTTTTTACATTATTGTCCGGGCAATGATGTTAATGCCCAAAACAAAATGGGCAATGATGAAACTGCTATTCTGCAGATTCCAAATTCCATCATTCTTTCAATTTGGCTGGCGGAACCCCGGCAAATCACGGATCCACCATAAAATGAATTAATTAAATTAAATTAATTTTTCTTCTGGGCCGCTTTGGCTGACGCAAACAGAAAAAGTTACGGATCCACTCTAAAATGATCGTTTGTCTAAATTAAATAAAAATCCCTGTATACAATTATGCGGCTTTGAAAAAGGCCGAGTTGCTTTCATTTACACGAGAAAACGCGTGAACGACAAGTAATTGTCCCGGGTTGAAGTGCATCGCCATTTTGCTGTTCTTTATAGTAATTATTCTATAATATCATCATTGTACAATCCATTTTGGCCATTAACGTCATTTCCCGGCAAAAGACGTAGATATTACAATGAGATGATAATATTTACATCTTTGCCCATCGTCAACGGGCGTTGAAGTCAATGGTCGTTCAATGACGTTAATGGCCAGCGTAAATAGACATGACGTCATTGTCCGGCCATTAACGTCAATGCCCAATTTACGTCATTGATCGTAACATATTATATATTGTCGTGTTCCAAAATCCGCATTTTGATTTTTGCTTATTAAATTGATTTTATTATTATATTTAACTCGCTGTGTTTCATTGGGAACATAGTTTTGCAATTTTGAACCCCTTCCTTTTATCCAATTTTTCCGAAATTATGTATACGAGTTCAATTTAGGTGAACAATACCGAATATGAAAATTTAACGTGCTTAGATTTAATTTATTTACAAATTTTTAATTAAAATATAATTTCATAATAAAAGCGATCTGGAGCGACCGTACGGTTGAAGAGTTGCGTGTTTAATAACTACCTCAACCAAGGTCCAAGGTCATAAATAGCAATTCGGAATTCCGGAATGAGCCCATACTTTCTTCAAAAAATGGCTGGTGTTTGAGTCACCTGCTTTTGCATCGGGTTGAGGAATTTTCACACAACCGTCCGCAGGGTTGCTGCCGACTTTAGATACGATTAGAGCCGTATCAAGACTGTCGGTCAGAATCAGTTGAAGATTGATGGGGGTTCGTGCTCCCCATCGAGAATGCTTTCGTATCGTGTCATAGCAAGCGACTGGAGCCTTTAAAAAAAATGGTGGGCCCCACTGGCGGGAGAGTTTACCTGAAGAACTGAAATGAGAAATTGCAGCATGGATCGGGGGGAGCGGGTTGCATAATTCAACTACCTCAACCGCGCTAGGGAGTTTTATATTTATGCAGTCGGCGCGCGTCAAAGACTACCAACTGGTGTCGGCGGTACGGCTTACGGGGCGGAGCCTACGTGCCCGAAGCGTATCCAATAAATAGCGATGTAAACCTGAAAATTTTAAGCATTCGAACGTTGTTCGTCGTAGTGTACGCTGTTCATTTTTGTGCAAGATGCACAAGAAAAATTCAATAATTGTTGAAAGATAAAAGTGAGGAGACTAAAAAGTAGAAAATAAATTTTATTAATTTTTGTAATTTTTGATTATTTTTGAGATTTTAATTTAGAGATTCAAGTTTTGATTATTTTGGTAAACTAAGATTTGTCTTAAATTTGGGTATAAATTAAAATTTTTGGATGATAAATTGGTTCAAGTGAATTGAATTGAAAATTTTGGAACTTGAAAGGGGATTTAGATGAAGATCTGAATCTCAATGATAATTGGATTGAATGGTGTAATTTTAATTTTAATAATGAATTTCAAGCCAACATAAATTCAAATTGATAATCGTCGCACCTGGGTCGAATTATCTATTCAATTTATTTTCAAATTTTAATGTTAAAAATTTATTTAAACCAAAATTTTGTTTTGGATTTTTACATTCAGAGACTGGATGAAATCCTGTAAATATTTTGAGATTTTGACTTTCCCAATTGCAATTAATGTTTGGATTTTGAATTATCCAATTGACCTGACAAGTCATTATTGTTGAAGAAGTGTATTTTGCCCGGAACAGTTAAACAAAAAGTCGGTTTTAACAGTGAAGAGGTGGTTTTTTCGAATAATGTCTAGTACACTTTTAGTTTTAATTTCACGTAAATTATCGACGAGAAAATAAAAAAAATTGAATTTTTAAAATTTAAGAAAAATCGTTTGACACCAAAACGGATGGACGCCTCGAAAAGAACTTGGAGGTAATTGGCCGAGAAAGATGCGCGCAATTGTCAATAACAATTTAACATCTAAAATATTAACTTAGTCCTTCTTCGTGAGGGTGGGACCCATATAAAGCTAAAATTTGTGTATATTTTTTAAAATTTGAATCTTCGAAGACAAATTTTTCGGCTAATTCAAAATAAATTTATAAATAAATTTTGAACCAAAATCCTTCCAAGTATCGAGTCCATTTGTTTATGTCGTTAAATTTGCAAATTTTTGAAAAAAAAATTTTTAATTTTTTTTTTTTTTTAATTTTTAAAATTCTTTTTCAAAATTTTGATTTGGTTTTACGGCCTTACCACTATAGATAGGAAAAAATATTAATATATCAGTATTGTGGCAATCCAAATTACCCATTCGATCTAGCTTTGAAATTGAAAATAGGTTATGAAATAAAGCAGCAACTGCGGAAATAATAAAACTTCAAATTTTGACTTTGTTACGCCGATTTGTCGTAAACTGTCGAAATATTTGAAAATGTTTTAGGACCATGGATTGGGTCTTACCAGTGGCTTTATTTTTTTTTTATGAATTTTTTTAAAAACGCTTCCTTACATCTGCCAAACGACAAAATGTCTAGATACAAAAATTTTCGATTCAAATCCTGGCTTTTTTTGCAGTAAACAAAATGTGTCAGTTTTAACAGTTGAAGGACGGTTTTTCCGAAAAAGGTCAAATAAACTTTTCGTTTTATTTTCGCGAATATTATTGAGGTGAAAATTGAAAAAATTAAATTTCTAAAATTTAAGAAAAATCGTTTAAAAAACTCAGAATAAATATGGCAAAATGTTAATAATTATTTTTATAAACGTTATCTGGAAGCAGATTCAAATAAAAACAATAAAAAGCAAAAAATTTGGTTACGCAAAGCGGTTCTCCTGCGGTTCTCTTGCAGGACCCATCGAAGTAGTAACCGTGCCCGATATTGTCTGACTGATCGGATGAGAACAAATTTAAAATTAAAATTAAATAAATTTATTCAAATTGTATTTTCTAAATTGTTTGGTCATTTGGTGCTAACGAACAGTGCCGTTCGGTCCTACATATTTAATTCATCTTACGGACAAGAACTGATACTACTATTAATGTAAATTTTAAATATCTTGACAATAGATATTTTATAGAAAATTTAAACATTTTTAATGCTCAAAATATTATTATACCGGGTGCTGAATGAGTTAGCCGAACATAGGAAATTAACATGTAAAAACTTATTTATGCAAATTCCAGCTTCCCTAATTATTTTAGAGAAAAAATGAAAGCCACAAAAATAATGCAGAAATATAAACTACAAATGATAAGACCATTAGATTTCATCTCAATTTTACTTAAAAGGTCAAAATATGCTTTCGAAATTGTTAAAATTTTCATTTATCTCACTGGCCATGTAATAAATTCAATTTAATTTAAATATTTTCAAAAATAATTACTATGGAAACTTTCATGGCCAGTCTGATAATTGAAACTTTCAACAATTTCAAAAGCATTTTTTGACATTTTAAGTAAAAGCTAAGCGAAATCTAATGCTCTTATCAACCGTAGTTTATATTTCTGCACAATTTTTGTGTCTTGCATTTTTTCTCTAAAATAATTAGGGAAGCAGGAATTTGCATGAATAAGTTTTTACATGTTAATTTCCTATGTTCGGCTAAGTCGTTCAGCACCCTGTATATTAATTTCAAATCAACATAAAACCGAAAAAACTGAATAAAACACTAAAAATGGATGGGTCAAAAATAATATTGACATTTGAACTTATTTTATATTGATTATCATTTCCGAAAATTTCAACAAATTTTTACCATTTTCAGCTGGCCTCCAAGTTCAGTTATGCTGTATGGTTATTCCACACTTCAAGACATTTGGTTGGGTGGTTCAATCTGTGCGATTGATATTATTTATTTTCATGCCCCAACTACACACACTGATTTTTTTTGTCCATTACAATATCTTCCCTTATACATGCGTTAATACCTATGGAATAGGTTTTTGAAATATGCAATCGCAAGCCTGCCCAACCTCACAGGTCCAAAAAAGCAATCTTTAACTCCGCCTGCGCCTTCAAATAAGTACGACTGGAAACACTCGGATTGTCCGACACTCCACGCCTCTCCCATCACCTTCTTCCTCTCCCCTTGTTCCATTCGCCGCCCCCTCTCCGGCTATCGCTACCAAATTACAACAGGGACCAAACTACACGAGGCCGCAGGCCTCGTGCCTCGCACAGATAGCCAACAAAATCAGCCGTTTAATTTACATTAAATTTAAATCTTTTAAATTATTTGATTTATTATCGACACTTTTAATGTTTAAATAAAATAATAAAGTGGTATAAGTGTTTCGCAGGCTCGGTTTGGTACGATCGCTCCTCGTGTACCACTAGAGGATTGCAAACTACCAACTGGTAGCCGCAGGCCGCTAGGCGGCCATGGGCCGCCATGAGCCCGATAGGGCAAACTAGCCGAAAAAAATCGGCCGTTATGCAGTTAAGTTAATGAACTGAGAATATTTTAAGTGGTATCATCAATTTAAAAAAAAACTAAAACTTTTGGATGGGTTGTTGGCAGACATGGTTACGCCGGCCCTGAGGAAAGTTTATGTACTTTCCTTTTTAATAGGAAAATCGTTTACGAAAACTTGGTAGTTTTCAAATTAGTACCAAAAAACCGCATGAAAATTTTGTAACAAAATTTCGTTAGAAAACCTCAGCATAAGAGAAATGAAAACTACTTCACAACTTTCCCGCTAGAGGTCCTTTTGAGCACAAATTGACTGTACTACAGTTGCAGTGAATTGTTGGTTTTTATTATTCGCGATTTACCTTACCGTTGGTGGCGCTTGTGACGCTACCAAATGTCAACAACATGGCCGCTCTATTACGTACAGTTTTTGATTCTAAATTATCTTATGGTAAAATCTCGGTAAAATGACAATTCACAAAATACAACACTAAAAAATTCCAAACATTTGATTTATAAACAAAACTTTCTATATACGTATAAGATTAACTTAATATTTTTCCGCCTGGTGGCGTTCGCTTAATGCAAATCGAGAATAGCTCGGGCGGTTGAAATAAATTTTGGTAGAGGAATTAGTTTTCATTTATTTGCATTCCAAGAAGAAAATGAAATATTACAATCTATTAGAAGGCTTTCATTTCGCATTAAATTGGCAAGTAAATGGAGTCTTTTTGGAATAACAACGGCATCGTTGGACTTCGGTACAACTTGTTTATTTGCCGGCGAGACCGTCACAACAAGGTAACATTGTTGAACAAACTTTCTTGAAATAAAGCATCGTAAACCCTAAAATCCGTTTTGTGTTTTCATAAATTACTGAAATTTTTGGCATTTAAATTTTTTATGAAAAACTCATAATTAGAATAGGTTTTGCACTAACATGAGAACATCATTATGAAAGCTTCATCAGGTGCCAAAATTTCCCTTCTACGGGAAATATGGCAGTAATATAATATTAACTATTTTCCTAGAGCAAACTTTTATATTAATTAAATAAATTATTAATATGATACCGTATAAATATTATATTTTTTATAGCTTTTTTCCTCTCTTCAAATCTACTGTCCTTATATTTTATTGATTAATTTTGAAGCTTCTGCTGCAGTTGGGCTTCTTTCAAGTTGTATTATAAAAGAAAAAGGTAATTTATTTTGTAATGCACGGTCTAAAGATAAATTGTATAAATTAAACGATGCATATTTATATGAAATTGTTGTTTTGCACAATATTTTGGTTTAACTAGTGATTTAAGTTTTGTATGTTACAGCTTCTATTTTCAACTTTCTATTCATTTTGCAATAAACGAGGAAACGAGTTTCATTTTATGACAGCTTTCCTAGATTTTTGCACAATTGGCGTTCTTATAATATCCGTAATATTTTCTATAGGATTTATTTCGGTTAGATTGTTCTACAATTTTTTTATTCTTACAAATACCAAATGATTTGTATTACATACGTTTTTATAACTTGTCAAAAGTTTTTATTTCAATTTTGCTACGATTTTATAAATTTCGTGAAATATATGATTACATTTGTCGTTAAAATCCTTGTGTGTTTCCTTAACCCAAAGTCATATAAAAGATTCCTCGTTAATATTATTACTATCATCAAAATGCTTCTTGAGGAAAATGCCGTCATTAGGCAAGAACATTTCAAAAATTTATATTTTATTCCTCTTACGGTGATCTTCAAAATTAGGTAAATTAGTGTGGGTCAATTGCCCTAAAGTAATGGGCATTCCTTGCTTAATTGATTTGTGGCCAGGTGACCAGCAGCGCGTGTGACATCTACTCAATAGCCTTTTGTCCACATTAACCACTATCACATTTGACTGGTATCTTCTCCATTATTTAAAACACTACCTATCATTACGCAAATGTACCCAGCATTAAATTTACCAACTACATTTTTCAATCCTACAGAAATTAAGTTCCGAGTATTTTCAATTTGCCTACTAATTGCACATCAGATGTTTCAATTACGCTTATTGCTCAACGCAGGTCAGTTAAATTACCTTCAAACAATAGTACCTACCATTAGTTCAACCGATAATTCTCAAAATTATTAGTCGTATAAATGCATACAGGATGTTCCATTAGCTGATAGGATATATAATTAATACCTCACTCGCTATGAGATTAGGGCGGCCGTGAGGCCGCCGAATCTACAAGTTAATTATGGTAGTTAAGTAAATTATAAACTAAATAACACAGTAATATTAGTTTTAACGGCGATTCATGATAATGTCTAATGACAAATTAATACGAAGCTTTAAAAAAGTGATTTGAAAGTAATATAACTTAGGATTAAAACAGGTAATAACCATAATTACAATTCAAATACAATTTTGTGGTGTTGTTAAATAATTTTAATTCGAGGTTAAATATTAAATCGTTTTTGTAGATACATAAAATAAAACAAATCTATTTCCTCAAAATCTTTTTATTATTTGAAATAGGTGTCGAAATGTACATTAACATTCCCATCTTTAATCTCAAAGACTAAAAAGTAAAATAAATTTAACAAATAATGTCGGAATAAAATTATCAATAAAAAATAAATAAATTTCTGTTAAACTACCAGGGTGTGGTGGCAAATGATTTCAAATAATTCCGTTTAATTCTTGTTTTTAGCTCTGTAATTTTCGACTTCTGCCGGCTTAAGGAATGTTTTTAATGAGTGTCCTATTGTGAAATTTATGTACTCAAAACCAATTAACGATTAAGAATAAAAATATTTATAAAATTTTGGCTTGCAGGATTTATCTAGACAGAATTTTCAGTCGCGTTATTGAGGATGATCTCAGTTGTCCTAGACCACATCGAAAAGGAAGGCAGATCTATTATATAGGTATAGGTTAGAATATGTTTTAATTCCAAAAATTGAATAGACTGGCATTATTTGTGCTGTAATAAATTTTTGTTATGGGGATCATTTCTGTGGTCGGCACTTAAAAGGTCATAAGTAGATAGGGAAACAATGTATACTTATGACCTTTTAAGTGCCGATCACAGATTTGTTATGAGGATCATTAACTGTCAAGATTATTACATCATCAAGGATCATTTGGTACTGGGATAATTTAAGTTGGCATAAGGCACTGGAACCGGACACAATTGTCTAGAAAGTTGCCTATTGCAGTCATAAAATTTCATCAGGCTCCAATGTTCCCAAGATTAAGACCTACTACCTCCCTCCCTTGCCTCTCTCTTTTTCCCTGACTCCCCTCGCCACTATATCTTAAACACTTAAAGTTGTGGCATTAACAGATGTTTTATCTATAAGTATTGCTGTCTGTTGAAGTCAAGTTATATTATGTGTGTGCGTGAAAAAAGGAGAGCTAGAGAAAGAAAAAGAGAAAGATGGAAAAAGAAAGAAAGGTGAGAGCTAAAGGGTCTTCATCATGGGGGCATTGGAGTCATTGAAGTCAATTATCTACATATTTGCTAAAAAATCATTCATTGTGGGATCAATTACACACCAGAAAAGCCGGTAAATGCTAATACTAAACATTCGGTCTACCACACCTCCACCATTAAACAAATTAATTTATAAATATGTAAATCATTCCTAAAGGCTACTCTAAAGTTATCAAAGGCTTAAAAATATATATTGCAGTGTCTAAAAAGCAAGCAATCGAGCCTAAAGCAGTTGTTAAATTCATTAATCAAAAGAATTATGTTCAAAATCAAAAAATACAAATTCAAGAAAACTTAACATTTAAATTTATTAAAAATTAATCTTGAAAGAAAAAATTGGTTAAAATAAACAATTGAAAGTTAAAGAACTTCAGGTGTTGTAATGTAGTGCGTGTAATGAAGTGCGTGTACAAGCAAATGAAATAAAGATAACGAATCGCGTTATCATTAACAAAGCATTGATTTGAAAAATTAAATGTAAAAGAAATGAAATTGCTAGACAACGGGTTGATGAAGAATAATAACAAAAAATAAAATCAGTGGACGACAGAACCTCCATGAGGAAAACCACAAAGTGAAAATAAAAACAAAATAATTAAGAAAGTTTTTAGAAGTTTTTAGAAGTATTTAGAAGAAGTGGAATGAGATTAATCTGGAATTATCTGGTAGCGGTTCCATTTAACGCACAGAGGAGAGTAGGAGATTTGCATCCAATTTAATGTGGACTCTCTGGGTCAAACAAAGAAGAAGATAAAGACAGGTTTGCATAATCACCATTTTAAGTGTTAAACGTGCTGCTTGCGGTGGATAAACCGACAGTGAAACATAAAGCGCAATTAGAAAAATGAAAGATTCAAATAATTAAAATTTGTAATTCAATTGTTTATTTGATTTAAAAATAAAACGTAACATTCACAAACATTTCTATAAGATTCTTTAAAAAATAAACGATTGTATAACTACATTAATTCGATCCACTAAGAGTTGGAAACTGAGGTTCGATAAGCTGTGCATTCATTGTATAATCAGAGTGAGTATGGACTTCATGTTGACTTCATGACTAGAGTTCATGTTGCTGAGAGACAAATTTAAATCTCTTTTATAATATATGAAGTGATGAGAAGCTGCAATTAATTCTGAATTGGAAGGAACGGGTAGATTTCAATTTTCTGGCTTGTAAAAGTCAATTTTCTGTAGACTTTGCAATTATATTTATTTCTTCTCCAGTACCATACAGTATGCAATGCGTAGGTGATCACTTGGCTGAAGCAAAGATGACGTATACTAGGGAATTTGGGAATATACTAATGAAGTCGTTTCCCGTTGCCTTCCCCACAGCCCACAAATATATTTTTGCTTTAACTCACAGCATTGTATTGGCCGCTTCCCAGTCGGCCGGTGTAGGCTTCATGCCATTCTGGTGGTTTTACAGTATTTTTTTACAGTCAGTTACAGGATCTACAGTCACTTATATTATCGATTATATCCAGAAAATTTATAAAATTCAGTTCGCCAATTTGATGTTATTGTGCAGAGATGAATGACACGAAACTGTGAAGCTCATCCACAATCCATGGGTGATTGCATGTCTTAATTTCTGGGCAACTTGTGGTTTTTGAACCTATTTCTCAAATGCTTTCTGATCGGAATTTCGTTAATCCATTCCACGACCATTCGTTTCCGTGGGAAAATCAAAAACTTTGAAATATCTACATTATTTTTTCATCTGGGATCCAAGAACTGGCCTCAAAAACCTTAACTCTTGACGCAAATTCAAGATTTTTATATACTAAATGATAATGAGAGAGAAATGAGATAAAATTTTGTTTATAAACCAAAATTTGCTTTGTGTTCTATTTTGTGCATTAGTTTTATTTCAAGTTGACCCATAGTTGGGTTTTTTCTTTTTCTGGATTTTACTTCTAAACCACTGTTCTACTTCTGCTTGTTTGACGACCTTAATGTTGGGGCAAAGAAAACAATAAATTTATTTATTTATTTAATCTTTTACAATTATATTGTTTGGGTGGACAAAATAAGCTAGCTCATCTGATGAGACTGAACGAGAGCAGCTAAAAATTTATGTTTCATTTGTGTACAATAATATTAAATTCGTATTATAAGCAGTGTCTATTACTTTAATGCTTAACTGTATATAAATTTCATTTATTGAAAGCATAAAACAATCTAAGTTTGATTAGAGCGTCATTATCGGAAAGTAACGGATAAAACTATCCGCAAGTGTTTGTCGTTTATAGAATATTCTACATGCTGTGGCTAAGAAAACTACTATAATGGTGCAATTAAGATTTGCTGATGTGCTTCCCATAATAGTGTATACGTGTGTGGCTTTATTTCCGGCTTTGTTGGTTCACCAACTATTTTTTACATATCCAAAAGTTCCAAATCTGGAAAGCGCTTGGTGGGGAGAAGGATATAAAGGGGTAGATGATACTGCAATAAGGCCTTTTCAAGTGAGCGTGTCACCTGACGTAAGTAATATTTTTAAAATAATCAATTTTTTCAATAACATTTATTTCAGGTGTTAAGAGACCTAAAGGATAGATTGAACTCTTCCAGAATTCTTCCACCATTGGAAGGAGTTCAACATGAGTATGGAATAAATTCAAATTTCGTAAAACAAATTGTTCGGTATTGGGCAACAGAATACAAATGGCGCGAGAGGGAAACTTATTTAAATCAATATCCTCAATTCAAAACGCAAATTCAGGGATTGCAAATCCATTTCATTCACGTAAAACCAAATCCCAATTTATACGTCCATGTTGTTCCGTTACTCATGCTGCACGGATGGCCAGGATCCGTACGAGAGTTTTATGAAGTAATTCCAATGCTAATAACTCCTCAGCAAAATAGAGATTTTGTCTTTGAAGTGATAGTTCCGTCTTTGCCAGGCTTTGGATTCTCCGACGCTGCGAAAAAACCAGGTTGTGGAGCCGCCCAAATGGCAGTAATATTTAACAATTTAATGAAACGGTTGGGCCATCGTACATATTATATACAAGGAGGTGATTGGGGTTCTGGTATTGCTTCTAATATGGCAATTCTTTATCCAAAGAATGTTTTTGGAATTCATTTAAATTTTTGTGTCGCCCAAACCAATAGGGCATTGTTCAAAGTTCTTATGGGAAGTATTGTTCCCTCTTTTGTAGTTTCATCAGAGCACCAGGAAAAAATGTACCCATTATCTAATCAGATTTATTCATTCATACGAGAATCTGGATATCATCACATCCAATCAACAAAACCAGATACCATTGGTAAGATTTAATTTAATAGTGGAATTGGATACAACTTGATTAATTTTGATTATTATCTTATTAGGTGTTGCATTAAGTGATTCCCCAAGTGGATTGGTGGCTTATATTTTGGAAAAATTCATGACTGGCAATGACCTAGAATACCAAACTAAATCAGATGGTGGTTTATCTCTTAAATATCGTTATAAGGATTTGCTGGACAATGTTATGATATATTGGATTACTGGAACGATTACAAGTTCAATGCGGATATACGCTGAATCAATGTCCACTTCCACCGCCAGTTTGGGACTAAAAAAGTAAATTTACTATTTATAATTATTGTTAAGAATTCCAAATAAAAGCAACTCATCTATTTTAGGATACCCATACAAGTACCAAGTGCATGTGCAAAATTTCATCACGAAGTTGTTTATCAGCCGGATGGAATTTTGAGAGAAAGATTTCTCAAATTGGTCCAATCTACCGAATTTCCAAGAGGTGGACACTTTGCTGCACTGGAAGAACCTAAATTATTGGCCGATGATATTTGGTCCGCCATAGGAAAAATGCGTAGGAGAATTTAATGCTGTAAAGTAGTATTGTTATGTTTTTAATATTGTAATACAAACACCAAGATTTTTGAGAATATAATTATAAATATAAATTTGAAGTACAAAAATTTTTACATTTGACTACATAAGGATTAAATAATAATAATAATGTTTAGCAAAAAGTTTAGAAATATGATGGACAAAGTGTCCTGTTTTTCTATTTATCTATTTGGTAAAATTAAAATTAGAGCAGTTGAAACAACTAAAGTTAGTTTGAATTTAATTTTAAAAAGAATATTTACTTTTCTGGAACACCAAAGCAGGTGACTGTTTTGAAATACACAGAGAATTATAAGTTGAACTTTTCGAAAGTTCTCTTTGTTTTCATTCGAATACATTATTAATTATATATACAGGGTGATTGCAATGCAGATTTTGGTTGAATTAGTAATACTATTAATAAAATTTAAAGTTGAAGTTGGAAGGCATTGCAAAATTTGTGTGCACGTCGAGCACCTTGTCAGATAGTGACGATAATTTACAATTATCGAAATTTATTCTGGTAGAAATCTATTTGTTGAAAAGTTGGATTAATGCCCGTATTCACCAACGACAAATAACTTTATTCTATGATTACAAATTTAACTGACCAATAGAAAACGCCCACAAGTGCCAACAAACGTTTTGTATTGGTCAGTTAAATTTTTAATCAAAAAATAAAGTTATTTGTCGTTGGTGAATACGGGCATAAGAAAAATAAATAAATAAAACTGAGAGTCTATTGCTGAGGATCATTACAATAGTACATAGGTTTTAGTAGGACTTCGACGTCTTTCGAAGCCAAATAAGTGTTATCGGTAAGTTTAGTGGTGACAGGGTAGGTTTAGTGGTTTATGGGTGACAGGAGAGCAGTCCGAAGCCTCAACTTAAATTTTAAGGATGGCTTATTTTTTCATAGTAATATGTGGAAGCTCTAGTAATCATCGGTAATTCTTGGTATTTTTTGTGTAATCTTCTGATATATTATGTAATCGCTAGTAATTTGTAATCTACTGACTGCAATCTACTGTAAAAAAATATAACTTTTTTTAGTGATCTACACCTGGATAAACGCAAGTAAGTGGGCGTATTCCTTAAAGATTATACTTGAACGCAAATGATTACACAAAATACTATAAGGATTACAGGTATTACAGTAGAGATTACTGTATTATAGTAAAGGTTACCGATGGCCAAAACAAGATTACAACTGAAAAAAATGTATAAGAGATACGCAAGTGGTCTACCCTTCAAAAGATTATAGTTAAATACAGATGATTACATGGATTACCGGTATTACAACAAAATACAAAGTAATCATCGATAATTCTAGGTATTCTTATGTATTCCTCTGAATTATTATGTAATTGCTAGTAATGTATAAGCTCCAATGTAATCAGTGTAATCTATGATTACAGTAATCGGTCTTACTTTTTCTTTAGTGATCTACCCCTTAATAGGCACAAGTAGATGGGTGTATTTCTTACAGATTACTCTTGTATGCAGATTGTTACACAAAATGCTATAAGAATTATCGGCATTGCAGTAGAATGCAATGATTATTAATGACCAAAAATTGATTACAACTGATAACAAGTGAAAGGTATAACAGAATCCACGAGTGGTGTACCCTTTAAAATTTTATAGTTGAATATAGATGATAACTGCGATTATTGGTATTACAACAAAGAGTGGCTTATTTAGAAAATGCTTTTGGGGGGAACAGATTAAATATTTTTCAGAATCTCGTTAATCCGTTCATGTGCGTCAGCTGTAACTAATCCTAATACATAAAATTCTAGCACTCTTCTGCTGCTTATGCTACAACGTCTCAATTTTTGGTGGATAAAAACACTCTGGTTGGTCGATATTTTTTACCATCCAAATATATTGCACTGTTAAGGGCTGAAGGTCCTTAAGAGTCCATACTTACTTTATTTATGCTATAAAAGCACAGCTTATCGAGCCTCACCTTCCAGATCTTTATGTAACGAATGAATATAATTATGCAATCTTTTATTTTCAAAGAATCTTACGAAAATACGAAAATTAATGAATGAATGATCGGTTTTAATTTTTTTTTGAGTTAAATAAACAATTGAATTACAGATTAAAAATTGAATTTTCATTTATTGTCAAATAGCGCTTCGTTCTTAACGATCCGTATTATTTGCCGCTTTAACCGCGTGGGCACTTAGGGCCACTTGTATAGTGCAAGTTTAACAGCCGATCAAAGTTAAACCAAGATTAACTTACTTTTAAACCAATCAGAACGCTCAATTTCATAGTTAATCTTGGTTTAACTTTGATCGGTTGTTAAACTCGCACTATACAAATGGCCCTTAGAATGTTAAAGTATGCAAACCTGTCTCTATCTTCTTTAATTCTTCAACCCGAACGGGTCCACTTTAAAAGTCTCTTTCTTCCAATCCACGTTAAATGAAACTGCTTCTCGCCAATTCCAAATTAAAATCCATACCAGCTCTTCCAAATATTTGTCCAAATATTTCCTCGTTCTCTTTCTAAATTGAATTTGTTCTTGTTGTTTCTTAATATTTGTTTTTTTTTTCACTTTGTGTTTGCACTCGTTTTCTTGAGTACACACACGTAACGACCTATCTCTTTGAGATTCTATCATCAACTAACTTATCTCCAGTTGTTATCTTATCAACCTGTTATCTAGGCAATTGATTTTTTTCTTAATTCAAGTTTTCAAATCAATGCTTATTAATTGATAACGCGATTTTTTTATCATAATTGCATCCGTATACACGCGCACTGCTGACAATATTACGTTACAAACACTTTAAAGTACTTCAACTTTCGCTTGTTTACTTAACCAATAAATAAATTATTTTTTAGATTGATTATTGAAAACTTTACATGCTAAGGTTTTTTGAACTAAGGTTATGCTTTTTTTTAATTTAAAACTTTACATTAAAAAGTTTTCAACTGCCGAAGTTCGGTTGTTTGTATATTTTTTTTGTGAAAACCTGGAAGCTTGTTGTCGACTTGTTTTTGTGCAAACCGGAAAATTTGAATTTTTAAGCAGAAATGAGGAAAGTCCAACCATCGGCTAGAAAAAATGAAAACTTGGAAAGCATATTTATTTAATTACCTTACTACTCACAGAGTTTAGTAGCAACTTTATGCGTTACTTTGAAAGTAAATTATAAAAATAATATATAAATATAAAAAAACCGGGGGGTCTCGGCGGTGTGAAACACCCTCCAGTACATATGATATAATTCATAATATAATTTTACAAATTTCGCCAGGAAAAACCGGAAAATTTGAATTTTTAAGCAAAAATGAGAGAAATTTAAATTACCTTTGGCTTGGAAAAACATTTATTCAAGTGCCTTACTGCTCAGAGTTTAATAGCAACTTTTACGTTACTTTGAAAGTTAACTCTCAAAATTATAGTCAAATGTGTAAACCGGGGTGGTCTGGGGGGGGGGGGGTGAACATCCTCCAGTACATATAATAAAATTCCCACTCTTCTAGAATACTTACAGAAGACAGAATAATAATTATACAAATTTCGTGGGAAAAAGCTGGGAAATTTTTTGTTTTTGAGCAAAAGTGAGAGGCAATAGCCACTTTGCTGTAAATACGCCACTGACAACAAAATACAAAGTAATCACCGGTAATTCTCGGTGTTCTTCTGTATTCCTCTGAAATATTATGTATTCGCTAGTAGTCTATAATCTCTAATGTAATCAGTGTAATCTATGATTACTGTAATCGGTTTCACTTTTTTTTTAGTGATCAACTCCTCGATAGGCGCAAGTAAATGGATTTGTTTCTTATAGATTACACTTGAATGCAGATGATTACACAAAGGGATACACATAAGGATTACTGATATTACAGTAGAATACAATGATTCGCGATGACTAAAAAAAGATTACAGTTGATTACAAGTGATTACAGGAGTGGTCTAACCTTCGAAGGGTTATAGTTGAATAAAGATGATTTCACGGATTACTGGTATTACAACAAAATACAAAGATTTCTGGTGTCCGCCAAAAATCCCACAAGAGCAATTTTTACAATGGAAGAGGGGAGGAGAAGAGGTCTAGTGAACTTTTTCTCTATAGAAAATTTGAAATCGAGATAAACATGGTAGAAATGAGAAAAAAAGCCATCAGTTTCAATATTAAGTAAATTTGATTAAAACAACTACCAGGACAATTTACATTATGAGGAAGAGGCGTAAAACTAACATTGATTGAATTTTAGGCTTCATTCCCTCATTACCAGAAAAGTTTGTTTTGGCGAAATACTCTAGTGATATTATTGAAAATATTCTCTATTGTACTTTTTTAATATCCATTCGGAGATGACAAAAAAGTTATTGAGAGTTTCATAATTGGCAATGTTAACAACTTCATGCGAAAACTTAATTTATAATTTAATAGAAAAATTACGAGGAGAAAGTTTTTGATGTTTATGCTACCTTTAAAATATTTTAGGCAATTAAATTTATCTAATAATTTATATTTATTTAATAAGCACTAATCAGAGAATAAAACTATAAATTAAGAAATTTGGTCGAAACCTCGGACGGAAGTAGTAAAGACTCAACTTGACAGATTTGGCCAATCAACCACACGGATATACTATGACAAGGTCTCTAGTGGCTTCTACTTAACCTCACCCTTCATCGGATTATTACTACTTTAGTCCTGTCTATGAGTTCTATGACTTTTGTACACTTGGCACGATTTCTTATATTTTTGTCAACTTCATGTTATTTCTAGATTTTATTAAAATTGAAAATATCAAATTGTTTTTGTTTATACACAAATTTAATTCGAATTTTCCGAGTTTCCGTTACTGGAAAATCTGATCCGTCCGAGTCACCTATATCGGTTAAATAAATTCGACCTTTTTATTTCGAATATATTTTAAATATGTCAATTGGTTTGTTCAAGCAAGAAATTTTTTAAGATAAACATAGTTTCAGTGATTGTGATTATGACAAAGTCAATCCACAAACCAATTATATTAACGTTATTTGCTTAAATTTGCAAAATAAACTATTTATGTTTAAACGGGACTAATTTGTTTTGCAAATTTAATACATGAATGCTTATTAAGTTAATACGATCGACAATGGCAAATTCCATTAATTTAATCAAATTATTAATACCAAGCAAACCCATAAATATTTAAATTTTTAAATAATTATAAACGGTCGCCTGACTAGCTACCGATTTTTTAATTGGTTTTCCTTGTTAAAAAAATTGGTTAAACAAAGTAAATTTTGCATAATTATTTATTGTCTTTGTATGTAGAGAACTTGAACTATCTGAATCGCGTCCAATTATAAATGCCATTTATAGCAATAGGGTAATTACAAATCTAAAACATAATTAAGGCAGAATACAATTTATTTATAAATCACGTCAGGCTTCTAAAGGAAATGGAATTTTTTCTTTGAAAATCAATTAAGGACACTTATCTATTAGTCATATCTGCTTCAATGATTCTGAATTTTCTGTGGGTGAGGAGACAATAGAGAACAAAAACGCTGAGTAACATGTGCACAAGACAATAATGTTAAGGGTTACTATTTCTGAAAGTATAAAATTGTATAGAAGCTACTCACCAAAATTAGTTACGTACTTCAAAACTTGCGTAAGAAAATTTCAAATAATTTTTTTACTTGAATTGAAAATAAAAATTCGACACATTTTCAGTGCTTATTTTTAACTTTGTTTATAAACAAAAATACATAATAATTAATAATATAATAATAATTTCGGTTGTACAACTACTCTCCTTTAAGCTTTATTGAAGTTTCAGTTTTTAGTTTCTAAGAAAATTCCAAAAAAACCTAGTTTTACTCTAGGCTAATTAAAAAAAAAAAAATCAATTAAGGTTGAATCCCACGAGAAAACTCAAGAAATGCTAGAAAACCCACGAAAACTAATGTTACTTTAGTCCCCCCCCCCCCCCCCATTAAAAAAAATGTATTTGTTTCAATGCAATAGATTGTGCCAGTCCAGTTACTAGAACTTTTGGCGCCTATGGCCAACTACAAAAAATACGCCTTAATGGAAATGGTGGGGGGGTTACCCTTCTTACCCAAGGAAGGGTCAGGGGTTTTCCCGGAAATTTTGCTTTGGATTTGGTGCAAAATGGCGAATTTTGAGACTTTAGTTAAAATTTATAAAATTTAAGAAAACTGGAAAGTTTTGCCAACAAAAAAATATAAAATAAACTTTTGAATTTTGGCGCCTTTATTTAAACGGCATTTTTTTTCAAATAGTGCCTCTAACGCGCCTATATTAAATACAATATTTATAGTTTAAATTTTTGAATTTTGGCGCCTTTATTTAAACGGCATTTTTTTTCAAATAGTGCCTCTAACGCGCCTATATTAAATACAATATTTATAGTTTAAATTTTTGAATTTTGGCGCCTTTATTTAAACAGGACTTTTATTTCAATGGCGCCTATAAAGCTTGAGTGACACTATCAAACTTTGGTTAAATTTTTGTTAAACTTTCTTGTCAAACGTTTTGCTTCAAAGTTTGATGAAAATTTTTGGGTGGGGTAGTTTGTAGTAAGGATATGCAAAAGCCAACCTTATTGCATAGTTTTGCAGCAATGCGCATGCTTGCGGATGCTTACGCATGCTTATTCAAAAGTTGAACGGAAAAGTTGAACGAAAGTATGACACGCGCTACTTTTTCGTCAAATATTTGACAAGAAAGTTGAACGAAAATTTAACCAAAGTTTGATAGTGTCACTCAAGCTTAATAAATACAATATTTTTAATTTGAATGTTTTAATTTCGTCGCCTTCTGGCGACTTCCTTCAAACGCCACCTATCGCCGGGGCCATATTGGCCATACCCCAGTTACGGCACTGGCATTGTGCAGTTTTCTTCTGAACATATTGTTAGAATAATTAGTTGATATGCCTCAATCTTGAAAAATTTTGAATTTTATTTTCATGATATAAATACCTCGATAAATACCTATCCTGAATATATTCCTAAAACTTTAGCTTCATATTACAAAAATTTCCCTTTTCTCAATTGGAAAATTTAAATTTTTTCTTTTTTTAAGCAACTTTTTATTGTTTTTTCACATCTATGTCATAGCTATCCATCGCTTTTTATCTTTACTTTCGTTTTCTATGGTTAATTTCGTTTTCTATGGTTGATTTTTGGTTTTCTGGGGTGGGCGGTCTCCTCCAGAAGTGCTTGAAAATTTTGCTGCGGAAATTTTTGTAAAAATTTTCACTTTATTACAAAGTGAAAATTAGAAGCTGACTTGTATTATCGGCAAATTGGAGTCATTGTTCTTGAAAAGTGATATTGGATGTTGATGTACTCGATACATCTAAAGAAGTTTTGGTCAGCAGATGTTAAATGCGAAGAGGCGTCATACCGCCATTTTCTACTTGAAGAGAATTTGATGAAATTTAATTATTTTTACCTGCAATCCCTTATTTATTTATAATTTCCACACGAATTCTATACGTATTAAACCTTACATCCTCCTCTATATTATAATATATTTTTTTCAATTTTTTTTCTTATGCAAAGAAGTATTTTCTGTAAGATTAATAAGAATAAATCTTAATTATAAAATAATATAGTATAATGTGCAGATACAATCGTTATATCTGGCTATAACGGACCAGAATATAACCAACTTCCACTTATAACGTACTAATCTAAACCTTCTGTCGACTTATATTGTTATAATAATAATATTTAATAATAAATTATAATAATTAATAAAGAAATTAATAAATTACCTTAATATTTTTAAGTCGCCTATTCGCCTATTCTTATTATGTTGGTGACATCTTTTTATTAGAATTTAATATTATTTTTGTGAAACTAAACTAGGTGAGCATTTTCATAGAATTTGAGAATATTTAGAGCACATAAAAGCTTTAGCTGATAGAAAATAAATAATTTTTTGTAGAATTTATCAAAATCAACATCTTATAAAATTCTAAAAAAGTATTCGCGATTTACCTTAACCGTTGGTGGCGCTTGTGACGCTACCAAATGTCAACAATATGTCGGCTTTATTACGTACACTTGATGATGTTGTTTTGAGTTTGATTCTGAATTATTTTATCGGAAAACCGCTGTGAAAAAATAATTCACAAAATAAAACACAAAAAGAATGTAAACGGTTGATTTATAAACAAAACTTTCTATACCAACTATACGTATTAAATTAACTTAAAATTTTTCCGTGTGGTGGCGTTCGCTTAATGTAAATTGCGAATTAAAAATTACATAAGTAATTAAGAAATAAGAATTACTACTTATTGGATACCTACACAATTTTTTAGCTGAATGCCAGATTGTCTTTACTGTTGGAGAACCCAAAACACAAATGCTGTTTAATTGTATCTCACTCTGCTTAAGAGTGTTCGTTTTTCAATATTCCGCAAATAATTTGTTTGTTTAAAAAAGTTTTTTTAAAGTTTAAAAATCCATTAAAAAAAATCTACTTTACTCAGTTTGTTGTTATTGAAATATTTATAATATTTTGATAAAAAAGCAATATAGTTTATTAGGTTGAACTTCGTGTTTCGTAAATTACTTTCCCATTATCAGTGTTTTACAAAAAAGTTTTTTTTTAAATTATTGCAGTGATACTAATTTTACTCTGCATCCGTCAACAAGCAAGCAGGATTATCATTTTAAAGCTAAAATAATTAAATTTAAATTGACTTATTAAAGAATAATAAGTAAATATGTACTTGATATAGGATATAGGTAGATGGTTTATTAATCTTTTAAAATTTAGAAACTCAAATGTGCATGAGTTGCTAACTTCACGTAATGCACAATTAACAATTTTGACCGACCCAACACGAGATACAATTACCATACAGGCAATCACGGAATATTTTAATTTAATGACTTCCGGTTATGTATTGCAGTAAAAAATTTAATTGTGAACAATTATAGGGCGCATATTCATAATATGTAAAAACGATTTTATTTAAATTTAAGGTAAAATACTATAAAAAATATACAGGGTGTTTTTAGAGAAAAATTGAAAGACACAAAAACAATGCAGAAATATAAACTACAAATGATAAGAGCATTAGATTTCATCTAGCTTTTACTTAAAAAGTCAAAAAATGCTTTTGAAATTGTTAAAAGTTCATTTATCAGACTGGCCATGAAAGTTTCCAAGGTAATTATTTTTTTAAATAGAAATGAAATTGAATTTATTCCATGGCCAATTTCAAAAGCATTTTTGGACTTTTTAAGGAAAAGCTAGATGAAATCTAATGCTCTTATCATTCGTAGTTTATAATTCTGCATTATTTTTGTTTCTTTAATTTTTTCGCTAAAATAATTAGGGAAGCAGGAATTTGCATAAATAAGTTTTATCATTTTAATTTCCTGTTTGGCTAACCCATTCAGCACCCGGTATAGTCAGAATGGCTACTGCTGCACCTTAACTTTTTTTTAAATGTTCTACTATTTCAATGTGTCAGCAAAAAATGCTAAAAGTATATTACTATGCATTTCTCTAGACAACGGTCTAGCGATAACTTCATGTCGTTCGCATAGTTATTTAAGATTTAAACAATAGTATTAACGTAAATCTGCGAACTAAAACATGGAATCGTATCTTATTATTTTATGATTTGCCAACTTTATTTAGTGATACATGAGTTTCAAACAGTAGAAATAGCGAAAAAAAGGCCATATTATTTTCTTAAACTTTTGTTTTGTGGTTATACTATTATTTAGTTTTATTTTGTTTTGTGTACGACAGCGATAGTAATATTGCTACAGGCGAACTCACCCGAGATGATGTTAACTTACATTAACAGCCATATGAAATAATAAATAACTTCATAAAAGACCATTTTGTTCATACTGCATGATAATTTGTACAAAAATCAGAAAAAGAGTCAGAAGACCACAGTGGTGGTTTGATGTGATCGCTAGTTGAAGTTATTAGCGCAGATTCTGGGTTCAAACTCCGGACTCGACAGAATTTCTTAGCTCAGCCCTCTGATGAACATCAAGTTGTGGATCGTAATACTTATAATTTTTTTTAACAACTTAATGGAAAAACGGGGTACAATAGCTTCAGTACAGCGTGGACTTTGAACCACCACCCGTGCAGTGATAATAATAAGAGAGTCAGAATTGAGAAATATAAATTGCACTTTGTAGTTTTGTCTTTCCAGCTTGGCCCTCTTGTAGATGTTTGGGAAGTCGCCAAGCTGGGTAAATCTGTTTAATACTTCCAGTATTGGTGTGGGGTGACTCTCGACGATTCTCTTGAGAGCTGCTGCGGGAATGCAGTCGGGTGCTGGTGCCTTCCCGTTACCCAGACTCTAGGCAGCCTCACGAAGTTCTTCTACGGAGAATGGTTGAAATTCTCCGGCCTGGCGCTCCCACTCTTGTGTGTTGTGAGCGGGAAAGAGGGCATCCAGTATGGTTCTGATTCGGTCTCCTGTCATGCCGGGAATAGGTTGTCTGCCGCAGCACTCCCCTTTGCCCAACTTCTCGACCCTTCTCGCGTCGGGGACCCAGAGTTACTGGCCCACCAGTGCTCCTGCAGGCGATTTGGCTCGCTCAGCAGAGCCACATCTATTTGGCGGGCCATCCCGTTGTGTATCAGGAGGGCTTGGGCTGCCCTTGTCGTGTGCAAGTTTGCCTGCAGAACCCGGATTTCTCCCCCCTTTTTTGCGCTGCATCCCCGTGTGCCGTATCTATGGCCGGGTTTCCCACACTCGATACAGTGGGAGATGCTCCCACAGTATTTAGCTCTATCGCCGGTCTTGCACACTTCGCCTGCACTGTCCCGTGTCGGGCGTAGCCTAACCTAGCTTAACTAAACCTAACCTAACCTAATCTAACTTACAACAATTTCTTCCTACCTGTAAAGCATTTTATACAACTATTTATATAAATTAGTTGAGATGATATTATTTAATAGTAAACTAGATATAAATGAAAATTATATGATATTCATATAAATGAAGGCAAACAATAGGAGATTAGTCGTTAGAAGTAAAACATAAATAAATTATAAACAAAATTAATTAAACATTGTACAAACGTCACTATACTGTGAACATTTAATACTTTTTACTGAAAAACATGCAAAGAAAATAAGTATAGGTATACAAGGACAATGTCGTATATGGTACAAAAAGGTCTATTCAGCGTAGCAGAAGTATAAATCTTTGTCATTGTGCAGGTTACACAGAATGCATCTGTGTTGGTCTGAAGACTAATTATTCGAATTCAAGCTTTGCTCTAGAATATTTCTCAACGTCTAAGTTTTTAATAAACTTGTACCTATCTACCTATATTACTTTAAAATTTATCGCTTTTTGCTAAATAATTATTTAAAAGATGACAACAAAATTCTTGCATAAAATGCATTTTGTGAGAAACAGTAAACAGTAAGTTATAAAGAAAAGTAAATGAATAGTAGTTTAAAAATTATAAATTTAGCAGAGCTGTATTTTAATTATCCTAATACGGTCAACTCCTGTTTTAGGCAGCTATCAACAACTTACGAACCTTTGATTGAAAACATATCTTGATCCGGTAGTCAAATATGTATTCACACATTTGTTGAAAACTTTCGATGGCCTGTATTCGAAAGAACCCTTGAATTTCCAAGTTTTATGAATTGGAGTAGGTATATAAATCATCGATGTTTTGCTAATTAAATTGATACTGTTTAGATTACTAGGAAAATTGCATTTACTATAATAACTATTTTAATATACAGCATAATTTTTTGGTACTCTCTGGCTAATAACGATCTTCTAACTGAAACCATAAAACCATGCGCACTTGCATAATTATGTCCTAGTAGGGTGCTAACCTTGCTAAACGCAAGATGATTGTTAGGTTCTTCCTTTATTGTGTTTTAATAATAAAAAAAAAATTTTTACACTTAGGTGAAGAGGATAAAATAACTATTTGCGCAACGAGTAATAGGCGTGAGATTTTTTATCGAAGCTTTAGCGGAGATAAAAAACACGCCGTGTACGGAAAAAGAAACTTTTCATACTTGTTTCACACAATATTTTTTCTACTATTGTTTGAATAAGAAACAAAAAAATTATCATTTAAATAATTACGAATAAATGGCGCCGCAGTTGTCTGATATAGAAAAACTTTTGGCATGGATTACACATAAGTTTTGACTTGGCAGCTGGAAGCTGTTCTACCTCAAGATGATATCGTCCGACTTCTTCCCGGAGACAACCCTGCTATCGTTGCTGGCGATCTCAACGCTAAGCACCCCAACTGGAACTCAAGAAGGAAAAACAACGCAGGCCGAGCCCTAGCCAAATTAGCAGATCAAAACGATTTTACAGTTCACGGTCCTACTGAACCAACACACAAAGGTACTGCTGGTCCCCATCAAGATGACGTTCTCGATATAGTTTTAATGAAGGGAGTGAACGCTCCCCACCAGTTACAAGTCAGCAGCCCAATGGATTCCGAATAATGTTCTGAAGAATCTTCCGAAGAAAGCCGTGTCGGCTTTAACAGGGGTCGCCAACGCAGTGTTCATGCTGAGGCACTTTCCAGCAAGATGGAAAACCGCCGATATCATCATGCTATACAAGCCGGGGAAAAGCAAAACATTTCCACAGAATTATCGTCCGATTAGCCTTCTCTCCGCAATTGGGAAGCTAATAGAAAGATTGATACTTAACCGCCTGAAAGCTGAAATTGAAGAACTTGGGGTTATCCCTAATGAACAGTTTGGATTCCGTTCCGGTCACTCTACTACGCTTCAGTTAGTGCGAATCGCCGAGCACATTACGCTAGCTTTTAACAAGAAGCAATCAACAGCCGCCGTTTTTCTGGACGTCTCAAAAGCGTTCGACAAGGTTTGGCACGAAGGTCTAATCTACAAGATGATCCAGACAAAGATTTCGCCTGCGCTGGTGAAGTTGATCGCATTCTACCTGGAGGACAGAAGATTTCAAGTTAAGCACGAAGGTGTCCTTTCGACCGTTAGGAAGTTCCGTGCAGGGGTGCCCCAAGGCTCCCTCCTGTCTCCGACTCTGTTCAGCCTATACTCGTCCGATCTCCCTTCGGCAGCTGGTACGATTACTGCTCTATACGCAGAAGACATCTCTAAATTGGCAAGTTCTCTAAGCGTCTCCATCGCCGCTAATCGCATGCAAGAGGCCCTGAACGCCCTGGAAACCTGGTACCGCACTTGGCGTATTGCAATCAACTCGGACAAGAGCGCGGCGATTATGTTTACGAAGCGTTCAACAGTTCCTCCAGATGTGTTTATGTTCGGCGAAAAGATTCCTTGGGTCCGTTCCGCCGATTGCCTCGGACTCACTTTAGATAGGAAACTCTCTTGGGTCAAACACATAGACAAAGTAAATTCAAAGGCCCGTCAAGCTTTGAATCTCATCAATCCACTCGTCGGGAGTTCCATCCAACCAGAAATGAAGATTAGATTGTACAAAACCCTAATTAGACCGATAATCTCGTATGCATCCCCAGCCTGGGCTTTCGCTTAAGATCATCAAATGAATAGACTCCAAATAATCCAAAATATATGTTTAAAAAAAGCACATGGTGTCCTCTATCAACCAACAAGATATCTTCATCAAGAAACCAAGGTCGAATATCTCAGGGAGTTAATCAAAAAGCTGACTGAGAAATTTTATATAAGAAGCCAAGACGTAGATAACCCCCTGGTTTCCAACCTGGAAAAGTACAACGCTCAAGATTTTCCAAGATTCAAAAGACCACTGAGTATTCTGGCTCCACGAAACGCATAGATATCATAATTCTATTAGCTTCTTCTAATCTTTCTCTATTTCAGTTCCCCAGCCAAGCATCTCCCCTCAGGTGTCAGAATTCTAAGTATGTTTTGTCTTCCTCATATTGCTAACCGTTTATTTGCAGGAATCCAAGTGCTCCCGCCTTTAACCAGTTACTGGAGGGTCCTCCTGGTCCACATAGGTGCTTTCGTGTGGGATAAGTACTTGGTGGCTGCTTTATGCCCCGATCGTTGTGATTGACCAACTCTCAAGTCTCGATTCCTTGTTCGTACCGTTCATCAAGACCACTTCAAGGTATCCCTGCAACCAGTTTTAGGTCTGTATGTAGACACCAAACGGCTCGACCGACCGTCCCCTCTTCATCTCTGCTCACCGGCCTGTACTCGCTTTTCACGTTACTAACCTGTACTCACTCAATTACACCCAGCCACACTCGGTCTGTACTCGACCAGAAAATCTCATTTATTAATTTTTCAATTTGCTCTTTTCTTTTACATTCAACCAGATTGCACTCCCTTCAATAAACACTGTCATTACTCTCAACTCTTCTCCTGCCTCTTACTTCTTTCACTCTCAGTCCAGGCACTCTGCCACACCCCCATTCCCTCTCAACCATTCATGCGTACACTACTGAACTTCGTTTCCTTTGGCTAATGATCAACTTTCAGACATCTTCATATAGGTATATTATTAAAATATATCTTTCATCCTTGTATTTTGTTTTATTTTTACTCCCACACCCAATCCCTCCCTTCCCTCTCCCTAATAAAAGAAAATCCTTCCTCATCCAAAGTCCCACCAACTCCACTCAAAATACACTTTTTCAATCAGTCAGGCTTCTATGCCACTTCCAGGGTTTAGTAATTTCCCACCTAACAAATTACCCATGTCATTTCATCTGCATCAGTTGTAGGAGATTAAGGCAGCATTTGCGTGCTGCCGTATGCCTAGCCTAGCCTGGAAAACATACTTACCTGGCGTAGGGGTTTACCGTGATTAACAAGGCAGTTCCCCCAGGGTGAGGCCCTTTCATTGCACTATGATTGGGCTGATCCATGCGATTATCCGTAATGGGTTAACTTGGGCGTGTTATTTTTGGTAGTCGGGACTGCGTACGCGCTGTCCCAATTTAAAAACAATCTAACAAATATTATTAATGTAAATAATATGTCTGCTTCAACGTAGATATCTGCCGGTGGGGCAATAAATCCGAGTAATCTCGGATTGCTCACATATTGTAAATATTTACAATAAATGAAATATAAAAATTGTTGTAACTTGAATGCGCATGTGCAGAATAGTAAAACGCACTAGTGCGTGAAAAATAATTTTTCCACACAAGCTATGAGGTTATATTATATTTCTACTACTGTTTGAAATAGTGTTACTTTTCGATATTAGATTAGAATCGAATTTTTGATTAGAATCGAAAAGTTACACTTTTTCAAACACTAGTAGAAAAATAATATAACCTCATAGTTTCGAATGTCAAATAGCAACCTAACCTAACATTTCATTGTTTTGATTATAAATTAATGTATTATTCGAAAAGCTGAAATGCATTAGAATAAGTCCAAATTGAAAATTTTAAGATAATCATAAAAGGAATGAAGTTTGTAGATCTAACCAACTGGAAAGGCTATAAATTATACAATATATTAAAAACTTTTTTTGATTAAGTAAATTTTCTTAAGTTAATAGTAGTTTAATAAAGACGAAATAGAGTTCAAAAGAATTTTCAATGTCTACATAATAGAGCAAAAATATAAATTGAAATATATTATATAATACTTTTAAAAGGACAATGATATATGAAATCATTTCAGTTGAAAACTTTCTAAAGAATTTATTCATAATAAAATAAACACAAAAGATAAATAATCGAAAATTCTTAAAATATTTAGCACAAACTTGTTTGCAGATATTTTGAAAATAAATAACGAAAGAAACTTTTTATGTAGTAATTATTTAAGATAGAAACTTTTTCGAAAGAAATTTTATTAATATTGCATTAAATAAAAGGAGTTTCCTTCAGACGATGCCTAGTTACAATAATTTAAATTCTTGAAAAATTTATCGAAAGATTTTTCTAACTCTTAAACAATTTTTTTGTTTCAAATGCTTTTGAAACTATTTTCAGTTTGTGTTGTGATCAAGCAGAATAAAAATTTCAATTCTATAACTACATACTTAGTATAGAATTTTAACTGGATCAGTTTCTCAACGGAAGCAAGTACGATGTTACGGAGATTTTATTTTAGATAAAATTTAATTTAAAAGCTTATAGCGAAAAGGTAGTAGTTTAAATAAATTTTTTTATTGTTTCAAGTAGCAGAAGTATCCGTGTGCGAAGCTTTGCTTAGAAAGCTCCTATGGCAGCTTTTTATAATATTAATAATAAATTAAAATTGATGAAGGAATTTTTTTCGAATTTTCAATTTAAATACAATTTCTGATAGTTCTTATTAACTTTTCACTTTTATTACTTTCACTCGAGATATTTTATTTTGAATTAAAATTTAAGTTTTACCGTAAAATAAAAGTAATAAGAAATTTGCTCGCTGTGGCAATATAAGAAATAGCGTTTTAGAATTTTCGTACCTATTGAAAATATTCATACAATAAGAATTGTATTTTGAACATGTAATGTAAAATATTTGAAAAGATTTTGCAAAACTCATTTTAGTTTTAAGTCGTCATTTATGTACACTATTCAAAAATTCCATTTACATAATCAAACACATTTTCGTAAATTCTGCCAAGAACACATATGACAAATACACGCTAGTTTCTAATACATTATTCATTGGATTGTAATAAACCAGATCTCGGATATTCAATACAACAAAAAATGTCACGTGTCGAGCAAAAGGAAATGGAATACCTCTAGCAGGATGCATTTCCGATGGCTGATGGATAAGCGTTGTGAACGCCTAAAAATTCTAAACTTGTAGTATATTTTATAAAAATCCTATTGGATATTGAAATGTGTAAAAAAACGTTGACTTTTTATAGAATAAATTTTTGTATGCGAAATAGTTTTAAAAATGTTTTCAATGCGGTTGTTATGTAAACTACTCCATTCCATAACATACATTGTTATGATTTCAGCGATTTAAAATTCTAAAAAATTAACAATCGTTGCTCGTTAAAGCAAGCGATTAATTTTTTTAATCGCAGTTTTACAAAAGTGAGTAATTTACATCCTGTTAGGAAATGTTACTGCACGAAAGTAATTGCACGAGTTTGGGTAAATGAAGCAGTAGACCTTGAATGCCAATAAAAGTGCATTTTATAAAGCTCTATGTTGTGCTTGCAAATCGCAAAATATGTATATTAAACTCTATTTTTAACATTCATGTAAATGTTGGTTTGGTTTATGCAGCTCGGTACTACATAGAATGCCAATCAGTTCACGCATTTCATAACTTTCCTATTTCATGATAGGATTAATTAAATTTTTAAATTCACAAATATTTTATTTTTCAAAACAAATCCTTCAAAATATAACTAAAAAAACATAAAAAGTACTTATACAAAAATAAAATACTAATTAATTAAATAATATATTATGTTTAATTTGTTGATAGTAGTTTTCCCAAGGCAACTAATAAAATATTATGTATCAAACGTAAAACTTTCCACGTAAGTGATTCACATCGTCCAAAAGGAGAAAAGTATTGACATATTGGCGAAACTACCATATTACACTGACGTGGTACTGCAACTTATGGCCTGGATACACAGTGCGAGCTAGCATCCGAGCTGACCTAGTCAGTTACTGCAGTACAGCTACTTGCACCGTGCGACCGTATCATACGAGTTACGGTCATGTGCGAGTCGGTCAGTACCTCGCATCCGAGTTATTACAACATTTTTTTATTTTAATCGCCTCTCGCCTTCCCCCACCATTCCACACCTCGCACTTGTATGACCGAGCTAGGCGAGTCGAGCTACTGTCATGCAAGTACACAGATGACCCACTGTCAGGTCAGCAACTCGTATAGTGTAACCAGGCCTTTAGCTACTGTCTTTTTAACATTTATGAAAATTTTACGTTTGACCAAATCATGTTGTTTGAGGAATCTATGTACTTGAAAAATTATTATAAACTAAAATTTAATTATTGTATATTTTATTTAGTTTTTATATCATATTTTCTTTATTTTTAATGCTCGATTTGTTAACAGTTTATTAATACTTGCATATATTGAGATGTTTTTTTTTCTAAATTAACTTTAAAGAATTTAGTTCCTCATAAAAGTTGATTTTCGAATTATAAATATAATTTAATAATTCGCAATATAGAAAAGTTAAAATTAACTTGCCATTAGTATGTAGGTTTCTGCTTATTAATAGCAATTTTTAAATCAAAATTTTATTGAGAATTCTACCATAAACCAATTAAATTATTATTAATCCATTAATTACCATATTTTTCATTTTTTTTCTTAACCAGCTACTTTAATCTTTTGTATCTCACATCAACCTCCTTAATTTCCGTTTTAACCCATTAAGACCGAAGCTTGGGTTACTTTTGAAGTAAAAAAATACCCTTTTATACCATTGTTATACTTAAATAATGACGTCAACATTAGCAATTTTACAATAAAACCTCAAAAACTATAAAATCGGACTTGTACGTTTCACGCCATCTTGGCACACAAAATCCAGTAGTCTCTACTAGTTGTCGCCATATACTAATTCGAGGAACCAGAAAATTATACAAAAATAAATAAAACAAAGTTTGTCTATAACAAACAAAATCTAAATTTCATGCGATAGGTAATACATAATTATTATATTACTGGCAAATATCCAGTTTTCTCATAAAAACTATGTATTGCTTCTTGCTAAATACAAATGTCAACTGGAATCGTGTCTATAGTGCGATAGTATATATGTTACGGTCAATGACGTAAATTGGGCATTGACGTTAATGGCCGGATAATGACGTCAACGCCCGTTAACGGTGGACTATAATGTAAATATTTTCATATGATTTTAATAAACAATAAAACTTTAAATAACAAGTTAAATTCAATAATATAATGAAATTATATTTTTAAGCTTTCGGCGACTTTTATCGCCTTCGTCAGAAATTTATTTATTATTTATTATTTATAAATAAACAAATAAAACACATTGTCATGTCATTTGATACGACCTAAGATCTAAAATGATCGTGAGTTAAGGAACAACCTATAATGAGTTTCCGTCCAATAGAAAAAACTTAACTCCAATGTGTGCAGGGGGACTAGACGAGTAAATGGCTGTAGATGTTGTTTGAGCCGTCTATATCTGTTTTCCTATTCATAGCGTTCTTCTGTCTTTTAATACATATCATTTCATGAAGAAGTTGATCTTTGTAGTTAGTAACAGATTTGGTTATTTTGGCGTTCTTAAAATCTGCATCATGTCCATCGACGAGAATATGTTTGGCAATAGCTGTAGATTCGGGCTTATTGCAGCGTATACTTTAAATGTGTCCACTCATTTTGATTTAGACAAACGCAAACTCATTTTAGGGTGGATCGGTAATTCGTCGTAGTTACGTCAGTCAAAACGGCCCTGAGAAAAAATTAATTTAATTTAATTAATTTATTTTACGGTGGATCAGTGATTTTCTGTGGTTGCGCTGGCTAAATGCTTTCTAAAGCATTCTAGCTTTCTAAAAAGCTATATAAAGCTCTCTAAAAGAAGCTTTCTTACTCGCTAAAAACATCCCCGAAATCAATCCACATCGACTGGGAGGCCCGACCTCTCCAGAGAAGCTCGAACTAGGCGAAATACGAAACGGGTGTGACTGCTATCACTAAGAGGACTAATCTCCGTATTCACAAACGTCCGTAAAATATTTAACGAGCCGTTTAATTTTGCAAACCAATGAAAATGATCTCGTAGCACAAACAAATAAATTCCATTAGTTTGTTTAAATAAACGGTTCATTAAAATTTTTACAAACGTTTGTGAATATGGGCATAAGAGTGATAAAATATCGAATCTATAGAATAGAAGTTTCATTATTTCCCACCCTTTATTGGCCATTAACGTCATTGTCCAAAGAATGATGTAAAAACCACATTATGAATTTTTGAATGTAAACCTTGCCCAAAATGCATGGTCATTGACGTCAATGACCGGTCAATGACATTATTGCCTAACTAAGCTGGGCATTAACGTTATTGTCCAGCCATTGACGTTAATGGCCGAATTGTGATCACTGACCGTAAGATATATATGCGATCCTTGTGATCAGCATGTTTGTTGTCAGGAGAATATTCACATTTTACTTTCTTTTTTGTTTTAGATTATAATAGATCTAAATTTAGGTTTTCACTAGTCCTTATTTAAATTTAAGATTATCTGTCTTATCTGTCAAGTGATTATGCATTCTAAAAACCACTTTTGAATTGTCTAATCATCATAAAATTTATTTATTTATTCACTCACTTAGTCCATTATTTATTTTTGTAAGGAATAAGAATATATATTTACTTAGTTAGTAAACGTCAGTTTGCTTGTGGTTTTCTTCCAAAGAAGCTGCTAGTTCCGATGCTAACTTGGGTTGGTTTTACATTGAGAACTATACTGTGGCAATTACCAAAAACCATCACATCGATATGCAAATTTTTTTTAGTTCTCTATTACTTCCTTTTAAGAGACAAGATACCTAACTGATTTGTCAAGTCTTTGGAAGCCAATCTGCCAGGAAGTTAATAGCTTTGTAGGCTTCGTTATTATAAACATTAAAAGAACTATAACTAACAGATTAAATTAATTGGTCGGCGCTGCCAGTGCGTCACACCATTTAGAAAAGAATCTCCTCCGATAATAAACGGTTATATAGTTAGTACTACAACTAAAAATAGTTAATTAACTATTTTCGGTTAAATGGTAATTTCTTTAGTATTCGTCTTGTCGTATTTTGAAAACGATGAAACCATCTGATGATCTGCTTAATTTTAACTCCATAGTTGCTGCGTAGATTTACTAAAAATGTATCAACTTTCGAAAAAAGGAATATTATGTTTACATCCCAATAGTGTTTAACGATTAATCAAAAAATTGATGGAGAAGTATTGGTCGAAACCCAATTAGACAAAATTGTTTTTTTCTGCTTTGGATCTTTACATTTATTCATTCGAAATAGTTTTTCTGTTTCCGATTTGTCAATTTACTGTTTTTTGAATTTTGACTGTTTATTTTATCAGCTTCACCATTTTATTTTAATCTCTATTATTACAGCTTACAATGTAAAATTTATTGTCAATATCCTGGTCCCTTTTGGCTTTTGATATGATGCCTTGTAACAAATTGTTTTAATTTATTTAAGTGCCTAGAGTTTGATTGGGGGGGGGGAGTTTGCGTTTTGAAAACGCAAGAGCGCAATTTCCAAGACTTTGATGTGAACTGTCGTAAATGTGAGAGTGCTCTTCGTGTGCTTGTCAAATTTTGGAGTAAGTTTATTTACGTTTTGTATTGAAACTCGTAGGGAGACACCTAATTTTGACTTTATTCTTTTACTCGTTTTATCTGTTGTTTTGTGCTGACTGGGAATCCCGTATTTGCTTCCGGATTTCCAAATATTATTTTAAAATAATTTGCAATGGTAAATTATTTTGTATGGAACCAACCTCATGTGAGCTTATCGACCGATAGCTTTTATCTTCGCTCGCAAATTTTTCCAAAGTTAAAATTTATAAACAAGTTCAATATTTAATTTTAATAATTAAATTTATTTACTTATTTTGGTTCCGCATTTAGCGTATGCTGTTTGTTCTTAATTTTGTTACTCCGAAGGAAAATAGTTGAGGCAAGAAGCTGCGACTTTTTATGTTTTTGGTTGCAACTGCCGTTGGCAGCACACTTCTTGCAGAGATTATCTTTTCATTTGATTCTTACCTTTTTACGGAACTTATGACCCTCGCTTTCCGCACTATCTACAGCTAGAGTTACATCTACAGGGCATCTACAGTAAATAAAAGCTGGTTGATCGTTTTCCCAGCGTGTAGAGGAAGATTATAGAGGCCCCATTAAGGGAAGAGAAATTGTTTGTTTTCCGGCCTGGCTTATCGTTGGTGCTATCAGTGTTAGGATTAGGAATTTGGTCTTTTAGAACCATAGTTTCTCTTTGGGTGGATTCATATGCTGCACTGATGGGCATAATTCGTTTGGAGTGTCGGAGATTGGGAACTCGGATGGTCCCCGAAGGGGTGAAGGAATTTTTTATTACAGCATGTCTAATAATATAAAATTTACAGAAAACGGGAATAGCACACAAAGTGGCCCAAGAAATTAAAGAATTTTTGAATGAAATTGTCGTGTTAGTTCAAGGCGTAAATTACAAATAATAAATTGGTGTCTGCGCATAATCTTGTAGTAAAAATATCTCTGAAATACGTAAAATTTTGAAAATTACGGATCTCACCCGAAGCCGCCAGAAATCTAAAATCACAGGTTTAGAAAAGCTGGAATCTGTTTTTACATAATAATTCGGCTATAACGTAATCTAATTTAAAATAAACTCATAGCAATTGGTTAGCAGTTAAACGACTAGAAGATAACTGCGATTGGTTCTGCCCACTAAAACACATTGTTGCATCTATTTACTTAGAGAACACATACCGTCAACAGAATGGGCTAAACACCAACTTAAAATAAATTTATAAGTTGATCAAATAAAGTAAATTTTGCTGTTGACGGAAATTGGAACCAAACGGAAACAAATAAAAAAATTTTTTAGATTAAATTATAATTTACAAAAACAAATTTTCAATATTTAAATTAGTGTGTTATCATTTATATAGCCCCAATTTGCCTTAACCGTCGATTTTTAGTAAGCCTGACGGCTAAATCCGGTTCTGCTAAAGTATCTCAAAAATTTGAACTTGAAGCTTGAAGTAAAACTACTGCGTTTTTCACTTAACTTCATTGTAAGCTTCCCTAGGACTAATAGCTTACAATAAAGCAATAAAATTAAGTTTTACTTCAAAATCTAAAGTTCAAATCCCCAAATAGCCTTAATTGCACGACTTGAGATGGACGAAAACATATTTATTGCTATTATTATAATATGATCATCATCACACAAAACCCAAAATGTACAAACCTTTTTAGCTTTTAGAATAACTTTTTACATAATATTATCTTTTATCGCAGTACTTCAAGAAATAGCTGGATAACAGCTATTTGATAGAAAGTTTTCCTAGTGTATCAAATAAAGTACACTTGAACACCGGTAGTGCTATTATAAAACAACAGGAGAAATAATTATTATGGCAAACGCAAAAAAATGTGATACCCCATAAAAAAGTTATGAGAAAAATTAAATCAGATTATTGAAATTATTTTGTAATTTAACTGATACATTAATTTAAATTATTTCGCAACATTTTATTTTTTGTAAATTCTTCTGGAGCTCCTAAAATAGTATGTATCACTAGGGAGTAAAATAAAAATAAAAACCTCCTTTAAAAGAATGTCATTGAATATACCTACTATTAATTTATAATATTATTAATAATTGTTACTATATGATGGCTAAACAACCAGAATAATAATATATTAACTTGATAACAAAAAATTCTATTTTTCTGCCGTTTAAAAAAACATAAGCTTTAAGATATGCTTATTATTTATTTTCTGGTTTCAAAAATAACTAAGCTAGGTAGGAAATAAAAATAAATTTCGCCGCATTGCATTGCTTATACAGCAACTTTTATGGAATCTAATAAACATTTTAATAATATTTTAAAAGATTTAATAAATACTTAAAAAGTATTAAATCGTATACGATGTAACTTTAAACATCACAAGATAATGCTTTGAATTTTACTACAAAAGCTGCTTCAGAAATCGACTTTTTCGCATTTTCCTATTATTTTATTAAGGTACTTCACTTTATAAGGAGCTTTTAAATTACCCACTGAGGTATTAAAGAATTTAGAGTTTAATAGAACATAAAATTAAGCACGTTTAATTAACTGAATAACAAATAACTCCTGTTGATGATTAAATAACAACATTTAATATTGCAACCAATTAAATACACCCCAGGATGTTTCAAGGAATGTTATTTTCAAATTTGATCATTAAATTTTCATTTTCATTTAATTTATTTGAATTTTCTCTTTTTTATTTATTAAAATTTAAACCAATAATTTGATTATTCTATTTAAATCTTTATATGTACACTAGGCTGTCCGTTATTTCCCAAGTTGGTTTTTTTTATGCTTCCCAATGAATTTTTAGTTTTTGTCCCACACAAAAATATCCAACCCAAAAAAACTCCTAATTTTCTAATTAAATCGTGCCGAAATCATGTTACAATTCCCATTTTAATAATATGGGATTTTTTGGACTTTTTGCATTTAATTTTTTTTCTCTGAAACAAATTAGGTTACAGCAATGACCAATATATAATTTTATAGAGAATTGGACGCTCTACAAAAATGATCACTTATGATTTTTCGATAAATTCACTCCTCCAAAAGTTATTTAAAAAAAAAAAAAAATTATATAAAAAAAGTCCAAAAATCCCATGTTATTTAAATGGGTTTTAAAATTAAAATTAAATTGTTTTGGTTTGATATTTTTTTGGGGGTAAAAACTAAAAATTTATGGGGTGGCAGCAAAAAATACCAACTTGAGAACAACGGACACCCTAATGTACACGGGTGTTCGGACCTGGGCAGGAACAATTCATTTAAGTACCCCACATTCAAAATTACAGAAATTATAAGCCATTGAAAAAAGTACAAAAATTAAAAAAGTATAATAAAAAAATATAAATCGACCCCCCTTCGACTCCCCTATTTATACATATTATAATTTACCAATTATAACTAGCGACAAATGTATTTTTTCGTGTGACATTCGTTTGAAATTCCTTGAAAAATAAAATTCCCCGTGAAAAAATTTTTTTTACAGAACATCAACCCAGGTTTTCCCGAATCCGGAGCTTCTTCTTTAAAAAAGTAGGTCTGCACTTTGGACCATTAAAAGGTAAACTGTTTTAAAAATATCAGGTTTCTATTAAAAAAAATTTATTTTAAAGATTTATGCTGCAAATACGAAAATACAGACTTTTTGTTTTATATAAGTAATTGCGAAATAACCTTTGACCGCTCTTATCCTATCATAGTAGGCGATTGTAAGCGATTGAGGTGGTTGCCCGGCCTTCAGCAACAATTTTCTTTGATAAGCTATTCTAAATTATTTTGTCGATGATGTTCATAATTTTTGTAATCCCTAAAACTTTTAACCGGGGGTCTAGGGGGTAAGAAATAGCCTTCAGCACCTGAGTACTTCCTCAATTCTTTAATTATTTTAATTTAATTTAATTTTAAATTATTTTTCTACTAATTTAAATACAACTCTTAATTTAAAAAAAAATTTTCGTATATTTAACAATTTAACCCATCAGCTGATCGCGATGAAGGAGGTCAATGATAAATTTAACCCTTCTGGATAAGCTAGTTTTCACTGAAAATTTTTATTTGGAGAAGATGCTTTTTTAAATGCAGAACCGTTTCCGATTGGTGGCTACCGTGCATATTAATTTTTAAGCTTCTTTAAATTTATTTAATTTTTAAGCTGTTGTAGTTCATTTACATGTGCGAGAACAGTACTACTCTAGTACTACAATTACAGAAAACGCAATTTTATCAATCCGTTTATCATTTTAAATTAGAAAATAAATTGAACAGGTAACTCAATGACAGTAAACAAGAAAATTTGAATAACTTTAACCTACGAAACGTATAAATTGCAGAAGTAAAAAATTTCATTAAATAAAAAACCCAAAATCAAAGTAAAATCGTTTCAGAAAAATCACCAAACTTACAATTGATTTTAATTTTTAGTTTCTAAACACTGCAAAACTAATTTAGATGTGAATTTATAACAACATATTTTTGGGGTCGCTGAAACCCAATCCAAAGTCCATTTAACCACGTCCATTTAAATCAAGTCAAGTTTTTGGCATAACCTCAAGAAACCCTATAATCCAAACCCACTTAGCCCGTTCCACCTAATATTATGTTCAACACAAAACTCTTTTACCCCAAAAAAATATAGTAGACATAGTCTGACTCCCAGGCCAGAAAAATTTTTTTTTGTGGCTATGTAATCGCAGTTGATTTTTGAGAATTTTTAAATTTCTTTAAAATTATTGAATTTATTGAATCTTAACTTTAATTTTATTATTTTTATTGTGTTTTGATTATTTTATGATATGACTTTCAGCTATAAATTAATCTTACATGCTTTGTACAGGCCGGCGGCAAAAGGGTGATTCCACTGAACCTGAAGTTTCTGAGAGGGCCCGGGTTTCAAACAAAATCCTGAATCCGGGAAAGGAAAACAAAAAAAAAGACAAAAAGCTGGCGGGGGTAAGAGAACTTAAAAATTTCAAAACCTAACGTTTACAATATTAGTAACAACTTAGGAATTTTATCAAAATATGCACGAGCGAAATGTGCGGTCACTAGTTTGCAATGAATATAATGTTTCATTCAATCCCTCAGGTTCATTCCACCATTCAAGCGTCACATACGCAAAATTTTGCGGAATTCAAATTTCAGGATTACTATTTAATAAAAGTACTATTATTTAGTTCCCGGAGAACTGTTTACGGGGAAATTGCAATAATAAATTGGTTCTGAGTTCAAGTTAAGTTAAATTTAAGTCAAATAAAGCTCATTGTTAGCCTTGCATCTGTAATTTTAGAGTCTAAAGGCTCATACACAGTTAGTCTGTAACAGTAACGAGAACGGGAACAGTAAAAAAGATAAAATACATGTATTTAGGTGGCTCCATTCACAATTAGCGGGAACGGGAACAGAAACGATTTAACTTTTATTACTATGGTTATGCGCATGCCTAAACTGTCAGAAGTCAAATCTGTCAAAAGTTTAGCCAATGAAATATCCTTATATAGCTATCGTTACTGTTCCCGTTCTGGTTTATTGTGAACCGACGATTCATTTAGTTCCCGTTCCCGTTCTCGTTACTTTTACAGACTAATTGTGTATGAGCCTTTACTGTAATTATAAAATTTGGTTATTTAAAAAATTTCATGAAATTTTATTTATTTTGGAAATTTGGAAATATTTTGTATTTTCTGGTTTCCCGCCAATTGGTAAAGGTGGCAACAACTAGGGAGAGACCCCAGGCTTTGATTCCAAATAATAAAACTAAAAAAGAATTTTGATGAAAAAGTGATTGATTTTAAAAGAAAATTTATTATTTTTTCAAGAAAATTAAAATTGGAAGCAACAGAATAATCTAAATTGAAAATATTAGAGATGATTGGAAAATTTGGAAAAAAAGAAAATTAATAATTGGTTTTCGAATTAATTGGAATATTGTTAAAATTTTCAATATATTGATTAATTTAAATTTGAAGAAACGACAGAATTATTATCAACGCAAGTCGATAATATCAACCTATGTTTAGCTTGACCATTTCATGAGATTTATTTAAAATAAACTTTTTAACAAAGACTCTTTAAAGGTTTGTATTTTTCTGGCAAATCGGATTTAGAATTTTTGAGAGTTTAAAAATAATCATAACAATTGGCGCCCAACGTGGGACATCCGTAAATCTACTTGTTAATAATTTGATAAGTTCTTTGAAACAATGTAGGTTTCAAAGGAAGAAATTTAACTAAATTTTTGACTAAAGCAAAACGATAAAATAACAACACCTGAAATACAAATTTAATATGGCGCCCAACGTGGGGCTTTACAGTTATTTCAATAACTATAATACAATTTTATAATTTATTAAGAACTGAATTGAACAAGCTTTTCGATCTTGTCAAGTAGGTAGCACGTGTGTACACGTACTTCTCAAACAACGCAAGCTTTTAACCGTCAAACGAATTTGATTGCGGCATATGCATTAAGTTTTATTTTGCAATTTGCTTTCATTACATTTTATTTGTTTCGGTTATTTTAAATCAAAATATCGAAGAAATAAAAAATGTTATAAAATTTGCATGTTAACTAAAGGTAATGTTATACGGAAATGTTATTAAACTTTTACGTCATTCGAATCATAAAAGCTTGGCTTCGAGAAAGTGTGGTTATGTTGATAGATTTATTTAAAACAATAAAAGAATTTATGAGAAAATTTCAACAATTCGTTACTTATATATCTTTTTGCGGAAAATGTTACAAATATATTTTTACGTGTGGTATATTACTGGAAAGTGTAAGAACGGAAGAAACCAATACAAAAAACAGAGCAATAACTTTTCTAACGTAAAAATTGGATAGTATTTCTTTTTTAGCCTTTCTACCCTAAAAATCTTACGATCGACCTTTCAGCGAGTGAGTGACGTTTTACAGGCGCCTCCAAAACACGTTCGTGAGCCGCAGTGATTGTATATTGCCAGTTGCGGACAATTTAACACCGCTAAAAATCACAACCCCGTCTAGTTGTGGTAGCGGGTCTGAAATAGACAAATGTTCGGTCTGCAATGTTCGCTGACCCGGTTGGTAATAGCAACGTTCATTTTACCGGTTGACATATTGTTACACCCCGCTGTTAACATATCTAACCCACCACCTCTTCAATTCATTACCACATAAATTGCATTTCATAAGATTAAATCTTCCGCACCGCACAGACTTTTATCTCCAATAATCTAATATCCAAATTTTTTATTAAACAATATACAAACCCAAATTAAATTTCTATAAATTAAGTCTTAATGTTAAGTTCTTGTAGTTTCCCACAATTGTAAATCAGTTTTTGCGGTGCCTTAAAGGCACAACTAAGTTCATAGTATTTGCCGCCGTACTTGCGACGCGCCGGAATAAAAAATTAAATTTGTATTTGGAAATTAAATTGTCCCGAACAAGTTATTAATGTAATTAATTACTACTATACAGTTGGCAAGTAAGTAAGTATGAAAATACAAATCAAAACTCCACAAACTTGAGCAAAACTTTGAGAAATTCAATATCAATTAGCTAATTTATATTTGAAGCGAATTAATTATGTGGTTATTTAAATTAAATTAATTAACTTTATCTCGTCAGTTATGTAAGTTAAATTCATTTAACACAACAAAGTAGACATCTGTTACTGAAAAAGCTTATCGACTCGAGGAGCAATTTATTTTAAAATATCAGTTCGTTAAAATCAGACCATCCACTTGGATTAACTAAAATAAGATATTTTAAACCTAAAGTTTATCAATTAGTACATTTTGTTTTGTCTGCGAATTTCCGCTAATAAAATCAATTCGAATTAGAGTTTAATTTCATTTAATTAATTAAAATTTGATCATCTAATTAAAATTTGCATCGTGCAAAACTAAACGGGTTTAGTCTTATTAGACTCTAATTTTATAAAACGCTTTTATATCGAATCAAAATTCGTTAGTGTGATACCAACCTTAAATTTTCTTATTAAAAATTCCTTTTGCATATTTACAACGAATGGCATTTATTAAAATTTTAATTAATTTTTGCTTAAAAATAAATTTTCCAATTAACAAAATCATGTCAAAATCCATCCGTCTATAGGCATCTAATACACAAAGCTCATCAAGAACTCCATCAAACCCATTTTCTCCGAGTATTAAACTAAATAATTGAGGAAAGCGTCTGCACACTTTTTCCCGAAGGAATTCAATTCGGGTTAGAGAGTGCCGAGTTTACGGGGATGGATGGGTAACAGGTGTCGATAACTCGATACCCTCCTTGTTTTATCGAGTTGGAAATACGCAATTGTAAAAGACATAAGATTGTCGCTGATAACTCCAACTTTATTTTTAATTCCCTAATCAAAATATTCTACAAAATATTTTTAACATTCCTTAGTAATAACTTGGTTTACTTAATTACAAAATTAGGATTTTCAAGTTGCGAGCAGGCACACACCAACATTCACGTGTTTCTCTCTTTCCTAATATCGTCAGTTAGCTACAACCGGTGATTTAACTTTAAACAACTTTAAAAAAGGAAATAAGTAGTAAATGATAATAAGTGTTAACGTTTAAGATGAGAAAGTTCTTCGGAAGATGAGGCTCTTGAACTACTGTTCATTAAATTGTAAACAATTGTGAGAAATAGATTGTTAAAAGTAAAAAGAACAACAATTACCAATTAATTCTTAATACCATACCATTAAAATTATATAAAATAATTTTACCGCACATAATTATATAAAAAACCTTTATTATATCAAAATTCATTTTATTCCGTTAAATTGAATGTGTAATTTTTTCTTCACATTTAAATTAAGTCGAATTTAAATTATCTAATTTACAAAACAGTTAAATTATCTTAAAATTTTGAATATCACGCTATTCGTGTTATATTAAAATGCGAAAAGTTCTTATATCTACATTTTCAGAAAACTGAATTAAATTTTATTATTAATTATGCAAATCATTTTTTTCTAATTTTATATTTTTTTTGATTGAAAAATATTTCTCTAGTATTGAATTGAAACTGAAAGTTTAAATACAAAGTGTTTTACAACTTAATTTGCCACAATAATTTTGTTTATGATTTATATTGGCAGCTCCCCGACTAATAACACTAATATAAATATTCAAAAAAATTCAAAAAAATGATTAATTTAGCAATAAAAAAACTATCGAGTTAAATTGGCAGAATCAAAATTATAATTAATTTGGATGCTGAAAATTATAAAATTAGAATTTCAATGAATTAAGGTAGCATGAAGTTAAATTTGATACGAGTGCATTTGGGAACGCTTATCTTGCAAGCTTAACGTTCCAATTATTTATATTAGAAATTTATTTAAAATTAAAATAAAATTAGGAATTGAATTTATAAAATTTTGGATTATTAAGAGTGTCATTGTTTCCATAAGGTAATTTTGATCCGGGAATTTTGAATAATTTATTAATATGTTTCAAATTATTTGTATTTTTTTATTAAAATAAATCTAAAAACAAATCTTCAGTAAAATACTGCAGTACTCAAAAAAGATTGCTCATATAAACGTAAACCAACTTCAAATAAATTTCATAAAAGAAAAAGTTAAATTAAGAAGATAACCATATCCATCTGTCGTGGTATCAAAATTGATTCTTTTTTCATTTAATTATAAATTTTTAAATTTATAAATTTTACCATTTTAATTATTTTTGATTATGACTGAATTTTAATTATTTTAAATTTAAAATTTAATTATTTTTTACAATCAAAAATCGAAGCACTGCTTCTATTTATTAATTCTTGAAAATAACCGATTTTGTTAAAAATTACACCGCTTTATTTTAAAACCAAAGAAATAAATTTCTCACATTTCGCAAATTTTTAAATTTTTTCAAAAATCTCTGACATTAAAATTTTTCCGTCCGCTATGTCATGTTGGCCATACTTTGGCAAAGACCTTTTTTCTTCACTAGTTGGGACGAAGTGTACCAATTCACGGCAAATATAAAACTATACAAACTTTTTAAACAAAATCAAAATTTACAAAAAAGAAAATGGGGAAAATTCAGGAATTCAAAATTTACCTGGTGCGGTAATTCATAGTTTATTTAATGTTAAAAAATGTTAAAATTTTTTGATGTTAAAACATGTTATAACATGAACGGCTGTAATTGGATAAATCAAAAAATGATATTGCTTCAGTCAAAATGTTCAGATCACGGCGTCATACGGAGTTTGCGCTTTCCCAAGTCATCAGCAATGCTTGTAAACTTCGGAGCCGGACATTTGAACGCGGCCGGTTGAACGCGGCCGTTTGAACGCAGAGCCGTTTGAACGCAGGGACGTTTGAACGCGAGGACGTTTGAACGCAGGGACGTTTGAACGCAGGGACGTTTGAACGCGGGGACGTTTGAACGCGAGAACTTAGATGCAATTGCACCTCCCCTCATTATATTTAAATATAATAATTAATTAAAAATAAATATAACCTTTTTTTTATATTGAAAAGAATAAAATTACAGAAGCTTACAAACAAATAAAAGCTAACTGGATTTGGAGCAAACAAAAAGTTTGTCGATATATTTATTATACAGAACTTAACCATTCATTTCATAATTATGAGAAACGCTTCTCAAAAAATCAACAATATTGCGATTATTGTAATCCATAAAGGCTCATACACAATTAGTCTGTAACAGTAACGAGAACGGGAACAGTAACGATAGCTACGTAAGGATATTTCACTGGCTAAAATTTTTAAAACACGCCCTTTAGCAGTTTACGCATGCGCATAACCATAGCAGTATCATAGCAGTAACAGTTAAATCGTTTTTGTTCCCGTTCCTGCAAATTGTGAATGGAGCCACTTGAATACATGTATTTTATCTTTTTACTGTTCCCGTTCTCATTACGGTTACAGATTAATTGTGTATGAGCTTTTACAAGTTTTTTTATTCTATAGTCTGCATCAACGTACTGTTTTTTTGTAGAGGTTTGTGCCCGGCAATTTGTTGTTAAAAAATACATCTCTGCCATGTTGTATTTTTTTAGTGTGTTAATAAATTTCCAAATTATTGGATTATGCATCCCCAATAATTCCGTTTGTAGCCGTCTATGTGCTGCTTCGGCGTGACTGTTTCTTCTGTACATCATTCATGACTCGCCCTAACATCAAAATTAATACTTAAAGTTTGTTATCGGAGGGGGGGGGCAAAAATTTGAACTACTTTGGTAAGGGAGGGCCTATAAATTAGGTAAGCACAATTTTTCTAATTTTTGATCCTCCCGCTCCACGTAAGGGTCCGTAAGATTTCTAATACTTCCCAAACTCATTTCTCAAAATTATGAAATGATGGTTAAGTTTTGTATATATTTATAATACAGGGGGGAGTGCAATTGCATCTAAGCTCTCGCGTTCAAACGTCCTCGAGTTCAAACGTCTCTGCGTTCAAACGGCCGCGTCCAACTGGCCGCGTTCAACTGGCCGCGATCAAATGTCCTAGACCGTGTAAACTTGTAGTCTTGACGAGACTTGGTATCATTGTTAGCAGTGTTCAGCCGACGAGACAAATCATGTAATGGGTAATTTCGAAATTCGAGTCTTATTCTAAGTTAAAACTATCTTTGTTTTTGTCGAATTATCTGCATTTGCACCTTATGCGAGATGGCTATTGCTATTGTGATTGAGATTATGCAGGAAGTATTTATCTAAGAGATGAGTCATTTCAATTGAAGCCATAACATTTTTTTAATTGATCGATTTTTTAGCTGATCAGCCCTGATCAATTTTACATGAACCTGCAATTCTTTCTGAAAAAACTTTTTCAAATTGTTTTTCACATTGTTCTCCGACGTTTAAACTGCTTTTATGGTTTAAATTTCTTTTTTTTCTTTTTCTACTTCATTCTAATTTTGTAACAATCTTTATCAATAATTCGTTTGTTTAGCGGGTAACAATCTTATAGACTTCTTATCAACTAATATAAACAAGTTACTTTTTTCTTCAGTTTTAACACAGTTTTCCTAAAGTTTTATTAGTGTAGTCGTTGGTTTAGGTCACCTATTTTGCTAATAGGTCTTTAATTTTTCTTTTCCAAATTGCAAAGTGTTTACAAATTGAAATTACCTAGTCGGGACATAAATTCTGTTACCTGTAAAGAACCGTTAGATTTTACAGCTTAAGATTACAGAGGGTGGAAAACAATTACATATTTAGAAAGCCCTTTCTTTTGGCAACTTGTAGAGACTATAGTTAAAATTTTTGAGTTCAACCAGCAACATGGATTGGGGTGTGAAAGAAAATCGGATAGCAGTTATTGCGTTACATAAATGTGGTGTATCAAATAGTGAAATTTTAAAATTGCTAAAGCCGTTAAAAATTTCAAAAATGTTTGTAAGTCGTGTTATAAAACGGTTTACCGATACAAATGCAATAGCTGACAGAAAAAGAAGTGGACGTCCTCGTACCATAAGAACTCCACGAGTGATTAAAGCAGTGCGTGAAAGAATACGACGAAATCCTCTGCGAAAACAAAAAATTATTGCTATGGAGATGCAAATTTCAAAAAAAAGCGTGTCTCGCGTATTGAGGCAGGACCTAAAACTTGGGGCTTTTCGTAGAGCAACAGGACAAAGGTTAACAACAGCTTTTAAAAAAATTAGGCACGAGAGATCGAAAACCCTATTAAGGAGGAACGGTAATAATTTTAAAAATATTTTGTTTACCGATGAAAAAAATTTTACCGTCGAAGAAAAATTTAATAAGCAAAACAATCGTGTTTATGCTCACAGCTCTAAAGAAGCGGCAGAAAAAATTCCGAGGGTTCAAAGAGGCCATTATCCAGCATCTGTGATGGTTTGGTGGGGTGTATCCTACGAAGGGGTTACTCAACTTCACTTTTGTGAAAAAGGCGTTAAAACATCGGCACCAATTTACCAAGAAATGTTAGAAGACGTGGTAAAGCCTCTTAACGACTCTCTCTTTCAAGGAAACCATTGGGTTTTCCAACAGGACTCTGCACCATCACACAAAGCTAAGACAACCCAAAGGTGGCTAGCAGAAAATTTACCTGCGTTTATTGCAGCAGAACAATGGCCTTCTGGAAGTCCTGATCTGAATCCTTTGGATTATAAATTGTGGTCAGTTCTTGAAAACATGGCTTGTAGTAAGCCTCATAAACATATCGAGCTTCTGAAGCGGGATTTGGTGAAAGCAGCAGCATCGATACCGTTACAAGTCGTCCGTGCCGCAATTGATGATTGGCCACGGCGTTTAAAGGCTTGTGTAAAGGCTAAAGGAGGACATTTTGAGTAAATATATTAAAAATGTATTCTTTATATATTAAGTAATAAAGCAGTATATATCATAATTGAATTTATTATTTTGAAACATTAAAAATTTAATTAATACTGTGTAACAGAACTTATGTCCCGACTAGGTATAACTTTTAATAATAGAAGCATAAAATCAGATTATATAACGTTAACGTAAATAAGGAGTCATGTTCATATTGTCAAACTGTCTACAAATTAAATAAAAACCTCTGTCATAATATCGCAAATTCAACTTTAATTATTTTATAACTTTAAAATTTTTACAATTATTGCCAAGCCATGGTAAGCTTACCAAAAAATGTGAAATATATTTTTTTTAAGTTAAGAATTAAAAATCAGTTCTTCAATAGAATTTATAGTATGTGATTTGATTTATCAATTTTTTATATCACTCCAGGGGAGCCCAGGGTGATCTAACATTAACCTTTTAACATTATTTTAAGGATTATAAAATAAAAGGTACAAAATTATTATTGATTCGAAATTATGGAACATTTTATGTACAATAGAGTTAAGTAGAACAATAACGTATTTAGTATATTAATAACAATTTATTCCTTTCGAAATATGTACATACCTATGTACTTATGAATACTTTATTAACCTGATTTGCATTGAATTAAATACCTAATTAAATTAAATAAATAATTTTTGTTTTTTACATTTAATTAATTTATCACGATTTCAATTACTCGGAAATTATTACCATAATTAATCGCAAATCACTTATAGCTATTGTATGTAGGGGAGACTGTGAGTGATTTAAACACGGGGATCCTATAAACAGCTTTATAATTTACACCACAGTGCGTGTTTCTGTGCCCATAATATATTTACGTCAAATTAGCTACCACTCAGAATTGTATTTTATTTGCATCTTCGAATTACTATAATTATTATGTAGTTACTTATACTTTTACAGTTTTTAGTTTGTACTTTTCTTTAAAAGTTAAAAAATCTGATGTGGACACCACATACCTTCCTTGTAATTTTTATAATAATTGTACAAGAATCTCGTTAATCTATTCATGCGCGTCACAAAAATAGGAGGTGCACAATGCTATAAGTGTCTCAAATACAAAATTTCAACTTTCTACGACCTACCGTATTTGAGTTTTGCGACATACAGACGTCTGTACGTGCGTACGTACAGACGTCACAACGAAAATAGTCAAAATGGATTCAGGGAAGGTCAAAACGGATATTTCCGTCAAAATCTGGAAATTGAAAAAAATCGGGATCACAATACTTCCTTGTTTTACAAGGAAGTAAAAATTAGTAAAAAATTTGAAAAAGTTACAAGAAGAAATAAATAGATACAAGTATAGAAGGACTAATAGAAGATGACAAAATAATAACGTTTCAGAGGAAAAACAAATAAAATAGAAAGAATTAAAAAAATATAAGAATAATACAATACGTAGAAAATCAAAATTCAAAAAATTCAAAAAAAAAAAGACAAAATTAACATATAAACAGGTCTGGATTAAAAATATTTGAAATTATGAAAAATTCAAAATACGATATTACAATATAACGTTATTTCATGGTTATTTCCAATCCTCAGTTGTAAATAATCGTTTAAATTTATTTAATAAGAAGAATATTCGAACTAATCAAAAGAAAAAACTATTTAAAGAGTACTGATTAACAAGCATAAAATTTGACTTACCATAACCCCAAAAATATGAAATCTGCACGTTGTCACATGTAGTAATGAACAATTTAAAATAATTTGAAATAAGAGATTCTTTTACCAAGCACTGCTTGTGTGAAATCTGAGAGCACTGCCCCCTTAATTTGATTTCTAAAAACTTTGAAAAAATTCAAAATTCAAAAATTTTACCACGTTTTTAACCGTAAGGTGTAAAACTAGAAAAAGAACCCAAAATAAAAATTTTAAGTAAATTTGTGGAATTTTAGTATGTATTTATGGTTAAATTAAAAAAATATAAGAATAATACAATACGTAGAAAATCAAAATTCAAAAAATTCAAAAAAAAAAGACAAAATTAACATATAAACAGGTCTGGATTAAAAATATTTGAAATTATGAAAAATTCAAAATACGATATTACAATATAACGTTATTTCATGGTTATTTCCAATCCTCAGTTGTAAATAATCGTTTAAATTTATTTAATAAGAAGAATATTCGAACTAATCAAAAGAAAAAACTATTTAAAGAGTACTGATTAACAAGCATAAAATTTGACTTACCATAACCCCAAAAATATGAAATCTGCACGTTGTCACATGTAGTAATGAACAATTTAAAATAATTTGAACTAAGAGATTCTTTTACCAAGCACTGCTTGTGTGAAATCTGAGAGCACTGCCCCCTTAATTTGATTTCTAAAAACTTTGAAAAAATTCAAAATTCAAAAATTTTACCACGTTTTTAACCGTAAGGTGTAAAACTAGAAATCAAATTAAGGGGGCAGTGCTCTCAGATTTCACACAAGCAGTGCTTGGTAAAAGAATCTCTTAGTTCAAATTATTTTAAATTGTTCATTACTACATGTGACAACGTGCAGATTTCATATTTTTGGGGTTATGGTAAGTCAAATTTTATGTTTGTTAATCAGTACTCTTTAAATAGTTTTTTCTTTTGATTAGTTCGAATATTCTTCTTATTAAATAAATTTAAACGATTATTTACAACTGAGGATTGGAAATAACCATGAAATAACGTTATATTGTAATATCGTATTTTGAATTTTTCATAATTTCAAATATTTTTAATCCAGACCTGTTTATATGTTAATTTTGTCTTTTTTTTTGAATTTTTTGAATTTTGATTTTCTACGTATTGTATTATTCTTATATTTTTTTAATTTAACCATAAATACATACTAAAATTCCACAAATTTACTTAAAATTTTTATTTTGGGTTCTTTTTCTAAATAGAAAGAAGTTGGGAAATTTGTACAATACAAGATTGAAAATTAAAGTGGTTTTAAAATTAAATAATATTTTTTAATTAATCATTTAATTAATTTAAAAAATAATTTTAAAGAAATAAAAGAAATAGCAATAAAATAAAAAAATAAAACAAAAAAAGATTCAAATTAACATATTTTTGAATTGAAAATCAAAGATGTCGTTAACTCCTTGTTAGAAAAACACAATTAGAAAAATTCAGTGTGCTTAGCCTGGGATCGAACCTACAACTACGGCATAGCAAACTAATACTCTTCTAAATTATGGACATAGTAAAATGAAAATAAATTTACAATTTGAATATTCTGATGAATTTATTGATAAACAAAACGAGAATTAATTTTTATTATAATTTCAATTTGATTGTATGGTAGATAAAAAAATCTGAAAATAATTTGATTTTTAACGATCTAATTAGAGTAATTCAAAGAAATGAAATAATTTATGAAATTTATGATGGAAATGTTGATTTCGATTACTTGCAACACCTTGGCTACATAATTACCACATTAACACCAAAGCAAAATATTAGTTATTATAACATATTTTTTTAGTGTGTTTACTACCCAATTGATACTCTGGTTATAAACTGGTGTTCTTATACTAGGCGATTAGTATATCGGTGATAAAAGGTATCTTTATTACTTAGTTAACACCACCGTTCCATAATCATGGTATAGGTAAAACTAATGTAAATTTTTTTTGTTATTTTAACACCTTGGTGGTAATCTAGTATTTTTATTACCCAACTGATACTCCGGTTATAAACTGGTGTTTTTGTTACTTTATCAAATGGCAACAGATAATAAAGTTATGCTTGTATTGCTGAATTAACACAATAGTTACATAATGGTTACCCAATTTGCCATTTACTATCCATGGTTGTACGAGATGCTAACACCATATTATAAACTCAAAATGTTGCTTAGATATTATTACTGATAAGTAGTTAATAAATAATTTGAGATTGTTATATAACAAATATAATAAAAAATAATATAATAAAAAGTTCTGTAAATACTTTAATTGAGATACCTAAATTTTACATGATTTCGGATAATGATTTATTTTAATTGACTATAGGGAATGAATTTGATGGGTAAATGATGTTTCATAGTTAAAATTTTATATAATTTAATTATGATGTGACCAATTAAAATTTACGAGTTTGAAAATTTAATAGGTAATTTGATTTACAATGTGTAAATTTGAAATATTCAGATTTAAAGGTTGTAAATAATTTATTTTGATTATGGAACATAAGCATTGTTCATTAATTAATGAATAAATTAAGAGTGGAAGAAGAAAATATAAATTTTTTGATGAGAAAATATATTTAAGAAAATTAGTGTAATTGATTTATGTTTGATGTATGAAAACTTAATTATTTCAATTCGGTTTAAAATATGCACAAAATATTCGATTTCGTATACTGCTTTGACGCGTAAAGAAAAACCATACTTTACTTGGCCTAAAGCGTTGAAATAGTCAAATCATATCCTAAAATTACTTTAATAAATTAAATTGTAGAATTATATAATTATTAATAACTACCTTAAAAATAAATAGACGGATAATGAAATCAAGTGAAAGAAAACTGAAACTTCTGATTGCAGTAACACAACTGACAATATTTAAAACTAAATTACAAGAAGGAAATGGAAGTTAAATATTATATTTCATAAAAAAAATTTAAAAATTCAATCTGCGCCCTTAGATTTAAGGTAAAAAACACTGCAATATGTCGGTACTAATGAAACTATCAGCTATCTTTGTCTGAGCCTATCATTGCCTTGAATTATGTGCGTCATGGATGGTGAAATGTTAAAGTGGTTAATGTAAAGTGGTAACTCAAGCCGGATGTGCCACATAAGTATATCCAGGTAAAATCATTTCACCTAATCAGGTTAACATCAGTTCTTCTTAAAACCCTGGAAAATCTGATCGATGGGCATATCACGGACAATATTCTGGTAGGGTCTCCACTGCATCGACACCAGTATGTGTACCAGTCAGGAAAATTGTAAAGCTACAGCTAGTAGGGGAGATCAAACACCAAGGCTGACCTTCACACTACAAGTGAAAAACATATCGATCAAAACGACTAGGGCAATGAGGGCAGGAGAATGATCTGGCAATAGTGGAGACTAAAACCAAAAATGATTCTTTGGATATACACCAAAGAAAGGAAAGTACCAAACAGGAGCTGGGGGTTCGAAATAATACCATCTGTACCAGATGGTATCATATCGTATCAGATGGGTCCAAAACGGAAATCAGCATTGGAGCAAAAATCAGTATGTAGATTCACATTAAACCTGATGGGATATTACTGTTATGTGCAAATTTCCAGACAATAATAATCTGTGTAGAAAAAATGATGCGAAAGGTTTATATGAACAAGCGGATTTGTATTATGACCGATAGCCAGGCAGCACTGAGAACCTTGGAAAGAGTGGAAACACAACACAAAATTGTAAAACACTGCCTCGATGTGTTTGTAGCATTGGCACAACGAAACAGCTTAAGGCTGAGGTGGATGCCGAGACACACTAGAATAAAAGACAACGAAAAATCAAATGCCCTCCTCAAGACAGATGAAAACGACATTTAATAAGGTCACAACATACCGTAAAAGGGACTATCAAATAAGTAGTAAGTAAACAGTATCTTGAGTTCAGAAGGTCCTACCTCAACTTGCTACCAAAAGAACGAAAGATAACGAATAGAGCGAAGATAAAGATCGACAAAATAAGAAACCCAACAACGTCGAATACATGGAAACGGAAAACAAAAAACATAAATTGCTGATAAAAAATAAAAGAAAACCCAGGAAAAACTAGACTGAAGGAAAAACAAAAAAAAAGAATAAAGAAAGCGATACAGATATGAGTGACGAAGAAAATCCCCATCCCAACACGCAACCCCAAGAAGAAGTACCAGCCTTTGGACAAGAGAAAACAATCAAAACTCAAACAATCCCTACCCAATCCAAAACAATTTCCCCCACCGCAAACACAGAAGAAGGAAAAAGAAATCACAAAAAACTGGATCAAATTATGGCTAAAAATTATGAACTCGCTCACAAAATAAGGCAATACTTGCTTAAATGCAAGGATTCCGTGAAAGATAAAGATACCGCCTTGGATATGTTGAAAATCTATGAGAAAAACACTAATACCAGCATTATGATGGTCTACCAACTCAGTGAGAAGATGATATATTAAAAAAGCAAAACAGAAAACAACAGTATAATTGGAACGGTAAAAAATCAAGCTTAACATGGCACCGAAACCAGCACCCAGACTCAATCCCGGGATAAGATTAGAAACAATAATCCCCACCCCCTCTCTAGACATCCCCCTAACAAAACAAAACCCGCCCATGGATTACCTCAAGGCAATTTTGACCCAACTCACCCCTAATACCCAAATCCAACCAAAAAACTACAAAATCCTGGTCTATCCTAAAACAATAAACGCCAATAAAACCTCCGCAGACAGTAAGAATGCATTGACTAGCGTCGCACCGGACCAATTGAAAATTAAACCGGATCGTTGCTTCATGATAAGAAACAATGGTATGCTGATCGAATCCACCGATGATTTCATATGAAACCTCATGGCAGGGCCGTAGCTAGGAGGGGGGCATTGTAGGGCAATGCCCTACCTTAAAATCCTAATGCCCTACCTTAAAATTCCAATACACTGCCACTCCACGTGTCTGAACTACTAGTGGTTTGCAAGTTATGGCAGTTTTCCCTGAAATAAAACGGCAAAAAGCTAAAAAAAAGCTCATTCGTTCTCAAACTTTCATGCGCCCTCCAGGAGTACATTATTTTAGTTGCGCCCTACTTGTGACCACCGCTGCCCTATACCTTAAATTCAACTCTGGCTACGGCCCTGCCTTATGGGAAACCCTCTCCTTACCCAAGCAGGATTGGAAGCAAGAGAACCGGCAAAGGTATGGCCTTCGGTATACACAAAACAAGTGGACAAGGATTTAATTCAAGAAACAGTGAAGAATGGCATCCAATATAACTTTTCATTAGCTGTGCAAAGAGCAGAAACGGGCTGACTCAAATCCCATAATCCTGCTAGATCAAAAGACAAACCTACGAACAACTGGGTCGCGAATGCTCATCTAATAGTAGCAGAAGCAATGTCCGAAGAAGGTAGATTAAGAATGAGATGGAGAAGCTTTGTGATCACTGACTACGTCCTCACGAGATGCTACAAGTGCCACCGTTTTGGACATCCAAGTAAATTTTGTAGATTGGTTTTTTGTAGATCGGCCACAATAAAGATGTCCCCGTTAAAAAAAAATACATTAATTGTACCAGGGCAAGGTACAATGAAGATAAGCAACCCTCCTCCAGTAGTTCCTGTAGAGTATACAAAACCCGCCATATGGAATTTGTCAGCTCCATTTCCACCACCAATCTCGAATAATAAGCAAGACTAAAATCCTCTAACTTAATCTTCAAAACAGTCAAGCTGCCATCAGCGACGCCCTAAGACTGATAGCAGACGATAACTTCCACAGAGCCCTCTTCCAGGAACCCTATTTCTTAAAAAACAAGAAAAAATCCTTCCTGCATAAGTCCTGCATAAGTTATATCCTGCAGGAAATCCTGCATAAGTTATAAATAATAAGACCGTTCAGGCATCAAACTCATATACCTTCCACAAAATCCTAATCAATTCTTCACCGTTATTTCAATATCCATCTGCAACAACCCTCCCCTATACCTCAATGGCATCTACATCCCACCATCCATTCCAGACATAAACGTGCTCCTGGCACTCCTCGAACAGGTTCTCGGTGTCTGGGGAGGCAACCAAATCTTCCTTTGCGGGGATCTAAACTATACACGGAAAAAAATTACTTGGTTCGAATAAGTACTATTTGAATCAAGAAATTCTCTGTTTTCAATAGCCGCACGAAAATATTTTCTTTTTGTAAGAAAAACATATTCTTAAATGAAGTTTTCTTGGATCATACAAGTATATTCTTAAATTTAGTAGTTAAAAATTTATTTGATTTAAAAAAGATCTTTTTGAATTAAGAAGTTTCGTTCTCTTCACTAAATTACTCCGAAATATATGGGTTTTGGTGTATGCTGTAACAGAAGAGAGAGTGTCCAAGTATTATAACGTCATCTGTTAAGCATTCGCAGAACTTATGAATATTAGGTATATTTTATTTTATTAAATATCGTCCGGTGTGGGGTTCGAACTTAGGTTTTCCAGCTGCGAGTACAATTTCCATTTGGTTACACTAGTGGAACTGTTAACCGTGTTCAAGTTCGTAATATAAGTTTGACTATTATCAAAGAAATTAAGTTACTTAGATTAAGAATATATTAATATTTATGTATCTAGAAAATAGTGTTCTTTGTTAAAATGAAATTTTCTTGAATCTCAATAATATTTCAAGTAAAAAGCATTCTTTCTGGAAGAAATCTGATATTTTCAATACAAGCATATTTTATTGCGGAAAGAAATTATATTTTTAAATGAAATAAATAATTTCAAGAAAATATTTATTCTTCATTTAAGAAATCCTTTTTTTTCGTGTAAATCTTGGCTTTGGTTTGGCAATTAGCTTGTTGCCAGCTAGCTGTATTGCTGCAATATGATGCAATTCAAACGTTATTTTGTTGGCTGTCGGAACAAGTGTGGTGCTGCCAAATATAACTATTTAGTTGTTTTTCAGGATCAAAATGCTACTTGGAAAGTATGGCTAGAAGGAAGAAACTCCATACTACATACTTACTATGTCCAGCCTACTATGATAGCTTGGTTTTCCAAATCAAACAACCGAACCCAAACACCTGTAGCAGTCAGATCCGCACATACATTAGTCCGAGTCATGGTAGCTGTACGAGGTATGATCATAATGCTTCGTTTAGTACCTGAGAGTCACAAGTTCGATACTCCCAGCGGCCGGACTTTTTATCTGATATTTAATTATGTAAAAAAAATTTTAAATTAGCTCAAAATGAGAAAGCAGTAAATAAGCTAATGAAAAAATTGTTTTTGCCATACTTCTTGGATTCTATTAATAGTTGATGAAAAGCTGCAACCCTTCATAATTAAATGTGCTTTAGTTGAAAACAGTGGTAGTTTTAAAATATTTAATCCTTAACTCATTTAAGTTTGAAATTTGTTTATTCTTACTCAAAAATTACATTAATTTATTTCGAAAACGTGTTGCGTTTCTCACGACAAGGAAATCTTTTAATTATTTAAGAGAACGTATACAAGTTTTTGCAATTATGTATTTTTGTTTCCATTTTCATTTTAAATTGTTAATACCTCAAAATTGAAATATTATGCTATCTTTGTTAAAAATGAGAATGTATGGAAGAAAATCTGGAAATCAGTCACAAAACAAATTTGTATAATTTTGTTTTTTATCAAGTTTTTGCATAACAAGGAGACAAGTAAAAATTTTATCGCAAAAGAAATCGTGTTCACCAGAACGACATCTACTTAGTGTAGTATAATACGAAGTTCATTTATTTTGGTTATTCAAGTGAAATGTTGGAAAAATATTTTATCGCTTTACGGTAAAAACACAATAGCAAATAAATGGTGGACATAAATCGATAAAGCATTATCTACCTCAAAATATACACACATATTTAATATTTTATAAACATTGAATATTTATACTGATGGAATTTCTTCAACTTTGTCACGTTTTTAATTAAGTGCCTAAAATGTCTATGACAAGTTTAATGAAGAAAATGTTACGTTGATTTAGCTACAAGCTTTTGCTTTTTGCTAATACAAAATTCTCAATTATACTGCACCCTCCACTTCCAAATTGTTGCTTGTTGAAAAAGTTCAAATATATTTTAATATCATAACTTACAAATTCAATCAAAAACCATAACTAAATTTCCTAATTTAATTAGCAATTAAAAGTTTCGTTACTGCATGCGAATCCTACACTTGTATTTTCAAGAGAAATAATTAAAAGTTTTCAACCTACATTAAAAGATGTTAAAATGATATCGCTGAATTCAAAAAAAATTTTAAAACTGTACCGTTGCTTTTGCGGTAATCGAGGACCGTGAGTCCAATGCGAAGGTACCGAAAAAAAAGAATAAATCAAACAATACTTAATTCCGCAGCTTTTAGGATCAGGATTACTTTTTTGTCCTTCTACATAAGATGTCGGTTGAAACTCTGTTGAATACAAGTAATTAAGAATTGAAATGCAAAATTGAACATCTATGTACATTAATTTTCAAACATATTAGTAAGATATTAGTATAAAAACTTCTTTAATTTAATATATTGTTAAATTTCGTCTGGAAGTTTAATTAAATCCGCCTTAATTTGTTTGTTTCAACAACAGTGAATATTAGTTATTCATACTATGCACAACAAGAGCGTAAAAGCATAACTTAGAAACTACTTATTGCAAACAATTTATAACGATTGGGCCAAAAAAAGGTTTACAACTTATTTTGCTAATTAATTATTAAGTTGAAAGGAAAGCACTTACGCCGGGAAGTTATGTTTATAATATGAAACAGCTAAAGAAATATTTTCCGATTCCCACATACGCGGGCTTTTCCATAATATTTGTTATTGTCTTTTAACAAAATAAAATCTGATGCAGACCTTTTAGGCCTTTTCGTGTCTCCAATTGCCTGTAATAGAAATGTAATAGCCTAAAACGCAATTTATATATTATTTTATCCAAATAATATCTGGAACCTCAGGGCAGTGGCGGAACAGTTGCCAGAATAAACCAAATTAAAATATCAATTTAATTATTTTCTTAATTTTATTAAAAATCAAAACGACATTTAAATCTCAAGTTATATGCAAAAGAATATAATGTTTCTTTGCAAACATTGTATTCTTTTTAAAATTATTGGCGTAGGTAATACTTTTGTTCCTCAATGAAATCTTACAAATTCTATTCAATATTTAATAGGCAAGTTAATGCCAGTTTTTATACAATAATATTTTATTTCCTAAACATGGAGCTCTATTCTCACAATTACATAAAAAAATTATACACATTTAAGCCATATAGATTTAAAAACTCCCGGACGAAATTATACGTGCACACAATAACGACAACGGTAATCAGTAACATTTTAAATTTGACGTGGTATGAAATTTTCCAAGCTCGTTACATTAAAGTAATATCTATTTAATTTTTCTTGTAATATATTTGTACTACGCTAATTTTATAATAAAAGCTGCTTTAATGCTAGTTTTTATTAATTGTAAACGAATTATTTAATTTATACATTGCAGTGGCCGACTGCTCAAAACTATGGGTTTTTAATTTGGAAATAAAAAGAAAATGTCGAAGACCACCAACAGATTTTACTTTAATTGTGCTTAGAGCGAAGATATCACAAAGAACTACTAAATGCACTTGTTTAAAAATGTTCAATACAGGAAATTCTCTTTTAATGTGCAATCACGAGTTAATTTAGTTTAATGGTGTTTAGAATGCAACATTTTATAATCGTAGAATTATAGTTGAGGAATGGGTCATTATAATCCACTAAGTTAATATATTTCTAAATAGCATGCATAACATAAACATCAACCGGCAGGGCCGTCTTCAGAATCAGAGTTAAATGGACGAACAAAAAATTGGGTACCCGAAGCTTTCAACTTGGGATGGTATCTACTTCTGGCCTCTAATTTTCCAAACAAGGACCACTATGCTAGATTCAAGATTCACATCAGAAGAATTATTGTTTCACTCAAATTCGAATTTAAAAAAATTTATTTTTTTAATATAGCAAGGAAAAAATGAAGAATATTTTTTAATATATGATTTTTTTCAAAATATTAATTGCAATTTAAATGGCTGCACATTTATATAAGTTACCACTTAAAATAACGAACCCCCTTATTTAGGGGGATTATTAACTCTTGTATCTTATACCCCCCGGAATTAAATTACCATTTCTCAATAGTGAAGAAATGTTAGCCTCAGTGATACAAAATAAGGAAGTGAAATTTTCCTAATAAATTTTTACAAGGGGAGGGTAAGGTAAATAAATACTAAATAATAAATAAATACAGAAACTAAGAGCGATGAAAGCGAATACAGGTCTAATCAATAGTCAGTAAAATGGTGATTTTCCCGTACCAAAATGGCGGAAAATTTGTTCTCATCTGATTTATTTGTTTTTATGATGCTGAATCCGAAGTTTAAGCTTGCTGTCTATTAAGAGGTCGGCTTTACAACGAAAATCTCAAAAACCTCAAAATTCTTGCAATTCTTTCAGTTTTTCGCTAATATCTCAAAAACTATACGTTTTCCGAAGATAATCATTCTATATAAAATTAAAGTCGACAAAATTTCCTACAAAATACTTGAGTAAACCTTGATTTTCAGATGAGCAGTTTCGGTGCTAGAACGCGCTGAAAATAAGGATTTTTTGGCCATTCTGTGAAAACGACAAAAACGCCCACTTCCACACACATTTTATTCTTATTTTCACTAAACTCACTTTTTGAGTTGTGGTTTAAGTTGAAACTTTATAAAATTGAAAGAATAATTAACCCGGCATTACCTAGGTGGAAAAAATCTTATTTGGGGTGTGACAAACCCCAAACTCTGACACAATGTAATCTTTTGTGTCTCGTTTTCATTTAATTTTTCATTTAATTAATGCTCTTTATGATCATCTAAGATCCATATGAACTCCAAAGAAATATTTAAAATTGTTTTTTTTTAAATAACAAAAGATAACGCAGATATGATCAATTTCCGTATATCAAAAACATATAGTTACTCACAACACTCAAAACAAAAACCGAATATGCTATTTCAAAATTTTAATTGGAAACAATAAACAACCCATGTAGCACACAATGTTGGTGCAATATTGGGGCAATTTTGAGTCAATGTTGAATATTGGTCCAAAATTGCAAGATTCAGCCAATTTCAGCTCGATATTATTTTTCAATATTGCCCCGATATAGTAAATCAGTATAGCACAAATATTGGCTGAAGCTTGGCGCAATATTGATAGCCAATATCGATCCAATATTGTTTTTCAATATTGATCCCATATAGAAAATTAATATGAGACTATTGGACCAATATTGTCTGCCAATATTCAGGCAATATCGGTCCAATATTATTTTTCAATATTGCGCCGATATAGAAAATGAATGCTGGACCAATATTGACTGTAACTTGGTGCAATATCGGGGCAACATTGATGTATTTAAATAATAATAATAAAGCAAACAGAGAAAAATCTATTCACTGTCCTTGATAGGATTCTTGGACATAAAACTTATTCCAAAGAGCTTCGCAATATTAGCAAGTGAAACTGCAGGATCATCTTTGATAATTTATAAGGTTTTTTGGCGAATTGTTCTATATACCCTCGGATTATCTAGAATATAATGGATATAAGATATAACTATCCAGGCGAGTAATAACCTTGCCACCATCTGTTGATGAGTTTATCTGAAGTTTTGATCCACCAAAAAATAAGAACATTAAGTTTATCGAAAGAATCTTAAAATAACCATTACTTTAAAAGCTTAAATTAGCCTGTGGTAACCACACAAGTGCAAATTCGCACCACCTAAAACTTCTTGTTCGTGGCCGATTTCAACTGATTATGATGTATTTTCAGTAACTTAATATAATTTTGCGCATTCGAGACCGTCAGCACTGGATTCCTGGGAAATTTTTACTGCGAGAAATATGGATTATCAAATATTTTTCGGCTATTTATACGAGTTACAGTACTTTGAAAATGCAAAATCTCAATTCGCACTTGTGTGGTTTGTATATGTATATGTTAAAAAGGCCATTACATAGGTGGGGTCTCAAGTACCCCAGAGAACTTTAGATGCATATAGCTTAACTGACTGTTCAAGCAATGATGCATTAACAGCTGATTTGGATGGTCCCAACATACATAATATGGTAAGCTACTGAGATGAATATGCACATGGAATCATATTTCCAAACGCTAGGGTTTGTCAGACCCCACCTAGGTAAGACCGGGTTAAAAAGAAGAATTGATTTCAGATTAAATTACTGATTTAATTTTTTCTGATTATATTAGGTATTACAAAACAAAAATATGTACATAATATCCCCTATTTCTAAATCTCCGACAGGTCACTCATATATGCATTTATGGGGGGAATCAATTCTGTTTCGCCTACTTTTACCAAAATTTCTTTACATCCCCTATGGCTTTCTGGCTGCTTGTACATAAAATCTCCCCGTGATTAAACTCTCCTGTTTCTCATTTATTTTAATTAAATTATAACAAAAGTATGACTTTTCGTGGCTCAAGTTGACTTCAGTTTTGTTTGAATAAAATATGTTATTTTTTCTAACAAAATGTAATTAGTAAATTTAATTAATATTTTATTGTGCCTACTTTGAGAAAAAACTGCTTTTGCAAAAAGTGAGAAGCCGGCTGTCGCCGGCACTAAAGTAAAACAATTACTTTGACAAACAAGTGAAACTTTAAGTCTAGCAAGTGAATGACAATTCAACTGAAACAAAAACAGGACCTGAATATAATATCTGTTAGCTACCTTATTCGGCCCAATTTTCGCTTTCTCTGAGAGAGAATTTTTACGATTTAGATCCCACTGTTGCTTAATTCGGATGGGGGAACGCCTGTAACCCCGTTTTAAACAGTTGATGGCGGCAAACACCAACCCAGGCGGCCCGCCGGCTTTGCATGCCCTCCGAAGCACGAAGATGGTCATATAAAAGTTTACCTATGTAGTGATTAGTTTACCAACTTAACAAAAAAATCCGAATTCACAAAATAAATTTAATAGTTAATTCGGAACGCCAAACATTCAACTAATAATTCATCTTTATATTATCCAAAATAATTTCAATTTAATGTTAAAAAGAATTCCAATACCAAAAATGGAATACAAAAAATCAAATAATCATGAGCGACGATATCAAACCGAATTTTACAATTCCTTCAAAAACTTTAAAAATTTTAATATTATAAATTCACCACGTCATCTAATAATATTATAATTCATACAAAATCACAATCAATATCAATCTAAACAATTACGCTTTCCAAAAATAAGTCACTTTTGGGAAAATTTGGTACAACTTTTTGTTTATTCTCAGTTTATTCTCGCAAAATTATAAAATTCCAAACAAAAGTGTGAATTTTGACAAATAAATAAACAAAAGTTTGGCCAAAAGCCCGGTTTTCCCACGTAGCTGTTGCCACTACAACCAATTGGCGGAAAAACCAGAAAATTCAAATATTCACAATATTCAAAATAAACAAGGTTCGGCAGTATGATTTTGAACACGGTTTGCAAATAACTAATGTGAAAGAGAAGGATACCGTGGACTCATTAAGCCAAACCGTAACAATAATTTAGAAATGAATCGTTCTTAGCCTAGACGAAGTCTGGGTTATATCAGGAGGCCTAAGCTTGAATATTATTAGAGCTGCCGCTGCTGATCATAAGTTAACAAACTAAACTCATAAGTATATTACTCAGAACATTGGGAAACGAAAGCGTTTCTTATTAGCCACATACATTACACTATCAGCAATTCACTATATATCTTGGTAATCAATTTGAGGGTTAACTGAAATATCCCATGTAGTATATATGGAAAACTTATTAAATTGTTAAATTATGGAAGCTGTCAGATTGAAATGAATTATCACGCAATAATCTACAAAGTTAAAAATTTAATATGAGCAAAAACTTCTATATTTACAATATATACGTATCTATCTTTCAAACGTAAGTATTAAATTTGAAAAATTTAATTTAAACTCTATTAAAATATTTTTAGGAAATTTAGAAATATGTGCAGTGCCTGAATTTCTTAGGAGCCGGAAAACTGCTTATGAAGATAATATCAAAAATAAAATAGCCTTATAAACACGACTGGTTTTTCATAAGAAGAACGTCTGGAGCGACTATAATCTTAACCCCCTAGTAACATAGAGCTTTAAACCTTCAACCCTGCCACTACTTTGTTACATCTAGCAATTTAGTACGACGTCATAGCAACATATGAAAACTGTGTAAATGCAATTTTGCCAAAATGGAAACATATCTTAGTAAAACGTTTGTAGTGTTAGAAACATAAAGACACGATATTTTAAATTGGTCATAATTTTTCAAGCGCTCTGAAATTTTTAATCCAAAAGTTTCAAATCCAGACCCAACTTTATTTGTATATTTAGAAAGCAATTTATTCACATTGTTTTTATAATATATCTACAAAGATTTTTTTATATTTATACAAAGTTAACCGACTACTAAAAGAAAAATTATTTTTTATAATTAAGTTTATTATAGAGTATTTTAAGGGAGTGTTCAGACGAAGTGAAGCGAAGCGCACGAATGGATTCACTACGGAAGAGCATTCTAACGCTTTAACGTTTTAACATTAACATTTTACATTATCTTCAATTGGCTCTAAACCAAAAAAAAACATAATTCTTATAATTAATCGGATAATGGCAAAAATAAGTTGGGAACAACTGGAAATCGAATCCATAGCTGTTGAAACTGTGGTCAACAACAGATTTATCTTATTCGAAGTTACTGCATAAATTATTTATTGTAGTTCGCCAATTTGAATTTAACATCAAAGGAAGTCCTAAATTTGATAAACCCTAAAAACCGAATGGAATCAGCAAAACACATGTTTAATGCAATAACGTATCTTCTCCATTGTATATTATTTATATCATAGCGAATTTACTCAAATTACAATGTATGTAAATGGACGTGAACTAATAACTATAACTACCAATTTAGAAGTTCACAATAATTTCATAGTAGCTGCAGTTTGGCAACAGCTTATCAGTTTGTTTGATTTATTCCAATATGACCGCTGCCACTGCATACCTTACGGCTACAAAGCATCCGGTACATTATATCGAAACCACTATATATACTCAGTCCGTTTACCTCTGACAACTTTTGATCAGTCTATCCCACCTATTACTACTTTATGTTTTTACAGGTCCTCCGCACAGAAGCTGCATTACAACTTCTTTGATTTATTTTCATTAGCCTTTTCTGTTTTGTAGTTCTAACAAGTTTAGGTCATTGGCAATGCTTAGCACGCTATTCCATGCAAATTTAATTAATCGATTTTATCCCATTGATTGTAGCAAATTTTATTGCAATATTTATATTTTGATATGTTAGTTTATTTTATATTACTAATTATATATTGCATATATTCAAATATGTTATAGCTAAATTCATAAAATTTAAAAACCAACTTAGCTCTTTTTTTTAACACAATTGATGTTTTCTTTGATTTTTTTAAAGTTATGCTTTTTTGGAAATTCAATCAACAAAAAATCAATATCAAACAAAAATTGTTGTACCTACTTAATTTTGTATTTGTAGAATATTATGGTAAAACTCAACCGATGATAACAAACTAGTTTGAAACATATGCATTACATTACATTACCGATAGCAACGTTTTTTTATCATAAATTCAACATAATATCTTCCGGGCGAAAACTAAGATAGATATAATATTAATATAACTTGAATCAGGTTTAAGGAAATTTCTGAGCAATTACCGAGCAAATAAAAATTTTTAATGTTAGAAATTTAGGTTAACTGTGAGTTTAACTTTAATAGACATAAGTTAATTTAGTTCTGAAAATACAACTAGCTGCAAAGTTTAGAAGAAACGAATCGACTTGACGGTTGACTTCTTCCAGCTGCAACTGCATTACAGATAAGAACATTTTCAAGTTTGTGATATAACCAAAACGTTTTTGTTCAAGTATTATAAAACTTCATGTTCCGCCGTTTAAACTAAACGTATGAGTTATTTTACAGTGAATAATTTAACTGCAAGAGGTAAAATTCGTTCCTTCTCTTGATGGAATGATTAAAATAATTTGTTTCTTTCCAAAATACATATAATAAATTGTAAAAAAATAAAGAAAATCAAGTATCGATAATGAAATTTTGCTTAGCTAAAGGTTAAAGCGTCGTTCGCAGCCAATTAACGCTACGTAATTTAAACGACAATTAATAAACAAATTACATTTCTTATTTAAAACTTTAATTTTATCAATGTATTTGACGACAATTAGTTAATAAAATAATTAAAAATTTACTTAAAGTCAAATACATCAATGAAAATGAGGTTTTAAAGAAGAAATATCATATTTTTCTATTAATTTACGTTGCGTTAATTGGATGAGAACGACGATTAAACCATAAATTCATAAACATATGTACCACTTACCATAAACTACATATCGCAACAGTATTTTGTATCATCAATATCTGCAACAAATGATCATTATTAAAAACAAATCAAATCAAAACATAAGTAATATAATTTTTTTATAGCAGATGTTAAAGTGTGGTTTCTTCGACAAAAAATAATAGAACAAGTGACACTTTAAGCGCAAAAGTAGATAAAGTAGGATTTTACCAGCAAGGGTAAATAAAGTACTTTATTTTTACTAAAATTACTATTGAAAATAAAAACTGTCAAATAATAATTTAATTTCTAATTGGAACTTCCTAAATTTTGTTTTAACATCTGCTATGGGAAAATTTGAATTTAATACACAGCAATAAATTTTTATTATCAATTAAATAATTTATAATATAATTAATTAATATTTTACGTTATCAATTAGACAGATTAGAAAGCGAGAGACCGCGCCTAGTCACGCCAAATGCACGATATAATCCATAAGCCCAAAGTACATCTGTTGACTATAGAGAAGACAACGGCGGGCCTGTATTGGGTCGGCAAGTTACCAAGTTAAATATTATATTATATTTAATTTTAACTTCCCCAAACCAAGACGTAAATAATTACTAAAGAAATGATATTTTTTTAAATCTACCTAGTGTGCCTCTGATGGGCCGGGCCGGCACTAAACAAAACTCGGTCTGAAACAATTCTCCAATCCGACCCTGGGCAACGGGAAACTACCCTGTGAGTGAGCAGAGTTGAAAGTATTTCAAGTAAACGACTTGTAAAAAATAATTCAAGTACTTAAAAGTACTTGAAGTACTTTTGAAACTAACTTAAAAGTGCTTGGTACGTGAAGTACTTTGAAAAAGTACTTGAATATTTGGTAATTGGATTTAATAAAATTTGTGTAAGTGAAGTACTTTTAAAGTAATGGAAGTACTTTTAAAGTAATGGAAGTACTTTTAAAGTAATGGAAGTACTTTTAAAGTAATTGAAGTTTACAGTAATTGAAGTAATTTTAAAGTAATTGAAGTACTTTTACAGTACATATAATTGAAGTGTTTTAAAGTAATTAAAGTACTTTTAAACTAATTGAAGTATTTTAAAGTAGTAATAATTGAAGTAGATTAAAAAATTTGAAGTACTTCAAAGTGAATGTCACAGCTATTTGAGCAATTGGACATTAGAAGAATGTTTTACAGAGACCGAATTTCCGTATTTAACTGAATATTGAAAAATTTGGAAGCGCTGGTCAGGACCTTAGATACTCTGCAGAGATAAAATAATTGTTATTTTGGATATTTTTTACCTTGTTTAGGAGCTCTCTAAAAAATTAAACGGCAACAAAATGAAATTGAAATACTTTACTTTGGGTAATTGAAGTACTTTAAGTAATAATTGAAGTACTTTGCTTTAGTTAATTGAAGTACTTTGAGTAATTTGGTGGTACTTGAATTACTTTTTGGTTAAATTTGAAGTAATTGAATTACTTTTAATAAGTACTTGGTAATTGAACTACTTTTTCTAAGTACTTAATAGTTGATGCTTCTAGTACTTTTAAGAAAATATAGTATTTAATACTTGAAGTACTTTTGGCATTAACAAAGTACTTGGAAATTGGTACTTGAATTACTTTCTTAAAGTGCTTGGGGCAGCTCTGCTAGTGAGTAGATACGATAGAATTTGACTACCTAAATGGTGCGGCCTGGAATCCGCACTAACTGGTCACTCTTCAGTAACCTCTCAATTTTCATAGGTTACTAACTTAATATAAACCAATTAGAAGTGAACAATAAACTTCTATCAAACAACTTATTGTCATAATATTGATTATCATAAAAATCGATTTTGTTTCCATCATTAAAATTTGTAGCAAAATAATATTTCTCATGGAAATTTTATCATCGCGTAGTCAGAGCATATCATAAATCATGAGTGGCAGATCTAGTGCGGTGCGAATAATACGGCCGCACCTGGAGCTATTATATGCACAAAATATAAAACCCAAGTACCTTAAAATCACTTATGCCCGATATCTTCACCTTGAGAAATCTATCGGATAATGAATCCGTTCAACAAATTAATAATGTAAGCAATCAAATTTTAATGGGGGGGATATGGAGGAAACGTGGGAAGATGAGAGAAAATGTCGAGAGATGTGGAATTGGGAGGTTTTGAGGAAAAGAAAATGCGGTGTGCATAGTTTTGTCAGGCGATTTACCCTTCGGATAATATATTAAATCTGTGCAATACGGTATAATCCAATCCAGCTGCAGGGGCAACGGCGTAGCTAGAGATCATGTAGCTCTAGTACAAAATTTGGTTTCGATGAGCGGAAACAAGACAAAAACGTAAAATACATAACTTATAGTAACAGTTTTTACAAAGGGGGGGGGGGAATATTATACAAAACACTGCCCAGATCGCACTGGGCGGTAATTATGGAGTTCTCCTCTTGGAGATGCTTGGTGTTATTACAAATACCGCAGCTGTCACATCTTTCAGCTCCCAGTTCTTGCTTTTGCCACGCTTTATTATTTCTTTCCATTTTCGGTTTTCTGGGTTCTCCAGAATTATAGTTACCACTGGTTAGGGTTGATGGGACCTCCCGTTATAGCTTCTGCTGCGTTTTGATGCTTCACCCACATTTAGCAATATTCGCAGACATCATCTTACCGCTTTTTCCATTTATGACGACGAGTAAGGTAGCAGCCATGTCCCACAAGACTGATTAAAGTGGTAGATTATCTACTTGTGCCACGACAGTCTTAAAGAGTAAGGTATAAAGAAACAGAGAGATATTATCATGCCGCCATTTTCGCACATGGCAGCATCTCCAGGTCCCTCTTTTTTTCTACCCCCCCCCCACCAAGACTACTTTCCAGTTCTCGAGCATACTTTTCTGAGTTTTCCTTTTTTACGATTTCGAGTATGGAACTTCCGACTTCTTTTTTCCGTCAACAGATGGTTCGGTATAGTTAGTATTATAACATCTACTGCATCTGAGGAAATAGCTTTGTAAGCACATACAGTTCTGATGGTGGGTTTCCTCAACATTTTTTTAAAAATTTTTGCGATGACTAGTTTTCTTCATTACTTCGACCCATACGAGGGCCAGTCCATACAACGTTACGGACTCTGTCACGGACCCCAACAGTCCTCGCCTTGCTTCTGTATGTCTACTGAATTTTGGATTGGATGTGGAGGGCAAACCGATAGTGACATGCACTCAGCTATGCTACCTCCGATTGTTATAGCAACCCACCTTCCCTCGATAAACTCGAGTATTTTAGAGGACGGTGAACCGCTAATACTGATCTTGTTAGACCGAAAGTTCGCCAACATAGATCCTCTTTTTGACTCTAGCGACAGTTAGTTGCATAGCACATGCCCTATCGTTTCGTCTGCTTCATTACGACAGATTGATCTGTCAACAAGTCCCATTATATGCAGGTACTTATTTAGCTTGCAGTGTGCTGTGAGAAAGCCAGTATTAATACTCAGGTTGTCCCGAGGCAGTTGCAAGTAGTATTTTACATGTTTTTCAGAGGAAGAACGTATTGTCTTCCGCGCCTGTCGGAATCCAACTGATCGCTACTCTTACCAGTTTCCCTCCGTAGTCGGTTTGTTTGCCGATATTGATACCCAAAACCTTTACGCTCTCTTCTTTCTAGTAAAGTAGCCCTTACTTCTTTCGGTGAGCATTATGCACTCAGTTTTTTCGGGCATCAAAGTAAGTCACACTTCTGTTATCCAGATCTTCATGATTTTTATTGCGGCATATTCTCTTTCTCTGTAGTTTATTCTTTGGCAACCACTGTTAGGTGTGCCTATTGTTCTTCCACTTCGAGTCTTCCACTGTCGAAGTAGCTCTCTATTATTCTAATGGTTTATCTCCTTAACTCTTTTTTGATTTTGTTCCAGCTATCGGAGCGGAACGCGTTCATCACATGCAATGTAAAAGGAGTCTCTAGAAGAGTTTCCTCAGGTGTTCAATGAGATATGTAGGCCTGTATGCGCTTAATTCCTGGAAAGTTGAAAATAATCACTGATTTTAGGACTCCTCTGCGGATTTTTGTAGATGCTGGTTATAAGAAAGTTACAAAGTAACTCAGGTCTGAAAGCTCAAAATCTCAGAGCTCTCGTGCGCTTCATCGACCTAGCATAGCTAGAGCCGGATTAACCGTAAGGCTGGTTAGGCTATAGCTTAAGGCTCGAACTCATTGGTGTCCCTTAAATATGGTGTCCGCTTTTTTTTTCTGTATGAAAAAAAATTATCAAATAAATAAAAGAGATTTTTACGAAGGTGGGCCCTCGAAATGTCATAGCCTAAAGTCCAAGTAAGACCTAATCCGGCCCTGGGCATATCCTAGCTACATCTCTGGCAGCGGTTAAAAGAAATTTGTATCTTTAACTTCTAAATGGTTTTAGTTAAATAATATAATGTAAGTGAATATTATTTTATTACTGTGAATTCGTCGCGGGTAATTGTAGCCAATCGTTAATTATGAAGTTGATAAGTAAATTATAAGACTATAATAATTGGATTAATAAAATTATAGCAAGAAAATAATTTGATTAATTAAAATCGCTAGTCAAGTTTAATAATTAAAAGTTCTATTAAAATATTGTTTATAAAACAATAAAACGTACAACAACGTGATCAAACTCTTCATTAATCAAATTGGGACTTTCAGTCCACTACTTTCCACTAGCAATATTAGACCCAAGCTTCATAGTCGGATAATTACAACTAAGTTTAAAACAAAAATTTATTTCTTTTCTGTTGTTTGATATCTTTGGTTTTTGTAATTCTTTTTATTTTCTGCTTAATCAATTATTAAGTTCGAAAATGCAATATTTTGTAAATTTTTTATAATGGAATAAATTGTTAAAAAAAACTTTTGGGATTCGTAAACGACTAACACTGCTTATAAATATTACCGACTATTCAGATAATACTAAAATCAATCATCGGTAAATAAAAATATAACTCCATTTGATTACCTTTCATATGATTTGAAGGAAAACGTACCAACATGTCTGTCACTCACTTGCAATTTATTTCAAATTACGGTTATGTTATATTTTATTTATAAATTAAGGGGATAGTCTAGTCTAGAGGCATGATTTTTGAAGCTCTGTACAAGCGAAACAAAAAATATTTTTACTATTCATTCTCGATATTCACAAAGTTATGAACTGGCAAAGTGGGAGGGCCAAAAAAACACTGGCGTGCACGATATCTCAAGTTCCATTGAACGGATTTATTTGTAATTTGGAGTGAATGTTCCTTATAGATGCCGCTATAGCATGAACTACGCTCAGATCAAAATTTTTAATTTTTTTTTAAACGGCCGCCTTTTGTGAAAAAAACCTTTTTTACTCTTCCAAGTTTCATGCTTTAGCGGCATCTATAAAGGACATTTATACCAAATTTCAAATAAATCGGTTCATTAGAACTTGAAATATCGTGCACGCCAGGACACCCTTTTTTTTAGATCTCCCACTTTGCCAGCTCATAACTTGGTGAATTTTGAGTTTTTTTTGTTAATTTTTTATGTAATCTTAATCTTAAATAAAGAAATGATAAAAAAATGGATAGTAAAAATATTTTTTGTTTCGTTTGTACAGAGCTTCAAAAACCGCCCGCAATTGATGCCTCTAGACTAGAATACCCCCTTAAATTCTGTCAATTATAAAAATATTAACCCTAAAAAAACAATTTTTTGGGTTTGTTAATTTCTTTAAAAAATATCAACCACTCAATATGTTTTCTCTTGAGGGCTTTACAAATAAAATAAGTAAGGACATCGTTAATTCATGGGGTTCCACTTGATCTGAATGTATGGCAACAATGGCTAGGATTGACTGAAAAATGATCGTATGCTTATTGCAAATTTGTGATTATTTTTTAAAGAAATTTATTTTTGTGTAGATCTGTATCGTGGAGTTTTTATCAATTCGGTAGTAGTCAAAAAAATGTCATTTTATATTTACCTTAATGTTATCTGTCGTATTTTTTTGTAGTGTCTGATATGAAAGTTTTATTAAGGTAGGACATAAAGAGAAAATTGTGATCAAATATTTATCAGTCTGTGAAAACAATGGCCTGCGTTAGATTGCTACATGATATAATTTTATTGTCTGTTATAGTGAGGGTAGTTTTATAGATAAATCTAAGATATTACCAGAAAAACAGAAGTTTAATGTCTTTATATTCGAAGCGTAGTACGATAATTGCCTATTGTTAGAAAGTGTTTGTTTGCATTCGCAGTCTTAAACTTTAATTTAACAAAACTATTGATCAAGTTTGCGATAAAATTTCATTAATTGAATTCCTTACAATTCACAACTATATTTTACTTTTTTTCCTATGTTATTTCCCGGATAATAGAAATTGTAGGCAGATTAAAAGGTTTTTCTTCAGACATGTTCTTGTTCAAACCATATATTTTACTGCACTTTCGGGCTTATCTTTTCATTATAATTCAACTTCTTTCTTTTTGTTTTATCCCGAATTTATCTAAATAGTCAATTAGGTCAACTGTTTACATCCATTTGGATAAATTATTATTCAAACTTTTACTTTATTTTTGTTATACCTCTGTGTGTTTCCCTACGCTTTTATTGCTTCTCTGTCATATCCCTGTTTACATAAATTTTAAAAGCAATTTATGTTTTTCTGTTTATCAAAAATATTTTATATTTATAAATTTTAAATCGCTTAACATTCGCAATGAATATTTTTACAATCCCGTCGTACTTATCAAATACAGCATACCTCACTTTCGGTTAATTCATCCATCAAATTATAAACAAAAATTATATTTTTCGAAACTCCAAAATAGCCGAAGCATTGCAAACTCTAAATATACCAGCAAAATCCGATACCACCAAAATCCTATGTTTAAAAAGTCCACTTGTGTATTTTATTACAATGAACCAATCGATTAATCGATAAGCTTCATTGGATAACCTGTAATTAAGATTACGCGTTTGCACTTTTAGCAAGGGTTGAATTGGATTCCTAGTCTAACGGAGAAGGTAGAAGGACAATTTCAATATTTACGAAAGAAAGTCCTTGTTTCATGAAACAAGTTTTATGAAATTTATTTCTCTGTTATCCGCTTTACGCCAGATACACATACATATGAAACAATAGATCGCTTATATGTATTTATATAATAAAGCATTGAAGACAAACCGCAGTTATTGGAAAGAAGGTAACTTACGTGACCGAAATTATATAATGTAATAATTGAATACAATTTCTACCAAGTTTGTAGTTAAAATCGAAATATTTTAGCGTTCAGTTAAGTTTTTTGTTGAAACTTCTTATAGAATAGTTTCAGATAAATCAAATTGCTTTTGTTAAAACGTTGCAACTGATAAATTCCGTGCTTTCGAATTCTTATTTTTTGTGAAAAGCATTGAAAAGTTGTTTAACGGTTATAATAGTTCAATAAAATTAAATCATTGTAGTTTTGTTAACAGTTTTGTCAACTGATTCAATGAAATTAATTTCACCGTTTCGTTTTTCCAATTCACTAACGTCACAGTACCATCAAGTTTATTAATTTATCTAAACTAATCATGCTTGAAAAATTTCATTAGAAAACGCACCCCAGATGAAATACTTGCACTAATGAAAATTATGTGGGAAATTTGTGAAAACGAATAGGATCTCTATGTTCTTTAGTAATATGAATTTATTTCTTATGTTTTATCAGTTTGTCAAGTGACGTCGCTATGCGTTCAGAGGGGAGGCTTAAGTGCTTAAAATTTTAAATTTTAGTTTTCTGACAGCAGAACTCTAGCGCTACTGAGAATCAAGTCAATCTAACGAAATTCATTGTATTCAAAAAGATATTCGAATAGATACTGAAAAAAAACTCTTACTTACTTCAACCTAATTGCGGCCGCTGTACCAACTCAGCTAGAAAACCTTGGGATTTATGTTGCATAAACTACCTGAAGTATTATCTACTTATTAAAGTATTAGTATAGTATAAAGTATAAAGTATTAGAAGTATTATCTAATAGTTGCTAAGAGCACTTAGATTTTCGTAATCATTCAATCCACCAAAGATAAAAATATTTTAATTTTCACCCCCAATTAGTTTACGAGGCAACCGCTCGGTGAGGAAACAAGGTCTTTGCTACCAAGACGAGCGCATATGCTGTTGCAAACCAAATTTTGTCTGTAAAAATAGATTATATTTCAATTTTAAGTTTCATTATATTGCGAGAATAAATTGTTTGTGATTTTTGCATAAGTGATGTAATTAATTAAATTTTCGAAATTTTTCCCAAATTTTATTTGAACAAGATTCGAAATTTAAAAGAAGGAATTAAATTGGATGACTTGAAAATTATAAATAATTTAATTCGTAAATTTGTGGTATAGAGTGGGCCATTTAAACCTTCGGGATGTTTTTTGGTCATAATTTTAAAACAAACACAAATTATTTGCTGTGGCTTGATTTTTCGTTTATTTTGAACCTCGAAAATTTGTTCTTATCACTTTTTGAATATGATATTGCGTAAATGGTCGCGGCCAGAGCGCATGCGGCCATTTCCTCACAAATATTGTTTTTCAAAGCTTTCAGGGCAGGTGTTCAGTCGGGGAATCGCGGAGGCCAGTAAAAATCACCATTTTTCGAAATTAAGTGACCGAAGAACAGAGGACGCAATAAAGCAATCGGGGCTTAAGCTGTATGAACTGTGGCTTCGTTCTGTTGGAAACAAAAGTTGTTTATGCCTTTATCGGGCCAATATCATTATGGCTCAATAACGCTGTCTATTGTCGGTTTTTCGCACAAATTCCAGCCCAACCGGTTACGCGTTGGTCGTGGAGAGGTTCCTCGTGAATTATTTGAGAATTTTCATGGTGTAGGACAGACAATTTTGTTTGCGGGCAGAAGTTTATTGAAATATTGCTACAAAATTGATAACCAATATTGCATGTCGGTTATTACCCAATATTGTCTATTGGCCTTCATCCATTTAAGGTTCAATATTGTTTTCTCATATTGCGACAATATAGGAAATCAATATTGCACCACATTAGGTGCATTTTGCCAGCTCTCCTCTCATTTCGGATTTTGGATCGAAAATAGTTTAAATCATTTGGATCTCGTTTGTACTTGATTGTACTTTTTGTATTTTCGCTTGTACCCATTTTATTTTTGAGATATTTTGTAATACTATACGATATGTAAAATAGGAATTTCGGCAAACTTCCCATTTTGAATTTTGGATCCAAAATAGTTTAAATCGTTTGTACCTGTTTGTACCTTCTTTATTTTCGTTTGTACTCATTTTGTTCTTCAGATATTTTTAAAATGTTTAAAATGAGCCAGCCCATTTCGCCAGCCCCTCTCCCCCCGCTATTTTGAGTTTTCGATCTAAAATGGTTTAAATAGTTTGTACCGGGTTTGTACCTGCTTGTACCCTCTGAATTTTTGTTCGTACTACATATTTTTTGGATATACAGAATAAGCATACTGACGCTCTGAAGGGATTAACGAGATTTTAATAAAATAAAATTTATTAAAAAAGAATTCTACAGTATTATTATACATATTTACCAAAATTAAAATTTAAATTATAGTTTTAATTTTATATTATACAAATTGTTGAGTATAGAGATCTTTTAAATCAATTTAAATTGACCGACGTTTCGAGTCTTCTTATAATTGACCCATTTTCAAGGATGAAATTGACGAATTTTTTGACAAAATTTTGACAATTTCATCCTTGAAAATGGGTCAATTATAAGAAGACTCGAAACGTCGGTCAATTTAAATTGATTTAAAAGATCTCTATACTCAACAATTTGTATAATATAAATTTAATAAAGAGGTCAACGATAATAAATTATTACTATTATATAGTTTTAATGTATATACAAGAACAAACAGTCTAGATTTCCACTACTTTTAATCTAATCTATATTTAACCCTTAAGTTGGCAACGTATCTCACAAGATACATAGTTTCAAAAATAAGAGGGAACTGGAAAAAAGCTTAACCTCCTTCCCCAACTTAAAAGTTTGCTTTTGCTACTTTTTGTATTTTAGTCCTTGAGGTGATTATTCCATAACTCATAAAATGGAGCAGCTTTACAAAACATATTCCATTCTGAAAAAATAAACTAATTCTGTAACTAATAAGAATCCTTTAATAACAGACTGTCCTTTAAAGATCGATCTTAAATCATTGACAGAACACAACATAAAGGCACTGTTAAACAATTTGTTAGATTTACAGAATAAGCAAATTCTTTACATAAATGTGTCCTTTCTGTAACATGGTTACAGAATAAATTTATCTTTTCAGAAAGGAATCTTTTTTGTAAAGAGCTGCTCCTTTATGAATTACAGAATAATCACCTTTTAGTCTTTTAATCACATGAAGGTTTTTAGACCACCTTTTTAACCCCCCCCCCCTTTTTGGTAATATGTAATGAGGTTTTAGGCAACTTCAGCCCACTCTTCCCAACATCATGTGAATTTTTTTTAAATATCTTTAAGCAGGGACGGCGAATCAGGCGGCAGCGGTCGACGAGTGGCGACAAAAGGTCCAGTGCCGAAAACCAACTTAAGAGGTAAATATTGTAGTTATGTTTTTAGGCGAAAATGTGTTCGCTCGCATTTCATGTGGTCGCACGAAAATATACATGTGATTATCAATACATCCCACCTATCGTGATCAATCTTGAGGTTATTATAATCCTCACGTGATTAAACGTTAACCCTTAAAATATTTGTATTCTTTTATATATTATTTTGTATTTTATACATTTTATAAAAATTTGAACTTTAAAAATTTCGAATGCGATTTTTAGAAATTATTAAATAATTCGAAACTAAAATAGGTATAAACAAAAATAATAAAAATACAAACAGGTACAAACAAAGTATAGGTACACAATTTAGATTATTTAAAAAAAAAATTCAAAATTCGGCCAAATGTCGTTATTAGAAATTTTCAATTATCTTAAAAAGTAAATTGGTACAAAGCAAAATAAAGAGCTACAAACAAGTACAAACGAGGTTCAAACGATTTAAACTATCTTGGATCAAAAATTCAAAATGGGGAGGGGGCCGGCGAAATACCCATTTTAGAGATTTCAAAATATCTTAAAAACACAATAGGTACAAACGAAAGTTAAAATGGTATTACAAACAGGTAAAAACAAAGTACAAACGAGGTATAAACAATTTAAACAATTTTTGGTCCAAAATTTGAAATGGGGGGGGGGGAGGTTGGAGAAATACACCTCCTAAAATTGGCTAAAGTTTGATGCAATATTGCACTAATATTGGCGATATTTCCCCTTCAAAGAAAGAGTCCCTGAGGAAAACTGGTGTACAAGTGCAAGAAATTCTGAGGAAACTAAGGAAATATTAAAAATACGATAGATAAAATTGATAAATTCGCACCACAGCTTCCACTAGGGGAAAATTTTATTTTTAGATTCCATAATACACTACTTGTTGTATATCAGTTCAGCAGAAACAAATCATTTAAGAGTAGAGAAACTTGTGACGTTACCAAAGAGTGGAATAGATTTCCCGAAAAAATTTAAGTTTCAGTTTAAAAGCTACTAAATAAAATAGAAAACTTGAAGATTAAGATGGAAAATTTATGTCACTATAAAAACTGTGGTGGATCCTTTCGGGAGTCGACCCGAAAAGTATCAAATAAGATAATCAAAACGGAAAATGCAGCAAGTGTTTAATTTAAATACCAGATTAATAAGAGCATTAGCAGTCTCACAAACGAGATTTTGGACTTGGATCCCAGACATCACCTAATTGGTAGAATAAAACTCAAGTCGAAGTTCAATTTTATTCATTAAATATAATAGTATTATATTATATACAATTAGTGTTGATAAGTCGCACGCGTAAGATTTGTGAGTAGGTTATTTATAATTATTTAAGATTGGGGTGCGCATGGAACAATTTACAAATTTAGTGTACATTAATATTGTTTAAAGACGTTTAACATCTGCATTTGCATCTCGTATAAAAGCTATTGTTACTGTTTGATGTCAAAAGCTTTGGTTTGGATTATGAAATGAGTATCTATCTAAAATGATAAATCATTCGACTAAAGCTACCAACACTTATTTGATTTTATCTTTTTAATTTTATCTTTAATTGTTTACAAATGCAAATTTCAGCTACTAACTAGTGTCTTTTAGCTACTTTTAGTGTCTCTAAACATAAACTACTAAAGATCTATTGTTTTTTAATTGAAAAAGATAGTATTAATTATAAAAAACCTTAATATGAGTAAGAAACCCTATCTTTAAATTAAACAAGGTAAACTTCGGGTTGTGAATCCTCTTTAAATCAAACTGATTTGCATTAGTTATCCTACCTTCCTACAAACAAGTTCTAATGTTACAATAAAATTTAGTGTTTACTAACTCAAATTAATGAAAATTTAAATAAAACTTAAAATTTGTTTTAAAACAAAAATAAAAAACTACAATTTATGATTTTTTGTTAAGAATTTGATAAATTTTGATTTGTACTAGTAGTTTTAATTAAATTCCAATTAATTGAAAATTCCGATGTTAAACATCACAGTTCACAGTAAAACAGACATCGGTAAAAAATAATAAAAGTAAGTAGAACATAAATTAAAAGCAAATTTTGAAATTGTAACAGCTTATATTATTTATAACATTGATAAAAAATAATGAAAGCAGATAATGAATTTACCTATTGCATTATTACGTCTCCTGGTTCATATCTCCGTATAATATTGATAGATAGACTTTGGATAGCATTGAAGATAAATGACGTTGTGTCCCCTACAAATTCTATCTATAGCGAACATCATAAATTATAAGGTGCGAACATTCGCCAGGATTAGGTTTTCACTTTAAGATAAAATTTGATTTAACTCTGGATTATTTTTTAACAAGTTCTTATGATTTATTTGTGACTTTTTAATTTACTTTTTATTTACATTTATCGATTTTAGTTAAGTACCTAACATTATTTATTGCGGTTTTTTCATTCTTTCGCTTTCACTAACAATCAAAAATAAAATGCACCGTAATCATAGTTTCCTTGTTTAATTTTTCATTTATATACATAAGAAAACATCTTTTCAAAATAAAAAGGTTGAAAAAGAAGGTGCAATTTTCAACATTGACTAGGAATGTTACGATTATTACAGTTATAGCACTGACCAATCATAGAAAATTGCAAATTTTTCTTTATACATTTCCTTCGTCATCAGAACTATGCGGCAAAAAGTTTTCGCTGTGTAAAGCTAATTTATTAAACCTTTCAACTTTTCAATAGAAATATAACCCTAGTTAACCTTTGTGAAGGAAAGAAAAAGTTAAAAAATGCTAATACCGCAAAAAAAATAATTGAAAAGATTGGAGTTTTATCTCATAATGAAGATGACCGATATTAATTTCAAAAATTAACTTCCAAGCAAAAGCACAGGATGAGTAACTCCATTTACACTTTCTAACGTAAATGATTACTTAAGTAGAGGAAATTTCACACTATCATCGAAAGAAACAAATTTTTAATGCGAATTCTACTTCTACATCGCGGAAATTTCATTTATCCTCAAAGGTAAGTTCGATCGAAATTGATGTTATCCGCACCATTGCTGCAAGTCCCCTACTAAATGTAAATTTATCCTATTGACCATTTCCAAAAATTGGAGACATTTCTTCTAACCTACCACTCGTTTTCGCCTAGGTAATGTGGGTTGAAACCTTCCAACTATTTTCCATGCATTCCCTTCAAACCACTTCATTTAGAATAAATAGCGTAGAAATTCTCGATTAATATTACTGATGTGCAGCCTTATAATAAAAACAAAAATTAAATACCGAATTGAAAATATTGAAAAACAATTTATTGCTAAGTGAAATTTTCAACTTAAACTTCCCACCTAGGTAGGTACTAATGGAACGAAACATAAGGAGCAATTGGAAAACTAAATATACATAGGTAAGTTGAATAGTAGCATATGCCGGATGCCGGATTATTAAGATTCATTCGTTCGGATTGTTCAGTTCTCTTCCGATCCGATTCGATCGTAATCATTTGACAATAAATCATTACTAAGAATATCAATTCTTACTCCTTTATTATACTTAAACCAATCAAAAGTGCAATATAACCAAAAGAACAATATAAAATGTCAAATTAAAATCTGACAATATTATTATGGCTGGTGGGTAAAAGTCACTCAAGTTAAACTCCACATAAAATTAAATTTGTACCAATATGTTGATTATTCCATCAATTAAAGGTACATTACAACCTAAAACGTAATTCATGTCAAATTATAATCTGACAAGTTACAAAACAGTAATAGTGAATTCTCTCAAATACATCAAATTAAATTATCAATAATTTATTATTATGATTTATGACAGTTAGCTGGATGTTGGGAAATAAAATATCAATTCAGTAAAGCCTGGTCGCGGCGTTTTTCTCGCAGGCTGGAAACATGGCCCTAGCCTTATATAGCGAGATTTTATTAGGAGTTTTAAAGAAACAATAAAATCATAAACTGAGGTTTTATTGAAGAAGTTTCACACTTTTTTGCATATATTTTAAAATAATTCTTTACCAAGCTATTTTTGAAAGTTTACATCTATGTAACATATGTAGTACATAATATAATGTATTATGAAAACGGAGTACGATTTATAGTAATAACCGGAGTAATTTATTCATAAAACTAAAGTAATATCTGAACTTTGACAACTTAGTTATTTCTCAAAACTTATTATTAACTATTGCAGTACAAGCTGACTTTAATTTTAAGTCTTCTGAGAGATACTGTCAACCGAAATGAATCAATCAGAACCTCTTGGTATTTTAATATACTAATAGGTAATACAGTACAGCCTCGCTTATCCGGACACACTTTATTCTGGATACTCCAGTAATCCGGACATTCCGGCTCTTAGGACATTTTATATTTTTTTATCTCTGCAATCTGGACGAATTTCTAGTTGCAATTTCAAATTAATGCAATTCATCAGTACTCTTTTATAAGACTAAACTCTGACATCACTCAGGGCCGCACCCAGCGCCAAAATTCAGAGGGCTCTAAAATTAAGCGTTTTTAATTTAATTTTCTATAAAATATTAAATTTTGAATAAAAAGAAGAAAACGCCAAACGAGAAGTCACGAATTGTGTTTTAATTCATATTTTCTTTGATTTAATTGGTAAAGTTAAATAAGTAGGGGACGGCCATTCATTACGTGAGGCGATTTTTCGACCCCCTCTCCCCCTAGTGAGATATCGTAAAATTTGTTTTTTTTAATTACATGATATTTACCGAGACTCCTTGATCTCCTCCTCCCTTAAACGTCCACGTAATTAACGAACGTCCCCTAATGATAACACAGGTCTGCAAATAAAATTTTTTTTTCTAGTCCTGATACCATTCCTCCTGATTCTTATGTAAATTAACGTCCTGAATTCGAATAAGACCTTCGTTTTCCTCCATCATCCACCGCTATCGGGGAATGCTTCCCCCTATCTATTTTATTATTTTTTTTAACAATTATTTTAGCCTTTACATTTTTTCTGATAAACTAGAAAGGTGAAAAGTTAATATTTATAGCAATACAGCTGATTTGGAAATAGATCTGTCCCCCAAAATTGTAAAAAAAAATCATTAAAGATGATCGAATTTTCCGTTTTTCTACTTAATTTTTACTTCCTTGTAAACCAAGGAAGTATTGTGATACCGATTTTTTTCGATTTCCAGATTTTGACGGAAATATCCGTTTTGACCTTCCCTGAATCCATTTTGACTATTTTCGTTGTGACGTCTGTACGTACGTACGTATGTACGGACGTCTGTATGTCGCATAATTCAAATACGGTAGGTCGTAGAAAGTTGAAATTTTGGATTTGAGACACTTATAGCATCTAGTTGTGCACCTCCTATTTTTGGTTGCGATTGTCCGTCCCAAAAGTTGTAATTAATGACGCGCATGAATAGATTAACGAGATTCCTGCCCAATTATTATAAAAATTACAAGGAAGTTATGTGGTGTCCACATCAGATTTTTTCTCTTATTTTTGCCGTTTATTTCAGCAAAAATAAAGCAATCACACAGAACATGTACATATATGCAAGTTTTCAGTTTTTACAACCGGGGGTCTGGGGGGTGTGGAACACCTTCCAGTATACCTGTAAGTGTGTTAAAAAACACAAATAGCAAACAGATTTCGATTCCAGTTTTAAAGTTGTGATTCCACTGGGCATTACTAGATCTAGGTTACAAAAAACATTTGGAAAAATCTATATAAAGCTAGATTCTGGGACCAATTTTGTTTAGGTGTACTGGAGGGTGTTCCACACCCCCCAGACCACCCGGTTTCAAAAACTGAAAACTTGTGTATGTTTTCTGTCAAACTTTCAAAAACAAAATCCCTAACTTTTCCAAGTCTTCCCCTAGATCAGGCGTCGGCAACCTGCGGCTCTTTTGATGTCGAGATGCAGCTCTCCAGGTCCACGCACAAATATTACCAAATAATTTTATTATTTTATTTTCAAAACTCATAAAAAGTATTATTCTGCAAAAAAAAAACAACTTTAAACAGGGTAAAAACACAGGATAAAAACAGATACAATACCATAATATTGAAATAAAAATGTTAGTGGCTCTTTAAAAACTGGGAAATTTTGTAAATTGCCCTAGACCCCTGCCCTAGATCAAAATTAAAAATTTTTCAAATTTTAAAAATTGTAAATTTTTTATTTGTCAAATTTTCCAAGAATTTTTCCTAATTAATTCCACGACTTTTCCTTAAAAATAAAAAATTCCTCGACTTTTCCTGGCCAAATTTGTGTAATTCTCAATTCCTTTACTTTTGCAAGTGAAAATCCTGCTTAAACATTTGGTCTTATTTTTAATTTTTCGCCCCCCCCCCCTCCTGGCCCATTAATATGACAAACTACAAGTCGCTGCTTAATCCATATTGCGATCAGGGGCGGTTCCAGAATTTTTTCTGGAAGGAGCAAAAAGATCAGACGGGCAAAAAGTGTTTTCAGATTTGGGATTGTTCCCTTGTCTATTTTTAAACGTCTGAGGGATGGGTGCCCCCCCCCCCATAAATCCGCCTAAGCTCGCGATTGATATCTGGCAGTTTATTTAATATCTTTCATATTTTTATCTTGTACTTCGAAACCATGCAATAATTGTGATAAATTTGTTTTTCAATTATCAGTAACAATAAACAAAATTGGCAATTCATGCTTACGATACGTTGTCAATTTGCCTAGTTGACACTGACAATATTGTCAATTTGTTTACAATCCGAGGTTAAGCCAGTTCTTCAATTATTATAAAATGATACAAAAAATTTTCAATCGGAAATTTAATTTATTCAACATTAATAAGAATTACGTTAAACCTTTCATGATTTAGGAAGGAAGTTAGATACTTCCGAAGACCTTAATTTGATTCGATACCCAGGACAAATAGGAATTTTATGAAATAAATTAAACAAAAAAAAATCACAATTTTAAGTATCGGCGTTTTTCCACTGGCCTGTTTAGAATTGGTTAATTTTAAGTTACCAGCCTAAAAATATTAAGTGATTACGGTGGAGTGATAGATCAGTGCGGCCTTCAGGCCGCACAACCTAGGCAATCAGACATCGTCAACTTTAATATAGATTTGTCAACTGATATATTTAGAAATTGTCAACTGCAATTCAGATTTGTAAACTGCTATTCAAAGATCGACAACTGTAAATTCAGCTTTGTTCAGAACACCCCCCCCCCCCGGTTTCAAAACCTGAAAACTTTTTGAGAGTAAGTGTGCATTTGTAGGTTTAGGCTATACGCACTGAGTAGTACCGAGTACCCCAGTATCCAATTGATTGTATAAAATTATTGCCACAACATATAAATGTACCTATTGGATTTTTTTAAAGTTTTATTTAGACTTTTTTATTATTTGTTAATTTTGTTTAGTTTAGTTTTATTAATGTAAACTATATAAAATAAAATAATTGAATAATACATACGTATCAACGGTTTTTAATCAATAAAATAAGTAAAAAAAAAAATCTCGTTAGTCCGGAAAACTCGGTTATCCGAACAAACTCAAAACTATATCTGTCCGGAATAACGAGGCTGTACTGTATAATAGATTAATAACTATAATAATGTATCTACTTAGTGTTTTTTTTTTCATCCGTATATATCTATACATCATCGGTTATGGAGCGAACCCAAAACTACGAAATAGCAGTCCAACACTCTAACCACCAGTCTATGACTGGTGCAATTATAATTATTATTACAGGTACCTACTAATAAATTTATTACTCTGGAAATTTGATTTTATTTTAAATGATTGACAATCAGTGGTTATGGATTTTCCTTCTTGGGGAGTGATCAAATATATTGAGATGCATTTGTTTAGTCTCTAAATTTAAAATTACCAAACTGTCAGAAAAATACAAATTCTTAAAAATATTGCCTGGCTAACTTTAAATTTATATTCAAATAATATTTTTATAAAATTGAAAATCAAACAAAATTGATACCGCCATACAGCTGTTAGGTTTATCATTTACTTCCTCGTTTCTTCACTATTTTATCTTTTAAAATTACGAATTATTCCATCGAAACTATGTGTCTGTTGATTCTTATCCTACCTATACTTTTACTATCTCTCTTCAAAAATTTCAAACACCGTTTCCGTTCTCAAGCAAAATTTGATCAAAATAACAGACGTTAGATTTCTCGAAAAAGAACTCTAAATAAAAAATTTTAAGTAAATTTGTGGTTTTCAGTATGTATTTATGGTTAAATTCAAAAAAATATAAGAATAATACAATACGTAGAAAATCAAAATTCAAAAAATTTAAAAAAGAGACAATTAACACATAACTTTTCATTTTTTCATATTTTCTTAATTCAGACCTGTTATGTGTTAATTGTCTCTTTTTTAAATTTTTTGAATTTTGATTTTCTACGTATTGTATTATTCTTATATTTTTTTGAATGTTAGATTTCTCAATTCGCTCAGTCGACTATCTTTTTTGCAAAAGTCATCTTTTGTTACCTTTTGGTACTACGTCAACTAATTTACCCCAAAAACAAAATTTACAAATTTTGCAATGAAAATAATAAACCTGAAAACAAAGTAAAAAAAACTGGCTTGATATCTAAAATATTTGATGTAAAAAATGATCTGAGAGAAAGAGACTCGGCACCAATATTAACGAACAATGGGATCATTCAATCAATTTTCTTCAAATTCGATTCGAATAGAAAAGGCGAGAAGTACATACATAAGAATGACGGAACTCTTTAAATATTACAATATAATACTGGAAACGAAAATAAAAATTATACGCTGCTACGTTTTCTCTGTGCTATTTTATTTAGTGGGGTCTTTGACATTATGGAAACAACAACGAACAGATTATAGGCTTTCGAAATATAGATTTACCGCAGAGTCTTGAGGGTTTCGGCGGTGGAACACGTGACTAATGCAGAAATACTTAGAAGAATGGCGAAACAGACGGAAGTGGTGAGAAAGGTCAAGATGAGAAAGTTGCAGTATTTGGGACACATAATGAGAAACGAGAATAGATACCATCTTCTGCAGTGCATATTACAAGGAAAAACCGAAGGAAGAAGAAGCGTCGGTAAGAGGAGAATTTCATGGGTCAAGAACTTGAGAACGTGGTTTTCGATGACGACGACGGAACTTTACCGCACTGCAGTTAATAAAGTTATGATAGCCATGATGGTAACTAACATTCAGAACGGATAGGCACTTGAAGAAGAAGAAGAAACAGGCTATCCCTCGGCAACATTGTTCAAATCTGGAGTTGGAGGAGGTAATAAAAAACAGCCAATGAATAAAAAAGGAATAACATAAAGTGCAACAATTTTAGAATAAAAATAAAAATGTTTGAGGATCCTTTTTATACTTCGTTTCTGTGCGCCTATGATTACCTAAATATTCAGACAAAAGAGGAAAGTTTTCGGAAAAACCAATCAAAGGCTTTTTACAGTTAGACGTTTTTGATTTTGAGATTTTGATGTTACTGAGATTTTAAAGACTATGTTAATGAATACTATGAATACTATGTTAAAGAGTAAGTCAGTAATTTCGATTGTTAGTGAAGTGAATTCATTAGTTTGCTGGATCAATCAGTAATCTGGGTATAACAAATTGGAAAATCACCTTGGAAAACTTATTTCAGTAATAAGTGGTTTTTCCTTACTACATTTCTGACTTTTGGCAATCCGTAAGAAATAAGATTTTTTTTACAATACAATAACAGTTACAAGTTCTCAGCTTGGCATAAATATGACTAAAAGATCGAGTTTTAAGAAATGTAAAAGAGGATTGAGAAGAAAGCTGGAAATATCCGAGTTGTTTATCTTGCCAACTCACCCCGTGAAACTTAAACTACGGAAAAAACAGTTGTTTGGTTGATCCTAACTTGATTGTTGTTTTCTTGTGAAGAAAATAGATATACGCATTGCTTGCATTTATCCATATGGGGTTTGGAATGGAAGCTTTACTAGTCATTATACTAATCAGTGAGGTTACGGATTCTGATTTGTAACAAAATATTTTTAAAAGTTGTTAGAGAATGGTTTGGTGTGGTACTCTATTCATAGCATTAACCTAATCACATTGGTACTACATTAAAAACGGACGCTTAAAACTATCTCATATTTTTGTAATTTTGAAGCGGCTATAAGTAAATTTCAAGTTTTGTCAGTTCACTTGGTACTTATTTCGATAAATAGTACGAGGGTTGCCTTATAAGTGTTGGGATTTAGCAATCCTAGTGCTGCCATCTGGCAACCGACGTCTCTAACGTAAAGTTTGACATTTTTAACTGTCATTCTTACTCAGAACGTTTTGACGTACGAACGTTGTTTGTGCTGCTTATAGCAACTTGAAAACCAAAAAATGAAATCAATTCATGAACATTTTCGTGCGATTATGTTTTACAACTTTTGAGATGGATTAACTCAACAGCAGTGCACTGATAATCTAAATTGGCGATGAAGCACCATTGAGGATCAGTATTTATCGATAATTTACCGAATTCAATCGTGGTCACAGTTTGCTCCACAACGAATATCGTGAAGGTCGTCCAAAATTGATAGTTGTTCTGTAAGACAAAGATGCTGTACACGAACCGATACTGCAAATTCGTCATGCGACTTATCGTGATAAATTGTCCACAAATCGGGATGGATGACATTGTGACAAATGACAAATCGTAGACAGACGCGTACAAGCCCAAAACTAAACACCAGCCGACCGAAGAAGCAATTGAAGCTTTCAAATTGCATGTTTCGGAAGTACTTTAATCGGAATGGAAAAAGTAATTCAAAAATTGGTTAAAAAGCATCCAATTTGATTACTTATGTTTTGTTTGGCTTTGATGCTTTTAGTGATCTTATTCGAGATCTGTTATTAAGCAAGAGGATAGGAGAGCGACATTCTACTCGTGTAGAAGAGACGGTCATTAACTTAGTAGGTTAGCCAAACAACTGCTGACTCTAAGGTACTCGGTTCAAATCCGCGGAGAGTCTAAAACTATCATATGACAATCTCCGTGCTTCGGAGGGCACGTAAAGCCGGCGATCCCCCTGAGTTGATGATTGCCGCTATCAACTATTAAAAACAATTCTTAAAACATATCTCTCAGAGAAAGAAGCTGATTGCCCTGCAGTGGACAGAAAAGGCTAAAGAGAGATTCGTGTAAAGTGAACCATTGAATCTTGTAACGAAAAGGTGCAAAGGGTAAGTATATTTTAATATCATTGTATGGCATTTTATTTTTTAATGAGGTAATTTACATACTGTTATAATATTGTTGTATTGCTATCAGTTGGAATAGTGTTGATGTATCCGCTACAGCCTCCATTCAGTTCAGTGGCGGTTCCTAACTTTTTCATTTAAAGAGGCTAATTGATAATAAGCAATAACTAGAATTATTATACTATTTACGGGTTAAAACTGACTGTTGAGGTGTTAAATCTGCGGCATATAATACTTATGTGGAGATTTCAATCACTGTGGGTTAATTCGTGCTTGATGATAAGAAAACTCGTCGGAGTACTCAAAATCATCATTAGTCCACTGAAATGTTGCGGCTCATGTGATGGTTAAACCACCTTCATGTATGTTCTAGGAAAAAAAGTAAGAGAACAGATTATGAACAAAGAAGGTTGGTTTTGAACCAAGGGTCTGGGGGGTATGGAGTACCCCCCAGTGCTTCTTAATTATCTCTTGATTCTATGGCTCACCTACAGTTTAATCTGTGTAATCAGAGTTATCTCGAAATCATCAGTGGTACAGAAAAAATTGCGGTTCGTGTGATTACTACATCATTTGCATATATGTACATATGTGCTAGGATTCTAGTTAAGTCTTATGGAAGGAGTATTTATCTTTTGATAGTTCTCATCATGAAAAATTTACGTTTTTCCTGTTTTGAAAACTTTAATAATTTAATAGGTACTCCAAAATTTCAAGAGAAGCTAAGTTTCCCTTAGCTCCTCTGACGGGCCGCCGCTGATTGAGATGCGCAAAGCATTTAAACTTCATTTTTCCCTCAGAGATTCCAGAAGTTATAGGTTTCTTAAAAACAAGTGCTTCTGCACTTGGTAAGCGTGATCGACTTCTTGAATTTAAATCGTGTCCTGAAAATTGATTCTAAGACAGATGGTGTTGTAACTATTGACCCCCGATAACTGTCCCCGGCGACAATTGATTTTAGCGACAATTGGTATTACGACAACTGATTTTCGTGTTGGCCTTACGACAGCTGGCCGCCTACGACAATTGATCTTTAATTGATCAAACCACGGCTGAGGGTCTGGAAAATTAATTTTAGTAAATACATTTTTAGAATACCTACCCAATTGAAGAAGAAAATTATAACTTATTTGACTTTTTTTTTTGCTTCGAGCAGGGAGGTGAGAATCTTGAAAAAGACCCCGGATCAATCTAACCCGGGAATGTGAGGTTTCACTCACTAAACTCACCCCCCTACCTCGGCGATCTGGTTTCGCCTCTCGGCATTTCATCGGGTCTACCCTGAGGGTGGCTGTCAAAGTTATCAGCCTACTCTAACCAATGTCCTGGTTCATCGAACTGGCTTTGCTCGTCATGTGTCTTATCTCTGGGATTTAGGTCGCTCTGGCTGGCTTGAGCCTGCTCTGCTCTCTCAGCCAGTTCCTCTGTTTTGAGGATCGATGTGATGTAGGATTCGATCCTCTTCCAGCTTCTCTCATCCGTTAGCAAAAGCTGAACGGTGTTATCTGGGGTGAGCAGTTCCCCGAGTTCCAGAGAGAGAATCTGTCTTTGTCTCTCCCACCGCCAGCACGAGAAGAAGGTGTGCTCAGCGGTGTCTGGTTCTGCGCAGTAGCGAAGCGATGTAGGTACGCGTTGAAACAGCCGTGACCGGAGAGCATCTGCGTTAAGTGATAATTCACTTCGCCGTGCCCTCTTTCGGCCCACACGCGAATGTCTGGTATGAGCCGATACTTATTTGACTTAACCCGATGTAACCACACCTCGATCATGGATATATACAAACCACGCCTCGATCATGGATACATACAAACCACACTAGTGCGATTTGGGATTTTCAAAGTAGGTACTATAACTCGTATAAATAGCCGAAAAATATTTGATAATCCATGTTTCTTGGAGTAAAAATTTCCCAGGAATCCAAAGATGATGGTCTCGAATGCGAAGAATTATATTAAGTTACTGAAAATATGCCAAAATCAAAACAAAATTTTTCAACAATCTGCTTTAGTAAGCAAAATTACCATTTTTTTGCTATGTTTCTTTTTTTTAAATTTATGTTGAAATATTGTACTTTGTGGAAAAAAATATTTCATTAACATAACAGATCATTGAGGATTTTTTGAGGGTGTTTGAAAATATGGTAAATTTTAAAGGTAGAATAAACAGTACATGGTTGGTCTATGACGAGAAAATGTAAGTATGTTTTTGAAAAAAGTAGAAATATTGAAACATATCTACATATAATAAAAAATATGTAATAAGATAATCCTAATCTATTTTATTAACCCACTCGATGCAAAGGCCACATCTAATATGCAGAAAACCACAATGGTGCTAATTTGCACTGTAGTTTCGGAACGAATTTTGCCGAGACCTTCTTCAGGTAGTAACCTATAAGGTGACAACACATTTGTCGTAATAAAGGGATACTGCTAGAGAACGCCATTAAAGAGAGCTAAGAATATGAAATTTTAGGTGGTGCAAATTTGCACTGGTGTGGTTACCACGGGTTAATCATATTTTCAGACCATGAACATGTAAACCAAATCTGAAATTTCAATCTGGAGATGCCATAACTCCCTTTAAACCACAATCGGTTTCGCCAATAAGCCATTACCGAAATGTTATTTTGACTATTATTGGTACACGAGATTTTTGTAATTTTTTTGGGTTTAGTTAGAAATTCCGAAACTATAAAAAAAAATGTTTTACAAAGAAAATGCATACATTAATTTTATAATTTCATTCTTTTCATGTTAATTTATTACTAAATGGAATATTTGAATCTCAAAATTTTTGTTTGATGTTTTTACTTTGTAATTTTTATTTAATTTATCATTGTTCAAACATCATCCACGAGAATACAAAGTGGAAATCTAAAATTTTCCGTAGGTCATTTACAATGCGGCTCATGTAGGGCTTGTTTTTATGTGTGCTAATTGTTGTAAGGGTCACAAATTCGTATGTTTTTATATGACCGCTTTCCATTGAGTGTGTTTATATGTAATTCGTATAATGTAACCAAAGGTTTACACCAAAATAACCCGCATTTTCGCTATTTTCTTTAGTTATAACTTTCTTTTAAGATAATCTTTATTTTTATATTCGCGACAAATAAACATGTAATCTCGTAATAAAAGTTAAAATTGACTTTTCCTTAATTTTTAATTTCGGGAAAATGTCGATGTGTGTAAATGTGTCAACGTGTGAATAGTATAACGCATAAAAGTTTTCTTAACTTTTTCATGACCGAAAGAACTTCACACCCGAAGGAAATAAAAAGCCTCGACAAGAAAATTTGAAACTTTATTTATACAAACCCTTATAAACATTTTTTAATTTTCTCACAAACTGCGGTAAAAAATATTTTAATTATAAATAAAAATAATTAATTTTCCTGTATTAAATAATGATATTGGCCATAACTCAAATTATTTTTTGCATAAAAGCTCCACGTTATTTTCCATTTGTAATTTGTTTTATCAATACAATTAATCTGTCTTTACCATACGCTGGGGTTGCCTCACACCGATAAAATAAATAATACCTAACAGGAAGACTATCTCACAATGGGAAATTGCTTGATATTGAATTGGATATGAAATGTATTTTTGATTTTTATTTTATTCAAAGACGAAACCTTTAGAAATAAAATTGTTACAGACAAAGAAACTTTTAGTTTGCCTTGTAAAACAGGTTTCCAATTGGTATTCAATTCACAATTACTTTCATACTAACAATAAGTAAGAAAATATGTACCAATGTAATTTTGAAAAATTTGTATTATTGTATTATATATAGGAACATACAAGAAATTCATAAGCTAAATCTCTTCTTAATGCATTGAAAGCTTGACTTGCCTATATCATTGAATTATAATTAGGGTAGATCAGCCTGACATGAAACATCAATGGATTAGGGATTTATATTGGTTTTTCCTCAAGCCGTCATTTCCAATTATGGCAAAATTTAAGCAGGCATAAAGAAAAACTGTATTTTTCAATAGGCACTAATTTGTCCTTTTAAAATGATTCCAAACAATAAATGGAGACAGTAGATAAACAATGCAGGAACTGGACCATTTACGAGAAAAACCTTTTGATCGTTGATCGTTCAAATTAAAATTCTAATTAAACAAATTAATAATATACCGAGGGTAAAAAAAAATAAGAATAAAAATTGTATGATGTCGCTGGCGTTGTTGTTTGTTGTCGTTCATAGCTTATCTCCATGGAAAGGAATAGGGTTCACGTATTTTAGCTATCAGTCCGCTACATCATCTTAAAGAAAGAGGGGGTTGCGTGCTAGGGCAGTCTAAACCGACAAAATGTCAGAACTTGAACTTGTTTTAAAGTCTTAGTGTAGCTGTAACAAAATGTAATTTAAGTTAACCAATTTATTCACAAAATCAAAAACCACAAACCAAACCTCAAAACTAATCAAACTCAATGTAATACAAAATAAATAGAAAAATTTCAGAAAAAGACTTGCTCTTTAACCGTTTCGAGTAGCCATTTTTGGCAAAAAGCCTCGTTTCCCCAACTAGCCATACCAACTACCAATGGCAGCGCATAATGCTCTTAACGGCGCTTATCAGTGCCAATTAACTAGAAGTCTTGGACCATCAGTCAAGATTTGTTAACTAAATATAGAAGAAATAAAGTCGACCAAAGAGTAAACTCTTGTCAAAAATACTCCACGATAACAACATCGACATAAAGGTCATTCAGGAAACTCACACACCTGATGACAAACAGTTGAGACGCAGAGGAGTGATACAAGGATATACATTGATCGCCACAATTAACCACCAAGCACATGGAATTGCGACATATTATGCCAAAAATCGCCTAAATAATATTCAGGTCGTCCAAACTGACTCCGTAAGTTAGATATCGGTAATAACAATTGCCATGCAATCACTGAAGATCGTCAACATACACAAATCCCCAAATAAGGACTGGCCCGCAGAGGTGCTCTCAGTGTATGAACACCCTGTCGTGTATATCGGCGATTTCAACAGCCACCACACAATGTGGAAATTCAACGCTACAGACAGAAATGGCCACGATCTTATGGATTGGGCTGAGACAAATGATCTGCACCTCAAGTTCTACGCAAGGACATCAGCACTTTTTGACAGACAGCCTACTGCGGTGCTTGGATCAAGCTAGGGCAAAGGGATGAAGGACAACAACCGAGAGTCTTGATTCGTCTTTTTTGTTATTCAACCCCCGACTTTTACTCCGACATCATATCGACGGGAAATGTACCCCCTAGTTTTAAGAGAACAAAAACAATACCGATACTAAAGCCGGAAAGTAGGCCAACCAAGGAGAAAGTTACCGGCCAATCGCACTTCTAAGCGTCAGCTAAAAAAATTAATATTAGATCCACCCCAGTAAAATAGCTGCCCGTCTTGAGCCACATCGCCCTCCGCAACTTAGACGCCAATATGCCCTACAGAGGGAGTACAATAAAATTGTGACTGACAGTCGGCACCCCGCATACGCGGACAAGTTTGAGGTACCGTCACCCTCCGCAACATACTGCGATAGAGCTGACTGATTCCGGTTACAGCGTTGCGACGGGATGGAGGAAGGAATGGAGTGCGGATCTTATCCATAATTCCCAACACATAGTGGACCCGACTACCCTAGTGGCGGGTTTGGAATTGCCGAGAAGACTGTGAAGCACTTTGAACAGAATCCGAACTAACCATGGCATATGTTCCCAATCGCTATACAGATAGGGGATAGCCGAATCCCCTGAGTGCGCCCACTGTGGGGACGCCTTCCAAACAATCGAACACCTGGTGTTGGAGTGCCCTGATCTTCGGTACAGGGGGCGTGTGTCGAATTTCTTCGGGGACACTTTGACTGACGCCGACTATTTGGCGAACCTCAACATCTGAGACGACGTTTTCTTTTTTCCTTTTGAATTACTATGTTTAGCGCAATGTATCCATACGATTAAATAAATATACAAAAAGAATATATTTTTTATATAATATGGTTATATAATATTACTACGATTATCAAGCGGCTGACAATTCAGCACCGCTGTTTTACCTAGCCGACTCAACTTCTAAAGACTGATTGAAAAATTTGTTGGGATATCGAAGTTTTACTGCAGATAGGTAATCCGGTTACTGTCAGGGAATTGACTCCACGAATTTCACTTTTTCCTATATACCATTAGAAAGAGCACAATTTTTTAGGTATATTAAAAAAAATTTCTTGGATTATCCATTAGTTTTTGAGAAAACGGCATTTAAAAATCAAAATTTTCCATAAGTTTAACATGGGAGAACATAGAAATTGCAAGTAACGGGTTTTCTGTTAACGGTACGTGTACTCTGAACTAGTCTTAGTGGTAGCGGTCACACGCGTGTTGTACCTCGATGAGTGCGGGCTACCCAGTCAAGGCGGATTACGTTCAGGGATGTTTTTGATGAGTTCGCGCCTGCCAAAACGGCCCGGAGCGCCCGAAGCGGAGGGGACCGGAGCGGAAGGTAGCGAAGGGTTAGTTTTAGTTGGCGCAACCACGGCAAATCACGGATTTACCGTAAAATGACTAAATTAAATTAAATTAATATAGCTCCTCCCACTAATTTTTATATGGGATTTCATATGTAAAATTGTCGATCTTGAAATGCCGTTTTTTCGAAAACTAATGGATAATCCAAAGAATTTTTTTTTTAATATGATTAAAAAATTGTCCTCTTTCCAATGGTGTATAGGAAAAAGTGAAATTCGTGGAGTCAATTCCCGGTAATCCTTAGTTATTTAATGGGTAGATGGTAATAGTAATTATACATTTTGACACCCCTAGCACCGAAGCGGAATTTTCTCGTTTTGCGAATGCAAAATTATACTTACAGTGTATTTTATTTGTGAAAATTTTGTGATGTTAAACCCTAAGATGCTATTGCTACTAAACCTTTTATGTGCTAAATTCTAAGCTCATTTTGTATAATCTATTCATGCGCGTCGTTAATTATTAAAATTTATTCAAAACTGGGAATATTTTAACTCGGCTCTCTTTTACATGAATTTGTTTTTCTACATGACGATGACGGTAAAAGCTTTACATAATATGTATATACAAAAAGTAAAATTAATTTATTTTTGAAATCACAGGACAATTGATACGTAGTACTCGGTCAAGTAGTAATGGCGTTATTGTTTTAAAGGCAAAACTTTATTAATTTCAGTAAGTAACTTGGCACATTCCTTAAGAAGTAATTGAATTTCATTACATCATTTGCATGTAGGCTAATTTTCATATAAATATTGAGCCAAGAGTTAGAACAGTCATAGATGTCTGAAACGAAAAGCTATAACGAAGATCACAGAATTAACAAAGCGGTACGTTACGAGTCTCGTGAGGTAAAAGTGGCATATTTAACAAATGAGTGCCTTTTTGGACCACCAAAGTTTTACAACAATTTCAATCAAAATGATTGCAGTATTAGTCTGAATAGCGAGGGTGTAACGACATTACAGAGCTTAATTTGACACGGGCTTTTTGTTAACGTTACGACTTTCAATAGACTTTCTTAATCGTTTACTTAAATGAAACTATTTAAAATATTCCTTTATGCTTTTTTTCAAAATTATATTAAATTAAAATTTAATTTTAAGTAATTTTTCTACAAATCAGTTGAAAAGAAAATATTGTAATATTTTAATATAATTATTCTCAGCTCAGTATCCAAACTACCGCACGGTAGCAATGAAATTCTTGATTTATTTTAAAATTTATAGTCCAAAATAAACTTTTACTATGAATCCTATTTCGTAATGGAATTATAATTCCATTTATTTTGCCAATACATCCAAATCCATATTAATTTAATGTTAAATAAAATTTTCAATAAAATTGCAAAGCCGGAACACCAGAAAATTCAAAATAGTAGTTGCCTCGTTTATTTTCTGTGAAATGAATTGGTTTTTCAAAAATTTTTACTAGACAAAAGTTGTAGTCCATTAAATTTCCTATCCAGAATAAGGCGTCAGATTTTTTCAAAATGTTTTGTTTAAAAGATACAGTAGTCCAGTCGATGGGGAATTTTGCCTTGCAATAAATCATAAAATTTTGAAACTTGGCAAAAAAGTTCGTCTTAGGTTCCTGTTTCAGGGAAAAAAAGTCGCCATTCTTCCGAGGTCTGGAAGTGTCCGCCATCTTGGATTTTAAGTGACAATTTATGGTTTTTGAATAATATCTTCAAAAATATTAACTTTTTTATTAAGTAGACATTTCGAGCTAAATAATAGTGTTAAAATCATCTTGGTATACCTATAGCAATTTTCAAGTACGAACGATTTCAAAAGTTCCTTCAATTGGTTAAATAAAATTAAATTTTTTTTTCGTTTTTGGATTATAACTTTTGTCCCTCACTTTGATATTATAATTAGTTTAATTCTACGTCGTGATTGGGTTAGTCAGCGCTTTTGACGATCATCCGCTTATTATAGCCATGATGAGACGCAGCACAACATTTCACGACAGGCGAATGGATTTTGTCGGTTAAATATTACATTGACGCTAATATTGAATATAATCTTTCTTATTGATAATTTAACGAGCTTCAATTTTTATACGAACTATTTTTTCGTAAAGTTAATATTTTTGAAGATATTATTGAAAAACCATAAATTGTTACTTAAAATCTAAGATTGCGGACACTTCCGGACCTCGGAGGAATGGCGACAATTTTTTTTGGTTAAACAGGGACCTAAGACGAAACAGTTTGCCCAGTTTCAAAACTTTATGATTTATTGCAAGCAAACATCATTTCTTGATCCGTATTGACAGGACTACAAGGTTTTCAAAACAAACTCGAACTTTTCTACATTTTTTTACTTACTTTAATTCATAACTCGAAAGCCATCGATTTTAGACAATGAAAGGTTAGAATCTAGTTTATAGATTATTTCACGCTCTTTAAAAAAGCACCAAACCATTTTTAATGAAAAATCAATATTTTCGGGGCTATGGCCATGAAAAGGTGGAAATTTAAAAAAATGCTTTAAAGAGGCATAACTCCTGAGGGTATGAATTTATAAAAAAAAATTTGTTAAATATTTTTCTTAGAAAAGTGTCCATAACCTATAATATGTAAAGTGTAACTGGAGACACCCTGGATGTATATAATTTTTTGATAGTATGTTTTTATCCGACAATTTTGAATTTTTAGATTCAATAAAACGAAATCAATAAATAAAAAAAAATGTATGTACAGAGGGATCACAATATATAAATATTTTTTAATAAAATTGTATCACTTTTATATTAAATTACATTAAATACAAAAAATATTTGTTAAACTCTGTCTACGGGTGGTTTAGGGGTATCCACCACAAGGTTCTCAGTAGTCAATGTTGATGGTATAACCCCACGATTAGCATTAACAGGTGTAGTGAGAACTACATCAATTAATCCCAATTCTTTGGCCTCTACCGGATTCATAAAATAATCCCTTTCCATAATGCGATCTACACGTTCCAATGCTAAACCAGTGTGTTTAACATACAAATCATTTATCAGCTTTTTAAGTTTAATAATTTCTGTGGCTTGGATTTGTATATCAGTTGCTTGACCCTAATAAAATTTAAAGCTTCTTACCAGAAAATTTTTTATTTTGTATAATTTACCTGCGTACCCCCTGATGGTTGATGTAACATAATACGAGAGTGAGGTAACGAATGACGCATTCCAGTAGACCCCGAAGCTAATATTAAGGAGGCCATACTACAAGCTTGACCGACACACCTATACGGAACTAAAATTTTCAAGTTTCATCGTAACTTTATTATGTTAACTCACCAAGTTGAAATCGGGGGCAATATATATTGCATGGTATCGTAAATACCCAATCCAGCAGTTACACTTCCACCAGGAGAATTGATATACATGTGTATAGGTTTATGAGCCGATTCTGATTGCAGAAACAATAATTGAGCAACAATCAAAGAGCTAACGGTATCATTAATCGGCCCCATTAAACAAATTATTCTTTCTTTAAGCAAACGAGAATAAATATCATAAGAACGCTCTCCACGTCCAGTTTGTTCTACAACAATAGGAATCAAACCAATACTTCGTCGAGAACATTGAACAATTTTAGAAAACTTTTCAAATATCTACAAAAATGATATAATTAACACAAGATCAAACCTCATTCAACTACTCACAGGAACAAACTTAGTTAATTGATTAAGAAGCATCTTACGACACAATTAAATAAAGAGATAACTAAATATTTTAATTTAAGTGACACTTATACAATAACAACTAAAATTGAGGTTAAACAACTTTTAAATCGTGTGGACTTAAAAAGCTTGTCAGTGACTCTCAAAATGTTTTGTGGGATGTGGTATTAATCAAAAATGAATAGTTATTATTTTTTATTTTGTAGCTGCCAAGGGGTAAATATCTCAAAAATTTTTGGTACACTTATTTGGAATTCCCTTGAAAATCTCTGGAATTCCTTGGAAGTCATAGAAATTCTTTAGAGTGGAACTAGTTTGGAAATAAAAGGAGGATCCAGGCAAAGTTCATAGAGAGGACAAACGAGGAGTAGTGAGGAGGGGGTAAATAAATATATTTTGATAAAAATTTAGGTATATTTTTGAAATAATAAAAAAATGTAGGAGATTTTGTTGGTTTTTAATGAGTCATGAGGAGAGAGGGTTAGATAACCCCGTTACCCTCTCCCCGTTCCAAACATTCTTGGCAAGTAAAATTGGAATATGGGAAATTCGGGAAAATTCTATTACTTTAGAAAATCGAAAAAATCTTAATAAAGCCAAGGAAATCTCAGAAAATTGAAAAAGCTAAAAATTAAAAAACTTATCTTGATCATTCTCAAGATTTCTCAATTTCATAAGATTTCCTCTCAGTTTTTCAGCAACAAACTACGTAGAAATCATCAAAAAATCTGTAGTGTACCAGTGAAGAGAAATCTGAATTCATTCGAGGAAATTCCAAAAAATCTCAATGAGTTTCAGAATTTTAGAAAATTTAAAAGAATTTATGAAGATTTTAAAAATTTCAAGATAATCTCAGGAAATTCTAGGACAGTTGAGCAAATAGGAAATCCGCAGAAATGTAAAATATCCTAGGAAATTTTAAGAAATTCAAGAATATCTTGAGAAAGAGGAATTTCAAAAGAAATAAATGTTTTTTTCCGAATTTTCCATTAGTGTTTTATATGACGATTTCCAGTTGGTTTTCTACTTAGTTAAAATCTAGGGGGAAATCCGGAGTACAAGTGAAAGGAAATCTTCAAAAAACCGGAAAAATGTTAAGAAATCCCAGGAAATCCAAGAAAATCTTTGAAAATTCAACGAAATCTCAGGAAAATCTAAAAATTTCAGGATCTTAGGACATCTTGTGAAATAGAAAATTCTAGAATAATTTAATAAATCTAGAAAAGCCAAGAAAATCTCAGAAAATTGAAAAAATAAAAGCAGTTCATTTATATCTATAGCATTGTTAAGATTTTCTAATTTTTTTGTGATTTCTTTTTCTTAAGACTTCCTCAAATTTCCCTTCGGTTGTACACAAGAGCAGATTCAGGAGAAATTCATGGGTGAGGTAAATGAGGATGGGGAGGGTAAATACATATTTTTTGATAAGAATTTAGATATATTTTTAAGTTTTACCAAAATTTAATGATTTTATTGGTTTTGATGAGTCATGGAAGGCGGGCAGTTACCCTGTTACCTCCTCCTTGTAAATCATTGGAATTCTTTGAGAATCTTTAGAATTATTTTGAGATATTTACCCCTGGGTAGATGCATTGTTTATTAATTTCTGATTTTCTATGAAATGCATTAATTTTTCAAAAATTTTTACTAGAGAAAAGTTATAGTCCGTTAAATTTCCTATGCGGCATGGGGGGTCAGATTTTTTATAAAATGTTTTGTTTAAAAGATATAGGGATTTGAAGAAAACCAAGGAAAAAAAAGTTCAAAATTTTTAACATTTTTTTACTTACTTTAATTCATAACTCGAAAGCTGTTGATTTTAGACAATAAAAGGTTTAAATTTAGTTTATAGATTATTTCATGCTCTTTAAAAAAGTGCTGAATAACTTTTACTGAAAAATTAATATTTTCCTAGCTATGGCCATGTGAAGGTGAAAATTAAAAAAAAAACTTTAAGGAGGCCTAACTCTCGAAGGTTTGTATTTAGAAAAAAATTTTGGTTAAATGTTTTGCTTAGAATAGTGTCCTCTATCACCTCTGAAATTATGTAAAGTGTATCCGGGGACACCCTGTATATGCAAAATTTACAGATTCGGCTTTGGTTGATACTTGATATTATTTAATTGCTTAGATTAATATTATTTCTATGTGCCGCGGTGCCGCTTGTGCTATCCCGATGTCGGTTAAAAGGGGAATCTACAGTAGTACTGATAAATGGTTACTTTAAAATGCTTAGTGAACAATCTTAATTAGCAAAACGGTATTTCTTTAATAATAACTGATAAAAGCTAGCGCTCTGTCGCGCAAATGCAAAAATTGCATGCCAAGCAAATCCGAATAAGAGAATTTACTATTTTTTTTGAAATGCGAGGTAACAGTTAACAGACAGAATCAGCAAAATTAAACACAGATAAGATAAAATCAAAAATAGATGGAGAGAACACTTGGAAGAATTATTCAATATTGACTCAGGAACAGACCAACAATAGAAAATTAAACATAATAACCAGATAAGATGAAAACTCAGAAACAGTCAGAGAACAATCATACGAAGAATTTCTTAATACCTGTTAACCTGTGCGATTGATACTATTCTTTTCATACCCCAACTACACACTGACATACAGACGAACATCCAACTAAAATTCATAAAAATCTTTGAGTATATAGAGAATTCTTGAATATATGGTAAGCAGTGTCGTATTTACCCTTTGAAGGGCGGCGCAAGCCGTCTCTCGCGCTCAGCTTTTGTTACGCAATTGGGATCCAACCCTCAAAACTGAAAAAATTAAGTTAACTATAGTTTTGAGTTAATGGATAGTAGCTCTATCTGTTAGACTAAAAATTTTTTTACTTTTAAATAATTTTACCCTTTTTTATGAGGATTAAAAAATATTCCATATTTTTAATTGCCATTTAAAGAGAGATCTATAAGAATTTTTAGAGGCCATTTTTTCATTTTGAATTTGGTGTGGGTTGGAACCTTATTGCGTAACACCATTCAATTAAAAATTAATTATTTTTTTAAATTAATTTATGGGGAGGCAAACCTTTTGGGCCCAGGGCGCCAAATTTTAAAATAAGTCACTGAGGGTAAATAATATTTACCAAGTTGACGCATGTAAGACTGCAAGAATATGTCAAGAGGGAGTCAATCTTAGATTACCAACCAGTAGAAGATCAACTACTAATGCTTTTGTTTAGTATTACAGATAATGGAGAAAACCTACGAATGCGATATAAGAATAGAAATGCTGTTTATAGATTTCAAGCAGACATTTGATCATGTGAATAGGTGGCAACCGATAAAACTCGAGCAATAAGTTCAGATGACACTTGGTGGTAGTAACTAAAGATGTAACTACCGAGACGAATTTCCAATCAACTCTGAAGTGAGTCAGGGGGATACCGGATACAGTGTTGGCTACCCTATTTAATATAGTCTTGCAAAGAATAATGAAACGAGTAAAGTGCAATGGAACATTAATAAATCAATAAGTTCAAATAACAGCATATGCTGACGACGCGACGTGATAATATTAAAATCACAAAAAAACAGTGGCGGATCGTCAGAGGAGGCAAAAGAGTTTTAGCTTCTTCTGAAATTCTCGACCAATTATTAAAGTTTTCAGAAACGAAAAAAGTGGATTTTCGATTGTGAAGACTATTAGAGATAGATATTTTTTCCACAATATTTATCCAAAAAGTAAAGTGATGTTACCGCAGTAGTAGAATCCTCAGCCTAGACCATATTATTTGCAGATAGTGTAACCATCCCATGGATTGGACTGCAAGGTTTTACTATACTACTGATTATTTTGAAGTTACTCCGAAGAAATTTCTTATCATTAGACACAGATTAACCTGCCGTGGCTATGCCTCAACTGAAATGTGGTATACAAGTGAAAGAAAATTTGAAGAAATTGAGGAATCTATACTAACTTTATGATTAACCTCCTCAAATGAGCCACCACTGCACAAAACCTTAGTCGAAATCTTCGAGAAAAGAGAACGAGAATCAAGTGAAGCAGGGTTAACTGTGAATGAAAACAACACCCAGTTTCTGAGATAGAGGTGAAGAGTCAAAAGAGACACGAATCCTAAACTACACTTTTGAAGAAGTCTGAAAGTTTAAATATCTGAGAATGCAGATTAATAAAATAGAATAGAAAAAGGTGAAATTGTAAAGAATAGAATGATGCCGGGAAAAACGGCTTTCTTTGGATTACTTTTTCATAGATCAGAACCTCTTAAGGAATAATAACTAGAAGAAAGATAGAAAGTTTAAAATTTACAAAGGCCTGATAAGACCTTTCCAGTGACAAAATATGGCATTAAGGTGCTCTATCTAACAAAAACGAAAGAAGAAAAGTTGAGCGTATTCACCCAAAAGTGAAAGAAGAGTATCATCAAAGAAGAAGAAGAAGAAGATAGAAAAACGATAGAAAAACAAAAGAAAAATTAATAGTAAGATTTTATAGAAAATAGAAAAAATAGGAGAAAAAATAAGAATAGAAGAAGGAAAAAAGAAATGCAAAAAATCAAAAATTGCAAAATAGAAACTAATCCACCCCAATGAAATGGATTTTAGAAAGTCAAAAGATGTTGTACTATTTCAAAAAAAAAATAAAGAGCTTACAGAAGAAGAAGAAAACAACATATATAGTGTTACTTACGGAATACTTACTTTACTTTTAATTCTAACTTTTTTAATCCAAAGAGATGAGACGGGCGTGAGTGCTGAGTGGCGATTAATTAACAAGCTTCCAAAAGATTTAAAAAAAACACACACCTTGTAACATAACGATATAATGAATTTTAATATCATTTACACAATTTTTGGTGTACAACACCTGACATTAACTCAAATGCTAAATTATCAATCAAAATCATTGAAATCCAAGTGATCACCACGGCCGTGGCTGGACCTAAATAAACTTATTCTAATTTACAATTTATAGTCGGCCCTGGCTGGAACCCTATTAAATATTACAATTAAGTCTGACCTTAAGTTACAATCCTTAATCCTATTTAAATTGCCGATATTCCATGGGAGGCTTGATCAACCCACAACCACCTAATTCACAAACGGAGTTTATTGAATCCCGAAACCGAAATTAACCAAGCACTTGCTTAAACAATTTCAAATTATAAATTGGATTCGCGAATGCTTGTTACCATTTCTATGGTTTAGCTGGGACTACTCTTCCCCTGCCCTTGTGAGTTACTTATATCGCCTTTCTATTACCCCTCTCGATACCTCGGTCGCCTCCTGTCCGTAATACAGGATGCTGAATTGTAAATAATCCCACGGTTACGGCGGAGCTGGTAAAGCATAATAATATTTATCGAGTGCTGAAATGTTGAATTCCACACGATCTCGACCGGAACCTAATAGGCATAATAAATTATGTTTATTTAGTGGCTGAAGAAGCAGAACTCACGCTATCGGAACGGAACTTATCAAGCATAAATTGTAAGTAATTAATTTTCAACACAATCGAAATCATAGGTTAACAATAGTTATTCTTAAAAGAACTGAACCTCTCCTATGTTCACAGTGTAAATTCCACATTTTAAAGTTATTTTTTTGTCATATAAAAATCTTAATAATAAAGTGAACTTGTATTTTTCAATTATGTAAGGATTTAAGTTGTTCCTGATATTATAGTCCCGCTCAAGTAAATAAACATATTATTATCTTAAATTTATTTGGAATGTTAATTTTAGTGCTAATGACTAAGCAGCAACTAGTGCTGACTCGCAGGTGGTAAAGTAGGAAGCCAAAATGTTAATTGCTTCCGACCCTAAATACTGACGGAAGACTATTGCGTAAATCTTAAATAGGTATTTGCCAAAACATTAGTCCCTAAACGTCCTGTATACTCCTTGACATTTTTAAATAAACTAGAAAGCTTTTAAATGATTTATTCAGAACATTTTTAAATTAAGAAGTTTGATTGAATGCAAAGTTGAATTGAAATTTTGTTGTGAATTTAATACTTAGGTATATGAATTATTAAAACAAGAAATGTACAAACAGGAAGAACTTGTTAATAACTTTTGTCGTAAACAAGTAAATGTAGCAAAAGAGTTATCTCTTTATCTTATACTTTTCCAATCGCGAAGTTTCAAATAGGATTTCACTTGAGTGAACTTGTTCTGTTTTATCAGGATCTTGGCGAAGCTCAGTACATATTGTTCTATGATTTATATCTCGCTATTAGTTGTTTCCATTTACTGCAGCAAAATCGGCCATCTACTATAAATTATGTTCTGGATTATCTCTTAATATCAAAATTTTTAATGTCGCTGCACATTTTTATTGCTGAATCGGAAATTACAACCAACTCAAAATACAATATATCCTTATTCTATACATTATCACATTTTATATTACTTTCTTAATTTTTATGGAAATAATTTATTACCAAGCCATTGTAAATTAAATTATAATTATTATGTTTCTTATATTTCTTGTATTTTTTAGTAAACATCTTACAAATATAAACTTATTTCGAAAATACTTACTTCTTGTTATTTTTTCGAATTACGATTTCTCCAAGATTTCGTTATTTTTTATTACATTGTTTGTCATTCCACCTGATGCGACCTGTTTTTTAGAAAGCTCATATTTTTTTAGTTAAAAAATATTATTTGTAGATTTAAAACCTAGTAGTAGCATAGTTTTATTTACTATTTGCAATAATTGATTGTTGTTCTCATAATATAAATTTTTATTTTTGGTAAAACAATGTTTACCATGTTATTAAAATAAAATGAACTCCGACACTTATATATGTTTGCAATATAAATTGTACATTTCTATGACTTTTTGTCACGTAAAAATCGATTTTACAGTAAAACTTATTCGACATTTTTTGTTGAAAATGTTATTCTCTTCATTTTTGTTCCTATAAATTTTTCTCTTTCGACGCACCGTTTCTGCGTGACTGTGATTTAAAGAAGACTCTAGAGTCTTTTTAAAGTCACTGTCACTCAGAAACGGTACGACAAAACAGAAAAATGTATATAAACAGAAATAAAGCAAATGAAATGTTAAATAAAAAATGTTTAATAAGTTTTGCTGTAAAATCGATTTTTATATTCCAATAAAATAACTTTAAAAGGTGCAAACATAGGAAAGTCCGAGTTCTTTTAAGAGAACTGTTTATATTGTTTTCTTCTTCTTCTTGAGATTCTCTATTTTTTGTGAAATATTGCCAACTCTTTCGACATTCTAAAATCCATTTTATTGGGGCGGATTAATAGTTTCCATTTTGATATTTTTGATTTTTTGCAAATCTGTTTTTCTTTTTCTATTCATTTAATAAGAATAGACAGCAGCAGGAGCATTTTGAGTGGCTCAAAGGAGAGTCGAAGAGTCGACACTGGCGAGGAAAACATCACAACTGGATAATTCTAGGACGATTCGTCCCCGAACGATTTTTTCCCGGACGATTCATTCCCGGACTTTTTTTTCTGGACGATTCGTGCAGCGGACGTTTCATCCCAGGACGATTCATCCCGGACGATTCATCCTGCATAAAAAAGATATATTCACTGGACCCATCTATCATTCAAATGTATAACAAAAAAAACGAAAGTAGTCATAATATTATTTTAATTTGTTATTTTTTAATAATAATAATAATTAATAATGATTTCTAATAAATTATAATGATACATAATAATAAACCTGCGCGTGAGCATACCGGTAATATTTGGATGATATATGAATCGACCGAGGATGAATCGTCCGGGATGGATCGTCCTGGAATGAACCGTCCGGGAACAAATCGTCCGCTACCCAACTAGATATGTTTTGGGAATTCCATCCATAGTTGAAGCTCAAAAACAATAAACAAAACCTGCATCTTTGAGGAATTTAGAGCTCTAATTTGTCACTTTAATCACTTCATTTTTTAAGTAACTGAAACATGGCTGAGACCAGAGATTCCCAGTTCTCTTAAAAATATTCCCGGTTTTAATGTGTACAGATATGATCGCAACTCCAGAGAGGGCGTATTGTCTGTTTGTATATAAGTACTACATCTTCACTTTTGTCTTTCAACATTTCACCTGTGCAATTTAATATTGGGGTTGAATCTGTCGCTATTAGGATTTCATACCGCAATTCCAGTCTCATTATACTGGTGTTGTACCATGCTCCTGACTCATTGACGTTGCTTACCTCCGTTATAAAAAATGTATATTCTTCTTCGCTCTCTAATATCTTTAATTTGCCCAGATTGGCTAATTTCAGCCAAACTTTCAATGAGGAAACTTTCTACTCGACGTCTTTTTTTCCTATCAATAATCAGAGACAGAAGTTTCAAGAACGGATTGTTACCACTGTTACAGCCAACTCATATCAGAGAATAATAACTTATTATAATCCTTACACACCATGAATCACAGCTGAACTGAGAGAGCTTATTGGGAAGAAGAGTGATATGCCCAAGCAGAACTTCCGAAAACTTTGCACATCATCGTAATTTCTCTCATATCCTTAATACCAAGTTGTCAACTACTAGAAGAGATTATGAAGGGAATCTAATCCTTGCAGGCGGATCAACAAAACTTTACAAGTAAGTGCATCAGGTCCTCACTGTCTTCTAAAATCTAAAGTAACTATTCCACGACTAATACAACCGGGTAGCAATATCTCCAACGACGATCTTGAAACGGCTAATCTTTTTTGAGAGAAACCGAACGGACCCCTTCAGCAAATTGATTGTTCTTTTTCTCCCGGTTCTCTTTCTATGGTCCATTTCCCACTGGATTGAGTCAGGAGATGTATTGATAGACTGGAGAATGAGACATCTCCCGGCTTAAATGGTATTTCTGGTCGTTTATTGAAGCATTACCAGAACACAATTTCTTTGCGCTTATCGTTGATCAAGGAAAACTCGTTTGCAAACTCCGAACTTCCGGATATTTGGCGTCTATCTTCTGTAACTCCAATATGTAAGAAGTAACTATAATTAACTTTAATTGCTGAAGATATGACGCAATTCTTTGTTGACGACAATGTAATACCTGAGTTTTCTTTGGATTTCTCGAGAGTTTTCGATAGAGTTTACCCAAAAGAAGAGTTTTAAAAAAATTGGCCTATTTTGGTATTGAGGCATTCTTAACAACCAAAACTTTAAATTTGGCAGACGATAATAAGGTTTTCAGTGGGGTCTCTCAAGGATCTGTGCTTGGTCCATTGCTATTTATTATATAATGTGCTGATTTACCATCCCTGATCTTATCATCTATTTCCTCTTATGCCGATGGATCAGTTTTGCTGTTGTCAGGAAGATGTACATTACCTACATTCGAACTCCTCTCGAGTTCGCTGGTCCGGTGTGGTGTGCGGAGTTGGTGCGCCATGTTGACATGCTCGAGTCTGTCCAGAGCGGCAACGCGATTGGCGTGTCCTTGTCGAAACAGACCATCTTATGAGGTGCGTTTACGCATTTTTTTCTTGATAATTACGTTTCGAGCACATAACCACTTCTTTCGATTTGATAATATGTATCATTTTTCTGTGCTTAACGTGGATTATCGCTTGCGTGGACATCGTCTGAAATTACTTCGCGAGAGGTTCAAAAGCAGAGCTAGGGATCATTTCTTATTGAATCGAGTCTTCAGCACCATTTTTGCGCCGATGAACAAAGTTCATCATATTGATGAAAAGTTCATAGTATTGACAAAAACATCATTATATTTATGAATTTTGTTCATCAATATGATGAACTTTTCGTCAATATGATGAACCATTTTTTTCAGTATAGAATGTATAAATGACTCGTTTAAAAATCGGTAGAATTTCTTCTTCTTCTTCTTCTTTAATGTTGCTCTTCTTTCACTTTTGGTGAATACACTCAGCGTTTCTTCTTCCGTTTTTGTTAGATAGAGCAGCTTAATGAGATATTATGTCACTAAAGGTCTTATCAGGCCTTTGTAAATTTCAAACTTTCTATCTTTCTTTAAGTTATTATTTCTTAAGATGTTGTGATTACTATAGAAAGCCTTTTTTCTCGGCATCATTCTGTTCTTTGCAATTTCATACAGACGCCCAGTCGCTGACTTATACTTTACTTCTTGCCTGGCCAATGGTTTAATTGACCCATTTCAAAGAAAGTCCCATTTCATGAATGATCCTCTCTTGTCAACAGATAGACAGTGTCGAGAAGTTTGATCTGTTCCATATGTGTCATTTTGTGGATTCAATATTGTTGAATATTAGGATACTGTCAGGGAATTGACTTCACGAGTTTCGCTTTTTCCTATATACCATTGAAAAGAGTACAATTTTTAAGCATATTAAACAATTCCTTAGATTATCCATTGATTTTCGAAAAAACGGCATTTAAAGATCAAAAATTTTACATAGTATAAAATCTCATGTATAAATTAGTGGGAGGAGCCATATTAATTTAATTTAATTTATTCATTTTACGGTAGATCCGTGATTTTCTGTAGTTGCACCAGCCAAAACTCGCTAAAATCGTCCCTGAATTCAATCCATCTCGACTGGGAGCTCCGACCTCGACTGCCCCCACTCGGCAAGGTACTATACGCGTGTGGCGGCTATCACCAATGCCTGATTTTATAAAACTTTTAACGGGCCGTTAAATTTAACTAACTTTAAATTTAGTAACTTTTAGCTATTAACTAAGTAACTTTTTAAATTTAACTTTAACTAACCAATTGAAATTATTCCTTAGTATTAACAAACCACTAGAAATCATCCGTTAACTTTAACGGCCTGTTAAAAGTTTTATGAAATCAAGTATTAGACTAGTTCAGAGTACACGTAGCCTCAAGAGAAAACCCGTCCATGTAATGTCCCTATCAGAATCATGTTAACGTAATGTTAACGAACGGGAGCTTTGGATTGGTAGATCAGCAGAAATATGGCTTTTGATTGGAGCATTTGTTAACATTACGTTAACGTTAACATGATTCTGACAGGGCAGTTAAACATATGGAAAATTTCGAATTTCAAATGCTGTTTTCTCGAAAACTAATCGATAATCCAAATAAATTTTTATTAATACACTTAAGAAGTTGTCGTCTTTCCAATGATATATATGAAAACATGAAATTCGTGGAGTCAATTCCCTGTTAGTAACCAAATATTGCTATAAATATTGGTGGTTAACTTACACCATCAAGTTCTGATACTTTCTTTTTTTAATGTAATCCAAGGAAATCTGAGGAAATTTTTGGAAATCCAGGACAATCTAGGGAAATCCAAAGAAACTTCATAAAAAGAAATTTTATTTACAAAAATTTGGTTTGCGGTTTCCCCCTCGATTGAAAGGCTTGCAGGCAATTTCAGCTAAGTCGACAAAGCTTCTACGAAGCAGAGGGTTTACCATATTGATAAAAAATAGCGTAATAATCAAAAACTACTGTATAAAAATGTAAAAAATAATTATTTTACGTACTTGATACTTTCAACTTGAATTTATTCGAAACTACATTTTTGAGAACAATCGAAGTGAACTTTGTTTTACATTTAATTGTTTCGGTTTTTTTTTTAATTCTCACTCTTTTATTAGTTCTTTAGGTTTATCCAAGACAAAAACCTACTAAAAAATATTTTTGAAATTAAGTTTTGGCTGAGGATTAAAGGGACAATTGTGCTTGCAAATTTAAAAGTTCAAAGTTCACAGTAAACATTGAAAAAAATATTTTTTAAATAAAAAAAATTATTTTTCGTGAGTTTTACATGTATGTATTTTCTAGTTTATGTAAATATCAAAACTTTATATTATAATCTAGTCGTTTTACGATAGAGCAGTACTTCGATAGCACTTCGAGTTTATAGTGAATTAACCCGTCGTTCGTACATAAGTGAGCATAAATAAGATTTCGATCGCCAATCGTATAAATGATGTTGAATTAATCAGATACTGTTAATAACTTCAAATGGCATGTCTACAAATATTGACAAAAATAAATTATAGCGCTGTTTGTCATTCCCTCATAGTTATCGTCTTACAAAGTTGACAACTCCGATAAAATGAGCTTCGCTTTTACCTCGCAATATTTTTATCACCGTCCCAACCCAATCACGTAGTACCAATCACGTTAAAAAATGAATGATACCAACGACGGGTTAAAATTCTGTAAAATACAAAACATATTGTTGTTTGTATCTCTAAAACAGTACAACAAAACAGAAAATGAATAAGCATTTTTCTTGAAATTTCGTTCTCTACATTTTTGTTCCTTTTTTTTCTATTTTGTCGCACCGTTTCCGAGATCCACATGACAATCTTTTTTGGTCTGTACAGAATCTTTTTTGGTATGTACAGATTCTTTTATAAGTCCCAGTAACTCGGAAATATTATATGTTACGGTCAATGATGACAATTCGGCCATTAACGTTAATGGCCGGACAATAACGTTAATGCCCAGCTTAGTTGGACATTGTCGTCATTGACCGGCCATTGACGTCAATGACCATGCATTTTGGGCGATGTTGACATTTAAAATTCCATGTGTGGTTTTTACATCATTGTCCGGGTAATGACGTCAATGCCCAATACAGGGTGGGCAATGACGAAATTATATTGTTCTATAGATTCCAACTGAAAGTAATCTATTAAATGTGCCTTTGCAATTAATACTAATTATTAAGGGATACTGAAAAGTTAATTTTGTTAGAAAATATTAGGGATACGACCAAAGAAAATTAGACAAGCAGCAGCTGATAGCAGTGTTTTAAGAAGCCAAGGTTACAAGCGTTGTCAAGGGTGGATGTAAAAATAATAAATGTGCGTGTAGCGCCAAAAAACAAACTTGCAATTCTAAGTGCCATGGGTCACTCCCGTGCCAGAATAAAAATGATTAATTTAAAAAATTTTATTTCATTATTATTTAATTTTTATTATTTTTGTTAATATATGATTATATTATTATATTATAATACAATAAATACAACATATATGTATGTAAATATCACTTGCCAGTTGGCTGTCAAATTTAAATTGCCATTTTGCTGTTCTTTATAGTTGTTATTCCATAATATCATCATTGTCCAATCCATTTTGGCCATTAACGTTATTGACCGGCCAAAGACGCAAATCTTAATATCAAATGAAAATATTTACATCATTGCCCACCGTTAACGGACGTTGATGTCAATGGCCGGTCAATGACGTTAATGACCAGCGTAAATGGGCATTGACGTCATTGCCCGGCCATTGACGTTAATGCCCAATTTACGTCATTGACCGTAACATATATATTCAAAAATAAAGAAAATGAAATTTTCAACAAAAAATGTCTAATAAATGTTGTAGTAAAGGCGATATTTATATGACAAAAAAATACTCGTAACTTTAAAAAGTGACATTTACAATTAAGTTTCAAAACAATTAACTTATTAAACTACTATTGGAAACTGTGTAGTAAACTTCGAACAGTTCCAAACAGTATTTCTTGGAATATTTGAGAAATGAACGTAAATAATGAGTAGCTGTTTAAAACAATTTTAAAATTTAAATTAATCCACTTGTGGTTTGTTGTATTGTTTGGCTTTTGTATGGCAATAATATAAACTTTATTGCGCGACGACTCAGGTGCCCAATAAGTTAATGTTTTTAAATTATAATAAATTAAATTGAATGGGAAATCCTAACATCAGATGATTTATTGTGAACGTGAATTAGACAATGAATAGTAGTCGTACTTAGTCACTTCAATTAAAGATGCTTTTCGTGCTTTTGCGACTAATTAATTTGACCAATTTGTTCCAACATTCGGTACTAATAATACATTAATATTTACAAACGTCCCAAATCCTTTAAACATTTATGCTTTGTCCGAAATCAAAGTATTTGATTGCCTATTTAGTAATCATTGCCATTTTTCCTGTTATCCCGAAAATGTGAATTGATCTCAGAAAAATTGAAAATAAACAAAAAATGTGGTCCGATAAAATTTTTATTAGTGCTCTTCCAAAAAAAATTCGATAGAGAAACTTTTCATTTATTTAATTTTTAAAGGAAAACTTAAAGATTACATTTCCAATGCATTTTTGCTACTTTGAAAAGATTGTAAATTTTATTCATTAAACAACTGTATTCATTTAAACTGATAGAGCATTAACGGTTTGTATAAATTGAGTTGTCAATCAAAAGGTTCTCTTATAAGACTTTGCTGCTTACATTCTTAATTGAAAAGCTTCTCTTGAGAGTTTTGAAATTTTCAAACTTTTAATTCTCCTTTAATTTATAGCAACTCAAAATTGGTAGCGCATAAAGTACCATAAATAAATCGATGCAATAAAAATAGATTTGGCTGAGATATACGTGATTGAAATAAAATTATGTGGCATGCAATACATCCTAAATGAAGTAAAGAACCAAATCAGAACTAATATATCGGAAATCATAAATCTATTCCTATACATAACCAATGTTTAAACGTCACGTAGAGCAAGTATCGTTTGGGCTTCATTAGTTTTTGGGAAAGAAGTTCCCGAAAAATATTATTTAGTCTTATTTGTTATCATCCTTTATTTCTTACATTTATAAATTGCTCTTTCATTTAGATGAAAGGGTAGAAAAAGGGAATAAAAAATGTTAACGATAGACCTGGTTTACCTAAGAAGGTTTTCAAAGGCTTTCAACTTCTTTGTGTTCTGATTAGACGTTCCAGATCTTTTATTCTCTCTAACGCATTTCTTTTTAAATAAAATATAAACCTTTTCTTACACTGCTGTATAATTTCCAGTAAAGATGTCGTCCTGCTACGAATAAATTAATTTTAGCCCAATAATTTACCCAAAAATATTAGACAGATCAAATTACTGCAGTGCAAATATATCGACATGCATTTTCCCGTTGAATTTAGAGTTATTTACGGCATGAATGTTTCATGTAAATGCGTTTTTAGCTGACAAAGAAGTGCAGGATAATGCACTGTTTTGCATCAGTCCAGGATAATACTAATCGTGTTCGGTTCACTGAATCATGTTTATCCCTACAATATAAAATTGACTTTTTTTAACAAATTTTTCATTTCATTGATATCAAAACACACAATTAAAAGTTTTTCGACTTGCAATTAATACTGCCACTAATTTAATAAGCCAAAAGCACTTTTTATTTTTTAGTTTATTTTATAATTTAAACATTAATTTGTTTTAAAAATTAATTCGGGAATTTTTGAAATTATTTTAAAATTTTAAATTCAATCTAATTTTTCAAAGTATGAAAGGGCACGTTTTAATAATATCACATAATTCCAGTTGAAATATTACAGGTAATGTTCTTTAATGGAAAACGGAAGAAGAAAATTCTTGGTTATTAATGCAAGGGACTATTAAGTAGGTACACAATAAGAAATTTTAAAGGGAGTGGAAGACAAATATACTAACAAATATGTTTTTTAAAAGCTTAGAGCTTTCAAGTTATAAGGTAGAGTTAATCACTATGCAGGCAAACAAAACACCACCTTTTTATATTAAAAATAAAACCGCGCATCATTTCGTTTATTTAATTCAAAATTAAATTTAAAATAAATTACAAACTTTCATTTAGACGTATTGTCAATTTACCATAATCACAAAAATATATTTATTATCTGTACGATAACTATCAGATATAAAAAATATTTAATTATGTTAGTTTTATTAATCTCACTTGGCGCCCAGCAACACAGCAATAGTACCTTCTTCGTAAACTAGTAAAACTAACTATGTTTCAATTCTAAATATAGATAGAAAGGTTAGCCGTCCTCTCGTCAAAGTCACCAAAAGCCAGTTGTAAAGCTGCTCTAAGTGTCTAAGCTTGAAACATATTTGTTTTTGTCTTATTTATTATTTGATGGATTTTCATAGATAATTTCCAAAGGAATAAATAAAATGTATTATATAAAATAATAAAAAAATTAAAAATTTTAATGTACTGGGTCAACTACTAATGTTGCAAATGGAAATTTTCAACGTTACATTATCTTTTTGATATTATAACCGTTATTGCTAATGTTTCTCTTTTAATTTGTGAGAATAAATGGTTAAAAACCATGGAATTGGTTTCCAGGAATATAAAATATATTATATTTTAATGCTGTATGATCTTCAACTTCATGAAAAATTAATTTTCTGCAAACCCAAAATTTTAATCATTCAACATTAAACTTTTTGAAATTTTAATTTTAACTTTAATAGAAAACCAAGCTTTAGTTATTTGTGGTCTCCTTTGTGGTTATCTTTCACAACTCTCATACAATGCAATTTTAGCTTCCGTTCTCTATAATTTTATTATACGCAAAATTATTTCGAAAACTTTTTGTCCTTTATTAATTTATGAAATTATCAATAAAATCATTTAATTAATAATTGTTAAATTAAAATGTATAATTCAATAAATTTATTTCACAGATGGAAAATCAGAGTTCATTGTCGACAAAATCCAAAACTTTATGAAGAATGCTTATGATTAATGTCCACCTATAAATGCAGAATAAAAAATTTATTTAAATAAATTACGAAACCAAATTCAATTTATAAACTAAACACAGAACTTCTAATGTTAGATCTTCAAACCTAGTCGCTTTCCAATAAATAAAAATTGATTGTTCTTCCGACCTCTCTCCATCCATAAATTTCCTTTCCATTCCGTTCCATAATTTGATACATCATTTCTGTTTTATCCAAATTACCCATCTTTGTAAACCTGTATTCTAATAAAATTTTAAGTTTTGATTGAAAACAAAAATGTTTATAAACATTGATCTAACCAAAACTTGAAATATTTTCTCTATTTTTTCTTTATTTTTAGAACTTTAAATGATCTTTTCCAAATTTCACTTAATTTCTTTAAATCCAAAGTTATTTAATTTGTATTCGTCATTGGTTTTATCTTTTCTGTAGTTAATACCAGTTTCTTTCTTACTTTTCTTTCTTTTTTTTTTTTTTATTATTATTTATTTATTATTTTTCCTTCTTTCTTACTACTTTCTAATTTTTTTATTTTAAGTCTTCAAACACCATTCTCTTCAAACCTTAAAAATTGGAATGACGACGAATGATCCCGGTGTTCAATAATTCCCGGGGACAAACGATCTTATAAGAAATAATCCTTAAGCAAATAAACCGAATAAAAAATGATCCCCCAATTAAATGATCCGAACGACAAATAATAATCGACAAAATAATTTAAAAAATTTTTATCTTCGTAATTTTCGAATTCTGGCGGTTTTAGGAATGTTTTCAATGAAATCGTGGACTCAAAGATCCCATCTTTCTATCTTCTTAATTTTAACTTTCTTGCGGCTTCAGGAATGTTTTAATGAGTGGGTGGGCTCTGAGATTTACATATTTCGACTTTTCGAGTCAAAAATTTACCACGTGAAATTGTCTCCGTATCGAAATGTCTTTATGTCAAAATATCCTCACGTCGAATAGTCCCTGCGTTAAATGCAGTCTTTGCAATGACAAACGGCGCAAAAATTTCTCATTCCGAAATATATCTAGTTATTTCATATATCTAAATTATAGAACGAGGGGAAAACTGCTAGTGAAATTTGGTATACATGTGAAAGAAAATCTGAAAAAAAAGTAAAGAAATTTTAAGAAATCCAAAGAAAAATTAAGATATCTGAGGAAATATTAGCAAATTCGATGAAAAGCAATAAAATTTATGGAAATCAGAAAATTTTTTGTATATAATTGAAATGAAATCTTTGAAAATCTAAGAAAACTTTAGGCAATCTCAGGAAACCTTAGGAAATTCAAGAAAATTTTGGGATATCTAATGAAATTTAAAAAAAATTTGGAATATAAGTGAAAGAAAATTTTTAAAAATTTAAAGAAATCTTGGCCAACCTTAGTAAATCTTAGAAAATTTCGGAAATCTTAGGATATCCAAAGAAATCTTTGAGGAAATTTTAGACAATCCAAGATAATCTTAGAAAATCTAAGATAATCTTAGAAAATCTAAGATAATCTTAGAAAATCTAAGGTAATCTTTGAAAATTTTAAGAAATCTAATAAAATTTTATGAAAAAAAGTCTTAGGAAATACAAGGAAATCTTAGAAAATCCTAGGAAAAATTAGCACATCAGATTAAAAGCAATAACATTGAAGGAAATCAGAAATTTTAAGACTACAAGTGAAAGTAAATATTACACAATCCAAGATAATCTTTGAAAATCTAAGATAATCTTAGAAATCTTTAGAAAATCCAGTGAAATTTTATGAAATGAAAAAATCTTAGGAAATTCAAGAAAATCTTAAGAAATTTTAGTAAATCCAATGAAGTTTTAGGATATCAGGAAATCTTATAGAAATGCAAATGAAAGAAGATCTTAAAAAATCCAAAGAAACCTTAGCCAATCTTAGACAATCTTAGAAAATCTAGGACATTTTAGGAAATCCAAGATAATCTTATTTCGTAGGAAATCCAACGAAATTTTAGGAAATCCTAGGAAATTTTAGGAAATTTTATACAATCGAAGATAATCTTAGAAAATCCAAGATAATCTTAGGAAACTTGAGGAAATCCAATAAAATTTTAGGAAATGAGAAAATCTTACGATTACAAGGGAAAGTAAATCTTAGAAACTCCAAGAAAATCTTAGAAAATCTAAGAAAATCTAAAGAAATTTTAGTAAATCCAATAAAATTTTAGAATATCAGGAAATCTTATAGAAATACAAGGGAAAGTAAATCTTAAAAAATTCGAAGAAAAATTAACAAATCAGAGAAAATCCAATGAAATTTTAGGAAATCAGGAAATCTTAGAAAATACACGGAAATCTTAGAAATACTACTGACAATTTTTGTTTTTTGGTGTTTTTTTAAAATTTTTTCGAAAGAAAATCTTGAGGCAAATCAAGGAAATCTTATTAAGAATTCAAAAAAAACCTTATAAAAGAAGATCTGGTGTACATAAAACTTGGTTTAAGGTTTTCCCCTCGTTGAAATCATTTGATTAGGGATCACTAACTTATTCTTGGGGATCTTTTCATGTGTTGATAATTTGTCGCCGGAGATCATTTGACACCGACATCATTTACTAGAGAGACATTTGTCGTGAAACATTAAGCAATGTGAATATTGTATTGGCAGCTTCTAGTGAATTTATCTACAAGATTTGGTTAAAGCAATTTTCTTTTAGTTGCTTGTCATGGATGTGTCAAACATTAACGTTTTTAAGTAAAACTTCTATGATTAAGTATGATTGACTATGATTGATATCAGTGGCGTATTTAGAGGGGAGAAAGGGGCAAATGCCACCCCCCCAAGGATGACTCGGATTGTATCCCTGAAGCCCTTCCAGATAAAAATAATGTTTACCATGAGGTTTTAAAATTTAAATAACCTTTAATTATTTTTATTTATTCGTTTATTATTTATTTATTAACTTATTTTTTTGGGCTTACCACTGACGCGCATGAATGGATTAACGAGATTCTGAAAATATTTATTTTGTCCAGTGGCGTATTTACCCTCTGTAACTAATGACTATATTAAATAATATACAATTATTAGTTATTTGAGTGTTTAAAAGTTCTGAGCGATTCTTAAATCTTTATTTCCTTTATCATAAAAATAAACATTAAAACTTCAATATAAAAAAAAACTTATACAAGTTAAATTAAATAATATAATGGAAATAATATTTGTGAGCTTTCAGCGACTGTTATCGTTTTCGTCAGAAATTTATTTATAAAATATAATTTCCATTATATTGTTTAATTTAACTTGTATTGAAGTTTTATTTTATATGATTATTTATTCTCACAAGTTAAGATTTATATATTTATCCTAAAACTAGCAGAAATTTATTTTTAAATTTCATATTTTAAATTTCCATTGGAGAGCGTGACCTTAAAAATTTAAAAACCATTGCCTGCGGCGCTGTATGCCAAACGACTCGCTTCGCTTTAGTTTTAAATGTAGTAATTTTACTTTTTGATCCGAAGACCCCCTGCACGTAATTGCTAAATACTCTACTGGGTCTGCTCCCCCCCCCCTAAAAGCATTTTCTACATATGCTACTGATTGATATGATTGACTATGATTGACTATATGATTGACTATATGATTGACTATCATTGACTATGGTTGACTATAATTGACTTTGATTGACTATGATTGACTATGATTGACTATAATTAACTATGATTGATATGATTGACTATGATGACTATGATTAAGTAAAACTGTTTGGAAGCCGTTAGCTACAGACAGACCTAGAGGGGTGTCTGTATTTTTAAGTGAAATTTGGCTAAAAGTAAAGAATTTTTTCTATGGAATTTTTTTTATATAGAAAAAATAAATGGCTCATTTCTACAACTATTAATCGAAATGGGGGTGAAAACAAATGCAGAACTATGATAAAAAGTGTAGAATGAAGATCTGAAAAACTGCATTAAAGCTCATAGAATCAGAAAAAGTTGGTCTATTGCATAACTTACTTAGGCGTACCGAAGCGAAGTTTTAAAAAGGGTTTTATTTCAGCATAAAATTGTTACATCTGCAATAATAACTGAAATATACCTATATTTACTATATTACTTTTACTATATTACTGAAGGGACGAAGGAGGCTAAGTCGGAAAATCTCAAGTAGCTTGAATAATTTGAGTTGGAGTAACTTCGGTAAGTCAACCTGATTTTTCAACAGAATAATCTTAGAATGTAGTCATTTGATTTAACAACTGTGTTATCTGAATGTTATCTACGTTTCATTTTATTACATTTTTTATCAGCACCATCGATTTTTATTAAGTCAAAATATTATTTAAAACTTTTTGTTTGATTAGTTTGCAACAGTATATTTTAGTTAATACTAAATAAAGTATTTTTGTTTGGTAGTAAATGTAACTTTGAGAAGAAGAATTAAAATAGGTAATAAAATGTTTATACCAGGTTGTACATTGCAACATCGAAAAGTGTTAAACTACTGTGTAGTGGAGTAGTAAAAGTTATACTTTTAAAGGTGTTTTAATCGCGCAAAAGTTGTTTTAATTTTCTAGGAAAGTTTTAAAAAAGTAAGTTTGTGTTGGTTTTGTAAATATCTACTAAAAACATTAAAGTTTAATATTGGAAAAGCTAAGAACAAAATAAAAAACTTTGCTGTAAAAGCAGAATAAGCGAAAACAAGAAATTACTTAATCCTCTTAACAGAAGAACTAACGCGCATATAATATCAACCAAGTAGAAGAACATAAATCTAAAGAAAAGTTTATTTTTTGTTAAACATACAATTTAATGTAAAGTTCACGTTTAATCGCAAAAGCTTCTTAGAAAAACCTTACACCTTCTTTGTATTAATTTTATTAACAATGGTAAAGGGATATGCTGGTAAAGATACTTTTGTACTTTTTATAAAATTATTGCATAATTTCAGTATTTTTTTACATTTTTAGTTTGTTATTTGTATATTATTTAAATTCTATTTATTTTTCGAGAGTGACTGCAACGCTGCACTATTGTTGTGAACTATTCTGTATTCCCATTACGAAACTGCCTTCTGGATTATAATAACTTTTGTATTAATAACAGTTTAATAATTTACTAGAATAAATAAAGTAGTTACTTTAGTTTAAAAAATTGCAGCATCAAATTACTATAATTTATTATAAAATTAAATTAGTTACAGCACATAAAGTTTTTTATGTGAAAGTTCATCTATGCAGTTACATAGAGGTTTAATTCAAATTTCCATTCGTTGCTGTCATTAACTGAAGTTACCAAATCAAAAAGTTTTCTAATACTCTCAAACACATTTAATTAGAGTCCAATATTTAAATAATGGAAACTTTTTAATTGTGTTTGTGACAAAAGTTGAGAATTGCTTACTTTGTGTAGAACTTTCGGACAAAACTTTAAGCTAATTTAATAAATTTATTTACTCCACTTAATTTATAATTTTTGAACAATTTTTTTTTATATATAATTTGAAAAGTTAAATTACATATCTGTAACAAAATTTATAAAACATGAGTTCTTAGTACATTTTCAAACAGAGTTTTAATGGCAGAACGCGCTGGAGGATTTATTTTTAAACTTTTTAATAAATATATTTTGTTTAATATTTTTTTAAATAAAACGTGAATTTAAAAGAACATAATATATAAATTAAATGATACGCATTTTAATTAAGTATATTTTTTAGAGTTAATTAAAATTTTTGCCTTTGTAATAAAAAAATAATAGTCTAAAATTTTTGTACAAATATGTACATTAATTTTCGTAATTTTCTGTTTCAGTTTTATCTTAAAACTATTAGGCCAGGCAGTCTACGGGAATTTGATTGGTGAGCATCGCGATTGGTTTGAAACTAGAGTAATAATATCCAAATCAATTGGTATACTTTTATTGTCGTTTTATTGTCGTAAAACTTAATTGGTTCTCAAAATTAATAATATGTTAATTTGTTAATATTTTAATTGTAAGCGTGTTCGCACAGATAAAAAATAAAGAAAAACAGCCATCTTTATTTAGCAAACAAACCAATTGGGATACATACCGAGAGAATCTTGACAAATCAATCATACTGGGAAGATCTCTGAAGACAGAACACGAACTAGAAGAAGCAGTTAATGAACTCACTACAAACATACAACAGGCTGCATGGCAGGCTACTCCAGATGCGTACAAGTATGAAATCAAAGAAACGGTACCAATAACAATAAAACAGAAAATATCTGAAAAAAGAATCCTAAGACAACGATGGAAACAAACTAGATACGCCGCTGATAAAACTAAGCTCAACAAAGTAACTAAAGAACTAAACGAAATGTTGACCGAAATAAAAAATCAAGGTATACAAAATTAATTGAAAAACCTAACTGCGACACAGGCCACCGACTATTTATTGTGGAAAGCTACAAAAAAGTTCAAGAAACCACAACAACACATACCACCGATTAAAGACGACAACAATACATGGGCCAGAAGCGATAAAGAGAAAGCAAATACCTTTGCAAAACATCTAGCTAATGTCTTCCAACCTAATCCATCAAGCATTACAGCTGAGGAAGAAACCGAAATAACAGAATATCTTGAAGCCCACCTTCAAATGGATTATCGTATCAAAAACTTTAACCTGAAAGAGGTGAAGAGAGTAATTAAAGAAATTAACCCAATGAAGGCCCCTGGATACGATCTAATCACCGGAAGAGTGCTGCAAGAGGCAACGGAAAAATGTTTTAGAGCAATTCTGCAGATATTTAACGCGATTCTTAGACTTCATTATTTTCCCAGTCAGTGGAAGGTGGCGCAAATTATAATGATTCTAAAACCTGGAAAAAAACCTGAAGAAGTAAAATCATACAGACCTATCAGCCTGCTTCCTATACTATCTAAAATTTTCGAAAAACTACTCTTAAATCGTCTGAAGCCTATAATTGATCAACGAAAACTAATTCCAAACCACCAATTTGGATTCCGTAACCAACACGGAACAATTGAACAGGTACACAGGATAGTAAAGCGAATCAATCAAGATCTGGAAGGCAGACGTTACTGTTCAGCAGCTTTCCTCGACATCAGCCAAGCCTTTGACAAAGTGTGGCACGACGGCTTATTCTACAAATTAAAGAAAACCATTCCACACCACTTTTATTTAATTCTTAAGTCCTACCTAAGCAATAGAACTTTTTTTGTTAAACATCAGAATGAGTACTCCGATCTACATGATATCCACTCGGGTGTGCCCCAGGGTAGCGTTTTGGGCCTAACCCTATACTTACTGTACACCTATGACCTGCCAATAACAGAACTTACAACAGCTGCCACCTTCGCCGATGACACTGCGATTCTATCTTCCCATGATAACCCCGTAACTGCATCCAAGAACTTGCAAACCAACTTGACCGAAATCCAAAATTGGTTCGTAAAGTGGCGAATTAAAGCCAATGAGACTAAGTCAGTACATATAACATTCACCATGAGAAGAGGGAGCTGTCTACCAGTTAAGCTCAACGATTGTCAGCTTCCACAAGCTGAAGATGCAAAATATCTCGGAATGCACCTCGACAGATGGCTCACCTAGCGCAAGCATATCTTTACAAAGGGGAAGCAACTGGGCTTGAAGCTGGGGCAGATGTATTGGATAATCGGCAGACAATCCCAACTTTCTATAGAAAATAAGGTGTTGCTCTACAAAGCCATTTTGAAACCAATCTGGACTTATGGCATTCAACTCTGGGGCTCTGCAGCAAACTCAAACCTTGAAATACTACAAAGATTTCAAAATCAAGTCCTCCGCGTGATTCTTGACGCACCGAGATACGTGCCTAACAGTGTTATCCAACGTACCATACAGCTTAATTCCATCAAGGAAAAGATCCAAAGCTATAGTGCCAAATATCGTGAGGGACTCACAGTTCATCCCAATGCTCTTGCAACTGGGCCGTTAAACAGCCACTGTGAAGTGCGTAGACTAAAATGATACATACCAGCTGATCTAGTGAAGAGATTCAAATCTTAAAATACCAACTGTATTAGTTGTATTGTATAACATAATTTATTGAATACTATATAGAGATTACTTACTGAAGTAATACTCTGCTTGTTATTACTAGTTTGTTAAAACATAAGCCAGTTATCTTATAGATAGATTGCTTGTAACTGAGGATATTAATAAAAAAAAGCAAAAAACACATTTGTTGTTGATAATAATTAGAGTACGGATTTCTAGCAAATTTGCTATACATAAATATTGATAGCAGAAGTGTAATTGTTATAAATGGCGCTATTTTTTTATACTTATATGCTTATTTTGATACTTTTATGTTTAGATTTATTTTTAAGCATTTTTAGTGCTTATTTTAGCACATTTTCAATAAATTTAAAAAAATTGCATTAGAAAGCTGGAAACAATTGATCTTCCTGTAACAGAAGCTATAGATGTAGTAAAGATTTTTCAAAATACTATTTCTAAAGTTCCAGTTTTTTGGAAAAAAAAGGTTAAGTATTGGCATAAAATATTGGGTTTCATTATACATTAGAGCAAATAACTAGCGTCTTAGTGAAATTTAAGAACGCCTCAATTAACAATTAATTTTTAATGAAAATAGGGACTCCATAGGGACTTTTCCCTCATCGCAGGTATGTTACCTACGAAGACAGTTTAGTTTCATCATATTTTCTGTTTTTCTACATATTATTTGTGTAACAAGACCTATATAACATAATATACAGCTGAAGAAGAAACAGAAGAATGTTGTTAAAATAAATCAGAAGGAATAAATTATATGTAGTTAAATTTTCAATGTTTCGAATTTCTGAAATTATCTTCTTAAAATTTTTTCTTCATTTAAAATAAGCAATTAAAATTGAAATAAATTATTATAAAAAAAGCATATTGTTTATTTTAAAATTTTTAATGCTACCTGCGGAGTTTAGGCAAAATTATAAATGGCATAAATGTTTTCCGGAATTTATTGTGAAAAAGTTCTTGTTATGGATTGGGATCGATACTAAACTGTAAACTCCTTGCGTTGTAAGTTTTATTAGGTAAATGACTATACTGAATAATACTATTGTTTGATTGTTTTCTATCTTTTTTTTTTAATTTTATCTGATCTTTAAATTTTAATATTTTCAATTTCAATTTTTCACTTTCTAAGATATCTAATTGCATTTTTTGTTTAACTTTGCATATATTTAAACTTTAAGTTAAATTTAATTCATTTTAACGTTTCGGTTAAGTTATTCTTGTAAAAAACTTTATTGTTTGTAATTTCGTGCTAAATCTATTTAATTTAAATTAATTGAATGATATTTAAAAAAAATAATTTTCTTACAATTATTACAACTGGTGATTGGTGAAGCTCAGAAAGATTTTTAGAATCAAAGGTACAATATTATCATAGTTCGCTTTAGGTAAATTAAAGCAGTCTGATAGTTAAACGAAATTAGTTCTCTAAATATACAAGGATAATTAGGTTTTAAGAAAGAAAGTAGAAGAAATCTATCGAAAAAGGTTTGTACGGTGGAAATGTGTTAAGAACATGAAGGAGACTCAGTCTGGACACGTCTTGGCAAATTTATTATGGAAATGTTCGTTCCGTATTCAATTGGAACGTGATCGTGTTTAAAATGGAAGCATATTTTATACCTAGTAGACGTAGATGTTTCTTATATGATATAAACAATTTTATTTCTTCTTTATTAACTTGTGATCAATGTGAAACGTGTTACTAGTCAAGTTAAAACTTACAATTTGTTCGACATAGAGTTGTAACTTGAAAGTTTAACTTAAATTTACTTACAACATAATAAAAGTTTTGAAAGAAAAAATTTAGTTTATGCCATTTAAACTTTGATGAAAATATATAAAACGTACTGGCTACAAAATAATCATTATTTATTTATTAACTGGATTTCAAAATGCGAAATATACCACAAACTTGCAAAACTTATTTCTTCATAAGCAATTTAATACAGGATTGTTATTGTGAGAATTCGTCTCATATTCTGGAATTTAAAATGCATATTTTTTTAATAATAAAGCAGCTTCTTGCTTTGAATTTTGTCTGGAGCACAAGAAATACCAACAGCTTTAGTTTAATCCAAGCATATGATCCAAAAAAAAACCTACAGTAATCCGGCTCTTAACGCTATTTAAAGGCTAGCCATCCTTTAGATCAAAGAGACTTCGGAGCACGCGCACTTCTAAGCGAGGTCTGTGATACAAAATGTAATTTATTAAAACAAAAATCGATTTTCAACATTGTATCCGATGTACATTTTAAATATTTTACAGTTTCGTGGACTCGATGGGCATCTAGATAACAATGAGCGTATGCGGTCCATTTCATTGAATTTCTATTGAACGAATTTTAAATAAAATTATTTTCTAAGTCAAAATCGAGTTACTCTCACGAGAAAACACTGCAATAGGTCAAGGTTGTGGTTGAATCGAGGGGTTGTTCACTCAGAATTTTTTTGTACACAGATTATTATTATGATTATTATATGATTATTATTATGTAAAAAATTATTAAGATTATTAAAATATTATCGTGATTACTTAAGATTATACCTGATTATTTTGATTATTAATGATTACTAAGATTATATTTGCAATTATCTAGGATTAATTGATTATCAGTGATTATTCGTGATTATATTTATGATTATACTTGATTACTTGTGATTATTTGGTATTATTTGTGATTATATAATCATTTTAAGACTAAAAATTTTTAACACCAGATGGCGCCAGTAGGCTTTTAAAAAAATATACTTTTTTTACGCATCCTGTGTTTTTTCAAATTGTTTTTAACAAACTGTTACATTTAACAAACCAATAGAAATTATTTCTCTGTACTAACAATCCTATAGAAATCATCCGTTAACTTTAACGGATTCTTTGACAGAGGTTACACTTTCAATCTGGCATCAGTCTGACTCTTCCTGCGGATTGGACTTTTCCTGCGGAGAGGACTTTTCCTGCGGGTCGCGGATTTTATTTTTACATTTTTACATATTTTATTGTAGTTAACCAAGAATTTAGATTCTTTCAGTTAAAATTTGATTTAAATAGATTTATTCGAACAAAATAGTTTTTTAGTTTACTGTGTATATTTAAATTGGTGGCGGGGGGGAGTGTATCATTGAAAAATCTTAAAGTCTTGGCAACTGAAAACATGAGAGTAAAAACTCATTGAATTTTAAATAAACCTTAAATTAAGATCTCGAATTCAGAAAGAAAGTTGATGATTTGAAAGGAAAGTAGTACAAAATCTACATTCCATTTCATACTCGCACCCCCCCCCCTCCCGTTCAACAATTTTGAACATTTCTTCGGGCAGCTGAAGCTCGCTCGACGGTAATCAAACATAATTCATGCTTAAACATAAATTTATCAATTTCAGCTAACAATTCGACTTTGTAAAGCGAATTGTGTGTAAAACCAATTTTTTTACAGAACCGTCTACTACTAACTCTATATAAATGTACTGTAGAGCGATAATAAAATAATAAAACTAGCTCTCAACCCAATCCATTCGCAATAATCAGGTAAAATGAAAATAATGAAGCAAAGCGGTATTGCGCACTACTATAATTAATATGTAGTGGTATTAAATTTAAAATCGCAATGAGAAATTCAATAATCTAATTGTATAATCATTTAGGTTAATAATAAATAATAAGATCACACTAATAAGTAATGTAAGTTCTAAAATTTATTAACTAATTAAACATATTTTTGTAAAAATTCACTTTTGGAGTTTAATTCATTAGTTTACAAATTCAATAAAAAGTTGTTTACGAAATTAAAATTAACGGTTTTTAGCGCAACTTGCTCGGAGGTGCACAAAATTTAAAATAACTATAACTTTGAAAAAAATTAAATTACAATGATGAATATGGAAGCTCATTGAAGCTCAAACGATGCTCTATCGATTGTCACCAAAATTACGCAAAAAATTTGAAAAAAAACAAAAAATTGAAAACCATGTCTACAGCCCCCCCCCCCCCCCTAAAGATTTCGCGAATAACTCCGCGACGGTTGAGGTTCAAACGGCGGGAATGGAAGCTCATTGAAGCTCAAACGAAGCTCTAACGTTTGACACCAATTTTACTCAAAAATTCGACTTGGAGGGCCCAACGTGTCTACAGCCCCCTCCCCTCCAAAGATTTCGCAAATAGCTCCGCGACGATTAATGTTCAAACGACGAAAATAGAAGCTCATTGAGGCTCAAACGAAGCTCAAACGTTTGACACCAATTTTAATAAAAAATTCGATTTGGGGGGGGGGCAGCGACATGTACCTTTCATTTAGATTACTTCAGATTAGTACAGATTACTACAGATTACTACAGATTACTTTAGATTACTACAGATTACTTTAGATTACTACAGATTACTTTAGATTACTACAGATTACTTTAGATTACTACAGATTACTAAAGATTATTTAGATTACTAAAGTTTATTTAGATTACTAAAGATTATTAAATATTATAAGAGATTATTTGAGATTAGTAATATATTATTGATATTTTGTACACATGATTATCGAAGTGAACAACCCCTCGGGTTGAATTTACCCCAGAATTATGGTAAATTTAGAAATAGTGCAGTAATTTTTATTTCACATCCTTGAAATTATCGCGTAAACTAAGATATTTGGCTGAAAATTAATAATCCCCTTAAGAATTCAAAAAAATGTACTTTCTCAAAACTTATAATATATTTACGCTAAAAGGATTCAAATTACTTTTAGCAAAGAGTAATAATTTCAGTTTTTGAATATACATAATAAATATACATTACTTTAAAAAATTATATTTACTTAAATTTTGTTAGAATTTTGTTCATTTGAAAGAGCGAACAATTTTTAATCAAATAATTAAATTCTGCTCAATTAACACTTCGAAGAATTTAAATAATTTCAACTTTATATCGGGGTAGGTATTTTCATTATTTTGTTTTAAGGCTGTTCATTTCGGTTGATTTTATGCGATGTTAGCAGTAAGATGAATTTCGAGTTATATTTATATTTTTCATTTTATTTTATATAAGAATGCACAAAACAGACCGGCATTAAAGTAATTTTGTGTGTGAGTCCTATTTTTATCGAGGTTAATAGTTTAATATAGGTCCACCCTCAAGTTTCTGCTATATTGCGCTTAGTTTTTCTAAAACGGATGTGATCGGACTTTCAACTTTTCGTGTCGATATTGTATAATTTTCCATTTTTACAGTAATTACGTCGAGGTATTATCAAAAATATTTTTTTCACGTTTTAACTGAAATATATGTAAAGAAAAAAAACTACTTTTAAAAAAACTCTTAAAAATAATAAATTATGGTTGTTTATTTTACTTGCGTTTCCCGCGAGTGCACTAGTAAAGCCTCTACTGAGGAATTTAGACAGAGTGAACTTTGTTTCTTGCGTAAAACCCCTCCGGAAATGTTAGATTACAAAGGTTTCCCTTTAGATTAAAGGAAAATTACGTTGAAAAGTACTCAATGCAACGTGAACGCTGTTTTTGCAATATCATTAGAATTCTTTCAGTTCTTCCATCATCACATTTTTAGCTGGTATGTATCCCATAAAAAATTATTAAAATTATTATTACTCTCTGTTTTAATTACCATAGATCTTGGAAAGAGAAAAAGTTATAGTATAGATAATATTTATAAGTTTAAAGCTTCCTTGCTTCCTGCTAGACACAACAATCATTTTTTTCTAAGACTACATAAATAATGGGTAAATTTATATCGATTTTTTTCAGTGTACTTTGTTAATATACCGGTTTGATGGACACTGAACACAATCAAAAACATGGTTCTTCGAGCCGGATCAAAGAAAATTATTGCGATGTAATTTGGGTGTGAAAAAATTCTAAAAAAAATTAAACTTCCAAACCATATTACTGCACATTTGGGTATGAGACTCTTGACTCTTGATTAATAAAAATTAAATCCAAATCCATAATAATAATAATTTGAAATAAATTTCCGAGATAACAACAGTTCAGTGCTTAATGATTTCTTTCAGTCGCTTCATTTGAATGCAGGATTCCATCATATTTTTAAAAATTTGGTATTAAATTTTCACTGTTCAGTTCATAAGATTAAAGATCATTTTTACTCAAGTACTGCATTGTAAGACTAGTCAAACTAAAACCGCGTCTTGGTGTGATTAATATAAAATGTCTTTATTAATTGAATATATAAAAATGTATTTGTAATTAGCACATTATTATATGTTCACTATTTTGATGTTACACAAAAAGTTTCTTCTTAATTTTTTCAAATTTTAGCATCTCTAATAGTTGCGGAATTTTGCTAATATAAAATTGTTTGCACTATTACAAACTCTCCTCACTGAATAGCTGTTACAAAACACTTCTATTTTAATCTAATCTTATTAGCAATTAGTACAAATGACAAATAGTATTTGGAATAATAAGGAATCGTTGTAGTGTACAATTAATTTATAAATTATCTTTACGCAACAAAGTTTACCTTAACTAAATAATAGAAATGGAGAAATGTAAACACACTAAATTTTATACTTAACTCTACCTAAGCATCTTATGCTTATTATTTGCTATGCAGAGAAAACAAACATCAAGAAAATTTATTATGTTAATTGTAATAAAAATAGATAATTCCGCACCGTACAAAATAGCTATATAAGTGAAAATTAACAGTCGTTTCAAACAGAATTTTTGTTAAATTTAACATTTTTTTGTTTTTAGGAAAAAAGTATATCGATATTAATTAACTTGAAATTAATGTTTATTCAACCAGTTTCGCCACTGAGCATCATCAGAGCTTAATATGTTATATTGATAACAAAAAATAATATTTTCTTTTCAAAAAGGTTTTTAATAAATTATTTTAATTTTAGTTTTTATTAACATCACATCACGTTAAACTATAAACATTCGATGAACCGAACTACAATACAAAGCAATACAAAGCAACATAGTTATAAATTTTAATCATTAGAATAAGTACCTACTGTACGATAATAAAATATTTTTAAAAGCAATTATTAACATAAACATAATATTCACAATTAAAATTTCCTGGAGATATGAAAGATAGAGTGACGAATTTAAGGTTTACTTCTTACTTCTACTCCGGTACTCTACAACCTAACCCTAGCAGTAAACTTGTTGAAGAATACTGTCACGAGTGGAAATGTACAATCTATAAATTAATGTAATTAAATAGATTTCCACTTGAAGCTCCCTCGTATAATAAGTTGACAATGTATTGTAATAATAATTAACAAATATTATGGAAGGAGAAACATCTAGCAGTGCAACAGAATAATTAGTTAGTGGGAAGTCGTAAGTCGGAAGTCTTTAAGTGGACGTCATAAGGTCAAGATGTAGCCGCTTGATGGTTCCACCCGCCAAGGGTGTAAATGTAGAGTAAGTTATAGATTTAAGTATGTAAATAGTTTTTAGCATTAGTTAATATTCTTATTCAATTAATAGTTTATTTTGATACACCTGTGCTTACAATTAAATCAATACCAAATTAACCCTAGTCAATTTAGCTCAAAACCCCTGAACTGCACAACCCCAGTCAAGAGTACCAAAATATACGTGACAATACGATTCAAAACCTTACTAGGGATTGCAAAGGAATTATCTGCAAGAATTGCAAAAATTAAAAACAAAAATAAAAATCGGTGTAGGTACAACATTTTGATCTGAGGTTTACTTCTGTAGTTTCCTTCCGGCAATTTAAATTATTCCAAATTTCCAAAATAATAAAATTTCCAAAGCACATAAATTGCTCCAAATCAAAATTTTCAATAAATTTCCAATCCAAGAACTGCAAGTGGACGCTATCAAATCAGGTGTTCGACGTGCACATAAATTTTACTGTGCCTTCCAAATCTCAAACTAATTATTCAAAAAAAAATTATATTATTTTAAAGTCCAATTATCCAATCTCACTTATTAGCTATTAATTAACGGATCCAACTTTTATTTCTATCTTCCAAATCCAAATTCCATCAAAATCACTCCAATATAGTTCATATTTCGGACAATTCCCAGATGAATATAATAACTATAAATTTACTCACTCAAATTGAAACTTTATTCACAAATCTCAATTCAGAAACGCAATTTACTTCGATGGACCAATTTAGAATACTTTTATTTTTTCAACACTTTATTTTTGGGTGTTTAAAATATATTTAAACTACTTATAGCTTATATTTTATGTTTACTCTTTTATAGTCTTGAGAATTGAGGGAGAAATTCTCCGAAACGTCGACATGAAAAGCTATATAGGTTTGATTTAATTTCCAATCAACCCGATATCCCTGCTTTCATAGGTATAATTTACATCGAATGTAACTGCTGTGTATTCTCATTCAGTAGAAAGATTCGAAAAATTACTAATTTATAAATAAACACCACGATGACGTGGTGTCTTTCCCTAATCACAATCGGGAATAATTCTTACCTAAATCGTAGAGTCGTGTCCGGCTCGAAGTTGACCTCGGGATCAGGTTTCAACTTCGAGATGTCGACCGGAAATTTTCTTCCGCAAACATGAACGAAATGAGACGTAAGTTCGGAACAGTCCTTTCTTTTACACTGCTGTGCCGATTTTTTAAGTCGGGACGAAATGTCCCGATTTTCAAAATTTCTAAAAACTGAAAATATTAATTTATTAAATGAGAGCAATTTTATGTGACTCGCGCTCACTCACGTTCGTAGCTCGCAACCAGACGCAACTGATCTGTCTACATCTACATTATAGTATATCTTTTTAATCTATTCATGCGCGTCAGTAGTAGACAGATAAAAGTATCCGCTTATAAAGATAAAACTGCTGTTGTCTGGGTATATGAAATATTCTTCAGCTATGGTCACTTTAACGGTTGGCAAACCGGGGGGTCTGTTTTATTTTTTGTTCTACACCTCCCAGATCCTCCGCACACGATGGATTTTTTTTTATTTACCAATGTTAAGGTTATTTTTGTCATAAAAATATAAATTTTACAGCAAAACTTTTTAGACATTTTTTGTTGCAAATTTCATTGTTTTAGGTTTTCCCATATATATGTACATGACTAGAGCTCGGAATTATATGCACCACAATACTTGAAAATATGCGCATATATAATTGATAAAAATAGATAAAATATGCATTGATATGCAAACTAAAAAGTATCTAGATTTATTAGATTTATAAAATTTAATAATTTTAATAATAAATCTAGACGAATTACGTGAAATTTGCAAAGTTTTGCATATTTTCAACCTTTGGTGAATATTTAAGTAAATAATGGATAGTTGTGCATATTTGGGCCGCTTGTGATGTCCAGCCGCAGCTAAAGATTCATATCTTTTATGCTTTCCTACACTGAAAAAACAGGTACATCAAATATTCATTATTTTTCAGCCGATGAACAAAATTCATCATATTGATGAAATATTCATAGTATTCTTGAAAAAATCATTATATTGATGAAATTTGTTCATCAATATGATAAATTCTGTTCATCGGCTGAAAAATGATGAACTTTTCAGCAATATGATGAACCATTTTTTTCAGTGTATTAATCATGCTTTCTTATGGGATTGTTTCCTATAGACTGATTGACTCTGGATTAACTTTAACCTAACGTTTAACTAGCCCTAAGTGTTTGTGCAGATAATTTCGCCCAGCTAAAGATACGTTTACTAAGCTGCGGCTGAGGTTCTGCGACTGAAGTCGCAGTAAATGCTTTCTTATGGGAGTGTTTCCTTAGAATGCGATCTTTGCAGACGACTCTAAGGTAATACTCCCATAAGAAAGCGCGGAGGGCTATCACTGCGACTTCAGTCGCAGAGCCCCAGCCGCAGCTTAGTAAACATATGTTTAACTTAGCAAAATTATCTACACCAACACTAAGGGTTCGTTAAACGTTAGGTAAAAGTTAATCCAGAGTCAATTGATGTTGATCCTATCAGTCTATAGGAAACATCCCCCATAAAAAAGCATGATTAATAAAGCTCGGATTTATATGCACCAACAAAATAACTGTTTGCTGTACCCACATCCTATTATCTCCAAAAGAGATCATATTAAAATTAAAGCAGATAAAATTCTGCGCAAAATATAACAAAAACTATTATTGCAGTTGATTGAGTACCTGAGTTATAGCCTTTCGTAGAACTCCGATTTGTATCGATTTTTGTAAAAAAAAGTTGTTTTCAGTTTTTGACGTAAATTTTCTTCTGCTATCTAACGCAAAAGTAGTTTACAGATAAGTGAAACTAGACCCAATTATCTGTAAATCTATGTATTATTGTCATCATTCAAAGTTTCCTATAAGATAATTTAAGTTTTTGTAAATATTTATACTTTTGTAAATTTTGGTTTAGCTGCGATTTGGTTGACGTAGCACCAACTATCGGTGAGTGCACGGATGAAATTTAGTATCCGTGATTTTGACTGAATTCATATATTTTTATGAACAAAAGTGATTCTTTTGAAGTCAGTATTTGTTTGATTGGATTAAAACTTAATTAGTATAATTTCGAATAAAACTAATGATTTGTTTAATTAGATTGTTTTCCTTTAAACCACTAATTGGATAATTGGTTTTTATCTGTCTGGATCTTTCTAGAAGTTTATAGAAGTTTCTGGAAGTTTCTAGAAGGATATATTTGGGTATAAATATCAGAGTGATTTGCTGTGAGGATAGTTCTAGTTTGGACTTACAAGTGTGAACATAAAAATCGTGTAAATAAATAATGGCGTGAAAAATAAATATATAGAGTGTTACATAAATACAGTTACTTAGTTAAAATAAATACAGACTTATTGTATTAATTTTTCTATTTCTATTAACTTAATCTGTAAATATATTTTACCCCTTAATAATTAAATTGCAGTATATTGGAAAATTTTAAAGTAGGCTGAACAGAAATTTTCAGAAAATTCATTTGGAAATTTATTTTAATAATTAATACTTGGTACAGTATAGAACAACTTTGTAACTACATTAGAGCCCTAGTTTTTTTAGCTTAATGTATTTTGAGCTTTTTTGGCTATTTGGAATTTTTGGCAAATTTTTGACAAAACACAATCAAATTTGAAAGCTTACAGCTAGAGCTCTATTATAACTACGAAGTTATTTTATACATAGATATACAGATAATTGAGTGTAGTTATACTTATCTGTAGACCACTTTTGAATCAGATGAACCGAAAAAAAACTTTACAGTGAAAGTTTACAAAAATATTTACATTTTGAATGGTAGTAGAATACCCGAAGAAAAGAACATTACTACGATAGTTAATTATTCCTTCCCTTCTCCATCAATCCTCCTCTGCTCAAAACTCACTTATAAACCCATCAATATTTTATTTAATTTTGAAAATAGCTATTGACATTTTAAAATGTCTGAAAATGCCTATTTTCACTTTGGGATATCGTAATTTAAATTAAAATTACTTTTTGATCAGGATAATAATTATAAAAAATCAATAAGAAAAAAGTATAATAAATAGAATTACAAATTCGTAACAATAATAATGGCAACACCCTGTAGTGTAAAATTACAAAAAAATTAAACCTTCGTGCACTTAAAAGACAAAGATGATTAAAATAGGCAGTACTGATAGATCTGACCATGTTGCGGAAGGGACGCAATTTACCCTCATCCTTAATTGCCGTCACCTGTTAAAACTCATTCCACACTTATATTCAAGGCTTTATTTTAAAATCTAAAAAGTTAAAAACAGAATAGCTTAAGAACAATGGAAATAAATAGATAGATCAACTTTATTCACAAAAATTAAAAATTTGTATTAGTTCCTTGTTATCCTCACAGTAAATGTTTTATCATCAATGTTTTATCTGTAATAAGGTAGCAGATATTCCACGGAAGCTTGTAAACCGGAATTTGGTTAAGCAAATAATGCCACCTTTAACCAACCTGGGATATTTTAAGCTAATCAGAGGAACCACTCAAGTGCAACTCAAGGACCGGGATCAGCTTTGGCAGAATAATAAAGCACTAAAATCCAACGTTTGTCTGCTTTGTTTTAAAGTGCTATGAGCAACAGTTTCTGATAAAATAACATTTCAAAGTTTGAGCGCAATACTTCAGTTAGTTTATGCAACAAAAACCAAAGATCCTCTAGTTGGGATGATAAAGCGTCCGCAAGTGGCCTGGTTTACTTCCCCGCTTACTTACAAAGATAGCAAAATCTAGCATAGTCTGTATCGTCTTTGAGAAGATATAGAGCAATCCAAGACAAGCAAATACTTATTCCCGAGGAAATTGCACGTATTATCAGCTAGAAAAACTTTGGATTATTATTGCATTTAAAAACCAGATCAATATTTTAGAAGACCCAAAAAATGCACTTTTACAATAAATTATAATGTTTTTAAGTTATCACAAATAAAATACACTGTAAGTATAAAATATCTAAGATTCAAAGCTTCCAAGCTTACTATCCCGATTTTCGGGTTCCACTTGAGCTTCCTCCAGTAAGTTTTTAAAGATGACTATCTGGAAAATACTATCAAAATTAATGTGTTTATCGTGTTTAAAGTATCAATGTGTTTATAAAAATTATTAACCCTTCAGTCAACCGGTGGAATAAATTACATATTATATTATACCTACCATATAAGTGAAACCTGATAGGCTTACTGAAATAATAACAAATTTTTTGGAAGGAATGCCTGGTCATTCAGTTAAAACTTAAACTTAAGCATTGAAAAGTAATGTATTTTGATTTTATGATACTTTTAAAATGTTCAAATGCAAAGAATAACGAAACATTTGTTATGGTTGAGGGAAAAATAATATTGGCGCTTGTTGTTTTAAAATCCCGAGCTACTAAATTAACTTTGTCGTTGTTTATTAAACAAAGCAGTTAATTTGTTGGAAAAATGAATATTTTCTTTAAACAGGTATATGAATTGATAACAAACCTAACTCTTTACTGGAATGAATATCAAATAATAAATTCTCACTGAAAATCATACTCGTAGTTCAGTCCGAGCATCCTCCATATTTCAACACGATTTGACAGTTTCACGACTTGGTCTACCCTCATAATTTTATACTGAATTTAAAGTCCGCTTGCATCGCATAAAGAGATTGTTTGGCACTTATTTACGTTTCGATTTCCTGCATCACTTTTATAACTTTTATAATTTATGTAAGTCGAGAAACCAAAAATGGGGTATTATTTTGCAACTTATTTAATCATTTCGCTTTCCCAAGCAAAACTACGACTTACTATAATTTTCCAAAATCGTTTGAATTTAATTTTGTGTTTATGTTTCAAAAACAAAATTAATAAATAAAGCCATAAATTAATTTAATGAGTTTAAATATAGAAAATGTTAAGGAAAGTTAAGTCGTTAACATAACTTTAAATTAGTGGAAATTTCTACGCACAACAATAAAAAGTTTTCGATTACTCCAAGTTACGTATTTTATGTTATTTTCAAACTTACCCTTATAAAAAATGTAACAACCAATTGAGAACTTAACAATTCTTACAAGATTTTTAAGATCTCATGCATAAAACTGTCGTACTGCCAGTATATTACTTAAACAATAAATTTTAAATTTTGTATTTGCATTAAGTGGGACCACAGCAATAAACTTTAGAGTTTATGTAAAGATGGTGTGGTCCTACCGGTCCAGTAAAGGCTAATTATCGGACTTGATAAGTAACATACTAATCAAAAATTTGCATTTGTAATGGAATCTAAGGAAGTTCCTGTAAAACTTTAAAAAAATTATGTCGAATATTGTTTAGTGAAAGTTTCCATAATGGGGAAGCAGATCAAGCCCTTCATGAGGATGTAGAAACAGGTAAAAGCAAGAAAGATTGATAAGAGTAAAAGAAAACAGAAACAATTTTTCATTCGAAGAAGTAAAAGATTTAGGAAGTGTCGTTTCACGTCAAAAATGTGTTGTGATAAAAATGTATTGTGAGAAAATAACCTTTTTAAGTTTCTTATCTGTATCATACTTAAACTTGTTTAAGGAAGACACTTCTTAGACAGTATAGTCCTTTATCATAATGTCGGAATTCTTGAATATAAAATAAGTGCTCAATTTATTACCACCTACTTTTATTCCTACAATTTTAATTTTTATCGCTATTTTTAAATGTCTGCTTCAAGTAGTTTATTACTTACTGTCGTTTTTTGCAACGAAAAATTAATGCAGCAAAAACTCACATTCTAATTCCACCAATATTGTTAGCAAAAATTTAAATTAAACAATTTTTAGATATTAAAATGTTTGAAAATAATGAAATTGAAAAAAAAGTCCTAATTATGTCAAAAATACTGCTGTAACCAAAAGCCCAAGCCACTCCATTAATTAAATCTTCTTTTTAGCTGCGGGTTTAGGGGGTGTAATCGCTCTTCAAAAATATGGTAAAACCTCAAAATTTTGAATTTTCGTGTAAACGCCAAAAAACTACTGCTATATACAAAATGTGCTATACGTCATTCTTCCATTTTTTATCATACCCTTTATGGGGCCTTAAAAATTTTTGCAAAACAAATTAGAGGTCTCTTATTTTTTGAAGCTCTACCATATATCCAAAAATATTCAAATCGGTGAGGGACACCAGAGATTCTTTCCATTTTAGATTTACAGATAATTGAGGAGCTAAGGATCAATAATACTGTCTACCCGCATAAAAAATATACATGGATGAATTCGAGAAGACAGAGATCAACCATAGACTATATCGTCACCTACAGAAATATACACCCCAAGCAAATATTGGATGTCAGACTACTTGGATCAGCAAACGTAGGCACGTATTGAGCAAATACCATACCCCAACAACAATGACCAAGTGAAAACAGTCAGAATACATCACAAAGATTAATGTTGAAGGCTAAAAGGAAAGATTTCCAATAATCATCTGACAGATGAAATGGACGTTGAACAGTCTTGGGAAACACTGCGCATGAACATAATTAACAGTGCGGAGGAAGCGCTAGGGGTCATAAAAATTAACATAAACACTACACATAACAACAAACCCTATATTAAATTTAAAACCAATAAAACACCTGATGAACATAGAGAATACGTTCAGAAGCGGAATTTAGCGCACCCAATAATACGAGAAATTAAACAAAAATTCTAGGAAATGTTCTCGAAAGATGTGGAGAGCAATCTATACGGAGGACAAAAGAAGATATGAAGTCTACTAAATGAGAGGAAAAAACCAATTAACGAATATGTCAAAACAAATCCTAATTCTCCCAAAAAATTAATAAAGTACTTCCACAATCTATATCAGGAGCAATCCTCAAATGCCAAAGATGATGATCAAGATAATAGATATGGCGAAGAAAGGAGCCAAACGAACAAGCTGGAAATCACTGAGGATAAGGTAACATGGACTATAAAAAAAATTAAATACAGAAAATCCCCAGGACTAGATCAAATCTCAAACGAGATGATTAAAATACGGCTGGATCTGACGCAGGCATTTGATCGAGTTCATCTGAAGGACACATATAATATAATCAGAATTATTGCTGAACTAAATACGAATTGTAAAACCAAATTAAAGGACAATTAACATAAGAAAATGATGTATCATCTGGAATAAGACAAAAGGATAAAGACAGTGCTTGACCTCTTAGTCCCATACTGTTCAACAGCATCAGGAACGAAATTATAGAAACTATAAAGATAGTGAATGTCGGATACAGAATGAGAAATTACACAATTAAAATTATTTGTTATGCTGACAACGCAGTGCTATTAGCACTGGAAAATGAAAGCAGCGTACAGCGCCTGTTGTACAAATTTCAAACCACCGCAGAAAAATACAACATGAAAATATCTATAAAGAAAATTGTAGGACAGTTGGCCGTAAGACAGTTGGCCCTACGGCTGTTGGCCCCCGACAACTGGCTCTGGCGACAATTGGCCTTTGGGACTATTGGCTTTTGGGACTATTGACCTTCGGGATTATTGACCTTCAATACTATTCGTCTCGTGGCAATTGGTCTTCGGGACTTTTGGCTTCGTGGTAATTGGTCTTCTGGACTATCGGCCTCGCATGATGCCAATGATCTTTGAGATTAATGACCTCACCACTGTCTTGCTGTAACTATTTATTCTATATATTTATTTTATATTTATAAACTGTGCATTAGATAAATTTTAAAAAATTAAAAAAATTTTTTTTTAAATATAGAATTATTCATAACCCCAAGAGCATGGATATTCGAATTCCAAAAACCAATTCACTAAAACTTGCTTTCTGAGATCTCCGTCATGAGGTCGGTGATTTGTGATTGCAAAGATCAACTGTCCCGAAGGCCAATAGTCCCGAAAGTCAATTGTCACCAGGGCCAGTTGTCGGAAGCTAACTGTTGTAGGGCCAACTGTCTCAGGACCAACTGTCCGAACACCATAAAGAAGACCCAAAGACAATATCCAAGAAGCCCCTCCGCTGCAACCTTGCTGTAGATAATCAAACAATCACACAGAAAATGAATTTCAATTACCTCGGTGTGAACTTATTCAGTAATAGAAATACCCAACACGAAGTATGCACTCAAGCGGGAAAAGCATCTGGAGTAGTTATCAGGTTATCTTGTAACAAATTTTTGCAATTTGTTTAATTGCATAGTAAGCCCTGCCTAAAGTCTAATTGGAGGGGGGGTGCGTTTTGTAAAAGCAAGAGCGCGATTTCCGAGACTTTGATGTGAACTTTGGTAAGTATGCGAGTGTTTTTCGTGTTCTCGTCGAATTTTTGAGTAAGTTCTTTTACTTTTGGTATTGAAACTTCGTAGGGAGACACTAAATTTTAATTTTACTCGTTCGATCTGTTGTTTTGTACTGACTGGAAATCCCATATTTGCTTTCGAATTGCCGAATATTATTTTTGTGTTTGGTTACAGCTGCCGCTTGGCACATTTCTTGCAAAGATTACTTTTTCGTTTTATCGTTACCGTTTTTCCGGAACTTATAACCCTCGCTTTCCGCACTATCAACAGTGAAATTAACATCTTGGGCATCTACAGTAAAAAATTGCTGCATGATTGTTTTCCCAGCGTGTGGAGAAAAATTTTGGATTTCCCCATGAGGGGAAGAGGAATTGTTTGTTTACCGGCCTGGCTTACAGTTGGTGCTGTCAGTTATCAGCTATCACCTTGGATGGATTTATGAGCTGCACTGATGGGCAAAATTTGTTTGCGAAGTCGGAAATTGGGAATTTGGTTAGTCCCCGAGAAGATGAAGAAATTTTTTTGTTACAATCTACACGTAACGTAATCTGTAACATTTCTGCGGGGCACATAAATGGGAAGGTTTCGTGCGAATGTGGAGATCTCTGTGATGTATGTATCAATAACAACAACAGCATAAAATACCTAAAAAATAATAAAACACCTGGGCCCGACTATCACTGCATTTACTATTTAACACTATTATTACAAAACAATAATGGTGATGACTCATCCGTGCTAATTCATTGCTTGACGCATATATATGACTCATATACAATAACCTTAGTTGTTGTTAATCAAATCTGCTGATTCTACTACTTTATTGCAGCTTGGATCCTTTTAGAAGTTTATAGAAGTTTATGGAAGTTTCTAGGAAGATGCATTTGGGTATCTTTAGCAGAGTGACTTGCTGTGAAGACAGTTGCAAATTTTAACATAAATATTAAACTAAAAATAAGGCTATGGTAATATCAAAGATGCCAACCCGCTGTAAACTGGAATTAGAGGCTGCTACGATTTAACAAGTTATGAGGTTTACATACTTGGGAGCAGAAATAACTGCGTCAATGGGCTTAAACGAAGAAGTAGCCATACAAGTAATAAAAGCACCCCAGATTGCTGGATGCTTCAGGAATGCAATGTCTGGCTGTACAAAACTATAGTGAGAAGTAAGAATAACGGAAATGAGAATACTATAAAAACTATTTGGGATAAAGTTGTCAGACAGCAGACCACCAAAAGCGTTAGAGATAAGATTAACATACAAGACGTCGAGAAGCTTTGAAAAGTAGAAGAACAAGAATATAGGGATCGGAGAAGACCAGGCATCTAAAAAACAGTTGCTAGCTGAAATCTTGGAATTCTCCATTTAGCAATTGAGGAAACCGGATTCTTAACATTGCTTAGCCATATCAGGGCATAGTGACCACAATAGTAAATTTTATTTTCTGAAAATGCAGAGTTAGGTTTTTTCTGTCTGTGAATGTGGGAGAATTCCAAGATATAAAAAATTAGGTGCGACAACTGAGATAAATTTGAGAAAATTTTGACAGAAAATGAAAAATAGCAAATTAACGACTGAGTAAGAATAATAACTAGCTAATTAATGTTTTTTGTTACAAATAAAAATACGTAATTATGAATCTGAGTAAATAATAAAATTAAATTTTATGCTTTACTATACAGTTTTTTTGTGTCTGAACAAATATAACAGAGTTAAAAAGTTTAATTTAAAATTGAAAGTTGGTTTGGAAACGGAAATTGGAATAATATACTATCAAATTGTAATAAATGCTGAGCTGGCGTATCAATTTCCGTTTGAAAATAGTTTTTTTAACAAATCATTAAACTTTTTGCACATAATTTAGCAGAAGGTTAGTCTTGAGAATAATTTAATACAAAAAAAATCATATGCGGAGTAGGTAAAGCCCTTTTTAGACTTACATAACAAGAAATTATAATGAAACACGTCATCGCGTTCTGGATTTTAGCCGAAAAGTTTGCGATGCTCATTATAAACGCTACAAGTTTGACGATAAACTAAAGAAGAAATGTTTTAGAAAAAAAAAATGAGAAAAAGAATTATAACCTTTAATTTAAATTGTAATAAAAGTGGTTACCTCATTAAAATGCAAAGTAAATAAAAAGACACTAAATACAATGAAATAAAATTTAAACAAGATGTACTTATATACAATATCAGTGAACAAGAGGGAGCAATTCACCCTCAATTTATTTAATTACTAGATTCATATAGAGGGCGTTGTTCACCATTAAATTGCCCGTGCTCTCTACCATTATTTACTCTAACAAACTTTAAAGACTAAAGTTAAATATCTTTTCTCTATGCTCCTAATTTAGTTGAAAGATGGATGCTCGTTATATTCTTGTTTACTTCCATTTATTTCGCTTTACCAAAATTAAGGATTTTAGGATTATTGTCATCGCATTATAATGTTTCAGCTTACGCTTCGTGTTTCATGTCAAGTAAAAATTTAAATTACTTTTTTTTGTTTCATGAAATTGAAATTAAATGTGTAGGCTTTATAAAAAGTGACCTGATTTATAAAAATCATAAAAGATGTTATTTTTTTCATTTGGGTCCACTAGACTAATCATAAAATCAATATTACATGTAATGGTTGCCTCAAGATTAAGAAACGAAAATAAATCATTCAACTAAGAAATTTTCAGCATAGCATGCCGTTTTTTGCGCATTGAAACAAAAATATTAATTTTACTTAAAAATTGGACCCCAATGCCATAAATGCAAATATGCTTAATCTTTATTTTATTTCAAACACAGATTCCGACAATTAGTGCACTCAGGATGTCCAACCTAATTATAATTTTAGGTTATGTAGTTCATAGCAAAGAAGCTACAACAAACTTTTACAAGGAAATAATAATACCGGCCTGCCAGAAAAAACACGGTTCTTTTGTTTTATTTTTAATACTGGGAATAAGTATAAGAACGTAATGCATATTTGGCAAGAAAAGAAAAATGAGTGCGTACATATTTGCCTACTTTACGTATATGTATTTTCATATATTTTTATATGTATTCTATTCGAGTCTTAAATTCCTTCGAGTATAGAGCAACACACTGCAAATATAAATCTTGAATTTTTTAAAATATAAAGAAAAAACATGAAAAGGAAATTTATAAAAATATGTGTTTTTAACGGTTTGGGATTATTTACTATTGCTACCCAAACGGAGTTTATTTAAAAATTCATTTTTAATATTTTTAATAGGTTGGCAAGAGCACACAACATAATGGCTACACAAATTATAACTACTGTAGAGTGTAATTTACAACAAACGACACAATATGTACGTTGGTTCGAATTATCGAATAGATCGATAACATTTTTATTATTTATTTTTTATTTACATTTCCTCGGCAATATTAATGGTTACAATTATTTAATTAACATTGATTTTCAATTTATGTTCTGTAAAATATAAATTAGAGTTTACTGAAACCTAAAAAGTGCCAATTTTACTCTATAATAGCAATAATCATTCTGCCAAGAGCATTTTAAATCGGAAAGGGTTAATTTCTTGAGATAACCTCTAATCAATGTCAGTAATAATCTGAAGGCTTAAACACTAGCATTTAGACTAAACAACCAGGTTTGCGTATTAAAACAAATGCTGAAACTATTTACGTCGACTATAGTATACGTACAGTCAACAGAATGTGCAAATCAGTTTCAGAGCTTAAATAAATTAGAATTTTCAAAGAAAGAAGAAGGGAGATTTTCAATCGCGAGATCTATCATGTGATAGATACTCCTTACATAATTCATATCTAAAAAGTGGAATAAGACTACCGCAGAAGCACTATTCCTAGCCTAGAACATTTTTGCAGATGGTTTAACTATCACATGAACCGTAAAGGTTTAACGGATGGTTTCGATATTACTCCAAAAAGATTTCTTATCAGGCACAGAGTAATCTCCAGTGTTTCTATGTATCTGCTGAAACCTCTGCATAAATATATGCTGCTGTCGATTCAACAAGAAATTTTAATGTATTGAAGGCATGAAAAGGACGCAGTTCCTTATTGTGTATTCAACGTAGCTCTTGAATGGCGTAGTTGAGCATCGGCCTTCTTTGTAAATCATATGTCTTCGTATATCTGTAAATAGCATCATCCGAATTTATTTATTGAATAAAAGCTGGTGAGAGTTACACTTTTGCTCTCTATTTTATGATTAGCCTCCGCGCTTCCTCAGCCGCCGTCACGACGTCTGTTTTCCATGCTTTCCACATTCCATCCACCGTTTGGATGTTTGTTCACTCTGCTTTGGTAGTGAATTTTTGTACTCTTTTGTTTTAACTTTAATTTCTAAGTTGAGTTTGCATTGTTCTAGGCCGTGATCTTAAAATATTATTGATTCAAAGTTTATTTATTGCACAAAATTGCATTAGATCCTCCCGCTTTTGTTCACTCTTTGCTCATTGAATCTTGGTTTGATCCAGTTAAGAACAAAAGTTCTATCTGCGGTAGGAACCGAATTTACGCCAAAAAATAATCTCTAACTATCAGTGAGCATTGAGCCTTTTCTTTTGGTTTTGCTTAAGCTACTTATTTTTTTGCATGTTCTAAAAACCGTAGCAATTATAAGACAAATTGCAAAAGGACCAAGATAGTACAAATAGCAATGAAAAGAAGTATGATGAGGAAGTCAATTATGGGAACGTTGCAAAGATGATCAAGAGACAATATAAATGAAACTGCGGCTAGAAAGTGGTTACAAAATTGTCCTCGGCACCAACAACATCTGGAAGAGGGCAATAAGGGAACTCTCCAAACAAGAAATCACGGCAATCGTCTGAATTACGAACACCATCATATCCCTCTACCACTTTCCCAAGGCTACAAAGTAACCAATATCATTAAGATACAAAAAGCCCAAAAAATCTCCCGAAATTCCACCTCCTACTATCCCATCAGACTCCTCTTCTCCCGCAACAAACTAAAAATTATAATCATCCTACTTAATCTTAAATAATTCCAGACGAACAATTTAGATTTCGACCAAGCCGTCCAACCATCCACCAGTATCATACGACTGACTGAACACATCACGGAGAATTGGAGCAAATAGCAGGTCATCCAAGCTTTTTTCATAGATATCCTAAAAGATTTTCACAAAATATGGCATCAAAACATGCATTTCAACATGTTCGAAGCGGGTATCTCAAAAGCCCTGATGTACCTCATTGCTTCATACTTCCAAGATCGGCGTTTCAAAGTATTCAACGTCAAAATTAACATCACCCGGCCAAACTACGTATGATGGAAATACTACAATTATCTTGCAAAATTCAATTCTTGCCCTCTTCTTTAACCTATGTGAATGTCAAACAAACCACCTACCACAGCAGGTAATTTCACCGTCAGCCTATAGTAAACCGACTCAGCTAGCCCAGGAAGATCTTGAGATATGGCTCCAAATATTGCCAATAGAGATTAATCCCTCTATTTCAATTCCTATAAACAGAAATCTTTCCTGAAATCTGAACGACTCTCTACCATCTTCCTTAAAATGTTTGACACAAACATCTCCTGGACAGACACTTCCAAATACTTAGGGTAAGGTGGGGGGTTACTCTGGACAAGAAACTCCAGTGTTCCCACATTAAAGCCATAAACGAAAATAGTGTGGAAAATAGGTTTCTACTTGAAGCTCTTTGGTATACTAGGTTGACACAGTATTAAAAGATTACTTAATAAATAATCTGCATGGGGAAGCATTAAGCGGTGCAACATAATAATTAATCAAGTAATGACAGTCTTAAAGTGCACCTCAACAGGTCAAGATGTGACCTGACCACTTGATAGGTTCACCCCTCCTAAGTGTGCAATGTAGAGTAAGACTTAGTTTTAGGAATGTAAATAATGATTAGTTCATATTTTTGTTTAATAAATAGTTTATTATTGTTTCCCCTGGGTTGACCATTGATTTAATACCAAACAAACCCTACTCTTCAAATCATAAATAAACTATTTAGTTATAAACTATCTGACTACACAACCCCAGAAATAAGATTAAATCTTAGACGTGACATAGTTGGTGGAGGCGCCGGGCATTAATCATTTAGTTTATCGTATGGTATCGTATATCTTACATAACATCGCCTAATTTAATGGTTACTTATTAAGGAAATACTATTTTGTCAATTTTTTTGTCGAGTTTTTATTGATCAACCTGGGATGTTGAATTTTATTTTGTTTTTCGTTCCGGCGTCAGAAAACGCTGGGGTTAGCGTTTCGCGAGCGGGGGAAATGTCACAAGTGGAAATGTATAATATATAAATGAAAGTATAAAAATTAATGTAATTAAGATCCGCTTTTACAATAGTCGGTTAAGTATGAGTATAACTAACCTACAGCAATAAACCAATAAGAGATAAACACACTAAACTATAAACTTCCTTATAACGTTACACCCCGGATAAATAATATTTAGTACCAATATACCCTACTCGTCAATTTATAAATAAACCATTTAGATATCAACCCATGAGTTACACAAGCCTAGCCAATAGAGGTGACAGTTCCAGATAAGAAGCAAGGATCTCAACTCTTGGGAAGTTGATTTTTAAATAAATGTTGGCAGTTACAAAAATTTCAAATAAATCTAAGATAGTTTTCCAAAGTAATTTCGGTAATGGCCAAACAATTTGCATTGTAACTTAATTCTTACGACTGGTTTCCGTTAGGCCTGACGTACACTCGATATTTTGACCAAACTTATTGGGGCTCCATTCTTTTCCGCACGATAAAAAACGCAATCAACCGATAGTTGTCGTAGTCATAGTATTTGATAAATGACTTTATATCTAACGTGAGCACATTTATGAAATTGATTTTTTCTTCATATTTTCCGAGTTTATTAAAATTTCTCTAAAGAGCACAATTTATTTTTGGTGAAAAAGAAAGTGAAATATTTGTAACGTATGACATTACTAATACAACCTTTAGCATAGTTTCTCGTGGTATTTATCTTTAACCTCGCAGTTTGCAGATCCCTCATAAATAACTCACGTTGCCGCATACCGCCCTAATAAAAATTGACTTACGGTGTACTGCTGGAAAATTCATTACTCTACATAGCTGAAAGCGTTCGTTTCCTACTTCGTGCCCTGAAAGGTGACAAGGATCGGGCACTACAAAGCTCCACAATGAACAAAGTATAAATGTGTACAAAAGTAATAATTTATTTAATGTACTTCCTTAAAAATGTTGCTCTCCAGGTTTACTGTTTAGGAAATCATTTAAAAAGTAACAACTGTCCTGGAAAGAGTCAAATTATTTTTATTAATCTTGATATACAGATATACGGCCAAAAATATTTTAATATTCTGATGCCTCTGAATAAGAACTAGAATCGCCGTACAATGGAAATATTTAATACTTTCATCGACATGTGGCTTTTGATCGACAGAAAGCCAAGCTCAGAAATTTTATCACATCCGATATACTGGAATTTACCTACTCTTCGTCACTTGTCTCGTTTCAATTCACACCAAGCTACCACTGTGCTATCGTTTATTCGGACTCGAAAGCGAACAACATAATTGTGAGCATTAATCAACATGGGGCCAAAATATGCTATATATCAGATGTACCTTTTTATTACAAGAATTAAAAGAGAAAAAAACAGTGTAGCGGTCCAAAGAACAACTATTTCTAAACTACTAAACTACATTTACAACCGTCCAAAGACTACTATTTTTTTTGTGAATTAAGATTTTTAAAAATTTTGAAAACTTTTGCTTTTAAATCAGCATAAAAAAATTTATCTGCCAGAAGATCTAAATGACATAAGAGATAATACTTTAGAACCTTTAATAATACAGGAAATTGGCATAAAATCTAACTTCTCCTCAAATTAATGATAAGTTGATAAAATTATTAATATGAATAGAATATATTTTCCTGTAGATCCTGTGATTTAAGGTTGAATTTTATAACTTAACTCAAACAACAAATTACCTACGGTCAAAAAATAATGCAGTAATACCTTACAGTTTACACAACTTAATTTACACAATATTTACCTAGGTAGTTGAGAAATTTAATTACAATAATTAAAATAAACGAAGCTAGGTAGGTTTTAGATTATTCAAATTAAATTTCGAGTTAATTTTAATATCAACATGCAGCTTTGATAGAGTTGCGGGTAAATTATAAAATGTTTAAAAAGCTAATAGTACCAACTTGGCAACGAATATAATACTATATTGTGGGTTCTCAATGTGAGGTTTTTTCTATTGTTCTTCCTAAGTACAGGCTATTGTCATCGATAGAATTGAATAGTAATCGGAAAGGGGACCGTCTGGAGAGTACGGCAAGGTGGGGATAAGACGTCTCATTTTTGAGTTTTCAAGTATGGCTTGACCGGTCTTGAGACATGTGGCCGAACATTGTCATGCTGAACAACAAGGGCGTAGCCAGGATTTGATTTAGGATGGGGCAAAATAATTACTTTTGTATCTAGAGCGTAAAGTGTTAGTTTTCGGCCGACGGAGTGAATGTTACTACAGTCCAAGCCGAAGGCCCAAGCTACGGTCCACGACAAGGTGCAGAGTTGACAACAACATTTTTGTCCAAGCAAAAAAAATTGTAGAATATAATTCTGTAATGAAAAATATAAAAAATTTGTGAAATAAAAGTTTTCTTGTTTTAATGGCTATGCTTAATTTCGGCTAAAAGTAGTCGGGCCAAAAAAATATTTTTTTGCTTGAAAACGCGACTCGGCCGGTTGGGTAGTCTGATGTGTCTTGTAACTTGTTCATGCGTTGGTCATCCATGAGCCAGCCAGAGTCAAACGCCTCACCCTGGTCCACCGTGCCTAAGCCCATGTTGGAAGATAACTTTGTCGTGTACTGAGGCCGTTTCTCTTCCAATGCTGAGCTCAAACGCATTAATGACGTACGATACTGATCCTCTGTGGTGGTTTCACTCGGGCTGGTTCCACCAAATTCAGAGAAAAACCTTGGCACCGTGGATACCCAAGTAACATTTTGAGCTAAATATCAACTGCGAGTACGCTGTGTCAGCACAAAATTCAGCTATTGAGCTGAGTCAGCTGCTGATATTTAGTAACGAAAGAAGCTGAATTGCTACTGATTTGCTAATTTGGCATTAGTGTTGTTAAAATGAATTTAACCAAATTTTATTTGTTTTGAAATATTTGTTTCTAGCTGAACGCCATCGCCACTTAAAGTGCAGCTAATTTGCTGACGTTGAAAAGTAGCTGAATCTTAAGCTGACAGACCGCAGTGGCAGCAATTAATTTGCAGACAAATTTTTTCAGCACAAAATGATACTTATGTATTCTGTCTGGCCGTCAACGCAACATGTCCAGGTATTTCCTATGATTTTCTGCGCTTGGGATTATTGAAGTAAACCCATTTTTTGTCGCCGGTCAAAATGAAATGTAGAAACCCCTTCCAATTCTGTTTTTGAAGCAGTTGATCAAAAGCTAAGAAACTGCGGTAATCTCTTTGGGCTTCAACTCGTACGGAACCCAATTTTCCCTGCTTCTGAATTATTTCCATGGGTTTCAGACGTTTCGAAATGGCTTGTTGATTTTGCCAATTCTTCTTGCGTTGGGCATAAGTCTTCTTCAAGTAATGCCTCCAGTTGGGAAGCTTTGAAAATGTTCTTCTTTTTTCAAGCGTTGAAACTCAAAACAACAAGTTCTTTCACTAGGAGCAGACTGAACGTAAGTATCTGAAAAGATGCTACGCGCCTCATCCGCACTTTTCTTCAAATAGAAGCATAAAATCAAACTTTCCCGCAAATGAACAGAATTTGGTTCGAAAGCAAACATCTTTGATCGAGAATAAAATTTTTGATGCAGACACAAATTCATTAATGTGGTGCTGTCGTTATGATGACAGATGTCCAAATTTACTGTGTGGCATTTTTGATCTGCATATTTCGACCAGCACTTAGCTCTGCAGAACGGCGGAAGAAAAGTTGTACTTTTAATACTTATAGTATTGCTCTAAATGAGATCTAATATAAGCTTCCTTGTGAAATTAAAACATCCCTTAGACTTTCAGTCTCTTCATCTTCATTCATATATCCATATCCACAAATTACTACCATGGCCACAAGCGAATTAGTGTGTACTTCTTTTAGTTTTACCACCATTATTAACCTGAGAAAATCAATGATTTTACGTGCACTCCGAAGCGTACAAGTTCAACGAAAGTTAGTCTCATCCATATTTGAAGCAGATATCATAACATTTGCTTCACGGCTTCAAACATGGAAAGAGTTACAAATACTTCAACGGCATTAAATTAAAATAAAATGTATGTAACTATTAAATACCATCCTGTTCATGAATAAGAATAATAAAATGTAATAATGCTATTTTTGCTAGGTAAACTTCATACAATTTTAATTTAACCTTTCAGCAAGCGCGCATGCACATTTTTACGACAATTTTACTTTTGTTATAAATATAAAATAAATGTAAAGGGTTTCAAGATTATGATCTATACCTTATATTATTAGTATTTATAATAAAATATTTGTAAAATAAACCATTGTATCGTACAAAATACAACGCGCGCCTGCTCGTATTATAAATAATCGTTTCTTTGTTTTCCATTTAACTTAAAATAAAAAATAAAGTCCGCCTATAGGCGGTAATACGCATTAGAAAGTTAAATACAAAGGAAAAAATAATATTAGACTCTAATATTAAAATAATAAAAATATTGGGAATGTACAACCCACGATAATTAAATGCGAGCCGAAGTACAGAATAGGTGGTCTCGCCGTTTCATATTTTTTATAATTTTTCAATACTTTTGTGGAATTAACCCTTCAGTCAACGGCTAGAATAAATTACATGATATATTATACCATATAAATAAAGCCCGACAGGCTTCACTCGTTGATTGCCAGGTTAAATATTATATTGATGTTCATGAGTTGATGTTGATGATGTTTATTATTTCTTATTGTTTACTTTGAAGTGTTGTGGTGTATACCATATCCTTGCATATTTAATGAGTTCCTAATTAATTCCATTTGCAGCTGTAGTTTTTCTATTTTCAGTAATTTTCAAAGTCTCTTCCAGTTCTTTAAATGTAATAGATTCTATTGAGGCATCGTCTGATGAGATTTGCTTTGATATTCACAAGTTCTATGCTAACTCTATCCATAGAGTTTCTAATGCTATCCGTATTCATTCCTTTTATAATTTCTCCATTTGATGATGTTCGTATACATTTCTCGACCATGATTTACGTTCCGGCTACGTAAATCGAAATATTATATTCAGCTGTAATTTATATTGTATTGCTTCTCGCTATTCTCTCTACCGCTTAAGCAAAACTGTAATGTCAATTCCTCTATTTTGAAAACAATTATCTGTTTTTACAAACTTTTTACCATACCGTTGGTGATGCTCGTGATGCTACAACATGGCGGCTCTGTTACGTACACTCGATGTTGTATTGAGTTTGATTCTGACTTACTTTACCGTAAAACAGCGGTGAAATGATAATTGATTTATAAACAAAACTTTTTATACCAACTATACGTATTAGATTAACTTAATATTTTTCCGCATGATGGCGTTTTCTAAAAATATAGTTAAAAATAAAACTATAGTAATAGTTTTTATAATCAATCTGATGATTGCAATAAATTGAAATTCTTCTATCATATAATTAAATCAATAGCATGTAAGAAATTGTTTTTTATGATATATACACCAATTTCGCTGAGTAATTTTTGTCGCATTCGATTTTATATAACAGTCAACGTTTAAAATCCGTAAAGCTGAACTGAAAGTGTTATGTAGTAGAAAATGCGAAAGCAATAAGCTGTAAGATTCGGATCGATCACAAACAATTTAAAACAATTGGTTGCAGTTTAAATGTGCAAATACATAAATATTTAAAAACAATTTTAAAAATATGAAAATTGAATTTAATAATAAAACCAACCTTGCGTCTGTTCGTTTTGGTAAATTTGCTCCTGGTTCCTAATTTTGATTAATCTACACGTGGGTATCTGAAATTAAAAAATAACATTTTCAAAGTACATACTTCTAAATTATTATTTCATTCGGTTTTGTGTTTTTTTTGCATAATATAACACTTAAAATGAACGGATGCAGTCAACTTCTTAGGGCCGGAAAAAATTATAGTATTTATAGATCTTTAAGTGGCATTTAAAACACATAAAATGATAATTGAATGACACTTATTTATATGGAGCATTTTTTTCTTCAAAATTTGTGTTATTTACTCGTATTATGACCCCAGTAATAGTAGTATCTATGCACGACGGCGACTACGCTATTTGTTTGTGCGATGTAAGTTGAAGTTTATTATTCACGAGACGCTAGGGAGTAACAATAATTTTTAATAGCTCATTCATACGACTCGATTGTAATTATTTAATAGATGTGTACATGCTTTTCCTCCAAACTAAGTGAAAGTTGTTGCGGTTTTCCACACCCATGGTGCTTTTCTTTAAAGTTTTTTAAGTTTACCTACCATTTTAAATATATTGCAGTGTCTAGAATGCAAGCAATCGAGCCTAAGGCAGTTGTTAAATTCGTTAATCAAACGAATTATGTTCAAAATCAAAAAAACAAATTCTAAGAAACTTAAAATTTAAATTTATCTAAAATTAATCTAGAAAGAAATAATTGGTTAAAATAAACAATTAAAAGTTAAAGAACTTCAGGTATTGTAATATAAGGTTAGAAGTGCATGTACAGGCGAATGAAATAAGCATAACGAATCGCATTATCATTAACAAGCATTGATTTGAAAAATTTGAATGTAAAAAAAATGAAATTGCTAGGCAACGGGTTGATGAAGAAAGATAACCAAAAAAATTAAATCAGTTGACGTCAGAACTTCAAGGAGGTAAGTCGTTACGTGCGGTCCTCAGTATAAGTGAGGAAAACCACAAAGTGAAAATAAAAACAAAATATTTAGGAACGAAAATAATAAATTGAATTTTGGAACGAGAACGAGGTGTGATTTTGGACAAAGCATTTAGAAGAAGTGGAAGGAGATTAATCTGGGATTATCTGGTAGCGGTTCCATTCAACGCGAAGAGGAGAGTAGGAGATTCGCATCCAATTTAATGTGGACCCTCAGGGCCAAACAAAGAAGAAGATATAGACAGGTTTGCATAATCACTATTATAAGTGTTAAACGTGTTCTTGCTTTTAATAAACCGACAGTTAAATATATAGTAATTGGAGAAATGAAAAATTCAAACAATTAAAATTTGTGATTCAATTATTTATTTGATTTAGAAATAAAAAGTAATAATCTTTTATTTTTCAAAGAATCTTACAGAAATTTTTTGTGAATGTTACGTTTTATTTTTAAATCAAATAAATAATTGAATTACAAATTTTAATTGTTTAAATCTTTCATTTCCCCAATTGCTCTTTATATTTAACTGTCGGTTTATCCGCCGCAAGAAACACGTTTAGCACTTATAATGGTGATTATGCAAACCTGTCTTTATCTTCTTCTTCGTTCAACCCAGAGGGTCCATTAATTCGATCCACAAAGATTTGGAAGCTGAGGTTCGATAAGCTGTGCATTCTTTGTATAATCAGAGTATATATTTTGCAGATCGTAATCCAAAAAGTATTGAATACAAACATTGACATTGACATTGACATTGACATTACTTAAATTTTATTTTATAGCTTTTATGAACAGTTTGATTTTTAGCCCTTATAAAGCAACATACTATTGTTGTACCTAGCGTTGGTTTAAAAAGCGATCATATTCTAAAGTGCGCTATGAAATTAATAAAGTAATAGCGATATTAGTTACACGGAACTTAATTATGTTGCAAATATAGTGAGTTGCCGGGTAGTCTTAATATTTGATTTAAGCATAGGATAAATATTCATAGTCTTCGAATTATACACAAGTTAAAGTAATATTTGCTTAAAGGATTACAAATTGAGCAAAATTAAATTAACTTTGGTGCAAGTGTTTCAATTTCAATTTGAAATATAATTTGTATACAGTATGCATAAAATTTAAATACATGCACTTAGGAAAAGTTTTACACCATCATATATGAAATGAAATCATTTCAATTTGCGTTGTATCCTCCAGAATTCTGTTGGTTTTGTTTGTTTTCCTACAGTTTAATGTCGGCATACGTTTAGATTAATGGGATAGATGCTATTCAAAAATTTCCTAAAGTCTACTACGCTTTAGAAACCCTTACTTTATCCTATATTTAGATATACCTGGAAGATAAACATAAATGATAAATTTTGTTGCAAACATAATCTTGTTTGTTAAATGAAAAACGAGAAAAACAGTCTATTTTGTTTAGGTAGCGGTTTGCTTCCATTTCTTACCGACAAGCAGGTTTCTACAAAAATTTTCAATAAATTTCTATTAAAACGCACAAATATGAGCTACTCACAACAAAGCAATTATTCTGAAAACAATTTCATACTGAAAACGTCGACGGTTAAAACTGGAATATTCCAGTGCAACTGGTAGTCGTAAAATAATATGTTACGGTTTTAATTCCACATCAAATGCTCACCCAACTAATCGCAACCCTTTACAGCGATTTTGCCTGCTTAGCTCGGTAGACGAGGATTTTTTAACAGCAGTATTAAAAATTTGGAAATGAAAATAGAAAAACAAAATAGGGCCCCACAATATTCCGAATTTACGCAATTCTGTTTTTAATTTTTTTCCAGTTGTTAACAGTTGTACGTCTAGAAGGCAACTGCGGCCGACTCCTATTAAAAGGCATTTACGTCAAGTACACGTACTGTTAACAGAGTAGAGATCGTTTCGAACAACTGGGTGTTTCTTATGTGCAAAATTAAAACTTGAAAATTTATTCAGTTTATTGATTTTTAGAATATTAATCCATAATAATATTCTAATATTGAGCAGGTATGTAGGTATATATTTTGTTTATCATGTAAATAATTTTGCGAAGTCAATATCCACCTTGAGTTGCCATTGCCTTGTATAAGTTTGCAATCTACCGGATGGAGATTTTCTCAAAAGCCTATGGTTTTATTGCAATTTTTGGAGTTTGAAAAGATCTGTACCATTTTGAAGAGAGTTGTAGAATCCTTAGAACCTCATTGATCATGGAAAACAGGATTCCATTTGGCGATTATTTTAAGAAGAATATAAAAAGTACTTCAAAATGTTAGCATTAATGGGTAAATTTGTTACCAGTTTTGAGCAGCGATAAACTGTCTGTTGCCACGCCATTTCATTGTAAGTACTGTGAACTGAATTTTTGATGACCGGACAGTTGGCCCTGAGACACTTGGCCCTACAACAATTGACCTCCGACAAGCAACGGACCTTCGGGATTATTGGCTTTTGAGTCTATTGGCCTTCGGGACTAATGGTCTCACGGAAATTGGCCTTTGGGATAGTTGATCTTTGCGATTACTGACCTCACGACGGAGATCTCAGAAAGAAAGTTTTAGTTAATTGGTTTTTGAAATGCCCCTGCCCTTCCTGTTAAGATTAATTTATTATTTAATTATTAATTAAGAGCGGCGGTATTTCAATTCCAAAAAATAAATCTCTGAAACAAGCTTTCCAATATGTCAGTGGTGAGGTCATTAATCGTAAAGATCATTGGCGTCACGCAAAGCCAATTGTCGCGAAGCTAATAGTCCCGAAGGCCAATTGCCGAGAGGAAAATAGTCTTGAAAGTGAATAATCCGGAATGTTAATAGTCCAGAAGGCTAATTGTCGCCAAGGCCAGTTGTTGGGAACTGTCGTAGGGCCAACTGTCTTAAGCCCAAATCTCCTACAATCGAATTTTTATGTGCCAACAAGGGGAACTATCACTTGGGAAATATTTTACTCTACTTAAAAGGGGAACAATGAGGTTGATTTTTACTTACAATTACGAGGGTCATTCAGAAAGTAAGGTTACAAAGGCTCCTGAGGCAGGGGGAAATGTTTTTCTCAACGTTGGCGCACCTGGCGTGTAGGGGATCCTAACGATTACTTTGTTTCGTCCAGCGTATTTGCCGGTCATTTTGTTCAGTCACAGTAAATTCTTCCGATGAAGAAGTCGTCGCGCGCTCCCGCCTACTCCCGTCCGTGCGAAATCAGCGGGGTCATCCGACTCTATCATGACGGAGGATGAGACTTAGGTGTGTCACTACATACCAGAATCTAAAAGACAATCACTTCAGTGGCATCATTCATCTTCTCCAGCCACCGAAAAAGTCAAGAAGGGCCATTCAACTGGAAAAGTCATGGCATCTGCGTTTTGGGGCTTCAAGGGAGTCATTTTGGTGGATTTTATGTCTAAAGGGACTACTATTAATGCTGAGAACAATAAAGATCATACCCTAAGTCATCCTAAGTCATCCGACTTGATGGTTTAGGACTATCACCCTTACATTAAACTAAAGGGGTTTTTAGGTGGGAAACGTTTTTCCAAACTTGGCGAAGGAAGGTTATGATACTGGCATACGCTACAAAAATGTCTAGATATCGACGGCGATTATGTTTAAAAATAGTTTAATAGATTTGTGGAGTATCCTGTAAATTTCAATTAAATACAAACATTTTTCAATCCTACCAATCTTACTTTTTGGATAACCCTCGTATTATTGTAAACAACTGGAAAAATTATCAGTTGTGAAAGGCAGAATAGATATCAGTTGTATAGTAGTAAGATAGTTGCTTAAAATTTAATAGGTTATATAATCTTCCAATTTTTAAATTGAACTGGAACATGAATCAAGTCGACCAAGTTTATGGGATGCTTCTTTCACAAAACACATCCAAAGTATAATGTGAAGTTACTGCAGAAACAGTTCTTTCACCTTAGAAACATGCATGCAGAGAGCAAGCTATTCACTTGGCCAATGAGACTTCACTATGCTACCGGTTTCGAGAATACCCCAAAGAAGTTTTCCGTCATCAGGGACACATTAAATCGCATCAGGGATTCATGTCCAAACTTAAAACCTCGGCATCAAAATACGCTAAATTTGTACTGCTTTTAGTAAACTACGTGTAATTCAAAAGCACAAAGCGTTGTCGTAGTTCATGATGTTAAGCGTTGGATTGGATTGTGAAAGAAGTATCTATCTTCAATGATAGATCACACAAACAAACATCCGTTTTCTTAACTGTTTGAAATATATAATTAGTGACTAAAATTAAATTTATTGTAGAACAGAAGAAACTTTCAATGAATGGAAAATTAAAATAAACAGTAAATTTGGCGATAATTCAAAACTGGAACGTGAAAGAAATTATTAAACATTTATGGTTGGCAAATTCTAGTATTGAAAATTGAAAAGCACTTTAATATCCAACTAGCAATGTATTCAAATATTATTTAAAAACTAATTAAAAATAAATTAATAAATTCAAAATTGTATACGAATTCACACAGATAAATCACAGACAAGCTATGATTAGGAAAAATATTAATAGAATAGAAAATCTGAGATGAGCTCTGATATACACTCTGATGTAATATAAGCTTATATTATATTAGTTTCTAAGTAGCCTATAAATCCCATTTTGTTGTTATTAATTTAAAACTCTTAAAGGTAAACCTCCTAAGTTGTTCCTTAAAATATAAAACAAAATCAAAAACTAAGTCCCATATTAGGCGCCAAAAGTTGTGATAAAATTTGTAATCATAAAAGTTAGTATTATGTACTCTAATAGTTCAACTTCAATTCGCGATTAACCTTACCGTTGGTGGCGCTCGTGACGCTACAAAATGTCAACAAACAATATGGCTGCTCTATTACGTATACACTTGATGTTATTTTGATTTTAAATTATTTTATTGTAAATCCGCGGTAAATTGATAATTAACAACATAAAAACACTAAAAAATGTAAACGTTTGGTTTATAAACAAATCCTTCTAAACCAACTATACGTATTTGAATAACTTACTATTTTTCCGTGTGGTGGCGTTCGGTAAAACCAATCACATAACGAGTAATCGCAGAGTTTTATAAGTTTAGCAATAACAACATATTAATTTTAAATTTAAACTTTTGAAAATATGATATTTTAGTAAAAGTTGTTCAAATGTTTATTAAAAAGCAGTTGAAAAAGTAATCATGGTTTATTATGTTTCTCTACACTATAAATTCTCCCTTCTCGTTCTAAAGGCAGACGTTATAAAATATTGGTCAATGTGAGAAAAATATTAAATTTAGCGTTCAAGCATGCTGGATTACATCCTTATATATATTGCAGTGATTTGTTTTTTTAATAAAATTCAATAAAACTGCAATAAAATTAGAATAAGCAGATTTCGACACAAAATCAGGTATTTCATACCTGAATATCTTTTCTATACAACCTTAATTTCTTTCGCAATTCCATCAATAAATTTTCTAAATTTTTCAAATTTATTACTACAAAGTACATGACCGGATGAGTTCACTGCTCTAGGCCGAGTAAGTCAAATTGTTACTTACAGCTTATTTTATTAGTTATCTTTGGTTTAAATTCAGTTAAATCGGATTTTTCTGTGTGGAATGTAGCAATTAATTAAAAAATTAATTAATAAATTTACTTTTATTTATTATTTTAATTAATGAATGAAATTAAAGGAATAGATAGATACCTATTATACTGACATGTCCGATCTTTGATAGTAGTTTGCGATACTATTATGCCATTAAAATATTGAAATATCCTATTGTTACAAATCGCTATTTAGATTTGAATTTTATCGTGGCTGCATATTTCATGAAAAATAACACAAAATCGAATGAGAAAATTGTAATTGATTTTTTATGAATTATTTCTTTCCTGTTTCCATTCTTTAAGTTCAAAAGTTCCAACTGACGCGTTTCCCATACCATTGTGCAACAAAATTTATCATATCTGCAGATATAAATATATCTACATACTTGCTTTTGCTTATTCGCTTTAAGAATAATAGAATTGTGAATAAATTCAACTTTGAATTGGCCTCCATTGTACGTAATATTTGAAATATGAAGTTTTAATATAAATGCGGATTTCCAGAACTTTTCACTTTATCTTTAAATTGTATGTATATAGGTACCTACGTTTAACATACATTTATATTTTCTTTTAATCAATTTAGGAAAAACAAAAAATAATAATTCAGCAAATCTGCTTTGAATCGGAAACTTTATCAAATCTGTATACAAGTCGAAAAATTCATTAAAATTTTTAACAAGAAAAATTAAATAACTTCAGAAAAGTTTGTAAAATTTTAAATAGTTGGAAAAACGATGATAAAAATATGGAAACCAATCTCAGCGAGCTTTTACTTAAATCTTTCCGTAAAAATTAAAAAAAAATTAATAAGAAATTTGAAATAAAGGAAATTATGTTTCTAATATTTTTACATTGAAAAGTTAAAAAGAAACAGAAACTCATACATAGGCTTCCCTGTATATAAAAATTTTGATTATTTACTATTGTATTGTTGCCATTAAAATAATAAGCAAAATAAGCAGATAAAAGATTATTCCAAAAAGTTAGAATTGGAAAACTTTTCAAGTAGATTTAGTTGAGTGAGCTAGCCAGAACACGACATAACTTTTAGTGGTTTACAAACTACCACATCCAATTTAGTTCACTCTAAACCAAGCAACAAATTAAGATAGCTATTCAAAGCCTAACCATAATATTAATTTTTAAATTTTGCTACAAGACATTGCTCAAAATTTGATATTTTGTAATCAAACGTTCAAGTTAAGAAATTTGAATAGCTATTACTTTAAACAAGACAGACTATAAATGACTTTTAAATTTTGTAATAAATCAACAAAAATTGTAAAATTGCAACATTTTTTAGTGGTGACTGTCAATTTTAAATTATATTAGGTACTAAAAACTAAAAAAATAAATCAAAGTTTAATAAAAAAAAAATTATTAAATATTAAAAAAACATAAAATATAAAAATTGCAGAGGCGGAACCACGGCGGCGAAACATCCGCGTTTTTACCTTTTACACCAAAAATTTTTAAATTTGTGAGCTCAGATGTAAAACTTAAAATAAAATTAAAATTTACCCTATTTTGCTATTTGCAAAGAAAACAAAATAAACAATTAACTTTAATTATATTTTAAAAATAATATAAAAATTAAAAATATTTTAAATAGCTTAGCATAAAATTTGATTAAAAGTTTGGTTTAAAATTTTTACATGCGCTCGCTGGTATTATTTTTAGGAATCCGTATTCCATTAGTTTTAATGAATGAATATTAAAATGGCTTTATCATGCAAGTGAATGATTTCTGCTTTTACGGTAAATTCGTAATACCTAAAGTTACTTTTGAATTAAATCAATATGAACTAGTGATTACTTACTCACGATTTACTGTTAAATATACATTAAGCCCTTGCTTCAACAAGACTCAGCACTTAAGATCGATCATTGGTAAGCATCTATTATATTGAATGTACTTGCTCTATTATAGAAGTGAGAAGATTTTTGTTAATGCAACCAAAATTGTTATTGGTACTAGAAATCTACTTATTATAATAGTTAATTGGAGCAATAATGGTTAGATAATATAATGACGTTACGATGTGAGCTTAAATAGCTATTCATATAACTAGTTACAACGTTATACAGTGGTTGAACGACGTATCAAGTATATAAAACAATTTTTTCATTGTATTTCTACATTTGTTTCTAAAAAAGTAAAAGTGATAAAAATGCAATATTTAAAAAATTGCGCTTCTCTCAAAAAACGTTGAAATAATAGCTAGTAGAAAGTTGCCATTGGGTTACTTCTGTTTGCAAGTACCTAGTTAAAAGCTACTTCCAAAAAAAAAGTTACATAATCCTATAGGCAATTGAATATCTTTGGAATTAATTTTGGAAGAAATTCCCTTCCAAGCTGGTCCGTCAAAGTAATCGGACGCTTTTGCGGAAAGGTCCCGTTAAAGTATTAAATTGCGTCTCAGAATTGAGATTTTTGATTGATTTTGTATATAAAGTTCTAATTTCAGTGAGTAATTTTATTGGTATTATATTTATTTTGAAATTGTCCAAAGCTTTGAACGTATTTGAGATTTGTTAGTGAGATTTGGATGGATTTGGAAGGATAAAATTGGTTAAATTAATAATTAATAAATAAGTAAGATTCGATATTGAACATTAAAATAATATTATTGATTCTTAAATGGTAATATTTATCTGCACGTCGAGCACCTGGTGTGATAGCGCGCACTTGCAATTATTGTTGCATTTTTGGATCAATAATTTATTTTAAAAGTTTAATTTGGAATAATTTTTATGGATTATTGTGGTTTGTTGTTTGAGGACTTCAGTTCTGCCACTTGATAAGCAAGTGATAAAAAATATATTGCAAGTCAAATGTTACGTTTGTTAGATTTATAAACAACCATGATCGCCTTGCATGATTTCTCACCGCTTGATTGGTGTTATGGTAAAGTACCATACTAGTACATGCAGGCTTGAGTATATGAACCATCAAGTACGGAATTTTCACGTTTTCGATATTTTGAATTTTGAAATGAAAACACCAACTCAGTGGGAAGATACTATTGTGTTGAGGTTTAAAGGTAAAAACTGATTATTTTAGCTTACGTGGTTGATATACATTTTTGTGTTATTGGGAAATTGCTTCTTTATCACCTTCTGCAGAAAGAATTTTTGAAAAGCAATCGAATCTGTCTGTCACTGAAGTGTGGATCGTACTAAAAGATTTATATCAATGGATAAATTAACTTGGAGGTTGGAGCTATCTCTAGTTTAAAGAATAAGTTGATAACTAGGCAACCTACACTGAAAAAATGGATCATCATATTGATGAAAAGTTCATCAGTTTTCAGCCGATGAACATAATGAACAAATTTCATCAATATAGTGATTTTTTCATCAATACTATGAATGTTTCATCAATATGATGAATTTTGTTCATCGGCTGAAAAATGATGAATTTTTTATGTACCTTTTTTTTTCAGTGTAATATTACAACAAATTTTCTATTATTTCCTAACAATTTTAAGTTAGAAATAAAAGTGTTTGGGAATCCTTTTCAAGCTTCGCTCTGGTGCGCCTATGGGCGTCTTAAGTATTTCGAGTAAGGACGAAGGCTTTTACAATTTAGGAGTCACAAGATGTTGCTAAGAGTATAACGTTTTTCATCAATTATGGTGCTGTTTTCACAAATTAACGCTATTTTATTAATTTCAAGTATTTTTCAATATCAAGTAGTATTTCAAAAAATTTCAAGTATTCAATTTAAATAATTCAACAACAAAAAACAACAACAAAATACGGACGCGAGCTGGCAAGCCCCTTATGATTGGTAACTATTTTTTACTAAATTTAATATGAAATGTCCTTTGGTAGGAATATACTAGCATGTTTAATTACATTGAATATTTTTTTATATGTGTAACCTATGATAAAAGTTAACTCTGTCAATCACCTGTAACAACTTCCTAGTAGGGATCTGTAACAGAGTCCTGGTAGGTATCTAACAGAGAAACCTGTAAGGTCTCTAACTGATAGGCATGGTAGGTCTCTGTTACAGGTCTCTGTGCAGGTACCCTGTTAGGTATCGAAAAGCTCTGTTACAATACTTGCTACAGAGAGTTTACAGGGTTCATATTCTCTGTCTCATATTATGTGACAGAGCCCTGGTATAATCCCTTCACAGAGACAGAGCCCTGCAAGATTTCCCTGCAAGAAACCTATCAGATGTCTGTCAGATTGAAAATGTTACTTGGGATATGATGACAATCACCATGCACTTTTCTAATCCCGCTACGTTTAGTTGGTGTTTGACAGTCAAATAAGCTGAAACTTTTCGATCTGATATTTCGAGAGGAAAACCGCAAACCGATTTCCTTTTATGAAGTTTCCTTGCATTTCTCAAATTTCCTGAGATTTCCTGGGATTTTCCTTGATTGACCTGGATTTCCAAAAATTTCCCTTGATTACTACAAGATTTTTTTTTCGAAACAGTTAAAGAAATTTAACAAAAACGAAAAACAAAGGTTGTCGGTAATTTACAAAAATTTCATTGCATTTACTAGTTTCATTGGATTTCCTAAAATTTCCTAAGATTTTCTAGATTACCCAGAACACCTAAGATTTTTCTAGCTACCTTACATTTCTAATTTTCTCGGATTTCCTAAAATTTACTTGGATTTTCTTTCGGTTGTACACCAAATTTCCCCAGCGGTTTCCCCCTTGATAATTTTAGAATAATTTGTGATAGTTGTAATTCTGTGACTGGTATAATTTAACTTTCGAGATAAAAACAATTAATGATTATATCATTTTGTTCCCGTATGGTAAAACGACATAGGTGCTATGAAGGCAAAATGACATAGTATGTCATTTTACCCGACCAGTAGCGGAATATACACATTTACATTCACAAAACATTTACTGTTTGTTATAGGTGTAGTGTATTTTTATTATAATCGTAATATAAAATTCTAGATGGTAAAAAAATAATATTTTTAATAAAATATTTAAGTTGTCAAAAGATTCCTTATTACCGAAGCCCAATACTGGTGATCCTCGACAAGGAGCTTTGTTCCTCCTGTTAAATAATATTTACACCGATTGGCAACGAAACTGAAATTCACTAGATTAATTATTTACAAAAATTAATTAATTGGATATTGGAATATAATTGGATATTGGATATTTGAATTCAGAATTTATTAAATTGAAATAATTTAATTGGATATTGAAATATAGTTGGACATTGGATACTTGAATCAAAAAAAAAAAAAAATTGGTTAAATAGGAATCATACATTTCGATTTTGGATATGCCCAATATAGGTGTTAATATTCCACGATTGTCTGTAAGACAGACAAGCAATCATGGAATGCTTCTTCGATGTTAAAAGTAATAGAAACCGTTACTAGGAGGAAAATGGAATCGAAGAGAATCCAAACTTTACGGCATTCACCAAGCAACATTCGGAAGACATATTTTGGAAAAAAATCAAGTAATAGAAGCAGAAGAGAAATTGCCTGGCAGATTTAAACTTTCCTAGAAGAAGGAAACAGCAGCTTATTGTACACCTAAAAATGTTCGAATCTAGGTTTTTCGGACTGATAAGAGCTAAAAAAAAATCGGCTAGAAATGATTGCTTGAGAGAATTTAGAAGAGAAATTCAGATGTAACCAATATAACTCTTCATAATTCTGAAGATAGTCTTCTAGCGAAGGCTGCTCATGGTAATAATAAGCACAATATTGTGGACAATATGTCCACTAGAGTGGACAAAAACATAACAATTTTAATTGCAAAATTTGTACTGGTTTTTATCGTTAATTTACCTTTAAAACTTTAAAGGAATGTTTTAAAGATTGATACCCACCATTTTACCCACCTAGGTGGGTAAAATGAACTTTTTACATAATTTCTTTGCTTTACTGTAAAAAATGTTACTTTTTTTTTATAAAAATATCTTTTAAATGAAGTTATAATACGGATTACTTCATATTATTTTAGTTTATTTGTTATACATAAATATTATTTTTTTAAATTAATTGTAAAATTATGTATAAATAATAATTAAATAGATACCATCTTCAAGATATGTTTCCGTTAATTTTAATTTGTCATATTGTAGTTTAAAATTTTCAAATTATATGAATTTTAAATTAATATTTGCTCATTGTTAATAAATTTACGACATGTCCTGACGATGACCACAAGTCGAAACCGGTTCATTAACGGGTTACTTATACATTGTAATTATATTAATTGAAAATGAAATCATTTTTATATTGCTTTTATATTAAGTGTATGCAAGTATGTGCTAAGGATAGATTCATAAATCAAAATTAGTTAAATAAAGCACATTTTAGTCGACGACTATTTTACTTTTTGATCAAATTATTACAAAAGAAACCTGAGTTTTCTTAGGACAAGGTTTATTTGTTTGCGTGTATTTCACGTATTTTTTGTTAAAATCAGTGACAGTAGATTTATCTTTATTATTATTAATGAAATAAAATAACATTTCCGTCTTTAACTTAATTTGTAAATTCTAACGTAATAAGAAAGCTAAACCTTATTTCACTTTTGTAAAAACTAGTGTCGAAAACATATACGTGATAGATATAAAAAGGAAGTAATGAAATAAGCGGAAGAGAAGCGTCAAACGTTAAGACACGTAGCAACACACTGCTAGTTAACGGTATTTAGTGAAACGAGTATCTGATGCCTAGCATCAGCCCGGGCGAAGCACAATCGATTGCTTCCTACAAGCTTCACCAATCCTCTCTTTTTTCACTTCTTTTTTACGTAATCTTAAAAACATAAAGTTGTAAAATTATATTTTTGCCATTAATCACATCACTTGAAATTTACAATAACTGAATTGCAATAATTTTGATTAATAGCTGCCTAAATCAATTACTAACTTCAACTTACAGCTACACTTTAAACAACTGCTTACCGACGTCTATTTAACGTAAAAAATTTCATATTTATTACACAGTTTCCAAACAATTTTGCCCTTAATTTATTAGACTACAATATTTGCAGTTTCTTTAAATCTACGAGAGTGGTTTCAATCTACCCTTCATATAACATAAAAGAAATGTAATCAATAAATTATCAGTGTACCTACTAGTCCTTATGATTTTTTATAATTTTGTAAATTGTATAAATTTCCATGTCGAACTAATTTTTATTCGTATAAATATTAAGTCGAACATTCGAACATGTGCCGTCGAATAACTGTTAGTCGAACAATTATTGTCGAACAAAATTTCTAAAATCAATATATTTGTATACTTTTAAAATAACAAAAATTACTGAATTTTAGCCAATTCAGTAGTACCTAGTAGCTTTAAAAAAAATAATTAATTTGAATTTATAGAAATTGTGAATTATTGTTAACAAACTACACGAAACATAAAAGAAAAGGTTGTAGTCCACAAAATGTTTCAACCTTCATTCTAAGAACCGAAGCCATCCTAAAATAATTAATATAATATAACATACAAAAACGAAAAATTATTAAGCTTAAAAAATATGTAGAGAAATAGCCGGCAAAATGAAGTAAGCCAGCAAAGCGAAATATTGATTTGATATCTTTGTTTTTTGGTGGAATTTCAATCTATCCCCATGTTTTATAAGTATAAAATTAGCAAATCAACTTGGCGTAAAATGGTGACGCTACCTGTACAAAAATATCTTTGCAACGATTTTGCCCATGAAAGTCAGCTAATAGTTCATTCTGTTGACAGTACGCGTACTAAATGTAATTACATAAAATTGTGTGTTGTAGTAGACAAAAGCTACGGACTCCATTCTGGAGTCCATCGAGGACTTCATTCGAAGTGCTTCGGTGAAGTTATACGATACCTCGGCGGCCTCGTACTAGTCCTCGAGCTTGAAAATTAAGATATAAGAGGCCCAAGACAATCCTGCAGCCCCTCCTCCCCAAAGACCAAAATTACTTTCTCGTTTCAGTAGTAAGCCATAGGAACTCAACACAAGATCCATTACCCAAAAACTGCTGCCAATACGAGGAAGGAAAGGAATCCAAGTGACAAATTATCAAGAAGAAAATTTCTTCTCCATCATTTTTTTAATTTTTGTATAACTACTTTATGCAAAATTGTATTTTTAAATAACTAAAGCCACCTAGGCAGCTCAGATCACGATGGTCGGCCCAGTGTTTTACGGAGATGAAGCGATCTAAGCGCCCACTCTGCCTACACCAAGCCAAAGTTTTCGAACCCCGGTTCACCCCTGGGATTCTGCGACAGATTTGCTACAAACTGGACGGTTACAAACTAAGAGTTAATTTTTCCCCTTCAAAGTCCTTCCTTTCATTTAATCCCTCATTCACAAAGAACCAAGCCCGGCCGCCCCAACTCATGAAAGCGATACCTCTATTAGTCGGGATATTTCTAGTACGGTGTCCACGTTAGGGCTTCCCACCTGAATGCCCATAAAGGATATACCGACAAAAATGGTGGTTCTTTTCAAAGATATCCAAATGCACAAAAGAGTACGAACCCATCAATAAATGCCCACAAAGTCAACCGACACGATCAGGAATATACGGCTTTGTCTGTGGAATCCAGTAAAAGTACTAGATTCGATTTAATGAACAGAAGTATTTGCAGTCTACTTGCTGTGCTGCTGTTAACAACATAAATATTATAAATTTATCTAACAGTTAATTACTATAGCCGAATTTGACTTAAAATCAATGATTTCGTTCTTCTAGGTTAGTAATTTTTGAGTTCGGTCGCACCCAGGGATCTTTTTCATATTTTTAAGCTACTCAGAGATTCTAGTATTTTTGATCTGTCAATTTTGAGTGCAATTTATGCCCAAATTTCCCGAAAGATATTTTTAGCTGTGGATATTATTACTGAGAATACTTACGTAAGGATAATATTTTTCCAAGGATATTTGTGTCCTGGGATATTTTTGTACAGGATCTAAAGTCATACAACCCGAAAAACTAACTTTTCCATTTTTTTAATTTTTCTACTTTTAGGCTAGGATAAGCTCCTATTTCCCTTAGCGTCAGGCTGTCCTCTATCGACGAGGAGCCGAAGTCACTATTGGTATGTCAACATATTAATGGTTTTCACCATTACCTTCATGTAATGAAGCTGAAGTAGCTTGTTGAGTTTGCCTCAGATGTACCCGTAACCCTGGAATTTTTGTTGATAGGGGCAAATCATCAACCCAAGGGGACCGCCGGCTTTACGTGCCTTCCGAAGCACGGAAATGATCATAAGAACTTTTAAGTTTTTTCCTGATTTGAATCGGGCACTTTAGTGGCAGCAGTAGTTATTCAGTTCACATACTTGACTACTAACCGTCTCAAAACTAACTTGGTGCCGACCAACTAGACGCAGATTAACTCAGCGCAGTAAAAGTCAAGATCAGTCACAAGGGGCTTTCTGCTAATTCAAGCATTACATTCTTTTTCTAGTTTAATGGGCGTTGTAACAAATTTTTGCAATTTGTTTAATTGCTGAGTACGCCCCTGCCTATGGTCTGATGGGGGGGGGGAATTTTGACAATATTCTTTTTACTCGTTTGATCTGTTGTTTTGACCTCACTGGGAATCAGGTATTTGCTTCCAAATTGCCGTTTTTAAATTTAAATAATTTGCAAAGGTAAATTATTTTATATGGAACCAACCTCTAGCGAGCATATCGAGCGATAGCATTTTACTTCGCTCCCAAATTTTTCCAAATTTTAAATGTTATTAACTATGTTTGATATTTAATTTCAATAATTACATTTATTTTGTTCTTAATTATGTTACTCCGAAGGAAAATAGTTGAAGCAAGTAACTACGACTTTTTGTGTTTTTGGTTGCAACTGCCGTTGGTACTTAGACTCCCTTCTTGCAGAGATTATTTTTTCATTTGATTGTTACCTTTTTTTTCCGGAACTTATAACCCTCGCTTTCCGCACTATCTACAGCTAGTATAACATCTACAGGGCATCTACAATAAATAAAAGCTGGTTGATCGTTTTCCCAGCGTGTAGAAGAAAATTCTGGAGGCCCCATGAGGGGAGGAGGAGTTGTTTGTTTTCCGGCCTGGCTTGTCATTGGTGCTATCAGTGTTAGGATTAGGAAGTTGGTTTTTAATAAACCAAAGTTTCACCTTAGGTGGATTTATGTGCTGCACTGATGGGCACGATTCGTTTGCGGGGTCGGAGATTGGGAATTCGGTTGGTCCCCGAAGGGGTGAAGGAAACGCGGCAATCAAGTGGAAAGCATCCGTTTGCCTTTCCTTCTTGATTTGTTGCAAATTGTTTGTGCTATTTGTTTAGCGGTTATACTTTTGTGCTGCCGATTTCACATAATTATTGGTGTCGAAATTGTTGTAACCTGTATACTTGTTGATATTTGGTTAATTATACAGTTTTTTGTCATCTCGAGTTTCGTTTAAATAAACAATTAAGTAATTTCTTAATTTTCAGGACTTACGCACCTTTACCTCCGTTGTTAAAACAAAGATCTAGTTTTGATATTCATCGGGCTCACCCATTATAAAAATATATTACTGGAGAACATCAATTCCAGGTATTGGTGAAAATTTTTGTTACCAAGCAGAAATTTCATTATACTGGCGTCCAACGTGGGGCCCGTATAATGAAATTTAAAATTTCACTTTTCAACTGGTGGGGTGAGTCAAGAAATTTAATTACATAGTTTGTAGTCATCATCGCAAAAATTTTACGTTTTAAATGAGTTGAAAACTTCAGATAGATGTTCAGCAAATATATTTGCTTTTTGGAATGGAATGTATATCGATATTGAACTATTAGTTAGAGCGATCAACTGCTAACTCTAAAGTACCCGGTTTGATGCCATCTATCTAGGGTAATAGAAGGCTTGTGCTCTTCGAAATCAGCAGAATGTTATTTTGCTGAACTATTTATATTATTTATGCTCAAATCTTGCAGAAGAGATTCGCGTTTGAGTAATGGTTTGGAAATCATTGAGAATTTGGTTTTTTGAAAATTTTGAAAAGACTTAGTGAAAAACGTGTACTATTTAACTGTAATTTTACATTTTCAGAAATTTTGTAAATTGAAAAGTATTCTAACTAACCCATTCTCCCTAGGATAACTGTAGAACAAAATGAAAAACGCCAAAGTGTAAAATGCTGCGTTCTTTGTTAGACCTTCTTTGTAACTTCACATATAACAAATTGGTTTTCTACTTTTCCTTCCACTGCTTATTTACATTTATTATTTAACTTGGAATAAATTAACCGATTAGCCGGTCTTATTTAGATTAAAGAATCACTCGACTGCAGGTGGAATTTGTTATTCTGCTAAAATTTGTCTCAATTAATAAAAGAACCAAAATAAAATTTTTAATATTTTTATTTTCGAAAAATATTTACTTGAATTTAAAAAATGCGGTAAATGTTATATTTATTTTACGATTATCAAAAACGCTTAAGAAATTCAATCAGCTTTATTTACAGTTCATTTTTATGAGTTTAACCATGCAGTCTTGAATATAAAAAAACCGACATGGTTAAAGAATGAATTTTGCATAAACCGTTGGTGTCAAATCCCAGGAGAACGCTGTAGGTAGTCGTTTTCGTTCTAAGTATAGCAAATACGGGATTGTTCACAGAAAATTGAAACTTTAAGTAAAAAATCCTCTTACCTTCAATCAAATGCTTGCACCCAAAAGCTTTTACTAACCCGAATTTATTTTTACTTACAAATCCTTTTGATTTACACACAAAAACTTTATAATATACATTGTTTTGTAGTAGTAAATTTAAAGCCATAATAAATCTGAAATCGATTTGATTAAAGTTTAACTACATATTATTATTATACATAAATTTTGAAATTAATATTTTTTTGTTCATATTAATTTATTCCTTAATTAAATTCCTATTCATTTTTAATTTATTCAATTCTTCCATTTAATTTTTATTAATTTATTTTATTTTATTTATTATTAATCAGGAAAAGATTAATACCAAACCAAATTTTTAGGATTAGAATTGACAAAATTTGAAGCAATGAGAGAAAGAATTTTTATATTAAACAGAAACAATAGTTGAAATATGATTTTCGAAGCAAATAAAAATTTTTACCTAAAACATCTGAAAATTCTTTTAATCAACTTTTAATTAAGCTCTTGAAAACCATGACTGAAACGAGAATTTAAAAATTGTTCGAGCAATTGTTTATATAACTGGTATTTTCGACATGAAAAGTCTAATTAAAAAAAGAATGAAAAAACTTTTTAAATTGTTAATTAGAACCTAATAAAACTAGAAAATTTTTTACTACTGTTTACACTTGGAAAACACGAAAAATTTGTTAAAATTATTTTGTAAGTATAATTTTTATTTTCTTTCAATCAAAATTTTAACTTTAAAACTTTGATAAACATTCATTCAAAAACTTTTCCAAGTTTAAAAGTTTACAAACTATAGAATTTGCTCGAACGAATAGTTAAACTGAAAGCTTTCAATAAAAAAGTTTTAAACTGCTGTATAATTAATCTTTGATATTTTACGTTCTAGTTTTTCTCTTGTTCCTAGTTCCATGCTCTGTTAACAAAATTTTCCATTTGATTTCGTAAAATCTTTGAAAAATTAATATATTATATATTTTTTTAATAAAACCGGACAGAAAGATGAATCCGAAAGTGAAACGAGAAACTTATTCAAAAGCCAGGTCCTTGTAATTAGAGAGGCGTAAAATAATTGAGAGTTGTAACAGTAAAATCCTTTCATGACTTTTATTCTAGAGCTATAAAATTTCAGGAAACGGGGTGTGCGCGGGCAAAATTTGACAATTAAGCGTGTAATATAGAAATATTAAATCGTAAGAGAAGAAGGAAATGTTAAAAGATGAAAATGTAGTCCAATTAATATCGGTGTAGGCTATAAAACTCTTTAAAGTTATTAAATATGATTTCATCTTGGAAATACTTCATTTGTAAGAAACATTCAAAATTACAGTATCTTTTTTAAAAGGATTAAAAAACCTTTTGTACTTGTGTCATTACCTCAAACAGAGCAATTATATTATATTTTATTATATATTGCTATGGCCCACTTTATAATGTATTTGAATTTGTAAAAAAAATTATTTAATTTAATTTTTTTTAAATATTTAAATTCAAACCTGAGCTTTTGTCCTCGTCTGATAATTAATTTTTTCAGCCAAAGCTGAAAAAATAATGAAAAGAATTTTGAAATAATTAAATTTGCGAAACATATAATGGAATATTATAAACAACAAATTTGAATAAATTTCATATTAAATATCATCTTTGATCTTTAACGTATAAGTTATCCAAATTTCTTTGCATCCTAAAGTTTTCGCTTGTTCTTTCTCGACATGTTTCGTTTTTATAATGGCATATTGCATCTATTTTCCGGTAGTTGCCTTTGGATCCGCTCCGAAAAATTTTAATACCTAGATATAAATATACAAGGCAAGAAAATATAAAGCTTTAAATTTAAATGGAAATGCAAGAAAAAATAAACCTTCTCGAAATTGCGGATTAGTGGCTTTACAATATTCAAACCAGAAAAGATTTGCTTCCTTAAAATTCATGACTCAGACTTATCAATGTTTTTCTTCATTATCTTTTCAAATCGTGTACAAACTGCTAAGCTCCTATTCAAAATAAATTTGTAACTGTCATCTGCAAAAAATTTTAAATTATTTTTTTTTGTTTTACATTTAATTAAAAATTTAAATATACTTTTAAAATCTCATTTATGTAATTTTGTGCTTAACTTATCCGAACATGTACCTTCTCTACTTTGCTGTTAGTTTTTAAACTACTCTGCTAGAATTAACAGTTTTTAACTTTAAAAACCTAATACCTTTATATTTAACTATCCTGAAAACCATTGTTGTAAACTTATACTGAAAAGAAGTAATATTCGAATTTAATTTATAAAATATTTAAATTTCAATACGTAATTAAAATTTGAATTGAAAAGGAAATTTTACTCATCAAATTAGAGGCTTAATCGATATTGATCTACCTCTAATGAAATTTCTAATTGAAAAATTTAATTAACGATGATCTCCAAAAAAATATCACCAAAAATAAATTTTAAGTAACAAGACTTGAATTCGCAAGTACGCAAGAATCCAACTTTTATTGAAAAACGAGAAAGTTAGATATTTACTGCATTTAAAATTTAATGTAATTTTTAATTTTAAAATCTGTTTACATCTGATTGTTCATACAAATCACTTTAAATCATTTTATTGCAGTTAAATCTATAGACTTTTAATAATTATCGTAAAAATGTTTTATATTAATTTTAATAGTATATTAAATATCAAGGGAGTAAAGCAGTAAAGATGTTCATTTTGGAAAGTTACGATATTATCCTAGTTCATCGCCCGATGATGCCACTTATGGCGAAACCGTTTGCGATATTTTTGTGCAGGTATTCTGATTCATATAATCGGTTATAAAGGTTCCTTGTAATTACGCCAGCAATAAAGCCGACAGCAAATACGCCGACCGTAAATATGCCGACAGCAAATATGTTGACGGCAAGTATGCCGAAAATATTTAAATTGGTAGTATGACAATGATGATTATACTAAAAAACAACTTATACCAATACTAACCTACAGAACAGACCTGTCCTTTCACGGACCCCCATTTCAACGATGGTTTTACTACAAAAACAACTTAAACAACTTAAACTTTCTCTAACCTACAGAACAGGCTTATGTCTTAGCACGGACTTTACTGAAAAACAAAATTAGATTAAAAATTCATCATTTTTGCACGATTCATAATATAATTCATTATATTGATGAAGAATTCAACTCGTAATTACAAAAATTAATAAAATTTGTGTGCGTGAGGCAGCTGGCCCGATAGCGATATACTCGTGATTGTCGTTCCATTTTGTTAATCGAAAAATTTATTTTAAAATTAATTTAATGATTTGAATAGTTGAATGGATTATTTGAGTTTCTCACCAATTTCCTGAGCTAACTGGCAGAACTAAAAGGTGGAGAAGAAAGTCGGGAAATTTATAATTTTTTACGAGGTTCCATCACATCTTAAATAGGCGCCCAACGTGGGGCATGTGTCGGTGAGCGTTTTTTTTCAAAACGACCTGCAAGGAACCAACTTTAGACCTTAAAATTTGATTTGGTTTGGAAGGTATAATGTTAAAATATAAACAAGGGCACAAGTAATAATATCATCAAAAATGTGTATATGATAAATAATGTCTTAATTGTATGCATCGAATTTCGAAATAATTAATTTTTTATTATTATTATTAAATAGCTTTTAATTATTTCCAATAATTAAAAATAATAATTTTTAAATTTTATATTATATAATTATTATTTGGTATTCCTTTCATATACAGTAACGGACAAATCATTGCCGAATCGTTACGAAAATACCTGGACCATTTATATGCATAAACGATACCTCGATACAGTAACTGCAAAAGGGGCAAATCAATTCCGTACCGATACGAAAATACTTGTACCGTATATGTACCTAAATGATACTTATGTATCATTACTGTCACGGCAAAACAGGTAGAAATCAACGCCGTACCTTTACGAAAATACATGTACCGTATATATGCATAAATGATACCTGAATACAGTAACGGCAAAGTGGGCAAATCAATGCCGTACCGTTATGAAAATATCGGTACCGTATATGTACATTTTTGACGGTCTTGTGCTACTTGGGTACTCAGGAAAAGAATGAGCAACAAGTAAAATTACTCATGAAGGTTTGAAAACAGAATTATCGGAATTCACAAAAGAGATGAAAAAGAGTCCTGCGAATTTAATATAAGAAATTAAAGAAGTTTTAGTCAATGATGGAACTTTGGAAGTGGGGGAGGGTTGGTTGTAAAAGAAGATTTTAATGGAAATAGAGCCAAAATTATAAATGAAAATTTGGAACTGGAAAGTTTGATTGAAAAAGAAAAAACAATAATTGAAAATGGTATCGAAATGAGAAGTGAATATTTGGAAAAACAAAATTTGGTCATAAAAGAAAATTTTGATCAAGTCGAAGAAGAAACACAATTTTTAAAAGAAAAAATTTTTGTTATGGGAGAAAATTTAAATAAATAAGGTCGAAATTGAAAACAAAGATTTGGAAAATGAGGTGACAAGAATTATGGAAATCGGACCGGAAGCAGAAGTAAATGAGGATCCTGCAAGAGAAAAAGATGAGAAGCAGAAAAATGATGTGATGGATGAAATAATTTTGGACGACGGAATCTAGGGTGGATTAACAAAACCAATACAGACCCGAGTGTTGATGAAGTTGAATAAACTTGGCATTTTGGTTACTATTTTGAGATTTTCGAAGAACATCCGTCACTTCCGAGGAGTATTTCATCGAGGTCAATTAGATGCAAAGAATTTTTAATATTATATATTTAGCGAAGAAAACCGGGGAGCAAGATGTCGTTTTCCCAAATCGTGGTTTTGAAGTTTTTGATGATTTGGAATTATTTATGGATAGTTTTGTTTTTTAATTTTGTGTTTTAATGATTGCTTTTAGTCTGTAATTAATAATGTGCGTCTTTTTCGAACTAACAATAATTTTAAATGTTGGTACAAAAATACAAGTGATTAGCCCCTTCCATTACTCTCCGTCGTACTGGACGGACGTATTTTTGAATGTTTTCTGAGATTTTTTGATTTGCGTCCCTAGTTTGGAGATATTGGACATCATTTTTGAGTTTAATGAGAATTAAGTTTTGTAATTGCGTGAGTAATTATTTTTGATTATTGTTTGGTTTGGAATTTATCCGAAGTTTGGACGAAGTTAAATTTGTATAAATTATTTTGATTTGGATTGATGATTAAGATTGGATCCGTTAATTGATTATTTGGTTTTTGAAAAATATTAAAATTTAAATTTAAAATTTAAGAAAAGCAGGGGCGATAAGTCGTATATTGGTTTATCGTTCCATGTTCTTTTCATCGAGTGTTTTCTACGTCATTTATTTTTGAAAAATCTAAATTTTGTCCACAACAAGGACCGACTCCTGAGCAGTTTCCGCTTCTGACTTACAGAGCTGGCCAGGGAAACACAAAGTGTGGAAAAGGAAGTTGGGAAAAGAACATTTTTTTGGCAATCCAAGAAATCCAAAAAGTGATTCTAAGCATAAATTGCACTCGAAAATGGCGGATCTGCTTAGACAGTAAATCCTTGATCCGTTCGCGTTGTTCCTACCATTGAAAACAACCCCGAATTGGCCCCAATTCAAAAAATATAGATTTTTAAAAGTTGTTACGATTTGCTCCCTTTAGGTTCAATCGTACCTTTTTAATTTAATCTTGGTGCGATAATACCTTATAACTTGCCACTTGATGCAACTTGGTGACGCGAAGCGTTGATAAGAAAACTTGTGGAAAGGGAAATAATTTTATGTAGATCTGCCTCTTTGGTCTTCAGCCTCCAAGAAGTTTGCTTGTGTTTTTCATGTGAGGGCCGATGAGCTCTAATTGAATAAATTTCTTAGAAATTTATCTTCGTATTGCATATCGTTGGTTCCACTTCGATACCTAAATACATGAAGTTATGGAAACCGCAATAAGTGGAATTTGTAACTAGTAATTCCTAAACATGAACAACGCCACTGGAAGCGGCCATAATGGCGACGATGGCGCCAAGTCTTGGTAAGCAACCGACTTCAACCCTCTATGGGTAACTTGAAGATCACCATAGTAGCCTAGATCACCGCCTAGATCGTGCCTTCGTTTGTTCCTGCCATCACTACTTTGATCCAGCAGCAATCACGACGGTGAAATTATTATTTACTGTAAGTAATTTTACCAATATACTTTTTTCGGGCTACGAGTGCGACGATAATTTTACAGTGAACTAATAATTATAAATTTGTCTAAAATTTCTGTATATAATTATAATTAAGTACACTGGCCAGAATTAATTATCGACGAATGATCATTCAAACTATTCTTTTTAATGCTGTTTTTGTATTAACTGTAATATGTACAATTGTAACCTGAATAACTCATTATATTTAAATTAACTGCATTTCTTGTCTTTTCATTGTTCTTTTACAGAAGTTATAAGTTGTTATTTCGTTACCCACGGATGGATGTTGATATAATTTCGCAAAGGTATCGTCGAACATCGATTCGCCCTGAGAGAAGAACGCATGAGCTAGTCCGGAAAGGCATTTCGCCAATTTTCTGGTGCGAACTTTATTTTGGAATATCTGATGCCTTTTCATCATAACAAAGGATCTATCTTAAAAGAGATAGAACTCAATGTCTTTGAGTCGCTCCACTCATTAAAAACATTCCTGAAGCAGCTCCAACTCAAAAATTACGGATCTAGAAAAATGAAATTATTGCTTTTAACTTAAATTCGGCTGTAATTAACTATTACATAAATTCTGTTTTTAATACTAAACTAACAACTTAGATCTCATTAAGACCTACCGTTTCTTAATTCATTACAAAATTAACTAAGTATTAATTGTCAGCATAATTATTTGTGAGCCGTAATGTTACCTAACTAAAGAACAAACTTAACTTTTGCATTTTGATGATTCTAATAAAATTCACAATTATATGCAAAAAGTTATTATTATTTTAATGTTTATTTTTCTAACAAAATTTAAAAACCAGTAGATCTAAATAACTTTATTGTTCCCCCTGTAGTTTAAACGAAGTTTCATACTTCACCCTTGCCTTGTCATGAATAAATTCCTTAAGACAATATTTTTCCCTAAAATTTCGTAAACAGTTGGTAAAATAAATCAAAAATATTCACCGAAAAATGATAAACTTTTTTAAATTAAAATTGGTAAGAATGTAATATTTATTGATTTGTTAGATTTAAAATATATAACTCCAAACCATGCTCTGGCGAATGATCCTTTTATCTACCGACATTTAGAGAAAAGTTATAAAAGAAATATATATCTACGTGTAAACCTCACACAAAGAAAACTAACAAAAAATTTTCATTGATGAAATGCCAAGTAGCATTACTTTCAACCATTAAAAAGTATCATATTGAAAGGAAGCACCTTTTAAGACGAAATAGCTGTTGCCATCTGATGTCATTTAGAAGGAGTCTATTGCTTTGAAAGGCTGTCAAAATGTCAATTTGTACAATATACTCCATACTCCAGTTCCTATTGATTCAATTTACGTTGAAGTCTTTTTCGCCTAAAGTTGCACAAGTAATCCTTTCTATAAAAATACAATAATATATACAAGAGCTTGTCGGAAAGTATTGCACTGCTGGTACTGCAAATACAAAATTAAATTATATGAATGCATTGCTTATTTGAAAAAAAATCAAAAGTTACATTATCCTATTAGTTTACTTAAATTCCGGCCAAGGAAGTATATAAACCATATAAAAGCTATGTTATATTATGGGTTTCATTTTATGATGCATAAAATAACTTGTAAGATAGTGATAATATCTTTTTTTAAGTTGTTTCCATTTTACAGGGACCCTTGTTAAAATATTTATAGAAGCTTTAAATATAACAAACTAAAAAACCCTTATTTTATGTGTATCCATATTCCAATATAGACATCAAAGTGACCAAATACTAACGTCAACATAAAAATGAAACTTTCATTTTTTTTGTAATCAAACGCGAAGATATTCGCCATAAACAACAATATGGCGTCGTTTAGAGTATTTCAACTCCATCTTTTTATTATAATACGTAACATAAATTTTACTTATATCTCAACTAATAGCCCAAGACTTTTAGCATTTGACCCAGAAAAAAATATTTTAAGTCTTAAATTTTGCTTAAATAATCCTAAAGGATTACTGAACAACATACTAAAACTTCCAGACGTCCACCGTCGGCATCACTGTTGTTTGATAGTAATAAACGCGTCAGGTACATGCAGATTAATTTTTTTTATCAAATGTGAAAATTAGCTTAAGTACACCTAAGGCTTTCCAGCGTTTGATTAGTAATAATATAGTCAGAAACAGAACTTCGATTTGAGTTTATTTCTCTCTCCAGTTGGACTTCTGGGGTCCAAGCCTAAAAATTTGTTAGTGAGACTGCTAACGCACAGATCTTCTGCTTAATCTCTTATGAAGATTATACATAGTCCATTGAGCCGAATTAAAAAATTGCACATGGTCCTTCGAACCTGATTAAAAAATTAAATATGGTACTTGAAGTCTACTAGAAGCCTTTTTCTTAAACCTAAGATTATATATTACGATATTTCGAGTTTACTAGTAGAAGCAAGCGATGTTATAATCTCATTATATATTCTTAATCTCTTATCGAGATTATACATGGTCCTTCGAGCCGGATTAAAAGATTAAACTTGGTTCTTTCTCTACCAATCTACCAAGTCTACCAATCTTATCACCAATACGTAAAATCAGCGACGAAGCAAACAATTTATTTCAAAAGTTTAAAAAGAAAAATTTATATCCGGACTTACATCTTTGCTTAAACATTTAAAAGATTATTACAAAAATGAAGGTCAACCAAATTCAAAAAGAAGCCGAATCAGAACACCGGGAAGAAATCCAGCAGAAGACAGACAAAGCTTTACAAGACGAACGATTGATAAAATTCTTCCAACTAAAAATTCGTCAAATTAATAATGCTGATAAAAACAAACTAAAGAAAATTTCAATTCAATAAATTCTATGAAAAAGCGCAACTTCATGATTAAAATCATGTAAAGCTTTTCTTACTCATATACAAATATACTCTTAGCGATTACCGTCACACACGTTTCAGTTTCTTTCGAAACTCAACCGCCTCCGGACGAATTAATAAAGAAATTAATTATCCAAATTGAATTTCCTGCGATATGGAACCACTACAGGTGTCTCTTTTTTCGAGTCTCTCCAAATTACTAAACGAGAGTACCAATAAATACCAGGATGTCATTATCACCACCGACACTGATGATATTTGGGAAATCCTCAAAAAAGTAGTCAATAGGATTTAGCCAATAGGATTAAAAACCACAACGAGATGGCAAAAACCAGCGCAAAGAAGCCGCACAAATTTTTCAAAATCCGCACATCCCAAAGTTCAATCGAAAAGGACCAGCAAAAACAAGCGAGTCAAGAACTCAAACCGAGGGAGAAAATTTCCAATCTCGCCTATAAATTAACGCGAGAATCAACCGAAAATATCATAACAAAAGCAAAAGGTATAACAAACGCAAGGTTAAATGTAACAAACGCAAAGTCATCAACATCCGACCGACCCCCGCAGTTGTCGAAAGCCCCGCCTGTAATACCACCAACACCAAGCGCAAAATCCTTCCTGAAGAATGCACCAGCACCATCTCCAAAACCGGAACCGGGCATCCATAAAGGAAAGAAGCGCAACCGTCAACCCAGTGAAGCCCTCACCCCCTTCTCGCCCACTTCATCGGCTGATGAGCAACCAAGAACAAAGGTCCAGGCCGACGAAGGCAACAAAATTGACGAGCAGCCAGAAAAAGTAGCAGAAATGCAGGATGATTTCGTCCAGGGGGTGGCCACCCCCTCCGACGAAGTTGTGGATCTGGAATTTTCCATCCTCCGGGAAAAAGCACCAAAGCAGCACCCCATCGAGGTGACAGTCCAAGTGGAAGTCAACCCTCCCCCAGATGAAACCCCTCCAATGGAATTGGCTAACATCGAAGGTGAGCCGAGTGGAAATGAAGACGAGTCGTCAACGGCGGGACCTAAAGGAATCGAAATCTGCCTCTCCACTATCCACGATCTAAGACGACTAAAAAAAATTTTAGAAGAACAACCACCAACAAAGCCAGCAACTCCAACGCGAAACACCCCCCTGAAGGTTATCATCAGGGGACTACCTGGCAATTTTAAACCAAAGAACATCTTGGAGGACCTCCAACAGCAGCAAATACCAGCAAAAAAGGTCCAGCAACTGAGGCACGGAAATGATCGCCGTCAATTCCCCTTTTACTTGTCACGGTAGACAAAACGGAGCTAGGACGAAAAATCTTCCAAACCAAAGCTGTACTCGACATCACCATCCAAGTCGAATCGCCATTTAGAAAATCTGAAGCTGGTCAGTGTCACAAATGCCAGACCTTCGGACATCTCCAACGAGACTGCCGGGCCCAACCCAAGTGCTTAAAATGCGCCGGCACCCACTTCACGGCATCATGTGGCAAATCTCCAAAGGACCCAGCAAAATGCGTTAATTGCGGAGGACAACACCCAGCCAATTTCAGAGGATGTAACATCTTCATCAAAAACGCCAAAACAGCTCTCAATCCGCCAAAGCAGGCCAAAAATTCGTGGCAGAAAAGTGACCGGGTAAGCGAAATTATTCGCACCACAACCAAGCCGCAATTCCAGGCTATCATCGATAACGAGCCCCGGTCCGTCAAACCACGCCCAGTGAAGCAAAATAAAAGCCAAACTGCTAAGCCACGCCCAGCCCACCCGACCAAGCGAACCAATGGGGACCCACCTCATACTACAAACGTAGACATCGCTTCACTTGTTGGCTCCTTGATGAACGCAATCATCGTGGTCTTATCCGAAGGAAAAATCGATGTAAAAGTGATAAAAAATTTCCCCAAAAAGGTGGCCAGCATAACAACAGCAGCCACCTCCAACACCAAGTCAGGTGATTAGGACCATTCCAAACTCCAAACTTCCAACCAAATCAAATCAATACCGACAAAATTGTTTACCATAACCATCACGCGACGAGTGCATCATACTCAACAACTCCTCCTGCACTTGTTAGTTTAAGCAGGGGGGGGGTGAAATTTTAAAAAACGTAGACGACGGGCAAAATCATGAAACTGACGGACTAGTATTTTTAAATCAAAATTCAACGACATGGAAATCAAACACCAGATGAAGGGGATTAGAACGCCTACGGCGCTACATGCCCCGCAAGCGATAATATGATACTGATACACACACGTTTCGTCACAGATTGTCGTGGAAAACCATACCAGGGTAAATTTTAATTGAATTACTGCCTACTTTCCATCACCACGTGAAGAAAATCAAAGTGTTTACGGCACTACATGCTTTGCATGCCACTCCGCTACGTTACGCTACGATACACATACACAACTCGCCGAGTTGTAGCCTCCGTGGCAAGTTGGGACTTCCACGGGAAAGTGGAGCTATGTATTTTAGCGATGATTTTAGCAAGTAAGCGTCAGCAAAAACGGCCCGGAGTGCTCGTAGTTCGCTTCGTTACAGACGCTCCGGACCCGTCACGGATACTCCTTAAAATGAGTTTGTGTTTGTCTAAATTAAATAATAAATCCTTTACACTTGAAGTGCAGTTGTACATATTATCTAACTGCATCGTTCTTACGGGCTGCAGCTAATCATTCTTACAAGCTCCTCCCACTATGCTATGCAAATGCGATTTAATGTATATGTAACATTTTCCATTTTTAAATGCCGTTTTCTCGATAACTAATAGTTAATCCACATCAAATTTTTTTAATGCTCAAAAAATTGTCCTCTTACCAATGATATATAGAAAAAAGTTAAATTCTTGGCGTAAATTCCATGACAGTTCCCCAATTGCGAAGTAGAAGTTAAGAAGCAAATAGAAAAAGTGATTTTACGAATCAGATGAAGTTCCGAAGCAGACCTTATGAAGTGAAAAAGTTCTACCAAGCCTGGTCCCTCCCAAGAAACCAGAAGAAAGTTTCACAAAGATAAAGCAATGAGGAAGGGCACGAATTGGAATAGAAATGGGCAAAATCAACAAAAACAGATTACAAGTAGAAAGTCAGTCTAAAGAAGTGTCTTGCAGTTGAGTTGAAGATATTCTTCCCCACGGCAAGATTTGAAACCCCCTACCAGTGGCGGTTTGTGGTTTTTTCATTTGAGGAGGCTAATCATAAAGTATAGTGCAAAAGTGTAACCCACCCCAGTTTTTAATAAATAAAAAATAACAAATTAACTCGGATGATGCAATTTTCAATTTACAAAGGAGGCTGACGCTGAACTACATCACTCAAAATCTACGTTGGACACACAATAAGAAACTGCGTTCTTCTTATGCACTCAATATATTGAAATTTCTCGTTTAATCAATAGCAGCATAAATGTATGCGGAAGTTTCAGTAGATGAGTAGTCACTGGAAATTAATTTGCGGCTGATAAGAAGTCAACCATCGGTTAAAACCTTATGGTTTATGTGATGGCAAAACCATCTGCATATATTGTCGTGGAACGTTGGATTTTTAAAAAAATCCGACATCTATTTCGAACTCTAGTTCGCCAGCTAGCTAACCAAGTCGTTAGCAAGACTACTCAGGAGTTGTCTTAATTTGGGACGGCAATTTAAATTATTCCAAAATAAATTCTTCAGTCGAAAGTAATTCAACCATAAAACAATTCCAAATTACAATTTTAAATTAAACCTTTAAAATAAATTTCCGATTCAAAAATGAAAACGATAATTGCGTACGTCGCTTATCAATGCAGGTACTCGCCGTGAACATAAATATTATTAAATTTTCCCAATTTGAACAATAAAGGCATACAAAAACAAATTTCAATTTTTTTTAATTATCATCTATAAACCAGTTAACGTATCCAAATTATATTTTGATCCTCTAAATTCAAATTTTAAAATAATTTTAAAAATAAAACTGAAGTTATTACTCACTAATGGAAACTTTTATTCTCAAAATTAAATCCAAAACTCAAAATTGAGACGCAAAATAATAATTTTCTTGGGACCTCCCTGCAGAATACGTCCGTTCACATCGGTGGACTCTCTTTCTGTACCAACACTAATTTGATATTACGGAAAAACTCACCAAAATTCAAAAATTCACATAATTTACAAACAATCTCAAAATATAACACCAAATCAAAACCCATATCTACTAAAAATTCCAAGTTTACAAAATTAAATTCAAATCTAAAAAAACATTTGCATTCCAAATTTCAAAATAACATTTGAAATGAAGATTGGGTAACACGGCAATTATGTTCTAGGCTAGAAATACTGCTTGTGCAGTAGCCTCACGTAACTTTTTGGATATGTATTATGAAAGAAGTATCTATCTTATGATAGATCTCAGAATCAAAAATTCACCATTGTCATCCTTCACTAATCAGGTGGCAGTGTTTTTTAACCAATTAAACATAGGAAAAAGCTGTGTACAATACTTTAAGTACATTTAAAATGAACAAAGTGTGTTATAATAATCAAAAACCATCCTGTAGAATGTAGATAGATAAGTTTAACAATTTGATAACTATGTATAATATTGTCATGCAACAAATGCAATTATTTAACTAGTTGAACTTAAAATAAACCAATCAACTCAACAACTAATAATTTAAATATAAAGGTAAACAATTTTAATCTAAACTAAATTATTTGCCAAGTCCCATACGAATTCCGATTTTAAATAAATGTTCCACTTACAAATCTTACGCGTGCTATAAAACTGAACTTTTACAACTAACAGAGTGATTTCTGGGATCCAGCAGTCATCATCAGATCACATTTTTACTCTAGCAGGTATTTACACAAAAAAATTGGGATTTTGTCCTTGATGATGGATGCCGATAATAAATTTTATCGGATAAAGTATCGGCGGTTGCATATCTTGCAGTATTTTAAAATTAATTTAATTAAATTTAATTTAATTTAATTCAATTTATTAAATTAAATTATGAGAATTACTTTGTACACCGTTGATTTAATTAATTGTGGTACTTAAAGTATCAATTATTGCTATATTGCGGTTATGTATCTTTATTGTATTGTTTATATTCGTGTCAGATGCCACTATTATCTCTGTGTTTACAACGTGTAACATTTCCTTACTAGTTAATATGCTCAATACGAATTGAATATGAATTTGCCTTTGAATGAACCTCTAGAAACCTTAAAGCATCAGCCCGAGGCGCTTGTACTTTGTATGGGGTTGAGAATTTAAGAGCATACGTTTGAGCTGCATTTCAACTGTTATTATATTACAAATTTTAATTAAATAATATGCAATTTGCATTACATTGCCGTTAACGGATAATTTGATTAACATACCTGTGTATATAGTATTACATTATAATTTATCAGTGTTATTCTTGAAGCCTCTACCTTCATGTGGTAACATCACGTTTCGATAATTAAACCAAGCTTTTAGTAAGCATAATATAATACCGCTAATTTTAACCTACTCAAAAATTTATATAATAATATGTAGTTTTCCGCACTAGTATGGAAAAGTACATTTTAATACTACTTTTATTGTTTTATTAACATTTGGGCGCCCAAAAGCACTACAATGTGTTCTGATGAAAATAAAATCTAAGTTTGGCCTTTTGCGTTCCAAAAATTAAAACGGACTACGAAATTGATATTGAAGTGTTAGTTTTGTCAGAAACTAAACTAATTAATTAAATTAGGCTGTTGATCGCCTAATATGACTAGCATTATTGTACATATAAGAAAAGTTTAGATTATACAATGAAATTATATATTTAGGACCATGAATGTAAATTCAAATGATGGAGTTGTAGTTATTCCACTTTCCCTAAGGACTAAGCAAACCCAACTGGTCTAGTTCAAAGCTATGCCTTATGCTTAATAACTTTATATTAGGGTATTAAAGCTGATGACGTTCGTAAGCCACGGGCACTTATTAGCCCACTTCTATATTAAATCAGTGAAAATTGGACGTGAAAATCCAAACAAGCAAAACTTATATCTATAAAAATAATATTATGTTTAAGACATAAAAAAATGGTTTGGAGTAGTGTCGGCGAATCGAAAGTTCAAATCTCTGATTTTCTTACTAAAGTCAACGGAAACAAAATATTTGCATTAAATTTTGTACCTATTAAATACTGCAAAACATTTACATATTATAAGTTTTCGAAAAACAAATACATATTATGTAGATGAAACGGTTTTATCTTGAATGAAGTTTTATAAAAGTTGAATTTGTTTGTTATTTTTTATTTTAAAAGTTTATATATTTTAAGCCATATAATCATGAAAAACAATAAAAACAAAAATATGGTTTACGTTTCTTATTTTCGAAACAGCTGAAGGATAACAAAATCTTTCGTAACGATATTTTGCACTAACGAAGCTCAATCGAAAATAGAGGAGATGGGGATGACTGTATGGATCACGACCTCTTTGATAGGATATTCTCTTTGACTTCCGCTCATATTATAGCTATCCAACACTTCTACAATATTTTGCATTATTTATGACGGTGCGTTGTTTGTATTTTAAATATTATAACGCGGAATTTCAAAAAAAAAGTAAAAAATCTTAAATCAGCTCCAACAAACTTTGATATAAAAAAGTTTAACATTAAATTTGTATAGACTTAACTGAATAAATTTAAAAAAAACAATTTTTAATTAATATTTAATTCAGTGTTGATTACAAAACTTAAAGGTGGAGCTAGCGTTATTATTATTTCAAAGAATTACTAAACTAGAAAATACAGTTTTTCAGAAAGGTAAATAAACGAAAGCTCAGCAAAGTTAACTTTATAAAATAAAAATAATGTTTGAAGAAATTCAAAGGATTTTTCATCAAAAATTGTTTGCAATACGGATATCCGAAAGTTGTAATTTAATCAAGTGTTTGACCAGAGTTGTAAAGTATTCGCAAATATTGTGCTAAGCGCAAAAGAAGTAGAGTGATTCTTGCAAAATCAATAATGAGTCATTTGCTTTTGAATAACAAATGAAGTTACATCTCAACTTTTTGTTTCCGTTAATGACAATATCTCAAATAATCAATTAGAAAAATATTAGCCAACACTAGAATGGAAATTAATTAATGGCTTGATTATTACTCTCATTACTTTTACACATCGAATCAATAGTTTTCACTTTCAAATTAATCTTGCCAGGATAGCCCAACACGTTTGGCTCAGATTATAATATGTTTAGCAGTAGGCTATAACGAAATTTAGCTATAAAATGGCAAATTTCCTTGGTAAATATGCAACCATCCATGCAAAGTAACAAAATTTAGACTGGAAAGCTATTCTCTCAAATCCTATCACCACCATCACCCAGCTAAACGCATGTGGTGTTGGAAAACCTTTCCTCTTAGAGAGATTGGTTTGTACCCATCTTGTTCCAAATTAGCAAAGCAGGCAGATTGATAGGAGCTATAACCCTGATTGATTGTTCTTCTTCTTCTTCTTCTTCTTCTTCCACTTTTAGGCTTGAATAAATCCTGTTTGGCTTGACCTCGGGCTGTCTTTTATCGAAGACAGAGCCGAAGTCACAAGTCTGTGAGCATATATTAATTTATTGCTTTACATCTGAGACAGCTTGCTGTACTTGTAACCCTGGATTTTTTGTTGATGGGGTCAAATCATCAACACAGGGGGACCGCCGGCTTTAAGTGCCCTCCGAAGCACGGAGACGATCATAAGAAATTTCAGACCTCTCCGGATTCGAACCCGGCACCTTAGTGTCAGCAGTTATTCGGCTAACATACTAGGCTAATGAGCGACTCGATTGATTGTTAATGATGGCAATCGTTAAACCAAAAAGAAGAATTTAGGGCTTGAATCTTACAGTGAGGGGTTTCTGGGCTTATTGGAACAAAGCTACAATGTCAGATACGATAACATCTTATTGGCAAGGGGTAACGTAAGCTGCGCTCCACATTACCCGGAATTTATTCTTATTCTGCAAATAACACAATGTCGAGTTAACATCGAAGGAGATCCACCCTTTTCCTAGTAGTAACCACCCGAATGGTTGGAGTGCAGGGGGCCGGAGCGGAGAGTCGGTTTTAACAAAAGCAATTACGCAAATCTCGAATCCGCCGTAAAATCTAGTTTTGCAGTCTATGCAGAAATGTTAGGTGAAATTACTGGGTGCCAATTTACCTTGGGGATCTAATTAAACTAAGGCGATCTAATTACCATGTCTAGTGCCATGTTACCTCAACTTAAAAGTGCAAAAAATAAACCCGTAAAAACAAGTTTTTCACTATAAATCCTTTATATACAATACTCAATTTTATAAAAAAAATCATTGGGTCCAGCAGTTCTTTATCATCGTAGCTATCGGCAGTTATACGAAGGAAGTTTCCGCAAACGTCACCTGACCCTGGTGACCTTAGCAGTTTTTTGAGTTGGTGTTTTTCTTTATCTTTTTGTAATCGATGTTGACGTTGTGTTGCAGTTTCGATCTTTTTCTCCATTACTATGATTGCAATTATTGACAAAAAATAAGGATGTTAACACAAAATACTATAAAGATGTGTACTAATCGGATAAGTACTTAAATAGTATATAGGTAATTTTTTTTTAATTAAACCATAAAAATTTAATTTTTTCACTTTTTTTTCGTAAAATGTGAAAATTTCAAATTTTTTTTGGCAAAGTGTATTGTCATTGGGGACGAATCTATGTGCAAAATTTCAGCTTGATTGGATAGCGCGAACTGGGTCAAATTTGATTTTCTAAATTTTCGCGTATTCAAGCAGAAAGGTGATACAAATATAAAGGATTTAATAATAAAAACCATCATATCATACAAAATACCACGAATCTTCTCATGTAATAAATTATGACGCGCCTGCTGAAAGGTTAAATACAGTAAGCGAAATTAAATTAGTGCCACCCATGTTGTATGGGGTAGATTTTGTTTAAAATGAATTTGTAAAAAACAATGCGTTAGTAAAGGTTACATAATAATTGACAACTCTAAAAAATTATATGATTTATTAAAAACAATTACAAAACATTTTAAATCAAAAAATTTTGAAAATTTTTAAGCGAAATTCTAATAGTGCCACTACGTTTAGCCGTTTAATTTTTAAAAAATATTGAAGAATTCTAAGTCTAATACTTGGTGCCCCCTCCTTTATGAATTATTACTTCAAAAATCCTATTTGACATTGAGTTTATAAAATTTTGTAATAACTCTATTGAAATTTTCTTCCATGCTTCACGTATGGCATTCTTTAGTTCTTCTAAGCTATTGTACTGCCTCCCACCTCTGTAAACTTGTCGAGCAAGAAGTCCCCATATGTTTTCTATTGAGTTTAGATCAGGACTTCTTGCTGGCCAAATCAACAATGGTATTTCTCTAGATGAAAACCAATCTTTCACACGTCAAGCAGTGTGTATGGCCGCATTATCATGTTGGAAAATGCAGTCATCGGGCATAATTTCTTCTATCATAGGCACTAAACCATCTTCTAAGACTTCAATATAATTTTCCGCATTCATACGATGGTTTATCCACGCAATTTTAGATTTTCCATAAGACGAAATCGCTGCCCATATCGTACAAGAGCCTCCTCCAAAATTACGACTCATTTTAATATGTTTTTTGTTGCAAATATCATGCCAATAATAGGAAAAAGCATCGGGTCCGTCCAAATTAAATTTCTTTTCATCACTAAATATAACTTTTTTCCATTCATTATTCCAATGCATGTGATTTCGAGCAAACTGAAGACGAGCTTCTCTATGTTGGGGTGTTAATGGTGGCTTTTTTACTGATTTTGTGTAAATTAAATTTTTATCCGCTTGTAACACTTGTTGAATTCGTCTCACTGTTACTGGTAATTGTAATTTTGATTTGATTTCTGATGCAGTTTTCGAAGAACCTCTTATTTCTTTAAGAAGTCTGCGTTTATCTCGATGTGACAGTTTTCTATTTTGGTCAAATTTTCTGTTTTTACCATAATTTTTACCTAATTTGCAATAATTTGCTACTAAATGATGTGATCTTTTTATTTGTTTTGCTATGCTTCTAACAGATACATTTCTTTCCCTCAATACTTTTATTTTAGCAATTTCTTCATTTGATAAACCTTTTCCGCGTCCCATCTTGCTACTTTTAATTAAAAATTTGATGTTATTGGATTTATACGAAGACAATAAGCAGCTCTTACCTTACTTAAAAATAAATTTAAATAATATTTAATCTTCATCAAAAATAATGTACCTGGCTCTAATATAATTTCGCACAGAAATAACACAACTTACTGATGTTCGCGTAACAACGTATCATTTAAAACTAAAAATAATTTCAAACCAGGGATTTTTTTCTGTAAATGCAATCATACCATTATGTGTTTACCTATGCATAATCATTTTCATATCTACTTCTTATATTACACATAATATGTGGAATTATTCCTTTATCATCACGGTGGTTCTACTCGAATTTCGCCTACTGTAGTAAACAGGTAATTTTTTTTTAATAGAACCATAAAAATTTAATTTTTCACTTTTTTTTTCGGAAAATGTGAAAATTCGGAAATTTTTTTTGGCAAAGTGTATTGTCATCGAGGATCAATCCATGTGCAAAATTTCAGCTTGATTGGTTAACGCGAACTGGGTCAAATTTGACTTTCTAAGTTTCACCGTATTCAACCAGAAAGGTGAAACTAATATAAAGGATTTAAAAATAAGACAAATTACAACATTGAAATCAATTCGGCCTCAATGCTTTAAAGATTCATGAACCTTGTATTAGACCCTAAGGGTACGTGTATGTTGGAGCTCTAAGCAGTGATGGTTGCAGTGATTCTAGCAAAGCAGTGATTTGTAATGCATTGATTCTTATGGGACCGTTTATGTTAAAGCAGCGCGCAAGTCAATGTTAATTCGTAGAACAGCGATTAGAGCTAAACAATTTCTTCGCTTTATCAGTTATCACAGCTTCAATATAAACGTACCCTAAGAATCGCAAGTTCAAGTATATCAACTTCAATGTAATTAAAAGTTAAAAACCAAGGTAACCAATGGCACCTAACTAGTCTGTTACGTGGTCAATATTGACAGTTTCTATTTACTGTGCTACTATTCCAAATTTGCGGATTTCACTGAACAATTCCCGAGAAGAGGTATCTGCTAAGCTAGTCTTGTATTCGAACACTAATCTTCGAAACACCGATCATTAAATATACCCCACTTATCACACTAGTCTACTAGTTTACTCCTCTTTTCTATTACCACCACCACCGCACTACAAACAATTGAGATGAAATCACATCAATGGCAGCTTTGCCAGGTCCAGGAATTTTTACCGAATCTCGGGATTTTAGAATTTTTAGAATTTTAAAACAGAAATTTTTTTTATTTTTCTGTAAATCTGGTGAAATTAACCCGTGTGTGGTGAAAAAAACTAACTAGCACAGTAAAAAATTAGAAGTCTCATTGTAACAAATTGTTGTTAAATTTGGTTTGGTGCAATTAATACATAGCACTCTGTAGACTCCTTTTGTCAGGTGATATTGACAATTCCGAATGTAAGCATTTCAGTCAAAGGTGGTTATTCTGACAAAAAGGATTCCTTTCTGAAAAGATAAACTTATTCTGTAACTATAAAGAATCCATTAATGACAGACTGTCCTTTAAGTAGCGATCTTCAATCATCGACAAAGCAGAACATAAAGGTGCTGTTAAAGAATTCGTTAGATTTACAGAATAAGAAAATTCTTTACATAAATGTAACATAAATTATTTTATGTTATAATTATAATTATAATTACATAAATTATTTACAAAATAATCTCAACATTTAGCTCAAAAATTAACTAGTATTAATCAATTTTTTATAATCACCAAATCTACGTGGTGCGCACCTGCTCACTCTGTTAGCTACCAGTTTCCATAATTTTCGCAAAAACAAAAGTTGGGCGTCTCGGCAAAATGAAACTGCTCACGAAGAATTAGCCGGGTATTAATGTTTTTTGAAACAAGGTTTTATACGACAACTTTCGAGTGTAGGACTAGGAAAACCTACCAATTTATTTGTAGGACAATGTGGCCATTTAATTATGCTAATTTTTACCAATCTATAGTAACAAAATTAGCCAGGTATTAATCATTTTTTATCACCGAGTAATTTCTGCATGTTTGAGGGGAGGGACACTCTTGATTATACCATTTTTTTGGTAGGACAAATGTTGTTTCCAATTTCTTATAAAATAATCTCAACATTTAGATAAAAAATTAACTGGTATTAATCAATTTTTTATAATCACCAAATCAACATGTTTTACACCCGCGCACTCAGTTAGCTACCTATTTCCATAATTTTTGCAGAGGAAAAACTTGGACGCCTCGGTAAAAGTAAAGCCGCTTACGAAAAATTAGCCGGGTATTAATTGTTTGTCAAAAAGGCCCATGGTTCCCGGACTAATAAGTCAGCCATTTGAAAAATTGTAATCGGTTCAGCATAAAGTTGTCTACCAATATATGTTAATAGCTTTGCGAGTTGTTGTTTGGCCGATTTACAATAATTGATTAAATGAGGGTAAAACCCTTAAAACTGCGGGCATCTCAAAATGCCAATTTTGAACTTATGCGCCTTTTTGCACGTGAATGCCGCGATATCCCTTGGATATCGGATTATCTCTATGATTTTTATTATCTCTATGAGATGATAATAATTTGTTTGTAAGTTTGTACGCTTTGTACGCCAATCCGGGCTACTCAACGTTGCCCAGCGATTCTTAACCCGTGTAGCGCCCCCTCTAGGGGTGCGCGATAACAGTAAATGGGAGCACGAGCATAATTATATATAAAAAAACCGTTAAATTAAAGGTGAAGATTTACTTCTTTGACCACATAATTAGAGAGTAAATTTTCGTCCGCCACCCTGTTACCGGGTACCGTTCGACTCAGAAGACCTCAAGGAAGCGACAGGTCCCATCTGCGAAGCGGGGTGAAAAACCGAAAACATCAAAATTTCATAAAATTTAAACTCGAATTAATTTTCGAACATTTTTGGAATCGAGTTGCGACGCGAATCGCATTCCCTGCCCGATATTCGAAAATTTGTTCTTCAAAAGGTAACCAATTTCCAAATAACATAAAAATTTATTTTAAAATCGACCACGAGAGCTGCGCCAATGAGTTTTTAATTGCGAACTTTATCACGATGTTAATTTCCCATTGAGTTATTGTTAAATGATTGAAAGTAAAATTAATTGGGGATAACTACTGTATTATCCTCTTATAAATTAACAAAACTAGTGGCTAACCAGGACGATAATTTTTAATACAAATTTTTTTTTTAATAAGAAAGGGTGGGAGAAGAAAGAAGACGGCGGGTTGTCGTTCGGGATTGGCGCGGCAAGTTTAAATGTAGGGTCGACACGGCCGATTTTTGGTTTCGTATTAAGAAAAATTGAAGAGAAAACGGGGGGTTCTGGACCTCCGAGAGTCGGCGGTTAACGTCGTAACGTTTTCTCGGATAACGACGCCTTATTCATGATGTCCTTAAAAAAGGCTTGAATACCAGAACAATTATTCGTGACCTTTGCGAGCCGGCGGTTAGCATTGTAACTTTAATTGGGGACCACGGTTGAGTAACGAATTTTAGTAAACCGGGAGGGTTTGCTCGACTAACGAAACGTCAGTTGTTGACCTCTCCAAGTCGGCGGCAGTTTTAGTCGTAACTTGTGCTCGTATTATCGAAGATTTATTCGTTAAGTACGGGAAGAGAAAACGAAAGTTCTTGACCTTTGCGAGTCGGCGGTTGACGTCGTAACGTGTGCTCAGATAGCAACGGCTTATTCATGTGGTTCCTCAAAAGGGTTTTAATACCAAAACAATTATTCGTGACCTTTGCGAGCCGGGGGTTAGCATCGTAACTTTAATTGGCGACCACGGTTGAGTAACGAATTTTAGTAAACCGGGGGGGGGGGGGAGGAGTGCCCGACTAACTAAACGTCAGTAGTTTACCTCTCCGAGTCGGCAGTTTGTTTATTTGTCCGACCCCATTGGAGTCCGATTTCGGAGAAGGATTTTTCTTAAATTTGATAAATTCAAATTTTTTCATTTTCACGTCGATAATAATCGGGAAAAGAAATCGAAAAGTTAATTAGAAGTTTTTCAAAATAATCGTTCCTCCACCGTTAAAACTCACCCTTTTTGTTTATTGGAAAAAGAACAAGAATTTGAAACGAAAATTTTCACAATTCAACTTTTCGTCGTTTGGTTGTTGTAAGGAACCATTTCTGAAAAAATTCTTGAGGAACAAAAATAAAGTCATCCGCAAGAACCAAGCGACAGTGGCAAAACATTTTCAAAAATTTCAAGGGTTTACGCGATACGGGCGTAACAAAGTCAAAGTTTGAATTTTTCTTATTTTGACCCGTAGCTACCTTATTAGTGGACCGAATTTAAATTTCTAAACGGCATCGAATAGGTACGGTCGATCTCCACAAATTCGATCATGTTCATTTTTTTCCCATCTCGATCGGTGGAGCCGTAAAATCCAAACCAAATTTTGAAATTTTTTTTTGAAGGGGGTAAGCCTTAATTTGCTTTTGAGAAAAAATTTTTTTCAAAAATTTGCAAATTTCACACCGGAGAAGTATTGGCCTGGCACGTCGAAGAATTTTGGATCGAAATTTGTTTATTTTATTTTGTCTTTGCTGAAAACATTCGCTACAAAGAATGAATTTCCCATTGAGTAATTGTTAAGTGATTGAAAGTAAAATTAATTGGGGATAACTACTGTTTTCCTTTTATAAATTATCAAAATATTATTTCAATTGCAATAAAAGCTTAACCATGACTGAGACGTCCGGAGTCAAGTGTATTTTATAACGGCTGACTTAAGACTGATAGATATGGGTTAGGCCATTGCAACATATGATGATCGGCGATTTTAGAAAAAGGTGAACATTTTTTAAATATCTTGAATGTACAGAGTTGGTCTAAATAAAATTTGCATAACTAGTTATTTTATAAATAAAATTCCTTAGAAATTGCTTAACTACCAAATAAATTGAATTTAGCCATAATTTTGGCACCAATGGCTAATGTCTGGTTAGCTTCTAGTCTACAAATTATTTACTCTTGATAGCACCGAAGTTTTCACAACACATTTTTAATAAATAGTATTTATAAACTTCTTGCATAATTGAAAAAAATGGTATAACAATCAGTATTTTGATATTATTTCCATTTTGTTGATATTTAAATCATTACAAACTAAATAAATATAAAGATAAATGAAAACTTATTATGTTAATATTTGACAAAATCCTATCGATTTTTCTCCCAAAATCTAAAAATTTTGCTAAAGCAAATAGTGTTCTCGACCTTACGGTCTCGCATTTTTAAAGTAAATTTTTGAGTTTCCACTACTATGCTTGTAGGCTTTTCGTGCTATAACTTAGATGATTTAATTTATCAGCGATTCCGTTAAAATTGTATTTGAATTTAATTTACATAAATTTTACCGTCAGGTTAATCCTTCATTTAATAAGTTTAATTCTGATTTAATTAATAAAATGTGCGTCCTGAGTCCGATCCTGCAGAGTTCCGTAAATTAAAGTTTCTGCATATTTATTTTAACAATTTAACAATTTTTTTAATTTGCAATGCAATGCAATGCAAATGAAATATTGATTCGTTTGGTCGAATCTTAAAAATTCATGATTGGTGAAAATAAACCAATCAACAAACTTTAATTAATTTGAGAGTATTTGAAGTATAACCAATATAAAAATCATAAAAAAATTGATTTTTAGCTACCTATACAGAAAAAAACTAAAGATGCGGCGAATTAAATATTGGATGTAACAATTAACATAATATATTAGTTGGTACAACTGAGGTTCAACATAAGCAAAAGCTAAGTAAAAATAAGTAAAAACTCGAAAAGTTTAAATTACTATTTAATTCGAATTTACTTTATCTTCAATTAAAAATAGATGCAATGTTGTTAAAAGCATGTAGTCAATTTAATTTTCCAATTATGGCTTAAATGAAGTTTAATTTAATTCCAGCTTATATGAATTTATAAAAGGATTTGCCATTTAATATTTTACATGATTGAATAATTTTAAAATTCAACATGCAATTTTAATTCTGTAAAGGAAATTCAATAAAAGTAATGTACTTAATTGATTTAAGCTTGCAGTCATTATCTGGCTATTTAACAAGTAGTGCAGAAAGCTACATTAGTGACCACTAAAGTTAGCCGTTCCAGCAGTAACGAATTAGTGGACACTACATTAACGCCATTAGGCTCATCGTTGTAAATCGAGAAAACCGACACAATAAAATGGATTAAAGCAGAATACTGCAATAATGGTGAAGAAAAATTACGTCAGCTAATAAAAATTAGAAAATTACTAAATTAATTGCTATTCACTAGTCTTTAAATTTGATGGATGTACTAGGAGACAGCAAGCCTCCGGAATCCAGCCGTAAGAATTAAGGCGCAACAGATGTTTAAAATATTTATTGACCTACCAAGTTTCTTTTATATAAAATTTAAAAAATATTTTTTTATTTGATCCTATATAGGAGTTTTGAACAAAACCGAAACCTCCCCTTAATCTGCAAAATAATATCTTAGTCATGGGTTTAGAGGCAAAAAAAAGATGTAAGAAATTTGAACATGAGCTGAATTTATTTTTGGTGCTGTGTAAGAAATTTTGTCTGTGTTTTTGCTTACGTAACACCCATACATGTTAAGCTTTATTTTCTACTTTTACAAATGATACGTGCGTGTGTGAATAATTTCGTATTCTACCTTATTTAGATCTCACGTTTCTTCTTAAAAACTATACCTTTGTAACAGCGAGTAACTAATTTAAAAAACGCTCTCAATTTTTAGCTAAAAGATTTTATTTTTAACAAAAAAGTGTGCCTTCCGATGTTATTTTCTTTTAAAATGATCTTATAAAAAATGTTCGAAAATGCTTCAAAAGACAAAACTGATTGCAACTGTCACAAATCATTCTATAATGTAAATTCAATTCAAAGCAATTTGGAGTAAAAAGAATAAATATTGCAACCTCAGAAAAGCAAAAATATATTTTTAGTTTATATTCTCTATTTTTAGAAATTATATAAATTCTATAATCGGATATTCTTAAAAATTTAAATGCTATTGCACATTAAAACATATTAAGCAGTGGCGTAACCAAGAAGATATTTTATAAAAATTAAAAAATTTTAATTCTCTGATTTTTGATAAAATTAAATCTGTGATAACTGACGCCCAACGTGGGGCGCTATTGTGATGTTCTTTGCCGTATCACCGTTGTCTTAACTGTAACATGTTAAGGTGTACGAAGGACCTTTTAACGATTTTTTACAATTTCAAAATTTCAAGTAATAAAATAATTAATAACGTAAGTTTCGTTTGCGAAATTCTGTTACACCAATGAAACACATAAATCTTAAGACAAATATATTAAATTTCCACCTTTATATTTCACTGTTGGCTTAATTGAATTTAAAAAAAGAAGCTTTCTTGAGTTTGCAAGGCTTAACCCGTGGTTTCAATTCTGTTTGTGTTAGTCAATTTTTCGGTAGATTTATAAAAGTACATTGCAGAATTTTAATCCAATTAATGGAACAAAGCATGTTAATACAAAAAGGATCAACAGAAAAGAATCAATTAATTGTGTTCGTTTACGCATGCTTGTGACATAACCATATTGATAAGAAAGAAATAATGAATTAAATGAATTAAAGTACTGACATTATAGAGGTTCAAAGAGCAAAGATGAAAAGCAGTAATTTATAAGGTTTGGATTTTCTTCATTTTAATAAAATACTATAATATGTACGAGTAATGTAAGATAATAAATAATATTTGTTACGCGATACTAAACAAACTGAAAACTTTGTTTTTTTCTCGGGGTAGGAAAATTTTATTATAGGTATTTGGGTGAGATAATGAAGCTGCCAATAGATAAACTCGATAATTTTGCGTATAAAAGAATCAGTAAATTTGGCTGTGTAAACTGTACTGCTGTTCGGCAATATTTAATAAAAAACACTGCGACTTACTGCCTAATACATCTACTTACAGCTTAATACTTCCTATTGCTGCCTACTGTAATATTACCGGTATTATCATAATGTATTACCAACATATCAGCATTAAGTGGTAGCCTTAAGCAGTATTGCTAGAACCAAGTAGTAAAAAGCAGCGTTAGGCAGTCAACAGCAGTATTAGATCAGTAGTAAATGGCAGTATCAGCAGTAAGTGGTAGTATTAGGTAATATCAAGCAGTATTTGCACTTTTTAGCTGTATCTAGCAGTAGTAACTGTAATAAGTTGTAGTATTAGCAATATGCTAATAATTCCCAATACTGCCAATACTGCCTAATTAATTTGTTACTGCCTAGTGCAGCCATCCACTGATAACAATGCCATTTATTACCTAATACAAGTTGATACTATCTCATACTGTTTCATACTTCCAATATTGCCATTTACTGTAAATACTGCTTACACCGCCAGTTAATGTACATTATATTATTATATTAAATAACTAGAATATTTGATAATTGAAGATTTGCGATACTGACTCTTTAAAATGTAAGGTTAATGTAAGGCCAGTGCAAATGTACAATTCAAATTTTCGTAAAAGCTTAACCCTTTCAGTTATGAATTTTCAATTTTTTTGTAAAAATTATCAAATTTGGTAAACACACAGAATGATTTTGTTTAATTGTTTGGCCTTTGTTAAAAAAATAAAATAAAACTCTGATAAACTATATGTAGTACGCCATGACCGAAAGGGTTAATCCGACATGAATAATTAACAGATTAGGTAAAGCAAAACTTGCCTTTTATATACAAATTTCATATAATTGGTTCTGATGAAGAAGAGAAAACTCTTCATATAGAGTCAGTCAAGTTGAATAAAATGGACAAAATGCAAAATTAACCCTGAGGAAATCGAAACGATAATTTAAATAATAATTGGGTCTGGCAATTTATTCCTAGAATACGGGGGAATTGAGGAATTTTGGACCTTGCAAGATCAACTCGCTTGGAAACCACCCACAGGTGCTATGACGGAAAACCAAATACAAAAGACATTTATTCCAAAAACCAATACGCATAAACCAAAATTACATCTGTGGCTAGAAAATATGATTATCGAAATACCAACACCTACGATCGACAAAAACCAATAATGACGTTAACAAAAATGCTAAAAATAACAAATAATGTAAAATTGCAGCAGTAACGAAAACAAAAAATCTCTTACTATACCGATAAAACTTTAAATTCATTTAAAGACGCTTTAAAATTACGAAATCAACAGCATTTCGGCAACAGAAAGCAAAATAATAATGTGACTTAGCACGACAAAAACGGTTACATTCGGAATTCCCAATATCACCATAGTCCAGTAACCAGGGAGTTTTACCTGACAAATTTCTGTGGCAAATGATTAAAAACTGATTCCTCTGAAATTTTGATCGTAGAATCCAAATTTGAGGTTTGCGCACAAAATTTCCTTATGTTAAAGCAGCCATATTAAAAAAACGTTGCCAAATCACGTTTTTTTGCAAAAAACTCAAAAGTTTGCGCAACTTATTAATTTCTTGAAAAAATGTCATGTATCCAAAAAAAAGTAGATGAAATTTTCTACAAAATGACTTTTTCGTTTATTTCCTAGGACAAAAATTAACGCCGCAGGTGCCATTCGCGTTTTTGCTGGTTTTTCGAAAAATTCAAATTTCATGATTTCTCGAGTGAAATAAAGGTTTCCGTGCCAACGGCAACGGGTAAAATAGCCTCTGGTCGGCATGGAATTTAAATTTTTCAAATTTTTTCAAAAAATTTCAAAAAAAAGTTGAATTTTTCAAAAAACCGGCAAAATGCGAATGGCGCCTTCGGCGTTAATTTTCGTCCTAGGAAGTGAACCAAAAAGTCATTTTGTAGGAAATTTTATCTACTTTTTGACTCTTTTAATTTATTTTTTCGAAAAATCAATAGAGTGCCCAAAATTTTGATTTTTTTGCAAAAACACTAGATTTTTAAGTAAATATTTCTTCAATTAGAATAAATTTTATATCAAATTTAATTTTTGAATTTCAATAATTACTTCAAAACACCAAAAAATTCTTTGTGTACACTAAAGAAAGTAGCACATGTTGCTGCCCCCTCCTTCAGATCGAATTTTTTTAATTAAAATTAAAAACGTTTCCGTTGTTTGAGCTTCAACGGTCGCGAAGCTACTTGTAAAAATTGGGCGAGGGAAGTTGTAAATATGATAGCTCCCCCCCAAGTGAAATCTTGAGATAAAAACGGTGTTAAAATTGTCAAAAATTTAAGTCACCTATAGTTTTGAAAAAAATTAAATTACAACGAAGAATATTGAAGTTCATTGAAGCTCAAATGAAGCTCTATCGATGGACACCAAAAATTACGCAACAATTACTTTGAAAATGACATAAAACATAAAAACATGTCTACAGCCCCCCCCCCCCGCCCGATCTAAATTTTTTGCGAATAAGTCCCGCAACGGTTGAGGTTCAAAGAAACGATCAAAATGGAAGCTCTTTGAGGCTTAAACAAAGCTCATAAGATTAGGAAGGAGGGGGCAGCGGCAAGTACCACCTTCGAAGGAAAAAATTATAAAAATTAAAATATACCGATAAAACTATACAACTAAAATTTAACCATTTATGATTCAGCTTGTGTAACCGGTTTCGTACACTGTAGGACATTACATCCTTTACAAAAAAATTTTTTTTAGCCATACACTACCACGCTAGCTTAGTGTTGATTGGCGGGCGAACAGGGATTTGCGATGTTTATAAAGAGGCCTCCGTGGAACCACCCATCCAAATATACCTCATAAACCAAGCTTGCTTTCCGTGATCTACAAAAGCTGATTTACACTATGAGATTTCTCATGTGATTTTATCGTATGAAAAATCCTATCTAAAATCGTAAGCTGCGTAAGCAATTATTTTTAATATGACAAGTCGTACGATAAGTCACATGAGAAATCTCATAGTGTAAACCAGCTTTAACGCAAACTTTGTTTAGTTTAAACTATTCATTATTAAATTAATCATTAAAATATTTTTGATGAACCAAGAGTGATAATTGGTCTTATATTCACAATTTTCTTACAAAAATTATCAGATGCTTTTCGGGTAACCTGATTGATTTTACAGTATAATTAATTTTTATTGATATAAAACGTTTTACATTCTCGTATTCTAAAATTGCGAAAAATTATTGTTGGAAAATTGAAAACAACCAACTTATGATAATTATGGAAAGGAATAAAAATGAAAGAATGTAACAAATAACCAGATAAATATAATAGCAAAATAACAATATAACAATTAACAAAAACAGAAAATAAAATATGAAAAACATTAACAATGAGTAGATTAGTTAATTAATTAATGATTAAATCCAATTTGAGTCTGTTTTGTGGCGACCTGTGCGCTGAACAAATGCGCGTATATAGCAGTATCGTCAGCGTACAGTGCCTGTTTTGTTTTGTCGAATGTGGGAATGTCGTTTATGTACAGGTTAAAAAGCTTCAGCGCTAGGACAGAGCCTTGGGGTACTCTTACGTCGATCCTTTTGGTATCGGATAGTATAGCGCAGGGGTGGCCAACAGGTCGATCGCGAAGCAATTTTTAGTCGATCATAGCTGCCAACACTAAGTCGTGATTTAAAATGAACCGACTAGGAAACCAAAAAATTTACGGAAATTTAAGGAAATCTTAGAAATTAATTTCAGATAATCTTGCTTCTTAATTTTTTTGAAAGGAAATCATGAAACAATGCAAAAGAAATTTTATCCAAGCAAATTTTAGGAAATTAGGAGAAATTTTAGAAAATCCGGGTAAATCTAGAGAAATCCAAAAATATGTTAAAAAAAAGAAATCTGGTGTATTTGTGTATTTGTGGTGTATTTGTGTATCTGGTGTATTTCTGGTCTGTGTGCTTTCCTCGTAATAAGCTAAGAAAAAATGTTGCTTTGTCTACTTTTACCTTAATAAATACAATTCAAATATGATTTAGAGTTCCCACTTGTTTGGAAAACCTGGAAAATCTGGAAAAGTAAGGGAATTTAAAATTTTCCTAATTTTGTCAGAGAAAAGTCTGGGAATTTCTCATTTTTAGTGCCAAGTCAGGAAAACTAAATCATTGTTGTATTAGGATGGAAAGATTAACTTTTCCTGCGTAGCGAGTTTTTTCATTTGCGAGGTGAGTGGAACGAGCCGAGCCGAGCGAATGGAAAACTTGCGTGGCAGGAAAAGTTACCTTTTCGTCCAAATAAAACATATTATTTTTTCTCAAAACGAACAAAATTTTAAAATTAACTCGGCTAACTAACTCGGGAACGGCGCTAGATATCAAAAACCTGAGCAAAAAATTCTCCCCCTTGCTTGGTACCCACCCCCGTAAATTATTATTGGTAGGAAGGAATATGCAAAAATTCAGATCGATTGCGCGCAAATAATTCGAAAGGTAGATAATATTTTAATCCGTCAACCAGTTTTAATTTAATCAAATTGAAATAAAAATAAAAATAAAAATAAAAATAAACAAAAGTTTATTTTGGAAATGGTAAAATAAACTTAAAATAATTTTTGGAAAAGGTAGATATTAAAATTACTCAATTTTATTAAAATAATGTCACATTTCTAGTTATTTTTTTACCTGCCTAGGCAGTTTTACTTTCGAAAAAAACTCTACGCCACCTGGTTTTATATATGTCGCTAAGGCAAAGTTTGACTTTCGTGTTTAAAATCGATAATGAAACAATTGACTTTCGTGTCGTTTGGAGAAAATTGAAAAAAATTATTATATTAAGATTTTAATAGGTAGATCGCGAAAAATTTTAAGAAACATAGTCGATCGTATATACAATGAAGTTGGCCACCCCTGGTATAGCGTATATTTTGACTGTGATCGTTCTGCCCGCGAGGTAGGAGAGAATTAGTTTTATCATGTCATTGCTGAACTTGTATTTGATTAGGTTCTGGCGAAGGCTTTCTCGATTTCTAAAAGTGACTTTCTCATTATTGAATTGACCTATTAGGTACGTCGTTGACAATTTGGGTCACTTGCAGTTTGTTTGTTTCCGTTTTTTTTAATTCAAAAAAATTCAATAAATCAAATTCGGACGTAATATTATCAAAGTTGTCTAGAATCCACTTAGTCCTTCTACTAACACACCTCTTTGTGAGATTTGTTACAAATTATTCATAAACGGCCAAAAATAGACAAATTGCAAAATGCACTTACCTTTAATCTGGTGTTAAAGCAGAGGTTTAAAGGATTTTCAACAACAGTGCATTTTTGTTTGCAGCTATAAAATATATGCAATTCGAGCACGAGAACTTGAAAATAATATTAGAGTATGTGTCGAAAATATGGGGTTTCTTTAGAAAATAAATAAAATGATTGTACTCTAAAACGGTTGAAATAATTCATTATTTGGTTCATAGAATTGCAATAGAACTGTTGAACTTTTAATGTAAGTAGATTTTGTTTTAAAAATCTTAGAATACAAATTTATAATAAATGGAGTTCATAAAATAAATATTAAATTTATAATGAACGTAGCTAATTTAAATGCAGCATTTCATTGCTGCATTAGTTCTAAAAGCGTGAGCGTTAATTTTAAAGGACTATGTAGTGTAAGCCATGTAAATCGAGGAAACTTCAACTCAGAGCACTTAAATAGCCCAGAACAAATAATACGTTTCTGTCATTTTAACGTTATTTCTAAAGTTTATATAGGGTCAGTTAAACTTTAACCGTTGACCACAATATTTTGGTAAATTGAAATAACTAGTTAAAAAGTTTTTGTTGGCTTTGTTATTCAGTATGTGCTTCAGCGTTGGAACATTGCCCATTCCGGTATTCATTATGATGTCAAAAAGTCGTTCGATCTAACCTTTCTGCCTTAAATTTATTTTAAGATAGAAAATTATAAAGCAAATGAAAAGTTTACGACATCAGCGTATGAACCGAAAAATTCAATTCACGATCAGATAAACTGAATTCTAATTTAAAAATGCTTAGAATTCAGCATTCAAATTCAAAGAACTTGGCTCGCTTATGTTCTGCATGACGTGTATTTCAACTTCAAAATTTTTAAGCTTTTTTTTTTGCTTTTTACAAAAGCATTACAATTTGAATTGTAAATACTTGTACATACAAATATATGTAATGTGTTTTAACTTTAAAAACTTAGTTTCAGCAATATAAATTTTAATGAGTTCATAGTTACTACGCTGAAGGATATTTTTGCGAAATATGACAAAAACATAATATTGAATAATGAATACCAAGTAGTAGTCAACTTTTGGTCTAAAAGTTTATAAACATTGAAATTTTGAAACTTTTTGCTTTTCAATTTATTACTTTTCATCCTATGATACCAAATCGGAAGAAAAGAAGAAACTTTTTGTAATTATATACATTGCAACAGTCCGATTCATACTCAACATCTAAATTCTGACGGCTCAAAGTTCTCTCTATCTCTTCATCTTTTTAATAATTTATTTTAACTCTATCAAATTGCATCGATGCAAACTTCATTACACTCCCGAGCGAATAATACTATAACAAACATACAATTTGTTATTTTTTTATTTTACTCAAAAACTATACGGTCAATTAAATGTTCGGAACAGTTATTTTTATTAAATCATATTGCTTAAGAAGACGATATAATATAAATCCATAAAATTTGATATAGTAGAGTCTCGAAACAACGAATATAAAAGTCATGTTTGTTTTATAAATATTAATTTCGAATCAATTTTTTTTCTCTACTTTTTATGCTACAAAAATATTTTTATATTACACTGAATCATTATTTGTTATTTATATCTTGACAACGAAATATATTAAGTATGCTATAATACCCTAGGGCGTATAAATCATAATGCCAGCTTATTATGCTCTCTCATCGTAATTATATGCACAAGTCACGGCAAACTAGCAAAAAAGGAATTTATAAATTTTCTGAAATTTAAATGCAGTGTAATATAAAACGTTGTATGCAACACGGGCATTACTCGATGTTTATCCTCCCGGGCAACTTAAAAACTCTCGGGCCTAGCGGCCCTCGACCTTTTAAATTGGTTGCCCTCGACATACACATCGTCATAATGCCCTTGATACATAAATAACGATTTCTTTATTTTTTTTATACTATAAAAAATTATAAAAATTTGGATTTAATATTAAAAAAACAAACATAATTTTTGCTGTTCACTGTTTCGAGACTGCTGTAGTCATATGTAAATTTTATATATTTTTAAAAATTTTATTTATTGTAAATTTTTTTAAATATTTTGAATTTTCTGATTTTCTCGCGAACTAGTTGAGGTGGCAACAGTTGGGTGGGAAATCAGGTATTACGCTGCCAAGATGGCTGCGTTTTGACTGACTGTATCTCTTAAATGTTCGATTGCGATTTATTTTGATTCTGATTTAGTTTTCCTAATCTATTACAATTTAATTTAAGTAAATTATTTTATTTTTGAATTTGACATTTAAAAGTTCGATTATTTTTGGAAATTAATTGATGTTTTGGATATTGTAAATATAAGTTTAAAACTGAAGAGATAACGTAATTATCGAAATATTTGGAAAATTGTAATTGATTTTTGAATGATATACCTATCTACTTATAAATTTAAAATTTTAAAAATTACGGCGAAGAAATGATAAATGCGATGCGAGTGCATATGGGTACGCTTATCTCGCAAGTTTACCTTTCTATTTATATTAGAAATTTTATTTTACATTAAATTAATTAACCTTCCAGGTTAGTCGTAATTTCCTGAGCGCCTAACTTGATTTGAGCCTCACTTGGGAACGCCTGTCGTATAAACAAAATTGTTACTTAATAATGCCAATTTCTTATAATAAGTACAGTAGAACCTGTATAGCTGACTCTGTCAAGCTGGACAATTCTGAGAATTTCTCTTGTTGGTGGATAGATGCTTATAAGCTGATGACATACAAGTTTGATTACACAAGTTTCTTTATAATTGTTATCTAAAAAATTTTTGCAAAAATAATATGTAAATTAAATCATTAAGTTTGCTGAGAAGTACATAGTGCAAATAAATTCTTATCAAAATCAATAATAACATGATATTATGTTTGCAGGCTTCATTTACATGTATTTATTATTTATTTCAGCCTTTTAGTGGACACATTCAGGAGTGGACATCAGAAAATAGGTCCCGTTTATTTCGAGCTATACAGGTTTTACTGTAAAAGCATCAGAGATATCTCTCCTGCTATTGGATTAATCTTGTTGGAATATTATTATTAAAGTTTTTATCAAAATTAAGCGTTGGGATCAGGTTAAATTTTATTATATTATAAGCAATATAGCGCAGGTTTTCCCGATCGCAAGGGGATGTAGACCTGGAATAAGAGTAGTTTTGAAATGATTGATAATAATTGCTTGTCATTAATAAATTGATTTATTAATCAAAATAAATTGGTATTAAAATCATAGCAGCTTTTTTCATAACCCGGGGACTGGTATGTCATCCCTTGAGATAAAATCATCCCAAGATGAACAATCAGCACTCCATGAAACTCAATTTGTGTGCAACACGATTAATGTGCAATTCTATTAGTAGATATGGACTGAAATTATCTTTACACCAAAAGCCTCAGTTAATCATACAAATGAAATTTTCTCCGTTGAAAATCAGTTGAAGAAGACTACTTTGAAGAAAAATGAAAAATTTTAAAGAGAAGGAAGAAGCATGAATTCAAGTAGTTACTTGTAGTATGAAACCAAGTATACAACTAGAGTGATAGTTAACTCAGAGCTAACTCAGTGTTTAGCCAATCAGAGTTATTAAAACAAGGGGGGAATCGCTAGATAAATCTGGTGTGAGGAAAAAAGTGAAGGAAAATCTGAGGAAATCCAAGAAAATCTTAGGAAATATAGGAAATTTTAAGAAATCTTTTAAAAGGAAATCCAAAATATAACATTTGCTTTGTGACTCGCACTTCGGATTAAGATTAAGATTTATAAAACAAACGATAACACCAGTGGCGGCTCGCAGATTTTTCTTTGGTGGAAACTAATCATAAATTATTGTGTAAAAATGTAACTCCATTCAATTTTTTTATATTGGTTACATGAAAGCTGACGCTCAACTACGTCATTGCAGAGCTACGTTGGAAATCTCAATATCGATGTGCGTTTTCAATATGGGGCATATATTTATGCGGAGAACAATAAAAAATGACGAGAGTTCTATGATAAAACGAATTAATATAGAAGAAGATCAAATTTAACCTTAATCAGGTGTCCGAATTTGAAGAAAATGAAAATGAAAAGTAAAGCGAAAAATAGACAAAATTGTAGCTAAACGAAGAATAATTAAAAAATAAATATAAAGAAAATGTTGACTATCCAACTCCAAAAAACAATTTATTAAGTTTTTAAGGAAACAATTCTCTTATCCGACTCTGGATGGTACAAATTTTGTTCGACAATATTTGTTAGACTAACAGTATATTACGGCATACGGACAATTCGTCCCCGGACGATTCATCTCGGACGATTCATCTTCAGACGATTCATCCTGGGGGCGATTCAACCACCGGACGGTTCATCCCGGACTATTTTTGTTTTGTCCAAATTTCGTATCCAAATTTTTGGAAGTTTTGTCCAAATATATAGGTACAAAAAAACGAAATTAGTCATAATTAAAATTGTTAGTTATTAATAATAATAATAATAAATAATTATTAGCAATGATCCATAATAATAATAATGACATGTAATATTGATATATAATAATGATACCCACATAATAATAAATAATATTAAGAGATTATAAAAAATATTGCAATGACCCGTGACTCAATAATTAATTAATTAATTAATTAATTGGATTTTGATAATTGGTTTTTGACTTTAAAATATAATTAAAATTGGATTTAAGATAAAAATCAATAAAAAGAGTCTCAAATTATTAAAAATGAATACCTCCCTGCGAATTAAATCTTACCTCACACAAAAATTAATTAAATTAAAAATTAATGAGCTAGGGGATATTGCAATACTTTTTATGTTAATCATTAATATTATTTATTATTATGTATCTTTATTATACTGAATCATTATTACTCGTATTAATTGTTATTATTAAAAATTAACAATTTAATTAAATTATGACTACTTTCTTTTTTTTGGCATTTTTTGGTTCCAGTGGATGAATCGTCCGAAGATGAATCGTCCGGGACGAATCGTCGCGGGACTAATCGTCCTAGAATCAATTTATACAATGTATAGCATTGGAATTTAAAATTCCGTCAAACAATTATATGTCGTAAATAGTTATACATATGTCGAACAAATGTTAAGTCGAACAAATGCAGTCAAATAACTGTTAGTCGAACAAAACTGGTCGAACAAAATTGTATACGAATTTTATGCAAAATATTGCATTTTCTAAAATGGCTAGACGATTAGTGATTGAAGGATCAAATCTCTCTGCATACTTATGTACTATGTATATATACTCAGGTATCAACTTAATTAAAGACACTGCGGTTTACTTTAAAGTCTAGCAATCAATTCAGTATCTCCCAGTTATGATAAGCTTATAAAAGTTTTGGCACATGAAATATATTCGTAAATAATAGATAATTCAGCTTACTGATCCGTTTTATGTTAATCAGATTACAAATTAAGTAAAGCTGTGAAATAAAGTGTAGTTTGATTGGCGCTCAGGATTTCACCAAATTTACATTAAAGTTGGTTGCTTCGGTTTGTAGGATTAAAGTTATTTTAATTTTATTCGCGTTTCCCAAAGTAATTATAAATTTGCATAGATGATGTACATACAAACTTTCAAAATTTATGGTCTTAGAAGTTTTAAAGCTAAATGTGTTTTTTCAATTTATGTAATCGAAAGAAAATATTTTTATTTAAATAATTATTTCGGCGCTTTAAGGATTTACATATTTTTATGAAGTGCTGCCTGCTGTATTTAGTTTACATTTGAAAAAAATTTAATTTAGACCAAAAAAATTGTTTTTATTCAATTTTGTACGTTGAACAAATATTTTTGCTTCTTTTACAATTACCCAGTTCAAAATACGTTTTTCATAAAGGAAACTAAATCACTGCAGCGGAAAAATGATGAAGTGAAAATTATCTTTGTAGTCTACACTCTAATGGATACTTTTTTGAACTAAACAATTAATTTACTGAAGCTTGACTGCAACTGAAGTAAGGTAACGATAATAACTGTTTCAAAAAAAGGGTTTTCAAATTCATCTTACCTTTTCAATTGCTTGTCTTAAATTGGTCTTGTTTTCAAACCACTAAATTGTTAATTATTTAAAAGTCAATTGGCGTAAAAATGTTTTTTATTATTCGATTACACAGTTAATTAATTTAATTACGTTGGCACACATCCAAAAAGCTACAGAAGTCCGAATGCAACTTCGAATTAAAGTTTACGTACCTGAACTAAATTGAAAATTATAAATTTTGAATTTTTGCCAAATTGTTTAATCAAACTATAAAATAAAAAACATAAAAGTCAACACTGAAAAAGTAATATAATAATTTATTGTAAGTGAATAATTTGAAATTTACACATTTTTAGTCGACGAGCAATAATTCACAAATTTGAAATTAGCTACATTAACAACCTAACCTAAGATTTTCGGAATCCACGAGGCAATCATGAAATTTATTCGTCATGAAAAATGGATAACTGCGCTGACGCTCTCCTTGCGGACACTGCCTGTCACCTGTTATCCTTAGGGAAGAGTAACCGATAACGCAAGCGCAAAATCAAATAAATAGTATGAAGCTCGTGCGCTTATACAAAAGCATATTCGAAATTTTGGACGGAGATTGACCTATTACTGTGTTATGTTTAATTAATTCAATATATTAAAAGAAAACTAGTACAGCCCTGCAATTGTGTATTCAATTTATTTTTTAACTTCCATCGTCAGGATTGAATTTAATTCAACCACATTATGACTATTATAGGTAACTTATTCAATAAATCAATATTTGATGGGTTACTAAGAACAGACAGTCATAAATAATATAATAGAAATAGTAGAGAGACTATACAGAATTTGCCTCACTTTGCCCATAAAAAAAACTTTTTTTCTTTTTCTTTTTTTTGTTAATTTTCAAATCCTGGCGTGACGGCTGTAATGTAAAGTTCACTAACGGTTAACCGAGATTGCCTTTGACTTATAATAATCGGTAAGTGATGTCATTTGCCAATTATTGTTATTCTAAATATTAACCTAATAAACGCCCTATATAAAATTAAAAACAAAAAATAATAAAAATTGACCTTAAAATCTATTTAAAAGTTCAAAACAGTTTGCGTCAAATTTTAATTAATCCAATGTTTATTAATAATTTATTGCCAAATTTTGTGTACATTTGTTTGAAATTTTCTTGAAAATTACTGGAATTGCTTGAAAATTCATAAAATCTTTACAAATCCCTGGAATTCAGTAGACATCTCTGGAAATCGTTGGAATTCCAAGTGTACAAAATTTTTCGATATATTTAACTCTGAGATTGGCCGTTCTAAAAGGAAAAGCCACGATCCATCACTGAAGGACAGACACCCGCAAATGAAAGTATGGTAAAAAAAACTATGGTGATAAATGATAATAATTTATTCTAAGGGTCTAGAAAGCTTAGACAAATCATTATTAAAAATGTTTGATTTTTAAGATTTGCTCTTAATTTTGTCATTTGTTTTCTACATATTCTAGCTTCTAGCTCCCTCATTTTCTCCCAAATGCCACAAAATAATAAAAATTAATATGAAATAACATCAAAACTCAAAAGATAACATCAAAACATTTTATATCGAGGAATCGATGTAAGCGTATCAGTAGCGTAACAAGCAGATGAGGGACCCGTGTGCGAAGTTGTTAACGGGGGCTCTGTTTTTATAAAAGACAAAAATAAAAGAAAATAATAAATAACTCATACAATATAACCATAATTTTAAGATAAAGAAATAACAAAACTAGATTAAGTGCCAAATTTCGAATAATTTGATAAACTTAGTATAACGTTATTCCTGGTATAACAATTACAGGGTTGGAGGGTTCCCACTTATTTTAAAATTAATTAACCATATCAATATTTTTGAAATCCCAAAAAAATCGCCTGTTGCGATTCATCGTTCATAGCTTGATGATTAGAGCTCGGAATTATAAGCACTGGTAACGCGATATCCAGTATGCGGCATACAATTTCTTAATTTCTTATTTCTTATTTATGCCGCATACAAGATATCGGGTTTCCAGTGCTTATAATTCCGAGCTCTACTGATGATGCCATAGTATGGCGAAATCTTTGCGATAATTTATACTTATTGTATTGTACATGCAGTGGCGCACGACGGCGATATCAATAAGCAAATGTAAGCAATGCTTAGGGGCCGGAGACAATAAGGGGCCCGGGACCATAAAGGGTAGTAAATCCCAAAAAAGAGATTTATAAATAACATACGAAATTCATAATTAATACATTGTTTTTTAGGAGCCCTATCTACTCTTGCACCGCCACTGGCTTCTGATGCAGCTGTCTCGATCGAATTCATCCTGGAGACAGGATGGCCGCTGCATCGGAGGTAGTACAATGGTCCCATTTAGTGGCCTGCCCTACTTAAAATTTACAATCCGGGAGTGCACTGGGGGTATTCTATACCCCCCAGACCCCCCGGATTACACCAATTATTTTGTGATTTAAATAATATATTTAGATTTTTACTCCCCGATGTGCAAAAATAAAATTACTTTTAGATTTAGCAGCGAAACGAGTTTTTTCCGATTCCTAAGCTCTAAACATATTGTTTAAACCACAATACAATTGGTGTAATCCGGGGGGTCTGGGGGGTATGGAATACCCTCCAGTGCACTCTTCCAGACTCTGGATTTTAGTAAGGAGGGCGGTGATATCAATAAACGAATGCTTAGAGGCCCGGGACCATAAAGGGTAGTATATCCCAAAAAAAAGAGATTTTTAAATAATATACGCAATTCAAAATTAATACATTGTTTTTTAAGGGTCCGTTTTGTATATTTGCTTACGGGCCTTAGCAACTCTTGCACCGCCACTGTTTACATGTGATAACTTAAAAAGATTTTAGTTCTAAAAAGTGTTTCGTGCATTTTTTAGAGATTTCTAAAATATTGATAGGGTTTTCATTTTCTGATTTTTTTTATCAAGGTTTGATTTGGAAAATCTTGTGGGAACACTGAATTTTTATTAGTAATAATGGTAATACTAAGTCTAACTTTATACCAGGGTTATCCGACTATTATTGTAAAACCGGCCTTCATAGAATAAAAAATACAGTAATTAAAATTTTAGAAAAATTATGAGTTAAAGTTTTTTTTTTCATCGGCAAATACATCAATTATTTTGCCAATATCTAAATTTCAGGTAACTTAATTTTCAATAGATAAACTGCTTAGCCTTCTATGGAGCTTCTTAAGTCTACTTCTATAGAAAAGTATATTTTTGAAGTGGCTTATGATTAACTTGAATTTTGAAAATGATTTTTCTGACAAAGCTGAAGTCACAAATCACTAAACAAAAAATTGTACTTGAAAAATGAATGCTACTTTGTTTACCTCAATAATGCCCATGGTTTCTGAAACCACAAACTATTTGCGGTTTCAGAAACCCATCTTACCTTAGCTTAAGATTAACTTTAACCTTCGATTAGCTATGTAGAGGATAATCAGAGATTTTCAGAAACCGAGCATAAGAGAAGAATACCAAAATATTTCATTGTGAATATTAGAAATTAAATACTAATACTAGATTATTTAATTATATTTTTAATGGTTTAAAATTTTTTTTTTAAAGATTGAGGAAGGTCACAGTAGAACTGGGGGCCCTTTTGGAGGGGGCCCGTGTGCGTCGCACCCACCGCACACCGGTAGTTCCGCCACTGAAGCGTATTATATATGATGATGGGATGCAACAGTTCTCTTAAAGTGCAGTTCCTTCCCTCACACCTGGACTTTTTCCCTGAAAATTTAGGAGCAGTTTCGGATGACTACTGATGGAAACGATTCCATCAAAATATTACCAAGTTCGAGTGATGATTTTTAAAGAAGTAGAATTTAGAAATGAACGAAGTATATAGGTACTGCTGGTATTTATTTACTAACTTTTTATATTATTTATTTATTATTCTTTACATTTAAATATTATTTTATTTTTTATTTATTATTTCATATAGCTAAAATAATCTCTTTCATCGCTTAAAATCAAATTCATGATCATAAAATTATTATCTAAAAGTGATAAAAATTGGGGGATTCCCCGAAAACGGGTGTTGATGGGGGAAAACGAGGGTTATATAGGGATTCAGGAAATCATTTTAGATAAAAATTAGCAGGAATGGTACCAGGGATCCAAAAATTTTGGAATACGATCGTATTGATATGTTAAAGTTTGTTTTCATACTAAAACCACGGTGAAATGATAAATCACAAAATAGATCATCAAAAATGCAAACTATACGTATTATATTAACTTAATATTTCTCCACGGGGTGGCGTTCGCTTAATGTAGATCGCGAGTAGCGCATCAAAATAAATAAATCTTCTCTAGTCGATCCACGATTCGATCAAAGTAGGTGGCACATGGAATGCAAAATCACATTTACAAAATGAAACGTAATTAAAATATTTTGTTACGTGTGTTGCCTAATCTAGAATGTTTATAAGTTTACAAAACATATTTTCACATATTTATTTCTATTTTAATGCGATTTTGATAAAATAAATAAAGAAATACTGCATAGGAACTATTTGAAATAATACGAAAAATTAAATATTATCTGTCAACAACACGTAAATTTCGATAGTGTAAAACCTACCAATTTCAAACTAATTTCTTTGGTTAATATTTGGAGGTCATCGGTTTAGTACAAATTCTTACTTATTTCTTAAAAGAAATGGGCTATAGGAACTGATGTCTTCACATAAGTGAGTTTGATAATTTTCTATAACTATCCGTGTTTTGGGAAATCATACTGTATTCGGGAAGCATATGAATATTTTCGCTTCTTGAATGTTACAATTACAAAAAAAACTAATTTATAAGAGTAAAAGGGGCGTCCATTAATTACGTGAGGTGATTTTGGCGATTTTTAGACCCCCCGCCCCCCTTGGTGAGATGTCGTGAGATTTGGCAACAATTTTTTGTTAATTGTTGCGCGCTCCCTTGATGACGATTTTTAGTACGCCTATGCTTAGTAAGACATGCGCGAGGGATCCTAGAGAGCGCGTACTTGAGCTGGGTTTCGGATTCTAAAAGCGCACGGCGAGGAAGTAAGACGTGTTTTGGTTTCGTTGGTGGCTGAAGATTATTTCAGATAGGGCCGAATATTTATAAGGAGTACGCCTGAGGAAGAAATCGATCAGCGAGGTTTGGATTTACGAAACCGTAAAGCATAGTAATTCAGTTAACATCGGAAACCTTATTTGGGATTTGTACCGTGGCGCCGATAACTCAAACTGCCTACATTTGCAAGCAACATTGAATGTTCGATTTTGGAAACGGTTTGTGGCCGTATGTTGCATCTTTCTGATTTTTTACTTACCTTCGACGACTACTGGAAGGAGTCAGTTCTGTGCTACGACAAAGTGTTTGGTAGTGAAATTCTTGTTTGTGCGACGCAAAGAATTCTTCAAGCAGCTTCGCAATCGAACCGAGTTTTTCATCTGCAACAGCCAGGGGAAGTCATCAAGTCAAGAGATTGTGTGGGTTGGAATTGCAGTACATAATTGGTAAACAAGTATTGTCGTATTACCATCTTGTAAACGAGCCAGGCCTTGGTAAGTGTTTTTTTGCTTTACCGATTTTTACTGCAATTGCGGAAACGTCGAGTTTTACATCGGTTGGCGACGTGGATGTTCCCTATTTGTGGCTAACGATTCAAATTGTATTGATTTGGAAATTGTTGTATTCTATTTTATCATCATTATACGGTTAATTGTTGATAGAGTTTTAGTTTGTTCCGAGGAAGCAAATTCTTATTTTTTTCAGAACCTATGCTCCGCCTCCGCAATTAAGAGCTGGTTTTCCATTTGGGCTTCACCACAATTATATAATACTGGGGAATACCTATCCCAGGTGTGCTGAGCAAGGTATTTTTTTTTCATAAAAAAATACCGAAATTGCTACAATTTGCCGAGACCCCCCTCTCCCCCAAGTGAGATTGGGTGAGATTTGGCTCGACCCCCCCCCCTAAAAGCCTCACTTAATTAATGGATGCCCCCAAAGTAATGTCAAAACTAATCCACTAGTTGATCAACATTGAATATAAATTACTGGTGCTTCCAAGTGATTCACAGGTAAATTAATGTCGAGTGAATTGCGTAATTTTGATTGGTCCGTTAGTAGTTTATTAATCAAATTTACAAATTTACAAGTACAAACAAATTTAATAGCTATTAAAAATTATTATTGATTTAAAATATTTTTGTTACGATTAGTTAGTGTTAGTATTATCTTACTCACAGGCACAATTTTTACTCGGACATGATGTCACAAACGTATACAAACGAATTTTAAGAATATTGGAAAAATAGAAGATAAGATAGATAAAAAGTTTGTTTTAGAGAATTAGAGAGTAGTAGAGTAATAGAAGGAAATTTACATTTGGTTAATTTATTATAAAATATCAGCAAATAAGTATTAAGAGTAAGGTTTGTATTGCTATGAAATTTAAGGGGAATTCAAAAGAATACAGAAAATAGTATTTATAAAAGAGATTTATATTTACATGGAGAAAAATAAAATTAGTTTTCAAAATTCAATAAATTTAGAAAAATTTAATAACTACCACAAGTGTAAGGGAATATTGCATAGCAATATGTTTGCAACGATCACAATATCACTATATCACAAATATGACTACACTTGCAATGAAGTGCAACTACAATATCAATATTTATTATAAAAATTATAAATTATAATTTTCGAATTTTTTAAACAGAAAAAACATTAATTATTAGTACGTATTATTTGACTTAATTAGATATAATTCGATATAATTACAGGCAATTATAGTTTATTCGCATTATTACAGATAATTTCGGTAAATATTTTTAATTATGAATAATTACAAAAATATTATTTGTAATTACTTGAGAGATTTTTGAAGTGGAACGCCCCTCGATAATTTTGGCTAAATTTTGTTAGAAGCACACAAGTTTACTAATATAATAAGTGACTTTTGTCTGTTAGAAATTGTACATGTTGCGACTTAATATGGAATTGATTGTATCTTTCAAAGTTTGGTGATACAGTTGACAAAACATTTTCTTGAAAACCTTTTGAATTGTCAAGTATATAAGGAGCTAAAGTTGATCCAATAAATCCTTCAATTTTATTGTTGTTAAAACTATTTCTATTTATTTGAACAAGTTTTTCTTGGTTGTTATTATGTCGAAAGTATTCGATATTATGTCGTGGAATATTTTTCTCATTATTATTTATAACGAGGTAAGGATTAATTTGTATTTGATTCTCGTAGTTTGCGGTATATAAATTTTCGTTTTTGTATTTTGACGGTGATTCGTAATTATGGCCTAGGGGCGTCTGATAGTTGTAGACATAATCAATGTTTTCATTACTTGGTTGAATTGGACGTAGTTGTTGGACATGTTTCTCTTCTGTGTATTTCACATCGGCTTTGTATCCATTATTATCAGCAACGTATGAGACTATCTGAACTCGTCCATCGGGTAGTTTGACACGATACTCTCCATTTGTCGCTTTCGAATTTTGTTGCTGAACATGGGAAAAATCATCTCCCGATTGTTGGTCTTGCACTTTATAAGAGAAAGCGTAAATGTTGGGTTCCTTAAAAAAATTAAATTTATTATTATTAATTATTTATAATTTTTATTAATGCCATCGGATGTTACAAATGACCTTCGTTAAAACTTACAAAATAATCGTGCTAGTTTTAATGAATCGTTTGAAATAACAAATTTTGTAACAATGAGTTTATTGTTAATAACACTGTTCGCATTCACAAAAAAAATATTCGAAAGTGTTATACAAACAAAATAAATGATTCTTACTTACATGAGAATAAGTTGGATTAGTAACTTCTTGTGATGGTTTCTGTAATATCCTTTCGGCATGAGATGAAAGAGCTTTTAAAGCCTGCGTATTTGAATGGTTTTCCTACAAAAAGCACAAACTAATATCGTAAATAATTTTACATAGCTAACGTATTTTACATTAAAATGTAAGATGTTTAGCAGATACTGCAGTCATTTATTACCATAAATAGTTAATGAACGTATGTAGGGTATTTTTCGGTTGAAAAATTACCAAAAGGGCTCTAAATTTATTTACTATTTAGCTTATAAAATGAAACTTCCTGTGTTTTCCTTACTTTATAAATTAACTATTTATTAAATTATTTATGCCAGGACGTAATCAACTTTTCTTTTAATTATTATTAAGTTCTAAGCACCCGAGTAAGATTTTTATTTACAACATCAAACTCACTTATTTTGTTAGCTTTGCTTTCAAGAAATATTAACAACAAAATCCTACAAAGCATTTTAAAATGTTAATGTTTTTTCTAAATGCTTTTTTTAATTAATTCAACTACATATACTTCACTTGGCCATTTAAATTGTATATTTGTATGTATCATCAGTTAAAAGAAGCAAAAGAAAAGTGAATTTGTAAAAATGTTTCTTAAATTATTTTTGTTGTTAAGGGGGGAATCCATTTCTTAAGATTATTTTTGGAAATTTTTTATCGGAAAAATTAAGCAGTAATTGAATTTCCAAATTTATGGTTATCTATAATTATTGATAATTCAGTTAATCATAAAAAAACTTATTTTTATAAAAAAATCGCAAGAAAATGGTACAAATTTGCCATAAAATTCTCCAACGATAAAATAAGTATGTTTTCTTAGCATTCACTGCAAGTTTATAACAAATAAGTGCATTGATTTTGGAGATATTACAGTACCAGTTACAAAAATGCTGTTTCTAGAAAATTTAGTTTAAACTTTGAACTGCAGTTTAGAGAAGCATTTTTATTTTCTGAAAATATGGTATACCAGGGCTAGACAGTAACCTTTCCTTACTGTAATAAAACTTGATTAACCTTCTGTTAGGCACGTTAAAAGGTTACACAGATGGGCACTTGGGGTCGTTTAACACCCCATGAATTTTACGGATTATTATTATAATGAATTAAATAAAATAAAATTAAATTATTTTTAAAACAAAATAAATTAATTATGCTACAAATAAGCGATTTTGCAGACCGCTAAATACAAATTATTTCTGTGGTCTTCAAAGCCCCCAAGTCCCCATCTGAAGTTGTTTTACCTTTGAAAATATTTTTCCGGGTCCATAATGATCTGAGCTCAACGTTATTAGATTATTTTTAATCAATATAAATTTAAATGTAAAAATTAAGTGCAAAAATAACAGCCGGGGGTCCTAAGAGGCCCCAAGTCCCCACCCAAAGGTTAAAGCCATTTCCTCTTTTATTATAATTTTGTTTATCCAGCAGTATGGCGCAAAGCCTATATCGGCCAACTGAGAAGCGACAAGCGAGTAATCGTTGTTCAAATCCTGGTAGCGTCGAGTAGGTACACTGATGTGATCAAAAACACAAGATAGATCTGTGGGCTATTGGGAAGACAACGGGAAACAATCTCATTAATTAAATTCCCTAGAAATTCATCTTGGCTTCAGCCAAGTGATCACCTACACACTGCATAGTAGCATAGTAATTCATCGACTGCTAAATAGAGAACTCTGGTTCAAGCTCAAGTAGAGCAGAAATGTTATTCTAATCGTCCTCCCTTGGCGGGCAATGGCAAGTTGGTAGTTACCGAGATTACCGAATCTGCCTTTGAAAACCAAAAGTTAGCCAAAACTCATTCTGGGTGTGCAGGGCTACCATGTAAATTTTATTATTAAAAATTTTTTAAGTGTCTACGGCCTTCTTATATTAACAAATCTCTCAATATAATAATTATACTATAAATATTTTTGTATTTTGAAGAGGTGGGGGTGCTAGGTTGACGTGGGTCTAAAAGTCCATTTTGTAGTTTCTAATGTCTTTGCTCAAATCTGGATTATTCGCCATAATATCTCTGAACCGTAAGTTGTAATTGGTTTTACTATGCTGTTGTATATTCTTGTTTTACTACTTCTGAATACAGTGTGGTTCCACCTTAGATCCATAGGCGTAATTCGGGGGTGGCAAGGGATGGCAGTTGCCACCCCAGAATTGTTCAACCCGGAATTTTGCCACCCCAGAATTTTGAAGTAAAAGTATCTTTCAGGGTAAATAGAGAATGTTAGCAATTATTTTGTGGTGAAAATAGTCTAAAAATGCTTAAAAAAAACTAATAATCCTAGTTTTTTTTAGTTTTCTGAGGGAGGACCTCTGTACGCCTTACCACCCCAGTTTAAAAGCTGAAATTACGCCGCTGCCTGTATATTAGGGTTCCACAGAACCAAATTTAATATTGAAATCATTTTTCGTCCCACTTTATATTTCTTATGCGGATCTCTGAGTGATATCTCCCATTTTAGCGTATTAATACTCAAAAAGCATAAAAATAACGATTAACTCTATAATTATAAATTTAAACGCCCTCACTACAGAACAGAACATTGCGGGCTTTAAAATTTTTACAAAGCTAATGTGGTATTTTTCTTATAGGCGCCGCGCCGGCTGAATTCTATTTATAGTTAAAACTCTCCCTCTCAATGGTATTTGCTTCTCAGGAGGCTCGGAAAGCCAAAAAAGCTTTTCTTCCCTCCACGTCAGAATTACTTTAAGCGTATAAACTTAAGAAACTCTTTAGACCTCTTCTCCCATTCGTAATATTTTTATTATTCTTATCCTTTTCTTAAAAACCGTCAAGAAAATAAATTCTGGGCAATTTTTAAACTATGTATATTAAAATTTTCAAAAATGTTCATTTTCATCAGGCACAGGTTATATACTCCGCAATGTATCTAACAGATAAGCTACAAAGTTGAGAGTCAGCCTTCTTGGTAAATTGTGCGCCTTCATATAATATGTAATACCGGTAAATAACGGTGACCGGACAGGTGACCACATGACAAGTGACACCACTGACAAGTGACCACACTGACAAGTGAACACACGGACAAGTGACCACACAGACAAGTGAACACACGGACAAGTGACCCCACTGACAAGTAAACACACGACAAGTGAACCCAAGGACAACTGAACACAATCGTAATTTTTAATTTATTTTTCTAATTTAAATGTAATTTTTTAAATTAAATTTTATAATTATTATTTCTTTACATGTCAACTTAAAATAGTAGACCTAGGATTCACAAATATTCGAATAATCAAACTTTCAGTGCTGGGTGCAACTTTCAAGCATATACAGAGGGGAATGGGACTTTTCGGGGCAGCCGGTCCGGCGTAGCTAGTTCATCGCAGAGACAATTCGGTATGACCCGTTTGGTGCCGCCAAACCGCCGCACACTCGATTTGATACCAAACTTGTTGAAAGTTTGGAACAACACAAAAGGACGATTTGACGTAAACCGTTTTGGTGTTTTACTCAAAACTACAAAATTGTATTTGCTGCCTTATTTCTTGCAAGGGTATATATAATTAAAGCAAAAGTATTTAATTTCAAATATTTAAATTTTTAAAAACATAAAATAATTAAATAAATTTTTACTTCTTTATATTATGTGTTAAGTTGAAATTTGATGATTTTATTAAATAAAAAGTTTTGTTTCACCTCAAAGGATTAGGAGATTTAGAAAATTAGATATATTCTTCGCCCCGAATAGTCTTAGCGCCGAATCGTCTTTGCGCTAAATAGTCTTCGCGCCAAAAGGCGATTCGTCAAATCGTCCCTGCGCCGAAAGAACAACCTTGTAACAGTCGAAATTAGGTTAGGTTTTTTTTTATTTTATTTTTTGTGTTCAGTTGTCCACGGGTTCACTTGTTTGTGTGTTCACTTGTCAGTGAGGTCACTTGTCCGTGTGTTGACTTGTCCGTGTGGTCACTTGTCCGTGTGTTCACTTGTCCGTGTAGTCACTTGTCAGTGGGGTCACTTGTCATGTGGTCACCTGTCATAGAATCGTAAATAACATCTTAACATCATCCTTATTTTTAGATTTAAGTTGGGGTGGGATTACACTGTTACACAGGAGCGGAACTACCGGGGTGCGGTGAGTGCGATGCACGCGAACCCCCTGTTAAAAAGAAAATCTTAACAAAAATCTCAAAAATAGGAGGTCCACAACTAGATGCTATTTAAAGTCTGGGGAGGTATAGAATACCTCCAGGTCACCGGTGATTATGTTCAAATGATTGCCATGCTATTAAGCTTGTGACTTCCGTACCAGGAATTTTACTATATTCTGTGGGGTGTTCCACACCCCCCAGACCCCCCGGTGAGAGTTTTCACGACGCATAGATATATGCTGTATAAATAAGCACTATAACTTTTTGTTTGTATACAAACGATATGTAGATGTATTTGTTCTAAGAGAATAAAAAGTTTTTGTATGAAGGTAAATCATTCAACGTACACACACACACCTTTGGGTTTTCAAACCGGGGGGTCTGGAGGTATGCCATACCTTCCAATGCACGGTCAGGTACAACTCGGCGCCGCCGACTCGGCGCAGCCAACTCGGTGCCGCCAACTTGGCGCCAAACCAACTCGGCGCCAAGCCAACTCGGCGCCAAGTAAATAATAAAATGTTTGTTAAATCGTTATTTTTATAACGATTCCACATACAGGGTCGTTCACATATTGAAACAGTTCTCTTATCAGGTCCGTAACAAGGGTATGTCTTATTAATTCTAGCATATTTTATAAGTGATTGTAGCTCAGTTAGCCCTACAACAGTTGGCCCCGACAACTGGCCCTGGCGACAATTATCCTTCGGGACCTGTATCAAAAAAATGCCCAAATCAACTTCAGAACTAGCCATCTAGCCCATCTACCCAAGCACTATACCCTTCCTCTAAAATCGAAAATTTTGTATTGCTAATGATTTACGTCCTAAACGTATACGTTCTCGACGTATTTGAAAAGCAAATCTGGCTTCGCCAGTGGATATGGCTGTAAATGGAATTCTTGAAGTCCGCGTTGTGTCAAGTACTGTTTAATGAGGTCGAGATTAACTCACTTAGGAGAAGGGGGGCTAGCAGAAACATCTAACATGTAGATTTCTTTTTAGCAGAACCTATTAATTAAAAAAATATCAATTAATTAATAATAATTAATATAAAAAATATTAATTATAAAAATAATGTATCGTAGTTAAATAAAATATCGTTTTCTAACCTAAGCTTGATCGGCACCGAGTTGGCTGGCGCCGAGTTGTCCTGGCGCCGAGTTTGGTTGGCGCCGAGTTGGCGGCGCCGAGTTGTCCCATCCCGCCCAGAAAATTTTAGAAAATCCATAAAAATGTCACTAATTTTACAATTAGGAAATGTGGAAAATTAGAAGAAATAGAAAATTCTAGAAAATCTTTGAAAAATATCTAAAAAAATCTTATAAAGTGGGGAATCACAGGAAATTCTAATATTTTAGAAAATTTAAACAATCTTGCAAAATTGAAAAATAAAAACCTCATCTATATATTTTTTTAAATATTTAATAAAATTAAATAGGAGGGGGGCAGTTACTCGTCTCTATATCCGCTCTTGTTTGGAAAAAATTCTTTGGAAATCACTCGAATTGCATGAAAATCGTCGGAATTTCGAGTCTTCTGTATACAACTTTTTTTGTTTTTTATGAAAGCAGGGCTCCCGTTAACAACTTCGCACACGGGTCCTTTACCTGCTTGTTACGCCACTGCTCTTACATGATTAGCCTCCTCAATTGAAAAAAATATATATAAGAACCTAAAATTGCTATCTGGGTCGCTGCTAGTAATTTTCGTACAGTTTTTTGGCCCTATTTACCCGAATTGTTAACAATCCATTAATTTTATTGTTGTAATATTTGTAATTTGGGCTATAAACTACCATAATTTTATTAGAAAATTTTTACAATGAAGGTAACTGATATCGTACTATCTCCCAAATATAAGATAATTGTGAAGTTATTGGAGAGTTGGACAAAGGCACTTCTTCGCAACAAACAAACAAGATGTATTTTGCAATATGTAATGGAGAAGTAATGTATAAGTTTTAGTGTAAGTTCAATTTAAAGTTTTAGTTGCTGTTTACGTGAACAAACAGTATGCATTGTATCTCTGTGTATTGGATAATTTTTACAAAATCTATGAAAACTTTGCATACTAACATACCTACATATAAGTAACATAACTAACTGCTAACATAACTACCATAACTAACTAGAATAACTAACTAATAAAACTAACATAACTAACATATGCATAACTAACATAACCATCATAACTAACATAACTAACACTTAACTAACTATCTAACTAACTAAGTAACTAATTAATTAACTAACTAACATAAAGGAGCTGAAATTCTAAAAACCAAAAACGTTTGGTTTCACCTGCAACTGAACAACTGGGAAATTAAATAATAAACTGTCCAGCACATTTGTCGAATAATATGTCTGCTTCGTTCACCTTCATAATCCCATAACAGTACATATTATAATGTATAGGTATTTATAAATTGAGCGTGAACCGAGTTCTGGCAAAGTGGGCCGAGTTGTCCTTTTCGGAAAGTAAATGCAACCCAATTATTACCTCTTTAAATTCATAAATTTAAACAAATTTTCTGATTCAAAAAATTAGTTTTCGCTTTAAGGATTATTCTTATTTGGATGTATAAATTAAAAATTTAAAATCCATAAATCTAAACAATTTAAAAGTAATAAAAGAGAAACAAAAACCATAAAAATGATACATTGGGTGTTTAATTAAATAAAAATTGTTAAATACAATAAAGAGTATTTGCGAGCGTACTACCCGATTAATAATGCTAAATTTGGAAATTGTCTATTTTAAATATACGAGTTGACTTTTTAATTCTCGTTGGTCCGAATTCAAGTTCCGGAAAACACATTACAGTCACGTCACAACCGTAGAACAAGAAGAAAAATAGTCTAAACACGTGGTTACTCCCCGGAAATGTAGAATATATGTAAACTTGGAACACGTCGCATTTCTAGGATGTAATAATTTCCATGGTAATGCAACGCTCTTGTTTTCCTTTATATGATTTTTAGACACATCGTCAAATATAAGATGCAAACAGTATTTTAGAATAAATCCAGATATAAGGTTTACGGCCAATTTAAATAGTTTCAAGTAACCAATGAAAATTAACAATTTTACTTTGGCCCCTCCTACAAAACAAAAATTTAGATTTTTATTGGTTAGTTTAATTAAATGACATTAAAGTTTTAAAGGTGGTCTATAGGACCACCTATAGGATTTTGTTTCCAAAAATTTTGTTTTTAAATTATTTATTCAAATTTTTATTTCGAAATAAAACTGGCTATCTTATAATATTTCTTGTTCAATATATTTTAAAGATTTATTTGACGTATTCATTATGTATCAAAGCTTGTCAAATTGTCAGTACAATTTTGTGATCAAAGTTTAAGATAGAAAAAAAATTTAATCTGCATGAAAAACGTTCCCAAGATTGCGATAAAAATTTGATATACTTTTAAATGGACACACAATAGATTAAAAAACGTCTACTTTATATGTAACATACAAGATAAAAGCAAAACTCGAGCACGATAAAAATCTAAAATAACAATACCATTATTACGATATAAACTCCTACAAATGCAATTTTGTAGTTAACTGCTTTATTAATATAAGAAAGTAGCTATTTATATATTATGTTGACGTTTATTTTCAATATGAACAAAGCTTAACCTCATTTAGTGATAAACAAACGATGGCGCATGGCTTACTATTTTTGTACCCTAATATTAACAATTTTAAGTTTTAAAACAGTTATAACCTCAAAATAAAAGTGAGGTTAAGATAGAGTACCAGATTTGGACCCGGAAGTTACGTGTCACCAATATTTTTTTTTAATTATATTTCAAAATGAAATTCATTGGGGTAAATGACACAACTTACGAATGTGCATATTTCACAACAATAAAATTGTAGTAGTGGCTTGCAGACACTCAAGAGTCAGCCCGCCTTAATTCTGAGTTTAAAACACTACAAAGCTGTTGTTGCTGGTAAACAGCAACAATAAAAATTTTATATTACATATATGAACAAACACATTACATAAACGACTGCAGCATTGTCTTAATTACACTTTTAGAGTTAAAATCAGACTTAGATAAAATAAGACGATATAAACGTTTATTACAACCAAATTTCATTTCATTTTATTGTCTCATATTTAACAACTGCTTGCTCAAAATCTAACTTAAAACGTTACAACTCTTCTTGCAACCGACATAACTAACCAGTTGAGAGTGATACTAGCAATGATAAAACAATAAAAATGCGATAAAAAATGTAAAAAGTAATACAAGTAAAATAAATTTTAAGTTAACAATTTACAACCAGAGACTTGGTAAGTATAAATAATAAAAGATTTGTTGTAATTTTATATTTATAATAACCCATTATCCACCAATCGGAGTAATTTTCTAAATTCAATTGAACTTAACTCAAAGATAAAATGTCTGGTATTCCGTTTAATTTGCCCTTACACTCCAAGCCGAATACTCCAACAGAAGAAACGTCCAAGGTGTTTTTATACTTGTAACCCACAGTAAAGTGTAATGATCAGTTTAATTTAAGGGGAACTGTCGGGGAATTAACTCCACGAATTTTACTTTTTCCTATACACCATTGGAAAGAGGACAATTTTTTAAGCATATTAAAAATAACTTTTCTTGGATTATCCATTAGTTTTCGTAAAAACGGCATTTCAAGATCGAAAATTTTACATATGAAATCCCATATAAAAATTGGTGGGAGGAGCCAAATTAATTTAATTTAATTCAGTCATTTTACGGTGGATCCGTGATTTACGCTACCCTCCGCTCCGGGCGCTCCGGGCCGTTTTGGCAGGCGCTAACTCATTAAAAACATCCCTGAACCCAATCCACCTTGACTGGGTAGCCCGCACTCATTGAAGTACAACAAGCGTGTGACCGCTATCACTAAGACTAGTTCAGAGTACACGTACCGTCAACAGAAAACCAGTTACTTGCAATTTCTATGTTCTCCCATGTTAAACATGGAAAATTTTGATTTTTAAATGCCGTATATAGGAAAAAGTGAAATTCGTGGAGTCAAGTCACTGACAGTAACCAATTTAAGAACAAAGTTATACGGTATGCAACCCGCTAATGAGGTGTTTCAAAAAACTTCCACTACGATGACAACATTTATAGTTAGGTTAGCTGCAAAATACTTGCTCGAGCAACCGCATCTACGGGTGGGGCATTTATCGTAACCGAAAATAAGGAGCCGTTATTTTGGAACGTAAAGAAGTTTTCACTTCTTGAAGATAATGTGCTGCCGAGATGCTGTTCATTAGCTTGGATATAGATCTTATACCGGATAATCATGTTATTGAAAATCGATCGATCAAATTACTCTGGTTATTTCTTTCGTGAAAAAAAGGTTGGGTGAAGTCAAGTCTGGTGAGCTTTATGGCCATCACATGAAGCCTTATTGGCTGTTAACAATTTTGCTTATTCACATTGCCATTGAACTCAAAATGGGCCTCACCAGACTAGAGGATGTGATCGATGAGTGTTTCGTCGGTTTCAAACATTTCCAGCATCTTTTTGCAAAATACCAAGCGAACCGGCTAGTCAAAAGAGTTCAATTTGCTCACTAATTGAATTTTATACTGGAATAAATTCAGATCTTCAGTAAGCATTCGTCCAACTGATCGTCTAGTAATCGTCAATCCAGCAGAAATTTTTCTTGGATTCTGGTTGATCGGCTGAGCCACTGCTGTGATGTTCTCTTCCACTCTAACCGAAAGGTCTAATCTCTAATCACTATCTTTCAAACAAGCCCAAGAACTGTCAAACTTTTGGCTTTGAAGTGAAGTTATCGCTGGTTACTTTCGGTTACGAATAAATGCTCCTATTCGTCAAACATACTAGAAATTTTGACAATTTTGTCTAATTAAATGAAAACAGATCCAAAATTCTTAAGCATAACCTTAGTTAGAAACTAAGGTTGATCCCGAATTACCTTAGATAATGCAACAATATGCATCAAACAATTATAAAATCAAATTTTTTTTCAATTGCTAAGCTGTAGATAAAATTGCGGTTCAATTTAAAAAATACTCGATACTAAAGTTTCGATTTTTTATTCAAAAAATACCTAGTTGTTCAAAGTGGGCGGAGCTTAACTCCATTCTATTAACGGAGTGTGTGTACCTACACATCAGTAATAGTTACACAATTTTTAATATAATTTATACCGCACGGTTCTTGAAAGATTGCACTTCTTATCCAGGATTATAACAGTAATTATTTCACAATAATTTTATTTTTTATTAGATTTGCTTTCGCAAGCTAGCATAGCTTGTCGCTGTGGCGGCGACTAGTTCTGCTGTATTATACTTACTCATTACGTAACAAATTAGTGTATTGGCGCAAACCACCTATACAACGTTTTCTCCAAGACTGAACTTTTCCAAAATAAAAATGTAAGAAATTTTAAATTCTAATATATTAAATTTAAATAATACATAAATCTAACCTGAATAAAAACGAGCGAGAAGTGGTAAACCGAAAAATGTTCTTTCTATGTATTTTTTTTCAGGATTTTTTTTAGGAAACTATGTGTTTTTGCTTACTCAATCAGAAAGTATCATTTTAAAATTGATTGATTATACAGAAAGTAATACTTTCGAAAAAAAATAAATTTATATTTAAATGTTTATTTATTAAAAATATGGCCGAATGGAAGCGAGCGTTTAGGACGCAGACCCAAAAAGACGCAAAAAATGATTTTACGTTACGCAATTGTGTGAAATTCCACAAAAATAAAATGAAAATCAAAAACCATTCATACCATTTTGTAATAATATACAAATGAGCAGATAAATTTGGATCTCTTCACAAAAAAGGTGGTTACACTTTTTAGCCCTGGTAACAGGGTTCGGTTTTCTCAGAGAAAAATAACTTCCAACTGGTATTCCAACTGCCGTTTTTCAAAGACAGACCCAAAATATGTCCTGCGAGGGCTGTACTAAAATATTTAGACAAATCTGAAGATCTCCTGGCCTCTGGAGCATTTATGTCCAATTTCTTCACCTGGAGATATCTACCGGATAATGAATCCATCCGACAAATTAATCAAGTAATCCAAGGTGTAAATATATCAAAAATTTTGTGCACACTAATTTTAACTTCCCTTGGAAATCTCTGGAATTCTTTGAAAATCATAGAAATGCTTTAGATTCAAACTAGTTTGAACATCAAGGGCGGATCCAGGCAAAGTTCATGTGGGCAAAATGAGGCTGGTGAGGAGAGGGTAAATAAATATATTTTGATAAGAATTGAGGTAATATTTTTGAAATTTAAAAAATATTTTCTAGATTTTGCTAGTTTTAGGCTTATATACAACGTATAGAAAGAAGCCTTATAATCTGGCTCCGTGTCTGTTTGTCTGGCTGTCTCAGAACTCGTTAGAGTTTTCCTTATAGGTATAAAAAAATTGCCGTTGGTATCTACCTATTTAAAAGATTAACGGATTAAAAATTCTAATAAAATAAAGCCCAAATAATTTAATCTATCAAAAAAGTAGATATATAGAAGCCTAAGAACTGTCGCAAAAGCGAGTTCCACCTTGTTTGTCATGGGGAGGGGGTTAGATACACACGGTTTTCCTCTCTCCTTCCAGCCGCCTTTGCCGGACAAACTTATAAAATGGGAAACTCGAGGAAATTTAGAATATTCGGAATATTTTAGAAAAGCCAAGGAAATTTCAGAAAATTTAAAAAACTCATCTGGAGTATTGTTAAAATTTTCTAAGATTTTCCTTCACTTTTGTAATGGGGTATTCCATACCAAATCGACCACTTTTGACCCCGACCCTTTTCGATCTAGCTGAAAGTTATTCATCTGTTTCTACCCTATGGAAAACGGTTCTCAGAATTTTTTCAAATTTTTTTTCCCAACCCAAACAAAGTTATAAATTTTTCAAAACAATGGCTTTTTTATTTTCAAATAGCTCTAACTTTTTCAAAAATTGACTTTTCAAGACCGCATTATATTGAAAATATTTGTTTTTAAATGTACTTTTCCGAAAAAAATACAAAAAAATTTTAAGATGATAAACTCGATGAAATTTTTGCCTTTTTTGAGGAAAACCGTTATTTTCTCAAAAAAAACTTCAATTAATTCTGCAATGATTCCCCCTAATCCCTGAGTGGACCGATCTTGTTTTCTATTTTTTTTATTCGATTGAAAAAAAATGTTGAAATTTTCAAAATTTTTAATTTTTTTTTTCAAAAATTGATGAATTGCGGTTATCTGATTGGTTACTTGATTAATTTGTTGAACGGATTCGTTATCCAATAGATATCTCAAGGTGAAGAAATCGTGCATTAGTCTATTCTTGATATTAATAAGCATCCAGCTACTACATACCTAGACATCATATCAGTCAATTAACAGTTGGGTTAAAGAGGTGCTAAGCAACAGCGGCAGTGGCGTATTTAGAAGAGATTTTAAAATTTTAAAAACTTTTAATTATTTTTATTTATTTGTTTAATATTTATTTATTCATTTGGTTACCACTGACGCGCACGAATGGATTAACGAGATTCCGAAAAATATTTTGAACTGACTCCCCAAAAGCATTTTCTAAATACGCCATCGTACAGCGGTGTTGGCACCTCAATATTTAGAGAACAGAATATCAGATATGCTCACGACGGCATCTGTGGCCTATGGAAAAAGCATTACATTGGAAGCTATCCGAAAGACTGCAGATTGGACAAAGGAAGATCTTGGCTACTTTCGTAAGGTTTTATAGTAGACCTATCATAGACCAGATATTTTTAATGCACTGTAAAACTTGGTATCAATAAAATTTGTTGATAGGCAGCCTGACCTCTATAGTAAAAAATATAAAAACAATTTTTTGCGTTTTTTTGGGTCTGCGTCCTAACACTCGCGTCCTTTTGTCGTAGACCTTAATATTTAAGATCTTTTCTGCATTACAAAATTTATTCAGTGCTTTACTGTTTTTTCGCAGTTACTTAGTTGTAAAACAACTGAAGCACAGAAATTTTATCAAATATCCGCTTCTTATAACTGTTTAAAAGCTAGCTTGCTTCTAATTCGAAAAATATTTACGAAATAAGTTTATTATATGCATAATATTATATTATGCTTTTAATAATTTAAATTATAAATGATCAGATAGTTATTATCTCTCAGTCCCAGCTATTGTTCGTCTGGAAGTGATTGAAATATCGATTACAAAATACTGCGCCAAACGTTCAAGGTCAGTTCAATTAAAGTTTTTTTTTATTTCGTTATTATGAAACCCAATCGAATTTCATAATGGCTTTCATTCCAATACGAAAACTTTTATTTTAAAGGTTTAGGGAATATTGAATAACATTATAAACAATATAACCTCTAAAATCTGCTGTCACTTAAATCATACAGCTAATGTCAAGTAGTTACCAACTAGTACCAACCCCTAAAATATATATTATACAAATTCTTTTAAGGTAAAAAATTAAAAAAAGTAATAAAAGAAGTGGGCTCGTCCGGGATTTGAACCCGGGACCTCTCGCACCCAAAGCGAGAATCATACCCCTAGACCAACGAGCCGATATAAGTATTTGAATGTTGATATATGACTTGATTATATAATATATAGATGAACTACTTAAATGTTGATTATTTGAATAAAAGTAAATACTAATTCATATAAAAATGAATTTTATAAATATAAAAATGAATTAATATTAAGTATATCAAACTTAATTTTATGAAATATACATTCTAATTTTTGTTAAGAAGCATCTGGGTATATTTGAAAATACGCAAGGCATGATAGGCTAGAGTACAATAACCCATTAGTGCGGTAACTATACGTAATGTTACGCCCGGTGCAAATTAAACGTAAGCAAACCCCCGTTTTTTTTTGTTATGGTGTTTTTGCGTAAAAAAGAAGTTTTATGGCTCTGAAAAAACCAACTTCAGTTGTTTGCGACCTCCTCTCGGCCCTGAGCGTACCCGAAGACAGTGCAAGATTTACGATAAGCTAAACAAGCTATAAGCTTAGAGCCCCCATTTTCTTGGGTGCCCCAAAAAAAAATTGTCCGAGTGCCAAAAATCATATTTGGCACTGACATAATTATAATATCTGGACTTATTAAGGGCCCCATATCTCAAATAGTTTAGGGCCTTACCAGTCTAAATCCGGCCCTGTTTGAGATGTTAAGGGCATCAGACAGGTAACATTAAACTGAAGCGAATCAAGTAAATATGATCGTTTAATTCAAGAAATAATCAATATTAAAGTTTCGATTTTTCCATCAGAAGCACTGAATTAATTGAAATGGGAGGAGCTTAGTTCCACTCTGTTAACTGTGCGTGTATACAACTTATATTATTACTTAATTGTAAATTAAATCTCATTAATTAGGGCCGGATTTAACTTAAAAGGTTACCTCTCCGAAAACCCGTAACTTTCGACTTTTTTTGTAAATATTTGTAAATCTTGTAATTTTTTATATCAATCGTTTTTACTAAATATAACAAAAACTCCAATTTAAATATATTTTTAAACGTAAGGCAACGTACAAATTGAAAATTAATGACAGGAAACAGTGGCGTAATTAGAAAATGCTTTTTGGGGGGGGGGGGGCAGATTAAAGATTTTAGAATCTCGTTAATCTATTCATGCGCGTCAGATGTAGCTAATCCTAATACATAAAATTGCAGCACGATTTTACTGCTCATGCTACAACGTCATTTCTTGGTAGAAAAAACACTCTGGTTGGCCGAGTTTTTTTAGCAACCGAACAATATATTAAACTAATATTAGGACTACAAATATTTATCCAATATTAATCCAAACCGGGAAATTTGAATTTTTAAGCAAAAATGAGGGAAGTTTAACCTTCGGCTAGAAAAAATTAAAAATTGGAAAGCATATTTATTTAATTACCTTACTGATCACGGAGTTTAGCAGCAACTTTCTTTGTTACTTTGAAAGTTAATTATAAAAATAATATAAAAATATAAAGTCAAAATTGTAAACCGGGGGGTCTGGGGGGTGTGGAACACCCTCCAGTACATATAGCAGGATTTCCACTCTTTTAGAATATTCGGAGAAGATAGGAGATTTATAAGTTTAAAAATTTCGTCAGGAAAAACCTGGAAATTAGAATTTTTAAGCAAAAATTAGGGAAATTTAAACTTTGGCTGGAGAATATTAAAGCTTGGAAAAACATTTATTTAAGTGTTTTACTGCTAAGAGCTTAGTAGCAACTTTTACGTTACTTTGAAAGTTAACTATCAAAATTATAGTCAAAAGTCTAAACCTGGTGGTCTGGAAGTGAACACCCTCCAGTACATATAATACAATTTCCACTCTTCTAGAATACCTAGAGAAGACAGAATAATTATATAAATTTCGTCGGAAAAAGCTGAAAAAAAAAAATTAAATTAAATATTATACAACTAAAAAACAGATCCGCCGTCTAGCTACCCGTTCGCGGACGGGTTTTCCAGCTAGTAAATAAATTCATAAACAAATAATTTATAGTTATTTAAATTTTAAAACTTCGTGGTAATCATTATTTTTATCAGGGGGGGCTTTAGGGGTACAATCTGAGTCATCCTTGGGGGGGCATCTGCCCCTTTGCCCCCCTCTAAATACGCCACTGTCAGGAAAAATCATTTGTATAACAAAATTTGAATTTATTTCAATGGGCGGGGCTTATCTTATGAAATCAGCCAATACAGTAAACTCATTATATTTCTACCGTGTTTGAAGCTTTTTTATCAAAATTTGCTGGCGATTCGAAAACTTACCATAATTTTCATTAGAAAATTTTTAAATTCCGGGTTTAGGTTATCGTACTCTCCCAAGCATATTAATGGTTATTTTAAATAAATTCAATTTTACATTAGAATTCTGCAGTTCAGGATACTTGGTAGCCATCAGTTAGCCATAGTTTGAAATCTTAACAGGGTTACCTGCTCACACATAGTTAGAGCTTTTGATGATAAGAATTTCGACTATGATTAAAATTGATAACTTTTCACCGAAGAAAATGCAATTAAACAAATAAATTTAATTCAACAGGATACGTTCAATTATGATTACAAAAATACAAATTATTCTACTGTGACTTAATTTTGTTCAGCTGTTAAAACATCAAATTAATTAAAATACGAAAGGCATTAAAGTTTCCCCCTTTTATATAAAAGCACAAAGATAACTTTAATTTAGCTTAAATTACATCAGTAGAAAGTTTGTAAGAATATTTAGAGCTCCTAAAATTTGCATGCATGACCCAAATTAAAATTCAAAAGTGTTGTGATATTCTTCCTTTAAGTACTTAAGTATGCTTATGAATTTTGTTTAAATTCACTTTGTTCAAGTTACTACAGAAATTTATAATTAATTGCACGACTACCTTCTTAGATATCTCGAGTTTTCTTGGCAAAATTTTTACGACGTTGTTATATCGTTGTTCCGCGTGACTATTCTCAATGATGCCCATTATGGGCCTACAATGGATCTTATTTAATTAAGTTACTCTGTTATAAAATATTTACAGTGCCCAGGCTAAATAAAACGGATGAACAACACTACAATATATATATAAAAAATGCTGAAGAGCTTGGATTCGAATTTTGATACTCCGAGATAATTGATAAATTTTTGAAATATGAACCTGAGAAACTTAATAAGATAATCGTATGTAATCCAATTACGCACTGCAATATGGAATTAATTTTGTAATTATATTTTAAATGAAAATTAGCATTTTAATTAACTTCGTTTTCGTAATCGCTGAGACATATTAAATTAATTTTCAGATATTTCTAACGTCTTACCTGCAGATTATAATTAAATCTTCCGCTTTGTTTGTATTTGTATTTTCTAACAAGCGAAGTATAGGCATCACTATCGATAAAAGATTTATCACCATTTCCATGTATGTTTTGAAAATTTTGATAGTTTTGGCTGGGATCCAACGACGTTTTTGGAAATAAAATAGGTTCTACCTCACTGCTATCTTTGATTTCATTTTCATACCCAATTTGATACGGATGCGGATTAAAATTACGCGGCTGCAAGTATATTGCTCTTTCGGCTTCCTCCAAAGAAGTGCAGAAAGAGATGAACAGAGCAATTTTTAATCCATGCAATAAAAATTTCTGAAAATAAATTATATTTTTGGAAACAAGAACATTTTATATTACTCAAAATATATTTTATTTTTAATAAATAATAATCTCACTCACCTGTGCGAGCATTTTCACAAAAACTTTTCGAGAAAATTTGATGTAGGTAATATTACTTTTTAAAAGCACTTCACGTGTTACATCTAAATGGAACTTCCAAGTTGAACTAACAGTTGAAACTATATTATTATATCGACATCACATCAAAATATTTAACCTACACTCTCTAATAGTCTAGAATGTTTAAATCAATATCTTGATTTTACTTCATTTCATTGTTAAATTTAAAATAAGAAATATTTGATTACTTAACATAGGTAAGTGAAAAAGAACTCTTGTATTGTTAATAAATTTTATAATCCCACCGTTAAAAACGAGATTTCCTCTCTACCTTCGCAGTAGGTAGTGCAATAAATGTATGGAAACGAGTCCACAGTTAACAATTAACAATAAAATAAATTGTTGCATTTAACTGATTATTTAAATAATAAGTTTTTAATAAAAAAAGATGTGCTAATTATTCTTTCGCAATATCTGAGTGGAACCTCTTCTTATTCGGTAATCATCCACTATATACAAAATAATTTTCCAAGGTCGATATTAGAGATGTTTTATCAACTCATCAAAGGTGATTTGATATTGATCTTCAATAAATGATTGAAGGTCATTACAAATCTGTTGAGTTAGGTAATTCCCCTGTCAACGCTACTCCTTTCATGATTGTTTATACTTATAACTAGAGACCGGATTATATGCAACTTAAAATGGTCGAAATATGCATCCAAATATGCATGGTCAAAGTATGCAAAAAAAATCGCCACATAATATATAAAATAACGTTATTTTCAGTAGCGGAACTATTGGGGTGCGCTGGGTGCGATGCACGCGGGCCCCCTGCTAAAAGGGCCCCCCATTTGTACTGTGACCTTTTCAATCTTAGTAAAAATCTCAAAAATAGGAGGTGCACAACTAGATGCTATTTAAAGTCTGGGAGGTATAGAATACCACCAGGTCAAAGCAATTATGTTCAAATGATTGTGCCATGCTATTAAGCTTACCAGGAATTTTACTATATTCTGTGGGGTGTTCCACACCCCCCAGACTCCCCGGTGAGAGTTTTCCGTATAAATATGCGCTAAAACTCTTTGTTTGTATATGTTACGGTCAATGATGACAATTCGGCCATTAACGTCAATGGCCGGACAATAACGTCAATACCCAGCTTAGTTGGGCATTAACGTCATTGACCGGTCAATGACGTTAATGACCATGAATTTTGGGCAATGTTGACATTTAAAATTTCATGTCGTTTTTACATTATTGTCCGGGCAATGACGTTAATGCCCAATACAGAGTGGGCAATGATGAAACTACTGTTCTATAGATTCCATATTCTATCGCTTTTAATCGATAGTCGTCACACACGTTTCGTTTTTCGCCGAGGTCGGGCCTCCCAGTCGAGGTGAATTGATTTCGGGGATGTTTTAGCGAGTAAGGAAGCTTTTTTTAAGACAGCTTTTTAGAGAGCTCCGGGCGCTCTGGGCCGTTTTGTTTAATGTAATCACGAAGAATCACAGATCCACCCTAAAATGAGTTTGCGTTTGTCTAAATTAAATAAAAATTCCTGTACACTTATGAAGACGTGAAAAGAGTTGAGTTGCTGTCATTTATACGGAAAAACCGCGTGCACGGTAAAGTGTCCATGTCATCATTGTCCAATCCATTTTGGCCATTAACGTCATTGACCGGCCAAAGACGTAAATATTACAATCATATGAAAATATTTACATCATTGTCCACCGTTAACGGGCGTTGACGTGAATGGCCGGTCAATGACGTTAATGGCCAGCATAAATGGGAATTGACGTCATTGTTCGGCCATTGACGTCAATGCCCAATTTACGTCATTGACCGTAACATATACTACAAACGACAAGTTTTCATATGAAGGTAAATCATACAAGGTACACACACACACCTTTGGGTTTGCAAACCGGGGGGGTCTGGGGGGTATGGAATACCCTCCAGTGCACTAGCAATTATAGTTCAAAGATTTTCCGTTCCAGGAATTAACTTTCTAAAATTTCTTACAATTACTATGTACCACACCTCCCCAGCCCCTCGGTGCAAATTTTTACGGTACATGATATGTGAATATGCACCTTTTGACCTTTGACCTTTGTTTTACAAAGGACTTTTTGTTTATAAAACTGGGGGTTTAAATTGTATTCAAATGACGTATAAATATATTTTGTTCTGACAAAGTAAAAACTTTTTATTACAAAAATAAATCACAAAACGTATACACACACTTTTAGGCTTTCAAACCGGGGGGGTCTGGGGATCCCTCCAGTACACCAGCAATTATATTTCTTGAAAAAACAAATTAAAGTTAAAACCCCCCAGTTTTTTTTTGTCAAAATCAAATTTTTTATTTTACTTTTCGATCCCCGGCTTACATCCTTTTTACAATGAATTAAAAATTTATAATTAAAAAAATATTAATATTTAAATAAAATTAATTTAATATTAAAATTTAAAAACAAATTTATTTTAAAATTTATAAATCTTTTAAATTAAATTGTTTACCTCGATTGAAAATTTAATTTCCTTGACTGGGCACTAAAAATGAGAAATTCCCGGACAAAATTAGGGAAATCTTAAATTTTCCATGACTTTTCCAGATTTTCCAAAGAAGTGGGAACCCAATAATTATTATATAGAGAATAATCAGTAGCGTATTTACGTGTGAGGTGGGAGGTTCTGTAACTAAGCAATATATTAAATGACATACAATTATATATTATTTGTTATTTAAATATTTAAAAGTTTTGGGCGATTTTTAAATCCCGATTTATTTAATAACTTATAATTTAGGTCAAAAATTGAAATATTATTTTTGTATTTCATATTTTACTTTTCCATTTTAAATGTTATTTTGTGTGTTATTTTACTTTTCTATTCCAAAGTTCTTTGGAGTGATAATCTCGTTAATCCCTTTATGCGCACCAAGGATAGACAATTTTGTACCCAATTTTGAGAAAAATCTCAAAATTATGAAGTCATTGCAGTCTAATACAGCCTTGAAATCTAAAACCAAGGACGGATTTAGGATAAGTTTATGGATGGGGGAATAATATATTGTTACGAACCAGCAATGGTTATTTATATTTGATGATTCATTTATGATGACTCATCTGTAATGACGCATGCATAATGACTCACATATGATAACCTGTTTAAAGACTGCTGAGTGTGCATTCTAGAATGTTCCAGGAAGCAATAGAACTTGATAGAATTACCTGGAAGGTTGTGGAATATTCTAGAACTATGCATTTGAATATAAATAGCAGCGCGATTTGCTGTGAAGAAAGTCCGAGTTCGGACTCGGAACAGTGAACATAAATATCGTGAAAATAAATAGTAGTGGAAATAAATATACCGAGTGTTAAATAAATACAATGACTTAATTGAAATAAATATAGACTTATGTGATTGTAAATAATTGTAGTGTAATTTAGAATTAAGTGTAAATATTAGTTAGAAATTGTTCTATTGTTGTTAACTTCAAGTGTTTTTAAGTAACTTTATATTTTAGCCCTTTAGCAATAAATAACGTTTAATATTCGTTACAATATTATGAAATCCTGTTGCATCTGCCTTTGGCAATTTTAGAAAAAGGGAAAAAGTTTATTTAAAGTTAAATTTAAAATGAATTGTAATAATTGGAAATTATTTTTGTGGAACATTTTCTTTGTGGTTTATTTTTAAAGAAATTTAAGAAGCCTAAAGTTCCCCTTGTGCACTGTGCATCTAGCAAGGTTAGTACCCTACTAGAATATAATATACAAGTGCTCAAAGTACCATGAATGTGTAGAGTACATTTGTTGCCTATATAACATGGTAATAACAGGACGTAGTCTTAAATTGAGAAGAAGAATAATTTGATATAAAAAGTCATAGCCAGGTAGGAGGAGCAAACTCGCGATCTCTACGAAATTGTGTACGAAATTGTGTCCACACAATTGTGCAGAAAAATTGCACAATTGCGTACATTTTCTGCACAATTGTGTGGATTAGTAACATATTTCTCTCTGTGTGTAGAAAATCAATTACATAATTATAAATTCCCTTCTTCTGTTCTTTTACTCTAATAAGTTTTGACCGTTTGGACGGTCAGAATAAAGTTTTGACTCCGCCCGGGCCCTAAAGTGTTTTTTTTTTTAAATTAACTTAACTTACATAAATTAGCCGAGGTAAATGCGCAAGTTATATTAGACCAGTGGTTACGGACCCCTAGGGTCACCAATATGCCTCTGGGGTACATGAAAAAATAAAATTGATTTGGGGGTTCCTGATCAACATTAAAATTGTGTATTATCACTCTCTTTACGTTAAGAATATGTACTTATAGTTTTTTTTACAATTTTTTTAATTGGGGATCCGTGGGAAAGTTTTGACTATGAAAAGGGACCCGCCGGCCAAAATAATTTGGGAACCACTGCATTAAGCAATAAAATGTTGCTTGGCAAAAATTTATCGAATGTATTTTTTACAGAAAATTCATACCTATTTTGTTTTAATTATAAAATTATTGAAAAAGATACAAGTTTAGAATTTGAAATAAAATTTATCCTTTATCTATGATTCACCCGGGTATCTGGATCGCTACAACTCCCCTTTGGTCATCAGGGTCCTGATTACTTAGATGCACATATCATATTATACCCCAATCATCAAACAGGAATCAATTATTGATGTAACTATTAGACTTCACTTACAGAGGGAAATATATGTTACTATTCCACACAATTATGCAGAAAAAGTACGCAATTGTGTAATTTTTCTACACAATTGTGTGAATTAGTAACACATATTTCTCTTTGTGCTGACCTTATTGGGGGGCTGCTATATTTGATGTGTTGTTTGAATTCAATGATTTATTGTTTACGACAAAATTTTGACGATCCACGATTTTTGGACTATTTTGAAAATGACCGATCAAAGAATTTACATTAAACTCTATATTCAAAATAGATTTAGGTGTAGTGAAATGTTGGAAATGTTGCCTAAGACCTTTGGCGCAAAACTATTTCGAAAACAAGATTTTATGAGTGGTACAACGTTTTCGAGAAGACCTTGAAGATAATGACAAATGTGTGCATCTAAGCACATCAATTAATCAAATCACTATTAGAGAGGCCACACAAGAAGTTGGAATCTCGATTGGGTCTAGTGACCCAATGTTTAAGGCTAATTTGAACTTGAAACGAGTGGCAACCAAATTCGTTCCAAAATTTTTGAATTTTCAGCCAACACTGAATCCCAAAATCATCCAAAAACAAAACACAGAGGCAGTCATATGAAAATTTTAGACTCTCCCGGATTCGAACCGAGTACCTTAGAGTGAGCAGTTGTTCGGATAACCTACTAAGCTGATGACAGTCTCGCCAAATCCATACAGGATTCTTTTTGGGTTATTTTAGGCCTGCATCTATTTGTCGGCGTCGTTTTGAGTCATTTTGGGGTCTGAGTCTTCTTGGAGTCTGCGCCTTTTTAAGTCTGCATCCTTTTGGCCACGTCCATTTGTCCGACTTCGTAGGTACTAGACATTCGAGATGTCTAGTGAAAACTGTACATGTTGTCTCCTTATTGGAGATGGACAGCTGATGGACTTCTTAAAAAAAATCTTTCTAAAAATGCCTTTTGACTTTGTTGTTTTTAACTCTTTGATTTTCTTCTGACGCCAGAGTGGCTGAAGATGTACAGTGACTTATAAAAATATTCGGATGATCTGATGTTAACAATGTAAATTATACCTTACGAAGACTTTTTTCTCGTATAAAAATCACTTTTACATCAATATTTATCAGACTTTTTTTGTTACAAATATCATTGCCTTCATTTTTGTATCTATAGTTTTTTCTATTTTGTTCAACCGTTTCTGAGATACAGTGACTTAAAAAAGATCTTGTGAAAATTTTAATAAAATTACCATATTAAGTATTTTTTAAGTCGCTGTATCTCAGAAATGGTTGAACAAAATAGAAAAATGTATATAACAAAAATAAAGATAATAAAATTTTCAACAAAAACCGTCTGAAAAGTATTACTGTAAAAGCGATTTTTATATGAGAAAAACCTCTTTAAATGGTACAATTTACATTCCTATCATAGGATTGGTTGCTCATTTTTGTGGAACACTGGCCAGCCCAAAATCTGGGAAGTCTGTGTTCTTTTCTCCTGCCCCCTCCCTAACTGGGCCATCGAGATTGAATAAAAATAAAACTTATTCAACAAACCAGCTCGGTGGCTCCCTCCATGTGAATTACCATAAACTGCATTTATACAGTTTCCTACCTTATGTGCTGAACTGTAATATTTAACGATCAGTGTTTACCTTCAAAATAATTCAAATTGTTATTACATTTTTAAATATAAATATCGAATAATGGCACAAATAGATGAAATAACAGTAGACGATGAATATTCTCGTCAATACTTCCAATTTACACCAAGTGAATTCTTACAGGATTGTATAATATTTTAGTTTACACTGAAGGTAACCTCAAAATAACCTTTAATAAAATTTTAGTCACCGAATTGCTTATTGACGAAATCACGTTAGTAGTGAAACAAACTATTAAGCAAGTACAGTTACATTCCAGTGAACACGAGAAGGATATGTTGTTAAAACAATGCGATGCCATTCACGAAGTATGGGTAGAAAGAGCAGCAGTAGCTTCGGAAGAGTTAAAGGTACGAATGTATCTACTGATTTTCATTGTTTAACTGTGTTATTTTAGCCTATTATTTGTGAAGTTTTCACCATACCTAAAAATGTTTGTCTTCCTCTAAAAAATAAACAAAATTATACCAATGAAGAAATTAATATTCTCGAGAAGGAAGTTAAAGAATTGAAAAAACAGTACGTAGAAGTGAGCATCTAGTTATATAGCTTTTACCATGAGGTACAAACTTACATTAAAATTTTGTAGGAAATGAAAGAGATTAAGGTCATCGAAGCTAAGTTGCACATTCTAGAAATGCTGGAGCCAGTGCACAAGAAAATTGATGCTGCCATGCCTTTATTGAAAGAATTTAGTGAAAATGTTTCCGATGTACAGGAATTGAAGAAATTAGACAACTTTTACAGTCAACAAGAAATGTTTCCAAATATCTGCGATAATGATATTAAAACTCGCTTAGCATCACTGACGTTTGAAATTAAAGAAGATTAAAAATTATTTTAAAATTAAGATTATCTAAGTTAATTATTTACTTTTTATCTTGTGTTATTTCGAAAGAAACCATAAATATTGTTAATTTTAAACATTTTTATAATAATTTAACTAAAGCTAGTAACTAATAGTAGTAGAGGTAGTAACGGTGATCACCATTTCATTCAAAACTGGCTGTAAAAATGACTTAAGAGTTCAAGTTGTAAATACTTACTCAAAGTTATGATCATAAAATGTAATAATAAATTATTATCTGGAAGAAATGTATATGAAAAGTTTATATTTAGTCCAGTAACATATCGTCGGCTTAGTTAGAATCCCTCGTAAGTCCAAATTGCACAATTTTACAGGAGAACATAAAACGTTTTAAAACAAACGGTGATTAAAGGTATAAGAAATTTTTTGAAAGCTTAAAACATCAGTTTGTAATTTTTTTACATTTATAAGGTTTTCTAGGTCGATAGAACTCATTTTTTCAAATATTTTAGGGCCAAAATATCATTTTCGACATTTTATGGACTTACGAGGGTTTCTAACTAAGCAGACGATATGTTAATTAAGATTCCAAATTTTCAATCTTGGCAATCAAAATTGTTTTTCTGCGATATCATTTTACCAATTAATTTATCAAAAAAATGGTTCGTATAAATCATATAGAGAATAAAATTTGCTTCAACTTTTGTCTGGAACATTTTTCCCCAACTCGAATATTTAGTGAACTACGGCCATGTAAAGTGAAAAGCATAGGCATTTTACATAAAATATTGCCCCAACCTAGAAAAAATATTGTAAAATTGACTTAAATGACCCTAAATTATTACTGAACAACATACTACAATTTCTATGACCTTACTCAGAGGTGAAAGCCACATGCACATTAAAATAAAATAAAGTATATATTTTCTTAAAGTACATTAGCACAGCTACTACCCCTGTAGTGTTTTTCTTGATATATAGTTTTGAACATATAAATTGATATGAATTTTTCCAGCCCTCAAAAATTCTAATTCCAATTCACCAGAAAAATACAATCTGTTTAATTTGCCCAACGATCTTCAAAAATCCCCCTTCCAAAATTCCAATAATTTACAGTACCTAATTGAGAAAGCCAATTTTCAAAATATAAATCTTCCATCCAACTTTCTCTTTTCACACCCAAATTAAAATTTTTGATTTTAAAATCAAAAATTTTTTATAATACTTTGTTATTTCCACCACAACTAGTTGATGGGAAAATTCAAAATATTTACAAATTTGAATTTTTACTAAAAAATAGCAACTTTGTAAATCAAAAATTCAAGGAAAGATTTTAGAACATGAGAATACCCTTGATTTGATAGCTCAATCAAGGGTTTAGAATCAGACCTACTACCCAAGTTGTGAACCAGAATATCCAAAACGAAAATTTTTTCCATTTGACCCGTTTCCAAATATTTAAATTGATGAAAACATAAGGAGCTCGATTTTTTCTAGTTATCGCTGGGATACAGTGGCGTATTTAGAAAATGTTAATCCATTCAAGCGCGTCAGTTGTAACCAGTTGCAAAAAATATGTTCTGTGGTTGTAATTAATCCTAATACATAAAATCCCAGCACGCTTCAGCTGCTCCTGCAAAAACGTGTCATTTTCAGCTACTGAAATTAAAACTTGGACAGAATATTTATTTAATTACCTTTACTGCTCACGGAGTTTAGCAACAACTTTCTGTGTTACTTTGAAAGTTTAATTATAAAAATATAAAGTCAAAATTATAAACCGGGGGGTGTGGAACACCCTCCAGTACATATAGCTGGATTTTTAAGCAAAAATGAAGAAAATTTAAACCTTTGCATAGAGAATATTAAAGCTTGGAAAAACATTATTTATTTCAGTTCCTTACTGCTCAGAGTTTAGTAGCAACTTTTACGTTACTTTTGCCGGAAAAATCATTATTTTTATTATTTTACATTATTTTTATCAGGGGGGGCTTTAGGGGTACAATCCGAGTCATCCTTGGGGGGGGGGGGGCAAATGCCCCATTGCCCTCCTCTAAATACGCCACTGATGGGATAATACAATTATTGCTAATGCAAAGCCCCAAGTGAACGTTTTCCTGCCTCTGCAACACTCTAACTTTGCGTCTTGTTCTTTAAAAACTCGAATTATTTCGTTTAGATCTGAATACTTTTGAAGAATGGCAAAAAGCCATTTTAGGCTTTTCCTTAGTTGAAAAAAGCCAGTGTTGTATTGTAGCCACTAAATGCATAGAAAAGCGGGATGCATTTTTTGTATCATTGATATCTAAACTGGAAGAGGAATATCGTTGCCCAAATTCTATGGGCTATTAAGGAAAGGCAACAGGAAATCTCTCTACAATTACTTAATTATATTCGATAGGAAGCAGTCGTCATATTTGCTAAGACTATAAGTTGATCTCCTACGCACTGCACAGTTTTTGGCACTCGGAAGAATCATGGGTTCACTAGGTTGGTCTTTAGTAACAACACTACTCAACCAAAAATTTTATCGCCAAACATTCATTTCTCCAAGATTTTTCTCAATTAATAGTATTTAAACGATTTTTCAGCCTGTGGTTATATTTTTTTCTTAATACTTTATTTCCGGTTATAATGTACTTAAAAAATTGCTTTATTTGGTTTAAGATTTCTAAAAATTTGTTGGAAATAGGTTGGTATGGTAGTATGTAGTAGACATTTACCTTCTTCATGTGACCAGTTGCTCTAAATAACTATTCGCTAGAACTAGGTACATTATAACTGGAAACGACTATACTCATGGGCGTCGCCAAGGGGGGCTACAGCCCCCCCCTGGCTTTTGGCAAAACATATAAATTTACAATTGCAATATAAAAATATAATTAAAATTTTTAACATAAATAATTAATTTTAATAGCGTTTAAAAAAATTTACCCCTCCCCCTGCAATTCTTGGAAGCGACGCCCTTGGATATATTCAAATATTTTATCTGCTATTTACAGTCTTTAAGCAATGCTGTGGTAAGATTTGATATTTTAGACGAAGTTAGGCTTGAAATATGAATGGGATTTATGCATTATCTCTAATAGTATTCTATTTTCAAGTTTGAAAGTTATATATAGTAAATAGCAACAAAGTTTTGTTATACCTACGCATGTCAATCAAAGTATTGTATGTTTTGTTTATAAAGTAAAGTTCTAGTTGTTCAGGTAGTATTTTTTCTGAATGTCGTCAGAATTCATAGATTTAAACAATAAAATTCAAAAACAAGCAATAAACACGTGGCTATCGTGCAAACTATTAGAAATACAAGAAAAAGAAACAACTACACGAAAGATTATTTATTAATCATCAAAAACATGGGTGGCGTGTCACAGTGAAATCCGGCACATAAAGCTTCTAATTTGGTCTGATCAAAGATGAAAAATGGACTAGTTAGCAACTGCATAAGACCTACTAACCTACTGAATACCAAAACAAAACTAAAATTTTCCGAAAGAAAATCCCAGCTTCAAATAAATTCTCTGTGTATTCAAAATTAAAAACTTGCAGTGCAAAATCAAAACATTAAAAGAATTAAACAAACAGCTGCTAACAACCCGCCATATTGAATTAAACTGACATTTCGTTACCAACCCCAATTGACATATTTCCCTGCTGTTTCCATATTTGACGGATATAATAAGATGGAAAAAGAGAGACTGGGAAAGCGATTATGATGGATTTCAGACATTTCACAAAAGAAGCTGGAGTTGCCTATTAAAGAAATTCCAAGTGAAAAAGCTTCAAGCCTGGACTGGATCCCATCCCTTATATGGGAAGTTTCCGAAGGTTTGGAAGAAAGTTATTTTGGTTTTCTTACGTAAAAGAGAAAAACCTATTGCTCTACCTAGTTTGTACAGACCGATATGCCTATTTGTACTTGATAAAATGGGAAAACTGTATGAACGACTTATATTGTCCAGATTAAGAAACCAGATAATTATGGTGATCTTAGAGATAAGCAGCAATATGGATTTAGAAAGAGAAGATCCACAATCGATGCATTATTGAAGTGGCAAAGAAGGATTGTAGCATTATTAACCTCTGATGTGAGAAATGCTTTCAACTCAACATAATAGAGATCATTAAGGGATGTCTCTCAGTTAGATCAGTAATCATTGATGAAAAACTAAATATCACTTACATACTAGCTGTATATCTTATGCTCATACATATAGTCCATACTACGCCCGATCTTGGACTTGAGTCAGACTTAAGTACGAAATCGGCCAATCAAAATAACCAATTTCGTACTTAAGTTATGCTCAAGTTTTTCTGGAGCCAAGCATCGACTATAGGTACGGGCATAAAAGTTCAGTTCTTGTCCCAATGCTCTGGAACATCTAGTTTCTAGTACCATGGAGTTATAAGAATTAAGCTGCCGTTAGGCCTGATGTTAATTGATTTGTTGACGACTTATCAATGGGGGCATCAGCAAGAGCAGTAGAAGAGCTGAATAGAATAGTCAACCATTCCATCAAAAAGATTGTTACATGGATAGATACAGATATCTTTTCATATGGGAGGTCGCACCTTGGAACTAAAAAAGGAAGTTGCTGTATTGGGCATCAAGGTAGACTATACAAACTAAGCTTTGCATCTCACCTGATATATCTACAGTTGCAAAAGCAGGTAGTTGCTGTACAGGATTCACAGTCATTTGGCCGAATAGACATGATGACTAATTTTGAAAAACTGTTCTATGATGTCCGGACGTATCAACTATTTCTAATTAACTACTAATTGCTACTAATAACTACTAATTTAATTAACTACTAATACTATTTAAAGTCTAAAGGTAAGAAAAAATGTCTTACGTAATATATGAACCGCCCCTAAGTTCATCAGATATTGGTATACATGATTGCCGTGAAATAACTGTCGGTCAAATGGCTGTCGGCGAAATGACTGTCGGCCAAAAACTGGTCAGCCAAATAATCTGTCGGCCAAATGATTTATTGGTCAAAAACTGTCGGCCAAATGATTGTTGGCCAAACAAATTCGGTCAAATGACTGGATACCGCTGTACAGCACTAGGTAGATTAATGCCAAACATTAAAGCCCCAATGGAACAAAGCGGAGGGACATAGCTTCAGTGATTCACACCATCTTACTTTATGGGTCTTCTGTATGGATGCCATGAAATTCAATAAGTACCTACAGACAGTTAATTTCTAGGGTAGGTACAAAGAAAAGCAGCTTTGAAAATTTGTTGGGCATGGCAAAAAAAAGAAATGCTAACTATCTCAAAGGCGGAAAAGAAGAGACAGAAAAACGCATAAGAAACAACTGGAAAAAAAGATGGTAGGCGTCGCAAAAAGGCATTTGGACATAAAACCATGGATAACCATGGAGAACTAAATTTTCACATCGTCTAAGCGCTGACCGGACACGGATGCTTTAACAAATATCTAAATATTGGACAATGGACATAGGACGAGACACTGAAGAAAAATTCAAAACATTAAACATCTCAAAATCTGGGGTCAGCTGTGCTCACTTCCAGTGGCGGCTCGTGGTTTTTCATTTGAGGAGGCTAATCATAAAGTATAGTGTAAAAATGTAATCCCGTTCCACTGCCGGTTTTTGGATGGTGAAAGCTGCCACTCGACGGGCGAGTTACTTGTCAAATTTTTGAACACTAGATTTTCCTTTACGAGATTTAAGAGGTTGCTTGGGATTTCCTTCTGGATGGCATCAGTTTCTTTCCAGAAAGTTGATAAAGCAAAAAAAAAAGGTTTAAGATATTATAATTTCCCAAGACTTCCTGAAATATCTTACGATTTTCTAGGATTTCCAAAGATTTTCTTGAATTTTCTACATTTACTCGGATTATCTAGGTTTTTCTACATTTTTTCTAATTTTCTATTTTCTTGGAGTTTTCTGGATTTTCTCATATTTTTTTCTCAGAAAATTTCACATGAAGTAATGAAAATGCGGTGTACTAAAATTTATGTAGTCATTCAGGCGAAAGATCATTAACAAAAATTGTTTATTTTTAAACCGGGGGGTCTGGGGGGTATGGAATACCCCCCAGTGACTCTTAATCTCTTGATGCACACTCACTTACGGTTTAATCTGTGTAATCGGAGTTATCTCGAACTCATCGGTAGTACCCATAGTAAAACCTTGGGGTACAACATGTAAGTACATCATTTGCATGTGAGTGAAAGGCTGAAAACTCTACTTTTGCAGTAGCCTAGAGTTATTTTTTGAATAAAGGTTATGTGAAATAAAACTAACGGTTTATCGTCACTCTTTTTACTAAAACACAAACTAGTTAAACTACATTATGTACAATTAATACGCGTTTCGGCTTATTAGACCATCATTCAACTAATTAACAATGTATTCTAGGTTACACACAAAAATGAAAATTTTAAATTAAATAAAATTAATAAAGGTTATGTGAAGAGTGCGTCATCTTCAGACTATAAAACACAGGACAAATCTTCAGACTCCAAAAACCTACTCTGAAACCAAACCAAAGCGTCAAAATTGAATAATTTGATAAACCAAAAAAGTGGTTTATGGTTTTAATCGAATGATTCATCTTTTTAGGTAGATACTTCTTCATAAACCTAATCAAAGCTTTAGTTTCCATTTTTAGTTATTAGTTTCCATTCAATTTTTTCTATTTTAAATTCCATTGACGTACATAAGTCAGTCGACTATTGATTATTGAATCATTATTATGTCAAATTAACGTTATAATGCTAAGAAATTACGTTTTTGTGTTATGGTTATCATCTATCATTTTAATTAATGGAATAAGACATGATAAGTAAGTTTCATTTATTAAATTAGTCAAATTAGTTATGCGTAAACAGACAATATTTGATAGGCCATCGAGATGTTCCGGATGATAGTACACCAAGCACCCAAATTTTTTCGTTAAAACAACTGTTACTTGGCACTCTAGAAGAACTGAAAATGGTTCCAAGGAATGACATTCTGCAAGCTTTGGGAGCTATACAAAAAATTCACGTACCTTTGGAAAGAAAGCTAATTATTTGGAATATAATAAAAGGTTCATACAATTCCGTCGCTTTCTCTATTATCCTAGTTTTTCTTACATTATTTCAGACAGTCATTCTGCTCGCAAATTATCTCGCGAAATACTAGAATTATGTGGACAAATTTTAATTTACATTCCCGAATATGATTTGTACAATTTAAATATTACCGATTGGAATATTGTAGATTATTTAGGAACTTTTGATGGATTTTCCAGAAGAAAAACAGGTATTAGATTTATATTTCGATTTCGAGATTAGATTTAGTTAAAAGCTGCATACATAGATGGCGCTAGTTCCTTTGTGTAGTGGAAAATCTTCGGACTTTCACTTAAAAACGTTAACTATATTTTTTAGGTATCATCGCTTATGCATTAAGAAATTATTGGGGAGATGATATACTGGAAGAATCGAAACTAATTAATAAATTTAAAGGTTTGATTTGCGGGTTTTCCCCTAGAAATTTGAATAATCTTGATTCATTGACGTTTACCGAAATATCGGAAGACGTTTTCAATCATATTTATGCATGCACTTATCGTCAACTACAAGTGAGTAATTTTGTCTCTGCTCTATCCGGTTATAGCTTCAAAATGGTTTCGTTTAAGGTTTTATTGCAAAATGCCATGAAAATGACGGCTTACGGTCCTCCACAAGCCTGGAACGCGTCAGATGTTGAAAGAATAGGTTTAGTACTACGTGCTTTGGATGTTCAAATGTTGTCTAAATTGAGACCAGAATCAATAGAAGGAATATCTCACAAGACAATCGCACGTATGTCTCCGCAATATTTACTACATTTATCTAACGATCAGGTTAAATACCTGACAGACGAATCGCTAAGTGCCTACAGGGCGGTGATTAAATTATCGAGTTCTTTGGCATCGATGCTTTGTAAAACTAATAAGATTTTGATTATAAGTTGTGTAATAAATGTAATACATTGTAATTGAAAGCGAACACATTTCTGATGCCCCACGCGTGGCGTTGCATTATTAAAATTTGAGATATGGATGAAAAGCGCTGAAAATCACTGTTACGAAATGATAGTGTGTGCTGGCATCACAAAACAAGATTTTCCCTATCGTCACCCCTAAAACGTATGCACATGCAATGTATATTCCATACCTAAGTGCGTTTATTAAATGCCGTGGGTGTATTTGCTTATTAAACTACGCGCCCTTACACAAAGGGGAACTACTACTCGTCGTGCAAAAGTACACCATGTATTAAACTGCATCCTTTTCACACCCAATCCTCTCAAATATCCCAACAATCCATTTAAACTTTGAAATTTCTGTTTTAGGAAGATTCATGTTTTGCCAAACACTTTATAATTGTCACTTTTACTATGCTAGTTACGACCAACTTCTTAATTAACACTCACTGTTAAGATTTTAGCTTTAGTAAATTGAAACTTAAACTCAACTTACTAATTAGGACTTTCTTTAAAGATACAATTTTACTTCTCAATTGAATACGTTTTAGAAGGTTCTGTGCTTTTGAAGTAAGGGTGGAAGGTAAAAAATAAGGGTGAAAAGGGGATCGTTTGGTTCCCCTCGATTAAGAAAAATCCTGCATAGACCAAGATACGCAATTTTATATTCATTATTCAACCAATTTGTTTACTCTTGTGTATCGCGTGCTTGACACACTTACATATCTTAAGCTGCGTCCTCACTACCTCGGCTTTTGCCGAAAGGCAAATACCTACTCGGCCGAACCAGATAACACCTTAATCAGCATTACCTACTTTTGCACTTCATCGACTTTCATCTACCAGCACATTTTTGTAATTGCCATTCCTACAAGCTGAAACCTTGCCCAGAATTGTATTTTTTGTTGTGTTTTTATTTTATTGATTTTCAGCCTTGTTTTCTTGTCAAGTTTTAAGACTTCACTTTCTCATGAATAGCTAATATTGGCAGAAAAAGTTAAGGGTAGTTTTATACCTCTCTAAACTGTTACATTTCAAACATTTATATATTTTACCAACACACTAATGTTCTTAGGCAATACTGAAGCAAAGTAGATCTGCGAGTTATTATTTTTTAATTGCTGTTTTAATTATTTATACATAAATACCGTAACATTTGATTGGTAAGTTTCCTAATAAGAGCAAACCATCGCTTCAACCTTTACTTTAAAAGTTTTCTTTTTCAAACAGGTTGGTACTTCCAATTGATTAAGCTGATGCGATGTGGACGCCGCTTTAGATCCTGTTTTGATATAAAAAATTGCTCTTAACGAATTAAACTTGTTTCGATCAATTATGCAAAACACAAATTAATATAAAAAGATACATTAACTTTTTTAAAGATATTTTTTGTTCTTCTAACAATTTTAAAACTATGTGGACTGAGATGGACCAGGAGTTTTCCTGTTGTAACCATTATTAGTCAAAAACTTGGATTAAAATATTTTTCTCATTTTGTGGTTAAAGTGAATATTTTCTAAATTTAAATATTGGCCCATAAGTGAGGGAAAAAAGAATCTACGTGAAAATGAAATATTTTTCTTGGTATCAGAAAAACGGACCTAAGTTTTTATACAACATGTCAAACTGGAATAGGTACAAATTTATTAATAAAAATCTGAAACATCACACAATCTTAAATTAGCTGTTTTCTGTAAATCCTACACTCGAAACAAGTCTTATCAAAATTAAAATAGATAAAATTATGCGTAAAAATATAAAACAAATACGATTCTAGTCTATCTATAGTTTCCGAAATATCACTTTTCATATCGCAGCTTAATTTTTATCTATTTTGCCCAAAAAACGTAATTTTCAATTTCTGATCTAGAATAATTTGTTTCCTGTTTTCCAGGGTTGAAAATTTCCATAAAGCTCATTAAAAAAAACAAATCCCTAACGTTAGCCCGCTTATTTTTTTAAAATCCATAAATTTCATTTTTAAAAGGGATTAGTAAAATGATACCTGCAGCACCCAGGTGTCTGTTTATTAAATTTAGTATTTACTTTGCCTTATAAATGTTCACCATCCATGAGGTCATCTTGAAGGCAAAAAGCCTGGTTTCCCCACTTATCTGTTGCTACTTTAACTAATTAATTGACGAGAAAACCACAAAAAAATTACAACATTTACAAAATAATAATCAATAATTTGATAGAGGATTTTGGAACACGACAATCTATATAAAACAACTTTGTAGCTAAATTAGGGACTCTGCCTTGCCTAAAAACCTATTTTTGGTTAAGGATTGATACAGAAAACGGCCAGTTTAGGATTTTTTAATCTTTGGGGCTTTTATTAACAAACTAGCTGGAAAGCCCGTCGGTAGATCTCATTTTTAGTGGTAAAATATTTAAACATTTAATTTCGTTTCTCGCTACTGGGGGGTCCGTTTATCCCGATTTTTCTGGCAAAATTTGAAAAATTATAAATTCTGTATCTTCTCCAAGTATTCTAAACGAGTAGATATTCTGCGTTATGTACTGGAGGGTGTTCCACACCCCCCAGACCCCCCGGTTTAAAATTTTGGCTTTATATTTTTATATTATTTTTATGATTAACTTTCAAAGTAACTCAGAAAGTTGCAAACTCCATGAGTAGTTAATTAAATAAATATGCTTTCTACGTTTAAATTTTTTCCATCCGAAGGTTAAATTTCCCCAATTTTTACTTAAAATTTCAAATTTCCCGGTTAGTCCTAATGTTAGTTAGTTTAATTTATTTTTCGGTTGGTTAACTTGTAAACCGGGGGGTCTGGGGTCTCCAGTACCTATTCGCAGGATTTCCATTATTTTAGAATACTTGGAGAAGATAGGGAATTTATAATTTTTCAAGTTTCGCCAAGAAAAATCGGGAAATTTGAATTTTCAAGCAAAAGTGAGTAAATCAGAGTGTTTTTTTCCACCAAAAAATGACACGCTGTTTCGTGTCTTTTTAAATAATTCAATAAATCCAATAAAGGTACCTAATTATAATTATGTAATTCTTTTTAAACCCCTAATAGTTGTACAACTAATTTTAAAGTTGGTAGCTCTTCAATAGGTGAAAATTGATAAAAAATTAAATTATCATTTTTATATAAAGAAACAATGTAAAAAAAATTGTTTTTAAAAAAAATTTCGTGTCTTGATGATTTTGTTAAAAATCTCCGATTTCTTGAAGACTGAAGGATCAAAGTATTTGATAATATGGACTTCTTTAAGCAATTTCATTACTTTTTTTTCTAGTAAAACTTAAGAAAAATACAATACCTAAAAAAACATTATTCAAAAATTATCACTTGAAAGGTCAGGATTAAAAATATTTAAAAAAATATATGAATAAATTAATTTTCACAATTCCGGGAGTAAAGTGCTCACTTTACTCCCGCTTATGCGGGACTAAAGTAATACTTTGTTTTTCGCGCCATTATTGTGCGCTATTGATCTGAAATTTTGCATGTGGCTTCTTACAACAAATCGCTAGTGAATTGTTGTAACCGGGGTAAATTTTTTGCTTAGTTTTTCGATATCTAGCGCCGTTTTCGAGTTATTGCTATTTCAAAATCTCAGATTTAGTTATTAACCAATGTAATTCAGCATTTTCAGCGAAATTGTGAAAAATAGTATATACACCTTGGGACTAAGGTTCTTTTCATCCCGTGTGCGCTTTTTGCACTCTGCTAACACCTCGTGCAAACACCTTCGCACGCAGGATGAAAAGTAGCACTTTAGTCCCATGATGTATAATATAAGGGAGATGTACCAGGTATGAGACGGGTTTTGTTTTTGAGCTACAACTTTTTATAAAGACTAAAAATACCGAATATCTATAATACCATTCGAAAGCTAATGATCATACGCAACTTTTTGCTATAGAAATTTTATTGATTCCGTCAACCTGAAAAAAGTTATAAGCATTTTCGTGATGAGTTGATTTTTGATGGAAAAAAAATTTGACAACAGGTATGAGACCACATGCAACATTTTTGCAACATGCTTTGATCGCTTTAAGCAACGCGTTTGAATCGGTTTTATTTTAATTATATGGCTTTTTCGATGTGAACATGGCTAAAAACAGACAAAACCAAATCAAAACATAAGTGAAATAAAAATAAACACTTTTGTTTGGCTCAAATACCGATATGAGCACAACCGAATTAAGGATATTCGAGGCAGGGACTAACTTTTTTGGGAGCCCCTTGAAGGCCTTGCACGTTTTAATAAAATGCGCCGCAGGTAAAATTTTTGTTTTTTTGAAGGTCAACCGCGCTTAGATGAAATGTAAAATTTTGTGTTAATGTAAACTTCGCTGATTTAAATTTTGTTTATTTAATTCTTTTGAGGCTCCTAAAAATTTGGAGGCCCGGACTGCAGCCCCCTTAGCCCCCCCCCCCTTTAATCCAGCTCTGTATGAGCATCTCAAAATGACCTTTGTACAATGAGCATGCAAAAATGAGTGTCTCACAACTGGTACACTCGACTGTCTCACACCCGGAACATGACGCCATTTTTACATAACACTGAAAAATTTATGTGCGAACATAATTCAGTCTAATCGACTAGTTTATCGTAAAATGTAAAGAAAATGCTATATTTATATGCATTGTACTAATCTTTTTTCGTTGAATAACTAATAATAACAGCAATTACAAAAAAATCAAATAAAACTTTTTTTATGAAACTTTCACTCGATGTTCGGATCACATACAAATATTGTGACTATTCACTCCGTGTTCTAATAAAAGTTAGCTACTAACATGAAAAAAATTTGACACGAGCCAAACCGGCCAATTGACATCGCATATGGAAAAAAATTTGAGTGTCTCACATCTGGAGCCGTCTCATACCTGGTACATCTCCCTTACTATTATTTAGTTTAAAAAAATTAGTTTAAAAAAATTAGTTTAAAAAAATTAGTTTAAAAAAATTAGTTTAAAAAAGTTTTTTATTTGTGTATTGTAGCTCATTATTGATAATCTTAATTTATATTATTTTCAAAAGCTAATAACTTTAATTAATAAATTAATAATATCTAGGCTGTAAAAATATAAATGTGATAAATTAAAAGTTAAAAATTCATAATTCGATATAAGGTCCCTATTTCAAGGTTATTTCAGTCGTATATAATGAATAAATTTTAAAGAAATATAAGAAATAAGAAAAACATTCGAACTAAACGAATAAGAATCTATAAATAATGATTAAAAATATTAAAAATTGACCAAGATGACTTACCAATAACCCCACAAAAATATCAAATCAGGTGTAGTAATGACCCTTTAAAAATAATTTGAACATAAATTTTCTTGAACTGGCACTGCGAGGGGAAATCAGAAAGCACTGTCCCGCCCTGTGTTGGATTTCTAAATATTTTGAAAAAATCCATAGTTACTTACCACTTTTTAATCTACTAACTACTTTTAATCCAATTGAAATTTTAATTTTGGGTTCATTTTCTAACTTTATTACTGTTTGTAGCGGACTAAGTAACGTGTGTTTCAAGCACCTTGTAACCGAAAATCTCCCAGTACACCTAATTGTAAACGATTAATAAGGAAAATATTTTTTTGAAAATTTCTGCTACCAACCGTAACGAATAAGAATCACGCAAAAGTGTCCTTCAGTTAGCTTTTATCTTTTAATGTTAAAGCTTCTATTATTGTCTATATTGGGTAATTAAGATATTATAAAATATATAAATAAGATATAGAATTAATATAAGGTACAAAAAACAAATTAATTTTATCGACATTCTGCCTAGTAAACCTCCTCAATTGAAGAACATGTTTTGGTAATTTTGAAAACAAAAAAACTCCCAAAAAGAAATATTTTCAAAAAAATTCAATTGATTGATGCAAATTTTATCGACTGAAAAAAGCAAGCCAAGCAATGGTAGCTAATGGGAGGAACTTCTTTTTCATAATATTACGTTTTACATAAATTTTTAAATTAAGAGCAATTTCCAGTGCTACAACATATCGAGTAATTTGTTTTTTTTTTGAAAATTTTATTTCCAGAATATCGTAACAATTTAATTTACCTCTTTAAGCAAACACGGAAAATTGAATTGATTTACATTTTTAACAATCATGTAAAATCTCATTTTTATTTTTAGCAACATTTTATTCAAATAAGTAAATAAATTTTATGTTTTATGTTTGAATCAAATTAGATTTCAAGATTGTGAAAAACTACGGTTGGGTAGTTAAATTTATTAACATTCTAAAAATAGAGAAATAAATTTATTGTAATATAAAAAATACGAATTTTATATCCAATTGGCACTGGGTATTGCTTTAAAGGGGAGAATTTGTTTTCTTAAAGCAAAGTCTACTTATCCCTAATAAGAAAATGTGTGGCCCTTGTTCTTCGTATAAACTACATCAAAATTATTGCGGAAGCTAGGGTGTGGCTACCTTAAAAAATGTAAATTTTACTCAACCCACTTTTTTATCATTATTGACCTTGACCTTTTGTCAATTGAGCAGACTACTGTAAATATAAGACCAATTCTTAAATCCATAACGTGTTGATGCACACCGGAATGCCGAACTAAGAAATTCTGTTAAGTTTGGGATTCTAAACTAGTACTTCCGCTCTGTAGCTTCCAGCAATCACACCAATCCACTGCTGTGGTTCAACTCAATCTGAATTCAAGAATGTAATCTTATTTAAGACTGTAGATAAGCAAAACCAAACCTGTGATCAGTGTTTATTTATAATAGTAATATTTATAGGTATAAAAAAATACTCACCGATCACATAATATTATTCCTTATCGGTAACAAACCGATTAAAAAAATTTTTTTTTAATTGTGCTGTAATTGGAATTGTTTGTGTCCTAATGTAAGAGCGCCAACTCGACTCCTGTTTTGGCGGGGCTTCCCACAGTTGATTTCTAGTCGTGGTACTGTTAACAACATAAAATTTAAAATTGAATTTTGTTAATAATTGTAGTTGAATTTAACTTAAAAACAAAAATCTTGTATTTCTAGATGCGTAATTTTCAAGTTCTTTGTATCTTCGGGGATGTTTCTAATAATTGGGTTTCTGGATTTGTCTTTTAATATTTAATATTTTGATAGTACATAAATGTTCATGTTTTTATTTGTAAATAAATTGTATCAGAAAATTTTTGAATTCGTAGGCCAAGTTATCATACTACTCCCCAGCTTTCTATTTATACTTTTTATTTAATCTCATAACCCCTGCCCCCCATCGTCAGTCCGTACAAACGGCCCGGTCGGTTATTATTAAATAACTAGCTGGAAAGCCTCTCTTTTTAGCGGTATAATATTTAAACATTTAATTTTGTTTCCCGCTACTGGGGGATTCCCCGTTTTTCTATATTTTCAAAGTAACGCAAAAAGTTGCTGCGCTTTTGCTTAAAAATTCAAATTTCCGAATTTCCTTCTCCAAGTGTTCTAAAAGAGTGGAAATCCTGCTATGTGTACTGGAGGGTGTTCCACACTCCCCAGACCCCCCGGTTTAAAATTTTGACTTTATATTTGTATATTATTTTAATAATTAACTTTCAAAGTAACACATGAAGTTGCTGCTAAACTCCATGAGTAGTAAAGTAATTAAATAAATATTCTTTCCCAGTTTTAATTATTTCTAGCCGAATAGGTTAAATTTTCTCCATTTTCCGATTAGTCCTACTATCTTAGCTAGTTTAATATATTTTTCGGTTGGGAAAATTGTAAACCGGGGGGTCTGGGGGGTGTGGAACACCCTCCAGTACATATCGCAAGATTCATATCCCGAAAAATCGGGAAATTTAAATTTTCAAGCAAAAGTGAGGGAAATCGGAGTGTTTCTTTTTTCATTAAAAACTGACATGCTGGAGCAGGAGCAGAAGCAGCGTGCTGGGATGTTATAGATTAATAATGATTAATATATTTCTTAGAATAACTTATTAATCTGTTTATTAATAATTCGCGTTTTTTATAGTTTATTGCATTACAATTTACCTCGTTAGTTGTTTATATAATTTAAAATTACGTATTAAATGTATTGTTAATATTTAACTTTAATATTTTTATTACCTATTCGATAATATTAAATTTTATGTGTATTTGTATAATTAACCAATATTTTATTCAATAATAAACAGCCCACATTATAGAATAGTATACTCTAATTATTTAAAATTATTTTTAAAACCCCGCCTTTTTTTAAACCAATAATTATTAATTTGCGCGGTAAATATAAATGTGAATTTAGAATATTACAAAATTAATATTTTTTCGAGTGAATTTTCACACGAACTGTGGTTTACAAGAGGTGTTAAAATTTAGAATGCAGCTAAGGTGACATTTAGCCCGTTATATAAAATAAAAGCATAGTTTGGTTGGTTAGCTCGCTAAAATTACTCGCAGTTACGATGTCTTGAAATCATTTCGCTTGAAAGCATCATTATCTTTCTTACTATGTCTTAGTACATTACATAATAAGCACCGAAAGTGACATATTTTTCACGTGTATTTAGGTTTATGCTCAGAAACACACGAAATGCTTTTAAGTTTTCAGAAATAAAATACACTGTATTATTATTATTAAAATAAGTATTTTATTTGTGAAAACTTAAAAATATTTTAGTTTTCTAGGTTTTCTTGGATACTGATATGGTATACATTTTTATTGTGTCTAATAAATTCTCAATTTTATTTGGGGATCGATTTTTGCAGTTCTCTTGAGATTTACGTCGTCACCAAATTTGAAACTTTTACAGCAGGTTAGCTACCCTCGAGAATGAAACACTCACACATAATGTAACCGTATACACTTTTTATGTTATTCGTAGTTCTATAAGCTACAACATAGAACCGTAGGCAATCTTTTGAGAATCGTAATATTACATTTTTGCTATAGTAGTTTATTCACGTAGAGCACAATTTTCCCTAACAATATTAGTAAAATTCCCGTTGAAACTTAAATTCTGGGGACTAAGCAAATGACTTAACCTTACTTTCAGAAATAACAATCTGTTTTCAATTAAAACATAACCTGACTTAATCTATTCATTAATGAATCCAAAATTTGATTTTAAATTTTGTGGCCGACAGGCAATTGCGTAAATTCCATTTGCGGCGGATAATCAAAATTTGCAATGTCTAGATAATATTGTTAAAATTTTACGCTGGTAAACAAACCCAGACGCAGACAAAACTTTTCACCCTAACAATAATAAAAGGGAGGTTAACTCTCATTCCCTGTTTGTTATTGGCCAAGAAATGTTGTGGTTGATTGGCAAGAGAGATCCACCAAATTGTAAACAAATAATATCTAAAAGTTGAAGTATTTAATTATTTTTAAATGTTAAAAAGAAAGGGTAGGTAGGAACTACCACTAGCATATCGGCGTATTGATTTAAAGATCAATACAGATCATTAATAAAAGAATTGATGCTTAAAATACAAAGTGTAATAAAATAGTAAAGAAGGCAAAGTATGTCAAACCTTATTAAAAATTTACAAATGCATAACTTAACTAGATAATTTAAAAGTTATCATCAAAGTAAATTTCCTAGCCATTTATTGATTTTCCCGTCAGTATTTTCTTTTTGTCTTTATTAAAATAATTTTATGAAAGGAAACTTGACCTGTCTGCTTGAAGGATTACGTATTTTTAGAGCTATTAAGTTTTCGTTGTGAAAATAATAGCTTTTGGAAATTTTTATTGGCTGGGTTTAAACTTGGCTCTTCACTTTCACCCTTTACGAACTTAAATGCGTCACACTTAACTCTAATTACGTCATTAACGTGAAGATAAAGCGAGGAAATGAATATTCATATACGTCAGTTGAACATTATTTTCTCAAAAGTTTAACAATCTGCGTAGGTACTTTGATTTATGCAGACAACGTTCATAGCAATAGATGCATTTTTCGGAATTTTCAAAAACTTAAGCAATTAAAAATTGATTCGGAAATAAAACTTATATTTCGATATTGACAGTACAATGTAAACAATTTTTATTGTATTGGTACGCAATAAAACATCGAACGTCAATACGTCACCTATAAATTGCATTGGTAGGCAGAGATTTTCCAAGGACTGTACGCATATAGTATTGATCGAGTGGGACCCTTCAGCAGCAGGAAAACCTTGCAGAGACATGCACCGACCGACCGACATAACCCTGTCAAAATCCCTTTGTCCGACTCGTGCGCAACCTGTATCCCATATCAACTATAATGTGATCTGTCCAGGTGCAATTTCCACTTTATGTGACATATAGCGAGGGTGACTACATTGTATTTTGTCCTTTAATCTTTCAAACAATCGTACATAAAAGCTATTTTGTCCGATAAAAGAATTAAATATAACGAGCTTTAAAATGTCGCTTTTATTTTCATAAATCATCATGCCTTTTCGAGTTAAACTTTCTTCTTCGCTATAAATTGTAATAAAACTGCAAAATTGTTCCATTTTAATGTTAGAAATTTCAAGCACAGAAGTAATATATTAAAAGTCTGCAAGCTTTAAGGTGCCTACACTCGGTCATGTCGCTTCATTCTCTCTAAAAAGCTCAGAAACTGATGTATGAAGCTCTGATGCCAGACATGACGGCTTGTCAACCCAGACATCTGTGCATTATCATTTCAGAGAGATAACAACTCCAAATAGAGCGTATACGCTATGCCATGTCAAGGATGATATTTTTGTAGTTTGACGAATGTTGCTATTCTATTTATCATGACTTGAGGTTCGCTTTGTAGAATTCACTTGTTGAAGGTAATGGGTATTAAGCTCATATTCCTTTTATCCAATTTGCATAGTAGATACCCTTGCATGAACTCTTTTGATTCAAAATCTGAAGTTTAACTTGTTTTCATCGATATAAACTCATAACATTTTATGTTGTACATAAACTTATAAATTGTTCAGCAAATGAATCTGATATATATTACTTAAATATGTAATTTTTAATAAACTTAGGTATGTTATTTTATAAATGATAATTATTTCCTGATATTTAATTAAAATTATTTAAATAGGTATGTAAACATTTCGGAATTTTGGATCAGGATAATTAAAACAGGGTTTTAAAAAAGTCCACAATTTAATTACATTTTTTAAATTATTCTGGTCCGAAATCCCTAAAGGTTCACATATTTATATGATGAGAAATGAACGAAAATAATTTTTCAAGTTTAGAATAAAATTATTATTTAATTAAAGGCTTAATTAAATATTAAAGGCTTGTGGAGGATGCAAAGTTGCGTAATATGTCTCTCACAAGAAGGAAACCACAGACCCAATTTCTGTATACTAGAATTCCTTTCAGGACATTTTCTTGTATTTCTCTAGATTTTGTTGAATTTCCTTGGATTTTCTTTGGGATTGTCTCATGATGTCCTTTTGAAAAAGTTGAAATAGCAAGATTATCTGTAATTTCTAAGATATCCTAGGATTTCTTAAGATTGCCTAAGATTTCCTTAGGTTTTCTTAGATTTTCCGTAACTTGTACATTAAATTTTCCCAGCGATTTCCTCCTCTGCTTTTTATGAATCACGACTAGTTCCAACTTTTGGCCACCCCTGATTTAAATGACCTAATGACCATCTCGGTTCTTCTTGCAGTGGTCGACCAATAAGGTGGCTTGTATGTTGGTCCAAAGTTTACCAAGAGTGTAGGGTTTGTTGACGAGAACCTGTGATTTAATATCCCTTCAGAAAATAATCCAATAGAGTTTAATTACAAGATCTTGTTTGCCAGTCGATGGGAAAATTTTGTGAAATTACTTACTCACCGAATTACCGGGCAATAACTCTGTATTGCTGTATGGCAATTTTCGCTATCTGAAAATAAAAATTATCCACATTTATTTAATCAATTTCCGTAGAAAAAAACCGGTCAGGGTCATCCTAGACAAGCCTGATTTTTAAAAACGGTGCAAAATGGGCACGTTATCGTTTTCTGAAACCCTTGATCAAACCACGGCTGTATTCTCCTCACTACAACTAGTACAAAGCTATTTGAGTAGCACCAAAACAAAAAAAATATTTTAACCATTTCCAAACTTTGAGGTAACGTGAATTTGTTCATCATGTCCTTAACATGCTTTGAAACATGTTTTGGGTCATTATCCTGCTGAAATATCAAGCAACTTGGCATTTTTCTCTTACCATGTTGTACCATATGATCCATCAATATGTCGGCTTACATAAACCGATCCATAATACCATAAATTCTGTGTAGGAGTTCAATGCCACCATGGGAAAAGCAGCCCCACACCAAGATGTACAATCGATCGTGTTTTATAGATAGGATATCCGATTCTTCTTTGACATAAATGTTTTTTTAGAAAGAAGTCTGCTGAATGTAGTCGACGTTTCTCTATTGAAACATGTATCTTATTAGACGAGGAGTTTTTATTGTTAAACTAGCGATCATTTTATGATTGTTTTTCGTGGTGTATGTGTATTTCGTATGTGTAGGTGTGCTGATCCATATTTATTATTTTGATGACACCAGAAACTTATTGTTTGATTTGGAACGTTAAATTGGGGTTCTGCTCCTCTCAATGAATTTCCACCTATTAACCATTTTGGAACCGTGATTTTTTTTATTCTAGTTTTTCTATTTGATTTTGCTAATCTCTATTTTTATAAATTTTTATTAGATCACTGTTTACCAACTTATTTAAACCCAACGACTGCTTTTGACCTTTTGGCATCTAACAGTACACACAAAACAACAAAACTCGAATTTCGTCATTACCCTTTACAGGATTTGTCTCCTCGGTTGAAGACTGCCAACAACAATACCAAGTCTCGTCACAACACCGTTGCTAGTTATAAGGTCCTAACTAATACTTAGGTACTCGGGAGAAAAATAATTTTGGCCAATGAAAGTCCTATGAGGGAAGACAATGTTATTAATGAATTCCTAGTCCAAACGGGAAAATTAAGAATTCTAATGATGCGCATTAGATCATCATTAGATACGTATGGGTATGAACTAGAGAAGAATGCGGGACTACTTTTGTTGTCCCGTCCCGTCCCGTCCCGTCCCGCAGTACCGCCTCGTCCAGTAGGTCCCGTCCCATCCCGTCCCGCGGGTAACGCACGTCCGGCGAGTCCCGCACGTCCCGCGGGTCCCGCAAGTCCCGCGGGTCCGCAAATCCCGGCCGCAACACTTTTGAGTTAGTAATTGGTTCTTTTCTTTCAACCAACAGCCAATGAAATTTCAGAACGTTTTACAACCGAAGATGTACCTAAAATTGATATTACGGATTTGGATTTGAGATCATATTGTAATATAGCTATATTAAAATTTATTAAAACAATGCCAGTAATTCAATATTGGAAGACACTCGCCAGGAAATTAGTGTGTAGTACTGCGCGGGACTAAATTGGAATCCAATCCCGCGCGAGATTAAATTAGCATTCCGTCCCGCGCGGGACTGTGGGACTGTACTATCGGTCCCGTTTCGACCCGTCCCTCGTGCGGGACGGGGCGGGACGGGACGGGACGGAATTTTTCTCGTCCCGCATTCTTCTCTAGTATGAACTACCAAGAAATGCTACTAAATCAAACTTAAAAAATTTCAGTTAAAATGCGTTAACCAGCAGCAGTAGAATACCATTGCTCATAACTTGGGGAAGCGCATACCATGCGTTGAGAGAATACGAAGGATATGCAAGCATTTTAGGAGCACTGTATTAATTTTAAGCAAATACGCTTGGTAGTTGGTACGGTTGTTTGGTTACCGCAAAATGCAGTGGAACACAATTCCACTTGAACACAGTTCGACAGTTCGACTTGAATACGTCTTTAAAATCCAACATCCTTTCGGTTAATCGTCTTGAGAATAGACATACAAAGGGTCCGAAACGTCGACAGAGAGATCTTGTGTTTGATTTGCTACCCAACCGACCTGAAAAGTATCATTAATACGTCTTTAAAATTGTAACCGAAACTTGATGTAACGGTGCGTTGTAACGGTGTAAGTAACATAATATAATATCTAATCGTAGCATTAATCTACGAATTTTCTAAATACAAACCTAAAATAATTACTATGTGAGTATGATAATTTTAAATATATAAACTCTGACTTGTGAAATATAATAAAATTTAAACTTCAATATTACAAGTTATTTAAACAATTTTATTTTTAAACTTTTGACCAAGTTCTATTTTTAATTTTATATAATATATTAATGGTATAATTTTCGTTAAAGATTAGAAAAACTAGGTTTCCACTCCTACCTTAAGGTAAAGACAGAGTAAAAGCAGGTTACCGGTCTCAGATTATCGGTACTGACAATCCCATGTAGTAGGATTCCGATAAATACCAGCGCCGACAGTCACTCTCGGCTCTTATTTATCTGATTAAACTGTGAGCACTTCCATTTTTTACTATATGAAATTGTCGGTACCGATAATCTAAGACCGGCAACCTGCTCTTACTCTGTCTTTACCTTTGCTTTATTTATCGGGAAAAATTGAAAAGCTTGATAACGTTTTAACCTTGGCAAATTATATTAACGATTAGCTATTGCGATCGGCATCGGCATTGAAATCGTTACATCCCAATATAATGGTTTTAAGTAGAATAATTTGTCGATGATCGGACAACCTAATTAACGAATAATCTTAGTAGATAAAACATAACCTTAGTTTATCTATTTATCCGTTGATCCAAATTTGAATTTTATTTAGACTTTATTTAAATTTAAATCAGAAAGGTAACCGTATAGTAACTTTAGAACTGCGGTAATCCGAGTTCCACCTTGTAGTTTAAGCTTTATAGGTATACCGCAAGACTATTATTTGTCATCGGATAATCTGACTAAGACTAATTTATTCGACTAATCTAATCGGGGACATTGTCTTTCTATTTTAAAAAATATTTTTACTAAAATGGTAAACCTCTCAACCTCATAGAGAGCTGTGTTATATTTTTAAATTTTTGGACGGCTACTTCGTTCGAGTTGCAATAAGACCTAAACCTTCAAAATTCTTTAAACTGCTTAAGGTTGGTTTATGCAAAACGTCGACGCACGCGTCCAAATAAAGTTGAAGCATAGAATTTCAGTAGGAGCGTTTATGCAGTTAGTTTACACTCTTGATTTTTGGCCGCGTGTGCACCATAAACCCTATTACTGAAATTCTATGCTTCAACTTTATTTGGACGCGTGCGTTGCGTGCGTCGACGTTTTGCATAAACCAACCTTTACACGTTCCTTAGCGTGGAAATTTGAATTTTTGAACTACATTTAAAATATGTTTCGGCTACACTGTAAAATTAAATTTTAAGTTACACGAATAAAAATGTAATTTTTACAGTAATTTATCATTTAGAACACAAATATTTTTTGACCAATAATATAAATTTAAATGATTAATTTGGAAATTAATTTCAATATTAAAAGCTTTGTACTAAATAATACTAACTACATGTAGTACAATAAAATTACGTAAATTTGCCATTTCTAATGTAGTACAATATTATAAATTACAATACAAACTGTAATAGTGAACTATGTACATGCAGCTATTATATTATATATTTACAGATAGGAAATTCCGGGGCAATCAATTAATCGAGAAGCTGTTATAAAAGCTTTTTAGAGCTGCTTTGCACTCTTTGTGCACTCTGCTTTGCAAAATTTTGTTGACACTTTTTAACAAGATTCTTTTACAAAAAGTACCGCTTGCACACTTTTAATTTTAAATTTCCTTATGGTTGCACGTTAACTGAAACTATTAACTGGTGAGTGAAATTCAAATTTTTATTAGGATATTTGATTTTCCAATCCTATTATACTTCGTTAAGTCTGGGTAACAGCCGACACGACGCCTAGGATGAATGGCCAAATGAAAATAGCGGTATTTTGCCGACAATAGTAAAAGTTTACGCAAAATTTGCGTTTCCTCCTCAATAATCGTTTTCAAAATAGCCGTGAAAATTTACATAAAATACATGAATTTTCCGAAATGAAAACCAGAATAGTGCAATTAAAATAATTATATTTAATTTAAATTTTCATGTTTACTGATGTTATAAATACCTAAAAAATTTAGGAATAAATTATCTTTGTAGAAAACATAAAAGGAGTTAGTTATTTTTTAGGTTTATTGTACGTATATTAGTAGAGTTCCGAACTAATCGAGTTGCACATCAATCGAGTTCCCAACCAATCGAGTTGCACATCTGTCGAGTTCCACTTTTTGTCACTGTATTCCATTCTTTTCCATCACGAGCATATTCTTTCCAATCTTCCAACCCAATTTCAATTAAGTCTTCCTGCAGTTTGTTTTTATGCCTCCGCATTTCATATTCCAAACGTTATTTAGCGTTCTGTCTTCGTTCATCCTCATAAGGTGTTCTTGAAGATATGACTCGGCTAGCTCCCGATTTGACCTTATTACCCATTGTCCATTTAAATATTTTTCACCACAGATTTTCATCAATATCTTTCTCTTCCACTCTTCTAGCACTATTTGTTCACGTTTTCTCAACATCCACATAACCGATTGCCCTGTATACTTTTGTTTGAACTATCCTGACAAACACCTTACTACCAAGGATCCCTTTCAGTGAAAATGCACTTCTTTTACCAGCAGTTATTCTTGCCTTAAACTCTTCCTTACACCCTTAGCCCTATAGACAAAATTTCACTAAATATCTCAGTTAAATGCAGTATGGAATTTGTTGACGCAGTTAGGTTCCAATAATGGAGTAGAATATGAAATCACAGTTTTAGACCAAAATTTGATTTGGCGAGTGCCCGGAATTTTCGATTTTGTGTTTCATCGATTTGCAGGCGTATTTTGCATTTTTCGCTAAAAATGATAATAACTAAATTTATAGAGAATTCAATTCTCTAACTTTTCTATTTGGACAATTTTGTTGTAAAATAATTATTTATTGGTAATAATAAGCAGAAAGTGTGAAAAATTTGAAGATTTGACCAGCTTTTTCAAGATTTATATCATTTTTAATAAAAACAAGTGACACATTCAAATAACAAAGTTGTAGAGAACTAAATTCCCTACAACTTTTGTAGCAACAAGTTTTTTGTACGACGAACGGATCACAGCCGGAAACACGCTTAAATAGAGGCATGGCTGAAGCGACTCAATAACTCACTCATTTCCACACCAGCAGCACCGTAGAAGTAGAGTTTTCGGCGAGTTTTTTTTAACTTGGTTACCTGATAGTAGCATCTAATCCGAAGACAACTACTTGCGTTTCTCTCTGAGTTTGGTCTTCAAAAGTTGTAGAGAACTAAATTCCCTACAACTTTTGTAGGAACAAGTTTTTTGTACGACGAACGGATCACAGCCGGAAACACGCTTAACATAGAGGCATGGCTGAAGCGACTCAATAACTTACTCATTTCCACACCACCAGCACCGTAGAAGTAGAGTTTTCGGCGAGTTTTTTTTAACTTGGTTACCTGATAGTAGCATCTAATCCGAAGACAACTACTTGCGTTTCTCTCTGAGTTTGGTCTTCAATCTTGGTTTCTTCGGTGCAACTTTTCTCTAACTGATGCACAGAGAAATCGTTTACAATTTCATCGTCGTTCTTCTCGTCGATTTGGTTGTTCGGGACATTTGTCCCAATTAATTTGTCCCATTTGTCCCAATTAACACTACAAATTTCACAAATTAGCGTACATTTCGGCCCAGCTTTTTGACAGCCGCAAGCTATTCTACAGCCCGTTTTGCATTTGCAAGAAATTGTTCGTAATTGTGACTCTGGTGCAGGTGATATGTCATTGTGGATAGGTTGAAGGCACCGTGGGTTTCTTTCCACTCCCATTCCGTTGGCTCCAGCTCTACTTCCAGCTACTTTTGTACTTACACCCGTAAAGCATGCTGAAGTGCCAATGATTCCGATGGTACTAATTTTGAAATATTATTTTGTTTCTACCAGCAGATTTCAGGAAAGATTCGTATCCCAATTTTGTTAATAAAACCAGCAGATCGATGAAAAAATGGTTCGATATGAAAGCATCATCAGCTGGTTTTGCGCAAATGAAACATTATTTATCAAAATCAAAACTTGATCTTACGGGTTCTTCTAATGGTGATATCGAGGATGAAGGCTCCAAAGCAGATATAAAATCAATTTCTATTTTGTGTAATTACCAGCAACCTGAATGTATTGTCACTGAATGTATTTCTTTCAGTTTCTCTTCGTGATCTTCCTCACCTCTTTCGATACTCACTAATAACAGCTATTTCATGCCCCTTTCCGTAACAGTGGAAATTTCACCAAAACTCAATAATTTTTTACATATAAAACACTCTGTCATGCTAAAAATGTTCCCCAACTCAGTAGGACCACGGGGGTTTACGTGCCCTCCGAAGCACGGAGACGGTCACATGAAAGTATAAGACTCTTCCCGGATTCAAAGCGAGTACCTTAGTCAGCAGTTCTTCGGCTAACCTATTAAGCTAATGACCGTCATAAGGTCTACCTAAGGCCTTCTTTCAATTGTTCCGATCCCAGGTACCCATACCTGTGAGTTTGCCCATGCCTTTGTGTTGAGCGTGTTCCCGGCCGTGATCCATTTCTCGTACATAAAACTTGTTTCTACAAAGTTGTAGGGAATTTAGTACTCTACAACTTGGTCATTTGAATGTGTCACTCATTTTTTAATAAAAATGGTCCCAAAATTGAAAAAACTGGGCCAATCTCCTAATTTTTCACACTTTTGCTTATTATTAACAATAAATAATTATTTTACAACAAAATTGTCCACATAACACAAAATCCAATATTTCGGGCACACGCCAAATCAAATTTTGGTCTAAAACCATAAATTCCTATTCAACACCATCATTAACCTAACTGCGTCAAAAAATTTCATACTTAATTTAACTGAGATAAAATTCCTAAATTGATCGGACTACCTGGTTTCCTTGTTATTACCGTTCCCAGGTACGTAAAGGCTCACACTTTTGCAAACTTAATGGTTTTGTTTCCCACTCCTATACTTATGGATTACATTTCAAACTTCTTATGGGCGATTGTAAGTTCCACCGGTCGGTCAAATCTTTTTTAATCCGACATGTAAGTTCCACCGGTCCCTTTTGGGTCACTATTTTCTGACATGTAAGTTCCACCGGTCGGTCAATTAAGTCGAGGTGGTCAAGGTTAATGTTAATCTTTTGAGCCTTTTTAAGCTTTTGTTGTGTTGTGGGAGTTGAGTTTTATTCAAGTATACAAAAATCTTTAGATTTATGACGCAATTTGACTTGGTTTCGATAAACTATATAAAGGGGCAATATTAATTATTAATTAAATATTATGGGGCAATAAGTATTCTGATTTTACAAAATAAAACGCTGCGCAAGCACATCTAGCAAATAAACCACATTTTTATTTAATTTTGTAGGTACAGCGGGGTCTTAAAGGTAGGTTTGTAGTCTTGTGCAAGGCCGTATATAAGGAGGTGTTTTTGGGTGTTCAACCCCCCCCCCATAGGTTAAGTAATTCGAAATAATTACTACATTACAAGAATTAATTTAAAATTGGTCTTGTGCTTTACATTTATTTATTTATAATATTTTTACTAGTCCGGGGAGGGAGGCGGGGAAGCTTTAATTTGGTAATTGATTATCGGATTACACAACAATTAATTACTATATAAGGAAAATAATAATATATAAATACAAACAGAAAACGAGAACATTAAAAACTTCTAGAAATCCCACATTAATTGTCGGTAATATGGAAACACTTTCAGAAATATTGGGTGTTAGTTTACAAAGGATTCAAATTGTACAAACAAACTGACATGTTTACTTACATGTTTTGCCCGGGTACCTTTTTGGCCATCGGTGGAACTTACATGTTTACCTTCGACAGCTTAGCAAAAAAAGGCTTAAAACCTGACCATCGGTGGAAGTTACTACTGTCCATCTTGTGTCTTGTTTTTCAAAAGACAAAACACCAAAGGTATATAATAGCCGTTACTGTACCCATGTAGAGTAAATAACTGAGTAAAAAATTTGGTACAGTAATTGAAAGTACCATCCATAAAGACATTTTCAGTTGAAGTCAAAAACCGTAGGTTAGTTAAGCATGAAAATATGATCAAATTATTGTTACTATCATTTAGCATGAAAAATTCTTCGTCAGACCATGTCAAAACATTGATGGCATCTAAAGCGGAATGCACATCTAACATTGACGATGGTAAAGGCGGTTGTATTTGTCGCCTTGCATTATATGCATTCCTTTTAATACGCACCACGTCAGGTTCTGTAATATTAACAGCAGGAAGACTTCTTAAAGCAGCATGGAAAACCTTTGATGGTTTTTCCGAAATATCTTCAACTGCTTTTTTCTTGGCAACCCCACTTACCTCTTGACGTAGTTTTTCAAAGTTTTTCAAAAAAAAATAATTTTTCTCAGTTTGAATTATCGTTGCAGTATAGCGATAAGTATTATAAGAAACTTTCGGGTCTTAATCCATTAATTCTTTAAGTTGCCATCGGTGGAACTTTCATGTTTTGCCCGGGTACCTTTTTGGCCATCGGTGGAACTTACATGTTTACCTTCGGCAGCTTAGCAAAAAAAAGGCTTAAAACCTGACCATGGGTGGAAGTTACTACTGTCCCTTCTTATTGTTCCATATGACGTATTTTATCTTATTTTTTTTACTTCCGAGCCAATTCTCTTAGCCTCTTCCAATAACTCCTGCATAGTTTTCTGTAGCTTCTTCTTTGTGGTTGTCATGATCGTCAAGTCATTCGTAAGAGCCAGATTGTAACACAAGCAAATTTTTAAGTTACATGAATAGACTTTTTAAAAAAAATTTTTCAAAAAGGTTTTTTCAAGTGCGGGCCCCTTTATGGTCCGTAGGCAGCAACCTAAGTAGTCTGCGCGTAAATACGGCCCTGCATTCTGTCATTATACTATAACAGTGGCGTATTTAGAGGGGGACAAAGGGGCAATTGCGCCCCCCTCCAAGGATGACTCGGATTGTATTCCTTTAGGAATACAGGGCTTTAGGCTTCCCTGATAAAAATAATCTTTACCCGGAAGTTTTATAATTTAAATAACTTAAAATTTTTTTTTATTTGTCTTCCTTTCTTAGTTTTCGTATTTCGTTTTGTAGGTTTATCGAGATTTCCGGAACTTGTCACGTGTTTTAGCGCTGACGCGCACGAATGGATTAACGAGATTCTGAAAATATTTGGTCTGCCCCCTCCAAACGGATTTTCTAAATACGCCACTGTACTATAATGTACAACAATATGTAGCTCAATTATTGTATAACAATTTAAATTGTTTTTCAAATACACTGTTAAGTGCGTTTATTGTTAATTTGTTAGTTAATTATTATTATTACAAATATTATTGAATACTAACAGTTAAACTGCTAATAAAGCTACTAAAACAAAGTAGGTAGAACTTTTCATAACTGAAAAACGGAAAAAATCTTGCAATTTTATAAAAACTAACAGAAATCAGAAGAACAATAAATAGATACAAAGTTGCTGTAAGGATCGAATACGCCAGTTGCTTTGTATATACGGGAGCAAGAAATCTCTGTTGTTTCAACAACAAGAAAAATAAGTCTTTTCCAATTAAAATATTATAATTGCCGTTTATGTATCTGGTGCTCTTTTAGTTTTAACTGTATCAAACTCCGTAATTGTATCTCACATATTTTTCTTTTTATAAAACACTTTAAATTGGATATATTGAAATTTTAGTGCGAAAAACTCGATATCATCTCAAAATGGTAAAATTTTCTCTACAAGTCTTCACTTTTTATTTTTATTTCCAATTTTTCAATTCTGAATGCACTATTTAATTCGGTCTCCTCATTTAGGATTGGGTTCATTATCAGACTGAAAGGTCTAAATTAAGTTAAAATTGAAGCCATATCATTGGTCAATTTCACCTTAATTTCCTGCTTAAATTTTATTGTTACCTCAAATTCCTTTATAAAATTAGGTCCAAATAGTGGAGGGCTTAAGGTTATTTAAGATTTATATTATCTTGCGATAACTTTATTTTGAACGATAAACTGTTAAGGATTAATTAGTCTAAAGAGTAATTAAATTTTTATTTATTATTATTATTTAATCAAAACTTGAAGAATGTCGAATCCTCAACTTCGTTAAGTTAATAGTGGTAACACAAAGAAAAGTTGAAGATGTGACAACACTTAACGTTAATCTAATTTTTGAATTTGAATTACTTAATGAATTTTAATTAAAATCTTTTTAAATACATAAATAACATATAGAGGTTTGAAGCTTTATAATAATAATTGATACTCAAATGCAATAACAATATTTGATGTGAAATTAAGTACCGCGAGTTGTGTTGCTAGGCACCAAGGATGTCAACGACCTAAAATATTCCTGGTCACACAGGAATGCATAGTTGGCTTTTCACTAATTTAAAATATCACTTTTTGCAAAATTATGTAGAATGTACACCTATTAAAAAAACTAATATTTTAATTTATTAAAATAGTGTTATATATTATATAAAAATAATTATTACAACTACTTAACCGTAATTAAATTATAATATAAATAATAACATTTATGTCATACCAACTTACGTATAAATACATAATTAGTAAGAAAAATTAAAAAAAAGTACAAAGTCATATAATATGATAATAAGAAGGTAAAATAATAGAGAAAAAAGGAAATCTTGCTGTAATTTGTTCCTGAACTTGCGAGTCATCTTTAATAGATTGTAAATTGAGTAGGAATAACAATTATTATGAATGTTAACATAAACCACAATTAGCGCTAAAATTAATTAACTATTAAATATTATGCAATAGAATAAATTGAATAATCTATATTTAATAAGAAGAGTCTGAATTTAGCGGTTCCGAATTCGAATTCCTGCAACTTTCAAAAACAAATTCTGTACCGTGATTTAAATTCCACGTTAAGCTTACAAGTTTATCTATGCATTTGAAACATATTACGCAGTGGCGGCTGGTATACAGTGAAGGTAATGAGGTTTTTTCTTTGTTTTTACGCAAAACCCCGGGACATTTTTAGGTCTAAAGAAACTGAAATGAAAATCTGCACCATTCAAACTCAAACATTACAATATATTAATGGAAACAGGATATTGGGTTGACTGGGCAGCAATCAAACAACAATTAACTTTGCGTCGACGTTTCGGATACCTTTATGTATCCATTTTCAAGACTATAATAGAGAACCAATAGTACATCGATCTGAACAATAAATTCAACGTAATCTAACTCACCGAAACAAGATTGGATGTAAAAGAGTTAATTGTTGTTTGATTGCTGCCCAGTTAACCCAATATCCTGTTTCCATTAATTGCTAGCTTTGGGCGAGATACTGTTATTCTTTATTGGAATATCTTATCTAACAATATCTTATAATTCTCAAAACGAAATATTAAATTGTAAATACTGCATCATTATTACTTTTATTGCCAACTTTGAATAATATTATTTTAATATTTATAATATATAGAATTACTCTTTGACCCCACGTTTCTAGTCGTTACCCCCTTTAATAGCAAAGTACAGGCACAAACCCCACCCCTCTGATATTAGTACGTGAAAATTAACATATTATTATGGGATATTCCAAAGATTAATATTTACATAATTGAGTTAGTTTGATAGAAATTAAACTAATTATTATTAATATATAATTATTATTGCTTAAATTTCCGATTCCAATAATAGGAATAATAATAATAATTTAATAGATATAAAATTATACTTAGGTGATAAAAATAATGTATTATTACTACTTGAACATTTCTATTCGCGATTTACCTTACAGTTTGGTAGCGCTCGTGACGCTCTCAAATGTGAACAACATGGCGGATTTTTAGTCAAAAAGTGGTTAGGTACAAAATATAAGCTGATAAAATTTCCTATAAAAATATTTCTTCTCATTTTTCTGCATCTGTTACTGTCTTAGAAAATTCGCAAAATTTTCAAATAGAAAAAGGTGATTGCCATTTAAAAAAAAATCGAAGATTTCAATATTTAAAAAAAAAATACAGTAAAAAACAAACTTTTGTTCGTGGTTAGTTCCAAAAAACAAAACTTTTTAGTTTTTAGTTGTATTAGGTACATTTGTTCCTTCTTCTCGGTACAGATTTACACATAACAATTATTTTGATTATATATATAAATTTATTGAGTGAAAATGCTGAAAATTCTACCTTTTAGATAAATTTTAGCGGAAGTCATTATTTACAAGTAATACAAACTATTAGGTATGCCATGTGTTCAAAACAGGTCTGGAAATATGTTTTCCAACTAAAAGTAGAAAATTTTACCGCACAGAGAAGCAGAAAAACTGCATCATAATTTTCATTTTGGATTGTTAAATTTGTCTGGACAAGAAAAACAAAGTCTGAACAAAACTAAATTACATTTTTTTCAACATTTTTTAACAAAAATAATCCTCTCATCAGAAAATGTTGTTAGGTACCTACCTAATTCTTCTAAATTGGGTTAATCGAATTAGGGCATTCTTGAATTTAAAATTGTTTCGATTTTTATCTTATAGCATATCAGACAGATTAAATAAATTTTTAATTAAGGTTTTCCTTCGGTATAATAGACGCGAAACCATTATTTTCCATTATCTAATAGTTAATTAACTGTTGACGTCGAATCAGTGGCGGTTTGCCACTGCAAACCGAAAAACCGCTAAATGAGAATTTTTATTGGCTGAACATAATAGTCAGCAAACGACCATCAAAACAAACTTCTGTTAAATTCCTGTTAAATATACTGGAAAATTCTAGAAAATTTGTGAAGAGAATGTAAACAAGAAGTTCTAACCGATTAACACTCGGGACTTCCTATAATGACCATTTTTGACCAAAATGATCTATGGAAAAATGATAATAAATTTTTTTCAGCTGCCTTCGTGGTAGATTCGCGACCCTTGCTTACCACAAAAGAATTAACCAGAAGGTACAGATTCATACTAGTTTTTTTTAAACAATACTGGTTGAACTACTCAATTCCTGAAAGACCTTTGGGCGAGAAAAAATAATTGAAAATTCCCTATGGATATTATAATATTTTTCCAGACTCAAGACTTCAAATTTCTATATGGAACCCTAAACTTCTTGTCATATTCAAAAATTTAGAAGCAATGAATTTCTTAAAAGAAATCCTTTTTTTGTTAGAAAAACAAAACGAAACAAAAATATAAAATTTTATTTCAGTTATAGCTGTAGCTAATAAACTACCCTAAAAGTCTGAAACCTAAACCTTAATTTATTACAATTTTCTATTATATAATATCAAATGCCAAAGGTTTGGTATTTATTGTCGCATTATTTTTGGTCAAAGGGTTGCATTATCAAACATTAAGTATAATAATTGTGCTATGTAATATTCTACAAATTTACAATAATATAGTTAGTGCAATAATTAACACTCAATTGTAATAATTAAATTCCATCAACTTTGGTTATTTTATCAGTAATAAAGCATTTTCGTAAGCTTTAAAATTAAATAAAACCCTTGATTTCCATATTTTAATTAGAATAATTCATTAATAGAATCATCTTCAATCAGTGGCGTAACAAGCAGTTGAGGGACCCGTGTGCGAAGTTGTTAACGAGGGCACTGTTTTTATATAAGACAAAAATAAAAGAAAATAATAAATAACTCATACAATATAACTATAATTTTAAGATAAACAAATAACAAAACTAGATTAAGGGCCTTTCAAATAATCGGTAAACTTAGTATAACGTTATTCCTGGTATAACAATTACAGGTTGCAGGTTTCCCACTTATTTGAAAAACCTGCAAAATTTGGAAAAGTCAGAAAATTTAAGATTTACGATAAACAATTAAATTAAAATTTTTTTAAAATTTTAAAATTAATTTGTTTTTAAATATTAAAATTTAGCTTTTTTACCTTTTTATTTTCTAGTCCATTAATACGTGGTTTAAGTGGTGTAGTAACTCGATATTAGCCATATCAATATTTTGGAAATCCCAAAAAATTGCCTGTTGCGATTCATCGTTCATCCACTGATGATGCATGATGCCATAGCATGGAGAAAACGTTTGTGATAATTTATACTTACAGTGTATTTTACATGTGATAACTTAGTTTTGTTTCGTGCAATTTTTTGGGATTTCAAAAATATTGATATGGCTTTTATTTTCTGATTTATCGAAATGTCATAGAAATTTTTTATTCGTTTATTCTGAGGGAAAATCTGGAAATGGCAGAATTTGATTTGGAAAATCTTGTGGGAACACTGAGTTATTATTGGTAACAATGGTAATACTAAGTCTAACTTTATACCAGGTTTTTCCGACTATTATCGTAAAAACCGGCCTTTAGAGAATAAAAAATACAGTAGATAATTACAATTTTAGAAAAATCATCAGCATTACTACACTGTATAAGGACTGTATAAGGGTTGTATAAATTTTTTACTAATAAACGTTGTATGCGCACTGCATAAGCTATACAATGGTTAATAAAACCGATGGTAACATTTTTCGTGCGGATCATGTTATAAATTACTAAAACAAAAGGGGGTGATAGGAATATCGGCTAAACTCACGCTAATTATATTTAGTAACAAATTTAAATTTTTACCGAAAACCTATTACGACTGACATTATTATTCCACATTCTTTCAATCAGTCTTGGAAAATAAAGATGGCTGCGTTTTATAGTTTGATTGATAGACTATTTAAAATACCGATGTCCAAAGAAAACAAAGAAAAAAAGAAAACACTATCAAATCAATAGCGATCAACAACGGTTATACTATAAACTTAGTTGATAAGTTAATAAAGAAAAAAGAAAAATCGATTGAAAGGGGTCTGGTTACCGCTTCCCTCGCTTCTCCAATTGAAGAGCCGGCTCCCAATTGGGGAGTTATCAACTATGTGGCAGGAACCAGCAAACAGATCAAAATACATTTACAGAAATTGCGCCTTAGAATTACAGAAATAAATAGATTAAATATAGGTTTCTTATTATCCAAGAATAAAACAAAGATTGACAGCCTCACCAAAAGCGGGATTTATAAACTTAGTTGCAACACGTGTGATGCCATTTATATCGGGCAGAGTGGAAGGTCGATATATAGACGCGTTAAAGAACATCTGGCAGATATAGCAAATAATAGGTCAAGTACAGGTTTTTTGTCGAATTGTTTTGAAACAAATCAGACATAAGAGAATACTACCAAAATATAATATATAGCCAAGGTGGCGTAGCCTGCTTCCAGCTAAAGCTGGGCATTCACATAAGATGTGGTGAGGGGTTTCATCCTCTTCACCACACATCCTACAAGTAGGATCTTCAGTCAACCTCATCATTTTGAAGTGTCTCTTAAGGCAGCAGTGTCCTATCAAAAGTCCTGCTATCCTTCTCAACTGTTTTCTATTCAGTTGGATAATATTTTTTCCCTTGGATGCCCTAGAGAGGCCCCCAATGAACATCTGCGATTGCCTCAGTCCAGGAAGACCCTCCCAGTGAGCAAGGTGTTGTTTCCATAGCATGTCCCAGATCCCCTCCCTCGCGGTCGTATGCAATCTCGCAGGTGGGCTCAGGACATATCATGATTGTGTTGGCAGCCAATCTGGCCAGGCAATCTGCCTCTTCATTTCCCTTGATACTCTGGTGCCCCGGAATCCACATAAGCAAAATGCTGTTGCAGACTGCCAGTTTCACCAGTGCATCAAGGCATTGTTTAACGACCATGGAGTGTATTTCTACTCCTTCCGAAGCCTTTAGAGCTGCCTGACTGTCATGATGCAGATTTGTCTACCATTGTAGTTCCTCCGCACCAATTCAGATGCACAGGCTGCGATTGCAGTTACTTCTGCCTGGAACACAGTAGCGTGGCAGCCCAAGTTAATGCCAAAGACATCCCCCCATTCTTCTTCTGGATATACCTGCTCCAGTACTTATCTTTGTTTTAGATCCATCTGTGTACCAGATGGTATCATATCGGTTGCCCAGCTCTTGCATGGTTTTTTCCTTGCCCCTCTCAGGTATTATTACCCTGAATGGTTTTCGGAAGTCCCTTACTGTGCTGGTTCTATCCGATTGCATGCTAAGCATGTTATTACTCTAAATTAAGTTAAAGATCATGGTATGGTGTCCCTTTATTGGGGTATCCTTACCATAGCCATTGATTGATAGCCTGTAAGCCGCTAGTAGGGCCTCTGCCTCCATCACTATGTGTAGTGGGTGCAGCCCCATTAGGACCTCCATGGCTGCGGTGGGCGTTGATCTTATTGCCCCCGTGATTCTTAGGCATGCTAGTCTCTGCAGCTTGCCTAGCCTTGTTATGCTTTCCCTTTTCTTGGTTGCGTGCCACCAGATCAGGGCCGAGTACGTCACTATGGGTACCACAGTACCATCTTTGCATCTTTGGTTTCAATCTCCAAGTTTTGCCAATCATACAATTACAGGCCCACAGGGCCCGTGCTTCAATGTCATAGTATTGTAGTGTTAATTTATTTTTAGCAGAGGTTTACGAATAAATTAATTATATTTTTCACCAAGCTTGGTTCGTGAATTAGTACCACCGTGTCTGGCACTGTAAGAATTCAACTTCAAGAAGCTTTTATTTAATTTTCTCACTTTAAAGCTTAATTCGACAGTACTGCCAATGTGGTAATTTTGTTACTTTTGAATATTTGTTTCTTACGTGGAAAATCTAATTTGATTTTTAGAAACATAAAAATTCAAAAAAATTGAAAGAAACCAAAAATATTGCAATTTTCCTGAAAAAATTGAAAGTCATTTTTTCAAAAAAATTTTTTTTTTATATTTATCAAAATTTAATGTTTTGGGGAATACTTAACATATGTGTTCTCCAAATTTCGATACCAATTTTTTACTGGTTTCGAAGATATTAATTTTTGAAATTTTATAATTATTTAGCTGATTGAATCCATATTAAATCTCCCAGACTGACGGAGCTTATGTTCTAGAATTTTTTTTCGCTGAAACATATTTATAAGGAATTGGAAATAAGGACACCAGTAATTTTCTTTCATCCCAAAAAAAATCCTGATGCTCGATAGCAGCATTTTAAAAGTTTTCGAAATAATTATTTTATTATGTAAAATTCGAATTTAGAAGATATTTACTGTAAGTCTTTAGAAACTTTATTCTAAATGATTTTTCATCATTTTAATAATATTGGATTTGTCATCAGCTACATTATTTTGAAATTTAAAAAATTAATATCTCCAAAAATAGTAAATAAGCAATATTGAAATTTTTTTACTTTCTAAAAATCTATCAAATTCTATAAAAGCAAAAATTGGGGATTTCGAGAAAAATTACTCAATCTTTTCAGAAAAATTGTAATATTTCTCTCTTTAGAAATATTTGGATTCTTATAATTTTATAAATTAAATCGTTCCAAGTTAGAAAAAAAAGCAGCATTATTATTTATTTCGAAATCTTCAAGTTCAGAATTTTTTTGATTTGAAAATATAAGGGTTTCCACCTTTTTTTATAAACAACATACGAGTATCTCAGCAAAAACGAATTCTGGGATATGAGATTCACATAGCCTCTGCACGATTTTAAATGAATTCAGTCCATAACTTTTTTTAGACAATTTTCATTAGTTTATAATATATTTTCTATTGAAGCTTTTTCTTCTTTTTTATGATTTATTGCTAGCCAAGTATGGTCTTCTGGGAATTTGTACCTATTGCCTAACTATTACTAGGTACGTTTAAATAGATTTACATTTGATACAGAAATAATTTATTAAAACAATGTCATTAAAATAAATTATTTTATTATAAGGTTATTATACCACGTGAGTACAACTTGATCATTAGTAGAAAAAAGAATAATTAAGATAAATTACACTTCAGGAAATAATGATGCATTATTCAATTTAAGTAATTTTATCTTCACTTTTTTACTTTTAAATGAGTTTTTCTAACAAAATTTCCTTATGATCTTTTCTAACAGTGCCGATACGCAAGTAAATTATAAATTTGTTGTGTTTTTGTATTATATAAGTATTTTTGGGCATAAATTGCAATTGAAAATGGCGGATCAACTTGAACAATAAATCTTAAAAAAATATCCCTGAAATTGCCAGAACTCAAAAATTACGAATCTAAAAAAATTGTTTATTTTTTTTTAATTATTTTTTTAAAAGGAAATTAAAATTAAAAATTAAAAGGAAAACTTTTATTTGATTTATATATTTTATAAGATTACAATGATTCTTATTTTTTTAAATCTTAATACTTGTGCCCCGAAAAAGAGTTAAATAAATAAACTTGAAACGTCGACTAAATGTTAAAGTGTTTTTTAATCAAATCTAGTTCCCGGCGATTTTTTCATACAAATAATGAATTTTAAAAATTTTATTATTTAGTAGAAATTGTTAATAATAAACTTGTGGTTTTTTATTGTTATTGGATGCTGCCACAGATTATGATGCACCCACAAATTGAAATTTATTTCGCACTAACTTCAAATATAAATAGAAATGTAAAAACCATAAAACCAATAAATACAAGAAAAACTTTCTATGGATTTTAGACCACTGACGGTAGACAAAACAAAGGGCAAACATCGGAAAAATTCACATGTTTCTGATTTTGTGGTAAGTTGTTAGGGTACCTACCAGTATTGTAAAACCAAAGATTTGTAAAACCAAGTTTGCAGCTTCGAAAGACTTGTGCTAACTTCGTGGTACTCGAAAAACCTCGAAATTTTTCGGCTGATTTTAGTTTTTGGCCCGAAACTCCTAAAAGGATGCTTCCTACGGAAAAAGTCATTTCATCCTCTTTTGAAGCTGTCAATATTTCCTACAATTTGAGTCCAACCTCAATTTTTTAGGTCCAATAGATCCTAAAATACAAGACTTCAAAAATTGGATTTTTTCCCCAAAAAGTTCGTCTGTTGGGCTAAATACGAGTATTGGCTCTAATACTGCTTATACGCGAAAATTCATTGAATATGTTGTTTTAGAGCAGTTATTTAGCTTCAATTTAAGCCCTGAACGAAGTCTGTAGGCCTAACATGTACCTCGTTATCTTAGAAAAACAAAAATTGGGGAAATCGGGATAGAGACAGAAATTATTGGAGTCTGACGATTTTCGCAACCAATAATTGATATTGTTAACAAGGAGGAAGGCTAACTAAATCAATAACACTCTCAATATTTAAAGTGAAAACATTTTATTTCTAAAATTTTATATTATAACATAATTATCTTAAATTTTTTTAAAAATGTGTAATTTAAAAAAAAAATTTTTAAATTGTACTTCTCGATCAAAACCGGAATCTTTTGGATGGCCCAGGTTGGTCCTCATATGCTATTGATCCTTACGATCAGAAGGTGATAGGTAGGGGGCTGTCGAGGTCTTCCTAATGTCGTAGATTTTAACGGGGACAACGTATATACAAGTCTTGCTTCGACAGAAATTGCACAAAGCAGAGCATATCAGAGCCTTGTTTTTTGGCATGAGCAAGTTCCTCCCTTGCGCCATTTGTAAGAAAGGAATTTGAGGAGAGTTTGTGAGACAGGGTCTGTAGTGTTTTGTAAAGGGAGGAGACCCTGGTTGCTTCCTACTCCAGTCCCTGTTGAACGGGTTCTTATCCACCCTCTGACCACTTCTGCACCTGGTGATATATCCGATAGCTGTGTTGAGCAGCAGATTCATTGGTTGGGGAGAGTAGACGAGTCAGATGGACCTTTGCGTTGGCTGCACACAAAACTAAAATTTTGAACTTTTTGGGAAAAAATCCAATTTTTGAGGTTTTCTATCTACGGATCTATTAGAACTAAAAAATTCAGCTTAGGCTCAAATTGTAGGAAATTTTTACAGCTTCAAAATAGGATGGAATGACTTTTTCCGAAGGAAGTATCCCTATAGGAGTTTCGGGAAAAAAACTAAAATTAGCAGGAATATGTCGAGGTTTTTCGAGCACCATAAAGTTAGCACAGGGGTTTCGAAGCTGCAAGCTTGGTGTTACACTACTGTGGTAGGTATCCTAACAACATTCCCCAAAATCAGAAACATGTGATTTTTTCCGATGTTGGATGTCTAAAGTCAGTGGTCTACTTATGCTTACAGTATTTTTTTTAAATTCTTTTGTTGATTTTTGTGCAAATTACCTGGTTAGACTAATTTTATGTAGTTTTAAAAATATGCCTTTTTATAGAATGGAGCAGGTTTCATTCACTTTCGAAATTTTCCATTAAAATTCATTTAATTTATTTTAAAATAAATAATATTTTTTAACAGTTTGGAAGGTATTTTTTTTAAGTAACTACCAAAGTTATATACATTTTATCGAGGAAAAATTATTTTATATAAATTTCTTGTTGATACATAATATAACAGAGATTTGGTTCCACCTCAGTTGTAATCTTTGTTATTTCACAGCAATAACAAGCACATTTTTGAATAATAATTAATAATTATTATTTATTAATAAAATAATTTAAATAAATTTTAATAATCAGAAGTAACATACCTACAAACTTAAGCTTATTAAATTACCTGGTAATATTGCTTGACCTCTTTATTAAACACCAGCTATCAGTTCTAATTTATTTAATTGTCTGATGTGTAATAAAAAATGGGTTTTTATGTTCATAATTAAGTAAGTAAATTACACGTTAGTATTGTACACCTAAAAAACATTAAATCAATAAATTAAAAAATATAAAGAAAAACATAACAGTGTTAATTTGAAAGTTTTTCATAAATTAATATAACAAATAATAACTTTAATAAACATAATATTATAATAATAATATTTGAAAATAATTTGAAAAATAAAGTAAAAAACATTTTAATTTTTCATAATGTAGGCTAATAAAATTAAAATCAGTTGCTTGGGTTATCGTGGACCCCTATAGTATTTGAGTTTGAGACCCCTGATAAATTGGCATTGACATTATGCGCACTTGACGATTTGATTGCGTCAGAAATAATTGTGAAAAATTATAATTCCAGGTAACGATTAAAACTATAAATACTGTCACTTGGAGAATATTAAAAATATTTGTTTTAATACTGAAGTCAGTGCAATGAAGTATTATATTTTAGGTGCAGCTTTATTGTTTTTAACTTTCAATTTAAATGTTGCAAAGGAATTGCGTAAGTACTGACAATATTCAATTTTAATATAAATTTAATTAGTAACTTAAGAACATTTTTAAAGGTGGAGAACTTTATATTAATTTTTGAATAATAATAATAATTAATTTATATTGAAATATTTTTAATTTTTAAATTAATTAAAAATTAATAGGTAGGTATCCTTGTGGGAGAATTAAATTTCCTTTTAATGTAGGTAATTTAATTAATTACTATGCTCTAATTTTAAAAATCCTTAATTTCTCAAAAACGGCTTTTTATTTTAATAGAGTTTTAGAAGACAAAACAGATTACTAAAACTAAGTTAAATTAAATTTATTTTATAAGTTTTCTGCAGTTGGACCAACTTTAAAATTGTTTCTATTTTCAGCTTCCTTTATAAAAAAATGTAAAAAAGATGTAAGCATTGAAGAATTGGAGAAATGCGTAATCGATAGAGCACGGTCGGTAATACCACGGCTGATAGGAACAAAAGGAATACCGGAATTAAATATACCACCAATAGAACCTTTATTAATATCTAAAATGAACCTGAAGGCTCAGGGTCTTCAACTGAATTTCAAAAATATTGAAATTTTTGGCTTAAAAGATTTGGAATATGCTAAAGCTGTATTTAATTTTAAGGATAAATATGTAGAGGCTGCTTTCAAAATTCCTTTTATGACATTAAATGCAACATATGAAATTGGTGGAAAAATTCTTTTATTCGAATTGAACAGCTCAGGATCCAGTTCATTAAATTTAAGTAAGTAAAATATTATCAATTTTTGATTTTGATATAATTTAATGAATTTTGTTATATAAATGCGTGGATAAATAATAAAAAATAAATAGGTATAAGCTAGTTAAAAACCTATTAAATAATCTAAAATTGTAATTTTATTTCTTATACAAAATTTACTTATATTTATAATTAATTTACCTATTTTTATAATTTATAATTTATAATTTTTTTTTTATAATTAAAAAAACTTATTTTAATTTTAGCTAACGTTAATAGTGATTTTGTAAAGCAGTTTGAAATCGTAAATAAAAATGGAAAAGAGTACGTGCAACTTGGAGAAACCACCAAGAATGATGTCAGTTATACAAATGCTGGCTTAAGTTTGGAAAACGTTTTTCCTGGAAACGAACAACTTACGAAGGAGGTTAATAGAGTTATGAATGACAACTTCGGTGAACTTACAAAAGATATGAACCCTGTAATATTTAAAACAATTACAAGCATTATCGACGAAAATTACATAGGTCCAGTACTTCAAGAATTATCACTTTCTGAATTATTTGATTAAAAAGTATTTGTTCTTTTGTTTATTGTAGACTATGTACCTATTTTGTACTACTTCAGGTTGCACTGTTTTTATCAACCTAAATAAATTTTGCATAAAACATTTTATTATTATACAAGTTTTTATGTGATAGTTAATAATTTGTTAAATTTCGTTTAAATAAATCACAAAATGCGAAAGTTAAATTTGCCGATAAAACAATCCATATGCACCGGTATCAAGTTCGATTCGCCCGTTCCTCTAAGTTTCTCGAAGAAGAACCAATTTTATTGAAATTTTATATTCTGGTTTGTAGCAGCTATCTATACAGAGCAGATCAAATATTGCTTGAAATCTCTCCATTTAACCCAATTTTTTCAAAGAATGAAAATTGTTAAAACCCAGTGCTAATGTTTGGCTCTCATGATGATTGATGCCCAATACTTGGCTGTTTCCTTGTTAATTATTGTTAAAATAAAATTGAAAATATTACAAATGGTATAGGTAATTAAAAAAAATAATCTATAGTATTCGAATTCTAACAACAATATAGAAAAAAGCAACAATCAGAAAAACAAAAGAAAAAACAATGAGTTTTGTGAATTGAGAGTAACACAATTTCAGAAAAAAACCATTTCCACAGCAAAATATTATTTGATCTAATAAATAAATTAGTTACTAATTCAACAAAAACTTTAGTTGTAGTAGTAAAACAACTTTGTTGATTCTATTAATTGCTAATAAAAAATTAGTTACTACTAATAGGGTGGTATTTTAGAAAAAACTGACTATATGGGTAATAGGGTAATACCGCTATTTCAACTATGCTCTTTGACATAGCCTTCAATTTTTATGTGGTTTATAAGGTAATAGACGCGTCGCACTAGCTCCAACAAACATTGTGTAAAAAAATAATTCTTTTAAAATATTGATTTTTTCGTTTGCTCATAAAAGTAAACAATTTTCGTTGATATCCTATGGTATAAATATATGTGCTAAACTCGTATTCCATTGAATTTTAATAATCCAAAGTGAATTCCAATTATATGGTGCTTTTGCGTTTTTGTGTTTTGGTGTTTGTTTCGAGAATGTAAAAATGACCACCAGGCGAAAAGCTGCAAAAGCGAAGAAAGAATTAGCTGTTAAGCGACAAGGAAGTCGTTGCTATGCCCAAGGATGCTGAGAAGCGCGAGAAAGCATCAATTGTGAAAATCACAATTATTAATTCATTTTTGATGTTTTTTTATTTTTTTTCTTCACTCCTTTACTTAAAACTCAATAAAAGATCATTAATTTTGTACATCAGTCAAATTCAATTAAGTTTTTTTGACTTTTCAGCAACTTTTTAGAGGCTGGTCAACTTACATGCCAAAAATAAAAATTGCCAATTTTAGAGAATAGTCATAACTTTTTTTTTTTTTTTAGTAATCTAAATAAGTATCTTCAGCAAAATTTTAGCTAATGACGTTTTCTTTCGACTTTACATAATTTCAGTGGTGATAAAGGACACTATTCTAAGAAAACTATTTAACAAACACTTTTTTATAAATTCAAACCTTGAGATAAAAAATTCCTCCTCCCTTGTTGGGGATCCAGAATTTTACTATCTACACGCTGGGAATAAATCAACCAGCTTTTATTTACTGTAGAGGCCCGCTGATGTTATCTAGCTGAAGATGATGCGGAAGCTAGGGTCATAAGTTCCAAAAAAAAGGTGATAGATAAACAAAAAAATGATCTCTGCAAGAAGTTTGCTGTCGACAAATCGACAGCCACAACCGGTGAAAGAAAATCGTAGCTACTTGCCTTAGTATTATCCTATTGGAGAAACATAAAAAAGACAAGTAGTTCACACCAAAAGTAAATTAATTTAATTAATTTAAAATTAAATATTTTACTTAGATTAAAATTTAACGTTGTGGAAAATTTGCGAGCTAAGATAAAATATTATCGATGGATAAGCTCGTCAATGCAAATTAAAATTTGCCGTATTAAAATTAAATTTATGAAAAGATCGGAAACGAAAACAACTTTATAAGCACCAAAAAATCGAACTACCAAAAAGTATCAAAAAAACATGCAAATTTGTCCACTATGAAGGTGTCTCCCTACAAGTTTTACAGAAAAAGCAAAACTTACCAAATCTTTTGACAAGACCAACACCGTGAACACACTCACTTATCGAACCCACATTCAAAAAGTCCGTCTTGCGTTCAAAACGCAAACTCAACAAACCCCAAATCAGATTCTAGGCAGGGACGTATTTAGAAAATAAAACAAATTACTAAAATTTGTTACAACCTTCGAGACTTAGGCCTCCTTAAAGCATTTTTTTTAATTCCCACCTTCACATGGCCATAGCTCGGAAAATATTGATTTCACAGTAAAAGTGCTTAAGTGCTTTTTTAAAAAACGTGAAATAATCTACGAACTACATTTTAGCCTTTTATTGCCTAAATTCAAGGGCTTTCGAGTTATAAAGAAACATAAGTAAAAAAAAACGAATAAGTAAACGAAACATTTTACAAAAAATCTAACGCCCCATTCCGGATGGGAAATTTAACGGACTATAACTTTTGTTTAGTAAAATTTTTTGAAAAACCGATCCATTTTACAGAAAATCAAAAAGTGTCCTCTTTCACCACTGAAATTATGTAAAATCTATCCTGGAACACCCTGTATATATCCAAAAATATTAATTTGAAGATAAGTTATGAGCAAATTACAAGCCTCTCCCCTATAAATTTTTTTCTCGCTGCAAGATATCGCATATTTAATTTTATTTGAAACTGAAAATCGTCGATGGGTGGCATTATTTGACAGATTATACAATCAATAATAATTGATCATAAGAACATGGCAATGAAGAAAATGAAACAAATGTTCTACCAACACTCGCCGTATTTGCATCATCATTACAATTCGGATTCAAAGCTATTCGAGGCATAGTTAGATGCGAACAATGGCTTATGAATCGCCAAAATTTACAATTATGTTAATTTTCATTCAACATTATTAATATCCAAATTTAAATTTAAACTAAATGTTAAATAAAATTTTGAATATAAAATGAGAGCGCATCTGAAAAGATAACCATGCCCATGTGTGACCGTATCATATTAAATTTTACCGTATAATCCATGTAATTATTCAATTTATCTCTCTTTTAAATGTTTAACTAATATAAATAATCTATAAACGTTGAGCTAAGATCATTATAGACGTGGAAAAAATGTTTCAAAGTTAAAACACTTTCGGATGGGCACAAGGGGTCTTTTAAGCGCCCGAAATAATTTTTTTTAATTAGCGGTCTGCAAAATAGCTTATTTGTGGCCTAATTAATTTATTTGGTTTTAATAAGGTTTTAATCCTTTAATTCTTTAATAAATTGCAAGTATTGATAACTTTTATGTCTAACTAATATTATATTTGCATCATAATATGCCGTAGAATTCATGGGGTCTTTAAAGACCCCAAGTGCTCATCAGTGTAACCTTTTTAACGTGCTCACCAGAAGGTTAACCAACTAACAGGAATCACAAAATTTTCAATTTGTATATAAAAGTAATGAAAATAAAAATTGTATCAACAAATAAATCCCACAAAATAAATTGATTTTTTTTTCAGTTTAGATTTTCAAAGCATTTATTTTCCGGGTGCGGATGATCGGGGTTTGGCAACTGGTATTACCAAAAGTGCAATTGCATTTTATGTAATAATTTCTTCAAGTGTTAAATTATAGAAATGGAATACGGGTAAACAAAAGTAGTTCTTCGAATGAAATTAAAATTTAAGTAATTTTATGATTCCTACACATTTTAGGTGAATTATCTCAGACCGACTATCCGTTTAGCCTATTTTCCAATGATGCCGCTGTATCAATGTATCACACCAGATATATTTATTATATTTTTTAATTTTTATATAACATTTCACTTTTTCGGTTTTTCTTTAATCTAGTCGTCCATAAGGCTTCCACTTTTAGATTTCATTCTTATTCCCACATCAACTTAAGGTGGCAAATTATTCTTGTAAAGTTCTATTTATTTTAGAGTTTGTAAACATTTAAAATTGTCTCGTTAACAGCTAGGTGGGAAAACGAGGATTTTGTTCACGAAATGGTCGGCAAAATGGTCGGGACCAAAGTGGTCTCATAAATTTTTGATTTGCCATTCATATTTGAATTTTTGATGTTACGAATAAATTGATATTAGTAAATATATATAAGTAAATAATAATAATAATGATATAAGTAAATCGCTTTTGATTTCAATTGTTCTATTTTGGACATAAATTAGAACTTTCAAATATTTCGGAAGAAATTTCTAGATAAAATAATGAAGATTGGAGAAAATCTGGATTATTGGAAAATTATAATTTATTATTGTTATATGGTGAAATTTATAATACAAAATTTTGGATTTTGATTTTTAAAATTAGCCGGAAAACAATATTTTTCTGAAATATTGGATAAAAATTGGTTTTCAAGAAGAGTAAGAATAAATTAATTTTTTTTTGTGCCACACACATCAGGAACATTTCAAACAGTCTATTACTTCTTACTTGAAGTTATTTCTGTACAACATCACCGAAATTGAATTATTTTCAGTAAGAAATACAATGGGAAAACATAAAAAAAAACTAGAAATGTTATATTATTTAAAAAATTTTTTCGTATAATTATAATAAAAGATTAAACAAAGCCAAAATTAAAAATAAATACTAAAGCAAAAACTCTTAAGTAAAATTGGATTAACCACATTCACTTTTTCAAATTGTATTATTTCTGAGTTTATGGTGCTAATTTGTACAACCTTTTCAGGTGTAAGTTTTTTCTAACTCCTCTTATCGCAAAATGTTCATTCCACACACAAAATTGTGTAGAAAAATTACACAATTGCGTAATTTTTCAGCACAATTGCGTGAACTTATTACATATTTTTCTCTGTGTACACTAGGTATACAAGTAATTATTAATATTTATTTTTTGTAATGTATAACTAGAACTATTAAAAGCTATACCTTCATCAGGATACCACAACTATGAATGGAATTGGAGTGTAATTAATTTAAACTTCAGTTTGTATTACAAAAAGCAAAACTTTACTGTTGAATAAGAAGTTTAATTTCAATAAACAAATTTGATATAAAATACTAAGTACCATCAACGTTGGTTAGGGTGAAAAAGGGGACCTGTTTAAGTGTACGAAGACCACAAGTAATTGCCTGTGGCACCAATAATTGACATATTGACTATGTCAATGACAAGTGGACCCCAATGGGGTGATCAAGCTCTTAACTATCCACCCAACTCAGCTAATATATTGGAGTCACGTGTGACATTTTCATACAATACAAAAGGCAAACGTGCCCCTAGCCCTGACCAACTGTGCCTCCGTCTCTAATTTTGTGTATTTACAAATGATAAGCTCGACTAATAGGATAAAATGATTTCTGTTTGCCATGGGGGCTACAATATTTTTTATTGTCAATGCACAGCTATTATATTTGCTGGAATTTCGAAATGAACTATTAATGTTGTTTTTACCTCAAATCAACTAGACTCTCAACTCAGCTTTCGTGCGGTTTAAGCTTTGTACACAGGAATTTATTATGCATGAGAGACATAACAAAATTGGTAATTACCGATTTTGCAACCGACGTAACCACTCTGCAGGAAGATTTAACATTTGAACAAAAAACTGTCTTAAGTGCTAAGGAAATAATGTACAGTAAGAGCGTAAAATAATGAAACTTGACAATCTTAAAAGTACTATTGAATCGCTTATTGTTAAATCACTCTAAGTAAGATACACTTTTGAAATTTGAACTTGACATTTTTCATCACTGTAACAAAGGGTCCTTAATAAAGCTTTTTGCAGCTATCAACAGAGTGCTTTTCTTGCTGCAACAAATTTTCTGCTACCTTAACAAAGTATTTTGTGTTCAGAATAAAAACATTTGTTAAATCAACTAATCTTTTTTTTTATAGAAAAACTTTATAAAAACAACAGAAAATTTGTTGTTAGCAGTAAAAAAATTTAGTTTAGACTATAATAAAAAATATATTATAATAAACAACATAATTATCGTATAAACTGAAAGGTTGTGAAAAAAGATATGTCGTCCTAACTAACAATAAGCTTTAGTAGACTCAACAGCTATTTTTGCAACTCCAACAAATTTTATGCTGTCATTACAAAGTTTGTTTTCTTCATAAATAAACTTAGTTAATTTAACAAATTTTATGTTGCCATAATCGAGATTTTTTTATCTTAAAAAAATATTTTGTTAATTCAACAAATTTTTTTTCTCTGGACAGAAAACCGTTCGTTATGGCAGCATAAAATTTGTTGTAGTTACAAAAAAAGACTTTGTTTAGGCTATAGCTATTAAATTCTTTGTTAAGGCGACAAATTCTTTGTTTTTTGTATTTTTTATGTTTAACCTTTGTTTCTCTTTACTTTTAATATAAAAAAAATTTTTAAATCTTCTCAATTTCTTTAGAAATATAACTATCTCGTATTATTGCAATATTTTTTACATTTATTGTTTTACTGCAGTTTCTCACAAAATATAGTAAAATCTTCAAAAATAATTGTATAATTTAAATGTACAATTAAAGATTAATATATCTTAGCTATTTTTGTTTCAGAAAAATCCCTGTCTTTACAAATTGAATTTCCAGCGAGACCTAAGGTTCAATAACATAATAAAATTTTTAACTAAGTATTTAACCTTCTTGACCTTTTTTGTCAAATTTATATTAATAATTCATGAAAAGCAAATACTGTTTAATTTTATCACAAAAGGAAAAGTGGGTTACATGTCATTTGTTGTATTTACCTACACTGGCTTTGTTCTACTTTGTTTTCGAAATAAAATTACCGATACATTATACACATTCGTGGGTTTATTAATATTTTTGGGCGAAACGGGGCGCCACACATTAAAATAATTAAATATTAAAACACTTTTAATATTTATTAAAAGTTTGTCAAGATTTGAATTCGATTGTGAGACTAAGAAATTATTTTATTATTTACAGTGTAGAAAAAGCATTCAAAACTTGACTGTATTGGATATTGCATGAAAGCAGTAAAGGGTGTGAACGCAGAGAGTCAAGGTTACAACTCGATACATTTAGTTACGTTCACATCCGCGAGATGTTTTCCTTGTCGGGTTGGTAACCCATTATTTATAATACGTGGATTTGCAGGAACGGTAGGCGCGGCAGGGGCGTCGTTTATATCAAAATACCCACCCACGGACCGACAAACCAGCGCACTACAAAACAGGTCAACTTCAGACACGTCGTCGTTCGAACGCGACCGCCGGTTCGGCTGTTCTCGTATATAAATTCTCATAGTAGATCAAGCAAGCACTTGCTAGTGAGCATAGTTTTGTGCGAGTATACTGTGTCGGGTTATGTAGTTATGTTTGTGTGTTACGGTGTTGTGACCTTATTTATCCACGGGTACGGCGTTAAATTTTTTTGTGACTTTGGTTCGGTGTAATATGTGAGATATGGTCCTGAGAAAATTTCTAGGACCATAATTTAAAAATAATTTTAAGATACGTGGGGTATGTGTGAAAGGGAGCGCGGCTGAGAGTGCAATGAGCTACGGCTCTCTGCCTCCCGTGCCGGGCCTAATACCAATTTCAGCTCTTCGACGAAGTCCATCTTGCAACAACAACAGTAACAACGACATTAGGGAGTGCACTCCCTGCGCAACAATTCAAAAGGAGGTTATGGGCGAACAGCGCTCACGGCGGATACTATCTCAACCTACCGTCGAGTTAATCGATATCGCAAAACGGTCACGTGTTTCTACTGCCACCCCGCAAGCGCCGCCGTCCGGGAAAGCGAGGGCCGAGCGTCATCGTAAATCAGACAGAAGACGTAGTGAACACAGGGGCGATAAAAAGCGGTCGAATACTAAGCGCGAAAAATCTTTATCTGAAGAAGAACGTTGTGTTAATCCACGCGTGAATCCAATTTTTGTTTGGGTCCGTCAAGAAAACACTCACATCGTGGACGTGAAATGCGAGGACTACGACAAACGCAATCGTATTGTTTTGACAAAGACCCCCCAAGGATGGCGTGCCATTCCGCGAACCGAGACTCTCGTGCCGAATTTAAAGGCGGCGGTTAATGACGCGCATCAATCGCGAAAGATAAAGAAAATTCATAAAGTTAAACGGAAATCGGCAGCGGTTCAGGCAGATGAAGAAATTCATCAAAATACCGAAGATATCGAAACGCCCACTTGGAATGTCCCCATTAACATTGAATCTCACTTACCGTCCCATACCATTCCAATTCACAAGAAACGTTCGCTATCTTCCAAAGAAGAAAATTACAAAACGGCAACGGATGAAGCTAATATAAATGTAAACACTTCCGCCGATCAGAATTATGCGGCGCAAGCGTCTAACATTAAGTGTAGTGCAAATAAAGTTTGTGACGTCACTCCCCTAGACAATTTATTGGCAGTTGCAGAATTAGAATTTAATCAACAAATTCAAACTGAAGCATGGTGCGAGTCGGAAAATTTAACTTTGTGTGATAATAAACAGTTCGACGATGCCATCGATGAAAGTAAAACTGATGAATGTGATCAATTGTTTTCCCAAACAAATTCTGTTTCTATCGTTACCCCTAACGAAACTTTTGACAGCGAGGACGAGAAGGACGATGACTGTGATTATAACGAAGACGACGAAAATAATTTAGCTATGAATGATATTTTGACGAGATTGGAGCAGTCTTTGCAAAGTCCCGATGCCCTCTGTGCGGAAATTAACGATAATGTAACCTCAAATAACTATCAGGAAAAGGAAAATCCACAAGTGGAAATTGAACATAACGAAGTCGAAGAGCCCGACAATTTAGAAAATGAAATTCAGCAGGATGCTTATAACGACGAAGAAAATAACGACATCATTTTTGATCAATCGGAAATTCTAGAAAATCCAACAACCGAATGCAAAGAGGAACCGCCGTCTTCGACCACATCGATTACGGAACCACAGGAAGATGTACCCACGGATTTAAGTACATCGAAAGTATTGCAAAATGATTTAACTTCTAGCCTAACCATCAACGTTCCATCGGAGGACGATTTAATGCCTACCGATTTAAGTTTGCCGAAAAAACTGATCAATTTGGTTAGTCCAAGACCATCTTCCAGGTGTTCAGAAACCATACAATCTCCACAACCCAGTGGACTCCCGGCAATCCCACACTCGCCTGATCGAATTCACAAGTCGGCCTACCTCGAATCCTTGCTATCGACCACGCAAAAAGCTTTAAATTCCGAAATACACAAACAAAAAGAGCCTTTGGATTTTGGAAAGTGTCGCAAATCTGCCAGTCCGACCGTCACTTGTTCTGAAGAAATTAACTCGTCCATCAATTGTTGCAAGCGTTTCGACGAGAGCGAACCGGAATTGAAGAAGGTAAAACTTGACGACGTCAATTTGAGAACGATTTTGGAAACTCGAACAAATCAAAGTTCGACTAAGGACGATTTAAAAGTACATCCAAAAGTGAAATCGTCCGAATCGTCGCGTCTGTTGGAGCTTTTAACTTGCACAATAGAATCGGAAGCGGATGCATTTTCGCAATTTAAACAACTTCAAGCAGATTTAAACTTAAATTTGCCCGATCCGATGTTGGTTCCGAAAGATAAATTGAGTCAAATTTTATTGTCACCTGCGAAGGAAATTCCACGCTTGTTATCAAGGAGGCCCGAATTACGATTGCCCGAAGCTTTGGCTTTCCCCCATTTGCTTCAGGATCCCGATATATTAGTTATTACTTTATCGCAATTAGAAACCATAATTAAAAAACAATCTCTTCCTGTGTCAAACGAAAAAATAAAAAATCAGAGTAGTGCAAAAAAGGTCGAAACGGAACTGAAGTGTAGCAGTCAAGAAAAAAGTGTTAAACCGCATCGCGAGCTAACAAAATCAGCGCAGTCAAATAGTAAAGAGGGACTAAATAGAGTGGGTGAGTTATCTAATGACCTTAATTTGACCAATACAAATGCATTAAATCATATGATGTGGTTACCTTATTTACATCAACTTGAAGTTGCCGCGATGGCGTTCGGTAATGGAACGGATTTTTTAAAAATGATAAGCACGTTTCCGCCGTATTCGAATCAAGTGCCCGATTTTACTCAAATGTTTCCCTTAAACAGATATCCCCAACAGGGATACCCTCTTCCATCAAATCCATTCGAAATTTCAATGTGGCACGAAACTGCTAGTCATGCAAGAAACGGAAATCAATACGATAGATCTAAAACAATTTGCCGAGATTACATGGATAAATTTCCTTACACCAATGGATCGAAATCACAAAATACCGCTAGTCATAAATATTTCCCCAATAAATCTCATCACCTACCCCCGCCATCGATATTTCACCAAAACAATTCGTCTTTGCCTAACATGCAACATCCATTTATCAACGTACCGACCACTTTTCCGTCACATAACCTCAAATCAACTCTACAAGTACCTCAATTTAATTCAATTATGCCACAAAAAAACTTTAATCTAAATAAAAATAACGAAAAACCACAATCGACAACCAATTGTGATTATAAAAGCAGTTACAAAACGCAAACAAATCAGAAACCGTACAATCAAAAATCGGGTTCGCTTGTTAATAATCATAAAACAAAAGTGACAAATTTGGATGCGCGCAAAAATGTACCTTCTTCGTCCTCTCTGTCTCACGAAAACTATGGCAAAAAAGCCAATATAGATTTTGTGACACAGCAGCCAATGGATTTATCGGGGTCTAACGATTCTAAATTGCGACAGGGTAAAAACTTATACGGAAGTGACAATTTTAATAATAAATCATCACTGAAATTGGAAGATATTCCGGAAGTTGGCAGTACTACCATCGAAGATATGACAACTCATCTGCAAGACTCACAAAAGCATTTGTGGCATCCTCTATTTGGAAAGTGAGTAGTATTCTATTTATTACTTATACCGACCATACCGGTAAATTTATTAAATTTTTTACTGTTTTACATCACTGTACTGTGTATACAATTAGGTACATATTATATTGATTCTGTTTGTTTAGCCCTGATATGGTAAAAATTATATAATTATATTATTTAAATGTTTTTCTACTTTATCAGATAATGTACAAAACAAATAATATTTGAAGGTCTAGTAAACAAATACGGTTTTTTTTAAAATTGGTACGAGCTAATTGCGGAATCATTACATTGTTTAATAAATTACATAGGTACTCTACAAGAAGAAAATAAAGTGCAGACATTTGAAATAGGCACTTTAGAAAGTGCAACAAAATCATAAAGTTATAAATTTAATTTCTTATTCTAATTTAACATCTAATTAAATCATTATTTTATTGTATCCCATAAATTAATGCGGCGTTAACTACTGTGTAGACGTAGATAGAATTAAATGCTTCTATGTATTTACAAATATGCATTAAATTAAATTATAATGAAATGGTAAAAATATTCAGTAAATCTGACAAATGTTTAATAATGTCAACATCAAATACCAAAATTGGTTCAGAAAGAAATTAATTGGTTTAGTAATTAAAAACTAATTGGAAATAAAGTAACAGATTTGTGGCACAAAATTATTAATATTTATTTTTTTTTTGCATTCATTTGGCGCCCACATTTATTTGCAATTAAATTGATAAACATCTCATCAGTTACTCTCTGTTCTATCAACATGCAGCTTAGAATGTGCGTTTATGAAAATTTTCTATTCCATCGTGCAAGTCAATTAACCAAATATTAATTCTCTTTTTTTTTCGAAAAATTCTCACTTTAAAAGCTGAAAAAGTGAAATATTATTTGCGATTATTATTATTATTATTACCTGATGGGATGTCTTCGTACGAAGAACTTGCGATTTTTTAGATAGTATCAAAATTTAACTCTACATGAACTTGAAACTAACAGAGCTTTAGCAGCTTTAATATCAACCGAGTTTTTTGCTGCCATAACAAAGTTTTTGTATTCACAAAAAAAGTTTAGTTGATTTAACAAATTTTTTTATTCTAAATAAAAAAAACCTTAATTTGTTATGGCAGAGGAAAACTTGTTGTAGCAGCGAAAAACTCTGTTGATGCTACACTGAGAGAAAAAACGACAACAACGAAATATTATGTGATCTAAAAAATGAATTAGTTGATTAAACAAACATTTTATTTTGTAGTGCAAAAAATTTAGTTATAGTAACAAAAAAACTTTGTTGGAAAAAAAGACATCAAAAACTAAAAAAAAAAGTGATAATTTAGGACGTCCTTGATCATTTTTTTTCTGTTTTTTGAGGAACTCATTATTTAGTAAAAGGAGAATATTGTGGAAATAACGTAGAAATGCAATTTTTTTCTTGAATAGCTACTGTAATTCGACATTGCAAAACACTTTGAAAATCTCAAAATCAAGCTCAGCCCGGACAAAGGCCATAATTACAAAATTATCAAAAAAAGTCAATAGTTTTCGAAATGCAAATCCCTAAAAAGACCACTTTATTCAAAATTATTCCCAATAAAATGGTTTTCGGTGTAGTAGACAGGTTTTTCTTCTTGATTTAATGCAAAAGTGGCCCTGGAATATACGACAGTTTATAATGTAAGTATATGGAATTGCGTCCAGTTGCAATGATCTATGGACCACTTTCATGTCAAAAGTGTAGGCAAAATGTTTTAATAAAAAACTGAAAACTAAGCTTTATTAGGGTAAACTTGGAGTAAAAAGGCGAAATAAAAGCTCTATATGTTGAAAACTCGAGGAGGAAGAATTATAGTTTTTCTTTATTAGTTTTACTTAAAATTTTGTTTAGGGTAATAGAATGCATAGAAAAATAAAGAACAGCCAACTATAAATGTGATTAATTTAAGATAAATCGCAAATAGTATCCTTACCCCCGATTCCTTAAGACATTTTCTTTTCATTCCGTAATTTAATTGACATACCGAAAATTTAGATTTTTTTAGAATTTCTCACTCTACACTAGTGATTCCCAAAATGGTCCTTACGGACCGTCAGACGTCCCCGATATTCATTCAGAAGGTCCGAGTGAAATTAAAATTGATTTGGTGCTCCCTGAACAACGTCAGGGCCGTCAGGGGGTTGGTATCCGTTGGCCAATAAATTTTGAGAACCACTGTTCCACATCTGTTCCAAATTTTGCTCTAAATTTATCCATTAATAATTTGGTTTTTATTTTAATAAATTTATTATTTTGTAAATGAAATTTCGGCTTTTGCCGCTATGTAAATGATGTTGAGCCAACTATTAGGGGAAAACCCAGCCTTTTTGCTGACAAAATGGCCTCTCAAGCGATTTTTTTGCTTTACTTGGATTGAGGATTATCCAACGTGGATAGATGGAATTGACGTTTTTTAATGAAATTGCGGATATTTTAAATAATTAATTTTGGATTGAAAATTTTGAGATTCAAGAGATAAAAGTTTTTGAATTTAGAGTTTTAATGATAAATAAATAAATTTTTTAAATTAAAACTTACCATAGGTATTGCAAAATAAAATTTGATTCTAATGCATATGGGCGAATTATCGTCAATTTAACATTTAAATACATGAAAATGTAGTTAAAAATAGAAGTTGGATTTAAAACAAAGAAGAATAAATGAAAATTAATATTTGTAAAATTGTCTTTTTCAATTACCAATACCATTTAACTACATTAATAATGAACAAAATAAATAAAAAAAATTCTACGAGAAAAATACAACATGGCGCAGCGGTTCAAGCTATATAGTAAGAACCCTTTTAGATCAGAATCCGGAACAAATTTTTTTGTAAATGTAAATATATTTACATTAGGTTTGCTATCAACTTTCAAAAAATGTTCTTCAGTTTTTTCGTTGGCTTTCCTGGTTTTCAATTAGATGAAAAGCTTTCAACCTGACGGCTAACCGTAATCCTATAAAATTGAAGTTTAAGGGTTTACTTAGGGCCATTTGTATAGTGCGAGTTTAACAACCGATCAAAGTTAAACCAAGATTAACTATGAAATTGAGCGTTCTGATTGGTTTAAAAGTAAGTTAATCTTGGTTTAACTTTGATCGGCTGTTAAACTCGTACTATACAAGTGGCCCTTAATCCCGTAATTTAAAATTTTCCATTCTTAAATTTCACAATGTCTGTCATTAGAAAATAATCAATTGATACGTGGTTTAGGTAGTGTAACTCGATATTAATACTCTCTACTCCTAATTCATCGCCTATTGATGCCATAGCAGTAGCGTAGATAGGATTTGAATTTGGGGGGTGATGAATCACCACCGAGCGTTACCCCCAGGAAAAACGGGGGTCCCGGGTTCTCCCCGGAAAATTTTGGAAATTTTTACTCTTAAAAACGTGATTTTAGCGCCTTTTTTTGGATTATTATTATTCTTTGGGAAGTGATTCATCACCCTGATCACCCCCCTTATTTACGCCACTGTGCCATAGTATGGTGAAAACGTTTGCGAATACTTACAGTGTATTTTACATGTGCTAACTTTTAAACATTTTAGTTCTGAGAAGTGTTTAGTGCATTTTTGGGTTTTCTAAAATATTGATACGTCATTAGAAAGTTTCCAAAATAGTAGATAAAACCTAAGAAATAAAAAAATATATCAACATCAACAATGCAGATTCCCATAAACAACATTAATTCAAAATTACCGTAATTTATTGATGAGTACCTAATCAGTTTTATATCAATCTGCGGATTTTCAATTTTGTTTATTATATTTTTGATTTCTGGGCGACGTGACGACGCGACGTAATTAAAAATTGTTATCGAACTAGAATGGAATTTAAAATTTAGATTTAGAAATAACGTATGATAATATTTAATAAATTTTTAATGAGAAAAAAAATTCGTTACCAAGGTTAGCTTAAATTATTTTTTAAGATAGTTTTTAATAATCAAAATGTAATCTTAGGGTTAGTAACGTTAACATTGGGCTCATTTTCCCGATAAGCACAACACATGAACGTAAAAACAACGTACATATGTCATGCCTGTAGAATTAACGTGTTTTTAACGTATAACGTCGAAAGCACGTAAATTCATCCCACACGTGCTAGCTGGGTTGTTGGGAATTATTATTATTTCATGTAGGGATGATTTATTGAATGATCAATGATTATTTTTCCTTCTTAATTTTGAGAAACAAATGTAGTTAGTTTGAGTGCTATAATACATAAATGTTCATTTCCCATACGAAGTCGCCGATGCTCGCGAAAAAAACATTCATCGGCCAAGGAATAGCTACTGACGCACGGCCAAGGCTCGGCGCTTTGTAAAGGCCAATGGTTGGTAAGTTATAGGCTGCTGTGTTAAATTTTCATTATTGCCATGCGATCTTCGGCCATTCTTCGGCCGATGATTTGAAAAATTACTTTTTGCCCCTGCGCATTACAACAGTAACTTCATAAATTAAAATTGAATAAACTGTATTCATCATGGCCGAGCGAGTGAAAAAGTATCGAACACTAAAAAAAATTAAAAACCATGAAAGTTCGCAAAATGTAAGCGTATCTATTTCAGAAAACGTTACAAATACTAGTGATAACAATTTAACCAGTGAAATAACAGTTAATTATCCTAAGAATTACGAAAGTGATTATTTTTTTAACATTGATAGTGAAATTAATAATGATGATAATTCAAGTGATGATTCTGTCGATAATAATATTGAGTCTGAAAATGTATTAGTCAATGAGGTTATAGCTTATGAACAAATACCAGCTGATGACGTTGACAGTGATAATGGTGATTGTGAGAGTAACACAGATACAAATTTAGATAGATTGCAAAAAAAACTCCGTCAGTGGGCTTTAAAAAACTCTAATAGTCTACAATTAAATGTAATTTCCGAACTACTTGTGTTGTTAAGAGAGGAAGGTCACCCAACACTCCCTAAAACGGCACAAGCATTGCTCCAAACTAAACATCACCAGATAGTTCAAACTTTACCAAGCCTCAAAGAAACCGATAGTGGCTACAAATATCTAGGCGTAGAAAATGGATTAAAAAAAATTATTTCGCCAAATATATTTATTGATCGCTCGATAGAAGTGCTGATTCACATTGACGGTTTACAAATTTACAAAAATTCGCAAATGCAAGTGTGGCCGATTTCTATTAAAATTTTTAACAGAAATTATAACACTCGTCCGTTTGTGGCTGCTATTTATTGTGGTGATTCCAAACCCGCTAGTGTTAAAAACTATCTTTCAGATTTTGTAAAAGAGTGTAAAAATTTAATTAATAGTGGAATTATAATTGGTAAAGAAAGCTATTCTTTCAAAATCATCGCTTTAGTGGCAGATTCTCAAGCAAGATCATTTATTAAATGCTGTAAAGCTGCAGGTACTTTTTACGCGTGCGAAAGGTGCACTACGAAGGGTATATCTGTTGGGGAAAAAAGAAAAAAAAAGAGAATTTATCCGGAAATGGAATGTGAACTTCGCACGAGAGAAAGTTTTATCAGCCGGACTCAAAAAGAACATCACAAAGATGGATTCAAGTCTCCTTTAAGAAAACTTCCTGGTTTCGATCCTGTCAGCTCAGTTGTATTAGATTCAATGCATTTGTTGTATCTTGGTGTGATGAAGACTCTTATGGAATCTTGGATATTAAGGACAAGTATTGCACGGTTGAAAATAAAAAATGTAATTAAACTTAAATCGAAGTTTTTATTATTAACATGCTCAGTGCCTTCTGAATTCCAACGGAAAAAATTTGACATAGATGATTTAGCGAGATGGAAAGCGACACAGTATCGCTTTGTTTTATTGTACTGTGGACCAGTAGTGTTAAAAAAAATTCTGCCTGAACAATTCTATACACATTTTTTACTTTTATTTGTCGCATGTCGAATTTTACATTCGAAAGATCTAATGATAAAATTTAACAGTTACGCAAGAGAACTATTAAGAAAATTTTTCTTTTTATTGCCATCATTGTATGGTAAAAAATCACAAACATTAAATATGCACAATTTAATACATCTATCCGATGACGTGTTGAATTTGAACCTATCATTAAGTGAATCATCTGCGTTTTGGGGTGAAAATTATATAGGTAAAATGAAAAAACTTATAAAATCACCTTATAAACCTTTAACCCAAATATTAAATCGGTTGTCTGAGTTAGAACATGAGGAAATGGTAAAAATAAAAAAAATAAAAAGTGTTGAAGAATGTACTGTTGATTATTCATCCACTGTTATTATCAATGGAAGAACTTACTCTAGTGTTTCAAGTGTAATCGTAAATCAAAGCTATTTAAGTGTAAACAGACCAAATAATATTATTTTGTTAAAAAACAATAGTGTAATTATTATTGATCAGCTACTGACGACGAAAAAAAATGTACAATGTTTACCCAAATTAAATGAAATTTACATTTCAGGACGTCAAATGTTAATGACTGGTACTCTTTTTGATTATCCTACAGCTTCAACGGATGTAGGCATATTTTTGGGTGAAAATTTTGCGGAAGTTACTGAAATATTTTCTGCAGAATTTATAAAAAATAAGTGTGTAATGTTTGATTGTGAAAACAAAAAATGTGCTATATCATTATTGCATGAGTAATTAAAACAAAAATTGTAAGTGCCAAAAGAGGTATGCGAAGTCTGGTGATGTCACCTACTGATATCGTTAATTAATTGCAATTTTAAAATCTTTGGGAGTTCCTACACCCCACCTCGCTACTTCCGGGTTAACTTAGAGAAATTTTATTCTTGAGTTAATTTTTAACAGTAAAAATAATTTAATATATTTGTTAATAAATAATTCTTTTAAGTCGTTTATTATGAAATTTTAAAATAGAACTGAATTACATACATTGTACATATCAGCATACTAGTAGCTTCCTGCTATAATACACCTGAGTCAGGTCTGAGTAATGAATTACATATGTCTGGGTGGTTCCCCGGTTTGTGTACAAGATTTAAAAAAAATGCTTTAACTGCATTATAACATTACATACTTTGTCTTCAGCAAAATAACGCGAGGCTGTGCCCACATAAGCAGTGTATATTTTATATTATCACACAATCAGACCGCGAATACGGATTTAATTTAAAGTGCGTCGTCAATGTGTACATGTGTGAACGTTTAAAATTCTCAAGACTTAACGTAAGTATTTCTCTATTTTATAAAATTAGTTTCGAAATAATTAGCTTTCCAGTAGTCGCGTATAGAATTCATAAAAAAATTGTATACGATATAATGGATATTGAACATCAGTTAGTGCCATTTATGTCGCCACGCGACTACTTAAAGGTTAATTTCGTTATTTTATTTTTAGTTCCTGAAAATTCTATAACTGTGAACGTTTCAAAAATTTACTATTTTGTAGGTTTTTAAATCTTTAGATTTTTTCAGTTTCATTTGCTTTACCGATCATTTAAAAATTATTTTATTTTACATCAAGCCTATTCACACGTGCATTACTTCAAGTGAATAAATAATAATTTTGCCTGCTTTGAGTATAATTTGTACATTTTTTGTTTATTTTTCCATCAATTATTTATTTTAATAATAAATAATAAATAATAATTTATTTTAATAATTGATTCTTTATTGCATCGAGCTATTTATTCCTACAAAAAAAAATTATTGACTTATGTTCGTATATTATTATTAATTTTATTAAAACGATTCAAAATTGTAATTTTTTTTAGATGAGTGATAATGAAAAGGATGGACCGCCTAAATTTGCAGTTATTTGTTTTTTACCTCGAAGAGGTCAAGGTCAAGATGAAATTGATTTGGTGCCATATTCATGGCTTGATCTAAAGAATGATAAACTGTTTTGTTATTATCCAAATACCAAGAAAGATTTAAAAAAAAGAGACAAATATTTAGAAAGATTATGTGTACCGAAAAGTTCATGGGTTCCTTGTGAGATTGAAGTTATCTCCACAACAAGTAAGTTGCAGATTATCTATTATTTTATTTTGCGCTAACCAATAGATAAGCATATCTGTACTTGAAATTTTTAAATTATACCTAAAAACTGAAATAAAACTAAATTCATTTTCATTCTGAATTATTTTCTATCGTTAAAATAATTATATAAGATAAATATTTTTTCTCAGGTACCCTTGAACAAGGGAGACGACACTTGAAGCGTGCTGAAGTCACTTTGCTCGTCGACACGGACACTGCTGGAAATCCTCTCGTCTCCGAAAGCATAGTACAGGAACCCTTGAACGAAGATAATATCAATGAAGAATTACAGGCGATACAATCCATGAGTTCGGTTGTATTTACACCTCAAAGTGAAGGTATATTAATAATTATTGTATTATAACAATATTTAAACTAGTTAAATAATTGTAAAAGAAATAACAATTAGAGGCTATAATGAAAAATATTTTACTTTTTAAATTTATTAGACTACACCCATAGTGGCCATAGTAGGGACCACGGTTTTAATCACAGTTTAAGTGATCTGAGGTCTGGAAGTTCAATATCATCTTTGGCAAATGATAACCCGTTCAAAATTGTGGTTTCAGAGAAATCATCAAAGGATAAAAGTATGTATATTAATAACTGTCATTAATGTATTATAAAAAATATTTGAATGAGATTAATAACTAGTTGCAAGTTTTTAATTATTTTTACGCTTCTGGTGTTTACCATCAACTAGCTGAAAAAGCTGAACAACTGGATTCAACAAACAAGGAATTGTTCGGTGAGTGTTGATTATTTTTATTACATTAAATTAAATTAAACTTGTTCTAAATATTTAATTGAAAATTCTATATAAATTATTTTTTAATTTAACTTTTAAAATTAAATCGGGTTAACGATTTATGCCAGAATCTATATTGTCAGAATAATTATTAAATTAGATTAATTATGATTTTTGTTTGATGTAGAATATTATTTATTTTTAATTTTAGTAACTGCATTTATGATATTATTTCAGCTCTGATGAAAGGTTACATGGATTGTAAATTTGACGAAATATTTAAAAAAATAAACGATTTGAAATTAAGTATCGAATACGACATGAAGAAACAGAGTAGAAATATGAAAACCCAAATAATGATGCGCAACAACTCCATCAATACTCCTCACACAAGTTTAAGTACCGCTATGGAGGAATATAATGGATTATTTCCTATTAGCAAGCTTGAGGATTTTCAAACCTTTGAAACAAAACTTGAAGATCCAAATGAAAAAAAGAAATTGAAAGATTTGATAAGAGTGATTGTATACGGCGAAACTGAAGCTGTCGTTTGCATCCGCAAAAGTCTTGGCGAAATATTTACCCCGCCAGTTCAACTTCAGTATTCAGGTGCTGGTAGAGTTGTGCGTGGGTCAAGTAAGCTGAACTTCAGCGTTACCAATACCTATAGTTGCTTAAAAGGTTATTATTATTCTTTTATGTTAAATTTATCTCTTAACAATAAATATTTTAAATTTCAGATGTTTTGGAGGAGAAATTTGGAGATTCGGATCAAATTAAAAATTTTCGAACCAAAGTCGGGACATTTTTAGCTAATGCGGGTGACCGCGATGGTGGTCGGCATAAGCGAGTCGAAGCTAAATCTAATTAGCTATTATAAATAATTATTTAATGTTTTTTTGTGTTTTCTATATGATGTTTTTGTTTAAGTGTTCTTTGTGTTCTTTGTTATTTTTTTATATAATAAATATAATATATTTTAGTAGTATTTTTATAATTTTCAAAGTATTTAATAAAAATCCTTTACTACACTTAGATTTACCTCGACTAGCTCCGATATGCGGGTCTACTAAAAAATAAAAAAAGCGATTCTCAAGGGTAGGTTCTGTGGTCAGTAATTCGATTCTAAAAATTATTTGCAATCGAAATTATTTTAAACTTTTAAAATAATAAGTGTTTCTCTAATCTCGAACAACTATTCAAGTCAATTAATTATCAAATAATAAGCTAAAATTAGTTTAAATTAAATAAAAATTATTCAGTATTAATCTTGGTCAAGATTCAGTTACCACGCTTGGCCTAAGCACGGCAGATCCTCACACACTAAGCTCGACCCATGCTCGGACACTAAGCTCGGCCCATGCTCGGACACTAAGCTCAGCCGATGCTCAGACACTAAGCTCGGCCGATGCTCGGACATTAAGCTCGGCCGATGCTTGAACGCTAAGCTCGGCTGATGCTCGGACTAAGCTCGACCGATGCTCGGACACTAAGCTCGGCCGATGCTCGGACACTAAGCTCGGCTGATGCTTGGACACTAAGCTCGGCCGATGATCAATTTTCAATCTTGGCTGGGTGTTAACATCCGATTCTCGGCAAGGCTTAGGCCAATGATGAATTCATATTCTTGGCCAACACTCGAAGATCGGCCGCCAGTCTTGACCCAGTATTGGGCCACTCCTCAAACTTTGTATGGGTTGTACAGTTATATAGGTAATCAAATTGTATATAACTTTGTTTCTTTATGATTGCTTCGTAAATTACACCATAGTCAATAATCAAACAAAAAGCTCATACAGTAGTCTTTTCCCTAATTTTATTTACAAAACATTGCTTTGAAATTACACAATCAAATATAGATTTTTTAATGATACCTAACCACGGTTCTAAAATTAATTGGTTTTCATTTTAAAGGTTTTTTCGAATATACATATTTATATCATGTTTATAAACAATGTTTTATGTAATTGGTTTTAGTACACAACCCAAGATGAAAATAAGTACTATTATGATATAAAAAAAACTGTTTATTCTAATATTTATAGAAGTTTTTGACTTTTTTTTGCTATCTTACTGCGATAACAGATAAACATGCGCCAGTTTTTATAGTAAATTTTGGCTTTGATGCTGTATATTTATAAAAATTTTGCGATATGTTCAAATTTTGTTTTCGCTTTTCTTATACATTTTTTAAAAATCTTTAATTAAAAATCACATTTAATCTTTATTCATATTGATTTTTTATTTATTATTATTTTTAGTCATATTGAATATAAAAAATTTTTCTAGTTCATTTATTATACATACAATTAGTATAAAATATTTTTTATTGATTTGGTTGGTTGATGTTTGATTTGTAATTCAAATAATTCTCGTTTCTTTGTAAAATAAATTAACTAGTATCTAGCAGTAAACCCTCTCCTCTGAAAAAAAATTTTCATGAAAATGCGACTGATTTTGAAAGACAGCAATTTAGGTGCAAAATGCCAATCTTTAATAAGCAATTTCACGGTCGCAAACAAATTTTTTTAATAATTAATTGCTGAGTAAACTTTAGAAATTGCAATGTGTGGTATTCTTGCTACTTTTATTCATATACCTAATACAATTATTGGTATTTTATATTTATTGATTTGGGTGATTTTTTATATATTTAATAACCTTATATATAAAAAAAAGTCGTATTTGTTATATAGAAAATTAATAAATGTTATATAACAAATTTTATATGACAAATTCGGCATTGTTAAACTTTATGTAGGAAAATGTAAAATACTAAATAATTAATGAATGTTTAAAATATGGATTCATATAAGCGTACTATTATAAAATAAATGAAATATTATAACTATTAAAAAATAATGTTGGCTATTATAATAGAATCATTAACGACGAAATTCGGTTGTTTTATAATGATATTTATAATATATTATAGGTTTTTTTGGACGATTCGATCGCTTAATATGTAGGTTGAATTTTAAAAATAAAATCAGTCATTATTTTTATATTTTAAAGCCATATTTAAACTCAGTTGTAAAATAAAAGCAATTTAGTGTAATATACACTATTTTTTACACAATTTTTATATTTCCCGTCATTTACATTTGTTATTACTTATTACTGCAGCGCTTTTATCCTTACTTATCCTAATACTAATACTAAGCAATACTTCTACTATAAAAACTGACAATTTAATCCCTTGAAGTCTGAAATAAAATAGAGCTTGACTACGAACACTGCAAGAAAAGGTAAAAAAGATAATGAACAATCTCTTTCTACATGAGAGAAAATGATACACAATTTATCTTCCTGAAATATGAAATATATTTTCACAATTTTAAAATTAATAGAACTTTTCGATAATATAGGTACAGTTATTCGAATCTCCAATCTGAAATTCAGAACATATCGAATATCGATAATAATAGTTATTTATATATCAAGTATTCAAAGTGCAGAACTTTTTTCTTAATCAACAAAAGTAAAAGGCAAATACAATAGAGTCTCGATTATATTAAATCAAAATTTTTATCTTTTTGTTCAGAAAAAAGAAGATTTTTATAGCATAAAAGTGAGAAAAGAAAAAAATAAAACATGGTTTTTGGTGTTCAGATAATCGAGGCGCTACTTATTTGCAACCGTTTTCGTCATGTCATCTTCAGGCAAAATTTCTGAAAGATGGTCTATCATGGTGCTAAAAACAGTACTCTTTTAATTTATAGTTTTACACTGCTGGTGTTCAAGGAAGAGCATCGTTAAAGTTATTTTCTTTATAAAATATAGTAGATACACGAGAAAACGTAATGCAAAAACATTTACTGTTTGTAGGATTTATTGTTATGGACACGAACGATGTGCATATGTAGTTCTTACGTACGCGAAATATTTGCTCGTGAATAATTTAATTAGTTTAAGAATGTCGATTTTCAAATCAAAATAACTTCACGAAAGAAATTACTAATTATTTTTAACTAAATAACTACATTATATTCGTAAGAATGTTTTAATTAAGTTATTGAAATGCTGACCATGAACTGCTTGACAATAAGTACCTAAACTTATCGCATTTAAAAATCTTTTACCATAGTCTATACTCTATAGTCTGTACCGGGCTCCATAAAAAATTCAAATAGGATTTAATCAGGAGAAACGTAGAATATTTTTAAAACCGCGCGTTATTTAATTTCTCAGGAGCTGATAAGTTCTTAGGTAAATCGGGACTTTCACTGTGGGCGGTTATTTAATAATGAAATTTTTTCCGTCAAGCAAAGTTATTTTTGTAATTATTATAGTTAAGCAGTACGACTTCGCAAATTAATAAATTATTAAATAATTTTTAATTAACACGACATGTTTCACACGAAGAATAGTGTCTAAGTTTTTGATGAATTTTTTGAAATTAAATTTACAATGAAATTTTAAAAATTATTTAATGGATTTACTTAAAGCTAAACTTGATCGAAGGACTGATTGATGACTTCATGGTGTTATTTATTAAAAACTTGACGAATAATCAAACTGTTAAGCAATGAAAATCTACGGAAAAAATATTAGTTATATGTAATTTATTACTTTAGTACGTAAAAACACTTTTCTTACCAAACTGCGGTTCGTGCATTTAAAGAAAAATGCATTTTTTCACAATTTTAAACAATTCACTGGCTACATCACTCGAGAGAAAAGTTTACTAACCTGAATTGCTGCTAAGCCCACGAAGTGGACCCTACCTGCAATAATAAAGAAAATTCTTTGTTAGTTATATCATTTCAGATGAGAATGATTTCGTCCAATTACCTTTAACACTGTAGTCCTTTCGCCTTATTCCTGTTGCCCATACTTGCTTCTCCACCGTCCATAACTCACCAACCCGGACACTTGCACATTTTTGTAACGATTTCGAATGAAAATTCTTATAAAAACAACTTGAAAGAACAAATGTTTCACTCAACTATTAAAAAAAGATGATTTGCGATTATTAATTAATAAGCTAGCTTCAAGCTTTATCACAAAGATTAGTACTCAACACATTACACTCCCGTTCGCGAAATACGAATTCCGCGTTCACGCACCAATGTCAATCTTAACAGAAAATGAAAAAAAAATTTGTTAATTCTTATTGTGATTGTGTATTTTGTAATCGAGGTTATAAATAATAATAAGATGGTTTAATGTTTATACAAAAGAGACATTGCGGAACGGATTCGAAGCTGTGCGAGTTAAACCCAATGGATTTCAAGTCCATTTCCCGAACGCCTCGGTCACCGCAGATCTTATTAAAAATTTTTGATCGATTTTTGTAGTATTAAATTTTGTAGCATCGAAGGTTTTCGATTTTTGAATGTGTAAATTGGTTTAATAATAATATAATAACTAGAACCCGGATTCTAAAATTCTATTGCATTCTAGAATTAGTGCTTATAGAACAGGAAGAATCCTTAAAGCTTAATTTGAAAAAAATTGTAACAACTTTTGCCGCAAAAGGGCCAAAAAAGTTAAAATTTGATTATTTTTTTAGTTTTATTTTTGTTTGAAAGGTAATTTTTTTTAAATAAAAATAAGTAAATGTGTGTATTTATTCTCACCCCCCAGCTCAATACTGCTATATAAATGAGGGAGGGGGCTCTGATAGATTTTTGCCTAGGGCGTCAAACATCCTAGCGCCGGCACTGCCTACTCTAAAAATTATTAATACACTGCTATGTTAACAATGTAAATTTTTCTGACATTTTTTATTGGAAATGTCATTCCCTTCGTTTTTGTATCTATACATTTTTCTATTTTGTCGCAGCGTTTCTGAGTAACAGCGACTTTAAGAGCACTGTAAAAATTGTAATAAAACTCCCATATGAACAATGCTGATTTTGTAAAAATTTTTACAGAGTGGCTTTAAAGTCGGTGTTACTCAGAAACGGTGCAAAAAAAATAGATAAATGCATAGAAAGAAAAATTAAGGGAATGAAATTTTCAACAAAATATTACTGAAATATTTTGCTATAAAATCGATTTTTATATGAGAAAAAAGTCTTGGAGTGGAAAGGTACGATTTACATTGTTAACATAGGAGTGTATTAATAATTTCTGGAGCCACTGCATATTCTGCGACAATTTTTGAAAGATATGTTTTTGAATTGTTAGAATCGTCGTCAGACGACAGACGACAATCTTTCAAAATGAAAAATTTGAAAAAATATATGATAATTAATTTATTTATAATTATGAAGCAAATGCCTAATTAAAATTTTTGAAACTTTTTAAACTGCTTATTTTGGAATTATAAGTGCTTATAAATCCGGGCTCGAATAATAACAGAATTATTGCTGTAGAAATTTTTATTATAAATTGAAAAAGAATTTAAAAACTTTCAAGTTTTATTTATTTAAGTGACGCACAGACGCAGTCATTATGGAGAGGGGCGGATTGTAAAATATTGTGCATTGTTCGTAAATGAAAATGAAAAACGTCACAAGTCATAACATTTTGAATTTTGGGATCCAATAAGCTCAATCTAATAAGATCTGATTTGTTTTATATAGAATTATTCATAAAATCATCTAAAGCGCCAAAATTCTCCAACAATAATTTAGTTGGTTAACATTCTGGAGAATTCAAAATTTTCATCTCGAGACAAAGAAGGGAAAAGGAAACAAACATCTGAGCAATATTTTACACTTTTACTATTCAAACACAAGGAAAAATATATAATGAAACTAAAACACAAAGCAAAACCCCTGAGGAAGAAGTTTCCTTTTGGATGAAGTTTCCTTTTGGATGATGATTCATTCATGAATTTTCTTTTGTGTGTTGGTAAAAATTTAAAGACTTACGTTTCAATTGTTGAAAACTCTGGAATTTTCCTGATCACCTTAAGCCACGTCATCCACCGACTGTTGAACAAAAATCTAATTTGAAGGTTTTGCACCAACAAGAAGAGAAATGTCTTCTCTTTGATAATTTTCGTGATTTGCCATTAAAATCAGTAGTTTTACTATTATTTTCCAAAGAAGCAACGCTGCTTCGACTTGTCGAAACTTGCCAGAAAACAAACACGTAATATATTTATGACGTCAGAGGTGGCAAAAGGCAAGCTAAAAACATTAAGTATTTAAAAGTGGCCCTTGGAAACTAATCAAAATTACAGAACGAAAATAATGACACCGATCGAGCACTTTCCCGAAATTTACATAAAATTGCGAAAATTTGCAAACAAATTTGAAAATTTCCACTGTTGGAAAATTTTATCTACCCAGAAATGTCACTCAAATTTCCACTAGAGTGAATAAATCATAAATTCTTACCAAAGAGGATTGCACAGTTAACATTTTCCAAATTTTCCGATGTTATTTATGCGATGTTATTTCGAAGGCTTTAAACAAACAAATGAATCCGAACGGCGTTGCTTATCATCTTTTTTTGTTTCCTAAAAGTGGTCACGTCACTTTGGCACTGATAAGGTTTTAACGTAAGCTTATACAATGTAATAACGATATTTCACCTTAGTCGGTACAAATTTTTTAAGCCAATTAATTAGTATTAAACTCAACGCTTTGATCTTTTTCTGCAATTCTAATCTAACACAACGACGTTTTGTTTTTTTGTTTCGACTTGACAGACGCAAGTGTTTTGTTTTTCGACTTATTTTATTATCTTTTCTGCTCTTGTCATTGCTATTGAGTGCACAAGGGATTGTAAATTAATTGTGCTGTGGTTTGGATTCCAGGTTAAGCTGTAAATAGTAATTAGTTATAAGTAACAATAATTTATTGTCTTACGTAGTGGCTGATTTGCAAATTTGCCGCCAGTAAGCTATTCACTTTTTGCCGCCCCTACTGACCTCGGAAATTTGATACTCTAGTTTTTCAAATTATAGCAATGATTAATAAAAAAAAAATGAATATTATTTACTTAATTTAAATCGTAACATTTATTGCCCCCCAAAATTCTGTTGCACTAGGCTTCAGCCTGCTCTGCCTGTATTAAAAGATTTTAGCATTTAAAGTAAACAACTGGTTTCTTCAAAAATATGGGGCATAGAATGCCCTCCAGAGCAATTTAAGATTTTCTAAGTTCCTGAATATCTTATTTTCTAAGAGTTCCAAGAACTGGAACGTTTTGCGCGTTTATGTAGGTTGCCCCTTAATACCATAAAATAAAGGTGGCAATCCCGGGGGTCTGGGGGGCGTGGAACGCCCTCCAGTGCATTCTTTCTTAATTATCTCGATGGTAAATATCTCGAAACGTTATCAACGTCGTGAAGATAGAGCAAATAGTGCACTGGAGGGCATTCCATGCCCCCCAGACCCCCCGGATTATTCCTACCCTTTGCGTTTTTAAAAGTTTCTGTTACCATAGCGTACTCTGGAGCAGTGGCGGATTTGAAAATTTATGATTAATTAAAAAAAATGAGAAAAATTTACTAAATTTAAATTGTAATATTGAATAACTATTGTAATATTTTAAAAATTCATGATCACAAAAGTATATTTTACAGAGCGAGTAATTTTTCATATACAGACGTAAGATTTGCCGCCCCTTAAAATCTGCCGCCTTGGGCCTCAGCCTACTCAGCTTGTTGGTAAATCCACCACTTATGCATTTTTTATTTATAGTAAATAATTACTTCTAATTAATTCTAGAAATAAAATTAATTCTAGAATGTTGAGATGTAACAAACACTGACCCTCTCTTCCCCACAGATTAAATTAATTTACAATTTTAAATTTAACAGTTTTCATAATCATTGGTAGAAGCTACTCAAGATACCTAATATACAGTGGCTCACAGAATTGATGCCACAGTCCTATGTTAGCAATGTAATTTGTAACTTTTCAAGACAATTTTTGATTTTACTACAAAACTTTTTATACATTTTTTGTTGCAAATTTTATTGCCTTACATTTTCTATCTATACATTTTTCCATTTTGTCGCACCGTTTCTGAGTTACCGTGAATAAAAATCTAGGAAATGAAATTTACAAGAAAAACTTCGATTATTAATTTTTTTATTTTGTTGCACCGGTTTCGAGTCTTATTTAAGTCTCTGTTAGTTAGAAATTGTGGGATAAAATGGAAAAATGTATATAAACAAAATTGAAGGCAATGAAATTTTCAACAAAAAATGTCTAAAAAGTTTTGCTTTAAAATCGATTATTATGTGTCAAAATAGTCTTGAAAAGGTACAAATTACATTGCTAACATAAAAAATTTGCCATCAATTCTGTGAAATTATTCACATGGCTAACGGCTCCGCCCCTGAAAGTATCTTTCAAATTTTTTAAAATTTTAATACACACAATAATGAACAAAAACCCGGACAAACGTTCATTTAAGTCAATGAATTCGAAGAGTTCAAGAGTCGCTTCGTTTTTATAGACCAGTGCAGTTAGCCGAAGAATAAGCTAAAAATATAAAAAAATTAATAACAGCATGACAATGATGGGAAAAAGAAGAAAATGTTAGAATTACTGGAAAAAAATCAAATAGATCCGAGGCAGGGGGGTGACTTGTAGCGGTGGAACCTGGTTTATCACGATTTCCAGCGAAACTTGACCACACAACCTCAACCTCAAATTTTCCGATAAAAATCAAAATCCCGTGTTCTCCATTTCTAATTTTTTCTCCCACAGAAATAATTTTTTTTTAAATAAAATTTAAAGGAGACTTACCTTTTTGTGTCTCAGAATAGCTGCATTTTTTCTGAATAAAAATTTTTATTTATACATTTTATACTATTGATTAAAAACCGAAAAAATACCCTAATCTTAAAGCGAAAAATCCCATGTTAAAAGTCAATTGTTTTGAACTGAAATGTACTTTCAGATGGTGTAAGAAACAATTGGCATTGTTATGGAGAAGTGTGCCAGAAAACGCGAAAAACTGAAAATACTAGATTTTATATTTTAAATACTAGAATTCACTTTTTTGTAAAAAAAAGTAATTATTTTTGCTTATATTTTGAAACAACACATTTCTCAACAATTTGCAATTACTTTATTTATTCGTAACATTAAATAAAACTTTTATCGATGGTTATTCTGAAACTCATAAAGGAGCTTTACAAAAAGGATTCTTTTTTGAAAAGAAAAACTTATTCTGTAACTATATAAAGAATCCTTTAATGACAAACTGTCCTTTAAAGATGGATCTTGACGGACTTAATTTTACAAAGGAATGCCTTTATGTGAATGGATTGGTAAAAGACACATTTATGTAAAGAATTTGCTTATTCTGTAAATCTAACAAATTCTTTAACAATTAAAGGACAGCCTGTCATTAAAGGATTCTTTATAGATACAGAATAAGTTTATCTTTTCAGAAAGGAATCCTTTTTGTAAGTCTCCTTTATGAGTTACAGAATAACTATCTTAAACTGCAAATTTTTTAAATAATTAAAAAATAATCCCTTCCCTATTCAGTACAAAACAATTGACTTTTTTTCGCTTTAAGTTTTTTAATCAGTTTTTAATCAATATAAAATGTGAAAATAAATGTTTTTATTCAAAAAAATTACAGCTTCTTTGGGAAACAAAAAGGGAAGTCTCCTCTAAATTTCATGAAAAATAAATCTTTTTTTTTTGAAAAAAAAATTAAAAACCAAAATTGCAATAAATGAAATAATGTTTTTTTTACATTTTTCAGCTATGTGCATGAAATATAAATTGTATGCTTCAAGCGTGCATGTGTTTTTTCAACTAGTCACGATTCAAGGTCATACAAATTTAGTTCAAATTTAAACTTAATTCTTAAAATAAATAGACCATAGTATATCGTAATTGTACATAGTTTGCTTGCAACATTGACTTAACAGAATCAAAATAATAGTTTGAAATAATTTTGTTACATCAAAATCTTTACGATTTAATATCAAATTAATCATTACGTTTTTGACGTAGTACATTAATTATTATGTGGGTGCTCGATCTTAAAGAAAAATAAAACTTTTTTTTTAAATTAAATTAAATTTTATTTAAATTCAACAAAATTTGTAAGATTTAACAAAAAATATTCGAACAAAAGATTTTTTTTTGATTCAAAGGATAACAAATCGTTTGATTAAAAAATGAAAAGAATTTGTATTAAAAATCTGTCATATTACTTTATTTATCTCAATGATCAAATGAAAAAAAGCTTCAAATAGTCGTCGTTTTAACTGAAAAAAATTCTACTATAAGTTTAATTCTGTTTTACCAAATTTATAATTTTTTTTACCTCCAATCAAAAAAAAATTTTTTTTGGAGGGAAGGTAATCGAAAAAATTTTTTTTAACTTTTTTAAAACATTTTCGAGATCACCGTGTTCATTTGCAAATTTGCAAAAATTACAAAAAATGTTCTGTGTCGGTCTGTCGATCTGTCTGTCGGTCTTCAAATTTTGTTTCTCGTTATATTCATGGACCGTCCAACCAATCACGACCAAATTTGGTATGGTAATAGGGTTTACGGTAGAAAGATGTAAATAAGGGTCATGATCTGTCAATCAGGAGTACCACTACAAGAAAATAACACAAGATTTTTAAAAACAATTTTGACAAATTTGAAACTTCAAGAGTGAATAACTCATCAAGTGCTGAAGGGATCTCAACCAAATGTTGTATGTAGGAACATTGACCTTCTAGGACTTGGCAGCATATAAAACTATTATATAAGCATATAAAAATCAAGAGTGCAACATGAAAAAAGAAGATTACGTTTTTCTTCGGCATTTCTGCGTCGATCTGCGTCTATAGCGTCGATAGCAATCAAACTTTTTGGACGTATGTCTGGTGGGCTTTAGTGGTGAAAATAAGGTTTTGGCAGATAAATCTTTGCCAGGGCTACCACAATAAAATAAATTTAAAAGAATAAAAATGTCATCGCATCTCCGGAAATTTTTAGCCGATTTTCTTCAAATTTTGTGTGCTAATAGAGCTTTTAAAATACAAGTATTGGTGAGAAGTTAATTGAGCTAAATGTAAAAGTGAGAAAATTACATAAAATATTAACTGAAATCTTAATTTATCTATTTTTTGTGAAAAAAACCTAAGTGGTCTAAACTTTGTACATAGGAGAGATTATCAACATTTGGTTCATTATTCTGTTAGAAAACTTGTTTAGTGAATATTTAAATTACTATTATAAGAAGTCAGCCGGCTGTCTGTGAAAGATGAAAGGAATTAATGTTTGCAAGAGGATAATATTGCTTTTATGTTGGCAACAAATTTATAAACCTGTGTCCAGAAGGACGCAATTTTGAATTAATTCTATTTTGCTCTTGTAAGCTGTAAAACTTTTAATTGGTTCTATATAATCGTGGCTTTGTCTTCAGGTTGATAGGAGACAATCCCAACTTTTGATTAAATGATAATATTTGTCAGAAAAGTATAAAATAAGTAAAACTAATTAGTTTGATGAAGTAACATTGTTTTATTAAGAAAGTTTAAGAGAAAATCGATATCTGAAAAGCTATATTCGATAGAAAGTGGAACGAAAGTAAAGAAAATTTAATGACGAAAACTATTGGAAAATTAATATTAAATATAACTTAACTAATATTAACCCTTTAGCTACTGGTGTATTTTCAAAAATGCGTCTGTTCATTCAAATGATAATTAAATTCATCAAATTAAAGGGTTAAAGAGACAATTCTTTCTTCGTGTAAGTCCTCGTATATTGCTTGGAGCGAAGAGGTTCGTTAGCTTAAACTTAGTGCAAAATCTCTGCCTCCAGGATAAAAAGTGAAATTTTTATTTACAGACAGATTTTTGATTTATTGGTTTAGTTCTGTTTAAAAATCTATGCCGCAGCTCTTCATTTGCTAGAATAAAATTCATGGCTGCTTAAAAATACTTTCGAAGCTTATAATAAAAATTCTTGTATTCTTAGAAAAAATTTTGATTGTTAGAAATTTTAAAGATTAACAATTTTCGTATATTTTGAGAAATGTAGGTCTATAAATTTTAAATTTTATTAAACATAAACAATTAAATCTGAACGGGGTCGTTTAAATATTTGAAATAATTTGCTAAAATAAAGAAAGCTATGTTTCTCGTAATAACCACTCATTTGCGACTTAGTAATTGAAGTTAGATTGTTACTTCCACACGTTTTATATTAGGTACAACTGTACTACCTACTATATTATTGCGATAATAATTGTTGTAATGCTCATTGCGTTCTTCATTTAATTAATTTTACAACTAAACTATTAATGAGAGTTATAAAATCGTACAAAACAAATTGCAAATTATACTGGAATTCTAATTAGCCAACTTCCAACAATTTCTTGTAGGTGTATTATATTATACCCAATTTTAAGCCATCGAATTCCTCGGAAAATGTTATAAATAGCTTATTCAAAAGTAACCAACAGTAATTTTCCAATATACCATTGTGGACTTAATATCGACATCTTTTGTACATTATGTAGCTATTTTTAGAGCACTCAAAAAAAAATTTGAGGTCGTTTTTAGGAATAATTAATTTTCGTCACATTGCTGCATTACCACACAAAATCAAATGAATTCAATCAATCGCGCGCGGAGCTTAGCTCCATTCTGCTAACGGTGCGTGCTTGTAACCTACCGAAATAGTTACAGCAGAGTTTCAAAAAACTGTTTTTGCGGTCAGGTATTACAATCGTGGACATCACACAATAATTTTATTGATTTTCGATTTTTTCTTAAAAACAGTTTTCTTCAATTTACGCCAGTAACTACCATTATTTCATTAAAAACATTTTAATTTGTTGCCCCGGTTATTGTGCTAGTAAACATTTTCTTTAAAGCAGTTTTTCGCGTTATTTTGCCTTCTCGCTAAGCTAGAAAAAAATCAAAAAAGATTTAATGTTGGCTAAATTTGAAGATAAAAGCACGTAAACAAATTTTAAACCTAAATTATGTGGGTAACAAAGGTTAAACGCGAAAAAGTTTAATAATGAACTTAATTATTATTTATGTAGATATATTTTAGAAATTTTAGAATTTCATTTTATTTAATTATGTTAAATGCTCATATATGCATCGTAAAAAGTTTTATTTAATCATTTTGCATGATTCTTATTGTGCACGACATCGTACAGTTAATTCGTTTTTAAGTTGATCAAAAGCAAACCATATGATATAATTACTAAAATTTGTGTTACTAAAATAAATTGAGTTATACTAAAGTTCAAGAGTCAAAGATTACTTGAGAAATTTAATATTTTAGGCAACATTTAATAATCATTCACGATAATAAAAATAATAGAATATAAATAGAAACAACATAGCTATATATAGAAATTCGCAAGCATTTTTTGCTTATTTTTTTAATTTCTATGTAAAAAGGTTTCTTTTTTGTCTGAATTTTACTAAACGCTAACATTTTTCTTGTAGTCATTTTAACTAAAAGAACATTAAGTTGTGCTGCTTTTTTGTAGTTTGGATTCCACGTAAACCTGTAAGTCCACGTCAACGTGGAATGGTAACCTGAATGGTAAAGCTGATTTGTTTAAAAATATATCACAGATGTAAATATTAGCTGACTTTACATCACACAAATTGTGGAAGATAGCATAGCAATATATATGTTACGGTCAATGATAACAATTCGGCCATTAACGTCAATGGCCCGACAATAACGTCAATGCCCAGCTTAGTTGGGCATTAACGTCATTGACCGATCATTGACGTCAATGACCATGTATTTTGGGCGATGTTGACATTTAAAATTTTATATGTGGTTTTTACATCATTGCCTGGGCGATGACGTTAATGCCCAATACAGGTGGGCAATGATGGAATTGCTATTCTATATATTCCATTTTCTATCACTCTTAGTAATGGCCGTCTCATACGTTTCGTATTTTGCCGAGTTCGGGCTTCCAATCGAGGTGGATTGATTTCAGGTTTGTTTTTAGCGCTCTGTGCCGTTTTGGCTTTTGCAACCACGGCAAATCACAGATCCAGCGTAAAATAAATTAAATTATTAAATTAATTTTTTCTCCGAGCCGTTTTGATTGATGCAACCACGACGAATCACAGATCCACCCTAAAATGAGTTTGCATTTGTCTAAATTACATAAAAATCCCTGTACACTTATGAAGCCGTGAAAAGGCCGAGTTGCTAATATTTATACGGAAAAACGCGTGCACGACAAATAATTGTTCCGGATTGAAGTGAATCGCCATTTTGCAGTTCCTTATAGTATTTATTCTATAATATCATCATTGTCCAATCGTAAAGATTACAATCATATGAAATTATTTACATCGTTGCCCACCGTTAACGGGCGTTGATGTTAATGGCCGGTCAATGACGTTAATGGCCAGCGTAAATGGGCATTGACGTCATTGTCCGGCCATTGTGTAACATATACACAATATAAAGCACATTTCTATTAATGCGGATGGAAAATGTTAACTTGAATTTTAAGAGAATGTTAAACTTGAATTTATAATTCAAATTCATATACTAAAATAATTCACTAACAGCAATGTTCGTCTTTATTTAGAATCTACATACATTAAATAGAAAAAAGCAGCCAAATCATAAATTCAAACGGTGACAATGCTACTCCGAAGATTCACATTAAAACAACAAATGAAAGTAACTATAAAATTACTTTCGACTTTTAGATAATTCACAACCTCTATTGTAATGTGTCCCACAGGTTTGGTTAGCAAAACTTTAAAAGTTAAAATACATCTCTCAAACAGGCATCTAAATCAAGATTCGAATATAGTCAAGTTGAAACAGTTTAGCCTATTTCCCTGCCTGATGTGCGGCTGCGGGAGTCGTAAGTTTTGTTGAGATACCCAGGCAGAGTAAATAAAATTGGATGTGGACAACACATGACTTCCTTGTCATTTTTAGAATGATTGTATAAGAATCTCGTTAATCTATTCTTGCGCGTCACAAATGAATGCCCTTTTGGCAAGGACAATGGCAACCAAAAATAGAAGGTGCACAACTAGATGCTATAAGGGTGTCAAATCCAAAATTTCAACTTTCTACGACCTACCGTATTTGAGTTATGCGACATACAGACGTCCGTACATACATACGTACGTACGTATGTACCGACGTCACTTCGACAATTGTGAAAATAGATTCAGGGAAGGTCAAAACAGATGTTAATACAATCAAACAGTCAAATAATACCCTAACTTTTGTGCCGGTTTGGGAATATTCTTATTTAACAAAATAAAAAAATATGCAATTAAATCAAATTCATTACACACGAATGCTTCCCAATCTGTGACTGAGAATTCGATGAGGACAACAAATTAAATTACTAAAATCAATATTAGACTGTCGTCGCTGATGGGGATGATTTATATTCCATAATTATAATTATGCAGAAGTTAATCGAAATATTCGATAACCTAATTATCAATCATATATTGCAGTATTCTATTGTTCTGTCCAAATAAAATTCAGAAGCTACACTTTTCGGTACAATTGTATTCGTAAACGTTTGACCTAGCTTATTTAATCAGCATGACTAGTATTTTTTATAATTTCCTAATGCAATTCGACAATTTGTTGCCATAATGAAAATAATCACAAAATTATTTCAATTCACCTTGGTGCAGCTTATCAATTTTTTTATTGGTAGAATGACGTAAGTGCCACATTTTTTAATCGAAAACAGCATAAAATCTTAATAACTCTAATATAAAAATTATAAGGGGTAATAATTATGGAATAATTAAGTTTAACAGCTAAAAGTGCAAATGCCTATTATTTTTGGATTGAATTACCTTGCCAAGTTATCTTATATTATATAAATAATGACACAATATCAAATAGTCCTATTTAAAGAGCTAGCTGTAGAATTTTAGATAAATTTGACCCCGTTCATAATCAATTTTAAATTATTATACGCAGTTAAGGGGGGTGCGCCTCTAGATTAAACAAACGAATTTTTATTGTACTTTTTTTTTATTTATATTATATTTTATTATTACTTTTATTTTTGAATCATTTTTGAAATTAAACTTAGGTCACCGCGAAATTAAGAGTAATAAAACCCCCTTGGTATTACATCAAACAAAAGTAAACCAGAGAATTGTTTTGTCTTGATCTTTAAAACTTGTTCTTGTTTTGACCTTAGTATGTGTGGACTCTATTTGTAGACAGAGATATAATAGAAACTTTGAAAGCGAAAGGGTAGATACAACATACATAATTTCAATAGATGAATCAGTAAACCGAGATAACCCGTATAGAAATCTCGTTCCTTTTGAAAACAACCGTAAAGCTAATACAATACTAATATGTTTATTTAACACATACAGGGTGAATAGTTAATGTGTTATCCGAACCGGATTTACTATGTAAAGGTGTGTGCCTGTAGCAACTTTAGTTCACGATTGGATAGTTTACCACAGAATAATTTATGTAAATGGACCCTGGAATAACGTGTAACCAGGAAAAATTCGAAACTCGGAAAATTTAGCTTTTTTTTATCAAACATTAAAGTGATCATGGTTGTGAATCTAGTAATCATAAAGTAATTTAAATTGAATTAATTTTAAAAGTTTTTACAAATTAAATGAAATAAATATGTGGAAAAATAATAATTAGTTGAATTATAAACTATAATAGGTGTTTTGATGATTAATTTAATTTAAAACCATCTCATGCAAGTTAATAATCTAAGTTATTAAGTAATTTAAGTCAAATTTACTTTTATATTAATAAAAAAATTAATAATTCAAAATAAAAATTTACTTAAGGAAAATTCTTTGATAAAAGTTGATTTTAAATCTAATAGTGATGTAGAAGCTTTTTGTGTTAACATTTAATTTTAACTTAGTTAGCGTTCTACTTTTACAGTCTATAAGTAAATTTAAAAAACAAAGAAAGTGAAAATGCCCTTGAAAGCTTTTCCAATACAGTCGTTGCCAGGAAAAATTAATATTTCGCTATATTTACTACGTTCGTATGAAATTAACTTATAATCGAAAGTCAAATGCAAATTTAAATTAAAATGGCTGAAAGTAATGTTTAGGTTAGAAATTTTTCTAAATCCTAATTTGAAATTCTTCAAAATTTTATTATTTTCCAAAATGTTTTATTCTTCTCTTTAACACAAAGAAACTAACTATGTGAAGCACCACCCAGGGAGGGGGTTTTAGTGATTAAAAATCTCTCGGTACCACCCCACGGGACCTGTGCTCGAACTCACTCATATTCACATACACATCAGTATGCATGTTTCGACCCCTTTGTATTCGAAAGTGAGGTATTTACGTGTGCTAGTCGGATTGTGTGAGTTCAAGGATAGGATTTCTAGGACATCGAAGTAGTCCCTATACAAGGTTTTTACCCCTAAAAACTATTAATTATCCGAAAATATTCAATTATTCAATTAATTAATAAAAATTAAGGACTCAAATATGAAATTTCAATTTTTTGGCATAAATATCAAAACTAAAAAATAAATCGCAATTCAAACCGCTTATATCGGACATCTTAGTTAAATAAGCCTTTTTTCCCACCTAGTTGTCTCAACTACAACTATATAGTTAACAGGGAAAAGTGAAAATTTAAAATGTTCTTTACAGACTTAACAAACTTGACAAAATTTTGTAATTTTCAGTAAAATACAAATCCTTTCAGCAAAATATTAAATTTACAAGATGAAAAAATAATCTAACATCCACTCCTGGATTTCATTGTTTAACCCAAGGTTCACCTATATGTCATAACTCCAAAATCAAACTTATTTCTATTTTACGTATTTCCATATGATTATTTTTATCTTGAGGTTTCATTTCTGTCAAATTATTTCAATTGCTCCAACTTCCATGGAAATAACAATTATTTTTATTGTCCACGTATAACAGAACCTCTCCATATGATCCACAATTGCAGTTTCCAAGAGGTCTGGTGAACTCATATTTGCGCATTGTTTCTCTTTGCTTGCAACTTCCATCTGTTCCTCTCTTCTCATTTCTGTTAATTATGTCGTCAAATAAATTAATTTTGTTTTCCCTTTGCTTCTCTTCTTTTTCGAGATTGTTTATGTTTAAGTCTCTCTCTTCATTTTTATTTTCGTCAAAAATTGTCATCATTTTCCGATAATTTCTGAATATTTATTTGTCTGGAGTTATTCTAGACTATTCTCTTAATTCCTGAGACAAACCTGAAACAAACCACCCTGCTTGAGCCCCAAATACTGCCTAACTTTTTCCTAAAAATTTCTAGATCTCCTATCCAAATTAGCTCTTAATTCGGTTTTTTTATAATGCCAAAACTTTCCAACTCAAATCAGCATTCAGAAAATATTTCCTAAACCAAATTCATTTGACTTAACTTATGAAAATGAAAATGAAAATTTTCTATAAATGGTTTTTGGGAAAGCCAAGATTTATGAATTCAGTTTCCATCTATTCCTCTTATTCAAAATATCCAAATTCAGATTTAAATAAATTTTTAATATTAAATGAAAAAGTAAAATCAATAAGATTACTTCGACCATATGTAATGATATCAAATTAATTTTACGATGCATTCAAATTTTAATATTTTAATTTTATCATTTAAACTAATTATAATTTTGTATTTTGTAATTTTTAGTATACAAATTTATCCGAAATATCCAAAAATGTCTAATTTTGTCCAAAATATCTAATTTAAAATAAATTTTAATTGAAAATTTAAAATATAATGTCGGTCTCTACTGCTCACGCTGCTATCTTGCCAACAGTACCGGATCAAGCTATTTACCGTTGGTGGCGCTCATGATGTACAAAATATCAAAATCATCTCGGCTCTATTACGTACAATTGATGATGTTTTGAGTTTAATTTTGAATTATTTTGTCGTGAAACCATGGTGAAATGATAATTCACAAAATAAAATACCACAAGAAGGCAAACGTTTGGTTTTAAGCAAATCTTTCTGTACCAACTATACTCGTACGTATTAGATTAACTTAATATTTTTCCGCATGGTGGCGTTCGTTTAATGCAAATTACGAATAATCAAAAAAAAACAAGAATTTTATTATTTGAGGGTGTTTCGAAGAAAATTAGGGAAACTAGAAAATAAGTGAAGAAATTGAGCGAAAAATGGAAAATTCTATGATTTTATCATATGTACGTATAATTTTTAATGATTTTTTTATAACTTCGGGGGACAAATTTTCTCCCAGATTAACTTTCTTGCTGCAAATATTAACTTTTCACTTCTCTAGCTTACCAGAAGAAATGTAAATAATCGTTTTTGTCCCTCCAAATTATCGAAAAGAGATAAAAATACAAGAGAATTAGGCATCCCCCGAAAACGGGAAAAACGGAGGTTAAATTCGGATTCAGGAAGTTATTTTACGTAAGAATCAGCAGAAATTATATCAGAGCTCGAAAAAAACATTTTATTTGCATTTAGGGGGGATTGAGCCAAATCTCACCCAACCTCACGTGGGGAAAGAGGGTTTCGGCAAATATCACGTAATTTTTTTTTCTGCAAGAAAATATAAAATTGCGAGAGAGTTAAATGAAGTAAACAAACTATTTCACGTGAGAAGGGAGGAGAGGGGTTCGAACCAAATCTCACAACATATCCCCAGGAGGTAAAAGGGGGGGGGTTGAAAAATTGCCAAAATCGCCTACTTTACCAATGAAATCAAGGAAAACATGAATTCAATCACAATTCGTGACTTCTCGCTTAACGTTTTGTGAGCTATTGATTTGATATGGAGCCCGGCGTTCGGATATTTTTTTTATTCAAAATTTTATATTTTATAGAAAATTAAATTAAAAACGCACAATTTTGGCGTCTTCTGAACATTGGCGCTGGGTGCGGCGGCTCCATTGCAAACATGGTTTATCCGGTCCTGCGTTGTCAAAAGAATCCTAAATCAGGCCAGAATGTTGCAAATTCAACCAAAAAGTACAAGCTCTAGTAAAGCACATTCTTTATTAAATATTTTTGCCGTTTTTCTTGTAAATAAAATGCACTAATATCGTAAAGCAAATTATTTTTGCTTTTATTTTAGTCTTTATATAGTCACTGTAGCCAGGTGACCTGGCTTCCCCACCTAGTAGTTTTAAACCATAAATTTCAAAATATTTACAAAAATTTGTAAAAATAAAATTTTACAAAATAAGTATCCAAGGTAATCAAAAATCGATGGATGGGCCTTAACCCTCCGTCGGACCGTGCGGTATACTACCTGTAGGTAGAGGGTTAAAGGCACTAATGCTTTATTCGATTCCGAAATGATATCTGATATATAAAAGAAATAGTATATGCAATCACAAAAATGTCGCAATCAGGAATCAAATATATTCACACTCGAAGCTAACTTCACATCAAATTACATAACAAGGTATCAATTGAACCTTTGCAAAAACCACATACTCGGTTTGAGGCTAACTTTTCAGTATAGTTGATGAATAAGGACAGAAATATGAGATTAAAAAGATTTGCTTTAAAAAATTGCACTAATTACTCGAGTATTATTTTCATACATACAAAATACTCGTTAGCAAAAACATAGCATTAAAATCTTTCTGAATGCGTCGAAAAGCCATTACAAAAAACGTTTTTTGTATTGAAGTTAATATAAATATCATTTTAATGTGCTCTCTAAAAATTTTAAAAAATAAAGAATTTGTGCAAAACAAAATAAAATGTTATTTAATATTTGATATTTTTAGTATCAATATCAAATATTTTTATAGTTTATATTAGCTAATGCTATATTGTTTCATTAGAGTATTGCACTTAAGAATGGGGATTAACATTTTCCTACATTGACGCGCATGAATGGATTAACGATATTCCAACCGAGTATTTTCCTTGATTTTATAATTGCAATAACACGAAAACAGCGCTAGATACCGAAAAACTGAGCAAAAAATTTACCCCTGTTGCAGTAAACTCCCAGCGATTTGTCGTATGAAGCCATATGCAAAATTTCAGATCAACAGCGCGCAATAATGGCCCAAAAAAAATTATTACTTTATAAGTATTTTTTTATAAGTACTATCTTTAAATGCATCACTTTACTCCTGGAATTGTGAAAACAAGTTTTTAAGGGCATAATCTCACTTTTTTTGCCATCCCTGAGCCTTTTCGTACTAGACTCGGGTAAACACCCGGGCAAGCCCGGGTATTTTCCCTCCTGCCCGGGACTGTTACCTACGAGAAGAAAGCTTTTTTTCTTCGAATTAAAAATAAAAATGGAAATTTTTAATGTTCATTTACATTATATTAAATTTGATACTGTATTTACTTAAAAATTGAATGCGGTATATTTTTCTTTGTGTAAACAGTTTTTATAAATTTTAGAAAAATATTTTGTTATTTTTACTTAAATTTCGAATTTTTAACTTTGGTTAAATTTAAATTTGTTGTTTTTGTACATTTTTTACATCAAATTAACTTTCGATACAACAAGAAAACAATAAACAATCCTTGAAAACAATATAGCAAAAAATCATAAAAATCCAATACAGATCCAAATAAAAACTCGAATTGTGCTTACTGTTTACATACTATTAAAAGTATTTTACAAAGTTATGATAGAATAACAACAAACAAAACATTTAACTTTGAAATTTTTTATTCACTAAAAATTTATTTAATTCTAATTGCTGCTTCTAGCATTTTTAATTTAAACTTTTTTTACTCAAAAATCCACTTAAATTTCTGCTTAACTTTTTTACGAAATCACAATTTTATTTGCTGCAAATATTTAATTTAATTAAACATTTTTCCTATTATCCTATCCTATTTAACTCTGTGTACAACTTATCCATTCATGCGCGTCTTTTGTCAATTTCAAAAAATTAGAATATTTTTAAAAGTTAAAAAATTAAAATTTGAAAATAATAGATTAAAAAAAAGGTAATTAGTTAATTAAATTTGTTTAAATCAATAATTATCATTAAAGGTTGACGTAGCAGTTAGCAATAGAATATTAATTATTAAATTCTTTTAAATAATTAAAAGTTTATAATTACTATCGATTTACATTTGCAAGGACCTATAATAAGGTTATTGGTGTTACTTTTAAAATCAATAATAAAAATCATAAATGTATGAATGTGAAAATATATATTACAATGTTTTTTCAATAGGCACAAAAAAATTACAAAGAGAAGAAAATTAAAAATTAATTTTGAGAAGATTAAGAACAAATAAAATAATATAAAATATGAATAAAACTTTGAAGTAAAATTTTATAGTTCAAATATTTCCGCAGAGGTATATGGGTATACGTGGGTACTTTGTTACATCTAAATAATTTCCAAGCCATTAACTTAATGGCAAACAGAAGGTCGTCTATTTAGACAAATGAATTCTTAATGAACATTAGCTTAGTTGGTTCACTCAACTACAAATTATTGTGAAAAATATTAATAATATTGTTTTATTTTTTCAGCCAGAAAAATTCCAACAATCCATGGAATTGGACAACAGTATCGGCAACCGGTGAATAACAAGAACCATGCCCTCCAGATGTCTGGGGGTTTTCTTCAAGTATATACAGATGTAGCAGCAATAATACTGTATTTTCAGGCTTTCCAGACCTTCCTTTTAAATAATAAAACTAATATAAAATTATCTAGTTTTATACACTTACCCATATTTTGACGTTTTAGTCAATTTGTTTATTTAACAGGTAAGTTTCTTTATTTCTTAATGTTTTTTTATTTTTAAACATAATACAAGAAAACTTGCCAAATTCTGTTTTTATTCTGTTTATTTTGTAAAAATTTGTTAAATTTACTCTCGGATTTGCATTGAAGTTTGTCATGCATTATTATTAGAGAGATTATTCAATGGTCATACTTATCTACTAAATGATAAAATGATCTGGTCTAACACGTCATGGCTATTTCATTTATTTTTCCAAATAACTTTTAGATTATTATTGCAAAAATTTATTTAAAAATAAAATATCTGCACGCTCTACAACTCCCAAATTTTAATCTACTTCTCTGGGTCACGCAAAAATAATACTTATCTAAAATACAATAATCCTATAAAATAATAAAATAAAAAAAATTTTAAAAACAAAAAATATCCAAGCAGTAGTTTGATATTCGAGTTACTAGGTTCTTTAATTGTAGTGAATAAACGCTTTAAACTGCTGTTTGAAAAATACCGGAAATGTTGCACTCACATAGTATTTAAAATATGCAGCCGATTGATGCATTGAACACAAAAAACTAAAAGTTCTTGGCTTTACGGTCTCGATCTTTCAATATGAATTATGTAGTTTTGAACATTTACTAGTCGGAGTTTTTAAAAAGCACTTCTCCGTCGTTCAACCGACAAAATTAATTGTTCTTCTGATATAATCTAATTGTATTATAATTTTGCGATTTTAGATTAAATTTAATGTACACCTCGGCACTCAAGTTCTTTTTATCGCTGATGTGATTATTTTACTAGGCTAACGCCTCGTAAAATAATATTCATAATATTTGTGATAAAAACTTAAACTGTACTGGCTTGATAAATATTAATTATTAAATAGACTGGAAAGGGATCTAATTTAAGGATTAATAGTTTTTATTTATTTTTTGTTTCTATCAACTTTTATATTCATTATTCTGTTCTACTTTTAACTTAACTGCAAGTAAGCAGTAATTAATTATTAATAAATGTAATATTTTCGTGAAAAAGTCGTTTTCTCACTTTTATAAATTACATATTTCCATATTACGCGACCTCACTACATAAAAGTCTGTTTCATATGTGCACACATATTATTATATTTAGAAAGGCTTTGATCACCTGACAAATTGTTATAGTGACAGAATGCTCTTTTTTTTAATTTTAATGCCAATAAACCTGTTCGCACTTGGTTTATATATAAATATTACTTACATAATTATTATTATGCTGTATCGCATACCATAAGGCAATAAAATGTCCGAATTCATTCAAATTGAAAAAATAAATTTTTTTTTATTTTCAATTTCATTTTGCAATTTCGTTCTTTTTTATTTTTAATTTGACCAACTTCTGCATTTTTTTTAATTGCCGAGTCTACTCGTGGTTTAAAGAAAATTGCTCAAGTTTTACTACAATATGCCATTTACCTGCGTTAGCTAGCTTTGTTGTCTAAAGCACAGTACTCGAGAGCTTAGATTTTTGAAAAACGTTTTTAGGTTTTTAAAGGAAAATGAAATATTTTTAATATTTAAGAAAAATAATTAAAAAAATATTAAAATAAAACATAAGTACTTTGCAATTTCAACAGAACCTTTAGAAAAAATGAAGTGCTTTATCTACCCTTGCTCTTAAAATACTACTTTATCCACTGTTGCACTTAAAGTGTCACTTGTTTTATAATTTTCAGTCGAACCAAGTTCGACGAAGTTCAAAAGAAAAAGAAACAAATAGAAAAAAATTTTATATTCCTGAAATTTTTGATAAAAAGTTTTTTTGCATAAAATTAATTCTGGCGTTTATTTGAAAGAAACGAGCTTGATAATAGGATCAAAAGATAATAAATTAGCATTTGTGAATGATAACAAAGCTTTTTATAAAATTTTTATGAAATAATATAAAATAAAAAGTTAAAATCGAAATAGAAAATTTTAACATTTTCTTTCTTCCACATAACTGATTTTGATAGAATGTTTTTACCATTGAAACAGGTTGTTCAAGCGTAAAAACGTTCTATAATGTATCTTCCATACGTACTGTGTTGTAAACTATCAATTTACAAGTGACAGCTGCCAACTAAACCAATATGGCGACGAATTCAAGTAGTAAAAGTTGCTGAACCAAACAGAACTTTTAATAATTTATTTGCTTCAGTTTACTTTTCTTTTGGTGCTTCTATTAATTCGAATTTGTATCTTTTACAGTTTACAACATGCGGCTAACTTCAAGAATGACCCTGTATATAAACTGAGCTTAACGCCTTCCTACTTTTTGTCAAGTCTCACTTCCACTAGTTTTAATTCTTTAGCTTTCATTATCGATTGAACGAATCCACATTTTTCTTACTTTCTGGAATAATTGAAATTACTAATTTATTTTATAGCCGAAGTGCTTCTAGCTCTATCGATCTTAACTTTTTTAATTTATTTTATTATTATCTCCAATAATAATTGATTTTACAACACTTTCTCATCTAAAGCTTTTTAATAATTATTATCTTTTCGCGTCCTATCATATAATTTCAGATAAGAAAGTGGTAATATAAATAAATTAAATACAACGAATAATTTCAATTTGTTTTTGATGCCTACCTTCACGATGATGAAAATTCCACCGCACCTAACTAACATCTGATGCTGTATGACCTTATAGTGATATTTTTATTGCACATACTAATACAAGAAATCTTTGCTAAAAAACAAATTCCAGTTTCATTCTTTAAAATTGTTTTTTAAATAATAGTATTTTAACCTCACTTTTTACATATTTTAACATAGATGTTAATATATTAACATCTATTTTAATTAGTTAAAACAAGGTTAAATGGAATATTTTTTTCTTTGCAAGAGTTTCTGTTTCTTAGGTACTTGCTAACTGTGAACGAGCGCCAGGTGCGCTAATAAAACGATAAATAGTAATAATAATAATAATAAATGTTAGAGTTCAAGTTCACTTTCGGTACTTTTTCCAACTTTCAGTTTTAAACTACAACTTACAAAAATCTGCAAAGTAAAAGTACTAATTTAAACAAATATTTAGAATGTAGGAAATTAGATGTTAATACTTGAGAAAACAAATTACATAATATTACCGAATTGAAGTTGATAAAATTCTATTGAACGCAACTGCGTATTATTAGAACTAATTTGCGTAAAACCGTGCATTGCTGAGGTTTCTTCACCCTATGAATACAAATTCTTAATTAAAAAAAATAATTTTTGGGTTATATGTAGTAGTTACATTATTGGTAGATACTAATAACCGTAATTATTTTACTAATGTCATTAAATTTCTGGTCGATTAAATTTTGTTATTTTATACAATACAATACCGAAGTAGGTTAAATAAAAATATTAACAAATATTAACAATATTAATAAAAATATAACAAATATTGTTACTTTTTTTACTACCTGTTTTTAGTGTAGTATCTTTTTTGTGTGATTCTAAAAGTAAATAAACCGAATTTTTTTATAAGTACTAATATTTTAGTTGAATTTTAACGATAAAAATGAAAATAAAGATATAAGGAATTTCGTTAATTTATCGGTACCAAAAATCTGTGGAAATATTTCAAAATAATTTTACCGAAAGCTTGTTTACTGCATGTTGCTATTTTTTAAATTAATTTAATAATAAAAAATGCTTTTGGTACCAGGTACCATTTTGTAAAAATTTAAATTAAAAATTTAAACAAAAAACTTTTGTAGTCAAGTCTTCTGAAAATCTAACTAGCATCGGGGTACCATTTGAATATTTATTTATATCTGCTTATGAATAATATAAAATATAGAAATTTTATTAAATTTAACTATGCTAACTAACAAATATTTATCATTTTTTGCAATTAAAATTTGGACATTTATTTTTATTAAAAACAGTAATATTTAAATAAATATTTATATTATTTAAACTTGATGCATTATTTCCAAGTTTCTTGTTAACATAAATGTTTAATTATTTAAATTGTTGTTATTAAACTAATCATATATTATAAATAATTAATAATTTTATTAAATTATGATTAATTAAACTCATGAATATTTATTTGTAATAAATATTGCAAAATAATCACTAAATCGCCTAAACTTAAAACACCGCCCTGGCAAGGTTTAAAATTTTTGTATTTTAAGAAACTTTACTTTAAGAAATTTTGACCATATGCGTCGGCATCAAATTTTATTTTTTTGTTAAATTTTAATATTTCAATTAAATCAATTAGGTATTATAATTATTTTTTTTAAATTTAAGTCTTCTGTTTACATCTCAAATTATCCAACTCGAATCAAATGATAATCCAAAAATCCAAACTAGTCCAAAATTGGGGCGATTCTATATCAAAATAACCATTTTTGCAAAAAGCCTTGTTTTCCTAGCTGTCGCACCTGTCGGTGGAAGAACCAGAAAACAGAAAACATTTAAATATTAAAGTAAATAAAATTTTTAAAAAAATAACAAAATTTACAAATTAAATACAAATACTTATTTGCAGTGGCGGATTTGCAAAATTGCCGCCAGTAGGCTATTCAATTTTTGCCGCCCCTACTGACCTCTGAAATTCGATACCCTAGTTTTTCAAATTATAGCAATGATTAATAAAAACAAATGAGTAAAATTTACTAAATTTAAATTGTAATATTTGTCGCCCCCTAAAATCTGCCCCCCTAGGCTTCAGCCTGCTATGCCTGTAATAAAACATTTTAGCATTTAAAGTAAAAAACTGGGTGTTTTAAAAATATGGGGCATAGAATGCCTTCCAGAGCAATTTAAGATTTTCTAAGATTATTCCCGAATATCTTATTTTCTAAAAGTTCCAAGAACTGGAACGTTTTGCGCGTTTATGTAGGTTGCCCCTTTAATACCATAAAATAAACAAAATTAATAAAATCTTGAGGTAAAGTGTACTTGTGTGTTATTAATTAATAACCTCAAAGGGTACCTTCCTAATGATAAAATAAAGGTGACAATCCGGGGGGTCTGGGGGGCGTGGAACGCCTTCCAGTGCGTTCATTGTTAATTATATATACATCAGCACTGCAGGCCTAGTAGGCCCATGGCTTGTATCACCTGGTTCCATTTCTTCCTGTCTTTTGCCTTCTCTTCCCACTCTCTCACATTTAATTCGGACAAGTCTTCCTGCACTTCTTTACTCCACCTGTTTCTCGGTCTTCCCCTGCTCCTTACACCACCGAAAACAGATTTCCACACACTCTTTGGAGTTCTTCCTTCCCCCATTCTCACTACATGACCTAGCCATTTAATCCTCTGCGTCTTCACTACGTTCACGATATTTGGTTCGCCATACAATTCCATCAGTTCGTTGTTTGTTCTCCTCAACCATTTGTCTTGTACTTGTTTTCCTCCAAAAATCTTTCTCAGGATCTTCCTCTCCCATATCTCCAACATCATTCTTTCCTGATTCCTCAGCGTCCATACTTCGCAACCATAAATCACTGTCGGTCTTATTACAGTCTTGTACAACCTCAGCTTCAATGACCGAGAGAAAATTTTACCATTCAGTATTGACTTGATCGCAAATGCACTTCTTGTTCCTGCCGCCAATCTTGCCTTCACTTCGACCTCATTACCTGGTTTTTTTGAAATGACTGTACCCAAATATGTGAAAAACTCTACTTCTTCAAAGGTTAATACTTTGTCCTGGTTCATTTGAATACTCAGTGTTTTATTCGTCTCAAAAGGTTTCTTTTCCCATACCATATATTTAGTCTTGTTCTCATTTACTTCTAGCCCGATTGTCCTAGCTGCTCTTAACAACCTTTTTGTAGTTTCTTGCAGTTCACTTTTTGTTCTCGTCAATATCGTCATGTCATCTGCAAAAGCCAGACACTGGTGTTTTCGCTGGTAAATTGTTCCAGATCTATTGATTTTCGCTTCTCTTATCACTTTTTCTAGTGCAACGTTAAATAAAAGTGACGATAGTGGATCCCCCTGTCTCAATCCCACTTCTACTTCAAAGCCTCTGGATATATATCCATCTATTTTCACCTTATTCTGTGTACCATTCAGTGTCATTTTTACCAGCCTAATCAACTTTACTGGTATTCCCATATCATACATTGCTTTGTAGAGTTCTTCTCGTATGATACCATCGTAGGCTTGTCTGAAATCCAAAAACAGAGCATGCGTATTTAAACCATATTCGTGGCTTGTTGCTTGGATCTCTCTTATCACAAAAATCTGGTCTGTCACAGATCTATCCTTTCTAAAACCACACTGGTATTCACCTATTATCTCTTCGGTATAAGTTCGCAATTTATTTTTTATACAGGTGGCCATGATCTTATAAACGTTGTTCAATAGAGCTATACCACGATAGTTTCCACATTCTGTTTTTTCTCCTTTTTTATGTATAGGACAAATAAGCGCAATTCTCCACGTCGGCGGCATCTCTTCTTTTCTCCAAATCTCCTGTATCAATGTTATTATCCTTTCTTTTAACCTCTCTCCACCATATTTGATCATTTCCGCCTGAATTTCGTCTTCTCCCGCAGCTCTATTATTTTTCATGTTTTGTATTACTGCTAAGATTTCGTCCTTTGTTGGTACTTCTATATCGCAAGTCCTGAATTCCATTTCTTTGTATTTCATAGGCTTCTTTTCACCATTTTCTTCCTGTTTGTTTAAGAGTTCTTGAAAATATTCGACCCATCTTTCTATCACCCCCTCTGTTGACCCAATCAAATTTCCATCTTTGCCCTTGTAGAAGGTTGTCCTTGTTTGATATCCTCGTTTAATTTTCTTGATTCTTTGGTAGAAATTTCTTAATTCTTTGTTCTTGTATTTATCTTCAATTTCTTCTAGTTTGCTCGCATTATATCTTCTCTTTTTTTCTCTTATTATTCTCTTACATCTCTTCCTTTGTTCTTGATAATTATACTTATCTTCTACTGATCCTCTTTTTAGCATTATTTTTCTTGCTTTTTCTCGTTTTTCTACTTCCGCCTTGCATTGATCATCATACCAGTCATTTTCTTGTTTTCGATTTCCTTTGAATTTGTTCCTAGTTACTTTACTTATGCTGTCTCGTATTGTTTCAAAGATTCTACTTGGATCTACCTGTATTTCAGTCGCTTCCAATACTTTTTCTAGTTCCTCTCTATATTTCTCTTGTTCTTGTATATTATTGAGCTGTATTCTTTTATTTTGAGTTCTCAGTATTTCTTTTTTACCTTCCCTACATGGGATTACCTGCTTCATCTTAACTCCCACCATAAAGTGATCTGAGTCTACGTCAGCTCCTCGATACGTTCTTACATTCTTAATACTATTCTCATTTCTTTTTTCTATCAGTACATGGTCTATTTGGTTTATACATCTACCGTCTGGACTTATCCATGTGCCCTTGTGTATGTCCTTATGTTCATAATACGTACTTTTTATTCTCATGTCTCTATTCATAGCAAAGTCTACCAGAAACATTCCATTTTGATTACTAACGTCATGCAAACTATATTTTCCTATGGTTGGTTGATAGATTTCCTCTTTGCCTATTTTTGCATTCCAGTCACCCATAATGATCTTTAAGTCGTATTTAGGGATATCCTCACATATTTTCTCTAATGTGTCATAAAACTGTTCTTTCTCCTCTTCTCTCTTTTCTTCCGTTGGGGCGTGTACATTTACTATGGTTATCTTTCTATATCTTCCTCGCAATCTTAAAAGGCATAGTCTTTCCGATATTGGTTTAAAATCAATTACCATATTCTTTACTTCCTTTCTGATCATGAAACCCGTTCCCAGTCTTCTGTCGCTTCCACTGCTTTTAAAAAAGGTGTACCCCTCGATATCCATCGTATCGTTATTGGCTTGTTTCGTTTCTTGTAGTGCTAGAATATCAACTTTATACTTTTTCAAAACCTTTATTACTTGTCTAATTGCCCCTTCTACATAAGTTCCCCTTACATTCCAGGTAGTTACAAAAAAATCTTTCTCTTCCAATCTATTTCTTTTATTTCGCAAAACCGCCTCATAATCCTTTTCTTGCCAGTTCGTCATAAGTTTTTCCTGATTATTGTATCCGGTCAGTTTTTTGGTATTTCTCTTAGGCATCCATCTTCTCTCTTCCATCTTAGTACTTTATTGTCGTATATCAGTTTTTGATAGCCTACTTTGACGTTCTTTCCATCTTTCTTTAGCTCTTCTGCTTGTTCTCTTATTTGTGCCTGAATTTTTCTTTCTGTGACCGTCAAATCATTATCCATGTATATCTTTTCTCCGGGTAGTCGGTTCAGCTTAAACTTGTTCTTCTTGATTTCCAATTTTTTTCCCCAGCTTTCTATTTCGACCACATTCCTCTTGTCTCCTATCTTGTATGCTGTTATTACTTTCACTTCCACATCTAGGCTTTCCTTTATAAATTTTTCCATTTTTTCTTCTAAGGAGATTTTTTCGTTTTCATTTGCCTTCATTCCAGTCACGACCAATTTGTTCTTTCTCTTTTCTCTCTCTTGAAGCTCCATTCTATATTCTGTTGCATCTAGCTTGTTCTCAAGTGCCTCGATTTTCTTTTCCTTTAGGAGTTTATCTTGGTTCCAATCGTTCTTTAACTTTTTCATATCTTCTCTCAACATTTTTATCTCTTCAGCTTGTACCTCTATTTGCTCCTTCATTATTTTCGTGTTCTCTCTGATCTCTTGTTTTATCTCAGCATTTTCGACTCTCATTTGTTTTATGTCGATACTTATAGTTTCCATGAACTTTTTAATCTCTTCCATTTCTGCAACTTCAATTTTCAGTTCCTCCACAGTATTCTTAGTTTGCCTAGTCGGTGTTCTATCCGTTCTTTTGCTTCTCTTGAAAATGTCTCTATCCACTTCTATTTCTTCTCTGGATCGCGATCTTTTAATATATTCGTCTAGCTTGCCCACACTGCCCGATCTTTGGCGTGCGTTATCTTTTTGTTGCTGCTGGATTAATCTTTCTTTGTCGCTCATTTTATTATTAATAAATTATTATATGGGTTATCTATTCCGTACTGTTATGCTGTTTGTGTTGCCTATAGTAACCTTCGTGCGTTATCTTTTATAAACTGCCGTACTAAAAATTTCTTTGTTAACCTTATTTTATGCAACAAAAATTTTTTCTCACAATTAGGTCAATATTACTTCCTTACACTCTATGAAGGACTGTTGTTAAGTATTTCAGTTATTTACCTAGCATCCGGCGCCAAAGATAGTTCACAAGTCAACCTTTCGGATGAACCTTCTTCACCTGGATGTACACGAAATTCCTGATTCTATCCTTTCCAAATATCTTCTCCCTATTGTCCTTTATCACAAATCACTTTTTTGTTTTTTCTGTGCTCGGTATTGTCCAATTATTGGATTTAATATCGGAGCTCAAAAACACAATGTTGATCAGTTCAGTGGCGTACCCTTCCTTTATCTCGATGATAAATATCTCGAAACGTTGATAACTGAATAGCCCGTGAAGAAAGAGCAAATAGTGCACTGGAGGGCATTCCATGCCCCCCAGACCCCACGGATTATTTCTACCCTTTGCGTTTTTAAAAGTTTCTGTCACCAAAACATACGCTGGGGCAGTGACGGATTTGCAAAATGATTAATAAAAAAAATCTGATGAGGACACCACATAACTTCCTTGTAATTTTTATAATAATTGGACAGGAATCTCGTTAATCTATTCATGCGCGTCATTAATTACAACTTTTGGCACGGACAATCGCAACCAAAAATAGGAGATGCACAACTAGATGCTATAAGTGTCTCAAATCCATAATTTCAACTTTCTACAACCTACCGTATGTGAGTTATGCGACATACAGACGTCCGTACATACGTACGTACGTACGTACAGACGTCACAACGAAAATAGTCAAAATGAATTCAGGGAAGGTCAAAACGGATATTTCCGTCAAAATCTGGAAATCGAAAAAAATCGGTATTTTTACAAGGAAGTAAAAATGAGTAAAATTTACTAAATTTAAATTGTAATATTTGAAAAACTATTGGAATATTTTAAAGATTCATAATCACAAAAGTATGTTTTACAGAGCGAGTAATTTTTCATAAAATTTTTTTTATGTGTTCATAAAAAAACGGCAGTAAGATTTGCCGCCCTCTAAAATCTGCCGCCCTAGGCTTTAGCTTACTCAGTCTGTTGGTAAATCCACCACTACTTATTTACATGTGGATCCAAAATCAAAAATTAAATACCTTCCATCGGGTGTATTTCCAAATTATTATCTTAACCGAAACTTTGGATTCAGGTGTTAGAGTTAATGTTTCATCCTTATTGAATGTTCTAGATCCGATTGATCGAGGCAAAAATGTCTGTTTGGTGCCCAACAGTTCAATATTCAGAGTTATTTTCTTTGCCAAAACCGGAATTAGCATTGATTGCATTCTTCGGGCTTTGATCATTCTTATTTTCTATAAAAATTTTCGTGGGTTAGCAAATTTTATTCTTTTTGTCCGTCTGGATTTTTATTGTTCTTATTGATGTTTTTTTTGTTTATTTCTTTTATTAATCTTTTGTAACAATTGCTGATTGTGTCATCCCGATTACCCTCTATTGTTCCAACTTGGGGTTTTGAAGTCGGTCCTGGGTGTTCAAGTCGTTTTGAAAAACGAAAACCCGCTTGGGTGCCAAAATTCCTTGTATTTAAGGGGGGGGGGCAATGAAGTTTTTATTTTTTTGTTTTTTATCCAAAATCAATTTAAAATCAATTCCAAAATTAAATAAATACAAATCGAATCCCAATTTAAATTTTTACATGAAATAAATTTTCCAATGAAATATTTAACAAAGCCAAATTTCTAAAATCCAAATTTTAAAATTCAAATAAATTTCTATATAAAAATGGGAACATTAACTTCAAAATTTGAATCGACTATACCTAACCGCTATTAAAATTCATTGTTGATGATGCCATCCAATTTCAATTTTTAATTTTATAAATTTACCATTCAAGTAACTATAATTATCAAATTAAATTCCCCAACTTTAAATTGAAATATCCAAATAAAATACAATGACTAACAGTTACAAAATTCAATTAGTCGCATCCAGATATATACAAACTTGCTAATAATCCAAATTTGGGACAAATAATATTCAAAAAAAATGATTTACTCAAAAATTAAATTGATTCGCAAAAATACAAATCGCACCAATTATTCAAGACACAGCTTTCTTCTTAACCGCTTCTGGTGGAAATTTTTGACAAAAAGCCTCGTTTCCCCACCTAGCTGTCGCAACCGGGAATATTTACAAAATTCAAATTAATAAAAAAAAATTATGAATAAAAAAATTCAGAAATTAAATTGTAATCATCTAAAGTAGGCTACCCTGTATATGGTAATGCAATAGGTACTGTATTTAACGGATATCAGTAAAAAAACTTATGCGACCTAAATAAATTTATTGCTAGTTTGTTAATAGAATTTACATTTCAGTTGGTTGTGCAATAAGATATTTAAGCCTTTAAATTAACCTACTTAGATATAAGTACCCGTACTTCTAATTTTATCAACTAACTTTTGCAGTTCAAAGTTAATTTTATATACACAGTTTATTATTAAGTTATCTCCATTTACCTACCTCCCAAATGTTTCTTCCTATTTATTGATTTTCCAATCAAATATAGATGTATCGGTAAACACATCGAATATTAACTTACCACTTCGATTACATCAACTGTTTATAATTTAATTACGGTGCATCCTCGATAATCAGAACTGCCATGCCCCCCAAAATTGAAACAATACCTGTTCATCATTTATTTCTCAAAATAAAATTGTTTCTTGTTATTTGATCAATTTTCCAATTTTTTTATATAGAATAAATTGGGCAGATTAAAATTAAATATAACGTGACGTTGTATCCCGACGATGATAAATTAATAAAGCGAAACCGGTTTTCTTAGAAATAAAATTAAGTATTTATGTTACGTAATTTTTTTAGGGAACAAAATTATTCTGTAATAAAGTAAGTTTTCAACAATGTTTGAAAAGTTGAAGAGGCAAAAAATAATGAACCTCCATAAAAAATGCCCCAATTAAACTTTATACTACGGTTAAATTTTTTGGGTTTATTTTTTTTAATCTAGCTGGTAGTACAAAGGCACATAAATTTGTAAGTCCTTCGTAGATAACAATAACTAATGTTCGTATAAATTAATTATTGTTTATTCAATTTCCAACTTTTGAATGAAGCATGTTTTTTATTATTCTTTCATTTTTCTCAAAAAAAATAATGTATACTCAAAAATATTTATTATTGAACAATCGATCTTAAAATTTACCAACTTTTTGATTAAATATTTAAAAACAGGGGGTTTTGCGCAATTTAATAACAATAATATTTTATGATTTTAATTGCCAATATAAAGAGGGGGCACAAAATTCGAAATTGTATTTTTGAAAATTTATAAAAAAAAATTAAACTTGAAAGAAATTGAAAAAATTGTTAAAAATATTATAGCAATATCAATCAAACTTTCAACTCGGGAGCTCATTAATTTTACGATACCTACAGATACAAGTTTCTAACATCAGTTTAAATTTAAGCCAATAAAAACAAGATCTTGGTAGAGTCGAATATAAATTTTTGGTGGGATGGTTTTCTACATATATTATATAATGTATTTTAGATATATAAGGCGGGGTCTTAATTTATATACCTACTTAGAAGAAATTATGAATAACCGACCTCGGAGCAGGTAAATTTTTTTATACCTAGGATTTGAAGCCCGGAGGCACCGAATTTTTTACACTCGCCATTTTATTTTTATTTATATTTCTATAAAAAATTTAAATATGTCGGCCGAGTGTTTTATATTAGTAATAAGTATATTAATTTTTTTTTATTGGATTTGGCAAGTTTTAGAAACTAAATTTAATTAAAGTTTGACAATTTTCTTTTTTATTAATAGGGCATCGCCAACTTTTTACAACTTCGGGAATTTCCACAATTTTTATGCGAACAGAACGGTTCTTCAGTTTACGAGAAAATTATTATCGATAATTATTAAGTTTAAAATTTGTTGTTATTATGAAAGTGCAATTTGTATAATTTGTGAGGCTACTAATCGTAAACATTCCAAAAAAATTTATTAAAAGTGAAATCAAAGGTATTGTTCCTGGATGTATACTATGATGTATCATCTATTCAGCAATTATACCTAACCATCAATAGGTATACGCATTTTTGTAAATAATATTCATTAAAATTAGTAATTAATTGTACCTACAATTTAATGTTATGTTTGATGTAATTTTATGTAAAACGGTGTTTATCCTGTTGTTTGTAACCCCCAGACCATGTAAATGTTTTTACATAACCTCATTGTTTATGTATTTTTTGTTTGTTACTGAAGGCTATTTTTTAAATCTTTACTATACTAATTATTGTTGGCAGTGCAATATTTTTAGCTTTACTGACCTTTGATTACAAATAGGATTACAGATTAGTTTTATCCAAAAGTTTAATTTTGCCGCCAGTTTTCAAAATGCGCCATTTTATATATAAAAATATTTTTGCGCTATATTGATTATACTTTAATTTAGATATTACAAGTGTACAATTTGTAAATACTGAGTGTACTCATATAAATTAACAAAAATGTGTAGAGCGCACTTTAGATATATTAATTTGACAGAAAATGATAGGGAGCCAAAAATTTGTAATACTACTTATATTGTAAAAAGAATCTTGTACAGTTTGCTTTGCCAACTGCTTTCTTTTCTCTAGACCATGTAAATGGAAAATGGGAAGACGAATTTTTCAACAAAATTCTAATTATTATTTTAAATTTTGTTTGATTGCTCAAAAAATTATAAAAATTGTTTACCTGAAGGAGGAAATTCGTCTTGAAGAAAAAATTAACTTTATTAGGAAATATGTAATATTTATATTCATGTTAGATTTGAAGTAGATTAGTTTATTATTCTCATAATTAGACAAAATTTATTAAAAGAAATATGGCACTAAATTTGATGTTGGATGAAGTTTACACGGAACCGTCACCGTTGTTTGATTTTGTGTGTAATAAAAGTATACTTATTATCTACTTGAAAGAATTGCAAGTAGAAAATTTCGAATATAAAAATTCATACTTTTGATATAAAGCAGATCAACCGTTGTTGGTTGTGAACGTGTAAACGGTAACTTATTTCACCATATTAAAAAACAAAATGGCGACGAGTGGTAGAATATTTATTTAAAATTATTACCTAATGTACTGATAGCTCTACTCATACATATCTCTGTAAATTTACTTATTTTATTAATTATTATAAAAAAATATGTTTTATTAAATAAACAAAGAAAATATTAAAGTGTAGACAATAACATTGTGAGATAATTGTTTGTAAATCAATGGTCTTTAAACGCTTAAACAGCTATTGATTCTTGTAGTTGTTGTAATATATTATACTTATTATCTATACATACTTTTAAGTGTATTAATTCGTTTTTAATTATGTCAAAAACCAAAGAACTACCCCCTATTATTACTATTACTGTATACATTACTATAATTTTTTAGATATTGCTTATTTAAAAAAGTGTAATTATCACAATAAACGATTACTATAATTTTAATTTTGTATTTATTTATTAAAGCTATAGAGAAAAACTCTGGTATTTCTTATATACCGAGCGTTTATCAACGCATTCTGCTTTTGTAGCGGAACTAAATACGAAGAAGCAGTGAGCGACTATCGCCCGTATCGTCCAAGCCAACTTGCATTTGATGCAGAGTTCAATTTCAAAGTCGTACTGAGAGATACAATCTGAATTTTTATTGTAAAGCGTCTCGCTGTCAAGGTCACCAAGGGATTGCTGCTTGAATATTATACAATTCAATGCACCATCAGTGCAGGTACACTCGAACTAACAATTTTATTAATCACAGCTCAGTATATTCTTTGTTTCGAAATCAATTCTGCCAATAAAAAAAAACATAACCTCAATTATTGGAAAATAATTACCCCTATTCCTGCACATGCGCTTTGACAAATTAAATTGCCTAACATTAACATCTGATAAAATTCCCCCAAAAAAAATTGTTTTTCTCTAAACTAAAGAGGAATTTAATGTAACAAGTTTACGATCCTCTGTTATTGATCGCAGTTAAAGTACGATTCAAGTCTACCAACCGTCAATTCGGGAATACTTCAGAACTTCGTTCAAAATCACGACAACTTACTTGATATAGTATTTAAATTCGTCTTGTTTATAAAAAGATAATTAAAAAATAAGCCGCTATGTACGTAGTACTTAACATACCGCATACAATCTTGCGATTAAGTGGGAAAATTGCATTATTTAATATACACATTTAATATGGCATTAAATTAACTATTCAAGGTTAATCAAATGCCACCCAGAGAGAAGTTACATTTTTAATTAATTTTTATTTACACATACTCCAATTACATTAAGCAATAGGTTACATTGACGGTAGGTGGCGACACGTGTCCAGTAAACCTAGTGCGCTGTACAGAAATCTGTTTGTGTTACATCGCATGATCAATACATTTAGGTCAGTACATTGCTACGTTTTTCATCAGTGTAGGTTAAAAAGTGGCTAATTTAAATGAGAAAAGTGGTGAAAAACAGTTTGGGAATGCGTTATTGTGCTGTGCAATTACTTTTTAGCCGAGGTGTTGTTTTGCCTGTAAGAAAACAAGCAACATTTAGATTGTGCGATTTTGCTATTCTGTAATCGAATTATTTACCAAACCAATACTGCAAATAAACTTTACGGATATCATTCAAGTATTCTTGTAATATTTATGCAAAAAATGACATAACCAAAAAAAATCGGAACATTCATAACAAAGTGATCCAATGGATAAACCATTAAATATAGTTGTGCCAGAAGTTGGTATGGATGTCTTCGCACAAGAGGACGCTGTCGAAAGCTTTTTGGCGGACGATTCAAAAGAATTTAACGACGACTTATTATTATCGCACGTCGATAACGACAATGAAGCCATCCAATTCAAAAGTGAAAACGTTTTGGATTGCGGAGACTTGGACGATAATGTTCTTGAAGTTTGCGACGATATAAGCAATTGTAACGACATCGTTAAAGACGAGAAAAGCATCGTCGATTTCAAACGCTTCAGAAGAAATGCATTAGTCAGCGCTTTGAAAAAACGAAGTATCAAGTGGTAAGTTGTTTACCTAGGATGTAAATGAAAAATTCAAACTATTACTTTCCATAAATTAATCAAGTTACGCATTTTTCAATGCCACACTTAAATAGATATATAGCATGAGTTGCAAAGTCTAAAATAGAAAATCTGCCTGTTTTGGTTTTTTTAAATCGACACCATCAGTCACAGAGAATATAATAGAAGGCCCAGGTTATGGGCTATTTCAGTCGAAGGAAAACTGTATATCTAATTTTTTTCCCCAATGGATATTTTTTGGAACGAGAATTTCATTAGTTAAAGTTCTGTGCTTTAAGTTAACAAATTAATTGTCATCTTCAAGTAAATAACTTAAAGAATTGAAGTTATTAATTTAAAGTTCTGTAAATTCATAAGAAAATTGTATCTGATAAATTGAAAATTTCCTTAGGGACCCCGAAGATAAATACGTATATGTACGTGAAGTTGCTGAAAGCATGCAGTTCTTGATAATAATAGCAATTTCCTTTATTAATGTAAGTTTTACTTGTAATTTTTGTTCCGTCGCTGTCCTGTCGTTTGTTAATTGTGCATCTAAATCATTGACTCAAAATTGAATTTTTGGATATTGATACATGTGCAGGGCCACGAAAAAGGTCTCAGTCTAGGACTTTTCATGTCCAAAACCATAAATTTTCAGTTTTTGAACTGCTAGCATTTTCTAAAAATCACAATCTTTCGTTTATTATTTTTTTTAATTAAGTATAAGCTGTACTGAAAGAAACTAAAGTAAAGAAAAAAACTATGACTTTAAGCTTTAAATTCTTGCCCCCCGGTACAATTTTTGAAGTTACACCACTGATGATGAAGGTTACATTTTAAAACTGATTACTACGCAAAAGGTTCCGCCAAAATTTTGTTCAGCTATTAGCTTGACCAAAGGCAAGCAGATTTAATAGAGAAATACGGGGAAATATAATTAATTGGGGTGGTTTCTCATTGCCTTCTCCATAACCCACATATCGATGTATGCCTAACCGCGATTTCACGCTCTACCCTGCCAACGTATACCACAGAATTATACCGGGTGTCCGTTGTCAAACTCGTACATAAGAATTTATTACATTGTTATTAATAGTTTTATGGATTCTTGCCCATCTATACAAACTACGAAAAATGTTGAGTTATCAATGGAATAAAAAAATTGCTGCGCACTGAATTACATCAAAAGTAAAATTTTTTTGTCGGTTTTTATAGAAATTGCAAAATTTTATGTTATTGATATTAATAGTATATTATTTAACTAGAGTTTAAGATTACTTATTAATCGCGAGGTAAATTGTATGTCACGAGGCGATTAGCTGAGTGACATACAATGACGAGTGGTACTTGAATAGAGCTATTTTGTTCGTGAAACTATGTCCAATGTTATAAATTACTATGGAAATCTGGTTAAACTATGCACGACCGACACAATCTAGGTGAATTCTTCTTCCATGGGGTAATTTAAAATTGCGAAGCAGCTATAATCCATTCAAATTTTATTTAGAAAATAAAGTGGTGTCAGGCTAATAATATAACTTACCCTTACTTATGCCACTCAGAACTCATTTTTTTACCTTCTTCAGACTTCACTCGTCTGGAAATCTTGGAAAATCTGGAAAAGTTGTAGAATTTAAGATTTCCCTAATTTTGTCAGGGAAAAGTCAGGGAATTTCTCATTTTTAGTACCAAGTCAGGGAAATTAAATTTTCAGTCAGGGAAAACAAATTAATTCGAAAGAATTTTTTTTAATTAAAAATTTTGAAAAAAGTTTTGATTTTTTCACCTCTTTATGTTTCGATTTATCGAAATGTCGGGAAAAATTTTTATTCTTGGTCAGGGAAAACCTGGAAAAGTCAGGGAAATTTGTTTATAAAATTTAATAATTCAAAGTTGAATCAATATAATGAAGAACACAACAATGATAGACATGTTTCGACCTAATTAGGTCTCATCAGTATCGTATAGTTGCATTCTTGAAAATATTATATTTGAAAATGCTATATGTTGGTATCGACCCCCGATTATAAATTCAAATAATAAACACGGGGTGTTTTATAGAGCACTTTCCAATCACATCAATATTTTCAAGAATGCAACTATATGGTACTGTTGAGACCTAATTAGGTCGAAACATGTCTATCATTGTTGTGTTCTTGATTATATTGATTTAACTTTGAATTATTAAAATTCTCAGTAGCTAGAAGAAGCTACGGCCATAGTAACCTAGGTTATGAGTGAGGCTCAATCCTCAACACCCCCCTGTACTGTCCTTATGACATGTCAGTTCGTCCCCTTCGGAAAGTGCTCCATAAAACACCCCGTGTTTATTATTTGAATTTATAAAATTTAGTTGTAATCCTGCTGATGTATAGTGTCAGTTATAATTGCAGCTATATCAGCATGTGGAAAAGACGATAAAAGGCGATGGAAAAGGGCAAAAAACATCTCTGAAAGCGCATTTTTTACTTCTGTTTTTAATATCTATAATATTCCATTTAGGTAATATGAATATCAGTTGTGATGTAGATTATTATGTAGCGGTCTGAACGATGTTTACGTTTTAATTTAAAAAACTTATACTACATGAGTTTTCTTTAATGGGCTAATAATAAAAACGACGCGAAACTTTGGACAATATTTTTTTAACAAATTTAATTCAAGGTCAAGTTATAACATGTTTTATTCGGAGAAAATCTACTTTTAGTGTTTGATTTGTAATTATTATGAAAGTTGCATCATTTGTTTGTCAATGCAACAAAATTACGAAAGGTCCTACATATCGTAATTGAAAGTTCTTCTAGCACTTGAAGAAATAGTATACTGTTGTATATGTGACAAAAGGGTATCATAATTATAATAAAATAAGCTATTTTTGCCAAACCAGGAATTTTATCAAAATTGTAATCGATTTTTTTCTTAAAAGTAGAACAGCCTTTAAATTGTTAGAAATCTCTTTAAAAAAACAAAAAAGTAAGAAAAGGTTGTTCAATCCTAAGATTTTCTTGGATTTCATCAGATTTTCCTTCACTTGATTAAATAATAAAGAATTATACATCATAGTATGTTTTGCGGGCAATCCGTCGTCTTAATCCAAAGGACTAATTGCAAGATAAATTTTTGTACGCTAGATTTTTTTTGCAAGATTTCTGAAAGGTTTTTCCGAATTTCCTCCTGATTGCCTTAGGATTTCCGGGGACCCACTGCTCTTGAAAATCTTGAAAAGTCAGGGAATAAGATTTCCCTAATTTTGTCAGGGAATTTCTTATTTTTATTGCGAATAAGTCAGGGAAATTAAATTTGCAGTCAAGGAAAACAATTTAATTAAAAAAAAATAAATAATTAAAAAAAAAACCTGATTTCCTTTCGAAAATGTTGAAAAATCAAAAGAAAAGCTCATCTATTTAGTATTTTGAGATTTCCTAAGATTGCCTGGAATGTCCTAACACTTTCTGTGATTTCCTGATATTCCTTAGATTTCTTAGATTTTACTAAAATTTCTTTGGATTTCCGAAGATTCTCAAGAATTTCGTAATATTTTCTAGAAATTTCTGCATTTTCTCAGATTTTCTATTTTCTAATATTTCCTAAAAATTTTTACAGATTACTTCTTTACGCTTTGCGCTCATGTCTATCAAACCTACCGTAGACGCCTACAAGTACAAATCAATGAAAAGTCGAAACTAAAGAAATTCAAGATTTTCTGGCATAAAATCCCAGTTTGTTCTTTTTTTACGTCTTAAAATAGAGTTTTTTTTATTATTTTCTGTAAGTTAACAACATCTCTGAAAGCCGCTCGAACTTTGAAAGTCACGGATCTAGTAAGACGGAGTCTCTGCGCCCACGCTCTTTGTAAAAACATCCCCGAAAGCGACCTAAATCGAAAGTAACCGGTCTCTAGAATAACAGAAATTTCTTTTTAAGTTAAATTCGGCTATAATTAACAAAATCTAATTTAAAACAAATTTATGGTATATGAGGGAGAGGGAGGATGTTTGACACTGCAATTTAAAAAAAATTAGCTTTTGCCAGGGACTCGGCTAATATTCACGTTGTTGCTTAGACTAAGGGGGGGGGGGGTTGTCTGGTCTCTTTAATCCCCCCCTCCTGTATACGTCCCTGAATACTAGACCTAATCACACAGCTAGTTACATACTAGCATACAATTTGAAATTCTTCTATATGCTTGCGTCTCTTTAAAATTCTTTTACTCAATGATTTTAATATAGTGAAAGCCATGATGTTAGGTTGGCACCTAATACGAAAAGATTATATAACTTATACAGGGTGACCGGTCGACCATCTGAACATAGGCAATTAACATAGGAAATTGATTTTTCTTTAATTCCTGCTTCCCATCACAACGGATAAGTATGAAAATGGTATCAGTTTAAAGAGATTTTTATTCCGCTTCTAAAGATATCCAACACTTGATTCATTTTTAAATTCTCATAAAATTTAAGCTTGTATTTAGTAAATATTATATTAACAGTGGCGGAACTACTTTAGTGACGGATAAACCTGGTATAAAGTTAGACTTAGTATTACCATTATTACCAATAATAATTCAGGGTTCTCGCTAAATTTTCCAAATCAAATCCTGATATTTCCAAGTTTTCCCTGGCAAATAAAAATTTTCCAGGACATTTCGATAAATCAGAAAACAAATAGGTAAAAAAATTTTAATTTTAAAATTAAATTAAAACCAATAATTTTTTTTAAATTTTAAATAAACAAAAGTAATTTTTAAATAAAATAAATTCAATTTAAAAAAAAAATTTAATTAAATTGTTTATCTTAAATTCCCTGAGTTTTCCAGATTTTCCAAATAAGTGGCACCCTGCAACCTTGTAATTGTTATACCAGGAATAACGTTATACTAAGTTTATCCGATTATTCTAAATTTGGCCCTTAATCTAGTTTTGTTATTTGTTTATCTTAAAATTATGGTTATATTTTATACGAGTTATTTATTATTTTCTTTCATTTTTGTCTTTTTTAAATACAGGGCCCCCGTTAACAACTTTGCATACAGGTCCCTCAACTGCTTGTTACGCCACTGCATCTTAACAGCACAATCTGATAATTTTAACCCCTCTCCCCCTCATCGATTTTGTTATTAGGATTTAGATATCTACAATACAGTTTTCTATTGCATCTACTAGATATTTTCCAACTATAGCTCGTGGATATCCAGACAAAGTCAGATGGTGACGTTCATAAAATAGATGTCTACTAATTGACGGCTAAGCACATTCACTAGATATTGTCTAACGAATATCTCATAGATATCCAGAGAAAGTCCTAGACATACATACATCATCTGGACTGTATCTCGATATCCAGTAGATATTGAGTGTTGTCTGGGACCACGGAGCATTATAGGTTTATAGGTTGGTTAGGAGGGTGCACTCGTTCAGTTACTAGTGTTCATATAACGCACGCTTTGAAGAGATAATGGTTTACAGCACCATGGTTTATAGGGTATACTCGGTGAAATGACCAGCCCCGGGACTAGTTCTCTGTTTCGTGCCGTCTCTTTCTCCAAAGCGTGCGTTATGTGACCAAGCGATAGCCCCACGAGAGATACTAGCGACTTCTCCTAACCAACCTATAATACTCCGTGTCTGGGACTACTCGCCTGTGATGCATCCCCAGTTGGATACCTTGACGGCAAACGAAGTTTCTAAAATTCTTTGTCGTAATTATTTACATCGTTGGTGTTACACACCGTTAACAGAATGGAGCTAAGCTCCGCCCACTTCAAACAAGTCGGTGTTTCTTACATTATATAAAAAAAATTTTAAATTTAATATCTTTATTTCCTAAATTAATTTATCATTAACTCAGTAAGTTAGCCTAACAATAATAATTGTTAACGGTATGTTAATCAGCGAATCAGAGGAGAGTATAAATTTTCTTATTACCGTCTCTATGCCTCGGAGGACACGTAAAGCCTTATGAGTTGATAATGATTGCCACCATCTATCATTAAACAAAGTTACAGGCAGATTTTCCAATTTGGTTTAAGCAGCGGCAGGCGTGGGGGTTTAAATGATGCAGCTTTCCTCTTAAAGAAAGAGGCTGATTGTTCTGCAGTAGACAGAAAGGGCCGACAACGATGATGATGAGTTTGTAGTTGTTAGAAGTTTTGTCTTGTATGTCTCGTAGAAGTTTTTGATTTGCGGTTGTTCTATAGGCGAAAGTGTACTGCATGCGGTTTGTTTGTTGAAATTTGGGCAAGCGTAGGGGTTTTCCGTCGTAGGTGCAAGAGTTGTATTCGTGCGCTCGCAGGCTAACTCGCCTATAATTATTTCATTTTGGTCCTTAGGCGAAATGGTAAATTCAGACATTGAGACGTGTATGTAGGCATTCTTGTAGTAGTCGGGACACTTGAGTGTTGTTGTTGAGTTGACCGTGGTTTAGCCAAAGATTAAAAAAATTTAAAGAAAACTTTGAACTTAAAACTTTAAGTCTGGTCCTAAGTGAGAGCGAGCGCGCTCTCACTCGTCACGCTAAGTGTGCATTGGGGACACCCTGTACTTGTACATAAACTAAATTCGTTCAGTTGATGAATCGGTAGCTTTTAATAGATCGACCTGAGTTATTTGTTTGATCTGTTGGTTGAATAGGGGTTGCAGATTGCAGTTTGACTATTGTTAAAATGTAGGGTATGGCCCCGTATTGTGAAGGCAACTGGACAGTTCAGAGTTGTGACGGGTTTGTTGACAAAATGCCACAGTGTTACGTGAAAACGTGTAGTAATTATTACGAAAGAACGCGTTCGACTTCGAAGGTAATCTATCACATGTTTCCATCGTCTTCAAGCTTGGCGCAAAAGTGGGCTAAATTATGTGGGCACCAAGACGTTTTACCGCCACCATACACCAGAATCTGCAGCGACCACTTTTCATCGAATGCCTACAAGAGAGATTTGCAACACGAACTGCTGGGATTACCATTGCGAAAAAAATTAAAACTGTCGGCTTTACCTGATCAAAATTTGCCCAATTTATTAACTAAACAGAACAAAAGTGAAAACGTGGGAGAAATTATTGTTTCAAATTGCGAATTTGAATTTTCTCAAGGAAATGTGCATATGCGCACAATTAATTCGAGGTAAGGTCGTTTCGTTTTTAATATAAAAGTGTTGATTGGTATATGCATAGTGAGATTTTGACCAGTTGCAATTAAGGGTCGCTGACTCATACAAAGCGCCGCAGTCTAGGACCACCTCATCTCGATCAATATGTGAGCACCACCCTTCGACCATACCTGCCTCGCCCTAAACGATCTCACGCCGTTATAAAACCAATAATAAATTTTCGAGTTATCTAATTACCAATAATTTCACCTTAATTTCCCTTATAAATTTTAGAATACCTATTTTTATGGAAAAACTTTTTTCCGACGACCGTAATTTTTACTTCCCCTAAATATTGTATTTAAGTCGAATCACTTGGAGATATCAAAAATAAGTGCTAACTAAAATAATGGAAATATCTTCCCACAATCACTTGCAATGGATCGATGGTCAAACGCTATCACCAATGCGGCGGAGACGCCCGTGACGTCACCGGTGCTCAGATTGACGATGCTCAAGAGAGGGGATGCACAGAAATCTATTCAGAGCCAGTTTGCGTCTTTTTCGCAGACGTGCAGCTTCTTTTTTGTAGCACGCGTATTTTAATTAAGAAACGGTTTGTGGGTTTGTGATTAAAGTGTTACTGGTAACCTATTTTCGGGCTTACAAAAACTGAACAGCAGTTGAGTGTTTTTATCGGCGTATTCGTTACCAATGACAAATGAATTTCCTTCGTAGGTTAACTATGCACCAATAGGGTGTCATTGGTGAACCGTAATGATATCGATTTTTAAGTCTTGATAATAATGACTCATCGTTAAACCTCAATTGTTTTTTCGTTTGCAATTTGTTTTCGTTACGTAAAATATTTGTTCATTTTGCGATCTTTATTTTGTTAGCTAATTAGATGCGCGATAGAAAGCGATAGATTTGTTGCAAAAATTATTAGTACGTTCAATTTTCAAGACGAAGTCCTACTTTTTTGCAACCTGATGTAAAGGTCAGTGGTCGTTTAGTTGGTCACGCTAGTGGTGGACCTTGGACAAGCTTTGCAGATTTATTTGGGGCCCACCGTAAAATAGTGTGATTTTATTTCTCAAGCAGTCGTTCGCTTTTACCTTCGCCAAAGAACACATTTTTTCGTCCAGCGGTTTTTGGGCCCAGCAAACTTTCGAAATTTTCCCCTTTTATCTAATCGCACCAACAACCCAACGCGCGCGCCACTACTTATCTTTGGAATATTTATTTTTAACTGATACGCCACTGACCTTCAATTATTCCACGATTATTGCGACACTTTCATAACAGTTATCAAAATGGGTCATTGTTACTTCCATTGTTGTTATTACGTTATTGCATGTTGCAATAATCCGAATTTATTAAAAATTGGGAAGGGTAACTTCTAATTCAGATTTCTATTAATCAATACAGGCCTCATCGCACCCACAATCCAATTTACACCCAATAATATCAATTAACCCAGCGCCTCTCTTCCGCTGGTACTGGCGCTCGTTTTTTTATTTTTCAAAAGTTATGGCTTAGGAGAGTTAATTAATTATGCCTCAGTGTGCGGTTGCAAATTGTAATAATACGCACAGAAAAACTAAAGGACGTGCAGTGCGGTACCACCGCTTTCCGGGCGACCCTTCCACCCGCGCGAAGTGGTTACAATCTTGCGGTCGCCATGTTCAAAATTGGGCAACCTCGCGAGTGTGCTCCCGACATTTTAGTGACGACAGTTACGAGCGCGACGTTCAGCACGAACTGCTGGGACTTCCGACCAGATGTCGCCTTAAAAAGGGCGCGTTACCAGAAAAAAATCTACCCTTCGTTTCCATCTGCGAGGAACTCTCGGCCAAGGACAGCAGCATAGCCGTCTTATTGGCGGTCGGCTTGATACCGAACACCCAAGTTGGAGCCTTACCTCAAGAGTGAGTTTATTTATATTTCTTAGTACGCCACTGCGTTAAATTCGCAACCTCAATTTTGCACAACGAATTCCTCGGGCGACCAAGAATTATAAATTGGCCACGATTTCGCTTTCGAGTGTCCTTCGAATTCCCCTTCTAATACTCGATTCAGGTCGTTTGCCCCTGGGTCTACGATCTCCATACGTACAAAGCCTCCCACAAAGCCAACCTAGTATCATGTAACCCTGGATAGTTATCCAAACAGTAAAACACGTGCCTCGTACATGATCAATTCTAATTTCAAACACCTACATATTTTTTAAATTTTTGTACGTAAACATTTGAATTTTGAAATGGTAAGCTTACAATTAAAAATTTTTTTTAAATTTTTTTCAAAGTTGATTCTACATAATTATTTTTCTTTCCAGTTTGAATAAAATGCACGTGATGGAGGACGTGCGAGAAGGTTCGGATGTGCCTAGCGCACAACCGTCGTCGCCTGGACACGCGGACCAACGTTCCGATATTGAAGAAAATAACGAGAGCAACGAATCTGACGGCAAAGTTAACCACACCGAAACTAACGGAAACAATGAAATCGAAAGCGATCTGAAGGAATTAAGCAACGGTGGAAGTTCTGTATTAAAAATTAACTGCAATGAAGATTCCAAATCCATGGATGCGGAAACTGTCAACAACAACGAATCCGCGATCATTGAGAAAGATATATCGGACCAAAATTCCAACGAAGATGGAATTAGTAACGACAGTAACACCGAAGACAATCATTTCTCCAAACGTAAACTGGAAGCGGAGGAAACGTCGACTTCCAAAAAAATCAGATCTGATTTAGAACAGAATTATATCATAAGAGATAAAATGTTGAACGAATACGTCGACACTGCAGGATGTACGTCTTTGCAGCAAATTCAAAACTACATCGATCAAATTTTATCCGAAATTCGCACGTTGAACGATCTGGCAAGAGAAAAGGAAAAAGAGTGGAACAACATCATCCATTTGAGGAAAGTAAAAGAAGAATTATTGTTGCGTGTTCAAAGGCGTAAGCAGATAGTGATTTTGACCAACGACAAGATTGATTGGAACGATTCCGATATGCAAAGTGAAATGCAATCGGATGGGGCAATGGGAAAAAATAAGCACAGTTTGAAAAATAATTTAGTGAATTCCGGTAGCGGATTAGTTATTTTTTCGACTACACCTAAAAATTCTGACCTTAAAATGACGGGTGAATCTTTTGATAAGACGCAAAGTTCAAAACAAAAAAGCTTGTTATCTAAACAATATTCCAGTGCTGTTATCGAATTGAACGGTCAATGTGGTGATCCGAAACAAAATAAACAAAGGCCGCTTTTGGACGTCCAATCCATCATTGCCGATTACAGGCAAAGGCATCCGGAAGCTGTACCTAGAAGAGGACGAAGGATTCGATCCATACTGGGTTCGCAAGGTGATACCATGTCTAAAAAATCGGGGCAAGAAGGCATAATGAATTTTTCATCATTGTTATTAGGTTCTGGTGCGCAAGTGAAACATAACCTTAACTCTGCCGGTGTTGATTCCAATAGCGAGTTGGGACTAATTTTGAGTTCAGTGGATCATGTAAGTAATTTAATATAATTAATTATTATTGTTCATGCTTTTTACATTATTTCTGTTTTGGAATGAAATAGAAAGGATTATTTATTGCTTTTTTAGTTGAACCATTTTTCTGGCACTCCCTTAGTTTTTCCAGTAATTTATTTGACATTTAGTAACGCTAGTTGATTCCAATCATAGTAACAACCAGAATTTTGCTTTTTTGCACTTATATGCTACGTTAAGCACGAAATTCACTGAATATTTATCTACTCAAAGTTGAGAAAACCAGATTGTGCATAAGTATTTTCTTGCAAATAGAATTTAATTGTCGACCAGTTTCGGTTTTTTACACCTCCCTCAGGACACTTTTCATATTCTTCAATCTAGAAGATTTTTTAAATTTCGTAAGACCGACTGCACCAATTTCATTTAAAAATTCTACTAAGCATCAATTTATCAGACGTATTTTTGCTCGGGGAAACCCAGGGCCTGTATATTTCTAAACTAAAAAATCGTATTTACAGCAATACTTATCTGACATTTTTTGTTGGAAATTTCATTCTCTTAATTTTTGTTTATATACATTTTTCTATTTCGTTGCACCGTTTCCCAGATACAGTGACATCAAAATAACTCGATAAAAATTTTAATAACATTTCCATAAGAGTAATGTTAAGTCCCTGAATCTCGGAAACGGTGCGACAAAATTGAAAAATGAATATACACAAAAATAAAGAGAATGAAATTTACAACAAAAAATGTCAGACAAGTTTTTCTGCAAAAGCGATTTTCGGTACAATTTACCTTGCTAACATAGAAGCGTTTAAATACCTTTGCCACTAACTATAAGTTAACTGGAGATTAAAAATTGGCATTTAATTCCAAAAATTCTTTGAACTAATTTGATTTAATGGCTATGTCTAATTTGAATTTAATTTTATCTCTTAACCCTTACTTGCCACACTTCTATGGAATGACGTACTTGACACACTGGGGTGTATTGCACCCCAGTGATAAAACGTGTTATTTCAAATAATCTATTGAATATTTTAAGTTGCCAATTTTTTTATTACTTCTCAAGAGCTAATTTTATGTAGTGATATGGCAAAAAAATAAAATTAAAGACTATTAAAAAATTTAAATATTGAGAAAGTGATAAAGTGAAAACTTTTGACAAAAAAAAACATAACAGATGATGCCATAAATTTGCTTTTCTCAGGTATACATACTTAAAATTAACAAAAAGTGGGCTTGGGGTGTTCTACACCCCAGTGTGGCAACTAAGGGTTAATCCAAACATTTATTAAACTATGGCCCAGTTATTCAGTTTAATTCGGATTAAACCCAAAAATTTAGGTTAAACAAAGATATTTCATAAAAAACAGCTTTTCAATTTATTTCTTTGGTTAACCCAAAATATTTGGTTTAACCTGCAACTGTGCGATTAGGCTTAACCTATATTATTGCTCATTTTTAATCTCAATTGAATTTAAAACTGCCTTCAGTATCTTTGAAATTTGAGAGCTTAACTAAAACGGTAAATATCTCAAAACTTTTGTGTACAATTGTTTGGAATTCTCTTGGAAATCCCTGGAATTGCTTGGAAATAGCTAGAATTTCTAAAAAATGCCTAGAATTTCTTGGAAATCATTGGTAATCATTAGAACAGGGTTCATACTCGCCTGGAAAACCTGAAAAAGTCAGGGAATTTCTCATTTTTAGTGCCAAGTCAAGGAAATTTTAATTTTAAAATGAAAATTCTATTTATCTTCCGATTTATCGAAATGTCGAAAAAAAATGAAATTTGATTTGGAAAATTAAGTGAGAACCCTGCCGAAATCATTGAAATTTCTTAAATTGGAACTTGTTTGTAAATTTTTGGAATTCCTCGAAAATCACTGGAATTCTGGAATTTTTATAAAATATCTTCTTCCAATTCTTTGGAAATTATTAAAATTCTTTAAAATTGCACTTGTTTGGAAATCTTTGACCTCTGGAATTCTTTTGGAAATCTCTGGAATCTTTGGATACTTTTGGCATTTTTTGGAATTTTTAGAAATTTCCTGGAATTCCACTGAATCTTTTAATATCCTTGGAATTTCGTAGAAATCTTTGGAATTCGGAACCCTGCGTAAAATTTTTTGGGAGATATTTACCCCGTTGGTTTAACTCTGTGTTAAACCTTTGAAATTGGCCTTCAAAATATCAAAAGCTTTATTTTTCGTATTCCGAAAAAATATCAAATACATAATTTTAATATTTTTATGCTGTCTTAAGAAATGGTTCGATAAACCGAAACCGGTCGGCACCTTGGATAAGTTTTATTGGTAAGAAAATAGTTGGTTTCCTGTTTTTTTTTTTTTTTAAATAAAAAAATTTATGACATATTTCTAAAGGAATTCCCAAGTTAATTTTGAGTAGGTAATAGGAAATCTTTTATTTTTATGTACCAACCTTTTTGGAAATCAATTTAATAAGGACTTGCAACAAAGTCCTTGCGTAATAAATCGGCTATTTTTTCACTGAAAAAATGGTCGATAAAAAAATCATAATTTTTACGCCGATATACAAAATTCATTATATTGATGAAAAATTCATAGAATTTATGAATTTGTTTATCAATATGATAAACCGTTCTTTTCGGTGTTAAATCAGCACGATTTTTATCTAAATTTTAGTGAACGGTTAATAAATCTGTGGTAATTTAAAAAATGGGAACATGAAAACTATCTTTCCAAAAAGTAAGGAAAACGCTTGATATGGGGACTGGTTTTTCTGATTTTTTTAATTAAAAGAAAAAGCCGATGATTTCAAAATATAATCTGGTCAAACTATAGAAAAAAATCAAATTGTGTTTGTACTTTTGTTCTCTATATCAAGCGATCTACAATTTTATAGAATAGGGTGACCCTACGTCCCATTTTCCAGATGCGTGTCCCGTTGTCCCGAGAAGATCAAAACGGGACACGAATTGTTTCGTTTGTATGAAAATTGTGAAAAAAACGCTGAAATTGGTTGAAAGTCCAAAAAAAGGTGGAAATGCTTTTTTTTTAAATAAAGCTCATTTGTATGAAGTGAAGAGCAAAAGTTGTTGAACCTCATTTTGATTATGTTTTGTCCCTTTTTTTCCCCATAAGTTTTACTCGGTCTAAACTTTTTGAAAAACACAAATTTTCACCGTTTAGTTAACAGTTATAGCAACTGAATATTATTAATTTAATTCAATATTAAATTAGTAGATGTTTTCATTGAAGGATGTAGTTGCTGTTTCGAATCGATTGGTGCTGACCTTTGTGGTCGCTGGACTGTTCAGTCCTTGTTACTTAATATCGATAGCATTGGCTATTGTATGCATTTGCTTGGTGCCGATTTAAAAATATTTGCTGTACTTTTTGCAAAATTTTGATTCCTGGAAAATTTTCTTTTATTCCCGCAAAATTCGTATTTTTCTGGATTGATCACAATGCCATACTCATTAAATTTTGGAGATCTGTAATTTTAAACCTGCAACTTTGTTGGGCGAATATCGCGTTGGTGGCGCTTGTGACGCAACCAAATGTCAACAATATGGCGGCTCTATTACGTACAGTTGATGTTGTTTTGAGTTTGATTTTGATTCAGAGTTATTTTATCGTAGAACCGCGGTGAAATGATAATTCCAAAAATAGAGAAGCTTTCTATACCAACCATACGTATTAGATTAACTTAATATTTTTCCGCGTGGTGGCGTTTTTTAATTATTTATTTCTTGAATTCTTTCTTTGCAAATTTTAATTTGTCTAGGGCTAAACCTTGTGTATTACCACAGAAATATTACTCGAACATATAAATCTTTCGCAGTCAATCATTCTGGTATCCGTGAAAAAAGCTGTAAACACCCTTTAACAATAGGGAAGGGAGTTGGTAGGATAACTTCATTACCTCAAGATCCCCAAAGGTGCACTAGCGCCTTGGACTTGACTTGCAACACGACTGGAATGAATTACATTATGCAACCTGAGAGTTAATAAAAGCAAGGGCCGTGTGTCATCGTGCATTCATCAATGTTTGGAAAAATGTTAAAAATAGATTTTCATTATTTGAACCACGAAATTATAGAATGATTTGTAAAGCAGGTAAAACAAAGTGGATTAAAATCAAACGCAGATGGTCACTTAGAAACAACCTCATTCAAAGATGTTTTAATGCAATTTGCAAAGCTATCACAAAACGAACGTCAAGATCTTCTTCAAACTGCAATGAAACCACCGCCTTATTCCGAAGTTACGGTTCATCCAGTACCACCTTCACACACACAATCGTCATCCAATTCTTTATTACACGGCATATTGACAAAGGTGATTTTTTTAATATTTGTTGAAGGTTGAGAAAATTGCCAAAATACAAGTTAAGTTGATACTAAGATTCCATTAATTTTAGACGCAATCCAGAACGGACAACACTAAATCAACGTTTAGCCCAACATTGGCGAGATTATTAACGGCGCCTGAAAGAAGTTCGGCAGCATCTTTGCCAATCACAAACAATCACAATAATGTCACTCCAGTTTCAATTTCTGATATGTTATCGAATAACAAGGTTAGTTGGATGTTGTGGCTCTTTACAATTAATTTGCAAACTTAACAATCAAACACATAATTCTTTAGTTATACTTAATCATTATATTATTTCTTGTTTCTTTTTCAGGCCAGAAATGAAATCACAATTACTCCTGTTGGCGGCCAATTTGAACTCAACGTCAAAGAAAAAACAGTTGCTGTGAGTATAAGTTTGATGGAATTTGAATTTTGGTACAACAACCAAAACTAAAATACTCTGTTTTATGCTATAGGAAGAAGAGGAAGCAGAAGATAGTGCAGATCGGCTTGTAATAGATGAAAGCGATACGTTAACCGATCGTAACCGGATTGACAATGGATCAGATAATGGCGATGAAGTGCCACAATGTCAAGGATGCAATTTAAAATCTGCTCAATTTGTTTGTGCTGGGTGTGGTAACCAATGGTATTGCAGTAGAGAGTGCCAGGTAACTTTCATTTTTTGAGTTCCTGAATTAGTAATTTTTATGATCCTTTTTCATTTTTTCTTTGGTTCATCTCGAGAAAAATCCGAAAGCACCCAAAGGTTGAGCGATTTTTTAACTCAGGACTTTCTTGGAATTCATTAGTAATCTCTGGAATTCTTAAGAAATTTTTGGAGTTTATTGAAAATCATTTAAATTAGAATTTCACTCGTTTGGATATATTTAGAGATCTTTGGAATTCTTAGAAAATCACTGGAATTCTTCGGAATTCCATGGAATCGTTAAAATTTTTTGAGTTTGTATTTCAATAATCTAATAATAATTTCGCCAATTTAAAATTAATCCTGATAATTCCAAATCAATTGTGATAATTTTAAATGAATTCCGATAATTCCACATTTTCGATAATTCCAAACTAATCCAAATTTATTCTAATCATTCCAAATTATCACGGTAATTCCGAGGGGCCACCAGCTTGACAAAAACTTGTACAATTCCAATGCAAGTTTAATTCCAAAAAATTGTAATTCGGCCAATTCCAAATTATCAAGATAATTCCGAAAGAGCGGCTAGTTTGACAAAAACTTCTACAATTAAGTATTTCCAATTTCAGTTTAATTCTAAAAAAATTCTAGTAATCCAATATAATTCTGCCAATACCAATTATTAATCCAGATAATTCCAAATTAATTCTGATTATTTCAAGTTATCAAAGTAACTCCAAAGGGCCACCAGTTCGACAAAACCAATTAATTGCAATTAAATTCCGAAAATTTGAGTAGTCCAATGTAATTTTGCCTATTTCAAGTTAATTCCGGTTTAATTCCAAAAAAATTTTACATTATCTATTATAATTTCGACAATTACAAATTATTCTAAATTAATTCCTATAATTTTAAATTAATTTTGGTAATTTCACATAAATTTCGCTAATTAAAAAGTAATTCCAATAATTTCGAAGAAATTCCAAATTCATTCTAATAATTCCAAATTATCAAGGTAACTCCAAAGATAGCTTGACACAAACTTGTATAATTACTTCTAATTCCAGTTTTATTTCAAAATATTCGAGTAATCCAATATAATTCTTTCCATTCCAAATTAATCCAGATCAGATCCAAATTAATCCAGATCAGTGGCGTAGCGTGGATTTCTGGTACCCGGGGCAAACCCTACATTTGCCGCCCCCCATATTAAAATTGCCGTCCCCTTATTTTCGCAATTAAACGAAAAAGTATTTTTTATATCAATTTATTAGATACTAGCTGGAAATCCCGTCTGTGGACGGACAGCTAGTCGGTAGATCTCATTTAAACATTTAATTTCGTTTTCCGTCGCTGAGGGATTCCCCGTTTTTCCCGATTTTCCTGGAAAAATTTGAAAAATTATAAATTCTATATCTTCTCCAAATATTCGAAAAGAGTGGATACCCTGCGATATGTGCTGGAGGGTGTTCCACACCTCCCAGACCCCTCGGTTTACAATTTTGACTTGATATTTTTATATTATTTTTATAATTAACTTTCAAAGTAACAGAAAGTTACCGCTAAACTCCATGAGTAGTAAGGTAATTAAATAAATATGCTTTCCAAGTTTTAATTTTTTTCTAGCTTGAGCGGAGGTTCAATTTCCCCCATTTTTACTTAAAAATACAAATTTCCCGGTTAGTCCTAATCTTAGTTAGTTTAATATATTTTTCGGTTGGTAAAATTGTAAACCGGGGGGTCTGGGGGGTGTGGAACACCATCCAGTGCATATCGCAGGATTTTTACTCTTTTAGAATACTTGGAGAAGGGAGGGAATTTATAATTTTTCAAATTTCGTGAGGAAAAATCGGGAAATTTGAATTTTTAAGCGAAAGTGAGGGAAATCAAGAGTGTTTTTTTCACCAAAAAATGGCACGCTGTAGCAGGAGCAGCAGCAGCATGCTGGGATTTTATATATCAGGATTAAAATAAAAAAATTATAATTTTATTCTTCGGCCATTCCCTGCCGCCCTTCTCAAAAGTGCCGCCCAGGGCATTTGCCCCCCCCCCACACTACGCTACTGATCCAGATAATTGCAAATAAATTTAGATAATTCCAAATTAATACCGATAATGGTAATTCCTTAGTATAATTCGACCAATATAATTCTCCAATTTCAAATTAATCCAACTTTAAGCACAAGTTTAATATTGTAAAAGTAATCAAAAGTTTGCCCCACATTTTAGCCCTATTTTGTAGTGGAATATAATAAATATAAATAAAATAATAAAAAAATAATTTAAAAAATAGTATTTTTTGGAAGAGAACTGTTTTGATTAAAAAAATTGGATCGGGATTTTTTATCATTTTTTTAACCTGGGAAAATAGCAAAATTTGTACATCCTGTTACAGTATGGTTTCTCAAACTTTGTTTATTTGCAGGTAGTTGCGTGGGACGAACATTCAGAGGTTTGTTCAGGATAAAAAGTGATTTCAACTTCAGAGTTATATTTAAAAAATATACCATCAATCAATGTGATTTCAAAAATTTGTAAAAACACACAAAAATTACCAGTTGTAACCAAAGATTTCCCAATGGTTTAAAAATTTTATTAATTTATTTTCTACATATTATCACGCAGTGGTATAGCATTTTTTCATTTTATTTAATAAGTATTGTTTTTAAGGTTGTTAGTTACAGGGTGGTTCCTTTTCATTTTTAAAATGTAAAAATATGTATGATTCGAATATTTAATAAGTGTTTCATGGATAACCTGTCTATGTGCATTGTTTGCAGTTTCTGAACAATTTTTTGTGTTAATTTTATTTGGAAATTTTTCTAGTCTTGTTTGATACTACAAACAAAAATGAATCAGTATGAAACTGCACTAAATTAACATTTTTAACTCCTAGTTATTTAGATTTTAAGGTTTAGTATTTAAGGGAAGAATATTTTTAAGAAAATGTTTTGTGCTAGTCAATTTTACTTTAACAAGTTACCCAAATGTGAGTGTTTTATATATTTTTTTTAATTTAAGGGGAAACTGTGTAGCAGTTATCAACATATTATAATAAAACCCATCATTTTGTTATTTTTTAAATATTGAGATTTATTTAAATTTTTTTTTAAATTGCTGATTTAAACTCTCATCTTCTGCCGACCAAAATATAAGAGAGTAACACTCAAGACTGAAAAGTCTAAATTTTTATTCAGATTTGTTGCATAATTCAAACAGATATTTTAAAAAATAGCCAAGTGGCGCGGTAACACCTGGTATACAGGGTGGTTATATAATCACTTTTCAATTAAGGTGTGTAACACTATATTACATACAACAAGAAATATAAAAATAAAAATATAATTGTTGAATCATTTTGTGAAAATAATAATATTAAAATTATTTTTTTGTAAACTTTTAAGTGCCATCGAATATATTAAACTACAATGTATAATTTTTTACTCTACAGACAGTAAACGAATTTTTAAATATAGGTACTGCATGTAAAAAGGTACACTGTGATATGAATTTGCAATTTTATTTTTAAACCTACTGATTTCCCTTTTAATAAAATTTATTCTAAAATAACATTTATTTCTCATTGTGCCAGTATTTTTTATTGATGTTTCTATAAGGTGTTGAAGCCATTGCCATTTAAAGCCAGTGACGATTTTTTTTAGCAAATTTTAATTAGCCTATAGGGCAACAACTTCGTTGGTACCAGTCACGAATGGATTAACGAGATTCTCGTTTTAAACTTTCGCTATGTTTTAAAAACATATCTGAAGTCGAAAATGGCGAATCTAGAAAAACGAAATCTTTTAAACCATGCCATTTTTTAAAGACTTCCCTGAAGACACCAAAACTCAAAAATTACGAAAAAACAAAAAATTGAAAGGGGGGGAGGTATAAAAAATTCTACGGACCCTTACGTGGGGGAAGGAAGGGTTCGACGTATTCCTTACATAAGTTTCGTAAAATACTTTGTTTTAATAAAAAAATCAGTTTTTTACCTGGAAAAGGAAATCTTAGGGTCTAACAAACTCGGTGCGGAGGATCGAGTCTAGGGCCTAACACACTCTGTGCTGAGGGTCGAGTATGGCGAAGATATAATCCTAAGAGCTCGACTCTCTAGCACTGGGAGTGTTTGCCTGAGTACCTACATCACGACGACCCTTGCTTTGCGGGCTCAATGCTCAACTGGTTCAATAGGAGTGATGTACTCGGTAGGAACAGCACTTCTCCAGCTATATCCACTCCTGAGCAAAGTCTCTTTCTCTGGGAGAAAGGTTTTTAGCATTTAGACCCCACTATTGCTAAATCAGGATTGAGGAACGAAATATCCCAGCTGATATGGTTACGTTAGAATCCGTCAAAATCACGTTATTTTACGTGATTTTGACGTTTTTAATAGTTGATGACAGCAATCATCAACCCAGAGGGACTGCCGGCTATACGTGCCCTTTTTAGGCTCTCCCTGGATTCGCACCGAGAACCTTAGCAGGGTTGCCAACTTAGGGATTTTCCCCCTAAATTTCGGGGATAAAAAAGTGGAATGGGATTTTTTTAGAGGTGTTATACGCTAGTTGGATATCGCCAGATTTTCACCTAATTTATGCACAAAATCACCGCCTAGGCGGCGGCACATTAGCTGTCTAACAATTATACGCTAGTTGGATATCCCAAAAAAGCGTACGCCGCGACATCTTCTGGTCAATTATGGCCAGATTCTCACCTAATTTATGCAAAAAATCACCGTCTAGGCGGCGGCACCATAGTGGTCCAACTAGCGTATATTTTTAGGGATTTTTTGATTTCGAATATTTATTTATTTTTGTTTATTAAAAACAAAAATATTAAAAAGTATTACAGTGTTATTTATTAAGTATTTTTACTTTAATATTTATTTATTTGGTTTTTTAATAATAATATTTTTTAGCGGGTTTTCCAAGTAATCGTGTGGGTTGTTCACTCTTGGGCGGTTACGGTTTACCCTAGGAGCCCCGAGAGAAGGAGGGGTTACGGTTCACTCTAGGGCGGTTACGGTTCACCTTAGGAGCCCCGAGAGAAGGGGGGTTACGATTCACCCTAGGGCGGTTACGGGTTACCCTAGGAGCCCCGAGAGAGAGGGGGGGTTACGGTTTACTCTAGGGCGGTTACGGTTCACCCTAGGAGCCCCGAGAAAAGGGGGGGTTACGGTTCACCCTAGGACGGTTACGGTTCACCCTAGGGCGGTTACGGTTCACACTCTGAGCCCCGAGAAAGGGAGGGGTTGCGGTTCACTTTAGGAGTCCCGAGAGAAGGCGGGGGTTACGATTCACCCTAGGAGCCCCGAGAGAGGGGGGGGGGTTACGGTTCACTCTAGGGCGATTACCGTTCACCCTAGGAGCCCCGAGAGGGGGAGGGGTTACGGTTCACTTTATGTGAACAATTTGAGCTTTAGGGGGATAAATTTTTGAGAGTTGGCAATTCTGAACATTAGAGTCAGCAGTTGTTCGGCTAACCTACCAAGCTAATGACCGTCTTCTAAGAACAGCACTATGTCTCGAATAATATCAGACTATTCAGGGCCGGCACTAGGCAACTGCCTAGAGCGCAAACGATAAAGGGGCGCAAACCAGATCGAGGTGCAAAAATTAAAAAAAACTTTTAACAACTTTTGCTGCAAAAAATCCGAGAAAAGTTAAAATTTTATTAATTTTTTGTTTTATTTTTATTCGATTTAATTCAATCAAAATATGTAAAAGAATATAAGTACTTACCTATTTTAAAAAATTCTGTTTTAAAGTATAAACAGATTGGTGTTTTAGTCTATCTAAGTTTCCAAGCTATAGCCCTTCATAGAAATAGAACCCCAATTTTCTGACCCAAGAGTAGTCGACAGATAAACGAAATTACACCTTTTGCAACTGCTATTCAGAAAACGTCAATTGTAATTCAGATTTGTCAACTTGATATTCAGAAATCGTCAACTGTAATTCAGATATGCCAGTTGATATTCACAAATCGTCAGTTGTAATTCAGATTTGTCAACTGATATTCAGAAATCGTCAATTGTAATCTATCTTCTATATAAATAAAAATGAATCTGAAAATCCTTTGTCATGGCATCACGTGAGAACGGCTGAACCGATTTTGTTACTTAAAAAGGAAAATGTTTGTAATATCCTTGTTTTTACGAAAAGAAAAATTAGAAAAGTTACCCGGAAAATTACAAAATTCGAGAAAAATGTATTCAATATCAATTTTTTACTTTCAACAGATGGCGTTCTTAACTATTCATTTTCAAATATTCTGTGTTTGGTAGATGGCGGCACTTGAATATGTCACCAATTATATTAGGTGCAATTGTCCACATAAATCCATTCACAAAGCCAAAAAAGCATACTTGCCAGATTGTTAGACATTGGTAATTGATAATGGGAAAATCGCGGTTGACATCTCGACTGTATTCATCACATTGCCCACTGATTTCTGCCAGTTGGCCGAATCGAAGGAAGAGCTCATTCGAAGTGTTTTTCCGGAATTGCAGCTACGTTGTTGGAAGGCGGCCGAACAGCTCATTCAGCACTCAAGTTGCCATTGAATATGCAAATGTGCGATACCCAAAGTTTTGCAGCAATGCAAGTTGATCGTTTGGGTTGAATGTACAATAGCGCATCAAAGGTCTTTGGAGGTATTAGACCAAAGAATGCAAGATCTACGAAACAATCAAAACCGGTTTGGTGGTGATGATGCTGTTGGCAGGTGATTTTCGTCAAGCATTGTCAGTGATTCCACGGTCAACTCCAACCGATAAACTTAATGCATGCTTGAAGTCGTCCGTTTTGTGGAAACACTCAAATTTAGTATAAACATATGCGTGGAGTTGCAGAATGCAGAACGACCAATCTGGTGAAGTATTTTCAAACCAATTGTTGGTCACAAAATACGAAAATTGGGAAGTAAAAGAGGAATTCACTCAAGCCACTATACATTCTTTAAAAGAAGTATTGAAAGATTTTGGCGGAAGCCCCATGCGTAGTGATGCATTAACTATTGCAAAAATAAAAAGAGAAGAAGAATTGGCTGCTGCCTATATTAAGAAGAAACAGAAAGAAGAACAGGAATTGGCAATATTGCTGCGTAATTTTGGAAATTCTTTATTATAAGACGAAAGGGAGAAGGAAAAGGAAGACCAAAAAGAAGAAGAAGTATTGGCAATATTCGAGTCGACGTATTTGGATGCCTAGCGCTCGAAACAGCCGCCGAAACTTGGCGCAAGGAATCAAAACTGCGAAAAATTGAGAAATAAGATGAGGGCTAAGTCACCCCGAATTTCTTACGTTTAAAGCCCCATAAATCCAAAAATATCATATTTACGAAAAATCAGACTGCGTCATTCGCATTTTCTGCTCAAAGTTCATAAGAAACAGCGAAGAAAGCTTCCGATTTCGAACATTTCATTTCATTCAAAATACGAAAATTGGGAAGTAAAAGAGGAATTCACACAACCCTCTATAAATTTTTTAAAAGAAGTATTGCAAGATTTTGGCGGAAACCCCATGCATAGTGATGCATTAACTATTGCAAAAAGAAAAAAAGAAGAATTGGCTGCTGCCTATATGAAGAAGAAACAGAAAGAAGAACAAGAATTGACAATATCGCTGCGTAATTTTGAAAATTCTTTATGAGAAGACGAAGGGGAGGAGAAAAAGGAAGAACAAAAAGAATGAGAGGTATTGGCAATATTTCTTTGCAATTTTGAAAATTTTTTATTAGATGTAGAAGGGGAGGAGGAAAAGGAAGATTTGCATTGGATTGGATAATTGGCAAAAATAAAATTAGTAATTATTGTGATTTTGTGTGATATTGGGCAGGACAAAATACTTTAAAGAGGCTAACTCTCGAGGGTTTGAATCTAGAAAAAAAATTTGTTTGCATATTTTCCTTAGAAAAGTGTCCTCTATCGCCACTGATAGAGGCACCCTGCATATATGGACTATAATTCCAGAAAAGAGAAAAAATTTATTTTAAGATTATAAATTATTTTTTCAAAATTCCCCTCCTAAACAAAATTACAACCAATAAAAAATGGTCTATGAATATTTGTACTAATATTGAATGAGTTGAATTTTAGTGGAAGGAAGGATAACAAAAAAAAGTTTGATTGTAGATTCTTTTTTTAAAAATGAGCTTACTCCATAATAATTTGGATCTCTCCGATTAATAATTCACTAAAGCTAACGTTAAATTATTTTTTACTAAACTAAAAACTAAAATAAGTGTATCACATGTTTAACATTCAGAATTAAAGTTATAAAATTATTCCGGAATCATATCGATGCTCAATTCTTCTCCAATATTACTCGGAGATGTTTCCAATTCTCCTATGTCATTAGACTCACTGTCGAGGGAAGGTTCATTACTAAACATTTCGGTGGGCACCGTCAACGGCGCTCTTTCTGGCATTAACTCCATATAACTCTGTCGAGATTGCAAGTGTCTCTCCACTTCCTCCGGCGTCATATGGCCATCCGAGAGAATGTTATTCGATAAGGAAGTTGTGGGTAATTGAATCTAAAAAAAGTTCGGTAATCTAAAATATTAAAATAGTAAATAAAAAACTAACCATGGGTTGATTTACAGGTTTCGGTTGTCTTGCCAATGTGTTTGGTTTTTTTCGTTTAATAGTCGGCATTACTTTTCCACCACTACTACTGGCAAATCCATTACCCTGTGCAACACCTGAATCTAACTTTCGTCTAAAATACGACAAAAAGATAACAAATTGTTGTTAGTTATAACAATAAAATCAAACTTTCTAGTCAATTCCACCCGCACTGCATCTTGATCATCTGATGATTCAGTATCTTCGCTTTCAGAACTTGACTCTAATTTTTCATATTGCAATAACCGATCGAGTAAGAAGTTACGATCTCGAGTAGTTAACAATAATCGTTTCTGTGAAAGTCGAAGAGCATCACGAAAGCATTCGTTTTCCTAATAACAGATTATGTAATAACAAAATTTTTTGGTGAAATAAAACATTTACTTACATAGATTAAATTTTTAAATTTTCTTTTTAAAAATTTGTACTGTTTCTTGCATTGAGATTCTTCCAAAGCTTGCTCCTCTTCTTCAGCTGCTGCAGCTGCATTAGCCATCGAACGACAATACCAACCGTCCAACATAATTTATTTTTAATTAAAATTAAAACAGAAACCCGAAATAAGTATCTAATTATTTTTAACTGGGCTTACATAACCTCAAACTATTTGTTGTCAAGCCAGTTTCAGGCATTGGCAATACCCAATACAGGGACGGACTTGGTAAATTTGAATGCTTGATCATAAAAATTGATTTTTTGAAAAATACTGTTTATTTAAATGTATTAGTTATACTTTAATTAAATAAATGAAATTTATATTATTTGGAAATTTTCAAAATTCGAAATATTAATTTTTATAAAAATTTTTTAAATTTTAAATTTTATTTTTATTAGTTTTAAATTTTATAAATTTTTTCCAAAATTTAGTAGACTAAAAAAAATTTTTTAAAAATCTTAAATATTACTACCTAAGTAATATACTTACTTAAAAATTAATATAAGAGAATTAAAATTAAAAATACTAATCAAATAACTTTTAGAATTTTTCTTCATACTTAAAAATTAATTATTAAATTTAATTACCATAATTTTTTTGCTGGTGATGAGCGGCACTAAAACAAAACTTTATCGCCGGCGGAGATAAAACTACTTTAGTAGCGGATGTTGCCACCACTAAAGTGAATAATTGTTGAAAAAGTGAATAAAAAATAATTTTTGCAACTTGAAAATTGCGGATCTAACAAGACGGAATCTGAATCACTCCACCACTTAGTAAAAACATTCCTGCAATAGCCAGAACTTGAACCGTTCCAATCATTTGCCTTTTACATACTTTCAAAAATTTTTAATTTTAATTTTTTTGTTGATTTATTTTTTTTATTAAAAACATAAATTACCTAATTTTAAGTAATTAAATTTAATAAACTTGGGCGGTCAAGCAATTAAAACGCAATGGTTTAATTTTTAATTGATTAACTGTCCTTGATCTAAAATTCATAAATTATAGTAACATAATTTGTTTAATTAATAAGTATCAAATTTTATATGTTCGAATAAAATATTATTTTAATAACATAACTATAAAAACTCTTTAATCGAATGATTATATAGTTTGCTACACATTGCTCGAACGTTGATTGTTATGAATTTCGAATTTAAAAATAAAAAAAATCTGATGTGGACACCACATAACTTCTTTGTAATTTTTATGATAATTTGACAGGAATCTCGTTAATCTATTCATGCGCGTCATTAATTACAACTTTTGGCACGAACAATCGCAACCAAAAATAAGAGGTGCACAACTAGATGCTATAAGTGTCTCAAATCCAAAATTTCAACTTTCTACGACCTACCGTATTTGAGTTATGCGACATACAGACGTCCGTACATACGTACGTACAGACGTCACAACGAAAATAGTCAAAATGGATTCAGGGAAGGTCAAAACGGATATTTTCGTCAAAATCTGGAAATCGAAAAAAATCGGTATCACAATACTTCCTTGTTTTATAAGGAAGTAACAATATTTTATTTTAATAAAATAATTATAATAAAAAATAATTTTTGCAACTTGAAAATTGCGGATCTAACAAGACGGAATCTGAATCACTCCACCACTTAGTAAAAACATTCCTTCAATAGCCAGAACTTGAAAATTACGAATTTCAGAGTGAACCTTCCGTTAATTCCTATGATGTTAATTTTTTTTTATTGTTGTATTATATTATTTTTTTTTATATTATTATTATTATTATTATTGAATGACCCTGTAAATATTAAAAATTTCTATTTGGGTAATATTGTTTTATTGACACAAAAGTCAACTATAGAAATCTACAAATTAAATAATATTTAACAGAACTAAACAAAACGTTAAAATAATAGCAGTTTAACAGTGCAGTTAACATTATTATTTAAACAACCAAAATTAAATAACATATAAATACCACCAATCTATTACTTGAAATTTATTATTTTAAGTTTATTTCTATTAGCCTATAAATTATGATAATTATTTCGAACTAAACAATAATTTGCTATGGAACAGTAATTATACTGACATTGTATAGCCAGTTCAAGCCATTGAGCTTCAGATATTAATATTTTACCTTGAATTACTATTCTGTAATTTGTTATACAATAAACATAATACGTATAATAAACTAATTGCAAGACATGAACAAAAAAAAAATATCATAATTAAATATATTTTGTCAAACCAGACAACACCCCTTTTGATGATTGTTGAATTATGAACACAACATGTTTTATTCAGAGTGAATATACTTTTCGTGGCTTGTCTGTGATTGTCAATCCTACAAACTTGACAAAAAAAATCGAACATTAGCTTTTAATCTTACAATATATTATTATTATTTTTGGTCCTCTACTTATTCATTTATTAGTAAACTAACGCTTAAAACGGACAAACGGGATACAAGGAGGAGGACGGGTACAAATTAACATAACCTACTACATTTTGTTAAAATTTAAAGAATGACTTAAATTTTTATCCGAAACTACGTATTTATCCTCCCCTCCCCCAACCTCATTTAGCCCCTTCATGAACTTTGTCTGGATTCCCCCTCGAAAACAGAAGTCTAGGATAGTTTTTAATTTCCACCTTCAAATGGCCATATTTGTATCATAAATATTGATTTTTAATTAAAAATAGTCTAGTGCTTTTTTAAAGAGCGTGAAATAATCTACAAACTAGATTTAACCCTTTTATTGTCTAAAATCAACGACTTTCGAGTTATGAATCAAAGGAAGTAAAAAAATGTTAAAAAATTCAAGCTTTTTCATTTTTTGTTTTTTTTTGAAAACGAAACACTTTACAAAAATTCTGACGCTCCATTCTGGATAGGAAATTTAACGGTTTACAACTTTTGTTTAGTATAGTTTTTTGAAAAACCAATCCATTTTACAGAAAATCAAAAAATAATAAACAAAAAATTAAATTCACAAAATTTTTATTTAATTTAGGAATTTTTTTATTAATCAAGGTTCAATTATTACATTATTTAAGTAAATGTTCTAAATAACCTATCTCATATTTATTATACGAGTATTTCAATATTTATGTCCAAACAGGCAATATATTAATAAAACTAAACAAATTTCGAAAAAAAAGTTTTTAAATGATGTAAATAAGAAATTAAAGAACCAAATAAATGAAAATCCTTTGGTGATCATAATAGCTGTAATAAGTGTACTTTAAAAAAATATATTAACTTTATTATAACTTAATTTTGGATTTTTACATTTTATATTTTTATATTAAAAATTATTTTGCCTTATGATAATATTAATAATTTTATTCTATTTAAATATGCAACTATAGCTATTGCAAACGTACAAACCAATTTAACATTGAAAATGGAAAAGTTTATCTAAAAAAATTAACAATAGTTTTATTGTTAGGTTTTCTTTATCTGTTTTTGGTTGTAAATTGGAAGGTTAGCGTAACAAAAATTGTAGATAAGCGTATTTTTAATATATTGTATTCTAAACTTTATTTTATTTTAAAATAAGTAATAATATTTTTTGCTTCTCTAATGGTAAATAGTTATTTTTATGTGAATCGTGCAAATTTACATTACAAAATAAAATTGCGCAGAATTTTAAAAAGGAGTTTTTATAAGTCAGGCATGGTAGCAGTTTGAATATTCATGAAACGCCAACGCTCAAAATTGTTTTTCAACAGATTTGTAACTTACAAATTACAAAATATTATTTATTAAAATAAAAAAAATTTCTGGACCCTGCGTACATAGATTTTCCAAGCAGCCTAATCTTTTACCTTAAATTTCCTATATTAAGGAAAGTTGTGTTTTTGAAACTTTGGCTTTGATTCTTTTATGTAATTAATTATTGGTTTTGAAATTTGTTGTTTACAAAATGCTCCGCACCAAAAGTTCCACGATGATTCTTTATCGATCTGTATCTGCATATTGAAGTACTTGATGATGATAATTAACAGGCTTTCTATGTAAGAATACTTACGTCTGCCGGATCGCCTTGTTGACCTCTTGGATGTCGTCTTAAGAAATTATGTAATCTATATGGTACCTACAGTTAGCCACAACATTTAAAATCTGAAAATTTCCAAATTTTGTAGAATTTTATTCCACATTATCCTAGTAGCCTACTTTAGTGCTCTGCTATTAATTTATTATTAATTACTCATTAACTAGACTATTAAATTTATCAAGGTTTTTGTGTTATAACTTTTTCTAATATCAGCAGCCATATTGTACAAAATGACTTTGTAGATTTTCATTACACACTCCATGAATTAAATTCCATCTTCACGTAATATTTAGTTCCCGAGAAAAATATTTAACAATAACACGTGTTGAATAAAAAATTAAATATTCTCATATATTATCATTAATGAGATTAGCACTGGACAGAGATATTGCTTTTCAGTATCCGACTTGAAATTTAGCAGGTGTATGTATTACATTTCCTACACTTGTCCCTCTTTTACCTCAATTATTTTCAGTAAATCAATTATTGACAAATTTATAAAAATAGATCGAGAGTTAACAATTTTTGCCCAGGGTATGCAATAGTATTTTGTCTTATTAGGTTGGAAAAATTAATTTTTCTGAGCTAGCGAGTTGTACAGATGCGAGGCGAGTGGATCTCGTCTAGTAAATAGAAGACTTGCGTGGCAAGAAGTTACCTTTCTATCTTAATGCAACATGCTACTTTGTGTAATATTTAACAGAACTAAACAAAAAGTTAAAACAATAGAATTTTAGCAGTAAAGTGCAAAAATAAAATACGTGCAAAATCATTAAGTACCTACTTAATAGAACAAAAACATACGTTAATAACTACGTAACAGGTTAACACTAAAAATATTAAAATATATATTATTAATTACAGAGAATTATAATTAATTAATTAAATAAAATTAATTGAATTAAAAAAATAAATAAAATTTAATAATGCGATATAAGGCCCTATTTCACTATTTCACAATTTTACAAATTTATTATTAATTTTAATTTTTTTAAATTTTTCTTTAATTATAATTATCTATAATTTTTTTTAGTTAATAATATTCTTTTTAAATATTTTTTTTCTTAACCTGGTAAGTAGTTATTAATGTTTTCTTAGGTTGTTGAAATTCTAGTACTATTTTAACGTTTTGTTAAGTTCTGTTAAATACCTATCATATTTGTCAAATACATAATAATTATTAAAATAAAAAAACTACATCTACATAAATCTAATTGAAATTCTTTTATAACTTCGTTTTTTATGTCATTTTATCTCGAAATCATTAAAATCTTAAAAAATTAACATAAAGTGACCTGATTTCTAAGTTCGTTTTAATTATTATTATCAGTGGCGGAACTACCGGGGTGCGGTGGGTGCAACGCACGCGGGCCCCCGGCTAAAAGGGCCCCCAGGACTCTTAAAAACAAATTTAAATATTATGTAAAATAATGTAAAAAAGGCCAGTTTAACAATAGTCGGATGAACCTGGTATAAAGTTTGACCAGAGGCGTATTTAAAGGGGGGCAAAGGGGCATATGCCCCCCCAGGATACCTCGGACTGTACCCCTGAAGCTCCCCCCCCAATAAAAATAATGTTTACTACAAAGTTTTAAAATTTAAATAACTTTAAATTATTTTTTTTTATTTGTTTATTTATTTATTTATTTATTTACTAGCTGGAAAGCCCGTCAGCGTACAGGCAGCTAGACGGTGGATCTCCTTTTTAGCGTTATAATATTTAAACATTTAATTTTAGCAAAAAAGCAAAAATTTGCTGCTAAACTTGATGTGCCGTGGGGCAATTAAATTTTTTTTATAATATAAAAATAAATAAGTTTCTCAAATTCTAATTTTCTTTAGCCGAACGCATTAATTTCCCTCCCTTTAGTCAACAACAAAAAATTTCCTACCCTTTTTCGACGAAATTTGTATAATTATTCTGTCTTGCGTAGGTATTCTAGAAGAGTGGGAATTTTATTATAATATGTACTGGATGGTGTTCACCCCCAGCTCACCCGGTTTACACTTTTGACTATATTTTGACAGCTAACATTCAAAGAAACGTAAAAATTGCTACTAAACTCTGAGCACTTAAATAAATGTTTTCCAAGCTTTAATATTCTCTAGCCAAAGGCTTAAATTTCCCTCATTTTTGCTTAAAAATTTAAATTTTTTTGTTTTTCCTGGTAAAATTTGTAAAATTATAAATCCCCTATCTTCTCCAAGTATTCTAAAAGAGTGGAAATTCTGCGATATGCACTGGAGGGTGTTCCACACCCCCCAGACCCCCCGGTTTAAAATTTTGACTTTATATTTTCATAATTAACTTTCAAAGTAACACAGGAAGTTGCTGCTAAACTTTGTGAACAGTAAGGTAATTAAATCAATATGCTTTCCAAGTTTTAATTTTTTCTAGCCGAAGGTTAAACTTCTCTCATTTTTGCTTAAAAATTCAAATTTTCCGGTTTGGATTAATATCGGATAAATATTTTTTGGTTGGTAAAAAAAATCGACCAACCAGAGTGTTTTTTTACCAAAAAATTACACGTTGTAGCAGGAGCAGCAGAAGCGTGCTGGGATTGTATGTATTGGGATTAGCTACAACTGACGCGCATGAATGGATTAACGAGATTCCAAAATATATTTAATCTGCCCCCTCCAAAAGCATTTTCTAAATACGCCACTGAGTTCGACTTAGTATTACCAATATTACCAATAATAATTCAGTGTTCCAATTTTCCAAATCAAATCCTGATATTTCCAGGTTTTCCCTGACAAAGAATAAAAATTTTCCATGACATTTCGATAAATCAGAAAATAAATAGGTAGAAAATAATAATTTTAAAATTAAATTAAAACCAATAATTTTTTTAAATTCTTAATTAACAACATTAATTTATAAATAAAATAATTCAATTTAAAATTAAAAAAAAATTTTAATTAAATTCTTTATTAAATCTTAAATTCCCTGACTCTTCCAGATTTTCCAAATAAGTGGCACCCTGAAACTTTGTAATTGTTATACCAGGAATAACGTTATACTAAGTTTATCCGATTATTCTAAATTTGGCTCTTAATTTAGTTTTGTTATTTGTTTATCTTAAAATTATGGTTATATTGTATATGAGTTATTTATTAGTTTCTTTCATTTTTGTCTTTTTTAAAAACTGGGCCCCCGTTAACAACTCTGCACACGGGTCTCTCAACTGCTTGTTACGCCACTGATTATTATTATTTATTATTATTATTATTTTATTATTATCTTATTTAATTTCTTTGTTTTGTTCTTTTTTCTTTTTCTTTTTTTAATTCTTTTCCTCGTTTTGCTTTTCATTAATCATGTCTTCATTCTTCATCTTATATCTTTGATTGGTGGTGCTTCTTCACTAATTGCCGTTCTTCTTTTTCTATATTTCTTTCGTCGTTTCTCTTCTCATCAATTCAGTGTTCATCTTATATTTTTGACAGGAGATGTATCTTCACTAATTGCTGTTACTTCCTCATTCTCTTTGTTTTTTTATTTCTTCTCTTTATTGTTTTTCTTCTCATCAATCATGTTTGCGTGTTCGGGTTTTTCTAACCAAAAATATGACACGCTGTAGCGGTAGCGTTTTGACTTTACTCGTCTGCCGAAGGATGGTCATTTTTTTCTTTATCAAATATTTTTAGTCCCAACTTTACATTAATATATTTTTCGGTTGTTAAAAAAAATTGACAATCAGAGTGTTTCTTTTTTCACCAAAAAATGACACGCTGTGGCAGGAGCAAGAGCAGGAGCAGGGTGCTGGGATTTTATGTATTAGGATTTGAGATTAACATTTCAATTAAATAATAAAGGGGGTATTGATATATTTTGGTAAGAATTTAGGTGTAATTTTTTAATTTTAACTAAATTTAGTAGAATTTGTTGGGTTTGATGGGTCGGGGAGAGGTACCCCATTGCTCTTCCGTTGTATCTGCCTTTGTATTTAACCAAAAATTATTTATATTCAAAAAATTCATAATCTTAATTTAGTAATTCAATTTTATTATTGTAATACTAATTTTACTGATGTGATCAAATATTATAATTTTTTTTTCCATATCAGGTATTACCTGTATACAGTACAATTGTTACAATTTTAAACTTTCTTCTTACTCTTCAGATTTTCTTACTCTTAAGAATTAAAAAATAATTAAGAATAAATTATTAAAATAAGTGCCACCACTCGTGACGCTACCACATGTCAACAACATGGCGGCTCCATTACGTATACTTGAGGTTGTATTGCATTTGATTCCGAGTTAATTTATCGTAAAACCGCGGTGAAATGATAATTAACAAAATAGAACACAAGGAGAATGAAACGTTTGGTTTATAAACAAAACTTTCTATACCAACTATACGTATTAGATTAACTTAATATTTTCCCGCATGATGGCGTTTGCTTAATTAAATACTACAGAATCGCGAATTTAAAATATTAAATGTAGACGGTGAAAAATCGGCACAATAGATTCTACCAATCTAAAAAATAATGTTTACTGTTTGCCAACCTAATCTAATGAGGTGTTGGATTCTTGAATACTATAAATAATATTATTTTCTTATATTTTCTACTTTTCATGGATACTGAATATAATGCAATAAAGATAATAAGTAATAAATTGCAATTTGCAAAATTTTTTGTTGGTGGAAAATCTACATTTTCTCTGATGACTTTTATATTGAAATTCATCGTCGCCACCTCGTTAGGGATTATCATTTTTGGATGTGTTTAGTTTTTTATTAACCTTGATGTTAAAAAATTTAAGCAGTAAAAAGTGATTATACAATAATCTATTGTTAAAATCATAATTACTGCTTAATAATTGTATTTAATTTATTATACAGATGCATAATAAATTTTCATTATCTACTATTTAAAATTTAAGTTATATAAAAGATTTTTGCTTTCCGTAAAACCACATTTTGTTCTTAATTGTTGATACAAGCAGTAATCCTAAAAATTCAAAATGCAATTGATCACCGGTTGTTTGGTTGTTTTTCTGGTTCTAACAGTTGTAAATATTTCTCATCAATCTAGTGAGGTAGGATTAAAACAGAAATTCATGTTTATTAAATAAATAAGTTCATTGGGGATCTGCATATTTTACATAACGCAGGTTTACATTATTCATGTCCACTGATCAACTCAGTTGAATAAATTCATTTCACATAATGTATGCAAATTGAACGTCTAAACCGTTTCGAGTTTATCAGGTAGAATTAATAATGTAAACTCATCAGTTGGATTTGTTCAATTATTTAAAAGAAATTAGAAATTAAAAATGAATTTAAAAATTTACATGTTCGATTAAATATGTAATTTAATTTCATAACTTACATTATCATCAGGCAAACCTGGATTTATTATGTAATAGAACTTGAATAGTTATGCAATAAAATTCAATAGTATTTCAAAATTCAATTATTTTTCTATTTTCAAAATAATATTCTCTCTATGAGGGAATTCGAAATACAAAACTCGAATCTAAGTAATTATTTTGCGGTTTGTTATTTTTCAATTAATAAAAGAAGTTAATGAATTTGCTTGTATAATTTTTTATTTATTTTCTACCGGTTTCGCTTTGTATAGCATCGTCAGGTATTTTATAATTTTTCTGAAAAGTTGCCAGTTTTTTTTGAAATTATTTTCATTTCTTTTTAATAATTGAAAAAATTATAAAATATCTGACGATGCTATAACAAGCGAAACCGGTAGAAAATAAATAAAATTAATAAATTAAACTAACTTTTTTAGTTTTTTAATTTTTTATATATTTATGTATTTACGAGTTATATTTCTAGATGGCTGGTTTAATGTTACAAACAATCTTTGGGTCAGAAGAAGAATTAAAAGCAAAATGCATGGTCAGTTCGGAAGTAACTATGGAATCTCTTTTCGACAATATGGATGACAAAGATGAGAACAATAGGTGCTTTGTTAAATGCGTATTTGTCAAATATGGCGTAATGAATGAAAATGGAGAAGTTTTATTGGAAAACATCAAGAAGACCGTAGATGTTCCAGATGAACTTTTGGATGCATTAAGGCAAAACTGTGCAGAATTCAACAAAGACGATCTATGCTCGGGAGCAAAGGAATTTGTTGGTTGCGCCATAAAATATGCTGAAGAAATGATGGGCATGTAAAGCGACGAACAAGTTAACCAATTTTCAAATTTTTGATTTTTATTATATATTATATATACAGAGGTTTAGAATAAAGAATACATTCCACCAACGGTGTTTCATTTCTAAATTTTTTTTATTGGCAGCACTAGACTAGATCCTTGGCAGATAAATGATTATAATATTATCCTATTCAATGTTTAATAGCTTATGCGCAATGATAGATAATATTTAACACTCCAACGTGCTAAACGATCTGCCGAGTCTTTCATATTTGTTAACCATAACAGAGAATAATGATCCATCGAAACGGACCTTTACTCAGCTTTACCAAAGATACAAAAGTGTACGTCATTACAAGTTTTGCATTTATCAAGTCGTGTAAAGCATCGTACCTCCCCTCCACCCCCCGACAACATCTCCCAATTAAAGACAATTTCCGTTATGGTCTAAACAGGCAATAACGGAAGTATTGCTCACCTCTGCATATAAACCTCCGATAAAAAGATTCTTCCCCACGAGATAGAGCCACTATTGGGACATCGTGAAGATGACGTTCAGATTATTTTAGCGTGGAATCTGAACACAAAACACCCAGCCTGGAATAGTCAAGAAACAAACTAGGTTGAGTGTGTCCTACTAAAACTCGCCGATGATTTCAACTTTGTAGTCAATGCTCCGGTTGACTACATCAATTTCTAATACAACCCGAATTCCAAATAACGACAACGACAAGTACTCCCCCGACCACATTACAATGTTCTTCTTCTTCTTCTTCTATGTGCCATGCTCGGTTCCCCGAACGTCGGCCACCATTCCGATTATTAAGCCGAGATGACGTACCTATAAAGAAATTTTTATTTATGGAGTGGTTTTCCATTGCTTTCCCCACAAGCCCAAAGATCGAAAATAGGTTTTTGATCACAGCAGTGTAGTCGGCGCCACCAGGCTTTGATCCGCGGTTTACCGCTTCGTATCCCTTCGATTTATGCTTTACACCACACTATATAATAAGATAAAAGGATAAGAGGCAATAGTCTGGAAAATTTTTCTTTCAAGAATCCTTCAGCCTGGGCAGCTAGTTAAAGCCATACGTCAAAAGAAAATCACCATCTTTCTTTCAAGAAAAAAAATCTATTTTTCAAGAATCCTTCAGCCTGGCAGCTGGTTGAAACCCTACGTCGAAAGGAAATCACCATCCTCCCTCTAGACCGATCTAACGGGTCGGCACTTAGCAATGAAGATAAAGCTGATGCATTAGTCGAAAACTTCGAGTCCCAATTCAGCCCCAACACCTTGAATACAGCATCGAGTGAAATCCAAATCATTCCAGAGAAAAAATATGGATTCTAATCAGGCCATCAGACACTCCATATCACGGAGTACATAACGGAAAACTAGAACAAAAACGGGCATTCGGTAAAGTATGGCACCAGGCCCAACTTTAGAGGGTCCGTTACTTTGGCCCCCCCCAGCTAAAATTTTTGGCCAAAAAGCTAGCTCCCGAATCGATATAGCTAGCACCGGCTAGCACCCTAATATTAAAGCTAGCACCATTACAGTTTTTTCACAAATCCACATTGAAACTGGGGGGGGCTAAAGTAACGCTAGCCCCCCCCGTTAATATTTTGGCTCCAAAAGCTAGCTCCTTAATCTACATAGCTAGCACCAGCTAGCACCAAAATATTAGAGCTAGCACCATTACAATTTCTTTACAAATTAGTATTTGATAAAAATGATAAAAATGTTTAAATGTTTCATTCCACTGCGCATGATCCGATATATTTCACACGCTCCGCCCATTCTAAACTTGACTAACAATTTTTTAACAGCTATGGCTTATTGTTAATCTATATTATGTCATTTATTTAAGAACAAAACGATAAAGTTAATAAATACAACCTTAATTATCATAATATATCGCTTTGTATATAGTAGACAAAGTAAAATAAATTTATTTAAAAAAATATCAACAAGACAACTTTATGTGAAAATAAATCACAATTTTCCGATATCTCTTATAAGGTATAGATAAGATAATGACACCTGACTGTTTGACTTGGCGAAACATCTTCTTTATTTTTTAATAGGTCATTATAAATTTCCCATTGTTCTATATTTATGAATGTTCACACCTTTATTCACAACTTGTACTACTAATTTTGCGAACCTATTGCTGTCTTTAATTGATTCTATGTATTCTTTGATAACTAACGAATCACAATATCCAATACAAAATATTTGAATTAGTGCATCTAGTCCGCAAGTGTTTCTTAACGTTATCAATTGCTTGAAGATTTTTAGTGGTTTTTGATGAACTATATTACCATTTCGCAGGAGTCCAATTGTCGTTATATTTATTTTTCTCGTCCAATCGACAACAGCCATTTCTGACTGTGGCTCTAAATATGACTTTCGGGGTCTCTTCTTGGGAGGAACGTTCATTCTCATCCATGATTCTTCAGCGACTCTTTCGGATAATGTTTTATCTTGTGTACCTCTAATATAACATTCTTTACAAAATATATCATCTTCGTATGAGACAGTGCAGTTGTCATTGTTATGCAACAGCAAATTGCATAATTTACATACCACATTGGCACTTCCAATTCCTAACTGACAAGAAGCACACAGATTATCAGGCAACAGAAGATTACGTTTTGGTTGTGAATTATCTGTTTCAGATTGGAAATTGTTAACTACGGATGATTTTTCTACTTGGCTTGTAGTAATTCTATCAACTTGAATATTATCGTTCATATCATACTCTACAGCTAGCTTCATAGCACCTTCGTAGTGCCTGATGTATTCGCTAACAAACTCATCCACACGTAGGGGAAGTTTTTCGTGAGCAAAAATTCTGTTCTTGACTTGATTAAAATTACTTTCAGCCGATGCTGAGCTGGCAATTCTAGGCGAAAATGGAAAATTTTTACACATAATACTGCTCCATAAAGGCAAAAAGTTCGAAATCTTTAAAAAATCGTCGACGAAATGTGGTAGAACCTGTTGATTTCCTCGGTCACCTGTTTCTTCTGGTGTGTTGACTCTATTTTTTGCGAATTCAGATATGTTCTTGCACCAACTTGTAAAATTATTATCGGTTTTAATTTCTTCATTTTCTTTATCATGTAGATTTCCCATAACGTCTTCTTCTGCAAAATTTTCCTCATCCATCATCTTGTTGAGCTCAACTGTCCCTGTAGATATACGTCCAATAAGCCACTTTTTATTAATTTCGCAAATTGTCGGGTTGCCATTGTAGTGCCCTTCTGTATCGGAATAAGCAACAATAAACATAGCATCTAATAATAACTGCAAATCTTCTATTCCTTGACATTGTACAACTTGTCCCATACATCGAAGATAAAATGTTCTTGTTAGTTTATGCTGATTTCTAAGACTAGGCCATCTAGTAACGAGCTTTATAAAATGGGCCACGTCAAAACGAAGAAAACATTTAAAAATTTTATCATCATTTCTAAATAGTACCTTGTAACATTGTTCAATGTATTGGTTGAGGTTCTTATACTGAGTAAATGTGTTTGCGCACGAATGCATTAAAGCAAGAGACATATCAGTTACTACTTCTGACGGAGTACATCCTGCGCTTCTAAACCAAACGGATAGCCAATGCGTTATTTCTTCTGTGTTTTGCGAATCACTAAGCATTGATCCAACGGAATATTGTTTTTGATTTGGATACAATATTACAATATCATATAAAAAGATATGCCTTGATTTGCTTCCATCGGTGTAGATAATACGTTTTACAACTGATCCTGTGGCATCGATAGCTATTCTACTATAATTGTTTTCACAATATCGACGATACACAAGAAGCTGAGAATTTGACCACCAAAATACAAAAAAAGGGGAATAGCCAATATTGCGAATAACATTAGAAAATTCTTGAACGTTTTTCATTTCGTAAAGAGAATCAATAGGTTTTTCATTAAGGTAATTCTTTTTCTTTTCTTTACATTTTGCAGCTCTAAGTGTACTGAGTTCAGGCATCATTTTTCCTGTTTCTAATTCGTTATTAATAATCATACTTTGAATTCTACTAGATGAAAACTTCTCATTCACCATTTTATTTACATAGTGAGATCGCAGGTCACCCCGAAGTGGACGTCTGAAATTTAATGTGTGCTTCTTGCTAAAATTTCCTTGAACAGTACAATTCAGTTCCGAAATTTCATTTTGTTGTGGTTCGTTAATCAAAACGCATGTAATTCTTGATTTGCATTCTTTGCAAACTGCCCAAATCTTTAAAAACAGTGGACCAAACGGAAACAATCTGTGCCTGTCAAATGTTAACGTACATGTAAGTGACGAATTTTCTATTAATTTCTTGTGTATTATATTTGTCCAATTTGAATTTGCGAAAACATATGTATTTCTAATTTCACCAGTGTGCTTTGATTTTCTCACAGACTTATCCTTTCTTTTGTATGTAACAAGTTTTTTATCAAAACTTACATATTCAGTCCATGTCAAAGCAATATTAAACCGATAAGTAGTTTCCAGTTCGTCAACACAGTCTTCTTCAATATCAGTGCTAGTATCACTGTTACTGTTAGTATTACTGCATGATATATTACCGATAGAAACTTCTTCGTATATTGCTTGTACATCTTTAACATCATCCGGATAAATTTGTAGAACATTCCATAAATCATAATAATTTTTTGAAACTGCCGTGTAAATTCCAAGTTTTGATATGTTCAGATTATAAAGTATCATAAAATCTTCCGATATTTTCTGCCAAATTGCATTGTGTTTTGACACAAAACATTTTTTCTCTCTATCGTACAGTGATTCTAATGGAAACTTCAGCAATCCTTCTACAATTGTGTGAATATCAGATTCAGAACGTTTTTTTCCCATTTTAAGTTATATTTGGTATAATTTTTGTTACTTTTCCTTCCCAAATCTCCTATATAGACTAATCCCATTATCTGTTAAGTAGATAATTCCCTAAGCGTATTATCCTTTTTAATCATAACTCGGGGGGGGGGGTGATAAGAAGTAAATCTTCAATCTTGCTTGTAGCGCCAGTCCTGGCTATTATCGAGACCGAAATTATCTTATTTATGACGTAGTCTTATAATTATAAATAATAAATAAATGATGTCACCCAAGTACGGACCTGATAAGTGAATATTTGAACCTTTCCATACAGGGCGGTTAAATTAAATAAAATTTATTTTACTTTGTCCACTATTATAGTATATCTACGTATTTACTATTTATTTCATATTATACGATATTAGTGTATTACAATTTGATATAGAGAAACCGTGTCGATGTACAAAGCGATATATTATGATAATTAAGGTTGTATTTATTAACTTTATCGTTTTGTTCTTAAATAAATGACATAATATAGATTAACAATAAGCCATAGCTGTTAAAAAATTGTTAGTCAAGTTTAGAATGGGCGGAGCGTGTGAAATATATCGGATCATGCGCAGTGGAATGAAACATTTAAACATTTTTATCATTTTTATCAAATACTAATTTGTAAAGAAATTGTAATGGTGCTAGCTCTAATATTTTGGTGCTAGCTGGTGCTAGCTATGTAGATTAAGGAGCTAGCTTTTGGAGCCAAAATATTAACGGGGGGGGCTAGCGTTACTTTAGCCCCCCCCGGTTTCAATGTGGATTTGTGAAAAAACTGTAATGGTGCTAGCTCTAATATTTGGGTGCTAGCTGGTGCTAGCTATATAGATTAGGGAGCTAGCTTTTGGAGCCAAAATATTAACTGGGGGGGGGCTAGCGTTACTTTAGCCCCCCCCAGTTTCAATGTGGATTTGTGAAAAAACTGTAATGGTGCTAGCTTTAATATTAGGGTGCTAGCCGGTGCTAGCTATATCGATTCGGGAGCTAGCTTTTTGGCCAAAAATTTTAACTGGGGGGGGCTAAAGTAACGGACCCAACTTTAGAAAATGTTCAAAGTGTTTTGGTCAAAATTGAAAACTTTCGTTCCAACAGTTACTACGGGCAACCCTCAAGGTTCCATCTTTACCCTTACATTATTCATTCTCTACATAATGACCTCCCAACTCCTCGCTAAAGGCAAACAAAGCGGGGTTTCCATGCCGATAATACAACCTATTATAGTAGCTCCAAAAGCACGGCAACCAACTTCTCATGGACAAGCAATCTCGTCAACTCTAATCCCACAAATAAAAATCATAGCTCAAATCAGAACGACTCTCCATCTCTACTCTCAAAATGTTTGGAATGGAGAAAAGCCTGAAAACATCCCAAAATAGAGTCCATGGAATAAGTCCACGACATACTGGGATCCTGTGACAACTCAAAAATTCGAGAGATTGTAATTTACAATCTTGAAGATTTCTTGAAGTATAAGAGGTCCAGACCGGCCCAGACTGATCCTGCAGCCCCAGTAACTCTAAGAAGACCGCCCAAATTTGCGGTGCCGGTAAATTTGACCCCCAGTAATTTGATCCCTGGTAATTTGATCTTGGTAATTTTATCCACGGTAATTTCGATTTATATTACTCTGCTGCATTTTTGTAACGAATTACTTAAAATTTGGTCTTAGTTATATTATCCGTAAAAAAGAGATATCTGCGCGAAGATATGCATCCGTTATGTAGGTTAGTGTTAGTTTTATGGTTTTTCTTTAACAAAATCGTCCGTAAGAAAGAGATATCTGCGCATAGATATGCATCAGTTATGCACTAGATTAGTGTTAGTTTATAATTTTTCTTTAACAAAATCACCCGTAAAAAAGGGATATCCCCGCAAAGATATGCAACGGTTATGTAGGTTAGTGTTGTCTGCCTACGTGTTTACCTCATGAGTCGTGGCGAGATAAGACTCACAACTTGTGCGTCATCAGCTCATAAGCATCTGCCTACCAACAAGAGAAATTCTCAGAATTGTCCAGATTAACAGGGTCGAGCTATACAGGTTGTACTGTACTTCATATAATATATGCAATGGTTTTCTTAAAATTTTTCAAATATATAGGTATGTAATGTAACTATCAGAGCACTTAAGAATATGTTCTAATTAATTTTAAATAAATATAGTAACTTCTTATTCTTAAAATTAAAATTTTAAAACTAATAAGTTAAATAAACAGCAAATTTAACATAAATAATAAAAGACCGAAAACTTACAATTTTATTTTATTTTATTAAAATTAACAATATTAAAATTTATCTATGCTACCCTCTCTTTCACCTTACAATATTACTATCTTCAACATTTTATTATTCATTTCTTAACTTACCTATTGATCTCTTTACTGGTTGACAAGATCTATGTTGTGCGATTCCATGAATTGTAAAGCACAGATACCTAATTGTTTGGAACCTTCACAAAGATCATTTTTGGGAAAGTCGGAACATTTTTCATTCAATTCGTTCAAGATTTGAACATTTTTTATATTCAACATTTGTTTTATATTATCGAGAAGTAGTTTACCCTCACTGTTAATTATACCAGCTGTAATATATATGCATTTTAAGAAACAATTAAGATTTCCATTGTTTTCCATTTCGCCAGTTTCTTCCAAGACAGATTCGAGTTTCTTATCCACAGGTATATCGAGTAAGCAATGTTTTTTCACTTCTTCGTGCGAATTAAAATAATTTTTTATAATATGTGCAGCAAACTGACAAAATACAAAATTATTTAATTAATAACATAATAATACTCTGAGTAGTTACCTGATTTTGATGAGAAGCTGAAATGATGGTTGTTAAAACCAAACCAGTAATAATCAAAAAGTTCATTTCGAATTCAAGTAAAAAAATTATGTCTCTTACAACCGCTTGACTTACATGTTTTATACAGAAAATTCCGAAACATAAAAATGACAAAATCGGTATCTAATTGGAGATTAAAAACTTAATAAAAAGTATTATTTTATAAGCTGAATTATATTACATACAATTAAATAACATTGTACTGCTACTTTGTAATACAGCTTCTAAATCAAAACATAGCTTCTTACAATTCCCCAATACTATTTTAGCAGCCCCGGGGTTTAAATGCTGTAACTTTTTTGATGAGAAAGAGACCGACTATTCAGAGGTAAACTTCAAAGGGCTGATAAAAAAAAACAGATTAATTAATTGATTAAGGTGACAAATATATAAATTGCTTCAAAATAAAATCAACAGATGGCTCTGGCAGCGATTTTTGATTGATAACCAAAGATTATATTCCAAATTCAAAAAACAGTTTAAACAACATCACTTTTGCCAGCAAATCATTAATGATAATAATTGCTGTACAATCGCTAAAAGTCTGTATGAACCTCCAATAATCGCTTGATCTATAGAAGTACTTTTAAAAATTTATATTTAAATATTTTATAATTATTATAATTTTTAGGACGAAATCGGTGATTTCCCTAATTTATAAGAGTAGATCATAGCAATATATATGTTACGGTCATTGATGTCAATGGCCGGACAATGACGTCAATGCCCAGTTATGCTGGCTATTAACGTCATTGACCGACCATTGACATCAACACCCGTTAACGGTGGGCAATGATGTAAATATTTTCATATGATTGTAATATTTACATCTTTGGCCGGTCAATGACGTTAATGGCCAAAATGGATGGGACAATGATTTTATGGACAATTATTTGTCGTGCACTCGTTTTTTCGTATAAATGACATCAACTCTGCCATTTTCACGGCTTCATAAGTGTACAAGAATTTTAATTTAATTTAGACAAACGCAAACTCATTTTAAGTTGGATCAGTGATTCGTCATGGTTGCATCAGTCAAATCGGCCCTACGAAAAAATTAATTTAATTTAACTAATTTATTTTACGGTGGATCCGTGATTTTCCGTGGTTGCGCCAGCTAAAACGACCCAGAGTTCTCTATAAAGCTATAAAAAGCTCTCTAAAAAAAGCTTTCTTACTCGCCAAAAACATCCCCGAAATCAATCCACCTCGACTGGGAGGCCAGACCTCTCCAGGGAAGCCCGAACTCGATGAAATACAAAACGTTTGAGACGGTTATCACTAAGAAGACTAGAGTGATAGAATATGGAATCTACAGAAAAATAGTTTCATCATTGCCCACCCTATATTGGCCATTAACGTCATTGCCCGGACAATGATGTAAAAACCACATATGAAATTTTAAATGTCAACATTGCCCGAAATGCATAGTCATTGACGTCAATGACCGGTCAATGACGTTAATGCCCAACTAAGCTGGGCATTAACGTTATTGTCCGGCCATTGACGTTAATGGCCGAATTGTCATCATTGACCGTAACATATATATCCTTAACTTTACAAATTGCTTTCTTGTCGATTTTCTAAACAATTTATCATACAAATAAAATTTATTCATGAAAAATATGATACATAATTGTGTGCAGTAATGAAACGATGACTTAAAACTAACAATATAAAAAATTGAACACTAGGATACATTAACAATTATTAAAAATAAAAAAAATCGCATGGGCAGCTACTGGATAAGTAAAATATTCAGGTAAAAATATAATGTAAAGATTTACTTGTGCACTTTTCCTTTCAGGAATCATGTTTTTTAGTTTATGATTGACTAGAAAAACAGAAAGTGTTTAAAATCAGTAAGTAATTAAAGAACTAAAAACCTAAGAGCATTAAAATCCAAATACCCAGTACAGTAAAAAACAGTAATAGTAATCATAGTGATTAATCTACTTCTAATTTTCTAAAGCTTCCGCTTATATTGTTAACATCATTTAACGAATTGTTATTATTTCTTCTGCAAATTATACCCTTATCGCTCAACAAATTCATCTTATCGAGTGATAAAATGCGATCTCTTTTGGCTGCCAATTCTTTTTTCCAAAGTTCCACCATCTCAGACATGGGCATTATACCGCCATACTCGGCCGGTAAAACGCATGAATCGATCGCACCATGTAGTTCCTCTTGGGTATTGTACAGCTAAAACATTAAATAATCAGAAAAATTTCAGATTAAAAATGTATTGTCTTACCCTAACTCTATCTCTAATTTTTTGGCTAACTCTCGAAGCACAAAAGTCGTAAACGTATTGCAACGCTATCGGCATGTTTAAAACGTGAATTTCTTTGTGTCTCATTGGGAATGATTGCTAAAAAATTTTGATTTAATTATTTTGACTAATTATAATATTTTTCTCACTTCTCCCCATTTGACCAAAGTTGCGAATTCGGTGATGGACCACATGGTGATCATCGATGGAGATGCGGCACCGACATCACCAATATGTGTAAAGCCTAAGATTTGATTTTCTTCGTCATCAACCAATGCTTCGTAGGTAATTAAATGAACACGGGATAAGTCAGTACTGTTGTATTTGGTAGGTTCAAACAATTCTGAAAATTTTGAAAAAATTAAGAAATTCAAAAAGTTATAACTGTGGTACTACTTACTTGGAGTTGTAATAATAACACGACGTCCATTGCGATCTTTAAAAGGGCTGGCAAATATGTAACTAAAAATTAAATTGTTTATTAATTATTTAGGGCAGAAGTCTCTGTTTTTAAGTAAAATTCGGCTATAATTAATGAAATCCGGTTTAAAATAAAATTATTGTATGAGAAATTTAACCATATTTACATACTAAAAACCACAAATTTACTTAAAAATTTTTTATTTTGAGTTCTTTTTCTTTTTTTATTGTATGAGGTTCACTGTTGTAATCTTGACCGCTTTTAAGAAAATGTGATGTAACTATTAACATACAGTTAATAGAATGAAGGTAAGCCCATTTTTCCCCGTGTACCGGTCTTTGTGAGCTAGCTGGAAATTACTATTTATCATCTTAAAATTTAGAAATAAGCAGGTAATCAATCTTTGGGCTATTAAAGTATTAGTGTTACTTTCTTTTAGTATGATACTAAAAGTTCAAACTCAATTTTAAATTATACGTAAGTTTATGATGCTCGAAAGAGGTAATTTAAACAGAAATTCGTGTAGTTTTATTAACTTATGTAATATCGTAAATAAATTTTCTTACCCAGAATTAATAATTTCGGACAATTTTGGTTCCAAATAATCGGCATTATAAAATATGTATTTGTAACACTTCCTTAAGTTCAAATATTTAAGTAGCATTTGTTGGGCCTGGTGAATGCTAAATTTCTTGACACGCAGAAACCGAAGCAAAAAGGAGTCATCTAAAAAAAAGTGAATACATAACTCAATAGTATACATAAGGTTCATCTATTAAATAACCAATTTAAATAAATAACTTCCGCAATTTAATTTTTGCATAAGTTTAATTTGTTGGCATACTTTAAACACAAAAAAATTTGGACTTACCCACAATACAGTTTTCAATATCCTTATTTTGACGAATCCATTCTTTGAATTGCTTCAAGCATTGCTCACGAGTTTTCTCATCTTCTCTTAGTTCGTTGAGGGCTACTTCCCAAATTTTATCAGTTAAGTTTTCATTAAAAACTTCTTCGGATTTTTCCGAACTGGCGTCTTTCCATGGGTGGTTTACAATTAATTGAAGAGAAGTCATTTTTCTGTAACAAAAATTGAATTTGAATTGGGCGGAAAATGTTAATTCACGAGCGACGAAATCGCAAGCAAATTATTTTTGGAAAAAAAAAGAGAAATCTTGATTGCAAATTAAATTAGTATTGGACAGTTTTATTTCACAAGAAATCACACAAATGCTACTGTATCTGCTCTTGCAGTTGCACCAGTTGCACCAGAGATATCACACAAAAATTTTTATTGCTAAATTATGTCGGTTTGAATTTTGCAATTTGGTATTTCTGTTATGACATTTTCAAAATTTAAAATAATGAACTATTTTTCTAAACTTTAAAAGTTGGATGGAAAGTTGCTCGTGATCGAGATTATCGGTACAAATTATTTTTTCGGGGGTTGGATTGACAATACATCGAAATTAAAATTTATTCTAATTTAATTAAAATATTAAGGGGGAGGCTTAAACTAAAAATGTCGATTTTTATTGGTTAGTTGGAACTAATGAAATTTTTAAGATTTATACGAATAACTGGAATCGACCCATAAGCCTAGATACGAGCCTGTAATCAAAATAAAGCATAAACCTTAGCAGCAGCAAGTTCAGGGTCAGAGTAGAAGAGAGTAAAAGTAGTACCATGCGTAAGCGGAGAAAGGTAGTGCATATAATTCGAATGAAATTATATAAGACATTATAATGTTATTATTTTTTATAGCCCTTTTAATTACTCGAATTATATGATCGTGACGTTAAAAAACTGCAAAATTAATTGCCTAACTATCATTTCGCATATTAATAATTTAGAACTATAAACTATTATATAAGAGATAATTGTTGCAATAAAAAAATCGTGTGCATTTTACTTTCACTGGACCATTTTTTTTGCAGAAGATTGGATGCCCTACAGGCTTAAATTATTCATTCATGTAATAAAAAGTCAAGGTGGGTACTCGATAAATAATTATTTGAGCAATATACCAGCAATGTTAAAAAGCCCATCATCTCTATTACTTCCCGATTTAATAAATTTAATTTGGTAATAATTCTGTGAAAATAACATAATATTTAATTATAGAATTTCAAGTAAAGGTAGTGTCCATGGTAAAATTATGAATTTTAGTTAAAACCCCACAAAAATCCCGTAGGCATTTGTTTAACCCATTTGGTCAGGAAAAAACGAGATTTTGGAAAAATTCATTAAAATAAAAAAGAAATTATCAAAAATGTTAATAATGCAATATAACAGTTTTTACCAATGTTTAGTTGTATTTAACAAAAATAAATAGAGAATTTACATTATTTATTTCTATGGTAAATTTAAAATTTTATTTAAAAAAATCTTTGCAATGTTTTGATTTTTTTTTTGCTCAAAATAAATTCTTTACTTTATAAATAATTATCATGACTTCTCACGACTTCTTTTTCTGTCCCTACAGACTACCCTACAATAGAAGTTACCGCATATACTCTTCCTTCTCCAAAAATCCATAAGATAGCTGCTACCATGTTGCAACAACTACAGATGGAGCTTATGAATCAGTTTTGGATTCTGATTCCACGATTTGTAAAAATAAGATATTATCATTTTCAAATTGCAATGCTTCTCATTCTGTTTACCCCTTGTTGTCACTATTACCATACAGATAGTAGATATATAATTTGGGGATAGCCTATAACTTTTTGAAACTGATAGAACTAAAAATAGTATCAATCGATAGAGATTTTGTTTCCGCGTCCGAAGATACCAAGCACCATAAGATAGTTGATTTTTGAAATTATTTTTCAGAATCAAAAAAAAAAAATAAATCTATCGGTGAAATTTTGCGATTGCTTGCGATTATTTTTCGCAAGTGTTTATTTAATTTTTTTTTTATTTTTAGCTGGGGGTAAATAATAAAATTCAAATTTTGAGTATCTTCAAATGCGGAAAGAAATATCTTTCGATTCATACACATTTAATCCATTCATTTCTCTAGAATGTATGAATCTTAAATAAAAAATTGAATTGTCATGGTCAGACGTAAAGGTTATCCCCATGGTGCAATTGCACCAACTACTTTCCACAAATCACTTTACAACAATGCAATATTTGTTTGTTGACCCCCCTTTTTTTACTTCCGGATAGATTTTCAAGTTTTGTAATTTCATTTTGACTTTCTCAAATTTTGCAAATTTTCTTATTTAAAAAAATCCAAAAATTATCGAAACTCAAAACTCTAATACAAAAATAATTAATTTCAAATTACGAGGTTCGATAACAGAGATAACAATATTATATTAAAATTATAAATCAGCTATTATCATGATTATCGTGGTAATCCCCATTATAATCAAAGACCTAATTATTATTTGAATTTTGATATTATATAATTATAATAATATGATAATTTTGCAACTATTTAAATATGAGTAGTTTTAAATGAGAGTATAACGTCTGCACATATTAAAAAACTGCATTAATGCGGTACTTTCTCCTGACCTTGTCTGAAGTTTAGCTGCTATTCAGGTTGTTTTCATTTATAATAAAAATTTCATACCAACAATACAAAACACAAATGGAAAATAGTACAATATATCCATGTGGGCATGTCAATTTAATTAACCCTGGATTCATTAACTGAGCTATTTTATAAAATTTAATGCACGAATACTACTGTTAACTAACCGTGGTATCTACAATTAATTATTTTCATAAAAAATATTCGCCCCCCCCCCCCTCTTAAAATAAATCATATTTTTCAAAATTTAATATTCTAATTTGTATTTTCATTTTTTAATTTATTTAAATAGAATTTTTGAATTTGTCCGGTGGAAAATTTATCTATTGCTCGAGAGATATAGCTGAAGTGGAACAACAACAACCTACCTATTATTTTTGAAATATATTAAGTATTGGAAATTTACCATACATTGTTATTTAATTTAGGAAAAAAAACGAAAACTATTAGGTAAGATTATTTTTAGAAAATATTTAAATTGAGTCCAGTTGCTGTGACACAAATAAGTCACCAAAACAACACTCGAGCACAAAGCACAAACAAATAAATACACTGCCAGTAAAATAAAATAATTAAATCAAAATCAAAAAAATTTTAAAATTAAAAAATTTAAAAATTTAAAAACAAAAAAAAGCAACATTTTGTTGTGCTTTACCCGACTGCGCCCCTTAAGTAATGGTAGTAAAACTCACCCCCTATGATTATAATTCCACGATAGTCAGAACAGAACTAACACTATTATTTTACAATCAATCTTAGTATATTATTTAAAGAAGCCAGCATAAATAATAACAATTTTGAAAGAAGTAGGGGATATTACATAAGTCAAAATTAATTTAGTAAGGTCTATAGCAGGAAATTATTATTCATTTCTTTTTCCGTGTATGTACATAGGTATTCCATGTTTTCTAAACATAAAATTGCTATTATTTATAACTGATAATTACTAAAAATATTATTATTTTATTATCACAATAAGATCAACATTATATTTCGAAACAATTATAATTTTTTTGAATCACATTAGTATTAATTGGTGAAATTGTTCGTCGGAGTAGTTAATTAACAAAATTTATAATTTCTACATTTTTATAAAACAAAAAGTTTTTACTTTGATTAGGAATTGCAGTAAAAGTGAACTCATTTAAAAAGGTAATTAGTGGTTATCGAATTTTCTATCAAAATTCTTGTTTTAAAATATAGACCACATAATTTATGTTCTATTATTGATTTTCTTCTCCTGATTAAAATTAAATTAGTTTAAAAAAAAGTAAAATAATATTTTTCTTTTTATGTGAAAGTCAAGTTTTTTACTATGCCGCACAATTAATTGTGCGTGGAGGTGTCGAAATATGTGGTACCAATTTGTACACGAGGGTTGTATAATTAGGCGTAAGCTAGCACTTACGGCCCTAGGGCGATAAAATTTAATTTGACGAATTTCTGTTTTATACAAACCAATCTTATGTAACTATTAATTTACTATAATTAAAATGTATAAATTAATTGTTAATGTAATTTGCAACTTTTATATTAGCAATTCAATTATTGCAATTTATTGGTTAAAATAATTTTCGTTAGTGTAGTCTTTAAATTTACTTTCTTTATACATATTCAATTTTTTCGCTGTTTTAATTTTTTTTTTATTGTTTTAGATTTGACTTTGTTGGGTAGCATGGTACTGGCATAAATTTGCCATGTGCAGTCAATATTGCTACAATATTATATTAACATTGATGTAATATTGGTGCAATATTGATTCAAATATATTGTCACATTTAACTCAACATACTATTGTGATTTTAAACACTTCATTGTAAACAAAAGTATGAAATGAATTACTTTTACATTTACAAGGTATTGGTCGGCAATATTGGCTTCCAAATCTCGTTAATATTTGTGCAATATAAATGGTGAATATTGCGTCAACATTGTTTGCCAAATATAGGACAAAATTGGTCGAGTCACACCAGTTTGGTAATAATATTTTTCAGAATCTTTCATACTAAAGTTTATCTTCTTATCTTTATCTTTTTCTACAAATCTGCTTTTTAATTAAAAAAAATATAAAGTATAGCCTCGTTGTTCCGTACAGATATAGTTTTGAGTTTGTTCGGATAACCGAGTTTTCCGGATTAGCGAAATATTTTTTTTTACTTATTTTATTGATTACAACCTGTTGATACGTATGTATTATTCAATTATTTTATTTTATATTGTTTGTAAACTAAAAAAAAGTAAAAATAAAACTTTCATCAAACAATCACACCTACTATAATTTTTTTTAGAAGCAATTAATTTTTGATTGGGTTAATTTTTTCTTTACTCCCAAACTTCGAGCCATATTTTTCATTCTTCTTAATAATAGTAGATCTTGTGAATACAGATTATTTTTGTTTTCAGTTTTTGAAACCAGGGGATCTAGGTCTAGGTCTTTTCAACAAATCTGAATTTATAGTTGTCGATCTTTGAATAGTAGGTAACAAATCTGAATTGCAGTTGACAATTTCTAAATGTATCAGTTGACAAATCTGAATTAAAGTTGACGATGTCTGATTGCCTAGGTTGTGCGGCTTGAAGGCCATCACTCCCCCGTAATCTCTTTTTATTTTTTAGGCGGGTAACTTAAAATTAACCAATTCCAAACAGGCCAGTGGAAAAACGCCGATACTTTTTATAATTCTTTTTTGTTTAATTTATTTCATAAAATTCCTATTTGACCTAGGTATCGTGTTGAATAAATTAAGTTTCCGATAGAAAATTTTTAGTATCATTTTATAACAATTGAAGAACTGGCTTAACCTGTGTCAACTAGGCAAATTGACAATGTATCGTAAACATGAACTGTCAATTTTATTTATTGTTACTGATAATTGAAAAACAAATTTATCACAATTATTGCATGGTTTCGAAGAACAAGATAGGAATATGAAAGATTTTTAATAAACTGCCACACGGAAAAAAAAATTACTTGGTTCAAATAAGTACCATTTGAATCAAGAAATTCTCTGTTTTCAATAGCCGCACGCAAATATTTTCTTTTCGTAAGAAAAAAATATTCTTAATTAAGTTTTCTTGGATCATAAAAGTATATTCTTAAATGAAGAAGTTAAAAATTTATTTAATTTAAAAAAAATATCTTTGAATAAAGAAGTTCTGTTCTCTTCACTAAATTACTCCGAAATATTTGGTTTTTTGTATATTATATTCTGTAACCGAAGAGTTAAAAGTTAAAATATCTTTGAATAAAGAAGTTCTGTTCTCTTCACTAAATTACTCCGAAATATTTGGGTTTTTGTATATTATATTCTGTAACCGAAGAGTGGGTATCCTAGTATTACGGCTTTATCTGTTGGACTTCTGGCGGGATATTATATATTTTATATTTTATTTTATATAAAACTTCGTCCGGTGTGGGGTTCGAACTTAGGTTTTCCAGCTGCGAAGTCGTGGGATGAGTACAATTACCATTTGGCTATACTAGTCGAACTGTTAAGTGTGTACAAGTTCGTAATATAAGTTTCACAATTATAAATTGTTTTTTAAAGAAATTAAGTTACTTAGATTAAGAATATATTAATATTGATGCATTTAGAAAATAGTGTTCTTCATTAAAATTAAATTTTCTTGAATCTAAATAATATTTTAAGTAAAAAATATTCTTGCTAGAAGAAATCTGATATTTTTAATACAAGCATATTTTATTGCGCGCAGAAATTATATTTTTAAATGAAATAAATAATTTCAAGAAAATATTTATTCTTCATTTAAGAAATCCTTTTCTTCCGTGCAGATATCAAAGAAGGTACTAATCGCGAGCTTAGGCGGATTTATGGGGGGGGCACCCCTCCCCCAGATGTTTAAACATAGCCAAGGAGACAATTCCAAATCTGAGAACACTTTTTGCCCGTCTGATCCTTTTGCCCCTTTCAGAAAAATTCTGGAACCGCCTTTGATCGCGAATATGGATTAAGCAGCGACTTGTAGTTTGTTATAATAAGGGGGAAGGGGGGGCAAAAAATTAAAAATTAGAGCAAATGTTTAAGCAGGATTTTCACTTGCAAAAGTAAAGGAATTGAGAATTACACAAATTTGGTCAAGGAAAGTCTAGGAATTTTTTATTTTTAAGGAAAAGTCGTGTTTTATATAGCTTTATCTAGAATCTAGCTTTATATAGATTTTTACAAATGTCTTTTGCAACCTAGATCCAGTAATGCCCAGTGACATCACAACTTTAAAACTAGAATCGAAATCTGTTTGTTATTTGTGTTTTTTAACACAATTACAGGTGTACTGGAAGGCGTTCCACACCCCCCACACCCCCCGGTTGTAAAAACTGAAAACTTGCATATAATATGTACATGTTCTGTGTGATTGCTTTATTTTTTGCTGAAATAATCAGCAAAAATAAGCAAGGGCGTCGCTTCCAAGAATTGCAGGGGGGGCAAATTTTTTTAAAAGCTATTAAAATTAATTATTTATGTTAAAAATTTTTATATTTTTATATTGCAATTGTAAATTTATATGTTTTGCCAAAATGCCAAAATGCCCATGAAAATAAGTGAAAAAATTAAGCAGAAACACGGAAAATTTAATCACATCTTTAATGATTTTTCTTAACAATTTCAGGGGACAAATCTCCCAAATCAACTTTATTGCTACAAATATTAACTTTTCACCTTTCTAGTTTACCAGAAAAAATGTAAAGGCTAAAATAATTGTTAAAAAAATTTAAAAAATAGATAGGGGGGGGGGATCCCCCGATAGCGGTGGATGGTGGGGGAAAACGGAGGTCATATTCGGATTCAGAAGGTTAATTTACCGAAAAATCCGGAGGGATGGTATATCAGGGCTTAAAAAAAATTTGTTTTGCACACTTGTTATTTAAAAGAAAATGAAACTTCTGTACCAAATCACAAAGAGGTTAACTCTGAAGACTGGAGCAAAAGAGATAAACTCTTCTAAGTTGAAGATGAAGTAAACTTTTGGATACTTCAACGGACGTCGTCAATCAAAACTAATTTGAATGAGAATCGTTTATTTAACAAATTTACATTGCTTATATATATGGTGACCATAATATTTTCACGAAAAAAAAGTACAGAGCGTGAATACCTAACAAAAAAAAAAAGGTCAACGGCACCTAAAACTATGACCCTTACCTTTTCTTTTCGTGAAAATAATATAGTCACCAGAAGTAAAGAAGCCTTTTTCAATGTTTTCAAGTCAATCGAAAAAATAAGTACATTTGTATGTACTTCGAGAAGTTTTAAAGTACATAGGACATCGTTCCAAAAAAGAGTACTGTCCTACTAAAATAAGTACATATGGTTACCATACTTATATATCTAATAACTGGAGTAATAACAATTGCTGACTAAACAAATAACATGTACTAGTATTCTTGACCTAGTAAAGAATTTGTAATATTAGCTATAGTAATTTGAGGAATTTGCACTTCTTTACAATTAAGTGTAGCAAATGTTTTCATTACCTACATTAATATGTTTTGTGAATTTGCAGTTTATGAATTACTTCAAGGTGGTTTACAAATTGCAATATTAAGATTACTTTTGTTTCGACTACAAAAATTACAATTTTGAAATATAAAAATTCCATGGTTAATTTTGAATTAAACACTTGTGTTATCATTAGGCAGTGCCGTAACCAGAACTTTTGGCGCCTATGGCAAACTACGAAAAATGAGCTTTAACGGAAAGGCCCTCCCAACCAAAGCGGGGGGGGGGGGCGAGGTTTCCCCGGAAATTAGGTGAGTGATGTCATAGTTTAGTCTTATAAAAGAGTACTGCTGAATTGTATTAATTTGAAATTGCAACTAGAAATTCGTCCGGATTGCAGAGCTAAAAAATATAAAATGCCCGAAGAGCCCGAGTGTCCGGATTACTGGAGTGTCCAGAATAAAGTGTGTCCGGCTAAGCGAGGCTGTACTGTATATGAGAAACATAACAACTGAATGGAACTATTTGAAATTATGGATTAATGGACAATTTTCATAATTTTTAAATTTAACCTATAAATATTTTATATTAAAAGATATTTAAGTAGGTCAGTGGCTTGAATTGGAAAATAATTTGGGAAAATCTGGAAATAGTTGTAATCGCTTAATTTTAGGTCAGGCATGGACATATGGTAAGTTTTCCCTCTCTAATGCCCAATTTCTTCACCTTGAGATATCTATCGGATAAGTATAACTTACTGATAACCAATCAAGCAACCGTAATTCAAATTTTTACGGTTGTGTGATTGGTTATCCGCATAGTTATACTTATCCGAGAGATATCTCAAGGTGAAGAAATCGGGCATAAGTGGTCTAAAATAATTTTGTAACACGACAGTATATACATGGATGACACTTGCACAAAATTTTGTAAACAAATATTTACAATTCATGAAATTGGGTCTCGCAATTTACAACAAATCTCAAGATTCCAATTCCGTAATTGGGAATTGGTTGAAATGAATATTTAGATTGAAGTATCTAAATCTTTCAGAAGTTTCAAACATATTGTTTTTAACATTCACATTTTGTTAATCTTCACTGAAAATATTGTTATAGCTTTGGTGCATATTTCCTTGATTATAACAGATTTGTTTACATTTTTAGTTAAATAGAAATTATATATAATATATTTCGATGTTCTGGGGTGTAAAACTTATAAAAAGGTAACTTACCCTCACCAATCGATTTATTGTGAGCAAATGAGACTCTTTTCTTTTGCTTGGTTTTATTAATTTTTTTTAATTTAAAAATTGACTTCAAAAAATGTTTAATAAATTTACCATCTGTGATATTGATCCCCAAACGTGTTCGATAACACCACAACAGAGAACCTATGTCAATTTATCGCGGACAATTCATCGTGAGACAATTCCTGACGTGCGACAATTCATCGCCGCGACAATTTATCGCGTGTGACAATTCATTCTCGCGTGCAACAATTCAATTCATCGCAATTAAATATAATTAAAATTAAAACAACAAAAATGTGTCATTACAAAATTAATTGTCGCGGAGATGAATTCCCGCGGCGATGAATTATCGCACGCGATGAATTGTCTCGCGATGAATTGACGGTACCCCCACACTAGGTGCTCGACGTCCACATGAGTTTTACGATGCTTTCAAATTCTGCATTTTTACTTTTCCTATTCCAAAAAGTCAATTAATTATTGCTTTCATCAATTCAACCATCAATATCCAAATCTTCAAATACTCACCCAGTCCAATTTCATACAAATGTAAGACAACTTCCAACTCAATCACTAATAAAATTACCTTCGCACAATATAATTCAATCTCAAAAATTTCATGCACCCAACCGTTTTTGAGATAGAGGGCAGAGAGCCCGCAACACGTGCGTGAACTTAGCTCCCCTTTTTTAAATATATTAATTTTTTTTTGTTGTTTTGGATTGTTTTCCATTTGTTTTCAATTGTTTTGATATTTTTTTTTTGATTTTGCAAAAAAAAATGAAGAAAATCTCAAAAAACTTTTTTTTCTGCCAGCTCCCCTTTTTTCGAAATTAAAAATTTTTTTTCTTGTTTTTGATTGTTGTTGTTTTGTTTTCAATTGTTTTGTAAAAATTAATTTTTTAAATCAAATGATAACCGCGAAAATCGCGAAATAAGATTTTGCGCCAGCTCCCCTTTTTTCGAAATTAAAAATTTTTTTTCTTGTTTTCGATTGTTGTTGATTTGTTTTCAATTGTTTTGTAAAAATAAATTTTTTAAATCAAATGATAACCGCGAAAATCGCGAAATAAGATTTTGCGCCAGCTCCCCTTTTTTTGAAATTAAAATTTTTTTTTCTTGTTTTCGATTGTTCTTGATTTGTTTTCAATTGTTTTGTAAAAATAAAATTTTTAAATCAAATGATAACCGCGAAAATCGCGAAAAATATTTTATATTTTTAACTACATAGGTTAGGCAATTTACAAGTATATTAACAAATTTTATTGATACAAAGTTTCCTCTTTTTATTTAGTTTTAATTTTAATACAAATTTATATGTACACATTATAACCCCAAGTACGAACCTGAGAAGTGTATATTGGAAACCACCCTGTATAGAAAATAGTTTAAAGCTTGTTGAGATTAAGAAAGATAATATAGGATTATCTACTTAACAAGGTGATCGGATTAGACTTAAATAAAATAGTATAAAGGAACAAGAATGACAACCAAAGTCGAATAAGGACTAGAAGAAGAATAACGAGGAATAAGAGCAATAATAAGGAAGAATAGTGAAAAATAACTAAGAAGAACAAGAATCGGTAATAATTGGACATAAAAGAAGAACGTTCTAACATATAGAAATAATCATTTGATTAAGTAATAAATAATTGAAACAAAAGCGACTAACAATGGCCAAACATGTGGAACCCCTTCTAGATATAATTCTTTCTAGTGAATTTAGTAATATTATAAATGATGATGGAAAAGTGGTTGGTCCTGAATCAGAAGTTTACAAAACGATAAGTAACCGAATGAATGGTACTATTAAATATACATATATCTATACCATTATAAAAAATAACCGTTATAATATACTGGATACAATTTTAAAATTTTTTGGAATGGAAGTGAAACATTGTGCAACAAATCACAGTTTTTCTGAAGATAGCGTTTCTGAAGATGAGGTTTATAATGAATTCAGAATTGACCTTTCGTATGATATTTGGACGAAGATATCACCAGAAGAGATTATTTACAACGATAATAAGATGTACAAAAGTTTAAAGCGCAAAGTTTGGACAGATGAAATTTATCAAGTCCTTTATGATAAAACTAAACTACCATGCGCCTTAGCTTTCGAAGGGTCTCGAATTTCGAAAACAGGCATATACGTTACTGTAACAGGAACCTGTGAAGAATGTGGTTGTAAATTTACTGGCACAATTATTAACAAACCTGAAACGCAATCTTCTGTTGTTATGGAATGCACTTTGGAAAATTTTGACTTCAGAATACAACATGTCAAGAAACGACAATTAAGAGGACAGAGAAGAGCTGAGATTTGTAAATCTCTAGTAGAACGCAATAAGAAACCGTGTGTTCTGCGACGAGATTTAGCGGATAAACTGATGGAATTTGGCGATGCGGAACCGCCCCATTTACCAAAAATTAACACCCTGAGAAAAGCTAAACAACTTAGCAAAGACCAATCTTTGGGCGTTATACCAGGAATAGACCCACTTACAAGAATTTTGCAAATGAAAGGAACGTTGTATGCCGGATCGATTCACGGAGTTGGAGCCGATCCATTTTTTGTGCACTATTGGACGCTTGAACAAATGGCTACGTATGTACTATATCCCAATGTTATTTATATAGATGCTACCGGATCAGTAGTGACAAAAATTAAGAAAACTAATGGCCAGTTATCACCACATATATACTTATATCAGATTGTATGCAAAACCCCATCGGCCAAAATGCCAGTGTTTCAAATGTTGAGTGCCGTACAAAATACAAATGCGATACAATATTGGTTATTTGAAATAATGAGAATAGGAAGTTTAAAGAAAAGTAACTTTCCCCTACCCCAAGAAGTTGTTAGTGATTTTGATAAAGCTTTAATGGGGGCTGTTGCACGAGCATTTGGTCAATGTACGAATCTTAGAGATTATCTATCCAAATGTTTATTGGCAATAAATCAAGATTCGAGTTCGCATCTTCCTCGTTGTTTTTTAAGATTAGATATATCCCACTATGTAGCTCTTGTGGCACGTTGGAAATTATTTAGATCCGTAAATCCTATTGTTAAAAAATTTTATATAAGAGTAATGTGTTTGTTTACCAAAACAACCACCTTGAAGACATTTAAGAAATTAGTAAAATCGGCACTTATTCTTTCTTACAGTGAAACATGTGGAAAAACCGAAAACGGGACAGATAGTTTAGCCGAAGAAGCTCGAATTTTTATTTCAGAATGTATCAAAGGTGTTGAAAGTTTCAGCGATACTCATGATGAGATTACTGAAGACAGTTTGTTTTCAGAAGAAGAATTAAACGATGATGATGATGATGACGATGATGGGCAAAATACTGTTGATTCTTGGGCAAATCTATTTTTTGAAGAATGCATGAACGAAGCACGTGAAGCAACAATTGGAAATGATGCAAATGCGTACTACTGCCCAGAAATGTTAAGAAAAATTAAATATATGTTACCATATTTTCCACTCTATACTGGAGTTATGGTTTCCATATTTGGATATGGAGCTCACTTGCGTTCATTTTCAGGTAAGGCAAAATTAGCTGTGGCTACTTCTAGGAACAACTCAACAAATGAGACAGAAAAAGTTGATTATATCAAATTTAAAAACAATTTGAAAGTTGATCAAAGTGTCAATGAATTAGCTGATGATCCTGCTGAAAATGAGGTACTAAATGTCGAGATGGAGAAACATGAAGAGATACTAAACGAAAACTCTGAAAGTTCTGAATTGGTTGCTGAGCAGAATTGGCGAAATAAAAATCCAACGAAGAAAATCAAACGATCGTACTTAGATCCACTTCCTGATTGGGATATAATACAAAATACAAAAAGCGGTCACAAGATTGACCTATTGCTTAATGGGAATATTTGTGAATTAATTGTAGAAAGAAGGTGTCAATTTGTTGTAACAAATACATGCGGTTTCGATAGTATCATGCAGATATTAGCTGCTGCATGCAGACATAAAAAATTCGAAAACTTAGTTACCTCCACAAAAACCCCTACGTTTTCTTTCCTTAGGTTGTTTCTGGAAAATGGTTCTTCGGTTAAAGTTTATAAAGCAAGAGCAAATATTTTGAAAGAAATTAAATATTTCGTCAATACCGATAGTGATGTGCCGGGAAAAATTAGCATTGATGCTAGTTCTAATATTAGCAATTTGTGTGAATATGTATTTCATCGCGATTGGAGTGTTATGGAAAAATTTATTTGTGATATATGTAAAAAGAAAAAAATTTTCACAAAAGTTTTAGCTCCAATTAATATTGACGTAATAAACCAACACACTTTCAAACATTTAGAAGATGCATTACAAAAAGGTGGACTGTCAACCAGAAGGTGTTGTGGAAAATCATTTGAAGTAGTTATAACCTATGGTTCGCATATTTTCATCGAATGTGAAGTGAACAGAAGTATATCTGTTGAAGAATTTCCACATTACATACAATTATTAGAGAGAAGATACGCGTTAGCAGGGCTTGTGATGTACAAGAATGACAGCCAGAATTCTTATAATGCCATTAATTCGCTAGGACATTACACAGCCTGGGTAAAGAGAGGCAACGATTGGGTAGAATTTGATGATTTGATTAATAAGTCTCCACTCTCAATTAAGTTTCTTAATACAAAAACACCACGTTTATGTGTATATGTAGAAATATAATTTTAGAAATACTGTTTGTATAATTGATATTTTAATAAACATTAATTATTATTATTATTTTTTAATAGTTTTTATTATTTTTTAAATATACTGTTAACCTATTGTGTACCTGTTGGACCATTGACGGTATATACCGTTTTGAAATGAAACCCGAAATGAAAAACGATCCACAACAACAAAGAAAGAAAATTATAATTAAAAAAATAGAGATTGACTGTAAATCTTATTTCGCGATTTTCGCGGTTATCATTTGATTTAAAAATTTTATTTTTACAAAACAATTGAAAACAAATCAAGAACAATCGAAAACAAGAAAAAAAAATTTTAATTTCAAAAAAAGGGGAGCTGGCGCAAAATCTTATTTCGCGATTTTCGCGGTTATCATTTGATTTAAAAAATTTATTTTTACAAAACAATTGAAAACAAATCAACAACAATCGAAAACAAGAAAAAAAATTTTTAATTTCGAAAAAAGGGGAGCTGGCGCAAAATCTTATTTCGCGATTTTCGCGGTTATCATTTGATTTAAAAAATTAATTTTTACAAAACAATTGAAAACAAATCAACAACAATCAAAAACAAGAAAAAAAATTTTTAATTTCGAAAAAAGGGGAGCTGGCAGAAAAAAAAGTTTTTTGAGATTTTCTTCATTTTTTTTTGCAAAATCAAAAAAAAAATATCAAAACAATTGAAAACAAATGGAAAACAATCCAAAACAACAAAAAAATTTTAATATTTTTAAAAAAGGGGAGCTAAGTTCACGCACGTGCCTGCAACTTGAAATTGAAATGAAGTGAAAATATATTGTCGTGATATAATCTGTAAGGGGGGTGCCTTACAGAAAAATGTTGAATTTTTTTTTTTTTTTAATTTTGTAAATTTTGGTTTTGCCGCGGGTTAGTTAAGCTGAGCGCCAGCTAGTGACTAAACCTGGCTTTTGCCGATTTGAAGCCGCACGAAGCGGACGGACTGGAATTGGTCTCCGGTAAATTTGTAATTTTAATTGAGATTTGATTTGAAAATAAGAAGTTATTGGTTTTGCGTGAGTAAGTTTGATTTTATTTTTGAATTGATAGTTGTCCAAAGTTTGGACAACCAGCGTTGGAGTTATTTTCGATTATTGGAATTTTTTTGTATTGGATGAAAGTGAAGCTGGATTTGTTGATTAATAGTACTAATTGGATATTTGGATATTAATAATTTTAATTATTGATTTTTGGACAATTTAATTACTAAAATTTGAAAATTTGTAAAATTTAAGTGCTCGTCGGACATATGGTCCGATATCGACGCATACCTGCGATTATCGTCGGCATTCATTGAGTTGAAAATTTATTTTAAAAATTTGAATAATAATAAATTTGGAATTACATATTTAAAATTTATGTTTCTTATAAATTTGGATTGGAGAATTTTGGTAATTAGAAAATATCATCGCAATATATAGTTTAATCTTTAATTATTTAATGAACAAAAGCATTAATTTTCTTCTTCGTCTTCATAGTCGTCATCTTCCGAGCATGTGAAAATGTCCGTTTCATTGTCATCGTCTTCGTTGTCCTGAATCATTGTTTCCAGGCCTTCCAGAATTTACGGGTCAAATACGCTCTCTTCCCCAGAGTCGCTTTGTAATGAAACAACATTGAGGCAAGCTTGTCCATTACACTGGCCACAAGCTAATATGCATTACAACCCCGATTTTCTGCACCCACAGCGTATACCACATCCATTCTTACAATTACAAAATAGTGTATTAAGTAATTCCTCAGGAGCTGGTGGTAATATTGTTATTATTGACTCCAGGAGTTTATTTTGCAGCACCCAACCCCATTTCTCTATCTCCCTATTCCCCCCCTATCTCAAAAATGGTTGAGCACATTAGAAAATCTATGGAACAAAATTTGTCGAAAATTTTATGCTCTATAATGTTTATAATAGACCTTAACGTCATTTGAGCTACAGAAACCGAGATAATCGAGAAAAACTGATTTTTGTGACCTTTGACCTTGAATAACTTACGACGCAGACACGAGATTTGATGAGAATTTTGCGACAACTTTTAAAACGCCTAAATGAAGATGTATACAAGTTTCCAGCTTATTATCTTCCATTCCGTGGTTTACCCCTTTTTTGAGCTTAAATGACTGGACATTAAACTCTTGTTTTTTATAAAATTTTTAAGTAAAGCATTAAAGACTTATATTTGAAGGCATGTGTTAAAAGGGTTGTACTTTTTTTTTTATTAGATGTTTTTTTTTGATTTTGGATTAGATGTGGAGGGAAAACTGAAATGCACAAGGATCCTCTTCTTGGCGCTAGCGGTGGGTAGTCGCAAAGCTAAGCTCCATCGTTTTGTCTGCTATTTATATACATGAAAAATTGAACTGTCAACCAGTCCCATTGTATATCCCATATCATCCCAAAAATTCGTGATTCGATTTCAAAATTTCGAAATTGGTTAAAATCAAGTGTTTCGGTCATGAGTTGGGGTGAGACAGACCAAGCCTCAGACCATTGTGTATAGATGTTTGTTTAGCTAGCAGTGTTCAGTGAGAAACCCAGCAAAAATACACAGATTGTCTCGGAACAACTGAAGGTGATATTTATCGCATTGGCTCATTTATCCGCACGCAATCTCCATGTTTCCTTTTTTATGATGGCATCTATAAGGTCTTAACCGATGCGACGGCGTAATAAAATACTCGGGTTATTCAACCTCGCCAATACATCAGTCCATTTGTTATCCTCATTATCTATGTGCTTTTTTACCCAACTGAAGGTTGGTTTATGTCAATCGCACCGCACGCACTGCACGCAAACGGATGAAGTTAAAACATTGAATGTCAGCATTTTATGCAGCGTTTGACATAAGCCAACCTTAAGATTTATGACTCTGTATAGATTTTATCTTTAGTGTCCGAATACATTACAGCATCAGTCTCGAAATGATCTTATGATGATTGAGTGCCCAAAGAGCACTGTCAAACACATATTCCGGTTCTGAAGGATTTGTGCATGGTCCCATGCCAAGATAATATTACACCAAAATGGAGAATTTTTTTCCTAAAATTTATTTTGTTGTTTACACACCAATTTTTTCTAATTTTTTCCACACTTCCTATTATGATTTATATGGGTTTTTCGCTTTTCTTTTGTTTTATTACATATATTTACCATTCATTCGCTATCGAGGTCGGACTGTATAGCGACTACCTTGTAACATTGTAAAGATATCTTATCAATCTCAAAACAGTAGTAGTTCGTTGAACTGTAAAAGCAGTCCTCATTTGAATACAAATGAATACACACTTCATTATGACACAATGATTTTCTAATCGTAAATGATCCTACTATTTGTCATTTTATTAGCAGGCCAAAAGAGTAATACATAATTATTTAATAATAGATATAAACCTAGTTTCATTATAATAATTGTGTACTGTTAGCATTTCAACTAATCTTCCATTGTACTACTACAAATAATAATTTCTTCATTTCTTTGATTGATATTTGAAAATAGCAGAGTGCCAATTAAATAACAAAAAACTCCCAAGTTCAAAGCTAGGTAATTTTGGATGTTTACCTGTAATTACCTTTTAAACTGATTTGCAATGAAATTTGTACCTAATGATCTTGACAAGACCAGTAAACATAACGAGGACAACAACTTGTTTCGAGCTTTTTGAGGTTAAATTCTGAATATTTTAATGTTTCTCAAAAATGAATTTGGCAAAATACCGCCAAAACAGTACTTATATTGTTTTACCAGGAATAAAATGTTCGACTTTTTAAGGTGAGCTTGTAGGGTTGACGAACGGAGAGATTAGCCACAAAAAGTGCGTTTGCTCCAAATAAAACAATTTTTCAAAAAAACAGTAGGTACTACAAAAATTAATTTTTCAGTTTAATTCTATTAGAGAATAAAAATTTACGAAATAATAATTATTATTATTGCCGTGTAATGGATATTATATTATTTAGTTGTAATAAATCTCACCTATATAATTATAGCATTAAGGAAGTATTTAGGTAAAGTTATGCGTGTAGGTATCGTCAATAGCATAAGTAGAGCATTAATATTTTATAGTAAATACCAAATAATCTAATTTTCGTTACAAAATATAGAAACTTAATAACATCGAAAAATTGTGCATAAGAAAGTAACAGTTTTTGTGTCACGTTTTGCAGTTTTTACTTTCGATGATGATGTCTTTCTTTTTCTAATGTAATTTAAAAAATTATTTGTTACATAAATAATGTAGAAGTCCCTAATTATTATATAATGCTAATTTTTTGAAAGTTAAGTAATCTAAATAGGTATCTTTTTTTATACAAGTAGGTACACACAATTGAATTTACATAATTTAATAATGTTGACCAGTTAGATATAATATATAGGTACTACCATTCCATAGTTCAAATGTTTGGATAAGAAAAAGTAGTACTACTACTATTTTATGCAGCCTGCTATTTACAATTAGAAATTTATAGCTTCTTCGATGTTTGATTTTGTCCAGGAAGTGAAACAAATCAATTACTACTGTAATAACTTCACGGGTGATATTTTCCAGTCGATAGAACTTTAAAAAAATTGTGGACTTTTCAATCCAGGATGAGAAATTTCACATTATTGCGAAATCCTTTTGAATCAATGCCGATTCGGTTCAATCGCTGCATGGTAATTTTCAGCTAAAGAGTGCTATTATTTTCTGCAGTCTACTATTTGCAATTAAGAAACTTTGATTTCGTCCAGGAAGTAAAAAAAATCAATTATTGTAAGAACTTCACGGGTTGATATTTTCCAGTTGGTAAAAATTGAAAAAATTGCGGACTTTTTCAAGCCAGGATGAGAAATTTCACGTTTTTTCGGAATCTTTCTGAATCACTGCTGAATTTTCAGCTAATTATTTTAGCCAGATTTGGATAATATAATATATAGTCTGTTGAGGGTAAACGGAAGTATTACAGTTGTCATAAATTTGTTATGTCGAAATGTTTCAAGAATAAATTAAAAATTCTTTACTTAGTCATGAATGAATGAAAGTTTGCATCATTGCTGACGGAAATAACCGTACTTCTTGTAAAGTACTCCAGATCTAAAAGGGTATAGCCGAATAAAAAAAGGTACCATTAGACTAAATAAACTAAATCTACCACTTGAATACAAATTGTAATCTTCTACCCCCATTAATGGGGTAACAAGCAATAAGAGATTTTCTGGTTTTCAACCCATAAATTTTTTTTACTCTATGCAAAATTATAAAAAAAATCAATGAAATTATAGATAATAAAACTTGTTTTTAAGAATTTTTTCGTAATTTTTTTATGTGACTAAGGTTATTCTGCAACTCATAAAGGATCTTTACAAAAAAGATTCCTTTCTGCAAAGATAAACTTATTCTGTAACTATAAAGAATCCTTTAATGACAGACTGTTCTTTAAAGATCGATCTTTATGGGACCGGATTATACAAAGGAACGTCTTTATGTTAAAGGATTGATAAAGGACACATTTATGTAAAGAATTTGCTTATTCTGTAAATCTAACGAATTCTTTAACAGCGTCTTTATGTTGTATTTTGTCGAAGATTAAAAATCGATCTTTAAAGGACAAACTGTCATTTAAAGATTTTTTATAGTTACAGAATTAGTTTATCTTTTCAGACAGGAATCCTTTTTGTAAAGCTCATTTGTGAGTTACGGAATTGCAACCTTTGACTTTTCGAGTAAGATGCGTTGAAACCAAATATGATTTGATTTTTATGCTCAAATGGCTATAACACTAAAATTACTAATTGTTCACTACAAAAATCAGCGAATTTCGAGTTATGGATTAAAGTAAGCTGATCCGGAATGGGAACATTTTACAACATGGGTTTTGACCATAAACCAGTTCCCATTTTCAAACAAGCATTTATTTGAGAGTGGAAAACACTTTTCAAATTTTCTAAAAAAATAACGCCGTTTTATTTATTTTGCTATGGTAATTTTTATATTATTGATGAAGTTATATCATGGGACCGCTTTAGTTATGGTTACTCTCCAGATTCATTTTATTGCAAAATCCAACACCAACATTTTTTCCTCATTTTAGGGCTGTCTTAAAGATAAAAAAATAAATTTTCCGAAAAGTCGGCATCACAATAAGTTTTATTTGTTTGATTTAATTTCCAATCAGTCGGATATCTCTTCAATTCAAAAAAAATATAAGAATAATACACATAACAGGTTTGAATTAAGAATATTTGAAATTATGAAAAATTCGTAATACGATAGTACAATATAACGTTATTTCATGGTTATTTCCACTCTTCAGTTGCACATAATCGTTTAAATTGAAAAATAAGAAAAAATTTTGAACTAAACAAAAATATAGATTAACGTGTACAAAATTGACTTACCATAGCCTCCAAAAAATTATCAAACTGAGCTTGTTACATGAAGTATGAACAATTTAAAAATAATTTGAACTTGGAAATTCTTTTACCTAGCACTGCTAGGGTGAAATCCCAAGGCACTGCCCTCTTAATTGATTGCTTTAGAGGTCTGCCATTTTGGTGCTTTTCTAAATATCAATTTTTCCCCTTAGAGGCTAAATCACAAGTTTTTTTGTAAATATTTATATTTCAGATGAACCGTATGGCCGAATTGCTGGTAATGAGGCAGATATCTTCTTTTTTGAGTGCCAGTTCCAAATCCTGAATACTTGGAATTCTGGGTTATTAAAGCTACAGATTTTTCTATTGTTGCATATTATAATCAATAAATTGTGGGGAAAATTTGAAAAAGATCCCTTGTGTAGTTTTCTTATAAAAAATATCCTAAAATACCAGTATTTTTTAAGCGGTCCAGTGTTTTCCTCCTTTAAACTTAACAAACATTTCATCAATACCATGAATTTTTCATCATCATGACAAATTTTATTCATTCTTTATCTTTTATTTGTTTTTTTAATCATTTTTTCACAACAGATTTATTGCGATAATTTAAATTAATTTTCTGTTCTACTAAATTGATTTAAAAAAAATAACTTCAATATCCACCCGAGAAGAAAGAGGAAGAGAATGTGTTTTTTCCACACCTGGTTGTATACTTTTCCATAAATTTGCCCGAAATCCTGTTCTAACGTACTCTACAGAAACAAGAGCTAAAACAAAAAGAACAACGAAAAAAGTAAGAACTATCGAAATGAAGATATTGCAAACCATGCAAGACCTAACACTGCGAGACAGGTAAACTAGCAGAAGTATCAGACAACGTTATGACGCTGACGTGGTAGATATAGTAAAGTTCATGAAGCTCCGAAAGAGAGCTTGGAATGATCACGTTAATCGCATGGACTGGCCAACATTTGTAAAAATCGACGACCGACAAGGAAAGGACTCCCAGGACGACCTCCCAAGAGATGGGCACAAAGTTAGTTTTCGTCATTCGTAGAGTAACGAGGCAAGACAAACAGAAACAAATTCCTACCCGAAAGTGGAAGAAGAAGAAAACTCGGAAAATTTCAACAAAACAACTGTGCAATAATCAACGTTTTACCTATCCTTATTATAAGCCTCTTCGGGACTAGAAATTATTTTAGTATTTAATGATTTGAATAATCGGTCTTCGAGACCGATGTTAACTTTCGACTACAATAAAAATAATATATTAATTCCGGATGGTTAATTATAAAGGTGAATCGTTTTCTCACAACAATTATTGATTTAGTTCACTACAAGCGGAAGTTTCCTATAACCGAATAATTGAAAATTGATTGAATGATGATAAAAAAATTTATAATTGGTTTATTAAATTGGTAAAATTCAAATATAAAAATTGATTTAACTTTAAAAATTTAATATTTGAGTTTAGATAATTTATAAATTATTAAAAAGAGTCTCATGCTCTAAAAAATGGAAGTTTTATAAATAAATAATTTATAAAAAATCACCAGTAGATCATCGCAATATAGAAATATATGACTTCATAATAAATGAATAATGTGGAACTCGATTGATGTGCAACTCAATTGGTTGGAAACTTAATTAGTTTGAAACTGGATTGATATGTACAACCCTAATGAAATGGAACTTAACTAACGTGCAACTCGTTACAGAGAGATAGAAAGACAAGGTTTTTTACCGGTAGTTGATATATTTTTGGATGGCAAAAAAGTCAACGAATTAAAGTGTTTTTTCCGGTGGTATGTTTAGTTTTTATTTAAATAGGGATTAGTTTAATTTAATCAGAGTTTTATTCTAATTATGAGTTTACCCCAACAGCAAACCCTTAATTCGAGTAAATAAGGTTCTTGCACGACAGTATGCCAGGTAATAGATAACTTGACTGTATATTACTGGTGTGCACATAAAATTTTTTTTTCAAGCCCTGATACCATACCCGCTGATTCTTATGTAAAATGACCTCCCGAATCCCAATATGACTTCCGTTTTTCTCCATCACCCATCGTTTGTGGGGGATGCATCTATTTTTGCTTTTCCTTTTTAAGAAAGTTGATTTCAGAGAGGATTTACCTCTTTAAAATGTAAGAAATCTTTCAAAATGATCCGATACCAAAATGAAATGAGGATATCTCTTTTGGCAACTGTTTTGCAAAAAAACACTACATATTTTGCACGTTGAAACATTTCGGCGTAGAAACCTGCCGGGTCAAAGCGACCGGTTCTGCTGAAAATTAATAGTAACATAAGTAGTAGGTACTAGGTATATTTTGAAATAAAATAATGTAGTAAAAACATCAGCCCCAATTAACTCTTTTAGACAATTATTATTGTTTATTGAACCTGTTAATTTTTAAATTTTAATATAATAGTACAAAAAGTAAACATGGACTTTCAGATAGTTTATACAATTTATTTCAAGTGATAAATAAATAATAAAAGGATTAAAATACAATGGAAGGCTTCTGATGATGATATATGTATTGTCTAATAATTTCCAAAGATTTAATATTATTGTATAAAAAACTTAATTTCACAATAATTTAAAATTTTTTCGTTCTATCTGATGAATAATCGAAATACTACATCAGCAATTGCTATTATTAAATATTTAAGATTTAACACTAAATATTTTTTATTATCACCGAAATTTATACAGGACTATAAACAGAGGTGGATCTATATTGAAACTTATCAATGAAGAAAAATGCTTCTGGCTTCTGATGTAACAGCGGCTCTATTATTATAATTCCATGTGTCCAGAGTCCTCTTCACATGAAAAAGTAATCTGCCTTGCAAAATGTCAGGATTCTGTGACCTGGCACAACTTGGTAGATTTGTGCAACAAACAATATACCTACATATGTACTATTTAGTATACAATAGAATTCATAAATTCTAGAGAACATTCGACAGTCTTAACCTTGTAGTTGTAGATTGAGATGGTTGTCCGGCTTAGACATTTTTATTGTCAAATTATTTTTTATCTACAATTATTAGGAAAAATTAAATTCATTTCAAATCCAGCAGGCTGGATGGACATCGTGGCAGAATTTTCTTTCGCGGTAATATAAATGAGAAGGCTCGTATTTTTTTCATCCCAAAAAGTGCTGATGCTCAATAGCGGCATTTCAAGAGTAAACGTTGGTTTATGTTAAATTAACCGCACGCATACTGCACACAGACGGATGAAGTTCAAACATTAAATTTCTGTAGCTACGTTTAAGTAGGTTTATGTCAAACGCCGGCGCCGGCACACACACTGCTTGAACCGCGCACATAATATAATTAAGCACATAAACACTGCTTGCTATATTGATTTGTAAAGACTGTGATGGAGCATATGTAGGGCAAACGAAACAGTGGCTTAAGGATAGATTGTATCAGCACGAAAATGATTGCAAGAAAATCAACAAGGCAACACCAGGGGAGGTCTGTTACGTTAATTTATTTTTCCTTAAAAAATCAAATACAAAAAATTTTTAAAAAAAGTTACGAAAAACCGGAGAGCATATCAGGGGGTGTGTTTGTAATGCAAGACAATAAAAATGCAAAATAATTTAAATTGTTTAATACGTGCATCAATAACTTGATTCGAAAATATCACGAAATTTATAAATCGGCTTGGATCCAGCTTACTAAAATTCTAAATCAAATCAATAATTACAAATATACAATTTTACCAAACTTCTACAAATTCCCTAATAACCACAATGCACTTAAATTTCGAATTAACCAAATTTCACAGAACTTGGCCCATGCTACATGGATTTAACGTGACACTTTTCCATCCGCCAAATAAATTGCTGCCATCCAAATCTCCAGCTGTTGTTCCAAACTTAACTGAATATTACAAAATTTACCTTGCAAGTTGTATTACAAGTACCATCGGAATTCATAAGCAGTTTCTATGGCGCGCCTTTCCCAAATGATGATGTTGAAGTCGCTAACAGATCATCTTAAATTCATGCGTTTATTCCTTTATGAACTCCACGAATAAGTGGGTTGACTTCACCCACCTTTTATTATAAACCGGCTCGCGCGACCAATACATTCAAAAGCCGATAGTATCACAAAATTTTACTAAAATTTCAAACTTTCACAATTTCTAGAACTAATTACTTGTTAAATTCATCATGTTACAATTAATTGAATCCCGAAACCGTAATTAACGAAGTTAACCAAGCACTTGCTTAACCCTTAATAACTAACGTCAAATAATTGTCACACTGCCGCTAGTGTGTGGTCACAGTGACCACGCTTTGTTTCTTTCGTTTACTCACGTACAACTCAACTGTTTGCTTATTTTTGCATCAGATGTTTTAGTTGGTATTCTAGTGAGCCAGAAAAAATAAAAAAATAATTAATGTTAAAATTTTATTAACTTTTAATAATGACTAATTTTGAACGAGGCGTAAAATAAACACAAATTAAAACTTGCCGTGGTCACAGTGACCACGCGATAGCGATTAAGGGTTAAACAATTTCAAATTATAAATTGGATTCGCGAAGGCTCGTTACCATTTTGATGGTTTAGCTGGGACTGTTTTTCCCCGTACCTGTGAGTTACTTATATTGTATATTATCACGCCTTGTCGACACTTGGGTCGCCTACTGTCTGTAATTCAAGACCCTGGATCGTAAATTGTCAGATGGTTCGACGGAACTTATTAAGCATAATAATTTTTATAGAGTGCTGAAAAGATGAATTCCACACGACCTAGACGGGGACCAAGTAAGCATAATAAATTGAGTTTATTTTTTGGCTGAAGACGCAGATCTCACGCTATCGGGATGGTACTTATTAAGCATGAATTATAAATAATTTAAATTTTCCACACAATAAAAACATAGGCGTAACAGGTCCAAAGTCAGTTGCAAACATCAGCACTTGTTCAACATCACCGGAATCTTAAACATACTTTTAACTTCGAAAAAAACAGAAATATTGGACCGAGAAAATAATTACCTGAAAAGACAAATAAGCGAGATGTTTTTCATAAAGACAACAAAAAACAGTGTGAATTTTAGGGAAGATGTACAAAAGCTAAGTGTTATCTATTGCGATATTTTAAAATAGACTTTTTAATCCTGAAGAGGCCCACAATAAAGTTGGGCGAAACGTCGACCTTTTTAACAAGTTGTTTTATTTATAACCCCTGTCCAATAATCCCGAAAATCTATTTATTTATTATTATTATTATAAGAGAAATTTTGCTAACATTTCCCCTAGACTTTTGACTATGTCAAATTTTGGATTAGAGTGAAATATGGACTTATACGATTGGAAAACATAAACTGTCAGAATCAACGGTCTGTCAAGATAGTGACAACTGACAAGAAGATATTCATCTATGCGTTATTCTGGACGCTTTCACCGGGTATTTACTTAATTTAAAATGTAAAATTATAAAATCCTTATTGGTCTGATCGCCAAATTTCATTTTATGCCATCATACATTTTTTCGACTTCTGTGTAGAAATATATTTAGGTTTTTCCCATACCTTTTCCTAGCAGGGCTTATCCACGGCTTATCAACCTCCTTAAGTCTCATTTCAATTATCATTTATGATAATATTGATTTTGACAATTTGCCTATCGATTATAAACATGTTTTATAACATTCCATTATCTATAGTTTCCAAAATTTTATATTATGCTATCTAATAAGATAATTATCAATTGAGATTGGATTATTTTAGCATTATTTAACTGCGTAAATTCGCGAATTCAGTTTATATACTTAAGTGAATATTTTAAATATGTGGCCTATATTTATAATAGTGGTGCAATCGTGTTTAACTTTTACAAATGCTAATTACGAGGACAATAGAGCTCAATTTATAAAATCGGAAGAGTCCCAAATGTTGGGATCAACAATTGTGCTGAATGAAAGAGAAACAAAAGCAAACGAAATATTAATGCATTTTAAAACAAAAGAATTTGATGACGGTCTTAAAGATACACAGTTGTTTTTACCAAGCAGACACTTTTTTGAAGTACGAGAAGCTATCCAAAAATCCGAAGTTTACAAAATAATTCAACGTATGCCGAAAGGTGGCGCTCTTCATGGACACGACACCGCACTTGTTTCCCAAGAATATTTATTTAATTTAACTTATAGAGAAAATTTATATGCATGCAAAGTAGACGAACGGCTACAACTTAAATTCTTAAGGCATGCCAGAAGAGATCGAAGCTGCCCGTGGGTTTTGCTAGCAACTTTAAGACAGAAAGATCCATTATATGATGATTGGGTGCGATCGCAATTAACCTTGAATGTTAAAAATCCAAAACAAACATATCTCGATATTAACGAGGTTTGGAATGCGTTAAATAACATATTTGCTACAGCTACTCCATTGATAACATACAGACCGGTTTTCGAAGAATATTTCTATCAGGTTTTAAAGGAACTTTACGAAGACAATGTGTCTTATTTGGAATTTCGTGGAACTTTGCCAAAGGTGTATGAGTTGGATGGAACAGAATATGGACCGATGGAAGTTATGGAATTCTATGACAATATCGTAAAACAATTTAAAAAGGATTATCCAGATTTCACAGGAGCTAAATTTATATATGCTCCTCATAGAAGTGCAAATAATCTCACCGTTGAAGAATATATAGAAACAGTTAAGAACTTAAATAATGCTTACCCCAATTTCTTAGCGGGTTTTGATTTGGTAGGGCAAGAAGATATAGGGCGACCATTAAGTGATTTCATTGATCATTTAAACGTATTACCCAGAAATATTGATTTCTATTTTCATGCTGGAGAAACCAACTGGTATGGTGCAAGCACTGATGCGAATTTGATAGATGCTGTTCTAATGGGATCAAAACGAATTGGGCATGGGTTTGGTTTGGTAAAGCATCCGGAACTGATGAAATTTGTTAAAAAGAATAACATTGCTATTGAAGTTTGTCCACTTTCGAATCAAGTTTTGATGTTAGTCAGCGATATGAGAAATCACCCAGCTTCGTATTTAATTGCTTCTGGTTTTCCGGTTGTGATCAGTTACGACGATCCGAGTTATTGGTCAGGTAAAGGTTTAAGCTACGATTTTTATATGGCTTTTGTTGGAATTTCTGGTCGAAATTCGGACTTAAGGTTGTTGAAGCAATTAGCAATCAATTCAATACAGTATAGTTCCTTATCGGCAACGGAAAAAAACTCAGCTATGATATTATGGGAAAATAAGTGGTATGAATTTATAGATTCATTAATTAATACTGATACTTATAATAGTGCGAATAGTAGAAATATTAATCTCAACTTTGGTGTCTCTCTATTGATACTTCTGTTTTTTGTTAATTTTACTAAAACACCAAAATGAGCGCTTAGCAACTTGGTGTAGTTCAAGTTTGATACTCCCTGTATAGTAATACTTGAATGTTATCACTTATAAAATTTGTACGATAGTGAGTTCTAATGGTAACAATAATATGTAAATGTAAAATGTAAATATTAAGTAAATATAAATTTTAGTAAGATAATTTTATTTAAAATTTCGCGCGCATATGCATAATAAATTTAATAGAAACACAATTTTTTTATTTATAAACGAGCGTATAAGATTGAATAAAAAATGCAAACTGTAATGTGCGAACACCACACAGAGAAAAATTTGTGTTACTAATCCACACAATTGTGCAGAAAAATTACACAATTGTGTAATTTTTCTGCACAATTGTGTGAATTAGTAACACATTTTTGTTATTGTGTAAAATATTGCTAGTGTAATATATCACCGACACTGTTCACCATATATATTGACGACGCTATACGAAAATGGAAGGACCAAATACCCCACTATACAGCAAACTTAAACAGCAAAGCTTTTGTATTAACAATCCTTTTTGAGGACGACCAAGCCATAATAGCCGACAGTGAAGACTCCCTGCAGTTCGCACTATTTAAGTTAAGCCAGGTTGCGGAAAATTATAACATGATCATATCCACAAATAAAACAAAAGTAATGGCGTTCATAGGACAAGAACAAGTAAGATCAAAGATAGTTCTATATGATCAGCCAATAGAGCAAATAAAATCCTTCAATTTTCTAGGAAGCCTAATATCTATATTTGAAGAAGCTGATATAAACAACAAAATCGAAAAATTTAATTACATCAACGGAACAATAAAAAGAACTTTCAAAAATAGAGCAAACCAGAGCACGGCAATAAAATTTTATAAAACTATTTCTATACCAAGCATTACATACGGCAGCGAAACTTGGACAGTAACAAAAGAAAATGAGCAACGATTACAAATCGCCGAAATGAGATTCCTACGAGCAGTGGCCGGTTATCAAAGAACCGATAGAAAAAAAAAAACTGATATAAGAAACGAGCTAAGCATATACAGTTTAAATGAGAGAATGAAGGAGTACAGAATAGCATGGAGGGAGCATCTGGATAGAATGGATAACTCCAGAATACCAAAGAAACTGTACCAATATAAACCCAGAGGAAGAAGATCGGTAGGTCGCCCCAGAAAGAGATGGCGAGATCAATTTTGAGTGACGTAACGGACTGCGGTCTTATACGTGTGGTTGATGATGATGATGATGATATTGCTAGTCTTCCCGCCTACAAGTTAAGTTGGCAGTAACGTGAGAGAACAACGGAGCTTTTGCCGTTAAGCCATGTGCAGACGCTAGCCAAGTTGATCCCGTGAAATTTTGTAATTGCGATTTATTTGAATTTCATTTCTGAATAAAATTATTTCTATATGCTTGAATAAAATTTTTATTATATTGGAAACTTGAGTATATATGGATTTTATTGTCCCAAAGTTTAGACAAAGTTGGATGATTGAATCGATTAATTAGATTGGGGTTTTGTTTTGTCTTTTGGATGAGATTAGATAAAATTAAGTTGATTAAGATTGGTAATAATTAAAATTTAGATAATTGCAAGGTTATTTGCAATAAAATAATTCGTAAATGGTAAAATTTCTAATACAATAGAGTTTTGAAACAGTGAATATCAAAAATCACATTCCTTTAAATACAAATTCCAAATTTTTTGTTCTTTGTTCTATGCTATAAAAATTTTCTTTTTTCTGAACAAAAAGATAAAAATTTAGATTTAATATTACAGAAACAAACAAACAAACAGAAACAACAAACAGCGAAAACGCTGTTCATACTTTCGAGACTCGACTGAATTTCCAAAGTTAAATTTCGAAAGCGTTCACAGGAAAAACGTTTTCTTTGAATCAAAAAAACTATTTAGTTTGAATTATTTTTTTTAATCAAATAAATTTTGTTTAATTTAAATAAAATATTTTTGGTCCAACAAAAATTTATTTAAATCAAAAAAAACATTTTATCCGAGGAAACGAAAAATTTAGTTATATAACAAAAAAAATTTGTTACATATATTTATGTTTTTGATGTAAATAAATTTTTGTTAAACCAAAAATTTTTTTATTGGGCTAAAAATATTTTTTTTTTTTAAGTTTTTGTTATAGATACGCAACTAAAATTTTTCATTTCCTCCAATAAACTTTTTTTTGTTTTAAATAAATTTTTGTTGGGCCAAAAATATTTTATTTTAATTAAACAAAATTTATTTGCTTCAAAAAAATAATTCTAACAAAATAGTTTTTTTGATTCAAAGAAAAGGTTCTTACTATGTAGCACCTGATTATGAATTTAAATTTTGATGATAAAATTATTTAAAAAGAGTCTCATGCTCACAAAAATTTGATTTCTGGCGATGAGACGAATTTATTGGAAAGTTTTATAAAATAATTTCTAAAAATTCATCAGAAAGTCATCGCTATACTTATATATAATAGTGCTACTATACAGCATTTCTTTGAAATTTCAAAAATTCAGAAAAGTTGTCTGCTGTTCAAAATGATTTCATTTAGGAAAAAGAACTCAAAATAAAAAATTTTAAGTAAATTTGTGGTTTTTAGTATGTATTTATTGTTAAATTCAAAAAATATAAGAATAATACAATACGTAGAAAATCAAAATTCAAAAAATTGAAAAAAAGAGACAATTAACACATAACAGGTCTGGATTAAGAAAATTTGAAAAAATGAAAAATACGTAATACGATAGTACAATATAACGTTATTTCATGGTTATTGCCATTCTTCAGTTGTACGCAATCGCTTACATTGTGAAATAAGAAAAAAATTTCAAACTAAACAAAAATATCGACTAAATTGTACAAAATTGACTTACCATAACCTCCAAAGATAATCAAAACTGAACTTGTTACATGAAGTATGAATAATTTAAAAATGATTTAAACTAAGAAATTCGTTTACCTAGCACTGCTAGTTTGAAATCCGAAGGCACTGCCCTCTTAATATGATTTCTAAAAACTTTGAAAAAATTCAAAATTCAAAAATTTTACCACGTTTTTTAACCGTGAGGCGTAAAATTAGAAAAAGAACTCAAAATAAAAAATTTTAAGTAAATTTGTGGTTTTTAGTATGTATTTATGGTTAAATTCAAAAAATATAAGAATAATACAATACGTAGAAAATCAAAATTCAAAAAATTTAAAAAAAGAGACAATTATTCTTATATTTTTTGAATTTAACCATAAATACATACTAAAAACCACAAATTTACTTAAAATTTTTTATTTTGAGTTCTTTTTCTAGTTTTACGCCTCACGGTTAAAAAACGTGGTAAAATTTTTGAATTTTGAATTTTTTCAAAGTTTTTAGAAATCATATTAAGAGGGCAGTGCCTTCGGATTTCAAACTAGCAGTGCTAGGTAAACGAATTTCTTAGTTCAAATCATTTTTAAATTATTCATACTTCATGTAACAAGTTCAGTTTTGATTATCTTTGGAGGTTATGGTAAGTCAATTTTGTACAATTTAGTCGATATTTTTGTTTAGTTTGAAATTTTTTTCTTATTTCACAATGTAAGCGATTGCGTACAACCGAAGAATGGCAATAACCATGAAATAACGTTATATTGTACTATCGTATTACGAATTTTTCATTTTTTCAAATTTTCTTAATCCAGACCTGTTATTTGTCTCTTTTTTTCAATTTTTTGAATTTTGATTTTCTACGTATTGTATTATTCTTATATTTTTTGGATTTCATTACAAACTAAGAGCCTCTTTCTCTACTCAAATCTCTTAACTCCATTTCGTATTAAAACCATAGAAATTCTTTTTTCCGAATATCTAACAATCTGATCTACATTCACTTTTACCAATAATTAAAATTACGTAAATTAAACATTTAAAATTACGAAAAATGTTCGGTACTAGAATCTCCTGGAACAGCTTGTCCAAATACCTTGGAGTGAGCTACATCAAAAGCGTAACATACAAAACAAGAGGTAAAATATGGATCTGATGCTGTTTATGTCATTGGACCGGCCAGGGAAGGTCATCCGGCCAATCATAACGTATACTACTCTCCAAGTGGTTCAAAACTTAGCCTAGGAGGCCGAAGGCACCTGGAGAAACCCAAAAACCAAAAAACTGAGTAACTACCAGCTAGACGATTATTTCCAGTGCAAGAATCCTTAAGCGATCCTGCAACCTCATTCCTGTCTGACGACTACAATAAATTTTTCTTCTGTTTCAGACCGGCATAACGTAGATGACACAATCAGAGTGGTACAAACCGCGGAAATGTAGCCTCTGTTAGCCAGCACAATCAGGGTTGATCACTGATGGATGCTCCGGAAGGAGTAGGTGCCACCAGAGTTGTCACTCATTCCACAAGCATGACCCAAATTTTCGGCATCCAGTTATATTCATTTTTTTTTTCAACGTTTTTCAAAAGCGACTTGACATTATGGGGCTTTTTCCACTCATAAAATGTTCTGATTAGTTATCACTGTAACTTCATTTACGTATTCAAACAACACTCACTTTATTTATAGATATCTATTATGCAATGTACACATTTTACCATACAGAAATTCTAACTACATTAAAATAGGTACCCAGGGCCAGATTAAGGTACCGCGGCAGCCCTAGGCACACTTTTATGGTGCTCCTAGTGGGCTCTTCGCATCAAACGAATAAGTTTTTTTTTTAGCTTATTCACTATGCTTTATTTCTAAAACATCTGGGGTTCTTTCATTTTATTAAAAATATAATTTTTTTAAATTGCGCTTCTGCCGCCTCTAACATTTAGGCTTCTTTAAAATTTTTGACTGTTATTAAACTATTAAAAGTTTTTTAAAAAAGTAAAAAGTGGATTTTCGATCGTATATGTATCAAAAATTGATACTCCTTCCACAATACATATCCAAAAAGTAACAATAGGCTAGCACAAAAGCAGCACCTAGAACATACAAGCAGATGGCTTAGCAATCACATCGACCGAATGGTTTTAAAAATAAAATACATTCAGAGAAAAACGGGATTTGAGTCCCCTTTTTATTTTATATTTCCGTTTTAATCTGTCCTCTTACATTTTCACCTTTTGAGTGCATCAACCTCGTAGGTAGTCTCCATTAGCTTACATTTCCGTTGGGTTTTCTTGCTTTGCACTTTACTAGGATTAGAAAAAGAACTCAAAATAAAAAATTTTAAGTAAATATGTGGTTTTTAGTATGTATTTATGGTTAAATTCAAAAAATATAAGAATAATACAATACGTAGAAAATCAAAATTCAAAAAATTTAAAAAGGAGACAATTAACACATAACAGGTCTGGATTAAGAAAATTTGAAAAAATGAAAATTTCGTAATACGAAGTACAATAATTGTACTTCGTATTACGAAATTTTCATTTTTTCAAATTTTCTTAATCCAGACCTGTTATGTGTTAATTGTCTCCTTTTTAAATTTTTTGAATTTTGATTTTCTACGTATTGTATTATTCTTATATTTTTTGAATTTACTAGGATTGTCTGTACAATTGTCTTCTTGGTAATATACCTAGTAGAAATACATTCTAAATTATAAAACTTAGAGTATTGGGTATCATTTTCATTAAAAATAATTGTCTTATATGCCAAACCTATTATCTGTATCTATCTTATTAAGATTATTTCACAACTATTGAGATTTGATTACTATATAGCTAAATAAATTCGTAAAATTTAACAAATTCAGTTTATGTAAGTAGGTAAATTAAATATAATTAAATATTTAACCTGTATTTATAATAATAATGCATGCGTGTTTGTAAACTTTCACTAATGCCAATTACAATGACAGTATAGCTTCATTTATGGAATTAGAAGAGCTCGTTTGTTAAGATTAACAACAATTAGCCGAACAAAAAGGAGTAAAATTAAACAAAGTCCTAATGTACATAAATATTACTTGCAAAGCTGTCTCTCTCTCCCAAATTTACATAAAGCGAACGCCACCACGCGGAAAAATATTAAGTTAATCCAACACGTATACTAGGTATAAAAAGTTTTGTTTATAAACCCAACGTTTTGCATTTTTTTGGTATTTTATGTTTTGAAATATCATTTCAGAAGTAATACCACACGTAACTGGTTTTTACATAGAGATTGTTTTCACGTCCCAACCAGCGGGGATCTTTTTCTATTTCTTCTCAATATTTTAGATCAACCAATCAAATCAAAATAATTTGGTATTACCGATATCCGAAACTAATCAAGTTTTGATTTGGCTCTTATCGTTTCGAATAATTTTAAAGTGGTTTGAACTTTTAAATCGCTCTATATAGTACATTGTTTAATAATTTAAATTGATGTACTTGACTTTTATCATGTATTTGTAATATCCAAACGATATTATATACATAACACATTTTACGATAACTTTAGTTAAATTGTTTGAATTGAACGTTGAACGTGAAGAAATGTTGCGTTTACCATTTTTTCTGGCTTGTATTACTACAATATTAGTGTTTTGCAAAGCTGATTATTGGAGTGACAGAGATGAATTAATCAAATTGGAAGAATCGCAAATGATGGGGTCTTCAATTGTACTGGAGCCAGATGAAATAGAAGCAAATGAGATAATAATGAAATTTAAATTAATGGAACACGATGAAGGATTCAAAAATCCAAAATCATATTTAGCAAGTAGGCACTTTTTTGAAGTCCGAAGCGAAATACAACAGTCAGAGGTATATAAAATACTCAAACTAATGCCAAAGGGAGCTGCTCTACATAGTCATGATATCGCGTTGGTATCTGATGATTATATGTTCCAACAAACCTTCAGAAGAGATTTGTACGCTTGCCCTACCAAAAAACGTTTGACTGTTAAGTTTTTAAAAAATCCACAAGAAGATAAAACTTGCAACTGGATCTTATTGGAGACATTGAGAAACCAAAATTCCTCCTACGATACGTGGGTACGTTCACAATTAACTTTAAATGTTAAAAATCCAAAAGAAGTATATTCCGACATAAATGTTGTCTGGCAAGCCATGAGAGACATTTTTGACACTATCCGTCCCATGGTAACATATAAACCACTTTTTGAAGATACTTTTTATGAAGCATTACAAGAACTATACGATGACAACGTTTTCTATTTGGAATTTAGAGGGGACTTACCAACCGTTTACGACTTGGATGGAAGATTATATCGTAAATTAGAAGTTATGCAAATATACCATGATGTAATTAAAACATTTAAAGCGACACATCCACACTTTGTAGGTGCAAGACTAATTTACGCTCCCATTAGACACCCTGGCGTTCTAAACATCAAGAGCGAAGTGGAGTTTGTAAAGGAACTAAAACAAAAATTTCCCCACTTGTTGGCGGGATTTGATTTGGTTGGACAAGAAGATTTGGGATGGCCATTAAAGGATGTTATTAATTATTTACAGGAAATTCCCAGAAACATTGACTTTTATTTTCATTCTGGAGAAACTAACTGGTATGGTGCTACGGATATAAATATAATAGATGCTGTTCTATTAGGAACAAAACGGATTGGGCATGGATATGGTCTTACAAAACATCCAGAGTTAATGAAACTCGTCAAAGAACGAAACATTGCGATTGAAGTCAATCCAATATCCAACCAAGTGTTAATGTTGGTTGAAGATTTACGGAATCATCCAGCTACCATTTTGATATCTCAAGGATTTCCAGTGGTAGTTAGCTACGATGATCCGAGTTTCTGGTCTGGAAAGGGTTTATCTTACGACTTTTATATGGCATTTATGGGTATAGCTAGTAAAAATGCAAACTTAAAGTTCCTGAAGCAATTGGTACTAAATTCTCTTGAATATAGCTCTTTACCGACAGAAGAAAAACAATTAGCAATAAAATCATGGGAAGACGAGTGGAAACAGTTTATTCAAACCGTAATTGCTAATTATCCTAAAAATCAATAAAACTTTAGAATAATGATGGATAATATGGATAAGAGGATATCGGGCAATGGGTAAGATAGTGAAATCAGTCTCAGCTCAAATTTAACTGAAATTTATACCCAATTTTTTTTTTTTTTTTGATTCTTTTAGGGCTAAATAATTGTTGACCGATTATATTATTAAAATGTTAAACTAATTATGCACAAAGTTTTCAAATTCAAGACTAAACTTTGCAAAGGATTTCACCATACATATTTTGTGACATCATCAGACGATAAATTTAGCAGTCAATCCGGACCAAACAATCTCTCGAATCCCGAATATTTTTATTTGAAGTGAAAATATAAACAACACCTTTTTGATAATCAGATCCTTACTTGCTAAAAAACATTCCCCAAACTAATAGCAAAACAGTTCCTTTCCTATCCAAAAATCCCCAGCAGATTTCAAACTACCAGATAGGCCAGCTTTCTTCCTCTTCCTATTTATTGATATTTAAATGTTCTAAATGTAAAAAAGTATTTATGTTTTAGGGGCATTTACTTTTGAGAAAAATTATAGTTAAATTGTAATTGAGGCTGATTTCACTACCTTGTCAGATTATAACCTATAAAATTTGAACACTGAATGTTAGCAGATATGATTGAAAATCCTGTAAATTTTGCTTTATGCCATTTTATAGTATATTCTACGGCCTGTTTCTTTTAAGTTCATTAAAGTAATAAGTTTAGTTAATTCTTTATTGTTATTATGATTTCTTAAACATCATAAGTTCAATTATGGTTTGGTTAAATAAAGATTGTAATTAAATCAATTTGTTTCATTTCAGACTCATTAAAAAAATTACAGAGGTGTTCGATTATAATGTACCTCAAGAAACCGATTACTTTATATATTTGTTTTTTATTTTATTGTAAAATATTTGAATTATCTGGTTGTCTCGCCAATTAGTTGAGGTTGCAACAACTGTGAGTGGGAAAACCAGGCATTTCCCGTAAAGAGAACCTTAAGAGCGATTGAAACAAAAGTTGTCTCCTGAATTTTTAATTATGATTTTCATTTTGAGTTTTATATTTTTGATAAATAAAAGTGACATTGATCTTCCATAAAGAGATTTTGACTTTGATTAAGATTTTGGAGATAAAAAAGTTAATTTAGATTTGGATACGGGGACAGATGGACAATTTATCGCTAAATTTATTATTATTTATTGTTTATTTAAAGTAAAACTTTAAAATAATTAAATTTAAATAAATTTTAATAATTTAAATAAATAACTACAATTCGGTAGTACTACAAACAACAATTTACTTTCTCGTTAGTTGCCAGTTATCGTGTTATATGACGATTATAATCGATACTGACGACATTGACCAAAATTTTGAAGGACGCCCCCCCCCCATCATTAAACTAATCAGCAAAATTAAACTGCCTCCTTTCTGGGCAGGAAAATCAGAAATTTAAATTCATTAAGGGGAATCCCACCAGGCAAACACTACAAAACGAGTTTTAGCTAAACTTGAATTAATAATGTAATTAATAAGGTAAGAAGTGCTGCCAAGGTAAACCATCAAGTTTAGCACAAATTAAATCTGTTTTCTGTTTGCACAATGTATTTTTTACAGGGTTGATAAGAAAACATGTATATGTTACGGTCAATTACGTAAATTGGGCATTGAAGTCAACACCCGTTAACGGTGGGCAATGATGTAAATATTTTCATTTAATTGTAATATTTGTCAATGACGTCAATGGCCAAAATAGATTAGACTATGATGATATTATATTATAATAAATACAATTATGTGTCGTGCACGCGTTTTTCCGTGTAAATAACGGCAACTAGGCCCTTTTCAATGCCTCATAAGTGTAAAGGGATTTTTATTTAATTTAGGGTGAATCCGTAATTCGTTGTGTTTGCTTCAGCCAAAACGGCCCCGAGAAAAAATTAATTTAATTAAATTAATTTATTTTATTGTGGATCCGTAATTAGTCTTGGTTGCGACAGCCAAAACTGACCCTTCGCAGCCCTTCGCTTCGCTTCAGGCCGTTTTGACTGGTGCTTATTCGCTAAAAACATCCATGAAATCAATCCACCCGATCTGGGAGACCCGACCTCTCCAGGGAAGCCCGAACTCGGCGAAGTACGAAACGTGTGTGACGGAAATTGAATTTGAAGCTCTTAACCCCCGCTTCTCAACTACCTCCAAAATGAGGTGCACGAGGCGGTATGAAATGCCACTTCAAATTTTCAAAGGAAGAGTTGTCTTTTATCGAATTTTTCAAGTTAAACAGCTCTCTTTTTGCACCGACGTAATTCGTGCCATTATCGCTAAAAATATTTAAACAATTACCGCGTCGAGAAACGAACCTATGGAGCGCCGCCATGAACGCGTCCGTAGTCAAATTGCTCACCAATTCCAAATGGATAGCACGTGAGGACAAACAAATAAATAAACAAACAATACGCCTTAACGGTGTTGTATTTTCGACCCTTCCAATCCTTTAACAAGAAAGGTCCCGCAAAATCAATTCTGCAATTAATAAATGGTCGTGTTGCGGTTACTCGCGCCTCTGGTAAATCTGCCATAATATGACTAACGGGTACAGGTTTGACTTTGAAACTAGTTACGCAACTTCTAGTTACCTTTCTAACTAAGCTACGCGCAGCTACCATCCAAACTCGTTCGCGCAAAGATGCTAAAACGGCTTGCGGTTCGGCATGCAACAGTTTTACATGCTTGGCTCTTACTAATAATTCAGCTAAAGGGTGCTTAGCGGCTAAAATAGCCGGATGCCTTTTTTCAAAGTCGTAATCCGAATGCTTTAATCGGCCACCGACTCTAATAGTTGCTTCAGCGTCTAGGGAAGGGCTTAACGCCAAGGTTTTACTTGAAATTTTGACTTTTCCCTTTTTTGTTAATTCACGCAAATCGTCTTCGTATGTTTCACGTTGAGCTAATTTAATTAACGATGTTGTGGCATTCGACAATTCATTGTTAGTTAATCTCCCAATCTACCTATTTTCTCTATTTATTTTTGCGTTTCTACAGAATCTTATACAATAGGCCCAAACCCTTTGCAATTTTTTGAACGTTGAAAATTTGTCAAAAATACCATCAATTTTGATTGTGGTTACTAGTACCGTCTTAATCCCTCGAACCTCTCTTTTGAACTCTTCAGCTTCAACTGCCGCATTTAATTGATTTTCGTTTGCGGTTGGCCAAGATTCAAGTCTATTTACTAACCACAGAGGCCCATTCCACCATATCTGCCTACTGTCTAACTCCTGAGGTTCTATCCCTCGAGTTAGCAAGTCCGCGGGATTTTGCAAGGTGTTGACGTACCCTCATTCGCTTGGTTTTGTTACGCCCTGTATTTCCGATACTCTATTTGCTATGAACATTTTTAATAAATGTGGTGCACTACTTATCCATGCTAATACAATTTTGGAATCGCACCAGAAATAGCACTTATCGAATTCAATTCCTAACGCTCTTTTGACCTTAACGTATAAATTCGCGAGCAAAATCGCGGCACATAATTCTAAGCGTGGCACCGTTAATGTTTTCAACGGTGCGACCCGACTTTTTGCGCACAACAAATGACAAAAAATATTTCCCTGACTGTCAATACTGCGTATGTAGATCGCTGCGCCTTATGGCACCTTGGACGAATCCGAAAAACCGTGTAATTCAATAAATTCTAGTCGGCACATGTCTTTTTATTTTCATATAATTTAAAATAGGTAGTTGCTCCCTAAATTTACAAAAACTATCGTTCAATTCCGCTGGGATAGGGTCATCCCGTGACAAATTGTATTGCCACAATCTTTGCAAAATTAATTTTGCCGCAATAATAACTGGACCTAGCAACCCAAGAGGGTCAAATATTTGAGCAATTACAGACAATACATTTCGTTTCGTATTTACGTCGGCCGCTCCTTTCAGTATTATGGAATACCGAAATTCATCCTTAGTAGATTGCCAAGCTAACCCTAAGGTTTTTGATTCGCCACCTTCGCCCATGTTCAAAATGACTTGTTTGTCTGCGCATTGAATTTCCTCTAAAACTTTAGGATCATTTGAGCTCCACTTATTTAACGTGAAGCAACCGCCCTTTAATATTTCGGTTACCTCCTGGTAGATTTGCCTTATCTCTTCGACTGATTCACCTCCCGTGATCAAATCATCCATGTAGAAGTCCCTTTCAATAACTAAACTAGCTAGCGGTTTACTTCTCTCCTCCCTTGCTAATTCTAGCATACAGCGAACTGCTAGGTACGAGGCACTGACGGTGCCGTAAGTTACCGTATTCAATTGGTAACAATTTATATCCTCTTCGATCTCGTCTCTCCAAAAAATTCTTTGAAGAGGTCTCTGATCCTCGTGAAGCAGAATCTGCCTATACATTTTTGTTACATCCGCGGTTATTACGTACTTGTGTTTTCTAAACCTAACAACTATTGAAAACAAATCGTCCTATAAAACAGGCCCGATAACTTGCAGGTCATTAAATGAGTATCCACTAGAACCTTTCGCGGAAGCATCAAAAACTACCCTTAACTTGGTGGTCAAGCTGTCTTGTTTAATGACACAATGGTGAGGCAGATAATACGCTCCGTAGTCCTCAACTCTTTCCACCCTCGTCAAGTGTCCTAGTTCCTCGTATTCGCGAATGAATTTTTTGTACTCTAATTTTAAGTTTAAATCGCGACCTAACCTTCTTTCAGTGTGCGCGAATCTTTTCAACGCACCCTTTCTCGATTCTCCTAACTTATCTACTGAATGCCTTAACGGATACCGCACGACAAAACGCCCGTTAGGCAACCGCGTCGTGTTGGCCTTGAAATCGCTTTCGCAAAACTTTTCGTCTGATGACAGAATCTTCCTGTCTGAACAAGTTTCTAATTCCCAGAATCGCACTAAATCATCATGCAACGTTTGATTGGTAATCAATCCGCTATAACTACTTTTTGTTGCGTTTTGTTTAGTTGGGACTAGTCCCGCCACGATCCACAGCTTATATCCTGTAACAAAGACTTATTTTTTCCTAAACTATGCTGTCTTGGTCGTAATAATTGCCAAAAGCGTTCCGCTCCGCAGTTTATATCGGTTTATTTTAGTTATCAGTGGTTATGTTATGGTTATGTGCGAAAACTTTGTTTAAAATTTGCGCAAGTTGGGTTTTGAAATAATAATTTTTTAATTTTAATTTTAATTTAATAAAATTTAATAAAAATTTTTTCCATCCTCGGACTTAAATCGGATGCAATTGGTATAGATGGTATCTCATCCAGGATGCTGAAACTGGTCTTCCCTTTTTGTTTGGACATTTTCACTCATTTGATCAACTTCTGTTTTGAGACATCGTCTCTACCCGAATTATGGAAGAAGTCGATTATTATTCCCCTCCCGAAAGTCAATAATGCAAAAAGTTTTAGTGAGCTAAGACCCATCAGTATCCTACCTGCGCTCTCCAAGGTTCTTGAATCGTTTATGCATCGGCAGCTGCTGGAATAGATCGAAGGGATGGGCATTCTGCCCAAAATTCAAGATTTCGGGCTGGCTTTAGTACGGCTACTGCATTGGAGAAAGTATCGAATGATGTCATTCGTAATATGGACAACTCCAAAGTGACCGTTGTGGCTCTACTCGATTATAGCAAGGCGTTCGATGTAATCGATCATGAGCTTCTTTTGGCGAAGTTGAGCTACTATGGATGCGACAGCTCCGCTCTTAAGCTCCTCATTAATTTCTTGGATGGAAGAACACAACGTGTAAAACTTCATGGTAGTATTTCTGACGAATTTATCATGATACGTGTGGTAGCACAGGGTAGCTTATTGGGTCCTTTGCTCTTTGTGATTTTCACATCGTATCTTCCTGAAGTTCTGCCCTATGAATGTGATTCTCATCTGTATGTCGATGATACTCAGGTGTGTACTTCCGATAATCCTTTGGTTATCAATGAAACTATCGCTAGAATCAATACTAGTCTTGAAGCTGTTCTACGCTGGTCTACTGGAAATGGCTTGGTACTTAATCCAGGCAAAACAGTGTGCCTCTGCTGCTATTGCTGACAGTGTAAGACACACTGATATTCTTCTTGATAATAAGGTCATCAACTTTAGGGAAAAAGCGAAAAATCTTGGTGTGATATGGGACTCTGCCTTGAACTTCGAAGATCATGTCAACAAGATAATATGTAGTACGGGTTATTACAAACTCAAGTCGTTGTACAGGTACAAGTTATTTCTTCCTTCACGCGTCAAATGGAACCTGGTTCAAAGTTTCGTGTTGTGCCATATTGATTACTGCGCTACTGTTTACTATGGTTTCCTTACATGTTTTTTAAGGAATAAATTGCAAGTGCTACAAAACTCTTGTCTACGTTATGCCTTCAACATCGAACGTTGGGATCACATCACTCCCATCTACAACACATTGAATATAGGTAAATTAGAATCCCGGTGTGAACTCCAGTTTGCTGTATTCTTATTTGGGATCTTTAAATCAGGACGACCTAACTATCTACAGCACCTTTTGAATAGAAGATCCCTCTGCCACAATCTAAATCTAAGAAATGGTAGCAATCTATCGGTTCCTGTGTACAAGACCTCCAAGTTTGAGGGATCTTTTGAGTCCTGTGCTTTTAGAATCTTCAACAGATTTTCTGATCTCTTCTTGAATAGTGAAACCAAGCTCACGTTTAAAAAGAAGGTGATGAATCGTCTGTACAAATCTCGGTATAGGTTGAAAATCAGCTTGCTGAACCAGTACCCGTTAAACTAGTATGTGTTTATCAATTGTAAATGATTTTTACATATTGTTTAATAAATATTATTATTATTATTATTATTATTATTTTAAAATGGAATGATTAAAACTATAAAAATTAATTTTGAATTTTAAATCACTTAAAATTAAGTGGCGAATATTATTTAAGAAAACAAACATAAATTTTAATTTTTCAAAAATAAACGTTTTTAACATCTACAACTTTAGAAATATAAAATTAATTTTGAATTTCAAATCAAATGACACGTGACAATGCATTTTGGAAGTATTAGGAACAATATAAGAGTACCATTACACCTAAATGTCGTCTAAACTCCGTTCAACTAAACGCCATCTGAACCTCTATTGTACAACCCAAAAAACTGTGAACCTAGTTCAAGGTTGAACTGCAGTTCAGTTGAACCAGAGTTCTAGCGAAGTTGGTACAACCGGCCCTTAAGGTACTACACATGACTGTACTAGTATTTCCTGGGTCCGTATTTCCACCTGCTTCCACAAATTGAGTATGGGCAGTTTCCTTTTCTTTGTTAGCCATAATTTTCTCCTCATCGTGTAACAAAACGTGGTGTTTTCTGTTGCATGTTTTGCACCTAGGCGCTTTGCAGTAAATGACTCGATGATTTTGCTTTAAGCAGTTTAGGCACAGATTAACCGCCTTCACTGCTTCAAACCGTTTCCCGACCGATATTTTACTAAACTCCTCATACCTACCAATCACGTGCTTACCTTTGCAATAGGAACATATTTCCTCTATTGCAGCAACAAAATTGCTTACGCTTTTTTTACTTTTAGTTTTAATATGCGAACTATTGTTTGCATTCAAATTTTCTAACATTCTGCATTTTGCCTTTAAAAAATTTACCAACTCGGCTACTGTAGGCAATTCATTGCAGTATTCTTTTTCTAATTCGCTTTGCGTTTTATTGTCTAATTTGGTAGACACTAAATACACTATCAGGGTATCCCAATGCTCTACCGGTTGCTCTAATGTTTTTAAAGCGCGCAAATGTTTTGTTGTACTATCCAAAATTAATCTTAGGTGGCTAAAAGATTCCTTCGTACTATTTGGCAATTCAAATATTGCTTTAACATGGTTCAATACTAATAATTTTTCATTACTAAATCTTTCATTTAACAAATCCCACGCAATTTTATAATTATCACCCGTAACTTCTAACGATTCGATTACGTCCCAGGGTTCCCCTTTTAAAACCGAGCGTAGATAAATGAATTTTTCTATGTTACTAATGGCATTGTTGTTATTAATTAACGACTCAAAGGTTTCCTTAAAATATAACCATTCATCCAAGCGTCCATCATATTTTGGCAAATTCAACTTTGGTAAAAGTACATTATTACTACTATAGAATGTGTCGAATTGCAACTACCGTTAAGCGCGGGTTACATTAGGCTTCTTACCAGCGCTGGTAAGACGCGGCTGGTAAGAAGCACCAGCAAGCAGCGGCGGCCAACTCTGTCAAACAAAATGCGGGTCACATTAGGCTTCTTACCAGCGCTGGTAAGACGCGGCTGGTAAGAAGCCGTCGATCAGCTCAATGTGATCAAACAATTCCGCCGCTGGCGTTTAGAAGCCGGCGAGTATTTATCAGCGCTGGCGAAGTTGGACATGTTCAACTTTGGTAGCTAGAAGCGGCGTCTAAAGATCACGTGGCCGCTGGCTATGCTGCTATTCGCCACTCGCCAGTTTGTTTTTTTGTACCTTTTGTAGTTCTTTGCGGTAGGTATCCCGTAAACTTTTATTTTTTTTTATTCAATTAAAGGAACTGGGTATTTCTGAAATTTTTAACTGTCGTAATAATTTGTTAATTGACACATCTTTTAAATTTCGGTTTAAGTAATCTTTAGAACTAACGTCCCACAAACACGGATAATTTTGAAAAATGTCTAAAAAAGAAATAATTTCCTTCGCAGTCCATTTTACCTCGGACATAATACTAATTTAAAAAAATTTTTAATAACCTTTTTACAAAAAACTACCTGTAGAATGTAATTATTAGAATTACTCGCTGCTGATTAAAAGTGATAGTGGTCAGATTGCGCTGCCGGCTGGTGCCAGCGGTCACGTGATCTTTAGTCGCCGCTTCTAGCTACCAAAGTTGAACATGCCGAACTTCGCCAGCACTGATAAATACTCCCGGCTTCTAAACGCCAGCGGCGAATTGTGTGATCACATTAGGCTTCTTACCAGCAGCTTCTTACCAGCTGCGTCTTACCAGCGCTGGTAATTGATACGGAAATGTTAATAAATGCTGTTCAGGAAAAGAAACTTCTTTGGGACGCTCTCTTAAATCAGAATATAACGTTACAAAAGCGCCCTTTAGTAATCTCTTCTCAATCAATGGATGAACCCATAATCGTTTTGTTTTGTTCTTTGCACTTTGATTGTAATAGTATGCAGCTATGGCAACAACATTCGAAGTATACTCGTCCGCGTTCATTTTAATACTAATAAGTGTGAAACGGGAAAACGCGCTACGCGCTACGCGGCGTATCGCGTGTGACTGTGAAACGGGGCTAATATTTTGAATGTTATCCGCGTGATCTTTTAAAAAGGTTTCGAACCGAGTCAAAGCGCTTTTTATAACGCCTCTGTCCCTAATTAATTTACCCAAGTCCGACATTGCAAATTTTTATAACACAGATTGAGATTACGGTAGGAAAGAAAGATAGGTACTGACTTTGTACGCTTCTAAGCGCGGGTCACATTAGGCTTCTTACCAGCGCTGGTAAGACGCGGCTGGTAAGAAGCTGCTGGTAAGAAGCCTAATGAGATCACACAATTCGCCGCTGGCGTTTAGAAGCCGCGAGTATTTATCAGTGCTGGCGAAGTTCGGCATGTTCAACTTTGGTAGCTAGAAGCGGCGACTAAAGATCACGTGACCGCTGGCACCAGCCGGCAGCGCAATCTGACCACTATCACTTTTAATCAGCAGCGAGTAATTCTAATAATTACATTCTACAGGTAGTTTTTTGTAAAAAGGTTATTAAATATTTTTTTAAATTAGTATTAATGTCCGAGGTAAAGTGGACTGCGAAAGAAATTATTTCTTTTTTAGACATTTTTCAAAATTATCCGTGTTTGTGGGACGTTAGTTCTAAAGATTACTTAAACCGAAATTTAAAAGATGTGTCAATTAACAAATTATTACGACAGTTAAAAATTTCAGAAATACCCAGTTCCTTTAATTCAATAAAAAAAAATAAAAGTTTACGGGATACCTACCGCAAAGAACTACAAAAGGTACAAAAAAACAAACTGGCGAGTGGCGAATAGCAGCATAACCAGCGGCCACGTGATCTTTAGACGCCGCTTCTAGCTACCAAAGTTGAACATGTCCAACTTCGCCAGCGCTGATAAATACTCGCCGGCTTCTAAACGCCAGCGGCGGAATTGTTTGATCACATTGAGCTGATCGACGGCTTCTTACCAGCCGCGTCTTACCAGCGCTGGTAAGAAGTCTAATGTGACCCGCATTTTGTTTGACAGAGTTGGCCGCCGCTGCTTGCTGGTGCCTTCTTACCAGCCGCGTCTTACCAGCGCTGGTAAGAAGCCTAATGTGACCCGCGCTTAAACGTATTTAACTGGATGTGAGCCGTGTGAGCTTTCTGCGTGCCTGACAATATTACCATTCCAGCTTACCAATTTCCAAATTGATTCGAAATCACAAAAGTGTTCGATTCCTAATTTTCCAAATTCCAGTTTGATTCGAAATCACGAAAGTGTTCGATTCCTAATTTTCAAATTTGTCGATAGACCAATACTATTATTTTCTTCTATCCGATCGATAGGACTAATGTTTGGGCTAATTTCGCTGGTTCCTTCGTTTTCAATTAAACAAATGTGGACTGTATATTTTTTAATACAAAACTGATAAAGTGTAAAACACATCTAATCCTTACAAGCTTTACTATCTAATTGCCCGGATCGCGCCGTTCGAGCCATCACTACCCCAAGTCGCGCATGCTCTCCACCAGAACGGTTTTACCGGGCGCCAACAAACATTTCAAAACGATTACAAATAAAATCCGGCGTCAACAACTACTGATACTTATAATAGTGCGAATAGTAGAAAAATATTAATCTCAATTTTGTTTTCTTTCTATTGCTACTTCTGTATTATTTTAGTTTTACTAAAACACCAAAATGAGCGCTTAGCAACTTGGTGTAGTGCAAGTTTGATATCGCCCTGATGTATAAGTAAACAATTGAAAAAAAAATCTAGTTTTATGGAAAGTTATTAAGAATTGTAAAAAAAAATATTTAAAAATTTATTTTAATAACTATCCTTTCTAAGGAACTGTAAATGACTTTCCACATATATACAAACAGCTTAAATGAAAATTTATTTAAAAAAATATGAATATATAAGATATTAACATTTCTAAAAGTATTTTAAAAAAGTGCATTTAAATCTTCACGAGGTAGCTCCCTCTGGCGTAAAAATGCATCGCAACGTAAGGGGAGAAGCGAAAATTCTAGGACTTACGATTAATTATTTTTTCAAGATTATTCGAACCGAACGGAAAACGTGGTGATGGGTAAAATTTCGTATAGTGCAGCTTATAAAAGTGGTAAATATAAATTTTTAACTGAAAAACGTCGAAGTCGCAAAAATGCTCAAAAGGAAGGTTATGTGTTTATTTAATGTTTTTTTGGGTATTTTAATTTTCTCAATTGTTTTTGAAATTATTTCTGTTTCATAAAATTTTTTGGTTTTTAATTATGTTATGATGCAGGTGAAGATCGGAAACAACCGTGAAATAGGGCCTTATGCGTTATACTGCACTACATTATTTTTTTGATTTATAAATTTTTAATGGTTTACCTCCAACCAAAAAAAAATTTTTTTTCAAATTTTTTTTTTACATTTTCGAGATCACCGTGTTCAGAAACGTAAAGATTTGCAAAAAATACCGTCTGTCGGACGGTCTGTCGTTAGATTTTCTCTCTTGCTTTATTGCTGAACCGTTCGACCAATCACGACCAAATTTGGTATGGTAGTAGAGTTTACAATAGATAAGTGAAAATAAGGTTATCGTCACGATCTGTCAATCAGGAGTGCCACTACAAGAAGATAACACAAAATTTTTAAATACGTTTTTGTCTTGTGTTTTAAAGACCTTGAAAAGCTTTATCAAGGATATGTGAAAATAACTTTCTATCTGTCATCTGTCAAAAATTACAAGCTGTTAAAGTTGAAACTTCAAAAGTGAATAACTCATGAAATACTGAAGGGATCTCAACCAAATTTTGTATGTATGAATATTGCTTCCCTAGGACTTGGCAGCATATGAAACTATTTGATAAAAATCAGGAATTCAACATTCAAAAGATTACTTTTTTTGCGAAATCTTGAAAAAGTCTTTGTCTCTCGATTTTCTTTGGCATTTCTGCGCCGATGGCAATCAAACTTTTTGGACCTATGTCTGGTGGGCTCTAGTGGTGAAAATACGGTTTTGACAGAAAAATCTTTGCCTGGGCTACCACAGCAAAATAAATTTAAAAAATGAAAATGTCATCTTATCTCCGGAAATGTTGAAGCAATTGTCTCAAAATTTTATGTCCTAATAGAGCTTTTAATATTCACGGATTGGTGAGAAAACAATTGAGCTAAATCTAAAAGCTAGAAAATTACATAAAATTATTCATTATTTTCTCGTCCATAAGTTATAACTGAAATGAAATAAAACCCTTAAACTTTTTGTCGACGTTTCGAGTTATATTCTACTCTTCATCAGGACTAGAAATGATACAATATTCAGAATTACAAAATTACAATTAAAAATCGAATCTCACCTTCAGCATTAGGTTAAAACCATAAATATGAAAAGCATCACAAAAAACGAAAAAATCAAACTATTAATCATCAAACACGCCTACAGATGCCTATCAGTTAAAAAATTTCTAATAAATTACAACAACTATAAAATTAAACCAGTCAAAATATAAAATATCTTCAAATTCAATATATAAAACTGAGATAAACAGACATACGCAGATATCTAATCACAAAAATGCGGAACGATCACCCGGTGTAATTGAAATTGAATGGGAACACTTAAGACCAATGGATAGGAAAGTTCCATATATAGGTATAGCTACATAAATTCGTAAAATTTAACAAATTCAGTTTATGTAAGTAGGTAAATTAAATATAATTAAATATTTAACCTGCATTTATAATAATAATGCATGCGCGTTTGTAAACTTTCACTAATGCCAATTACAATGACAGTATAGCTTCATTTATGGAATTAGAAGAGCTCCTTTGTTAGGATTATTAGCCGAACAAAAAGGGGTAAAATTAAACAAAGTACTAATGTACTTATTTATAAACCTAACGTTTTGCATTTGTTTGGTATTTTATTTTTGAAATATCATTTCAGAATTCAAAATTAAACTCAAAAAAACTCAAACGGTAAGGTAAATTGCGAATTGCTATGAATATGTCTCAGTTTATACGCTCGACGAGATTGACTTGGGGATGGTTGTTCGCGTTATACCACACGTAACTGGTTTTTACATAGAGATTGTTTTCACGTCCCAACCAGCAGGGATCTTTTTCTATTTCTTCTCAATATTTTGGATCAACCAATCAAATCAAAATAATTTGGTATTACCGATATCCGAAACTGATCAAGTTTTGATTTGGCTCTTATCGTTTAGAATAATTTTAAAGTGGTTTGAACTTTTAAATCGCTCTATATAGTACATTGTTTAATAATTTAAATTGATGTACTTGACTTTTATCATGTATTTGTAATATCCAAACGATATTATATATACATAGCACATTTTACGATAAACTTGAGTTAAACTGTTTGAATTGAACGGTGAACGTGAAGAAATGTTGCGTTTAACATTATTTCTGGTTTGTATTACTACAATATTAGTGTTTTGCAAAGCTGATTATTGGAGTGACAGAGATGAATTAATCAAATTGGAAGAATCGCGAATGATGGGGTCTTCAATTGAATTGGAGCCAGATGAAATAGAAGCAAATGAGATAATAATGAAATTTAAATTAATGGAACACGAAGAAGGATTCAAAAACCCAAAATCATATTTAGCAAGTAGACACTTTTTTGAAGTCCGAAGCGAAATACAAAAGTCAGAGGTATATAAAATACTCAAACTAATGCCAAAGGGAGCTGCTCTACATAGTCATGATATGGCGTTGGTATCTGACGATTATATGTTCCAACAAACCTTCAGAAGAGATTTGTACGCTTGCCCTACCTATAACCGTTTGACTGCTAAGTTTTTAAAAAATCCACAAGAAGATAAAACTTGCAACTGGATCTTATTGGAGACATTGAGAAACCAAAATTCCTCCTACGATACGTGGGTACGTTCACAATTAACTTTAAATGTTAAAAGTCCCAAAGAAGTATATTCCGACATAAATGTTGTCTGGCAGGCCATGAGAGACATTTTTGACACTATCCGTCCCATGGTAACATATAAACCACTTTTTGAAGACACTTTTTATGAAGGATTACAAGAACTATACGATGACAACGTTTTCTATTTGGAATTTAGAGGGGACTTACCAACCGTTTACGACTTGGATGGAAGATTATATAGTAAATTGGAAGTTATGCAAATATACCATGATGTAATTAAAACATTTAAAGCGACACATCCACACTTTGTAGGTGCAAGACTAATATATGCTCCTAATAGACAACCTGGCGTTCTAAACATCAAGAGCGAAGTGGAATTTGTAAAGGAACTAAAACAAAAATTTCCTCACTTGTTAGCGGGATTTGATTTGGTCGGACAAGAAGATTTGGGATCGCCATTAAAGGATGTTATTAATTATTTACAGGAAATTCCCAGGAACATTGACTTTTATTTTCATTCTGGAGAAACTAACTGGTATGGTGCTACGGATATAAATTTAATAGATGCTGTTCTATTAGGAACAAAACGGATTGGGCATGGATATGGTCTTACAAAACATCCAGAGATAATGAAACTCGTCAAAGAACGAAACATTGCGATTGAAGTCAATCCAATATCCAACCAAGTGTTAATGTTGGTTGAAGATTTACGGAATCATCCAGCTACCATTTTGATATCTCAAGGATTTCCAGTGGTAGTTAGCTACGATGATCCGAGTTTGTGGTCTGGAAAGGGTTTATCTTACGACTTTTATATGGCATTTATGGGTATAGCTAGTAAAAATGCAAACTTAAAGTTCCTGAAGCAATTGGCACTAAATTCTCTTGAATATAGCTCTTTACCGGCAGAAGAAAAACAATTAGCAATAAAATCATGGGAAGACAAGTGGAAACAGTTTATTCAAACCGTAATTGCTAATTATCCTAAAAATCAATAAAACTTTAGAATAATGATGGATAAGGGGATATTGAACAATGGGTAAGGTAGTGAATCAGTCTCAGCTCAAATTTAACTGAAATTTATACCCAATTTTTTTTTTTTGATTTTTTTAGGGCTAAATAATTGTTGACCGATTATATTATTAAAATGTTAAACTAATTATGCACAAAGTTTTCAAATTCAAGACTAAACTTTGCAAAGGATTTCACCATACATATTTTGTGACATCATCAGACGATAAATTTAGCAGTCAATCCGGACCAAACAATCTCTCGAATCCCGAATATTTTTATTTGAAGTGAAAATATAAACAACACCTTTTTGATAATCAGATCCTTACTTGCTAAAAAACATTCCCCAAACTAATAGCAAAACAGTTCCTTTCCTATCCAAAAATCCCCAGCAGATTTCAAACTACCAGATAGGCCAGCTTTCTTCCTCTTCCTATTTATTGATATTTAAATGTTCTAAATGTAAAAAAGTATTTATGTTTTAGGGGCATTTACTTTTGAGAAAAATTATAGTTAAATTGTAATTGAGGCTGATTTCACTACCTTGTCAGATTATAACCTATAAAATTTGAACACTGAATGTTAGCAGATATGATTGAAAATCCTGTAAATTTTGCTTTATGCCATTTTATAGTATATTCTACGGCCTGTTTCTTTTAAGTTCATTAAAGTAATAAGTTTAGTTAATTCTTTATTGTTATTATGATTTCTTAAACATCATAAGTTCAATTATGGTTTGGTTAAATAAAGATTGTAATTAAATCAATTTGTTTCATTTCAGACTCATTAAAAAAATTACAGAGGTGTTCGATTATAATGTACCTCAAGAAACCGATTACTTTATATATTTGTTTTTTATTTTATTATAAAATATTTGAATTATCTGGTTGTCTCGCCAATTAGTTGAGGTTGCAACAACTGTGAGTGGGAAAACCAAGCAATTCCCGTAAAGAGGACCTTAAGAGCGATCGAAACAAAAGTTGTCTCCTGAATTTTTAATTATGATTTTCATTTTGAGTTTTATATTTTTGAGAAATAAAAGTGACATTGATCTTCCATAAAGGGATTTTGACTTGGATTAAGATTTTGGAGATAAAATAGTTAATTTAGATTTGGATACGGCGACAGATGGACAATTTATCGCAAAATTTATTATTATTAATTGTTTATTTAAAGTAAAACTTCAAAATTATTAAATTTAAATAAATTTAAATAATTTAAATAAATAACTACAATTCCGTAGTACTACAAACAACAATTTACTTTCTCGTTAGTGGCCAGTTATCGTGTTATTTGACGATTATAATCGATACTGACGACATTGAACAAAATAATGAAGGACGCCCCCCCCCCGTCATTAAACTAATCAGCAAAATTAAACTGCCTCCTTTCTGGGCAAGAAAATCAGAAATTTGAATTCATTAAGGGGAATCCCACCAGGCAAGTACTACAAAACGAGTTTTAGCTAAACTTGAATTAATAATGTAATTAATAAGGTAAGAAGTGCTGCCAAGGTACACCATCAAGTTTAGCACAAATTAAATCTGTTTAAACATGTGTTTTATTTTGTGTCCTGTAGCTCAAAATTGATAATTCTATTTATATTATGTAATTTGTGAAATAGTAGTTTCATCATTGCCCATCCTGTATTAGTAACGTCATTGCTCGGACAATGATGTAAAAAATACATATAAAATTTTAAATGTCAACATCGACCAAATTGCATGGGCATTGACGTTATTGTCCGGCCATTGACGTTAATGGCCGAATTATCAACATTGACCGCAACATATACATAGTAAAGAGTAAACTCGAAAACCTATAAAAATTTAATCTCTCCACAATTTGAGTAGTTTCAAGGTCCCAATTTAAAATAAATAAAAACAATAAAATAAAAGTTATTAAAATTTTTAATTATAATAATAAAATTCTCGTCCAAACTTTGATATATATAGTATATGAAAATTGAATATTGAGCTTAGAGGACTAATGAAACTAATTTTTTTACAATTTTGAAGCCCAATATTTAATTTTATTGAAGATAAAATTTGTTTTAGCAATTGTTGAAGCAATTGGCAATCAATTCAATACACTACAGTTCCTTATCGGCAACGGAAAAAAACTCAGCCATGATTTTATGGGAAAGTAAGTGGTACGAATTTATAGATTCATTAATTACTACTGATACTTATAATACTTATGCCACTACAAGAAGATAACACAAAATTTTTAAATACGTTTTTGTCTTGTGTTTTAAAGACCTTGAAAAGCTTTATCAAGGATATGTGAAAATAACTTTCTATCTGTCATCTGTCAAAAATTACAAGCTGTTAAAGTTGAAACTTCAAAAGTGAATAACTCATGAAATACTGAAGGGATCTCAACCAAATTTTGTCTGTATGAACATTACTTCCCTAGGACTTGGCAGCATATGCAACTATTTGATAAAAATCAGGAATTATACATGAAAAAAAGATTACTTTTTTTGCGAAATCTTGAAAAAGTCTTTGTCTCTCGATTTTCTTTGGCATTTCTGCGCCGATGGCAATCAAACTTTTTCGACGTATGTCTGGTGGGCTCTAGTGGTGAAAATACGGTTTTGACAGAAAAATCTTTGCCTGGGCTACCACAGCAAAATAAATTTAAAAAATGAAAATGTCATCTTATCTCCGGAAATGCTGAAGCGATTGTCTTAAAATTTTATGTCCTAATAGAGCTTTTAATATTCACGGATTGGTGAGAAAACAATTGAGCTAAATCTAAAAGCTAGAAAATTACATAAAATTATCCAATATTTTCTCGTCCATAAGTTATAACCAAAATCACTTATCGGGAATTTGGACCAATGGTCAGAATGAAATAAAACCGATAAACTTTTTGTCGACGTTTCGAGTTATATTCTACTCTTCATCAGGACTAGAAGTGATACAATATTCAGAATTACAAAATTACAATTAAAAATCGAATGTCACCTTCAGTATTAGGTAAAAACCATAATATGAAAAGCATCTCAAAAAACGAAAAAATCAATCTATTAATTATCAAACACGCCTACAGATGCCTATCAGTTAAAAAATTTCTAATAAATTACAACTATAAAATTAAAATTAAATTAAAATTCAATATATAAAACTGAGATAAACAGACATACGCGGATATCTAATCACAAAAATGCGGAACGATCACCCGGTGTAATTAAATGGGAACACTTAAGACCAACGGATTGGAAAGTTCCATAAGCACAAAAAATTAATTACTTGGTGTTAATGAGGTTCCCATAAAAAATACTTAATTTTTGGGTATCCTCTCTGTAATTTATGCATTGTTTGTTTTTCTTAATAAAAAACATTTCACTGATGTTGCTTTTTAGGGCGTTGGCTTCACAATCCAGGATTTTGCAATTATTGAAATTAAAACTATGTCCTGTATCAGTGTGGTGTTGCACTAATGTTGTGGTGCCCCATCCATTATCTCTTCCTCCACTTTCAACTTCTTTACTTGTAGCAAAGCCACTGTTTGGTTTGCCCGATATATGTGCCTGAACAACCATCACATTAAATTTCATAAACAACCTCGGATCGTTTGTTGTTGTCTATAGGGTCCTTAAGCTGGGAAAACAATCCCCTGTGGTCTTTTAGATTTTTTAGATTTTAGATTTGGTTTGTAGACAAACTAATAAAAAAATGCGAGCAGGAAAGAGAAAAACTGGAGAAAATGGAATCGGTGGAAAGTGAACCACACAATGTTAAATATTTTAAGATCCCGTACATAAGGGAGTTAACAGAAAAACTTACCATGGTGCTAAAACCCTTCTGTACTCTCCCACCATACAATCTAAAAGACCACAGGGGATTGTTTTCCCAGCTTAAAGACCCTATAGACAACAACAAAAGATCCGAGGTTGTTTATGAAATTCAATGTGATGGTTGTTCAGGCACATATATCGGGCAAACCAAACAGTGGCTTTGCTACAAGTAAAGAAGTTGAAAGTGGAGGAAGAGATAATGGATGGGGCACCACAACATTAGTGCAACACCACACTGATACAGGATATAGTTTTAATTTCAATAATTGCAAAATCCTGGATTGTGAAGCCAACGCACTAAAAAGGAACATCAGTGAAATGTTTTTTATTAAGAAAAACAAACAATGTATATTATACAGAGAGGATACACAAAAATTAAGTATTTTTTATGGAAACCTCATTAACACCAAGTAATTTATTTTTTGTGCGTATGGAACTTTCCTATCCGTTGGTCTTAAGTGTTCCCATTCAATTTCAATTACACAGGGTGATCGTTCCGCATTTTTGTGATTAGATATCTGCGTATGTCTGTTTATCTCTGTTTTATATATTGAATTTGAATAAATTTTATATTTTGACTGGTTTAATTTTATAGTTGTTGTAATTTATTAGAAATTTTTTAACTGATTGGCATCTGTAGGCGTGTTTGATGATTAATAGTCTAATTTTTTCGTTTTTTGAGATGATTTTCATATTTATGGTTTTAACCTAATACTGAAGGTGAGATTCGATTTTTAATTGTAATTTTGTAATTCTGAATATTGTATCATTTCTAGTCCTGATGAAGAGTAGAATATAACTCGAAACGTCGACAAAAAGTTTAAGGGTTTTATTTCATTCTGACCATTAGTCCAAATTCCCGATGAGTAATTTTAATTACATAAAATATTAACTGAAATCTTAAATTATTTTTTGTTTGAAAATTTGTTAAATGGCTTGTAAAAAATGACATATGTTCGAAAATTTAATAATAATTAATCTGTCAGTTATCAGTATTTAAATAATTTAATAACGGAAAAAATTCTCATCCAAAGCAGTAATAGTATCCAATATCCCGATAATCTTTTTATTTAATTTAATAACGATTGAAAATTTCTGTGCTATATGTGAAAATAAATAAATAATGCTATGTGTAATGGTGAGATACAATAAATTTTAAAAATTCATCAAATTTTAATGGGAATCCCGTCATCATATGTAATTCTGTAAGGTTTGTCTAATTGAATTGAACCGCAAATTTAGTATTTCTATATAGGATAATTTTTTGTGTTGAACGGTCATTAATGCAGTAGAAAACGAACACACGCTCTATATTCCAGAAAGAAAATTAGGGAAAAAGTCAGGGGAAACAGAGATTTGTTCCACTTACGAAACCTGTTTCCTCTGGCTTCAAAATTAATATTTAAGTTTTGATTATTTTATTTAAAAACTGATTATTTGCATTAACAAATATAAACGATAATTATGTGTAACAATAGAGTGTCCATTATTTCTTAAGTTGGTTTTTTTTTGTTGCCGCTCCATGAATTTTTAGTTTTTTTTTTGATTTTTTTTTATTAAATTTTTATTTTTTTTATTAAATTATTTTTATTATTTTTTTTTTAATTTTTTTTTTATTAAATTTTTATTAAATTAGTAATAATTTTAATCGTGTTTTAATTCAATGCAAAAAGTCCAAAAATCCCATGTTATTTAAATGGGAATTATAACATGATTTCGGCACGATTTAATTAGAAAATTAAGAATTTTTTTGGGTTGGATATCGTTTTTTGGAAATAATAACAACTTAGGAAATAACGGACACCCTAGTGTAACAAAGATAGAAATAAAATATCATGTCATACGAAATATCATGTCTCTACGAAATCAGAATTATGACGAGACTTGAAATTCCGTGACGGCTACTATACACACCAATCTTTAAATCTTTAACAGATGCCGTTAAAATTTGGTGACGATATTTTTCACAGTGTAATAATATTTTTTCTTTTTCAAACATTTTTAGTCCTACCCTGTCAAAAGTGTTAAATTATTGTATTTTCATTGTTTTTTAAATAAATTATAATTTTCTACGCTATGTATTCTTATCTTTATAGTTAAAATTCTATTACTTTAATATTTGTTTTATATTTTGTTTAAGATTGATAATATACTACTATGTAGGTATCTACTTATTCGTATATATTATGATACTTTTTTAGTTTTAGAAGTTACCACTGTTTTAAATTTAAATCAACCGCCTATTTTTCAGCCAATTACTTTATTAGGCGTTTTCCATAAGGCGTTTCTAAAAAATCCTGGAGGGGCATCATTACTGACGTCAGTGTGTGCACATAGACTCTTAACTGTTATCACTTATTTATATTATGTAAAATGTGTACGATACTGAGTTCTAACGGTGACAATAATAATATGTAAATGTAAAATGTAAATGGGTATTTTTTAGAGCTGCACGAGATTCAATCTGTGGAACCCTCCTCGCAACCTGACAGTGAACAGTCCTCTGGCAAGATTTATTTTCAGTTCTTTTTGTATATTATATTTTATTTCTACAAAATTTATTTTCTTATAATAGATAAAATATTTTCTGTATAGAAGGAATAACATAACTTAATTATATTTTGTGATACCTTCCAATGAAATCAAATTAAACAGTCCTCTGGGCAACAGTCCTCTGGTCCATAACAGATCAGTGGACCGTTTCCACCTCCAGAGGAATGCCTGTATATATATTGGTCATTATTTCATATACACATATCTTTTGAGTATGGCGCCAAAGAAGAAAAAACTCTCTAAGGTAAAGATTTTACAAAAAAAAAGAAGCTGAGCGAAAGCGATATGAGCATAACTAAAACGACCCATATGAGAAAGGGAAATTCACTAAATGTTGATGTGGTTATAACCTCAAAGTTTATAAAATGTTTATGTTATAAATATTTATAACTAATTTATGGAAGATTGACGTAAGAAAAGATGAATATTTGGGTAATGGAAATGATTATGGTTTAATTAAAGAAATATTATATTTAATAAATAAGGGCGTGACGATAACCTAAAACATTTACCTGTCTTAATTTAAGTAAAAATCAATTGGATGTTTTTACTGTGATGATTCAATTTGTGAAGCAACGATAAAGGTAGAAATTAATTTTTTTATAAAAAGAAAACCATTTGATTAAACTCGATTTGAAATTATAACTTATGTTTCCACTCACCTGTCTGCAAATTTAATGTTAAACCAATTATGCACTTTGACATCTTTACACTAGATTATAGGATTTATTTATGTTTAATGCTGCAAAATAAATAACTTTCACAAAATTTTTTAAATATTTTTTTTAAATAATTTTTTTTAAATAATTTAAAAGTTTTTTTAAATATAAATTCCGAATTTATTTCTGGTTCTTTTCTCTTTTTTATGCTATAAAAATCTTCTTTTTTCTGAACAAAAATATAAAAATTTAGAAATATTAAAAACACAAACTTGATTTTCGTTCCTCATACTTTCGAGACTCTACTGTATTTCCAAAGTTAAATTTCAACGCAGTTGTGAAATTTGTATGGAAAGCGTCGCACTTGATTATTTCAAGTTAATTTAAATTTAGATGATAAAATTATTTAAAAAGAGTCTCATGCTCACAAAATATTTATTGCTGGTGATGAAACGAACCGCGTCTACAAACCATACCAACCCGTACAAACCCCGGATATGTAGTCTCTGATAGCCAGCATAATCAGAGTTAATCACTGATGCTCTGAATGGGGTAGTGCTAAAATTGACACAAAAAACCCATTCCACAAGCTTGACCTAAATTTTCAGCATCCAGTTATATTCAAAAACACAAAAAAAAACAAAGCATGACTACTTGCGTCCCGACAAACTAGGTTAATTCATCTCCACAACCTCTCAATGAACTTTCTTTGACTCCTTTACCTCCTCTCCCCAAACTGTGACTCCCAAGTACGGCGATAATGATGAGAGCTTGGGCCCCTGGCCTAAACGCCCCCCACCAGAGTCGCAATTTCCACTCCAGGCTGCATTTTACTGAGGGTTACTACTTCTGCTGTCCAAACACGCAAAAGTGTAATAAGCTTGATTGCTGTGGATCGTAGGCCTCCCACTTCACGCGATTTATAAGTACTGGTAGTACTTACAGTTAAGTAATTTCTTCTAATTTAAGTTATTTTAGAGAAAGAATTTCTAGTAGACTGAACCATTAGGGGTTAGTCCAACTCTGCAAAAAATACTACTATTAAAATCATAAAAACATTTTTCAAAAGCGACTTGACATGGAGTTATTGCAACTCATATAATTTTCTGATTAGTTATCACTGCAACTACATTTACTTATTCATGCAACACTAATTTTACTTACAGGTATATTGCTACGACTCGGTGAAGAACCTTAAATCGTGCATACTTATTTTATTAAACTTTCTGGAATAATGCCAGCTAAATATCGAACCTCAGCCTTTTGCCTTATCGTCGAATGAATGTGAAATCTTCAATCTTTTAATTCAAAAAAAATCCTACTGAGTATTGAATGAATTTTGAAATTTTATTTTTGTTAAGCAAAACAATTGAATTCCAATTTAAAATTTAATTTACAATTATTGCCAGTTGACGCACCTTTGTTCCGATCCGAATAAATTTCCGCATAAATCACGCGAGCACATATAATGTTAAGTTTTATGCAAACCTGTTCCGCTTAATTCTGTATTCCTATCTGCTGCGATAATTCTTAACCCAATTGGGTACACTTCAATGGGTTGTGGGTACTTCTTCTTCTCTCCCAAGTTAAAAAAGGAACTGTCTTCTCGAATTCCAAATGAATTTCTACTCCACTAAACTAAACCTTCCAAATTATTTTTCCAAAAGGTGAACCGCTGGTTTTCGTCTAAAAATTGAATTTATTTTTATTTGTTCGAAAAATTTAATTTAAATTCACTTAGTGTATGCTTTGGTTTTCTAAACACACACATGCACAAAGTCTCTTTCGAGAGCTATATGGTCAAACTCGACACGATCTTCCCCTTTGAAATTCAATCGTAAACTTTAAACACGGCCTTCCCCGTTGGGATTCAGTCACGAACTTCATTTATTTTTACTTGTTATCTTTATCAATCTGTTACCCAGACAATTCAATTTTTTCTTCGTTCAATTTTTCAAATCAATGCTTGTTATCCGATAACGCGATTTTTTTTAATCATAAGTTCGTCCGCACGCGCGCACAGTTGGCAATATTTTGTTTTATACACACTTTAAGTTTTTTCAATTTTAGCTTGTTTACTTAAATTATAAAATTTGATTTGTTATTTTTTTATACATTATCGGACTGTAAGGTTTTCTTGAATGAAAGTTTTCCCTTTTACAAATTTTACATTGATTAATAATTTTATTTAACAACCTAGGTTCGATTGCTTGCTTTCTTATTTTTCGACTTCCAGGATCCTTTAAACTAATTTTGTAGGACCATGGAAGTCTCCCACGTCTGCTGGCTTCAACCGCCCACGTGTTTAATCGCATTATATTATACAATGTTCACATTTTAACATACAGAAATTCTAACTGCATTAAAATAGGTACCTAGGGCCGCTAGGTAAATCGGGGGTATTTCATTTCATTAATAATATAATTTTTCAAAATTGCACTTCTTCCGTCTCTGTAATATTGAAGCTAAACGTTCCCTACAATTTTTGATTGTTATTAAACTATTAAAAGTTAAAAAAAAATTAAAATGTGGATTTTTGATCGTGTCCTATCAACCTATCAAAAATAGATACTCCTTCCACAATACATATCCAAAAAGTAACAATAGGCTACCGCAAAAGCAGCACCTCTAGTGCATGCTGATGGTTTAGCAATCCGGTACGCGACAACTCGGCGATTCTCACTCGGCGACAGTCAACTCGGCGACGGTCAGCTCGGCGACCAGTCAACTCGACGACGGTTAACTCGGCGATGTGTTAACTCGGTGACGATCACCTTGGCGACAGTCATCTCGGCGATCGATTAACTCGGCGACAGTGAACTCGGCGACCGAGTTGGTTAAATCAAATATTATTCAAATATATTGCTAAGTTGGATATATATGTTAAATTGTTATTGTTTTATTTCAAAATTATTTTTGTTTATTTATTTATTTTATTTATTAAAATTATTTATTTTTTAATTATTATTTTAAAAAATAAAAATACTTAATCTAGCCTATTTCTCTAGCCATTGGGCAAACCATTTCTTTTCCTTTTTTTTATTGTTTATGATTTTGGTGTATCATTAATTGGATTATAATTTCTTATACTTCTATGGTTAACTCTTTCTTTAAATTATCGCCTTAATCAATTATTAAGAACGTGGGAATTTTGGACTATAAGTGGATTTTGTTTATAAAAAGAATAAAAATTATCTTTTCTTGGAATCATCTCCGAGTTGACGGGTCGCCGAGTTGGCCGTCGCCGAGTAACCCTGTCGCCGAGTTAATCGATCGCTGAGTTGACCTTCGCCGAGTTGCCGTCGCCGAGTTGACGGTGTCCGATTATTATGATATTATTTTGTCAAAAAATTTGTCAATATCACGTAAAAAAATGATTAAAGATTTTTTAATAATTTAATCATAGGTATGTATTGTATTGTATATTATGTTAGCTCTGAAAATGAATCAAATTTAAACGATTCGAAACGTCGGACAATTAAATTGTTTAATAAACCTCTAACTCAAAAATTCTGTATCTTATTAACAAACTGCTATACCAATTTGTATTTCAGAATAACTAACAGATATAGGGCTTAAAATTACCCTCCGAGCTATAATCTATTGATTGCGCCCTTAATACATAAATAACTATCGTATTTTTAAATTGAAGCACTTGACTTTTATCATTTATTTGTAATATCCAGACGATAATATACATAAATATATAAATAATACAATATAAGAAATATATATTGCATTTTACGATAAACTTTAGTTAAATTGTTTGAACTGAACGGTGAACGTGAAGAAATGTTGCGTTTATCATTATTTCTGGTTTGTATTATTACGATATTGGTGTTTTGCACAGCTGATTATTGGAATGACAGAGATGAATTAATCAAATTGGAAGAATCGCAAATGATGGGGTCTTCTATTGAACTGAACCTAGATGATATAAAAGCAAATGATATAACAATGAAATTTAAATTAATGGAACACGATAAAGGATTTAAAAACCCAAGATCATATTTAGCAAGTAGGCACTTTTTTGAAGTTCGAAGCAAAATACAGAAGTCAGAGATATACAAAATACTCAAACTAATGCCAAAAGGAGCTGCTCTACATAGTCATGATCTAGCGTTGGTATCCGAAGATTACTTGTTCCAACAAACCTACCGAAGGAATTTGTACGCTTGCCCTTCCAAAAAACGTTTGACCGTTAGGTTTTTAAAAAATCCACAACAAAATAAAACTTGCAACTGGATCTTATTGGAAACATTGAGAAATCGAAAATCCTCCTACGATACGTGGGTACGTTCACAATTAACTTTAAATGTTAAAAATCCAAAAGAAGTATATTCCGACATAAATGTTGTCTGGCAGGCCATGAGAGACGTTTTTGACACTATCCGTCCAATGGTAACATATAAACCACTTTTTGAAGATATTTTTTATGAAGCATTACAGGAACTATACGATGACAACGTTTTCTATTTGGAATTTAGAGGGAACTTACCAACCGTTTACGAATTGGATGGAAGATTATATAGTAAATTGGAAGTTATGCAAATATACCATGATGTAATTAAAAAATTTAAAGCAAAACATCCACACTTTGTAGGTGCAAGACTAATATATGCTCCTAATAGACATCCTAGCGTTCTAAACATCAAGAGCGAAGTGGAATTTGTAAAGGAACTAAAACAAAAAATTTCCTCACTTGCTAGCGGGATTTGATTTGATCGGACAAGAGGATTTGGGATCGCCATTAAAGGATGTTATTAATTATTTACAGGAAATTCCCAAGAACATAGACTTTTATTTTCATGCAGGAGAAACTAATTGGTATGGTGCTACGGATATAAATATAATAGATGCTGTTCTATTAGGAACAAAACGAATTGGACATGGATATGGTCTTACAAAACATCCAGAGTTAATGAAAATCGTCAAAGAACGAAACATAGCGATTGAAGTCAATCCAATATCCAACCAAGTGTTAATGTTGGTTGAAGATTTACGGAATCATCAAGCTACCATTTTGATATCTCAAGGGTTTCCAGTGGTAGTTAGCTACGATGATCCGAGTTTGTGGTCTGGAGAGGGTTTATCGTACGACTTTTATATGGCATTTATGGGTATAGCTAGTAAAAATGCAAACTTAAAGTTTCTGAAGCAATTAGCACTAAATTCTCTTGAATATAGCTCTTTACCGGCAGAAGAAAAACAATTAGCAATAAAATCATGGGAAGACGAGTGGAAACAGTTTATTCAAACCGTAATTGCTAATTATCCTAAAAATCAATAAAACTTTAGCATAATGATGGATAATACAGCAGTGTGGCGTAAAGCACACTAGGGACTACTGCCGTCCCCAATTTAAAATAAATAAAAAACGAATAAAATAAAAATTATTAAATTTTTAAATTATTGCCATAAACTTGCATAATAATAAATTAATGATGAGTAATAGCTATTAAATTTTTAAATTTAAAAATATATAAGTAGTACTAAATTGCCTATGTAACTATTGATTATATAAAAGAAACATACACTAAAAAGTAATAATTAGCCAATAATAAGGCTAATCTCTAATTATGCAAGTTTATCCAATTAGTAAATACGTAATCGGCAATCATAAAGAGTATAGTTTAAATTAAATTTTTTAATTTGAGGTAGCTGAGGGTTGTGGGTGAGTTTTAACGCAACGCAAAGTGTACAGTCAAGTCTTTTATTTTCCTATCTAGAAAATCTTTTTTTTACAGTTTTTTGGTATTTCAGGTACTTCACGAGAAATTTAAAGCGGATCGCTTTCAAATGTGCACCCTATATAGCCTGTTTAGAATTTTTTAAATTGAATTTTCTCGAGTGCGTTTATCTGGTCCTATTATTTTGAGATAGTACTATTCAACCCCTGGCCTTTGTGTACTATAAGTAAATATAAGAATTTTTAAAATTCCGATTATCCCTTGTCAGATAAATATAAAATTGCTTACACAAAATATCACATCAGTACCTTCGCCCTTACACATGATACTCTAAAAGGAACTCAATAATTAGAGACCTGGTGTTGACTATAGACAATTAAATTTATTGACAGTTTCAGATAGATATCCTTTACCATACATTCAAAATTTAAACATGAACATTAAATGTTAAACGTTCTGAATTTTTAACAGATATGATATTGAGATGACAGAACCCTTTCAAGGATTATCTTGCAGGTCTAAGGTCAAATACAAGATACTAGTAGTTCCCGGCAAAGGAAACAAAGCCAAATCGGCTGGCACAATTAACGTATATCAACTTAAATGATCTGAAGATAACACCTCGGTTGATGTTAAGTGTTAATGGTTAAGAACAACGTTGTCCTAATCGAATCCTCAGATCCTTCAGTAAAAAACCTTATAGTGAACCACACATAATATATATGAACAAACAAAAAGCGGACGCATTTTAAAATTTAAATGCTAAATTAACGTTATAAAGTTAAGATTTCCTAGGATTTTCTAACAATTTCTGGATTTTCTTAAGATTTCATTAAATTTCTCTTCACATGTAAACCAGATTTCCCCAGCAATTTCTCACTTGCATTTTATGAAAAACTTAAATTATTTTTTAACGTTGTCGCACAGCAGCGGGCACACGTAAACCGATCAGCGGACACCATAGTGATCGCAAGCATAAGATTGAAGACTTCTGTTCTAGTGTACTAACGAACTGTGTAATATTAGATTACTCACATTGAAAGGCCCAAAGGACGTACTCACCCATCACTCTTTTGTAAGTTTCTAATTTTTTAGGTTGGTAATTCAATGTCCATCGACATTCAAGGCAAAGGCAGATACATAACGTATGTAAAGGAAGACGAGACACAAAACAAAACAAAGCAATGGCAGAACATGTGGAATGGAGACGGAAATGGAAGATGGACCCACGCGCTCATTCCAAACATTAAGAAATGGGTGGAGAGAAAACATGGCGAGGTTTCCAAGTTGGAAACACAAAAGACTTGGGCAGAAATTACAAAGTACATCGCCAGAATAATCAAAGAAAAGAAAAAAGGCGAATGCGAAGAGCAGAAACTAGTACACCATCGACAGTTGGAGGTCTAAACAAGAACAAAGCGAAATTCAAAATAAGAAGAAAAGGACTTGAAAAGGCGGAAGAGAACATAACAACAAAACAACTGCGTTAAATCTGCAGGAGCGGCGAAGAAATGTCTAACGACGGATACCACGATCCTTCAGTCTTCCTATGGAGTGGGATTTTAGTCAGTAGGAATCTGACATACCCCCCTTTCATTGGGGTGCACCTATGCATGATTTCCCGGTTTTCCAGTTTTCCAATTTCTAGTAATTCCCCACTAATTCCCAATAATTCCTCACTAATTCCTATTAATTCCCCACTAATTCCCATTAATTCCCCATTAATTTCACTAATTTCTTATTCATTCCCCAAATTTTTCAAGTAATTCCCCTAATTCTCCAGTAATTCCTCTAATTCCTTACTAATTCCTAAAGATTGTACACCAAAATTCCCCAGTGAAACACATCTCGGTTTCCCCACTCTCAACGCTCAAAACAATAGGTTGGTAATTTAAAATGAGCCAATCGGAGGTTAAGCAATAATCTGTGAATTATCAAAGTTATAAACCTAATTTGGACTGATGATTAAAATAATCAAAAAAATAATCAAAGAATAGAACACATTAACTTGAGTCCATCTTTTCCACTTCGAGATATCTATTGGATACGAAACTGTTGGATAAATTAATCAAAGACAACAGCAATTCAAATTCAAAGTAACAAATCAAAATTTTGATTGGTTACTGGATTAATTTGTCGAACAGATTCGTACCCGATAGATATCTCGAGGTGATAAAAGTGGGCATTAGTCCATAAAGCAAATTAATGAAAGTGAGATACATAAAAATCCATTGTTATCAACTGCAAAGAATATTAGCCCGGGATAAATACGAACAGGAATTGCTGGGGAAATCTGCTGTACAAGTGAAATAAAATCTTAGGAAATCCATGAAAATTCAGGGAAATTAGAGGACATTTTAGAATATCTTAGGTAATCTTACAAAATCCGATGAAATCTTACAATATAGAAAACCCGGGAAAATGTAGAAAATCATTGGGAATCCAAGAAGTCTTATAAAATTCACCTAAATTCAAAGAAATCTTAAGAAATTCTAGGAAAATCTTAAGAAATTCTAGGAAATCTTAAGAAATCTCAGAAAATCCAAATTAATTTTAGGAATTTTTTTTCTTTGTTTTTCCGAAAAGAAGTCTTAAAGCAGTCCAAGAAGAAATTTAGAGAAATCTTTGAAAAATCTCGTAAACGGAAATCTTGTGTACAAAAATTTGCCTTATGATTTTTCCCTTGCTTTTTCAATTTATTCAAAATAAATTTTTAAATAAACAATAATAAGTAAATTAGAATACAGGGTTCGAACTGAATTTTATAAATAAAATTCTCTGACTTTTCCAGGTTTTCCCTGACAAAGAATATAAATTTTAGTTGACATTGCGATAAATCTAAAAAAAAAATCTTAATTTTAAATAAAAAAATTTTTTTTTTAATTTTATTTTAAAATTTAAAGCAAATAAATTTTAAAATTAAAAAAAATTGTTTTTATTGTCTGAAAATTTAATTTCTCTGATTTAGCACTAAAAACGAGAAATTCCCTAAAAAAAAAAAAGTCGGAAAATGGAAAGATAAAAAAATCTTAATTTTACAACTAAATTAAAATTAATAATCTTTTTTAAATTATAAAATTAAAAAAATTTTATTTTGAAATTTAAAAACAAATTAATTTTAAAATTTAAATTTTCTTTTAAATTAAATTGTTTTCCCTGTCGGAAAATTTAATTACTCTGACTTGGCACTAAAAATGAGGAACTCCCTGACCTTTCTCTGACAAATTTAGGAAAATCTCTAATTCCCTGACTTTTCCAGATTTTCCAGACGAGTGGGAACCCTGGAATAGAAAAGTATCACTTCCTACTTACTGATGTAAGCTAATAATTATAAAAGGGTTACTAACATTTAAATATTTCTGTAAGCCCCACCAAAAGATAATTATGGTTACACCACTGGTGACGTCCGTTATTCAAATCCGAAATATCCACACAGAAATTCAACCAATATCAATAAATACATCAAGCCACTGGCATTTTTGTTGATGCATATTATTTAACATCTAATTTTCTTGAAAGTTAGTATTTGTAGATTTTATTAAGTTTTTACGTCCAAATAATTACTTTTGATTGATTGCGGAGTTCAAATTTAAAACCGTAAACGCCATCAGAAGGAGGGAATAGCATCAATAAAAATTATTTGGCAAGCGCCATCTAGTATGAAATAACAGAACAATAGTTCGTTTTTGAGAAAACTATTATAAAATCGTCATTGAAACCAATTACTACAATTAATTGACTTATCACATATGCTTTAATTGTATTTATATTAATTAAATTAATAGGAAACATTGCAAAAATATTTATAAATAAAAGATTTTCCCAAAAGTAATTCGGGTGCCACCTGTGGTTTTACTCGTTTACTGTCGTTAAAGATGGCCGTACACTTAAACATGACGGAGCTGTCAATTTGTCGGCTTTCTTTTCGAGCGCATTAAATTTTTTGTATTATATTCCGAAGTATTTAAAATTCTATTGATGTGAAATAAACTAATATTAATTTAAATAAAAAATGGGTCAAAATAGCGAATTGCTTGAAAATACTTGTCGGTTATGCGACGAAAATTGTTCGTTGATGCACAGTGTTTTTGAGAGGGTTCCCGAGGGTCAGCAAGTCATACAATTAATTCAGGACTGTCTGCGAATATTGGTAAGTTTTTTCTCCACTCTAGCTTGATGTATCCTAATGTTGATGTCTTTTTCAGATATATCGTACTGATCCTCTGCCCAAACAAATATGTGACAGTTGCTATCACAATTTACTTAATTTTAGTTCGTTTAAGAAAGTTTCCTTTGAAAACCTATACAGACAGAAAGAAAAACTACTGGAGTGTAATTTAGAAAATAATAAAAGTATTCAGTTGTACCTTAATGCTCTCGAACAAGACACGGTAAGATATGTTGCGTTATAGCATGTCTAGATTTTCTGCATAAAATTATGCAATAAGTAATATTGTTGGAAGTTTGTTGCCGTACTTTTTAGGTTAGAAAACAATATTTGTAGTTTTTTATAGCAAGGTATTTTGATTTGCAGTTTGATGATAACACTGTCGTAAATTGTGATGAAGAGGATAAAGAAAGTGGCAAGAGTTCGACAAGGAAGCCTTTAAAAAATTCATTCATTCCAGAAGCAATTAGTGATTCGGTGACGATTATTAAAATTCAACCCAATAATTGTGGGGAAAATAAATTAGTGAATGGCCACATCGTCATAGATGACGATGACGACGACGACGACGATAACTCTCAAATTAGTAATCACGGTAAAGATCGGGTAGACGACAGTCCATTTTCGCTCTCACAAAATGCTGAATCTCAAAGTGATGTTGATGTGGGAGACTTTCCCATAAAGCACCTGCCTAAAATCAGTACCACAAAAATTTCTGGCAAGAGACGTCGTGGCATCGACAATATTGAAGGTCCGACTCTTAAAAAGCGTAGATTTGTAGGACCCAAGTCAAGAGTGAATGAACGAAAAACGCGTTATTTGAAAATTTTGCATAAACAGAAGTTTGGAGAAAAAACGCTAACTCGTTACAATCCCTTATCATTAATGCAGTGTACGCTTAATGTAATAAATAAAATTTTTGTACCTGATTACGTCCCGGAAGATTCTAAAAAGATTGAATTGGATACTGTTAATGATGAAAAACTACATTCGTTGTACAACAACGATGAAAGTATACGAATAATTTTGGAAAACGAAAACTTTTGTAATTATTGTGATGCAGTATTTCCCAGTGAAACAGAATTGGCGGTTCACGAGAAAAATCACATGTTTGTGGTGCTGGGTGAGAAGATAGACTTGTCTACGACTTGGAAGCAAACCAATGAATCTGCGAAAATAAGTAATAAATGGTGGGAAGAAACGCCGCAAGACAAGAAATTAAATGGGGTTGACATACTGAAGGAGAAGGCTATTGCAAATTTTGACGATAGCACGGGACGTGTCAATGTTATCGATCCAGATGATGTCGATTTTAAAGATACAAAAGAGGGAATATTAAAACCTCGTACTAGCATAAAGAAGGAAGGTTTTTGTATGGAAGGCGAAGTGGTTTTGATCGACACGCAAGCAACGGTTAACGGCGTATTATTATCGGATTTACCTAAAGACGAGCGGAGAACTATATATCAAAATGTAACTGTAAATAGCGTGAAGCGTAAATTTTGTCCTCTGTGTCGATATACGTTTAAAGATAATTGGGCAATTGAATCTCATTACTTTTCGACGGCTTGCCATTTTACCTGCCGATTTTGTGGCGTTCGCTTTAATAAGCAACGTAACGAATTTGACAGTCATATTAAAGCCCATATTGAATGCGGCGATGTACACACTAACAAGATATTTGCTTCCCGAAAATTCCATTCCACGCCTAAAGTAATTCTCGCCAGTAATGTCAAAGAGAGACCAGCATATGTACCTCGGCAAGCTGCGGTTCCTAAAATTAAACCAATCAAAATGAAACATTTACTAGAGAAGCAAAATCACACTATAGAAATTAAGAAGGAAATTGATCCGGATGAGCCTGTGTACAACCACAGCTTTCAGAATGACACGAAACAAAATCAGGCTTACTTTTGTAGAAAATGCTATCAGATGTTTTATAAATTGGACGAATTTAATATTCACATCATTAACTGCACCGGTGGAAGCTCTTTTTCGAGTACGAGTTTGAGGAAAATTAACCCTTCGTTTGCCAAAGGTCTATCTTCACCAACACGTCAACCAGGTGAGATATATTTTATTACTTTAAGGCGGATTTTAAATTTCTAATTTTACCTTGGAACAGTTCACATTCAATTATGTAGAATAATTTAACCCTGGGCGGTCGCACTGGAACTACTTTGTCCTAAGCAGAATTTCAATTAGGAATTTTAATAATTACTAATATAAAAATAAAAACTTTTAGACTTAAATATTTGTGAATTCACATTCTAGAAGCATTCAAGAGTATTAATAAATCTTTTTAGATTTTTTAAATCACTTTAACACTTTGCAAACGGTACTTCCTCGTAAGACCTCGAAAATAGCGAAATTATATGAAAGAAATAAAACTTGTAACTTTTTTTGAAAATTAATGTCTAAAACTTTTATTTTGGATGGAAATTAAATTTAAAAAAAGATCCTTCGATTAGTAAAATTTCCCATGAGAGAAGACTATCATAGAGAAGGGTTTTATGAATAAAATACTACTTAAGTATAAGGAGGGGATTTTTGTAGCTGCTGAAAAACGGCTTGAGGGGGTGTAATCATTCTCCATAAGTAAAGTAAAAATACAAAATTTTGAATTTTCATGTAGAAAGAGTTTTTTGATTTGTATTTAAATTTTTTTGAAAATCACTGAAATATTTCAAATTGCACTTGTTTGGCAATCTTTGGAGACCTCTGGAAAGATCTTTAGAATTCCTGTTGAATCGTTGGAATTTTTGCAGGCTTCCCACTTGTCCTAAAATCTTCAAAATTTCTAAAATTATAAAATGTAAACTTCTTTCTTCTTATTTTCTTTTGGCTTTCCATTCCCAGTGGAATATCGCCACATTTTTCAATGTTTGAAATCCAGTTTGTTGGGGTGGATTAGTCCCCCCATTTTCACCTTCTTTCTCCAATTCACATCTCAAAGTTTTTGCGTCTTCCACGACCTTTTTCCACATCTTCCTCTTCAACATCCTAACTTTACATTCATCCACATTCATCTGTCTCAGATCTTCGATCACATCCTCCTTCCATCTCCTCCTTGGTCTTCTTCTCGGTCTATCTACATCAAGATTCCATTTCATTATTCTTAAGATGGCTCTTCCTTCTACACGTACTAGTTATCCTAATCTCAGAACCTTAACGTGTCTGACTAGATCAGCTTCCTGCAGCTCACTTGCTATCTCTCTATTTGTTCTTCTTTGATACTGTTCTTCGTTCACCTTTACAAGTCCCAGTATCATCTTTCTCTCAAATATCCTGAGTTTTTCTTCTTCTGTTTTTGTAAATCTGATCAGCTCGATTCCGTATGTTACCACGGGTCTTATCATGGTCTTATAAATTTTAATCTTGGTGCTCTTCATTACATTTTTATTTTTCAGCAGGTTTTGGTTGCTATAGAAAGCTCTATTGCCCGATATCACTCTATCCTTCACCATTTCTCCACTTTCATTGGAAAATATTTATCCATATTCTAAGGTATTTAGTCTTTCTAATCTTTTCAAAGGTGTAGTTTAGGATTCTCGTCACTTGTATGTCTTTTCATTTTTCTCTTCTACATTTCATAATCTTGGTCTTTTCTTCATTCACAGTCAATCCTGATTTTGCAAGCTTCTCGTTCTATATCCTCAAATGCCTTTACTAGGGCTTTGTGTGTTCTTGCTATTATGATTTCATCCTCGACGTATGCCACGATCTGCACCTCGCGGTTTATTACCGTTTCACTGTAGTTTCTTTACTCCTTCCAACACTACGTTGAACAGGGTAGCCTATATTCCTAAAAGTGTTTTATATCTTTCAGAATCGTGGGTTCGATCATCTGCAAATAATCGGATGTCTTCAACTATTTCTCTTATAATTTCCGAATATTATATTATACAATTCCGGATCGAATTACTCATAAATCGAGTTGCACGCCAATCGAGTCGCCCATCAATTATTGAGTCCCAATATAATATTAAATCGCTAGATATAATACTGGAGTACACCAAGTTGTTAATCAATCGAGTTTCAGATTAATCAAGTATTATTATAGACAATACTCATCAAGTTACAATATATTAAACATTAAATACAATTCTTCTCTCTTGGGGTCAAGTTGCTTACCAATCGAGTTACACATCAATCGAGTTCCAATATATTAAATTGTCAAATACAATACTATTCTCCAGTTATACGTCAATCTAACTGGAGATTAATCAAGTATTATTAGATTAGAGGAAGTCCTTACACGTACACGGTCGGGCAGCTAGTCCGTATTTTATCTTAAACAATTCAATAGTATTCTTTTTTTGAATTGAATCGGATGAAGGCTTTTGATTTCCTCCGGCTGGCGATAACTGCTCTGCTGCTACTGCTTCTAGCAAACCATAGCTTAATAGTGGCCGGCAGTGCCATGAGATGTGGTATTTTGCTAGTTTTCATGTACATACATCATGGCGGTGTATGTATACGTATGCAGAATATAACGTCATTATTTTGTGCGCCTTTAACCCTTTAACGCGCAAAACGATTTTCTATCTAATCTCTCGTCCAAATACTGATTACAAATTATTTCGACATGAAGTATAAAATTTCTGCTCGATGCGAACTGATATACTATCTTACCAGAGAGCGTTAAAGGGTTAAATTGTGGATTGCAGTGTGCTCTGTGGGTAGACTCTTCAGTGCTCGTATCGCTCTCTTTTGCATTATGAGGGTGCGAATGACCTCAGATTTCAAAATCATAAGCCATTCTTGCATGAAACATTGAAAAATTACCGAGTCTTTCAGTTTGATTTCCGACTGTTTCCTTCATTCAGCATATTGCGTATATGGCTGTGCCTAGTGAATTTGCTAGATTGGTTATGTGGTCGTGTCAAAGTTTTGTTGATGTTCGCCAATCCTGTCTGTGATGAAAATTATCTTTGGCGTTTTTTCGTCGTTCAGCAGTAATCGATTTCATGCGAACCATTGCGCTGTAGTGCTTTGTTGATCAGCGGTTGTCATGTTGTTTTCGCACTCTTGTAAATAAACAGTGTCTTCCGCGAACAGTACCTTTGGGAATTCCATATTCGCTGGAAGGTTGTTTATATGGATGATCAAGAAAAGTGGTCATTATACCTTTGTAACTTAGTTCTTCGCTCCACAGAACGATTTGTCTTCTGTTGTATCTTGTCAAAAAAAATCCTATGATCCTTCGAGGACGGTCAGGGAATTAACCCCACGAATTTCACTTTTTCCTGTATACCATTTTCGAAAAAACGGTATTTTAAAATCGAAAATTTTACATATAAAATAGCATGCATAAATTAGTGGGAAGAGCCAAATTAATTTAATTTAATTCATTCATTTTACGGTGGACCCTTCGCATCCCTACGCTGCGCTCCGGGCGCTCCGAGCCGTTTTGGCTGCCGCTTAACTAGCTAAAGACATGCCTGAAATCAATTAACCTCGACTGGGAAGCCCGCACTCGGCGAAATACGACACGCGTGTAGCGTAGCGTAGCTGATTGGTATGCCAAGCGTCGAGTGCCGGAGACACTTGGATCTTCGTCTGGTGATGAAATGTTGGCAATGAACTTCTATGGAATTACGCTGGCGTGGTTATACCACGTCGGTCTGGGTGCGCTGGTTTTTGTTAAATATTTAAATATAAACGTTGAACCGTGGGTGGGGGATAGGATAATAATTTAGTAATAAGGCCGAAAAGGTGAAATTTAAGATGGTTGAGTGCTAAACGGCACGAGTGTGACGGCTATCACTAAGACTATATCGAGTACACGTACCGTCAACGGAAAACGCGTTGGTGTATGATAAACATATTATGTGTATGGTAAATTTAGATTTTCAAATGCGTTTTCTCGAAAACTAATAATGGATAATCCGCAAAATCGTATTCTCTATAAAATTCTTTATATAAATTGTCTTCTTTCCAGTAGTATATAGGAAAAAGCCCAATTTTTGGTGTTAATTAACTGACGGTAACCCCTTACGCTGTCAAGTCCAAAAAAAACTAGAAATATATTCTGTTTCTTTAGCCGAATTATGACTATTATTTAACTAGAAATATGACGTTATTTTATAAAATTGACTAATTTTGTTACATACCTTTTCTAAAAATTATTTTAAGTTTATCTACCAATTCAAATATGGATTTTTAGGCCGTAATTTATAAATGTAAGCGTTGACTTTGGCATTTACATAAGCTATAACTGAATTTATTCTTAAATATTACCAACTTAAAATTCTATTTTTTACCAAAATCACTAGAATACCTATGTTACCTTACTTTTGTTTACTTTTCACAAAATTTTGCTTATTGATTAAATTTTCAATTTATTAATCAATAAGTTAATTGTTGGGTTTTGATCGTTGGGAGAAAAAGTAACATGTTTTATTCTGATGGAAACGTAACTTTTTTCCTAATGTAACAATATACTATTAATTGAATTGTTTGAATTGAAATGTTTTAGCACTTGAATTTAAAATAAACATTAATTTTAATATTATTGTTATGGTTAGCGTCGGTTAGTTGATAGTGAGGGGTAAACTGCAGGCCAAAATCTTATACATAATTTCCTTCTTTTGTTTCCAATTCCGTGACACTTTCTACAGTTAATTTATTCTTAGATCTTGTACACCAGATTTTCTCTGAGGTTTATCTTTCTATTCATTAGTGTGTTCATCAAAAATAATTAATTATATAATGTGGACGTAAACAGCTTATTAATCGCGAGGTGGATAATAAGTCACGAGACGAAAGTCGAGAATAAAACAGTTGCGGCCTCTACAGGGATGTTTTTAATGATTTGTACTTCGAGATTCACTGTCTAACTAGATCCGCCATTTTCGAGAGCAATTTATATTCAAAATTACTTATATAAAATAAAAGCACGATATGGGCGGGACAACCCTTATGGAAACAGTCAATCGAATACACGCTTTCAGTTTTTTGCTTTTTTTACTCGTATTTTTTTCTGTGTACTAATTTACGGTCTCAACTGCCATACTTTTATTATAAAATCTTTAAATTCGTAAGCCCAGTTAACGTATTACTCATGTACCTATATAATATTCAGTAACGCAGCAAGTCGAAGCTAAAAAGATAATTTTGAGAGAAATAATAATTTTGGTTTTCTTCTGGAGGGCCGGCGGGCTCTTTTGGGGACCCGGGCTCATATTATTTATATATTTTTTCTTGATTTTATTATTTATTTATTAATTATTTTATCAAATTTAATTATCAAAATTCAAATATTGCGATTATTTGCTTTGGGTTTCTGCGCTCGGTTTCGGGGACTGAAGCGCAAATGTACATACTTTTTTTAAATGCTGTTGGGGTGAAATTAAAAATAAATGATTGTCAAGTTTCAAGACGTTGCAATCAACCACGTTTAAGTTCGAATCCTTTTCTATCGATTCTGAAATTTTCTTCTTTTCTTTTCCTATCAATTTAAAAAAAAATTTGCTGCTAATTCGTCTTCTGCGTTGCGCTTATTGATTTCCCTCAGTTTAAATACCTTGGGATGCTTGAAATTAATGCGTCGCATCGGGAATATTTTTGCTGCCACCCTCAACGATATCAAATGGTTCTATTTTTTCCAATTGCCGGCACTTGTTTTCGTATTAAACTTTTTCTACTCATCTTGTATTTTGTATACAAATTTGCAGATTTTCCATGTTTTTAAATTTGTCCTATACAGTGAACTCGTAAATTTTGGAACCAATTCAATAAAAAAAATTGGATTAAGTTTCTCAGAAAATTCTAAGACACGTCAACCATATTTTTTTAAATAGCAACCATTGTTTTTTTAAGAATTTGGTAAGAAGACAATTTTCTAAATATGAAAAAAAAAATTCATAAAATCAGTGTTGTAATCCTTCTGGTGATTTCATCCGACGTGATAAGTTTGTAATATTTGACCATATCTACCCTATAATTAAAGAACCTAGTAGACCAATTTATTAACATCTGCTATGATGGTATCTATCGTCAGCTATAATAGTAAAATCTTATTATTTATTAATCTATTCATGCGCGTCGGTAATCACGGAAAGATTCACGAAATAAAATAATTCTTGGATTGGCTCTCATTTTTGCAGTTTTCTAACCAAATATTATGGTTGTCCATTCGATCAATACGGTTTGGTAAAAGTAATAATTAAAAGGGTAAGCGGCCCTCTAGTAACGAGAACCGTTAGATGTGGGGGTTGGTGCGCCGAAGGCTTGGAGATGTTATCTTCACTAAGTTAATTTTTTTATTAGTGGAAAAAAAATTTCTAGGAGGCAGTGTATATGGGATTAGCAGTTTGAATATGTATGTCATAGGGATAGGGAGTTTTCTTTGTTCGAGGGAGAGAGTTGTTCTTGCTCTCTAAGGATTTCATTTTAATGATTAAAGATATTTAGCAGGGACATAGTTATTCCAAATTAACTATTCAAAATCTTTTTTATATAACATTTTTCTTTGAATGTATCTTACAACTGAGGGGGTTTTGTAATGAAACACGAATCGATCGGTTATTTGAAGATGTTTAGATTTTGTAACCCGGACTGCCATCGTGAGGAATTTTATTTCCACGCTTTGTAAGAGTTTTCACTAGAAGTAGTATCCTAATGTTGTAATACTTCATTGCTCTAATTTGACTTGGATTATTTGTAATACATATTCATAGGTGTGGAAAATGAAAAGAAAAATCGAGCTTCCACATTTCTGGAAACCTGGGTTTAATCAAGTTCTCTTGTTCTATGTATCTAGAAACATGGGGGATAACAATTAAAATTGTCGAAAAATGTATTACGTAATTCGTGTAGAAAAACGTTCCAACTTTTTAACACTTGGGGAGTGCATGTTTTGGAATTGGAACATTTGATTGATGTTCTTTGTTATAATAAATATGTACTGTGCAGTTTTTCCCATCAATAATACTGAATAGCCCACAAGGGTGATCACAAGGGTAGCAGCTTTGAGATAATTTTGCTTGCGTCACTGGTAATCAATAAAGTGAAGCTGGTTAAGCTATCCTGGTATACGAAAATTTGTCTGTTGGATTTCGTTAATTTGCAATTCTTCAAATTTAAATTTGTTTGTTTTAAAGCAGCGGATTTGGTTTTAAAAAAAATCATCATGATCTGCTTGGAGATCACAGTTTTCGCTTATCATTGAAAAAAATTGAAAATTTATAATTATTTAGATTAGTTTTGTTGTAAGTTTTTTATATTTTTTTTCCAGTTTTTTATCATTGTTATTTGAAAGCGTGAAGCAATATCCAAGTAGTTATTTGGAACGACTAGTACGGAAGGACGATCAATACGTTCCCTCTCCTTTTTGCTTCTTTTGAAGAGCTTAAACTGAACTTTTGTTTCAGAACCTGAAAAGTTTTCGCCTACCGGCAGACCCATGCGTAATTGTGTGAGGGAAATAGGTACGTATGCAGACGATATGAACGAGGATAATGGGGAATATTCTCGATTCAAAAGAATTAGTTTAGGTAAGTCGGCGAGAGGTTTCGAATGCGAAATGTGCAGTTCATGTTTTCCAACTGTACACTCGCGCAACAGTCATATGAGAATTCATAAATCAGGGATTCACGAATTGTCTACTAATAGCGTAACGATTACTCAAAATCGGACTCGAAATGTTGCTAAAGGAGTGGCAAATATTATCAGCAGATACAGCAATATTCAGGTGAAACAAGAACCCATGGAGCCGTTTGTGGAAATTCACGAACAATCCTCGAAGAATTATTCCAGTGTTAGCATAACCCCCATATCGGGTGGATCAAACAGGAACTCGTTGGATCCAAAGATTATGAAGCTAGTTCAAAATAATCCTAATATAACAATTAAAACCAGACCGAATTCCTTCGAACACAACAACGTGGGTGCAGTTGGTTCGAATAATACCGACGATGGCAGAAGTTACCGCTGCCTGAGTTGTTCACAGCCATTTGCAAACAAGTCAAATCTTTATTTCCACAAAAAGAACCATTGCAGTGGTTCAAAGTATCCCTGTCCGTTTTGTAAAAAACGGTTCGGCAGCGAAAGCGCTTATAGTAGTCATATTTTTTACAATCATCCGGAATAAATTGTTTGTCCCAAAATTGTTTTATCACAATTGTCTGCATTCGTGAATTTTAGATGGAAAAATATATGCCAGAGTATTTTAAGTTATTAGTAGACAAAATTTTGACTGATTTATGAACAAAAACCTAGCCCGAAAGGCATATAAAAAATAATTACATAATATACGTATGTATTGTGGTAAATATTTAAAATGTATCCTCACATTATTTGTACATTTGAAACCTTTTCAACGTTTAATTTTAAGAACACTTAATCATAAGATTAATTTTAGACAATTTAAATAGGCTAGGAATATAAATGAAAATTTTTTAATGGATTCTTACGCGTTTTTCAAAAAAAGAATCCTATGAATTTTTTTTATATGCTGCGTGAATCTTTTATCTATAGATTTTATTCCAATTTTTTTCTCGATATTTGGAATGACAAATCGAATTTGTAGCATTGCAACGGCATTGTTTTAGATGTTTTTGGAGAAAATTATTTTTTATTAATTTATTTTTTTAACAAGTATTCTTACCTATCTATGGACTGGTTAATTTCTCCAAAACGGATCACTTTTCGAATCGAAAAATAATTTTCTCAACAATAAATGTCGGCGACTCCGGATGCTTAAATTTTTCTCAGTTTCATCCGATTTTATTAAGACATTTATTCGGGGTCACCAGTTTGGTCGTCAAAGTAAGCAAATTTTCAGTTTCTGGAACTTAAAATAGATGATTTCAAGCTCTAAATGAACAAAACGGTTCAATGAAAATGTTATTTTCGTTGATTGTTTATTTTAATGTAAAAAATGATCTGAAAAGCTTTTAGATAGAAATTTGATGTCCTATGTATTAATTTTTGTTGTTTTAATAATAGCCGTAATAATTGTAAATATTCTGTGTTGTAGTGTATACAAATGGTAGAATAATATTTAATAAAGTACTTTTAATTAATAGATTATTATTTCTCTCTCTAACCCAAATTAACTTATTCTCAAAGGATATAAATGCAGTGTTTTGAAAGAGTTAAAGTAAAAATAAACAGGGCTGGCTACCTTGAGAAAAGCATCAATTTTGTACGGTTTGACAATATCACATTTTTATTAATATTCGTGAATATTTCGGTTTAGATTTACTTGAGTTACTGAAAATCGATTGGTAAACACTGCAGAAATTCGGAAAAGTATTTCTCTTATGATATGAAAGAAACCAGGAAGATGGTCATTGGCCTAGTAGTTAGAACGATCAGTTAGAACCTGAAGATACCCATTCTGAAGAGACTAACTTTTTCTTGACTAACTCGGTTTCTCTGGATTCTAGATTGCCACAATTAACAAAAATGAGGACGAAGTACATGTGAAATGTGCAAAAACAAGAGCAAATTATTAAGTTTGAAACTTATTTAGCTTCAATAAGTCTCGATGCTTACAGCAGATAGTTTACTCCATTTGGACATTTCGCTGCGTCGAAAAATTCAAAAGTTTTCGTTTCACGATTTATTTATTATAATAAAATTTTGTATAGTTTTTTCAAAATTTGTTTCAAATAAGAAGTAGAAATCAATACCTCACAGGACATCTTTCAGGATTAGTAAGATTAGGAATTAACCATTCTCTATCTGTTAGACGTCGAGCACCGCTTTGAGTAGGTTTTTCAAAGATTGGATTATATTTAATGCGCCCAGTTTCAATACCAGCATTATCTACTTAATTCAATTTCAAAATATTGCACTACTTATAACTTTCTTTACATTACATTACATTATAATAAAGTTTGATACATGTTAGATTAAATAATTTGTTTAATGCATAACTTACATTATTAGGATCAAAACTATTTAATTAAATATTATTATAATAGGTTGATCCACCTTACTGTTGAATTTCGGATTCTCATCAGACACTTTGGGAATTACTACAGTGACTCGCAAAGTTCTCGGACACTCCTATGTTACCAATGTAAATTGAACATTTTGAAGCTGCTTTTTGTCATATAAAAATCGATTTTACAGCAAAGCTTTTTTGACAGGTTTTGTTGCAAATTTCATCGCCTTTAATTTTGTTTGTATGAATTTTTTTATTTTGTCGCTCCGTTTTTGACTAACAGCGACTTAAACAAGACTGTAAAACAAAAACTATTGTCATCTATGTATATCTCGGAAACGGTGCGCTAAAATTGAAAAATGTATAGGAACAAAAATGTAGAGAATAAAATTAACAAGAAAAAATCTGATGTGGACACCACATAACTTCCTTGTAATTTTTATAATAATTGGACAGGAATCTCGTTAATCTATTCATGCGCGTCATTAATTACAACTTTTGGCACGGACAATCGCAACCAAAAATAGGAGGTGCACAACTAGATGCTATAAGTGTCTCAAATCCAAAATTTCAACTTTCTACGACCTACCGTATTTGAGTTATGCGACATACAGACGTCCTTACATACGTACGTACAGACGTCACAACGAAAATAGTCAAAATGGATTCAGTGAAGGTCAAAACGGATATTTCCGTCAAAATCTGGAAATCGAAAAAAATCGGTATCACAATACTTCCTTGTTTTACAAAGAAGTAAAAATGCTGCTTAATATTTTAATTTTTTTGCACCGTTTCTGAGATATAGTAGATGACAATAATTTTTGCATTTTACAGTCTTGTTTAAGTCGCTGTCAGTTAAAAACGGCGCGACAAAATAAAAAAATTTATATAAACAAAATTGAAGGCAATGAAATTTGCAACAAAAACTGTCTAAAAATTTTTGCTATAAAATCGATTTTTAATGAAAAAATCGGATGTGGCCATGCCCACAACTTTTATCATACTTTTAAATAACAAAAATATAAAGAAATAGAATATTTACACGATTATTGATTAATACTTTTTTATTATTATTGTGGAGCAGAATATAATAAAAAAAATAAAATTTTAAAAATAAATTTGAAAAAATTTTCAAAAAGAGGATATTTACACGATTATTGATTAATACTTTTTTAATATTATTATAGAGAAGAATTTAATAAAAAAATAAAATATGAAAGAAAAGAAAAAAATAATTTTTTTAATTTACAAAATATTTTTTTTGCGTTTCCGTGTACCGATTTTAACCAAAATCTAATCAGTTCTAAGTCTCAATATAGATGTACTAAATACGAAATTTGGTCAAAAATACTTTTTGAGGTAGAGCCCACACACAGACATATTTTGGAAATGATGATTTTCCGCTTCTGGGACCCCAATATGCCTAAATTCATCAAAATTTCAAATTTTTTTTCCGCACGATAATTCAAAATGTTCAATTTACATTGGTAGCATAGGAGTGTCGGAGAACTTTTGGGAGTAACTGTATGTAAGAAAATTTGAACAGTTATGCAATCCTGTTAAGTTCGAGGTAAAAATTCTTTTATTTGTTTATTTTCATTGTCTTCTTGGAATAGATTAAAATGCTGACCCTGTTGTTAACAGATGCGTATTGTTGTGTTCTGATAAAGAAATGAAAAGTGAGTTGCGTAATTTAGAAATAAAGAACTGACTTTGCAACCTGAGGAACAATAAAAGCAGGACTCTGTGTTCGTTTTTCAAAATTGTTTTTATTAGTGTTAAGTTTGTTCGTTAGTTAAGTTGTATTGTTTAGTTTAAGTTTGTTGTTCCAGTAATTTAGTTCATTGTTGTTTAAATTTTAATGTTTGTATTTTTAATTTTTTGTTGTTTAGCGACTCACACGAATGCAGCTGAGCAGTACGCGAAAATCTTGATTTTATTTTTAAAAAAAAGAAAAAAAATATAAAAACCAAGGAAATAAAGAAAATAAATAAAAGGAAGGACAGTCAGTCGTAATTTAAGAGCCCGAGAGGCAAGTCGTAGTAGCAGTCATAATTTGAGAGCCCGAGGGGCTAGTCGTATAAAAGTTATAATTTGAGAGCCCGAGAGGCAAGTCGTGGTAGCAGTCTTAACAAGGAGTTTTGTTGGAAAGAGAAGCGAAGAAAGCGTTCCAGTTAACCGTGCTGCCCAGCGAATTTTGTGTGAGTCCTGTTTTATATTTTGTTTCTTGTGTTCAGGTTGAAAACAAATTGTTCTATTATTAGTCAGTTTTTTATTGTCTTCATGTAACCATTTTCGAGAACCAATGACCAGTCTATAAGAGAGTTGAGAAAGAGCACTACAGTATTATGCAACTTTGAAGCCACAAGCATTTAATATTTTGCGCCTCTATTCTCGGTTTTCCAGTTGACCTTTTTTTTAAATTAGAAAAATTTATAAAGAAACTGAAACTGATTGTTAATAATTAAGACGATTAATGATTAGGTAATTAATGGTAGGTAATTACAACGCCGGAAATTAAATTTTGTGCCACAAACCCGGGCTTCATGGGCTTTTGCGATAATACAGCTCTTGCAATTAAACAATAAATAATGATATTATCAATCTTATTTAACATTTTACAGCCTCGTCTCCTTTCTGCGCTAACTCATTTGAAACCACATAAATGAATATTTTTGTAAGTCATCTAGACATCAGCCTTATATTTTGAAGTAAATTAAACAATAATTTATCAATGGGAGTTATTTGGTTATTAATAATTATTATTGTTATAAAGAAAAAAAATTTCCACGTTTAATGTTCTTTGTTTTTTTTTCTAATATTTTTTGTTTTTGCACAAATATGAAAATAGTTATTTACCTAAAAGTCATGAAAATGATACATTACTGCCGAGGTGATGGTAAACTGCACGAATGACCGCAGGTAGGTAAAAAAAAAGTGGTAAACTGCACTCCGAGCAAAAAAACGAAAAGTAACTCGAAATTCGTGCAGTTTACCATAGGGATTATTTTCGGTTTTCTAGCAATTTTAATAAATTGTTATTCCAAAAATTAACCTAAATGTATTGTTTATTTAAAAATGAAAGTAAAAATATCAAATTAAATCAAGAAATAAAATGTTATTTTATTAAAATTTTATACAAAAATAAAATATAAAATTGGTAACCTAATAATAAGATATGGCATTTAATTAATGTGGGGGCAACTGTAAAATGAGACAGCTTTTACAAATTGCAACCGCGATATTTTATCTGCTTCGTATTTTCGTAATAAATCAGTAACAATTGTTTGCTTTTGTTTAGAAGTTTTGTTTTGCGTACAGGGCCGGCATCTTTTAGATTTGCCGTATGGTGCTTCACATAATATTATGTGATGTTAACATCAGGTCAAACTTATAATACCCCTCTTTTTGCGTCGGGGATTAAAAATAATTGATAGAAAAGAACAAGGGAAATTGATTCAAGGTTCACAAGCAGTGCAGATGAAGGAATTTTTTAATAAAAATTAATAATCGATAATTTTTTAATTAAAATCCACCGTCTAGCTGCCCGTCCGTGAACGGGCTTTCCAGCTAGTTAATTATATAAGGGAATTATAAAGCCTCTAACCCTAACCCACGAGAAAAAATGGGAACTCGAGGCGCAGCCGAGAGTCAAGTTCTCGAATGTAATTCAACGTTTTATCCACGACTATGGCCAAAACCACAAGTTTTCAAGTGATTTTCCATAAATTTTTAACAGTATATTTTTAAGCAAAATCCTGTTAAAATTTTTTACTCTTAAAATGTTTATAATATGTTTAAATGTTTAAAATAATAAAAATGTTTATAATATATTTAAACAAATAATACTAAGTAATCACAAATAATTTTAGTAATCATCAATAATCACAATAATCAATTATAATCTTAAGTAATAATCTTAATAATTTTTTACATAATATAATCTGTATTGCTACGACTCGGTGAAGAACCTAAATTCGTGTCTACTTTCTCTATTTTGAACTCTTTGAGGTAAGGTAGTAAAATATCTGATGGATGTGACTCTTTAAATCTCTTTAATTCAAAAAAAATATCCCACTTATTGAATGAATGAAAATTTTATTTTTATTAAACAAAACAATTGAATTACAAAAATTTATCTTTGATTTACAAATATTGGCAGTGACGCATCGTTATTCCGAACCGAATAAGATTCCGCGAGCACTTTAAAAGTTATTTTTATGCAAACCTGAACTTCTGCCCTTGTGGTGATTTTAAATGGGTTTTGGATACCTCTTCTGTCTCCCACGTTAAAGAAGAACTGTCCTTTTCAGTTCTAAAATGATTTTCTATTCCAGTTCCAGATTATGGGCCTCTGGTTCTCGTCCAAAAATTTAATTTATTCTTCTTGGATCGAAATATTTTAATTTTGATTTACTTGATGTATGCTATGGTTGTTTCAAAGCACACACATGCACACAATCCCTTTCAAGAGCTATGATTAACTCCACACGATTTTCCCTTTTTGGGGTTCAATCACGAACTCAAAAAGAACGACCTTCCTCGTTGGGATTCCGTCGCAAACTAAATTATTTATCTTGTTATCTTTTATCATCTGTTGCTCAGACAATTCAATTTTTTCCTTTTCAATTTTTCAAATTTATGCGTGTTATTTGATAACGCAATTTTTTATCAAAAGTTCGTCCGCACGCGCGCACTGCTGGCAATATTTTTGTTTTATACACATTTTTGGTTTCTAATTTTCGCTTGTTTGCTTAACTATAAAATTTGGTTTGTTATATTTTTATATATTTCGGATTGTAAAGTTTTTCTTGAATTAAAGTTTTCTAAATTTTACTTTGATTTATTTATTTTTATTTAACAGCTCAAATTCGATTTTAGGACCGTGAAAGTCTCCCACGTCTGCTGGCTTTATACGCCCTACGTGTTTCATCGCAGTATACATAAGAAATCTGAGTGAACTAGATCATTCCGAACAATATATTTAAAATGGATTCTCCCTTAATTTTCTTTTTAGTTCATTGCCTGATGATGCCATAGTATGATAAAAACGTTTGCGATATTTTATAGGTATTTATTTGTGATAACTTAAAAACATTTTTTGGGTTTTCTAAAATATTGATATGAATAATATCGAATTACACTACTTAAACCACGTATCAATCAACTCTTATAATATATTAAAGAATTATTAATATTATCGAATTTAAAGTTTTCGGCATAATTACCCGTCGGCAAAATTTACTATCGGCGTAGTTACTTGTAGGCGAAATTATAAAAATTTTTTCTAAATTTTTCATCATACTTAAATCTACTGCAATTTTTTTTCAATTTATCGAAGATGTGCTAAAATAAGCACTAAAAATGCTTAAAAATAAATCTCTAAAAATAAATAAAAATAAATTAGCGCCAAATGCCTGATTTTTATCAAATTCATGGACATTTATAACAATTGCACTTCTGCTACCAATATATTAATGTATATGTATTAATAATTAATAATAATATATTAATGTATAGCATTTGCTAGAAATCCGTACTCCATTTATTACTAACAATGCTTTTATAGTTTACAATAATTTAGTAATTGATGACAATAACAGAAAGAAAGTTATGACAAACTATCCAGTAAGATGGAAAAACTCGTTTATAAATGTTCCTGTAGGCATAGACCCTAGCACCGAAACGGAATTTCTACATTGGATGCTCAAACCGATTCTTTGAATTAAGAAGCTCTTTGCGCGTCTATCGTAGGATGGACCTTTATCTACATAAAAAGTTCATCATTTTTGTTCATCAATATGGCGAATTTTGTTCATTGGCGCAAAAATGATGGATGTAATGAACTATTTTTTCAGTGCAACATGTGATACTGTTGATATTCCATAGGCAAAATTCATTTTCAAAATTACTATTTAAAAAAAATTTATTTGAGTCTTCATTGTATATGGCAACATTTTGAATTTGCAATCTTTTCGTACTGTACGATTTCGAAGGGACTACATTTTTCTTTGTATTTTTTAAGTGTTTATTTAGAAATATGGGTATAGGTGATTTTGCACCTTTGCTCTTATAATAATAGGTAATTAGTTTATGCAGATTTCTAAAACAATAATTATGTTTCATACCTCAAAAGTCCAAACCTACCCACTCGAATAAATATTAAATTTTTCTGCGGATGATTGCAATAAAATAAATAGCATTTATGATGAATAGTTTTAGTATCTTTTAAATTACATTATTTATTCTTCAGTAACACTTAGGATGCCCTAATAATTAAAATTTAATAATTATTGGGGGTATTAACACAATTATTGCTTGGTGGGTCAGTACTAACCTTGTTAATAACCGCGATTATTGGACAATGGTTAGCCCGATTAATCTTATATCCGGTTCTTAATGGTACTTATAGCAAAAAATGACTATGTACATTATGTATACTTACAACTTGTTAAGAAATTTCCCCAGTTTTTTTACCATTTTAATAAGAATTTCATTGTTGTTAAAATTTTAAATGGGAGGTTACCGAATCATCGTAAGTAGAATGCGCAACAAAAACAATAAAGTAAGTATAAAATACCCAAGTGGGGATAAATATTTTCAATCTGCACATCTTAATTTTTTGAGTAAGTGATGTACAAGATGTATCTATTTTGCTGTGTAGCTTTTATTGTAATTTCCTGCAATTATGCATGTAAGTATTAGAAAGGTAAACTTAATATCAACGCAATTACAATTTTTTTTTCTTTTTTTCGAAAAATAGTTGGAGGCGAATATTGGCCAGGTTCCTATTATACGATTGACGAAAATGGTAACAAAGCCGATCAAGTTCTTCTAAACAAGGCCACTATTTTGCGTTATCGCCGTAATGCTGCCAATGGTGTAGGCTATGGAGGTTCTTTCGGAAATGGAGGTTTTGGCGGCGGATATAGCAGCGGAGGTGGATATTCGGGCGGATATAGCGGCCAGGGATATGGAAGCGATATTGTATTTGATGGTAAACTAAAAAAATATCTAACCCATTTTACACCGCTTTCCAGGCTATATTTTAAAGTTCCGTCATAATATGCATGATTACGTATACCCAATTAATTAATTTGTACACCTGAATAAACTCTGACCTTGACAAACTAATCATTAGCAATCGTGAGTTATTACTCACTCATAAGTCAACAAAATAATGTAAAAAATTAATTAGTTAACTATAAAATTAATATCAGACAATATGTTAAAGTGCTGTTACTTTCTAATAATTGCAGGACCTACATCTGGCATTGAGAAGATGGTACAAGCAGGGTTAGATAATACTTTCAATCAACTGAGAAGTTTAGCTGGAGAAGCTGCTCTTCAAGGCGGTAATGGTGGAGGAGGAGGGAGGGCCTATTCGGGAAGCTTTAGTAGTGGAGGACCATCAAATCAAGGGTATGGAACGAGAAATTTCCTGTAATTCGCAGTTAGTAATTATATTTTCAGGGGAGTTTTACATTCTCGCTTTGCTGCAACAGATGGTGGATATGAAAAGGAATATGTTGCTGCAGATAATTACGGTATTCGGTCATCGTCCAGTGCCCAAGGACCCCATGGCGCATTTAGCTTCAGTAGTTCTTCTACAGATGATAATGGACAAGTACACTATCAATCACGAGCTCATAAATTTTAAAAGAATGCAATCATTGATAGAATTTTGCAATTTTATGTTTCTAATTATTTTTAATTAAAATTTGTTTTAGTTAAAAATAAAGGAACATTAAGATTGCAAAGCTTAATAATAATATAAACAGATATTTACAAAAAAAAATTTTGAAAATGTAAAATTGAGAAAATATTTATAAATAAAAACAATCAACTTTTATTGACTTCGAATTATGTTGGATTTCGATTTTATCCGATAAAGGTGGCAGTATAGCAAGGTTAGCATCCTATTGGATTTGCGCTTAACTGTGCCATAAGTGCTAACTTACTGTCTACAGTAAGTTCTCCAAGCTAGAAAAACACAGCTTCTATAAAAAAATAGTTTTTATTGAATTTTATTACCGATTAGTGAGAGATCACAAACCTCTTCAATGGATAATTAGTCTTAAGGAACCGGAGCGATTAGTGTGAAGGAGACTGACGCTAGAAGAATTCGAAAAAAAAGTTATATCAGTCGTAGATAGTTTTATTTTTTTCGTAGATAATTTCAGCTACAGCGATTTGAAAATTTTCGGTCATTTTTCATAATCAATTTTACTGGTAACTATAATATCTTCTGGGGATATTTTGACATCTTTATCCTAAACAAAACTCCAGTTTTTCTAGACTCAGACCTTCTGGAGCGAAATACTAGGATATTTATTCGAGCTCATGTGCTATTCTGAAGAATATAAAAAGAGAGAACAATTTTTAAGTCGTAAAGAACACAGAATGCATAAAAAAAATATTCGCAAATATTCCGTCATGAAGCTAAAATTCCGAGAATTGCTCAAAGTAGATTGAAGTTACCGTTGAGACAGGATTACAAGCTGCTCTATGATTTCATAAATTATACTTTGTGATTATGTTTTGTTTTGATGTTTTAGTGAACAAGAGGATAGAAAAGTCGCATTCAATTTTATGAAGCGAACTTTTGAATCTTGTAACGGAAAGGTGCGAAGGGTAAGTTTCATTTTTAATATCATTGTGGGACATTATATTTTTGAAAAGCCAAAAAGTGAAAAAATGGCTTCAGTCGATACATTAGAATTTGATTATTCAAAATTAAAAAAAATTTGTAATTATATTTTTGAAAGAAGTGATTTGCTAATATAATTATTGTTGTCTTGCTGTTAGTACGGAGTTGTAGTGTTGAAATGTCCGCTACAACCTCATTCAGATTCACAGAGCATTTGGACTAGGTTACTCTCTCAGAGATTCCTGGCATTGTTTTTTGTAGTTAAGACATGGGGATTTGAGTCTTCAACTCGAGTTTCCCTTTTATCTTATTTTTGTTTGTGTAATGATCGGATAGTTGGATGGAGTAATGTTATCACTTACTGCGATATATGTTAACTTTTATCAACGCCAATTGAGAACCAGTGGCGTAACTACCAATGTTCGATGTGTTCGAACAGACAATATAAAATATATTTACTGTCTGTTTGGTCTTTTGTTGAATTGAAGTTGAAGCGGCATCAAGAAAGATTAAACGCACCCGCCAAAGCAAAACTTCCCATCTGGTAGCGATTACAGTAATAAACAAATAAACTGTCACCCTTATATTATAGCAATTTAACAAAATACCGAAAAAAATAAGAGTAGAGTAAATTTTGATTTTTAACACTACACTGCTAGTTTGTTGTTTGTTAAGAAGTGTTTTGTTTTTATAAATTTTTTTAAGTGTGAAATAGTGGAGTTTTTAAGTTTAATTGTTTATTTTGGAGTATAATTTATTAAAACCGTCAGGTATGTTATAATAGGTATTTTTTTTAATGTAAAAAAGGTTTAATAAAACTATTTTAGAATGAGTACTTTTAATATTCCATTTGGGGCCCCGCTTGAGTCAGAAACACAGGCCCGTAGCTGCCTTGTTACGCCACTGTTGAGAACATTCCACCATACTGTATGCCGCCCCGTGGACCGGGTATTCGAAGTTCAGAAGCGCAGCTCTCAGAACCATAAGCGCATACAGAACAGTGTTTGGCAAAGCCAAACGGATGGTAAGGACACCATGGAGGACACAACCAAGGAATGGCAACGCAGATGGTGTGGAACCGAAGTCGGAGCGTGGACAAGCTCATACCTAACATCAAACACAAGCGTTTGCCGGCAATGGATGCTTTAATGCATACTTGAACAGATTCGACAAACGACATTCAGATTGAGTGTCGAGAAACAAACGAGTTAGTCCATTTTTTCACTTTTTCGGTTTCTTTTTCACATTTACCTATTTTAAGTAACCAAAAATTATTAGTTTCTTTCGATATTATTTTTTTTCTTTTTCTACAAATAATAACGGATAAAAAATGTTAAAGAAATTTTTTTGTAACTGCAATACAGTAGGCGCTAGCCATTTTTGGGGAACGGCCCCAATCGGTGCAGCCGTTTCGGCGAGGGTCTAATTCGGCGCGAGTACAGTTCGACGCTAGTGCAGTTCGGCGCGAGTGCAGTTCAGCGCGAGTCTTTTTTATGCTATCTTTTTAATTCACTAATGGGTTAAAAAAAAATTCAAACACGGCAAGATGACTTGTTGCTGGAAATCCTCCACCATTAAAACTAAAAAATTCAGAGACGCGATCATAAGAATCGCAACATTGGTGGAGAATTTTGATAACCGCGATATCATCGATTTTTTACGCGAATTAGCGCATAATTTTGCTATGCGCAAGTAATTTTTTTTAATTATTTGTTTTTTTTTATTTATTTCTTTAACAAAATTCATTTTTTTAAATAATTTTTTTAATCAAATTAGAATTAGAACAAGATTTCTGTTCAGAACTAAAATGTTTTTAAGTTAACACATGTAAAATACACTGTAAGTATAAATTCACAAACGTTTTCACCATACTATGGTATCATCAGGCGATGTAGCTTCCTAATTCATCGCCTGTTGATGCCATAGTATGGTGAAAACGTTTGCGAATTTATACTTACTATGTATTTTACATGTTAGATAGAAATCTTGGGATTAGGAACGCAAAATAAAAAACAAATTAACTATATGTCAACGTTTCGGCTCATTTACGGAAGCCATCTTCAAAATTGTCACAATTCAAAATTTATTTTTTAATCATCATTTAATTTTTAAAATTGATTTTATTATTTCATTTTATAAATTTATATTTATTTAATATTATTTAAGTTAACTGTTTCTATATTATCTCCCCATATTTTATTTATTTGCGCAAAACATTTTCCATCCTACTATTAGGTGAGTGTGAAATCAAAACTATTATGTTATCATTTGTATTTACCAATATGTTTCTTATATTAAAGTCTTTGAAGATGGCTTCAGTAAATGAGCCGAAACGTTGACATATAATGAATTTGTTTTTTATTTTGAGTTCCTAATCCCAAGATTTCTATCTAATATAATAAGGGGCTGTCCATTAATTACGTAAGGGAGATTTTTGAAATTTTTGACCCCCTCCCTCCCCCACATAAGGGCACGTAAGATTTTGGCACCCCCCCCACATCTTACGTAAGGATTATAAAACAAAAATATAGTTGAGTCCCCCCCCCTCTCTTCCGTTTATATTTATAAAATATTAATAACAATAATATTGGTTATTATTCAAAAAATACAAAAATTTAAATTAAATTTTATATTTATATGAATAAAAATTAATAAAGATTAATTCATTATATATTATAATCTTGTGTTTTAGTATAACAAAAGTTTTCTTTTCTTTTGTTGGTATAAATAATTTAAAAATCAAATATAATTTTCTTTTTCGGATTCAATTCAAAATCATTTATTAAAGTGGCACTTTACCACATAGAAAAGTCACTTTACTATATAGTAATGTCACTGTCAATAAACAACCTACACAAGTACCTACTATGAAATATTTTGAATTAGCAATAACTCAAAAACGGCACTAGATATTGCACAAAATCCGAAAAAATAGTATAAACAAACCTTGTAAGTAAAGCATTTTTACTAAACTCATTAGCTTTTAAGTTACTCGCTCGCTGCGCTCGCTCGTACTCAAAGGCTAAATTCGTTTAGTAAAACTTTGCTTTACTAAACTTGTTGTTTAATATACTATTATAAATTATAATTATTTGAATTTAATTTTTTAATTTAAATTTAAAAATTTTAATTTACGAAATTACGAAACTTACGTAAGAAATACGTTGGACCCCCCCCTACGTAAGGGTCCGTAAGATTTGCCATCCCCCCCCCCCAAAACCCTTACGTAATTAATGGACGGCTCCTAACATTGGACGATATTTAATATTATTTTACATGTGTTAACTTAAAAACATTTTAGTTCTGAAAAGCGTTAGTGCATTTTTTGGGTTTTCTAAAATATTGATATGAATAATGCAATAGGTTTAAAAAGAAAACCTAAAGTGGAAATTTACGAGTATGAAAAATTATTCAGTAACCATTGACCTCTTTAAGAGGTCTGTGTGGTTGAAGAAAATTTTGTAGAAAGATTATATATCTCTTATCATCGTGACGTGAGCCACTTCCTATGTAGTATAGCTTCCGATTTTCTGGTTTTTAATCGTGATTTTCTCTGGTTTCTCGGCTCGGCGGTGTGCTGGAATCGATTGGGTGTGTGCTCGACTTCCCGATATCTTCACTCCTGGTTTTTTTGTGGCCGGGAATCGCTGCTTTTGTGCGCTAAAATTTCCTAACCTGCAAATTACCCACAACTTGGGGTGAGTTTTGTTTACTGCATCGTTCATAGAAGTTTGACACCCTATATCCTACTGTTTCTCTACTGTTTTACCTTTCCGTAGCCCACACCTGTACCTGTATTTTGTTAGTCACTCTAAAGGGCTCTGGAGTGTGAAGCGTGTGTCCATTGTGTTTGTCCTCACCTCTCGGTCCTTCTTACGTAATTGATTTACATTGCCATGCCGACTGGCAGAGTTTGTAGGTGCAGGTCTGTTGTGGCCGTGAATTCGGGTGTTTCCTGTAGTAAATGTGGTGTGCCGTACCATCCTAGTTGCGCAGCAAAATATAGAAAGTGTTGCGATTTGCCCCTCGGAGGTCATGTCGAATTCGACCTTCCGAAGATATACACTGACCAACTCGACTTATACAGGGAGCTCATCGGTGAGCTACGTGCATCCAATTCGCTACTGAATGATAAGGTCGTACTTCTTGAGATGTGCTTGAAGGCGAAGGAGATCGAACTCGAGTCTATCCGCGCTTTGACACCTCATACCGTTGATCACCTTCCGTCTGGTCCTTCTGATCATTTTGATGTACGAACGCCCACTATCCAACAGTCCCATAGCGGCCCCTCTCATGTCTCCACTCAGTTGGTCCAGCTTAATGAATCTGTCAAGATCAAGGACAATTTATCACAGCGTACGCCACCAGTTATGCCTGTCTCACAATCTTCACAGGCCGAGTCTCCTCTTAAGACGGGACCTGCCCTGGGTGCTGTTCCTCCAAATCTTCCTTTCCATGCAAAAGAGCGGACTTCTAATAATCGTAACTCCCGTAGGTCGCGAGGTGCGATCTTCGGATCAAGACCTGCTGACAACTCGCTTACTTCTTATGACCCTCTTATTAAGATCCATGTCTCGAAGCTGAACCTCAGTACCACCCCCGAACAGGTCACAGGGTTCATATCTTCAAATTTGTCCTCCAAATTACCCCCAGACCTCAAACTTGAATGTACCGAGCTTAAGGTTAGGTCTGGTAGCTACAAGGGATACGCTGTCACTGTTCCCTCCTCGGTTGTCCATGTATTACTTAAACCCGAATTCTGGCCTTCTCGCGTAGCAGTTAAGCGATTCAGATCCACGCGTAATTCCAATCTTACCGAGAACGGAAATTTTCCCAAAGTGGGAGACAGCCTGACTGCTGCCTAATGTCACCTGCATGCCTCTCTTCCTTCGCTTCTCTGAGTGGGAGTCCTTACGTTGGCTGTTCTGTTACACACAATTCTCCTTCTTGTCGTCCGATTAGCCCTGGCCATATTCCCCCCACTCAACGGGTGCTTCCTATATTTAGCGGCATATATTATCAAAATGTGCGGGGACTACGCACGAAAACTCTTCGGTTCTTGAACAGCGTATGCTCACAGGACCTAAACATGATATGTCTTAGTGAGACTTGGCTCTCTTCGGACATCGCCGACGCTGAAATATTTCCTACTTGGAAGTATGCCGTTTACCGCTGCGACCGAGATTTTGAGACCACTGGTGTTGGAAGAGGGGGTGGCGTACTGATTGCGATACGTTCTTCCCTTAATCCCATTCCAATCGACCTTGCTGCCGTGCGCCAGAGCATACCGACCGTAGATGTTGTGGGTGTAACTGTGAACTTGGATAAACAGCATAAAGTTCGTATTTTTGTAGTTTACTTGCCGCCAAGCCTTTCATCAGAAGAGTACGACATGTTTTTTGAACTTTTTGCCCCGGCCTCCTTCTCTCCCGTGGACGAATTGCTTATTGTAGGTGATTTTAATGCACCACTTTTCAACACCGATATCGACGATTTTAGAAGTATTACTATCCATAACTTTATGCAGTTCCTAGACGTGTCTCAACATAGTGGCATCTGTAATTCCATCGGCCGCACCCTGGATTTAGTCATATCCAACATGAACATCTTCGTGTCGCACAGTCTTGATGCATTGCTCCTGGAAGATGGGTATCATCCATCGCTTGATGTATCCGTTCAAATGTCTAATCCCTGCACTCCCTGTTTTGTTCCTAATATGGCAGGATGCTTTGACTTCAAGAAAGCTGACTTTGTTCTTATGTACCGTTTATTTAATGAAGCAGACTGGTCCTCTATCTCTGCCTGCGCCGATGTTGATCTGGCCTGCGAAGCTTTTTACTTAATCATGAATAGGGTTTTTCGGGCGAGTGTCCCTCTGAGCACCTACGGGTCACACAGACGCTACCCTCCATGGTTCACCAAGGAACTGATTGCTAACATCCGGTTGAAGTCGAAGTATCACAGACTTTACTTAAAGACCGGTTCGATTGTAAAATACGAATCTTTTAGGCGACTCAGAGCTGAAGTGAAGTTGCAGACTGCCGAGTGTTATCGGGATTACCTCTCTCGTTCTGCGAATGCAATCTCTTCTGATCCCTCTCATTTCTGGACATTTGTAAAAGATAGAAGAGGCGACTCTAGAATACCGGGTTCACTTCAGTTAAACGGTATCGAGTACTCTGATCCTGACTCAGTAGTCAACGCATTTGCAAACTACTTCCGATCAGTTTATATTGATTCAGATGCCACCCTTTCTTCATTTTGCGACGAAATCAATCCATCCCTATTAATACACATCCCGACTATCACGATTGAGGATGTTGTTGCTGCTCTGAAACGTTCAAGTAATAAACTTACCAGCGGTATAGACGGGATTCCTGCCTTCATACTAAAGGACTGTGCATCGACATTTGCAGATCCCTTACTGCACATTTTTAACCTGATTTTAACCTCTACCACTTTTCCACAATCCTGGAAGGTCGCACGTCTTTGTCCAGTACTGAAGAAGGGTAGTCCCTCGGAAATCAGCAATTACCGTCCTATCTCGATTTTGTCTAACCTGTCCAAGGCATTCGAACGGATCTTGTATGACCACATTTATGCTCACGTCAGGAGTTCCTTGTCTCCTTTCCAACATGGTTTTATGAGAGGTCGATCAACCGTCACCAACCTAGCGACTTTCAAACAGTTCGTTTCTGAAACCCTAGACTGCCAGGGGCAGGTTGATACAATCTACACAGACTTCCAGAAGGCATTCGACCAACTTGACTTATATATATTAGTTAGCAAGCTCTCATCGTTCGGTTTCTCTAATCAGCTAATCAATTTCTTCCGCTCCTATTTATTCGACCGCATGCAATTTGTTGAATATCGTGGTCACAAGTCCTCACTCTTCACTATTAGTTCCGGTGTTCCCCAGGGGTCAAATCTTGGTACTCTACTTTTTATATTATTCATTAACGATCTACCTAGGTACGTAACATCTCGCAAATTGCTATATGCTGACGACTTTAAAATTTACCTACGTATTTCCTCACTGGAAGACTGCTATCGACTGCAAGCTGATCTGGATGCCATAGGTTCTTGGTGCAGACGTAATCGTCTGTATCTTCAAATCCCGAAGTGTAAGGTAGTCTCTTTTACCAACCGCAGGACTACAATTGATTTTCCTTACTCTTGTGAGGGCACCTCTCTAAAGAGATGTGACTCTTTCTGCGACCTCGGCGTCACCTTCGATTCACGTCTAACATTCGCCGAACACATCAGTGTTGCCTTAGGCTCAGCCTCCCGCATGCACGGCTTCATATATCGTAATGCACATGACCTTTGCAACCTCCAGTGCTTAAAACTTCTATTTTTTAGCTTTATAAGATCAAGGCTAGAATATGCTGCACTTATCTGGTACCCAATACATGCATACCATGTCAAGCGGCTTGAGGCGGTCCAGCGCCGATTCCTAAAATTCCTGGCATTTCTTCAAGACGGTGTGTACCCTGCACAGGGATTCGATCATCGTGCTCTTCTTGAACGGTTCAATCTGATGTCTCTGGAAAGCAGGCGTTTTGTTTCATCCGTTTTGTTTCTATGTAAACTTTTGAGAAACTTAATCGATTGTCCCTCTCTAATGGCTGAGATCGACTTCCTCATACCCAGAGGTTGCTCTAGACAGCACAGCCTCTTTTACTGCAAGATCTGTCGTACTAACTACCGAGCTTCATCTCCAATCTCCATCTGTTGCCGCAACTACAACAGCATCGCCGATGATACCGACATCAACCATGCGAGCCTGAAAGATATTGCGGAGATCTGTTACAGGCGATATCTCGTCCCTGCATAATATGTATTTCTATATATAGTAATTTGCTCTTTTGCTTTTTTGTTTTATATACATATGTATATAGTATAATATTTTTTTTTCTTTTGTTATACACATTTCATGTAACTAGTCTCGGCTGTTTGTAGTGTGTCTAAGCCTAATAAATAAATAAAAAAATAAATAAAATAAATATTAAAAATTTTAAAAACCCCTGACTGTAAAAGCAGCTTAGTTGAAAAACTACTCTTCCCTTTAAAAAGGAAGAAATAATTTTTTCTTCTTCACTCAACAACATAAACTCTCGGACACTTAACTCAAAAAATTAACTTATCATCCTCCGCCCCACCCCCCTATTACAAAATTTAAACATTAATTTTGAGGTCAGGGGAAACGGAGAATTTTTAATAAGGAATGTATAAACAGGTTTCGTAAGTGGAACAAATCTCCGTTTCCCCTGACTTCAAAATTAATGTTTAAATTTTGTAATAGGGGGGTGGGGGCGGAGGATAAGTTAATTTTTTGAGTTAAGTGTCCAAGAGTTAATGTTGTTCAGTGAAGAAGAAAAAATTATTTCTTCCTTTTTAAAGGGAAGAGTAGTTTTTCAACTAAGCTGCTTTCACAGTCAGGGGTTTTTAAAATTTTTAATTTTTATTTTATTTCACTTTTTTTGGAGTAAATTTTGTCGAAATGTATAGAAAAAGCAAATATATGTATGTTTTAAACCGCTTCGTGATCCAGTTAACCGACGTGGTAGCGCGAATAAGTAGCAATGATATGAATTTGACCCTACATAATCTAACAAATATAGAGAACGGGGGGGGGGGGGGGATAGAGATGGTTTTCTGCGATAGAATTTTTTCTCGTGGGTGGAAATTGTATTTGACCAGCTAGGAACACTCTCCTGATCTTTACAAACATGTGATCAAAAAAGTACGTCGCTACCTGTAACCCTTCGGGAGATATGGTGACACAAATATATAAACAAAGATTGTACATAGTAACTTTATATATCCTGTGTTGTTGAAAAACAGTCAGGGGTAAATACCCTGTGTTTTTGAAAAACAGTCAGGGGTAACAAATACAATTTTATTAAGTGTGCAGAAATTTTTCTTCCGGGGGGGTAAGATTAATCGCGACCTGGTCAGTGAAGAACGACTGTAAAGTGCCGATTTTAATCCTAGAAGCTCATATTAACCATAAACTTTTAGTTTTTTGCTTAACCAGGTGACCTTCCTTCACACTTGCATGAGAAACTGATTTTTTTATTAGCTCCTTCATGTAAGTCGGGTTTCTATTTTACGAACTAGTTTTTGGAATAAAATGGGGAAACCACTACACTGGTATAAAATCAAAAATTTAATTTTCTAAAATCCCTATTTTGTCTGTGTGCCCCAGCATCACCAACTTCGGAAGCATCTAATCTGGATAATTGGTTCATCCCGGATGTATTATATTGCAATATTTTTGATTATCCCTTGATTAAGTCTTATTGGCAAATGAAACTAAATAAAATTCCCTAACTAGGTTTGGTCAAAGGCACTCAATTTCCATTCAGTAAATTTTGTTACAAACAGTGTGTGCTAGCAACCATTAAAATTATTATGCAGTCATGAACGAATTTCACTTGAATGAGGATTAGGAGAATAATACCCCTGGACCGTTTAGTTTGGCTTATTAATAAAATTAATTTTATGAAGACTTCCTTTGCTACAATAAAGCCATTGTAATGTTAAAATCTCATACGAAAATTTACATTTATTCACAAATTGAACATAGTATGCACATATAATAACAGTATCAAAATATGGTTTGTATTTTTAAAAAAGTATAATAAAAATGAGCATTTGCATAAATTTTCAAATATTTTAACAATAAATAAAATTTTGTCATCATAAAATTAATTTTCATTAGCTGCAATGTAAATTTATCAAAAAAACAACATGTTCTAGTAGTAATTTGAACAATTTAAAAACAAAACATCAAACAAAGGAACATTTTATTTGACTTTTTGTGCACGTGCTCTCAAATTTTTATTAGTATTTTGATCCACTTCGGGCAAATCGGACTCTTCGGTGGTCGAACGTTTTGCTTTAAGAAAATTACATTAAACTACAAATATTTAACAACAACAAATTTACTAACATTTCTTGTATTTGTCCTTCTTCTGAGGTTTCGCAGATTTAACAATGGCGAAAGCTTTGCTTTCACGAACTATCGCAACTTGTTGGCTTATAAAATTGAAAGTGTGATAACTACAAAATATAAACAATAAATAATCGGTTCTACTTTGTTTTGTATAAAAATCACTTACACTTGTAAAACCAAGATTCCACCCAAAACTGCCAGACGAATACTTGGGGTATTGTAATAACCAGCTTGAATATCGAGTTCGTGTTGATCGCCAGATGCTAACCCAAACCACAGAGTGACGACGGCTACAATCACGCTGCTCAAACGAGCCAACACCAAGATAGTTCCGGAAACTATTCTTGTCGCTAAAAAAATCTTTGCATTATACAGATCAAAATGGGGATTATTTAGCATACCTTGGGTGAATTTCTCGTCCTTATCGACAGTTTGAATGAGCTGACCGATATGATGAATCAGTTCGGATATGTAATGCAAAACCAAAAGACACATCAGCAATCGGTTGAAACTGAAAATTCCACCCCATCAAATAATTATTAAACTTTGTTGGGCAACGGCAAACTTACTTGAGAAAATATGGAACGGCGATAAGAACCAACGAAGCAATACTGTAAGCAGCTTTGCTTAAATATTCTTCTTTTTTGGTTCGTTGAAAGTACAACTCGGGTAATTCGTGTAAGCAGTAAGCTAATTGAACAATGAGATACAATTTTGCCATGAATGTTAATGAAGCGGGATAGTCAGCCCACAACAGATTGATCTACAAATTACATTACAAAAATTACAAAGCTCTCGTCCGAGTGTTAGACTTACATCTGGAATGTAGTGTTCTCTAAAGATGATTACTTCCAAACCCCAGACAGTTGAGACCGCATAAAAGAATGCCAACTGACCGCTGGTGGTGAACACAGAAAGTTTCGACTTGGACAAATGTAACTTTTTGGTGATTTTCTGTAGGGATAATCGAGATTAGTTTGGTTTAACAGTAGTTTTGCAATACTTACATCCAAAACGTACTCTTGGATGATGGCATGGATCACGATACAGATTAAACTATAGAAAAACACTGTTGCCCAATCTTTGACTCCGGGATAATAAAGTGGAATTTCTCCAGCTTCCGTTACGTTATGTTGAAGGGCTATAAATACCGAAGCTATAGGTGCGGTGGCCTAAAAAAGACATCTCTTACTCTGACCTAACCTATTACGATGACATATGTAAGCAAATATCTCTGAAAGTACGGGATTGAGAGAAATAATTTGTACATAAAAATTCACCTGTATCATAAGGCTAACCACGAAGACCATAGCAATACACGAAACGATATCCGCATGATTTTGAATAATAAATTCGTGGCTTAAAATTGGCGGATTCTTGTTGGAAGTTTTTCTTACGGGCTTCACCATGTTTATTAAAATTTTATGTCGTTTTATGTCACAAATTATTTTATAAATTCACAATTTAATAAAAGCGAATCCGTGTCGGTAGAATGCAAACACGTAAAAGGAACAAGTTCCCCCCGAATTAGTTAACTGTAAACATGATAAACAAGTGCCACGCAAAGCTACACGTATGCAGTGTACAGGCATAAAAACATTGGCGTTCCCGTTGGCGTTTTAGTGGATACTTTCACTTTTCTAATTTTATAGAAAAATGTTAAATGCTAAAAGTACAATTACTTTTTATTAAATAATTATACTAATTACGACAATTAATTTTAATGGTGCATTTTTAATATGGAAAATTCAAAAATTTTAGAATAAAAATTTGAAAAACAATTTTGTATTCTTTTTTTTCAGTTCTTTTCTTACAATTTAATTCTACGTAATTGTAGAAATAAAGAGCCTTTTTTTAAATTATTTTAATTACGACTACTTTCGTAAAATATTTTTTTTTAAATACATTGATTTTACTATTTTGCAATAGATGGCGCTGATGATGAAACCGGCAGTCTATTTTGCGATTATTGTCAATTATCATCTTCACATCATCTTAAACTATTATTCACAATGCCAAAACTTCAATCGCCAGATGAAGAAGATTAAAGTGCCTCTAGCACTCCATGCTTCGCAAGCCATCATGCTACGCTACGCTAAACTATTATTCAACTGTTTTTCTAAATCAAGATCAACTCACATTCAAATGGCGGACTATCATCAAAACTATCATCATTCCAGTCTACAGTCGCGGCTGCTCTCGGCATTTTAGGGGAAATTTTGCTCAAATCTAGAAAAAGGGGAATCCCACAAGAAGGGATAATCGATAATCATAGTTTAATTTACTTTACATCGAACTATTTCCACATGAGACAGTTACTGGTCGAAGAGAAGTTATGGAAGCGGACAATAACAATATTCAGCGGAGTTCCACAGGAATCTGTACTAGGCTCGTTCCTGTGGAACGTAATGACGGCGTTCTCAGGCTCCCAATCCTGCCTGGGAAAGTTAAGAACTTAATTAATCACGATAGTTAATAACACAATTGCGGAAATTTTTGACTGGATGACCACGAGAGGCTTGGAGATCGTCTCTGAAAAACGGAGGCGGTGGTGTTGTCGGGGAAGAAAGGAATGCGACCGGTGCGGTGCACTTCTTGATGAACGGACAGATCATCGAGACAAGCGACCTGTCCTTCAAACCTCAAATTACAACAGCAAGAGTAGCTAAGAAAGCAGCTGCACTAACAGAGACCTTCCAGAGAATTATTTTCAATATGAGAGACCCAAATGAGATCAAGAGGAGGCTCCTGAGTTCGGTCGCGGATTCCATTTCACTTTATGCAGCGCCAGTATGGGTTACTGCACTATAAAAGAATCTGTAGAGCGTACAAGACAGAGTCTCCACCGACGCAGTACTGACTGGTAATCCCGTCCCTCTTGCCAATCCATCTTAAGGCAAAAAGTGGGACAAACAGCGTGGAGGGATCTCGGATATCGCGTCTTGGGTGGGCAAGAAACACGAAGAGCTCACATATAAAACTATACATGTTTTGAGCGGACATGGATGTTTTCGTAGCTATCTACATCGATTCAAGAGAGCAGATACCACCAACTATCAGTTCTGCGGGGAGTAAAACGACGCGGAGCACACCATCTTCTAGTGCACCAAATGGTCCGAATTGAGGCTCATAGCCCTAATGCAGTTGAGGACAGAACTAAGTCCAGATAACATCGTTAGTTTGATGCTGGGTAGCGACGAACAGTGGATGACCATAGAGGGAATGCTAGTGGAAATAATGTCTACCAAGGCAAAGCCCACGACGATCTCAGAAAGCAAGAAAAACAAAGACCCGAAAGGGCTAAAGCATGACAGCCAGGAGGAGTAAAAATCCGACACTACCACCCAAACCATCTGGGTGGTGTCTTTTGAAGATTTCATACAAAATAAAACCCACCCAGACCGACGTGGAAAACTATGCCGGCGTAATTCCAAAGAATTTTAATGTCAAAATTTCATTACCAGATGAATACTTTTTAAAAAAGTAAAAAGTGGATTTTCGTAGTTGAGATATTAGTATATATAGAAGGGAAAGCCGCTGGTGAAATTTGGTGTATAAGTGAAAGGGAATTTGAGGAAATCAAAAATTTAACGAAATCGTAGGAAATCTCAGGAATACCACAGACAATCTTTGTTTTTTGTTTTTCTTTTAATTTTTTTAAACCTTTTTAAAAGGAAATCTTTAGGCAATCCAAGGAAATTCTGAAAATGTTAAGAAAAATTAGAAAATCCGGGACAATCTAGAAGAATTCAAAGATATCTCATAAAAGGATATTTGAATTTGCGGTTTTTCCCTCGATCATCCAGATCACAGATTAAGACGTAGTGATTGTACATCAACTGAAACCTTCTCATAAATATACGCCGCTCCGATATCGATTTGACTCTGTATAAGGAGAACTCAGTTATAATTATTATCCAACCAAAGTAACTCTTTAATGACGTAATTGAGCGTCAGTTCTTTAGAAGTCGCGCCGACTACACTGTTGTAATCTACAGCCTAAGTTTCATCTATGGGCTATGCATCTAGCAAGGTTAGCACCCTACTAGAATATAAGCACGTGCTCAAAAAAGACCATGCAAGCCAAGGGATAAATATCTAGTAAAATTTCTGTACACAAGACTCGAAATTCAAAAGATTTCCAAGAATTCCAACGATTTCCAAGGAATTCCAATGATTTCTAAGGAATTCCAATGATTTCCAAGAATTCCAATGATTTCCAAAGAATTCCAACGACTTTCAAGAATTCCCGAGATTTCCAATAAATTCCAGGGATTCCCAAAGAATTCCATTGATTTTCAAGAATTTCAGGGATTACCAAATAATTTCAGAGATTTCCAAAGAATTCCACTGATTTCCAAAAAAATTCAAAGGAATTCCAATGATTTCCAAGAATTCCAATGATTTCCAAGAATTTCAGGGATTTTCAAAGAATTTCAGAGATTTCCAAAGATTCCATAGATTTCCAAGAATTCCAAGGAATTCCAATGATTTCCAAGAATTCCAGAAATTTCCAAAGAATTCCAACGATTTTCAAGAATTCCCGAGATTTTCAATGAATTCCAGGGATTCCCAAAGAATTCCATTGATTTCCAAGAATTTCAGGGATTGTCAAAGAATTTCAGAGATTTCTAAAAAATTCCAGAGATTTACAAGAATTCCAAGAAATTCCAATGATTTTCAAAGAATTCCAGGAATTTCTTAAAATATCAATGATTTCCAAGAATTCGAGAGATTTTCAAAGAATTCCAACGACTTTCAAGAATTCCCGAGATTTCCAATGAATTCCAGGGATTCCCAAAGAATTCCATTGATTTCCAAGAATTTCAGGGATTTCCAAACAATTTCAGAGATTTCCAAAGAATTCCAGGGATTTCCAAGGAATTCCAATGATTTACGAACAAATTCAAATCTAAAGAATTCCACTGATTTCCAAAAAATTCCAGAAATTTCCAAGGAATTTCAGGGAATTCGAAGGATTTCCAACGGAATTCCAAACAAGTGTACACAAAATTTTCGAGATATTTACCCCTTAATAAAAGCCAAGTGCAAATTTGGTATATCCCATGGTAATAACAGGACATAGTCTTAAATTAAGAGGAAGAAGAAAAAAAGTTGAAAAGGGATTACACTCTTACACTATACGTTATGATTAACCTCCTCCGATAAAAAATCCACGAGCACCACTGCTCTTAACCCGTCCATAACCTTCACCTGTCTTTCATGTTTCTTGGCTAGAGCCACTTATCTCATTCTCCTCATTCATTCTTATCTTTTTCTTATTGCAATTATGGTTCTGCTCAATCCCTCTTCTTCCGGATTACTTCCTTCTACTTATTCACTTATTACTTATGTAGGTACCTATTTATTCTTACAGGCTACCGTACTTTGCCATCCTGTAACCTTTGGTATATAACCGCTGGCGCTGTGAAAATTTGGTATACAAGTGATAGAAAATCTTGGAAAATACGAGGTAATATGAAACCCAAGGAAATCCCGCAAATTTTAGGAAATTTGAAAAAATTTAAGAAATTTGGGAAAAGTTGAGGAAATCCGGAGGAATCTAGGGAAATCCAGGTAATCTAAAGGAATCTCGGAAATTTTACGAAATCTGAAAAAATTTTACGAAATTCAGGGCAATCTAGGGAAATTCAAGAAACCTCATAAATGGAAATTTGGTGTACAAAAATCTGGATTGTGGTTTCCTCCTTGAGGAGCCTCAAGTGAAAATTTAATTCAACTCCTTGCATTGATTATATTTTAAAACATTTTTACTTGTGACAATATTATAAAAATTTTGAACCAATATTGGTGCACAATTGATATATAGCTGTAATATTGAAAAACAATATTGCATCAATATTGGCTGAAAATTGCAATATTGCGCCAACATTGTGTTGACGGTCAATTTAAGATAGCCCCAATTTTGGGTATAAAACTAAATAATTCAGACAATTTAACCAATTTTTTCTCTTTTATTATCTGCGTATTATTTTCAAAAATATTATAGTTTAATTTTGGTATATATTAAAGAGGTATTTTCGAAAGCAATATTTTAATTTCAACTACCTATTAAATTAATATTAATCGTTTCACGGTAAATGTTTTAATAAAAAACTAATAAATAATACATAAGGTAAGTAAGTAAATAAATAATGTTGAAAACATAAATAATACTTTCCCCTGAAAGTAAAATCCGGAATTTACTTGGCTTGACGCGTGCCCTCAGACCCTCCTTATCCATTCATGAGCGTCAGTGATCCAAAGGCACTTAGGCACTTAAGCACTTAAGTTTACCGAAATTGAAAATAAGCTATTGAATTAATTATACCTACATAAATTTCCAAGATACAGTCCTTTGCATAAAAGTTGTAGTGTAGCAAGGAACTAACGTACTTAATATGCAACATAAGTATTAAAAAATTTATTTTTGATACTTCAACTAGTTTATGCAACAGAAATCCAAAGTTTTCTAGCTGAGTAGATACAGCGTTTGCAAGTGGATTCGAATGGCTAGGTTTCATTTCCCGCATCAGCTATAGCATTTTTCCAGTATTTTTCAAATACAGAACAACTATGCAACAAAAACAAAAAGAGTTAAACAATACATTGTATTGTAATACAGCTAAATTTAAAAACCACCGTTTTCTTATAGGTAAATATGCCTGTTTGTGTAATGCATACAACTAATATTACTTTATAATAAATTACGATATTTTTAGCTGTTATACAATAAATTACGTCAAAGTTTCGTTCTTTTTATTCTTTGATGCATTGTTGCAATTAAACTTGGACTTTTCAATTAAATTGCGGATTTTGTATTAACTCTGTTAGATCACATTTGGATTTCTGTTATATAAACTACCTGAAGTTTGGTATTAAAACTTTTAAACACTTTTCTATCAGTAACTTTACCATTAAAAAATTAATAACAATGATACAATGTTAAGCTTCCTCTTTATTACTAATTATAATATTAGTTCATTATTTCACCACTGCATGGCGCTAGATGTTGCAATCGCCGCTAGAAAGTGTTTTGGCAGGACTTGATATCGTGGTTACCAGCGATTGGAAAAGCTTTGGATGGGTAATAAAAGTAATATCTATCTAATACAAAAATTTCACTAAAAACTTTTTGATTAACAAAAAAGGCCTATCAGTAGTATTCTTAAAATTCCTGAGATTTCCTAAGATTTTCTTCGACACTAGATTTTCCCAAAATTTGATTCCTGGTTGGGTATGTTTATCCCGCTGGAAATGCGCTGGGTATGACGATTTTGCCTGATGATATTCCTTAGAGTGGAATCTTTAGCAATTACGTTTTCTTTGTATTCGATGATTAATGTAATAATGCTTACAATCTCTCTGCAAAAAATGGTTTGTAGAGAGATCACGTAAGTATAACTCCGCATATGCATATCTTTGTATACTTTTGGATAGTCCAGCATAAAAATTGATCTTTCCCACGAAAACCAATAATTATGGCAACCTTCATACATAACTATTTATTTTGTACCAGAACTAAGGAATAAATATGCATTTATTATACTAACAAAGAAACATTTTTCTCATACGATTTAAGAAATCAAATTATTACTTGGAATGGATTTTTAAAATTATTTTTTGAGTAGGTACCCATTAATCTGAAGGCAATATTGTCGTGTTACCAAATCGTTTGTGGAAGATTTTTCGATGATTTGTTTTTTTTTAAATTTGTTAATTTATTTTGAATTTTGAATATTTTTGTATTTAATGATTGCTTTTCCATTTGATTTTACGTTTGTAAATAATTTTTGTAAATTTTGTAAATAATTTACAGTTAATTTGTAAAATTTTGAATTTGGTTGGTCTTTTTAGTGTTTACAATTTTAATGTTGGCACCGAAAGACGAGTGCTCCTTCCAGCCGTGTCCGTGGAGGAGCAGGGACGTATTTTTGTAAAGGTCCAAAAATGTTTAATTTGCGTCCCTTGTTTGCGATTTTTTTTTGATTTTTCGAAATAAAATTGCGATTTAAAAGTGAGTAATTATTTTATACTATTTAATTTTGAAAATCTTCCGAAATTTGGATAAAATTTAGATATTGATCGTTTATTGGAATTGGATCCGTCGATTGATTAATTTTTGAAGACAAAATATTTGAATAATTGAATAATAGTAGTTTAATTTATTGCTAAATTGGAATGCAAAAAAATTTGTGTTTGCTGCGAGCATCTGCGTCGATAAGGGATGCTTGCGAGTTATCGTTCCATATTAAAATCGAAAATTTATTTAAAAGTCTAAAAATTTAATTGAGAATATTTTTATCAATAATTATTTTGGATTAATTGGTTTGTTTTGAATAATTAAATTGCAGTTGCAAAATAGAACCCACTCCTGAAGAATTTCCGCTTCCGATTTGGATAAGCTGGCCGGCAAAACAAAGTGTAGAAAAGGAAGTCGGAAAATCAGTTTTTCCGGCGTTCCACTATAATATATTAGCTCAATATTGCACCTAGCTACTGCCAATATTATTGTAGGTAATATTGATTTTCTATATGGGCTCAATATCCAAAAACAATATTTGACCAATATTGGCTTATTGGTTATTGGTAAATATTGGTTTAATATTGATATTCTATATGAGCGCAATATTGGAAAACAATATTTGACCAATATTGGCTGAAAATCGGAAAGCAATATTGGTCAGCTAGTATATCGGCGCAATATTGGAAAATAATATTGGGGCAGATATTGGCTTAATTATGCAATATTGCGTCAACATTGTGTGTTACACTCCCCCCCCCCCAACAAAAAAAAAACAACATTCTAAAACAATCATAAAAAATTTAATTTTTTAATTTCTAATAAATTATAATTAATTGCTTAAAAATAACTACCTGATAAACTCCCTGTGACAGCATCTTAACAGGCACCTAGCTGCCAGGCTTTTCCAGGCTTTTCCAGGCTTAAAATGTTGCTTGGGCAGTGAAACTGCTGATAATAAGGTATCTAGTTCAAATACGGTTAGAGTCTAAACTTTCTTATGATCATCTTTGTTGATGATTTGATCACAATACTTTATTAATAAAAACACTTTATTTGATAGAATTGTCGAGATTGTCAAGATTGACAAGAAGCACTTGTCAAGCCAAGAACTTATTTATTTTAAAAGCTGTAAATTAATATTTGATGTTGTTTGATTATTCATCTACGATCTTTTAACTAATTGTTTTAGTATTGTTTTCATGGAATTAATCCTTTAGTATGATTTTTTGTTATGATATTATTTTTATATCTTATACCTTCTTATACCTTCGGCTATTTGAAGATATTGAAGGTCATCATGTCTATGGTGTTCTAAGTTATATTTACAATCTTATTTACACTATTGAGTTTAGAAATGCTATTTGTAATGGTTCATTGATTATTCATATTTCTGCAACATTGATTTACCTGTTGTCGAGTCATTACAGGGCATGAACTTATAGTTTTTGTTGGACTTACTCTTTTCCAACCATTATCATTCAAAACATTACATGATCTAAATTGATAATTTAATTATGATCAATAACCTTTTAATTGGTTACTTAGGGTTAATAACAAAGCTTACAACAGAAACTAACTGCATTGGTTCTGGTATATTCAAAATCAGAACTATCAATGCTACTTTAACGCACGTATTGCATATAGTGCGGTAAAGTAACTATTTTCACACTGTTGCTCATAGTAAATCACAAGGAATTTTTGCGATGTCGGTGGTCACTGCACTTTAAACTTGCTGTAGTTATGGTTCAAAAATTACATGACGCATTTTGTCACAGATTTGTTGCTATTTCCTGTCGTGTTTTATATTTTTACATATATTCAAAATAAATAATCTTAGTAGTAAAAAAATAGTAATTGCATACACCGCTTACCGATTGATTTTCGTAATAACCTGCTAACCTGTAATTATAACAAATTTTATCGTTCGTTAATTTCAATGTTATTGGTAATTCCATTTTTTTTCCAACTGCAATAGTAAGTACTCTTTCTTGCTTTTACTTCCTAGTTATGACCTTGCGATTGTAATTATAAATATTAAATCCCGTTATAATTAAAAAACCAAATTTAAGAGCACTAATGAGAGTTATATTAATGAGATGTTTCGAGTTTTTCTTCAAATTTCGCCACCAAGATCTCTAAACCGTAAAGAGTGTAATATATGTAAATATATTTTGGGACATTTTTTGGTACATTTTAAGTGGGTCACCCCAATATGGCATGCGCATTGATGACAATTCAGAACATGACTATAAAATTCTTTGAAAATTCAATAGGAAGTAGTATTCTAAGTACAGGAAATTAAGATATTCCGCGGATAGCATATAACCTTCTGCTTCAGGGTAAATTACTCTTTACAAAAAAAGGTAACCTTTCCATTCAATGAATGTAAACTATAATAGTGTCTCCAAATTGTGATTATTCAATTTGTATTTAATTAACAATGGGAAATATTCAATTAAATCGAGATTAAATAAAACTATATTATTAATATTTACAGGATATCCCAGTGGTGTGCTATGAATATTTTTCCAGTTGTGTCTAATAGAGCTCAAGATTGATGTTTGATTTCAGATCACAACAATGTATCTGGAATGCTCAGCAACGGAACTCCGGTTTCCCGCTCTCTAGCTTAGCGGTAAATGCTTTACGTAACACTGTCGCGTCGATTTAATAATAATTATTTATAACAAAGCAGTTATAATCAACAAAAAAATTTTAACAAATAAGTAAAAATGATTTTTTAAATTTTCAAATATTTTAGAAAGGACGCGTGGAAGCTCTTGCAAGCTCGTCACAGCACGCCACTGGCGTATCCTTAATAAATAACATTTTTTGCATGTTACATTAATTACTATAAATTAAATTACAATAATTCATTTTATTAATTAAATGTTCTACATGATAACTTTTTATATTTATTCTTAGGTGTGAAATATGTACATACAAGTTAACTTCTGTTGCTAATTTTTTTTTTACTTTATAACTAAGCAAACTATCACTTATAGTTTTTATTTTATTATTGGAATCGTCCAACCCTCGAATTTTGAACGGAAGGTACGAGGAAGTACATTTTGTTTATTAAATACCCCAGTAGCAAAATTTCCTAGAAACGAGGTGGTCAATTTTTAAAATACATTTTGCCTTCTCCGATTTGTTCGTTTATTCTCTTATTAATTCTTTCACGAAATAATGAGCAACAATATCAATTGCTTGTTAGAATTTAATTTGCCACATACATAGTAATTTTGAGGTTATTAATTAACGTCCGATTGGTTGAGCATTTAAAAAATAGGGGACTTTTTACGTTTTTATTAATAATTAATTTAATTTAATTTATTTGGGTATCCGTCACTGTTCAATATTTTTTTCATATTTTAATTATTTATTTATTTATTTATTAGAATGAATTTTTGATTGATTCAATACTAAATTATATAAGATTAATTAATTTAAAAAAAACCAGTTTCAATATCAGATAACTTAACTGTGAGTGCTATGTATATTAAATAAAAAATCAGTTGCCGATTGATCGGTAGTATTATTAAAATATAAAATTAAATTTCCCTCTCTTTTCTATTCAATCGAATCAAACCGAATGTGTCGTATTATCTAGTACTAGGATTCTATTGGAGAAAAATGTGGAATTAAAAAAATTCCGTTCCATTCCAAACTCCTCGAATTTGCGTCAAAACGGCTGCGCCGAACCGGCTGCTCCAAAACGGGTGTACCGAACTGAACCCCACCCCAATAAACAAATCTTGCAGGTATATATTTTGTATATTATAAATTTAAACCACCAGCGGTAAGACGTAAACTGTAAAGCTTACACCGATCGACTGCGAAGAGGGAACCTCGGATCAAATCTTAGTCACGGAGGTTATTATAATGCAGTGATCTAAAATTCAATATCGATCTGTTGGCTATAGGAAATGCTACAGAAAACCACCCCATTAATTATATTTCCTAGTCAGTCATCTTTGACTTTGGCCAAGTTGATCGTTTACACAGCTTGATGAAGAAGAATAAATTAAAATTTTACGATTGATATAAAATTATGAGTTTAAGGGATTAAGATTGCTATATTACTTCCTCTCTGGTGTGTAAATTGTGATAAGTCTTGAAAGTATCTTAAAAGTCGTCCATATTTGGTTTTCCGAAAACGAACATGTGGGTGGTTGTCCGTGTAAACAAGTTGATTAGCGATTGAATGCATCCATGGAGTGAACGAGTCATTGCCGGCATATCTGGTTCTACGCGAGGGGACCTGCTAGCGTTGACTACTCGATAATAGACTGAATTGGTGTTTAGTGGGTCGTAGCACTTTGGGTTGGAAATCATCTAGTGTGGATGTGGACGTTCCAAGGAAGATTTTATTATTAAAAATTAATTATTGTTATGTAGCTTCAATTGATGGTTTTTGATTAATCAAAGCAATCTGCAATATTACAAATTGATAACGCAATTATTAGGTAATGAACTTTGTTTGATTTATGGTTTGTTTTGCTTTGATATTTTTTTTTAGTGATTTTAATCCAATCCTAGCATTTATTCTTCCTAGCAACAGGAGGACAGAAAAGCGACATTTTTTTCGTGTGAAGTGGACCATTGAATTTTGTAATGAAAATGTGCAAAGGGTAAGTTTTATTTTGATATAGACCGCATTTTGTATAATTATGGAAAATTATTTTGATTAAATCGGCCCTTTGGCCGAGTGGAAATAAAGTAAAATACATACTTGTGCCCGGTACCGGTAATTTGACCCCCAGTAGTTTGATCCCCTGTAATTTTATCCCGATATTTTCATCCCCTGGTAATTTCGTCCCCGCTAATTTCGTCCCAGGTGATTTTACCCTCAGGTATTTTAATCCGCTGGTAATTTTGTCCCCGGCAATTTCATCCCAGGTGATTTTACCACCAGGTAATTTCATCCCCGGTAGGTAATTTCATGCCCTAATACATAGGTTAGTGTTAGTTTATAATCTTTTTTATCGAAATCGCCCCTAAAAGTGACATTGCCGTGCCAGGGTTGAAATTACCGGGGACCAATTTACCAGGGAGATCTAATTGCCAGGGGTGAAATTACTGGGGATGAAATCACCTGGGACCAAATTTCCGGGGACCAAATTACCTAGTGCCACTTGTGCCAACAGGAGCAGATAAAATAAAAACGCTATTTAAAAATATATATCCTAGGTAATTCCAGAGCAGGTAGTCGACAAAAATATTAATTCGTTTCCTGTGTTTGTTGTAACAGAAAATGTTGTTGATCTTCTTTTACAAAATTTTTGTTTATTTTAGTATTTTTTTCAACTTCCTGCATTTTGAAGACTTTAACCTTTAAAAGTTTTTGAACTTCTATCAAGGGAAAACCGTTGCAGGTGGAAAAAATACAAGAATATAACAAGATTCAAGATATTGTTTTAGGCGGTCTGTTGAGTACAGTAATTATCTCAGTTTAATCAACATTATAATTATATCTTATCCAGAGTGAAGTGATGAATTCCACACAACTTCAAATTATCAAAAAACGTATTAATGTTTATTTCATTAAACTTTGTTGAAGTTTTCCAAGAAAACTGTAAAACAATAATTATTCGCAGTTTTGTTCTTCCTTTGTTAATTGGTTGATTGACTAAATATGTGATTTGATTTTGTTCAAAAAATTAAAAGAGGAAATCTGATTTCATCAGGCCAAAAATTGTCTTTCCATTTCATTGATCAAAATCTGCTCAAATCATAGTTTGCTCTTTCTTTCGTGTTTCGTTCTCTGAATTTTTTTATTTTTTATTTTACACCATCGGTATTTATTTACCATTGATCATTGATCAATTTTGGCTTAATTTTTTGCTAAAATTTTAATGCTAATTCGCTAAGTATTAAGCATTGTTCCATTTTTACATTGTTACATTTTACAGTTTTACATTTCACATTTTTCCATTTTTACATTTTTACATTTTTACATTTTTACATTTTTACATTTTTACATTTTTACATTTTTACATTTTTACATTTTTACATTTTTACATTTTTACATTTTTACATTTTTACATTTTTACATTTTTACATTTTTACATTTTTACATTTTTACATTTTTACATTTTTACATTTTTACATTTTTACATTTTTACATTTTTACATTTTTACATTTTTACATTTTTACATTTTTACATTTTTACATTTATACATTTTTACATTTTTACATTTTTACATTTTTACATTTTTACATTTTTACATTTTTACATTTTTACATTTTTACATTTTTACATTTTTACATTTTTACATTTTTACATTTTTACATGTCTCCTGAATTCACTGTTATGTATAACTGAAGTAAAATTTGAGAGTCTTAAGAAATAGGAAATACAAGGAAATTAGAAAATCTTATACATGAGCTTTTTTATTTTTTCAATTTTCTGGGATTTTCCCAAATTTCTAAGATATCCTAGAATTTTCTACATTTTTTCCTATTACTTAATTTTTTTCCGGATTTCTGTAGATTTCCTTTCACTTGTGATTAGCCAAAACCCACTCTGAGTTGTAGCGCTGTAGTTTGTTGTTGTACCCCAGATTTCCCCCTAGATTTAAACTAAGTAGAACGAAGTGGAAACCAATTGGAAATCGTCATATACAAATCTAAAGAAAATTTGAAGACTTTTTTTTTCAATTTTCTCAAATTTCCTTGGCTTTCTTAAGAATTTCTGAGATTTCTTAAGATGCTTAAAATTTTCTACAATTTTACGAAATTCTTATTTCCTAGAATTTCTTAAAAACCCGAAAATTTCTAGAATTTTCAGCAACGTCTCTAGATTTTTCAAAATTCCTTGGATTGCCCATTTCATAAAATTTTCTGATATTTCCTTTGATTTTGCTCTTACTCAAGATTTTCTTAAATTTCTTAAAATTTCTTAGGATTTTTTACATTTCTTTGGATTTTCCATTTACTAAAATGTCCTAAAATTTCCTGATATTACCTTGAATTTAATAATTCAATTTAAAATTCAAATTCAAAAATTTCCATAAATTTTTTGAAATAATCTTAGATTCCAAAGCTCCTTGAAATTTTTCGGAATTTCCCCAAATATCTTCAGATTTCTGTTTACTAGTACATCAGAGATTTTTTATCATTTCTCCGTAGTTTGTTGCTGGAAAACCGAAGAGAAATCTGGATATACGAAAGTGAAGGAAAATCTTATGAAACTAGGAAATCTTAAGAATAATCGATATAAGTTCGATTTTTTTGCTTGTTCAATTTTCTGAGATTTCCTAATATAATATAATTTTCTAAATTTTCTGGAATGTTTTATATTTAAGCTTTCCCGGCAAGGGCGGTTGCAAGGGGTGAGGGTAACAGGGCTATTTAATCCCCTCTCAGGACTCATCATAAGCCAACAAAATCTACTAAATTGTTTTTGAATTTCAAAAATATACCTAAATTTTTATCACAATATATTTATTTACCCCCTCTACCCACTAGCGTCATTTACTCTCTCCATGAACTTTGCCCGGATCCGCCTATGATTTTCTATGATTTCCAAAGAATTCCAAATAAGTGTACACAGAATTTTTGAGATATTTACCCTTTGGAAATATATATTGATATGTTATTTTGTCCCACACAAAATGAGACAATTCGAAATCCAAAATAAACAGAATAATTAGCTTAAAATTTGTAAATCAACTCACTTTGTTTTCCAATATAAAATTTTTAACAAAATCATAATTAAATTCAAGAGACAAAACTGCGTTTTAGCAACGTATGGCTGAGATATGGTTTTTAGCGCCTATTGCGCCTCTACAACTTATTGGCGGGAAAACCAGTAAATACAAAATATTGACAAATTTAAAAAAATCAAATTTTGCAAACAAAAGATCAATATCATAAACATGACATTATATGCATAGATTTAGGAAATCAATATTGCACCAACATTAGCTGTAGATTGGTGCAATATTGTTCTGATATAGATGACCAATATGACAGCCAATATTGGTCCAATATTGATTTTCAATATTGCGCCATTATGAAAAATTGTCTGTAACCTTGTGCAATTTGCGTCAATATTAATGTCCAATATTGCTTACCAACTTAAGCCAATATTGGTGCAATATTATTTTGCAATATTGCGCCAATTTAAGAAATCAATATTCCACCAATATTGGCTGAAAAAAAAATATATACGTGGGTTCAGGACCTTGTCTTGTCTAGATCCGTGATTTTCGAGTTCAGGCGGCCTTCGGGATGTTTTTACCAAGTGCATGGACCCATAGACCCATTTGTCTCAACTTTCGGTATTTTATTATATTCGTCGTTTAAAGTGAATGTTTTTACTGAAAATAATAAGAACTAAGTATAATTTAAAAATATTTTTAAGGAAAACACTAAAGACCTTAAGAAAAACAGCCAATACAGTATAGGCATTCCAATTTTACGATTTTTGGGTGTATTTTTAATCAAACTTTTGAATGATTCATTAAATTAATGTTTATATTTGTAATTTTTTTTTTCAACTAGCATAATTTTGAATTTACAAATTAGCCAGATAGGAAAGTAAAGATAGGAAGAGAAGGTCGAGAACATAGGAGAAAAATAATATTTATGCAAATCATAAGTAGCTGATAAAACACAACAATTGAATTGGAATAAATTTATGGGTTTTCTTATTCATTCATGTAAAATCCAGTGACCAACTTATTCTTATTATGCAATTTAACAATAATTGAATATGATAATATTCAATATTGATAAGATTTTTTTTCTTTGAATTAATTGCATTCAAATTAACAGAATCTAAATCTGCACTACTAAATGCAGAAACAGGTTGTTGGTATGTTCTGCATGTTTTAAGCCTTAATTGTTGCAATTTTTTGAAAACTTTGGTAAAGAAATTTGCCAAAAATATTTTGAGAATAGGTGTTACTCTGGTAATACCCTAATACCGAATAAAGAAAATACTCTTCGCATTTACGTTTAGACAAGAGTAGGAAATTCCGAGGTCTTACCTCTGCTTAATATAAAAACTCATGATTCAATGGTTCAGCTTTTAGTATAAGTTGAGACTAATGAACGGTTAGGAATTACCTTTACATGCCAAGGTTAGCCTATCTGTTTCGTTTTACAGAAACAAAAATTTTAAGTGGCGAAGTGATAGTTCAAAGTTCCTAAGAATTTCAAGATGCCACCCCAAGGGGATCTGCCCGATAATCAGCCCAAAGTGGCTTCTGTAAATTATGAAATGAACTCCATCGGTGGAAGTAATGGAAAAGCGGGATATATTAATGACGGTTTTGTTAAAGACGATAGTGAAAATTTGAAAAACAAAGCAGTGCACAGAACAGACGGTGATTCTTTTGATTTCGACGATTTGTTGCCATACATTGGAGAGTTTGGAAAATATCAAAAAATTTTGTTTTTATTAATGATTCCTTTCGCTTCGTTTGTCGCGTGGATATATTTTTCGCAAATTTTTATTACGGTGATTCCTGAGCAGCATTGGTGTAAAGTTCCTGAACTTGAAAATTTAACACAGAAAGAAAGGTAAGAGTTTTAATATGTAGGTAATGCATTCGATACATTAATCAATTAGTATTAGTTCACATAGAAAGTAGGTTTAATGCAATTTTTTTAAATTTGATACAGGTTTTTAAATAAAACCTACGTCGTATTTTTTTTTATTAAAATTTGATTGTATAAAAATTTTTCTTCCTTTCTTAAAGGAAGACCCACGATTAGAAACTTAATTAAAATTTACTGCTGTGCAACTAATGAATGCAATTCGAATTGATGGCGAAAAACAATTTTTTTATACAAAACATTATTCTATTTTTAAAGGAAACCATAAAATGTATGGAAAATTGGATAATATTCTTTGCAGTAAATATTACAATAAAAATATTAATTGGATTCCTATCGTTCCACAAATAAAATTACGATAATATAGACATATTCAATGTTTTTTTTTAATTTTTCGTTCAAAACTAAAGAACTCAAATTTTGAAAAAAAGTTTTTTTTGATTTTTCAAAATTTTTTCAAAAATTTTGTTTATTTTTTGATAATTTCTTTGACCGGGGTTAAAGTACCGTAATAAATAATATTAGACACCGGTATTTGGGATGTACAAACTAACTTTTTTAAATAAAAATGTGTGAACAGGTGTAAACAAGTGAACAACAATAGAATATAATAATTTTTTCCGTGCGCACTAAATTCCGGTTCCAGTAGACTGGTTTGTACTTTATTTATATTTTGGGGTATTCATCTTTTTGGTTTCTGGTGTCTACGGTCGTTTGGAATTTCTAAATTATTTTTCGGATCAAAAAAAAATTTTTTAGAAATCAAAATCTGACCCTTGATGGCGACTGTAATTTTGATAACACAAACGGACTTGAATAATTTATCTTAATGAATTATTACGGTTTTGCGGTTTTTAGTTTATTCACCTAATCCGTCACACTAGAGTAACGTCATAAAAGTTAACATTCATTAATGTTTTTTTTAATATATCTATAAGTTTTAGCACAGTAATTAATCAAGGATTCACGTTTGACCTATGAAGTTATCTGAGAACATAAAACATTAAAATTTATAATTGTATTTAACTTGTATTATTTGGAAACAGTTTCTGTCGAGAAGAAATAGTTTAGCAATAATACTCTGGGTAAAATTTGCGGATCTAGTTGGACAGTGAATCTTCGAGCCTCTACAATCATTAAAAACATCCCTGAAGCGGCCCCAATTCAAAAAGTCGAAAAAAACTCGAAAATTACGGGATTTTTGTTTTTAAGTTAAATTCGGATATAAATAATAACAAATTCCTATAATAAGTGAATTTATAAAATTAATTAAATTTAGTTAGAATGCAACTGTTTACGCCCCGCCCACTAAAACAAGTGCTGCACCTATTTACAAAAAGGACAAGAAATAGTAAAACGCGTCTACAGCCCTACCCCCCGAAGCTTTCGCGAATAACTCCGCGGCAATTGAGACTTTAACTACCAGTGGAAGTTCATTTAAGCTCAAACGATTGACATCAATTTTATGTCAAAATTCGATTTGGGTGTCTACTTCCTCCCTCCTCTCCCCTGAAGCTTTGCAAATAACTTCGAGACTGTTGAGGCTTAGACAATGGAAATAGTTCATTGGGGCTAGGTAACACTAATTTTATGCTAAAACTCTACTCTGGGGGGGGGGGGGACTCTATTGTGTCTACATCCTTTCTTTTAAAAGTTTTTGCAAATAGCTCCGTGACCGTTGAGGCTCTAACGACGTGAACGGAAGCTCATTAAGGTTCAAACGAAGCTCAAACGTTTGACATTAATCTATTTGAATACAAAATTTTATTGGAAGAACAGCGACAGATACCTGATTGACCCGTAGTTTAATCGTTTCATTTTAATGTCATCTTTAAAATTCTACAATAATTTTTGCCGCAATTATAAAAATTATAAAAATAGTAATAAGAACTGTCCCGAAACGTCAAAAGTATGCAAACAATTACATTGCTTTTGTAGTTTGTCGTTATTAGCAACCGAAAAAAAATTTTGGAGAATGATTGATCAATGCGGCCTTTAGGCCGCATAATCTGAGCAATCGAGTTATGTTATGTAAAGCTAAAAAAACGTGAAAAAATCGAAATTTTGATCAAATGAAATCTGAAATAAAACAAAAAAATTCTTTTGTTAAAGTTGTTTATTTAAAACGACAGAAAACGACAATTGTTAAAAACAACTGTCGTCTTAAATAAACAACTTTTGCGTGAGAGTGAGCCTATATTCAAGTTTCTTCTTGAAATTATTAAGTTGTGCTTCTTTTGTTTTGTTTTAAACATGCTCCGCACCAAAAGTGTCACTACTACTTTTATCAATCATGAAATCAAAAGGATTTGATATGGCAAAGAGACACAAAGTAAACTAAATTGTCTTTTCAACGAAAAATACTATTTATGCTGGTCAAAAATTGCTTTTCTGCAGTTAAACTTATTGGGGAGACACAAATAGATTATTCTTTGTTGTTTCCCAACCGCTACAAAGCAATTGGAATGATCTGGGTAATTTTAAACAAAATGCCATCACGATCCGGTTCTATTTTGGAAGAAAAATTTCAGAAATACCCAGAGGTTAAAAACAATATATTATTTAACCTCTACTTGCTCTACTAATACATAGTTCCTATCCGTTCCGGATGTTGACAACTATAAATTGTCTACGATGATCTTATTGACCTGATAGTCGAGAATCCAGTGCCAAGGTTATTATGCAATTAAATCCGTTTCCATCCGGCACTTTTCCCAATGTAATGGAGCTTTCTTGGTTTGGTGACTAACAGCTTTCTTCTCGCAGAGACTCTGTCTGTCTGTCTGTCTGTGACACTTATGGCAATGAAGCCATATATCCAATATCTCTAATCGTACTTCTCTCTTCGATCGAGAGGTTCATGGTCTAAGGTTCAAGATTATCACCTTTGTATTTATTGTCAGATTATCATCTCTGGATATAGCCTCCCTCCGATTCCATATCAAACGCTTCAACAAATCATTTACAACAACGTGAAGTATTAAAGAATTCTATAGCTGCGGGTGGTTTAAATGAAAGTTGCCAAGTGTTCAATAGAATGTCATTTCATTCAATGTCAATTCTAAATGATTTACATACTTTCCATCATTTGTAGCGAAAAATGCTAAAGTGTTACTACAATTTGCCATTATTTGTTCGTAGATTGCATTACTAGCTTTGTTATTTATAATCCAGCTATCGAGAGCGTAGCTTAAAAACATTTGTAAGATCAGACCTAGGATCAGAGTTAAACCAGGGTTAACTGTGACTTTGAGCACTCTTGGATTGGATCAACAGTGAATTGATCTTGGGTTAACCCTAATCTAAGCTTTATGCTACTGACCCTAAGCAGAGATGCTGGTTAGAGCCCAAGTGGAGCGAAAACTTTATTGTAGCCATCCTTCCTCGGTAGCCAATGGCAAACCATCGAGATAATCTGCCTTGAAAATCCTTAATCAAATGAAGGGTTTAGTCAAAACCCAGTCTGGGTTATAGCGCTAATGAATATTTGTCTGTGTATATTTACGAGTATAACTATCATATCATCTACTTTAATTTTTTTTTGTGTTATAAACACTCTGTATAACATTTTTTAATGTCTTGAACTGCTAAATAATCCATCCTCAGTGGTTAATTACCCAAAACCCCTAAACCACAAACTTGGTAATCTAAAAATCATAATATTCTTCCTCAGTTTCAAACTTCAGTTTGTATTGCTGTTGAACGTTAGTATTTTTCTAACTTCCTTTTCAACCTTTGTTTGTCGGCCAGATTAACAAACGGCAGAATCCAAATAATTATTTAAAATTCAAAATTTTAAATAATAACTTTTGAATAAATTTATATCCTAAGCGCAACGATGAACTGTAAGTGTGCGTCGCTATCAAACCAGGTGCTCGACGTGCACAATAAATTTTACAATGCCTTCCAATTTCGACGTTAAATTTTATCGATTTATAATTAACTTTTCGAATAAATTTAACACTTAGTATCAAAATTTTTCAATTTCAACTTTGTCACTTTGTCACGGATCCAATTTTAATTTAATTTTAATTATATTGTATAATCCTAATCTTTACAGTTTTGGTTCTGTGAGTGCATCCAGACATTTAAATAGATGAAAAATAATTTTGCAAATATTGCTTCTATTACATTGAAAATTATTTAAATTTTTACAGTTTTGCATATCAACAGATCTACAATTATCACATCTACCACACCTAGAAAGCCGCCAGTGCGTGTACTGTCATATTTCCTGAGTAAAATGAGTACTTAATGAGCATACATTTATGCCTTCAATAAATTAATCAAATTAATTCTCACATGTAACTCATTAATCCGTTAGCTCTTTCTAGAGTTCGGATAGATTAATGCGACATGCAGCAAAAACCTTGTAAAATGTAAGGAATAAATGGTTAAATCTTCATAATATACTCATTAATTTGTTTAAATAATATGTTACGCTCTATTTATTGAAAACTACAAAGCAGTAGGTAAAACTTATTAGTAAGAAGCGCCACATCCTTTATACATTCATTGGTAATAATTATTTTTTTAAATACAAGGAATAGAAATTACAACATTATAATACCTTTCCGTCAACGCACTCACATTGTATTTTAAAAACCATTAAGTTTTTGTATTGATTTTGTTTAAAGGGATTGCACAATTTTCACATTAAAAATTAATAAAATTATTTATAACAAAGAAGTAAAAAATTAAGTTTAGGTTAAGGTTAATCAAGCAATCAAACCTACTTTCGTATCCAAATTTAAGGAGAAATATATAAACAAAACCCAGTTTTTGCGAATTATTATTTATGTGGATTAAATTATTGACCACAACAAAAGTAAGATAATATTAGCTTCAAGTAAATAACAAACCACGAAATTAATGTTCGATTAGAAAATCCGAATGTGTTGTGATTCTTAAGTTCTAAGACGAATTCTGGTTAAAATACGTCATTTAAACGTTTATTCTGTGCTTCCCGTACAAACCTTCAAGAACTTACGTGTTTAAACTATACTAAATTCGAAAAAAATTGATTTAAATAAATTATTTGTGCTAATTAATTTTTAATAATTAATTCTCAATATTAAACTATTATATAATTTGATTCAAACAAAAAATCTCATAAAACTTTTGTATTTAAATAATTATTTAATTATTTAGTATTTATACCACTTTTGAAATATTTGTAGTAAAACTTCCAAATTTTAAAAGTTAATAATTTTAACTTACATTATTTTGTAAAAAAATATTTTTTTAATATTTTTTATTATATTTTATATTGTATTTATATTAAAAATCGTACTAAAACCAGTTTTTTAAGAATATCTTCTTTCCAGCGCCACCTAGGTCCAAACTAATTATTACAAAAATTATAGAGCATAAAATTTCCGACAAATTTTGTACAAAATATTTTTCAATCAAATAAATAGTTCACGAGTTACAGTTGAGTCAAGCTCAGCATATTTTTACAATTCACTAAATCACTATAATTATTCACTAAAAATCACCGAATTAGAACTTTCAAGGCGCTTTTGTAGCAAAAGTCCTCTTTTATGTCTTCAGTACCTGGGACATAAAAGGAGTAGAAAAAAATTTAATTTCAAACCACAACTTAGAAAGGACTATAAATAAAAAATAGTGAATTCCATCTGGTTCTTTTGGTATTTTGGCAGACTTGAAACCAAAATTTTCTATTTTTTTTCTGTTTTTGTTCAAAATTTGTATTGATTTTAGAACTTTTTGCCTTATTTGTTATTATTGGCAATTATTCAGATAGCGGTGTAGAAAACCAATGGGATACCACCAGATTAATGAAATTTCCTTTGTAAGTTAGGTACCTCGTTTCGGTCAAATTAATTGCCTACACACCGTATAATGTTTGACACGCGAAATGCAACTTAGTAACCGACATGCTATGATACCGATTATTTTGCATTATTTATATTATATAACCAAATTTGGAAGCTTCGCTACAATAATAATAATAATAAATATAAAAATTTTAATTAAACTTAATAATGTTAATTGTGAAGCTGGAAACGCAAAAAAACATCCAAACCGATTAATTTTCAACATCCAAATTTATCTTCTAAATCAATCTCCAATCGTCCAATGAAATCCACTTTTCAAAATAAAATAATCACTAATTTAAGGAAAAGCTTCGTTTCCCCACCTAGCTGTCCCAACGTCTCCCTAACGTCTAACACTAATTGGCGGTTGAACGAAAATATTTAAAAATATTTACAAAAAAAAATAAAAATCTTTCAAAGCAAAAAAATTTAATGTTCATCAATTAAAACTCATGGACACATGGACACGTGGGGTTATATTTAAAAGTAATTAGTTATATCCAATATATTTAATTTCATTTACTAAATTTTTTGGTTGGTAAAAAATTGGACCAATGTCAACAAATTTGTGTAGAGTAATTTATGTATAATTAAGTATTTTTATCTTAATTGATATCTCAACAAGTGAGTTGTTGAGAAGTACGCGGTACCGATGACGACTAATAAGCTAGAAACACGTGTCTCATGCCTCTAATTGCGCTAACTTTATTAAAATAAAATAATTTTTGTAGTAAGTTCCTTTTAGTAAGGAAAGTATTGTAATCTGAAATTGAAAAAAAATTTGACCACTCCATTGTTTTATAAAATTTTTATGTTTTGAGGTTCCCTTGAACCATTTCTATTATTTTTGAAAAAATGTCTGTAATGGTGTGCGTGTGTGCGTATGTATGTCTGTGAATACGATGGAAACTAAACTAAATAACGAAATCACTCCAAATTTTAAATTTAAGTTTTTATAAATGGATGAAATCGTATGGGGGGAACGGGGGGTTTACTTGAAGCGATAAAACATAATCCACCATAACTCCGAAACGCAATGAAATAGGTAAAAGTTTATTATGACAAAAATTAGTAGCATCAAATTACCTACAACTTCTGTTCTATAAAATTTTTTCTAAAATAAAAAAAAGAAAATTTTTTAAAATTTTGAAAATTTGGTGAGAATCTGATGAAATAAATCAACATTATCTATAATTATTATATTAAATTAAAAAAGATTTATTAAGTTGTAAATTAATTTAAGTTTTTATTTTTGATGTTTTTGTCAGTTTAGATATTTTGAAAAATTTTCCAAATAATTTTAATGTTTATTTAACTTTTTTTAAATAAAAAAAAAGAAAAAAATTTTTTTTTAAATATAATTAAATGAAAGATTTTATATATTTTTAAATAATCATTAATAACAATCAAGCTTAATAAAAAAATTTAAAAAAAATACTTATGTATTGCGGTGTAATAAGTGCAAAAATTAAAAATAATAAAGTTTACTCCATCTTCGAATTCCTAATGCAATGCTTTGCAATGAGGTTTTTAATTTACTTCTCTATAAATTCCAAAAATTTTCAATATATTTAAAAATTAATTGACCGACTAAATCTTAAATTCCATTCCAAATTTAATTTGACTGTAAATGGTATTTGGCAACGTCAATATTTAAAATAATAATTTCTATTTAATTCTTATCTTCTTAAAATCCAAATTAAAATTTTATTTTAAATAAGTTTTTATGAAAAAAGGAACGTTAAATTCAACAGATAACGTGTTATCTGCATCGGTATCATACTGTATTTTTAATATAGTTTTAATTTTAAATATTATTACTTTACGATTTAAATAATTCTGTATTCAAATAAACAAATTATTCACTTTGCGGATATAAATATTCTCGAACCGTAGAATTATTTCTATTGCTATTTGGCGCAATCTCAACTAATTCGCGGCAAACAAAAATTTTCCTAAACAAACTACTATTAAATTTACAAAAACATTTTTTTAAATTATTGATATGAAATTCTAAAATACTAGCGATTATTTAAATTTTTGTAGAATTCTGCAAATAAATGACTAAATTTAATTTATTGCTATAATTAAGGAAATTATAAAGAAACAAAGAAAAACACAATTTGTAGCCTTGTACGATTTATGGGTATTCCAGACATGGTCCATATTTTGTTTTCCTGAGTAATTACAGAAAGATTCTAAAAATCATAAATTTTAAAATTGTCACCATTTTGAATTATTAAATAGCAAAATATATTATCTTAATATAAAAATGATTTGTGGGCGTAACAAAGATTGATGCTAGAAACAAAAATATAAATTGAAGCATAACTATTAGTTTTGTTGGGCCAACAAAATATGTTTTTGTTAGTAGAACGAAAACATAATAAGTTAGAGTGGAAAAAGATTACATTTTTCTTTTATTTTGAATTGACCTTTACGAAAAGAAATTTTTGATTCAGCTTTGTCACAGAAGAAATTTAATTTTTTGTTCAAATTTATTTTAATAATATTGTTGATAGAATGATTGTTTACATATAACCTTAACCAACTGTAAAACTCATATTTTAAAATTATTTTTATTAAATTATGAAACTGGGATTATACTGTTGTTACTTAGCAACCTTATAACATAAAGCTATCTCAATCAGCGAATCTTTGTTACTTTATCGTTAATTTAATTGGTTAATTTGGCACAAGATACTGGAAATGAATGGATTTAACTGGATTTTTCTTTATAAGAAAAACCTTCTAACTGTAAGTTATTACATTAAAAAAATACCCAGAGAAAGTAAAAAATTAATTTGCTTATGATATCCGATATGACGTGTCTGATTCAAAAGAATTTACGACGCTCTTCCTTCCAGCGTTGGAAATTCCCATCCAATTATTGCTGGCTCCACCCAAAAAATTGTTTTTTTTTGCAAATATAATTTCTTTTCTTATTTAGATTTAAAATAAATAAATTTCGATTGATTAAGTTTTCGCAGAAATAAATTTATTATTTTGAAAATAATCCAGTTCAAGACTGACATAAAATAAAATATTTCGATTTTGAAAATATTACCATAGTAAATTTTTTTATTATTTTTAATTAATAACAGAATGTTATTAGTTTTAATTTAATCACCCTTTATAACCTCTAATGTTTACTCTGTTACCCTGGCCCCCTTTCAGTAATTTATTTATTAAATTGTCCAGCTATTTTTTTTTGCAGAACAATTAAATCAATTTAAATTTGGCATTAGAAAAAATGACATTTTGAGTAAATTAAAACAACCTTAATTAAAATAGGAGAGTGGGGACTTTCTAAATATTATAAACGCACTAAATTATGTAACCTTGTAATATATGTAAAATTTATTCGTTAAGGTAATAATGAATGAACTAATTAACTACTAAATTAATTAATTTCAACATATTAGCAACTTGAAGGTATTATAATTTCTTGAATTGAAAAGAATTATTGTATACTACTAGACACCGATTAATTTTACGAGACATTCAGTTTTACAATAGTTTGCGGATGTATTTATATAATAAATATCTACGATTATTCCAGTAATTGAGTTTACAAATGTAAACAAAAATTTTTTTTTAGAAAGGTGTTTATTTTTAGCAATTAATTACAATATATTACTACGCTTAAGTAAAGCAGGGTCACTTAGGGCCTTAAGACCCCCCCCCCCCCGATCTTCTGAAAATCTGTGGGAAACGAATGAACCAATCAGAAGGGAATTGTACAAGATCAACATTGTATCCTAATGATGGTCAATAATACAACCGGAACCGGTTGACACTCAGTATCTTAATTAATTAAAATACAAAGAAATTTTAGTTTAAAAAATCAAGCGTGTGGATATCTCTCAACTTTCTCCTTAAAATTATAGCTAATTATTATTAATTAAATTTAATCTTTATTTTATTTAAAATTAAATTTAACTATTAATTAAATTTAAACAATTTTATAAATATTTTTAATTTATTATAATATAGTTGAAATTAAGAACCATCTCAAAGTGCATTATAATCTGCAATTACAGTTTTTAACATTCTTTGGTAGTTTTTTTATAGGGGGCACATTTATAGGTAAAAATTTAAAAATGTTGTTGCAATACGGTAAAATTCAATTTAAATGTCTTCTTGCGATGGTGGGATAATAATATGGAACAGATTTGGATCTTGTGCACTTTCGGATAAATAAAATTCTTGTAGAGTACTACCTTATCCACAAATTTGACAGTAATAATGATTTGACAAGTAATGTCAAAACAGTCGGTATAATAGTACTCTATGGAGAAGAAAATGATTTTTCGGAAAATACCGCATGCAAAATCTGCACAATCTTTTTTACTCAAATTTGCTTAGAAAAGTAATGGATAGAAGAGGATGATAGATTTTAGGAACGGATTTTGGATTTGCGACTTAAGTATTCGAAGAACTATGAAAAAGTTACCTCAATTTGTTGCCTCTTTAAAAACCAATTAAATTTATGATGTTTTATTTACATTTATGTCTGTTAATTTGCATTTAAATGAGCGGAACCACAAACACAAAACATGCACATTATACAAAATAGATTATTGAAATAGTATACATGGTAGGTCCAGAAGTAAGTGTGTATAATTCAGAAAAAAAAATTAGGCTTTGATTATTATTTTTGAAAAAAATATTTTTTTAAAAATATTGATCTATGTAGGTATCTGAAAATATAATATATTACTGCCAACACAATGTTCGTGACAAGATATGAGACATAGCTCTAACCGCAAAATATTATCTTAGAATCAGATTTATTTACCGGTATCTACGTAAAGAAAATATGAATCAGCTAATTACTGTAATAAAAATTAAAAACCCCTAAACCTTCAAACAATCTCAAGAATTGCGCGTCAACAAGACGACGACGCCAATGCGTATAAAAGTTTATTTTATTTATTTTTATTTTTATTTTTGTTACTAATTTATGTTAACATTCCATCATAGCTAAACACCAAAATTTTGATTTTTGATTTTTTTAAGATTTCGTACTACAATACTTTCTCTAGATAACATAAGTTAGATAGCAAAAGGATTAGTTAACCAGGCTTAAGGCTAAATGGTTTATTACTAATTAAATATTTAATGATTATTCGAATAACTTGTCTAGTGATTTCTAAACAGGTTTAACTATAATTTTGTTGTTATTTAATCTGTGCTATGATCTGCTTTGTACGATATGTTATTCTGATATTTTAAGTACTATCTACTATTTTATTAGCAACCATTCACTCGTACATAATATATATAAATATTTTATTATAGTAAGATAAGGTGGTGTAATCACGGCCACTTAAAAAATAAAATAAAATAATATTGCATTAATATTGTTTTATTGCAATAATAAACAAAAACCATCAGAATTTATAATTTATAAGTGGATTATATTATAATGGCTCGTTAAGCCATTAATGTGCGTCAGTTACATCTTATTTCTGCCCCCCAAAGGCTCTTACCCAGGTAGCACGCAATATTGGGGCAATATTGGTCCTGTATAGTTTAAATATTGGCGCAATATTGCGGTCAATGCAGCACAATATAATAATGAGAACAATTTGCAATATTGTACAAGATTGCAGTCAATATTGCACAATATTGCACCGTTAGACCTACCTACCGTTAGACCTACGAAGCCTTCTTTTCTAATTATTGTCCCAACATGGATAAACAATATTGCGCCAATATCGGTAAACAATATTGCACTAATATTAATAGCCATTATTGCCGCAATAATGGTAACCAATATTGCTAGGCATTATTGCTCCAATATCGCTGCGCAAGAAAGCAGCAATATTGGTACGCAATCTTGTCCGATATTGGATTTCTATAAAACTTGAAAAGTTTAGCTGTATGATTGCAATACATTTACCAACGATGAAAATGGCTGCTAATACAACTTGGAAGGTATATGGAACAATATATTCAAGATTGCTACCCTTTTATTTTTCTAATTATTGTCCCAACATGGATAAACAATATTGTGCCAATATCGGAAAACAAAAGTGCACCAATATTGTTAGCCATTATTGCTGCAATAATGGTAATCAATATTGTACCAATATTGCCTGGTCGTTGCCAATATTGCCTAACTTTCCAATATTGGCACAATTTTGCCCCAATATTGCGCAATAATTTGTGCTACCTGGGTAGAGACTAATTTAAATTAAATGTATATTTTACAAATAATTAATATAATTACAAAGTTACCGAGCTAATTAAAAGCCAGAAACATATAATGAGAAACAAAAAGAAATTAAAGAAAAATAAAAAGATTAAAACTTTTTGAGTAAAATACGCAGTGATGATCAAATTGATGATAATTATTGTTCAAGTTCCATTGATAATTGGAATGCGATTCGGTCTTTTCATAATTGCTGTGATTATGCTCGAAAGTAAAAACAGAATTACATTTCCTAAATTAATTTAACAAATTAACATAATAATACAAATTAAATGTTAAATACGCAATCTAGTAAAATGCGACTTAATTTGGTCACAAGATGTAGACTTGTAAATTAAAAAATTTTTAAATTAACAAATTCACTATTTTTACCTTAAACATTGCAAATGCAAACATTCTAATTTTATTATTAAAACTAATAATTTTCATTATGCCATTTACATATTTTTCCGTCTTTCCGCATAATTTAAATTTTATTAAAATTTTAGCTAAATAATGTATTTTCTTGTTATAAGTTACAACTGCGCTCATCAAATTTCCACATTGTTTAGTCAACCAACGGCAATGTTTTGTTATTAATCATTTTGGGAAACTGGGAAAAGCAGGATTTTTCCTTACATTTTTTATGTGTGGCATATTAAAAAAATTTTTCAATAGATAACTAGATACATAAAACATTAATAAAATAAATTAGAAGATACGCTCCCAATCCTTCCCGATCAAAAGTTGTCAGAAAACAAATGCCAGGAATCTTGGAGAAAACAACCCAGTCCAAACACTCGGTGCATCTGAATGGAGACTGTAGCAAACACATTTCCTCGCTAATATAAAATTTAAAATTAAACTAATCCTTTGCACCCTTTCATTACAAAATTCAATGGTCCACTTCACATGATTCGAATGTCGCTTTCCCATGTTCCTTTTTTATTGACAGAGTTCGAATAAGCTATGCCCTCTACACTTTTTCGATTATAAATATTTTCTGCATAGCCCGAGATTCGAAATCAGAATTTCCGCTACGTAATTCTGCTAGCAATCACGCTAATCCACTACTGTGGATTTGTTTTATAAGTACTTAATTCACAAGGAAACAAATAATGCAAATAGTAATGAGCTGTTTATTTTACTTTGTATCTCCATAAAAAAAATAACTATTATTTATTTATTGCTTTTGTTAATAAGCACTTCTTATATTCTAATTTGTTAACTACTATAATTAATTTCTAACAGAATCCTGCAAATTTACTAAGCAAATTTAAATAAGTAGACAACAAACAAGTTTAAAAATTCTTTTTGTAATTTTTTTTATATACATATGAGGCCACTGTTAATGTGGGTTCTGAACAACAGAAATCTACAATACAACTAGGCAAATAATACCTCGGTGGTTTGCCATTGCTTCCAGGAGGAAACGGTCAAAAATAAAGTTCTTACTTCGCCCTGAGTAAATCGGATAAGTGGTATTCGTAATCACCAATATTAATTTTCATAAAACATTAATATACTTATACAGTATGCTACAGTATGCTAATCTTGTTGTATAAAAATAGCAATGATTTTCTAGCAATTTAGTAATTTTATCAATAAATTATTTTAAGCTGTTAATTATACAAAATATTAGAAGAATGTGCAATGTAAATTTATGGTAAGTTTGTCCAGTCTTCTTAAAAAATTTGGCTACATGAATACACTAAAATTAATATTTTTCCATTATTATTTTTCGGGCTAAATTGGCCCGAAAACAGTATTTTCTGGTTCATACAAATTTTTGTATTTTGAATTGCTAAATTGATCAATATCAGACGCGAAAATTAAATAAGCATAAACGGGAAAAAAATAAAATTATCCTTAGAATACAGGTGCCATCTATATCTAAAAATTGGCCATTAACGTCATTGACCGGCCATTGACGTCAACGCCCGTTCACGGTGGGCAATGATGTAAATATTTTCATCGGATTGTAATATTTACGTCTTTGGCCGGTAATGACGTTACTGGCCAAAATGGATTGGGCAATGATGATATTATGGAATAACTACTATAAAGAATTACAAAATGGCTATTTAAATTTGACAGCCAACTGGCAAGTGATATTTACGTACATTTACTTAATCCTTTATTAACAAAAATAATATAAATTAAAAAATAATAAAATAAATTTTTTTAAATTAATCAATTTTATTCTGGTACGGGAGTGAATTGCAAATTTGTTTGCTGATGCGACACGCACATTTATTATAAATAAAATAAATAAATAAATAAAAGTAAAAATTCGCTGATTATAAACAAAGATTTTCCGTTTTTTCTTAGAAAATAATTACATTTTCTTTTTTGGGGGACGTCCATTAATTACGTAAGGCGATTTTGGCAATTTTGGCAATTTTTTTAACCCCCCCCCCCCCCCGGGTGAGATTTTTTTTTAAATCTAGTTCTCTCGCAATTTTATAGTTTCTTGCGGATAAAAAAAATTACGCGATATTCCCCTCTCTGAACGCCTCACGCAATTAATGGATGTCCCTTTACTTTTTAAAGGTTTAAATTTTAAGGTTCCGGAGCTTAACGAAGCAGACCATAAGAATCCTGAATTTTAATTGAATTCTGAATTGAAATTTCTCACACGGCTATTATGCAGTTATGTGATTGTAATTTGATTAGTTAAGCAGCATCATTTTTGGTATTTATGAAAAAAATTAAATAATGAGAAACGGAACATAAAAAAAGTAAAAAAATTGTTAAACTTGAATCAATTTCTACGCGTTCAGTATAAAAAAGGAAAATAATTTTAATTTTTAAATGAATTAATTATTAATAATTAATTAAAATTAATTCCTTTGTGAACAATATAATGTTGCACTTCCATAATTGGAAATAATATTTAATTAAATACAAAATTAAAACCATTTATCGGATCGGATCAGCTAGGTGGGTGAACGAGGCCTCTCGGCGCAAAGATGGCCGCAAGGGGAGGTCCAGACCAAAGTTTGTGTCATGTGATTTTGATTTATTTTTGCGTTCAGATATGAGATTTGGTATTTTGGGCGAAATTAAAATTTGTTTTGAGTTGAATAAGTGATTTTGGATAATAGATTAGCATTTGGTCAATTGATTTGAATTGATAAAGTAAATTGGAGATTATATTTATTAGATTATTAATTAATTTGGGTTTTGATAGTGAAATACGTGAAATTAAATTCGAAAATTAATGTTATTATAGAGTAATTCGATTTCGCTACGTATTAAAGGTATCTCGTTTGATTTATTTTTCAATTTAATATTGGAAAGTTTATTCAAATTAAAAATTTGTATTTGGATTTTATACGAGAATTTCCCCAAGAGCTATTTTGAAATTTTAGCTTTCCTAAAATCATTTGAATTGGAGATTTGTTTAGAGTTTGGATTTTCCAACTAGCTTGATGTATTTTTTTAGATTGCAGTTTTCTCGGAAAAATTCAAATAAAATTCTAGACTCCGGAAAATCCATCTTAATATCCTCAAAATCTATAAATTTTTGTTTAAATAAATTTTAAATAGAAATGGAAAGCATAATTTAAAGATAAGCACACCCACGTGCACTGGTATCAAAGTTATCGTACATTTGACTTGATATTTTCAAATTTTTTAATATTAATTTTTATATCCAAATTTATCACATAATTCTAATAATTATATTCATCCCCAATCTAAAATCTCCAATTCAAATTATTATTCATTATTATTATTATAATTACCAATTATTACTTTCATTACAAAATCGTCTTCGACCTCTCATACGGCTATCTTGGCGGCGGGAGACCTGGTTTCCCCACCTAGTTGTTGCAATTTCAACTGATTGGCGGAAAAACCAGAAAATTCAAAATATTATCAAAATTTTAAATAAATTAATTTTTGTAATAAACAAAATTTCTACAAAAAAACATAAATCTATAAAATTGGATTAGATTAAATTACACCATATTTTTGTTTCTTTCAGAGTCTTCTTATCGATACCCAAAGAGAATGGAGAATTTGCAAAATGCAGAATGTATGCTGTTAATTTTACGGAAGTCCTATTAAGTGGTGCCTTACAACCAGATTCTTCCTGGCCGACCAAACCTTGTGATAAAGGCTGGGAGTATAATTTTACTACTGATGATGTGCCATATTCATCGATTGCAGCTGAGGTAAAATAATTTTGGAGAAAAAGTGATTGAAATATTCACCAATATTTTGTTTCAGTTCGACTGGGTTTGCGAAAATGCCGCGTTGCCAACAATAGCTCAGGCAGTATTCTTTTGTGGAGCAATTTTGGGTGGTCTGGTGTTCGGCTGGCTAGCAGATAGCAAAGGACGAATTCCAGCTTTGGTAGGAACAAATTTGATTGGATTTGCCGCTGGGATCGGAACGGCATTTTGCCATTCATTTTGGACTTTCTGTTTATGCAGATTTTTGGTCGGAATGGCTTTCGACAACTGTTTCACCATGATGTATATTTTAGGTATTTAATTTGCAGTTATTTTTCCCATAGCAATTAAAAAAATGAAGAATAGTAATTTTATACTTGTATGGATTTTCAAATCGCGATATTGAGTTTCTGCAAATATAAAATCTTAATGAATAACGAACTAACCTTGATGTTCAAAATTAACTAGGTTTCTCTTTGTTTATAATAAATACTAATGATTAACGTAATAGATAAAAGATAATTGCAATACAAAATTACCTTGAGTTAGTGAGAAGAATGCTACTAATAAATTTGATTAACCGTTTTACTGTTTTTTGTAATTTAAATATTAAATTAAATTAAAATTAAAAAAAAAAAAAATTTTATTGGGATCATGCAAAATATTTTTACTAAAGTACCCCTGATATTGAAGTAACAGTGGCGTAGCGAGGTCCTAATGCCGGAGTAGGTAGGATTTATTTCCTAACGTAAATTGTAAGAGGCACTAAAAGTAACCTAAATAGGGGCGGGAGCAAGTACCAGAATCCTCAAAATGCTATGCTAATATATTATATCAGTGACTAGCTTAAAATAAGGTTAGCATAAAAATTTTACGAAGCTGATAAAAAAAACTTTAAAACAAAATAAAATATTTAAAATTTTCTCTTACATACTCTGTAACGGAACATCGTAATTTAGTATGTATGTACTTATATCAGTATGTAAAAAAAATGAAAATGATGGCCTTCTACAAGTGTTTCAATAGTATTGGATTACATCAGATGGTACGTAATCGGGTTAAATTGCAGTCGTTGTATGAAATAATATTAATGAAAATTTGTCAAAAAAATCATCATTAGTAATTTAAATAATCCCGGAGTAATCTAATCTGTTTAACTAATATTAAATAATTTTAAATAATTTCCAATAATAATAATTAATAATGATGTGATAATCGGCTCAGTAAGATATTATCAATAAATTAATCCGAAATTATCTTAAATAATTCCAATAATTGTAAATAATTGATTTGTCGCCACAACAAAGCTTTTAGTAATTTCAACAAATTTTTTTTGCTGCTTCTACAAATTTTTTTTTTCTAAAAAAAAAATATTAGTTGATTTAACAAATTTTTTTGTTTTTAACACAAAGAGCTTTGCTATGGCAACATAAAATATGTTACGGTAACAAAAAAATCTGTTGAAGCTACTAAAACTTTAAAACTATTATTTTAATTTCCAGTACTTGAATACGTGGGACCCAAATGGCGTACATTTGTAGCTAATATGTCGATAGCAATATTCTTTACATTTGCTGCAACAATTCTTCCTTGGATTGCTTGGTATTTAGAAGATTGGAGAATGTTTTGCATAGTTATATCCGCACCATTAGTTTTATCAATTTTCACACCATGGTGTGTACCGGAATCGGCAAGGTTCGTATAAATAAATTTTATTAATTTTGTTTGTACTAATTAATTTTTCATAGATGGCTGGTATCGCAAGGAAAAGTGGAAGAAGCAATATCAATTTTAAGAAGCTTTGAAAAAATAAATGGAACCAAAGTAGAAGAGAAAATCTATAATGAATTTAGGGTAAACTCAAACATTATTCCTTTGGAATTATATTCAAAATTTTCTTCTTTAGGAAAGTTGCCAAAGGGCCCAAAAGGAAGAAGAAAATTCAAAATCATATTCCGTCTTGGATTTGTTTAGAACGCCAAGATTACGGAAAATTACGATACTGTTAATAATTATTTGGATGGCCATTTCTTTGGTGTTTGATGGACATGTGCGTAATGTGGGATCTTTGGGACTCAATGTTTTTGTCACCTTTACAATTGCGTCCGTTACGGAATTTCCTGCCGATACACTGCTTACATTGACTCTGGATAAATGGGGAAGAAGATGGTTGGCTTTTGGAACAATGGCTTTCAGTGGAATTTTTAGTTTAATTGCTGCTTCTGTACCATTAGGTAAGGTTTTATATTTACATCAAAACATTACATGTTATTATATAATTTGGAACGTTTACATTGACTACTATCGCTGTCGCCACTTGAACTTCGTTTACGTTTTCTTATTCCACTGTAATGCTCAAATACATATTTTGCCATTGCTTCTATACCAGCAAATGCTTCTTTGGCAATTTTTAAAATCCTCGATTTCCTAGGTTCGAATCCACTTTGTCCACCTCTGTGCAATTCAATGGTGTAAGAAAATTTTATGTCATGGACACCCCTTGCATAATCTGACGAACCCCCCGATGAAATATCTAAAACAGGAACATACAAAATTTATTTAATGAAGAGCTTTTATTAAATGTTTGTAACATACACATTACATCTGATAGTTGTCCTACTTTAAATTTGCATTTGGCTTGATAGCTTTGCATTGCACGTAGTCCAGCTTCTCCACACGCTCTCTGAAATAAAATTTATTTTATAAGCCCATAATTGGGCTTACAAGGGGAGAACGCGACTTGTGAAATTGACTTCAGAATGGAACTTTTTTCTAATTCTAATTATAACCTTAGTCATCTGAATAGATATACGAAAATTTGTATGAAACATGTCGTGCTAATTAAATATTAAGTTCTCAAGTCGTGCCCTCCCCTTGTTAGTAGTATATTTTTCTTGCAAGTTTCAAGACTTACTAGTTCATGTGCATCACATATTGGTTTGTATGTGTATCCCCATGGATACATAATTAAACTTCCATAAGCATGAATTGCAATGTAAAGCTGAATATATTTTCCATATTTGCACAATGTATTGGCTAAGCTTTGCGCTTCAGGCTCACTGAGACTATACTCACCTCGATATATGGAACTGGAAGGTCTACCGCTACTACCTGCAACTAAAATTGCCTATAGCATCAAATATTTTCCATACATCCTGACTTACGTCCATAACGATAGGAAAAATTTCTGTTTAGATCCACACCCCAGCACTCGGAGTCCTCGTTATTGTTTTTATTTAAATTCTTCCTCCACAATCGGTCCTTAAAAATTAAATTTCTTATTTGGTTTAACTGATTTTCGTAGCCTTACGCATGTATGAGTATATTCATAACCGTCTGGATTCAGACATGGAATAATATAAAAGTCGGCAAAATTTAGCAAATTTGGATGACGAACAATGTAACTGATGCAGTATAGAGCCGTTGTAATGGATATCCATTCTCTGGCATGTATTCCAGCTTCCAGCATGACAGAAATTCTTTTAACCTCAGTACAGCCTTTTATTATGATCATGTATATCTCTCTATCCTGTACAGTTCGACCGATGATTTCTATTCTTACCATATGAGGAAATTGTTTTGCTAACCATTGCAACCATATCTGAATCTAAGTTGGTGATCACTCAATCAAGTTTCCAAATTGATTTTGTAATATAACAAACCTCAGTATACCTTGGAAAATATTTATAAAAAAATTGGAAGTTCTGGCAATCTACACAATCGTCAAGTAATGTTTTGGGATCATCACACATAATTTTGATTTTATCATACTAAAAATTTAAGCGAATACCATATGAAATGTCAGTTTGAACGTTACTGTCAGATTTTATTGTTTACATAGCGTAGTCTTTATTCAGCGCTGAGAGCTAAGCTCCTCTGCTCAGATGATTCTATGAACTAATGAATTAAAACAGCCAAGTAGAAATGGTGCTTAAACTGAAGGTGTGAGTCTAATATCTAACACTCTTCTGAATAAAATTCCCAAAAAATTCAAAATCCCCAATTCCCACAATTCTCCCACCTTTTTTTTTTTGTTTTGTGCGGAGGAAAGGGGAAAATCCTCATGGATTCCTCAGACCCGTGTCCGAGGGTACGAAGCTCACGGAATCGAACTAAGTTCTTCACTTAAAACAACCTCCCCTTTGCGGGAATCTGCTCATCTTAACCGAAATTTCAGTTGACTTCTTCAGGTCTTAAGTCCGAGGTCTAGGTCCCGGACTATAACCCCACATTCCTTGAAGGTGACGGCGATCGCTATGCAATTTCTCCGTGCACTCTTCTTCCTCACCTCATTACTTTTACTACTCTTGTTTTTCCGCCCTTTCGGGACTTTTTTCTTCTTGTTGCCTAATGCTTTCTTGGTTAGGCATCATATTCCGTTTGAGTTCACCCTCTAAGGGGCAATTTCGGCTAGTGGTTCTGTGTCCCACTTTTTTGGAAGCAAGGCAGAAGGGATTTTCCGCCTTGCAGTCTCTCGCGTAGTGCCCATTCTGTCCACATTTCAGGCACCTCTCTGTTCGGTCTTCCCGATCACAGTCGGCCCTCAAGTGTCCTGTCCGCCAGCACCTTTCACATCGCTTGATGATTACTTCTTCCTGTATTCTACATGAATTGATGATACCAATTCTCACGTGTTTTCTATGGATCAATTTTGCTACAGCCTCTCCTCTAGCTTCCACTCTGACTATTTGACTGCCTTGTTAATATTTCCTCAAATCCATTACGGTAAGGTCCGTCTCGGATATCATCCTCAAATCGTGTTCCACCTCCTCTCTAGTCGCCATTTCCTCTATGTCCTTTATTACGAATATTTTCCTTTCCCCTATGCGAAGTTGGACCTCCGTGTTGGCAAATTTATCTTGGATTGCCAAACTCATTTTATGGTGCTGCTGTTTTTACATTTCTACCAATATATCTCCCCTTCTTGTTGCCCTAATAGCGCTGATCAAAGGCGCTTCCTCGGCCCCTTCAACTGCCGTTCTGAGGATTTTTAGCTTCTCTATGTAGCTCTCAGGGGTAGCCCTTATTATCAGTGCGTCTTTCCTGTTACTTTTCCTCCTTTTAATGTTCACCCTTGCTGGTTTTTGCACTGTCTGACTTGATTGTAGCGTAGCCAGAGGCGTCCTTTTGTACATAACTGTTTTATGTCCATCTTTTTCCCCTTGGTAGATATGCCTATTCATTGTTTCTCTTTGTACCTTCTCTTCCTGGCGAAGAGTCAGGCTATCCTCGTGTGTGGCATTTATGAGTACCTTACCCGCCACTGCCTCTGCCATCGTTTTTATTGGCTTTTCTACTATCTGGTTCTCTATGATACGGGATGTTCCTTTTCGGAGTTCCTCCATATTGCTATTAATACTAGCCATGTTTTCTTCTATTTGTTTAGCTGAGTTTTCTATCGTGTTCTGGATTCCTTCCAGTTTCTCCTTCAGGTCATCGATTTTTGGATTATTGGTTTCTCCTGATGGTTTCTCATATAGAGTACTAATTTCCCCCGGGTTTTCCAGTTTTGCCTTAACCTCTCTCAAATTTTCCAGCAGGCCTTCTAGTTGATCTGTGTCTTTTTTTCGGAGGTTTGTCTCAACTCCTACCTCCCGCATTCCAACGATCGCCTCATGTATCTCTAGGTAGATCTGTTGGGTTTTTATAAATTTTGCCTCTATATCCTTCATGTAAGTTTTAGCCAAAAAATTAGCGTCTTCCCCTTGCTCAATGAGCTTCCTATTTTGTTCTGTCAAGATTCCCATTGTTACCTCTTGTTCTTTAATACTTTCCGACATCTTTTCGATTAATCTTTGCTGTTTTTCGCTATTGTCTACCAGCTTAGTGTTCTGTTGGACAAGTTTTTCCAGAGTCTCCTCTTGCGATTTGACTTTTTTCGGAGATCGTCTATCAGCATTTGCTGTTCGTCATAACTGTCTAAGAGTTCTTTGTTTCTTTCCATGACTTCATCCATTCTCTCTTCTTGTTTTTCTATCTTTTTGGTCATGTTAGCTACTGCTGTGGCAGTATCTGTATAGAACACCTCGGCCTGACCGCTCACCTCAGGTGTGGAGTAGTCGTTGGTTGACGATCGGTGGGGGCCTACTCCATGACCACCCTCTCCAACCGGAACTGGGGTTCCGTCCGCCTGCTCCGTAAACGTTTTTTCATTCTTGCGTTCTATTTCATGTTTGTTGTTGGGACTTTAATTCGGGATTCCCACCCCTAGGTGCCGCTATCGGCGCCCGTCTACTCCCGGGCACCATGCAGTCTTCGGCGCGGCACCGAACCTTGACTTAGGAGACCATCGGAGTTGTTTGAACAAAACAAAACAAAAACTTGTTTGGATACTGGAAATCTAGACCCCGTGTCGTAACTGTTTTCTGTACTTTCCATCTTGTCATGTTCCCCTTTTGAGTTGAGTTGGCTGGCATTCGCTGGCAGGTGGATGCTTATGGTCCCCGTCCCTCCTGCGCCGACCCCGCAGGTAGTCTCCCATCCACCGGGGTTGGTTACCCGATCTCTGAGGGACCCCCGCGGGTTGAGATGCCGACACAAAGAGGGAAAAAGACAATTCTCCCACCTAGCTGATCCAAACTTAACTAATTGGCGGGAAAATCAAAAATATCTACAAATAATTACAAAATTGATGTTCTAAATCTAATGAGGATTTTGGAACAGGATAATATACATCCAAAAATTATAAAATTGACAAATAGAAAATTGAAGTGGAATATAATGACTTTAATTCAATCAGTTCATTACGTACAACTATAATCATTTGGGGGAATTCCCGGAATTTAAACCTACGGATAATACATATAAATATTTGTTGTTTCAGGAATCCCTTCAGCAACAACGGCTATAATTGGAAGATTTGCCATTAATATTACTTATAATATTGGTCTTCAATATGCGGCTGAACTGCTGCCCACAGTGGTACGGGCGCAAGGTGTAGCGTTGATTCACATCATGGGTTACGTGGCTAGCATTCTTGCACCATTTGTAGTATACTCGGTAATGTCTTACAAAAATGTTAAGTGAAATTTAAAATGTAATAATTATTTCGTATGATTACAGGCCAGCATTTCAACTTCCCTTCCGTTGGTAATATTAGGAATATTAGGTTTACTTGGAGGTGTTTTAGCCCTATTTTTACCCGAAACTTTGGGTAACGAGTTGCCACAAACGCTTCAAGATGGTGAAAATTTTGGAAAAAACCAAAAGTTCTTCGACTTTCCTTGTAAATCAAAGTAAGTGAAATATTAACATTAAATGTACAAAATAAGATTTTTCTTTCTTTTTAGACGAAATGAAGTTCAAAACGACAAACCTGAAGTTTATGAAGAAAGATATAGAAAATGCAGCACTTTGAGAGCTTCATTTAGGGGCGAAGTTAGGTCTAGTATGATACATCGATTATCTACCAGATCGCAAAAATCTGTAGTAATTTCAGAAAATGGTGAAGTCTGAACCACTTAAATTTGTGATAAAAATGTGTGTGATACTGCATTAGAAATAGATTATTGATTTGATGTACTAAGTACATACCTGTGTCAAATTCTGTTTGATGCTGATTGAATTATGTTGATTGCACCAAGCATTAAAAATTTAAATTTCTCGTAAATTATATATTTTTTTAATTTTCTGTTCCCAATTTGCGATTTACATTAAGCGAGCGCCACCACGCGGAAAAATATTAAGTAATCTAATACGTATAGTTGGTATAAAAAGTTTTGCGTTCTTCGTTGTTCTATTTTGTGGATTATCATTTCATCGCGATTTTACGACAAAATAATTCAGAATCAAACTCAAAACAAATATCAAGTGTACGTAATAGAGCCGCCATGTTGTTGACATTTGGTAGCCTCACGTGCGCCATCTATGATATGGTAAATCGAGAATAGCTTTAAAATTTACCAGGGTATGCAAAATGTCGAGGTTATGCCTTTTGTACTGCCTTTGCAAAGTTTATATTTATTATTTTTATAAAAAAATTATAAAAATTAAATTTATGAAAACGCAATTATCAAAACATTTTTAACGGCACCCTTTAATGCTTTTACCGTGTAATTTGTTTAAATTAAAGTTTCAAATTTTCAAAACGATTGAATGCTCATATTTAATTTAATTATTTAAACAATTTTATATTTATGTTTTTTTACGATTTTGAAATATTGTAATCACGAATTCTTTGTATTTAATGTATATTTTGTAGAATTTAGGTAACTATTTATATATAAACGTATTTATTAAATTATTTTCTAAATAATAAAAAAATTAGAATTATATTTATTTTATTGATGTCGAAAACCAAAATTTAAACCATTCCACCATAAAAGGACTTTATGGTAAAACGTAGTTGATCGGTGTTAATTTATCTTATTTTTAATAAGAATTTAATAACTCAGAATTAAAAACTTTGAATGCAATACTTCAGCTAGTTTATGCAACAGAAATCTGAAAGACTACTATTTCACCTGATAAAATGTCGAAGTTTAATTCCCCGCAGTAATACTTCTTTTATCAGTATTTTTGAAGTAATTTATTAGTAAAAACGAAAATTTTATAAAATTTAATATATAAAAATATAAAAAAATTTGAAATTTTACTAAATTAATTCGGCGATAATTTGATATTACTTCTTATAATTTTAGATAAACAAATATAAGAAAAACTAATTCACAATTACTGGCGAGGATATGCAATTTATTATTATATTATTGTGATTTATCTGCTTAATCCTTAATTATTATTTTATTAAAAAACATAAAAAATAGTTATAACAAATGGTTTTTGACTTAAAAAGAAAACAGTTTTAAATTTAGTTAATTCAGAAACACGTTTACATAAATTTTAGAAAACTAATAAAATAAACAGAAAGACCTATATTCATAGAATAAAAATTATTGAGTCTGTAAAAGTTAATTTTGAAAACTTTAATAACTAAGGGCCGATTGCACAAATTTCATTTAAGAATTTTACTGATATTTAACTTAAATAAATATTTTAAAATTTCAATTAATACAAATTTTCGAAAAGAAATCTTAATGCAATTCAGGAAGAAATCTGGGGAAATCATTCATAAATTTTATAGAAGAAAATTAAAATGCCTAGCTTTTCAATCTTAAATCATCAATTCAACATTGGTGCAATTGGCCCTTAGATATTTAAGTACTATGCTAATCTAAACTTTTTTTTTTTTAAGTTTTCCTTTTAAGTTTTCTTAGTATTAGTCAATGTTTTAAAGTTTCTCGTTAAAAGGCTTCTTCTGGTCTGTTGGAAATCCACTCTGCAATCTTTGGATCGGAGTAAATTTTTTCTTTGAGACCTACAACGTCAAGGTATTGTTCTACACAAGTTTTGGTAAAATCGATGATTAATTCTTCAACAAGGAAAGATACAACAATGTCACTCCAAGTTACCTACGCAAAAAAAATAATTAGAATAATTTATTTATACATATTGAGGTGTTTTTTTATATTTAATTAATTGTTCTTGTTTCTAAAATTACTGATATAATGCAGTGTGTATAAGGTATATTACCTGTGACGCTACAGTGAATCCATTATTTTCTTTTATGATATTATTGAAATAAGTTAAAAACTTGGGTATTGTTACGGATTTTAACGTTTTCACTTGTGTTTCTTTGTCACTTCCAGTTGCTATACGATATTCCCATAAATCTAAAACAAGAATTATTTTTAAATATGTACAGTAGCAGTCATGGAAATTGCACTTAGAATAATTTTTTAATTTTTTAAAATTAGAAAATATTTGGGATTGATTAAGTTTAATTTAAACATTGACTCGTTTGACTCAATTAGAAAAATTATCAAAAGAATGTGAGGAAAGGGGTAATTTTTTAAAGTATCCTTACATGCAAATATTTAACATTTTGAAAATAATTAATAAATAATTTTGCGTACAAAATTGTCTTACTTTTATATAAATCTTGCGTCGAATCTACAACAATATCGCACTGTGTTGCATCCCATTCGTTCTTTCCAACTAAATGATATTTTCTAGCTAGAAATCTACAAATAGAAATACTTTGGTGAATTGTTTTTCCATCAATTTCTAATATAGGAAGAAATCCTAAGGGTAGCGATGTCTCTAAAATATAAAGAAATAAGTAAAATAATTTTTTAACTAATAAATAAATTCATGAATACTATGAACAAGTTCATATATGCAATGCATATTATTATTAATAATATACTGTCAAGTATCAAATTGTCTATAATTCATGACTTGAATTTTATATTTTTATTGTAAATTTTGAATTTTGTGATGTTCCCTCAAATTAGTTAAAGTTGCATCAGCTAGGTAGGGAAACCAGGCTTTTGCCATCGGGACAACTGCGATAGCGGCCGAGAAAAAAAATTTGTCTTTTGAATATTTTAAGAGATTTAGATTTTTGAGTAAGTTATTTTGGAATTTGGAATTAGGAGGTCAATAAATAGAGATGAATTTTTGAATTTGAAAATTTAAATTTATTGAAATTTAAAATTTGAAATAAAAAAAAAAAAAATATTAAGATTCATCGCAATGGTGAAATTGTTTTTTGTAATGTTGAATTCTCAGAACTCTTGGTAAAATTTAATGTTGAGCTTATATTATACACTTACTCTTTTTGAATTCACCAAATTCTTCGTAGGGCATTCTAACATCTTCAAATTTCAGACCCAAATATGATAAGATTAATCTTATGCATTCGCCGCGACCTTTTCCATTGAAATAAGTAAGTTTTATTGTTGACGCCATTTTTTTCCTTTTTTCCTGCAAATAAATATTTTCCTACAATGATATGAACTTGTACCATAGTTATTACAATAAAAAAGGATCCCTGGTGTCCCTTACCGATTTGGATAAATTTTCGGGATGGAGTAGAATTTCCATAAATAAAAATTCCTATTTTTTTTAGCTGCTAATAAGCAGTTTCACCCGCCAAAAATACGGTAAAAAATCGAATTTTCAAAATTTTTAATAATCATGGCTTGCGTTGGTTTCATTCAGATCAAGAAACTTCTTCTATACGTAAAAATTTGAAAATTCGATAAACCCCCCCCCCCCCTGACAACCGTTTCTTAGCAGCTAAAAATAATAGAATTTTCGTATATTTTGATGCTCTACAAGTTATTATTAAAAAAAAAGTATCCAAATCGGGGAGACACATGGAATCTCATCCTTGCTAGCATAATTAAAAAGTAAATCAGTTTTATTATTTAGTTAACATAAAGCAACAAAATGCTATACGGGGTGTCTCCAAATACACTTTGCATAACTTAGGTGGTGATAAAGGACACTTTTCTAAGAAAAATATTTTACTGAAACTTTTTTCTAAAAAACCATCAAGAGTTAGATTTTTTCAAAGAATTTTTTTTTTAATTTTCACTTTCACATGGCTATATCATCAAAAATATTGATTTTTTAGTAAAAATGGTTTAGAGCTTTTCTAAAAAGCGTAACGTAATCTACAAACTAGATTCATACCTTTTATTGTCTAAAACCAACAGCTTTCGAGTTATGAATTAAAGTAAGTAAAAAAATGTAAGAAAAATTCGATCTTTTTTTTGGTTTTTCAAAACCCAAAAATCCTTTAAACGAAACATTTTACAAAAGAATTGGACGCATGCCTCCGGATAGGAAATTTAATGGACTACAATTTTTGTCTGGTAAAATTTTTTGAAAAATCAATCTATTTCACAGAAAATAACATAAAAAGACAAAAATTGACATTCACAAAATTATAGTAAATTATTCTCACCCCAAAAAACCTGAACAAGAAGGAAAATCTTGGGTACTTGGGGGTGCAGTACAAATCAAACAACTGGGTACGTCGACACAGCCTCCATTCCAAACTCAGTCCTCATCTCGTAGAAAAAACCCATGACAGAATAGCAAATTGGGGATGCAGTACAAATCAAACAACTGGATGTACGTCGACACAGCCTCCATTCCAAACTCAGTCCTCATCTCGTCGAAAAAACCCATGATAGTATAGAAAATTATTTTCACCCCAAAAAACTGCACCCCCAAGTACCCAAGATTTCCCTTCTTGTTCAGTTTTTTTTTGGGTGAGAATAATTTGCTATTCTATCATGTTTTTTTTTTAACGAAATGAGGACTGAGTTTGGGATGGAGGCTGTGTCGAAATGTATCCAGTTGTTTGATTTGTACTGCACCCCCAAGTACCCAAGATTTCCCTTCTTGTTCACAAAATTATTTTTATTGAAAAATTATGTTATTAACATTTCATTGTAACATTTATTTATATTTTTTTATTTTGTTTTACTTGAAGTTCAAACTGCGAGTATTGAAAATAATTTACTTAAATAATAAATTTTTCAATAAAAATAAAAACTTGGTGATTTTAATTTTTTGATTTATAGCTACCTTGTTTATTATTTTCTGAAAAATGGATTAGTTTCTCAAAAAAATTTACTAGACAAAAGTAAAATTTTTGTAAAATGTTTCGTTTAAAGGATTTTTGGGTTTTGAAGAAAACCAAAAAAAGCTCGAATTTTTTAACAGTTTTTTTACTTACTTTAATTCGTAACTCGAAAACCGTTGATTTTGGACAATAAAAGGTTCGAATCTAGTTTGTAGATTATTTGACGCTCTTTAAAAAAGTACTAAACCATTTTTACTGAAAAACCAATATTTTCTGAGCCATTGCCACGTGAAGGTGAAAATTATAAGGAATATTTTCAAGAATTTAGAAAAAAAAATTTTTTTAAATATTTTTCTGAGAAAAGTGTCGTCAATCACCACCTACGTTATGTATGTAAAGTGTATCCGGGGACACCCTGTATAGTGAATCAATCATACAACATATTCTATAACTCGCTTGTGTTGTTGTTATAACTAGGTGTTAAACAATAACACGGTGTTATTATTTTTGTTTGCTGTATTTAGTATTTAGTGTTAAAAAAAGGTTTCTCCGTGAGTGACTAATATAATAATAAGCAAACCAATAATTTCATATTTTGACCTTGTATTCAGGTTTCGATGTAATATTAATTTCTCGAGTTAATATTATTTTGTTTTCTGTTAATATTAAAATAAATGGGCAGTCTATTGCTATTTTTCTATAAATATTTGAATAATTATATTATATATAAATAATAAATAATATACTTAATAATTAAGTACATACCAGTTAATATTTGAATAATATATTGTCAAGTATAAAATAGAAACAGCCTAAACGCACACTAAAGTTAGTATGTAAACTATTTGACTGTTTTTATATAAATATAGGAATGTGCAACCTTGAAATTATGTAATCAACTTCCAGCTTTGGGGCACACAAAACGATAAGATAATAATTGAGATGTTTGAATGCTCGTAACTGCCTATTACAATATCTTCCAATGTATTCCTATCTTATTTTAATATTTAAGCAGATTTCTTAAATTACATAGAACACATCATACATTGTATAATCAATATACAGGGTCTAAATTTAAAAATATATCACTTCCAACTCCAAAAACTTTTCAAGATAAGAAAGTGGAACCAAGACAGTGTACTCTGCGGTACGCTAGGATTCACCCTCTCACCCTCAGCTACCTCAACTTGACAACTTAGTGGCCTAATTACTCTAACCTATATGGAACAGATCTATGTCTTTGGACGAACTACTACTTAAACAATGAATCTTTGGAACGCTACTTTCATTAAAAACGTCCCTGAAGTGGCTTCAACTCAATAAGTACAGATCTATTAGACAAATCATTTAACTTGCATATAGCGACTTCTTTTATTAGTAAACAGAACAAGGTCTGTATTTGTCGGATTGACCGAGAGAGTGTGTTAAATGCATCAGTTTTTCAAGATTTTGAAAGCTGTCTGCTTTCGAATCAGATTATGTTTTCACATTTACCAGTGAGCAGTATGGTCACATCATCTGCGTATCCTACCATTTTCGTTAAGGCGTCGTAAAAGAAGCTCAGCAACCTCTAAAATAAATCAATAGCATTCCTGTGGTTTTCATAGCATTTCCCAGAATTTTAAAAACATTCCTCATATTTACTTTCATACACCCATTCACAGAATTGAACGTACACTCCTATGCTAGCAATGTAAATTATTATTATTATTTAATACTAAGAGATTTGAGGATATACCCTATAAACTCTATAAATAGCAAATTTAAAATAGATCACTGCAGTGTATTTGGCGCCACCAAGGCTAGAACCACGGTTTCACGCTCCCTAGTCTGCACCTGTGTGCTTTACTCTGCCACACTTTTGAAGACATGTTTTCTCATATAAAAATTACTTCTACAGCAAAACTTATTGAACATTTTTTGTTAAAAATTTCATTTTCTTCATTTTTGTTTATATACATTTTTTTATTTAGAGTCACCGTTTTCGAGATACAGTGACTTAAAAGAATCTCTGTAAAAATTTTAATAAAATACCCATAAATGTAATGTTAATTTTATTGAAAATTTTACAGGTTTTTTTCAAGTCACTGTATTTCGGAAACAGTGCGACAAAATAGAAAAATGTATATAAACAAAACTGGTGAGAATAAAATTTTCAACAAAAAATGTTTCAAAAGGCACAATTTATATTGCTAGCCTAGGAGTGTACGTTCAATTCTGTGTATGGGAGTAAGTACGCATGTAAGCGAGTTTTATGGTAAAATGATGATTTGCAAAACAGAAGTAATTATTAATTAAACTTTCATTTTATAAAATAAGTAAAGAGAACCTTTTCAAATTTATCAGGTTACCTATGTATAGCAAATATTTATTTATGATTATTTTAATGCTTAATCATTTTTATTTTTCAGTTGCTTATCTGGGTGGGGTTATCAATATTGAAAGTGTTTACAACTCAGCTAAAATAAAATAAAGCATAAAGCAAACTGTAATGCTTTTAAATTTTAGATTGAATAAAAACATTATTTTTAAAATAAAGTCGGGGAACCCCGGGATCTATGTAATTATTACTGAGCAAACCTTGGGAGTTTGAATTTATATACAAATCAGATTAACCCTTCATTGTCTAAAATCATCAGCTTTAAAATTTAATTTTGGTTTTATTAAAAAAAAATCAATTTTTTTGATTTTGTGAACAAATAATATTTTCATTATTTTCACATTTTCCGTGAAATACATTAGGTTTTTAGAAATATTTATTAGACGAGAGCCCGTTAAATTTTCTATTCGGAAAGAGAAGACAAACTTTTTGTAAAACGTTTATTCGAAATTTTTTGTATTTTGCCAATTTTTATGTATTATTATTTTTTCCTTAAAGTTTGTGAACTGAAATAGAAAGTCAGTGTTCACAATAAACCAATTAACATAGGTAAAATTATTTAAAGTTGAATTTGAATGATAAATAGTTGATAAATGATAAATAGTTTATGTCGAGGGCAAACAACCGCTAGGCCCAAAAGTTGCTCGAAAGCATAAACTTCGAGTAATGCCAGTGATGCACACAATGTTTTATATTACACTGCATTTGAATTTGAAAAAATTTAAAAAATTTATAAGTTTTGAATTTTATTTTGTTAAATTTCCTAGTTTCCGGTGACTTGATTATGTTACGGTCAATGATGATAATTCGGCCATTAATGTCAATGGCCGGACAATAACGTCAATGCCCAGCTTTGTTGGGCATTGACGTCATTGGCCGGGCATTGACGATAATGACCATTCATTTTGGGCGATGTTGACATTTAAATTTTCATATGTGGTTTTTACATCATTGTCCAGGCAATGACGTTAATTCCCGAAAGCGAAATAAAGCCGGCTCTGAATTCAGATTATATATTTCATTGTAAAATATTAATGCAAGCACAGAAATTAAAAATTCCCTCAAACATGATGCATTAAGAGTTTCTAAACTGGTACAAGTGACCATAATAGTAAAAATCGATTTTATATTGGAGAAATTGGAAAGAGAAAATTTTTAGATTTCCTAGTTTTGCATTGTGTTGGCGATATTGTATCGTTACAATATCTGCGTAGAGTCAGTTTTAACTGGCACAACAACGGCAAATCACAGATCGACCGTAAAATGATTGAATTAAATTAAATAAATTATTTTGGTTGACGCAAACACGACTAATAATCACAGATCCACCATAAAATGAGTTTGCGTTTCGTCATCTCAGAATGAAAGTGTTCTATCTCCAGTTTATTAATAATAAAAATTTACAAAAAATAAACTGGCATAAATAACTCAATTTATCAAAAAATTGGAGATTTGTGTAAATTAAATAAAAATCCCTGTACACTTATGTAGCCTCTTGAAGAGGGCCGAGTTGCTGTCATTTACACGGAAAAACGTGTGCACGACAAATAATTGTCTCGGGTTGAAGTGCATCGCCATTTTGCTGTTCCTTATAGTACTTATTCTATAATATAATCATTGTCCAATCCATTTTGGCCATTAACGTCATTGACCGACCAAAGACCTAAATATTACAATCAGATGAAAATATTTACATAATTGTCCACCGTTAACGGCCATTGACGACAATGCCCAGTTTACGTCATTGACCGTAACATATATATAATTGCGAAAGAGAGGGCATAATAAGCGGGAATTATGATTTATACGCCCTAGGGCATTATATACATGATTCAGTGTAATATAAAATTATTTAAAAAAAGTCTCATGCTCAAAATTTATAATATTTATTGATTTTTATTATTATTATTAATTATTATATAAATAATTTATAGTAAATGTATATTTTACCAAAGATTTTACGCATTTTATATTTGGTGTCAGGGACCGCCACAGTTAATTAAAGAAAAACTGGTGACGTCACTAGTTAAATGTTGATGAATAATAGAATAATACTAGATGACTATATTGGATATGCTACACTTTAAAATTAGATTGAAAAATATTTATACTTTTTGCCATATCATTGTACTAAATTGGTATTAACCCTGAAAATAAGATAACAACTACAACATATAGTTAGCATTCAAAAACTGATTTAAAAAAATACTTAGCATTTAATAGTGGGAATTTGCCTTAATAATATTATTTAATTTATAATTACAATCCTGATAAGATTTAGATAATGTAATAGTAGAGTACATAGGTAATATATAAATGAAAATTACATTAAATAACATTCACATTGTAATAATCTTAGCAGTTGTTGGTATTTCTTCCTGGTAAAAATTTTATTCTTGAGAGAAAAATGGCACCGCAATACAAACTTACTTATTTTAATGGTAGAGGATTGGCAGAACCTATTCGCATAACCTTTGCTTATTTAGATGTACCATATGAAGATGTGCGAATTTCTCATGATCAGTGGGCTGACTTGAAAAAAAGTAAGTGTTTAATATAAATATTTTTTGAAGTTTTTTGAAATATTTGCTTGTTTTGTTAATATTTAAATTTTACTCTAATTATAATTTTCATTACCTTATAATTTATTATCATAAATTAAAAATTTGCCTTCTAATTCTAAAAACTGCAAAATCATTATTTGATGCATACTCGTATTCTTGATTATCTGTCTGCGTCAATATTTTACTTTTCAAATCAATTTATTTACTTTTTTTTAAATTATTAAAGAATTTAATTTAAATTTATTTTATTTTATTTTATTTTATTTTATTTTATTTTATTTTATTTTGTTTTGTTTTGTTTTATTTTATTTTATTTCATTTCATTTCATTTCATTTCATTTCATTTCATTTCATTTCATTTCATTTTATTTTATTTTATTTTATTATATTTAAATTTAATAGAAACAAACTTCTAAATAAGAAGGTTGAAATTACTATATAGCAAACACAAATAATGAAAATCTGTTTATTGATTGCATTTCTTTATTTTAGCAACGCCATATGGAAAACTGCCCATGTTAGAAGTCGACGGAAAAGTGATGAGCCAGAGCAGGGCTATTCTCAGACATTTGGCAAGAACACACAGTTTAACCGGAAACAATGAATGGGATGCTGCTCAATGTGATGTTGTGGTCGACACTTTAAACGATCTTCTCTTAGGTATCGCTAGAACATCTTAATTTAAAAGTCACAAACTCTTAAATTTTTAATTTGTAGAAATCAGTCAGTGGAAATCAACTGAAGATGTTGAAAAGAAGAAGGTATTGGAAACCAAATTTAAAAATGAAAGCATACCGACTTATTTGAAGAATTTTGAAAAGACTGTCGTCCAAAATGGAGGTCATTTAGTAGCTTCTAAGGTAATGAAACTAAATTAATTTTGAATTTTTATATTTATTTTATTAATTTAAAGCTTACCTGGGCCGATATTTATATAATATGCATGGTCGACAATATAGGATCGCATCTCAAAGAAGAAATTTTCAATAGTTATCCAGAACTGAAGAAATTAAAAGAAAAACTTTATAAAATTCCATCAATTGCTACTTGGTTAGCCAAAAGACCAGTGACGGAATTTTAAATTTATACTATTTTGTTATCTTTTTTTATTTTGGCAAATTTATACCCAAATGTGGTAAAATTTTGCAATAAAAACTTATTAAAATATTAAAAAATTTATTTTCGTCAGGCGAAATTATATTAATGATTATTAGAAGATTACAGTGGCGTATTTAGTAGGGGTAAGGGGGCAAATCTCTCCCCCCCTCAAGGATGACTCAGATTGTATCCCTGAAGCCCTCCATGATAAAAATAATGTTTACCACGGGGTTTTAAAATTTAAATAACTTTAAATTATTTTTATTTATTTACTTGTTTATTATTTATTTATTTATTTATTCGGTTTACCACTGACGCGCATGTATAGATTAACGAGATTCTGAAAATTATTAGGTCTGCCCCCTCCCCCAAAGCATTTTCTAAATACGCCACTGCAAGATTATACTTATTTTTATTTTTTAATTAGCACGACATGTTTCATAAAAGATCGTTTCAACAAGACCCCATATTTCCTACATGTAGGATCTTCTACAACCCCAACAATATTGAAATGTCTATTCAGACAGCAGTGTTCTGTAAGTAGTCCTGCTGTCTTCCTCAGTTATGGTTTACTCAGCTTGAGGATTTGCGTATGTCTTAAAATTGGAGCCTATTTGTGTCATGAACATATACTTATATATACAGAGTTCGGTCATTATGGACTAAAGGGTATATTAAAAATTCATGATTTTTGCGCCGATGAACAAAATTTATCATATTAATGAATAATTCATACCTAGTATTGATGAAAAACTTTTATATTAATAAATTTTGTTCATTAATATGATGAATTTTGTTCATTAATATAATGAATTTTCATCGGCGTAAAAATGATGATCTTTTCATCAATATGATGGACCATTTTTCTATTAGTGTAAATGGGGCAGGCCAGAAAGTTTTTGTCTCAGAAAAGCTTCCTCAAATTTGATTGGAAAGGTTCCAACCTCTATTACTCTATTAACTCTTTTACTACGTCACTGGCCGTCCCACGATCTCCATACAACGTTCCATTTAATTTTGTATGGAAAAATTATCATTAGAGCAATGAAAAATCGATTAAACAATTTGATTTAACTTACAATAATCAGTTTAGTAACAATAATCTAATCTCTGTGTTGTTTTCCTACCTTTCTTTTTTTTTGCAAGTGCGGATCCACGATAAGGGGGTTATTGGAAATAATTACCCTACTTAAGGCCTCTAAATTATATTTAGTGTAAACAAAAATTATTTTTCTATGCTAAATTGGTGATCTTAAATGTACATAAATACCAACTGCATAGCGAAAAGCTTACCCCGGCCGATTGGAAAGCGGTCAACTGCGGGTCAAATCCTGGTTGCGTCGAATATACTGCTGTGATCTAAAGGCCAAAATATATCTGTGGGATATGGGGAAGGCAACGGGAAACCACCCCATTAATTAAATTCTCTAGTAAGTCATCTTGGCTTCAGCCAAGTGATCGCCTATGCAGTGTATACATAATATCATAATTATTTAAAATTTTATTTATAGAAATAATGTAAGAACCAAAACAAAAATTTTGTAGCATCAAGTGGGACTGTATTATTAAATGTATTTTATAATATTATAATCCTGATAAGATTTAGATAATTACTATATAAATAATAAAAGATTGTAGCAAACAATATTTACCAGCATAATTGCAATAATCTTAAAAGTTATAGGTATAACTTTCTGTATAAGTTTTTATTTTTGACCAAAGAAGATGATACCGCAATACAAGCTAACGTATTTTAATGGCCGGGGGTTGGCCGAACCTATTCGCTTAATTTTTGTTTATTCCAATATACCATACGAAGATGTGCGGATTTCTAATGATCAATGGGATAACAACTTCAAAAAAAGTGAGTTTATAATAAATAATATACAATTATGGAATATTGCGGTCGATTCGGTACGGCAAATCGGTTCAGTCGATTCGGTGCAACCGACTGGGAATAAAAACTCCAATTTAGATATATTTTTGGCTCTAAATAGCTCTATGTGACTTTACATAAAATTTTACTTAGATTATATTTGGCAATAAATCCAGGCCAATCAATAGCATTGATAAAAAAGAATTTTGACTCAGTTTTATTTGGAGTTTTCTAAACCTGTTTATTTATTTAATTTCGTTATTTTAGCAACCCCATATGGCAAATTGCCCATGTTGGAAATAAACGGAAAAGTGATGGGTCAGAGTAGGGCCATTGCGAAATATTTGGCGAGAAAATATAATTTAGCCGGAAATGATGATTGGGATGCTGCTCAATGTGATGTTGTAGTCGAAACGATAACCGATCTTCTATCAGGTACCATATTAACTGTATTTCACAAGTCATAAACTATTAAATTTTTGTTAATAGAAATAAGGCAGTGGGAAACAACAGAAAATGTTCAACAAAAGAAAGAATTAGAAGCAAAAATTAAAAATGAAAGTATACCTGCATATTTAGAAAGGTTTGAAAAAACTGTTGCCCAAAATGGAGGTTATCTTGTAGCTTCAAAGGTAATGTAAATCAAAATAATTTTTTATTTTAGTTATTGTTTTTTAATTTAAAGCTTACCTGGGCCGATTTGTATATGATGTGTATGGTTGACTCTGTGGAACAAGATATTCAGGGAGAACTTTTAAATAATTATCCTGGACTAAAGAAATTACAAGAAAAAGTTTGTAGCATTCCAACAATTGCTACTTGGAGAGCCAAACGACCAGTCACAGAATTTTAATTTATTCTACTTCTGGTTATCTTTCTTTGCTATATTTATGTCTATATCTGGTAAAATCTTGTAGTACCTAATAAAAGTTATTTTCTTTTCATTAATTTTTTAAAATATCTAAGGGTCTCAAAATATTTTACTTTTCACTTTTCAATTTCCCATGTTGAACAAATATTGCTGCAACGTTGGTGCAATATTGAAAATCAATATGCAATATATTATAATTCAATATTCGTATAATTTGCTAATATTGCGCTAATCTATTGACTGAAATGGCGATATAATAAATGTGAAGTAAAAAGATGAAACTCGCCCCCCCCCGTAAACAAACACAAAAATGTGGCTACGGCCCTGGTATTTATTAAAATTAACTAGGATGTATAGAGATATACAGGGATGTACGGATGATATTCGGAAATGTTATGAATTCAGGGGAGTTAGGTATACACGAAAAGAGTTGAGCGTTTGCCAAAATGTTGTAACAAAGTTGTAAGCTCAATAATTTTTTGTTGTTGTTACAACAAGTTTTTTTTACATTTATTTGTTAGATTTAATAACATTTCGTCTCTTGGCTTATACTTCCAAGCTATCAGTGCTGGTTTCTTTTACATAATTTATTTTATTCAAAGCTTCACACCACTTCACCCCAAAACTTGACGAAGTAGTGAGGAAGATACAGGCCCGCAAGGAGCCTAAGTTCGTTTTTTTCAATAAATTCCCCAAAATTGGCATCAAGTCAAAATCTCAGAAATTGAGGCGAGGTCAATAGTATTGAAGGTCAGTTATTAAAGGCCAACAGCAAGGGCTTTGACGCACTTTTTGAACCATCTCGTCGAACCGCCAAATTTTTATTTCAAATTTCATTAGGGAAATAATTCTGAACGAACGGTAAGCCAGGTGGGAAGATATTAAATATGGACAAATTACCTTTTAATTCAAACCGAAATTAATCAGGTCCTTACCGTGCACGGTGAATTCGGCAGGGAGCTCAAGCGATTTGCAATTGGCCAATACCCAAATTATTACCAAATCATTGATGAACCTATTTATAGGATCCTGAAAGGTAGCCTGCACGGCGACAAGAGGAACGAGTTGTTGGCCTTTTACCAGGACAATCTCCTTCCTCCATCTTAGTGCCTGTTATATCTATTTTTTGCAGTAAAAACTGTGGTAGTTGAATCAAATGACCCCTTCATCGGTGACAGCCCTGTTATGGACTACCAGTTCCTGTCTACCGAATAAGGAAGCCTTGTACGTGAATACAGGATGGAATAAATTCAGATCTTCTAGTGTAAATCACCGGATAAAACGAATGAACGTCACTCACATCACTGAAATTTGCTGTTCCAACTCCCCTCCGTCCAACAAAAACTGGTATTTCAGTTTGGAACTGGAGGTACCATAAAACCAAAACGTTGCAATGGTCAACCGTGGTAACAAACCAAATCCGGTCTTTATATTTAAATGCATTAAATTCTTTTTTTTTTTGGCTACTGGGAACAAATTTTTTACCAAAAATTTTGCATATTATGTTTTGGGATACTCTGTATACCTAAGGATAAAATCAGTAATCAAGAACTCTGCAACGCTGATATTCAACATAATATGAAAATTGTAATAACTGATATTTTGCCCACGCAATGGAATTTTCTAGAAGAAATTTTCCGGGCGTTCGTCATTCATTCAAGCTGCTTTCACAGAATTTTATTAAAATTTTGTATACACTCTGTATGTATATAAAAATAATTTAGAATAATGTTGGTACCACATATCACCAACCTAAAAATATATTAAATATTATAATGAAGTCAAATCGAAGAAAACAAAAATAAATTTCTAAACAAAACAGATAAGAATAGAATTAAGAATTATTAAAATTATGGAAGAACAACAATATTATGGGTTAGAACAAACTCGAGGTTTCAAAAATTACAATAACATCTGTTGGTTCAATTCGGCAGTACAATGTTTGGCACAAACACCACATCTATATAACGAATTATGCAGTTGCTTACGAGAAAATGAAAATCCTTTAGAAATTCCTGGAGGTACGTTAACACTAAACGGTTCCACTATAAAACTTCCTCAAATTAAAATTGAAGTAAATCGTCCAGGATTAATGACCTTCTGGTTATGTAAGACGCTTAGGAGTTTGGCAAACGAAGATAAAAATAGCTATTATCCTTTCAGATTTCTTCAAGCCATAAAATTATGTCTACCTCAATTTGTTATCGGTGAACATAACGATTCTCACGAATTCGTCAGGTGTTTGCTCGAAAAATTAAGAACAGAGAAACAGAATAAATATCGGAAAGCAATTGGTCAGGCTATCAAAAATATAAAAAGAACTAATCCAGGACTTTGCGCCGATGAAGACGAAGCACAAGTTACAAAGTTTTACTATTTCAAAGCTTTGAAAAAATTTCCGTCGCCCTTGGAGAAATATTTTCGAGGAACATTGGAAACCTCCTTGCAATGTGTACAGTGCAAAACTGTAACAAAACGTAAAGAAGAATTTTTTGATTTGAGCGTTCCTATTGTAGAATTGAAATGTTCGAATGACACAGATGTGCAATTGGCACTTGATAAAATGAATGAAATCCGACACATTCGATTTATGCACTTCGTAAACTTTAATCAGGCGCAATTGTTGGAATCAAAATCTGATCAGTCGATTTCGATTTTAGTGTATTACTTTTTGCTGCATTACAAGATGATTAACGACCACGCAATGTTGATAAATAATTTAAAGATTAATGAATCTAGTGATTCAATAGCAGTCGAAAACACTGATGAAAATGAGGAAAACAAGACGGACGATGGAGCTTCTCTCCAGAATGGAAGGGAAATAATCGCTGACTGCTTGGATGTGAAAGATGAAAATCAAATTGAAGCGCAGATATCAGAATTGGCAACGGAACCAGAAGATGAAATGAGTAATTTAGATTTTGGAAATATAAATATGAACGAGGAAAAAATATCAAATTCCAACGATATTCCCATTGAAGAAGAACAACCAAAGCTCTTCTTAGTTACCATTACTGATGACAGTCATAGCGAAGGTAAACCAGAAAATAAAGCATGTTCCAATGATTCAGCTACGAAAGAGGAAATCCTCGAAACCACTTCCACCAATAATTTTGAAAATGAAATTGATGACAAACAGATTGAATACGTCGATTTGAATGGTTTGCCAGAAAACGGAGAGATGCAATCTGATAAAAACAAAGATTTAATTCCATATGATACTCAATACGTGGAAGACTATTGTCTTTTGGAAACTTGTTTGGACAATTTTTTTGGCAAAGAGCTATTAACAGATGACAACAAGGTTATTTGTCAAGAGTGCAGCAAGCAAAGCGGTGGCAACGGGGAAAAACTCTTGAGGGATACAATAACACAATTCAAAATAAGTAGTCCACCTCACATTCTTATTGTGAATTTAAAGAGATTTAATTTTTTGAATGGAAAAATTGTAAAAAATAATAAGAGAGTGCTATTCCCCGTAATTTTGGACATGGCTGCGTATTGCACACAAGAATGTGACGTTGAAGGTGGTAGCGTTCCACTTTTATATTCCTTATACGCCATCAACGAACATTTTGGTACCATGGAAAGGGGTCATTATGTTTCCTACAGACGGCTAGAAACCGACAATGCGGAATTTTCATACATCAATAATACGTTACCTGGACAATGGATATTCGCAAATGATGAAAATCTAGTATCTATAGCTGAAAATTGTGTTACTAATGTTAAGGCTTACATTTTATTTTATAAACGCATATTTTAAATAAAATTTTATTGAATTTTTGTGAAAATTTTGGATAATTATTAACAATTCTGATTTATTATTAGATGAAAAATTCATCATAATAATGAACAAAGTTCATCAATACAATTAATTTTTCATCGATATGATGAATTTTGTTCATCGACGCAAAAATGATGAATTTTTAATGTAAAATACCTACCTTTTTTTCATTGTGTTTAAGAAATTACTTTATGGTACCAGTCCAGCTAGCTGCTTGTTAGAATTGAGTTGGAAAGGATTAATGGAAACAAATGGTAATTTTCATTACCGTGTAGAGATTTTATTTTTATTATACAATTAAAATTTTGAAAATATTTTGAATTTTCTGTTTTTCTCGCCAACTAGTTAAGGTAGCAGAAGCTAGGTGGGAAAACCAAGACTTCCCTTCCAAGATGGCCGCGTAAGCAGTCGAGATCAAATTTGTCTCTGAGTTTGAATTGGGATTTATGTTTATGTTTTGTAATTTTTCAAATAAATAAGAATTTAATTTTGCGTTAATGTCCCCAAAAGTAGTTTTAGAGCACAGAATTTCTTTTATTATGAGTATATGATTCAGTATTATATTATCTTAAATTAATAAAAAATCAGAACAATAAATAACAAAGAAGAATAATAAAGAAGCAATTAAAAGATTTATTAAAAATTTGTAATATCCACAAGCGAATATTTCAAAAACTGGAACAAATACGCAAAAATAAGTCAAACCAATCTTGTAGGAAATTTTATCAGCTTCAATTTTATATAGTAAACTTTTTGATTAGGGTTAACCGTTTTCGAGATATAGACAAGAAACTAAAATTCAAGACCTTCTTTGTGCTCTCTTGCATTCCGCGCACTACCTTAGTTCGGGGACTTTTAATATGTTTACTTCCTAACTCAACCAAACAAAGCCCCGAAGTCAAAAACTAAAATATCAAAATTTTCTTCTATAGTCGATCCACGATTCGAACAATGTGTAGGTGGCACATCGAATGCAAAACCACATTTACAAAAGGAAACAGCATTAAAATATTTCGTTACGTGTGTTGCCTAATCTAGAATGTTTATAAGTTTACAAAATGTATTTTCACTTTACTTCAATTTTCATGTGATTTTGATAGAATAAGTAAAGAAATACTGCATAAGAACTATATAAAATTAAATATTTTCTGTCAACAACACGTAAATTTCATTGGTTAATATTTCGAGGTCATCGGTTTAGTACAAATTCTTACTAATTTCTTTTAGATCCCTGTTCTGAGCATTCATTCCCTGGACTAATACAGTCACATATGGGCATGGTTATCTTTTTGATAAATTTCTTATTTTATACTGGAAATTTTATTTAAAATTAATGCAAATTTAGAAAATTTTTAGCAACAATTTTACCACGAAAAAATCATAGAAAACTTAAAAAATTAAAAATAAAGATATTAGGAGAGAAAATAATGATGCAAACGTTTGCGCTAGCAATTCAAAATTACATCAAGAAGAAACAGAGCTATGGGGAAAGTTTCTTGAATTAGAGGTGAAGTTTTTGGTAAAGGTTTCACCCGATTTATGACTACACCTTTTCCACCAGTAATTCAGAAATCGTCAACTGTTATTCAGATTTTCCAGTTGATATTCAGAATTCGTCAATTATAATTCTGATTTGTCAGCTGATATTCAAAAATCGTTAATAATTGTAATTCAGATTTGTCAACTGATATTCAGAAACCGTCAACTGTAATTCAGAAATCATATCAGTTGATATTCAGAAATCGTCAATTGTAATTCAGAAACCGTCAGTTGATATTCATAAATTGTCAAATAAAGCTGCCCGTCTGTGGACGGGCTTTCCAGCTAGTTTTTCAATAAAAGGGCTAAAAATTCGGCAAATTTTCTTTCGGAAAAGTGTATTGTCATCGGGGACGAATCCATGTGCAAAATTTCAGCTCGATTGGATATCGCGAACTGAGTCAAATTTGACTTTCTAAGTTTTGCCGAATTCAATTAAGCAAGCAGAATGGTGAAACTAGTATAGGTATAATAAAAAATAAAACAATAAATGTAAAGAGTAAAAAGTAAAACAATAAATATAAAAAATCTTCCGTACAGTTGCTATATATTTTTATTATTGTTGGTAGATATTGTTGATATATATTTTTATTATTTGGGGGTATTTAGAGGAAGACGAAAAGGGCTGGAAGCAAGAATATGTAGAAAATAAGTGAAAAAAATTGCGTAAAATGATTTTTTTTACAATTTAAGAGAGGAAATCCTCTCCCAAATCAACTTTTTTGCTACAAATATTAACTTTTCACCGCCCTAACTTCTCAGAATTGACCCCAAAACAGTCGTATTCGGATTTACGAGATCATTATAGATAAGAATCAGCAAGAATGGTATCAGGGTCGGTTTTCGTGCCGACCAGTGTAATTAGGATTATGAAATATTAATTATAATAAATTGATTTAAAATGGTAAAAGTAATAACATTGAACATTAAAAGTATCGTGAATACAATTTGTACCGTTGCATGTGGACAAAGTGATTTTAGTGATTTTATTTTCTCATTTTTGTTAAAACTTTGAATAAAATTTGAAGAATTTGAGTAAAATCAAAATTTAACCGAGCGTAGTTATTTGGAGAAGTATTTTGATAGCTGTAGTTTTGAAGAAAATTAGTAAAAGATTCTATTTAGAATCACACAATTTGAAATCTCAATACTTTGGTGGGGTAGTTTGGATTCGGAATTTAGAGTAATTTCCACACAAACAAAATAAGTAGTTTTCTGCAGGAATTGAAGTTTCCCAACAACAAAACATGGAAAGAATACATTATACCCGAAAAACTAACAAATTCTTCGGTTATCACAAAGCCTAGCGGTATAGCTGCGCTGTTTGAATTGGAGAACCAGTCGTAGGTTCCCCCCTTTTGAAATGAAATGTTCTTGTAAACACAAACTAATAATAATATAAAAATAAATTAAATTAAATCCAACGGAAGAATCATCATCATCATCATCATCATCAACCAGCCAGTTCCGTCCACTGCTGGACATAGGCTTCCTCTTTAAGGTAGTTATCCAATTTTCCTTATCCTGGGCCACTTGCATCCAATTTTTGGCACATCTCTTAAGATCATCCGTCCATTTACACCTTTTCCACCAGTACTTCAGAAAAGATCAACTGCTATTCAGAAAACGTTAATTGTAATTCAGATTGGTCAACTGATATTCAGAAATTGTTAACTGTAATTCAGATTTGTCAGTTGATATTCAGAAATCGTCAGTTGCAATTTAGATTTGTCAACTGATATTCAGAAATAGTGAATTGTAATATCATTTGACAAATCTGAATTACAATTCGCGATTTCTGAATAACAGTTGACAAATATGAATTACAATTCACAATTTCTGAATATCAACTGGCAAATCTGAATTACAGTTGACGATTTCTGAATTACTGGTGAAAAACGTGTAGTAGGCGGTCTTCCACGACTGTTTTTGTGTCCCTAGGCCTCTATTGGAGTATACATCTCGTCTAACGCTCTTCTTTTACTCTCGCAACGTGTCCAGCCCAGTTACGAGAATATGGTGAAAAATAAGGAATTTAAAAGCAATTATTTTGTGTTTATAAGAACTTTACTTCAATTCAAAAAGAGGGGGAACCTACGACTCGCTTTCCAATTCAAACAGAAGAGTTACCGGTTGGCATTGTGGTAACTGGAGAATTTGTTCCGCAGCTGATTCTTCTATGAATGACTTTACAAGTTTCGTAAACGCACAAGTACGCCAAAACGAATTCGCTTTTATGATCAAATAAATTAAGTATAAGATCTTTTAAATGCTCCGAGTAAGTAAAAGACTTGCAAAAAGTAATTCAAGTACTTAAAAGTACTTAAAGTACTTTAATTTAAGTACTTTTGCAACTAACTTAACAGTACTTGGTACTTGAAGTACTTTGAAAAAGTACTTGAGTATTTGGTAATTGGATTTAACAAAATTTGAGTAATTGAAGAACTTTTAAAGCAATAGAAGTACTTTTTCAGTAATTGAAGTACCACATTAAAACAGAATGTTTTACATAGACCGAATTTCAGTATTTACTTAATTGAATATTATTACAAAATTTTTGGAATTGCTAGCCAGGACCTTATTCCTACTCTGCAGAGAGAAAATAATTGTTATTTTGGGTAATTATTACCTTGTTTAGGTAACCTTCTAAAAAAAATGTAATTGAAGTACTTTACTTTGGATAATTTAAGTATTTTAAGTAATTGAAGTACTTCGAGTAATTTGATGGTACTTGAATTGCAATACTTTTTCTCAGTAAAGTACTTGATTAGTTGACGTTTCAAGTACTTTTAAAAAAATATAGTATTTGATACTTGAAGTACTTTTGACATTAACAAAGTACTCGGTAATTGGTACTTGATTTACTTTCCCAAAGTGCTTTGGGCAGCTCTGATGGGTAATCCGATATTGGCAATCAGCAATCGTGGAACCACTGGAATTCCAGATGAATCAATTGCTGCAACATCCAAAGCCAATCCAGAACAACACCTTGGACGAGGATACCCGATGTAACGACCTTCCACCAAAATATGATTATCTATAACTGAGATAAAACGGATTCGATTATCAATAGAAAACGATCTCTACTGAGAACCAGCAAGTGGAAATTTGTTCGGTGCGAAGACGGTTAGGCGCAAAGCCAGTTCGGCGCGAAGCCAGTTTGGTTCGAGCTGATTCGGTGCGAGCCGATTCCGTGCGAAGAAAAAGAAAGAAAAACTTAAACTTTTGCTGCCAAACTGTCGTGCAAATGTTCATTAATTGTTTTGACTACAATGCCATTTTCAGTGTGAATTCGAGCTTTGCAATAACTTTTCTTTCACATCGCCAAAATATTTTTGATCCGCAAGCGGTCATGCGGTCAACGATGTAAATAAATCCATCACTTGTGAATTTTTCTTTTTGGCGTTTACTTACAATGTTGGCAATTATTTTTTGTACTATATTTTTCCAAATAATTTTTTTTTCAAATAGTTTATTCTTGCACCGAAAAGTCTTTGCACCGAATCGGTCGCGCCGAAACGGTCCATCCCGGGTAAATATTGACCATAAAATCAACAAACTTCAAAACGACGATAGATCGAAGCCGTTGTAAGAAATTCTTACCGAATTGTTGCTGCTTCTCAAAATAATGGTAACGGCGTTCTGGCAACTGAGTTAGGCAACGTTTATGTTGGAGCTCTAAGTAGTGATGGTTGCAGTGATTCTTGCGAAGCAGTGATTTGTAATGCATTGATTCTTATGGGACCTTTTATGTTGAAGCAGCGCGCATGTCAATGTTAATTCGTAGAACAGTGATTGGAGCGAAACAATTTCTTCGCTTTATCAGTTATCACAGCTCCAACATAAACGTACCCTTAGACATTCCAACGAGAAATCTTCTGGTACCAGTGAATACAAGATACATTTTTAATCCAGCAGTCAAGATGGCCAAACAAAAAATGGGCAGAATATCTTGTGTCTTGCAATCGTGTGTAATGTTAATCGACACTTTTTTAATTCAGGCTCATTCAAAATTTTATTCAAACCAAATTTCGTTCAATTGTCACATTTACTAGGATTGGAAAATTCAATTTTGTCACTTTTAATCTGTTAAAGAACATTCTTATGCCCACTATCGGTTAATAGTATAATTAAGCCCATTTTTAAGTAATTACCGATTCATTAGTAAACGCAGTTACCTGCAAAAACCCCCTTCTCCTTTTAACGATTAACCGCGCATCGGCTGCAGCGAGCAGTCCTTTAAAATCAGCGGACTCCTAAGGTTGTGTGTTGGGAAATGGTTTCCTTTTTGTTGAAAAACTTGGAAAAATTTAGTGTTACCGTTTAAGTTTTGGGGTTCTTTATTGATCTAGGCAGATCAAGAACCATTCTGCACTTGTTGCAAATTTAATTCACGAATTCCAAGGCATGATCCAACATTGCGCAATCCCAGGTCGATTGCGTTTCACTTGAAAATTTTAAGGAAAACCATTTGAACATTACCATTGCAGACAACTTAATATCAACCTTTGTGGACCACTTGAATTATCATCCAGAACCGCTGTTGGTCACCATCATTTGCACCCCAGGGAGCCGATGTTCGCAGATTTCATCAGACGACCACGTTGTCCAGCGTCCATCTTGTTTAGTTTTTCAACGTAATCCGCTTACTCCACACAACTGTAAGTGACTACGATTCTTTTAATTAACATCCCTCGAAATTTGATTTTACCAACAATTAACGGTCCACCTTGTATGGAATTTCTAAAAAAATTTCCGTTGTGACGTCATCCAGTAACCTTGCCGGTTTGAACCATCCCCAGCCATTGTGAATACCGGTCCTTGAATTTTTTTTAACCGACATAAATTACTTTCAAACTTTAAGAAATTAACTTTTAACTTTCATGATAATTAGTTTAGTGCCACCGATACCTTACAATTTAAGTCATGTTTAATTGACAATAATTTTGATTCCACTACCAAAAAAAAATTGAAGTGCTCCATGCTACACGTATTTTTAGTTAATCTTAATTGCTTTTGACTAACACTGCAAAACTTTGACTTGACTCGTTGGAGGTCATCTTTGCAATTATTTTGGGTTCAAACTAATTTTTTTGACACCTCTACGAGTCGGGGATACAAAGTATTATTTTGTATGCTTGCAATTTTAATTATTTGATTATCTTCAAAATATTATTTCAAAAACTCTATTGTGGTAATTGGGTTGCCTATTCCTAAGGCAACATTCGATTGTATTAAATTCTTAATGTTACATCTTATGTGAAAAATTATATTATTTACAGGTATTGAAAATTTATGTTAAACTTCATCTCATCATTCATTTAATTTTAAGCATTATAACTGTCCGGAAACCAAAATTATTATCAACTTTTAAGATCTCGTTTGTGGTACTTTTGCAAATTATTCACCCACTATATTTTTATAATTTGTTTTTCTGTCATTAATTAACCTTTCATTAAAATTTATTAACTTTTCATGGACCTATCTTTCTATTGAATCTACCTGCCCAAAATCATATTTAGTTGAAGATTCCATCTCGAGCCGAACTCAACTCAAGGTAAGATTTAGTGACATTTGCTCGAGTGGCGCCCTCTCGATTTTGACGACTTTTGAAGATTCTTTGAGCAACATCGTTTACTTGGACCCAGGATTTCCTTGTTTTCCAGCGAACCACGACCTCGCCGACTCGAGCCAGCGGCAATCCTGTGTGTCTGAGCGGATAGCCATTCCCCGCTATCAATTTGAGACTTAGGGCAGTTTGAGCCCGTTACACGTGCACTAATTCGCGTTAATAATAATTAGGTATACTTTAAGCTGGAGTAATAAGTGGTACTTTTTGAGGTTCAAGGCCTTAATGAATATGATCTAAAGGCTGAATGAGGTACAACGGTACAGTGCTTCCTGTATTTGATTTATTATGCCTCAATAACGTGTATAAACAATCAACTTTACGTTAGTCTATATTTAACTCTAAATTTGAACATATATACATTTATTTACTTGTGGAATGGGCAAATTTCGTTATTTCTCAAGCTAACTTTTAAACTTAAAAAAAACTAATAAGAAATGTCCTGATTTATCTTAATAAAAAATATAGTTAGGATACGTGAACAGTTTTGGAGTATCATTGTTTGTTATACAATTGTGCGCCATTATAGATTATTTTCAAAATTCAAAAAGGCTTTTTTATTTTAATTTATTCATTTTTTTGCGGATAAAACTTTTTCACAGCAAAGCAAACTATTACCAAATAGATTTTTCAAAACCGTGATCTGTCCATAACAACGCCTAAATGTAAATATCACAATCGCTCTACACTACAATCTAAATGAGATTACATGAAATAATTTCTTAGATACCAAAAACCAAATATCAACTACAAATTTTAAGAATATACTTATACAATATCGATACTAAGAGCTAACATACAAGTTTAGAGAATCAGCCGAACATTAGTTTGGTTGCATGATTGACAATTGTGTGGTGTTCATATGAGAGAATTCTGCAACTCAACTGTTGAGCAATTAATAAATTGCATATTGAAGCCAGTAGTTCTAACTTAGCCAAATAACAAAACCAGGTTTACCCTTAACGGCTGAGAGCTTCCAAAGCTACAAAGAATGGCTTAATTTTTGAACTCTAAAATTCCAACTCTTAATCAACTTAATTTTAATAATTTGTCTTTCATAGTTGAGTAAATTCTTAGGTTAATTGTTGAATTATTTTGCTTGATTGAAATATTTTTGCAATGGTTTGAAGACCGCTTTAGTTAGCAGAGGAAGTGTGTCGAATCTTAAAGATCCTGACATTGGGTTGATTCATTGGTTGTATTGATCAGTGCATCGTCCATTCCGCATTCTTGCGGAGGCAACCACAACGAACGGTTAATTCGTTAGCAAGGATCCTGGCAAGCCTGTATTATAGTTATGTTGAAGGTAAATTGTTAGTGCGGCTATCGAGGCCGAGTAATTATTTAACAAACTGCTGAATCGCAAGTCCTTAGGTTATTAAATTCATAGTTCATATATATAGTTCATAGTTCTGTGAGCACTTCATTAAGTAAGGTGCTAACCTTGCTAAATGCATATTTGCCTTTAGGTCACATCGGACTAATCAGTGTGCTTAAATATTAAACCGCGGCCTGTCGATTTAAGCTTTATACTACACTGCTGTCCAATTTATTGCTATTCAGTCAATCAAAATGTTATTTATGTTTTGATGTCGTCTTCAACAACATCCCAACAACATAGAATGCAACATTATGACGTCCTCAATTACCTTTTCCACTCTCTTATCCATTTAGTACTAATCTTGTTTATTAACTGTACTACGATTTTATGGGTATACGGCTAAGGCAAAATCTCCAGCCCGAAATATAGGATTGCATCAGTTTAACCTAATTACCCCAACCATACACTGAACAATGAGCTCCTGCATTATGAATAATTTCTTTTGAATGACTTAGCATTCCCCAAAATATCAATCTCTCCAAAATAGGAAAATACATTCTGTTAATGAAGTACCCCAGATAGGTAGGACTCCAAGCCCAAAAATCTGTTTTGTTCTTCTTTTCTTCAAAATTGTAAAACCTGAACCATTCAGGCCAATTTTCTTAACTTCCTAGCAATCCTTTAAAAAATAATGTAATTACTATAATAGTAAAGATATGATAAGTATCGATATTCGATATGTATCGATATTTCGATATATGTTTAGTAATTGCCCAGCCCTAGCCGTTCCGTCAATCCTGATCATTCCACTGTCACAAAAGAAATTCAGAAGTTGGATGTAGTGGCAACTGAAGTGGCAGATGGGTACAAATGTCCGTCAGTTCAATTTTTACATACCAAGAGAGACACAATTTAATTACCTGATTTACGATACAGGTGGCGCTGTTATCTCTTGCAACAATTTCAAGATAGGCATTTGAAAGACTGAAAACACTAAAAAACTGGTATCTAGATAAACAACATGAATCAAAATTAATAATAATAATTAATCCGCGGATAAAACCGCGAATGAAAAATATATTTTATTAATAAATATAAATTAAAATTTTGAAAAAATTCTTTGGAAATCTTGTTGTTGATCTACTAAAACTAACATTTTTAAAATTTTAAAAACTACAAGTTTAAGCAGCAGCGCACAAACAAATGATTGTCTATTTCATTATTTCGTAATATATATATATATATAACTCTGTACATTTTTTTGCCATTCTTTAAATAACTGAAATACAAATTTTTAAAAAATGGTCAATAATGGCGCATAGTTGCGCAACAAACAATGATACCTTAAATATGTTTGCGCAGCTTAACTACTTTCAAAAATAATTATTTTCAGGACAAGTTTAGTACTGTACTCTAAATTCAAAAATGTCCGGGATGCCCTATAAAACAAACAAAATTTGCCTACCCTGTACAATAGACATTGGACATAGACACAACGCAACACTAAACATTAACCACCACTTTTTGCTCTTACGTATAGTTATAGTCACAAGTATTTTATTCTACATTCATGCAGAGTTTTCTAATTCCTATCCACATTTTATAAACTAAAGCAAAATAATGTTTTGGTGCTTTGTAAAATAGTTTTTGTATGTTTACAATTTTTAAAAACTTACTCGATTATTTTGGAATGGTAATTTTAACAGGTACCTACTTGACTTGATTTAAACCCGTATTCAAACCGTAATTTACCAGGGAAGAATGGCTCTGATGACTTTTACGGCCAGTCCGCCCCTGGATATCGATATTTGGGTTGAGTGCTAAGACGCTGCCGGTACCAAGAGCAGTTGGAAAATTCACCTTGCTGATCATTTATTTTTGTTACCTTACCGTCGTTGGTGGCGCTCATGACGCTCAACATGGCGGCTCTATCACGTATATTTGATGTTGAATATTTTATTGTAAAACCACGGTAAAATAATAATTCACAAAATAGAAAAACAAAAATGGCGTTGGCGACTAGGTGGAAAGTAACGGTCATGACGTTTTTTTTTTTTAAATTTCATAAAAATAAAGTGTAATCATTTTATTGTTATCGCGTTGTGCGCCATTAGTTCCTTTTGGTGAAATGTATAAATGATCTATATTTTCTATATTCCGCAGTTAATGTTGATGAAGGGTTAGCAGCACGATTAAGTATCAAGGGAAATTAGCGCAGCCACTTACAAAATAATGAATTCATTTCGACAGAATTATACAGAGGAAAAGCAGTGTAGGTACCATTTTTGTACACTTTTTTATTATTTAGTTGAATTTCAGTTTTCGAAAATTGTAAACACTAACAAATTGAAATCTATTCTTTCTTTTTCATTAAAATTCAGTAATGGGTCTTTTAGCAAACCAAGCTGCTATGCTTGGTATGGCGTATACTTTTTCTTTAAGTCCTTTCAAAGCAGGATATTGATCCAACGACGCTTTGCCAAAAATCAACTCAAAATTTTCTAGCGATACGGCGAACACAAAATCGCACCACGTTATCTGAAAAGAATGTAGAATACTGAAAACTATCGAAATGCTAGATAAAAGTAGATAAACTATAAGGAACCTGGCTCATTTTCCAAGCAAACTTGAGGTGAGCCAGGATGCTTATAGTTTATCTACTGACCACTTACACTTGCACCTACGGAAAATCCATCATTTTCAGACACTACTTTTTCAAATTTTGCCAAATAAAATGGAATTGTTTCTTTCATTAATTTGACTTTACGTTCTTCTTTTTTAATGGGATCCTGTTCTGTTCTGTACTGCCAAAGAACTGAAAAATGTTTATAGTTAGGGAAAACTTTGAAATAATAAATAACTTACTTTGTTTAAGATCGCCAAGTGTATCTACTAGTACGTCACATTGTAAAGCTTCCCATTCATCTTTTCCCGCTAAGCCGTATTGTTTCGCCAGGTATCTACTAATAGCGTTGCTTTGAGAAACTACTTTTCCATCAATTTCTAATACGGGAAGCATTCCAAAAGGAGTTTCTAAACAGTGCGGTTTTAATACAAAAAAAATCTATTCGAATACATCAACTTACTTTTTTTATATTCAGGCCATTTCTCTTTGGGAATTCTGTAATCTTCATATTCTATTCCGGAATATGCAAAAATTAAACGAATGTGTTCAGCACGTCCTCGTGCATTAAAGTATGTTAGCTTATAATGGGACATGTTATTTTTACTTTCTGAAAACACAAAACATTAGCTTAAGTGAAAGATAATAGTCTGCTGTAATCATAAAAGCTTTTTGTATTATTTGTGCATTTTAAAGCAGTAAAGTAGATAAACAACAAAATTTAAACTAGAACAATTTAAATTGAATTGAATATTTACTCTTGTATTAAAAAATTAAAATCACTCAAAAATTTCAATTATTATTTATTTTTAATTGTTAAATTATGGTAACTGCTGAAGATGACTTAAGTCAAAACCGGTTCATTAATTAAAATATATCTTTAAGGAACGTGTTTAATTCACAAAATAGAACAACAGAAAAATGCAAACGGTTGGTTTATAAACAAAACTCTCTATAGCAACTATACGTATAAGATTAACTTACTATTTTTCCGCGTGGTGGCGTTCGCTTTATGTAAATCTCGAACACCCTAGCTATTTAGGTAGATTTTTAGTTTCAACTAAATACAATAATTGTATTATATGTTAAAATTTTATTGTTTTTATATCGATAAAATATGCAAATACAAGAATTAGTTTGCTACACATAGGCCCTAGGTGTTTAGAATTTCGGATTCTCATCAGGCAAACCTGGAATACAACAATTATTGTATTTAGTTAAAGACCAGATTTTTATTTTCGGAATCTCAAAATATCCATTGAAATTTTCTCAGAATTTTTTTCTAGTTTAAGTTCAGCTTTAGTTTCTGACAATAAAATTGCCCTAATATAAGAAATTATCAAGATTAATGAATGAAAAATATGCGTAGGTGTACCAGCTTGAATTATTTTGATTACACACGCAAGAAAATAATTGGAGGTAGTAAACTCGTTTGTAACACCGACTATTAAAAAAATTCCGATAAACACATTTTTTATGAAATTTGCTCTTTTATTTAGCAATTTTAGAATTTCAAAAAAATAATTTTTTCAAGATTTTGGGAGATTAAATGCAATAAACCCTAGTTGATTAATCCTAAAGTAAAAAACGAAAATATTTTCCCGAAACTACGAATTTTGAAAGGTAAACTGCGGATAAATTTTTTGCAAATGTTTGAGATTTAATAATTTGTTAAAAGCCCGAGGCAGTAGGTCAAAGACTTTTCTTGCGAATTATAAGTCGAATTATTTTACTTTAAAGCAAAAAAAGCTTTTATTTTTTAAGAATATCGAGCCCCCTGTGAATAGTGGTTCTCTACAATTTTTCTAGTACTTACTACAATCTACATCATTAACCTTTAAATTTGTTGTCTTGCAGTAATGACTTTTCTATTGATATTATATTATACTTAATTTAAAAAAAATATATAATTTCTTATAATTGTAGGGTACCCCAGGTTATACTTGGTTATAAAAATAATTTAACATAATAATATATTATTATATTATAAATTATTATTAATTAAATTCGTAGAATAAAATCAAAAGTTTTAGGTTAAAATTAGAGCTGGCTTCAGGAAGAGAGGAATAAAGCGGTTAAATTTTATTTTTAATTTAAATGGGAACGTAAATTTTGCAGATAACCGTGCCCATCTGTCGCCGTATCAAACCTATTTTATAATTGCCTTGATTTTTAATTTATAATATTTTTATAAATTTTATAATAAACTAATTATAATTTTCCATTTTTCATTTTTCAATTTCAAATTTATCTTTTCAATCTTCAGTTCCAAATTGTCGTTTCCGTGCTTCGGAAGGTACGTAAAGCCGGCGGTCACAATCACCTAATAAAAATAGAGTTACAAAAATTCCACAAATCGGCTTTAGCAGCCGTGGGATCCAAATGATAAATCCTTTTTCTATGAGAAAGAGGTCGATGTTCAAAAATGAGACATCCAGTCCAGCAATGAATGTAAGGCTAAGAAAAGAGGGAAAGAAAATGTGTTTGATAAAATATTTTGATTTTCTAGTTATCCCACAAGGGCTCTAATATGACCCTAACAGTTTTTCTCTGATAACTTGGACGGTGAAAGATAGCAGTTTTCAGCATAGAAATAATGCCAATCTTGCTTTTTTTCAGTTTTCTAGCCGTAGAATTTATTGTAATTAAATATGTTCATTAACGGTTTTTGTTATTTGATAATTTCATTAAGAGTTTATTAATTTCTTAATTAATTTAGCGCAGAATTAAATTTTTAATAGAGAGACTGAATTAAAAAAGTTACAAAAACAATAGGTAATAAAAGTCGGTAAATTAAGAAATACTGATTGCAGAAAAAAACTGAAATATTTAATGAATAAATGAAGGAAACATTTCTTCAAGAAATTATATTGGTTTAGAAGTTTATATGAACCAGTTTTGCTTTACATCATCGTCAGTATATTCCTGTAACTTACAACCATATTATATTACATTAAATTAAATTAAAGTTAAATTCACAAGATTTAAATTTATTTCAAATTTTTCTTAACTTAACAATTGGTTGTAACTTGTATGGTTTTTGTAGGTAATATGTGCTCATGAGGACGTTGTAATAAGTCGAAACTAGTTCCCATAAATCCATATAATTTCTTGAAAAAAGTGTTTCAGTTAATAATACTTTATTATTATAATTAACACACAAAATAATTTTAGTGAATATTTAAGTTAGAACGCAGTGGTGGCTTTCCATGTGTGGTAGATGTGACAATTATTGCCAAAGCTATTAGACTCTAATTAAGATAATAAAGAGTAATTTTGAAGTTATACAAACATAATAGTTGAATTAACCCGTCCTGAACGGTAAGTTCAATATAAAATAAATTTTTTTTGTGTTTTGAATTGAATTAAAGAATTGCATTAAAGTCAAATTTATTGTTATTTATATTTATTTATTTATTATTTGTACCTACATAATTTGATGAGTTTCACACACGAGAGACATTACCATAAAATAAAGTTTCCGATGTAAGAGCAAAAAGAAGTAGAAAGGCTTGTAAATTATGTACAAATAATAAATAAATAAATATAAATAAAAATGAATTTGACTTTAAAATGTAATTTAAAAAACAAATAAATAAAAAAAAAAATTTTACTATTTTTTTCGTCTTCAGCGCATCAAATTACGTAGAAAAACATCAGTGGTCGATTTTTGACCCAGCCCGTCCTTAAAAGGTTAACGATTACTAAAATTATTTGAAATTATCTAGGATTACCTGATTAGGGGTCATCTATAAATTAAGTCACACGTTAGGGAGTAGGAGGGTCATTTCAGATTTGTAACAAAAATGTCACAAGGGGTGTGATGCTGTGATGTTATGATGTCACAAAATCAAATTTTAAAAACTATATTTTTTGATCGAATTATAAAATTTTATAGGGTAGTAGTGTGACCTCACTTGGCAGGGAGGGTGAAATGAAAATGTGACTAAATGTGACATAGGGGGAGGGAGGGTTCTAAAAACCTTAAAAATCGTGTGAAGTGATTATTCGTGATTATATTCATGATTATACTTAATTATTTATAATTACTTGGTATTACTTGTGATTATATAATAACTTTAAGAGTAAAAAATGGCACTACTAGGTTTTTGAAAAATAAACATATTTTTTTACGTGCCCTGTGTTTTTTTAAATTGATTTATGCTATAAAATAAAAGACGACGATTTTTCCACCTTTAAAATGATATATCGCAAGGTAGGGGGTCCCATTTAAAATTTTATACAGGTTTCCACTCTCTTGGAAAATCTGGAAGTCAGGGAATTCAAAATTTTCCTAATTTTGTCAAGGTTAGTGCCAAGTTAGTAAAATTTAATTTTCAATCAGGAAAAACAAATTAATTTAAAACAATTTTTTTACATTTTGAAATAAAGTTGATTGCAAATTTTAAAATAAAATTTTTGTAATCAAAAATTAAATTTTTTAATTATAAAATTTTAAAATTAAGATTTTTCTACCTTTTTATCTTCCGATTTATTGAATATGTCAGAGATAAATCTTATTCTTTATCAGGAGAAACCTGGAAGAGTCAGGGAATTTTATTTATAAAATTCAGTGAGAACCCTGTTATAGTAAGGATTAGAGGGTGGAACTTCAAATTTAAACAGTAATATCTAAATCTCCTTATTTGAATCGACGTAATTTTTGTTTTTTTTTAATTTTTTCAAAAAAAGAATTTATTTCGACTGGATGTCTGGAAATGAACACCCGGTATAAAAACTATTCCCAAGCGGCTAATAGAAAATGGAAATTTTGTATTAGATGTACTTATGTATGTTTTATGGTGTTTAAATGAAGGTTTATGCCCTACAAAAATTTTACGTGGCTAATCTTGCATGATTTATCTTTTGTTTTATTTTATTATATTGTAAATCTCTTATATAAAATTAATGTTTGTTTGTTTTTAAAAATTATTTGAAATTATTTGAGATTATTTGAAATTATTTGAGATTATTTGAGATTATTTGAAATTATTTGAAATTATTTAAGATTACTTAAGCTTACTTGAGATTAACCATATCAATATTTTAGAAAACCCAAAAAATGCAATAAACACTTTTCAGAACTAAAATGTTCAAAAGTTAGCACAGGTAAAATACACTGTAAGTATTCGCAAACGTTTTCACCATACTATGGCATTATCAGGCGATGAATTAATTCATCAATTCATCAATTAATTCATAATTAATTCAATTTTTTGTTTTCAATGAATTAATTCATCAATTCATCAATTAATTCATAATTAATTCAATTAATTCATCGCCTGATGATGCCATAGTATGGTGAAAACGTTTGCGAATACTTACAGTGTATTTTACATGTGCTAACTTTTAAACATTTTAGTTCTGAAAAGTGTTTATAGCATTTTTTGGGTTTTCTAAAATATTGATATGGTTAATATCGAGTTACGCTACCTAAATCACGTATCAATTGATTATTACTTGAGATTACTTGAGATTATACTTGAGATTATACTTGAGATTATTTGAGATTATTTGAGATTATTTGAGATTATTTGAGATTATTTGAGATTATTTGAGATTACTTCAAATTATTTAGACAAAATTCGTCTACTAAGTTTTGATTTCGATTTTCATTTAAAACTTATTTTTAAATTTTTAGAAATTTTTTTATTAAAACTGATTTCATCTTATTAAATTTGAAATTTTGAATCATAATTTTGAACAAAGTTGATGAATTTTTGTATAAGCTCGGTTATTTTGTAATTGATTTTCGGATATTAATTTTGGAAAAGAAAAAAGAAGATAAAATTAATTGGAGTAAAATATTTGGATTGGTTTAGATACTAAATTTGTAATATTGAAAATAAAAATTTAAAGAAACGTAAATTCAGGTTGATACGACAACATATGGGTAAGTTATCTCTTACTTATATTGGAAATTTTATTTTAAATTAATTCAAATTTGGATTTGGGCAAAAAAGAAAATAGAATGAAAATATTAATTCGAAAAATTGGTTTTCCAATTACCTCTTTAATATCGAAGATTTTAAAATTAGCCGAGCCACGTTTTGAAGATTTGCTATTTTCTTGAAAAATAATTTTTTAAAATTTGGACTGACGAAATACTTGGGCGCTGTTCTAACAAAAGTTGCAAAGTGCCGACTTTATATTGCATTTCATTCGAGAATGAGTGTTATTCGAAAAAAATTGTTTAGACCTTTTTTATATAGAATTTTCCGCTCTAAAAATTTGTTCTTCAGTTAATTTTTTTATATTTTGCTTACTTACGCTTGTAGGAAGGGTTTCCATATAAACTTTACAAAGAAAAGTGAATTTTTAATTTTAACAATAATTAATTAATGAGCTTATGTAGTTTTGTATGAGATTGGTAATTTTGCAATTGATTTTTCCATGTAAATTTTGGAAAAGAAAAGAGAAGATAAAATTAGTTGGGTTGGTTTAGAAAGTCAATTTGTAATATTGAAAATAAAAATTTAAAAAAATGTAAATTAAATTTGATACGGCAAAATATGGGTAAGTTATTTCTAAAATTTTGGGTTTCAATATTTATATTGGAAACTTTCTTTAAAATTAATTAAAATTTCGATTTGAACAAGAAAGAAAAAAAGTTAATTAATTTTGAAGATTTGCATTTTCCGGAAAGGCAATTTTTTTAAATTTGGAATCTGCTTTGCTATAAGTGCAGACTTTGTATTGAGCTCCACTCGAGAATGTGTATTATTAAAAAAAAATTGTTTAGACCTTTTTTTTATAAAATTTTCCGCTCTACAATTTTGTTCTTCAAGTATTTTTTTGTATTTTGCTTATTTACGCTTGCAGGAAGAGTTTCCATGTAAACTTGACAAAAAAAAGTGAATTTTTAATTTTGAAAATAATTGAAGTCAAGTTTTCTCATCTTAAGAAAAAAAAAACAATCTTTAATAATAAATTATGTTTAATATGTAATAATTTTAATAAAAAAGGGAAACTTTTTACGTTTTTTTTTAATATATCACAGTAACTTGGAACATAAATTAAAATTTGCAATTTTATGGTTCCTTGTATATTTCACGTCTTTCGTTTTTTAATTTAATTGGACTGTCACTATACAGACTATAAATTCATGAAAAAGATAATTAGAAATAGGTATAATATATATATAAATAAAAGAAAACTTTTATAATTTGCAATAAAATTTCATATCACGCAATACGCATTAACTCTTACCGACTAAGTTAATAGAAAAAATATTGAAAAAGTTTCGGTAGATAGATGTATCTCGTTGTTTTCTTAATTAAAAATAATCAACATTGCTGAAGTGAAAAGGAAAATTCAGGATTTCTAAAAAAAAAACGGAATTCGATAAGATGACAATCTACAACGTAACCTGAGGTAAACGTAGTTTTCATTGCACTTCCATTCTTGACGAAAATAATGTAGGCAGTAGTCCTTGGCAATATCGAGCAGTTTGCCGATATTTCAGTATTTCAATTCCAGTAGGCCAGTCAAGTTATACAAATTTACACTTTAATTTGGCACAAATTTTGCTTTACTCTAATGTGTGCTTTCATGTCCGGTCGTGAAACATTTTTACTTTGATAAAGTTGCTAAATATCAATTGCCGATCATATCTTAATAATATACAATAACTTCGTGCTTTTGTATCACATACCCCTATCTTAAATCTCACATAAAAATTTGGTTTAAAATAACCTTACCTTGAATTTCCATACATAACTATATTTAAACCAATATACAGTATGTCCTACAAAGCACGGCACAAAGCGGTATTGTTGAAGTACTTTTAGCAAATAATTTCCTATTTTCTAAATCGAATTCGCGTAAAGTATTTTAAAATAATTATTTAATATAATGTCAACAATTAAACGAAAGTGAGCTATTTCAGGAACAATTTTAAACACGAAAGTCAAAGTAATATTTAAATATTACCGTACCGCGGAAGGTAATAAATAAACTATGAGATAATTTAATAGATTTTAAAAATTTTGGTAAAATGAAAGCCAAAATTTAAAAATTAATATATTATGTAAACATTGACGTTAACATTTACATAAACTACAATGCTTAAATACGTCCAACTAAAATTTTATTTTTAAAAATTTTTCAAACATTTCTAGATGAAAATCTTACTTGCAACAACTTGACATTATTTCAAAAAAAGTAGTATGCTTGCGCTTGTTAAAATAATTTCAATGCTAATATATGTAGAAGTCACAACATACATAATATATTACAATAATATTTATGATGATGTCCCCGGGTACTCAACAGTCGAAACCAGAGAAATTTAATTTAATTTGAAAAGTTTGTTGATACAATTTTAGATGGATATAAGTTTACTTTAATCGAACATGTACATGAAATACATGTAATTATTGAGACTGTACTTTTAATTAAGGAGGTTGGAGAGTCTACCCTAGAAGCAGAGGATGAGAAAACAAACTTTCGCTTATACGCGATAACTATCGTCAAGTGCCAACTGATTAAAATAAATTTTCATGATAAAAACCAATAACAAATAAGCTCATTAGCATAACATTATTATAAGTAAACTAGGAGTAACCAGGCAATACTTTCTTCTAATAATATTGCCATGCGAATACCTTTTCATGATAATACGAAAAATGGAACGTGGAGATTAACACAGTAAATTATTTTAGTTTATTTTTAAAATTTTAAAAGTTTAGCTCACAAAAATAAATTAAATACTTTATATAATACTGGCTGAAAAGCCCGTCCACGGACGGGTAGCTAGACGGTGGATCTCTTTTTTATCGGTATTAATTAAAAAATTCCTAACGCTAACTTAAGATCGATCAGTGTATCTCTATTTTAACGATCTACTAAATAAAAACAATATTATTTTTTAATATTGCAAATTTTCACTGTTCGTCTTCGCGTTGAAACGTCCCGCGTTTCAACCTTGAATCAATTTTTCTTGTTCTTTTCCATCTACTATTTTTATCTTCAGCTAAATTTTACTATCCAGAAATTTTATCCGTTTATCCGATTATCCGCTAATACATTAATCCGGTTATCCATTAAAACGTTGATACATCTTCAATTTTGTACCGTACATTTTCTTCGTCCTCAGCTTTTTTTAACCAAAAAAATCTGATGTGGACACCACATAACTTCCTTGTAATTTTTATAATAATTGGACAGGAATCTCGTTAATCTCTTCATGCGCGTCATTAATTACAACTTTTGGCACGGACAATCGCAACCAAAAATAGGAGGTGCACAACTAGATGCTATAAGTGTCTCAAATCCAAAATTTCAACTTTCTACGACCTACCGTATTTGAGTTATGCGACATACAGACGTCCGTACATACGTACGTATACGTACGTACGTACAGACGTCACAACGAAAATAGTCAAAATGGATTCAGGGAAGGTCAAAACGGATATTTCCGTCAAAATCTGGAAATCGAAAAAAATCGGTATCACAATACTTCCTTGTTTTACAAGGAAGTAATACTATTAAACTCCATTGATGTGTAACTCGATTGATGTGTAGCACTATGGTATTATAGAATTTATATGGTTAATGAATTTATTTATGTACAAAACTCTAGTTTTTATTTATGAGGTTCTCCCTATTTCTATTATCTCATTTAATTTCTCTTCTTTTTTGCTATCTTCTTATATCTTTGACGGCCGGTATTTCTTCACTAGTTGCAATTACTTCTTACTTTCTCTTTTTCTTTTTCCAATTCTTCTTCTAGTTTTTCTTCTCATTAGTCATTGTCTTCATATTATTGCCTCTTCACTAATTGCTGTTACTTTCTCTTTCTCTTACTTTTTATATTTCTCTAGGTCGTTCCGATTCTCATCAATTCTGTCTTCACTTTCCATCTATATCTTTCACTGGCATGGCGATGTATCTTTACTAATTGCTATTACTACCTCTTCTCTTTGTTTTTCCATTTCTCTTCTTTATTTTTCTTCTCATTAATCACGTCTGCGTCTTCAGGATTTTCTAACCAAAAATATGACACACCGTAGAAGCAGCAGCAGCACAGTTCTGACTTTTTATATACTAGAATTACTAAATTTTAATTGTTTGTTTTATAATGTAGTTTATTTATTAATATTTTCCTTTTCAAATATTTTTAGTCCTAACTTGAATATATTTTTCCGTTGGTAAAAGAAATCGACCAATCAGAGTGCTGGATCAAGAGCAGGGATTTTTATGTATTAGGATTCTCAGTAGCGGATCCAGACGTAGGAGGGCGACAAAATAAAAATTTATTAATATGAAAAATAAAAAGTAGTAGCAATAACAAGGATAAATTGATTGTATTTTGTTTTTTAGGCGGTAGACCTGTTAGCCGCGATCCTTTTCGACGCAAGATGACAAATTAGAAAAATATAAGATAAGATAATTTAAAAAATTCAATAGTTTTAAAAAAACCAACAAACACGCTTTTATGACGCACTAAAACGCACTAAAATTTAAAAAATAATTAAATTTAACTCTTTCGGACACCTTGTAGTCAATTGATAATTGATGACTAAAAGAGTTAATAAACTAATTCATAAAGCGTGGAGCACGTTTTGGTTATATGTCTTTTAATTAATTTAGATAAAGCGCTGCACGTTTTTTGAATTAGTTTATTAACCCTTTCAGTCACCAATTATCAATTGACTACAAGGTGTCCGAAAGGGTTAAATTTAATTATTTTTTAATTTTTAGTGCGTTTTAGTGCCGTCATAAAAGCGTGTTTTTTGGTTTTTCTAAAACTATAATATTTTATTTTATACTTTTCAGTTTTAACATGCATTGTCATCTAACTATACGTGTATGCAAAATTTCAGCTCAATCGGAAAACGGGAAGTGGGTCAAATTAAGCTTCCAAGAATTTCTTATATAGTTAGTTACAAGTGAAGCTAATAAAAGCGTTTTAAAAATCATATGGAAATAGAAACCGGTCTATTCTGAAATACATCTACAAGGCTCCTAGGACATTTCGCTACCATTTCTACTTATTCAACTTACATAATTTATATCATTTGCTTACATAGTTCATTAATTTTACTGTCGATCCGTGATTTTCCATGGTTGCGCCAGCCAAAACTGACTCTACGCTACTCTGTGCTCCGCTCCGCTACGCTCCGGGCCGTTTTTGCTGGCGTTTAACTCACTAAAAACATTCATGAAGTCAATCCACCTCGACTGGGAGGCTGCACCTTGACTGGAAGGCCCCACCTGCAATATTAGCCTGCAATATTCCATAAGATAACTATTTAAATCGCTTTGCGACGAACCGGCTGCGGCGAATAGATTTTGCCGCCAACAGTCCTGCGGCGAATTGATTTTGCAGCCATCAGTCCTGCGGTAAATTGTCCATGCGATCAATAAATTTTGGGTTAAAATGGTTTTGCGGCGAACCGGCTGCGAGGAAACGGCCGCGACGAAATATCCCAGTCCCTCTTTAATGACAATGTTCGATCAAACATCAAAGCAAAGCAAAACAAAACATAACCAAACAAAGTTCATTACCCAATAATTGTGTCGTCAATCTGTAACATTGCAAATTGCATCGGTTAACTAAAACCATCCATTGAAATCACATTGAAAACATACAAAAGCTCCCTAAATAGTACGATCACATCCACGCTAATCAACCTCCAACCCAAACGAAAGATAAAGCCGATTAAACCTCCCCCGAGCACCACGAAACATTCCACATCATCCAGTCCATTTTGGGAAAGCCAACGCTCATACAAATCTTCACACATAGCACTTCTTCCCATAGACACTTCAATTTTTTACCAACTCGCGTGCACGGACGACCACCCACAAGTGCGATAACGGAAAACCAAATCGGAAGCCATTTATCCAATCACAAATATCAGTTATCAGGTGTTCAACGAACACCAACACAAAACCAAATGCGTTAAATCATACACCTGATCCATAACGACAAAACGTGATTTTTTTAAATCACATCTGATTAACCAATAACGAAACAAGAAACAACGTCACCAAGGTCGTTCGCTAACCTTGCACAAAAACAAAAACACAGATGCTCTTGTAAGATCTTGTAAGATAAGAGCAGTAAAAAAATAAAAGTCTTATCTGAGCATTAAAATATTTACCGTAATAAATATGTAACTTACTACACCAACAAAACTTTAAATTTACTTAAAGTCGCTTCAAAATTACAAAATTAACATTACCTTGGCGACATATAATGAAGAAAAATGTGGCCCGGTTTGACAAGCAGTTTTTTAGGAATTACAAGTTCGCTCTTAACGACGATTTGCATTTAAATTGCATTCAAAAATGGTGGATCTACTTAAACAGTAAATTTTTGAGTCGTTCCTGCCATTAAAAATATCCCCGAAACGGCTCCAACTCAAAAACTACAAATCTAGAAAGATGGAATCTTTGCATTGAAAGATTAAAAACGTCCTTGAAGCGGCTCCGACTCAAAAATTACAAATCTAGAAATATGAAATATTTAATTCGGTTTACTTACTAAAAACTTCCCTGAAGCGGTTCCAAGCCGAAAAACTGAAGGACGGAATTATATATTGTCTTATTCGAATTAGGCTCGCTTTTACAATAGTCGGTTAAGCAAAATCATTCAAGTTAGAATCTTAGAAAGTATAGTTTATACCATTTTTATTCTACACCATTCTTAATAGCAATCAGGCTTCGTAACTTCAGAGTTTTAAAGAAAAAATCATCAAAATAATTAATGGTATTCTTCCCCCTCTCTGGTAAATAAATCTTGGCTACAGGACTGAACTACCTATTCCCAGTTATTACCGCCCAATTGCCCGTCAACCAAATAATCTATCGGCCAAATGAGTTTAAGAAAAAAATGTAAGCAAATGACTATGGATACCGTAATTTATCAGGGCGATTTTTATACTGGGTTTTTTTGGTACATCCTTCAAAGCCCTATGTTTTGGGTGACAAAAATTATGCAGTAACTATTCTACTAGGAAACTGATTTAGTTAACATATTTGTTTAATCTTTAGCTCTTTAAAGGTCTGAATTATAACATCAGCTTTGCTACTTCTTGAATCGAGCTGAAATGAGTAAATTATATATGGCAAAATTAAGCCCACCACAGACTGGCGTATTATGTATGTCATACATGTATGTCATACATCCTTGTGAGTTGATATTTTTGTTCGAATTCAAGTAAAACAGAAAAATTGTTTGACAGACATGTATGTCACTAGCGAATATCAACGCACAAGGATGTATGACATACATGTATGACACACATATACTCCAATCTACGGCCGGCTTTAGGCTCAATTGCAACATAATAAACATCATATTTTACTGAGTAAACACAAATAAATAATATTTAAAGTTAAAAACCTACGTATCAGTATATAAAATAATTTTGAAAATTTTTATATTATTTATTTTATTTATAATATTAATTTAAAAGTAAATAAACTTTAAAAGCAAATACATTTTTATCGATGGAAATATTTCTATTTTGCAAATTGTATCAGAAAGGTAATTCTTTTAATAATAAAGTAATTTAATAATCTATAATGAAAATTTAAAAAGAGTCAAGAGGATAACATTAATAATAGGTTTGTACAGACATCTGACGAGAAAGAAAATCTAAAAATACAAATTAATAACAACTATTAACACAATTAGACCGCTTTAAGCAGAAAGGAACCAAACCAATAAATTTTAATTTTTTGAACCAACCCTTCCAGGGCATTGGCAATACCAATAACAAACAAAATTTCAATTTTTTGGTTAAAGTCGTTCAAAATAGGCTTTCCACGTGTGGTAGAAGTGAAAATTCGCTACAAGTATCTAATAGAATGTTTTGCGTTTCTTGGCCCTATGAAACATTCTAGAGGATGAAAGTCGCGAAAGCGTTCACGGAATGTTAAGTTATTTATTAAATTAGTCGGGATACGTTTGAACGAAGCAAAGAATATAAGGGCAATTTAGTAATTTTTTTGGCAATTTAATAAAGCCTCCCTTCTATTATTTTAATAATTATTAAAACAGTAATTTACGTGTATAATTGAGTTACACTCAATTAAATGAACACAAAGTGTACATATAATGTAAGCCTAGCTAGAACATTTGCGATATTTCAAAACATAATAAAATTTAAATTCATTTTACGCTTTTAACTTTGTACTACTCGCATTTTCCATTAGTGTGTTAAGTCTCATTAGCATAGTAAAATTCATAATAAGCATTAAAGGTGGTTATAGGAAAAGAAGTTTATGAGAGATAAAATAAATCTTTTAGTCATCCATATAAAAAAATATAATTGTATTTTACTCCCAAAGGTAAATTCTAATTACTTTTACTAAGTTCTTGGATTATCTAATGCAATTTCTTAACGCAAAACTAATTAATATGTATGTTTAAACAAATACTGTAATAAGCTTTTCAAGTAATTTAAGCTCTAAATTCCACAGAAAAAACAGAGAGAAAAATTGCGATTGGAAGTTGCTCTAACCGTTTTGAAAATAATTGTCATGAAGTGAAGAGTAAGCAAATTGAAGTAAAAATAAGAGTAAGTAACTTGTGTTACCAAGGGATCATTCCTGCGGGTGTGCACTCTCGTCGCTATCTAGATTTAGACCAATAACTACATGCTGTGCACCGATGCTGTCGCAACCGCTACACACTCCCGTTTTAGAAGAGTGGTTAAACGAAGAACAATAACAAGAAATGAAAATAAAAACTTAAATGTAAATTAAAAAACTAAGATAATAAAATTTAGTTATTTTCTAAAAACTTAACTTATTCAACCAAAAATTCAACCTATCATCTATTTTCATTTAAATCTTTTCTTGTCATATTTTTTTCCAAGTCATTTAACTAGATTAATTTTTCGGAAGCATACAAAATTTATCACTCGGCTTAACGTCTCGTGACATTATCTATACTCATGTTAATGACCTAAGTTATTTTCTTGATGAATAACCATAATCTATTAGTTCTAAACAATTTAGTGAAATCTGAAGAGTGAGAATTACTTATCTACCGGTTCGGAAGTAAAAAAATCACTTCCCAGTCGATTGAAACGTAAAAAATTAATTTCCGTCAGAATTTGAAAGTTAACTTATTCCTCTCTTTTTTTACATTACAATAATAATAATAAACTTTCATTTTTTAAATTATCCTATAAGTTGTGTGATATTTCACAATTGCTGTTTAGAAAAAACCTATTGAAATGATGTAAATAGAAGTTCATTGAAGCTCAAACAATGATCAAAGGTTTGACGCCAATTTAACTAAAAAATTTGATATGAAAGGGGGCTGTGCGACAATCACCTGTAGATTCACAGACGTAGACGCTAAATTTAAAATTTAGCAAACTTTGTGCAACAGCTTTTTTGCAATATTGGATTGTAGCTTTTCCAAACTGCCAACAAAGCATCTTAAAGGGCAATAACTATGACTCACTGGTTGAATAAAGTCGCTGCATTACAATTATTATCGAATATGGCCGGATGCCACTTGCATGACTGGTTTTAATAAGTAATTCTAACATCTTTTGTTAATTTTTCCTTATATGATCAATAACGTCAGTATGCTTTGGCCTTTATTCTTCACATGCCTGCTCATACCGGAGGTTGGCTATCAGCATAGGAACACGGCTATTTAAATTTTCTACGTAGCAGCTCGAAATAATAATATGCTATGGAATTCTACAACGACAGAACCCTATCCTTACATTAATTCGTCCTGAATTATTAACTTGAAGCAGCTTGTATTTCTCGTCTGACATCAGATATCCAATGTATTCTAATTTAACTTTAGTATATATTTGGGTCCACGTCACCATACAACAATACACAACTTGTACCGCTTGTACTTGTAATATGGGGTACAAATTTTAACTTTAAAATTATGAAAAATTATACTTATTACTAACATCTATTACTCGGTAATTAGATATTTTCAAATTCATAACCAAATAATTATAGTTGCTATTTAAATATAAAATGTCAGTACCGTGGCTGTCAGTACCATGTAAAATAAGCATAAATAGCATAGTTAATTATTAATAAAATTATTTTCGTCATTAATTTTTTTTTAATTGAAATGGTATAAAAATACTTAAATTTAATTATAGGAAACTATTTAGTTCATTGCAATCTATTATAGAACAAAGCATATTCATCCAGTGTCTTTGAAGTAATTTAAAAAAATTTTTCCGTTTCGTAAAATCGGGAATATTCTATTTTGCTTAAAAGAAATATTTTATTTTGCAATAAAGCAATTTTTTGTAGTAATAATAATTGTACGAAAATAAATTTCGCGATTTGAAAAATTGCGCATTTTATTGCTGATTTCGAAATGGAATTATTAAACTTAATGTGAAGATTATCGATTACGCAAAAAGCAGATTCGAATAACGTAAGAATTTTTTAATAATACGAGAATTTCGTTTCTACAAAATTCCTGTAGATAGATGAATTCTGGTCATACTTTTTTTTGTTAAAGTCGATTACAGGGTTAAGCTATTTATTGATCATTAAAAATAAAAGCACTGATACAAAATATTTCATAATAACATAAATAAGTTATGGGTTGTTAATAGAAAATTTTACGTTTACACTGAGTCAACAAAATTAAAAACTTAAATAAATATAAATAAAATTTTCTCAAAATTATAAGGACGAAATAATTTAACTGGGAATCTATTAATCCGCTCAGTCACAGCGTCCTCCCAGCGGGACATTAATTTCTAATGTCTGTAACATAGAAGATTTTAAACTGAAAAGAATGAAAACCCTGTAGTCAAAGCATAAAGCTTAATATAAAATCCACATAAACACCTTAATGGGCACAAATATTCTAGTATTAATTACCTATAACATGAAATCATATTTTAAAGAAATTACTCAAAAGTAAAAATTAATTTATATATCAAAATCGGTCCAATCGGAAGCCATGAAAAATTAATAGCATCCCTGGGGTACGACCCAACTCGAAAATTACCGATTCAGAAGGATAGGATCATTTTTTTAAAATTAAATTCGACTTTATTTAACTATTAAATAACGACTATAAGTGGGCTGCGAGTAGCTCCACCCACTAAAACACAGTACTGCGTTATTTACGTCGAGCACACGTACAGTCAGCAGAATGAACTATTGACCGATTTTATGTGTAATACGGAAACTTTAAAATCGATTATTTCGGAAAATAAAAGAAAAACGTAAGGTTTCTCCTTGCGTAAATCGCTTCATTTAAATGTCATCTTTCAAATTTGAACAAATCAAGTTTAGAGATAAACGCGTTTAAAGGTTTTTTATTTATATTATCTTTTTAATAAAAAATTTATTGTTTTGAGTTTCGGTTTAGACCTTTAAATATAAGATTTTTATAGTTTTATTAAAGCAGAGCAAAACAAAACTTTCCTGGTGACGAAGCCCAAACTTTAAAATTCAACTTGGAATATTCACAAAAGGTGATCGTTCAAAGTTAGAGAAAAATGTCGCCAACAGATGAAGCAACAGCTCAATCACTATGTCACAATTTTGACATTTTTCAGAAATTGATTTTCAAGTTCTTTGTACGGTATTTGATAGGTATGAACCTAAAGAACGAAATTCCGAAGTAAAAAAAAACAATTTTGTGACTTAACTACTTTTTGCATTGAGTTTCAGTAATTACATGAAATTATAAAAGAATCGAACGGTATAGTCACTTTTTACTAAAATGAATAACAAACTAGTCAACAAACCAACAGTTTGTAAATAAATACATGTGTCGGTCTATCAGACCATCATTCAGTTTAAATAATAATGTAAATATACCAGTAGTATGGCGTAAAGCCTACATCGGCCGACTGGGAAGTGGGTAACCGTGATTCAAATTCTGGTCGAGTCGAATGGTACTCAGTCACTTGGCTGAATTTCTTTGGCCGACAGTCATTTGGTCGACAGTTATTTGGTGGCAATCATGTACACCAATATCTGATGTGCTTAGAGGTCGTTCATGTGTTTCCTACTTTTAGACTTCTCCCATCCCCTAATAAGAAAAAATAAGAAAATATATTTCCCCCTTTCCCCAATAATCTTACGTAAGATTAATTATTACCCAATGAGAAGCCAGATCAAATCAGGTCAAAAGAATTTGTTACGCCTATAAATTGGTGCAACAAAAAAATTTTAAATTATTTGAAAAATTCCATAGAAATCATAATCAGCAACCTTAATTTAATAAACTGAGATAATCATAATTTATTTTATATAATCAGATTCCGTTAAGACCGTGTGGGATATGCATTTTTAGCAACTTGATTAAAATAAATTTTTATACTTAATAAGTTCCGTTAAAGCAGTATGGGATTTGCATTTCAGCATCCTTGATTTTCTAGACAGTATGCGACAAGAGGGTCGAAGCGGGTGATAGAAATGAAATATAAGTTACCGATGCAACCGGGAAAGGACAGTACCAAACCGATCACCATGCAAAATGGTAACAAGCCCGCGTAAGCTACTTAGTAGTGGTTTAATTCGATTAGGTTCGATCCGGTATTCACGATAATAGTAGTAACTATCAGAAATTGTATTTTATTGCCTTGAATTACAAACACACCCCCTGACGTGCTTTCCGTATTTTCAAAATTTTGTTTTTTTTTGAAATTTTGGTTTTTCAATTGTTTTTTTTTTAATATTTTTTATAACGTAACAAATTCTCGGCATCTATTAACGCTACAAGTGAAATTAATGAAAATATTATGTTTATTTTATAATATTAAGAGAAAACCTCTGGGATTGGTCTATGGGGACCTCATATATAAGTAAGTCTACTTACGTTTTTCCCTGGGAAATAGATGGCATTACTAATTTTCTCCCCCATTTGCAGATGGCGTTACTAATTTGCGATTACTATTTTTTAAATATTGTGAATTAATTTGTTAATTTAACCCTACAGTGACTTTAAATCCCCAAAATCGGTCTAGGATGTTGCAAAATCAACAAAGATGTTGTTTTTAGTATGATTTAAATAAAACATATAATTTATTTTACTAAATATATCATTATAATTTAATTATTTTCCAAAAAATATAAAATGTCGGTCAAATGACTTTCGGCCAAAAACTGGTCCGCAAAATAATTTGTCGGCCAAATGATGTGTCGGCCAAATGATTTATCGGCAAAAAACTGTCGGCCAATAGAATTCGGCTAAATAATTTTCGGTCAAATGACAGCGAATCGAGTCGAATACACTGCTGTGATCTGAAAAGCCCAAGATAGATCTGTTGGTTTCCCTCGGAAGGCAAAGGCAAACCACTGAGGTAATTTGCCAAGAGAACCAATAATAAGTCAAGACGCTTCTATTAAGAAGCATACAACTACTGGAGAGAAATTTTAAGTTTACAGTAAACAGAATTAGATGCAATACACAGAAAAACAGGATATATTAAAAATTGATCATTTTTGCACAAAATTCATCATATTGATGAAAAATTCATAGTAATGATGAAAAAAATCATTGTATTGATGAATTTTGTTCGTCCGAGCAAAAATGATGAATTTATGAATATGAATTATGAATATGGTTGATGTGCAATTCGATTGATTATCATATTTTATTGAATTGATACAAAAAAGAATTACCAATTGGAACTTTCATTAGGTTGGTAAACCGGTAGCCGTCATTTAGCAAACGGTCAATTAGGCGACCAAAACTAGGCGCCCGGTAAAATAGGCAAAGGTATAAATTGAGCGACGGGAAATTTGAATATTTTTTTTAATCCGAAAATTAATTCAAATATTTGTTAATTACAAAATTTATTTTCAAGCTATATATTCTCTTTTTTATTATTTAATATTTATATAATGACCCCCTTCCTAGTAGCACATTTTGCCGAGTAGGAGCATTCTAGAATCTAGAGGATTATTTATAGTTCCAGTTATGAATTTGTATACAGCAGTGTATGGTAAATTTTGTTCATCGGCGTAAAACTGTTGAATTTATCTAAACTTGAAATTATCTAAATGAAAATAAATAAAAAAAATATAAAAAATAAAAATTTTTCTAAGTTATAAATTTTTTATCAATATGATGAAACAGTTTTGTCAGTGTAGTCACAGTTACGCTGACTAGCAATGGAATCTAACGTCTCTCCATCAACATGACCCCGTGAGAGGTCGTGACCGACTTTTAGCGATTTTAGGTTTTAATGAATTATTTTGGGAGATTTTAAGATTGACGAAGACTTAAATTGAATAATTGAAATTAAAAATGATAAATTTGGTTATCAGAATTTGTAATATTAAAACATTTAAACTCAATATGATGCGGCTGCATATGGGTGCGCTTATCTGTTTAATTTGCGTTCCCATTTTATGCATCAATTTGTGTAAATTAATTCTGACATGAAACGTTAGAGACACCCTGTAGAATATAATTATAGTAGATGCTACTAGGAATATTATCTACATTTGGGAATTCCAATAGAAACAGTACATCAAAATTTAATTTGTGTAATTTAAATTTGTTAATGAATACATAGTGTGTACGTAAGTAGTACTTGAAATGTAATTTTAAGTGCGTCTGTTCGAATGAGTGGTCATTAAGTGATGATGTTTCGTGCTTTCATAATAATAATGGGATGTGATTTCAATAAAATATAAATAACCTAATATAATAATAACAAGCAATTTATGAAACTCTTCATTATTTTTGCAAATATCAAATTTTATTATATTATTCTTCGTGGGCTTTCAAAAATTTCATGAAAGGAATAAGTTTGTCGTGGGACTAATCTGTTAAAAGCTTGGTAAACAACATAATCACTTTACGAAGTAAGTTAAATAGTTCTTAATGAGGTGGCCCCATTTTTCCATGAGGCCAATACGTCACTGTTGAATAATTATAGAAGTATATTCCATCGAGACGTAAATTATGCAAGACGAAATTTATGAACGTTTGGGTAGATAAGTTAATTTACTACGTCTCCAGAAATTTAGATATACTACCTTATATTTAGCAGCAAATGCAAATAAAATCTTCAAAAGTATATGTAAGAGAACTGCTACCTACTTACTAAAACTGTTAAAATATGAAAGTTCTAAATATGAAATGTATTCACTTCCGTACTTGCGTTAAATAAATAGAAGCCAATATTTGTTTTTAATTTTTAATTTATTTAACTGCAATTTATATTATTTGAATTTCAATGTTAAAAGCTGCAAATAAGAGTCTTAAAAATGCAAAATTTGTTAGGAAACTAAATTGAAGGGTTTAGCAAAACTAGCAGGTTAGGTTATATTAGGTTGGGTTAGGTTAGGTTAGGTCTTAAAATTATTTTTAACAGAAATCATTTTTTATTAAGGAATTTTATGTTTAAGTTCACAATTTATCAAAAAAAAACAAGTTAACTATATATAAAACTTTTGTAATTTGCTTGACACGTACAAAAAAACGTAAGAAATAAAAATTTAAATTTGGATGTTAAAGCAAGCAAATTTTAGATGAGCATTCAACGCCAAGGAAAAGAATGTAGGTACTAAGATCCTAAAGAAATGTTTAAAAAAACAAGACAGCCAAGTAAAATGCATTTAAAGTACATACAAACTACAATTTTGAGTTCATTACATAACCGAAATGGAAATAAAACAGCGACGCTACAATAACAACTATAAACAGAGAGTAGAGAATGCCAGAATGTACAGTATCTACAACGCAGAACTCTGTATTACAAAAAAAGCCCTAGAACAGGAATACAGCAAAATTGACAATTCTCTTCTTATCAGCTGCTGCTCACAAAACACTCTACACAGACTAAATAGAATAGATAATGATTAGAATATTAACTTTGATAAGAGTTTAAAACACAATTTTCTAAATTATTATAAGTTAAAATTAACTTATATATTTTTTAAACGTTTTAATATTCAAGAAGATAAAGTTGCATCCCTGCTTAAATTAAAACGGAATAATGATGTAAGTGTAAGTTATTTTACCTTTTAATAATTTTTAAAACTGTGCTTATACGGGGTGAAAATATTTCAAGTTGAAAAATGAGGCATTTTTTCATGTTTTTGGGTTTATAAGGCAGATCACCTTGTCGGTTTGCCATTTCCCGCCAAGAAAAGACAGTTACAATAAAGTGCTTGAACTAAGAATAATTCACTGACGTACGAACGACTTAAAAAAACGTGCAAGTTACCAGACTACTACCTTAAGTACTCCACAAAGGCGCTAGAATCGTTGCGATCAAGAAATACAAGACGACAAGCAGGGATTTTTCCGATTACGTTTGCGAAAGTATGAGATATAGAGGGTTGGTTTTGATGTTACTGCAATTTTAGAACCGAAGATTAATTAGATAGTCAGGCAGTAATCTTGTACGATTAGTTAAATAGGTCATCAGTTGAGTATGAAGGCGCTAAACATCAAAACACTTCTTCTCAAGTATGCCGTGTCTTCAATAGGCGTTGGCAATCAAACTTGGCTAAAGCCAAGATGACTACTACACTCCAAAAAAAGGTTTGTCGTCGTAACAAAGTTGTTAGTAGCTATACAGCCTCAACAGAGTTTTATTTGTTGTAGCAGCAAAAAACTCTGTTGAGGCTATAGCTACCCAAGTAACATTTTCAGCCAAGCAAAAACCTGGCAGTCACCTCTGTCAGGTAAAATTTCAGAGATACCTGTACCTGTAGCAGGCATCTTACAAGCTTGTGACAGGCCTCATACATGAATTAAGCCCAGATAAGAGATGCTTGCCAGGTACCTGATGTATAGACCGCTACCAGATACCTGCATAAGTATCTGCCAGGTACCTGTCATAAGCGCCTGCCAGGCACTTAAGACAAATCCTTGGGAGGGAGTTGTTACATGGAGTTTAACAGGTTTAACAGGCAAGAAAAAATTATTTAATAATTTATTAGAAATTTAATTTATTGTGATTCTTTTTTAATGCTTATTTTTATCAATGAGGGGCTTAATTGTGGGGGTTTACATTTAAATTATAACTAATTTTTAAATTACATTTCGTAATTCATAATAATCGTTATAATTTATAACGCAACCACTCTTATTTATTTGTGAATATAAATTTATATTAAATTTATGTATTATTTTTACTTACCAGGGATTCGAACCGCTGTTTGCTTACTGGGCTTGATTTGGTAGCCCAACGCTATACCACTGAGCTACTGGGAGTGTTCGAATACATTTTCTTTTTATCGATGGTATAATGTATAATCGGATCATACGGATAATATTGGTTTTTCCATTGATTATATTCAAATAAACTGTCGTTTAAGAAGTAGTGGTATATTTAAAAAAATTTAAAATGGTATGCTTGTGGCAGGTAATTTACAGGCACAGGGAAATAAACTCTTAACCTGATTTAAGGTACCCGTCCCAGGCAACTTACAGGCAGGTGTCTGGCAGGTACATAACAGACTCCGGCCAGCAATATATTTGGGAATGACCACGTCATTTCAAGGGAAAAATGTTACTTGGGTACTAACGACTTGTTACAACGACAAACCTTTTTTCAGGGTGTAGGAAATTTAATTAATGGGGTTGTTTTCCGTTACCTTTCCGACAGCCCACAGATCTAACTTGGGCTTTAAATCACAGCTGTGTATTCGACGCGAACAGGAATTGAACCGCGGTTTACGCCACACTACTGGTCGAAATACTGTTTTGTAGAATTTCCGGCACCATTTTTTTAGGAATTTATCAGCGGGTGAAATTTCAAACTATGACGTCAAACTCAAAATGATTTGATTTCTTGATTTATGATTTCTTCTGTTTTCAACAGTTCTGCAGATTTTTCAAAAGTGGATTTTAGAGTGGATCCGAGATTAGTCGTGGTTGCGTTTGTCAAAACCAACCATCCGCTTCGGTCAATCTCCCCTAGACCAGTACTACTAGGAAGAGGGTGGATCTCTCTCGATGTGCATTCGACGCTGTAATATTCGCAAAATAAGAAGATTAAATAAAAAAAATAAAGTAATAAAATTGGAGAAAATAAAATGCAGGTATTTTTTATAACTTCGTCCTAACGAGCCCAGAAACCGCTTACTGTAAGGATTAAACCCTAAATATTTGTAGTATTCTTTTTATTCTGCACATCAGGGATTAGGACTTTAAGCCTGTTCCGACTTCTATTGCCATCGCTTTCGGGGTCTTGCTTGGTCTCTCATTCCTATAGGACGATATTGAAACGCGAGTTTTGACCATTGTTGATCATCCATCCTTAGGTCCTTAGATTCTCCCTATCTAAGAGTGGCAAACATCTAGTCACAGCCTACTCGAGACTCCTGTCTAGCAAAACATTTTTCAGGATCAAATCACCGAGATCAAATTACTGGGGGTCAAATTACCGGCTACGTAATCTCGTGTAATTAAATTATTACAGCGCTGTTGAGTGACTTCGGGGATACTGATCAGTCGCCTCGGAACTAAATATAAAGGGCACTTTACATTGTATCATTTCTCTTATGATGCTCTTATGATTTCTCTTATGATTTCTCTTATGATTTCTCTTATGATTTCTCTTATGATTTCTCTCGTGATTTCTCTCATGATTTCTCTCATGATTCTCTCATGAAAAATCCATTTGTGGAGTTTTGCGTGGTTGACAAGTTTTTATGCATTGGATATTGGAATTTGTTCTCCTTCAAAGAAAGAATTAAATACTGCAACCTCTTAGACTGCTCTAATGCTGCATCGCAACCCGTTAACCATTTTCTTTGTATTCATAAATTAATTTAATGAAACTAAACTTAATAAAATAAATGGCTTCATCTTGGTAATTAAAATTATTTGAACTAAATATAGTAAAAATAAATTATTTCCTTTGTTGTAAAATTAATGGGGTTAAATAAAGGTGCACGTACACTGATATTCGACGCTAGAGGACACTTTCCTAAGAAAAATATTTAAAATCTTCGAGAGTTAGGCTTCTTAAAGCATTTTTTTTAATTTCCACCTTTACATGGCCATAGCTCCGAAAGTATTGATTTTACAGTAAAGGTGGTTTAGTAAAAAATTACAGAGCGTGAAATAATCTACAAACTAGAGTTAAACCTTTTATTGTCTAAAATCAACGGCTTTCGAGTTATGAATAAAGTAAGCAAAAAAATGTTGAAAAATTCGAGCTTTTTCATTTTTGTTTTTGTAAATTCTGTATCTTTTAAACAAAACATTTTACAACAAATCTGACTCCTATTCCGGATAATAAATTTAACGGACTACAACTTTTGTTTAGTAAAATTTTTTGAAAAACCTATCCATTTCACATAAAATGAGAAAATAATATACAAGGCAACTATTCAAAACAAAAATTTAATTTCACAAAATTTTTATTTTTAACCCCGGTTTCTCCTACTTTATTAAAAGAAGCTAACGATTTTCAAATTTTACATTATTTTTCCAATTTTACTTCTCAAACAAGTTCTTTGACGTTATCATGATATCAAATGTGATTCAAATATCTCTCTTGATTTATTGCGACGCAACACCGACGCGACGCTTGAAAATAATTAACCTGCATTACTGCCAAGCTTTTCCAAGTGTTAGATATTTCTTAGAAATCAAAATGACTTCGGGGATTTTCTTCATTTATTATGGATGAAGTCTACTCGGACACAGATTACATATTACATTGAAATACCAAATTGCTAAAACTGGTTCGACTGGCCGAATTCAGTTAAGAAAAATAATGTGAATCAAGAAAACCGTCAATCCAAAAATTTTCATTATTTTCTATTTTTTGCTGAAATGCGTAATTGTTTGCATGCATGCATGTGAATTAATTAACGCTAGGTATTAATTTTCAACCAGCAGAGGTTAATTTTTAGTTTCCTGTACTAGGGAAATGCAAAACATAATTGGGTTCAAAGTCTGGTAAAATATTTGCAATTTTGCCACTTTAAAATAGTTATTTATGTTGCAAGTGACTGAAATTTAAAATGAAAAAGTTAATTGAAGCTGTTGGATCAAGTTTATTCAATTGTAATGTTAACGATTTATGTTTATTATGTTACAGGCTTCCATCTCAAGAAGCGAATTAATGATTAAACTACATTGAGCTTGAAGAGCCTTTCTATTTCCCATAAAGTAATTACAAAGCAGATAACCGATAATAATCATAAGTTGATCGGATGTATCGCATCCGTTCGATAGAATAATTTAATGAACATAAATGTACGGAATTTGTCGCAAAGGATAAGTTAGGTACACAGGATTGTCTTTAATCAAGAAAAACGTTGCGGTAAAATATTGAAGCTCTTAATTGAATTTTTCAAATAAAAGAACCTACCTACCTACAACACTTTATCACTTAAAATCTAAAAATCTAATTAGAAAAATAATCAGAATTATTTAGAGAGCAATAAATTTATTATAGATATGATATATAGATATTTTCTGGAAAGTCGAGTTTACCCAACGAGTTAACTAAATGAGCAAACTCAATGGCAAACTAATTAAGTTCTACTAAATTGCTGTTTACAAATACACAGGAGCAATTGGCAATTTTCATTACCAAATTTTTTTATAACTGCTTTTAAATATCAAATTTTCCTTCATTAATAATCAATTAATAATTTAATTTGAGTTTGCTCTCTACGATTTAATTACTAAATTTTGCTTTACCTATTATTTTTCCGAAAATGATATGCTATGCGGAGAATGTAGAATGTTACATAGGCCGGTCCTCGTGAACGCTTCTAATTGATTTTTGACCTTTGGAAAAAATCCGATATGTTTTGATTAAATACTTTTGCTGCTACAACAAAAAATTTATTGTTACAAAAAAAAAAAGTTAAAACAACAAAATATTTTATTAGAAGAAACACACTTTAACCGTGTGAGAACGAACCCACGCTGTCCATTAAGGATTTAAATGGACTAAGGATAAAGCTGATTATGCAATACTAGGTCAACTTTTAAAGACAAGTTGCATGCAACAAATCGATATTTATGTTTAGTTTCAAGATACAATTTACGCAGACATATCGGCAATTTTGAATGCCAGAATAATTATTATTTGATAAATTTTACAATTGAATGTGAATGTGAAAGCCCCACGTTGGGCGCCAGTAAAATATGTAGTGTAAATGAAAAAAACCTTTTAAAACCTAGTAAAAATGCTAAATGAAATTTAAGATATGTAATATTAATTGAAGAAGTGAATGTTTTGAATAAATTGAGTTAAGTGGCGAAAACTATAGATGAAGTTTATTTGGTGGCATAAGAAAACAAGTGCGTTTGAAACTTGTAATTAAGTTAGTTTTAATGTAATAACTTTGAAAGAGATTATATCTAAAAGTAGGTTTTAGCACTTAGATTCTTATAGTTTTAACCTCTTCAATTAAATATTGTATCTAACCAGATACTAATTTAGAATTTAAATATTTACTTACTATTACGGAAGTATTAACTAATACAAATTTCCCAGTTTTAACTCACACTAGCATTGTTCAAAAATTCAAAAGAAGTATCTATATAAAATGGTAGACCATTCGGCTGAAACTCTAAAAAAATTTAAAATCAAGTTTAAATTTTTTACAATTGTAAACGTGTGCCATTACAGAGACCATCTTTAATATTTAACTTACTGAAGAACACAACAGCTAACTTACTTTTAATTGTAATTTATGCACAGGAAATGCCGAAAATTTTGAAAAATTGAAATAGTCAACTTGAAATCCTCACTGTATATCATCAAGTACGTGCAAACATAAAATTATAATTTTCTGTTTGTTTAGCAGTGATAGGGTGAAAATTATTTAGTTTATTCGTAAGTAAGAAGATTATAATCTTACTAAAACATCTCATATAAAGGGTGATTTTTTAAGAGCTTGAGAACTTTTTTTATAAATAAAACGCATAAAATTTGCAAAATCTCATCGGTTCTTTATTTGAAACGTTAGATTGGTCCATGACATTTACTTTTTATACGGTTTTACACCAAGATCTTTGCGTAAAATCTTCCATGTGGTCGAATAACACAAACCCAATTGCTGCGAACGGCGACGAATCGACATTTCACGGTCTTCAGCAACACTCTCAGAAACAGACGCAATATTCTCTTCTGTACGCACTGTACGCATTCGTGTGGTTGGTTTAATGTCCAATAAAGTAAACTGAGTGCGAAACTTGGTCACAATCGCATTAATTGTTTGCTCACTTGGTCGATTATGTAGACCATAAATCGGACGTAAAGCGCGAAACACATTTCGAACCGAACACTGATTTTGGTAATAAAATTCAATGATTTGCAAGCGTTGCTCGTTAGTAAGTCTATTCATGATGAAATGTCAAAGCATACTGAGCATCTTTCTCTTTGACACCATGTCTGAAATCCCGCGTGATCTGTCAAATACTAATGCATGAAAATCCTAACCTCAAAAAAATCACCCTTTATTATTATTATTTTATTTATTTAGTTTAGTTAAAAACTCACGTATTAATTTATCAATCCCTGAATGATTTACTCACAATTTCCAATTTAATTTTCCTTTTCTTTTTGTTGCACTTAATTAGGATTAAAATTTTTGTAGCTTACTTTTATGATTTTTCGCTTCACGGCTACTGTATTAATTTTTATCTTATTATCCTCCGTTTTCCACGATCTAATTACTCTCAATTTAATAATAAAACAACTTATCATTGATTTTTCTCTTTATTGTAACAGCTTTAACTTAACCCTGAAAAGTCAATGTGCGTAAACTTGGCTCCCCTTGTTTCAAAATATTAAATTTTTTTTTGTTGTTTTCGATTATTTTCCATTTGTTTTCAATTGTTTTGATATTTTTTTTGCAAAATCAAAAAAAAATTAAGAAAATCTCAAAAAACTTTTTTTTCTGCCAGCTCCCCTTTTTTCGAAATTAAAATTTTTTGTTGTTTTCGATTGTTTTCAATTGTTTTGTAAAAATAAATTTTTTAAAATTACGCGACTACTAAATTAATACAAAACACAAATGAAAAACGATCCACAACAAAGAAAGAAAATTATAATAAATAAAAAATGTAAAAATTTTATTTTTACAAAACAATTGAAAACAAATCAAGAACAATCAAAAACAACAACAAAAAATTTTAATTTAAAAAAAAGGGAGCTGGCGGAAAATTTTATTTCGCGATTTTCACGGTTCTCATTTGATTTAAAAAATTTATTTTTACAAAACAATTGCAAACAATCAAAAACAACAACAAAAAATTTTAAATTCGAAAAAAGGGGAGTTCACGCATGTGAAAAGACGCGCAACAAATACAAATTTAAATTATAAAATTATTTTTTTATTAAATTATAATTATAATAATTTTTTACAAAAATAAATTTATAATTGGAAGCTTTTTTTTAAATATTTAGACCCCCCCCCCTATAAACTACAACAGAATTACCATTAAAATTATATTTAAATTTAGTGTCAGTTCAGTTTAATGAAATTATTTTACTTGCAGTCCCGGCTGAATGCATGGTTAAACTCTCTATTGCGGTCTCACTATTAATTTGTGAGAAATTTACAAAGTCAGCCCTTAAAGCATATTTTTTATCAAAAAGTTACATATATACAATTAGTATTTTGTTTCATTAGAAGCTAATGCTTGTAAAGCCACAAAACATACATTTGCCCCGCATAAGGCATACAGCAAGAATACAGCAAAAGCATAAAGCAATGTAGTTAAATATAAATAATTAGCATATTGAATTTAGTTAAACAAAGATAGCGGGCGGCACTAAAGTACTGTAGAAAAGCATATTTATTTCAGAAAGAATTAAGAAAAATTCCAATTTAGGTTAAGCGGTTTAGATATCCCTATCTCACGCTAACTTATATTATCACGCCATCTACTTTTAGATTTCAGATCAGATCGGAGAAATGTTCACTATAATATCGATTTTTCCGTTTAAGCAATTTCCACTTAAATTTGTACCTAATAAATTCGCAAAATTTTTTTTGTAATATTGCTTATCTTACTTGGCAGGAATGCTATAATTTACTTTTCTACGCTTAGTAATTTATTTCTTACGTAAATAAATAAAAATAAAATATCAAATTCTTATAGCCACAAATATCTCAACCTTCTTTTATTTGATCTTATAATAATATGGTCGATAAAACAACAGAATATTTTCTTTTGGTAAGAAATTATTAGATATTTTAACTCCGGTTAAAAATTTCATGACCGCTACTGTATGATAATGTTAAAAGAGGAGGAGTTCTGACTGATTATTAAATCAAATTAAACTTAAATTTGAAGTAGCTCCAAAAAAGTATTTTGTTAAAATTATTTCAAAGTTTTAAAACTTAAATGCATTTAAATGCTAATTTTAATTAAAATGGAAAATTAAATTATTGATTTTCATTTGTCAGTTGGAACTACTATCTAAAATTTAAAGAATTGGCCAGAATCAACAAAACTATTGCAATATATAATTTCCCTATATTTGTTGTTGTATAATTATAACATCGATAAAGTCTGATGGTAGGTAGTTGTATTAATTATTCAACAAATCGACAAATATTTACAATAAGTATTTCCATTATAACATACCGAGTTGTTATGTAACTTCAAAAACCAATACAAGAGTTCTAATTTGCATTCAAATTAATTTGAAAATTTGCAACTTCGATGATCGCTCAAAGTGAATTAAGCGCCAAACCGAACGCAGCCCAAGGCGCTTTTTATTATATTCAAATTATAAACTTCATTATGAAACCCTGATGAAATTCTCATAAGATTGAAACAATTATTATTATATCATTTTCTAATGTTCCTTTCCTTTATTTTCAATTTTCATTTTGTGAAATAGCTCTTACATTATTTATTTGTCTGTAAACTTACCTTTAGTTTAATGAAAATAATTTTGTTTTGTATTTTTAACTGAAGATTTTACAAGTTAAATTAAAACTGTGATCCAGAGTCCAACATTGATATTATACGAACTATGGAGAAATTAAAAGGAATATAATATATAATATAAAATTTCAAAACAAAGATTCGGGGAATCCCACATTCTAATTTGGATAAATAAATCACAAAAACAAAAAGGCTTCTACGCAATTGGACAAAAAAGTAAATAATTAATTAATTAAAATTAATTTAAAAAATAACTTTGGGAAAATTTCAAAGTAAATTGTACAAAAACATCTGAAAATGTCACATGCCAATGAGATTTCTTCATAAAATACTTAAAAAATTTCTTTTATGCGAATATCTACCCTAAAGAAGAAATTACACGGATACAAATGAAATTATGAAGTTTAACAATTAAGAACTTTTTAATAAAAAAAAATTAACAACCCCGTTTGTAAGGGTAATTTCGAGCAATACACAAAAAGCATAAAATATTTTTTTGGTTTTACATTACAGACATCACAAATTTTTATAAATAAATAATTCAACTTCAAATCCCAAATCTACAAAAATTCTATTTTAGTTTATCATTTCCTACAACTCGGAAAATCTGGGAAAATAATATTATGTATTTTTGAAAAATCGTAAATGTAATTATTCTTTTCTTTCAGTTATTGGTATTGATTTTAAATTATGTTTAGCAAATTACAATAAAGGATAGTCTTAATGGAACTCATTCAATTCCTTAGCTCGAGAAAGTTGAGATTTGCATAGAAATTGTAGTGAAACAGAAAATAAGTACGCAAGATTTCAATAGAAATTATAAAGTATAATTACTAAGTAACAGAAATTTATTTGACAAAGAGTTAGTTTGAACACGATCTTTGATACCCGAAAAGACGTCTTTCCGCACTTAATAGTACTTTACACCACTAGGTTGAAAAAGCAGGTTTTTTCTTTTCCCAAAATCTTAACTGATTTTGCAAGGTAAATTTGCCATTACAGCAATCGAGAATATATGCAAAAAATTTATTTTGTACTCAAATTTTCGGTTCAAGTAGAAAATCTGCTATAATTAATTACTTGAAGTTTATACCATTAAAGTAACTACTTGAAATCTTAAAGTTTTTTACTTGAAGATTATGCAGACATAATGTAATCTGTCTGAAACAGTGACGGCTCGTAACTTCTTCATTTCAGAAGGCTAAAGGCTATAGAAGACTACACAATTTTACGCATAAACGTATTTAGAGTGGCTGTTCAAAATTGTTTAATCTAATCAGGCGCAGATACAGGATCTCGCTTAGGAACGAGCTAGATGAATTTTTGGTCGAAATTTGTTCTAAAAAAAACAAATGGTAAAGTACTGCGATTTTTCTTTACTCAGGTAAGGGAAACTGCACCCATTAGCTCCCCCCTGCATCCACGCTTGAGTTTACGGATTAATCTGTGCTTGATGATGACAAATCTTTTTGAACTTTTCGAACGACCCTCGTATTACATAACAATTTTTGTAACGGTCAAAAATGAGAAGGAAAATGTTTGATTATCCAAATCATGCGTACACATCATAAATCAGTTTACTAAACTTGTAAACTTCAGGTACTCGCTTGGCAGCTCGTGCTTAAATCACTCTACGCATTCAGTAAGTAATCTGCACTTTTTCAAACTTGTGGTGAAAAATATTATTAATGACTACGTGTATTCCCTGTGGCATTTGTTTTGCTAAGATCGATATTCTTACTTCATGACCCAAATCTAGATTTGTTTACTTTTTTTGAAACTCTTAAAGAACAGGATAAAGAAAAAAATGCTTTCTATGCTCAGACGCCCACTATTTTCTTGTTGTTTGTACGCTACTACGTGAAAAATTGTTATGTCTAAAAATTTATTTCGATTAGAGCTGTAATTATTTTTAGTAAAAATACAGATATACGAAAATAACAAAAACTGAGGTAAACATCTAAAAATACTTATCAAAGTTATTCCTATTATACGACAGAAGTCAACAGGCACGGATCTAGAATCGCGAAAAGCTCAGCCCACTTGTTGAAAACCTTCTTGTTTAAAAGGCGCCAGTCTAAATAGGCAGAAATCTTTGTTTTTAAGTAGAATTCGGCTATAATTAACGAAATATAATTTAAAACAATATGGCGCTGCGGTGTTGAATGTCCGAATCGCAGCACCCACATGCATCGTTTAAAAAAGTGAGATTGAAGTAGTAGCGTAAGTTTCACGGACTGTCAACAGAATGAGGGTGAAGCGAGCACATTTGGAACAATTACGTGGATGTTTCTTGTATGAAAAATCGAAACTTAACTATTAATTATTTCCTAAATTAGTCTATAGTTGAAGTTCATCTACAGTTTAATCGCTTCTATCAAATTCTACAACAATACCGATTATAACAATCTATAAAACCTTGTAGACCGGAATAACATTCCAGTCCTGTATTGTTAACATTATTGCTATTGGTAATATCGCCCGTAGACTAAAATTTACACCTACTTACTATAAAGTTGTTATGCCACAATGAAAGCAGTTTAAACATTTTGTGTTAAATTTCTGTGTATAAACAAAACTTGGAAGTTAAATTATATTTAATCAATAAATTCTTAATTTCTGTTTGTTTCTTTGTTTGACATCTAAGTTACTTACTATACCTACACAGAATGACCGTGTCATACGAGTCTTAAGCCATTTACTCTATAATAACTCGAAAACGGTGAGAGACATCAAAAATGTTAAAAAGACAAATAATTATCGTTTTCGAGTTATTATAGAAAATCTGCATTAAGTCAATCTTTTACCTTACAATTTTTTTTTCTGCATTCCTTTAGGTGAAACGAGTAGTTATTGTTCACATTTGACCAACCAAACTAACCGACTACTGAAGCCGTGACTTAAAGTTTTATTAAATCCCTGGTGAATTAATATGCCCGCGCGATATGCACGTTTGTTTCCGCTCTAGACGTCTCCGTTATATTATGTTATTTGAATATACAACCGAAGGGTAATATTCCCATATAGAACTGTGCTGATACCGAGCTGTGCTGCTCAAAATAACACTATTTTGAGCATCTATGCGATTTTTATTGACATAACACAGTCTGCCAGCGCCGGCGCTAAGGGGTAGCAAGCCGGGCAAATGCCAGGGCCCCACGGTATTGGCTGCATGGAAATCTTTTATTTTTTACCACCGATGCTTAATTCTATCCCATCGGTTAACTTATAGAGTAAAAGTGCTTGAGCTAATAAGAATTGAACAACAAGTTTTAAAAATCATCAAATTGGTTAGGTTAGATTAGGTTTTATGGAAGTTTATAGATGAGTTTATGTAAACCATATGATCTTTATGATCTTATTAACCATCTAAATTTTTTTTTTAATATTTGCTCACCTGCTTAACGAATGATTAATTATTAAATTTCTAATTTTAAATATACTCAAAAACGAGATGTGACGTTAAGGCTACGGACGAACAGTACTGAACAAATTTTAAATTGGAGAAACCCGAGACAGCTACAGATCCTTGCATGTCGGCATACTACCACATTCGCCTATCTTTCTGCATGCAGTATCATCCTTATGATGGCATCTAGGGTCTTAATCGTCGGCGTAACGAAGGGCTCGAAACCCAAGATGGGTTACCCAAACCCAACTTAGTCAATCCTCATGTTGCTCTCATTACTGTTCTGCTGTTTTGCCCAGAAACGAATTAGGACATTGTGTGTTGATATTACATTTAGTGGCCGGATGATCGTATGATGACTAAGTGCCATAAGAGCAGCTCTGCTGTCTCTAAATGTTTGAATTGTTTTGCTCCGGGTATCCTTTTTCTGGACTACTCATACATATGAGTTCCGTTTAAAAGACGGACGCATCTACGAGTATACCTATCGCTAAGCTCATATCCAACAACTTCAGTTCAGAGGAAAATTTCTCTGCATTTGAGCCGGTATTGCTTTTGGAACCATCCGTATATACAAAGTATATTCTGTCTCAAAATTATTAATAAGATAATTTTTTAATTTTTTTTATTGTAAAAATTGTAAAATTGATAAATTTTGGTTTTGCCGCGAATTGGTTGACTTTGCGGACAAAACCAGATCCTTTTTGGCAAAATAATCGGTTGAGTACACAGCCACAGCTTTAGTATTTGCGATTTTGATGATATTTTGTAAATAAAAATTGATTGGTTTTGAGAGTAATTATTTGTTTAATTGGATGGAGAATCATCTAATATAATTTTGGATGAAATTGATATATTTTGAAGAAGTTTAATAAAGATGATAATTTAAAAACAGAAAATAGGTTTAATTGGAAGTTTTGGAATTTTAATTCAAAATTAAATACAGTGGCTCCAGAGAGTATTCGTACTTCCTAGGTTAGCAATGTAAATTGTACTTTTTGAAGTTATTTCTTGTCATATAAAAATCGCTTTTACAGTAACATTATTTATTCGACAATTTTTTTTGCAAATTTTGTTTTCTTTATTTTTGTTTATATACATTTTACAGAAACTTAAATAAAAATTTGGTAAATACAGAAACGGTACAACAAAATAGGAAAGTCGTTTTTTATTGTAAATTTTATTTCCTACATTTTTGTTCCTATTCATTTTTCTATTTTGTTGCATCGTTTCCGAGATACAGATGATAATATTTTTTGTTCTTTGCAGTTTTAACTCGGAAACAGTGCGACAAAATAGAAATATTTATATGTACTAAAGTGAAGAGAACACAATTTACAACAAAAAAGGTCTAATAAATTCTGCTCTAAAAGCAATTTTTACATGATAAAAAATACCTTCAAAAGGTACAATTTACATTGTTAACATAGAAGAATACGAATACTTTCTGAAGCCACTGTACATAAATATTAAAAATTTCTTAATATTTAAAATTATTAATATTTATTTAAAATTTGATACCGAGACAGATGGGTATAGTTATCTTAAAAATTTTACATTTCCATTTGATATTATTAAATTTAATTTTGAATTGAAAATTCGGACAAAACTCAACAGAATTACTTTTTTCTGACAAAGTGACTTTCCAATTTTTGATATTTGGGAAAATACATCACCTTGTACAAGAAAGCTATATCAAAAATTCATCATTTTTGTGCCGATGAACAAAATTCATCATATTGATGAAAAATTCATTATATTGATGAATTTTGTTCATAGGCGAAAAAATCAATATTTTGAATATGATGAACCTTTTTGTGCTGTGCATCAGGCTGATAAGTTCCTGTTCTGTTCAGCAGGATGTCAAACCTCCAGTCGAAGACTTATTTAGGCAGAATCCTGTCAGCATCAAGACTTAAACGAGGCAGCCTTTTTAAACAGTTTTCCATAATCCGCGTATGCCCACAAGCACATGGAAATGCAGCGAAGAAAGACACTCCGTTATTGCCAATCAAATCGATCTTTACAGCCGATCTAAAGAATACTCTGTTGTTACCTGTCGTGTCATTCGCCAAATTAGTGCATCATAATAGGCATTTTTTGCCAACTGACAAATTGGTCGGGTTTACATAAAAATTAAGCAGGGTTGCCATTTTTTATTTTCTTCTTTCTCCATTTTTTGCTGTTGCATTTCATGTTTTATCCAGATTTGTGAACTTTTCTCTCCTTGATTAAGTTTCACTTAACATTTTCGGGTCTAAACCAAGCTTCTGCTTGGTTACGCTTACGAGGAGGTTTTCTTACCATTTATCAGTTATGCCTGAGTGGAAAGGCTATTTAATGTTGAATACAGGAAGCGATTTTGGGAGAAAAGTCCATGATTTCCCCATTGCCATTGCCTGGAAGCCATGCCCGCTTTCGTAGATTGAAACTAATATATTTGCTCCAATTTATTTCATTTTAATAATTTCCCAACTTCCTATTGAAAACTTGAAATTCCTGAACACAGCTTCCACTAGTGGGACATTTTTATTATTTTTAAATATTTCTAATTGGACGGCTTTATGCAGAAAGGAACCATCCTACTAAAATGCAATTTTTGAACTAACCCTTCTAGGATTTGCTATTGGTATTTGGTATTTTTGAAAGGGTTGCTTTAAAAAATTTCAATCATCATCAGACGATGAACTAGGATAGAACTAGGAACGATAGAATTAGGAACTCCTAATTCATCGCCTGTAGATGTTATAGTATATGCGATATTTCTTACTTACAACGTATTTTATTTGTGATAACTTATAAGCACTTTAGCTCTAAAAAATGTGTGTGCATTTTTGTTTTCTAAAAAATTGAACAAACTATAATAAATTATAAAATATAGAAAAGTATTTTACTTATGTCCGTATTTACCAACTATATACAAATAGCACTATTTGTCGAATAAAATGACGTATTTCAATGCAAAATATTGGTTTTATTCGACAAATAGTGCTATTTGTAGTTGGTGAACACGGGCATTAATGGAATTATTTTTTTCGATGTAAGAAAAATTAATGCTTGAAAAATCTTACTGTTTTTTAGGATAACAATTTGCAATTTCGAAACACCTGGACCCATGTGTAGCAAACTAATTAAATATTTGCATTTTGTTATCCTAAAAAACAGTTAAATTTTTCATTAAATTAAATTCAATTTTTTTTTAAATATGAAAAAATATGAAAAAATATTGTGGGTTTATTCTGAAAAATACGTTTTAAAGTTTTTCGCGACGAGAACATCCCCAAAATATGAACTCGTTATTATATTTCGAAAGTGTAAAAAATAGTATATTCTACGCTAGTCACTTAATCCGTTTATATAATAAAATCCTAATGATTTTCGAAAAAAATTACTATCCTTGCCCTACTTACGTTACTGAGAAAATTGGATGCTCAAATGTTATAATTTAAAATCTATAAAGAAGAAACTCGGTCGTAAATTCGAGAAAAAAAGGTTAATGGCAATATTTAAAATTTTAGTACCTAATACAAGAGTTATAGACACTTTAATCGATCACCCTGTATACGTAAGAAAACAAATATTAAGAGCTTTTCAAGATACAAAATTTATAGCTATATTTTTTCAGTTTGCTTATTCTATTTTTAGAATTAGGTACGCGAATACTACATTAGCATTTGATATTTTACAAAAAAGTATTTTTGAAAGAATTAACGAGAAAATCGTTACCTAGGTATGCTTTTAAAAAATATGTATAATAGAATTTTAGGGGTAGGTGCACAGAGAAAATTAAAATTTTTGAGTTGACGAGTTTTAAAAATTGAGGTGAAAAATTAAAAATTTTTCAATATTTTTGCAAGTATGCACAAAGATTGTGTATTATTTGAATTGAATAAAATTGGAAAAATATTGCTTTGATAATAATAAATTATGATTTCAATTGTAATTTAATTTTGAAGCGATTTTCGAGTTACTCAAAAAAATATCAATGAATGACTTTTATTAGTAAATATTAAATTGTTTATGAACGCAAAACCACATAATTCCACATAAAAAAGCAAACAGCGGTATTAAACCGATTTAAACATGTAAATATTTATTCCAATTTATTTTGAATGCCGATAATAATAATTGAAGAATTTTTAAACGTTTTTCACTTCAACCTCAAATAAGAAACTTATAAAAATACCTTACCTTGATAAAATCAATATTAATGTGTGAACTCTATTTTAAGCGAATTTTCAATTATAAATAAATGTTAATAAAAAAAAGTGATATTAACACTCTATTTATAATATGTAGGTAAATCTATATATTTTAAGCAGCAGAGCTTTTTAGAGAAGTAACCTTGGACGAGCTTTAATCGAGACTGATGAGCGCTGCCAGTGCTCAATTCTCGAGCCCTTACACTAGGGCTAGAAATTTACAGAACCGTAATCAATCCTTTGTTTGTTATGCTTTTAAATATACCATGTTATAACAAAATACAAGGCCACACAATGTTTGGTGCAATTTTATCATTCAATGAACATCACAAAAATAAAATGCAATAAACAATTTTATTGATTTGGGTTATCCAAGTTCAAGGCGACGTAACGACGCTAAATATAAACTTGATTATACATGAATGAAACCATAAGATAACAATTATTCCAAATTACTCATCAATTACAAATTCTAAACATTAATTTAAATTAACATTTCAAAAATTCAATTAAAATTTTTTTTTTTAATTTTCAAAAAATTTTAATTTGAAAAATATTTATATAAATATTGTGAAGCTATCGTATGTTTTGAAAAATAAAAAAAAATACCGAAATCAAAAATTTTACGTGGGAAGTGCAATAATTATTCAATTTTTTAATTCCACGCCTACATGTTTATAAAAACTTGAACCAATATTTAAATTCAAAAATATTAGTGAATTGCTTATTATTCCGGTTTTAATGCTTTTCCTCTTTAGATAGTATAATATAAAAAAAGCAATATAAATGATAATTTCTGTACAATTTTCCAAACCAAATGCGTATCACTCGTAATCTGCCCGTTCAAATTTCTCTATACAGAGTCCCCGGATTGTATGTTACCGCATTTTGAATCAACTGCAAGATTGAAAAATGACATTTGGCTCAATAATTCAAATTTGAATAAACATATTATAGTAATATTCAAATGCGCAAAATAATTAATTTTACTGAAGGTATTTTAGTGTGACAGTCCCACGTTGGGCGCCAATTTGAAGTATTATTTTCTTTAATTTATTAACACATTTAAGTTGATCAGAAGGTATACTTCACAGTTTGAAATTGGTTAAGTCAAACGCCGACGCGACTGCAAACGCACACGTTAACGCCCGTTAACGGTGGGTAATGATGTAAATATTTTCATATGATTGTAATATTTACGTCTTTGGCCGGTCAATGACGTTAATGGCCAAAATGGATTGGACAATGATGATATTATAGAATAATTACTATAAGGAACAGCAAAATGGCGATGCACTTCAACTAGGGACAATTATTTGTCGTGTAGGCATTTTTCCGTGTAAATGACAGCAACTCGGCTCATTTCAAGGCCTCATAAGTGTACAGAGATTTTTATTTAATTTAAACAAACGATCATTTTAGGGTGGATCCATGATTTGTCGTGTTTGCGTCAGCCAAAGCGGCCCAGAAGAAAAATTAATTATATTTAATTAATTCATTAATTCCATCGGTGGATCCAGGATTTGCTGTAGTTTCGCCACCCAAAACTGAAAAAGTGATAGAATATAGAATCTGTAGAATAGTAATTTCATCATTGTCCACCTTGCATTGGACATTAACGTCATTGCCCGGGCAATGATGTAAAAACCACATATACAATTTTAATTGTCAACATTGCCTAAAATGCATGGCCATTGACGTCATTGGCCGGTCAATGACGTTAATGCCCAACTAAGCTGGCCATTGACGTTATTGTCCGGCCATTGACGTTAATGGCCGAATTATATTATTATATTATTAAAATATTTTTATTTTTTCCCGATCACGAAACAGAAGAAGTTATAAACAGAATTATGTACCCTTTTTTCTTTACCTGCGAGAAATCCAACCTAAGACCTTCCAATCTGCTTGCAGGTGTATTATCATCTCAGCTAGGAAGACCTTTGGATTTTTGTTGCTTAAACTTATACATAAACACTATTTTATCTAGAACAGTTGCTCATAGCATTAAGAAAAATATTTGTTTGTTTAATTAATATACTCGTACTAGTAGTTGAAATTTTTGAAAATGTTTTGAGAACCGTCGATTAGTCCTTGCGAATGGCTTTATTTTTATTGCTTACGAATTTTTTCAAAAATGGTTCCTTATAACAACCAAACGACGAAAAGTCGAATAGCGACATTTTTCGTTTCAAATCCTTGCTCTTTTTGCAATAAATTCAAAAGGTGAAGGAACGATTTTTTCAAAAACCATCAAAACTACTTTTCGTTTTCTTTTCGCGATTATTATCGACGTGAAAATAAAAAAAAATGAATTTTTCAAATTTCAGAAAAATCCTTCTCTACAAGCAGACTCCAAAGCGGTCGGACGCCTTTAGAAGAACTTTTAGGTAATTGCGGATGGTCGAGAAAGATGCGCGCAAACGTCGATAACAATTATAAAGTCAAAAATTTTTAATTTTTCCTTTTTCGTTAGGGTGAAACCTGTAAAAATGATAAAATTTGGGTGCATTTTTAAAATTTATAAAAAAATTTCAATTCAAAATTCTTCCACGTATCGGGTCCCTCCGTCGCTAAATTTTCAAATTTACGGAATTTTTTTTTCCGAAAAATAGCAAAGGCAAATTTTTTTCAAAATTTTGTTTCCGTTTTTAGCTGGGAAAAAAATGTACTATTTCGATATTGTGACAATCGATCGTACCTATTCGAAGGCGTTTCGGTATTAAAAATCGGTCTACAAATAAGGCCGCCAGGGCCGAAATAAGAAAAATTCAATTTTGGCCCATAGCGCGTAAACCGTCGAAATATTCGAAAATGTTTTGCTACCGTGGATTGGTCCTTGCGGATGGCTTTAGTTTTGTTCCTAGCGAATTTTTTTAAAAACGATTCCTTACACCAACTAAGCGACAAAATGTAGAGAGGAGAAAATGTTTGTTTAAAATCCTTACCCTTTTTGCAGTAAACAAAAGGTCTTGCTGTAGTAGTGTTGTAGTTGAGAGCGTAAATTACAAATAAAACATTAAATTTTGAGGACAATAACAATAACATTTTTAATAATTTTAATAAACACATTAGCGTTAAACGACCGATTTAAGAAAATATCAAAAATTGAAAAAAATTGGCCTCTGGGTCCACTGACATTGTTTTTGGCAAAAAAACATCCCTGAAAGCTTGAAGAACTCGAAAACTGTAAATCTAAAAACACCAGTACAATATTAAAAACATTCCTGAAACTGCTCGAACTCGAAAATTACGAATCGAAAAATACCGAAAAGCTTTGTTTTTAAGTTTTCAATTCGACTATAATTATCAAAATCCAATTTAAAATAAATTTATAAAAAATTGTTAGCAGTTGCACCGCTAAAAATTATGAAAAATCGAAATTTTAAATTGGATTAATTTCAAAAATTTCATATTCAAAAATTTTTTTAAAATTAAATGTGGAACCTAATGTTTTTCGAAACAAAAAAAAATGGAAAAGAGATTTCAATTTAAAATTTGGTTACTGAAAAATCAAGAAATGAGTGATTATAAAATTTAGAACAGAGAGAAATAAAAAAATTTTGGAAATGAAAAGGGAAGCACTGAAAAATAATAGAAAAAATAAATCTAATTTAAACAAATAAAAAATATCAAGAAAATAAAACTATAAATTAATCGAAAATATATAAAAAAAAATTTAAGTAAACAAATGAAAGTAAATTTCAATGTAAAATTTGGAAGGCAAACGACTTAACATAGGACAATTAATTAAATAAAATCAAAACAAAAATTGTAACTGAAAATTTAAAATAACAGTAGTTAACTCAAAGGAAAAAAAAATTAAATAGATGGAAAATGCACGAAGAGCGTGATGAGAAATCCAAACTGATCAACCGACTCGACTCGACAACAGGATAATTCGGTGCGAAGTCATCTCGGCCCCAGGATAAAAAGTTTTTCTGCAGATTACCTCTAGACCGTTAGTTACTTAGGTTTGGTAATGGGCATTTTCTTTAATAGTTTGTTATTAACCATTTTATTTCACTTTTTCATTTAATTATTAATTATTAGTTAGATAATAAGAATAAACCCATCAACTAAAAATTATTATATGCAATATGGAAATTAAAAAATTCTAAATAAGCAACTCAATCATTTTCTATCAGAACAGAACCGGTTCAAAAATATTTTTGATTATATGGACTTTTTATGGATTACGGATGATTACCATGACCGGAAAATGTCAGTACTTCTCCAAAGTTTACGGAAAATATCATGAGCGTCCATAGGATCTTTTTCAGGGAGGGGCAAAATCAAAAAAAAAAAAAAAAATTTAAAAAATACTAAAAAGAGCCAGGGGGCAGCTGCCCCCTTTGCCCCCAAATAGACTCCCATGGAACATATACGGGCAGGCTGGGATCTACCACCAGCACTACCCAGATCGACGTGGTAAAACCACGCCAGCGAAAATTTTCAATTTAACCGCTGCCAACATTCCATCACCAGATGAAGAAGATCAAAGTGCCTACGGCAATACATGCTTCGAGTTTATAGAATAGATAAACAGGATATATACTACTAGCAGTATGGCGTAAACCCTACACCGATCGATTACTGCCCTATGATCTAGATTATAGAGCAGTGGTTTCTAAATCAGTCCCTATGGACCCCCAGGGTCCCCGTGATTATTCAATCTACAATTTAGTTATGTGTTTTCATTTTGTTTTGAATCCCAAGTTTTGGCACTTGGGAGTCCGTGGATAAGTTTTGACTATGAAAAGAGGGTCCATCGGCCAAAAAGTTTGAGAACCACTGACCTAGAGCCTGTAACAACGATAAAGGCACTCGAGATTCCAGGGATATATTATACGAAGATTCATGTACCTGAACCGATAAGGCACCAAGAGTGAATATTTATGAACAGTTTGTCTTATCTGTTGTCGATCTTTAAAGGGTAAGGTTTCTACACTACTTACTTTCATTTGTAATAACAATAACCAATCCCTAAGGAATTCCTTATTCATAGCACACCTGGAATATCTCTTCCCATGCAATAAATTAAGTGATAAGGCCCTGATGTTGAATTTGCAACCAGCTCTGAGAATTGAATAGAGGCAAAGGGTGCGGATCCAAAATAACAAAGAATTGCTTTATCCTTCTAAGCTATCGAACCTCCGCTTCCAGATCTTTGTGGAACGAATGAATATTATTATGCAATCTTCTATTTTCAAAGCATCTTAAGAAATTTTTGAATGAATGTTTTGTTTCATTTTTAAATTTAATAAACAATTGAATTGCAATTTTTTAATTGAATTAACATTTATTGCCAAATAGCGATCCGTTTTATTTCCCGCAAAAACCGCTTTAACACTTATAATGGTAATTATGCAAAACTGTTCTGATCTTTTCTTTTATTCGACCCAAATGGTCCACTTTAAATTGGTTGTGAATCTTCTATTTCTTCTTCACGTTACATAGAACTGCTTCCAGCTAATTCCAAATAAATTCCCTTCCACTTATTCCAAAATACTTTGTCCAAAAATTACACCTCGTACTATTTCCAAATTGAATTTGTTATTCTTGTTTCGAAAGATTTATTTTTAATTCACTTTGTGGTTGACCTCAGTTTCTGAAGGACCACACTCACAACGACCTACCTCGTTCAGGTTCTATCGTCAATTAACTTATTTTCAGTTATTATTTTATCAATCTGTTGTCTAGGCAATTCAACTTTTTTTTCAAATTCAATTTTTTAAATCAATGTTTGTTAATGATAATGCGATTTGTAATTTTTATTGCATCCGCATGCACGCACACTGTCGACAATCTTATGTTGCCTCATCTCAAGTTCTTCAACTTTCGATTGTTTACTTAACCAATAAATTCTTTTTTAAGTTGATATTTTCATAACTTTAAATTCTAAGTTTCTTTGAAATAATATTTTAATTTTTAAAATAAATCTTTTAATTAATAAATTTAACAACAGCCTGCGGCTCGATTGCTTGTAATTTTAGACACTGCAAGATTTAATATTAAAGGATATTATTTTGAATTTTGCCAAGTTGGCGGCTCCGAGCTGTCCCGTTCCGAATTCAGCCACCTCAAAATGTATGGATACCTTTGTAGTAAAAATTTCGTAAAAAAAATGTATTTTATTGTAAAAATTTAACAATCAATACTGTTATTTTTGTAATATAAAACTATTTTCATTGGTCCAAAAGTCACTATATCCAAACTGACAATTACTATTTTTCTCAGCATAAGCAAATGACTTAGGTGAAATTTGATTTAAAATTCAGAATTTGAGACTTCATTAGTAGCAAAACTGGACGATCTTCTGGTAACTTTGAAACAAAATGCTGGAGACAACTGAGATATTTTTTCGTTTATCCCAACCAACGGCAATAATTCTTTCAGATCAGGCTTCATTTTTGGGCTGCGAAAATTTTAGCGCAAAAAATAGTTCTAGATTTACCTCCTTTTGTTGTAGTCTGTTGGTTCACTGCATTGATTTTCTTGGTGATGCAACATTGAAAGGTTTATTCAAATAACTACAATCAGCTTCATCAAAATTCCAAGATGGTCTTTGTTCATCTTTGAAGTAATATTTATCCCAAGTACATATTATGTGGATAAATTTTGAGGTAATCTCACATCAGTAATCCATATCTTTCTTTAAACCTCAACCACCAATCCTTCCCAGCTATAGCCTTTCCTTTACTAAAATGATTTTTATCTTTATTTTTAGAAATTTCAAATGCATATCTACGAATTTCGGTAGCATTTAACCCACAACCTATTGATTCCATTTTTGTTACGTATGAAACTATTTTTAATTCGTCTTCTATTGATAAATTAAACGGACGACCTATTTTTACAACTGGCAATTTATCTAGGGATGGCGTAATTTTTAATCTGTCTTTTAAAGTACTCCATGGTATATTGTAGGCTTTTGCAGCTTTATAAACCGACCAGTTTTCTGATAGCACTTTTTCAATTGCACTTTTTACATCATCTTCGGTGTATTTTTTGTTTTTAGGCTCCATTTTGATGATATCATACCTATAAGAATATGAAACAAAATTAACTAACATTTATGTATGTATGTAAGTAAAAATGCACAACATCAAGAAGTTTCAAGTTCATTTATAGATAATTTAAATGTAAAAATGCAATAGGCTCCTTCAGTGGATGTTTAGAAAGAGAAATATCTATTTTGTATACATATTCGCAATAGTTATCAGGGAAAAAGCGTCGTAACACATCTATACATAATAAAAAAAAATTAATAAAAAGTTAGTTTTTATTTAAAATCATTTTTGGTTTTAAGTAGTTAAAAAGTAGTTTTTACCTTTCATTATGTTTCGTATGTTATTCCGTTTATTAATTGGAACGCGTTTCTGATACATACGGCCATCTACAGATACACTGTTCATCGAGTAATTAATAATTTTCTACCTACTCTCCTGTTTTGAGTTTTAAATGTTAAATTTAAATTAATTCAAGCTTAAATATTCCACTTTTTTAATTAGTTAGTCATGATTACGTCAATAGCTAACATCTAAAACGTTCGTCTATTTGACCCTTAAAGGTCCTTTTGAAATGCTTTACTAAATTATTCAAAAAAAATTATGTATATTCTTAGAGTATTAAAACAATTTAAATAATCGCGTGTTGGAGCTAATCCTGAAAATTTTGTTTATGCAAATATTATTAAAAATCTGATTTATCCAAAAAGAACAATGCATAAAAGGAATTTTTAGAAACAAAAGCCATTTGGGTAGTTCTCAATCCATACATCAAATATTTCTATGCAAAGGCTTTCTAAATCAGATATTTTTCACATTTCTCTAGACAAAAGGATTGAAAACAATGTGATTTTTTCAATTTGGAAATTTAGGTGGTACCTATTATCAACAGCAGCGGCTCGTCATAGGACGTAAGGGAAACTTAGCTTCCCCCAAATTCTAGACTAGAAATCTGAGGAAATACAAGAAAATCTTAGGAAATCTGACAAAATTTAAAAAATAGGAAATTCGGGGAAATGTAAAAGTTTCAATTCCAAAAAGAATCAGAGAAGGACATCCTTTTCCTCCAAAGATTTCGCGAATCCCTCAGCAACGGTTGAGGCTCAAACGACGAGAATGGAAGATCATAGATGCTCAAACGTTTGACACCAATTTTACCACAAAATTTTTGGAGGTTATCAAGTCCACAGCCCCCCAAAACTTTTCGCGAAAAACAATTTCAAGAAAAAATTTCAATTTAGGGAGGAGCCGGCAACATGTACCTATTATATTCTATAAATTTATCTTCAAAGCATAGAAATAAAGAACAAAAATTGTTCCTCGGTCTCTTCCAACTACTAAATTAATTTATTGGTCATGATAAACTGCAAAAAGTAGAAACGCGTGTACGTACGGCGGTGATAAAAATATTGCGCGGTTAGCGCGACGCTCACTTTATCGGTGGTGTTAACTTTGTAAGACGATTACTATGCGGGAATGACAAATAGCGTTATAATTTATTCTTGTCAATATTTGTAGATTGTCATTTGAAGGTATTATATACATCAAATATTATTGATACCAACGACGGGTTAGTTGTCCGTTCCTTTTAGAAAGGAGATTTATAAAAATAACTTTTTGTCCTAATAAAACAATGTCAAAAAGTTAGTTGACTGCAAATTGCCATCAAATGAACAAATAGCATTAGAAAAATACAAATCAAAATCTCAACAAAAACTGCAGGTCCTGAAGGTTTTCCTGGATTACATGATTATTTTTGTAAAATATTGGTTCGTTGTCGAATTTGAAGTAACTTTGTGATAACTTATAAGCATGGATAGTATTATAGAGAGGCTTATCATTTTGTTAATCATAGTTGTAAACTCTCCTGACATCAAGTCATTAAAAGCAAAGGGGTCATGAGCTTATCAAACCTACATAGCTTTAGGGATAATATCTTAACTCTTTTTAAAATAGTAAGTAACTTCGTGCCTGTTACAAAAATTATTTCAACCAATAAAAAATAAGCAAGTAGATTTCATTATTTGAAATTCCAAAATTCGAAAATAGTTGACGGTTTGCTTGCTTTGCTTACTTTGTGTGAAAACATTTTAATCGCATGCAAAACAAAACTTTATAAAATTTATTTAGCATGAACATTTTCGTAACTAAACTTGGAAGCTAAAAAAAAGGATAAAACTAAAACTTAACATGACTAATACTTTCATCAAGATCCGTCAAAAATGACGGTCCGTCTAAAGTCGAAACTTCAAAAATTTCAAAAAACACTTAGCCAGTATGTCTTCATCCATTTCTTGTGAATTATTTCTCCATTCAATTGACTTATCTTTTAGTCACTGACGGTCCGTCAATAATGACGGATACGTTTTATAATTAATTATAAATGCATTTAGTTTAAAATCATAAATATGGCAAAGTAAGCTACAGATGGTCAAAAAATAAAACTGCAAATTTTTTATTTCTTCAGCATTATCACCTCACGTCAGCTTGGATCAAAATGATTGCTTATGTAGTGCGTAGTGTTTATACCTTTTGTAAATAATGCGTGAATATAGTAGAAATTCCTTTTTGCACAAGATGATTATTCAGGATGAATTAGAAATTCAACCGATCATTAAATTATCATAATTTTGTTTTAACCTACGATTTATGTACATTCCACCGTGTGTGGTTACCATTTTTGTTGGAGTGATAACGGAGTAGCTAACCAATCAAGTGTAAATAAGAGGTATAATCAGGGCTTAGAAGTTATAGCACTAAAAAAGCAAACTTTTAGCTGTTTTATTTAATATCTACATAAAAACACCAAAATTAGCGCTATTAAATAGCACTAAAAAATGAAAAATGTGCAAAAAAAAATTGCATATTTTTCATTTTTTAGTATACTATTTTTTATAGTGCTAATTTTGGTGTTTTTAAGTGCACATTAAATAAAACAGCTAAAAGTTTGTTTTTTTAGTGCTATAACTTCCGAGCCCTGGTTATAATGAACAATGAATATAACTGAATATAACAGTAATTTGGTCCCCGACAATTTGAACCCCCGGTAATTTTACCCCCAGGTATAATTTGATCCTCTGGTAATTTCACCCCAGTAGTTTGGTCCCCAAATTGGTAATTTGGAGTAGCCAATTGGTAATTTGAACCAAAGCCCTATTCGCACCTCCTCGTTGGTGGTCCCTGGTAACTTGCGGAGGACTATCTGAGATCGGGTAACCAGCCCCGGTGGAGAAGGGAAGTCTGTGTCGCGGACACTTTCGAGAATACCCTGATCGAGCGGATGGAATGGGAACCGGCCAGGGCCCCAAATAGTCGCGCCCAGCTCGCAACTCGCGCCCACGAGGCGGACACTGCCGAGATTACTCTGCCCGAATGTGAGAGATGGGAACCGGCGGGGGATGCTGTACAGTTCTTCCACAACACCAGATGCGGAAACGACGAAGCAGGATAGGGGAAACTGTGTCACGGACACTGCAGGAACACCCTGAACGGGCGGATGGAGTGGAAACGTGCCAGAGCCCAGAGAGCTGGGCCGAGCATGCAAAGCCATTTTTGGAACGCAACTCGCGTCCCCATAGAGGCCTGCCGTGCCCTATTTGGATGCTCAGATGGGAGACGCCAGGGTCGAGGCACAACTCTTCAACACCAGATGCGAAAACCAACGAAAGAAAGAACATCACACAAACGGCGATAGCAAGAACACCGAACAGAAGGTACCACCCGCACGACACGAAAGGAATGTTTCGCGACAGATGCTCGTGATCGGTAAGTCGGGGGTAGGGGGTAGGTTTTAGTTGGTGAAAGTCTGACACTACCGTCGTAGAGTGCGATGGTGTCTCGTACGAGATTTCCTTTTGTAATTTGCGTTAATTAGATTGTCCGTAAAAAAAGAGATATCCGCGCGAAGATATGAATCGGTTATGTAGGTTAGTGCTAGTTTATGATTTTTCTTTAGCGAAATTCTACGTAAAAAAAAGATATGATTTTCCAACGGTCGAGCTTGGTAAAACTGTTAGGTGAAATCACCGGCAAATTGCCGAGGGTGAAATTAGCGTCAACCAATTTACTAGGGAATCTAATTACCGGGGACCAATTTACCTTGCAGATCAAATTACCGGGGACCAAATCACCTAGTGCCGGTATAGTTAATTTCGTGTAATTTATGTTATATTTCTTCTTTTCCTAGACCATCGACAATTACAGAAGCTTTTAAATATTTGAAACTGTTTTATTTCTATAAGAGATTAAGAAGGAGATGTATTAGACTTCTAGGCGTTAGCGGCCTCACTAACGAATTTAAGGGTTGGATCACAGAAGTCCACTTGGAGGTAGAATAAAACTCAAATCGAAGTTAAATATTATAAACCATACTATAAGAGAAGAAGAAGAAGAAGATAGAATAAGATTTTATTGCAAACAAAGAGTTAACAAGACAATATCAATAAGAAATCTAGAGAAGAGGCAGCAACTTTAGAACGAGCAATAGTGTTTCCAGCAGGACTATGCTAGAGTCTCTATATGTTGCGACAGTGCAACATATAAGTCAAACTTGAACTTACATAACAATTCGTCCCCTATGGCTAAATTGATTCACTATCATTAATTTGGCCGACCAGTTTTTGGCCGACAGTCATTTGGCCGACATTGGAAAATAAATATTTAAATAAATTATATTATTTTATTTTATTTAAATCATACTAAAACTACAGTGACTTTATAGAGACAGTGGCGAAAATTGATTTTTGATAGGCTAAAATATATTTGTTAATATATAGCTTACGACGGAATAAAAATAATTTATTTTACGTCAATTAAGTCTAAAGATAGGAAAAATTATCTTATGTAATATATGAACGGCCTCTAAGTACATCAGATATTGGTATACATGATTGCCGTGAAATAACTGTCGGTCAAATGGCTGTCGGTCAAATGACTGTCGGGCAAAAACTGGTCGGGCAAAATTATTACAAAACTACACGGAAAAAGAAAAATAGGAGACTACCATCAAGGATTCAGACCTGGAAGATCAACGACCGACGCTCTATTCATAGTAACACAAATTATGGAAAAAAACATACGAGTTTGATATATTAGGCATTGGGATATTGTTTATTGATTTCAAACAGGCCTTCGATCGAGTAAATAGAAACCAACTCAAGGAAGAAATGGAAAAATGGATAGAACAGATGACACTAAACAGAACAACTGCCAGGGCCGGATTAACCGTAAGGCTGGTTAGGCTGTTACCTAGGGCCCGATCTCATTGGGGGCCCGTAAATATGGTCCCCGCTCTTTGTTCAGTATCAAAAAAAATTATCAAATGAATAAAAAAAAGATTTTATTCTGATTTTACTACTCGTTAGTCTAAATTTAGCTAAAAAAAGAGGTTGCCGAAAAATAATAATTTGTCACCTTACAGAAGGTGGGTCCTGAAAATGTCATAACTTAAAACCCAAGTAAGGCCCAATCCAACCCTGACAACTGTAATAGTGAAAACAAGAGTAAGCAACATAGAAGAATTTGAATTTAACAATGGAATGAGACAGGGCGATGCACTATTGGCCACCCCATGTTTAACATAATACGATGGAAGGAATGATAAGAAGAGCAAAATATAATGGAGCAATAATGAACAACAAAATACAGATAGTGGCGTATGCCGATAACAGGATCATCGTGGCCAGAACACACAACATACTAATAGAAGACCTCAAAAATATTGAAAGAGAAGCCTGCACAGCAGGATTATTTGTGAATGAAGGCAAGACTGAAATTATGAGATGCAGCAGAAAGAAAAAAGAAGAACTAAAAATGAAAAGAATCATGGATTATGAGTTTGAAGAGGTCAGAAAATTTAAATACCTCGGTTTACAGATAATCGACACAAATGAAAGAGGAGATATAATAAAATATAGAGTGAAACCAGGCAATAGAGCTTATTGCAGCAACCGAAACCTTTTGAAGGACAAAAACTTAAGAAGAAATAGATCAAGATTTATAGAACATTGATTCGGAAGAGGAAAATATTAGGGTGTTTGAGAGAAAGATTTTGAGAAAAATAATGGGCCCCGTGAAAGTGAGAGAAGAACAATACAAAAGAACAAATGCAGAGCTAACAAGTGAAATACGAGAAGCTAATATAGTCAGACATGTGAATGCTCCAAGATTGGGATGGCTGGGATATGTGGAGAGAATGCAAAAGAAAAAAGCAATTAAAATATCAATGAGGTGGAAGCCTGACGTGAACACACCGAGGGGGAGACCGAGGAAAAGATGAATACACGATTGAGAATCTGAGGCGAATGGATGTGAAGTAGATTGATGAACAGAAAAGCATGGAAGAGAGTCGTGGAGGATCCAAGGACAGATGAAAGGATTTAAAAGATAATTTGAAGTAAGAAAAGAATATGAGGACTAATCCACCCCAACAAATAGAATTTGTAAACATTGAAAAATGTGGCGAAATTCCCTGGGAATGTAAAGCCGAAAGAAGATGAAGAAAGGGAGGAAAAATTATCTTACGTAATATATGAACGGCCCCTAGGTACATCAGATATTGGTATACATGATTGCCGTGAAATATCTGTCAGTCAAATGGCTGTCGGCTAAAACCTGGTCGGCAAAATATCTGTCGGTCAAATGATTGTCGGCCAAAAAAATTCGGCCAAATGACTGGATACCGGCTAAGTAAATGGTTAGTGACCATGGAGGCTTCCTAACCTACTTTCCTCCCCCATTCAGGAGTGTAAAATGGTATTAACAAGCCTGGTTTATCATGGAATTAGCAGTCACCAGAGTTAACCATTAGGCTGTAAATGTATATAAGAAATGAGAAATCCTGTAATCCAAAAATTATTTATTTGATGCTTCAACATTACAAATTTAAACTTAGTATCTTGAAAACTGAACAAATACAATAAGTAGGCGCTACCTAACATTTATGATTTTTCTTATGACAATTCAATAAATTTCTGCTGATAAACGCTTTATCGCAGAAATCACATTTATATGGCTTTTCACCCGTATGAGTTCTCATGTGAATAACCAAAGTACTTCGTTGGGTAAATTTTCTCCCGCAAGTTGGACAAGAATGAGGCTTTCCTCCAGAGTGCACCAAGACGTGATTGCGTAAGGTACCTTTTTTATTAAACTTATTGCCACAATCATGGCATTCGAACGGTTTAATGCCAGAATGGATAAAAGTATGGTCCCTCAAACTAGTACTGGTAGTAAAGTGTTTTCCGCATAACTCACACATGTACTTCTGTTTATCGCCGTGAACCCTCAAATGCCGTTTAAACTTGGTATTGGTATTAAAAACCTTCTTACAAATTGGACACTCAATTTGGACAGGTTTTTGGTGAATCCTTTTGTGTTGTTGCATATAATAATAACTGGAAAACACTTCATAACAAATTGGACATTCTGTACGTATGGAATGAGATACTTGATAGTGCTGTTTTAACATCGAAGCAATGGCATATGATTTATCGCAAAGATCGCATCCATGTGGTCCACCTTTCGAGTGCCTAACCCGTATATGCATAGCTAAAGCTTTTTTAATTTTAAACGAATGCTGGCATATATCACAAAGCCATGATTTTTCCACGGTATGCACGGTGTCCATGTGGTCTTTCAGCACGTGAGCATAAGTGAACTTCTTATGGCAAATTTCGCATGCATGCTTTTTTTCAGAATTGTGTCCTCTCTTGTGACGATTAAAATTTCTTTGCGTAGACCACACTTTTCCACACACGTCACATTGGAAACGCTGACTTGGGTCTTGATGAGATTTAATGTGTTTGTTTAATTCCTTCAGCATGAACAGTCGGTTGCATATTACACAACTGGTAATGAAATTGGGTTCGTAAACTGATTGAAGTTTTTTAACCCATCCTTCGAGATCAAGCGAGACTAATTCAAGTGAGTTTTGATTTTCTGGTTGAATCTTCACAGGCAACCTGAAACAAAAGGTTATTATATTAGTTTCATTTTAGATATTCACCGAATTATTAGTATAAAATCACTTAGGTTAGGAAGCTTTATGCCCATGCACAAAAAGCGTGTAGCTTTAATAATGTTCTTAACCAAAGTAGAAGTATTCTATTCTAGTACATAGAAGAATCTATTTTTTCCCTATAATCCATATTTTGAACATGTGCATATGCATATGGAGTAGGCACCAAATAATTTAAAAAGAAATCGCTCTCGGACTGCGGTCGTCAAAGTTCCACCATTCCATTGGATTATTTTGCTTATGATTATTCTGTCTTATACTTATTATAATAAAGAATAATCAAATAATCAAAATAAATCAAACACCCAGAAGTTTGCTCTTTAGGACTGATATAACAAATTAATCGCCCTTAGCAAACAAATCTTCTTCTTCTTTTTCTCTTAGCTCAGGACTACGTCCTGTTATTACCATGGGATGTACCAAATTTACACTTGGCATTCATGGTCCTTTGAGCACTTGCATATATTCTAGTAGGGCGCTAACCTAGCTAGATGCATAGCCTATAAGCAAAACTTAGGCTTTGGATTACAACAGAGCAGGTCGCGCTCTCGGTCTCCCGCATGTCGATTTAAGCCAAACAAGTGTTGGACAAATAAATCCGCGTCATTGTGATTAGCATCAAAACAGCTATTAGACTAAGAATTTAACGTTTTGCTATAAAAAAATTTCGATGTGGATTATTCATTAGTTTTCGAGAAAACTGTATTTAAAAAATCGAAAATTTTACATTAAATCGCATTTGCATCGCATAGTGGGAGGAGCCTGAACGAATTATTAGGCGGAGCCTATAAGAATGAGGCAGTTAGATATTATGAACAACTACACTTCAACCCAGTACAATTATTTTCCGGTGTAAAAGACAGTAGCTCGGCGTTTTTCAGAGGCCCATAAGTGTACTTATTTGAAATTCTTTTGAAAATCTCTGGAATTTCTTGGAAATTATAGAAATTATAGGGGGTAAATGAGGCTGGTGAAGAGAGGGTAAATAAATATATTTTGATAATAATTTAGGTATATTTTTGAAATTTAAAAAAATTTAGTAGATTTTGTTGGTTTTTGTCATGAGAAGGGGGCAACATAAACCGCTATCCGCCCTCCTTCCAGTCGCCCTTGCCAGGCAAACTTAGAAAATGGAAAAATCGAACAAATTTAGAATATTTTAGAAAGTCTCATGCCCGATTTCTTCACTTAGAGATATCCATCCGATAAGTATAAACATACCGATAACCAATCAAAACGGTTGTATGTTTAGTCACTTGATTAATTTGATTGGTTATCGGTATGTTTATACTTATCGGGTGGATATCTCTAAGTGAAGAAATCGGACATAAGGAAATCTCATAAGAAACAAAAATATAGCTCATCTGGAGTAGGTATTCTGAAAATTTCCGAAAATTTTCCATCACTTTCGGTTTCCCAGAAACAAACTAGAGAGAACTCGTTAGAAAACTCCAGTGTAGCACTGAAGCAAAATTTGAAGATATTCGGGGAAATTCCAGAAAATCTTGAGGTAGAAGAAAATTTAAGGAAACGTAGAAAATTTTATGATATAGAAAAACAATTCTCATCCAGGGCAATTAATTTGGAAAAAAAGTTATTCGGATGTAGCATCGATGTGTATCATGGCTCCTCTCTTTTTTCAGTCTTGAGAATGGTTTAATTAATAAACCGAAACGTAGACCAAACAGATTATTTGTTTTTATTGGCGATCCAATATCCTGATAACCTATTTTCCATTTTATGATATCTTAAGAAATCAAGAAAAAAAGAACAATTCAAGAAAATCCAACAAAATATCAGAAAATTCTAGGAAATCTTTAAAAATCCAAAGATATTTCAGAAAATTTGGGGTATTAAGAAATTCTAAGAAATAGGAAATCCGAAAAAATATAGAAAATTCTAAAATATCTTAAGAAATCTCGAAAAATTTTAATAAAGCCAAGGAATCTCAAAAAATTGAAAAAAAAAACTCATCTATAGTATTTTTAAGATTTCCTTGTATTTCCTATTTCTTAAAACTTCTTGGGATTTCCTCAAATTTCCCTTCACTTGTACCCAAGAACAGATTCAGGAAAAACTCATGGAGGTAAGTGTGGCTGGCTGGGAGAGGGTAAATACATATTTTAACAAAATTTAGTAATTTAATTGGACTTGATGGGTCATGAGAGGGCAGTTACCCCATTACCTCCCCCTTGTTGTAAATCATTGGAATTCTTTGAAAATCTTTGGAATTACATAGAAATCATTGGAATTCAGAGTCTTGTGTGTAAAATTATTTTAAGATAGTATTTAGCCCTTGGGGTTTTTTATTTAATTTAGACAAACGCAAATTCATTTCAAGATAGATCCCCGATTTTTCGTGGTTGAGTCAGCTAAAAAGGCCCGGAGCGCCTGTAGCGAAACGAAGGGTGCGTTTACTCGCTAAAAACATCCACTTAGCCGAAGTACGAAACGTGTGTGACGGCAATCACTAAAAGTATATCTGGGTCTGGGCACACATACCGTCAACAGAACTCTCGTGTACATACAATTCCCATGTATACGTTATCTAGTCCCACGTTAAACATATGGAAAATTTCGATTTTTAAATGCCGTTTCCTCGAAAACTAATACTTAATCCACTTCGAATTTTTTTTAAATGCTTAAAAGATGGCCTTCTTTCCAATAGTAGAGATAGGAAAAAAGTTAAATTCGTGACCGTACCCAAAATGGATATAAGCTTGAATGACGTACTAAGATCAATCCCAAAACTAAAATTACAAAATCTCCAAGACGAACAAAAAAATTGGTAAAACAAGTAATTCTATTTCAAAAGACACTCACAATTGGAATTATTCCTGACCCATCTTCAAAAAAAGATCAAAACAGAACCCCAAAACCAACAGAAGAATAGAAGAAGAAACCTACAGATATATCAAATACTAAACAAGTTCCTTTCTTTTTTTTATGAGGCTCTCCTCTATCCAGGAATCCACAACTTGTTTTAGATTGAAGGTGTTTTGGCATTTAAACACCGTGCTTGCCAAGCTTGTTTAAGGGTTTCAGCCCAAAGCAGTATAGGAGGTAAGAAGAAGAAGAAGAGATCTATAAAACGTCTTTATCGCCTAAATATCGAAATCCTGATTGATTTGAATCAGCGCCAAAAAATCTACAAAAAATTATATGTTCCAATCAAGTAGAAAATTTTATTCAACTGTGTTATCAGTAAAAAAATCATCGAGGCACTTTTGGTGCGGAGCACCATTTTGTGTAAATTAGAAAAAGGATAAAAGCAAAGCAAACAAACTTGATATTTTCAAGATTCCTCTTGAATATCGGCTAATAAACTCGCGCTATAGCGCGAAAATCTTGAAAATATCAATTTTGTTTGTTTTGGTTTTCTATCTCAACATGCTCTGCACAAAATGTGTTACTACTAGTTTTATCAGTTATGAGAAAAAGGATAATTGCAGACAGATCTTCTAAATCGGCAGATAATTCCCCAAGCTTAAAAATTAATTAGGAAAACAAAAAAAAATGTTTTTGTTAAAGTAAAAAAATACCAGCAGTATGGCGTAAAGCCTACACTGGCCGACTGGGAAGCGGACATATTCTGGTCGCGTCGAATACACTGCGGTAATCTTAAGCCCAAAATATATCTGTAGGCTATGGGAAAGGCAACGGGGAACCACCCCGTTAATTAAATTTCCTAGTACGTCATCTTGGCTTTAGCCAAGTGATCGCCTACGCACTGCATAGTGAATGGCACTTGAAGAAGAAGAAAAAAAATGTTTAATTATAATAACAATTGTTTCGGAGTGTTTGTTCCTCAAAAACAATAATTGTTGTTATATTTAACATTTTCTTCTTTTAAAAAATAATCAAAAACAAAAATTCACTTGAATCTGTGTTGAAGAAATCAATAAGACCATATCGGTACGAAATCCGTAGTCTGGCCAGAAGAGAGTGGAATATGAGAATAAAGAAACTGCATCTGCTTTACAATTTTGTTACCTAGAAGACAAACATCCATAATATGGTTTCCAATAAAGCTCCCTAGCCAGTGGAACATCCATAATTCAACATTCCAATAGTAATTTCTACATCTGACTTACTTTCCAGATGCGAATCCAATCGATTTCTTTTGTTTTCCAAAACAGAGTAGGTCATTTTTTAATGAAAACAAATGTCGTTAGAATTACAGAAAAAAATTCAAACCAAGCCGTGGTAGGAGGGAGGAAGGGGTGGAAGGCGGTTTTTCACGATTTCCGGCAAAAGTTGACCTCCAATCGAAAAAAGTAATAGGGACATGTTGTAGGTATTAAAAATATCTACAACTTTTGTATAAATCATTTTTCACACAACCTCAAATTTTTCAAGAAAATCGAAAAAACCGTTTTTTTATTCTTAATGTTTTTCTCCCACGAAATGGATTTTTTTTCAAGAAATTTAGAGGAAACTTACCTTTCTGTGTCCCAAAAAGCTATAATTTTTTTCCCTCCTACCTACGATCGCTTTGAATTTTTTTCCTATAATAATAACCACATCTTCTTCCCTTTCCCATCATCGTCATGCTGTTATTAATTTTTAGATAGACAATGACCAACTATCATCATGCGAGTGTAATGAAGAAATGAAAAATCCAATTTAGTTCAAAAATTATTTAATCAATACTTTCGAAATTATTACAGACTAAAGCTTCCTATATCCTAAATGACATCAATATTAGAGAAAGGCGATGACTACTATCTGTGATTCTTTAAATGACAATTTAATAAATTTCGGCTAATGAAGGCTTTATCGCAGAAATCACATTTATATGGCTTTTCACCCGAATGAATCCTCATGTGAATGACCAAAGTACTTCTTTGGGAAAATTTCTTCCCGCAAGTTGGGCAACAATGCGGCTTTCCTCCAGAGTGGACCAAGACGTGGGTGCGTAAAGCAGCCTTTTTGTTAAACTTATTGCCACAATCATGGCATTCGAACGGTTTAATGCCAGAATGTATAAAAATATGGTCCCTCAAACTACTTCTGGAAGACAGGTGTTTTCCGCACAACTCACACATGAACTTCGGTTTATCGCGATGAACCCTCAAATGCCGTTTAAACTTGGCCTTGTTATTAAAAACCTTTTTACAAGTTGGACACTCAATATGGACAGGTTCTTGGTGAATCTTTTTGTGTTGTTGCATATAATAATAACTCGAAAACACTTCATTGCAAATTGGACATTCTGTACATATGGAATGAGATACTTGATAGTGTTGTTTTAACATGGATGCAATAGGATATGCTTTATCGCAAAGATCGCATCCATGTGGTCCACCATTCGAGTGTCTAGCCCGTTTGTGGATAACTTAAGCTTTTCTAATTTTGAACGAATGTTGGCATATATCACAAAAAAAAGATTTTTCCACCTTATGAACACTGTCCATGTGGTCTCTCAGCACATGAGCATAAACGAATTTCTTAAGGCAGATTTTGCATGAATGCTTTCTTTGAGAATCGTGGGATTTCTTGTGATAACTAAAAATTTTCTGTGTTGAACAGACTTTTCCACAAATATCGCATGTTAAACACCGAGTTGCGACTTGATGGGATTTAAAGTGTCGGTTTAATTCCTTCAGCATGAACAGTCGGTTACATATTACACAACTGATAATGAAATTGGGTTCGTAAACTGATTGAAGCTTTTTAACCCATTCATCGAGATCAATCGAAACTAATTCCGATTTAAGTATAATATTGGAGTTTTGAGAAAGTAATCCAAGCGAGGTTTCATTTTCTAATTTAATCGTCACCGGCAACCTGAAACAAAAGGTTATTATTAGTTTCAATTTAGATATTCACCGAAATAATAGTATATTATGCACCTACGTTAATCTACGAAAAGAATCGATTATTTATTATTATTATTTCCGCAATCGATTATATGCGCATACCTACTCACCATAAAACACAGGCGATAATGTAAAATTTTAAATGTGTGCGTCTTTTCGCGCCGACGATATTTGAGTTGGCACGAAATGGAGCGATTGTCGCCTCTTCCAATCTGGTCCGTCGAGGTGGTCGGGCGTTTTTGCGGAAATATCCCGGCAAAAGTATTAATTTGCGTTTCTTATTTAAGATTTTTGATTTGATTTTGTGCAATCAAGTTTGAATTTGTTGATATTTTTGAAATATTTTGAAGATTTGGATGGATTTGGAAAGATAATAATTGGATCCGTTAATAAGTGATAAAGGTAAAATTGGAAAATTTAGATACTTTTACAGTATCCAGCATACAGAAAACATATACAGTAGAACTCCAATTATTCGAATCGATTGGGACCGAATCCCATTCGGATAATCAGAAATTCGGATAAGTAATTGGATTCTTTCCGAAAAAAGAGTCTATTTTAATTACTAATTACTGTATGTATGCTGAAATTAGGAGAAATAAACTATTAAAAATATATATAGTAGCGACATCTGTTGGTCGATTTTTAAACAATAAGTAATGTAACGCCATCTGTTGATGTTCTGTTAAATTACAAAACTAGAAATTGGAAATAGAAAAAAATATGTATAGTTTTAAAAAACCTAGTAGCGCCATCGGTTGTTAAAATTTTTAACTCTTGAAATTATTATATAATTTCAAATAATACCAAGTAATCACAAGTAATCAAGTATAATCATGAATATAATCACGAATAATCACTGATCAGGTAATTTTATAGGCAATTACAAATAATTTTAAGTAATCACGATAATTTATTAATAATCTTAATAATTGATTACATAATACTTAATAATCTGTGTACATAAAAAATCTAAGTAAACAACCTCTCGGGTCAAAGTAAGCTGTTTGGGTGTAGTCCTCAGTTTTCGGGCAGCCAAGTCGAGCATCCGCTTGACAGTGATGAGTTGCAGTTCGACGCAGTTTCATAGCCGACAAATGCTTTACTTGCTGATGGTTCCGTGTCTGCTTCAACTTCGACATAAGGTCATCTTCTTCCTCGACAGTTCAGCACTAAATTCTAAACATCTGGGAATTTTCAAAAGAATGTTTCTGAGTTTCTCCTGTCTCTTCCTTTTCCTTTTCTTGAGCTTATACGCCCTTCAACTTGATCCACGCACATCTTAATGTGACTGCCTTAACCAAGCTCCATGCTTCCGCCACCATGTAAGCGCAATCTTTCAAATTTATTTTTTGTCGATAGCCAACACACCTTCTTCGTCTTTGGCCTCTAACAAAAGTTTCCTTAAAAGTTGTCTTCTGTAATGGCGTTTCATGGTTTGGATGACATACTGGTCCATTGGTTTCAACAAGCTTATGACGTTTGGCGTTATCAACAATCAAAAGCACTTTAGTGCCTTCTCTTCCAAGAGATTTTTGGTGCTTTTTTACTTCAGGGATGAAAATTTCCTCGTACCACTCGGTAAACAATGTTGTAGCCATCCAAGCCTTGGGTTGGTTTTTATAAAAGAGGGGAAGCTCTTTCTCATTTTTAAATGCCTTTGGGCATTTTGATTTCCCTATCAAAAAAGAGGTATTTTTGGTTTCCCCTCGAGTTTCACAAAAATCGGACCCGAAATTGGGTTTCCCATAGAACGTTGCTGCAAAAACCACTTAAAAACGACATTTTCTAAATCTTTATTTGTTGCTGCTTTCATTGATTTTCTTGAAGAACTTCCATTTCCGTTTTCAAGTACTGACACAAAGTTAAAAACTGTGGGTTTGCTCCTTTTAATGTCTGAAATCGTTGATTGTCCAACACGTAACTCTTTTACCTGATTGCTCTATAATTTTGAGTTTATCGGCCAATGATAACACAATAGGTTTATTTTTAGAAGCCATGGTGAACCATAATATCTATAGACATTATACTATAAACAATATATGTGTGTAGCGGTGGCGACAGCATCGGTGCACAGCATGTATTTATTGGTCTAAATCTAGATAACGACGAGAGTGCACACCCGCAGGAATGATCCCTTGGTAACACACGTTACTAAGAGACTTGTTAGGCAGGACATAAACAGAGTTCCTAGGACCAATTCATAGAGACCACACGTATAAATGTAGAAGTTCGGATAATCGGCGATTCGGATAATTAGAGTTCTACTGTACTTTTCTAATAAGACTTTATTAATTTTTTACAAAGCTAAATTACAGTCCCTGGCCATCGAATTAGGACCACGTGTAAAAATTTTTCATTTTTCTAAGTTATAAGTTACCAATTTTACCTGACTATCCAAATTTTCGTCCAAAGGTCAGGAATGCATAGTAAAGTACCTGCAGACTTGAACTGCAGGGTATTGCACCCTGCCATCAACCCTTAAAGATAAAGACAAAAATATTGCTTAATTGAACAAAGTAACTATTTGCTTGTGTTTAATTTGTTTTTCTGTAAGTTTTGAAGTAAACCAACGCTAAATGTGATTTGATTTGATAAATAAAAAATATATTTGGGAAAATCATGAAGAGATAAACCAAATGATATATCAGTGTATACGGAGAATGCCAGAAAGGGTACGCACTGTGATTGAAGCAAAGGGTGGAAACACAAAATATTAATGACAATGTGAAAAAGCAATAAAAGTTGATGTTTTAGTTTGTTTGTGTCCTTTAATTTTACTTAAAAATCGAAATAACATACATAAAACAGAAAATTTTTAGTGGTCCTAATTCGATGGCCAGGGACTGTAGAAATTAACATGTTTTTTATTCGACTTATTACAAAACCTCTGTGGGGCTAATTTCAGCCAATCTTTTACGGCTTTCTCTATATGCTGATCGTTTAAGTCGGATGGCAATAACTTAGAATATGCAATTTTAATTGAATCTGAAGACAATCAAAAATTAATAAAATGCTGTAATATGGATAGAAACTTTCATTTTACCAGAAATTGCTCGCATAATGAGTGTTGTTTTAAAAGAAAGCTTCGGTTCTGCAGTTGTAACGCATGTACTTTTTCGTCCTGCCCAATTATAACAGGAAGCTAAATTGTCTGTTAAAATAAATTTCAAAATATTCATCGTAGAATTTCGCACATCTGTGCCGCCGATAACAGATAAGCGATTAATCTAAAACGACAAAAATGTTAGTCCTATAAAATTATGTATAAAGCCCACTTCACACGACGCTTGTTTTGCCGATGGATTGCTTGCTTGTTTAGCTGCGCACGCAGGTAGTGAAACTCGACATTTCTCGATAGCACTCGTGTTTACGAACATGACGCGGCTTTTTCATTGGTTATCCAGCAAGTAATCCATCAGCAAAACAAGCGCCGTGTGAGGTGGGCTTAAGACTTACAAAATAAGTGTAATTCTCAGGATTTTCTAAATATGACTCCATATTTAGAAAATTCTGCGTATTCTGCAGTGGCATAGGAGGTAATGGATTTGGTGCCATCAAATTTGTTGCATTGTGGTTCGCATTCATTAATTTGTGGAGGTTATCAATTTTTAACGTATTTTGATCCTGCGTTTGTTTCAAACCTTGTAATAATGTAATTATTACCTTCGCATAGTCAATACTGATTATGTTAGGTGTAACAATATCAGTAACATTATTGCTAGGTGTTGCTTGATGACTGGCATAATTTTCTTCTAATCGACTGGGTGATGTTAATCTATGCCTTTTTAATATTTGATGAGATTCGTATTTACAATTTTGACTGTAAAAAAGTATTTTATTATTTATAATTATATAAGAGAACAATAAAAATGATTTACTTTCTATTTTTTTCTATTTTTTTTGTTTTTAAGCGACAAACTACTTGATGATTCTGAACTATTACCATCATTATCAGAGGAACTAAAATTATAATACAATATTTAACAGAACTTAACAAAACGTTAAAATAATAGAATTTTAACAGTAATGTGAAGAAATGCATTACGCAGAAAATTATTATTTTATACATATATCTTACATAATAGTGTTCCCTCCAGTATAATAATAATTTATTTATATCTACTCTAGGACGGTTCGGCGCAAGGACGTTTCGGTGCGAGAATTTAATTATAATTTTATACTTAATTCTTGTTAACTTGTGTTACCAAGGGATCATTCCTGCGGGTGTGTACTCTCGTCGCCGTCTCGATTCACACCAATAAATATGTGCTCTATACCTATGCTATCTCCTGATGTATCCATTAGAAGACAACCAATCCAAACGATCAAAGATTTTGCAAACCATACCTATTCAATGATGACCGAATATCATCAGGTAAGTGGATGTGAAAAATAAAAAACATATTCTAGTGTGAAAAATTAGTTTTATATGCCTTCTATTGTTTACAAATTGAAATTTAATATCTTAAAAATTAAACAAATATTATAGGTAAGTGTTAGTTAATTAACATCTATGATTCCGTTTATGGCAATTCAATAAATTTCGACTAATAAACGATTTATCGCAGAATTCACATTTGTATGGCTTTTCACCAGTGTGAATCCTCATGTGAATGTTCAAGGTACTTCTTTGGGAAAATTTCTTTCCGCAAGTTGGACAGCAATGAGGTTTTACTCCAGAATGCACCAAGACGTGAATGCGTAAGGAATCCTTTTTATTAAAGTGACTGCCACAATCATGGCATTCGAACGGCTTAATGCCAGAATGAATCATATTATGGTCCCTCAGACTAGATCTAGTAGTAAAATCTTTTCCGCACAACTCGCACAAGTATTTCTGTCTCTCTCTAGAAACGTGAGAATGTCGTTTAAACGTGGCCATGTTATTAAAAACTTTCTTACAAGTTGAGCACTCAACATGAACATGAACTTGGTGACTCTTCTTGTGTTGCTGCATAAAATAATAACTCGAAAACACTTCTTTGCAAATTGGACATTTTGTATGTTTCTCATTTTGTGAATGAGAAACTCGATAATGCTGTGTTAACATGCACGGAATAGGAAATGTTTTATCGCAAAACTGGCATCCATGGGGTCCACCATTCGAGTGCATAATCCGCAGATGGTAAGTTAAAGCTTGTTTAATTTTAAACGAATGCTGACATATATCGCAAAAAAATGGTTTTTCCACTGCATGAACAGTATCCATGTGCGTTTTTAATACGCGCGCATGAATGAACTCTTTATGACAAATTCTGCATGTATGCCTAATTTGAGAATGTTGCTTTTTCTTATGATAACATAAAGTACTTGCATTTGAACAAACTTTTCCACAAATATCACATTTTGAACGCTGACTTACGTCTTGGTGGAATTTAATATGCCGATTTAATTCCTTCACCATAAACATTCGGTTACATATTATACAGCTGATAATATGATTTGGTTGATGAACCAATTGAAGGCTTTTAACCCATTTGTCGAGATCAATCGGGAGCAATTCTGATTTTATTAATATATTGGGCTTTTGAAAAATAAATCCATGTGAGCTCTCGTTTTCTGCTGGAATCGTCACGAGCAACCTACAACAAAGGATTGAATTAGTTTCTACTTTTTCCAGAAATCCATATTTTTCTAGTCTATGCAGAATCCATATTTGTTGATCACGTAAACGTAAACGTAAAATTAACGTTAAAGTAAAATTAACATTAACGTAAAATTAACGTAAACGTAAAATTAACGTTAACCAAGAGACCTACCAGTTCGACGGTGGCACAGGACGTTTCCACGGAATATTGGAACATTTATAAAAGGGCTTGGACTTAGGTAAAAGGATAGGTCATGCAACAACTTGAATTCTCATGTTCCAACATGAAAATTATGTAGAAACTCCTTTAGTCGAAATATGTTAATCCGTTCAAGGTCGGTCATATATTACTCGTTTATAGGGGAGGGGGGCATTTGTGAAAAATAACTAAAAGAGTGAATAACATGTCATGTAGGTCTTTTACGGATTTTATCCGTTAGCTATCTACCACTGACGCACATGATTGGATTAATAAACTTCCCGTTATCATAATCCATAATTTTCACTAACATATATTTTTAAACGCGCAAACACTAGCGGATCTCATTTTTCCGCCGACCACCAAAATTTCCTCTTAGACTACTAGTGGAAACCAGTAGTTTCCAGCAAACCACTGATATACCATAAGCAGTTGTTGGTTACGTGTGTATTTTTACTTTCTGAACTCTTTAGAAGGAAAAATATTGTTATCTGAAATTGAAAAAAAAATTGACCCCTCATATCTCCACAAGGCTTGTGGACTTGTTCCGACTCAAGTCGCCGCAATCTTGATTAGATTAGAAAAAAAAAAGGTTAAAGAAATGAAAAAACCTTAAAAATTAAAGAAATTAAATTTTTTCATTTAATGAAAATTGTTTACAATTAATTTTATTTTTTTTATTATTTAAAATTTAATTATTTAAATTAATCCATAAATAAATTTTTTGATACGTGAAAATCAAAACCGTTTCAGGCTTTTCCCAAGTTTGCGGCGGGCGTGTTACACTTGTAGTTAACTTGCCTCATCCCTGCCTCAAGCTTGCGGAGGGCTTGGTGCAGGTTTGTGCCAGCACCTGCTTGCTTTCAACTGAGTTTGCCACAGCGTTGTCCCAGGTAAATTCATGCGCCATTTTTCTCAGACAGCACCTGTGACAGACTTGCAGCATACCTGCCACAGGAACAGGTCCTGGCTGAGGTTTCACTGACAGGCAATTGTCAGGTATTTCCCAGGTAAAAATGTTGCTTGGGTTTCCTCTGAGTTTGTAATAAGAGTATTATTTTATAATAATATTTATAAGTATATTTCTGGAGATTCTCGAGTAGTCCATTCTGTGTAGGTGCTCTTCTCACCTTTGTCTGCGTTATTTTATTCTTTCTTGCAAATAATTCGTTTTCAGCTCTTCTCGTATGTTTTCATTGCGAATGCTGTCAACTCTTGCTAAGCCCTTTACGGAGCGGAAAAATTTCATTTCATTTGGGTTTCTCATCTTCTTTTGTTACCAATTGATTTTTTTTATAATCATAAAAATTTTCAAATGTTTTCTCTGCGTTCCCAGTTTTTTTTCTCGATAGCTCTCGGGTCTCCAAAGGTCAGATGGATATGGAATACTCCCAGTATTTTCATGCATGAATAAAGGGCAAACGATGCACTGGAGGGTATTCCATACCCCCCAGTTTATCAATAGCTACACTGAAGCTTAATCAAAATTTGAAATTGTAATAATAAATCTTTTTCTTCTTCCACTTTTAGGCTCGGATAAATCCTGTTTTCCTTGACATCGGGCTATCTTCAATCGAAGACAGCATATTAATTACTTTACATCTGAAGCAACTTACTGGACTCGTCTCACATGTGCCCGTAAACCTGAATTTGTCGTTGATGAGGACAAATCATTAACCCAGGAGAACCGTCGGCTTTACGTGCCCTCCGAAGCATGAAGATGATCATATAAAATTTTAGGCTCTTTCCGGATTCAAAGCTCTAAACGTATTGTGGGGCTCCAACAACTTCTTAAATTTTTAATTTAAGTTTTAAAGACTTAGGAAACCAGGGAGTATGGAATACCCTCCAGTGCATCTTTCTTTTTATTCACAATTACTCAGTAGCCAATTCTGAATTCCATATTTTTTTCATATTCATATTCATATTCATATTTTATTTCATATTCTTTCATATTTCATATTCCATATCCCCCTATCTATCCATATTTCCATAGCTCCTGAACAAGAGCGGTCATATCACTACTTTATAGTAGGTCATTTCTGAAAAGTAATAATCATTTTCTTCTTCCCTTCAAGGTGTAAGCAGTGTTTGACTGTTCCGACTTTATGTGCGGCCGACATTCTTCTCCCCTTTGCGTAATATGAGAACATCTTCTTGGGATGCTTCTGTTACCCATCTACTGATGTGAAATCTCCAATTTTTTCTATACTTCATACTCAAAAACTCATCACTTCAAGTCTTGTCAGGTTGTTAAGTTAAATGTCACCTATTAATTTTCTTATAAAAATATCTGGTTCATCCATTCATGCGCATCAGTGGTAAACAGATAAGGATAGGGTCCGAATGTAGTGCATTTTTTCATCCTTTCAGTTTATGAATGTGCAACAAAATAAAATTTCGTAATATAGATGATAGATGGCCAAAAACGCTGTTTGGGAAAAAAGTTAAAAAGAGTTAATTATGTTTAACTAGAAGGAAAAAGGGTACTTCGGCATTAACTTAAAAAATAAAATATTCATGCTGATAAAAAATTGTTTAATTGGTGCTTTTAAATTTAATAATATGAAAATAAAACTAGTGCAGTAACTAATTAACAGGTGTGATTCCTTTTATGACAATTTAATAAATTTCGACTAATAAATGCTTTTTCGCAGAAATTACAACTGTATGGCTTTTCACCGGTGTGATTCCTCATGTGAATGACGAATGAACTTCTTTGAGTGAACTTTTTATCGCAAACTGTGCAAGAATGCGGCTTTGCTCCGGTATGCACCAAGACGTGAGTGCGTAAAGTGGCTTTTTTATTAAACTTACGGCCACAATCGTGGCATTCGAACGGTTTAATACCAGCATGAATGAACTTATGGTCTCTCAGACTACATCTGGTGGTAAAGTGTTTTCCACACAACTCGCACATGTATTTCTGTTTGGCTCCGTGGAGTTTAAAATGCCGTCTAAACAAAGTCTTGTTATCGAAAACTTTATTGCAATTTGGACACTCGATACGAACAGGCTCTCGATGAATCTTTTTATGTTTTTGCAAATAATAATAACTGGAGAATACTTCATTGCAAATTGGGCATTCCGAACTTATGGAATGAGAAGATTGGTAGTGCTGTTTTAACATGGACCCAATAGCATATGATTTATCGCAAAGATCGCATCCATGCGGTCCACCATTAGAGTGTCTAGAGCGAATATGCAAATCTAAAGCTTTTTTGATTTTAAACGAATGCTGACATATATCACAAAACCATGATTTCTTCACCGAATGGGTAGTGTTCATGTGGTCTCTCAATAAGTGGGCATAAGTGAACTTTTTAGGGCAAATAGTGCATGTATGCATTTTTTGCGAATTGTGCACTTTCTTGTGACGATTAAGATTTCTCTTTGTAGAATATACTTTTCCACAAATATCACATTTAAAATCTTGATTTTCTTGATGGGATTTTACATGCCGATTTAATTCCTTAATCATGAATAGTCGATTACATATTACACAATTGGTAATGACATTTGGTTCGTGAACGAATTCAAGATTTTTCACCCATTCCTCAAGATCAACCATTGGAACTAATTTTGATTTTATTATTGTATTGGAATTTTGCACAAGTAATCTTTCCGAGCTATCATTCTGAGCCTGGGTCATCATAAGCGACCTAAAACAAAAGTTTATATTAGTATCAAATAAAAAGTGTTTTTTTACGCTTGGTTCTCAGAAGTCCACCTGGAGGTAGAACAAAAGTTAAGTCGAAGTTCAGTACATTGCTGATGAATCGTACGCGTAAGATGTGTGAGTAAGTCTTTTATTTAAAACCGGAATACGTCTGCGATTTATCTTTAAGTTAAGTTAGACATGAACACACTGTACCTACATTTAGAATATTAACACTTTTTTACGTAAAACTTGATTTCTCATTTATATGCAAAGCAGAATAATTAACAACTTCTGTTTTTAATCTTGGTCGTGTATTGTCCTCGGTATCTACTTTGTTTCATTTTAACTTTTGCATTTACAACTCTTATTTCAACAATTGAAACAACTTTTGTTTTAAAATTTTCAAATTATTTCCGCGAGAATAGCATACGGTTAAAAGTTAAGATATAACTTTAATAAAACAAATGTTAAATAATTTACTGTATAATTAATAGTAATTGGAAATGTGGAGAAGCTTTCAATTTCAAAGCAAGAACTGGGTTAAGGATTTCATCCCTAACTTATTAGTATTCAGTACAGTAGTTATCCTGGCAGCAATTTTACTTATAGGAACAAAACCAGAACACACTTGACGTTTTAATTAATTATATCACATTCTCATTTTCATTTTTTATTTCTCAATCCAAACAAAAAAATGCATAATTACAACATTTTTTTATAAAATTTAGAGTAATTGACGATGCATAGTATTTTAATTTTTTGAGAGAATCTCACAAAACTGAGATTCTACAGAAACTTACATAATTACTAGCATTTCAATAGCTTATAAGATCTCGACATCATCACGAAAAATTAAATTGGGTTCCTCATTTGAATTTCGTATAAAGAGTAAACCGGGAAAAATCTTAATTTGTGCTTTAATCGATATTTAAATATTTGAAGAATGAATATTATTCGTGTTTACATAAACAGATGTTATAAACTACTGGAATGCTAGTGATTGTTTAAATTTTTGTAAAATCCCAAAAAAAATGAATAAAAAAAAATGAAGATCTATCATAAGATAGATACTCTTCTCACAATAGGTTACCAATGAGTAACGTGGGGCTACTGCAAACTGAGAATCCCCAGCAAAAGAAACATGCAGATGGTTATCCATCATTGCATGGACCGCTAGGTTTTATTATTTATTATTAGCACTGCGGGTAAATTCGTAGCTGATGAAAAGAAATCTCTTCGGGGTAATCTCGAAACCGCCGGTAGTACGAGAAAATCTAGCAGTCAATGTAATGGAATGCTTGCTTTTGCCTGGGGATTCGGAGTTTGCGGTAGCCCCACATTACTCATTGGTAATATATTGTGAGAAAACTATCTATCTATCTTATGATAGATCTTCACCTATTGTTCGAATCCACTGCTGCGATCTAAAGTCCAAGATAGATCTGTGAACTATGGGAAGGCAACGAGAAACAACCCCATAAATTAATTCCCTAGTACGTCAACTTGGTTTTAGCCAAGTGGTTACCTACACACTGCACAGTATATGGCATTTGAAGAAGAATCAAAATTAATTATTTAATTAGCAATATCTTCTTCTTCCATTTTTAAGCTAGGATAAATCCAGTTTGCCTTGATCTCGGACTGTCTTCTATCGAAGACAGAGCTAAAGTCACAAATCTGTGAGCATGTAAATTGCTTTACATCTGAGGCAGCTTGCTGGGCTCGTCTCAGATGTACCCTTAACCCTGGATTTTTTGTTGATGAGGGTAAATCATCAACCAGAAACACGAAGATGATCATAAGAAATTTTAGACGCTTTCAGCTAACATACTAGGCTAATAACCGAGAAGGAGAAGAATTAAAAGGAAAGAAGAAACGGAAGAAACATGGTTGTTGAAGATGCGGATCAGTCCTCGTCATAACTAAGGCTGGGCGATATTCAAAAAGCGATATCGAATATCGATAATTCAAAAACTATCGATAATTCAAAAACTATCGATAATTCAAAAACTATCGATAACTACGATTAATCGATAACCTCGATTAATCGATATTTTCCGATAATTATCGAAATATCGATAATAATTATCGAATTATCGACAATAATCCAAGTATTGATATATCGATACTCGGATAATTATCGAAATAATAAACCCCAACTTTTTTTTCTCGAATAAAAAAACCGGTTGAACCCAAAATTGACCAATGAAAAATCCAGAAAACATCCGAAAATAACCCAAGTTAGAAATATCGAATCTGTTGAAATATCGATAACTATCGAAATATCGACATATAGATTAATCGATATTTCAAAAATAAAATATCGTTCTACGATTAATCGATAACTATCGATATTTATCGATAAAAAGTCCCAACCCTAGTCATAACATGTTTCCATTTAAATCATTGTCTGTCGTTCATAAGTTCTTCTTCACTGTTTTGCATATGGGATAACGGTTCTGACAATTTCCTTCCATCTCTGCTGTTTTAGTGCCTCTCTCTTACATTCCATTACTCCCATCGCTGACTGTACATTGTTCTTTCTTTTGTTTTATTTCTCCATGTTCGTTCCATTTTCGTTATTGCAGTGCTACTACATCCACTCCAAACCTTTTAACCTCGTTTGCAACTTCAGGGTTCTGTAGTGTTTCATATTCGGATTTTAAATAATTATTTTCTTCTCTTTGCCGCTTTGATTTGTGTCTCACCTTGATTGCAACTCTTGAAACATTGTAGTCGTATGCCTTTCCTCTTTAACTTTGTGGAACTGTTCTTGGTGCTTCTGATTTTCAAACATTCTGTCATTCCACCCAAACATCCTTCTTTTCACGAGCAGCTTCCGGTATGGCATTTACTTCACCCTTTTTCCATTCGAAAACTTTGTTTTGGCTTTTTATACTATCCTGTCCTGGATCGCTTTATCTTTAAGTGTGAGATCATTTTCTAAATATGTATTGGTTCCTTTTAGATAGTTTATATTTTCTTTTTTATTAAATATTTACCCCAACATAACAAATCCGTTTATAAGGAACCCTTGGTTGTAACGAACCAAATTGTCATCTTCTGTTGGGAAGCGATTTAATTGCATGGGACCTTCTGAGATAATCATTTTCTGACTGAGGTCACCTGTACGTCAAAAATCGTTTAATCTTGAAAATAAGCAATTTACCAGTTCCAATGTAACATACCAAAAGCTATCCATTAGACAAAATAAGCCGGACTCCACAGCGAACTATTGTATTATGGTGGCAGTTGAATCTAGTAAACAAAGAACTCATGTTTTTCCATAACAGAAGTCAGGCTGCTAACACAAATTAGCAGTACTAATTAGTGTCAAAAGCATTGGATGTGTTGTAAAAGAAGTATCTATCTAAATATTTATTTGGATTTTTAATGTAATTTTTGAGTATTCATAATGAAAATATACATCTTGTCTGAAATGTTTTATTTATTTTCGTTACTCGAATTTTTTATAACGCACTTCGGTTATAATGAACCAAATCGGTCAGTCGCTTGAAGTACGTTATAACCGAACACATCATTAAGATATTGCTTCCTAAAAATTAAAAAGCAAACTTTATATCTAAAATTTGCAAGTCAAAATATCCCGAATAACACATACTATTTTTCCTGCAATCAAATATTTTAAAAATAGAAAGCCTACCTACCTTTGTGGTAGCTTGCATTGATCCTGTTTTCAGGAAAATAAGTATATAAGAAAATAAGACTGCACGTGTAACCAATGTCAAGTTATAGACCGAGAGATACTGACACAAAATTCGAAGTCATTTGTTACAAGTATGGCGACCGTTTAGTGGTCAAATTAGGTAAGTAATAAACAAAAAATAATGGCCGTAGCGCTGGTCGTCGGGGCGTAATCGCAGGGTTATTAATGAAACTTGTCGGAAAAATTACGGGTTTGAAACGATTTGTTACACAAAAATTTTCGCATTTTCCGGTTGTCAATAAATAATAAACCCTGCGTTAACAAATGCCATACTTTTATGGTGGGGCCGAGGACCCGCCATACCAATTTAGACCAGTGCAGATTTTATGAAAAAATTAATAACAGCATGACAGTAATGGGAAAGGGAAGAAAACGTCGTTAGAATTACAGGAAAAATAAATTCAAACCGATCCGTGGTAGGAGGGATGAAGGGGGTGACTTATAGGGGTAAAAAGTGTTTTTTACAATTTCTGGCGAAAGTTGACCTCCGATCGAAAAAAGTTGTATGGAGATGTTGTAACAGTATCTCCCGGTCTATTACACACATTGAGTAAAGTTTACGTCGACGCAAATGGGCCCAAAATTTTCCGCAATAAAATCAGAAGAGGAAAAGTCTTGGGCCTACTAGAAAAGAAATTGAGATAAGGTCATAAAAATGTCTAATTGTTGCAATATACTATTTCGAAACACCTAATTCAGTCTTTTTTATTCGATTTTTCAATTCAATTCTGTTAATTAATTTTAATGTTTTACTTCTATTATTCACTAGTGCTTACGTCTTCAACTTAGTACTAGCATCATTTGATTTATGTATGTTTTACGTTTCTTTCTTGACTAGTCAACATCGTCAACCTCACTAATTATTGCATACTGGAAAAAATGACATTGTTATGAAAAATTTTCACTAATGATATTAATATACAAGTATAATAACAAATAAACACAAACTTGAAAAATATGTTATATTAAACAAAAAAGTTTTCATTCAAATAAAAATTACGAAACATTAATGAATGAATTATAATAAAAAAACGTTCAATATTAAAGAGTAATTACAAGTATTAGGAAGTAATTATAGGTAATGCCAAGTAATTACAAGTAATACTAAGTAATTTCCAAAGTAAACTTTTCGTATAATTATATAAAATACTCTAAATCGACACAAATCATTAAGATTCAAATTACTGACTTCGCTTCCACTTTATAGTATTTTTCCGTTTTGTAGACATGCGTGCTGTCGACCAGGGCTTTCCATTTCATCTACTGTAATTGATTTTCTGGTAATTCATCACCACTTTGTTGTTAAGTTAGTCACAGCACATTCCGAATCTTTGCCGGTACATTCATTTATTTTCTGTGTATCACAATGTTGTGCTTCCAGTCTTCTTCCAATACTACCTCATCATTCTCAAAATATAGCGGATCAGATGTATTAAAGTCTTCAGTTATTACATTATTTGCTTCTTCATTTGGTTCTTTAATTTCTATTTCACAATCATTAACAATTTTACACCACAACTCATAAAGGCTGCTATCTTCAATATTTTCTGGAATAGTATTATTGGCTTTACAACGGTAGAACTCATTCAATTTATTTCTCTCCATGTAGCTTTCAATAAATTTTAGATTAGACCTAATTTTCTCTTTTTCTTCTGCATTATTATTATTATTAGTATTTCCTGACGATACCAGTTTTGTATAATTTACATCATCAGGATTAAATGGAAATAAACCGCATGTTCGAAATGCGTCTTCCAAAACATTGGGATTTTTTAACGTCTTTTTTATTGCTTCGTCCAGCAAGGGACCAAAATTTTTGTCCTTGACTGATTCTCCTTCATTAGCAAGTTTCCAATTTTCGACAACCTTTTTCCAGTCATCCTGCAGAGAGCGAAAGATACCGACATTCATTGGCTGTAACACATAAGTTGAATTTGGAATGAGACTGATCAGAATGATTTGGTTCCTTGAACAGAATTCGCTTAAACTCATTGTTAAGAAATGTCCTCTATGACCATCTACATATAACACAACAGGAAGCGAAATCGAGTTTTTCACTAACCATGGATGGAAAACATCCGTTATATATTCGTAGAAACTCTCTCCGGTCATCCGCCCATTCTCTAATTTACCAATTCTCCAATCCGTGGGAATATGACGAATAATATCTTTGGGTATTCTCTCGTAACTATATAAAACCATTGGGGGCACCAATTCACCAGCAGCGTTTCCCAAAATTAATGTAGTGATACATTCCTTTTCGCTTCCATTCGCGAAACTGGATACCGTTTTTGAACATTTCCTGGTAACTGGCTTTTTCTCCTTTGGACACAAAGAGAAAACTGTTTCGTCACAATTGAAAATGCGACGAGGGTCGTCTTTAAAGTCTATTTCTTCCGACTTGAAGTATCCATCAACTTCGCAGAACCACTTCCTAATTGTATTCTCAGAAACTACACTCTTACCCTTGTTCAAATTCTGAGCAGCTTTTCTTTTGTTTATCATTAGATGCCGTTTTAAAAAACCTTCATACCAATGCCTACCAGGCCGACCATTGTTGAAAGTATTTTTCCTATTCAATTTTTTGACAAGAAGAGCTACACTATCCAATAACTGGTCCTTGGTAACCAAAAATCCCAGTTTTGCCATATCTATAATCCAGTTTTCTAAACGACTTTCTTCTGCTGATGTTAAAATAGTAGTAGCTCCACTTTTGCAGTCGATAGGGTACTTTCCCTTAATTTTATACGACAGAGTAACTCTTGGTACATTAAATTTTTTCGCCGCCGTTGCGGTTGGCATTCCATTTCTTACCGCTATAATTGCATCAAACATGGCTTCCTTTGAATAATTCCCGTATTTTTTCAAAATGATCCTGAAAATTACATTTAAATTAAATTAAATTAAGGTAAGTTCGGTTACGATTTGACTGAAGACGTTTAGATATTGATAATATTGATCTGAAGTAAGATTATATCAAAGATAATAAAACTTAAAGATATCCAACGCTATACAAATTTATGTGTATCCCAATCGACTCCCAAAAGTAGATGGCGACACTAATTATATTTTTTAGGTTATATTTTAATTTGGTTTTTTTTAGTTTGTCATGTTTTTTGTTGGTTGTAATCATGGACTTCCATAGACTTCCATGGTTACTTCCATAGACTTCCATGGTTACAACCTACAAAAAACATGACAAACTAAAAAAAATCAAATTAAAATATAACCTAAAAAAATATAATTAGTGTCGCCATCTACTTTTGGGAGTCGATTGGGATACACATAAATTTGTATAGCGTTGGATATCTTTAAGTTTTATTATCTTTGATTATATATATTTTATTCCGATATTATTATTATTAAAAATATGTTTTTGTGCATAATGCGGTAAATAAAGTGTCGATTTAAAATATCCCTGTAAATCCATTGGGCCATCGGCCTTATAGATAATAAGAGCTGGCAAAATCATTCCAAGCAGTTGGTGTAGCTTGGCCCAGCCTACCCGGAGCAGGTACTAACCAGCGGAAGTGACCACGCATTACTAGTTAATAATTCAACCTTTCAGTATTTTTATCTTCATCCGAATATCTGAAGTTTTTCATTAATAAAAAAAAAATATTTAGAAAAAATTAGATTTTATTCCGTAGGTAGACTACAGTCGTTACTTATTTACAATTTTATAATATTCTTTTTCCTAATAGTATACATAAACCGTATTTTTCACAGGCGAATTGCATATTCGGAAATCCACACCATGTTCCATTAAAGCATCCGAATACTTGTGATGGAGCTTGCTGAACATGTAATGATTCCTTAAATTTATTTCACTGGGAATGATATGAAAAAATTTAAAACCTGAAAAGACACAAAATTGTTAGGTATAGCAAAGTTATTAATAAAAAGTTAGGGCCAAAATTACCAAAAAATGTATACAGGGTACCTACAGATTGAATTACTGCTTCAGTGCATCATATTTTTTGTAAAAAAAAATTAAATACATTTGCGGGGGTTAAGTTAATTTTCCGAAGCATTGTTGAGCGAAAATAAAGAATACGATTTGAGATGTATAAGAAAAAGAATATATTATTATGTCAAATCCCACATAACACTCAATATCCACTGGATATCCAGTTCCAGTACAGAGAATGTACTGTTGCACAACATCTAATGAATATATTATTGCATTTATAGTAGACATATATTTTATGTGCATTGGATATCCACTGGATATCAATGCAATACATCCACTGGATAATCAAGTTTGTGACACCTGCATATTCACTAGATATCCACTGTATTTAGCAGTCTAACATATATATCCTCTGGATATCGGATGATCTATCAAGACATCTAGTGGATATCCAGCAGATAGGTTTGTGTTGTCTGGGATTAGCGTCTGACAAATAATAAGATAGTGCTGGAACAGCATTATTAACTTAGTACAAATATTATAAAACAATGCGGCCTTCAGGCCGCACAACCTTGGAAATCAGGTTAATCATAAAGTTTTGAAATTTGCACAAACAGCCAAACCCTTTAAAATTTTAAAAACATCCCCTTTAAAATGTAAAGAGATAGTTTGGCAATCCAAAAAAAGTTGATGAATTCAATTAATTAATTTTTCAAAAAAAACTTTTCGATACCAATTCACACAAGATATACCAGTGTGGTCTATTATAAACGGACGACTGCTCAACTATGCAACTATGTCGCAACCCTTCATCAAATCAAAAAAATCAAAGTGCAAAATAATAAATAATTTTTGATTTTTTTAATTAAATAAGTTGCACAGCTGAGTTTCATTTAAGGTCTTCCTATATTATTGAAATTCTCTAGTTCTTCCGCGCTTAATTCCATTTCCCAACGTAATATCTCCATTCAATCACGCTACCGTGCTGCAAGTTTCCCAAGTGCTGCAATTGCACTGCAAGTGGATGCATCATCAGTCAAATCAGTGTCATCAAACAGCAAAGATCTACAAAGATAGAGTTCGTTTGAAATAATTCGGTTGTTGATAAAATGGACATCGCAACGGTTCCTAATCTTTTGCAGTTTTTTCGGAATCGGGAAAAAAACTATAAAATTTTGTATTACAATGATATCTCTTCGGAACATCAATATTTGTGTCACATTTTCAAATACCGAATCATATTCATCCATCCATCCATCTCGTTTGAACCAAAGAAAATCATGTTTTGTAAGTACTCCAGTTGTATTTTCATTATGCCGACAAATTTGCGTGTATTTTTGGGAAAAAATTTTAAAAGTTAAAAATATGTTTAAATTAAGAATTCTTAGTTAATTACTTTCATACATCCATGTTAATCAACATTAAGTTAATTTGTATTTTGTCGAACGCCAAAGTGCCATTCTCGTCCAATTAACGCTACGTAATTTAGACAATTAATAAAAAAAGACATTTCTTCTTTAAAACCTCGTTTTCATCGATGTATTTCACGTAAATTAGTTAATAAAATAAATAAAAATTCACTTCAAGCCAAATTCATCGATGCAAACAACATTTTAAAGAAGAAATTATTTTACGTAGCGTTAATTGGATTAGAACAACATTTAAGACTAAATTTATAAAGAACATAAGCATCAGAAATACGTAAGAGATACAAAATGCGGATAACAGCTTAATCAAGAATTGAAAAATGTTGAAGTAACTTTGATATTCGCAAAAAATTTTTCTTCATCGTACAGCTTAATATTTCAATATTATTAAATATTTTTTACAAAGCAAGCTAGATTGAGAAGCTGATGTTAAGTACCGACGAACTTACTTCGGAAAATCGCCAGTAGCTCACATTCCTTTAGCTTTATTTTGATTTAAACATTTTCTATTGGCAATTATAATAGATAAAAGTATAAACGAGCGATGGAGAGAGTTATATTAGGAGTTAGCTTCAAGATAGGGTCAAAAAATGGAAGAAGAATAATTATTGTTAGTAGACATTGTTAGTCACAAACAAACAAACACAGTAGCACTATAACCCAGGGTGGATTTTGGCTGACCACTTCGTTTTAAAAGGTTTTCTAGGCAGGTTACCTCGGTGGTGTGCCATTGCCTGCCGAAGGAAGACGATCAGAATAAAGGTTGCACTCCGCCCGGAATCGAACCGGTGATTTCAGGTTAGCCGTCAACGCACACAAACGCCAGGCCTTGACCGTCTTTAACAAGAGCAGCAAAATTATAAAATAAAAAAGTTCTTAGTTAAAGCTGGTTTACACTATAAGATTTCTCATGTGACTTATCGTACGACTTGTCATATTAGAAATATTTTTATGTTCACACTACAATTTTTGGTATTTAGTAACATAAAAATAAAAAAAAGCAATGCGCATTGCTTACGATTTTAGATAGGATTTTTCATACGATAAAGTTACATGAGAAATCTCATAGTGTAAACCAGCTTTAATAGTCTGTATTGAGTTAAGGCAGAAACCGACTCAGATTGGAATGCAAAACATTGTATTTTGTTCTATTCGGCTGATATAATACCGCAATGATATAAGAACCTCATTACTTCTTGCGAATATTGTCCGACCTACGCTCTCAAGAACTGTAATTTAAATAATAAAACTAGCTGATGGCTGAAATAACATATACGGTTATACCGGGTGCCGAATGAGTTAGCCGAACATAGGAAATTTGCTTTGTAAATAAAATAAAAATTATTTTTGAAAAATAAATTTGGCCCTTAGCTTATTATTCGGTCTCATTTACTGAATAAATTACAGTTTTTGCCCAGAAATGAAAGAAAATCATAAATTTAAATGGCTGACAATAATGTTTAGGTTAGGTATAATTATTATTGTATAAAATTTATTATTAAATATTTACTTTATTGCAAGTAATTAAATAATTATTTAATATTTCAATAATAAACAGTAAATAAGATAAAATAAAAATAAAAATTTAATAATAAATTATTGCTTTATCAAAAACACTCGGAAGTGGGTTGCAATTCACTGCAGCCACCCTGTACAGGGTGGCTCAATTTCGATCCTTCTTATGGGGAAATCGGTAACTATAGGAGATATCGAAAAATGGATGGCGCATCCTCGATCTCTTTTTTTGAGAAAAGTTTAATGGTGTAAACCCGAATTCGGTATCTTTTTTCGTTTTCGAGTTATGGCCAAAAGTTCACTTTTTCGACTTTTCGTTAAACGTCGATATCTCGGTTATTTGTAAAGTTATAGAAAAAATATTTACACTTTCTTCAGACACTTTTTTAAGGGCAATAAAATGGGCTAAAGAGATTTTAAATATCTAACTTAGTTTGCGAGTTATAATATAAAGTTATGTTTTTTTAAATAGAAACCATAGTTGGCTATGAAATATTTAAATAGAGTTTTTTATCCTCTTTTCAATTATATATAATATGTGGGGTCTATTATTTCAGTTTCGTCCCATTATATTAAAAAATGTTAACTAAAAACAAACTAAGATCGGAAAATTAAATGTTGGATTTATCAAAACAATCCATTATACATTTATATTATAATATTTCATAGTTTTCATAAGCCATTTGACACTTTTGTGAAATAATAGGTAATAGGTACTAAATAAAAATAAAAATAGGTATCGAAGTATTAGGTACTAAAAACACTCTTTAAAAACAACTGGAGACAATTGTTTTAGATGTCAATATAAATTTTGTATAGTGTTTTGTTTTGAAAAAGTCGACCTTTAATTTTCCGATCTTCTTTTGTTTTTATTTAACATTTTGTAATATAACGGGATGAAAGTGAAATAATAGACCCCACATGTTACATATAATTGAAAAGAGGATAAAAAACTCTATTTAAATATTTCATAGCCAACTATGGTTTTTATTTAAAAAAACAAAACTTTATATTATAACTCGAAAATTAAGTAAGATATTTAAAATCTCTTTAGCCCATTTTAATGTCCTTAAAAAAGTGCCTGCAGAAAGTGTAAATATCTTTTCTATAACTTTACAATCAACCGAGATATCGACATTTAACGAAAAGTCGAAAAAGTGAACTTTTGGCCATAACTCGAAAACGAAAAGAGATATCGAATTCGGGTTTACACCATTAAACTTTTCTCAAAAAAAGAGATCGAGGATGCGCCATCCATTTTTCGATATCTCCTATAGTTACCGATTTCCCCATAAGAAGGATCGAAATTGAACCACCCTGTACATGAAATGACATATTTAATTTTCAAGTCGATAAATCTTGCCTTTGTTAAAAGTAATTTTTGCTAAATACGACTTGAGATAAAGTACCTAGTGTTTAAAATACTTTGGTAATCTTGGCCGTTAAATTATTTTAATTATTTGCTTCGCTGTCGCATTTCCACTTTCAGCAATTATCAAGGGGTGTATCGCGAAGGAAATTTTTTGTGTAAAGTGGGAAATTAGTGAAAAATCCACTCAATTTTTTTCCAAGTTCGAATTTTCTTATCAAGCTTTAGTTATACAAGACGATCAGCAAAAAAGCTTGGCAAATAGCAAATTGATCGACATTGATAAGTAATTTATCAAATTACATAAAGAATGAATTTTTCAAAATTTGAGTGGATATGTCGAACGAGATGTGATTTACCCCTCGGAAATTAGTTATATCTGCCAATAATCTACGTTTAGTTCTAATAAATCTACGTAAACTTGACATATTCCTTGATATGTCTAAGCATTTTCAATAGACCTGACACGCAAAATTGACTACCTACCATCATCAAGAGACTTCGATTGAATTTTACAAATTTCTGCCAACAGCTCCATACTTCCAATTATACCTTGGAAATTTAAGCACTTCAAATTGCTACATTTTGTTATCATCGACAAAATCAAATCGTCTAAAAATTCACTATTGTACATAATATGCAGGGAAACATTTTCTGAAAAAGAAAATATATTTAAAAAATTCAATACAAATCCTAATAATTCACCTAAAGTTTTATGGTAATTACTTATTAACAAGGCTAGTGTTTTACGATACTCCCTGCTTTTGTTTTGGTTCCAGATTTTCCCGCAATTAAGGGAGAATGAATACAAAGGTATTGCAGGATTCAAAATCCTTCCGATAATTTCGTAGTGACAAATATTTTCTAAAAATAAATAATTAATATTGGAGCTAGAAATTTTTTTGCTGCTACAACAAAAAAATGTTGTTACTACAACAAATTTTCTGTTGCTGCAGATTTTTTAATAAAAAGATTAGTTGATTTAACAAATTTTTTTTCTGAATAGAAAAGCTTTGTTATGGCAGCAGAAAATTTGTTGCAACAACAAAAAAACTCTGTTGAGATTACATATTTACTTATATTAAAAGATACTTTCACATCAGGACATTGCTTTTTTAGACAACTCCAGGTTTCTTCGCTTATCAAAAGTAAAGTGTAATCGTACTCCCTAAGATTCACTACCAAGGAATCCAAATGTGAATTTTTGCTAGTGATTATGCAGTCAATAACTCCACCACATAGCGTAGTATAATCCAGTTTTAAAACTGTTAAATTGGACAAATGCTCCAAACAACTCAAAAAACTGACAGCTTCATACATGGAAGGATTTGCGTGATAACAGTTACTGATGTCTAAGTATTTCAGTGTATGGATGGAGGAAAGGCAGCAAGCTAATAGTTTTATACATTCGGGTTTGTTAAAAGTTACATTAATAAAGCAGACTCTTGACATGCACTCTTGCGATCTGAAAAATAGAAAAGCGTGGAAAACCTGTAGCAATCCATCATATCAAAGCTTACTTTAAAAACTTGCATAAGTGGTAAATAACTTTTTTGAATTTGGGAACTTCGTACCAGTCATCAATTTTGACTGAATCCAATTGGATGGAAGAGTTTTGAAGTAAAATTAAATACCGGCATGCTCGTTTTGCAAACTCTTGACAATCATATTGCATCCAACGAGTCGGCAAACGAGGATTGCTCCAACAAAATTCCATTGCTTGAAAATATTGATGATAAAACTTTGTGGCCATGACGGTGTTTGCTTCTAATAAAAAAATAAAATCAATGAAATGTATTATTGGAATATCTGTTTTGTAATTACCAACTAAATCCGAATCTAAATACACGATCACATGTCTCCACAGAGATGGAGTATCCATTGCTGCTTTCCAAAAACTGCATACCATTACACAGGCGATGCGGTCCTTTCGCGATAAATATGAAAATATTTCAGTTAATATATCTAATGGCAGGTCATCACATGACGCCATTTTTGGAGATGATAATATATTAAATCGGTGTGGTTTAATACATTATGTTACGACACAAATAAAAATTTTATGCTAAAAAATATAATATGCCAAAATTTGCTAATCAATATCAGATATTTTTCATTTCTACGGAAACTTCATAACACAAGGCTACTATAATATCAAAATATTTTTTATTATAAAATTTAAATAATACAAATTTTTTATACAAATACAATAAATACATTCTAGATATATATTTTCTAATATAAATCTAAAAAAGCCAAATTTTGGTGGAGAGCTAGGGTTTACCATTAAAAATAAAGTTTTAAAAATCCCCATCGATCCTATGTGGTCAAAATTTGAGGTTTTTTTGGATTTTTCTCGAAAACGGTAAGTTTTATCAAAAAAAACCTCAAACCAAAGTTGTAGATCTTAAACTTCTCTACAAAAATGGTCTTCATTATTTTTTTCCTAAGATTTACCATTCCTGAGATATCGCGATTCTAAGAGTCCACATTATACATGATATGCACATTATATAAAGCTGCTTTACTCGCTGATTCATCACTTCGAGTGAAAATGTTTGACCACTTCTAGATGTCGTGAAAAGCTGAAATTTTGCAAACCTGTTGGGTTTCTGGCACAACCACCTAGAAAAATCGAAAAAGTTACCCCCGAACCCCTCTGCGAAGGTTGAAAGGTTTTTGCTAAATGCGGTTGCATCGCCGTTATTTGGCGTCGGATTTTGATTTTCTAAAAAGTTTTGAAGTCGTCGTGACGGCGGCATAATAGAATAGCCAGATGTTTTTCAAGGCCACGTGGATAGAGGAGATTCAGTTCGTGGCTTATATGTACATATCATGTATAATGTGACTCTTAGAATCGTGATATCTCAGGAATGGTTACTCTTAGGAAAAAAATCATAATAATCATTTTTGTAGATAATTTTAAGATCTACAACTTTGGTTTGAGGTTTTTTTTTGATAAAATTTACCGTTTTTGAGAAAAATCAAAAAACCCTCAAATTTTGACCTTTGACCTCGAATAACTTTTGTAGCACAAGTATAATCGATGGGGATTTTTAAAACTTTATTTGCAATGGTAAACCCCAACTCTCCACTAAAATTTGGCTCTCCGGCAATTTTTGTTATTTGAAACGTCTATATTGACCGGACTAATAACTGCGAATAAAACATAATAAACTAAATACAATAAGGCAAGTAAAAACTACTTCCGGTTCCGGTTAACCTTTTTCCACGATTAACGAATTTTATTATAAAAAGTCAAAATGTTTCCGCGTAAAAACACTGCTCAATCAAAAGCCGGCCAAATTTTATGTTTTATAAAATGCAAACAAGTTTTACCTCTGTTAGTAGACTCTATTTTCGGTTAGTAGACTCTATATTATATGTTAGTTGGCAGCGTAAATTGTAAATAAACACAAGAATCATTCAAAACTTTGTGTAAAAAAGGCAAAACAGTAAAACTAAAATGCTTATATTCTATTGGCTGTTTTCTTGTGGTTGGCTCCGCCCATTACGTTCCTCTACCCAGGAACGTATCAACAGGTGGTGCTAATGGTGCTGCGCACCAGGGCCCGGGACCAAAAGGGGCCCGGTAGCCCTATCAACACCATTTTTAAAGTTTATGCAATCTATAGAGTAGAAATGACAAAAAAGAAAAAAAACAAAAAACACAAAAATTCAAAGGAAATATGCCAACAGATTCGTTATGAGATCTGAACAAAATAGGTAAAAACGAAACCGAAAAACTGCTTATCGAAAGCAATTTTGATAAGCAATCAATTTTGCATATTTTCAACATTTGGTGCATATTTGAGCAAACAATGCATATTTGGGTGTATATTGTGCATATTGGTGTTTCTTGAGGAATTTTAATAGAGAAAGTTATAGATTATTACTAAATTTGCCAAGTTAATTATTTTATTTAATTTTAATCAATTCAATTTTTATAATTTTTTAAATAAATAAAAAATTAAATTGTTTAAAATTAAAGAAAACAATTGCTTAAATTAGCAAATTTTAATAATAATTTTTTTTCTCTATTAAAATTCTTCAAAAATCACCAAAAGTGGCCAAAATATGCATTATTTACTCAAATATGCATCAAATAATGTTGAAAATATGCAAAATTTTGCAAATTTTTTATAATAATTCGTCCAGATTTATTATTAATATTATTAAATTTTATAAATCTAGGTTATTGAAAATTTGAAAAAAAATGAAAAATTCGAAGATTAGATATTTTTAGTTTGCATATCAATGCATATTTGATCTATTTTTTCAATTTTAGTGCATATTTTAAGGAAATTCTGTGCATATCTATGCGCATATTTTCAAGTACTTTGGTGCATATAAATCCGAGTTCTAGTTATTACGTTTGTTACCATTTACTATACCGGGTGCCAACTGAGTTAGCCGAACATCAGAAATTAGCATGTAAAAACTTATTTATGCAAATTCCTGCTTCACTAATTATTATTTTAGAAAAAAAATGAAAAACATAAAAATAATGTAGAAATATAAACTACAAATGATAAGAGCATTAGATTTCATCTAGCTTTTACTTGTAGGTCAAAAAATGTTTTGAAATTGATAAAAAAATGTATTTATCCGATTTACCTGGTAAGTTTTTATTATTAAAGTTATTACATGGCCAGTTTGATAAATGAAAATTTTAACGAATTTCAAAATCATTTTTTAACCCTAATAACAACTAAAGATGACATTGAATGCTCTTATCGTTCAAGGTTTATATGTTTTGTGCAATAAAATGGTTATTTTAAATTTTAAAATTATTATTTTAAAATGATCAAGGGGGCACACTGTAACCCACTTGCATCAGGGCCCGGCTTTGACTTGCTACGCCCCTGCCTTTCGAAAGTCGAAAATCATGGATCTAGGTATCAAGAATCTGTTTCTAAGTTAAATTCGACTATAATTAACGATATCCAATTTAAAATAAATTTATTTTGTTAACAATTGCACACCTTGATTGCATTTACGGGCTTCAAAACGCAGTGCTGCAACTAACTATTTACGTAAGTTACACACACCGTTAACAGAATGGAGCTAAGCCCCGCCCGCTTCGAACAACCGGGGGTTTCTCACATAAAAAATGGAAATTTTAGTAAGTAATAATACAAACAAAGATAAATAGTTAGACGTTACTCTTTTAAACAAAATTTACAAGTGCATGTAAGGTTCCGTTTTTAAAATTTAACTGAATACTTGACCAAATCCTATCGTGGTGGTCTTCTATCAGTTATAAAATTAAAAATTTGATTTTATTGTGTACTTAGTAGGAAATTTTAAAATTTTAATTTGGAAATTCTTCTTCTTCTTCCACTTTTAGGCTAGGATAAATCCTGTTTGCCTTGACATCGGGCCGTCTTCTCTCGAAGACAGAGCCGAAGTCCCAAGTCTGTGTATAAAATTTGGAAATAATTTCGCAAATTAATAATTTATTTTTATCTGACGCCACCAGTTCAAACCCTAGTCGCGCCGGATACACTGCTGCGTTCCCAAGCCCAATAACGATCTGTGAGCTACGGGGTAGGTAACGGAAAACCACCCAATTAATTATATTTCCTAGTCAGTCATCTTGACTTTATCCAAGTTAATCGCTTACACACTGCATAGTGTCTGGCACTGGAAGAAGAAGGATTCTAAATGATTATAACCAACGGAAAAATTCTATTTTATTGCCCGACTAACCTTCAAATTTTTATCCACAAAATAAACTTAAGTGATAATTGAGAAAGCCAGTTTTTCAAATTTCAAATTTTGATTTATTCTTTTCGTTTAGAAACCCAAATTTGAATTAATTTTTGATAAAATTCCAATATAAATGACAAAATAAAATAAATAGATAAATCGACCACCTGTTGCCGTATCGGATTTAATCTGTTTTATTGATGTCTGTAAAAATTTTCATTTTTATCTTTACAAATTTTACTCCAATTCCAAATTATCTCCTCCATCTTCAAATCTTCAATCATAATTTTTGATTTTTATTAAAAAAAAATTCAAATTTTTCCGAATTTAGGAGTATATAAGTTAATATCCACATTAACGAAAAAATTACTCACTTAAAAATTAAATTAACTCCAAATATGGACATTGTATTTGTGATATTATTTTATTTTGTTGTATAAATTTATTCATTTTAAGATTTGTAAATATTTGAAATTTTCTGGTTTCCCACCAACCAGTTGGGGTGGCAACAGCTAGGTGAAGAAGCCGGGTCTTTTAAAGCCAAGATAGCCGCAGCGGAGGAGCGATTGATGATTTACGGATATTGCGATTCAGTTTGAGTAAGAAATTTTTACTTAAAAATTTTATGTTTCATATTTGGATGAGATTGAATATTCTGCACAACTGATTTGGAAGATTGAGATTGGAAAGAGATTTGGACGAGGATTTATTAATTTGAAATTGAATTATTAAATTTGATATTGTCGGATGTGAGCGAGATATCAACAAGCTTTTGTTTTCCCTTTGGATTGAAAAAATTGTTGTAACTGAATTTGGATTTATTAAAATTTTTTGGAAATTCTTGAAGTCTCAACTTGGTCCCGGAGATGAAGGTATTTTTATATTTTTGTTCAGCCCCCTTCCCCTCAAATTTCATGGCAATATGTATTCCTGACTTACTAACAATATTAAAGGCAAAAGATGTTCCAGAATAAATCCAGAATTCCGACAAGGATCTCGAACAAATAATTCCCTCAACAATAAAATCCAGGCAAAGAAGAGTTTAATTTTTTCCTGTTTCCTTAGCCAGTATGGGTAGGTTAGTTAGATAAAAATTGTTTGTAAGTTAAATTTCTAAAAATCACTTTATACTTGTTTTTAATAAACTTAAAATTAATTAATTTTTTTTTCTATTTTCCCACCCAATATCCGCAGAGTCGATAAAGGTAAGAAATTGGGGCTAGTTTTAATTAATTCAGTACTCGAAATGGAAATTTTCACGAACTGGAACAGCATTTGAACAAATTATTGTTAATTCATTCGTGCGCGTCACTAATTAGATCACGCGCTGTAACTGAAAAGCACGAAAATGTACTAAAACAGTAAACATCATAAAACAAAACAAACATAAAACAGCAAAATCATGCAGAAAAGCTGTTTTTCTGAAAATGTTAAACTCTATTAAGTTTAAAAAATATAAGAATATTATAATACGTAGAAAATCAATAATTAAAAAAGACATAATTATCACATAACAGGTTTGGATTATAAATATTTGAAATTATGAAAAATTCATAATACAATATAACGTTATTTCACGGTTATTTCTGATCTTCAGTCGTATATAATGAATAAATTGAAAAATAAGAAATTATTGATTATTATTTTTAATCCAAGTTATGTGATAATTATGTCTTTTTATTTTGGATTCATTTTCTATTATTAAGATTAAATACTGTTAATTTTTTAATTTTACTAGAAATTTATCGATAAAAATCAGAGTTTAAACAGCGAGAAAATATTTAAAAAAAAAAGGTAATAAAACAAAATAAATTAAAAAGAATCAAGTTTATTTTCAAAAGAAAGAATATACTATAATTCGACAGTGCCATGTTTTCATTGGTGATTAAAATATAAAAAAGTTATGCTAGCTTAAAATATTTTCTTTAAATGTTAAAATATGTACATAATAATATTATTATAGTATGTTCACTCTAACTCAAAGTGGATCTTCAAACATTTCTTTTGTTCTTAAAAATAACGAAAGTTTGAAACTATCAGACGTAAGCGCGAATTCCATTATAGCTATCGAATTTTAATCTGCGCATGAGTCTGACGGTTGCAAAACGGTTTGAATTATTGCAAAAACACAACTAATTGATTTAATAATTATTATTGAAACTGTTAGCTTTTATAAACAAAATCTAATTATTTTAATCAATACTTTTGGCTTTTGCCAAACATTCTGTTCTTCTCTTCATATCTTCAGAAGTTTCCTTTGTTAACCAACTTTAGCAGATCTTTAATTACCTGGACAACTTTTGAGATGTCCATTTAAAACATTCCGGGAAATAAATCCAATGTTGCAAAGATGACAAGTGTACGGTCTTTCGCCTGTGTGACCTCTTACGTGAATTCGCAAAGGTGCAGCTTGATTAAAACATTTTCCACAATATTCGCACGCATACGGCTTTTCTCCACTGTGAATTCGTTCGTGCATTATTAGGTAATCCTTTTTGGTAAAACTCTTTGTGCAATATGAACAGACATACGGCTTGTCTCCAGTGTGAACGCGGTAATGAATTTTCAATTTTTGGCTTTGGGCAAATCCTTTTCCACAAATATCGCACAAATGTTTTTTTTCTTTAACTGCATTTTTCTCGTGTGTAACCATGTGCCTTTTCAAATTTCTTTTTCGTTCAAAATTTTTGAAGCAAATGTGACAGTGATTTGTTCCAATTACACCTTTAATCAGTACTTCATGATTATCAACTTGATGATTGTATAAATAACTGGAATATACAAACGATTTTAAGCAAACAACGCACTCGAAGGGTTTGATGCCTTTGTGGACGTTGTCGTGTTCGTCGTACAAAGCTCGATCGGTAAAGCCTTTCCCACACTTCTCGCAATTATATTTGAACTTATTTAAATGAAAAAGATTGATGTGCATCAATATCGTCGGACGCCTTTTGGTTTCATATTTACATAAAGGACAACGAAATCCTTTGTTCTCATCGTGCTTGTACATGTGACAGGAAAAATCGTAAGCCTTGACAAAATATTCATTACAAATTTCGCAAAAAAACTTATCCTCGTGTTCTTCCATATGTTTTTCGATTTTCTCCTGACTTAACATCTCACTATCGCAAGTATTGCATATAAAAATACTTCTATCCTTGTCTAGTCTATAATTGTAATGAACATCGCTTTCTTCCATTGGTCGATACTTGACGTCACTATTTTCCATTAGACGGTGATTTTTTCTATGACTTCGTAATTTAGTAGAAGTATCAAACGTTTCTTTGCATTTTTTACATGCCCACGTACGTTTAAGTCTTCCCTGTTTAGATTTTCTGAAATAAAAAGTCTGTTAGTAAATTGTCCCTCTAGTGGAAGTTTCAATAAGTTTATAGAAAAACCAATGTGCAATTCCACGGTTCAAATATGGCCTTTAAAATGCCAAATCCTAATACCTACCTGATATATTTTTTTATATAAATAAATTATAGTAACACTTAAAATCGAAAAAAAAAAAATGAAAAAGTTTCCGATATACTACTCTACAACTAGTGATAGAATAATTACTAGTAGCGACATCTATTCAAAATTATTTAACTGATAAACAAATTTTATATTTTTATCTTTACCCACCAAACCCACCAAACAGCTGGTTTAGTTTGTTCACTCTAACCTCCGAAAGACACTTATGTCTTCCCACAGACCTCTTTTTTAAGGTCTGTGTTGCTAAATAAATAACTTAAACCTACTCTAACCATCAGAGCAGACCTACGTTTCCCATGAACCTCCCGGTCAGCGATGGTTTGGCTAAAAAAAATAACTGAAACTTTTTCCAACCTCCAGAACCAAGAGCGGATCCACACCAAATTCAAGACAAGAGCAAAAGAGAGTGGGGGGTAAATAGATATATTTTTCAAAGTTTAATAAAATGTAGTAGATTTTGTTTTGTGTTTTCGATGAGTAAATGGGGGTGAGGCAGGAGTTAGTTGTCACCCCCTCCCCTATCTTCGCCCTATTTTCGAGCAGATCTCCCTTGTAACGGAAACATACTGTAACCTCCAAAGCAGACTTATGATTTCTTTCGGATTTTGGTTGACTACTCCTACGTTACCTGCGCTGATTTCCGTTTAGTTACCATAACTTTCGATTGGTTCTTAGAATCAAAAATCAATCTGATAGCAGCGAATGAATGAAGTCCAAACCCTGGGGGGGTACTCCATTAAAGCAATTTTTTGAATTTCTGATTTCAAACGGCCATAGCTCCGATATTATTAATATTTTAGGCTTAATAGATTAGAACTTTTTCAAAGATCATTCGCTTATCTACAAATTAGGTTATGATCCCTTATCGTCTAGAATCAATAGATTTCAAGTTATACGTTAAATTAAGGGAAGAAATGTTTAAAAAATCAAGTTTTATTTTTTTTACTTTTCTTGCGAACCCTGTACCTCTTAAACGAAACGTCTTAGTAAAAAACTGATGGCCCAAACCGAATAGGGAATTTAACGGGCTACAACTTGGGTCAAATACATTTTTTTGGAAAACCAACCGTTTTCACAGAAATTCTGAAAATAATGAACAAGGTGTAGGTAAAAATAATATAAATTTTCAAAATTTATTTTAACAAATTTTCAAAATGGCCTCCCTCATTTTCAGCACACAGATGTGCTCTTTTGAAAAGGTTTGCGCGGTATTATTTTTTATAATGGCGCTTCTTTCGTTAAGTTCTGTCACACCTATCTGTATTCTTTTCGTTAATTCCTCCCTGGTTTCGGGCTTATATAATAAAAATATACTGTTCAACACCTTTTGAAAAGAGCAAGCCTGTGTGCTGAAAATGAGGGAAGCCATTTTGAAAATTGTTTAAAATAAATTATGTGAATTTATTTTTTTTTACCTACACCTTATTCATTATTTTCAGAATTTCTGTGAAAACGGTTGGTTTCCCAAAAAAATGTATTTGACAAAAGTTGTAGCCCATTAAATTCCCTCTCCGGTTTGAGCCATCAGTTTTTTTTTCTAAGACGTTTCGTTTAAGAGATACGGGGTTTGCAACAAAAGTAAAAAAAATAAAACCTGAATTTTTTCAACATTTTTTATTTTAATTTAATTTATAACTCCAAATCCGTTGATTCTAGAGGATAAGAGGTTATAAGCTAATTTGTAGATAAGCAAATGATCTTTAAAAAAGTTCTAATCCATTAAGCCTAAAAAATCAATAATATCGGAGCTATCGCCGTTTGAAATCAGAAATTCAAAATATTGCTTTAAAAAGGGAGGTACCCCCCAAGGGTTTGGACTTGGACAAAAATTTTATTTGAAAATTTATCTTAGAAAAGTGTCGTTTATCACCACCTCAAAGGTTCTCCACGGTCACGGGGACACCCTGCATATCGAAAAAATCACAAAAAAAATTTTTTTTGCCAGCTCTCCTTTTTTAAAAATAAAAAATTTTTTTTGGTTGTTCTCTATTGTTTTTGGTTTGCTCCCAATTGTTCTGTAAAAATAAATTTTTTAAATCTAATGTTAACCACGAAAATCGCGAAATTAGATTTGCGTCAGCTTCCTTTTTTCCGAAATTAAAATTTTTACAAAATTTTACAATTATTGAAAACAACCAAAAAATATTTTAATTTCAAAAAAAGGGGAGCTGGCAATAAAATTGTTTTTTGTGATTGTTTCGATATTTTTTTCCAAATTCAAAAAAAATAATATCAGAACAATTGAGAACAATCGAGAACAAAATATTTTTTTTTAAAGCGAAGCTTTTTAAAGCTGCCTCACTTTTGAATAAAATAAAATTAAATAATAGTGGACTTAGTCCACTAAGCCCAATATTTAATTTTATATTATCAAAGTTTGGACGAGAATTTTATTAGTATTTTGAATAAAATTTGAAAAAAAAAAAATAAAAATAAAAAAAATGAATTTATAAAGTAAGCAAGTGGTGACCGTGCATGTATCGTATGGAGAATTTAGATATAATTAATCCGTGGTTTATTCTAATTAATTAGCGGTTTTATTTAATTAATTGCCAGAATTTAGGAATTGCAGCCACAAATGTTGTGGAGGAGCAGTGCCTTGTGTCGTATGGATTTTTTCAGCAGTGAAAGGTCCTTTAATCATGGCAAAGCCTTCAATCATAATGCCTTTCTGGATCAGCATGTTTCAATATTTCGAAGCAATATTGGACAGATGGCGATTTGAATAAGCAATCGGTGTGATATATCAAAAAATTGTAAATAATTAAGTTTGGTTTTATATTTTATTAACATATCTATTTTAGCACCTATATGACATAATATTTTACAACAATTTTCATAAATTAATATGAATCATCAATCTAACAATAAAATGCCTAATTTATTAACAAGCATGTATACATCTGATCGTATTATCTATCAGGCAAAACCATGTATATAAAACTGCATGCTTTAAAAAGGCGATTTTTAACCTCTTGAACACGACAGGATTTTCAAAATAATTTTCAGTCAAAATTAAGGAGTAAACCCCTCAAGTATCAGAACAAGCTTTGATAAGTTGAAAGAGGACTAATATTAAGCTTTTAAAAGTTTCAATGCAATACTTCAACTAGTTTATGCAATACAAATCCAGAAATCATCTAGCCGAGATGATTTTTTTCAGTATGCCACGTTATAGGGATAGTAGAATATATCATGTTCTGCATGGTATTCTGGAAAATTGATTCTAGGATCTTCCAATCCACTTGCGAACGCGTTACCATGTCATCATCTAGAAGATCCGTGAATTATTGTTGCATAAAATAGCTGAAATATTACTAGTAAGTCTTGCTTCCAGCCTGGATTTTGAAAATCCAAACAAAAACTTTCTTTTTGATTTAGATCACAGGTTAAGAATCGCTTCTCTAAAGACATTCTAATCAGATACTCCTAAGCAATTTTTAAGATGTAAATTCAAAACACTGCGCGAAATAAAGCCATTGTTACATAAATGGCATTTGTACGGCCGTTCACCTGTATGACTTCTAATATGGAGTCTTAAGGGGGCTCCTTGGTTAAACCGCTTTCCACAATATTCACACGCGTAAGGCTTCTCTCCACTATGAACCCGTTCGTGCATAACCAAATAATCTCTTTTTGTGAAACTTTTACCGCAATACGAGCAAGAATACGGTTTGTCGCCGGTATGAACCCGATAATGAATTTTGAGTTTTTCATTTTGGGCAAAACCTTTTCCACAAATATCGCACAGATGCTTCTTTTCTTTGTTCATTTTGTCGTTCATCATTTCGTGACTTCTCAAATGCTTCCTCAAACTCTTCTTTTGTACAAAACTCTTAAAACAAATGGTACACTGAGTAGCTCCAATATTAACCAGGTGGTTGTGGATTTGATGGTTATACAAGTAACTGGAATACACAAAGGATTTTGAACAAACCACGCATACAAACGGCTTCACTCCTTCGTGAATATTGTTATGTTCCGTGAAAAGCACACGATTTGTGAATCCTTTTCCACACTTCACACAGTTATATTTATATTTATGTAAATGTCTAATTTTGATGTGCTTCCATATGTCCGTCCGTCTGTTGGTTTCGTATTTACACAAAGGACAATTAAATCCTTTTTTAGTATCATGTTTGTAAATATGGCAGGAGAACTCGTACGGCTTGTAAAAATTCTGGTTGCAAATTTCACAAACGAACTTATCTTCGTGCTCTATTATATGATTTTCGATTTCGTCCTTGCTCGAAATCTCCGTGTCACAAGTATTACAAATGTACAAGTTCCGATCATCGTCAAATCTGTAGTTATAGTGAACGTCGCTTTCCTCTTGGCGATGAACTTTCCGATGACTTCGTAGCTTTATCGAAGTACTAAACACTTCGTTGCACTTTGTGCAGCTCCATTTGTGTTTCACTTTTCCCATTTCCACTTTTACGAATACCCTGAAATAAAAAATATATCAGTTTTAAATTTTATAGAAATAATCTAGTTTTTACATTTTGTAAATAGACCTCGAGTTAAAACGAAATCAAAAACCTAAGAAATGTAACTAGACGAAGCATAAACGGAATACCTTCAACATTTCTTATTCTTCCTTGATATTTTATCGCTTGGTCATTTAAAGTGACCTTTAAATCATCTCTTGGAAAAATCAATTCTAAAAAATTATAAAACACCAAGGATGAAATGCTTACCTTTGTTCACTCATTGTACAAATACAAGTTACTCTCATACACAGCAAAATATCAAAAGTTACAAGAAATTTTGGGAATTTAGTTTAGGCTTTTTATGATAGGAGAGTCAAGCGAAGAAATTTTGCAAAGTCTGGGATTTAAACCCAGAATTTCCGTCTGCAGCTCAACCTGCGATCACACCAAGCCACTGTCGTGGTTCTAAAATTTGCCTGTGAGTACTATGAAATTTTGTTTATTTATTATGGTTTTTGCAGTTTCCAATGTAAATTCCAGATACATTAAAACACCAAGGGATAAACATCTTAAACATAAAAAAATTCCAAAGGAATTTCAAACACGGTCGAATTTTGTTTTTTTCTAATTAAGATCCTGCTTTTGGAAAAAAGTACTGATCCCAGATATATTTTTTGTTTTTCGTTTTATTTAATGTTAAACAAAATTAAATTTCCAAGTAGGAAAAATATTTACGCGGTTGAAATCCGAAATTTTACGGAAGCGTAGATCCACCAACAATTAATAGAAAACGGGGTCACAGGCACATTTCCCAATCTCTATGAGAAAGAAACCTGCGTAGGAAGGCTAAAAAGAAGAATGCAGAAGAACACAAAAATCAAGCAGAACATATTACTTTAAATAAATATCCTCTGTCGGCCTTAAGAATATTTTTTGAATTTAATAATACCACTGATCAAATCTGAACGTTCAGTACCGCAGTTTACCAACCTAGCACATAATTTATGCTAAACTTATTAAAAAAATCAATTTTAATTGGGGACTTCCCCCGAATTTATTAACTACGTCATTCGAAAAGACAAATGCCAATGTTAACGATGTCAAGTTAAAAAATAAGAGAAATAAAATCCCATGTTCTTTGCAAAACCAACCAACTGCGTCATTAATTAAGATCAATTTTTGACCATTACTAAAACAGGGTTCTCACTCAATAAATTTTCTGACTTTTCCAGGTTTTCCCTGACAAAGAATAAAAATTTTCCTTGACATTTCGTTAAATCAGAAGATAAAGAGGTAAGAAAATCTAAATTTTAAAAAATTCAATTTTACAATTAATTTTTTTAATTAAAAAAAAATATTCAAAAATTTTATTTTAAAATTAAAAAAAAAGATTTAAATTAATTTGTTTTTCCTGGCTGAAATTTAATTTCCCTGCCTTGCCACTAAAAGGAGAAATTCCCTGACAAAATTAGAGAAATATTAAATTCCCTGACTTTTCCAAATGAGTGGGAACCCTGTAAGATAACAAATGATTATCTCAGGTTTAGATTCCACGTTAAACAAATCCAGTTACCCCAAATTACTAATGCTAATTATTGAGATAACCCAGCAAACCAGGTCACGTTATTATCACGTCATACTTAGGTCATTTTTCGTCGTCGACGTCAAGTGTCCATAATAATACGTGATAATGACGACTAAAATACGTCACTATTAGACGTGAAAGTATCGTCATTTTATAGACGAATAATACGAATACAAAACAACTACACTCGGAATTCCCGAGGGGAAAGTCGCTTTGAAATTTTAATGTACAGGTTTGTGTAACTTTTGGAGTTATCTTTTTTTTTGAAATTTTTGAGAAATTCGAGGATAGTCCGATAACCTTTACCGGAATTTAAAAAATTTTCTAATAAAATTAAGATAGTTAAAAAATAACGTAGGACGTTAAATGTCTCACAGGTTTTTATAAATATACCACTAAAATTGTCGAATTTGAAAGATGACATTAGAATGAAAAGGTTATGTACATCAATATTTCACATAAGAGCCGGTGATTGCTCATTCCGTTACCGGTGCGTGTACTCGACGTAAATACTTGCAGCACTTGTTTTAGTGGAGAAGCCGTCCACAGTTGACTGCTAGCCCTGTTACTGCTAGTATATTATTAATTTATTAATAGTTAATTATAGCCGAATTTAACTCTAAAAGAAAGATCCTGACTTCAGGTTTTCTGTAGCTAAAATTGAATATTTTCCTTGACTTCAAACCTTCGTAAATCAAAATTGTTAGAATATCGTTGACCTTTCATTTTCAAATAAAAACAAGAAAATAACTTGAAAATAATTAACCACAAAATTCAAAAAAATTAACAAATTGGAAAAAATAATAAAAATACAAAAAAAATTAGAAAATTAAATAAATAAAAAAAATTTATTTATTTTTTAATTGCTTCTAAAAAAATAATAAAAATACAAAAATGTTAAGAAAATTAGAAAAAATATTGAAATTTTTTTTTTAATTGTTTCTAAAAAAATAATAAAAATACAAAAATTTGTAGAAAATTAGAAAAAATTGTAAACATTTTTTTAAAAATTATTTTATTTTTTAATTGTTTTTAATGGCTTTTAAAAAGCTTATATGGGCGATTCCATTATCGCGGGTGCAACATTTAGACTCATTCAAAGCTTCCTACTAATAAAATAAAAAACATTTTTAAAAAATGTTACATATGCATTGTCGTCCATCTCAATTTAATATATAAACAGATTTTTGGGAACATTGGACACTTTTAAAAAACATATTTTTTTTAAACATATTTTTAAAAAAATTGTTTGATGGATTACATTTTAACCTGTTTTTTTTTTGATTCGTATATAAGAAATCAAATGAAATGTATAAATAGCCACAAGAGAGGTTTGAAGTGCTATCGTGGGTGCAACAAAATCGGCCCACCTTTCAAGATCATAGAAGAATGAAAAAGTCTGTAAATTGTGGAACATTTATTAAATTATGGCTTCCTATTTTGAAAGAAAACAAAATTAACCAATCATTAAATTAAATAAAATTATAAAAAAAATATACTATGAATTATTAATCACTTCTTATACAGTCGCGGGTGCAACGTCAAGTTTTCGCGGGTGCAACGCATCTAACTTAAGTAAACAAACATCATTATAAGTTTCTTCTTTAGTGCTTCCAATTTCGCGATAATGTCTTCAAATCTTGTATATAACGCCTGTACTTGGAATTTGTGCTTCTTTACGCCGCTTCCTCGTCGTCTGCATTCTTTTTCTTGAATTCATTCTGGCCCGAATTTTCAAATCTTCATCTGTCTCCATTTTCTTTTTCACGACTTCTCTACGTTTCAAATCCCGTGCCTTTTCTCGACGCAGATGGTCTGCATGACGTTCAGCATTTTCCTTCAATTTTCTCCTATATTTCTGAGAAGCAGTTTCCTTCCGTTGCTGTTCTGTCATTTTAGTCAATCTATTTATAAAAAAAGAGCGAAATATTAAGATAAACTCCCATTAAAAATATTACCGGGGACCGATTTTGAGCGCACCTAAAATTAAAATATGAACTTAGGTTCATAAAAGTAGTTTTATTATTAAATTTAGATCTTTTTCTTTGTATTGGAATAAAAAAAAGTAACAAATACTCTGATTTAAAAATTGATTTTGAAAATCGTCTCCCGTGGAATCACCCATAAGGGAATTATTCATAATCTGAAGATAGCCAATAATTACAAATAGAAGGGGGCTGGCTATTGTTAAAAAATTAGATAACACTATTATTACACCTTCCCCCTCGGAAGTCAAAATAATTTCAAGACATCCTGCTGCAAGTTTATAAATGGAGATCTCTCATCTACAATCAATAAAAAAACAACAAGCACCATTGAGTAATGATTAATTGTTGGTACATCAACATCAACAGAAAATGGGAACAGACCAAGCCAGAAAAACTTAAGAATCCTCAAAATATCATAAAATCTGTCTTGATTTTCTTACTGAGGTAATTGAAACATCTATGAATTTATTAATTATATCATTTATTGAAAGCATATCAAAACTACTGATACATTAACAAAATATTCAGAAATACCAAAAGTTGTGAGTTACTATATTATATCAAAGAAGCTACAAATTTAGCTTATCTACAATGAAAGTATGACTTGAGTCACATCGATTACACTACTTTATATTAAATTAACCTAACATCTAATTACAATAAGCTGTTTACTATGAGAACATTGATAGTTCTACTTGATATTATTTTAAATTTGGACAACTATTTTACTCATAATAGACGAATCCAAGTTAAAAATCAATTAGAAGAGTACACTAAAATATAAGATAAAGGTGTAATACATAACTATAATCTCATTTTATTTCCGTACAATACGATAACATAAAATTCAATGTCAAGAATAAATAAATAAGTTCAACGTAAAGAAAGTGATCAAAGGTTAATATTATGATAAGTTATTATTCCATAATTTCTTTAACTTCTATAACTGGAGCCACACCACGGCATGATTTTAAATGAATCGTCACCATGGATTTTGCAGCAAACCCTTTATTACATAAATGACACAAATAGGGTTTTTCGCCTGTATGTCCACGAGAATGTATCACCATACTGGTGCGTTGAGAAAAACCTTTTCCACAGTGGGGACACTGATAGGGCTTCTCGCCTGTATGAATCCTCTCGTGCTCGGCGCGATAGGAACTTGTTTTGAACATTTTGTCGCAATACTCGCACTTGTATGGCTTTTCCCCGGTATGAATGCGGTAATGAAGGCGTAATTTTTCATTGCTGCTCAATGTTTTTCCACAGACGTCGCACACCGATACCGTTCCGGTATGAGATTTCATATGAGTATGCAGACTGTTTCTGTGAGAATAAATTTTTTTGCAAATTTTACATTCGATCCCTTTGGATTCGCTTTTATGCATTTGGACCTTATGCGAATTCAAGTAACGAGTGTACATGAACTTTTGACCGCAAATGTCACATTGAAAAGGCTTTTCACCGGTATGATAGTATTTGTGCTCCTGAAAGTGGGTAAAGATTGCAAACCCTTTGCCGCACATTTCACACTTATACTTCTTAAATTGTTCGTGAACCGAATACAAATGTGACTTGACTAAATGACCTCGATTTGTTACAAACTGGCACAACAAACACTTAAATAGTTTATCTTCGCTGTGCTTCTGAAGATGGAGAGTATAATCGATAATCTTTTTAAATCCTTCGCCACAGGAATCACAAGAATACTGGTTATCGTGAGTATTGAGATGTTTATCCAAATTGTCCTGACTATCAAACTCCTTGGAACAAATTTCGCACCGAAACACTTCGGGTCGAGGCGAACGTGGGTGTTTCGATAAGGCCCGCCTGAAAAACTGCCTCTTGTTAGTAATCTTCATTTCGTGTATCGCTTGATGATGTTCCTTTAACTCGTTCCTTGTCATTTTCCTGTCGTCCTTGCAAATGTGACAGTAATATTGCGATTTGGTATGTTCGTCTTCCGTTAAGTTCGAAAGAAATTTTTCATGTCTTTTATAATGACGAGCCAATTGCTTTTTAGTCATAACTTTACCATTATTACATAATGCACAGGAGGGCAAAAAGTTGATGGAGCATTCACCGGATTGCACTTGCGATTGCAAGATTTTCTTCAGTTCTTCCGTTACTAAAGATTTATCATCATCCAATGCGAGTTCCAGCTCATCGTCTTCATCGTCCGAGCTGATACCCATATTGTCGATTTCAAAGTTGTTATCGTCATCACTCGAACTATTTTGCGCGTCCTTTTTAATATCATTAGCAACTCCTCGATGTAAACTTAAGTGCATTTGAAGATCATTGGCGTGTGCAAAATTTTTACTACATATTTCACAAGTGTGAACATTTGGAAAATTCTCGTCTTCGTTAACTTCGCATTCAAGTTTTATTTCCTCGGGCCTGAGTATGTCCATTTTTTTGAACCTGAAAAAAAAATTACGTTATTTATTTATTTAAATGAAAAATAACATCAAGGATTGCACTAATAGTAAATTTGATATATTAACAACAAAGCGGCACTTATCACTTAAAAATGTTGTTTTTGAAAAAACTCATAAAAAATTTTAAATTTCATTTTTTCAAATTCTTCACGAAAATATCTCACTACAAATACCACATTTTAAATTTGGCGAGTTTACACAGTTTCCGGTTTCCCTGCTGTGCTCTCGGACACAGAAGATCCTCAGTTTAACATACATTTTAAGCTATAGCAAGAAAAGATTTAAACACCATTAGTTCCAGACCAGAAAAGTATTAGGCAATAGAGCCAGCAGGTAGACTTTTAGTGAGCGAAAAATCCTATTAAAGATGTAGCCCGATCATTCTAGACAAAATTTCACTAAATATCTCACTTAAATGAAGTATGAAATTTTTTGACGCAGTTGGGTTTCAGTGATGGATTTAGACTATGAAACCACAGTTTTAGACCAAAATTTTGGATTTTGTGTTCTATCGATTTGCAGGCGTATTTTGCATTTCTAGCTAAAAATGGTGATAACCAAATTTGCAGAGAATTAAATGTTCTACCTTTTTTATGTGGACAATTTTGTTCTAAAATAATTATTTATTGCTAATAGTAAGCAGAAAATGTGAAAAATTCCGGAAATGGAAATGTTAAAAAACGTTGGCGTAAGACTTGGTGGTTTCCACCTAGGATAAAATTTCTTGGGCGCAATAGGTAAAATAATGACAGACAGTGGATTGGTTTACGCCTACTAGAGAAACCACGTTAAAAAAATGTGCCGAAAACTCCACCTCTATGGTCGGTGGTATGTAAATGAAAAGAGTCGCTTCAGCCATGCCTCTGTGTTGAACGTGTTCTCAGCGGTAATTCATTCGTCGTAGGAAAAAATTGTTTCTACGAAAGTTGTAGGGAATTTAGTCCTCTACAACTTTGTCATTTGAATGTGTCACTTATTTTTAATAAAAATAGTCCAAAAGTTGAAAAAACTGGGTTAATCTCCAAATTTTTCACACTTTTTGCTTTTATTGGCAACAAATAATTATTTTACAACAAAATTGTCCACATAAAAAAGGTACAAAATTTAATTCTATATAAATTTGGTTATTACCATCTTTAACGAGAAATGCAAAATACGCCTGCAAATCGATAAAAGACAAAATCCAAAATTCCGGGAAAAAAGCCAAATCAAATTTTAGTCTAAAACTGTTATTTTATATTTTACTCCATCATTGGAACCTAATTGCGTCAAAGAATTTCATACTACATTAAACTGAGGTAAAATTCCTAGATTGATTGGACTAACATGCTAACCACTAGTCATTCGGCCATCTAAATTCAAGCAGAAAAATATCATATTTAAAAGATAAAAATGATCAGGCATAATAAAACAAAAATTACATAAGAATATTGACAAATTGTTTACTTCGTCAACTCCATTTTGGAAGAGAGAATTTCAATTTTAAATTTTATTAAAAATTGAAATTTATTTTAATTAGTTTTTCATTGCATAAATAAAAAGTCAAGAATAGAAAAAAAGTATGTAGATTTTTTATGCTTGGTCATTTTTATTACTATCTACTATTCAACAATTCAGCACCCGGACGTAAATTAATTTCACCGAAACCTGACGAATAAAATGCTACCATGAAAAATAAGCACTACGTCACAACCATGTGAATATAATATCGAAAACCGGTTATTTGAAGTGAAAATTAGTAGTAGGAATGACGGTGAAATACGTAATTTATTGAGTCGAATGCGACCAACAGGTAAAGAAAATCAGAACTAGCAATATATGAGTTTTTAATGGCCAGTTATGTCTTCCGACACTGTGCCTGATCAATTCAAGTCCTTTCGTGAAAAACCACTTAGCTCCATTTCCATTTCTCGTTGAGTTATTTTGAATTCATGAAGGTGTCTGACCCAACACTTGGGTCTCATACCATCGATATGATGGTCGATCTGTTAAAATTGATTAAAGTCGTTAAGGCGATAGGTCTGACCAGAGTAATTAACTAGAGCTATTATTTCTTCTTCCCGTATTTTCCTAAATTTTACAGTGAATTCTGCAAGATCAGTTGAAAGCTTTCCCATGTGATTTTGATCCTTCATCCTCGATGCCGTAGAACGATTTAAATTTTCCATTCTGACAAAGAGCAGTTTATAGCAAGTGTGACACCATCTTGGTTAAACACGGGGCAGCCCAGTGCTCTATTTTAAGTCCATTACTTCTTCTGATCAACATCAATTTATTCCATAGTTGTATACCGGATAAGCTTCTTAACTTTAGATGGGATATGAATATACCTATGCCTGACAGAAAGTCGTCTTTAGGTCTGTATTGTCGTGTTTCAAACATTAATTTTGATTTTTTTTTTTAATTTAATTATGAAGATTTTGTTTGTTTCTATTTTATTTCTTAATTTTGTAAATAATTTTTAAATTTAATAATGGCGCGCGTAAATTTTAAGTTGGCGTCAATTTTGGTAATGGGCTTTCCGAGGATGGCCGGCGAGGCGGTTGAGACGAAGTTGGTCTCCCGAATGTGTTTGAAATTTTGATTCCGATTTGTATTTGAGAATAAATTTATTTAAGTTTTTGAGTATGTGATTTTTATTATAATTTTGAGAGTAGGTCCATATTTGAAATTGGATATTTTTGATGAGATTGAAATTTAAAATATTGGTATAGCTCGTGCCAAGTAGAAATAGAAATCATCGTTTTTCAGCAATAACTTTCTTGATTTTTGAGATACAGCAAAAATTGTAATATACAAATTTAAAGAACTAATAAAATTCTTTAAGTTCGTATATACAAGTTTAGTCTAATCTGCAAGCTAGCTCCACTATAAATATTCTTCATCACTTTAGTATACCTCGAGTCTACCCTAGCGTTATCTAGTGCCTGAAGAAAAGCCCAAGTTTCTATTGAGCCGAAGGCTTTGCTGTAATCAACAAATGCCAAGTGTATAGAGACATTGTATTTCGTGCATTTGTCGATTAATAAGCGTAATGTCTGTAGATGGTAGATGCAGATTCGACTAGACAGAGAAGTCTGCAAAAACCGATAAGATTACCATTCATAGAGGGGCCCGGCAGGGAGACTCGATGTCTCCAAAGTTGGCTCTTAAAAACGTCTTTAAACAACTAACTTGGGAAAGAAAAGGTATATTAATAGACGGAAAATATCTAAGTCATTTACGTTTCGCGGACGATATAGTTATAATTAGCAGTACGGCCGAAGAACTGAAAAATATGCTTCAAGAACTTAATCAAGCATCTCAACGCATAGGGCTAAAAATGAACCTAGCCAAAACAAAAATTCTATCAGATGGGGAAGAAGCACTAGAAATAATAGAAGTGGACGGTACCGTAATAGAAAAAGTCGACAAGTACATATATCTAAGCCATAAAATAAAATTGGGAAAAGGAAACCGAGAGGCTGAGATAGGAAGAAGAAAAAACCTAGCATGGGTAGCCTATGGAAAACTGCGGCACGTGCTCGCAAACACAGAAATCCCAATAAATTTAAGGCGAAAAGTGTTCGATTCGTGCATACTGCCGATGATGACTTACGGGTTGGAGAGTTGGTGACAATGACTATTACCAACAAGAGTGCAGAGAGGCTAAGGGTGGTGCAGAGGGCAATACGAGACAAAATAAGAAATAGTGAAATAAGAAAAAGAACTGGAGTTGTGGACGTGATAGAGCGTGTTGTGCGTCTGAAATGGTGTTGGGTCGGGCACGTTGCGAGGCAGGATTACAACAGGTGGACAGTAAAGATAATATAGATTGGAAGCCAAGAACGACGAAAAAGAGCAGAGGTAGACCCCAGAAGAGATGGCTCGATGATGTCAAAAAAGTGGCGGGTCGAGAGTGGTTACGAAGGGCCAAGGAGAGAGGTTTAGAGCAGATTAGGAGAGGTTTATGTCCAGGAGTGGACCCAGAAAGGCTGACAAAGAAGAAGAGAGAAGATACAAGTTTTACTGTACCTCAAAAATCAAGAAAGTTATTGCTGAAAAACGATGAGTGTCGGTTCTATTTCTACTTGGCATGAGTTCTAGTTCAAACTGACCCTTATTTAAATTTTACTGCCATATTTTTACATTTGAAAGAGTTTGGAGAACTTAAAATATCTTATTCCCTATTTTTCCTATTAACGTAGGACCAAAAGCATTTTTTTAAAAGAAGAAATGGATTAGATTTCTTATTGTATATTTCTACTTAAATGAAATCCTTAAAGGTAAAAGTTTACTCTAAATGTTTACTTCTTCTTGTAAAAGAGTATCACAACAAGGAGAAGTTATGATAGGGTAATATTTTTGTTTACAAAGAAATTTTACATAGTTGTGTTGGTATACACTGAAAAAAAAAGGTACATCAAAAATTCATCATTATTCAGCCGATGAACAAAATTGATCATATTGATGAAATATTCATAGTATTGATGAAAAAATCATTATATTGATAAAATTTGTTCATCAATATGATGAATTCTGTTCATCGGCTGAAAAATGATGAACTTTTCATCGGCTGAAAAATGATGAACTTTTCATCAATATGATGAACCATTTTTTTCAGTGTACTAAATATTATCCCTGAAATTTACACCTCCCGTTTTTCTAAAAATTTTTCAAGTTTAAACATTTAAAAAAATGACACATTTCAACGTTAAATAGCGCCGATGGGGTACCAGATACAAATCTAAAATTTTAGCCTATAATAGTACTATCGAGTGACCGACCATACACCCGATCATAGGGAAATAACTTAGGAACTTAATATTTTTTCAATTCCTATTTCGGAATTCCACTGACGAATTAATAGAAATTTTTGAATTAAAAATTGCAATGTAATTAAATTACTGCTTTTAAACTTTTATTCAGTTTTTTTTAAATGGGCTCACCTTTAGCTGATAATCTGCCCGAATGGCCCCTGGTCCCAATAAGTCTGTACATATCTCTGATTTAAAGAAACTTTTTTTCCACATTTAAAGATATTACATACCTACTTGATATTTTGTATTTTAACTATTGTTAAATACTAAATAATAAAATAAAAAACTGAGCTTATAATAGTTATTTATGTATCAAGGGCATTATGAAGATGTTTATGTCAAGGGCAAATAATGTAAAAGGTAGGGGGCCGCTAGGCCCGAGAGTTTTTAAGTTGCCCGAGAGCATAAACATCGAGTAATGCCCGTGTTGCATAAAACGTTTTATGTTACACTGCATTTGAATTTCAGAAAATTTATAAATTTTGAATTTAAATTTGCTAAATTTCCTAGTTTGCCGTGACTTGTGCATATAATTGCGATGAGAGGGCATAATAAGCGGGCAATATGATTTATACGCCCTAGGGTATTATAGCATACTTAATATATTTCGTTGTCAAGTTTTTGTTTTGAACCCCAATTTGGCGCCAATTTAGATGAATTTTACAGGACCCCACTGAATTTTCCAAATCAAATTCCTGACTTTTTCAGGTTTTCCTTGCCAAAAGATAAAAAAAAGGTAAAAAATCTTAATTTTAAAATTAAATTTAATCTTTTAAATTTCAAAATAACTAAAAATTAATTCCCATGTCATAGGCCATAAGAGATGTCAAGGTTGGATGGTGTTATATATGTTACGGTCAATGACGTAAATTGGGCATTAACGTCTATGGCCGGGCAATGACGTCAATGGCCGGGCAATGACGTCAATGCCCATTTACGCTGGCCATTAACGTCATTGACCGGCCATTAACGTCATTGACCGGCCATTGACGTCAACGCCCGTTAACGGTGGGCAATGATGTAAATATTTTCATTTGATTTTAAGATTTGCGTCTTTGGCCGGTCAATAACGTTAATGGCCAAAATGGATTGGACAATGATGATATTATGGAATAACTACTATAAAGAACAGCAAAATGGCAATTTAAATTTGACAGCCAACTGGCAAGTGATATTTACATACATATATCGATACCTTAAAAGAATAGTGTAACAACTCAAAAACTCATATTTGACGGCAATACTGTAACAACTCTGGTTTTTTGTTGCTTTTTATTTAAAACAACAAAATTTGCTTTTTAATTCATAAGCGGCACATTTTTCTACATAATAATAATGTAAAATTTTAGAATTTTAGTATAAAAAAACAACAAAAAACTCGAGTTGTTACAGTATTGTCGTCAAACATGAGTTTTTGAGTTGTTACACTATTCTTTTAAGGTATCGATATGTTGTATTTATTGTATTGTAATATAATAATATGTATAATCATATATTAACAAAAATAATAAAAATTAAATAATAATGAAATAAAAATTTTTAAATTAATCATTTTTATTCTGGCACGGGAGTGACCCTTGGCACTTAGAATTGCAAGTTTGTTTTCTGGCGCGACACGCACATTTATTATTTTTACATCCACCCTTGACAACGCTTGTAACCTTGGCTTCTTAAAACACTGCTTTCAGCTGCTGCTTGTCTAATTTTCTTTGATCGTATCCCTAATATTTTCTAACAAAATTAACTTTTCAGTATCCCTTAATAATTAGTATTAATTGCAAAGGCACATTTAATATATTACTTTCAGATGGAATCTATAGAACAATATAATTTCGTCATTGCCCACCCTGTATTGGGCATTGACGTCATTACCCGGACAATGATGTAAAAACCACACATGGAATTTTAAATGTCAACATCGCCCAAAATGCATGGTCATTGACGTCAATGGCCGGTCAATGACGACAATGCCCAACCAAGCTGGGCATTAACGTTATTGTCCGGCCATTAACGTTATTGTCCGGCCATTAACGTTAATGGCCGAATTGTCATCATTGACCGTAACATATAGGTACATATACCATATACCCGATATTTACAGTTTCAGATTTTACTACAAGCAAAGATATAGCCAAAAAAAGTAAACATTCCAGGTGAACTTTGACCCTTTAGAATTACATTTAGGTGAAAATAAATAAATGTTAATCTTGTAGCCCACTTCTTTGTAAACATATTCCTTTTAACTCAACATTGATGGGTTAAATAGAAGATAAGATTTTTCAGTTTCCGTCAACTCTTTGAAATGCAAGAAATGCCAAACAGATATGGCCACCACATCAAAACAAGACAATAAAATTTAAATCATGGTAATTTTGATCTACCGACATGTTAGACAGTTTACGCACAAAAATTCAATTGTTTCTTAAAATGACCCAGATCGTAACATGGAAGTCTTACTGAATATTTTAGAAAAATCTGTAAGTTTTCTTAAAAATCCAAATTTAAAGTAAGAAGTTCTATCCGATGTATATACAGTGGAGACCGGTTATGACAAACCTTAAAGAACTGATTAATTTGGTACGAATAACCAACAAACAATATTATATTTGGTAAATATTTACCTTTGACCACTTTCTCAGAATATAAATTAGTTACCGAAAACAAAAGTTAGTTTTAACCGAACACCACTGTAATAGGTGAATTGGTTCTAGAACATGATTTTATCTGCAACGTAAATAATTACTAGAAAGATAACTGCAGAAAAAATCGGTCAGATAAAACCGAACTACTCAACATTAATAGAAAATAGTATTTACAACAAATTTTGTCTAAATATTATCTGAATTTTCCAAAAATAATGTAAGTTAGAATAACATTTTTCAAAGATGCCGCAATGGTAGCGGTCCTCGGTTGAGGCATCTCAAGTCCAACACACGGCTACATTATTCTAACCTTAATTCATAGATAAAGTGTATGTTGGTACCGAAAGGATACTTTAAGACGTAAATTGAATCCAACAAACTTCCCTCCCGGAGGGAGGCTGCTTCGAAGAAACTGCATTATGATCATAGTGAAAATTAATTTTAAAACTTATCTTCCTTTATCAATGCCACAAACTTTTAAAATCTTTTACCTTGTTTTACTGTAAATAAAGGTACACAACAAGCTAGGAGTAAATGATTAAATTATAAAATGATAGGTAAAAATTGAGGTTAAGTTTGGGGATTTTGTCAGATAAATTCTAAAATTTAAAAACTAACATTATTTAGCAAACTATAAAATAATTCTTAATAAAATATTTACCTATTTCAATATATTTGAGGTTTCAATGCAGATGAAGTTGAAAAACACAAAATAGCAGTTAATGGTGATACACACTAAACCCACATCACAGTAGTTATTTGCACGCTGGTTACACGATGCGGAATTACGTAAAATGTATTGCGGAAAATTTCGCGTTTAAATAATCACTTCTTTGCGGTGTCGACAAAAAATGATTTTTCAATATAAATTTATTATAATTATTATGCACCTACCTATATAATTAGGTATATTAATAAATGTTACAATCAGAAAAATTGTCTACTTCAGACTCAGACCGACAGATGGTCAATTTTTCCGAAGATTTAATGAATTAAAATCAAAAAACCCAAAAAATGTAGAACTACAATGTAAATAATTTATTAATAATAAAGGTTCCCAAATTAAAAAAATTTTGGATTAGCAATTTCTTATCCTATAAATTTTACGTAAATTATTATTTAATAATTATATATAATTATTATTAAGATGGGACGACCAAGAGTGACGTAACGGAAAACAAGTTCAAGACGCGCAGATGATAATGATGATGATATAATTATTATTATAATTAAGATCATTTTATAAGTATTATAAAAAAAAACTTAAATTTTTATTAATTATATATAATTTAATTTATTTATTATAAAACTTTCCTATATACTCCTGCAGTGGCGGATCCAGACGATTACCATAGGTGGGCGCCAAAATAAAAATTTATTAAATATGAAAAATAGAAAGTAGTAGCAATATCAAAAATAATGTTTTTTTATAAATTAAAATTTTTTGGGTGAAAAAATTAATAATTTTTTGAGCTTGAAGGGAGAGTGATCTCCCCCCCCTGGATCCGCCACTGGCCCTCTTAAAATACCACGCAAAGTAATTTTTTATGTAGGGATAAAAACAGGGGGGGTTACCCCCAAATGATTCATCAAAACTCAATAAAATTGACTAAATTTTATTAGTTTCAAATATTTATTATATAAATTATTATTAGAATATTTTTATTTACCCCCCCCCCTCCTGTTAATTTCACTACGAATGGATCGGACCCGACTACAAGGAAACCCCCACACTGGTTAGTAATGATTGACAAAAAGTAACAATTAGTTTTTTAGAATGGAAAACTAAAAAATGCTACTATAGTTAAACTTACCTTATATTTAAATGGAAACTCTCTCGATTTAGCCCTCCTAGCCCAGTAGCCCTCCCTGATAAAAATAATGTTTACCACAAAGTTTTAAAATTAAAATACTTTAAATTATTTTTACTTATTTATTCATTCGGTTACCACTGACGCGCACGAATGGATTAACGAGATTCTGCAAAATAATTATTTTAGATAAAAAACATTTTCTAAATACGCCACTGTTATACCACATTGGGTTGAAATAATAATCATATTCAATAAACATATTTATTCTGTATAAAAGATTCAAATCTACGTATTTGTGAAATATAAATATATTAATAATATATAGATAGTTAACTGGTTAAATAAAAGCAGCATTTTTATTTTTTAAATTAATAGTTGTTAACAAAAATAAAAACACGAATGTACTAGATGTAGAGTATCGGAGGTAATCCACGAGTATATAGATACATCTAGGGATACGCCATATGAATTAGTGACATGATTAATCCAAGCTAAAAGGAAACTCGCGATCATTGGGTCGTTCCCCTCTCTCGCCCTTACATCACAATTACCTATACATTTCTAAGAGCTTATAGCATTTTAAAACTTAAGCAACACTTGAGTATTGCGCACTGGGCCGCACAACAAATTAAATTCAACGCTTAAAAATTAAGTAAGTATAAAAATAATTTGGTATCAGTGGAAATTAGTCGTGATTTTTCTTATGATTATTTAATAAAGTTCGACTAACAAATGCTTTGTCGCACAAGTCGCATTTGTAAGGTTTCTCGCCGGTATGGCCTCTCATATGAATAACCAATGTACTTCTCTGTGTAAATTTTTTGTCGCACATTGAACAAGAATGTGGCTTTAATCCGGTGTGAACAAGTACATGTATCTTTATCCTATTTTTGGTATTAAACCTTTTTCCGCAATCATGGCATTCAAAGGGTTTAATACCGGAGTGAATAAATTTATGGTCTCTCAAACTGGTACCACAAGAACAAGTTTTCCCACAGACGTCGCAAACAAATTTCTCTTTGTTTCCGTGGGCCACTTTAAGGTGTTTCGTGACCAAGTGTTTCAGATTAAAAATTTTCTTACAAATTGGACAAACATGGCAAATTGGAACTTTATGGACAATGCTGTGTTTTTGTAAATAATAATAATTTGGAAAGACTTCCTTGCAGATGTTGCACTCAATATTGGTAGCATGTGTATTCCTAAAATGTTCGTTTAAGATCGAAGCATAACTGAATTTTTTATCACAAAGATTGCATTTGAACTCTCCAGTATTCGAATGTCTCCGAACATGGATAACCAAGTAACTTTTATATTTGAAGGACGCTTGGCAAATATGGCACACCCACTCTCTTTTCTCACTGTGACTCTTCATGTGATATTTCAAAACGTACTTTGATTTGAAACGTTTTAAACAGACTTTACACTCATGATTTCTCTCCTGATCATGCGATTTTCTATGGAGAGTAAGCGCAGTCTGATTTGAACAAGGTTTTCCACATTTATCGCAAGTATACCCCAATTTGCTATGCTTTAAGTGCACATGTTGAGCCACTTTCTCAACCGTAAAAAGTCTTTTGCAGAATATACAAGTGGCAATAGAAAGAGGTGGAAGCAGTTTCAGCCGTTCCATCCATTCTTCGACATTAACTTGGCTTGGATCTAATTTTGGCAACTCCGTCTGAGTAGTATCTGGATTATTTGTAACCACATACACCATATTAGTTTTTGGAAAATATAATAACCCAGGCACTGTAAGATTTTCCGAAATGTTATTCTCTGATTTGATCTTTAATATCCTAAAACAAAAGTGTTTGTTATAAAGTGATGACAAAATTCAAAATGAACGTAAGATTTTGTTTTAGTTTTAAGTTAAACAAAAGCTTTTATTCAAAATTCGAAATTCTTCTTTGATTAATCGTTTTTGCCCTTTTGGATACACGATCCATTAAATAAAGTACCACTGGTCCTGTTACCAACAGAAAATTAAAACACAAACGCTTTCACATTATATAGAAATTTAGAAATAGGCCTTTGTTCGACTAACAATTATTCGACTGACTATTTGTTCGACATGGAATATTATACGACATACATTTGTTCGACGAGAAACATACGATGGCACTAAAACTAAATTTAGAATAATCTTTGAATGAATCTGAATATAATTGGTATATTCAAAAGTAGAATTTCCAAAATTTTGAAATTTAAAGACTTCCTAAGCTTATTTACTTAATTATGTTCATAAATTTTTGAACAAATATTTACGTATGTATCGAAATCTTAAAAAAGAAAGAGGTTTATAGAATCATTTATTCTGCAAACCAAAGAGAAATAATATGTGATTTTGCACAATTTTGTACTTTTTTTGCCCAATTGAAACTACGCGATTGCGTACTTTTCCTGCATAATTGTGTGGATTAGCAACACATATTTCTCTCTGTGTATGAATAAACTACCATTGTAAAAATACTTCTATTTTTTACAATGTATGGCATTAAAATTTAAAATATCGTCGAACAAATGTATGTCGTATAAAATTCCACGTCGAACAAATATTTATTCGCATAAATGTTTAGTTGAATAGATGTTAAGTCGAACAGCTGTTGTCGAACAAAATTCCAGATAAAATCAGCATGAGGGCTAAGTGTTAAACTTACATGTAAAGATTACAAAGTAATAAAACAGGTATCTTTTTAATAAAATGTTTATTATACAATATGGTAATCGTCAAGCCATTTTTAATTAAGCCTTTAACCCGACCGAACCCGGGTGATTTTAATATGGAACCCGGGTGATTTTAATATGGAACCCGGGTTCCATGTGTTCATAATTTGCACTTGTCTTTCAATATGAGCATAATCCTCATCGTCGGAAGAGTTGTCTACAAATAGAGATTTGTCAGTGTCCATTGAAGCCATCAAGTACCTCGGATTCTTCGGAGTTTTTAATCCACCACAACTACTACCTCTTCCCCGATCCGCGCTTCTTTTTTCTGTTATTTTGTCAATCGACTCACGTCAACCAGTGTTATATGTGGTAGAAGTAATAAGGGCTGCTGAGGAAGCTTTTCGTCTTCTACTTGAACTTTTTCCCACTGAGAATCAGGCAAAATTTCAGCAGATAAAACTCTTGCATTTGAAGGTCCAATTTCATTTTCTGAATCATTCTCCAGCGCTGCCGCTGTAAAATCTGATTCAGCAAAAACGTTCCTGTTTATTGGGTAGATGCCCGTCGCTCTAAAACCATTCATGGCTATATCATCAGTTTGACATTCCAGATAAGCTTTCCCAAATAATCCTGAAATGTCAAAAGGAGTAAGCTTTCTTTCAGAGTGCAATAAAAATTTCCGTATCTCTGCATTATAACAGTCTTTTAACGCCTCCATGAAAGTTTTATTTAGGGGCTGCAGTTTGTGAGTAGAGTGTGGAGGTAAACAAATTATCTCTATGTGGTTTGCTTTAGCAAGTTCGAAAATCTCAATATTTTTTGTATGCGAATAGTTACCATCGAGTATTAAGAGAACTGGAGATTCTTCTGTTGGATTCGTCTTCTTTATGAAGTGTTGAAACCATTCAGTAAAAAGATTTAATTGGATCCAACCAGAAGGATGGTTCCTGCCTAAACTACCAGGTGGAGCTCCTTTCATTAAATTTTTTGTCATCTTCTTCTTAGGAAAAATTATCATCGGTGGTATGAACGTTCCACCAGCACTCATCGCGCACACAATTGTAATAAGAGAGCTTCGCTCAGCAGGCGTCAAGGCTCCTATTTGACGTTTCCCTTTGGATTCAATCACTTTGGGAGTTTTGGATTGTAGAACCGATAATCCACACTCTTCAACATTAAATATTCTATCAGGTGGATAATTGTGTTTTGTGTATTCCGTTTCCAAAATATTAAAAAAATCGTTCACCAAGTCTGGATTAACCTCTTGAGAGTAAATAGGCTTTCTAACAGAAATTTTGTTTCTGTTCAAAAAATGATCTAACCAGCTTCGACCAGCTGCATCATTTTTGAATGGATGTTTAATGCCATTTTTTACTGCAAGTTGATAGGCAAGTCGTTGTACATCTCCTCCAGTGAGACCATAAAATTTGGATTCCATCAAAGGTAAATAATTAACGAGCTCTTCCTCGAGAGCAGCTGGTAGAATCGTCGGTCTTCCTAATTTTGTTTTTACCACTACATCACTCGGCAGTTCGCTTTTCACAAATCTGTGCAATGTTGTTCTGGGAATACAAAAATATTTTGCAGCCTTATTTATTCCCATTTTCTTTTCACGGACTATTTTGACCGCTTCCGCCATAGCGTTTTGGTCCCAGGTTTTCCTCTTACCTTTTGTTTTGGGTGGCAAATACTCGTATTTGCAAGGAATTCTGAAAAAAATTAATATATACTACTTATAGTCCAGATAACTCGGAAATGAAATTTTCTTTGCTTAAACCTTTTGCTTTAGTATCAGAAAAAAGAAATTAGTTCTAACGGTTCGTTATTATAAGGTAAGGCTACTCTGTGCTCTAATCTTCAAAGAGTTTGCTGATCCAATCAAATCGTCCAGGAATTCCTAGGTCTGTTGTAGAGCTCAGTGTATACGGACCTTTTAGCCACCGGGACGAACTATAGAAGGTATGCTCTAATTCGACATAATTTCCAGCAAAAAATAAAGTACTGTAAAAATGATCTAAAGACGTAGTTGTGCCTTGATGAGAAGAACAAGTATAATCCCCAGAGCCCTATTCTCAAATTAGAGTCAATTTTATATCAAATTTAGTAAAATTTACTTCAAATTTAGTAAAATTTCTTCAAATTTAGTAAAATTTACTTCAAATTTAGTAAAATTTACTTCAAATTTAGTAAAATTTACTCCAAATTGGAGTGAGGCTGGTTTGAACTTCAATTGAAGTAAAAATTACTTCAAAATACCAAAAAAATTTCTGTGTAGTTCCGAAAAGTCATGAATGAAGAATAGAAAATTTAAGAAAATTAGACCACATTAGAATATGTGTGTGGGTATAAAATATTAAATTAAATAAATAAATACAAAAATTAATATCATAAAAATCTAGAGTTACAGAAACTACCCAACAACTCAGCGCGCTTAACATTTTGCTAGGCTCTTTGGTGCACTTTCAAGATATTTTTCAAGCCGGAAACGCAAATTTGATAATAACTTTTAGAAAGGGACTTAGGCCACACAGAGAAAAAAACAATCCTCGCAATAATTTTGAAGTAAACATTGCATCAATTTATTATAGTAAATTTTATATCAAATTTAGTAAAATTTACTTCAAATTTAGTAAAATTTACTTCAAAATTGGTGTGAGGCTGACTTGAACTTCAATTATAGTAAAAATTACTTCAAAACCCAAAAAAAATTCTCTGTACAAGTTACTGATTGCTGTAAACTGTTTCATTATCAAAATACGATATGTGATGTATATTTAAAATTATAGGTAACATAAAATGTAACAATATTAAAAAGTTTATAAACGTGAACAAAGAAAATAGTGAACATTTCAAAATTATATATATTGCTATGACCTCCTTATATAAAACAAAAAATATATACCTAACTATTCGTGATTTTTCTTGTGATTATTTAATAAACTTCGACTGACGAAAGCTCTCTCGCACAATTCACATTTATATGGCTTTTCACCGGTATGCATCCTCATATGGATGACAAGAGTGCTTCGTTGGGTAAACTTCTTCTCACAAGTCGGACAGGTGTAACGTTTTTCCCCCGTATGCGTTCGTACGTGACACTTGAGAGTATTCTTATTGTTAAACTTTTTCCCACAATTATAACATTCAAAAGGCTTAATATTCAAATGAATAAACTTGTGATCTCTCAGGCTGGTGGTGGTGCTGAAAGTTTTTCCACATAAATCGCACATGTGCTTATCTTTAATCTTATGGATTAGTAGGTGTCTCTGTAAACTGAGATCCATATCAAAAACCTTATTACAAATTTTGCAAATATAGCTTTGAGGATCACTAGGATCTCGATGTGATCTGCTGTGTTTCTTTAAATGGTACAAATTGGTGAAGGTTTCGTTGCAAAATTTGCATTCCACGCATGTATTGTGGGAACTCTGAATGTGATTTTTCAAAAGACATGGAATCGAAAAAGATTTATAGCAAAGGTCGCATACGTACTTTTTCGATTCGGAATGTTTCGTTTTATGGGAATACAAAGCAGATTTATTCTGAAAAGAGCATTCGCAGAAGTCACATATCCATGGACGTTCGGAGCTATGGTAAGTTTCGTGACGTCGCAATCCACTGGGTGTAGCAAACGCTTTACTACAAATTGAACATATATGGTTGCGATCCCCGTGGACGATTTTTTTGTGATAATTCCGTTGCTTGTTTTTGTTAAACAGTTTTCCGCACACATCACACGCAAAATTCTTCTCTTTATCTCCATGCTCCCTAATTATGTGATGCTTTAATTCCATCAAAGGGAGAAGGGTGTGGCACATTTTACAACTGACTAGGGCACGTGGTTCAACAGCTTCCTGAGAATCTTCCAGTTTAGGCTCAACAACCGAGAGAGCTTCCGGAAGAAATATTTTTACTTGGGCATCTAAGTTGTTTTTTCTAGGTGTTGTTTCAATATTAGGGGTTTTATTTCTTGAAATTTTAATTAGATCCTTAAACCTAAAAAAGAAATATTTTAGAACCTCTACCATCAAATGTATGTATTACCAAGGCTTTCACAGAAAATGCAAAACCATAGGCACCGATCAAATCAAATATTATTTATTAGTTACCAGGAATGAGAATACCTTACAAAGAACGCGTTATGCCTGGAAAGAGACAAAGCTTAGTTTTTGACTCAAAATATTAAATTTTTGAAAACTATCCAAATGCGCACCACGAGTAGTATTACTTTACTCTTGTAATCTATTTTTTGAAGCAGCAAGTGGTTCCCAATGATTATGCATATATTTGCAGCAAGGCGTTTTGATAGATGAAGCCGGCCGCAAAAATAAATTGAATTTCGTTAATTATAGCCGAATTAAACTTAAAAAGCCTTTCTACTCCTACGGCTTCGGGAATTTTTATTTATTATTTTATTACGATTATCGACTACTGGCTGCTTTAGGGATGTTTTTAATGAGTACAGTTCTCAGAATTTTTTTAAATTTTTTTACTCAACCCAAAAAAGTTAGGAATTTTTCAAAAAATGGCTTTTTTATTTTCTAATAGCTATAACTTTTTCAAAAATTGACCTTTCAGAACTGCATTATATTGAAAATTTTTGGTTTTAAATGTACGTACTTTTCAGAAAAAAATACCAAAATAATTTAAAATGATAAACTTCATGAAATTTTTGGATTTCCCAATTTATGTTTGAAAAATTAATCTTGGAATTGAATTTTATTTGAAAGGTGGCCGGGAAAACCTTAAGATTTGTAAATTTTCCGGTGGTATTCAATTATAATTTTATAAAATTTTCGAAAAATTCGAAAAAAAAAACGATTTGTAATAGAGCATGAGACTCTTTTAGTTCAAATTTTATCTCAAAATTGAAATTCAAATGTTTCGAATTAATTTACCAATGTAAAATGGAATTCAAAAAATTTTCGAGATTTAATATTTCTCACTTTTCCTGACTAAGTAACTCATCCAACTTCCAACTATTCTTATTGAGGCAAAATTTAGATAACTTCCAGCTGAAATAAATCGAACAAATTCATTTGCGCAAATCAATCACTTATATTCTTAAAATCAAATCAAATCACTAAAAATCACTAAGGTACCCGGTTCGAATCCGGAAAGAGTCTAAAATGTCTTATAATCGTCTCCGTGCTTCGGAGGGTACCTAAAGCCGGTTGTCCTTCTGGGTTGATGATTTCCTATCAGCAGCTGATCATCCAGAGTTACGGGCACATAAAGAGCTGAGATATAAAACAATTAATATTATGCTCACGAACTAATAGTGATTTCGGCACCTCTTCGATTGAAGATAGTCCACGGTCAAGGCAAACAGGAGAAGAAGAAATCGCTAATTACAAACGCAATTAAATCAAATTTACCAGAAACCAACTCTGGTATGTCCGCTAACTGCTGCTTCAACGGCAAAAGGCACCGTTCTTCCCCCACGTTCGCACAATGCCAACTTAATTGGTAGGCGGGAAAAAGAGCAATTCAAATTTTTACAGAAATAAAATATTAACAAATATTTACAAAAATATTAAAATAATCAAAATTAATTTTAAAACATGACAATATGTTGACGACTTCTCCAACGAGATCTTGGCGTTCCTAGTGAATAACTTATTATGCCTAGGTCTAAGTCAATTCAACATTATGCAATTTATTATACATTTAATTGTCAAAAAATGAGTGGTGCAGATTCTAATTCCAATATTTTAATTCTTGAAACACAAAACGTTTCGCTCCCTCCTCCGCACCGTGGAGTAAGGCGCTGGCCAGATGAAGTATTAGTAGTATTGGTATGAAGGATGGTACCCTCGGTGGGTGCTGTCACGATATATAACTGAAATTCATCTAAAGGAGTGAAAAGTCCGATTTATGATCAAACCAATCACAAAACACCCACGCAAGCCTTCGATTTTTGAATTCTACTTACCCCAGTAACTGTGGTCAAATGAAGAACTCCAAATCATAACAGATAGCCGTCCACTTTATTAGCTTAGTAGGTTAGCCGAACAACTGCTGCCTCTAAGGTACTCGGTTCAAATCCAGGGAGAGCCTAAAACTATCATATGACCGTCTTCGTGCTTCAGAGGGCACGTAAAGCCGGCGGTCCCTCTGCGTTGATGATTGCCGTCATCAAAAACAGGGTTACAGGCATTCCCCAATCCGGATTTAGAAACCGTGGGGTCTAAATGCTAACACCTTTTTTCCAGAAGAAAAATATTCAGAAATAAAACAAGTCTTCTCCTCCAAATTCTTTTGTTAAAGAGACGAGTTTTGGAAATCTATACCAACAGTCCCATCATCGCTCTCTACACACACGTAAGGGCTGATATGATGGAAACCTTTAAACCTCTTTAAACCTCGTAAAAATTACAAGTAGTCAGTATTCTAAGGTTAACGAATAAAAAATATAATACTACCACTCACCTGGTCAAAGATCCAGCCCTCTTCAGTATTCTTCCATGAATCAGACCTTTTTCAAAAAGACTGACCATGTCGTTCTCAGGATGTTAGAATTAGTGATTAGTTCTTCATATTTGAAACTTACATCTTTAAAAAACAGATTTCGCATGTTATTTCATTATGTTTGAGTAAAAAGCGTTGTCCGGTATACAGCATGCTTGAAATGCAGCAATTCTTCAGGAAGCTATGAAAACATTAATATGGAGCCCAATATGATATGTGCTTATAGTATAAATATAAATATAAAATATAAATATTTTAGAAAAAATATTAAGTATGGGAGGTTTGATACAATATATGGGAGACTTGATACCGAAGAAATTAAACTCATTAAATAATTAATTGAAACAAAAGAAATTTATTTTGTAAGTATTGTAAGTATAATAATGTATTAGTATCCAAAGTTTTTTCTCTGGTCTTCATATCATCTCTTCTTTTATTTCTTCTAAATTGAAAGTATCTGTCCAGATTTCTGATTTAACAAACGGTATTATGTCGGTTGGACTTGAAGGCTCCGAATCGAGTTCCGAAGGTTCAGTTAGTTCAGGTTCTGGTGTTTCTTCGCGTCGAATTTCAGGTGGATTAATGACGCTTTCCTTGATAAAATCATACTCAGTGAAAATAAGGGAATCAAAAGGATATATTCCTGTGTTTCTAAAACCTTGATAGATAAATAAAGCTCGAAAGGCTTTCAAATAAGCTTCTGTTATCAGTGGAGTTATATTTTTCAAAGTAACAGTTTCTCCTGGGTGTTTCATCATGAAGTTATCACATTCATGGGTGAAAAAAGTTTTAAATGGGTTAAATACAGCAACTTCCAATGGCTGTAATCTATGGCTGGTATGCGGTGGTATTGTAAACAGTATAATGCCATTAGATTTACAAATATTGAAAACTTTGGATGAAATATGACTGGCATGGTTATCTAGTATAAGTAGAACTCTGTGTTTTGGGCTGCATCTTTCGAATTTGATGAAATGAGTCAAATATTTCTCAAAATTCTCCACCGTCATCGAACCACTAGGATCAGCAACGACTTTAGCACATGGAGGAGTATTTTTTGTCATGTATTCTTCTTCTCTTTCACGCGGGAAAATAATCATTGGTGGTACAGAGTTGCCGATAACATTAACAGCACAACAAATTGTCACAGTTTCTATTTGTTCGACAGATGCCTCCCTTGAAACGTCTTTTTGGGAAACCATTGTACTTGGCCTATGGGCCGTCTGTAAAACAGTTTCATCGTAGGCATATATTAAATGAGGCTTAAATTTTTCACGGTCGAAAAGGTCGCCATATAGTTCAAAAAATTTTTCCACAGTCTGTTCATTGAAACCAGGTCTACGACCAAGACTCGTGGCTTCTGGTGTTCGCAACGATAAATTTTTGTTTCTGCTCATAAATCCACGTAACCAATCATACGATGCAGCTTGATTTTTTACCCAGTTGGCTGGCATTTTCTTCTGGTGTTCCAAAGCATATATGAAAGCCAACTTGCGGATATTCTTCGGGGTCAATCCATAATTCATTTTCGAAGCCTCAAGTAGATATTCTGCCAATCTCACTTCCTCTTGGTCAGTAAATATTTGCGAAAATTTAAAATTTGGAACAAACTTTGTGTCATCCCCATGCTGCTTGTACTTTAAGACATATCTTCGCAAAGTCATTTTATCTATGTTGTACTTTTTTGCAGTTGTACGGAGCTTACCGCCACCTTTAATAATTTCTTTGACTGCAGCTTTCATTACTTCCGAGGACGTTGGAGTCCTCCTACATGACCGCCTACAAATATAATCAAAATTAAAATTTGGATAAAATTAACACTGGTTCGGGTCAAAATTTGACCTATTATCCAACTTTTTACTGTGCTACTATAATGTATTCAGAACAATACAATTTAGTGATGGGACAACTCGGCGCCAAACCAACTGGGCGTGAAATCAACTTGGCGTCGGCTGTTAACTCGTACGTTTAACCAAGTTACACAATAAATTTGTATTGAAAACTTAAATAAATAAATTTAATCGCTTAGATACCATGTTTGTATTGCAAGTCTGAAGCGAGTCATTTCTACAAGCTACTAATGGAGATGGGATGCTTAATAATCGGATGTCGAAATTGTGAACTTTACCTTTGTTATACCAAATAATGTAGTCGCCTGTTTATCTTTTTTGTAAGGTTTTTATTAAATTTTAAGTTTACAAATTGCCATTTATATAACACAAAAGCAACATTATTTTTCCTTCCCTTAACTCAATGCTTTGAGGAGGGGGGGATTCCACCATTCCTTTTTATTCTTCTAGTTGTTATGATTAATTTCTGGTTGATTTATTCCTGCATGAAGGATTCAATTATATTATACTTAACTTCAGGTTCACTTTCATCCAAAAATTTGTATTCGGTTTGTTGTGCGGAATCGCCTTTGTTGTTTTCAAGATCTTTTTTGGCCTTAGACCAAAAGTTGTATAATTCTTCTGATTCAATATTGCACGACCACTCGTCGTTGTTGTAATATGTATCCTGAAATCGAATTAATTCTTCAGGGTCAATTCTCTTTTCTATTTCTGACAGGATGCCATCCAAATAGCTGTTGGGATTCCCCTTTCCACTAACATGAGAACAGGTTATGCTTCTCTTATTAATCCATTTACTATTATAATCAATCAGTCTTGAATCAAACGGAAAGAACCCACACCGTTTAAAACCATTTCTGATTGTCTCGGGATTCCAGTAGTTTTCAAAAACTGATGCTATGACCTTTCCGAAAGTCAGTTTGGTAACGTGTTTTGCACGGTTGTCAAGTTTCCACTTACGTGCAATAGATTCCCACTCCACCTTTAATGGTTTAAAAATGGAAACATCTGTTGGTTGCAAAATATGGGTAGAATTTGGATGAACAGACATCATTATTATTCCATTTAAATCGCACAATTCGCTGACATACTTTGTGAAATGTATTTTTCGGCCGTCTACAAACAACAAAACAGGTTTTTGAATTTTATGGCTTCGTAAATATGTAAGAAAGTGGTTTCCTATATATTCATACAATACTTCCGATGTAATGCATCCGGAATCCGATCTACCAAGAGCCCAATTTCCAGGAACCGAATTTTCAATTTCCATGAACAACTTTTTGTAAGGAAAAATTATCATTGGAGGAACAGATTCACCGCTTGCGGAACATGTTGCCATTACCGCCACTTGTTTTTTCTCGTTTTTTGGAGTTCTTTCGTGAATATCTTCTGGACATTTGGCCGGACCTAATACTTTTATATTTTGTTGATCCAAAGGAAAATCACATACAGCGCCATTAAATATTCTATTTGGATGTTGTAATATTTCTTCCAAATTTTCTTCCTTTAAGTATTTGAGAACATCAGAAAACCACCTTTCGATTCCTTCAGTGGTTACAGCAGAACGAGCTTTGGCAACACTTTCGGTATATTTTAGTTTTACATTAGGATGCCTCCTCAAGAAACTTTTAAACCAGGTGCGACCGGGCATGCCTTCTTTAAAACAAGTTTTTCGTTTGGATTCTTGCACTATCTTTTGAACCGTCAGTAAGAGATTGAATCTTTGCATTGGGAATCCTTTTCTACACATGGCAAGCAGCCATTCTTCCAATATCTTTTCTTCTGATTCTTTAAGAATCGTTTCTGGACCCATTCTCCTGCCCAACGAACCTTTTCCAGAAAGTTTTCTTATAAGTGTACTTCGGGGAATACCAAATTTTTTTGCGGCCCTATATTTGCAGACACCATTTTCGGTTACATCTTTCATTGCCAGTTCTAAGCTCTCTTGAGAATAATCAAAAAATTCTCTAGCTTTCTTTTTCTGATCTTTTTTTAAACATCTGAAAGGATAAATCGTAAGTTATACAGTGAATACTATTAGAAAAAAAAGTTTCAAATTTTTTAAGTAAATATAAGAAGTTCTTACTCTTTGAGTCAAGAGCTAATTCGATATCCATTGGTGCGCGTCACACAGAGCAAATTACTTACCACAATAATATTCAATTTTAAAGAAAACAAATAAATAAAAAATAAAAAAATAATTTTACTAGAGCAATTTTTCATATTTACAAAATTTGGAATAATTAAAGCAAGAGAAAAGATAATAAAATATAAATAACGAACATAGATCTCATTTGACCTTGACAAGAACAACGGTAACAAATTGAAAAAATTAAAAAAAACTTTTATGGAATTTGTTAGTAAAAAAAGAAGTATAAAATTTGAAAATTTTCAAAAACAGTCCCCAGGATTATTCGAATATGATTGACAATAAATTTACGATTAGATGCATTGAAGGTTGCCTAAAAACTCTATGAGGGGGAAAAGGAAGATTTTGGGATAACTAACAAATTCTCAAAAAATTTAGTTTAATTTTTTTTAACAAAACGGAAACTTTGCGTGCATCATCAGCATGCAGTTGCTAATGAACGCATCATTAAACTGTTTTCTATAGTTTCTACTTGATGTTGATGACCATCGCAAGTCCAGTATAATTTATAACATATTTTACAAAAAAATTGACAATTTTTCGAAAGGCAATGTTCTGAATTAACGTGTTCCGATATGTCTTGGATATCGTAACAACTTTTACTGCAATCAATGCATATAAAATTCCAATTCATCTCGTGGCGATTATTTTTTACAAAAATATGGTAATGCGGTTCGTCTTTTAGAAAATCAAATATTTTATTACAGATCTTACAAAAAAATTGTTGACGCTTTATATCTTCATGACTGCAATTCACGTGATTTCGTATATCGTAATATGTTTCGAATATTGCACCACAATATATGCATACGTATGCCAATTCATTTTTCATTACAACGCAGTTTATAACTTCTCTTGAAGTTACATTTCCATGAAAATGAAAGTCCTCAATAGTACATAGCTGGTCACACGTATGGCAAAAAAATTCGGCTTCTACAATTTCGTTATGTTCCGATTTAATATGATCTACAATCGATGAACAATTTTGAAAATTATCCGTACAATACACGCAATCGTATCTATCAATTTCGGAGTCGCCATTGTTTACAATAAAAACGTTATTTTCTAAAGGATCCGCTAACCTGAAAGTAAACCGAATTTTAAAACCCAACAAGTGAAACGCAGTTGCTAAACCTAAGTTGTAGCAGCCATATGCATGGTATAACTTCCCTATTTACTTACAAATATGATGTTAGTCAACTAAATAAAAAAAATCGCAGTAACGCCCTATGTATTACCAAAAAAAAAAAAATTGTTCGAATATATTTTAGTAAAAAATTCAACAAAAATATTCAACTTTTCAACATAAAAATTACATTTAATACAAATAAAACCGAAATGATACAATAGTGAATATATTATAGTAATAAGAAAATAGAGTCAAACATAAACATAACATAATATCACTTTGCTTTTCGTTCTTCGAATTGAAGAAAACTTGTATGTTCGAATTTTACATGGTTACTAAGAGCGACAATGGTAGTAAACGTTTTCGTGCAGAATTTATAACCACGTCCGTTACATTTCGTGTTTTAACAAAGCTCCAGCAGCATTTTATCCATTCTTGCGCATCATTCATAAAGAACTGCAGTTGTTTCCGAGATAAAATATTTAAATTCGTTCCCTCAGAGAGACTGACGGCTTTAAGTGCCCACCAAACAACGACGACAGTCACAGAAAAGCTAGTTTTTCCCCGAATTAAAAATGGACACCTTAGTATTAGCAGTTGATCGAACCAACTACTAAGCCAAATTAAGGAATTAAAATGACTGCAATTTTGAAAATAATTCAAAACAAAATATAAAATATTTTTATCGTTTTATATTAAATTTTTGCCCTCGTATTTATGGGAAAAAATAAAACCCGCGGATCTTACGACCAAAATTAAATACATAGATATTATTTTCAGCGCAGCTGAAAGAAGGCAGATCCTTATAAATTATGACCGATGAACTAAAACCTTAGCCGCTTTACATCGTCTCAAATCGCAGTAACACACTCCATGTAGATAAAAAAAAAAAAATTGTTCGAATATATTTTATTAAAAATAGTACATATTCAACTTTTTCACATAAAAAATACATTTAATACAAATGAAAACGTAATGATACATAAAGAATATAATTGTAGTAATAAGAAAATAAAGTAACGATATTATTTTTTAAGACAACAAATCATAACATAATATCACTTTGCTTTTCGTTCTTCGAACTGAAGAAAACTTGTATGTTCGAATTTTATATGGTTACCAAGAGCGACAGTGGTACTAAACGTTTTCGTGCAGTATTTACAATTAAGTTCGGTTGCTCTTGATCTTTTAACGTGCATTGTCTTAGTGTGCTTTACAACTTCTTTCCTACTTAAGAACGAAGCACCGCACACCCTGCAGCCATGATGTTTATGTTTACCTTTAACACAGCAAACATGTTCTCCTAAGTGAAGAGAAGTTCCATGTTCGACTTTCACATGGTTACGAAGAGCGCAAGTAGTACTAAACGTTTTCTTGCAATGTTTACATTTTAATTCGTTTGATTTTGCATTGTGCATAACTTCAATATGCTCTACAAGTTCTCCCTTATCTAAGAAATAAGCTCCGCACGTATTGCAGGGATGATGTTCATGTTCACCTTCAAGCCCGCAAGCTTGTTTGCAGATTGTGCAAAAGTACATTGCTTTACGGCCGAGATGCATACCATAATGATGCGAAGCAAAATTACGAAGACTTGCAAATCTACTCGGACAATTCAGGCATTTAAAATTGAGATCATAGACTTTGTTGAATTTGGGAACAATAAGTTTCATCTCTTTCCTATTATAAGTAAGTTTTTCGTTTTGAAATATAGAATTGCTGCTTAGGTTTGTAATTTCAGTATCTGGTTTGAACTTGTTTTTGTGTTTTGTTTTGCCATTTGCTAAAGAATATACATTAGCAATGATCAAGTTAGATTTCCATCTGAAACAAAATTTCTTTATTTTTTACAAGTTAATACAAAATGAATGAACATTCAACATAATATAAAATAATTTAAAATAAAATAAAAACAATTTTTCTTTAAATAATCTTTGTCAAACTTATCCGATTTACCTTGTTGATCATGGTGATCATCAACCCAAGAAGACCGACGGCTTTACGTGCCGAATATCATGAACAGTTGATCGCACTAACTACTAGGCCGACCATCTTAATATCTTCCGAGTAGAAGGTCAGCTATAAACCATCATTAGAGTGACAATAAATTCGAAAAATTAAAAAGAAAATTTTATTCGTGCACATAGTTTACCAACCAAGCTCGTGCAGCTATTATCCATTCCTGCGCATCACACATAAAGAACTGAATTTGTTTCTGAGATAAAAATATAAATTTCGAACAACCACAGTTATAGGAAAGTTAGCTTCTCCCCGAATTGAAAATGGCTACCTTGGTGTTAGCAGTGGATCGAGCCAATTACTATGCCAAATTCGGGAACAAAGAAGGTTGCAATTTTGAAAATAATTCAAAGAAAAATATAAAATATTGTAATCGTTTTATGTTAAGTCTCTAAATTTAATTATTTAGATCTGGGGTGGCCAACCCGCGGCCCGCCTTGAACATTTTTCCGGCCCGCTAGATTACTGGCATAACTCTTTATGTTTCAATTTTAATATGGGGATATATGTAAATTTATATGTAGCCCGCGAAGTTATGATACATTTCCAAAGTGGCCCGCAAGAACATTTGGGTTGCCCACCCCTGAATTTAGATAATTTAAATAAATTTCTAAACTCTTCTATTTGCGAAACATTTCCAAAGTGGCCCGCAAGAACATTTGGGTTGCCCACCCCTGAATTTAGATAATTTAAATAAATTTCTAAACTCTTCTATTTGCGAAACCTTTTATATATATGTTAGGTCAATGTTGACAATTCGGTCGAAATGGCCGAACAATAACGACAATGCCCAGTGAAGTTGGGCATTAACGTTATTGACCGGCCAATGACGTCAATGACCATGCATTTTGGGCAATGTTGACATTTAAAATTGCATGTGGTTTTTACATCATTGCCCGGGCAATGACATTAATGTCCAATACAAGATGGACAATGATGAAATTACTATTCTACAGATTCTATATTCTTTCAGTTTTGGCTGGCGGAACTACAGCAAATCACGGATCAACCGTAAAATGAATTAATTAAATTTCTTTAATTTTTCCTTCGGGCCACTTTGGCTGACGCAAACACGACAAATCATGGATCTACCTTAAAATGATCGTTTGTTTAACTTAAATAAAAATCTCTGTACACTTGTGAGGCCTTGAAAAGGGCCTAGTTGCTGTCATTTACACGGAAAAATGCGTGCACGACAAATAATTGTCCCTAGTTGAAGTGCATCGTCATTTTGCTGTTCCTTATAGTAATTAATAATTATTCTATAATTCCATTTTGGCCATTAACGTCATCGACCGGCCAAAGACGTAAATATTACAATCATATGAAAATATTTACATCATTGCCCACAGTTAACGGGCGTTGACGTCGATGGCCGTTCAATGACGTTAATGGTCAGCGTAAATGGGCATTGTCCGGCCATTGACGTCAATGCCCAATTTACGTCATTGACCGTAACATATACATATAAAAGTTGCTTACATACCGGGTGTTCATTTCCAGACTATGCGGTCGAAATAACTTCTTTTTTTGAAAATATTTGAAAAACACAAAAAAACATGTCAATTTATATAAGAAAATGGACTTTCAATACTAGTACTGCTTAAATTTTAAGTTCTATCCCCTAACTTCCAGCCATCCCTACTATAAAATTTTGAATGGGACCCCCTACCTTGCAATACATAATATCGTTTTAAAAGTGAAAAAATCTTAGTTCATCCATATTAAAAAATTTGGATTTGGCGGATCCCTCGATGAGCTAGAGGTAAAAATTTAAAAATGAAATAAAATATATGTAGAGTCTGGATTATATTATGAACAGCGAAAATAATGTTTTTTAAATATAAATTCTGAGTTTATTTCTTTTTCTTTGCTTAATTTAAACTTTATTTTATTCTGAGCGTCTTCCGTCGGCAGGCAATGGCAAACCACCGAAGTATCTACCTATAGAACCTTTCTAAAAAAAAAGAAGTGGTCAGTGTTGCAAAACAACTATAAAAATTTTAAAATGCTTGGTGATGCTATACAAAAGCGAAACCGGTAAAAAAATAAATAATACAATATAAAGACTAGAACAGATAAAAATGGGACAACTAGCTTTATGGTTTAAACGGTAATTTATTGGTAAACCATAAAAATTTAATTACTGTGGGTTCAAAATAAGTCGCTAATAGTATATCTGTTACGGTCAATGACGTAAATTGGGCATTGACGTCAATGGCCGGGCAATGACGTCAATGTCCATTTACGCTGGTCATTAACGTCATTGACCGGCCATTGACGTCCACGCCCGTTAGCGGTGGGCAATGATGTAAATATTTTCTTCTGATTGTAATATTTACGTCTTTGGTCGGTCAATGACGTTAATGGCCCAAAAGGATTGGACAATGATGATATTATGAAATAACTAGTAATAAAGAACAGCAAAATTGAGATTTAAATTTGACAGCCAACTGGCAAGTGATATTTACGTACATATTTATGTTGTATTCATTGTATTATAATATAATATAATCATTTATTAATAAATTAACAATTAACACAAATAATAAAAATTAAAAAATAATGAAATAAAAATTTAAAAATTAATCATTTTTATTCTGGCATGGGAGTGACCCATACTACTTAGAATTGCAAATTTATTTGCTGGCGCGACACGCACATTTATTGTTTTTACAACCACCCTTGCAATAACAAAGCTTTTAATCTGTTTTTAATTTTTTTAGTTTTTAATCGTTTTTTATTTATATTATTTATAGATAATTTATTTAGTTGGTAATAATCCCTTAATAACTAGTAGGTATTAATTGCAGAGGCACATTTAATATATTACTTTCAGATGGAATCTATAGAATAATATTAGATAGAAATCTTGGGATTAGAAACGCAAAATAAAAACAAATTAACTATATGTCAACGTTTCGGCTCATTTACTGAAGCCATCTTCAAAGACTTTAATATAAGAAACATATTGGTAAATACAAATGATAACATAATAGTTTTGATTTCACACTTACCTAATAGTAGGATGGAAAATGTTTTTGTTTTTATTTTGCGTTCCTAATCCCAAGATTTCTATCTAATATAATAACATTGGACGATATTTAATATTATAGAATAATAGTTTCATCATTGCCCACCCTGTGTTGGGCATTAACGTCATTGCCCGGACAATGATGTAAAAACCACACATGAAATTTTAAATGTCAACATCGTCCAATATGCATGGTCATTAACGTCAATGGCTAGTCAATAACATCAATGCCCAACTAAGCTGGGGATTGGCGTTATTGTCCGGCCATTGACGTTAATGACCGAATTGTCATCATTGACCGTAACATATCTACTTCAGTTGAATTTTATTCTTTAGCGGTTAACGAAATAGGGAGTATACAAGTGACCAAGGATAAACGAATTTGGTCCAAACGATTTAAAAATCCGCAATTATCAGCATCGCCAATTAGCACAATTATTAAATTTGACCAGATCAACTGTGCAACCTGTTGTAGGTAAATTTCAAAACGAGCCTAGTATAGAAAAAAAAAGTAAATTTGGTCGAAAAAACTGTCCAGTGAATAAAAACCAGGAAGAAAAAAAATCAAGAAATTGAAACAAAGCACAACATTTTATCAGGGGTTGATTAGGGATGGATTTCAGGAATGTTGCAGATCAAATGGGCACATCACACTCTACCGTGCAACTAACTCCATGACACCCTATAATTATTAGGGCCCGATCTGACCTGCCACTACAGTAATAAAATTTAATAATTTGTATAATTAGAGTTTGATAAAATTAATCAGTTGATTAAAATGCGCATTTTAATTCTGAAAATTGCCTAGATATTAGCCCAAATTGAAAAATATTGGGTGCAAATGACAAGTAAACTTAACAAAAGCTAAAATACGTCCGAAAAAAATAAAATATTAAAAAATAAATATAAAAAACCTGCCGATTCGGTAAACGTTGCTGTTGTACAAAAGCTTATGAGAGTTATAAAACCAAAATTGCAAAATTTTTATGGCCGTTTATGAAAGATTTTAATTTTATATAATTTACCTGTAAAATGATATTATAGATTGTTAATAAAAATATTTTTGAACGAAAAAATAAATTCGTTTCCATTTATTTAAAAAAACAAAGTGCCCCATTTTTATCTGTTCCAGTCTTTACAAGAAAATTCTTGAATTTAATTCATTAATTGAAAAATGAACTTGCAAAAAAAATATATTTACTAAAAATTCATTTAAACAATATGTAACTAGTAAAAGATTTGTTAATTCATTAAAATTAAACAAAAGAAGCATAGAAGCTGCATTAGACTAGACAGTTTTGCGCAGAATCAAAGAACACTCGTCAAACGTTTCTGCGCAAAATTGTATAAAATATTTTGTAATTTAATACAGCCTTAATAAAATTCAAATTGGACAACCGGTTACAGAGATTTGCTTAAATAAAATTATTATATTTTCGGATTAATGGAAACGTGGAAATTTTAACAAACTGTTAAAGTTAACAGATGATTTCTATTGGCTTGTTGGTACTGAGTTAATTTTAATTGATTGGTTAAATTTAACGGCTTGTTAAAAATTTTATGAAACCAGGCAATAGTGGACCTACAGGTTAACGTAGATTCCAAACTACAGAATAGACAATTTTTAAACTGAAATTTACGGACAAAGAAAGTATTTAGTGAGATTACTCTAGGTGCAGATGGTATGGTAGCGAAAATAAAACCAGCGAAACTTAGAACCAAAATTAAATACATAGATATTATTTTCAGCGCAGCTGAAAAAAGGCAGATTCTTATAAATTATGACCGATGTCGCATTAGCCGCTTTACACCTTCTCAAATCGCGGTAAAACACCCTATGTAGGTAATAAAACAAAAATTGTTTCAATATATTTTAGTAAAAATACTACATATTCAAATAGTAATAAGAAAATAAAGTAAAAGTAACAATATTATTTGAGACAACAAATCATAACATAATATCACTTTGCTTTTCGTTCTTCGAACTGCAGAAAGCTTGTATGTTCGAAATTGATATGGTTACTAAGAGCGACAGTGGTACTAAACGTTTTATTGCAGTATTTACAAATATATTCGTTTGATCTTGATTTTTTAACGTGCATTTTTTCAGTGTGCTTTACAACTTCTTCCTTACTTAAGAACGAAGCATCGCACATCCCGCAACCATGATCTTGATGTTTAACTTTATCACATAAAACACGTTTTCCTAATTGAAGAGAAGTTCTATGTTCGAATTTCACATGGTTATTAAGAGCATCAGTAGTTCTAAACGTTTTCTTGCAATATATACAATTTAATGAGTTTGATTTTGCAATGTGCATAATTTCAATATGATCTGTAAGTCCTCCCTTATCTAAGAAATAAGCTCCGCATATATTACAGGAATGACGGTGATGTTCACCTTTAAGCCCGCAAGCTTGTTGATGATGTATATAATGATGCGAAGCAAAATTACGAAGACTTACAAATCTAGCGGTACAATACCGGCATTTAAAAGTGAGATCATAGTCTTTGTTTAATACAGGAATAATAAGTTTCGTCCCTTTCCCATCATCAGTAAGTTTTTCGTTTTGAGATATTATTGAATTGCTGCTTAGGTTTGTAATTTTAGTATCTGGTTTAAACTTGTTTTTGTGATTTGTTTTGCCATTTGCTAAAGAATATACATTAGCAATAATCAAGTTAGATTGCCATCTGAAACAAAATGTTTTTATTTTTTACAAGTTAATACAAAATGAATTTATTACAACATTCAGCATAATATAAAATAAAATATAAACAATTTTTCTTGAAATAAAGCTATTTTTTTCAAACTTATCCGATTTATCTTGTGGATCGTGGTAATCATCCACCCAGGAAGACCGTCGCGTCGCACGAAGACGGCAATAACAAATTAGTACGAACAGTTGATCGTGCTAACTACTAGGCCGACCGTCTTAATATGTCTTAATTCTTGCACATAGTTAGATATCATATTTTAGGCCATTTTGTGACCGAAACCAAGCTCAAGCAGAATTTTATCCATTCTTGCGCATCATACATAAAGAATTGAATTTATTCCGAGATAAAAATATGAAATTCATTACCTCAGAGAGACTGACGGCTTTAAATGGCCCATCAAACAACGACGACAGCCATAAGAAAGCTAGTTTCTCTTTGAATTAAAAATGGGTACCTTAGTGTTAGCAGTTGATCGCGCCAACTGCTAAGCCAAACTTGGGAACAATTTTGAAAATAATAAAAAGAAAAATATAAAACACCCTAACTTTTTCCCTTTTATAGAATGTACGTTCGCTGCCATCTTAAGGGGAAGTTATAAAAATGAAAATTTGGCGATAAAACTTTCATTTGGAGACCAACTGAAAACCAAAAGTTGCCCAATTGCATATTATCTAGCCTTTGTACATCAAGTAGGTACTGTTTTCCAAAAAGTACATACTATTTTACAAAAAAAAATCTCCCCGTGGAAAACGGTAAACTTCTTCAGTTTTTTATCAATATCTCGGCAACTTTTGCTGATACAAAAAAATAGTTTAGACAAAAATTGTAGTATATTAAATTTCCTTCAAAATAGTAAATAAACATTTTTTTATATATCCAATACGTTAGCCGTAAGCCGACGTTGAATAGCAAAATTTATTTATCATTTTGCTGTCGATTTACTTTTTTGGATTACATTTATTTTTGCAACGTTGGATTACAGCTAAAATATTAGAGATACAAAAATGTGTCTATATAGTTTTTTGAAGGAAATTTAATAAACTACAATTTTTATCCAAACTTTTTTTTGTATCAGCAAAAGTTGCCGAGATATTCATAAAAAACTGAAGAAGTGTACCGTTCAGTTCGTGCACGGTGGCTAAATGGTTCGTGATTCCTGGTTGGAATCTTCCATCGAGCGACTTTTTATATTACATGTTATAATCTATTTACACACAGTAGCGCTACAACCCTTAATAAGTTTTGGCTAACCACTTCATTTTATGAAGTAGTTTTCAAGGCAGATTACCTCGGTAGTTTGCCATTGCCCGCCGAGGGAGGACGGTTAGAATAAAGTTCTTGCTCCACTCGGGCTCGAAGCAGGGTTTTCTGCTTAGTAGTCGACGCACTTAAGCATCAGACCGTAACCGTCCTCTATAATAAATTTAATAAATATACATAAATAAATAATAATAATTTAAAAAAATAAAGAATCACAGCTAGGTTTCGTTATTTTTTATAAGACAGAAACAGGAACTTCTCATTATATAAAAATTGTTTTCTTTATATAGAAAATTTCATCCCGACTATCGATAAAAACAAACTCGATAAAACATTTGCGAAAATCGTCATATCAAAGATGGTGCCGAACGTGTAGCTTCTCCAGGCCATAACTTGCAAGTAGTTCATTTTAGGAATAATGTCCTTAGGACCTTTTTTATAGAGAATTTCATGCTGAAGAATATGGGTAATCACTCTTTTTACCGTAAAATTAACGATTAACGAGTTATTCGACATACAAATACGAGATATAAACATAATGGAAGAAAACATACTTGAATACATTTTTTAAACTAATTTTAATAATTAACTTCAAGCACCACTAGGCTTTAAATTTACAGGGTTCGCATAATTTTCATTTTTAACAAAGTTTACAATAAAGTAATCATTAGATCTTTACAAAACTAACGTTAAGAGTCTCATCCTACTTAATTTCCTCTTTCCAGGCCGAAAAGTAAGTTGTGTTTAATGTATAATGTGATGTAGTTAGCAGTAAATTTTAGTAGTGATGTTTCTATCTGTATTAGTTGCCTTTCTCCGGAGAAATATTCCGATTTAAATTTGAAGGTAGATGAGGCTCCTAAAGAAAAAGAATAAAGCACTAGATGAACTAAAAACTATTTTAACAAAAATTCAATAGATAATTTTAAAGAAATAAGTTCAGTATAACAAATAACATGCAAATAATATAATATCAATTTATTATACTAAAATTCTAGAACAACTTTTTAGGTGAGCTCCTAGAAGTCCTTTAGCAACAAAACCTTTTTTACATAATTGGCAGGTATAAGGTCGATCACCAGAATGGTAGCGTTCGTGAATGACTAAAGTGGAACGTTGGGAAAAACATTTACAACAAGTTCCACAAACGTATGGCTTTTCGCCACTATGGACGCGTTCGTGCAGAGTCAAATTACTCTTTTTGGCAAATCCTTTACCACAAACCGAACAAATATGTGGCTTATAACCCGTGTGAATGCGTAGATGTTGCCTAAGGTGTTCCGTGCTAGATAAGCTTTTTCCACACATATCGCACAAGACGGTATTTTCGCCGGTGTGAGATCGGAGATGAAGTATCAAACTTTTTTTATGTGCGAATTGCTTCTCGCACAAGTCGCATTTATTTGTCAACAAATTCGTGTAAGTGGCATTCAGGTGTAAACTTTTTCTGTGTAAAGTTAAGTAACGCGAATTGGGAAAATTTTGTAAGCATATTTCGCATTGAAAAGGCATTGCTCCGATGTGAGTATTTTTGTGCTCTTCAAACCAAGCAGACGTTAGGAACTTTCTATCGCAAACGTCACACTGAAAATTGGAATTATTTTCGTGGTCCTGAATGTGCGATTTAATGACATCCTTGGATTCGGTTTTAAAATTGCATACTATGCATACGTAGTTTCCGTCATTGGAGTGAGAACTGAAATTATGAAGACACAAGTAGAGTGCGTTTTTGTAAGATTTACTACAAAGATCGCAGGTGTAGAAATTGTCTCCGTGTTTGAGCTTCAAGTGTTTTTTGTAAGCATTAGCGGAAGTGTACTCGCGCGAACAAATGACGCAGCGAAAATAATCGCAAACGTTTTCGCTTTTGGAGTCGGTGCTATTTTCGCATTCGTTTTTATGCTGTTCGTAGTGATCAATCAAAGCTTCTTTATTTTGAGAAGTTTGGTTGCATATTATACAATTCCATTTGTTTCCGATTCCTTCCGCTTTAAACTCCTTATTGGCCTTTTTGCTTTTCTTCAAGTTTGTGTAAACAAATGGATTTACGTACCCCTCCGTAGGTTTTTTTGATTTTTTACCCCTTTTTTTCGGCGACCTTTCGAGTTTTATTCTCTCGTCTTCTATATAATCGTCGTAATCGGAAAACGTTTCTTGCTTCACAACTGGAAATATGGAAATTTCGGACGTGGCTAAAAGTGAGTTGATCGTTGTTAAATTCTTGTCATACTTCGTTTTTCTGAAAATAGTTAACAGTATTAATTAAATAATAGCAGAAGTAAATAAATACCGTACCTAAAAATTAACAACAAAACAACATTTTTGAATTTTCACTTTTTATAGATTAAAATATACAACATCATAATAATATCATATACAATGTTTTTGGTTTCTTAACATTTAAAAAACATAAAACAAATATTTTATTTAACTTTAATTATACAAAACAATACAGTATCTTTTTTTTTGTCTAATCTAAATTGTAGAACCTAAACTTCTTTGCTGTTTTAAATTCTAAAATAAATTAAGTACCCACCAGTAAAAATTTACAGTAATATAAGAATTGAATCTACAATAATATATTGAGATAGTAAATTTAAAAAAAAAGATTCAATTCCAAAATTACCACGCAAAATTTTTAAAATTTGTTATGAAATTTTCATTTTTTTATTTTAAAATTTTTAGTTTTCTTTAAGTTACTGATAGTACTCAAAAATGATGGGACAAAATAGAAAAATGTATATGAACAAAAATGAAGATAATAAAATTTGCATTAAAAAATGTCTGATAAGTTTTGCTGAAAAATCAATTTTTATATAGCAAAAGCAGTCTCCAAAAGACACAATTTACATTGCTAACATAGGACTGTCTAAATTCTCGTTTTCTATTCCAAATATATTTGCAGAATAGCACAAAAATTTAAATAATCGCTAGTTTTTATTACCACATTAACAGTTTTTATTATTTATCCGCAGACACATTGCAAAAACAAACAACAAGAATTTGGGGATTCCCAAACTGATATTCCAGTGAGACTAGCAATTGTTTTAGAGTTTGATATGGAGGTATTTATAGATTAATGGAAACAATTGTTGGAAATTTATGACACAAATAAGTGTCACTTAAGATAGGTTTTCACCAAAACTAAGTTTCTTAAAAATCAAGGATAGAAATTTTTGCGACACTCTATCTCTTACGCCCAGTCGTACCTAGTAAGTTAAACCAAATTTTTAATAAAATTTAAAATTCGATGAGTATAAGTTCAACTGATCTCCAGTCTTTGAACAACCGGCCCTTAAAGTTTAACAGAGCAACACAGCAATCGTTAGTCCAGAGGTTAGCGCTTTAGACTCCAGTCATCATTCCATTGTGCTCCAGGCTCAAGCTGGTTTTTCATTTATTTTTTTCATTCCAATCAATTTAATTTTTAAATAATTAATTTGCCCCCTTAATTTATTATTTTATATAAAAAAAACTGTGCCTAAACCCCATCAGGAGCAGATTTCGTAATAGTACTAATACTTTTTGGAAATTGAATTTTTTTTCTTTTAGAATAGGCCATTTTATTAATAAGTGGAAAAAAACATGCAAATCCAAAATTGCTGTGAATTTTCATTATGAAACTGGTTCCAGTTAAACAAACTTTACATGAAATTTAGTAAAATTTACTTCAAATTTAGTAATATTTACTTCAAAGTCACGCATAATAGCTAATAAACTTTAAAGATAAATATATGCTCTCCCGGACGTTTTTGAAAAACATTTAAGTCTACAAAATTTCAAGCATACGCGTGTATGGCGTTCCTGTGACCAATATACACCTGCTTAAATTCAAATGAAAACAAGTTGCACCAACTTGAGTTCGAAGTGATTGAAAATATGAAAAGTCGCTAAAATCTCTACCCTCAATTTCCTGGTAATGGCTGCACATAACACTTCGGGGAAAGCCTATTCTGATTTTAGAACTTCCGTACAAAGGATAAAAGGTTTCAACATAAAAACAATGGAAAATTGTCCTACCTCCCCCTCCCCCGAATAACCTCTGTTAGAGAAGAAAAAATAAAAAGCAGTAATACAACGAACCTACCTTACCTATAATATAAGTAGCTAGGCAAAAAACCGACGCTAAAAATCTAAATAACTGCTAATCTTTACAAGTTATTGTTGTTATTTTAAGTTGTATTGTTTATAATAAAAAATGCCTGAGCAATTACAAATCCCAAATAAGATACCGTTTCAGTCGTAAAATAGACTTTTAAGGGGTGGAAACGGTGCTATTGAGCAGAGATACAATATAAACGATATGTACTGTAATGACTCATACCTATGAGTACATATTTCTGACTTACCATTGCTTGGAAAGTACTTACCAACTGATTGAAAAAGTAATTAGAATCTCGAATAATTAATATTCACATTATATGTATAAGTAAGGTTAGGTATGGTAATTACGCCACTTTACGCTTTCTAAATTTATTTAGAGTGTAAAGAAGAACTGATACATAAATCATATACGTTTTTTTAGAGAGAGTAAACCGGTTGATCTGATAAAAATCATTGTATTGGAAAAATTACAGAAATAAATGAAATATAAGTAGATTATTGATTATAGTAAAAACAAATGACGATTTTCATCAAATGTCATCTTCGGCACAGGGAAAATCAATCTCACATCTGGTGAGTGCCTTACTTTTTCTAAAATTTTCCTTTTTTGATTTTGGTGTAGCCAAGAAAGGGTTATTGAAAAAACAATACATCACAATCTCTAGCTAAATTGAAATTCTGAAATTTTTTTATGTATATGTTATTACTTCTTGCCAAAAAGCCTTTAATCCAATATCTACCCGCTGCTTCTTGGGTTTCATTAAACGGATTCGAAATTGAGTGTTCCTTACAAAAACGATAAACATTAACACGAAGACTTTCGGATGTTACCGGATACCCGATATCGGCAAGCCGTTTAATTCTGACACACAGGTCTTTCCCTTTCACAGCGCGGTTATTTTGTATATATTACCGCAAGATCCTTCTTGGAATGCCGAAAGATTCAGATGCTTTTCTCACCGACATATTTTATTTTTTACCTGGGGCCAACGCACTTTGCATATTTTCGTCTGTGCGTTTATTTCGACCAAGTCGTATTGAAGCCCTGGTACTGAAATAATCCCAAACTGTGGCATAAATATTCGCCACTTGTAAGAAAAAATATTCCCCAAGAGTATTATCTCATTTTAAAACTCAAACAATGCAAAAGATACTAAAAAATAATTTCGACAAAGGTAGCGTAATTACCTTCACTGTCCTTAAATAAACATTAAGGATATTTTTATATCCTTGAGCTCGACAGAAAAAGTTTAATTTTGTAGTAAATTGTTTATTGTGATCGCTACAGTTTTAGAATCCAAACTAAATTAAACTAGCAGGTTTATTTGGACAAAACAACAACAAAATTAATTACAATATGTATTGTTTTCGATAATCTCATAAAAATCGTAACATTTTGCAAGTCCCCTAAGGGTAACTGAAAACAAAATCTTTTTAATTAACAATCAACCAACATAACTAAACTTTACAATCTTTAATGAGACGCCAAGTGGAATCTTAACAAACCTTTAGTTACATAGGATTTTTGACAAATTTCACATTTAAACGGTTTTTCCCCAGTATGATATCTGAGGTGAATCTTTAGCGAGCTCCTCTGGCTGAAACATTTTTTGCAAACGTCGCATTCGTATGGTTTTTCTTTAGTGTGGGTTCGTTTATGTAAATCTAAATTTTGCTTCTTAACAAATCCTTTTCCGCACACATGGCAGATGTGGGTTTTGATTCCTTTGTGCAAATTCATGTGGTCTTGTAAACTGGCAACAGATCCCACAACTTTACCACAAAGCTCGCAAACGTGTTTGTTCTTGCCACTATGAATTCTCATGTGTTTGTGGTATGAACCAGAGTGGTGTAATTCCTTGTTACATATCTCACAGATGTATTTTTTGCTTACGTAATTTGGATCGTGGGAAAGTAAGTGAGCTCTATAATAATAAAGATCCATGTATAATTTTCCACAGTGCTCGCATTCGTATCTGGTTCCTTCGTGGTGTACGGCGTAGTGATTTTCGAAAGTTTTCTTCATGTTATAACGCTTATCGCACTTATCGCATTTGTATTTGTAAATTTTGGAATGGACCATCTTGACGTGAGATCTCAGCAAAGCTTTCGTCGCGTAGCCAGTGTTACATTCTTCGCAAGAAAACGGACGTTGATTTTCGTGAACCGATTTTATATGCAAAGTCAATAGGTACGGATATGGAAATTTCTTTTTGCAGATGGTACACTCACAATTTTTTTCTTTGTGTGTGCGAGAGTGTGATTTTAATTTCTCTGCACTTTCTAGAAACAAATCACATTTCTTACACATGTAAACATTTTGATTTGTATTATCGTCATTTGCTTCGGTTTTCATCGTAAATTCATCTTTAAATTCCAAATATCTGAAACAAAGCGCATTAGTAATTTATTTATCAAAATATTTTGAGGCGATTTCGCAAATTTGCAAAATAAAACTACCTGTACCGTCTATCCTGAAAATAATTTTTCTTAAAATAAAACAACCGTGTAACAAATTTACATATATATAATTACAATAATCTAATTCAATAACTATACAACTTTTGGATACAAAACTTTCTAATAGTTCCTGGTATAATAGTTATACATTCTACTAATCTAAAGGGGCGATTCCAGTCGTTCCGTGAAATCTTCAAGATTTCGTTAGCTCAAACCGGCCAATGAAAATCAACCGTTTTATTGAGGTCCCGCCTTTAAAATAAAACTGTTTATCTTCATTGGTTAGTTTAAGACCGGAACCGCATTTTAAATATATAAAACAAAATTAACAACTCTCTAATTTATTGGGCAAGACATTGATTAGCATATTTAACACACGGAGTCAACAACAAACTATTTCTACCACAGCAGAATTCTGCAAACTTGAAGAAGTATTGGTAATATAAATGTACATCTTCTTTTCACCTACAACTGCAATCACACTGAAAGATCGTCCACTAATTTTTTCCGAAAAAACAAACTAATTATCAAGTCTTTAATATTTTGTCTAAACTAGCAATAGAAACGTCTAACGTGGCAAGGTTGTGTCGGTTGCCTATTCACTCGTTTGGTAAGTCTATGTCGAAATTCCGGTACAGCTCCGCAGATGTAAATTCAGTACACCTCTGGATATGAAGCCGTTATTACAAAAATGGCACTTGTAGGGTCTTTCACCAGTGTGGCTTCTGATGTGTAGTCTCAATGGCGCACCTTGGTTAAAGCACTTGCCGCAGTACTCGCACGAGTAAGGTTTTTCCCCACTATGGACCCGTTCGTGCATGATCAAGTAATCCTTTTTTGTAAAACTTTTAGCGCAATACGAACAAGTGTAGGGTTTGACTCCGGTGTGAACTCGATAGTGAATGCGTAACTTTTCCGACCGGGCAAAACCTTTCCCACAAACATCGCAGAGGTGCTTTTTCTCGTGAATTCTTTTCTCGCTCAAACTTTGATGCCGCTTAATATGTTTCTCCAAAGTGTTCTTCCGCGAAAAACTTTTCGAACAAACGTAACATTGATTGGTACCAACGACGCCGTCGATTGCCACTCTATGGTTACGTATCTGATGAGTCGTCAAATAACTGGAAAACGCAAATTCCTTCGTACACACCACGCACTGAAATGGTTTGATACCCTCGTGGATATTGCTGTGTTCCTTGTAGAGCAGGCAGTCGTTAAAGCCCTTTCCGCAGAGTTTGCAAGTGTAAATAAATTTACGTAGATGATAAGTGTTGATGTGGATGGAGATTGCGGTACGTCTGTTGGTTTCGTGATTGCAAAACGGACAACGGAAGCCTTTACTTTGATCGTGATTGTACATATGGCACGCAAATTCGTAGGGTTTTAAAAAAGTCTGATCACAAATTTGGCACACAAATTTTTCGGCGTGTACCAAAATATGTTCTTCGATTTCTTCTTGCGTTGATACTTCCACGTCGCACGTATAACACACAAAGACGTTTTTATGGTTGTCATATTTATATTCGTACTGTGCATCGTTTTCTTCTTTTCTGTGAGTTTTTCTGTGTTCACGTAATTGTCTAGACGTGGCAAACGATTCGTGGCATTTTCGACACGACCACATATGCTTAATTCGTTTTTGCTTAGGTTTTCTTATAAACGAAATCACATCGTCACTACTATTTATGTCTTCCTGTTTTATATTAGAAAATACCACAAACCTGAAATAAAAAAATATGTTATTAACTGTTATTTATTTAAAATATTATAAAAATCTAACCTTCTACATTTAATCAACACAAAATAGAAAAGAGGCATTTTTACAATACTACTCGAAATACCCATTCACTATTATTATAATACCAACCAATTCTTTCTTAATCTTGAGATGAGCTTTAGTAGTTTCCACTAGATTAGAATATTAAAAATATTTTTATATGAATTACATTACTACACTGCACGTTAGTTTTTCCGGAGCAAGCGGAAAATGGTGTACAAACTCTGCACTGTAAATCAAAGTTCGCAGCGCCAGTTAGTGCTGCCTTTATCATCTTTTATATTCTCAACTGTCCGTAACACTGGCTATTCGCGAAAAAGTCTTTGCGTAGTGTCGATCTTACAAAAAATGGAACAATTGAACAAAATTTTGTTTTCTTTAATTTCCAGTTTACATAGTAAAACAGTAGCGCGCGATGTTTTAGACAATTTTAAAAGAATATTTAGATATGTCTATTTCAATTGCAGAGATAAGAAAGAGATTTGTAAAGAAAGTTTTCGTGTATTTCTCCGCAATATTTCTTTTAATTTTTATTTAGCACAACATGTTTCATACGAATGACGTATATCCTCAGTATAACTTTAGGTATGGTAAATAATTTTACCCCAGCTTCTGTAGACACCTGAAGATATACTACGCAGTTGGTATGAAACATGTGGTGCTAAATAAAATTAAAAGAAAAGAAATATAATTCTTTATTATTGCGAAGAAGTACAAACTATAATTATTATATTTTAAATATCCTTTGTTTAACCTTAATAATTGGTTAAGAAACCTCCTAAAACGACTCGAACTGCAGCTTCGCAAGAAATAAGTATAGATATTTTAGTTTCGATAGGTTCGTTTCACGAGACCACCTCGCGAATCAATCGTGCGGAGTGGATACAAACTTAAATCTAGAACTAATCCAGAATTTTGTAAGTAGGCAATCATTTTTTGTGAGTGCAAAATTCTAAGAGGCAGTTGTATAACAGAAGATCAACCTCGGATCAGAGTTAACCCATGGTTACCTTTGACTTAAAGCACTCAAGGGTCCAGTTCTTCAATTGTGAATCAAACCAAATTTAAGAATTAACCTACGTTTATGACTACCCTGATTGGTTAGAAATCTAAGTAAACCATTGAATTTGGGTTAACCCACGATTGAAAACCTAGGCCGAATTGGTTCAACGGTGAGTTAATCCTGAGTTAACTCTTATCTGAACTTGATGCAACTGGTTCTAATAGGTATGGATGGTCAGCCGCAAAAGTAAAATCTGCAATTACTCGATCATATCAAGACGGTGTAGACGAACCCGTGTACATTTGTTTGGAACGTAGATACCTAAGATACAGTAATAAAAAAAATAAAAACTAGGGTCCAGTATAAAAAACCAAGCATGCATGGTTCTGAAGATCAACGCAAGTCTGCTAAAGGGGGAAAACCCGCAATCAAAATACCTGAGCGTTTACGCTCATGCGATGTCTTGGTCTGGTACACCGACAAAGATTTTTGATCCGAATCCCATTGTTTATATTTATTTAGCAAACTTTCTCTATTTATGTAATAATAAATGATACTTTTATTGTTTTCTTTTCTTTTCAAAATTGTGATGTCAAATTAGATTAGGGATTCTAAGAATTTTGTTCGACAACATTTTATGCGACACACCAGTATTTGTTCGACATGGAATTTTATTCGACATTTTAAATTAAAATGCCATACATTGTATAAAATTATAAGTACTTGTATACTGGTAATTTACTCAATACATTTGTATAGGAAAGCTACGATGACATCAAAAATATATCTTTTGTTACCGGAATTTAATTATTTTATTCAAAAATGGAATTTCCAATATTTGAAGATTGAAAATATTTACATCTATATTGCCAAATCGTCATTGTACAAGTACCTACAGTTGTTTATATAATGTATGGAAATTTAATTTAAAATCGAGTCGAATAAATGTACGTCGAATAAAATTTCAAGTCGAATAATTGTTAGTCGAACAAAATTCCGGATACACCTGTTTAAGATATACCTTTATCAAAATAAAACAAAATCTTAAATCTACCGGTTTCAACCTCTTTGGCCATCATCTAGACGCAATACCATAAAAATAAAGATAACCAGGAAGATACCCTTTACAGCTTCTCAAGGTTTGTACTTTGTACTTATCTTTAAAAATGCCTACGAAAATTTTCCAAACCCTGCATATCATGTGTCAGAAGCAACTGCATATTAGACAAATGCCAGTTCAGGTCGTAAGCGTGAACTTGGTCTTAGTATAATAAGTTTCATTTACAGGAAAAAAAATAACATCAAGTGTACGTAATAAAGCCGCCATGTTGTTGACATTTAATAACGTCACGAGCGCCACCAACGGTAAGATAAATCGCGAATAGCACCCCGAGATAATACCAAGTTGATAATACCAGAAAAACCTGGTAAAAGTAAAATTACATCAAGTTCCACAAGTATTAAGACCAGCAGTGCTAAATTATAAATAATTAAGCTAATCTGCACAAACAACAAAATTTGTCGCTCTGCACGTAAAAATCCCCGCGGTGACAAGTAGTAAATCGGATGTACTTGTATTACTCGTATATCGGATCGTCGGGATAAGACCGATAGCGTACATCGGTACGCATCGGTGTCCGATAATGCACGAATAATGAAAGTACATCCGATGTACTGCTAGTCACAGCGAAAAATTTAAATGGCATGTAAAATTTGCAGAATTTGATAATTGCATTATGTTGTTACACAATTCAGCTTCGTTATACTTCCACACTAAGAAAATGCGATTTAAAATTTAAAAAAAAAAAATTAAAAATAGCCGGTAAAAATTAGCAAATTTTCAAAAATTCGAAAAATTATTTTTCAACAACTGGGCTAATACCTACCTATACTTTCTTACTAGATTACAAACCGTTTCACTGTAAAAAATTTAAAGGCGCAATAATTTTACAAGAAATTTTCATTTTTTAAATTTCAAAATTCCTTAGAAATTTTCCAAAAACAGTAATTTTCAAAAAACAAAAATCGATCAAATGCAAAATAAACCAATACTATTTTTATAAATTATATTTATTTATAAATTTGTACAAAAATTAAATAATTTAAATAATTTCCTAATAGAAAACCCAATTACAAACAAATTATGTAAGTACTATAATTATTATTATTTTACAATAATAATTACTGTTTGAAATACTTTTGTTTGATCCAAAGCAGTTTCCCGAAAAAATCCATGAAAACTATTTAATTGGCTAAAAATGTACATAATTAATTTAAAATCTTATTTACAATAACCATCAAAATATTCCATAAATACTACACTTAATAGATATATGATGATACAAAAATAGAATTTTTCCCAATAAGCATAGTTCAAACTTCTATAACTTATTCAACTTATCCGAAATTTTGTTCGACCATCTGTTATTCGACTGAGAATTTTATTCGACAGTCATTTATGCGCTTTGTCAAAGAGTATGTATAGATAGATCGACTGTTCTTATGAGTATACTTGTCATAAGTATTTTTTGATGGCTCTACTACGCCCTCTGGTGGACGGGGTGATCTCTACGTTTCAATTTTTAATACCGGCTGGTCATATAAATAAGTTTTTACATGTTAATTTTCGATGTTCGACTAACTCATTCAACACCCAGTATATATGTAGAGGACCAGCCATGTATTAAAAATCCACCAGAGGGCGTAGAAGAGCCATCAAAAAATAATTGTGACAAGTATACTCATAAGAGCTGTCCCTCTTTATCTACATACTCTTTGGCTTTGTAGAACAAATGCAGTCGAATAACTGTTAGTTGAAGAAATGTTCTCGAACAAAATTCCTAGAATCAATGAAAATTGATATGGCAACAACGCATTTAGATAAAGAACTATGAGTTTACAACAAAACATCTACCAAAAGAGCAGACAAAAATATAATAATTATGTTAATAAATGCAAGTTTTATATTTTTAAAATAACACAATCGTTAACGAATTAACTAAAATAAATAACAATATTAAATGCCAATTATTGTATTATTTGATAAGGTTTGAGGTTATGAGGGGGTTAGGAAGACCCATAAGTGATTAACAGTTCGTTTGTGAACTCATACTGATATACTTTTTTCCTCTAGACACACTGGGAGTTTAGATTTAATTATTTTGACTTGTACCTAACGTCAAGGTTTAATAGTTAACCTCACTTTATCTGATTATTTTGTTTATTGGCGATGTTTACCGAACACTGGCGATTACACTATTGTAATCGCGATCTATCTTTCTCTCAGTGTGTCTAGAGTACCTTTAGTGCAGCCAAAACTCTCTTAAAATTTTGGACTGCAAAACCTGTGGTATGATTTTTATATAAAATTTAACTAATAACGGAACTATAAGGTAACAAATAAATTATTTTCCTTGACAAGTCTTCAAATGTATATTTAACATAGCTCTAGCGGCAAAACCTTTATTACATAGATGGCAAACGTAAGGTTTTTCCCCGGTGTGTCCGCGGAGATGTATCACCATACTCGAACGTTGAGAGAAACCTTTGCTGCAATATTCGCATGTATACGGTTTTTCCCCGGTGTGAATGCGCTCGTGTTCGACCAAAATCGGCTTTTTAGTAAAACATTTGCCGCAATAAGTGCAGCTAAACGGTTTGTATCCCGTGTGAGTTCGCATGTGAAATTTTAATTTCTCTTTGCTAGATAACTTTTTACCGCAGACATCGCAAATCGCAACATTTCCAGTATGAACATTCATGTGAAGATTCAAACTATTCTTATGTTGGTATCTCTTTTTACAGATAACACACTCGTGATAAGTCGGAAGTTTCTTCAAGTCTTCCTTGTGGGCACTCTTCTTATGGGCAGAGAGATATCTCGAATAAAAAAATTGTTTTCCGCAATATTGGCACTCGAAAGGCTTTTCACCTGTATGATAATTCTCGTGTTCCTTAAACCACGTCAACACGTGGAAACCTTTTCCGCATTTCGCACATTTGTATTTAAAATTATGATCATGTTCGTTGTTAAAGTGCTCGGTTATTTCGTTAATGGATACAGTACAGTATTCACACAAAACACATTTGAACATTTCTTCTGGACTATGTAAGCGTAAGTGGATGATGTAATCCAAAAGCTTTCTAAATTTACTATGGCAAGTATCACAATCAAAAACATTACTATGGGTCTCCATGTGTTCCTTTAAGCTTTTAACGGAACAAAACTGTTTGGGACAAATATCGCAGGTTACGGCATTTTCCGAATGCAGCTTCATGCTCCTCAGTCTTTTGCCTTTATGCTCTTCCTTAAAATGGAACTTCAACTCAAACTCTGTCATTTTTACATCATTTTTGCATATATGGCATACATACTTCATTTCTTCATCTAAGTCTTTCTTTATTTTCTTTAACTTAATTTTAAATTTTGGTATAGTGTAGGTGACGCTGGCATCGTCTTTTTTTGAGCGACTCATTTTAGACTCGCGCTGTCTTATTTCTTTTAGAGTTATAATTGGCATCAATAAATTAGATAAATACCTGAAAAAGTTAAATTTTAGTTAGCGCACAACAAAATCTACTTGACTAAGAACTAACAGATAGGCAATATAACTTAGAAATAAGGAAAAATTACCTAAAACAACGGGCACGTGTCCTGCAGTAGTTAAACCACTGAACTCAAAAAAAATCACACAAATTAATTTGCACCCATAACCAAGCTTCGTTCCTCTTCCTTCGTTCAAGGATGGCCTTCGAAGACAATAAAACGCTCTTATTGGCTAACAATATTTTATTTTCTGAAGTAAATAATGTAAGGTTGATTCTTTTTTGTTTAACAATAAATTTTGTAAAATAAGAAGAAATACTTTGGATAATTAAATTTCAATAAAATTAAGTCTTTTCGTTCACAGCACAACACTACCACCGCCACCATCACAGTTCTTAAGGTGAGTATCCATAACTCCTTTCGAAATAAAGCCCTTACTACATAAACGACAAATGTAGGGACGCTCGCCGGTATGGGTCCTTTCGTGTATTTTTAAAGGAGATCTTTGAGTAAAGCCTTTAGCGCAATAATTGCAAATATACGGTTTTTCCCCGGTATGAACCCTTTCGTGCTCCTTCAATTGTTCTTTTCGGGAAAAACTCTTTGGACATGTATTGCACGCGTGCGGTTTGTAACCTGTATGGATCCTCCTATGAAATTTAAGTTTCTCCTTACTCGACAGTCGCTTGCCACAAACATCACATAACACAGACATATCGATCGACGAATCGTTGTGCTGACTCAAATTATGACGTCGCAATCCTGTAGCCGATGTGTAATGTTTGTTGCAAACCACACAATCGTATTTGACAAGCGGCATGCCGGTCATAATTTCAAAATGCTGAGTTCGCCGATGGGAGGATAGAAACCAGGAAAACATGAAATGTTTCCCACATATCTCGCATTGATACGGTTTTTCCCCGGTGTGAAAATTTTTATGTTCTATTGCGTGAGTGCTAATAGAAAATCCTTTATTGCAAATTTCACATTTATATTTGGAAAAACCTTCGTGCGCTCGCATGTGCATCTCGAAGTTATATTTAGAAGTGTTAGTATAGGAACAAACATGACAAGAGTATTTTTCATCACCATTGTGCTTTATAGAATGAAGAGCAAAGGACAAACTATTTTTGAAAGTTTTATCGCATATATCGCAATGGACCCGCTCGTTAATTTGACTTTCCTTTAATTTATGAGTCTTCTTCTTGGATTGCCTCTTTACCTTAGCTTCCATACCCACGCGTTTTTCTTCCAGCTCTTTTCGTTTTCGTTCCTTCGCAGCCAACGCGCGTTTGTGTGCTAAAACATCAGATCGTGAAACATCGTTGATTATTATGTTCGATTTGTCGATTCCCTCCACCCCCTTATTTATTATTGGTTTATAATCGGACTCTTTCTTAATCTTTCTCTTTGTTATAACGCGATTGGTATCTATCACGTGGTTTTCCTCTTCTTTAATCAAACCAGACGCGTAATCAATATTTTTTCTCGCCCTTAGCACTGATTTTTTGCTTCTAGTGCCATGAATTTCTAGTAAATTATTATAATCGTCAATGTCATATTTGAACTTTTCAGTTTCGCAGTCCTTATTTGACCTAATCAATATTGAAGGTGGTTGAACAGTAACAGTCATAGAAGGACCAATTATAAGTCTCTTTAATATCGAATTATCTTCAAGACAGAATCTAAAACAAAAAACTATGTGAGAAACTACTATTTTCTTTCTTATTACGGCGAAAACACCTAAAAGGACTACAATTGAAAATTGAAAACTTAGGATAATTTTACTAGTTATGACATTTTCGTTCATCCATGCGGAACTCGAATCCAAAATTTACGCAAAAATATTACCATGTTTTTAGAAAAGTATTTGTTACACATTTGAATTTAAAAGCATTTTTTACCTTGGTCAACTTTAATCAACCCATTCCTATTGGGTTTCCGTTTTTGTTAAAATGTAAACCACGAATGACCTGAAATATTAGATAAAATTACATAACAAATTGAGTCGGTTTGAATTGTAACATCAAGTACAGCAAATTTAATGCTCCCACCACAATCCATACACTTCATTAGTTTATTGATCTGCTGTTGGGCGTCCTCATCGTGCAAAATTTTACATGGACAAAGCTGTATTGGGAGTATTGCTATGAAAAAATATTTGATGTGAAAAAATATATTAAGCTAAGGCGGTAGGTATTTATTTATAAAATTAGCTGCTGTTTAACTGTTTAGCCAAATTCATTTGACAAAACAAAATATTTAATTTTAAAATTGAAAGCTACCTTAATTTAATCTCCCAAGTATCAAGCTACATTCCTTTTACAATATAAATAGCTAACTTGTTGATTTATATCGTGACCTTAGCAATGCGCCGACCCTGTGCATTATTTAAGCAAGCGTCGGATATGAATGTATTTTATTTCTTAATATCATACAATTTCAGTTTTTCAGGTTTTCCAAAGTTGACTATGGGAATCTCGTTAATCCATGATCCAAGGTCAACCTTTTATGTCAAGACTACCGGCACCAATTACCTATAATATCCATTTAAGCGTAAACTTTATTTTAATAAAGCTATTGCTGAAAGCTTATGAGAAAAAATTTGGTTTTGTTATTCACAACCTGTTAATTTTTAAAAGCTTGATAAATTTATCCTTGTATGGTTGAAAGCACTGATCGTAGTTTCGAGGCATCAAAAACGCCAAATAGGAAAAAATAGAGAAACCGGAAAGAATATATTCATTATTTTCAAGTAAACGAAATAAGTTTACAATCTCGACTTGTTTCGCACGAAACCGTGCGTCATCAGGAGTTTATTGAAGTCAATATTTAAAAACAAATTTCAAGTTTATCACCATAAAAATGATGAGAGTGATAGCTAGATCCTAGATCGATTTGGCTTAAAATATTCCGATATACATTTTAACTCTTTATACAGTCCAGTCAAGGCCGATTTCATAAAAAAAGTTAAGCTAGCATTAAAATTTAATCCGAGAATTAAGAGTAAAATTTACCACGTCAATTTTACCCTAATTCTCTGCTTACATTTTTTTAAAAAATAAGCCACGATAGTATTACATTATATCTAATCTCCAAGTAAAGAACTTTAAGATCAGAAGTCATTACTTTGAATGTGTAACAAAATTATAAATTTTTATTAAATTATAGGTAATTAATAACTGATTAAATTATATCTGATTTTTTAATTTTAAGATCAGAAGTAGTTACTTTGAAGGTAGGAACTTCAAGTTAATTAAATTATATCAGTTCTTCAGGTAGGTACTATATGGCGCACGATTCCATGCGAACATGTCAAGGTTATAATCTCCAAAACAAGTGAAAGAGAGGTATTTACGTACAAATTTGAAACGACCATTTTTCAGAAAGTTACTGTTTTTCATACCTACATAAGCAAGTGCCGTACGGGTACTTTTTCATCAAAATATGGAAACTAGGTAATTAACCAAAAATTAATCTCTTTATAACTTTAAAATAGACTACAAAAAATTGATAAATATGGCAGTAAGCTATATTAGTGCAGCGTCAAATTCTAGGAATTGCGATCGAAACAAGCCAATATAACCTCACTTTCCGATGATATTTAAAGTGATTTCCTTATATCAGTCGGTATAATACACAGAAGTCCTAAACTAGGTATAAATTTGATAAGCAAATATTAAAAAAATCAATACTGCCAACTTAACTTAATTTCTATAAAAAATTCCAAAAGTTTAATTAAATTTTGCAATTATTTAAGCTAGAAGTAATTTGATTGTACAATGTCGCAACTGAAGTTGTTAAACCTTAATTAAACTTAAATATTGCCAACTTAACTTTATCTTTATAAAAGTTCCTTCGTTGACCCGTTGAGGTAACACGGCCAAATAATAATAACGGTCAAGCGGGGTCCACTGAACCCCCTGAACAAAATCAGTCGCCATTTGTCAGTTTTTTGATATTTTATTGCAAAAATTTTACTGGACATACTTTGAAGTCTGTTTTAACAGTTTAAAAAATAAAATTGCATAATTTTATATTATTTACAAAAATATCCATCAGATTTTTAATATTCAAGATAATTCAACAAAAATTTAGGGATGTATTCTCTAGATAATCTACTTTCAGATAAAAATTAGTTTTATAGAAAGTTCTGAAAAAATATATTTATTTTGTAGTTTGAACTGTTCAAATTTGAAGAAATCGTAAAATTTAAGAAATGAATCATGAGACTCAAAAACAAAAAAAAAGCCTGAAAAAATTTAGCGTGGGGTCTTCAGGACCCCCCCAGTGATTGTAACGGGTTAAATAAAGTTTTAAAACTTACTCTTGAATTTTTCGCCATTTGAAAAAAAAATTGGGGTTTTATTCGCATAAAACGCAAAATTGGATGCTATTTTTGAAAAATCATTTATGAAATATACTATTTTTGTTAAAATAAGGCTTTACAAAAATTAAAGATGATACCTTTGGATTATTCCACATCAAAAATGGTTTTTTTGTGTGTACATAGTAGCGCTACAACCCAGACAGGGTTTTGGCTAACCACTTCATTTTATGAAGGTTTTAAAGGCAGACTACCTCTGTGGTTTGCCATTGTCGGCCGAGAGAGGACGGTTAGAATCAAGTTCTTGCTCTACTCGGGTTAGAACCAGAATTCTCTGCTTAGTAGCCAAGCACTTAAGCACCAGACCGTAATCGTCCTGTGTATAATTGCCTAAAATTACTATTATTAAAATTGTAAGGGTTTGTTTTCACGTGGCGGCTATTATGCTTGTCAAGGTTCTCACAATTTCAAGAGTTTGTGGAAACTAGAATTTAGCCTAACATGGGGTAAAAAGAAATTAATTTAAAAAGAAACAGGCTACAATATTGATCAACTTCCATCGAATTTTTTTATTCCCATTTTTGCAGAGAAGTTTCGTATGAAAAAAAAGAGTTAATTAAAATACAACTTAGAGCATTGAGATGGGTACTCAACAACCCCGAAAAAATTTCTAGAAACGTTAGGGTGCGAAGATTTACCCCTGAAGATTGTCTTTAGATAAAAGTGTCTAAGAATTAATCTTCTAGTTAGTTTCTTTTTAAACGAATTGTTGGCATTCTCATGTTGTTAAATAGGGGCTAAGATATTTCAGTTTCCAAAAACCCCTTAAATTGTCAAAGCTGCCACATCTTGTCAAGCTGATGTGGCTTCTACACGAAAACAAATCCCAGTGTAATTTTTATAAAAATTAATTTGCAATACTTATATACAAAATTTCAAATTTTTCCATTTGAAAAATTCATTGTTTTAAATAATGCCCTTAATTTGAAAAAATAGCATATTTTCATAATATGATGTAGTGTTGGAAATCAAATAATTATATCATAATATAACTTTTTTGTGGGAAATCAATAGATTCTTCAGAAAAGAACTTGAAACTAGCGTCCCACTTTAATTCCAATGCGGCCGAAAGGTGGCGCACCTCAAAAATGGTTACTTAAGGCATTATTAATAATTGTACTAAGCAGCAACAGTTTTTCACAAATAACCGTTTTGTTATGCTTTGCAGTTCCAGTACAGAAACGCAAGTAGATATTTTTTTGCTGTTGAAATTGCAAACCAAGTACGAAAATACTTTAACCCTTTATAAGGCAGATTACCACAAATAAAAAACAAATAAATTTTATGGCTTTTTGAAATATCGACCAGTATCCTATAAAGGGTTAATACCTATAATTTTTTAAATCACAAAAAAGTTTGTGACTTTTGTGAGTAAAGTTTATAAATAAAAAATAAACAATCTAATTCCGCTAGCTCCATGACTAAAATAGTCTTTGCAGATTTTTTCATTTATTGTTTTCTTTTCCTTTTTCAAAGTTCTGATGTATTGCTTTATTCTTTTTTCCAATAGCCATTTTATTAATTCTCAGATAAATATCCGGTGTGGTTAGCATATCACAAACCGCTTTTTTTGCCAGCGCCAACTGCCCTACAACTTTATAAACATAACTTTCTATACCAACTATACGTATTAGATAACCTTAATATTATTCCGCTTGGTGGCGTTGTATAATATGTGTAAATCACAAATATTTCAGTTAAAAAATAAGTAGTTTGTGATATGCTAAGCTCACCGGATATTTAACTGAGAATTAATAAAATGGCTATTGAATAAAAGAATGTAAGACAGTGGGTCCGGGACTATTGGCCTTTGGGACTATTGACCTTCAAGACTATTGGCATTGCTGCAATTGGCCTCGCCTGAACTTTACGATTAATGACCTCACCACTGTCGTCTCGGAAAGCTAGTATCAGTGAATTAGTTTTTGGAATTGAAATGTAACTATTTATTCCATATTTTCACTTTATTTGGTAACAACGCTGAAAAAAACTGAAAAATTTTTATATTAAGTATTTATAAAATAAATTTTAAAATCCATAAAAAGTGAAAATACAGAATTAATTAATTCCAAAAACCAATTCACAAAACCTTGCTTTCTGAGACCTCCGTTAGGAGGTCAGTAATCGCAAAGATCAATTCATTGTCTTGAAGGTCAATTGTCCCGAAGGCTAATAGCCGCAAGGCCAATAGTTCCTAAGGCCAATTGTCCTGAAGGTCAATAGTCCCGAAGAACAATTGTCACCAGGGCCAGTTGTCGGAGGCGAACTGTCATAGAGCCAACTGTCCGGACATGATTTGGATTCTTTTAGTGTTCTATTTTGTGAATTATTATTTCACCGCAGTTTTACGATAAAATAATTCAGGATCAAACTCAAAACAACATCAAGTATACGTAATAGAGCCGCCATGTTGTTAATTTGTTTTAATTGGTTAATTGGTATTTAAAATTTTATAGCGAGAGGAACAAACAATTTTCGTATTTTTGTGATTCCCCTTGTTCAAAGAGGTCCTCACCTCACCTCAGACACACCAAGACATAATCGAATATTTTAGCCCGAGAGAGACGAAAATATCCGAGTATTTTCCAAGAATTAATTCGGAGTAACTGTTTTTTTTTGGGCTACACCAGGTTGATAGAAAAATAATGCCGATATTTACTCTATGACGTTGGCTATAACATGGATTATATCACAAAAGGTGTTTTCGCCGCTGAGACAGCCGAGAATCCGGCGTTCTCGTTCGCCCAAATTGCGTGGCACATCACTCGAGTGCTGTGTAATGTGCTGTGCCCATGGGATGCACTAATATTCAAGAATTTGCTTACGTAAGCGGGAATATTGCGTATACTCCACCGTATGACGATATGTAAACTTCAGTGAACGTGAACGGAAAACTTTTAATTTCCGTGCATCAATACACTGGAATCTCGAAACCGTCAACAGCGAAAATCATGTTTGTTTTTTAATATTTTTATTATTTTTTTTACTTTTTATGGCATAAAAAAGAATGAAGAAAAAGGATTTTTATGGCATAAAAAAGATAAAAATTCGGATTTAATATTAAAAAAATAAACATGATTTTCGCTGTTCACTATTTCGACCGGATTTACAATCCACTGTATTTACCGTTACGTGAAGATAATGCAACTGAATTAAAACTATGAGTACGGCAAGAAAATGGTGGAAATCTTCAACTGTTTGGAGACTTAAAAAATTGTAGTATATCTGGGTGAAATGCTAAAAAAATTAAGAGAAAAATAAAAAAATATATAAAACAACTTTCTCGATAAATCGGTCTTTGGAAAAACATAGTAGTTACAAACTCTCCCTACACTACACTCTATTGTAGTATAATTACATTTTATATAGAGCATCTAGCAACAAATGGATAAGCATTAATGTAAGTACTGAAAAACATAATAAAAATTAAAATCAAAAAAACCTACATGGAAAAGCACGCGCATTCTTGTTACGGTATGTAGTCACTCCAATATCTTGCAGTCATTTGCCATCGGAAATCTTATATGGAACAAATCTACCTTCAAAATTAGATTAGATCTAATTAAGCAATGCAACCAAATTTTGAAAAATATTAGAAAATACAAAGCCAGATGTAATCAGGGACAACCAGTTTAGGTCAAAATATCAGCCAGAAGTTGAATTATCAACTCAACCTCATAAACCTATAAATAATATGGTGCTTGTTACGTAGTCTTCAAAGATCGTCGACAGTCGATAAACCAGTTCAGTATTAATAAAAGTTTTCCAAAAGAAAATTGTTTAAGTTTGAAATTTTTAAAACCACTATTACTATATTACACAGCACTCGAGTGATTACTATATTTTTGAGCAGAATAATCACCGATGCGTTTGAAGATATTACAATATTTATTTTGTCATATCAAGAAGTTAAAATCTAAGTAACTTTTTTGAGCGTCGCGCAAAAAAATTTATTAAAACTAAAACAATAAAGTAAAAACTCGTACTGTTTGGAAGGATGCACAAGTTTTATAAATTCTCACAAAACACTGAATAGAAAACTGGTAGTTATACGAGATGAATTTATGATATTTATTCAAGATAATTAATTAATTTTGTGATTACATGGTTAGAAATTAAATACTTTAATTAAAAAATAAACTTAGGAAATCTTCTTTATCTAAATTACCTGTTACAAATTATGTAAACGCTTATGTATATTAAAACTCGTGTAGCTACCACAATACTTTTTGCAAATATCACACAGATAACTCCTCTTATGAATTGCATTTATGTGCTGGAGATAATTAGACCTAGTGTAGAAAATTTCGTTACACTCTTGACACAAAACCGAATAACCTCCCAATCTCAATTTTACACCATTTAAATCGCATTTTATAATATCTCCAATTTCCAAATTCCTTGCGTGAGTTTTCATATGCTTGGTGAGAGTATCAGGAAATTTTACAATTCCGTCACAAATTTTGCATTGACATGAAACTTTTTCCAGTTTTTTCAATTTTCCAGAATTATCGGAACTCTTTTTCTTCACCGTTTGTAAATTTTGCGAGTGCAGTTTCATGTGTCGATCGAAACTGACTGGAAATTTTAACATTTCGCCACAAATATTACATTTACAAATTATTTCTCGTTTGTGGACAATCAAATGATCTTCAAGAGCTTTCGAGGTGAAAAACTGCTCAAAGCAAATATTGCAAGTGTGCAAATAATGATCCGTCTTGATTATATCTTCAAATTTGTAAATTATTTCTTGCATGTTTTCTGAAGCATCCCAAATTGGCTCGCTTTTAATGTACCTGCAATGAAATTCTTTTTAGATACAGGAATAGGATTCAGGAAGTAGTTATTGAAAGAAAATATTTAAGGTTTTCGGTATTATAGGAAGAACGCGCATGTATCAATAAAATAACATAAACTTATACCAGAAATAGTACCCGGTATCGCCCGGTTCAAATGTCGAATATACCTTATACCTACGTTCGTGTAAAATTTCAACTTTCCAGGTGATCTAGAAGTGACCATACATTTTTTAACAATATGTATTTTCTCTTAAGATTGAGAGAAAAGAGCATCTACATTATCGAATGTGCGCCTCTCATTCCCCTGGCAACCCCTTTTCATTTCATTTTAACTGTTCAGGCAGAACAACAACACGCCGAGGCCCGAAAGATAACAAACTATACAAAGCCAAGTAATTGATGGAAATCAGTATTCTATTTGCCAAAATTACATTTTATGGTCAGAACCATCGATAGATTTCATACCAAATTATTGGCTATGTAGTGTAGCAGAATTTGTTGTTCGCAGCAATTTTTCTTAAAGATCTTAGAAGATCCAACTGATTCAATAACAACTAAACAATGATAATCATTCATCACTTGTTTCGAATGTACTGCAAACAGATTCTCTATTGGGAGGTGAAGCTTTCATTTGACGCATCTGAGTCATTTGCTTTACAGGAATGTGAAGCATTAGAAACCAACATAACTAGCGTTATTTTGGACATAAAACCCAAATTGCTTAAGAAAGTGTCCCAAAATAAAATAATTTTCAAATATTAGTGCCATAATATCAAAATCCAATATTATCAAAGAAATAGTCATCTGGTTAATTAGTCAATATTTCAAGTTATATGTAAACTTTTTAAACTTTTAAATTAAAATTTTGGTGTTTTTATGGTTATTACTCCGTCATCTATACATCGTTGACTCGCATGAATAGATTAGCAAAATTGCAAAACATTTAAACTGTAATATATGACTTAACTTGTATGCAACCCGCAAAAATACTCCTTAGGTCAGTTACAAATTATTAAAAATGTAAAATTAGATTAGATTTTAAATTGCAAAAAATGTAAAATTTAACTAAAATAGTAACCTACATTTTGTATCTTTAAGTCTCGTTAATCCGTGGATGCGCATCAGAAATAAACCTCCAACGGAGCTTGTCTTGGTTAACTCCTGATAACTTAAATAGCAGAGAAGTAAAAAAAATCTAATAGTGCAATAACCGCACAAACTTTCCAAACCAGCTTAACCAACCGTGAGGTCTAAAGGCTCTAACCTTCTTTGAAGAGACAGAAGCCGGCTCTTCAGTAGTGGACTATAAAGGGCCGACGAAAATAAAGAATAAAGCAATATAACGAATAATTCAATTATACAGGAGGATCGAGTTTTTTTTTTCGTTCTAATGATAGAGTAGCATCCCAAAGGCAGTTTGGTTTTTAGTTTGAAGAACATATTGTTTTTCTATAATCTAGGAATAGAACACTCTCGTCCGATGGAATATATGGTAAAAACGGGATATTGGGGTTGCGGACTAATCTAGGAGAGAACTGTGTTATTCCTAAGCCAAAACAAACAAAAATTTTGATCAAGTTTACTCAATTGTTATTCAAATAGCTCTGGAAAAAAATAGCTTGAGAAGTTTCGCAGATTTTGCAAATTACGCCCCCTGCATCTGCGTTTACCCAAAAGGGTTTCTTTATGAAATTACAAAAACTCAAAAACAATTACAAAAAACAAAACTTAAATTACAAAAAAACTACATAAGCTAAAATAGCATTTGTGTCCGCCCGAAAAATTAAAAAATTCAAATTTGACCTCTAGATTTCAAACAAAACACATAAATAAAAATTTAATAAAAAATAAATTTAATTTAAAAAAAAAACAATAATTACTGACTTCACCTTGACATTAAAATAATTAAATAATTAAAAATAATTAATTAAAATAAAATGGCACAATTTGTAGTTGGTGAATACGGGCATTAAATTAATTTATAAATTTTATTTCAGCCCAATTTATCAATCTCCAGTTGTCCTTAACCAAATGACTTTATTTCCATAAAAATAATAATAATTATTATTAGAACAATTTATGATTTCTGTAGAAAAACCTTAAATATTAAAGCCCGGTTTGCCCCAAATCTGCCGTTTGCTGCCAAGGCTAGACCAAGAAAAATGGTTAAGCAATAAAAATCAGAACATTTCAAAAAACAATTTTGGTTCTATATGTGGTTAAAACCGTTAAAATTAACCGACGATTTCTATTGGCTTGCTAATATTAACAGATTCTCTATTAGTTTTCAAAATTTAACGTCCAGTTAAAAGTTCCATGATTAACGTTAAACCTGGTAAATAATTACTAAAATTGGTTTTATCGAACTAAACCAAAATATGAACAAATTTTTAGACCCATGCGGGCGCCGTAATGTTTACGCACGTCCTTGAAAATACATAAAGGATTCTATGCAATTGCAATCCTTTACCTTAGAAGTACGGCGCACACAAAATACGGCTTAAGAGTTGACGGCGTTGACACAAAATAAAATAAAATTCGCGAATTACATTAAGCAAACGCCACCACACGGAAAAATATTAAGTTAATCTAATACGTATGGTTGGTATAGAAAACTTTGTTTATAAACCAAACGTTTGGATTCTTCGGTGTTTTAATTTGTGAATTATCATTTCACCGCGGTTTACGATAAAATAATTCAGAATCAAACTCAAACCAAAAATCAAATTCAAATAGTACCCCCACTTCAAAATCTGCAAAATAGAAAACATAAATTGTTTACCATTTGCTGTCCTCTCCAACGAGATGTTTGCGGAGTACTTGATTGTTGCTTAGGTGTAGGTTCAGAAATATCGCTATCAGACCCCCAAAAATTGTTCATCAGTCTCTTCCAACTACGAAATTAATTTATTGACCATGATGAATTGAAAAAAATAGAAACACGTGTACGTATGACGGTGATAAAAATATTCCGCGGTTAGCGCGACGCTCATTTTATCAGAGTTGTCAACTATGTAAGACGATAATTATGCGAGAATGACAAATAGCGGTATAATTTATTTATACCATGGACGTTCGTAATGTTATTTATGTGGGCTCCGCGCTCACATGTGTAACCAACGACGGGTTAATTGCATTAAATGAAATCAGATGTTTTAATAAAAAGTTCACGGATACCCCCGGTTTTAGCCCGGACAGAGCAACAACTGTGCTTTGACCGCCTGGCTTTTTCTCTCTGAGAGTAATGTAATCCGAACTACGATGAAAGCAAGACAACTTGCTCCAATCCAGAATTCAAACTCGCTCTAAACAGAAATACATTTTCAACGTTGCAGATCGATTTATCTGAACAATTAGCAAACATTTGATTAGCGATATGTTAAGGTAAAACATCATGATTGGTTACAAATGAACCAATCATCTTTATCTTTGTTTTACGCTTTCTGTCCGTTAAGGTCACTCTTTATTTTTGGTCGTTTCACCTTGATCTAATTAAGACACTAAGGATCAAATCCTCAGTGGACATCACAGATTTAAAAGATCTGCAACGGACACCTGCCCATAGTGCTTTTTTTCCTGCCCCCGGTAGGAGCAATAGAGGTCAGCTGTCGAGACAAAACTAGGTTCGCCATTACCCCAAACAACCTGGCGATGACGATGTTATTTAGTCTAATCAACTGGAATAATATAGCTGACTTATCAAAGAAGATAATAAGCAGTAAAACAAAAGACCAACGTACAAAACCTAACACCGGCTGGGAAGCGGGTAAAGCATTGTTCAAATCCTAGTCGCGTCGAATACACTGCTGTGATCTAAAACCCAAGATAGATCTGTAAGCTACGGGGAAACCACTCCATTAATCAAATTCCTAGTACGTCATCTTGGCGTTTGCCAAGAGATCGCTACGCACTGTCTAGTGTATGGCACTAGAAGAAGAAGACAAGACAACAAGAACATCATTAGAAGAACAACACCAAAGATGACAAGATAAGAAATGGCGGATGCGGTACGAAAGTAATGCTTAAGCGAATTCCCAACTCCAAGAATTTGCAGTAGGTAGAAATCCCACGCTACCACCCAGCACGGGCTGGGGACGTATTTTCGAAAATTATCCTTCTTCCAACGTTAAAACCAAAAAAAAAACTTTTGAAACATTTTTGGAGAGGCTCGTTTTCAGCATCCAGAGCACATAGAGCTAAAACTTGGCACACACTAGCTTTATAATATTACAAAGCATTTTCATTCATCAAATTTAAAAAAACATGCATTTGATGCAGTTATTCTAATGGTAAAATTTTTCAAATAATAGCCGATAGAGTTTTTGCATGCAAGTTCTAGCGAATTTGTTGCAAATTTGAAAAGTGTGCAGTTTTAACTGAGAGAAACAAACGTGCAGGTAATTAAACAATTTAATTAGTGTGAAAAATTGTGACCAGGTAAGTAAAACTTCTCCAATTCGAATCCCAAAGAACATTCGAGATAAAAAAACAATTAAAAAATTCCACTTCTAAAAGTTCGAATTAAAGAAGTTTCACTGTATGTAATACCTACTTCTAGAATATCTCCGTTTTTGGTAAGCTTTTGTGCAAATTAAATAAAGAAAACTTTATAAAAAACAAAAAAAAATAAAAACTCAAATCAAATTTTTTCATTGTCCTCCCCTACATAATATTGAGCGAAAAAGTAAAATCAAATTTGATTCATATCTAATCAAGGGTGGAGAAAGGGAGATTAAATTAATGTATTTTCTACTTTTTCTTTCAACACTAGAATGTAGGGAAGAACTGATTTTGGTTCTTATTTTTTTGCTTTCGCATAATTTTTTTATCTTGTTAATCCATTCAACACTACTGGGAATCTCGTTAATCCATTCGCGATCGTCAAAGAATAAGGGTGAATTTCTGGCCATGGACTAATTGAAAATTTCGAAAAACCTATAACGGCCCGGTACAACTCGGTACCGGTTCGGCACTGCCAATTCAGCACTAGGATATTTGAAGCCGTGAACTCGGCACCCAGTTAAGACTTTTTCTAAATTTTGAATTTGTTCAAGTAAAAATAATCTATACGAAATTTAAAAACCCAAAACAAAAACAAATTTATAGCTATCTCTTAGAACAGGATCGACTAGAGAATATTTTTACTATGGGCTAGTGCAAATTTCGGTGTAAACCGCAAGTTTTATGAAAAAAAAGTATATAAACCTCAGAACTAGTAGCGGTTTCAGCTAATAAATGCATACTTAACTTGTTTACGTAAATTAAATCTAACTTATTAGGAAAAATAATTATATATTATGCGATAGACGGTTGCCGCGTGGCAGACGCCAAGTTAGCCAACGCCAAACCGGCGACACCGAGTTGTCCAATTCAACTTTCACCATTGTATCGGCATTTGAACAATTTCAAATCCTTTGAAAGTCGACACAAATTTAAACTACGAAATAATAAATTAGTCATTTATTTACAAATTTTTACATTAGATTACAAAGTCGCTTAATTAATAGTCGAATGCACAGATTAATTACAAAATGTTTAGGATATGCCTTGTGGGACATAAACAAAATCAATGCCAACATCGTGAGTTTTATTATGAGAGACCAAATGTGTTTTGGTTATAAAACTCTTTCCGCAAGGACATTTATAGGGTCTTTCGCCTGTGTGACTTCTCATGTGAACAGTTAGAGTTGACTTTTGAGTAAAGCACTTACCACAAGCCTCACATCGAAAAGGTTTATCTCCGGTGTGAATCCGCTGATGAATGATTAAATATTCTCTGGATGTAAACCTCTTATCGCAAAATTCACACCTAAATTTTTTTTCCCCGGTATGAGTTCTTAAATGAGTTTCCAAAACTCTCTTCTTGCTCACACTTTTAAAGCAAATATTGCAGACGTAACTTTTCTCCGCGCTATGCGTTTTCATATGCTCACGCAAACTTCTCGCGCTCAAGTATGTTTTGCCACAAATATCACACACGTGCGATTTTTCCTGACCATAATTTTTGGCGTGGGTTTGGATGTGTTCCTTTAGAGACGAAACCGTACTCAACTGATAACCACAAATATCGCAAACATGTAAAAGATTCTTATGGTACTTATTGACATGATTTTTAAATAAAGTTTGCCTAAAGAATCCTTTATTACATTCCTTGCAATAAGCAACGTAATCGCCGGTGTGCGTGCGTCTATGACACGTAAGATGCGATTTATGTATGAACATTTTCGGACAAATGTCGCATTGAAATGTAGGCTTTTCGTGTGACAGTTTGTGAGCGGTAACTTCGTAATTATGCTTGAAGGCCTTCCCACAGATGTCGCAAGAAAATTTCTTAATATTAAAATGAGACATCAGATGATACTTGAGCAACTTCTTGGTCGTGAACATTTTCTCACATAAGTCGCACTTAAAGTTGGCCGGTTTTCGCTCTTTAATTGGTTCGTGCGGTATTCTTTCATCTTTTAAAACTGAAGGAAAGCTTTTCAAGCCTTCCGAATTAAAATTTTCAATCACTGCGCTAGGTTCAAAATCGGTCACCCCCTCGTTAATCAAACTTTCAAAATTTTCGTTACTTGCTATATTTTGAAGGATTTCCGAACAGTCATCTTCGGTTGCCAGTAAATTTAATAATTCTCGATCGGTATCGTTCAACTGATCGTCTGAATTGTCGAGAAGATTTACGTCCGATAAACTACAAGTCGATTTCGAGTTTACCAAATTTAGTAGAAATTTTTCTTCGTTGGAAATCCCTTCAAAACTTGATTCATATAAATGAGCTTCACGAAACAAACAGCTGAAAATAATTTTGTTAATTAATAAGAATTTAAATATTTTAATTTAGTAGGTAAATTACAATTATCTCCATAAATAAGTTACAACCTCTAAACAACAAAACAATCTTCAGAAAATGCAAACACGTAAGATTTCTTCAATGTTATTAATGATTATGTATAACACGTACCCTTAGTGTGACGTCATATTGTATCTAAACATAGCATATACTCGTAGGTAACAGCCCGGGGCTGTTAGAAGGACAGGGGACGCTGAAAAACTAGTTTTGCCAAAAAATGTATTCTTATTTATTTATTTTTTTACTAATTCATGCGCATCATCGGGGCTGTTCTAGGGGTAGAATCTCGTTCACCCATTCATGCGCAACCATATCGAGTGCAATACTCGATGAAGTTACTTTGTTTGGATACAAGCTTGACGTCACAACTAATGGCGAGTATTATAATATTGCTAAAAATTAAAGAAAATCATTTAATTAAAAAAGTTTCGGCACTTACATTTTACCTTTCACGGTGTTATGGATTTAAGTTCTCTGGAAAAATAATAGAAACAAGGAACTCAAGAGATCTTAAAAATGTTTATTCGTTTTACATAATATTATTAATTACACAAAAAAAACAGTAAATTGTGTAAAATCAAACTAAAATATTCTAAGTATTTACTATAATACAAAACAATGCTCATTTCAAGACAGGAGCCAACCCAACGTAACTACGTTCTAATTAATGCTAACCTTCATATACAATTTTCTTAAAGCCGGTCCTGCTTGCGTGATAAAAGTACAAATAATTTATGGTATACTAACTACTTTTAAATTTAAACCGAAGCTTTTATAAATATGTACAATTAGTTTTACATGATTTTTAAATATTACAGACATTAATTTATACAATTTTAAACTTAAAATCGAACGGAAATTAGACATTGAATAATTCGATAAGAAGTTTTGTAAATCTTATGCACTAATGTATTGTGCCCGTTATTCGTAAATAATCGTAAATTAATCAACATTTTAAAATTAATCGCACGACGCCGACGACGTAACAGTCCAATCCGTCGTAATACGTAAATGACTTAATTATTGTGTATTAAAACTAAAGAAAATTGAGTCAAAGTGTCAAATGCTTTCGTTGAAAAAATACCTGGTATCTGTTCGAAATCTGACAAAATCCAGGTTCAATCTGGAAAACCCCGAATACGATTATAAATGTTTGATCGCTGATAAACGGAACCTTGCCTGCGTTAAATTTTTAATAATATATTAAATAGGTTTAATTACTATTATTCTGATTTATATGTCTAAGGAGGGGAACCACTCGTGGGTGGATTCCCTGAAAGCCAGTCCAAGATCATCCTCCGGTCGGAGTTAACAGGGATTTATGATCTATGATTGGCTAAAAACTGAGTTAACTCTTGACTAACTTTGATCGTAGACAATCTTGTTGTAAAACTGACCCTTAGACACCCCAGTATCAAATTTGAGTTTTCTAAGTCAACTTCTATAATCTGTTTTTGCGAATATACCGTTCCCCATTGATCTCGGCGCAAGCACAACCCTAATGAGCAGTTGAGAAAATTCAAAATTCATTCACATCATTCATCGCAAAACGCAACACAAAAGTCCCAAGACATTTTACGGATTATTTCTTGAATATGCTGTTTGCATCCTGTTTTGTGATGAACGATGTGTTGTAAATGGGTGAAGATGGAGGAAATTTAAAATTCCATAATCTGTAAATAAATTTTTAACCTGGCTAATTATAGTAAATGCTTTTTTCCCATTGGCTGGATCTGTAACTTGGGTTAACTTAACTATTATTGGGGTGCAAACGGTTATTTGTTTCTTATGGTAGTTACAGAAACAAAATATACGAAAACGGCAGCTCAAAAATGAATAAGTCCAATATATTTGAAATTTTAAGATGTAATCATGTTGATCTTTGTAAGTCTGACTGGCTAACTTTAACTATAAAAAATATGATATGCAATAGTTAGCTCAACAATCATCTTTCATATCCATAAATCTGCTACTGATATCGAAATTGTACATTTAAGACTTTTGCTGTTAATCATAACCTCAAACTTGATGCTGATTATCATCTCCTCTCCCATGTGTACCTCATACTATGTAAGAAATATCAGTCATTCGCCGTTGCATAAAACCCAATTTTAATATAGTACTATTTTCGAGGTTTACTTAAAAAATGTAGTTTTCAGATAGGGACCGTCCGTTTATTAAGTCAAAGCTTATAGGAGGTAGAGGGGGGGGGGGAAGAGTGCTAACTATTGTTTACGTAAGGTTTCAGTTTTTTTCAATTTGATTTAAAATTGAAATTACTTTGTGGCTATTACAGAGTTCCCACTGAATTTTCCCAAACAAATTCCCAGATTTTTCCAGGTATTCCAAAGAATAAAAATTTTTCCAAGATTTCGATAAATCAGGAAGATACAAAAGTAAAATAAATCATAATTTTAAAACTAAATAAAAATTAATAACTTTTTTTTAAATTTTAAAATTTAATTTGCAATTTAAAAAAATTGATTTTTAAACAAAAAAACAAATTTATTTTAAAATTTAAAAAAAAATTGCAATTAAATTGTTTTCCCTTACTGAAAATTTAATTTCCCTGACTTGACACTAAAAATGAGAAATTCCCTGACTTTTCCAGACGAGTGGGAACCCCTGTACTACCACAGTGGATGATTTTTAAAAAAATATTGAACCAAAAAATTTTTTTTAATTTGGGGGCGTTGGGGGAATTACAAATTCCAATTCTTGCAATATTGCATAATAACTCAAGGGTTCTATTAAAAATTGGGAAATATTTTAGGCAGAATGGGGTGCTTAGTAATGATTACACAGGGGAGGGGCACTTTTTTCTATTCATCTGACTGAAAATGATTTATAGATAACAAACTTCATTTCCCCTAATTTTCCGCGTAGAACAACTTAACCCTTATAATAAGGGTCGTAATAGGAAATTTTTAAACAAAAAACAATCAATTTAAGTATTTATTAAATAGGCTATTATGTAATTTTTCATATTACCTATTTAATACAAATAATAAAAATAAATAAACCCAATCCGGATGAAGCAACCGTGGGGTCTCTTTCTAGAGAAACAGGCTGATTGTCCTGCAGTGGACAGAAAAGGCTTAAAAGAATAAAAATTAAATCCTGTTGGGGATAGTAGGATGTTCTATGCAAGGATTCATGGAAAATTGAGTCCAGTTTCTCTATCTGCGGACCACTTTTGCTTTAGACAGGATAAAAGTCTACGCCGCAAACTGAAAACTACAATTTTTTGTACAACAATGGAAAAAACTAGATTCTTTCGACTATATTTCGGCAACTATAGTTTGCAATTTTGTTTTAGATCTTCTGTTCAAACAATTTTCCACTTTTTATTAAAAGTTTCATGTTCAGATTCGGAAATCAGTAGAAAGCTCAGGTTCCAGATATCATTACTTTTGTGTGTCGTTTGTTATCTCGACGCTGACGCCGTAAAAAGCTTTTAACCGCTAAAAAAACCCATAGCAAAAATATGGATCTATTTTTTCTTGTCCCGTTCCGGCCCGTCCCCACATGTCATAAGGAGAATTTCAATTTTATTCGCGCAAATCTGAATTGATATGCCGTCCCGTACGGACCTGAATCCGTATCTCGTCCCGCAAGAGACTGAATTTTCCGCGGGACAAACAACTTAATCATGTCCTTTTCCGCGCGCGGGTAGAATTTTATATAGTCTAAACGTCTTTTGTCTTCAGTATAAATGAAACGCAGGACTGATACTCTTCGTGGGTCTGAACTGGTATCCCGTCCCACACGGGACGGCGTTCTACCCCGTTCCAGACTCTCTTGCGCGGGATGGTTATCAGTTCAGCAGCACTGAATAGACATTTCGTCCCAGGCGGGACTGAATTGGTATCCCGTCCCGCAAGACGAACAACTTAGTCCCATTTTCCGAGCCCGCATTCTTCTCTCGTTTTTACTACTGGATGTGCTTTAAAGGTTTCTATAAGTTTAATTATACCCGAAAAAATGAAAGAGTTCATTCAACCTATTCTGAAGTCGATTTTTGACAAAATTGCTCAATTGATATCAAGTTTGAAGTTGAATGATCAGAAAGTATGCAGTTGGAAAAAAATGTTATTATTGACTTAGACTCGTTTTAAGACAAACCAGGAACGAAATATTCGTAAAATACTGTTATAGTTTTGGAACCACTGGTTATTTGATACTGTCGAATTAATCTGTAGAATAGTAATCGTTAAGATATTGTTCATAGCAAAACAAACAATTAATATTTTTTGGCTTTCCTTAATCTGCGTTCAGGTTTACATTTACAGTCAAACACAAGTAAATCGTTACTACTATTAAAACTGGCATAAATAACTTGAAGTAGAAAACTAGAGATGATATGAAAATTTATCTTAGGTTCAACACGATACATGAAAATATATTTACATCCGCTTAGCAACTAAAAGCATCATTGGTCTAATAAACACCAAACAGCAAATATAAAATTATCAACAGTCTACTAAAGCAATTTTCCAACTCACTTTTTGCCTTATCACTGTTAGCTTGAAATCTAAGAGCACCAGAATATTATATAAAAAATTTTATTCAAGGGGGATTCTGTAATGCCTATTTTGGAACAACGGTTGTCTGATTTTCCCAGTTTACTTGAGGGAACCTATAACATTTATATATTTCCAATACAATATTCCGCCATGATGTGGTTAAAAATTAAATATATCTCCGCGTTATTACAAAAACTGTAAGATCCGCCCGTGTCAAGAAAGCTGAGAAAATAGATTCAACGTCATATAGCGAAGATATGCTTTACAAACGTCCCTTAAGGTACATTTATATTTTTTGTATAAACGCATATTTAGAAAAGTTACAAACAAAATCCACCGAGTACTAATTAAATTAAAAGCAAACGTCCTAAACTACTAGATGCTATGTTTTTGATCCCCCCCCCCATCGGCCCTTCATATCAAGAATCAATTTTCAAACTATTCAGTGCTTATTTTAGGATATGCACACAGGCTGATACGGTAAGAAAAACTTCATGTAATATGATAAAACCCAAAACTTAAATAGGGCATTTTTAAAGAAAGTAACTCCAGATCCGTCGTAGGCGTCGGGTATTAAAATTATACCACGTCGGACGTATGGTATGGTAAATTAGAAGTAAATTGTACCTACTTATTTTAATTGAAAATGAGTCGAACATTTTGCGGAAAATAAAAATTATTAAAAAAAAATCCAAATAAGTATTATCTGAACCACCAAAGAAAAGCCCTGGGTCATTTTTTTATGAACTTGTAAATAAGAAGATATAATCATCGTTTAACGTAAGAGGGAAAAAGATGCAAAATAATGAGTTGGTCTCACAGACCATAATAATATGTAGGTATTTGTTTGGTTATTAAGGTCATGATTTATCATTTTGAGATGAATTATCCCAGTAGATGGCGTAACTATATATATTCTGAATTTAAATGTAATTTACTAATTAATATTTATTTTAAATACAGGGTTAGGCAATTGAACTGTTACCAACTTCACGCCGATATATCTGCCAAAGCGATTATGTCAAACCAATGACAGCTGTTTATATTGTTTACAAGCTACCATAAGCATTTGTGTTTAAGTTACACCAAAGCAAAAAAAAGTTAGACTCGAAAGAGCAATATTTTGTGGTTATAACCTAAATATTACATTATTTGACTTTACCAGGTTTAAAAATATGTGAAAAAAAGCATTGATGATGCAGGGCTTTTCTTTGGTGTTCACTTTTTATTTTTTAAATGTTCGATGGGTCTCTAACTTAAATACGCGACACATCCCACGGGTCTAGAGTCACTCTCTATTTAAAATCTACGAACAAAAAGCCTTAAAAATAATACGAAATAATTTCTATATATACGTTTATTTAAAATATTTATTTGTTTACTTATGTATACATTGTACTTATCATTTCGGATTAGAAAGCGAAAACTCTAATTTGATAGCATTTGCTTTTTCGTGTGTTGCCACGTGCCGTTTAAAGTAATATTCGTCCGCAAAGGATCTTCCACAAACGTCGCATTTATGTCGTATTCCCATGTGTCTATTTTTGTAATGATTTCTATATTCCCTAACTGTATAAAATCCTTTATTACACTCTTCACACCTATGCCTAAATTGATCTAAATGTCTAAGCATGTGCTCTTTGACATTCTTTTCGTACATAAAAGTTCTATAACAGAAATTACAAATTGCTCTGTCTGTGTGTTCCACAATATAATGCTCGAAAAACTCGCTGTTTCTGTTGAAGGAAGCACTACATACATCGCAACTATTTATGTAACATTTTCCCTTCTCAATGTGTCTGTGAAAACCCATTTTATTGATAAATAATTGTTCACATCGTAAACACTTGTAATGAATTATCTCGATTTCTTCCGTCGGATTAAGCACTACGTAATTCGTTGCCGAAAAATCGGGAACCTCGTGCCGACGTTTCGGTCTTGCTTTTGGAATAGAATTCTGCATTTTGGATGGAGGGGTGGTAACTTCTGGCTGAGCTTCGTTATCGCTATCCTCTTCCGTCGTGTAAGTACCAGGAAATCTTTTCTTGTATCTTCTTTTACTCTCGAGTTGTCCCTTAAATACACTGGGCAACATGTACCCATGATCTACTTGCACGATAGTGTAGTTTTCTGGTTTCGAAATCGAAGTATCTTCAGGTTCTTCAATAATTTCGTCGTCGCCCTCTATAACAACTTCATTGATACATTGAGGGCTATCTAAAATGTATAAAAGTTCATCTGCGCCGGTCAGCGATTCGTTTGGAATATTCATCACAGCTTGATCGTTTTCTGTAAAGGTGTATTCATTCTCGACTACTATACAATTATTTTTGTGCAATTCGTAGTGATCGTAGAGCTCGCTAGCTGATTTAAATTGTTCATCACAGCCGCAGCAATTGAATGTTTTTCCGAATTGATCCATGTGATGAGCAAGATATTCACTTCTAGTTGCAAAAAACTGCATACACACTTCACATTCGTAGGTAACAGTTTCCTGTGCATCGTCAGACATGGTCTCAGACAAACGGTCGAATCTGCAAATATATAATATTGTAGACTTACTCCTTCTGAATTAATTTCCTAAATCACATTTTTATTCGTTTTCATTAGCTAAATAGAGAAAATGTGTTAAACAACAACTCCAACTTAACAAAATTTTATTTTTTAGTTTACAATATGTTAACAATCGATATTGTTCCACAGCAACTTATATTAAAAATTCTTATAAATTAACATTCAATTCAACAGAAATTTTAACAAGCCGTTAAAATTAGCAGGTGCTTTCTAATGGTTTCAAGCACTAAGAAATAATTTCCATTGGCAAGTTAAATTTAACGGCCCGTTAAGTGTTATGAAACCGAGCATTAATCTATTTAAAATTATCACTAACCTACAGGTAAAATATTATGGACGTTTTCCGTAGTCAGTCTATAGGTGCATTTAGATGTTCCAATAATTTTCGTCAACTTAAGAAAGGCATAATTTTTTTTTTTCAATTAATTGAGCCTCCAAATGCACCTTAGCAAAATCTAATATTTTTTGACTGATCATTTTCAAGTCCGCGTGCTATTAAATAATCTAGATCAGATCATTTTAACCCCCCCACCCCTCTTGTCATGATATACTTTTAACTATAATTCACTAATTACTCAATATATCATCACTCAATGCGTATAAAATTATATTAAAAAACAAAACATAGCAATATATACTGTGTTAAAAACACACAGTGCAATAGACATACGGTTCTAAATTTTTTGCTTCCATTAAAGCATATTATAGCAAAAATTAAGTATCTCTTTAGTTTAAGAAACCCGTGTCCGTTTAGCGTAATTTGTTCAATTTGATTAAACTCAAGAACTGACTCTAGAATTGTTTCTAAAAGTAGGGTTTTACACCAGAAACTATATCTTAAAAGAAAGTCGATATTTCTAATTGTAAAAAAAAGACGTAAACTAGATTCGAGATTAGCCAAAGTCGAGATTTAGAATAAGAAATTTCAAACGTATTTTTTTTTGTTAAATAAATTACACACAGTAAAATCGTTTTCTTTGAATCAAAAAAATCATTTTGTTTGAATAATTTTTTTTGAACCAAATAAAATTTGTTTAATTTAAATAAAATATTTTTGTTCAAACAAAAATTTGCTTAAATCAAAGCTTTTGGATCAAAAATATATTATTTAAATTAAACAAAATTTATTTGCTTCAAAAAAAATAATACAAACAAAGCAGTTTTTTTATCCAAAGAAAACGTTTTTACTGTGCAGAACAATGTTCTCAAAAGCTGTCCGTCTCTACGCATAAATTGTTCAAATCATTGCACAGAAAAGTGGATAGTGTCGTACAGCCATTAGTAATATTCCTAGATAATTGTGTAATTCAACGAATAAAGTCAAACCTACCCTCACAATGAAGTAAAAACTCGATATTGTCACGTGGCTGAACCACGAGGTGACTTTTTGGGATCTTTGGGATTAGTAGCTCACTCAATGATAATTATATTGATTTCAAGAAATGTTAAGAATATATTCGCAATGAGGAATTTACAACAGTTGGAATTAGTACTTTTGAATAATATCAATCTATACAGTTACAATTTATTCTATATTTTTAATTTTTTTTTGATTAACATTAAGCCCAAAATTGAATTTTGAAAACCCCAGCTAAGTCACTGGGAAGTTTTGTAAAACGTGACAACACTGTACAACAAAGATAAAAAAACTTGGAAACTTGAAATTTTTTTTAATTTTTTGAGTGTATAACATACTTTTAAACGTCAGATTATACTTCAATATGGCCGCAAACATTTATTTTTGTATATTATTATTATAATAATTTAATTTCTTAATTTTTGTAGGTTAATAATAAATAATAATGATGTAGGTAAAAATTAAGAAATTAAATTATTATAATAATAATATACAAAACATATGTTTGCGGCCATATTGAAGTATAATCTGACGTTTAAAAGTATGTTATACACTAGAACAAATTTTAAAACAATTCAAGTTTCCAAGCTTTGGTCTTTGTCTTAGCACAATATGCGCATGTATATCTTATTCATTTTGTTATACAGGGTTGTCACGTTTTGCAAAACCTCCTAGCGACGTAGATGAATTTTTAAAAGTTCATTTTGGACTTAATATTAATGGCACAAAAAAAATTAAAAATACCAATTACATTCTTTAAACACAAACTTTCAGAAAATAAATTTTAAAAAATACATGAGAATTCCACATTAACTTTCAAACTTACCCTAACAATAATAACAAGAGAGAGATTGAGACTAGCATCATGCCACACAAACTAAAGGAATCCAGAACCGTAATTATGACCGGCAGCAATACGCCAAAAAAAAGCACCACCTATACCTATAATTTAAGTTTTCTTAAAACAGTATTCCAACCAATAGGAAAACGGAATAAGTGGTACTAACAATTTAAGAAACACATATACCCGATTGCAAATAGTGTGGTGCAATCGGGTATTAAAATTTAACTGTGCCCCACCTACACTGTGTTAAGCGTCCCTTAAATCATAACAGGCCACTTATTTCCATTGCACCACTGAATTAAATGTCCATTAAATGCTTATGGAACACTTAAAATTAAGCCCAAGAAATTGACTGTTTAAACTGTCGCTTAACCTTAAATTCAAGAAATTTGTGAATAATTTTATAACTAAAAAATAAATTTCAAGGATTTCTTCATAAAATATTACTACCTACATTTATTTAAAAAATGCGGTGTTATTAAATTTATGGAAAGTTTATCTAAATTTCAGTCTCCATCCCCCTGGTACATTTGCATCTTCTAGGTGCATCTACCTCATGAGGTAGATCATGAAGCAGAGATTAAGTGGAGAACAGCTTAGAGTTTGTGCCAAATAGAAATAGGGCCGTCGATCATCATAGGCCACGCCTCTAAAATATCTCCAACCACTTAAAGAACGGCAAGTGATATTTGGGCGCCACCATTTGGCTGATTAGGTTTAATTTATTAGTATATTTTTTATTAAGATAGCTAAAAGCGGCAATATAAGATCAGTATATTTAGAGCGAGTCAACTTCTAGATTATTTTCACGCAACAGACTATATTGACAGCAAATAAAAGAATGCCAAGTACTCGGTTTGACTCCCGAGTGAAATTAATCAGTAGGACCCTTTAGTATGTAATAACCCTTTGCACCCACACTATATACATGGAAGAGATGTTACCCAAAAATGAATTGAATATTCAAAAAATGGTATTATTATACTATAAGTATATTAACAAATAATAATATTGTCAAGATAATTGGCAAAACAAAATTTAAATTTCTTGCATTTTTTGGTTATTCCAAAGGCCGGGTAAACCATAGTTTTTAATTTGATCACAACTCACACCAAAAGGTGGCGCGTTTCTTAAATTGTTCATTTAAAAGCGAATTGTAAAAATAATAAATAAAATCGAACCAAGATTACCGCAGTTCCTACCTTATCGATCTCTATACAGCTATGCTTCTGCATAGCGGATAATATTGAGATTCTATTTTTGAAGTTAAGGTAAGATGGAGCAAGTGCGTATTCAGGCTAAGAGTGTATGAGTGAAACGTTTCCTAAATCAATACCTACTGTCAGGCGTGAATCTAGAATGTATCTATGGGGGGGGGGACCTTAACTCAAGTCCAATGGGGGGTCTGGGAGGCACCCCCAGCCTATAGCGCCGTAGGCAATTTTCTTTCCAATTTTTCAAGGTCAAGGATTCTAATAAATAGTTAAAAAAAATAGAAAATCTCGATACACAAATATTTTCTCCGAAAGATATACACCCATACATGAAATTGAACGTCCACTCCTATGCTAGTAATGTAAATTGTGCCTTTTGAAGACATGTTTTCATATATAAAAATCGCTTCTGCAGCAAAACTTATTAAACATTTTTTGTTGAAAATTTCATTCCCTTCATTTTTGTTTATATACATTTTTCTATTTTGTCGCACCGTTTCCGAGATACAGTGACTTAAAAAAACATTACGCTTATGGGTATTTTATTAAAATTTTTACAGAGATTCTTTTAAGTCACTATATCTCAAAAACGGTGATTCGAAATAGAAAAATGTATATAAACAATAATGAAGAGAATGAAATTTTTAACAAAAAATGTTTAATAAGTTTTGTTGTAAAAGCGATTTTTATATGAGAACACATGTCTTCAAAATGTTCAATTTTGTGTATGGGTTTCATCAAGCAAATTTTCTTAAAAAACATTTAAAAAACAGTTTTCTCTAGAAAAGAAAAACTTTTGCTCATCTTCCAGCTGTTTTCTTAACTTTATTGGATTCGCGCCTGCCTACTGTTATATACGCAAGGGAAACCCAAAAACTAACAGTTTAAAATTAAATCCAAAATTTTGCATTTGTAATGTTTGAAACAGGTACAAAACTAATCGAATTTCCGCACTAAACTTATTATTGTTATTTGTATTGCAAATTCATTTTTAGTTAATTACTTGCCGCTTTCTGGCAACACCCAAAAGTGTATTTTATGAAAATTTCATTTTAGCATCTCAAATACTTTCCTTAAAAACTGATAAACAAAATCAACTATTAGAATTCTGTTCTGCACTCTGTATTTGAAATTTCACCTATTTTTTTTAAATAATTGGGTTTTCAAATTTAAGATATAAAATTAATTTAAAAGAAATAATTGGGATGTAGATCATACACCCTAGCCTTGAGTTAGCAAGGCTCTCGGAAATTAAGAAAGGAAAACTTGTGCTTATGAAATCTATTTTACGAAGACATGTATTTCCCAACTTTTAATAAAATGGTTTGATCTTGAAAAAATTGATTGATAAAAAATACGGTCCATTTATTCTTTTAGCTTTATGTAGCCATATCAAACACCCCCCCCCCCCCACCTTATGAAGAAACCCAAATTAGTAAATTACTATAATTTGATAAACTCGAACAAGGGCGGCAGGGGGTGATTTACCCCTCCACGAACTTCGTCTAGATCAACCCTTGTACTCTAGCCTTCTTGAAATTTCGTTCATTATTCCTTTCATTTGTACATATATTCTATACTACTAGACATAAACTTCCTTCGAGAAGAGTTAGCTATACCCTATATAATTGAGAAGCACTTATAGGTTCATAAATTAATCACCCACCCTGAAGCTGCCAACAACTTTGCTCATATCTCGTGATCTAACGAGGAAGGGTATTGCATTATATGGGTGATTCCCCCAAAATGATCATAATGCGACAGTAGAAAAGAGGAATGACACAAACATTTCGCTAACTACAAATAATTTATTTAATTGAATTATTAAAAATAACAAAAATAATTTAAATAATATTGATCTATCCTTGTTCAAAACCATCAATCTCTTTATCAAACTGATAATGCATTGCTGAGAAATAATGACTGGAAGGGCCAATATGGCTGTTATATCTTCATATTTAATACATGAAATGTCCTTTTCGTCGGTTCTGAAGCCTTGTTTAGAAGATACAATAACTATTTTGTTTTTTTGGTAAATTCAACCTCTTGCGTAGAAACTGTTGTTCAGATACGGAAATTCTTGATAGTATGTCCTCATCGCTTGATGATGTATCTTCATCTAGAGCTGATGTCAACTCATAGATCAATGAGCCAAGATTATAAGAACAGTCACTTTATCCAAAAGAGAATAAAATTCTTTTTTTACCTGATGGACTTTCATGGTTCCTCTAAAATTTTGATAGTCTTTATTTTCTAATCGTTTTGATATTTTGTTGATATTGCTCGAGTTCACAATGAAATACGTAATGCCCTTAATATTTTTAAATGACCTTTAGTAAGGTATCAAAATATGCAACATCGTTACCTCTCTTCGTCACACCGCCTGGTGAGACATCTGTGTCATCTTTTCCGTGACCGGTTTCTCAGTAGTTCCAGGAAAAATTCTGAATGTTCCGATATAAATTTGGGAGCTCAACAGCAAGAAAATAAAACATCGTTTTATTTCGATATTGAGTAAAATAGGATTTAAATGTACCCATATTCTTAGAACGTTATGCTGAAGAAACAAAGTGCAGAAACATTCCTTTTTTTTGTTTATTGTTTATTGGGAGTCTTTTTGGTCAACTTCTTTAGTCTGATATTTTACTTTGTATTTATTAACTTTTTTTCTTAATTTGTCCATAAGTTCATTTTTTCTTTAGATCTTCTGCTTATTTTTCTATTCTTTGCTGCTAAACGTCCTCTTCTTCTTTAAGAAACCCATTTTGTTCTTCATTTTCCTTTTTTCTTGATCTATATTTTGCTGAATTATGGCGCCATTGTTTTCTTTTTATACGTTGGTCCCTTTTGCTCAGGTTGTTGATGGACTGAACAATATTTTTCTCCATTCTCTTTGAAAATCTCTTACGCTCTTTTGGTTCAATTTCTCTCTCTCTCTACCGGATCCTGCTTAAGCCTTTCGTATCTTCTTGTTTCTGCTTCCCTTTTTTGCGAAGTTTTTCCTCCCTCGATTGGAGCACGATTAAGAATCTAAAACAATAATTTTTATTATTGTTATTGACCAGCAGTGTGGTGTAAAGCTGAAATCGCGTTGACTGCACTACACTGCTGTGATCTAAAGCCTATGTTCGATCTTTGGGCTTATGGGGAAGGCAACGGAAAACCATCCCATAAATAAAAAGTCCCTACTACGTCATCTTGAATTAAATAGTCGGAATGATAGCCATACATCCGAAATTGGATAATGTACTTGAAGAAGAAGACAGTTAGAATATTAAACTCCAGATATAGTTAAGCATCAGTCTATCACAGTTTTCATTATCGCTAAGATTGAGTATTCGGGACCTATTCATTCTTTTTCTGTTCTCTTTTTCGTTCTTTTATTCAATTAATATCTAGAAACTTCCACTTCAGTTTCAAAGTAAAATAAATACTATGCACAAGAAAAATAAAGGTTTTATGATTCTGCTTACTGTGCCATACACAAGCGATCTCTTCAGATTTAACGACAGAACTAAAATACCTGAATATAATGAAGGAACAAAGTGTAATTTTGATATTCGTCTAGATAAAGAGTTGACGAGAAAATGTGATAAAAGAAGCTTTAACCCAGAGTGGATGGTATGCTAATGACTTAATTTACAAAATGTATTCAGAACAGATTACTTCAATGGTTTGTCATTCCCTATGAAAGGACGAACGTTAGACAAAGCTTTTTGCTACTCCCGGATTCAAACCTGGTTACGCCATTTCGTAACTGTTTTTTTATTTAGATCTTAGTATAGATGGCCGAAGATTGACTCCTTCGTATAATAAACCAACTGCTAACCAGGACGCTACGATCCGACAGCCGGTACGACCGATTGTTAAATTTGCAAAAACTCTTGAATAAACCCTGATAACTCTCCAATTGTACTTTCTAACTGTTTCACATTCAAAAGTGCGCTACGCTATGTTGTAATTCAACCTTTTGACGACTGAGACAACATCTGATGCAAGTCGGTTATTTGAGGTGAAGGGTTCAATACAAAAAAAATAGCAGATTTACAATATCCTTTAATCAACAGATTCGTATCCACAATATCAACTAAATAATAATTATAAAATTTGTAAATTTCATAGGTTTATCAACATTACATTCTAGATTTGTAAATTCTCAAGTAAATTTTCGTTCTCTTTTTTTATAGTTACTTCTTCTCGTTCTTGAGGTATGGTCCATGTAGTGATTATAAAAATCGCTTCGATCTTTAAATGGTGCATCACAGTATTTGCATATAAAAGTGTTGTTAATACGATCATCAATTAATTTCCCAGAAGGGTCAATCCTATTTTGACTTAACCTTAAATTTAAATTTATTATTTGCCGTTTATGATCACGAGCATGTATTTTGAATGTTTTCTCGTCCACAAATTTGCTATTGCATTTGCAGCAGATAAACCTATGCAAAATGTCGCTAAAAGTATGATTCTTAAATTCTAAATGATTGCTAAACGTTTGCTTGCATATCGTACATATCCAAAATCCATTCTGTTCATAAACATATTGGCGATATAAATCCGCATATCTGGAAAACAAATTCATGTTGATAAAGCAACTTTACTATTACAAAATAAGTTTTGTTATAATTTTCAGATTCAATTAAAAATAATGTGTATAGGTCTCTTTATTCAATCCATTTCTACAATAAATGTTTAACAAGTTGTTATATGAATATATAATCTTATAAAAAACTATCGAAAGTCATCCACTGACGTTGTTCTCTGTTCCTCCGGGCAGAGGTACTCGTCAACTCAGACATCAACCAATGCAGTTCCGTGCGTCTTGGAGTGACTTTTAAGCAACGTTCTCGTAACAAACTTTTTTTGGCATATATTACATATAAAGGGCCGTTCCCCGGAGTGATATCGCAAATGCACCGTGAGAGAACTTCGTTGACTGAAGCATTTGTTGCACTGCATACACTTATACGGTTTCTCTTTAGTATGTGTTCGTACGTGAACCACCAGCAAACGTTTTTTATTGAAGCACTTTCCGCAGGTTTCACATTCAAATGGCTTTTCTCCGGTATGCGTCATAATGTGATGAGTTAGACTAGTTTTGGAGCTAACCGATTTTCCACATATGTCGCATACGTAAGCTAAATTTTGATGCGATTTCATATGAACATTTAATCCACCCTTCGATTTATAAACCTTCTCGCAAACTTGACATTTAAATTCCATCGTTACAAAATCGCTATTGTGTGTCTTGAGATGCCTTTTGAAGTAATCCTCATCAATAAAGGATTTCCGACAAAGATCGCAAACAAACCGTACGCCTTTGTGTCTGGTAGCGTAATGTCTCTTGAAATCATGCATTATATAAAAACCCTTTTCGCATTCGTTGCATTTAATTTTATAATCTTGAGCATGTCGAGCCTGATGATATTTTAACGCCTGCTTCTTATTAAATTTTTTTTCGCAAATTGGGCAAGCAAAGTTTCTTTCTTTACTATGATATGTCTGATAATGAATCTTAACTTCGTATTTGCTCTTAAATTTCTTATCACAATGTTCGCACTCATATAATTTCTCTTTATGAACAATTTTATGTTGATATATGGAAGCAACACTAGGAAATACCTTATCACATACTTTACAAGTGAGCCGCGAGTTTGTAACATTAGATTTAGATAAATGTCTAAATTTCTTTAATCTACTTCGACTTAACATTTTACTTCTTAATCTGTCAGAGGATCTGTAAAATACAAAAAAACACTGTAGCAAATTTGATAAATAAACTACTAAGAATTTAGTTTTTAAGAGGTCTAAATCTTTGTCACAATTGAATTATGTCATCGTTTCCCATATCATAATGTAATTCTTAAGTTTACCCCTCAGTAAAATACAAAAAAATTTTTCAATTCGGCCTGGAATAAATGAGTAACCAGTAGTTTTCATTAATCTCTATATTATATTGAATTTTTTGAATTAAAAATCATTAGTCCTCATAATCATTGATATCAACACGCCTATATACCTACCCGGTTCTTTCGAGTTCACTCCCATAAATCAGATTCATGTATAAGAGAGAGAGAGAGAGGTTAAATCTTGACAAGGATGAACCGTAGCTCCCACCAAGTTTGTCTTACCCACCCTAAACAATTTACAACAAATCCTTCTTTAAAGATTGTATTTTTTCACATCCACATCCAAAGTAATTTCGATAAAATATTGATCGATTGGATAGGAGATGATATTAATTTGCTTTGAGAAGATTTTTGATTACCTACATTGAATTCATAAATTTAAAATCAGAAATTCCCATTACCCATTGCAAACGAATAATTTATATGGTAAAATTATTTAAGTTTTGGAATACTTCAATAAAAATTTTGACTTGGTTTTAAATATTTGGACTTGGATATTTAATAAGAGTCCCATGCTCGTAAAAAATGGATGACTGATGATAAAACTGTTTTATTGAATTTTAAATTAAAAATACAAAAAGTACAACCGTGTGCGTGTGATTGGATTAACAAGACTGCTAATATTATTAGACTAATATTGATATTGACAAATCCTTGAAAATTACCGGAATTCCTTACACTTGTTTGGCATGGCTGTTGTTGCAGAGCTTTGGAAAAATTGAAAAAAGTGTATGAAAAATAAAGTAAAACCTTTCGATTGGGGAAATCAAATTTTTCTGTCGGTATGTCTCCCAACGTTCTAGAAGTCCGGCGCTTTTGATTAAAAAATACGCTGCCAGTTTCGACATATCTTGCATCTCTCTCAAAAGTTTTCTAATCGCCGAGTGCGATTATATAATAATATAATATGCCCCCCCTCTCTCCATTGATTTAAATCGAACCCACCAATTGTTTTAAAAATAGTATTTAATATTACCGTGGAAAGTCTGAAGTATGCGGAAAGTTGTCTCCTATCAATGGTTTTTTGTAATCTGGAAACTACTAGTAGACTGTAGTGGATCCTAGCTGGACCATACCCCAACAAAGTATGTCTGATTTATAAACAAATATACGTGGTGGTAATACTTCTTCCTAGGCATTGCCTCAGAACCTAAGTGGAATAGACGGCTTGCTTGAATTAATTTCTTCAGATGTTTAATTTGTACTATTATGTACCTGGATCAACAGATAAGTTTGTGAAGATTGGTGATTTTCCAAACCCCGTGAATATCAGTTTTAATTATTTAGTAATACACTAACTTGATTTTTCTTATTCTAATTTTCACTCACCGCACATTTCGCCAAACTTTCATACTAATTAAGTTACCACAGCCAACATTTACAAACTCCTTTGACTAAATAAAATTAAAATTTTTCTCGTTAATCGATTCATGCGCATCATTTCAACGTATGTTAATTTTTGACTTATAAATCAACGGTGACATGCCAGTGGTAACCTTTTCTAAATAGGAAGTATTAGTATACCAAGTACACCATGATTTGAAAAAATTTTTAATAGAAGTTATGATAGTTGAGGTGGTAAATTAAAAATACATATAAACATTAAATTTTAACGATGGCTCTAATAAATTCACAAGGCCAAAAGCATTGGCTGTTTGCTCATGGAGTGATATTAATTTTTATGTATATTTTTCGAGATAAATTTGAGCCTGAGTAGTTCATTAAAAACATCCCTGAAGACGATCCAACTCAAAAATTACGAATCTAGGAAAACGTGGATCGTAGTAAGTATAATTAACAAAATCTGATTGAAAATTTTATAATCATGTTAGCAGTAACACGTTTCTAAGTCAACTGCGCCAGGATCCGCCCACTGAATCATCCACTTCTCTACGTTGAGTACACCTACCGTCAAAAAATGTGCAAAACGCGGACCCTTATATAAAAATCGATATTTCGCATTCGATAATTTTGAAAATTAAAGAAAAATTTGATGTTTATCCTGTGTTTAATCGCTTAATGCCATCTTTCAAGTTATACAATTTTGTTGGTAACTATAAAAAACCTCTAAACGCACCCCAAGTTTCAACCAATGCTTTCTTTTCAAATGAAATATAAGATGAATTTTCAATTTGTGATCGACGATAAATTTAAGATTATAATAAATTGGTAGACAGATTTACCAAGCACGCCAATTGCATTGCATTGAAGAGAATTATGTATTTATGCCTAAAATTTATTTTTATTAGCTTTCTTTCTATTAATTTCACAATCATTAATTTTTTTTTTCTGCACGTTAACTTTCCCGTCGGGAAAGGCCTACTACATAGTAAAGTTATGTATCTGGGCAGGCTATGAACGAGTGGGTCCCGTTCAAGTTCAAAAACAATATATAGAATCAATATATTATGGGAAACCCACAATTAATATTTCTCCAAGAAGTTTTCTTAGCCACTACACCGAAAAAAATGGTTCATCATATTGATGAACAAATGCATAAATACAATGATTTCTTCATAAATACTATAAATTTTTCATTAATATGATGAATTTCGTTCATCGGCGCAAAAATGATGAATTTTTCATCATATTTTTTTCAGTGTATAATTAAAATAATTCCAGCAGTTACTGTTGAAAGTATTTTCCGAAAATAACTTGGTACTTGAAATGAGTTGCTTTTAATGTAAATAATCCATCATTCAAATGTATTTTTGATATTTCATCAAATATTATAAGTTACTTTACACCTCCAGATTGAAGAGAACGGTCATCAAACTCCAGTTTATCTTAGAATTTGTTCAATTCAATAAATAACCATAATCTGTTCCAACTTGAACAAACAATCTAATAAAAGACGTTTCGAATTATAAATATTTAATTTAATTTAACCCTGAACTCCCAAATCTAATTTTAATTTTTATAATTGAATAATTTTTTAATTTAATTAAATTAAATTTTTACCAAGAAATTTGATTTCATGTACCGATATTGGTCTAAAATTTATATAAAAAAATTAAGCTTTCTAGTTTTTGAACAGAATATCTGATTTTCTTATAAATCTCTTGGCACTTGAACTCTAACCAGATTTTCCCAAAATTCCCTTCAACGTCCCTAGCATTTCTTACTGCATTATATCAAACCTCATTCATGACATATCCCTATTTGAGTCAACCCACTGATTTTATATACTACAAAAGACCCCACCCTGTAAAAACAAAACAAGTTAAAGCTAATCTTTGAGTTAAGATTTATTTCTTATATCTGTGAGGGAGACATCGTCAGAATAATTCAGGTGAACTTAGTTGGTACTCGAATCCAAGACTACGTCGCGGCAAACCACTAACGCTCTAACCGCCAGCCTCCGACCGTGCTGATGAATATAGAAACCTTAAATATAACCTGGAAAATACAGAAATTTAACTATAATTTGAGGAAAGCCTTCGTTATAGTCAAATAATTGTAAATCAGAAACTTTCCTATTTCCGCTATAAGGGGTCGTCTATCAGGGTTCCCACTGAATTTCGATAAATCGGAAGCTAAAAAGGTTAAAAAAATCTTAATTTTAAAATTAAATTTTTTAATTTAAAAAAAAATAAATATTTAAATAAAAAAAATTTAATTTAAAAATTTAAAAACAAATGTCACTATAAATGAGAAATTACCCGATTGCCTTGACAAAATTAGAAAAATCTTAAATTCCCTGACTTTTCGAGATGAGTCCACAATTTATTCTTACAGACTTTTTTCCCCTCCTCACCGGGGAACGGCCCCAATCGGCACAGCTGTTTCGGCGTAGCCGTTTCGGCGAGGGTCTAGTTCGGCGCAACCGTTTTGGTGCGAGTCCGGTTTGGCGCAAGCCCGATTCGGTGCGAGTTCTGTAAGCGCAAGTACAGTTCGGCGCGAGTACAGATCGGCGCGAGGCCAGTTTGACGCGAGTTCAGTTCGGGACGAGTCCAATTCGGCGTGAGTACAGTGCAGCGCGAGTCTTTTTTATTCTATCTTTTTTAATTCGTTTTTCTATTTTACTTTTAACACCTGCCTTTTAATTATAGTAAATTTTTTATTATATAAGTTAGCATTAGTAGTAGGAGATACGGTCCTGACTATGAACAAACCAATTGAGAGAGACGTCACCCAAGTAAGTTGGCAATAGACGAATTGAGGCTGAATTAGGAATGACACAGCCCACTATAAGGCAATTCAGTAATGGGTTAAAAAAAATTCAAACACGGCAAGATGTAGCTTATGAGCGACTTGTTGCTGGAAATCCTCGACCATTAAAACTAAAAAAACACAGAGACGCAGACATAAGAATCCCAACACTGATGTAGGATTTTGATAACCGCGATATCATCGATTTTTTACGCGAATTAGCGCATAATTTTTTATTAATTAGTTTTTCAGGATTATTGTTTTGTTTATTTATTTCTTTAATAAAATTTATTTTTTTAAATAATTTTTTTAAATCAAATTAGAACAAGATTAAAAATATAGTAACTATACCCGCGCCGATCTGGACTCACGCCGAAACGAGTTTGCGGCGAACTGAACTCGCGCCGTATCAGGTCTGCGCCAAATAGTAATTGCGCCGAACGGTACTTGCGCCGATCGGGACTCACGCCAAATAGTAATTGCGCCGAACGGGACTCGCGCCAAGTTGTACTTGCGCCGAACCGGTTTTGCGTCAAAACGGCTGCGGCGAAACGGTTGCGTCATAATTTTAACCACCCCTCAGTACGTCCGATGCTCATAAATCAAAAATTCCCTCATTTCATCTCGAATATCAAATTAAAAATTGATCTAAAATTAGATTTTAGTACGGATGTCATACAATGTTGGCTTAAGCCCCCCCACACACACTCGGTCATGTTTTGTTATTGCCCCTCAAACTTCATTTACGGTAAAAATAAAAATACTAGTAAGGTCAGTTATTGACCACAATACTAACGTTAGAAGCGTTTGAAGCAAGTATCCACTCTAAATTAATATTTATACCTTGCGATGTAAAAATAGCTACCTACATTTTCAAATAACTTGAAAATACTACTGCCCAATTTCAAAATGAACTTGCGATATTAAATCCGACCTCCATGCTTATTTCGACAATAAAACCAATGGAGTTAGCGCCAACCAACTCGGCGAGGTTGGGTGTTTCATAATTTTCCCCTACCTATATGATAAATTGCTCAAGATATTGCTTTGAAATTAACCCGTTCGCGCACTGCGTCCATAATTATGAACATTGCTTTTATATGCGTGTAATTCGGTGTTACTTGAGCGGATGACCTTGAGTGCCCGATGTCCACAAATATGGACATACTATAAATGTACCCGAGAGGTGCTGGCATGTTGCGATCAACTCGAGATTTTAAGCGATTTCGAAATATGTCAGTCGTCAACACGTAGCTAACATTCAAATCTCCTCATTTCAGCTTTGTTGTTTACTCTGTGAATACTTGAATAATTATGGTGTCGGTTTTTCTGAAAGTTCTAAAGTATGAACTCACTTTTTACGTAATAAAACTCAAAATTTTCGGGTTAGCATAGGAGATTATGGCACCTTCATAATTATTTTGGACGTGCTATATTTCCTATGCTATAGGTCGGATCACAACTTTCTTTTTTAAAAATGTTCAGAAAAATTAGCTTTAAAAAAAAGAAAACATCATGAAAGAATTTTTGTGGTCAAAATTAATAAAAATACGTGCGTGAACGGGTTAAACAGTAGTTCAGAAAATGCTCTTTGCAATTTTCAAGCTTTTTATAACACGGGAAAATCGATACACCCTACTCTTAAATGACGTATTTAATTGCAATCGCATGCGCATACCACATGGTATGTTTTACTCATTTGATTTTAACCCCACTATACTACTTAATTTCAGCTTTGTAGAATTGGTTGTTTGATTAATTTAGTATGCCAGTTCATAGATCAGGCGATAGGTTGTACAAACCAACAAAAATCCAAACTAAGCTTTTAGTCTTCAAATATTCATTAGGCCAGTAGAAAGCAAAGGTACAAATGAGTTTTCCTTTTTCAGAGATCATTGCAAAAATTTAAAACTGTTTGCCAGAACTCAACGTTCCTAGCACATCTATTCTCTTTATCGATAGTGCAACATTTGTTGGTTAAATCGGTCAATGGATAATGTGAATAGTTTTTTATAAGATGTGTGATCACATTACTTACAGATAGCTCTGGTCAAAAAATAAAATATGCCTGGATTTATAAGTTCAAAATTATATTAAATCTATAATCAAAGCAAAAAATATCCAACTTGGAAAAATCATTTCTCGGAAAATAATAAAATATATTGTAGTACTTATGAAAACTAAATTGACCATAAAGCAACAAAATAAGTTATTAGCAAAATCCGTTCTTCGGTACCTTTACACAAGTACGGAGACCTTAACAGCTCAGAGAAAACCCCACGGGCACCTTCGCAATGAACCAACGAAGAAATACTTGAAAACCATAAAAGCTTTGTTCTGATGAACGCATGGGCGTTCATAGGGGAAAGGGCAGCTCCCCCTAGCCCTTGTATACTTAACTGTAAGGCAATTATAAAAAAATTTTAAAAAAATGAAAATTAATAAACAAAAATATTTTACTTTTAAGTTTTTTACTTAATTAATTTCTTTCAAGATTTTCTTTATAATTTTTTATATTTTGATTCCCCCTGAAAAAGATCCTACGGACGCTCATGATTTTTGGTGACTTCAGATTACACATCGTCTGGCCTAATAGAATCGTTGTGAGATGTTTTTATGATTCCAACCATAAAATATTTTTTCTAGGTACCGTAACAAATGAATATCAAGAAATTTAGCAGATAGATTTGACAAAGATTGAAGTGATAAACAAACAATAATGATTTTATAAAATATTTGAGCCCTCCCCGTCGCTAAGTACCCCTTCTTGAAAGGATCATGAGTAAATTGAAGCACTCATACTATTTTTGATTTCAAAATTGGTTGAACTCATGTGAAAATTTATCTGCATTCTCTGATTATTTTCACTTTTCTTATTCGGCAATGGTAGCCAGTTTTTAATGCAAACTTAATTATGACTTTTTAGTTCGTCAATCAGCTCAATGCTAAACAAAAGAATAACTTGAAGTAAAATTGAAACTATAAAATTGACTTACTTAAATTCTACAAGTAATTTACGTGTCATCTATGAACAAATTTATGAAATAAATAAAAAAATGCTTTACACCTCGGGACAAAAATTGTTAATTTTATTACAAAATAATTATGTAAATTGAAACGTTACAGCTATTGCAGTTTAAAACAGACCCAGTCGCAAGCCAACGAAAACAAACTATATTAAACTGCTTCCTATTCAAAAACTATATATCAATCATTATCATCTGATTATAAACAAAAATTTACATTCATCCTTAAAACTTGAAAAACGTATTGATTAGATTTTATTTTATCTTCAGTGGACAAGTAAAACCTTTTTTGTTTTAATTGAACTTCAAAAAAATTTTCTGTAAACATATCGGGACCCAAAATAAACATCGAAAAGTCACTTGAATGGTATTTTTTCCACATCTTCTAACTTAACCAAATCTGATCAACTGTGGTCAAAAGCAAATGCACTTATAATTGTAGATCCAATAGTAAAAATCTAAAACTTGAGCCACTAAAAAATGCCATCCTTGTGATGAAATCAGCTTTTATAATACCTACCACTTGATGTAAAGCTTCCTAAGAGGACGACATGATAAAATGGAAAATAAAACTAAGAGCAACTATATATTTCTTTAAATATTTGTCACAAACATAAATTTAAACACAAAAATTAACAGATTTTTTAAATATAAAATGCATTAAAATAGTTCCATGCCCAACGTTACCCCATTGCATGGCCACCCAAAGATCATGATAATCCCAAACCAACTATTTTAATGCACTTTTTCGTAGCTACAATTTTCTTTTTCTTTTTTTTGCAAATTCCATTCTGATGGCTTCGGTGCACTTACCTATCAAAATTCTTCAAAAACTGAAAGCTTTTCAAAAACCAACAAGAATAAATTACACCAACGGTGACTTCGTGTAACAGAGAAGCGTGTGCCCTTAAAACTAAAATATCAACCTTTCGATGATGCATCATTTTAACCCCAAATGACATGTCATTTTGCAATAAACCCCCAGAACATGTTCTATTATCTACCATTGGTACCAATATAAAAATTAGCATATTATAAAATTAAACCTTCACCATCACAAGACAACAAAATGCATACCAAACTAACAATTAAATATAAGCATAACCAATTTAAAAATGCAATACTTACCAATCGATAATTAATCAGTATTGATAAATCATATTGATAAAACTGTGTTAGGCGAGCAACAAAAAAATAGCCAATTTAATGGTATTGCACCCTGTTTAAAACGACAGGACGAAACCAAGGCTACTTTGTTTGCAACTTGCTTAAACCAAGTTTATAGATATGAATGTCCTTAAAATTAAATTTAAAAAAATGTGCAAAAATAGCCAATACCTTTACAGAAAAATATCTGAAAAGATACTGAAAGCTGATCGGGACTAGAAAAATGTTGCAGTTCAAAGAAGATTCTGCAAAATTTTAAATGTTGGCAGACCACACTATAAAATTATACAGTATGATCCAAAAGCACCTACACAAAAAGAAACACAAACACAAAATTGAAATAAAAGGTTCCCATTTTGAAAATGGCAGTTGAAACAACACAAAAAATGATTGGTTGCTTCGACAAAATGCACTTCAGAGAGAGAACCCGACACAACAATAAATTGACAAAATATACATGACAATCAAAATAGTGATAGACAAAATTGGAAAATAAAACATTGACTTTAAAACGATATTGTTAATCCTTCCAATGTTGTCTCAAAAATTTCAAACCAAACGTGTACCAGAATTTAAGGCAACAATTGAAAACTAAACTGGCGAAGAGCACAATAAAAAATTTCCACTTACCTTAAAAAGTTAATATATGTAATATACAAGAATTAGGGACAACACTAGAGTGACCCACCCTCCCCCCGCCAAGTCTCAGAATATTTAAATATAGCAAATGACGACTTCGTAATCACACAGATATAAAAATAAATAACTTACAAAATGATAAATAGCTCATTCGACCAGTGCAAAATTGGCACAAGTTTGGTATCAACTTTTCTACAAAAAAATAGAAAAAGGTACTCACGGTGCTTCAGCGTTTCCTTTGTTGATTCCAGATGGACCAGGTTGGTCATCTGTACTCGTTGAAGGTAAACCAACAAAAGCAGTTGGTTCGGGATCTTCACCACTATCACTTTGTTCTTCAGTCTGTAAATTTATAAAATTATGATAATATTTGTAATCCAGGCAATGAAAGCTCAAGACGGCTGTCTAGAAGGAAATATCGAGATTTCAATTTTTTATTTTAGGGCTGTGTTTGAAGTTGGACTAATTAGGAGGTAAACATACTAACAGCCCCAGGAGATCCAGGATTTTGGTTTTTCACTTACATCTCAAAATCGGTTAACCCTAGCTAAAAAGTTATATTTTCGGAGTTTTCCCTGACAAAGAATCAAAATCAAAAGATTTCCTTGTATTTCCTATTTCTTACGATTTTCTCAAATTTTCCTTCAATTGTACATAAGAGCAGATTCAGGAAAAATTCATGGAGATAAGTGAGGCTGGTTGGAAGTGGGTAAATAACTACATATTTTTGATAAGAATTTAGGTATATTTTTCAAATTTTAACAAAATTTAGTAATTTTATTGGTTTTCGTGGGTCATGGGGAATATAGTTACCCCGTTACTTCCCCCTTTTTGGAAATCATTGGAATTCTGATAAACTACAAGCCCATGGAACATTTTAGCAGGTCAAATGACCCATCATGAGTCAGGTTTAGAACGATGCTGCTATATGAAAGAATAGCTTTAAGCACTATGCCGTCAGTTTTGGGTGGTATAGGTGAGTACACGGGAAGATTGAATTTTCCATCTTAAGATGGGTATTCCTGGTACCAGCAAATATGTACGGTGTTTCTGAATAATGAATCTTTATAAGCATACAAAGCAAATTACACAAATGCCGTACAGTAATAAATCACCTATATTGGGCGAAAATCGAAATATTTTTCAGGCTCCCGGTACCATTATTTTTGGACGGCACTAGGTTTTTCGTCATTATTTTTTTAGGATCTATTATCTTGAAGAAAGCCGTACAAGAATAGTTTGTTTTTCCCATCTTAATCAATTTCCCATCTTAAGATGGATAATTCAATCTTCTCGTGTACTCACCTGTACCGCCCAAAACTGACGGCATAGTGCTGTGCTTGAAGTTATTTTTTCATATAGCAGCATCGTTCTAAACCTGACTCATGATGGGTCATTTGACTTGCTAAAATGTTCCACGAGCTTGTAGTCTACGAGTCCTGTGTACAAACTTATTTTGAGATATTTACCCCTTGGGCTTAGAAGTCTGAATTTCAAACTCCGAAAATTGGCTTAAATGATCTTCATGCATACTGAACATACTAAAATTCCCAAGACCTCCACCACCAGTATCAACGTAATTTATAGTAATATGGGCGTATCAGTCGCATGCATATTAACAAATTTTTTGTAAAACCCACACTCAACGTATTGAAATGTTGAATGAAAATGTTGAAGCAATCAAAAGAAGTTCTAGAAAAATCTTTCAAAAATCTCTATCTATGCTAAAAATTGGCTGTAAACCATAAAAATCAAAATTCTTAATTTAATTACTTGATTGCATTCTGACAAAAAAATTTATTAACTAATTTTTGAATTGTTTGGGTATACAGTAGAACCCCGATTATCCGTGCGCGCATTATCCGTGAAGCGGTTTATCCGTGGGCGCGTTATACTTCGATTACCGTGCGCGGATTATCCGTGCGGCGGTTTTAAGGCATCTTTTTGTGTTATACATAATATGAAATTTCGCTGAATTTATTGTTTTGTACAAATGACTTGTACAAATGTACTTAAAGTGTCAATTCGTCTAAATTTTCTGCTTATCTACTTTATTTAATTTAAGTAAAAGTCAAAAAACAAACAAAATTATCTGATTTTTTCAAATAGAACTTTTAAATTAATATGTTCCTTGTTTGTAATCTACTATATAATAAGAATATTTTGTAATATTAACAAAAAAATTCAATTATTTTATCCGTGTTTTTCAATTATCCGTGCTGAGCCCGGTCCCGGTCGACCCGGATAATCGAGGTTCTACTGTATAAATAAAAGTAACAAATAACTTTTTTATTAAAATAAGCCAATTTTTTGAATGATTTATTATAAACAGTAGTCTTTAAGACCCGAACGCCCTGACAAAAATAACAATAAAAATTGATGACAGCCGCAACCTGAACACAGCGATTTTGCCCCTGGCCTAAAGTGTATAAAAGTTATGCTGTCAAAATAAGTCTAATAAAATATCTTTCAAATTAAACCAACTGTGCTCATTTATCTTAATTAGGTACTGCTTTTGAAATAGCCGCTTGAATTATAAAAAATATATCCCAATTTTGAAAACGAGCCACAAAACGGGCCCATTATGCTACCTTCGATTTCTGTAGGAGCCCACCTTCCCATCTATTCCCAGAGCCGTTTCCTCGGAATATCTATTTTAAAGGAAATTTTATGCTCTAGAAGTATTTCTAAGACTTTCGTCTTAAACGTTAAAGAAGTTAAGAGACAAAGGCCAAAAGTTTCTTAAGTTTGCAAATTTCACAAGTGCACACCTCAAAAACTGAAACAAATACATCAACATTCCTGTAGAAAATTTTATCAGCTTCAATTTTATACAGAACAGCTTTTTGGCTACGCCTAACCGTTTTCGAAATATAAGCAAAAAACTTTTGGTATGTTTAACTCGTCACTAGTCTAAACAAATTCAGTCAGAAATTGGAATCTCGGCATCCTTTATTGCCTGAACTATTGAGCAAAATGTTATTAAACCAACCTTCGTAATTTTTCCTCTCAGCAAGGAATCGTCTTCATCGTCCGAATCCAGTTGAGATTGCAGAGCCTTCGTTGTCGCCCGTCTTTTACGTTTCGGGCGTGTATTTACAGACTTGCTTGTAACCGTAGACGAAGCAACGGTATGAGAAGGCTGTTAAAAAACGAAATGAATTAGTTTGTGATAAATGAAAATACTAGTCGTGTTTACCTCTTCGTTTGAAAATCCATCTTGGAAGGAAAAGTTTTCGTAAGGAATATGTTGTTGTTGAAGCATATAGTTTTCGGAATCATTTGAATCGTCCATTTCTTCAGTGGTCATGTTATCGTCGTCTTCGTGTTCAGCAAGTTCGACCACTTCTTGCTTCAAATTAATAACCGTGTCTGCATTTATGGAATGTGCCATCTGAGAATCCGAATTCTTTTTGTTCGCCGATGTCATGGTATTGACGACTCCGAGTTGGTTCAACCACTTCAAGAGTTGCTTTTCAGAATTGGCCGAAGTATTCCAAAATTGATACACAACGTCCAATTTGCACGAACAACTGTCGCATATTTTTTTCGGTAAACTATCGTCACGAGATATCTGCGTTACAACAGAAACATAATATTTAGAAAAAGCCAGATTGGGTGAAGGTCGCAAGAACAAAATTATATAAAACAAAATGTCGTTTAGTGAAGCACAAACACTAAAAAAATCGTTAAAACGTATCGCACACAAAACTACTTTCCACGATGAATTGCCTCGAAAGATCGGCCCAAAACTAACTTCCAATTAAAAATTTATTTAAATAAAACGTGGACAAATTCCATGAAACACTTTGTCAAACGGTGAAACAAATTATCAAATATCAAAAATATTATGAAATTTGACAGTGGATTTGAGCAGCGGCACAAAAATTCGAAATAAATGTACAAACTAACATGGCGTCGCGGCCTAACTTACCTTGACCGGCAAGCAAGCCGATATTTTTAAGAATATTTGTCCTAAATCACCTTCTTCTTCAAATATCGGTACGTTAACTTGTTCTTTAACTAGGCACAAACGACATAATTGATTAATTTCAATTTCGCTTGCCATTTCTTGTACGAAACGTTTAAAAAACGCATCGAGTTAACTTCGTGTACGACCCGCAACGTTACAACGCAGAGGAGATGCCGGAAGTTGCCAAAATGGCGGCTGCGCGTCTTGTTCCCCTTCCAATAATTATTATCGAATTCGCTACTCGCGATTCATACGAGACTTTCCATTCGATTGTAAATTTGCAATAATTTTAATTAGTAAAATAACTTCCTTTATTCATTCTAGTTACACAAAAAAAAATTTTAATTTGTTATATGTGCACAACCTTGTACAACATCAACGCCCAATTCCGCCCGCTTCGGCGCGAAATTTAAAATTTGCAATAAAAAAAATATTTTTATTTTCTACATTTTTTACAGAAATTAATGTTACACTTAATATAAATAAACGGCAAATACAATAACTAAGCAAAAAATCGTTTCGTTCATAAAAGTGTCGCTCGTGTAACCGTCAGTTTCCGAGTCCCATAAGCAACGTACACCCGACTTGAATCCAGCTCCTTTCAGTTCGCCGATAACCACTTCCACAACATGCTTGTACCTTTTCATTCTCAATTCTAAAAAATGAAAATATCATCTATCCCACTTTCGTGTGCTAACCACCGTACCTTTAACTTTAATGTTGACTTCGTTGGCTATACTCGTGCTCCATTTTTTAGCACTCTCACTATCGTAAGACTTCCCTGTCAATTTTTGTCCCACGACGGTTCGAATAATCTCTTTAACCGGATTTGCTTTAAATCTACAAAGTAAAAAATTGTAAAATCCACAAAGCAAACAATCGTAAAAACTAACTTGTCTTGCAAATTTGGTTTAATCTGATAGGAATGTATCACAGGAATTGATTCGTGGCTGGCATCTTTAGGCACCAATGTTCCTTCGTCACCTGCACCTGGAGGCGTCAAATCACTACCGATCGCCGAAATAGCATCTTCGAGTTGCACGTCGTCACCCATAATTTAATTTGGTGTGAATTTTAAACTATATTGTAACCACTTCATTAGTTGTGATTCCTGTACATTTCCATGGTAACCAAACATAACCTTAAATGTTGTCAAATCACTGCCAGTGGCGTAACAGCTACACCAAAGAGGATATTAATAACTTTCTGGTTTCAATCGATTTTTTTTATGAAAACTTTGATTCATATCAGTAGATGGCATAACTCTACAGATTTTAATACAGTCACTAGATAGATACAGTACCGTAAAGTCCGGCCATATTGGGGACCTAATTTATCCGGGAAATTAAAAAAAATTGCAAAATTGTAACTGGGGTTGTAATTTTTCAATAATGTCAAGTTAAAACAATACATTTCGTCTTATGAATGTGTTTTCCTGCATATATTTGTATATTTTTCTTTTTAATTTAAATAATTTTAGCGAATTCTGGCGTAAATTTATATTTTTTTTTATTATTTTATTTTTTTTACCTACATCTTGTTCATTATTTTCAGAATTTCTGTGAAAACGGTTAGTTTCCCAAAAAAATGTATTTAACCAAAGTTGTAGTCCATTAAATGCCCTATCTGGTTTGCTGCATCAGTTTTTTCCTAAAACGTTTCGTTTAAGAGATATGGGGTTTACAAGAAAAGTAAAAAAAGTAAAACCTGAATTTTTTAACATTTTTTCCCTTAATTTAATTGATAACTCGAAATCCGTTGATTTTAGACAATAACGGGTTATGAACTAATTTGTAGATAAGTAAATGATCTTTAAAAAAGTTTTAATCTATTAAGCTTAAAAAATCAATAATATCGGAGTTATGGACGTTTGAAATCTGAAATTCAAAAAATTGCTTTGAAAAGAGATACCCCCAAGGGTTTGGACTTGCACAAAAGTTTTATTTGAAAGTTTGTCTTAGAAAAGTGTCCTTTATCACCACCTCAAAGATTCTCGACGGTCACAGGGACACCCTGTATATACGAAACTAAAATTTTTCGTTTCATCCGATAAAATTTTTTTTTAACTTAAATATTTTTTTTGGACCAAAAATATTTTATTAAAATTAACAAAATTTATTTGCTTCAAAAGAAATAATTCAAACAAAATAGTTTTTACAGTTTCAACTTTTTCGATAGGTAATGTTGAGGAAATCCAAGAGTAAACCTATCAAAATTTTTCAAAAATCTTGTAAGGAAAACCTAGTTTACGGAAATTTGCCTTGAAGTAGCAAACTGCTTTGGTTCGAGGTTTGGAATTTATTAAAATATAAAATGCAGTCTGTATGTACCTAGTCGGGACATAAATTCTGTTACCTGTAAAGAACCGTTAGATTTTACAGCTTAAGATTACAGAGGGTGGAAAACAATTACATATTTAGAAAGCCCTTTCTTTTGGCAACTTGCACAGACTATAGTTAAAATTTTTGAGTTCAACCAGCAACATGGATTGGGGTGTGAAAGAAAATCGGATAGCAGTTATTGCGTTACATAAATGTGGTGTATCAAATAGTGAAATTTTAAAATTGCTAAAGCCGTTAAAAATTTCAAAAATGTTTGTAAGTCGTGCTATAAAACGGTTTACCGATACAAATGCAATAGCTGACAGAAAAAGATGTGGACGTCCTCGTACCATAAGCACTCCACGAGTGATTAAAGCAGTGCGTGAAAGAATACGACGAAATCCTCTGCGAAAACAAAAAATTATTGCTATGGAGATGCAAATTTCAAAAAAAAGCGTGTCTCGCGTATTGAGGCAGGATCTAAAACTTGGGGCTTTTCGTAGAGCAACAGGACAAAGGTTAACAACAGCTTTAAAAAAAATTAGGCACGAGAGATCGAAAACCCTATTAAGGAGGCACGGTAATAATAATTTTAAAAATATTTTGTTTACCGATGAAAAAATTTTTACCGTCGAAGAAAAATTTAATAAGCAAAACGATCGTGTTTATGCTCACAGCTCTAAAGAAGCGGCAGAAAAAATTCCGACGGTTCAAAGAGGCCATTATCCAGCATCTGTGATGGTTTGGTGGGGTGTATCCTACGAAGGGGTTACTCAACTTGACTTTTGTGAAAAAGGCGTTAAAACATCGGCACCAATTTACCAAGAAATGTTAGAAGACGTGGTAAAGCCTCTTAACGACTCTCTCTTTCAAGGAAACCATTCGGTTTTCCAACAGGACTGCACCAGCACACAAAGCTAAGACAACCCAAAGGTGGCTAGCAGAAAATTTACCTGCGTTTATTGCAGCAGAACAATGGCCTTCTGGAAGTCCTGATCTGAATCCTTTGGATTATAAATTGTGGTCAGTTCTTGAAAACATGGCTTGTAGTAAGCCTCATAAAAATATCGAGCTTCTGAAGCGGGATTTGGTGAAAGCAGCAGCATCGATACCGTTAGAAGTCGTCCGTGCAGCAATTGATGATTGGCCACGGCGTTTAAAGGCTTGTGTAAAGGCTAAAGGAGGACATTTTAAGTAAATATATTAAAAATGTATTCTTTATATATTAAGTAATAAAGCAGTATATATCATAATTGAATTTATTATTTTGAAACATTAAAAATTTAATTAATACTGTGTAACAGAACGTATGTCCCGACTAGGTACAGTCTGATGTAACAGCTCCGACGATCAATTGTATTTTTTTAGCTTGTAGTGTAGTACACTTAAGGTCCACAGGGCTCAGTCCTAGGACCCCTCTTATGGAACATAATGTACAAAGTAGTTCTGAGGCTCCGCCTGCCCGAAGGAATGAGACTGGTGGGGTGTGCGGACGATGTCACAATGAACCTCCAAACAATAACATAACAAGGAGTCGATCAGATATTGCAATGGACAGAAAGCACTGGCTTATGATGGCGGAGATGTTGACAGGCAGAAGAAAAACAGGAGAAGTGAAACTTGAGATGGGCGATCACACCATCCAGCCCTCGAAAAACGCAGCAGTGCTGGGGGTGACGTTGGACCTAAGCCTCACCTTCGGACCGCACATCGAGAACGTGACAGATATGATATAACTCAGCTCTCTCCAAGCTGATACCAAACATCGATGGTCCAAAATCCACCAAACGGAAGCTAATGTCAACGGTCGTACAATCCGTACAGTCCGTCAAAAATTACCGAAATATTCTTGCCAAAGCACAACAAAAAAGTGCGATTAGAACCTGCAGCGCATATATAGATCCATTTCGGAAGAGGCGGCATTGGTAATAGCAGGTATTCCAGAAATTGAGCTTTTGGTCAACGAACAACAGGCAAATTACGAGAATGGAAAGGACGTGATGCAAAGACTCAATGGCATATTTAAAGGGGGGCGAAGGAGCAATTGCCCCGTCCTCAAAGATGACTCGGATTGTATCCCTGAACCCCCCCCCTCCCCCGCTAAAAATAATGTTTATCAAAAGGTGTTAAAATTTAAATAACTTTAAATTATTTTTATTTATTTATTTATTCATTCGATTACCACTGACGCGCACGAATGGATTAACGAGATTCTGAAAATATTTGATCTGCCCCCCCCCCCCCCAAAAGCATTTTCTAAATACGCCACCGCAAAGACTGGCAGACAATGTAGAATAACTCAAAAAAGAACGTTGGACAAGAAAACTAATCAGCAATGTAAAAGAATGGGCCACTAGAACACACGGAGACGTGTGCTATCATCTGACACAGGTGCTTAGTGGCTACGGGTGCTTCTCCACTTATTTGTACAAGTGCAAAAAGAAAGACAATAACAAGTGCTTCTTCTTTGAGGAAATAGAAAACCCCGAGCATACCATCTTCAAATGCCCAAGATGGGAGAAAGACAGAAAAAGGCACATAATAGATATTAACACCAACATCGATAAAGGCAATATTCATAATCACAATAATGCTGGAAAGTGAAAATTCCTGGAGTTTGGTGCACAAAACGATCTGCACTACAAAGCGAAAACAAAGACAATAGTATTGTGCGAGAAACAACAAGATGAAGACAAAAAACTTCGAAGGGCGGAACGTGACAACGAGGCTGCGTACGGAAGATATGCTTAGCAATTCCCGTCGCAACCATGGAGTGGGGTTTTAGTCAGTAGGAATCTGACACCCCTTCCCCGCTATGCATGGTTTCCTCACTCCCGACGCACACAAAAAAATAGTATACTTAAAGTGGCTGTTCCACCATTAGCCAGTAATTATAAGCAAATCAATGCTTCTATATAAGCTAGAATGCATCTCAGGTTGATTTTAAAGGTAGCAAGTGATTGTTAATAGCAACTGATTGCAGATGACATCTGAGTGGTCAAAAATTTGGAATCCAAAAATTCCTATTCACCAATCAGAATTCACTTGCAATATCAGCAATCCGCTATTATTTGGACCGGTATCCAGTCATTTGGCCGATATATTTTGCCGAAACTCATTTTGGCGACACATCATTTAGCCGACAGATCATTGGGCCGATAGATTATGCGACCGATGTTATTTGGCCGATAATGTCTTGTTTTGCGCGGGGTGGGGAGAGAACACTTACAACAATTAATAATTTTGATGATACAAACTATACTTTGAAAGATTCTGAAAATCCTCTATAACACTGGTAACAGTGTTATGGGTCTATAGTTCTTGGCTTTGGTGTCGATGAGAATTGCCAACTCTGTGCTCATTTCTTAATTTCTTCCATTTTATAAATATGGGCATTTCGTTCTTCTCCCATCCCATCCACGTCATCGTTCCAAGTTTCTCTTCTGGTCTGCATTTAACAACATCATGTACCTACTCTATTTGTTCTTACATCCTGACTAGGAATAGTAACTCTAGGACCCGGACAGGTTTTGGTGCGTGGATAGATTTTATCTAATTCTTCTAATATGTTGCACTCGGAAGTTGAGATAACGTAAGGCCGTTACATATCCAAAGGTTTTCTAATTTTCCTTAGAGTATGCCATGTTATAAAATATTTAAAAAAAAAACTATTCTTGAAGGAAATAGAACTTGGGACCTTCCAAACCACTTGCAAACGCGTTATTATCTCTTCAGCTTAGAAGACCTTTGAATCAATGTTGCATAAACTAACTGAAGTATTGCAACTAAACATTTCAGGCCCGTAGCCACGATTTCATTTCGGGAGGGGAAGGAGCACTCGTAAAAAAAATTTCGGGGATTTCCCTTCCGAGAATTTTTCCCGGAAATAAAATTGTTTTACAACTTTAAAATATAACTATTTACCTATTTTATTTTCAAAATTCAAATTTACTTTCAAAAGTTTTTTTTTCGTTTGAACATTTCGGGGGAGAGGCACTTGCCCCCAGGTGTCCTTCCCCCCAGGTGTCCTTCCCCCCAGGCTACGGGCCTGAAATTGGTGCACTAAAATCACGGATTTATGAATATAAACTGGATAGCTAATGCCGATCCTCACTATTGTCTCGATACCGATGGCCGCCATACTGTGCTAAAATGCTACCTACCTACCCTAAAAAGGGTTTATCCTCACTATACTTGGAAATTGCCCACCAAATGACAGACTGGAGACTGAGAGTGGCAATTTTTCGTAGCTCCGACAACTGTAAGGCATTAAAGTTACTGAAAATTACTAAAAATTAGCACAGTATGGCGGCCAAGGAGGGTTGGACATAAATTGTGGTGGGGATATACAGTAACTGGCTATCCAGTTTATATTCATAAATCCGTGACTAAAATTCAACATTATTATGAAAATTTCATAGTAGATATCAATGACAAATATTTAAAATGCTTATGAATTGTTCTTTGTATTTATGAATTTGTTCATTGTTTTAATGAATTTATTTATTGTATTTATAAAAGTTTAATAATTAAGTTTAATGGTTGAAATTTTTTTTCAGTGTAGATTTAAATTACTTTTTTAGCGAAACCGTCGTTAAAAGAGAAGTTTTGCTATCAGTGTTTACTATCGACTTAAATGTTGTCAGCATACTTTCCGTCGGCAGTATTACTGGTCGGCGTATTTCCTGTCGGCCTTATTACTGCTTGTCGGCTTAATTCGATTAAAGCTCAGTCGATTTGATTCGCATACGAATCATTGTGTTTCGACCAATCAGAGAGTGCAAATGCTTCATTTATATGCAAAAGCAACATATTTCGTATTCGTATGCGAATCAAGTAATGTGGGCTCTAAAATAAGGCTTAGGCCGTTTGCTTTGTTCTTATACTGTTTTTGCTTTTATTTCAGTGGCGGGTCCAGGGGGATGGGTGATCACCCCCTTAGAAGGTACACAGTAAAAACGTTATCTTTGAATCAAATAAACTATTTTGTTTGAATAATTTTTCCTGAAGCAAATAAATTTTGTTTAATTTAAATAAAACATTTTTGGTCCAACAAAAATTTATTTAAATCAAAAAAAAAGTTTTATCGAAGGAAACAAAAAATTTTAGTTGCGTATATAAATAACAAAAATTTTGGTTATTTATATTTATTTTTTTTGATTTAAATAAATTTTTGTTAGACCAAAATTCTTTTGTTAGACTAAAAATATTTTATTTAAATCAAAAAAATATATATATATATAACAAAAATTTTTTTGTTATATAATATATGCAACTAAAAGTTTTGCGTTTCCTTCAAAAAAAATTTTTTTTTGGTTTTTTTTTGTTGGGCCAAAATTTATTTTATTTAAATTAAACAAAATTTATTTGCTCCTAAAAAATAATTCAAACAAAATAGTTTTCTTCTTTTAATCACAAAAAATATTTTGTTTGAATAATTTTTCTTGAAGCAAATAAATTTTGTTTAATATATAAATAAAATATTTTTGGTCCAGCAAAAATTTATTTAAATCAAAGAAATTTTAACTGAAGAAACTAAAAAAAATACTTATATTTTATTTAAATTAAACAAATTTTATTCGCTTCAAAAAATTTATTCTTAATCTCCCTTGTCAGAAAAAATGAAGAGTATTTGCATGGAGTAATAATTTATTATTATTGTAGCCTCTATGATGTATTTATGTAAATTGTACCAAAATATTGATACTTACATTTAGATTTTTCGGGTGCATTAACAGAGATTTTCCAAGTTTTAACCGAATATATAAAATTAGAATAAATAATAATATAAATATTGTATAATTTCATAAGCAGGGAAATATTGGTAAAAAATTAATTCATCATGCAAGATTCGTAAGTAGGGATGATATATTTTATATTAATGAAAGCGTCTTCTCCTCCGTATTTTTCCAAAATCTCAAGAGTTTCATTTATAAGGTCGGCCATATTTTCGCCTCTCATTTGGCTATAATCAATAGCATCTCCACAATTTACTGAAAGATATACAAATAATTAAAATTAAATTATTAAAATAATTGAAGTACCTACCGTTTTTTTCTTTATATAAATTCAAGGTTGGCAGAATTTGGCGATAGTATGGAACCAGGGCTTCGCCAATCATGTCACCGGATTTCACCAAATGCTGCATCACTTTCATGGTGGATATCATAACTTTCTTATTTCTTGTGTTAAAAGCGTCTAGAAATAAGGTTAATAGAATTTTTTCCAAAAATCCAAATGTGACTTACTCTTGATGGGAATAATCAGTTGAGGAATACAAGGAAAAATTTTTGCACCACCAAAAGTCAACATATCGTGAATACCTTGTTGGGCAAAAAATTTATATGGTTCTTCGACCTCGCCCAAACCTTCGAAAAACATTGGCAAGTAATGGTGGTAATCTAACTTTTTAATGTCAACCTAAAAGAGATGAAATTGTAACCCAAATAGATGCGGAAGAAATCTTTTGCTTTTACCTTCCATGAAATGGCCCGGTTGGCATCTAAAGCTATGGGCAGGTCACCTCGATTGTAATAGGTCCGAAAATTTGATTTCTTAAATGGAACTTCTTTGAAAACATTACATTTCGCTGGAGCTAAAACACAGGTATGCTTTTGCATACTCTGGATAGTAAATGCCGGAACTACCCTGCAATCTTTTCTTCGTGGCGCTCCTGGCATGGGTTGACTAAGATTTGCTCGAAATTCTTTACCGCTAACCATTTTGATTCAAAAGTTTACCAAAGTGTAGAAAGCTATTTGTCAAAATATTGACACGTTACTCGTCGAGAAAAAATTCAATAGTGAACCTGGAAACAAAAATGTTTGATCGATTGTTTGATTGTAGTAGTTATTATACAAGGGCGCTTCAACTAATTTGTATACAAAGTTTTATATTATAAAACAGTGCCGTAGGGTATAACTGCAAATTATGGATCTCCTTTCTTCTGATTTCGAAGTTTGAAACGTATGCTTGTCAGTCAGTCAGTCTGTCTGTGGCTTCATAACTCATCAACGGAAGACCGAATTTTGATGAGATTTTTTTAAACGATAGAGCAGTTTGCCCAAAAGGTTCTTAGACATATTATATCGTTAAGCTAATAATCGTTCTTAGTTTTGAAACATGCGGACAAATGGACGGACGGACACGGAATCATAACATAAGGCTTCTTATTATACTTCGATATTCCAGAATATTATATTTGAAACGCTGAGATAACCATAACAAATATAATAAAATTTATAAGATGAATGTTGTAGGAAATTAAATTTTCTACAAAAAAGTCCGTAAGAACATATTAACTTACTTATTAGTTCAGACGCAGGAGGCATTCAAAGTTGCAGATTATGATTCCTTACTAGTTATTATTACTAATTCAGAAATTTGTAAACCTTCGACCCAAAATACTTACAAACAATGCAAATTTGTTTGTTTATTTAAAAAATAATAAAAGTAAATTAAATTAATTTAAAAAAAACCCCGGCTTAAAAAATGAACTTGGCTCCCCTTTTTTCAAAACCATAAATTTTTGTTTTCGTTTTCAATTGTTCTCAATTATTCAGATTTTTTTTATTTTGTCAAAAAACTTTTTTTCTTCCAGTTCCCCCTTTTTTTGCAAAATAAAAATTTTTTGATTATTTTCGATTGTTCTAAATTCAAAATCAAAAAAAATCAGAACAATTGAGAACAAATAAAAAACAATCGAGAACAAAAATTTAATTTTTTGAAAGTAGTTACTATACCGTTGGATACGCAGATGATTAACCGCATACTGTTTAAAGGAAAGTTCGAGAATATCCTGTGCAATTTGATCTAGGATGTTCTCAGAATCTTTGAGAAATGGGGCACAAAGCCAGTTGCGTATTTAGAGGGGGATAAAGGGGCAATTCCCCCCCTCCCCCCAAGGATGACTCGGATTGTACCCCTAAAGCCCCCCCTGATAAAAAAAATGTTTACCACGAAGTTTTAAAATTTAAATAACTGATGTTGTTTTTATTTATTTGTTTATTTCTTTACTAGCTGGAAAGCCCTCATTTTTGCTTAAAAATTCAAATTTTCCGTTGTTTTCTGGCGCAATTTGTAAAATTAAATTCCCTATCTTCGCCAAGTATTCAAAAAGAGTGGAAATACTGCGATATGTACTGGAGGGTGTTCCACACCCCCCAGACCTCCCGGTTTACAATTTTGATTTTATATTTTTAGAAAATGAACTCAAAATAAAAATTTTATGTAAATTTGTGGTATGTGGTATATATTTATAGATAAATTTAAATAAAGTTAAGAATAATACCGATATGTAGAAAATCAAAAATTCAAAAAATCAAAAAAGACATAATAGGCATGATGACTATGATAAAAATACGTTTTTTATAATCCATGAATCCTATTTTATTAGATAAATACATAATTTTAGTGATTTTTGGTTACCGTCATCATGCCTATTATCACATAACAGGGATGGATTAAAAATATTTGAAAATATTATTAAAATATCCTTATTTCACGGAAATTCTATATATATTTTTTTTATTATTAATTTTTTTAATTATTTTAAGTTTTTAATGGATTTTTAATCCAGACCTGTTATGTAATAATTATGTCTTTTTTGATTTTTTCAATTTTTGATTTTCTACGTATTGTATTATTCTAAACTTTATTTAAATTTTAAATTGATTTATATTTTTATATTATTTTTATAATTAACTTTAAAAGTAGCACAGAAAGTTGCTGCTAAACTCCATGAGCAGTACGGTAATTAAATAAATATGCTTTCCAAGTTTTAATTTTTTTTAGCCGAAGGTTAAACGTTCCGTCATTTTCGCTTAAAGATTCAAATTTCCCGGTTTGGATTAATATTTGACAAATATTTTTAGTCCTAATCTTAGTTGAATATCTATATTTTTTGGTTGGTAAAACAAATCGACCAACCAGAGTGTTTTTTGTTTCACCAAAAAATGATACGTTGTAGCAGGAGCAGCAGAAGCGTGCTGGAATTTGATATATTAGGATTAGTTACAACTGACGCGCGTGAATGAATTAACGAGATTCTGAAATATCTTTATTTGCTATTTGCTTTAAATGCTACTTACAATTCCTGCCTTTACCGATTTACACTTTTAACTGAACCCAAACTTTATTCATCTTTACTTATATACAAATTAAACAATGGAGATTGGTATTACCGGTAAAGGCTGGTTTGCAGGTGCCAAGCTTAAATTTACACCAATGGCGTGGTGTAGAGCACCAAATTCAAATTTACACCAGTGGCGTAGTGTCTGTTGCAATAGTTTCTGCAACACTGGACAGAAAACTAAAGGATGACATGGCTTTCTGGAAGTGTCAACGGGCAATAAGGAGATCGTGTCTTTTTTCCAAAGATCGTCTATGCTATGGTGTGGTACACTATGATGTGGGTGGTCCAGGACCAAATTGGTAACAACAGCTTCCTTTCTATATCGGTCTGCCTGGCTGTAACGGAAGTGATGCAAACGGCACCCACTCTGGCTTTGGAGACCCTCTTCTGTCTTCCTCCGCTGGATCTCTCTGTGGAGGAGTAGACGAAGAGGGCTGTTCTTAAAATGCGGGGATGGGGTCTTCGGATATCTTTGAGGACTGTTCTAAAAAAAGTGCATCTTTTGGGCCTAGATGCCGACAGAAATTTAACATCTTAAGGAAAGCAATAGGAACTGCCGCGTCAGACATATAATGTCTGTACACAAATTGCTCCAAAAGCAATACTGGCTCAGGTTCAACTGCAGCTGTATATACAGTAACGGTCATGAAAAGTGCATCAGGTTAAAAATTCTTAACAATGTAAAATACACAGGTATAATTCTAAGAAAAATGAATTAGTTGACCATTATTTATGCAAAATAAGGGTAAAAAATGTCATTCTCATCAGTCGTTTCTAGATTTTTGAAGTAGTCGGTCAGTTTTGTAATCGTTAAAAAATGATTTGTAAAATATGGCAAAATATAATCAGTTAAGTGAGGAGAAAAAAATTCAAATTACCACGTTAACGGCGATAGGAATGTCTACACGTAAAATTGCAACTAAAGTTGGATGCAACCAATCGACTGTAGCACGGTTTTTGAAAAAATATCGGGAAACTAATACCACGGATCGCAAGAAAGGTACTGGCCCCCAAAGAAAGACTAGTGCACAGCAAGACAGGCTCCTGAAGCGAATTTGTTTAAAGGATCGCTTTAAAACTGCTGTAGACATTCGGCAGGAGTTTGCCAGCACAAGTGGAGTGAACCTCAGTGTTGAAACCACGAGAAGAAGGCTTCGTGATGCTGGTTTAAATGCCAGAATTCCTTCTAAAAAACCGCATTTAACAGCAAAAATGCGGCGTAGTCGGTTCGAGTGGGCGAAAGCTCATAAAAATTGGACCGAAAATGATTGGAAACAAGTCATCTTTTCAGATGAGAGCAAATTCAATCTGTGGGGCTCTGATGGCATTCACTATGTAAGGCGAAGAGTTGGTGAACGATACAAGGACGAATGCCTTCAAAGAACGGTGAAAAAACCGGGTGGTCAGATGATATGGGGATGCTTTTCATATTATGGATTGTGGAATTTGCATTTTGTAGAGGGGACCGTGAAAGCTGCAGACTATGAAATCATTTTACAAAATAATTTACTACCATCGATCAAAAAATATAAAAAAAAGAATTCGAAGTGCATTTTCCAAGACGATTCTGCTCCATGCCATCGAGCCAAAAGGGTAATTTATCATTGTTTGTTTTTGTTTATATACATATTGTTTATAATTTAACCAAAAACATGTAATATTTACAAATATTTTCTTTAGATAACGGATTTTAAACAAAGGAAAGGGATTGTGTCGTTGCCGTGTCCAGGTAATAGCCCCGATTTGAATCCTATTGAAAATTTGTGGGCTATTCTTGGAAACAAAATCCGACAATTAAAGCCTCAGACGGCAAACGAATTAAAAGAAGCACTCAAAAAGGCATGGTCTGAAGAAATTTCAACGAAATTATTCAAAATTTAATTTTATCCATGCCGTCACGAGTTTCTGAGGTCATCAAGGCGAAAGGAGGAACCACAAAATATTAAAATATTTTTTTTATTACTTATTAGTACTTCTTAATGTCACATAAATTTGTTTAAACCATAAATATTTGTTAAACTACAATTTTACATATTTTTATTATTCTTAATTTGTTATTTAATTAATTATAAATTAGCTCGTTTTAACTAAAAATCTATAATTGAATAAATTTACTGCAAAGATTGGTCTAGTTATGCATTGGCAATGTTTTGTATAGATTAAATTTAATTTTAAAAGTTGAAACGGTAAATTTGTAATAATCCACTTGACTAAATTTCAAAAAAATTGAAAAATAAATAGCGATGCACTTTTCATGACCGTTACTGTATACCTAAAGCTAGGTAGATATCCTCCATTTTTCAAACGGAACTTATTGGTGTACTACACTGTGCAGAAATAGGAGCAAATCGATTCAAATACTCACCGACAGCAGAGCTGCTCTTATGGCCCTTGGTCACCATTGGTTTAGTGTCTAAACGGCCTCCGCGTCCAAATGATCTAAATCGATTTTTTAGTATCCGGATGTTTTTCCCAAACGTCTTGGCTGTTTGATAACTAGGCACACTACTGCAGCATGCAGACTACTTCGACTGCTTCTATCTACCGAAATTTCTTTTTACGTAATTTATTATTCAGTGCATCTTGGACGAAATTAAAAATAATAAATTTTATACAAATCCATGAAACCTATAGAAGAGACTTTTGCATCTGGAAGTCTATTTCGAAGATTTCGTCTTTATTATTTTCTTTTAGCCGTGAATGCGTTTCCTACAAAGGCGTCCTGAAGCTATACGTTAAAATAATTTCCGATTGTCAATCATAGTTACAATTGGAAATTTATACTTACAATTGTCAATTTTTTTGGCTGACACTTACAATTTTCTATTGTGATTAACCTTTACAATTGTCAATTTTGACAATTTGTCAAACAAATTGACAATTGTAAGTGTAAATTACTATATAATTGTCAATTGTAAGTGTCATTAACAATTGAAAAGCTTTTTTAAATATAATATAGTCTCAGGACGCCTTCTAGATACTGGATTTTACGAAAAACAAACAAAAAATCAGAAAATAAGCTAACTGTGTTAATATTATTTAAACAAAATCTTAATCTGTTTTTAAGTATTTACTTAACGAGAAGTGCATTATCAAGTAATATTAGTTTAGATAAAGAAATGGTTGAAAGCTTTCGAAAGGGGATTATGAAAATGCGAGATTAGTTTAAAAAGCAAACAATTGACAAGCGTATGCACTTCAATTTATACAGCAATAGCATTCGAAGCAAACCGAAAAAAAAGAGGCCAATGTTAAATATCGTTTTTACATTTTATATTATTTAATATATAAAAGATTTTATTAAAATTTAATAACAATTACTAAGAACGAAAATTAAATTCGAATAATTCAACTAATTAAATGTTTGAATATTAGAATAATTTGAATTTTGAAAAAGAAAATAAAAAGTAGTAAAAATAAGGCTGGAAGTTTTTATTTATTTATTTTATTTCAAATAATGAAATAATTGAATGATTTGAGTATTCGAACAATTTGAATATCCGATAATATGAGTATTCGGATAATCGAATATTTTGATTATTCAGATATTTGAATAAATTGAATATTTTAATAATTTGTTCAATGAATATTCGAATACCAAACTGTTAAAAATTTCCATCCTTAACAATTCCATTTATTTTATAAAGCTCGAAATAGCTTTAATTATTTAAAATTGATTCGTTTTCATTATTTTGTACATTTGCTATGTTTTGTACAACATTTTGCTTTTTCTTCCATTTTGTAACTCCAAGTATTGCTATTACGGATCCTACTACTACAATGAGAACAACACCAATTCCAATAGCTGCAGAGTTCACACCTATAACGAAAAACATAAACTACGTTAACTTTCAATTTAAACTAAAGTTTGTTACTATTACCATTAGATTGAGGTGGCACTATTAAATCTACAAAAATATTTCCAGTTATTTCCTTCTCGAAATTTTCTGGATCAAGTTCGTTAAACAATTTTGTAACACACTTCCACTCTCCAGCTTCAGCTGGTTGCATGTTTGATATCGAAATACCGCAATCGCCGTATTCCAAGCCATTACCATAATATCCAATCCTAACAAAAAGATATGAGAAACTTTCAAGTAAAAATCTTAAGTTATACTAACCTCTCTGAAGCTTGGTGATTTCCTAAATGATAACCAAAACCATTAGGTGAAATAAATCTACAATATTGCAAAGGAATGCCACCAGAACTACAGATAAATGTCACCCGATCGCCTGAATCGGCTTCTATTCTTTTAGAATAACGAAGCAACTCAGAAATGGAAACCTAGTGAAAAATAAAATTTATGACTCAACAGAGCTAATCGGACATCGGTATTGTCCGGTAATCGGACAGGTAACCGGTAACCGGTTACCGTTATTTAGATCTATTGGATCATTGGAAAACTATTTTTAATTGAAATTATTTTAGATTATTTGCGATCCAACAGATCGCAGCAATCTTTACAAGGAACCATCCTGATACTTCAAAAAAATATTTACTTCAACTTTTATTTCCTCGTCAGGTAAGCCAGTTTTTCGACCATATGTGCACGTCCATGTTCCATTATCACTTTGAGTAACGTGGTCAATATATAATTGGCATCTTCCCATATTAAGATCCGTTAACTTTCTGATATTGTATACTGTACCATTTGGAGATTTTATCAGACAATAATCGGAGTGATATGGAACTTGACACGAGACGTTAAACTTTTTATCCATTGTTGCAGTTAATTTTATTTCTTTGGGATAGTCAGGAACTAATCAAAAATGCATCGATTCAATTATTACTATGTATAGAAGTAGATATTGACTTACTATCCATTGAATTAACATGAATAAAGGCCCCAGTTGGATTATTATAGCCTATTTGAAATTCGCATTTCCAAAGGCCTATTTCAGAATTCATTAATGGTTTTTTGATCTACATCAAAATAAAATTTGCTATAATTCAAAATAAATAATTAAGTGCGTAGGGGGGGGGGACTAGGCAAAACAGTCGGCACATAGGCAAACCGCTTGACAGTTCTGTCTGGTCCAGGTGTCCCCTGAACTACTGTAAATCATATCAATACTTATGCAGTTTTTACCTGTAGGGAACATATCCTTTGGCCGAAATTAGTTCCAATTGAGCTGTATCTTTCAGAAGCAACAAAGTCTAAGATGTTAATAATCTGACCATCCGGATCTATCATCTTGCAGTAATTAAATTTTTGACTATTCGCACTCTGTTTACATCCAATACTAAGATATTCTGTTGTTTCAAGTTGCCAAGTCTCTATTGTTCCTCGTTCTATAAATAATATTTTAATTTAGACAGAGGTATCTGCAATAATTATTTTTCTTACCCTTCTTCACGACATCGATAGTATATTCCAAACTTTCCATCTTGTCCACAAGTCCTTTGTAACATTTCCATTTCCCCAAATGATTAACAGTTGCGCTTTTAATGTTGTATACGCACTCCTTTTCTTGTTCAGGCATTAATACGCCATCTGGATTGAACATTAAACAAAACAATTGTAAACCGATTCCACACCCGATTGTAAAATCATCCCCTAATGTGATCGATTGTGTCCAATGAAGATTGCCCGGATCGATTTTACCTGATAATTTTGTTGTTCTAAATTACATTTACTTTTTTGTAGACACTCACTATTGACATTTGTAACTGTGGTTGCTCTGTAGCTCAATCCTTGATCATCGACAGCGCTCAAATTGCTTCGCACATTTTGATCCAGAACGTATGACACGTTAGTTAATTTGTAACCACACAAATTGCGTCCTAAACTTTGAAATTTTGAAGCAGTATCTCTGTTTATCTAATGCAAAAGTTACTTTCAATATTCAATAAATATTAGTTACAATACAGAAAATAAAAAATATTTGGACTTAATACCCAAAACTTGAAATTTCATCGTGACACTTTAGGTGCGGAGCATTTTGTAAATTAAATTAAACTAAACAAAATAACAATAATTGCAAAAATAAATATCCTAGAGGTATCTATTTGTTAAGTCGAACCTACGTAGTTCTAGTGGGGTGCTAACTTTGCAATATGCTTAGCCCATTACAACAGTGTAGTCGGCGCGACCAGACCTTGAATTGCAGTTTTATAGTATGATCTTTGTAAAATGCCGTGATAATAGAATATTTTCAAAAAAAAAAACGGTTTATAAAAATAATAGCTTACGTCATCATTGGAAGAAAATTGCGTAATTCTGGATTTTTCAGATTTTAAATCCAAGTCAATTACCATATCCTTATAGTTTAGTGTACAAGAGATAAGTTTCTTATCTTCCAGTATTAGGTGATTGAACAAACTTTCGCCATCCATAATTCTTATAGCTTGGTGCAATATTTTAGCTTTATCTGAAATATATCAGTGTTTTTCTTCGTAAATATTGAGAAATACATATTAAAAAACTTTAAGAGTGAAATATACGGAGACGGCCAGTAGTCAAAGTAATTCACTTCTGAATGAATCCAGAGAAAGACTAACTTTCTTATGAGTTTGAGCTAATTCTAGCTACTGAACTCAGGATCTTTAAATTAAATTGAAAATTCTCTGAGAGAAAGCTTTCAGCATTTAGACCCTAAAGTTGCTTAAACCGTATTGGAAAATACCTGTAACTTTGTTGATAGTGGAAATCATCAACCCAGGAGGATCAACGGCTTTACGTGCCCTCCGAAGCAAAGAAACTGTTATAAGAAAGATAGGACTATTTTCGGATTTGATCCGAGTGCTTAAGCGTTAGCAGTTGTTCGGCTAACTTACTAAGCTATTGACCGTCTCGTGTATTTGTGGTCCAGTTTACTTACAAAAAAATATTATATAAAATGTTTCGTTAATATGTGTATCTGTCTCCTCGTCATAAGCTATTAAATTCCATACTTTGGGTCCATATTCGTCTACTGATGAAACTTTAATTTTGCATAAATCATCTTTTCCTCTGTCTGTAACTATGTTGGCAAAAAGATATGTCTAGAAATATTAGTAACAAATATTATATATTTCATTTGCTCGATTGAATAAAATTAAGTAGTTTTAGACATTTTTATCAAATGCTCTAATGTAACAAAGGATACTTGAAGTTAAAATTTATTAATACATTAAAATCATTATTAATTTATTGTATTAAGTAGTACTTAGCGCTACCTTAGTAATACTCTCACATACTCATCGATAAGTTTCCAATATCTCGGTAAGCCTATTCAGCTTCCTGGAATCTTTAGCTATTTACCTTATTTTTTTACCTTACCGTTGGTGGCGCACGCTACCAAATGTCAACAACATGGCGGCTCTATTACGTACATTTGATGTTGTTTTGAGTTTGATTCTGAATTATTTTATTGTAAAACCTTTATTTTACAAAATAAAACCCCAAAAAATGCAATCGTTTGGTTTATAAACAAAACTTTTTATATCAACTATACGTATTAGATAGCTTAATATTTTTCCGCGTGGTGGCGTTTACTTAATGTAAATTGAAAATAACTGTATCTAACCTAGGATATAATCCTAATCTAAAGTATTAAAAATATATACCCCGGTATAACACAAATATTCACTAGATGAGTTTACGGAAGGTCCAATTGGAAAAGTTGCGTTACATCCTGTATCAGAATAAAAACTGCACGATTTCAAATCATATTCTCCATAATCGTCGATACCAATTTCATACGCGCCTTTTTCAGTTACTTCAATTTTTCCAGAGGGTGGATCCAAATCATGTGAAACTAAAGTTATAAAAGTTGGTTTTTAAGAATTCAAGAATACTTAACTTACTAGCAAATTTTACAAAAAATAAAGTAATTAGTGATGCGCACAAGTAGTGTACCATTTTGAAGGAAAATTAAATATTGAAGATATTAAACTATAATAATGATCTCGTACACCCACTACTCATATCGCCTAGATTATCATTTATCACTATAGATTAGTTCGAACATGATTCTTTATTTGACTTGACAATGCTACATACTTTACATGTATATGACCATTGTTTTATTTTATTTTATTTTATCTTTAACTTCAGATGATAGATTCCATGCCGTAACTGGGCAATTGTGAAAGGTAGAACAGCACAAGGTCCAAAACCAGGGGAGTTGAAATGTAACTGACAAAAACAATTATATTTCAGACAAATTTTTACATTTTCGCCAATGTAATTGCTAAAAAGTCTTTGAAACTTTCAAAATAAAATTACTGGAAAAGTTATGGTAACTAGAGTGCAAGTATGCGTATACTTATACTACTAACATAAGAATTCTTATACAGAAACATGTGGTTTTCTGGAGTTACGTGGTACGGCCAACAAATTATTTGCGTACACTCGCGAACTAGACTTCGCTTAACTTCGTAATTTTCATTAACCCTCCGACTAACTAGCGTCCGTCTTTGGCAATTGATAACCCTCCGGTGTGCCTAACGTTCAACATCTGCACACACTTCAAGTAATTTAATTTACGACTGGTAGTTTCCACATGCTGAAGTTACTCAGCTTTTTCTTCGTGCAGAAGACCCGAAATGATGGAATAACTAGCTGATCAGTCGGGGTCAGCGAGAGCGGGGTCCACTTCCTACAGGTTAAAATAGTCCTACTTGAAGGAGCCACCTATAAGTTTACAAGATATAAACCTTATACAAATGATCTTATACAAATTTTTTTATAGTTTTCTTCTAATCCTTTGAAGACAGGGGCGGAACTACCGGGTTGCCGGTGGGCCCCCGGCTAAAAGGGCCCCCAGTTGTACTGTGACTTTTTCAATCTTAATAAAAATCTCAAAAATAGGAGGTGCACAACTAGACGTTATGTAAAGTCTGGGGAGGTACAGAATACCCCCAGATCACCAGCAATTAAGTTCAAATGATTGCCATGCTATTAAACTGTGACTTCCGTACCAGAAATTTTACCATATTCTGTGGCTTGGACCGTCAGGAGTCGGTTCTTTATGGGCTGTTCACAAATTACGTAAAGCAATTTTTGACGTTTTTTAACTCCCTCCCCCCCCCCTTTGTAACAGATCGTAACAAATTGCAAGACCCCCTCCCCCCCGGAAGAATAACATAACAAAAGTTAAAACAATTTTTAAAATAAATTTTTCATTTATAACTTTAACTTGAAAATAAAAAAAAATAATTTATCAAATTAATGAAAATTTAATAGGTATCTAGAAAAACTATCTAGTTTTTTGATAAAAAAGGAAATTTTTTGTTTACGTAACATTTTGAAAAACACCCCCGCCCCCCACCGTAACAAATCGTAACAAATTGTCAATCCCCCCCCCCTAAGGCCGTTACGTAATTTGTGAACAGCCCCTTAGACGTTAAATTTAAAATTTCAAAAATAAACCAATTAATCCAAAAATTCATCGCCCAGTTTTTAATTTTATTTTTGTCAAAATCAAATTTTTGATTTTACTTTTCGATCCCAGGCCCCGTCCGTAACTAATCAATATATTAAATAGCACACCATAAATTATTATTATTTGTTTTTTCAAATATTTAAGTCTTGAGCGATTTTTAAATTCTGATTTATTTAATAAATTATAATTTAGGTCAAAAAATTAATTATTAATTAAATTAATAAAAAAAACGAACAAAAATCAATTTTAGGAAAAATTAATTTTGCATTTCATATTTTACATTTGATAATGATAATCTCGTTAATCCCTTCATGCGCACCAGAGATAGACATTTTCGCACATAATTTTGTGCAAAAATCTCAAAATTACAAAGTCATTGTATAGGGGAATAAATATATTATGCATTTTAAAAAGAAGATTTTATTTTAATATTAATATTTTTAATATTTTTAAAATTTCAACAAAACAAAACGTAGTAAATTTTGTTATTTTTTTAAGGCTCATGGGTGGGGGTTGATATCCTGCTGTATTTGCCTATGTCAGGCAATATTAGAAAAGGGGAAATTTAGGATAATCTAGAAAATCTTAGGAGAGCCTATAGCCAAGGAAATCTCATAAAATTAAAAAAGGAAATAAAAGAATTAATCTATGGTATTCTAAAGATTTTCTAAATTTCCCAAGGTCTCCTTGGAAAGAAAATAGCATTCGTAAGTTTTCCTAAGATTTCATAGAATTTCCTTAAAAGTTGCTTAGATTTCTTTTCACTTTTGTATATCACGATTTTCCCTTCGGTTTTCCAGTTATAACAAAACTAAGAGGTAATCGCCGGAAAAATTGTTTGTACTAGAAAATTTTAAACCAATGAAAGTTCAGAAAATGGAAAAAGCAAAAAAAAAGATAGCCTATATGTAGTATTCTAGATTTCCTCAAATTTCGCTTTAGATTTGCATATGACAATTTCTCCATTATTTTTCCGCTTATTAGTAAAAAACGAGCTGGAAATTTTAAGAAATCCCAGAAAATCTATAAAAATGTCTCTAATTTTACAATTAGGAAATGTAGAAAATTAGAGGAAATAGAAAATTTTAAGATATTTTAGGAAATCTAGACAATCTCAGAAAATTTAAAAATAAAAAAGCTCATCTATATAATTTATTTAATAAAATTAAATAGGGGGGGGGGGGGTAGTTACTCGTCTCTATATCCGCTCTTGGTTTGGAAGGAATTCTTTGGAAATTACTGGAATTACATAGAAATCGTCGGAATTTCGAGTCCTGTATACAATTTTTTTTTGTTTATTATAAAAGCAAGACCTCCATTAACAACTTCGCACACGGGTCCCTCACCTGCTTGTTACGCCACTGTTTGAAGATATATAAATAATAAAACTGCACAATCGTCATTCACTTTACTGTGCCACCTAAAAAGCTTTCGCGCAACATAGATTGCCGACCCCTAATCCAAAATTTCATATGACCGCTTCATTGCTTCGGAGGGCACGTATGTAATGTTAATAGCGATTAGCAAAATAATGATGCCACATGCCAGCCAACAATCTTCTTGACAGAAACGTCGTGACCTATGTATTATAGGTTCTCTTGGCAAATTACCTCGGTGGTTTGCCATTGCCTTCCAAGGGAAGCTCACAGATCTATCTTAGACTTTTTATATCACAGCAATATATTCGACGCCACCAAGATTTGAACCGTGATTACCCGCTTCCCAGTCGGTTGATGTAGGCTTTACGCCATACATCTCGTTAATCCACTCACAATCAGCTGCTCGATTTTTATAGTAACTTACAAGATGTTTTTTTACCATTTGGTAGGTACCAAAACGTTCTAAAGTTATGAGAAGATAAACAATTCTAAAAAGATAAATAAACAATAAAACGCATTAAATACCACTTGAGTTGGCGAAAAGTTATTGTTTAGAACTCACCTGAATTATTTAAAACATAATATTGTAAACAAATGACATTATTAGATACTATTGTTCACTTAAAATCATGTCGGAATAATCAAATTGATAAGTAAAAGTACCTATTACACTATTTAGGCCCCAGTTGTAGACTAAATCAGAAAATTTAGATTAACCAATATTATTTTAGAAAAATCAGTTTTTCAGTTAAGCAAAAACAGCTTAATATAAAATTATGTAATATTCCAAAATTCTCCATAGATTTTTCATTTTTATTTTTTAAAATTGATATTTTTTTGTGTGAATTTTATTTTTTTTAAATTGTAAAATTTCAAGTTTTGTGGTTCTTCCGTCAATTAGTTCTAGTGGCAGCAATGATCGGAGAAAACCAGGTTTTTTTGCCAAAATGGCCGCGGGAAGCCGAAAGTAAAAATTTGTATCTTGAAATTTATTTGAAACAGTCAGGGGTATATGTGTATTTGAAGAATAAAATTGGGGACTCTTACGGAATATGTACCACGAATTTAACGTTTTCCTATAGATCATTTTTTGTTATCTATTAGTTTTCGAGAAAACGGCATTTAAAAATCAAAAAAAAATTTCGGATGGATCAGTGATTTGCTGGGGTTGCGCCAGCCAAAACTGACCGTATGTACCCTTTGCTTCGCTACGGGCGCTCCGGGCCGTTTTGACTGGCGCTTACTCACTGAAAACATCCCCGAAATCAATCCATTAGCCAGGAAGGCCCGAACTTGCCACGGAGGCTCCAACTCAGCGAAGTACGAAACGCGTGTCAAGTCAGGTAACATTTATTAATTAAGTATATGGCACGAAAAAGCCTTACAATCATGATTAATGGTATCATGCACAACCAGCATGAGCAGCACGCGAGTACAAGCTGAACAGTGTCGGTGATAGGAGAGAGCCTCGGGGCACCCCTGTTGTGATCTTCCTAACGAATGAATGGATACCTACTAAGTTGACTTGGAATCTTCTGCCTTCTAGGTAAGAAGCGATTAGTTTTACTAATGCGGGCGAAGTCCTTGTTTAAATAATCTTGAAGATAAGACCTTCGTGCCAAACTTTGTCGAACGCTTTCGAGACGACCAATATCGCAATTGTTGATTCGCAGTAGCTGAAGAGAGGTGGAGTGACAGGCACGGAAACCAAACTGTTCGTTCTGAATAACCTCGCGTTCTTCTATTTCTTCTTTTAATCTGGTGAGGATGAATTTTTCTATTACTTTCCCAATTATGGACAGAACCCTGATTGGATGGTAGTTCTTCGGAAACGTCTTGCTATTACCAAGCTTGTGCAATACAAAGACGTTTGCAATTTTCCATCTATCTGCGAAGTGCTTCAGCTTAAGCACTGCGTTGGCGATCCCTGTTATTGCCGAAACGGCTCTCTTCGGGAGGTTCTTCAGAACATTATTCGAGATTAGGTCAGTACCTGGGGCTTTCTTCTTCTTTGTTCTCTTGATTGAATCTCGTACTTCTTCGACGGAAACAGGGTTGATTGAAGATGAATCTGGTGTTTCGAGGAAAGTCTCGGCAACATGCACAGAGTCGGTCTGCTCGTTCGGGCTTAAACAAATGCGTGGGACGGCTATCACTAAGACTATATCAGGGCACACGTACCGTCAACAGAACTCTCGCTCATCTCGTGTACATAATTTTCGATTTCTAAATGCCATTTTCTCGAAATCCAATGGATAATCCAAAAAATCGTGTTTTTTTAAATATTCCTAATGGTATACAGGAAAAAGTTAAAATTTGTAGTACAAATTAAGTGACAGTAACCATAAAATTAATTATGTTTTGTGTGTGAATAAAATTTTTGATTATTTGCATTGAAAGTTGCCCTAAATTTCGAAGGAAGTTGAATATTTTTGGAAGTAATCTTTGAAGAGGGCGGTTACGGTCTGCTGCTCAAGTACCTTGGCTACTAAGCAGAGAATTCTGGTTCGAGCCAGAGTAGAGCAAGAACCGTCCTCCCTCGGGGAGCAATGGCAAACCACCGAGGTAATCTGCCTTGAAAACCATTCATAAAATGAAGTGGTTAGCCAAAACCCACTTCGGGTTGTAGCACTACTGTATACTGTTCTTCTTCTTAATCTTTTTTGGATAATGAAAATTTGGAGTTGAAGATTAACCGGAACAAGACTTAAATTGGATGTTGAGAAATTAGTTAAATTGGTTAAGAAAATTATAATATTGAATTTTAAATTGGACGTAGTTATGCAAAAAGGAGCCAAGCGACAAAATCATAAAATTTAGTTTATTTGCTATAAGTGACCGAGATAATGTGAAAACTAATTTTTACAAAATTTTTCTGGTAACACAAATTACACAGTAAAAAGGTTTTCTTTGAATCAAAAAAACTATTTTGTTTAAATTATTTTTTTGAAGCAAATAAATTTTGTTTAATTTAAATAAAATATTTTAGGTCCAACAAAAATGTATTTAAATCAAAAAAATAATTTTATCGGAGGAAACGAAAAATTTCAGTTGCGTACAATTAAAAAAATTTTTTTGTTATATATTTATTTTTTTTGCTTTAAATAAATTTTTGTTGGACCATAAAATTTTTGTTAGACTAAAAATATTTTATTTAAATCAAAAAAATAAAATATACATGTTACGGTCAATGACGTAAATTGGGCATTGACGTCAATGGCCGGGCAATGACATCAATGCCCACTTACGCTGGCCATTAACGTCATTGACCGGCCATTGACGTCAACGCCCGTTAACGGTGGGCAATGATGTAAATATTTTCATTTGATATTTACGTCTTTGACCGGTCAATGACGTTAATGGCCAAAATGATTTGGACAATGATGATATTATATAGTAACTACTATAAAGAATAGAAAAATGGCAATTAAAATTTGACAGCCAACTGGCAAGTGATATTTATGTACATTATGTTATATTACAGTCGCATGCAACCGAATTAGGACCACGTGTAAAAATATTTTATTTTTCTACGTTTTAAGTTACAAATTTTATCTGACTACCTAAATTTTTACTATATAGTAAGTCAGGAATGCATAGTAAAGTACCTCCAGACTTGAACGCCACGGTATTGTACCCTACTACCCTACCATCAACCCTTGAAGACAAATACAAAAATAATGCTTAATCGAACAAATTATTTACTTGTGTTGGAATTAGTCTTGCTGTAATTTTTTTAAAGTAAACCAAAGCGAAATTAGATTCGATGTGAAGAATAAAATTCAAGATACTATTTGGGAAAATAAAGATGAGATAAATCTAATGCCAAAAATGGTACCTCCTGTGATTAAAGCAAAGGGTGGAAACACAAAATATGAATGAAAATGTGTAAAAGTAATAAAAGTTGAAGTTCGAGTTTGTGTGTGTCTTTTAATTTTACCTAAAAATCGAAATAACATATATTTTCAGTGGTCCTAATTCAGTTGCATGCGGCTGTAGTTGTATTATAATAGTAACATATAATTTAATCATTTATTAACAAAAATTATAAAAATTAAAAAATAATTAAATAAAATTTTTTAAATTATTCATTTTCATTCTGGCACGGGAGTGACCCATAGCACTTAGAATTGCAAATTTATTTGCTGGCACGACACGCACATTTGTTATTTTTGCATCCTCCCTTGCAACGACAACGCTTGTAACCGTGGAACACTGCTTTCAGCTGCTGCTTGTCTAAGAGTAATCTCATTTTCTTTGGTCGTATCACTAATATTTTCTAAGAAAATTAACTTTTCGGTATCCCTTAATAACTAGTATTAATCGCAAAGGCACATTTAATCTATTACTTTCGATGGAATCTATAGAATAATAATATCATCATTGCCCACCCTGTATTGGGCATTGACGTCATTGCCCGGACAATGATGTAAAAACCGCACATGGAATTTTAAATGTCAGCATCACCCAAAATGCATGGTCATTGACGTCAATGGCCGGTCAATGACGTCAATGCCCAACTAAGCTGGGCATTGACGTTATTGTCCGGCCATTAACGTTAATGACCGAATTGTCATCATTGACCGTAACTTATATAACAAAATTTTTTTGTTATTATATACGCAACTAAAATTTTTCGTTTCCTTACAAAAAAACATTTTTGTCGGGCCAAAAATATTTTATTTAAATTAAACAAAATTTATTTATTTTATTTAAATTAAACAAAATTTATTTATTTTATTTAAATTAAACAAAATTTATTTGCTTCTAAAAAATAATTCAAACAAAATAGCTTTTTTGATTCAAAGAAAACGTTTTTACTGTGTACATTTCATGTGTTATTTAAACAAAATTAAAATATGCATAATTATCAACCGATTTAATTATATTATTTTAACTTTAAGCTTCAATATCTCAAAACTAACTATTGGTGGATGGTTCCTTTTTGCATAACTACGTCCAATTGAAAGTAGATTTGTTAGTGGCACACCTGGGCAGGCGCGTATTTTGTTTAGAAGGGGGGGGGGCAATTTTTATGTGATTTTAACCATCTTTCAAAAAATTCGTTATTTGATTACAAAATTGGTCAAAATAGTGAGTAAGGGGGGTCGATTTATCAACGGTGATTTGCGTTTCCATTTTTTAATAATTAATGTTATATATTGTATAATAATAATAGTTCTCATTAATTAATAAAATTAAATTCTTATATCTTTTTTCGGGATTTTGGACCTTTTTAATCAAACTCCTGTGTAACAGTATACGTTTCGCCCCACCTTGATGTGGCCGCAAGATTGGGCAAAACGTAGACCGTTACACAGAGTTTGATTAAAAAAGTCCAAAATCCCGAAAAAAGTAAATAAGAATTATTAAAATATGGACGAAAATAATTATTTGACTTGGATTTTTTTAATTGGGCGGACACAACATTTTATAAATTAATAATTAATAAAAATAATGTTTAATTATAAAAAATAATAATAATTAAATAATATTTTACTAAATACATTAATATTGTATTACATGTTAGAAAAATTAATAATTGAAGAATCTTACTGTTTGCTACACATAGGCCCTAGATGTTTCGAATTTCAGATTCTCATCTATACCATATTATGTAAAAAAATAATATAAAATAATATAAAATAAATAATAATAAATAAAATTTAAAAAATAATAAGATAAAAAAAATTAAATAAAAAATTAATAAAATAAAAAAAATTAAATAAAAAATTAATAAAATAAAAAAAATAATAAAATAAAAAAAAAATAAAAAAAATAATAAAATAAAAAAAATAATAAAATAAAAAAATAATAAAATTTATACTAGTTAAGGAATTAGCCTGTAAATTAAACGGCCTTAACTGTTTCGGACGCCCAAACGGGGGTAGTAAAAAATCCGACGTCTAAAAATGTGACACTCTGCTTTAGTTTTTCTATAATAAAAAAAGAAATAGAAAACCCTAGCCTTTAACAAAAGATTCAATAAATTGTATGCCACTTGAGTTAATACAAAGTTATCAGTGAATAGTTAATGTAATCAATTATCGATATAATTGATACTATTGTACATTGTAACATGTAAAAAGAAACTCATCTGGAATAATTATATCAACAAATACGAGTAGAACATTGGGTGTACACTATTTAAAGCCAATCATCTAATTGTCCATTATAGCTATACCATGGAGTTAAAACATATATTATTATATCTTAGTTTGATATATTTTTATGTGAAAGTTTCAGGTATGTACAATAAAGTAACACTTAATTGAAGGGCCTCTTTTGATAAAATAATTATTTGATCTTCTTTTTAAAATTTTTGGTATCAGAAGTCATTTTTATTCTGGAATTTCATTCTTTAAGTTCATAGCATTGCATTTAAGAAATTCAACTTTCAACCAAAAAATCAAACTTAGAAATAGATTGTTCAATTATTATTATGATTTATCCAATAACATTAAGTTAATACTTTAAGATGGTTATACTCTGGATCCTCCATCTGGAAAAATTGATATAATTGAATCAGGTTCTTATATTTTTGGTATTGAAAACTTCAAAGAGTTAAAGAATGTAAGCTGCGTGTACTCATCAGACACCGGTATTAAAGGAAGCTTTGAGTTGATAAACAAAGATTTACCAACAAATGTTACAACCTATGTGAGTATACAATTCAATGTACTTAGTATGTGCCGAGTTGGCTTATCTCCAAGTCAACCAGCGCCAAGTCGGGGGCGCCGAGTCGGCCGGTCGAATTACAAAATCCCGGTGTTATAATTTGAATTCGAACAAACTAATAAATTAATGTTGTTACTAATATAATTATTTCAGGGGCGGAACTACCGGGGTGCGGTGGGTGCGACGCAAGGGAGCCCCCGGCTAAAAGAACCCCCAGTTGTACTGTGACCTTTTCAATCTTTTTAAAAAAAAGCGAAACAAAGTGGTTATCATTTTTCATTAATAATTCAATGTTCCTACTAAATTTTCAAAATCAAATCCTAACATTTTCAGGTTTTCTCTGAAAAAGTATAAAAATTTTCTATGATATTTCAATAAATCGGAAAACAAAAAGGCAAAAAAAATTTCAATTTTAAAATTCAAATTAAAATTTCAAATTAAATTGTTTGCCTCGAGACCTCGACTGAAAATTTAAAATCCTTGATTTGGCACTAAAAATGATAAATTCCCTGACAAAATTAGAGAAATCTTAAATTTTCCATCACTTTTCTAGATTTTCCAAAGTGGGAACCCTAAAATTGTTATATCGGGAATAATTAGTGGCGTATTTACGGGGACGGGGGTAGGAGGTCCGGGTCACCTCTATAATTAATCAATATATTGAATAACATACAATTATTTGTTATTTAAATATTGTCTTGAGTCTATATATTTTTGATAAGAATTAAGGTATAATTTTTAAATTTTAATAAAATTAAATAAGGGGCGAATTGCATGAAAATCGTCGGAATTCCGAGTCCTGTATACAAAATTGTTTTTTTTTGTCTTTTATAAAAGCAGGGCACCCGTTAGCAATTTCGCACACGGGTCCCTCATCTGCTTGTTACGCCACTGAATTATCTACACTGAAAAAAATGATTAGCAAATTTATTGATGCATTTATTATTTTTTTCAGGAAATTAAAGCAGGTTCAAATTCAATAAAAGATTTAGGAGATATAGGAGAATGTAAAATCCAAATCAATAATGTGAACGACCATGGGCCAAAATTGTGGAATGTGACAGCCTATAGAAACAAAACTGAAGTCTTAGAGCATGCCGTATTTTCGGTTACCTTTTATTGTAAGTTTTCTTATTTTTTGGGTCTATGTAAACCCAACATTGAAAAAAAATTGTTAAGATAAAAAAACATGCCCATTAAACGCTTCTCAAACTGTTAGGCATTTTTTAGATCTTCTTAATTTTCCGCACAACTTTTTTTTTTAATTAAATGATTTATTTATTTTAGATGCAATTCCAATACTACAACGAGATATCGCCATACTGGATGGTACAGGAATATTCAATTATTTGAAAATAGAAGGTATGAACATTGTTTTGTGCAAATTGAAAATGAATGATACTGAAATTGAATTGGATATGAAATCTGCACAACAAGTCGATGTTAGATCGATAATACCGACAAAAAGCGAAAGTACGTTAAAAAGAATGCGTAGTTTGGGAGAAAATCTATGCGGCTTTAAGATAATACAAGTCATAAAAGCTATTGATGATAACACTCTATGGTCGCTCACTGCAATCGATAATATAGGAAAAATGTTTAGAAGTAATTTTGCCTTGAATATTGAAAGTAAGTTACTTCCAAAGTTTTATCATCAATCTTCTAATTGTGTTTCTAAATTTTAAGATGTCTTTTCACCTGAAAAACGACATTTTACTAAAACGGTGTATTTCAACCAAAAGACCGACATAGACTGTGGTTGTCGACGTTCAAATACTACTATGCCCATTACTGAAGTGTGCAATTATTACGCAGTAAATCAGTTATATTGTGAATTATACAGCCCAGATGGTATTTTAGTAGACACTACAGAAGATAATAAATATGTAATCGAAAGGGTTTCCATGGAACATAGGGGCCAATGGAGATTTTACATAGGACATGATCGCTCGATAGATCCGTTAGAGCACACACTTGATTTAATTGTAAAAGGTAATTTTTAAATATGATAAGTGTAAACAGCTGGAACCGCACTAAATGTTTTAAAATAACTTCAATGGGGGGTGTGGGGGTTAAAAGATGAAACTTGCATAACATTAAACATTATGATCATCAAACTAATTGATTATACACATATGTACGCAACTTTTAGAAAGAACAAAATTTTTCTATCAAAACTTTTCTTTCGCAAATAGAAAAATATTTTATAAAAATTGTAAATTCGGGCACAGTTTTTGCACCTTACCCCTCGAATGTTCTTAAAATTTTGTAAATCGTAATATAAAAATTAAATAAAAGAAATTTTTAGGTGCGAAAACGATTCACACATGGCAAAATGAAACCAGTGACTATTTAAATATAGGATGCCAACTTGTTGCTTTTGACGACAGAAAAACAACCCTGTATTGCAGAATGATAGCACCCAATAATAGTGTATTCCATTTGATTACATTCGGTGCTACAGACCGATACCTTGCAATAGGAACTAACTTGGAGGAAGGAATTTGTTCATTGCAGGTAATAAAGATTATTCTACGACATTATTTTTTTAAATATACTGAGCCTATATATTTCAAAAAGAGTCATTTGACTGCGACTGTAATACCCCACAAAGACAAAGTATCTACTTACCGCAATTGTTCTAGAGAGATTGACAATTTTATTGAATTGACTAATCATGAAATAAACGTAAAACACTCACAGAACTATCATGTAAAGCTAGTACTAAGTTGAAGACAAAGCTTTGAATGTATTTATTGAAAAAGTATCTATCTAAATGATAGATCACTCGACTGAAGCCACTGAACTTTCTTTATTTGTAAACTAATATTTTTTAGATAAAAAAACCATTGAAATCCTTTGAAATCGGATTATGGAAATGCGAAATTAGCCCTCAAAACAGACATTTGACCGGAGCATTTATTTCAGCTTATTCGACAGTTGGTAAGATACGGCAATGCAAAACTAATTTAAAAAAATAATAGCTATTATTTAAAAATGACGTCAGATTAATGACAGACGGCTGTCAAATTGTTAAAAAAAAAGTCAAATTTTGTTGTATTGATAAAAAACAGATGAAAAGGGTTGGAAGTACCTTATTAACAGTTAAATATATTTTTTTGCCTTCTTCTAGTGTTCTAGTTCAAGTGCAGTAAAAGCTGGATTATCCGACAATATGTCGGATAAGAGAGCGTACATTCCACAACTTATATTTCAAAAACAATATTTCTTAGGTACTTCTTCGAGTTTTGCCATTTTAAACCTGCTGATCTATCCAGCATGATGCTGGTTAATTCAATGTTGAATAAAACAGCTTTCACTATAAGAAAGCAGACCCCTTTTATGTTAGGCATATTAGAATTCTCAGAGGAGTGTTTTGCTATAGTTTTGATTTTCTCACTCATTATGTTTTTCTGGGTCGCTGAATACGAATTTGAAGTTCGCGGGAAAAATTTAGCCCAAAACTTTGTTTTTGGCACTTTTTGCCCAATTTTCGGCACTTTTTAGTTTTAGTTCAATATCTCAGAAAGGGAGCGTTTTTCGACAAACCCACTCTATACAAAATTAAAATAGACAAAATTTCCTATATAACGTTTTTTTGGAAGACTAACGGTTTCGCCGCTAGAGCGCGCCAAAGAAAGAGCCATATTCGGGCGGTAATAAAAATATTGCGCGGTTAGCGCGACGCTCATTTATCGGTCCTGTCAACTTTGTAAGACGAAAACTATGCGGGAATAACAAATAGCGCTATAATTTATTTTTGTCAATATAACTAAATGTAAATCTAAAGCGGTAATATGCATTAGAGGGTTAATAGTATCAGATTAATTCGACATCATTTATACCAGGGGTGGCCAACTTCATTAAATATACGATCGACTATGTTTCTTAAAATTTTTTTGCGATCTACCTATTAAAATCTTAAAGTAATACAGTAGAACCCCTCTATAACGAGTCCGGTTATAACGATTTATCGGCTATAACGAGTAAAAGTTTAATCCCTTGACTTTGTTTACAAGCCAAACTGACTGTTTATAGCGAAAATCTGCTTATAACGAGTAAGTAGGCTGATTCCTTGAGCTCTCGTTATAGAAGGGTTCTGCTGTACAATATTATATTAATATGATTATGGTAAAAGAAAAAAAATAAGAAAAAATAATTTCCTAGCTTATTACAAGGAGCAGTGCCGATTATCGCAAAACCCTATGAAGCTTAGGCTTGTGGCGTAAAATTTCAAGGGCGCAAAATTTCAGGAGACGGAAAATTTTAGGAAACGGAAAATTTAGTTTCAGGGGTATCATGATTTGATTTTGAAAAAGTTGAAAAAGCAAGATTATTTGTAATTTCTAAGATATCCTTGGATTTCCTAGTCCCCCCCCCCCTTTGATTTCCCCCTTAATCCGGCTTTGAACAAGGACGATTTTCGCAAAAACAGTAAATTTCACTCTAGCGACGGAACGGTTAGTCTTCCAAAAAAACGTTATATATGAGAAATGTAGGAAATTTTGTCTATTTTAGTTTTGTATAGAACGGGCTTCTCGAAAAATCGCTTCCTTTCTGGGATATAGCCCAAAAACTGAAGAAAGTGCCAAAATTTGGGCAAAAAGTGCCAAAAAAACATGTAAAGTGTGCAAAAATCTTAACCCTCATTTAAATTAACATTTATAAAAGAAAAATTTATTATTTAATCGTTGGTTAGCTCCATCCTAACTTAACTTGTTTTTAAATTGACATATTTATTTGTACCAAAAACCGTCATAAATATAATGAAAAATTTTATAGCATTAATGAACTGTTTCATTAATTCTCAACCAATGATAAAGTTCATTGTAGCTATAAACTAACGTTCATTAACAATATAAAAAATAAAACGATAATAAATTTAATAAAAATTATCATAGTATTAATGAAGAACTTCATTGATTCTCTACCAATGATATTATCGTTATGTTATGTCACTATATCTAAGAATTGAGTTCATTGCGATTATGAAAATAGGTAATGATATCTATGAAAACAGTTCATCGTATCTAAGAAAATATTTCATCGTATTTATGAAAATAGTTCATGGTATCTATGAAAATGGTTCATGATATCTATGAAAACAGTTTATCGTACCTGTGAACATAGTTTATGATATCTATGAAAATAGTTCATCGTATCTATGAAAACAGTTCATCGTATTTATGAAAATAGTTCATATATAGTTCAATAGTTCATGTATATTCGTATAATATTTACTACGTTCTTCGTTTTTATTAATATATTAATTATATTATATTTTTGTTATTATTTTTATTTATAGTATTAATTATTAATACTAGTATCAGTATTAAGGCGAACAAAAATTTTTTATTCAAGTCGGTCGGAAAATCTAAGACCACATGTTTATAACACATGCGATTTACCGATTACCAATGTCCAACAAACTGGCAAGTATGTCTTTGAAATTGAACTTGATTTTGTGGATGGATTTATCTGTGCAGTTGCACTTAACATAATGGGTGACATATTTAAGTGTCGCCTTCTACCCAACACGGTACTTAAAATTAATTATTTTTGATGCGAATTCGATCTCCTCTCAATTTTTTTATATTTGTATAAAATCCAGTAGTTCTGGAGATTAACCCTTACAAACAAACACGTCTTTTTTATATATAGATAGAGATAAACAAGCGAAGCAGTTAATGAACACTTTTTATTTTTTATGAACGGTATTCGTAAATATTATGAAGTATACCATAAATATCATAAATACATTTTACTCGACAGTCAATGAACTGCACTTTTAGTATTTATAAACTGCTTCATTTTATGCAATGAACGGTATTAATAGATATTATAAAATGAATCATAGGTATTATGAAGTGAATCATAGATACCCTGAATAAATCGTTCTAGGCAGTCAATGAACTGCATTTCATAGTATTTATGAACTGGTTCACTGTATGCAGTGAATGATGTTCATAGATATTATGAAGTGAATCATAGATACCATGAAGTAATCTTACTAAACAATCAATGAACTGCAGTTCATAATAGTTAAGAACGGCGTTTTTATTTTAATGAAAATGTTTTAATTTTTATTGCAAAAATTCAATGAACTTGCTCAATGAACCTAGTTTCATTGATATTATGATCAACATTGTTTTGAGTGTAGTTCCCGACTATTCCAAACGAATTTCGATGACGACATTCTTAAACGAAAGATTAGACATAACTTGCCAAGTTCCTTATTTCTCTGAATATTGCTACATTAGAGCACCAAATGGAACTTTTTACCAAACTATGAATAGATTAAGTATCCGATTAGGAATATGTAAATATACCATAGAAAATGTTGAAAGATCTGATAATGGTACATGGAAATGTTTCTATGCATACAAAACTGGTTTTCCAGATGACGAAATATCTGTCGAGGTAATAATAAATATTACTAATAATAAGTAATTTAATAAAAACAGTTTTACAAATAAATTATTTAGATCTTTATAGCTGACGTACTTAAATATTATAATCACATTGAGGTAGATGTTGGTGATGACGTTGAATTAATGTGCAGTTCAAATAAGGTTGCGTTGCACTACTGCCGATTTATATCGCCCAAAGGGGTAGGATACCAAATTAGAAAAGATGAAAGGTCACCTAGGTAAGACTTACAAAAATCCAAATTTCCAAAATTATTTGATTAAAATATTTTAGAATAAATTACCATGGACAAGGTTTTGAATATGGAGACTGTGGAATTAAAATATCAAATATACAAAGGGACGAAGAAGGTACTTGGCAATGTGTAACACGACTTTATGGCCGCGAATACGAAGAAGCCGTTGGAAGAATTGAAGTTGAGATCATTTCGAGCGGTCTCAGAAGTAAGCTACACTTTTTTGTGAAAAATTGCTCTCAGTCCAGTCCCCCCTCTTCTAGGCCTCTAACTTCCATCGCCTCTTTTACTTCCCGAGCCCAGGTTCTTGCTGGGGTGTCCCGTTTTCTTCTAAAAGTGAGAGTCCATTTCCATATTCTTTTTAGCTTCTTTTTAGTCCATGCCCTGCATATGGTCGAACCACCTTAGCCTCTTGACCTCTACTGTGTCTTGTTTAATTGATTAATATTTGCAATATATTATTTCCGTAGATATAAATGTTGGTGCAATTGGAATTGGAACTTCAATAGTAGTTATATCAATTATAACTATCGTCGCAACCATTGGTGTTCGCAAATGGAAACAAAAATCAAGAAATGCTATGCAAACAATTAGTAATTCACAAAATAATGAAAACATGGAATTATTTGTTTTGAATCGAGATGAACATATGTAATTTACTCATATCCTAAATAATAACTTTGGTACTTTTGACATGAATGTAGTACCTACATCTTTTGATGTGTTGATTGTGATGATTCCTTGTAAGAGTTAAGTAGTTCAACTGACCAATAGAAATCTATAGTTTTATTTTAGCCCCGCCTTCAAAATTAAATGTAAGCTTTTATTAGTTAGTTTAATTAAAATTAAAGTTTGTAATGTAATGTTATTGTAAAATAAGTACTTATAATGTAAATAATATTATAAATACGAGTATTAGAATAAACAATATAATATAGTATATAACTTATTAGGGCATATATAGATTGCACCGATGGTCACTTCTCGTTAAAAATAAAGTAAAAACCTGAAAACTTTGTAACGGGCAATTTGCTTTACCAAATTTGACCTTCCTAAATGGAAAGTTAGTTACTATTAGGTAGCTTCGGAAGCTGGGTCCAGGGGTGGACTTAATTGTCGATATTCTTTCTTTCACTATGTCTTTGCAGGCGCCAAAAGCTTTTCTTAAAAACTTTAAAAATAAGACGGATTTATATATGCGGTTTTTATTTATACTAACTATTTACAAATCAAAATATGTACCACAGAAAATTAAATTAATTCAAAAAAATGTTAATATAAAATTTCTCTTTAAATACAAAATAATTACTACGGGTGGATACGCCACTGGTCTCAGAGTAATCGTAATGGTTACCTACTCAAAACTAATATGGTGACTTAATCATAAATTCGGTTTTTACTAAAATAATCGGCGGTTACTTTACTAAAGTTAAGTGTGATGCTGCTTCCAGTTTCTAACAGTAAGTTTGATAGTTTTTACTAAGTAAACAAAATGATAAAAATCAATGTTTAAAGGAATTTTCTACTTTTTAGGTTAGATCAAAGATATTATTTAACTCTACTGCAACTACTAATGATGGCTGACTGATGGCTCGTCTTGCTGTCGGTTTCTTAGAAAGGTAAATATTACTTAAGTTGGTATTTTAATTTCGGCTAATCTATTTTAGTTTCCTGGTTTTATATTAAGCTACTATTTCGACGGGACTACTGGATATGGAAAGTCTTTTATCAGTATCTCAGGAAAAATGATTTATCAGAAATTAGAAGCTCTTGATCTCAGCTCGTTCACTCTGATACAATGCAGGTGTGCAACTTTAAGCTGCGTGTTCCATCTCGGATAACCTGACTAAACAGTAGTAAACCTGATTATATAATGGCTTCTGAAATAAAGTTAAGTAATTATATCGGGAACTTAATTTTGGTTATTTTCAGGATTCTCGTAAAGCCTTGATAACGAAAACTTTATCGAGATTTCGGAACGGAGTCTTTCGGAGTAACGTAAACGAAAGGGAAACGGAAGCTCACGTCTAGGTAACGTAAACGAGAGCGGAAAAAGGTATTTGAAGTAAGCAGTCTTGTACACCGAAAACGCTTACTTGCCGTTAAAGCAAAATCAATCCACCTAAGTTTACCTTGGCAGAAAACTTGACAGAAGATAACTTCTACTAAAGTCATCTTTCAAATATTCAAAATATAATAAATTGTAAAGAATAACAGTTTCCTTTAATCTGCTTGTGTGATAAGTGATATTTAATTTATTAAGTTATATATGCAACACACCAAACTTCAGCATTTTATCAATTAAGTATGAAAATTTTGAATTAAATGAATTTTTCAAATTTTCGATTGCGTAAACTTAATTGTTTCTTTACAACTTTTTTCGTTGTTTTGAAATATATTTAAATTATGTTTAATAAATTTTATTTAATAAATAAAAGAAAACAAAAAAACGCCAAAAGATGCCTAAAATATTAAATTTTTGAAGACACCAAACTCATCATTTCAGATGAGAATGGTTTTGGTCAAATTACCTTTAACACTGCAGTCCTTTTGCCTTATTCCTCTTACCATAATAGATTCTTCATCGTCCATAACTCACCGACCCAAACTTTTTTCTTTTTTTCGAATGAAAATTTTTATAAGACAACACTTGGAAGCACAAATTTTCCACTCAAGTATTAAAAAAAACTATTCGTGATGGTAAGCCCGAAATAACGGGGAAAAAGTACGTGGTTATCAGCCCAAGCAATGGAGGATGCAGACCCATTTCAAAAAGAGTTATTTCAAAAGTATTGTGGAAAGCTAGACTTTCTAAGCCAAGAAATGATTTTGAATTTGTACAAGGAATTGAAATTTTAGAAAAGTTTTTGATTTAAAAAAAAGAAAGTTACGAACAAATGCAACATATCGAAATCGATATCGAAGGATCTGATACGACGCATCATTGATGTTTTATATGGAAAAAATTAAGCTCACCTTAATTTCCTTCGGATTCTGAAACTGAATACCCCCATCGCTCTTGGCGACGAAGAGTTGGAAGACGGCCACAGTGACTTAGCAATTTTAAAACCGTGGGTCTGGGGGGTATGTAAATTTAATAAAAAGTTAGTCTTTTGTTTAGTTATAGTATATTAGTTATTCTTTTGCTTTTTATTTTTATTATTTTTACACTAATATAGCAAATAAAAATAATAACAATAAACTAAATTATCTTTTATATTTTTCCGTAGAAAGCATCGGTAAAGCGTCGTATCAATTCCTTTGGTATGGATTTCGACATGTTATCTATCATATCTTAAATTTGTCCGTAGCTTTCTTGTTCATATCTCAAAAACTTTTCTAAAATATCTAAATCTTTGTACAACTTTAAGATAATATTTCGGCTGGGTAAGTCCAATTTCCCATAATGCTTCAGAAATATCTGCTTTTGCCATGGATTTGCATCCGTCATTGCTTGGGCAGCTAACCATGTATTTTTTCCTTTCTGAATGTCGCTGCTATTTTTTCCTGTTATTTCCGGTTGTCCGTAGCAATCCAGCATGTCGTTCTATAAAAATAATAAACGATGGAGAAACTATTATGGTCAAAAAGAACAAGGTGAAAGGACTACAGTATTAAAGGTAATTTGACGAAAACCATTCTCATCTGAAATGATGTTATATCAAAATACACAGAAATTTTGTCAATAGAATTATTATTTATAAGAGAAAAAATTTTGTTCGACTAACAGTTATTCGACATACATTTGTTCGACTCAACATTTATGCGATTAAACAAAAGCAGTCGAATAACTGTTACCTAAATAAAAACTTACCTGAGCAGCGAAATATATACCAACTTCGTCAAGAATGATTCTAAGTTCCGCATGCAGTTTAGGATCATTCACGCCTGCCAAATACATTCCCATACTAACTGGATGGATAAGTGCAAAATAGCTACCTCTATAGCTTGATAGTACTCTGTTGTGATCCTTTGTATAAAATTGAGATTGCCTTTCACTCAGTAAGTCTAAATTTTGCGCCATACAAGTTTTAAATTTTATTTCCGTGGTCAATTGTAACATTGGGATACAGTTGGGGTGTGCAGACAGAAAATGGCACAGAATAATGAGGGATCCATCTAAGATTGCTGCCGAATGTTGAATTGCTTTAATACCGACGTTTTCAGTTTCATACCAGCAAGGTTTATTGACTCGCGTTTGAGAACAATCGAGAATATCATCCGTAATTTGAACACCGTTTCCAATCTGGATGAATTTGTTATAGTCACATTTGCTTATATACTTAGCTCAACAAAACATACCACATCGTTTACCCATCCCATGATGCAAGCTAAACGAATATCTTCCGTGGTTTGTTTTTCAAGAGGAACAAAAGCTTTGTAGGTGGATAATACCATAGGTCCTGAAGCTTGCTCGTGTCCCGGTACATTATAATTTAAAATTTTCCTAAAATATCCAGTTACTTCTGGTAGGGGAATTTTGTCAAATGTTGTTAAATGTTCAACGACGTCTTGAAAGTAAGATTGATATACATCAAATTCGCCTGGTTTAAATGCAGTTTTCGGCTTTGGAACAACATTATAATAATTCGAGTAGCATCTGTGGAAATACATTTTCAAAAATTATTTTTAGGTAAAATTTGGTTTACCTGCTATTTCCACCGGCTCGAATATACTGGAAAGTTGGAGTTTCAAAATTCAATACTGTTTTGAAAATTAAACGATTTTTTGTTAAGAAATTCATTATTTTTATAAATCAAAGGTTTTTTATTCGATTCTGCAGGAAATACTAGGATAGAATGAATGATTATATTTCGGATATTTTCTTTGAAAAGAAAAAATATAAATATCTGATTATTGTTATCATAAATATTTCGTAAACAAAGTCAAGTAAATTTAGCTTTAAAAGAAGTTTGTTGGGATTATCCAAAATATATTTATATTATACTGTAGTGTTTTTTTAGAGTGGATTGAGGTGGTTGATAAGAATCCCGTAGTTCGTAAATTTTGAAAATTCTTTCAATTAATTGATTGATTTTTTACCTCCAATCAAAAAAATACAAATTTTTAATGAAAAATTGTGCTTCCAAGTGTTTTTTTACAAAAATTTTCATTCGAAATCGAAATTCAAAAAAATAGTCCGGGTTGGTGAGTTATGGACGATGGGGAAGCTATTATGGTCAAGAAGAGCATGGCGAAAGGACTACAGTGTTAAAGGTAATTTGACGAAAACCATTCTCATCTGAAATGATGTTATATCAAATAGAAATTTTTTATTTATACATAGAAATTTTGTCAATAGAAATTATTGGTTGGAGTTACTTTAAATATAAATTTATAATTTATAATAAAAAATAATAAAAACATTATAACTTTTAATTTTAAAATAAAAAATCACTTGAATCAGTGAAGAACATAAAACTTAAACCTAAAGTAGTACAAATTGTATTCTTATATGAGTATGTATTAAGTATTTCACTACAAATTACATAGATTAAAAAATATATATTTTTGTATAAAATTGTGCAAAAAATTTAATCCATCCGCATTGGATGCGAAGGCACTTGCTGGTAAAAGATATATAAATATTGCCGCTACCCCACAGGAAATAATTATTGGTTTTAGGTAAAAAAACACTATTCAAAAAATAAATGCAAACTTGATACAAATAAGTAAACTTTAAAAAGAATTAGAGAAAAACAAAAATAATATATTGCGTATCAAGAGCAGAAAGTGCTTCTTGTAGCTCGGAAGCGCAAATTGCTGAATAATAATTAGAGTTGCCACCTGTCCTCTTTTGAAAAGGGTAGTCTATCTATACCCTTTTCAAAAGATTTTGCTTACTAAAGCTAAAATTGAAAAATCATGAAACGAAAAGCTAAACAAAAGTGGTCCCGGGGGGGGGGGCAAACTTGTATATTTGTCCTTTTCTTTTTCCAACAAAAGGCAATCCGACTAATAATTGTCAACAGTTTAAAAACCTCTTAAATAAAATAATGATTATATAGGGTAATGCTATAGGCCTCGTGGGCCTAAGGCTGAGTACTATTTAGGCATTTAATACATACATACCTCAAAGATGTTTTGAGAGAAGCACGGCTGAAATAGCTAGGTATACTTGGTCGAGAGTCGAACTCACGACTGTGATTTAATAATCTAGCATTCTAGAGCATCTAGCTCTGCAATAATAAACTATAATATAAAAACATATAAAATCAAGATTTATAAAATAAGTATCTATCTACGAGTATCTATCTGAAAATGTCATGATTAAAAATAATATAGCCAATAATACTGCACAGAGTAATAATGTGCAAATCAGGTAACTAGGTACCTAACCGATGGCAAGGAAGCATTACAGTGAGTATATTGGCAATGAAGATCCCAATTTTTTGTGATTTTAGAAGCCAAAAAAATTATACCATCTCACGGAGTTTTGTCTAATGCCTCTCAGTTTTTGACTTATATATGTATATTGCAGTGTCTAAAAATACAAGCAATCCAGCCGAAGGTGGTTGTTAAATTTATTAATTAAAAGATTTATTTTAAAAATCAAAATATTATTTCAAAGAAACTTAGCATTTAAAGTTATAAAAATATGAATTTAAAAAAGAATTTATTGGTTAAGTAAACAATCGAACGTTGAAGAACTTGAGATGTGGCAACATAAGATTGTCGACAGTGTGCGTGCATGTGGATGCAATAAAAATAATAAATCGCATTATCATTAACAAGCATAGATTTAAAAAATTGAATTTGAAAAAAAAAGTTGAATTGCCTAGACAGCAGATTGATAAGATAATAACTGAAAATAAGTTAAATAGTTGACGATAGAACCTGAACGAGGTAGGTCGTTGTAGGTGGTGGTCTTCCAGAAACCGAGGTCAACCTCAAGGTGAATTAAAAATAACGCTTTCGAAACAAGAATAACAAATTCAATTTGGAAATAATACAAGGTGTAATTTTTGGACAAAGTATTTTAGAACAAGGGGAAGGGAATTTATTTGGAATTAGCTGGAAGCAGTTCTATGTAACGTGAGGAAGAAATAGAAGATTCACAACCAATTTAAAGTGGACCATTTGGGTCAAATATCGTGATCATTGTAAGTGAAAGCAAAAACTAGAATGATCACTGACCTCAATGATTTTAACAATAGGGAACTTTAGAATTTTATGATTTACGATGGATGTAAGCTATTGTTGACCCAATACCTAAAACATCTAAACCATTCTTGTTATGTTTGCTTACCTTTTCTTTGAACCAATCCGTTCTGTATGGAAAATCGTTACGATCTGGATTTGTAGTACTCTGATAGGCATTTTTGTGCAAAATGTAGGGATCCTGGTATTAGATGATATGGGTATTTTGGGTTGATGGCCATCATGGTTTGCACTTTTTTGTAGAAATAATTATGGATTAAATTTTGGTTATTGGGGGTTATTGAGAAATTTGATTTTACGCTTCTCTCATTCATAAATTCATAACTCAAAAACTAAGAATCCCCAAAAAACTGGGATCTCGATCGCCGATATACTCACTGTAAAGCGTCCTGGTGAGTATCATAATATAAGTTTTAAAATTGCACCAACTTTATCGATTTTGATCTACTCTAGCTTGGCGTCTTCTTAAAATATGTTCTTTTATCAGCATGTAAGCAGCTCCTGCTCCAGCACCCACTGCTATACCACCTATAACACATGCAGACGTTGCGGCAATAGTACCTACTCCAGCTTCGAGACTTGTAAATCCAGTAGCTCCAGGAATAGCTATTCCCCTGGGTACTATCCCCTGAATAAAGTTTAATATTCCCACAGAAGCAGGTCCTATACCAGCCCCAAATGCGGTCCCTTGGTAAATTAATAATACATTATTTCGTCTCCTTGTTTCAACTTCATTCTCAATTTTAGTACGTAATCTCGTCACTTTGTTTAGTAATTCATTCATAGAGTTATTGTAATTTTGTATAACTGTTTCTCGACAGTTTTCTTCAAATAACAAAGCATTATCCAAAGCTAGTATAAATTGAAGACTCCTTTGAAACTCGTCCGATAAACGTAAATGTCTGGCGTCCAACAACGTTTCTAAAGACCTCTTCAGTTCATTTATACTGGTTATGTTTCTCTCTATTATTAAATTATCATTTAGAAGATCTAATTGTACTGTTACTTCGTCTAATTCTTCTTTATATGATGCAAACACATATAAATCAATATCAAAATAATTATTATATTCTTGGACGGTTCGATTAATTTCCGATTCAAAATACTGAGTATCCGTGTATTCTGGATATACTGCTCTGAGGAACAAATTAGTTTGATCAGACAGTGCAAATCTAATATTTAATTCATCAAGGGCAACTTGCTCACAATGATCAATGGCATGGTGGATGTTAACTTCAAGTTCATTCAAATTTACATCCCCTTCCCTGGTAGGCATTTTAAAAACTCCCACAAACTCTTCATCCGCTGTTAGATTACGTAACAGTCTCCGATCCATGTTTAAGCCATTTTGGTTCAAAATATTACCCCTCATCATCGTTCGTAACTCTTCGGGACTGTAGTTATCGCGGTCTTTTGTGAATACGATACAGACAGAATTTTGTATATTTTCAATATTGGTCACTAAATGGGTCATTTGGGACAACAAATTTGTGAAACTTCGGACGTTATCGTTAACCAGATCGTGGATGTAACAAACCAAAACAAATTTGATGGAATTTGCAAATCGGATTTGATTCACGCATATGGCGTTGAATATATCTTGCGGTATACCACGATTATCTTCAAATCCAGGAGAATCCATTAAGACTTTGTCATCTGAAGTATTATATATGCTGGGAAAATCAGTTACAGATAAACTGCCATAACCTATTCGAGGGCCATCGTCTTTGTTACTTAATTCCAATCTGAATTGTCTTGGTAATTCTTTTCTCTTTACACTTCTCAAACGATTGCCAAGTAATAAATTTATCAATGTACTTTTACCGCTTCGGGTATTCCCCAGAAAAATTGTGATGTCTTTATCTTCAATAAAATTCTTAAAATGCATCAACATTTTTTCGCTATTTAAACGTTCTAGAATTTCGTCCTTTAAATCACGAATTTCTTCTTCCGTCAGGTCAGCCATTTTAGTTCAATCTGAAATTTAAAAACATTCACATTTATTTTATTCTAATTCTCTTACCGAGATTCTGCACGGTAAAAATTACCAATTTTGGCCACTAAAGCACCAGTTATGGTCATGCCAAGTTCCAGTGTTGGCCAGCCAGAAGCTATTAAAATATCAACGCGAATTTTTAATTTATTAAATTTATTTTAATTTCTTAATAAAATAAGAAAAAATCAGACTGCAGGACTAAAATCCCAAAGCACCAGTTCATGCAGCTGATACTATCGCTCAACGCTCTCTAAACTTGCTATCCTTGACGAGTAACTGTTACTTTTTAACTCTAAAACTGTATTAATTTAAAAAAAAAACATTAAAAAGTAGATTTTCGGTCGTAAGATCTATCAAAAGATAGATACTCCTCCCAAAATAAAAGTCTAAAGAATAAAGTGAGGTTACCGTAAAAGCAAAAAACTGATGTCGTCATTAACGACCGAGAGCCCTATCGCAGCGGAGGTTTTGGCACCTACCTGGTTTTGCATTATTTTTTAAATTCATTTAATCGCCATACATTATGTAGTTCGTAGATTATCAATTTGATCAAAGCCAAGATGACTTACTAGGGAATATAACTAATGCCTAATATAAATAACACAGCCGACATATCTGCTATATAGGACTTTAGATCACAGCAATGTATTAAGAATGAATTACCTTTCGATTTTAAGAAAATCTTAAATAGGAAAGGATAGAGAGAAAAATGTAATAAAAATAATAAAATAAGTTTATAATAATATTTAAAAAATATAAGAAATGAGATTATAGATACTGATATTGTATAAATCAATTACTTAAGTGTTAAGTAAAATAATTTTACATTGTAAAAAAAGAATAACAAATTTACGATCGTCCTTGTTCCTTTCTTAAATTTTTGCGTGCATATGCGGTATTGCTATAATGTATGGCACAAGCACCGGCTCCAAAACTAGCAGCACCTAGAAGACCTAATCCAAAAGTGCTTCCACCAACTTCAGCCAATTCCCAAGAAATCCAACTGATATCTTGACCCAGAGCTGTAAGTGTTTGCTTCACAAGTGGAATGTACACCATTGCCGAAACAGCTACCTTTTTACTATCCGACCATATTACATTCTTTATATGTTCCAAACCTTCTTCCAATCTAGTTCTAAGTTCCAAATCGATTTTTTCCAACAATTTAGTGATTTTTATGCACAATTCGGATAAAACATGTCTGTATCGATTTATAACAATTGCTGCGATTGTTTCGTCCAGCAGAGATATGGCTTCCATAAATTTCAAAAATTTTAATTTTTTCTCGAAAGGTTCGGACAAACGTACCAAGGCCGACGCCGATTCGTGCACACCCCTTAACATCGTAAAAACTAGTGCGTTGTGCTCTGTAATTCTTGGCAACAGAATTGTTAACTTACTTTGGGTAGTTGCCAATTCTTGGTCGGTGGAAGCAAAAACATACTTGTCGATGTTAAAGAAATTTTCTTCCGTCGCAACGAGTTGGTTGATTTCGACTGCGAAATTCAATTCATCGCCAAATCTTCTGTACATATCCAATAATATACGGTGCGTGTAAGCTGGTAAAGTAAACTGGAAGTTTCCATCAGTAAAATTATTGTTTCCAGCAGCAATTTTCACATTGAAATCAATTTCTTCGGCATTGATCAATCCGATTCGTAAAGGTGCCTTTAACACTCCAATTTGGTGATAATTCTCGGTCAAATGAGTGATCAGATCTTTTTTGACTGCCAGTTTATCAACATTCAAAATTTTTTCTTCCAACATCGAACAAATTATGGCTACCGTAACATCATTGGAAGCCTTCGTGAATATAAGCGAAACCGCACGAAAATCTGTAATTATCGATTCCAAATTCGTCATTAATTTGGTAAACTCGTTTATGTTATCGTTGATAAGGTCTTTGATGTCAGAAACAACCACAAACTTAACCGAAGTTGAGTGTGTCAGTTGATTCATAAACAGAATATTGATAATATTTCGTACGGTGCCTCTATTGTCATCAAAACCGGGGAAGTCCACCACAATAGTGTTCGCATCATTTTGAGATTTCCAAATGGATGGATATTTTGTATGCGAAATGGGTCCATGCTTTATGCACGGACCATTGCCACTGGATTCCGATTTTATCAAAATACTTTTTCCTTCTGCAAAGCCAATCAATTCGTTGTCTAGAATAAAATTGATCAACGTGGTTTTCCCACTTCTAGTGTTGCCCAGACAAGCAATCACATTTTTATTAGAAATATCATTCCTAAATCTTAAAATTTTGCTTTCGGCCGACTGGACTTCGTGTATTATCTCAAACGATTTTACATCTTCCATCTTGGCACTTAAATCTGAAATTATAAATGACAAAACTTTTAAATTTGCTAATCACCAAGTCAGCAATATTAGTGACAACCTCCGAATTAATCAGTACAAGCTGAGACCACGATAAATAAGTAGGGTAATATGGAAGCTCCCGAAATTGACCTAGAAGCGGTATAGCCCGGATAATCGAATCACCACTGTGGCGATTTACTGCGCAGATGTAGTTAGCGCTCTTGGTACACAACTAACTATTAAACTTTCGATGTACCTGTGAATAATTTTTTTGTAAAAAATCAATAATTCCAGTAACCCTAAACAGATATTTATGGTGGTTGCAGTTTGGGTACTTATTAAGGCGTAGGATCGATGTCCTAATATGACTGGCCTACATAGTTCAAAATGATTTGTCAAATATAAATTTCAAAAAGCAATATTACAAATGTTTTTTATCAATATTTCGTGAACACACCAAATTATCATAAAACTCATGTGTAGGTTACGGTGCTGAAGACTCGAAATTATATGCCCAACATTCATCTACAGAGGGAGAATGTTGAGGGTATTTTTGATTTTTTGTATTTACTTTATGAATTTTTTATTTTTTATTGTAAACTTTGTAAATAGTTTGCATTTTCTGGTTTTCCCGCCAATTAGTTGAGGTGGCAACAACTAGGTGGGAAAACCGGGTCTTTACTACCAAAATAGCCGCGTGAGGCAATTACATGGCATATTCTCATCCCAACAATATGGAGCTTCATTGTACTTCGTAGAATCTACTTTTTGAAGCTAAGAAACCTTTAATTTATTAAAGAGTACGTTTTGGAATAATTTCTAAATGGGCATTTGCAATGCCGTGTAAACTTGGTACAGGGGCGGAACTACCGGGGTGCGGTGGGTGCGACGCACGCGGGCCCCCGGCTAAAAGTATCCCCAGTTGTACTGTGACCTTTTCAATCTTTAAAAAAAAATGAAAACCATTAAAAATATAATGAAAAAATCTAATATTTCGATAACTCAAAAAATAAAAAGAAAAAAATCTGAATTTTAAAATTAAATTAATTAAAAAATTAAATTTTTTTAAAATTAAAAAATTTAATTAAATTAAAATTTAGAAAAAATTAAATGAAATTGTTTTCCTAGAGTGAAAATTTAATTTCCTTGACTTGGCACTAAAATGAGAAATTATATCCCTGATAAAATTGGGGAAATCTGATATTTTCCATGACTTCCAGATTTTCCAAAGTAGATCCCTGTAACTGTTATATTGCGAATAAAGTGGCGTATTTACGGTTGGGGTGCTATGGGTTTCGAGGCCCATCTGTCACTAATCAATAATATATTAAATAACATACAATTATTTGTTATTTAAATATTTAAAAGTCTTGAGCGATTTATAATCCTGATTTATTTAAAAAATTAATTTAAGTCAAAAAATTAATTATAATTAAATTGATAAAAAAAGAACTTAAACTATTTTTAGGAAAAATTATTTTCTATTCCATTAGTGCGCGTGACCTTGACTCCGCTCGAGTTTTAAATGTTGTTATTTAACTTTTCGATCCCAGACCCCAAAGTTCAAAGTTCTTTGGGATGATAATCTCGTTAATCCCTTCATGCGCACCAGTGATAAACAATTTCGAACACAATTTTGTGCAAAAATCTCAAAATTATGAAATCATTGTAGTCTAAAACCTAAAACCAAGGGCGGATCTAGGCAAAGTATAATAATATTATAATAATAAATAATATTATAAATAATATAAATAATATTAAGTATTTTGATATATTTTTTAAATTTTAACAAAATGTAGTAAATTTTTTTTTATGGTTCATGCATGAGAGGGGGTTGATATCTGCCTTTGTATCTGCCTTTACTAGGCAATCTTAGAAAAGGAAAAATTTAGAATACTCTAGAAAATATTATTTAGCATAGCCAATAGCCAAGGAAATCTCAGACAATTGAAAAAGGGAATAAAAGAATGAATCTATTGATTAATTAAAGATATCCTGAATTTCCTAAGAATTCCTTGGGAAGAAAATAGCATTCTTAAGTTTTACTAAGATTTTATAGAATTTCCTAAGATATCCTAAAATTTGCTTGGATTACTTTTCACTTTTGTATATCACGATTTTCCCTTTTACTAGTGTGTACTAGTGAAGGAAAATTTGAAGAAATTCTGGAAAATTCCAAGACATGTCAACAAACCGATTCTTAGAAAATTTGTAGAAATATAGAAATTCTCAAGAAATCCACAGAAATTTCAAGAAAATCTTAGGAAACTCGAGAAAATTCAGTAAATAAGAAATCGAGAGAAGTGCAGAAAACTCTAGGAAATAGAAAATTCTAAGGTATCTTAAGATATCTCGAAACATTCAGAAAATTTTAAAGCCATTGAAATCTCAGATCTAAATTTCCTCAAATTTCCCCTGATTTCCTTTTAGTCTTGCATACGACAATTTCTCCATCGTTTTTCCACTTATTAGTAAAAATCGAGCGGGAAATTTGAAGAAATCCGGAAAAATTTTAAGAAATCCCAAAAAATTATAGAAAGTCCAAGAAAATCTCATTAATTTTACAATCTTAGGAAATAGAAAATTCTAGAAAATCTTAGAAAAATATCCAAAATCTAAAAAATTTCAGGATCTTAGGGAAGTTGTGAAGTGGGGAATCACAGAAAATTCTAGGATATTTTAGGAAATCTAGATAATCTTAGAAAAATCTAGGAGATCTCAGAAAATTGAAAAATAAAAAACTCATCTATACATTTTTGATAAGAATTAATGTATAATTTTCAAATTTTAATAAAATTAAATAGGGGGTGTCTCTATATCCGCCGTTGTTTGGCAGGCATTCTTTGGAAATCACTGGAATTGCATGGAAATCGTCGGAATTCCAAAATTATGGTTATATAAGTTTTTTATTATTTTCTTTCATTTTAGTCTCATATAAAAGCAGGGAACTTCGCACACAGGTCCCTCACCTGCTTGGTACATCCTTGTAATAACAGGACGAAAACCTAAACTAAGATGAAGAAAAAACTAAAAACGATGGTATAAGTGTACGAGATCAAGCTTCTAATACTCAACGCCAGTCGTTCCACTTACCAGATGAAGGAGACCGGCCCTCCGCTGTTATGTGAATAACATTATAAATCCTGAAATCCAAATCTTTAATCTCACTGCTATCTGAATGTGCAATTCGTAAGTGATATGTACAGCATAGGATGTACTCGTATATTCTATGCTGAAGGCGCTGCTTCTGTGGTAGCCTAACGTTACGCTTGGATTGGTATTGAGAAAGAAGTATCTATTTTAAAAAAATCACTTTGCTGTGATTTACAAGGAATGGAGGGTAATTTAGTTCCACTAGTTATCTCTAGACCACTGTAAGAAGAATTTTGCTGGCACAGATAAGAACTAATCCAGGCTTTTTGAAGGGCTGTATCTTGGATAGGATCTCGAGGGGGTTAAATTTTTTAGAAAAATGTTCACTTAAAAATGGTATGCGTAAATGCGACTTGATGATTTTTGAGATCTCTTTGAGTTTTATGATAGACTCAAATAAAATTTACAATAATAAAAATTTATTATAAACTGCAAATGGTAACAAAACAATTATAATACCACTACAAGAAACAATTTATTTATTATTAATGTTTAAATACCAAAACAATAATTTATCTCAAATTAACCTGATCCAAAACAGTTCTGTAAGTAAACAGTCTTCTTTGCTTATGACGCTGAACAATAGTAGACATATTATTACGAAAACACTTTGTTCTCCAATCCAAAATGGCCAACAATATTATCATAGGTGGAATGGTAAATTGAGGTTTCGGATAAGAAAAAATTCCTAAACAAAATATGCAGGTCCCCAAGAATATTTTTGTCTTCATAAATCGCTTGTTATTAGTTGCCACTTCTGACCTATAATTTTCGACGTCCAACAACTTATTATTGACATCTTCTGTAAATTTCTGAGCGATAGAAACTAAATCTCTTGGATAATTATCCATATAAGGTCTCTTGACAATATCAGATACGACACGCTCGAGCTGGAGAGATAGATATTGTAATTGCTGTTCCATTCGTAACAGTTCGCTATTGCTTGAAACCTTAATGTACGAGTTGTTAATTTTGGCCACTCCAAATTTAAATTCCATTAATAAACCCAGATCTCTAATAATTTCAGATCTGATCTTAAATTCCTTCGCAATATTTTCAAGTATATCTTTAACTTTTCTGACCATGTCCTTCAAATATCGGCCATAAATCCTCAAGATATTATCGCTCAAATTATATTGTTCCAACACAGCCTCCAAACATTGCAAATATTCAATCTTTTTTGAAATTTCTTCCACCGATTCCATATCAAAATCATGGTTATCTTTGGAAGCCAACTCAGTCTTAATATTCCGTAGTTTACCGTATACGACGAGAACTTCGGTGGAAAACAAATTTATAATCATCTGAGGAAGTTCTTCTATCGATTTTACGTAATCGAAACTTTGAATAGTTGCCTTAAATTGCTCCAAAACTTTTAAAGACTTCTTCAGTTCATTTTCACGTAGTAATAGTAATCCAGCTGCTTCTAATCCGCCGAACCTATTGAAAGTATCACTAACAAAATCGTCTAGTTTGTTATCAATGAAGTTAACCAAATCGTGAAATTTCAAATAAGCATCGCGTAAAACAATTTGGGCTTTGTCCGAAATGCCAAATTTAATTTCCGATTCGTCTATTTTTATAGGCTTACTGTGAGATATGGCTTCCTGTACGTTCAGGTTAACATCTTCGGTTAAAGGACCAGCTTCTGAGGGCATTCGGAAAGAACCGATTACTTCGACATGATCAACTAGATGCTCAATCAAATCTTTCTTACAATTAAGATCGGGAAATCCCAAAATCTTGTATCGAAGCATTTTGACTATGTCTTGACCAGAAAACTTTTCGTTGTCTTTGGTGAATATGATCGAGACGCCATCTTTTAATTTATGAAAGTGAGGTAAAATCGTTTGGACTGTTCTTAGAAAACTGAGAAAATAATTGATGTTATCGTTCAAAATGCTGTTGATATCACACACCAAGACAAACTTCACGCTATTTGCATATTTTATTTGATTAATATACAATGCGTTCATAATTTCCTGTAAACTCCCTCGATTATCATCAAAGCCAGGTGCGTCAATAATAAGCGTATTCGCTTCTCCTTTCAGCTCGAGGACAGTTGGAACTTTGGTTAGAGAGGTCGAAAGATGTCCGATATTTGAATTTTCTGTACATTCGATTTTATAATTATTGCCATGTTGAAAAGATATCAGAGGAAATCCAGTAATATAGTTAACAAGGGTACTTTTTCCACTTTTGGTCAGTCCAATAAAAATAATCACGTTCTTGTTTTCGATTTGTTTGCGAAACGAAGAAACAAGTTCGTCGGCATTTTTTAAAACCTTCAATATTTCTTCGATCGTCTTCCTCTGTTTTTCGTTCATTTTGTAGAAAACTATAATAAAAATATATAGAACAATATTGGTTTATTTATATACATCAACTTACACAGTTCGATTTAAAAGTAATGCACTTGATGTCACAAATAAAGTACATATAAAAAGAACACTAATATACATATTTACATAATATAAAAAGAAATTATATAAATCAAATTTCGTATGTAACAGCTTTATAGATATGAACAAGTTCGGGGATTGTCTGATAACGGTCTTTCATTAGTGATTTAATTCTTTGATAAAAGACTTTCTAAGGGTAACCCCCCAAATATTAAAATCATGTCATGAGGTCTACTAGTTATATCACTTCTGACACGGTATTGCGACGGCTTTCATCATGTTTCTTGATAGAATTTTTGTTAATAACTAGATTGTCGCAGCTTAGCTGTTAAAACGATTGGAAATGCGTTATACTTCCCTAGCTACTACAAAGATTGATTCATAAAGATTTTATACAGGCGGAACCTAGAAATGCCTCGTTCCAGACTTGAAATAAAAACATAGTATCTTGACATCCCGATCGTGCCCGTTGAACGCAAATTTACTGTCTTCCGAGACATCTAACCGAAAAAGAAGCGAAAAACCGTAATTTTGTAAAATAAATCGGCTCCATATTACCCAGTACCTTTTTCATCATTTTATTTTCAATTATGTAAATTTTTTTATTATTCGATAGATTGATATGAGGGTCGTTTAATTACTAAGTTTAACGATCCTAGCTTTCCGTTCAGTGAAAGGTATATGTTAGTTTGTGTAGAAATTTGCTTCCAAACGTGAACTTCGCAGTGTGATTCGTTTTTTGACTGGAAAAAATAAAACGGCGACGGAAATTCATCAAGAATTGTGTAGTGTATATGATTAACAGTGTATGAGCCTTCAAATGGTAGGGCGATGTAATTCGTAAACGGTCCAGACCAGTTGCACGATGAAGAGCGCTCAGGGCGACCGGCGCATGCAAGCACCGATAAATACGTTGCGCTCCTCAAAGAGCTGATTGGTGAAGATCCGTGGTACCCTGCGATTACCAAGTAGAGAGGAATGTAGTCGTTCTTCAATTCAAACAATTCAACAGAGGAAATCGAAGGAACCGAAAGCTGATTATTTCAAAAATTAGACGCATCCCACTACCGACTCGACATTGATAAGTTGATTGTTTGCTACGACGAATGTCTCGAAAGATTAGATTATTATGTGGAAAAGTAATAACATTGTCCGTAGATTTCAAAGCTCACCTTGTTTTTGTGTTTTGACCTCTTTTTGGTAGAGTAATACGAGAGTTCAGCTTAGTAAGTAAACGGTCCTCTAGATAAAAAATGATTTCAATAGATCAATGTTCAATCATATCCATGACAATTGATTAGCAAGACTATTGTGTTTCATTTATTTATATTTATTTCATTTATATTGTGTTGTATTTGTTTTGTTCGTATTGCTAAAAATTAAAGTCAGAAATTTAACATTAGTAGCGTAAATCGCAAAACAAAATTTTGCGCTGGCCCCCCTGTTTCGAAAATTTAGACATTTTTTTCTATTGTGTTGTATTCAAATTGTAAATTAAGTCTAATTAAATAATAAAATAAAAGTTTAATTAAAGATATCAAATAATTTGATACCATTGCATATGCGGTGAGTTTTGAGTTTCGAAGATGTGCTTTACATTTAATAATAAATATGATTATCAATAACGAGCTACAAGATACATTTAAATCTTATTGTATGGATTTCGCAATCCTATACGTTTAAAATTATAAAAAAATATATTTATGATTGAAAGTGCTTACTGTTCATTGATCCGAAAAAAAAAAAAAAAAAAAAGATTTAAATGTATCTTGTAGCTCGTTATTGATAATCATATTTATTGTATTTTCAAGAGCTAATAATTTTAATTAATATTAATTTTACATTTAATATTTAAAAATTTTTTAATTTGGATATTTTGAAACAAGAATAAATGAAAGTTGTTTATTTTTTGAATTTTTAATTTTTTTAATTACAATTAATCGAGGGAGTATCGTTGGGGAAATCTGATGTACAAGTGAAGAGATATCTTAGAAAATCTGAAGAAATCTTCGCAAATAAGAAATGAAGAAAATCCAAAAAAATCTGAGGAAATCTTTAGATTTGAAATGAAGATCGGTGGAATTTTGAATGAAGAAATTTAATTCAACAGAACCATCAGTGTGTGGTGTAAAGCTTAAATCGCGATTCAATGTCTGGTCGAGTCGACTACACTGCTGCGATCTAAAACCCAAGTTCGAAGTATGAGCTGTGCATGTAGAAAGGTTGTCATCTCACTAGAATATTATTCAAGGACTCGCAGTCTCGCAGAGTTCACAAACTTGGTACATTAATGGTAATAACAAGACGAAGTCCTAAATTAAGAGAAAGAAGAAGAAATTGAATTCATGCACTGAAAAAAAGGTAGGTACATCAAAATTTCATCATTTTTGAGCCGATGAACAAAATTCATCATATTGATGAAAAGTTCATAGTATTGATGAAAAAATCATTATATTTATGAATTTTGTTCATCGGCGCAAATATGATGAACTTTTCATCAATATGATGAACCATTTTTTTCAGGGTACCTAGAAAGCATTAGAAAGCATAGAAAGCAAATAGCTCAAAATTGTACATAATGATTAAAAAAATTTGTTTCGGATTTCGCTTCTTTGCATTTTCTGATAACATTTTCCATAGTAATGTATATTTTTTCTTACACCACCGGAAAGTAGATATTTCAACGAACAAAAAGCTCACCGACATTTTTAAAAAAGCTTATATTTTGACACCAGACTTTTCGATTGAAAATTAGGGTGCTTTTTCGATATTAAGTCAAAATAAGGTGAAAAAGTGAATATTTTAAATCAAAAAAATTACAGTGCATTTGGGACATAAAAAAGTAAGTTTTCACCAAATTTCGTGAAAAAAAACTTTCTTTTGTAAAAGATAAAAATAAAAAACCAAAAACTTGGTTATTTGAATTTTTGACATAAATTTTGAGGTTATGTGAAAAAGTTGTAAATACAAAAGTTGTAGATCTTTTTATTACCTACAACTTTGCCATTTAACTTTTTTTCATATGACTTGTAGTTTTGCCGAAAATCGAGATAAACCGTTTTTTACCCTTAAAATCTCACCCCCTACCCCTTCCCGAACTCAGATCGCCCGTAAATTATTTTTCCTTTCATTTTTGTTATATTCTCTTGCTTTTCCAATGGGTTTCATCCTACTATAATTTTGTTACTCTTTTGACCATTTTCAAAGGGATTGGCTCTAGTCTACTAGGGTGTGTCCTAATTTGAATTCGTTTTTTCATTCAATTGAACTTTTAAGTTAGTTCATTTTTAAGGTATACCAATATTTTATTACTTACGATTGTTATTTTATTATTAATTTTAAGTATTTATTATTTTATTTATTTACTGGTTTATTTGTTTTTATTGTACATTACATTAGTATCAATAAATTATATTGTAATTACATGATAATTAATTTTTAATTCAGTAATACCTTGCCATCTAAAAAAGCAAAAGTAAGTTAAAGTAATAAAGTACGTAAGACCCGGGATAAAGTCTATATTGCTGTCTGATTATTTAAATTTATCTCTTCTATTGACCCATTATAAATTAATTAATTTCTTTTAATAAATTGACCTAACAAAATAAGTGAAACTAAACTCGATTTTCTGTAAATCTACACTGACTCATAATAAAATCCGGATATTCCTATGTTAACAATGTAAATTGCACGTTTAGTCCAGTCAAGTCCAAATCGGTCAACCTGGAAATAAGTAGGGAAAGCAATTTTTTATAACTCAAGAGGGAATGTTTGGTAGCGTAAATTTTCGATTTTTGGGAAAATCCCCCATTGCGTTTGCCGCCATCTTAATTTAAAGAGTGATTTTTTTGTTTTTCAAATAACTCGCTTATTTTCAACTTTAAAGTGAAAATGATAAGACCCGAAGTTGTGGGAAATGTAATTCCCTACAAGTTTGGTCCATATAACTTTTACCCTAACATCGATACTTGTAGAGTTAGACTGCAAATAGAGGTAAAAAAGGCTTTTTTTGAATTATCTCGTTTACTATGTTTATCGTAAAAAAAAAAAAACGATGAAAAAAAATAGGACCCAAAAAACCCAATATCTATTCCACCTGGCAATTATATAATTTATCGTAAAAATAATAATGACCAAAGTTGAAGGAAATTACTTATCGCTATTTTTACAATAAACATGATAATAAACGAGATAACTGGAAATTTAAAAAATCCACTTCTGAATTCAGTATAAATCTTAAAATATTGATTTTAGGGTAAAAATGGTAATCACCAAAGTTGAAGGAAACAAAATTCCCCACGTAATTACTCAATATCATTTATACGATAAACATGATAATAAACAAGATAATTGAGAAAGAACGGTTTTCACCCTTATTCGTAGTCTAATTCTACAAATATCGATCCTAGGGTAAAAGTAATATGGACCAAACTTGAAGGGAATTAAGATGGGTGGCAAATGTAATGAGGGATTTTCCCGAAAATCGAAATTTACAGCCCCTCCCATGAGTTTAAAAAAAATCGCTTCACCTAATTATTTCCAGATGAAATCCTATTTTGACTGAACTAGTTTTGAAGACATGTTTTTGTCGTATAAAAATCGCTTTTACAACAATACTTATTAAACATATTTTGCTGAAAATTTCATTGCCTTCATTTTTGTTTCTATACATTTTTCTATTTCGTCGCACCGTTTCCGAGTTAAAGCGTAATTCCCATATACCAATGCATATTTCATTAAAACTTTTAGTCTTCTTTAAGTGACTGTAACTCGGAAACGGTGCGACTAAACAGAAAAGTGAATATAAACTAAATTGAAGAGAATAAAATTTTCAACAGAAAATGTCTGATCGGTATTACTGTAAAAGCGATTTTTAGGTGACAAAAAGTCTTCAAAGGGTGCAATTACACTGCCAACATAGAACCGTGCGAAAACGTTTGTTAGTCACCGTAAAAATTTTAAATACCTCTGGTTTTATGATATTTTTGGTGTACAAAATACAAATTAATGGTAACTAAGCGGCAATAGAAAACAATCGCCAAGGTTATTTTTGGTATAACATAGTAATTCCCAGAATTAACCTACAAAAGTGCCGATAGAATAGAAATAACACAGTGGTTACATGATAGTCCAAAACAAAGAATTATTTAAATTTTGTAGTATTTGACTCTCAGAAATACATTACTTTTAAAGTCAAATGTAAAAAGTTAATTTGTTTATTTTCAAACTTAATATTGTAAGTTAAATTTAGATTCAATTGCAAAATTAAGCTTAAGGAAGTATCTAATTACTCACCAAATTATTCCGATTTACTGTAAAATCGTTGTATGGAGGAAAATTAATACAAAATTAACAACAATCAAACAACGAATGATATAATATAAATAATAAAATGACTAATTCCTGGAACTGTTGTTATTATTTCTATGTCGTTTTTACGACGTCAATCGTTCGATTTCGGTGCAAGGAAGGTCGGACATAGGCGTAACATCAAGGTATAGGTAAAATCATCGAATACCTTATTTTCGCTTAGGAAGCAAGTGTCCCTTGACACTTGGGAGCACTTCATTCAACAAGTTGGGCACGTGCCCACCCCTGGCGCCGTCACTGTAGATAGGAGGGAATTCATAAAGAAAACACCACCAAACCCGTGCTAGGTAGTAGGCAGGCGCGGACTGGCCAGGGGTGCTGGGGCCCCTCGGAGTAAGCTGGGCCGGGTCCACCCAATTCCAACAATAGGGCAGTTCTACTCCCCCACTTCAACATGGCTACCGAACAGCAGCTTGGTGGTATGGTTGGTGGTATTCGCCATAAGATTTGTTAAGGATTCAAGTGTTTTCGTTATAAAAATGTATTTTTTTTTGGAATTCTAACCAGTTCTTTTAGCATTTTTAGCTTTTATGATACGATGGTGATTGTTTTATAATAAATTGGGCTACTAAAATCCACTATACTTACAAATAATTGAATAATTTGTGTTATTAAATTTTTGAAAATTAAATATTAAATATTAAAAGTTAGGTACAATAATTTGAAATAAATTGCTTTAAATAAAAATAAACAACATTTCATCTGTTTTTTAATAATTAATTTTCAGCATTTTTGTGTTTTTACGTAATTTACATAAATACATTCAGATTTAGTGAAAGATATAATCGTAACTAGCACAGTTCAGGAGTTTACTAAAAAATGTAAAAATTATGTCTTAAAAAACAGCAAATCTTCTAGTCGAGAGTGCATTAAGCCCGGCAGATACAAATTTCGCCCAAGTTTGAAAATTCCCTACCTATAACTCAAACTGACGAAAAACCATTTAAATTAGATATTTTCTAGTTTGATTTGGTTAAGTTTAATCATTAATTTAATTTTACTGCACTTTTTATTCTGTAAATATTTGACTTTGTTTAAAAGCAAACCGGCAGAAGTTGGAAAATAACAAATTCTGGTTGTATAGCCCTGCTATTTCAACATGAACCGGAAAGTCAAACAAATTACTGAAACACAAAAATGCTGGCAAATAATTACAAAACATAACAGCTGAAATGTTGTTTATTTATTTATTGTATTGTATTTCATTTAAATAACTGTTAAAATTATTAAATTATTGTAACTTTTAATATTTCAGGTTAATAATTTTGAAAAATTTAATAACACACAATTTATTCTATTATTTGCAAGTATAGTGGATTTTAGTAGCCCAATTTATTATAAAACAATCACCATCGTATCATAAAAGCTAAAAATGCTAAAAGAACTGGATAGAATTCCAAAAAATATACATTTTTATAACGAAAACACTTGAATCCTTAACAAATCTTATGGCGAATACCACCAACCATACCACCAAGCTGCTGTTCGGCAGCCATGTTGGAGTGGGGGAGTGGAAGTGCCCTATTAGGTAAAATCATCGAATACCTTATTTTCGCTTAGGAAGCAAGTGTCCCTTGACACATGGGAGCACTTCATTCAACAAGGTGGGCACGTGCCCACCCCTGGCGCCGTCACTGTAGATAAGAGGGAATTCATAAAGAAAACACCACCAAGCCCGTGCCAGGCAGTAGGCAGGCGCGGACTGGCCAGGGGTGCTGGGGCCCCTCGGAGTAAGCTGGGCCGGGTCCACTCAATTCCAACAATTAAAAATAATAAAAAAAACGAATCGGATTTAACACCTTCAGTCGACGTCATAATAGATCAATTCGGCAGAAATTCAAACAGCTCGAAAAAAAGCTATTTATCTAGGAAAAAATACTGCCACTCAGCGCCTGGTAGTAGGATAGTCCTATGAGAGCAGAGAACGCCATCGCTGAACCTTGTGGGATCTCACTCGAAATCGGGATTCATTCATCAATTTTTCTTCTATTGGGAGTCTTCTGGGCTTATTCAAATAACTCTCCATCATTCTAATTACACAGATATGAAGCAATCTCTCGTCTTCTAAATTCTTTTAGAATTTTACCCCAGTTTACCTAGTAGAAAGCGTTCTTTACATCCAAGATGGCCGGAACTCAGTACTTCTCCTTGCAACCTTTATCAATTTCACTATTCCTTGGACCATCGCGTATCGGTATGGTCAACTTTATAACTTTCGGAATCCTTAGTGTCCTCCATTTCTCTATATCTCCAGGGCCGGCGGACCCATTAGGCGAGTCAGGCAACCGCCTACGGCGGCAACAAGGGGAAAAAAGTGATATCGGCATATTGTTTTTGTATGTTACATGCAAACTAGTGTTTAATTGCTGAATTTTATCCTTTTAAAAATTTTAAATTTGATCTAGGCGGTTGACCTTGAAAAATCAATAATTTTTGCCTGCGGCGCCCGGATCTCACATCCGGCTCTGAGGAGGGGCGGCAAATAAAACCTTTTGTCTAGGGCGCCAAACATGGTTACGCCGGCCCTGTATATCTCCTTGGTTAGTCTTTAGAGCAGCAGCCTTTCTTCAACATTTCAGAGAGCCCCCGGGTTAATATTCCACTTCGCTGAAGCCTTCTGGTTGTTTCTTTCCTGTTTTGAAAAACACCAGTCTTGCCATCCTCCAGTTCTCCGGATACTCGCCCCCTTTTAAGATGATTTTTAAAGAGGTTGAGCAGTATTTGTGGATCAATCTCCCACAGCCTTTTAAGCAATATGGCCGGAACTCGATCTGGACAGTTCTGTTATAATAGTTCCTATTCGACATGAACAAAAGGGAAATTTAATATGGGGACAGTTGTCTGTCTGGCGTCGTGAGTTGGGAAGAGCCAGGATGAAATGTTTTCTACCCTCTTCCTCGTCACACCCTGCCGAGATAGTCTTCCATAAGCTTTTTTACGACCAGCTTATACGCAATGCCCAGGTATAGTTCTGGACCTCTATGATTATTTCCGCCCAGTATTTCGTCTGGTTCTTGTTTATAGCTTAGCGGATAGATTAAAATTCTGACCCTGTTCTGTACAATGCTTGGTATTTTTGATTGTAGGGTTTTGAGGAAAAGCCATACTATTGGTAAGGATCAGTGCCATCACTAGGCACTAGGGAAACTAGGCGACTGCCTAGGACGCAAACCATATCAAGGTGCAAAAATTAAAAAAAAACTTATAGCAACTTTTGCCGCAAAAATGCCAGATTTTTTTTCTGGAATTTTCTGATGCCTGGAGATAGTAGAGATCGTAATTAGGCGCGTGCCTAGAGCCCAATGGCCAGATGGGCTCAGAAAGAAAGAATATAACATCGTAAAATAAAAATTAAACACTGATAAAATAGAAAAAGAACTCAAAATAAAAAATTTTAAGTAAATTTGTGGTTTTTAGTATGTATTTATGGTTAAATTCAAAAAAATATAAGAATAATACAATACGTAGAAAATCAAAATTCAAAAATTTAAAAAATTTTAAAAAAAATTACGAAATTTTCATTTTTTCAAATTTTCTTAATCCAGATCTGTTATGTGTTAATTGTCTCCTTTTTAAATTTTTTGAATTTTGATTTTCTACGTATTGTATTATTCTTATATTTTTTTGAATTTACTGATAAAATAACCCAAAAATTGGGCCTTCGATGCTATTAGTTACATTTGAATATAAGGGGCCCGAAAATTTGCTAAAGCCTAAGGCCCAACTCAGTTAAAAATAGGCCCTGTAGCGGAGCTTTACCTGCTTCTTGTCTGCCTATGCCATTTTAGCTTTATCTGCTGGTCGGCAACCTCTTTAATCCAGGAGGAAATCCGGAAAAATTTAAGAAATACAAACCAATTTTAGGATATTCAAACAAATCTTTTAGGAAATCCTAGATAATCTTGAGAAATCTCAGAAAATCTTGGGAAATTTTTGGAAATTCAGGAAATCTTAGAAAATACAAGAAAATTGTAGGAAACTTTATGCCTGTGTTTGCTATTGCTTTCTCAAAATTTTTCAAAGAAAAAATAAGAAAAAAAGGGTTATTGTCTAGTATTCCTGATATTTCCTTGGATTTCCTCAGATTTCCTTTAACCTGTACACCAACTTTTCTCAGCGATTTCCCTCGCGATCATAGCTTAAATTTTAAAATATATCTTTGTGAAACCAACCATAAATTTTGTTTTCGCATTTCACTGTTTTGGAAGCCAAGCCAAGCTCATGCGGTCTATCAAAAAGAAATAAAAAATATAAATTACTGAAGGTTAAGCCTTTCAAACTGTTTCTAATAATTCGAAAATGTTATAATAAATTTTTTATGACTTATGAGATTCAACATTAATCGGAATCTCGTTAATTTATTCACGACTGGCACCTATAAATGGTTTGTCCCTCAGGACTAGGGCAATAATAAATTCTGATATACCTGTAATATGTCTGGGATCCAGGAAGAAATTGATTTTAGTATTGAAATCATCGAGATTAGAATGTCTCCGGTGACCAGGCATAGTTTGAGAAGCACTGATATACAAACATGTAAATATGTTGCTGTAATTTTGTAACAGTTACAAGATTTGATTGCTGAGCAAGATTTTGTGATAGCAAGTGCAGATAGACATCTGTGTAGGCCTCCTCATCCTCTATAATTTTATTTCTAATCATACCTGTATATTGGCGTCATTGAGGTTTTCACAGGTGGTTCAAAGCATATTTCACAGCTAATTTTCAAGATCGAAAACCGAATATTTGTATTTACAAGCAATTGGCAGTGGAAAGTAGGAGCCCAAACTTCAAATCAGTATTATCGGCGATTGAGTGTCACATTGTGAGGTTAAGTTCAAAATTTAGTTGCTCCAATTTATTATTTTGTAATTTTAGGTGCCTACCTATCAAAATGAATTTCCTGAGCCAGGTTCTATCATCTGCCGAACAGACGGATGTGGAAATCATTAAGCAGAACCTACCAACGGTGGTGCAAAGAGTCTCGGATTGTAAACAAGAAGTTATGAATTACATGGACGATTGCTACCACAATTTTATTCAGTATCCAAATACAAGACCAATTTTAAAAAATAAGACTGATAATTTAAATTCAGAGTTTAAAGATTTATCAGATCGCATACAGAATATAAATAAAGGTAAGCTGCCCGAAAAGGTGAAGGAATTTGGATGTTTGACATCGGAATTGATCAGCGTTTCTGTCGAGTTAAATTTTCTAACCGAACTAATTGAAATACACGAGTTGTTTGTAGAGACTCGCAATTTAAAGAGAAAACAGTTATACGTCGAATGTGCCTCTGTGTTGTCTAAAATTAAAAAGCTAATTGACAATTTACCCCAGGACGAACTACCCATTTTGGTTTCTTTACAATCGGAGTTGCAGTTGGAAGTGGCGGAATGTTCCAGTTATTTAGAAGAATGCTATCTTGAAAATGTGATAATCGTCGATAGGATGGTCGACAATGTTATGACCAATTTGTTAAAAATAAAAATGGACTTTGATTTTACCCCATTGATTGGTGCTTTTGTGTGCTTAACCGGTGAGGATTTGGAAATTCTAAATGATTTGTCAAAATTTGTCTGTCATTGTTTCTGTGAGCCGGTGATAAAGAACGTCACAAGTGTGAAGGTGGAAACTGAAGACAATTACAAGATTTTAACAGTCCGTGTTAAGAAAAATTCGACCAATAAAAATTACAAAGATATTTTTGATAAGCTGAAAGAGATTTTTACATTTTTAAAGGAAAATTTTAATTACACATTGGACAACTTCACAACGACCACCTACATCGCAGAGCATCTAAATGTGGATTTATGGAATGTTTTGAAGGATCATTGTTTGAAGTTAGCAATTGCAGATCTAAAAGCAAAGGGAGATGTGAGAAAAATACAGGAATTTGTTGCCGATATGAAGTCTTTTGTAGAAGAGATGGCCGACTTTGACATCCAAACTTCCAGCTCTAATTTGGACTTACTGAACGATTTGGAAACCTTTGTGATAAGTCAAAAATGTGACGAGTTTTTACATCGTTCTGTCATTATAATGAAAAAGGATTTGCACGATCTTGTGGAAATCAACAGCGATAGTCTAAATGAATTTCCCAAGTGTTGTGTTTCACGCAGCGCAGTGGAATTGTTAAACCTCACAGAAACCTTGCTTTCTCAGGCCAAAGGCGAGTCCGAGGCTTACATTAATAATCTCATATCTACAACTCAGAGCATATTCGATCAGTACGGCGATGTTGTGTATAAACATCACGAAAAGTTTCTTAAAAGTATTCCGCAACAAGTAGCACTGTTCCGTAACAACTTAATGTATGTTGCATTTCGTTTGAGCAAATTCTCTGAAACCTTCAAATTTCCAATAATTAAAATTACGTCTCTCTTCGCCGCACATTCCGTACAGCTAATATACATGGCCAACAGAATATTCTCTGAATATATCGAACAACAAATCAAGCAAATGGAAACCACTCTAAGTGAATATCAGTTTGATTCGCAACATTTGTCCGACACACTACATCCGGAAACAGATAGATGTATCCGGCAGTGCATCCGACAGTACGAACTGCTTAAGACTGTTTGGTTAAAAGTGCTGCCTCTCGATGTGTACAACCAAGCTTTAAGTCAGCTCCTGAACAACTTTTGTAAAAAGTTGATTGATATTGTAATCTCGACAGAAGATTTGCCTTCTAAAAATTCGGAACAGTTGGTTAATATGTTTAAAGTTATTTTAAATAGAGGTCCAAAATTGTTTGACGATGCATACGAGATTAATTTGTACGTTAATAATTGGCGGAAACTCAACGACCTGTGTTTCATTTTGGGTGCAAACCTCATGGAGATTCATGACCGGTGGGCGGATGGCAAAGGGCCTCTGACTTTATATTTTAAAGCCGAAGAGGTCAGAAGGTTGATCAAAGCTTTATTTCAAAATTCCCAAAGACGAGATGCCGTTTTAAATAGAATTTAAATATTTTTTTATATTTTAGTTTTTTAAATATTTAGAATTAATCAAGGGGTAAATATCTCGAAAATTTTGTGTACACTTGTTTGGAATTCCTTTGGAAATTGTTTTAAAGATTCTTTAAATTGGAACTTATTTGGAAGTCATTGGAATTTTTTGGAATTACAAATCCGGTGTACAAATTTTTTTCGAGATATTTACCCCTTGGAGCAATAGTTAAGTTTTGTAATTTTAAGTTGTTTATTTTAAATAATAAAATTTAATATTTTAAGTAATGAGGGATTAAATGAGGCCTTTTGCTTACAAAAGGTGGTGCAAAAGTGAATTTTATATATGTTATTTAGTACCGAACCCTGATGAAAAATCCAAGTTTTTGACCTCGAAGGAGGTCAGCACGGCCCACCATCTCGGATTAAAGGTACAAAAAGTTGTTTTTTTCAAAATAATTCCTCAACGGCTGATCCTTTGACATAAATATCTTATACTTTGTTATTTGTAGTTATTTATTACATAATTATAATAATTTTTTTAATTCAAAGCTAACGAAAAAAAAAAACCAAAATAAAAGTGATTTTATATGACCAGGAGTGTACGAATACTTTCTTGAGTTACTGTATATGATTATTTAAAATGAAATACAAAAATATTCAAGATATATTAAACTATGCTAGACTATGAAAGATCTAGCAACAAAAAAGTTATTTAAGTTACAAAATATAAAGCGGTGCACTCCAAAGCGAAAAGTTTAAGTACCCCTGCTTGTAACAATTGAAACTTCTAACGACAAACCTACCTAATTTATTATTTGAAATTGTTATATTATCGAACAGTTTTATTTGAAGAATTATTAATTAGTAGAGAAAATGTTTAACTTAATTTATGGTAAAAATAGTTTAAAATTAAATAAATAATCAATTAAATGCAAAAATGTTTTCGCGATAGGTTACCAAGATTTTCTAACGAATTCCTGTTTCATAGCATTTTTGTCTATTGTCTTGATGATTTGTTATGAAAAATTAATAAAAATCTTAAGAAGGCAGCAGAGTAATTGGACAAGCATCGACTTACATCGTGCGGTTTTTGTAAGTAATTTCAAATTTGGTGCGATGCCGGCACTTTTAAAAAAGTTAGGTTATATAGCAGTCAAATATTATACAATTTTTCTTTTAGGAACATGATATTGTGAAAAGTATTGAAATTAGCGGAAGAAAACCACAATTTATAAATCAAATTCATGCTGCAGATGGTTACTCTCCTTTTATGGTAATTTTTAATTTACACTTTATATCAGTGGCGTAACATTCACAAGGAAAGGGGGTTTAAATAATGCGATTTAATACTTAGCGTGTTTGTGGTGCTTTATTTAATTTTATTTTAGAGAGCTTGCTTAAACGGTAATACGATGCTGGTCAAATATATGCTAACATGTGGTACGCAGATTTCCGTAAGCATGTTCGGATAAATAAACTTAACATCCTCTTTTCAGGTGCTCATATTTCTCTCAAATCTGCTAACGGTGAAACTCCATTATTCCTATCCTCCTTCTATCACATTAAGAATCCCGAAGTAAATGATGCAAGCTGCATACGTACTTTATTTTATGCTGGTGCAGATATTAATGAATCTAATGCATATGGGCATACTCCTTTAGATTTCGCAGCACTATTTGGTCATGCTAATTTGTGCACGTGGTTGCTAGAAAAAGGTGCCAATACTCAAAATTCAATAAAACCCTATTTCTTAGCTAGATATCAAGGGCAGCAGGAAGCAGCGAAGATTTTAAAATCTCAGTTGGAGATTAGGAAAAAAATTATGCTGTGAATTTGAATTAGTAGACAATTTTTAATTTTAGTTAGAAAGGGAAAAATTCCCATTTAGTTATTTATTAATAAATTTTGTGTTTATCTATTTACGTGTACTATATCGTCTCATTCATCAACTACGTCGGAATCTCTAATCGAACATCTAAAAGGAGTTGGACTGACAAGAAGGCATTATAAATAGTGAGTATATCGGCAATCCAGATTATTAATCATTAGATATCGGATTATATGCACTAACAAAAAATTAAGATTTCCTAAAATTTCTCAAGGTTTTCCTTCACTTGTACATCAAAATGATTAAAATCATTCAAAATATTAGATAAAAATAATTTTATTGTTTAATTTCAACATTTTTAAAAGTGCAGTGAATTGGTGTAATACAAAGCATGTTCCAGAAGAAGAGAATTTACAGTGCCGGGGTCTTACATAGTTCCAAATAGTGAAGACTCTTAATTTGCATACACTGCATGAGTAGGAGTACTTTGGGAAATGCCACTCTGCTTCTACATTTTAGCTGCTGCGTAATGATAATCTCCACTTACAATGATAAATAAACCTAATCTCGTCCAATGCGATAAATGTAATTTAAAAAGATATCGGGATATATGGAACGCAATCAAACTCATAAAGTTGTCAGGTCGACGTTTCGGAGGACTTTATTCGCTCCATCTTCGGGACTAAAATAAAAATTGAATATGGAAAAATATAGTAGGTGGTAAATATTAAAACGTCGACCTGACAACTTTATGAGTTTGATTGCGTTCCATATATCCCGATATCTTTTTAAATTACATCTCCACTTACTTACCCAGTCAAATTTCCAAGTTCATTAATAAATTAGATTATTTTATCTAATCCCGTAAGTGTCACTTCGACTAGATGTTTCCGAACTCATCTTTTTCTCTAGTTAAACTTGCTCGATTATCTGATAACATGCTTTATGCATTGTTGTAAAGTGAAAACACAAAACAAATTTTTCAAAATAGAAGAACGTTTCTACTGAGGTAGTAAATCATCTCCAAGTAGTTCGTCACCAAAATCTTCAAAATCCATCGGTTTACCGGCACCCGTCCTTGGTCTAATAGGCAAAGGACCTAATGGATCCGTATAACTGGCATCTAAGATACAAAATTGTAAAGCCTACACGAAATTAAAAAATTTCAAATAGACTAACCTACAATAGGTTGAACAAAACCAGAATCTGTACTTCCGGCACTGCTTTGCATGTTATGCAATCTTAAAGACCTTAAACTACTGCTACGATTATTGGACTCGTGAGGAGTTCCCAGACGACCATGCTCGGGGACCATATTGAAACCAGACCCACCTCGAGAAGATAATCCACTGTTAGTTAAGCGAGATCCTGCAAAAATTTTAATTTAATAATTCAATATAAAATGTAAACTGATTTTCTATTACCTGGTCGACTACTACCAACACGGTCGCGCACCTCTTTAGTTTTTTCTAGTTTCTTCAATTCTAGAGCGTATTCTTGTGCCTCGCGCATGCCCAATTCGCTGCATAAATGTATTAGGAAACGTAAGCATTCGACATTTTCGGGAAACTTTTTATGGATTTCCTGATACAACGTTAAGGCTTTATGTAGATTTCCCGTTCGGCGATGGCACCCTGCAACCATCATATGCCATTTTGGTTCGTTAGGCTGCATTAAGCTTGCTTTCTCAAAATAAACCAAAGCTTTTTCTACAACTTGCATTTCAATATAGTAAGAACCTAGCCAATCGATAACTGCCAAATTGGAAGGGTTATACCGGAACGACTAGAAAATCAAATGTTAAAATGAGTCAAGTGTTAGTATTTCTCGTACCTCTGCGTGATAATGATGTGCTTGTTGTTTATCGCCTTCATGATCATATAGTTCTCCTATTTTCTGTAACACGGTCGCATCGGTGGGCACCAATCCTAACAGCTGTTGGTAAGCCTCAGCGGAAGCTTCGATATCACCAACCCCCTCAAAAACGTTTGCAATTTGAAAAATAACCTCCGGAATTAAAGACAACGAGCCAGAAAATTTTTGAAAACACTCCAAGGCGTCTTCATAATTTCCTTGTAATTTTAAAACCAGTCCTGTAAAATAAGAAATTAATCACAAGTTGAAAAATTAACAAACCATATCAGTATTTTAGAATCGCAAAAAAATAAAAATCATCAAACCTAAGTTATACAACGCTTCAAAACAAGATGGATCTAATTCTAGAGCAGTCAACAAGTAATTTTTGGCCTCTTCCAATTGGTTTTTCACTATGTAACAAGCACCCAAATTTACGAAGCCTGATGCATTATAACTGTCTGCAGTCTTGACTATTTCTCCATATTTTTCAGCATTTTCATAGTCTTTTTGCTAAAAATAAAATGTATGCATTAACCTACTTGTATCAGAAGTCTGGGGGGCACAGCTGGCTCCGGCTGTCAGCACCTAGCCAAGAGCCCCAACCTAGGGTAATAGGTGAAGAGAAAACTTCTCTTCAGGTAGTGTCTGAACCGAAGCGGTCGACTACCAACAGCGTCGGTACCCAGAAAGGGCGGCTGAAATTAAAATTCGACAAGCTAGGCGTTTTAATGTCAAAACCTTCTAACGACCTCAATTTCAAAAAACAAAGTACCCCAGGTGGGTACGACCACGGGTCCGGAATCCCACACTGTGAAAACAGTCTGCCTCATGGATTCTAGGGGAGGCAAGAAAGAAACAACACATGAAGATGTCAAGAGCAATAGAAGAGAACAAAGCAACATGGACTATGGCGATCGGAGACTTTAAGACGAATATTGGAAGAAAGCAAGAACAAGAAAAGAGTAGAATAGGAAGCTTTGGCTTCGGTATAAGAAACGACAGAAACGAAAACATGATGGAATTCTTAGAGAGAAAAACTGTTTGCAATGAATACATTTTTTAAAAAGAAAGAACAAAGACTATGGAGGTGGCTGAGCTCCAATGGAAGAACAAAAAAAAACCGAATAGATTTCGTACTACCATCCAGCCAAGACATGGTAACAAATGTGGATGTGTTGAATAGACTCACTACAGGAAGTGACCACAAGATGATCAGGACAGCGAAATGTATAAACAAAAGCCTGGCAGAGCAAGAAGATTCACTAAAGGCAGGATACCAGTAGATGGACGAAAGTTAAAAGAAAAAAGCACAGAATACGAAATAGAGCTAGAAAAGTCCTGGTATTAGTCATGCAAGCAGCGGATCTGATGTCTGCAAGAAGGAAAAATGATCACATCACCAATGAGACCATAAGAGAAACCACACGAGTAAAAGACGCAGTAACAACTATGGCAACGTGGGCTGGACACAACGCAAGAATCACAGGCAAATGAAACTCGTTCAATAACCACTGGAGGCCGTGTATGGAAAGCAGGGGTAGGGGTAGGGGTAGACCACACATGCGTTGGGGTGATGACATAAATCGAATAGCCGGATTCGGATGGAATAGAATAGATGGAAAGCGTTAGAAAAGGCCTATGTTCAAAGTCTGACTTCAAAAGGCTAGAAAGAAGATCAGAAGTCTATAATAATAAATATATTTGACGTTTGTAATAAAATAAAATTATCTGAATGCACTTACTTGAAAATATATGAAACTTAAATTAACTGCTGCGCTGCTTGCTATAGGAGACTCGCTACTAAATGCTTTCAAGGTATCAATTGCTTCAATAACTTGTCGCTGTTTTAAAAACATGACAGCTTTGTTGATTTCCAAGTCACCAGCCAAACGAGCGTATTCCGAAGACTTTACTGCCGATACGCACCAATCATAGCCTTGAATAAAAAAAAAGTAATTTCAAGATAATAAATCAAATATTAATATCAACACAAAGAGGAAAATTAAAATTTTATACAAGAGTTTTATCTAAGAAAATCTAAGAAAAAAGTCAAAATTAAATTTTTTTAATTAGTTTGAAACCCGATTGATATGGAACTCGACTGATATGCAAGTTGATCGGTTGGGAACTCGATTATACAATATTTTGATATCTTACCTTCACTGAAGCTATTTTCGAGTAGTGGGGCAATTAATTTAGCGGCAGTAATTACACAATATTCAGCTTCGGCGCGCTTCTTCTTTTCGTACATATGCAAGTCGTCGTTACGAATAGCTGACACAATTATCCTGTCACTGGGGTCTTCCTAAAAATCACAGCACTTAAAAATTGTAATTAGCTAAATAAAATGTAGAAATACTAACTTGATCGTGATTATACTTATCTTCATCTTCCACGTTCAGTGGAACAGATAAGAGTAAAGCAAACGCATTTCGAATGCGATCACGATCTTCCAGTGCCATACAACATAAAACTAAATGTAAGCCGGAACGATGACTAGCTTGTTCGTTCATTATGTATTCCAGGCTCGACACTGCTTCCTCCCATTGACCCATACGAATAAACACGATCGCAATGTTATGCAAAATTCTTATCCTGTTGGTTAATACGAGAAGAAGAATGAAAAATAACTATCTTTCAAAATTTACCTCAAATTTTTTTGATTAGAAGGCACTTGATCCAAAGCCATTCGATACACTTTAACTGCTTGATGGTAATGGCCTTGTTTATAATATATATTACCCATGTTTACTTTCAATCGGTGAGCATTTAAAAACAATCTGTTCTTTGTGATTAACTGATAGGTGTTAAGAGCTTCCGTGTACAGCTCGTTAACTGTGTACTGATTAGCCAGAATAAATAAAATCTAAAAACTTTTAAATAAATCATCTGGGTGCAATTTTACCAATTTTATATTTACCGTGTACGTTAAATCCATATTATGATTATCGGTAAGTCCTACTTGATCTTGACTCTTAATCAAGTTTCTTTCTTTGTTAGAAGCTTCCTTTGCCTTTTCCAATGCTGTACGATAATTGCCTTCACTGCTTAATTCACACGATTCCTCCATCAGTTTCATAATTTTATTTTCGTGCGCCCTTACCTTTTCTTCGGGTCTAAATTAGTGACACTCTTTATCGTTGGTGTTAAGCATTATTATTAGAAACTTACGATTCGTCTTTTGGTAATTCCAGAGGTGGAGTGGTCGAATGAGCAGCTTGATTTAAAGGATCAAACATTTTATTGTGCGATGAATATCCTGCACCTCGCACAGCAGTCATGGGCCTGTTGACATTATTCGATCCTGTCGTTGGTCTAAACCCGGTGATTGGTCTGTAACCAGTTAAAGGTGCCATCGATGTACCCAGTCTGTGAAACTAAAATAAACCCATTTTTGCATTATATTTCAAAAAAATTATAATAGCACTTACGCCTGAGGATGTTCCTAGTCGCATCGCAGTTCCTGGTGTTCCCAGACGGGAAACACCGCTGCTTGGTTTGGGGGTTCCCAAGCGACGTGTCGAATCTGCAGTCATCAAGATTTTACGAAAACTTTCTTCTTCTTTCAAATTAGACAAATCATAAACAGGATTTGTTTTTTTAAAAAGGGTTTGTAAGTCTTCGTCATCTTCAAAGTCGGACATAATTTTGGTAAAATGTACAAAACACGCACTTTCTGGTTAAATGAAGTATTTAGTCGATAAATTGATTATTGTTTGTTTGTATTTTGAAAAAGTGAGGTTATAGTTTCAAAATTCAAACGTGGGGCAATAGGGGCTAGTGCAGTCATTACTGAACTTGGCTGTTATAACTTTAGATACAAAGTTGCAATCGAACTTTTGGGGTTTGCCTCATTTTCTGTTTTGAAACTAATATTTACTGAAAATAAAATCAGCCAAATTGATGTAAAGGCCAATTCCGGTAAGTGCCAAAAACTGTTTTAATTCAAGTCTTTTAAAAATAAAATAAGTTTTACATAAATTTACTTACAGAACAACAGTAAGAACACAAAATGCATTTTAATTTCACTACATAAAAACAAGGTAATTAAATATAAATAATTATTAAAATAATGTAATAAATAGTCATTATAAAAAATATTGCAATAATTTAGTCGGTGTAGCGTCCAAGAATCATTCCTCTTAATAAAGGGGCAAGTTCCTTTGGATCTTGCAGACATTCGAGTAACATTTTTTCTAAATTTCTCATCACCGCTATTTTTTGATGAGCTTTTAATGGATATGTTATTGTGCCATTTGGGCCCCCCTTGAAACATACTGTTGTAGTACTTTCCGTAATTGTTATTCATGTAAAAATATTACCTTATACCAAAAATTGACCGTGACGGTGTATCCACCATTCATTAAAGATTCAATATGATGCCACCAGTAAATAGGAATATACAAAACATCACCGGGTTCTAGAACAGTTTCACAGCCTTTTGCCTCTCTAAATTTAGGAAATTTAACGTAATCGGGTTTGTCGAAATCAACCTGAAAACACAACTTTCTGTAGAACTTCGGTTATAAAATTCGAAAGTGTAACTTACCATACTTTGTCGGTCGTGAGGGTGATGCACTGGATGAGGATACAAGCAATCAAATTGTTCGGGTGGAAACAAAATACATCTTTTAAATCCGTGCACTTGGGCAAATAAATTTTGCTGTTCATCGTAATGACATGGAGTTACATTGCTTTCCATGCCGATCAACAGCAAATTCGAAGTAAGCGGTCCCCAATCGTGTAAAGATTGCATGTTAGTACAAAATTCCCAATCGAAGTGGGCAAAATCTCGTACTATGGCAGGCCCCACGGTGTTATTCAAACCTTGTTGTAAATATAACCTGCAAAATTAAAAAATTCATAAACAAATAGATACAAAATTTGTGTATTCACCTATCATCTCCCTTCTTCCAGGTCTTCAATCGTTTGATAAATTCTGGAAGTTTCATATCAATTTTTTTCGTGGGTGGAGTAAATTCAATTTCACTAACTTGGCCTTTAGAATTGACATAATTTAATTTTTTATCATCGAAATATTTAAAGTTATGGTTTTTGGACACAAATACAGTGTAATCGCCATCTCCCATGTATTTTTCTAGATAGTCAATGTCCCATTTCATAGCAGGTTCGACTAACTTGGACCCGGTTATAACTACAGGCTTCTAAAAACAAAAACCACTCTTAAAACAAATGAACATCCAATTTGGTTTCATTTGCTACATTTTGACTCATGAGTTCGTTAATCTTAGAATCCTTAAAATGTAATCTGGGAATTTGCTCGAGTTCCACATCATATTTACGCAGCTGATTTTGGTTCCAACTTTTCGCCATGAAGATTTAATTTTGAAAAAATAATTCCATCAAATCGTACAGGTGTATCGTCCAAATTATTCTTTTCGTCACGTATGCACTTTTCTGCGTTATTTTCGCATACGATTGTTATCGGATTACGATTTTATCACTCAAAATACTTTAAAATCATAGTAAATAACCTCTCGGCGACAATAAAACTCAATTATAATTGTTTATTTATACATTTATAACAGTGATCTTGAGTGATTTGTACTGATAATGGATGCGTAATGCAACGTTGCCGACTCTTGAGGTTTACCTGATGACATTTGCGGTAGGAGCGGCTTGAATTCAAAAAACTAAATAAAAAGTTTACTAAATTTTGTTATAATTTCAAAATATATCTATTTCCCCCTCTAGCCTTATTTGCCCTCGTCATGAACTTTGCTTGGATTCAATTTATTCTATGTTTAAGCCCCTATACCACGGGCTGCCACTGATAAAAATTATTTTAGATCAAATGTTCATAGTGGTTTGAAAAATAAAAGAGTCGACAACATAGTAATGTGTCAAATAGGAATAGGTCGGACTTTTCGAAAATTCTAAATCCCGAGATTTGGATAGGATATTTAAATTGATAAAAATGGGAACAGGACCTAGTAGAACAAGAAAATTAACTGTAGAAAATGATAAACCTTCGAGCGTAATTAAAGTATCAGAAGATGTAGTTGAACGATTAAGAGGAGGCGAGAGTGAGTACTCACATAACCTTAAAAGTTTGATATTGGATTTTCACGTTACGTAATTCATCTTCGCAATGTTTGTTTATAGAAAGTCAATCGGGGGTAAGAAGCATTGCTAATCCGGCGCCTGTTAATTCTGGTCAAGAATGGCCTCAATTTCATGGCAATCCACAGTTTGGAGTGCCGACACAACAATATTTTCATGAACCTATTCTAACTTCTTTACAAATTCGACAGGAAAAGGAAGCCGCATTGAAAAAAAACGATCAATATTGGGAGTCAAGAGTAACTAATATGGAAAAAGTACATGGAAAAATGCACGAAGTAATGGAAGAAGAATACAAAAAAGCAATTCAAGAGATGAAACAGGATAGTTTACCGGGTTGTAAAATTGTTCCTTGTCAAAAAACTAAGAAAGCTGTAATGGAGTGCTACAAGAAGTATCCCAAGGAACCAATGAGATGTGCACGGGAGGTGGAAGAATTTGCAGATTGTGTTGATGGACAGCGTGCAATATTAATTGCAAATAAGGGGTAACTTCTATAAAACCGTAGTTTAACAAATTAATAGCGAGAACAATTACAGTAAATAAATTTTATTTGTATTATGTAAATATTAAATAAAATAGGAAAAGGTTCTCATGTTTTCTACTTTTTTGTTCTTTTCATTTTTACGCTGAATCTGTGATTTGATGGATCCCAGTTTAACTTATTTTAGAATCAAATCTTATTGTATTGTCCTTTCATGCATAAAACATTATTTTATTTATAACTGGTTAATGGTTTAGGTCTTTGTAAATCAAACATTATTATATTGAGCAATTATTAACCGAGCGGTTCCAGCAGGTTGCCGACTCCTTTCATTTCAACTTTTATCGTGGTAAACTTGTAATTTTATATTATTCAATAGTGGTTTAATAGTGGTCCTACAAAGAAATCGCACTTAGGAATGTAAAAAATAATTATTCTATAATTCTGTATTGATTTATTCCTGTAATGCAATATTTTCCAAAGCTTAAACACGTACCCTCTGGGGGACGGGAAAAGTTTGGTGCGAGTGTGAGCTACACCAGGATTTGCCTGCGCCTGAAAAAGGAAAAAATAAAAATATTTTGATCGTAATTAAAGTATTCTATGCAATGTTTTTTTGAAACGGAGCAATCTGTTACGAAAATTATTATAGAAGGGGAACACAGATGTGAAAAGTTTGGAAAATACTGCTCTAATGTAACAATTATTCATGTTATGGCTATCTGTTGTTAAAAAACTGCGTTTTTGTATGTCAATCGAAATTTTTAATTTAGTTACTTTATTGTATCTTGATACCAGCAGTAGGGCGTAAAGCCTACGCAGGCCGACTCGTAAGGGGGAACCCCAGTTGCTTCTGTAATCTAAAGCTTAAGATAGATCCGTGGGCTATGGCGAAGGCAACGGAAAACAATCCCATTAATAATAAAATTCCCTAGTAAGTCATCTTGGCTTAAGCCAAGTGATTGTCTACATACTGCAGTGTGTATGGCACTTGAAAACGATGATTGCATCTTGACAAAAAATTTAATAATAATTTATTTTTTGCATTGTCTGGGATAAAATAAAGTAACATTTTTTTTCATAAAAAATTATCTATAGTCTAAAATAATCTAAAAAACCTAATAAAAATTGGTCTAAAAAGCTAATTCATAATTAAATTTCTATTAGACAGAGTTCCCACTCGTCTGGAAAACCTGGAAAAGTCAGGGAATTTTTAAGTTTTAGGTCCAAGTCAGGGAAATAAAATTTTACCCCGTGTGATTGCCGGTTTATTTAGCTTTTCTTTGGGATTTTTTTTGACGAACAATAAAAATATAGAAGTTTCAACTTTTTACTATATATTTATTGATATTTCAACAGTAAGTCAGAATTTTTTCAGACCAAAATCTTCATCACGACATGTATTGCGCCGCTCCAAATGCACCTATGTCAAAAAAAGTGGCCTCCACGATTCCGGCTGATCTTAAATCAAAAAACTAAACGGCATTTTAATCAGTAAAGCTGTGGCCATCGAGTGAACTAGAATCATTCCAAAATATTTTAGATTTAGAAGAATAAATTGAATAAACTAAAAGTATACCTCCCGTCGCCGAATCGACGTAGTCGAATTTTCTGTCGCTGAATCAGAATCGCCGAAATAACGGTGTCCGACAAAAGTTGTAGTCCGTTAAATTTCCTATCCGGAATGAAACGTCTGATTTTTTGTAAAATGTCACGTTTTTTTGAAAAAAAAAACCACAAAAAAGCTTGAATTTTTGAACATTTTTTTATTTATTTGAATCTATAATTCGAAAACCGTTGATTTTAGACAATAAACGTTTAAGATTATTTCACGTTCTTTAAAAAAGTACTAAACCATTTTTACTGAAAAATCAATATTTTCAGGGCTAGAGCCACGTGGAGATGGAAATTTAAAAAAATGCTTTAAAGAGGCCTAACTTTCGAAGGTTTGAATTTATAAAATATTCTTTGTTAAGATTTGTTAAGAATTTTTGGTTTTTGTAAAGAAAGCAGGAGCCCTCTATCACCACCTAAGTTATGCAAAGGTGTAGGGACACCCCGATAGTTAATCAAACCGAAAGTGTCGTATCGTCTAGCACTAGGTCTAGGCGCAGATACCAAAGTATTTTATCAATTTTTTTTAATTAGAACAAATTTTCTGGAAAATAGGTAAATCGAACAGAAATCCTCCCCCCCATATAAGCAAAATCCTGTAATTAACTAGATATCTGCCTTATGCACAATAACTAACCTACCTGGTAATACTACAATCTCAAATTGTGGTGATCTTCATACAGAATTGTGACCCTGAACGCAGCTGACTAGTCTAAAGAGAACCAAATCTAATATGTTTGTAATTAGTCAGTTTCCACATAATGCAGAATATCTTGTTAAAAAAATATCTAATCGGCCATTTTACAGAAATACAATCGGTCTCGCTTCTCGTCACAAAAATTCCACATTTCTTCTCCATATTTGCGTTAGTCATCTTTCTTCTCTTTTGTCTCTACGTATCCTTGTTGGCTCCCGCTATCCTCACTACACTTCCGACGTGGGAGTTTCAAATTTAATCCGGAGCCATTACATATTTTACCAGAATATGTTCTGGATAAATCTTTAAAGTTTTTAACTGTTAATAAACGACTTTAGAGGGTATTCCCTCTCAAAAAGTAGAGTAAAACTACCCGAAAAATACGAAATTAATCCAAAAAATTCTTCTTTTTTTTTTCAATTTTTTTTGCTTTATTTTTGGAAAGCGATTGCACTTTTTAATACCCATGTATCACACAATGATAATGCAATATTGGGCCAAGATTGATAACCAATATTGCCTGCCGATCTGCAGCCAATATTGGTCCAATATTGCTCCCATATCAGAAATCAAATCAATATTGGACCAATATTGACTATAGCTTGGTGCAATATCGGGCCAATATTGATAACCAATATTGTTTTCCGATCTTCAGCCAATATCGGTTAACTATTAATATTAAAAAACATTTGTTTTTTAATATTGTTTTGACCATTATGATTATTAAAATAAATACGAAAAATTTTTGTCCAAATTTATGAAATTCGTTCAAAAGAAATATTGTTTTTTAATATTGCTCCGATATAGTAAATTAATATTGGCCCAATATTGACTTTCAATATTGGCCCAATATTTGTGATACACGGGAATGTGCGCCATTTCAATTTATTGTTGTCGGGTTTTTATTGAATCTTTTTTCTGCTTCCAAGTAGCTGATTAGACTTGGCGCGTTTCCATGATGTTGGGGTTGGGGTTATTCTTTTATGTTTGTAATGGGAAATGTATTTAATTTAAAAAAAGTTATTCAAACAAAATGATTTCTCTTATTTTTTTCTTTCTTTCTTTTTTGCTTTCTTTCTTAGAAAAACGTTATACTGTGTAAAACTGTGTACTTTTTTGTACTGTGTACTTTCAACGCTAACCACTAGTCTAACCGTGAATTCCTAGTTACCAATTTAGAAAATTGTTTTAAGTACCCAATGCTTACCATTTTTAAATTTTATAGAATTTATTGTATAATTGCCGAATAAAAATGCATCGTAAATAAATATTATATTTAATTTTGAAATAAAATAAAATAAAATCCACACAGTAAAAACGATTTTTTTAATCATAAAAGCGATTTTGTTCGAATAATTTAATAAATAAATAAATAAACAGAAATAATCGAACAGAAATTTGTTTAAATTAAAAAAAATAAGTTACGTAAATACAGTACAGCCTCGTTATTCCGGACAGATATAGTTTTGAGTTTGTTCGGATAACCGAGTTTTCCGGATTAGCGAGATATTTTTTTTTACTTATTTTATTGATTACAACCCGTGGATACGTCAGTATTACTCAATTATTTTATTTTATATAGGTAGTTTACCGAAAATCATCATCAAAACAACACTTCCCTGCTTATATACGCGCAGGGAAATTGAATTTTAATGACTAGTCCGGTAATAATTAGTAATTGTAATAAAATAAAAGAGACGTCGTTCTTTTCGTTATTACTTTTATTGTTTTGACAGTAACTATCTATGGTAACTATGTAATCAACAAATTGACAAACTTGATTTTTGTTCATTATAAAAATGTTGTTCAATAATGTTTTAAAATTTCGACTTTTTACGATTTTCGATAAAATTTAATACCATACTTGTCAGGAAAATGTCTCACTTTACTCGCAGCTTCAAGATACTCGGCACAAAGTGACTCGTATTTCAACATTGCTCCTCGTCAGTAATGTATCATTTTCTTGACTTTTAGGTAAATAACTATTACATTAATAAAACTAAACTAAACAAAATTAACAAATAATAAAAAAGTAAAATTAAACTTTCATCAAACAATCATACTATGATTTTTTTAAGAAACAATTAATTTTTGATAGGGTTAATGTTTCATTCTTCTTAATAAGAGTAGATTTTGTGATAACAGATTTCTTTTTTCAGTTTTTGAAAGCGGGGGGTCCGGGAAGTGTTCTGAACAAAGCTGAATTTACAGTTGTCGATCTTTGAATAGCAGCTAACAAATCGGAATTGCAGTTGACAATTTCTAAATGTATCAGTTGACAAATCTGAATTAAAGTTGACGATGTCTGATTGCCTAGGTTGTGCGGCTTGAAGGCCGCACTGATCTATCACTCTCCCGTAATCACTTAATATTTTTAGGCTGGTAACTTAAAATTAGCCAATTCTAAACAGGCCAGTGAAAAAACGCCGATACTTTTAATAATTTTTTTTTTGTTAAAATTCCTATTTGACCATCAGGGTATCGAATCAAAGCATAGTCTTTGGAAGTATCTAACTTCAACGATTTCAACGCCAATCGTGAAAGGTTGAACGTAATTCATATTAATGTTGAATAAATTAAATTTCCGATAGAAAATTTTTAGTATCATTTTATAATAATTGAAGAACTGGTAAACAAGGTGACAATTGTCAGTGTCAACTAAGTAAATTGACAATGTATCGTAAGCATGAATTGTCAATTTTATTTATTGTTACTGATAATTAAAAACAAATTTATCACAATTATTGCATGGTTTCGAAGTACAAGATTGGATGGAATATGAAAGATATTTAATAAACTGCCAGATATCAAAAAAGGTACTAATCGCGAGCTTAGGCGGATTTATGGGGGAGCACCCCTCCCCCAGACGTTTAAAAATAAACAAGGAGACAATCCCAAATCTGAGAACACGTTTTGCCTGTCTGATTTTTTGCCCCTTTCAGAAAAATTCTGGAACCGCTCCGATTAAGCAACAACTTGTAGTTGGGGGGGGGGGGGTGGCAAAATATTAAAAATTAGAGCAAATGTTTAAGCAGGATTTTCACTTGCAAAAGTAAAAGAATTGAGAATTACACAAATTTGGTCAGCAAAAGTCAAGGAATTTTTTATTTTAGGGAAAATTCGTGGAAATTAAGACTAGGAGGCAGGAAAATTTTTTGGAAAATTCGACAAATAAAAAATTTGCAATTTTTAAAATTTGCAATTTTTAAAATTTGCTAAAGTTTGAAAAATTTTTAATTTTGATCTAGGGTGGGAAGACTTGGAAATGTTAGGAATTTTATTTTTAAAAGTTTGAAAGAAAACATACACAAGTTTTCAGTTTTTAAAACCGGGGGGTCTGGGGGGTGTGGAACACCCTCCAGTACACCTAAACAAAATTGGTCCCAGAATCTAGCTTCATATAGATTTTTCCAAATTTTGTTTGTAACCTAGATCCAGTAATGCTCAGTGGAATCACAACTTTAAAACTGGAAGCGAAATCTGTTTGCTATTTGTGTTTTTTAACACACTTACAGGTATACTGGAGGGTGTTCCACAACCCCCAGAACCCCCGATTGTAAAAACTGAAAACTTGCATATAATGTATATGTAAGGTATATGTTCTGTGTGATTGCTTTATTTTTTGCTGAAATAAACAGCAAGAATAAGTGAAAAAATTAAGCAGAGAAACGGAAAATTCTGTAATGATCTTTTTACAAATCAACTTTTCTCAAATCAACTTTCTAGCTACAAATCTTAACTTTTCACCTTTCTAGTTTACCAGAAAAAATGTAAAGGGTAAAATAAATAATTGTTAAAAAATAATAAAATAGATGAGGGGGGGCATCCCCCGATAGCGCTGGATGATGGGGGAAAACGGAGATCATATTCGGATTCAGGAGGTTAATTTACATAAGAATCAGGAGGAATGGTATCAGGGCTCGAAAAAAAATTTGATTTGCAGACCTGTGTTATCATTAGGTGACGTTCGTTAATTACGTGGGCGTTTAAAGGAGGAGGAGATCAAGGATTAAAAAAAACAAATCTTAGATATCTCACCAGGGGAAGAGGGGGTCGAAAAATCGCCTCACGTAATTAATGGCCGCCCCCTACTTATTTAACTTTACCAATTAAATCAAAGAAAATAGGAATTAAATCACAATTCGTGACTTCTCGCTTAGCGTTTTGAGTGTTATTGATTTGCTATGGCCCTTCAGATATTCTTTTTATTCAAAATTTGTTGTAATATTAATTTACAATGTAACGGATAGATGGTGTTACCTATCTATGTACCTAGCAATGTTATCGCTGGTACTAAATGTATAACCATCTATCTGAAGACTGTAATCATCAAGTATCCACTTGATGTTAACAGGTCAGTGTATTGTTATGTAATGTTTGTGTTAGTTGTTATTAAATTTATTAAATTGTGTGTATCTCTCTTTGTCTACTGCCAACCTTCCCAATAAAATTTATAGAAAATTAAATTAAAACGCTCAATTTTAGCCTTCTGAATTTTAGCGCTGGGTGCAGCGGCTCCATTGCATCTATGGTTTATCCGGCGCCGGCGATGAGTGATGTCATAGTTTAGTCTTATAAAAAGAGTACTGATGAATTGCATTAATATGAAATTGCAACTAGAAATTCGTCCGAATTGCAGAGGTAAAAAATATAAAATGTCCGAAGAGCCGGAGTGTCCGGATTACTGGAGTGTCCAGAATAAAGTGTGTCCGGATAAGCGAGGCTGTACTGTAGTTCCTTAAGTTAATTTTTTTTTATTTAAAAAATTTTTTGTTGGACCAAAAATATTTTTCACAATTCTGGGAGTAAAGTGCTCACTTTACTTCCGCTTTAGCGGGACTAAAGTAATACTTTTCTTTTCGCGCCATTATTGCGTGCTATTGATGTGAAATTTTGCATATGGCTTCTTACGACAAATCGCTGAGGAGTTGTTGTTACGGGGGTAAATTTTTTGCTCAGTTCTTCAATATCTAGCGCCGTTTTCGAGTTATTGCAATTTCAAAATCTCAAATTTAGTTATTAACCAATGTAATTCAGAATTTTCAGCGAAATTGTGAAAAATAGTATATACGACTTGGGACTAAGGTTCTTTTCATCCCGTGTGCGATTTTTGCACTCGGCTAACACCTCGTGCAAAAACCTTCGCACGCGGGATGAAAAGTAGCACCTTAGTCCCATGATGTATAATATACTATATTTAAATTGAAAAAAATGCGTTTGCTTTAAAAAAAGGATTCATACAAAATGTTTTTGTTTTTTAGTTCAAAGAAAAATGTTTTTATAGTGCAGGGGAATCAACAAATCAACGAACTCTCTTATAATAGATACTTTCATATAAAATGAAGCTATTCGGTTTGCCCACCTTGAATCGTTGATATTATTTTTATATATTGGAGCTCGATTACGTAATTACATTAAAAGTTTGTTATTTATAATATTATAAGCGATTAAAGTTAGTACTTACTCCATACGTTTTCCGAAATATACCTACGTATTACAAATTGTTTACCTATATATTATGACTTTTTAAAGATTAAACTAAGCTTTTTTTTATCTTATCTATTACCCAAAAAGTTATCAGTTTAGTGGTTTAGTATTGCACTTAGCGGTTTGCTTCACTGTGAATTTGTTGCAAGCATGAGGGAAATCGTAAATCTTCAGGTGGGGCAGTGCGGAAATCAAATTGGGTCTAAAGTAAGTAAAATTTTATATTTAAAGAAGAAACTTCTGAGAATTTTTTATTTTGGAAAGAGATGCTGCTATACAATGCACCTTAGCGAAATAAAGATGAATAATGTATTATCGATAACTGTGTTCAATAATTTCGATGAGTCACAGTTTTGAAATTATAAATTTTATCGAGTAACGATAAGGAAAACGACAGGAAATTACTACATGATTTCCAATACTAAATCACGAGATCAAAGTAAATTTTATAAATAATACAAATTTTGTAGTTTTGGGAAGTAATATCCAACGAACATGGAATTAATGCGGAAGGGCGTTACGAAGGAAAAATGGTGGAGCAATTGGAACGGATAGAAGTGTACTACACCGAAGCATCAGATGGAGTTTACGTTCCAAGATCAGTTCTCATTGATTTGGAACCTGGAACGATGGAGTCGGTTCGTTCCAGTCGTCTTGGAGGCTTATTTAGACCAGATAATTTTGTTTTTGGGCAAAATGGGGCTGGAAATAACTGGGCTAAAGGTCATTACACCGAAGGTGCAGAATTAATGGAACACGTATTGGAAGTTGTACGTAAGGAAGCCGAAGGATGCGATTGTTTGCAAGGGTTTCAGCTGTCGCATTCTCTTGGAGGAGGTACAGGGTCCGGAATGGGAACCTTGCTAATTGCAAAAATCAGAGAAGAATATCCGGATCGTATTATGAACACTTTCAGTGTTGTTCCATCTCCAAAAGTGTCCGAAGTAGTTTTAGAACCTTACAACGCTACGTTATCCGTTCAGCAGCTTATCGAAAACAGTGACCAAACTCATTGCATTGACAACGAAGCATTGTATGATATTTGTTTCCGCACACTGAAAATGGCAAGCCCTACTTATGGAGATTTAAACCACTTAGTTTCTTTAACCATGTCGGGAGTAACTACTTGTCTTCGATTTCCTGGACAGTTAAACGCAGATCTCCGTAAACTAGCAGTAAATATGGTTCCGTTTCCCAGATTGCACTTTTTTGTACCTGGATTTGCTCCATTAACTCCTAGGGGAAGTCTCCAATATAGAGCATTGTCTGTGTCAGAATTAACACAACAAATTTTTGATCCACGTAATATGATGTCGGCTTGCGATCCTCGCAATGGTCGGTATTTAACGGCTGCCGCAATATTCAGAGGAATCGTATCCATGAAGGAAGTGGACGAAAATATTTTCAATGTCCAAAATAAGAATCCTAGTTATTTCGTCGAATGGATACCCAACAATGTTAAAGTAGCCGTTTGTGATATACCTCCACCTGGATTGAAAATGTCAGCTACTTTTATTGCAAATACAACAGCAATACAAGAAATTTTCAAACGCGTCAGCGAACAATTTTCTGCTATGTTTAGGAGAAAAGCATTTTTACATTGGTATACTGGTGAAGGCATGGACGAACTAGAATTTACAGAAGCGGAATCAAATATGGCTGATTTAATTTCAGAATACCAACAATATCAGGTAGGAAAACTGGAAACAATCTTATGTTACAATCTAATTAATAATGTTTATGTTTAAGGATGCCGATATTGACGATGAATATAATGAAGAAGTGACCAGTGAGCACGAAGAAGAAGAGGAGGCCCCTGTAGAATATTAATATCAAATATTTATTAAATTAAATAAAATACAATTTTCAATAAAAATAATGTCGCACAAGTCCCAATTAGACAGTTTATATTTTTTTTTATTTTGATGAAAAGAAGGGAGCTTCGGGCGTCTTGCCGAAAGTATTGAGAAATAAAAAAAAAGTTTGTTTACTTGGAAAGCTACTATTTTACATTTAATTACTTTTGTAAAAAAAAGTATTTCTTTTATCGGGGACTTCTGTTTATAGGGGGATTTATCTGATAGAACCCATAGAAACTGCACACTAAAAATGTTGCTGAACAGTCATAAAAAGCACATTTTCTCCGAATAAAACATAATTTTTTCTTAAAACTTATAAAATTCTCAAAATAATTTTTAATTTAAAAATGTTTTTAAGAGGGGCAATTGCTCTATCGTTCCTACCCCATGGATCCGTCGCTGGACTTGATCGTAGTCAGAGACCCGCACTCAAGGGGCCAAAGAGCCGCAGGTTGCCGATCTCTGTTAGTTTTAGACTAGAAGATGGCCTTGTAATTTCTTCTCAAATAAAATAATAATAATAATAAAATAATAAGAGTTAAAAATATGTCTATAAGTATAAACATTTTTTATACTTGTTTGTTTAAAAAAATAGTACACAAAAATTAGAGAAGGATATATTAAAACAGTTTCCAAATTTCATTTCACATTTAAGAGTACTTCTTTCCGTCCTTCAGCACATCTACTTCAAAAGTTACATTTTTATAAAATTTGAAAGTTATTCTTTATTCATCTACCTATTGATTTGGAAATTATCGATTCTAGCAACATCTAGTTTTTCAAAGTGAACTTGATTCTGTTTCTTAAATGGTAGAGCCGGTCGCAGTAGTCGTGAAGTGGTGGAACTGGTAACACCATACTATAAATTTATTTTAATTTAATTTTAATGTAAAACAGATTTCTGTCATTCTAGATCCATTACTTTTGACTTTGAGAATGTTTTTACCACGTGCGTAAACTCAGATATCTCTTCTTTATAGATCCGTGACCTTCGAGTATAAGCAGCTTTCAGAGTTGTTTTTAAGAAAAATGTGAGCCCAGAGATCTAATCGTCTCAACGTTTGTTCAGAATATAAATACGAAGAAAACACTTTGCTTGGGATAGGAGCAGTGGCGGCTCGTGACTTTTTCATTTGAAGAGGCTAATCATAAAGTATAGTGTTAAAGTGTAATATCATCCAACTGGCGGCCTTCCATATGTGGTAGAAGTGATAATGGCACACCTATATAGATATGCGATTATTTCTTTTCTCCAAAGGATATAGTTGTAATTTTACTAATGTCAACGTTAAGGAAATAATAATCAGCTCGTAGTGAAATTGAATTTAAAAATGTTCACATCTGTTTTGGATGGTGAAAGCTGTCCCACTCGACGGGCGAGTCACAAGGTAAATCTTTGTATACTAGATTTTCTTTCAAGAAAGTTGAAAAAGCAAACTAAAGGTCGTATATTGCGAAATTCCCAAGGTTTCCTAATTTCCCAAGACTTCATACTTCTTTAGATTTTCTTGGATTTTCAAAGATATGAATTTTCTGCATTTACTGAATTAGTACCTAGAATTTTCTATATTTATACACGAGATTTCCCTAGCAATTCTCTTCTCGGTTTAAAGTGAACGGAAATATGAAAAAATTTCACGAGAGATAATGAAAATGCGGCGTATAAATATTTATGTTGTCATCAGTGGGAGTGCAAGAGTAGCCAGGGCCCGTAGGCAAATATACCAAGCGGGCCTCTTAAAAATAAAATGTATTAATTTTTAATTGCTTATATTATTTAAAATCTCTTTTTTGGGATTTACTACCCTTCGTGGTCCCGGACTCCTAAGCATTCGTTATTGTTTTCACCGCCACCTGTGGTGTATTTAGAAAATGCTTTTGGGGGGAGGAGGCAAATCAAAATATTTTTCAGAATCTCGTTAATCCATTCATGCGCGTCAGTGGTAACCGAATGAATAAAATAAATGAATATTAAACAAATAAATTAAAAGTAATTAAAAGTTATTAAAATTTTAAAAACTCTTTATCAAGAAGCGCTTCAGGGATACAATCCGAGTTATTCTTGGGGAGAGGGGGGCAATTGCCCCTTTGCCCTCCTCTAAATACGCTACTGCAATGGGTCCGATTTAGTGGTCCAGTGTGCGTAGAAATATCTCCCTGGCTTCCTACCTAAAATCCAGAATCTAGAAGAGCGTACTGGGGGGTATTCCATACCCCCCCCAGACCTCCCGGATTACACCAATTTATTGTTTTGTGATTTAAATAATATGGGCAGAGCTTTCGAATTGGAAAAAACTGGTTTCGCTGCTAAATCTAAAAGTAATTTTATTTTTGCACATCAGGGAGTAAACGTCTAAACATCATATTATTTAAGTCACAAAACAATTGGTGTAATCCGGGGGGTCTGGGAGAAATGGAATACCCCCTAGTGCACTCTTCTGGTTTTTAGGTAGGAGGGCAAGGAGAGATCCCTAGGATTCCCTACGCGTACTTAGGCCACTAAATACGGCCCATTGTACTACCTCCGATGCAGCGGCTTTCCGTCCTGTCGCTCAAGCCATCCTGTTTCCAATGAATTCGATCGAGACAGCTACATTGCAGGTAGTACAATGGGCCAGTAGCGGGGCAAGTGCAAGCAAATATACAAAACGGGCTCCTAAAAAACCAATTTATTAATTTTAAGTGGCATATTCAGAGGGCGACAAAGGGGCAATTGCCCCCCCCCCCCCCCCCAAAGATAACTCAGATTGTGTTCCCGAAGCCCTCCCCGATAAAAATAATGTTTACCGCGAGGTTTTTAATTTCTTTGTTTCTTAGTTTTCGTATTTCGTTTGTGAAAGTTCATCGAGATGGCTGGAACTTATCAGGCGGTTTACCACTGACCCGCATGAATGGTTTAACGAGATTCTGAAAATATTTTGTCAGCCTCCTCCAAACGCATTTTCTAAATACGTCACTGTTAATTTTGAATTGCGTATATTATTTAAAAATTTCTTTTTTGGGATTTACCTATTACCCTTTATTTAGACGGACAAAGACGGAGCTTGTTCTGTTTACCAATAAAAGAAAGTTACCTGGCATGACAATGCCTAACTTAATGGGGGACTCCTCTAAAACTGGCAGACGAAGTCAAGTATCTGGGAATAATACTTGACAAGAAGCTAAACTGGAGAAAACATTTGAAAACCAAAGTTAGCAGAGCAAGAATGGCTTTCTGGCAGTGCCGAAGGGCGATGGGACGGTCATGGGGCCTTTCCCCTAAGATCACCCTCTGGCTCTACACTGCGGTGGTCAGACCTATGCTCTGTTATGGTGCACTTGTCTGGTGGCCCAGAACCAAACAGGTAACAACAGCATCCTCTCTACACCAGATTCAGAGACTAATCTGTCTAGCTGTAACGGGAGTGATGCGCACTGCACCCACTACAGCATTGGAGACCCTTCTCTGCCTCCCACCACTTGATCTTCATGTGCAGGAGATGGCGGTTAAGGCTGCTCTTAGGCTGCGTAGCTGGGGGCTATGGAACCATAGGCGAGGAGCTGTGGGTCATATGCGGATTTTAGAGGACTACTCAATTAGAGTACCTCTGCTGCACCTTGAACCTGACAGAATCTCCCCTAAATATATATTTGACAGGAAATACAATATCCTGTTGAATCCAACAGAAACCTACGACTATGACATATGTCTATTCTCGGACGGTTCCAAAAACAATGTTGGCTCAGGAACAGGCATTTTCTCTGCTGAACTTGACCTAAACATAAGCATACCGCTGGGCCGGCACACATCAGTTTTCCAAACGGAACTTATGGGTATACTGCACTGCGCAAAAATAGTCCAAGATAAACTTATCTGCGACAAAAACATTCAGATATCTACAGATAGTAGATCGGCACTTGTGGCACTGAGGAGTCACAAGGTCACATCTGGTCTGTTGCTAGAATGCATTCAGACACTAAATGAGATATCTAACTCAAATGTCATTTCACTTTCGTGGGTGAAAGGGCATCAAGGTAACGAGGGTAACGTAAAAGCGGACGAGCTGGCAAGAAACGGCTCCAACAGCCTTCCCTGCGGTCCGGAGCCGATGATTGTACCAGCTGTCAAAACTATCGATACCCTCCTAAAACAACACATCCTAAAACTGCATTCTTGCAGATGGGCAAAAGAAACTGAATGCAGACAAGCAAGGGCAGCGATCAAAGCACCCTCTAGTAGGCATTCAAAATATTATTTGAAACTGTCCAGAGTCAATCTACGGACAATTGCAGGGATTTTAACTGGACACTGCAAACTGAACAAACATCTCAACACAGTGGGACTTGTAGATAACCCAAGATGTCGGGGATGTAATACAGCAGACGAAACCGCGGAACATGTGCTCTGTCACTGTCCGTCGCTAGCGTCAATTAGAGGTGCCATGCTAGGGGACTTCTGGCCTAACATGACCAGAATCAGCGACACTCCGCCTGCCAAGATACTCGAATTTATCCTGGCGACAGGGTGGCTTGAGGACTGACAGGACGGAGGGCCGCTGCATTCGGAGGCAGTACAATGGGCCCGATTTAGTGGCCTAAGTGCGTGTGGGGATACCTCCCTACCCTCCTACCTAAAATCCAGAATCCAGAATACCCTTTATGGACCCGGGCCCCCTATGGTCCCGAACAATGAACAAAAACTGTTCGTTCTTAAACCGGGAGGGTCTGGGGCGTACTACACAGTGCAGTAAAACCTCCTGATGCATGCTCACCTACCATTTAATCTGTATAATCGGCGAGTTAATCGGAGTTATCACGAAATCATCGGTAGTATAGTAAAACTTTACGGTCCATATGGATTAAGCAGCGACTTGTAGTTTGTCATATTAAGGGGCCAGGGGAGGGGGCGAAAAATTAAAAATTGGGGATTTTCACTTGCAAAAGTAAAGGAATTTACTTTCTTGGAAAATTCGACAAATAAAAAATTTACAATTTTTAAAATTTGAAAAATTTTTAATTTTGATCTGGGGCAGGGGTCGGCAACCTATTGAAACGGAAGAGCCAAAACTTACAATTTACAAAATTTCCCAGTTTTTAAAGAGCCACTAACATTTTTATTTCAATATTATGGTATTTTATCATGTTTTTATCCTGTGTTTTTACCCCGTTTAAAGTTTTTTTTTGCAGAATAATACTTTTTATGAGTTTTGAAAATAAGATAATAAAATTATTAGGTAATATTTGTGCGTGGACCTGGAGAGCTGCATCTCGACATCAAAAGAGCCATAGGTTGCCGACGCCTGATCTAGGGGAAGACTTGGAAAAGTTAGGGATTTTGTTTTTGAAAGATTGACAGAAAACATACACAAGTTTTCAGTTTTTGAAACCGGGGGGTCTGGGGGGTGTGGAACACCGTCCAGTACACCTAAACAAAATTGGTCCCAGAATCTAGCTTTATATAGATTTTTCCAAATGTTGTTTGTAACCTAGATCCAGTAATGCCCAGTGGAATCACAACTTTAAAACTGGAATCGAAATCTGTTTGCTTTATTTATTTGCAGACCTGTGTTATCATTAGGGAACGTTCGTTAATTACGTGAGCGTTTAAGGGAGGAGGAGATCAAGGAGTCTAGGTAAATATCATTTAATTAAAGAAAACGAATTTTACGATATCTCACTAGGGGCAGAGGGGGTCGAAAAATTGCCTCAATTTTCCAGAACGATTTACGATTAGGCTCGATCGTAATTACATGTATGTGAAAAATCCTTCTTGTTACAAAATTTCTTTCCATACATTTGTTATGTCGCTTTCACTTTGAATTTTTATTCCATTCTTTGCTTGACATTTTGTTAATGCTACATATAACTGTCCATGACTAAATAAATGCCTATCGATATATATATACCAACTTTGTGAAAGCTCTGCCCTTGAGATTTATTTATAGTCATAGATCGTATCGTCGGCTTTCAAGGAAAACACACAAGTCAAAAATGTCAGTATTGAGAAAATCAAGTTAGAAGTTTTTATTTATGTAAGATTTGTGGGTTAACGAAAAAGTTAAAAATGGAATTATATTTTAACATGAAATCTCATGACTTGATGGAGTGTACCAGTCAATAGAGCGGAAAAACCTTTAGAGGATAGTGTCATTAAGTCAAAAGTGAAAAAAAGTGACTTAGTGTGTTTTCCTTGTAAGCCGACGATATATTCTCCAAGACGATGATCTGATAAGAAGTCAACATCTCATCGGATCATCCGATCAACGGATCAACGGATCATATATTCTCTATTAAGATAACAACATACCAAGGAACAATAAAGTTTGATTTCTTGTTTTTATAGGATCTTTAATGTTGGTTGTCAGATTATCTGACTATTATGAAATAGTGTTGCATTAAAACGTTGCATTTTAGCGCTGTGTTTGGAATACTTGTTAGATATCATATTTTGATTGAGTAATGAAAAGGTTAATTTTTTTTAAATAATATTTTATATAAGTAGTAAAATTTCTTAGTTGGTAATTAACCAATTTAATAATTAAATAATCTTAATCTGGATAAAAAGCCTTATCTTTTTATATCAGAGGATTTTTTTTCAAACTTTTAATCCTTTAAACTTTTATTTTGAGTTGGCAAATAAGCAGAATTTGAATAAAAAGCTTTATCATTTTGTGCTATAGGGTAGATTAATATTGGTTACAATGGGGTATTATGAGCACCCCCCTGTAAATACGCCACTGGACAGACCAAAAATAATACAATCCGAGTCATCCTTGAGGAGGGGCGGCAATTGCCCTTTTGCCCTACGCCACTGAGCGTTGCATTTTAGCGTTGCATTTTAGCGTTGCATGAAAAGCCTTATCTTTTTATATTATAGGGTAGATTAAATTAAAAACGCTCAATTTTAGAGCCTTCTGAATTTTGGTGCTGGGTGCGGCCCTGAGTGATGTCATAGTTTAGTCTTATAAAAGAGTACTGATGAATTGCATTAATTTGAAATTGCAACTAGAAATTCGTCCGGATTGCAGAGATAAAAAATATAAAATGTCCGAAAAGCCGGAATGTCCGGATTACTGGAGTGTCCAGAATAAAGCGTGTCCGGATAAGCGAGGCTGTACTGTATTTAATTTTTTATAATTATTTATAGAAATTAAGCCTTTAAAATTATTGTTTTTTTAAATTTAATATTATCATATAATACTTATTTTAAAAGTAAATTGATTGTTCGTTGCAAAATACTGTTTTGCACTTTATTTGGAATGCAATCGAGAATATTTGAATTCTTCTGCGTATTGAATTAACTGAGCGAACTACCGTACCTACGTCTAAATTACATTCTTGGATTATTATGAGATTTTATATGAGCATTTTTCTGTAGGTTTTCTAATTTTAGACATTTTTAGTTAATGAATAGTAAAAACTTTCCTTTTATATTTTTTTCCAAAGAAATTGTGGTTTATAATAATATAATTTTTTTGTAATAATTAAATAAATGGAGTTTTCAAATAGCTTAAACATAATTAAGCTAAAACGAACTGCTGTTTTGGAAGGTTTTTGATTAGATAAAACAAAAATATTCACTTTTCCTTGGTTTTTAAGCGATGGTTTTGGTCTCCTACGATCATCTTCGCACCTACTGTCAATTGAATATATTGTAAACCAGCATATTATCATCATGACAAAATAGAAATGGGGGAAACCCATAGTATATCCACCCTTAATATTCAAATATTCTTCTTCTTCTTCTTTTTTTCACATTATATAATGCAATAGAAAAGCATATTTTACCAATCTTTGAGTAGTTTTTTCAAAAATTTCAAGCAAAATAATTTTTTGTGCTAGGCAAACCCGTTGTAAGCGCGAGGTAGTTGGGATAGCCACTAAAATGTTTGAGAAAATACACAACTTATAATTTTTCAATTCTATTTGAATGAAAATCATTCAAAAATTTTGACCAACTAAAATTTTATTAATATTTTACTTTACAGTTTAATATTTCACCATTTCCCGTTTGTGCATGCGTTATATCCCGAAAAGGTTATATATAAGGAGGTGGACTATTTTATTACAACATTTTGACGACGCTCGTCTGCAATTTGAAAGTATGTAAAATTCAAGTGTGAAAACATGTTTACAAAATTTATTGTGCTTTTGAAAATTATTGTTTTAATTTCTGCAGGTAAGATCAAACATTGCTTACTTTTTTGCATTAAAAGATAAATTTTTGAAAATATTGCTCAAGTGCGAAAGACAATTTTTAATAATTTTAATTGATTAATATATAATTAATTAATATATTTCAGTGGTGATAGAAGACCCTTTTCTAAGAAAAATATTCAATAACATTTTTTCTCTAAATTTATAATTAAAGCATTTTTTTTAATTTCCACCTTCTCATGGCGATAGCTCGGAAAATATCGATTTTTCAGTAAAAATAGTTGAGTGCTTTTTTAAAGAGCGTGAAATAATCTACAAACTAGATTAAAACCTTTTATTGTCTAAAATTAACGGTTTTCGAGTTATGAATTAAAGTAAATAAAAAAATGTTGAAAATCTCAAACTTCTATTTTCTTGGTGTTTTTCAAAACTCTGTATCTTTTTTACAAAATGTGCGTATTAAAATGAGGGTGGTCATTTTGAACATTTACTTAAATAATATTTATTAATAAAATAATTTTTCAATAAAAATAAAATTACGTGAATTTAATTTTTTATTCTTTGTAGCTGCCTTGTGCATTATTTTCTGATTTTCTGTGAAATGGATTAGCTTTTCAAGAATTGTTGATAAATAAAAGTTGTAGTTCGTTAAATTTCCTATCCGGAATGGGGCGTCAGATTTTTTGTTAAATGTTTCGTTTAAAAGATATATTGATTTGAAAAAAACCAAGAAAAAAAAAGTTCGAAATTTTTAACATTTTTTTACTTACTTTAATTCATAACTCGAAAGCCGTTGATTTTAGACAATAAAAGCTTTAAATCTAGTTTATAGATTATTTCACGCTATTTAAAAAAGTACCTAACCATTTCTACTGAAAAATTAATATTTTCCGAGATATGGCCACGTGAAGATGGAAATTTAAAAAATGGTTTAAAAAGGTCTAACTCTGGAAGGTTTGAATTTAGGAAAAAAATTTTGTTAAATATTTTTCTTAGAATTGTGTCCCCTATCACCACCGAAATTATGTAAAGTGTATCCGGGGACATCCTGTATAATAAAATTAATAATAATTATTCTTTTTGGTCAAAATTATTATTTTCTTCGAGATTGTTTATAAATTATTCCAGGTTTGCCTGATGAGAATCCGAAATTCGAAACCCATGATATTACCGTGTGGCAAACTATAATCTCGTAATTACATAGTTTTGATCTAATATATTATAGTATGCTGTTTATACAAAACAAAGAGATTCGTAATTTTTTACTTCCTTGTAAAACAAGGAAGTATTGTGATACCGATTTTTTTCGATTTCCAGAGAAATATCCGTTTTGACCGTTTTGAATTTTGGATTTGAGACACTTATAGCATCTAGTTGTGCACCTCCTATTTTTGGTTGCGTTTTGGTTTTGGTTGTCCGTGCCAAAAGTTGTAATTAATGACGCGCATGAATAGATTAACGAGATTCCTGTCCAATTATTATAAAAATTACAAGGAAGTTATGTGGTGTCCACATCAGATTTTTTTCACTTCAAAAATGTCCTAACGCCCGATAGAGGCATTTTAAGATTTTGAAATAAATAATGTTATTCTCAAAAATTCGGTATGTAGTATAAGAAAAATTTTAAAAAATTAAAAAATAAAAAAAATAAAATATAACAATTTTTTCTAAAAAAATTGAAATAATTTTTCTCAAAAACATTCTTTTTTCTAAAAATTTAATGTTTTGGGGGAGTTACCTGGCTGAATTCATTTTAATTCAGGGCTGGGTTAAGCTTATGTTCCAAAATATATTTTTGTTAAAATATAAAAATGAGGAGACCTGTACCTCTAGAAAACTCCTGACGCTTTAGTGGCATTTTAAAAGTTTGAAATAAATAATGTTATTCTCTGAAATGCTGTATAATTTTTATAATTACTATATTTTAATTTATATTAATTTTTATTTTATATTATTTATATATTTTTATAATTTATAATTTTTTTAATAAGAAAAATTACTGCTAATTTGATAATTTTGTAACTTTTTAATTGATTTTTGTCCACTTCCGTAGAACATCGTACTGGATTTTTAAAAATATGGAAATCTAAACTTTTTTCGAAAACACAAAAAAGCCATCTCTTTTTTGAAATTCTAATGTTTTTATAAGCCATGGACTCTCTAAGCTTCTTATAGTTATAATTCTGGTCTGTCAGCCAGGGATGTCGTTGAAATTTTTATTCAGTAATTTAATTTTTCTTTGGAAAAATTTGGTTTTTTGCGAATTGATTAACGTTGAGTCGGTATAGAAAAGTATATAGATAAAGTTTATAATATTTAAAGTTGAAAGTAAATTTATAATAAAATCAAATTTTTTACCGGTGCAGATGGTCGAGTTATCTCTTTACATTTAACTTTTCCAAATATCATATTAGTTATATCGAATTTATTAGAAAATTTTGAAGTTAGCCGGACGATATTTAAGTATTTTTTGTAATAATATACCATGGGAATCAGGTTAATTCATTCAACATTAATGAAATCTTGTTAATCCATTCGCGACCGTCACCGACGACGTTTGTCTCAAGCAGTAATGCATAATTTACCGATAGCACTGATTGCATAAACTACTTTTTTGGGAATATAAACTTTTATTAGGTAATTCAAATTAGTAAGTAGTAAAATTTAAATTCTTTACTGTTGAGGTTATTAAATTTTAAGTAGATGATCATAAATAATGTTAATAGGTAATTAACAGAAATAAATAATAATATTTAGTTAAACTGCATTAAGAAATTTTAAAATCAATAAATAATTAACTTTTAATTTGATTTTAATTAGAAAATAATCAAATATTTCACGTACCGCTGGATGAATTTGGATTAAGAACGTTAGATTGGGTAATCGATTATAGTCACGACACTGTAACATTCGAGATTCATATCCCCAAAAATTTTACTTGGTTTGCCTTTGGATTCTCAAACAGAGGTGAAATTTTTCCAGCAGATTATTGTGTATTGTGGTATAATTGGAAGGGAGAACATCAGTTTCAAGTAATCCAAATACAAATAAAATGCAATACTGTATTTTTTATTAATTTTCTTCTAAATAGGATGCACTAGCAGATGAAACAGGAGTTTTGCATTTGGACAAACAGCAAGATTGCCTTCATTTTAGAAGCATTCTTAGAAATGATGTTGTCAAATTTACATATCGCAGAAAATTTGATACTTGTGATCCCGATGACTATATCATTGAGGTAAGTGCTACTTCAAGGAGTAAATATCTCCAAAATTTTGGGTACACTTGTTTGGAATTCTATGGAATTCTTTGGAAATGTTTGGAATTTCTTGAAAATCTCTTAAATTCCTTGTAAATCCTGGAATTCTTTGGGAATCCCTGGAATTTTGTAAAATCATTGGAATTTTTTGGAAATCTCTGGAATTCCTTGGAAATTCATAAAATTCTTTAGATTAGAACTTGTTTGGAAATCATTGGAATTGCTTGGAAATCTCTGGAATTCTTTGGAAATCTCTGGAATTCCGAGACTTTTCTTTTATTCAAAAACCGTTGCGATGCCCGTTTATCAGCAAATGCTTTTGGGGAAGCACAAAGAAAACATTACACCTGTGATTTGGTGACTTGAAAAAAATACAGGCCAACCTCAAAGTTTAAACCTAAAATTTAATAAATAAATGAAAACAAAAGTTTGAGTTTAAAAATTAGCTGTACAATTTAACAATTGACAATTTCTTTAATTTTTTTCAAGGATGGTACAACACATCTTGTTTGGTCAAGTGGCAACGATCAACTATATCAATTGGCCGGATTAAATGTTAGTTCCCCCAAACTTGAAAACGGAATGACCAGAGTGCAACTGCTTCAAAATACTTTTATAAATACCAAACTACCACCAAACACTAAACAATTGGAGATATTAGCAGATCGTGTTTCAGTACCGGCAGAAGAAACAACATACTGGTGTCACATAGTCAAACTACCTGAAGAATATCGGGAAAAACGTCACGTGGTTCAGGTATGTCACATATTGTTTCTTTTATACTACATACATTTTGATTGAAGAGATATTTATGTATAGTTTGAATCTGCTATTCAAAGCAGCGGTGAAGGTCTTGTTCATCACATGGAAGTATTTCACTGTGAGGCTGATGTGAACGAAGAAATTCCACTGTATTCCGGGTCTTGTTTTGCTCCCGAAAGACCACAAGAAACGCAAAGATGCAAAAGAGTTTTAGCTGCTTGGGCAATGGGCGCCAAATCTTTTGTTTATCCTCATGTAATAAAATCGAATTTTTATTAACAATTTTTAAATTATGGTTTTTATAGGAAGCAGGTTTACCCATAGGAGGGCCCGATTTTAATCTTTACATTATGCTTGAAGTTCATTACAATAACCCACAAAAACGAAAAAGTATTAGATATTAAATAGAAAAAGAATAAAAAATAAAGTAATTTATTTTAGATTTAATTGATAGTTCTGGAATGAGACTTTACATTGCTCCAAAATTAAGACCAATGGATGCTGGTGTAATAGAGCTTGGTCTTGAATATACCGATAAAATGGCAATACCTCCTGGGGAGCAATTGTTTCCCTTGACTGGATACTGCATTACCGAATGTACCGCAGTTGTAAGTTGACCGTAAGTTACAAAAACAGTTGGTTTTAGTTCACATTTTTAGAGTGTACCACCACAAGGCATAACAATATTTGGGTCTCAATTACACACGCACTTAACTGGTGTTCGTGTTGTTACCCGCCATGTAAGAGATGGTATGGAACTGCCCGAATTAAATAGGGATAACCACTATAGCCCACATTTTCAAGAAATACGAAGACTTAAAAGGACAGTTAAAGTTCTACCGGTATGTTGTTCGGTGTTTTTCTCTAATTTCTTGTTATGATCTCTCGACGAACGTTTGAGATTTTCTGTTCTGCATTTATGCGGATCTTTGTCAATGCCAAGGTTAGGTCTAGCTAGGTAATTGAAAACAACCTAACCTGACCTAACCTAATCTAATCTAACCTGACCTAACATAATCTTTTTTTTTTTTTTTATTACGGCGTCGGAAGGGGGAAAATCTCCCAAAAGACACCACCAATCCGTATTGGTGGTAGTGTGGGATTTTTACCCACTAAAAACCCCCTCCCGTTGGAGTGTCGGGGACTCGCTCGCGCATTTCCTCTGGAACACTACCCGCTAGGTGTTCCGCCCTTTCGGGACTTTTTTCTTCTTACACTTGGTTGTTGATCTCTTCCTCTTGGTTTGTTCTTTGCTTCTTTCTCTGTTCGTCGCTGGATGTTAACATGTATTGGACCACGGTTTCTGGGGTCAAGAGTTGTCCCATTTTCGTGATCACTGCGGCTCTGTAGGGTTCCCATTTAGAACACTGGAACACCGTGTGTTCCACGGTGTCCTCCACGTCTGGGCAGTTGGGGCTGCTTGCCTTCTTGAATCAGAACAGGTAAGATTCGAAGCACCCGTGACCCGATAGTACCTGCGTCAACTCATAGGATGTTTTGCCATGGTCTGGGATGAGGCGGTACGACCATCTGCCCTTTTCGCTCTTGCTCCATCTGTCCTGCCATGCTTCTATTGATAGCTTTCTCAGGTGTTCTCTGAGTATCAGGGATGCCAGAGGATTGACGCTTCCGCCGACATGGTTTTATACCCCCTTTTAATTCGCAGGGCCATCTTCCGCTGGACCTTGGTCATTAAACCAGCGTATTTTTTCACTTTTAGTCCATCTGCCTATATGGGCGTCCCATATAGCATTATGGACTCTGCCACACTGGCCACGATTCTCCGCTTCCTCTCCGCTGGGCCACCGATGTTTGGGAGGAACCTGGAGATGGATGCCGCCGCTCTTTCCGCTTTGGATGTTGCTGCCACTATATGCGGACCAAAAGATAGGTTGTGGTTCACCTGTACCCCCAGCACCTTGATAGTCTTCTTGGGTGATAGTTCTATGCTTTCGTCTTCTGCAAACAAGTACTGCCTCGGTCTTTTCGGGTACCAGGGTCAGTCCCTTGGACGCCATCCATCTCCTTATGCATTCTATGGTCTTGGATGTTTTTTCTTCAATGTCTTCTTCTGTCTTGCCCACCACTATCGCATTAACGTCGTCGGCAAACCCTATCAGGGTGACGTCCTGTGGCAACGGTAGCGTGAAGACCTCGTCGTAGTTTACGTTCCACAGGAGCGGCGCCAATACAGAGCCCTGTACAACCCCCGCAGTGACGTCGTACGACATGTTCTGGTATATGATTGATCTGTGGTTAAGATAATCTGAGATCAGGTTATAAAGGGCTCCATTTATTTCTCTTTTTTCAAGTTCTCCCAATATGTGAGGGAGACGATGATGACGTAATTCCGCGTCTTCCATGTACCCATCCTGGCTCGGCTTACCGTTTTGGTTAAGACTTCTAGGGCGTGAGTTGTTGACCGCCCCTTCCTGAATCCAAACTGGCTTGGTGACAGTCCGCCATGAATTTCTACTTCGGCAAGTAATCTGGTCAGGATGAATCTTTCGTACACCTTGCTGAGATGATTTAGCAGGCATATGGGCCTGTAGGACGACGGAAGGTTTGGTGGCTTATCCTCTTTCTTTAGGAGGACTAGTCTAGCAGTTTTCCACTCCTGTGGAAATTTCTCTTTTCTCGCTAAGTTGTTCAGTGTCTCCACTACCCATTTGGGTCTCTCATCTCAGAGTCTTCTGATTACCCTTGCCGGGACATCGTCGGGACCTGGGGCTTTTTTGACGTTCATGCAGTTCTTTTATTGTGAGCTCTGGAATTGTATCTCCGCTCTTTTGTATGGTTCTCTCAAAGGCTGGGTGAGGCGGGAACAGCGTTTCTATGACTTTTTGAGTGTGTTCCTGGGCTAGGTCTAGCTTGGCCCTCACGCCCAATCTCTTGCACACGATTTTGTAGCCTTGACCCCAAATGTCCCTGTCTAGGTCAAGTAGTAGGTCATCCCACTTCTTCTTTTTGGACCTGCATATTTCTTTTTTAATGCTTTTTCTTTCCTCTTTGAGTTGGTATTTTAAGGTTTCGGTCTCTTTTGGGTGGTTTCTTGATATGCGGAACATTTTTCTTTTTATTTTGTTGCACGCTTTTCTGATTTCGGCTACTTCTGTAGTCCACCAATAGACCGGAGGTTTGTTGATCTTAGCTCTCGGTATGCAGAAGTTGCGTAATTCGATTAGATACTGGTCTAGGTCTTTTTCGGTATATTGACTTAAGGCGTTGTTGGTCAGGTATTCCTGGAACTTTTCCTCGTTAAATCTTTTATGGAAAAGATGGGAATGGTCCCATCTGGCTTGTGGTTTGGGTGGTTGGCCCCCCGAGGAGACGCTGAACGACACGTAGCGGTGGTCGCTGTGGCTTTCCTCCCGGAGCACCTTTCATGATGTAATCTGGCTGCTCACTTTGGAGGTAGCCAGGGTAAGGTCGAGTACCGAAGTGTAAGTCCCCCGTTCGAATGTATGATCTCCCTCGTTCATCAAAACAAGGTCGCGTGCGGCCATAAGTTCCGAGAGCAGTCTCCCTCTTCGGTCTTCCTTGGGGGACCCCCACTCTGGCGACTTTGCGTTGAAGTCCCCCCCTACTATGGCTTGTCTTTTTCTGATTCTTATGCTGTGGAAGAGTGTTTCCAAGTGGTCCGTGACTTCCTCCTGCGGCTGGTTAGGGGAGAAATATACTGAGTAGACATCGTAGTTCTCCAATTCCACCCAGACGTATCCAGCGCCCCGATCGGAGTTTTTGATCGGGATATCTGCTAATATAGCTATTGCAGCTAACATAATCTAATCTAACCTAACCTAACTTAACTTAGAGCTTCAGTAATTGGAAATAGCTTTAGTAAGTTCATGTTTCAGAAGGTCTAGTTCTAAAGTTATTGAAAGCTTCATTCCCTTGTTATTCCAGGAGCATAAATAAGTTTATTATTTTCAGGGAGACGCTTTGATCACAACTTGTGATTACCATACAGTGGACAGGGAAAATATAACTCTTGGTGGTTTTGCGATTAGTGACGAAATGTGTGTAAATTACGTCTACTACTTCCCTGCTATTCCTTTAGAAGTTTGTAAAAGTTCCATCAGTGATCAAGGTTTATCAACATATTTCAAATATATGCAAAAGTAAGTAAGTAATCCGTATATCCTTTACGTTGTTACAGTTTTGTATCTTAGCTGGGAAGATCAAGAAACCAATAACGACGAAATTTCAAAGAACTACCAAGCGATAAAATGGAACAAAATGAGAATTCAATTATTGCACGATGTTTACCACGAAACACCCATCAGTATGCAATGTAATATGTCAAGTGGAAATCGTTTTTCTGGATACTGGGAAAATTCCCCTCTTCCAAAAGTTTCAACACCTCTTCCACCACCGACAAGAAATTGTCAAGATGCGGATGAAAATCTCTAAAACCCAATGTTCCAAATAAAAATTGTAGAAAAAGTATTTCATGTAAAGTTATAAAAAACAAAACAATTAAATGTTACATCAAACCTAAAAAAAAAATTTAAAAAAATATCTTTGGGAAATTAAAAAAATTTTCAAGTTAATAATAGTAGTTTATGTGATCTAAAGTACATTACTTTTCGCACTAGTGCGAAAGCAGATGGTTTGCATAAGTTGAACAAAAGCAGCCGAATAACGGAATAACGGAATAATGGTACTGGTACCGCAAGTGATCATTTTTATGTTTTCTTAACTTAAAAAAAATTAAACTCATTAATAATAATTATATATTTGATGAAACAGCTACATATTTGGCAAATTACATAGGTGTACATGCAAATTGCATTTAATCATTTTTCAAAAAAATACTCGTATCTACCACGTAACAACAAAAAATAAATTTTATATAATTTATTAATATTATCGAGACCAATCTTCTGGTCGCCTCGTCTTATGTCTAATGTTCCTCTTGTTTAAAATTTTTTATTTCCCGAACCACATTAGCGCTGGTCGTGAATGGATTAACGAGATTTCGATTGGAAACCGTTCGATGAAGGAATTCCATGACAAGGCGACTGGAAATTTGGTCTGCGATTTTAATATGTAGATATTTTCAAACCAAAAATTTTTGGAAAAAGAATTAAATTTACGTATATGTACACAAAAAGTTCAAAGATATTACATTCGAAAACAAAACGGGAAAAAGGGGAAATTAATTTAAGGTGAAATTAATAACTCTTCTTGTATACTTAACGATTTGGCCAAATTGCTCTTAACTGTTCTAAATCCTTCTGGTTTCACTTTTTCTTTATTATACTGTTCACAATATTCCTAAAAATAAAAGTTAGCTTGGAGTTCAAATATCGGAATTTTAATTTTTCACCTTCAATCTGCTTCCCAAGAATACTGCTCTTTCTCTTTTCTTAATCATGGAATCTAAAGGTAATAACCATCTGTTCTCATGACACTCTTCGGCAGTTGGCCTTTTGCTAAAATATCAAAATTATAACTGGAAAAAAGTTTCAAGAAACTCAATTACTTTGGATGGCGCTTGAAAATCATCATAATGAATCTGTTTCCTTCTTGAGATAACTCTTGATAAAGATACTCGAATCTGTATCGGACAAAACTGATATTTTGACGCGTTTCGTTCGTATCTTGTCCTTGGAATGGTAATACACCAGATAGCATGACATATGTTAATACACCTAACGACCAAATATCTGTTTGAGGATATGCCAGTTCCTCATTCAATACCTCGGGAGCTAAAACCTTGCAATTAGTTTACAGTTTGGGCCAAAAATGAAGTCTTACAAATATAGTCTGGATGACCAACTACAGGAACTTTGGTACCCAATTTTGTAACTCTATGTGCACATCCAAAATCAACCAATTTTACTTGTACAGATCTTAAACCACACATTACAATATTATCTGGCTGAATATCCAAATGGCAGAGATTCCTCCAATGAAGATATTGCAACCCATCCAACACCTAAAAGATAATCTCAGTAATAGATTGGATTTTGGGATTATTGGTCCAGATATGATCTGTTTACTTACTTGAGATACTATCGTTGCAACCGTTTCTTCAGTATATTCGTGTCTACTAGCTAAATAGGTGAGAACGTTTGATCCTTGTAGTTTTTCCATTATAAACGTGGCAACCTCGGACGAAGTTCGGTAAGCTTCCAAAAGTCCAGCAATTCGTTCGTGACGTAGAGAACGTAAAGCCGCGAATTCTCCATCTACATGTTCCGTTCTTTCCGAATTAAGATCTAACAGTTTAGCAACCACCAATTTATCTGACTTCTTATCTATTGCTTTCAAAACGTTGGAGTAGTGACCTCTGTAAAAATATGCGTTAGCTAGATCTAAACCAAATAAGATGATCTTACTTGTAAATTTCAGAAATATATTCGTATTGTTGCGTGGCATCTTCGTTAATCCATTCCACGGGATTGGACTCCAAGGCGTAATCTGGACGTAGTTTAACTTCAGGCTCAACTGACTTTCCGCTGTCTGTTATTTGTTGCAAATGTCTCATGGCTGTACTAAGTTCGATTTTGGGCGCTCCTACAATTTTTGAATGGAAATAATAGTGTTTTTGGCTTTATTCGGATGATCTATCTTCTGAGATAGATACTTCTTTCATAATCCCAACCAAAGCATAGCTATCTTCTGCAGTAGACTATGTAGTAGACTATGCTACTGTCTAATGTCAAAAGCTTTGGTTGGGATCTATCTAAGAAGATAGATCCTAAGACTGAAGTCAAAAAACTTTTCTGATTTATCAAATTACAGTCAATTTTTAAGTTTATTTTCCAAATAATTTTATTTACTAGACTTACCTGTCTTTAAAGTCAAAATTGCCGCCGAGGGCACACCTTGTTCGCTCCACCCAATCGCATTACAGGCGGCCAGTCTAAACAGGTACTTTTTGTTTTGTTCAAGGTCGCTCATTAGATAGAATTCGTGATCAATATTATCTACTTTTTTAATCCATTCGTGACTATCGATTAATTTATACTGCAAACTGTAACATAGAACGGCAGAATTTCCATCATGCTTAGGTGCTTTCCACGTCAAAAGAATTTCTGAATCTGACACTTGGTTTGCTTCTGGCGAATCTGGAGAATCTGGTACTTGGCCGTAAACAATTCTGGTCCACGCAACCGTTTGTCCAACCTTGTTGCGGGCAACCACTCTGTACATTCCAACATCAAAACCAAGCGCAGGAGATAACTTAAAATGCGTCCTTCCGTCAGAGTCCGTTGTAATTGATAAGCGGGCCGATTCCACCACAATAGCATCGTTTCTAAAAGTGTCAAATTAAAAAAGAAGTCATTTTGGGGGCTTGGTTTAGTTACTTGAACCATTGAATAGATGGTTTTGGATCACCAACAACAAAACAAGTCAAGTCCACGTCTCGACCTTCCACCATGGCAGTGACTTGGGGTTTTTCCCTAAAGAACGGCAGTCTGCCATCTTGTTTGCTCTCGATCATTGCTTCAGCCTCTGCGTAGGTATCTAGACGGGGTCCTAATTCGCGACGTAATCTTCTGATGCTGTACGACGACACGTTTTCAGATCCGTATTTGTTAATTCGGGCTTTCCTTTCATCGTCGATTTCTTCATCCATTACGTCCATAAACCTACGGCGTTCGCGAACTACGGGAGTCTATCAAAATAGAATGTTAACAAAACCGTTTGTTCCTCTCGGCATCGTACTTACTTCCCAATCAAAACCATTTTCGTTTGATACTACAAGACTACGTCCCGGACCACGGTTTGCGGCAACCTTCATGTACTCTCGTACACGTACGGGAAAACTAACGTCACGTAACTGCAATAGATACGTATCTGGCCCATTTTGATAGCTGAAACGAATTTATGATTTTTTTGGTGATAAAAACCTAGAGTATAACTTACTGGCTCTCGGATTTAAACAGTCCAATTTCGTAATTTAGAGGAGATCTGCTAGGAAGTTGCTCTTCCCACGTTCTTGGCAATGGCAAAACATGTTTCCTTTGTGGCGATGGAGATGGTGGTGGAGTGTACGATTCTCCTGGTGGATAAACCATTCGCGACGGATGAGTGAAAGCTGTTTCTAATCTACGTCGTCTAAACCATCTTCTGCATGATGCATTATCATACCATTCTCTGTATAGAAGATAATAACTGCTTAAATATTTTGTACTGATTTGATATTCGTCCCTATAAGTTCTATCAGCTCTTTCTAGCCAAGGATGTCTCAAGGCTGCGTTAATATCCAATCGACCACTTGCATCGTACACCAACAGCTTTGAAATGAAATCTCTAGCTTCCACACTGATGTTACACCACCAATCCATATCGAACGACCAAGTACCATCTATAATCCTATTAAGAGTTTCTCTGTCGTCTTTGCCCAAAAATGGCGACCTTCCAGATAACAATATAAAAGTGATAATTCCAATACTCCACATATCTTGTCCGTATCCAGTTCCTTCACCACGTACTGCTTCGGGACACACATATTCGGGTACTCCATACCATAGAGGATATAAATTACCAGATGTAATGCGTCTGGAAAGACTAAAATCGGTAATCTTAATTTCAGTTGAACCAGGATGAGTCAAAAGAATATCTCCAATCTAAAACAAAGTTTTGTAAACTTTCACTAAAACTTCCATTATTTACCTACATTTAAGCCCATGTGTCCATAACCTCGCTCGTGCATGTATTGGAAGCCCTGAAGGATTTGCCTGATGTAACCAGCGATTTCACTTTCGGTGTACCAATCTCTTTTGAGTAAGTAATCTTTAATCAATTCACCTCCCCCGCCTAATTCCAACAACAAAACCAAGCGGTCTTCCGATTCGTAAGCTTCGTGAAGCGAAATTAATCGCCGATGACGCAATTGATTGAGTACATCCAACTCGTTGAACATAAACGGACGGAATTCTCCACGACCCTGCATTATTTTTGCAGCGTAGTTGTATCCTAAAAGAAATGTTGAAAAAATTACAAAAACTCAGTAGAAATGCAAAATTGGTAGCAGCGGTGGGAACACTTTATGTAACTAATAGGAATTCTTATGAAATTTTGAGGAAATCAGGGAGATTCATTAGAAACTTTTGAAAACTCAATTAATAAACACAAACTTACCGTTACTGCGATCAACTGCATGATAAGTAATGCCTTGGGTTCCTCTGCCAAGCTCATCTCCAATATCGAAAAAGTCTTCAAACAACTTCTTTTTGGATTTAATAACAGAAATTGGACTGTAAGTGTGGAATTTGTATTCGGAATCACTTTCGTCTACATACAGCATCGCACTGCTGGAAGTGGAGCCAGCCACGTTTCGGGCACTCACCGAATACAAACCTAAATCTCTCAAAATAATATCATCGATAGTAAAAATGCACAGATCCGGTTCGATGAATTTGATCTAAAATAAAAAATTTAGTTCATATGACTTTCTCAAATGTTTCTTACTTGTCTAACCTTAACTCGACTTGATTCAACCACGGGCTTCCAATCCCTGTACCATTTGATTTCGGGATATGGTTTCCCAGTAATGCGAGCTTCAAAACGAGCTTTTCCACGTATCATACTGTATTGAATTTCTGGTCGTCGGATGAATTCTGGAAATTCGGCAATTTCAAGCCTCACTCTTTGCCTTGCAATACCATGTTCGTTGGTTGCCACTGCTTCGTACCACCCAACGTCTCGTTCCAGCATCCTGTTATAAAATAAAATGTATTTTCTCCTGTTGATCGAATAATGCAAAACTTACTTATTGATGAATAAAGTAGCTTGTCCATTTCTGGTGTAACTCGTGTCAAATCTTCCCCCGCTTTCTATCGGTTCATCGTTGAAGAAATACTCCATTTTTGGTTTTGGATAACCGTAAACATACCAAAATAAGTTGGAGTTTTGGTCCTTCATGCCATATTGAGTAGGGTGTTCCTGGCGCAAAAATCTTGGAGATTGGGACATATTATCGTGAGGTGGTCTTTCAATATCAAAATCATGAGGGAAGTAAGGACTACTGTCCGGATGGAATGGTATTCCCAGTGGAAGGTGTGTGTTGAACTTGGGTGGATCTGGTTCAAGTTTTTGTCTAAAACATAACAGATTACTTCCATGTTAGCAGATTAAACGCCGAGAAATACCTGTAAGTAGTTGCATAAGGTGAAGGATCACTGATTCCATATTTATTTTCTATACGAATTCTAAATCTGTAATCTCTGAAGGGTTCTAGGTTTCCTACCGTGCAATCACAATTTCTGATTCCAGACCGTGCGGTAAACCAATCTCCTTGGGGAAGTTCGCACATTTCCAGTTGGTATGTTACGGGTGCTCTAGCATAAGATGGAACTGAAGGCTTCCACGATAAAGTGCAGTGTCTGTCTGTCATACGAGAGATAATCGGAGGGTCGGATAATGGCACCGGTATTCCACTTTTTTGGTGTTTATCGAATTCGGTGTATTCATCTGATATTGGTTTTCTTGGTTTGGCGTCGATGTCTAAAAATATTTAAAAGTTATCTTCTTGTGGCAATAAAAAAAACCGCATTACCATCAAACTGCAATTTGGCGTAACAAATATCGCTACCATGTTCGTTTGTAATTTTGCACGAATATTTTCCCAAATCGTCTTCACTAATTTTGGCTATGGTAAGTCGTAGTAATCCAGCTTGATCCATTTCCATTTTGATGCGATCCGATGGCTTCAACTTTTTATCATTTCTGAACCATTCGACTGTTGGTTCAGGAAAACCAGTAGCGCACGCCGTAAATTTCGCAGTCATTCCTTTGTACAAATCCATATCTCCAATGCGTTTCAAAAATGATGGAGCTTCTGCTTTTAATGGAGTTGTGCTAAAACATTTTTTGGTTAATTACAATAAATTTCAACAGAGTAAACACTAACATTTCATCCACTACGCTAAGTTGAGCTTCGCAGGTATCCGATCCTTCTTTGTTAACGGCAAATGCTCTGTAAAGTCCAACGTCGGATGGCTGGCAGTTAAAAATGTATAAACTGCACAAATCACCATCAGTCTTCATCTTATATTTATTGCTTGGAGCAAGTGCAGTTCCCTCTTTATACCAAGTGATTTCGGGAGTTGGAACGCCCGAAACTTTTCCAGCCAATTTCGCGTCATGATCAAGAAGCTGAAGATTTAAATTTTTTACGACTCCAATATCAAAATAGTTAAACATTCTCTTACCTGTTGGGTATCGGTAAACCTTTGTGTAAATCGAGGAGGAGAGAAAACTTTATGGATGATAGCTTTTCCATCGGCTATATCAGAACCCAAAGCATTGGTTAGCTTCACGCTGTATTTTCCCGCATCTGAAGGAGAACAATTATCGATATGAAGTCCAACTTTTTTTCCATCGCAGGTCAATAAAATTTTCTCGGATGGTTCCACCGGTTGGTCGTCTTTGAACCACTCCACTTTTGGAATGGGATTTGCAGTGAAAGGAATTTCTATTACCAACGGTTGGCCTTCATCGGCAACGGCATCTCTGATCGATGTCAAAAACATGGGTGCTTCTTCGGGAACGCCTTCTTTGGTTGATGGAGTTACCGAGAGAATAGCCGACGATTCGGTTTCTCCTGCTTCGTTGCTCGCTATAGCTTTATAAGACATTGGATCGCGTTGGATGTCGCATGCATCTATTAATAAAATACTGGTACCATCTGGTAGATCGGTGATCTTGATGTGTTGATTATCGGGAACGACTTCCACACCATTTCTCGTCCTAGCCAAGAAGACACGTTAATCATATGTCCATGTGAGTATTAAAGAAGGCTTACCATGTGATTTTTGGAGGTGGAAATGATTTTGCTTTAACTTCGAGTTTTGCTGGAAAACCTTCGACTACGGACATCGGTTGGAGTCTTGTAATGAATTCGGGCTTAGTGGGTCTCTTGTCAATTGTAACTTTAGCATCGATTTCTCCTTCTCCCAATTTGTTCGTAGCTATTAGTGTGTAGGTACCAGCGTTTTCAGGTTTAACACAATCGACTATAAGAGCTACGTTTCCATCGGGATGTTGTTCCAAATGGACGCTCGATGAAGGACGAATTAGAACTCCATCCTTTTCCCATTTTATTTCCGGAAGAGGATAACCACTAACCTGGGCTTCTAACCGAATTGGTTGACCTTCAACAACTTGCACATCCTTGATGCACTTAAGAAATTTGGGTCGTTGGGGTCTTGCTGAAAGCTAAATGTTATTTCCAAAAATAAAATTTGGAGTTGCTTACGTGTAACTGCTACAGCACAAAGCGAAGAAGTTTCACCATTTGGATTTTTAATCACAAGTTTGTACGCTCCACTATCGGCCGGCGTGACTTTATCGATGTACAGTTTAACAGTTCCATCTGGTGATATGGTGGTTTGAATGTGATCACCCACGAGTGGCTCTCCGTTCTTCAGCCAAGCTATCTGAAATCAAACTTTTGAGATTCTGTGATTAAGATTTTAGAAGTGGAAAGCTTACGGTAGGTTTGGGACTTCCAGAAACTTTAGCAACAAGCTTTAACGGTTCTCCCTCGTTAATATCTTGAGAACGATCCAACATTTTTCCAAATGTAGGAGCCTTTTGCACCATTTGAATTTTTGCCACTGTCTCAGCTTCTCCTACTACATTTTTGGCTACGGCTTTGTACTAGCGGGAAAAATAAACATAACACAGGTTCCAGAGTTAAGTTGATAAGATTGTAACTTACTTGGCCAATATCACCTTGGCTGTATTTTGGAATCGTTAAAGTGCTGGTAAGTTGGGGTTCCGTTTTGGTGACAACTTTATGATCATCGTCTTCGTCCAATGGTTTTCCATTAAAGAACCAACTAATTTCGGGCTTTGGAATTCCGTCAGCTCTGACCATTAGAACGAGCTCTTCGGTATCTTCTACTTCAGCATTGGATAATGCAGTTATAAAGTAAGGTTTTTCGGCTAAAATGATATGCAAAATATTATTTATGGTTATTACGTATATTCAGCACTTTTCCCCAAAATTATGCCCAATCGTATTGAAGATATGGCAAAAAAAAAAGAATGGGCAAAATTTTGAAGAGAAAACTACAAAGCTCTGTGAAACCAAGAGAAGCAAAATATTATGTTTTAGTGTCAGCTTGTGTTTTGCAGTTTTTAGGTCAATGAAAAATAAGCGATTTATTATTTTTTGCTTTGTCAAAATTTTAAAAATTATTATGTGTAACTTACGTGTAGGTCCAACTTCCTCTGTAAATTATTAGATATTTAATAATATAATAATGTATAATAGTAGTGGTAGAGTTTAGCAAGCACTACGTAATATTGTGTTGCGAATTCTGCTTGCAGAAAAACTGAAAGTGGCTTGTTGAATGGTTTTGTTTGGTTTTTGACGGATAACCTAAGTGGGGAAGAGCATGCTGGACCCCTCTGGAAGCTTCACCAAATGGAAAAAAATTTTCTATAAAGTCGCGGAAAAATTTAGAAAGTAAGAATTGGGTAGAGTACTGTAGAGCTGAGGCAAATATATAATCAAACAAGTGGTACATGAATAGAATACGTTAAGATCAGATCCTGGTACACTTAGGGAGCGGAGTAGCAGTACCTTCCAAACAAAAAAAAAAGATTAGGGTAAGTTTGAATTAGTTAGGTTAGGTTAGGTTACCGCGGGGTTCAGTGCTCCGAACAACCTTGTAGACTGCGATGTACAACGGCATCCTGAGGTTCATGCTTCCCGATGGAGTGAGAATCATCGGATTCGCGAGCGACATCAACATGGTCGTTGTGGAGATTGACGGAGACAAGTTTGCAATCAAGGCAAACAAGACGATAGAGATGATCGCCGAGGTGGGCGAAGACCAGAGGTCTCGCGCTTGTTCCGGAAAAGTCCGAAGCCGTGGTGGTGTGTGGAAGAAGACTGGAGCCCAGGGTAGACATCTATCTAAATGGTGACCCGATAGCAATAAAAAACGAGGTCCTTGGAGTGGTGGTGGACAGATACCTTAATTTCATCTCACATATTAGGACGGTCTTGGCAAAGGCGATGGCAACAGCATCATCGCTCGTCTGCCTTATGTAAAACATCGGAGAACCGAAGGCCGTGAAGAGAAAGACCCTCCTTGCCCCCAATGGACCTTTTGGCGCGCGATAGGGCAAGAAAACACTAGGGGTACGACGATGACTTCAGTGAAGTGTACGCGGAGTGGCAAACTAGGTGGACGCTTCCGGAAGTGGTAGGTGGACGCATCGACTCATACGGGATGCTCTCCGGCCATAGCTGTTTCAACGCGTATCTGTACCGCTTCAAGAGGACAGCGAGAGACACGTGACGCTACTGCGTGTAGCCAGATACCGCCGAGCACACCTTCTTCAAGTGCTGGCGGTGGGAGAGACCAAGACAGCTTCTCTCTCTGGAACTCGGGGAACTGCTCTCCCCGGAAAACATTGTTCAGCATACACTAACAGACGAAAGAAACTGGAAGAAGATCGAAACATACATCTTGTCGATTCTCAACACCAAGGAACTGGCCGAAAAAGTAGAGCAGACTGCAGCCAGTCAGAAAGATGGAAACCCGAGTACAGAAGAAAACGAGTAAAATTCCAAGAAGAAACGGATAGATGGCAAGAGCAGGCTGATAACAGTGACAGCCGCCCTCAGGGTAGACCCGATGAAATGCCGAGAGGCGAAACCAGGTCCCTAAAGTGAAACCTCAGACTCCCGGACTACATTGATTTGGAGTCTCTTCCAAAATTTTCACCTTCCTGCTCTAGGTTAGGTGAGGTTTGAGTTTCATTCGATTAAGTTTGGTTCAATTTGTCTCAACTTTAAAGAGACATTTTAAGCTGGAGAATTGCCGGAAGGGGAAACAAAAAAGCTCTTCTTTTAAGATTTGAAATTACCAGGGAGTCAGATTTTCAAGAGATAATACATCTAGCTCTTTATTGCCACCGTCACGGTGCATGGATGGCTGTCAAATTAAAATATTACGCGATGCTTGCTAAACTGTAAAGTAAAGAAAACTCAAAAACAACTTACTAATAGTTTTCAACCTGGTATCTGATGTAGTTTCCCCAATTTCATTTTTGGCGATAATTTGGTACTTTCCTTCATCGCTTAATTCGATATTCTCAAAAATTACTTTATATAAGTTATTTTTTAAGTGTTCTTCAATTTTAATGTTTTTCTTAGATTCCAATGGTTTTCCATCCTTGGTCCTGCAACGTATTTATTATTAAAATGAACATTTTAGAAACTTACTTAATATATTGCTTACCAGGTAACTTTCGCTGCGGGATGAGCAATGACTGTAGCCGAAAATTCACCCGACTCGCCAGGAATCACCTTGATTTCATTCGGTCCTTCAATTTCAGGACGAAAAACGATGGTCAACTGAGCACTGCTTTCACATTCTCCCCACTTATTTTTGGCTTTTATTTTATACTTTCCGCTATTTTCCTGTTCACCTATAAGAAAATTATTACGCCGAATCGACAGTATTTTCGACCTTACTTTTGGGTATTGAGAGCGAAAACGTGCACTCTTTGATATCATTTTCAATCTCATGGTCGTCGGCATCCAAAACTATTTTATACTTTTCAAACTGATCTGGTGTAATGTCCTTACCATCAACGCACCTGTAAGAAAATAATTGAAGTTTTGCCTTAAAATTTCCTTACTTACCATGTAACATCGGGAACAGGCTCTCCAACTATAACAGTTGAAAGTTTTGCAGGTTTTTCCTTGAGAATTGTTTTGTCTATGAGTTCTTCTTTAACTTTTGGCCTTCTCAATTCCGCTTCAGCTAAAGATTAACAGCATAAAATGTGAATATTTCAATTACAACAATTTCTTACGGATAACAGTTAATTTGGCCTGACTTTTGGCATCTCCCACTGGATTGACAATTTTGCATTGGTACACCCCTGCGTCTTTCTTCTGCAGTTTCTTTATCTCAAGTTTATATTCATCTCCACTTTCTGAGATGGACACATGGCTGTCTGCTTTCAGAGGCTTCTCATCTCTAGTCCAAACAGCTGTTGGCTTTGGATTTGCTGTTGCCTTTACCACGTAGCAAATGTTGAGCGATTCGTACTGAGACTTGTCGTTCAGATTCGAATCGAGGATTTTCGGAAGGGCTATTTAAAAAAACAGTTGTTTAAACACTTTTAACACCAAGATTTTCCAAGTAAAGCGCTGTAATAATTAAGTGATTTTATTTATTTTATTTTGTTACATTTTATTATATTTTATTTACTGTTTTTAATAGAATGGAAGATTTTTTACTTATTTATTTAATATGTTGATTTTTAGAAATTACTCTTGATTATTCTCGACACTTTTAACTTACATAAAGTTGAAGTGGATACTTACCCAATTGTTAATAGTCCAACTAAAGCTAAGAAAAGCGGAAAATTTTAATGCGCCTGATTTTGAGTGTTAGATGCGCAATGAATACATTTTTAAAATCAACTTCCAGAAGGCTGTTTCAAATAAAATCAATAAAATAATAAAAAATTATATTTGGTGTAACTTAGAAACCTGAAGATTAACTATATTTCGTGTGAAACATGTGGTGCTAATTAAAAATTAAAATAAATACCCATATAGCACAAATATTGGCGCAATACTGGGCCAATATTGGGCCAATATCCGAATGTGAACATTTTCCAATATAGGCGCAATATTGAAAAACAATATTGGTTCATTATTATAAATCAATATTGAGCCAATATTGAAAATCAATGTTGGGCCAATATTCAAATGTGAACATTTTCTAATATTAGTGCAATATTGAAAAACAATATTTGGTTTCGATCGAATTTCAAAAATTTAGACAAAAATTTTTTTGTATTTTTTTTTTTAATAAAATTGAAAACCAAATGTTTTTTTAATATTGGTTTTTTTAATATTAATATTTAACCGATATTGGCTGAAAATCAGAAATCAGTATTGGTTATCAATATTGACCCGATATTGCACCAAGCTACAGTCAATATTGCTGCAGTATTGATTTTCTTTATCCCCGCAATATTTATAAACAATAACATCGGTCCAAAAATCGGCTGAAAATTGGCAGACAATATTGGCTCATTATTTTACTGAGCTAGAGCAAATATTGGTCCAATTTTGATTTCCTATAATTATGAAAAACAATATTCGACCGATATTGGCTTTATCAATTATTGTCAATATTGGCCCTATATTAAGCCAAGCTACAAGCAATATTGGTCCAATATTAATTTACTATATCGGCGCAATATTGAAAAACAATATTGGGCCGATATTGGATGAATCTAGCAATACTGCACCAACATTCAATATTGGCCCAATATTGACCCAATATTGCGTCAAAGTTATGTGCTACATGGATATAATCTTAGGGGGCTATTCTAACAATAATGGTTTGTTCAGTTTACAACTTTGAAAAATTCCAAACAGCAGTAGATAGAATTGATCGGTAGCTCTACGCTAAACGTACAACCTTCTAGAAATTGAGAAACTTACACAATGTACATTGAAAGCTGTATAAGCCAATCAAAACTGGTATGAAAAGTGATAGAATAATTTTTGATTAATCAGTGTAAACATGCCCAAGTATAAAAGTGCTTCGTGTGCAAAGTATGTACAGCTGGTGTGCTTTGTTAAGTCAATGCATAGTGTAGTGCACAAACCTTCCATGATTGCTTCATCTTTATCAATTTTGTATGGTACAGATTCCTGTTCACCATCATCGTTAATATTGTTTTCATCGCCATGCAGTCTACCGTTTAAATTTACCTCAGAAATGCTTGGTCTATGTTCGATTTGAGTTTCCAAAACCTTTTGCTCACATTTTTCGAGCAAAAGAGCCTGATCGTGTTTTTTAGAAACGCTTTCTGTGGTGCAGGCTTTTGGTATATCCTCATCTACATGCTGGATGCAGGCTTTCTCCACAAATGGCCCCACAGCACCAACGTCAAGTTTCGGGGTTTGTGGCTGGGCCAATTCTTCTTCAACAGAGAACTGACTTTCAATCTGAATATTATTTATTTTGACTTGGTCTACTTCGCACGATAAACCCTTCTGTGGTTTTGGTTTGGGAGTTTCTGTACCTTTATTGGGTTCCACAATTTCGTCATTTGTAGAAAATATAATTTCGGATTTTTCCGGAAGTTCATCTTCGACAATTACAAATTGATTGTTTTGGATTACCTCCCCATGATTACTTTCAGTGTTACCTGTCTCAGCACGTTTTGCTGCAATTTCAAATTGTGTTTTGACCAAATTTTCCGATTCGTCTTCTACTTCTTCAATTCTTGTCGTATCGAAGGTAACTACTTTTCCTTTAAGGGAAGTTTTTCTTGGCATCTGATCTACTTTAGGCGCATCTTCTTCGGTTGTTATAGTGCCAAAGTCTGGCTTTTCTAAAATACTTTTGCTGCAATAGTCATCTGGAGAATATGGTTCTTCCACTATCGGTTCGGATCGTATGGTATCGTTTTTTTCATCGCTAAAACCTATTTGGAAGAGTTTAAGGTTGTGTGTTAAATGATAACTGTAATGTTTTCCTGTTTGATAAGCAAATAAGCAAATGTCATGATCAAGCTCAATAGAACCAATTGTTCTACTTCTGTGACAAATGAAATAGCAAAATCTATCTTTGAATACTTACAAATATTAGCAAGTAAGTAATATTTAGTTTTGTGCTACGAGAAAATGTTACCTTCATCGGATTCGTTTTCTTGAGCTACGTCTGGTTCTTTTAACTTAAGCTCTTCAATTACAACTTCGTCTTCATTATCGACCACTTCTATTTTGAATTTTTGTTTTTTAGGAGGTTCAGTCTCTTCAATTGCGTCAGTATGTGTTACTTCTGTTACAAATGTTTTAATTGAATAATTTGGTAAGGTCGAATAATTGCAACGAAATTAAAGAAATTTTATGTAGGAGGCGGATACATTTAGGGGGGGTAAAATACTTACAAAAGTATGAGGCCCCAAATGGAAAACTCTGAATTTGCTTTTAAAATTAATTATATCTTTTTTTTTCTTTTACGTAACTTAAAACTTAAAAATAGTTAACTCTCCCCCCCCCCTCACTTCCCAAACTAAAATATTTTACTGTTGCCGCCCTTTTGTACACCTAACTTCATTAAAATATCATTAAAGCGAGTAGGACACAGGTTGATAAGTTAATAGACACCTTACACGATCAATCTACTGTTAGTAACCGTTGCGATGCCCGAAAAGCAATGTTCAACCATTAATAATCCAAAAGTAAATCTTAGCTTAAGAACTTGTGTCTGCATCGCTGAAGAATCGATTCATCAGTCCAAAATTTAAATAAAATCCATTTGAATTTTGGTTCCTGATTAACTGATGAATCAACTCTACTCGGAATTTTGTGAATTATAAAAACTGCACTTACTTTGTACAGTAACAATGCTTCTGCTACTAACAGTTCCTAAAGTATTTGTGACTACAACTTCATACTCTCCTTGTTCTTCGTATTTGATCAAATCAACCGCCAGGTGATAAGTTTCGTAGCGCTGGGAATCCCGGGTGATCTTAATACGCGCGTCTGTAGTTACTTCACGACCATTCCTCAGCCATTTCACCGATGGCTCTGGACAAGCCTCAACTTCTACTTCCAAATGTAGCGTTGCTCCTTCGTCGATCGTTGTATCTTTCAAATGTTTTACAAATCGAGGTTTGCCTAACAACGCAAAATGTTAGTTTTGTACATTTCATCACTTAACCCTACTTACAGTTAACGGTAAGTTTCGCACTCGTCTCGATTTCACCTAACTCATTCACAAGTTTACATTTGTATTTTCCAGATAAGTCACTAGTGACTTCCTTGATCACCAGCTTAGATCCATCATCAGATTCGATCTTGGTGAATTCCGAACGAGATTCGCTGATTTCCATTTCATCAAAGTACCACTTGATCGTCGGTTTTGGGAAGGCTTCAACTTTAACATCCAATTCTACATTCTTTTGATGCTCATTCACCGTCATATCGGAAAGACTCTTGGTGAGCTTCGGTGGAACTTTAACATTCACTCGGCATTCGTCATCTACGGAACCATGAATATTTTTGGCTTTAACTTTATAGCTGGCCGAATCCGTAGAAACGGTTCCACTGATTTTCAAAATGTAGGAATCTTCATCTCTTTTCAAAGTGCAATGCTTATCACTCTTAATTTCAGTGCCATCTTTGTACCTGAATAGCAAAAAATAATCAGCCCAAATTTCGCCTTACCAATTAATTTTACCATGTGACTTCTGCTTCTGGTTTGGCTTCCACCGTTACACTTAAAATCACCTCTTCTTTAAGAGAAACTATTTTAGTTGACCCCATGGTTTTCGTAATTTTGGGAGGACTGTAAACGTCGATATTCCAAAAACCCGAACTTTGGGATATTTCGTTGGAAGCTACCACAGAATACGAACCTGCAAAGATTTCAATGTTGCCCAAAACTTATTAAGATTTATCTTACATACCCGCATCCTTAACATTGCTTTTTTCGATAATCAAGATATGCTTATCTCCTTCTTCCACAATTTTTATGCGTTCGCTTATCTTGACTTCTTGGCCGTCTTTATAAAATTTAAGGGTTGGTTTAGGCATTCCCTCAACTTCCACAGGTATTCGAATCGTGGCACCGGCAGCCACTGAGACATCTTCAAACTTGGTCTTAATTTTGGGAGGAACTAGAAATAAATTGGTAAGCACTTTGCTGGATTATAACCCAAATGGGTTTACCTTTCACCGTAAGTGTCATTTCGGCACTGTCGCTTCCAAGTTCATTTTCGGCTGAAACCAAATATGACCCTGCGTCTACCGGTTGCACATTTTTAATAACCAAGGACATACTTTCTTCGTCATCTTCATAGAGAAATCTAGAATGTCAATTTTTAAGATTTTTGATTCTTTTGGAATCTAGAGAGTACTGACTTGTATTTGCCACCCGGTTCAATGGGTTTACCATCGTGGGTCCACTTCATTTGAGGTTTAGGGTAACCCTTAACCTGAAGTTCCAACATTGCCGAATTACCTATGGAAGCGGAGGCTTCTTTGTTTTCTATCACCAACTGTGGTTTTTCAGGTTCTCTCAGAAGTTGATTAAGAACTCCTAGAAAAATGTTGTAAAAAGATAATTACCCAAAAAATAATCATTTACCATGGACGGTTAACTCGGCGCTACAACTGATGTGGCCACTGGAAGTTTGGGCAACGCACGTGTATAGCCCGGCGTCTTCCGGTCTAACATGCTGGAAAACAAGAGCTAACGAGTCTTCGTCATCTCCAAGCAAAACCTTAAATCTTTCTTCTGGTTCAAAAATACTTCCATCTTTTTTCCAATAAAATGCAGGCTTTTCGCCAGGTGGTAATAAGGGATCATCTTCTGATAGATCTCCAAAAATATTTTTAAAATCTAAATAAAAGTAAACAAAGTCAAAAGATTCAAAATTGTAAGATAGCTAGTTTTACCAGTGACTGTAACGGTTGCTTCGGAAGAAGCTTCCCCAAATTTATTGGTGGCCGTACATTTGTACTTTCCAGAATCTGAATGTTGTACTTGTGGGATGACCAACTCGTAAAAGCCTTTTCCGGAAGCTTCTCTTACGATTTGGTATTTTTCGTCCTTATCTTTGATTTGAACGTCGTCCTTAAAGCTGGAAATGTAAATTTTAATATTTTGGAAGTAGAATTTCTCTTGGATTACTTACAAAGTAATTGTGGGGGTTGGATCACCCTTGACTTTAACCATAAACCTTAAGTAAGTATCTTCTAGTAATTCAGTGTCTTTCAACTGTACTAGGAAGACAGGCTTATCTGATACCAAACGTTCTGCTCTTTCCTGCTCCGTCACTAAATTGAAAAAAAAATATAAAAAGAATACTAGTACAAATGGTCCTTTTCGCAACTGAAGCGCAGCCAGCATACATTGATTTAAAGCAATTGACAATTTTACCCTGACAATACGTCAATCGGACGTATAGTTAATGAGTACTGACAAACAGTTCTGCCTTTTGGAGTGGATTGCTTTGCTGCGCTTCGACAAGAACTAGAATTGAACAACAAGCAAAGCTCAGAGATAAACGGAGAGACTACTAACATTCATGCACAATAAGCTGAGCCGAACACGTGGAATTTCCAATGGAATTTGTAGCTACAGCGCTGTATAATCCAACATCGTGAGCTTCTGCTTCTTTGATTTCCAAACGACACACTCCGTCTTCTGATTTGGTAGTTTTGATGCGTTTTAAATGGCGCAGGGGTCTGTTATCTTTCAACCATGTTACACTATCAGTTGGTATAGATAACTCTACTTCAAATACTGCAGACTCTCCAGCTATTAAAGTACAAATGAAAATTACACATTGCCGTTGTACAAAAAGCAAACATATAGATAAACAGATTTGGATGACTTACGTTCGACATTGGTACCAGATAATCTTCTTTTGAAATTGGGTTTTCCTTCAATGACGCTGGACTCTCGCCTTATCTTAAAGGTAGTTGACACCGCTCCATCCGCTCCAACCTTGGCTTCTGAGCCGCTGTCTAAAATATAAGAAAATAAATGAAACAAGGAAGTGGTTTCTTCTATTCTGTTTGCTCAAAAACAACTTGAAGATTTTGGAAGCAAAGTTAATCAATTATTTCTAACATAAATTGTGTGAATGTAACTTACCTCGACGTTCTTCATTTGAGTTAATTTTTGTGGTTTCAGATGTTTCGTGTGACTTAATGTTTTTGACTTTTATCAAACCTTCCTCTTCGGTTGATATTTGCGTTTTAATTTTCTTCTCTGATGTCTTAATTTCAGTTGATTCGCTCCGCTTATACTCTTTTGATTCGCTCCGCTTATATTCTTTTGATTGGCTTCGGCCAAAACTTTTTGCCTCAGTTTGAGAGGATTCTATTGTTTCGTCGATTTTCGATTCGACACTACTTGCGCCAGGGGCATATTTTTTTCGCATTTCTGCTTCGATTTTGGCTTCTTCCTCGTCATCTTCCACAACTACCTTTTTGGTTTCGGATATTCTACGCTCATATTTAGAAAACTTGGATAAAACATCTGCATCTTCGTTTATAGATGTGGAACGTTTAGTAGAGTCCTGCCTGTCGTAACCTATTTCTTTGTCTTTTCTAGAATATTTACCAAGAAGATCTTCCTCACTGTCATCGACAGATTTATACGAAGAGTAACTTTTTCTAGCATATTTACTCATTCCGCCCTCGGAGGATTCGGAAGATCCTTTCTTATATCTTGAACTATCGCCCAAGTTTCCACTTTCTACCGCAGTTACTGATTTTCTGCTATAACTGAAAGATTCGCCATCTCCCAAGTCGCTTCCATATTTTCTATTATAAGCACTTAGAGCATCGCCGGAATCTAAAGATTCCGAATGGTATTTTCTAGTGTAATTGGAGCCATCTTCAGTTCCCGATTCGGTTATCGATCTACGCAATAAGTGCTTTGATCCGGTTAAACTTTCCGTGTCGCCTAGTAAAGATTTTCTTGAGTAACCTAAACTTCCGGTTTCGCCATAATCTCCGTATTTGGATCCTACGGATTCGGTTCCATATTTATTAGAAATAGAAGATTCTGAACTGTATTTTGAGGCAATTAACGATTCCGCACCATATTTACTACTGCTAAGTGCTTCCGATCCGTATTTAGAAGTAATGGATTCGGATCCATATTTTCCCGAAAGGGAAGACTCGTGACGGGATGATGCCAATCCATCGGATGCCGTGTAAGAAGATCGCTTAATCGATCTTCTACTAAACGAAGAATCGTAATCTTCTGATCATGTAAAAAAATAAGACATATATTTTCCATGGTGTAAGTTTAAAAATTTCCATATTATTGAGCGCAAACACATGAAATTCAGGCTGCTGCAGGTGTTACAAAGCAAATACAATATTCCTTCTTTTATAACACAATAACGGGATAACCTGTTGTAATTTGGTGTAATTTGTATTTATTAGCAAAGTATTTAGCTTAGACATCTCACCACGGATAGTCCAACCAGTTTCGATTTTACGTCATCATCAGCACATTGTGATTAGTTGATGTTGAAAAGTCATAGTCAAAACCGAATACTCAATAGCTATCCGTAGTGAGTTATCTGTGGAATTAGTAAACAACAAAAACAACACTTGCATAATTTTATTTTCATTTTTAGTTTACAAAATATCAAACATTAGTTTTGTCAAACATTGCTGTTACACTTAACGACTACTAACCTCCTCCTTTTCCGCTATACCTTCTACTCATTTTTTTATCGTCAACTTCTACACTTAATTGTACTCCTAGATTAACTGGGCCTATTTGTGTTTCCACAACAGACACTTCAATCTTATTGTGATGTGGTTTTACTGGTGGCGGCGGTGGGATGGGAACTGGTATGGGAGGTTCGTCTGGATTTCTTTCTCCAAAGCCTTGGGATTTATCGAGGGATTCTGGTAAGGGATGTTCTTGCTGCAGCGATGTTTTTTCTGAATGAGCAGATTCGCAGGATTTTAGAGTTTCACTGCTTGACGATTCAACCTCTTTGGTTGCTTCTACAAATTGTAGTTTCTTTTTAACAGTTTTCTTTACCTTGACTTCTTCTAAATCTGTTTCGCTTGAATTTTTTAATGTATCAGATAAAAGAGAGGAATCATACACTTTATGCTCACTTATCGATATCGATTCTTCTGATTTTTGATCTTCGATTACCTGGTTTTGTATTTGGATCGAAGCGTTTTCGGTCAAAGCGATTATCGACTCAACCACTTGGATTTTACTTAATTTTTTTTGGTTTTGACTTTGTACACTTTCTAGGGCAAAAGTTTCGCTGGATTCTTTTTCTACGATATTATGAGAATCACATTGGGTAGTGGATATATTCTGAACCTCTTTTACCGATTTTGTTTTTTCGGTATCTTCAGACAATTGGCTAATCGATAGATCTGATTCCGTAGTATGTATTACTTCAGTTTTTTTGGGTTTTGCTTTATCGGTGTTTTGGGTTTTTTGTAACTTTTCTTCTTTTGGTGTTTCTTTTTCTTTGTGGTCGTTGCTTGGAATTTGAGTTGCTTTTAACAAGTCCTTATCGCTTTGAGCAGGTTGAGAAACTTGAACTTCCTGTTTTACTTCATGGGGGGCCGACGGTGGCACATTATTAAAGTTTTGGTCTTTGATCAACTTCTGAGCCTTGGCGGGTACAACTTCTTCTATGGGTTTGGGAGTTTCTACAATATCAACTTTTTTCTCTTGGATTCCTGATTTTAACGCGGCAGCTAATAGCTTTTGGGCTTCGGTAGCTTGAGGTAGAATACTCGACTTAAATTCTGTGGGAACTGTGTCACTGGTTAAAGTTGATGTAGCTTCTGAAACAATTTGAAGTTCCTCTATGTGGTCATCTGCAAAGGAAACTTAGCGGTTATAAAAACAAAAACAATGAGATTCGAGGAGTTTTGAGTAAATGTGAGTGAATGTGGGATACCGTGGTGAAGCAGATTGAGAGTTTTTATTAAAATGTAGGTTATTGAGAAATGTACAGAAAACTTACCTACGTCGCTAGCAAACTCTCGAATCTCTTTCAACCACAGCTCCTTGACGTGATCTCGACGTGATGCTAGTATCAATGAATGTCCTCCAATTTTATCAACTAATTCAAAAGTTTTATCGTTGGGATGGTCTTTAATTTCAATTTGTGGCAACTATCATAAAACAACCAAAATGAAAAAGAAATTCTCGAGTTTATTTCGGCAAAACTTACTCGAATAATGTCTTTCAGTTGGAAAATGGATCTGTCGTCTGAAATTCGGCGAACCTTGGTGATCAGAATTCGAGCTTTGAAGAGAAAAAGATATCTCTCTTTGGCGATATTCCCAAATGTGACGGAAAACCAGTCGTGGGAAATTAAACGACCAAGTTTATAGATGCTACCACGGTATCCTTCGATGCTAGAAGTAAATTTGTCGTCTTCTGCTCTATGGGGAATACTTAGCATCAACTCCAAAGCGTTTTGTAGATTGGCACAGTTTTCGCCCAAACATTCGCTATACCTTACCAGTTCCTGCAAAGAATTTGAAATATAAAATAAAATAAATCAATGGAATAACTAAATTCTACAATTTACCTAACATATTTTTTGATGATTTTTTTTTTAAATTTTAGTTAATAATGCCGACCTATTAATTTTCTATAGAGATCGTAAACAACGAAAAAGATGCAAGCTATACCTATCCAATATACATAATCTAATTCCATCGTGACTGAAAATTTTGGCAAGTGAAAAGTCAAAATGCATTTGTGACATTTTTGTAACCTAATTTTAATAGCAGCCTTCTTAAGAATGCAATTAAGAATGTCATCTGATAGAAATTGATTGCATTAGGTTGGCAAAATTAGAAAGGAAAATCTGTGTCTCCAACATTTGTGTATAATTAATAATTTGTTCCAAATATTTGATTCAGCAGAATTTTGGAATAACCAAACAATGTTCTACATATTTTTAGAACCAAAATGCATGAAGGTAAAATACATTTTTGCATGCAATTTCCCCACACAGATGATCAATTCTCAAATAGTTCTAAAAAGTGAGTATGTAATCAGTCTGGAATTTTTTGGAAATAGTTTCTTAGAAGATATCTAGATATAACAACTGGAAGTACTTATATCTCAGATAAATCGAGAACATGAACAACTAACAAAATGAAATACTCTGAAACAGAATCCGGAAGTGGTGTACCCCCTTAAGTTTACCTTTGCAAAGTCAAACTGGTGCTCCCTTTTAATATTTAGCAACATCAAAACGATTTATTATACACAAATGACTAGATAGGGCGACGTCAGAGGAATCGGAAACAGTTCCCATGTAGCACACAATATAGAGGCAATATTGGATGTTGGTGCAATATTGCAAGATTCATAGTAAATCAATATTGGGTGTTTTTGATATGGATAACTAATATTGCTTGCCGATATCGGTCCAATATTGTTTTTCAATATTGCGCCCATATAGAAAATCAATATTGGACCAATATTGGCTATAGCTTAGTACAATATTGGACCAATATTGTTAACCAATATTGTCTACCAATCTTAAGCCAATATCGGTCCAATATTGTATTGCGCCGATATAGTAAATCAATATTGGATCGATATTGAGTGTTTTTGATATTGATAACCAATATTGCCTGCCGATCTGCAGCCAATATCGGTCCCATATTGTTTTTCTATATTGCATCCATATAGGAAATCAATATTGAAGCAATATTAGCTGTATCTTGGTGCAATATTGAGCCAATATTTATAACCAATATTGTCTACCATAGGGCTGGGCAAAATAAATTTTTTTTTGTATTTGAAATACAAATACAAAATACTCAAAAGTCAAGTATTTGAAGTACAAATACAAAATACATTTAAAAAAATGTATTTGAAATACATTTGTATTTGAAATACATTTGTATTTGAAATACATTTGTATTTGAAATAAATTTGTATTTGAAATACATTTGTATTTGAAATACATTTGTATTTGAAATACATTTGTATTTGAAATACATTTGTATTTGAAATAAATTTTTGTATTTGAAATAAATTTTTATATTTGAAATACATTTTTGTATTTGAAATACATTTTTTGTATTTGAAATACATTTTTTGTATTTGAAATACATTTTTTGTATTATTTGAAATACAGTTTTTGTATTTGAAGTTCATTTGCATTTTTTTAAATATTTTATTAAAATAGATTATGTACATTATTTAATATAAGGGTTGTTCCCTCTTAAAAAAACAATCTCAAAAAACAATTTAAAAAAAATTATTTTATATAATTTAAAAAAATTAATTAACTTAATGGTGACTAAACGTAATTGAGTAAAGTATTTCAAAAATACAAAAATACCATTTTTATTGTATTTCAAATACAATAAATTACAAAAATACATTTGTATTTCAAATACGTATTTAAAATACATGTAATTGAAATACTGCCCAGCCCTGGTCTGCCAATCTTCAACCAATGTCGGTCTAATATTGTTTTTCAATATTGCGCCCATATAGGAAATCAATATTGGATCAATATTAACTATAGCTTAGTACAACGTTGGACCAATATTGATAACAAATATTGTCTGCCAATCTTCAGTATATATACTGTTGGGTGTTCAATTAAATTAAATTACATTATGGTGTTTATTGATAGAAGAATGTGCTATCACAATTTTCAAAATTGTCATTGGTTATGTCCCTGTCCCATGGTCAAAATTTGATAATAATTTTGATAAAAACCGTTTTGACTATGAAACAGGTCGTAAACTAAAACGATTGATATCAGAATTTTTATCAAATTTTTGATTAAAATTTTGACCGTGGGACAGGGGCATCAGCACAATAATTAAATAATCCAATAGTAATCTTATCATTTCTGACTACAGTATACGATAACTGGGCCTATAAATTTAAACATTTTCTAATGAAATTATGGTAGTTAAGGGAGTCAAGTACAAATTAATGTAAACATTAAATTTTGTGAATTATTCACAATTTTCGGTAAAAATTGCCATAAAAACTTCTTACGATTATTCAATTGGCCGTTTACATACGTTTTTGTATTATTTTTATTATTTATATTCATATTTTTATATTGGTATTTTTGAGCATAAATTGCAGTTAAAAATGTCATATCTAAGTTAGTCGGTAAATATTTGAGCCGCACCTTTCATTTAAAATATCCCTGAAGTAGCTCCAACTCGAAAATTCCAGATCTACATAGTCACAGATTCGGGAGTAGCTCAACTAATTAAAAACCTCCTTAAAGTCGGTCTAAATCGAACATTACCGCTGCAGGAAGTTTTAACTTATGATTGATTGGTTACTAGAATTTAGTAGCCAATCATAATTGAAGCAGAAAGCTTCAATTAAATAAAAAAGGCCTTACGGATTCAGTAAGACGCAGATTTTTGTTTTTAAGTTAAATTTGGTTTGTAATTAAATTAGTATACTATATTGTTAAAAGTAGCACCGCTAGAAGTCAACTACGGGCGGCTCCTCCCCTCACTGACTCTAATATGAGAAATCAATATTTCAAACTCAATTATATCAAAATTTAAAAGAAAAATGGATGTTTATTCTGTGTGTAATTGCTTCATTCTTCTTTCCATCGCGGATTGGTACACATTTGCTCTTCATTCAGCCTAACTATTTATGGCGGCCGATCTATCATTTTGTAATTTTTGAGAATTTTCTTTAACCACTTTATAATTGCTTTTTTTGGAAATCGGAAAGGAAATTTGGAAAAGAAAAAGAAGGATTCATTTCAAATTTTTTCTTGATTTGGTTGAATTTCAAACCATGATCAAATTTTTTTAAAGTATTTATGTACAGGTTTCTGTACAAATATTAGAAATTGCCCGCGCCAAACGAAAATTTGATGAGTATATGTAATGGTGGCTCGTGTCCCAGTCGAGCGCGTCAAAATTGCCAGTATGACGCGCTTGTGTCTGACACGGGTACGCGCATTAAGGGGCAAAAGTAAAGGCATTTATCAATGCAATTAAGCAAAACCATTAAATTTCACTCATGCAATGAGTAAAAGCAAATTAAATAAACTTGTCGCACGTTCTGTTCAGACTACCTCATACCAGTAGCGGCTCGTGGCTTTTTAATCAAGTATAGATTTTTCAAAATTTCCGGAGATTTCTTAGAAATTTTTCAAATTTTCCTAGAATTTGTTCAGATTTTCTTTCTCTTGTACACTTGATCTCAGATTTTCACAGTGATTCCCCTCTTGGTCTCATGCCAACTTTTGCAATGAGATGAGAATACCAGATTAAATCGATAGCGGCATTTTTATAGTTATGCTAAGGTTTCAATCAAAGCATAGTCACGTTGGCTAATCTAGATGATGATAAATTTCTTCGAAATAATCTCGAAATCATCAATAGTAATAGTAAAAACTTGCAGTCCATGGAATAGCTATTACGTTCTCTGCATGTATGTTCTGGGCTAAGGATTCTGCTTCTGCGGTAATCTCACATTATTATTTGATAAATATTGCGGAAGAAATCTTTAATAGTTCTTGCAGAACTAAAAATTTATTTTTAACTTTTTTGAAAATTTTAATAGTCTAATTCTAATTGATAGTCCAGAATTTCAGAGGAGGATGAGCCTCCCTTGCTTCCTCTGACGAGGTGCCACTGCCTCATACCAAGCTAAAAAATTAATTTTCTGAAAAATTATTCTAATATTTTGATTTTTTACTTGGATGGCAAACATTGATTGCCGTAGGTACGCCACTGGAAACAAATAAAATTTTGTTGTGGGTATTTTATTTATATTTACAAAAACTAGAACTTATGCCTCGCAAACTTAAAATAATTTTATGTCGTGATTACTACTACAAGCAATTAATTTTATTTTTGTACCTGCAATATTCGTAAAAATTGTTTGTTATTTTTTTACTGTCAGTAATTTCAAAATAAAATATGTGTTTTTTTTAAATAATAGGTATGTATTAAAATTGCGCTCTGTGACATGGATTTTAGATTCATTAATAAATATTCACGGCTGGCAAAATACCAAGCCAGACTATTTAAATCAGAAAAATCGGTAACTTCAATAAAGCAATTAAATCATTTTATTTATTTTCTTATATAATTATTGTTTTTTTTATATATCGCGGTTATTTTTATATTTATTGTGCTCATTTGGTTAGTCATAAAATTGGATAGAATTCCAAGTTTTAAGTTTTTTTTCAAAAACTGACTAATGCAAAATTAATATTCATACCAAGCAGGCCCGTAGCCAGGATTTTATTTCGGGGGGGGGGCACTTATAAAAAAAAATTGTTTGGGGGGTTCCCCTTTCGAGAATTTTTCCGGGAAAAAAAATTTTTTGTTCCCACTTTAAAAATATATCTATTTACCTATTTTATTTTCAAATTTTTTTTTTGCTTTTGAACATTTCGGGGGGGGGGGGGGGCACGTGCCCCCAGGTGCCCCCCCCCCTTGGCTACGGGCCTGATACCAAGTATCAGTATTATTTTTTTGCCAATAGAGTATTGGCAAAACTTGGTATCGTTGTTAGCAATGTCCAATTGAGGAGACAAATCCTGTAATGGGTAATGCCGAAACTCCAGTCTTGTTTTTTCTATCTCATACAGGGATGGAAACTGGTAATGGTTTGGTGCGAAAAAGCTTTGGCTGGTTTTATGAAAGAAGTATCTATTTAAAAAGATAGATCATTTGACTGAGGCCACAAACACTTTTTCGATTTATTAAATTAGTAAAGGATTTTTTGGGAAATAATGTAATTCAAAAAAGATGGAATATTACGTTTGGATAACTTACTTTTAGTTAGATCGTGCAATTGCTTGTTTGACCAAGATGTACATAGAATAAATTAAGTATACAAATGTTAAGGTACCATTCCAGATAGTTAGATATCCCATGGTAGTTCGACCTTCATCGAAATCCATTCCAATTACTACTTTTAGATATAAATATGGATCAGTTTGAAAAAATTCAGAAAATCAAAGTTTTGCATTAAATTAACGATGTTCTTCCAGTTGTAGAAAAATCCAATAATACACAGCAACCAATAGCACAAGAACTGTTGATAATACAGCTAGGGTTTCAATATCAAAATCAGCTTCCATTCCAATTTAAAAAAATTTTGAGTCGGTTTTTGACATAACAAAATTGCGGATTCTGGCTTCTAGATTAGTAGAGAAATATCTTCCTTGTGTAGGTTTTAGAAAATCATATTCATCTTAAGTCTTTCAATAAGCATACAAGTAATAACACCATAGCTATTAAACCACCCCAATAAAACAAGCATTCCTGTTCGAAGTCCATAGCTTTTTAATATATATTTTTTATTTAATGGAATGACACTATTACATGATTCCTAAAATGCTAGTTGGTTTTTGATTGGATTAGTAAGTAAAAATATCATGTCATTACCCTTTAAAATGATGCATGCAGGTGTACCTGCTTGTTTATATGTTAAGTGCCAGTATATACACACTGTTTGCCAATTTTTATAGTTGTTTATTATATTTTCTTTATTTTTTATTTCATTTTATGTATTTTATTTTTTGACACTGTTAATTTTCATAGATTTTTAAGTTTTTAGGTTAAAACAAATTTAGGTACTTAGCACCTACTTGATATAAACCTAAAAAGAGACCAGCAACCGCAATCATAACTGAAGTGCCAGACGGCTTTTATAAATCTTCTTTAAGCGCCATACTCACTATGCAGTGTATGGGTGATCAACTCACCAGAAGCCAAGGTGACTTACTAGGGAATTTTTCATTCCCTTCCTTCCCAAGCTCAATACCTAACACATTTTATTTTTTGAAAATAATCACTTGTGTGCTGGGGGTATTCCATACCCCCCAGACCCCCCGGTTTAACAGACTTAAAATTTTTTTTGCAAATTGTGTATGCATTGGAATTTTTTTCGATGTAATTTCCATGACCGCTACTGTATGTAAGGACTGTTCCGTGATAAAATATTTGCAAATCTGAAAGAAATGTGCAAGACAATGATTTCCAAATACTCGTAAGTACTCGTAAAGCGATGCGATTTTGACATCCGTTCCGAAAAATACAGTTCTGTACAGCTAAAGTTCCCTGGCAACTCATCATTTTTTGCTAAAATTTCAGCATAATTGTGGTCCTATCTCTCAAATCGAAGCTAGTTACGTTTCGACGCGGGCACTTTTTGGCGCAGCACATTTCGACTTGAAAAATAATATGTAGTATTTTCCCTTCCATGTATTTCAAGTTTTGACGAGTTTCCATCTGCAAGTAGTTGCAGCAAGTTGATGTTATGGGAATAACTGGTCGCAGTTGTCTTCTAGGAGAACAACTGTTAGGAGTACAAAGGAGGACGACTTGAACTTAAAAGAAATTATTGCCATTCTAGACTTATGCCTTTCGACTTCTGATGACTTCAGCTATACTTTTAATGAGTTCGTGGGCCTTGAAATTCTTGTATTTGAAATTGTTGTATTTTGTGGTATTTCAAGTTCTAGAGTCGAAAAGTCTTTGCGCCGAAAGTTCTTCGAGTGAAAATGTGAGCCGTGTCAAAACGAACTGCAATACACTGAATTATCTCGGCCTTTAGTTCTGGAATCTTTCTCAGATTTCTTCGCTCTACGTAAGAGCATAGTGACCACCTTTCTTTTTTTGTTAGAAGGGTTCTCTAGGCAGATACTTTGGTGGTTTGCCATTGCCTGCCGAGGGAAGACGGCCAGAATAAAGTTTTTACTCCGCCCGAGATCGAACCGGTGATTTCGGCTTAGGAATTGGCGCACACCAGCGCCAGGCCGTGACCGTCCTCCTAGAATAGTTGTTGGCTTATTGGCATACTGTTCTCTTCAAATAACCCTTAGAAATCATCTAATGGTGTTAGATCACAATGCCTGAGCGGCCATTTGACCCTATTATTTCCAGAGATATTCCGATAATTAAACTCGGTCAACAATAAAGCCATTGTTATACTCAGTGACGTAACAAGCAGGTGAGGGACCCGTGTGCGAAGTTTTTAACGGGAGCCCTGCTTTTATAAAAGACAAAAAAAAACAATTTTGTATACAGGACTCGGAATTCCGAAAATTTTCATAAAATTCCTGTGATTTCCAAGGAATTCCTTCCAAATAAGAGCGGATACAGAGAAGAATAACTATCCCCCTATTTAGTCTTATTAAAATTTGAAAATTATATCTTAATTCTGATCAAAAATACATATATAGATAAGTTATTTATTTTTCAATTTTCTGAGATTTCTTTGGTTTTTTTAAGATTGTCTAGATTTCATAAATATTCTAAAATTTTCTGTGATTTCCCTTTTTCCTAAAAACTTGAAAATTTTTCGAATTTTTCGAGATTTTTTTGGATATTTTTCTAAGATTTTCTAAAATTTTCTATTTCCTCTAATTTCCTACATTTCCTATAAGATTGTAAAATTAATGAGACTTTCTTGAATTTCCTACAAAAAGTTTGGGATTTCTTCAAACTTCCCTCTAGCTATTTTACTAACTGGGAGATGACCACTTAGCGGCATTTTTGTAAATTTGGTCACTTATGGTGCTGGAAGGTCAGCCTTCCAATAACAATATCCCAAAGTTGTAGAGAGAGATGGCTAGAAGTTTTCGAGAAAATCGAGTTTTAAAATATTCACACCGAGGTATAAACACTAGAAATATAGGAGTTGGTAATAAGGAGCGTGGCCTAGAGGTTAGACAGTGAGGTCTAGTAAACTATAGGTTGCTACAGTTTACTAGGTCGCTAGTTCGATTCCCGACGACTCTAACTTTTTTTTCTTGAATTGATTTTAATTTTCTCCAAAAACGTAAAAATTTTCAAAATTTTGACATTTTGAAAAATGTCCCTGTCATCGCACAGTTTTGCGATGACCCGTATTGATGAGCCAATTTAATACTTACAATATTGTGAATAAGTCTGCGGCCACTGTATACAATTAGCATAAAGTCATTAAAAATATTCGCGGATCTTTTGAGGTTTACCAAAAAGTAAACATCATGTTGGATATCGAAACTCCGACTGTACTATAAGTTCTTGCGCTGTTTATAAATTTATTGTCACAAAAATAAAACACATACCCTATACCCGACTTTCTTTATTTTTGTACCAAAATTTAATTTATCTTAATATTGTTAGTCAAGAAGCATAAATTCGTTCCATTTTTACGTATTGGAGAAAATTAAAATGAATTCAAGAAAAAAAAAGTTACAGCCGTCGGGAATCGAACTAGCGACCTAGTAAACTGTATCGACCTACAGTTTACTAGACCTCACTCTCTAACCTCTAGGCCACGCTCCTTATTGCCAACTTCTATATTTCTAGTCTTTATACCTCGGTTTTAAATATTTTAAAACTCGATTTTCTCGAAAACTTCTTTCCATCTCTCTCTACAACTTTGGGAAATTGTTATTGGAAAGCTGACCTTCCAGCACCATAAGTGGCCAAATTTACAAAAATGCCGCTAAGTGGTCATCTCCTAGTAAGTGGAAAAATGATGGAGAAATTGTCATATGCAAAACTAAAGGGAAATCAGCTGAAATTTGAGGAAATCTAGAATATTATAGACTATTCCTATTTGATTTTTCCATTTTCTGAGATTTTATTGGCTTTAAAATTTTCTGGATTTTTCGAGATATCTTAAGATACCTTAAAATTTTCCATTTCCTTGAATATTCTAAGATTTTCTAGAGTTTTCTGAATTTCTCTCGATTTTCTATTTACTAAAATTTTCTAGAGTTTCCTGAGAATATCTCGAAATTTCTATGGATTTCTTGAGATTTTCTTCAGATTTTCCTTCACTAGTCCGCAAAATTTTTCCGGCAATTTTGCCTTAGTTTTGTACTAACTGGAAAACCAAAGGGAAAATCGTGATATACGAAAGTGAAAAGAAATCCAAGCAAATTTTAGGATATCTTAGGAAATTCTATAAAGAAATCGTAGAAAACTTTGGAATACTATATTATTCTTCCCAAGGAAATCTTGGGAAATCTTTCCTTGGCTATTGGTTAAATTCTAAGATTTTCTAGAATATTCTAAATTTCTCCTTTTTTAAGATTGTCAGTCAAAGGCAGATACAAGGGGATAGCTATAAAAGATTTTTTATGCCCCCCCCCCCCATGAGCCATAAAAAAACAAAAAAATGTACTACATTTTGTTAAAATTTTAAAAATATAGCTACATTCTTATCAAAATACATAATATATTTATTGAAAAGTAAAATTTTTTTAACTAAAATTACTGATTTTATTTCATTTTATTTTGCCTTTTTATTTTCTAATTTATCGAAATGTCATGAAAAATTTTAATTCTTTGTCAAGGAAAACCTGGAAATGTCAGGATTTGATTTTGAAAATTTAGTGGGAACATTGAATTATTGATGATTAGAGACCGGATTATATGCAATAGGGAACCCTATATCTGGTGTGCCGCATATAATTTATAATATGTACAATAACATCTTGTGTTTATGCATAAATTGCATGCCGCATACCTAATATCGGGTTCCCTATTGCATATAATCCGGTCTCTATTGATGATAAATGTTTACCTCAATAAGATAAGATGACTGCCAAAATATTATATTTTATTGTGAATATTAAAACTTAAATTAATTAATTTAAAAAATTAAACAGTACAACTGGGGGCCCTTTTAGCCGGGGGTCCGCGTGTGTCGCACCCACCGCGCCCCGGTTGCTGGTATTCGCCATAAAATTTGTTAAGGATCCAAGTGTTTTCGTTATAAAAATGTATTTTTTATAGAATTCTAACCAGTTCTTTTAGCATTTTTAGCTTTTATTACACGGTGGTGATTGCTTTATAATAAATGGGACTACTAAAATCCACTATATTTACAATTAATTGAATAATTTGTATGTTATTAAATTTTTGAAAATTATTATCCTTAAATATTAAAAGTTAGGTACAATAATTTGAAATAAATTGCTATAAATAAAAATAAACAACGTTTCAGCTGTTTGTTAATTATTTTCCGGCATTTTTGAGTAATTTACGTAAATATACATTCAGATTTAGTGAAAGAAATAATCGTAACTAGCACAGTTCAGGAGTTTACTAAAAAATGTAAAAATTATGTTTTAAAAATCAGCAAATCTTCTAGTCAAGTATGCATTAAGCCCGGCAGATACAAATTTGGTTAAGTTTAATCATTCAGTTAATTTTATTGTACTTTTTATTCTGTAAATATTTGACTTTGTTTAAAGGCAAATCGGCAGAAGTTGGAGAATAACAAATTCTGGTTGTATAGGCCTGCTATTTCAACATGACCATTTAATCTCCGTGGACGAACTAATATGTATGTATGTTCAATAATGATACGACAATATACCTACTCTCTCTACTCTCTAAGTAACCTTTAATAGTAAGTAACTGTTAATCTTCACTGATAGTAGTTTGAAGTTGGTCAGTGAGTCCGCCGTATTGTCAGAGATTCGAATCACGAATTCCTAGAAATTGTTAAGAATTCTGTATACACATACCATTTAGCCACCGAGGACAAACTAGAATGTATATTCTAATTCGTCTTATATGTTGAACTGTCATTAGAGCCCTCAAACCAAATAATAGTTTTCATTATTATTTCATAAATAGATTATGTCGTTGAACTGTTCCAGTTCATCTCTTTCTCGGTGATTCGGTAATCTTATAATATCTGCGTCCTTGAAGTTTGTATAATAATACATTTCTGCTCATGATTCGAGACAACAAGTTTCCAGACACTACCGATTATAACTGAGATTTCCACTGCAGGAGACGGTAGTCAGATAGTAATAGTAGTCACAAATATTCGCAGAAATAGTCAACTAGTTGTATTGACTGACCGGCAGATTGGGAAGAGTATAATATTTTATTGCAAATAATATCACGGCAAAAGTAGTGGATCAATCAGTAGTGGATCCCGACAATTACTAGGGGGGGGGGGACAAATTAAAAATTTATTAAATGTGAAAAATAAAAAGTAGTAGTAACATCACAAATAAATTTATACTTTGTTTTTTAATAAATTAAATTTTTTTGGTGTAAGAATATATATGTTTTTTTGAGATCTAAGGGGGCGATCGCCCTTATTGCCTTTCTCTGGATCCGACTCTGAGTTGAAATCAATAAAAACCCACGGAATTCTAAGATCGGCAAACACTCAACAATACCTTTTAATAACCATTAATTATTACCTCACTCCTCACTCACGAGTTAAAAATAATACAATGTTTCCCCCTCCCCCATTTTATCAAACATATCTTTTCGTGCATTTTGCATAAAATCAAACAATTTTGTGGAAATAAAATTGCTGTTTTGTTTATTCACTGACATTGTTAGTGGGCGTTGTATATCAAAATAGGTCAGCATTTGCTATTTCTGCCATTCTAAAAATAATTAAAATTCGACTTACATACATTCTCTCTGTGCGTCTGCAATAGTGGCTATACAATTTTGCTTTTTTGAATGAAAAAACTAAAATCAGCTCTTTTTGATTGACGTATATTAATAAAACTATTAAAAATTAATTTAATTAAAGTAAATGGGACAGGGACGTATTGGTTTTGATTGGCATGTAGGCGTACGATTTCAACTTGAGAAAGGTCAGTATTGGCGATTAGTCTACCGAATTTCTATCAGAAAAATTCATAACTTCTCAAATTTCTTTATTTTTATTTTCTTTTACAATTCGTTGTAAAACTAGACGATTAATTACTTTCTACTGTTCTTTGTGATTTATTTCAGATTGCTTTGTTTACGTAAAATATAATAGATTATAAATAGACGAAGATACGTAACCTTTCGGGAAATTCCATAAATTTTCCAAAAATAGGTAATGTTACCGTGGAAATAAAACAAACATCTCAAATTAAACAACTCTATAGTTTTGCTCTAATAACTCGAAATCAGTGAACAAAATATTCATCGAAGATAGACAAAAATTTTCTATATTTTTGGCTGTTTTAAATTAAATCAGGTTAGATATTCTCGGAGGAATGCAAAAAGACTAGACTGGTTTTTACTAAGAAATAAAAAAAAGTCACAATTTAATGTTAGTCTGGGGCTTAATCCGTAATATCTTCTATGTACGTGGGAGAGCTAACGGAGCACTTTTTGAAAGAAACAACAAAAGACTATCCGACCATAAGAGTACTTTATCTATGACATGATGCTGTTTAAGTGCTCGTTTATACAATGCGGTGAAGCTAGATTAAATAAATCTGTGGTGGAATAGTCGTTTAGACTGAAAACATTGCCAATATGTTGTACGATTTTCATAAAACGCATCCTGACTTAAAATAACTATGATTTAACTTAACCGTAAGACCAAAATTAAAATTTAGTCTTGGAACTAATGCCGGTCTCCGAGACCAAACCAATGTTAAACTAGGCCCAAAATGATATTTTTCAGAAGTAGCAGATTTCAATACCATAGAATTATCACCTTCGTTAAATAAGTACTTATATGAATAATAGTCGAACAAAATTTAAAATCAACTTACCTTTAGAAGAAGCTGATAGTCGTTTATTCGTTGAATGGGAAGTTTCAAATGTTCGGATAAGTTTTTATCGTCACCTAATCGTTGTGATAAGTCCTAAAAAAAAAACAATTTAAGTAAATACCAAATAATTAAATTACAATTTTTTTAAAAACTTTTTTCTCTTTTTTAATATTTTCTCAATTAATTAAATAATTAATATCAAAAGAAAGTAAAACCTATCTACTTCTTATTTATTTTACTTCTATAACCAGCGGCGTTGCTAGAGATTACGCAGATTGGGTCCGGGCCCACCCATAATTTGTCAATTGGTTTATTTTGAATTAAAAAAATTTTAAATACAAAGAAATTGTAACTATTTAAAAAGCGGCTAATGACCAATTGGCGTAATATTATGAAGTCGGAAGTCAATAAGGAATAACAATAATTCACCAGTCTCAGTCGGCGCGATAATTTTTATTTTATTGGTTAGTGTAATATTACAAAGGATATAAGACAAACTGGTAATGTGTAATCAAAATAAAATAAAATAAAATTTGCGAATTAGATTAAGCGAACGCCACCATGCGGAACAATGTTGAATTAATCTAATACGTATAGTTGGTATAGAAAGTTTTGTTTATAAATCAAACGTTTGGATTCTTTCTCAAATGGAGAAATCCTTCAAAAATCTTGTAAATAAAAATCTAGTTTACAAAAATTTTTGGTAATCAACATGTTGCATGATTGGTAATCCTGACGGAATAATTGCTGTTTTAAGAAGAATAAGTTTCATCGAAGAAACAGATGCTTTGGACAGTGAAATTGGAAGCTTAATTCTGCTATGATAACATATGAACTATTTTTCTTTTTTTTTTGCCAAGTTGGCAGATAAAACTGCCATTATACCATAAAACTTTTTCTGTGAGTCATCATCATCAGCTTTTCAGTTCATTTCTGGACCATCGGCCTCTTTCTCTTTCGAAAAAAAAAAAGGTTTCTACATTAAGACCCCACGGTTGCTTAAACCGGATTTGAGAATGTCTCTAACCCTGTGTGCTCGTGCTCTCCAAACACGAAGACCAGTCATAAAACAGTTTTATGCCCGGTTTCATAAAACTTTTAACGGGCCGTTAAATTTAACTAACCAATAGAAATTATTTCTTAGTGCTAACAAATCAATAGAAATCATCCGTTAACTTTAACGGTTTGTTAAAAGTTTTATGAAATCAGATATTAGACTCTCCCCGGATTCGAACCGGATACCTTAACTTACTAATGCCCGATGTATTCACCTTGAGATATCCATCGGATAAGTATAACTATAATGCCTGATTTCATAAAACTTTTAACAAGCCGTTAAAGATAACGGATGATTTCTATTGGTTTGTTAGCACTAAGGAATAATTTCCATTGGTTAGTTAAATTTAACTGCCCGTTAAATGTTTTATGAAATCAGGCATAAATATAGCCAATCAAACAACCGTAAAAATTTGAATTACGGTTGTTTGATTGGTTATTCTTATAGTTATACTTATCCGTTAGATATCTCAAAATGAAGAAATCGGGCATAAGCTAATGACCGTCGCATTATCCACGAGTAACAGCCATTAATGTGGTGTAAATAAAAATCTTCCCTGATTTTTTAGAGTCAATGAATTAGACACAAGTGTTTTCTTCTTTTTAATTTAGGACTACGTCCTATGATTACAATGGTATGTACCAAATTTGCACTTGGCACATATGGTTCTTTGAGCACTTGAATAATATTCTAGTAGAGTGCTAACCTTGCTAGATCTACACCCCACAGGTAAAACTTAGGCAAATAAAGTATTCATCATATTTCACTGAAGCACAATTATAGATTATTAGCTACAAAGAATAAAGGTGAACCCAACAATTATCTTCCATATTATTTAAATTTATTTCTCCAAAATATTGAATTTCAAATTTCTTCTTTAAGGCGAACTAGGCTTGGGGTTTGTTGGTATAGACCCGTAACTTGAAAAAGCCCAAAGACATAAAGTCGGAAGAAAGAAGAAAAAGAAGAAGAAGAAGAAGAAACTACAGAAGAGCTTGACTGAAATTTATAGCTGATGCATTGTTTGCAATTTAAACAAAAACGTCTTCAGTCTTTTTTGCCAGTATTCATTAATGTCCAATTGCGTGACCCATCGTCAAGTCCTTTTGGCCAGTCTTTTCGATGTGAGCTGTTTGTCCAGTTCATGCTATACAACCAGGAAAACTACCACATAATTCACGTTGAGCCAAAATCATCGACCGATTATTTGTCGAAAATATTGACCCAATTATTGTGCGTTCTTGAGGTTTGTCAACATGTATTCTGCTTCTATCCACTTGACAAATGTTAAACTCGGAATGACATAAGAATAGAGTAATGACTTTTGCTCTATCTGGGTATTCAATTTCTTTCATATAATAAAAAAATGCATTTCTGGGTATCTGATTGGTTGAATCTTTACCAATCTCAAATTTTTGAAATGAATGTCTTGGTCATATACAGTTAAATTAATGTTATTATTGTATTAAAACACGTTTAATTTAGTAACGCTGCAGCCTGACACCTTAATTAAAGCTTCTGATTGGTTCTTCGTATATACCAACCTGAAAGGAGCGTATCCTTAGAAAACTTCCCTCTCCTAAGTACACCAATGACGATTTGCATTAAGCGAACGCCTCCACGCGGAAAAATATTAAGTTATTCTAATACGTATAGTTGGTATAAAAAGTTTTGATTATAACCAGTGGTGTAGTGTGGATTTCTAGCATCCGGGGTAAATTATGATACAATTTTATTCTGCGCGTTTTGTACATAACTCTTAAATACATTCGTCAATATTGATTTCAAGGTAGACATGATTCTGATTCTGATATTTTAAAGATTTTTAAGATTCCTAAGATTCTGATATTTTTTAATATTTTCTAGAATTTTCCATTTCCTCTAATTTTCTACATTTCCTGATTCTAAAATTAATGAGATTTTCTTGGATTTCCTAAAATTTTCTGAAATTTCTTAAAATTTTTCCGGATTTTTTTTCTTTAATTTGCTTTCATCTTTTGTTTCGCTTTTTCCATTTTCTGAGATTTCATTTGCTTTAAAGTTTTCTGGATTTTTCGAGATATCTTAAGGAACTTTCCAATGGAAAAAGAATTTTCCATTTCCTAGAATTTCCTAACATTTTCTAGAGTTTTCTGCATTTCTCTCGACGATTTTCTATTTACTAAAATTTTCTGGAGTTTCTTAGGATTTTCTTGAAATTTCTATGGATTTCTTGAAATTTTCTATATTTCTACAAATTTTCTAAGAATCTGTTTCTTGAGATGTCTTGGAATTTTTCAGAATTTCTTCAGATTTCCCTTCACTAGTACCCACAATTTTTCTGGATATTTTCCCTTTAGTTTTGTACTAACTGAAAAACCGAAGGGAAAATCATGATATATAAAAGTAAAAAGAAATCTAAACAAATTTCGGGGTACCTATCTTAGGAAATTCTATGAAATCTTATTAAAACTTAAGAATGCTTTTTCATCACAAGGAAACCATAGATTAATTCTTTTATTTCCTTTTTTAATTTTCTGAGATTTCTTTGGCTATTGGCTAACCTAAGATTTTCTAGAATATTCTAAATTTCCTCTTTTCTAAAATTGCTTATCAAAGGCAGATACAACCGGATATCAACCTCCCCTCCCCCCAAGAGCAATACAAAAACAACAAAATTAGTAAAATAAAACTAAAATAACAACATTTAAAACTCGAGCGAAGCGAGTCTCTTGGCATATAGGGCCGCAGGCTGGTTTTAAGTTTCAAGGTTACGTGCTTTAATAAAAATTTAAAATATAAAATACAAAAATAATCTTTCGTAAAAATAGTTTTCGTTTTTTTTTTTATTAATTCTGGAAAAGTCATGTAAAATTTAAGATTTCCCTAATTTTGTCAGGAAATTTCTCATTTTTAGTGCCAAGCCAAAGAAATAAAATTTTTAGTTGAAGTAAATAATTTAATTAAAATTTTTTTTAAATTTTAAAATAAATTTGTTTTTAAATTTTAAAATTAAAGGCCCTAGGGGTTTAAGCATGGCGATTCGGCCCCGGAAAGATATTTAAACGATATTCAGAGGATAAGTTGGTACTAATAAAATAATAATATCCTGAAAGTTTCAGATCGCTAACTCAATTGGTTTTCGAGAAAAAGCAAAATATGTAAAAAATGGAAAAAAAATGGAGCATTAATTTAATTGAAATTTACTGGAAGCTAGGAACTTGAAATGTTTTATTTTGAGTTTATTTTTTAGTTTATACGCTTTACTGTTAAAAACCGTGGTAATTGTAAATTTTTTCAAAATATTTAGAAATCAACATTATAATGTAGTGCCTTCTGATTTCAACCTGGCAGTGTCAGTTTTTTTATTTATTTTAAAGGGCCATTACGACATTTTTATGGGTTATTGGTAAGTCATCTTCGTCAATTTTTAATATTTTATTCATTAGTTATAGATTCTTATTAGTCTAATTCGAATATTTTTCTTATTTTTCAATTTTTCATTATAATATAGGTACGACTGATGATCGGAAATCCCCGTGAAATAGAGACCTTTATTTTATTACACAGCTTGATTATTAATATAACCGAAGTTCAATAGATTAATGAAAAAAGAACATATTTTTTCAAATTATTAAGTCAATTTTCCGTAAATAGACAATAAAGAAAAGAATATAAAATATAGGAACGACATATATAGGAAATATTGCGATTAATATAATTTTCTCAATCTTAATTAGGGCTGGAACTTTTTATCGATTAATCAATAAATGTCGATAGTTATCGATTAATCGAAGAACGATATTTTATTTTTGAAATATCGATTAATCGATTTCGATAGTTATCGATATTATGATAGTTTGGATATTTCAAATTTAGGTTATTGTCTTACGTTTTCTGGACTTCCCATTGGTCAATTTTGGGTTCGATCGGTTTCTTTATTCGAGAAAAAAGAGTTGCGGTTTATTATTTCGATAATTTAATTATCAGAGTATCGATATATCGATACTTGGATAATTATATAATTATATCGGTATATCAATACTTCGATAATTATAGATATTTCAATACTCCGAAAATTATCGACAAATATCGATTAATCGAAGTTATCGATTAATCGAAGTTTTTTTTTAGTTTTAGAATAGAATAGTTTTTAATTATCGATATTTGATATCGATTTTGAATATCGCTCAGCCCTAATCTTCATCACTGTCTTCTTCAATCACAACTGAAATATTGTCTTTATCAAATAGTTTATTTAATATTGCAGCAGGCCTGAAAATTTTTGATAAATTGTTGTTTCCAAGTTGCCGCAATTGTTTATTATTTGTCACACGGGAGACATTAATCAAAAATTCTCAGGTCTGCTTCAATATTAAATAAAATATTTGATAAAGGCAATATTTTAGTTGTGATTGAAGAAGACAGTGATGAAGATTGAGAAAATTAATCAAAATATTTGCTTTTTTCTTTTTTTTATTGTTTATTGATGGAAAATTGACTTAATAATTTGAAAAACTATGTTCTTTTTTCATTAATATATTGAACTTGGGTTATATTAATAATCAAGCTGTGAATTAAAAACAATATTTCTCAAATTATTTATTGACATTAATAAGTATTTATAATAATTAGTTACTTTTAACTGTTTCAAATTTTTAATTTAACAAAAAAATTATTGTTGTTTTAAATATTAAAAATTATTTATAATAGTTAGAAATCATCTATATGCATAAAAATAATTAAATAAATGCATTATTTGACCCAAAAAATGGTTTTTATTTTTTTTCTACTGTGGCGTACCCATTTTAAAAATCTGAAAAATTCATGAAGTTAAAGGGTAATATATGAGGCTTGAAAAAAGAATAATTTCATAATTTTACAAAAATTATACCGTGGTAAAAAAAATTAAATTAATTTTTTTTCAAGGATCCTATGAAGTGTTAATTTTTTTCTTAAGAGCCCTTATTAGCCCCCCAAATCATATTAAATTTTTAGATTAATCGATTCAGCCATTCCGGAGAAAAATTTTTTTTCCATTTTTTCCATATTTTGCTTTTTCTCGAAAACCAATTGAGTTAGCGATCTGAAACTTTCAGGATCTTATTATTTTATTAGTACCAACATATTTTCTGAATATAGTTTAAATATTTTTCCGGGGCCGAATCACCATGCTTATACCCCTAGGGCCTTTATTTTTTTTTAATTAATTTTTTTAAATTAAAAATTTTTTTTTATTTATTTATTTTCTGATTTACCGAATTTTGGTGGAAAATTTTTATTCTTTGAAATAGAAAATCTGGAAATGGCAGGATTTGATTTTGAAAATTTAGTGGTAACATTGACTTATTGCTGATAAATTGATAAATCTGTGGTCACAAGCAATAAGGGAATGAGTCTGCATATAAGTCCTTTATTGCTTGTGACCACAGAAATGAAGCTCACCTTTGTTTACCTCAACAAGAGAAGGCTGCCAAAATATTGACATTGTAAATATTAAAAATTAAATACTAATACCTCAAACCAATGAAAATGATTTCGTAGTCCAAGCAAATAAATTCCATTGGTTTGTTTAAATAAACTGTTCCTTAAAATTTTGACGGACGTTTGTGAATATATGGGCCGATGTAGCCGATGAGGTGCCACTTTTCGGCTACATTATTTAGTAAGATTTAAAATAAGCACTGAAGGAAACCTGGGTATGCAAGTTCCACACCATTCATACCCTAGGTCAGTATACGACCTAGTCATGGTTAGTCAGGGCGGCCGATAAACCGCCTGACCACCTGATTAGTAGTTATATTGGCACAGCAGTTACTTAATTATTATCTTATAGTTGAATGAAATTGTTTTAAATCAAAACAATATAGTTTTAATAATACTCCGAGAGAAGAAGGGCATAATAACTAAAACTTGGTAAAAATCGAAATGAGGAGACTACTCCCTGTTTTCTCGAAATTGTGATTTAACCCCATTTTTCAGCTCTACCACGAAAATGTAATACAGTTATGTTTTTTGTTTGAAGAAATATTAGCATCATTTTTTTTGAAAAAACAAAGAATAAATAAAAATAATAATAATGAGAGAAATAATTTTGGATTACTTTTGGAATTATAGAAAAAATATAGTATTGCACTTCTATTTTCGCAAATTTTCATCGTAACGAGCGGAATATTAAAATAATTACATTTTATTCAATTTTTTTACGAGGGAGTGAGGTCACTTTATTTATGAATAGATTTAAATAAATTAAATAGTAAATAACATCAAATTAAAATTTAATATTTATGAAGCAAACAAAAATAAAAACATTTAATATATCATAAGCTTTCAGCAATAGGTTATTTTCTGAAGCTAATAATATATGTTATAATAGGTATATTTTTCATAATAAAAAAAATTGAAAAAAATTATTTCAACTATGTAATTATGTGAAATCCGTATTTCACCAAGAAATTATTTATAGATAATATCATGTCAAAATCATTAAAAATATGTGCAATCGTACTAATTTTGAACAAAATCACCAAACTATATTTATAAGAATTTTGTAAATACTTAAATCATATATACCCCATATCCCACGCGTTTGATTTTTGGTGCACAACATTTACACTGTGTAAATGTAGATAAATATGCTAAATTTAAAATTATTAAATTGCCAGATTTTTTATACGCATCGAAGATTTGTGATGAACAGAAAATATTAACATTTATTTATCTGTTCGAGCGCCATTCTTATGTCGCGCCGTGTACGTTGAAAAGTTAATTAAACCCAGATCCGAAGCCAAAAAATATCGATTGAATCAATTTAACGCATCAAAGCTATTAATTTTACTGTGTAAACAGTTTATATTTGACAAACAGGACTTCACTTTTAAATTAGAAACTGTTTAATTTTTGTTTAAAACATATCCATAACTTTGTTTAAAACATATTAATTGTTTAAAACATATTTTTGTGTAATCGCTCGTACTTGAAACAAATATAAAATTGGCTTATCTAAATTAGCAGTTTCCGGTTGGCGCCATTAACGAACTCGGCCAACAAGTTTGGCAACTAAGTTTGTTTGAAAAATTTCATTATCAGCAGATAAGTTGTTTTTAATGGACATTTTTCAAAATTCATTGTGGTCCCAGATTGGTTTATCATGGAACACTTCAAAATGTCCAACTCCGGTTTGAAACGTTTTGCCAAATATCCATTGATTGAATCTAGATGAAACATTTGGAAACCACTGATCAAAGAAAATAAAAATTCATGCTGTTATTTTGGCAGTCACCTAACATTAAAAAGTCCGTTTAAAATAGAATTGTTTTTGTAATGGATTGCACAAGTACTTTTAATTTCGATGGTTTTCGAAGGTGAACTATTTTTTGTAAAAATCTGGGTAAAATTTCGCATTATTTAATGTTTACACTAGAAAAAAATTATGAGTTAATCTAAAAAGTGTTTACCAAGAATTATTAAAATAATCCAATTGTTATGAAGAGCTTCTCAAAATATAAATCACGTGACACAATGATGACGTTTAGCCTACCTGTGGATTTGGGTTAAATCCACGTATAGGCCAGAATTGAAGAAGACTCACACTTCACGGACGCGAAACGACTGGACGCCGACGTCGGGATGCTCCCGATTCCCAGCTATACATAGCAATGTAGGGAAGTCGGCTCGGATATCGCACCGAATTTCTCATATTGCGATTCATCTAACTTATTTTTATTTTTGTCCCACGTTTTACTGTACTATGACGGCTTGGAATATTTTATTAATTCGTAAAATTTTTTTATAATCATTTCTGCATCGGCGGGAAATATTAATTCAATTGGGTTTGCGCTTGAAATAAGTGACCTACTACAATGTATAGCAAGGAAAATGAATAAAATTTGGCTTCTTTCTCATAGGTTCCGCAACAAAAAACTTTTACCGAGCTCGTACGGTTGTACATTGCCAACATAATGCAGTTGAATGTATTATGATTCAATTAATCAGGGTAATTAAACCGCAGCTATTTCGCTCCTGCGAGCAAAAACAGTAGTGGGAAATTATAAATCTGCATCAGCAGTATTAGTTCCCAAATTACTTCTTCGATTATATTTTTAAAATTTGCGAAAAATTCACTTTATATACAGGGTGTCTAGATAAACCGATAAACTACAATTTCTACTTATACCAGCTATAAGATCATCAAAATAACCTAGCTCAAAATTAGAAGTACCTATTTGATAATTACAAGAAGTCATTACGCCCACAAGTAATTTTTGTTTGTTTTTGAGTGAGTTGAATCAGAAGTTCCGTCTTCGACTTTTTTTTCGACTGCTGGCGGTTTCGGGGATGTTTTTTTATGAGCACCTATGCTCAAAGATCCCGCCTTTTTAACTCCGAAATTTGTACTGCACGATAGATGCGAGAACATAGGTATAATATTTTTAACAAACCTAAAGCTGGCCACAGACTGGCGTACATGTGTGTCATACATGTACGTCACACCGGTTTCGACGTTGATGTTCGCTGGTGTGTGGGCAAAGAGTGATATACATGTGCGACGCACAAGTTTTCTATTTTACTTGAATTCAGGTATGTCATACATCAACTGCCATAGACCGGCGTACATGTGTGTCATACATGTACGTCACACCGGTTTCGACGTTGATGTTCGCTGGTGTGTTGGCAAAGAGTGACATACATGTGCGACGCACAAGTTTTCTATTTCATTTGAATTCAGGTATGTCATACATCAACGGCCACAGACCGGCGTACATGTGTGTCATACATGCACGTCACACCGATTTCGACGTTGATTTTACTTGAATTCAGGTATGTCATACATCAACTGCCATAGACCGGCGTACATGTGTGTCATACATGCACGTCACACCGATTTCGACGTTGATGTTCGCTGGTGTGTGGGCAAAGAATGACATACATGCGCGACGCACAAGTTTTTAATTTTATTTGAATTCATGTGTGTCACACATCAACGTTTATGCATGTATGACGGTCTGTGGACCGATTGTGACTTATTGTGACTTTTTTCTCTTAAAATTATTTAATTCAGTGTCTCGCGTCTATTGAAGAAATTTTTATTATAATTTTATTACAATAGCCAAAATGTCTGATTTACGAAGTTTGACGAAAGATTTTATGATAGAGTTCCTTGAACTTTATAAAAATTACCCTTGTCTCTGGAAAACTAAATCGAAAGATTACATGAATAGAGCTAAGAAAGATTCAGCTTATGAAGTTTTATTAAAAAAACTACAAAGTAGTGTCGACGATCAAACTACATGAGTGACACTCAAGTATGCTAGTCTAGGGGCAACAGCGCACCGTCATACATGTACGACGCACATGTATGACACACATGTACGCCGGTCTGTGGCCAGCTTAACGACAAAATAGATGTTCGTAGGAAGACATCATCTAGAAATTACCCATGTAGCACACAATGTTGGCGCAATATTGGGGCAATATTAGGCCAATATTGAATGTTGGTGCAATATTGCACGATTCAGCCAATATCGGTCCAATATTGCCTTCCGATCTTCAGCCAAAATCGTTTAAATATTAATATTTTTGTATTAATATTAATATAAATATTTAAAAAAATATATATTAATGAAACATTTGTTTTGTAATATTTTTTTGACCATTACGATTATTGCTTAAATTTTAGAAATTCGTTCAAGGTTTAATGAAAATTTTTTGAATATTATAAAAAATAACAATTTCAGCGATAAATAGGAAATCAATATTGCACCAATATTGGCTGTAGTTTGATGCAATATTTACAACCAATATTGCCTGCCGATATTAATATTAATATTTATGTATTAGTTTAAAAAATAGATATTAATAAAACATATGCTTTGCAATATTGTTTTGACCATTATGATTATTAAAAAATAATTTCAAAAAAAATTTGTCTAAATTTTAGGAATATGTTCAAGGTTTAATGGAAAGTTTTTGAAAATTAAAAAAAACAATTTCTGCGATATATAGGAAATCAAATTCAATGATCAATATTGCACCAAACTACATCCAATATTGGTGCAATATTGGGCCAATATTTATAACCAATATATTTCATATCGATCTGCAGCCAATATCAGTCCAATATTATTATCAGTCCAATATTGTTTTTCAATATTGCGCCGATATAACTTCAACCTTCTCTATAGAGTAGGTTTGTTTAGCAAAATAGCAATTAAAATCGTGTCCTGACACTTGGCTCTATGACTATTGGTCCTAGGACAACTGATTGATCTCCGCGAATGTTGGTCTTATAGCAATTGGCTTCCATGACAATTGATCTTTGCAACTATTGACCTTATATTTCTCATAAGAAATATATACAGTAGAAGCCCTATTATCCAACCCTCTCATATCCGATCATTCTGATAATTTATCGTATTAATAACCGACCGATGCTTGTGTGCCTTATCTCGCCGAAACTCGAAGGTCGACATGTAAGCAGACAGATTGATTGCCATCGTTATAATGTTTACGTTATATTGTAAAAGAACAGCATTCTTAATTACAAAATAAATAATTTAAATTTTAAAGAGAAATATTCCGAGATTATAAATAATTATAAAAATTAAATATTTACATTCTACTTTTACATTCGTATAGTTTTGTAATCTTGCGACGCGTATTGTCACAATTTTGTCATTTATTTTTTAAATTTATTTGTAAATTACAAAATTATATTAAATTTTATTTGTATCTAATAAAAATTTTGTAAAATTGTCATTTTGTTACCCTAAAAAGTGTGGTGGCACTACCAAGTAAAAACGTTTTCTTTGAATCAAAAAACTATTTTGTTTGAATAATTTTTCTTGAAGCAAATAAATTTTGTTTAATAGAAATAATATATTTTTGGTCCAACAAAAATTTATTTAAACAAAAATAATTTAACTATTATTTATATATATTATTTTATTTTTATTTAATTATTTATAATTTATTTATATATAATTATATATTTATTTATAATTTATTTAATTATTTATAAATAATTTAAAGAAACTAAGATTCTCGGTAAATTACAATAAAATGTATAAAATTTTAGATTGATTAAAATAAATTTTACTTTGAACAAAAATGTTTCATTTAAATTAAACAAAATTTATTTGCTGCAGAAAAAATTATTCAAACAAAATAGTTTTTTTCGTTTAAAAAAAAACAATTTTACTGTGTCAAGTACATAGAAAAGCTGTGTTTCTTATCATAACTAGAGCTCGGAATTATATATGCACCAAAATACTTGAGAATATGCGCATATATATGCACCGAAATTCCTTAAAATATGCACTAAAATTGATAAAAATAGTTCAAATATGCATTGATATGAAAATTAAAAAATATCTAATCTAAGTACAAAATTTTTGCATATTTTCAACATTTGGTGCATATTTGAGTAAATAATGCATATTTGGGCTACTTTGGGTGTTTAAAAAAAAAAAATTATTAAACAATAAAACTTTAAATAACAAGTTAAATTCAACAATATATAAAAATATATTTTTAAGCTTTCAGCGACTGCTATCGCCTTCGTCAGAAATTTATTTTCTCACAAATTAAGATTTATATATTTAAATAATTATTATTAAATGCTAATTTAAGCAATTGTTTTATTTAATTTTAAGCAATTTAATGTTTTATTTGTAAAAATTATAAAAATTAAATACTTAAATTGACAAATTTAATAATAATTTTTTATTATCTGTATTGAAATTTTCAAAAAAACTCTTAAAGTGCCCCAAATATGCCCAAATATGCATTATTTCCTCAAATATGCACCAAATGTTGAAAATAGGCAAAATATGCATTTTAACAAGCAGTTTTTCGGATTCGTTTTTACCTAATTTGTCCAGATTTCATAACGAATCTGTTCGCATATTAATATTAAAGAACATGGAAAAGCATAAAATCTGAGCTCTAATCATAACTAAGAATAACATGATGTATGTTTGCAGGCTTCAGTTTCATATTTTGATATTTATTTCAAACTGGAAATGGGTCCCGTTTAGGTCGGATGGTAGAGAATTTACTCAGAGCTGGATTAAGGGAAGGCTAAGGGGGCTGCAGCTCCAAGGGCTTCAAAAAAATTGAAGCAACAAAATTTTAATCTGAGAAGTTGTAACTGAGATTAAAATAAATTAAAATTTTTAGGGCAAGTTTTTGGCTTTTCACTTTAGAAGTGCGCTATTTGGCCAAAAATCAATATATCGAAAAAATCCTACGTACTTCTATAGCTGTTATTATGTATGTTACGGTCAATGACGTAAATTGGGCATTGACGTCAATGGCCGGGCAATGACGTCAACGCCCGTTAACGGTGGGCAATGATGTAAATATTTTCATTTGATTGTAATATTTACGTCTTTGGCCGGTCAATGACGTTAATGGCCAAAATGGAATGGACCATGATGATATTCTAGAATGACTACTATAAAGAACAGCAAAATGGCAATTTAAATTTGACAGCCAACTGGCAAGTGATATTTACGCACATATGTTAAATTCATTGTATTAGGTATAATATAATAATATAATTATTTATTAACAAAAATAATAAAAATTAAAAAATACTGAAATAGCGACCTATGGCACTTAGAATTGCAAATTTGTTTGTTAGCGCAACACGCACATTTATTATTTTTACATCCACCCTTGCAATGACAACACTTGTAACCGTGGCCTCCTAAAACACTGCTTTTAGCTACTGCTTGTCTAAGAGTAATCTCAATTTCTTTGGTCGTATCACTAATATTTTCTAACCAAAGTTAACTTTTCGGTATCCCTTAATAACTAGTATTAATTGCAAATGCACATTAAATACATTACTTTCAGATGGAATCTATAGAATAATAATTTCATCATTGCCCACCCTGTATTGGGCATTGACGTCATTGCCCGGACAATGATGTAAAAACCACATATAAAATTCTAAATGTCAACATTGCCCAAAATGCACGGTCATTGACGTCAATGGCCGGTCAATGAAGTCAATGTCCAACTAAGCTGGGCATTGACGTTATTGTCCGGCCATTAACGTTAATGGCCGAATTGTCATCATTGACCGTAACATATATAATGAAAAAAAATTCATTGGCTCATCATAATTCAAAAATGACAGGAGCTTTTTGTCCGGTTGTGGAAAAACTCTGCACAGCCGCCATTTTGACATTAATCGCTTCAAAAAAATTATTGTATACAGTCACTGATATGCATGATAAATATCCATTTTTCTAATTTATTTTGTAGTTTTTCTGAAAAAAAATTCCCCGAAAAGAAACTTTTTTGTCGGCCTCTTTAAAGTGACCTAACCCCTTAATGAGCATTGAAAGTGATCAACTTTCACAAATAAATTTTGGTATATACATTTGTGTTTCCACAATAAAAATAAAAATTTTTCGAATTTAATTTTTGGTTTTGTAGCCGCTTTGTTTATTATTTTCTGATTTTCTGGGAAATTAATTAGTTTTTCAAATAATTTTACTGGACAAAAGTTGTAGTCTATTAAAGTTCCTATCCGAAATGGGGGGCTTAGATTTTTGTAAAATGTTTCGTTTAAATGATATAGGGTTTTGAAAAAAAACGAAAAACTAAGTACGAATTTTTTAACATTTTTTTACATACTTTAATTCATAACTCGAAAACCGTTGGTTTTAGACAATATAAGGTTTAAATGTAATTTGTAGATTATTTCACGCTCTTTAAAAAAGCTCTAAATCATTTTTACTGAAAAATCAATATTTTCGGAGCTATGGTCATGTCAAGGTGAAAAATTAAAAAAAAAGCTAATGCATTTCGAGTTTTTGTCGGCCAGAGAATCCCCGGGCTTTTCAAGGATTCCCCGATTTATAAAAACTATTTTATTGTTGTGATGACTCATACTAACAAACAGGAGATATAATATAATTAACTAATTTTATAATTATTATCAGCAAATTAATAATATAGTTATAATTATCAATATTGAGCTATTGGAAACGAAATAAAACACAAGTTTAAAACGAGCTTTCGAAAAATGACATTTTCTTTTTCAAGTTTAATATGAATGAAAAAACAAAAAATGACAAATACTAAATAATAAATTCATATTAAACTTGAAAAAGAAAATGTCATTTTTCGAAAGCTCGTTTTAAACTTGTGTTTTATTTCGTTTCCAATAGCTCAATATTGATAATTATAACTATATTATTTTCAAGAGCTAATAATTTAATTAATCAAATTAATAATAATTGAAGTTTCATTTTATTGTTATCTTGTTACAATAAATTATTGTTCAATAGCCAATGCATTTTTTTATTGTTTAAATTGCTGATATTTCTGAGCATAGTTCAAAAGGAAAACTTTTATCATTGCAAATGTGTTGCAAATAATTTTTTTTTCAAACTTATTGCTGCCTAGACCAAAATAAAATGTGAAATAAGGTCAGCTTACACACCAACAAAGTATTAGTGTCAATTAAATGAAAAATAATACTTTTTATGAATATTATTATTCTTTGTTTTTATTCAAAAACAATAATAATAATAATAAATTTCATAGAATTTTGTGATTAATTTTAGAATAAAAAAAATAGAATAACAAGTGAATTTCATCAGAAGAACAAGGTACAGGTTCCCAAAAGCTCCCGGAAGTCCGAAAAATCCGGATGCATCAAATCTCAAAAAAATATGCGGTAAAAATTTCATTTTAATTGCTTTTTAATGTTGTTTACGTACAGAATGGTACAGGTAAAAGGTATTTTCCCCTTCCGTTTTTACACGAAGGGGAACGTCATAACTAGTTTAGTAATTATATTGGAATTACCATTCTAGCCGAGACGGTTTTCATGTTGTGTATAAGTTGGATGGTTAAGTGTTATCTTATCAGTTCCAATATTTAGAATTGGTGATTAACAAATTGCTATCATTTCACGTAAACATGTCGAACAGTAAGGTGATAGAGGTTCCAGATAATATTTTAAAAAGTTTAAAGTGTGCCAAGTGCTCGTTATATGCATCGGTGACTCCGGTAACTTACGACAAAGAACATAATTTAATATGCGGTCGTTGTCAAGATTCAAAATCGAATTTCCGAAGAGCCAAAGCTTACGAAGCAGTTCAAAGTATTTTATTATTTCCTTGTCGATACAGCAGTAATGGATGTCAGGCAAAAATCAAATCGGCAAATATCATTCTTCACGAGACCAAGTGCGCCCATGGCGATTTCAAGTGTCCACTAGTGGTTAAGGAGATGTGCAATTGGCGGGGAAGTCCCAAACTTTTACAGGAACATTGCGCTAAATTTCATTCCAATTTATTTATTTTGAAACAGGCAAAATTTACAATATCCTTAAAGGACAATGTTCTAAACGTGTTATTCTTAACAATTTCGAGTAATCTATTTGTGGTCCGATATTCCATCAATACACTTGGAAATGTCTTCTTATCTGTACAAAGCATTACCGTAAGTGAAGAGAAAAATAAATACGAAATCGAATTTAAAAGTATATGCGAAAATTCGGCGGTTAAATTTTGTAACTCAATTTTAACCTATAACGACAATATTGATGATGTATTCAGTAATGGACACATTAAGGTCGGTACTGAAACTCTAAAAAGCATCCTAAATACCACTACCGGTGAAATTCTCTGCTTTATAACTGTTACTGGTTTGGTAAATCAAGAAAATATTAAGAAATTACCAAGTGCAGTTAAAAAAATACCTGTACTACCTGCACTACCTGCAGTACCTGCAGTACCAGAAGTAAAGAAAGTAGAAGAAAAAGCTGACCTGTTCGGAAGTGCATCAATGTTAAAAAAGCTGAAGTGTCCAAAATGTTTGAAATATTTGAAAGCTCCAATCCACGTGTGCAGTAACGGTCACAGTTTTTGCAGTAAATGTTTGGATGTAAATCTTGTTTGTAAAATTTGTCAAGGATCCTACGATGGAACCCGGAATATAATGTTAGAAAAAATTATTGCTACAATGCAATTGGCGTGCGAAAACCAGCATTTGGGTTGCAAATACGTGGGAAAAGGAGAAAGTCTGGAACAGCACGTAAGTGATTGCTCATTTAAAACAACTGAATGTCCATTGAAGCAGATGCAAAACTGTTTTTGGCATGGACCTTACAAAACCCATTGTGATCATCTGTTAGCGAGCCATAAAAGCAAAACATGGATTCAAGTGGGAGATTCCATTTTCTACGATCTGAAATTATATAAACCCTATTCCTTGTTTTTTAACATTCTTCAGTTTAACGATGTTCTAATAAGGATTCGTTTTGGACAATCTTCCAAGGGAGAATATTCTTGGACTTTTCATCAAATTGGAATAAAAGAAGGTTATTTGTCTCCTTATGGCGTTCAAATTGAATTTATCGATCAAACCCAGAGCAAAAAATCGTTAATTGTTGGACTCCCTTGTTATGGATGTAAAAATCAAAACTCCAACGATGATTTTCGAACTGGTGTTACTTTAATCAATCCATTTATTTCAAAAGATCAATTTTTAGCTGTAAAATATAATGTTATCAAATTGCCAAATTAATAACCTACCAATGTTGTATTTTTCAGCCAATAGCAAGTCAGGAAAACGTAGAGTTATGACGTCACAGGGGAGAAATCACTTACCATTGGCTGAAAAATAATAATCTCTAACTTACCAACATATAAGAAAATAATCAATTTTTTGCATTAAATAAATTTTCTATTTTAGAATTTTTTTATTATACATGGTTGTGCAAAAGCTTGTTATAAAAATTAAATAAAATTGGAAATTAAAATAAAACAAAAATCAAAGTTAATTATTTGGGAAAGTTTTGGCGGGCTTTTTTTAAGTTTTAATTATTTTTTTTCTAACAAACCTTATTTGTTCCAACCCATAATAAATAGAAATTAGTAGAAATAAATAATTTACATAATGAAAATTGCATTTTATTATTCATAAAGGCAAATTATTATATTTCAATAATTAACTAATTATTGTTAATTTAAAAAAGGAATAATTCAGATTTTACTTTTTATACTGTTTTTTACTTCAATGCTTTTTATTTATAATTGGATTGAAATAACAAAATTATGATTATTATTAGTATTACTCAGAAACAGTTTATTTCGAATAATAAAAGATTAGAATCTAATTTTTACATAATTTTCTGGTATATATTTAAAGAAACCTTACTATTTATACCAAAGCATTTAGCTAAATTGTTTCAAACCCCCCTCCCCCCCCCCCCCCCTGATTTTTTATAATATCAAAAGAAAAGTTGAAAAATTTGATAGATAATACTAAAATGAACTATGAGTAAACTTTAAATATCGATTATTAATTTAGGATTTTTTCACAGAAGAAACACCCGGTTGTTCGAAGCGGACAAGGCTTATTAGCTCCATTCTGTTAACGGTGCGGGCGAAAAACTTGAACAGATACCGCAAAGTTTTTTTAAAGCTTCATCTGAGTTTTTCTTCCAGACTAGTTCATTTTTAAGTGCCGTTAAAACCATAACCTGTAATTTAAATCACAACAGTCTGATAAATGGTTTCAGAAACCGTAGTCGCGGACTGGAAAAATCAAAACTAGTGCATGTGAATTGAAAATTGCAAAGGATTCAGTTGCCGGCCACCATAAATTTACATTAAATTAGATTTTATTAATTTAGCAGATTTTTACTTAAACCAGATTATCAGATCAGGCAAAGATTTCCTTCAGGGATGCTTTTACCAAGTGCCTGAATTCAGAAATCCCTGTCTTTCTAGATCCGTAATTTTCAAGTTTGGGCGGCTTGCGGGGATGTGTTTATCAAGAAACCCAAAGATCTGAGAGATTGGGAAAGCTTAACCCTCTCTATTATAATAATAAATTGTGAGCTATGGGAATAACCGCCTGAGAGACATAAAATTTACTAGGTTTTGTTACATTTTCCTGGGGAAAAACCGCTGGGGAAATCTGCTGTACAAGTGATGGAAAATCTTAGGAAATCCGAGGTGGCCTTAGGAAATCTTAGAAAATTCGAGGAAATCCAAAGGAATCTTTGGAAATTAGCAAACCTCCCAGGAAACTCTAAAAAATTTTAGAAAATTATAAAACCTTAAGAACAGGTATCACCTTTTTTTTATTTTGCTCGTTCAACTCTTTCGAAAAGAAATCTCAAGATAACCCAAGAGGAAATCTGGAAAAATTTTGTAAAAGGAAATTTATTGTGCATAGTTTGTCTTGTGTGTATTCAAAAATTTCTTTAATTATTGTTATTGGATCCATCCTTAATTTCAAATTTAGGTCCGCGTAAATCGCACTACCAGTGCTGATTCAGGTTATAGGAAACTTTTTTCTCAGATAAATGATTAAAACAGCAAATTTTGGTACCGAAGTAAAATGAATGGTTTTCTACTACTGTTTGAAAAAGAACAACTTTTCAATATTCGTTTGAGTAAGGTAACATAAGGTTTTTCGCATTGAGTGCGGAAAAGTAAGTTTTACGCACTAGTGCGATTTACCTTTCTACACATATTCACATTCGCAAACTCTAGAAGTGATTACAAATATCATATCAATATTTTAGAAAACCCAAAAAATGCACTAAACACTTTTCAGAACTAAAGTGTTTTTAAGTTAACACATGTAAAATACACTGTAAGTATAAATTCGCAAACGTTTTCACCACACTATGGCATCATCAGGCGATGAAAAGTGTTTAGTGCAATTTTTGGGTTTTTTAAAATATTGATATGATTAATATCGAGTTACACTACTTAAACCACGTATCAATCGATTATGATTACAAATATCTCAGCACCTACTTGACCAGGTAGGACGGCTACCTTCCCTAGTTTAGTCCAATACACAGAAATTCTATGCTACCATAACAAAGTTTCTTTGTTTTAACAAATGAAAATTAGTTGATTCAACATATTTTTTTCAGAACAGAAAAGACTATATCATGACAACATAAAATTTGTTACAGTAACAAAAAAAATTGTTGAAGCTACATACATATAATGTAGCTACTAAAACTTTTACAACAATTTGAATTGTTACAAATTTTTATTAAATTTTGCTGCAATGTTTTCCAAATATTTAAGACAATTATTTTTTTATTTTTCTTCAATTTTTTCAGGATAGCTCTTGTAACTTGATTTAATCTTAGTAACTTAACTATTACAAACAAAAATATATCTTGTTTCATTCAAATAAAAGTAATCAGTTTCTTCTATTTGTTGGAATAGCATTTCACTGATAGAATAATATCATCTCTTGAATTTATTAGAAAATCGTAATTTATTATTCTATTTCTATCTATTTGTCTGATTCTCTGATTAGCTTCAACTCTTGGACTTCTGATTATAGATAATTTCGTTTATTTATAGACGATACGAGGGAAGAAATGTCTCTATCTCCAAATTTTCTTAGATATTCACTTAATATTAACTAATCAGCGCTCCAGGACATCCCACGGTCGCCACTTTTGCCGTCATCGTATTGCCGTCTACCATTTCGCCGTCGAAAATTTGGTATTTAACTTGTTAATTTTAACATAAAAGCATCTACGGAATTTTTTTCAGATACTTATATTTTCAAAATCATAATAATTTAAAATTAACTAAACGGTAAAATGGCGACGGCAAAATGTCGATGGCAAAATGTTATATTCCGTCCAGTCAGACAGAGGCTAGAAACAGAAAGACAGACATGGATCTTTTACACAAAAAAGAAGATATCTTTTTAAATTCTTCTTCTTCCACTTTTAGGTTAGAAAAAATCCTGTTTGCCTTGACCTCGGGCTGTCTTCTATCGAAGACAGAGCCGAAGTCACAAGTCTGTGAGATTATTAATTGGTTTACGTCTGAGCCAGCTTGCTGGGCTCGTCTCAGATGTGCCCGTAACCTCGGATTGTTTGTTGATGAAGACAAATCATCAACCCAGGAGGGTCGCCGGCTTTACGTGCCTTCCGAAGCACGGAGATAATCATAAATTTATTTAGACCTTTCCGGATTTGAACCGGGTACCTTAGTGTCAGCAGTTATTCAGCTAACATACTAGGCTAATTTATTTATTAATTTTTTATTATTAATATTTATTTTTTTAATTAGCTTAATAATTAACCTTCCAAACATGTAATTGTAACTTTAAGATTTTTACCGGAAGTACAGGCAAAACAAGAAACATGTGACTTCCAATAGTAATTAGCTTTTAAATTAATAGTAAAAATTAAAAAAAAAAAGAAAAAAAAATTAGCTTGCATTTAGTTTGTCGCGTCGTCGATCGAACTGTAATATCAGGTAACTTGAATTTCAGTGAAAATGGGTATTTATATCGAAATGCGCAGAAAACTTACTTGCATCATTCTAGAGCAGTGATTCCCAAAGTGGTCTGTACCCGGGTTTAGTAGAAAATTAAAATTAATTTTGGGATCCCCGAACAACGTCAGGGGGTACGTGCAAGGTTTAATATAATATCTATTTTATTATTTAAATTAACTTGTTGCATTGAAGTTTTTAATATTATTAATTCTCACAAGTTAAGATTTATATATTTAAATATAGTTAGTTACAAGTATTTTCACTTGGGAGTCTGTGGACAAGTTTTAACTATGAAAAGGAGTCTGTGGGTCAAAACAGTTTAGTAACCACTATTCTAGAGAGTGCACGCAACTATCAAAAATTTTGTTAGTCGTAAAAATATTTTTCGACGAAAAATATGTTTGTGAGTTATTGCAATTATTATTAGAGTGATGCTACTGATTTTAATCATTTGATGATGGTTTTCGAACCAGATAAGGAAAGAATACTTGCCGAATTAAACTTGGTAAGTCAATATTCTAAAATGCCTATATTTACATTTGCAATGATATTTTATCATTTTATTTTATTTAATTTTATTTTATAATATTAATCTCGTTAATCCAATCATGCGCTTGATTATTTCATTTGTTGTTTGTTTAAAATAGTTTTTGTTTTTGGAGTGTTGATGATACCTTCGAAAGTTTTTGTATCTAACCGGTTGTCTAACTTTACCCAATAACCAAAGAATACTATAAAGAAAGTCGTCTTTTAGAAGGATCAAACGCCAATAGTGTTTAGTAACACCATATGCTGGCTAAGTCACAGTACCAGAGCTGATTAACTAATTTGGATTACTAATTTATAATCGTGGAGTGATGAGTGAATCAGTAACTTTGGTTATTTACAATGTATGTACTACGCTGAACTGCCGTTTGCCAGTATTTTTTATTATCTGTTATTCTCTTCAAATAGCAAATTTAAATTTAATTATTATATAATAATCAATTTAATTAAACAAATCAAATTATTTAATGGAATACTGCAATTTACTGCTTAATTCTGCTACCTACTGCGTAATACTGCTAATACTGCCACTTATTTCTAATACTGTCACTTACTGTTGATACTACCGATACTGCCTAATAATACTATTTACTGCCTTTACCCGATAGATGAAATACATAATATGTATGTAGTACCTGTTCACTTTTCGAGTTTCAAGCAGTAGATAACGGCAGTAAATAGCAGTGTTAGGCAATATCAGCAGGAAGTAGCAGTCTTAAGTAGTATCGACAGTATTACCAGGTAAGTCAAAGGCAGTGAGCGGCAGTACCTATTAAATAAGAACTAATAGTGGCAGTATTAGGCAGTTATTCGGAGTACAGTAAAACCTCGATTATCCGGGTCGACTGAGACCGTGCCGAAGAAAAATCATTGTCTGCTGAAAAATTCGCCAACAAAAAGAAAGAGTGCACTGGGGGGTATTCCCCCTGGGGGTATTCCACAATAGAAGTAGCTACCTTCATTTTGGTTCTCAGACTTTTTCTTTGAATTTGAAGTTAAACTTACTAATTATTTATAATTACAACTGAAAATATTGTTAAGCTGTAATTATTGGCAAACCGGGGGGTCTGGGGTGTATGGAATACCTCCCAGTGCACCGTATCTGCGCACCATAACGGATAATATCCGTAAATGACTTACATATTTTTTACTATTTGGCTACTGAATAATTTGCAAATAAAAAAAAGAGTGCGCTGGAGGGTATTCCAAACCCCCCAGACCCCCCGGTATACACTCATTGTTTTGAGTTACACTTACAATTAATACCGCCGGTGAGTGTTAATAATATGATAATATTACACTTACATCAAAATAGTCTCGGGCTATTTCACATGAATCTAAGAAAGCTTGAGCAGCTGGTTCATCCGTGCAATACCTGACGTGCTTATCAAAATCTCGTTCAAGTCGCAGGAAAGCCTTTCCCAAAAGGTTTGGTTCGTTGGCATAATACTTAACGCCTTCCATTAATACTCTACAATTAAAAGAATTTTAATTTCCAATCCAGTTCATTTTCTTCTCATACTTACGTTCTATGAAAATTAGCTATTTCGACTAAACCTCCAAAAACTAATTCTAAATTATCTTTGATAACTTTGGGAACTTTAGTAGATTCGGTTCTAATTAAATACTCTTGAACTACAAAATCCAAATCTTTTACAAATTCGTGTTCTGTTTCTACCAATTCTTTGACGACTGCTCTAAAAATATGTTCCAATTAAAACCAGTATTGCCAAATAAATAAAAACTAATATTTGAAATGAACTTGAGACATAGAACACCCAGTATAAATTAAATGTGACCGTCGTCTAAAAGCTGTATCAGCTGGTAAAGCAGTCCAAGGCCAATCAATCAAAACAATGACATCAATCAAGCAAACAATGTTGAAATGTCGTCAATTGAAACTAACAGTTTTAACAGCCAAACTTCAAGCGTCCGGTATAATTAAAAAAATAATAAATGCTTACTGCCGTCTGAAGGCGGCATCCCCTGGTAAACCAGTACCAGGTTTGGGTTCATCGGTACTCTGCAAAATATTGCAAGGCACCCATCCTTGCTTTTTGCTTCCATTAATTTGTTTGACGAGCCACCTAAAAATGCATGGATAATTACTTTGCCAAATTAATTGCGGTAATAGAATATTTACCGGGTATCAAGAGTATTTCTGGTGGGAGAATATCGGGAGCTTGCATGCCTCCTTAACGGCTTCACGGATAATTTATGCCGAGCTGCTGCATTATTCAAAAGTGAACTTTTATCTGCCAAATTGTCTAAGTCTGGATCCAATTTTATGCGCCTGAAAATTAAAAAGTTGCACGAAGGACCATTATAAATAAAATACTTACTTTGACGGTGATTTGGCTGGATCTTCTGTGTCTAATAGTTCCACTAAATCTCCTTCACACAGATCAAGTTCTTCAGGTCCATTAGCTTTGTATTTCTGCCAAGCGACTAAAATTTCTCCAACGTTCTGTTAAAAGATGTTTGGCAATAATATTTTTTCATTTTATTAGTATTTGGCAGTACAAAAATGTTGATGCTTGATGACAGCAAAATGTTATTAACTATGTAGTAAATTTTGTGTGAGTAAATCATAATTTAATGAATGGATGTGTTTAGAGAACCCATCTTGTTACAAACAGCCCAATTAATATTTTTGCCCGCCTGCCAGTCTTTCAGTATTGATTTCTCAAAATCCGAATTTACATGTCAAGACTGTCCACAGAGAACCTTTTGAGTTTCTATCCAATTACCAGGAGTTTGTCTCCTGGTAACAGCCCCGGGCGAGAGAGCAAAATTTCGGATTTTTCCCGAGAACAGCTGTTTCCACGAGTATTGCACGAGAAAGAGAGGGGAAGCTGAAAAACTAGTTCTTATGCCAAAAAATTGATTCTTTTTCTGAAAACATCGAGGCCGTTATCGGAGTAGAATCTCGTTAATCCATTCATACGAGTCACGTCGGGGACAAAATACTCGCCTATAGCCAAGCTCAAAATTAGGCTCCCCGATTGGTCCTCCTACTGAACTTAACTAACTTAACTAAGCTAATAGCATATTTTCAATGTTAGTGTGAGTCTAAATATGGCACAGTATGCAAAATGGAGAGAGGAAAATGAAGAATTCTGAATGTACAGCTCAAAAAAGAGTAAACTGGAAGTGTGAAAAATACTCGCAAAATTTAGCTGGAGCAATAAACAATGAAAAATACGCAGCCTGGTAAAATATTTTATGAACTAATTACTTTTCCTTCTGTATAGCCTGCTGAAGCCCACTCCTGAACATAAACCTGATGCAGGTAAAACTGTAGTTTTGGATTGATGAGAGCAAACAATGCGATTTTATCAAAATGTCCGTTAAAAAAATGAAATGCAGAGGTTTCTTTGTTAAAATATATTTTATCTAAGAGGCTGTAGGACTTGAAACTGCTTAGTTTCGAAATGCTTCGTGATAATTCGTAAAATTACTCGGTTGCAGATTAACAAATGGTTTTGTTTTTGTTTTACAGTTTTACTTTTACTACAAAAATAAGATTTACGTTATGAAATATGTACAAAGACAAAAATGTTAGGTTAGGTTTGAATAGATTTAAGTTAGGTTAAGCGCTATTGCAGAAGCTCCACGAGAAGCACAAGGAAACTTCAGAATTAAACAGTGCAGACATCGCCGAGTTAACAGATAAACATTATGTGCACAGATACCTCAACATATACACAGGGATCAACAGATCAGTCTTCGGTGTCCTAGACCGGATTACGGATGACTCAGATGACAATAAAATTGTCAGAGAAAATTCTGGAAGACCCAAAACTTAGAATGGGACTGATCAACAGATGCCAAAACATAAAACTGACCAGATGCTTTATATGTTGAGTTCAGGATCATGAGAGGATCATGCAAGAACAGTGAGGATTGCATCAAAAGCAACTTGTGCAAAAATGAAGAGACTAGGACAAACAATAAATCCTAACAAAGCATGTAGAAGACCAACGTCTAATTTGAGAAAAGCAACATTTGCGATAATACCTAGCACGTATCCAGGTATCCACAGAAAGATGTTTTAGTGGGTAAAACCCAATACTACTGCCTAGTATGGCCCGAGCAGTGTTTTCTATAAGATTTCTTTCTTTCTTCGCACCAAAGAATTAAAAAAATTAAATTTGATTAGGTTTTAGTTGGGTTGATGCCTCAATATACTTAGTATATTAGGTGTACGAAATAAGGCAACGTGCTCATCGAGACTTGTGATCTGAGCGACAGCATAGAACTCATAGAAAATACGAGAAAGCGGCTGTGCGGAGCTTAAGAAAGATGACGGAAAGGACGGACTGAGAAGGGAAAGGGACTGCAACAATGCCAACATCGTTGCCGAAGGCCAACTTACTCTTCGGTATGCAGGGCGAAAAACTCCAACAAGAGACTAGGGGGTCTGACCAGCGCATTCCGAGTCCTGAATTTACTCGAGTGTGTTTTAGATGCTGGGCCGCAGTATATAATTATTATGTAGTGTAGTATTTCATGGACTTCAAGACATCTGGGCATGCGACTACCGGTAGGCAGTGCAAAGCTTGCCCGTCATAAAGAAAATTTTGAAGTTACACCTACCCTGTCTGACCAAAAATAGCCATTTGGAGAAAGACCCGCAAGGGTATGAAGGTAGTCAATCTGTGAAGCAGATGAAGCGGTGAAGATAGAATATAGCATAAAAAGACAATAAAAGTCCCGAAAAGGCAAAAAGCATTGGATCGAAGCAGACGAACACCAGGCGAAACAGGTTGAGCAAAAGTCTAAATTGCTGCTCCGTAGAGTTTAGCAGTAATGCTTAATACCCGGCTCCATGAGGTTGGGGAGAGATCTACACTTTTTCCACCAGTAATTCAGAAAAGATCAACTGATATTCAGAAATCGTGAATTGTAACTCAGATTTGTCAACTCATATTCAGAAATCGTGAATTGTAATTCAAATTTGTCAACTGATATTCAGAAATCGTTAATTGTAATTCAGATTTGTCAAATAATATTCAGAAACCGTCAAATAAAAATCAGAAAACGTCAAATTTGTGGTTTATGTTTTATATCTCTTAAAGATTGAAATTTTATTAATCTCTTCATAAGAGTATAATATAAGAAAACTAATGCAATAAAAGTAAATAGAAAACAACAAATCAGTGAAATGGACGATATGCCAGTCGGCTGCTAAGTTATTTGCTGAAATTTGAATTAACATATTGTTGTGACATAATTTATGCTATATATTTTATTTTTTCTATATGTATAAATAATTTTTTTTTAAATAAAAATATTGCGTTTTTCGTTTTTACGAGGCCCTTTCATTAAAAATTTAAATTTCATTTAACGGTTTCTGAATATCATTTGACAAATCTGAATTACAATTAACGATTTCTGAATATCAGTTGACAAATCTGAATTACAATTAACGATTTCTGAATATCAGTTGACAAATCTGAATTAATATTAACGATTTCTGAATATCAGTTGACAAATCTGAATTATAATTGATGATTTCTGAATATCAACTGGCAAATCTGAATTACAGTTGACGATTTCTGAATTACTGGTGGAAAAGGTGTAGTGCGAGATTTCTTCTTCCCACGCAAAGCAAAACAAAATAAAATCAAAAATTCTCATTCAACGTTGAATATAATATCTTAAAAAGTTTTCGGGTTGATTGGAAAACTGAATAAAACAAAAATAATTTGCTAAGCCGACGTTTCGGAAAATCTATTTTTCCATGTTCAAGACTACAATACGAAAATGACAAATAAGCTCTGTAATAGGGCAAAAACACAAATTACACTCACCAAGCAAATGCAGGTGCTAAATTGATTAATAAGAGATTCAACCACTTTTTATGGCTTATGGCCCCAAAGTGGTTGAATCTCTGAAATCTCTAGGATAGATTAGGTCAACTTTAGGGACTTTATTAAAGCCCCTTATTAAATTAGAAAGATAAACAAGAAAATGATGGAAACGTATGGACTAGACATAATTTTCTTAAAGAAATCCAATGTTGTTTTTCTTATCAAAATCGCATCTTCAGATAAAGAAAACTGAGTTGTTACGAAGATTTATATTACCGAAGGTAAAACAAGAAGAAAGTGATTCCTCTTTTCACATTGTTCTTCCTTGGGGATGGAAGTAAGGTAAGTAAGGTGATAATTTGATAATTGAGCTTCTCAAAAACAAAGAAAGAGAAGAAAACCTCTTTTTCTATCTGCTCAAAAGAACTACAAAAAGTGAAAACAAACTTTTTGCTCAAGTAACAAAAAGAAAAGATCGGTTGACCAAGATGGAAGAGGATGGCAAAACAAGCCGAAACTTTAAAATCTAACTAGAGTTAACCACAGTGGCGATCGACAGTCAAAATTATATAGGGAAAAACTTCTGCCGGCCAAACAGAGGCAAAACTAGAACCCATACTTTGGGAAGGCTAAAATGCTTTACTATTTTGGTAGATAAGTATTTTGCATATCTTTCCCAAATTTGTAATCAATGTAACAAGAAGACGGTTCCGGTCTGATGCTTAAGTGGTTCGAGCCCACTCCTCCCTCGGCAGACAATGGCAAACCACCTAGGGTTAGCCAAGCCCCTTTAAGGGTTGTAGCGATACTGTGTTGCAAGGTATAATCGTAATCTAGAGGAAAAAATACCTGTTGATATCACTGTTACAGTGAATTCTAAAGCCTTGGAAGAGGACCTTACTTCAACAGATAAGACTAATTAGACCATACATTCTAGTTTGTCCTGGTGGCTAAATGGTATGTGTATATACAGGGTGGCTGTTTAAAAACGGAACAGACGGGATTGTGGCCAGCAGAATTTTTTTTCAAGAAATGCATAAACACGTCAATTTTATCTTCGAGAAGGACAACTTTTGTGACCAATGTCACTCCCTTATTGTTTCATCCCTTCGCTCTGTGATGACAACCCCTGAACCCCTGTTAATAGGGATAATATGGTAAGTGACACTTCATTTGAAAGGTCTTGCTTCCCTGAATTCAGTGCAATTTTTTTAAAAAATTTAAAAAAAAAGTATTTTTTTAAATTAGAGGAGAAAGAGTGTTTTCAACGCGCTGTACCGCTACTCACTTAGATGTTATAATAATATGAAACGATAAAAGCAATGTATGTATTAAGATAATTGATTGAACAGTGCAGCACAAAAGCTGTTAACAAAAAAGCAATTTTACTGGTACAAGAGCATTGCAAAAAGTATTGTATAAAACATTGTCAAACGATTTTAACGTACTGCTTGTCTAATTGTGAAGATCATGTTGTATGTGATTTTGTAATAATTGTTTTGCCAATAATTGTCTTCGTTGTGTAATGACTAAAACGGAATGTTGTGTAGCTTCAGAGTTGTGTCGGTGTTATTTCGATAAATCAACGCTGTAATAAATATTAAATTAAATACATTGTCATGTGTTGATTTAAAAGCTTCAATAATTATTGTGAATTTTGGCATTCAAAATTTTTGAAAAGGTTTTCGTTTTAACCTCAACCTAGAAGTTATTTGAAATATGAACTTGGAAGTGTGAAAATTTTAAAATAGACATTAACAGGTGTGAGCTTACCTCTTCTCCTGACTCACGTGGCGACGTCATTTTTTCAAACCTGAAAAAAAATTAAAATTGTTTAATAATTAATTGTGTTTCGGTAATGAACGAAATAGAAATAGAAATTAAATCGTAACTGATTTATATAAATAGTGGGCTAATCATTCCTAGTTAAATATCAATGCATTGGTTGGATGCCAAAAATAGAAGAGATGCTACATATTACTAGCCAACTATGTTATGGTCTAACAAACAATTCTCAATGCGATTCAAAAAAATAAATTTTGTTAATAATTCTTGTCTCAGAATCCAATATTCCATATTTTTCAGAAACCCTCTCCTCTCTTCTCTGCCCAAAACCTATTTTCTCCTCTTTCAACTAGTACATTGTTTTTAATATCAATTCAAATAAAAACGTAATTTTTTAAGAAATTGGATAAAAATTACCAATTAATTAATTATTTAAATAAAATTTTGATTTTGAACTCCCCTACTTCCGGGTTTTAACTCGTGTTTGATTTACATAAAAAAGAAAGCAAAATAAATGAGTAATGCAATGTAAATATAATAAAATTGATGTAAAATAAAAAAATAACAAATGTAATTACAAATAAATCTTCAAGATGCCAAAACGTTATTTATTCGAATAACTCTCATTTTCGCTTCTTGATATTTTTCCAAGAACCAACAACCACAATAGCCCTTAGTTTTTTGTAAACTAATTAAACGTAGATATTTTCGGGAGTTGATCATCAATCACATTCATTTTATCGAAAAAGTTAAAAAAGCAAAATAAAGGTGTTCTATGGTATTTCTAAGTTTTTCTTTGATTTTCCAAAATTTCCTAAATTTTTCTTAAATTCCCATGAATTTTCCTGAGATTTTCTTGCAATTGTACACCAGATTTCCCCAGCGATTCCCTACTTGAAACGATATATTATTTATTTATTTATTTATTTATTTATTTATTTATTTATTTATTTATTTATTTATTTATTTATTTATTTATTTATTTATTTATTTATTTATTTATTTATTTATTTATTTATTTATTTATTTATTTATTTATTTATTGATTTATTGATTTATTGATTTATTGATTTATTGATTTATTGATTTATTGATTTATTGATTTATTGATTTATTGATTTATTGATTTATTGATTTTTTGACTATTTATTTATTTCCTACCTATTTAATTTGCAAATTATATTTCATTTTATAGAAATTTTGTATTTTCTGGTTTTCTCAAAAACTAGTTAAGGTGGCAGCAATTAGGTGGGAAACCGGGCTGTTCGTTAAAAATGGCCGCCAGAAATGGTTGAGGAAAACCTCATTTCCTGAGATTTATTTAGCATTCTTACTTTGAGTGTTGATGATTTTGTTAATAAAATCCAATGTGGTTGAGTACTTAAATGAATTTGATTTGAATTTTTCCCAAATGTGGACAACGATTGGATTTTTTTAACGATTCAAATGTTTTGTACTTGAAGATTTGGAAGATATATTTGAAGTTGGATAATTGTGTACCTAGTCGGGACATAAGTTCTGTTACACAGTATTAATTAAATTTTTAATGTTTCAAAATAATAAATTCAATTATGATATATACTGCTTTATTACTTAATATATAAAGAATACATTTTTACTATATTTACTCAAAATGTCCTCCTTTAGCGTTTACACAAGCCTTTAAACGCCGTGGCCAATCATCAATTGCGGCACGGACGACTTGTAACGGTACCGATGCTGCTGCTTTCACCAAATCCCGCTTCAGAAGCTCGATATTTTTATGAGGCTTACTACAAGCCATGTTTTCAAGAACTGACCACAATTTATAATCCAAAGGATTCAGATCAGGACTTCCAGAAGGCCATTGTTCTGCTGCAATAAACGCAGGTAAATTTTCTGCTAGCCACCTTTGGGTTGTCTTAGCTTTGTGTGCTGGTGCAGAGTCCTGTTGGAAAACCCAATGGTTTCCTTGAAAGAGAGAGTCGTTAAGAGGCTTTACCACGTCTTCTAACATTTCTTGGTAAATTGGTGCCGATGTTTTAACGCCTTTTTCACAAAAGTGAAGTTGAGTAACCCCTTCGTACGATACACCCCACCAAACCATCACAGATGCTGGATAATGGCCTCTTTGAACCCTCGGAATTTTTTCTGCCGCTTCTTTAGAGCTGTGAGCATAAACACGATCGTTTTGCGTATTAAATTTTTCTTCGACGGTAAAATTTTTTCATCGGAAAACAAAATATTTTTAAAATTATTATTACCGTGCCTCCTTAATAGGGTTTTCGATCTCTCGTGCCTAATTTTTTTTAAAGCTGTTGTTAACCTTTGTCCTGTTGCTCTACGAAAAGCCCCAAGTTTTAGGTCCTGCCTCAATACGCGAGACACGCTTTTTTTTGAAATTTGCATCTCCATAGCAATAATTTTTTGTTTTCGCAGAGGATTTCGTCGTATTCTTTCACGCACTGCTTTACTTCTTAAGTTAAGACGTCCACTTCTTTTTCTGTCAGCTATTGCATTTGTATCGGTAAACCGTTTTATAGCACGACTTACAAACATTTTTGAAATTTTTAACGGCTTTTGCAATTTTAAACTTTCACTATTTGATAAACCACATTTATGTAACGCAATAACTGCTATCCGATTTTCTTTCACACCCCAATCCATGTTGCTGGTTGAACTCAAAAATTTTAACTATAGTCTGTACAAGTTGCCAAAAGAAAGGGCTTTCTAAATATGTAATTGTTTTCCACCCTCTGTAATCTTAAGCTGTAAAATCTAACGGTTCTTTACAGGTAACAGAATTTATGTCCCGACTAGGTATAATGGTAAAAGTTTCATAGTTAAAAGTTCAAAATTAAAGGCAATTAAGCATACCCAAGTAACATTTTTCCCTTGTTAAATTAAAATTCCTCTGCTGGAGCCCTGGTGATATCTTCCAGGTCTTTATATCGGAGTCTGTTTTGACAGACCTCTTACAGATACCTAGCAGGTGTTTATATAGAATTATTTGCAGGGTTTTGAAAAATTATCTCTGATAGATCCCTGCTAGGTACTCTGTTGCAAGTAATTTACAAACCTTTGAAAAAAATAAATTGCAAAATTATTTTGAATTAATTCAATTATATTGAATATTTTTTTATATGTGTAACCTATGATAAAAGTTATCCAACAGAGAAACTTGTAACATCTAACAGGGAAACCTGTAAGGTCTCTTACAGATGGGCCTGGCAGATCTTTGTTACAGGTCTCTGTGCAGGTACCCTGGTAGGTCTCGAAAATCTCTGTTACAATACTTGCTACAGAGCATTTACAAGGTCCATTTCCATTGTCTCATATTATGTGACAAAGTCTTGTTACAATCCCATCACAGGGACCGGGATGGGACAACTCGGCGCCGCCAACTCGGCGCCGACCAACTCGGCGCTGCTAACTCGGCGCCAAGCCAAGCCAGTTGGCCTGGCGCCGAGTTGGCGGCGCCGAGTTGGCGGCGCCGAGTTGGCTGCGCCGAGTTGGCGGCGCCGAGTTGTACCTGACCGCACAGGGACAGGGCCCTGCAAGAGATCTAGCAGATGTCTGTCAGATTAAAAATGTTACTTCGCACGTGAGCTTAACTACAGGAAAGATGTCTCCAATCAGAGAGCAGCTAATATAAGGCGATCACCAATGAGAGCAAAGAGCGCTAGGAAATTATGATTTTGTTATTTTTGCTTTGTTCGCACTATGGTACTTGATTAGCTTCATTCTGATTGGAGACATCTCCTCTGCTATTATGTCCTCGTACATATCACTTTTAAGTTATCACTTATTAAGAAAAATCCATATGATTTACAAGTAGTACCAACCTTCAAACGATATGTGATATTGAAAATTATACAAATACCTTCACTACAAACACTGTAACTTGTGAACTAATGCCGGAATTCCATGAAATTTGGACACATATAGTTTGAAAGTTGGTACTATCTAAAAATAGTGGTGACATCTATATGTCGTCCTACAAACTCATTGAGATTACACAACTAGCGTCACAAAAGTATTACTGTAACTTGTGAACTAACGGTCGAAATTCCATGAAATTTGGACATGTAATATATTGTTTGAAGGTTGGTTCTAGGGTGTCTCAAAAGTAAAAGGTGATTTCCGTAATCCCTGGATTTAAAATAAATTTCTTGGGAATTCTGATGTTATTGCAATTGAAATTATTAGAAGATGAAACTAGTAGTAAATAAAAAAAGAACTCAAAATAAAAAAATTGAAGTAAATTTGTGGTTTTTAGTATGTATTTATGGTTAAATTCAAAAAGATATAAGAATAATACAATACGTAGAAAATCAAAATTCAAAAAATTAAAAAAGAGACAATTAACACAAAACAGGTTTGAATTAAGAATATTTGAAATTATGAAAAATTCGTAATACGATAGTACAATATAACGTTATTTCATGGTTATTTCCAATCTTCAGTTGCACATAATCGATTAAATTGAAAAATAAGAAAAAAAATCATAATGCCCGCTTATTATGCCCTCTCATCGCAATTATATATACACAAGTCACGGCAAACTAGGAAATTTAGCAAATTTAAATTCAAAATTTATAAATTTTCTGAAATTCAAATGCAGTGTAATATAAAACGTTGTATGCAACACGGGCATTACTCGATGTTTATGCTCTCGGGCAACTTAAAAACTCTTGGGACTAGAGGCCTTCGACCTTTTAAATTGGTTGCCCTCGACATAAACATCGTCATAATGCCTTTGATACATAAATAACTGTAATATAAACTACTCCTTGTCATAAAAACAATGAAGAAGATCGAAACTTATTGAAAAAATAATGATTCAGAGAAACTGTTTTTCAGTTTTTCGCAATTTTAAGCGGTTTAACGATAAGTAAACCACCAAGTAACGTAGACCATTTCAAAGTACACATTTCAACGATTAGAATGACCACTAATAGATCTTCCAAATCCAAAAAAACATCAAAAGAATTGTTCGTGGAAGATAAGGGTATTTTTTTCGAAAAATGTACATAACTCGAAAACTAGTCGTCTTCCAAACTGCGAAAAAATCATGCTTATTCAACACTAAAAAAGACATTCTTTCAGAAATTTTCATGTAACTTAAATCATTTATATGCGAGAAAAAAATTAAATACTGAAAAATCGGTTTTAGCCATTTTGATGGTTAATTTGAGGTTATATTAAAAAGTGTTGAACACAAAAGTTTTAGATTATTTTATTATCTACAACTTTTGTATTGTACGTTTTCCGCTAGGAGGTCACGTTTCAAAAGGTCAAAAACCGTTGTCATCCCTAACCTGCATCCCCATTTCACCATTTCCAGTGTTTTGGTGTTTAAAATGTTTTTTTTTCTTAAAGTTGAAACCTCAACAACATTTTCCACCTGGTCCTTGCCTGTTATTAATTTTTTAATTTTTAGTATTTCAAATTCGTTTTGGCACCAGCTTAATAGTGCACTGAAAAAAATGGTTTATCATATTGATGAAAAATTCATCATTTTTACACCGATGAACAAAATTCTTCATATTGGTGAAGAAATTCATAAATACATTGATTTTGTTCATGAATACTATGAATTTTTCATCAATATGATGAATTTTGTTCATTAGTGTATAAATGATGAATTTTTCATTAATATGGTAAACCATTATTTTCAGTATATAGGAAGTAGCCTGATAAGACAAAAAAGATGGCGAGACGTACAATGAAATACCCAAAAAAAAAGCACAATAAGAAAAACAGGAATAAGTGGAAATGACAAATTCACAACAATACTCACGTAGTGTAGCGGCCCTGCGTTTTTTTCCAAAAAAAGACGAGTACAAAGCGAGAAGGTTCAATTTCAATAGAAAGTCGATTAGCTCCGAGCAACACTCGAGGGTTTTTCTCGTAAGTAACAGACTCTGTTCTCCGTTAAAAGTGCCTGAAAGATCTACCCTTGTAAAAAAAATCAAGAAAACCAGAGGCCGTATCCGTATCAAATATCAAAGAGAAAGCATCGAGCTATTGAAAAGTACATACCTACTCCAAAGCACGAATTAGATAAGGAAACTTACATAAAAACTTAAAATTAACAAATATAGATGTGTTGACATATAAAGAAGGCTAAGAGAGGGAAATAAAATATTTTGCTGTAATTTGAAACATAAAATTAATTTTAATAAAATAAAATTTAAAAAAAATATCCCATTCGGCGATCGCTTTTCACTGTTATTTATAAGTTTACTGTGCAAATCTCATTAATCCATTCACGACCATCACTGATTAAAGTGAATTCCTTTTACCTCACAAATAGGTAATTAAAAATTTTAAAATCCATTTAGTAAATAGATTATTAGATGAGAAGTTTAAACAATTAAAAAAAAATTTATTTCGGAATTCCTAAGTAATATATTAAATAATGCGTGAAAAGAAGAGAAAGTATTGAGATAAATGTATAAATAAATAAAACTCGATAATAAAATGTAAATACTGCAAGCTTTCAGTAATTAATTAAACTGATGCTAGAAAGAATAAACATAAAAGAAAAATGGAATGTTTTATTCAGAATAAAGTAAACAATATAAAATGTTAGTAAATCAAAATGTTTTTAGTGGCATCAGTCGCATTTGACAACTTAGAGAACTATTTTTTGATACCTTTAATTTGAGGTGCGTTATAACCTAAAAAAAGAATTCATGTCAAATTGACATCTGACAAGATAACAAGAGAGCGCGGCCTTCACGCCGCACATCCTTGGCAATCCAGTTCAAAATATAGAACAACCTTGCACGGAATACTTGATCAACAACTGACAAAGCATAATATCATATTTTACTTTTATTTTTTGGGGTCCAAGAAATTATGAATATTAAAATCGTAAAAATTGAAAACTGAAAATAGGGACTGCGAAAATTCTTAACAACAGGACTGAGTACTAAAATAAACATATGGAAAGCTATAGAAATAATTTTTGTTTTAATAATTAATGTGTAGGTAAATTTGATTTTTTTGCAGCCAGATAGTTTATTGTGCCAAATAATAAAAATTCAGCATGAAGTGTTCGAATGTAAAACATAGTCCAGCTTGCATTGTTTCATCCATCATGGAATAATTAGCACCTAATTCAAAATAATTGAGTATATAAAAATAAATCCTCTTATCCAAATATTTTAATAATTTAGTTAATGCATCTAAATATGACTGATCAATGTTTAATTTATTTCTATAAATAATTCGGGTAAAATGATGAACAACATCCGAAAATACTTCGTCAATACATACCAAACTTTTGTTTACGATTGATGTTAACACACAATTTTTTACATAATCCAATCCAAAATAACTGACATATGATGATTAAGTGTTGAGTGTTTTTTTCTTTTCGGTTTTCGCACAAATAATTTTGAATTCCTATCACATGTTTTTTCACTTTCTTTCACTTCACAATTTATTCTATTTAATATTTATGATCGAACTATAAATATAAAAGGCTAAAATTTCAAGATGAACCCAAGCCAATTGTTGAAAGCTTACTACTCAGTTCACTGCTATGTTCTTTCAGTATACTATCTTGGAAGTTATTCCTGTCATCTACACTTGAAACACACATTTACTCTATGTGTAACGTCAGTGAAATTGTCGAGAGTGCACTAATAAAATTTACTAATTTTTTTACAAACAAATATTTTGCTAAACAGTTTTCGACATTTATTGAGGTTAAGATTTTCAAAATATTTAAATTATCGGTTAGTCATAGTAATATATTATATGCAATCCATCAGCTGATTAAATTATTTTGAGAGTTTACAATTAAAATAATATAAATTTTTAGAATATTTAAATAGTTTTTGAAATCCGGTCTACATCAGAAAACATGCTTGAGTTCCATTCCAGAACCTTGGGAGTGCCACAAGGCAGTATCTTGGGTCCGATGCTGTGATAGGTAATTGACAACAACAGCAACCATTCATTCAAGATACCTTGATCTTCTGTTTTGAGTGCCAAACCCTGCGTATTGCCCAGTGCGTAGGCTATCAACTTGGCTGCAGCCAAGCCAACTTAAGATTTTTTTATGGAGAACGCCTACATGATCTTGACGACGCCGGCGTCCGTTACTACGCTTAAAAAATTAAGGCTAAAATTCAATTTAAGTCCTTTAATTATTTATAAATATATATCTGTATAATATTGACAAAATTCAATAATTTACTTTTTCACCCCCCGGGGTCCAATAAAATGAAAATAAACAATTGCGAAAGTAAGAAACACAAGAACCGGAAATATTATATTGGAAACAGAAAAAGGTAGCGGAAACGCCCAAAAACTTATTAACGAGGTTCGAAAAGTGCTTACCGACTATGAAATTATGGAAAAGGCACAGAGAAAATTCATAGAAATTCTCAATCTGGCAGAGACTACAACCGAGGAGCAGGTCCTATCTAGCCTCAGAACGGTCGTAGGACTGGAAGAATATATGCAAATGAGAGGAATACGCGGAAGCTACAGCGGTACCAAGATGGCGACAGTCGAAATCGATCGTACCAAGATGGTAACCATACCAACAAGTAAGCTAAGAATCGGAATGGTCAGCGGCTGCAGAGGCCGCGAAAAGCCCCTGGCACGTGAGACACACAGCGGTTGGTTGTGACGGAAACTACGAAGCAAAGTGTATTAACTGCGGCGGCATCGGACATCAGGTTGAGGAATGTACCTACGCCATATGCGGGAGGGGACACAGGACGACGGCATGTCCCACCCACCGTAACACAACAGAAAGGGATAAGCAGATACAGTGCCATAGATGCAAGTAGACAGGGCATAGGCAGAAATAGTGCCCGAATACAAAAGAACCCTTCCGGAAAATCAAAGCCCATCGACAGGAGATGCTGCAGGCCAACTTACACAGAGCGGCCAAGGCGCAAGATCTGTTGGCACAAACGCTACTCAAGAGGGAAACAGACGTGGCCATACTGAGCGAGCCACATCGGCAGCAGCAGACAAACTGGTGGAGTGACGAAACAGGTTTGGCCGCGATCTGGACGTCAAACCAGGTGGTGGTGGAAGATAGCGGAAAGGGAGAGGGCTATGTGGGGATAAAAGAGAGCAAACTATATATTTACAGCTGCTACTTTTCCCCTAACCAGAGTGACGAAGAGTATGAAACAAAGGTTGAAAAACTAGTGGACAGTGTAAAAAAACAAAAAGGGGAAGCCGTCGTTGGTGGCGACTTTAACGCAAAAAATTATGCGTGGGGATCAGGAAAATGCGATAAGAGAGGAAGAATCCTGACGGAGGCGATGGCAACAGCGGGGTTATTCATATCTAATGTGGGCAATGTACCGACCTTTGTCAGAGAGGCCACGGAAAACAGGGCTTCCGCAGAATCAGTGATAGACATTACGATGACTACGGCGGGTACTTACGGCAGGGTGGTCGACTGGAGAGTTCTCGAGGAGGTGGAGAGCCTCAGTGACCACCGTTACATCCAATTTGGAGTGGAGGAATGCAAAAAACCTCTGCCCAGGACAGAAAGGGGATGGTCAACGAGAAAACTCGACAAAAAAAATTACAAGAAAAGCTGAGCCAGACAGTGGTGCCAGAGAATCCAGACGAACTAGCCGAGATACTGGAGGAGCTATGCGACGGGTGTATACCTAGGAAGACGCCGCATAAGAAGAAAAAAGTTTACTGGTGGAATGATGACATTGCCAAGCTTGGAAGAAGATGCGTGGCGGAAAGAAGAACATTAGAAAGGGCCCGTAGAAGAGGTCAGCTTCCAAACAACAGGGAATTGATCGAAGCAAAAAGAGACCTACGTTTTGCAATTGAAAAGAGCAAGCGAGAGAGAGAGCTGGACTGAGGTCCTCAGAGAAGTAGTCACGGACGTGTGGGGGCTGGGTTACAGACTGGTAACAAAAATACTGGCAAGAAATGAGATACCGGGGCTCACACCCGAAAGAATAGAACAAATCGTCACAACGCTCTTCCCAATTCATCCGAGGGCGGATTACGGCACATTACCAGAAAACCACGAAAAGATCAAAATGTTCACCGTGGAAGAATTAAAAGTAGAGGCATCAGGAATGAAGGTGGGAAAGGCACCTGGACCGGACGGGGTTCCAACAGAAGTGATTAAAATCTTGGCAGACGAACGTCCCGAACTACTTCTAAGTGTTATGAACAACTGCCTTCTGAAAGGAGAATTCCCACAAAGGTGGAAAATTGCCAGTCTGGTGTTGTTGCGGAGAGGTGGCAAGTCTTTAGAGAACCCGACATCATACAGGGCAATTTGTCTTATCGACAACATAGGCAAATTACTAGAAAAATGGTTGCTAATTAGACTAAACGAGGAACTCTAAAGAGAGGGCGGACTGGCCGAAGAGCAGTTTGGCTTCCGGAGAGGGCGTTCCACTGTCCACGCTCTTACTAGAATTAGAGACATAGTGGAGCATGCAAAGTCGGGAACCTACAGTACCCGGGAATATTGCATGTTGGTTGCCCTGGACGTGAGAAATGCTTTCAATATCACAGGGTGGACTCACATAATGGTAGAGCTTGAGAGCAAAAAAATTTCAACCAAAATTCGAAGAAAAACTTGTGACCAAAGATCACGAGGTGATCAGCGGAGTACCACAGGGTTCAGTACTGGGACCGACCCTGTGGAACATTATGTATCACGGTGTATTTCGGCTGGAACTGCCGGAAGGAGTGTTCACAGTTGGCTTCGCGGACGACCTGACCATTATGGTAACGGCAAGGAATCTTGAAGAACTTTATAAAAAATTGGAAGAAACGTTAAAAAAAATTAATAACTGGATAGAGGGCAGGGGATTCAGCCTGGTCCCAGAAAAGACCGAAGCCTTGCTGATAAGAGGAAGAAGAAAATGTGTGATCCGACCCATCACAGTAAACGGAACGGAAATAATGCCTAGCGACACAATTAAGATACTGGGTATTGTTTTTGACAAAGACTTAAGCTTTAAGGAACATATAGAAAAAACGACGGAAAAAGCGATGAAGATGGCGACAGCGCTGGCAAGACTAATGCCAAATGTGGGAGGCCCGACGAAAAGAAGAATATTGGCATCTGTAGCAAACTCTATAATGCTGTACGCTGCGCCAGTCTGGAGAAAGGCCAACGCAGTGGCCAGCTACCGAAAGCACTATTAGAGGCTGCAAAGAATAATGGCGATAAGAGTATGCTCCTCGTATAGGACCACATCGACAGAGGCACTTTTGGTTCTGGCGGGGATTCCCCCCATAGATATGTTAATAGAAGAAAGAGAGAAAAACTTCGATGAAGAAAGCGACCAGACGGCAAAGAAAGTTGAGAGAGAAAACCTAATAAGGGGATGACAGACTAGATGGGAGAGCAGCGAAAAGGGCTCATAGACCCGCACGTTAATTCCGCAAATAAAACCGTGGCTTGATAGAAAACATGGTGAAATGGGCTACCATCTTACTCAGGCGTTCTCGGGCCATGGGTGCTTCAACGCCTACCAGATCATTGGCCTCACAAGAAGCCAAGAGCCCCAAAGACTAACTGCCGCGAGGCCAATAGTCTCGAAGGTGAATAATTTCGAAGGTCAATAGTCCCGAAGGCCAATAATCCTGAAGGCCAACTGTCGTAGGGTCAACTGTTCCAAGGCCAACTGTTCTACAATCTCCAGTAATCTTTAGCAATAATTCCATTCACTTGCGCCTATACATCGTAACTGGATAATATATAACCAAAAGTTTGTTTGGGAGAGTATAACCTAAAAATTCGATTAACAACAAATGGGTTAATTATTGTTTTTGAGTTGTTTGGGTGGTTTTGGACTTTGAACCGGCTCAGAATCCTGTTGAGAAACTTACGACTGGTTCACAACGGCTTCCAAGATCTACTTGGGTAGATATTTTCATATCTTTTTTGGGAAATCTTAGAATTTTTCTGATCCAGGTTATGGTCCACAATTTTCTGTTTTTTGAACGAATTTCTGTTCATTCAGCTTTGATGACTTGTGACATCCGCACTGTGCGTTTACAATCAGACCAGGACCACTAACTGAATTTAAAATTCATGTTATGAAGGGTTTTCAAGGCAGATTACTAGGTGGTATTTGACATTGCCTGACGAGGGAAGCTGGTCAGAACAAAGTTATTACTTCGCCCGGGATCAAACCGGTGATTTCGGCTTAGCAGTCGACGCCCAAAAACCAGACCATGGCTTCCTTTTCTCCATTCCTCCAATTCCCAGTCTTTTTAAACAATTTAATGTAGCAATACACGTGCATGCGGTTAATTACCTTTTTTTCCACTTTATACTTATGCAGTGTTACGAAAGCTATCTTGGCAGAAGCCAAGAGGACTTACTAGGGAATTCAATTAATGGAATGGCTTTAAATCATAGTAACGTATTTGACGCAACCAGGTTACTAGTTTACTTTTTAATCACTTGTAGTCGCCAGTAATCATCTAAAATACTCATGTAATATTCGTTTTTAATATTACGTAGTCTCTAACCATAATGCAATCAGAGTAATCTATAAAATTACCGTAATCAATCGGTTAAATTTTTATTTTTTAAGTAGTCTACCCTGGTATGAGGCTTAAATCGACATACAAAACAGAAAACCGTGGTTTCTAAGTTCCACCTATGGGCTATGCATATAGGAAGGTTAGCACCTTACTAGAATATACGCAAGTACTCATAGTACGATGATCAGTGTTGCCATATTGGTTTAGTTGAAAATACCTAGATGTCGGGCAATTTATCCCTAGAACTCCTTAGATATTCTAATATGCAAACGCATCCGCACCGGCGTAGCAACATATTTTATGCTGGGAGGTTAAAATTAAAAAGTTTTGGGGCGCCATGCGCACAAGAATCGTATGGTCCCCGGACGCCTATGATCCCAAATCAACTCGCTTGCACAGAAAACCTCCCACAGATGCGACGAGGGAAAACCAAATACAGAGCTATTCCAAACACAATTTATCAATTGACTCCATTGCACATTTCCCCGTTTCGCCGTTGACTCATGGCACTTTTGGAAATACTAGATGCAAACATTTTGTTCTTGTGTCCTAATTTTCCCTGACAGCATGGTCTAAATCCGCCCCTGTAGGTACCAACCATTTGTATCTATCAAAAATGACAGTTCATTACCAAATGTGACTTATGGTAGAAAAAAGCTATGCAAATTTATACCGCATGTATAGTCATCATAATTTTGGATCTCAACATTTTTGAAGCTCATTACCAGTTAGATAAGAACAACTTCCAAACCTACCTAAAGAAAACCTTCTCAGTTCTCAAAAATGAAAAACTATCAAGAAACATGAGGTCGTTGCTAAATAATCTAAAGCAAGACGATTTAAGAAGAAAACTCAATATGAGAAGAAAGAAACAAGTTTTAATGTCTAGTAATTTAAAAGACAATCCCTTGTTTATTTTAACAGACCAACAGCCTGTTGCACAATCGCAAGGATTAAATAATTTGGATAGCTTAATTTCAAATTCGTTATTTGTGAAAAATTACGATCAATCCCATACGCGGTCATCTGATTCCAATAATGGATTTGATATCAATGCAATCGATAAAACTGATGCACAGATTGTAGGGGCTCTTTATTATCCTTCGTCCAGCAGTAATTCGATTGCCCCAAACAAGGCTACAGATGAATTGAGTACTGAAAATCTTTCAGAAGAGCCTGCAACAACAGTAAATAATGAAATGCCCAATTTCAATTTAAATCACATTCCTGCAAGTATATCAAATGATGTTCCACAACAATCAGGATTTTATTATAATAATAATTATATGAAGAATTATTTAGAAAATATTAAAATGGTTCCAATATATCCTGCGAAGGCCAATTTGCCCAAAGAGCCGCCAACAGAAGCTCCTGTTGTGACTGGAGATGCCCCAAAGCGTTGCTCAACACAAGATTACGAAATGTCTCAAAAGGAAGGTCTTTATGGCATTTTTTCTGAAATTTACAAAAATCTCAAGATGAATTCCATTGTTACAACAACCCCAAGCGAAAATAACAACGAAAATTGTCCCAGCAACTCCGTTAACTTATTAAATCCCAAGTATGGAACCGCAAATGAACCAATTGAAGAAACAAACGACAATAATTCGGAAAACCAATATTCAAATATTTTGAATCCTGCAGTAATGGGATCCATAATGTCCTGCATTAAAAGAATCATCGAAAAGCAAAACAAAAGATTAAACAAATGCAACAGTAATTTACCCAAATCATATCAAAACGTTTTAACACCGCAACTTATGTCTTTAATAGTGGAGAGTTTGGCAAATTCAATTTCTTCAAAAAATCCTCCAGCCCAAAATGTAATCCCCAATGATTATTTGGATCAATTTATTTCAAGATCGACATCGGAAAAGTCATTTCCCGAAGAAAACTATTTGGACAAATTATCAAGGTATGATTTGGCTCATCAAATAGAAAATAATAATTTTCACTTCGATTTAAATTCTTTACTAAATGTACCAGATAAAAACAAAGAATCCATTTATACCAATTCCCCAAAACTATTTGAATCTAAATATGAACTGCCTAAATCAAGTTTTGCTAGATTGGAACGATCGACAACATTGAGTAAGTTTTTGTTCTGAATTACTTACATCATTGAAAAAATGTCTTCAAATTTTAGGACAAAAAGTAATAGCCAAAAATGCAATTTCTTCCAAGAAAAATATTGGACTACATGTAATTCAACCAAAACTATCTATTTTCTCAAATTTAAATTTTCCCAAACGTTGCGAAAATAACACCGGAGAAAATGAGACAAATTCAAAAACTATCGAAAAGGAAGCTTTCAATACATCTTCAGCAATTGAAGAAATTTTGAAGATCGTTCAAGAAATGCGAAATAAAGAAAAACAACTAAGCGAAGGTAATAGTTTATATTGTTTTATTATAATGGAAAAGCAATTTTCCAAACCAAATGAAAGATATTACTGTTTTTCCAAAAAATTAAATTCAAAACCTCTTTTTATTAAAATTTTAATTAAGTTTAATTCACCACAAACTGTCAACGTCAATGGTGACGTTTGATATTTATAGGTTAAAAAACAAAATTTCAATTAATTTTAGTAACTTTTGTAAAAAAAAACTTTTAAGTTGGTCATATTTATGAATTGTAGGTTATGTAAATGTCAACATCAATGTTTAGATTATAGTAATTTCTAAATTACAGTTCACAAAATAAACATTTGAAGTGGTAAATTAACTTAAAATTTTTTAGAAAAGGTAGATATCAAAATTCGTCAAATTTATTAAAATAATGTCTGATTTGAGAACTTATTTTGCAAAAATTTTAGATGTAAATTGCAATATTTTGGGATCATGGTCTTCAATGGCTGGAGGAATGCTGATCAACGTCACCAAATCCCAAGATATTTTAGATATATCTTTGAGTGAAAAATCACCTCCTGGTAAAAAGGGATTTCTAATGGATCCAGGATGGATAATCAAAGGAGTTCAACCAATACCAAAAACAAACCTTATAATTTTGACTGGAACGAATCTAAATACCAAGCACGTAATTGTGTTCATTGGTGAGTGAAGATAAAAAAATGTTAATGTAAATTTCTTATTGATAAGTTTAGGCGAATGTCGTGTGTGCGGAGGAAGTGAATTGGTTACAGGAAATTGGTTAATAGGACGCTGCTCCCATAACTGCCAAGATCAAAAAGCTAGTCAAGATTTATTGAGCGACGTTTGGAGACGGGAAATGCTAACGAAACTTTTCAATGATCGCTTAAATGCTATGTCCAAGCTTGTTGGCCATAAAAAGGGCGAATCGGATATCAGTTCTCATCATATCACCACTGTTGCAACTACTGCTGTTTGCTTAAATGAGACTTCCATGACCTCAGGTTACTGTTAATTTATATCCATTAGTGTCTAAAATGCTTTTTTATCTGTTTTTAATTTTTTTCGGGCATCCGTATTGCTCGAGCAATATCAAAAAAATTCAAAAACTGAAGAAAGAAAAGGGAAGTCGCCTTTCGCCATTTGAAATTTAGTAATTAATTTTTTAATACCAACATCAGATATCAAAAAGATTTTTTTAAGAGGTGCAAAGCAAACCCAAATTTTTTTAAATATTTATTATGAGTACGTAATATTGCGATGACCTGGTGACGATTTTTATAAATTTATAGAATTTTCCAATAAATTCGTCTCATCACCTGCACTCCATGGTTTCTGAGCATGAGACTCTTTTTTTAATAAATTTTAAACAATTCAAATTCAAATTAAAAGAGCAATTTTTAAATACGAGGCACTTTCGAGGCCCAATCAATATTGGGCCATAATTGGAAATTGTTCACATTTGAATAAAGGCCCAATATTGATTTTGATTAATGGACCAATGTCGGTTTTCAATATTTCGCCAATATTGGAAAATGTTCACATTCGTATATTGGCCCAACATTAATTTTCAATATTGGCCCAATATTGATTTTGAATAATGGACCAATATTGGTTTTCAATATTGCACCAATATTGGAAAATGTTCACATATATAAAACCAATATTGGTTTTCAATGTTGCACCAATATTGGAAAATGTTCACATTTGTATATTCGCCCAATATTGAAAATCAAGATTGATCCAATATTGCTCCAACATTTGTGCTACATGGGTTGTGCCGAATATTTTAGAGCTCCGAGTAATGTGAGACGTTTTTCTGACATGCTTTGTATTAAATTTTTCCGAAAATTGTAGAAAATCAACATTTTAAAACAATTTGTTGAATCCATAGTTACAAACAATACAATTACAATTACTGATTATTACCGGACTAGTGAGGGAAATTCAATTTCCCTGCGCGTATATAAGAACCCAGTGAACACTTTTACATACAACTTACATCAGAATGACGTCATGCTAGATCACATTTACGTAAAATGTAAGTCATAGGAGAATCATTATTTCACACTTTCTTGCGTCAGATCTGATGTAATAAACATGACAATAATATGACGTCCATTTGACATCATCTGGACCTTCTTTACTGATGTCAATGTGACATAATAATGGTGTAATAATGACGTCAAGTTGTATTTGTCAATATTACGTGAATATGACCGAGTAGTTATATAATTTTTACATCAAATGAATATCATAGATTGATATATCACTGAACACTTTTACGTACAACTTACATCAGAATGACGTCATGCTAGATCACATTTATGTAAAATGTAAGTCATAGGAGAATCATTATTTCACACTTTCTTGCGTCAGATCTGATGTAATAAACATGACAATAATATGACGTCTATTTGACATCATCTGGACCTTGCTTACTGATATCAATGTGACATAATAATGGTGTAATAATGACGTAAAGTTATTTACGTCAATGTTACGTGAATATGACCAAGTAGTTATATAATTTTTACATCAAATGAAAATGATAGATTGATATAACGGAATTGTAATTCTTGTGATGTAAATAATATATCAATAGTTTAAATTGTTTTTTACATGCTAGAAAAATTGAAAACTCAGTCTTAAAGATTCCATAAAATCTAAAGCAAATCAATTAATTATTATTCTGCTATATTTTTGAATTCTTAGTAATTGAATTTTATCTGTTTGCCTTAGTTTTTATTATAAAATTTTTCCATGTTTGCCCGATGAGATTCTGAAAATTCATATGAACTAGCCAACTAATTTAATTGATTTTGCAATGATTTTATGCAATTTTTAAGACAGTAAGTTTTCAGTTTTTCTAGCATGTAAAAAATAATTTAAAATATTAAAATAATTTCACATGTTAATAACTACACCATAATAAATATTACATTATATCAAACTATTATTCGAGTTTAAACTATCTATTCTCTGTTAATTTTAAATTTACGTCAAAAGTATGAGAACTTATTAGTTACTTATTTATTAGTCATTTTTCAAGTGCTGAAAAGTTACGGAAAATACTTAAATAAATATTAGCCACTTAATAAATGGTTTAAAAAATTGAACTTTATTAAATATGTAATTAAACAAATAAATTATTAAAAATAATTATAAATAAAATAAACAAAATAATTAAAACATATTTTAAGAAAGAAAAATAAAAAGAAATTAAAACATTGCCTACAACGACATGAAAAATTTAATTATAATTAGAATATAATCCAAAAATTAGAATAAAATAACTTATTTCTATTGGTTGCGGCTTCTAACATTAGTTTGCGAGTTAGTTTGTTTTTGCAACTGGCCCGGTTGGTTTCCAGACCGTTGGTTGCCCAGCCTAAACCAATTTATCCCGGTTTTTCCAAATTCGGCGCTATTCCAATTTGGAAATTTTTTCAACATCATCTCTGAAATAATAATGAAAAAAAATGAAATATATTAATTTTTAGTTGTCGTGTTAATCAAAATTGAGAAACGACCTAATAATTTTTCATCACATGATGATGTATAATTTGAATCTTCTGCTGTTTTTCTCGCTTTCTTCAGCGTATCTAAACATTCAGAAAGCAATTTAAAATTTTCGATTAAAAAAAATACTGGATAATCCTCATTAAATCTTTTTTAAAATGCTTAGAAAATTGTTCGCTTTCTTATAGTGTTTTTGAAATTTTGAAATTCGTGGCTGTACTTCCCCGACAGGTCCAAAAATTTTTAAAGAAGCTAATAAAAGCGTGGTTAAAAGAATCATTTTGTACTCACCACAGTATCGCAGAATTTCAACCTCGAAGATTGGCCAATCTTCATTAGGGGAGCATTTGTTCTTTATTAAATTACTATATGTATTTTTGAAAATCGGAGGTGGTCATCTACATGTAATTTTTCCTTTGGATTCGTCAGTATTGTTTAGCCACTTACTTGGTATTTCTGAAAAATCATTCGTTTCCACAAAACGCACAGCGACGTATTCTTTCTTCATTATTCCAACTAAAAAATCGAGAAAATAAAAAATTTACATTACTACAACCTTCTAAAACTGTGGAGCGCGAAAACACTAAATGGGGACACGATCATATCGAGACAAAAATATTAGAAAATTTCAAAAACATAATATTGTATGAATGGTAGGCGCAAAGAAAATTTTTAATGAGAATTGGGTCGCAAGGTTTAGAAATGCTGAGTTAGGTTGTAATTTTATTATTAATGAACTAAATAAATTATTAATAACTTTAAAATAATAAAAATATTTACTTACAATGTAGGTACGGCAAGTCAAAAAATTTTTTTTAATAATAAATTCACCCACTATAATTTTCACCAACTTTTGCAAGAAATTATTTGCATTTACAGAATCACACATACGCTACCAAAGTAAAAACTCTCTATTACTTCATATCACTTCATATTAGCTGAACAACAAAATATTACCAGCAGAAAAGAACCGCGACTCAATTTGGCATCAGCTGGCATCAGCAGGCGTCAGCTACCGGTAAGAGCGGATAAAAAAACTGCAACGCAAGAGCATCCCACATTCTTATTTTTTTACTACTTACATCGCGTTATTATAAACGCTACTGAAAATAATTTTAAAAAATTAAATATTTTTGGTGGCTATTACCTACCTATATAGATATTATTAGGCTCCGGATAAATAAGCACAAAAAATCCAGAAAAAAGCGCTTTAAAAAGCACAAAATTTGCCCCTAAAAAGCATAAACTTCTACAAAAAAGCATAAAAAGTTTTTTTAAAAACGTTAGAAAACAAACAGAAGTAACATTTATTTTTAAAAACAAAATGCAAAAAATTAAATCAAAGTGTTTATATTTTTCGACCCCAAAATGTAATAACTCTATTGTCATACCTTTATTACAATATAACAATTAAAATTTATTAACTTCCTTTAGAATTTTTTCTTTATTTATTTATAATTTATCAATTCACTTAAAAAAATAGAACATAATATGTACCTCATAGTATATTATGACAGATATGTTATGTCAGTTTTCCGTAAGAAAAAGACTTATAACTTATGTAACAGTATGACAGATGTGTTATGTCAGTTTTCCGTAAGAAAAAGACTTATAACTTATGTAACAGTATGACAGATTTGTTATGTTAACTGTATGTAATATAATGACTTTAATGTTACGTCACGATATGATATAAATATTACATATGATGTACGTAACGTGTAAGTCATTTAATGACATCACATGACAGTCAGATGCTATGTCCATATGATGTCACAATGACATCTAACTCCATGACATCACATTGAGATCATGAAAAGAGTCAGTTTTATGTCAGTTTTATGTAAAATTGTATTACATAAATATGATCTACGTGTGACGTCAATTGTAGGTCATGTGTTCACTGGGAAGGGAAAAGTTTCAATGACGATTTTCGGAAAATAATTATACTTATGATGACGGGTGGCCTAATTTTATGACCATAAGGAGCTTGGTTTGTAGTTCATTTCTTGACTTCACTTACTAGATATACGTCACTTTCCAATTCCTCCCCCCCCCCTTTAATGGAATTTTTTATTGAAGTTAGTATTAAACGTTTGAGCTTCTTTTCTTTGAATTCACATCATTTGATCCTCAACCGTCGCGAAGATATTCACAAAATATTTGGGGGAGAGGGGGGGAATGTGGTAATTTTTTTCCATTTTCTTTCCTATTCCAAATTTTTGTAAATTTTATGTCAATTGATAGAGCTTCGTTTGAGCTCAAATGAGCTTCTATATTCATCATATTGTAATTTAATTTGTTTTATAATTATGGATGTTTTAAATTTTGTACATCTCCAGGCAAGTTGCGTGCGAAAACATAAAACTTTAATTTAATTTAACAAGTTCTTGGTATTAATTTAAATTTTCAAAAATATCAAACATTGTCTAACTTTGGAATTAAAGACATTATTATGTCTTTAATTATATTTCATATAATTCAGTTTGATTCATCCCTGTACATTTTGTCCTGGTCATTTCATCCTATAAATTGAACATTTGTAATTTCAACCCTAGATATTTGGTTCTTGTCAATTTGATCCTTAAGTAATTCGTCTTTTATCATATCGTTCCTGGTCATTATATACTAATTGTGTTCATTGCACTTAATTCATAATATAATTCTCAAGTTGGAGCCGCTTCAGGGATGTTTTTAATGAGTGGAGAAACTCAAAGATCCCGTTTTACTAGATCTGTAATTTTCGAGTTTTGCGAATTTCCAAAGACGAAATATCCTAGGACAAAATTACTAGGAGATGAAATGCCCGAGGATCAATTTACTGTAACTAAACAATAATTTAGATTAAAAACGTGTATGCAATACAGAAGACGGCTAATAAGCCTGAAACACGGTGTCCATTCCTAATTTCTTAATTATGCAAAACTTATAATTATTTACAATATTGTATGATTTTTTACTTATTGCAGAGCATAATAATGTTATATTTAAGTATCATTATTCCATATTTTAGATAACAATATCTCCACCTGCAACACTACAGAAGTGGCTAATTTATCCAGCACTGATGAGATTTCCTCAGGTAAGACTATGGCTAAACGATGGACTAAGACTATGCTAAAACTGAAAGTGTGTATTCTATTGGCGGAAAGCACACCGCCGTACAAAGGGCATCCAGACATTTGGGCGAAGTTTTTGGCCGACCAGTTTTTGACCGACAGATTATTTGGCGGTTTACTTTTTGCCCGACAGTCTTTTGGCCGACAGACAATCATTGTCATTTATACCTCCCCCTCCAATAATTTTTGGTAAGATTAATTATTATCCAATGAGAAGGCAGATAGAATCGGGTCAAAAGAAATGTCGGTATCTTGTAACGTTAAAAGTAAAGATAATGAAGATATTATGTTTGTTTTATATAATAATAGTATTTAAAAAAAAGACTCTGAGATTACTATCGGTAGGGCTGTTGCTACCATTTGGGAATACGGCGGCCTATTTTTTTTAAGATTAGAAAACCTGCGAATTTCGGAATTTTGGTCTGGAACTGTCACGGTGCTTGCCTGGGAGATCTTCCTAAAATGAATAATTCCATTGAAGGGTAGAATAATAAATTCAGTTCTCTTCTCAGAGCCAATCACCCCACAATTTGTAAATTTATGGATGGACTCAAACGTGAGCAAGGTAATGTTGAATTCAACCTTGCTCAGTATATTGTTGGTTACGAGCCCAATTTTCCCAACAAAACTCCAGACGACTTTTTTCGTGACATTGCTCATAACCTTCAGGTTAAACCCAACGGATCTTAGAAGCATTTTGTTTTTGGAAGTATTTTCCGAAAAATAAAAAATATCGGCTAAATAATCTGTCGGCCAAAAACTGGTCGGCCAAATAATTTATCATCAAAATGACTTGTCGGCCAAATGATTTATCGGCTAATAGAATTCGGCCAAATGACAGTGATTCGTACATAGAATGCCGTTATAGGCCAATTTTTATTGGTTAGTAGATCTACCTATATATAAGGCTTGTATGTTTAGAGAGGGACTATCAGAATATATTAGCATAATCATTAGTTTTCAAATAATAATATATTATTTGATAAGTAATTTTTAATTGCTCTTAAGAATTTTATTTAATTTTATTTTAAAATTTTAGATCAACCTTCAAACGCTACCACAGTAGCAGGTATGGAAGAAAATGGTAAAAGTTAGTATATTTTTGTGAAATGATGTCTTTGTTACAAGAACTCTTCACGTGTAGCTCCAGAATTGGGACAATCTTAAGTAGATGGAACCCATGTGGCACACAATGTTGGCGCAATATTGGGCCAATATCGGCCCAATGTTAAAAAACAATAATATAATAGTAAATCAATATTGTCTGCCGTTCTGCAGCCAATATCGGTCTTATATTGTTTTTCAATATAGGAAATCAATACTGAACCAAAATTGGCTATAGCTTAGTACAATATTGGACCAACATTAATAACCAATATTGTCTGCCAATATCGGTCCAATATTGTTGTTCAATATTGCGCCCATATAGAAAATCAATGCTGCACCAATATTGACTGTAGCTTGATACAATATTGGGCCAATATTGATAACTAATATTGCCTGCCGATCTGCACCCAATATCAGTCCGATATTGTTTTTCAATATTGCGTCCACGTAGGAAATCAATATTGGACCAATACAGAGCACTAAAATTAAATTAACACCTGTTTTCTCTCCAAGTACTAAAAAGCAACCGTTTCTGATGAAATAACTTTTTAACATTTAAATGCAATACTTCAGCTAGTTTATGCAATAAAAATCATAAGTTTTCTAGCCGAGATGCTACCAAGTCCCAAGTGGATTGAAAGGTTTAAGATTCGACTTCCCGCAATAACGGGCTATTTTCTTTTAGCATGTCATGTTGGGTAGGTAGAATATAATATAGCATATTCTGTATCGCATTCAGGATTATATAAAAATATCTGAAAAAATAACTATTCCTGTGAGGAATCGAACCTGGGATCTTCTAGTTCACTAGAATAGATGCGTTAGCATCTCATCAACTAGCCCAAGTAACATTTTTTCCTAAAAATTACCTTTTTTGCGTCGGAAGTTGGAAAATCTTCTGTAAGATACCACCAGCCCGTGCTGGGTGGTAGTGTGGGATTTCAGCCCACTAAAAACCACCTCCCGTTGTTCCGTAAAGATTCGTTATCCATTCCATCCGTACTAGAACCGCACTGTTTCTTAGATGTTTTGTTCTTGGTATTGTTCCATTTCTCCTATTATTATCTTGGCCAAAATATTTATCGTGTCTCATGCCTCTTGCAATATTAGCATATTGTTTACGATTTCTTCTGGTATCAGCTGTTGTCCTATCTTTTCTATAGCCGCACTCTCCTGGGTTCTGTCCATTTATGACACTTGAAGACTGTATGCTCTGCAGTGTCCTCTTCTTCTGGGCAGTTGGGGTTGTTTGATTTCTTGAATCTGTATAAGTATGATTCATAACAGCCGTGACCCGAGAGTACCTGGGTCAGTTTATAGGATATTTCCCCGTGCTGCCTTTTATACCAGCCTCTAAGCTCTGGGATGAGGCGGTGCGTCCATCTACCCTTTCCGATTTTGGTCCATCTGGATTGCCATGTCTCTATTGAATGTTCTCTAAGCTCTTTTTTGCTCAGATTTGGCTGGTGGAAAATAGCTTTTCGCTTCTGCGCAAGGAGTTCCATTGGTATCAGCAAGGCTAGGAGGATTATCTCGCAATGCGCAGTGCCATTTTTCTTCGGACTTTTTGCATTAATCCTGCATATTTTTTTATCTTTAACCTCTCTGTCCAAACGGGTGCCCCATAGAGCATAATCGATTCTGCTACTCTGGCTAAGATTCTTCTTTTTTTTTCTGGCGGCTCCCCGATGTTGGGAAGGACCCTGGAAATGGCTAACGCTGTTTTTTTGGTTTTTGCTGTTGCTGCGGTTATATGAGGGCCAAATGATAAGTTGTGGTCTATTTGTATACCCAGCACTTTTATTACTTTTGTTGGTTTTATTTCTGAGTCCTGTAGGCGAATCCGGATCTGCCTGTGTTTCCTTCTTCCACATACAAGCACCGCCTCCGTTTTATCTGTAACCAGGGTCAATCCCTTGGAGTTCATCCATTTTCTTATGCTTGTTGTTGCTCTTTCTTCTATTTCATCTTTGGTCCTTCTTACTACGATCGCATTTAGGTGGTCTGCAAATCCTATTAAGGTCACACCTTCCGGTACTGGTAGTGTAAGGACCTCGTTGTAACAAATACGGCAAAAATGACCATACCCAAATATTTCTGGCCGGTACCTGATAGATAGACACAACCACGGTGTGGTGTAAAGCTTAAATAGCAATTTATTTTTATCAATATTTAATTTTTTTTCGGCCGCATGGTAAAACGCTAGCAAGCGCTATTTATGTTGCTACAACCGATCTATGGATAAAAAAAATATATTTTTAAAAATTTGACTTTGTGACATCACAACATTTAAACCCTTCCCCCCCGGACCCCCTGTCACACTTTTGTCAAAAATCTGTAATGACCCTCTTTCCCCGTAACGTGTGACGTAATTTATGGATGGCTCCATAGATTAAATCCCCTATTACGTAATCTCGACTTAAATAAGTGGAAATGATAGAGCCATACGTCCGGAATCAGATAAGGCACTTGAAGAAAACCTGATAGATATTTGCCAGACACCTGCCTGTGAGTTACCTGGGCCAGACACCAGACAGGGACTTGATAAGAGCTTATTTCTAGAAGACCTTTAGATTATTGTTGCGTAGACTAGCTGAAATATTGTAATTAAAAATATTTAAAAATTCTCTTTTCCCATAAATGGTTGCTCATGGTACTTTAAAGAACCAGATGTTCGCTTAATTTAAGTGATTAATTAACTTAATTTTTAATTAATTAATTTAATTTAACTATCAAAGTTTCTTTTGATCCTACAGTTACACTTCGGTTAATCAGATTTTTGATTAATTAATTTCAGATCAATCTTCAAACGCTACCACATGTATGGAAGAAAATGGTAAAAGTTAGTATATTCTTATAAGATTAGGATTAGGATCCTTAGTAGGATTTTTTATTATTTAATTTCAGAACAACATTCAAACGCTACCACCGTGGCAAGAATGGAAGAAAATGGTCAAAGTTAGTAAATCTTTGCGACAAATCTTTCTTAATAAGATATTTTATTATTAAATTACAGATCAACCTGCCAACGCTACCACAGCACTAAGTACAGAAGAAATTTCTCAAAGTTAGTATATTTTGAAAAACACTATCTTATAAGTAGAGTAATAGCTCACTTTCCACACTGATTTCAAGAAAATAATAAGTCACTTCACGCATTAGTGCGAAAAGTGATTTATTTTTTAACAACAATTTTGTAAAGAATTTAATTTTCTACAAAAGAGTTCTTTTGCCATTCTCTATCTAATTACCGCCCCACGTGTTTTGTCAATTTAATGTTGATTTAAATTTTTATTACTATTCAGATGAAACAACTTCTGATCAAAAATTGGAAACCAGCACCTGCAAAACAATGAATGAACCTACCCAAACAAAAAATCAAAAATCAGAAACTACGTGTAATGCCACCGAAGAAGATTTAAATTTTCTTTTTAGTAGCAGTGGTGCTACTACGGCTTCTGGTGAGTCCAGTACATCAACTGATCAAGGAAGAAAAAGTATTTTAGGAAACATCGAATGCAGTAATAATACGACAACAACTTGTGACAACAAATCCACCAAAAATGATACAGATAAAAAGAACCATACTGGTAACAAAATGTTCACTTTATGTAATTATAATAACAAAGCTGTAGCTACCAAAAAGCATCATGAAAAGACAAAAAAAATAACAACAAAATGTACAACGACCCCTCTCAGTACAACTTGTGAAACTACTACCACAGAAAGTACTAGTAGCCCATCAACATCTTGTGAAGAAACAACTAAAACCAACGATACCAGTACCAGTACCAATAAATGTGTGGTAGAAATAGATATGGAAACATCTACCGCAAAAACTAAATTTTTGAATAAAGTTATACACATTTTTAAAAATAAATCCAAAACAACAACAACTGAAAAATGTTAAATTTTACAATTTACAATTACTTTAAATTAATTTTAATTATATATTATTATTTATAATTACTGTTTAACATGGGCGTAATAGAACACTGTATTAAACATTATTAAAGTTTAATTTAAAATTGATGCTTATTTCAATTTTCAAATATCTTATATATTATAAAAAGGGCCAGGCTCTCGGAACTGTGTTCTAATTTTCTAATTTTTATTTCATTTTTGTATTATTTTTTATAATTTACACTTACTAGATATTAAATTAAAGTCATGAATTAATTATTTTCGAATTATCAAAATTTTTATTTTGAACCTCCACGATCCGCCACTGGCCTAATTAACTAATTATTACCCGGCAATGGCCGGCAACATTGAATTTAATATTACAGGAATCTACTATTTTGTTAGTTCTCATGAAGTGTTATGATAATTATCATTTTCAATAATCATTACTCTTCAATATGTGTGTAACCGATATATTCGTAAAATAAATAATATTTAGTTTGATTATTAGGATTTACGTAACCTACAGTGATATGGTAATTATAATTTTGAGGTTAAGATGTCATCCACCTTAACAATTTTTTTTAGTCTTCATATCAGGATGACGAAGAGGTGAGTGGTTTTGACGGGCATGTGGGCTCTTTTCCCAAGGATTTTGGATATAATGCATTTGATGGCGATCAGGACATAAATATGTGTTCGAGTAGCGATCAAAAGCCTCGTATTCTGTTAATGGGTCTGAGGAGATCGGGCAAATCTTCTATACAAAAAGTAGTTTTTCATAAGATGTCGCCCAATGAAACGTTGTTTCTCGAGAGCACAAATAAAATAGTCAAAGATGATATCAACAATTCAAGTTTTGTACAATTTCAAATTTGGGATTTTCCTGGTCAAATTGATTTCTTTGACGACTCTTTTGATTCCGAAATGATTTTCGGAGGATGTGGTGCGCTAGTTTTTGTAATCGATGCACAGGTAAGCTGCAAATTAAATTTTATTCCAGCTTGATAATCGGGCAATTTGCAGGACGATTACATGGAAGCCCTTAATAAGTTAAATTTAACTGTAACTAAAGCATACAAAGTCAACCAGAATATTAAATTTGAAGTGTTTATCCATAAGGTAGACGGTTTGGGGGATGATTTTAAAATGGAATCTCAAAGGGACATTCACCAAAGAGCCACAGATGATTTAGCCGATGCGGGTAAGTTAAACTTTAAATTATGTTTATCGTATTTCAAAGTTTATAACGTTTTTTGGCTTTGATGATAATAAAAAAAACAACATTGATTTCCTGACCTCCATCAAAATGAAGCCATTCTTATTATCAGGAGTCTCATATTATCAGTAATGTAAATAATAAAATTGTGTACATTGTTTCCCAATAGATAATTGAACACTGGAATTTTACATAAACTAATAAATAAAAATATTGTTTTAGGCTACGATCAAATTCATCTGAGTTTTCATTTGACTTCAATTTACGACCACTCCATATTTGAAGCTTTCTCCAAAGTTGTACAAAAGTTGATAGTGCAATTACCGGCATTAGAAAATTTACTCAACATTCTTAATACAGTAAACCTACTTAAATTTGCAAATAACTTTTTTATAAGCTGTTATAATTTTTAGAATTCGGCAATAGAAAAATCGTTTTTGTTTGATGTAGTCTCAAAAATTTATATTGCCACCGATTCAACGCCCGTCGACATGCAAAGCTATGAGCTGTGTTGCGATATGATCGACGTAGTGATCGATGTATCTTGGATTTATGGTTGCAGTGTCCGCGAAGAGCCAGAGGTGACCGCTTTCGATGAACAAAGTTTTAGTTTAATTAAACTTAATAATGGAACAGTTCTATATTTACGGGAGGTTAACAAATTTCTTGCATTGATCTGTATTTTAAGAGAAGACAATTTTGATCACAAAGGTGACTTTGGTTTTTTTTATTTTACATTTAACTTTAAAATAATTTTTTTCTTCAGGTGTAATCGATTACAATTTCTTGTGTTTCCGTGAAGCCATACAACAAGTTTTTGAATTAAGAAACAAACAATTAAATTCTATAACACAATCAACAGGAAGTTCTATTGCAAATGGTAAAAATATAATTAACGACGGACAAGTTAGTCCCACGTTAATAGATGAACAAGTTTAGGTGTAAGTTGTAATTTATCTAATATTCTATTTTATTTTTGTATAATCTAGGCAAATATTTAAATTTCTTAATGCAGGATTATTTTTTAAACATTGTAAAGCAATCTATAATACTTATTGTTGCCATAAATTATTATAACCAATGCAACCATGTATAATATTGTATATATACTGATAAATTTTCTCATAATAAACAACGATGAATATTTAGATTTCTCAAATCAGCAAAACATAGAAATTGGAAACTTGTTGAATATCAGAGTTTGATTGCATCAGAATTTGGAATGGGGGCAAGAGGTTTAGCAATATTTTGTTATTATAAATTTGTCATTTTATTTATAATGGCACCATTTTAATTTAATGTTGTGCTGCCAGGATTCTTTTTAATGCAAAACAATAAATCACCAAGGTTAGGTGCGTCTGAAGACTAATAACATCGGGATTTTATGTACATTGACTACAGAATTTTTTGAAAACCGTTTTATTGGCATATAAAAATCGCTTTTACAGAAAAACTTTTTGGACATTTTTTGTTAAAAATTTCATTGTCTTCAATTTTGTACCTATACATTTTTCTACTTTGTCGCCCCGTTTTTGACTGACGGCAACTTAAACAAAACTATGTAAAAGACCAAAAATATTATCATCTGTATCTCAGAAATGGTGCAACGAAATAGAAAAATGTATATAAACAAAACTGTAGGAAATGAAATTTTCAACAAAAACTACTTAGACATTTTTCTATTTCGTTGCACCGATTTTGAGATACAGGTGGCAATATTTTTTGTATTTTACAGAGTTTTGTTTAAGTCACTGCCAGTCAAAAACGGGGCGACAAAATGGAAAAATGTATAGGTATAAAATTGAAGACAATGACATTTTTTGAAAAAATGTCAAAAAACCGTTTGAAAATGTGCAATTTACATTGTTAACATAGAAGTGTCCGGATCTTTTCTGTAGCCTCCTTTGGAAAGGGTTGAAACGAGTTGAAATCATGAGATTGATTTTGTTTTGGAAAAAATTTGCTTTTAAGTTTTAAAAAAATTATGCAGCTTGATTAATTTCAGAATATATATTCAAAATCTTGACTTTCATGGGGCTTTAGCGCGGAAACTACAAATAAATAAAAACCTAATTTTGCCATCGGCCACTGTTTTCAAAGCTTCCTATTTTTTATTAGGATTTTTGTCAAAAAACATCAAATACAATTTGGCTTTAGAATTTTGTAGTTTTAACTGTGAACCAAAGTGTCAGTTTTAACCCGGCGTTACGTAGGGAGGGGTTTGACAAACCCCAGCGTCTATTTGGAAATTGATCTAAATATGTAGGTACCTAATGTGATCTCATGTGCATGTCCGACTCAGTAACTTACCATATATATCAGTCAGTTAAGCTGTATACATCTGAAGTGCTCTGGGGTATGTCAGACCCCAACTATCTAATGGCGTTTGTAATTTATGCTTTTAAAGTTATGGTTATTTTGCGACTTTTGTTCAATAAACTTTATATTCTTATTATTTGGTTGATCAAAACTTCAGATAAACTCATCAACAGATAGTGGGAAGGTTATTTACTCGCATAGATAGTTAATAGCACCCTACAGGTAGGGCAAAAGTGTAAATTAAAAACTAATAAGGCCAATGCCCCCTCCTAGTTACGGCCCTGTTCCATATGTTCCAAATGCCCAAGGAAATATCCGTTTTGACCTTCCCTGAATTCATTTTGACTATGTTCGTTGTGACGTACGGACGTCTGTATGTTGCATAACTCAAATACGCTAGGTCGTAGAAAGTTGAAATTTTGGATTTGAGACACTTATAGCATGTAGTTGTGCACCTCCTATTTTTGGTTGCAATTTTCCGTGCCAAAAGGGCATTCATTCATGACGCGCATAAATAGGTTAACGAGATTCTTGTGCAATTATTATAAAAATTACAAGGAAGTTATGTGGTGTCCACATCAGATTATATGTGTTTTCATTTACGGAAATTGATTTTTTCCACGTTATTCTATGTTATATTAAAAAAAAAACAATTTTAATTACTCCTTTTGAGTTTATATGGTTCTTAGACGGTCACAGAGAGCATTGATTAATAAAATATTGAAAAAAAAACGAAACACAAATTTTTTTATTGTTTTAATGTTTGGGGTTTGTCACATCCCACCTATGTATGTACTGATGAGATTTTTTTCCACCTACCAATTCCCGGTTTAAGTAAAAAGAAATGTATTTTTTCGAAAAAAGTTATCTGAACTTTTCCCCTTTTTTTGTGAATTTAATCAATAAATTCCACCAATTTTTTAAGAATTTCCAAGCTAGCTCTAATCTATAGAATTTCAATGATTTTCACCGAATTCCGGGAATTTTTTAATAATTTCAGTGATTTTTAAAGAATTCCTAGGATTCTCAATACTAATTCCAAGGATTTTCAAGAAATTCTAATAATTTCCAAACAAGTTTCAATTTAGAATTCCAAGAGAATTGTACCTAATTTTTTGTCCGACGCTTTGAAATACACTTCATGTGCAGAAGATGGTGGTTAGCGCTGCGTAGCTGGAAGCTATAGAATTACAGAAAGATTACTCAGCAAGAGTAGAAGAGTACTTCCTCTGCAACGTAAACTTGACAATAATGAGTGTACTCCAGGGCAAGTACACATCGGTTTTCCAAACGGAGATTATGGGCATCCTGCACTGCACAAAAACAGTGATAAAAATATGCAGATATCTACTAGTGCAGCAGAGAGGTACTCAGGACTCACAGGTCACCTCTGGTTTGTTGATGGAATGCATTCAGACAATAAATGAGATATCAAACTTAAATGTCATTTTCTTCTCGTGGGTAAACGAAAGGTACAAACAAAAGAGTTCCTAATTGAAAATGAACCATTTCGACCCAGGTACCCATTCCTCGAGGTGGCTTTAGTTGTTACCTCATTTAATAAAACCAAGACCAGTTCCTGTTCAAAAATTGTTTTCTTAAATTTAGGTGAGCATCCTGGTCAATAGAGTGGGTACCTGGTCCACCTCTGGCACTGTTGCCGTTTCTAGACACATTGCACACAGTAGCACTACAACCTAATTTGGGGTTTGGCAAACCACTTAATTTTATTAAGGGTTTTCAAGATAGATTACCTCGGTGATTTGTTATTGCTCGCCGAGGGTTACAGTTCTTCTTCCATTCAGGTTCAAACCAGGGTTTTCTGTTTAGCAGTAGACGCACTTAAGAATTAAGTGTTAACTTAATTAACTTCTATTAGAGAATCAAAATACTACTTTTGAAAAGGTCTTTGGTAATTTTTAGGGGTCGCTATAGTCTATTCCACGAGAGCTGGAGTGTGACTCATCCCTAAAAACTGTCCAAACAATATAAAATAACAATTTATAGTCCTGACGAGGTCCACAACAAAGTTGGGCGAAATGTAGACTTATACTCCCTTCAGCCTCTTTTGTCGATTGCAGGACAATCAGCTGCTTTCTCGGAGAGAAACTTTTTAGCATTTAGACCCCACGGTTGCTTAATCCGGATTGGGTAATGCATTTATGTAACCCCATTTTTACTTCCTCGTCAAACAAGGAAGTATTGTAATCCTGATTTTTTTCGGTTTCCAGATTTTGACGGAAATATCCGATTTAACCTTCCCTGAATCCATTTTGACTATTTTTGTTGTGACGTCTGTACGTATGGATGTCTGTATGTCGCATAACTCAAATACGGTAGGTCGTAGAAAGTTGAAATTTTGGATTTGAAACACTTATAGCATCTAGTTGTGCACCTCCTATTTTTGGTTGCAATTTATGACGCTCAAAAATAGATTAACGAGATTCTTGTACAATCATTCTAAAAATGACAAGGAAGTCATGTGGTGTCCACATCAGATTTTTTAATAAGTGATGGCGGCAATCATCAACTCGGTGACCGCTGGCTTTACGTGCCATCCGAAGCACGGAGACTGCCATATGAAAGTTTTAGACTTTTCCCGGATTCGAACCACATACCTTAGAGTCAGCAGTTGTTTGGCTAACCGAACCGAAGAAAGGTCCAAAATCCCGAAAAAGAAAAATTATATAAAATAACACATTCGTCTTAGGTAATAAATAAGATTTACATCTGGATTGCAGTGTACGAGAGGATATTGATATATTCTCAGTTTACTCTAGAAGCATAATGAAAATTTGGAATTGAAATGCTTCTAGCCCTTTCAAAAATAATGTTTCTGGGTCGGCAAACCAGTTTTCGACTGCTTCCATCATATCTTTATTGGAAGATAATTTGCGACCTTCCAAACTTTTTCGGGTGAATAAGCGGGGTTTTCCAGCAACTCAAACCTTAAATCACGAACAAAACTCCTTTGGCGATCATTCCGTGTCTTTCTTCCACTATTTTTAGTGGAGACTATTGACTGAGTCCAAGTCATAAACTACATCGATTTTTACATTTATTTAAATTTTAATGGAACAGAATAATACTGAGGTAAAAAAATCACAATTAAATATTATTTGAATAATTTTTGCGAAGCTTATCATTGTCTTTATGTTCGCATACGCAATCTTCTTCTCTGTGCGGGTGGAGGTAACATTCTTTGCCAAATTTCTTCTCTTTTTCTATGTAGCTCTTCTATTTCAGAGTCACTTAAAAATAAATCCTCATCATCTCTGTCGATGAACAAATCTTCTCCTTTTCGAAATCTCTGCAAAATAAAATTAAAATAAACTAAATATTTTGTCTAAAAACTTTTACCTGAAATTTTCTTTTTCTGTACTTATGTTCTTCTGCTGCCCATTTGACAAAAATAGACCAAATTTCCCTTATACCATCACAAATATTATCATCATCAAACCGAAAAGATGTATTTGTGTAAAATAACGAGTACACTTTCATTTTGTAATCAACAGGAATGGAATCTCGTCTCACTCTCCAGCGATGATTTACGTATTTGAAGCTAATGTAAAACATTACTCTTTGATTGACCATCTTTGCAACTCTGCATGGTTGAAAGCTAAATTTAATTTTTTTGCTACAGAATTTGATAAAATGCATCCCAGCGAGATTGAATATGGAATCTGGATCATTACTGCTCTCTTCGTAAAAGGTTTGAAAATTTTCTTCTCGTCGTAATTCAATTTCTTTTTCCAGCAATAATTTTTTACGTTGTTTTTCTTGCTTGCATTCCTCTGAAAAATATTATTCGCACTTATTTTTGGAATTTTAAATAATACTGCGCTAATTATATTTATATTGAGTAATCGTCTTTTCTTACCATATCGTTCGTCTTCGCTGTATGTTGTGTGGTAATACGACGATGAATCACTGTCCATTTTTGAAATGTTGACTCAAAATTATTAGAATGAAATATATTTCTAATGACAACTACAAAATCTATGTGACAAAACGTCTTAAACGCAGTTTTACAGCAATCGCACGTGCCTTATACCTGGGTACGTAACTGCGCAAGAATGTTAAGTTGATTTTACCAAAATTTGACCTTGAAATTCGCGATTGTTGAAATAAGTTTAAAAAACATTGGTAAATCATAAACAATTTTTAGAAAGTAAGTATGTCGATAAAATAAAATCAAAAATTTATAAATTTTTTTTATTACAACAGCAGCAGCTTTTTTTGAAAAATAGTTGTATATTTTCTAAAAATTTGAATTTATAAATTAATATGCAAGAGTATTTATTTATTTAAATTCTTCTAAAAATATTTGTAAGAAATTAATAATAAATAAAAAATGTTTAATCCAGTGTTTACAAATAAAATCTCACACGAGTATTCATATACCACCTCATTGTATCAGTCGGGTAAATACCCTAATTATACAGTCGGGAAAGTTGCCTGCATATCTAAACAGTAAATCAGTTTTCTTTGAATAAAAAAAATTTTTTGTTTGGATAATTATTTTAAAGCAAACAAATTTAATTTAAACAAATTTTTAATATCAAACTAAGATTTGTTTAATTCAAACAAAAATTAAGCAGGTACACCTACCTACACTAACTAAAATTTTTAATTAACTCAAAAAAAGTTTATTTTTAAAATTTTGATTTAAAAAGATTTTTTTGTTTGACCAAACATTTATTTAGTATACTGCTTTTCAAAAAAATTATTCGAACAAAATAATTTTTTTAATCTAAGAAAAATAGTTTTTTCTGTATGTTAAAATTTATACCAGATGCTGAATGAGTAGCCGAACATATAGGAAATTAACATTTAGAAACTTATTTATACAAATTCTTGCTCCTCGAATTATTTTAGAGAAAAAATGAAAGACACAAAAATATAAACTACGAATGAGAAGAGCATTAACCAATCGATAAAATTTAATAAAGTGCAAAACTGTAAGCAACGTGCAGTGCTATAGATTGTGATTTACTACTTATTAAAAATATGAAAGTTACATGACAATTTTAACAATTTCAAAAGCATTGTTGACTCTTTAAGTAAAAGCTAGATGAAACCTAACAGCTCTGCTCTACTATCAAACTGGAAGATTTAGGTTTTGGCAGCAATATTTAGAAAGAAGATTTTTGGACAAAAATTTTTTTTTCTCTAGATAATGAAATCGTACATGACAGTTATTTTGCTTTTAGATAGCCTTTATATACCCCTATAACATACTAAAATTTTATCAAATTTGATTTAAGTCATTCTCGAGTAAATTTTTTTTTTCTATTTTCTTGAAAACGCAGTTTAAACAGTTAGAGATCTGAAACTTTCAGGATCTTAGTATTGCATCAATACCTCACTGAAAAAAATGGTTCATCATTTTTCAGCCGATGAACAGAATTCGTCATATTGATGAACAAATTTTATCAATATAATGATTTTTTCATCAATACTATGAATATTTCATCAATATGATGAATTTTGTTCATCGGCTGAAAAATGATGAATTTTTGATATACCTTTTTTTTCAGTGTACATATCCCCAAAATAGCGATTAAATATTTCACCATGCTTATTCTCCTATGCCATTTTGTAAAAGGAATTATTTTGCAAAAATTTTACGGTATACACGACAAAATACCAAAACTATACGAGTGGAATATACAGTAGCCCTATTATTCGACGCTCTCATATCCGACAATCTCGAGAATTTATTGTGCCAAATGTCAGATGGTTGTGATAGCCTTATTTTGCTGCGACTCGGAGGTGAACACATAGGCTAACAGATTGATTATAATGTTTACATTGTATGGGAAAAGAACAGCATTATTTATGCTCAAATAAATAATTTCAATTTGAAAGAAGTAAAAATTTTAGTCTTCGATCAATATTTTTCGAATTAATAAATAATAATAAATTAAGATTCTCCTAAAATTCAAGTTAGCGGCTGACGCGACAGCAGGATATTTCCGAAAATCTGGATTTAGACTAATAAAGTACTACCACCGGAAATGACCAAACTATCATTTTGATTTCATGTAAAATTTTGCATAAGAAGTTAATGCAATTAAGAAAAATAAATAAATACACTTTTTCTAGAAGACGGTCACAGCCTGGTGCTTGTGTGCGTTGACTGCTAAGCCGAAATTACCAATTTGATCCCGAGTGGAGTAAAAACTTGGTTCTTGGTAAAAACCACCAAGGTGTCTGAGTATCACCGAAAGACAACTTTTTTGCCTTCTTCAAATTAACTTACTTTGAAAGCGTAAATCAGCCTTTGCATCCTAGAAAAGAATTTCTTGAAATTCACCGAAAACGCTAATTTTCAGGAACAAATTGTGTTTGTCAAGATTAGAAAAAAACGGTCCACAATGTATCTATGTACAAACTCCAGGATATCTCAAGAAATTCAAGGAAATCTGTTATATTAACTTTCTTATTCTAAAAAATCTAGGAGGAAATTCGGAAAAAATCTTTCAAAATTTTGTAAAAGGAAATCTAGTTTGGTTTCTGACTTGCCCTTATATTACTGTTTAACCTACATTGTGGAAGAAGGGATTAAGAGGGTCCACTCCAATGACAAATTCATAATTGATTGAATCCATTTCAATTCATGCAGGCTAGGTGGAGCTCATAGATGTGTTTGGTAGACTGCACTAGTGTACCGTTGAACACCATTATAACTTAATATTAGCAAAATAAAAAAAATTTTCAAAAAATGATGAGCTAGTGTACACTAGCGCAGCATACCAAGCACACTTTCAAACGCTTTTACCTTATATTTTTACCAAACGCTCTCTCTGGTGAGAAAATGAAGCATTCTCTAGTCATTTCAAAAATCAGGTAACTTTCAAGTTTCTTACGACTGTCTTCTTTTGGTGGCACATAATGCTGAATAGACACACTCCCCAAGCCAATTTAAGCAGTAGTGGTATCTAAATTCCGAAGAAGAGAAGACATAATTAAGAAAAAAATGAAATAAACATGTTAAAAAATATCTCTTTATTTTAACAATATTTATAAATAACCAGATCAACATCAATAAACATCAATAAATATTTAATTCTGAACGACTTATTTATAAAATACACAAGACGGTAGATGTAATGGATATGTAACGACAACTCAAAAAGTTTTATAGTAAAAACCAATTAAAAGTGCTACGACAAAAATGTATTCATTTTGAGATTTACAATACCCTAGATACATATAAAACAATGCAGTAGGTAGCATCAAAACAATCACTTGTATCACAAATAATGGCAATTCCATTCGTTTTTAATTTACATTATCTAAATATATTAATATAAAACAGACAGTAAGCTTATTATCATAGCCACATTTTAATTTTTTTTAAAAAGTGATTGATGAAACACACGTGTGATAGTATTTAAAAAAATTTATAAAAATAGTATAAAGACCTCACAAATGTTCATCGGTATCTAAATCCTGTATAAAAAGAGTATAGGTCGAATAGGCAGTTGTATTTTTTCATTATAGGCAAGATTTTTCCAACTAATTTAGGTGTACCAGATGTCGGTAAAATACTCTCCAACACAAAAAAATCTTAAATTTGCACATAATATTCACCAACATCTTGCACACCACCCTATATTATCAATTTAATTTTTTTACATTAGATAATTTCAAAAAACAGCAATGGAGAAAGTTTTATCAATTGATTAAAAAATACCAAAAAAATATTAGTGTTGAGTGAATAAAAATGCAAATTTGCTTGAAAAATGCAGACAAACGACTTAAATTCTAACAAATATAATTACAAAAATATAAACATAATTTTTCATTACCTATTTATGAGTTTCATCCCTCAAGTTTCATTCATTCTACATTTATGAAACTAAAATTATGCAGAATCACCATTTCGAAAATTCATAAAATTATATTTAAGAAATGCATTTTCCACAAACCAATTATATATATAAGACGAAAAAATATCCAAGAAATAATAAAATAGAAACCTAACGTCTAAATTACCCATCAAATACATCAAAACGTAAACGAATCGCTGATTTTCTGAAAACTTTTTAGGGAAAATATATATGTAAATATATTATGTACATAATAAAAGGTTTTTAGTTCATTTTAAAGTCACATAAGGCGCTACACGTTACTTTATATCACATATTTTATATAAGAAAAATTGTTAAAAAATGTGTGCTACACTTCACTAACTTTCTCGACTTTTCGTGTGGCATCTACGTGGCCACGGCAAGGGCCAATCGGGCCATTGTCTAGGAACAGGACCACCAACGTTACCCTCAAAATATAAAAACAAACAGAACCACCATTCACGACCTAAATAGTTGTTCGGCGAATGTTGCTGCAATTATAAAAAAACAAACAAGTTAGATTTAAATCAAAACTATAACAAACATTTTCTTACCTTTAAGCTAGCATTGTTCGCTAAAGTATGATATGTCCAAAAGATGCGTGTCGTGACAAAATATGCAATGATAACGTCAACAGTGTAATGACCATGGGCCATTTGTAGCATGCATACTCCTACCATGGACAAAATCCAATATAACCAATGGATTGGATACAACTTCTTAGGTGTATCTACATAACAAAAAAATATTTTGAATTAGTCAAAATAAAATTTAAAACAACTGAATTATTTTTATTTAGACATCCATTTCGTTTTCCATACAATTCGAAAAAGAACAAACAAAACAGCAAGTAAAATATTGGATTGTGAAGAAGTTTTAAGTTTGTTAGAATTTTTCCCATAAATTCCGTTCAAATTTCCCATTTCTTCCAAGTTCTTTCTAATTTTCTATACTTTAATTTTCTAGGTCACACCCCATTTAAGTAAATTTCAAGAAACTTCTAAATTTTTCGACTGATTTCAGTTTGTGGCCCGAAACACCTAAAAGGGTGGTTTCTATGGAAAAAGTAACTTTATCCTTTTTTGAAGCTGTGAATATTTTCTAGAATTTGAGCCCACTCCCAATTTTTTTGGTCCAATAAATCCCAAGATACAGAACCTCAGCAACTGAATTTTTTTCCAATAAGTTTAAAATTTCAGTATTTGTCGTGTCGGGGCTAAATATTGGCTGTAATACTCATTCTACGCGAAAATTCATTAAATTTGAAGTTTTATAGCAGTTATTTAGCTTTAATTTAAAGTCTGTAGGCCCAACAGGTACCTCGTTATCTTAGAAAAACAAAAATTAGGAAATACATTATCTACATTCTACACATTTAACCACCATGGGAGGAATGTGGCAGTTGTTTTTGATGGGTATCCAGAGGCTGGGGTGGCACACAGCACCAAAGCTGCTGAAACACTGCGTCACTATGCAGCTTCTTCTTGCAATGATATATCATATTCGAAGAGTCCCCAATGAAAAATGGAAAGCAGCAGAGGATGCTCACTGCTTAATTGTGCAGACAGCCCTGGAGAAGAGAACTTCATATGTATGAAGCAGTTGTCATAATTGGAGAGGATGTGGATCTACCAGTTCTCGTAAATTGATTGAAAGTGGCAGGGATGAGGTTGATTGTCAACAGTTCTATTCTATGAATTTCAATTGAGGAAGCTTGTCACTCTGCCCTGGATTTAAAATGTTCCTCCAAGCATTTAGCGGCTGTTCAAAAATGAACACCTTGTGGAAGAGGCCAAGAAATTCCTGCAGCCTGACGCCACCCACGAACAAATACAGTTAGCTGGGAGAAGGTGCCTTGTGGTCCTTTATGGAGAGGGTTCTGAAAATGACTTCCACACCCTCTGCTGAATAACTGCTGTTATTCAACACAGTTATCGCACGTATCACCAGGTGCAGAAGTGGTTGGGAATGGTTAGGGACCTATCTAACTGGGGCTGCAGTAGAAGCAACCACGGACTCTTATTCTTACAAAACACTACAAACCCTGCCCCACAGACTCTTCAAATTCCTTTCTTGCAAATGCCGCAAGGGATGCAAGGAAGGAATTTGCTCATGCCAAAAAGCAGGGCCGAAGTGCTCTGCTTTGTGCAAATTCTGTCGAGGCAAGACTTGTATGAACCTATTCCTCGTTGAAATCAATGACATCCCAAGGATGAGCAGCACACGAGGACCAACCTAGACCCTCCAAGAGATTCCGGTTTTGATGGAGAAGTTGGAACTGTGAAGTTTTCAACACGTACCTTTTGAAATTACCATTTTGTGGTATTTTCGATTTAGTTAAGCCTTCCTCCTCATTAATAATAGCAAGTATTGGTTATGCAAATCGTCAAGCTCCAATAATTCCTGTCCCTACCCCGATTTCCCCAATTTTTATTTTTCTAAGACCTACAAACTTTGTTTAGGGCTTAAATTAAAGCTAAATAACTGCTCTAAAACTGCATATTCAATGAATTTTCTCGTAGAATGAGTATTACAGTAAATATTTAGCCCGACAGACGTAAAAACTGAAATTTTAAACTTTTTGGGAAAAAAATGTATCTTAGGATTTGATGGACTTAAAAAATTGGGATTGAGCTCAAATTATAGAAAATCTTTACAGCTTAAAAAATGGGTGGAATGACTTTTTCCCTAGGAAGCATCCTTTTAGGAGTTTCAAACCAACAACTAGAATTAGTCGAAAAATTTAGAGGTTCTTTGATCACCACGAAGTTAACACATGTTTTTCGAAGCTTCAAACTTGGTTTTACCCTACTGATAGGTGTGTATTATTTCTGAACCGCTGTTGTGAGGCAGTTATCAAAAATAATACGTAATAGGCATAGTAGCAAGTATTCGACTATTTTGTTTCTTAATTTTTAAATAATTTGTGATTGAAGTTGTTTTTTTTTTAATTAATTGTCAGAACTGTTATTATTTTGATTCATCACATTTAAGGTAAATTCAAAAATCTTATTTTATTATTTTTATTAAATAAATAAACAAATTTGTGTTTCCTTCTACTATTTCTTGGTTTATCCATAATAGCCAAAATAACATTTATTTATTTTTAGTACCAAACTGTTTATTATTTTTAATGCAACCGTACATTATATATGATTAAAATGTCTATCTTATCTATGTTAACATAGATCTTTATTTTTTATGATTTTTTTCCCCTTTGTAGTGATTAAATCGGATAAGTCGATAAATAGGATAAGAAGATAATCGGACCAAAATAATAACGGATAAACTGCTCAAATGATTTTAAAATATATAAATTATACTGTGCAATAATATAATATTAATTATAAGTTTTTAAAACATCTAAAACAATAATTAATATTTTTCTATATAGTAAAATTATAAGTACCTATTACCAACCCACAAAATATAATTAAAATTGGAATTTTTCTGTATTCTAACTTATATTTTTTTTGTTTAATCAGAAAGATAGCAGTATAGTAACCTAAGAACTGCAGTCATTCAAGTTCCACCTTGTTTATTAAGTCATGAAACCAGAGGCGGGTACGCTTTGTTAAAATTTCGTTCGATTATCCCCCACAGGAGGAAGAGGAGAGATACAATCCAAGAATGACCCTACCCAAGATTGTGCTGCAGACTTAGTGTATGAGACGCAGCAGCGAGTGCTAATGGAGCCTACTGCCTGCCAGTGAGGTGTGGAAAGCACACAAAACTTGGACAATCTTATCACAGATTTGAGAAGGCAAAATATCACCGAAGAGAAGATTGTTAAGATAGAAGAAAAAATTTCAGACCTAGATGAAGAAATGCAGTTTTGTCTGATGGCATCTTCCAGAGCAGGGAAAGACTGCAGACCAAGCTCAAAAATCGAAAAAAGAAATATTTCGAAAATTTTGAATACAATTGTTTGGAAATTCTTAGAAATTTTTTGAAAATTTTATTTGGAATTCCTAGGAAATCTTGAGAATTACTTGGAAATCACTGTATGTTGGAGTAAAGAATAGCCGATATCGGCTTTGGGATGAAACACGGCCGAGTGTGGACCTAACCAGTGGTTGCAGAGTTTCAGTGAGTTCAAGTCTCACATTACCAGTCTTAATTAAGCTGATTAATCTTTTCCTGTGCAAAGCAAAAAAAAGAAGTTGATTGCTTACACTCTGCACAGTATATGGCACTTGAAAAAAAATCAAACTTCACAAAGGTTGAAACTCAAGTCTTGCAACTTCAGTTGTCTATTTTACATTGATTATTTCTTAAATATGTGCTGATGTTAATCTAAAGACATAGGTGAAAAAACACTTACATTCAGATATAAATAGGTAACTAATGACCAAAGTGACGGTGTGCCCACTGTAGATGTAATCTCCACAATAAGTGTGTTTTCCATTTACAGACAAACCAAAACCAGAAAATAAGGTAATAATTCGTTTTACAACCAAATACGGAGTGGTGTGATTGGTTTTTGGCGAACAATAATAAGTCGTGCTAGACACTGGCATCACCGTTACATACATTGTAATAGCTCGATACATATACAGCAGAGATAAAATTAGAAAGATCCTCCTGAAGACAATGAACCTAAAAAAAATTAAGTTAATTATAATCTTCATTTAATTTACCTCTAAAATCTCACCTATATTTATGAAGTAAAATAGAAATGAGACAAGAATTAACACATATCATAATGATGTATTCGGAAACGTCCAAAGCCCAATCGAACGCTGGCACACTGTCTAAAAATACATCTGGAAGTGGTCCGTACGTTTTCCTGTCTGGCACGCGTTCGTGTACCATAGCCAGTGAAGCGAGAGTGAGAATAAAACTAAAGAACATTACTATTGCGGCTGTAAAAGAAGAAAAGCGTTAGAGAAGAAACTAACATATAAAATTTACTCAAATAGTACCTATAAGAGTTTTCCATTTTTCTTGAGGAAAACGAGGTTCCTCCCTCGCAGGAGGAGGCATGTTAATTTTAAGCGTTCCATTGGAATCTGGCATAGGTTTTCGCGGTCCTTGTTCTTCCTCCTCTTCTTCTGCATAATATTCTTCAATTGCGGACGGATGACCGCTATGTCCCCATTTATCGACTCTCACAGGTGGCGGGAGCAATGGTTGTCTTTGATATAAATCACCTTAAAACATTTCAATATGAAACCACAAAAACGTCAAAATATACAAATGAGTTTAGCATAACAAAATACAAAGAAGCTTTGATTTCCCACATTGGTAGCACCTTCACAATAAACAAACTTGGTTTGAGAGTTATGCATGAGACATTTACAAAAACCAGTTATAAATTTCGATTTTACCTGTGTCAACCATCGTGGGGCCAATTCTGGACAATTTAAATATATTGACAATGTAACCTAAAATAATATTGATGAATTTTATTAGCTAGCCATTCGGAACCCGAAAAAATAATATTAAACAAACCGACAACAGATGTCATTAGTTGATTGCAAACTTGGTAAGTATTCCGAAATACAGATGGTGCACTTGGGAGAACCTCAAAAATTTTCAAGTTGCATTAAAAAATAAAGTAATTAATAAATTAAATTTCTTTTTCAGATTTATTAACCCGAGAGTAGCAAGGTATCTCTCAAGTAGTACCGAAGTTACCTCTGTAACACATTCTGTATTAAATTTTATTGTAATTTGCACTATTATTGATAACACTGGGCGGTGTTATTCAGAATTAAAATAAATCAATTATTGCTTGGTGAGTAATAAAGAAAAGTATGCAGAGACCTTGCACTAGACCATAAAGCAAAAACCATAAAGAATTTTAAAAAAACATTAATTTATATACTTGCAGTATTATAAACAAATAAATATTTTACAAAAGGGTCTGGCATTGCATAATTTATCATCTAAGTGCGGGAGGCATTCAAAAACCCAAGCTTTTTAATCAATCCCTTAGGATACATGATCCATTAAATAAAATATAACTTTAAAATAATTTAAAATAATCCATTAACTATGTGCGAAATACATCATGACACTTTGATTTTCATTTTATTGCCCGATGAAATACTTTTCAACACTTCGATGACGTTGTTTACAATAAGCAGATTAGCATTAGATTTTCCGTTTTCCCACACAAGTTCTTGTTCCATTTCGGTGACCAGATTTCAGCGATAAAGTACAGATAGAGGTGTTTTTCTTCGTTTAACTTTCTTTACGTTTTCTTTAGTTAACATCCTAAAATAAGCAGTGCCATAAGCATCATTTTATATTTTCACTGGTTATTCAATAGCAATTATATGTAAATGAGCATATTCCCTAGTTCAAGTCTTTCGCTCAGCTCTATCTTTGCCTCAATCACTCAAACAGGTAGAAATTAAAAAGTGTAAACCTCGTAAAAATATAATTTATAACATTTATTATAATCATGTTATCCCCGAAAATCACGGATCTAGAAAGACAGGAATCTCTGGGTCCACGAGCTTGGTGAAAATATCCTTGAAAGATGACCCAACTTGAAAATCACGGATCTAGACGAACGAATCGTATAACAAACATAGGTACTAGTTAGGAGAGCAGTTTACATGTGAGATTAATGGCAACCTTTTTGCTCAAAGTGCAATTTACAGTTTGGAGGGCAAAACCTTGGGATTTCAAGGTTTATTTATATTCAATATCAATGCTTTAAATCTTCAATCTTTAAATCGCAAGTAAATTTATGGCAAACGGAAGGTTCGACTGCGTAGGCTGTAGAATGTAGAGGATACTTAACTGGGATGTCCGAGAAGGTATAAGATAGTTTAGTAAACGAGAGAGATGGTTCTACGGAGCACGCATTACAGCTCAAGTGGCGCAGCCCTGTCGGCCAAGTTCAACGTCCTTGATATGCCCGAATCTTAGTTTAATAAAAGGGCGAAGATGGCGCAACTAGCGCTTTATAAGGTAGAAAAGACGTATTCGCAAAAACTGGAATAGGTGTCTGAGTAAGACAAGGATTAACAACAAAACAAGCCATGACAGTAGTTTGCACCCATAGTAATTCCTCAAACATCCACATATTTATGAGGTTTACACAATTTTCAACGAAGAACGAAAACCACCAAACTCGTCAACTTATGGAAGGATACAACAGTTACCAAGATAACCAAGATGAGGCAGCCGAGACATAGACAATTAAGAAGGCGAATAGAAGGGTTGGAAACCTTCGAAATGTTGATGTACAGAAAAATGGTGAGAATCACGTAGGCGGCACACCGCACAAATATATCTACCTTAAGCGAGTTCAAGATCGGAAGCAATGAAGAAGCCGATAATCCAAGGTAAACTCGAAGAAAAAAGGTCAAGAGGAAGGTCTACTACAAGATGGATGGGCCACATAAAATTCTAAACTGGACAAACCCTACACATGGGCGCCCGAAGGGGGGCAGTAGGGGCCTTTGCCCCCCTGGGAAATTGAATGGAAGGATAAAAAACATTTTACAGACGAAAAAACAACAAAATGAAATTTAGAAACTGTAAATATATGTAGTTGCCCCCACTGAGATTTATTCCTTCGAGCACTCATGACCCATGAGCACTCGAAGACTATGTCATCATGATGCCTATGTCCTTTCTTAAGACGAACTAAACTGAGGGAGAGAAGGACAGCTTTAAATCTGGCCGCCTGGCAACACCACATTATGCTGTTCATAAAGCCAATTAATAGAAAAGAATATACGACGAAGCCACCTTCGCAAGTTTTCCGACGTGAAATACTTTATTTTTTATATTTTATAGTTTTACTTTTATTTTCAAACAGATATTTAAATATTAATCTTAGACCTGTGTCCGCCTCGCTTAATGTTTGCACAAACAATTTTATGTTCTATTATGGACGATTTATTGACCGCAAAGCGAGCTAACAAAGTAAGCAGCACTATAAAAAGCTCACTTGCCTAGTCATTTTCTAAGGTAATTTTCCGAACATTTCAAAAATTATTTAAGTGATTTACAAAGAAGACTCTATTTCTTCAGCTTTTTTTGTAGTATTTATTATACGTCATTTTTGAAGTCCAGAGGATACATTGTGTCCATGAGAATAAAATTTCGCAGGAGCCTCCTTGACGTGAAGCCTTAAAATCACTATCACGGTAATCAGGTCCGGTAAACTGATACGTAATTCGTAATTCTAAGAAACTGTACAAAATACTACTAAAATGTATGTATCTTTTTAAATCATCCAATTGCACTAGCCATTAGTCGAATCCAGATCCATGCAAAAGGGGTTTCAGAGCTTTAGAAAAGGAAACCCACCTTAAAGGGTCGAACTCTATAAGCGAAGTTTTCATTTTTCAAATTTATGTTATTATCGTTTTACACTATAGCCTTCAGCTATGGTGTAATTTTACTTGCGTTTTTTATTCTATTTGCGAAATTGCGAAAAATGGTACTAATGGTATTCTTTAACCCAACAACTTGTTGTATCGTGCGTGTTGGTTACAATAATAAAAGAAATTATGTAGTTATTGTAAATTAAAGAAAAATTATATTTTATAGGTAGGTAATTGAATAATCAAATAATAAACTATTATTTAAAATAATATCATGTAGGTAGGTAATATTTAATAATGTAAACTAACAAGGTAAATGTAAACAAACCACGGAACCCATAGATCCGATAAATTATTAAAGGGATAATTTATTCTAACGTAGAATCCGTAATTCAATTAACATTAATTGGGGTTCAGATCGCGATTATTTAATAACAAACGGTCGCAAATAAAAGAGATTTGATAATTATACAGGCTTCTATAGCATAGCAAAAAGCCTTATGTTCTGGTTCCGAGTCCGTCCATCCAGATGTTTCAATTTCTTAGTCGAAAAACTTCAAATTAATCAAGTTATAATTAACTTAGATTTTTTATTTCCTTTTACCCTTGATAGTAATTGAGTAGTCGGATAATCAGATAATCGAATTAAAAAAATAACGGATAAACTGCTCTATAATAACAGTATTTAAAATTTTTCTGTGTTTCATATTATTCTAATTTATACTTTTCAAGTCAAACCAGAAGGGTAGCTGCAATGAGTAAATATCTCAAAATAATTTTGTACACAGAACTCCAATGATTTCCATGGAATTCCAAAATTAGAAAAATATATCTAAATTCTTATAAAAAATATGTATCTCCCAGCCAGCCTCACTTACTCCATGAATTTTTCCTGAATTTGGTTTTGTTTTATTAATTTTTTTTTGAGATTTTCTTGGCTTTATTAAGATTTTCCGAGATTTCTTAAGATATCATAGAATTTTCTACATTTTTTCGGATTTCTCATTTCTTAGAATTTCTTAATATCCCGAAATTTTCTAGAATTTTCTTTGGATTTTAAAGATATCTTGGAATTTTTGGATATTTCGTTGAATTTTTGTTTTTTCTAGATTTCTTGAGATATCCTAGAATTTTTACGTTTCCTTAAATTTTCCTCTACCTCAAGCTTTTCTTCAATTTCCATGGATTTCTTGAAATTTACAATATACCAAAATTCTTATCAAAATATATTTATTTACCCTTTATCATTTTCAAACTAGTTTCAATCTGAAGAATTTCTATGATATCCAAGGAATTCCAGAGATTTCCAAATATGTGTACACAAAATTTTCGAAATATTTACCCCTGGGTAGCTGTATAGCTGCGGCTATCCAAGTTCCAAGTTATGGATTAATTTGTATTTTAAGTGTACCAAAAATCCAATATGTGCAAAAATTCGGAATTCTTCAATTTGATAAAATTTAGATAAGTTTATTTACCTTGTGTCATTGCAGGTCCTTTGGAAGTATTGGGCAAATCTGCGTCGTCTAAAGGTGGTAACGAAATGATCGAATGTGGACTTAACAGTGCATGCGAAGAGCTGTGCTGATGTAAATTTTGCTGTGTGTCTCCCATAGAGTGAATGGTTCCATAATCTGTAAACTTGGGCTCCAATACCATTCTGGAATAAAAAAAAATCATATTAATTCATATGTCATAAATTAATAAGTCATAACTGAATTTTTGGCTTCTTATACGTAAAAACCCATACGGTACCAGGAATCTACGTCAATTCATCGTGCGACAATTCATCGCCACGACAATTATACGATAATTGTACAATTATACACGAGGAATACTTTCTCGAATAGCTTCACAGCAATTCTATATACCTATTGCAAATAACGGTGGAAGCCTCTTGCCTCTTTTATCCGTTCGACCTATGTCTTCAAAATAATTAACCTAACTTGCCCTAACCCTTTCTTCATTTATTAAATAGAAAGTGTTACAAAAATACCAATATCTATAACTTATCTATAACCCGTATTTCCATTTATTTATTAACATTCTATACGCGATGAATTGTCGCGGCGATGAATTGTCGCAACGGCGAATTGTCGCGGCGATGAATTCACCGCGATGAATTGACGGTACCGGTGCCAGGCAGTTGAAGAGAGATTTGTTTGTTTATGTTTTTGTACACTTTAAGCGTAAGTTTACAGTTTTCATGTTATTTTCGCAAACTTAAATTTTAAATTGAATTAGAAATCTGATTTATGACAACAATGCTTAGTGGGATACTGATTTATGACACAATGCTCAGTGGGATTGAGCATTTTCTGGTTAAAAATTATCAACTTCTAGAAAAATCTTTAATTTCAATGATTTTAATGTAATCTCTGGATTTCTATAACCATTGTTAAAAAACTGTTTGCTTTTGAAATTGATAAAAGCTTTATATTACAAAATTAACACTAATCAAAGCATTTTTAATTGTATGATCTCATTAAAAAACAACTACAGTAAATTGTTTTTGTGACGAAGTAAATTAATTAACACCGATACTGACTGACATTTATCATGTAACCTTTTTTACGTCCAACAGTTTTCAAATATCATTGTTGGTGCTGTTCTAAAAATAAAGTATTTACTAATTTTGGGCCAAAAATTCATTGCCAATTTAATAAGCATACTTAAGTAGGAATTTAAAGTGCAAATTTCCCGTCTTGTATTGATCAATTTTTATTGAAGGTTCAACGTCCAATTTGATTGAACTCAAAATAAATACGAAAGTTACGAATCGCAAAACAATTTAATAAGGTTCAATCAAATTGTGATCAAAATGATTGAAGACGTCAGTTTTTACGTGACAAGATGAATGTTTAAAAAAAATTATTAGTCAACCTAATACCGTGAAATGAATACATGAATGAATAAATAAATAAGAGTTCGTAAGTGTATAATTAGAAATAATAATAAAGAAACGACCCCTCCCACGACAGTATTGGAGAAAAGCCAAGACATTAAAAATGTACTAACCAATATGTTTAACAATTTGATGCGTGAACCAAAATAAAATAGTCGGACGATCTACCAAATTTAGGCCATTATTATTTTTAATTTTTTAAAACCAATCCAAAATTGTTCCACGATTTTCCAAACTACTAAACAAGCAAACAAACTACATAATGTTGGATGTGCATGGGCTTAATCTTATCTCGATGTTAATATTATCTATATTGTATTACAAATTAATTGTTGACACGACAGTAATTGAGTTATTGAATATGAGATACATTTCATTTACCAAAAAAACAATTTTGAGTGAGCATCCTTCCCTTCTACAGTCGATATTCCCGTTCAATCGGCATCAAGATCCCACATGCGGCATCTCAATTAGCCGGAAATTTTACCGGTTGAACGAGAATTTACTGTATCTATAGTAATTTATATTTAATGGAATCTGTATACCACATTACAGCTCTCTATGACTAGGAAATAGGTTTATAAGGACTCGAAGGAGTCGACGTAAAGCTTTTAAAAATATATTTTCAGATTACATATTGCGATTACTAAGCATATTTGGAAAAAGCTTAATATGCTGCGAATTCTATCAATAACAAAAATACTGACTGGTCTACTAATGTAACTTCACGGTAGAAGTCATTGACTGCTTAATCGAAAAACAATATTGGTCGAGTTGTCGACCTAAAATAGCAGGAAATAATTAAGATGTTTTATCGGCTCTTTATCATTTTCGTGGTGGATCTGTTATTCTTGCTGAACCCTTTACCTATCCTCAAGTTCATTTCCACCTCAATTTGCTTTAAAAAAAATTGTAATTTAGCTCTACCGATCGATAGCACAAATTGCGTAGAAGTCAATTCGGATTCGGTACAGGATAATTAAGTATTTTACAAAACAGTTGTAAATATTACAAATAAGACAAGATTAATAAAACAAATTGAATAAATAAATAATTCGTTATCTAATTGCGTATCAATACAATAAATTTTATTAGATGTGTTATCATAAATCTTTTTCGTTTTATGATGAAGGTAAGCCAATTTCATTAAACATCCGATCAGTCAGTGGCGGCGCTAGACCTGTGTGCTAAGGAGGGGGTGAGAGGACTGAAAAGGAGAACCGCGTAGAAATTAAAATTTGAGATTTTCATTTTTTGGAAAAATGTTGATTAACCATAATAATTATTATTAGTTTGAACTCTGAAGAGTAAACCGCAAAGGAATTTCGGTGTAGTACAAGATTTAGGTATTATCAAGAAATTTAAACAATAAGAAGAATTCCTCGAATTGGTGTTACCTATTTTTGTTTCAATGTTGAGCGCCTCATTCAATTTTTTGCGTTGGAGACCTTGAGAGAGATAAAAATTGTCGCCACCACTGTATCCGACCTTCCCATTATGTAAACGTGAAAGTTCTCATTGAGTCATGAATTCTTTCACTTACGTTATACGAGATAAGTGAAATTCATAGCTATTACGTAATATATTATACTATAAAGATGTACATATGCCAAACTGCTTGCTTGATTTTATAACAAACATGGCAAGTAAGCTACAAGAGTCAACCCTAAAACTAGCTGTACTCGGCCTAATGCGATCAGGCGATCGAATGTCCTTGGTCAGATCGGAGGATCACACGCAATGTCAATGTCAAAGGTATTTGGCAATGTCAACGCTTGTTATCCAAATGAGGATTCCTTGTCAGGCAGATGTTCAATAATTGTTTGATATTTGTCGATTGGCCCGGTACATCATCTGTCCTGACCTTGGTGCTAGTTCATACAAACAAAATGATAACAATAATTTCGCCGAGTGCGGGCTACCCAGTCAAGATGGGGCCGCCCAGTCGAGGTGGATTGAGTTCAGGGATGTTTTTAATGAATTAAGCGCCAACCAAAACGGCCCGGAGCTGCGCGAAGGGTCAGTTTTGGTTGGTGCAATACATAAAAAATTGTTCTCTTTCCAATGGTACCCAAATAGGAAAAAGTGAAATTCGTGGTGAAGCTCGACTGACAGATCCCACAAATGGATGTTTCTTACTCGAAACTTTAAAATCGAATATTTCCTAAATTAATCGAAATATTAGAGTTCATCTATAGTTTAATCGCTTCAATTTAATGTGATATCATAATATATAATTATGTTATTATATATTCTATTCTACAAAATGTTTTCTTGTATCTATAAAAACTTGTTCCACTTTGCGTGCTATAACCCCAATCTACTGTTGTTTTCAAATTATATCACGAATAGCAGTAGATACTACTCGAGGGGCAAACACCCCACCCTTTTGATGTACACCTACATCCTTAAAATCAGTGGCGGCTAGTAGCTGTTTCATTTGAGAAGGCTAATCATAAAGTATAGTGGAAAAATTTAGTCCCATCCCACTAGCGGCTTTCCATAGATGGTAGATGTGATAATTACCCTTAATCTCTTAATGCATGCTCACTTACGGTTTAATCTGTGTAATCACAGATTTATGATTTATTAGTGCATTTTATTGATATGAGAAACTCGGAAAACCATTTAATTTCAAGAATATGTCATAAACCAGTGTATGTATTTTTTGGTCAAATTTGCTACATCCTGGTCCGAATAAGGGGATTTCGCAACATCCTAGATTGATTTAGGAGCTATTGTCCCTAGAAAGTTACTGTATCTCATAACCCCCCAATGTATCTGTAAATTCCCATACATCCTCAGTAACCTTTCTAATCTCTCGCTGATTTTTTAAAGAAATCTAACGAGTTTCAACTGAGAGGACCAATTTGGAACCCGAGTTTTGGATCAGTTCCCAGGAGGGGGGGAAACAACTCCACTCGTGAGGACAAATTTCTTCGGAGCATAGAAAATTATCAAACCATGTGTTTTCTTATGATGTGAAGGGCAAATTAAGACCAATTTTCATCAGTTTTTCAGGAAATCAATACTGAAAGACTGCCCGACGAACATTGTTGCAATTGAATAGTTTTATTTGAATATTTTATAACTGCATTTGTTTGTAAACAACGGTCTTCGAAAATCCCCAGTAAATCCTCCTACATATCCTTTGAAATCCTCGAACATCCACTTACATCCTCATAAACCCCTGGTGTTTATCTCGCTATACTGCGTTTAATTAAATGGCTCAAAAAGGGGTTAAGCTATTTAGCATTATTTCCCATGATTTAACAGCGGTAAATAACATACATCAGATATCTCTTGATAAAAGTGGAAACTACAACCTGTGTCGTTTCCTCTGTGGTCACTAGTCATGTCACGTATCACTTCCTCCACTTCATCCGATCTCGTCAAATAATAAAAATTGAATTCAGCTAAAAGAATGCCAAATAATTTATGCCTTTGAATTAATTACAATTGAAGGGCTCAGTGGAAAAAGTCGATAACGCAAATTTTTGAAATGCCTTAAAAATTGATTTTAAAGTTTTGGAAATGCGTAAAGAATATCTTTTATTCGACATTTTTGGAATGTAGTACATATCATGGATATATATTAACCTAAAGAATAAATTCGAAATATAAAAATAGGATATTTGATAAAAAATAATGTCTGAAAGCAAGAATATCATTTTTTGAGTTACCTACTTTTTCTACTGAGCCGCAGGTATTTCATGATAATTAATAGAAATCTGTAGAAAATAATCAATGTTTATTAAATTATAATGATTAAAACGTACTCCTGATGATAGAAATTCAAAAATGAAACCTAAACCGGTATTTTTTTTTATTATTTATTATTATTTTTGTTGTAACAAATACTACATGTTTTCCTTTATATAGTAATTTTTATTAGGGATTAAGTACGTAAGTCAGACTTATCGACTTTTTCCACTGAGAACAAGATGACACCAAGGCTGGTTGTGCGAAATATTACCGACTCAACGATACTTTACCGCCATAATTGTTTTACCAATTTGTAGAGAAAAATAATAGAATATCACTATGTTCTTACCTCAAAATTTCAAAAAAACTGCGTTATGGACTTTTTCCACTAAGCCTTTCAATTTATTTGACAAAATACCAAGTTCGGATGCACTGGGTACGAATTATTGAGATTGCACTGTATAAGTGGAATTATGTAATGGACTTGGAAGATAAAACAATTTATTCTGACTAATTAAGTACTAATAAAGGAATTTCACTTAATAAATACAGAAGAATTCCAATGTGCGTTTTGAAGTTACTACTACTACGAAGTTTTAGCTTCCCTCCTTTTTGAATATTTTATTAAAATTCAATGTCAGCCGAAACTTGGAGAAATGCATTAATATTTAAACATACTAAATATTAAAAGTACGCGTTAACCTAAATGCATAATTAATTAGTTTCTACTCGTGAAATTACCAAATCAGCTGATTTAAAAATCCAAGTACATGCGCACCTGATAGTCCTCGCTTTGCGAAGATAAAATTTAATATACATAGAATACTTTAGCAAGGTTCTAATAACAATGCGCATCACTCGACAAAACTGTTAAATGCATATGTAAATAACAGCATTAAATAAATTTCTATTAAAATTAAGTATCTTCAATTAGGTTGGTCATAAATTTCAGTGCATTGTCATTCAATTTTAATTATTTGAATACTTTCTTAAGTATTCATGTACTCATAAATTATTTTTAAGTTAAAAATTCATAATATGGATTAAGAAGATGCTGCAGGCGCTGGGGATATAAGTTTTAAATTTTGAAAAAAATTTTTTTTTTCAATTTTTGAAATTTTTTTTTTTAAATTCCAAAAACCGCTATGGGTATTCTGCATGGATTATACGATGCAGCAAGCTGCAGTACCGCGAAAGCCACAATATTCAAAATTTCAAAATGAAAATAAATGGAAATCTAGACATTTTCTTGAAAAACTTAAAAGTAATAAATAATAAAAGCATCAAAAATAATTTTTAAAATTACCAAAATTTAATACATACTATGTATAATTGCACACCTTCACTTGAATTCCATATTTTTGGATTTCTCTTTGGTACTTAGAAAGTACTTTTAGCTAAACAGTTGCTTTGAAATTTAAAACTAGTTAAATGGTTTATTGACCATATTTATAATAATATGAACAAACATTCAAGATTTAATTAAACTACATGCAGCAAAATATTCTATAATTGGGTTGTAATCATTACTTATGATAATTACGTCGATAGCATAAATAACACATCGATGAATCACATACCGCCGGTTATTATTGAATTGGAACTCTTCCGACAGAAGATAATGTTCTTGGTATCACGTCGTTAAAAACAACAACGCCTAAAACCAGTGGCGTATTTACCCAAGGGCCAAGAAGGTGCGCAAGGCTTCGAGGGACGGAACAAGCCGTCTCTCGCGCTCAGCTTGGGGCGCATTTGTTAAACGTTACCTACACTGAGAGAACAAATAAAAATTAATTTTTGTTTTTTTTTTAAATTAATTTATGGGGCGGCCAACCTTTTGGGCCCAGGGCACCAAATTTTAAAATACGTCACTGCCTAAAACACTTACGACTAAGTCAGTACGCCTAAAGAATTCTACGACTAAGGGTACGTTTATGTTGGAGCTGTGATAACTGATAAAGCGAAGAAATTGCTTAGCTCTAATCGCTGTTCTACGAATTAACATTGACTTGCACGCTGCTTCAACATAAACGGTTCCATAAGAAGCAATGCATTACAAATCACTGCTTCGCAAAAATCACTGCAACCATCACTGCTTAGAGCTCCAACATAAACGTAGCCTAAGGTATTTTACGCCTAAGGGTACGTTTATGTTGGAGCTGCAAGCAGTGATGATGTGTGTGGTGTTCGACGCTTAAAACAAAAAATTTTTTTTAATTAAGAGCCTACTTAGGTTTATGAATTATGACAATCCTAGAATAAGGTACATACATACTAAAAGTACCTATAGTGTTTCCGTCCTTCATCTCCCGTTTCATTTCAACTAGCCATTGTTCCCTCATCAGAGAAGCATCCTACTAGGGCTACCCATCACTTAAAATTGTAAAATAAAAAATTTTAAAAAAAAAACGACTTAAAAAAAAAGTTAACTAAAAAGCAAAAAATAAATATTTTGTATTCAGAATTTAATTCTTACTATTTGTTGTTCCGTTTAATGTAATTAAACAATTGCTTTATAATTATGAAGTCGGTGCCAAGTAACTCTGCATTTGTCAGACAAATCGTCAGTTTAGAGGGAAAAGTCACCAAGTATACATATGTACTTGCTACTGCTTTTACTTGGCACCGACCTCATAATTATAAAGCAATTAATAATTATATAATAAACAATAATTTCTTAATTACATTAAACGGAATAACAAATAGTAAGAATTAAATTCTGAATACAAAATATTTTTGTTTGCTTTTTAGTTAACTTTTTTTTTGAAGTCGTTTTTTTTTTACTTAAATTTTTTTTTTCTCTAACCAGTTATATACTATTTGGGTACTCGATTTCCGTATTAGTAATTTAGTTGTAATAATTTATTTTGATTTTATAGTATAAAATAGAAAACTTGTCAAATGGCCGAATATACCCCACCAGTGGGGTACATTTGTCATAGGGGTGGGGTACTTTCGTCATAAGGTAAAAAAGCAAAATATCAAAAAGATTTAATAATTATTACAGATTACTACATATTTACAAGAGGTAAATATCCAGTAAAATTTTTGTGCACAAGACTCGGAATTCCAGATATTTCCAAGAAATTCCAGGGATTTCCAAGGGAATTCCAAACAAGTGTTCACAAAATTTTTGAGATATTTACTCCTTCTATATTTATCTTACATAAGATAAATCCTTTTTATGTTATGAAATTTAGCCGTATTACGAATTGATTTTCGATCTTCAAAAATATCGACTAAAGCAGCGTTAAATCACCTTTACTGATTAAAGCCCTATTCGTTTTTCTTAAATACTTGCGTGGGCATCTAGAATTTAAAAAATAGTACTTTCGTAAATTTTAAAACTAAATGTAGTCTGGTGCATCCAACATACCGAATGTACCCCATTGTAGTTATGACGAAAGTACCCCACTAGCAGTTATTTAGAAAAAACGATTGTACTTAAATTATGTGAAAGTTTTGAGGTTAACTACTTATAGAAGATTAATAGCAACATATCAAAGTAAACACCTAAATAAAAGCAAAATAATATAATCATATCCTATAGTTTGCTTTACGTAAGTATTAAATTTCACTAAAAATTTACCATAAATGCACAAAATTAAACAACCACAGAAAACTTTTAAATAAACCACCTATTTCAACTCGTTTAACAACCAATCTGTAAAGACGGGTTCTGACACTGGCTATACTGAAAAGCAGGCGCCAAATTTACATTATAAGCGATCTATTCGAGGTGGCCGAATGTACCCCACTTCCGAAAGCACCCCACTCTCCCCTACACCTAAATAATTTACGCCTCTTTTATTTTATTTTATGTAAATTTTATATTTAACTTGATTTTTTGCTTGTAAATATGTTTTAATCCTTTTAAATAAACAGAAATATATTATATATAATTTCTATTTTAGGCATAAATGCATTAGGGGTTGATGTCTTAGGCGTAAAATCTCTAGGTGTAAAATACCTTAGTCGTAAAATTCTTTAGACGTAAAGACTTAAGGTTGGTTTATGCAAAACGTCGACGCACGCAACGCACGCGTCCAAATAAAGTTGAAGCATAGAATTTCAGTAGGAGGGTTTATGGCGCACACTCCGCCAAAAATCAAGAGTGTAAACTAACTGCATAAACGCTCCTACTGAAATTCTATGCTTCAACTTTATTTGAACGCGTGCGGTGCGTGCGTCGACGTTTTGCATAAACCAACCTTTAGACGTACTGACTTAGTCGTAAGTGTTTTTAGGCGTAAAGACGTGGAACCAAATAATATTAATCGATCATACATTACTGACTGCTTTATTAACTATGTAGTAGGTAATTGTGAGTAATTTTATGTGGGCCGAATTGAATGAAAATTATGGTTTAGAAGAGGAGGTACAATTATTTTTTGATAATATGTGTTTTTATGGAAATGAATCAATTTAAATAAGAACATTGGTTCCACGTCTTTACGCCTAAAACTATACAATTTCCTACTACATAGTTAATAAATCACTGCATAACAATGTATCACAAAATGACATTCAGTTGAAAATAAAATTCATATTAAAAAAATACAACATGCAATTCTTGAGTAATATCATGAGTTCGCCTGTTAGCGGCCTTTGCCCGCTCTCGTACACCAAAGGATATAAAATTAAATAATGTAAAACTGTAAAACAGCAGTTAAAAAAAATAATATGTCTATTTTCGGATACCTGCCTTTATTTTATACATATAAATGTCATGATTTGCAGTTTTACACACTTCGGTTTCGGTCTACGTTTACTATAAGAAACTTGCAGTATAAACGTTTAGAAGGTTAGAAGTGTTATTAAAATTTTTGTTATACACATGTTAATCGATTATACGATGAAGGAAACATCAAATTGTACTTTAAAAGTCAATTCAAGTTGATTTAGTTGAATTTAGATTAAATTAGATGATGTACGGTAACCAGAATACAAAAGCTTCCATTCTCTGTATTCGGCAGCACAGTTGTACAATCAGGTAAATACCGATAAGTGTTTTTTTTTTTTGAATTTTCGACTAATATTGGTGATTTTTATTATCACACCCTTGTAAAAAAATAAATATGATCTGTTATCAAGTTTCCGGTTCCAAAAATAACCGATTTTCACAATAATTTCCAATGTGCCTGATAATTTATGTGCCTGATAAATGGTTTTCAGGAAAAGATTTTTCGAGCACTTAATTAGAAAGTTAAGCATAGCGATGAAGATAAAAATATATGAATTCATCTGCTTACGTAAGTAATATTTTGCAAGTTTTACATTAAATGTAACCGAGAAGTGGCATCGAACCGGCCGGTGTGAAGACATTCCGGTTAAGAAATCTATGCTTGTGGCGCTGCTAAAGAATCCTTTCTGAATTTAATTTGTAATGAACAATTTTAAAAATTGTAGCATTTAACATTGTAATAATCATGTTTATACTCATTGGTTAGAGTTTACGATAAAAAAGTTGATTACAGTAATTACTTGAAGCTCATTAGTTTAAGCGTCATCGATAATAAGTCGTTAAATTACGCCCTTTAATTAAAAATAATTTTTTTTAATATTTAATAAGTTAACAGCTTAAAATCTAAATTAATTATTATATTCCAAATACTGTTGAACTCACGTTTTGTCATAATTAGCAATAAAAAGTTCTAGTAAGCTTTCAGCACTACCCTCTTCTGTTAGTAATAATATTAATGTCAACTATACGTATTCGATTAACTTAATATTTTTCCGTGTGATGGCGTTCGGTTAATTTAATCTCGAATAGTAAAAGATAGAAAGCTAGATAACTGAATAGCTCAATTAGGATACCAATTTAATCATATGTCCTTGAACAGTCAAAATGATGAGAGCTTTCACTGTACAAACAGTTGGGTTAATCGATACTATAGTGGAAGAAATAGATACAAATCCAACCAAGTATTAATGAAATTTAATACATATAGCACTAAATTTCGTTTTTAAAAAAATTTATGAAATTTTTTTCTCCTATGTAGGAGATAGGAAAATCACGTTATATAATGAAACTAGTCTATTCCGTATCCCAAGTGTTATTCACAATTATGGCTTAATTATTTTTATTTAAGAATAGTTAACACAAAAAAATTACGTGATATTTGCCGAGACCCCTCCTCTCCCCCACGTGAGATTTATTGAGATTCGGCTCGACCCCCCCCCCCTAACCGCCTCACGTAATTAATGGACGCTCCCTTAGCAAATAGGCGGCCAATAGGTCGCTTTAGTGGAAACTATATTCAAAATTGAATTAAATAAAAACTTTAAAAAAGAAGTAAAACAAGAACTTATTGACTATAATGAATTATTGTTGATATAGATTAAGTTTTTAAATTCAGCTTCAAACTGAAATTTACCTAAATTTACATTTAAGTACCTCCTCGACAGTGAAACTGCCTTTTAAGACGAAAGAATGGTATAGATAAAGAAAGCCGAAGGCTCAATTTCGGGTTAGAATATTTCAAAAGAATATAGAATAGAATATTCAAGAAAAATAAACATAAGCTTTTAAAAAGTAATTAAATTAAGCTGTTAACATTAAAGTTTTGTATACAAAGAGTAACTTTTCAACCTTTACAATGCTAAGGGCAAGAGAAATTCTATAGAATTTCCAGAACTATAGAAATTTAAATAATCAAAAGAATCACTTTCTAGAAGATTGGTCCATGCTTACTCTCTGTAATCTCACTCTGCGTTTCAATGCTAACCTTTGTACCGAATCTAATGATTATAAGTAAATTAATTGTTGTACATCAGAAGAAGCCTGTTAAACTGGCGTCAGATATGCTAGTAACCCTGTTTTTATTGCTATTGCCAAAATACCACATTTTCACATAGAAATAAAATATTGGTATTCCATCAGTCAACTTACTAGGCCCATGATTATCTGTGGACTACCAACCTTTATAGAGTTGCAACTAATTTCGCTATACTGATGCGTAGGGATCAGATTTTTAGGCATTACATGTTTTTTTTTTTGCGTACAGGCACGTGAAAAAATTTAAAAACTGAACCTGTTTTACGCATTTTTGCGTCGTTTTATGTAGTTTTTATTTTGCCTATACATGCATATTTGGCGGTTTATTATTGCCTATTAATGCATATTATATGTTTATTATTATTATTTGCATGTATTTTAAATATTAGCAAATTAAATTATAAATTTTTTTTGTTTTTGCAATGGTTTGAAACAATTTAAGTGTTTTTTTTTTTAATTTTGAAATAATTGTTTAAAAAATGTGTAGAAAATAAATAAATAAAATATTCAAAAACCGAAAGTGAGCCTCATCCTCAAAAAGCTTCACTTCAAAAATATTCCTTGAGACGTCGTATTTCAAAATATTTATCGAATTTTATTTTACATTATTTGTGTATTAAAAATGCCGAAAGTTAAAGTAAGTATGGGTGCAAATTCCAAAAATCTAAAGAATAAAATTTTGAAGTTTTTACAGCATATTTGCCCAGCATATCAGCGTTAAAATTACCTTAAACGTCATTTGACAATAATTTTCCCACATAAATTATGGTTGAAAACGAGTAATATTTACATTTTTGCTTATTCATTGTTCACAATTATTATAATTTCTAAACAATGATCGTTACTATTATTGGAACCTATTACAAAAATCTAATTGCAGGAACATTAACAAAAAACAATAATAATTAAATGACATTTAGACAATAGAATATTTTAATTTTAGAAAATATCCAAAACTTGAAAAATTGTCATAACACAAAAACTTTAATTAATTTATTTCGTGGGCTTGATTCAACAAAGTTACCCACATATCTCATAAAATAACAATGTTTAATGTTGTTTGTAAAATATAATGATAGGCACCAACAGCAGCGTCCGAAATCTAAAAATATCAAATAATTATCATAGAAAGCAATAATTATTGGCGATGTATCAAGAAACAGCTCGACTTATCGTAAACAATGGGACAAACAATTACGAGTTTACAATATTGTTATGGGAATTATTGCTAAATTATTTTATAAAAAAAAATTAGGAATTCAAAAGAATAATTAAAGAATTCTGTGGGTCAAGTTTAAAATCATAAAAACCGTCGCCACTCCTAAATTTTTTCAATTTCGATTTAAAATGTGGATTTCATAAATCAACATTAGCAGTAAATAAAATTTCAACCTTGATAAGTATACGTAGTTGAAGCAAATATTCTCCTCAGGTTCAGGGTTTCCAGATTAGCAAACAGTGCGTTAGAATCGAAGTGTTTTAATTCTAGTAGAGGTGTTTCTTATGCTCGTGATCCCTAATATGTTCCACTTTTTACAATTGGCCGACTATAAATAAACCAACCAATGACAGGTCAGACAATGTGTAAAGTAATGAAAACTCCCGAAGAAGTTTGGTCGAACTGGAGGAACTCCAGGCGATCGTTCAACCTTAAAACGATTTTGACGAAAAATGACTGCCAGTTACTACTAATATCGCCACTTACTGCTGATACTGTACCTGGTAGTACAGGCAGTAAATGAAATTATTAGGCAGTACCAGGTAGTACCAGCCGGTATTACGCAGTAAGTAGCAGCATTTTATTAAATGCTGCCAAACAGCAGTAGTGTATATGTTACGGTCAGTGATGACAATTCGGTCATTAACGTCAATGGCCGGACAACAACGTCAATGTCCAGCTTTGTTGGGCATTGACGTCATTGACAGGCCATTGACGTTAATGACCATGCATTTTGGGCCATGTTAACATTTAAAATTTCATGTGTGGTACATCATTGTCCGGGCAATGACGTTAATGCCCAATACGGGGTGGGCAATGATGAAACTATTATTCTATAGATTCCATCTGAAAGTAATATATTAAATGTCCCCTTGCAATGAATACTAGTTATTAAGGGATACTAAAAAAATGAATTTTGTTAGAAAATATTAGTGATACGACCAAAGAAAATGAGATTACTCTTAGACAAGCTGCAGCTCAAAGCAGTGTTTTAGGAGGCCAGGGTTAAAAGCGTTATCATTGCAAGGGTGAATGGAAAAATAATAAATGTGCGTGTCGCGCCAGCAAACAAATTTGCAATTCACTCTCGTACCTGAAGAAAAATGATAATTTAAAAATTTTTATTTTATTATTTTTTAAATTATATTATTTTTGTTAATAAACGATTCATACCCATATTCACAAACGCCCGTAAAAATTTTAACGAACCGTTTATTTAAACAAACCAATGGAATTTATTTGCTTGGACTACGAAATCATTTTCATTGGTTTGCAAAATTAAACGGCTCGTTAAATATTTTACGGACGTTTGTGAATAAGGGCATAAGTATATTATATTATAATTGCCAGTTGGCTGTTAAATTTAAATCGCCATTTTGCTGTTCTTTATAGTAGTTATTTCATAATATCATCATTGCCCAATCCATTTTGGTTATTAACGTCATTGACCGGCCAAAGACGTAAATATTACAATCAGGTGAAAATATTTACATAATTGTCCACCGTTAACGGGTGTTGACGTCAATGGCCGGTCAATGACGTTAATGACCAGTTTAAATGGTAACATATTCATACTCAAATCCTTTGATTTAACCTCCTTCGGTTAAATAATAAATTAAGAAGCTCAAGAAGAATAGGATTTGGCCTAAAGAGTGGTAGGCTGATATGTAATACAAAGTGGATAAGAAATGAGAAGTCTTAGAAAGAGCCGGATTAAGGATATGTGAAGCCCCTTGGTCTTGCATGTTTTAACAAAATGTGCCGCAGGAAAAAATTTAGATTTTTCAAATACAACAGCGCTTAGATCAAATGAAAACTTTTTGAAAGGATACTAATTATTATACCAACATAGTTTATTATAGTTTTTTTTTTATAAAACAGGTATATCTACAATAACATTAAAAAAACATGTTTTCTTATTTTAAGTTGCACAAATTCAGTAATTCAATCATCAAAATTTGTTTGTCGAAAATTAGCCCCCCCCCTTAATCCGACTCTGGTCTTAGAGAAGATGTACAGAAAAAGCCATTAACCCTATCTTAGCCATAAATCTTCTCTCCTATTTTATAATATCGTGTATATCGTATAAATGCGGTGCTGATCTAGATGCAAGAATATTTGCGTGGTTTGCAGATCTCTGATATTAGAGCTGTTGGCTTCAGTTTTCATTAGAAAACTTCAAACTTGGCGCAGTTCATAATAACTTGCAATGCATAGCCAAACCAAGACTGGATTGGCTTTGGCACTTGTCCATTCATACATTATTTCAGGAAGTTTGCAACCCGGACCCGGATTTTGAATTAAAATTTAATTTAGAATTTTATGGAAAAATTTGGTAAAAGAGCCAATGACCGTAAAAATGTAATGCCCATGAAGAACAAGTATAGAAGTACACAGTACTAGAAGTACCAGTACATTTGGCGCTACCCAATGTCCACAACATGGCGGCTCTATTACGTACACTTGATGTTGTTTAAAATTTGATTCTGAGTTATTTTATGGTAAAACCGCGGTGAAATGAACACATTATAAACAGAATATTCTATCCAACTATACGTAGTTACTAGTTAATACTGTTTGTACATTCCATTACCACGTTTTTAAAAACATCTCGATTATACGACGGATGTCTAAAGGTATACAAAATTGTATGAAGGTCAGCTATCAGTTAACCCAGAGTTAACTTACTGCTAATTGCTTATCAACGACTTTTGGTGAGTAATAAGTCAGGAAAGCGAACCCGTGAGTTTTGGCATGAGAAAAATGTCAGATGTCAGACTTTTTCAAAATGGATATTGTGTTAAATGTAGGGACGTAGCAACAGATGGTGCTGCGCACAAGGGCCCGCACCCAGTGGCCCTTTCGCCACAATTTCAAATTCATTCAATATACAGAATCCGGCCCACTTGCACCAGGGCCAGGCTTGATTTGCTACGTCCCTGGTAAAATGTGAACGACCGATTATTGCAATTTTATCTACTCATGTTCAAGTCACCATCAAATACACTCGGCTATGCATTTTTTTTACAATGAAGCATTTGTTTTGTTGCAAAACTAGCGTCTGATGTGTTATCCAGTGGTAGACTACGTGCTTTAAAGTGAGTGCAAGTTCAACAACCCTGTAGCTACCTGTATCTAATAAACATTGCAAATTTATCGTATAATATTTTACCCATTATCGCTTAATATGTATACCATTTCGGCTCCACTCTTTGAATAGAATATGACACCCGAATAGAATTCCCACCGGGATTTTCCCGTTGCCAAGTGAGTCAACACGCATCGCCTTACCTATCTATATACCCAAGAGACCGGGGATAGATACCGAAGTGTACCCACAAAATTAAAAAATTTTTCTAATGAAAATATGATACTTTAGCGCGTACATTAAATTTCAGCTAAAAAAAGACCTAAAAACGGTAAGCGCTGTTTCAATTGTATGTTTCCATACAGTTACTCCGTCCATTTATGTTATAAAAGTATTTTTTGGAATTAATTCCACTCGAAAACGGCAGATATATAAAAACAGAACTTTGAGTAGCTCAAAAAATTAAAATATTCCTGAAGCAGCTCCAACTCGAAAATTACGCATCTAGAAAATTTTAATTTTTAAGTTTACTTCCGGAATAATTAATAAATTTATTAAATTATAAAGTACTAAAACGCGCACTGCTACATCTATTTACGTTGAGCACACGTACTGTCGACAGAATGAGCTATTCACCGTCTTTTATTTGAAAAATCGAAACTTGAATGTCGATTATTTCCTAAATGAATCGATATTTGGAATTACCCCATAATTTATTCGGTTTATAAATGTTATCTATCAAATATCTATATCTCCCGGCAGTGGCATATTTAGAAAATGCCTTTAGACGGGGCAGATTATAAAGATTTTTTCCGAATCTCGTCAATCCATTCATGCGCGTCGGTTGTACCTAATCCTAATACATAAAATCCCAGCTCGCTTCTGCTGCTCCTGCTACAGCGTGTAATTTTTTGGTGAAAAAAAACAACACTGATTTTCCTCAATTTTCCTTAAAATTACAAATTTCCCGATTTTACCGGGCGAAACTCTGCATTATTTGCATATTTTATTGATAAAAACATTAAGATTTTTCAATTATTTATTTTACTAACATGTAATTCAATTAATATATTAAGTAAAAAAATAAATTCGCTATCTTCTCCAAGTATTCTAAAAGAGTGGAAATCCTACAATATGTACTGGAGGGTGTTCCACACCCCCCAGACCCCCCGGTTTACAATTTTACCAACCGAAAAATATATTAAACTAACTAAGATTAGGACTAATCGGAAAATTTGAATTTTTAAATAAAATGGGGGGAATTTCACCTTCCTTCGGTTAATAAAAATGAAAAATACTACTAATTGAGTTTAGCAACAACTTTCTGTGTTACTTTAAAGTTAGTTATAAAAATAAAGTCAAAATTGTAAACCGGGGGGTCTGGGGGGTGTGGAACACCCTCCAGTACATATCGTAGGGTTGCCATTCTTATAGAATACTTGGAGAAGATACAGAATTTACAATTTTACTAATTTCACCATGAAAAACCATTATTAAATCCAAAATTAAAGAAAACTGAAATTGGGTTAGAATCTACTTTTGTTATATGAATCTTCTCAGAATTGGTAATAATTTCTACAAAGGTAAATAACTTGTATGTTCATTGACTAGCGAGAAACAAAGGTACCTCATGTTAAGAATTTCGATAAAAAATATTTATATTTTAATTTATTGTTAAATTAGTAGATAAACTCAGAAGATTCGATCCCACTTTATTCTAAGTTTATAATTATTATAAAAAATAATATTAATTATCTGCTGCTTCTGCTACAGCGTGTCATTTTTTGGTGAAAAAAACACTCTGATTTCCCTCACTTTTACTTGAAAACTCAAATTTTCCGTATTCCAAAAGTATTCTAAAAAACTTTCTAAAATTTAATTACCTTACTATTCATGAAATTTAGCAGCAATTTTCTGTGTTACTTTAAAAGTTAATTATAAAAATTATATACAAATATAGAGTCAACATTTTAAACCGGGGGGTCTGGAACACCCTCCAGTACATATCGCAGGATTTCCACTCTTTTAGAATACTTGGAGAAGGAAAATCGGAAAAATTTGAATTTTTAAGCAAAAGTGCAACAAAGTTTTGCGTTACTTTGAAAATATAGAAAAACGAGGAATCCCCAGTAGCGGGAAACGAAATTAAATGTTTAACTATTATACCGCTAAAAAAGTGATCTACTGTTTAGCTGCCCCTCCGCTGACGGGCTTTTCAATAAAAATAATTTAAAGTTATTTAAATTTTAAAGCTTCGTGGTAAACATTATTTTCATCAGGGGGGCTTTAGGGGTACAATCCAAGTCATCCTTTGGGGGGCAATTGCCCCTTAGCCCCCCTCTAAATACGCCACTGTCTCCCGGAGACATTTTGGTATCTTGTCCTCAGGGGGGGAACTTATAATCTCTTTTCTCTTCTTAAACTGGTTGTCACCCGGATCAAGCTATGACGAGATCTTTTGCGGTGACCTACGACTTGTTATCGTTATCATTTATTTCGTCAATCATGTTCTAATAGCTGGTCAAATATATTATTTTTTGCTTTGCTGTTTTCACACGGCCGAACAAATAATTCACTTACTTCTAAAGGTTATCGTAACCGAAGCCTAATTCTTTATCTTCTAAGAAAATAGTTTTTCACGTTATTCACTAAAGTGGCGCCGGCAAATTGGCCTTATCATATCACAATCAATTAAATAAATCTATTCAAAAAATGATTCTTTTATTCATTCACACAGACGTACCGAGGTACAAAAATAGTCAAAAATGTAAGAGCTACCAACCAAAAATTAAACCGGTGCAAGTACTACCAACCTAAAATTCTGAATTAACAAGCAACCACGTGTTTTTATTTTTCTTAAATTTTCATTCCACGCAGAAGATGCGTTAATAGTAACCTACCGGGGGCGTTAAGGCCACTTTAACGCCCTGGGGGCGTAATATACTATAAAGAATGTTTTGACACATCAAAGTGGTCTAGCTTGTTTACGTTTCGCCTACTAAAAACTTGTCTGGACAATTTTTTTTTCAAAATATAAAAATAAATAGACAAATGATTTATACCAATGCCAACTCTTTTTTTTAAGTTTGATATGAAGCAGCAAGTAAAATGTCACTGCCCCAATTAAGAATAAATAAGTAAATTAGTTTAGTCATCCAAAAATTGAATTAGTGAGCATAAAATTGCCATCAATTTGTTTATTAATTTTAATAAATCCGTCAATCTTCTGCTTCCCCTAGAAATTACCTAGGTACATGCGGACTGTTTATTAAACATCAAGAAGTTATTTTATAATTTATATTTTATAGGATAAAATAAAAAAATAGAATAATATCCGCCTGTACAAAGATTAAATCTTAAATAGTTTATAAATTATACGACGCAACGCCGAGATAATGGAATTATAAATAATATAAAAAAATGAAAACTATATATGACGATGCCTAGTGAATAAATAAGTAAAAAAACGGATCAGTGATTTGACATTTGAGTATAAATATTGAAACAATTGAACATTTTTGAGGCCTCATTACTTGGGTCGGTACTGCACTAATCTATGTTTTGTTTTGACAAGTAAGGAATGCGACAATTTAAGATTTACAGTAATTTAAGAAAATAATAAATGAATAATCAGAAAACTAAATAACAAAGTTTTACGAAACCAAAATAATATGATAAATACATACATTTATTGAGGAATATTGCCGTTCTCATATTGCAAATAAAGATGTTGTTTGATCCACACAATGATTTTCAAATTCAGTTCAGATTACAAATCACTTGTAAAGTTTCTTTTACTTCGAAGCAAATTAAAGTTAATTAGTTTGTCAACCTTGAATAGGACGCTGTGCTTGTATAGGGGTAACGAACGGCGGAAACTTTTTAATTCTTAAAATGAAAAACCACTTTTCGAGGTGTCAAAAAGACAGAGCTGATAAAACACTGTTGAAATTTTTTTTGAAAATAAATATGTTGCCCGTAAGTGCATGCAAACTCGCAAGCTGTTGTATCCTCACGTTGTTAAAACCGAACTGCATTGTACCGCTTAAATGGTGGGGAGCGAGAAACACTGTGTCATCAAGAAGTTCACATGCACTTAAATATTCACGCTGGCTGTGTCTGACAATCTGGTGCCATCTATGTGTGATGTGCGAAAACAACAAAAAGTGTGACGCTAAAGTAGCGTTTACATCATTCGTCTACTGAATTTCTCACAGTGGCGGCTCGTAGTTTACTATAATTTAGGTGCTGCACCTAAATTCGGTTTTTTTTTTTTAAATTTTAAACTGAGCAAACATGGATATCATTGCCATTAAGGGATGCGTATGGGTCTCCCCTATTTTTATTTATTTTATTTTTCGGAAGATATCACTTTAAATTAGGTAGTACTATTTTTGAATTTATTTGAAATTACATCTGCTATTTAAATTTTTTTTTTAATTAAAAAAAATTAAAATTAAAAAACATCACGTGATTGCGAATTTCAAATATAGTCCAGTGATTGGGGGGGGATTCACTGAAAATTTATTTGATACTTAAAAAAAAAAAAATTTTTAACAAGTGCTTCCTCGAAATGAAATACGGGCCTGCAGTGGAGGTTACACACTGAAAAAAGCAATCCTAGCAATAATTTTGAAGTAAATATTCCATTAAAGTCAATCTTATATCAAATTTAGTCAAATTTACTTCAAAATTGGTGTGAGGCTGATTTTAACTTCAATTGAAGTAAAAGTTACTTCAAAACGCCAAAAACGTTTCTCTGTGTATACTCTTACACCATGGGCGTCTATTAGGGGGGGGGGGGCAAATAGGGCAGCTGCCTCCCCTGGCTCTTGCCTCAAATTTTTTTTAAACATTAAATATTTTCCGACCCGACGTAGTAAGTTTTTAAAATTTTCTAAAAACATCCGGTTTGAAATAATTACAAAGTACAAATTTAAGAATTTGTTAAAATTTCTACCTGAAATCCCATTTTCCCTTTCGTTTTTTTTGATTTTGCCTCTCACTGAAAAAGATCCTATGGACGCCCATGTTTTACACTATACTTTGTGATTAGCCTTCTCGAATAAAAAACCCACAAGCCACCACTGACACCATGGGAGTCGCCAATGGGGGACAGAAGGGGGCTATAGCCCCCCCCCCCCCCCCGGCTTATGGCAAAACATATAAATTTGCAAGTGTAATATAAAAATATAAAAATTTTTAGCATAAATAATTAATATTAATAGCGTTTAAAAAAATTCGCCCCCCCCCTGCAATTTTTGGAAGCGACGCCCTTGACTGACACTGTAGCAAATGATCTCCAATGAAATGCTCCTGGCGTAAATGATCCTGGTGGAAATGATCGCAAACACGAAAGATCCCGCCCCAAATAATTTGAACGACAAATAAAGGGAAGTCCGTGTTCGAAAAATTCATAATTTTTGCGCTGATGAATAAAAGTTCGTCATATTGACAAACAAATTCATAAATATAATGATTTTTTTCATAAATATAACAAATTTTTCATTAATATGATGTATTTTGCTCGTCGGTGAAAAAATGATGAACTAATATGAAATTAATATGATGAACAATTTTTTTCGGTGTGTATATTACATTAGATTTAAGTTTTTTTAGCAAAAATCGTAACCAAAAAGGAGGTCCGAGTGGTAATAATAGACGGTAAATAAACTGACAACTAATGACGCCGACAAGTAATTATGGTGAAGACTTTAACGCCGACAAATAATTATGCTGACAATATTAATGTTTATTAAATTTTGTAATAAATTAGAAGGAAAGTGGGACTTACTATATGTATATATTGACGAGATCTGAGTTGTTAACTTACTTATAAAATTCAAATAATTAATTATAGCTGAATTTAATTTAAAAGAAATAATCTCATCTTTCTACACCTTATACAACTGTAATTCAAAAAAGATCAACTGCTATTCAGAAAACGTCAATTGCAATTCAGATTTGTCGATTGATATTCAGAAATCGTCAATTGTAATTCAAATTTGCTAGTTGTTATTCAGAAATCGTCAGTTGTAATTCAGATTTGTCAACTGATATTCATAAATCGTCAATTGTAATTCAGATTTGTCAACTGATATTCAGAAATCGTTAATTCTGTGGTCGGCACTTAAAAGGTCATAAGTATACATTGTTTCCCTATCTACTTATGATCTTTTAAGTGCCGACCACAGAATGGTAAGTCAGATTTGCCAAATGATATTCAGAAAGCGTCAAATGTAATTCATAAAGCATCAAATCTGTGGCTTATGTTTTATCTATAAAATCTTTTATCTATAACAATAATTTATTTATTATATTATTATTTTTTTTATAATATGAATAGATAAATTTAAAAAAATTAAAATATTGTTTTTTTCGTTATTATGAAGCCCTTTTATTTAAAAAATTAAATTTCATATAACGGTTTCTGAATATCAACTGACGATTTCTGAATTACAATTGACGATTTCTGAATATCAGTTGACAGATCGGAATTACAGTTGACGGTTTCTGCATATCATTTGACAAATCTTAATTACAATTAACGATTTCTGAATATCAGTTGACAAATCTGAATTACAGTTGACGATTTCTGAATTACTGGTGGAAAAGATGTTGATTCGTAGTTTTCCAGTTCTGGCTGTTACAGGCATGTTTTTAATAAGTGAAGCTATTCAAAGAAGCCGTCTTTCTATATCCGTAATTTTCAAATTGGAGCCGCTTCAGGGATGCTTTCAATGGCAGGAGGGGTTCAAAGATTCAAAGGATTATTCGGTTATTCAAATAATTATTCAGGAAAATTTATTGTAAGAATAATTTTGTAGTTAGAATGATTAATAGTAAGGAATCATTTATTATGGCTTATGGGGATTATTTGCGGTAGAGATCATTTATCGCCAGGGATCATTTGATGCCGGGATCATTTGTCGTGAAACCAAATTCTTTAACTAAATGTTTGCATTCCGACCTCGCAAAATAATCGGTTTCGATAATATTTCACTCTTTCAATTTGGGCCTTCTCCAGCCTTGCCCCCCGCAGGGTTCCCACTCGTCTGAAAAACCTGGAAAATCTGGAAAAGTCAAGGAATTTAATATTTCCATAAGTCAGGGAAAAGTCAGAAAATTTCTTATTTTCAGTGCCAAGTCAGGGAAATTAAATTTTCAGCCAGAAAAAATAAATTAATTAAAAATTTGTTTTTAAATTTTAAAATAAATTTTTTTTAAATTTTAAAATAATTTTTTTTTAATTTTCAAGTTAAAATTTTGTTTACCATTTTATCTTCCGATTTATCGAAATGTCTGGGAAAATTTTTATTCTGTCAGGGAAAGCCTAAAAAAGTCGGGAAATTTTATTCACAAAATTCAGTGGGAACCCTATGCAGTGCAGTGTTGCGGGAACCCGCGCATTGTAGTTCCGCCATCGAATTAATTTATAGGTTTTAGAATGGATTTTATAATGGTCATTGTCCAGCCATTAACGTCAATGCCCATTTACGCAGGCCATTAATGTCATTGACCGGCCATTGATGTCAACGCCCATTAACGGTGGGCAATGATGTAAATATTTTCATATGATTGAAATATTTACGTCTTTGGCCGGTCACTGACGTTAATGGCCAAAATGGATTGGATTATGATGATATTATAGAATAATTACTATAAGGAACAGCAATATGGCGATGCACTTCAACTAGGGTCAATTATTTGTCGTGTACGCATTTTTCCGTGTAAATGACAGTAACTCGGCCCTTTTCTAGGTTTCATAAGTGTACAGAGATTTTTAATTAATTTAGACAAACGATCATTTTAGGGTGGATCCATAATTTGTCGTGTTTCCGTCAACCAAAGCGGCCAGGAGGAAAAATTAATTAACTTTAATTAATTCATTTTACGGTGGATCCGTGATTTGTTGTATTTGCGCCAGACGAAACCGAAAGAGTGATAGAATACAGAATCTGCAGAATTGTAATTTTATCATTGTCCACCTTGTATTGGACATTAACGTCATTGCCCGGGCAATGATGTAAACACCACATATACAATTTTAAATGTCAACATTGCCCAAAATGCATGGTCATTAACGTCATTGGCCGGTCATTGACGTTAATGCCCGAATTGTCAACATTGACCGTAACATATACACACAATTTATGGCAGTGGTTCCCAAATTCATTTGTCTGACGGCACCCTAGAGTCATTAAAAACAATTCATGGCACCCCTATGATTCCGTGTTTACTGTTTTAGGTAGTTAAAATGGTTAAAATAATATGCCAATATCCCCCTTTGCGGGGGATTATAAAAAAAATATTTTTTAATAAGAATACATATTTTTAAATTTTTAATAATATAATATTTTTAACATTCTTTTTTTATAATAATTATGTAAATTAAATTTTCCAATTTGTCCGATAAAATTAAAATACCTCATATAAAATTTTTTTTTCCTAGAAAGAATTTTTTGTTGCCAAAAATTTCGCGGCACCCCATATGAGAATCACAGAGTTAGGGTATAGTTGTTTGCCTCTCGGTCCAGTTATTAAAATTGAGTTTTTTTGTAATTTTTAGAAATTTGGAGCAAACCTGCAGATGATGATAAGTTTATTTTAGTTTATTTATAAAAATAATAACAATTGTAATGTTAAAATAACTTTCGTAAGTTATGTTAAAAGGCCAAAAACCATAATGCGATTATGTGGTTAGCTGTTTTCACTTATTCAAACTTTTGGTAAAAACATCCCTGAAGGTCGCCCGAACTTGAAAAACACGGAATAGAGTAGAAGATGAAATTTAATATGCTACATATGGATGTATGTATTATCGTACTTGCGTGATTGTAAACCGAAGCATTTTATTGCGAAATTAAAAATTATTGCGATCCATAATGACATACTTTCTACACTGATTCACCCCCCAACTCCTACTTTTCCTAATAACTCCAGAAGTCCAAATATTTATGATATCTACTACACTGCTACACAAGAAAAAAAGTTAACTTGCCTTATAAATTCACGTTGATGTGCTGAGGAAACCTATGCAATTTATACTACTAAACAATTTAGTAAATATTGTGTGAAAAACGGATAATGCGTATATTTACGACACAAAAGTGATACTAGCTAAATGGGTGACATAGGTCAAATTATTATCTAATTAATAACTTATTAAAATTTATCTGTAATAAATTAATAACAGTTTGAAATAAAAGTTTAAATAACGTCAATAACATTCTAGTCTTGCCATATTGGTTGAAAACGGGGTCACATGCAACAATATTGTGTATAAACGATAGCTGTTAAGGCGCTGTGAAGCAGCTCAAACGGTCGCCAAAAAGGCCTAAAACAGTCAGGAAGATTTTGCTGTGTTTTGGAATGACTGGAAGGGAATCATCTACTATCGGCTGCTTCCATATGGCCAAACACCAAATTTGGACCTCTGTCATCAATTGGACCGTTTGAAGTTAGCGATTGACCAGAAGCGGCCAGACAGGAGAGGTGCTATGTTGCATTAGGACAGAATGGCAGAAACTCCGGGAGCTTCGCTGGGAGGTTTTGACTGGCCGAGCTCTTCTAGCCCTCTCCAACCAGTAAGACTTCCAAATCAACGATCCAACAGAACCCACCCACAAAGCCATCGTCGGCACCTAATCTAAGTCCCAATCTAATGACGTCATGGACATCGCAATCTTCAAAAACGTCAACCTCTTCCATCAACTCACAGTCAGCGGACCTGACTCCTATTCGACCTAGGCGACATATCACAATCCACTCCACACCAACAGATCAAATTTAAAATTTCATGGCCAATTTATCAAGACCACCATTGCAGGAATATGGGGAGCATTCCAAAAATCGACACCAATGTAGAACTTGAAAACTTCATCACCAAGTTTGAAATCAACGTCCAAGCAGCATTAGACGCAGCCAGAAACTCCATCCCAATCTCTGACAAGAGAAACCTACTCCCTACTCCGTCAAAGACACTCCACCTCACTTCAAATTTTGCGACTCGTAGAGCAGATCACCCAAGCCTTCAACAAGAAGCAATCCACGGCAGCCGTTTTCCTGGACGTATCGAAAGCGTTTGACAAAGTCTGACACAACGAGCTAATCTTCAAGTTCATTCAGGCAAACAGTCCATTTGCCCTCATCAAGCTACTAGCCTCCTCCTTAAGGAACCGAATCTTCCAAGTCATGATCAACGGAACGCGCTTATCAAACAGACAAATTCAAGCTGGGGTACCCCAAGGATCCCCTCTCTTGGAAACCCTTTTTAATCTATACGTCCACAACCTACCAAGAACTCCAGTGACGAAAGCACTCCAAACCGATGATACCACCATCTCAGCAACATCACTAATCCGAGATTGACTTCCAAAGGAATCCAAGAAGCCCTTGAAAAGCGCAGCCATTATGTTTATGATAAAGAGAGCCGTACTGAGAAGCCTTAAAATTTTCGGTAAGAAAATTCCATGGCAAAATCGACAAAATACCTCGGAGTCAATCTAGACAGTCAGCTTTCCTGGACCAAACACATCAGCAAAGTCAACAACAAGGCAAGTGGCGCTCGTTGTTTTTTTATTTGAAGAGACTAATCATAAAACATAGTGTAAAAGTATAATCCATCCCAATAGAGGCTTTCCATATGTGGTAGATGTGGTAATTGCACACAATTGCACAATTGATTATCCAAAGGACATAGTTGCAATTTTACTAATGCCAACATTACAGGTAATAATCAGCCCATACTTACAATAAATTTGCAATTTTTCACATCTGATTTTGAGGGTGTAAGCTACCAATGGCTCACAAGGCAAATTTTCTTCTTTCTGGATGGCATTGGATTTCTTGGATTTTTAAAGATTTTCTTGAATTTTCTATATTTACTCGGATTTCCTAGAATTTCGAATGTTCTATTTCGTTAGATTTTTGCGAAATTCCTTAGGTTTTTCTTCTCGATTTCAAGTGAAAAGAAATTTGAGAAAATTTCACCAAAAGATAATGAAAATTCGGTGTACAAAAATTTATGTTGTCATTCTAGTGAATGGTTTCTACTACTTAGCAACGTTTATCACAGATCATGAACAAAAATAGTCAGTTTTTGAAACCGAGGAGTCTGGGGAAATCTCTTGAAACATACTCATCTACTATTTAATCTATGTAATCGGAGTCATCTCGAAATTATCAGTAATACAGTAAATCCTTGCGGTCCATGTGATGACTACATCATTTCCATGTAGGTGCTAGGCTAAGGATTTTGCTTTTACGGTTGCCTCTCGTTACTTCTTGGATAAATGTTGTAAAAGGAGTATCTATCTTTAGATAATTCTCACGAAAATGTATGTTTTTACTTTTTTGAAAATTTAATTAGTTTAATAAATTTCCAAATTTCAGGGGAAGATATGATTCCCTTGCCTACCCTGACAAACCGCTGCTGAAGAGGTTCAAGAAAAAACTGGATCCACTCATCGGGAGGTGCAGCACCATGAACCCAAACTTCAAGATCAAGCGATCATCCGACCGACCATTACTTACGCAACTCCGGCGTCGGCCTTCGCATCCAGCAATCAAATGAAAAGACTGCTAACAATTCAAAATCTCGGCCTCCGAAAAGCTCGCAACATCTTCTACCTAGTACCGAACAGATATCTTCATTGCGAATTCAAGATCTAAACTAAACCATTGATGACTTCATCCGCAAACTAACCAAAAATCTCTACGACAGATGTCAAGACACTGAAAACCCCCTCATCGCAGAATTAGGAAATTACAATCCCGAGGACTTTCCACTCCACAAACGCCCGAAATGTATCGTAGCCGGTGTCCGGACAGCTGGTCCCGAGACAGTTGACCCTACGACAGTTGGCATCCGGCAACTGACCTTGGCGACAATTGACCTTCGGAACTATTGACTTTAGGGACTATTGGCCTTCGGGGTTATTGGCCTTCGGGACTATTGGCCTTCGGGGCTATTGGCCTTCGGGACTATTGGCTTTCGGGATATTGGCCTTCGGGATATTGGCCTTGCGGCAATTGATCTTCTGGACAGCTAATCTTTGCTATAACCGACCTCATGACGGAGGTTTCAGAAAGCAAATTTTAGTGAATTGGCTTTTGGAATTGGAATGCCCAAGTTCTTGCTGTTACGATTTAATTCTGTATTTTCACTTTTTATGGATTTTAAAATTTATTTTATAAATAGGTATAAAAATTTAAATTTTAGAAAATTTTCAGTTTTTTTCTGCGTTTTCACTAAATAAAGTGAAAATATAAAATAAATAAATAGTTACAACAAAGGAAGGGGGCATTTCAATTCCAAAAACCAATTCACTGATACTAGCTTTCTAAGACGATAGTGGTGAGGTCATTAATCGTAAAGATCATTGGCATCACGCCAGGCCAATAGTCCCGAAGGCCAATTACCACGAAGCCAATAGTGTCGAAGGCTAATTGTGGCGCTGCCAATAGTCTTGACGCCAGGGCCAGTTGTCGAGGGCCAACTGTCTCAGGGTCTAACGCCTAACTTTTGTTCTTTTTCAGATCGTTTATCCTCCACTTGTCACTCAAACAAAGTCGTATGTCATCTACAATCCATTCTAACTGCCAGTCTCAAGTTATCGTTAACCCAGCACCCACTCACCAAATCCCACATCCTGCCCACACCCCAAAACTCATTATTCAAGACTAACTCAATGATCAACGGGTTCCACGAAAAAATCCAATATTATATGAAGGAAATAAGGCAGCTTTGGGTTTGGCTGGGAGGTTTTTATACATTCACCTTATGGTGCGGACTTGGCACCAAGCCATTATAATTTTTTGTTATTGCAAATTTTCCGTAGTGATAAAAATTCGGCATCAAGAGAAGTTTGTGAAAATCACCAACAGAGACTAGTGCTTCTATGAGAGGGGCCTTATGAAGTTACCTTTAAAATGGCAACAAATCGGTGCATATTTGACCCCAATTAGCAAAAAAAATTGGGTAAAAATAAAAATATTAAAAATAAAACTAAAAAAAATTTTAAAATACAAAAAATTTAATTTTTAAATCAAAGCTTTAAAAAAATTATAATTTTTCTTGTTTTCGGCATTCAGCAATAGTACATCTTCCGATATGATGTTCTTATTAAAGTGTCAATTGTTTTATTATTTTTAGTTGAACAAATCGCAAATTAACATATTATGCTAATTGTAGCATAATAGGCCTCATTGGAAGAGACCTACATCCAGGAGTGGATAAAAAATTAACAGGCTGATGAAGAAGAAGAAGATTCTAATTGTAGAACTGCGACAATTGGTCCCCGACAACTGACCCTGGCGACAATTGGCCTTTGGAACTATTGACCTTCAGGATTATTCACCTTCAAGACTTGGCCTGACGGCAATTGGCCTGGCGGTAATTGGCCTTTGGGCCTATCGGCCTTCGGGGCTATTGGCTTCGCTTGAGGCCAATTTAGTTTTACTGAAACTAGCTTTCAATTCACTGAAACGTTCAATTTATTGTCGTATTTGGTTAAAAAAACTTACTGTAATTATTTATTCTACATATATTTTCACTTTATTTGGCGAAAACGCTTGAAAAATAAAAAATTAACTAAAAAATATAAGCCAATAGTCCCGAAGGTCAATAATCCCGAAAGCCAATAGTCCCGAAAGCCATTTGACGCCAGGGCCAGATGTCGGAGGCCAACTATCGTAGGGATAATTTTGTCTCAGGGCCAACTGTCTGGTCGCCCATATGCTACAGAAAAAATGTAAAAAATTAAATATATTAGCCAAAATAAAAATAAAACTGAAAAAAAATTTCATAGACAAACAGAATAGAATTAGATAATAGGAGAGAACAATTAATAAGAACTCGAATGCGTAATCTAGTTGGATATACAAAAACTTATTCTTCGATGAGACCACCACAAATGACTCATGTAAGATCAATAATGTGCAAAAGATGTGGGCGAATAATTCGTTTTTTTGTGGCGTTGCAAGTAAAAGGTCAAACCAATTTAATGCACAATTTTCAATTCATTTTCGCCGCCCATTTTTCTATTTGCGGATTATCAACATTTTTCCCTTTACCAGAAAATCACAAACTTATTTTTCCGAAAAAGGTCTCAAACGATGGAACTCATGAGAAACATGTGACTAATTTTCAAAATCTTAGAACATAAACTGTATAATTTAGAGCTAATTGGATTGGAAGCAGAAGACATAATTGCTTACCTTAACAGAGCTTTTCTCCACTTCTCCCCAGTTTCGATAACTATCAGTTGTAGTTTCATATCTCTCAGATTGTGAAGCTTAGTTTTATAATATTACAATGTTTTCCATTAACCACTACGAGTACAGAGAAAATCAATAATTGTTCGGCATGCATCATCAATGCATCAGGAAAGGTGCAATTGAATTATGTCACACACGGCGCTTTATAACGAAATCAATTTAGGCAATAGTGCACAATTTGGGCATTGAAGTTACTACCTTATCCGTACTTCCAAAACCATTTCCAATGGTTTAATTTAAAAAGAAGATTGATGTGATGAACCCAATTAATACCATATATACATTAGCAAATGATCTATGTACAAATTTTAAAATTTAAAGTTTCATTCACACAACGCGCGGTTTACCATAGCCTATTTCCGACAAAACGAAAACTGACCTGAGCTTTTGAATTGGATGAGGCGTCGTCTTGATAAGATCTTTGCGCATGCTCGTTTCAAATCCCAAAATTATTGATAATTTACAAAATTTTGCCTTTCAACCCACGTATTTTTTCAAACTCTTTTTTGTCAAATTACGCGTAATTGATTCTATTTATTTTTTGACACGGTTCAAGTCTCGTCATTCAATACTGTGAATGAACTCCAACCCTACGGCGCATAACAACTTATTGATTACCAGTGATTTCCTTTTTTACATTTGCACCTACTATCGCAGATTAATATCTAGTCCGGTCTTACTTTTCATTGACAAAAAGGCATACAAATTGTAAAAATGATTGCTTACCGTCCTTTGTAGTCATAATGTAATTTAATATGTTTTTTATTGTCATCTATTGATGATTTGGTCCAAAATATTTGAAACTGTCTAATTCGCTTTATTACTCGATTTTGATGAGGAGAATATTTCACCCACTTAAGCTGGATGGATGAAATGCCGGAATTGTCACCGATACAACTGAAACAGAACAAAATACATTAATAACAATAAATTGCTTAAAAGGCAAAAAATGCATAAAAGATTAATTTACGATCCTTCGGATATGAAGTTTTGAAGCATTACACTATTGGTCATATCGATCGCTAAGTAGAATTATTCCAATTAACATCAAGAATTCAACAAAAACTTTTCTTTGTGGTAAAAGCTTTCATTTTTAATCTATCCAATTGTCGTAGATTACTAACATTACCGGTTATATTTATTATTACCCAATTAGAGCAATCAAATTTCACGTTCTAGGGCTAAATTTAATATAACATAATTTATAAGTAATTATATTAATAATATAAAATTTTAAAATAAGAGTCTCATGCTCATAAAAAATTGGATGACTTTTAATTTTAATTTTAAAAATTACCAGCAGGATATCTAATTTAGAGGGAAAACCTAAAAAATTATCATATTCAAAGCTTTGACATTCCCTGGAGATTCTCATGTGTATATTTAGAAAGAAACCTTTTCAAAATGGTTATTGCTTTTTTTATATTTAGAAACAGTACTTTGTCAATTATTGGTAGAATACTTCAATCGACCCTTAAGTGCTGTACTTATTATTGTTTTTCGTAAATTTAGCTAAAGAATTATTTACTTCTACTGTTCTACTTAACATTGAAAGCAAATAAGCAAATGTTGCTGTCCATTCATTAATTTTTAATTTTTACAACTTTGAATGGTGAATATGGTTCACCGATAGTAAATACTCCAACGGAAATTATGCCGGCGACAATAGTAAAAATACCGACGCAAATATGCCCACAGTTAATTATTATTTATCGAAATTCCACAATTTACAAATGAATTAAGTTTGTCCGGCTATTTATCAAAAACAAACTCAAATAGCAAATTTGTTATTCAAAATTCAAAGTTTCAGAAAAATTTTCAATATTAAAATGGGAATGTTAAATGAAAAAGATAACTTAGTCCACATGCAACGATATCAATTTGAATCTATTAAAACTTTAAATTTTATTTCAAATATTATAAAACAAATTCAGAACAACGGCCTAAGTCAATTTTTTTCACATTTTGATATATTGTTGTGTTCCAAAATCCAATTTTGATTTTGAATTAATTACCTACCTTATTTATTTTGTACTTTGATTTAAATTTTGTATTTATTTATAAACATTGTAAATATTTGAAATTGCTCATTTTTCCCGGCTTTAAGACAAGTTGGTAGAAATGGGAGAAACAATCGCCGCTTTTTTGCCGTAGTCGTCAACCAAGGTGGTCGTGAAACCAAAAGTCCCTTAACCCTGGGCGGTCGCACTGGGACGATTTTGTCTTAAGCAGAATTTCAATTGAGAACTTTAATAATTTATTAATGATAAGAATAATAACTTTTGTACTTAAATAACCATGAATTCACATTCTAGAAGCATTCAAGAATATTCATGAATTTTTTTAGATTTTTTAAATCGCTTTAACACGTTGAAAACGGTACTTTCCAGCGCGACCGCGAAAACAGCGAAATTATAGTGCGACCGCTCTCTGAGGGTTAAAATTTGAGATTTTGTGTATCAAGTTTGAGAGTTTTTATTTTAAAGTTTTGGAATATTTTAATAAAAATTCGGATTTGGATAATTAATAAGAGTCTCATGCTCGTAAAAAGTGGATGACTGATGTTGCAATATTTTTATTAAATTTTAAATTAAAAATTGCTAGCCACAATTCATTGCTATATACAGGGTGTCGCCGTTACCGTGGAGAACCTTTGAGCTGGTAATAAAGGACACTTTTCTAAAACAAATTTTCAAATAAATTTTTGCCCAAGTCCAAACCCTTGGGGGTTACCTCCCTTTAAAGCAATTTTTTGAATTTCTGATTTGAAAAGGCCATACCGTGCAACACTTTTTGAAAAAAGAACGCTTGTGTGCAGAAAATTGGAGAAGGCCATTTTGAAAATTTATTAAAATAAATTTTAAGAATTTATTTATTTTTTTTATTTTCAGAATTTCTGTGAAAACGGTTGGTTTCCCAAAAAAATTAATTGGACCAAAGTTGTAGCCCGTTGAATTTCCTATCCGGTTTGGGCTATCAGTTTTTATCTTAGACGTTTCGTTTAAGAGATACAGGATACGCAACAAAAGTAAAAAAAATGAAACCAAAATTTTTTTAACATTTTTCACATAATTTAATTTATAACTCGAAATCCGTTCATTCTAGATAATAAGGAGTTATAATCTAATTTGTAGATAAGCAAATTATCTTTAAAAAAGTTCTAATACATTAAGCTTAAAAAATCAATAATATCGGAGCTATGTCCTTTTGAAATCCGAAATTTAAAAAATTCCTTTGAAGGGTGGTACCCCCCAAGGGTTTGGACTTGGATAAAAATTTTATTTGAAAATTTGTCTTAGAAAAGTGTCCTTTATCACCACCTCAAAGGTTCTCCACGGTCACGGGACAACCCTGTATGTTAAGGTCAATGATGACCATTCGGCCATTAACGTCAATGGCCGGACAATAACGTCAACGCTCAGCTAAGTTGGGCATTAACGTCATTGACCGGTCATTGACGTCAATGACTATGTATTTTAGGCGATGTTGACATTTAAAATTTCATATGTGGTTTTTACACCACTGTCCGGGCGATGACGTTAATGTCCAATACATGTGGGCAATGATATGATGAAACTACTATTCTATAGATTCCATATTCTATCACTCTTAGTGATGGCCGTCACACATTTAGTATTTTGCCGAGTTCGGGATTCCCTGGAGAAGTCGGGCCTCCCAGTCGAGGTAGATTGATTTCGGGGATGTTTTTAGCAAGTAAGAGATTTTTTAGAGAGCTTTTTAGAGAGCTCCGGGTGCTTCTTGCCGTTTTGACTGGCGCGACTACGGCAAATTACAGATCCACAGTAAAATAAATTAATTAATTAAATTAATTTAATATTTTCTTCGAGCAGTTTTGATTGATGCAACCTCGACGAATTACGGATCCACCCTAAAATGAGTCTGCGTTTGTCTGAATTAAATAAAAATCCCTGTATATTTATGAAGCCGTGGATAGGGCCGAGTTGCTGTCATTTATAAGGAAAAACGCGTGCACGACAAATAGTTATTCGGAATTGAAGTGCATCGCCATTTTGCTGTTCCTTATAGAATTTATTCTGTAATATCATCATTGTCCAATCCATTTTGGCCTTTAACGTCATTGACCGGCCAAAGACGTAAATATTACCATCATATGAAAGTATTTACATCATTGCCCACCGTTAACGGGCGTTGACGTCAATGGCCCGGTCAATGACGTAAATAGTCAACGTAAATGAGCATTGACGTCATTGTCCGGCCATTGACAACAATGCCCAACTTATGTCATTGACTGTAACATATACATCAACAAAAAAGTGTTAAAAACAATTTTTTTGTGTATATTGAACATACCATCTTCCTGTCCTTTTCTACCTATCTTCTCCATTGTTTTGGTACGAGTTTCCTGTGGTCTGCCTCTTCTTCCGGTCAATCCTCTTTTACTTCTACATCTCTTATCTCTCTTCTATTTAATCTCTTAGTCAGTATGTAATTTCTTCCTTTCTTTTTCGTTTCAGTAATGATATTTTTGTAGCTGGAATTCAGAAAAGATCAACTTTTAATCAGAAAACGTCAATTGTAATTCAGATTTGTCCACTGATATTCAGAAATCGGTAACTGTAATTCAGATTTGCCATTTTATTGATATTCACAAATTGTCAATTGTAATTTAGATTTGTCAACCGACTATTCAGAAATGATCAATTATAATTCAGATTTGTCAACTGATATTTATAAATCGTTAACTGTAATTCAGATTTGCCAATTGATATTAAGAAATCGGTCTTTTTTATATAATATGAATAAATAATTTTAAAAAACATTAAAATATTGTTTTTTTCCTTTTTATGAAGCTCTTTCATTTAAAAAATTAAATTTTATTAACGGATTTTGAATTTTATTTGACAATTTCTGAATATCAACTGACGGTTTCGGAATTACAACTGACGGTTTCTGAACTACAACTGACGATTTCTGAATAGCAACTGACGATTTCTGAATAACAACTGACGATTTCTAAATTATAATTGGCGATTTCTGAATATCAGTTGGCAAATCTAAATTACAGTTGACGGTTTCTGATTATCATTTGACAAATTTGAATTACAATTAACGATTTCTGAATATCAGTTGACAAATCAGAATTACAATTGACGATTTCTGAATATCAGTTGACAAATCTGAATTTGTCTTTTTTCAGTCTTTTTCTATCCATTATTGGATGTAGGCCTCCTTCATTTTCTTCCCGGTCTTGGGCTCGATTTTGCTAATTTTTCCCTGCCATCTCAACAATATCGTCGGTCTAGCGTTTAAGTGAACGACCGACGGATCTCTTGGTTGTTCGTGGTCTCCGTGATAAGACCCTCTTTGCCCATCTATCATGACTTTGTCTGGCTACATGCCCCGCCCAAGCCCAATTCAAGTCCGCCATCCTTTCGATAACGTCCTTAACAAATAAGAATTTGTGTCGATACTCAGTTTTTTGTATGCTTATTTCTCTTTAAATGTCGTTCGGTTCAAGTTTTTTTAATAAATTCTTCAATTTTGACAATCTGTCACCACCAGGTTTATTTTTCTTCTTTCTCTCTCTCTTGTAGTTTCTTTCTATGTTCAACCGTTTCCGGTTTGTTTTCAAGTATTTCTATTTTATTTTATCCTATTTGATCCTGTTACTAGTCGTTTTTATCTTTCTCATATCTCTCCTCAGCATTTTCATCTCGTCAAATAGGTATGTCGAAAGCAATTAAGCCGACAAGTAATAATGCCTGCCGAGAGCAAACACATCGACGGTAAATATGCCGACGGGAAATATTCCGACGGTAAATATGCCGACGGTAATAATAAAAAATTGGTAGTTACTCATTTGCTATTATTTTTTTACCCCAAACCCAAAAGTGAGAGATATCTTTGGCAATGTAGCTTATTAACCTCCAGAACAAGCCAATGTCTTCGCATATATCTCCCTTTTAACGACGGTTTTACTTTAACCTCTAACGCTTGACTTAACCGACGGCATATAATTAACTGTCGGCGTAATTAATTATCGGCATATTTGGGACGAAAAATGAAAAGTAATAGTAATATCAAAAAAAATGTTGGTGTAACTTTTATGAGAGGCGATCGCCGCTATCGCTTCCTCATGGATCCATCACTGCTGACGGAATAAATGTCTTCGGTATAATTACGGTCAACGTATTTCTTGCCGTTGACCGTCGCAATTATATGACAATGATGAATATATTCGGGAGTAACATCGTCGCGAGGAGGGAAAAAATTTCAAATATCTTCAATTGTCAGGCTAAGGTAATTTCTTCAAATCAAATATTTCTCGGGAAAATAGAGAAACTTTGCCCGAATCGTGGTGATTTTGGACCGGGTATCTAAATCTCGACGGATGACGATAATCATGCTGAGACCATACTTTACCTGGAGTAATCAAAATAAATGAAAATAAATCAAGTAATCATATTTTACTGTTAATGAAAATCTTTTTTATCGGGTACCGTACACTACGTAGATCGTAGGCGATCAACTAGATTCAAGCCAATATGACTTACTAAGTTAGTATGTTATATGTTATATATAGTTATATGTATAATGAATCACACCATAAATCAATATTCAGCTTGAGATCACAGCATTGTATTTTAGTTGATCAAGATATGATTAATAAATAGAATATAGGGTTAGTTGAACGTATTAAATTAAACAACAAGTTCTATTGTCGACGTTTCGGTGATGAAAAGTACACCATCTTCAGGACTATAATTGGATGAACGGGGTAAGAGTACATTTTGTGAGTAAAATATTAACATACCTTAAAGCAGCTGATGTTGTTGGCTTTTGGCTCACAAAATGTATTCTTACCCCGTTCATCCAATTATAGTCCTGAAGATGGGGTACCTTGGCGGCACCGAAACGTCGACGATAAAACTTGTTTAATTTAATATGTTCCACTAACCCGATATTCTATTTATTATCTAATTTTTGGACGAGAACTTTTTGATCATAGCAATCTTCCGATTCCCAATCGGTGTGTAGATGAAGCTCATAAAATAATCTTAAGTATATTCTCTACTAGAGATCTCAGCATCACGGTTTTAGAAAGCATCTGACTGGTGATTTCAACCCGAAAAGTTCATCCTGAATCCCAAACGCATTAAAGCTACAGTCAACTTTCTCTTTTAGGAAAATTTTTTTTCGTGCTGGAGGGTTACCATTGCAAATAATTGTCCGCAATTGACTTTTAGTAGTGCAACAGTTACCATTATATAAATTTATTTTAAATAAGACGTTGTTAGTTATAGCCAAATTCAACCTATAAATGTGAACTTCCTGCCGAATTGCTGCGTTTCTGGACTTTCGCTTTTCGACTTTTGGCGGCTTCAGGTATGTTTTTAATACATTTATTTCTCTAATATTTCTCTAACAAATTCACTTTCCATATGTCAAGACGCTGCCGTGTAATTTACTGGACTTCATATGTTATTGTTATTAGAATATATTGAGGCATTGCAAATTGTGTCTAGTTTCGAAAAGGTTGTAAACTTTTATTTTGAAAAAATTTAATCAAGTTTGCGTTTATATTCGTTGCGACACAATCTACCGAATCAAAAATATTAATCTTCAAATTGTTGTTTTTTTAGGTAATAACCGAACTGTTATTTACACTTTTTTTTTATTATTGACTTTATATTTCAAATTTCATGAGTTATTCATATTTCTGATAAAATATAAATTACCCCAAACTAAACTGTTTACATAATTTGACCATCGAATCACACACAAAAAATAGGTTAAATGCAAATGCCGAATCCGACCCCATATATCCCCAGATATATACTTAATATAATTTTATTTGTTTAACGTTTAATTTACGTTTTTCTTCTTTTTCAATTGCACGTTAATCCTTGGTCATAATTGTGCATGGAAAAAATTAATAAACTTGATGGTTTTAGATGTCTCAGATTAGATAATTGCATGGTACGTGTAATTTCACATAAACAATTCATTTATTAAAGCAATTAAGTAATATAATATTTTACGTAATAAAATCGGAGAAGACTTGCCGAATATTTGGCAAATGCAACCAGCGCAGCAGCGGGAACTTATTAACCCTTTCGCTACTGGTATATATTTTTCATTGAAAGTCATTAAATCAGTTATTGTCGACGGCCGCATCTCATAAAAATTTCGTACAACCCCAGTTAAATTAAGATAATATTTCTGAATCAGTATCTTGGATTGTAGAATCCAGTTCAGTTATTAAAAAGTGAATCTTGTCATAAGTACAGCCTACTGCAAGGACAAGAAAATTTGACCATTAAATCAGCAAAAAAAGTGAAAGAAAAAGACAATTGAAAAGGTGGATTGCTATATCTCAAACAAATGTTTTATTATCATCATTAATTCATAATGGATTACATTGAATGGCATGAAATTTGTTTAATAATATTGTCTGGTAATGTCATATCGATTCATAAATCGATATCATTATGTATTGTTTTATTAAAATAATGTATTGTTTTTGGTTAGTTATATTTGCTTTATTTTGTTATCCCGATAAATTATATTCAACCTTAGAGGTACAAATTATATAGATATTGTGGTATATGAAAGCTACAGCAAACCAAAAATTAATTAAATTCAAAAAATATAAGAATAATACAATACGTAGAAAATCAAAATTCAAAAAATTTAAAAAGGAGACAATTAACACATAACAGGTCTGGATTAAGAAAATTTGAGAAAATGAAAATTTCGTAATACGAAGTACAATATAACGTTATTTCATGGTTATTGCCATTCTTCAGTTGCACGCATCGATTACGATTACATTGTAAAATAAGAAGAAAAAATTTTTTCAAACTAAACAAAATTATCGACTAAATTGTACAAAATTGACTTACCATAACCTCCAAAGATTATCAAAACTGAACTTGTTACACGAGGTATGAATAATTTAAAAATGATTTGAACTAAGAAATTCGTTTACCTAGCACTGCTAGTTTGAAATCCGAAGGCACTGCCCTCTTAATATGATTTTTAAAAACTTTGAAAAAATTCAAAATTCAAAAATTTACCACGTTTTTTAACCGTGAGGCGTAAAACTAGAAAAAGAACTCAAAATAAAAAATTTTAAGTAAATTTGTGGTTTTTAGTATGTATTTATGGTTAAATTCAAAAAATATAAGAATAATACAATACGTAGAAAATCAAAATTCAAAAAATTTAAAAAGGAGACAATTAACACATAACAGGTCTGGATTAAGAAAATTTGAGAAAATGAAAATTTCGTAATACGAAGTACAATATAACGTTATTTCATGGTTATTGCCATTCTTCAGTTGCACGCATCGATTACGATTACATTGTAAAATAAGAAGAAAAAATTTTTTCAAACTAAACAAAATTATCGACTAAATTGTACAAAATTGACTTACCATAACCTCCAAAGATTATCAAAACTGAACTTGTTACACGAGGTATGAATAATTTAAAAATGATTTGAACTAAGAAATTCGTTTACCTAGCACTGCTAGTTTGAAATCCGAAGGCACTGCCCTCTTAATATGATTTTTAAAAACTTTGAAAAAATTCAAAATTCAAAAATTTACCACGTTTTTTAACCGTGAGGCGTAAAACTAGAAAAAGAACTCAAAATAAAAAATTTTAAGTAAATTTGTGGTTTTTAGTATGTATTTATGGTTAAATTCAAAAAATATAAGAATAATACAATACGTAGAAAATCAAAATTCAAAAAATTTAAAAAGGAGACAATTAACACATAACAGGTCTGGATTAAGAAAATTTGAGAAAATGAAAATTTCGTAATACGAAGTACAATATAACGTTATTTCATGGTTATTGCCATTCTTCAGTTGCACGCATCGATTACGATTACATTGTAAAATAAGAAGAAAAAATTTTTTCAAACTAAACAAAATTATCGACTAAATTGTACAAAATTGACTTACCATAACCTCCAAAGATTATCAAAACTGAACTTGTTACACGAGGTATGAATAATTTAAAAATGATTTGAACTAAGAAATTCGTTTACCTAGCACTGCTAGTTTGAAATCCGAAGGCACTGCCCTCTTAATATGATTTTTAAAAACTTTGAAAAAATTCAAAATTCAAAAATTTACCACGTTTTTTAACCGTGAGGCGTAAAACTAGAAAAAGAACTCAAAATAAAAAATTTTAAGTAAATTTGTGGTTTTTAGTATGTATTTATGGTTAAATTCAAAAAATATAAGAATAATACAATACGTAGAAAATCAAAATTCAAAAAATTTAAAAAGGAGACAATTAACACATAACAGGTCTGGATTAAGAAAATTTGAGAAAATGAAAATTTCGTAATACGAAGTACAATATAACGTTATTTCATGGTTATTGCCATTCTTCAGTTGCACGCATCGATTACGATTACATTGTAAAATAAGAAGAAAAAATTTTTTCAAACTAAACAAAATTATCAAAAAAAAATTATTATCAAAAAATTATCATATATAACTATTTTTATTATATTATTATATATATTATTATATATAACATTATTATATATAACTATTAATAAAAATTATTATATAAAAATTATCAAAATTTTTTTTAAATTTTTTGAATTTTGATTTTCTACGTATTGTATTATTCTTATATTTTTTGAATTTAACCATAAATACATACTAAAAACCACAAATTTACTTAAAATTTTTTATTTTGAGTTCTTTTTCTAGTTTTACGCCTCACGGTTAAAAAACGTGGTAAATTTTTGAATTTTGAATTTTTTCAAAGTTTTTAAAAATCATATTAAGAGGGCAGTGCCTTCGGATTTCAAACTAGCAGTGCTAGGTAAACGAATTTCTTAGTTCAAATCATTTTTAAATTATTCATACCTCGTGTAACAAGTTCAGTTTTGATAATCTTTGGAGGTTATGGTAAGTCAATTTTGTACAATTTAGTCGATAATTTTGTTTAGTTTGAAAAAATTTTTTCTTCTTATTTTACAATGTAATCGTAATCGATGCGTGCAACTGAAGAATGGCAATAACCATGAAATAACGTTATATTGTACTTCGTATTACGAAATTTTCATTTTCTCAAATTTTCTTAATCCAGACCTGTTATGTGTTAATTGTCTCCTTTTTAAATTTTTTGAATTTTGATTTTCTACGTATTGTATTATTCTTATATTTTTTGAATTTAACCATAAATACATACTAAAAACCACAAATTTACTTAAAATTTTTTATTTTGAGTTCTTTTTCTAGTTTTACGCCTCACGGTTAAAAAACGTGGTAAATTTTTGAATTTTGAATTTTTTCAAAGTTTTTAAAAATCATATTAAGAGGGCAGTGCCTTCGGATTTCAAACTAGCAGTGCTAGGTAAACGAATTTCTTAGTTCAAATCATTTTTAAATTATTCATACCTCGTGTAACAAGTTCAGTTTTGATAATCTTTGGAGGTTATGGTAAGTCAATTTTGTACAATTTAGTCGATAATTTTGTTTAGTTTGAAAAAATTTTTTCTTCTTATTTTACAATGTAATCGTAATCGATGCGTGCAACTGAAGAATGGCAATAACCATGAAATAACGTTATATTGTACTTCGTATTACGAAATTTTCATTTTCTCAAATTTTCTTAATCCAGACCTGTTATGTGTTAATTGTCTCCTTTTTAAATTTTTTGAATTTTGATTTTCTACGTATTGTATTATTCTTATATTTTTTGAATTTAACCATAAATACATACTAAAAACCACAAATTTACTTAAAATTTTTTTATTTGAGTTCTTTTTCTTTTTTCAAAAATTAATTGTAATTTAATAATTTTTATTTATTTTATTAAAAAGTAAGTGCTTGTTCACAATGTACGTAAAACGTAAGACTAACATAAGATTTAAAAATATGAATTCAAATAAAAGCATAATGGAGTATCGAATAATATTAAAATCTTCAAGTAGACGACGTAGAATGTTCTTTTGCATATACCAAAATGACTCCAGTATTTTTCAATATTCGATTAAGGTCTTATTTCTATTTGTAATTCTTACGTTTTATGTATTTCTTATGTCTTACGTACATTATGAACAAGCACTAAGAAAAACGATTAAACATTAAAAAAAAAAGAAAAAAAATAAAGAAAATGAAAAAAAGAAAAGAAAAATTTTTTTGACTTTAGTCAAATATTACTCAAGGTAATATGAATTCTTAAAAATAATCAAGAGTGATCTTGGATAGATCCGATTATTGGATCCGATGATAGTAAGCTATTACTTAGCCGCCACGCCACTATGAAAATTAATTTCTTTTTTACTTTAAGATACTCATCTGGATAATTAATTTATGTAAAATTTAAAGGGAGTAATTATTACTATTTATAGTTATAGGTGCAACTTAATCGAGTTTGTGCATCTAATTTCTAAGCGTTGATTTTCCACCTACCTAAACCCAGTTTAATAACGCATATTATTTATGCTTATTTGGTCCAGCTTTCAGCTTTATTTTAAAATGCCACTTTGAAGTTGTAAACAAAAGGTACAAATTTTAACCGACTCGATGTCACGGTATAGTGTTTGACGGGATACTCGGAACACTGGGCCCGTTCTTGAACGGAAGGTTTACCATGCATGTCCTAATAACCAACCTGGCAGGCGTCGACACGCATCCCCTCACAGTGGCGCAAGCGTCGGGATACCTGACTAAAAGCAAACAGGTGTTAATTTAGTAGGCTCGTGTAACGTGAAAAAAATAATTGGACTTGATAATTTAGCATTACGAAATTTAAAAAATTCCATTACAAACACGCTTGTATCAAGTATTTATATTAATTAAAAACATTGCATGTGGATTTTCGTATTGGGAATTACATCTTGCAAACGTAAAAATCCGGTCCTGCTTAATTAATAAATAACTTTAATCCCACCAACATTTCAATTTTCTAAATCCTCCTATATCGCGGTACTCACATAACACGGATTTAATATAACGCGAAAAAGACATTGCAGCAACCCGAAAGTTAAGATTTGGAACAGCAAAGTAAGAACATTTTATAAATAATTACAACTTCATGAGAACTTTTTATAATATTTTAATTTTATATTTTTTACTAATTTTTTTAACTAACTGTTATTTTTTAATTTAATTTTTTCTGAAAACTAATCCAAAATTTCAATGATTATAGGCAATCAATATGATAAATTATATATTTATAATTTGTGGACTCTTCATTTTTCGTGCTGGATAAATTTCGAGATGGGAAGAATATGATCCATGTCAGTTTAAATTGTCTGCAGATGGTCTTATGGTCTGCGAAAAAGACAAGCGTTTCGTTGAAAAAAATTATTTAAACATCGAATTTAATAGCAATCATCCGACACAGTTCTTCTATAGACATACCATTGATGCTGTGACACTAAGCAAATGCGAGATTAGGAGCTTCGAAGAAAATATCTGGCAAAAATTTCCCTATTTAATTAATTTCTAAATTATTGAAAGCCTTTTAGAAGAAATACCCGAAAAACTTTTTCTTGGAGTAGACACTCTTGATTTCATCGAAATATATAAAAACCAATGTTAAAGAACTCGAACCACAAACATTCATAGGCTTAGATCGACTTCAAAAATTGAAGATTGACAATAATGAATTATCTCACATTCCGGAGGACTTATTTAAGGATTTAACTTTGTTACAATCTCTACACATTTCATTTAACGAACTTGAGGAATTGGAACCCGATACTTTCTCGTCTTTACAAAATTTAGAAGATTTGTATCTTGATAACAATGAAATTAAAGTGTTGCCTGCAGATATATTCAAAAATAACCGCAAAACTTCATTTGGAACTTCACAACAATAAATTAATTGTAATCAGCGGCCAGTGGTTTTCTTCCATGAAACAATTAGAAAGGTTAACATTAGCGCAAAATGAAATTGAAGAAATTCCATCTAATCCTTTTGAAAGTTTAGAATCGTTGTCTTGTTTGGACTTAGCGGAAAATCATATATCTAAAGTTTCCGAAGAAGCATTTGTTGGTTTAACTTCGCTTGTTTACTTAGGCATGGGATCGAATAAAATTGACGAATTACCATTAAACGTCTTTCAAACAACAAATAATGTTATACGATAATCGTTTAACAAGGATACCAAAAAAATTATTTAAAGGACTAGAAAACGTAGCTTATCTCAGGTTAGATAGCAATTTGATAGAAGATATTGAAGATAATGCATTTAGGTATTCTGGAAATAAGAGGTAATAAACTAAAAAAAATAGGAAATTTAACGTTGGAAGGATTGGAAAATTTGTACAAATTATACGCTTTTAATAATTCCATTGATACGATATCAGCTTCTAGCTTCTCTGAACGTACCGAGATAGAAAGTCTGCATTTAGAAGCAAATAGCAGGATTTTTTGAAAATCTCTCAAAATTGCAACGTTTGCATATCAATAACAACCAACTTACTACTATTATGCCCGGAACTTTTCCATCAAATGCACAATTGTATCCAGTTCATCTAGAAAACAATAATTTTAATATATCTCTAAAAATATTTTAAGCTTGATTCCAAATGTTGGGGTTGTGTATTTAGAAGATGATTATGAATTGGGCGAAATAATAGAAGTTGATGGTAGAAAATTTGAACGCAGAAAATATACCTGGGAATAGGTACATGTCAGTGGCCCCCCCACTTTCGAATTTTTGGATGAGTTTGGTGTTAAGCGTTAGAGCATCGTTTGAGCCTCAATGAGCTTCTATTATTTTCGTTTGAGCCTCAAAGGTCGCGAAGTTATTCCAAAAAAATATAAGTGGGGGGGCTGCAGACATGATGCCCCCCCCCCACTTTCGAATTTTTGTATGAATTTGATGTCAAATGTTAGAGCATCGTTTGAGCTTCAATGAGCTTCCATTATTTTCGTTTGAGCTTTAAAGGTCGCGAAGTTATTCGCGAAAAACTACTGGGGGGGCTGTAGACATGATGGCCCCCCCCACTTTCGAATTTTTGAATGAATTTGATGTCAAACGTTAGAGCATCGCTTGAGCTTCAATGAGCTTCCATTATTTTCGTTTGAGCCTCAAAGGTCGCGAAGTTATTCGCGCAAAACTACTGGGGGGGCTGTAGACATGTTTTACAATTTTCCTTCCCATTTTGAATTTACGTGTGCAATTAATGTCGATCGATAGAACTTTGTTATGGTTAATTAAAATTTTCTACCAAAATCCGAGCAACACGCAGAAGCAAATGTTTAGTTTTGCTTGTAGTGCCAGCCCTGGCTATTATAGAGAACGGAACTAAAATGGTTTATCGGTAGAATTGAATACTATTCAAAAACTGAACAAGAACAATGAATGTGGAAACAATAGGTCTTGCGAAGGATTGCTTTCCCCGGTCATCTGCTTCATCTGGTGTGTTGACTCTATTTTTTACGAAATCAGAAATGTTCTTACACCAACTTCTAAAATTATTAAACGTTTATTATTATCGCTCATAGAGAGTGCCGGCAGAGCGGGGGGCACTCGGGGTTTCAAAAATACGAAGTGTTATAGGCAAAAATCTATCAGTGCGCACCCTCCCCCATTTATATAGCAGTACTGAGCAGGAAGGTGAGAATCCGCAATATTTATAACTTCTGGCCTTTTTTGCGGCAAAAGCTGTCTCAAGTTCTTTTTAATTTTTGCACCTCGATCTGATTTTGCGTCCCTTTATCGTTTGCGCCCTTGGCAGTTGTCTAGTTTGCGTAGTGCCTATAGCGCTAGCACTGGCCATAGATAAGAGAATATGGTCTCTATAATATCCAGGGCTGACACTACAAGCAAGACTGAAGATTTGCTTCTGCCCCCCCCCCCCCCGAGTAAATAACTCACATTATTGTAAGGATACAAAGCTTTGAAATTATTTGGGACACTTTTTGATCTATGGAAGACGACACAACGGTACATGGGAAATTTATAATGACTCTTGAAAAAAGTCATTTTCTTATCTATAGCATGTAAGCCAATATCGGAATTCTTAAAAAATTACACAAGGGGTAAATATCCAGTAAAATTTCTGTACACAAGATTCGGAATTCCGGAGATTTCCAAGAATTTCTACGATTTCCAAAGAATTCCAGGGATTTCGAAGAATTCCAAGGATTTCAAAGAATTCCAGGGATTTCCAAGAATTCCAAGGATTTCCAAGAATTCCAGGGATTTCCAAACAAGTTGAAATTAAAAAAATTCCAAGGATTTGCAAAGAATTCCAGGGATTTCCAAGGGAATCCAAACAAGTATACACAAAATTTTCGGGATATTAACCCCTTGAAATTACATAATGTTGATTAACAATAAGCCTTAAGCTGTTAAAAAATTATTAGTAAAGTTTAGAACGGGCGGGGCATGTGGAATCTATCGTCACTCATGCGCAGTGGAATGAAGCATTTAGACACATTTTTATCAAATACTAATTGGTGAAAAAACTGTAACGGTGCTAGCTGTAATAATTGTGTGCTAGCTGGTGGTAGCTATATAGATTACGGAGCTAGCTTTTGGAGTCAAAATATTAACTGAGGGGGCTAGCGTTACTTTAGCCCCCCCCACTTTCAATGTGTATTTGTGAAAAAACTATAAAGGTTCTAGTTTTAATATTTGGGTGCTAGCCGGTGATAGCTCCATAGATTCTTGGCCAAAAATTTTAACTGGGGGGTGCCAAAGCACCCCGTATCTCATACGAGATATTATGTTATTATTATTTTCACTCTAAAGTTGAAAATAAGCTAGTTATTTAAGATTTAAGATTAAGATTTAAAGGGTGTTGCTCGGATTTTGGTCGAAAATTTCAACTATCCATAACTTTGTATGAAATTAACTTAAAATCCTGTTCACTGAAGCTCATTTAGGCTCAAACAAAGTTCTATCGATTGACATTAATTGCACACGTAAATTCAAAATGGGAAGGAAAATTGTAAAACATGTCTACAGCCCCCCCAGTAGTTTTGCGCGAATAACTTCGCGAACTTTGAGGCTCAAACGAAAATAATGGAAGCTCATTGAAGCTCAAGCGATGCTCTAACGTTTGACATCAAATTCATTCAAAAATTCGAAATTGGGGGGGCCATCATGTCTACAGCCCCCCAGTAGTTTTTCGCGAATAACTTCGCGACCTTTAAAGCTCTAACGAAAATAATGGAAGCTCATTGAAACTCAAACGATGCTCTAACGCTTGACACCAAACTCATTGAAAAATTCGAAAGTGGGGGAGCCACTGACATGTACCTCTTGGGAATTAGTAACAACACAGTAAAAAGGTTGTGCAGAACGATTACTCAATAATTGTTTAATATTTTTGCACAATTCTTGTGTAGATGTTATGTTCAATGTTATGTAAAATACCCTCTGTGTAATATAAGTCTAAGGTGTAATATAAAAATTTATCTCAAAAAAGGGTTAAATCTGCTTAATTTTTTTTGGTTATATGACGTTTCGCCCCCGCCGCTTAGCCCCCACCGTTTCGCTCCCGCCGTTTCGCCCCGGGATGTTTCGCCCCCATACCGTTTCGCCCCCGACCGTGTCGCCCCGACCTTTTAGCCCCCACCGTTTCGCCCCCGCCTTTTCGCCCCGGGATGTTTTGCCTCCGTACCGTTTCGCCCCCGCCGTTTCTGCCCGGGATATTTTGCCCCCGACCGTTTCACCCCCATCTTTTAGTCCCCACCGTTTTTAATTAATTCATACGTAAAATGAGAGGGGGGGCGGGGAAATATTACGTACCTACACAGGGGAGAGGGAGCTAAAAAATTAGAAGAATCGTCCTTACGTAAATAATGGAGTCCATTATGGAATTTATTCATAAAAATCGGTTTAGTAACCCTCGCTTATTGTAAAATTCATAGGGATTTATAGGCACCAACAAATCGGACTTAGGAGAAAACCTCTTTAGTTCTAAATACCTATTAATACCTAACTAAATACCTAAAGGCGTCCCTTTACCTCACGGCGTTATTGCAATGGCGTCTTTGGGGATGGCGTTTTGACGTGATACCAATTTCCCAGCCACTCGCACCCCTCTCCGACATACCGTTAGATCGTGACCTTTTAAAATAGTAAATTCTTTATAGCCCACTCTGTATTTGTTTTGACAGAGATCGATTGTACACTTACCTTCAAAGTTTATTTTTACCAGATCAATTTTCGAAAACACCTATCATAAGTTGAAGTTATTTTAAATCAATCAATATTGGTCAGTTTACATAGGGGTCGTCTATAAGTTACCTCACACGATTTTTAAGGTTTTTAGACTCCTCGCTCCCCCTGTCACATTTAGTCAAATTTTCATTAACCCCCCCCCTAACTTAAATTAAATCAATTTTGAAGGTCTTAAATAATAATTTATTTTTATTATTATTTTTTTCTCGGCCGCACCATACTACCGATCCATGGATCCAAAAAATATATTTTTAAAAATTTGATATCACAACATTTGAAACTCCCCCGGACCCCCTGATACATTTTTGTCACAAATCTAAGATAACCCCCCTACCCCATAAATGTGACGTAATTGACGGCGAAACGTCCCTATCCCATTTTTTTTGCATATTTTTAGCACAAATATTGTGCGGATTTTTAAACCGAAAGTTTTACATTTCTATCTGCTTGATCATAAGATTTTCTGTAGAATTTTGAACTTTCAAATGTTTTTTTGAGATTTTGTACAATAATCGTTCGTTTGCAAATATTTTGAAAATTTAATCTTAGAAATTCAATTCGATAATAAATAATATTTACTAATTAATACATAATAACTTATGTAAAACATTTAATTTTATAATAATAAATTACGATTAAAAGCTTAATGACCTTATTATTTAAATATTTACATTTTTTGGAAAGATATCGCCTGTTAAATTAAAAAATGTAATCAGCCAAGTGCAATATTCAGTTTCTTATTGGTTACTCGTGGCTAATGCTGAGAAGTTTTTATTCGGTAAGTTTATATTTATACTTACGATTTAACTAAGAATAACAGTATAAACTGAAATATTAACCAAGAAAGTTTCGGTAAGTAATTTTGAAAATTCTGTATCTATTGAATATAAATTTACAAAAAATTATGGCTCTAGTGCTGGTTCGTCTGCAGCATTTTGAACAATTTTTTGACAAAATTAATTTAATTAAATATTACTTTAAAAATAAAAATAAATTAAAAATAAAAATAAATAAAAATAAATTTGTGCATATTTGTATATTACACTTTTTAGATAATCGACATGGCAAATAATGTAATTATTACAATCTGCAACCTCATCTTTTTCTTCTCCGTTGGATTAATTAAAAGAGAAGAACAAAATAACCCGTGTTACTTTAAATTATCTGAAGATGACTTATTGATTTGTAAAGAAGACACAGATTCATTGGTGAGCAAAAACAACCTCCACGTTGCAGCCATCCGTCTTGATGGAAATAATCCAAGTCAGTCATTCTACAGAAGTTCCGTTCATTCTGTGACAATAATCAACAGTCAACTCTTTGGCATTGAAGAAAATATATTTCGGGGATTCACTAATTTAAGAAATTTCGAAATTATTGTTAGCACTCTTGAAGAAATACCGGAGAAACTTTTTAGTGACACACACACTCTCTCCTTGATTCAAATATATAAAACCAAAATTGAAGATTTGAAACCACAGACATTTAAAGACCAAAATCAACTTCAAATTTTGAGCATCAGCAACAATAAGTTATCTCACATCTCGAAAGACTTATTTAAGGATTTAACCGATTTAGAATCTCTTCATCTTTCATTTAACGAACTCATGGAACTGGAACCGGAAACTTTCTCGTCTTTACAAAATCTAGATGCTTTATATCTTGATCACAATTACATTAAAGAATTGCCCCCAGATATCTTCAAAAATAATCCAAATTTAAATAAACTAGAACTTCAACGCAATAAATTAAAAACAATCGATGGCCAATGGTTTACTATGTTGAAAAAATTAAATTATTTATCATTAGCCGGAAATAAAATTGAAAAAATTCCATCCAATGTTTTTGAAAGTTTGGAATCATTGCAGAAATTGCATTTAATGGATAATTATACATCAGAAATTTCCGAAACAGCATTTTCAGGCTTAAAATCGCTCACTATGTTAGCATTGGCGGAAAATAAAATTTCCGAATTACCTACTGGCGTTTTTCAAACACTTAGTACTTTGGAGCATTTAATAATGAAAGACAACCAATTAACACATATACAAGCAGATTTGTTCAAAGGTTTGAAGAAACTGCAATATCTTATACTGGAAGCTAATTTGATTGAAGATATTGAAGATAATTCATTTCAAGACTTAACCTCTTTAAGAGGTTTGGCTTTAAGTTCAAATAAGCTCAAACAAATAAGAAGTTCAACTTTTAAAGGACTGGAAAATGTAATATATATTCACCTTAACAACAATTCCATTGAAACGATTGCAAGCGATAGCTTTTCAGGACATCTCAATATTGAGCTGATTAGCTTAAACAGCAATCAATTGGCCATCTTACCTGCTGGAGTGTTTGTAAATCTTCCCAAGTTAGAAAGTTTATATCTTAATAACAACAAACTCACTACCATTGAGCCTGGAGCTTTCTCAGCATCCACACCCATGTATGTAGTTAATTTAAATTCAAATTGCTTTACCATGAACATTACGACCATTTTAAGTTTGATTCCAAATGTTCAGAATGTGGTAACAGAAGATGATGGCGAAGGACGCAAGTTCATAGAAGTTGACGGTAGAAATTTTAGTCGATATGAAAAGATCTGGAGATTACAGACGAATGATAGTTCTGAATATTACAGAAGAGAGATTTTTTTTTAATTTTCTTGTTATGACAACTTTTTCTAATAAAAATAAGAAATAAAATAGTAAAAAAAATATATAACTGAGAGTAGCTACATTATACCAGGTCGTAAAATTAATAATTTTTTAAGTAAGTACATTAAATTTAATACAATATTGTTCTAAATCCAAAAAATGAATAAAAATTTAGTTATGTTTTCATTATTTTCATAGTTTTATTTTATTTCTTTTTATTTTTAAAGCATATTTAAAGCATATCTATGCTTTAACATTGCACCACCGAATATTCTCTGTACGCATACTATACTGCAATCTATGCACACCCATTCTAAGCTATTTTACGATCTAATTATACCGGGTGACCGCTCGACTATCTGAACATAGAAAATTTATTTTTCTTTGATTCCTACTTCCCATCACAACGGATAAGAATAAAAATGCTATCAATTTAAAGATAATTTTATTCCGCTTCTAAAGATACCTAACACTTGATATTTTGTTTTTCAATTACTGGTAAAAACTCACTAATAAAATGCAAAAAAGGGATTTAAAAAATTAATTTAGTTGCATTTTATTGCAATTGCAATTTATAAAAAAAAATAATTTTTTATTTAAAAAAATAATTATTTAATTAAAATAATTCATCGCCTGATGATGCCATAGTATGGTGAAAACGTTTGCGAATTTATACTTACAGTGTATTTTACATGTGATAACTTAAAAACATTTTAGTTCTGAAAAGTGTTTAGTGCATTTTTTGGTTTTCTAAAATATTGATATGATTAATATCGAGTTACACTACTTGAACCACGTATCAATAGATTATTTTTAAATATGATTTTCACTAAACACTCCCATTATGAGTTCAGTTTAAGCCGCCAACGCCAATACTGCTATTGAGATCTGTAGCCGTCCAAGTCGAAAAAGTTGTACTTTATTGCCAAAGCATAAAAGTATATGTTTCTAAGTGTCACTTTTGATCATATTGGTATCACGTCAAAGTACCGAAACAAAAACACCGAAAACAAAAACACTTATCTAGTGTTTGAGTAACGTGGAAACTTCTTTTTGCGCGAGATCATCGTTTTAGTTACCTTAAAGTTTGAAGTTGTAAGCGATGCCAATTAGATAATCCTTCAGGTTACGCTCACCATACGATCGTATGGTCACGGTACTTTTTAGAACTTTTATATTAGTTTCACCTTTATGTTTGAATGTTTGAATACGGCAAAACTTAGAAAGTCAAATTTGACCCAATTTGCTATATCCAATCAAGCTGAAATTTTGCACATGGATTCGTCCCCGATGACAATACACTTTACCTAAAGAAAATTTTCCGAGTTTTCACATTCTCCGAGAAAAAAAGTGAAAAAATTGAATTTTTATGGTTCATTGTCAATAATTGAATTTTTAATCTTTTGTAAAATTGAGTATAGTATATAAAGTGAAAATAGTGAAAAACTTGTTTTTACGGGTTCATTTTTCCATTCTTGAGTTGGTTGTCAACCGCCAATTTACTTTGAATTCATTCGTGTCTTGTTTTTTCTTCAGAACATCAACAACAGAGTTTCCACATCTTTCAAACACTCGGTCATCCTTGGTGTTTTTGACTTTCGATGGTTTTGTTTTTGGTGTTTTGTATGTTGAATTGTTCAAGTAATATTGGTGGATCAATTAGTATTAATCGGAAGTACAGGAAACATCGATTCTCAATCGGTTGTTACGGCGCAATTTTTGGGGTAGAAATCAGCTGATGTAATTTGAAACACTGAAACAGTGTTAAACGTCAACTCCCCCCTCTCCCGTGACTTATACAAAAACGAACAAAATTTACTATATTCTGTTAAAATTTGACCTAAATAAATACCTAAATTTTTACCAAAAAATATTAATTTACCCCCACCAGTCCTATTTACCCTCTCCATAAATTTTTCCTAGATCCGCTCTTCAGTCAATGTATGAAAGTCAACATTTTGTCAACCTAATGTTTAATTTATTCATTGAATTCTGTTAATCAAAAATTTCAAGATTATTTTACGAGGGTCTGTCAGTTAATTTGTACCACGAATTTCACTTTTTCCTATATACCATTGAAAACAGGATTTTTTAAGTATAAATTAATGGGATGATCCAATTTAATTTAATTTAATTAATTCATTTTACGGTGGATCCGTGATTTGTCGTAGTTACGCCATCCAAAACTGATCCTTTGCAGCTCTTCGCTACGCTCAGAGCGCTCCAGGCCGTTTTGGCTGGCGCTTGACTCATTAAAAACATTTCTGAACTCAATCCATCTCGACTGGGAAGCCCGTACTCGGCGAGGTATGATATGCATATGACGGCTATCACTAAGACTAGTTCAGAGTACACATACTGTCAACAGAAAACCCGTGACTTGCAATTTCTATGCACTTCCATGTTAAACATAAAAAATTTGAATTTTAAAATGCCGTTTTCTCGAAAACTAATGGATAATCCACCAAAATTTTTGTTTTAATATATTTAAAAAATTGTTTTCTTTTCAAAATAGGCAAAAGTGAAATTCGTGGTACAGATTAACTGACAGTAACCACTTTGAGCTCACTTTGTGTAATTCAGTTATCAGTAGGTTACCTACTGCTTAAATTGAAATATAACCTGTGTATCAACTAGATGATCATTAGCTTAGTAAGTTAGGAAACAACTGCTTGGTACTTGGTTCGAATCCGGGAAGAGTGTAAAACTTACGACGGTCTCAGTGCTTCGGTGGGCACGTAAAGCCGGCGGTCCCCCTAGGTGGATGATTGCCGCCATCAACTATCAAAAACAGAGTTAGAGGCATTCTCCAATCCGGTTTAAGCAGCCGAGGGGTCTTAATGCCAAAACCTTTTTTGAATGAGACAGAGGCCGATAGTCCAAAAGTGAACAGAAGGGCTGATTATGGTGATGAGCTATTCCAGGACAGCTAAAGTCTCCCTCAAATTGTTAAGGAGGACAACGAAAAACTACAGTATCAATTATTTCCTAGTAAGTCACCTTGGCTTATGCCTAGTTGATCGCCCACGCACTGCATAGTGTACGACGCTCAAAAAAGAAGAAGAATTTTACAACCCCAGCAGTCATTGCTGATAAAATCAGTAGCAAAAATTGGCAGCCAATTGACCGAACATCAACGTCACAAAAAAGAAATCAACCTAAAAACTTCATTGGTTGCTTTTTTTTAATATTTATGTATAGTAATTCTATTTATTGGGTTTTATTTATTCAATATCTTTATCTTTCCAAAGTTATTAAATTTAGTAATTGATCAATCTGATTATGAATAAACAATTTGCACGTAAATAATTTAGGGAGAGAGACTATCGAGCTAATTCATGGTTATATTTTAAAGTACCTAATAACACTGTTTCCGTTTTAATTTCTCGTTTTTGAATTTTTAGGTTTTCAACCAGTATCTATATCAAAATTTGCTAAAAATATGATATACTAATATCGAATTAAAGCAAACTTTTTGTTATCTTTTTCTTACTAATTCAAAAATAAAATCAACGAAAACATTGATTTTATTTATTATGACGACAAACAAATATTATAATGAGTCAATATAATTATCAAGTTCTGCAGTATCAAACCTCCTGTAATATAGACATCGCATTTAATTAACTTTCTCAAGCATTTTATGTTAAGTGTATCAACTCTCCCGAGTCTTCCATAATATTTGTTAAAGTTAGTTTATAATTTTTTTAGTTGAATAATGTAAATTGTTGTATCAAAAGCCCAGTAATATAGACTTAATATTTAATTAACTTTGTCAACCATTTTATGTTAAGTGTATCAACTCTCCCTAGTCTTCCATAATGTGTTAAAATTATTTTATAATTTTTTAGTTGAATAATGTAAATTGTTGTATTAAATCTCCTGTAATATAGACTTAACATTTAATTAACTTTATAAACCATTTTATGTTAAGTGTATCAACTCTCCCTAGTCTTCAATAATATGTTTTAAAATTATTACATAAGTATTGTTTGTAAAATTGTATGTTGTTTTGCATACTACCTGCATTATAGTATTTTATTTATTGATATTTTGCATGTGTATGTAACCACTATGAATAAAATTGATCAGCTTAATCACAATCAACTTGTAATAATTCAACAAAAACAAAGCAAAAGGTGTCAAGTTTCCCACCGAAACATATTGTTATTGTACTTTATGCATAAACCAATACCGATTATCGTATAAATAAATTATTAAAGAAAACTAAGTACTATTACGGACGATGCGAATGTCAAAGCTGATTACTTAATAAATGATTATTCAGTTTTTAGATACTATAGTTTTCATGCGTGTTTATTGTGAGGAAAATGTATAATAAATATAGGTACTAAACAACTAATATTCGAACCCGATTTCTCACAGGTTTAATTATTAAGTATATAATTTTTTTAGCTAAGTTTGATTGAAGAAAGCTTTCAGAATTTTCTAAAATCGAAAATCAATCAAAAAAGTGATTTTGACTTCAATCGCATGATCCATTTTTACTTCCTTGTAAAACAAGGAAGTATTGTGATACCGATTTTTTTCGATTTCCAGATTTTGACGGAAATATCCGTTTTGACCTTCCCTGAATCCATTTTGACTATTTTCGTTGTGACGTCTGTACGTACGTACGTACGTACGTATGTACGGACGTCTGTATGTCGTATAACTCAAATACGGTAGGTCGTAGAAAGTTGAAATTTTGGATTTGAGACACTTATAGCATCTAGTTGTGCACCTCCTATTTTTGGTTGCGATTGTCCGTGCCAAAAGTTGTAATTAATGACGCGCATGAATAGATTAACGAGATTCCTGTCCAATTATTATAAAAATTACAAGGAAGTTATGTGGTGTCCACATCAGATTTTTTAGATTGATACTTCCTTCATAAACCTAACCAATGCTTTTTACATCAAACAGTTGCAGTAGCCACATTTTGTATGAGATACAAATACAGATGGTTTGACAAAAGCAAAGATTTCGTTAATCTAGACCAAGACTCGAGTTTTGACATTACTCTTGTCTCTTCAGTTGATCGTTGGCAATTATGATACCAAGCTCCGTCAAGAACCCAACTTACACTAGAATCGCTTAACTTCAGGAGACGCAAGAGATCAAGCTTAGTCGTAATCAGTATTAAAGTTCCATTTCTGCATACGATTTTGTGTTCGATATTGGATTCAATATGGTGTAAACCCTTGCTACCCGACCTACCAGTCGATATTTTCAGGTCAGATGAGATTGACCATTTTCTTGGGCCTGATCTAAGTGCAGTCCGACGGATTAAATTTAATTCTGTGTCTAAAGTGAGCTGAGTGATTTTTAAATAGGTAGCACATCAAGCTTAGTAGCTTACTAGTTACTCAGTAGTTACTAGTAGTAGTAACTTATTAGTTTGCCATCTGATTATGTGTTTTTGAATTAAAGAGACTGCTTCTGTAGTAGTCTCACGTTAAACTTTGGATACTACTTACGCTGACGGTAATTATGTCGACAGCATTTAAGCCGACAGGAAATTGTTAAAGTAAATAATTATCGAACGCCTAAGATATTCATACAAATATTTCTTAACCTCGTAAGTTCTAAATTAAGGAATCCAAAAGTTGAGGGGAGATGTAGAGCTTCAAATAGTGCCCTACGCTTGTCCTTAGTTCAAAGCTCTAAGGTAGAGAGAAGCCGGTTCGAGTACATTACCTTCTACCCAACGATATAACGATTTTTACAAAAATGCAAACTCATCCGATAGATCAGGGGTTTCAAAACTTAAGAGATAACGGAACAATTGAAGGTGACGACTGAGGAACGGGATAATATTTGTAACCGTAGTATTATTTAATTTTAATCGCTAATAAAAATAATTTTGGCGGAACCCTGATAAATATTCTACGGAATCCAGTTTGGGAATCCCTGCGATAGATAACACCAACATATGAAGCAATTACATTCCAAAGAAACTTCTGATATAGATTTATTTTGATAATAATTGATTTTATAAGTTTGATTTTGCACGATTAAGAAACACCTAATTGTTCCTAGGATACTCTATTCTGTTGACGGTACGTATACTTATTGTAAATAGTTGTAGCAAGTTTTTTTAAATTTGCGGTACAGAACCAGACCACACGACTAGAATCAATGCAGTGATCTTAGATATACTCAATAACCCCCCACTCCCTGAATCCCTATCCCTATTCCACCCATCTCTTATCAAGAAATTCTTTCTTTCATAAGGAAACTTGTTAAGAAGAAAGCCCCTGGGCATAATAACATCACAAATAGTGCAATTAAGGAATTCCCGAGAAAAAGAATTATGGCAATCGTCTGCATAATGAACGCCATTCTCACCCTCAGTCGATTCCCAAGCACAATTGCTTGGAAATTGCTTGAAAATGGCAGATGTTATCGTATGATTCTCAAACCCAATAAGTCCCATAAGCCTTTTACCCTCTTTAGACAAACTGGCCGAAAAAGTCATCCTGTCCCGTCTGAATACTGCCCTGGCAGAAAAACAAATTGTTCCGGATGAATAATTTGGCTTTAAACCAGGACACTCGAAAATCCACAAAATTCTCCGACTCACTAAACACATCACGGAGCACAGGAATAAAAAGCAGGCCAATGGAGCCTTCTTTCTCAACATAGCCAATAGGCTTTCAATAAAGTGTGGCACGACAGTCTACTTTTTAAAATGTTCCAGGTAGGCCTGTTAGCATCTTACCTCAAAGAGAGACAATTTAGAAACAAAATGGAGGACTCCAAATCCACCTCCAAAATCATGACTGCTGGAACCCCTAAAGCTCTAACCTCGCTTCAACATTATTCAACGTGTACATACACTACATGTACCCCTCCCTTCTCCTCATGCGAAAGACAAGCAAAAAAAGGATTTTAGCGGACGATACTACATACTTCCGTAGTTCATTCCGCCCTCGACCAATCATCGACAGACTTCAAACTGCACTTGATGACCTCGAAAAGTGGTTCCGGACGTGGAGAATAGGAGTAAACCCATTCACAAATACGGCAACCTAATTTTCGACATCCAACTCCTATAAATGAAAATCGTCATTAAGGACAGAAAGACTCCCTACCTCCTCCCTCAAGATTTTTGGAAAGGAGATACCATGGACAAACACCTCCAAATATTTAGGGTGTCAATATCGTAATTATTCCTTGACATTGATTCCTAACATTGTAGACCAGCGCTTTTCCTTCACGGTCGCTTTCCAAAAGCCGTATAGAAAGCTGCATCTTTCTAGCTCAGTAATTTTCAAGTTCTGGCAGCCATAGAAAAGGTTCTTATTAATTGCTTGAGCTCAGAAAATCCACGTCTGTTTAGATCTAACTATAACCAAAGATAATAAAACTTAAAGATGTCCAACGCTATACAAATTTATGTGTATCCCAATCGACTCCCAAAAGTAGATAGCGACACTAATTAAAATTTTTAGGTTATATTTTAATTTGGTTTTTTTTAGTTTGTCATGTTTTTTGTAGGTTGTAACCATGGAAGTCTCACGGATTTATAAATCCGTGGGAAGTCTATGGAAGTCCATGGTTACAACCAACAAAAAACATGACAAACTAAAAAAACCCAAATTAAAATATAACCTAAAAAAATATAATTAGTGTCGCCGTCTACTTTTGGGAGTCGATTGGGATACACATAAATTTGTATAGCGTTGGGCATCTTGAAGTTTTATTATGTTATATATGTTTTTATATGTTTTTTTAAGTACGTGAGCTTAGAAATCCCTGCTTTTCGGGTTTTGGCGACTTCAGGGATGATTTTACCAATAGCGTAAATTCAGAGCCTCATTTGTCGCAAATATTGTTAGGTATAATCTTCTACTTAAAGATAAAGGTTTTAAAAATACTTGTTTAACTCATAGACATGGCATGGGCGGAGTTAACCTTATGGAAACAGCCAATACAGCAAACGCATATTTTTGATCAGCAAAATTTATTTATTCAAAAGTTATTCAAACGTAGAGACCCTCACATGTAAGTCTAGCTCTAAACCAAGTGTCTTAAGGTACAAAAAACCCTTCTTAGACATGGGAGCCTTCTGATGTAAAGTTAACCTTATCAGCAAAAGTGCCCAAGTGGAGATAAACTCGAGAAACCATCGGCCATAAGGTAAAGAATAGCCGAGGGCCAGCGCAACCATGGTTGTCAACCTATGCAAAAGGTTTAATTTTCCGTCTCTCTCATTACTAACCTCCTATCTCTCCTAAACTCTATCGTGAATACAACCTATTCAAAAATTTTCAGTCTCGTTAAATTCTCTCTTTCAAATTCTCAGTTCGCTAAGTTCGTTCTTCCAAAAAAACGTATGCCGATTTAACTTTTTCCGTTTTTGCCGTTATTAAAAAGTTGCCGCCCCGGGCGGTCGCCTGGTTTGCCTAGTGGGTCCTTTCTTGTGATATATTGTACACCTAGGTACATGAAAGATTATTTATTTTATTTAAATTAAATATTTTCTTTAGGTCAGAATGGCCCCGCGTCGAAATGGGTGACGGTAAACTGGGCCAAAAGCACTTTTAACTAAAATTATGAAAGTGGTAAACTGGGAAAATTTAAGACAAAAAAGTACAGATCTAGAAAGACAAAATCTTCGAGCTTTTTAATCTTAATCTTCACATTTTAAAAACTTTCCTGAACCGGCTCCAACTCGAAAATTACAGATTTAGATGTTAGGGTGGATCTGAGATTTTCCGTGGTTTGATTTGCACCCTCCGCTAGAAGCCGTTTTTGTAAACGCTAAAATAATCCCCCTAAACTACTCGGTCCTACTCGGCAAAGAGTGCTACTCGGCAAAGTATGCTACTCGGCGAAGTGTGCTACTAGGAATGGGGTACATCTCCCTCGATGTGCACTCGACGCTATAATATTTGCAATATGATATGTTGAACAAGATGTTTACTGTGTAAGTAGTGTACTACTAATTACTTATTAGTAATTAGACCATAATTAGTAATTAATAGGTCATTAGACCGCACGCGATAGCAGCAATTCGCTTTGTCTTTGACCCAGTTTACCATTTCCAAAATTTTAGTAAAACTTGCTTTCGCCCAGTTTACCACTTTCAGATAGCTTTTGGCCCATTTTACCTTACCCCGCCGAAATGGCGGCATTAAAATGACAGTAATGTTGCTGAAATATTTACCGTTGGCAAATTTTTTGTCGGTATACTCACATGGAACCCTTTAGGATAGATCGCACGATAGAAAATTCAGTTTTTTACTTTTAACCTAAAATCTTAAAATGATCGCCAACTTATTAAAAATTAATATCCCCAACACGTTATGCCAACATTATAACAATTTAAAAGACTTTTTTATTTTAGGTTAATTTGACTAGCAATCATAATTTAATTTCATATCGACATAATAGCTTTTTAAATTATTAATCCATAATAAACTATTAAAAAGGTACTTACATGCCAAAAGACATAATTATTTTCGATTCCTGTGGAAAACTGTCATCTGCGGAGTAATTGTCGCAGTAGAAAATACTGTCAAAATATTGATGTAGAATTTGAGCTAGGAATTAGTAAGACCCTACTGTAGGTTTAATTTGTACTAATTCCCTATTTCACAAAATAAATATAGAGGCTGCTATAAATTGATCAGCCTTGGACGTTGTCGAATTATCATAATTTGAGGAATATTTTCGATCAGGAGGAATGACACTTCGATTTACGGTTTATTAATTTATTACCACTTTCAATATATAAATAAATTATTACGAGATTATATCCAATCATCGTAGCTTGATGGCATGATGAAGTTAAAAATTTAAGTCCCAGTCGGAAAACTCGTCCGGTGGTATGTCAATATCTTTACCGAAACAATCAAAATTGGTGGAATCGCATGGGCTCCTAACCGGCTGTATGATCGGTGCCCTTAATGTAGTAGATCTTAGTCCATCCCAGTCGAAACCTTGGAACCATCTAGGATCATAACAATTTAATATTTTACTTGGAAAAACTAGCAAAGGTAAACCTACTTATGTTTCTTAATATCCTGGATTCCTCCTCGTTGGTAGCCTAGACGCTCGGAAGGCATATCCCTGCATAATTTTTTAATTAAACTTTGGGCTGACCTGCTAACATTACTGTTTGCAAAATCAATCATATCAATTCCCTTTAAAATTAAATTGTAAGTTTTCATAGGATCTGACGCTGTAAATGGCGGACTGAAAGGCAAATTAATGTAATTTCTTTGAAATCTCTCTGACTCTCACTTACCTTCCTGTTAACAATTCATACAATAAAATTCCCAGGGCCCAATAATCAACTGCCCTGTCATGGCCTTTATTTAGTATGGTTTCGGGGGCCACATATTCAGGTGTCCCGCAGAAAGTCCAAGTTTTGCTGCTGTAACCTAATCTCTTGGAGAATCCAAAATCCACCAATTTTATGTAACCTTGATTATCCAGCAACAAATTTTCTGGTTTTAAGTCCCTGTATATGATACCATGACTGTGAAGATAATCGAATGCTTCTACCACGCAAGCAGCTATGAATCGGGTGGTGTGGTGATCGAAGCAACCCCTGTCCCTTAATATGGTCCAAACTTCTCCACCCAGACAAGCTTCCAGTAACATATAGACATATTTTGAGTCACGAAAAGTTTTATACAGTCTAAAAACAAAAAATGAAAAAAATTAATAGGTATAACAGAACCTAATTTTTAAATTTTTTATAGGAAAGTTAAAGGGAGTAGAGGGGATCAGACCCCCTCAGCCATTCATATCTTGGCCTTTCAAGTAAAAAAAAAGTGCAAAGATTTGATCAGTTTACATTGATTTTAAAAATTTACCTATAATCGTGAATTTTTATTTCTTTTCTCTTAACGACGCTTTGCCGCTCTCGCTCTGATGAGCTCGGTACGCCACTGATTTCAAGTTTAAACTGAGCGATTTAAGGCGACGCGGTTCTAAACAGCGTCGATCCAATTTGAAATATTTATTAAATTTATATTTTTTGATTTAAAATCTATTTATCTTTCAAATTTGATTGATTTTCTGGTTACAAACAAGTTTTTAATTTTAATTTAACTATAATATTACAAATTTAATTGCAAGCGGCATTTATCGATGAGATTCGATATCATTGGCTGAATGTGCGGCAACTTTTCAAAGCGAAAACTCGAAATACACGGATCTCAATATACACGCATTCATTAAAAGCATCCCTGAAGCTGCCAGAAGTCGAAAATTCACAAGATTAAAAAGACAGGATCTTTGAGCCCACGCACTCATTTAAAACATCACTGAAGCCGCCTGTAGCCCAAAACTACACCTTTTGCAACTGTAATTCAGAAAAGATCAACTGCTATTCAGAAAACGTCAATTGTAATTCAGATTTGTCAACTAATATTCAGAAATTGTCAACTATAATTCAGATTTGCCAGATGGTATTCAGAAATCATCAGTTGTAATTTAGATTTGTCAACTGATGTTCAGAAATCGTGAATTATAAATCATATTTGTCAATTGTTATTCAGAAATCGTTAATTGTATATCAGTTGACAAATCTGAATTACAGTTGACGATTTCTGAATTACTGGTGGAAAAGGTGGAGAAAGAGAAGGAAAAGACAACGGAAAACTACCCTGTTAATTATATTTCCTAGTCAGTCATCTTGGCTTTGGCCAAATTCCATCAAAAAATTGATAAATAAATCATTGCATTGATTAATTTTGTTCATCAATATGATGAATTTTGTTCAAAAGTGATGAACTTTTCATCAATATGATGAATAATTTTTTTCAGTGTTATCTCGGCTAGCTAAGAGGCCGGTTAAATCTTTAAAATATCGATCTTGTCCTGTAGTTGTGCGAACAATTAAGAAGATCTAAAGAAATCCAACGATTCTAGCATTTAAAAGTTCAATGGGCGTGGTTTTAATATGCCAAAATCCGTGCAATGCATCAAAAGCGAAATTTTTGTACACTGGACTTCCTTTTGCGATATTTTGAAGAATTTTCCCAAATTTTTTATGGATTGCCTTAGAATTTCCTTTTCGGAACAGCTAAAAATGCAAAAACAAAAAACGATTATCTATGGTATTCCTATGATTAATTTAAATTTTATAAAATTTCCCAAGCTTTCTTAACATTTTCTATATTTCTTGGAATTTTCTATTTTCTAAGATTTTCTCAGATTTTCTAAGATTTCCTCAGATTATTTTCTGAGTTACTCAGGCGACTTTCGCCCCATGGCAATGAAAAATTTTAGTGAGGAAGGAATTGCTTGAGAAATCTGGTGTATAAGTGAAGGAAAATCTTACGAAATCCGAGGAAATGTAGAAAATTCTAAGAAATCTTAAGAAATCTAAGGAAATCCAAAAAAATCTAAGGAATACTATAGATCATTTTTTTCTGCTTTTCCGGCTTTTTCGAAAGGAAATTGTAAGGCAATCCTAGGAAATTCGGGAAATTTTTTCTTGTGATAACTATATAGTCATAGAGAGAAGTGAGCATGGTTATTTCTACCAGACCCATTGAGATCCAAGATGGCTGATATTTTGATGATATCTGATGATAAAAGTGGCATTTACCTCCCGAGAGTGCATAAACAGTTTTTCCGCTTGCTATCACGAATCTAATGACCGGAACAGCGTCTCGTGCATTTTCTTCTAAAGACTACACCTAAAAGCTGATTAATCTATTCGAATAATTGAATTTCTTGCTAAATCGAAAACCAATTCTTTAAAAAATCGAATCGATGACCAATTTTTTCGATATTTTTGATGAATTGAAAAGTTTAGGATTTGAAATATATCTTCTGGCGGGGCTTTCTAAGCGTGGTAGATGTGAAAATTAAAAAAATTATTTTAAAATTCAAAATTGAAAAATATACAATATGAGAATCTAAATTAAAATAATTTCCTATGTAAAGGCAGCACAATTTCAATCCACAATGTAAATATCTGGATGTAAAAGACTGAAGCGGCTAAGATTAGGGTAAGGTAAATTGGATAAAAAATATGCCTGGAAGTGGTAAACTGGTTCAAAGGCAAGTTTCACTAAAATTTAAAAAATAGTAAACTGAGCCAAAGACGAAGGGAATTATCTGAGAAATTTTGAGTTCTGGCTATCACATAGATGCTTTTAATGAGTGGAGAGACTCAAAATTCCGGTCTTTCGATATCTGTAATTTTCAAGTTGAAGCCGCTTTAAGGATGTTTTGCACGAGTGTAGCGGCTCGAAGATATCGTCTTTCCAGATCTGTAGTTTTTGAGTTGGAGCCGCTTTAGGGATGTTTTTATTGAGTGGAAGATCCCGTCTTCTTAAAATAAATGGTTTAATAACTTTTGCATAAGAAATTACTCAAGGAAAATTTCTAAAAATGTGAAAGCCATACCTGCATATAAATTGATTTCTGCAGCACATCATAATAATTTTCTCGCTAAAAATATGATCCTGCTGTTGCGTATCAACAATGTGTTGTTTCTTTAAACATTTTAAAGCAAAGGTGAGATTCTTATCACGAGAATACTTAACTAATTCCACTCTTCCAAAACCTCCGACCCCCAATGTTGCGATAATATCTAAGTCGTCTAATTTTATATAATCATATTCTAAAATGAAAATTCTATTTAAAAGTTTAACAAGCTGTTAGATGTAAACCTTGAGATTCAAAACATCCACTTGCAGAACTGTTGGGCCTTGAGATTGCTCGATATTCGTCTCCGTAGTCCTTCTCCTTAATTTCACTCAGATCTCCAATAAGTTGTATAAAAGATTCTCTGTCCAATGTCAAACATTCTACCCCAGGACTCAAAGCTATGATGGATGCCGTTCTGCAGTCTTCCTTTAAAAGAGCCTGTTCCCCAAAGTAGTCCCCTCTTTCCAACGTTCGGATTTCGTCTTCTTCCAGTTGACCTTAAATTTGGTTTAACAAACATTTTTTTATAATTTTGCTACCCACCTAATATTCTTTGGGTTACTTTCACGCTTCCGCTGCTAATAATGAAAAACGTATCGCCACTAGCACCTTGTCTGATTATATAAGCTCCGGCTGGATAAAATTCCACTTCCAGCACATCAGCAATTTTGGCCAAAACCTCATTACTTAAATTTGTTAGAAGCGGCACCGATCTGAGAAAATTGATATTATCCTGTAGTCTTTGCAAACCAGTTCTAACCATAATCATTTGAAATACTTTCCGATCCAAAACCCATACTTGGGAATCCACCAGAACTGCAAAACAGATGTAACATTTTTTCCATCAGAATGCTGTCTTTTTACCTCTAATAGATGCAGTTCTTGTGCAATTGTACAAAATCGCAAGTTCTCCAAAAGCTTTCCCAGATTCCATCCGGCCCAAAACTTTATCATCCTTAATCACTTCGAATTCCCCTTCCGCAGAGACGAACAAATGCGCCCCAGCTTCGCCTTCTCTTATGACATAAGTTCCAGTTAAAAATTGTTTCGAATACATGGAATCTACAATCTCCCTAACTTGCAACGAATCGAGATGCTTCAAAAAGTTGTTTTCCATTATCGCATCCTTGATTAACTGTTTCGATCTAATTGAAAATGTCCAGATAATGTAATTTATTTTGGTTTGCAATGAAATCAATCAATAGGGTAGATAAGATAAAAACTTACCTGAAATCTTTTTCATATTTTTGTACCGAAATTTCACTCGGTTGTCCAGTGGAATCGCTCGATTCAGCGGAAACCCCTTGTTTTTTATTGCAACAGGTTGCAAAGGATTTTTGCAGTTGCGGAACCCGATTTGCCATTGCATGTTCTTCCTGCAAACTTGTGAGAATGTCCTTTTCATTATTGAAACACGTAGCTTGTTGCAATACGCTCTGAAATTAAAAACTTGTTGGTTCTCTATGGAAAATGTCAAGCATCACTTTTCACACAATAACCGATACAACAAAAGCTGACGCCCGATAAATTGAAACCACATTGACAAAATAATTCGATAATTCTAGAAAGCTTACCTTCAATTTATGGACTTCTCTTTGTAATTGTAACACTTCCGAATCTTTACAATGCAACTCCTTTTTACTTTGTAACAATTCGTTTTGTACAGATTCCAATTTAATTTCCAAATTGGATACTTCTTTTCGCAAGTGAACTACTGCGGTTTTTAAATATTCGTAATCCTCATGATTTTCTAAATTCTTTTTGTACAGTTCGGACGCCAAAATATTGGAAGTCTTTCTAATCTTTTGGATTGTGTCGTTGGAATCCCCGGTGGGTTTGGAATTCTTTCGAATTGCCGTCGATATTCCGTTTCCCATTGGTCCAATAATTCCCGACTGTTCTAGAAATTTTATAGCCGGATTGTCCGCGTAATATTCGTTGAGATTCTGGTGAGCCAAAGCACTCGATTTCAAATAGTCCAAATTTGTCTGATCGAATTTATTGCAAATATACTGCGGAAAACAAAAATTTTCAAAATATTTATTCAACTTACAAATGGCGATTTTTGAATCGCAACATACAAGTTTATCGCTACTTCTCCGCTTCTCTCTTGCGATTAGCGGTATCGGATATGGAATCTCGGGATGATTTAGGTATTGCGGTCCTTTGGACAATTGTCTGGAACGATGTTTCTCGATCAAAATTTCCGTATCCGCAATTTCTGGATTGGATAATCGCTTAGATTCTGGCTTATGTTGAACCGTGGTCGTTGGAATAGGATTGGAAGATCTTTTGGGCGCGGAAGTTGGATGCGAAAAGGTTTGCAGCAGAGGTTTCGAAGCTCTATCATCGTTACAACCGCACTTTGCAAATAAACTACCGCATGTATGAGATTTTTTAAAAAAAGCCCGGCGTTCCTCACACGTAGTGGGAGAATCTAACGGCTTATTAATTAAAGTCGAAGTCGGATCTGCGCAATCCGGCAACGATTCTTTATGCGCTTGCGACAAAATTGCTGTTAATTGCGTCACCGATGCCGGATAAGATTTTTCATTACCATTTTTTGAATCTTCACCATTAATTAATTTGTTATATATTTGCAAATTTTCCATTTCAAGTAACTCTGAAAAATTAAAAATTTCGTTAATAATAATTTTGAAAACAAATTCATCTCAAAAAACCACTTGCGACATGAACAGTTCTTTCGAAATTAAAATGTATTTCGAATTTTCCGACATATATAATATATCTAGCGGCCCAAGGTAAGAAAGAAAACTTACAAATTAAACACAATTGGCAAGGTAGGTAAATAAAAACTTGTTTACGAGTTTAATATTTTTAAATAAATCGAAATCAATTAACAATAACAATAAATATCAATACAATTTTAAAATTAAAAAGAATAACAAAAGCCAATTGTATAATTTGCGGTAAAAGATACGAGGTTCGATCAAAAAGTTTCCCATTTTCAAAAAGTAAAGGATGGAAAGATCCACTTTTTACATCAATACTTATCAGACATTTTTTGTGGAAAATTTCATTCCCTTTATTTTTGTTCATATACATTTTTCCATTTCGTTGCATCATTTCTGAGATACAGCGACATTACTCCTATGGTAATTTTATTTAAATTTTTACCGAGATATTTTTAAAAAGCTATATCTCGGAAACGGTGCGACGAACGGAAAAAATGTATATAAATAAAAATAAAGAGACTGAAATTTTCTATAAAAAATGTTTAATATTGCTGTAAAGGCAATTTTTATATGACAAACAAAGGTTTCCTTATGTACAATTTACATTGCCACTGCAAATGACAACGTTAAAGTTTTTAAATTTTTAAATATTTTTAAATTATTTGATGATTTAGATAAACCACATATATTTCGAGATAAAGCACAAACTATTGCGAAGAGAAATTCAAATTTGAAAATTCATAAACTTACTGAAGGACTCCCGTACACTTGAATTATAAGAAATCATAATGAAAATTTATTTTGATATAGCAAAATATAGGAATAAACGATTCTAGAACAAACCTTTTTCACAATTTTAAATTTGTTTAGGTTTCTCTTATATGAGCGATAAAATTGAGATCAAATAATGTTGATTTGGTTTCAAAACTTCTATGTTATCTATTTATTTGCATTTAAATATGAAAAGTTGTATTGTACAATACAAAGCTCGACACGTGTACGTTACAATATTGTTGCTATGAGAATACACAACAAACAAATAATTATTTGTATTGTTTACAACTAAAACGCACTTATGTCCGATTTCTTCACCTTGATATATCTGTCGGATAATAAATCCGCCCGACAAATTAATCAAGTAACCAATCAAATTTTAATTTTTATTTTGAATTTGAATTGCGGTTGTCTGATTGGTCATTTGATTAATTTATCGGGCGGATTACTTATCCGATAGATATCTGAAGGTGAACAAATCGGGCACTAGCAAAGCAAAGTAAAATAATTTATACATTGCGATTTTGGTGGTTCCATTAAGTCTTAAAGAGTTACGTACTTTGCTCTAACTGATCAACAAAAATCAACAAACTGTATTTTAGCCCCGCCTTCAAAATAAAAATTTGGATTTTTATTGGCTGGTTAATTAAAATTTCAATTTAACAGCTCTGAAGTTTTAAAAATGATGACCAGAATGAAAAACAAAATGTTCATTTAAAACTTCACCTTAGACTTAATTCCTTTTTAACAGTTCTATCGACGAACAAAAAAATATCGATGGATATGAATGAAAATAAACCGTTTTAGATTAATTTAATTAATCTCCGGGGGGGGGGGTATTCTAAAATTGTAAGAAGAACAATCGATCGGTATATAAGTACTGATTTCTAAAAATAGTTTTTTAATACAGTCGCAGTTTAGAAAAATCGACTAATTAAATCATATCAGTTTATTGCTGCTCTCAAATAAGTATAATATTTTTATTCGAGTCAAGTAAACATGCTAATATATAATATATCAAATGCTATTTTGATTGATAAAAAAGAACAGTAGATACTCAATCGTTCATTGGCACTCCATAAAACAGTCGCAAAAGCAATAAATATTTTGATTTCTAATTTTATGTGATTGATTGCAAAAATATGGATTATTTCGCGTATTAAATGGAAATTTTCAACAATAAAGCGATAAAAGTTGTACTTCTTTTACATAGAATAGTGTATTGTTTGAAAGAGGAGAAATGGTGAAAGATAGAGTGATGTCGGGCAATAAAGCAACCAAAACCTGTTGAAAATAAAAATGTAATGAAGAGCACCAAGATTTAAATTTATAGACCGCATAATAAGGGTGATAAGAAGGATACTGGGACATGTAAGAAGTACTAATAGAGAGATAGCAAGTAAGCTGCAGAAAGCTGATATAGTCAGGCTCTGAGATTAGAATGCCTGAAAAGAGAAGAGACATCTCAAGAAAAATGAAATAGAATCCTGATATAGACAGACCGAAAGGAAAACCAAGGAGGAAATGGAGGGGAGGATGTAATTGAAGATCTGAGACCGATAAACGTGGATGACTGGAGATATTGAATGTTGAAGAGGAAGATGTGGAAAAAGATCGTGGAGAACGCAAAAACTGATAAAAGGCTTTTTGATGTGAATTGGAAGAAGAAGATGATAACGGGGATTAGTCGACCTCAACAAACTGGATTTGAAACATTGAAAAATGTGTAGATACTCTACTTGGAATGGAAAGCCAAAAGAAAAAGAAGTATAATTATTGTTTTATCATGACTGACAATCAAACTTACATATGCGAGGCGAAGTGAGGAGTAGCCGAACAAATGCAAAGCTTGCGCACGGAATTATTATGGAATTTAAGTTGGTTATATGGCTTTAATTGCATCCATACTTTCAAATTTATAAATTTTTGGGTTAACAAATTGTTCGTCATATAAGAAAACGTTTAAAACATAATATAGTTTTTTGAAAATATCAGTTAAAGTTGATTACGTTTAAAGGTTATGTCAGTGTCAATGTCAATGTCAATAAAATTTATTTATATTAATTTTCATCTGAATATAAGAATAATACAATACGTAGAAAATCAAAATTCAAAAAATTTAAAAAGGAGACAATTAACACATAACAGGTCTGGATTAAGAAAATTTGAAAAAATGAAAATTTCGTAATACGAAGTACAATATAACGTTATTTCATGGTTATTGCCATTCTTCAGTTGCACGCATCGATTACATTGTGAAATAAGAAAAAATATCAAACTAAACAAAAATATCGACTAAATTGTACAAAATTGACTTACCATAACCTCCAAAGATTATCAAAACTGAACTTGTTACCTGAAGTATGAATAATTTAAAAATGATTTGAACTAAGAAATTCGTTTACCTAGCACTGCTAGTTTGAAATCCGAAGGCACTGCCCTCTTAATATGATTTCTAAAAACTTTGAAAAAATTCAAAATTCAAAAATTTACCACGTTTTTTAACCGTGAGGCGTAAAACTAGAAAAAGAACTCAAAATAAAAAATTTTAAGTAAATTTGTGGTTTTTAGTATGTATTTATGGTTAAATTCAAAAAAAAATATAAGAATAATACAATACGTAGAAAATCAAAATTCAAAAAATTTAAAAAGGAGACAATTAACACATAACAGGTCTGGATTAAGAAAATTTGAAAAAATGAAAATTTCGTAATACGAAGTACAATATAACGTTATTTCATGGTTATTGCCATTCTTCAGTTGCACGCATCGATTACATTGTGAAATAAGAAAAAATATCAAACTAAACAAAAATATCGACTAAATTGTACAAAATTGACTTACCATAACCTCCAAAGATTATCAAAACTGAACTTGTTACCTGAAGTATGAATAATTTAAAAATGATTTGAACTAAGAAATTCGTTTACCTAGCACTGCTAGTTTGAAATCCGAAGGCACTGCCCTCTTAATATGATTTCTAAAAACTTTGAAAAAATTCAAAATTCAAAAATTTACCACGTTTTTTAACCGTGAGGCGTAAAACTAGAAAAAGAACTCAAAATAAAAAATTTTAAGTAAATTTGTGGTTTTTAGTATGTATTTATGGTTAAATTCAAAAAAAATATAAGAATAATACAATACGTAGAAAATCAAAATTCAAAAAATTTAAAAAGGAGACAATTAACACATAACAGGTCTGGATTAAGAAAATTTGAAAAAATGAAAATTTCGTAATACGAAGTACAATATAACGTTATTTCATGGTTATTGCCATTCTTCAGTTGCACGCATCGATTACATTGTGAAATAAGAAAAAATATCAAACTAAACAAAAATATCGACTAAATTGTACAAAATTGACTTACCATAACCTCCAAAGATTATCAAAACTGAACTTGTTACCTGAAGTATGAATAATTTAAAAATGATTTGAACTAAGAAATTCGTTTACCTAGCACTGCTAGTTTGAAATCCGAAGGCACTGCCCTCTTAATATGATTTCTAAAAACTTTGAAAAAATTCAAAATTCAAAAATTTACCACGTTTTTTAACCGTGAGGCGTAAAACTAGAAAAAGAACTCAAAATAAAAAATTTTAAGTAAATTTGTGGTTTTTAGTATGTATTTATGGTTAAATTCAAAAAAAAATATAAGAATAATACAATACGTAGAAAATCAAAATTCAAAAAATTTAAAAAGGAGACAATTAACACATAACAGGTCTGGATTAAGAAAATTTGAAAAAATGAAAATTTCGTAATACGAAGTACAATATAACGTTATTTCATGGTTATTGCCATTCTTCAGTTGCACGCATCGATTACATTGTGAAATAAGAAAAAATATCAAACTAAACAAAAATATCGACTAAATTGTACAAAATTGACTTACCATAACCTCCAAAGATTATCAAAACTGAACTTGTTACCTGAAGTATGAATAATTTAAAAATGATTTGAACTAAGAAATTCGTTTACCTAGCACTGCTAGTTTGAAATCCGAAGGCACTGCCCTCTTAATATGATTTCTAAAAACTTTGAAAAAATTCAAATTTCAAAAATTTACCACGTTTTTTAACCGTGAGGCGTAAAACTAGAAAAAGAACTCAAAATAAAAAATTTTAAGTAAATTTGTGGTTTTTAGTATGTATTTATGGTTAAATTCAAAAAAAAATATAAGAATAATACAATACGTAGAAAATCAAAATTCAAAAAATTTAAAAATTTCATTTTTTCAAATTTTCTTAATCCAGACCTGTTATGTGTTAATTGTCTCCTTTTTAAATTTTTTGAATTTTGATTTTCTACGTATTGTATTATTCTTATATTTTTTTTGAATTTAACCATAAATACATACTAAAAACCACAAATTTACTTAAAATTTTTTATTTTGAGTTCTTTTTCTAATTTTCATCTGATTTAGAAAATTGATTATTGCATAAAACTTCTAGACCGGTCAATGGGGAAATGCCGAGTTCCCAATTCTGACTTTAATGTTGTGTTTGGACTAGTTATAAGGTGAATATACTTTCGAGACCTAGAGGGGTCAAGGGTGCAAGGAAACATACGAAGGTTGCGGATTTTGGTTTTCTACTTGTATCTCAAAAACGGTTACAACTAGCAGAAAAGTAATCATATACAAAATTTAAACTGATAAAATTTCCCACAAGAAAGTTTCTATTTACTTTTGCGCATTTGCTATAGTTTTCGAGGTAGCCTCTTGTGAATTCGCAGGTGTTCAAAAAAAATTTTTATTTAAACTTATTAAAAAATTAGAGCGATTTGAAATCAGAGTTGAAAGTATTTCAAGTAAAAGACTTGCAAAAAGTAATTCAAGTACTTAAAAGTACTTGAAATACTTTAATTGAAGTACTTTTGAAACTAACTAAAAAGAGCTTGGTACTCGAAATACTTTGAAAAAGTACGTACTTGAGTATTATTTGGTAATTGGATTTAACAAAATTTGAGTAATTGAAGTACCTTTAAAGTAATTGAAGTACTTTTAAAGTATAATTTATTTGTTTTAAAGTAATTAAGGTACTTTGAAGTGATTGAAATATTTTAAAGTAATTGAAGTACATTAAGGTATTTGAAGTACTTTTGAAGTATAATTTGCGGTATTTTAAAGTAATTGAAGTACTTTGGGTTATTGAATTACTTTAATTTGGTAATTGAAGTATTTTAATTTTGAAATATTTAAATTACTTTTGATAAGTACTTGTTAATTGAAATACTTTGGGTAATTATTGAAGTATTTTAAGTAGTTGAGGTACTTTAAGTAATTGAAGTACTTTGAGTAATTTGGTGGACTTTTTGGTTAACTTTGAAATATTTTAATTAGTTTTGATAAGTACTTGGTGATTGAAATAATTTTTCTTAATAAAGTACTTGAGTAGTTGTGCTTCAAGTACTTTTAAGAAAGTATAGTATTTGATACTTGAAGTACTTAAAGCATTAACAAAGTACTTGGTACTTGAATTGAAAAAAGGTACCTATGACAAAATATTGTAACTCCACTTTCCCGATATAATAATAATGAGATAAAATATAAAAATAAAATATAAAAATAAAATATAAATATAAAAATAAAATATAAAAATAAAAGGAATAATTCTTTTTTGAGAAAAAATTTCGGCAACTATTTTTTTAACATTTTTTATAAAGATTAATAGAGTAGCATATATTTTTTTCGTCATAAAAAATTGCAATAGTTTTGATCTTTTTGGAAGCTTTTTTGGATATTTATATTTGAAAAGTTGAATACGAGTTGAATTATTTTTGTATTTGTATGCAATTTGTTTTGTGTTGCAATGCAATTTATATCGTGAAACTTAAATCCTCCTCTCTGGCCGTACAATCATTATTTTGTTAAATTATATATTTAAAACAAATTTTATTTGTACAGTAATAAAATTATACAAAATTAATTATTGAGCTTAGTGGACTAAAATCAAACTCAGTTTTTACTAAGTCGACGTTTCGAAGACTTTATGTCTTCATCTTCAAGACTAGAAGAGAAGCAACGTTACAATAAATAAAAACATTAAAATTTATTGTAACGTTGCTTCTCTTCTAGTCTTGAAGATGAAGACATAAAGTCTTCGAAACGTCGACTACGTAAAATCTGAGTTTGATTTTAGTTCACTAAGCTCAATAATTAATTTTATATTATCAAAGTTTGGACGAGAATTTTATTATTAATAAAATTATGTAGCTGCACTACTTATATTTATCGAAAATTATATTTCCGTGCCAAAACGGCTTGCGGTCGAACCGTATTTGCTCCGAACCGTAGTTGTGCCATACCGGCTTGCGCCGAAACGTCCGCGTCGAAACGGCCGTCCCGAGAAGACCCTATACCAAAGAATATCAAATTAGTGGGACAATACAGCAACATTTCTTCTTCTTCAAGTGCCATACACAATGCAGTGCGTAGACCAGCGGTTCCCAATTGGTTTTGGCAGCGGAACCCTTGAGCGAAGTAAAAAATTTGCCAAAATTTATTTTGTGCCATTTTGAAATTCTTTTTTGTGGAACCCTTGGATTTTTTCGCGGACTCCCATTTGGGAATCGCTGCCTTAGAGTCCTCTGCAAAAATGGCATTCTAAGGAAACACTCCCATAAGAAAACATGGAGAGCAGTCACTGCGACTTCAGTCGCAGAGCCCCAGCCGCAGGGGTGCGCACCTTTAGCTAGTCACCTTAAGGTTCCTTAGCTGCGGCTGGAGCTGCTGTCTACGTTTTCTTATGATGCTATCGCATTCCAAGGAAACACTCCCATAAGAAAGCATGGTTGATATAAAAGGATTAAAGATATGAATCTTTACCTGCAACCGGGACTCTGCGGCTGAAGTCGCAGTAGATGCTCTCCATGCTTTTTTATCAGACTGTTGTTACCTTAGAGTCCCCTGTAAAGATCGCATTCTTAGGAAACATTCCTATAAGAAAGCATGATGAGCAGTCACTGCGACTTCAGTCGCAGAGTCCCGGCCGCAGCTAAAGATTCATATCTTTCATACTTTTATATCAACCATGCTTTCTTATGGGAGCTACTAAGGGCTAGTTAAACGTTATGTAAAAGCCGCAGTTAAGAAATCACACCTTAAGCTGGTCATCTTAAGGTTCCTTAGTTACGGCTGGGGCTCTGCGACTAAAGTCGCAGTGGATGCTCTTCATGCTTTTCTATAAGACTGTTACTTTAGAGCAGCGGTTCCCAATTAGTTTTGGGCGCGGAACCCTTGGACAAAGTAAAAAATTTTGCAAAATTTATTTTTTGCCATTTTGAAATTCTTCTTGGCGGAACCCTTGGATTTTTTCGCGGAACCCCATTTGGGAACCGTTGACGTAGCTTCATTGTGTATGTATCGATACAAGTTACATTGCACCACAATACAAATTGCATACAAATACAAAAATAATTTTTAAATTTTGAGTCAGCTAAGCTGCGGGTCAGAGCAAAATTTTGTTTTAAGACTTAAGACTTTAATTTTTAACAATGCAAACAGTACAAATTGAATACAACACAATACAAAAAAAAATTTTAGTTTTCGACAAAAGGGGGGGCTAACTTCACGCAAATTTCCTAGATGCATTTCCATAGGTGAAAATTAAGCTTTAGATCACAACAGTGTAGTCGGAACGATCAAGCATTGAATGTATGTCGATTTAAGCCTTATATCACACTGGCGGTTGAATACCAAAAAAATATTTAATAAATAAATATAGTAGGTACGATATATAAAAATAATGAAAGATATTCGAATACAAAATAATAAAGATAAATAAATCCGGAACTTCTTCGTGCTTCTTGCATACCTTCTTGATTTGGGAAATTTTGGTATATTTATCTTCTAACTACTAGTCCAAACACAGATCGAAGTCAAAAATTTGGATTTCGATATTTTCTCTCAACCCCTGTTTTAAGCGATCATTGTCAAAACTAATATTTTTTGTCAAAATAGAGTTTTAAAAAATATTTAATAAGTTTTTCTCTTGTTTAATCCTTAATTAAAAACTAATAAGTAGCAGCCAAAATTAAAAATACTTCTAATAAAGTCGTTGCCAAAATTTAATTTGTTATGTTGCTTTTTAAGTTAAAAGTTAGCTATAATAAAAATAATAAATAAAAAAAAAAATTCAAAAGATCAGTAAAATGATGTATCATTTAGGTAGGTACTTCTTTTATAAACATATCCAAAGCTTTTGGCATTTGTATTATTCGTCCCCTAAATTACAAGCAAATACAAATGTACTGGAGGTCTTGGATTCAACTGAGAATGACACATCTCGTAAGATTCATATTGAAATCACTATTCTGAATCTTCTGCAGAAGATCTGCGTTTGTCCTCCAGTTTCCAGTGTCTCATGTGTTTGTGAAAAAGTATCTATCTAAATGATCGATCATTCGAGTGAGGCCACTAAAAATTTTTTGATTTTTTTTAAGAAAGCCGTGGATCTGGAGAGGTAAAAATCTCTGTTTTTAAGTAAAACTTGGTTGTAATTATAAAAAATTATTAAACTCGATTTTACAGTTAAATCTTTTAGAAATTTTTTGTTGAAAATTTTATTACCTTCAATTTTGTTTCTATAATTTTTTTTATTTTGTCCCACTGTTTCTGACTGACAGTCACTTAAACAAAACTCTGTTAAATAAATAATATATTGTCACCGGGATCTCAGAAATCGTGCAACGAAATAAAACAATTAATAAACATTTTTTCTTGTAAATTTTATACTCTACATTTTTGTTCATATACATTTTTTTATTTTCTTGCACCGTTTCCGAGATACAGTTGAGAATATCTTAAGTTTTTCATAGAGTATTTTTTAAGTCACTGTAATTCGGAAACGGTGAGACGAAATAGAAAAATGAATATAAATAAAATTAAAGACAATGAATGTTCCAACAAAAAATGTCTAAAAACTTTTGCTGTAAAATTTATTTATATTTGATAAAAAGGCTTCAAAATGTACAATTTACATTTCTAACATAGGAGTGCCCCACTTTCTTTGAGAGTGACTCTATATAAAAACCTAAGACCCCGGATAACATGCTAGTCGCTAAACTTATTTAGTATAAGTTTTACTAATTTATGGTGGAGATACTGAAGTCATGACAGCACCTCCAACGATGAAATTAGAGGTAAAAATCAGTAGAAACTTTGAATAAAATTTAAAATATCACCCTAAGTTTGGTTTCAATATTTTGAAATGGGGGACGTGGACCAAACAAAATATCAGGCTAATGAATTGAACATAAAACTTGACGATATTTGTTTCCTAAATTGTTTGTCATGCAATTAGCAATGCAAACATACCTCAATTTTAGTTATCGGTAGATGTAGCACAATGGAAGCACAAAAACAAGCAATTTTTCCTCATTAACCAAAAACTGCATTGATATGCTTGGGGTTGCACTAACACTAAAAAACCGACCACGGGCATGAAAACAACGGGAAACGACTGCAGTGATTGTGCACCGTTATATATTCTGCACAGCATTGCCCGGCTTTCCTTTAAAAATCACTTATTGAACTTTGGCAAATAAAAAAATTTTTACAGACACTTAAAATATTTTTTGCTTCAACCGAATTGTTCCTTTGTGAATCTATGATGATCTGTAGTGAAAATGCTCATATCTGCAATGCATTTTCTGTAATGTGCATCCTGGGGCGAGGTTGCATGTTAATGTTAATTAAAAAGAGAGACAATTGAATTTGCAAGTGCTCGGCACTGTTACTAAAGCTCTTACAATTATAAACTAAAACATAAAACTTACTTTTTAACTATTTAATGACCGAAGTTGATAATTAAAATGCATTTACGACAATAATACTGTTAATAAACCCCGCGGTGTTACACAAAACAAGAGCTTTAATTTATGAAAGTCCATGAAGAAGGTGGGTGCTCTCTAACCTTGTTTATCTCATTACAGTCATTACAGTATCTAGTTAATCTTATCAGTATCTAAATTTAGATTCTAATATAGGTGGAAATATATGGTAATTGTTGACTTATTTAAGCAAGGTATTTAACTAATACTAATATATATGAAAACAATCAATGTTGCGTGCTTTTATCATGTTAAATCCTAGCTATCTTTTTATATACTTGCTTATCTAACACAAAATTCTAATATTACTACAAACGCTTTCCAATCTCGTTAATCCATTCACGACCGGCGCAAACGTTCAAGAACTTTTTGCATTAAAATCAAGCCGGAACACACACAAATTAGAGATATTAACATATTAAGACTAAAATTATATTTTTCTCATAAACATTCGTTTTTTGCCTTGGTGTATAAAATATAAATTACCAAGAGCTGGCAGCACTCCAATCCAAACAAATTCAATTAAATTTAACAGATCACTCGATCAAAAATTTAGAGTAGTAGGTACCTACAAATAATAGCATTTTCACACAATGTGTTATTAAAAGGTTTAGTTGATCCGGGGATAAAATCACGATTTGTTAGATGTTACATTGATTATGCCCCCGATTTTTCAAATTTACCGCAACTCACCCGAAAAATTACGAAACCGATCGATCGCTTTCGGGTAAGACGCCGCTTAACTTAAGCGTCGCTATGAAATTAGTCATCAGTCGGCTTCTGAGCTTAAATTTTGTCAAGAAATAATTCAACATTTCACACTTACGTGTAAGTACATTTAATTTCTTAATTAAAGTTAACGCAAAATCGCAGTTTAATTAATAATTATATTTTCACTTAAGTTTTTTTTTTAATTTTCTATTATTTGTTTAAAATAAAATTTTAAAAATAACTAAATGATTGAAAATTCTGAACTTTCTGGAAAATAAATTGAATGCTTAATTTTGCACCACCCCCGCAAGCATTAATCACGAAACAAAGTTTAGAGCTGACCGCATTTAATTTCTTACAAAATTGTTGCACTGATGGAATCTAATAAATTTTGCTTTGGTGACCTATTTGCGCTATGCCAAGATCAGAACAAAAAAATATGCAAAAAAATTGGTTTTTAATAAATTTGTATGATTTTCTTTACAATTCTGAAGGAAATGGCGGACCAGTGTTCGATTTCCTATAGAATGAATAATGGGAAAAACGTGCAGACTTAAAAATAATAAAAACCGATACAATTAAAATAACATTAGCTGGGTAAAGTTCTATTTCCGCCGTCTGGGTTCCGCTGTTTAGCACTAACAGAAGCGTCTATTATTTCAACTTTGCCAAGAATTCCACTCTTACGACCATCTTCTATTTGCTAATGCACCGTTTTTTTATAAACTTCAGTACATCTTCAATACGGTATTTATTTCAGGCTTTTAGCTTCATTTTGAAGTTGTTATGTCGAACAACTGGCATAAATTATGCGGAGGATGTATCTTAAATAACTAAAACATATTTTTCATTGATTTACAAGTGGAACGAAAAAATATATTAAAGTAAATAGAAATCAATTTTCACGCAATATAAATTATGAAATAAAAACTCCAAGCTCCGTCAGGTGTTTTTAAAATTTTGAGTAAAAAAAACCTCACGAATAAGGCTAAATAAAACATGTGATCTACTGTGGACGCTTGAAATCGGGAAGCGATTATTAGAAATGTGGAAGTAAATTGCAGTTGCAAAAAATAAAATTTTAACATTTTTACTCGAAAAAATTACTGAGGGATACTATTCAACACAATTACTGGTATTACATACCCCCCAGACCTCCCGGTGCATACTACCGCGAAAAATACATTTATTTATTCCGAGAGAAAAAGAGTTAATCAAGTTAATCAGAATTAAACCAAAATTAAACATAAAATCAATCGCTAAACATTTATACAAACTTTCCGATATTTCGGTCTCCTAAACCGATAGGTGTGAGGGTGGTGTATGAAATTCCCTCAATACCTTATTGATTGTTTTCAATTGTCTTGAAAGAGTAAAGTATTACGGCGTCAGAATAAACAAAATCATAGTTTTAATTTAAAAATTAATTACTCATTAATATTTGAATAATCTGTTTTAAGGGGGGCGGTGCTCCATTGCCATTTAATTTTAAAAAATTTAATTTTTTAAATAAAATTTTAAAAAAATAAATAAAAAAAATTTTGCAATTAAATAAATATTTTTTACAAGTTTTCTTGAACCGATTTTAACCAAAATCTAATCAGTTATTATTATTTTTGTTCTATGTTGAGTTGTATTTTGCAGTCTGAATTTTAGGTGGTGAGCTCTTCCGGGAAAAGTTTTTAAATTTCCAACCAAATTGGAAATCCAAATTCTTCATACCAATAGTAGCTAGAGCACCAAACTTGAAAATGCTTTCTTCCAAATCTGCGTGTAAACAGATAACCAAATTATTTAATTTATTTTTAATCAAAATTTTAAATACAAATCAAACTCTAATTTTTCAATTTTTCATAATTAAATCTTCAAATCAATTTAATAATCTATCATCCAAATATTCCAAAAAAAGTTTATACCAATTACTACAAATGAATTTAAGAGTCTCATGCTCATAAAAAATCAGTTTGCTGAAGTAAGACGTATTTTATTTACATTTGCTTTCAATTTCAATTTCAAATATTACAAATCCACTATTTAAACCAATTATAATAATGATTCCAATTTTCCAAATCAAATCTCTAATCAAAATCCAAGCAAATATCAGTTATTCTTCAAAAAATTTAGGACAATTTTAAATTCCAAAAATAATTAAAAATATTACTCACTGCAAATCAAATTTGCTCAAATACAAATTTCAATCCAAAATCGCAAACTTTGCCCCAACCGCTTTCGACAACAATTTTTGGTAAAAATCCTGGTTTCCTCACCTAGTTGTTGCCACCTCAACCAGTTCGCGGGAAAACCAAAAAGTCCAAAATATTTACAAAATTTTAAAATTAAATAAAGTGTAGCGTAAACTCTGCCTTGTCCGGATATCTGTTTTAATTTAATTTCCATGAAATTTGGAATAAACATTCTTACTAACCTAAAAAAAACAATTAAATTAACTAACTTTTCTTATTCTAAAGTCTACAACTTAATTTCATTTTCACTTTGTGTAAATACTATAGTAGTCGTCGGAACTGCTACGTCCAAGAATATCTAGGGTCCAGGTGGTATTAAGTGGTTTAATGAATTCTAAAAATCAGAACAGCTCAGTTTGAGTTTTTTTGTATTCGAGTCAGGGGTTTTCAAAATCATTACTTCAATTTAATTTTAATAATTTCTATTTTTTAACAAAATTGCATTATGCTTTTTGTGTAAAAAAGTTTAATGAAGCGGAGTTAAAGTGAAACACAATTTTTACCGTATTTTTCTTAAATCATACTTCTTTAACAATAATTACTATAAATTTTAAATTTCATTTACATCAGACAATATTTTTTGATTTGAATGATATATTTCCTTTATTTCAAACCATCGGCATCGGCATAAAATCAAACATTTAATTTATGTCAATTTTCAGCTTCAGGCATTGGTTGCGCGGTTCAACCTGTGCGATTGATACTATTTCTTTTCATACTCCAACCACACACTGACACATTGACATACAGAGAAACATCTAACTAAAATTATCTGAGCACAATAAGGAATATTTTCATATCAAAATTTCGATTTTTGATTTTTGAGTGGATGTGAATACATAGTACATTAATACGTACGGAGAAAGTAAAAACATTTATCAAGTAGGTATGTATCTAAGGTCTGAAAGTGATCAGTTCCCAACCGGTAAATTGCCAAATTTAGTAATAGATCAATTAATTACAGATTGTAAATAAAAATTACTACAGAGTACCTTTGGAGAGAAATAACAATGACACACGATTATCGATAAAAACAAACTATAAGAAAGCACAAAAGATTATGTACATAAAACAAAAAAAATTAATTTTTTTAATGAAATTTTGGTAGTTAAGAGCGTAAATTACAAATATAAACATCAAAATTTACAAATTTTATAAAAAATACTGAACCTCAGAGCTTATAAAAACATCCCTGAAGAGGCCCCAAGTCAAAAATTATAGATCTAGAAAGACGAAACTACGACTAAAAGTCAAATGTGCGCGGCTCCGCCCACTAAAACAACTGCTCCCATTCAGTTAGGTTGAGCACACGCTCTGTCAACAGAATGAGCAATTCATCGACATTTATGTGAAAAATCAAAACTGTAAAATTGATTGCTTTCCAAATTAATCGATATCAGAAGTTCCTCCGTAGTTTAATCACTTGATTTTGGATTTTGGTGTTATCTGTTAGTTGCCGTCACATATTTTTAAATATCGATAATTTCTTCGGGTAAAAGTTAACATACTTGAACCGGATCTGGAATAGCATGAACATTTCAGCTTACATACTTAGTTAAAGCATCCTTGTAGACTCTTCGAAGTTGAAAATAATGGCAGGAATCTATTTTAAGTAAAATTTTGCTGTAATCAACGAAATCCAATTTCAAATAAAATGTTTGTATGATATCCACTGTTACTAACTTTGCCAATAAGTGTGGCCTTAAAGCAACTGTGCTGTAACTATTTACGTAGGTTACACGTACTGTTACTAGAATGGAGCTAAGCCCCGCCCACTTCAAACAACTACATGTTTCTTGCGTAAAAATTCGAAACTTTAATAAGTTAAACTATCATTTTTTACAATACTTTAATAAATTTACGGCCGGGTTAAGAGAACAAGTGAAGGGAAATTTAAGAAAATCTAGGAAAATCCGACGAAAGGAATTCAGTTGAAATTTTTTAGATTTGTTTACGAGATTGTTTGCATAAGAAGGATTTCATTATAATTTCATTATAATAATTTCTTGATTTATGTTTTACTTTATCATACAAAGTATGAAAAAGTATTGTTTATTATTAGAATCAGCGTCAACGAACCAATAAAAACTTTCAATTTTAACTTAGTTTTCCACTCAATTTGATTACCTGATAATGTTTTATTATGAAATTTGCTTTTAAGCCATAAAAAGATGGCGAGCGGCAGTACTTTAGTGCCTTCATTGCCGGCAGTAAAGTTCGTAATAACTTATTATTATTTTATATTTTCAGAAAAAATTATGTTTTATTTAGAGCTAATGTACTTTTTGTAGCTAGTCTACAACAAATGTAGAAATTCTTTCGCTAATCTTTGTTTGCCCATCAACTGGCTAGCAAACTCGCAATAAAAAGTCAACATCAGTTTCTAATAAAATCAATAATTATTATTATAGATATTTTAAATATTAAATAAATTAAATAAACTTAGTGACACTCACGAACCCATGACAGTATAATTTTAAAGCTTCCATCCCGCTGTCAGCGGGAAATCGATTGTAGGTGCGTGATGTTTGATGACTTGGTATAATATTATAACCGTAACTAACTAAAAAACTATCAATTTCAACTAGTGTTAAACATAGTAATGTTGAAAAATAGCACTAAACAGAAAGAAAGAAAATGGAAAGCTACGCCCGTTTTAGAGTTGAAACTAATGAGCTATATTTACAATTTTGTGGTTTTAGCTTTCAAAATAACTTTCTTTTTTTTATTTTAATAGTTAATTAAAAACAAATCTTTGTTATGAATAGTACACTAATTTTGGAATTAATACCCATAGCGGCTTCAGTACACTCCTATGTTAGCAATGTAAATTGTACATTTTGAAGTTATTTTTTATTCTCTTTATTTTAGTATCTATAAATTTTTCTGTTTAGTCGCACCGTTTCCGAGTTATAGTAACTTAAACAAGAGTCCGTAAAAAACATAAAATACAGTTCACAATAGTGAACTGTATCTCGGGAACGGTGCGACAAAATAGAAAAATGTATAGGAACGAAAATGTAGGGAATGAAATTTACAAGAAAAAAATATCGATTCATTTTTCTGTTTTTTTGTCTGTTTTTGAGATATAAATTTAAACGTGAGTGAACTTGATTCCACTTTTTTCAAAAAAATTTTTCGATTGTTCTCCATTTGTTCTCAATTGTTTTGATACACATATTTTTGATTTTGCTAAAAAATCACAAAACACTTTTTTCAGCTCCCCATTTTCAGAAATTAAAAATTTTTTTTTGATTTAGATTTATTCTTAATTGTTAAAAAAATAAAAGGGGAACTGACGCAAAATCTTATTTCGCGATTTTCGCGGGTTAAATTCACAAATTTTTTTTGTACAGAGCAATTGAGAAAAATTATAAACAATCGAAAACAATAAAATAAATTATAATTTCCAAAAAGAGGGAGCTGGCAAAAACAGTTTTGTGGGATTTTTTAAATTTTTTTTTTGCAAATTCAAAATAATAAGTAAACAATTCAGAACAAATGAAAAACAATTAAAATTTTGTAAAAAGATTTTCTATAATTAAAACTGCCGTTGAAAAATCCTTTATTCTTATTCAAAAATGTTTTTTTCCAAAATATCAATCCTATTTAGAAAAATAATAGTAATTCTAAATAGTGTACATATTTTATACGGAGCAAAAGTAGAATTTTTTGTACCGAGTCAGGCCACAGATAAGCCACAGAAAATGCTTTCAGTGGGTATAAAATTGCTAGTTTTTCTTCAAACGTAAAAAATAGATCCTATAGTATTATAATTAAGATTACTTTTACTGCTGACGATAGGTAGCCTAAAAATATAACAAATAATGTTGGCGGGAAGCACTAAAGTAAAATAATTTATAGCTTTCACAATAAATAGTGAAACTTTTTATATTATATGAAGAGAAGTTTTTAAATTGTTTTCAAGAACAGGTTTTGAATGTCCGTTTAATAATAAACATATCAGCAAGCGTCATTTGGGAAAAATGTAGGAAAAAGTCAGAAAAAAAAATCAGAAAAAATAATATTATTTTAAAAAACTCTAATTTGTTTATAATAATTAAACAAAATAAAAAATCTGAGAAAAAACTTTTTTTTTACTGCGGTCGTGTTTTGTTATTAATACAATATTTGTAACGCCACTGGTATGCGAATGATATTATATAAATAATTTGTTTTCAAAATAAAAACTAAGTCATAACACAACAATGTAACAATTTATATACCATTTATTTATAGTCTATTATTCTATGAACAAAATAGCCGGCTTTTTCAATCAAACTTGCATCCTTCCCACAGTTTTAATTTTAGATAGCCTATATTATAGCATTATAGGTATTTAAGTCGGGTAACTACGGTTGAAAGTCGTTTCGAGCTGATTTGTAAGAAGCAATTTTCAAAAAACTGTTAAAACAATTGGCTATCGTGTAATTACGTTAACAATATATACGTCGACGGTAATCATGCCGACAGTAAGTACGCCGACAGATAAATGCACAGACAAGTAACTACGCCGACAGTACATAAAATATGCCGATGGTAAATTTGACAATGTGTAATTAATGCTGACGACTTGAACGCAGACAGCATTAATGCCGACAAATAATTATGCTGACAATTAATAATTATTTCATTTTGTAATTTTGTAATTTTTGATCCGCAAATAAGTGCAGTGACTCAAAAATATCGTTTTTTAAGTCTGTAATTTTTGGGTTGGGGCCGCTTCAGGAATGTTTTTGAGTCTCTAAGATCCATCATTTTTACGTGCAATATTAAAACATTATAATAATGCTATATTTATTACGTGAACTTCATACGAACTAAGAAAAAAAAAAAAGTAAAATATATTTTATTCGAAATGAAGAATTAAGATAAACGAGTGTGACTGATTTGGAGTTGGACCGGACATGCTGGAAAGCAGAACTGCAACAAGTTGACCCCAAGAATAATAAACTGGAAGCCGAGAATAACAAAATTACAAAGAAAGTCGAGGAGACAATTTTTGTCTCTACCGCTGAGGCAAGTTCCGTCACTGTTCCATAAAATTCAAACTGTGTCAGATTTTAATTTGACAAATGTACTTTGCGTTTTTGAATGAGAAATGCTTAATTTACTTGTCCTGAAATTAAATCGCTTTTGGACTTGTAGTCATTTTCAAAATCGTAAATTACTTTCAACGAACTAAAGTCTAAAACAGGTGACCGTCTAAACGTAAAATTTTCGAGGTTACCATCTATGATGGCAAATAATATAATTTTGTTCTGATTTATGAAAAATCACAAATTATAATTCAGATGATAGCATCAGTGTATTTATTTCGAACTATATGGTTCCATAAACATAGAATTAATTAGTGACGCGCATGATAGGATTAGCGAATTCAAATAAAAAATTAAAAATGGATGTTGCGATTAAAGTAAAAATAAATGCTTTGGTTTCAGTTTCAAGAGCGGTTCAGAGGTCAAAACATGATATCCATAAGATATACTGAGATTCTATTAATATCGCAATTTGTAAATTATAAATAGGTAGTTCTTTAAAGTTGGAAGTTTTAAAAAATTCTAATGATTTCTCTCAATATTTGACTTATCTCAGTATTTATTTTAATTTTACCATACGAACATGCGCTATTGCATCGGTTCCAAATTGGATCAAAGCATTCGTTTGGACTATGTTAACTCTTAAGGTTTCAGTAGATAGGTTGTAGAGAAAACATGTCGCAGTAAATAATTGGGTGCGTTAACTTTTCAGTTGCTTCACTGCCAAATATTTTTGCTTATTTCGATTTCTGTAAAAAAAAGTGTTGCCTTTTATTTGTTGTGTTTCTGATTTTGACTGAATTGTATGAAAATGATCAAACAATGGTTTAATTACATTTGGATGATGCTTTTTAGCTTATTTTATAAAAATTCGGCAATTAAAGCTTCGGGGTAAGTTTTACAATTTTAAAAGTTTGAAATAAGTTTGTTTACCTATAAATAATTGTGTGCAATGAGACACAAGATCAAATTTTAGACTTGCATAACAAAATGTCAAGGTTTTGTTTCTTCGGGCACTGCCAATTCATTGATTAATCTTCCAAAAATGCCTCATCTACATTTTCTGAATTGCCCCAAGAAAATTTTGGAATATTCGCATTTGTTCATCAAACTCGAAAATTTTTACCTTAGAAAGTTTTTTTTAGCTTTTTTTGCAATATCAGTGATATATTGTATGGTTAAACCAATTAAATTGATTTTCTTCAACTTTTTTTTTTAATTTTTTTTCTTCAACTTTTTTAAAAATATTTAACTAAATATTAGTAAGTATCCAGACGATTTTCTATTATACCTAGTACTCAGTACTGACTTTCTTGCATTGCATATTTTAAGATGGCGGGGTTATTTATAAATGCGGAAGCAGTTTTTACATTGTCATTTTGTTTTGAAAGATTAATGTCATTAGCATGTGCTTAACTGAAGTTAAATAATAGTAAAACATTAAAACTGTAATTTTATTGTTTCTATAATAGAATTTCTAATTTTATACCAAAATAATTTATTTATTTATTTATTGTCACCTTATACACTTATAACATAATTGCTGAACAGCCAACGCTAACACTTCACCAAATGATCCTCATTTTGAGATTTTTGCCAAACCTTAAAAAAGTCTTTATTGACAAAATTATTATTGTATCGTAAACAAAACTATATTTCAAAAAAATTATTTTTCATTTTCATTTTTCATTTTTTATTTATTAACAAATTTGTTTTTGGTGATTATATTATTTGTTTTGCCTTATGAGATTTCAATATGCGATCAAACACCGGTTCTCAATTTTTATTAATTACCAAAAACCCCCTTTTATAATGTGCGTGAAGTTTTTGTCGAAAACTAAAAATTGTTTTTTTCTATTGTGTTGTATTCAGTTTGTATTGTTTGTATTGTAAATCTTTTTTTCATTTCGCGTAGCATCAAGTTATAAATTGCGAAGAACCATTTTATGCGCTTGCCCCCCTTTTTTGAAAATTTTGAAATTTTTTGTTTGTATTGTGTTGTATTCAATTTGTATTGTTTGTATTGCTATAATTTAAAGTCCTAAATTTAACATTAGTCGCGTAAATCGCGCAACAAAATTTCGCGCTGGCCCCCCATTTTCGAAAATTTTGAAATTTCTTTTTTGTATTGTGTTATATTCAATTTGTATTATTTGTATTGTTAAAAATTAAAGTCTTAAGTTTAGTATTAACCGCGTAAATCGCAAAACAAAATTTTGCTCTGACCCGCTGCTTAGCTCACTCAAAATTTCAAAATTATTTTCGTATTTGTATACAATTTTTATTGTGTTGCAATATAACTTATATCGTAAAAATTAAATTGTAGACTATTACAACAATGAAGCTACGTCAGCGGTTCCCAAATGGGGTTCCGTGAAAAAATCCAAGGGTTCCGGCAAAAAGAATTTCAAAATGGCGAAAAATAAATTTTGCAAAATTTTTTACTTCGCCCAAGGGTTCCGCGGCCAAAACTAATTGGGAACCGCTGCTCTAAAGTAACTGTCTTATATAAAAGCATAGAGAGTATCCACTGCGACTTTAGTCGCAGAGCCCCAGCCGCAGCTAAAGATTCATATCTTTCATACTTTTATATCAATCATGCTTTCGTATGAGAGTGTTTCCTGAGAATCCGATTGTATCATTCTAAGAAAGCGTCTTTCTAAGAAAGTCCCTGCGACTGCAGTCGCAGAGCTCCAGCCGTAGCTAAGGAACCTTAAGATGACCAGCTTAAGGTGTGATTTTTTAACTGAGGCTTTTACATAACATTTAACTAACCCGTAGTGTTGGTGAAGAAAATTTCGCCCAGCTAAAGGTGTGATTCCTCATCTGCGGCTGGGGCTCTGCGACTGAAGTTGCAGTGACTGCTTTCCATGCTTTCTTAGAGGAATGATTTCTTAGAATGCGATCTTTCCAGGGGACTCTAAGGTAACAGTGTCATAAAAAAGCATGGAAAGCATCCTCTGCGACTTCAGTCGCAGAGTACCGGCCACAGCTAAAGATTCATATCTTTCATACTTTTATATCAACAATGCTTTTCTTATGGGAGTATTTCCTTAGAATGCGATTGTATCATAAGGAAGTGTAGAGAGCAGTCACTGCGACTGCAGTCTCAGAGCTCCAGCCGCAGCTAAGGAACCTTAAGATGACCAGGTAAAGGTGTGATTCCTAAGCTGCGGCTGGGGCTCTGCGACTGAAGTCGCAGTGACTGCTCTCCATGTTTACTTATGAGAGTGTTTCGTTAGAATGCGAATTTTGCAGGGGACTCTAGGACAGCGGTTTCCAAATGGGGTTCCGCGGAACCCTTAGGGGTCCGCGAAAAAATCCAAGGGTTCCGCCAAAAAGAATTTCAAAACGGGGAAAAATAAATTTTGACAAATTTTTTTCTTCGCCCAAGGGTTCCGCGGCCAAAACTAATTGGGAACCGCTGGTCTACGCACTGCATAGTATGCATAGTGCACTTGAAAAAGAAGAAATGTTGCTGTATTGTCCCACTAATTTGAAATTCTCGGGACGGACGTTTCGCGCTGACGTTTCGGCGCAAGCCGGTTCGGTGCAAGGACGGTTCGGAGCAAAGACGGTTCGACCGCAAGCCGTTTCGGCACGGAAATATAATTTTTGATAAAGATAAGTAGTGTACTTACATAATTTTATTACTGAACAAATAAAATTTGTTTTGAAATATATAATTTAACAAAATAATGATTGTACGGCCAGAGAGGAAGATTTAATTTTTACGATACAAATTGCATTGCAACACAAAACAAATTGCATACAAATACAAAAATAATTTAGAAACTTTGGGTCAGGTTAGGCAGTCAGGCTGAGCTAAATTTTGTTTTGTGATTTACGCGGTTAATATTAAACTTAAAACTTTTAATTTTTAACAATACAAACAGTACAAATTGAATACAACACAATGCAAAAAAAAATTTCAAAATTTTCGAAAATGGGGGGCCAGCGCGAAATTTTGTTTCGCGATTTACGCGACTAATGTTAAATTTAGAACTTACAATTTTAGCAATACAAACAATACAAATTGAATACAACACAATACAAACAAAAAATTTCAAAATTTTCAAAAAAGGGGGGCCAGCGCATAAAATGGTTTATCGCGATGTATAATTTTATGCTTCGCGAAATGAAAAAAAGATTTACAATACAAACAATGCAAACTGAATACAACACAATACAAAAAAAACATTTTAGTTTTCGACAGAACTTCACGCTCATCCTTTTATAGTTTTTTTTATTTATACAAAAACATTTGCTCAGTTTGATTATTTTATATTATTATTATTATTATATTATTTTAAATTAATATTATATATTAAATAAACAAAATTCATCATATTGATGAAAAATTCATAGTATTAATGAAAAAATCATTATATTAATGAATTTTGTTTTTCGGCGTAAAATTGATGAACTTTTCATCAATATGATGAACCATTTTTTCAGTGTTTTCAAAATTATAAATTAATAAGAAATTTTGCTTATTATAATTTTCAGATCAGATAAATGTATAGATAAAATTACTAATTATTATTAAATATCTTAATTATTTTATTTCATAAATAAATTGGTATAAAAATTTGATCAAGCAGAAACTTTTTAGGTTGAGAAAATGTGCATTACGGACATAAAGATATATTATAGATTAAGGTTATTCTATTAGAAAAATAGGTTAAGTACATTATTAAGATTTGTTGTCAAGATAATATGATTAATATGATTAATATTGATTAATATTATTTATTAGTAGTAGTAATAATCAATAATATTATGACCACAAATGTATGGCTAACTTAAATCAATTGAAAAATATTATTTTAGTTTTGACCGCCGCGCCGCGCCGGCACTAAAGTAAAACAATTATTTCACATAAAGTGAAATTAAATGAATTACATTTATTGAATATCAAAAGAAAAGTTATTTTATGTTGATTGAAAATAAATGTTTATTTTGCGTTTAACCATTAATTTGAAAAAAATTATTATATGAATTTTTAATAGCAATCAAATTACATGGAAAATTATTTATAACTTATTTTTTACATAATTTAAAAATAAATTATAATTTACAGATTAGTTATTAGTAAGTTCCTGAGTGATTAGGTACAGTAAAAAAAAAATAATAAAAAAAAAATTTTTAATAAAAAAAAATAAAAAAAAATTTTAAAAATAATAAAAAATTAAATAATAATATTTTTTTTGAAATCATTATTAAAATGTTTATTCGTATAAAAGCTGACAGTACAAATGATTTCGTATTAAATTCCGGACACAAAAAGGTACTACAGACTATAGACCGGATTTATATGCGCTAAAAACATCAAAATAAGAGTTTTATGCGGATAAAACTGTTGATATATGCAGTAAAATGTGCGGTAATAATGGATATATTATACGAAATTTCGATTATACGAAACCAAAAATATATCGCAAAAATTTTAAAAATTTATATTTTTTAGTTCAATATTTTCTATTAAAAATTATTTTTTATTATTATTATTATAATACAAAACTAATATTTTATTTAAATTTTCCGTTGCAAAATTATGTCGCTTATCGCTAAGCTAATCGGAAGGGGGAACTGGAAAAGTATTAAAAAAATTCAATTTACTTACCAAAAAAATAATAAATAAACAAAATAAATTTTTTTTTAAATATCAAAATCAAAAATATTGACTATATATGCGGTTATATGAGATTATATGTGGTTATATGCATTAAAAATTAATATATGCGGTAAAAATCTAAATATGAAATTATATGAGCAATAAAACTTTGTACTTTGATTTACTTCAATGAGAAACGTGTAGAAACCAAAAATCAGCTTTCTATGTTACATCAAACAAAACATGCCATTGCATACAAATCCGATCTCTAGCTTTCATAAGAATTTTTGGCAAAAACTTTTATATAACCGGTAAAAAAATAATAATTTATTATAACAGAGAAGTCAAAGTCCTTCGTCCTACGTAAAAGCATAGTGACTACATCTATTATTTTGTTTTTGTAGAAAGATTTTCTTGGCAGATACCTTGATAGTTTGTCATTTCAATCACTCAGAATAAAATTTTTACTCCACCTGGGATTGAACCGGAGATTTTGGCTTAATAGTCGACGCACATAAGTGCTAGGCCTTGACCGTCTTCGGTTATCTTCGGAATCGGGAAGTAATCACCACTTTAGACTTAAATAAAATTTTATTTGCTATTCAGAATACCTGCATACGTAGAACAGTGGCGGATCCAGACTATTGCCATAAGGGGGGGGGGGGGTAGACAACAAAATAAAAATAAAATAAATAAGAAAAAATTTTTGGTTTAAAAATTAACGTATTTTGAAGATCTAAGAGGGGGTGATCGCCCCCATTGCGCCCCCCTTGATCCGCCACTGACGTAGAAGGTAGAACTCATCAAAACAAACAAAAACCTTTTACAAATAGATTCAAACGCCGTTTAGTTATTCATCTATGTATTACCGTTACGTAATAAGTCACTTTCTACTCTGATTTGAATTGCATTATGAGCCACTTTCGGACACTAGTGCGGGAAATGACGTTAAAAATAAATTAGTTGCGCTGTTTTTTATAGAAAAAACGTACGTTTGTTGACATTAAGTGATAAATAAAATGCTGTAGGATATAAAATTTTGTATAAGAGTGCAGAAACGTCTCATTACCGCACTTATTCGAATCACGCGCATTCGATAATGACCTACTTTCTACATTGATCACATAAACATAAGAAAAATTTTTATTTTTTATGATCTACAATATTTTTAATTTTGCAGTAAAGGGGTCAATACTCAAATTTTGGTAGTTCTTGCATTAATATGTTGGAACTTTTTAAAAAGGTATGTTACATGTTGTTCGTTTGTTTATGTTAACTTATTGTATTATAACTTTATGTTGTACTTGAATATAAACAAATGAGTAACATATAAACATACCAAATAAAATCGGATAGCCGGCGGTTATCCGATGCAATCTTTCTGGTTTACAGTTTAAATACATTTTTTTGTTTATGAAATTTTATCCACTATTATCTAATATCATTATTATCATTATTATCTTTTAAGTTGGTATAATTGTCTTACACTCTTCTCCTTGAAAAAATTGCTGCCAAATTTATCTATTGAAGTTCTAAAGTGATAAAATACAATCAGCTTTCCTAAAAGAGCGACCCAAACTTTCGGGTATTTGTGGAAGTTCGTTGATGAAATATTCACAACATAGGTTAAATCAATCCTAACCTAACTTTTATAGACGGAAGAAAAAAGACAAAGTATGCTACTGGCTTTTTGGAAGTAGTTTTTGCTTTGTATTTTATAAACAAAGTTTATAAACAGACTCTGACTGTACTGATACACAACAGTAGTTTCTGCTGGATTAACCTAACTTAACCTAACCTAACTTTTTAAGATGTACGATGTAGTATTTTGTTCTTGTAATATTTTATGCAATTACAAAAATTTCTAAGTTGCTGACGCGAATTCAATACTTCATTCAGTTCATGCCAGAACTCTTTTTCGTATTCTCATCTTCAGAAAATCTTTACCGTTACCTAATATACAGCCAATGACATAATTTTGCGAATGCCTATTTTCATACGCATCTATAAAAGTCTAGACGATATAATTCATACTTTCTTACATCATAGCACATTTTGATACTACGGAAATGAATGCGGAACGAAATAAAATGATATCTACATATTATTTCCAATATCGCCATATCCTGATTTTTTTTCAAAAATTAATTGTTTAAAAATTTGCTCGAATTATGTATTGAAACCGATATAAGTTATTTAAAATTCCAGGCAATTTATGAAAACGGTTAAGTAAATAATTACACTTGGAGTACTGCCAGTCAGAGAACACTTTTTTATATTTTAATTTATTTTAATTTTTTTTTGAACGACGTGCATAATTTACCTAAGAACGTTGAACTTAAAAAATATTTTTACTGCGGATACTGAAAAAAATTTGTGCACTGAAATATAACTTGTGTTACCTATACAGTGAGCTCGTAACATTTGGAACAAATTCGAAGGAATTTTTTCAGAAACCTTCAGACACGTCAACTTTAGTTTTTAAATGTTACTTTTTTTGCCATTGACATTTTTTATCGTGTTTTGTTTTTGAGCTGTCACGTTTTCGTAAATTTTTTTAAATGGCAACCTCTATTTGTTATTACGGATTTAGATCAAACACAATTTTTTCAGAAAATTCTTCTAAAAAGTTTTAACAATTTTATTCCAAACTTTAAGAGCTTGCTGTATGTATAGTAATCATCAAAACTGCAATAATTGAATTTAGAACTTTCATATTTTCTCAGTTTTAGTAAAAATTTAAATTTATATAAAAACATTTGAACGATGGAAAACTATACCAAAGGTTTGTACACTTAAAAAAGAATTTATTTAAATCAAATGGCTTTAGTATACGTTTTATTCACAGCTAATCGAGCTGCACATCAGTTAAATTCCCAATTAATCGAGCTGCACATCAATAGAGTTGCTCATCATTGTTGCATATTTATCAATTTCCAGTTTTCTGATGATCCTGACTGAACGGCCGATGATGATGATTGTTCAAGAACGGTTTCAGCATTTAAACTCCATTGCTGATGATTACCTCGGATTGCAAAATACGAATAGTTCTAAAAATTTCCACCAAGCAGCTGTATATCTACGTATAAAAATTTTTTTTAAATATTCCAAGATTTCCAAGGAATTACTATGACTTACGAGTAGAAGAATTTGATTTCCAAACCAAAATTTCAATGGCTCTTCACTTTTTACTTATTCTTACTACTTTCTTTTTGCTTTTCCAACATCTCAAAATTTTTTCCACTGATTTATAAAAATTTCCAATATTTCCAAGAAATTTTCCAAAATTTTAAGAAAGAAAGATTTTGGAATATCTACCCTTTTGTTTTATCAGTAGGTACCTGTCCCTACTACAATAATTGGGTGAAGTCTGGTCTCAAACTCCGTTGGCACCCACCGGTATTTTCTCCAAGTTTGGCCAGAGCGTTTTTATTTAAATCTAAAAAAGGTAACTAATTAAAATTATGTCTTTTTGTGGTGAGTGAGTAATTGCCTCGCTGCATGACTGCGGTTTCGATCCTATTCGCGAGTTCTCACGTGACACTAATCTAGTCAGACGCACTGAAATAAATAAATTACAAAAAACCAAATACCCCGTAGATATTAAAACGGGAAGATTACTGAAAACCCATGATTATTAATTTTTTTAATTTAATTATGAATTAATCTGTTGATTTATAAATTTTTATATAGTTACCTAATAACAAAAAATAAGACGAAGTAATTATATTTAAATTATATTTTTATTGCAGAAAGAAAATACCAGAGCCGGACAAAAATTTAAGACTTTTAGAAAACCAGGACAACAATAATTACAAAATGGCAAGCAGTACTGAAATGGTGCCGGTTGATGAAAAAATGAACCAAGTAGCAGCGTCGGCTCCTTCAGAAATCGGTCGTGTAATTGAAAGCGACATCGATACAAATGAGGAAACCACATCGACAGAGGTAATTTCCTTAATTAATTTTGACTATTTAACTACTTATAATAACTAATAATGCTAATGTTTCTGAAGTCGTTCCAAAGCAGGCCATAAATTAATTAAATGGTACATTAATGTGTTTCGTTGTGCATTTCGACGCAAAATCAAAATTTGCAATTAAAACTAAGCAAATTTATAATTTAATTGGAGGCAATTAATTAATAGAAAGGAATTTGGATAACATTCAAATAGCTTTGCAGACACAATTAATACTGCTTAATGACGTTTTTGACAGGGCTTTCAGTTCAGTGCCATATTTTTTATTTTAGCCAAATGAAATACTAATGCCAACAAATAGTAATTTGCGGGATGCACAAAATAATTCAGTGGGCCAAAATTCCAAATAATTATCAATTTTAATTTTTAGGTCTCGAAAGATACGGATACATCAAAATTTCAAAAACAAAGCGAGGAATATGAAGCTAAAGGAAAAGCCGTTATAATTGGAACGCAAGGAAAAACTGAATCGTCAGTTGAAGCTAAGAGTAAAGATTCCGCAGCTCGTTCTGAATATTCGGAAGGTAACCGAAAGGTATTGTCTACCGAAACATCTTCTTCTAAAAGTTATAGTTTTGAAGAAACTACCGAATATGAATATTAATCAATCTTAAAAATTTTAAACTAAATCTTTAGAATAATGTTTGCGAGTTTGTTTGAATGTAAAGTTTATTTTAGTACCGCCTACTAATAGTGTGAAAAGTTTTATCATTTGATTTATTCATTTATATAAAAAACACAGGTCTACCGGGATTACTATGAAAGTTAGTAGTTTTAACAAAACGTATTTTTTGTTGTTCTAACAAAAACGGCTTCAACATAAAATAGTAATTTAGTCTAACAACTAGTTTTAGTTGTCTCAACAAATATTTTTAGGATCAGAAAAGTTTTGTTACAGCAACAAAAAACATTTGTCGTTGTAACTAAATCTTTGTCACAGCAACAAATAATTATTTTTCTGATATAAATCAAGGCTGAAGCATCCTGGTAGGCCATCACAGTTTAAATAAAAAATTCATTTTTGAAGTATGTGGTGGAAGAAAATTTTTGAGTATAAATTGTTTTATTGGCTCTTAGCGCAAGCCAATTTTCTTTGATTATTTCTTTATTCGTCAATAACAAGAATTAACATTTATATCATTTTTTAAAGTATGGTTTTGCATTTTGAGGCATTTGACTAAGTAGTATTTTTATAGAATGTGATAGGGAGAAAAGACACTAATTTAACTTTTTTTTTTGTGGGCTGTAACTCTGTAAGTTATATAGAACTGACTTTTTGGTATTTTTACTCATTTTTTTGTAATATTAATTTTTACAAAACTTTGGAATGTTTATCAATTTAATTTTTTTTTGTATAATAATTTCTTTAATAAAATTTCCTGCGTTAAATTGTTGTATTTTTTGCAGTAAACTGAGCTTCAAAATGTTACTCGTTTATTTTCCAGAGTGAAATGATTCTCAGTTCTATATAACTTTACAGTTTTATAATTCAATAATTGTAACGTTTTGAAGCTTTGGTTTTTCAATCTTACCCTATTTTTTCCAGACGTAATTTTAGCAAAATTTAGATGTGGAAAATTCGTGCTTTTTATATAAATCCGTATTGATCACATATAAGGTTACAGAATCGTGCTGAATCGAATAAAATTGATTTAATTTTTGAAAAATATAAAAATTTAATTCAACGAAATAACAGGAATATGGTACGAATAAAAAAGTATCCGAACTCTCGTTAACATTGCCTGTATAATAACTATATCATGATTGAATCAGTACTTCATTGTTATCCTATTTATAACTTTTATACTATTTATATATTATACAACAAATAAATGACGAAATAAAGTTTAAAACAAATTTGTAAAGGCGATTTATAAACAAAAAATTACAAAGGAACATTTAGATAAATAAGATAACAAAAACATTATAAAAGTGTAAATATAAACACAAAAGCACAAAAGTAAATTAAAGTAAACATAAATAAAATTTAGATTCAGAGATTATGCTAATAAAAAGGCCGGAGGTGAATCACTGCAATTGAATATGTACATCGTACTGCCATGAAGCAGTATCCGATTAAATACTTCTTTTTATTTTTTCCAGTACTACTACTTACTGCCGATACTTCTTTTATTATCTATTAAAACATGCCTACTAACTGCTTAATACTGCTAAATACAACCTAAAACTGCCATTTACTGCTGATACTACCCAATACTGCCGCTTACTGCTAATCTGCTCTTTACTACTGATACTGCCCCGTACTACTAATACTACCACTTACTGCCGACACTGCCATTTACTGCAAATATTGCAAAGTTTGCTACCGAATACTTCTTTTTACTGCTTAAATACTACTTGATACTGCCATATGCTGCTACGTACTTCCACTTACTGCTGATACTGCCTATACTGCTGTTTCGTGTACACTATATACTGCCATAGTGATTCATCGCCAAAAAGGATTATGGACTGTTTTGAGTTACGTAGATGCATTTTCTTAACTCAGCTAAATCAGAGCTGTCCAAAGCACTTTGTGAAAGTAATTCAGGTACCAATTACCAAGTACTTTGTTAATGCTAAAAGTACTTCAAGTATCAAATACGATATTTTCTTAAAAGTACTTGAAGTATCAACTACTCAAGTACTTTACTAAGAAAATTATTTCAATATCACCAAGTACTTATCAAAAGTAATTCAAATATTTCAAATTAATCAAAAAGTAATTCAATTACCACTAAATTACTTAAAGTACTTAAATCATCCAAAATAAAGAACTTCAATTACTCAAAGGAAACGTACTTCAATTACTTTAAAGGTACTTGAATTACCCAAATTTCGTTAAATCCAATTACCAAACACTCAAGTACTTTTTCGAAGTACTTCAACTACCACGTACTTTTCAGTAAGTTTTAAAATTATTCAAATTAAAGCAATTCAAGTACCTACTCGAATTACTTTTTGCAAGTCTTTTACTTAAAATACTTTCAACTCTGAAAGCAATAAGGAAAATCATTGGATGTACATAAATAGTGTGGAATAAGTAGATTAGTAAAAAACTAAAAAATTTGCTCAGTTGTCATTCTCATCCAGGCAAATTCAATCAAGTCCTCTTCTCCTATAGGAAGTTGGTGACAACTGTTCTGACCAGGTTTTGAAGTTCATTGCGGGTCAGTTTCTGATGTTTCGGAGTCATCCATTTTGCTTCTTCCCAGGCCCCAATTTATTTTATATAGAGACAGTGGCCGATTTGCAAATTTGCCGCCAGTAGGCTATTCAATTTTTGTCGCCCCTACTGACCTCTAAAATTCGATACCCTAGTTATTCAAATTATACACAATGATTAATAAAACAATAAATAACATTTATTAAATTTAAATTGTAATATTTGTCGCCCCTAAAATCTGCCGCCCTAACCTTCAGCCTGCTCTCTCTTTAATAAAAGATTTTAGCATTTCAAGTAAAAAACTGGGTTTTTTAAAAATATATGGAATGCCCTCCAGAGCAATTTAAGATTTTCTAAGATTATTCCCGAATATCTTATTTGCTAAGGTCCAGTATTTCAGTTACTAGTTAAACTAAATTCAATGATTAACTTACGTTTATGGCTACCTGATTGGTCAGGATCTTAGTTTAAACCACAACTGAAATACCGGCCCTAAGAGTTCCAAGAACTGGAACGTTTTGCTCGTTTATGTAGGTCGCCGTTGCCACTTAATACCATAAAATAAAGGTGTTAATCCGGTGGGTCTGGGGGGCGTGGAACGCCCTCCAGTGCAATCTTTGTTAATTATCGCGATGGTAAATATCTCGAAACGTTGATAACTGAATAACCCGTGAAGAAAAAGCAAATAGTGCACTGGAGGGCATTCCATGCCCCCCAGACCCCTCGGATTATTCCTACCCTTTGCTCGGGCAGTGGCGGATTTGCAAATTTATGATTAATAAAAAAAATTAGTAAAATTTACTAAATTTAAATTGTAATATTGAAAAACTATTGGAATATTTTAAAAATTCATGATCACAAAAGTATATTTTACAGAGCGAGTAATTTTTCATATACAGACGTAAGATTTGCCGCCCCCTAAAATCTGCCGCCCTAGGCTTCAGCCTACTTAGCCTGTTAGTAAATCCACCACGGTATAGAGAGTTTCAATGTTATTCCATAAGCATCCATTTCTTCATACCATCTAGCAACATGGATTATACGTATCACCTAAAGGATCTATATCGCAACTTAAAATATAAAGCTACTTTGGATAACAGCGTACTAATTTTAATAAAACCTGCTCTGTGTACAGTACAGTACAGCAAGGTACGGACATAATATAAGACATGCCTCCGATCACTATTAACTTACTCCGTCGAAAGCAAATACTCTGAAGTACAGAAAAATTCCGGAGCCGGACATTTGAACTCGAGAACGTTTGAACGGGCTTTTGAACGCGAGAAATGAGATCTAATTGCATCCCCCCTTCATTATATTTAAATATTATTATTATTATTATATTATATTTTTATAATTAATTTTTATTTAATTTATTTAAATTATATTTCAATATAATAAAGACATTTGAACGCAGGGGCGTTTGACATAAGAAATTGCACTTATGCATGGACTTATGACCGGCGCACTTTATTATAACCAAATTAGGAGCAAACCTTAATTACATAAGGGTTTGGAAGAAGGGGAGTTTATTAATTATTATTTAAAATAATAGTATTTTTTAACAGTCTAATAATCGTTTAGAATTATTGCTGGTAATTAATTACAAAGTCGTAAATATTACACATCGAGAGACCCCAGTCCTAGTAGCACACTTTGCCGAGTAGAACCTGGCTAGAAAGATATTTTTAGTGAGTACCGACTCTCCGCACCCTCTGCTCCGGTCCCTTTCGTTCCGAATCGTTTTGAGAAACGCAACGATAGCAAAATCTCGGATTTACCCTAAAATCTAATCATCTTATTGTTGTAAGCATTTACTAACAGGTCCCGGGTAGTTAATTGAATGAACCAATAACAGATACTAACAGATACTGAACATTTAGGTTCTTCTTCTTCCAGTTTTAGGCTAGGATAAATCCTGTTTGCCTTGCCCTCGGACTGTCTTCGATAGAAGACAGAGCTGCAGTCTGTGATTTTTTGTTGGTGAAGCAAATCATCAACCCAGGGGGTCGACAGCTTTACGTGCCCTCCGAAGCACGGAGACATTCATAAGAAATTTTAGACTCTTTCCGGATTCGAACCGGATAACTTAGTGTTAGCAGTTCTTCAGCTAACATACTAGGCTAATGACCGTCTCACATTTAGGTTTTTTTTATTTAATTTGATATTTTGATCTATAATTTTTCAAATAAACAATTCAAATAACATCAAATAAACAATAAGGGGGGTGCAATTGTATCTAATTTCTCAAATTTCTCCAAAAAAAATGTGTTCAAACGTCTTTGCGTTCAACCGACTGCGTTCAACCGGCCGCGTTCATTTGACATTTGTCCTAGACCAGAAGAAATCACATTGAGAACAATTGCTAGAGTTAACCTTAGAGATAGAAGTAAGAATCAGAGATAGGATAGAAGGAATGACACGGAATGATTATGAGGAGAGAATGAACCAAAGCAGATTAGCAAACATCTCAAATGCTGAAGAAACCTAACTTTAACCGATTACTAGGAAAACTACTAAAAAAGTGGTAAGGAAGTTTAACATCAGCATTCCAAGACACTCCTTAAGAAGATGCGGAATAACAAAATTAGATTTTCACAAGACTATCCTACCTTAGAAGATAAAGATGTGGTAAAGAAGATAAAGACGAGGACGGGACATTTCGCTGTCGCCGTTTCGCCGTTGCCGTTTTACCATAGACTCATTTTGCTATTGAAAATTTAGCATTTATTTTTTTAATGTTTTCGATTCCGTCTACACATTACTTTCTGATGCCAATCTATTTTTCTATTTCTTAAATTTTTTATTTTTTTTTATTTTTTTAGCACGTTGTGGATTTCAGTTACAAAGTGAAAGAAAAACATAAATGGAAGAAAATGATCGTAGTCCTAATTGATAATTGCCAATAATAATGACATTAATTATTTGTCAATAATGATTAGAAATAAATAAAGGCTTCACAATTTATTATCGTCATACACATCATCGTGCATCCGATGGTTGTTTGTAGAAAAAACTTGAGGCTAGAACCGTTACTATAAGTCGCTATACTAAAGCCACTATTTTAGAATTTTAAGTTTTTCTAAGTTTTCCGAGAGTTTCTAATACTACACCTTTTCCACCAGTAATTCAGAAATCGTCAACTGTAATTCAGATTTGCCAGTTGATATTCAGAAACCGTCATTTTTTGAAATTCAGATTTGTCAACTGATATTCAGATTTGTTAAGTAATATGCAGAAATTGTTAATTGTAATTAATTGTAATAAATATAAATTTCTATTGACGATTTCTGAATATCAGTTGACAAATCTGAATTACAATTGACGTTTTCTGAATAGCAGTTGATCTTTTCGGAATTACTGGTGGAAAAGGTGAAGTTTGTCTGGAAGAGTGGAAGTTACCAAACAATACTTGCAGACAAACAGCCCTTTGCGGTGTCAATTTATTTTTCTTCAAAAAAAAATCCAAAAATTATTCCATAAAATAATTTCCATTTGAAATGCAATTTAAATAACTTTAAACCAATTTTCATATTTTAAATGGAAATGATAAGTCACAGGAATTCCTTATCCACGCAGATGCTCGCCGTAAACACAAATTTTACTCTGCCTTCGGCAAAACCAACTACAACTTTAAAATATCGAATTAATTAATTAACGGATCCAACCACAACTTCAAAGATCCATAATCCAAATTCAAAATCCATACAAATTTGTCCAAACTTTGGACAACTTCCAAAAATAAAACAAAACTATTGTTTTTTACGCACTCCAACTCAAAACTTTATTTCGCAAAATCTCAAAAATTATGTCCAAAATCCCAAACTAGGAACGCAAATCTAAAAAATCTTAGGACTCGTAAAAATTCATCCGTGTGCCTCCACGGACACGGCTGGAAGTTCTTATCATTTGTCTTTCGGTGCCAACATTAAAATTATTAACACCAAAAAACCCACCAAATTCAAAATTTTACAAATTAATATGACCCTGGGAATACCATAATGAGAGTAATGAAAACGGAGATTTATTAAATTTATTGTACCCTTTTTACCTAAGATTTCTCCCGGATCTTCTTGGATTTTCTCAGATTTTCTTTCAGTTTTACACTAGATTTCCTCCCTTGGAGACCCCAAAAAATGGAGTTTCTATATCCCAAGAAGGCAATACTGTGATTAATTAACAAGAAGGGTAGGTTATCTTGAAACCTGATATAGTCAAGGTCACTCTAACCACAGGGCTTTATGTGACAAACTCCGGCACATCAACTTTTTGGGCAGCAATCTTGCTTGCACTCCAATATTTTAGCGTCAGAAAACCTGCAAAGACATTTGATGTCTAAATAAGTTAAAACTATTGAATCTACGTACCTAATTCTCCCAAGATGCTGTTGTCTTAATAGTAAAAATGATTGACACTATCAGTCTTGACATTTCATGATATTTCCAAATTTTAATTTGTCAAAATTTATTATAATAATTTAATATTTAAATTAATAAAGAAATGGTTAATATTTTCATATTTATCTATGAATTCAAAGTATAAATAATAAAAATTAGATATACTGAATGATTTTTATTTTCAGGAAGAACTAAACAATGAACCAGAGCCACCTCCTCCAGATGAAAGCAAAAATCTTGCAGACCAGAATCAAACAGTAAAAGCAAATTTGTACAAACCACTGCCACCAATAAAATCATATGAACCTCTTAAGCCTTTTGACACACACAATTCAGATTTCATTAAACCACTCGACACTCAAAATCCAGATTTCTTCAAACCAATTGACACACAAAATTCAGATTTTATCAAACCATTTGAACCTATCAAGTTTTTTGAATCCAACGAAAATGGTGTCAAACCGTTTGAACCTCTCAAATCATTTGAACCTCCGAGATCCTTCGAAATTGCAAAGCAAATCACAAGTTCTAGTAGTTTTCTCAAATCAGAATCGGAGAAGTCAACAAATTCTTTCGAAACACCTAAAGAGAACGTTTCTAATACATTAGATAATTCAGATCCACTTAAGAACTTTAAAACGTCAGAATCTTCATTCTCGAAAACTATAGAGCAGGATGCCGATGGCAATAAAATTTTTTCAAATATTTCTGAAACGAAAGAATCGTCTTTAATTTCAAAAAGTTCAAAAGTAAATGACATTTTTCCACCTCCACACGAACAGCTTTCCACTTTTCAATCCATTCATTCAAACGATAGCATTACCACGTCCAAAAATTGGTCAACGCAAAAATCAGAAATCAAAGAAGAAAAAATTAAGAATCAGTTAAAAGAAATCATATCGGAAATCGATACCTTTGCTGCGAAAGATAAAGAGCTTACCGATACTATCCAAACAAAACGTGAAGAGGTTTCACAGAATGGGAAGGAATATCAGTATACTTATGATGACTACATGAAAGGCTTAGCTCCAATTTCTAACGTAAGTACAATTTAATTTTACTCTAATTAACCTTTATGTGACTGAAAAATAAAACACCTTCTAATGACGGCATAGGTACCCTGGTACCTTCGCATATTACATGCCTTCATGCGCTCTAAGCAGAGTTATATCCTCGATAGGGGTAAAACGATATTATTTATTGTGCTGTATGTATGGCAAAGATACCCTTTCTGATTTTTGTAGCAAAAAATTACAACTGTTTTCAGTTATTATAAAAATTAAATTTATAATTTTAACCAGGATGTCTCAGTTGACAAATTACTAAACACTGCAAATTCTTCTCTAGGTCAGGAATTATGTTTGTGCTTTCAGTGTTATCTCAGCAATATTAATAGGTATACATTAACATCGCTCAATAAGTCCGTAGGATAGCTAATAAAACAACAATATTTTGACATAATTTGAATTTATTCATCAATATAGTTTCCTTTTGAGGCGATACAGTCAGTCCAACGCTTCTCTAACTTTTCGATACCATGTTTGTAGAACGATTTATCTTTCCCTTCAAAATATGCCTCAGTTTCGGCGATGACCTCATCATTCGATCCAAATCTCTTTCCCTGGAGCATCCTTTTGAGATCCGAGAACAGCCAATAATCGCTGGGGGCCAAATCTGGCGAGTACGGTGGATGGGGCAACAATTCGAAGTGCAATTCATTCATTTTCACCATCGTTTTCATCGACTTGTGACATGGTGCATTGTCTTGATGAAAGAGAATTTTTTTCTTCTTCATGTGCGGTCGTTTTGCGTCGATTTCAGCCTTCAATCGTTCCAATAATGCCATGTAATATTCGCTGTTGATTGTTTTACCTTTCTCAAGATAGTCTATGAACAATATACCATGACTATCCCAGAATACGGAGGCCATAACCTTGCCAGCAGAGATTTGAGTCTTTGGGCGCTTTGGGCGGCTTTCACCGGCTGATGTCCACTCAGCCGACTGCCGACTTGACTCAGGATTGAAGTGGTGGATCCATGTTTCGTCCATTGTGACATAGCGACGCAAAAAATCCTTTTTATCACGGTTAAATAGGGCCAAACATGCCTCAGAATCATCGATTCGTTGTTGTTTTTGGTCCGGTGTTAGCAAACGCGGCACCCATTTCGAACAAAGCTTCCGCATACCCAAATGTTCATGCAAAATGGTAAACACACTGCCTTCAGATATCTTTACGGCCTCAGCAATCTCCTTCAATTTCAATTTGCGGTCGGATAAGACGATTTTGTGGACTTTTTGTATGTTTTCTTCAGTAACTGCCGAATTTGGGCGACCGGAACGTTCAGCATCATCGGTGCTCGTACGACCACGTTTAAAGTCACCAAACCACTTCTCAACCATTTGCCTCGATGGAGCAGAGTCCGGATAACATTTGTCAAGCCACTGTTTAGTTTGCACCGTATTTTTTCCCATCAAAAAGCAATGCTTAATGAGCACACGAAATTCAGATTTTTCCATTTTTTTCAATTCACAAAAGTTGATTTAATTGTTCACACTGTAACTTGGTAAATAATAGTCCGAATGTCATGAAATTTTGACAGGTTATCGTTTGAAGGTTGCCACTTTCTAAAAATCATAAGTATTCTGTATTTGTGTTGCCATCTATATGTCATCCTACGGACTTATTGAGCGATGTATATGTAAATAAATCGAGTATCAATCGAATTTTGTTTGAATGACTGCTTCCGCTGGATTAACTGGAGTTAAAATAGATTATGAAATTCATTTTTGTTTTAAGTCGCCTTTTAAATTTAAAAGCCCTGTTAAATTTTATTATGCAATTGGCCCTAAAAAGCTTTGTTCTAAAATCAATTTTTATAACAAAAAACATTTCAAAATGTTCAATTTACGTTGGGTAACATGAGAATATCTGAATTGTTCCAAACTCAACGACTTTAAACACAAAAGATATGAATGCTTCAAACTGCAAAAGGTACCCGGGTACCTGTCCAGTCACATAAAGGTTAAAACTGCAGTAAGTTGAGGAAAATATTTTTAATTTTCACTATGTGTACTGAAGATGACGCAAGGTCGCAACCGGTTTAGCCTACATTTTTTAAGTTATTAGCTAAATTTCAGCCTCAGTACACCACCTTATGAAATAAAATCATTAAAAAAAACTTATTAATTGTTTAACTTTAACAGTTTTTATAATTACTTCTAACTTCATGTTTGTTTTTAACTTCAAGTTGGTAACTAAATTCTAAACATTTTTTTATTTCTCCAAAGTCTATACTTTATTTGAAAGGTTACGTTTTTTTAATGTTTGATTCTATATTTTCTGAAAATCATTTCATTGGTTGAATATTGCGAAACATAATTTTTAAAAAACGTAAACTTTTTAATAATTTATTTTTACCTTTAAAACAAAGTTAAACTAAAATGACTTCATGCAAGTTAATAATTTTATACGTATAATATATGTAGATACTAATAAATAATAATAAGTAATTATAAATAATCCTATTGCATGTTATAGCAGGATGTAACACCTACTAGAAATACATGGGTTGCACGTTTACCATCTTCTTTACAACAACTACCTAAACCACGTCCTTTGTCGTTACCATCTGATTATATACTAGATGTCATGAAAAATACACATCAGGTACATTAAATTATAACTTATAAGATTCCTAGCTGAATACCCGACTTCGCAAACAAACAAACACACTCGTTTTTATACATGTTGACGACATTTTGCAGTTTTTCTTTTATTTTACGAATTTAATGCGATCTCTCTCTGTCCTTTCAAATTTGTTTAAATTTTTTGCATAGAAACCTTACCCGAGTCCTAGTGAGCTAGTGTGCAAACTTGGGTTGAAATTGGTCAAATGGTCTAGGAGAAAATAGGGGACAAACAAACAAACAAACAAACAAACATTTTTATATATAGAGATAATGCTTAAACTTGTCTTTAAAATTCAAAAATTAATAGGAAAGCAACAAAATTAAAATTAATTCCAGGGGGTTACCTTGTGCTTACCTTGCTTAAGGGGGCAAAACACTGTAACTACTCAAAACATGATGATAATTTAGAGAATTTTTATAGAAAAATTTACACAAAAAACAACACAATTTTTTTTATAATTTATAAAACTTTTCAATACATTCATCTATCACCGGCATTCCATTTTTTGTGAGCATGAGACTCTTTTTTTATTAAGGTTTAAACAATCAAAATCTAAATTAAATTAAAACTTCACGTTAAATAAAATGTGCGCGACAGTCGGTCACTGCCCAAACAAAGCTTACAATGCCAAATTTTGGAATTTTATATCTTTAATATTCATCAATTTTTATCAATTGCAATATTTTCAATTACAATTTATTACCATCCACTCCAATTTTTAGCTTCATCCAAATCTCATCCAACTTTCTCCAAATTTTAGGACAATATAACAAAATCTTACGAAAATATAATCAATTTTTATTCACAAGTCCAGCTCAAATAAATCGCAATACAAAATTTTACGGGATTAAGGTGCCACCTCCGCACTTGCGGCTGGCTCAACGGCAAAAGCCTAGTCTTTTCCCCACGTTTGCACAATGCCAACTTCATTGGTAGGTAGGCGGAAAGAAAAATTTTACAAAATTTACACGTAAATAATCAATATGAATTTTGGCAGTGGCAGAACTTCAATGCGCGAGACCCCGCCCATATGCATCATGAAAAAGTAAATCAAATATCTCTCTCACAATATGCTGGCAACGTCTTTGAGGTATTATATTCCTAAATACTGCTCAGCCTAGAGCCTGTGACTTCTTCATAAAAAAAAGTTTTTAAATTACTTGAATATTTGCTTCAATTCCGATGTCTCTTCTATAAAGCTCTCTATTTCTCCCGATTTCTCGCTTCCCAGTTTTCTTGTCTCTGAAAATGCTCTGCGCCAGGATATAGGCTTTTACGGTAGAGATAAATATATTTATTTTTTAAATATTATTTATTCTGCCAGCCTTCAAACAGATATTGTTCCAAACACAAAGACTGTAATAATAATAAAAATAAATAACGAATATACGAGACACTTCCACCTATCAGATCATTTTCAAAATTTATAGTAGAAACGTTAGAACCCAAATCATATTATGTTCTGTATTTTTTTAGTTTCTTTATTTTTAATTTCTTTAGGTTGTAATAAAAATTTACCGAAAAAAGTCGAACCTTACCGAACCGGTTTGCACCGAATCGGCTTGCGCCGAAACTTCCTAAACCGAAAAATTTATATCCAACATACTCAAAAATTATGCTAAACGAAGTTCTACCAACTTATAGTAATGGTACAGACATTACTACTATAATGATTACCAATGCTCTTATTTTTTTTTTATAATTTGGTTTTAAGATCTGCAGATAATTTGTTTTATATTTAATCTAGTTTTCATTTAATATATTCAATAATGCAGATTAAAATTTTTTAAACTTTATTTTGCAATAATTTAAATATTTGCAAAATTTTAAATGAATTTCAGTATTTTATGTAGTTTTTTTTAAATTTTTTTTTCAAAAATATAAAAAAATTAATTTTTGTAATTTTTTTATTTTTATTTTTATATTTATTTTTATTGCAATTCGATAATGTTTAAGAATTCTTAAAGGCAATTTTTGTTTAGGAATGAGGAATTAAGTATTAATGAATAAACTAAATATATAATTAAATAAAAAACAGTACCAATTTTAAAAAAATATAAGAAATAAATTAAAAACAAAAATAAACAAATAAAAAATTTACATAGGTGAGAAAAACTATGTGTACAGGAGAAAATCATAATATTGCTAATTAAATTTGATATAATGAAAACGCAAAATTAAAAACAAAAAACATAAAAATACACACAAACCGCCAACAAAATGCAAAAATGCCACTTCTGGGAATAAAAACTTTTTGTCAACAGGGAATTATATCGATCGTTACAAGACAAAGTTTTGTACACTAAATTTCCTTTCATAAAATTTTTGAAAATTTCCCCGGATTGTCTTAAGATTTTCTTAAAAAAAAGTTAAAAAAGAAAACCTAATCTGTAGTATTCCTAAGATTTCTTATTTCCTAAGATCTCCTAGGATTTCATAAGAATTCTTAAAATTTTCTAATTTCTTTAGATTTCCTACATTTCTGCGGATTTTCTATTTCTTAAATTTTGTTTGGATTTTGTAAAATTTCCCAGAATTCGTAAGATAGCATAGAATTTATCAAGATTTTCCTTTCACTGTTATACCAGATTTTCCAGCAATTTTCTTTTCTTATCAACTACCTACTTTTACATATATATATATCTATAAGACATAATACCAATACAATTATAATAAAATATTTTATTTTTCAGTTTTCTCAAGAAACAAACAACATCTATAATAGTTCATTTTACCAAGAATCTCTATACAGCAACGTAAGTAACTGTTTGCTTTTAACTACTTTGTTTGTATTTTTAACATTGATTTGAAAATGCGCATAACCAGGTGTTATATTTTTGTTCGGAAAATTTTGGAAATTTATTTTATTTACATTATATTATATTTATATCTATCGACGACTTTTTAACATAATAATATTAAAGAATTTGATAAGAAGTAGTATTTTTTAAAAATGGTTTCATTTATTATATATTAATTGTGTACTGGAATTCCGTTTACCACTTTCTTTTATATAAATACAGTACTCTCTCTATAATCCGGCACTTCACTTTTCCGGCTTTGCCAGTAATCCGGCGATTTTATACAGGCAAGTACCAAGCGAGTAGCTCGGAAATTTCGAGCGTGAATTGGAGACAAGTATCTACTTTGTCTGACAAACTTCTTAGTTTGGATGAACTATCCGTGGTTCACGTCTAATGGATGTCAAATTAAAATCTGACAGAAAGACGCACAAACCTACTACAAATGTACAAATACATTAAAAGGTTTCACGTCAGGACTGTAAGTAGCTGGGTAACCATTTGCACCTTTGAATCCGCCGGAAAGCAAGCACCAGCTTCGCGCATACTTTTCTCATCTGCAGATTAGAAGTCACAATCTCTTGAATGGTATTTTTTGGAAAGTTTATTGTAGGTGCCATTAAACGAATACTCAAACGACGGTCTACATCGAAGAGCTATCCAGCGCGGGCTTTCGAAAAATTTCCACTGAGGAGACTTGCCGAGATTCATAGAAAACTTGATGGCAATCCTTTGCTCAATTGAGCAAAATTGAGATAGTAACAAGATTCACAAAAATGCCTGTTCTTACTCACTGGATAGTTGGAGACAACTGAGCGACCGCGCGTGCGTAAACTGCCTGTAGATATTAACTTTTATCTTCTTTGTCCGCACATTTTTATGGATTCCAGGAACCAATAAATTCTTTAAAATATTTGCCCCATAAAATAACAGAAGTTTCTTCTATCAATTTTATAAACAGTCCGCACGTTTTTATGGATTCCAAGAACTAATAAAAAATCTTATAAAATATTTTCCCCATAAAATAAAAGAATTTTTTTCTATAATTTTTTTATAAATTTTTATGGCTTCCAGGAACTGTTAAAACCAGTGTTGAATTCAGACCTTTAACCCCGGGGGGGGGGGGGGGGCAAGTAAAACTTTGGGGGGGGGCACAAAATACAAAAAACCCAAAAATGTATGTTTATATTAAATTTTGGTTTTATTTCAAAATGTTTGAAATTTTTTTTTTTCGGGGGGCATTTTGTAGGCTCCGGCACCCTTCTGGATGCAACACTGTTTAAAAGCTTTCACGAAACTGATGCACCCAGTATGCATAATAAGATATTTTTCTGTTCAAAAAGCAGAGCTTTTAAGAAAACAAGTACAGTGAGTTTAATCAGATAGAAGGGATGTGGGTTTGGAATTACAAAGGATGTCAGAATTAAATTTATTTTTTAAATATTTTTACTTTACAACAAATATTTATTACATCACCACTTTTGGCACACAAATAAAAAAAAATTTATTAAAAGCAGTATCGAGATCATTTGCTTTTAGTAGTAATATGATTTACGACATCAAGTTATCAAATGATAATTAACATTTCAAATCACCTGTCATTTTTATTTACCATATAACACGCACCAACGTAAATCTTATGGGTAAACACTGGAAATTGTTATTTGGATTTGTTCCAACTGGCCAAAACACTTTGCTCCTAGATTATTTCTAGGCTTCCACCTTGTTGAGCTTTTCAAGCTAAGCATTGCCGATATAAATTGCTTAGTTGCGTTCTTATCAGTTTTTTAATTAATTAAAATGTAGTGCAATTGAGTATAATATATAAAAATTGTGCGTGTTTTTGTGGTATTTATAATCTCACTTGTGGATCGCATTAGTTAAACCTGATCGATATATAAAAATAAAATTTTAATTTTAAACCATAGTGAAGTTTTTCGAATAACATCTACTTTTCATTTATTTGAGAGAAGATAAACAAAAATCGAGTATTTTTAAACTTTCCAAACTAAATTTTCAAATATTCAAAATCATTAATTTTCTGTTGTGGTCTCTTATAATTTTTATTCGTCATTTCGCCAATCTGGGTTTCTTGAACTGCAATTTATTGGCCAAATGTACTTTGTGGAATTGTTTGAGAACCACAATCTGCATCAAAAATAAATTTTTAATTGTCTTGGCACTTACGTAGGTTCAATTTTCAATTTTCAAAAAATTTTGTTTATTTGAAAATTTTCAAAATTTTTCAAAATTCAGTAGGAGAGAATAGGGTAAATTCGGACCTGGATCAACTCCGATCACTAAAATTTACTGCCAAAAATTATAATTAAAAGTGCACAAATTGGTGTTGATAGTCTGAATGTAGAAAAATTTTTAGGTAGATTTATAGATCCGCATAAATTTTATCGCGAATTTTGTACAATGCCCAAATATTCATATCAAATTATACATAATTAACGTCTACTAAGCATAATCATTAAATTCATGCTTAAAGTACGGTCTAGGACATTTCGCCGTCGTCATTTCGCAGTCGACCCAATTCGCCGTCATAAATTTACTATTTAATTGTTTAATGATAACATTAGCATCCTTAGGATTTTTTTAAAAGGTGAGAAGCAAACTCTACATTTTTAATATTCGGTACAATAATATAATATATTACAATTTTAAAATTAACGAATTTATTAAACAATAAAATTTGAATTTTTGTTGTTGTTGCATCTAGAATAAGTTCACTTATGTTGTATAATCAAGAATTTAAAAAAAATTTTAAACTAATTAAGGTGATTCTGTAACTCATAAAGGAGCTTTACAAAATGGAATCCTTTCTGAAAAGATAAACTTATTATGTAACTAATCCTTTAATGACAGATTGTTTTTAAAAATCGATCTTTATAAAGTGGATTTTACAAAGGAATTCCTTTATGTTTAACGATTGGTAAGCAAAAATTGATAGGTGAGCAAATTCTTTACATAAATGTGTCTTTTACCAATGCTTTAACATAAAGCCATTCCTTTTTAAAATCGACTCCATAAAGATCGGACTTTAAAGGACAGTCTGTCAATGAAGGATTCTTTATAGTTACAGAATTAAGTTTATCTTTTCAGAAAGAAATCCTTTTTGTAAAACTCCTTTATGAGTTACAGAATAACCACCTAAAACTCTGATTAAAATTATACATACTTATGTTACATACATATCTATATTATCGGTTGTAACAGTCCTGAGAGAATGCCGGCTTGGACAAAGATTGCACAAAGACGCAGCTTGAAGGCAATCCTAACCAATCCTAAGTATTCTCTGAGTACTGTCTACTTGATTACAGCACAAAAATTATCAATTTCGATATAAATACTCGCGAAGTGCCCATCGTGAAAAAAGATTTGTTGTCGTAACAAAGTAGTTAGTAACTATAGCCTAACAGAGTTTTTTGTTGTTACAACAAATTTTATGCTGTCACAACAAATATTTTTTGTTGGAAAAAAAATTTTGTGCTGAGTATTAAAAAACTTTGTTTTCATCCAGTGATCGCCAACCCCTCGATCGCAAAAGCAATTCTGGTAGCTCACAACATATTTTAAAAATACAAAATTTTAAAAACAAATAGTTAATAATAAGAAATATAAATAATTAGTAGAATAAATACATGAATGTCGAATATATCTGTTCATTATTTAATTTAGGTTGGCTTACGACTAGGTCCTAGGTAGCTCACTGTTAAACATCCTTATTATGGAATTTTTTATTAGAAAACTATGCAATGTAAGAAATAAATGTTAGTTCTAGAGTTCGGTAGTAAATATTATATTACAGTCAATGATGACAATTGGGCCATTGACGTCAATGGCCGGACAATAACGTAAATGCCTAGCTTAGTTGGGCATTGACGTCAATGACAATGCATTTTGGAAGATGTTGACATTTAAAATTTTATATTTAGCTTTTACATCATTGCCTGGGCTATGACGTTAATGAGCAATACAGGTTGGGCAATAATGAAACTATTATTCTACAAATTCCATCAGATTCTATATTCACACCCGTTTCGTACTTCTTCGAGTTCGAGCTTCCCTGCAGTAGCGCCAGCCAAAACTGACGCTACGCAGCCTTTCGCTGCGCTCCGGGCCGTTTTAGCTAGCGCAACCATGGCAAATCACGGATTCATCTTAAAATGAGTTTGCGTTTGTCTAAAAAAAAAAAAAGGCTAATAACTTATTCTAGGTATATACCTATATACTCGAGAGGCACGTTACGTGTCAAATTTTTCTACTATAGATTTCCTTCTACGAAAAAGTTTCAAAGATTTTCCTCCTGGATTGCTTTAAGATTTCTTTTGAAAAAGTTGCGAAAGCAGAAAAATTAAAGAAAGTCCATCTAATAGTTTTCCTAAGTTTTTCTAATTTTTTAAGATTTCTTCAAATTTCCCTGATTTTCTCAGATTTCTCTTCACTTACGCATCACATTTTTCCCAACAATTCCCCCTCGGTCGACCTTGATATGCTCGTTTCATTCCGGTGTTATTTTCGTATATCTTCAAGTTCGGCGTTTCTTAGAATCCGGATCCCGAATCTTTAAAAAACATTACATGACAAAATTTTTCGATTTCCCCAGATTTTCCTCCTGTATTGCCTTAAGATTTTTTTTAAGTTGCGAAAGCAGAAAAAAGAAAGAAAGTCCATCTATAGTTTTCCTAAGAATTTCTACAATTTCATCAAATTTTTCTGCTTTTTTCACATTTCTCTTCACTTACGCATCAGATTTCCCCAACAATTCCCCCCTAGGTCGACTTTGATAATAATGCTTACTTCAACATAAGCTACTAAACTCCTCCATTTGGGTGCGTGAATAAAGAAAAAAGGATATATTGGAAGGTATTCCATACCTCCCAGACCTCCCGGATTTATACCTAAGGTGTATGTCTTTAGGAGTAGATTTCCTACTGACTTCTATGAGAAAGGGAAGGAAAAGGCTTTCTGTTGTATTATTTTATAAACTCTAAATTCGCATCTTCTCTGAACTAAAACTAAAATAAAATTTTTCTAAAGACATCTATAGAATGTCGAGTGAAAGAGGTTTAAAAACGAAGTTGATCAAAATTAGTACCATTGTTGAAGAAAATCATGAAAGTACTTCCCCTTAACGCCAAACAAAAGCTGACTACCATACTAAATAAAGAGACGAAAAATTAGATTTTCATTACGATACTCTTTAGATTTTCTAATTTTCTGAGATCAATTTTCTGGGATTTCCTAAAATTTCCTTAAAGTTTCTAAAATTTTCTTACTTTTCCTAAGATTTTCATAGATTTCTGTGGATTTCCTTTTGAATTACCTATATTTTCTCAGATTTCCTAAGATTTCCTTCGACTTATACACCAGATTTTCTAGCAAACCCGCTTCCGAGTTCTGAGTTCGTTAATTTTTAAATTTTAATATTATATTATGTTAGTTTAAGCAAACATACCCTAGATACGGACCTGGTAAAATGACCCGGACATACACCTTAGACCCGAACATGGTAAATCACATGATCCAATTTACTCATACTCAGGACCGATTTATATTAAAGGTATTGATAATACCAAAACAAAGGTTTCGGCGACGGCTAAACGATAAAATGGCAACGGCGAAATTGCGACTAAAAAATTTCTACTTATAATAAATAAATAAAAAAAAACTTAATTAAGGGGGGAGCTCCATTTAAAACAAATTTTTAATTTTAACTTTTAAATGGCATCAGCACTAAAACAATTGATTTTTTTCTTATAAACAGTTGAGTTGTATTTTCATTCTAGTCATTTTCCAGTAATTTTCTAATGTCAGAATGTCAGTTCAAAAATTAAACTACATAAAGGTCCCATTCGTAAATATGAATACGATAAAATTCGTTTTTTTTGGTCATTTCCGTTTTTTGCCCTATTGAAAAGAAGCTAAGTTTAGGTCTACGCCTAAAATGGTTTGAGGAAGCTTTAGGCCAAAAAAATTGGTTTTTCCTCTTTTCCTCAGCACTTAAATTCTACGGCTGCCTAAATCCCCGTATCATGTGTAGATAGTGACCATCATCAACTCATCATCAATAAATCACCAATCATCAAATCAGTAATAGTTGAGTTAGTTAAGTTAGTCTTTCACCAGTTTCGAACCGCGCACCTTGGTGTTAGCAGTTGATCACTCCCGGTCGAATATGCCCTATTACTCCTATTTGAATTATTCTAATTTTCGCAATTGTGATTGTTGAAAATCACCTAGAGAAAGTACCTCCGATTAATTTCCACTGAAATGTACATTTTTTATATCCAATTTGAAAGTCAAAACCTATAAGTTTTGGAAAATCCGGAAAATCCTGCATTAAATTACGATCTTTCAGGAGACGTAATGAAAATTATTTCATACAACAGTACATGTCTGTGGAAATTATTGGGGTCATTTGAGAATTTTACAGCCGCCAAAAGCTAAATTAAACGGAACAATAAAACATTGCGCAGCGGTGGCTTGGTGTCATCGTCGGGAGAGTTACAGGTGTGGAAATTCCAAATTGATAACTCTCGTACATTACGAAATTTCTTAGTCGGACCGTTCCGGTTGAAAACTTATTTACATAAGTCTGTTCTATTATCGAATAGTCAAGGCCAAAGAAGTTTATTTTTGTATTCCAATAAAGTCGAGAGACCAAGACAATTGACCGCTTAGTTTTCACGTTTTGTTTAGTTTTTGAGGAAATCCTTAAATTTTATTTCCAGCCCATTACTTAATAAACATGAGGGAAATTTATAAACTGAGTACAATAACAACTAAACAGAGTTCGAGTAGCTCATACTCTCTTAACCGGAGTATCAGCAGCTATAACATCCCTTCAAAGCCAATAAGTCAATTTAGTCATTTCCACCAACAATCTAATGGAAATTCATATGGATTACAAAAATCTATAAGCACCAATTCTGTGATAGAATCGGGAAGAGGATTTAAACCTTCAGACATGAAAGATCCTCGAACCAGCGAGTTCCTCACAAGCTTAACGAAAAGGGTTTTCAAAATTGGGGTAAGTAGTACAATACTTTCCTTTGATATCACTAAAATAGTTAACTATTAATTCATCTAGTAAGGGTTATGTAAACACTGGCACCCAACGCGGGTAAGAAATTCTCACGTTCGGATCCATTAATTCAAAGAATGAATTATATCAAATTGTAATCTTACCCTTAGTATGGGTAACCAGCAGTAAAGCGTAAAGCCTACACCGGTTGACTAGAAAGATGGGGAAACTTCGGTTCAAATTGATCATGATTTATGATAATGATCGGAGTATACCACCAATGCATATAGGGTTGTTATGTAAACTTTGAAAATAAAACAGATGCGAATATTTACAATTATTTTATCTTAAAATAACACACAAAATCCAATTATAATTTACTTGTAAGAATATAACAAAGATGAATAAGTAAGATGTAACCTTCGTAATTGTTATTTTTAGTTCCAAAGAATTATTACGATAGTAATGCACTGATCCAGAATATTTGGCTTTCATCCAAACTAACAATTTGTAAATATTAAACGAAGTTTCATTTTGAAAAATTAATTTAAATTGTTTTTATTCTGTATTAATTACTAAAAGAGCATTGCCACAGCTGTACGGGGTGTACTGGGACAAAAGCACCCAATGTCAGGAAAGACAATGGACAGAAGTAACTCCTTGTTACGGAAATCTTCTTTGATTAATCAGAGTAAAATATTTTCTAGGTCAAAACTAATTTTTATTGCTTTTTCATTTATTACGTTTCATACGTAGTAAGTTCGCTTAGGGTCAAGACGCCGATCTTGAATTTTTTTACATTTCAGATGGTTTTTACAAACATTCAAAAAATGGGGTGGAGAGGAAAACCCCTCAAACAAAGCAAATCAATCAATAGCTTTCAGAAGTCAAAGTAGTTCGGAATTGAATTCTTAGTAAATAATTGATTTATTTTCTTAAGTACATCAAACTAACGTACCTATTCTAGGAAACTATTAAGTTAGGGGTTTCAAGATTCACTACGACGAGGAAGTTGCTTTCAACCGCAACTTGATCACATTATTATCTATTAAAATTATATAAACACAATTGGTAAAGTTTCAAACTACTTGAGAGAAAGGCAAACTTATAAATAGCAAATTAGAAAATATTACTTGGGGGATTTACCCGTAACGTTGAAAATATATTTATTTCTGTTGAGAATTTTTACTTCCTTGTACAACAAGGAAGTATTGTGATACCGATTTTTTTCGATTTCCAGATTTTGACGGAAATATGCGTTTTGACCTTCCCTGAATCCATTTTGACTATTTTTGTTGTGACGTCTGTACGTACGGATGTCTGTATGTCGCATAACTCAAATACGGTAGGTTGTAGAAAGTTGACATTTTGGATTTGAGACACTTATAGCATCTAGTTGTGCACCTCCTATTTTTGGTTGCGATTGTCCGTGCCAAAAGTTGTAATTAATGACGCACATGATTAGATTAACGAGATTCCTGTCCAATTATTATAAAAATTACAAGGAAGTTATGTGGTGTCCACATCAGATTTTTTTAATTAATAATGTAATTTACAAGTTGAAATCGTATATTTAAAAGAAATTAAATCTTGTACTTCCTTATAACTTCAAAATCTAAGAATAAGATCTTCAAAATAATGTAAGTAAATTTAATTAAAATGTACAATTGAAAGAAACTTTTTGAGATCGTTTAATTGTAGCTTTGTAAAATACAAGGTTTTAAAAATAGTTTCATTGATTTTGATACTTTAGTGTTATATTATCAAAATTGGCTAGCTCTAGAGTCTGCGTTTATTTACAAGTGATCGAATTATACGCAAAACCCATGCTTCTGCATAAAATATATTTTGGTATATCTAACTTTTTTAAGTTTCTTTAGTCAGTTCCTAAACACATTCCAGTATTAATAGTGCGAGTGTAGCATCTACGATAATATAAATTTAGAACCAAGACTTTAATACTTTTTATAAATTTTATTATTTTAAAGATTAGTTAAGCCGATGTACTAAATTTTTAATTACAAAAATGTTTATTGGTGGTGGAATCTATTCGTTAAGTGAAAATAAACAAGAGAGTTTTGAAGAAACCTTCCTGAATGGACGGACCGATGTTTGTTCTACCAGGAAAAGTGAAAAACATGTTCATTTTGCTGTATGTTATATTTTATTATACTTAAGGGTTGGTTTATCCATAAAAAAATTTATCGTGGTCATCTAATCAATTTTCTTCTTTAATTTGAAAGCCCCATACCTAATCATTCTTATTAAATATTTAATTGCCTTGTACAACGAATATGTAATAGTTACGGTAACTAATAAAATAAATCCAAAAACATCCAACAAGTAATATTGGTAAAACGGAATATCCAACAATGGACTTCGTAAGTGCTTTGCGCCTCTGTGTCTCAGCACATATTCCGTCCACCAAACTGCTTTTTCTATTCCACTCATGGGTTGGTCCTGAGCCAATTTTGATAACTCCTTGACTTTATTAAGATATCTGTAAGAAATCAATTTACAAATCAAAGGTTTTATCGATTGGTTAAGCACTCTGATTGGTATTTTGATATTTACTTACTTGGGATTATCAATTACTTCCACAATGGTATCATGTAAAATTTTTTTTGTGACAGTAAACCGATCGACAGTTAATCCCATACCTTTGGATACCATTTCTGCAATATTTTTAGGTTGATCAGCATAAAAAGGTATGCCAACCATTGGCAAATGGTCATATATAGCTTCTTCCATAGTCTGAAGTCCTCCTTGGGTTATGACCAACTTCATATTTGAATGTTCTTAAAAACATACCTGTTATAGCTATTTCAAAATTTATAATTATTTTATTTATTAAAATTTCGATAAAAACAAAAAAATTCCCACTTTAAAAATATTTTTCTAATGCTGTTTCGTAATAGCCCATTTTCTGCACTGATTTGAGTTACATAATCAGCTACTTTTGCGCACTAGTGCGGAAAATGATTTACTTTCAACACCGATTGAAGGTAAAAGTGTTTTGCAAACACTAAATGTGTTGAAAACAAAATTTTTAACAACAGAAATCAGAAAAACAATTTAAAAATATATTTTTAACAAATTTCAGATGCACTGAAATTGAGCTATGTGCAAAAATTTAGTAAATGGCAAAACAGAGTTAAAAAGAATCAAGTTTGAAAGTTTACAGCTAAAGCTTTGTTATAGCTACTATGTTATTTTATTCATAGATTTACAAATAATTAAGTCTAGTTTCACTTATCTGTAGACCTCTTTTGCCTCAAATTAAAAAAAAAGAGAGTAGGGCTCAAAGTGCGCTCCTGAATTTAAAAATTTCCTAATGAAATTATTGTAGTTTATGGCATAAACTACAAATATAAAAATAAAATTTGATGGACCATCCAAAAATTCGGGTAAAAATGGGCAAAAACCTTATCCGTATATTTATATAAGTATTATCCGTATTTTTGAGCATAAATTGCACTCAAAAAACTAAAAACATCCCTGGAGCGTGACCAAACTCGAAAATTATGGATCTAGAAAATTGGAATCCATGAATAGCTCAAAAGAATTAAAAACATCCCTAGGCGCGACCGACCTCGAAAATTACGGATCTGGAAAGATGGGATCATTGTTTTTAACTTATTAAACTATTAAACTATTAAACTATTTAATAAATTTATAATATGTTGTATCATGGCCATATACTCTCAGTCTTTTTAGTTTTTGTGTGTGTTTGAATTGTGCCTGATCGGCGATCTTTTGTAAGATAGATGTCTTTGTTTGAGACATTTGTCGGCGCAACGCTGATAGAAAACCCAGCCAGCTATTGGTTGAAATTAGCTCAAACTTCGTTCTCAAAACCCATAAATTTTTGTCTTCGCCGAGACTCGAACCCGTGTTTCCCAGACACTAGGTGAGATGGAAGATCGTTCATCTATGTCTAATATGTTGTTAACAGTAGTACGGCTAGAAGGGGACTGCGAGTAGCTCCGCCCACTAAAACATAGCATTTTATCTATTTACACCAAGCACACGTACTGTCAACTGAATGAACTATTCACCCACTTCTATGGAGCAAATCGAAACGTTAAAATCAATTATTTCAAAAATTAAAGGAAAAATTAGGTTTTTCCATTGTTCAATCGCTTCATTTTAATGATATTTTTCAAATTTTACAATAATTTTTGTCGCAACTGTAAAACCCAGAGGGCGTACTTTGTACACAAAAAAAAAATTCTCGCAATAATTTTGAAGTAAATATTACATCAATTATTATAGTAAATTTTGTATCTAATTTAGTAAAATTTACTTCAAATTTAGTAAAATTTACTTCAAAATTGGTGTGGGGCTGATTTGAACTTCAATTATAGTAAAAATTACTTCAAAACACCAAAAATTTTTCTCTGTGTAGGTATAGTTTTACGCATAATTTCATTTACTTTAATTTTGGTCTAACCTATTTTAGGTGTAGAATGTACAAGAAACGGTCAATTCAAGATGTTGTGAATGTTGGGATCTGCCTTGACAAATTTACTTCTGTTTCGGTTTTAGGTGGTTATTCTGTAACTCATAAAAGAGCTTTACAAAACGGATTCTTTTCTGAAAAGATGAACTTATTCTGTAACTATAAAGAATCCTTTAACGACAGACTGTCCTTTAAAGAACGATCTTTATAGACTGGATTTTACAAACATAAACAAACATTTTTTACATAAATATAAAATCCTTTGTAAAATCTAGTCCATAAAGATCTATTTTTAATGGAGAGTCTATCATTAAAGGATTCTTTGTAGTTACAGAATAAGTTTATTTTTTCAGAAAGGAATCCTTTTTGTAAAGCTCCTTCATGAGTTATATAATCAGAATAACCACCTTAATCTGTTGTAACGGAGTTAAGACCTTTTTTCTGATAACTCTCTAAAGAATTTAAGTAAAGAAAATTAATTTCTAAGTTCATTCCATGCAGACTTATTTTTCAGTACACTGACAAAGAGATTTATTTGAACCAATACAAAATTTATTTGTTTCAAATAAATTTGAACCAATTGATTTTACCAATGCAAAATTTATTTGTTTCAAATAAATTTGAACCAATTGATTTGAACCAATGCAAAATTTATTTGTTTCAAATAAATATATCCATACTTCCCTTTTATTTGGCAAAACATTGGTTATAAGCGAATCAAATTGGCTAATTTAATTGAACCAATTAAACGAATCCTGATATTCATGTCAAATCATGAGCGTCCATAGGATTTTTTCCAGGTGACGGCAAATTTACAAAAAAAATTTTTATAAAAAAATATAATTTTAACCAAAAGCCGGGGGGGGGGAGCAGCCTAATGGACGCCCATGTGTTAATAAAGATATTCATTTAAGCTTAATTTTTTTTTAAATCTAGATAATTTATTTGTGCCAAATTCTATGCATGTAAAATCAATTTGCATTAAACATTAATAATTAACAATTATAACAAAAATTACTATTATATTTCAAATAATAGATTTGTGCCAAATATAGCAGTTTAATTCAAATAAATCGTCATTTATTTGCCACAAATATTCATTTTTGTCAATGACCGGACAATGTGTACCTATTGATGGAATATTGATAGTGCAATTTGTGAATGTGTATTTATACAATATTTTCTAATACACCGTAAAAAGTGGTTTGTTGTCCTAACATAAATTTTAGTGGTTACAGCCTCAACAGAGCTTTTTGCTGCTGCAACAAATTTTCTGCTACCATACCAAAATTTTTTCTATTCAGAATAAGTAAATTTGTTAAATTAACAAATTTGTTTTCTGAATAGGAAAAACTCTATTATAGCATCAGAAAATTTGTTGTGGGAACCAAAAATTTGTTATGGCAGCAAAAAACTCACTTGAGGCTATAGCCTCTGTTATTTAGACCAACAAATCATTTTTCACAGTTTAATAGACATATACTTACTAAAAATATCTTGTTGCGGAAACCATTTTGAAATAAAAACATTTTTGGGTTTATTTGGCAAGACGTCCAATTCATATTTCCATAAAATTGTATAGGGAAGCTCAGAAAACGTAGATAATAAGCAATGGTGTAATTCCTTGCTTAGATTCATACTTTTAACGTTTGAACCTAAACTGAAATATATGACTCCATTTTTTGAATCATCTAAGACTGCTTGTAAACTCTAAAACTGATTATAAAGCTGGAGTTATTTTATTCCATTTTATTACTTGTGAAAGTGGTTTTTGCCTTTTTCTGTGGGTTCCACCACCAATCTGCACAATAGAAGGTACCAAAGGCCTTACTGGATTAAAAACAGCATCCGTATTCAAAAATAGCAAATCCATGTTTTCCATTAGACTTTCCACCGATGGTGTATTTTTGCCAAAATGTTTTTCAATTACCCATCGTCCCGAAGGAATCAAATAAAATTTGACAAACAGTTTCAAACAAAACTCAATCAAAACGCTTTTGACGCGATCGAGAACACTTAAATTTTTTCCAAATCCTGCAAAAAAATCTGGATACAAGACAGGGTGCGTTGGATTTCCAACCGCTTCGTAAATGTAATTATTTGCGTCGTAACTCAGCATTCCAATATATGGACAGTTAAATCGATTGGAAAATGCTAGCACTGCATGCCATTGAACCTCAGCTATCAGCAAATCAAAATGTTCTGTTTTATTATTTAGCAGAGCTTGTACCGATGGATGGCTGAATTGCTGATCAGAGATCTGAGATATTGTTTCCGTCAAACCTGTCATTGCTTCGAGCATTTTGTCTGGATCCATTAATAATGCCACTTTTTCATTAAACAATTTATAGGAAAAACTTAAATCTATTTCGGTCAAATTTTCCAATGTGGGATCATTTATAGCATCCGTTGTTAGCACCGTCACGTGGTGACCTCTTAATGAGAGTTCTCTCCATAACTGGTGAAAAACCACTTGGTGACTGTACGATGGTGTAGGAACAGCTCCTAATATTTTCGCACCTGTACAAATATGAACTAAAGAAACTATCACAGAGAGTAGTAACATAACCTTCATTATATCAACGATGTTTAAAAATAAATTTGATGAAATATTTAAATTTTTATATTTTTTAGAGATAAGATTTACTTAATCTCAACTTTTATCACATCGCACTCAACTTGAGATGACAGGAAAGAGAGGGCTAGAAAGTTGAAAATTTTCTATTATATTTTAATTTTATAAATTGGGTAAAATCTGTGATTGTAATAATATCAATACTATGTATGCAACATACAATACTAGAAGTAAAGGGTAAAGGTTAACAAGATAGAACCAGCTAAATATAGATTTTACATATACGTAGTTAATAAAATAAAAAGTTTTATTTTTCTTCATTATTTATTCATTCGCCGTTTAACATAGCCAAGAAGTCCTGCAACAATTTGTTATTATTTAACCCTTGACAAAAAGGTGGGTTCCGAAGCACAGCGTAGAGTTCTTGCGAAGCTAGCGCCACCACGCGGAAAAATATTAAGTTAATCTAATACGTATAGTTGGTACTGCCTTTTTATTTTTTTTATAAACTTTTTATATACTTTTTATAAACAAAAACATATTTACGAAAATAGAATTTAGCATTAATCTCAAAACAACATCAAGTATACGTAATACAGTCGCCATATTTTTGAAATTAGGTAGCGTCACGAGCGCCTCCAACGGTAAAGTAAATTGTGGTTTGTAAAATCAATAATTTCGGCCGTATAGTTTTGAAGTAATTAATCTTTTAATAAGGTGGATGTACTAGTAATGGTCACTGCGCTAATAATGGCCACCCTAAAATGTCTTCTTCAACTGTAAAGTACTGGCTAAAAATATTTTTAATAGGAAAATTTAATTTAGATTTATGATTTATAATTTATGATAAATCATACCAGATACCCCACATATTTTACTTGGAATTTCTTATTTTTCAGTTTATTTGTACTAATTTATATTTAATTGGGATGTCCATTACCGGTGCCTATCTGTCACCGTATTTGATTTTTTACAAAAGTCGGCTCATTTTTATAACACAATAATTGATTTTTACAAAAAAATTTACTGTCTTGTTCGATGCGACTGCTGCCAAAAATAGAATTTTATGTTGTAGTATACTAAAAATAGTTACACACAATCAAACCATTGCATTACCACGCACTGCAGCTGTTTAATTTTTATATGCTATTAAATTTGAAGTTAAATAAAATAACATCTAAATAATCATTCCACTGAAATCCCATTAACCCTCCGTTAGTCGCGCTATTTTAAACTTCATAAGAAATACATTAGTGTTGTCTACAATCATAGACCACGCACCTAATCGAGGGTTAAGGGCACGATTCATGTAAATCGCAAAAAGTAGGTGGTTTTTAAAATTTAGATTTTAGAAGCCGCAAAAGACCGCGGCTTCATCTTCGTCATCTTCATCAGCCTGTTATTTATCCACTCCTGGACGTAGGCTTCTTCTAATGAAGAAGGCTCTAGCATTTAGACCCCACGGTTGTTGAATCCTGATTGGGGAATACCTGTAACCCTGTTTTTTAATAGTTGATGGCGGCAATCATCAACTCAGGGGGACCGCCTGCGCCTGCTTTACGTGCCCTCCGAAGCATGGAGACGGTCATGTAAAAGTTTTAGACTCTCCCCGGATTTGAACCGAATATCTCAGAGTCAGCAGTTGTTCGGCTAACATACTAAGCTAATGACCGTCTCAAGACCGCGGCTGCGGACTTGAAAATTTACGGGCTCCAATCCTCAACTGAAACATAAATACAAACTTTTTTAATTTTATTGCATGTTTTTGTCGTCGATAAACCTAAAAAAAACTAGTGAAATCTATTGATTAGTGTACTTTGATTGCTCTTTTTAGTTTTATAGCAATCGGGCAACTTTCGAATTGTAGTTTCGAGTAAATTGAAGTTCAATTTTTAAGTATCTATGACAAATAATAATTTCTTTCTTGTATGCTATTCCTGTTTACAGCTGAGCATAATATAAGTAAACTATTTACAACTCTTAAGCTTCCACCATGTCGCAATAAGGGTTGCCCTCATCGCTGGGGTTGTGTAGTCAGACAGTTAAGAGCTAGGTTTCTTAATTATGATGTGCCGAGTAGGGTTGACATAATGTCGTAATGAATTGACAAGCAATTTTTGAAATGGGACCGCACAACATATGTTATATGGGGTGGGCAGGGGCACACAAAATTTATAAATCAACTCAAAAAAATACAATATTGAAATAAGCTCCGAATAAATAAAACATATATTTTAAACAATTTGGGTGGACACTAGACTGGGCCCTCTCCTGGCGCCGTCACTGGTGGTGTAATAACAACAAACCATTTATTGCACCTCTTGATGCTTCTCCTTCCTAATTACCTCCTTCTTATCTCGTGTAGCATACAATGTTGTAGTAATATTGCAAAATATTGTTTTACATTACAACAATATCGGAAATCAATATTGCACAAATATTGACTATAGGTTGGTGCAAAATTGCACTAATATTGATGACCAATATTGCCTTTCGATGTTCAGGTAATATTGACTCAATATTGTTTTTCAATATTGCACCAATATTGGAAAATGTTCACATTTGACGGCTGAACTGTTCTTGGAAAAATACCGAAAATCGATAAAACATAAAATAATTATTTTTACCAGAATTAATGCATCTATTCGGGCTTTTTGACTCTTATTTGACTGGACTACATGTGCCGTGGCATGGTCCTGGCATGGACCGTGTACATGGTCTTCTTGGCTGAAGCCAAGATGACGTACTAGATCCCGTACGTACGTACCACAGATCTATCTTGGGTTTTAGATCACAGCAGTGTATACAACGCGACCAGGATTTGATCGGTGGGTTATCCGCTTCCCAGTCGGCAGGTATAGGCTTTACGTCATACTGCTGGTAAAAAGATATAAAGAAGCTAAGGAATAAAAGTAGTAAGGGGTAACAATAGTGGAAAGGAATACCATGGAAACAAAAAAAAAATGGTTTGATGAAGAATGTCAGCAACTAATGAAACAGTTCATTCAAAACACCGAACGCCCAAATGAAACAGATGTCAAAATATTTGTATCAGTAGAAAATAAAACAACCGAGTACACAAAAAGCACACCAATACTCAAAGAGAAGATATGATAAAACGGTGGAAGAAGTATTTCAATAATATTTTGAAAAGAGACCGACATCGAAGAGAGTGCTGATAAGATAGAACAACAAACGAAAGATTTATATGGACATTGTCGCACCTGGTCTGATTGTCACGCACATTTTACCGTTCCATTTACATTGGTAAATTTGTTTGAAGTAAAGTTTTGATTTAGTTTGGATTTGGATTTTTTAAAATTAAAATAAAAAATCTGATGTGGACACCACATAACTTCCTTGTAATTTTTATAATAATTGGACAGGAATCTCGTTAATCTATTCATGCGCGTCATTAATTACAACTTTTTGACACGGACAATCGCAACCAAAAATAGGAGGTGCACAACTAGATGCTATAAGTGTCTCAAATCCAAAATTTCAAATTTTTACGACCTACCGTATTTGAGTTATGCGACATACAGACGTCCGTACATACATACGTACGTACGTACGTCACAACGAAAATAGTCAAAATGGATTCAGGGAAGGTCAAAACGGATATTTCCGTCAAAATCTGGAAATCGAAAAAAATCGGTATCACAATACTTCCTTGTTTTATAAGGAAGCAAAAAGTCTCATGCTCTAAAAAAATAGTTTTCATGTGACACTAATTCTTTTAAGTCATCATCAGGACATTGCAAAATTTACAAAAATAATAAAAAAAACAATATGTGAAAACTATAGAAGATAGTGCGGGGCAAACCCCAAACCCTAAATTTTCCGCCCCCTATTTTCTCAATTAAGCAAAAACTTTTCTCTGTCAATATCTTGAGAAGCTTGGTCGACGTTGCATTACTAACCATCGACGCCCATTATTAAAGATGTCAGGAAGGCATATTTTCGGCCAAATTCTGGAGCTGCTACAATTTTTCTCGAATTTCAGCAGTTATCTTTCGAATGAAAAAAACATTTTTTGTTCCTAAAGCCTCCCTGGCTTCCTTCTTATTTCGTTGCAATGCTCCACTTTCTCTTTACCATTTCATGGTTAGGTGAGCCGTCAGAGTTGCTAGGTTTAGGGATAATTCGTTATTTACTATTACTATCTAGTAATTACCAACTTATCCAACTTTTATTACAAATCCTCTTATCTTTAAGTATTTCGCGTTATCTATTATAGACAGGATTAGCCAGCTTGACCGTTAAAAGTCTTCTCTGTCTATTTTATTAAATAGTTTTGACATCTGTCAAAAAAGCAGTTTTTTTATGTTTGACAGTTCTAAAATACCGCGTAATTTAAAATAACAATTTAAAAATTACATTTTATATAATGCTCGCACTAATGATTTATTCTTTCTATTGCAGGATGAAAGTAATTCCAAACCGATCAACTTTGAGAAAATTTTTACACCAGCCGAAAATCCACCTCTAATTACACCTACGAAAAAAAGTACGTAATAATTTGCAAAAGCTTTAATTGCAACTCACAAAACTATTGTATCTTAGAAGATGCGTTTGCATCATCTGCGTTTTATGCAAAAGGGCTTCATCCAACGATGGAAGAGCAAGTTGAACTTGCAAAAAGAATATCGAGTTCGTTGAGTGACGATCACAATAAGACCAGTAAAGGACAGTCGATGTATATTAATCGGAAAAAGAGATCCGTTAAATGGGTACACGAAGGCGAAGGTAAATATAAAATATTTCTTATTATTATTTTGAACTTTAATAATGCTCAAGAACTTGAAACATTTTGAAGTCGGCCATAGAAATTCATTGTGCTTTGGTATGCGATCTCCTTGCAGAATTTAGGTCAACAAAATGCTATTTAAATGCACTTTACATATTTCAATTATAGACCACTGACTTTAGACATCCAACTTCGGAAAAAATCACATTTTTCTGATTTTGTGGTTTGTTGTTAGGGTATTTGAGCCTACCAGTAGTGTAAAACCAAGTTAGTAACTTCGAAAGACCTGTGCTAACTTCGTGGTGCTTGAAAACTCTCGAAATTTTTCGACTGATTTCAGTTTTTGGCCCGAATCTCTCAAAAGGATGCTTACTATGGAAAAACTCACTTCATCCTTTTTTTGAAGCTGTGAATATTTTCTACAATTTATGCCTAACACCAATTTTTTAGGTCCAATAGGTCTTGAGATACAAAACCTTAAAAATTGGATTTGTTTCCCAAAAAGTTCAAAATTTTAGTTTTTGACGTTTATTGGGCTAAATATTGGCTATAATACTTTTTTAGTTTTAAAGCAGTTATTTAGCTTTAATTTAAGTCCTGAACGAAGTCTGTAGGCCAAACAGATACTTCGTTATCTCAGGAAAACAAAAATTAGGGGAATCGGGGAAGGGTCAGGAATTATTGGAGCCTGACGATTTGCGGAACCAATAGTTGCTATTGTTAACAAGGAGAAAGGCTTAACTAAATCGAAAACACTCTCAATATTCAAAGTGAAAACCTATTTTATTTTATAAGAAAGCACTTCAGCCCTGGTTTTTGGCATGAGCAAATTCCTCCCTGACATACCTTGCGGCATTTCTGAGAAAGAAATTTGAGGAGAGTTTGTGGGACAGGGTTATTAGTGTTTTGTAAGGAAGAAGGCTCTGGTTGCTCCTACTCCAGCCCCAGTTGGGCAGGTCCTTATCAACTTCCAACCACTTCTGCACTTGGTAATACGTGCGATAGCTGTGTTGAATAGCAGTTTCTTTGGTTAGGGGTAGACGAGCCAGATGGACCTTTGCGTTGGCTGCTCTTCTTACGAATAGATTGTATCGGATGGTGTGGAGGTCATCTTCAGAAACCCATCCTTCATTTTTTTGGAAGACAACCATTATTTTGATTTTTCTTTGCTGGAAAAGGCAAAGGGTGTGTTACAGCTGGTAAATGCGTGGAGGAACATTTAAAATCCAGGGCAGAATGATTGAAACACCCTTCGATTCAAACTCGTGGAAGTGAACTGTTGACAACCAGCTTCACCCCTGCCACTTTTTTGGAAGAATACGTTGTCAACAGTGGAGTCCAATCCGTTTAGGAAAACCAGTATAAATCTACATCCTCTCCAATGATGATAACTGTTTCATATGAAGTTCTCTTCTCCACGGCTGTCGGCACAATTAATCCTCTGCTGCTTGTTTGGTGGTAATCCCCTGATTTTACATCCGGCTGTAATTTAAGTTAATAACTAAATTCTCTTCTTCAAGTAAATAACTTAAAGAATTGAAGTTATTAGTTTAAAGCTTTGTACTTTAATTTAATAACTAAATTCTCTTCTTCAAGTAAGTAACTTAAAGAATTGAAGTTATTAGTTTCAAGTTTTGTACTGTAAGTTAACTCGATCAGGCGCCGCTTGTTTTTTTCATTAGAAAAGAGTTTTTCTTGTAGCACTTTGATGTAGCTATCTTTGATGTAGCTATAGATAGCTATCTTGTAGCTATCTTTCAGCAGCTTTGCTGCTGTGTGCATCCCCATCCTCTGAATACCCGTCAAAAGCAACTGCCACATTCTTCCATGGTGGTTAAATGTTAAATGTGTAGTCGGCTACAATTACCCTGATTAAGTCATCGAGGTGCTCCAAGACTTTGTGCAGCAAACTACAACAACAAACGTTGTGACCCCTATTGGGATGTTTTCAGGGTAGGAGTAAAAGCTGCGTAAAAAGTAGATTTTTTGTTTTTTTAAGATAACGAGGTACTTGTTGGGCGTACAGACTTCATTTAAGGCTTAAATTAAAGCGAATTAACTGCTCTAAAACTTCATGTTTAGTAAATGTTTAGTAAAACTGAAATTTTGAACTTATAGAGAAAAAAATCCAATTTTTAAAGTTTTGTATCTGGGGATCTATTGGATTTAAAAAATTGGACTTGGACTGAAATTGTAGGAAATATTAACAGCTTCAAGAAAGGATTAAGTGAGTTCTTCCGTCGGAAGCATCATTTTAGAGTTTCAGGCCAAAAACTGAAATCAGTCGAAACATTTCAAGGTTTTTCGAGCACCACGAAGTTAGCACGGTGAACTTGGAGCTGCAAAAACAAAATTTTTTTAAATTTTTTAATATTTTGTACAAAGAATAAAAATAAAAATTTGTGTCACTTGCATCACAATGTTATATTTAAAGTATCAACACAAACTGACAAGTTGATAGTTTAATCTTGATGAATTAGTAATTTGTTGCTTCAAAAGAGACAGATTTCATTTAAACGGAAGTGAAAAACAAACCGGTAGCTTACGTATCTGATTAGTTATAAATTTTGGCCAAAAGCCATATTCTTCACGTCAGGTTGTGTAACGTCTGCCTGCGCAAGTGATCAAAAATACCTTCAGATAATCAGTGACTGTTAATATTAATGCATCTTAAATTGTGCTTACTAAATTAATTAATAGCTATTGCTTTAACCTCATCATAAAATTTTATTGGAAGATTCTTTCCAGGTTTGGAAAATAAATTTAATTATTTCAGTTACGCAATTTATTCAAAGGTTTGTTGTTGAATGTTGCTATGTCTCGTTTACGAACGATTGAATGATGATTCAATTTTTATAGGCAAAGGCAACAGAATTGAAAACGGTTTTGGTATTGGAAATGGCGAACATGACGAAAATAAATCGTTGCTTAAACTGGTTATGAACCCTCGTGGAAAGCTTCATGACATTTACTCGTTGAGAAAACAAGGATTCAGTATAGACGCTGCTCTTTCGCCCGAAGTTTGTCAAGAAATTGTACGTGATCTAAATTCGCCTAAAGGAAAAGGTAAGAAATTTATTTTTTGCATTCACATTTAAACTTTAGATGCCAAAATTTTATTTGCCAAAACTGACAAGTCATTAGACTAGAAGATGTTCTCGTCAGAACTGACAGTACAGATCCAAAATGATGGACATTTATTTGAGCTATATTGGAAAATGTGGAAAAAGAAATAAACATTAAAGCTTCATCAGATCAGATCTCTGTGCAGTAGTTCAATGGTGATGTGTTCTTGACGAAATCCAAATTGGCCACTTGAAATTAGCTGTTTGTTTTCTAAAAAAGAATTTAGTCTAAGAAGGATTTTTCTAACACCTTGAAAAAAATTGGCAAGAGCATGAACGAACGATAACAAGTAGTATCTGTTGGATCCTTGCCAGGCTTTACAATTGGAATTACTTGAGTTATCTTCCATACTGTAAAAAAAAGTGGTTTTTTCTTATCAGAACAGTGTTAAATATCCTAATAATCATCTTTAAAATTCCTGGGGATAATTTGGGATTTGAGAAGTGTACTTGTTTTTCCCTTACTTGAAGAAAAATTTCCCAAAAATGCTGATTTTTTGGTCTTTTTTTTCTGTTTTAGTTGTTTTGGGATTGTTTGATTTATTTTCTAACAAATTTTTTTTTTATAAAACTTTTTTACTTTTTCTTATATACCATTGAAAAGAGGGCAATATTTTATCATATTAAAAAAAAATTTGTTGCGGATTATTCATTAGTTTTCGAAAAAACGGTATTTAAAAATCGAAAATTTTACATATAAAATTGCATGTATAAATTAGTGGGAGGAGCCGAATTAATTTAAATTAAATAATTAATTTTACGGTGGATCCGTGATTTACCGTGGTTGTTCCAGCCAAAAAGACCCGGAGCGTAGCGAAGGGCTGCGTAGAAACTCCCTAAAAACATCCCTCAACTCAATCTTCCTCGACTGAAGGGCCCGACCTCTCTAGAGAAGCCCATGATGAATATTGGCAATGAAATTCTTTGGAATTACGCTGGCGTGGTTATCCACGTCGGTCTGGGTGGTCGACACGCGTGTGACGCCTATCACTAAGACTATATCAGAGCAGTGGCGTATTTAGAGAGAGTAAAAGGGCAATTGCCTCTTCCAAGGATTACTCAGATTGTATTCCTAAAGCCCTCCCTGATAAAAATAATGTTTACCACGAGGCTTTAAAATTTAAATAACTTAAAATTTCTTTTTATTTTTTTTCGTTTCTTAGTTTTAGGATTTTGTTTGTGAAGGTTCATCGAGATTTCTGGAACTTGTCAGATGTTTTACCACTGACGCACATGAATGGATTAACGAGATTCTGAAAATTATTAGGTCTCCCAAACGCATTTTCTAAATACGCCACTGTATCAGAGTACACATACCTTCAACAGAATACCTATAACTTGCAATTTCTATGTACTTCCATGTTAAACATATGAAAAATTTCGATTTTCAAATGCTGTTTTCCGAAAAATTCACAAAATCGTATTCTTGATAAAATTCTTAAGAAATGGTGTATAGGAAAAAGTTCAAATTTTTTGGGGTTAATTAACTGACAGTAACCTTTTTGTTTTCTGAGAATAAAATTCTTTATTTTTTTTTTGTTAAAATGTTTTGATATTTTTAATTAAATGTAACTGAAGATTGAAAATAAACTGTAACAGAAAATACGCAGCCCTCTGCTACGCTCCGGGCCGTTTTGGCTGGCGCAACCACGGCAATTCACGGATCTACCAAAAGATGAATTATTTAAATTAAATTAATTTGGCTCCTCCCACTAATTTATGCATTTAATTTTATATCTAAAATTTTCGATTTTTAAATACCATTTTTTCGAAGATTAATGGATAATCCGCAACAAAAATTTTTTAATATAATAAAAAATTGTTCTCTTTCCAATGGGAAATTCAATGGGAAAACAATATAGGAAATTGCATAGTATGAAAAAATGTTTCCCTTTCAATCCGCTATTGATGGGCAGATAAAGGGTAAATCATACAAATTTTTTCTGCAGTGATCCAGAATTTACAGTGACTAGAAATTCCGGCATACCCTAACATACTCTGGACTGGATCATTCATATGGCCCTGGTCTGGTTAAAATATAGTAATCATGAATGGACCTTATTGTTTCCGGATTATGTAATCATAATTAGCCCTTCAGTCCGCTCCTAGACCATTGACCTTTTCATTATTTTTGTTCATCAATATAATGAGTTTTGTTCATCGGCGCCAAAATGTTGAATTTTTCATCAATCCTCTCTCTGATTCTCAGCTTCTATCGTCTTGCGGAAGGACATAGTGGCATCATGATGACAGCGTCTTCTCCACGCTTCCTTGTTGCTTCATGTAGGGTTTGTCTCTTCAAGACAAGAGATTGTCCTTCTTCGTCAAAACAAAGTTGAGTACTTCTTTCCTGGCTACGTTACCCATCTTAGATGTTGCCCGTCTAGAACCACGTGGAGGTGTAAATCAGAAGTTTCCCTTTATTAGTGTCAAGCCCTTGTGGCATTTCCTGCCAACTCCACTACTTAAACTAGACTTTTCACCAATATGATGAACCATTTCTGGAATTCGTTTTAGCGCGACAAACGAATTCCATCACAAATTGTTTGTCCTGAAAATGGTTTTTAGTAAGTAAGCCGAAACGTCGACCGATAATTTATAGTTGTTTTATTGAGCGCTCCAATATCCCGATATTCCTTTTGAAATTAACCACTTCGCATTAGAAAAAATGTTTACTCCCATTTATTTTGATGTAATAATCCCCGATCCGGTTTTAATCTAGCCAGCTCTATTAGAGCAGTCAAGACTGGACCTGATTGTTGGCGAATCCCGCTCTAACCTAAAGCTTGATCTATAAGCCGAATGTGGTCCTGATCAAATTTGCCTTTACATGCTTGATCTAGGCCCAGGTTATAATTAGCCAGGTTATCACCCTTTAGAGTGCACCCTTTAAAACCCACCCCTTTGGAAATTTAATTATTGTAACAATTTTTTCAATAAATATTTAGGTCAAATTAAGTGCATCACCAAATTTTTAAATTTTAAAAGCAATTTATTTGCAGTTTACCCCCTAAAACTCACCCCTATTGAAGAATTCATTTTTGTAACCATTTTTCCAATATACTTTCTAAAACTGACATTCTTTTTTAATTTAATTTTTCAAACAAAATTGTGCAGAAAAAGTACGCAATTGTGTAATTTTTTTGCCCAGTAGTGTGGATTTCTATCTGTATAATAATCCTAATTTGGACTTGTCATTTAAGGGGCCGAATTATTTGCAAAAAGACGCAAACGTTCAGAAAAGTGGGTTGTAGCTGAAACTGAAGGCACACGACCTACGACTTTAGAAGACATATCTCCTGCTCCAAAATTATCGCCAGCTCTACCATCTCCATCAGTTTTGCCCACACCCAGTTATTTACCCGAAACAGCCCAGCGAGTTCAACATCATCAAAAATTGAACGAAATACAAGTAAGATCGTAATTTTCCATATTACAACAGTTGCTCATTTCTACTCTTCCACTAGGAACGTTTTGCACAACCTCGACTAAAACTAATCAAATCACCTTGGGACGCAGCACTAGAAACAGGTTCAGTCGATACCGCTTTTGAAGACCTCAATCCCAATTCTTGGTCATCTAAAGGAAACTTTGTAAAACCAACCGTGGATTCCTACGAGCAAGCACTTCAACAAAATTCTTTAGAATCATGGGGTGGAGCTAACAAAGGATACTCTCCAAATCCAGCATACAACAGCAATAGCATTAATAAAATGGTCGAAAACTTCCAAAAAGGTGTTAGTAATGTAGACGTGTATAAACCAAAATTGCCAACTGCTTGGAACACGACCGCTCCTCCTCAACAATTCAGTAAGTATTTTTTTGCAATTCAATTGGTCACTTAATACAGACAACTTAACACAAATTTTCATGCTATTCTAATGAAGTAACTTTGTACAGGTAGTATCAGCTTTTCAACTAATGCTAATGACGCTGCAAACTTGGATGACGCTCAACCCATTTCTCCCTTTCCATCAATTCCAGATATAACCACGCATCCCGATCTTTTATCCAATATTGATGTAGACTCAAATATAATCCATCCCGTTTGTCCGTTTCCCGCTACTCAAGTAGAGGATTTAAACCAAAATATCGAACGCCCAACATCGCCTTTTCCATATATTCCAGATATTACAACGGAAGAAACCATAACTGACTACGATTTACAAAAATTTAAGCAACATCAAGAAATATATCCCAGTGCCATGTCAGCAATGACCTTTCCTTCCATTCCCGATATCACTTTAAATCCAGAAATTGTGGAAAAGGATGTGGTCACTCTTCGAACTACTCCAGTTCCAAATATTTTTCATCAAGAAAATGAGTCTCCCGAATTGAATCCAAATTCTGAGCTGACGGAACAAGAAAACATACCAACTGATTTACCATTTCCAACAATTGCTGATTATTCCCAAAAATCCGACTTCTTACAAAATTTGCCCAAACCTTTTTCCAGTTATTCTCCAAAACGCGCATTTGCATCGGTTTCTTTAACGGGCAAAAAGTACGAAATCAAAAGTCCCACTCCCATACCTCACACGCCAAATAGACCGGAATTTAATTTTGCAATACCAGACTCTGATAAAAAGGTAATCGAACATACCTTTAGTAACGCAACTGCCTCTTCAATCCGTTCGTTGCAATCTGAAGTTTTTGAAAGCGAAGGTCACTTTGTGGCTAGCGGTGCCTGTTCTCCGCATTCAATTTACATACCAGGGTCTTCCAGCGTTGTAAGTTTGGAGAAGCGAAGTGACGACTTCAATTTGCCAACCAAAACTTACGAGCTGGTGAATTATGATAATGTGACGAAAGAAGAATTCAAAAGTCCTGTCGAATTTCAAAAAACAAATCCTAATATTTCTATCAAATCTTTGGTGGATAAACAGTGTAAGGTGCAGTACTCTCAATTGGATGATTCCAATGAAGTAAAAAAAATGTTGCTCAAAATGAAGAAGGCCCAGTTTGGGATAGATAATGATAGCATAGAAACGGTCGAGGAAGCACCTGCAACTTCTAACGATTTTGAAAAACTGGAAGAAGGTTACAATAATGCGAATACAAACGATTATCAAGAAGCAAGCAGTCGAGTTCATGAGGAAGTAAATATTGAACTAAATGAAGAATTGGATGCCAAAAATTTAAAGTGTGAAGTAATCGACAATAATAATCAAATAAACACAAACGTAACTTCTCCGGAAAAATCTGTTGAGAATGTTGTGAAGGTCGAAGAAAAGAAAGAAAGCTCCACTGAGCCTCCCCAAAAACCAACTGCAATTCCAAAACATCAATACGAGATTGAAATCGAGAAACCAATGTGTCGAAAACTTCCAGAAGCGGTAATTGGGGCTAGGCCAATTTTTGGTCAACTTGATCTGAACGCAGAGATCAAAAAGGCTTTGGTGGATAAAAAGTCGATGAGGTGTAGAAAAATTGCAAATCAAAATCAAAAGTCCAAAATAGAACCAAAGGTGGAAATTTTGAAATCTCATTTTGAGACAGAAAATAGAGTTACTAATAATTCCATGTTATCAAAAGATTTAAAGACCAATGAAATGGCAAAAATAGAAACAATTGCGCAAAGCGAAAATGAAGAAATACAGAAGATTAGTTATCAGCGTGAAAGAGAATTGGAGATGAATTACCAAATTATTCAAGAAGAGCTTGTAATGCCTGACGGAACGGTGATTCCTTTGACTCCAGATAATCAGCCCAAAATTCAATTTAACAATCAAAACTTTAGCCAATTTCAAACGGTAGCAAATGAGTCATTCTCGCCAAAAGTTAGCAGTACCTTGCAGCGCGTTGATGATGAAATAAATCAAAATGCGAATGCGGAGGAAGAAGAGTACCAAAAAATTCCGGTTAGATCTATAATTCAAAATTTTGAGCAGAATTCCATGCCCCAAATGCGTTACAAACAAATTAAGGATGTATCCATGGCAAACAGTATGTATTCGACTTCCCAAATGTCGAATGCCAAAACTGAGCATTGCGTCCAAAGTATGAATTCCAACGAAAACTTGTTAAGGCAGGCTGAGCAAGATTTTGACAATCTCTATTACGTTGCCAACACTTCAGTTGAGACCAGCCAATTTAGCCCTATTTCCAATGGAGCAGCTCATGGATTTAAACAATCCCAAGACAGTTCCTTTAGTAAATATTCTGCTGAAATGATTCAAAATTCCAATTCAAACTTAAGCCAAACATATTCGACACGTCAGAACGAATCCCAAAATTCCTATTCCAATTTTTCCCAAACTTTCGTTCAAAGCAAACAATTGCAAAATACTGCTCTTCAGTACAAGCAAGGCAAGATTTTAAAATATTAAATTCCCCTATGTATTGTTTTAAGTTTTGCTGGTGAACTAACTTGTTTGGAAAGGAAAACCCAAATAACAGCAATAATTGTGTTGATGATGATGACCATTTTTATGTTGTACCTTTTTTATTTTTCAAAAAAAAATTTGATAATAAACTGATTTTGTGTTTAGAAAAACCAGTAAGTCCATTGCCAACTTCGAGTTTCAATAGACCAAATTTGGTGCGTACACCAAGCTACAAGGCAGAGGCGCCACAGGCGGTTTTCATACCTCGAGAGAACGAAAATTTGGCACCCGAATATCCTATCTATCCTGGAGAACAAAACAATGGCACTTCTCCCCATCAGAATCGCATAAATTTGAACGATTTTAACAACTACAACACCGCAGCAAGAGGATGGGGACAGTCAAATATTTATAAGCCAATTAGTTTTAACCATGATTATTCTGATTATTAATTCGTGAATTCTTGATATAACCAAAAATAAATCACTCTAAATGATTGTTCTGTACTCCCATCCCTAAAAAAATACTAACAAAGTTTTTCTTAATTTTTTGTTACAAGTGGCAATAATTTTGTTGTAAATATGTTAAATAAAATTTCTTCTTGATCCTTGACAGGATTTTAGACAGAGATAAGCAATAATTGTGTGTGTTATTTTCTGCTTACTGTTCAATTTTTAAGATTTTTGTTGTATTATATTATTCAATTTATATTTAAAGATGAAGTCTTTAAGTTTCTAATTTAAAGCAATGTAAAAATGTACGTCAGAGTGTAAAAATAAAGTTTTAAAATCAGAAGCGAAGAGTTATTTGCTATTTTAGAATAAAGGAAATGGAATATAACTGTATCTCACTATGCGCATGAATGGATTAACAAGATTCTTGCTGCTATAATCCATGATTTTCGAGTGACTATCTCTCGTTAGTTCATTCGTGCTCGTCAGTGGTAGGCAGATAATGGATAAGATAAAAGCAGGATTAGAGTAGAGAGATATCAAAACCTTGTCACCATCTTGGATCAAGTGGTGGAAAAATCCCTGGAACTGTGGACGGAAAAATATCAGCTTGTTTCGGCCAATCTAAGCAGGTTAGAAGGAATCGTAAGCCTAATTAATAAACTTCACAAAGAGAAGGAACACTTAAACTACAAGAAGATCTACATTGACGGACCCAAATGATGGAATGATAAAGTGGAACAGTTAAAAAAAGCAAGAATCAAAGCTGGAAAGATTTTGAGGGGAACAATGTTGCAAAAGATATTTCAAAACCAAACCATACTAATGTTATTGAAAGATGAGGTAGGTATGAAAACCCTAGCGACAAGAAACGCTAAGCTATCTCAGGGAGAAGCTCCTTCCTGCAGGAAGAAAGAAGAAATAGATAAAATTGTGAATGAAATCCGCCTTTGAGAATCTAAGAATGGCCAGCCACTCCATGAAGATAAGCAAAGTCGAACTAATAAAGACAACCCAATCCAAGAAAGACAAATTCGAGAATCTGTTTTGAATAAGATAGAATTGAAACTGTCGGACTTTCCCAGTATATAGACCTATAACGCTGTTACTTGTCTTAGTCAAAATCCTCAAGAAAATAATCAAATCTAGGCTCATGAAACACAGAATTCGGATTTGTCAGCAGGAAAATCAACTATTGACGATTTTAAGCGATATGTAAAAAAAAGAGTGGATAGAAAAAGTTCAGAAAATAATAAGTGAAAGAAAAGCACAGCGATCATCTTCTTTTCCCTCTTTAATTTTAAATCTTTAATCTTTAATCTTTAATATTTAATCTTTATTCTTTAAAAAAATAAAAAATTATTTACTCATGATATAAAGTTAATCAAGGCTGTCAATAGAAGAAAAAACATGAAACAGTCCGTCAATAATAAAGACTAAGATCATAAGTTACTATCCAGATAAGGAAGGAAAAATCAAAGTAGTCAAAGAACAGAAATACCACGGTATCTATTCGAGTTCTTCTTCATGTACCTATCCGCTACCGGATGTTAGCGATCATATTATTAGCTACACTGAAAAACATGGTTTATCATATTGATGAAAAATTTATCATTTTTACACCGATGAACAAAATTCATCATATGGTGAAAAAATTCATAAATACATTGATTTTGTTCATGAATACTATGAATTTTTCATCAATATGATAAACTATTTTTTTCAGTGTATTACCAAGATGACGATCTAGAAAATTTAATTAATGCGGTGGTTCGACGTTGCCTTCCACATACCCCACAGATATATTATGGGCTTTCGATCATAGTAAGAGTATTCGACGAGACTAGGATTTGATCCGCGGTTGCCCACTTCTCAGTCGGCCGGTGTAGGCTTTACGCCATACTGCTGTTCTATAGTCTATATCAGGGGTGGTCAACTTTATTATATATGATCGACTATGATTCTTACAAAAAAAACAAAAAAGACAAAAAATAAAAAAACATATTTTCTATACGACTATCATAGAATGTGGGCAATCTGATTCTATTTTTAAATACAGAATATCTACATTTTTTCTTTTTTTTATTCTCCCACCGATATCGGTGCGAGAATAATTATTCTCGCACGGATTAGACCAATTAGAGCAAAGAATAATTATTCTCGCACAGATTAGACCAATTAGAGCAAAGAATAGACTACTATTTGAAGTGACATCTATTACCAAATTTTTGAACTCAATTTATTTACACATCTGTCAAATTAATAAGAAATATTATATTTAAGTGTCTGGATTACAATTTATAAAAGACAGTTAAAAATTTACTCGCGTATTATAAAAGACGGATAAATTTAAATTTATCATTTAATTTAACCTCTTGATTTACTATTGATTTAACCTATGTCAATTTGTCTTTGTTTTTAATTCACAAATTTTATAAACAAAAATCAAGTTTGTCAAATGAGTAAACTTTTTTGCGTGCGATCGATCTGAATTTTTGCACATATTTTCCTACCGATAATTCACAAAGGGTGTGTACGAGGGGGGACAATTTTTTGCTCACTTTCTCGATATCTAGCGCCGTTCTTGAGTTATTGCTGCGTTTCCGCCACTCAAACTTGAATTAGCAATAACTCGAAAACGGCGTTAGATATCGAAAAACTGAGCAAAAACTTCTCCCCCCTCACTGCAACTCCTCCCCTGTGAATTATCGGTAGGAAAGCATGTGCAAAAATTCAGATCGATCGCGCACAAAAAATTTTTCTCAGTTTTACAAGTTCTAATTACGGTCAAAACTTATACAGCTTATTATTTTAATAGTCGTATAGAAAGTATAGTCTGAAACACGTTTGGAATGGCTATTCCGCACTCGTCAACCGTCACCCTCGCCTGTCGGCTCGGGTGACAAACTTTTCCCTCGTGCGGAATATGCCTAATTCCAAACTTGTTTCAGAATATACTATTCTTAGCATATTCGAGATACGAGAAGCAAACCACAGACCCAGTTTTTGTACACCAGATATCCTTTTAGGACGTTTTCTTGGATATCTCTAGAATTCCCCGAATTTCCTAAAATTTCTCCAGATTTCCTAAAATTTCCTTGGGTTTTCTTTTGGATTGTTTTATGATTTCCTTTCCAAAAAGTTGATAAAGCAAAATTATCTGTAATTTCTAAGATATCCTTAGATTTTCTCAAATTTCCTTAGATAAAAGTTGTGACTTCAATACAATACAAATCCTGACCAGAATGGCAAATTCGGCAGATAGCTCAAGAGATTGGGGAAGACGCCTTCGGATGGACTGTGCCTGATATGTAAAATCTTAAATGAACCATTGCACAGAATCCTAAAGAGCAAGTTGTGCAACGACAAGAGAAAGAGAGTCAAAGGCTTCTACGTAGAAGATCTGTTTTTAAACTTGAAGTATCTGTACATACGAACACCCCCGGATCTGCTGCATAGCTTCCTATATACAAACATCAGAAGATGAAAATATCTAGAAAATACACGATACCTGACCTGCATCTCCAATCTGCAATACAGGAAAGTGAAAAACATCGGCTAAGGAACTTGTTTCCTGAACAGATGTCGGGAATAAGTAACAAAACAAAGGAGCTTCACTCCAAAGTGGGTCAGGACGTATAATGATTATCTCACACAAGAGAGATATATGTAACGAGCGAGATGGGCTCCTCCACAATTTGAGCATGTTACTGGAATGTTTTTTGTTTGACAAGCAATATGACAACTTTATCCTAATTTTATTAAATAGTACTTCCTTAAAATTAAGAGGTAGGTTATTTTATAATTTAAAAATAATTTGTTTCGTCTGGATTTAAGTCTGAGCGAGCAAGCGTTTGGTATATATAGGTTCATAGGTTTTATAGTTCGTTGCATTCGCAGAAATATTGGTATTATATGGCACAATGGAAGTGGAATACATCGTTTTCAAAGCCATTGATTGTGGTAAGAATTTATCGCCACCCATTTCGGTCAACTCTTTCAATTTCTTTTGTTTCTCTTTTGCTTCTCTTTTGGGATCTCGATCGGTTTTATATTCGGGGAACGGATCAAATAGACCAGCATGACAACCTCCTTGCTACTCAAAGAAATTTAAATTAAAAACTTGGGCTAACTCACAATAATTGCATTTTGTTAATACCCATTTTGTGGGACCCACTGGAATCCATTTACCATCGCCAATAACTTTCGGAGGGGGCTGCTTTTTCGCAGCATAAATCGGGCCCAATTTTTCCTCAAAAAATGGATTTTTATCAAAGAACGCCTGAGGATAGTGCATCGTAATCATTGGACGATGTAAATTTTCTCCATATTGCTTGTATTTTGCTTTTGCTCCATAGCGTTCTGGTCTAAATTAATTTAATTAAAATACTGGTTTTTTATTACTAAATCAGTTTACGTACAAATGTTCTGGATATTTTGATAAACAAATATTAGCATAACCAGGACCTCCTTTTTTTCCTGGATTGGTCATAGGATTGCGTAGCGCTTTTTCCTTCTTTTTTGCTTTGGCTGTGCTTCTTCCAGTTCCGAACGCTTCAATTATTCCCCCAAATGTACCGTAGTGATCTCCCACACCGGAATGCCATTTAGAACTTCCTGCAGGTATAAATGTAGGTTTTTGCTTTTTTCCTTGATCCCTAAATATTTTCAATACTTTTATTTGCAAAAATTTTTAAAATGAATATTTTCACTTTTCTTTCTTCGGCTTTTTCTTTCTTACTATACCCTCTCCTATAAATAGCCTCCGAAATTCGTCATCAAAATAACCATGCTGGGTGCCATTTTTTAATTTGCGTCCTTCGCACATAATGTTCCTGCCTTTGGTTACCATTGGTTCTAAAATGCGGATAGATGAGTATGGTCAAGAGTAAAAAGATGTAATTTAGTACTTGGAAATGGAGAAACATATCCTTTCCCGTTCATATAGGGCATTTCAATGAATAACCCCAAGCGTTCCATATCAGGCCGTCCATATTTATTAGCTAACTCTGTCATGTAAGTCATCTTGGCCAAAATTGTTCAACTTATACCAAAATTTAAAAAAATAAAATTGTAATAAAAATTCTACTTAAAAATAAAACGTTTAAAAAAATCCAAAAAAATGTAATGACATCACGTCACTTTCAAACTCATATTTCAGTTGCTATGAAAACATACTATTTTTAGGTTATCCCAGTCATAGTCAAGTCATAGACTAAAAAAACAAAGAAAGCAAGAGAGGGTTATCCTCCCTTTAAATTTTGTACTATTAAACTTAGAATTTTCAAAAAAATAAAAAATGGATTTTAGATTTTGAGATCTATCAAAAGATAGATACTTCTTCCACAATACATATCCTAAAAGTTACAGTACAGTAAAGTGTGGGATGAAATGTCAGTGTGTCACTACAACACAGAACCCAAAAGACAAGATTGAGCACCGCAGAAGGAAAATGCGGATCCGGGGAGTCAGCCTCCTGCATGACAACGCCAGCCCCCCACCGCGCCAATTTCACAAGATCTGCTGACATCGTTTGAATGGGATATTGTCACCCACCATCCTATTTACCCGACCTAGCGCCTTCGGACTATCACCTTTTCGCTAAACTAAAGGAGTTTTTGGGTGGGAAATATTTTTCTAACGCCAAAATGTGGATTAAAGTGACTAATTTCGACAGTGATTACATTGAAAATAAATTTTTAATCTTATTTTCTGGATGATCCTCGTACATAGACTATTTTGATGAAAAACACCTTGTACAAATATGTTGTCAAATTCCGGGTTCTTCTTGGTTTGTGCCTCGGTCACCAGCCTTATCGAGTTCTGGTTCTTCAACCTTCTTCGGTGGAGTGGTCTTCGAAGAGGCGCGGCCCTATAGGTAGGCAGCGAGTGTCGCTGTCTGGGGCGGCAAATTCTTTGATGTTTTATTTAAAATAATGATAAATATACTAGGATATGTACATACTCCAAAAACTGAAAACCCTAAATTAATTACAAAATCGTATTTGCATAAAAACTGCATTTGAAGAGGTTCGATACGTTTGGAGACGGAGATGTTTGTGATTCCCACTGAGGGAGGATTTTGCAAACATCACTTAGGTAACTATTGCAAACTGGACCCTAGTTCCAATAATGCCAGCAGTTACGCCACTAGCTTAACGCACTTCTTGTTCTGGTTTTTTTTTCTTCAAAAATTCAGGTAAATTTAAATTGGAAAATTTGAAATTCAGAAAAAATGCAGAAAATTCTAAAATCTTAGAGCAATCGAAAAGAAAATCCTGGATAAATTTTAAAAATTTACAGCTGCAGCCGGTCTCAGTTGACTTATTTTAGACAAGCGATTTTCCAGTTCCAACGGCTTCAGGGATGTTTTTACAATTGCGTGAATCCCAGAGATCCTGTTTCCTAGATCTAATTTTAAAAGACAGGATGCCCCTAGGAATCCGTGTTTTTCAAGTTATAAGCAAATAAAACATTATATTTTTCCTGTGGTGGGTAAATAAAAAATATGTCTAAATAAATATGTAAGAATTTGGGCCTATTTTTCAAATTTTAACAAAATGTCGTAAATTTTGTCGGTTATTGATGTCATGGGGTGTGGGATTAGTTACCCCACTTTGTATCCACCCTTGCTTTGGCCGTAACAGCTTCAGTAGTAATGTTCAGATTGTTTGAGACACCTCATAATAGTGGTAGTGTGGGCTTGGATCCAATGATCCGACTCCGATTCAGCAGTTTGGACTGCATGCCCGAAGGTTTGCAGGACGCACTGTCTTGCCTTCTCTATATCCATTTTGTTTGTATTCCAGCCCGTTGGATATTTTTGAAGATGAAAATGGACCCGAATTGAATATGGTCACTGCCGGTTTCGCCCTCGAAGACCTACCAGTCAGCGATCTTGTTTAGGAGACCGGCCGTCACAAAGCTTATATCTATCACCTACTCGTGGACCCCCCTTTGAAATGTTGGTCTGTTTCCCACATTGCACGCAGTCTCATCCTCGTGACGGCTTCGGATAAAATGTCGCATCAGGTATCTCTGGTAGCAGAGCCCCATTCGAAAGACTTAATATTGAATTCATTAGCATCTTGGTATTGTCGCGCTGTCGTTTTTAGCGAGAAATCGCAGCTATAGACCACGCCATCTCACCCACACATAGGATTTCCCGCTGTCCACAAACCAGTGCGGGTCAGCGGCCCTCCCACTACTGTTGCAAAACCAGTTCTTTCTCTTGTTCGCCGATAAATTTGAGTCGCTACTTTGGCCATGTGTAAATTGATCTGGAGGTTCTTTACTTCTCCCGTCCATCCATTGCGGTCATCCTGGACCATGTTGGTGAGATCCGTTGCAAGTTGGGCACTTAGATTTGCTCCTGCGCTAGTAGGCTTTGTGGCCCTCTGCGCCACATCTAAGACATCTATTTGCAAAATTTCGGGAATCAGTGCAGATATCGGTCCTGTGTCCCGTCTCGCAGAATTTTCCACAGAACTTCCGAAAACTTCTTTCTTTCACGAGGCAGCCCGAGACGAGCCTTATCACCAGTTTTTGCCCCAGGAGTCTCTTTGACATGCTACTGTCCGCGAGTAAAATGACCCATAGGTAAGGTCCACCGCTAAAAGCTGATAGGTCTCTGTGGGGGACGTAGCATATTGATCCAAAGCCGCCCTGACGTCTTCTTCATCAATGTCTTGGGCTAAGCCCCCTATCTCTAATTTGGTTCTCTGGACAAGGGGGGTCATTTTAATTCCGGGAGGGCGCCCGTTAGCTTGTTAATTTCAGTTTTCTGGCCGGCGTTGGATTTTATTATTTCAGCCTCGGGTCTTTTCTACTAGGGTGAATCCGTCGTTCGTGATTTGCTGCTGGTTCATTTAGATGAACCAGCAGCAAATCACGATTTTTACGTAAAACTCCATATGCCAATCAGAATTCAAAACCTGCAATCCGATACTGAGAGGACCTAGATTTAAGCAAGAAGTAAAAGATTCATGAGTCTTGGCTGACAAAATACGACTCATGATTTTAAAAATATTCTAACCTCAAAAAGTGGTGTCTCAAAATCTCCCCTCACCAGGAAAATAATCTTCGGAAATCGGACGTAGTCGACTCTTAACTAATTAATTTTTGACCACTTTTTGAGGTTAGAATATTTTTAAAACCATGAGTCGTATTTTGTCAGCCAAGACTCATGAATCTTTTACTTCTTGGTTAAATCTAGGTCCTCTCAGTATCGGATTGTAGGTTTTGAATTCTGATTGGCATATGGAATTTTATGTAATATTTTTTACCAATCAGAAGTAATCTACGAAGAAAGCCCACGATCGGCTGTTGTGAAGATCTACCTTTAGATTTCTACTCTCGGGTGTGTAAATACCAAGAGTAATAAGATAAGGAAAAAATAAAACTATTTATTATATTTACACCGTAAAAACGAGAATAGGAATGAAATAATAACGTTGCCTTGTAATTTTATCATAAAAGTTTCTAATTACATGGAAGTTTTAATATAGCTATTACTGATAACAAACAACTTTATAGCATACAGGTACATTAATATAATGAGGTCGATTATTTTGTTAAGTAATACCTATTATGTATTGGCTGATTCTGATATGCATAATATGAAGGCCTAGTTAATAATTTAACCCTCCGGTACCAACAGTCGGTCTCACAGACCGACGATTTCTATTTTTAACTGTAAATTTAATACGCTAACAGCTGAGGGACGGAGGTTGTCAGTACCTTCAAATCTAGTTTAGTACGTCTCGTGACATCTTGCAAGTGAAAATATTTATAGGCAATATATATATATTTAATAAGTGATTGTTTACAATTGGAAAATTTACCCGATTAAAAAATATAATATCAGTTGTAGTCAAATTTTAATTTCTTCGTCTAAAATTTTACTTTTAATTTGTTATTGTTTATAATTTTTAATATTTTTACAACAATAAAATTTTGTAAAGCAAAATGACTTTTTCCTACTAGAATTAACATTATGATAAAGAAAAACCTAGACATTTGATATTATTCCATTAGATGAAAAAACATTGTAAACACTGTTAAAAAAATTAAAAACTGGAATCGGTCTCACAGACCGACCTTAAAAAAGGTAGTTAAGGCAGTTCACCTTTTTTTCAAGCTACCTGCTGGCTCTGCGTTCAAACGGCTGCGTTCAAATGTTCTGGACCGTACAAACTTACCTGTATAGTCAACAAAAGTTAATATACCTAGGTATACATAATTAAATATTTTTCAAAAAACGGCATATAATTTAATACTCCGAACTAAGTACTTCAGATATAATTTTAGTTCTTTTTATACACATCAACTTATTTTTAAGCTTCCAGACGGTAATATATTAAGTTACATTGTCCGTCCCGTGTGCAACACTATATATCCCATCCCATTGAACGTTCAACGGCCATCTTCCATCTGGAATGGCGAAGATCTCTTTCATCTTCGGTAGTTTTCGGTTTCCAAATCTGTGATGGAATATCTACTTTAGGACTGGAGATGTCCCAATGACCAACTGCTGCACCTGCAACCATGGCGGCTCCTAACGCTGTACTTTCGGCCATTTCTGGTTTTATTACAGTTATACCAGCCAGGTCGGCTTGTAATTGCATTAATAAGGAATTAGCAGTCATTCCTCCGTCCACCTGTTAAAATCAAATGCCTGTGAAGGAAAAAGCTCCACCAATATCAAAGGCAGTAAAACTTACCCGTAAGTCAGATAATGATGATCCATAATCCTTATTCATGGCATCGAGAATATCACGAGTTTGAAAACAAACTGCTTCAAGTGTGGCCTTAACTATGTGACTGTAGTGTGTATCCTCAGTTATTCCACATATAATCCTTCAAAATTAATAAATTATAAGATGAATTTTAGAAAAAGCTGTTTTGTACCCTCTGGCATCTTGTTGCCAATATGGTGCATATAACCCGCTGAAAGCGGGAACGAAATAAACATCGCCGCCTTCCCGTAATTCTGAATCTTTGGCCAGATTTTCAGCATGGGAAGATTCTGGCAATATCGACATGTTATCTCTTAGCCAGGTAATTGCAGCACCAGCGACGGCAACGGAACCTTCCAAAGCATAAATCGGAGGTTCTTTTGGACCGAATTGATAGGCAACCGTTGTTAAAAGGCCGTGACTGCTATCAACCTTAGCAGTCCCAGTATTGTATAGCAAAAAACATCCTGTACCATAGGTGGACTTTGCCTAAAAAAAAAGTTAACCTGGTTAGAATCTTTAGCCACATTCAAGATTTTCAAAGTTTAAAAAGTTTGGATTCAGATAAGATCAAAGCTTCAAAAATCACTGCCCGAAAGCCAAATGATGGCTCTCAAGAGCTCACTCTCGGTTTGTCATCATGAATAAATAAAAAATAAAAATTAAAAACTATAGACACTCACCTCTCCTCTTTTGAGGCATTGCTGTCCGACCAAAGCCGATTGTTGGTCACCCAAACATCCAGATACGGGAATGCCAGCCAGTGGTCCATTTTTAACGTAACCATAAATTTCGGAACTTGACTTAATGGTAGGTAGGATGGAAGAAGATAAGTCGAAAAAATTCAAGAGAACCTTATCCCATTGTAAAGTTTCTAGATTCATCAACATTGTACGGGATGCGTTTGTAACGTCGGTTATGTGAATACCACCATCTACACCTCCAGTGATATTCCATATGATCCAAGAATCCACGGTACCAAACAAACAACGGCCTTCTTTTATCGCTTTTTTACACTTGGGAACGTTGTCTTGTAACCACCTCAATTTGAGAGCACTGAAATACGGAGACAGTGGCAAACCGCATAGGGGTTTTAGATAATTTTTGTTTTTGGTGTTATTTGGTACGGTTTCTAATAACTGATCAACAGTGGAAGATGTTCGCATATCCAACCATACGATTGAATTATGCAAAGGTAATCCTGTAGTTTTGTCCCAGACAATAGTTGATTCCCGTTGATTGGTTATGCCAATAGCGACTATATCCGATACATTTCCACCGGCACTTGTAAGTTTTTCTATTGTTTTTTCGATGCACTCTAAAACTACACTTAATATTTCCATTGGATCTTGTTCCACCCATCCTTCTTGAGGACATTTTTGCGATAGTTCTTTCTGATGAGATGCAACAACTTCAGACGTCCCCGCTTTAAATAATAAAAATCTGGCACTCGATGTACCTTCGTCTATTGCACCTACCAATGGACCCATGGTGAATATTTAATTATTAGTTTATAAACAATGATATTATTAAACCCACACTGAGATTATATAATCGACCTTTTGAACTTTGCCAACGACCTTCATTTCCTGTACAATGTTTGTAACAATAAACTTTTCTTAGTAAACAATTTTTGAAAAATCAATAGAATAAAAATTAAAAGATTAATAAATTTGAAAGTTTGCCTTGGGCGGTTTCACTGGTAATGTGAATTTCGAAAGGTCAAAGTGAAAGCAGGATAAAAATTTAAACAAGTAAACAAGTTACACCTACTTACGTTGTCAAACTATTGTGATAAACTAATCAAATATGAATGCGATAAATGGTTATCACTTTCAAATAAATTATATAGTGCGGCCAATTCAATTTTTTACGATTCACTTCGATTAAAACGTGTCGATCGTCAAGTCAATCGGATCGAGTGCCGAAGAATATCGATTACGAAAAGCTACTCGTGAAATACTACTTTTTGAAAAATTTTGTTCCCCGGCAAACCAATTCAAATTTTAGCCAATGAAAACTTTAGCAATACCAACCGTATATCAATCAGTTTTTTTTTTAAATAAACAGTGTGTGAAAATTGTATTTAATTAACGGAGGGGGGGGGAGGTCCAATTAAAATAACAGAAAATAGCGTTAAAATTACTAGCCTACTACTACACAGTAAAAATATAATTTTTTTATGGTAAAGATATTTTAATTAATTTAAATAAATTACTTTTGATTAAACAAAAATTTGTTAAATTTAAATCAATTATTATTGATTAAACCAAAATTTGTTTAATGTAAATAAATTATTTTTGATTAAACCAAAATTTGTTTTTAATGTAAATAAATTATTTTTGATTAAACAAATATTTGTTTAATTTAAATAAATTACTTTTGATTGAACAATCAAAATTTGTAAAATCAGAAAAAATTAACTAAAAGGATAAAAGGAAAAAAAATTTAGTTAACCGCAATAAAAAAAAAATTTTTATTCGAAAAAAAAACGTTTTTACTGTGTACAATACATACCTAAGTAAGTGAAAAAGATGAAGAAACCATAAGGGCAGGGACGAACCGAAGTGATACTTTTCAGAGGGAAACAGTCCTGGATTTGCCATCTCTTTGGCTAGGCCTAGGTGGCCTAAAATGTATCACCCTATCGGAAGATGCTATAACTTTTACAAATGGCGGCAACTGTCAGTTTTGTTGTGATATTTATATTTGTGACGTAAACAGATACAGAATACCCGACAACAAGCCATGGAACCCTATACTCCTCAAGATCGCGGAATACTCGTGACTATTTTTTCTACGGATAATTCGTCAGATTTCCCGGCCGTCCTACGCCAACCGGGCAAACACTAAAGTGTTTCCGGTGTTTGATCGTTCCGATGAGAATATTGCCGCTGTGGTTGAAAATGTCATGGATGAGCAGTCAACGTGGACCTGACAACGTTTCACGCAATTGGCCATTAGACGTTCGTCTTTGCTGCGCATTTTGATGAAAACTGCGGTATTGAGAATCCACATATCATTCACGAAGAACCATTACAGCCACTCAAAGTCACTGCATGATGACCCATTTACGTCAAAGGTGTCAACGGGCCCTTTTTTGAGAACGCTGTGGGTAACAGGTTACTGTGACTGGTGAGTGATACAGAACCATGATCAACGAGTTTTTATTGTCCCAAATTGATGAATTGGGACTGGAAGAAATATGATTTCAACAGGACGGTGCAACAGCACACACAGCAGATGCGTTTCCAAGTCGCCTATTGTCTCGTTTTGGCAATTTCGTTCCAGACTTCTTTCTTTGGGTTTTTTGAAGTCATGGGTCTATGTGAACAAGCCACAGATTCTGGAAGCTCTCAAAGAGAATATTCGACAAGAGTTCTCGCCAGAACGATTGAAAATGCGGTAAAAAGAGTCCAAATAATCATCAACAATTGCGGCGTCCACTTGACCGATATCATCTTCAAAAAGTAATGGAAAAAACTTGCAAGGTCCAAATAAACATTTACATAAAAACAATTATTTTACCGGCCTCCCCCTGTTTGTGTGCATTGTATCTAATAAGCGTTTCGCAAAAGGAGATTTTCCGTCTGCAAGTCTGTGAAATCGCGTGTGTTCGTTAAATAGTTATTATAAAGATCTACCTGTATGACCGATGTATTACCGAGATCATTCGCAAGTAAGCTCATAAACTCCTGATTTAGTCAAAATGTCCGACTTGGATTTATTGAGTTTATTGTTTGTTTGCGATGTTGAAATTTTAATTATTCAAATATTTGACAATTTTTTCTGTTTTTTTTTTTCATTTTAATTTACTTCACTGAAAGGAATTCAAGTTAAACGATTAAAAAAAGCGCGGAAAGAAGCAATTGTATCTGTAAAGGGGTGTTCAGAGCTACTAGTTGGTTTACGGATAATATCAAAAACCTAAGTGAATGTTGTTATAACAAATTTTGAAATTTTTGTGTTTTGAGTAACACTTACATCTGTATACTACATCGAAATATAAAGTCTCGTATATCGAAACATATCAATCATAGGCGAAAATAGTAAAGACCAAAGTTCTAGAGAATTTTATTTCCTCAAAGTTTATTTATAATCACCTATTTATGCGGTCAACACAAAAATTTAATTTAGTTTTCCTTCATTTTCCAGTTCAAGTCAAAAAATATCGCTCGTAGACGAAAATTGATAATGACCAAACTTATAGAAAATTAAATTTCCTACATGTTCGGTTATTACCATTTTTAGTCAAAAGTTGAAAATAGGCAAGTTATTTTAGAAAATAAAATTCTCAAAAATCTAGATTTAGAATTTTTAAATAAAATTCCCCGACTTTTCCAGGTTTTCCCTGACAAAAAATAAAAATTTTCCTTGACATTTCGATAAATTGGAAGATAAAAATTAATAATTTCTTTATTTTAAAATTTAAAAACAAATTTATTTTAAAATTATAAAAGTAATTTTTTAATTGATTTGTTTTCCATGACTGAAAATTTAATTTTCCTTTTCTAATTTGCCACAAAAAATAAGAAATTCCTGGACTTTTCCCTGACAAAATTAGGGAAATCTTAAATTCCCTGACTTTTCCATGTTTTCCAGGCAAGTGGGAACCCTGAATTAAGTTATGAAGACAATAATCACTTCGTAAGTCGAAAAGTAAAACAAAGTTTTTTTTTTTTAACAAAATTTGTAAATTAATTTATTTTAAGAAGACGGGATCTTCGAGTCGCTCCACTCGTTAAAATCATCCCTGTGATAGCCAGAACTCAAAAATTCTCAGACAATTCTCTTCGCCTTTGGCCCAGTTTAGCATTTTCAAAATTTTAGTAAAATTTAAAATGATTTTACCAAAAATTTGTTAGAAACATAGTAATCCATAAATATTTAAAAGATGATTCATATCAGCTAAAATAAATATTGATAACTGATAGATAAGATTAAATGATGGCAAGTGTATATTCACCTGTACGCCCAGTTATAAGTGACTAAAATTGAAACGCACATCTAATAATGAAGAATTTCAAACTGTTTTGTTGCATCGCCATATTTTTGGGTAAGCCAACATGAATTTGAAGTATTATTTTCACAATCAATATATAATTTTCTTGTAGTTCTCGTAGCTAGCTTAACCCAAGAGGTTGAAGCCCGCCGAAAAATTTTGAAGGGAAGGCGAACCATAACCAGAACTTATTACAGTAAGTACCCCGCCCAATCCATTTTTGGGAATTTTTAACAGCAAATTAATATTTTAGAAGCAGCAGCTATTCCACCATGGGCAATAATCTTTCTCGTTAGCATAGGAGAATTATTAATTGGACTAGCATTATTTTTCGTTTTGAAAAGATTCATAGTAGACCCAGAATTACGGGGAACTTACTCCCCACCTCCGCAAATTAAGTAAATTTCGAAAATAATATTTAAGAATTATGATTCGCAAATGTAATAGGCGATAAGATTGTAGTTTATATTATTTTTTGTAATTAAAGTAGTTATTTATTTGGCTTGTTCGTGTAATTAAGAACTAGAAATATTTCCACTAATCGCAAGCTGATAAGCAGCTTAATGACGCATCACTTATAATAGTTATTTATGTACCAAAGACGGCAAGTGGTCGGACGAGCCAAAGGCGAGGAAAGGAGGATGCAGAAACTTTCTGAACCAAAAAAGTGTAGTGTAGTAAGTCCCCCATAAAAATAAGGGGGGGAGACCTATAAACCTTACCCTTAAGAATCGAAATTATTATTACTAAATAATAAAAAATAATAATTATTATTATTATTATCACTAAAAAAATTTTATAAAAGGGACTGCAATAAAATTAATAAAATAGCGAAGTCGGGAAAATTTTGACCTTTTACGTTCGATCGGAAAAAAATTATTATTTTAAATCTGAGCATTCGCGGTATTTCACTACAAAAAAAGAGTTAACGGATGAACTTAAAATTTTACGAGTAAAATATAAAATTTATTGTTAAACGTGAGGTTAAACGGATAAAAACAATAATTATGCTTACCAGAAAATAAATTAATGTTTATAAATATTTTATTTTAATATATCTAAAAAAAACTATTGTTGTCAATAAGTTATCTTGCCAATGCGTAATGCGACTTACAATAACACCACAAAGCAGCTTATTTTTAGGTTTCTAGAAACAGTGGCGTAGCTAAGAAGCTAAGATTCCGGGGCAAAATGTTTCGGTTTCAAATCAAAAAAATATAAAAATATTATAATAATAAAGCACCCATTTGCATTTTTTATTTTATTCTGACCATGTTGAAACAAAATTTTCAAAAAAATATATTCTACAATTTTCATCAAAGAAAGTATTTTGGAAAGCCGTATTTCTAGAACTATTCAACTTACCACTCCATTTCTTTAGACATGAAATTTTGTTTTCTAGTTATTTTAGATTTTATAAAGTTATGATGAAAAAAACTACATCAAAAACTGGGGTGTTATAAAACCCGGAAAGTAGTTAAGCTAGTTAGAATTATGAGTTATCTCTACATAGATCCCCTTTTCACTACTCTTGTTACCACAAAATATATTATATAATAATATCGAGCATGCCCTGTAGTTATACGAAAAATTAAGATCTAAAAAAGTCCAACAGTTTGAGTGAGAAGAATCAAAAACCATAAGGGTAAGAATCGCGTATAACGGGTAAGCAATTCTCACTTTTAAAATTTAAATAAAATTAAATTATGGAAGATTTGTGATTAGTGCGGCCTTAATGCCGCACTACCTGGGCAATCTAGTAGTGTTTAATAATTATTATGTAGTTACATTTTTGAATTGCAGTTTTAAATTTTAGTGAAAAAGAAAGAAATTATATTTTAAACCAAAATTAAAACCGTTTCAAAACCGGACTAATGCATTTAATGCCCAAAACAAATGCTTAGATAGTCAACTTAAAGTTTCTGATTTAGTTTGGAGTCAAGTCTAAATTTTTTTTGATTTTTGATCATAATTTTGAAAAAAGTAATCAAATGAAAAACTGAAAATTAGCCATCAAAGCATTTACAATGCATCAGGTTTCAACAAATTTTAACAAAGCAGTGCTTATACTCTATTTATTTAACACATGCAGCTGATGTAAACAGTGATCAGTGCATATCCAGCACGTGATTGCATTATGTTGATTGCACCTGCAATTGGATGCTTGTAATGTCAAGACAACCCCATGTACCTTCATACTTAAGGTTTTTATTGAAAATAGGTGCATATAATTTTCATCTGGCGTTTGAATTTGTAAAAATGCAAGGCAACCTAAATTAGTCCCTCTCTGTCTAGCTCCTCCTATAAATCACGTGTAAACTGCATGTATTTGTTTTCCTCAGCTCCATGTGTTAAATAAATAGAGTATAGTTAAGACCTTGGCGTCCGGAAGCCTATAAATAAGCTTTTCGTGAATTACAGGTAGCACAGGCAATTAAATTATATATGATCTTAAGTAAACAATTTTAAGATTTCCAAGTATTTTGTGGTGGAACGTTGGATTTACAACCCAACTTCCTTTTCCTATACTTAAAATTTCCAGCTAGCTTCTCAAGTCGGAGATGTAGATTTATTAAGAGTGGGTTGCTGTTTGACACCAATTTAGATTCTCAAAATTATACTCTTCAGAAATCCAAAATTAATTCTATAAAATTATTCCCAATTAAAATTAATTATAAACTTTTAAGGATGTATAGGAGACAAAAAATAAAACTCAAAAATATAAGATATCGATGAAAATTGGTACACATTGACCTTGCGATGAAATAAAAAAAATTTCAAATCGATTCACTACACCGTTCAATAGTTCTTGCAGTTTTAATTTGATGTTGACTTTTTGTTAAAATTCAAGAAAATCACATCTATGGTTTTACTTAAGAGTCTGCTTTTAGGGAAAATCACAAGGTGTTAAACAATAAAATACTTGTATAAATAAAAATCTAAAGCTAAATCTTAAGAAATCCTAAAAAAATTATATAATGTAAAAGTCATTTTATGAAAAACATTATATTGAATATATTAGCTTAAAATAAATGATCAAAATATAAGAATTTTTTTAAATTTTTTGTAGTTATAGCTTGTAAATAGAAGAAGGTTTTAGCAAAATTTCATCAAGGTTTACTACCCCGTTTTCGAGAAATTAATAAGTAATTGAACAACCGATATAGAGTTGTCACGTTCAATTCTCTAAAAATAATACAAATTTCGACGTAAAAAGAACCCTAAACATATTTAACACTTGTTGGTATTATAAATATTGTACAATGAAAAATTATCGACCCTTAAGCTAAATTAATAATTCAGGAGTTGGAATGTTCCTTGTGGGTATTTTGGGTTCTTAAATGAAACAAATGTTACTTAATGCTTAATTAACCGATTTCAACCTTATATATTGGTCTTCATCAGAATCTAAAATTTCAACAATCATAAGAAAATTACACATCAAAGGCTGCAACACATCACCTACCAACAAGCTATTGTAACATTCAACAAATCATGAAAACACATTGGCGAACGTAATAAAAGGTAAAAAATCATCAATAAACTGAATTCAAAAATATAAAAATTAAAATTATATGGTAGGCCTGAGTAACACCTATTAGGCCTTATAAAGCCTAAAAATGGAAAAAATCAACTCCTGAATTATTAATTATAAATATTATGTATATCTCGGTTTTTATTAGTTTTAACAACAAATTATTATATTTTTTACTTAGATAGTAGGTTGGATTGCAGGGATAGTCACTAATAAAAATTTTGTTATGTCAAATTTAATAATTGTAATTTCAGAAAATAAACCGATTTAAACGAAAAAAACCTTTCTTCATGCTTTGTTTATCGTTTACGATATTTAAAAAGTATTTTACTACACACATAAGACCAATATTCGTGAAATTCAAATTAACTATACTTTTGTCTCCGATTGTATCTCCTATACATCCTTAAATAAATTTCCCATCCAAAACTGGAAATGATAATCGCGAGCGTATCGCTATCGAACCAGCTGAGACGACACGCTCATACAAATTACTGCCTTTCCAATTAAAGAATTGTATTCAATAGCAATTACAATTAAACATACAAATTATCCAAATCTATCAACAAATTAGCGGATCCAAATTCTCAAAAATATTCAATGCTGTCCAACTTTCAAATAAAAATAAAACAAAAATTTTAAAAAAATTATCCCGACTTTCCTAAAATTACGTCCGTGTGCCTCCACGGACACGGTTGAAAGTCCTATCACTAGTCTCCTCGTACCAACATTTTTAATGCCAGCACAAAAAGGCTCATCAATTTCAAAATTTCAAAAAACAAGAAAAATAATAGAAATAAACAAAATCTTCGCAATCAAATAAAAAAAGAATTTCAAAATTAATGTTTGAAAGACGACAATATATTTCCAAAGTAAAAACTTCAAAATATATTACATGCAGTTTTTTTTTCCATAACTCGAAGTTTTTCTAATTCGAACTTTTTTGGTGGTCCCTTGAAATTTGAGTTAGAGAAATTTGACTGTAGTTGTAATTGTGTTTAAATTAATTTTTGTAAACTGCATAGGTAAGATTTTATAAAGCCTTGCCGGACGTCAAGGTGTTAATATCAGGTTCCGGGTATCGATGACGATGATGATTGTCGATGACAATAAAATGTCTAATATCGTATTGCAAATAGAAAAATATATCACAAGAAATTATAAAAATTTTAGATTAATTTAATTTTTTCAAGTAATGAAAATTGTTTTTCCGAAAAGCATATTTCCTTCCAAGGAATTCCTTGGAATTATGATTTCTGTGCATCAAAATTTTGTAAGATATTTAGTGCCCCTTAAATTTTTCAACAGAAAATTTCATTTCTGTTCAGAAAAATTCGAAATTTTCTAAATAAAATTTAAATTTTTTTGCGTCCCCCATTCCCAACAAAGTACAAGTTGGTTTTGTAATCAATTAATTATTAAAAAGCAAAGTCTAACAAAGTATTCGCATTACTCAGATAATATATTCTTTCAACTGTAGGTAAGTTACCCCCCTCCCGATAACCAAATGCCATTGGAAGTATAGAAATACTCCTGGATACAATACAAGTATCAAAAGCGTAATGCACAATAAACAAGCTTTCCAATTGTCAAAACAATTTTATTTTTATATTTACGGTTTCGACAAAGACTACCTAAATTTTAATAGAAATCTTAAAACGTAAAAAAGAACAAAGCCATGAAAAATGAAGACAGTAGATTTATACAAAAATTATAAAATAAAACCGACATCAACAAAAACACATCAAGTGGCTACACAAATCTACGTTACATAATGAATCATTTCATAAAATAAAACTTGAAAAAAATCATGTGCAATTCTTTTTTAAACTGAAGACAACAATTGTAGTCAGGTAAATTACTTATTAAAAAGTAGATGTGTCAAGTAGATTACAAAAACGGAAACAAAACTTGGTTCATTAATTGAAGACTTAATTACTTATAAAATAATTAAAGAAAGATTTCTTATTCGCTTTCATTGTCCGCATCCTTTAACTTTTCCCAATTCAATTCGACTGTCATGTTTTGGCCTTGATGCTGAAGGACTTTTACCGTTACAGGATTGTATAAATCTTTATCAAGAGGAGACCACCCCGTATACTAAAAGGAACCAAACGTTACCTTCCAATTCTATTATTAAATCAACAGGTACTTACAATAGAGGTATTCCGATGCTTTACCAAACCATCTTCTTCAAATACTTCGTATTTTTGCAAAAGCGCTTTACCATCAATTCGCCATAGACATGGTGGTTTTGAAGCATCTCCAGATTGAGCATCCTTTTTCAGAATTAAGAAACCGCCATTCTAAATAAACACAAAGTTAAGAATTAAATGCCAGAGGTAAGGAAATAAGAAAATGACTACTTACAACATAATCAGTACCGCTGATTTTTCCACCAGCAGGTGCAGTCTTTCTTGGATTTTTACTCGAATCAGAACCATCGTTAGAGTCATCGTCTTCCTCCTCTTCATCCTCTTCTTCGTCTTCCACATCGTCTCCTTCCTCTGCAGCTTCCACAGCAGGTGGAGCTTCCTTGTTCACGCCATTATTGGACTTCTTCTTTTTCTTCTCTTCGTCGTCGCTGCTTAACTCAATATGAGAAACGCGAGGTTTTTTACTTAAACGCTGAGAGGTCCGCCTATTACCTCGTTTTTTCTTTAAAAATAATTCAAATTATGAGAACAAAATCTCAGGTAAAAATGATTTATGCTTACCCCCGGTTTATCTTCGTTCCACTCGTCGCCTGAGCTTTCGTAAACGTCAGGATCGTCTTCGTTTTCAGATAAACGTTCGCCAAATTTTTCCGACATTTTTAATGCTAAAAAAATTAGGTTATGTAGAACTTGTGTATCAAATCAATGAGGCCGAAAGCGAAACAAAAATTGAAAAAATAATCGCAATGATATAAACAACAAGCCCGAATGCTTAAAAATCACAAAAATCTTTAATTACACAAACTAACAGAACGCCATTACTTAGCGTCGCCGCACAACAACCGTCATACCTTCAACGTCGTTTTACAAAATACGAACTACAAATCCAACAAAAATTGCGATCACACCAAAGTATTATTTGCACAAATGATCCTTTTAATTCGTAAATTTCGACCTTGAGTGGAAATTAATAAACTGTATGCATCGCCCTTACGATCAAGTTGGCGGCATCGAGGCAAAATCGAAATTGATCGAATTTCCACGTGAAACTTGTACGAAATCGATATAAACATGATTTAATACTTACATGGGTTAGTTTTCGATTATCAAACACCGATTTCCTCGAAAAAAACGATGATTTGTAAAGCGTGAACAAAAAACTATTTTTTTGCATACACAAACAGACGCTTGGGTCGAACAAACGATACTGTACGCAAGTGCACGTAACTATACCGGTATACAGTTTTCTGTTATGATTACAGCTCCCTCTATTTTGAATTTTAAAATATTTAAATTTCAAATTGTTTGTTGTCCAAGATAATTTGCCGACTATTCTTCAAAAAATATTAAATTTTTTATACAAAGTAAAAAGGTAAATTGTTTATTTAAAACTAAATAATTTATTTTTCAACTTTGAATTTTTTTCTACCGACCGATGGGAGAACAACAAACGCAGGGCCGGATTAAAAACAATATCTTCCTTGCAACTTTGAAAAATATAATTTTTTTCAAAATTATTTTATAGTTTTTAAACTTATTTTTAATTACTTCATTGCTCATTTAAGATATTCCTTTAAAAAAAATTTTTTAATTCATAGGCGGATTTTAATTCCCTCGGGGAGAGAGACGCGCTCCGAAAGTTTGTAAAAAAATTTTCGGGCGGCGCGGCTTTCTTTTCGTGGGGAAGGACTTTTTGCTTAAAAATGTTTTGCACGGTTGTTCCGAGCAACATGCGTGACGGCGTCCCGACCGGGTTCCGAGCCGTATTAAATTCGAATTTGCTCCGAGCAACGTGCGTTTTCGGCCGCTAGCTTTAAGTTTGCTCCGAGCAACAAGCGTTTTAACTTTGCCGGCGCGTTTAAAATTTCGACCCAACGGCCGGACGCATACGCATCGAGAGATAACAATCGCGATAAATTTGGAGGAAATATGTGTTGACCTCTTTTAATTTTTACTTTTTTTTTACTTTTGCGATGACAAATAAAACTTTATTTTTTTAAGAATATAGTTTAGTATTATATTTTTAAAATATTAACAGAATTCTGAAGATTTTTATTAAAATTAATGTGTAGCTACCTTCCTTACTTCACCCCCATCCATAGGCGGATTTGCCACCGGGCCCCCCTCCCCTACACGCAAGGAGATAATCGCAAATCTAAGAACACTTCTTGTCCATCTCGAATCTTGTGCCCCCCCCCCCCCAGAAAAATTCTGGATCCGCCGGTGCCCACCCCATCACCCCATGTATCCGCCTTTGGCGTCAGTGCTGTATATTTGGATCCAGAAAGCAAATTCTATGTTTCCCAAGACTTCTTTTTGTGTGATTTTTGAAAAATATCCCCGGATTTCCTCTTGAATTGCTTTAAGATTTTCTTTAGATTTATTACAAAAGCAAGAAAAAAGTTGAGTTCAACGAAGGGAGCGACAGGTAGCAATTGCTCCGTTTTTAAGTTGTAGAGCTATCTGTCTGTTGAACGCTAATTGCGTTAAAAATAGGGAGCCGTTCAAATAGCCCGAAGCGTCCGTAGCGTAGCGAAGGGTTGTGTAGGGGTAGTTTTGGCTGGCGCAGCCACGGCAAATCACGGTTCCATCGTAAAATGAATGAATTACATTAAATTAATTTATATTATGTAAAATTTTCGATTTTGATTGGGAGAGGGGTAAATGCATATTTTTTTAATAAGAATTTTGATATACTTTTCAAATTTTAACCTGATTGAGTAGCCGCAAGTATAGTTCGACCCCCGTAGCTGTAACATCGACAAGTCATTACGAATAGAAAGCGAAAGAAGCCAAAAAGAGCCACCACTCCGACATCATCCAAAAACAACCAACCGGAACCATCGGAACCACCACTATCGTCCGAGCTCAACATTAATGACATCAAATGGATGATCACGGATTCCAATTACAAATATAAACAAAGAAAGGAAAAACACGAAGAGAAGGAATACCCCGCTTCCAGACATGCCGCTGCTGGAAGACCCATCGCCCCGCTGAAAATCAACCATGACGAAAATTTGGAAAATCTACTGACCCAGCGCACCCAACTTGGAAACAATGATGTCCGAAGCTAGCGACCTGGACGCCGAAATCGCTAGTATAAATTCCTCCAGATTATCAACCCACACCCAATCCGATGTGGATTGAACGACGACCAGAACCACGAATGCACCAAAAACAACTACGGCACCGCCGCTAACCACTAGTAACCAAGATAAGATTTTAAGAAGAAGATAAGATTTTTATAGATCATGGAAGGGGGTAGTAGTTTTACTTGATGAGACTAGGGTCACCTCCAGAGATTTGGCCGGTCAAGGCGAACCACTGACTGACTGACACCTAGCCTAGTCGTTATGGCTTCCAGAGTACCGGGTCTGTGACCCATACCTTTTTCAACTGGTGCATGGCGGGTTGATTAGACCCATGGACTTAGAAGCTTCTAAGTCCTTGACAGTAGCGGTGGGTGGAGTAGAACCTCATTGGATAACCTAAGTGGATTTATCAATCTAAGTCGGTTTGCGCAGACCTTTGGTACCGTGCCAGTTATGCATCGTCGTTTCTAGGTTTATTTAAAAACAAAAATACAAAAACAAAAATACACAAAAACAAAACAAATACAAATAAAAACTGTACAAAAATAAAGTGTGTACACAATGGCTGTACAAAATTTTTTGCTTGCGGTTTTTAAAAAATCGGATGTGGCCATGCCCATAACTTGATCATATTTTTAAATAAAAAAAATAGGGTATTTACACGATAATTGATTAATACTTTTTTATTATTATTATCATCAAGCAGAATATAATAAAATAAAAAATAATAACAAAATTTTGTAAAAAAAAATATTTAAAAAAATACAACATTATTATAGAGCAGAATATAATAAAAAAATAAAATCAGAAAAAATAAGATCAGAAAAAAATTATTCTTTTTAATTTTCCAAATATTATTTTTTTTGCGTTTCCGTGTACCGATTTTAACCAAAATCTAATCAGCTCTAATAAGTCTCAATATTTATGTAACAAATAAGCAATTTTGTTAAAAAATTCCTACTACTTTTTTACTACATACTTCGTATGATGAAGTAAAAATTTTACAACAGGTTCTGAAAAATGCTGATAAAAAAAAATATTTAATTTATTAAATGATAAAAAAAAATTTTTAAAGAAAAGAATAAAACAAAAGAGGGGTAGCCTTATAAACCTGAACTTGAAAATTTCTTAATGCGGCACTGTTGATTTAAAACTATCAATAGATGGCGAGATAATTCATTTCGCTTTTAAATTTTATGTAGGCTGTGGATAAAAACTCCTTTTACCTTACTAAAATTTGTCATCTAGTAGGGCCATTCTTGACCATTACTAAGATAGCAAGTGATGCAATTGGGAAATGATCCATGATTAAAACCCGCTTCCTTGTAGTGATTTAACGACCGCTGCATAGGAAATATCTGATGCTATTTGATGACGCCACCTTTTTTTCAAAAGTAAATCAATAAAATGTATCAAAATGCTTTTGTTTGTTTGCAAAGCAATTTATTTTATTAATTCATATTATAAAAAATAAAAACTTTACAAAAATATTTTTATCCTCATTCATTCTTCCAACAATATTATTTAGTAATTTTTGTATTTAAAAAGGTTCTTCTGGTGCATCTAAATCACGATAGTGATTCACTGGTCGAAAATCTCCTCCCCTAAAAACAATTTTTATTTTAATTAGCCTGCTGCATTCAATTCAGGAATTGCATTCAAACCTATGAGATCCTCCATAAGGACGAGATCTTCCATATCCATGATTGTAAAAGCGGGAATGCCCTCGGTAATTACCAGCAAAAGGAACATAACTTCTAGGTGGTCCACTTAACCTAAGTTAAATTTATAAGAATTAAAAATTAAATATTACCAAATAAATGCTTACCCAGGATGAACGTATGTGGACTCTTCCCTCTTTGAATGCATAATCTCTGCTGGTCTCTTGGGATCTCGAACATAATTGTTAAAGAACTTAACTTCTTTTTTCACTTCTTCCACTTTTTCTGGATGCTTATTAAAAATATGTTTACGTATGAAATCTGGTCCTGCAATCGAAAACTTGATACAAACAAATTCCAGAATTATGAGAGTAAAAGAAACCTTTGAATTTTTTTCCCGATAATGGGCACAACCATTTATCCTTTGCCAACTCTTTAGTATTTACAACAACAAATTTATCCACTTCGGTATCTTCATCTTTCAGTGCCAAACTAAGAAATTTGTTTTCACTTTCCGTGTCTTCTGGAGATAATTTTTCAGGTAAAAACTGCATCATTTTAATTTCGATTGGTTCTCCAATATATTGAGACATATCGGTCTGGAATAAAAAATTTAAAAAAAGTTATAGCAAAAATTTGTTTGGGTGACATACAGGTACAGTGGGTGGGGAACCTCTTGCATGCAAAATTCCACACTTATTTGGCATTTCATCTTCATTTGGATATTTACAATGATTGTAATAGTCAACCGAATGTACAATTCGCAAATACAAAAGAATTTTGTCTAAAACTGAAATTAAATCTTCATCTCTATCCACAACGGAAGTCATATTCTGAGTGTCTGAAGTAGGTTCCAAACCTAATAACTCTTCTTCTTCGGCACTAGCTTCTTCGATTAAATAATCAGTTATGTTGTGTAAAACTGGATTGTTGGATACCAGCCCAAATGTCTTGAATACAATTTATTAAAAAATTAATCAAGTATTATTTTGTAATAATCACTTACCGGTTTAGGTTTACTTTTGCCACCTTCATCCAACCACAAACCCGCCTGATTATCAAGATTTAGAGTCACTCGAGCTGATAATCTAATATCAGAACGAACCACTTGCTTGTGAGCCGTTATTCCATTTATAATTCGAATGCGTTTACTTAAGTCTTTACTAACTATAGCGCCCAGTTCGCAATCTCTTAGTCTTATGTTGTTAAAACTCCAACAAATATCTTTAATTTTAGCATCCCTCTTAAAGGTTACCCAACCTTTGCGCATCCATCTTCTATCACGTAGAGGATCTGCTAATGCAACTCTCAGAAATCCATCATATCTTGAGCAAATACTTTCTACTTCCACTCTAGTAATGCTAGGAGCCAAATTGCGCAAAAATATTGAAGTGGTTTTATGTAAATTCCGTGACTTACTGGGAACGACGTCATCTTCTACAATTTGGATATTTTTGTCATCCAAATTCTCAATTTTTTCCGCAATTTCTTTGTCCTGTTGTTGATTTTCGCCTTCATTTTCACTATCACCGTCATTTTTCTCACTCTTCCTTGGCTTTGATTCAACTTCTTTTTCATCTTTATCTTCTGCTTCAACTTCTTTTTCATCTTTATCTTCTAACTCCTCCTCCATTTTTACTTCTTTGCTTTCGTTAATGTCATCTTCCTCTTCGCCTTCTTCTTTGGGAGACTTTTGATTCTGCTCTTCTGCACCATCAGCCTTGGTATTGCACTTTTCCTCAACTTTGTCGTTCTCTACTACTATTAGAGTTTTTTTCTCTTCTAGTTTATCAATTTTATCATGTTTATCGATATCCACTTCCATGTCTTAAAAAAAAACATTAAAAATTAAAAATTAAATTCAAAGTAAATCACCTTTATATTCCTCGTCCAATGCTTCAATATCTTCTTCTGTGCCATCTTCCAATTTTATCATTACCGTGTCTAACAACTTCAGTAACTTTGTCGTTTCAACTTGATCGATGCTTACCGAACCAATTTTGTTATTGTTCAACAACTCCATGAAAACTTCGACGCGTTTCTATCAATAAAATCAAAATCTATAATTCCTTAGAATAAAACAAAGAAGAAAGCTGTTACCTTTAGAGCATTTTCTTGCTGAATTTTTCTCTTAAGAGACTCCTCGGGATGGTATTTGATTCGAAACCTTCAATAAAATTATTGTTAAAATAATAAAATATTTCAAGATCTTCATCAATTTTTAAATTCCCATTTTATATTAGAATCATTGATGAACCAATATGGTTTTGATATTTTCCTGATTTCTGATCAAATTACTTTTAGTATACCTAGAGGATGTCCTTTAATCACGTGAGGTTCTAATATGGGGGGGGAGGATGTCGTGACAATCACGTGCATATTTTCCTGCGACCACCTGAAATCTCGAGCAAGCAAATTTGTGTCTAAAAAGCAACATAACAACAATATTTAACTATCAGCTGGCTTCCGGCTCTGGACCTTGTGACGCCGCTTGTCGTCCCAATGCAGCCTTCTGTCTCGACGTCTCTGTTTGAAGGAATTTAAAAAAAAAAATACACGTGATGCTGGGATGGGGCAGCTTAAAACCTCACGACGTGTCACCAAAGGGAAGGGGGGGTCAAAAAATGGCATAAAAAACCTCAAGTGATTAAAGGACGATCCCCTACCAAAAACTTTAACTTGAAAAAATCTAAACAATAAAATTTTGACCGAAACTGCCATGAATTAGCACCGGAAACAACTTTCAAAGTCAAGATTTACAATGAAATAGTAATCACAAATCAAGTATAATTAACCACTGTTCAAGAATGCTTAAAAATAGTTATTGGCACGATTCGGCCTCACTAGGGGTCTCCTATTGCCAAGAAAATCTGGTGTACAAGTAAACGGAAATCTGAAAAAATCCAAGAAAATATAAAATCCTAAGAAAAGAAATCCAAGAAAAATTTAGGAAATTCTAGGATACCTTAGAAAATATTAGAAAATCCGAAATTTTGATGAGGTTTGATGAGATGAAGGAGAGGGAAGTTACCTTGTTACCTCCCCCTTGTTGGAAATCACTGTAATTCTTTGAAAATGTTTGAAATTCCATGGAAATCATTAGAATTATTCCGAGTCCTGTGTACAAAATTGTTTTGAGATATTTACCCCTTGATCTGTAGTATACCTTGGAATAAAAGATTTTCTTGTATTTCCTCAGATTTCCTTTCACTTGTACACTAGGTGTTCCCAGCAATTCCTCTTTCGATTTTAATACATTAGCAAGAAAAATTGGAAAATTATTATCCTTAGGATATCCCTTGCTATGTTTTTATATTTTTTGCATAACTCATTAGGTAATAATTAAAGACCAAGCGATGTTTTGATCTTAGCCAGTTTCAGCCAAAATACTGGTTTCGGCGGCAGTTTCGGTTTCAAAGAAACTAGCATTCGTGTCGTGTTGAGCACTGTCGGCTATGTTCAAAACGGTTTCACTCACTTTTATACCACTTGCTGAGTTTAACTTCAGTTCGCCGGTCGATGTTTAATCGTTAGATATATTTGACTATTTGATTTTAAGTGAAAATATTTTTAAAAAAATAAAAAGAATGTTTTTGTTCAGGTACCCCATTAAAATTTCAAAAACTGTCTAACATAAAATGGGTAAAAATTTAAAATTACACAAAACATAGGAATCTAATTAACAGAAATACATCTCACCTGAGGAGATCAAGTTTAACTAAGCAAACACACAGAGCTATGCATTGCGCTCATAGCTTTAAAACGTGCAGCCTAAAGTACAAATATTAAACTGAAAGTAATTTCAATCATTGAGACTGGTAGCCAATTTAAAAACTAAATTTACAAGAATTTATCGTAGCCGTAATTTAATATGGAACACACAGACCGACACTGGTGCTGTAGAGAAAAATTTATAATGAAGAAAGGTGTGGCTGATGGCTTAATAAATACTTAATAATTGTTTTAAAAAAAGTATTTCTCACCATTCTTCTTCTTTATGAGCAACAAAAAATTCGTTAAGTTGTTGTCGATAAAATTCCAATTTGTACTCTTTATATTTTTTTGTAGCTTCGGTTTCAGATATATTGTCATCATGGGAAGTTAAAAATGATTTAAATGACATCATAGCTGGTTGTTGCGTTTGTGATGGAAGCAAAGTAGGCTCTCTTAAAGATGAGAAGTAATTTATTAAAAGGCAAAATCAAATTTCTCGTTTTAAAATTACCTCGGTATATGTTGGTAGTGAGGTTGGTAGGAATTATAATGAGAATCTCCATAATAATCCGATTTAAATCGTTTCGCAATCGGTTCCAAACTAGGCGCAGCCGAATAACTCGAATCTCTTACACCACCTCTAAATTCATGACTTCTAGGTCTAGACCACGTATCTCTACAATTATTAAAACAATTACTTATATTCCATAATCGAAATTTACCAATGTCTACCTTTTAAGCCATTCCTCGTGAGCACGAACTGGTCGTTCGCCACCACCACCTCCACCTCTAGAAACTCCTTCTGCACGTTCGCCGCGAAATTTATCGCGACGTTTGCGATCGTACTCATCTTCACTGTCCCCCATCTATTTGGTAAAATGTCGTTAGCAAGAAGTAAGGAAAATATCACGAAAATTGATTTGGCCAACCTGTTAACGGTAAAACGAAACTATGACTTGAATCACTTCTTCACAATATAAATTAAACTGGATCTCAAAATATTACAGCAAAGGATTGTAACGTTGGTAATTCAATGAAGTCGATGAAGCTTCGAAAAAACTTTGAGGTTATAATGGCAGGTCAAATTTATCGGGAATTTTTTATATTTATAAAAATCCTATTTTATAAAGTAGAAAATCAACCACAACTAATATCAAGCGCCGATTACAATAATTTAGATAAATTAAACTTATCAATTTATTAACGTGGGCAAAATTGCAGTAGCGTAACATCCATTTTTTTAAAAAGGGGTTAATGTACATTTTTTCTTTTATTACACATTAGCAAACCTCTCATTGGTCTAAACTCAAGCGGATCGGCGTCAAAGAATAGAACATTTGTTTTCCGCTACTTAGCCTGCCGGTGGGCGTACTTCTATTGTTTCCAAATTGTTTTACAGAAATAAAAACAAACGCATTTAATTGTACAATCTTTTAATAAAAAAAAATTAATCCAATGTTTTCAAGGTTAATTAATAAATTCATATTTTAAAACCAATAAAAATTAAACATAATACAATCCTATCGTCTAACTCGTAGGAGGTAAGTAAGAGGATGAATGACTGGTAGCTGGATTACACAAATTATAACTTTCACCACATTTTCATGATACTTTTTATAACTTAATACTTAAATAAATTCTTCAGGTTCCCTCGGAGCATCTAAATCTCTGTAATGAATTATCGGTCGAAAATCACTGGTGCCTCCCCTGTAATAAAATAAGATTCAGAAACTTCTCCACCTCAATTTTTTAATGTGTACCAACCTAGCACGAGGTGCAGTGTAAGGACGAGGTCTTGAATATCCCTGATTATAGAACCGGGATGGTGGCCCATAGTTAGAAGCAAACGAGGTGGCATAGTTTCTGGAAGGGAAATTTTGTCTGTGCATCAAATTGCACAAAATAAGAAACCAAATAATAAATAAATATTAAAATAAAATTCCAAATACAACACAAAATTTACTTACGCTGCATGACTAAAAGTAGAATTTTCTTCTTTTTTAGGTTGCGGTGTTTCCAAAATCGGCCGCTTAGGATCACGCAAATAATTATTGAAGAATTCGACCTCCTTCTTCACCTCTTCAATTTTCTCAGCATGTTTGTTAAAAATATGTTTGCGAACAAAATCGGGGCCTAATCAAAAAGAATCACAAATTACCTTCGTCAAATTTCTGGAAAAAATTTAAAATTTACCTTTGAATTTTTTACCAGATAACGGACAGAGCCATTTGTCCTTTGCCAATTCTCTTGTGTTTGCTTGCACAAATTTGTCCACTTCTGTATCAACATCCTTGAGAGCAAGATTAACAAGTTTGCTTTCATTTTTGTTTTCTTCGTGATTCAACTTTTCAGGTAGAAACTGTGCCATCTTGGCTTCCACCGGTGCCCCAATAAATTGCGCGATGTCTGTTTTTGTTGTAGGTGGAGGACCTCTCGCATGCAAAATACCACACCTGTTAGGCATTTCATCTTCGTTTGGGTACTCGCAATGATTATAGTAATCAACAGAATGTACAATACGTAAATACAAAATAATTTTATCCAAAACTGCAATCAAAGTGTCATCTCGATCCACTATTGCGCTTGCCGACTCTTGATTTTCCGAACTTGGTTCCAAACCCAATAATTCTTCCTCTTCCGCACTTGCTTCTTCTATGAGGTAGTCAGTTATATTGTGCAAAATGGGATTATTTGAAACGAATCCAAATGTTTGTTGATTTTTACTTTTCTTTTCGTCTTCTTCCAACCATAAACTATTTTTATTGTCAAGATGTAGCACGACCTTCGCCGATATTCTTATATCAGATCGAACAACTTGCTTATGTGCAGTAATGCCATTCACCAATCGAATTCGCCGACTTAAATCTCGGTTAACAATCGCACCCAATTCGCAGTCCCTAAGACGAATGTTATTAAAGTTCCAACAAATTTCTTTAATGTTGGCATCTCTCTTAAAAGTTACCCAGCCTCGGCGCATCCACCTTCTGTCGGGTTGCGGGTCGGCCAATGCAACTCGCAAAAAGCCATCATATCTAGAGCACATAGCTTCAACCTCTTGCCGTGTAATAGTGGAAGCCAAACTGCGTAGAAAAATGGAAGTCGTTTTGTGTAAAGATCGTGGCTTTTCTATCTTAACATCATCTTCAACAACCTCGCTATTTTTAGTCACCTCCTCTTCCTCCTCGTCTTTGCTTTCTTTCGATTCTTCTTTTTTAACTTCCTTTATTTCCTCTTCCTTACTTTTCTGTTCTTCTTCCTTTTCTACTTCACTTTCGCTACTACTAGAAGAACTACTGCTACTACCAGAATAGGATCTTTCACGTTTTTTTCCTTGCGCTTTTTTTGGCTTTTCGTTTTTAATTTCTTCTGTCGCTTCTTCCTCTTTAGAAGGTTCAATCTCGTTTGATTTTCCATTGTCTTCTTCCACTTCCATTTTTTCGGGAGGCGATTTTGTATCCGCACTTCCCTCTTCTTCTTCATCATCATGTTCCCCTTCTTCCTTAAGGTCCTCTTTAGCCGACTCACCGTTGGCCTTCACAGGCGGCTCTTCGGGAGATTTAATTTCTTCATTTTCTATCTCACCATCCTCTTTATTTGAAGTAGATTCAGATTCGGTCTTCTTTTCTAAAGTTTCTTCAATTCTTTGTTCTTTTTTTTCCAATTCTGTTTAAAAAAATTATTATTTTGAGAATACAAATACTAATAACAAAGGTTGAAAAATGTTCCGTGCTTTTCCGGACCAAAAATTGAATTTAACTTAATAGTTGGTAGGATATACACGGCGTTTTGCTTTTCCAGTAAATATTAACAACAAATCAACGAAAATAAATTTGTTGTGGTAAGTAACTGGTTTGTTGTAAATGTAAACATTTCCGTACCTGCATATTCTTGTTCCAAAGCTTCGATGTCTTGTTCGTCACCTCCTTCCAGTTTAATTACAACTGTGTCCAACAACTTAAGTAGATCATTTGTTCTTGCACTATCAACGCTTACAGAATCAAATTTGTTTCCATTTGCTAGTTCCATAAACACTTCAACACGACGCTGAAGAATACTATTATTAAAGAACAAATACACACAAATAAATAAAAACAAACCTTTAAAGCATTGGTTTGCTCATCTTTGCGCTTTACGGAATCTTCTGGATGATATTTAATTCGAAACCTATAATATTACAAAAAAAACAAAATTAATTTTCAATCAAAATGATCATCACGATGACCAGTTCAGTTGTATAAGACCATTCACGCCAATATTAAATTGTAATTGTAATGTTTTCTTTCAAACAATTCCAGCTTTCCTCGATAACCAAATCTACAGAGTGGCCATTTAATCTCAAGTTGTAATTTTAAATATCACAGTGGTTTATGAAAATTTATTGTAAGCTTAAATTATTTTCAGATGTAGGTTCCAGTGTAGAATTTACAGTAACAATTCACACTGGTGTCCACAGTTGTAGGGTATGGCTTAAACCATGGAGGGGTAAATATCTCGAAAATTTTGTGTACACTTGTTGGAAATTCCCTGGAATCCAGTGGTACCACAGATTTGGTGTAGGAATTTAATTATGTGGACTGCTTTAATCCCAGATGTGAATATAAAGAGGTTCATCAGTTCACAAATTCACAAAAAAATAACTTTTTACTAGAATCATTTCCGAGTAAAACCAACATTTTGGTATCAATGAATATAATTTGAACTTGTGCAGTAAATTAACATAATCAACCTGTTTTTATTTTTTTTTTGCAAAATAGTCAAACACAGCCACTCCGTATAAAAATTAAAGAGATAAAAACTTAGAACTCAGCATGCACTCAGAGTGTCAATTTAAGCAATTTTTATTCCAAATCATAAATAAAACTTTTGTAATTGTTAGGTATTGAAATTTTTACAATACAAGATTGATAGAAGAACCCACCACCATAAACTGGAAATCGTAAAAATATACGTGATGAAAATTTGCTGAGTGTAGATATACAATTACAAAATATTTTATTCCTTTCCTTTTATATCAAATTTTAATTTCCTTACGAAACCTTTAAGTATGCCATAAAAAAATAACAACTGATCTTGTAAAAATATTATTTTAAAATAAAAAAAATAATTTGGGTCATTCCATATCAAGTTATCCAATCCGGTCGCGCGACCATTTCAGAAAAAATTTTGTTTGGCAAAACTTGCAATGTCTCAATAAGCAGTTAGTTGTATCTACCAAAAATAAAATTTTTTTAAAATGGGACCAGATTGGACCACTTGATATGGAATGAGCCATTTGTGACCTTAAAGAACTGGGATTTCTAAATAAAAATTATTTACAAGTTCAGTTGGCTTAAACTATATTAGAAAAGGAGGATAACTGTCATCATTTTTTCCACTCGTTCACACAAAACAATTAAAATTTAATATAAAATCATAACGAACTTTGTTAAACGTGAATTTCACCTGCTTTGATAAAACCCTAACAAAGTACGCGAAAGCATATGCATTGCGCGCATAGCTTTTTAACGATTCTTAATCCATAGGTAATGCATTTTCATGTTTAGTTTTAGCATTATATTGTAGTATCACAAATTTATCATCGTAGATTCACACACAATTAACACAGAGGTTATTTATATTTTTAACGAAGATAACAGCTTAGTCTCGATTCAGCACTGTAGAGAAAAACTTTAATAAAGAGAACATGTAGGGGATTTACTTTATAAAAAAATAATATTATTTATTTACAACCCCATTTATTTATGGATGATGTATGCCGTCCTTGCTATAAAAAAAGTTTCAAATTTATACAAAACATACATCAACCGAAAAATTACCTCAACAGTTTTTTTTATTTACATTTAAATAATAAAAATAACAACAAGACACTTACCATTCGTCATCTTTGTGGGCAACAAAGAATTCGTTAAGCTGTTGACGTTGAAACTCCAGCTTGTATTCGTTATACTTTTCGACTGCTTCGCTATCCGAAATATTATCATCCTGGGCTGCTAGAAAAGCTTTAAATGACATCATTACTGGTTGACTTTCGTTCGAAACTGGACTTGGAGGTTCTCTGAAGAAATTACCAGCTCTTTAAAAAATTAGGTATCAACAACTTAATAATAATTTAGAGACATTAAGTGCAAACATGCTCTAAAGAAAATCAGACAAACACAAAACATGTAAAAAAAAAAATGTCGGGTAACTTAATAAAAAAAATCCAAACAACTTGTTTGGCTGTTTACATACCTAGTATGCGCAGGCTGATGATAAGGTTGATAATGGTTATAATAACTTTCACCATAAAATTCATGTCTGGATCGTTTTGCTACGGGTGGTTCTAAACTAGGAGAATACCCCCGGTCTCGTACGACGCCTCTGTACTCCCGGGGTCTAGGTCGAGACCAGACATCTCTCTCGGGCCACTCTTCCCGAGGTCGTACTGATCGCTCAGATCCACGATATGTAGCTTCTGCTCGTTCTCCGCGAAACTTATCCCGCCGTTTTCGATCATATTCATCATCGCTGTCACCCATCTATAAATAATCAGAGGTGAAAATTGGGTTACGTTCTGAATTCATAACAATCGGCGACTGTTATTCTTACAGTGGAAACCTACCGTTAGTTATATTATTAATTATAGCATTAATTTTGGATTTTCTCTTCGTATATCTGTTTTAATAATTGGAATTATTAGAAATACCAAAAATGCTTCATTTATCATAAGCAAAGCTTGACAACGCCATACCATAATTATAAATTATTTTAGTAACTTTCGATATCAAGTTGGCAAAAGTAGGCGCGGTTTTTTCAAATGTCAGTTTTTAATTCAAAAGTTTGTTAATAATGAAAGTAATGCATCTGTTTGAAATTTATAATAATATTTGTTGCATTTATACAAATTGCACTACTTACTTTACACTTAAAACAACAAACAAATTCAAATAAGTAATTCGGAATGTTAGTTTTTAAAACGGTTGCCGCGAAAGCAGCCCTGCCATCTATGCGCAAGTGCATTTACGTGACATCTTTCCTGCATCGCACATGTTATTTTAGGTTAGAGTTTTGAAAACTCGAAAACAGCAAAAATGCCAAAACTACGAAAACAAAGAAGGAAGCAGAAATATCGATTTAATGTAAATCGAAAACGACTGAGGAATAAATTATCCAATCCAGGACAAATAGCATGGTTAGTATTATGGAAACAATCAAAAACAAAATTTTACTTTTCTTGCTTGTAGTGAGGAAGTTAAAAATGCATGGAACGCAACAAGATCCGTCAAGTACAACTTAAGCAACATGGGTTTATCGTTTGATCCCAACGTAACTTTAAGTATTAAACCAGACAAGGAGAAAGAAAATCCAATAGTATCGGACCCTAGTTTTGTTCCGTCTGCAACTCAAGTCGTCGATGAATTGGAAAAAGAAGCAAACGCGCCCAGAAAACGTATGTTTAAACTTCCGAATTCACAAGTGCAATGGATTACCTATTTAATGGATACTTACGGTAAAGATTATAAAGCTATGGTGAAAGATAAAAAAAATCATTATCAAGAAACATGGAAGCAGTTAAGAGCCAAAATTAGAAGATTTAAATCTGTTCCGGAACAATATTCAGCTTATTTGAAGTCGAAAGGACTTGAAAATGAACCCGAAGAAGACGAAATTGTTTCTAGTGATGAAGAGATTTAGGTAACAAAATTTGTTTGTAATTTTTTTGTTAAATAATAAGAAATGTTAATAAAAATGAAACTAGAATTTTGGTAGGTTTTGGAATTTTTAAAATTCAAACTTCCAGTCAAATTAAGTGCAGTTTACATAATGCGATTTTGCTTACGATTTCTCTTGTATGACTGGTTTTGGTGGTTTTCTGTTCACGACTTTGTTTCCAAGTTCATCTTTGGGTCGAATTGTATAACGTGAACTTCGAAAAATTTGCTTACGGCAACTTAGAAGCAAAATTGCATAACGTAAACTGCACTTTAGAATAATTTTCGAAATATTTATTCTTTGTTCCACATGGCGGTCACCTTCTTGCTTTTTTCATTTATATGGTTGTGTGGCGAAGCAGTCATAGCTAGGGCTATTTTTCAATGGTGGAAAATTAACGAATCAGGATATCCACAATTACCTGAAAAATATTTATGTGTGTCAGTTACTAGCGTTCTATCAGAAAGAGTTTTCAGAACACGTTGAACAACTGGTATTTCTGAGTTGCAACAGACAATTATTATTAAGCTTTTACATTCAATTTTCCTCTAATCCGGAATTTACAAATCCTTTTTAAGGGGTGGATTTAGTCCCTGTATAGTATATTTTAAAAATTCCATTTACCGTTTCCTTCCTACATCATGTTATCATTTGCCCCTATATCTTTGGATGTACGACAGCCTCTGCTATTCGATTCCTTCTCCAGTTCTTTCTGTCTTGTATTTTTGTTCTCCAGTCATTGACTTTCATCAGTCTCAGGTTTCTCATTACTTGATCCCACCATCTCTCTCTGGATCTTCCTCTTGCTCTATCCACGTTTGGTGTCCATAATGTTAGCTTTTTTGTTATCAAGTCATCGATAACCAGCCATCTAATCCTCTGTGCTTTGGTGGGCACTAGGTAATTTGGTTCCCTGTGATTTCACCTAACAGTCAGTGCCGGATCAAGCTATTTCAGCGCCAGGTCAGATTATATAAATGGCGGCTCTTCTACGTACAATGAGGTCATTCCATGTCAAACCAACAAGTCACTCAACTTGACTATCACAGATTTCCTTGAAAAATTTAAAAAGATTCTAACTCTTATAGTTTTTGAGTTATTTAATTTTAAAAATCGCAAAAACGACACTTTTTTGGTTGGTACTCAACGATACAGTTGCATTTTTTATCATAATTGCTGATCCCATCATGGTCCCACTCTGAAATTTTTATATCATATTTACCAAGTCACCAATATTTCCTTAATACCTGATTTTTATAATTTTCAAAAAACACCAACTCAAAAAATTTGTTTGAGGTTTTCAAAAAAATTCATTTTTATTAGAAAGTGAACAAGATTAGTATCAAATTAAAGTCCTTTAAATACTCTTTAAAATGAGCTATCGCACAACTCTGTAGGACTTATAGAACTGAAGTTGGAACGTTTTGTATCGTTGAATGCGAGCCAAAAGTATCGTTTTTGCGACTTTTAAAATTAAATAACTAAAAACTAAGAGTTAGAATTTTTTTAATTTTTTAATTAATAATCATATTTGTATTTAGGATGTTAAAGAGTATAATTAACTGAAGTTTCACAGAAATCTGTGATGGTCAATTTGAAAACCTATTATTTTGGTTGATTTCATATGGAATGACCCTAAAATTTAATCAATTCTAAGTCTCATATTAAGGTACTAAATACAAAATTTGCTTAGAAAAGTCCTATTACTTTTTGAGGTAGAACACACATTTAAGATTATATATAGCGGCAGCAAGTAAAACTCGAAATAACTTTTCCTTCAAATCTTTCACGTGGGAATAATTACCCACTTTGTTTTTAAAAATATACAAAAATTGATCATAAGGCAAAAATTTATTATTAACGTACTCATATGATAAAAATTTAAATGATGATAATTTATTCATTACTTATGTTAATGAACACACTTAAAATATCACTACATAAAATTGCAATACCCACACAAAGTATAATGACTCATAATATACCAACACTGGACAAAATATATAATTAATTTACATTCGTAATCTTAAAGCCATACCTGATTTTTATGATAAAAAATATCACACATAATAAAACACCAGAACCCTGGGTCACCATAAAAAAATACTAATAATTGGAATTAGCAATTTCCGAAATATTATAAATTCTAGTATATTTATCAAAGAAATCCATAGATAATTGTTTTCGGTAATATATAAATTGTACCTACGATCGTAAGATTGTATTTAACTAATACAGCTCGGAGTATGGAGCTACCACGCAAGCGACATAAATAAAATTTTAAAATTATTCCAAAAATAATAGTACAACATAATAAAATTCAGTTTCGAGAACTTTCTTAATATTTCCAAATATTGAATTTCACTTCACTATTAAGAAAGTTTGCGAGAATTAAATCACACTATGTTGATAGCATACTTCACTGAACCGTAATCTTATAATTACAGAAAGGCATTAAAATGCCAAAAAAAATCAATTTAAAAGGTTTCTTTGGTGGGGAAGAGGAAACTCCTAATTCTTATCCTTGGTCAGCTAAGTTCTTCAGCCTTCTATAAATAATTTGGTTACTCATTGCCTTTGAAAAAAATTCGACTAAATTATTTATTTTTCAGAGGTATACCTAAAAACCTCGTTAGTAATTGTTTAATGTCGTGAGTTAAATATTCTAAATAACCAAGTTGTAAAATTTGATCAAAAATATTGTAACGTTCTGACTGACTCATAGATCCCACCATAGCGTATGCAATAATTTCGACACGCAAAATGTTGGTACCCGAATCAACCGACCACTTGTATATTTCGGGTACCGTTTTAGGTGAAAACCTGTAGTACTGAATGCAAGTTGTAAGTACACCACACAAATTCAACATTAAAAAGCGATCTGCAAGAGCAATGGTTTCCAAAATTACATTTAAATGAATATTAATTATTTGTATGACACTATCGTTATCTAAATTTGATTCTAAAATCATCAACAACAACTTAAACGACGTGTTGGCAACGTCATGTAACCGAACTTCATCTTCTTGCGATTCTTTAAAATTTCCAAATAATAACGTTCTGAAAAAGTCCGAGTTTTCACTTAAAAAGTTTCTATCGGCTGGAACATAACTATTATCATCTAATTTGAACAAAACAATTGATTCGCAGCTTCGTTTTACAGTGTACTGATTAGTATCAAAAAACATGAAATTCTCTTTGTGGTTCACCACTTCTGATATTGTCGTAGGATCCTTTATTTTTAGTTTTCGAGCCATTACCATCAAACCACTTACGCACACGTGCTTACTATCCAAATTTCCTTGAAAGAGTTCCATCATAACTTTGAGACCACCACACGTTAACATAAGATTGTTAAAAGTTGTCCCCTTTCTAAATAACAAAATTATTCATATTTACAAAAATTAAAAATTAAAATTACTTACTCGACAATAAAGGGAACGGCTGAAATCAGTTTTCGTTTAACTTCTCTATTTCCACGATATAATTGATGTGCTATATCGCCTTTTCCGCTGGCCCCTTCAACTATTTTGGATATGTTGATTAAAACCATACGTCCTATAGAAAAAAGATCCACACATCTCAAACATGATTTTGTGTGCTTTGGAATGGCAAATTTATGAGCAGCATACACCAGATTCGTTTCTTTCAGAAGGTTCAATAAATGCTCGGGAGCCCTGAAAACAATTACATTGGTCAAAATTGAAAAGACATCCCGAGTTTTTCAATTAGAAACTTTAGACAAAAATATACAGGATATTTCGTCAGTATTTCGTAAATTTTATTAAATCTAGTTTACAAAAATTTGTTTGGAATTCCGTTGAAAATCATTGGAATTCTTTGAAAAATTTGGTATTCCATGGAAATCTTTGGAATTCATTAGAAATCTTTAAAAAAGAACTGATAATAATGAAAGAGGAATTGAACCAAGAAAAGATATCTAGCGACAAGAAAATAGATGAACTCAAGAATAAGCTGGAGACGGTTGAATTCAAAGTAGAGCTACAAGAGAGAGAAAAGAGAAGAACCAAACTATTGGTGACAGGACTGAAGATAGAGGTAACGGGAAATTTCACAATGGAGAAACAAAAAATTCTTAATTTTCTAATTAAACCATGCCGAAATAATGTTACAATTCCCATTTAAATAACATGGGATTTTTGCATTTAATTTTTTTTCTCTTAAACAAATAAAGTTACAGCAATGACCAATGTATATTTTTATAGAGAATTGAACGCTCTACAAAAACAAATGATGAACTGAAGGAATTGTATAGCGAACAGGGTCTAGTGGGGTATATCAAGATGCAGAGAGTGACTGCGCCAGGGGTGGCCACATGCCCACCCTGTTGATTGCAGTACCCATCCAAATCTTTTAGGTGCTTATTTCAATAATGTATTTTTTTGAGTTTATTTAGAAATTTTGTGTGCTTCTGCCCACCCCAAATATATTGGGCCCAATTTGTGCCCACCCATTTCAAAACTGCTGGTGCCGCCGCTGTACTGAGGTGGTTGGGAGACTTGACAAGAATGGGTAATATGGGTAATAAATTTTGGAGGTACCAAGGAGTAGATGGTGGAGAGAAGTGCAGGAAGATCTCAGTAGTATGGGTGTGAGAGATTGGAAAGGAAGGCGAGAAATAGGAAGCAGTGGAATCACGTGATGAAACAAGCCATGGGCCTACTAGGCCTCTAGTGCTATTAATATATATGTATATAAACGGTTAATTTTACCTGATCACTGATCGAATTATTTTCAAAATATGTTGAGGTCGCACCGACTCGTGCTTTGGAAGACAAAACAATAACAACTTGTAGATTATATTACAAGAAGTTAACTCCATCGCCAATGGCCTCATATTTGTGAAAATCACAATCAGATTGACCAATTCACAGGAAAAGTTATTTAAGGCGTAAGTGCTCATGTAAAATGTACTTTCGGGACTTTTTTTCTTTGCACTAGAAGCACTTTTATAATCCACATTGTCGGTTTCATCGTAAAGTGATTCACATTCGTTGTCACTGTACACAGGTGAATAGTTGGAATTAGTATCATCCCCACTTAAACAGACATCGTAATCACTGGAACTTGAACTGGATGCAGGACTCAAAAGAGGCGATGATAACCATCCATCCGAAGATGATGGACTAGGAGATCGCATTCTTTTACGTGATTCATTCTGTTGAAGTAAAGTGTTTTTTGAAGTATGCAAGCTTTTACTAAATTCCAACTGAAATTCCTGTAATAAATGAGCAAAATATAATAACAATAAACCTAACTTGGTAAATTTCAACTTACACATTCCATTTCGTGGGTTAATCCATTATACACGGAATGCTTTGATATATGCAAAGGTAACGGTGAACGTTCACAAGAATGATGCAAGTCGATGTTGTGTTTTGTACCCAAAATCCAATCTAATTTTTCAGATAGAAGATTAATGATTCCTTCTCTCAGCATAAATCGCAAGAAACTTGTGTAACGTAACCGCTGTAAAGTGACCAAAATCACTTTACAATTTTTAACTGCAGTTTGTGTTGGAGTTTCATAGTTTTTCATAATATTCATCAGAGCCGTTACAACATTTGTGTTCAACACTTGGCAAGTGGTGCTGTTTTTGACAAATGAGCACAAACAGTGTAAATATTCCGTATACATTGGATCTGAAATAAATCGTTAGTTTCGAAAGAATAAAAAAATCAATAACAAATTACCTTCCATTCCTTTTTCAAAACTCTCCACGTCTTCTAATTTATTTAATAAACACAAAACAGTTTCGTTTATAGGTAAATCGCTAGATTGGTGACACAATTTAACTAAATTTTCAATGATTTTACGTACCAGAACTGGCGACATCAAAATTAATTCACCAATACATAACAAGGCATTTCCCTCTTCTATATTTCTCAACTAAAATAAAATAAATAAAAGTAAATTGTTGGCAAACTAAGTAAACTTACCTCGTGAATCATATTAAAATATTCATATTTAGAACACGTGTAAAGCAAATTTAATGCCTGTTCTAAAATATCCTGGTGTTTGTTGTGATTTTTCCAATGGGGTGTAAATTTAATTAAAAATAAACCAACAACTTTTATAATTCCATATGTTTCAATGATGTTTGTAGCCGTGGTGCTATTAATTAGACATCTCAATGATCGAATTGCCATAGTAATAGTTCCTTTTGAAGGTTTCTCAGTTGTATTATCGTCATCTTCGTTACATACCCGTTTAAAGCATTCTATAATATTTGTTATGATTTCGTGACTACCTTTCCAATTTAGAAAATCGTTTGCAAATCCATCATCGTGTTGACATGAATTTCCAACAATTCTAAAAATTCGACATAGTATGGAATCGGTTTGGAATCTTTTCAGGATCTTAACGAGATGTACAATCAAATGGTATTTCTTCATCTAAAAAATTTGTTGATTGTTAGTTGAAGATGTGATAAAAAGAGAAATGAGATTCTTACAGCATCACGAGCACATAACATGTCCAGACAACAATTTCCCAAGATACTCAAAGTAAAATTTAAGATATCTACGTCATTGTCGGATTCTAGGAGTGAAATAAGAGTTTTCAGGCAATTTTTAGTAGAGTATAACTTCTGTGTGTTTGCTTTTCTGTCTTCGTGCAAGCCCTTTTTAATTTCATTCAAAATTTTTAGCAAATGTTCGGGTTCTTGGAAATTCGGTAAAGCATACAATGCGCTTTCAAAATGTGATGTCGACATTTGATAATACCTAACAAGGCATCTCGAAATATAACAAATTTATTTTATTTTTAATATTAATTTATTTCACTGTCAAATTTTCATTTGATTTCGTGCACAGAGATGGCACTGGCGTTGCATTCACCAACTTTCAAACAGGCAAATCGCTTTTGTAACTAAAGTAATTTGAGAATTTCTGTCATTTGCATCTGCGTGGTTTTAGTTGAAATTCATTTATATACACCAAGACAAGACATGGAAGATATTCAAAAGAAGTTAGAAAACGAATTGGGTTTGTTTAAAGCCACCCAGAAAGGTAATCCGACCAAAAGTTCTTTTTTCAAGTATTATACATAACCCGACTTATTTTTGTGTTCAGATTACCAAAAGTTAGTATCAACTAGACAACAATTGGACGCACAATTAAACGAAAATCAAATCGTTAAACAGGAATTAGATCGTTTACCAGAAGATAGGAAAGTTTACAAAGCAATCGGACCAGCTTTAATAAAAACCGAAATTGCAGAGGCAAAGCAAAATGTCAATAAACGCATAGATTACATTAATAACGAATTGAAACGCGTAGATGACTTAATTTCAGCGTTGGATAAAAAACAAGATACACAACGTGAGGCTTTGCAAAAACTTCAAAATCAATATCAGCAAGCCAAAATGAAAGCCGCAATCAAAGCCTAAAATGATTTGTTTATTAATTTAACTAACTTATTATTTGTATTGATTCACAGTAACAAACGAATGTGTTTTTTGTTTTTTTTTAATATAAAATAGTAATACAAACATTTAATCTGATTGAAAACCCCACACTTTCAAGCTTCCAGCATCACGTTTTCTATCGTAAGTGTCTTTATCATCACAAGCGTAAGCTAATAAATATTTGGAAGGATGCCAGGCGACTGTAAATGTAGCAGCGTCAACTTGTATGTTTGCAATTTTATCAGCAGTTTCTACAAATGCAATGTCAATAATTAAGTCTTCTGATGCGGAAGCCAACAATTGGCCATCATGACTGAAAGATATTGTTCTTACTGGCCAATCCATTCTAAAAGAATAAACGTAAGTTTCTATTAAAATTATGATAAATACAATAAAACCTCGTAAAAACTCTCAGACAAGCCAATTCGTTGATGTCCCACAGAGATACCAAAGCATCGGCACTTCCAGTTGCAAAATATTTTCCCGTCGGATCAAATTCTATGCATATGCAAGTTCCAGGGTGAGCCTTGAGTACGTGCTGTAGCTTTAAATCTGGATAGCTCAATATGTGTATACAGCCTTGACCGTTTGTTAAAAAGAACAGATCACTTTTATTGTTCCACGATATTTCGTTAACTTCAAAGTTGTATTGTTCTTCACTTTTTATTTTATAAGTTCTAGCATCAATGAACGTCACCAAGTCTTCCTTATTGCCGACGGCTATAGTTTCCCCATTTGGTGCCCATGTTATGTTAATATTTTCCCCCTTGGTATTGATAGTTGTGACACACTTTTGCACCCTGGTATCCCATATCCTCACAGATTTATCTCCACTTGCCGTACTCAATAATTCAGGATGAGTTTGATGCCAACACAATTGATCCACGGACCCACCGTGACCTTTGAAAGTTGTCTCCTTATTCTAACAAAAATTAATTAACATACATAACAAAGGAAAAACGCCAATTACTAACCAATCTTTCTCGGTCCAGAGTATAAATGGACACAGATTTATCAAACGATCCAGATGCTAACCGTTTACCATCACAACTCCATCCAACTGAATGAACTTTTGCAGAATGTCCAACATATTCTTTAGACTTATTATTCGATTTGAAATGATTTTGTAACTGTTCGATCCGATCTGAGTGCATTTTTAAAATTTTTAATAAAATGTTTATTAACCTCTCATACAAATTTTAACGAAGCCGGCTAGAGAAGTTTTACCACAAGGTTGGTATCTCCGTTTTTCACATGCCTAGACTTGTTTTTCTAACCTCAGTTTAATTTTGAAATTTACAACTCCAAGTAAATGAAAGTATTAATTAAAAATGGGACTAACTAAAGAATATTTACGGTATAATTCTGCGGGAAATTTCAATATTGTTGCCAGTCGTGATTGCAATGGCGTTTTTGTAGTCCTAAATGGACAGGAAGGTCGCTACATTGCTGTGGGGGCCTGCGAACATGTGATTGTGTATGATCTGAGATTTGGTGAAAAAGTAAGTGAAAGACATTTCTTCCTGTCGATTCTTAAATTATACATTTCAGGCTCAAGTTCTAAGTGGTGAGGAGTCACCAGCTTCGATTATATGTGCAAGTCCCGATAAGCTGAATTTAGCTGTCGGTTACGTAGATGGCAGTATTCAAATTTTTAATTTAGAAACCGCAGAAGTTGTTTGTAAATTTTCCGGACATAAAACTAAAGTTACCACATTGGTTTACGATCATGCCGGACATCGGTTAGTTTCGGGTTCAATGGTAAATTTAAAAAATACTAAAGTTTTGTAATTTAATTAACTGACTTATTTTCTAGGATACGAACGTTATTGTTTGGGACACTGTGGCAATGACCGGATTGTGTCGATTGGTGGGACATCGTGGACCTGTTACTCATGTTGCTTTTATGGCAAATCATTCAATCGTAATCAGTGGCTCTGAAGACAAATGTATCAAATTTTGGGACTCAGAAACAAATCATTGTTTCAAAACCATTGTTGGACCAACAAAAGTATTTTCTTTGTGCTGGTTATATCTAAATGGAAATTTGTAATTTTTATTTTAAGATTTATTCGTTAAATTTGGTCAAGAATGATTCGTATTTGGTAGTCGGATCTGAATCAGATCACTTAAGAGTTTATAAATTGACCGAAGAAGAGAGTGACAATTCAAATAATGATAGGACGGATGACCCAACTTCACAATTTGAAGTTACTGGATTAGAGGCCTACGATGACCCAAGTGTAAGTTTCTATTTTTTAACTAAAGTGGTTAATTTTTATTATTTTATTTTAGTATCCACTTAAGTGTCACAAGCCAAGTGTACTTTTGAGAAGTGGAAAAGGCTATGTTCGTCATATGGTGAGTGATGCAACTGGGCAGGTAGTGGCTTCTCTTGGCGATAAAAAATCAAATATTGAATTGTTTTATTTCTGTTCTGATGAAGAAGCTCAGAAACGTTTCAAAAAGAGAACAAAAAAATTAATGAAGAAAAAACTGAGGTAAGTAAATTTTTGGATCAGTTTTATTCATACAACCAATTTGTAATATTTTGTAGTCAGGAAAATGCAATGGAAGTTGATGAAAACAAAAATGAAGATCCGGAAGAAGACAAAAGCTTTTCGTTTGGAATAAGTGACGAAGTCAAACGTCTGGCTGTTATTGATGCACCTCATGCAAAGGCATGTGATTTAGTGATTGGTAAAGGTGGCGAATTACGAATTGCCGTTATATTTGCCAACAACACAATTGCTTTGTACAGATTAGAATATTTAAACAAAGAAGCCGAACCTAATGTCTTGAGATCGATTGAGACAATCGGACACCACACTGAAATTAAAGCTATTGATTTCAGTAGTGATAATTTAGCTATTGTAACTGCTAGTGCAGAATCTGTAAAAATGTGGAACCGTTTAACTTTTTCGTGTCTTAGAACTGTCAAAACTGATCGCGTGTTGACTGTAATTTTTGCACCCGGCGATAGACACGTTTTGGCTGGCTTAATAAACGGAAACCTCTTAATTATTGATATCAGCACTGAAGATATTCTTGAAGAAATTCCAGCTCACCAAGGAAAGTTAACCGCATTGTGTTTGCAACCAGATCTGGTAAGTAAATTTTAAATACAAAGTTTTCTTGAAAATTAAAATTTCTTATTCAGCGAGGCTGTGTCAGTGGTGGAGAAGATGCTACCGTCAAATTTTGGCAGTTTGAGTTGGTTGTGAACGAAGAAAGTGAAAGCAAATCAAAAGTTTTATCTTTGCTTCATAAACGCAACCTAAAATTGGAAGAAGCTGTTATTTGTATTAAAATATCACCAGACGGAAAATTCATAGCAGTTTCTACTTTGGATAAGACTGTCAAACTGTTCTTCATGGACACTCTCGCATTTTGTAGATCATTGTATGGTCATTCGTTAGAAGTCGAGTGTATGGATATCTCGTCAGATTCCACTTTAATTGCCACCGGTTCCAAAGATAAAACTGTAAAAATTTGGGGAATGGATTACGGAGATATTCGCTTTCGAATTTTGGCTCACGATGGCAAAGTAACGGGACTCCAATTTGTTCCAAAAACTCATTACTTTTTCACATGTGGCTATGATGGTAAAGTAAAAGAGTGGGATGGCGATTCTGGCAATAAAATAATCACTCTTCAAGTAAGTAGGTAAAGGGGGAATTTATGAGTTTTTAATCAAATTTCTCCAATTATTAGGGTCACGCTGGAGTTGCTGCAGATTTAAGTGTAAGTCCAAGTGGTCAATATGTTGTATCGTACGGGTCAGATCGAGTATTGCGCATGTACGAAAAGACCGATATGATGCTGGTTTTGGAAGATGAAGAAGAATCGGAAAGGGAAAAAAATGTTTTTGCTACTGGAGAAGAAACAATTGTTCCAGGGTCAGCCGAACTCAATTTACCTTCAAGGAAAACGTTCGACAGTGAAAGAGGGGTAAAAATTGAAATAAATTTATTTATTTATTTTTTTTTAATTTACCTTCTCGTTTTTCTTTTTAGTGTGAAAATATAATGGAATGTTTGGACATTTGTAATGAACTAAAGGAAGAACTGGAAGATTATAAATCTCGGGGATTGTCTAAACCGCCCTCAACTTTGCATCCTCTTATGCAAGCTTACAATGCAACCACACCTCACGATTTTGTATTGGAAACTATTAAAAGGGTCAAATCAAAGTAAGTTACTACTATTTTTATTTGAAGAAGTACAACAATTTTGTTTTAGTGATCTAGAGCAAGCTTTACTTTTGTTACCCTTCAGTTATGCCTGTGAAATTTTGAAAATGATACCCGATTTGTATTCCAGTCGAGAAATCGATGTTGAATTAATTACCAAAGTGTCGTTATTTTTGATAAAAGTATTTTATACTCAAATTATCAGCACTCAGGCCATAAGGCCGGTTTTAAAAGTTGTTAGTAACTTAGGATTAGAAAAAATGCAAAAATTAAAAGTAAGTTGGAAGCAGTTTTTGTTTCTACAGATCTAATGTTTTGATTTCAGGATTGTATTGGCTTTAACAAATACTCTTTAATATTTATGAAGAACAATATGGATGTTCAGGAAGAAAATAATTTATTTAAGGACAACAGCGTTGCCGTCGAAGCAAAACTGAAAAAAATAGAAAAGAAACAAAGAAAACGAGAAAAACGAGCTTTAGAAATTTCAATGTAAGAATTTATTTTATTGTTGATTTTAAAATTAAATTTGTAAATAAAATTTTTCATTAGTTAGCTTTGTCCAGATTTTTTATTTCAAACTAATCTACTGTTAAATCTGTGTTGTTATCCTCGTAGCCTTAGGTTGATATTGATGGGATTTACAGCAACATATAGGAAATAACTTATCAGTGGAAGTGCTAATTACTTCCGATGATGAATTTTGGTGGTAATCTTTATGATGAAGTATATTATTTTTACATTTAAAGTTTGACAAATTGCTGGTAGTTCAAAAACTTGGGAAAAATTAAAAACTTATTATGAAGTGTTTATTAAAAATTATACTTCGTATTATCACTTTAATTTCTGTTTATGAAATCAATTGCTATCCATTAACCAATAGTGGTGAAATTTTAGGTGAGACAAGAGTTTTATATTATACTTTTGTGTGGTGATTTGTAAATGTTTTAGATTACTACTGGAGAGAGTACACGGGAATAATTCCTGGTGATGCAATACCTGGAGGAATAGATGCATCTGGAAATGCATTGTACATTGGTCAAATGTACTTATTAGGAAAAGGTCTTCTTCCAGCTACCATTCGACCTGGTTCTAGCAATGCTACGGCTTCGCATGGAGGTTTAACGTACACTTCTGACAGATTTGTAAAGGTAATTTGCCATTAGAGAACCTACCCCTAATATTAAGTATTGAAAATTGACTTCTCAGATCTTATGCAGTCAAAATTTAAATAAATACAAATGGATTCTTACAAAAAATGAAGAAACTCATTTATTAACAACCTGTCATTTGGTTATTGGTGGAACGGAAGCTGGATTTGTGCTGAATATAGGAAGAGTTCATCACGAACTGGAAACCACAATTGGCAAAGTTTTTGCTCATCATACTCCTTATCGAGGGTTAGGTATTCCATATAGCCAAGGAACAAAGAAGGAAGCAACTTACCAATCTTATGAAATTTTAACATATGATTGCAATTTAAATAATAGTTCTTATTTAGACAATTCAATTCCTATAGCAAATATTACCGCAAACTAAAAAAAATACAATAGGCGCAAAGGCAATGAAATATATAATCTAATTTTTATAGTTTATTACTTATCGTTCGAGCTCGGATTTATATGCACTAAAATACTTGAAAATATGCGCATATATATGCACCGAATTTCCTTAAAATATGCAGTAAAATTAATAAAAAAATATAAAATATGCACAGCCCCCCGGGCACCCCCCTGGATTCAACACTGCTATTCATATTTATTTTTAACAATATGGTAAATATTTGCATCTTAAATTTCTTCAATTTAACCCATAACCGGTATCTAGAGTCTGTGAGACACTTATGCCCGGTTTACCAACCTTCGTGAAGGTTGTCAAGGCATTTGATCAACGTCAAATCTGTTTTAACCAATTATGAAACAGATTTTCATAATTAACAAACGTCAAACCATCTGACGTTGATGAAATGCCTTTGATCAACGCATTTGATCAACGTCAAATCTGTTTTAACCAATTATGAAACAGATTTTCATAATTAACAAACGTCAAACCATCTGACGTTGATCAAATGCCTTGACGAAGGTTGGTGAACCGGGCATTAGAAGAGAGGGAGAGAGAGAAATGCAGTCTCTCAAATCCATGATACCGGTTACGGGTTAAATTAAAAAAAAAAAAAAAACAATTGCATTTCATGTAGCACAAAATTTGGCGCAATATTGAAAATCAATATTGGGCCAATATTCAAATGTGAAGATTTTCTAATATTAAAAAACAATATTGGCTAACGATTGGCAGACAATATTGGTTATCAATATTGCGGCAACAGCTAACATTGGTCCAATATTGATTTACTATATCGGCGCAATCTTGAAAAACAATATTGGGCCGATATTGGCTGTATCTTGCAATATTGCACCAACATTGTGTGCTACATGGGTTAAATTGGCAAATTTAATAATAATTTTTTATTTTCTTTATTAAAATTATTCAAAAAACACAAAAAGTGGCTCAAATATGCATCATTTACTCAAATATGCACCAAATGTTGAAAATATAAATTTTGAAGAGCAGTTTTTCGGATTCGTTTTTACCTAATTCGTCCAGATTTCAAAACAAATCTGTTGGCATTGGCATATCAATATTAAAGAACATACAAATGCATAAAATCCGAGCTCTAAATATCAGTTTGGTAACTTTTGTTTGACAACAATATTATATCTGGCATTTAAACTCACTATGGTAAGCTGACCACATTAGGAATTGAACATCTGAATTTATTTTTATTTCTAATGGCTTCGAGAGGTAAATTGTGAAGAGGATTTTTGGCGTACGTATTTTATACTAAATACCTATATATATATATTTCAAGAATGAGCGCAATTGCCCTTCCCTGAGTCAAGCAAAACAGAAGTACTTTATCAATTTTTTTGTTTAGAGCAAATTTTCTAGAAGATAGGTAAAATCAAACAGAAAGCAAAATCCTGTATCCGTGCTTGGTGTACATGATTTTGATTTGCAGTTTACTCCATGATTGGCTTGTCAGTACTAATGATATTTATGTTGTTATATGTAGCTATAAGAATAAATAAATATTAATAACTTGTTGGTACTGAATAATACTAAATTCCCATAGATAAGATAAGATTGAGTTGGTTAGCTGGAACCTATTCATCACTTTTGATTCAAAGAAAAGCTTTTTTATTATGTAGAAATTTTTTTATTAAAATATCGCTCGTTAATCTATTCAAGCTTGTCAATGATATACTGATAACCAGTGGCGTAATCAGCAGTGTTCCAGGAACACGAGCCCCGCGCAGGGGCCCGGGCGAAGTTCTAAATCCGAAAAATGTTGCAAGTTTTGGAAGCTTTTTCTTTTTACTTGTACTTGGGCTCATGGAGATTTTGGAACACTAGCCCGGAGCTGGATTAATTCACCATTGCGTGATAATAGATAAGATCCAAATAATAAATTATTTATAGTAAAAAGCAAATAATATTGCTATATTTTTGGCGATTATGTCTTCAAGAGAGTTGATCCCCCCCCCCTTTGTATAGCAACCAAAATTACCTGGACTGCAATAGATCTAAATTGATTTTATTACGCCAGCTAATTACTAGGTATATCTATTTAAATTTTCTAAATTAGAATGCATCTTATCACCATAACTTAGTGGTAAAATTATCTCAACAGGAAATGTACTTCCTCTTGTGTAGTTCACAGTTCCGAATGACTTTGACTTGTTAAAGCAAAATCTAGAAAATGGAAGACGAAACAATTGAAAAACCAAGGGTTATATGTTTATCTCGACAGAGTTCTATTGAAACGCGATTGAGTCCAATTCACTTATCAGATGAAGGTTCTGGCAGTGATTCCGAAGAAGAAGAAACGGCCGAGATTGATATTCCACCCACTGTAGTGAGTTTTGTTCTAAAATCAAAAGAAAATGAAGGTAAGGAATAAGTTTTCTTTGAATAAAAAAAACATTATGTTTAATATTTTTTGATCAAAAATATTTTATTTAAAAACAAAAAGTTGTTTAAATTTAAACAAAAGAAAAAAGTTAACAAAGTGATTTTCTTGATTCAAAGAAAAGTGGCTTTACAGTGTGGACTGCAATTTTTGTATATAAAACTTTTATTGTGCCCTACCCTGTATGTTTTTTTATTTTCAAATTAGAAGAAGTGGTGGAAGAAATCGAAGACGAGCCCAGTAAAAGATCTGAAAAATTACATCTGACAATCAGTGTGGGATTATTACAAGGTTCGATTAAAACATTATAAAACTAGTTTTAGTTTTAATAATTGCATAACTTCGCGTTACAGACTTGCAATCGTCAAAAATGACTTCACCTCGACCCAAATCTCCACATCCAATTGTGTCGAAAAATGATAAAGAGGAGTCTTTCTGGGATAAAATTGGGACTTTGGGACGTAAAAAGAGAATTAAGGAAGGTGAGTGGTGCTAATTAGCCAAAAATATTAACAAACGGCCCCTTTATTTCCTTTTATGGTTGTGGTTATGTTTAAGTAGGCGTGGTGATGTAAATATTATTTTAGTTCAGGAAGTCGAAGCAGAAGGTAAATATGCGATCGATTCTCCCGGAAGCCCCAACAATCCAATTGTACCACCGGAAGAATACGCGCTAGGTAAATCATTAAATCACTAATTTCGAAAAAGTATAGCTCGATTGTCTTTAGATGAAAACGAAGAAAGATGTATGATTCAACCTCATGCTTTTAACGATCCAAAATTGCGCGAGTTATTACAAGTTTTAATCGAATGGATCAACGACGAGTTGGCTTCGCAGAGAATAATTGTGCAAGACCTTGCCGAAGATTTGTACGATGGACAAGTTTTACAGAAACTATTGGAAAAATTAACTGGCGGCAAATTAGATGTACCAGAAGTGACACAATCGGAAGAGGGGCAACGTCAGAAGCTTGCAGTTGTTTTGGCTCATTTTAACAAGATTTTAGGTTTGCCAGGAAGCGGTGCAAACAAATGGAGCGTGGAAGCTATTCACTCGAAGAATTTGGTTTCAATTCTACATTTGTTAGTATCACTTGCTAGACATTTCAGAGCACCCATTCGATTACCCGAATATGTTTCCGTTGCCGTTGTTATTGTACAGAAGGTTTCGGGACAATTAATACATCGAACTGTAAGAGAAAACCTTACTGCTGCTTACGATGATGTGGGGATGAGATGTGAGCACGACGCCTTTGATACCTTGTTTGATAAAAATCCAGAGAAGCTGTTGGTTGTAAAAAAGGTTGGTCATTATTTAATATAAGTGGTCTAATCTGGTCTAAAAAATCAATTTTTTCTGAAAAAGTAAAGCAACCGGATTGGACCGCTCGAATGGAAAGACCCAATATAATTTTTAATTTTACAATTGCTTTCAGTCTTTGGTCACTTTTGTCAATAAACATTTGAATAAAATCAACTTGGAAATAACGGAATTGGAATCTCAATTTCACGATGGTGTATATTTAACTCTACTTATGGGTTTATTGGAAGGATTTTTTGTTCCTCTGTACAGCTTCCACTTGACCCCTAAAGAATTTGAACAGAAAGTTCACAACGTGGCCTTCGCTTTTGAATTAATGGAAGAAGTTGGGATTCCAAAACCTAAAGCCAGACCGGAAGGTATGTATTGTGGTGGAACGTCGAATTTTACCTTGTGTTTCAAAACTGCTCTTGTTTTCTTCCATCTAATGCACTTCCATAACACAATCCTCGGTGAAGCCGGATTCTTCCTTCCATAATCCATGGTTATAAACAATTTCCACTTCTTCCTCCTGTTCATTTTTTGCATTGATGCTGTCCGCCCATCCTTGACTTTGAAAATCATCATCCTCGTCTCCTCCAATCTTTTCATCTCCAATTCATCTTCACCTTCCATACCAATTCCATTTCCTTTTCCATAATTCAAAGCTTTCTTTTTGGAACCCAATTTCAAAATTTTAATTTTACAATCCAAATTTTTAATTCTATTGTTCAATATTTCATTTTCCAATTCCAAGATTCTGCATAACCTTTCATCTTTCAAATCCAAAATTTTATTTTCCAATTAAATAATCCTAATACATAAAATCGCAGCTGCTGCTGCTCCTGCTACAGCATGTCATTTTTTGGTGGAAAAAAACACTCTGATTTCCTTCACTTTTAATTGACAATTCAAATTTCCCGATTTTTCCTGGCGAAATTTGAAAAATTATAAATTCCCTATCTTCTCCAGGTATTTTAAAAGAGTGGAAATCCTGCCATATGTGCTGGAGGGTCTTCCACACCCCCTGGTTTACAATTTTCTTCTTCCACTTTAGGCTAGGATAGCTCCTGTTCTTCTATAGAATATGACTGTCTTCCATAGAAGAGCAGCCGAAGTCACTGTTACTGTGAGCATATTATTTGTTTTACATCTGAGGTAGCTTGCTAGGCTCATCTCAGATGTGCCCGTAACCCTGGTTATTTGTTGATGAGGGCAAATCATCAACCCAGGGGGACCGCTGGCTTTACGTGCCCTCCGAAGCACGTTTACAATTTTACCAATCGAAATATATATTAAACTAACTAAAATTAGGACTAACCGGGAAATTAGAATTTATAAATAAAAATGGGGGAAATTTAACCTTTCTGTGTTACTTTGAAAGTTAATTACAAAAATATAAAGCCAAAATTATAAACCGGGGGGTCTGGGGGGTGTGGAACACCCTCCAGTACATATTGCAGGATTTCCACTCTTGGAATATTTGGAGAAGGAAAATCAGGAAATTTAAATTTTTAAGCAAAAATGCAGAAACTTTTGCGTTACTTTGAAAGTTAACTGTCAAAATTTTAGTCGAAAGTGTAAACCAGTGGGTATGGGGGTGAACACCCTCCCATACATATAATAAAATTCCCACTCTTCTAGAAGACAGAATAATTAAGGAAATTTCGTCAGAAAAAGCTGAGAAATTTTTTCTTTTTGAGCAAAAGCGAGGGAAATTAAAACAGTCGGCTAAGGAAAATTAGAATTTAAGAAACTTATTTATTTTTATATTATGAAAAAAAAGTTTTAATTACCTGACGGTAGCAGCAACTTTTTGCGTTACTTTGGAAATATCTTAGATCATATATATTACATAGATACCAAGTACTCCTAAATGTTGAGACGCAAAACAGCAACGACGTATTATTTTAACTGCGTCTCTGTCATACAATACAAAACTGGTTTTTGCATCTCTTTTTGAATTCAATACGTCCCAATTTTGGTTTTCTGTATTCTATATTGGCGGTAATTTTAAATTTAAATATTTTTGAATGTTTATGAAATGAAACAAAGAAATTTATTTTAGGTTTTTTCTTTATTACTAAATTAATATCTATTGCTAAAATAAAATCTCACCACTAATTTTAAAGCGTCAACCCACTGTGTTCGTCTATTTTTTCTTTTTGGGAAGTTAAATTTACATAATTATTATTTATAATTAATAGCAAAATTATGAAACAATAAATTTTCTTACTTGTAAAACAATATTTCAGTTACATTATTTTACACAGTAAAAACGTTTTGCCTTAAATTAAAAAAACTATTTTGTTTGAATAACTTTTTGAAGCAAATAAATTTTGTTTAATTTGAATTAACTTTTTAAATTAAATTTAACTAAAGAAACTAAAAATTAATTAACCACAATAGAATAAATAAAATTTTATTTTGAATTAAACAAATTTTTGTTTGACCAATAATATTTTATTTAAATTAAACAAAATTTATTTGCTTAAAAAAATTATTTAAACAAATGGATTTTTTAATTCATAGATAATACACTCAACCATTTTCACGTTTTCAAGATCGATGACAAAATATTAAATTAATTCATATTTCTGTTATTAACGCCTAACAAATCAGCTGATTACCGAAAGGTAAACGGTAGGTAGATATCTACCTGATCAATTTTTGAAAACGCCTAATCCTACTGCAATCACTGAATAACACCAACTGTCAAATTCAAATTTAAAAATTGTACATGCGCCATTCGGTTTCTGAATTTAGAAAGAGATATAAGATAGCCAATTGTAGTGTTCAACAAAGACAGCTACAAATTATTATGTCGTAACTACTTTGCTTCACTAGCTTCAATGCATTGTAATAGGGCACTTGGTATCTAGTATTATATGATCTAAGGGAAATATAGAAAAACGGGGAATTCTCAGTAGTAAGAAACTAAATTAATGCCTGATTTCATATAACTTTTAACTGGGCGTTAAATTTAACTAACTAATGGAAATTATTCCTTAGTGCTAACAAACCAATAGAATTCATCCGTTAACTTTAACGGCTTGTTGAAAGTTTTATGCAATCAGGTATAAATGTTTAAATATTATACCTCTGAAAAAGAGTTCCACCGTCTAGCTGCCCGTCCACGGACGGGCTTTCCAGCTAGTTTCATATAAGTTTTCATTTTGAAATTTTAAATTTTTATCCAAGGTTATTTTTTAAATCTAAAATTTTCATTTTCTAAATTGATTAAATTTTTATTTTCCAAACTTAGTTTTCATTAGTAATAATTTTTATCTTTGACCTTTTTTATTAATTAGATATAGAATCGTTGACTTTTAGGTCTTTTTAAACAGTTTTATTATCCGACGTTTCGGGTAATTTTTAATTTCCAAAATTAGAGTTCCAATTCTTCTGTTATTTGTTTCATCTTATGATTATTTTCTTCTCATAAATCTAGCCAGAATTGACAATCCACTTTCATTTGCATTTAAATTTTTTTGAATATTCCACAAAGCACACGTGAGTCAAGGGGTAAATATCTTGAAAGTGTTGGGGACACTTGTTTGGAATTCCCTGGAAATCCCCGGAATTCTTTAGATTTGAACTTGTTCGGAAATCGTTGGAATTCCTTAGAATTATTTGGAAATCTCTGGAATTTCGAGTCTTGTGTACAGAAATTTTACTGGATATTTACCCCTTGTGTGGGACAGTCTCAGGATCAAAGGCAAGTTCCTAAAAATGTGCCCCACTGGTTGGGATGCCACTAAAAAATGTGGTAAGCTTTTCAAGATTATTTTACATGTCCCATGTTGCATGCGCACAATTATAAATTATTTAATTCCATTCAATAAACCATAATAATAATTCACTAAAATCATTCATAATAAGAATCCAAATAATTCTTCCAAATTCAAATTTTATAATTAAATTTTCAAATTACCACAATCCATAAATTCAATTCAAACAAAAACAAAGCAATTACAATTTCCAAATCTTTCGTTATCAAATATAAATTAACGGATCCAAATCTAATTCAAACGTCCAAATCCAAATTTTTGCACGACTTCCAAAATAAATAATAATCAAAAATTTCAAAACTTAATCACATCGCAAATTACAAAATCTAAATTTTACCGAAGACCTCTGCGGTAAAACGACTGCTTCCTTGACAAAAATTCTAAAATTTAAAAAAATTATTTAGAAAATAATAAAAATAATATCAAAATTAATGTTTGAAACACAACAGTATGTTTATTTCAAATCCAATTATCTAATTGCTTTTTGTTCCAGATATTGTTAATCAGGATCTAAAATCAACTTTACGAGTTTTGTACAACCTTTTCGTAAAATACAAGTAACCTGAAATAATATTAATTAACCTGAAATACCATCAACGGAGGCCTTTCACTGCCTTATTTATGCATCTACTAGAAAAAATAATTTCGAGTGTCAACTAATCAAGAAAAAGTATTTTTTATAATAGAAAAGCTAAAAAAAATTGTCGTTACTAATTGTGTTAATTTTTTTACTAATGTAGATAATATATAAATTTTAAAATAAAACTATTTATTTACTATTTTTTATTTTAACAGTTTTAAGAAGCAACATTGAAGTGCTTAATAATATCTGCAATTACATTTTTTTCAGTCTTTTCTGAGTAATTTAAAATATTTTCAAAGTACATATTAACAAACGGGCTTAAATTGTTATTATCGGTGCCAACTATTAACAAAGATTTCTTGTTGGAACACTTTCGTGCACACACTGCCATGGCATCTAAAATGGTAGCGGAAATAAAAGCCAAATTAGATTTAATATCAGTTGAACCGGAGGCACCATAACAGTCAAAACAATTTAGAATAAGCAATTCCGGACATCTATGCCAATTGTGAATTGAGTTTAAGTGCGACAACAAATCCTTTTTATCCTTTAAGTATCTAGAAAAATTTCAATCAGTTTTAGAAACTGAATGTAATGAAGTAACTTACAAAAACGTAATAAGCTTTAAAGTTTCTTTGTTTGGTGGTTTGATATTATCCGGTAAACGATCGAACGGTTGAGGTGAAATGTACCAAACGTTTAACCCTAACTCGGCGTAATAAATTGCACACTAAAATGTAAAATTAATTTAGAATTTAAAAGGGGCATTATTAATTTTTACTTTTAAAAAAATGTCGTGTAAATCATCACAATTTATTAAAAGCGATGCAACATCGCTTGTAAACATGTTTACATTTTCTAGGTTATGTTTTTAAATACAATAGTACATTATGCAACAAGAGTTAAACTAGCACATTGCCAAACAATGGAAATGAAATATTTTTTATTTTATCAATAATTAAAGAGCAAAATATCCAGTGTTGTGTATAGAACTGTCTACTACTGACGCCCGTGATTGGATTAACTAGATATTTTAATTAAAAAAATTACGAGGTAACGCATGATACATTCAGGAGAAGACATCTTAAATATGAGGTGTTTTTGCTAATTAGTTCTGTTAGTTAGTTCTGTTGGTTAGTTCTGTTTTCAAAGCGTCGCCAGGTCCCTCAAGATGTGACTATGTTTGGTAAGAAGATCTCCTGGGTCTCCTCTACAAAGTTCCTCGAACCCTCGGAGTCATCTTAAATACAAACCTCTCCTGGGTCAAACACATCGATATGGTCAACAGTCAGGCTCGAATTGCTGCGAACTTCCTCAATCCACCCATCGGGAAACAAAGCCCACTAGCACCAGACCTCAAGTTACGGTTATACAAATTCCTCATAGGATCCAGGTTGTCCAGAACATTTTCCAACGAAAGGCCTCCTGCAGCCAAATTGATACATCCACTCCGAATCTAAGATCACATATCTCACCGATTTCATCAAAGAACTGACTGAGAAGCTCTACTTAAGAAGTCAAGATATAGAAAATCATCAAAAGAATAATCAACACAGGATTACATAAAAATGGCCGGCATGTATGTCTGTCTGTATCTGTGTGTTTGTATGTCTGTCTGTAGGTCTGTCTGTATGTCTGTCAGTATGTGTGTCTGTATGTCTGTCTGTATGTCTGTCTGTATGTCTGTCTGTCTGTATGTCTGTCTGTATGTCTGTCTGTATGTCTGTCTGTATGTCTGTCAGTATGTCTGTCTGTATGTCTGTCTGTCTGTATGTCTGTCTGTCTGTATGTCTGTCTGTATGTCTGTCTGTCTGTCTGTATGTCTGTCAGTATGTGTGTCTGTATGTCTGTCTGTATGTCTGTCTGTATGTCTGTATGTCTGTATGTATGTCTGTATGTATGTCTGTATGTCTGTCTGTCTGTCTGTATGTCTGTCTGTATGTATGTCTGTATGTCTGTCTGTATGTCTGTCTGTATGTCTGTCTGTCTGTATGTCTGTCTGTATGTCTGTCTGTATGTCTGTCAGTATGTCTGTCTGTATGTCTGTCTGTATGTCTGTCTGTATGTCTGTCTGTATGTCTGTCTGTCTGTCTGTATGTATGTCTGTCTGTATGTCTGTCTGCATGTCTGTCTGTATGTCTGTCTGTATGTCTGTCTGTATGTCTGTCTGTATGTCTGTCTGTATATCTGTCCGTATGTCTGTCTGTCTGTCTGTCTGTCTGTATGTGTGTTTGTCTGTATGTCTGTCTGTATGTCTGTCTGTATGTCTGTCTGTATGTCTGTATGTCTGTATGTCTGTATGTCTGTATGTCTGTATGTCTGTATGTCTGTATGTCTGTATGTCTGTATGTCTGTATGTCTGTATGTCTGTATGTCTGTATGTCTGTATGTCTGTATGTCTGTATGTCTGTATGTCTGTATGTCTGTATGTCTATATGTCTGTATGTCTGTATGTCTGTCTGTATGTCTGCCTGTATTTCTGTCTGTATGTCTGTATGTCTGTCTGTATGTCTGTCTGTATGTCTGTCTGTATGTCTGTCTGTATGTCTGTCTGTATGTCTGTCTGTATGTCTGTCTGTATGTCTGTCTGTATGTCTGTCTGTATGTCTGTCTGTATGTCTGTCTGTATGTCTGTCTGTATGTCTGTCTGTATGTCTGTATGTGATTACGAAATCATGAAATGAAATAGTATTAATTGCACAGGTTAAACCACGCAACCAAATGTCGAAAAATTTGACATAAATGTACATCATAGTTAAACTTAGAGGCCAGCATGGTGAAAATGGTGAAATGGTGAAAATTTGTTGAAAATTGCGGAAATGATAAAGAAAATTAAAAAAATTTAAGTGACAATTACTTTTGGAACGCCATTTGTTATATCCAAATTCTTTAATAGTGCCGTGTCGCATCTCTTTCTAAAGCACGTATATTGAGTTAGACGGAATACGGGTCGCGTCGCAACTCGAGTCCAAAAATTTTCGGAAATTAATTAAAGTTTGAATAATGAAATTTTGATGTTTTCGGATTTTACACCCCGTGTCCCGCGTAGCGCGATTTTTGAGCCCCGCAGATGCAACCTGTCGTTTCCTTGAGGTCTTGCACATCGAACGGTACATTTCAAGAAGGTGGCGAACGAAAATTTACTCTCTAGTTATGTGTGCAAAGAAGTAAATCTGCACCTTTAATTAAACTGGTTTTCAAATTTTTAACTTTTGACTTTTTGATTCGAACTGTAGTTTCTTCGAGGTGTTTCTCCTCGAATGGTACCCAGAAAGAGGAGGTTGAACGATAATTTTTATACCCAAATTTAATGGGGAAAGTTATGCAATGTTTACATAGCCAATTTTTTTGTCATGTTTTCGAACCAATACTTTTATTTTAAGATATCTATCACCACCCAAAATTTTATCTCAATCTGGGGCGTTTAAGCTTACGCTTAAGCATGCTTAGCATACGATGACATGTTCATTTGGTAACTATCAATATCTGGCTTCAGAAGAGGTAGATCTATAATTAACGCCTTACACATCATCAGTTCGGAGAAAGAAGCTACGAATTCGACATTGACGTTAATATGCAATTTTTGTTAATTTTAAACAGGCTTTCAATACAGTCCCATGCAACCGAATTAGGACCACGTATAAAAATATTTTATTTTTCTCAGTTTTAAGTTACAAATTTTATCTGACTACCTAACTTTTCACTATATAGTAAGTCAGGAATGCATAGCAAAGTACCTCCACACTTGAACCCCACGGTATTGTGCCCTTGAAGACAAAGACAAAAATAATGCTTAATCGGACAAAATATTTACTTGTATTTGAATTATTTTTGTTATAATTTTTTTCAAGTATACCAAAGCGAAATTAGATTCAATGTGAAGAATAAAATCAAGATATTATTTGGGAAAATCATGATGAGAAAAACTTAATGCCAAAAATGGCACCCTGTGTGATTAAAGCAAAGGGTGGAAACACAAAATATTAATGACAATGTGTAAAAGTAATCAAAGTTGAAGTTGGAGTTTGTTTGAGTCTTTTAATTTTACCTAAAAATCGAAATAACATACATTTTCAGTGGTCCTAATTCGGTTGCTAGCCACTGTAGATATGAGCTGGTGAAAATAACGAAAAAAATGGTAAATACCATCTAAATTGGAAATACTGGTTCGAACAAACATCGATAATCGTGAGATTAAGAAAAGGAGAGACAGATAACTTTGATGCAAACTGTGGTGTAAGACGAGGCGATGCACTGTCTGCAAAACCTATTTATTCACAATCGGTTAGTAATCAACACATTCCTGATTTTTAATAAGTTGGGAAGCCGTTTATTGTTTACTTTCACTAACCAACCAATCAGAAAGCTATTTTGTTTTACTTCCCAACCTACCTCAGGTCGGGAAGTGATCACTTCCCAACCTGCAATGTCGCATTGTCGGTTGGCAAGAAAAGGAACCAACAAAAAATGTGCGTCAAATTAGTTAAGGTTATGTCAAGTGTCAAGTACAATAATTGTATAAGTTTAGTACAAGCTAATTATAATCTAGTTTATTTTATTTTAGTTACTTTATAAGTTTTAAAACAATACTGTTAATTATTCAAAGTACAGTTTCAAATACAATTTTATCCTCATACATTGAGAAGTATCAACGGTTTCCAAAAGAAACCGAACACATGTTAGTAGCGAAACAAAAATACAGCTCAAGAAAACTTCAAAAAGTGTGCAGAATTATTGGATGTTAACAACATTGTTGAAGAGGATACTAATAAAGCGTTCAAAGACATGTGTACATCTAAACTACCCTAATAGAAAACTTACGATGTATTCTTCACATAACTTTAGGTAATCAGTTTGAGTTAATTATTTGATCAATTAAAATTTTAAAACCAAATTGTTATTGCAGATTACAACAAACGAAGAAAAGCTGAAAGTTTTGTTTCGAAGGAGAAACTTAGTTGGTGCATCAATTATGAATTCTGTAGCAACCTTGAATAAGTCGGTAACTCGAAAGACGTAAATGTTCAGTAGGACCAAATTAAAGTTAAAGACTTAGTACTTGTTCACAATGTAAATAAGACATAACAAATACATAAAAAGTAAAAATTACAAATACAAATAAGACCTTAATCGAATATTGAATAATACTGTAGTTATTTTGTTATATGCAAAAGAACATTCTACATCATGTACTTGAAGATTTTAATATTATTCGATACTCCATTAAGCTTGTATTTGTATTTATATTTTTATGTCTTATGTTCGTTTACATACATTGTGAACAAACGCTTACATAATATTGATACAAATTACTCAAAATTGAATTATCTGCTTATTTACAAACAAAATATTGCTTTTTTGAATATTGAAGTGAAGATTATATAGTTTTCACAGAAATGGAATTACCTACTTATTCACGGTTGCTTCAGAATTAGTTACTTATAATTAGTACAGAATGCGTTTTAGTAAAAACCCTTGACATTTTAAAAATTTATTGTTAATTACAAATAAGTTATAAGTACAAAATTAAAGCTCGGTGTTCTTCTTAGAATCATAATTATTTATATTAATTGTCACATTAGACTGATTATAACTATTAATCGTAAGCGATATTCCATGCTCGTTAAATTTTAATTGTTGCGTTGAAGTTGATGAACAAGTTGAAGTTGAAGGACAAGAAGTTGAAGTTAAAGGGCAAGAATTTAAAGTTGAAGGACAAGAAGTTAAAGTTGAAAGACAAGAAGTTGAAGTTGATGGGCATGAAGCTGAAGATCGTTCTTGTCCATGATTATCAGTTGTAGTTGATATCATTTGTGCAATTTTTACTTGGCCATCTACCGAGTTTTCTACATAGCCTTCTGCTACAGCACTTGACTTCCATCCTCCTAATCGTTTTAATTGGAGAACATCTCCTCCGGTGTTTGCCAGCAGTGTAGCCGATGTACGACGGAAACAATGGCCAGTGTACGTATCGGCATTGTCCAAATTTAAAAAAGTTGCTATTTTTTTTGGAAATCCTGCAATAGAATTATGTCCAAATGGCTGGTTTGTAATTCTGTTAAATCTCCACTGCAGAAATAATCTATTATTTGTTATATTTTTTCGAAAATTTACGTATTGTCTCAATATTCCAATCCACTCTGGGTTGGTTATAATAAATGACCGAGGATGGTAAGTTTTTGTATTGGGAATAATTACACTAACTTTATTTTCAATAAAATGTATATCATCCATTTTCATTTGATATAATTCGTCACTTCGACAAGCACCGGAAATGCCAATTATTGCAGCAACCTAAGATATTTAAATAATTATATTAAAATTAAATAAATATGTATAAAAAATTGAAAGTTTTACCTTTTGAGGAAGAAACTCCATTGGCGCATTATTTAAAAAATTGTCTATATTTGATTTTGTAAATACACTAGATTTTTTTGGCTTATAACCAACGTTTTGTTTTTTTAAAAAAGACAGCAGTTTTGAAAACTTGGAAATGTCTACATTTTCTCGTATATTTAATGTTGTGCGCAGCATTGAATATGTAGCCCACAACGTCGATGCCTTTTTGTCCTTTGCCATTTCACTAAAATATGATAGCACAACACTTTCAGAGTTTATATTTTGCACCGCTTTAATTTTGCACCAATTTTTAAAAGTTATATAAGCTTTTTCATAGCGGAATTTGCTTTTTTCCGGTAACAAATTTTCGACCGCATTTTGCGCAGCTTCTCGTAGTTCGGGAGGCGTACATTTCAAATCGGACATATTGTTATTATAAAATTATTTAAACACCAATACAAAAAAACGCGAAACAAATCTATTATTTTTTGCCAAATAACAACACAAAATTTTTGTTTGACATAAATAGTAATTTGTTAATATTTTATAAACAATTGATGAATGCGTGGCCAACCGAATGTGCACCTACTTGATAAATTATATTTTATTTTTACAAATGAAATAAAATGAAAAGCAGTGTATAATTTAATACATTTTTAATTATTTGTTATTTACAAACCGATTGTGAATAAAATAGTATACATACCTCGGTGTCATGCTTCATTCCAGCGTCGCGCTTACAGTTGACTTCGGCGCTTCGCGCCTCAGTCAACTAACTTAGCGCTCCGCAGTAATGAAGCATTTTCCACCTCGGCACGTAATATACTATTAATATTACACTGTAGCATGTAAAATGTTCAATATCCTTATAATACAATTTTTTTCATAAATTTTTATTGCTTTAAATTTAATTTCTATCCTCTTCTAATTTTGAAGTTACGAAGTTGGTATAAACAAACGAATGTGGCTTATCTATTTTTCAATTTTAATAGACGACAGCTCAAATTTGATAACTGTGGCTTTAAATTTAAAATTTAATTATAAACAAATAGTGTTGGGTTTTTTATACCGATTTTATAACATTATTTGATAATTTATACAGTTAAATTTTTTGAAACCATATTGACTCAGCCGATGAAGACGTGTGGAGGTTTTTTCTTTGCGCTCAAAAATTTTCTATTCGAAGACGTAAATTAGATAATTTACACTGGAAGAAAACCACCAGCCTACAATAATTAAGATATGTTATCCGATTGGTATAAGGGGTTAATTTTGGAAATTAAACTTTTTTGTGAACATCCAGGATTTCCATTTAAAAAGGAGTCTCGTTGGTTATAAAGTTCCAATTTTCCGTCCTTCCAGTCAACGTCAATAATAAATTTTGGTTTTTTATTGTTGTTTTTTTTTGTTGGTTGTTGTAAATTTTACACACAGTTGAGGGACACCAAGAGTTTTGCTTAACAACTAATCTACTTTATTTTTTTGGTAGATAGACGGGTCGCATTATATTAGCACCAAACCTTTTTTTTGTGTGGAACAGCCGATGAGCAGCGAATTAAGGAAAGCTTTCTGGAAGTCGTGGTGAAGTCGAGCTGGAGTTTGGCCGTAACACCTGGTTATTTTTTTGTGGTGAGTTAAACAGATTTGTGTTATGATTTTCTCTTCCGCAGGAGAATTAATGTGACTTTGTTTGTTCTTTTTTAAACGGTGTAGCCGATTAAGTGTCACTCAAGAGCGTGTTTAATTCCATAAAAAAGCAATTGGCACCTTCAGTGCCTACGCTTGTTTCTCTTTCAAGTTTTTTTTTATGTGAGTGATACTTTCAGTATCCCTTGTTATCTTGTAAATTTTTTTATATTTTAACTTTTCTGAAATTACATTAAATCAAATTTTTATTTTACCCAACTTTTATTATTTTTATGGATTTAATAGTAATTTCTGGCGCCCGGCATATTGTTTTTTTTAAATTCTAAGTATCGTTGACTCGAAAGCCTCTCTCCGTACTGGTAAGCTAGCCGCTGCTTGCACAAGCAGCTATCAGGGAGTGCAAGGGTACAACACTTGAAAGTATAATTAAACAACTCATTTTTTCTTCTTTTTTGGGGTCTACCTATACTTCTCTTTGTAGTCCTCAGACGCCATTAGATCAATCTGCTTGTCCACTTCTAGACCCTTCTCTTGCCACATGTACAGCCCATCTCCACTTCAACTCCGCAGCTCTTTTCACGATGTCTGTTATCTTTGTTTTTGAATTCAACGTTTCTTATTTTGTCGCCCAGTATACGTTTCTCCATTACCCGTTAGGTTATTTCAACTCCGTAGGTCAATACTGTTAGGATGCATGAGTCAAATACTTACTTTTTTAAGTATAAGTATGCCGTTGTCTTTTACGATCCATTCTAGCTTTCCGAATGTTTTACGAAAACAAAACTGTTTGACATAACTTTAGTTTTGTTTATGTTCATCTGCAAACCTTTCTTTTTGGAGGCCCTATCCAGTTCGTTCAACATTTCTTCGTCTTTTGTGCTAATAACAACGATGTCGTCTGCAAATCGGAGATCGTTTAGTAGTAGTCCGTCGATGTTCACTCCTTCATCGCATTCTAATTAATTGAATATGTTTTCTAGCGCCAGTGTTTCTTGTTTTCTATCGGGGATATTGTATCTCCCTGTCAAACACCTCTCTGTATAGGAATCTTGTTTGTTCTTGTCTTCATCAATTTTTAGGTGTTGTGGCGTTTTTGTATATATCCTTCAGTAAGAGAGTGTATCGCAAGTCCACCTGAGCGTCATTTAAGACTTAGAATACCGCCCACAACTCCACGGTGTCAAATGCTTTTTTAAAGTCAACGAATCCCAGGCACGTTGTACTCCTCGCACTTTTCAATTAAAGTTCTGACAGCCTGCAAGTGGTCCGAATCCTTTTTCTGAAACCTGGCTCTCAATTCGCTATTAGAAGCTTATTTGTGGGTCGTCCGGTTATTATCTTTGTTAAAAGCTTGTATAGGTGTGATGAAGAAATTATAAAAGCAATATCCATCTGGAAAACGAAAAAGCTCCAGGCAATGATAAAATAATCCAAAGGACAGCAATAGAATCTTGAATTAACTAAAATAAACTAGAATGTATGTTATTAATAATAATAATTAGCACACATAATTTTATGACAATCGGTTAACATATCCGAAGACATTGGTTGATACGAATAATCCACAAATGTTCAAATTGATCGTAACATATTTTAATATATCACAGATATGTCAAATTGAAGAAAGATACCTAGCCAGGCTCTATTACCAGTCACAGACGCAATGAGCAATAGGGAACGTACAAGATTCAAAGACATAATCTGTGATAGAGCAATAGTTATAGGATCATTTCATCAAGACCATCACAGATTTGCCTACTGCAAATATGCGATAGCAATTGCTGCGTGTCGAATACAAAATCACACTCTTGGACAACTAATATTATAGATTCCGTTCTTCCCATCGCGGAATAATTGTATACGGAAAATAATTGTATTCCAATGTTGATGAAATTAATCTCGACTATTTGACAGTCACTAAATTGTATAACGAATTTTAGCTTTTTCCTAATGTAATTTAAACATAAGTCCTGAGAACAAAGTCGTTAACGGACATTTGCTCAATGATAACAGTGGAGGAAATAATTCCTAATTACTTGTTTTGTCAATTTATGGTTCGAATTAATGCTGGAAATTAGTTATTTTTTTCCAAAGAAATTGTAGTTGTTAACAACTCCACAAAATTGAGGGTTTGTTTGAATAGTTAAGTGTAATTAAATAGCATCTCTCGGTTATACAAAATCGTTTTTTAACAAAATTTGCCTTATAAATAGTCGCTAAACTGTAGAAAACTATCAATATGTTCATTATTTACCAGTGCTCAATAATGAAAAAATTATTTACCACTTGTCTAAAATGCGTCACTTCACGTGCGACTTGACGAAGTTATAATGTTTGCCTATATGACTAGTAGTGGAAAAAATTATTTATTCACAATCGGTTAGTAATCGATACATTCCTGACTTTTAATAAGTTGGGAAGCAGTTTATTATTTAGTTTCACTGCCAACCAATCAAAAAGCTATTTTGTTTAACTTTCCAACCTACCCCAGGTTGGGAAGTGGGCACTTCCCGATGTCGCATGGATGGCAAGAAAAGAAACTAACAAAAAATATGCGTCAAATTATTTAGTTAAGGTTATGTCAAGTATCAAGTACAATTTATATACAAATTTAGTACAAGCTAAATTATAATCTAATTTTATTTTAGTTACTTTATACGCTTAAGTTTAGCCAGAATAATTAAAAATTATTTAAGCAGTAATATTAAAAACACTAAAAAAATCTGTAAATTTGTTACTAATATATTTGCCAGTTGTCAACACAAATTTTTTGTTTGACATAAACAGCAATTTGTTTTTAATATTTCATACTAACTTGATAAACAATTTTTATTTTAAAAAGTGGAATCAAATGAAAAGCAGTGTATAATTTAATTCAATTTTTAATTATTTCTTGTTTCCAAACTGATTGTGAATCAGTCGCGCTTATAGTTGACTTTGGCGCTTCGCGCCTCAGTCAACTGACTTAGCGCTCGGCTGTAATGAAGCATTTTCCACCTCGGCACGTAATATACTATTACAACTTCATATCAAATTATAAAAATCAACAAAAATAAACAAATTCATAACAATCCAATAAAATAAAAATTCAAAAAATCAAAGTTGATATTCGAAACACCACAATATAGACTGATAAACGCATAACACTTGTTTGCGTCGCTCAGTCGGGTAAAAAGATAGTTCATAGGTCAAAAAATCCAAACTTGCTTTTCGACAAACGGAAAGCCACCGTCACGACAATTACAAAACCGTTCAGAAAATCAAATTCCGATTCCAAATAAAGGCGATGCTTGCGCATTTATAAAACACACCCTCGCAGAAGGGTTCGGGGGTGACTTTTTCACCTTTTTCGATTTTTCTGGGTGGTTGTGCACCAAACCCGACCCTCTGCCAAAATTTCAGCTCTCCATGAAGTCCAGAAGGGGTCAAGATTAAGTATTGAAATTGTCGAATGTGTCATATTTTTCAAGCCATCTAACAAATTCGCACAAAAGCTAGATAAATTAAGATTACGCTTAATTTTCTAAAGCGCTATTAGCACACAAAAGTTTAAGACAATCGGTTCGTCTTTATCAGAGATAAGATGATAATTTCAATTTATTCATAATTCCGTAGCCCTGGCAAAGATTTCTGTGCCAAAACCTTATATTCAATATTAGAGCGCAACACCAGGACTTTATTCAAATAAAAATTATCTTTTTTTTTCATATTGAATTCCGGATTTTTATCAATTATTTCCATATGCTGACAAGTCAATATGCTGTCAATGTTTTTACATACAAAATTTGATTAAGATCCTTTTAATACTTCAAGAGTTATTCACTCTTGAAATTTTTGTAATTTTTACAGTTGAGAGATAGAAAATTACCATTACCTATCTGGATAAAGTTTTTCAAGGTATTTAAAAAACCTATCACAATCAAAATTGTATTAAAAATTATTGTGCTATTTTCTTGTAGTGGTTGTTTTAATTTATTGGTTGTTATCCTGTGAGGATTTAAATAGCATTTATCTACTAAATAAGTTTCAAAGGTTTATGTAAAAAGTTAAATTTTATGAAGTTTTATTATTTGATTTGTATAGTTATATTGGATTTTAATTAATTTTATAAGCGCTTGATAGGCGTGCTTGTGATGTTTAGTTTAGTTTTAAGCTGTTTATTATGCCTATTTTATTTTTATGGTAATCTATACTTAAGGTGTTGCAATTTTAGTTGTATTAACTTTTTTTTGGGTTGTTAAAGTTCTCTATGTTATAGTCCTGAGAAAGAGTGAATTGAAACTCGAACTGACGAGAAAAGTTAAAGGTTATGTTTTATTTATCCACAGTCAAATTCACAATAAGTTGTATAATATTGAAGTTTATGGACGATAAAAGAAAAAAGGTATATAAGCTCATCTATATAATTTCATCTAACTCAGTGGTTTTTAAAGTGGTGGGCGCAGAGACCTGCAAAGGGGGGCGCGGGCCACTTATGTAGTTGAAATAAAATTTTCATTTTATTTTTAACACGGTTGGTACTCAATACTTTCCCTAAACTCCCTTTCCTTGTTTTGAAAAATTGAAAAGTTTCGTTTTGTGGAAAAGTACTTTTTTTTTAAGGGGGGCGCTAATAATTTTTTCTGGTAGAAGGGAGGCTTGACATATGACATATGATCTAGCTTTTACTTAAAAGTCAAAAAATACCTTAGAATATGTTCATTTATCATGTAATAAATTCAATAATAATTTAATAGAATATATGTGTAAAAGAAGTATAACATGTTAACGAGATATGGTACAGTAGCGGCAATATGAATCGCACGCTTTTAAAATTAAACAAATATCGACACCAATTGGTCTTTATTTTAGGGATAGGGGTTTTCTGTATCTGGGGTTTTAAAATACAGGTATTTAAGAAAATTTTAGAATAATTGTGCATTTATTTTAATACGGCTCAAAGAAAATACAAATTTTATATTTATAAATGAGAAAATAGGATGCCATAGAAGCGCAGTAAGTAAAAATTTGATGCTACTGGAAGTACAAAACCCCTTCCAAAAGGATAACCTGCGAGAAAAATGACTGCATCTCAGAATCTGATTATTCGCAGAATAGCGGTCAAGAATCGCTTTAAAACTCGACAAGAAATAAGAGCGGACATCAAAAATCAACTTAGGATGGATGTCAGAATAAGGACCATCGGTAATCGCTTAGCAAAATTTTGTTTGAAGGCTTATGCTGCTGGTAGAAAATCTCTGCTAACGAAGAAAATTTTAAAAAATAGGCTGGAATTTGCCAAAAAATTACGATAATTGGTCGATGGGTGACTGGAGTGGTGTAATATTTTCAAATGAGTCAAAATTTTTACTTCTCGGTTCCGATAGAAAGCGGTACGTGCGACGTTTTAAAGGAGAACGATTATCGGAACAATGCACGTTAAACACCACTCGGGGTAGAATTGGTGTAATGGTGTTGGGTTGTTTCTCTCAGCGAGGATTTTTAAATCAACCTATTATAAAGGGTACAGTGAATGCACCCAAGTATATAAAAATATTAGAAACAAGTTTGAAGCCGTCTATAATGGATTTGTTTGTTGAAAATGAAGAATTCATCTTTTAGCAAGATAACGCTCTGTGTCATGCGGCTAGAACGGTTCGTACAAATTGTATAACTAATTTTTTTTTAACATTTATCAATCACTTGATGTTACTTAATACATTTTCATAGCGAATTTCTGAAAAATATAGCTTTAATTGTTTCTCTTTTTTGTTCCAGGTAGTAAAGTACTTCATAGATAACGAGATTTTTGTACTCGACTAGCCTGGAAATTCTCCGGATCTTAATCCCATTGAAAATTTGTAGTCGGTTATGAAAAGGCATGTTGTTGCAACATCTCCAAAAACTATACCTGAGATAATTCACGCGTTAAAATACAATTTAAGCGAGGAATCTTTAACCGAATCTATAACTCGCCGCGGAGCGCCGGTTACTAAGTGTAATAAAGGCCTTACTAAATATTAATAAAATAAATACTTTTTAATACATAATTTGTATATGTATTGATATAAAAATAGTTCTATTATAGATTTTCTCGACAAATTTACCTGAAAAATATACTTTGCAATTCAAATTATAAATCGCGAATAATTCGCGAAAATTCACCTGAAAACAGTGCATTTACTTTTTTGAAAGTGTTTATTTGAATAAAGCGTAATATTTGATCATTTTTAGACAAAACCCTATAAACAACTAAAACACATAAGAATTAGTCTTGTTTTGATGTTTAAACTTAAGATTTTATGACCAAACCTGTCACATTATTGAAAAATGTATGACCGTGCGTTTCATATTGCCGCTACTCTATGTTGTAGAAAATTACAATTTTGTATTTGAGACATTTAAGAAAATGTGTTTGGAAATGGTCACCGATTCTGACAAAAAATTTGTGCTAATACAGCTTTTAAAAACAAGAATTGAGCCAAATGGAAAAGCAAAAATTTGGCGATGTATGTAACATTACATAACTTTCCTTATTAAACTGGTTATAAATATTATCGTTCAATCTCCTCTTTCCAGGTTCCATGAGAAGAGTAATACCGCGAGGAAGCTACAGTTCTCAAAAAGTCAAAAAATTTGAAAACCTGGAAATGGGAAATAAACTTAAAATAAATTTTAGAAAAGGTAGATATCAAAATTACTCAATTTTATTAAAATAATGTCAGATTTCTAGTTATATATTATACCTGCCGCCTCAGTTTTACTTTCGAAAAAAAACTCTTCGCCACGTGGTTTTATGAATGTCGCTAAGGAAAAGCTTGTCTTTCGTGTTTAAAATCGATAACGACACAGCTGACTTTTGTGTCGTTCGGAAAAAAATATATTTGGTTATGACCTTGTACTAAAAATTTATTGTAATCATTACACCAAATTTTAAGGGAATCTGTAAAAGATTTGAGATTAGATGCATATTAAGTAGTCGTCACGATAGGTCAAGTATCGTCATAAGTTCTTTCGAGAAATTACTAAATTACAAAAAGAAATTCGGAGAATGTTTTGTAAATGTAAAATTTTAATTAAATTAATACTTATATGTTATTACATACAGGCAGCACTATTTTGTTCTGGATTCTGGTTTTTAGGTAGGATGGTAGGGAGGTATCCCCCATACACTTAGGCCACTAAATCGGGCCGATTGTACTACCTCCAACCCAGCGGCCTTCCGTGCTGTCACTCCTCATGTTATCCTGTCTCCAGGATGAATTCGAGTTTCTTGGCAGGAGTGTCGCTGATTCTGGCCATGTTAGGCCAGAAGTCTGCTAGCAGTGCACCTCTAATTAATTAACGCTAGCGACGGACAGAACAGTGCACATGTTTCTGGGTTTCGTCTGCTCTATTGCATCCTCGACATCGGGGGTTATCTACAAGTCCCATTGTGTTAAGATGTGTGTTCAATTTGCAGTGTCTAGTTAAAATTCCTTCTTTGTCCTTAGATTGACTCTGGACAGCTTCAAGCAATTTTTTCAATGTCTACTAGAAGGTGATTGTGCTTGCTTGTCTGCATTCAGTTTTTTATGCCTGTCTGCTAAAGTGCAGTTTTAGGATGTGTTCATTTAAGAGAGTATCGATAGTTTTGTCAGGTGGTACCATAATCGGCAGTGACCTACAAAAGGGTAATGACAGATATCTCGTTTACCGTCTGGACCAGATGGGACCTTGTGACTCCTTAGTGCCACAAGTGCCACTCGACTATCTGTAGATATCTGAATGTTTTTGTCTCAGATAAATAAATTCATCTTAGACTGTTTTTGAGCAGTGCAGTATACTCATAACTTCCGCTTGTTAAACGTGTGTCTGCCCAGCGGCATACTTATGTTTAGATCAAGTTCAGCAGAGAAAATGCTTCGTCCTGAGACAACATTGATTTTGGAACCAGTCTAGATTAGACAAGTCAGAGTCGTTGGTTTCTTGTTGGTTTCAACAGGATATTGTATAACATTAATTAAAATTATTAGCTCTTGAAAATACAATAAATATGATTATCAATAATGAGCTAAAAGATACAAATAAATCTTATATGGATTTTACAATCCTATAGAATTAAAAGTTGTAAAAAAGGTATTAATGATTGAAAGTGCTTACAACTAGGGCCCATGATGTGCAAATAATGTGAAATAGTCTGCGACAAATGGACTATTTCACATTATTTGCACATTATGGGCCCTAGTTGTAAGCACTTTCAATCATTAATAATTTTTTTCTCCAAACGTCACGAAAGTAAGCTGTTTCATTATCAATTTTAAACACGAAAGTCAAACTTTTCCTCGCATACAATCGATATGTATGTATCGACATACATAAAACCACGTGGCGTAAAGATTTTTTCGAAAGTAAACTTTTCGGCGGCAGGTATAATATATAACTAGAAATGTGACATTATTTTAATAAAATTGACTAATTTTGGTATCTACCTTTTCTAAAAATTATTTTAAATTTATTTACCATTTCAAATATAAAATTTTAGAGCGTAATTTAAAAATAAAGATATAAACTTTGACTTTGACATTTAAATCTTTAAATATACCAACTTAAAATTTTATTTTTAACCAAATAAATAAACATTTTGATCTTTTAACCTAAAATTTTAATAAATGTCACAATTGAAGTTGACAGTTGCGAATTCAATTTAAAAATTACCAACATAAATTGAAAATAGTTGACAGATTAAATGTCAACCTTACTTTTGTTTATTTTTATTACAATTTGATTAAATAAAAACTGGTTGACCGATTAAAATTATCTACCTTTCGAATTTTTTGCGCGAGATCGATCTGAATTTTTGCATATGCCTTCCTACCAATAATTCACAAGGGGTGTGTATTACGCGAAGGGGGAGAATTTTTTTCTCAGTTTTTTATCTAGCGCCGTTCCCAAGTTATTGCTAATTTTGAAATTTATTTTTGAATTTTGTTCGTTTGGAGAAAAAGTAACATGTTTTATTCGGATGGAAAGGTAACTTTTCTTGCCACGCAAGTTTTCCATTCGCTCGGCTCGTTCCACTCACCTCGCAAATGAAAAAACTCGCTGGACAGGAAAAGTTAATCTTTCCATCCTAATAAAACAATATACTATTTTACAACTTTTAATTGTATAGGATTTCAAATCCATATAATACGATTTATTTGTATCTTTCAGCTCATTATTGATAATCATATTTATTATGATATTGTATAACCTGTCCAATATATATATTTAGGGGAGATTCCGTCAGGTTCAAGATCCAGCAGAGGTACTCTCTAATTGAGTAGTCGTCTAAAATCCGCATAGGACCCATAGCTCCTCACCTGAGGATGCTGCTGTTGCTGTAATAAAAATTTCCTTCACCCTCTTGGGGACCAACCGAATTCTTAATCTCCGACCCCTCAAACAAATTGTCCCCATCAGTGCAGCACCTAAATCCACCCAAGGTGAAACTTTGGTTCTTTGTAAAGCAAGTTTCCAAAGGATCCTAACACAAAGCAATCCTAACACTGATAGCACCAACGATAATCCAAGCCGGAAAACAAACAATTCCTCTCCACCCATGGGGCCTCCACAATTTTCCTCTACACGCTGATAAACGATCAACCAGCGTTTATTTACTGTAGATGCCCTGTAGATGTTATACTAGCTGTAGATAGTAAAGAAAGCGAGGGTTATAAGTTCCGAAAAAAGGTAACCTGCACCTGCAAGAAGTGTGCTGCCAACAGTTGCAACCAAAACACCAAAGTCGTAGCTGCTTGTCTCAACTATTTGGTAAAAAATTTTAACGTTGGAAAAATTTGCGAGCGAAGATAGAAGCTATCGGTAGATAGCTCGCATGAGCTTGGTTCTATACAAAATAATTTAGTATTGCAAATTATTTAAAATAATATTCGGCAATTCGGAAGCAAATACGGGATTTCCAGTCGGCTCAAAATAACAGATCGAACGAGTAAAAGAATATCGTAAAATTTAGGTGTCTCCCGACGAAATTCATTACAAAAAGTAAAAACTTACTTCAAAATTCGACGAGTACACAAAAACATTCTCACACTTACAAAGGCCACACCAAAGTCCCGGAAATTGCGCTCTAGCGTTTTCAAACCGCAAACTCCCATCCCCCCACAATCAGACTCTATGCAAGGGCGTACTCAGCAATTATACAAATTACAAAAATTTGTCACAATACTTGTAACACTAGACAAGTGCACCATAACAAAGCGAAGGTCTGACAACCGCAGTGTAGAGACAAAGGGTGATCTTTCATCTTTCAAGTGTTTTCCCAGATTAGCTTCTTGTCAAGTATTATTCCCAGTACTTCACTTCGTCTGCCAGTTTCAGAGGAGTCCCCCCCCCAATTAAGTTAGGCATTGCATGCCAGGTAACTTTCTTTTATTGGTAAACAGAATAAGCTCCATCTTTGTCGGGTTGGCCAAGAGAGAGTGCTCAATGCACCATTCCTCCAGTATTTTGAGAGCTGTCTGCATTAGGATGCAGATCATGTTTTCAAATTTGCCAGTAAGCAGTATGGTCATTTCACCTGCGTATCCTATGTTATTGTTGTGTTCCGATAAAGAAATGAAAAGTGAGTTGCGTAATTTAGAAATAACGAACTTACTTTGGAACCTGAGGAACAATAAAGGCAGGACTCTTGTTCGTTTTTAAAATTGTTTTTTTTTATTCGTGTTCAGTTTGTTCATTAGTTGAAGGTAGTAGCTTGGTAACTTGCACGTTGTTTATGTCTTTATTGGAATTTTTACTTTCCGAACTCCTTAGTAAGGAAAGTATTGTAATCTGAAATTGAAAAAAAAAATTGACCCCCAATTTTTTCATAAAATTTTTATGTTTTGAGGTTCCCTTAAACCATTTCTACAATTTTTGAAAAATGTCTGTATGTGTGTATGTGTGTATGTGTGTGTGTGTGTGTGTGTGTGTGTGTGTATGTATGTCTGTGAACACGATAGCAACCAAACGAAATAACAAAATCACTCCAAATTTTAAATTTAAGTTTTTATCTGTTGTGGCACGAAGCTATTGAAAATGGATAAAATCGTATGGGGGGAACGGGGGGTTTACTTGAAGCGATAAAACATAATCCATTATAACTCCGAAACGCAATGAAATAGGTAAAAGTTTATTAAGACAAAAATTATCCATATCAAATTACCTACAACTTTTGTGTTATAAAATTTTTTCTAAAAATTTTTTTTTATTTTTTTTTTATTTATTTTTATTTTTTTTTTTTCTATGAAAAAATAAAATTGAATTGTTTTGGTTATTTAGTATGTTATTTGAAGGATAGAAAAAATAGTATATTATAGGCCAAGGTTGTGAAGACAGCCATTATAGCCCTAGCGCCAAGATTACATTCCGAGGTGCGAAGCGCCGAGGAATATAAAGCGCGTAGGCTACAATGGTCTTCACAACCGTGGTTTATATACGATTTTTTCCACTACTAGATTTATTGCCATTTTTTTAAAATTCTTATTAATAAAAAAAATTTCAAATTTAAAATATTTATTTCCAATGACAGTTTTGTTTTGTCGATTTGACAGTTGTTGACAAATTTAGTTTTCCAAAGTCATTCACCGAATTTTTACTGTTTTAAATAATGGATAGAAATCTCCGAAGTTATTCAAAAGCATTGTTTGCATTTATTCGTCTTAAAATACTGAAATTATTCAATAAACTTGTAATTTTGTGGTTTCTCAAATTAATAAGAGGTGGCGCTAGCGCTCCTGTCATAATTAATTCGACTTTTTTTTAGAAATGTTTAAAATGAAATTAATCAATTAAAAAACCGTTTTGAATAGTTTAAGGGTCATTTGTATAGTGGGGGTTTAACTGCCGATCAAAGTTAAACCAAGATTAACTTACTTTTAAACCAATCAGAACGCTCAATTTCATAGTTAATCTTGGTTTAACTTTGATCGGCTGTTAAACTCGTACTATACAAATGGCCCTAAGTGTAATTAAATAGCATCTCTCGGTTATACAAAATCGTTTTTTAACAAAATTTACCTTATAAATAGTCGCTAAACTGTAAAAAAATATCAATATGTTCATTATTTACCAGTGGTCAATAATGAAAAAATTATTTACCACTTCAATAATGGTCAATAATGAAAAAATTATTTACCACTTGTCTAAAATGCGTTACTTCACGTGCGACTTGACTAAGTTATAATGATTGCCTATATGTAGTAGTATGTACTAGTAGTGGAAAAAATTTTTTTCCATTTTTTTGAGATTTTTTTTTTTTTCCAGATTTTTGAGCCTCGCAGATGCGACTTGTCGTTTCCTTGAGGTCTTGCACATCGAACGGTACATTTCAAGAAGGTGGCGAACGAAAATTTACTTTCTAATTATGTGTGCAAAGAAGTAAATCTGCACCTTTAATTAAACTGATTTTCAAATTTTTCAACTTTTTGACTTTTTGATTCGAACTGTAGCTTCCTCAAGGTGTTTATCCTCGAATGGTACCCAGAAAGTGGAGGTTGAACGATAATTTTTATACCCAAATTTAATGGGGAAAGTTATGCAATGTTTACATAGCCAATTTTTTAAATTTATTTTATTATGGTAGCCCTGGCAAAGATTTTTCTGCCAAAACCTTATTTTCACCACTAAAGTCCACCAGACATACGTCCAAAAAGTTTGATAGCTATCGACGAAGAAATGCCGAAGAAAATCGCGGGACAAGTACTTTTTCAAGAATTCGCAAAAAAACGTAAACTTTTTTTTTCATATTGAATTCCTGATTGTTATCAAATAGTTTTATATGCTGCCAAGTTCTAGGGGATCAATGTTCCTACCTCCAAAATTTGGTTGAGATCCCTTTAGTACTTAGTACAGCTTGTAATTTTGGCAGATGGGAAATATACTATTCCCTTATACGTACGTATATTTATGGAGAAAGTAAAAAATAGTATATTATACACTTAGGTTGAGAAGTGAGCCATTATTACCGAGCACGTTTATATTCTGAGGCGCGTAGCGCCGAAGGATATAATGTGTGAGGTGTATAATGGCCTTCTCAACCGAAGTATATATAGAATTTTTTTTCCTACTAAAACTGATATATTACTATATTTGATTAGATTAAATTTTGATAAATATAGCTTTAGTTGCTTCCTATTTATTTTTCAGATATTTCGAAATATCAAGTAGTGTGGGTGTTTAGTTGTCAAATAAAGAAAATAAAACTAATTTAACGTGTACCCACTCGGTACGTTGTGTATACACCCGTAGTTTATCGCTATGTAAATGAATCATTACTGCCTATAGGCCGTAATATAATTAATGCCCAGTTGCCAACCAAACATTCCGAAAATACTGACTGAAAATCTGTCTGCAGCGCAAAGGAAAAGTTCCATTTTGTAGTCTTCAAAGATTTTAGCTTTAGTCGGCACGTAATTTTCTGATTTTCTTTTCAAAAATGCCGTCACTTGGTAGTATTTCCCGATGTCGATTTTTTCGTTTAACCGAATCATACATTTTAGCATTGAATAATAAGCCCCCAAAAGTCAATGAAACTAAAAAGCCACGTGTGGAAATGCGAATAGCAACAAATTAATTATGAGAATCAACAAATCAAAATGTCAACTATAGTTCATTCTAGAAAAAGCCTACGAACATTTCAACAAAATTTTTTCAATTTTACATTCTAGATTAGAAATTCATTTTATTTGAAATGTAAAAAGCAAATTGATATTTCCGAAATATTTTGAGGTGTCCAACGACCGAGTGGGTACACGTTAAAGCACAGTACAGCACAGACCCATGTAAATAGCCGATTCCACAAGCGCCATTACGGATCTCGCCTTCGGCTCGAACCGTAAACTTTGCGCTTATGTAATCGGCCATTTACATGGTCTGTGCTGTAATATACTATAAATGCAATTTTAAATGTAATTTTCCAGGAAATAGCAGTTTTCTAAAAGTTTATGTAAAATGTGTGAATAAAATTTGGAACATGGGTGAAAATTTTAGTGACAGTGATTTAGAGCTGGAAGTATGTACCCCACCTGAACTTAGAAAGGCGGCAACTAGTGCAAGTAGCGATTTGTTGCCAGAAAAATCGAAAAGATTATACATGAATGCATACACTGCATTAAAAGAATGGTGCGAAAGAAAGAAAGCTATTAAAATATCAGAAAACCGGTTTTCTATACGACTATCATAAAATGTGGGCATTCTGATTCTATTTTTAAATACAGAATATCTACATTCTTTCTTTTTTTATTCTCACACCGATATCGGTGCGAGAATAATTATTCTCGCACAGATTAGACCAATTAGAGCAAAGAATAATTATTCTCGCAAAGATTACACCAATTAGAGCAAAGAATAGACTACTATTTGAAGTGACATCTATTACCAAATTTTTGAACTCAATTTATTTACACATCTGTCAAATTAATAACAAATATTATATTTAAGTGCCTGGATTACAATTTATAAAAGACAGTTAAAAATTTACTCGCGTATTATAAATGACGGATAAATTTAAATTTATCATTTACTTTAACCTCTTGATTTACCATTGATTTAACCTATGTCAATTTGTCTTTGTTTTTAATTCACAAATTTTATAAACAAAAATCAAGTTTGTCAAATGAGTAAACTTTTTTGCGTGCGATCGATCTGAATTTTTGCACATATTTTGCTACCGATAATTCACAAAGGGTGTGACGAGGGGGGACAATTTTTTGTTCAGTTTCTCGATATCTAGCGCCGTTCTTGAGTTATTGCTGCGTTTCCACCACTCAAACTTGAATTAGCAATAACTCGAAAACGGCGTTAGATATCGAAAAACTGAGCAAAAACTTTTCCCCCCCTCGCTGCAATTCCTCCCCTGTGAATTATCGGTAGGAAAGCATGTGCAAAAATTCAGATCGATCGCGCACAAAAAAATTTTCTCAGTTTTACAAGTTCTAATTACGGTCAAAACTTATACAGCATATTATTTTAATAGTCGTATAGAAAGTATAGTCTGAAACACGTTTGGAATGGCTATTCCAAACTTGTTTCAGAATATACTATTATTGGCATATTTCAAAGAAAAAGCTGGCTGCAAAAAGATATCAACATTGTGGGCAAACTATTCCATGATAAAATTTACTCTTGCAATAAAAAAAAACATTGACATTTCCAAGTTATTTATCTAGGTGTTTTTTTATTATCATTATTTACCTAGGGTGAGAAATATTACTTCTCATTAGAGGAATGGAGTAAATAATGCTCATTTCTCATGTTAGTAGTAAAAAAAAAATGTTATATGACGTAAATATTCAACATACCCTTCTTAACACCCTCCATCAAACAGAATTGAAATAGTAATTTTCAATACAAGTTAGGGAAACAATGATTTTGCAGCGCAAGATCGGTTGTTTCCGAGCGAGCCGAAGGCGAGATCGGAAACCGTATCGAGTGCTGCAAAATAATAGTTTCCCACGTGTATAGAAATATATTTTTCATTTGACGACATTCGGAAAAGAACAAACGACTTCGATTGATTACTTTTTCAAGTCAATTTATTCAAATATTTTCATATAATAATTTTATGAAAATCTGAAATTTAAATTTAAATTGAGCTCCTTGATTTAGTACGAATTTGTTTGTTAGATAAAAAACAAAAAATGATGTACATAGTTACACTAAAAAGTTCCATTGCGTGAACTGTTTTGAAAGTTTTTAAATTAATTATTTAACGAATTTTAGTTATAATTTTGCATTTCTTAGATTTTTAACATGTTGTCTGAAGATTCTGAGTGCTCCGATGTGGGAGAATCTGCGGCGTAAGCTGTCCAACAGCTAATTCCGGTAAAATTTATAAAAGAAAACACTTAGCTCGCATACTTTCAGCAACAAAGCAAAGTCATCAAAAGCTCCACAATGTGGAGTATATATTCGATGTTGAGGTCCACATTGAATGTCAACGAGAACGTGGATATCAGCAAGTTTCCAATTTTAATTGCATTTTTAAAATCGCAAAATCGCAAGTGCAATCTCCCAAAGAAGTCTGCAGTTTTAACCAAAGAAAACGTGGAGCAATTCCTGAAGGTGGCTCGCGAAAAGTTTTTGTTGATGAAGATAATACATTTAAATCTTCATTTGATGACAAAATTTAATGTGTTTTTATTCATTGCAGGTTGTGTTAATAATTGGAATAAGCGGTGCGTGCCGAAGAGAGGAATTGACGTTCCTGAAAGTTGAAAATATCAAGGTGGGAGATATGTTCATTACTATTAACATTCGTAACACCAAGAACAATGTTGTTAGGAATTTCAAGATTACGTCTGGGCAGTTTGGAGGTATCGATCTCCTTGATATTATCAACCGATATATCGCTCTGCGGCCGACGGACACCGGACATGACCGCTTCTTTGTGAACTACCAGCGAGGGAAGTGCACGAAGCAATGCGTTGGAATTAACACCGTCGGAGGAATTCCCCGCAAGATCGCGACTTACCTGCAATTGGAGGATCCCGCCAGATACACTGGTCACTGTTTTCGGCGAACATCGGCCACTTTGTTGATTAATGCTGGGGTTGATATAACTACTCTTAAGCTGAAGGTTACATTGAAGATTGCGAAACCAAGAAGCTAGACGTAGCTGAGAAGATTTTAGGTCAACCTGCAGTCATGCAAGGAGTCGCTGTTCAACCGCAACCTTCAACATCAAAAACTGCCGAAGCCGTGCCTCAGGTTTATTTTCATGATTTAAAAAATGTAGTTGTTAATTTAACCATCAATAAATAGCATTTTAAACTCGATGTATTTTTATTTTTCACGCACTAGTGCGGGGAAAATTACTTTTCACGCATTAGTGCGTGAAAAGTGTGACTTTCATGACATGTGGAGCTTATTGAAATATGAGACTTTTCTTAATGGAGTAATGAAAAAAAAACATTCGAGTAAAAAGTTACACGCACTTTAAGTAAGGTTTATATTATGAAGCCGCTACACGAGGTTCCCGTTGTACCGAGAACAGTAACTTTAAAGTGATGTAGCGTCTCAGATATAAGAAATATATTTGTTTCCTTTTGGAATAAACATGCACCTTTTTTCAGATCGAGTCCACTGTGTGTCGCACAGTTTTTCTAACGTTTTCAAGAAAAACGAAGTCAAACTGATTGGTCTATTAGATTTTGCCAGGGAGTAGTCGCCTCTTTATACCTGGATTAAGTATAAAGATAACTGTGGCCTTATGACATTCTTTCTGTGTGTCTTGAACACTCGCACCAGATGATTGCTCCGGTGATCCAGACCTCACTGACGCTATAAGATTTGATGGCCCATGCCGTTTTGGTCTTATTCACAACCTTATGGTGTCAGTCCAATCAAAATAGGACACTTTCTGACTATTAGGAAAGTATGTGTGTAGCAGTATATGCGCTGAAAGTTTGTGAGACGGTTTCTATGTATGACCACCCGAAGTGGCTCAAAACTCGAACCCGCAGTTCATTCGTTCTTAGCGGACATGACAGCTCATTTGCGTTTATGAGGGAGTTGTGCAGCTCATTAGCATAGGTCTCAATCTCCTCAGTAGTTGTTATCTCTTCTTTGTTGGAAAATCTCTTCAACACTTCAGAATCCATGGATGTTGACAGGTGATCTAGAAAGACCATCCTATTCACATTCCTGGGATTCCTATATTGTTTGGGTTCCATTACTTTAGCCTTTAATTTAAAGAAATTCATCAATGATCTGACATTGTCAGTTGGTCAGTCACATAAATAACACAGTGTAACAAAATTGATCAAGTAGCCAGCTCCTAGAATGGGAGGAGATGATTTTCTAATAGATTTTTTCCACTACTAGTCATATAGGCAATCATTATAACTTAGTCAAGTCGCACGTGAAGTGACGCATTTTAGACAAGTGGTAAATAATTTTTTCATTATTGACCACTGGTAAATAATGAACATATTGATATTTTTCTACAGTTTAGCGAGTATTTATAAGGCAGATTTTGTTAAAAAACGATTTTGTATAACCGAGAGATGCTATTTAATTATACTTAAACTATTCAAAACGGTTTTTTAATTGATTAATTTCATTTTAAATATATCTAAAAAAAGTCGAATTAATTATGACAGGAGCGCTAGCGCCACCTCTTATTAATTTGAGAAACCACAAAATTACAAGTTTATTGAATAATTTCAGTATTTTAAGACGAATAAATGCAAAACAATGCTTTTGAATAACTTCGGAGATTTCTATCCATTATTTAAAACAGTAAAAATTCGGTGAACGACTTTGGAAAACTAAATTTGTCAACAACTGTCAAATCGACAAAACAAACCTGTCATTGGAAATAAATATTTTAAATTTGAAATTTTTTTTATTAATAAGAATTTTAAAAAAATGGCAATAAATCTAGTAGTGGAAAAAATCGTATATAAACCACGGTTGTGAAGACTATTATAGCCTACGCGCCTTATATTCCTCGGCGCTTCGCACCTCGGAATATAATCTTGGCGCTAGGGCTATAATGGCTGTCTTCACAACCTTGGCCTATAATATACTATTTTCCACTACTAGTCATATAGGCTATCATTATAACTTAGTCAAGTCGCACGTGAAGTGACGCATTTTAGACAAGTGGTAAATAATTTTTTCATTATTGACCACTGGTAAATAATGAACATATTGATATTTTTCTACAGTTTAGCTACTATTTATAGGGCAAATTTTGTTAAAAAACGATTTTGCATAACCGAGAGATGCTATTTAATTACACTTAAACTATTCAAAACGGTTTTTTAATTGATTAATTAATTTAATTTGAGAAACCAAAAAATTACAAGTTTATTGAATAATTTCAGTATTTTAAGACGAATAAATGCAAAACAATGCTTTTCAATAACTTCAGTGATTTCTATCCATTATTTAAAACAGTAAAAACTCGGTGAACGACTTTGGAAAACTAAATTTGTCAACAACTGTCAAATCGACAAAACAAAACTGTAATATAAAATTAATTATTGAGCTTAGTGGACTAAAATCAAACTCAGTTTTTACGAAGTCGACGTTTCGAAGACTTTATGTCTTCATCTTCAAGACTAGTAAAAAATGGATGTCGAGCTGCTTGACTGTATAAAATTAGATGTTAAATAGGGAGAGTCACAAATGGTCACAGATAAATTGTTAAAATTGTTAAAATATGAAAATATGAACTGAATTAAAATTTGTAAATAAATCTATATAATTAAAATAGTGTCTGTCATTAAAATGACATTAAAAACATTTTAATGTTCTAAAAATTATCGTTCGCCACCCTATTGCATTGTACCGTTCGACGTGGAAGACCTCAAGAAAGAGACAGGTCGCATCTGCGAAAACAAGTAAAAATTTCATAAACGACAAATTTTTATAATTTCCGAAAATTTTTTGAAATCGAGTTGCGACGCGACTGGTATTCCGTGTAACTCGTTATACGTGCTTTAAAAAGAGATGTGTAAAGTAGTGGTCCAAAAGTAATTGACACTTGAACTTTTTTTATTTTCTATATCATTTCCGCAATTTTTAGCGAATTTTCACGAAAAATGGCGAACACAGCTGGCCGCTAGTAAATGTATGATGTACATTTATGCCAAATTTTTTGACATCTGGTTGCGTGGTTTAACCTGGGCAATTGATACTATTTCTTTTCATGATGTCGTAACTACACACAGACATACATACATACAGACGAACACCCAACAAAAATTCATCAAAAACTTTTCAGGGCATGATAAAAAACATTTTAATACCAATATTGTTCAGAAATTTAAAATTAAATGAAAGATTTATATTAAAAACTATAAGTTCGTACTTGTTTTTGCTTTATTAAGTTTAATTAATTATTGTAACATTTCTTATTAGATTTCAAGGATAAAGTCCTGAATCACCAATATCAATGCACTGGCCATTAGGAAAACAAATTTCCGTTCCGTAAGCACTTCGCTTACTTCTTGCTACTCCGTACTTTTGAATTAACCATTCCTTCAAAATTCTTTCATGAGTCTAAAACAAACAAAATATAGTATAGGTTTTAAAATTTATAATTATAGCAAATATACTTTTAGATTATTGTTGTCTTCTGCTGGATATTCTTGCATAGCTTTCAAGTAAAATTTAAATAAGTCATGCAAATCTGTAAGAAAATAATAATTTTATTAATTTTTTTGTGCAATTGTAAAAAATGTACGTAACAAGCAGTTCAGAAACCCGTAAGCGATATTATTCACGGAGGCCCACAATTTTAAGGAAAACAAACAATAAAATTACATACAATTTACATATCTGCTACCGCACCCTGGTAGTTTCGCCCAGCAAATAAGTTGAAATGACTTACCTTCAGATGGAACATTTTCAGTTATTTGTCTTAATTCGTAAGTCGATGCTTGTCCACAATACAAACTTATTATAACAATAACGATTAATGCAAAATATAAACTTTTCATGTTGATAGATTTTCGCGAATTTAAGATTTTCATTACAGTAATTTCAGCAATACATTTTATTTATAGTATTTTTTATCATTTTTATCTTAGTTATAAATTTAAAATTTTTGACAAGGTAATCGCTTTTTAATTCCTTCACTTACCCTATAAAATGCCTTTGTTTATCCGTATTATAAACAAATAAAAACTATTTTGAAATAAGTCGGTACTTCGTTTTATCATTTCTCGTTAACGAAAACACTTTTCGAAAGTTTCAAAGCTTTAGTTTTCAGAGTTCATGTATTTTCGGGGAAAATTCAGTAATTGCAAATTTACATTGGTTTTGTTTTTTCAACACTCCAAACTGTTTTAAAACTGTCAGGCGTAGGCAAAAATTGTAGCCTAAAAATTAATGTGCTTTATTACTTGAAACCAAATTAGTTTATTATAAAAACAAACAAATAGATCAGTTGGTGTTTATATTATGGATATTCAAGGATATTTTTGAGTTAGTATTGTTTTGTTTTAGTAAAGTATAAAACCTTTAATTTCCAGTTCCATTTATATATTACTTATCTATTAAATAGGATTAAGTCTGATTGGTTAGTCATCTAACCAATTATTGCTTTTATTTCTATTTAAAAAAAATAAATAAATTAACTTGATGCCGAGTTGACCTAGCCGCCGGTTGTCTTGGTGCCGAGTCGGTGGTGCAGAATTATACTGGACCGCTTTCTCCTAATAAGTATTTCTAGTAGGTATGAATTTTATTCTGAGGGCAGTCATACTAATCTTGTTATTGAAATTGATAAAAATAATTTTTAATACTTGAAATTTGTAAAATAAGACGCACCTAATTTATTATCCTTACTATTTACCAAAGATTTAATAATAATCTTTTGGTATTTCTAAACAATTCAATTCAATAATTCAATCGTTATCGCTCTAATTTCTATAATACATCAAGTTGTATTTTGTAAAAAAATGTAGGTACAGTAAGTGTAGAAAGTATTCGTCACCTCCTATGTTACCAATTTAAATTGCACATTTTGAAACCGTATTTGGACAAAAATCGCTTTTACAGCAGAACTTTTTAGACATTTTTTGTTAAAAATTTTATATTGTTTTCAATTTTGTACCTATACATTTTTCTATTTCGTAGCACTGATTTTGAGATACAGGTCACAATATTTTTTATATTTACAGTCTTGTTTAAGTCTTGTCAAAAACGGAGCGACAAAATAGAAAAATTTATAGATATATAATTGAAACCATGAAATTTTTAACATAAAAATGTCTAAACAGTTTTGCTGTAATACCAAAAAACGGTTTCAAAATGTGCAATTTACATTGGTAATATGGGAGTGGACGAATACTTTGTACACTCACTATTATACTTATTACTATAGATTAGTTTTTCAACCTTTGCTTAGATACAAGTACAGACAACCTTCGTTTTTTAGTTTTATAAAAATTCATCATTTTTGCTGCGTTAAATGAAAACTCCCGAGTATTGATGAACAAAAAAAAAAAAATCACTCGAGATTTTTACTTCCTTGTAAAACAAGGAAGTATTGTGATACCGATTTTTATCGATTTCCAGATTTTGACGGAAATATCCGTTTTGACCTTCCCTGAATCCATTTTGACTATTTTTGTTGTGACGTCTGTACGTACGTACGTACGTACGTACGTATGTACGGACGTCTGTATGTCGCATAACTAAAATACGGTAGGTCGTAGAAAGTTGAAATTTTGGATTTGAGATACTTATAGCATCTAGTTGTGCACCTCCTATTTTTGGTTGCGATTGTCCGTGCCAAAAGTTGTAATTAATGATGCGCATGAATAGATTAACGAGATTCCTGTCCAATTATTATAAAAATTACAAGGAAGTTATGTGGTGTCCACATCAGATTTTTTATTAATAAGGTATGATGAACCATTTTTTTCAGTGTTTTTACTTCCTTGTAAACCAAGGAAGTATTGTGATACCGATTTTTTTCGATTTCCAGATTTTGACGGAAATATCCGTTTTGACCTTCCCTGAATCCATTTTGACTATTTTCGTTGTGACGTCTGTACGTACGTATGTACGGACGTCTGTATGTCGCATAACTCAAATACGGTAGGTCGTAGAAAGTTGAAATTTTGGATTTGAGACACTTATAGCATCTAGTTGTGCACCTCCTATTTTTGGTTGCGATTGTCCGTGCCAAAAGTTGTAATTAATGATGCGCATGAATAGATTAACGAGATTCCTGTCCAATTATTATAAAAATTACAAGGAAGTTATGTGGTGTCCACATCAGATTTTTTATTAATAAGGTATGATGAACCATTTTTTTCAGTGTTTTTACTTCCTTGTAAACCAAGGAAGTATTGTGATACCGATTTTTTTCGATTTCCAGATTTTGACGGAAATATCCGTTTTGACCTTCCCTGAATCCATTTTGACTATTTTCGTTGTGACGTCTGTACGTACGTATGTACGGACGTCTGTATGTCGCATAACTCAAATACGGTAGGTCGTAGAAAGTTGAAATTTTGGATTTGAGACACTTATAGCATCTAGTTGTGCACCTCCTATTTTTGGTTGCGATTGTCCGTCCCAAAAGTTGTAATTAATGACGCGCATGAATAGATTAACGAGATTCCTGTCCAATTATTATAAAAATTACAAGGAAGTTATGTGGTGTCCACATCAGATTTATTTTTCAGTTTCAGTTAAAAATCCTACAAAATCCAAAGAAATTTTAGTAAATCTTAGGAATAAACCTTTGTGTTTTCTTATTTTGTTAACTTTAAAATCCTAAGGCAATCCAAGGAAATGTTAGAAAAATCCGAAAATTTGAGAAAATCCGGGCAATTTAGGAATTTCCAAGAAATCCTCATAAAAGGAAATCTGGCTAAAGAAATTTTTTTGGTGTTTTGAAGTTATTTATACTACAATTGAAGTTCAAATCAGCCTCACACCAATTTTGAAGTAAATTTTACTAAATTTGATATAAAATTTACTCTAATTGTTGTAATATTTACTTCAAAATTATTCCGTGGATTTTTTATTTTCTGTGTGTGGTGTACAAAATTTTGGTTTGCGGTTTTTTCATATGAAAAATTAATTATTTTTTCCACTACTAGTCATATAGGCTAGCATTATAACTTAGTCAAGTCGCACGTGAAGTGACGCATTTTAGACAAGTAGTAAATAATTTTTTCATTATTGACCACTGGTAAATAATGAACATATTGATATTTTTCTACCGTTTAGCGACTATTTATAAGGCAAATTTTGTTAAAAAACGATTTTGTATAACCGAGAGATGCTATTTAATTACACTTAAACTATTCAAAACGGTTTTTTAATTGATTAATTTCATTTTAAACATTTCTAAAAAAAGTCGAATTAATTATGACAGGAGCGCTAGCGCCACCTCTTAATTTGAGAAACCAAAAAATTACAAGTTTATTGAATAATTTCAATATTTTAAGACGAATAAATGCAAAACAATGCTTGTGATTAACTTCGGTGATTTCTATCCATTATTTAAAACAGTAAAAACTCGGTGAACCACTTTGGAAAACTAAATTTGTCAACAACTGTCAAATCGACAAAACAAAACTGTCATTTGAAATAAATATTTTAAATTTGAAATTTTTTTATTAATAAAAATTTTTAAAAAATTGCAATAAAGCTAGTAGTGGAAAAAATCGTATATAAACCAAGGTTGTGAAGACCATTATAGCCCTAGCGCCAAGATTATATTTCGAGGTGCGAAGCGCCGAGGAATATAATCTTGGCGCTAGAGCTATAATGGCTGTCTTCACAACCTTGGCCTATAATATACTATTCTCGAGGACCACCAAATTTTCTTACAAACCGCATTAGTGGACTAGAACATTTTTGTAAATATCTACATATATTTTCAGGTAAAGGTTAACTTATTTGAACTCAAGATTGAACAATTATTATTATTCTTATTATAATTTTGCTGGTTTAAATTTAAACTTTAATTGAGTAGATGAGCTAAGCTGTTACGGGGATACTTTTAACTAGAACTTTAATTAAATACATTTAATTTTTTAATTAAACTTCACTAATTTAATTTTAAGTTTTATTGAATTGCTCGGCATTCTTATTATGACATGTAAAATAATCGGCGATTATATCTTAATTTATTAAAATAATTGATATCAATTACATTTATGATAATTATCAAATTTAGTATCTAGCGTAAAGATTAGATTTACTATTTCATTTAATTTTGTGAAGCAATAATAGCATAATAGGTATATCTTCGAGTTATCATATAACTCGTGCATATATTTCCATTATATCGATACCTTAAAAGAATAGTGTAACAACTCAAAAACTCATATTTGACGGCAATACAACTTGGTTTTTTGTTGCTTTTTATTAAAAAAACAAAATTTGCTTTTCAGTCCTAAGCGGCACATTTTTCTACATAATAATAATGTAAAATTTTAGAATTTTAGTATAAAAAAAACAACAAAAAACTAAAGTTGTTACAGTATTGCTGTCAAATATGAGTTTTTGAGTTGTTACACTATTCTTTTAAGGTATCGATATATTTCCAAAACATTAAAAAATACTGATATTGATATTCGTTCCAATATGAAATTTGAAAACTGTAATAATGTATCATTTTCTATTAATATTAATAAATAAGTTCTTAAATTTTTCTGCGTTATTCGTTTTATTAATGTGTATAATGAAAACTCCCTTGGGAAGTTTTGTTTATATTATACTCCCTAGGGTACAATCGGCTATTTCTGTCACAATTTTGATCAGCTAGAAATGGACTCCCGGGCGTGTAAAAAATTTATTTTAAGTTTATTTCCCATTTCCAGGTTTTCAAATTTTTTGACTTTTTAAGAAGAACTGTAGCTTCCTCGCCGTATAACTCTTCAAATGGGAAGAAGAGGTTGACCGATAATATTTATACCCAGTTTAATAAGGAAAGTTATGTAATGTTCACATAGCCAATTTTTTGCTTTTCCATTTGGTTCAATACTTGTTATTTAAAAGCTGTATTAGCACAAATTTTTTATCACAATCGGGGTCATTTCCAAAGACATTTTCTTAAATGTCTCAAATACAAAATTTCAAGTGCTGAAATTTCCATAAAAATTTTGTGTTGAATGTAACGAGTATTGGTTATGGTATCAACCGATACGAGTTGCATTCCACACAAAATTTAAATAGAAATTTATAGCATTCGTTATATTCATTAAGAGAATTCCATGCAAAAACTAAAAGATATTTTTTGACATAAATTGAGAAAAACAATATTCTATAAGGCTATTTTTGCTTAGAAGCTAAGCAACAAAAACAACAAAACAAAATAAATAAACATTATAAATAGTTACGTTATAATTATGACGACTGTCTCATGTTTTGGTGAAAACTCCATTGCTTCAATTAAAGAAGTACCAGAAAATACAAGAAACTCTCATGCATCTGCCTGGAATCAATTTGAACTATTTTGTCAGGAAAGAAATTATGTGTTTAAAGCAGATACCCCGTTAGAAAAGCTAAACCAAATTTTACTTGATTGGGGTTATATATGAAGAAAGCTGATGTGGAATTTAACTGCAAAATTAATTCGTGAAAAATATTTTAATGAATTTAAGAGAAATGTCAACCCTTTTAGTTGACATTGAATTTAAATTAGCTAGAGATGCACGTCATTCTAAGCGGAAACTTCTACAAATAGATCCGGAAAAAAGAAAGGTCATTCTTCAAACTTTAAACAAGAAGAATATGAAGAAATACTTGGTCTCTGGGATGAAAATACACCTGATGGCTTACAACGTCAATTTTATCACATTGCGGCTGTTGAATTAGCATGGCGCGGAAATGAAGGATCAAACTGCTTAGTTCAATATTTTGTGATAGAAAAAGATAACAAGAATGTTCCTACTGGACGAATTCAGTAGAATCCGATATTTACCAAAACAAGATCAGAAATTAGCTGATAACAAGTGGCTGGTAAAAAATGTTGAAAATCCAGGCAGATGTCCTGTTAGGTATAAATTTGATTATAGTTAAAAATATACTAATTATAATTTTCCTTAGCTTATTCCAGAAAATTTTTTCTAAAAGAACACCTGAGATAAAAACTGATCGAGTTTTTCTAACACCGAATCCTAATCGGAAAAAGCCTGAATCTATTGGATGGTACAAAAATTGACCTGTTGGAAGAACACAATGTCAAAATGGACTAAAACATCAGCAGAAAGAATAGGAATTAACACGGAAAAAAATAAAGTAACAAACCATTCTAATCGAACCAGCGCTGTATCTCTTATGGCAAAAGCTGGAGTTCAACACCAAGAACTTATAAAATTCACGGGGTACTCGAATATCAGTTCGTTGAAACCGTATCTTCAGTTTGATCAAGACCATCATGAAAGAATTGTTAAAAAATTAAGAAAAGATGAAGCCAACATTAATAACAAGAACTCCGCTAATAGTTGTGTCGAAACAAATCAATCTCTCAGTAAAGATACAAAAATTGTCAATTATTATAACTGCAATTTTTCTGCCAATAACATCAATTTTTAAATGTATGGGTTTAGATTAAATATAAAATAGCGTTTCACATAGTAGGTACTTTATTATTAGCAATTTTTGGACCAATCAAAATTAAAACAGCGAAAATTGTACCAGGAACAATTTTCATTTTGAATCAATGAAAAACTTGGAAGGTGAAAATTGTGCCTGGTACAATTTCCGCTACTTGAATTTTGATTGGTCAAACTATTTGTTAGCATGGAATTCTCTTTTTGATGAATTTATTATTGCGTACGTTATCGCTTGATTTACTGCCCAGTCAGAATCATGTTAATGTTAACGTAATGTTAACGAACGGGAGCTTTGGATTGGTAGATCAGCAGAAACATGGCTTTTGATTGGAGCATTTGTTAAGTTAACGTTAACATGATTCTGACAGGGCAGTTAACCAATTTAGACATTATTATATAATGTAAATAGAAGATGAACTTCATGAGCGCTTTGAATCACCTCTGCAATTTTTTCCATCATTCTTTTCTATTGCTTCTAGCCATCATCATGGTTTTCTCTTTCTGTTGGTACCTGTCACACCTTATCGCAACATTCTCTACGTAAGTTCTTTTGTCAATCTTTCCATATATGCCCCATCTTTAGGACTTCCTGCACTTTAATAATTTTCAACGAGGGGAACGCCTCAAGTGTAACTCAAGATCGGAAGAAGCTCTGATATGTTAAACGGCACTAAAATTAAGTAAACACCTGTTTGTTTTCATAGTTTGAATACAATACTTCAGCTAGTTTACGCAAACAAATCGAAACGTCTTTAGCTGAGATGGTAACGTGTCCGCAAGTGGATTCTTGAACCATTCTTTTAGTATTGGGGAGGTACCAGCTGTCTGGAAGGCATCAACTAGCTTCGGAACCTTCTCATCGCCGTCAATTAGTGTCAATTAGTTGCCATTCGCAAAAATAATCAAGTCCCTTGTTAAAGATGCTTCAAGGTTTCGTCATCCGTAGCCGGGTGACAATACCCGACCCCCAGTAATTTTACCCGATTACGATTTATAATATTTCACTGAATTTTATTAACTATTACAAAAATTTAGGCCTTTTTTGAGGGCTTGAGTTTATTGGAGTAAAGTTAACACCTTATTGGTGTTTTCTCCAATTTTATTACTTTATTTAATCTTTTTATGTTGTGAATTGATTGTCAACGTTGGTACCGTAAACACGGCTGTGTTACGATAGAATCAATTAGTGGTGATTTAAAAGAGAAAACGAGTGAAAACTCTAAAAATATTGATTAGGAGAGTGAGTGAAAGAGGGCGAAGACACCGATACGAAGGATTTGATTTGAACCGGTGAGGAAAAGAGTATTTTTACTATTATTGAAGTACTTAATTTTTAGAAAGGTTAGAAAGATAACACAAAGGTATTTGGGCTGCATAGTCTTGAGGCGTTAATAATACAACTTTTATTACAAACTAAACCGTCCACTACTAAATAGGTTTTTCACTTCCGAGGGGTTGACCCGAGTGGCTAACTTATACGTGTCTAATGGAGAAAGAGAGTAGAGAACAGCAATACGATAGCGAGAGCTCAACTGCTGGAGAAGGCTCAAACAAACGACAGAGTGACTTTGATATTTTCCGTAGAAGCAAAAAGTTCATTAGAACCCCAGTTAAAAGCTCAGGTAGTACTGACGGTGAGATGGAAGTCTTAAAGAATATGATGCAGCAACTGCTAACCGAAGTTAAGGAGATTAAGACGGGGCAACAAATGTATGAAAGAGACATTAAGATTTTGAAAGAGGAAAATAAGATTCTCAAAGAAAGAGTTTTAACCCTTGAAAATAGGATAAACCAAATGGAGAAAAGGGAGAAAAAGAATAACATAGTTGTAAAAGGCGTGAATATGAACGAAGTGATGATAGGGAAAGAGGTGGAAACATTTTTGAAGACAGAACTGGACCTTAACATAACAATAAGAACAGCGGAGGTAATAAAACCAAAATACGCCAAACTTTTTGTGCTGGTGAAACTTGATTCGTGGCAAGATAAAGCCACGGTAATGAAAGCAAAAACTAAGTTAAGGGGTACGAATAAGTACATCGACGACGATTTGACCCAGGAAGAACAAAAAATACAAACCAGTTTGAGAGAAATTGCAAAACTTGAAAGGGGAAAGGGGAGAGATGCAAAAGTGGGTTACGATAGGGTTTATATAGATCGTGAGCGCTGGGATTGGTACCAACAATCGGGGGATATAGTCAAAAATAAGGCAATCCCGGCACCAAAAAACTAGCAAAGCATCTATCAGGATCGAAATCAATTATGACAAAAAAAGCGATGAAAAGGACAAACGAGAATGGAAGCGACAAAAAAAAGGATGCAATGGGAATTCTGTGGGTAGCAACATGGAATGTTAGAGGAACGTTTTCAGAAGGTGCAATAAAGGTTTTGGTAGAATAATTGAAAAATTATAATATCGATGTAATAGCATTACAAGAAACTAAGCAAAGAGTAGCCGAGAGAATCGATATAGAAGAGTACACTTTTTTTGGAAGTGGGAGGGAAAATAGAAGATTTGGAACGGGTTTTATGATCCACAGCAGCAGACAGAATGTGCTACATACGAGTAAGAGGCAAACATCGAAAGCTTAGTTTTATAAATGTGCATGCGCCTACAGAGGAGAAAGACGAAGAGGAAAAAAATGAATTTTACGAAAACCTAGAGAAGCTATCTGAGGAAATACCAAGGTATGATATTAAAATGGGTCTGGGAGACTTTCATGACAAGTTAGGAAGGGAAGAAATATATAGGCCGACCATAGGACGATTCAGTAAACACACCGAGAGTAATGATAATGGTACCAAATTAATCGCTTTTGCAATAGAAAAGAACATGAAAATTAGCAGCACTCATTTCCAACAGAAAGATATCCATAAGGGAACGTGGAGGACGCCAAATGGGGAAATAACGAATCAAATAGACCACTGCTTAATAGAAACACAACAGGCTAAACAAATTAAAAATGTACGAAGTTACAGAGGAGCTGAAGCAGACTCGGACCATTTTCTATTAAGAATTAAGCTGAAACAAGAAGTAACAAAACGCAAAATAACAAAAGAAAGGACATATAAGTACGCAGTTGAACAATTACAGGAAGAAAGCACGCAAAACAAGTATAAAAAGATGATAGAAGATAATTTGAGTAATTCAAAACGAATAAATAACATAAACGAAAGATGGAAAACAATAGAAACAATAATACAAGAAGCTTCTAAAGAAACCATGACGCTTAAAGTAGCTACAAAAAGAAAAGACTGGTTTAACGAAACATGTACAAGAGCAATTAGAGAAAGAATGAAAAGCAGAGAGAACATGATAAAAAATAACACCGAAGAGAACAAAGAGCTTTATAAAGGTATGCGCAGGGAAGCAAAGCGAATATGCAGGAAAGAAAAACGCAAATACAATGAGAACAGAATAAAGCTTTTGGAGGACAAGCTAAAAAATAAAGAAATTAGAAACTTCTACCAAGAAATGAAGAAAATAAAACTAGGCTACAAAAGTACTACGACAGTATATAAAAATAAAGAAGGCGAACTAATATGAACTAATAAAGAATATAGAAGCGACGACGAGGAAAACGAGAATGAAAACGGAATGGTACAAAACCTAGTTGTCGAACCACCAACTGCTACAGAAATTTTAAAAACAATCAATAATATGAAAAACAACAGAAGCCCTGGGGAAAATGGAATTAGATCAGAATTGATCAAATCTGATACAAAAAATATGGGACGAAGAAAAAGTGGCAGAAAGCTGGTCAAACGCAGTACTATGTCCAATATACAAAAAAGGAGACAAAACTAATTTTGCAAATTATAGAGGAATAGCATTGCAAGACACGGTTTACAAAATACTAGCAATAAAAATAAAAGAAAAAATAAACGATTTTGCCGAAGAAATTGTTGGTGACTACCAGTGTGGCTTTAGAAGCAATCGATCTGTAATGGACCAAATTTTTGCTATGCAGCAAATACAGCTGAATTGCTACGAACATAAAGTAATACTATACACCATCTTCATAGATTTCAAACAAGAGATAAATAGAGATAAGCTGTATACGGCAATGAGAACTTTGAGAATACCGGATAAAATAATAAGGTTAACAAAGATGACTCTCAACAGGACTAAAAACTATGTAAAGGTCGCTAACAAAATATCTAAGAGTTTTGAAGTTTAAAATGGTTTGAGACAAGGAGATCCTCTGTCGGCAGTATTGTTCAATTTGGTATTGGAAAAAATAATCAGAGATAGTGGAATAAACACAAACGGAACGATATACAACACAAACTACCAGTTTTTGGCCTACACGGACGATGGTGTGATAATTTCCAAAAGTCGACATGAACTGCAGAAAATGATAAGAAACCTTATTAAAGAAGCGCAGAACATGGGATTGCTGATAAATGAAGCAAAAACAAAATATATCGTTATGGGCGCAAACGATAACGGATCTACAATTGAGAGAGGACTTGCGGTTAGAGTAGGAATGAAGGAATATAATTTTGAAAAGGTAGAAAGTTTCATCTATTTGGGAACTTTAATAACGAGTAAACTCAACAACAGCAAAGAGATCGACGCAAGAATAACGAGAGGAAATAAAAGTGCTGCAAGCCTAGGGTACAATATTGCGTAACAAACAAATATCACAAAGAACAAAAATACGAATCTACAAGACAGTGATAAGACCGGCAGTACTATATGGTAGTGAAACATGGACGCTAAATAAAAACGATAACGAAAAGGTAGCACGGTGGGAGCGAAAGATTCTGAGAAGAATTTATAGCGGTCGACAAATAGATGGTGTATGGCGAAGACTGGATAACGTAGAGGTAATGAGTCGTTATGGAGAGACGGATATAATTGGAATAATCAGAGCCCAAAGGATCAGGTGGTTGGGATATGTTGAAAGACTACCGAAAGAGAGAACAACCCACAAAGTCCTACGACAGGGTGCGATAGGTACTAGAAGAAGAGGAAGACCGAGAAGAAGATGGCTGGATGCTGTGGAGGAGGACCTAAGGACAATGGGTGTAGAGAACTGGACAGCTCTGGTGAGAGATCGGAAGAGATGGAGAAAGATTGTTCAAGCCATGGGCCTACAAGGCCTGTAGAGCTATACTATATTATTATGTTGTGAATATTACAGCGTCGAGTGCACATCGAGGGAAATCCACCCCCTTCCTAGTAGCACACTTTGTCGAGTAGGACCGGTCTAGGGGATTATTTTTAGTGAGTACCTCGGCAAATCTCGGATCCACTCTATCTGCAAAACTGTGGTGAAATTATGTGAAAAAAGTTTTTATGTTTTTCTCCCCATTAACGTAAACATACATATACATATTTATATATTTGAAAAATTTATAAAAACAGTACTTTTCGGGATTATGAACCAGGATAATTAAAACAACGTAATCCAGTTGTAACTTGCTATTTATAGAGTTTAATAAATGCAAAATAATATTAATCAATCAATCAAAAAAAATCATGATGATAACGAGAATAATTTTAAAGACAATGTGTTTCGTTTTCAAACGTACAAGCATTAAAATTACAATCATACGTTAAAATTTCATAAGATTGATATGTAGCTTCCTTTTTCCCATTTGGAATACTTAAGCCTCTGTAAGGTGTATGATGAGCAAATACTTTGCCAATTGTGGTTTCTAATTCGTGATGAACTCTACCTATATTTAAAACAAAATTACTTTCTGTTCCGCCTAGGACTAAGTGGCAAGTCGTTAATAAATGAGTCTCTTCATTTTTTGTACGAATCCATTTGTATTTACTTTGATTTCGACTGCACAAAATCTGAAACATTGAGGACAAAAATTTATGTCGATTAAATTAACCAATGAATGTTTTTAATACTTTGACAAATTTTTCGGCAGTGAATGATGAACCTCCTCCTGAAGCCAAGGCACGAATTGAACCAGATCGTATAGTGGCCGGAAGTAGGCCAATTGAGTGATATATTTGGCCAATGTATGTTGCCTGTCCAGATGTATCGATTCCGCCAGGTATTGCATCGCCAGGAATTATTCCCGTATATTCCCTCCAATAGTAATCTTATATCAGAAAAACATTAGTATTATAATTCGCGATTAATCTTACCGTTGATGGCGCTACCAAATGTCAACAATATGGCGGCTATTTTACGTATTTTTATTTACCTGTAATTTCATCTGAATAACTGTTCGATTCATTATCGATTAGAGGCTTGCAGCCTATTTCGTGTGTGAAAATTAAAATCGAAGCAATGAATACTTTTAAGGAATGCATAATTTGCTACAAATCCTTATAACACTGATGAGACAAATATGAGAGATAATTCCTAATTTTGAAACTTTTATATGATGTTAACCACAATAATATATCCTGCCAAGTATGTTTACAAAACAATATTTATAAAACAATTGCCAAATCAACGGAAGTAAATACCACTTCCAATTAGTACTACATAGGGGAAAGTTGGGTAAGATGGCGAACCTAAATTTTATATAAAATTATAGTAATTTATAGCAACTACAGCTTTTCACACTATCTGGCTTTTCCTTTATCTTATTCTATTCGTCATCTTACCCGACTTTCCCCTATTAATTTAATTTAATTATGGTGGTGCTTGTCAAACTTGAATTTTCCAGACTGAAGAAAAGTAAGTAGTAGTAAAAAATTTAATTTTACAATAAATAATTTTATTAAAATAATCAAGTTATCCAAACAATTTAAAATATCACAATTTATAAATTACACGAAAACAAACAAATAATTCTTACATATTGAAAAACATGAAGCCATTGCTTTAATTTATGTTTGGCAAATAAAACCAAAAAATGAGCTTTGCAGCAATAAGGTATACAAATTAGGTACGAATTTTACAGTTGACAATTTTTTTTACTGGGGTGGACGTATTTTAATTAAAAAAATTAAGTACATATTTATAATAAAATAACAATAAGTAAAAAAATATAGTTGTAACACTAGAAAAATAAATATCTAGGTAATATACTTCGGAAGTTCAATCTTTCATTTCTACGAAACAAACTTTTGCAATCGAACTACTTCTTCCTTAAATAAACCCATAGAATTTTCTAAATTCTTAACAGGATTTTGATATTGGCAACTGGATTTTATTAATTCTTTGATAAATGTATCATCACATTTATTTGGAGTTGGTATTTTTGACAACAGCTCAGAAAACTTACCACAATCCAAAGATTTCAAAATATCATTTTGCTTCTTTAACATCTAAAAAAAACATTTTAAAATATCATAATTTTTGAAGAAATTGAAGAAAATTAATACCTTTGCTTGAGATGTATAGGATTCCAAAGTAAATTTTAAATCTTTGATTAACCTTTGTAGAAAGTACTTATCACTTTTCGTTGTTATCAAATCTGCATGCAATATATCGATTTCTTCTTGCAAGTTATCAATTTTTTTCTGCATTGCTGTTTTTGATGTCAGCCGATTCGTTACAATCTGTAGTAAAAACAGATGCATAAAACTTATGGTTGTAACCAATGGGTTAACCGCTTATGAAATAAAGTATTACAGTCTTACAGTAAAAAAAGATGTGGCTCTATCATCTAAGAAAATTTTGAATGAAATTGATCAATTAAATCAAAAAGGATTAATTGAAGGAAATTTACTTAGTCGTCGTCCAACCCAACCACTTTTATCCAAAAAAATATAAAGGCGAGGTTGCAATTTGCCAAATATCATACTGGACAGCTGTGAACTCGAAAAAAGTGGGATTTAGCGACAAATCAAAGTTTCAATTAGTTAGATGGCCTCCAGAAAAGAGATCCTAAATATATTTGTCCAACAGTAAGACATGGTGAAAGATCAGTTATGGTATGGGGAATGATTTTCGGATTTGGTATGGGACCTCAGCATCAAATAATGACATAATGGATCGTTTTCTTTATAAGAATATTCCTGGGAATGTATTAACTCTATACACTGACGATGTAATACCTCTAACATATATTTACCAACAAGATAATGACCCCAAGCACTCTTCTAAGATTGTAAAATATTGGTCAAATAAAGAAAAAATTAATAAATTAATTGAATCAATGCCAAGACGTTGTGCAGCAGTCATCGCAGCAAAAGGATATTACACTAAATACTAATTGTTTACGTTTTGTTTAGAATTACATGTTTATTTTAAAACAGTTGCTATATTTATGTCCAACAAAATTATAATCAGGTAAATTAATGACGACATACCGACGTCAGTGTGACGTTGTTATGACCTACTTTTGACGTTGGAGAAGTAAGGTCTTTTCAATGTAATTTCGACGAAGATAATTTTTGTAATTTCCAACATCAGGAATATTTGTATTCTAATCAGCTATATTTTTGTTATAATAATCGGGAATTCCCGTACTTTATTCAGTTGTTAGTTTGTTAGTTAGTGACGGCATTTTTAAAAATGGGCCCAATATATTTGGGGTGGGCAGGGGCACACAAAATTTATAAAACAACTCAAACAATATCTTATTCAAAAAATAAGCACCCCCCTGGTGCCGTCACTGGTGAAGTACTGAATTAACCATAGCTTTTACTAACCTTTTCGTCACTAAGTAGGATCCTTCCATTTAGTACAAAAGTGTCCGTGGCACCAATTTCTTTCAAATTTTCAACATGTGTGTTAAAATTGGGTAACAAATTTGTATAATTATCACAGCTACATTCTATTTGTTCATCTTTGCTTATATTAGAAAACTTGTATGAACTAAATTCTTCAGAAATTTGTTTGTACATTTTTTGCATTTTGGCACAACGTCTTTTGTACTCTTTAATTTCGTTTAGTAATGAGCGATTACCTTTTTCGCATCTAGAAATGAGAAAGTTGTTTATTATTAATATTCAAAATTGAAATATGTACTTCTAACCTTTCACGGTTCTCCTCATTTTCCATTTCTTTTGCTTTGTACAATGCAGATAACCGTTTTACTTCCGCTTTTAAAATAATATTTTCCTCTCTCTCTGCGTCTTCCATTATCGTTGAGTCAAATAAAATATTTTTATCTCCAAAACTGGATTTTGGCAAATTCACATTAGCTTGAACTTCCAGTTCATCTTTCAATTTCCTAATTATCTCATACAAATTTTCAGTTTCAACTGCATAATTGCACTGTAAGTCAAAATTTTCGTTTTTCAACTTCATAATTGAAGCATCACTTTCGGTATTCAAAGCTGCTACTAGGCTGCAGATGCTATCGTTGCTTTGTGCCAATTCAATGGAAGTTCTTTGAATATTTTCAATATGCATTTTTTTCATTGCTTCAGTATTCAAAATTTCATTCTGTAAAACTAGAACCTGCCTAGCCAAATGATCTTGGTTTTCTTCAGCAGAAATCCACCTTTCATCTTTCAAATTCGCTTCGCTTTTCAATTTGCCAATTAAATTGTGCATATTTTCAACTTCCAAAATTAAGTTCTTTTCCGCTTCTTTCATCCTTTCAGTCTCTTCTTTTAAGCGAATAATAAGATTTTCTTTAACTTCTATTACATTTATCAATTCGTCGATTATATTTTGCAAATCTATAAGTTCTGATTTACATTTGCAATTTTTGATTTCATTTTGTAAATTAGAAACCTCTACTTGTAGTTCTTCTTTTATTTCCTTCTCCTTCTTCAATTCCTCCATCAGTTCCTTTTTGCATTTAATCTCAGAATTGTGTTTGTTTTCACATTCTTCAATTTTATTGTGCAAATTCAAAATTTGCTCGAACAAATCTTGTTTTACTTTCTCTTCGTTTGTTTTAAAATCTACTAAAAGTTGATTGGAAGTGTCAGCACAGCTATTCAATTCTTCAATTTGCTTGAGCAAATCATCAACCTGCATTCCCAATTCTGCGATTTTTTCTTGGTGCTTTTGTTTTTCGATGTCCGTTATCGTTTTTAATTTTTTATTTTCAGTTTCAAAATTGTCCAGAAGACATTTTGTCGTATTGAGATCTTCTTTCAATTCTTCTATGTCACTTTTGTGTTTTCTGATTAAGTTTTCATTTTCCGTCCGTAAACTTTGTACTTGAGTTTGACAACATAACTTTTCAAGTTTTAAATCTTGATTTTCCAATCTCATAGTCTTCGCTTGCTTTTCGTACTCTGTATTAGCTTCTTCCATTTTTTGAAAAGTTATTTGTAAATTTTCCAATTCAGAAAAATATTTAAAATTGATATCTTTCAAGTACCCAACTTCATTTTGTAATGATATATACTGAATACCCAGCTCGGCAACAGTTTCTTCATGCTTTTGCATTTCTGCAATCAATAAATTTTTGCCGAATCTGTTCGACTTTTTCAACTCCTCAATTTCTGCATCCAAATTAAAAATTCTTTTAACCAAATCTTGATGTTCCACAGTTTGGTTTTTCACTTCATCGAGTGGTAAATTCAAAACATCTTCCATCTCTGCGCTTACGGTTATACCGTTTTCCCTTTTAATTAATTCAATTGAATTTCCACAATTAAAGTTTGCGTTTTCTACAATTTCATTACTTGGAAGTTGTTCCAAGATGATTTGGCGATGCTGGACGTCAGGTGCGAATAAAACGGAAGAAAAATGGCGCAGATCAGTTTCATGAAAAGAGACATCTGGCGATGGATAGGTATAACTATCGTCGACAATTTGGCTGCTACATGAACAAATTTCAATTTTTTCATGCAATCTTGGTATATTATCAATCAGTATTTGATTTTCACTTAATTTACTTTGTAAAAATGAACTTCGAGCAGTTAAATTTTGATTTTCATATTTTTGATATTTACAGGTTTCTTTAATATCTTCAGTTTTGTTATTCTTTTGTTTTTGATCCAAGTTTCTGAGTATTTGCAATTGTAACTCTCTATTTTTAGATATCAATTGAAGTTGTAAATTTGTGATTTCTTCCAGTAAAGAACTTTTTTGCAGCCTACATTCGGTGAGACTTTTTTTGTACCAATCTTCTGATTTTTTAATAGCATTTAATTCATTTGTAAGAAAAGTAATTGCATGGTCCGATTTTAAATTGGATTGCTTTGCTTCTAATAGCTCTAAATGTAGCTCGACAATTTTGTTTTTTAAGCCAGCAATGGAATTGTTCTTCATGTCGATTAGGACGCTTTTTTCTTCATTTTCGCATCGTAAAGTATCAAGTAACTTTTCGTTGTTCTCAATGTTACATTTTAAAACCTTCAATTTACATTCCAATTCATTAATTTTAAAATTCAAATCAAAGTTAAGTTTTTTAAGTTCCGAATCCAAAATAGTGTCATTTTGCAAAGAATTTATAAATTTGTTAGCAGATAAAAGTTGACTCTCAAGTTGAACATTGAGTCTCATAAGCTTATCAAACTTTTTATAAAATTTCAATTCGATCACCTTTTCTAAATTATCCAGATCATTTTTATATTCTGCATCATCTTTACCAGTGCAATTTGATAGTACCTGCAGTTGAGCTTTCACGTCAAACACATCCTCGTTGAACACCGTGTGAGACAAGCTAGAAAAGTTGGAGCCGGAGTAATCCGAAGTATCGGATACATCCATAACTCATTTGCATTGAAACCTTAGAAATTGTATGCCATTTAAAACTGTTATGTAACTAAGCCCATTAACGATTTTGGCCAAAGATAATGCAATTTGGCAAGTTCATTGTAACTGTAAACACCATAACCTAACTTTTGGTTTACATTTCTAGAAAAAAATTTTTTATGTGGTGGATTTGTGATTTTTTAACATAGAACTTACCGAACTTTGCTTTGCACAAGTTTAAATACGCAGAACTTAGATATTTTTGGCAAGTTTTGACGTTGCTTATTTATTTATAAAACTCCATGATTACCGTTACATCTAATGTTCATTAGATCTAAAACTCACACAAGGTGTTTCAAAAATATTTTATTTCAGAAAAATTACATTGTTCTTCCAAATGATATTTCTACAAGTTGAATAAAATATTGTGAAGGTAATATCTTGGACATACCAAGAACTTTTTCACAAATACTGTAAAAGTTTTCTTCGCTATAACCTAAAAATATGTCAAATAGTCCTAAATCGTTGTAAATATTATACACTAAAATTTGGTTTTCCAAGTTGGTACGCCCGTAATTTTCTTGTAAGAGCCGTTTTTGATTTTCAGTTGCCCGTTTCACAGCCTCCACTATCAACCAGTTACATTTTCCTGTTGAAATATCATTTAACTTGGACGTATTTAGATCTAAATTGTTACCGAAGCAATTAATTACTGCATCCTAAAATTAAAAACCTTTACAAAAATATTTTTGCTTTTATTCTCGATTACCTGAGTAGCTAAAAATTCACCTAAGGCAAACAAGAAAGTCTTAACTTGACCGTGGATTCTCAAGTTTGAATTTTCGGAACAATATAGAGCAAGCAACATTGGCAGTACCACAAATGGATAGGAGCTGATATATTTTACTATCTTTTTGTAGGTTTCTATGTTGAAATCTTCCAATTGAATTTTTTCATTGCTTCTGTACATTGCATCTAATTTAAGTCCCATTGCAAATTTAAAATTAACCTTGTGGAATAACTGCAGAATTTCCTGATAGCATACGTGGTCAGCAAAGTGCTTTTTCAAAATTAGAAACACCGATTTTTCTAATAACAATGCATGGTGTACGGCTTCAATTTCTGCTCCTTTATCCTGACACCAATCCAATTTTGTATGATTTGTGATATCAGTAATGATATTATAAGATGTTAACAACTGCAAAAATAAGCAAAAGTTTTAAAATCAGATCTGATTAAGTTCCCAATAAGCAACTATAGTGGAACTAGATTGATGTGCAACTCGACGGATTACTATATTTTATTAACTTGATAAAAAATGACGACCAATCAGAGCTTTCTTCCCAGTTGAGATGGTTACGTCAGAATTCGTCAAAATCACGTTACTTCAGTGGCGCATCCAGGATTTTGTTATGGGGGGGGGGCTAAGGGATGCGAGCGAAGCGAGCTGCGCTGCAGGCGAAAATTTCTCGGAACGTGGTCATCTTATTTTCGAGTATAATTATTGTGTTACCACTGATAAGCAAGAACAGGTAAGTTGTCTGGAATTTTCAGATAATTTTGCTGAATAACGTACTATTTTTTATTAAAAAAAATTAAAATAATTAATGAAAAAATAAAGACAAGATATGATATTTTCTCTTAAAGAACAAATTGGATTCTTCGCGTCTTCTTTTGGAGCAACTCACAAGTACTTCATCGACAGTCACTGTAGTTTCCCAATGTACGTTGAGACACGCCAACCCATTTAGACGGTCTTGTCCTGTGACAAGACAACAGTGTACTCCTCAAGTAGGTTTTGATTCGCTTGAAAGTTGAAAAAGACCGTTCACTGGTACTAGTTGATACAGGAAGCGCCACAAAAATTTTAAGAAGTTTAAAAATTGTTGGGTAAATGTTACCGTCACATTTCGTAATATACTCCAATGCACTTTGAGGTTTAACATCTAAACTAGAAAACTTTTGATACCATAATATTAATTCCGTATTCAAAATATTTTTGTTGATGATAGTCTCTTCAAAATCAGAAGAGTAAAACTGGAAAGTCGTCTTGGGAAGAAGGCACGTGAACGATTCCAATATTTCGTGATGCTTCGTGAATCGGTTATTTATCTGCATCGCAAAATCATCGACGAAAGGTAAGAATATAGAAATTCAATAATATTCTTCTGAGGAATTCGCTGTCACATTGTTCCTATGTAGCTGCTTTCCTACTCTCCTTGGCATGGTAATCTCAGGTTCGAATAGGTTATGCACTTTAATTTTGGCATTGGTGAAAATAATTTCAAATTCATTGTCAGCATTTTGACGAATTTGACGTAACACAGTTTCCACATCTCGAACAAGTTTGAGCGCTGTCCATATTGACAGTTTGCAGAAGTCTGCTTAACGGCAAAGTTACGCTGAACAACTTTTCAACAATATACAGCGAAAGAATGAAACTTGCTTTACGAATGCCATTCAACATTAAATCTGCAGATGTAGAGGTGTCTCTATCCAGCCAGTTTTTTATTTCTTCCATAGCACGAACCACTGGTTCTAACAATTCCACCATAACCATAATCGCATCATGTCGATCCACCCATCTTGCAGGACACATCTGTTTCAAACCGTGTCGTTTTGATACCGGTACATACTCCTCAATCTTACTTGACAGAACCTTATTGCGTTTCGGTGTTTGGAAAAAATCTTTTCTATGCTACCAACACAGTTCCGGATTTCCTGAACATCAGTTGCATTAGAGATCGCCAAATTCAAACTATGTGAAACACAATGAACATAAATTGCTGTAGGATGCAAACTGGTGACATGGGCTTGAACGCCATTAAACTTCCCTGACATCGAAGCAGCTCCATCATATCCTTGACCTCGTAAATACTTCAAGTCCAAGCCGAATTGTTCCAAGCTACTCAGAAGCGTTCTAGCCAAAGATTCACCAGTAGTAGAAACTACCGGCACAAATTGCAAAAAATGCTCACACACCTTGTTAACGGAAACATCAAAATACCGAACACATAATGAAAATTGTTCCTTGCACGCTAAATCTGTAGTTTCATCGGCTAGAACTGTGAAACACTTCGCATCATTAACACCATTGACAAGTTTCTTCAAAATGATAGTGTTGCAGCAATTTATGATTTCGTTTTGTATATCCCAGCTGATGTATGTTGCATTTTTGCTGCAGGTTGACAAAGGATTTTTTCAAATTTCGTCTCCCGAATCCATCCGAAACCTTAAAAGCGAACGAAAGTTCCCCTCTTGTCTTTGAGGATCGTCATCAACTCTCAGTAGACCTGAGTCCCGATGACCCTTCAAAGGCAATCCATTTCTGCCACAAGACAATATTGTTTTTATAATGGGCGCAAGTTTAACGCGAACTTGACGTCGACGTTCAGTATCAATTTGTTGAGAAATAAAGATTTCTTTACCGATCTTCAAGGTTTTCAAACGTTCAACAACGTTATTCGACGCAAGATGATACGCAGATTTTGCGTGGGATTGAAAGGATTCAACGGCCTTTTTCCAATTTAAAAAAGGAGTTTTCACTAGTTGTCCCGCTGGTTGAGTTTTTGTGAATCCAACATCGTTTTTCAAAAAAAGCGCGCAATACTTACAGTAAGCTCCATCTTCGAGGGCGGAATATGCCAGCCAAGTGTAGTTACTCAACCACACAGACTGGAAACGCCGGTTTTGTTTTCCTATTTCCCTCATAGGAAATTTGTAGCTCTGCTTTGGGACCCATACCTTGTTTAGGATTTCAAGTTTTTCTTCGTCAGCTGTTTCTGGGGTACGTGAAACGTACCTAGCTATATCATACAGACTTTCCTGTTCCTGATGGTGTTGCTGTTCCTGCTGTTGCTGGCCCTGATCCTGCTGTGGGCTTGACCCGCGTATTGACCACGTATTCTACTTATATAACGCTACTTAGGTATTTTTAAGTCGGTAGAGAAATTTTAAATTGGTATGGTAGATAATCTTAGATACGGGATAACATCAAAATGTTATTTCACAATAATTTTTTTGTTTTAAAAAATTTTTAAAATAAAAAAAAAGCCCACTCCCCCTAGGGGACCAAAATCCTACTCGCACCTCCACGTGGTGGTCCCTGGTAACTTGTGGGGGAATCTCTGAGATCGGGTACCCAACCCCGGTGGATGAGAGGAACCTGCAAGGCTAACGCGAAAGGTAACAGGGTAAGAGGCCCTGCCCAAAAATCTCCTACTAACAAATGGAAATGGATCAAGAAAAGGAAAATACGTCTACGGTGCAGGGGGCCGTAGTACCCCAGTATCCGGGGGTTCCACACTACCAGGGGGTTCCGTCGGCCATCGTCAGAGAGTTAGCGGAGACCCGGCCGAAGGCACTGCTGGAGGTGTACAACAGGTGCTTGAGAGAGGGAAGATATCCAGAAAGTTGGAAACAGGCCAAACTCCGACTGTTGAGGAAGGGAGACAAGCCTCTAGAACTCCCGAACTCATACAGACCCATCTGTTTGCTCGACCACGCTGGGAAACTATTCGAAAGACTGATCTTACACAGACTACAACAAGAGATCGAAAAGATCGAGGGCCTCTCGGATAGTCAATTTGGCTTTCGAAAAGGTAGATGAACCACCAATGCGATCGACAGCGTGGATCAAAGGATAAGAGTGGCGAAAGAAGGTACCAAGAGGAAAAAGAAACTGGTCGTTTTGGTAACACTTGACGTGGAAAACGCCTTCAATTCGGCTAGATGGGAGGCGATCATGGGCGAATTGGAAAGGAGGAAGGTGCCAGCTTACCTACTCAGGTAGCTACTTCCACAGGAGAACTCTGGTTGTGGATGAGAAGCTATGGCGGCAGACCCTGCCGGTATCCAGTGGGGTTCCACAAGGCTCAGTACTCGGTCCGATGCTATGGAACGTGTAGTACGACGGCGTCATCAGGCTCCCCACACTACCAGGGGGTGAGCATCACCTGCTTTGCGGACGACATCACGGTGGTGGTAGAGGCCGAGACGGAGGAAGAGCTTGAGCGACTGGTCAACGCCATGGTGGCCGATATATCTGCATGGATGGCGGCCAGGGGCCTGCAGCTGGTGCCAGAGAAGACAGAGGCGGTCTTGGTCTCGGGTCTCGGCCGCTCCGGTTCTCATTGGGCGGACACACTATCTTGACAAGTGACCACGTTAGGGTGCTTGGAGTGGATGTAGATCGGCACCTGTTGTTCAAGCCCCACATAGAAAGAGTTGCTGCAAGAGCAGCAAAAACTACAAACGCACTGGGCAGGATTATGTCTAACTTAAATGAACCCTACCAGGCGAGGAGAAGACTGTGGAGTGCGGTAGCAGAGTCTATCATGCTGTACGCTGCCCCAATCTGGGTCTGGGCCCTCAGAAGGGTAACGTACAGGCGCCTACTCGAATCAACCCAAAGGAAGAGTGCCCTGAGGATATGCAGAGCATATAGAACGGTATCCACAGAGGCGGTACTTGTGCTTGCGTCCCTTCTGCCAATCCACCTTAAGCCGGAGATGCGAGATGCCAAATATAGATCTAACAACAAGACCCTCTTCATGAGTAGGTGCATGGACATCCGGGAGCGGTGGCAGGCTTCGTGGACGGCATCGGACAAGGGCCGGTGGACACACCGTCTGATCCCGGACTTGGAACCATGGCTAAATAGGAAACACGGTGAGCTTACTTACGAAACCCCTCAAGCCCTTAGTGGGGATGAGGGAAAAGTCCCTATGGGACTTTTTCCGATAAATCGCAGGTATGTTTACCGAGAACATCACGAGCCCATCGCGAGAGGTTCGTTTTTTAATAGCGTGCGAGACAAATCCCTCCGAGCAACACGCGAGTGATGTTCTCGATAGGATGCTGGTGGACATCATCTCTGCCAAGGCTAAACTTGAAGAGCAAAGTCCCGAAAGTGCGAAGACAGTCAGAGGCAAGAGAGTGTTCGGAAGAAATGCCTAGCGATTTCCGGCACCTCTAAGGAGTGAGGTTTTAGTCGGTAAAAATCCGACACTACCACCCAACACATCCGGGTGGTGTCTTTTGAAGATTTCCCCACTCCCGACGCTCACAAAAAAAAGCCCCCCCCCCTTGGCTGCGCCACTGCGTTACTTAACGTGTTTTTGACGTCAAATTACGTGATTTTTATATGATCTTACGTAATCATGTCAACTGGGATTGGGCTGGTAAAAGCAATGTTTGATGGTACAGAAAGACAGAAAGACATTGTTTTATCGGCTGCGCTGATCACCTAATGTGTCGATAGAAAGAAAATTTGAGGAAATAGGAAAACCGAAGAAATCTAGAAATGTTCTAATTATATTAGAAACTCCCTTAAGATTGTTACGGTCCTGGATTTTCTAGGCAAATTTGAAGATTTCTTCTCGAATTTATGCGAAATATTCATAGGCGGCATCACATTGCAATTATTCCATTTTTATTTTTAAAAACACATTTTCCCTTGTTATCCGCTTGCAGATAATTTTCGATTCAGATATCTTTTGTGGTTGTGAACTCGCTATTAATTAAAATAGAATAAATTATTCTCATCTTTTCGACGAGCTTATCGGTTGACGATTATTATTGGAAGTTTTCCATGCCATTTTTGGGATTTTTTATTGTCACCGATTTTGGATTCGAATTACCTACCGGCTTTATGCATTCGTTCAATCCAATCTTCTGTTTGAAGGATTTCTTGGCTCCGAAATATTAACAACATCGAAGATTCGCACCACAACTCGATAATCACTTTTGGACAATCGAACATTTGAGGTATTGTTTCTATCAAATTTAGTATCAGGTCCTTATATCTTTTTTTAGGGCTTTTATCGTACGTTCTTTTTCGTACGGTTGTTTTTGTCGTATAGATTTTTGTCTTATGGTTTTGTATTTGAGTTCCTCCTGATCAGTTGTGACGTTCCTGGCAGATATCATTGCAACAACACCAGCTGCGCCAACTTTATTCCGTCATTTTACCGTTATCCATCAACAGCCGTTTCAACTCCAGATTCCAGCTTCTTCCTACCAAGAATTACAAGATAAGATCTGTTTTGTTGTCGGATTTACTTCTAATTTTTTTTTAAGATCATTTTATTTATTTTAACACATATTGGGCCGTGCTACTAATTACTCTTACCGAATTTTACGTATCATTCATATTGTTTTATCATGGAGTTAATCCAGACAGTGGCGTATTTAGAGGGGGGCAAAGAGGCCCCCCCCCAAGGATGACTCGGATTGTACTCCTGAAGTTTTAAAATTTAAATAACTTTAAATTATATTTATTTATTTGCTTATTTATTTACTAGCTGGAAAGCCCGTCCACGGACGGGCAGCTAAACGGTGGATCACTTTTTTAGCGGTATAATATTTAAACATTTAATTTCGTTTCCCGCTACTGGGCGATTCCCGTTTTTCTATAATTTCAAAGTAACGCAAAAAGTTGCTGCTAAACTTGATGTGCTGTGGGGCAGTTAAAATTTTTATTATATGAATTTTATCAAGAAATATTTTTGAAGTGAAACTTCTTGAGGATGAGGTCAAGTTGAAAATGTTAATCAACTATACAAAATATAAAAATTAATAAATAAATAAAAATAATAAAATGTAATAAAAGCAATTTTAAACAGCACTTAATTCGTTTAAAAACGTTGCAAAAACCAAAAATTTTATTATTTAATTTGCCAAATATGCAACATATATTATGCCAACATAAGCAAATAAGTATTTATAGGCAATAAACCGACAAATATGCACTAAAACTCAAAATATGCATTTATAGACAAAATAAAAACTAAATAAAACCATTCAGAAAGATGTAAAACATGTTCCCCTTCTAATATTTCTTATGTGCCTGTACGCAGAAAACACATGCAAATGCCTAAAAATCCGATCCCTACTTATTACCCTCAACCATCCTTTCGCAGTTCAGGTGGTTCGTGATTATTTACGGAGAGTTTTCAACTGCGTGGCGCTCAACTCATCATCTTTGGCTTGCTCTCGGAGCGATTTCTTATAGCAACACTCCGTATTTAGCACCAATAAGGAATAGAGCATTTCTACGTTTGGGATTCTCTTGCTCTGAGCTAGTTTTAAGGGCAATATTTTTATCTTTACCGTTCCAGTACCCTGAGTTCAATTTACTGGCTAACAAGATTTGACTATCTGGTTCCACATAATCAAAAGTATAACATAAATATTAAATCGAGAAATTGCAGATTTGAAAGATACTCAAATTTTTAGATCTTGGGGATTCTTAAACTGATTTTGTGGTATGTTGTTAGGGACCTACCGGTAGAGTAAAACCAAGTTTGCAGCTTCGAAAACCCTGTGCTAACATCGTGGTGATCGAAAAACCTCAAAAATTTTCGACTGATTCTAGTTTTTGGACGGAAACGCCTAAAAGGATGCTTCCTACGGAAAAAGTCATTCCACCCTTTTTTGAAGTTGTGAACATTTCCTACAAATTGAGCTCAATCCCATTATTTTGGGTCCAGTAAATCCTAAGATATTGGATTTTTTCCCAAAAAATTCAAAATTTCAGTTTTTGTAGTCTGTCGGGCTAAATATTGGCTGTAATTCTCATTTTACGAGAAAATTCATTGAATATGAAGTTGTAAATTAGTTATTTGTCTTTAATTTAAGCTCTGACTGAAGTCGGTAGACCTCACAGGTACTTCATTATCTTAGAAAAATTAAAATTGGAGAAATCGAGTGAAAGGCCAGGAAGTATTGGAGTCTGACAATTTTTCGAACCAATAGTTGATATTGTTTACGGAGGAAGGCTTAACTAAATCGAAAATGCCACAAAATAGTAATTTCAAAATGTAGCTACGCGTTGAAGACTCCAAAATTCCAATTTCTTCTCCATCAAAATCAGAATCTATTGGATGACCCAGGTTGGTCCTCGTGTACTGCTGATCCTTGGGATAAGAACGTGTTAGGTGGGGACTTTTGAGGTCTTACTCGTCGACTGTGCCGTCGATTTCAACGGGGACGACGTTCTGTAACAAATTTTTGCAATTAATTGCCCTGCCTAGAGGATGATTGGGGGGGGGGGGGAGTTGGAATTGGAGTTGTAAAAGCGAGAGCGAAATTTTTAAAACTTTGGTAAGTGTCAGAGTGTTTTCGTGTACTCGTCGAATTTTGGAGTAAGTTCTTTTACTTTTTGTATTGAAACTTCGTAGGGAGACACCTAATTTTGACGATGTTCTTTTACCCGTTCGATCTGTTGTTTTGAGCTGACTGGAAATCCCGTATTTGCTTCCGAATTGCCGAATATTATTTTAAATAATTTACAATGGTAAATTATTTTGTATGGAACCCACCTCATTGCGAGTTATTTATCGATAGCTTTATCTTCTCTCGCAAATTTAATATTTTACTTATGTTGGTTCAACAATTAGCGTATGCTGCTTGTTCTTAGTTATGTTTCTCGAAAGGATAATAATTGAGACGAGCAGCTGCGACTTTTTGGTGTTTGGTTGCAGCTGCAGTTTGGCAGCACACTTCTTGCAGAGATTATTTTTTCGTTTTATTGTTACCTTTTTTTCAGAAGTTATGACCCTTGCTTTCCGCACTATCTACAGCTAGTTTCACATCTTCAGGCCAGGAAGTATTGGAGTCTGACAATTTTTCGAACCAATAGTTGATATTGTTTACGGAGGAAGGCTTAACTAAATCGAAAATGCCACAAAATAGTAATTTCAAAATGTAGCTACGCGTTGAAGACTCCAAAATTCCAATTTCTTCTCCATCAAAATCAGAATCTATTGGATGACCCAGGTTGGTCCTCGTGTACTGCTGATCCTTGGGATAAGAACGTGTTAGGTGGGGACTTTTGAGGTCTTACTCGTCGACTGTGCCGTCGATTTCAACGGGGACGACGTTCTGTAACAAATTTTTGCAATTAATTGCCCTGCCTAGAGGATGATTGGGGGGGGGGGGGGAGTTGGAATTGGAGTTGTAAAAGCGAGAGCGAAATTTTTAAAACTTTGGTAAGTGTCAGAGTGTTTTCGTGTACTCGTCGAATTTTGGAGTAAGTTCTTTTACTTTTTGTATTGAAACTTCGTAGGGAGACACCTAATTTTGACGATGTTCTTTTACCCGTTCGATCTGTTGTTTTGAGCTGACTGGAAATCCCGTATTTGCTTCCGAATTGCCGAATATTATTTTAAATAATTTACAATGGTAAATTATTTTGTATGGAACCCACCTCATTGCGAGTTATTTATCGATAGCTTTATCTTCTCTCGCAAATTTAATATTTTACTTATGTTGGTTCAACAATTAGCGTATGCTGCTTGTTCTTAGTTATGTTTCTCGAAAGGATAATAATTGAGACGAGCAGCTGCGACTTTTTGGTGTTTGGTTGCAGCTGCAGTTTGGCAGCACACTTCTTGCAGAGATTATTTTTTCGTTTTATTGTTACCTTTTTTTCAGAAGTTATGACCCTTGCTTTCCGCACTATCTACAGCTAGTTTAACATCTTCGGCATCTACAGTAAATAAAAGCTGGTTGATCGTTTTCCCAGCGTGTAGAGGAAAATTCTGGACGCCCCATGAAGGGAAGAGGAATTGTTTGTTTTCCGGCCTGGCTTATGGTTGGTACTATCAGTTATCACCTTGGGTGGATTTATGAGCTGCACTGAGAGGCACAATTTGGTTGGTCCCCGGGGGAGGGGGGAGAGGGGGTGGTGAAGAAATTTATTATTACAGTTCATACAAGTCTTGCTTAGACAGAACTTGCACCCTGCTTTTTGGCATGAGTAAGTTTCTCCCTTTCGGCATTTGCAAGAAAGGACTTTGAAGAGAGTTTGTGGGGCAGGATCTGTAGTGTTTTGTAAGGAAAAGAGTCCGTCATTGCTTCTACTCCAGCCCCAGTTGGATGGATTCCAATCCACCCCAACCACTTCTGCACTTGATGATACGTGCGATAGCTGTGCTGAGCAGCAGCTTCTTTGGTGGGGGTAGACGAGCCAGATGGACCTTGGCTGCATTTATTACGAATATATCGTATCGAAGGGTGTGGAGGTCATCTTCAGAACCCCCCCATAAAGGACCACCAGGCACTTTCTCCCAGCTAACTCTATTTGTTCGTGGGTGGCGTCAGGCTGCAGGAATATCTTGACCTCTTCCACAAGGTGTTCATTTTTAAACAGCCGGTAAATGCGTAGAGGAACATTTCAAATCCAAAGCAGATTGACAAGCTTCTTCGATTGAAACTCATAGAAGTCAACTGTTGACAACCAGCCCAGCCTCACCCCTGCCACTTTCAATCTATTTAGGAGAACCAGTAGATCCACATCCTCTCCAATGATGTTAACTGTTTGCACAATTAAGCAGTGAGCATCCTCTGCTGCTTGTTTAGTGGTAATCCCCTGGTTTTCCATTCAGCTGTGGAGGAACTTTTTTCATCGGGGAAGAGTTTTTTTTAGGCACTTTGATGAGTATAGACTTTTCGAAAATGATATCACTGCGAGAAGAAGCTGCATAGCGACGCAGTGTTTCAGCAGGTTTGATGCTGCTTGCACCCCCTTCCTCTAGATACCCGTCAAAAACAACTGCCACATTCCTCCCATGGTGGTTAAATGTGTAGATAATGTATTTCCCAATTTTTGTATTTCTAAGATAACAAGGTAACTGTGGGCCTACCTAAATAGGTAGGTAGCCCGACAGACGACAATAACTGAAATTTTCAACATTTTGGGGTTCTGTATCTTGGGAGTTATTGGACCTAAAAAATTGGGGATGGGCTAAAGTTGTATAAAATATTCATATATAATTGCCAGGTGGAATAGATATTGGGTTTTTTGGGTCCTCGTAATAAAAATGCTATATAGTACTTGCTAACCGGTTTCAACCTTTAATACAGGCCTTCATCAGAGTCTAAAAAACATCAACAAATAATCATAAGACAACATATTCGGCAAAAGTACAAAAATTACGTACCAACAAGATATTAACACACAGCACATATCAAACATATAAGTGTATAAATGTAAAATTACTTAACAACATTTGTAAAAAATCGGATGTGGCCATCACATAACTTTCCGAATATTATTAAAAAAAATTAAATAAAAAAATAAAAAATTAAAAAAAATTAAAATAAACAAAAATTTAATTTTTTTTTTATTTTAGAAAAAATTTTATAACACAAAAGTTGTAGGTAATTTGATATGGATAATTTTTGTCTTAATAAACTTTTACCTATTTCATTGCGTTTCGGAGTTATAATGGATTATGTTTTATCGCTTCAAGTAAACCCCCCGTTCCCCCCATACGATTTTATCCATTTTCAATAGGCTTCGTGCCACAACAGATAAAAACTTAAATTTAAAATTTAGAGTGATTTTGTTATTTCGTTTGGTTGCTATCGTGTTCACAGACATACATACACACACACACACACATACACACATACAGACATTTTTCAAAAATTGTAGAAATGGTTTAAGGGAACCTCAAAACATAAAAATTTTATGAAAAAATTGGGGGTCAATTTTTTTTTTCAATTTCAGATTACAATACTTTCCTTACTAAGGAGTTCGGAAAGTAAAAATGCAGTCACAGATTTAAAATACAAAGTGAAACAACGTAAAATCGCACAAAATGTAAAATTTAGAACACCGTAATGCAAATTTAAGCACGCAATCGCCTTCAACAGTCAGTATCTGCAGATAAACAAACGCAGGACCGTCCCAGTAGGAAACACAGCAACAGTCATTTCTTTTTTGGTTCGATAAGACCAGCATAAATGCTACTCAAGCCCATTATGTCCGTTTGAAAATTTAATGACTCTTTTTTATTTCTACTATCATTAATGTGAAGCATCTCCAATACCAAGCGCTTGTTATAGTTCTTTTCTCGATCTATAATTTTTACCTCGCTATAAAGCATCTTATGGTCGGTTTCTATAACATGTGTCGACAATCCTGTACTGGTCTTTTTATTTTTGACGTCATATTCATGCTGGTATATGCGTTTTTTCAGATACTGATTCGTCTGTCCCACGTAGTTTAGACCACATTCACAATTGATCCTGTAGATCACGCCGCTTTCATTGTCTCTTTCATTCGGGTCTTTGCCGTATTTATTACGCATTTTTATTACGAGGACCCAAAAAACCCAATATCTATTCCACCTGGCAATTATATATTAAGCTACAGGGTCGATATTTTTTCATCGTTGTGTATAAAATATTCACAGCTTCAAAACAGGATAGTGACTTTTTCCGTAGGAAGCACCCTTTTAGGAGTTTCGAGCCAAAAACTGAAATCAATCGAAAAATTTGGAGGTGTGTTGAGCAACACGAAGTTATCACAGGTCTTTCGAAGCTGCAAACTTGGTTTTACACTAGTGGTAAGTACCCTAACAACATAATATAAAATCAGAATTATGTGATTTTTTCCGATGTTAGATGTCTAAAGTCGGTGGTCTACATGTTTGGTAATGAAAAGAGAATTAAACAAACAATATACTTACCAAATTAACGCACCAGCCTAAAACACTTGCTAATTGTATATTTTTAGTCGATTGGTTTTCTGGTAGTTCAAACATTTTGTACCCCTTGAGAACTGCAAAACCTGAGAGTTGTTTTTCTTTCGGAAAGTTGGACATTAGCATATCGGAAAAGCGTTTGTTGAAATTTTCATTATTTGAGTGTGGATTGATTATATCGTGCACTAACGTAGGATACAACAAATCAAATTTTTGTTTATCCACATCAGTATTACTGTTTTTTGATTCCAATGTTTGTGTAAGTATTCCAGACAATAACCTAAGGGGATCGTCACAATAGAATATTAGAAGAAAATTCAAAAATTTACCTTCGGGTTTGTTTCTGCTCCTCGTAATAAAATTTATTAAATTGGTTAAAGTTATTGTACATCAATAAAATATGTTTACACTTTTTCAAAGTCAAAGTTATCATAGCTAAAGTCGAAAATATTGGTTTCGTATATTATATTGGATTTGACATTTATGACATATTATGAAATTGCCAAATTAATTCTAGTTCAAATTGAATGTCATGCAATATTTAAACGTCTAGTATTATTTTGAAAATTTTACAAAATAAAAAGAAATATTTATTTACTTATGAGTTTTTATATGTTTCTGAAGGTCACTTTTCCGTGAACTTTTATATTCACAAATTTCACAAGCAAACGGTTTCTCTCCGGTGTGGATATTTAAATGATCTCGAAAATGTTCTTTCCTGGCAGTTTTGTAATCGCATATATCGCATACATATGGTTTCTCTTTCGTGTGAACTTGAGTATGCCGTCTAAAACTGGAAGCATGTGCAGTTTTATAATTGCAAATACTGCATACATACGGTTTTTCGTCTGTATGTATTCTTAAATGTTCCTGTAAGTTAGCTTTTATAACACTTTTGTAATCACAAAACTTACATGCAAATCGTTTTTCTCCGGAGTGAATTCTTAAGTGTTTATCCAAATTGCTTCTATATGCAGTTTTAAAATCACAAATGTTGCACGAAATAGGTTTATCACCGGTGTGACTTCTTAAATGTTCCCGTAGACTACTTTTCCTTGTAGACCTGTAGTCACAAATTTTACAGATATGCTGTTTTGATGAATAATTATCGTGTGAACTTTTAAAATCGTAAACTTCACTGTTAAACGGCTTGACTTCTGTATGGGTTCTTAAATGGACTGCTAACGAAGTTTTACTTTTGAACTTGGTATCACAAATACCACATATAAACAAATCGACGATTTTGCAGGTTAAATCAGGAATTGGAGGTTTTACAAATTCTTCTGTTATTTCTTCTTTAATATCAATCGAATGATGTAATTCTTCTGCGTTGCCTTCAACTTTAATTTCCACAGCTTTAATAGGATTTTCACAATCACAATCTGTTATGTTCTTCAATATTATATGGTCGGGAATTTCTTCCTTAATTTCGTTTGTATTAAATTTGATTTCCATTTTTATGTAAACAGGAAGCTATTAATTAATTCCTGAAGTTTTGTACTATTTTAGGTTAACTATTTATTTATGTTGACGTTACCAACCAGAACATTGCCAACCAAAATTCATGTATGTACAGTGCGAATCAATAATGTGGATTCCAAATATTTTCTTAAATCCAATTTTGAACTTTAGGGTAAGTGCTTGTTCACAATGGACGTAAGACATAAGAAATACATAAAACGTAAGAATTACAAATAGAAATAAGACCTTAATCGAATATTGAAAAATACTGGAGTCATTTTGGTATATGCAAAAAAACATTCTACGTCGTCTACTTGGAGATTTTAATATTATTCGATACTCCATTATGCTTTTATTTGAATTCATATTTTTAAATCTTATGTTAGTCTTACGTTTTAAGTACATTGTGAACAAGCATTTACGTTTGAGTTAATTAGAACGTAAACATGCCAAAAGTTCCCAGATTTAGATGGTGCCTAGAAAGTGCTGATTTAAGGTTTCTACTTATATCTCGAAAACGGTAATCCCTAGCCAAAAACGGTTATAAATAAAATTGAAGCCAATAAAATTTCCTACAAGAAAGTATTTATTTGGTTTTTACGTATCTGTTATAGTTTTTGAGATATACGCTTATGAAATTTGCAAAGTTTTCAAAATAGTAGTTATATTGCACTTTCTCGTTAACCCGCGATCGGTACTTGATATTTGATAAATATGTGAATAATCAATATCGATGGAAAGCGTTTAGTTAAGCAAATGCGGATATAATTTAAAAAGCATAAATTATAAAGTGATACAGCCAGGTGCGGAATGGCCAGGGGTGTTGGGTGCCAGAGCATCTCGGGGGCTCTTCGAAGTAACGTGGGTAAACATCTTCGAAACGGCCCCAACCTAAACCAACAGCATTTTTGAGTTGCTACAATAATTAAAAATATTCCTGAATTAGCCAGACCTCAAAAATTGCGGATCTAGAAATTATTGGTACGACGGCCAGTCAATCTCGAATTTCCTGCACTAAATTCTGAGTAATTTGGTAATAAAATAAAAACGTGCACTGGGGGGTATTCCATACTCCCCAGATTTCTCGGTTTATCATCATTGTTTAGAGATAGATCCACTGCTGGGCGCATATGTAAGTAATTTTATTTTTGCATATCCGGGAGCTGAATATCGTTAATCGATAGCAGAAACCATAATAAAACGGGCCTGAGGTTAAACGTATTTATTTATTATTATAACTTCAAATATTGATTGAGCTTTAGTGTAGCCATTGGCAAACTGGGGGGTCAGGGGGGTATGGAATATCCTCCAGTGTACAGTTTACTCTTTTTTCATGGACTAATAGTATTAGTTCTTCAGTATTGAAGAGTTACTTAGTAGCCAATGCTGGGATCCTTGATTGTGAGCGACGTATTTGGAAGTCGCAGTTTTGACAAGAAGAGGGAAGGAGTGAAAAGTAAAAATTTAAGAGGTTGGGAAGATGATGTAGTCTAGTTTATCGAGACGTTTGTTGTTGTGTTGGGCGTAATGAGGCAAGCCTTGAGCTCGTTCCAAGTAGAAATAGAATCGAAAATCATCATTTTTCAGCAATAACTTGCTTGATTTTTGAAATACCTACCGCAAAACTTGTATATACGAACTTAAAGAATTTTATTAGTTCTTTAAATTTGTATATTATAATTTTTGCTGGATCTCGAAAACTAAGAAAGTTATTGCTAAAAATCTGATGTGGACACCACATAACTTCCTTGTAAATTTTATAATGATTTTACAAGAATCTCGTTAATCTATTCATGTGCGTCATGAATTACAACTTTTGGCACGGACAATCCCAACCAAAAATAGGAGGTGCACAACTAGATACTATACTCGTCTCAAATCCAAAATTTCAACTTTCTACGACCTACCATATTTGAGTTATGCGACATACAGACGTCCGTACGTACGTACAGACGTCACAACGAAAATAGTCAAAATGGATTCAGGGAAGGTCAAAACGGATATTTCCGTCAAAATCTGGAAATCGAAAAAAATCGGGATCACAATACTTCCTTGTTTTTCCTTTCCTTGTACAAGGAAGTAAAAAACGATGATTGTCGGTTCTATTTCTACTTGGCACGAGCTCTAGTTCTACACTCTTTAGTCTGATGACTAATATATGCATTTTATAGCTGCATTTTCTTCTTTTCCTTGTAAAACAAGGAAGTATTGTGATACCGAGTTGTTTCGATTTCCAGATTTTGACGGAAATATCCGTTTTGACCTTCCCTGAATCTATTGTGACTATTTTCGTTGTGACGTCTGTACGTACGTACGTACGCACGGACATCTGTATGTCGCATATCTCTAGTACGGTAGGTCGTAGAAAGTTGAAATTTTGAATTTGAGACACCTATAGCATCTAGTTGTGCAACTCCTATTTTTTGTTGCGATTGTCCGTGCCAAAAGTCGTAATTCATGACGCGCATGAATAGATTAACAAGATTATTGTACAATTATTATAAAAATTACAAGGAAGTTATGTGGTGTCCACATTAGATTTTTTATTACTTCCTTGTAAATCAAGAAAGTATTGTAATCCCGATTTTTTTCGGTTTCCAGATTTTTACGGAAATATCCGTTTTGACCTTCTCTGAATCCATTTTGACTATTTTCGTTGTGACGTCTGTACGTACGTCTGTATGTCGCATAACTCAAATACATCAGATTATTTCATCTGTCTTCAGATCTAAAAAAATAAAAATAAATTTTATTCTACTCTTGTGAGAATGGGTCTTCGGAGGTATTCGATGCGTCGTAGAGTTTCTCACCGCACTTCAGATAAACTTGAAGATAATCGGAATTCTTGGATTTTAATGTGGAATCTTCTTGCAAATTTTTGGTATTCCTTCTTTAGGGAATCGTCCTTCCTAAACTGCAGCAACTGCACTAAGAAATTTTGCTTGGCCTGGGAAATCTGGGAAACTAGAACAAACGGCAACAAAAAAGAAAATCAGCCACAAAGGTATGATTCTGTTAAAAAACACACACTAAGCAAAACAATCAGGATGGGCAGCAAGCATGGACTGGCCAGGTGTGCTGGGTGCTAAAGCATTCCGAACCTCTGGGAGTAACCTGGGCCGGGCCTTCTCAATCCCAACAAATTAAAAATAATCAAAAGCCGGTTACGATAATCTATGAACAATGAATTATTGGAATCCCTAATTATAATATCCAAAAAATCGAATCGGTCGTCGTCATAATAGATCAATTCAGCAGAATTTTAAAACAGCTGGAAAACAGCTGTTTATCCAGGGTTAAGTGTTTTCTTATCATTAGAGCGGGGCCTCTACAAATATTAGCACCTCTAAAAAATACTGTCAGTCCGCGCCTGGATACAGCTAATGAAGCTGAAACTCGATGAAAAAATAAGGAAGAATTTTTTTTTATAAAATAACTAAGTAAACATCGAAAGATAGAATAAATTAGATGAATTGATATTCTATATGAGTATGAATTCAAAAACAACTTCAGCCACATCACATTGTGGAGTATAGAAAGTGATATATTCAGCTAGAGATTTCTGATGTCAAGACGCTTTTAAGGGTTGAAGCGTAACTCTAAAGGCGGCCACAGACTGGCGTATATGTGTGTCATACATCTTTGTGCGACGCACATGTATGTCACTTTTTGCCGGTATACTATCGAATATCAACGTATAAGAATGTATGACATACATGTATGACACAACATACCGGTTTAAGATGCCTCTAAGACTTTTGGAATAGTGAAAGCTCCGAAGCAGAAACAACAATACCGCATATAAAAATTATTTTACTCCCAACGAATTTTAAAGCACTTGGATAATATCAAAATAAATTATTGATTTTTAAATTAATAAATTTTTTTTTAAATTACGTATGCAATATTTGTATACCTTAAATGAATTGCCGGATTGGATATATTCGCATCAAATATAATATGAATACATCAGTATCGAATATACCTTATGAATGTATATTGTATTCAAATTTACGAATTCACCTCAAGTCTCCAGTAATTGCGGTGGACATGATGTATCGAATAATTATTCAAATTTGTCTATATGTCGAGCTGTTTTTTTAAGAGAATTCTTTTTAAATTTTAAAGCTGGGATTTTATTATGTTTTATACTTCATAAAGGAAATAAATAAAATAACTGAGCCAATAATTTCTTTGTGTGGTTTTATTTAATTTAATTTACTATAGAACTAGTGATGTTTATACGAAACGAAGCATAAAATATGTAAATTAATTTATTTTAATAGAACGGGATCTTCGAGTCGCTCCACTCATTACAAGCATCCCTGAAGTGGCCCTAATTCGTAAATTCTAGAGATCTAGAAAGACGGCATCTTTGAATTGCTCCACTCATTAAAAGCATCCATGTGATAGCCAAAACTTAAAATTCTCAAATTATTCCCTTTGTTTTTTACCCAGTTTCCTATTTCCAAAATTTTAATAAAATTTGTTTTTGTCCCAGTTTACCAGTTTCAGGTATTTTTTTGGTTAAGTGACTTTTATTTAATTGTAAGTTGTCCGAAGTTTGGACGAAATTTGGAGATTTTGGAAATATTGAGTCTATGTGGAATTTTAGATTCGTTTAATTAGATGCTGATAAAATTATTTATAATTGATTTGGATTAAAAATTAAAATACAAAATCTGGAACAGTTGAAGGCGACATAAAGTTTACAAGGAACACATCATATCAAACGCGCATTTTCTTATATCTAACTAGATCCAGTGCTGGTACCTCAGAGAAGGTAAAAACTTTTCTGCCCAATAGTTAGTGCCAATTCGAGATCTTTCCAAACGCAAAAAATCGAGTTGTACATCTTTTTTACCACGAGTACAGTACTCGTGAAGCTCATCTCCTCTTGTACCAAGGTAAAGGAGATATTCCAAAATGTAGCATAATGTCAGAGTTAATATCTCCAGCAGCCTAAAAATCCAGGAAACATCAGCACTCTAACACACCGTCGATGTATTCAAAATACCTCAGCAGCATGACATGAATGGCTCCAAATCAAAACGGCGTACGTCATTCCCGAATGAAAAAGTAAAAATTAACCGACCATGAGGTAAATAGTTGACAACTTTCCACTCAACAACTTCAGAAAGAACACAGTTTGGCACAACTTCCCAGCACATAATACAAAGTCGTATTCGGGATCGCAAAGAATAAATAGTAAAGGACCAAGCACCGAACACTGAAAAACGTCGGAAACGAGACGAAATGGCAGACAATAGCAAATCAACAAATCTGCTTATCATCTAATTCCAAACATGGGCTCGACGCAAACGACTAATCCACCAGTTCCATCTGGTTATACTCGTATGCAATAAGAAGGTACCAGTCAAAATCGACAATAAATTAGAAAATTAGATTTGTTAGTATGTTGTTTAGACCCATTAGGGTAGTGCATACCCAAGTTTGCAACTCTCTAAAAGTTGTGGAAAAAGTGTAGCATACGAAAAACCGCTAAATTTTAGGACTTTTTTTAGTTTTTGCTCTATATCTTCAGAACTATGCATTTTTCGACAAAAGCTATTATATACGTTTTTGAAGAACATTAAATTTGTGACAATTTAGGCTTAACCAATTTAGGCTCTGTAGCTTAATTAGTTACCAAATTACGGCACTTTGAAATTAAGCAACTTTTTCCATAAAGTGAAAATTTTAGATTTAGATCGTCTTTAGACCTAAATCGCGGCTAAACTATTGATTCTACAAGTAGAACTCATAAAATAGAAGTTATAGGCAATTTAATTAGCTTGAAATTAAGCGCAAATCGGGGTCTGTAGGCTTCGTAAAAATGGAAATTATTCGAAAATAATTCGGTGACTAATTGACCTACATAGCTCCGGTTGGACCTAAATTGTCACAAATTTAATTTTATTCAAAAACGTATATATTAATTAATATTAATTAAAATTATTAGCTCTTATTTTATTTTATTTTATTTTATTAAAAACGTATATAGTCACTTTCGTCGAAGAATGCATAGTTGAGGAGATATAAAGCAAAAACTGAAAAAAAATCTAAAATTTTGCGGTTTTTCGTGTGCTACACTTTTTCCACAACTTTTAGAGAGTTGCAAACTTGGGTATACACTACCCTAATGAGTCCAAACAACATACTAAAAAATCAGCGATACATACTGTTTTTCGAATTTAGCGATTTCTTGTGTCGATTTTAACTGGCCTACAGGTCATAGTCAGTAATTGGAGTGTACGAGATCTTTCCAGAAAGGGTGACCTCTTAAACGCTAGCTAAATACTCTAAGGTCAACAAGTCCCCAGCGTGATCGGAAGTTATCGAGTTTATTATTTCAAAATTCAGAGCACAATTTCCCAGCAAAGCATACAACCAGACATGCGCCCAACCTCATGATTTTTCTGAGTTAGACAACATTCATTCATTCTCTAAGAGAGATGAGATGCAGTCAATATTTTTATATTCTTACATTGAATTGCAGCCACTTCAAAGTGTAAATTCTCAGAAGAGGAAGCCAAGTCAGGAGAGGAAGAGATACCATTATCTGAAGGATATATAGACAGTTTTCATGTTTTCTCTCAATCCTCCAATCTTTAACCTTGAATAGCTGAAATCCTAAACGACGGGTAGCAGTCTGAATGCTTAGATACCAGTTTTTTGCAGGCTGCAGGTGTTACTCCAACCCCCTTGAGATTCGTGCAGATATCATCAGCATTTATATCTTGATCACGTCTGGACAGGAGTTAAAAGTCTGGACACCTTTAAGATTCGCATCATTAGCCGCACCGCTTTCTATCGGCTACTAATTTTTTCCTTATCTCTCACGCGGTGACGTGCGGGATTTAACACCTGAAAATTAGTATTATTATTTACAAAACACACATGTCCTATAGTCCTGGGTAGTTCTTAAATGGGCAGATTATAAAAAGCAGATACCCATGACTTTACTGGATAGCTCTGATAAGATCATAGTACTTCAGGAAGAGAAAAAAATAATGGCGTTGGACTCATATATGGTCGAACTGCTCAAAGACAACAGACTGAATTTAGAGGCTAACGACAATGAGTCTAAATAACTTCATATTTTAAAGTTGGAAGTACTACAAGCCATAGAAAGAGCAAAGAATAAGAAATATTCTGAACCAAATGCTTTGCAGACAATGAAAAAGTATTCCATAGGTTTCAGTAAGTCAAAATGGTTGAAATGCTTTGAGAGGCCGGTATAGACGAAAAGAGTATCATAATAATAGAAAATCTTTACTGCTCCCTGTGCGGAGAGGTCAGAGTTGAAGAATACAAAACATCAGCACTGAAGATTCAGAGAGGAGGTACGACAAGGCTGTATCCACTCCCCACTACTATTTAATATAATATGCTGATAGGATTTTTAATTAAGTTCTTGGGAGGGATCAAAATTCGTATTAGCACGGACGATAGTATGGTCACGACAGAATTGGTTAAAGATCTTCAACTACTACTGGACCCAATAAAACACAAAGGAGACCAACTGGGTTTTAGTATTAACATCTTCAAAACAAATTCATGGTAATCAGCCACCAAGACCATAACGATGGGACGATCTGTCTCGATGGTAAACAAACTGATCGGGTGAAAGTATGTAATACTTAGACAGTCTGATTACTAGTGCAGTCAAATTGTGATCAAACAGCATTGAGGTAAGCTTGACCATTACACTGGCTACAAGCTATAGTGCATTGCAACCCCGATTTTCTGCACCCACAACGCACCCCACATCAATTCTTACAATTACAAAATAGTGTATTAAGTAATTCCTCAGGAGATGGTGGTAATATTGTTGTTATTGGCTCCAGGAGTTCATTTTGCAGCACCCAACCCCACCGTTGAGGTTCAGCCATAATTTTTTAAATTGTCGTCCGTCAATTTCTCCGCCTTCTATCTCAAAACAGTTGAGCATATTAAAAAATGTTTGGAACAAAATTTGTAGAAAATTTTATGCTCTACAATTTTTATAATAGATGGAGCTATAGAAACTGAGATAATCAAGAAAAACATATTTTTGTGACCTTTGACCTTGAATAGTTTACGACGCCGACACGAGATTTTATGAGACTTTTGAGACAACTTTTAGAACGCCAAAATGAAGGTGTATACGAGTTTCCAGCTTATTATCTCTCATTCCGAGGTTGACCCCTTTTTTGTGCTTAAATGACTTAAATTCTAGTTCTTTTTTTTTCTGCCGCCGAAGGTTTACTTTTGAAAAAATCTTTACTCCACGTGGTTTTATGTATGTCGCTAAGGAAAAGTTTGACTTTCGTGTTTAAAATTGATAATGAAACAGTTGACTTTCGTGACGTTTGGAGAAAAACTTAATTACCGTAAATCGTTACTATAGCAACCTAATAAAATTACAAAACTTAAAACCCCAAATAAAAATTTTAATTAAATTAATCCGCGAATTGAAATTTCGAATATATTAATCCGCGAATCAATACTTGGATTAAACAATTTCTATCTATTTATTTTTTTAAAGAAAAGTGAGCTAGAATGCCTATAGTATATCTACTAAAGTATTAAAATATTTATTATTAAATAATAAATGCATTGTTTCATTACGTAAAATATTAAGTTTTCATAATAATTCTTATTCTCATACACCTGTGTCTTCGTTCCTTATGCATCTCAATGTCAGTGTATATATTGTAAATGAAGGTGATCATTTTGAACATTTGCGTAAATAATGTAAGTAATAGTTTAACCTTAATTAATAAAATAATTATTTAATAAAAATAGAAATTTTGTGAATTGAATTTCTTTTATAGCTGATTATTTATTATTTTTTGTGAAATAGATTGTTTTTTCAATCCGTTAAATTTCTTATTCGGAATGGCTATCAGATTTTTTGTAATATGTTTAGTTGAAAAGATACAAGAGTGAAAAAAACAACAAAAAAAAAGCTTGAATTTGTTAACATATTTTTACTTATTCATAACTCAAAAACCATTGATTTTAGACAATAAAAGGTTTACATCTAGTTTGTAGATTATTTCACGATCTATAAAAACGCACTAAACCATTTTTACTAAACAATCAATATTTTCGGGACTATGGCCATGTGAAAGTAGAAATTGACAAAAGTATACTAAAAAAACATTTAGGTGAAATATTTTGCTTAGAAAAAAAACTTTATCCGGGGACACTCTGTATAATATCATCGAGTCCTGCTGCCATTTGTTTCAAATGCCCACCTCCATCAAAAAGTTAAATTTATATAAAAATTTTTATTACATGGAAAATTTGTAAATTCGAGCCAGTAGTGAATTTAACGTCGATGGTTTAACATAAACTGCCAATTAATTTATATGCTTTTGCTGTTTGTCTCATAATTAAATTTACTGCTTTGCCACACTCGCGCGTATACAGAAAATTTTAGTGTTATGGCTATTGTAGCAACGGAAGGTGAAAATTTGGACGACGATGGACCATCGGAAGAACAACTGCTTAAATCGAGGGTAACTGAATTTTTTTTATTGATTTTATTTTAAATTGATTATAAGTTTTCTTATATACAAATTTGGTGTGAAAAAAAATTTTAAGATAGCAATTTTTGTTTCGAATTTCGTAATTTAATTTTCATTTTCACGAAATTTAATTTACTTCGACACTTCTTGCTACTTGGCAATTTGAAAACGGCGTCTTGCGAGATCTTGAAGTATTTTAATTGCGATCTTTAAAATTTCCTGCCGGAAAAAATAAAGCAAATATGTAAAACAACCAATTTCCGCTCATAGTTATTTTAAAATTAAAAAAAAAAATTAAATTGCTAATTATTGCGATATACATATGTACCTACTGGATTTTTGCGTATTTTGAAAGAAAATTTTAAGAAAAAGAAAATAAGAATTTCGAGATCATCTATCTCAATTACACAATACTATGTACATTTTCAGTTTTCATAAAACCAGTGTTTCCTTAAGGAAAACTCGAGACTTGCAGATTTTAAAAAACCTTTCATAACATAAAAAAAACCAGAAAAAACAATATACAACTCGAGTTATTTTACGTCAAAATTATAATGAAGTGAAAATTGTACCAACAAAAATAAATAAAAGAGGCTGTTCTGTATCAAAACATCAATTCGAATGTTATCACTCATAAATTCTAAAAATTAAACTCCATAAACCAAACTTAACGATGTTTACAGGTTTTATGACCTTTTAACGACCGATTTTGGGTGAAAAATAGCCGTAAATTACCAATTACCTATAAATTTTAATTAGTAATTAATACTTGTTTTGTTTCTGCCGGTTATGAAAACAAATCAGCAAAAATAAACTTAAAATAAACATTGGAAAACCAAGCCTCGATTTAAATGAAGCCAGAAGGTCGTCAATGAAAGCAGAACCATGTAGTATAATATCTTGAAGAGCATAGAGTGCACGGTAGGGATCTATCAGATTCCCCACGAAGGAAGGCAATTAAATGCTGTTTTGCAGTGTTCCTTTTGTAGCAGCATTTCATAGATATAAAAATAAGAAAAATCTATTCCCAGATAGTTGTTTTCCGTAACGTCGTAACCCTTAATATTACAATGAAAGAAAATGGTAATTGATTTTAGGAGGGGGAATCCCAATTTAAAAATCACTTTAAAAAAGCGGCAGCGATCGGAAAATGAGTGTTAATATTTTCAAAGCAATCCTAGTAATAATTTCAAATTGAAGAATTTAGATTGTGAATTATATCCAAGTGCCTCTGGGCCAACATTAACAATAAAACAGGGTCGTAGGCACCAGTAACGTAACTAAGACAAGGTGGGCAGAGCTTTTGTTTCTCCGACCGTCTTAAAAGTAATATATTTTAAGCCGAACACTACTAAGCTACCCTTTTAGTACATGCCTAAATATTTAATGCTAGACTTTAAAAGTTTATTATAAAAATAACAAAAATTTAATCTGAATAAGACAATTACTATTTATCGACTGCTTAATTTTTTTGTTTTTTATTCCCGAATGGACACAAGTAAAAAACTTGGAATTTGTTAATTCTCATCGGAGACATACTTCAGCAATGTAAATTTTAATGGCACTTAAAGTAAGTTTCATTAAAAGTTTCTCAAATAAAAAAATAAATTTATTACTTTGCTCGCTCCTAATATTGTTGACTTCTTCAGCCTATCTCTCTTTTTCTTTAAGAAGGCAATTAATCTGGGAAATTTATTGATATCTTCGTTTTGGTTGATAGAAAGTATTGATTTGCGGACTGAATAATAAAACCATAAGGAAAATGCTTTTATTGCATTTGATTTTTCCGAGTCCGTTTTCGGTATTAGTTTTTTGTTGTTATACCTCTTTTGCAGCACCGGATTATAGCATAAGCAAAAAAGTTAAATGTTTTTTTTAAAGGTAGGGATAAACAATTTATAATCTTTATTTCGTAATTTAAGTTTTATAATTTTATTTTGTTCTTTTTTATTATTTATTTTTAGGCTTCTATACGAAGCTTTATGTTCTGGTACCGTGTCCGTCCATCGGTTTGATTTCAATTTTTATTTGTTCCTCTTTTATATAAAATTTATAATTTACCAGACACAGAAAAATACAGATTTAAGTGCAGTTTACGTTATGCGATTTTGCTTCCAAGTTGTCGTAAGCAAATATTTTGAAGTTCGCGTTATACGATTCGACCCGAAGATGAACTCGCAAACTAAGTCGTAGGCAAATCTCATGAATAGGACCGTCTCTATTTTCATACGATTTTTTTTGCGATTGCTGTTTTAGAAATCCATCAAAACTAGTCATAACAAAACTCGCAAGAGAAATCGTACATAAATTCGTAAGCAAAATCGCAGGCAAAATCGCATAACGCAAACTGCACATTAGATAGAAATATAAAAATATAGATATAAATAGATTTTATATAGAAATAGAAAAATCCACGAACCACAAAATAAATAAATCAAAAAAGTGTTAGCATAATAATTGAGAATTCAAAAAGCGTTTACCTGGTTTATTTACCGTTGTTCTGTATTATATTTACCCCTAAACTAGAACTACGCAGCTCTCCGCTGCGCTCCGAGCGTTCAGGCCCGTTTTGGCTGGCGCTTAACTCGCTAAAACCATTCCTGAACTCAATCCACCTCGATTGGGCGACCCGACCTTTCCAGGGAAGCCCGCACTCGGTACGTGTCTGACAGACAAACAAAACCCTATATTATTTATAATATTAATTTACAAGTCATTTAACGTCAGCACGTCATTACAAGTCAGCACATGTCCGACGGCTATCACTAAGACTAGATCAGAGTACACGTACTGTCAACAGAATACCCGTTACTTGCAATTTACATGTACTTTCATGTTAAACATGGAAAATTTTGATTTTGAAATGCTGTTTTCTCGAAAACCAATGGATAATCCACCGAAATTTTTTTGCGACGGCGAAATTGCAACCGCAAAATAGTAATAAGTTTTTCTGCACTCAAATAAGCAGCAGATTGCGGATTTTTTTGTGGAATTCTTTTGATTGCTGAATAAGCTTTCAAGACAGGGATTATCTTTGTCTTTAAAAACAATATTGATCTAATTTCAATATTATTGTTTTCAAACATGATCTAAACGGAGCTAATGGTCTAAATACAAGTTTTTATTTAAAAGATTATGAAATAAGTGAGGGTTAGTTTTCATATTGAGATCGTGCAACGGTATAATTTGCAGTTAGCGCACGATGTGGCTATTTTAAGAACTTTTAATCTAATTTATCGTTTATTTATATTAAACCAATCAGGATTAATTGCTTCAAAGTTGGCCGCCTGGCGTTACCACTCTACATTTTGCAAGATCTCAATACAAACTAAATTGTTTCGATTGAATTAGATAATAATTCAATTTATTAAGTATATCAAGTTATTAATTAATTACAGTCACACAAAGAATTCAACTAATTATATTATTTTGATCATCTAATTTCCAATTTTACTTTTTTATCAATTATATGGTATTTTTAAAATACTCAAATTTTGTTCAACTTCGGACAGTTTCCAAATAAACAATATTAATAAAACTTTATTCTGCAAATCAAAACTAACAATCTCAAATCTAAGACGCAAAAAAACACTTTTTATGGGCTCTCCCGAAAAAGCGTCCAACCACTTTGACGGATCTGGCTAGAAGACCCAAACTGTTATTCCATTTCGTGCCAACTTAAAAATTGTTGGCGCGAAGAGATGCACAAGTTCAAATCATTAGAATATTTACACGAAAATTATTTACAAAATAAAGAAAGATTTAAATTAATAAAATATCAAAATTATTTGATTTTAAGTACTGATTATATAAACACAACTAATTATTTAGCATACTATTTCATTCTTTTTCACTTTTTTTTAAAATTTATTAAATTTTACTAACAGATTGTGAATGGAAATGTATAGTATAATTAAATTTAATTAATTTAATTTTCTAGGAGGAAAGAAGGCGAAATGGAAGATACGTAGCTGGAGGATTAGTGATATTTCTTTTATTGTTCGGCATTTATCAAGCTTTACTTAAGGACACTCCCGTTTACGCCGGACTGTCTGCTCCGGGTTTCATTATGCTCATTTACGTGTTATGGATTTTGCGAACCTCCCGAAATCAAAATGCGCGCTTACTGGTAAATTAATTGTTGTGAATTGTAAATTTTGGAGACTAAAAAAAACTAAAATTCCATGTGTACGTAAGTAGCATTTGTGGGAAACATTTTACAATTAACGAAAATTAATTTAACCGCTTTAGTGTTACATATTACGCAAGTTTATCCAGAATGTTTAAGTTTCTAAGAAGTAATTTAGTAAGAAGTGTGTATTATTACCATCTACACCGTAGGAGAATATTTACATTCCTACTGCTTCTATGTTTGCTATTAAAGCAAACACAGTAGAACATTTATCTTAAAACAATTTTTAATGTTTTTGAAAGATAGTGAACAGAAAATCTTTTGTAATATTAAAATATTCAAATTTTTATGGGAAGCATCGACAGTGTTTTGTTTTCTATTTTAAATAAAAACAGAAATGGAATTTTCAAGTAGGCAGATATTGATATTTCATTATAACTTTCAAGAAATCTACCTGGAAAATTCATATTTTGCAAAAAGAAAAAATGTATGTACAAAATGCGTTTTGTATTTGCTTTTACATCAATCAAAAATTTTAAATAGAACTTATTCCATATTCGATCGACATGCGATAGAAAAAAACATTTAAAAATGAAATTACCAAATTTTTTTAAAATTCCAATTTTATTTATTTTACATTTACATTACATTTATGTTTAAATAAAATACAAAATTTATTAGGAACATGTGGTATTTGGATAAGTGATAAGTGATCAGGACTGCTCCTACCTAAGTTTATCTCCGAATAATGCTTATTTATAACAAATTTATTTAATTTTAGTGAAACTGAATTAATTATTTTGTTTATTTTTCATTATTTTTGAAGAAAATTATAATAATAGTATATTACGTGCCGAGGTGGAAAATGCTTCATTGCAGCCGAGCGCCTCAGTCAACTATAAGCGCGACGCTGGAATGAAGCTTGACCCGAGGTATGTATACTATTTTATTCACAATCAGTTTGTAAACAAAAACTTTGACTTTGCCCTCCACATAGTCTTCAGCAATTCCTCTCTTCTCAGTATGTGCCCAATTAGCTGATCTCTCCTGCTGACTATTTTGCTGACTATTTGTTTCCACATTTTTGTTTTCACATTTCGTCCTCCGATCCTTCTCAGAACCTCATCGTTTGTTGTTATTTCTATACCCAGCTGATCTTTAGGGCTCTTCTGTAGCACCACATCTCAAACGCCTCTAATCGTTTCCGGTCTGCCTTTCCAATGGTCCACGTCTCACACCCATACTGCGCTATGGGTGTTGCTGTTTTCGATTATTAGTCGTTTTTTGTTATAGAAGGCTCTTTTCGCTTAGGCAATTCTGCTCCTTCTTTCTTTGCTGCTCTTTTCCTCTGTAGTTATTAAACCGCCCAGGTATGGAAATTCATTCAGTTCTCTCATAGCTTCACCGTCCACAACTATATCGCCCATACTACGTTCGATCTTTCCAAATTCCACCACTGGGGTTTTTGCCCACAGAGCAGCACCCTGTGCATATCAGTAAGAGGCCGTGTCAGTGTTTTTTTTGTTTCCTCAAATAGGGATATGTCGTCTGCATATTTTATAGTGTTGATTTTCTTCCAGTGATCATTATACCTGTCTTTCCTCTTTGCTGGAACTCTTTAATTGCACTTTGTATGTACAAGTTAAACAGCAATGGGGGAAGGGAGCACCCCTGTCTTACTGCTTGCTTTATCCTATAGTCTATTCATTTTGCACATTCAGTGGACAATAACAAATACATGCAGTATGCACGTGATTTATGGGGAAGAGCTTGACAGAGAGGAACTAATCTAGGTTGCCTTGCATTTTTAGAAATTCAAACGCCATGTGAAAATTATATGCCTCTACTTACAATGAAAAACTGTAAGTACTGACGGTATATAGGGTTGTCTTGACCTTATTTGCATCCAATCGCAATTGAATATACATCAGCTTTTACATCAGCTGAATGTGCTAAATGAATAGACTATAGCTTCTTCCATCTCTCCGTTACATTCAATCATAGCTCTCTCTTGATTCTACTCCTACCCCTTCCAGACTACCAAACATCTTCTTCCAATTCCAAAAGCCACAAATACCTGTTTTACTTTTTGAATAATTTTCATTTACTAATTAGTTACGCCTATAAATTAGCGTAACATATATTTCCAAAATTATTAGAAAATTCAGTAGAAATTATGTAGTATATCAGAAGTTTATTTGTTACTAAATTGCTTCTGAATCTGCCTGGTGTGGGCGAACAGCGTCCGGTGCACGGGGCAGACTGCAATGATGCAATCAGACTCATCATACAGGCTCTCAGTATTTTCGAAATTTTAGTTTTCTGTTTTTTAACACCCTTTTATTAGCTTTACTTGTAACTAACTACTAACTAACTAACTAACTATGTAAGAAAATCTTGGAAGCTTAATTTGACCCACTTCCCGTTCTCCGATTGAGCTGAAATTTTGCGTACACGTATAGTTTAGATGACAATGCATGGTTAGCTATGTAACGATCTCCTATCGACACTACTATTCAAGGTAATTTTTAAATTGAATTCGCAACTGTCAACTTCAATTGTGACATTAATTAAAATTTTTAGGTTAAGATAAAAAAAATATTACAGTTTTAATTAATTAAGACAAAGCGCTCCACGCTTTTTGAATTAGTTTATTAACGCTTTCAGTCACCAATTGTCAATTGACTACAAGGTGTCCGAAAAGGTTAAATTTAATTATTTTTTAATTTTTAGTACATCATAAAAGCGTATTTTTCGGTTTTTTAAAACTATTATAATATTTTTAAGTAAATTTTTTATAACGTAACAAACTACATAAACAAAGCGGCTTCACATTTTCAAAATGTGATGAATTCGAAATACCCAATAAATGCTATCGAGGGAATAATTTCAGAATCAATCAAGTAAATTATAAGCTCGAGGTGGCCAGAGGTGGCCAGAGGTGGCCAGAGGTGACCAACAGGTCGATCGCAATTTTTAGTCAATCATAGCCGCCGATACTAGTCGTGATTCATAAAAAGCGCGGAGGAAACCGCTGGTGAAATTTGATCTACAAGTGAAGGGAAATTTGAGAAAATCTAAGGAAATTTAAGAAAATCTAAAAAAATTTTAGAAAATCTAAGGAATACTTAGGCAATCTAGGAAATCCTAGGATATCTTAGAAATTACAGGTAATCTAGCTTTTGCACTTTTTCGAAAGGAAATCCTGAGGCAATCCAAAAGAAAACCGAAAGAAATTTTAGTAAATTTGATGTCAAGTGAAGAGAAATTTGAGAAAATCTAAGAAAATCTTAGGCAATCTAGGAAATCTTAGGAAATCTAAGGTAATCCAAAGATATTTTAGAAAGGAAATCATGAAACAATCCAAGAAACCCAAGGAAATTTTTGGAAATTTGATGTACAAGTAAAGGGAAATTTGAGAAAATTTAAGGAATTCTTATGCAATCTAGGAAATCCAAGCATATCTTAGAAATTACAGATAATCTTGCATTTTCAACTTTTTCGAAAGGAAATCATGAGACAATCCAAAAGAAAACCCAAGAACATTTTAGGAAATCTGGGGAAATCTAGAGAAATCCAAGAAAATGTCCTAAAAGGAAATCTGGTATACAAAAACTGGTATATAAAAAAGCCTTCGGCCACGTGGCCACTTCAGTTAAAATTTGGTGTACCGATGATTGGAGGTATTGCGGCATAAGTGACGACAGTTTTTTTTATTTTGATTAGAATCGATTGATTAGGATGTGTAGTCTGAAGTCCGCCTTGATCTGTTACTCTACCATTTATTTCAATTTTGTTAAGTTGGTAATGACAAACAGAAAGACAGCTTTTATAGTATCTATATTATTCCCATTCCTTGGAAGTTAGATGGCCGGAAAAGACAGAAACGTGAAACTGATTAGAGAAAAAAACTAAATTTCTTTTAAAAATTAATGTACAGTGGCTCAAGAAAGCATTCGTACAGTCCTATGTTAACAATGTTAACTGTACCTTTTCAAGTTATTTTTTGTTGCAAATTTCATTCTTTTCATCTATTTCGTAGTACCGTTTCCGAGTTGTTTTTTTTTAATACAATTAAGAGTTGGAAAAGGACAGATTATTAAATGAGTATACAGTATACTTTAGTTGTGTTACGTAATTTTTGTGCGGAAAGTTGTCCGACGTGATAGACTTCTGAGCGTTAAAAGCCTTACTTACTAATTTTCGGCATGGATCCTAGAAGTCCATTTTACTATTATTGGTGGAATAAAACTCAAGTCGATGTTCAGTTTTTGATTATATTATTCTTAATCAAACGCTGGCTTTTTAATTACAATTATCGCTGATGAGTCACACGCGTAAGATATGTGAGTGGGTCGTTTATTTAAAATTAGGATACGCGTGCGACTTTGCAAATTTAGTTTACATTAAAATTCTTTACCTTTACCTAATATTTAAATTATATTCACTGAGTTAATAATTGCATGATGATGTTATGTTTGCTTATATCAAATCTATCTACAGGATGGCTTTTAATTATAACTGGTTCAGGATTGATTAACTTTGTTCAATTTCCAGGCTAAAATTTGTCTAATTTGACCGATGTGACTGTATATGATCGAAATGTGTGAAGTTTTTTTAATACTTTGTGTATTTAATTGCAGAGATTGAAAGCTGTGATGGCCGCCAGAGCTGAGGAAATGGAGGGTGTCGGTTACGATAATCAAAGCGAAAAAAATGATTTAAACGAAAAGAATACAAACTCTGTGAATAATAAAGAAGAATTGGAAGAAAAAACCCTTTTGAAAAAAGAAACCAGTTCCGAAGAGTATATTCAAACCAATTTAGAGAAGGAAAACTACAATAGATCTTACTCAATTGCATGACTGATGTAAATTTACATAGTAATAATTATATGTAAATTTTTTAATAAATAAAAAATTCGCTACATTTTTATTATAGAAATATATATCATGAAAATTTCAATACTACTAGCGTTGAAATTATAAAATTTTAGAGATAAATCAACGTTGGAAATAATTAAATTTGACGTTCTTCCTAGATGCCGTGAAATTGAATTTTTAGCGATGTAGTGCGTAATAAAATTATTTTCATTCAACGCACATTTAAATGTGTAACGGATTAAATTATTTATTACCATTTTTATTTATGTAAATTTGAAGTCGAATACTAAATTTGTAAATAGTAGAATAAAAAGTAAAATAAATTAATTAAAATTTTCCGCAGGGATTCCTCAAAACTTGAAAGTTGAAACATTTACATTTTGTTGTTAATAGTTCCTTAAGTTGTTGAAAATAAGTTGTAACTTTTTTTTCTATTCTCGTTAGTCTAATTTAGATCATTTCTTTGAATACTCAAAAAAAGATCAATCAATTAACTTATTTATTAAACTTTTATAAATTCAATGAAAAAATTCATTAAAACAATGAACAAATTCATAAATACAAAGAACGATTCATTAACATTACGAATATTTGTCATTACTACTATAAAATTATAATAATCGCGAATTTTAGTTCATTGCTTGAAATTTCATTGATCTAATGAAACTTTCATTGAATTTTCATTGTATATATATATAACACTTTTCGATTCAGTAACCCCTTAAAGCACGTGCCCGTGTCAGACTTGAGCACGTTATATTGGCAATTATGTACACGATCGACTAGGACACGAGCGACCATTACATTTACATACATAATTTACCAATTTGTATGTTACTACTGGTAGCTGTTACGCCCATAAACACATTAAAATTTCAATTTTATTATTTTTAGGAAAGACAATCAACCAATCAATGGTTGAGCCCAGGACCACGATAAAATAAATTTTAAGAGTACACGAAAATCTTGGATCTCTGAGTCCACACAGTTGCTAAAAGAATCCCTGGGGACCGAATTTTCTACTTCTCTTCCTTTCCCGTGAATGAGCCTTAGGAACGCTTATCCTGACTCTTATGTACCTTATTAACTAGGAGTAGCTATTAATATTAAATATGATACAATTCTGCCACCATAAGTTTTTAACAAAAGTGATAATTTCATTGTTAGTTTTTCCTTCCAATTAATTAATATTCTTCAATAAGAATGTAAAATTTGAAATAATAATTTAAATTGAATTACAAGTATTTGTGGTAACGAAACCGAAATGTAAGCGGATTTAACTCCTCGTGCAATCTAATAAAATAATTTTATAGAATTCAAACGTTTCTGACAAGGGTAAGTCCATTGGTAATTAAACGAGAATCATTTAAATATTTGGAATTCAGAAGGGATTACAAACATTTAGTTGTATTATTAAAAAACAAATTTTTAATTTCAATATACGAGTACAATAATTTTAATTTGAAAGTTTTGTTTTATAAACTTCGAAAGAAAGTATTTAGTGTAATTATCTCGGCGCACTTCCTCTTTCGTCTTTTAATTTGAAATACCGTAGCTAGGTTTTAATTACGATAAGTTTTACATGCCTCTGTGGGCAAATTTTAAATTAAACAATAAAAACGATTAATTTTACGAATACCGAAAATGCCAGGGTGCATGGGATAATAATAAATAATTGTACATTAATGCCAGTTTGTACCAATTACACTAAATTGATCCTTAGGTTCAGACTAAAGAGCTAGAAACAAAGGTCTAACGTTTATTTTTGATTGCCCAAATATTTTTATCGCAGTTCAAATTTAAAATTGAGGGATGAAAGGAACGCCACCACGCGGAAAAATTATAAGTTAATCTAATACGTATAGTTGGTATAGAAAGTTTTGGTTATAAAGAAATCGCTTGCATTCTTTTGGTATTCTATTTTGTGAATTATCATTTCACTACCCTTTTACGATAAAATAATTCAGATTCATATTCAATACAATTTTAAGTGTACGTAATAGAGACGCCATGTTGTTAACATCTGGGAGCGTCACGAGCGCAACCAATTGTAAGATAAATCGCGAGTCATGCGCGATATGCCATTATCGGTACCATTACGTGTTATGCAGCCCGCTTTGCATGATATAATTAAGTCAACATTTCGCATAATGATCAGTTTTATTAAAATTCTAAATTCATTTTACCCAAAAAAAAATAATGTAATAGTACATTGAAGCCGGATTATAGTATATGTACGTCAAACAACCAAAATTATTCGATAATCATTAGTATAAATATGAATAAAAAACATGCTTATAATAAATTAATGAATTCTGTTTTGAATATTATCCAAAAATAAATATAATAATATGTATAATTAGTTTATAATATGTACATCTACCTATTTTTTCAAAACAAGCAGTGTGTGTTACCTAGCAGCCTAACTTTGACAACATATTTATTCAAATACTTGATAAGCGAACTGATAAAATTACAATAAGCAAATCCAGTGGTACTCGATTGATCTATGTATGTAGAACTTGTTTCACTAATCATAGTGTTTTTTTTTACAAAAACCGTACAAAAAACCGACTCGGCGTAGACGACGGTTCGGCGCGAAGACGACTCGGCGCGAAGACGACTCGGCGCGAAGACGACTCGGCGCGAAGACGACTCGGCGCGAAGACGACTCGGCGCGAGAATTTAATTTTATAATAATAAAATAATAATCTAACCAATCATTGTAACTTACAAAAAGCTATAGATGTTATATTAACATTCTACTAGATAAAAAATAACAATAAAGAAATTGCAAAAAAGAATACCTTAAATTCTCTTAAAATGTTTTATTTTATTATTATTTTATTTATTTATTTAATTTTAAAATTTTAACATCTAAAATTTCAATGTTTTTTTTAACTCACTTCTGCCCGGTGTGTACACCTGACTTCTAAACTAAAAATGAATTTTTATCTTCCCTATTTGGAACTCAAATATCATTTAAAAATTTAATTTTATAACCCCTACTACCCCAATAATAAACGTAAATAATTCGATCCAAGTTTGATCTTCTTTCTTTTAAATATTTTCCATATTTTGAACTTAATCCGCAACTTTAACATTCTAAACTCAACTATCTTTGCTAATTTCTTTTCCTCGTATTTATTCCTGCCTTGTCGCTCATTCAACTCTCTTTCCTCAGCCATATTTTTAACTAACTTATTGAACATTCTTCTTACGCTATGTCTTTCTTCCACAACTTCTCTCCTAACTTATACTAAGTTTAGTCCTAGGTTTACCACTTTATCCTCAACTTCTTCCTAACTTAACCTAACTTGATTCCTACATTTCCAACTTTATCTTCAATTATCTGTTTAAATTCTTCATTTGTCTTTACAATATTGTTTTTGTTTTCCTCGACTCCCGTAGTTACTATTGCTTCCAACTTGACCACTTTACTTCGCATCTCCTCAACCTCATCTACTTTCTTATTGATTTCTTCTATTTTCCTATCGGTTTCTTCTATTTTTTTGTTTCTTCTGGTCTTCTATTTTTTTATTAAGTTTTTCTATTTTCTTATTGATTATTATACGGAACAATTTCTCCAACTTCTCCAACTTTCCCGGAAATCTTTCTTCATCCCCTCTTGATGCTTTTTTCACCCTTGCTTCTTCTTCCATGTCTTCAACATCTACCTCTTCATCTTTCTTTACAATTTCTGAGAAGTGCTTCCTCAAACCAAACTTGTCTAAAGTATAGATAGTTAGTATTAATTATTTTATTTTAATACTTCTTCTTCCTTTCAAGGTACAGACTGTGTTTGCCTGTTCCGACTTCATAAATCAAGCCAACGTTTTCTTGAAAAAACGTTTAGCCCTGAAACGTCATTGCACCGAACCGGCTCGCGCCGAAACGTTTCAATGCATTTCTTATGGTTCTATGAAATAATAAATACAGTAGAATCCGCTTAATGTGATCACTTTGGGACCAGAACATTTCGATAACATTAACCGACTGATAACAATAAGAGAAATTTATAAAAAAACAAATTTTAGAAACGAAAAATTAGAGAATCTTAATTTACAGTGATTTTATTACATAGTTAATTATTATACATTATGTACATAATTATTACACATTAGTTGTACATTACATTACTTTACATTCATAAAAGAAAATAGTCCAACGTTGATTGCTTGTTACAAGTGAGAAATTTGTTAATAAAATTTTCATAATTAGCAAATTGAGAGATTGAGAGATTTTCAATTGCGCGGTGGCATTTCTTTGTCCCATTTTTTGCAGTTCATCGTATACTTTTCGATAATTTCTACCTTCTGTTTTACCGAGAGATCGTTTCGTTTCTTCGTCGGCATCGTAAGAAAAGCAAGAATAAACTAAACTTAAATTAAAATGCATAAAGCAAAGTGCGCATTTGCAAAATGAAAATAGATACGCGACATGAAACGGGAAACCTCATTTTGTATAGTATAGAAATTTAAACGAGTGACGTTTTTTGTCTAGATATAAAATTTCAATGGCAAATCAGAAAAAGATACTTAGAAAAAGAGATTATTGTGTTGGAAATTCCTTGAAAATTCCTTGAAAGTGATAATAGTAAGTGGCTTTTTGATCACATTATCCGGTGGTTTTTGTATGTAAACTGATTAAAGCGGCCGGTTCCCAGTCAAAATGATCACAATTACCGACTGATAACATTAGCCGAGATCACATTAAGCGGATTCTACTGTATATGAAGGTTGGTTGAAGCTGTAAAGTAAAACTGTAAATTTTGAATATTTGCATAACTTTGTTGCGCGACAACTCAGGGTTGATTTTGGATAACCATTTCATTTTATTAAGGGTTTTGAAGGCATGGTGGTTTGCCATTGCTCGTCAAGGGAGCACAGTTAGAATACAATTCTTGCTCCACTCTGGCTTAAACCATGTTTCTCTGCTTAGTATTCAATGCACTTAACCCTTAAAATGCTGAGTGGGGTCCTATAGAGACCCCAGAAAGTATATTTTTGTAATTTTTCATATTTTATGTAAGTATTTCCACTTTTTTCACCGTTAATCTATTTGGATAATCTATTTGTTTATACATATATTAAACATAACTATTTATTATTTTCAATTCTACAATTTTTTAACGTGGGGTACCTTGAGGACCCCACATCTTTATTAGTGTTGCCAAAAAGCATACAGCATTTTAAGGCTTAAGCATCAGACTATATCCTACTTCGTATATTATAAACTCCAAAAACATATTTTAAGTTTTTTTAAAAATTTTTTTTTAGGTTACTCTCAGTTAATTTATACCACGCTTTTCACTTTTTCCTATATACCATTGAAAAGAGAACAATTTTTTAAGTATATTAAAAATTTTTTTTTTTGGATTATCCATTAGTTTTTGAGAAAACAGCATTTGAAAATCAAAAGTTTTCAGATGTTTTACATGGGAGCACATAGAAATTGCAAGTAACGGGTTTTATGTTGACGGTACGTGTACTCTGAACTAGTTTTACTGATAGCCGTCACATGCATGTCATGCTTGGGCAAGTGCGGGCTACCCAGTTGAGGTGGTTTAGTTCAAGGATCTTTTTAGTGAGTTAAGCACCGGTCACCAGGGCCTGCATCTTTTAGATTTGCCGTGTGGTGCTCACATAATATTATGAGATGTGATATACAATTTTTTCAAGTGATTAGTGTTTTCTTTTCCAAATTATTTACTATTTTATAATTTCCCGTGTGGTGTTTAAAAGTTGTCGTGGGGTGTTCGAGCACTCAAGCAAATCAACTGTTGCCGGCCCTGCCAGTCACAACGGCCCGAAGCGCCCGGAGCGGAGGGGACCGGAGCGGAGGGTAGCGTAGGGTCAGTTTTGGTTGGCGCAACCACGGCAAATCAAGGATCTACCGTAAAATGAACGAATTAAATTAAATTAATTTGGCTCCTCCCACTAATTTTTACATGGGATTTTATATGTAAAATTTTCGATCTTTAAATGCCGTGTTTTCAAAAACTAATGGATAATCCAAGAAATTTTTTTTTGCTTAAAATATGCTTAAAAAAATAAGAAAAAGTAAAATTCGTGGTATAAATTGACTGACAGATCCCTTTTTTTAAATTTAATTTTTTAAAATTTTTGGTGGGAGAAAAAGAAGTGTATTTTTAATCCGAATAAGACTTAAGACAAAATACTATGTTAAAGTCTCACGTCTGGGATTTGCCTCGTAAACGTTGAAACACAGCTAACGTTTGAAGACTCTTTCACAAAACCTTCGGAAGGTTCTTAGTTTAAAACACATAAAACGAACTAAAACACTAAAATATTTGCAAAGCTTTGACGTTACAAGTGACTTGTCTATCAGAAAATAAAATTCTAGTTTGAAATGAATTATCTAATAGAATTAAATTCCGACATCTCTGCGTCCCCGCGGTTATACGAAGTTAGTGAAAACTTAGTTTATCCGATTACTGTAAAATCGGTCGCTAGTGAACTCGAATAAAAATAAAATAATTTAATATTAATTATTGCAATATTAGTATAAAATAAATTGATTTGCCATGATTGTGCTTAATTTTTTAAAAGTTATATGTGCAACTCCCCTCGAGAGGAACTTCTAAATTATTTTGAAATTTTGGTGTTCAAGAGAATTATGTAATAATAAAGATATTTAAAAAAAGTTTTTTTGAAATTTTTCAAGCGTACGTATATTCCGAAAATCATCTCTAAAAATAAAATTTTTAAAAAAAAATCCTCGTTATAGAAAGCCTCGTGAAATGTAGTTTCACAATGAGTTTTTAATGAAGGCTGTAGGATAAGTAGAACCGGAGATACGAATTATTTAAGTGATGCATATATTTCCGATTTTTGGATTATTTTATTAAAATTCACCCTTTTCAAATTAGGGGTGTTAAAGAAAAAAATGTTTTGTGTGATTTCTTACCTAGGAAGCTGTGACATATTTAATGTACACTAAAGCACAAAATAGCAAGAACGATAATAAAGAAATTTTTTTATTCTAACTTTTCGAATTTCTGGAAATTTGATATTGATATTTTAATCAATACTATGAATTTTTCATCAATATAATGAATTTTGTTCATCAGGGCAAAAATGATGAGTTTTTGATGTAGCTTTTTTTTCAGTGTAACATTTATTGGATATCCACGGGATACATTTAGAACAAGATCCAATATCCAGAGGATGTTAATTGTGAACATCCCGCAAATGGCTTAAAATACACATTCATTAGCTATTCATACAACTACCCGATAGCCATCGACAACTGTGACACTTAGATGCCCAGAAGCTATCCATTATTTACGGGTATCCCCGGACACACTACACGTTACTTAGGTTGTGGTGATAAAGGACGCTTTTCTAAGAAAAATATTTAACTAATTTTTTTTCTAAATTAAAACCCTCGATGGTTAGGGTCTCTTTAAAGCATTTTTTAAATTTCCACTTTCAGATGTCTATAGCTCCGAAAATATTGAATTTTCAGTAAAAATAATTTAATACTTTTTTAAAGAGAGTGAAATAATCTACAAACTAGGTTCCAATCTTTTATTGTCTAAAATCAACGGCTTTCGAGATATGCATTAAAATAAGTAAAAAAATGTTTAAAATTTCTAGCTTTTTTTTGTTTTTTTTTCAAAACCTTGTATCTTTTGAACGACATATTTTACAAAAAATCTGATGCCCATTCCAAATAGGAAATTTAACGAACTACAACTTTTGTCTAGCAAAAATTTTTGAAAAAATAATTCATTTCCCAGAAAATCAAAAAAATAAAGAAGGCAGCTACATAACAAAAAGTTTTTATTTTATTTATTATTATTTATTTATTTATTACTTAAGGTTAAACTATAACTTTATTTAAGTAAATGTTCAAAATGACAACCTTTATCAAAAACAATTTGAAAAAAGAAACTGAAAAGGTTTATTAAGGATAAATCAAATTTTTTCCACTTTAAAGAAAATAGTATATTGTTTTATTCGGATTAAAAGTGCAACTTTTAAAAACAAACAAAACACTTTCTCTTTAACCAAAAATTAAGTTCTACATCCTTAATAATGTAAATAATTTCAAACATTTTTGATTTTTTTTTATATTAAACCCTTATTTTATATTAAAGTTTTAAGGCTAGCACTAAAAATGCGTTATTTTAAGGTATGCACTAAAAAGTTGCACCATCAACTTCAATTGAAGGAAATACTAGAGAAAAAATATATTTGTTAAAGACCAAGAGTTGAACAAATTTAAATTTTAAAGAAAAATATGGATTACTATCATAAAGGTCAGATCCTTTTCACTTTTTATAAATAACCGTAAGAACAACAACTGACAGGACGCCTGTTGCTTGCTTGTTTTGCTTACTAATGAGGTGTAGCGTTTTTTCTCTTATATGTCAAAATGTAGGACAAAAACTGGCTAAAAATTTAATACAATACTCCGTAATAACCTCAAAGCTTACCAAGCGCTCGGATTATTTAAGCGCATGCTTACAAATATTTTACTTGATATCGATTTGCAAGGAATAGAAAGTAATGTATTTTGCGGTTTTATCATATATTTTTAGACGCCGACGTATACCGTGATAGTAATCTTCAACTTTCTATAAAGAAAAAGTTTCCTTACCAAAAATTAATTTTTGGAAAATTGCAAAATTAAAAACTAAATTTTAACTTCCTTTAAATATTGAAAGAAAAATGGGCCATGAAACACCACACAACTTTTCTTAGACTTACTAAATTTTTAAGATAAGAGTTATTTCTAAAATCTAAAACAATAGGTAGGATAGCAAATAGTATACTTAATATTATTTTGGTTAAAATCAATAAGGAAGATGAGAGATGTCTAACACCTACATAGCCTAAATTAAAACCAACTTTCAATTCAGAGGCTTTTACTTCACCCCTATACAAATTTGACTTTAGAGATGAAATCCTCTTGCTATTTACGCACAAATGCAAAAAACATTCTGTACCGGCAACTCCGATGTTAATCCCGACAATTTTATAATAAATTTAGATATTTAATTTGTCGAAAATATTAAGGTTCTGACATTTTTTAAAATTGCAATAACAAGTACCTATTGTTCATTTGAAATTTCATATTTTTAGTTTTAAAATAAAAAAACCGTTGCTTAATAGCTCACTTTCTACACTGATTTGAGTTACATAATGAACCACTTTCAAGCATTAGTGCGGAAAGTGATGTATTTTTGTTGTAAAAGAAAATTCGCCTGGTTTTTATTATTTTCGAATTGAATAAACTGACGTTTATTAACATTGCTTGACAAACGTAAAGCCAATAAAAAAAAGAATTGAAATTTTAATAAATTTAGACGTTTTGAGATGCCCGAAGCTGAAAATGATCATTTATCACATCTGTGCTCTCAGACTAAGAGATTTCAAACTAAAATTGAGATAAAAGTGATTAAATTTTGTTTGCAGTCGACTGATGGTAACTTTTTTTAAACATTTTTTGTTAAACTATAATATATCATGTGGAATACCACATCAGATTTATTTAAGTTAAGTGCTACTACAGTTTCCATTTACTAGATTTACTTAGTTATTAATATTAAATAAAACTAAGGAACTGTTGCTTAGGTATTCCACAGAATAAACACTAAGCGACTTAGGACATTTCGCCGTCGGCGTTTCGCTGACGATCCATTTTGCCGTCGGAAATTTAGTATTTAAGATTTTTTAAAAAGATTTTAACAAACAAATATACTTTTTAAACGTAAAAAAGGCATATTAATATATCTCCCACATATTGAGTGGCATATCATTATTCTGAACGAGCCACTGGCGTTGTCGTGAAAGCGTTCGCTGGAATGTCTAAACTTTTCAAACAAACACAGACAATTTTCTCTGGCCAACAGTTGCAATACCAACTTGCGACTGCCTGCTGAAATTTAATGCTTGAGCCATTCAGGGCACGAGACGGTGTAATTAATCAAGTAATTAATGAATTACTTAATCACTTAATTACTTAATTTTGTAATGCTTTAGTCGTTCAATTATGAAAACAATCTAATTGGATTTTTTATTGTATAGAATAAAAACAATGCAATGAAAATGATCTTACTAATCGATAGTTCAGTTCCATGGGAAAATGAGTAGAAATTCAAAATATAAATTGCGGAACAGCTTTTTAAAATTTTAATATAATTATTTTAATAGTACATAAATAGAATAATAAGGGAATAAAGTAGAACTTGATTGGTGTTGAATATTATTGATTGTAATAGTTTAGTAAGTTGGTAAAAACAAGACGACCAGCTATCGTCAGTTTGCTAACAAAAGTTGATAAATCAGAGAACTTGGATACAGAGATACAGAGAGACATAGTTTTGTCAACTCGATTGATGTGCAACTTGATTGGTGTGAATTTCGATTCATATATTTAAGCTTTATTTTTTTTACAAACAATAATTAGGAAACTAACAGTTTGTAATGTACCATAGAACTGCTAATAAACTTTAGAGAGACTCCCTCGAAAACTTGCTTTGGTAGAAGAGGAGTTTGCTTCAAATTTAACAAGTTTACATAATTTATGGCGGAATTTATTCAATCCGGTGTAACCTGGAATATTTACCTCAGTGAAATTTTATTCCTAAGTAAATATTCCCTAGAGATATTTTATCCTCTTATTTTATTTATCAGAATAAGGTAAAATTTATCTGGTGAATTTTTACTCCCAGTAATATCTACTATTTATCGGGAGGCTTAAATTGATTAATTGACATTTTTTCACAATTTCACACATTTTTTTTCACACATATGAAACGTCATAATATAATGTGCGTGAAGTTAGCCCCCCCTTTTGTCGAAAACTAAAAATTTTTTTTTTGTATTGTGTTGTATTCAGTTTGTATTGTTTTTATTTTTTATGTTTTTATTTTTATTTTTTTCATTTCGCGAAGCATAAAATTATAAATCGCGAAAAACCATTTTATGCGCTGGCCCCCCTTTTTTGAAAATTAAATTTTTTGTTTGTATTGTGTTGTATTCAATTTGTATTGTTTGTATTGCTAAAATTTAATGTTCTAAATTTAACATTAGTCGCGTAATTCGCGAAACAAAATTTCGCCCTGGCCCCCCATTTTCGAAAATTTTGAAATTTTTTTTCGTATTGTGTTGTATTCAATGTGTACTGTTTGTATTGTTAAAAATTAAAGTTTTAAGTTTAATATTAACCGCGTAAATCACAAAACAAAATTTAGCTCTGGCCCACTGCCTAAGCTGACTCAAAGTTTCTAAATTATATTTGTATTTGTATGCAATTTGTTTTGTGTTGCAATGCAATTTGTATCGTAAAAATTAAATCCTCCTCTCTGGCCGTACAATCATTATTTTGTTAAATTATATATTTCAAAACAAATTTTATTTGTACAGTAATAAAATTATGTAGGTACACTACTTATCTTTATCAAAAATTATATTTCCGTGCCGAAACGGCTTGCGGTCGAACCGTCTTTGCTCCGAACCGTCTTTGCACCGAACCGGGTTGTACCGAAACGTCAGCGTCGAAACATCAGTATTGAAACGTCCGTCCCGAGAAGTCCCTATACCCAAGAATTTCCAATTAGTGGGATAATACAGCAACATTTCTTCATTTTCAAGTGCCATACACTATGTAGTGCGTAGACCAGCGGTTCCCAATTAGTTTTGGCCGCGGAACCCTTTGGCCGAAGAAAAAAATTTGGCAAAATTTATTTTTCGCCATTTTGAAATTCTTTTTGGCGGAACCCTTGGATTTTCTCGCGGACCCCTAAGGGTTCCGCGGAACCCCATTTGGGAACCGCTGCCTTAGAGTCCCCTGCAAAATTCGCATTCTAACGAAACACTCCCATAAGAAAACATGGAAAGCAGTCACTACGACTTCAGCCGCAGCTAAGGAATCACACCTTTAGCTGGTCATGTTAAGGTTGCTTAGCTGCGGCTGGAGCTCTGCGACTGCAGTCGCAGTGACTGCTCTCTACACTTCCTTATGATGCAATCGCGTTCTAAGGAAACAATCCTATAAGAAAGCATTGTTGATATAAAAGTATGAAAGATATGAATCTTTAGCTGCGGCCGGGACTCTGCGACTGAAGTCGCAGAGGATGCTCTACATGCTGTTTTATGAGACTGTTACCTTAGAGTACTCTGCAAAGATCGAAATGAGCGAAATTTTCTTCACTAACACTACGGGCTAGTTAAATGTTATGTAAAAGCCGCAGTTAAAAAATCACACCTTAAGCTCGTCATCTTAAGGTTCCTTAGCTACGGCTGGAGCTCTGCAACTGAATACAACACAATATAAAAAAAAATTTTAGTTTTCAACATCATAATATAACTAAATTAAAAATTAATAATTTAATTTTTTTAGATTTAAATTTCAAAAAAGATATCGATTTTATTAATGTTTAATTAACTTGTTATATTGAAGTTTAAAGTTTATTAATTTTCACAAGTGAAAGATTTTATTCTATAAAATTATATAATTTTTGAATAAATTTTCCATTTACTATCAAATTTTTTCATAAATCCTCAGAGGATAATAAATATTTTTATTTCAAACAAATTTCTTAAATGAGTATTATTCACTGAAACTTAATTATCTCCAAGTAAAAATTTCTTAGGAGAATTTTATCCTAGGTAAACTAGGGAAAACTTTTTATCCTACGGGGTAAAATGTATTTAAGTATGTCAATAGTTCCGGGTACAACGAGTCATACTCCTGTATTTCGAATAATAATTAAAAATAATAATTTTAATAATAAAAAATGCTTAATCATCTCGAACTTATTAAAAGTTTGCATTGACTCTCTAGATCGATCTTTCAACTTTCTCATTGTGTTTACGTCAATTATGACTTTTTACTTACAAACTGTTTATTAAATTAAAAGTTTGGCATAAAATTATATTTAATCAAAATGTATCGAAAATGGTAAATTATATTTAAAAAAATTTTGCAATTAATTATACCTGATTGACTCTCTCGGCAGGATTAACTTAGAGATGATATTTGGTATTAAATCTTATCTTAAAATTATTAAGGGAGGAAATCCATGTGAAACCGAAAAATATGTAGTATTTTAAAAAAAATTTGTTGCTAGAGACAATCAAACGAATTTTTCTGACATTTTGACATTACAAAAATACATTTTGCAATGCTATAAGTTTCATATCTACGGATGTTAAATTACAGCAAATAACCGAAACTGAAAGCAAAACTGGAGATTTACAGGATAATTTTTGACTTCATTGCGTTATAAACATTTTGTAACTTGATAAAATTGTAATAAATTGTAGAAAAAATAATTATTTTCTTACTCTTACTGTAGTTTTATTTTAATAAGTTATTTTTGGTTAATATATAATATATTAAGCCCTCTGCTTCCCAATACAAGCTTTACTAGTAGTTAAAGCTGTCGTAATCCTTTCAATCCTCCTCAACATAAAACTTAGTTTGCCACGCAATATTTGCATTTGCGAAGCGAGCGGATGCAAACAAAGCCACTTTTAATCCGAATGAAATATACTATTTTTTCTCCAACCAAAAATTAAATAATACATTAATACATTATTAAAAATGTGAAATATTTCAGCATTGATTTTTTTTTAAATATTAAACTCACTTTATATTAACTTTTTCAGGCTAGCACTAAAAGTTATTTTAGGGCTCGTACTAAAAGAGTTGCTTAGCAATGTCCGTATTTTTACTTCCTTGTAAACCAAAGAAGTATTGTGATACCGATTTTTTTCGATTTCCAGATTTTGACGGAAATATCCGTTTTGACCTTCCCTGAATCCATTTTGACTATTTTCGTTGTGACGTCTGTACGTACGTACGTACGTACGTATGTACGGACGTCTGTATGTCGCATAACTCAAATACGGTAGGTCGTAGAAAGTTGAAATTTTGGATTTGAGACACTTATAGCATCTAGTTGTGCACCTCCTATTTTTGGTTGCGATTGTCCGTCCCAAAAGTTGTAATTAATGACGCGCATGAATAGATTAACGAGATTCCTGTCCAATTATTATAAAAATTACAAGGAAGTTATGTGGTGTCCACATAATCCGCATAAAAATTGGACAGGAATCTCGTTAATCTATTCATGCGCGTCATTAATTACAACTTTTGGGACGGACAATCGCAACCAAAAATAAGAGGTGCACAACTAGATGCTATAAGTGTCTCAAATCCAAAATTTCAACTTTCTACGACCTACCGTATTTGAGTTATGCGACATACAGACGTCCGTACATACGTACGTACGTACGTACGTACAGACGTCACAACGAAAATAGTCAAAATGGATTCAGGGAAGGTCAAAACGGATATTTCCGTCAAAATCTGAAAATCGAAAAAAATCGGTATCACAATACTTCCTTGGTTTACAAGGAAGTAAAAACATCATTGATTTAATCTTAATAAATTTATTTCGATTTATTCAACCAGATACTTTAAACAAAATATAGCATTTCAATATCGAATTTCTGTTTGTAAAAGCTCTAAACACAACAAATCCTACCAATATCGTTTTTATTTCAAAAGTAGACCGCAACATGTAAATCTGAAAGCCCACACATTGAATCGTATTTTATTACTTTATGTTTTGTCAACTTAGTTTGGTAATAAATTTAATAAAGTAAAGATTATTTTCTTAAACTGTTGTTTTACGGTTTTATTTTATATTTAATTTTATATCGTTTTTGTAAGACAGCGGTCGTAGTACGGCCATAGGTGAACTAACCCCATTACATTTTATTGCAGGTTTACCTGTCAGCAAATGTACAATTATTCACATCAACTACAAGAAAGTTTTGAGTTTGTTTTCTATATTCTTCTGTTATCCCATAAAAATATTAAGGGCAATTAACAATAAATATAATTTACTGCCGGAACAAATTTATTAATTAAACGTTTTAACAGCATGTCGAAATACTGCTATATTTCAGCACCGCAGGAGGAAATTGAATTTTCTAGTGCAAGCACTTACTCTTTCGCTTAGTTTTCTACCAAATGCAACACGTACTCATTACGAACCACATATTAATGGAACAGTTAAAGATCCGAAGTCAAAACCAAAATAAAAGTAGAATTTAACATATTTATTAATAACAATGCTTTTGTAGTTTATAATAATTTTGAATAAATAAAAATGGAAAAATTCGTCCATAAATGCCTTCGAAGGCATCGACCCTAACACCGAAGCGGAATTTCCACTTTGGATGCATAAAATAATTCTTTAAATTAAGGAATTCTTAATGCTCTTTTTTCGATTTATATTTTATGCTTCCAACTTTCCGCTTTTGTCCGGTACCTAACTGGCCATTTGAGACGAACTACCGAAGCTCTCTCTTGCCGTCAGGTAACCAAGGTCATTTTGAAACGGTCTGGTTTCTTAACATCATCTTGTGATGTTAAATCTAGGATCTAGGATGCTAGGAATGTTTGCAGTTGTAAGAAGTAATTTTGTTAAGCGTTGCATGTCTGAATAATCTGTCTGCATTGCGCGGGCCTGAAAGTCCATTATAACCGAACTGATCGAGTTCGGTGCGGTGTCTCCATCTTATTTTTATAATTTTTTTAATAAAATAGATATCTTATTTACAGAATTCGCCAGCACTTCATGAGTACTTTTAAATAATATAACGAAAAATAAAATATCTAATAAAATTGAAAAAAAGAGGGGACAATTTGACGTATTTATCAATTGTCCATATTTCAATTATTGGAGGGTTACTAAAAACGTAACGGACCATACACTTTCAAAAAAATCACAGCATTCGCTAGTACTTCGCAAGCATGTCCGAATAACATTTTTTTTAATTAAAAATTTTAAAGTGGAGGGGGTGGGTCAAGTTGGCCCCTCTTGGCCCAAAAACGGATTTTTGCTAATAAAAAATTAACGAACCCAGCACTTTTAAAATAATTTACAGAATTCGTCAGCACTTCTCGAGAACTTTCAAATTACACAAAAAGAAATTTTAAATTTCAAAATGAAGGGGCCAACTTGACGGAGCCTCCGATATGTACATATTTTATTGTTTTAAAAGAATCACATATTGAAAGAATATTTTTAAATCAAAATTTTGTTTTTTAGAAAAAGTTGATTTCAACAACTTAAATTAGTAATTAAAAAAAAAATTAAAGGGAAAGTATCTAATCCACTCAAAAATCAAAAATGGAAATTTTGGTATTAAAATGGATCTTATCATACCCTGATAAGTTTTTGATGAATATTAGTTGGATGTTCGTCTGTATGTATGTATGTGTGTGGTTACGACATCATAAAAAGAAATAGTATCAATTGCACAGGTTAAACCAGGCAACCAAATGCAAAAAATTTGGCACAAATGTACATCATAGTTAAACTTAGAAGCCAGCTGATAATGGTGAAAATTCGTTGAAAATTGCGGAAATGATAAAGAAAATAAAAAGAGTTTAAGTGTCAATTACTTTTGGACCACCATTTGTTATGCCCAAATTATTTAATCGTGCCGTGTCGCATCTCTCTCTAAAGCTCGTATATCGAGTAAAGGTTGGTTTATGCAAAACGTCGACGCACGCAACGCACGCACCGCACGCGTCCAAATAAAGTTGAAGCACAGATTTTCAGTAGGAGCATTTATGCAGTTAGTTTACACTCTTGATTTTTGGCGGCGTGTGCACCATAAACCCTCCTACTGAAATTCTATGCTTCAACTTTATTTGGTCGCGTGCGACGACGCGTTGCGTGCGTCGACGTTTTGCATAAACCAACCTTTAGACAGAATACGAGTCACGTCGCAACTCGATTCCAAACATTTTCGGAAATTAATTCAAGTTTGACGTTTATGAAATTTTTACATGTTTTACGGTTTTAAACTTCGTGTCCCGCGTAGCGCGATTTTTGAGCCACGCAGATGCGACCTGTCGCTTCCTTGAGGTCTTCCACGTTGAACGGTACATTGCAAGATGGCGAACAAAAATTTACTCTCCAATTATGTGTGCAAAGAAGTAAATCTGTACCTTTAATTTAACTGGTTTTCAAATTTTTCAACTTTTTGATTTGAACTGTAATTTTCTCGCGGTCTTTCTCCGCGAATGGTATCCGGAAAGAAGAGGTTGAACGATAATTTTTATACCCAAATTTAATGGGGAAAGTTATGCAATGTTTACATAGCCAATTTTTTTATCATTGCTAAAGTAAATTTTCAAAAATTCAGATGATTATTGAATATTACAGATTTTTCGAATTTAATCGGTTACTTTTATGCACTTAAATTTTACTGTTTTTGAAGTTTTAATTCCATTACACTAGCATAGTAAATAATTATTTTATTATCTTATATTATATTAGAATTAATCTCAAAAAGACTTTTACCTATAATTATTATTTACACTTAAATTTACTATCGTTTATATTCGTATATAGTATATTTTGTATAAAAAATATTTCAAAATACATTTCTTGACACAATCACTGTACGTTCTATGGCGAAACGGAAATCGCTTAAAATGTAAATTGAATTTTTACTGGGCTTGAGTGAACTAAATGACATTTTTGCAAAAGTATTTAAAATGAATCTTTGGTTATTTAGTAATCCCAATAACTTTACTGTCGATGAATTCCAGTTATACTCGTAAAACAATACAACAAATTGCTGTTGTAAATTTTAGAAATAAAATTTAAATATTAAACCAAACGACATACTATATACAGTTACTCTTAAAAGAAGTCGGACACCTATGTTAGCAATGTAAATTGTACATTTTGAAGTTGTTTTTTGCTATATAAAAATTAATTTTACAGGAAAACCTTCTAAACATTTTTTCTTGCAAATTTTATTGTCCTCAATTTTGAATCTAAGCATGTTTCTATTTTGTCGCATTGTTTCTGAGTGACAGCGAGACAGCGACATAAACAAGACTTTATAAAATGCAAAAATATTTTCACCTACATCTCAAAAACGGTGCAACAAAATAAAATAATTAATTGGAAGTTTTTATTGAGAAATTTTATGCCCTATATTTCTACTCATATACATTTTGCTATTTTGTTGCACCGTTTCCGAGATACAGATGACAATATGTTTTGTATTTTACATAGTTGTTTTTAAGTCGCTGTCACTCAAAAACAGTGCAATAAAATAGAAAAATTTATAGATAGATAAAAACTTGAAAACAATAAAATTTACAAAAAAAAATGTTTAAAAAAGGTTTTGCTCTAAAATCGAGTTTTATATGACAAAAACGGCTTCAAAATGTGCAATTTTCATTGCTAATATAAGAGTGTCGGAGTTCTTTCGCGACTAACTATATATACTATATTTAAATGTAATTTTAATTAATATTTAATTACAGTTAAGAAAAACTAAAAGGAGGCTATTTGTTATACAAACGTTGTATGATTAATAAATTATAAATTAATAACAAAAGAAATAATTGAAATTAAATTTACAGTGTCTAAGAGGAAATCCACCACTGATCCCATTACCTAGAGTCTCTGCAATGAAAATTAAGAAACCATAATGATTTTAAATTTTATTTATATTTTTTTTGTTTCAAGCTTTCAGCTTTTGTCGATGTTGATCAAAAAATATTCCAAGTGACTTGAATCGGAGTATTTACTCAAGTCAAGTCTCACACGAAAGCTCTTTTTTCCCGCTACGAAACCAAAGGTCTGATTTGGTAAACATCGGATATTATTTCGCACAAAAGCTCTTTAGAATTCGAAGTTGAGTTCCAAACAAAGAGATATCCATGAATTTGTTTTTTCCTCTGAAATACTTAACAATGAAAACAATGTCTCAAAGTGATCGAAAGTACACCAGTACAGCAGTACAGAATTTTTTGGGATCCAACGTCACATCAGCGTCAAACAGCGGGGGTAATTTATTCTTAGTAACAAATATAAATATTAAAAGAAAAAAAATATAATTTTAAAAGTACAAAAAGTATATTATTACAAAAGAATGCTGGTTAATTATTGTATTTGGTGACTCAGCCGTGATGACTCATACATAATGACTCATACATTATGACTCGTATATAATTACTTTGGTAATAAGGTTGGGACATGATGTGGAAAATCAGTGTAAAACCACTTTTAATACAGAGATTATTCACTGTTATTGTTATTCAACAATAATACCGTTTAAAATAACGATTTTCGCCGTCAATTTTTCGTTAAAAATGACTGAAAATCGATAAATTCTCGAGCCGCTCGAAATGGATATAGCATCGTGCCGTCACAATAATAGTGGGACCACGTTTATTGTAGTGGAGCGAATGATCTTCAAAATCGTTTACTAACCCAATCATGACGGAGAACTAAGTGAATTATATATCAAAATTTTCGTATTGACCTATTGGACCTAAATTCAATGTTTAGGACATCTGCCATTGTGAGGAGCAAAAGTTATGAGACAAAAACGAAAAATAAAATTAGTTTTAATTAATCAATTGGAGAAACATTTGAAACCGTTCGTACTTGAAAATTGCTATAGGTACCAAGATGATTTTCACAATATTTTTTAGCTTGAAATGCTCATTTAAAACGATATATAAAGATATCTATTAATTAAATTCTAATTAACTTTAATTTAATATTATACGAGCAGTGAGACATTTGTGTGAAATTTTTTGGTTCAAAATGCAAAGTTCCTCTTTAATGGCATGATCTAGAAAGATGGGATCATTGCTTTTAAGTTAACTTCGGTTTTAATTAACTATTAAATAAATTTATAATATGTTAATCAGCAACACAGCTAGAAGTGAACTAAAACACATTACTGAATTTCTTACGTCGAACACACGTACTGTCAACAGAATGAATTATTTACTGATTTTATGGGAAAAATCAAAACTATAAAATTGATTATTTCGGCAATTGAAGGAAAAATTTGGGTTCTTTCACCCTTCAATCGCTTCATTTTGAATTTTTTATTGTAACTTTGTAACTATGAAAGCTTAGGGGTCCTCTTTGGGTCCTAGTTCTCATATTATTTACGATCAACAATAATTGAATTTAATATGGTGAATTTCTGTACTTTTCACTTTTCGCACTAGTGCGTTTAAGTGGCTTATTATAGAACTTAAATCAGTGTAACGTAACGGCGGTAGATAATAGCTATTTATGCAACAAGAGGTAAAAGTGATATTTTTTTATAACCAGGCCTGAAAATTGTCCATCGAAGAGCAACCGAAAAGTGAACGTTTTGCAACAGAATTGGAAAAAAATAATTTTATTTAAATATTTTTATGCATAAATCGGATCAATTAAATTTCAGCGATTGTGCGCTGATTTAATTGAAATAATTATTTATCAAAAATCAATTTAAAAAATAATTTCAGTGCTGAAAAAATAGCTATGATTCTATAAATTCTATAAACAAACAAACTGTTGCTGTTATTATGGTTTTACTTTAAAACTTTTCAAACTAACATTTAATATTTACATTGGAAATGATATTACAAACAACTAGAAAAGTTTATTTTCAATTTTATAAAAAAAAAAAAAAAATTTGTATACGCAAATTGCAAGTGAAATATTAGTAAATTAAAAATGCGGACCATTCATAAATCAAGTTTGTTTAACCGTAAACTAAAACAGTCAGTCATTGGGTTAAGAATACTTGTTTAATTTTCCTTTGATCTTGTGATATTTAGACATGTTTGTAGCACATGTTGAATATTCACGAGAGCGCAAACTCGAGCCCGGAGCCCGTCCGGAGCCGCTCCGGGTACAGTCAAATAAACCGCGGCCAGCTATCTACCTGTTGGTCTTGTGCTCGTCTCGTGTTTCATAAGTTTATCAAACAAATCGTGTCAATTACATTAAAAGGTAAGCAAAAAATTTTTTTATGAAAATTGAAAAATTTATTTATTTATTTATTTAAATTTTTTTTTTACAAATTAATTTTTGTTAAATTATAATTATTGTAAATAACAAACATTTTTAAATTTCTTTAATTTTTATAATATTAAAATATATAAAAATTTCGAAATATTTTTTTAATTTAAACAAGGAAGTTATAAATGAAGTAATTAAAGAATTCATTTAGTTAAAATGCAGAGCTTCTTCACCCGGAACTATCATTAATCACCGCAACAATCAAAACATTCAAAATAAAACCAATATTAAAACAAACAATTTTTATATGATTTTTTAATCAGAGTCTGATAATTTGCCATAGTCTTTGAGATAAAGGTGATCAGCTAATGAGAATCTTGCCCGGATAGAGAAATAAATTTTCTTGAATTGCGGGTATAAATCCGATTTTCCGATTTCCCGCATTATGGCATAAAAGTTTATTCTGTCATTAGGAAAAATTTCATAACAAAAATATTGATTTGAAAATAAAAAGGAAAATTGTAGTAAAGTTACTTTTAATTACTCCTCTTTATTATTTTACAAGTATAATTATACCTAAGCCTGGCGTTGCTTCAACCGGAGGGTAGGCACAAATAATATTATAATATAGGCTAAGGGAAACTCGAAAATAAGTGCTTACATTAGTTTCACTAAGAAACATTCAGGGTCGCTTATTTATCTACATAGTACATAAACCTATCCAAGTTAAGTGTATTAGTGCATCATTAGGACTTTTCCGTGGAAATAACCCGGAATAGAATTTTGTTCTAATAGGATTGAAAGATATCCTTTTCTGACGAGCAGATTTTACTTTTTATGCAAAGTCGAAACGGAGCCGACCGAATGAAAACAAAAAGATGCGGAATAATTGTACAATATTTAGGGACTTTTTTTTTTAATTAAACGAAAGAAGCTGTTCCAGTATACCAACTTTAAACACAAAAGTTAAAGTTAGACATAATATCAATGTCAACATAACACACGTGGGATTCGAACTTAACTTTACGTCGAAACATTTTAATATTAATAATAAAGAAGGGATTTATTCAAGTACCTACATAATTTATTATATTTTAATATTTTTTAAAGTTTACCTACCTCTTCAAATGTTCTGTAGGTTTTTATTTGAAATTAATACTGTAAACATTGACGTTGACATTTACATAGCCTACAGCCCTAAAATATGACCAACCATATTTTGATGAATTTTTTGTAAATTTAAAAAATTTAAAAAGTTAAGGTGGCAACAACTAGGTGGGGAAACCAGGTTTGGGCGAGATGACGAAGATTTGCTTATTTAAGTTTTATTTATGTTAAATTTAGGGGCAACATTGTTTAAGAAGCCTGAAGGTGTCTATACGATGTACCAAGTGTATACGTATGACAAATATTGGCCTAATGCATCATCGTCTGTCAACGCCATTAATGATAAAATCAATATCTATGTGTGGAATTAGTTTAGATAATTAAATATTATTATAAATTAATAAATATTGTTAGGTATTGGGAATTTTTTAAATATGCCATAAAAATCTTTTGTACCTACAACGATTAACTTCGTTGACTTCTTTTATTGATTGTATTGATTTAGAGAACAACATTGTTTTGTGTAATCGTAACAATCTAATGTAAGATTAATAATATATTACTAATACGAATTGTTTTTAAATAAATTATTAGGAATCAATTTTTATTTTCTATAAATAAGTATCGTACTTTATACACTTTGTATTGTAAGGAAAAAAAATTTCGACTAATTCTTGATCAGGAAACGGCAGCGAAACATCATCAAAAGAAAAATTTTCGAAGTACTAATTATTGTGTAAATAATTTAGTATCTACTATTACATTGTTTTGTAGTTTACTACCAATTCATTTTATATGTAGGTACCTACGAATACGAGCAGTATAGGGGAGAATCGGAGAAAGGCGATCGCCTGTCAAAATGAGAATATTATATTAAAGTAACTAACAGTTATCTTAAGACTTTTTCTAACATATCAACTTGAGATCATGTTTTAGTTATAAAATTTTAAGTTGGTAATATTTATTTAAGAAATTTATTAAATAAAGTTGGCAGTTGCGAATTATACTAAATTTTACCAACTTAAATTAAAACTATAGTCGTCCCACAATACTAAAAATGTAGGTGGCAGATTGAATGCAAAATCACATTTACAAAAGAAAACGTCATTAATATATTGTGTTATGTGTGTTGCCTAATCTAAAATGTTTATAAGTTTACATCATAACTGTAAATTTAAATTTTCACAAATTTATTTTAATTTTAATGTAATTTTGATAAAATAAATAAAGAAATACTGCATAGGAACTATTTAATATAATAGAAAAATTAAATGTTATCTGTCAACAACACGTAAATTTTGCTAGCGTGAAACCACCTAATTTGAAACCAATTTCATTAGTTAATATTTCGAGGTCATCGGTTTAGTACAAATTCTTACTTGGTTCTTAAAATAAATGGCTTTAGTTGACCGGTTAAGTCATATCACCTTACCTTTGTTGATTTCTACTTTCCCCACACGTAAAGGATAGTTGTAATCTTCTAAAAAATTGTGGTATTAAAATGTTCCTTACTCATCTGAATGTCAGGGTATGGTTGGAGCATGAAAAGATATAGTATCAATCGCACAGGTTGAACCACGCAACCAAATACAGTAGAATCCGCTTAATGTGATCACTTCGGGCCAAGGTCATTTTAATAATATTACCAGATAACTGATAACTGAAAACAATTAGCGAAATTTAGAAAAAGGCAAATTTTAGAAGACTTGGATTAGAACAAGATAGAAGAAAAAAAAGAAAGAAAAAGTGGCCGGTTTCCAAAAAAAATGATCACAATAACCGACTGATAACATTATCCGAGATCACATTAAGCGGATTCTACTGTATTTTGAATTTTGGCATAAACGTGCGTCATAACTAAACTTAGACACCAGCTGAAAAAAGTGAAAATCCCTCAAAAATTGCGGCAATAAAACTAAATAAAATAAAAAAAGTTCAAGTGTCAATTACGTTTGGATCACCAAAATCGTTCCCGGTAATTTAATTCCCAGTAATTAGAAAGCCGATAATTTGATCTAGGTGATTTCATCCCCTCGTAATTTCGTCCCCTGTAATTTCACCCCTGTTTGTTCCCGGTAATTTCATCTGATTTTTATTATTTCACTGTATTTTATGAAATATTACAAAAGTTTATAGAGTGCGCTCCAAAATACCTGCATTTTATTATTTCCAATTTTATTTTGTAATCTGACATCTAACCTGCGCTTGCAAAATTTTCCTGCAACATTTCCAAAATTAATATAATAATTAATATAATAACGAAAACCACAAAAAGTAATCCTGTTTATTATCTAAACTATTTTCGCAATAAACATTTTGTCAAATAGAGTTACGAACTAGGTAGGGTCTCTCAACATCTTCAACTCTCTTCGATAAGTTTCAAAATATTACGTTTGATTTAACAAATTAATTATTCTAATTCACATTTAGTGACATTATCTATTGTTCAAATTTTGCTTGGTTACTCTGTATCGCCAACGTATAAATGTAACGAAACTACGACATCTACATATAGTACGACTGACTGACTGACTGCGTAGATTTTGTAAACTAGATCTGCATTAAATATTCTACAAAATTTAGAAAAAACAGGATCTACGACATTTACGACAAAAGTACGACGTGAAATGAATACCATTATTGTTCTGATTATTGGGCGCTGTTAGTACTTGGTTGGGTCACAGCTTGGGAACAACGCGTGCCGTTGCTCAATTTTTACTTTCCCCATACGTATTAACGTACATATGTATAAGAATAGTATATTCTGAAACAAGTTTGGAATAGCCATTCCAAACGTGTTTCAGACTATACTTTCTATACGACTATTAAAATAATAAGCTGTATAAGTTTTGACCGTAATTAGAACTTGTAAAACTGAGAAAATTTTTTTGTGCGCGATCGATCTGAATTTTTGCACATGCTTTCCTACCGATAATTCACAGGGGAGGAGTTGCAGCGAGGGGGGGAGAAGTTTTTGCTCAGTTTTTCGATATCTAACGCCGTTTTCGAGTTATTGCTAATTCAAGTTTGAGTGGCGGAAACGCAGCAATAACTCAAGAACGGCGCTAGATATCGAGAAACTGAGCAAAAAATTGTCCCCCCTCGTACACACCCTTTGTGAATTATCGGTAGGAAAATATGTGCAAAAATTCAGATCGATCGCACGCAAAAAAGTTTACTCATTTGACAAACTTGATTTTTGTTTATAAAATTTGTGAATTAAAAACAAAGACAAATTGACATAGGTTAAATCAATAGTAAATCAAGAGGTTAAATTAAATGATAAATTTAAATTTATCCGTCTTTTATAATACGCGAGTAAATTTTTAACTGTCTTTTATAAATTGTAATCCAGGCACTTAAATATAATATTTGTTATTAATTTGACAGATGTGTAAATAAATTGAGTTCAAAAATTTGGTAATAGATGTCACTTCAAATAGTAGTCTATTCTTTGCTCTAATTGGTCTAATCTGTGCGAGAATAATTATTCTTTGCTGTAATTGGTCTAATCTGTGCGAGAATAATTATTCTCGCATCGATATCGTGTGAGAATAAAAAAAAGAAAGAATGTAGATATTCTGTATTTAAAAATAGAATCGTATAGAAAAAGTATTGTAGTCCAGTTAAAAATTAAAAATCAATATTTTGGTATTAAAATCTTGGATGTTCGTCTGTATGTCAGTGTGTGGTTGGAGTATGAAAAGAAATATCATCAATCGCACAGGTTAAACAGCGTAACCCAATGTCATGAGATTTGGCATAAACTTACATCATAACTAAACTTCGTTATAACGGGGCCAACTGAAAATGGTGTAAATCGTTGAAAATTGCGGAAATGATAATCAAAATTTAAAACGTACTTCATGTATTTCGTTTTCGTATTTTTCTGAATCCTTACTGATTTTGCCAAAAAATTACACTCTTTAAAATTAATATTGTAAACCCAAATTAAATAGGGAAAGTTATGCGATTGTATTTGTTTTATTTATTTACTTTATTAATTATTATTATTTTTACTGTCCAAATTTCTACAATTAGCATTCAGTGTAAATTTTGTAGATGTAAGTTACGTAATATTTAAATTAAACGGCCTGTTCATTGTTAAATGGAATAAATCCAAAGAAGTTTAATGGAATATTAATTTAATGCTCAAAAATCGACTACGGCAGCAATTGGCCAGATTACATCGTTCACTGAAAATTTCGGAGGAAACTTTCTGAAAAAGGGTTTCGGAGCAAATTCTGAAGTAGATTACTCTCAGCCAGCTTAATAGAGAAAGAAGTAGTTTCAAGTAGAGAAGAATGAGGAACTATTTTTTCTTGTTTTTACCGATCACTTTCCGCGAGGTATACCGTACCACATAAGATGATTATCTTTCAAAACAACCTTATCCCAGCAGATTTAGATTGTGGAGAAAGTAAGCTAAGTATTACGCATAAGTCGAGGGGTAAATTTCCTGACAAAAATACGTACACTAACATCTCCTTTTTCTTAAAACCTCCCAATATTTCCTCACATCTCCCGATATTTTCGAACATCTCCTCACATTTCCTCCACATCCCCAATCAAAATTTGATTGGTTACTTACTTGATTAATTTGTCGGACGGATTCATTATCCGATTATCTATCCGGGGAGAGTCTAAAACTTGCACATGATCGTCTCCGTGCTATGGAGTGCTGTCCCTCTGGGTTGACGATTGCCGCTATCAACTATTTAAAAAAACAGTGTTACGGTCCAATGGTCCAGGAGTGGACTAAAAGGCTGATGATGATCTCAAGGTGAAGAAATGACCTTAAGAAATATTAAGATGTTTCGGTTTCACTTTTTGGCGCCCTTAGCTCGTTTACTAACCCAATCATGACATAAAACTAAGTGAATTATATATAAAAATTTGCGTATTGACCTATTGGACCTAAATTAAATGTTTAGGACATCTGTCATTGTGAGGGGCAAAAGTTATAAGCCAAAAACGAAAAATAAAATTAGTTTTATTTAACCAATTGGAGGAACTTTTGAAGTCGTTCGTACTTGAAAATTGCTATAGGTACCAAGATGATTTTAACACTATTATTTAGCTTGAAATGCCTACTTTTCAACGATATATAAAAATATGTATTAATTAAATGCTAAGTAACTCTAATTTAATATTATACGAGCAGTGACAAATTTGTGTGAAATTTTTTCATTCAAAATGGAAAGTTTTTCTTTAATAGCATTCTTATAACACTAAAAATTTGAAAATTCGTAGACGTGAGTGTAATTTTATGAAGAATATTTCATACCCTTACACTATACACTTAATTTATAAATGAATACAGGAGAACAATTAAACAATACAATTTTGCAACAACCGCGGCCACAACGCGTGCTTGGTCCTACTGTAACTGTTGGAAAGAGAGGTCCACTAGTATCCTAACATCCAAGGTCACGGAAGCGTTTTAAATCTCGGCGTTTGCAAAACGCTGTAGCGTTCTCAATGAAGTTTATTATTATTGATATTTGTTTTACTCATTTTTGAATATAATTTTGATACAAAATAATGTATCAATGTATAGAAAATATTAGTAATTTTTAAAATAATTTTTTAATTTTCGAATAATAATTTTTTGTTTAGTTTTGGGATGAGAGTGCATGTTCCCTTACGTACGCCCTTTAAGACAATCCGCCACTACCTTTGCTAATTATAATTTCTTAATTGTTCTACATCTTTTAACATTTCTCAAATTCTTCCGATATCTTCCACACATTTCTTGCTCAATGTTATAAGTGGAATAAGTGGTTTCGGATTCGAATCCGTATTAGCTAGTTGAGTGAACGAAATGACCAAAGCTTAATATGTAAAAAAACTTCTCGAACAATTAGTTATTTATTTTTAAATAAACCGCATTAGAATTTTAGAAAATATTGCAAAATAATACAAAATATAAAAAATTTGAAAATTTGAAACAATATTATTCGGTTAACCCTAAACGGATAATTTTAGAATTCTAAAATTATCTGCTAAGTTATGTATTGCACGTCCGCGTGGGTAGTTCCTATGTTATGAACGATTAACATAAGCAACATATTAGTTTGGTAAATATTATATCAAATTTCAAATGCTATGAAATTTTACAATTTTCATCCTATATTTTTGTATTTTATAAAAAAAAGTAAATTTTCTTATTCGTACTAAAAATTAAAGTTCATTTCATATTGTATATGAGGCATTCCATGCGGTTTCGAACGGTCAAAAGTTGTCCACTCTCAAAAAAATTGAAATTTTGTGAAATTATTTAATTATATGAAAAAGAGCAGTGTAAATTTTTTCAAAATTATTGGATGGCATTTTTTTGAGTTTCTCAAAATTTCAAAATTTTGTAAGTAGCGTTATATTTTGAAAGCATACGATTGTACAGAAGTTTTACATGAAATTTGTGAAAATTTTTTTTTTTAATTTTTCGAGTTTGAAAAATCACCATTTTCATCAAAAATAGATGAAAATAATTTTTTTCGGTCAGTATGTCAGTTTCGATTTATCTAAAAAAATTACAGAAAATACTCTGAAGTGTGTACAATACACATATATTTTTTTAAGATGGCTCGATTTGTTGTTCCAAAGTTATGCTTTGTTTTAAAATACTTTGTATTAAAATTTTCATGTTGGAATACGACGTTATTTCGTATTGCAAGGTTAACTTTGTATACCTCACCGATAATTTATGATTAAGCTCAAAAAAATTATTACTGTTATCGATGTTTATTACCTGAAAAATGTGAGAAAAATTTGTGAGAGAATAATTTTTAATGATAATTGATTTTTCTAAAAAAAAAAAAAAATTATCATAGTAAAACAAAGCGTAGCTTTGGAACAACAAATCGAGCCATCTTAAAAAAATACATGTCTATTGTACACACTTCAGAGTACTTTCTGTAATTTTTTCAGATAAATCGAAACTGACATACTGACCGAAAAAAATTATTATCGTCTATTTTTGATGAAAATGGTGATTTTTCAAACTCGAAAAATTCCAAAAAAATTTTTTTCACAAATTTCATGTAAAACTGCAACTTTTTTGTCTCAAACATTTTTCTGTACAATCGTATGCTTTCAAAATATAACGCTACTTACAAAATTTTGAAATTTTGAGAAACTCAAAAAAATGCCATCCAATAATTTTGAAAAAATTTACACTGCTCTTTTTCATATAATTAAATAATTTCACAAAATTTCAATTTTTTTGAGAGTGGACAACTTTTTGACCGTTCGAAACCGCATGGAATGCCTCATATACAGCTTTGGTTTTTGTTTATATGTAATTTTATATTTAACTTTTTAAGGCTAGCACTAAAGTGCAGTATTTTAGGGCATGCACTAAAAGAGTTGCTTTTCAGTTCGTAACTGTATTTTTTTTTATTTATTTTTTTATTTATTTTTTTTTTTTTGTATAGTAACAAAAATATCAACTTTTATTTAAGCTACCCTAAAATATCAAACAGAAGATTTCTAAAATCATGTTTTAAACTTTTTATTTAAAGTAATTTCTCGTAAATTGGCTAAATAAAAACAGATTTTTCCGTAAATGTAACAAACATTAAAAATCCAATGAATGCGATGTAAACTTTTTTTTATACAAAGCGCAAATTGCTACTTTATGCCATTAATATTCTTTTTTAGTAAGAAAAATCTTGTAAATAGAGATTTAATATTTTTCAATAAAACTTTTTACCTAAAGGAACTCAAATAGCGATATTAATTTATTTAAATGACATGCAAATAGCATTCTTTTTCATTTCAGTGAAAGTGGCTGATTTAAAAGTATGATTTTTTAATTTCTATTGTCCAGTAGGTACTGTGCAGAAAAGTATTTTAAAATTGTCTGCTGCAAAAAATTGTGTGTAATTTATTAATGCACTTCTACCATCTAAGGATATCATCGATTTTCCATCTTTTTTGCTTAAAAGCATTACAAATTAGACCGACTGATTTATGTTGTTTTAGATAAATTGCAGATTTATGAGTTATACATAAATTTTCACTTGGACTAAATTTGCATAAGCTCATAATAATTAATTACTGGATTAATATTTCATTACCTACTTGAAATTATGAAACACATTTAGAATTCATTTTGATTTTCTGAAATTAAAGAACAATTTATATTGTAATTATAATAGTAATAATTGAAAAAAGGGCAGTCTACCCTTCGCACTTCAAAAATAATTTATGCAGAGATCCCGGAGCTCTTTTTCTTTTCTTCAGTTTAACTGAGACTGAAAATTCTATTATGGGTTTCATCTCTATTGAAAACTAGGAAGCATTGTGAATGAAAGTTGTAGACAATTTATTTAAGATGTAAACTTACATTGAACCTTATTGTCAACAGAAACTCAAAAGTAAAAAACTTTCTTGTTTGAATCATTAATTATTAAATAATATATTACAGGTTACTAACTTTATTTCGTAGAACTTGACTCTTTTTAGGAAATAAAGTAGTTGTATAATTAATAAATTATTTTTATACCAAAAAAAGGACTGCTATAAATTTTCTGGAATTAAATTAGGAAAATGCTATTCTGTTACTTTTTATATTTACTGCAACACGGAAAACGTAAAACTAATTAGAAAATAAACATAATCTTTTAAAATATTTGTTGTTGGATTAGTTGTTTATTTTATATTAAATTAATATCTGCAAAAAATACCACCGTTTGGTTAGATAAATAATTACACAAACCAGCAATGCTGGTTCAACGAAAAACTTCAACGCAGTAAAAACGTTTCTTTGAATTAAAAACAATATTTTGTTTAAAAATTTCTTTTTTTAACAAATAAAATTTATTTAATTTAAATAAAATATTTTTGTTCAAACAAAAATTTGTTTAAATAGACGCAACCAGATTTTTAGTTTCTTTAGTAAACATTTTTTTTTGATTTAAATAAATTTTTGTTGGACCCAAAATATTTTATTTGTATTAAACAAAATTTATTTGCTTCAAAAAGAATTATTCAAACAAAATTGTTTTTTTGATTAAAAGAAAACATTTTTACTGTGAAGTTTAATAAATTTTGTGAGTAAGACTTAAAACACAGTCCTAAGAGCGTGATTTCAAAATACGATGTAGTGTAAGCCAGTTATAATTTTATCACTCGGTAAATATTGATAAAAAAATTAAGTCCTACCGATAGCATCACTATCAACAAGCGTATCATATTTCACAACAAATGGTGTTTTTCGTTTGTCAAATCAATAGCATTAAATATCATTAAGTAGATAGTCATTTAGAAGATTCAGTCTAAAATACAGAGAACAGAAAAATACTCATTAAGAAAGTCAGTATATTTACAGTTTTTAGGTTTAATAATAAATTCTGAGACCATCCAAAAATGGTTGCGTAAAAATTTGCATGGAGAACTTTTTCCCAACAGTGCCGGGTTATGGGGAAGGCGATGGGGGCGAACGCCCCCCTTAGAGCTCAAAACACATCAATTCTTACACCATTTCTTCGGAGAATCAAACCTGGACCTTCCAATCCAATTAATTGCAAATGCGGATACCGTCTTATCAGCTAAAAGACCTTCAGATTATGTTGCATAAACAAGCTGAAATATTTCAATCTTCTACATTTTTTCAATTTTTTTCAGACTACCAATTTTCTGTTACTAAAATTATTACTGGAAAATCATAAACCAAGAAATTAAGATAATCTGCGGTTAAGTAAAACTGAAACTAAATTTATAACTAGAAATTTAATTTATTCTGATTGTATAGCTGAACAATTTTAATTGATTTTCCAAGTTTCAAAGTAATTTTCAAAAGAAAATATACTTTTTACTTCAAATTATATCCGTTAGAGTTAATTTCACTAATTTGAATATTCTGACGAACTAACAAAATTGTATTTTGCTATTATATTATGATTTTTTTCTTCTGAGAAAAAAATTTTCTCTGTTACTCAGAGCTAATTTTCTATTGTATCTACTTCATGTTACTCCTTCAAAAGCTTTGTTCTTGGTTCCAACCGTGGGCTCCAAAACTAAGTTTTGCTCGGTCCATTAGACCGGGCTACATATAATATTATGGACAAGAAATGTTGAATATTAGTAGGATATCAGGTTAACTTCTTGGCAATTCGCTCATTTCCTAAAAGCTATTTTGTAAAGACATTAACAAAAAATTTGATACTTCAAAATTTAATAAATTTAATTAAAAATAATTTTAATTCAGTTCAGCGAATGGACCATATGTTCAATAATAAACATAGTTATGATAACACTTTTGGTTGTATTGATTTATTATTATCTTATTTACATGTACAAATGCGACTATTTTTTTTAGGAAAATTATGAATTTTCCGCTAATAAATTTTAGATGAAAAATACTTTTAGTAAGATTGCCAACTTTATAGTTTTTATCCAAAAGCCCCCATTTACCGGTAGGTTTGCCAACTATACAGTATTGTACAAAGAAACTGTAAAATTTTGGACATTTATTCAGCTCAACTTTTGTTGATTCATAAATTTTAATGATTTTATTTGTACATAATTTACGCCATAAACTATCATAATGTTATCTGGGTAAAGGTTATCGTAGTGACCTTCAGAACTTCTAGATTTAAATTTAAATTTACAATAGAGTGAGTTTGCCTGTACCGTACTGTGCCTGCTTTCAAACAGCAAAAGGTATAAAATTAAATACTAGCAAAACCGTAAAACAAAACTTAAAAAGAATAGAGTTGACAAATTATGTAGTAATAGGATACGATTCAATGTATTGGTTTGCAGATTTACATGCCTTGATCCACATTTGAAATAAAAACATTATTGTAATCAGAACCTTTATAAGATAAGATTTGTTTTTCAGTTTTTTTTCAAATTAGATATTCTAGTTTATTGTCTAGAATAGTGTAGTAATAATCCACACAATTATTGTGCAAAAAAATTGCACAATTGTATACTTTTTTTGCACAATAACACTTATTTCTCTTTGCGTAGATATATTACTCGTATATTAATTAGTTTATATAAAATAAACTATATTAAAAAAAATTCTGTAACCTATATTTGGATAGGAAAATAATAATGCCCAATTAAGCTTATGGAAGTTCAAACGCGTTCAGAAAATGAAACTGAAATTAAATAGTCTGTAATTAACAAGGGTGATTGGCTTGTGTTTATAACAAAGATCGCACAGAAGATTCAGCTGTCATTCACAAATACGTGAACAAACACTTTACCTACTCATTTGTAGAGAACGATACAAATATATGGTATTGGAATATTTATAGAAACACAAACAATGGTCGATCAACAGTAGATACACAATATGTCAATGTGTTCCAAAGTTTTAGTTACATAAATATAGCAACAGTTACAAACTTATATGATGGAAACACAAAGTAGAATATTATAGTACAATATGTATACAATCCATTACAGTACACAATCGTATTTTTGATGTAATATAACTTCCTTAATAGTGCTTTTTTGTTTTTCATTTTAAAGTTGGTAACCTTTCCAAATGCAATGGCAAACCTTTGTTTCAAATGTTTTAATTTTAAATAAATGGCATATTCATAAATTATATACGCGCATGCGACTCGAGAGCTATGATAGTAAATTTAATGGTCTGTATTTGATGAATTATTGATGATGGTCCTTCGAGCCGGATTAATAGATTAAACATAGTATTTAAAAAGTCACTACTTATATTTTTTTTCTGAGTGATTGTTTTCTTTCTCTGAAAGTACTAAAACTCGGAGGAAGCTAATCGGTAACATGCGTAATGAAGAAGAAAACCGGCGCCTTATTCATATTTTGAAGATGTGGCGTCCTCTATTAACTTTTTATATAATTAAATGATAAAATAATTAAATGTATATGACTCATATAGCTACCAAGACTCGGATTAATTTACAAAACTTAAAAAAATTACCAAAGTTCTAAGCTGTTGGGTAAAATTTCGTCCAGTTAGAACTAATCACGTTTGTTGTTGCGATTTTGGTGCCTCCCGAGGAACACTAGTCACATATAATTGGTGTATGTCGTTAAAGGAGGCGGAGCCATACTTTTTAAAATATTCCAATGCAACCACTTCATTAGATAACTTGGATTTGTGATTTATCAAGATAAAAAATTTAGGAAACCAAGTATTAAAACCCCAATGTTGCCAACTAAATTCATTTTATCAAAATCCAAATCCAACTCGAAAATAAACTATTCAAGTATTCGCGATTTACCTTACCGTTGGTGGCGCTCGTGATGCTACAAAATGTCAACAACATGGCAGCTCTATTACGTACACTTGATGTTGTTTTAAGTTTGATTCTGAATTATTTTATCGTAAATCCCCAGTGAAAAAATAATTCACAAAATAAAAATTTGGTTTATAAATAAAACATTCTATACTAACTATATACGTATTATAAATTAGAATTATCAATATTGAGCTGCAGGACACAAATAAAACACATTTTTTAATGTTAAGATTAACTTAACATTTTTCCTCGTGGTGGCGTTCGCTTAATGCAAATCCCGAATATCTTCTCTAGCTCCAAATCTTCGGTTACAAATTTTGATTAAACTTACAATAATTTCCCGATCTTATCCAAAATAATCCAATTATGTTCAAATTCGTTCCAACAATTTTCAAATAAAATTAATCATAAACCACTTTTTATTCTAAAAAAACACCTTAGATAAAAGTTCAGGTATCGCTAGTTGTCGCCACTTTCACCAACTATGGGGAAAATACATAATTTTCAAAAACAGTAATGTAAAAATATTGTTAACAAAAATTAAAAATCACTAAACATTCCCCTATACACAATAATTACACGACAGTTTGCCTATATGTAGGTATGTTACGGTCAATGATGACAATTCGGCCATTAACGTCAATGGCCGGACAATAACGTCAATGCCCAGCTTAGTTGGGCATTGACGTCATTGACCGGGCATTGACGTCAATGACCGTGCATTTTGGGCAATGTTGACATTTGAAATTTCATATGTGGTTTTTACATCATTGTCCGGGAAATGACGTCAATGCCCAATACAGAGTGGGCAATGATGAAATTATTATTCTATAGATTCCATCTGAAAGTAATGTATTAAATGTGGTTTTGCAATTAATACTAGTTATGAAGGTATACTGAAAAGTTAATTTTGTTAGAAAATATTAGTGATACGACCAAAAAGCAGTATTTTAGGAGGCCACGGTTATAAGCGTTGTCATTGCAAGGGTGGGTATAAAAATAATAAATGTGCGTGTGACGCCAGCAAAAAATGATTAGTTTAAAAAACTTTATTTCATTATTTTTGTTAATAAATGAAATTTGTTAATAAATAATAAATACAACATTTATGTACGTAAATATCACTTGCCAGTTAGCTGTCAAATTTAAATTGCCATTTTGCTGTTCTTTATAGTAGTTATTCTATAATATTATTATTGTCCAATCCATTTTGGCCATTAACGTCATTGACCGGCCAAAGACGTAAGTATTACAATCAAATGAAAATATTTACATCATTGCCCACCGTTAACGGGCGTTGACGTCAATGCCCGGTCAATGACGTTAATGGCCAGCGTAAATGGGCATTCACGTCATTGCCCGGCCATTGACGTCAATGCCCGGCCATTGACATCAATGCCCAATTTACGTCATTGACCGTAACAGGTATATAAATAATTAAGGGTAAAATTAAAAAACAAAAATTTAGTAAATTATATGGCAAATCATGTTTTAGAAAACATCAGACAATCGTCAGTCACCAAATTTGTCGGTTATTTTTAAACTAGATTTGTCAAGTTGTGCGGTCTGAATGCCGCACTAATTTGTCTCTTTTCCGTATTCTCCCAATTTGATTAGATGTACATTTTGAAAATTTTTATTATATTTCAGGTATTAAGTAGACAACAATTTTATTAATTGCTAATTTATTTTAATTTGTATTTATTTAGTAAATTTACGTTTTAACTAAGCCGTTAATTTAACGTTAAATAGTATGTACTAAATTAATTAATCAAGTCGAAGCGAATGCTTACAGTAAAAATGCATATTTTTAACAGCTAATATTCGTACGTGTCTATCTCGAATTTAAGCGGATTTGCTTATTTGAATCGTAGAAGAAAGCAAAAAATACGATAATGTAATCTACTTATAAATTCTTGCCGCATTTCAATTTTTAACAAGCTTCTGTGGGATTAAATTGCTATTACGGTAATATCTAACGATTAATGATAAAAAAATTTAATTTCCGATAAATTTATAAAATGTATAGGCATAATTAGCTTAAACGACCGAATATTTTTTACAGTTCAGATACAAATAAAACTGTGTGTATCAACAGTGTAGTTATTGCATTTTTATATTGATAAATATATTGTTGCTGTTCCGTCACTGTCTTGCGTAGGTTCTCTTAAAATTATATATTATAAATTGTTCGGTTATTGCTTTGCCGCTCCATCGTTTGACAATTTGACTTCCGAAGTTATTGATTGAATTTAACAATGGGGGAGTTTCTAAAAAAATATAGAAAAAAAGCTCAAAAGTTTAGAAAGAAATTATATTTTTACAAGATTTTTTTGAAAAAACATTATTTGAAATTTTATCTGTAAAACGCTAACATTTACATGTTACAACAACAAATTCTGTTATGGACACTTCTGGTAAATTACTTTAATTACAATTTTTTTTTTTTTTTTGGAAAATTATTGTACATTCGTTTGATGTTTTTCATAATCAAATTTAAAAATATATTATGTTTCCATAAAACTTTTCTCAAAAGAATATAAAATATGTGTTGTTTTTATTTTAATTATATTTAATTGTGATGAATTGTCGCGGCGATGAATTGTCGCGGCGATGAATTGTCGCACGATGTATTGCCCGCGATGGATTGTCGCGCGATGAATTGACTGCGATGAATTGACGTAGATGCAATAATTATATCTTACTTATTATTTATTTAAATCTAGTTAAATATCTTTCTATTTATTTCATTTAAATATATATTTATCATAAATAAATTATTATTAGTTTAATTAATTTGTTGTATTTTAATTTTATTTATGCAAATTACATACACATTAGTAAAATTCATAAAATCATCAGAATACATAATTCTCTTTGACATTAAAATAAATAGTTTGATATTTGCATTAAGTTTGTTATAAAATATAATTAAAATTCAAAAGCTTACATTCTACACGTAACAAGTAGAAAATTACCAGATGAAAATATAGAGCATTGTATCTCGTGCTTAGCTTATACGGTTTAATCGATTCATACGTGATTTTGATATTAACCATATCATATGGTGAAAACCTTTGCAATATTTTATACTTACCGTGTATTTTATTTGTGATAACTAAAAAACATTTAATTCTAAAGAGTATGTGTGCATTTTTTGGGTTTCTAAAATATTGATATGGTTATACTTACTTCCTAGTTTCGAATCGAAGCTTGATAATACATATAGTTTACAGAATACATACAATTAGGTATAAGAATTTAATTCGATTAGATAAGAATTTGTAACTTTAGTTGCAAACTAGCCAATAAAAATCGGCCTAAAGGCCTAAAAGCCGATTTTTTTCGGCTAGTTTGCCCTATCGGGCTCATGGCGGCCGAGGGCCGCCTAGTGGCCTTCGGCTGCCAGTTTGTAGTTTGTAATCCTTTAGTGGTGCACGAGGAGCGATCGTACCGAACCGAGCCGGCGAGACACTTATACCACTTATTATTATATTTAAACATTAAAAGTGTCGATAATAAATCAAATAATTTAAAAGATTTAAATTGAATTTAAATTAAACGGCCGATTTTTTAGGCTATTTCTGCGAGGCACGAGGCCTGCGGCCTCGATAACTTTAGTTTTTTTTTTTAGTTAGAGGGGGGAAAGAAGGTGTTGAGAGAGGCGTGGAGTGTCGGACGATCCGAGTGTTTCGATTTGTACTTTTTTGCAGGCGTAGGCGAAGTAAAAGATTGCTTTTTTGGACCTGTGAGGATGGGCAGACATGCTATTGCATTTTTTAAAAACCTATTCCATAGGTATTAACGCATGGATGAAAAAAATCAGTGTATCTGGTTGGGACATGAAAAGAAATAGTATCAATCGCACAGGTTGAACCACGCAACCAAATGTCTTGAAGTGTGGAATAAACATACAGTATAACTGTACTTAGAGGCCACCTGCAAATGGTGAAAATTTGTTGTAAATTGTGAAAATGATGAGCAATATAAAATAAGTTCAAGTGTCAATATTATTATTATATATTAAAATATCTATTGTCAAGATATTTAAAATGTACATTAATAGTAGTATCCGTTCTTGTCCGTAAGATGAATTAAATATGTAGGATCGAACGGCACTGTTTGTTAGCACCAAATGGCCAAATAATTTAGAAAATAAAATCTGAATAAATTTATTTAATTTTAATTCTAAATTCGTTCTCATCTAGAAGTGGTCAAACATTTTCACTTGAAATGATGCGTGAGTGAGTGAGTGAGTGAAGCCAAGCAGCTTTATATAATTATTATCATTTCATCTTCAAGTGCGGAATCGTGATTTTATAAAGAAAATTCCAAGTTTTAAAAATCACAATAAGAAGAAAGCAGGCAGGCAAATTGGGTAGTGTGACTGGCTGAAGTTTGGGCTGATGAATTCGTCAACACAAAAATCACATTGTTGATTGTTTCAATTATTCATTTTGAATTCAAATTACTGTCCGAAAACAAATCCCCTTTGTTTACTTTTGTTGACTGTTACAAAACTATATTTTATTGTATAAACAAAATAATTATCATGACTCTTGGGATTCCTTCTCCTGGGAATCACGAAATTAATAATTTAAAAATATTGAAAAATTAGTTTTTCCAGAAGACGTAATTTTATTTCAGTTTCAAGATTTCAAGTTTCAGAAATAATTATTGTGTCAAATGCGACAAAATATGTTAAAACTCAATCACGAGATTTACCTAGGAAAAATTTATATAAAAAATTACCAGCTGCTTCAGCAGGTAATTTAATTTTCAGTAATTTTCTCTCTCTTAAATTCTGTATCCTGTTTTTAATCTTTTCTTATGACATACTTTAAGGTTGCTAATAAAAATAATTTTAAATAATTTGGAAAATGGAAGAATCTTGAAAATTTAATAATGTATCTATTTCCAAGCTGAATTGTATTATACAAGACAAGTTAAAAACATTTAATTATTATTAAGCTGTGATTTTACACTTTAAATAAGTAGAAGGGCAATGTCATTTTTAGATCACTGCTTGTTAAACTTTTCTTAGTCGGTTTTTTTCTAAGTACGTGAATAATTTTTATTTTACACAAAAAAGTACTGCAGCCTAAGCTTCAAACTTTATTGTAAATTAAATTAGATCAAATTCATTACCCATGATATTATCTGATCTCTCAATCCATAATCATCTGAATTATAATGACAACTAACTACCATTTCACAAAATGATCTTTAAATGGAAAATTTCCATCTTGGTACCCTGTAGCTACAATTATGCAGATTTTACTAAGGGAAATATTATATTTTCACCGATAGAGATAAATTTATATTTAAGTTTGTTAGATCTGACGATGCTAAAATAAGTGAAACCGGTTATTCAAATAAAATTAAATCGTACATGCTTGAACGATTTTTGATTATTATTGAATTTTTAATTACTTAGTAATACTACTAATTACTTTATTTTTTACTCATACTTCGACGAACAACAGAATAAAAAATCGGATGTGCCCATGCCCATAACTTTATCATACTTTTAAATAACAAAAATATAAAGAAATAGGATATTTACACGATTATTGATTAATACTTTTTTATTATTATTACGGAACAGAACATAATAAAAAAATAAAATTTTAAAAATAAGAAAAAAATTTTTTTTTTTAAATTTGAAAAACGAATATTTTCAAAAATTGGATATTTACACGATTATTGATTAATACTTTTTTAATATTATTATAGAGAAGAATTTAATAAAAAAATAAAATTTAAAGAAAAGGAAAAAAATTATTTTTTTTATTTACAAAATATTTTTTTTTTTGAGTTTCCGTGTACCGATTTTAACCAAAATCTAATCAGTTCTAAGTCTCAATATGTATGAACTAAATACGAAATTTTGTTAAAAAATTCCTATTACTTTTTGAGGTAGAGCGCACACAAAATTTGACCACACACACACACACACACACACACACACACATACATACAGACATTTTTTGGAAATGATGATTTTCCGCTTCTGGGATCCCAATATGCCTAAATTCATCAAAATCTCAATTTTTTTTTTCCGCACGATAACAATACTTTTTCATACTTTGTATGATAAAGTAAAAATGTGATTGCCTAAATTGATAGGAAAATTAAAATTTGGAAACAATTAAACAAAAAATTCTTCGCATATTCATATGCAAAATAACCGATCCAGTATAATGTAATTCACTGGTTGAAGGATATTTATAGGCTGGTCATGTACGACTAACTATATGCAAATATTTTCATGCTTAGATTTTATGAATTAAATCAAATTGCGATTTTCACTATAGTTGTACGTTACTCTTGTTGAAAGTATACATCGATAATCTATTTTCCGTAATTAATATTCATTTTCAATATGAGCGCCAGTAATTTATCCAATAATTTAATTTTCGAAATATCTTTTTGTAGCAAATAAAGTAAATATTATATCTAGCCAGCTGTATTTTTGAATAATACAATTAAATAAAAACACTGTCTGGTTAAAACATCAAAACTTTTTTGGTAAGTTGCCAAAGCTGATAAGAGTTCACTGGGAGTTCACATTTTGACCCGAAAAAATCCTTTAAATATTTATCGACGATTTAAGCTATGTAGGCTAAAATAAGAATTTTTTAAATTCGAAGTTTGAAACCAAATGTGTACGTACATCTGTATGTTATATATGTACATATATTAATTTATTAAACCGGTATCCTAGTCTAAAAATAAAAAAAAAAATTTTTGTTTGTATGTACAGCCTTTTGAAGAATTGAGAAAAATATGCATGTAAACTTTTGTAAAAGTCGCTCGTGCATCCCAATTTTAAATAATTGACTTACTCACAAATCTTACGCGTGCGACTTATTAGCAATAACTGGAAATGAAAAGCCCGCGTTTGGCGAATAAAAATGTAGTGATTTAAACTTTATTCCACCAAGTTACCGTGACTTCTGAGATCTAAACCTAAAAACTTGTTAGTGAGGTTGCAACGCTCTCTTAAATTCTTATTGAGATTAAACAAAATCAGTTTATGAAATACTGAAATTTGGTTATGATAAGAATGCTATTTACAAGAATTGAAGATGATACATTTGAATTTGATTCACTCAAGTTAGTTTCGTGAATATGCAACCCTTTTAAAGAGCAATGTGAAATTTTAAGGAGGATTTTCACCCTTTTGGATTACATTTAGGTGTAAATGTGTACGGAACAATCTGGTAACCTGTTTCTTAAGATAAAAATGCTTTTAGTTTTATGTTAGTTGATAGGATAAATAAGGGTTAAGATATTTCCATTTTTGCGATCCTATTAAATTGTAAAAACCGCAGCACCTTTTTCAGCAAAGCAAAGCTACCAAACGTAAACAAAAAACAGTAAAATTTCAATAATAATTTATTTGAATAAATCAAACTTTTTAAAATGACGAAACTACCAAATTGGAACACCTGATGCTAAATAATTAAAATGTATCAGCTGTTGTTTCAATAAATCATTTTATTACTGGGCATTTTTGCATTTAAGGGTTTTGGCTTCATCTACTTGTTTTTTAGTTTTTTTAGTTCTTCTTAATTTTCCGTACAGAGCAGGCCCAATATTTTAAACCTCAAGCGACCTTCTAGCTAATCTAATATAATTTGGGATTTACCTTACCATTGGTGGCGTTCGTGACGCTACTAAATGTCAACAACATGGCGGCTCTATTACGTACACTTCATATTGTTGTGAGTTTGATTCTAACTTATTTTGTCGTAAAACCGCGGTGAAATGATAATTGGGTATTTCACATTATTTAAAAAGTATGCAAGAAGAAACTTTATCAAGCATATAAATGAGTTAGGTAAAAAATTAATTTTTTTTAGACCCTATATCCGAGTAATTTTAAAAATAAATTTAAATAAGAATATTTGCCGCGAAAACACAAAATTCGAATTACGTCACAACAGCAAGCTAATGGAGCACTTCTATTATTCGCCACTCCAAGATGGCCCTCAACAGCTGATTAAAAATTTAAAAATACATTTCGACTGACTACAAATTATTTGTAGCCGCTTTCTGATGGTAATTTGCGTTGTTTGTATTCGCTTACGCTTTGTTACTCTAATAATAAGCACTGACAATAAGCACTAAACTTTATACACAACATACACATATAAACCATTACCAATTTGAAACAGTACCGCGGCTGCAAAGTACGTCACACCTAGCTTGACCAATCAAATTGCATTTTGATTCTAGTTTAAAATTGATGGTTTTAATGAAATTTCAAAATAACTTTGCATAATAAATAGCAAAATATATAATATTTTGATTATTATAGGCTTTTTCTGGTACCTTCATTTATACAATAACGCACATATAATGCAAATAAAAATTTTGTGAAAAAATTACAAAATAGAACACCAGAAGAATGCAAACATTTGTTTATAAATGAAATTTCTATACCAACTATACGTTTTACGTTAGATTAATGTTTTTCCGTGTGGCGGGGTTCGATTAACGTAAATCCCAAATAATAACTTATAATATTTATTATATAATGATTATTATTAGTTTTACACTCCTGACAGAGTTTTACTGCTTACAAATCCATTTATTGAGGTAGATTACTTTGCAATTGTTGTTAGTTTTTTGTCTGTTTTCATTTTATCATCAGTTCTCTCCATGCCAATATCGGTTCACGTTGTTTTCCAATACTGCGCCCATATTTCAAATCAATATTGCACCAAAATAGACTGAAGGTTGGTTCAATATTGCGACTTTATAGACGACCAATATTGCCTTCCGGTGTTCACCCAATATTATTTATTTATAAATATTGCACCGATATAGAAAATTAGTATTGCACTAATACTAGCTGTAGCTTGATGGAATATAACGCCAATATTGATTACCAATATTGCCTTTTGATGTTCACTCAATATGGCGCCAATATTAGAAAGAAATATTGCACCAATATTGGCTATAGGTTGATGCCACACTGATCCAATATAGGCAATCAATATTGCCTTTCGATATTCAGCCAATGTTAGCCCAATATTCTTTTTCAATGTTGGACCGAAGTAGGATTTGCCAATATTGATGACCAATGTTGCCTTTTGATGTTCACTCCATATTGCGCCGATATTAGAAATCAATATTGCACCATTATTGACTGTAGGTTGGTGCAATATTACTCCAATATAGGCAACCAATATTGCGTTCAGATATTTAGCCAAAATTGGTCCAATATTGTTTTTTGGGATACTGTCATGAAATTTAGACCACGAATTTAATTCTTTCTTATATACCATTGGAAAGAAGACAATATTTTAAGCATTTAAAATTTTTTTGCATCGTCATCATCTATTAGTTTTTGAGAAAACGGCATTTAAAAATCTAAATTTTTTATGTTTAACATAGTAGTAGATAACGTATACAGGAATTTCACGTACACAAGAGTTCTGTTGACGGTGCGTGTGCCCAGCTATACTCGTAGTGATTGCCGTCACACACGTTTCGTGCTTTGCCGAGTTGGATCCTCCGTGGCGAGTTCCGGCTTCCGTGGCAAGGTGGATCTACGATATTTCAGAGATGGTTGTAGTGAACAAGCGTCAGCCAAAACGGCTCTCAGCGTCCGTAGCAAAGCGAAGGATGTGTAGGATCAGTTTTGGCTGACTCAACTACTAGACCCAATCACGAAAAATCGACTCCACCGTAAAATGAGTTAGCGTTTGTCTAAATTAAATAAAAAAAAAACTGTACACTTATGGAAGCTCTTCTCAAACAGCCGTAAAAATTGCCCAAGCGTGGCATGACAAATAATTGTCTCGGGTTCAAGTGCAGTTGCACATATATCTAATTGTAACGTTGTTACAGACTCATTCTTACAGACTCCTCCCCTATGCTATGCAAATGCATTTTTGATTTTTAAATGTCGTTTGCTGGAAACTAATGGATAATCCGCATATATTTTTTTTAATGCTTAAAAAATCGTCCTCTTTTAAATTTTTGGTATAAATTTCGTGACAATCTTCTGTTTTTCAATATTGCGCCGATATTCAAAATCAATATTGCAGCAATATTGGAAGATATTCATATTTGAATATTGGTCCAATATTTGTGTTACTTACATGGGTAAGAGATTTATCCGTCGCTGTGCACAGATTTAATTTATGCTGCACGGCGTCCAAAAAAATTTGTTTAAAACTCAAAAAAGTTAAATCCAGTAGTACAAAACTTTGCTATATAGACAGAATTATTACAATTCTCGGACGAGAGTCTTTGCTTGTGATTGTTTTTATAGCATTTACATATTATTACTTTCCGAACTCCTTAGTAAGGAAAGTATTGTAATCTGAAATTGAAAAAAAAAATTGACCCCCAATTTTTTCATAAAATTTTTATGTTTTGAGGTTCCCTTAAACCATTTCTACTATTTTTGAAAAATGTCTGTTTGTCTATGTGTGTGCGTATGTATGTCTGTGAACACGATAGCAACTAAACGAAATAACGAAATCACTCCAAATTTTAAATTTAAGTTTTTATCTGTTATGGCACGAAGCCTATTGAAAATGGATAAAATCGTACGGGGGGAACGGGGGGTTTACTTGAAGAGATAAAATATAATCCATCATAACTCCGAAACGCAATGAAATAGGTAAAAGTTTATTATGACAAAAATTATCCGTATCAAATTACCTACAACTTTTATCCTATAAATTTTTTTCTAAAATAAAAAATAAATAAAATTTTTATAATTTTTAAAAAAGTAAAAAAATTTTTTTTTATAAAATTTCTAAATTGGCTATAAATAAATAAATTTTTTTGTACATAGAATTTAAGTTATTTGTGATAATTTTTTTTTTTTTTAAGATATTAAAGCGTTTTTAACTGCCATGGTCATTACGCATGTTTACATGTTATTATATATTATAGGTATTTGTTAGGGTAGTTTATAGTATTCTTCGATTTAATTCACAGTCCATTATAAATTTCATCAATTTTTTTATCGCATCTTCGTTGTCTGCTAAAATGTCACTAATTTCGTTTCCAAGGCCAGCCCGTTTTCGTTTCTCTTTATACCTAGTCGGGACATAAATTCTGTTACCTGTAAAGAACTGTTAGATTTTACAGCTTAAGATTACAGAGGGTGGAAAACAATTACATATTTAGAAAGCCCTTTCTTTTGGCAACTTGTACAGACTATAGTTAAAATTTTTGAGTTCAACCAGCAACATGGATTGGGGTGTGAAAGAAAATCGGATAGCAGTTATTGCATTATATAAATGTGGTGTATCAAATAGTGAAATTTTAAAATTGCTAAAGCCGTTAAAAATTTCAAAAATGTTTGTAAGTCGTGCTATAAAACGGTTTACCGATACAAATGCAATAGCTGACAGAAAAAGAAGTGGACGTCCTAGTACCATAAGAACTCCACGAGTGATTAAAGCAGTGCGTGAAAGAATACGACGAAATCCTCTGCGAAAACAAAAAATTATTGCTATGGAGATGCAAATTTCAAAAAAAAGCGTGTCTCGCGTATTGAGGCAGGACCTAAAACTTGGGGCTTTTCGTAGAGCAACAGGACAAAGGTTAACAACAGCTTTAAAAAAAATTAGGCACGAGAAATCGAAAACCCTATTAAGGAGGCACGGTAATAATAATTTAAAAAATATTTTGTTTACCGTTGAAAAAATTTTTACCGTCGAAGAAAAATTTAATAAGCAAAACGATCGTGTTTATGCTCACAGCTCTAAAGAAGCGGCAGAAAAAATTCCGAGGGTTCAAAAAGGCCATTATCCAGCATCTGTGATGGTTTGGTGGGGTGTATCCTACGAAGGGGTTACTCAACTTCACTTTTGTGAAAAAGGCGTTAAAACATCGGCACCAATTTACCAAGAAATGTTAGAAGACGTGGTAAAGCCTCTTAACGACTCTCTGTTTCAAGGAAACCATTGGGTTTTCCAACAGGACTCTGCATCAGCACACAAAGCTAAGACAACCCAAAGGTGGCTAGCAGAAAATTTACCTGCGTTTATTGCAGCAGAACAATGACCTTCTGGAAGTCCTGATCTGAATCCTTTGGATTATAAATTGTGGTCAGTTCTTGAAAACATGGCTTGTAGTAAGCCTCATAAAAATATCGAGCTTCTGAAGCGGGATTTGGTGAAAGCAGCAGCATCGATACCGTTACAAGTCATCCGTGCCGCAATTGATGATTGGCCACGGCGTTTAAAGGCTTGTGTAAAGGCTAAAGGAGGATATTTTGAGTAAATATATTAAAAATGTATTCTTTATATATTAAGTAATAAAGCAGTATATATCATAATTGAATTTATTATTTTGAAACATTAAAAATTTAATTAATACTGTGTAACAGAACTTATGTCCCGACTAGGTATTGTTGACATTTTACCAAGAGGTGCCTTATTGTTATATTAACTTTGCATATCTCACATTTCGGGGGTTGGTCTTTTGTTAATAGGTGTGCATGGGTAATTTTGGAATGTCCTGTTCTAAGTCGGGTTAAAATTATCTCTTCAAGTCTTTTGGATCTGTTCGATGTTTGCCATTCCGCGTGTTGATTTTTAACTTCTCTTAATTTATTATGTTGCAGGGTATTCCAAGTAGTCTCTGTTTGTTTTTTAATACTTTCTTTGATTAGATGTTGGATATCTCGGCTGGTTGTGATAGGTAAGATTTGTTGATTGAGATGTGCATCTGCTGCGGCAACATCTGCTTCCTCGTTGCCCCGAATTCCCACATGGGATGGAACCCAAAGAAATTCGACTAGAGTGCCTGAATTCTGCAACATAAAAATATTTTCTCGAATTTGATGTATGATTGCCTCATTAGTGTGTGGGTTGTCCATTGCTTTCAGTACGCTGTACGAGTCGCTAATTATGAGATACTTTAGTCTACAGCCATTTTGTGTTTGCAGAATTTCGTCTATGGCTAATTTGATGGCTATTGCTTCTGCGCTGAAGATTGAGTTCACTTCAAGTAATTTATGTCCTATTGCTTGGGATGTGTTGAATTTTACTGAACAAGATGTGGAGTTTTTGGTTTTTGATCCGTCAGTGTATATTTGGATGGAATTTTGATAATTTTTACTGATTATTTCGTAGGTCATTTGATTATAAATAATCGGTAAGGTAGTATTTTTCTTAAGTTTTGTATTTGTATTTTTGCTTTTGCTTATTATTTCGATTTTCTGAATGTTTTTGACGATTATTGCTGATGCTCTGCTGATTTATTTAGAAATTATTTAGATTTAAAAATTTAGTTTTTTCTATCCTAGGTAAATTGGGAGTTACTTTTAATATTCGGAAAGTTATGTCATAGCCACATCCGATTTTTATAATGTAAAATGTAAAATAAAAAGTCGCCGACTGTGAGATACGAATCTAGAACTTCGTGTGCGTGAACCGATAAGACAACCAAGGCATTATTAAATGTACTAATTCCTCTTTTCTGTTGCACTTCTTAATTTGGGGAAGAACCGCTACTTTTTGCCAATTTTTCAATTTTAATTTACCGAAGTTGTTTGTTTGAATAAATTTTATTTACTTTGAATACCGTTTTTTGGTTTCAGCGTTTCGGTTTTCTTGTTATTAATTTACTCCTTTGAAAATTTGGAGCTGACTATCCCGAAAACTTTACTCATCGAAGTCATTTTATTACATACATTCGTATTCAGAAAAGTGTAGTTTATCCAAATTAGACTGATTAGCAGAATAATTAAAGTTTTTCATTTATCTTATAAACCAGTTTTCGGTGGAAAGTTTTTCCACCAAGATTTTCAATAACGAGTGTCATTTATTTTTTATCTTTCAACAGAAGGGTTTGGTGGGGAGGTCATAGCAATATATTAATATGTTAGCAGATGCCCGTTTGCACCATAAATATTTTTTTGTTACAGATTCAGCAAATGATATACATAATGTATTACATAATATTCTCGAGATGAAAGGATATCTTGAAGGCATTATAAACTCGCTGATAATAATCCCTCGCGGTGTAATTTTTCTTTTCCAATTGCTGTAATTATTCGATCCATTGTATACCAGTGTAGTCAACTATGTAAATTCTTTCTTTGTACTTCTTGCTTGACGAATCACTCTCATTTACTGAATATAATGTAACATTCATTTCCATAAACTGCTTTTAGTTGAAATAAATACTGATTACTGAAATGAAAACTATTTGGATGTCTACCGATGACGAATTATAACAAACAACAAAAAAACAAAATATTGCCTCTCTGTAGTATTTCAGTTGATTAACATCAATTCATTTGGGACTATTACTTTGGAACAGAGGGAGAAATAATACAATTTGAAATTTCAAGAACGGCTTGGGTTTCATTCTAGAATACGATCTGTAGACTTACGGATGAATGATTTAAAGTAAATTTATTTTATAACCAAAATGTAGAAAGAAATCAATAATAAATAAATAATATCGTTTGCTTCCAATTAACGTCTAGTATAGCATAAATTGTTTATTATTTACCACTTCAAAGTACTAATTTGTTTCAATTCTTATGGTTTAATATGCTTACGCCAAGATACACTTACGGACCCGGTTAGCTCGGCGACGGTCAACTCGGCGATCGGTCAACTGAGCACCGGTCAACTGAGCGACCGGTCAACTCAACTACATAGTAGATATCTACTAGAAGTAGTCAAATACCTGTTGATGAAACCAAGATGTTTTATTTTTAGAAATGAAGGCCTACTCAAAAGTCATATATACTGTAATGATACCTACTTCCAAATTATAAAAAAAATAATAATAGTTATTTTAGAAAATGCAGTACTTATAATTTTCAAGCTAACCTTTTAAAATTTCTTTTCAACACAAACTTTCATATATGTATGCAAACGTTGAATTTCAAAGATAACTTACCCAAATGCATTGGTATCAATTTTTACTTCGGGATGCTTTAATTTTTAACTTGAAATGTTATAAAGCAACCAAAATTAATATTCCGATCTTCCAATCAAACTGTAACTTCTGATCACAAAATTTCAAATTAAATCAAATCAAATGGTTCCAAAATTAATAATTTAAAATAACCCAATTTCACTCAAATTATATTTAATTTTATCAAAAAATCCAATTCAAATAAATAAATTACTAGGGTGGTCGGTGTAACGTCAACTAGTTCGGGGCAAAACCAGACATTTTAAAATTTATAATTAAAATGAAACTCAAATTATTAATAGAAAATTTTGGAATTTTAGCAGTTGTCGTGGATCCATATTATCTTGAAATCAAAATATTTTCACTTAATTTGTTTTCATAGAAATGTCGTTACAGTAAAAGAATCTTTTATCCACTAGCCAATAAGAGTATTTGATACGTCGAATGCCTTGACATTTTCCAATACTGATCCAGGATTTAAAGCTGCTAATCCATCTTTATTAATTGGTTTAGATCCGACTGACGAATTAGAAAACATTCGTTAGATGCCTAAAAGTTTAATACTTGGAAGCTTTTTAATTTAACTCTAACTTTATAACGAGAACATACATTATCAGTATTAATTTTTTTATTTTGACTTCGATTAGTACTTTTGTTTTTTTTTTAATTATTTTTTTTAGTATTTCCATTTTGTCTTACTTTTCATTTTTGTTAATTATGTCATTAAATAAATTTTTTATGTTTTCTTTTGGTTCTTCCATTTCTTTTATTTCTTCTTTTTCTTTTTTTATTTTTTTTCAATTATTTTTTGTTAGTCATTTCCATTTTGTCTTACTTTTCATTTTTGTTAATTTTGTCATTTAATAAATTTTTTGTTTTTTTTTAGTTGGCCCACTTATTCTATTTCTTCTTTCTTCTTTTTCGATTTTATCCAATTTTTTAATCATTTCCAGATTTTTTCGTCTGCAAATTCTAATTCGTCTGCACATTAAGCCTAGTCGCATGAAACAGTTTGGTAAAGCTGTTGATAAAACTGCACAATGTTTCCAACACTTCTGATTAAAAATCAGAACTATGTTTAGCGATACTACCTTCGATAGTTCAATGAATTAATTGATTGGAAAAAAAACTTGGATTAGTTTTAAAGCAGTAGCCCAAAATTTTTTACGAAAATAATAAAAATCCAGAATACAAAGAAATCGTTGCATAAATAAGTACTGACTTACCAACGCTTGTATGTCTAATAAATTTATAATTACATTTTTGGCACTTCCATCTTGATAAATTTCCTGCAAACTCGGGGACCATAGCGAAGAGCAAGGCGAACGGTTCCACCAAGATATCACGGTGATGGAACTTCGTTACCAAGGAAGATGGGACGAAAATATGAAAGACAACCCGTTATCGCTCAAAAAAAGAGAACGAATAAAATGAATAAAATTATAGGGGTTTTTGAAGTTGTCAAAACCTGAGAAGTACACTTTGGATTCGGTTTTAGGTTGGCTGTGCAATTATTCGCTATAACTAAAATATTAATTTCAATTTATTCTTTTATAGATCCAAATCCAAATTTAAATTTCCAATTAAAAAATTCTCATAAATAGAAACGTTAAATTTAAAAAGATAAATCACCCATATGTGACCGTATCAAACTTAACTTTGTAGTTTTTGCCTACATAAGTTTAACAGTCGTTGTCGAAACTTTCAGGTGGTCTCTACGTATTCTGATGAGAAAAATTACACTTTTAGTATCTAGTATTACTGAACATCAGATTAACAGAAAAAACAATCACTTGAGACATCAACGAGAAAGAATGTCTAACCTCTCCCAAGTTAACCTTTTAACGGTTTCACTCAATTTTTCTTGTATTTTTCAGTCTGCTATGCGCAAACCTATAATATTGCACCGTTAAAGATGGAAGATCTTTAAGAAGTCCTTACTTACTTTTATTAAAATTAATGCAATGAATACAAAGCTTAACGAACATCTGCTTCCAGATATTTGTGGAAAGAATGAATATTATTATGCAATCTTTTAATTTCAAAGAATCTTCAGAAATTTTTAAATGAATATTTGGTTTTATTTTGAAATTAAATAAACAATCAAATTACAATAAAAAGTAAAAAATAAAATAATTTTTTAAATAAAAACAAAACAGCCCGATAGCGCTGCATATTTCCCGATCCGTTTTATTTGCCGCAAGAATGGTAATTATGCAAACCTGTCCGTATCTTCCTCTTTATTCGACCAAATGGTTTACTTTAAATTGGCTGTGAATCTTCTCTTTCCTACTCACGTTAAAAAGAACAGCTTCCAGCTAGTTCCACATAAACTCTCTTCCACTCGTTCTAAATGTTCTGTCCAAAAATTGTAGCTCTTGCGGTTTCCAAATTGAATTTATTATTTTTGTGCCGAAAGATTTATTTTTAATTCACTTCACAGTCCAGGTTCTATCATGCACTAACCATTTTCAGTTATTTTCTTATCAATCTGTTGTCTAGGCAATTAAACTTTTTTTTCAAATTCAATTTTTTTAAATTAATGTTTGTTAATGATAATGCGATTTGTTATTTTTATTTGCATCCGCATGCATGCAACCGCACTGTAGACAATCTTATCCTACCACATTTCAAGTTCTTTAGTTTCGATTGTTTACTTAACCAATAAATTCTTTTATAACTTGATAATTTTCTTCTTCATCTTTTTCTTTTTATAACTTTATATGGTTAAGCTTCTTTGAAACAATATTTTGATTTTTAAATAAATCTTTTAATTAATAAATTTAACAACTACTGCCTTCAGCTCGTTCGTTTGCATTTTTAGACACTGCAATATATAGGTACCTACCTAGGTATGTTAATTGAATTCCCACCTGGAATAGTTATATTCCTTCGTTTGTAATAAATTTAAATTATTGCAATTAAGACTGTAAGTATTCCGAAATCATAGCTGGCTTGAAGACTTCTTACTTCATCAACAGCCTACCCTGCCTTTCATCTAAGTAAATTTTGCCATCAGCAATAGATTTACAGACTGAAGTCAGTGGCGCTTGGCGCCCTGAAATAATAATACGTCAACGTTAATTTAAAACCCTTTCTAAATCCACGACTTGCTCTCACAACCACAACAGCTATCAAATTAAATCAATTTGCGTGTCTTAACCACACACGTGCCATCCGATTGTGTGCGTGATTATTAATATGCCCGCATACCGACTAAATCCATAATTACAGACATTTGGAAAATCCACCTCAATTATTTTCTTGCATTTTCATCTATCTATAATTTAGTACATAGTACTAAAGATTCCGTCTGTTTGTAAGCCTGACCCCTCAAGAAGACAAGAAAGCACTTCTATCTATCAAAATGGGTACTTGGATTTATTTTTGTCGGAACCCTACCTCATAAGTTTCTGAAATTGGCAGCAACAATTTATTACTTTCTTTATACTTTCCGCAAGATATATATTTTGATTAATGAACCGGTTCGGCTTAACGTCGTCATCAGCACGTACTTACTTGAGCTTAGTTGAGTTACAATTAACACAATTAAAGTTTTAAAATTACAATTGCAAGTCAAAGAAAAATTTAGATTTACTTTAATATTGCAATATTTTTTAAGTACTTACACGAACCATTTTAATTTATGTTAAATTTTTTGAATAATAATTTCCTTAGATTGACTTTAAATAATTTTAGAAAAATTAAAATTGAAGGTAAAATATGCAAATATTATCTTTTAAAATAATTTACATTAAATCATAATGTGCTGTCTTCGTATATGTTAAAGTTACTTAATTTTAAATTTAAATTAAATTTAATTTATCAATTAAATCTAGGGGGATAATGCAGTGATTTTTTGAAATGAAGTGATAATGACGATATGAAACTTTTTATTTGTAAATTTTTAAAATAAAAATTATTTAATAATTTTAAATGAAAGATTATCCAACAGTTAACAGTTAGTGCGGTATTACAAAATGTGCTTTACAGGGAAAGAGGTTGCGTACCACTGCTGCTGTAAAAAGATTTCTGAAGGAGATAGTACAAGTTTTGGAAAGTTGACGAAATTCGAAGCACTTATAAGTTATATTAGTTTTTAAATTAATTATGAATATACAACTAAAGCAATTAAGTGTAAGAATAAAGTTGGTTGATATTTGCGTTAATGAAAGTAAAGATTACTTTTCACAATTTTGTTTTTTATATTTTATTTTATCTTGAGCAAATATTTGATGTTTCAATTCAAGATATTCACTTTTCGTAAAATGTATACAGAGATAATGATGGTAAGGCTATTTCGGCTGTTGGGCTTTCATCTTAATAATTTTTAATTAATTATGCATAAAAGGATTACGCAATTTCAGCGTGCATTAAATGTGGTTTATACAAGATTAAAGAAACTTTAATCTTTAAATTACGCACTTCATAGCAGACACTTACGGGATTATAATACCCAACTTCAAATATTCAGTATTTTCAAATTTACCAGTGAAACATTTACAAGACAACTTAGAGTAAGTAATATTTATATTGTGTTTACACAATGAAAAGTGATTTCACAATTTATTCAAAATATAATAAACAACGAACAATATCTTCTCATGGACCTTTCTTTTCATAAATAAAATCATAAATCCGCGTAAAAGAAACCACAAACTGAATGCATGTATTTACTAACTTTTACGTAATACATAACTGGAAAAAAATATTGCGCGGTTAGCGCGACGCTCATTTTATCGGTGCTGTCAACTTTGTAAGACGATAACTATGCGGGAATGACAAATAGCGCTATAATCTATTTGTGTCAATATTTGAAGACATGTCATTTGAAGGTATTCAAATTGATTGATGAACTATTGTTTTCTATTTTAAGCTATAATTTTCATAGATATTATATTGAATAATAATCTTCTATATAGGCTGTTCATGCCATCTTTAATCTGGCTTAACCATTTCTTAGGCGAATTTCCTCGTTGTCTGAGCTATTCGCTCGTCCTTGTACAATTATTATCATCTCAATACTGATGTTTGTTTCTTTTTGAGATATCCCCAATATATTTCAACAATTATCTCTTAGCAATGGCGTATTTACCCAAGGGCCAAGAGGGCCATGGCATGAGGTGGAAGGCTTCGAGGGGCGGCGCAAGGCGTCCCTCGCTCTCAGCTTGGGGCGCATTTTATAATCGTTACATACACTGAGAGAACAAATAAAAATTAATTTTTGTTTTTTATAATTAATTTATAGAGTGGCAAACCTTTTGGGCCCAGAGCGCCAAATTTTAAAATACGTCACTGTCTCTTAGTGCAGTCAAATGAGGGTTTTACGGCGGAATAAGAGATAATAAGCTGAAAACTCGTATACACCTTCATTTTGGTATTCTAAAAGTTGTCTCAAAAGTCTCATAAAATCTCCTGTCGGCGCCGTAAGTTATTCAAGGTCGAAGGTCACAAAAATCTGTTTTTCTCGATTATCTCGGTTTCTATAGCACAAATGATGTTAAGATCTATTATAAAAATTGCAGAGCATAAAATTTTCGATAAATTTTGTTTTGAAAAATGTTTCATACGCCCAACCGTTATTGAGACAGAGGGCAGAGAGCCTCAACTTGAAATTGAAATAAAGTGCAAAAATAAATAGTAAAAATATAGCTAATTTGAACAAACGCAAACTCATTTTAGGAAAAACTAAAAACATCCCCGAATCAATCTACCTTGCCAGGGGGGCCGAAACTCGCCACGAAGGCTTCAACTCGGCAAACTACGAAACGCGTGTAGCGTAGCTGATTGGTATGCGAAGCATGTAGTGCCGGAAGCACTTCGATCTTCTTCGTCTGGTGATCGAAAGTTGACAAAGAACTTCTTTGGAATTATGTTGCCATGGTTTTACCACGTCGGTTTGGGAAAACGTACAGTCAACAGAACTCTCGTGACTTGCAATTTCTATGTTCTCCTACGTTAAACATATAAAAATCTTGGATTTTCAAATGCGTTTTTCTCGAAAACTAATTGATAATCCGTAAAATCATATTCTTTATAAGAATTTAAAAAAATCATCTTCAATCTAATGGTATATAGGAAAAAGTGAAATTCGTGGGGTCAATTCCCTGACAGTAACCTAAAAATATCCATATAGCTCTCACACATTTTTCTTTTAGACTCAGGTCAAATTTTGGATTTTAGCCTCGCTAAAACGAAGAAATTTAGTTTTCAAAATTTGAAATGCATCACCTGTGTGGCCGCTGCTTTTACAAATTGTTTGATCAATCCAAGTTTGATGTGCAAAGGTGGCAAGTAAATATTTTCTTTCTGCACGATCCTCTGGTCCTGAGCGACATTTTTCTGATCGGGAATAAATCTTTCTCTAGGAGGCCAGCTCCGTACGATTTAATGTTTGTCTCGAGCTCGGCTGTCCCATTCACATAGGAAGCAGCAGTATTTTGTGAAACCTGATTCCAGATCCATTGAAAAAGCAACAACGTTGAAGTCAGCCCAAAGTTTCCAATTATCATCATGATAACTGAGTTTATCAAGGATTCGGCTGTTATTTTTGTGAGTCTCCTTCATATCTACAGAGTATCCACACAGTTCCCATTGGCCAACAGAACAACTTTCAAGCTTGCCTTTGATGAGTCTAGAAACAGTCTCCATATGTCTGTGTCATCTTCAGTTTTATCATCAATGCATTTGAATTAGGGCAGAACACTAAGCTTTCATCTTCCGAAAAAAGTAATCTCAAGGTTGACTGCCTGTTCCTGTAAGAAGAGAATTTTACACTCTCTTTTAAGAGATTCCACCGCTGAAGTCGAGATTCAAGAAATTGAAATTTACTCTTAGGTAACTCCAAATCTCTGACGCTATCATTTAATTCCGACTTTCTGATTTAAAACTACCCAATAATTGGGTGGCACTAATCGAATTTCGTATAACTGTATAGCAGTGGCGGCTCGTGGCTTTTTCATTTAAGAAGGCTAATCATGAAGTATAGTGTAAAAATGTAATCCATTCCAATGCAATGGCGGCTTTCCGTATGTGGTAGATGTAGTAATTGCACACAATTGCACAATTGATTATCAAAATGACATAATTATTGTAATTTTACCAATTCAAAGTTCCAATCAGCCCGTACTGATAATAAATTTGCAATTTTTGACATCTGATTTTGAGGGTATAAGCTATCAATGTCTCGCAGGGCAAATATTTGTACAGTAGATTTTCTTTTACGAGATTTTTAAAAGGTTGCTTGGGAGTTCCTTCTGAATGGCTTCAAGATTTTTTTTCGAAAAAGTTGAAAAAGCAAAAAAAAGTTGTGAACTTAAGATTTCCTAATTTCTAAAGATTTTCTCGGATTTTCTAAGATTTTTGGATTTCCAAAGATATTTTTGAATTTTCTACTCGGATTTTCTAAGATTTCGAATGTTCTATTTCGTTGGATATTTGCAAAATTCCTTAGGTTTTTCTTTGTAGCAATTTTCTTCTCGGTTTCAAGTAAAGGGTAACCTAAGATAATTTCACAAGAGGTAATGAAAATTTGGAGTACACAAATTTATGTTGTTATTCAAGTGAAAGGTTCCTACTAGATACTTAAAACGTTGATTACAGATCATGAACAACTATGGTTAGATCTTGAAACCGGGAGGTCTGGGAGGTATTCCATACCCCCCAGTGCTTCTTAATCTCTTGATGCATACTGATGCATCTATGGTTTAATCTGTGTAATCAGAGTCATCTCGAAATTATCAGTTTCCTTGTAGATGCTAGGCTGAAGACTCTGCTTTTTCGGTAACCTTCCGTTATGTCTTGGATAAGAGTTGTAGAAGAAGTATCTATCTTTTAATAGTTCTCACAATCGAAAATTTACGTTTTTACGTTATTGAAAATTTTATTAGTTTAATTAATAGTTCAGAATTTCGAGCTCCCGCCCCGCTGCTGTATATGACAAGAGCAGTGCAAACATATGTGCTTTCCAAAATTCCAAACTATTGCTATATATTTTTATTGTTTGGTGGAGGATAAGGGAAGCTGGAAGCTGGAATATGTAGAAAATAAACCTGAAAAATCGATAATTTTTAATGATTTTTTCACAATTTAAGAGTGAAAATCCTCTCCCGAATCTACTTTATGCTACAAATATTAACTTTTAACCTCTTTAGCCCTTCAAAAGAAATGTGAACGCTAAAATTATCTTTTTCATCTCTTCAAATTATCGAAAAATGATAAAAATAGTGGTGGGGGCTTCTCCGAAACCGGTGGGTAATGGGGGAAAACGGGGGTCATATTCGAATTTAAAAGATCATTTTATAGCAGAATCAGCAGGAATGGTGTCAGGACTCGAAAAAAAATTTATTTGCCGCCCAGTGATAAATTTCTTATTCGTATGTTGATTTCGATGACCTGCGAAGCAGTGATTTTGCTGATTTAATATTATATTAAATATTATATTTAACGCATACTTGAAAAAAACCGACGTCAAATGACAATGTATTCTATAATCTTATTTGAAATGGTTTTTTAGTAATTAGGCCAAACATTTCCCCTGAGGACGAGAAAATATTTCGGTTATTTATTTATCAAAACGAAAAATTGATTTATCCCACCAGAGGATTACTTGCTATAAATTTGGAGTCATTTCCAATTCTTGCAGTTTTTGAAGGTAAAAATAATTTAATAACGCAATTCTTGTGAAATATATTTTTATTAAAAATCTCTGCTGTTTGTAATGTTTTAAGTGGATTAGCTATCTAAGGAAACCAAGTTAAATTTTCCTTTGTTTTTGGTACAGCCGAATAGTATTTTATAGAGAACTGGAAACCTGTGATTTATTTAATGTTTTCGTTGTCTCTCGACCCGTCTCCTTCGTATCAAAGAGCACTGGATATATTATGTATAAAATAAATTTATAAAATCAGTCAGCGCTTAACATTTTTTGACGGCATTGCTAAATTAATAATTTAATAAAACTATAAAATTTATTGAACCGTCTGAATTTAATCTTTGAATATTCAGATATTATATTCAGTCTACATAATATATAAATATTTAATGTAAAACGAAGTGCGGCTATTTACCCTATGCAAATTTGTAAATATATGTGAGCTCATTTTGACGCAGAAGCAAAAATTTATAAACAAAATATTTATATTATCTCCAAAAAGCAGGACGCCGAGAATGAAATGTTTTTTTATCTCGACACAATAAAAGTTTCATTCAACTTTTAGACAATTCTATTATATGTCCTGGCGCCATTCATGATTCCACCATCCGACAGCGAAATTATATAAAACTTTGAAGTACTATTCGTAACGTATAGATTTATGTAGAAACTCTGACAATTTTGGTAGACTAATTTTTGCAAAAAAATAAATTTTAAATGTAAAATTTAAATCTGGATAATTCGCATATCCAGAGGCTTACAAAATTGATTTTGTTGTATTTTATGCTATAATTTTTACGCTGGTGAGATAAAAGTTACAGAATTTTAAGTAGATTTCTGGTATTTAGTATGTATTTGGAAAATATAATATTTCTTTACCTGGCCGTTAAAATAATATTATTTTAACGTTTCGTTATTTTTAATTAATTTTTATTTTTACTAGAATTAAGAAAAATGAAAAATTGGTTCATAAATGCTCCTATTAGGATTGTAGGATTTATTTTTATAATTATATATAAAAAATATGTACAATTTGTTAATGGAATAATCCAAGTCAGCAAAAATACGAATCTATTAGTCAAAGTTAGGATTAACACAATAAAAACTTTTGTAGGCGATTGTCCTCAGCAGCAGTAAACTAGGGGAAATTTCAAAGATTTTCCGTCCGCATTTGAGTAGCCAAGTTATTGTTTCAACTTTTTTATTAGAATTAGTTTTATTAATTAAGCGAATTATTATTTTAAGGATGGTAACTTTATAGTTAAAAATAAATGGAAATTAAATTTTTGTTACTTTTTTAAATTATTTAATTTAAATTACTTTTACAGAATAATTCCAATAAATGGTTTTCCATATTCAAAATTTCATTGCGGTTTTACATCATGCAATACAAATATACAAATTTTCTCAAACAAAAAAAAATTTAAGAAATTTTATATGAAAATCTTTTAATAATATTTTAAAATGTTGATAAAATAAAGCCGTAAATTAAATAGAAATTTAACATTAACTTGTTTTTTCGTAAATATTTAGTAAATAAAATAAAAATAAATGTAATAATAAATAATTAAACATAAACATAAATTAAAATATTTTTTAAAAGCCACACACATTTGTATTATTTGGTAACTTAACTGTTATTCAGGTTAGTCCAGTCAATACGAATCCAAAAATGATGTTTGCTTGCAATAAATCATAAAGTTTCGTCTTAGGTACCTGTTTAACCAATGAAAAGTCGTCATTCCTCCGAGGTCTGGAAGTGTCCGCCATCTTGAATTTTAAGTGGCAATTTATGGTTTTTCAATAATATCTTCAAAAATATTAACTTTACGAAAAAATAGTTCGTATAAAAATTGAAGCTCGTTCAATTCTCAATAAGAAAGTTTATATTCAATATTAGCGTCAATAAAATATTTAACCGACAAAATCGATCCGCTTGTCGTGAAATGTGGTTCTGCTTCTCATTATGACAATAGTATAGCGGATGATCGTCAAAAGCGTTCACTAACTTAATCACGACGTAGAACTAAACGAATTATAATATCAAAATGTTCGTATAGACCTAATGGACCAAAATACGAAGTTTAGAACATCGGCAATTGTGAGAGACAAAAGTTATAAGCTAAAAGCAAATAAAAATTTAATTTTATTTGACCAATTGAAAGAACTCTTGAAATCGTTTCTTACTTGAAAATTACTATAGGTATACCAAGATGATTTTAACACTATTATTTAGCTTGAAATGTTCACTTTTCAACGATATAAAAATATGTATTAATTAAGTTCTAATTAACTCTAGTTTAATATTATACGATCAGTGAGAAATTTGAATTGTCGAAATATTTGCAATCAAAGAAGTGTCTGATGGAAGTAGTAGCGAAGATGCCAATTTTTAATTTTTATTTTTCATTCCTCATTATGTTGTTGAAAACTTGAAAAAGAAAAAGTCATTTTTCGAAAGCTCGTTAAAAAATGTGTTTTATTTGTGTCCTGTAGCTCAACATTGATAATTCTAATTTATATTATTTTCAAGAGCTAATAATTTTATTTAATATTATGTTGTTATTTATGTGTATTATTTATTTTTTCTCCAAACGTCACGAAAGTCAGCTGTTTCATTATCAATTATATAGATACAGCTCATGCGGATTATGCTATCGGTCTTTATGTTTTATTGTTCACATGTGTTTATTTATAAAAATAAGAGTATAGTGTAAGCGTATGAAATATTCTCCATAAAATTCCGCTTTTTGTCACGTGCACGAATTTTCAAATTTTAGTGTTTTAAAAATGCCATTAAAGAGAAACTTTGCATTTGGAATGAAAAAATTTCACACAAATGTTTCACTGCTCGTATAATATTAAATTAAAGTTAATTAGAATTTAACTAATAGATATCTTTATATATCGTTAAAAAGCAGGCATTTCAAGCTACATCATAGTGTTAAAATCATCTTGGTACCTATAGCAATTTTCAAGTACGCACGGTTTCAAAAGTTCCTCCAATTGGTTAAATAAAACTCATTTTATTTTTCGTTTTTGGCTTATAACTTTTATCCCTCACCATTTCCGATGTCCTAAATTTTGTATTTTGGTCCATTAGGACCATTCGTGATTGGGTTAGTGAGCGCTTTTGACGATCATCCGCTATACTCCAGTCATAATGAGACTCAGCACCACATTTCACGACAAGTGGATGGATTTTGTCGTTAAATATTACATTGACGCTATTTTTATACGAACTATTTTTTCGTCAAGTTAATATTTTCAAAGATATTATTGAAAAACCATAAATTGTCACTTAAAATCCAAGATGGCGGACACTTCCGGACCTCAGAGGAATGGTGACTTTTTTTGGTTAAACAGAAACCTAAGACGAAACTTTTTTCCAAGTTTCAAAACTTTATGATTTATTGCAAGGCAAAATTCCCTATTGACTGGACTAGGTATTGTCATTGTACATACTATCATAATGTAGCATATGGACTAAAATAGAAACGAAATATAGCAAAATATCAATAAAAACATATTAAACAAAAATAACTCCGAAAATTATTCTGATCCGAAAAACTTTGAGGTGCCAAACTTATCCCATCTATTATATAGGGTATTATTATTCGCGTATTACGTTAAGTGAACGTCGCGTCACCACGCGGATAAATATTGAGTTAATCTAATACGTATAGGTGGTATTGACAGTTTTCTTTATAAACCAAACGTTTCAATTCCTGCGGTGTTCTATTTGATGAATTATGATTTCACATCCGTTTTACGTTAAAATAATTCAGAATCAAACACAAAAACAACATCAAGTGTACGTAATAAAGTCACCATCTTGCTGACATTTGGTATCGTCACAAGCGCTACCAACGCAACGGTAAAATAAATAAAAAATTATTGTCTTCGTCAGTTTCTGTTTCAGATTTGTCTGATGCTTCTAGTTCGTGCAAATATTTCTTCAAAAGTTTCCTTAAAATTTTCGAAATGTTTGGATTTATGCGAATATTCGCATTTTTAAGACCGAATATTTCGGAAATTCAGGAAATTATAATTATTAGATATGTCCAATTCGCCGCAGGTCAACTGAAAAAAGTTGGTATTTTATGAAAGAAATTTTGATTTTTAACTCAAAATCAAGAAAGCATTAACTCACCGTGTAAAAGTAACGAATTAGCTTTTGGTGGGCAATATATTCAGGTTAAAAAGAAATGTTTCGCTTTTACTTTGTTTTCAACGTGGGATTCGGTAATGTTCGCGCAATTCTTATTGACCAGTCTTCGACTATCTTTGTAGCAGTTTTCAATCAATATGGTTGAGAAACAAAGCAGAAAAAAAGAGGAATATAAATATAGGATGTCCGAAAAGTACCGCCCATACTTCTACCCTCGGTAGAAGTTGAAATTCTAAGACGAAAAGTCTTTTGTCATTTTTCCACTTGATACACCGTTAATTAGTTATTGATTAGCAACCAATCAGAAGCCCGGTTAAGTAGACGAAAAGAGACAAACGCTTGCAGATCATACCTTACTACACTTCCTACTGCTTTTAGTCTTTGAAAGCGTGCTTTCGGAGGGGGGGGGGTTAATGGTATATGGTTTGAAACTTGGAAGACTAAGACTGCAACTCCACATCCTCTGTTGAAACGCATGTGAGAGGTGAGAGGTTAATTCATACCTGACGAAGAGAAATCTTTTAATCTGCAAATAAAAGTAAATAAATAGCATTTTTTAATAATAACATTCTTAATTAGAATTAAATTTAATTTGCTATTTATTTAAACTCTCAGCGACCAATATTTAGTTGTTTTAACTTATCTTTCTTTGTAGTTCGCATTGACAAGTAATGCAAATTCGTTGTGCGAAATAACTCTTTTTATTGTGCAAATAATTAGTTTTGTTTTGCTGACAAATCAATCTTTGCTTCAACAAATGGGTTTTAAATAAATAATATTACATTTTTTTTATAATTTTTCTTAAATTATGTTTTAGAAAGTCATTTTTCAAACACGATCAGATCACAAAAAATTTTCATTAATAAATAATAAATTTTCCATTACTAGCCATATAGGATATCATTTTTATGTGGGTTGGCAGATTGAAAAGAGATAGGTACTGTTCTAATTACAAGTCAACATTTTTTCATTATACATCACCAGTTAATTAATAATGAACAAATTTATATGTTTTGATAATTCGGTGACTGAAAAATATATTATTTTATGAAATGATTTAGTATAATAGAGATTTTAAAATTTTTATTATATTTGCATATTATAAATTGTTAATTTCACGATCGGCGATTTACCATCAAAATAAATCGTGAAAAAGAAAAGTTTGTTAAATAATTCTTTATTATATTTTATATAAAATACCTGATGATGCTATAAAACGAAACCGGTAGAAAATAAATAAAACATTATACAAGCAAATTCGCTAACGACATTCGTTAATTTTAGAAATACTAGGTAAATTTTAAATTTTTAAATTAGAATCTCATTTTATACTGCAATCAGAGAAACACCTTAATTGTTAAATCTTAATTAAATGTGTTTCTAATGAACGTACGACCAATTTCTACAGATTTAAAATTGTGTTTCTTTTTTAAATGTTTATTAGCATCTTACAATTTATTATAATATCCCTTTGTATTTTTTTAATCGCAAAATTCAACTTACCCACTTATCCAATTGATTGTGGCGCCCCACGCCTTCCCGTACTAGTCGCCACTCTTGTAACTTATTAAAAATTTGTTGAGATATGAAATTGGTTCAAAAGGTAGATTAAGTATACCACTACTAGATGGCGAGGAAATCTTAAGTTTACACAGAAAGAATATTCTGTACAATTGTTGAGAAAATCAACCCAAATTGGTCCTAAAACGGTGGCAGGCACAAATTGTGCAATTTTATTATACAATTTGCAACTTTGTAAAAAAAAATTAAATTGCATTTCTCTTTGTGTAGATAAAAAGGAGTTACGTGGTTTACATCTCATGTCCATTGAAAATTTAACACATATTTACATGAACTCTTTTATTCAGAGTAATCGTAACTTTTCAACATATTTATTGTTTTCAAAATATCCTGCGTATTATTCCCGCAGAATATAGCATAGACATGTACTTCCTTCAACCTAATTTTCTATTCGTGACGACGGGTAGAAAATATAAAACTAATCTTATGTTATTCACAATTTTATCGTGTAAAATGCTTTATTGATTTTAATACACCGAGTGCCCGATTTTTGACCTTTACCATTAACATCTTAAGTTTTTCAATGGAAAACTGATAAATCTAGAGTTTATAATATATTCACGGTTAAGTTAAATTTTTGGATTTCGGCGCGGCGTTTACACTTTTGCTAATTAAAGTAAATTTTTCTACAATTCCATACTCGGTAGGTATTGAATTTTCATATATTGTTTTCTACACTAGATTCTAGAACCAATAAAACCAAGTGTAAACAACTTATAGGAATTATGTGAGGATATATCGTTTGGTTCTCTCAAGTGAAAAATCTTTATTATTTAATGGACCCGGGACATTTTCAAATGATTTACTGCCTGCAGAGTCGGGAATATGAAATTAATATTTTATTTTTATTATCGTATACTTGCAGCTGGAATATAATATCTTGGGGTAAATATATTACAGATGTACATATATATTTATTAAACAAATTACTAAAGAACTTCCTTTCAATAATTGTATTTACTCGCGTTAACTTGTCCTAGTTTGCATATTAAGTAATTGAATATTCAGAGCACGACACAAAGTTGACTGTAAATTACATCACTCATGTGGAAAACTTTTCAATCAGAATTTCCATACTTTGAAGTGCCTATAGGGTATTTACTTACTACGTACATTTATTGTCATAAAAACATATTTTGTTAATCAAATAATGATATTGTATTTATTTGCGCATAAATGTAAAAGGATGCCAAAACAAATAGAGCAGGGGTAGATTTGAAGAAAATCTTAAAGGAAAAGTTAACGAAGTTATATTCCAAACGGTGCAATATCTCTTTACTTACTCAAATTGTTTAATCGTAGTTTAGGATAACTCAACTTATCGTCTTGCGAAGGATTTCTATCGGCTTTTCTGAATGAAATGAAAGACTTCAAATTTCAAATTCACTTCAAACTGGAAGTCGAAAAAATTTCAAAATAACTTTTCTTTAAAAATGGAAAAGGAAAGTTTAACTTGACAATAAACTCGTCTCATCACCGGCAATCGATTATTATGAGCATGAGACTCTTTTAAAACAAATTTTATTCTTATTTTCTTTTGTTTTATTATTAAATTCTTACGTTTTTCTGGCATTTAATCAAAATAGTTTGCTCACCCCTGGTCTAGGAGCTATTTTCCATCGATAAAATCATTTATACAATTTTCGATTGAAATGCCTCTTTCAGTTGTTAAAAAAAAAAAAAAAATTAAGAAATACTATTTATATTTCACCAAGAAATTCGTTTAAATTTAATTATACAAAATCAATTGCATATTCTTAAATTGTGAGGCAGTGGGCCGAGCAATATTGCAAGGTCTACTGGTTAAAATTGAAAAGTTGTGAAAATATTATTAAATTGACAGGAAAAGTTGATTGAGCATAAATTTTTAACGTAGGAAACTTTTAATGATACGGATGATTTTAACAATAAAAAGTTTGTGCTTTAGCACAAAAAACTTTTTGTATTAAATGAGTTCTACACTTGCACGGTTAAAATATACTGCTTGTAAAATTTAATGCGTCGTAAAAATTAATTTGAACATTAAATTTTTAAATTCATTTTAAAAATTGAAAATATGGCACGTCCATTATATAAATAATGGATAGGAAAAGCTTCAAACGTTCTTCCTCTGATAATCTATATAATTATTACTGCAACATTTCTTTGCAGTGCAAAGGGAAAAAAACAATCCAACTAAATTTCCGCATAAATATTTATAATACTGTAATTTAATAATCATTGAATTAATATAAATAAATAATATACGAGGTGTTTCAGTGACGTTGCGCTAAAATTCAACGAATAGATAAAGAAGCTTTAGGCGATTTCTGCTAAGTCATGATAGTTTGCTTTCATTTTGACTATTTTAAAATTCTGCGTTATATACGTAAAATGATTATTCATGTGAAAAGTAGTTGATGCAATTGACCCTAGGTATAATTATTTGAACATGAAATCGCTATAAACAGTAGACTATTTTTAAGCACAGGGGTACGTAATATGCAAAAAGGGTTCCATAGATTCACAAAACTGTAATTAATTGATGAACATTTTCATATTTGGTATTTTTATTACGTAAATAACATAACTAAAATAAATAATCAAAATAACTTTTCAATTAATTCATAATTTCATCAAAATAAATTTGACTTTTCATATTTTCTTCACCTTGAGATATCTATCGGGTACGAATCCGTTCGACAAATTAATTAGGTAACCAATCAGATTTTTTTAATTTAATTGCCTTTGATTGGTTAATCGAATTATTTGTCGGACGAATTAGTATCCGATAGATATCTCAAGGTAAAGAACCTTACCATTGGTGGCGCTTACGACGTTACCAAATGTCAACAACATGGCGGCTCTATTACGTATGTTTTGAACACCAAAATAATACAAACTTTGGTTTATAAACAAAACTTTCTGTTCCAACTATATATCAGATTAACTCAATATTTTTCCGAGTTGTTCGGGTTAGTTTTGTTATAAATTATTCTTGGTTTGCCTGATGGGAATTCAAAATTCGAAACATATGATATCACACGTAGCAAACTAATTTGCATAGGTAGTCAGTTTTTCAATTATTAATTCTTTTAGAATGTAAAAATATTAAAACTTTTCAATTATCTTAATTACCAAAATTTCTTTTATATTTTAAATCAGTTATAGCTAAAATCCTGACAGGGTAAATCCGGTGAAAAGAAATCTCTACAAGATAAAATCCCTAAAAGAAAACTAGAAAAAGAGGTATTTCGAAGTTAATAAAATGTTATTTTATTTGATTGATTTTTAAATGATTGTTCAAATTTTCTAATAACTTTGAGAGCTAGAGCTAAAGCAATCTACTTTATATCAAAATTGAATTGTCTGTGTGTAAAAGTGTATGAAAGTGGCTGAACATTTTTATCATATTTGCATTAACTATGATTATTGTTATTAATATTTGATAATTAACATGTTAGATTAAAATTATTTTATAAAAAGAGTGTTTTGGCTTCAGTTAAAATGAGTCATCTTCTTTCAAACTTTTACCATCAGACATCAACATTTTTCCAAAAAAAAATTTGAATTTTCAAATTTTTACATAAAAATTTAATTTTTTAAATTATTTTATTTCAATTAAAGTAATCAATTTTTTGTCAGCCAACGTCAGACAATTTTTGACAAAATTTTATATACCGAATCCATGATGGCGATATTCTTGGTCATATTTTTTTAATAAAACCTTATTTCTCTAAAAAACAATTTTTAGAATTTGACAATTTGACAATTTGACAATTTGACCATTTGACAATTTAACAATTTGACAATTTGACAATTTGACAATTTGACAATTGACATTTTGATAAAAAAAACAACCCAATTCAATAGGCAAGCCACAAGACAAATCTTTGTATACTAGATTTCCTTTTATGATATTTTGAAAGATTTCTCCGGATTTCACCATTTTTTACCCAATGCTTGGTTGGGTCTTCTAATTTCTTTGGATTTCCTGAAACTTTCTCGACTTTCCTGTTTTCTAATATTTCTTTAAATTTCTTGAAATTTAATAAAATTTCAGGGGTTTTCCCGGTTTGTTGCAGGTTTTTTCACTTTTTTTTCACCAGATTTCCTCAACAATTCCACAAAAAACACTTGAAAATAAATGCATTGGCTCTGAATAACCAGACAAAAATAAAAAAGAAATTCTAAAACCCGCTTGGCGGGAATAATGAAATTTGCGAAATTATTCCGTCACCGAAAAATAACGTGTTTTTCGATGTTTTCATTATAATGAGTAACAGACAAAATCTTCTTAGCCATAAAAAAAGTTAGGGCGGACTTTGTTCTGTATTGATTGGTTCAGTTGGATTAGTCTTGGGGCAGTTTTAGGTATTAGGGATCTGTTAGTTTTATACAGGTTAGTTTAATGTTATATTCAGGTGGGAGTAGTACTTTTTTCTGTTAGATAAAATTGTTAGCTCTTGAAAATAATATAAATTAGAATTATCAATGTTGAGCTACAGGACACAAATACTTTTTTCTGTGTATTAATTTTCCATACCCGCAGGTTTTCGTAGGAACCGTTAACAAAATAAATCCACACTTCTTTTCATAAAGTTCATGGAAATCAGAACATGTTCACGTTAGCCGGAGGCTGTTACATATTATTAAATATTTTAAATTGTATTATATTAATTATAACTGAATTAAATTTAAAAACAGATTCCTGTCATTCTAGAATAAGTTTAAGCGGTCTCAGGGATGTTTTTAATAATAATCGTGTCGACTTAGATCTTTTTGTTATTAACTCTAACTGTTATTAATTCCCTCCTTAACACGGCCCTAACCCAGAAGAAAAATAACGATTATAATAAAGGAAAGAATATCGACGCGCTCTGATAGTAAGTTTCTCAGTCTGACTTATGTTAGAAGACTTGCAAAGCAATTAATTGCTATTTTAAGATCTACTTCAGAGATTACATTAAGGTTAAGTTGTCCCAATAAAAACTCGAGGATTTTCTCTAAAACTAGATCCAGTCTCTGCGTGTTAAAGATCATGCAAATGATTTAAAGAACGCCTGTATGCTTCGAGTTGCTGCTGAGGAGGGGAAGGATGAGAGTACTAAAATACCCACTTCTCTATGTAAACATATGGATTAAAATCATACCATCTACTATGACAAAATTGACATTAATATTTTGTTTTTTGCAACCTTGAAAATGGGTCAATAAATAAATCCGAAACGTCGGACAATTATTATAATTGTTTTATTTTAACCACTGACTCGACTAATTCTTTATCACCTTAGATCTTTATAAATTCTTAATTTTTGAGTTCGGCCGGTTTCAGGAAAGTTTTTGCCAAAATAGTAACTCTAGAAATCAAATTGCTTCAACTTTTATTATTCTCTAAGTCTCAGAGAGAAAAATAATTGTTCAATTTTACATTCCATTGTCGGGTCAATAGTGCTTATCGCATTTTATTCTAGTAAAAAATTCAAAATGGCTTGTCGCACCGGTAGCCTAGCGAAAACACTGCCTACAGTAGTTGGCCCTATCATTGTCAATGCGGAATCCAAACAGCGGCACTTTCGGAAAATATAGCCCCGTCCGGGATTCGAACCTAGATACCTCTATTCAACGCATCCAAAGTTCAAACCAGGTAAGACTAACATAAGTCAACCGACGTTGTTTGCCATTGTCAAATATCAGATATATAATATTATGTAAGATCTAAGCCTACGCACGTTTTGCGTTAATTGATATGATGCAACCGGATTGCGTATGCAAATATGGATTGTAATTTATAATTATGAATGATAAAGCTTTCGAACGAAATTGTAGAAAGAAAAAATTTTTTAAAAGGAAATTGGTCGGTCGGAAATTCGATCGAATAATTAAAAATAGTATATTGTTTACTGAGGGAGAAAAGTGGGTCATTTTCTCTTTGACGTGACGTTTGCTGACTGAAGTATGAAGTCGGAAATCGACGTCAAGAAGCAAATGCACTATGCTCCTGAGGTAAACATACTATTCTTTCTCTGATGGAGAGCAAAAAACTTATACTGGAACCAAACGGCGCATTTAAAAATAGGCAGTCAATAACTGACGACATCAAGAGTCAAAAGGGTGTGAGGCAGGGTTGCATTTTATCTCCATTGTTGTTTGTTGTTGAACATTGAAGAGTTCGAAGTGATGATCGCCAACCTCTGTTAGGAGATGGCACCGTAAGAAAAAGAAGAGAGCAATAGATCCAACATAAAAAGATTATAAATTTATATGCTGATAAAAAAAGAAAGAAAAAAAATCAGGGTGCAAAGATTAATTTTGTTCCCCATCGAAGGAAAAAAAAGGAACAAATAGCATCTCTCTCTCTCTCTCTCTTCAGCCTTTTCTATCCATTGTAGGATAATCAGCCTCTTTCTCTTTGAGAGGGGTTTTAGCATTTAGACTCCAAGGTTGCTTAATTCAAATTGAGGAATGTCTGGAACTCTGTTGTTAATAGTTGATGGCGGAAATCATCAACCCAGGTAGCTCGCCGGCTTTATGTTGTGTGTATTAACGAAATTCGTCATTATTACTACTACTATATTTTGATCATATGAAACTTTTCGCTAATATTACGACAAGCATTTCGTTAATATTGCTACGGCAGTTGTAGTAGTAATAGTTACGAATATATTCGTAATATTTACAAATATATTCGTAATATTTACAAATATATTCGTAATATTTACAAATATATTCGTAATATTTACTACGTTCTTCGTTAATAGTACATTTACTACATTAAATACTACATTAAACTACAATTTTACGATTTTACGAAAAATTAGTAATAGTTACAAAATTTTCGTTAATATAACGAATTTGCGTTTAACAGCCGCATTTCGTAAATATAACGACTGAAAGTTAAAAGACTCTTCCCGGATTCGAACCGAATACCTTAGTCAGCAGTTGTTCGGCTAACTGACTAAGCTAATGACCGTCTACCATAACATTCTATGGAATGACATAATTATTTTGTAAAAAAAACAATTTAAATGAGTAGAAAATTCAAAATTATTTTTAAAATTGCCCCTGCTTGGAATTTAATTAAATGAGGAAATTCTTCTAACTTTAAAAACTGCATGTAAAGTTTTGAAAAATATTAAAACCAGGTAATTATAACGATTAAAATAAATTATGATTACCGAATTTAGAAAATTTTTAATTTGGGTAATTATTATTATTTTAATTGGAGAAAATTTCTCCGTGTAACATCCACAAGTTGGTCTACTCGTCCAGTAAAACTCGACCTTTGGCTTGAAAAATAATATACTACTACCATTATATTTTCGTGTAAGCAAAGGAAACAGTTTGATTTCTATTTCTTTTATTTTTATTCCTCTGCAGCTATTGTTATAATTAATTTTATTTACTTGGGGGAATCCCTATTTGCTGAACTTCGAATGTTTTCCTTGCACTTCCCATTGTTGTATTTAGATACAAATAAGTATTAAGTTTTCTGTTGATTTATTTACAACCCAATATTTTTGTATGATTAAATATTCATTTTTCTGAAATTTCTCGATAATATTATTCAGAACACGAACTCTCTGTAGTATATTAATCACCTTGATCATCTCAATTATTCTCAGATAAACCTGAAGATGAAATTTTGTATATAAATAAAAAATAATATGTTTAGAATTTATGTTCTACGTCAAATTTCAGCACTGAAATTAAATTACCAGCATTTGCCATTTAATTTAAATGTAGATGTGTACGACTTATAACTAAATGAGGTTATTGCTGCAATGAATATCGATTAAATCGTAATTTTGAATACTCAGTTAATTTAAATTTATTTTTAAAAGCAGCAATGAATTTTAACTTATGAACCTGACGATGCTATAAAGTAGCGAAAACGGTAGAAAAAATTGACGCAATTACTTGGAAAAAAATTATTTTTAAGAATTTCTTTTGTTGTTTAAGGAATAAAAACTTGTACTGGCATCTTCTGCACAGAGAAAACTTATGAAGGGCAGACATCAATTTCGCAGACGCTTTAGTCTTCAACCCTCGTTTCTTAAAGAAGAACCAGAAGATGATCGACATCATCGCAGTAGGTAAGACGATTTAACGAATTTTTAAATTTCCGCTTTTTATTGATGCGAAATGTTGAAATTGCTTTTATTTTTTATCGGCGTTCTTGTTCAATAGTAATAGGAAAATCGTGTAAAGCTCTTAATGGTTACCGGTTCACATTTTTTAAATTTCATTCCGACGATTTCAGTTTCATGCTGGGCTGTGATTTAATCAATGATGAAACTGTTGCTTTAGAATCTACAAGTTCCGAGTTACTTGTTGGCGATAATGGACTATTTAATTGTTTTTGTTTTTTTTTATCAACAGTTTATTTTGAGTGTGTACTACGTAAAATAAATTTCCATTATTTCAGAATAAATATAATAAATTTCCTAACTTCCATTTTTTTTATTCAAATCAAAATTTTATTTATGTAAAGCATTTTTTTTAAATTTCCACTTTCACATGGCCATAGCTTCGAAAATATTGATTTTTCGGTAAAAATAGTTTAGTTCTTTTTTAAAGAGCGTAAAATAATCCACAAACTAGATTCAGAGATTTTATTGTCTAAAATCAACAGTTTCCGAGTTATAACTTAAAGTAGGTAAAAAAATGTTGAAAATTTCAAGCTTTTTTTTTTATTTGGTTTTTAAAAACCCTGTGTCTTTTAAACTAAACATTTTAAGAAAATTCTGATCCCCACATTTCGGATAGGAAATTTAACGGACTACAACTTTTGTTTAGTAAAATTTTTTTTTAAATCAATTCATTTCTTAGCAAATCAGAAAATAAGAAACGAGGCAGCTATAAAATAATAAATTAAATTCAGAAAATTAATTTTTTTAAAAATACAACTTACGAAATTAAATTTATTACTTTTACATCAAAAAAAAATTATTAAAAAGGTAAAATGAAAAAATAAATTGAAAAAAATATTAAATCCCACAAATTACAGTATACAATAAAGTAATCAATACAAAATTTAAATACCGACTTTGATAAGCTTTGGGCTCAGATGTACAAAATAATTGTTTGAATTAATAGCAGAAATGCTCAAAGAATCTGAAGCCTTATTTATCATCTGCAAGGATTGCAAAATTCACTAAAAGCACGTATTAGGTAAAAAAGAATGAAAATTTTATCGAAACCACTTTTAAATAATTTTGCTTAACATTTAATTTCCTGCGAATAAATTAACTTCTGATAGAATTAAGTAGGTTCACCATTTTGCAATAAAGTAAATTTTTGGCTGAATTTTCAATTATTCATATTTATAACATCACTTGTTTGTACCCTCGTAATTAATTTAACAGTGTGTAACTTACAATTGAAATTTGCATGCTTTTATTTAATCTGTTCGAGTGCGGTTTTATAATCCCCTTGAATATTATTAAACGCAAAATTTACATTCTCTTTCATGCATTACATTATAGTTTCCTGTTACTGTTAATATTGAAAACTCAGAACTATATTATTTGATGAGAGTGAAAAATTATACCGCTTCAATAGCTTTTGATTTTATTTTCGTGACAAATCTGATGCCACACTGTTAACTGGTATTTAATTTCAAAGCAAATGAGTTTTAAAATTATTTTTGCATTTTAATAACAATTAAAGAGCAATATTAAATGTTGTATATCCACAGATGTGGAAAAATCTCTTTCGATTGATAGAATTTTATTCTCATCCTCGAGAGGCAAGATTACGCTTCAACTATTTTTGTTTTAGAGTAAAAATTGCAAGATTTTAACAAAAATTTAATCAGCTTTTCGAACAACTGCTCAAACCAGTATGCAAAATTTGAAATCAATCAATCGTGGACGAAAGAAAAGAGCAAAACCTATTGTAGTAGCCTTACTCAAGTTAAATACTTCAACAGATAAGACGAATTAGACGGAAACAACATATTAGTTCGTCCTCAGTGGCTATTTGGTCTGTGTACATTTGAGAGCACCATTACATACTCTACGAATTCCTGTTCGAATCTCCTAGTGGTCGACTTTTTATATTACATTTTATATTATTTTTAATGATATATCAGTTCACAAGCAAAGATAAAGATGATGCCTTTATCGTATTTTACATCTATTCTAACATCAAATTATTACTTTTTTTATATCCGTTTTTATACCATTTTTATAATTATTGTAAGCCAAGATCTTTGGTTCGATCCCGAACTGAGCAGGAACTCTGTTTTCGCGAAGGACGGAATTTCACTTTAGTCTCCCAAGGAGCATCAGTCCCGCGTTTGATTTATACAGTAAAGGTGGCGTCCATTAATTACGTGAAGTGATTTTGGCGATTTTTAGACCCCCCACCCGCCTAGGTGAGATATCGTAAGATTTGGCTTGACCCCCACCCCCCCTTCTAATCTCACGTGAGATTTTTTAAAATACGTATTTTTAGTGTAAATACGTTAATCTGCGCTTGATTGCGTTGGATTTATTAAAAAAAGCATAATTTGCTTAATTATTTTTATTTAAGAATAGTTAACACGAAAAAATTACGTGATATTTTTCAAGACCCCCCCCCTCTCCCCCATGTGAGATTCGGTGATATTTTCAAAATTTATAGAGGAATAGATAGTTCCTACTGGTTAGTTACGGAGAGACGTGAGGGATCATCGGGACGGTGAGGAATCTACAGGACGGGATGGCACTGAAAGAAGGGACGGGACAAGAAAAAATATCCCGCATTTCTCTCAAGTTTTCAAGATACTTGATTGTACAAATTTTTTTCAATAATTTCCCTTTCCAGAGGAAGTCTCAAGCCTTAAGATATTTATGTGGCCTAGAGTACACAAAATGCTGCTGTCGATATATTGATGCTAAAACTTAGAAATAATAGCGCTACTGGCCTTGTATCAGCGGCGGCTCGTCAGAGATGGCAAAGGAGGCTTAGCCTCTTCTGAAATTTTGAACTATTACTTAAACTAATAAATTTTTCATAAAAATAACAACGTAAATTTTCAATTGTGAGAACTATCAAAAGATAGATACTCTTTCGATAGCACTTATCCAAAAATTAACACTAGGCTATCGCAAAAGCAAAATTCTCAGCCTATCATCTACATGCAAATAACGTAGTCGTCATTTCGATTTCGAGTAAACTCCGATTACACAGATTAAACCGTAGGTGAGTATGCATCAAGAGATTAAAAGGTACTCAGAGGTATTCCAAACCCTCCAGCCCCCCCCCCCCCAGTTTAGAAACAAACAAATTTTTTTCATGATCTTTCCCTTGAATGACACCGCATTGTCATTATTTTTTGTGAAATTTTCTCAGATTTCCTTTCACTTAAAACCGAAAAGAGAAGCGCTAGGGAAATCTAGTGTATAAACGAAGAAAAACCTGAGGAAATCCTGAAAAATCCTAAAAAATTGAAAATTCGAGAAAACGTAGAAAATCCTAGATAATCCGAGTAAATGTAGATAATTCAAGGAAATCTTTGGTAATATTTTACTAAATACAATTATGGTACATGTTAGAAAAATTAATAATTGAAAAATCTTACTGTTTTTATGGATAAAATATGCAATTACATGAATTAGTTTGCTACACATAGGCCTTAGGTGTTTCGAACTTCAGATTCTCATCAGGCAAACCTGGAATAATATTATTAACGCGAACAGTATTCAATTCAATAGAAAAAAAATAAAATTCCAAGTTATTTGACATTTCTTTAAAATAAAAAAAAATTTTTTCTTAACTTGATTCCAAAATCAATAAAAATAACAATTTTTGCAAATCTACTTATCTACACCGAGCAAATAAAATTTTAATAATGAAGCTAATTGTAACTAAATTAATCCAAATTCCAATATCTCGGGTATTCTGAAATTCGATACACCTAGGTGTCGTAAACTCTTCTTGTATTTGCATATTTTATCGATAAAAAACAGTAAGATTTTTCAATTATTAATTTTTCTAACATGTAATTCAATTAATATATTTAGTAAAATATACTTTATGATTAGCCTCCTTAAATGAAAAAGTCAAGAGCCGCCACTGCCTTGTATGCCCAGAGCTGAGCAGTATGTTGGTCGGGAATTGAACCCACAGCTATGACATAGCAACTGAGCATTGCTGGTATGGTAACCAAAACATCTCAAAAACATTAGAGCAACTAGGGGCCTAAAGCCACAATTATCTCCCCAAAATTAATTGATTGAAGGCAGTGTTGGTGGTATTTGCTTCTGGATTGGACCGTAAAGGACATTTAAAAATTAAAAAAAAAATTAGTATGTATTGGTCCTTTAAGTTTAATAAAAGTAGTAATATTTTGATCCAAACGTCGTCGCGTCAAGGGACCGCTATCATCAGCACGTACGAACTTAGTTCTAGCATTAATTTATCTTACGAGGCCCAGATAGCTTATTTGTATTTAAATTTTACATTTGTACTTAGATATTCACGGATATATATTGTCATGACGTCACAAAGAGGAAATCCTCTACGCCTATGCAATGATACGACATTACAAATCCGTGACTTACCATTGTAATAAACAATTTTTGATTTTCATTGACTTTTGGAGTGCCGGTGTGTTCCCCATATCTTCTTCATCCAGAGATGTGCCGAACCGACACTTTTGAGGGGGGAACAGTTTTGAAATTGCCAACTATTTTGCTTTTTTTAGCTTTTTCACCTTTTATTTCAAGGAAATGCTACAATTAACGCGATTTGTGATTGTTCAGTGAATCCTCCATGCCCCCCTTTAGGCACGATCTTGTTTTTATTGCATTTAGGCCTTTGACGACCTCACCCAGATAACATGAAAGCTTACCACAAGGTTGTTGTTGGCTTGTCACGACAAGCTTTAGGTAATTAGCTTGTGGAAAGCTTGCAGCAAGGCTTTCGGTAACAAGCTTAACATGAAATCCTTGTAAAAAGCTTGCTGCAAGGCTGTCGCCGACAAGCTTAATATAAGAAACCCTTGTCGCAAGCTTTACGTAAGGTTTTCATCGACAAGCATGTCACGTAAAGCAAAAAAAAGCTTGTCAAGTGTCAACTAGACGAGCTTTTTGTAAGCTTGCAGGCCTTCAATGACAAGCTTGCTGCAAGCTTATAAAAACCTTAAATTGCTATCTGGGCTGGGGTGGCACAAGACTGAATCGTGCTGTGACAACTTAGTAACTGAGCTGTTTGGCTATAAACCTTTGTACAAGCATACTTGCTAACTCTCAGATATTAACTAGGACCAATCCCCGTCCACCATTTGTAATCCATAACCCTACTTTATTTAAATTTAAATACATACAATCAGTGGCGGCTCATGAGAGGAGGCAAGGGAGACTTAGAGCTTCTTCTGAATTTCTAGACTATTACTATTAGAATTTTCAAAGAAAGGAACAAGTGGATTTTCAATTGTGAGATCTATCATAAGGTAGATACTCCTTCAACAATACATATCCAAAAAGTTATGTTAGGATACCACAGAAGCAGTATTGCTAGAACCATTTCATGAACCGTAAGGGGTTAATTGATGGTTTGGAGATTACTCCGAAGAGATTTCTTATCAGGCATAGAGTAATCCTTAGTGACTACACATCAGCGGCTGCTTTTCCGAAGGGTTAAGGAAGGCTCTCCTGAAATTCCTGACTATTTATTAAAACTATTAAAAAAATTTTCAATTCTTTTTAAAAGTAGGTAAATTTTTTTTAAACCCAAAAAGTTAATCCAAGCTACCGCAGTAGATCACATAGATCGCAAGATTTTACTGGACTGCTGATGATTTCAAAACTGCTTTGAAAGAATTTCTCATCATATTAACCTCAAGTCTCTGACTTGCGATCGAAGCACTTTATTTTTTATCGTTAATTTACAAATTTTTTAGTAGATAGGTAAAATCATACAAAAATTGCCCCTCCCCCCCTTAAAAACAAATTCCTGTGTCTACCGCCGCCTGAAGTGATTTTGCATTGACTGAAACTCTAAAAATATATACTAAAGAGAAAGTTTAGGATTCGGTCTTAATATTTTTTCCATAATGGTTCTGTGTAATTTACTCTAGTAGAGTGCCAAAAAAATCAAGTAGTATAAAGTCGATTTAATCAGGATTAACAGTTTATACATCGCTCGTATATGAGAGAAAATCGTGAATTTACAAACTTAATTTATAAAACAAATACAAGTCGAGTTTACTTTCACATTTTCACAGTTTAGTTAAACCAAGGTAAATCTTTACCTTGATTCCGACGCTTGCAAAGAAGTAAAATAGTAAACTGTTCCATAAAGATCTAAATAAATGATATCCAGAGAGTGTGAATAGGGAGACTTTACAAAATCACCCGATTTTGTTTTGTTTCAGCAGCAGCAATCACAAACATTCAGTCTATTTTTAACAAATTTTATTAACAAAAAACAGACTTTATTTGATTGATTGAAGTTCATAACTTCAAACTAACAACTTTGAATCTTAAATTTATGAACTTGAAGATTAGGTAATATTAATTTGGTAACTTGCAGTTCATAACTCAAACTAATAATTTCAGGTCTTAAAGATCTCAACTTGAAGATCAATATTTCCTTGGTAACTAGAAGTTATAGAAAAATTGCCTACTAATTAAAAATAATCTTAAATTAATTTAGAGAATTTTTTCAAAAGTTGGTAATAATATGTCGGAGACAAAAACTAATTAAATGTTAGAAATTCCTTAGTAAAAACTTAAATTTGCGTTATAAAATTGCTAAAATAAAAACAGAATTGATTACATTTTTAACGACTGAACCATAGGCAACTTACGCTACAGTGCATTTTTATGCGTTTGAAGTTGAGGTTATGTTACTGTTATTAGTAATATACTTTTTATTTATTCCGTAATAATTAATCCACTGGATTAACTGAACTGGTTTCAATTACATTGAAATGTACTTTTTTACGTGAAATAAAATTATTGGGATTTTCCAAAGATGTTTATAATATAAAAAATATTAAATACTTTTAATTTAATAATATTCGTTGCTTTTAATTGTAATTTTTATGTGTAAATTTACTTATGCATTTTGTAATTTGAAACTATTACGAAAGTTTCGTTGGTTCTTCGTGTTCGTAATTCTTATTTTATTTGCTCGGAGCTTACCTTTCTTTAGGAAATATTGTTCAGTTTGATTGAATTTAGAGTTGCCATAAAGCTTAACTGTAAAGCTTAAACATATAAGGTCAGCTTTCCTGAAGAGATTTGTTAGACTTTTTGTGTAAAATATTTATTCGCTTTGATGAGAAAAATAAAAGATAAAATTTATTTGCTTTGATGCAAACAGAAATTTTGTTAGCATTTTATTTTTAAACGATTCAACTTGGTTTAATAAATGAACTTTTATAAAATATAACTAATATCGCAATTACTTTCTTGCAAAATTTACGTAGGCGTAGGAATTCTTCTTAAAAACATATTGATTGTTTTTATTGGCACATGTTGCCTTGGAGCTTTGTTAATAAAATAGAGCTTAAATAAAGTAATAATTCAATTATTTCTTCTTTAAAAGAGACAAGAGGATTTCTTAATAAGCAATCCAAGTTATTATAAATTTTGTTGGATAAATATGTATTTAGATAATCTTCCATAATTTATTTATTGATGCACTTATTATTTTAAATTAAATTTATAAATATATACTTCCGAACAACAAGAATAATAAATCGTAGCATACTCTCTCTAAACTTTAATTACTAAAAAGCAATAAATAATCGTATTTAAAGTCTAAACAAAATTCATGTTTGTTATACAGAAAATGAATAATCCTATTATTAGAAATCGTGCACATAGAATATTATAAAATATTTGTTGCTGGCAGTAAATAGTATATTACATAACAAGTGTGCAAAGTAATTGCGAGTGCGGATAATTGTTTCTATTCCATAATTTTTACAAAATCAAATCAAATTTTAAAAAATAAGTTGAGTCAACAATAAGTTCAATCAGCGCGAAACAAACATCTTAAAGCTACTCCAAGCAAATGTGTTAATTAATTTCTCTACCTCGATAGCCGCACTAACAATTTAACTTCAATATAATAATCGCGTTTATAATAATTATTTATAACTATAATACTGGCTAATACCAGGATTTTTGGTAAAAAAACTCAACCGCTCGTTATGGTTGCCTCCACAAGAATGCCGAATGGACGATGCATCCAGTACAAGGAATAAACCAACCCAATATCAGGATCTTCAAGATCTGACACACTTCCCCTGCCAACTAAAACGACATTCAAACCATGTAATAAAAAATTCCTGCACCCCTTCGGAGATCAATCGAATTCCCAATCTCCGACCCGCGAACGAAATTGTGCCCGTCAGTTCAGCTCATAAATCCACCCAAGGTGATAGGCCGGAAAACAAACAATCACTTTTCCCCTCATGGGGCCTCCAGAATTTTCCTCTACGCGCTGGGAAACGATCAACCAGCTTTCATTTACTGTAGATGCCCAGGATGTTAATCTAGCTGTAATTATTGCGGAAAGCGAGGGTCATAAGTTCCGGAAAAGATATCAATAAAACGAAAAAATAATCTCGGCAAGAAGTGTGATGCCAAGCGGCAGTTGCAATCAAACGCCAAAAAGTCGCAGCTGCCCGTCGCAATTATTATCCTTAGAAGAAACACAACTAAAAACGAGCAGCAAACGCTAATTGTTGAACCAAAATAATTAAATCCTTAACACCCTAAAAATATTTTAATATCGTTAAAATTATCGAACGTTGAAAATTTTCGAGCTGTGAGATAAAAGAACTTACTCAAATTCGGCGAGCACGCGAAAACACTCTCCCACTCACGAAAGTTCACCTCAAAGTCCCGGAAATCGTGCTTACGCGTTTTCAAAACGCAAACTCCAATCCCCCCTAATCAGACACTCTAGGCAGGGGCGTACTCAGCAATAAAACAAATTCAAAAATTTGTTACAACCATTGCAAAAACACTTCCATCAAGCAAAATAATTCAACAATTAACCTAAGAATTTGGACACTCGACAGAAATGGCTGGCTGGATGATAATCTATCGAGATACCAACTCGGCGGAAGATACCAATCCCGAACTCTAGATTGATACTTGTGACATCTTCATTGAAAGCATTTTATAAACACGGTGAAACAAATCCATCTATTTGTCCTCCAAAATGACTTCGATTTGCTAAAGAATTTATTAAATTTAATACTTAACAGAAGTTATTTTTAAATTTCAACTTTGAAAATCATTTTGCCGTAAATTGTTTAAACCACAGCGGAGACAACTTTTAAAACTGCGTAAAGATATTTGTTTTAAAATATAAAGCAAAGCAATTCATTTTTGTTAAATTAAAAATAAATCCAGTCAACACACAACCGCTTGTAATAACAGCTTAATTTCATTTTTCGTACTTGGGCGTAGGGGAAGAAAGAAATTTTAGGAATCAGTGCCGACTGTCAAGTGGGTTGAAATTTATTTTTAATTTGGAAATAACTGTTTTTCGTCGAGTATATAAAATATTTATGTTACACAAACTTCTTATTTAATTAAAAGTTATCGACAATCATCGATATGTTTTTTCGATTTGTCGATAAACATTCTCAGCTTTGGGTTCTCAATTGGGTGGAGTTTGGCCGAGTAAGAATAAAATTAAAAATCTGATGTGGCTATCGCATAATTTTTTGAATTATTAAAAGTAACTCCCAATTTACTTCGGATAAAAAAAACTAAAACACTAAACCTCATCAGGGTGTCGTGTCAGCAATAATCGTGAAAAACATTCAGAAAATCGAAATATTAAGCAAAAACCAAAAATACAAATATAATGCAGTGTTTAGAATGCAAGCAATCTAGCAGTTATTAAATTCATTAATTAAAAAAATTATTTAAAAAATCAAAAATACAAATTCAAAGAAACTTAACATTTAAATTTATCAAAAATTAATCTAGAAAGAAACAATTAGTTAAAATAAACATTTGAAAGTTAAGAACTTCAGATGTTCTAATATAATTGTGAGAAGTGCGTGTACAAGCGAATGAAATAAGTATAATGAATCGCATTATCATTAACAAGCATCGATTTGACAAATTGAATGTAAAAAAATGGAATTGGTAGACAACGGGTTGATGAAGAAAGATAACAAAAAAATAAAATTAGTTGACGACAGAACCTCAAGAAGGAAGGTCGTTACTTGTGGTCCTCAGAAAAAGTGAGGAAAACCATAAAGTGAAAATAAAAACAAAATATTTAGAAACGAAAATAATAAATTCAATTTTGGAACGAAAACGAGGTGTGATTTTGGACAAAGCATTTAGATTAATCTGGGATTAGCTGGTAGCGGTTCCTTTCAACGCGAAGAGGAGAGTAGGAGATTTGCATCCAATTTAATGTGGACCCTCTGGGTCGAACAATGAAGAAGATAAAGACAGGTTTGCATAATCACCATTATAAGTGTTAAACATGTTTCTTGCAGCGGATAAAACGATAATTAAATATAAAGCGTAATTGTAACGTAATTGTAATTGTAAAATTGTAACGCTGAATGTCATGGGGTTTCTTTCTTTTTCTGTCTTCCTTCTCTTCCCATTGTCTGATCGAATTCCAACCATAGTTTTCCGTCTAATTGGCTTTCTGACACTAAGACCCCTCGCACTTAGCAGACTTTTTATGGGCCGATCGTTTGGTCGGTTTCTTCTCGACCAATTATATAGCCCATAAAACTTTTTATCGGCTTTTAATAACCGCAAATCATTCAAATTTAAAATTATTTAAAAAATCCATTTATATAAAAATAAAAAAAACGATTGACAATTTTATTTTGCATATTTTTCATTGTTTGGTGCTGTTTGTGGTGCTAATTTTGGTGTTTTGAAGTGCCTATTAAATAAAAGAGCTCAAATTTTGCTTTTTTACTGCTATAACTTTCGAGCCCTGGCAAGGACACTTACTACTTCAAAGTAGGCAAGGCTTAGCGCTATTCTAGTAACGGTTTGTGTGATCTATACGTAAATAGTTACAGCACAGATTTTTAAAGGTTGCATTTGCCGTCAAAGATTACAACAGTGAAAATTATTCAATAATTTTATTTTAAATCAGATTTTTTTAATTAAATAAATTTTTACTTAAAAACATAGACTGTATAATACTTATTACGCCCAATGAGGAAAAGGTCCACTTTCATCACTAGTTGTAGAAACTACTATTTTTTTAATATCAATTTAGTGTTTAATTACGACTTTTTACTTTGTTTAGGTCACATCGAAGTGAAGATGTTTCCGAGATGGACGAAAAAAGTGATACCCTTGGAACAAGTAGTGTCGTACGACACAAGGTAGTGGTGTTGGGTCCGGCAAAGGTCGGAAAATCTTCCCTAATTAGTCAATTTCTCTATTCAACATTTTCACCAAAATATAAGCGTACAGTCGAAGAAATGCACCAAGGAGAATTTAGCGTTGCTGGTGTACAACTAACTTTAGATATACTTGATACTTCTGGTGCTTATGAATTTCCGGCCATGAGAGCTCTATCAATATCATCTGCAGATGCATTTATTCTCGTTTATGACGTTAATGATGCAGGAACCTTCGAAGAAGTTAGAGCTTTACGAGATCAAATTCACGAAACTAAAAATAGCACCTGCGTTCCAATTGTCGTAGTTGGTAATAAAACTGATTTGGTAGGAAATAGAGAAGTAAGTATAGAGAATGCTTATCCAGAATTTTGTTCGACAACATGTCGAACAAATTGTCTGTCGCATAAATGTTGGTCGAATAAATGTAGTCGAACAAAATTCCTAGTATCTAAAAATTATATGTTGTTCCTTAGTATAGTTGCGTTGTTTCTTTTGAATTCAGATAGACACAGCTATGACCGAATCGGTTATAACCGTAGATTGGGAAAATGGATTTGTAGAAACGTCAGCTAAGGATAATGTTAATGTATCAAAAGTATTTAAAGAGTTATTGGTACAAGCAAAAGTGAAATACAATTTAAGTCCTGCACTACGTAGAAGACGTCGACAGTCGCTTCCTTTACAAGCAGGATCAACAACCGGTGGTTCCCCGAACCCAACTATACCTTCGGCCGTCCAACTTCAACATCTCCAACAAATAAGAGATCGTCATGGGAAAAGAAATTCGTGCATATTATCTTAATTTATATTATTTTAGTTATTTTTACCTTGATCAATTAATTACGTGTGCAGAAAAACGCCAAAATACTTTTTGCTTCATAATTCTTCTTGCTCAAAGTAAAATATTTAATTAAAATTTGCCCTTCTAATATTGTGATAAAAATAATTAAATAAGTTGTCTTAAGTTAAAATAACCAAAGCAACAAATTAAATTTACAGGGACTTTTATAAATCTTTTTATCTGACCAAAACTTTTCTAGTCAATTATTTCTTCGTACACTTTCCTACACAGGGTATTTTTTCTCTAAGTTTACTTATTGATTCGAACAAATGTTAACACCGCTACATTGCTTTTATTCCTTTTATTTTAAAAATATATTGTATTGTTAGGGTATTTCTTCTACTAGCTCACCATTTCGAATCTTAGCCAATGAGATCAAAATTTGGTACTAATAATAATTTCTTTCTAAACAAATTCGCATTTTGTAATCGCAAAAACGATTAATACGATGAGGGTTGAAGGAACTATTAAAAATTTAAACACCAAAGATATCTAAAAATATCGCCTAATCTATTTAAATTCTTCTTCCTACTAAAAAAAAGCAATAACGAGGAACTAATGGAAAATTATCAATTTAACACCAACCCAACTGATTGCAATGTTTATCTGCGCACGATTAAATTCTTCCATTTTATATACTATCTAAATACATAGACAAATTAATATAGGGTGTATAAGGTAATAAATTGTATGTAATTTTGGATAACAGTATTGCAGGGCAAGTCTGATGAGTTTGAGGTTTTTCATGTTTATTTCAAACAAGCATACTGTGCTTTATTGTTTTTTAAGTAAGATTATATTTATTTGTAGAGATATCCAATATGTAGGCAGCCCCGGATCTAGAGGAAGGTTAAACCGGGGTGACCGCTCCGGGTGACAAAATGTCAAATTTTTGACCCGGTTTGGAAAAATCGTAGATTCGGGGCTGTATGTATGCTGGACCAAGTTGCACTACCATCGTCAATACAAAACTCCGTTCAATTTTCCCCGTTGTTCTTTAACTGATTTCCATAAAATTACGCTAGGACAATAACCAATATTGAAAATTTTGATACTTCTGGAGTTTTCCAGCTCTCACCTCTTACTCTTAATTCCCAAAAACTGTAGTATTTTAAATAAAATAATGTCACATCAAATTTGGCTCCTTGAAAAAAAAAAATTTTCCGATTGGCTGTGAATAAAATGTTGATTGCCGATATGATATCCAACCTGATTATCAACGCAAGAAGGTATTCGTTATCTAAATATTGGTATAGCCAATAATCAAATTTGCGACAGTAGTGCAGCTTGGATCAATAAAGCTCACGTGACAATAATCTCGATTTGATAACCTAATAATTTAAGAAGTTTATTCCATGGATTGTTTAAAACCAGAAAATATGGATTTGACACTTTGATCCTCTCCTATCACAGCAAACTACAAGCTGTTGCGACCAAGGGGTAGACCACTTGATCAAAAAAGGTACTACAGATTGCGGTAATCATAGATTATACTGATTACATTAATGATTACAGATTACTAGCGAATACGTAATATTACAGAGAATACAAAAGAATACCAAGAATTACCGGTGATTACAAGTGATTACAAAGATCCTGTTATTCTTCTTGCTCTTTTTATCTAATAAGTTCGGTGTTTTATAAGTGACAGGAAACCAGTCTGAAGCCTCAACTTCAATTTTAAAAATGGCATTTTTCCTATAGTAATCTTTGTAATCACTTGTAGTCAACAGAAATTACCGGTAATCCTCGGTATTCTTTTGTAATCCTCTGTATTATTACGTAATCGCTAGTAATCTGGAATCTAATCAATGTAATCTATGATTACCGTAGCTAGTCTTAGTACCTTTTTTAAGTGATCTACCCATGATGGGTGCAAGTAAATGAGTTTATTACTAAAGATTGCAGCAGATTACACTTGAATACAGATGATTACACGAACACTATGGATTACTGCTATTACAGTAGAATTCAAAGATTACTGATGACTACCAAAAGATTGCAGCTAATTACAAAGGAAAAGGATTAAAGATCATACAATTAATCTATTCTTTAAGGGATTACATTTGAATACAGATAATTACCATGCACGGATTACTCGTCTAGACCTCGTGCCAAGTAGAAATAGAACCGACAATCATCGTTTTTCAGCAATAACTTTCTTGATTTTCCAGATACAGCAAAACTTGTATATACAAATTTAAAGAACTAATAAAATTCTTTAAGTTCGCATATTACAAGTTTTGCTGTATCTCAAAAATCAAGAAAGTTATTGCTGAAAAGCTATTGATTTTAGTGGTTTACATCTTTTCTAGCAGTAATTCAGATTTGTTAATTGATATTCAGAAATCATCAATTGTAATTCAGATTAATTTGTGAATCGATATTCAGAAATCGTCAAATTTAAGGTTTTTTTAATGTAATTCAGCTATTTAACAGAAATAGAAATCAAAAACGATACATTTTATATATTATAGAAAAATAATAAAGTTTTCTTTGATTGATTGATAAATCTGAATTACAATTGACATTTTCTGAATATCAGTTGACAAATTAATCTGAATTACAGTAGTTGACGATTTCTGAATATCAGTAGACAAATCTGAATTGCAGTTGACGATTTCTGAATATCAGTTGACAACTCTAAATTTCAGTTCACAATTTCTGAATGTCAGTAGACAAATCTGAATTTCAGTTGACGATTTCTGAATATCAGTAGACAAATCTGAATAATTGCAGTTGGTGTTTTCTGAATATCAATTGACAAATCTGAATTGCAATTGACAATTTCTGAATATCAGTAGACAAATCTGAATTGATTGACAAACATGAATTATAATTGACAATTTCTGAATATCAATCGACAAATCTGAATTACATATAACTGACAAATCTGAATTATAACTGACAATTTCTGAACATCAATTGACAAATCTGAATTATAATTGACAATTTCTGAATATCAATCGACAAATCTGAATTATAACTGACAAATCTGAATTATAACTGACAATTTCTGAACATCAATTGACAAATCTGAATTATAATTGACAATTTCTGAATATCAATCGACAAATCTGAATTATAACTGACAAATCTGAATTATAACTGACAATTTCTGAACATCAATTGACAAATCTGAATTATAATTGACAATTTCTGAATATCAATCGACAAATCTGAATTATAACTGACAAATCTGAATTATAACTGACAATTTCTGAACATCAATTGACAAATCTGAATTATAATTGACAATTTCTGAATATCAATCGACAAATCTGAATTATAACTGACAAATCTGAATTATAACTGACAATTTCTGAACATCAATTGACAAATCTGAATTGCAGTTGACGTTTTCAGAATTACTGATGGAAAAGTCTAGTATACCTTTCAATGGCCTATCCCTCAATTGTGGCACCATTGTATGTTAACGAACGTAAAAAATTTAATTACATACCTAATTTTTTTAATTTATTTTAAAGATAAAGAAATAATGTAAAAAAATATGTGGAGTAGTATACAATCAAGGTACCTAAACATAACAAATTTTCTCCTCTAGAAGTGCCAAAAGCTATGCAGTACGTAGGAGATCGACTTAAAGTCAAGATGACTTATTAGGTACTATTAGCGAAGTGGTTTCCTGATGCCTTGGTAATAGACCACAGTAGTGGCTTGATGTGATCACTAGTTGAGTTATGAACGGAAATTCTGGGTTCAAATCCCGGACTCGGCAGAATTTCTTAGCTCAGCCCTCTGGTGAACATCTAACTGTGGATCGAAATACTAATAACTTTCCTTAAGATTTTAACGGAAAACGGGGTACAATAAGCCTAGAGCGTCAGCACAAAGTGAGCATTGAACAACTACCTTTGAACTCCGGTTTCCTATGCGGCTGGAGTTTGACTACTAATATTAATAATCTTGAAATACCTCAAACTCAGTAAATTAAATTTTTCTAAGAGTAATATCCATAGAGTAAATCATGTTTTATGTGATTTATTTTCAGAATTCCACATAAATTTAAATAATCGCTAGCATTCCAAATTCTGGAAACAAATTATACATAAGAAATAATTATTCAATTGGTTTCAGATATTATTCTTAATAACAAAACAAAATTTTCTACGATCTTTAACTTGAATCGCTGGGGGGGGGGGGAGGAATGTGCAATTTAAGATTATAAATTAAGGAAGGCGAGAGGTCAATAATTGAACATAAAATTTCGATAATTACAAATTCTCTTGGTTTTCTTCTTTTTAATAATTTTAATAATTTTTTTGGATGTCATACTTGGTAAGAGTACACTGAGAAATATGTATACTATTCCACACAATTGTGCAAAAAAAGTGCACAATTTTTCTGCACAACTGTGTGGATTAATAACTCTAAACTTTCTCAAACATTGACTACTTAATTTAAAGTTAAAAAAATTAAAAAAATATTTATAAATATCTGCATTTTTGTAGCTTTTGCTTGACATCTACTATCTTACTAAAGCATCTGGTTTAATAATTTTTTGTTTTTATTTTTAAGAAATTCTAAGAGCCGCTCTTTTAAACTTCCGTTAACCTTACAAAAATTTTAAAAAATAATTAAAAAATAAAAAAAGTTTTAAGTAATAGAAGGTGAAAAGATCGGCACTAAAAGGAATATAAAATTTAAAATAAAACTTATATGAATCAGGCCTCTTACTAATATATTTATTTATTTTTTTATTAATGTATATTATAAAATATATAAATAAATAAATTCAACAGACCATAAACCTCTAGGCTCCCCTCTTTCTCTCCCTAATACTGAATTTTTTATTTATCTTGTCATGTCTCCGCATAATTAATAAATTAAAATTAGTAAAAATAAAAATGTGTTATAATAATCTTTTGTCGTGTTTTTGCTTTCATTTACCATTAAATACTGTTAAAACTACAATACATACGTAAAAATACCTAATAATGTGTGTATTAGTTTATATCATAGTAACATGCAATGCATACAAGTTAGTATTGTGTGCCACTTGACAATCTATGTATTAATATTTATGGGTGTAACATTTTCTCGCTCAAATTAGAAAATTTTTGTTTGTCTAATTAATTTTAGATTAACTTTGTTTTATACTGTAGAACAGTAAAATTTGCAAAAAATTCAAATTGTACTTTTAATATCTTCATTAAAAAATTGCTTTACTACATTAATTTTATTTTCCTCAATCGAGAGCGCGGGGCCAAGGCCGCGTTGCGTGTAGGAAATAAATGATTACACATAAAAAATATATCTTTTATTTGAAATTTTATTTTCAAATAGGTACATTAAATAAAACTAAAGACTTTATTGATACACACAACATTATTTTATTTATATAGTCAAGTTTCCACTTTAGGTAAGGGAAAACGGAGAAGTATCGCGAGTTTTAAAATAAAAAAGTCCTCGTCTAAAAAGCACAAATTTTCAACATTTATTAATATTAAATACTACTTGAATACTCACTGATAAGTTTCCTCTTGGCCCATATAAACGTTTGATTCCACGATGCACATCTCCAAATTTGCAGCCTCGACTGTTGGGCAACGATAGGATTTAAAGGCATTTTTATTTAAAATACTTTCTGCAAAGTAATGGTAAGCACGTCCATGGTTACATTCAACACTATCTCCAATGGTCCCTATAATACCCATAACTTAATTTTTACCTTACAACTCCAAAATCGCTTACATATATCATACATGTTGGGACATCCAGGTTGAAATCTACCACCATTGGGATAAAAATCCAAATGACCTTGCGGTTGTGGTGAACTCAAAACCCTCATGTTGGTGTGGACCACATCCACAAGTCTTGCATCGGTTGGATCTAGTCTGTACACAGCTGGAACTTCATTGTAACCAGGACCAGCAGGATCAAGACCAGTAATTCGGGCAAGCGTTCCGTCTATAACTTTCGATGCCCCCATCGCAGCAACGTGAGCTCCCAAACTGTGACCGATCACGTGGATATCATCAAGGGAAACATTTTCTTTTACCAACCAGTTTATAAAAATTCCTAATTCGCTACCGGCAATTTGGGCTCCTCGCATTGCCGTAAAGTATTCAAATTCGCATAAAACCGACCAATCCATTCCAATTATGTTATAACTTCCTGTCTCTAGATAAGCTGAAAATTGTTAAAATTATAAAATAAGCTTGTGTTTGGGTTTTGGGAAAAACACCATTTTTATTCAACTGGAAAACGCTGTACTTTGTGCTGCTCAGAAATCCGTGAATAATTATCTTTGTCGGACTGTTGCTGTTAAATCCAGAATTGACAAAATCTTCGTGAGAATTCACTTTAAAATTGTGTCTCCAACTTTGGCTGAAATATTACACAAATTGGTAAAATTTTTTGCACAATTTAGCTTACTTACTTGGTAAATAAAATAAATTGGACGCTCGGTCCATTTGGATCCAAATATACATTATCGGATGCATTTATTGGCAACTCCTGGTTTATGGATGTGTTATTTCTAGAAACTAGACCGACGAGATCTTATAAGTTAAAATAACATAAATAATATAAAATTTTGGAAATTTTGTTAATACAAAATTACCTTCAAAATATTCATTCCAGTTAACGGCACTCAATGACTCCTTCAGCTTATTAAATGTAGCTAAAGGGTTAGAAAAATATGACGGCGGGTCAGTTGTCGTTACTGGAGAGTCATCCAGTGCGTTAGCTGAAATGATAAATATTTTAATATAATTTGAAAATGTATTTTTAATTTTAAATTTAAATTAAAAATAAACTACATGGATGATTTGATCTGAAACTTTTTCCATTATTTATGATATTATAATCGTTCTATTCCGGAACACAATTGGTCAAAATTAATGTTGTGATATACGTGGTTCAAGTTTGACGACTCGGTCAAGGTTGCTATAATTTATAGGAAAAGTTTATTTTCCAAAAAAAAATTTTACCAATAATTTAACCAAATGGCATTACAACACCAGATATTGCATCCAAGACAAAATAAAGCTACCGAGAGAAAAACCCAATCAGCCAGACGGATTTATTTTTTTATTTTTATTTGTAATTAACTGCAGAGTCCCCTTTTTATTTTAAATGGCAAATGTATTTTTTTTTAATTAAAAAAATATTACTGATTAATTTCAAAATATCTGCAAATTTTTATATAATTTTGAAAAATAAAACAAATTTTTTGATATTTTTTAAAATTAATATTAAAAAAAAATTTATTTAATTTAGAAAATGCAAATAACAAAATTTTTATGCTTATAAAGTTATTTCAAAATTTTATCAAAAAAAGAATATTTTAACATCTTAGCTAGCATAATAATAATTTTAAATGCAATTTCGAAACTCCTAATTATTTAATTCAAATTTTCCTTTGTTTTAAATTTCAATTTTTATTAAATTAAATTATTTTAGCTGTAGGATAGGTTGGTATATTTCGACGTAATAATATTATTTTGGCCAAATTAATTTTTATGGATAATTTAAAAAATGGTGAAGACTGATTGCTTACCAAAAGACAACAAAAATAATCCAGCAAATGCAACAAAACTGTAAAATGCGGTGAGAATTGGAGTAAAAAAATTCATTTCAGCGAAATAACTATCACTACGGTTCAAACTAATCTACATAGAAATATAAAATGTCCTTCTATATTTCCGGAAAAATTTGATCTTATATTAAAATCTAAATGATGCCATGACGTTTTCGAGTTTTTTTTATTTATATTTTAACCGGAAATTGTTCTCAATAATGAGCTTTTGTTACAATAATATAACAAGTGAAAGCTGATCCATTTTCCGAACAATATCGTCATTAATATTATATAAATTAAACACAAAATTGCATTCTATTAACAACGATAACAATTTTATAACAAATTTTGTAATTAAATTAAAAAATTCTTCTTCGCTACACAACACATAAAAGCGAAATTTTTTTATTTAAGGGGGAATGTTTATTTTGTCAACACAAATTAACGCTTTGTTGTGATTTTGTACTGATAAAACAAAGCAGTACTTAAATGATTTTCAAAATTTGTCGGATTTATTCAGATAATCACAAAAAATTTTTAATAATTTTTTATTTCTAAAAATTTTTTAATTAAAAAAAATAAATTCATAAAAAATAATAATAATAATCAATTGTAAAAAAATTTAAACGGCGTTTTACTCTATGTTCTGAAATGAAATTTTTCCTTATTTTACAAATTTAAATATCATGCAACCGCCAGAAAACACAATATTCTTTAATTTTGTCAGGCTAACTTGAAAATTTCTATGCAAAATAAACTTTTCAATAAATTATGGAACAATTTCAAATATTAAATTTCACTTATTCTTCTCTCTTCAAAATCAAAATCCAAACTTTACTCTGATTAACTTTGAATATAAATTAAAATGTTAAATTTAATAATAATAAATCAATGGAATAAATTGCCCATATATAGCGGTATCAATTTTTATTTTGCGGTCTTAAATTTTTATTTTTAATTCCAATCTGTATCCAAATTTTATTTCTAATCTTAAAATTTCCAATCCACAATTAAATCAAATAGTTACAAAATTAATTATTCAAAATAAACAAATCTTGTCCAAAAATGATATTAAATGCTAGTTCTTAATTCGATTATTAAACAAATTACTCAAAAATAATCACCCTTTGTTTTTAAAACGTAAAATTCCATTAAAAATTACGGACTCTAAAATTTGGCCGTTTACTCAATCGGCCGTTTTCTCAAAAAAGTCACGATCATACCGCTAGTTAGCGTAAAGTCTCACAACTCGCGGCTAATACAAAATTATTATTATTATTATTATTAATATTAAATAAATCTTTTTTAATTTTGTTCAATTCTCCTCTTTCCCCCTTCCGCCATTTTTAAATTACCACGATAATACATGTGGCTATCGTCCGAATTATTAGAAATTCAAAATAATAAAATATAATTTTTTTTAAAATCCAAATCAAAGGCATTTTGCTTTTAGCATGAAAGAAAAACAAATTAACTTACCGGTTAACATACTCTCCAAATTTGAAGCCAATCGGTCTATTGGTTTTTGAGATATCATGGGTACCAGTCACCAAAAATGCTGTTTGGAGAAAATTGAGTTTAAAGTTTAAATTTGCAGTTTACGAAAGCTTATCAAGTTCTTATCATGCTTTTCTTATATGGCTATATGTGACCTGGACTAAGAAAAGGGACTTTACGTCGGAAAAATCAATTTTCACTTTTTTGGTGATTTTTATAGGAAAAAAGACGCTCTTTCGAATGGCGTGAACCACAAGTTTCTATCTTCATCACTCACTTCACAAATCAATCTCAAAGTTGATAGTTGAGAATAATCATGAACTTTTTTTTTTTTACTTTTTTGACCTTTCTTATAGAGAAAATTACGCTCTTTCTAATGGAACAAACTGTAACTTTTTCTAAAATACTTTAAATCTTTAAACGCATTTTACAACACTCTGAAGAAAGATTTGTCGTCGTAACAAAATCATTAGTAGCTATAGCCTAGACAGAATTTATTGCTGTTACAACAACAAGTTTTATACTGTTTGAAAAAAAAGTTTTGTTCTAAATACAAAAAGTTTGTTGTGGCAGCATAAAATTTGTTGTAACAGCAAAAAACTCTGTTGAGGTTATAGCTACTAATAATTTTGTTACGACGACAAATCTTTTTTCAGAGTGCGGGAAACTAGTTTTCCGACGTAAGGTCCCTTTTCGTAGTGGTAGTAGTAAGATCCCTTTTATTGTGATAAAATCTGGTTTGAGCCATTGGGTGTTGGAACAGCGCAGCGATCATAAAATCCGAGAAACTAGATGAAAGGGCGCCACCCGATTTTATTAGCATGAAAAAACGGAAAAAGCATAAACTTACTCAACCACAACACAAAATCAACATTTTAAGAAATATATAGATAGTAATAAAATTACAGAATTTTCCGGAGTTCCGGATAAGCAAACAATTTAAATCTTTAGTTAACACTTATCTGGGGGTGGCAAGAATATCAATTGAAATAATGTGGATTAGGGTCGCTTTCCTAGTATCTCTCTTCCATTTGCAACCAGCAAAGTAGTTAATTTTGAACTAATTTTTCTGATTTAAACTGAAAACCTAAAAGAAACCAAATAAGCTACAAGCCAGTACACGAAAAATGAAGTTACCTTTCTGTCAAATAGCTGGGTCCAAAAATCTTTCATATCTTGCTCGTGTACAAGTAATTTTACCAATTTTGGAGCAATAGGTGCAATTGCCCCCTCCTAATTGAAGCACTTTAGTTTGACCAATTTCAAAATTTTGAAATCAAATAACAAATTTTCAGGAAAGAAAAATAAAATCACTCAAAAATTGCCCTTCCTCAAACGAAATTCTGTATCCGCGCCTGGTTTGACTTTACTAGATTTCTTGTTTCTTAAAACCTTGAAAAATGGAATTATAAGTACCTACAGGGCCGTCGCGTCGACAGCCACGTCAGGCCCCACGTCAGAATTTAGTAATTCTCTTTTCCGGGCCCTTAGGAATTCCGGGCCCCTGGGACAAATCCCCAACCGCCCCCCCGCTCTGGTTGGGCATGAGTACCTACTAATTAAAACAAATTTTGTTGTACCTAAAATGCGATTCCCCTCCTTATTCTAATTCGTTTTAACGAGGGACTTTCCTACGCGATCGCGAGAACTCAAAATATATGGATCTCTGGGCCCACACAGTTTAGAATGGTATGGTAGAAAACTGTTTTTAAGTTGAAGTCGCCTATGATTAATCAAATTTAATTAAAAATTAATGTATGAAATGATGTTAACTGTTGCACTCCCAGAAGGCAACTGCGCCTGGTTCGGCCCATTAAAACACCTAGCTGCAACTGGTAATCTGACAGAACTTGAATACAATGGAAACCACTCACTGGTTTAAAAACTTTTCTTTAAATTTTTAAAAACTAAAACCAATTAAAAAACACTTAAATCAGTGAACACAAAACTTTGAAGTATTGCTAGGAAAACATCAGTTTTCTTCATTTATCAGGATGACTTTAAGTTTCTATTCAATATTGAATAACTTAACACGAAAAATAATCTGTTAAAATTTTGTATGGACCTCCAAAATTGTTCATCAGATATCGGTGGAATATCGATAGAATGTTTTTTGAGAGAAGCACGTACCTTAAATTACCTTAAGCCCAGTAGTTTGCATGCTTTAATAAAATTTACAGTAACAATAAAATTCTCGTCCAAACTTTGATATAGAAAAAATATTGGGCTTAGTGGACTCGAGACTTTCTGTCTTCATCTTCAAGACTAGAAGAGAAGCAAAAATTGGTCTTGAAGATGTAGACATAAAGTCTTCGAAACGTCGACATTGTAAAAAATTTTAGTTTGATTTGAATAGGCCCAATATCCCATTTTCCTAAAATTTAATGTTATATAATAATAATCCATAATTTTTATTTATTTTGTACCGGTTTTACTTTTAATAGCATCGTCAAGTTTGCAAAATATAAGAATTTTTACAATTTGATAATCCATAATTTCTCTGAAACTAATAAAAAATCGATATTAAAAGTGGAGGAGACGTAGAATAGGCACCCCCATCCCAAAACATATTAATATTTTAGAAAAAAAAGTAGGTTTTTTGAGAAAAAAGACTTTCAATTTTTTTACAAAAATTGCAATTTTTTTGACATGTTGACATGAATTCCACAAAAAAAAGTTGCTTCTCTATATGAACCCCATACTCCGCAAAATGAAAAACCTAATATAATCTAATCCCAGTCTAGGACAAAATCCCGCCGGACCATAATCATACGTACAAACTCAAATTACCTTAATTTCTATCTCAGGCTTTAAATTTATTATGGTTAAAACTCAAATTTAACATTATATTTCTATAGACAATTTCGGGGTGAGGGGGCATGTGTCATCCATAAATTTATTAAAATTTAACAAAAAAGATAATATACCAACCGACAAATTGGTCGATTTTACATGATTTATACAATAAAATTTTAAATGAACGGGGCTCTTTTTCATTGGTTTGATACCTCAGAATTCAATTTTGAAGACGAAGACAAAAGAATTTTAAACATTGTAACTGAATCTACTAGAAGGGCAAATAGTGTTTTCAGATTTGGGGTTGTCTATTCGTGGAACATTTAAAAGCAACTTTTTACAATTACGAAATGGAGCCATAAAATAAACGTATGTTACGGTCAATGACATCAATGCCCATTTAAGCTGGCCATTAACGTCATTGACCGGTCATTGACGTCAACGCCCGTTAACGGTGGGCAATTATGTAAATATTTTCATCTGATTGTAATATTTACGTCTTTGGCCGGTCAATGACGTTAATGGCCCAAAATGGATTGGACTATGATGATATTAGAGAATAAATACTATGAAGAATAACAAAATGGCGATGCACCCGGGACAATTATTTTTCGGGCACGCGTTTTTCCGTGTAATTGACAGCAACTCGGTCCTGTTCAAGGCTTCATAAGTATGTAGGTACAGGGATTTTTATTTAATTTAGACAAACGCAAACTCATTTTATAGTGGATCGGTGATTCGTCATGGTTGCGTCAGCCAAAACTGATCTGGGCCGTTTTGGCTGGCGCTGACTTGCTGAAAACATCTCTGAAATCAATCCACCTCGACTGGGAGGCCCGACCTTTCCAGAGAAATCCAAACTTGTCAAAATAAGATCACTAAAAGTGATGGAATATGGAATCTGTAAAATAGTAGTTTCGTCATTACCCACCCTATATTGGGCATTAACGTCATTGCCCGGACAATAATGTAAACACCACATATTATGAAATTTTAAATGTCAACATCGCCCAAAATGTATGGTCATTGGCGTCAATTGCAGGTCAACTGGGCATTGACGTTATTGTCCGGCCGTTCACGTTAATGACCGAATTGTCATCATTGACCGTAACATATACATATTTTAACAGTAATATACTTGTTTAGTTTTGTTATTTAATTTAAATTTTTAATTTTAATAAATTTGCAAGGGATACGAGGATTAATCTACCTCAATGAATGGATTTTGTAAGTCCGAAAAGACAGTTATATTCTAAATAAAATGTAATGCTATTAAATAAAAAGTGAAAGTAAAATTTTAAAGTTAAATTTGAGGTTTAACCATAATAAATTTTAAGCCTGCGATAGAAATTAAGGTAATTTGAAATCGTAGGTATGGTCCGGCGGAATCTCGGTCCGGCGGGATTTTGGCAGCGCAGCGGGAGAAATTAAGTTCTCTCTGCCCAACAATATAAATCAAAGAGGCACGTGCGCAAGTTGGGGTTCCTCTCCATTGAATATTTTTTTAACTATTGACCTAAACACTTTTTATATTTTTGAAAAATTGGTATAAACATAATAATAATTGTAATAATAGTTAATAATAATTAATGTATTTATTTTATAAATTTTTTTGTAACTCCCTTTCACCCCTTCCCATAAAGGAATCCGGCGCACAGGCTTGCAATCAAACAATATTTTTAGTTTCGGCAGGTTAGCAAATGCAAATAGTTACAACTAGGTGTTTTAATGGGCGGAGCCGGTCGCAGTTGCCTTCTAGGATACTAGGAGTGCAACAGTTAACATCATATTATCATAAATTAATTTTAAATTATATTCTATAAATTATAGCCAAAAAATAAAAACAGATTATTGCCATTGTAGACTTACGCCTTTCGACTTCTGGTGGCTTTGGGGATGTTTTTAATAAGTATGTGGATCCATAAATCCGTGCAATTGAAAAGTTCCCGCGTCAAGACGCGTCACCTGTTAAAAAAGCTTGGCAATAAGCTAACCTTCCACAATAATAATGTAAAATAGGCAGCAATAATGAAGCCAAAGGTAAGCACAGACAAATAATAATAATAATAATACACATTTATTAAGAAAAAGTACAGTTTCTTAATTGGATGATTTCTAATAAGATTAGATTTTCAAACCACCCATACATAAAAATAAAAGTAACATAAAAAGCAGACTATAAATATAATATTTATTGACAGATTACATTATTTGTAAGCGGAGAACCACACTCGCTGAGTTTACAAAGAGTCCTCGATGCACTTCTATAAATCTGGGCGCCGAGCACGCGAAACACTGTTCAAACTTTGCTGTGGAATGAGAGGGTAGATCAAAGTTTCCCAAATCCCAAAACCCGAATCATGCTTCGTAGACAAACCGGTTCTCCACTTTTCCAGATTTTGAAAAGCAGAACTCCAAAAAGCAAAGAGAAGCGCTGGGCTACCTTTAGAATACCTAAATCTCGATAAAAACGGGTGATGTGATCATACCTTCGTAAGTCAAATGCAAAACGCAAACATGAATTTTGCAAGAGCTGGAGCTTGCGCTATATTCTTGTGTGAGAAAACCGTAATACACTGTAGAACAATATTCGATGTTTGATAAAATCGTACTACTAACGATCAACCACTTTACGTGGGGAGGTAATATTGTTTTGAATTGATAAAGAGATCTTAGTTTAAAATAGCACAGTTTAAGCTTTCGGTCCACATGTTGACAAAACTTGAGCTCACTGTCCAAGATAAGCCCCAGACTCCGAGCGGAATCGACCACCCTGACGACCTCATCGCCAATCGTTACAGCTGACCGTGCAACACTCAAAGCTTTCCGTACAAGCCACGGTTTACCCAAAATTATGAGTTCCGACTTAGTCGGATTCAAAGTCAGACCATTTATCAACGACCACATGCGCACTTGTTCAAGATTGCGATTTAGCACATCAATTGCAGCATCAATGTCCGAGGGTAAACACGATACACGTATCCGAGAATCATCGGCATAGAGATCAAGATGGCAAACAGAATCAACCACTCCTACTAAATCAGTTGTGTACAGTATGAAAAGCAATGGGGCAAAGATGCTTCCCTGCGGAACGCCACGAGAAACAGTCAACTACTGAGATAAGTTTCCCGCTAACTCAACCATCTGGGATCTATCCCGCAAATAACCCGCCAACCATCCACACAGCAAATCATCACAGCCATAATAACGTAACTTGGCCAAAAGACGATCGTGAACAACGGAGTCAAATGCTCTGGAATAGTCGAGAAGTGCCAATATGGTGACTTCAGCCCGATCGACTGATGAAGCCACATCAGACGTGAGCTGCAACAGAGAAGTCGCAGTGCTATGGTGGGGCCTGAAACCAGACTGGGCAGGCGACAAAACCTTGTAGAGTGCCAGGTGCTCACATAGAGCATCTTTAACAAGGAGCTCCGCTATTTTTGCAAATGGCGACAGGATGCTGATTGGACGGAGATGAGAAGGTTCCGAAGCCAGTGGAACCTTAGAAAGAGGTCTCACACGGGATGCCTTCCAAACAAAAGGCACCTCCCCGGCTCTAAAAGGGTGATTGAACAAATTACAAATCACCTCACTACAAAAAGGAAGAATAAGTCTAAGCATGCGAAGACTAATCCATCCGGACCAAGAGCATTAGAACGCAAAGCGCCAACAATGGTACTTAACCCCTCAGGAGTGACTTCAGGAATAGAGAGTGGCTGTACTCCCGGCAAAAACGAACCCTCCCATGCCAAATCAATCCCGGTGGAACCTCCCGGAACAGAGTCGAGAAAATACGCATTGATGAAATCAGGGTCATCACACAAATGAGCAGCTATTTGGTTAGAAAGACGAGCATGCACGCCCCAAGAAGACAGACATTGCCAAACTTTTTTAGGGTTAGAGCGATGCAGCGAAAGCTGATAATTTATATAGCTCGCCTTCTCCCTTCTGACAGCCCCAGACAAATACCTCTTAAGATCGCAATAACATTCAAAATCCACACCAGCACGAGTGCGTCTATACTTGTTGTAAGCCCGCCTCTTCAACTTAGCCATCTCTCTGATTGTCCAAGTAATCCAAAGTCTATCCCTCCCCTTGAAAACAACAGTCCGTACAGGAGTGTGAACATTAAATAATGACAGGATCATATTATTCAAAAATTCGACCTTAGAATCGCAAGAGTGTAACTCATCAATGATGGTCCAAGGCAGGCAAGCCGCGTCAGCCGAAAAACTAGCTTGATCAAAATTACTAAAATCACGATAAGTGATTTTGCGAGGTTCCTGTACTGGCACAGACAGGTCCAAGCGACAATAAACCAAATAGTGATCAGTTGCTGCCAAAAGATCAACAATGCTACACTGAAGAGGAATTCGATGCTTATCAATACAGATCACATCCAACAGAGTGCTGGATGTTGCGGTAACACGAGTGGGATCAGTTATTATCTGATGAAGATCGAAAACATCAAGAATCCCCCGCAAGCGCTTCAAAGAAGGCGATGGGATGAGGTAATTAATATTCATGTCACCTAAAATGATCAGCTCACTACAGTCACTATCAAGCAAAGAAAGAAACTCCTCAAACTCGCTTAGGCAAGAAAGGGCAATCGTAGGAGGTCTATACACCACCCCAACTCTGAACCCAATACAGTGGACTTTAATGCGAATCCATAGGTGCTCCAGGCCATATGCAAAGCGATGTCTCTCATGTAGAGTCTTAAATGAAAACGAATTTCGAACATAGAAACCAACCCCTCCTCCACGAGACGCTCTATCCGACCTAACGATCGCGTAGTTCTCCAAACTAACCAGGTGAGAAAGAAAATCAGGCGTGAGCCATGACTCAGATATTGCGATAACACTAAAATTGTTTCTAGTCACAAAATCGGAAAAAATGTGGAAATCAGACAGCAGAGATCGTATGTTAATGAGTGCTACAGAGAAACCAGTAGCACTAATCTAGCAAGAAAACTCACTCATACGAAAAAAATAAGTGGACCGGGTTCACCCAGCCCGCTGTGCTAGCAGTACCCCAGTTCAAATCTAAGGATAACATAATTTTTTATGACTGCCTCCGTGCTTCGGAGGACACGTAAGCCCTCTGAGCAGTGAAGATTCCCACTATATTAACAATGAAACCAGGTCACAGGCACATCTGAAACTTCTGATGATACAAGGACGGACTCAGACAAAGAAGCTGGGGGTGAGAAATAAATAGTTATTTTCTGATATATTTTTCAAATTTTTGATGTCATGGTGGGGTAGTTACCCTGTTACCTCCCCCCTAGTGATGATACCAATAACCCATAAATGAAGCTGAAAGCTTGGGAGAATGGGAGAGTATTGTAATTTTTACAAAAGGATTATGTGTTGGAACTGCGATACAAACTTTCATAGAATAAAATATGAGTTTGTTCAATTTATTATAATTTAAACTTGTAATCACAATCAAATAAAACCAAAACACATGGGTGGTTCCGGCCGATAAATTGACCGATTCTTATTGTCGTCAGTTTAATTAAATCAAAAATTTATTGTAAGTAATTAAAACAAAAGTCGAAATAGATAACACAACATTTACAAAAACAACAATGAGCGAAGAGAAACTTTTATTAAATTTAGAAAATTTAACGCTAGATGAAAAAATCGTGGAAATCGTAAGCCAATCAAACGATAAGGTAAAGAATGATGGACATACCACAGCTGCCGCCATCCTGTGCGCTACTGAACCAGCTGTACCATCTGAAATTGACAGGTTGAAAAGTGACAAAACCGCATTGATTTTAAAATTTTGACTTTAAATTTTTAGATCCAACGAGAAAAAACAAATGCCGAACATAGAAGTTGAAGCTTACGACTTGATCGTGAATATTGGGTGCGTAAAGCGTAACACAATTTTTACTTTTAGGTTATACCGAATTGTGTAGTAAATTTAACTAATATTATGAAATTTCTAGTTATAAAGGAATTTTGCTGAACAAAAATGAATTTAATAAAGCTCTCCAGGAGGCTCCTAAAAATCTGGATTATGCCAATTTGATCACTTTTTTAACTAACGAATTACATACACAATGTAAAACGGATGAACATGTTGACGTTATTACATCGATCGATGATGTAAATTCTTTTATCATGGAGCTAAGTTCGTTTTTGAACGAATTAGGTAAATGTAATTTTGCTTTTACGTCAATTATTTCATAAACAAAAATATTTGCAGGATGCCCATATAAATCTTTAACACAGGGACAAGTTTCTCAACGACTTACCACCAAAAGGGACAAGGCACTTTTGATTAAGTATTTGGTATCTGAACTTATGGCCGCAAGAATTTTAAATGTAAAACATCCAAGTGTTCCTATGGAAGTCGAAGTGGTATGTGATAACTTTAACGTCTGAAGGTTTACTACTGTAAACTTTTTTGTAGAAAGAATCTCCCCAAGCTGCAGATTTATGTGCCATTATGAAAACTTTGGCATTATCACAACCTCCATCAAATATGACTTCAAATATTTTACTCGAGAAATTGCGTACTCACATTGAAAATGCATCCAAGAAAGCTCCTGATGTCATAGGAAAACCGATTTTTACGAGAAGTTTAAATGATGCACAATGGAAAGCTTTGGCGAAGTTACAAGAAGACATTCATGCGGAATACACCATGAGGCGTCAAATGATACTTACTCGTGTGGATTGCACAATTCAATCTTTTCAAGTAAGTAAAGCAGTTTCGTTGTTAACATTGCTGTTATAATGTCATCTTTTAGTGGTCTGGAAAGGCAAAAAATAAGGAAGAATTATTTGATCAATTATATTACAATGAAAGAAGATTACTGAAACCCGAACCTAATGTAGATTTGGCTGACTTTTTAATTGCACGCACCGACTTGGCTATTATTGAAAAGACCAGCAGTTCAACAGTGCGTAGGAACACTAAGTCTCGAATAAACACTTTTCTTATTGGAGAGGTATGTTTCGTGTGAATTTAAAATTAAGTTAAGAACAAGGTTTAACAAAGTCCGCAAGAGCATAAAAAAAATTTTTAGTTCAAGATTTTCTAAAAAATATCGAAAAAAATTTTTTGCACTTGATTTCCCTGTGTTTCCTCTGGTTGACCTTAAGGATAAGGACACCTGGAGAATTTTGTGAAAACATCGTTCGAAGGTCGCGGAAACCGCCGATTTCCGATTAACTCAGTTTTTATGGCCCAAACGGAAATAACACCCATTATAAAAGTTGTACATCTGTAAATTCTCTACCTCAAAGTTCTTATACATTTTTTTTGTACGCCTAACCATTTTGGAGATACGACGCGATATAAGTGAAAAATGCATTTAGTTCTGCCAAACCTGGTGTTGATTATTCTTGATGTTGAGTAATTTTGAGGTATTACTAACCCGTGAAGCGTTGAGCTGATCTTGTTATTTGATGAGGACGGGGTGGATAGGGGATTTGGATGCGTGGGAGTTGTTGGGAAGTTCAAACTCTAACCTTGACTGGCTAACCTTTCGAGTTGAAGAATGTTTCGGACTTTCTAATTAGTAGATGTTGGCGCCAGGATGCTCATTGGTCGAATGTGGGCTTGTATTGGTCAAGTCCCGAGATGAGTGGGTTGTCCGTGTTGCAACATCGGTCGTAAAATTTTTCCAGCAGGTTTTGGATGAATTCGCTGACGGTTTCGATTTTAAATTCTTTGTGGATGAATCAATTTGGAACCATCAGTAAGCATTTCGATCTTTTCGGAGTGCAACATTTTGAATCGTTTGGAGTTGTTTCTTCTGATAATTGGTTGCAAAGGCCCACGCCGAGCTGCGTAAGTGAGAAGGGGTCTAATGGTTGCTTTGAGGGTTGGGTTCATGTTACTGCGTCTCCCGATGATTGGATCCAGTGTCTTCATGATGCCTCTTGCCTTGCTGTTGATCGAAGAAATGTGCTTTACCCATGAAAGCTTGTTGTCCAATGTGACAGCGAGATATTTGGTATATGTTTTCCAAGGAATTTTCTGTCCGTTTATTTCTAGTTCCTGGAGGGTTGGAATTTTCTTTGTAAACATGCCAAGTTTGGTACCATTGTTGCAGGTTGTTGAGAGCCATTTGTACTCGTTTGGGGTTTTATGAGCTGACTGAGACCCTGGTGTCATCCGCTTATAGTCCTAATGTGGTGGTTGGGGTTATTGGAATATCGTGAACGTAGATGTTGAAGAGAGTCGGAGCGAGGGGGGAGCCTTGTGGTACTCCGGCTGTGATTGGTGTTCTTGATGAACGTGTGCCATTTATCTTCACTTTGAAATTTTGATTTGCGAGGTAGGATGCCTAAAGTTGGACCAGTACGAGTGGAGCGCCGGATTGGATTAACTTGAAGATGAGTCCATTGTGCCATACATTGTCGAAGGCTTTGGATACATTCAGGAAGACCGCTGCTGTGGATTTTTTCTTGTTAAATGAGAGAGTTACTTGCTCGACGAGTCTTAGTACTTGATGAATGGTGGAGTGACCTGGGCGGAAACCGAATGTTCATTCTGGATAGTGTTGTTTGATTTGAGGGCGTCCTTGAGCCTGGAAAGTATTATTCGCTCTATGATCTTTCCTAGACCAGGAAGAAGACTTGTGCAGAACGATGACATCTGCATTTTTCAATTGGCTTGGGAAGTATTTCAGATGGAATGACGCGTTGATGATACTGACGATGGCAGGGATTTTAAAGCTAAGTTGGAGATTCTTTCCGGACCTGATGCATTCTTTCTTTTGACGCTCTTTATGGTGTTGATGACCTCTTCTGGAGACGTGGGTTTGATGGTGTTTTGACTTATAGTTTGGAAGGCGTTTTGGACCGTGTCATTGACTAGAGCTGTGTGGACCGGGTCGTTGTCCATGTCGTTTGGACAGAATTTGCCTTCTAAGGTGTCCGCAAAAGCTTCTGCTTTGTCTTCGTCTGTGCGAACGATGTTCTGGACCTTCCTGGATTCTTTAATTAGCTCTTGCAGGAGGAGGAAGCGTTTGGGGTCCATGGGTGGAAGTGGGGACTAGGCTGCTTCGTTTGTGCAGCTTTCAAATGCGGTCACGTATTCTTCGAGTTCAATGATTGGATGATCGGAATTTTCCCAATTTTAATCTGAGATGATCCTGATATTTTGACCAATTTATTACTGGTTGATGGTCCGAGTCCAGTGGGCTGTTAGCTGATGGGGGAGGTTGACGTTTTTAAACAGTGTGATGTCCAGTACGTCGTCTTGGTTAGGGCCGCCGTTGTCCTCGTGGGTGGGTTGTGGAAGTCAAGCGTGCTGGAGAGAGCCTGAAGAGAAGGGCCTGCAACGTTGACTTTCCTTGAATGCCAGTTGATGTGTTTGGTGTTAAGATTGCCCGCGATGATCATCAGTCCGTTTCCTTGGAAGATGTTGGTGATGTTTTCTTTCAGATGTGGAGGCCCTGGGAGGGTGGTATACAGATGACAAAAGCGATACCTATGGTCGCGACTTCCATCTTCTGAAGTCCCGGAGTGACGATTTCATAATGTTGAAGGTTCTTCTTGATATAAATTGCTGTTCCTCCCGCTTGTCCATGGGGCCTGTCCTTTCTGTGGTAGTTTGGCATTCGCGGACGTGCGTCAGTGAGTTTCGCTGATTAGGATCACGTCCAGTTCGTGTTCTGTATCGAAATCGAGAAGTTCAAGTCTTTTCTCCTGATAGAGACCATTCGCGTTCTAATATGCCATCTTCCAAGATTTGGGTGTTTTCCTCGGACTGTTGTGACTCATTTATGGTTTCTGGTTGGCTTGGGGCTTGTTTAGCGGGAGTTTTTTGAAGTTTTTGACCACTTCGTCTATTGTGTCTTGATCAATTCCATTCCTGGTAAGACTAGCCAGGATGAATGCGAGGGTTCTTGGCATGATTTCCTCAGCTGTTTCATCTTGTGTCGGTGAGGGGTTTCGTCTTGGTTCGTTGAACTGCGGCTGTAAGGTGCCTGCATGTGCCTTGTCCGCATACGTGTGTTCTTCTGTTGTTAGGTGAGGCTTGAAGCGAGGGAAGAAATCTTCGAGGTGTTGATAATTCCCCAGGAAGCCAAATCCATACCGGATCTTAAATTAGTCAAGATTTCTGACTCCATCTATGTCCTCCTCCTGACCGTGAAGAATTCAATCCTGCTTTTCTAGTTACATTTTTCTAAACGGAACTAAATGCATATTTTACTTAGTCCGCAGCGAAACGCGGTTAGGCGTACGGAAAATATGTATAAGACCTTTAAGGTAGAAAATTTACAGATGTACAATTTTTATAATAGGTGTTATTCCCGTTTGGGCCATAAAAACTTCTGCAGAAGTTTTCACAAAATCCCCCAGGTGTATCGTTGCGTAATTATTAAGTATTATTCAAGACGTCCAAATGAACACAATAAAAAGAAAATTTTTCGTAGGGCACGAATTTAGCACAGATATCAATTTTATAGCTAAATCTCCTGGATTATTAAGAAAATAAAAAAATTGGTATTTTAGGTTCCGGACCGAGGTGGTAGAACTTCAGAACAAGCACCACCTCCACCAGAAATGCCACCATGGCAAAAAAGAAGCGAAGGTCCTCCAGGTGGTGGAAGAGGTGGCGGAAATTTTCGAGGTAGAGGTTCTAATTTTGCACAAAGAGGTGGAAACTCGAACTCTTCACAAAGAGGTGGAAACTCGAACTCTTCACAAAGAGGTGGAAATTCAAACTATTCTCAAAAAGATGGAGGTTCTAATTATACACCCAGAGATGGAGGTTCTAATTTTACACAAAGAGATGGAGGTTCTAATTTTTCAGGAAGAGATGGAAACAACAGAGGATCATACGATAGTGCTGGCAGCTATGGTGGTGAAGCACGACGTTCGGATAACCCTTATGAAGGACAACAACGGGGAAGTTATGGAAATTCTTACACACAAAGTTATGGAAATAATTCAGGACATCATAATCGTGGAAGTTTTGATAGTGCTGGTAATTATGGGGCTGCAACTTATCAAGAACCGAAAAGAATCAAGACTTATGATGAATTTCAACAAAATAGAAATACTTATGCTGATCAGTATGTCCAAGATAGTCAGCAAAACCAGCAATATAACCCTAGAAATCGTGGTAGGGGAGGAGGTCAAGGTGGTAGATCGAATTATAACCGAAATTATTATTAACTGCTTTAGCTACACTTTTCTTTTCAATCTGTTGTGATATTATTTTAATTTTTTTATCTAATCTAGATGATCTGTACTAATATTCTAATTTTTCAGAAAATTATGTTTAGGTCAACTTGAGTTTTATCATGTTAATGCATTAATTTCACCAAAAGTAAAAATAGCTACAAAAATAATATTATGTGATATTTAAAAAATCTTAAAACATTGAATTTCTCCTTTATTAATTATGAATGATGCTTGCTTTTTACAAGCTCAATTACATTTTGCAAAGAATTTTAAATAAAAAAATTTACAATTGTTTAGTTTTTCTCAAAACCACCTTTTTAAATAAAATCAAAAAAGATTTAATTATTACTTTTTATTTCCATTATTATAAAAATTATTAAGAAACATTTGAAGATATAAAAAAATGCCATCAGTTGGTAAGCCGACAATTTATGTGTAGGCACACAATCTTCATTTTTTTCAGCATTAAATAGTCGGTAACTGAGAAATGTAACGAATTGAAAAGGTTGTTCTACAGTCGTTCGTATAAATATAAATAGCCTAGGTCCTTTGGAGGATTTTCAGATAGAGCTACTTTATTATCATTAAATATAACCCAATGACCATCTTTTAAAATGTGAACCACATAATGTCCCACCATACTTGACGTTCCCATATGCGAAACAAATGCAACCAACTTGTATTCTGAGAAACAAAAGAAAAAACTTACAATTGTTTTAAATAGAGTGGAATATATACGTACTACCACTTCCGTCACGAAATCCCGGTACTACAGGAGTTTCGTCTTGCTGCAACTCCTCGGGATGTGAAAATATCCAATCGATGGCTCTTTCGACATTATTGTTGGTTGCTCTAAGAGCTTTAACCGCCTGTTCTTGAGTGAATCCCATGCTCATAACTATAGGTAAAGCTACTGTGTTTGGAACAAAAGCAACACTTTCAGTACCAGGTGGTACAAAAGGATCTGAAAAGTCTGCATCTGTAATGTGTTCCATAATCCAAGTCGAAGCTGCCTCAATTCCTGAATTTTGGGTAAAAAACACTGCACGTTTACAAGCCTCTGGTGGAAAACCTAAATTTGATATTTAAAAATAAAATACAAACTTAAATCAAAGTCAACACTTGCCCATTTCTTGCAGTTGGTTGAGAACACCTGGATCCATTACAGGAGCTGGAGGTGGACTGCCGACGATTTCCGGTAAAGGTTCTTCACCTGGTTGTGGACCTACACCACGTAAGGGCGTCAAATCTAATAAATCTGGCATATCGACAGCCACATCTAATTTTATTGGAACCCAATCTTCCCGTAAAGTGAACTTCTTGAGTTGAATAACTAAGTAATCTGGGAAAGAAGCCAGCCTTGTAGTTCTAAAATTTCCAAACGTTTAAAAGGCTGCATAAAACCTAATACAAAATTACTTTCTAGCTGTTGTCTTGGCATTTAGGGCTGTACTATAAAATTGTTCAACAATTTCAGATTGCGTAAAAAGTTCCAAACATGAAAAAAGTTTGATTCTAGGTCGTACAAGTGTCGATTGCTCCAACCTTTTACCTACTGCCTCGGCTTCAGTTTTTCTTGCTTCGTAAGCTGTAACCTTTGATAAAACAAAAATTATTGTTTAGAGATATTTACCCCTCGAGATTTTGCACTCACTTCGTCCTTATTGATCGCAGCCTCCAATGGTATATTCAATGCTAAAACATTATCCGCTCGGTGGGAGTATTTAACTTTTTTGCTAGAACTGCATTGCACACGTTCTTCTACTTGAAACTTAAAGGAGTCACCGGGGTTATTTTGGCTTAAACTGTTGCGTTCGAGAAGTGACAAAATATGTAAAAAGAATTCTTGCGCATCCTGTTGTTTTTTCGATGAGAAGTCGGCATGTCCACGTCCGATAAGCGTTTTAAACATGAGAGGTGACACACCTGGAGGGTCGGCATCAACAGGCGAGCCCTTTGGTGGTGGAACAGAATACTTGCCAGATAACAAACCAACTCCTAATTTTGACCTAAAAGTTGGATATTGAAAAATTGACTTGCAGTTATAAAGAAAACTAACATTTGAACATTGAAATTGTTAGCGGGACTGTCGCCTTCGAATTGTTCTAATATAGAAGGTGCTCCAGTTACATATCGATTTATAAAATCGGGAACAATAAAAATCATTTGCATTACGCTGTTTAAGTAACAAGAATTTCCTAAATTACTCATTCCTGTATAACCGGGACCGTATATTGGTTTTAATTGACCGTCGCTTTCTTGTAAAGCTGCCCATTCATTTGATTTTTTATTTAATTCCAATTCTAGTTCCACCATGGATTTTTCCGTTTTCTCCATGTTAGAAATGTTGATTCCTAAATAATCAAAAAAAATGTAGATGTTCGTAAAAAAAAAGATTGAAATGTATACCCCAGTGAGCCAAATGTTTAATTAAATGAGGATCCTCGACCATGTCATCTTCGGGATAACTATAAACATCACCCTTACCGTCCTTAGTTATGGTTCCCAGTTTCACAGCTAATGGATATTTAGTCTCGGTGTAATGATCACTGGCATGATTGTTTCCACCAGAACCATCAAAGAAACGTCTTCCACATAATATGGAACCGTCGGTAAGATTTAGCCAAAGGTTATCAGTCTTATCACATTTTGCACACTTCCAACCAGAAGGAGGAATCTTCACGTCATTGTTTAACTGAGATAAATTTTGAGAATGTATGCTAACAATTCGAGCTTCACCGTCCCATGTACAAGAAAGTGCTTCGAGTTCAGCTAATTTACTGGCAGATTCAACTTCTAAAATTGCTTTCACAGATTGATTAACCTGGAATTTCAGTTTTTTATTAAGTATTTATTTTTAAAGTAAGCAAATTCTTACCAACGGTGGAAGGTTTGAACTTGGCCACGGAATAGTATGATATTCGGGCAAAACAATAATATTGTAAGTATCTTTGAATTCAAACTTTTTGCATACATCGTTGTTAAAACCACCTTCAACGCCAATAGCCAGTCGGGTAATTTTCTTTTCTGGCCCATCTCCCTGTGATGGTGAAGAGACCTAACCGTTATTATTTATTAAATTTAAACTTAAAAACCCATATCTAGATAAAGAAAATGTAAAGTGTTACAGTTTATACCTCAATACGTTCTCTTTTTATGTGTAGGAAAACTGCATGCTTGGTTTTTCTGTAATATCTCTCGAGATGTTCAAAGCCAATTCCCAAAAAACTAGATAAACTTACATACAATCCGGTGTCGGTTTCCTGTAAGTAAACACCATGAAACAACAAATCTAAAAATAAGTGAGGTTACTTACTGGGTTATCGAAGGAATAAACGCATTCGTCTTTATAAACTTTATCGTAAGTCGTAGCGATTTTGATATCTCGCAAATGAGGTTCAAATATGACGTCCATTTTTAATTTAATAAAAATTAACAAAAATTTGATTCTAAAAATATTACTCTTTACACGGTATGATTAGCAAAAACCGGAATGAATTTCCCAAGTGACAGCAAATGACAGCATTGACGCTGTACTGTGCGCATGACACATTTCAGAGTTCTTACCATAAAAGCTGAGCGGACACCGGTAACTGACATGAATTTCATTTTGATAATTAAATTAAAGGTAGATCCTCGCAGCAGCGGATCACTTCTGATTAATCAAAAATTTGACATAAAGTGCTATTCCAATTCTTTCGCAAAATTCACAGCTGAGAATTTAGCTTTTGTGCTTGATTCGATGGGGGAATCCCTGGTGTACAACTAAAAGGAAATTTGAAGAAATCCATATGGATGAGATTACATCGGAATTGGTATGTTTTATTGCAAAGGCTACCTAGTTAACATGGTTACGTCGGAATTACGAAGAAAACACGTTACTTGACGTCAAAATCACGTGATTTTTACGTGAATTACGTAACAGTGTAAACGGGGGAGTCCTAGTTACCACCTAAGATATAAAAGTTTAAGCAAAATATTAGTATCAATTATTTAAAAATCACCTATTCGCTAACTTTCAAAATTAATTTTTAAACTATAAAAAAATTAGAAACAAAAATTATAAAAAAAATAATTATTTATAATTACAAAAAATATCGGAAGATCGAGGAAAAGATGGTGTAACCGGGAATATTTACCCCAGTGAAATTTTACCCCCCGGTAAAAATTCCCTAATGAAATTTTACCTCCCGTTAAAAATTCCCTAGTGAAATTTTACCCCCTAATAATTTTTTACTGGGGGTAAAATTTCCCTAGAGAATTTTTACCGGGGGGTAAAAAAGTTCAAAATAACCTCAGTGAATTTTTACCCCCTTAAGAATTTTTATAGGTAAATCAGAATTTTTATTAGTGTTTATGTATCAAATTCGATTATATTTTATTCTGAGATGCTAAAATATCTTTCTTAGATTTTGGAATCTTTAAAAAATCTTTAAAATCTTTATTAATCTCTAAATCTTTAAAAATTTAACAAAAAATAAAACCGACGGTTGGTACAGAATTATAGTTTGTATATATATTATATAAGGTAAGTGAGACACAAGAAATCGAGAGATCAAACCAGAAGAATAATAATAAAGCCAGCATATTTCATAGCATTGTCAAAATAATTCCCGAAAATCAAAACAAAATGAATAATCCACGAGAAAGTGATGAATGCAGCAACGAAGATAAACCTGTAATCGCCAAATCATCAAAGTACATCGCATTGGATTTAAATATGGTTACGCAATTTTTAACTAACAAAACGTATCCTCAACATATCAAAGGAAAAAATGAAAAGTCTAATTTTCGAAAACAATGTAAACCTTATACAATGGAGAACGAAACTTTATTATACAAAAAGAAAATTAAAAATAGTGAAAGAACCACGAGCGGTGATGCAGAACATCGGTGGTTGCCAGTAATAGTAGATTGGGAAGAAAGAAAGAAAATAATATCAATGGTTCACCAAGGCACAGACTCAAGTGTTGAATCGATATCGCTCTCATCTCATCGTGGGAGAGATGCTTCAATATCAATTATCGAACGTAGATATTATTGGCAAACTATATACACGGACACGGTAAACTTTATTAAGCATTGCGATATTTGTCAAAAAATAAATCCAGCCGTTTTAAAAGCTGTTCCTGAACTCCGACCAGTGCCAATACCAACAGAAGTTATGAAACAAATTGGAATAGATTTAGCTACACTTCCCGAAGTAGATGGATTTAAATATATCATTGTAGCAATTGATTACTTTAGTAAGTGGTCCGAAATCAAGGCAATAAAAAATAAAACTGCCGAAGTTGTTGCTCGATTTTTATTTGAACTTGTTTGCAGACATTCGTGTATGTCGATACAAATAAACGACCAAGGTAGGGAATTTGTTAACCAAGTTTCAAATCAGCTCCATATGTTAACGGGAACGCAGCAACGGGTAACGTCTGCATATCACCCGCAAAGCAATGGACTTGTTGAAAGACAAAATAGAACAATAAAAAATAAACTTCTTAAAACACTATATAAAGAAGAAAACGTACGCAAATGGCCAGATGTAATTGACGGAGTTCTTTTTGCGCATCGTACTGCACGTCATGAATCCACAAAATTTTCACCTTTTTTCCTGCTATATAACAGAGAGCCGAAACTTCCTGTTGATATTGAAATGGATGGAAGGAAGATGGAGGAAATGATCAAGATGGACGAAATGAACGAAATAGACGAAATGAACGAAATTAATCGAATGGACAATGAGTTATTTGGAATGGACATTGACGACGTTGAAGTTACAAAAGAAACAGAATACGAAATGGAAGATAATTTATTCAATCAAAATGATTTTGAAAAAAATCTTGCAAGAATGTTAGAAATTCAAAAGTGTGTATTTCAGAAGACCGCTGAAAATATAAAGGAAAGTCAAGAAAAGCAAAAGACTTCTTATGATAAGCGTCGTGCAAATGCAGTGAAATTTAAAGTTGGAGAATCGGTACTGGTACGAAATTGCAGACGAGATGATCGCAAAAGTGGTTGGACAAAAGCACCCTATACAGGACCGTACACCATAGAGAAAATTCTTAGCAATGGCAACTGCATTTTACGGTCAAAAGTGGGAAAATCTGTGAAAAAGGGCTATCCTATCAGTAATTTGAAACGTTACCACGACAACGGATCTCAAGAAAACAATGGCGAAAATGAAGAACTGAATGGATCTGTTGAAGAAATTAATTGCATAACGGAAAATTCAAAATTTCGTTTCTGTCCCATAAATAACAATTGGCAAAAACGACTTTGTGAGAAGCTTGGACTTTCATTTGAGAATAATTCCGACTTTGCGAAATCAAAAAATTCTATACAACCTAGACCCTAGAGGAATTTAAAAAAATCTCAGAAAATCTTATAGATATTCTAAAAAGTTTCAGAAAATCTGAATCCGCTGCTGTGCAGATCTAGCTGTTGAGCTAATTCTAGAGAATTACTGGGGAAATCTAGTGTAGAAATAAAGTGAAATCCCAAGAAATTCAAGGATTTTCTGGGAAATTCGAGTAGAAATGTAGAAAATTTTGAAAAATGTTAAGAAATCATAGAAAATCCAAGGAATACTATAGATAAGCTTGTTTCTGCTTTTTCTAAAGAAAAACTTAAGGAAATCCGGGGACATCTTTCAAAATATTTGTACAAAAAATCTAGTGTAGATTCTAGATTGCAATTAGCCCCTGGGGCAGTTCACATGTGAAAAATCACTTCAGAATTGATGTTTTATTGCAAAATGAAGGGAAGATCGGTGGGAAAATCTGATGTACAAGTTCAGGGAAATCTGAGAAAATTTTAAGAAATCTTAGTAAATTTATTAAATCTTAGGAATACTATAAACCACTTAAAAATTTCAAAGGACCCCCCGAAGAATGGGCATGTGTAAAAAACATTCCGGAGTGGAGTGTATACCCAGTGGCGTAACAAGCAGTTGAGGGACTCGTGTGCAAAGTTGTTAACGGGGGCCCAGTTTTTAAAAAAGACAAAAATGAAAGAAAATAATAAATAACTCATATACAATATAACCATAATTTTAAGATAAACAAATAACAAAACTAAATTAAGAGCCAAATTTAGAATAATCGGATAAACTTAGTATAACGTTATTCCTGGTATAACAATTACAAAGTTGCAGGGTGCCACTTATTTGGAAAATCTGGAAGAGTCAGGGAATTTAAGATTTAAGATAAACAATTTATTTAAAATTTTTCTTTTATTTTAAATTGAATTATTATTATTATTATTTATAAATTAATGTTGTTAATTAAGAATTTAAAAAAATTATTGGATTTAATTTAATTTTAAAATTATTATTTTATACCTGATTTATCTGATTTATCGAAATGTCATGGAAAATTTTTATTCTTTGTCAGGGAAAACCTGGAAATATCAGGATTTGATTTGGAAAATTTAGTGGGAACACTGAATTATTATTGGTAATAATGGAAATACTAAGTCTAACTCAGTGGCGTATTTAGAAAATGCTTTTGGAGGGGGCAGATTAAATATATTTCGGAATCTCGTTAATCCATTCATGCGCGTCAGTTGTAGCAATACATACAATCCCAGCACGCTTCTGCTGCTCCTGCTACAACGTGTAATTTTTTGGTAAAAAACACTCTGGTTGGTCGATTTTTTTTACCAACCAAAAAATATTTGTTCAATATTAATCCAAACCGGAAAATTTGAATTTTTAAGCAAAAATGAGAGAAGTTTAACCTTCGGCTAGAAAAAATTAAAACTTTGAAAGCATATTTATTTAATTACCTTACTGTTCACGGAGTTTAGCAGCAACTTCCTGTGTTACTTTGAAAGTTAATTATAAAAATATAAAGTCAAAATTTTAAACCGGGGGGTCTGGGGGGTGTGGAACACCCTCCAGTGCATATCGCAGAATTTCCACTCTTTTAGAATACTTGGAGAAGATAGGGGATTTATAATTTTACAAATTTTACCAGGAAAAACAGAAAAATTTAAACAAAACTGAGGGAAATTTAAGCCTTTGGCTAGAGAATATTAAAGCTTGGAAAAACATTTAGTTAAGTGCTCAGAGTTTAGTAGCAATTTTTACGTTTCTTTGAATGTTAGCTGTCAAAATATAGTCAAAAGTGTAAACCGGGTGAGCTGGGGGTGAACACCATCCAGTACATATTATAATAAAATTCCCACTCTTCTAGAATACCTACGCAAGACAGAATAATTATACAAATTTCGTCGAAAAAAGGTAGGAAATTTTTTGTTGTTGACCAAAGGGAGGGAAATTAAAGCGTTCGGCTAAAGAAAATTAGAATTTGAGAAACTTATTTATTTTTATATTATAAAAAAAAATTTAATTGCCCCGCGGCACATCAAGTTTAGCAGCAAATTTTTGCTTTTTTGCTAAAATTAAATGTTTAAATATTATAACGCTAAAAAAGAGATCCACCGTCTAGCTGCCTGTACACAGACTGACTTTTCAGCTAGTAAATAAATAAATAAATAAATAAACAAATAAACAAATAAACAAAAATAATTTAAAGTTATTTAAATTTTAAAACTTTGTAGTAAACATTATTTTTATCGGGGGGGGTGGGGAGCTTCGGGGGTACAGTCCGAGGCATCTTTGGGGGGGGGGCAGATGCCCTTTTGCCCTCCTCTAAATACGCCTCTGGTCAAAGTTTATACCAGGTTTATCCGTTAAACCGGCCTTTTTTACATTTAAGAGTCCTGGGGGCCCTTTTAGCCGGGGGCCCGCGTGCGTTGCACCCACCGCACCCCGGTAGTTCCGCCACTGTGTATACCTATTCTAATAAATTTGGGTGGGCACTGAAATCAGTCTCACTCTTCCTCCCCTAGCGCCGTCACTGTTTCAGTTTTGAGAATGAAGAAATAAATTTTCTAAAATGTCGGCATAACAAATTCTACTTGTTTGATTTATCACTCCAACCAACATGATATCTATCAGTTGATATAATTTGATAAGGATGATATTATTATCATGCAACAAATGCAATTTAAGTAGGTGATGAACTTAACCCATTAACGCCCAAAACTCAGCTGCTGAACAGAATTTGTTGAAATTTTGAATATTGGTTAAAAGGTGCATAAATAAACAATTTATAAAGTAATTTCAAAATTTTTTTTATTAGGTGAAGAGTTAGAAGGCCGTACTCATATGAGTACACCGGGTCAATCTAGGTTAGATATTAATGATTTAAAGTATGGAATTCTTCTTAAAAATACTTTAGTAATAACACTTACTAAACTCCAAATAGGTATTCTTGTAACAAACCACCAGAAATAGTTATGAAAATATTTCAAAGTAACCAGAACAGAAAAAAAATATAAACCGGTATGCGATAGAAACATTTCACTAACTTTAAGAGTACTTATGGTTTTATAAAATCAAACCAATCACGCAGAATTCTCTAGAACTCATGCACTGTACCCTATTGAGTAGTGCTAAAAGCATTGATTGGCTAATTTCAAGTTGGTACCAAAATTAGAGCACCAAATTTACCTGTACTCGAACGAGTACAGCAGGCGTTAATGGGTTAATATAAACTAATCGAGGTTAAATAATTAAATCTAAATAAAAAACAGTCGCACGCCGCACGCGTATCCCAATTTTAAATACATGACCAACTTAATAATCTTACGCGTGCGACACATCAGCAATAGTCGTAAGTAAAAAGATTTGATGAATGAACGAACGAATGACTGATTTGAGTTTTATTCAATCAACCAGGTGAATTTCTGGGATCCAAGTCTAAAACTTCTCAAGGAGGCTGCTAACGCCCAGAAGTCCACCACATCTCCTTTATATTAAACAACACATTTAGATCAATTTTTGACCAAATTAGACAAATTTTATTATTTACCAAGCTTTAGATGTATTTAATTTAATTTTTAATTTACAATGTTTGAAGATCATTTAAAGCAATTTTTAGGCTTACTATACTTTTTCTAGGTTTGAGCAAAATTTCACCTAAAATAACTGGGCTATAATTATGTATACCTATTATAGATATGAACATTTTTAGTTATATTAAACCTTATTTTTTTGATTACGACTGAATTCACTTAGGCTTCTGCCCCACATACTGCAGCATTGCACCAAAAATCCGGGATTGATATGTAATTTCATGGAAGCCCGCGTTATTAAGTGTTGTTGTTAATTCTTCCTGTGAAAAACAGCATTAAAATAAAATTATGTGACGTATGTAAATTCTAAACCATAGAAGGGCAAAATTTAATATTCTCTGCCAAATATTTCATAGTATATCCATTTTTCCAAATCAGTTGATGAAAGAATCCAGAGATATGTTCAATATATTTCAGATTAATCCTAAAAATATTAATTGCAGACAAAAAAGAAATCAAAACATCCTGAACAAAAAAGTAAGATTTTTCGGGATAAGTATGGGTGCAGTTTTAAAATGTAAAATTTACAAAAGAGATTTTGCAACTGTTCTCAAAATAAAATAGCACTTTTAACACTTGAATCATAAAAGCTATTATATAAACCATTGCATGATAGTAGGATAATCCGAATAACAGTAATCTAAAATTCCAATTTTTCCTCCTGGTTTTAAAACACGAAATGCTTCCGGAACCATCTAAAATAAACTATATTATTCTAATATAAGTTATTTATATAATATACATATATTGCTTATAGGTTATAGCACATTAATTATTTCTTACACAATTTGGGTTTATACCAGTTCGGAGGCCAAATGTTATTACAAATACATCAAAAGTTTCGTTTTCAAATGGCAATGAATTAATATCAGCGTTAACCCAGTTCACTGATTTTGAATCATAATGAAATCTTTTTACTTTTTCTTGGCCAACTCCCATCATTCCTGAGTTCAAGTCACAAACCGTTACGTTTAAGTCCAAATTAAATTTTTTTGAATAATTCAAAATTTCAAATGTCGTCAATCCTAAAAACCATGCTATTATTTAAATTTTTCTTTATTTGGTGAAGCAGTTCCATATTATAGTCATATATTTACCAGTTCCTCCAGCTGCATCCAAAATTTTTGATTCTTTTGGAGGAGCTATTTCTTCTATTAATAATTTTCTCCATTTTTTGTGTTGTCCGAGTGTATTTATACCAATTGAATTTTCATATACTTGAGCCACATCTGCGTATAACTTGTAAGCTAGAAAAGATCGAATAAAATAAATTCAAATTGAAAATTAAAAATTATTACTTTCATTCGTCGCAGCATATAGGATAGGCTTTTTTAAATTTCGCAAATGGTTTGCTTTATTATGAAACTTTCTTGCGGCATTAATATGAATAGATCTTACCAAAACCGAATTTATTACTTTGTTCATTTTCTTAAAACTTCACTAAAATACAAAATAAAAATTTAGTAATTTGGAAAATTTAGGTAAAACTTGGTAAATCTCTGTTTTCGTCCATCTCAATTATTAAGCTTATTGGGAATTTAGACTTGAGGCTTTAACTAAAATTAATTTGCTTAACTTCATTGTAAGCTCTTCAGGACTAGAACTAGAAGCATATTTAATTATAATCAGTGGCGGCTCATGGCTTTTTCATCTGAAGAGGCTAAATGCAAAAATGTAATCCACCCCAGCTTTTCTTCCTTCCTTCCGTCCTTCTTTTAGCAGGACGGCTCATTGAGGAAGCTGATCATAAAGTATGATCAGATCAGAAAAATAAAATTTTTACTTCCGCAAAAGTGGGAGACTTTACTCCCGGAGTTTCGGCTTTTCGTTTAAGAATCATGACCAAAGTATTTTTTCATGTCTGTTACTCCTAAGAATTAGGAAAAAGATCATCATTCATTAATTTTGAATTTTACTAAAAAAAAAAAAAATAAACTCGAGAAAAGAGGTTTTTTTGAAAAATTCGAACACCGTTTAAGATAAACTGTTACGCCTATGTTTTTTATTGTGTGAAAAATTTAAATTATTTATAATTCATTCTTAATAAGTACCGTCCCGATAGCGTGAGATCTGCGCCTTCAGCTAATACATCAACACAATTTGTTATGCTTACTAGGTTCCCGTCGAGATCGTGTGGAATTATATTTTTCAGCACTCGATAAATATTGTTATGTTTATTAAGTTCCGTCGTAGCCGTGGGATTATTTACAATTCAGCGTCTTGTATTGTAGAGAATAGGCGACCAAAGTGTCGACAGGGCGTGATAATATACAATATAAGTAACTCACACGTGCGGGGAAAGACAGTCCCAGCTAAACCATCAAAATGGTAACGAACCTTCGCGTATCCAGTTATAATTTGAAATTGTTTAAGCAAGTGCTTGGTTAACTTCGTTAATTATGGTTTCGGGATTCAATTAATTGTAACACGATGAATTTAACAAGTAATTAGTTCTAAAAATTGTGAAGGTTTGAAATTTCAGTCAAATTTTGTGATACTATTGGCTTTTGAAAGTATTGGTCGCGCGTGCCGTTTTATAATAAGATGGTGGAGTCAACACACTTATTCGTGTAGTCCCTAAAGGAACCAACTCACGTAATTAAGATGTTCTGTAATCGACTTCAACATCATCTAAGTATTTATGGAGGGCGCGCCATGGTCAATGCAGGCCGAAGGGCATCTAGTTCGAGATATATTTCGGCAAATCCGTAAGAATTGGAAACTGCTTAAGAAATCTAATGGTACTCGTATCCGACTTTGTAAGGTAAATATTTGTATTATTAAGTTAAGTTTGGGACAACCGCTGGAGATTTGGATTGCCACAAATTGATTGTGATTATGAAAAAGTGTCGCGGTAACTCCGATTGGCATGGGCCAAGTTCAGTGAAAATTGATTAATACAAAATTTACGTAGAATGTTTATTTAACTTTTGTAATTGTTGATTTGATTTAGAATTTTAGTAAGCTGGATCTTTTTGGTAACTAAAGTAAAGATCCACAAATACCTTGTGCTGATCCCAATCGTCCTATACTCGGTTCTGTGTTGTTCCGTTAGATGCTGCGTGCGCCGTGTTCTTCGTAGCTTGAGTTATTACGAATTTCTGCTGTTGGTATAATAAAATTTTTCTCACACAATAGGATCTCCTTGCAGACGTAATTCGCCTTTCTCGCAACGCGATAATCAGTAAAACGTAAGGTCACAGCTTCCCAAAATTTCGGTTTCCAAAACACCGCGGTCCTACGACGTAAAAAAATTTACTCTTTCTTATCTATGTATCACACCCACCTGACCTTACGCATGTCCCAAATTTCATTCTGTCCAACTTAAAATGTTCAGTATTCGCGGTTTTGCACTTTAACTAAATTAATTATATTTTTAAATGTACTCTCACTGTAAAGTAAGTATTTGCTATCAGGTTCATTACACAATTAGTTGTGTTTTAATTTGTGTTTGTAAGTTACAACATCTTAAGTTCTTTTGTGCCAAATAAAATTTTATACCTGCAAAAATTTATCAGGATTTTGAATTTTTAGTTCCTCAATGAGAAACCGCGTCTTCGTTGTAACAACGACTCTGCAAAATTCCAGAGGACGTCAAAATGTTACCATATTTATACACAATTAATTTGAATAATTAAAAGCTGACTTGTGCATACCTATCTACTTCTTTAGTTACGTTTTAATATTATATATTACAAATTATTAATCTAGAAATAAAATTACATATGCATACACCCATGTAGCACAAAAGTGCCAATATTTAATGTTGACGCAATATTGGGCCAATATTCAAATCTGAACATTTTTCAATATTGGACCGATATTGGCTGAAGATTGACAGACAATATTGGTCCAATATTGATTTACTATTTCGGCGTAATATTAAAATACAATATTGGGCCGATATTTGTTGAATCTTGCAATATATTGCACCAACTTTCAATATTGGCCCAATATTGTTTCCTATCGCTAATCCATCCATTTGGTTATATTCTGTTCAAATTGAAAATATTTGATCGTGAAACAGATGTTAGCCAGTTCGAGTATTTCATCAGTTTTCTCTTATTATTTCGATTACTAGTTCTCTTGAGATACTCTATAACAAGGACACAACATCTAAGGATATCTAATATATAATTTTCTGATATCTTTCTGGATTTTAGATGAGAGATAAAGCCGAGTATCATGGCAGGCGGAATATCATTGATTCTGGCCTTGTTAGACCAGCATTCGGCTAGCATGGCAGTGCCAAAGCACATGCTCCGCTGTTTCGTCTGTTCTGTTGCATCACCGAAACCTGGGTTATCTACAAGTTCCTGAGTGTTAAGATGTTTGTTCAGTGTCCAGTTAAACTGTCTGCAATGGCTCGTAGATTGACTATCTGGACAGCTTTAAGTAATATTTTGAATGGTTACCATCATAAGGTGCTTTTATCTCTGCCCTTGCTTGTCTGCAATCAGGTTCTTTTTCCCATCTGCTGGAATGCAGCCCTAAAAGTGTGTGTAAAAACAAGCATCGGCTTGAAGGCCATTGGAACTGTTTTTTGTTAGCTTGTCCGCTTTTTTGTTACCTTGGTGTCCTTTCACCCGAACGAAAGGAAAATGACCTTGTGACTAGGTGCTTTCCATTTGTTGAAAAGTGCAGCTCTGAACAGTTCCGTACTGTACCTGTCAAATATTTAGGTGTTCCATTTGAATTGGTACGACTGTTATGAACTGCACCGAATTACCTTCCCCTGCCCCCTTATTGTACCTACCTATTTTCTGGTGCAACTGGTCCCGACAAGTGTTATTTATCGACAACACAAAACAGCGTTCCTTTTGTTAATTTTTTGGAACGCTTCGGTACAGTTCTAAACAGTACCTACGCATCTCTAGGTGTACAGTTAAAAAATCAAATGGAAAGCACCTACTGTCGAATGTCACAAGTGCCGCTCTTCTATCTGTAGATATATGAATATTTTTGTCAGTTCCAGCACAGACCCCTATCTCTTGCACATGAAAATCAAGTGGTGGGAGGCAGAGAAGGGCGCAACCAACGCTGCAGTGGGTGCTGCACCAAATCACTCCCGTTACAGTCAGACAGATTAACCTCTGAATCTGGTGCAAAGAAGGCGCTGCTGTAGCTTGTTTGGTGCTTTGGTGCACTGCCAGAAAGCCATCCCACCTTACCGATTTAGGTTTTCAAGTGTTTTCCATAGTTCGGCTTTATCTCCAGACATTTAACTTTATCCCCTAGCCTTCCAATATTTTGAAAGCAGCTGATCATTCACGTGCAGATTATGTTTTCAAATTTACCAGTGAGCAGTACGGTCATATCATCTGCGTATCCTATGGTGTAGAAACCATTTTCGTTGAGGCGTCGTAAAAGGCTGCCCGCAATACCATAATCCACAGTTATAGTGAGAAAAGTATCTCCCTTGAGGACAGTTCTTAATCACACCGCCTTTGATGTCACCGACACACATCTCCAAAGCTATATCTATTTGGGAATAGTCGTGGGAACACCTTATCGGCCTAGCGCTGAATTTATACCTTCAAATTTGGCTTTATTAAAAATCCCTTCGATGTCAATAGATGCTCTTACACCCCTATTCACTAACTTTTTTTTTCGATCGAGAACTGAATGATTCGATCGATCGAAAAGAAAAGTTAGTGAATAGGGGTGTTAGAGTCGACTCTTTGTAGCCCAATGATCTTTAGACGCGCCCACCACCTCATGCAGCGCAGTCTCAATAGATCTCCACAAATTGGCTGTTTCGTGAAGGTTAGTCCATCCCTTGGCGTATTTTTAATTTATACAAGTGTTTTTGGGCATAAATTGCACTCGAAAATGGCGGGTCTCCTTAGAAAGTGCATTTTTGAGCCGCGCCTGTCATTAAAAACATTCCCGAAGCGGCCCCAACTCAAAAGTTTGTTCAGAAACGTACCGTTTTTGAGTTATTATACATAAAATTCAAAATACAAATTTGTCAAAAATATAGCAACAATGAAACGTCGGCCAAAGTTAAAAAAATCGTTGAAATCGGGGGTGGATACAAGGGAGGGAGTTACAATAACCCATCGAAAACCAACAAAATTTAGTTTTGTTCAAATTTAAAAAATATATCTAAAATCCAAATTTAATTAATTAAATTTCATAAATCATAATTATATTGACGTGTTCCAAAATCTCCATTTTGATATTTAAGTAGGTACCTATATAAATTTTGGAAACGAGAAAATCAAGTTTGCAAAATTCAATTCTTAATAATATTAATTTGAAATTAAAAATTCAAGGCGAAGTAGATTATGTAGATTTGATATTTTCTATGTATGGTGAACTGTGGTGAAGGTATCTTGCCGTTTTAATGCATTCAATTTTTTTTTGAAAATTAAAATTTGGGATTTTGACTTATTTATTTATTAATGAAGAGTTGGGTTTTCCACCTTATTAAATTATTTATTTATTTATATAAAAAAATTATTAATTAAATGTTGTAACCAATTCTTACCTTATTTAATAGAGTAGACAAAAATAATTATAAACAATACGGAAATGAATATAGGTACGAACTAAGAACTAAAAGCGTACTATGAACTAGTTAGTATTTTTGCATTAAATTTCTTGATTAAAAATTGCGTCATTACCGGCAAATTCTGGTGCAAATTTATTCCAACATCATTTTCTTTTAAATTAATGATGATATTATAGCAAAGTAAAAATGACAATTATTTAGGGAAGGTCGGGTAAGATAGTGAACCTAAACTTAGGAAAATTTCCGAGGCCAAAGTTTTGCACCTATCAAAATGTAGCTATCTTTGCCAGAAGTTAGTTTAAACTAGGGTGTGAACCTTTTAATTAAAGAAAATACAACAAACAATGACTTATCGTGTTAAAGATACGACCAAGTCATTGTTTGCTTGATTTTCCAGTCAACCCGAAATCCTTTTGATTCGATGGTATATAGGAAAGTGAAATTCGTGATACAGATTAACCGAAAGATATATCGGAAGAGCGACAGACTGCATTTAATGAAAAAATAAAATAGAAATGAACTTGATGACCCTATTTAAAATGCTGCCGGGTTCAAGTACTTTCTTCTTTGGAGTATCACTCAACCTTTCGCTTCAAATTAATCATGCACGTCACATCTGAATTCCAGGTATGAGGGCAGGGAGGCATCCCCACGCGCACTTAGACCACTAAATCAGAGCCATTCTACTACCTCTGTTGCAGCGGCTCTCCGTCCTGTCACTCCTCAAGCCATCCTGTCTCCAGGACGAATTCGAGTATCTTGGCAGGCGGAGCGTGGCTGATACTGGCCATGTTAGGCCTACGTCACTACATCAGTTAACATTCCAAAATATTCCATACTTTTTACCACAAATCTGTATATCATCGGTTTAGAGGTAAAACATAAATAGAATAAATAGAACCATGAAGTTATAAAATTTAGTTTTTCAATCAAGAAATTGAAAAATACTTTTCAAGCATACTTTCATTTTCTTTCATGAAATGTGAAACGTAGCTGCATATAAGTTACAAAAATAATTTTTGTAAAACATTAATAAAATTAAAAAAATTAAAAAAAAAATACCTAAATTAAAACTGTTCCACCACTGATCTGTCATAATCTACTCTTCCGGGCATGTAAAAAACTTATTCTTTAATCATTGATGCTCAATCATCGCAGGAAGTCTAGCAGCTGCACCGATGTCTTGGTTTCTAAACTACAACTACAGATAAATAAAACAAATCAAGCAGAATGTGTCAATAAAAATTGTAATATTAAATACAAGTTTATTTTAAACATAAAAATATAATTAATAGCAATTAATTAATAATTACTGCTTAACCAAGGAGAGTTCTTAAATACTTTAATTCATGCATTCAATTATTTTACAAGACCCAACTTTTTAGCTTCTACTTCATAAATTAATAACCTCCACATTTTAACAACAAAAACTTCAGCTTCTTCATCTAATACCATTTGTACATCCTCTAATATTACTTGCGGTTGGGAACCGGCCAGAACTTTGGAGCAAATAAAATCTACTAGTGTAGGTTCAGGCTCACCAATATACTCGATAATTTTTTTATTTATCCACGGACGTATTTTCTTTTCCATTAAAGCGTTATCTATAACTGTCCAATCTAATTGGTAATCGAATAAAGCATTCTTTTCAGTTGGAATCTTTTCGATGAGAGATTTTATGTGTTTACGTTTTTCTTCTTGTGACTTTAAGACTTCTTCAGATTTTTTATCCCCATTTTCCTTATCCCGTTTACTTTTCTTTTCCTCTGTATAATCTAATGGAACTAATTTACGTTTCTTAACTAAAGTGCTAGTGTCATCTTCGTCAGGATTGAATACTTCACGGAGATCTGCTCGTCTTCTTTTGTCGTTACGTGGTGGACTATGAAGTCCACTCGGTTTAGACAAAGTTAGTTTAATACCGGTGCTCGTTGGAGGTACTACCAATTCTTCGGGATTTGAAATTACTGACTGTCTTGAATCTTCATCTCCCGCTTGAATTTGAGTCCACTAAAAATGAAAATAATAAATAGTAAATTGATTCTCGTTTCTAAACAAAAATCTTACCTTAACAGATTCACCACGACTCTCAGAGCTCGTGTCTGGTTCAGGTGGCATAGGTGGACTGTGGTGACCATCTACATCACTATCACTGTCAATAGGTTCGGCATGCACGGCAGCTAACTCTTGGGCGGCTTGTTCCACAACACATCTCTCCCGTTCTTCTTTGATTCTCTGTCTAGTTAACTCTCTCTCTGCTTCACGATCACGTTCTCTATCTCTGGCTTTTTGTCTTTCAATTTCTCTTTCCCTTTCCTTTTCTCTTTGTCTATACTGATCCAAATTAACGTCAATAATCAGTTTGGGTTTATATTGCTCTTCCCGTTCTCTTTTAACCCTTTCAAATTCCGCGTTAGGATCTTCATGGCCACCAGAGAATATTTTCGCTTTTAATTCTTCAATTTCTTCTTTTTCCTTTTGTCTGTCACGATTATCTGCTTCAAATTCCTTGAACCGTTCAGTTATTCGTTTCTGTAATTGACTACCTCTGCAAATAAAAAATTTGTTAGAAAATTTGAAAATAACAAACTAAATATATTAGATCTTACTTGTACAGCTTGATATCGTCACGTTCGTCATCGTAATCTTCTAAAAATTCTTTTAGTCGTTTAGCGTCCCGTTCCCTTTCTTCTTCTTTAATTCTATCTTTTTCTCTATCCTTCTCATAATCTTTAGCTTTCCTACGTTCACGGGTCTCCCATGTACGTAATCGTTCCTGATATGCAGCTTCTTTTTCTCGTGCTCTCCTTTCTGCTTTCTTTTTTTCTTTCATTTCTTCCTCAATTTCTTTATCTTTCAACAATTCCTTACTGTTTTTTGTTTTGTCACGATCCTCCCTGTCCCCTCTATCGCTCCTATCATTTCGATCGTTCCTATCATTTCGATCGTTCCTATCATTTCTATCACCTCGATCACGTTCTCTCTCGCGATCTCGATCCCGATCTCTATCGCGCTCCCTTTCCCTTATTTCCCTATCCCGATCACGTTGTTCTCGTTCCCTTTCACGTTCGCGCTCCTTTTCTCTCTCTCTATCGGCACGATCCACTTCCTTATTTCTATCGTCTTTTGATCTAAACAAATTTAAATGTAATTATTTTATAGAAATAGGAAAAAAAAGGAGAAAACTCACCTCGATCTTGAGCGTCGTCTCGTTTTCTTTTCCTCTTTTTCGCGACGTCGTGGACTGGGCGAACGCGAACCTGGTTTTTCTTTTTCTTTACGACGACTAACTTCTTTTTCTTCCTCTTGTTTCTAGAAGGAAGCGGAAATATGTTAAAAAGAAATTTTAAATTCAAAAAACTGTTAGTTAAATTAATTTATCATACCGATTACGACACTTTTTTGACAAGACAATTGTTTAACAATTGCTTCCTATTTGTTGGTAATTCTTTTTTTGATAACGATTATTCCGACAACCGCCTAAAGAGCAAATAATTTTTGTTTTCATAAACAAATAAATAAGAATACATTCGTTATGTACATATTATATAAACATAATTAAAAAACTATGAATGCATAAATGCATGCAAATCGTCGCTATTAGAAAAAAATGAAGGAACAAAAATATCGAATATTAGAAAATATTAGCAAAATTGATACTTTTTGTAATATTTTCAAATATTCGTATTTAAAAAAAAGTACTATGCTAGATATTATACATTTACTGTAATAACTTACTCTAGAAAAAAAGGTGTGAAGATCCAAGACGACGTAAATTCTCACCCATAGTCTCCAATTAATGTCGAAAATACATTTTTACTTGGTTTTACACCACGAATCATAACTTACAAATACAATTCGTGGGTACTTATTACATTACTACTTAACTAAATCATTAAACAAAAAACTGAAGAATCAAAAGTTGAAATTTAATTGCTTGTTAATTTAATAAGTTTTCAACCAACTTAAAGGAAAATCAATCTGTTAAATATTTAAATATATCAGTAAATGAAATTTAGCAAAAAAAGCGATGTCGCTCAAATTTTAGCTTTAAACATTTTATGGAAACGGATAGTGAATTTTAAATCAATTGCGGGATTTGAACAAGGAATTTAGTTTAAAAAATTAAAAATCTTGTTAAAAGTTTACATTTTTTAGAATAAATTTGAATTTTATTAAAGGTAGGATTAGTCCTATTTTATGTTAGAATAAAACATAAAGTTCAGGCCTCCCAGCATGTATTAATTTTTTCGATTTTTATTTTTAAAATGAAATGAAAATTTAAGTTTGAGAATTCCCGAATCTCAGTTCAATAAAAATTGCAGGAATATTTTAAAATTATTAGATCCAAATTTGAAAAATTAAAATTTGACGATTGCTGTTATTGTAAGTGAAAACAACGAACACCTAATACGCAATTCACTATACAAGAAATTGTAGCTTCTACGCATAACTACATGTGCATATGCAAATTATTTCGGCATAACTGCTGGGAAACCGTATCTGGTAATTTGATCTCCTGGTAATTTCACCCCCGATAATTTGGTCACCAGGTGATTTCATCTTCAGGTAATTTCATCCCCAATTCTTCTTCTATCTCTTAATTTAGGGACTACGTCCTGTTATTGCCATGAGATGTACCAAATTTACACTTGGCATTCATGGCCCTTTGAGCACATTGCATATATTCTAGTAGGTTAATAACCTTGCTAGATGCATAGCCCATAGGTGAAAATTAGGCTTTAGATCACAACAGTGTAGTCGGCGCGACCAAGCATCGAACCGCGGTCTCCCATTTCGTTGCATGTAGGTTTAAGCCTTTCCCACACTGCCGATATACCCCATTACGATTTATATTAGTTCACTGCATTTTTGTAACAAATTACTTAAAATACATTATTTTATAAAATTGTTCCTCTTCATGTTTGTAATTTGGTCTTAGTTATATTATCCGCAAAAAAGAGATACCAGCGCGAAGATATGCATCGGTAATGACATTGCCAAGGGTGAAATTACCGAGGATCAATTTACCAGGGGAGTGATATTACCGGGGATCAATTTACCTCGAGAATCAAATTACTGGGGACCAAATCACCTATAACTTTTTCTGTGAACTTCACACACAAACAAGATGCACAAATAACCTATTTCAGAAATCTTAATCAAGAGTGAATTGCAACTAGGCTTGAAAAAAATATCACATTTTTAAAAAACTGACATAAAAGCAGTATCGAGTTGCTAGGTTTTGTAATATTGTAGAGAAGACAACTTAAATATAAGCTGATGTTAAGAAAATTCCCTCTCTGATCTGTACAAGCCATCTAAGATTGGAAATATTTTTGTTAAACTAAAACCCAAGATGGTGAAAATGAACGGAAAAGCCCTAAGAAAATGTCAAACAAAGTAGTTTTGAAGTGTGATAATGAAAGTTTTTGACTGCCGACTGCAAATGGAGAGAACAGTTTTGCAAAAGAAGAATTTTCCTCAGAATGATATTTTATAATAATTTATAAAATTCGTACAGTGAACTCTTAAAAGATATAATGTGATAATTTTGCAATCAATTAAAATGGTATAAATTTAAACTAAAATATTTCATGCTAGGTGGGCTACCCGTCAATTATAATTATTATAATAATTAAATTAAACTTGATGTTAAAATTTGATAATTCAAAGTTAAATTAATATAATCAAGAAACTAACAATGATAGACATGTTTCAACCTTGTTAGGTCTCATCAGTATCACATATTGATTGTTTATCTTATGTAGCATTTTATTCGGACACGGGGTGTCCTACAGTGCACTTTCCGAAGGCGTCGAAATGAAGGAATTCTCAGTAGTTAGAAGAAGCTACGCCGTAATAACCTTAAGGTTATGGGTTCAATCCTCAACACTCCCCTGTACTGTCCTTATAACATGTCATTTCAACCCCATCAGAAAGTGCACCGTAGGACATCCCGTGTTTATAATTTGAAGTCAAAATTTGAATATTCCAATTTTAACATTTCAAAATCAACTCTAATTTGATAAATCAAAAGTGTTTTTGGCTTCAGCCAAATGATATATCTTCCTAAATAGAAACTTCCTGTAGAAAGTATGAATACCCAACCAAAGCTTTCGATATCAGTTAGTAGCAGTAGGCACCTTTGTATGAGATGCAAAAACAAGGATCAAGAGCTATCCTTTATTATGGTTACGAGATGTATCTTTCTCAGTTTATTGTTGCCAATCGCAATCATAACTTTTGTAAAAAAAAAAATTTCATCGTAATTGCCAATGATTAATTGAGAAAGACACATCTTGTAAGAGTAATGTCGAAACTCGAGTCTTGATCTTGGTTAATGCGATCCTTGTTTTTGTCAAACCATCTGCATTTGCATCTCGTACAAAGATGGCTATTGCTACTGTCTTGATGTCAAAAGTTTGGTTTTTAAAAGCCAAAAACACTTTTTCGATAGCAATTAAACTTTCAAATGGCTTATTATATTAATTAAATTAAATTTTTCTTCAAAGTTAAGATTTGGTACAGCCACTTCATTTACTAGATTAAAAAAATTGTGATAAGATTGTTTTCCTTTTATTCTACAAATGTAAGTGGATGCAATTTATGTATAAAAACATTTGTTCAGGTTAAAACAATTAAAAATTGGATGAAAACGATTTAAACTGCTGATGAATCGAATTTCCATTAAAAGTACAAAAATGTACAAAAGTTACAATATCGATGCAAATGCAATTTAAATCATTGGTACAAATGGAGAAAATTGGTGTCACATTACTCACCGGCGGCGCTGCACGTTGTACAAAGGTTGGACTGCGCCGATGCCATATCCTAATGGTTTTGAATTACGATATTACGACCCTCAAAGCTAACACCCTAACTTAATTTATAATAACCTAACCAATATCTCTCTAACCATAAAACATACATCTGTACTTATGTACATTCTTTTTTATATAAAATACAAAATTGCACATCATATGCATGTGCAAGATTTAACTTATTAACAGGACTTCTTCCCATTAAGAAAAACAATTTAGAACTGCCTTCTCCATTAAAACAAAAACTTGAACTTCAGAACAAAATCACTCACCTTCATTATTTCACGAAATTTTCCAATCTCACGTGTTATTAAATCCCGTTTTTCTTCTTCCACTTCAGCCTCTTCGAGAACCTTGTGTCTTTTCTCCAAAACTTCCTCTAAATAACAAAAAAAAATAAAAGTTAATCCATCAATTAAATTTAGTTATACAGAATAAATTAGTACAAAAGTCGTAAAGGGACAGCGTAGGTAACTCACCCTCTTTTTTTAATTCGAAATTGTTCATTTCCTCTTCGTGATCCACTAAAATCTGCTTGATTCTCTCAACAGCTACGGCATCCAGTGCTAAAGTTTCATCATCAAGCTGCTCTTCATCTTGAGGTTCATCCTGTAACGGTGAAGATCCTCTTTCTCCACGTTCTTTTCGTCTTCTTTCAGCTACAATTAAAACTACTTTTATACTTTGAAACAGTAATGACTTACTAAAGTTACCCTTATATTCATCAAGGACAATTTTCGTTTTGGCATCCACTTTTGCTACGAGTCGCTTATCGCCGACCATCATATCGTGCAATAAACGTACAGCTCTCAATCCAGCTTCCGGACCTGCTAATTCGCAAAAACCAAATGCTTTGACTCGCTTCCAGCTAATTACGTGACCACACGTTCCCAGAATTTGTCTAATCATAGTATCGGGTGCTTTTTCTGTTATGTTACCTAAATGCATGACGTTAAAATCGTAACCACATAAAAAATAAAACCAAACTTACCAACAAAAACAGTCACCGGAGGTCCTTGAATTTGTTTAAGCTGTTCCCGATTAGGATTGAGTCTCGGTAAAGCCCTAATTTGAGGAGCGGATGTTACTTGTACAGGCATCATCTACAAATTAAGATGGTTTAGCTTTTTAATCATAGAAAACTAAAATGCACTTACATGCTGTACTGGCATCACGGCAGGCATCAAAGGTGGAGGCGCCGTAATGGACATGTAAGCCATTCCCGGCATAGGAATACCCAGCGGCGGACGTGTCGGATAAGACATATTTTTTGATTATTATAAGTATATTAACGTAATATATTTAAAACAAACTTATAATTAGCTTTGTATATGGACAAGCATCCTCCCTGTAAAACACATACAATTCTTTTTTTATAGATCCGAATAACAAAGAGAAATTTCAATTGTAAACCGCACTACTCTTTGTCTAATATTTGATTTACTTATAATAAATATGTCACAAATTTATTAAAAAATTAATTAAAATTTTGATGTTAACGTAACTTGATGGTTCCGAACATACCACCATTATTAATTATGTACGTAATGCCAGATACCAACCCTCTTAACAAATAAGTTACCAAGATCAATTCAAACATAACCTATAAAAATTATCGATTTTATCTCGATTTAGAATATTATTAAAATTTAATTTAATAATTATGTCGGTTATTTTATCACATTTACTTAAAAGTTATAGGCTAACAGTTTGCAGCAAATTGAACGTAAGATATTTTATACTTTTTTTGAATTATCGATTTTTAATTAATCCTTTATTTTCAGAGCGGTATCGTTTTGAAAATTAAACCGCATTGCCGTACTTTCAGTAAAAAGTCAGAATCGAAGCCACCGAGAACTTTGATAACATGGAAAAGTGTATCTGTCACAGCGGTATGCTGTAGCGGACTTCTAATGTACATGTTGTACCTAAAGCAGCAAAAAGAGGAAGGTTTGGTGGTTACATAAGGTTGTAACAATTGCAGTTGTCATGTATTTTTACAGCACAACTGAAAGAAAGGCAACGGATGTTAGGTAAAGCAGCAATTGGCGGTTACTTTGAATTGGTTAATTCCGAAAAAGTATTAAAGAAGAGTGAGGACTTTTTGGGAAATTGGTTGTTGATTTATTTTGGATTTACACATTGTCCTGACATTTGTCCTGATGAATTGGAAAAAATGGCTGCAGTTGTAGAGACTCTTGACAAGAGCGAACATGCCCCTAAGATTCTACCATTATTTATTTCTGTCGATCCCAATCGAGATAGCCCCGAAGTTGTCGGTAAATACTGCAAAGAGTTTAGTCCACGGTTTATCGGTCTAACCGGTACTGAAGAACAGGTGGCCCAGGCTTGCAAAGCTTACAGGGTTTACTTCAGTGCTGGGCCTAAAGATTCCGAGAGCGATTATATTGTAAGTATTTAGAATTAAATAATTTGTGAGTAATTTGATTAAATGTTTTGATTAATTTTAGGTCGATCATACAATTATCATGTACTTAGTTAATCCGGATGGTGAATTTGTGGATTATTACGGTCAAACAAGAAATAGTGAAGAAATTGCTAGTTCCATTTTAATCAATATGTTGAAATATGATCAGTTAAAGAAGAAATCGTGGTTTTAGTGTATACGGTTTGAATTTTGTAGTTCATTTATTTTCTATTAAATAAATATTCCACTATTAAGTTTATTTTCAAGGGTTTATTGTTGTATCAAAAATAGGCAATTCATTATTTTCATTTAACCCTTCATTCAATGAGTTTAGTCTGCGAGTCTACACAGTATACAAAAATCACTAGAACTTAGAAAATAGTGTATTGTTTTATTAGGATTAAAAGATAAACTTTTCTTGACTTATTTAACAATTTAAGTGCCGAAATGATTTTTACTAATTTTATTTCTAGGTTCACTTAAGCAAATCTGCTAGTCTTAACCCTGTGTTTATTTTGAGGTCAAGCTTCACATATCGAATGCTGGTGTCCCACCTATCGCATGAAGAAACAGGTATAAGCAGAGCCAACATGTTGATCGGGCCAAAAAGGTAGTATTCATTTAGTATTTCGTTTCTGTTGTGCGACCAATTGAGACCCTACTTTGTACAGCTCCAGATCAGCCTGATAATGACTTTAGCTTCTATTAACAATTCAGTCTAGCTGGAACACATGCAATGTCACTGACTTGCGGACGGAAAATTTTCTTTCGTGAAACACTTATTAAAAACTAAGCACTAACAGGGAGGATACGAAATATTACATGTAGAGCCAAAAAGTAAACTAGAATTTTTCGAAGTTATGGAAATCAATAAATTAAAACGATAATCCATGTTATTAACCTGGTCATTACCTAGGTGGGGTCTGACAAACCCCAGTGTTTGAAAATTGATCAAAATATGTACCTAATGTGATCCCATGCGTATGTTCTACTCAGTATTATTATTGGTACAATAGTATAGTTTTATTCCGTGAAGTCAGATTATATGCATCTAAAGTGCTCTGGGGTATGTCAGACCCCTACTATGTATTGGCGTATGTAATTTAGGCTTTCAAAGTAAAGGTTATTTTGAGACTGTTTCGATCAATAAACTTAATGTTCTTACTTTTTGGTGGATCAAAACTTCAGATAAACTCATCAACAGATGGTGGGAAGATTATTTACTTGCCTGGAGAGTTAATAGCACCTTATCACAATAAGGAGGGGTAATCCGGAGGTATAGGACAATTTGCCGAAAAATTGGAAGAATTTGTCCAAGATGATCCTGCATTTCCACTTGCTAAGATTGCCAAGCTCTCTGGAAGATGTTCCATATGTCCAAGGAACTGAGATCACAAAACCAATTCAGACACTACATACATTTTTACTTTCCGAACTCGTTAGTAACGAAAGTATTGTTATCTGAAATTGAAAAAAAAATTGACCCTAATTTTTTAATAAAATTTTTATGTTTTGAGGTTCCCTTGAACCATTTCTATTATTTTTCAAAAATGTCTGTATAGATGTATGTGTGCGTATGTGTCTGTGAATACGATAGCAACCAAACGAAGTAACGAAATCGCTCCAAATTTTAAATTTAGGTTTTGATCTGTTGTAGACGAAGCCTATTGAAGATGAATGAAATCGCATTTTATCGCATCGGGTTTACTTGAAGTGATAAAACATAATCCATCATAACTTCGAAACGTAATGAAATAGGTAAAAGTTTATTATGGCAAAAAATTAACAGTATCAAATTACCTACAACTTTTGTTCTATAAAATGTTTTCTAAAATAATAAATTAAAAAAAAATTTATTTTATAAAATATCTTAAGAAAAACGGAACACAAAAAATTACATTGTTTTAATGTTTGGGGTTTGTCACACCCCACCTATGTACTGATGGGATTTTTTCCACCTAGGTAACGCCGGGTTAAACAGTCATCTGACTTCAACAACTCACCTCTATTATTAAACATCTTCAATAAATCATAATTGACCTCCTTTTCGATTTTTTTCTCTCCCCTCCCTTTATACCTATAGGAGCGCTTATCTTTTATGCCCTACCCTATTAAATCATTTTCCAAATAAACACTTGTTTCAAAAATATCTGCTCCCATCACCCCGAACGATATTTAAACGGATTGTCTCTAAAATCTTTCTAATTCATCGCCCGATGATGCCATAGTGTGGTGAAAACAGCCAATATATGGTCACTTGGCACCACCATCCAATCAATAGTATTTGAGATTAATTATTTAACAAAAAAACGACAACAAAATTATGATAAAAATTTACTAAAAAAGTACAAATAAGATGAATGAAGCTAAAATCCTAATATAAAAAAATTTAAGTTAAAACTTAAAAATTAACAAGTTATATAAAAAAATCCTTTTTTTTAAAATTAATTTTAAAATTTTATTTAATATTAATTTAATTCGTTAACAGTTCATATATTTTTTATAAAAAAGATAATAATTTACAATGAAATTTAACCAAATATTAAATTATTTAAATTTTAACTGTAGGTTGAGGTACATACGTATACATTTTAATCGACACTTTTTTTGAGAAATATATTACATTATCAACTTCACGTTTGCCACACAGTAAAAACGTTTTCTTTGTATCAAAAAACTATTTTGTTTAAATACATTTTTTTGAAGCAAATAAATTGGACGAGATTTTGGTTAATCTCAAATAAATTTTGTTTAATTTAAAAAAATTTTTGATCCAACAAAAATTTATAAAAAAATAAAAAAAAATTAATTAAAGAAACTAAAAATTAAAAAAAACAAAAAAAAAAAATTATTTGCGTGAATACACGAAACTAAAATCCTTAGTTAACTACATTAAAATATAAAAAAAATTATTTTGATTTAAACAAATTTTTGTTGAACAAAAATATTTTATTTAAATTGAGGAAAATTTATTTGCTTAAAAAGATTATTCAAACAAAATGATTTTTTTGGTTCAAAGAAATCGTTTTTACCGTGCATATTCTCATTTTAAAAATATTTTCATAACTTTTTCATTCAATTTCTATATTTTGTTTAGCTCATATTCCATTCATCCGCTGCCCCCCCCCCCTCTTTGACCGACCATACTAATAAATTACAATCATAAACCGAAGAAAAGTTCGTGGTCCACCATCACTTCCTATTTTATATTTATTTCATTAATTCATTTTTTCTGTTTCTAGCCCTTCTTAATATTTTAAAGATATTCATATAGAATTTTTATGTTGCTCTTGTATATTATGCGTACAGATTAAGGAAAGACTTGTAGATACCACCCAACTGATTGTAAATCTTGATCTAAGTTTTTTCTATAATATAAAAAGATAGATTTATTTAAACAGAAATATGCTTTTTGTTATTGATGCTACTATTCTGCTTAAGCGAGATATGTTTTATCTGACTACGACTTAGTAGTCGATACATACTTACTAATGTTTTCAGGATTTTTCACTTTTGAAAAATATGCATTTTGATTTTTGAATCATACTTTACACCAATTTTTGTGTGCCACCTCCAAGGGTTCTCCCAAACAAATTGATCCCGTACACCAAAATAAAATTTATGAACTGATTATTGTTGCTATGTTACATTTAAAAATTGATGAAAATGTAATCCAATAAAACATCAACAGATCAGACGAATTGGGACACCCATCCAAGTTCGCCCTTGGTGCTTTCACCAGGAAAAGCAATAGAAGAACTTGAGATAAACCCTAATTTAATTTTGGTATCAGAATCAGCCAGTACCTATTTTGGCTCACCCTGTAATATAAACTAAATAATATCTTGATGTAGTTTTTCAAATTATCCTGTTTTTCAATAATTATTTTCCCGCAAGTTTGGAGTTTCAGATTTCCTACAAAACAATAGGGTGCTGGTACAAAAAATACGCCTTGTAGTCCATGTAATTGGCTTGTCATCTGTACTATGTTCTTCTGCAGTAGCTTCGCGATATACTTCGGATGTGTATTATGGAAGAAGTATCTATCTTCAATGATAGATCACCCCACCGAAAATTCACTTTGTAACTTATTTTTTTAATTATCAAAAACGGGCGTCTTGATATGTTAAGTTTGTACTTTCAAACTTTAATATAAAGCCTGTATCAGACTACATAATTTTTTTCAGGTTAAAGGTTAAAGTCAGGTTAAATCTAGATTTAGACTACTAATTAAATGACCTTCTCCAACGATTAGAAGAAGAAAATTGAGAAATCGAATTAATGTAAGTTCAGTAGTAAATTTTGTACTAACGACTGGACTAAAAAGTCACTACACAAACTATTCTTGCCAACCATTAAAAATGCATTCATATAATTTTTTTTGATTCAATAGTTTCAACTGAATCAACTAAATAAGAAAATAGTATTTTTCGTTTTATTCAGTTTCATAATCCCATTTCTACTTTTCAGGTTTAGCCTAATACCCTTTGCAGAGTTAGCAGAACAATTTAATGTAACAGTCGCACTTGTAGGTCATTTACTTAATTTTCTTTGACATTAAATTAAAATGTTCTACAAAAACACCTTTTTTAATTTTAAAGCAGGGGTTAAGCTAAAAATTCTCATGATTCTCACCCCACAAATGCCAGGAACACTGCAACTGCTGCAAAGCAAAATTGTTTTGCTATTATCGCGCCATCTTTTGACGACATCACTTCTTCTTGAAATAAGCCCTCTCTTAATAGAAGAACAGAATAAATTCTTCTAATTTCAGAAAAATCTAACAAATTTTGTTATAAGATCTGGAAGTCGGAAGTGTAACTGTTACAATTGTACTACTAACTTTACCATTTTACTACAAAAAACTGCATGATTTAATATTGTTGAAATTACAACTTCTATCTAAATCAAAAATATTTCTTTAGTTTACTTCTCGTTAATGTGAGTTTTCAAGTGATATTGCAAGTTGCTTTTCTGAATGAATTTTTTATCACATTTACTACACGCAAATGGTTTTTCACCGGTGTGAATTCTATTGTGACAATCCAAATCTCCTTTACGTATGAAGGTTTTAGGACACATGCTACAATTAAACGGCTTTTCACCGCTATGAATTTTCAAATGATACTGCAAGTGACTGTTCTGTGTAAATTTTGAATCACATAAATTGCAAACAAAAGGTCTTTCGTTCGTATGAGTTTTAATGTGACCCTGCAAGGTGCTTTTCCTACCAAAGGTTGCATGGCACACATCGCATATAAATGGTTTTACACCGGTGTGGACCATTACGTGCCTATCAAAATTATTTTTTACTGAGAATCTTTTATCGCATACATCACAAACAAACGGTTTTTCATTGGCATGTAATTTTAAATGTTTGCGTAAGTTTTCTTTGTGCATAAAAGTCAAATTACAAAGGTTGCAAAAAAAGTCATTTTCGTCAAGATGGATTTTTAAATGAGATTGTAAACTGGCCTTGTGGGGGAACTTCTTGTCGCATAAATCACAAACAAATGGTTTTTCACCTGTGTGCGTTATCAAATGCAAACGTAAATAACTTTCTCGTGTAAACTTCCGTTCACACAAATGACAATCAAATGGCTTCTCACCTGTATGCATTTTTTCGTGATACTGCAAATAGGTTTTTTGAGCAAAACTCTTATGACACACATTACAAGCAAACGGTTTATAACCGGTATGAAGTTTTAAATGTCTTTGTAGATTACTGCGATGAGAAAACTTGGCATTACATAAATTGCAAATAAATGGTTTTTCACCTGAATGAACTTTCGAGTGGGATTTCAAATCGCCTTTACGAGTGAATTTCTTATCGCATACAGGGCAGGTAAATGGTTTTTCGCCAGTATGAATTCGAATGTGATATTGTAAACTACTTCTCTTAGGAAATTTTGCATGGCACACATCACAAACATACGGTTTCTCAACATTGTGACCTTTCACGCCACTTTTAAATTTAATTACTCCACTATCAAATAACCTTTCTTCACCAGTGCTCTTAAAACAAGTTTGTTCCTCTTTGCTTTCCTGCTCGAAAGACTCCGTTGAGTGGCTGCTCCACAACAAATTCTTTGATGACGGTCCCTCGTCTTCCACATCGGTTTCGGTATTATCATCCAGTTCTTCTTTGATACGGATAAGGTGGTGCTCTGGTTTGCAATGAATATTCTCCATCTTTGTTTCATGTATGTAAACGTTATAATTACCTGAATTTTAAAAACAAATGAATAAACTTGAACATTTAAAAAACAAGAAATATTAACCTAAAAATTGTTACCTGGATCTTTGTAATCATCATCCAAGTATTCTTCATTTTCAAGAGGTTCCTCTTTAACGAAGATTTCGATCTTAACATTTTTATAGTCAGGTTCCATGGTTCTCTAAAAGTTGAACTTGGATGACCTCAATCTGATTGTATTTTGCCACAAATATTAAGTACCGTAGGCTGGGGTGACTTTATGCCCCACAGGGTGAAAATGTGCCGCAATGCTTTCTTGACTTTATAGGAATCTACGTCCTAAACCATATTGTTGTTTAAGTTTGCGTTATTTATTCCTGCCGTGATACTGCTTTCGCCATCTCTTGACGCTACGCCGAACCACACATTCAACACCAGCGTAAAACTGTAACCGATTTTGTATCGTGACGTTTGCAGCAGATTTGAGAATTGCCTGTAAAATTTGCCTTAGTGTGAAGTGTGTATATGATATCAAGATTTTCAGGTAAGTGATTTTCATTACGTACCTACTTGGCTTCAACATGGCATTGCGATTTGCTGTTGTTGTCATTAATTTATGAATAACGGAAAATTTTATGTTACGACGCAAAAACATGGGGGGAATTTGTGCCACCTGGTGGCACATAGTCACCCCGTGTTTCTGGATTTAAAATTTATAGATGCCTATTTAATTCAAGTTTTCGTCTTAATTACAGGATGCCACGTCAATATGTTCGAAAACCAGGAACGAGGCACTACCGTAATTATCTCCCAGAGACATTGGAGCGAATTTTTGATGAAATCCGAGCCAAGAGAATTTCTATTCGCGCGGCTGCTAATAAATACGGGATACACAGAAATGTTTTGGGTAACAAATTAAAAAATAAAGCTCCAAAAAATCCAGGAGGCCAGACTGTCTTCACTATGGATGAGGAATTAACAATCGTGGCACATCTCATTGCCCTATCAACCTATGGGTTCCCAGTTAATAAACAGGAGCTGCGGTTCATTGTTAAGAGTTATTTGGAAAAACAGGGTAGGGAAGTCGATAAATTCAAAAATAACTTGCCGGGAATGGAATGGGCAAATTCTTTTCTAAAAAGACATGCTAACCAAATCTCTAACCGTACAGCCAGAAATATAAGTCACGGTCGAGCCAGCGTTAATGAGGAAGTAGTGAATGAGTTTTTTGGTCATCTGGAAAAGGAAATTGAAGGCGTTCCTGAGGCCAACATATGGAATTATGACGAAACATGCCTTGTAGATGACCCAGGTTCATCCAAAGTAATCGTTAAGCGAGGCTGTAAATACCCAGAGAATATCAAGAATTCATCTAAATCGAACACGTCCATAATGATGTGTGGGAGTGCAGCTGGTAAATTAGCACCTGTTTATGTGGTATACAAAGCAGAAAAAATGTGGGAAAGCTGGACTGAAAATGGACCTGAAAGAGCTCGCTACAACCGTACGAAGTCTGGGTGGTTCGACTTTCAATGTTTTGAGGACTGGTTCATAAGTCTAATGCTGCCTATTCTGAAAAAGCAACCGGGGAAGAAAGTCTTAATAGGCGATAATCTAAGTTCCCACATAAACGCTACTGTAATTGATCTCTGTCAGGAGAATGATATTTCATTTATTGCTCTACCCCCAAATGCAACGCATCTCCTGCAACCCTTGGATGTTGCTTACTTTAGGCCAGTAAAGATAGCGTGGAGAAAAATCCTGAACGAGTGGAAAGAAAACGTTCGAAACAGTCGATGTGTTACAGTGCCCAAAGACGAGTTCCCTGGACTTTTAAAAAACCTAATGAATGCGTTGGAGAAAAATTCTTCTCAAAATCTCAAATCTGGATTTCGTAAATGTGGCATATCCCCTGCAAATCGCCATGAAGTGTTGCAAAGAATGCCCACATATAGCATCGAAACCTTACCGGAGGTGAAAAAATTAATTGGTGATAGTTTTATTGAAAACCTCAATTCGAAAAGACAGGCCATTACAGCTACAAGGACAAATAAAAAAAGAAAAAAGGTGAACGTTCCTCCTGGAAAAAGCATCTCGACCGCAGACATCAATCCACAAAGTAATGAAACTGAGGTGGATTTAGAGCAACCATCAACTTCGAAAGGCATTACATATGAACAACCCAAATCTCCTCCAGCAGGAGTTTCCAATAAAACATATGCAGAATCAGACAGTGACAGTGAAAGCGCAGGGCATGTTTCTTATGCAGAAAGTGACCAGAGTGTTCTGCTTTATGATGATTCTGATGCTGAGATGCCACCAAATATGACCCTAGATAACCATCTTCAGAGAGATGACATCTGTGCTGATGACTATGTAATTGTGGTGTATGACAACCAGCATTATCCAGGCCAAGTGAAAAAAGTTGGAAATGATGGAGCTTTAATTTCAGCGATGATTAAGTGTGGTGGGAATTGGAAGTGGCCCGCGAAGGAGGACTTGATCTGGTATCTGTATACAGATATTAAACAGAAAATTTCCAAACCCATTCAAATATCCAAGAGGGAAATTTTTAAAGTGCCTTATTTAATTTAATGTTACTATGTGATATAGTTTTTGAATCGCAATTTTCGTCATCACTTACTTTTTGTGATAGAATTATCAGACTTTATTTTTTATGAAACTTTAAGTTCTTAGTTGAATAAATGCTTTGGATTACCTTTTCTGTGTTTTTTTGCCCAAAAAACAAACTCGGAGGCATGCCCATGCTGAATAAAAAAGCTACACACTTTCATACTTGCATTACACGGAAGTGAGAATGTGCCAGCTGGCTTGTAGAACAAGATATCCACTGAAAACCGAGCCGGCACATAGTCACCCCGTAAGCGGAGGTGAATGTGTGCCATGGAAAAAAAATTTTTTCTTGAAAAGTTGTTAATGAAAAAATGTCTCTATACCACGAAACCCACCCCAAAACTACATCATGTTAGTTCTATCATCCAGTCAGCTATTAACTTTATTTGTTTTTTCATATTTGTGTAAAAACCCTAAAAAGTGGCACATTTTCCCCCCGGTCTACGGTATTATCCATCGAGAATGATGAAAAACTTCTTCTAAATCATAACGTAAGTATTTGTATAAATTAAATTATAAACAAAATGTACAAGGAATCAAAATCGTGGATTTGATAATGAGGATTTCTCATATTCATAAAACAAAAATTGCTGTTTCAATAAATACTAAAGTTACGTTTACATGTGTTGCTGGGTGTGACATCTAAAGCCACGATTACAATAAAGCAAGAGTGAGCGGGGTTAGGTAGAATGCAATCAGGGCTGGGCAGTATATGAAATACTTGTATGTGAAATACATTTTGTATTTTGTATTTCAACACATATTTTCAATGTATTTATATTTTGTATTTCAAATACCCAAAAACAAATGTACTTTGTATTTCAAATAAAAATTACAAAATACTGTACAAAATACAAAATACAAAATACTTTAAAATTGATAACATCAAATAGACAGGGCCGTATACAGTATTTGAAATACTGTATTTTGTATTTTAAATGCAATATTTTGTATTTGAAATACTCTATTTTGTATTTTAAATGCAATATTTTGTATTTTGTATTTTGAATGCAATATTTTGCATTTGAAATACAGTATTTTGTATTTTAAATGCAATATTTTGTATTTGAAATACTGTATTTTGTATTTTAAATACTCGGAACAAAATGTATTTGTATTTTGTATTTCAAATACCCAAAACAAATGTATTTTGTATTTCAAATACATATTTTCATGTATTTTGCCCACCCCTGAATGCAATGCAGGGCTACGTGAGGGCAGGGGGGAGCTAAAGTCAAGTTACGTAATTACTTTATCATGCGAAGTATGCAAAAGTATTGTAATTGTGCAGAAAAAAAATGAGATTTTGATGAATTTAGACATTTTAGGGCTCCAGTAGCGAAAAATCAGCATTCCAAAAAATGGCTGTATATGTGTATGTGGTCACACGTGTATATCATGGCCACATCCGATTTTTTAAAATTTATTTTAAATAAATAATTTGCAGGAGTGGCTAGTGCCACCATTTGAGATAGAATGTTTATAATTATAAAAAAAAATTGATATGGATATCACATGACTTCCTTGTCATTTTTAGAATGATTGTACAAGAATCTCGTTAATCTATTTGTGCGCGTCATGAATGAATGCTATTTTGGCACGGACAATCGCAATCGAAAATAGGAGGTGCACAACTGGATACCTACAACTATTAGAGTCTCAAATACGTACGTATAGTCATAATCACGAAAAATGAAGCTTGCGCAATTTTCGATGTGTCAAAACTGAAACAATTACGACACATTCATATAAGTAAGTGTGTCTTTGTTGCACTTGTGTTGTTGATTAAAAATTTCGGAGGGCAGTTGTCGATGCTTGATTCAGATGGTTGTGACGTAAGCTTCATTATTTTATTCGTGATGACGACTATACAGACGTTACAACGAAACTAGTCAAAATGGATTCAGGGAAGGTCTAAACGGATATTTCCGTCAAAATCTGGAAACCGAAAAAATCGGGATTACAATACTTTTTTTACTTTATCATACAAAGTATGCAAAAGTATTGCTATTGTGCAGAAAAAGAATTGAGATTTTGATGAATTTAGGCATATTGGGGTCCCAGAATCGGAAAATAATCATTTCCAAAAAATGTCTGTTTGTGTGTGGTCAAATTTTGTGTGCGCTCTACCTCAAAATGCAACAGGAATTTTGTAACAAAATTTTGTATTTAGTACATATATATATTGAGACTTAGAACTGATTAGATTTTGGTTAACACGTAGACGCAAAAAAAAAATTTTGTACCTAAATTAAAAAAATAATTTTTTTCCCCTTTTTCAAATTTTATTTTTTTTATGGATGTGGCCATGCCCATAACTTTATCATACTTTTAAATAGCAAAAATATAAAGAAATAGGATATTTAAAATATTATTGATTAATACTTTTTTATTATTATTATGAAACAGAATATGATAAAAAAATAAAATTTAAAAAAATAAGGAAAAAAATGAAAAAAATAAATTTGAAGAAAGAATATTTTCAAAAATAGGATATTTACACGATTATTGATTAATACTTTTTTAATATTATTATAGAGAAGAATTTAATAAAAAAATAAAATTTCAAAAAAAGTGAAAAATTATTTTTTTAATTTACAAAATATTATTTTTTTTTGCGTTTCCAAAATCTAATCAGTTCTAAGTCTCACTATATATGTACGAAATACGTAATTTTGTTAAAAAATTCCTATTACTTTTTGAGGTAGAGCGCACACAAATTTGACCACCCAGACACACCCTCTCACACACATTTCGTCCTCACTGACGCTCGAACCTGTGTAGGCCAAACAACAGGATCTACTCATCTGTGCTGCCTCCTCCTTTTGTCGGGTTATTTTATAAATTAATTAATTTATTTTTATATAACTTTTATAGTTAAAATTTAAGACGGTCGTCAGTCTAACGCCAAGTACCTTATCTACTCGACTTGACATGAAACATAATTCGGATATCCCGGGAATTTTTTTTTAGAAGTATTAGGATTTCTTGGAAATCTCTAAAATTTCTTGGAAATCTTTAGAATTTTTTGGAAATATCTGGAATATTTTGGAAATAATTGGAATTTCTTAGAATTCTTTGAGAATCTTTGGAATTCCTAAAAAATCTCAAGAATTCTTTGGAATTCACTGGAAATCATTGAAATTCTTTAGATTTTTTGAAAATCATTGAAATTTTTTAGATTTTTTAAAAATCATTGAAATTCTTTAGTTTTTTTGGAAATCATTGGGATTTGAAATATTTGTTATTTCTAAGAAATCTTTATTAATCATCAGAAATCATTGAAATTTTTTAAAACTGCACACTATGGAACTCTTTGGAAATCTCTCGAATTCTTGGAAATTCCTGAAATTCAGTTTTGAAATAGATGCCGTACATTTTTCAATGATCTTGCACTTGACGGGTCTAGCGTAAGGGTTACAGACCCCGATGTCTCACCCCTGTACCGGCAAATGTGTACGGCGTTTATGAATAATGAATCTGTATAAGAATGCAAAGCAAATTACACAAATGCCGTAAGCCGTACAGTAATAAATCGCCTATACCGATGATTAGAAAATTTTCGGATAATCAAAAAATTTTTATACGGCACTAGGTTTTTCGTCATTATTTTTTTAAGATCTATCCATCTTGAAGAAAGCCGTACAAGAATAGTTTGTCGTAATTTCCCATCTTAAGATGGAAAATTCAATCTTCCCGTGTATTCACCTGTACCGCCCAAAACTGACGGCATTAGTGCTTAAAGTAATTCTTTCATGTAGCAGCATCGTTCTAAACATGATTCATGATGGGTCATTTGACCCCCTAAAATTTTCCTTGGGCTTGTAGTCTATTACTCCTGGAATTGAAAAAACAAGTTTTTAAGAGCATAATCTCACTTTTTTGCCATCTCTGAGCCTTTTCGTGCTATACATAGGTAACAGCCCGGGCTGTTCACGGGCAAAATCTAAGCTTTTGCCCTCCCGCCCGAGGCTGTTACCTATGATAACAGCTCCGGGCGGGAGGGCTGTTATTGATTAATACTTTTTTTATTATTATTATGGAGCCGAATATAATAAAAAAATTAAATTTTAAAAATAAGAAAAAAAATTTGTTATTTAAAATTCAGATGTTGGAATGTCTTTTGTGGGTATTTTCGGTCCTCAAATGAAACTAATGCTACTTTATGCTTAATTATTTGAGGACCCAAAATACCCACAAAAGACATTCCAACATCTGAATTTTTAATTAAGCTTCAGGGTCGATAATTTCTCATTGTAAAATTTGTTATAAAAATTTAGAAAAAGAATATTTACAAAAATAGGATATTTACATAATTATTGATTAATACTGTTTCACTTTATCATACAAAGTATGAAAAAGTATTGTTAACGTGCAGAAAAAAAAATTGAGATTTTGATGAATTTAGGCTTATTAGGGTTCCAGAAGCGGAAAATCATCATTTCCAAAAAATGTCTGTGAGGGTGTGTGTGTGTAAAATAAAATACTGTAAAATTACAATAGGTATTAATTTTTGTGCAGCAAATTTTGATTTGGATTTCCTCCTGGGCTAGTTGCTTTACGATTTCTCTTTGAAAACGTTGGGGAACAAAAAAGCAAGCTCATAGAAAACAATAGTTTTTGTTCAAACATATCGTTTGAAGGTTGGTACGATTGGTTATCTAAAAATCATATGGATTTGTCAATGGTGGCGCCATCTATATAGGACTTATACTTCAGATTTCCTCAGGGATTCTCCCTTCGGTTTAAGATTTTTTAAAGATCACTGTTCCGAAAAACTAGTGCATTTTATCGCCAATTCATTTTTACTAACAATTTTGTCAGCCACTGTACATTTTCGAAAATATAATTAAAAAAAAAATTATTTTTGCGCTTTAATAATGAGATAATATTCATGTCACTGCTAAGTCTTTATTACATTTGTTCTTTTTTATAAAAACAATATTTACATCCTGTAATATTTATAATTAGTATGTTATAATCTACATTAAAAATTTGTGAAAAATACTAACTAGTACCTATACCTAGTTATCCTTGAAATTTATTAACTAAATAATTTATTTCCCACAACTTATCAAAAAAATTTATTTTGATGCCACTTCAGTTCAAAAATTAGAATTAAATAATATATTTTTTGTTATCTGGTACAAGTATTTAATGATAAATAAATTTGATAAAAACAAAAGAAGTTTAAAATTTAACTTAGTATATTTAATAAAAAATTACCCACACTGAAATTTTTTATATTAATTATAATTTTAAATTGTATAAATTATAACAAGATCAACATTTTTACGTCAAATTTATTTAAGAGTTTTTAAATATTTGAGGTAGTCCGAAGCTACATAAATATATAAATACTATTAAATTTAACCAAAAATACTTTTAAGGTGAATTGAACAAGTTTTAATTAAACAGGTATGTATTTATTTATTTTATTTATTAATTTATTGTTATATTGTTAAATCAGATCCTAATTTTTCCACAGCGCAAGTATTTGAATTTTAAATTAGTTTTAAAAAGTAAAAAAGAAAACATTGTGGACAAATAAAAATATTTTGCAAATAAACATTTAGTCTACAATCTATGGGTATTCGGTGAAACTTCGTAACAATTTATGGTGAGTAAAATTTAATTTAATATAAAGAAAGAATATTTTTAATTGGTTCATCTAATATTTTTATTTTATTTTATTTATTTATTTTTTAAATATAAATTAATAAATTAATGTCTTTTCATTGCTTTTTAAATAATAATTTTCTACATAATATGTATTTCTTCACTTGACGGTTAAAATTATATTATTTTAACATTTTATTTAGTTTTGTTAAATATTACAAGTGCCTTTTGCAAATATAAAATGTAAATACAAAATCTAAAAATCTTTTGTAACTTGTGTTGGTGCTGGATGCTCCTCACAAACTATGAAAATTAAATTTCACTTCTTCTGACTTCAAATTTAAAATCTTCACTATTTAAAAATATTTTATAAAGGAAACTATTTAAAAAACTTGAATAGTTACACATAATATAAAAGCTCGTAACTGTCTTCCATTGTCCTCGTAGAACCGTGGAAATTTTTTAGTTTTCTCATGGTTTATTTGGCTTCAAACTTTTCTGTCCTCGCAACGTTTCATCGCAAAATATTCCAGTAAAAACGTTTTCTTTGAATCAAAAAAACTATTTTGTTTACTTGAAATAAAAATATTTTTGGTTCCACAAAAATTTATTTAAATCAAACAAAAATTTTAACTGAGAAACTAAAATTCTTGGTTACCTACCACAAAATATATAAAATTTTATTTTGATTTAAACAAATTTTAGTTTGAACAAAAATGTTTTATTTAAATTAAACAAAATCTTTTTTTTGATTCAAAGAAAACTTTTTTACTGTAGACTATTCGGTATAATATTGTCATAACTTCTATTAAGCCAAATTTGGGCAGTAATTCAATTTTTAGAATTTGTGTTTGTGCGCCAAAAGTATTAGTTCGGCACTGTTCCGCAAGCAAGAAAATGAAACTTAACTTTGCGTAAAAATGCTACGGTATTGAATAGATAACACTAAAATAATGTGATTAAACTACGGAAGAACTTCTGATATCAACTAATTTAGGAAATAATTGATGTCAAAATTTCAATTTTTCACATAAAAGTCAGTAAATTGCTCAATCTGTCGACGGTGCCTGTTGACTTCTAGTCGTGGTACTGCTAACAAGTTTTTGGCTTTATTCATTCGAATGTTTATATTAATTTGTAATTTACGGCATAAACTACCATAATTTCATTTAAAAGTTTTCAAAATTTGGGTGAAGCTTAACTTTTTATCAACTCCTTTTTAATTATTATGTACCGGTTAATTAAATATAAAAGTATTAAAATAGAACTTGCACGTTTTTTACCCGAATTATACATTTTTTATACATTTTATAAATTATACATCTTTGTATTCCAGTTCCTGAAAAAACATGTACTTACGTTTAACTATTCAAATATTTTAGAAAACCCAAAAAAGACATACACATTTTATCACTTTATCAATTTTATCATTTTATCAAGTTATCACAAATAAAATATAATGTCAGTATAAAATGAAAGCACATGAAAGTATCAAAACAGCAAACGTTTTCACCATACTATGCTATCATCAGGCGATGAACTAGAAAGAAATTTAGAGAGAATCCATTTAAATATCGTTTGGGGTAGAAGGAATAGGTATTTTTGAAAAGGGGGATTTTCAGATAAGTTAGTTCTGTTAGATTTTTCGGAAATGTATAAAATAGTATATTTGTTACGGTCAATGATGACAATTCGGCCATTAACGTTAATGGCCGGACAATAACGTCAATACCCAGCTTAATTGGGCATTGACATCATTGACCGGCCATTGACGTCAATGACCATGCATTTTGGGCAATGTTGACATTTAAAATTACATGTGTGGTTTTTACATCATTGTCCGGGCAATGACGACAATGCCCAATACAGGGTGGGAAATGCTGAAATTATTATTCTATAGATTCCATCTTAAAGTAATATTTATTAAATGTGCTTTGAAATTAATACTAGCTGTTAAGAAATACTGAAAAATTAATTTTGTTAGAAAATATTAGTGATACGACCAAAGAAAATGAGAATACTCTTAGACAAGCAGCAGCCGAAAGCAGTGTTTTAGGAAGTCACGGTTACAAGCATTGTCATTGCAAGGGTGGATGTAAAAATAATAAATTTGCGTGTCGTGCCAGCAAACAAATTTGGAATTCTCAGTGCCATGGATCACTCCCGTGCCAGACTAAAAATAATTAATTTAATTAAAAAAATTTATTTAATTATTTTTTAATTTTTATTATTTTTGTTAATAAATGATTATAATATTATATAATAATACAATTAATACAACATAGGTACGTAAATATCACTTGCCAGTTGGCTGTCAAAATTTAATTGCCGTTTTGCTGTTCTTTATATTAGTTATTCCATAATATCATCATTGCCCAATCCATTTTGGCCATTAACGTCATTGACCGACCAAAGACGTAAATATTATAGTAAAATGAAAATATTTACATCATTGCCCACCGTTAACGGGCGTTGACGTCAATGGCCGGTCAATGACGTTAATGGCCAGGGTAAATGGGCATTGACGTTATTGCCCGGCCATTGACGTCAATGCCCAATTTACGTCATTGACCGTAACACATTTATAGTTTATACTATTCAGGAGTACCTACCTATACTGAATATGCTTATATTTTAGATCGCTATGGACGACAAATACATTTGTTCATTATCGGAAAAAACTAAAAAATTAGCATTAGAAGAACTTCACGAAGATGATTACATCAGAGAACAATCATTGCAAAAAATGAAAGAATGGATAAGAAAAACATCATATATTAAGTACTGTCGGACAGACGCAGTATTTTTGTTAAGATTTTTAAGACCGAAGAAATTTAGTGTTCCATTGGCGTGTGAATTGCTGGAAAATTATATATTATCGAGACAGCTGCATCCACAATGGTTTCATAACATGGATTGTAATGATAAAGTTTTAAACGAATTAATCGATGCCGGATACGTTTTATTATTACCAGAAAAACACGAAGGGAAAGCTGTCATATTTAGTCGTCTTTCCAAATTCGATCCGTACAAATATACAGCGGCTGATATGATCAAGGTTTCACATTTGGCTATTGAAGCTTTAGCCGATGATGAGGAAGTTCAAGTGAACGGAATTATTTACATATGCGATTCCGCTGATTACCAAATGGCTCACCTTAATGTAATATCTTTGAAGGATATGATACTTCTTTTACGAATGATGCAGGTAAGAATTTCTTTCAAAATTCAATTTTAATTCTTGTTTGCTATATAGAAAACTAATAAATGTTATATAAATGAAATTAATTAATGCTATATGACCAAAACAGTTATTTTATGCACTTTTACGTTATAGACTGGATATCCTGGCCGTCAAAAGGGTTACTACTTTTTTAACTTTTCTACAGTATTTACCAAATTACTTGAATTCTGTTGTATGCTGTTATCGGAAAAATTAAAAAATCGACTTATTGTAAGTGTTTATATTTTAATCTTCATTATATTTAATATTAAATTTTGCCAAAAATGAAACACGGCAATATATACTACATTTATATACCTTAGTATAGCCATAGCTAATTATTATTTAATATGATGATTATTTTCAGATATTTAGAACACTTGACGATCTAAAAACCAAAATAGATCCGAAAATTTTACCGAAAGAATATGGCGGTGAAGTGTCTTATCAAGATATGATTGATCAATTCAAAAAGTTACTTCAAGAGCGCAAACATCAACTTCTAGCTTTGGATGATTTGAAAGTTGAAATTGACAAAAATAATCAAATTGTAAAAGGGACGAACAAAGAATTAGGAACTGGAGTAGGAGCAGAAGGATCTTTTAAAAAATCATAATATATTGATTAAAGCAGTTATTACGCATTTAATTTTAATATATTTTTTCCTGCTAATCTCATAATTACTAATTATTATTATTAAAAAAATTACTAAATAAATTTTGTTTCGGTGTTCCAGTATCCTGGACAAATTATTGGTATTTTAAAATTTTTAATTCTCCATAGGAGCGAACCTTGTCTGTGCCAGTCGTGAATGGATTAGCGAGCTTCCGGTTAATGTTGAATAAGTATAAGTATAAATCTTTAATTTATTTTATTATTTTTAATAATTAATATCTTTTGTTTTATTATAAAATAAGAAAATATATGACCATCATACCAATAAATGATATCAGATCAGGACTTATTAAACATTCTTGTGATACCGCTGGGTCTCTGTTGGTAAAATAGTATATCCATTCTGTATATGCTTCTAAGATGGTGACAGGATATAGGTTTGTTACGTTGTTTTGATAACAATGTAAGTCTTCGATATAGGTAATTATTCCAACCAAATATCCATCACATATAAATGGAGCGCCTAAATCATTTTTGCACAATTTAATAGGGTCACTGTTATTTCTTGGAAACAAGCACAAACTCTTCGAAGTATCATCTTTTGGGGTTTGAATTGCTTCCTTTTTTCTAAACAAATAACATATTACCTATGTTTTATTAAGCAAAATTTCCAACTTTTAAGCCAACCTGCAGTTTTTTACAAACTTATGCTTAAAATAACCATGAAGTTTTTTTGACATCATAGTATGTTCTAGAGATTCATTCATGAATTGGTCATTCATCCAGAAAGCTGCATAACAGCGCGAGCTCTAAAATAATAAGTAATTGAAAAATTGCGTTTTTGTAGTCTAGCTGTAAAACTGACTTACCAAAACTGAGAATGGATGGATCATAACTGGTTTGGTTACAGAAGCCTCTACTGGTCTATCTATTTGCACTAATTTTATATTAACTTCTATTGAATCAATTACATATTGAACATTAAAATTGTATCGACGATGAACGTTTTGCTTAAAGAACGTGTCGATCTAAACAAACCAAAATTATATCTTTGTGGCTGAAGTTTGAATTTATCTTACACCGACGGCTACTTTCCATGTTAACGTAACTGAACATTTTTTACTAGTGATAATCCAGTTTTTGGCAATCAGTGCACCAGTACACTGTCCTATCAAATCTGGGTATGGATTGACGTCCGACGGTATTTCTTTCGCAGTATACAAAATTGCTGTAAAGACAGAGGTTTTTGGGTTTATGGGTACCATAGCATGACCGCTAATTATAGCGCTTAATATTAAATTAAAACTATCTAACAGTAACAAGAGTTTGACTATCATTTTGACATTTTTGTCATAAATAATAAAAAAACGCTCTGATGACTTGATTAGGCCGGCATCACACCAGAGATCTCAAATTCTGTTTGGCATTTCAATGCCAAAATAATGAAAAAATCATCACGAAATAATTGGTTCCATGATTTAGGAAAGAAAAATAATTATTATTAATTAAAATATAAATTCCATAGAACATAATCACAGTCAATCATTAAAATTGTTCACAACATAACCAAAGTGTCGCCTGTAGGGTATGAAACCCAACGTACACCAATATAAATTTTTCAACCAAATGCTTGTGGCTGGTAAGACTTTCCAGTAAAAAAATAAGCCTTTTACGGGCCTGAGTCATGGGTATATTTTATAATTTATGGGTAGGTCATACGTAAAACAATCAGTTTGTTTAAAAGTATTTTTATTTATTACTCCTACTTACATTGTATTAACAGTATTTAAATTTTTGTGAAAAAACTTATGTCCTATATGGAAAATTTTTTACAATTATGTTCAGTTCTCATTGTGACACAAAACTAATTACTGTGAAATGAGGCGAAGTTGACCGATTTTCGAAGTTTCACCGCAGTTTCGAACAAAGTTAACATACAATAAAACAATTCAAGCCTCCAAGAAACAAATAAAATTTATTTGAAAAAAACTTGCGGTTATGTTCATCCCGTCAGCCGGTCAACTTCTCCCCATCTTACGGTAATACTTTGTTTTTATTCTATTATTTTAGAAACCCTATGCCGTTTGGTACGACGCCTTTCCACGACATTTACAAAAGATGATGAGACCTATGGATGTTATCATTAAAAATGCAGATAAAGCAACCAAAGTCCATTTTACAATTTCGGCCAGTGCCAACGGATTGACAAGTTTTTCGTTTATTTCTTCGATTAATTCGTCTGTTAACTCAAAACCCTAAAAAATGTAATTAATCACTATTTAAAATAATCGATTGATACGTGGTTTAAGTAGTGTAACTCGATATTTATCATATCAATGTTTTAGAAAACCCAAAAAATGCACTAAACACTTTTCAGACCTAAAATGTTTTTAAAACAATAAAACTTTAAATACAAGTTAAATTCAATAATATAATGAAATGTTTTTAAGCTAAAACACATGTAAAATACACTGCAAGTATAAATTCGCAAACGTTTTCACCATACTATGGCATCATCAGGCTATGAATGAATTGAACGAATGAATGAATTCATCGCCTGATGATGCCATAGTATGGTGAAAACATTTTAGTTCTGAAAAGTGTTTAGTGCATTTTTTGGGTTTTCTAAAATATTGATATGATTATTCATTCTTAAACACAGAAATTTCTATTTAAGCCAAAGACAGTTAAGGTATTAACAGGCAACTAGCGAACGGACATCGCAGCGGTTTATAATGTTTATCGACGATCTACCTATTTATACTGGAAAAAATTAATTGTCTTTGACTAAATTAATTTAAATACTGCAAACTCAAATTTGGAACTGATTTAATAAAACTACTTACATCTTCCACCCATAAGAGAGGAAACAGCGCTCTCGGTAAAAGTTTTGTTTTAGGTAGAACTTTGCCTCGGTACATGATTGGCCTTAACACCGTGTTAAACTGAATTCTAATCTCAGCTCTTAACGGAAGTCCAAGATGCTAAAAAATAATGATATTATAATTTATGAAAGATTCTAAAACTTAAATTATAATTATTGAGATAATTGCAGAATATATTAATAGGAAGAAAAAGATTAACAGACTTGCAGATGCAGACTGAACTGAAGGATTTTTTAAAATTTGTATGTAGGTTATTTTTGGTTTTAGACAGTATCCAGAACGGCTAGATATTTTTTAACCAAAAACGTATACTGCTAATCTTGGGAGAAGCCTACCGGAAGAAGGGTAATTGCTGAATAGTGAAAATAGCTATGTAACTATAACTATAACTATAACTACATAACTATTGATTGATTAGTGGTTCTCTTTAAGGATTATTTTTTATTTTTTATGTGAGCTTATCAGTAGGAAACACTCTTGTGCAGATCTGATCATTGAGTGTCTTACCGGTTCAAACTCAAGAAACGTGTTGTGGTCAATGGTATAGTTTGAATTCAATCCCAGTATGGCTTCTTGATATTTTTTACCAGCAAACATTAAATGTGGCATGGATAAAACGACAGGAGAGCCTAAAATTACAAATTAAAGTATGGTGATTGCTGTAAATGCTACAATAATGTTTACCTCCAAAACAAGTAGATAGATCCAATATTGCTTCGTTAAGACAATTGAAATGGCCATCAATATCTTTTGTTTTCTTAATGCAAACACACTCCTCTTCATGTGAGGAAAATGATTTTTCATCCGCTTGGAAACGATAAACGTCTATATCTCTATATCTAGTTGCCTCAGCATAATTTAAATTTCCTGTCCTAAAAAAATAATAATAAATAGTGCAGCCGTGACAAATGCATAACTGACTTCAAAACGAAGTTTTAATTTTTTATTATTTATTATAGCTTTTTATTTATTATTTATTACTATAATATATTTTTTTATTATTTATTATTTTTTATAACATTTTAATTTATTTTTTTGCAGAATGTTGATTCAACCAAATTTGCGATTTTCATTAAGCGAACGCCATCTCGCGGAAAAATATTAAGTTAAACTAATACGTATAGTTGGTAGAGAAAGTTTTGTTTACAAACCAAACGTTTACATTTTTTTGGTGTTCTATTTTGTGAATTATCTTTTTCCCGCGGTTTTATGATAAAATAATTCAGAATCAAACTCAAAATAACATCAAGTGGATCAAGTGTATGTAATAGAACGGCCATGTTGTTGACATTTGGGAGCGTCACGAGCGCTACCAACGCCAACGGCAAGGTTTGTGGTGCTACATATTAAATTTGAAATAGTGCTGGGACATCGACATCGAACATCGATGGTATTACCATCATCAAACCAATACCATCGATGGTATTACCAATCGAAAGATGGTATTCTCTGTAACATACATAGAATGCAGCGATAACATCGCAAAGTAAACATCGATAGTTTCGATATATCGATAAGTCTGCCATCGATGGCAAAACATCGAAACATCGATCGGCTAACATCGATGTTTCGATATCATCGATGAACATCGCTCAGCACTAGTGCTGGGACATCAATAGAAGAACATCGATGTTCGAGGTCGATGTCGATATCTAACCTGGACATTGATAACATCGGTTGAAAATATCGATGTTTGATGTCGATGTTGATGTTATTGTCTATTAGTTTAAATCAAGGAAAAAAACATAATAAAACACTTAAAACAGTTATTTTATTTAGAAATAAACTGCAAATAACTTATAATACATAGTAATTTTTACAAAATTTTGTATCAATGCCGACAAAAAATATTGGTATAATACCAACAGTCGTGTATTTGGCGTGAATTTATTTTATTTTACAAATTCTCTGTAACATAGAATGGAGCGATAACATCGCAAAGCAAACATCGATAGTTTCGATATACAGGGTGACCCAGACCACCCGTATCAGTACTTTTTTTCAAAAACGGTAAGTCGTAGAGAGTTGGGCTAAAAAAATTTATTACAAAAGCCCTAAGGATGAATCTAATGGTGATATTATTATTTCCGGGAAAAGTCGGTATCCAGAGTAGTTTGCTCCAGAAAGTCCAGAAATCCAGAATTTTAAATGGCACCATATGTCGAAAGCGGTATCGTTGGAAAGCTCTTTAAAAAATAAGAAAGTTTTGTAGGAAAAATTTTTTTATTACTCCGACCCCTTTTAAGTTATATTCACTTGAAATTATTAAATTTCAATTTCTTTTAACGAACTTAACTTTAAAAGTCAGCACTTGAAATCCAGCTACCGCGTTAGAGCAATGTCACAAGTGTTCAAAAGGTCTTTCATTTACTTCTAAACACTGTTGAGCTCTTCTGGTTTATTGTCTAATTATTGTCTAACCCGATAGCTAGATTTTGAATGCCAATTTTTAAAATAAAGTCAAAATAATCAAAATAATAACTGAATAACTTAAGTCGAATATAACTTAAAAGGGGTGGGAGTAATAAAAAAATTTTCCTACAAAACTTGCTTATTTTTTAAGGAGCTTTCCAACGATACCACTTTCGACATATGGTGCCATTTAAAATTCTGGATTTCTGGACTTTCTGGAGCAAACTACTCTGGATGCCGACTTTTCCCGGAAATAATAATATCACCATTAGATTTGTCATTAGGGCTTTTGTAATAAATTTTTTTAGCCCAACTCTCTACGACCTACCGTTTTTGAAAAAAAGTACTGATACGGGTGGTCTGGGTCACCCTGTATAATACGTCTGCTATCGATGGCAAAACATCGAATCGGGTAACATCGATGTTTCGATATCATCGATGAACATCGCTCAGCACTAATTTGAAATTACAGCTTCACAGGTACATTTTGAAATCAAAACTTTGTGGAGAAGAGAAGAAAGGGAATGTATATGAAAACAATGTGATGTGGAAAGAACGCATCAGTAAGACAAGACCACCCCCGGCACTTTAATACTGTTTGGCAGAACAAATCAGGGGAATCACTAGCTACACCTGATTTTCTAAACACAGAGCAGAGCTGTCCAAAGCACTTTGTGAAAGTAACTCAAATAACTATTACCAAGAACTTTGTTAATGCCAAAAGTACTTCAAGTATCAAGTACTATATTTTCTTAGAAGTACTTGAAGCATCAGCTACCTACTCAAAGTACTTCAATTACTTCTATACTTCAAATTTGCATTTGTTCGCGATTAATTTTAATCCGGAGTCTTTCACTAATTTCATTACCTTTTCTAATCGTTCATTGTGTTCCTTTAAATTTTTACCAAAAACTATTATGTCATCAAAATAACTGTCTACTCCCTCTACTCCTTCAAAAATTTCTCTTATTCTTTTTTGAAAAATTTCAGGTGCAGATTTGATTCCATACGGAAGTCTCAAAAACCTGTACCTACCAAAAGGTGTATTAAACGTAGATAACTTACTTGAAGCTTCATCAAGTTTTATTTGCCGAAACCCATTTGAGCAATCGATTACACTAAATATTTCTGCTCCTTGTAAATTACTGGTGATATCCTGTAAGGATGAGATATAAAAGTGTTCTCTTTTTACGGCCTTGTTTAATTTTTGGGGGTTCAAGCAAATTCTTAAATCCAAGTTTTGCTTTGGAACTATTACCATCGAATTTACCCACGAAGTTGGTTCATCAACTATTTTAATTATCCCAGCTGCCTCCAACTCATTTAATTTCTGTCTTACTTTGTTTAACAAGGCAAACGGTACCTTGCGTGGGGGGTCTACAGTAGACCTTCGAAATCTAATGACTTTGGCTGTTGCGCCATCCTCATCGAGACTGATTGTTGAGGTTGTTCTTGGTCAGGAATCTTCTTTTAATTTATTTTTAATTTATTAATTTCACAATAATTTTTCAATTTTCACAATAATTTTTTCAATTTTCACACTAAGTTTTTAATTTTAACAATAGTTTATCAATTCACAATAATTTATTAATTTCACAATTTATTTATTTAATTCACTTTTCCGACTGCGCCATGTTATAATAAAAAGTCAATTGTAGAAGGAATGTATTTATTTAAGTGTGTGTACATGTTAAGCCTAAGACGGTCGGCATACAACCGGTAGCTCGTAGCTCCTGCTTTTGCGCAGACATGCGGAGCATCATAAAATATCATAACATTGGCCATCGGTTCCAAAATTTTGCAATACAGTAGAACCTCTCTAGCTCGACCCCCTCGAGCTCGACAATTCTGAGAATTTTTCTTGTTGCTGGACAGATAATTATGAGCTTATCTTGCCACGACTCGTAAGCACGTAGGCAGACAAATTGATTACCTACGTTATAATGCTTACATTATAATATAAATAATAAATTCTTATCCTAATCAAGAATAACATGATATTGTGTTTGCAGATTTCAGTTACATGTTTTGATATTTATTACTACCGTTTCGTCGACACGTTCACTTCGTCGACAGAAAATGGGTCCCGTTTATGTCGAACTTGCGAGGGTTTACTGTACATATTTAGTTAAATACTGAAATTTGGTTTCTGTAAAACATTCTACTTTAATGTCCATTTGCTGAAATATTGTGGCAAGTGAATGTATTTTATTCACTTTAAAGTACCTACTACAATTACTTTAAAGTCCTTCAATTACTTTAAAATATTGCAATTACTCTAAAAGTACTATAATTACTTTAAATGTACTTCAATTACCATAAAAGTACTTCAATTGCTGTAAAAGTACTTCAATTACTTTAAAAGTACTTCAATAACTTTAAATGTACTCCAAATGCTTTAAAATATTGAAATTACTCTAAAAGTACTATCCCATAGTACTTTACCATAAAAGTACTTCAATCACTTTTAAAGTACTTCAATTACTTTAAAATTACTTTAATTACTCAAATTTTATTAAATCCAATAACCAAATACTCAAGTACTTTTTCAAAGTACTTCAAGTACCAAGTATTTTAAGCTAAAGTACTTGAATAACTTTTTGAAAGTCTTTTACTTGAAATACTTTCAGCTCTGACACAGAGGGACTCATAAATAGAAAAAGTCAAATTCTTTATAATTTTGAAACTAGTACTTTCACAAGTAATTGATCAATTTAACTATAATTACGTCAATAACCTCGTCAGAAGCTGATGGATAAAAGTATCTGTTTCGGCCGAAATTGCCTTCTAAGAGTTCAACCGGTAACACCATATGAGCCGTTTATTTTGAAAGTGGTATAAGCCACTTTGATTTTTTTTCAATTGTGTTAAAATGCAGAGATACAGTTAAATTGTAATCAATGTTATCATGATCTTGATTTTTTGAAAAAGTGACTTATGCCACTTTCAGAATAAACGGCTCACATCATAAATTTATTTTAAATTGGCTTCACTGTCATTTGGTCGAAAATTATTTGGCAGAATTCTATTGGCCGACAGTTTTTGGCCGATAAATTCTTTGGCTGACAGATTATTTAGCTGACCAGTTTTTGGCCGTAAAACAACATGCAATATACGAAATATTCAATACAAATCTACGAAATATTTCTAAAAGAACAGTTTGGTTTAAACTAAAGGTTATGAGGACCAGGTCTCTTAGGACCAATCACAGAGTCTTTTTTTTAAATATTAAAAGAAACATAATATTTACATTAATTTCACTTTTAACGTTAATAGATACCGAAAATTCTTTTGACCCGATTCGACTATGGGGGGGGGGTGAGGGAATAAAGTTTTTTATTTTTTCTTATCAGGGGATGGGGGTAGTCTAAAAGTGGAAAAAATGTCTTACATATAATACATGAACGACCCCTAAGCACATCAGATATTGGTATACATGATTCCCGTGAAATAACTGTCGGTAAAATGACTGTCGGCCAAAAACTGGTCGGCCAAGTAATCTGTCGTCAAATGATGTGTGCGCCAAATGATTTATCGGCCAAATGATTGTCGGCTAAAAAAATGACTAAATACCGTTAATTATATAGCCAAATATAACCCTCTAATGCATATGACTGCTTATAGGCGGACTTTATTTAGCTGCTAATAACTATTACCGAGTAAACCAAGTTAGAAAGGTTGACTTAATTGGACAGAAAACAAAGAAAAAATGTATGCATTACATAGTTAACTTAAAAGCAGATTTCTGCCATTCTATAGATTTTTGATTTCCGGCGGCTTAAGGGATGTTTTTAAAGAGCACAATTCCTTGCAGAAATAATAAAAGAAAAACTATATATTACTATTATCCTACAACTAGTTTCAGCTGCTTGCGGACGCGGTACCATCTCAACTACACCTTTTCCACCAGTAATTCAGAAATCGTCAACTGTAATTCAGATTTGCCAGTTGATATTCAGAAATTGTCAATTATAATTCGGAAATCGTCAATTGATATTCAGAAAACGTCAATTGTAATTCAGAAATCGTCAATTGTAATTTAGAAACCGTAGGTTGATATTCAGAAATCCCCAAATGAAATTTAGAAACCGTTAAATAAAATTTAATTTTTTAATGAAAGGGAAAAAATAAAGAAAATTTATAATGTTTGATTGGTTATCCGTATAGTTATACTTATCCGATACATATCTCAAGGTGATGAAATCGGGCATAAGAGATATAAAACATAACCACAGATTTGATACTTTATAACTTACATTTGACGTTTTCTGATTTTCATTTGACGTTTTCTGAATATCAGTTGACAAATCTAAATTACAATTAGCAATTTCTGAATATCAGTTGACAAATATGAATTACAACTGACGATTTCTGAATATCAACTGGTAAATCTGAATTACAGTTGACGATTTCAGTTGACAAATCTGAATTATAATTGACGTTTTCTGAATAGCCAGTTGATCTTTTCTGAATTACAGCTGCAAAAGGTGTAGATGACCTTTGGATTTTTGTTGCATAAACTAACAAAAGTATTGCATTCAAACTATTAAATGTTATTTTCTCAGAAGTGGCTCTTTATAGCATTTTTGAAGAATAAAAAGGGCTTGCTTAATTTTACTTTGCCATAGCATGTCCCGCACTCAAAAAAAATATCTCAAATTACAAAATGTTATTAAACCTAAAAAATAAATTAGTTCATGTAAAGAAAAACTTAGTTATAGCAACAATAAAAGCTTTGTTGAGTCCCAACGAAGGCTCAACAAAGTTTTTATTGTTGTTATAACAAAGTTTTTCTTTCTGGAGAGGTTCCAATCGCAAACTTTTAAAATTAAAATAATCAACATAAATACGCTAGTTGGACAGCTATGGTGCCGCCACCTAGGCGGTGATTTTGTGCATAAATTAGGTGAGAATCTGGCCATAAGTGACCAGAAGATGGAGCGGCGTACGCATTTTTTGGGATATCCAAACAATAACGCTAGTTGGACAGCTATGGTGCCGCCGCCTAGGCGGTGATTTTGTGCATAAGTTAGGTGAGAATCTGGCCATAATTGACCAGAAGATGGAGCGGCGTACGCTTTTTTGGGATATCCAACTAGCGTATAGATAGAAACATTTAAAATAATAACACTGAACTACACCTTTTTCACCAGTCATTCAGAAATCGTCAGTTGTAATTCATATTTGTCAACTGATATTCAGAAATCGTTAATTGCAATTCAAATTTGTCAAATGATATTCAGAAACCGTCAATTGTAATTCAGAAATCGTTAGTTAATATTCGGAAATCGTCAATTGCAATTCAGAAGCCGTCAGTTGATATTCAGAAATTGTCAAATAAAATTCAGAAACCGTAAACCGTTAAGTGAAATTTAATTTTTTAAATGAAAGGGCTTCATATAAACGAAAAAAACAAATCATTTGACGGTTTCTAAATATCAATTGACAAATCTGAATTACAATTGACGTTTTCTGAATAGCAGTTGATCTTTTCTGAATTACAGCTGCAAAAGCTGTAGTAATAGAAAATAGTATATTACGTGCCGAAGTTGAAAATCCTTTAATAATATTAGCCACACTCAGTAGTGGAACTTCAAATTAACCCCCCCCCCCCCGGGCAAAATAAACTCTAGTATTTTCGGTATAAGTTTCAAAGATGTTTCACTCTTTTTATGATGCATTTAAGTCCTTATAGCTCTAGGCCCTCTTGCGTTGTTGACCCCAAGGTGATTGGGGCACCTTGTTCCATTGACCAACAATAATATTAATATTTAAAATGTTTATCGGTCGCTTAAATAGTTTAAATTTTACTCTATATAGATGTTTTGATCGCAGAATCAAAAAAATTATGTAACTGACCCCTGTTAAAATTAGTGTGGGTCACCCTGTACATACAAACTTGTTAAAATCTAACCGTAACCTAACCTCACAAATTTGAATACAAGATTTGTTTATTTTTTGGTTTTTCCTTTCGAACTTATAAGTGGGAAAATGTCTGATGAAAGTTTAGAAAATCCGGAAAATTGGGAAGAAGCCGAGTCGATCTATGAGTTTAGCGCAAAAACTCTGAAAGGGGAAATTATTTCCTTAAATAAGTATAAAGGCCAGGTTTGCCTCATCGTTAATGTTGCCTCCAAGTGCGGTTATACAAAAAAGAATTATGCCGAATTGGTAGAATTAGACGAAAAGTATGGAGAATCTAAAGGTCTACAAATTTTAGCCTTTCCATGTAATCAATTTGGGAAGCAGGAGCCGGGAGATACAGAAAAAATTTGCAGCTTCATCGAGTCGAGGAATGTAAAATTTGAAGTCTTCGAAAGAATTGAAGTGAACGGTGCCAAAGCTCATCCATTATGGAAGTATCTGAAAGCGAAGATTAAAGGCGATCGTGGAAATGCAATCAAGTGGAACTTCACCAAATTTATTATCGACAAGGAGGGTCAACCGGTCGAACGATTTGCTTCGAGCAAGAATCCCAAAGCTCTTGTACCGAAGCTGGAAAAATACTGGTGAAGGGTTTTGTCGGGTAACTGTTTGTGTTTGTAATAGATTTAAGTATTTTATTTTTTTACTGTAAACATTAACCAAAAGTAAATTTAATTTAAATAAAAAAGTTGGTTGGTATTCATGCGATGTTTATTGATTTTCTAGTGGCGGCAGGGTAGGGGAAGTTATTGCCGGTGATTGCGCAAGGATTTTTCAGTTACCAACAGTGAGTTGCATTTTTACATTATGGCTACTTCGAATCCGGAAAATTTTAAAGAGGCCAAGTCGATTTACGAGTTTTCCGCAAAAAATATATCGGGCGAGGATGTTTCGTTGGAAGTTTATCGCGGACATGTTTGCATAATTGTAAATGTGGCTTCGCAGTGTGGTTTCGCAGCAAACCACTACGAGGAGTTGGGAAAGCTGTATGAACAATACGGCGAATCCAAGGGGTTGAAAATTCTGGCATTTCCATGTAATCAATTTGCTGGTCAGGAACCAGGAGACGGAGCTCAAATTTGTACCTTCTTGGCTACGCACAACGTTAGGTTTGATGTGTTCGAGAAGATTGATGTGAATGGTTCGAATACTCATCCGTTATGGAAGTATTTGAAGCACAAGCAAGGAGGTATTTTGGGTGATTTTATTAAATGGAATTTCACAAAGTTTATTATCGACAAAGAGGGCCAACCCGTTGAACGTTTTGCTCCGAGCACCAGCCCACTTGGCGTGGTACCATCTCTCGAGAAACTTTGGTAGTCTTTTACATTTGATGGACTACCCCTGTTGATATTTCTTAAATACTGCATTTAATAATTACAAAGTATATTGTATTTCTAGATGATAAGAATGTTTATTGTTCGCTCGTTTTGTTATGAAGTTAAATTTGTTAAAACACTTGAATAAAGATTTATTGTCACAATTTTACTGTTTCTATTCATTTTTTTTTTAATATAACCCAGATATAACCTCAAAGGAAACTTAAAAGTTCTGGTTTATTATTGAAAATCAGCTGATTTTAGTGTCATGTCAAGGTCCCTCATATTTTGGTGGGCCTCTCAATTATTATGTAACATCGGTGAAATAAATCTTAATTGGTTTGAAAGGTCAAACCGAGTGTTTGTTTACTTTTAGAAATTGAACAATAGCCGAGTGTTTTTATCAACCATCTTGTTACTATCCCACTCCACTATTTTTAGTGATTTTATATTATTTATAGATGTAAGCAAAATGTAAGTTGCAAAGGTCATTTTTCGTATTACTGTATAAGCAAAAGGGTTAAATATTATTGAAATATGCAGCCCGGTTTAAAGTTATTTAGTTTTACAACGGCAGCCCTATTTACGGGATTCGGCGTCAGAAGTGTGATGGCTGCAAATAACGGCGTTAATTGGAAAGAAGCAAAATCAATTTACGATTTTAATGCGAAAACAATTACCGGGGAAGATGTGTCGCTGGAAAAATACCGTGGACACGTATGCATAATTGTCAATGTTGCGTCGCAATGCGGATACACGAAAAATCATTACGAAGAGCTGGGCGAAATGTTCGAAAACTTTTCCGAAACCAAAGGATTGAGAATATTAGGATTTCCCTGCAATCAGTTCGGTGGACAGGAGCCAGGAAACACTGAAAGTATTTGCAGTTTTGTACAAACCAGAAACGTCAAGTTTGACATGTTCGAAAAAATTGAGGTTAACGGCGATGGGGCTCATCCTCTCTGGAAGTACTTGAAACATAAACAGGGCGGAACTTTAGGCGATTTCATTAAATGGAACTTCACCAAATTCATAATCGATAAAAATGGTCAGCCGGTCGCACGATTTGGACCCAACACTTCACCCAAAGAACTGATTTCAACTCTTGAAAACTATTGGTAAATATTGTGATTTACTCCGTATATAATTTTGTAAATCACTGTAATTTTTACGTACCTATATATAAAACATAAAATTTAAGACTGTAATTTTATATTATACCTAACCAGGCGGCCTGTCGGCCGCCATGCCTTCCTGGTGTTTAACTTTTTGGCAACCCAGTGTAGGTATAAGATCCTCATCAGAAACACCGGTCCACCATTGGTTTGAAATCAAAGGTCGACCAGAATCTATTTTCCAGCGGGACTTTCAAAATAGCACAGCTGAATAAAGTTCAGGAGATATCTCAGGCGCTTGAGGAAGTCATCTGTAGACTACTAAATGAGCCGGTGCATAGGATACTGGAGTGAACTTTCATAGGGACAAACGGGTAGAAATCAAAGTTTTTGATTTCCAAGCCTCTCCCATTTCTTCCCAAACCTCTCTATTTTGGCCCTTCAGCAATTTTTGTTTGGGTCTGCCTCTTTTGGTCATTCTCTGCTTCCAGTTTACTATTCTTGGTGTCTATTTCTTGCAGTCTTGCTTCGCCACTTGCCCGGTCCAACTCCACTGCAGCCGCACCACACGTCCTCTTTCTTATTTCTTCATTTCGGATGTGATCCCGCAGACTCACTCCGAGCATCTGTATCATCCTTAGCCTTTCAACGCTTTCGCTGGTTCCAGTCCATATGTTATCACCGACAGTACGCAGGAGTCGAACACTTTGGGCTTTAAGTTTATGGGGATTTCGGTATGTGAGAGTACTTGTCATAGTTTTCCGTAGGCTGCCTATGCAAGACTCTTTCTCCTTGTGATCTCAGCCTTTTGGTTCTCTTTCCCCAACTTAATTTTTTGGCCTAAGTAGATGTACTCGTCGACTCTTTCTATCGCGATGTCGTCTATCTTTATTTCCTCGTTTAGTTTTCCTGTTCCTAACCATGACAGGATTTTAGTTTTGGTTAGGTTCATTTGCAGCTCTATGTTGTGATGCTAGATTGAGATCTTTGAACAGATTTTCTAGTTCTTCGGGCTTGCTGCTCATTAGGACTATATCGTCTGCGAAACGTAGGTGGCTTAGATATGTTCCATCTATATTAATTCCCTTTTGTTCCCAACGCAGCTTTTTGAAAGCGGTTTCAATAAGGACGAGAGTGAAAAGTTTTGGTGACATTGGACCTCCTTGCTTGACTTTTCTTTCTAGAGTAATCTTTTCTGTTTTCGTGTCCTCATTTATATATGGGATACGGACAACTCGGCACCGGACAACTCGGCATAACATAAATTTAAATGTTTTTTCAAGCTTTAATATTCTCTAGCCGAAGGTTTAAATTTCTCCCACTTTTGCTTAAAAATTCAAATTTTCTAGTTTTTCTTGACAAAATTTGTAAAATTATAAAGTAGTACCTATCTTCTTTGGGTATTTAGGAAGAGTGGAAATTCTGTGATATTTTCTCCATTTCTCTTTTTGGTTTTTCTTCTCATTCATCATGTCTGCGTCTTCAGGTTTTTCTAACCAAAAACATATTTTTCAGCGTCACAACACGCTGTTGCAGCAGGAGCAGCAGCGGCTAAGGGTTAAATGCCACACGGATAGATATTTCAGCAAGATAATGATCCAAAACACACTTCTAAACATGTATGAATAAAGCCCAATTTGGCCTAGTCAGTCTCCGGATCTGATTTCGATAGAACATTTTCGGGAAAAGCTTGAATGATGTATTTAGGTGTAGAACAGGGTGGGAAAGTGCCCACCCCTGGCGCCGTCACTGCACCTGTGTGGTTTACGCCACTCTGCTGCTTAGTTGTATTCCATAATCTAGTTACTGGGTCAACAAATTTTGAGTGCACTGGAGGGCATTCCATGCCCCCCAGACCCCCTGGTTTGAAAATCAAAAAATTTGTGGGTATAATTTTTGATTAATGTCATTAAACCAGGAACTTTTACTCTTTCAGGACCAATTACATTTCTGAGAATCTGAAGGTTTAATTTCATTGAATAAATATCTAAACATCTTTAACTTTTTCTGAAGAGTGTTTCGTATTCCTTGAACTATTTGGTTCTGAAAGAGTGAGAGTTCTTAATTTAATGAAATTCATAAAAAAATATGGCCATAAATTGTTTGTTTCTGAAACCGGGGTGGTTTGGGGGCATAAGATGCCCACTAGTACATCAATTATTTATTGACTCAATAACAACTTGATCATGGAAGACAATTTAACCCAATTACTGACGTACGCTGAACCCCCAGGTTTCAGGAAAGTTTGCTCTCATATTTTTGGATTAATTTTATCAAAAAAAACTTTTACTCTTTCAGAGCCAAATACCTTTACAGCTGAGAGTCTCGTGCAGTAACTTGATTATGGAATACAACTTAACACAATTAATGATGTACTGGAGAGCATTCCACGCCCTCCAGTTTGAAAAACACAAAATTGCTCAATCGCTTCTTACAATTAGTGGGATATTGGAAACTATTTTATAATCCACAGACTCGTTGGTATGTACTGCCCTGATCTGAAAACGTATTTGATTCTGAAAGAGTGAAAGATCTATATTTTTAAAAATAATAGGTAAAAAATCAAATCAATATTTTCAAGAATTCAACTATATGATACTGATGAGACCTAATAAGGTCGATGTCTATCATTGTTGGGTTCTTGATTATATTGATATAACTTAGAATTATTACAAAGATTCTAATTTACTTCATACAATTACAGGAAGTTATTTTATACTTCACAGACCCTCCGATGGGTCCTGACGCGACCTGAAAATGTATTTGTTCTTAAACCAAAAAATTAAGGAGCGAAAGATCCTTATAATAGATGCTCACCAACTTTTTATTTTTCCAACCGGGGGGGGGGGGAGGAATATTTGTATTAAGTTGTATTCCATAATCAAGTTACTGTGGGAGGGTACATTGGAGGGTGTTTGATACCCTCAGATCCTCCTGTGTAAATGTTCTGAAAGAGTAAAAGTTCCTTGTTTAATAAAACTAATCAAAAACTGTGCACACAAACTTTTTGTTGTTCAAACCAGGGGGTCTGGGGGGCATGGAATGACCTCCAGTGCACTTTAAATTAGTTGACCTAGTAACTTCGTTATGGAATACAACTTAACACAATTACAGATGTACTGGAGGGTATTTCATGCCCTTCGTCTTACTGTTTTATGTCTCTCAGACCAGTTCCAGAAACGGCAGTGACAACAGCAGTGAAACGTACATGTTAATCCCAGCGACGGCGCTAGCATTTTTTAAATGGGTGGGCACAAATTGGGCCTAATATATTTGGGGTGAGCAGGAGCACATAAAATTTATAAATAAACTCAAAAAAATACATTATTGAAATAAGCACCTAAAAAATTTGGATGGGCACTTGGGTGGGCACTGCAATCAAGTGCCCACCTTGGCCCACGCCTGGCGCCGTGCTGGAAATATACCATTATCTGCTCAACAGTAGCAGATGTGGCCAGCCTCGGAGCAACAATTTGGTTGATTATATCGTTGCTGTCGTTGAAAATGTCCAATAAGACCCTCAAGCATCAATCAAATTTCTCATTTAATTGCCACATTTAAATAATGAAACTGCTTGTGCTGCTATATACAAAAATATGCTTTTATTCTACACTTATGTACAAGATGGGCAGGATTTACTCCCCGAATTTCGTTTAAAATACTATATCTTTTCACGCATAACAATTAAAATTTATTAATTTGAATCTTCAATTAAACCTGTGACCTTTCAATCCACTTGCGGATCCGCTATCATTACATCAACTAGAAAATCTTTGGATTGCTGTTGCATAAACTAGCGGAAGTATTGCAATAAAAAGCAATTAAACGCTATTTTCTCAGAAACGACTGCTTAGAGCAATTGAAAATCACGTGTTAGCTAAATTTTATTAAGTCTAAATTATTATATTTTTTAAAAAATTAGGTGCCCTAAACATTATGAGACTGCACCGGGCACTTAAAAAACTAGTTACGGTACTGGGAGGAACGCTTCAAATAATTTAGTATGTCGGAGAAAAAAAACTGAAAAGTCATCTGTAAAGTAATAATCAAGTTGAAGGTTAAAGAAACTTGTTTGAAATCCAAAAAAAAGGCCAAGCTTAGATAAACCACTAGTTGTGTGATCAAGTGAATAATACGAGTGACTAATACGTCAACAATAAATTAAGCGCCGACCAAATCATTTACAGTCCCAAGTTCATTTTCATCAAGAATTGTTAGATCGCAAGCAGTAGTGAAGTGTTGCAGCTATCATGCAGTTAATATTTCTAGTGACGACGCTAGTAGTAGCAATCTTGAACATTGGGCAACCCATCCAAGCTGACGAAAACCCAGAAGATTGGGAAAATGCAAAATCAATTTATGACTTCAGTGCCCGTATTTTGAATTCCGAAAAAGTGGAATCATTGGACAAATTTCGCGGACATGTCTGCATCATCGTAAACGTCGCTTCGCATTGTGGATATACGGAAAATCATTATAAGGAACTGGTGGAACTGTACGAAAAGTATTCCGAATCAAAAGGTTTACGTATTTTAGCATTTCCAAGCAATCAATTTTTACAAGAACCTGGAACTGAAACAGATATTCAGGAATTTATCGAATCTAAAAATGTTAAGTTTGATGTGTACGAGAAAATTAACGTCAATGGTGACGACGCTCATCCGCTCTGGAAATATTTGAAACACAAACAGGGAGGAACATTGGGAGATTTTATTAAATGGAATTTTAGCAAATTCATCATTGACAAAAACGGACAACCAGTTGAACGATTTGGACCCACTACCAGCCCTAACGAGCTCATTCCCACTTTGGAAAAGTATTGGTAAAAACCCAAGATTCACTTAAACTGTGCTGGGCAGTTTTTTATTAATCTTTTGTATTTACAAAATACAATAATAAACTGTAATAAAAAAATTAATTACCAATAAATTGTATTGTTTGTTTAGAAATAGTTGTAACTAAATAATTAAAATATTTCTTATCCGCTATTCAGAAGGAGGTCGTAAAATTATTTTCATATTGGAATATCATAATTCATATTTATTACTATGCAGGGGAAACCGGGGCCGGTAGTTACACTACTTTTGTAGCGCTTCCTTATGGAAGGTACGTTAACTTCATAGTTCATCCGGCATTTAATGAATGAAATTTATTACCACAGGAGTCACCTAGTGATTTTATTTTTGCTTCTCCAAAATAGTTTTAGATATTTTCTCGATAGATTACTCAAAATTAAAGAAGAATACCGGCTGTTTGAGGCGTGTTAACCAAGTGTTACGCCACAAGCCTTTAATATTTTGTGAAATAGTGAAAAACTTGTTTTTACGGGTTCATTTTTTATTTTTCTTCAAGTGCCATAGTGCTTCTTCAAGTGCGATCATTTAGCTGAAGCCAAGATGACGTACTAATGAATTTAATTAATAAGGTGGTTTTCCGTTGCCTTCCCTTACTTTTCTACTTTTATTTATAATCCAAAATAATGTAATTCATCAGCATTATCGTCATCGGCTCTTCAGTCATCAGTTTCTTTCTCTTTTGAGAAAGGTTTCAGCATTTAGACCACACGGCTGTTTAAACCGGACTGAGGAATACCCCGAATACCTATAACCGTATTTTTAATATCTGATGGTGGCAATCTTAATGGTTGATGGTCATGTAAAATTTTTTAGACTCTTGACCGTCTCAATATATCCCTTTTATGACCTAATAAATATTGTAATATAATTTATTAATTATATTTGAAAAAGAACTCAAAATAAAAATTTTAAGTAAATTTGTGGTTTTTAGTATGTATTTATGGTTAAATTCAAAAAAATATAAGAATAATACAATACGTAGAAAATCAAAATTCAAAAAATTTAAAAAAAGAGACATTTAACAAATAACAGGTCTGAATTAAGAAAATTTGAAAAAATGAAAAATTCGTAATACGACAGTACAATATAACGTTATTTCATGGTTATTGCCATTCTTCAGTTGCACGCAGTCACTTATTACATTGTGAAATAAGAAAAAAATTTCAAACTAAACAAAAATATCGACTAAATAGTACAAAATTGACTTACCATAACCTCCAAAGATTATCAAAACTGAACTTGTTACATGAAGTATGAATAATTTAAAAATGATTTGAACTAAGAAATTCGTTTACCTAGCACTGCTAGTTTGAAATCCGAAGGCACTGCCCTCTTAATATGATTTCTAAAAACTTTGAAAAAATTCAAAATTCAAAATTTACCACGTTTTTTAACCGTGAGGCGTAAAACTAGAAAAAGAACTCAAAATAAAAATTTTAAGTAAATTTGTGGTTTTTAGTATGTATTTATGGTTAAATTCAAAAAAATATAAGAATAATACAATACGTAGAAAATCAAAATTCAAAAAATTTAAAAAAAGAGACATTTAACAAATAACAGGTCTGAATTTTGAATTTTTTCAAAGTTTTTTGAAATCATATTAAGAGGGCAGTGCCTTCGGATTTCAAACTAGCAGTGCTAGGTAAACGAATTTCTTAGTTCAAATCATTTTTAAATTATTCATACTTCATGTAACAAGTTCAGTTTTGATAATCTTTGGAGGTTATGGTAAGTCAATTTTGTACTATTTAGTCGATATTTTTGTTTAGTTTGAAATTTTTTTCTTATTTCACAATGTAATAAGTGACTGCGTGCAACTGAAGAATGGCAATAACCATGAAATAACGTTATATTGTACTGTCGTATTACGAATTTTTCATTTTTTCAAATTTTCTTAATTCAGACCTGTTATTTGTTAAATGTCTCTTTTTTTAAATTTTTTGAATTTTGATTTTCTACGTATTGTATTATTCTTATATTTTTTTGAATTTAATTATATTTGAGTTATAGTCCTTGATTCTGAAAATAGGACAAGATCAGTTTTTCTATGCTTGACGTTCAGTGTATTGTTGTGTTACAAAATCATCCTATTTATAAAATGTTTGAAACTTAAATTTTTGATTTGCTATGTAGAATATTTCTGAGATTGAATTTTGATTTGTTTTTATGTTAGCGATTGATTTGTAAATAATTTTTGTAAATTTTGTAAAATTTTGAATATTGGTACGGCTTTTCGTACTGACAATTTGTGTTGGTAGTTGGTACGAAAAGAAGCGAGTCCGTTGAGGTGAACGGACGCTCTTGCGAAAGTTTCCCGTGAAGGTAGTAATTTGCGTCTCAGGATTAAGATTTCGATTTGATTTTGTGAATAAAGTTGATTTGAGTGAGTAAGTTTTATTGGTTTTGCTTTTATTTAGAAGTTGTCCGAGGATCGGACGCATTTGGAGTGGTTTTTGAGAAGGATTTTTGGATGAGATTGGAAAAATTAAAAGTAAGATTGGATCCATCAATGAATTATAAAATTGGATAATTGGACGTTAAAAATTGTAGTTGATTTGGATTGAAAACTCCATAGTTGAAATTAGAAGGCGCTAGAAAATTTATGTGCACGTCAAGTACCTGGACCGATAGCGACGCACACTTTCGATTTTCATTACATTTTGGATAAAATTTATTTAAAAGTTTAATTTGGAACAATTTTATGGAGCATTATTTTGGATTATTGAAGAATTTTATTAAACTTAAAATTTAAATTGACGTCGCATCGTAAACTTGTGAATTGCTTGTTTTAAGGAACCCACTCATGAGAAGCTAGCTGGCGAAAGGAAGTTGAGAAAATAAAACATTTCCAACGTTCCATTCCAGTATCGTATATTATAGTACATAGCTAATTTAGAATTTTTCAAACTCACTTTTCTTGAATTTGTTTGTATATCTAGCTTTATTATTTCAGGATAGTGAAATTCGACCCCTGGCCTTAATAAGTATACCATAAGTATGAGAATGTTTTTAAATTCGACTTAGCTTTTTAATTTAATTAATTTAGTTTAAAAAATTAAATTTGCTAGAAGAACACGAAAATTTTCAGACAAAAACAAAAAGTTTACGATTTCAATATTTAAAAAAAAAACGAAAAAATGCACTCACTTTTTAAAACTATAGGTAATGTTTTAAAGTTATCACAAATAAAATGCACTCTAAGTAGAATTATTGCAAACGTTTTCACCATACAATGCCATCATCAGATGATGAAGTGGAAAAAAAATTACTTATAGAAAATCAGTTTAAATATCGTTCGGTATTATGGGAACAAGTATTTTTGAAAATGAAATTTTCCGTTTAAAAATGGAACCTTCAAAAATTATTAGAGATAAGATATCTACATAAATAAATGTTAAGATTAAGATCACCTAAATTTGGTATAATATTAATAAAATTTAAATAAAATCAATTTAATTACATTTTTAACGCCTGAACATTGGCAACTTACATTACATTAAAATTTGCAATTTGTTAATTAGGTTATGTCACTTATGTTTAATGTTAAGTTTGCTATTTTCTCCCGAATTTTAAAAAATTGAGAGAACACGTTAGTAGTTCAAGCCCTATTATAGTAAAATTTTCTATTTCAGTAGAACTAAAAGTAGTTTTTATTGTATTTCAACTTGAAACACTTGATATTTTGTTTGGTTTGCATTTTGTTGCCATTGTATATATTGCTATGATTTAAATCGCATATTTGCTAGGGTTGAAGCCCTTTCGATACAAATAAGAAAATTATTCTGGATATACTTACTTGCAAATATCAGTGCTGTATATTTTATAGGAGGAATCCTTCTTCATGAATGGAGGAAAAAGGGCAGTATGTCCATTTACATGATCACATGTAGTTTTACTAGATCGATTCCAAAATTCAGTATATTCCTTACCTTTAAGCGACGTTACTAAGCCCAACTTATCAATTTCTTTAATTCCTCTTTTTAGCGTAAATGGCCCATCGTCATTTTCTTTCTGTAATTGTATAATTAAATGTTAATTTTTTTCAATTTAAGGATTAAGAACAAACTTACGTAACCAAATAAAGAAAATAATATTAATCCGTCGCTTTCGTATTTTAAAACCTTTTGATTCATTAACATAATCAAGGTACAAACCAGTAATGTCCAATGGTTAAGATCTCTCTCTGGATCACACATTTTGATGCCGTCAAATGCATATTCCCTTACATTTACTTTTGTGAATATATTATTATCTTCTAATATTTCGCTTGTCAATTGTTCAATACTTATTGGTAGTGGAAAAGGGAGATCTTCTAAACTTTGAAGCACTGCCTAAAAAAATTGATCGAATAGTGATATAACCATACTGCATGTTATATATTTCAGTACTTACAAACAAAGCTATATTAATAATAGTAATTTCGTCGTTTTCAGTACGGCCGTTAGACTCTTCTGCATTAAATTCGAAATTCCATTTTTCGGTAAAAGTTAAGATATCCGATCCTTTGGATAATAAATTCTTTGTTCTAGTTTCGCTAAAATATAAACATAAATAATAATTTACTGTATTTATATTATAAATATTTTTTTAGTATTTTTCTACATCTTAACAGGGATTTGATAATATTAAAGGCACGAAAGCAGTTTTTGGTGAATTAATTTCTGAAGCTCCATTGTCCTAGAAAATTCACGCTAGTTATATAAAATACCCACACTAATATTATTTTTGAACAATTTTAATAGTGTGCAGCTCGGCTATCTAATTAGTGCGGCCTCAAGGCCGCGCTGAACCTAACTGTCCTATAGCTTCCCACATTTTTAGTTTTGCGACATAATATCTATTTTGTCAATGAAAATATTAAATATGAGATATTTCAGGATATTAAGATTTGGCACGAATTCTATCCATTCTACTAACATTTCATACTCTTTGACCTTTGGCATCACAAACGTATGATAGAAAAATTTAACCTGTAAGCGGCTCTAATATTGAAATCGGAACATGAAAAAAGATAAGTAATATCTAAGTAGTACCAAAATTGATTACTTACTATTATATCAATATCTATCATCAAAATCACTTACAAAAAATGTGAGTAGGTATTTACGAATATTATTAAATTTATCAATTAAAACTTATCGAAAAATTTTTGTTATAGATTTTAAAACTACTGATAACATTGCAGGTTCATTTTTACTTATTAATTATTTTAATATAAAGATTTTATTTAACTTACGTATACACGTAAGGTCCAACCTCTGTCACATTTGGTTTTGCACCTAATAAAACTTGGTCTGGATTCTCAATTTGGAAAAAATTTACCTTAAAGTGGAAAGGTACCGGCAGTTCCATAAATCGATCAAATTGAATTGTATTATCGAGTAGTTGCACATTCTGAAAGTAAAAAGAAACTTGAATTTTCAAAAAAAATAAGTACAAAAATTATTTGAATAGGGGAATGTTCTTACTTTGGATTCTGAAAAATAATATGCCATTTTATCGACTATGCCATTTTAGGACACTTTAATGGACTTAGAATAGATAAATCATTTTTTCGTACGTCTATTAGACCTTGTCTGATCAGCATTGTGTATTTGACCGTAAATTCAAATTTACCGAATTTTCCGTTAAAATTTATTTTGCAAATTCAAGCAGCGACGTTTCTGGTTACTCTGGTTACTAAATCTTTTCGATTTAGCTCCCAATTTATGTTATAGTCAATCTATCGGAAGTTTCGCTTTATAAGCGATCAGTGTCGAGGTTTTCCAAAAGCAAACGAACACAGTGGTCAGTGAATTATATGAGTTGACATGATGCGCATAAATGGATTAACGAGATATAAGCTTAAAATAGTCTTTTTGGAATAAAACTCCTACCAACAAAAATTTTCTTTGCAACTTTCTATCTGTACCAAGCGTTCTAAGTGTTTTTATATACTTGGAAAACCTACACTGTTTAATATGACCTCCAAACCATGAGGCATATATTGCACTATAATACTATATAAGGGAAATTTATGTGTTCTAGATTACGAAATAGCAGGAATTGGTAAATAATTGCTTGTTCTCTGCACTTCTTACTTCCATAAAACAATAGAATAGAATAGAAGCGCAGTAATTTATTGTATTATATTCTGTGTTCCAAAATCTTTTAATAAACAATCGAGATTTATTTACCTAGTTTAAATTAAAATTTTATTTTTATTATAAACATTGCGTAAATAACGTAAATTTTGAATTTTCTGGTTTTCCCGCCAACTAGTTCAGGTTGCAACAGCGAAATGGCCGCATGAGCGGCGAGGACTGACTTTGTCTCCTGAATTTTAAATTGCAATTTCGAGTCAAACACAATTTGATGTTTTTGAGTAACTGATTTTAATTATTTTGGATTTGAACTTGTCGAGTACAAGTTGAACGACAGCTCCACTTGGCGAATTCTCTCAGCTTCAACATCGCTGCAGCCCGCATTCAAGATGCCCTGAACGCTCTGGAAACCCGTTACAGCACTTGGCGTAACTGTTTCGGTTTTCAAAGCGCCGACAGCAGGTCGCTCAAGATGTGACAATGTTCGGTAAGAAAATCCCCTGGGTTTTCTCTACAAAGTACCTCGATGTCATCTTAGATAAGAACCTCTCCTGAGTCAAACACATCGATATGATCAACAGTCAGGGTCGAACTGCCGCCAACATCCTCAATCCACTCATTAAGATTCGGTTATACAAACTCCTCATCAGACCGATACTCACCCAGTTATCATAATACCCTCAAATCTGTGCTCTGCGTCAGTTTTTTCTCAAATTTTTCCCCAGCTCAACTCTCTTTCCAGACCCCTTTTCTACTCTCAATCCTAAATTGAATTAATTATATTTTTAATTTTTGAATTCCAGCTCACTTTTACTTCCTCCCACTTCTAGTGCACCTTGGAAGACGGAAAAGTTCGAATAGAGGCAAAGTTCTTTCTCATATTTAAATAAATCTTCTTTTTCTGTTTCTGTATTTTGTTTTATTTAGTTTCTTCAATACCCCAAAACCCCATCAACCTCTCCCTTTTCATCCCTTCTTCTTTCTTCTCGCCCCACTTCCTAAATTTAAAAACACATTCATCAGCCCCAGACAGGCTCGACGCCACTTTCGGTTTATGTAATTCCTTAAAAAATTACCCACGCCATTTCTTTTTTTGTCAGCTGTAGGAGATTTAAGTCATGCTCTTATCTTGTCACTTTTGCTTTGCTTTGCTGTGCAGCTTATATTATTAAAAATTTACCTAACAGTTAATTAAAGCAGAATTTAACTTAAAAAGAATAATCCTATACTTCTAGATCCGTAATTTTTGAATCCAGGATGTTCTTAATTTTTTGAGCTCTTCAAAGATTCCAGTTTTCTATATCTGTCAATTTTGAATGCAATTTATGCCCAAAAATATAGGTAAATTTATTTATTTTATTATTTAAAGCATTTAATTCTAGAATTATATTGCTATCCTATTTCTAGGATTTACAGATCCATATGAAGAGGAGGATCAGCCCCCGTATAACATCTTTCAATTTTAAACCGTTCTGACTTTATACCGTTATACCGTTTATAGCCTGGTATGTGTTACAGCATCTCTGACAACTTCTCTCCAGTATATCCGATCTTGTACTTTTATCCACCACTCGCTTATCTCCATTGCCCTCAGATCACTTTCCACCTGGTCCCACCATCTCATCCTCGGTCTACCTCGCGTTCTATCGTCATTCGGCTTCCATAGGGTTACCTTTTTCTCTATGCTGTCGTCCCTACTTCTCATTATATGTCCCATCCATCTCAATATCTGTGACTTCATGAACTTCACTATGTCTTCGTTCTTCATCGCCATCTTTATTTCGTGATTCATTAGCGGTCTGTATTCGCCGTTTTCACCTTTTTTTGGGCCCATGATAGTGCGTAGTATTTTTCTTTCTAGTACAAGTAGTGCCTCGGCCTCCATCTGCGACATGCACACTGTCTCCGCAGCATATGTAATCACTGGTCTAATCAGTGTTTTGTATATCTTCACTTTCGTTTCTATTGTCAGTGTCTTGTCTTTAAGCAGGGTTTTATTAGCATAGTAGGCCTTATTACCTGTTTGTACTCTTCTTCTGATTTCTTCCATTCTGCTATTATTCCTATCTATATGTACTCCAAGGTAATTGAAAAACCCTACCTCTTCGAATGTATAACCTTCTATTTCCAAGTCTTTCATACTACCCATTGTGTTCTTTGTGCACCTCATATATTTTGTCTTCCTCACACTAACTCTCAGTCCCATCTCCTTCGCTGCCTTTTCTATTTTCTTAAACATTTCTATCATTCTCTTGCGGGTCCTTGTCATAATTAGCATGTCGTCCGCGTAAGCAAGCATCTGTCCTTCTCTAGTTGCAATCGATCCTTTTATATCCATTTCTTTGGAAATCTTTTCTATACCGATGTTAAAAAGCAGCGCCGACAGTGCGTCTCCTTGTCTCACAACGTTGTTTATCTCAAAGCTCTCTGTTTCTCCTTCTGTGTTCTGATGCTTGCCGTTGTTTTAATCATTGTCATTTGTATGAGCCTAATCAGCTTGTTCGGAATTTTCATTTCTTCCAGCACTTTAAATAGTTTTTTTCTGTCCAACTTGTCAAACGCCTGTTGGAAATCCACAAACAGCAAGTGCAGATCGATACCATGCTCCATCGCCTTTTCCATTGTTCGCTTCACTATATGTATTGCCCCTACTGTGGACTTTCCCTCCGTGAAGCCAAATTGGTATTCCCCTATTATGTTTTTGGTTTGTTCTTTTAATCTTCTGAATATCAGTGTTGAAAGTATCTTGTATGTCGAGTTGAGCAGCGTTATGCCTCTGTAGTTTGTGCAGTCTTCAGGATCTCCTTTCTTTTTTAGCGGCACTATAATACCTTCTCTCCATTTTGTAGGCATCTTCTCTTCGTTCCATGTCTTCTGAATCAGGTCACATATCCTTTCCTGAAGCACCTTTCCTCCACACTTGACGAGCTCCATACCTATCTCGTCTCCTCCGGAGGCTTTTTCATTTTTCATTCTCTGAATTACGTCAATTATTTCATCGTGTGTTGGTGTGGGTATTTCTTGGTTTCCATCTGCAACTGCTATACTTACATCGTTATCTTCCTCTTGTTGCTCGTTTAGCAGTTTCTGAAAATGTCTAATCCAGATTTCTTTCACTTTCTCGGTATTATGTTGTACTCTTCCTTCCTCATCTTTCATACCTCTTGGATTTACTCTGTTTAGTGGTTTTTGCTTTCTTAATAGCTGATAAAAGATCTTTGCGTTACTGAACTTGTTACTAGTTTCGATTTCTTCCATCTTTTTCACAAACCATGTGTTCTTTTTTTGTTTATATTTTTTATTTGCCTCTCTGGTGTATTCCTTGTAGCTATTCAGGTCTTCCTGTGTTCCTGTTTTCAACCATTTGATTCGTTTCTCTACTTTTGTTTTGCTGTATTCCATACATTCGCTGTCGAACCAATCTTTGTCTCTCCTTTTTGTTCTATGTCTCAATGCTTCGCCTGCTGTTTTGTGTATACTTGTTATGATGCAGTCCATCTCCTCTTCCATATAATCATTTTTCTTCTCACTAAGTAGTTTCTCTCTCAGACTTTCCTCGTATTGTTTTCGATTCTCATTATTTTTAAGTTCTTCGATCGCTATTTTTCTGTTAGATACTCTTGCCTTGTTATATTCCGTCTTCTTTTGTCTCATTCTAGCCACCACTAGATAATGGTCGGAGTCTGCGTTTGCTCCTCTAAACGTTCGTACATCCTTTACTATGTTTTCTCTATTTTTCGTTATCAATATATGGTCAATCTAATTCCCATCTTCATTGCTTCCACCCGGCCATACCCATGTGACTTTATGTATCTTTTTGTGCTTAAATTTTGTACTACATATCATGGTGTTCGTTGCCGCTGCCATGCTGCATAGCCTGTCTCCATTGTCGTTTGTTTCTTCGTGTATTGTTTGCTTCCCCGCTACTGAACTTATATGGTCTTCTTTTCCTATCTTTGCATTGAAGTCTCCTAATATTATCAATATGTCCTGCCTGGGTACTTTATCACATAGATTTTCAATTTCACTGTAAAATTCCTCTTTCTCTCTTTCGCATCCTTCCTCTGTCGGGGCATAACCATTTATAATTGACATATTTGTCTTTGATTCTATTCTCAGGTACGATGTTCTTCCACTTATTGCCTTGAACGATAGTATTTTGCGAGTCATTTTTTTAGTTACCATATAGCCGGTTCCGTTTCTTCCTTGATTATTTTCACCGGAATATAAAAACGTGTTATTCTCTTTTTTTATTTCACCGTTTCCCTTCCATCTTAATTCCTGTAATGCTACAACGTCACTTCCGTATCTTATAATTTCATTCGCTATTTCATTCATCTTTCCGGGTTTCAGCATTGTTCTTACGTTCCATGTTCCTATCTTTATCAAATCCCCTCTGTTGTTCTTTTTAATTCTAATTCTCTTTATCTTTTTCTCACTCTCCTTCGCATCACTCCATCTGCATTGCTCGGTCAATATATCCACCTTGACTTTCTCATGTATCGTACCATTTTTCTGTTCGGTTGTATTATTCGTTTCCATTTTCGTAGCCTGGGTCGGTTTGGGGCAGTCCTGCTTTCTTTCCACTAGTTTTTTGATCCATCCTCTCTTTCATCAATCTCCGTTTGGCCGACTAATGATTGCTGGATCAATCGCCATTCATATAGTTTTTTGTTTATTGTTAGTTTCTGGTATCCTACCTTAACCTTATTTCCCTTCTCGACCTCTTTTCTTGCAACCTCTCTTATCTTTTTTTGTATCTGTAGCTCATTCCTGGTCAAATCGCTGTCTATGTACAGTTTTTCACCTTTCAGCTTGCCTTTATTCCTCATAATCTTCATCTTATCTTCCCAATTGTTGAGTTTCACAAGTTTCACTTTCACTAGGTAAATACTTGTATAAAATAAAAATACTCATATGAAAGCAATAGAACAGAAAACAATATTAATTTTTGTTCCTACACAGTGGATTACTAATCCATACAATTGTGCAGAAAAATTACACAATTGCATTATTGTTTTGAATAATTGTGTGACTTATGCCCGTATTCACCAACTACAAATAGCAGTATTTGTCGAATAAAATTACATTATTACAATGCCAAATCTTGTTTTTATTCGACAAATAGTGCTATTTGTAGTTGGTGAATACGGGCATTAATAACACAATATATCTCTCTGTTAATATAGTGATTTCTGTTTTATTGATGTTGAAGTTGATTTATTGCTCATAAAAATATTATTTTGTATTTACGGCAGGATGTTTTTGTTAGGATATTTTTGACAGGATATTTTTGTACAGGTTTTATAGTCATGCGATCGATAAGTTAGATTGGGTAATTGGAATTATTATAATTTAGTTTAGATATTTAAATTCGTAGTATTAAAATAAGAAAATCAAGACAAATATAACATTAATATAATACGATCGATAATACGGGGGCGACATATGGGCGATTCATCTTTTTAATTTACATTTCTCTAATTTACATTTACATTGAAAATTATTTAAACTTAATAAACTTAGATTTGAATTTAAGAAGAAAAAACCTTATTTTGGAAATTAATTTTTGGCGTAAGCGAAAATCATTTATAGTAAAGAATTATTTTTTTAAGAGATTCGGAGTTTAGAATAAATTTTAGTTCTATTTTATTTTATTCGCCAAAATCCTTGGGTTGGGGTTGTGCAAATTTATTATTGGAGTGAAAAGATTGCTAGTTTTGTGTATATTTAAAATTTTGAATTTTAAAGTTTAAACCAGTTTAATTTGACTGGTCAGACCAACAAAATTTTAATTAAATAATTTTATTAATTTTTATCAACAGTCTTATAAAAAATGTTTATTTTGTTTGTGAATCCATCTGATTGTTTACACAATTTTATTTACTCACAAAATATATTAGCACTTTTTACATTTTTTTTTAAATTAAAAAAAAAAGGCATTTACTACTATCCAGTTATCTAGTACCTATACCTATTGTATGTACATATTTTAATTTTATTATATTTAATTAATTTTAATTTTGATTATGGAAATGCGCTAATCCAAGTGATAGAGGGTCAAGCCGAGGAAGTAATGCCGGCCGACATTCAAAAATTCCAAAATAAATTGGAAATAATTTTGAAACCAAGTTTTATTATATCAATAAATAATTTAGTATTTTGGATAAGATAACTATCTTCCATTGAAATTTTATATCAAAATCAAGAATTTATTTGGAAAATAAAAATTTGAAATATTAAAAATTTTAAAGATGCAATGTGGGATTTTTATAAAATAACACATCAGTAATATAATATTGATAAGAAAATAAGATAAGTATAATAATTATTCAATACCGGTAGGTACCAGGGTATGCCACCGTTACATGAAAGTAAACAAATGAAGTTACGATAAGCATACACGGATACAAATAATTATTGTAATAATAGTAAACAATTTTTTTAAATTTAAATTTTTGCTACTTACACTTTCGACACTGTCGTATATAATTTGCGGTAACACAACAAACGCTATTGTTAAAAAAGTTGCCGTTAACAAGACGCTAACTATAAAATAAACTGTTAAACAAGTATCATTTTTGCATGCCATTTTATTGGATGTGGCGAGTACATGAAGGTATTATTTAAACTATATACGTAAAGAAAAATGTCTATAATGAATTGTAAATCGATCGACAATTATCAGTTTTTTATGAAGTGCAGAGTATCTAAAACTTATTATTGTAGTATATTTAGTTAGATAATCTCGATTGAATTAGATAATAATCCATTTTACATTATTACAATAAAAGTATTTAGTTACCTTTGTTTCACCTTATCAAAAATTAAAAAGTGTGTAGGTAGATATTTTGTTATAATATTATTTCATAATTAGGAAATCCAATTCATCCAGTCATTTAATGCTCCTCAATCGGGATTCAAACTCGAGATCAATCTCGAGTATAAATAAACCTACTAAAATAGGTATTACAAATATATTAAAACCCGAGCAAATACTTCATTGCAATCAATATCAATTTCAATACCGGAGGTATTACAGCAATACCGAAGGTATTGCAATATTAATGAAAAGCAACTGGTCACTTCAAAATAGACTCAAAAATAAAACAACGTTTTTCTATGTACCTATATATTATAAAAACAATCTAATCTTAAATATCTAAATCCACGAAATGCCTGAGTAAACTGATAATCGGATCAGTTAATAATATCGTAAAAATGTTCATTATTATTTGCAAACGAATAACGGTTAGTAGTAAAGTAATAGTTTGGATATTGATTGTGCACTGCTGAACATTGCTAACTTCAAGCAATGAACCGGAGTAGTACATACTGATAGATGGTTTTGAAAGTTAAACTTCAGTGGATCCTGTTACAGCTAAAGTGGTCGAAAATTTAACAGGAATACTATGTCGTTGAGTTATCAATTTTGAAGATCCTTCAGTACTGCTAGATTAGTTTGCCGAAGTAGGTTTGGTAATTTTGGAATTCGTATTAGTTGAAATTTTCATTTTTTCCGCAAAAGAGGCCGTTGTTCCAGAAAGTTTACTTTTTTAATCAGCAACCGTACAGAAACTTATTCACATGAATTTTGTTCTTGCAGTATAAATTGTACGCCACCCAAGCTGTAAAACCATTTCCCGAAATTCTTTGATGTTGCCTAAATATTCTCTTGGCGCAAATGACATCGTCATCAATATCGTCATCTTTGAGGTCAGAACAAGACACGGCACAAGCTAAATCCATTCCTGGGGAACACCAAAAAAGTTCACTAATTTGAAAAAGTCCATGGTCTCCACTGACTGGATTATGGGCTGATGTATTAAAATGAGATTCGTAATTTGCAATGCAAATCCAAGTCGCCAATTGATCTGCGGGAAACTCATCTCGTAATTCAGTTGCAAGTTCACATCGATCGTATACTTTTGATTTTACCGGACACAAAAGAGTAATTAAGAGTAAGAACGCTGCTAAGCGAAAAGCCATGATTACTACTAAAATCTTTTCTCATTCTCTACTGATTTTATACTTATCGTGTTGTCAGTGCGATAACCTAGACCTGTTTTGAATATTTTGGGTAACTGACCGGGTTTTTCAACAACATTAACTAAAAATTTTAATTTACGAGTGGCGGCGTCCATAAAATTATTTAATTTTGGGGTTTTCGAAGTGCCATTTTCTGATCAGAAAGAAAGTAAGATATTTTAAAAGTGAGTCGAAAGATACATTTGGATTTTTTCAGTATACAAAATTCTACCCAAAATTAATCTCACCCAAAAATGTATTCAGTGCATATTTCGATAGAAAATTGATCAAATCGTGGAGACCCGGAAGGTGTTTAGCGATCGTTTTTAAGGAAAAAAATTATTCATCAAAGAATGTACGTCGATGGGCACCCGGGTACCCGGTCGGGTACTCAAGGGTTATTCGAAATACATTAACAGGCTTCGATGAAATGTAATGAGAAATTTACGACTTTTCTTAAAAGTTTAGAAATGGAAAAATAAAATCCGAAAAATTAAAAAAATATAAGAATAATACAATACGTAGAAAAACAAAATTCAAAAAATTCAAAAAAAGACAAAATTAACATATAAACAGGTCTGGATTAAAAATATTTGAAATTATGAAAAATTCAAAATACGATATTACAATATAACGTTATTTCATGGTTATTTCCAATCCTCAGTTGTAAATAATCGTTTAAATTTATTTAATAAGAAGAATATTCGAACTAATCAAAAGAAAAAACTATTTAAAGAGTACTGATTAACAAGCATAAAATTTGACTTACCATAACCCCAAAAATATGAAATCTGCACGTTGTCACATGTAGTAATGAACAATTTAAAATAATTTGAACTAAGAGATTCTTTTACCAAGCACTGCTTGTGTGAAATCTGAGAGCACTGCCCCCTTAATTTGATTTCTAAAAACTTTGAAAAAATTCAAAATTCAAAAATTTTTACCACGTTTTTAACCGTAAGGTGTAAAACTAGAAAAAGAACCCAAAATAAAAATTTTAAGTAAATTTGTGGAATTTTAGTATGTATTTATGGTTAAATTAAAAAAATATAAGAATAATACAATACGTAGAAAAACAAAATTCAAAAAATTCAAAAAAAGACAAAATTAACATATAAACAGGTCTGGATTAAAAATATTTGAAATTATGAAAAATTCAAAATACGATATTACAATATAACGTTATTTCATGGTTATTTCCAATCCTCAGTTGTAAATAATCGTTTAAATTTATTTAATAAGAAGAATATTCGAACTAATCAAAAGAAAAAACTATTTAAAGAGTACTGATTAACAAGCATAAAATTTGACTTACCATAACCCCAAAAATATGAAATCTGCACGTTGTCACATGTAGTAATGAACAATTTAAAATAATTTGAACTAAGAGATTCTTTTACCAAGCACTGCTTGTGTGAAATCTGAGAGCACTGCCCCCTTAATTTGATTTCTAAAAACTTTGAAAAAATTCAAAATTCAAAAATTTTTACCACGTTTTTAACCGTAAGGTGTAAAACTAGAAAAAGAACCCAAAATAAAAATTTTAAGTAAATTTGTGGAATTTTAGTATGTATTTATGGTTAAATTAAAAAAATATAAGAATAATACAATACGTAGAAAAACAAAATTCAAAAAATTCAAAAAAAGACAAAATTAACATATAAACAGGTCTGGATTAAAAATATTTGAAATTATGAAAAATTCAAAATACGATATTACAATATAACGTTATTTCATGGTTATTTCCAATCCTCAGTTGTAAATAATCGTTTAAATTTATTTAATAAGAAGAATATTCGAACTAATCAAAAGAAAAAACTATTTAAAGAGTACTGATTAACAAGCATAAAATTTGACTTACCATAACCCCAAAAATATGAAATCTGCACGTTGTCACATGTAGTAATGAACAATTTAAAATAATTTGAACTAAGAGATTCTTTTACCAAGCACTGCTTGTGTGAAATCTGAGAGCACTGCCCCCTTAATTTGATTTCTAAAAACTTTGAAAAAATTCAAAATTCAAAAATTTTTACCACGTTTTTAACCGTAAGGTGTAAAACTAGAAAAAGAACCCAAAATAAAAATTTTAAGTAAATTTGTGGAATTTTAGTATGTATTTATGGTTAAATTAAAAAAATATAAGAATAATACAATACGTAGAAAAACAAAATTCAAAAAATTCAAAAAAAGACAAAATTAACATATAAACAGGTCTGGATTAAAAATATTTGAAATTATGAAAAATTCAAAATACGATATTACAATATAACGTTATTTCATGGTTATTTCCAATCCTCAGTTGTAAATAATCGTTTAAATTTATTTAATAAGAAGAATATTCGAACTAATCAAAAGAAAAAACTATTTAAAGAGTACTGATTAACAAGCATAAAATTTGACTTACCATAACCCCAAAAATATGAAATCTGCACGTTGTCACATGTAGTAATGAACAATTTAAAATAATTTGAACTAAGAGATTCTTTTACCAAGCACTGCTTGTGTGAAATCTGAGAGCACTGCCCCCTTAATTTGATTTCTAAAAACTTTGAAAAAATTCAAAATTCAAAAATTTTTTCCACGTTTTTAACCGTAAGGTGTAAAACTAGAAAAAGAACCCAAAATAAAAATTTTAAGTAAATTTGTGGAATTTTAGTATGTATTTATGGTTAAATTAAAAAAATTCATTTTTCATTACTTTTGTTACTTGGTTACTTGGTTCATTACTACATGTGACAACGTGCAGATTTCATATTTTTGGGGTTATGGTAAGTCAAATTTTATGCTTGTTAATCAGTACTCTTTAAATAGTTTTTTCTTTTGATTAGTTCGAATATTCTTCTTATTAAATAAATTTAAACGATTATTTACAACTGAGGATTGGAAATAACCATGAAATAACGTTATATTGTAATATCGTATTTTGAATTTTTCATAATTTCAAATATTTTTAATCCAGACCTGTTTATATGTTAATTTTGTCTTTTTTTGAATTTTTTGAATTTTGTTTTTCTACGTATTGTATTATTCTTATATTTTTTTAATTTAACCATAAATACATACTAAAATTCCACAAATTTACTTAAAATTTTTATTTTGGGTTCTTTTTCTAGTTTTACACCTTACGGTTAAAAACGTGGTAAAAATTTTTGAATTTTGAATTTTTTCAAAGTTTTTAGAAATCAAATTAAGGGGGCAGTGCTCTCAGATTTCACACAAGCAGTGCTTGGTAAAAGAATCTCTTAGTTCAAATTATTTTAAATTGTTCATTACTACATGTGACAACGTGCAGATTTCATATTTTTGGGGTTATGGTAAGTCAAATTTTATGCTTGTTAATCAGTACTCTTTAAATAGTTTTTTCTTTTGATTAGTTCGAATATTCTTCTTATTAAATAAATTTAAACGATTATTTACAACTGAGGATTGGAAATAACCATGAAATAACGTTATATTGTAATATCGTATTTTGAATTTTTCATAATTTCAAATATTTTTAATCCAGACCTGTTTATATGTTAATTTTGTCTTTTTTTGAATTTTTTGAATTTTGTTTTTCTACGTATTGTATTATTCTTATATTTTTTTAATTTAACCATAAATACATACTAAAATTCCACAAATTTACTTAAAATTTTTATTTTGGGTTCTTTTTCTAGTTTTACACCTTACGGTTAAAAACGTGGTAAAAATTTTTGAATTTTGAATTTTTTCAAAGTTTTTAGAAATCAAATTAAGGGGGCAGTGCTCTCAGATTTCACACAAGCAGTGCTTGGTAAAAGAATCTCTTAGTTCAAATTATTTTAAATTGTTCATTACTACATGTGACAACGTGCAGATTTCATATTTTTGGGGTTATGGTAAGTCAAATTTTATGCTTGTTAATCAGTACTCTTTAAATAGTTTTTTCTTTTGATTAGTTCGAATATTCTTCTTATTAAATAAATTTAAACGATTATTTACAACTGAGGATTGGAAATAACCATGAAATAACGTTATATTGTAATATCGTATTTTGAATTTTTCATAATTTCAAATATTTTTAATCCAGACCTGTTTATATGTTAATTTTGTCTTTTTTTGAATTTTTTGAATTTTGTTTTTCTACGTATTGTATTATTCTTATATTTTTTTAATTTAACCATAAATACATACTAAAATTCCACAAATTTACTTAAAATTTTTATTTTGGGTTCTTTTTCTAAAATCCGAAAGATGTATTTTTAAAACAAAGGACGATGGTTTGGTGATAAAGTCAAGATGAAACCGAAATGAAAATTTTCTTAGAAAAACTAAAAGAAGAGTTCAAAATAACAATTACGAAAGATTCGGAAACAATTCTAGAAAAATATAAAACGAGATAATGAAACGGGAATAACATTAGAATAAAAAAACCCAAAATTGTTAAAATAATCAAGCAAATTATTGCGAAATATTCAAAAAACCAACATCACCTGAATTTTCTTACTATATTATAATAGTACAAATATTTTTTATTTGTATTCAAATTCGATTTTTTCTAAATTGTCTGAATATAGCGCGCTATCTTCACGCGGTATAAAACAAAAGAAAATTTCACACGTCTGACCCAACCCTTGTTAGTTTATATTTTATTATTTACTTACTACTATATTTTAATATTTTAACTTTTAAGTAAAGATAATACATAAGACCATTAAGGCTTTGTTACCTAATTGGTAACCCAAATTACCTAAAATTATAAAATTCTAAACTAAAATAGCTTTATTAGTATCTTTTTAGTTAACTTTTTTTTAAGTCGGTTTTTTTTATTAAAAATAACTGGAAATCTTTTACATATTTATCTCAAAAACAAAACATTCCCAGATTTTAGTTTTGCAGTAAATTTTGTAAGTAACATGGAAAATCCGACTTGTGGAGTCAATCATATTTCTACGAAGGCGTCCTGATGCCATAAAGTAAAAAAATAAATTTTAAGTGTCAATTGCGACTTGCAACTGTCAATTTACACTTCGAAGTCGCAATTGACACTTAGAAGTCGCAATTAACGCTTGCGCAACCGTACTTAAAGGGTTACTAAATTATTAAAGTTCATCTTTGGGTCGAACCAGTGCCGTAACTAGAACTTTTGGCGCCCATTGCTGACTAAGAAAAATGCGTCTTAACGGAAAGGGGGGGTTAGGGGGTTTCCCCCTAAAGAGGGGTCCGGGGTTTTCCCGGAAATTTTTTTTTAATTTGGTGCTAAATGGCGAATTTCGAGACATACTCTCAGTTAAAATTTATTAAATTTAAGAAAACTGATTAAAAATTTTAGTACTTAATTTTTTTGTGAATACAGACGAAATTTTTTTTACAATTTGATCTTTTGAATTTCGGCGTCTTTATTTAAACTGCACCTTTATTCAAATGGCGCCTCCGGCGCCTATATCCTATATTAAATACAATATTTATAATTTGACTTTTTAAATTTTGGCGCTTTTATTCAAATGGTGCCTCTGGCGCCTATATTTTTAATTAAAATTTTTGAATTTCGGCGCCTTTATTCAAACGGCGCCTATGGCGGGTGCCATATTGGCCATACCCTAGTTACGGCACTGGGTCGAACTGTATAACATGAACTTCGAAAAATTTGCTTACGGCAACTTGGAAGCAAAATCGTAAGCAAAATCGCATAACGTAAACTGCACTTTACTCGTAAAATAAAATAGTTATTTATGTATCAAGGGCATTACTCGATGTTTATGTCGAGGGCAACCAATTTAAAAGGTCGAGGGCCGCTAGGCACGAGAGTTTTTAAGTTGCCCTCGACATAAACATCGAGTAATGCCCGTGTTGCATACAACGTTTTATATTACACTGCATTTGAATTTCAGAAAATTTATAAATTTTGAATTTAAATTTGCTAAATTTCCTAGTTTGCCGTGACTTGTGTATATGTTATGGTCAATGATGACAATTCGGTCATTAACGTTAATGGGGGGACAATAACGTCAATGCCTAGCTTAGTTGGGCATTGACGTCATTGACCGGCCATTGACGTAAATGACCATGCACTTTTGGGCTATGTTGGCATTTAAAATTTTATGTGCGGTTTTTACATCATTGTCCGGGCAATGACGTCAATGCCCAATACAGGGTGGGCAATGATGAAATTATTATTCTATAGATTCCACCTGAAAGTAATATATTAAATGTGCAATTAATACTAGTTATTAAGCGATAAATTTGCAGTTCTAAGTGCCATGGGTCACTTTTCGGCGATTCCAGTTAGGCACCGTCATTTCGGCGACAGTCAATTCGGCGACCCTATATTCGGCTATGGCAGTTTCAGCGATTCTCATTCGGCGACAGAAAATTCAACTATGTCAATTCGGCGACGGGAGGTATACTTTTAGTTTATTCAATTTATTCTTCTAAATCCAAATTCTTGCTTATGGCTTTTTTCGAACTTGTACTTAAAACCCGTCGTTAAAAGTTGGTTATTTGATTTCCCTATCTCCCTTAAGTAAATCCCTTCTTTTTTTATTTGAGCCTTTTCAATAATATTTATTTTTTCCTTGGTTTCCCCATTTCAATAGAATTCAGTTGGTTTAAAATTTTTAATTTTTAATAAATTTTAACACTTAAATAAATTTTCCTTCGCCGAATCGACGTAACATAGATTAAAATTTGTTTAATTGCTTAAAAAGTATGTATAATTATGATACCTGTGATGTATATAAATAAATATTTAATTTAAAAATAAAAAATAAATTTTTTTAAAAATTTTTAATAAATTTTTCGTCGCCGAATCGACGTAGTCGAATTTTCTACCACCGAATGAGAATTGCCGAATTTCGGGTCACCGAATTGGAATCGCCGAAAGTAGCATAACCGAATTTCGGGTCACCGAATTGACCGTCACCGAATATACATTGCCGAACCGCACCGCTTTCGCCGAACTGCAGTCGCCAAAATGACGTGTACCGTTACAGCAATACCGAAGGTATTACAATGGAACCTCCAAATGCACTAAAAAATAAAACAAAGTTTTCTTATGTATTGCAAAGATATTAGGGTCCTTGATAAGGGAAAATAGCGATAAAAATTAAAATTCAATAAAAGAAACAAAATAAATTCAATCAACGATAATAAAAAAAACAAGGAAGAAATGTGAATATCATAGAAAATTGGCACCCGCAGCGATATAATTATAATATAAAAAAACATTGAAAATTGTTGCCCGCAGCAATATAATAATTATTAATTAAAAATAACATTGCAGTATATTAATAAAAACAATCTAATCTTAAATATATCTACGTTCTCATAAATCTAAATCCACGAGATGTCAGAGTAAACTGATAATCGGATCTGTTAATAACAGCGTAAAGTTGTTCATGTGGTTTTAAATTTACAATTTTATCACTTGCAATCAAATTTGAAAAATTCTTATCATAAAAGTCACGATTTTCTCTTTTCTCTTCTCGTTTAGTTGGCAATGCCGTAGTACCAATTGTTTTTTGAAACTTTACAGTTGATTGAGAACTTTTTGAAAATCCAGTTGTAGTCGCTGCTATCTTATTGGGGGTTGGTTTGGATGTTGCTAATTTCAGATGATGAACCAAAGTAGTACTGGTAGATGGTTTTGAAGGTTTAACTTCAGTGGATACCGTTACAGTTTTATGTGTCTTAGGAGAAGCCGAAGTGGTCGAAATTTTTACAGGAAAATTATGTTGTTGAGTTGTTACTTTGGGAAATCCTGTAGTACTTCTAGGCGATTCAGCTTGTGTACTGCTGAACGTTGCTAACTTCAGGTGATGAACCGGGGTAGTACTGGTAAATGGCTTTGAAGGTTTACCTTCGGTGGATATTGTTACAGTTTTAGTTGTCTTAGGAGAAGCTGAAGTGGTCGAAATTTTTACAGGAAGACTATGTTGTTGAGTTGTTACTTTTGAAAATCCTTCAGTACTTCTAATCGATTCAGCTTGTGTACTGCTGAACGTTGCTAACTTTAGGCGATGAACCGGAGTAGTACTGGTAGATGGTTTTGAAGGTTTAACTTCAGTGGATACTGTTACAGTTTTACGTGTCTTGGGAGAATCTGAAGTGGTCAAAATTTTAACAGGAATACTATGTTGTTGAGATATTAATTTTGAAAATCCTTCGGCACTGCTAGATAATTCCACTGGTTTGCCAGTCGGCAAAACCGTTGATTTAGGTTTTGAAGTAGTTTTGGTAATTTTGGAAATTGTATTCAACGTAGTCGATGAAATTTTCTTAAGTATTTCGTTTTTTTCCACAAAAGAAGCCGTTGTTTCTGTTGTTCCAGAAGGTTTACTTTTTGGATGTTTACTCAAATTTTCTTTCGTAAAACAGCCGTTTAGAAACTTATCCGCATGATCCTTGTTGTTGCAATATAAATTGTACACCACCCAAGCCGTAAAACCATTTCCCGAAATTCTTTGATGTTGTCTGTATATTCTCTTGGCGCAAACGACATCGTCTTCAATATCGTCATCTTTGAGGTCAGAACAAGACACGGCACAAGCTAAATCCATTCCTGGGGAACACCAAAACAGTTCACTAATTTGAAAAAGTCCATGGTCTCCACTGCCTGGATTATGGGCTGATGTATTAAAATGAGATTCGTAATTTGCAATGCAAATCCAAGTCGATAATTGATTTGTGGGAAACTCATAAATATCTCGTAATTCAGTTGCGAGTTCACATCGATCGTATACTTTTGATTTCACCGGACAGAAAATAGCTATTAATAGCACGAACGCTGCTAAGTAAAAAGCCATGATTACTAAAATCATTTTACATTCACTAATGATTATATCATGTTCTCAGTGCGACAACCTAGACCTGTTTTGAATGTTAAGGATAAGTGACCCGGTTATTTTTAATCTGCCAGTGGCGGCGTTTTAGGCTCCATAAAATGATATTATTCTGAGGCTTTCCAAGTGCCAAAATATTAGCTGATCAAAAAAAAAGTAAAAGTAAATTTAGATTTTTTTCTACATTCAAAATTCCATCCAAAATTTGTACCAAGTTTTTATGGTTTTAAATTGCTCATTGGACCAGTACAAACGTATAAATCAATTTTCCCTGTGTCATTATTTTCCCAAAATCATCAGATCAATCAATCAAAATCAATAGAGAATTCGAAGGAATCTAACCAAATAACATCCAAATATCAACTAATATATATTATAATTTCATCTTATTTTTCCTTCCGTTAGATCTGCACAGAAAAAGATGCACAGAGACAGTCATAGGAAAATTTAGACTCTCACCTGATTCGAACCGAGTACCTTAGTATCAGCAGGAATACACCCTACTCGTATTTCGCCGCTCCCCATTTCGCTTCTTTCCATTTAGACGCCTTTAAAAAAATTTAAGTATAAATTATTTAAATTACTTATTAGCTCCAGCAACTATTTAAGTAGATTATGAAATGTCAATGATAAACACGATAAATTTAAAGCTTCCTGATTCAGCTATTAGAAGTCGTATGTTTCATTACGCACAAAGCATTTGATGGAGGGTTCAAGGTGTAGGATTGACCTCGGAGTACGCCGCAAAAGAGAAGAGAGTGTTGGCATAGAGAAGGTCATAAAGCGAATTATTGGAATGGCACTTTTTCCAATTACTGAACAAGATGCGCTTTGGGAAATAACTTATGAAGAGCGCTCAGAAGACCCAAGAATCGACCAATTATTTGATTATTTTATTGAAACCTAGTTTAACGAAATTCAAGCTTGTTATAGTTGCATTATTTGGAATCACTAGGAAAATCAAGAGTATAAGACAAACAACCACGTGGAAGCTTGGCACATCCGCTTTAATAGGTTGGCCAAGAAATGCATCCCAACATTTATGAGGTGATTGAAAATTGATTGAAATGACGTGGCTGCAATTGTCAATGGTATACCAAGACCACGTAAGCGACCAGAATATATTCGCGCAATATGAACGCATCTAGAACTTGCAACAACTTGTATTGAATGATGAAATTCAGCAGAGTAAAAACGTTTTCTTTGAATCAAGAGAACTATTTTGTTTGAATAATTTTTTTTGAAGCAAATACATTTTGTTTAATTTAAAGAAAATATTATTGTTTAAACAAAAATTTGTTTAAATCAAAATAAAATTTTATATATTTTATTGTAGTTAACCAATCAGTTAAAAAAATTTTTGATTTAAATAAATATTTTTTGTTGACCAAACATATTTTATTTATATTAAACAAAATTTATTTGCTGCAAAAATAATTATTCAAACAAAATTGTTTTCTTGATTAAAAAAAAACGTTTTTACTGTGAGTGGATTGAATATTTGGATGGTATTAGTGATATTTATGGACATTTGAATTAATTACTGTAACTGTAAATTTATTTATTTTAAATAAATCAAATTATAGTTAAACCGGCGCCGGCGGCGGTAAAATAAGAAAAAAAATTAGGAGAAATGAAAAGGGGCTTTCTTAATAGTTGGAAAAATAGTAAGATTAATAGTTAACAGGGAACTTCCGGTTTTACGTGTCCCCCGAAGCACGGAGACCGTCATAATATGAAAGTTTTTAGACTCTCCCCAGATCGCTAAAGCCTTTAATTCGCCGGCCAGCTAATCAGGTCAGAAAACCAAACTTCTCAGGAATGGGTTCTATTGCGACGTCAATTTAATTTTCAAAAATATAAACCAATTATTATTCAAAAAATTAATTTGAAGCGACGCCAATACAAACTTACCTTGCCTTCCAAATTTTACAAAATTTCAAATATTCAAATGCCAATTTCACCACTTTTTCAACATCCAAATCAATCCAAATCTTATCCAATAATTAATCAGCAGATCCAATCTTCCAAAACATCTAAAAATATAACTTCGTCCAAATTTTGGACGATTTCCAAAATAAAACAAAACTAATTTTTTTACTCGTTCAAACTCGTAACTTTATTTCGCAAAATCTCAAAAATTATGTCCAAAATCCCAAACTAGGGACGCAAAGCATAAATCCCAGGAGATTTTTCGAGAGAGACTCGAAAATACGTCCGTCCACTACGACGGACCGGATTGGAAGGGTATATTAAATTATTCAATTAATAAATCTTTATAAATTGCATATTTGGTCGAGGATCGAACCTGCCAAAGTTAGCACTCTGTTGATTCGTCTTTCGCACCAACATTAAAATTGTTAATACTAAAATGGCGCGCAAAATTCAAAAATTCACTAATATTTACAATAGCAATCAAATATAAAAATAATCAAAATCCAATATTTACGAAACTTAAAAATCATCAAATAAAAATTCAAATTCAAAAATTACTTTACAAATTTACATCAAGGCAAAAAAAATTGAAATTTAAAAAATATTTGATAAAGTAAATCAATCAAAACTATTTCTTCATTTTAAGTCAAAATCGTGGTGTAAAACGTTTGCATATGTAATTCTGTTTGAGTAAGGTAAAGTAAAGATTTTGCGCACTAGTGAGGAAAATAAAGTTTTTCACGTACCCATTGCGCCATCGAAACAATTTTCAAGCGTAAATATTGTCGTAATTTTGGAATCTAAATTAAACATTAGAATTTCAAAAGTTTGATCTTGATTACAATATCTAATTCGGTTATCGATATTTCTATCTTCCAGAAAATAAAGCCTGGAAAGATACCAGCAATGCAGCAATCATTTTTTTTGTTCTAAAACGATAAGCCAATCTACATAAAAGGACCACCTATTTTCCAAAATCTTGATGTGGCCCAATTTGTCTACGGCGAAATGTGTCATTTGTTATGGCCTATAGAATATAATCTATTGTAATATTGTAAAATGTCTCTGCATTTCACTTTTTGAATATTTTATAGTTTAATTTAATTTAATTTTATATAAATTTGTAAATAATAGAAATGTTAAATACAGCGATCAGCCTATCCAGCTGTAGAGGTATCACACCTAATTTTGTCTTTCCTTCAGTAATTGCAATTCGAATACTGGACGAAATTTTTTATCACCTGCCTAATAATTTTAATTCCAATTTCTTATCCAATTTCTTCTTTTCAGTTTTATTTATTTAACATTTGTATACAGTAAAAACGTTTTCTTTGAATCAAAAGAACTATTTTGTTTGAATTATTTTTTTGAAGCAAATAAATTTTGTTTAATTTAAATAAAAAATTTTTGTTGGACTAAAAATATTTTATTTAAATCAAAAAAAATATGTATATGTACATAACATAAATTTTTTGTTGTATATAAGCAACTAAAATTTTTTGTTATCTCCAATAAATTTTTTTTTGTTTTAAATAAATTTTTGTTGTGCCAATAATATTTTATTTAAATTAAACAAAATTTATTTGCTTCAAAAAAATAATTCAAACAAAATTGTTTTTTTGATTTAAAGAAAACGTTTTTACTGTGTACCTTCCGTTATAATTTTATTTTTCAAATTAATCCAACTCTTCTAAACATCATACAATCCACTATCAAAATTAATTAAATATTTTTTCTTTATTAAAAATTATTCGTCAGATACGTCGCCCATTTTTTGAGAAAAATTCACTTTTCTTCCGCTAATTTAGCGCTAAGTAAATTATAAAATTTGCAAAATCAAATGAAAATAAAAATTTTCTTAACAAAATCTATACTCAAGCCTCCTTTGAAACCATGCGGAATCCTTGGTTATTCAGGTCGTCCATCGATTGATTTGATCAGCGCTTTGTAAATTTTTGAGGTAACAGAGCTAATGGAAAATTCTTCAGGTACATATCTGACACTTTTATTTTTTTTTGTTAATTTGGTTATGCAGTGACGTCCTTGAAGGTGGCACTTTTGGCGAGAAACTGGATCTTTTCTGGGTGACTGAGTTTGCATAAACGCAACTAAGGGGATTTAGCCCCCCTTCCCAAATTAATTGTTGGTGGGGTTTGGTTCTGGGTCGGACCGTAAAAAAAGTTTGAAGACCAGAATTACTTTTTTTCTTCAAGTAGGTATATTTAGTTTTCGCTGGATTCAGGTTTTCTATGTTTTTTTTATTTTTATTGTAAATATCTTTTATTTTATTTTTATTTTTTAATTTAAATATCTGATATAATAAACGAATAATTAAATGACAATGGCATCAAACTAGGTCCTAACAGCAGCAAATTGAGGTGAATTCTGATTGGTGAATGGAATTTGATATCAAATTTTTGACTTAATCAGAATTTTTTTAGGCCAATACCCAATATCCTATTTTAAGTAAATATGACCTGTTTCTTATAAAATAAAACCAAATTACGAATCGTGGAAACTTGCGCTGCTACAAAATACATAAAATATTTATGAATGCTATCGGTAAATAATTTAAACCAAACTGCAATAGTCATTTGTTTTTATAGATAATCAATAAATAAATAATTATTTTCAAGGTCACTATAATTTCTATTGAGCTATAATAATATAATATCAAGTACGCAATATCACAAAATCAGAAAATAAAGTTAGATTTGCGGGAATTCGAACCTGAAACCCTTTGGACTAGAACAATTGGTGAAGCAAATCAATGGAAAAAACTGAAAAATACTTAAAAAACTCACGAATTTCTAATCACCCCAAAAATAATCCAAAGATCTCTAAACCACCAAAATTGGGAACACAAAAATAAATGAGATATTTTGTAATTTTTATAATTTTAAGTAGTTCTGAAAAAATTTCCGCAAGTTTTTTTCTGAATGGTTTCATGTGTAATTTTGGTCGCTGAATCCAATTTTCACCTTTGCCACCTCCCAGAGGTGAGCTAGCTTTTCACTTCTTCAGGATTCGCAAAATCCGCAAATATTTGCATTTGTTTTAGTTTTTCGCTTATAACTCACAAACAATGCATTTTTCTATAATAACTATTCTATATAAAATTAAAATAGACTAAATTTCCTACAATTTACATATATTGACTTAATTCCTACAATGTTACAAACCGCCGCTGGAGCGGGATCAAAATGGTCAACTGAAAAGACCCTGGGTCTGACTGTGTCCCAAGTGAAGTGATAATTATACTAGCAGAAGAAGACCCTCGGTCCATACTCGGAACCTTAAATAAGTACGCAGCAATTGGAGAGTTTCCGAAGATTTGGAAACAGGTAATCCTTGTTCTGTTGCGAAACTTTTATTAAAAATTAAATAAAAAAATTGAAACCAAAGAAAAATTTGAATATGATCTATTTCCCGCTTATAAGTTTAGTACGTACTCGAGCCACTTTGGGCGCACTAATAGGGTTTGAAAAAGATCGGAGAGTTGCCTATCTATATTATCTCTCTTATCTATGAGTTTAGAAGCACTGTTCTAAACTTTTAAAATTATAACCTCACTTGAAAATTTTTCCATTTTTAGGAAATACCATCATGAAGTTTTGGCCGTAATCCAATTGAATTTTGAGATGTGAATTGACCAAAATGTTACTGATGAATAAAATTCGTTTACCATTACATTACACCTCCTGTTCACAAATTACGTTATTGAGAAATTTGAATTCTGATGTCTCGAACAAAGAGAAGTTGGAAATTGTTCCTCCGAAACATGCAAAAGTGGTGATATGCGGGGGTGGTGTGATGGGAGCATCGGTAGCATACCACATTGGTAAATTAGGATGGGGTGCCGACACTGTGCTTCTTGATCAAAACAAGTAATTATAATGACGATAATGCCACGATAATATTGCTCTATTCCGTTTTTAATTTAGAGTTGGAGGAGGCACGACATGGCATTCCTCTGGTCTTCTTGGGGTTTTCAAACCAAGTTTGGCTCAAATGAAACTTGCACAAACCAGTAAACAATTGTACCAAGAATTGGAATCGAAAGGCATCCCAACAGGGTGGAAGGAGTGTGGTAGTTTAAATTTGGCAAAAACTAAAGATCGGATGGTGGTTTTTAAGCGAATGAAGGCTCAGTCTGTGTAGGCGACCTTTTAATTTACTAATTTATTTTATGACTTATCTGGTATTATTTGCAGGTCCTGGAATGTGGAATGCGAATTACTGACTCCTAAACAATGTAAAGAGAAGTGTCCTCTGTTGAATGTAGACGATTTGGAAGGGGGATTGTGGATTCCAGGTGACGGAGTTGGAGATCCTTATCAAATTTGTAATTCTTTAATTGACGAAGCCAAAAAAATGGGTAAATAAAGACAATATAGGTTCAGATTTTAAATATCACTTTGAACTTTTAGGTTTAAGAGTGTTGGAAAATTGTGCAGTTAGGAAGGTGACTCAAGAGGAAGGTAAAGTGAGCGGGGTTGAAACAGATTATGGTTTGATAAAATGTGATTTTTTTGTAAATTGTGCTGGATTTTGGGCAAGAGGTGTGGGTCAGCTATCTGAACCATGCGTTAAGGTACCTTTACATGCCGTTGAACATTACTATTTGCATACAAAGCCCGTTCCGGATTTAGATCCAATGACACCAGGTAAAACTTACTTTTATTTAATTACCAATTGTTCTCGAAATTTATTTTTAAGTTGTAAGAGATCTGGATGGACATACATATTTTCGCGAAAATAACGGCCGTTTGTTGGCCGGTGGTTTTGAACCTATTGCCAAACCTGCATTTGAAGATGGAACAATACCGGGTTTGTTTTATTTATTATTTTTCAAGATTAAATTATATTTATTTATTTATTATAAGTTACCTTAAGGGGAAATCCTTACATAAATATCATTCTAGTTAGCAGTAAAGACCGGTACTTACCTGAAGATTGGGACCACTTCCATGTTCTTTTGGAGCAATTGCTGTACAGAATACCCTGTTTAGGTAACGCTACGTTAGATCGTCTTTGTAATGGTCCGGAAGCATTTAGTCCCGACTGTAAATGGATCATCGGTGAAGCACCAGAAGTACCTACATCATGAATATTTAATTTCATTTTATTACTAAGAAATCCATTTTTAGATTCGGAATTATCTTTTAGCTGCTGGTATGAAAACGGTGGGGATATCGGCGGCGGGAGGAGTCGGTAGTTCAACAGCGGAATTTATTGTCAATAATAATACTTCTTTTGATATGAACGAATTGGAAGTTTCACGCTTTCTTGGACTGCACAACAATCGTCGATTTTTGAGAGACCGCGTCAGAGAAGTTCCCGGCAGGCACTACGGTTTGATGTACCCATTTCATGAATTTAAAACCAGTCGAAATCTTAGAATGTCCCCCATTTATCCAAAATTACGTGAAGCTGGCGCAGTTTTTGGCCAAGCTATGGGATACGAACGACCAAGTTGGTTCGATCCGGAATACATTAGTGGTAAACATTAATACTGTTTAATAAGTTACCAAATTAAATTATCTTCTTTTTGTAATAAGATTCACCTGATAAAGCGATGCCGTATCGCATTGCATACACTAACACATTTTCGAAACCGCCATGGTTTGACTGTGTCGCAAAAGAGTATGAAGCGTGTCGGGAAACTGTCGGCATAAGTGACTATTCATCTTTTACTAAAGTGGATCTATGGGTAACTATCACTTTAATTTGTTACATTCTCATAATTAAATTTAGTCCAAAGGTAAGGAAGTTGTGGATGCTTTACAATACATCTGTTCAAATGATGTCGATGTGCCAATTGGTTGCATTATACACACCGGTATGCAAAATAAATATGGCGGCTATGAAAATGATTGCTCTTTAGCGAGAATTTCAGAAAATCAGTAAGTTTATTTTTATACTCATTCGCTCAAATCGACCTTATTATTTTTAGTTATATGATGATTGGGCCCACGATACAACAAACTCGCTGTAAAGTTTGGTTACAGAAGCATTTACCATCTACTGTTGCTATGTCAGATGTTACTAGCATGTACACTGCCCTATGCCTCATGGGACCCTTTACACGAAGTCTTTTATCTGAACTCACCGACACTGATCTTAGTCCAAAAAATTTTCCTTTCTTTACTTACAAATCTTTGGACGTGGGACTTGCAAATGGGATACGAACTATGAATTTGACTCACACTGGGGAACTTGGCTTTGTGCTCTACATTCCAAATGAGGTTGGAAAATATTGATTATACCAAAACGGACATTTGCTCTAAAATTTAGATTAATCGTGATATCATATCAATATTTTAGAAAACCAAAAAAAGCACTAAACACTTTTCAGAACTAAACTAAGAACAGAACTAAAAACATTTTAGTTCTGAAAAGTGATTAGTGCATTTTTTGGGTTTTCTAAAATATTGATATGATTAATATCGAGTTACACTACTTGAACCACGTATCAATCGATTATTAATCGTGATATATTTTCCCTTATCTTTTATCTAGGGTAAAAATTTTGAAAACTGCATGTATAAGCTAGCATGCTCCTGGGAGGGGGGATTCTAAACGCTCTGAGATTCAACACTGGGGCTTTCTATACCAAAGACTACATATTTTTCATTAATATTGTAATCACGGTTATATCACGGTGATCCACCCTGTATAATATTGTTGTTATCAATTACCCAAAGTTAGATTAGATTACCTTTTAAGTTGTGGTTTTGGCTTGCAAAATGTACATAGAAAGGTAATTGGAAGTTTTGCAAGCGCACTGATCGGATTAACGAGCCTAGTATCACACGCATCATATTTTCGAGCGCGTCGATGTTCGTTTTGGTATATTCAGACGAAATTTAATGCTCTTGCTTATCCTTAAATGTTTTTAATTTGCAGTTGACCTATCCATTTTCCCGTTCCCGCGACTTCTTTGAGAATTTCAAGTATTTTGACGGCTGTTTTGTTTAGTTTGCACTTCATGTATATTCACGAATCATAGAAGCAGGAGAAAAGTATGGAATAAAACACGTTGGCTATTACGCTACAAGGGCCTTACGAATTGAAAAGTTCTACGCATTTTGGGGTCAAGATTTAGATACCCGAACCACACCGTTAGAATGTGGTCGCACTTGGCGTGTCAATTTCGATAAGGATTTTATTGGAAAAGAGGCTTTATTGAAACAAAAGGAAGAAGGTGTTGAACGAATGTACATACAGCTTATTTTGGATGATAATTGTCATGAAACGGATTTGTGGCCGTGGGGTGGTGAACCAATTTACCGCAACGGGAGATACGCTGGAATGTGTACGACGACAGGTTTTGGGTTTACTTTTAAACAACAAGTAAGTTTTATTTCACTTTTGATCTAAAAACTGACTTATAATTTTATGTTTGAAGGTTTGTTTAGGATTTGTTCAAAACTTAAATGAGCAAGGAGTTCCTGAAAAAGTAACTCCCGAGTTTGTTGAGGCTGGTGATTACGAAGTTGATATTGCCGGTCAAAGGTATTTTGCACGGGTTAATTTACGTTCACCAACTTTACCTTCAAAATATCCTGATATAGAACGTGAATCTTACCAGGCCACACGTGATAAAGATGGTAGCCGTGTGGTGGTTACAATTTTAAAATAAGTAAGACTATTGGAAATTATGTTGATATTAATTTATAATACTTATTAATTTTAATTGTGTACAAAATTCTATTAAACTATTTGTTTCTTGTTATTCTTCTTTTATTTTAGCATTTTGCCACAAACTGGCAAAACCGCAAACTGGCCTATGCAGTGCCTAGGCGATCAACTTGGCCAAAGGCAAGATGACTGACCAGGAAATATATTTTCCCATAGTCGACAAATTGATATTGGGCTTTAGATCACAGCAGTGTATGTAACGTGACTAGGATTTGAATCACGGTCTCTCGGTTCCCAATCGGTTGGTGTAGATTACTCCACACTGCTGGTATAAACTGATAATTATGTAAAATTATTGTTGAGGATTAGGGCATTTCTACCAAGCAAATTCCAAATTTTCGTAATCATTTATTCAAGAAAGTCCTAATAATGCATACCATGACAAATGCCATAAAAATCGTTAAAATCAGTGATTTTCTATATTAGATGTAGAAAATCACTGGTTAAAATGTTAAATATATCATATCATTTAAAAAATTAGGAGCCACAATAGGAGGAAAGTACAGGATTGACAGGTGCTAAACGAGGATTCAGCTCTCTCAGTTTCCAAAACTGCAAAAAAATTCCACGCATGTGAGGCTCAAGAGTACCTAAATAACAAAAAGAGGTACAAAAGGATTTGGAAGACCATGGACTCAGCGGCCTTCTAAAGTGACTGTGATCGAACAATGCCAAAAAAAAACGAAGTCAAGAAGATCGGCCTGTCGGTGGATCGCGGAGATTGCCAAAGAAAGAATAGAATGCCGAAGGGCAAGAAGAGCATATACTAGACTGAAGGAGAGGTGAAGCCGATGAAGAGGTAAGAAGATGTGTGACAGCTAAAGAAAGACCATAGCTGCTAAGATCCCTCAACAAAAGCCTAAAAAGCAGATAGATAGCTTATCGATGGAAAACATACTAGATAGTAACAAAAAAGATCGAAAGGTCATCCTATCCGGAATTAACAGGATCGACTGAGAAATTAAGTCATGAGCCTATTTGAACCCCCAACAGGAGACAGCACCTGTCCCTCTCTTTGACAAAGCGGTGCTAAATCAATTTTTATAAACAAGGCTCCCGCTTCGAACAGGGTGCCGGCTGTCATGATCTGAGAGATCGCCAAGTTTCAACTGGACCTGCTGCTGCGAGAGTTCAACAGGTGCTCGAAAGATAGTATGTATCTCGAAAACTGGTCCTGGACCATGCCGGGAAGATCCTCGAGCGTCTAAAACTAGAGAGACGGGAGATAGCAAACACCGTCAACTCTGCTAGCTGGAAATACATCATAGCTATATGCTCAATGCTACATTGAGGAGGAGAGTTCCAACATACCTCCTTAAGATTGGCCAGCTACATTAGCAACAGATCCCTGGTCGCAGATAGGCTCTGGAAGAGTAACATACGAGTTACCAGCGGAGTCCCATAGGTTCAGAATACTATGTATGATGGAGTCCAAAGGGTAAATATCTCAAAAATTTTGTTTACACTTGTTTTGGAAATCAGAAATTTTTTAGATTGGAACTATGTAGTTTGGAAATCAAAGGCCCAACTAAGCTGGGCATTGAGTTTATTTTCCGGCCATTGATGTTAATGACCGAATTGTCAAACACAGAGAAAAATGTAGTTCAGGCAATCTTATCTGATATAAATTTTAAAGCGAGACGAAATTTATTGTGTTTGTGAGTTTTTAAATGATTTGTCAAATTAGTTTTATGATTAAATTTCACATCGCACATATTACAACCAAAAGATTTCTGATTATAGTGAATTTTCATGTGGGACTGCAAATAAGATTTTAAACGAAATTTTGAATCCCAAACTTTACATGCAAATGCTTTCTCACCCGTATGAATATTTCAATGTTTCTGCAGGCTGTTTTTAAAGGAAAATTTTGCACCACACTTCTTGCACTTGAATCGTTTTGCACCAGAATGAAAGTTAAGATGAATTTGTAAACTGTCATTTCTTTTAAACTTTGCACCACATAGATTACAAATAAACGGAGAATCGCATGTCGATTGATTTAGTTGGGAAAAAGTACAATCCACAATGTGTTTCCTTAAATCACTTTTTAGTAAACATTTTAAATTGCAGTGACCGCAAATAAAGTAATCACCATTATTGTGGTTGCTGATGTGACGTTTAAAATTACCCTTCTGCAATGCTTTTTCGTTTGTATGAAGTTTCTTGTGGTTCTCCAAAGAACAATTCTTAGAAAACGTCTTTCCGCATATATCACAAATTAATAATTTTTTCTTAGAATGAACTTTCATGTGACATTGCAAATAATACTTCAGGCGAAACTTGAGGTCGCAGAGTTGACATGCAAAAGGTTTCTCACCAGTGTGAATCTTCAGGTGTTTATGCAAACTACTTCTATAAGAAAATTTAGCACTGAAATCGCTTTTCACCAGAATGAATACTAAGATGAGACTGTAAACTGTCTTTTCGATTGAATTTTGCGTCGCACATGTCGCAAGCATATGGCGATCCATAAATGTGAATTTTTAGGTGTACATTTAAATTCATCTCGCGAGTAAACTTGATACCACAAATGTGACAAGCAAATCAGCCTCCTTTGGTGTGAATTTTCATATGACTTTGTAAGTAGTAATTTAAAGGAAATTTTGCACCGCACACTTGACACATGAATGGCTTTTGACCTGTATGAATCTTCAAATGCAGGTTTAGACTGTTTTTGAAAGCAAATATTGCATTACATTGCTCACACGAAAACTGCTTTTCACATGAATTTTCATCCAATAAATTAGATCGATCCGATTATTCAAATGCAGGATTTTGGATGAAAAAATCATCAGGTAAGTCGTGAATCTGTGTATCAAAATTTTCGATACCATAGTCTACCTCTTCTTTGATATTGGATAAATTATATTCGATCTCGGAAGATTCATTGTTAACATCCACCGAATGAATTCTGTTGTCGTCTAAAATCAAACCTCGATCAGTATTAAAAGCAAAGAAATACATACATAAAACAACACTTTTACCTGCATTTCTGCAGTCGATGACAAAACCTTCGTCATTTTCTATAACTTCAAATGATACAGTGGGATCGTAAAGTTTGGAACAAATTTATCAACTTGGACAAATTTTTGTTTCACCCTGTATAATACTTAAATATTTAACCAAACATAACCTTACATTTGCTAAACTTTTCTAGTGACAAATCTGATGGAACAAAATAATTAAATATTTAATTATGGACGAATTAAGTATCGAGGTGGAAGTTATTGTCAAAGAAGAACTACTGGAAAATGAAGAATATTTTATTAACAACTACGAACAAGGTAAACTTTTATCGAAAATAGTACTAAACTTGTGACTTTTAAATGAAAAATACCACTGGTAATCCTAGTCTTGCTTTTTCTAAAATATTGTACTTTGCAAGCTGTAACGTTATTAATTTTATTTATATTTAGGTGATTCCACCTTTTCTGAATTGGAAGCCAACGATAAGGAATGTAAAGAGGTGGAAAGTGGATTAGAAGACCGGTATATTAAAGAAGAAATTACCAATGAAAATTATATAGTGAAAAGAATAGATGGTCAGTATTTGCCTGTATTTCAACAGTTACCGTTGGGCGTTGTCTCAAAAGTAGAAGAATTTTCGTGTCTCACAACCGAAGATGGTTTTCTATGTGATGTATGTCATAAAACATTTACTAAGAAAAAAGGTTTGAAACGGCATCAAAACACTCATATTACTGGCAAAATACATGAATGTCCTCTGTGCGATAAAAGATTTTATGAGAAATATAACTTAAATAGTCATATGAGCATTCATACTGATGAAAAGCCATATATATGTGAAGTGTGCAGCATTAAATTTCGTCTGAAACACTCTTTACAATCCCACATGAGACTTCACACCGGAGAGAAGCCGTTTATCTGCGACCAATGTGGTGCAAAATTTAGACAGCTAGGTAATTACCAATCTCACGTAAAACTTCATACCAGTGAAAAATCATTTGTGTGTGGATATTGCGATATGAAATTTGTTTTAAAAGATTATTTAAAAAGACACATCAAGAGACATCTTTTTAAAAATAGTTTAAAAGAAGACACCGGTAAACAACCCTACACTTGTGATGTGTGCCAAGTGACGTTTACTCAGAAGTGGAATTTAAAAAATCACATCAAGCTTCACTTTCACGGAAAGCCGTTTGTTTGTGAAATATGCGACACTAGGTTTAAACGGAAGGATAGTTTACGAGCTCACCTTGATACTCACACCGGTGGAAAGCGATTTAATTGCAACCAATGTAATGCACAGTTTTCATACAATAGTAGTTTACAGAGACATTTGAAAATTCACACCGGAGATAAGCCATTTTCTTGTCGGCTATGTGGAGCCAAATTTCCTTTAAAATATTACTTGAAAAGCCATATGAACATTCATTCTAAAGAAAAATTGTATTCATGTCAAGTCTGCAATTTAAAATTTAGTCATAAAACCAACTTGACAAAACATTTAAAAATCCATACCGATTAAATTTATTTTGAATTTTTAGTAGGTAGTATTTGATAATGTAATATTTTACATAAATACAGAATAAATACCACAGAAGGGCTCCATTGTAACTTTCTGACTGTTTATCTTTTGCTTGCTACTAAGATTATGCGATTAGCTTGGCACTTCTGTGGTGTGACTGTTTGGTGGAATAAAAATTTCATTTTGACTCCTTTCCACTGACAGGCAATAGAAAACCACCGAAATATCTCCCAAGAGAATCCTTCTAAAGAAAAATCAGTAGTCACTATTATGAGCTTCCATACGGCGAAGAACTCTTGAGTGAGACCGAATAGGAAGAAATAATAAATTGTTTTCCAAGTAGTAGAAGTAAATTTCTGCTTGTCTGGCGGAATTGCTACAGGGTAAGTCAGGTGTTTTGATCCAACCCATGACCAATGGGATTAATGTCGCATTTGTCGGTTCTACGGAAAAATGATGAGGAACTATTTTGTAGAGAATTTTGTCACCTTCAATTTCATATAGGATCATTTTGGCCGTACGACAAAGGGGAAACAAGGTATTCTCAAAAATTCAAATTTTTGTACCTTTACGGTGCACTCTCAGAGATTGGAGCACGGTTAGGGAAAACATAGGTTCCTGCTAATTGCACCTCAACGAATCATTTAAGTCGATAAAACTTTTACCATCATTTTTATTCGGTTTCGATTGATTTTATCGCCCTATTTGGGTTTATATGTAATTTTATGTTTTCTGGAATTTTGACCTTCTTCAATAAAGATACTGTGTAGTTGTCAATGTTTTGTCCAACTTGGTTGTGGGTCACATCAGGACTATTAATTAATAATAATATGTAATTTTTTATTATTAGATCTAGCATAATGTAATGGCCTGGTCGGCCTGGCATTAACGTTTCCTGGGGTTTATACTATCGTTTAATTTGATCTTTTTTACACCTTTCAATGGTCTCTAACACTTGATCCCCCAGGCTGAGCTCAGCGAGACCAATGGTTTCTGAACAGACGAATTAAATGTTATGATAGGAGGTAGTCTCATTTGTCGTTAGCTCTTCATCTAAAATTTGAAAACTGGAACATATGAATGTAAATCATGCAAAAACAAATTGCATATTTCGCAGATTGCTGCAAAATTATTATTTTCAAGTATCAATGAGCATTAACAGTAGTCCAAGACTAATGATGGAATAGAAAGTAGATGAATAAATAAATTTGAAAATAAATTATTTAATAAAAGGTTTCATTATGAAACAAAAACATTACTTACACATAAAATCTCAAATATGTTTATTAATAATTACATATGATAATATTTATAAGTTTTTAAATTTTACTCTAAAAATAAGAATCTGAAACACTATGATCGACCAAAATATTAATTTCTTGGTTTTACCAAATGGAATACTTCCGATATGAAGTTTTTACAGAAGGTTCTGTTGTCAGTTTCTAAAGTAGCCTAACTACATATTTTTCAATTCACAATGTCGCATTTAAAATAAATTCAGAATGACTACTTTTTACTGCTTACTTTGTAGGAATTAATCCCCTACAATCCATTCTAAGCTCTTTGCTATCTAGGATGTAAGAAGTCGAACAAGATCTAGTAGTATTTTAAATTGCCTGATGTCTACTGGTGTAAATTGCATATTTCCTACATTCCATTTGTTAATTTGATTTTCCATCTTCTCATTTACAAACATAAGCAGATTAACACTTCTGTTCTCTTTGACAATTAATTTTAAAACTAGAACCAGTATTTCCAAGGGATAAATACCTATAATTTCTTGTATTCTGGTATTCATTGAAAATCAATGAAATTATTTAGAATGGAATTTATTTGAAAATCAAAATCAAAAAATCACTTGAATTTTTTGGAAATTCCCAGAATTCAATAAAATTCTTTAAATTCCTTGCACCCTCCGGTCAATGGGTAGGATGCATTACATAAAGCCGTTGTCACATTATAAAATTTCCATCCAAATTTTTATAAAAAGTATAAAAACTAATATTATATTAGCATGCAGTCCCGCGCGGGACTGCACATTCGGTCCAGTCCCGTCCCGCGCGCGGGACGGGGCGGGATTTTTCTCGTCCCGCATTCTTCTCTAGTCCAAATTTGTTCATCACCTTGTCAATGAATTCAGTGTCCTCAAGCATCCACAAGCAGCTTAGCCTCGCGTCTCCTCAATTGACTGATTCCACTAATATTTAGTAGTAATATTACTATAGTAATAGTACTAATATTCAGTACGTTAGACCAATTTTGATTTTCTGAAATACCGCTGGATGAAACGGGGTGGCTTGAGCAACTAATGCCGGTACCTATAGTCGATGCTCGATTCCAGCAAAACTTGAGTACGACTTAAGTACGAAATTGTTTATTTTGATTGGTCGATTTCGTACTTAAGTCTGATTCAAGTACGAAATTGGGCGAAGTATCGACTATAGGTATGGGCATAAATCTGCGTATTCAAGAAGGGATTAATTTAAGGCCGCATCAATCTCTTCATCTGTCTTCAATATCTCATGCCACAGGGTAGCGCCTCGGCAATAAAATTCTGTAAGATATCTTTGCTAAGATTCTGTGTACCTTTTGCCACAGTTAAAAATAAAGATTTGTCTAATTTTCTAGGTGGAGGTGCATAAGCAAAAGTGCTTTTTTGGTGTTGCAGAAAATCGATTTCTCAGAGAAGAAATGATTTATGCCTGCCTTGCTACCACTCCAGGACGCTTAAATTCAACATCCAGTTCTTCGCCATTAATTTATTGCATTGCATTTTTATCATATTTACTTCTTAGTTTCAATATCGGTACAAACAAAAGAGAGACCAGAGAAGACCTCGAAAGCGATGGCAATGAGAAGTCGGAACAGGCCTAAATCCCTAATCTCTGATGCGAAGAAGACTTTTTAGTAACTGATTGCACCCGGGTTCGAGTTTGGCAGAATAGGAATAGGCAGAATAGGAAGAGTGTCACAATGTAGTATGTTGGAGTTGTTGCAGTAGTGTAGAGCTGATAAAAGCTTTGGTTTTTGAGTTCGGTGCGTTGTGCGAAAGTTCTTCTAAAACTCTATCCCCCGTATTCATAAAATAATTTGAGATTTACAACAGGTTTACAAACCCATTTTAAGGAATGTGTCATAAAGCACCAATCACAAATGTTCATTAGCCTTACGTGTAAGGTTTTCATTGGTTGTTGAACTTTAATCAGTGTTTTAACTAAAATAGGTTTCAACACTCTTAAATATTTTTACGAATACAGCGGTATATCTATAACGTTAAAGTATCTAATAATGAAAACAAATAATTATCTTTTTTCTGCAGAAATGCACTGCCTCAATCGTGTCTTTACACTCAATTTTATTTCGTATTAGGTTTAAAATTGTCATAAAGCATTCTTTGTCCATACGTAGAAATTTTTTATAGTTTTCCGGATCTTCAGTTTTTAATTCAGTTTCCACCATTGAAAGAATACCTCGACTAGAATCTAAATCTCTTTTTTGCAACCAAGGTGTAACCCCACCATCTACGTTTATTTTTAATTTTTCGTTTTTGAATAAAACTTTTCACAGCTAATCTCGTTTTTATAAAAACTTTGCACCAAGCATTTTATAGTGTGACATAGCTTAAAATAATTTTTTATACAACTGACATTAAAAATGTCACTTTTAGTTCAAGTTACCCGGGTTAAAAATTGAATTTTATAAGGTAGCTGGTTAAAACTATTTTTAACACTAGTAAAAAAAAGCTTTTTAACACTAGTGGTAATTAGTTTATAAATTATTTATAAACAGCAACATACATATTTATTTATAATATATAATTAAAAACACATTGGAATTAGAACAATTACTGATATTAGTCCCTTAGGAAGTATATAGTTAACGAATTTCTTGCTGCCAAATAGTACAAACTGTTTTAAAAATACTCACAAGTTTTCTGACGTTTCTAAAAAACAATTTTCAATTGTCACTGCATAACGTGGCTACATCACGACATAGCTGATTTTTGTGAAACAATTTAAAATACTCTTAATAATTATTTTGAATTCATTTTTAAATTAAATATAAACAGTTGTATAAAAAATATTGTACGATATACATGTTAAAAGTGATTTTATTTTGTTCGTGGGGGTTGCTCAACTCGCTCTCGCTCGTTTCGCAAAATTCCCCACTAACAAAATAAAATCCTACTTTTAACACTTATATCGTAAATAGTTATTATGGCGCATGACGATACATCGTTTGTATACAAATTTTTATAAAACGATTTTATACAAATTTTTATAGTCAGATACGAGCTTAAATATTATATTATAAATAAAAACCTCACAGGCTACAATCGTTGATAAGAGGGTTAAAAAATTCTCGAAAATTCCGTAAAAATTGTTGGAATTCTGAGTCCAGAGTACAAATTTTTTAAAAGATATTTACCTCTTGTATATTCCTCAGCGCTTATTACAGAAATAGATTTAAAAATTAATCTGTGCTTTAAAGGTTAGCCTATAGTACAATTGAAAAACTTTTAACGCAGTTTTAGAAACCAAGAGAGGTCCACTGTAAGGAGTGGGAATTGTAGATTAACGGCAACACATTAAAATGTGATTATTTTACTTAAAAAACTGGTTGTCAAACTTAAATGCGTTTATTTCAAAATTACAATTTTAAAATGACGTAGGAACATGATTCTGCAAACTATAGTCTACAAATTCACTTAAACTTTTAAACATAATATGTTCAGAAAGCGCTGGTAGTTTTCGGTTTATGGAAAAGTTTTGTTCAATAAACTTAAATTTATTTTCTTTAACGAAAATGAAAAACAAAATCCTGCGCAAGCCGATAGCTAGTATAGCTAGTAAGTGGCTAATTGTGTACACCATTCAACTGCACTTAAATTAGCTACTACAAGGTAGTTGCTACAAAACTATTTTTTCAAATAAAATTTAAATAATGTACTTGTTAAGGCCGAGGTAAGGCCTATATTTTTACATATTCAAATATGAATAAAATTGCATTTATCGTTTTTAAAAAATTAATTCCCATAGTTTACAGCAGGGGTTCCTAAACTTTACAGATAACGGAACCCTAACCAAATACCTTTTTATTTTATGGAACCCCATATCATCAATGAGCTTTTTTTTTTGCTTTTTCGCAAGTTTTCAAGAAACAATTGGAGGTGACGACTGCGGAACGGGATAATATTTGTAACCGTGGCATTTTTTAATTTGAATACATAATATTAAATAATTTTGGCAGAACTCAGTTTGAGAATCCCTGGTTTACAGCATGTTAAGACGAATCACTGTAGTCTAACCCCTTAAATTCTTTTGGCGATATGACTGCTTTTGATATGCACTTAGTTTATCAGTACTTTGGAACCCATTGCATTACATGCTTCTTCAGTCAGCTTCTGACAAATTCCGTTTCAAAATATAAAGAAATCCTCTATAGTTTCCCCTCCTTACTCAAGAAATCAGATTTCGATTGTGGATTCAATGTTTACTCATCATAATATTTCAAGATTTGGCTTACAAGATTTCGTTGCTTACTAATTTCAATGAATTGCTGTAAAAACTTGCCGCGAGATGAAATTGGCATTCTCTGCGCTTTCACTTCTCCAAAATCTTCCAATGTAAGGTATTTTGTTGTCGTACCTTCACCTGTAACAAAGTTTGTTTTATTTGAATAAATTAGCAATATTCCAAAATGTAGTTTAAATTTTGCATTCCTAACATTTTGAATCTTTATGTGAATCTGTGGTAGACATCATACAATAACTGAATCAAAACATATAAAAAATATTTACCTTGTAATGGATCACTTTCTATAAAGCCATTTTCCACTTTTATATCAATCGTATCATGTAATTCACCTAACTCAATGTCAAGATCTTCTTCTTTAATTTTTTGTTGTTGACTTAAAAGTTTTGTTGGGTCTCGGTTTGCAATTCCATTACTTTTAATTAACTCGTCCTTTTGCTTTTCAGCTTCGATTTGTTGTTGAATTGTAATTTCATCGGAACAAGAATTTTCGGTTTCGATTTCTTCACTTTCTTCTTTAATATCAATTGAATGATGAACTTGTAAACGGTAGTAAAAATCCTCTTCCATAATTTTATTGTAGTTATGCTCTGAAACAATACATTACTGCCAAGTCTTGAAATTACCTCGAATATTTTTACCTTCACTTATAGCAAATTGTTCAGTCACAATTGATTCATCATCTAGAATTTCTTCCTGTACTTCGACTTTTATAGTAATAGGTGCACCTTCGTCTTCCATTCTTTAAATCGGTTCTCAGTATTAATTTAAAAAATGAAATTAAATCTTCAGTTAATGAAACAATTACAAGAACAGACGGAATCCTCTAAGTTTTAGAAAACTATTACATCTAGGGCTGGAATAATTTGATTTATTTATTTCCACATTTCAAAAACACCCACATTTATTATGATGAAATATATTTGACAGTTTGGTTTGACGTTTGACAACGGCTATCGCGCACAGTGATTTGGATAAAAATTAAAATTCCCTAGAAAATAAAATATGACGTTTATGGAAATCACTATAAGATCTGTTTAATTTTACAAAATATTATCGTTGGAATTAAATGCATAATTATTTTATTTAGTTTGTGAAAATTAATAAATATAGCTGAAAAATGTCGCGGCATCGTAACGTTAGGACCATGAATTACTCCGAAGGTAAGTCGCAGATTATTTGAGGTTATAGTAATGTACATTGATCCGTTTAATTTTGAAGAATATGATGGATACGACGATGTTTATGGACATTCGGTCGAAGATGATATATGCATGTCTCCAAGTCAGGCGGCTTTCATGTACGACCGGGAGGGTTCCAAAGGAAAACAGAAAATTGCTGCATTTTTTCAAAACGACATAGCAGAAGAAGAAAATGAAGATATTGAATCTAAGGTATTAGCTTTTTGTGTTTCAAGTTTGGCGTGATCTAAGTCGGGTTTTAGGAGTCTAGTTTGTCAGAAATGGATCATGCTAGGTTGTTGTCCTGCATTGAAGCGTTAAAAGTATCCGTTGGTTCAATATGCTCGAGGCCGGAAATGGTTAATGTTATTTTAACGCATAATTTTGATACAGAGAAAGCTTTAAACTATATTTTGGAAAATTCTCAAAACAAGGATCCCAAACAACCCGACAAAAAGGAAAAAGGTGACTATCAACTCTGTTTGATATTTAATTTTATAATAATTTATTTATTTTGATTTAATCCATATAATATGCCTTATTTTAATTCAAGTTTTGCTTAAATCAGTTGTTTACTTGATCAGTCTATCGGTTGCTTTTCTCACTTTCAAGGCCGACGAAAATATCACTTTCTGTCCAATTTATTAGACAGAACATGATACTTTGTGGTATTGTGAAACGTAACCTGAAGATTATCATTTTTTATTATTTAATTGAGTTACATTTAATTTTTTTTATTTTGGAAAGTTTCTGTCTTGGAGGTAAAGTTGCATACGTGGTTTGCACCGAAACAATTCTTTACTTCATAAAGGATATGTTTCGGTTGCTCTCTCGTAAATAACTATATTAAAAAGCAATGTCTTGTAAGTTAGCAAAGTATTGGTCTGCCAGTCTCCGCTCCAAATATCTTGATCAATTTACAAAATTGAGGGGAAAATCACGAGGCAAAAATGTGTATGCCACATCTCTTATTTATAAAAATCTCCTCATCAATATCACCAGATTTTAGGACATCTCCATATATCTCTTACATTTTATCACATCCACATTTCCCAAACATTTCTTTATATCTTCTACATTTTTTCTTCGAGTAATTCAGAAATTGTTCACTCTAATTTAGATTTGTCGGATCTTATCTGTTATCTGTCTTCCACAAACATGCATGATTGGATTCATGATTTTCGAATTGAGCCGGCATACAGAGATATGTTTACCAAGTATGTGTGCTCAGAGATCTCCTGCCATCCTAGATTCTTGATTAGATTTTGAGTGCTGTCGCGTTTACTAATGTGGGATCAGAGACCTGCTCATTTTGAAGATAGTGTTTGACAGATAACGGACAAGATTCAATTTGTCAACTAAGAAACCACCAAATGTAAACCATATAGATTCACTTGTGGCGAATTATTTGTGAGTATTACTCTCAGTATTACTACATGTGCGGTCAGTCTAGAACGCAGACTTGAAGCAACAGAAACTGCAATAAAAAGTTTACATTAAAAAAAGTGAATACAGTGGAACTTGATTGATGTGCAACTCGATTGGTTGGGAACTTGATTGATATGAAACTCGACTGAAGTGCACCTCGTTACAGGGAGAGAGTCAGAGTTTTTTTACCGGTGGTTTGATATATTTTTGGTTGGTAAAAAGAAGTCAACCAATCGGAGGTTTTTTTGGTTTGCAAAAGGTTCAAAAGACTCCATCGATTGATGCTAGGTGGTGGTGTTGTATATTTATCCACTAAAACTTTCTATATTTTTGACAGCTAATATGGCCACAGCCTTTTTAGTAGTCTACACTTTTAGCTTCGGTGCAAATAATTTTGCCATTAGCGAATACTTGGATTGTTGATTTGGGTTCCATTAATTTGATTATTAACCGGTTGAAATGTTTCTTATCCAAACGTTTGCAACCTTCATAGCGCAAATTAATATCTTCTAGTTTTAATTCACACGTGAAGGTTGCTGTTCCAGTAACGGAAGTGACCTGGTGTTGCGAGGTGGAGAAGAAGATTTGGAGCGCAATACCGTAGATGCTCAGTGAATTTGTGCTCCATTAAACAAAGACCTTGGGCTTTCTTGGGCATTTCGCTTTGTATAGACAAAGACGAAGTGGTCGACGAAGCAGAAGAGGTAATAAGGTGTAGAAGAAGTGAGCTGTGTGGTTGGGGATGAAGATTTGAAAGTGGAAGGTAGATATCCTTTTTGAATCCATTCTCCACTTAGAGCGGATTAGAGGATTAACCTACGTTTATGGCTACCTGATTGGTTAGATATCAATATGAACTGACCAATCAGGTGGCCATAAACATAGGTTAATTTTTGAATTTAGTTTATCTAGCAACTGAAATACTGGACCTTAGCATAGCAACTCATAGCAAGATGGATCCAAAAAAAATTAGTGCTGGAGCAGGGATTAGTGGACACAGAACTGGAGATGCGTTTATCATACCCTGGGCCAGGCCCGTAGCCAGGATTTTATTTCGGGGGGGGCACTCATAAAAAAAATTTTTTTTTGGGGTTCCCCTTTCGAGAATTTTTCCGGGAAAAAAATTTTTTGTTCCCACTTGAAAAATATATCTATTTACCTATTTTATTTTGAAAATTTTTTTTGCTTTTGAACATTTCGGGGGGGGGCACGTGCCCCCAGGTGCCCCCCCCTGGCTACGGGCCTGCCCTGGGCTGCCATGCTACTGTGTTCCAGGCAGAAATAATTGCTGTAACAGCCTATGCAGAAGAAATGACATGGAGGGCTAAATAAGCGGATCTGTATCATGACCGACAGTCAAGCAGCTATAAAAGCCCTGGAGAGAGTGGAAACACAATCCAGGGTTGTAAGTCACTGCCTCGATATGGCTAGTAGCACTTGCACAACAGAACAGCTTATCGCTGAGGTGGGTGCCGGGACACTCGAGAATAAAAGGCAACGAAAAAGCAGATGCCCTTGCTAAGGCTGCAGCAAAACGATATATAGTAGGACCAGAACCAACTTGCGGGATAGCATATCTGACCGCAAAAGGGAATATAAAGGAACTACTAAGGAAACAACATCTTGCATACTGGAGGGATCTTTCGGGACTGAGCGCAATCGGGGATGTTTATTGGAAGATCCTTCAATAACAAAAGAGAACTTGAAATCCTCAATCTGAGGAAGATAGTAGGTCTACTTGCATGATACTGCTGTCTGAATAGGCACCACAATGTAATTGGGGTTGTAGAAGACCCTATGAGGAGCACCACTTACTTGACTGTAATCATCTTAAAATTGTTTATTTTTTTTTTTATAAATTTGGCGGTTAATCCTGCAGTCACATTACAGACACCGCCTGCATCAACTAAAAATTAACTAATTACCTAATGCAGGGATGCACAGACCTATTGGGACTAAGAGCCACTCGAGCAGATTATGAGTTCAAGGCAAGAAAGAAATAGTCCGCATTTACTAATGACCTTTTTTTTTAGTCTTTTTTGCTCTTTTTCAAGGGAATCGACGGAGGGCCGCGGTTTACATCCATGATGTGATGGAACTACTTTATTTATTATTTCAACCAACTGAACTGCTTGAATATTAGTAGATGAAAGGTGGCTCTAGTAGGACTGCAGCTTTAAAGCCAATATTTTATTCTTCAATACTAAAAATTCCCAACACCAATGCTTTGTATTGGATGCTTGTAACACATTAAAATCGACACTTGATGGGGCTTCACTTTAACAAATAATTTGTTTTATGGTTTATTCCAATTTAACTAATATGTTCCATATTATAAGTATTGTGTTTATTAGGGGGTTCCCAAATAAGAAAATTTGATCTTTTATTATATTGTAATATCAGGTAGGCAAACCTTACGAGAGCTTTGGAAACATATATTGTAGTTTAAAGATTACCTTTTTCTAAAAATCTCGCAAACATTTCCTTACATATTAGATACTTTATTCCTTGTGGAGACAATACACAGCATCTCCCTCGTGACTTACCTCTCAGAAAGGCCAATGTCATAAGTGACATTAGTTTTTCTAATATCAGGCCCCAGATAAAATCAAAAATAAAATTGATACAGAGACTGCTTGACATTGTGAATTAAAAATCAGGTAGCAGCGCTTATTTTACAATAAAATTCTTAAGTATGACTTAATCAACTCTTTCTGCAATGACTCAAAAGCATTCAAAAATTTTTCTTAGTTTTACGTTGAACGCTTTTAGGCTTCTCAGCACTTTTAATATTTTTCAATGTTTTTGAGTTATTCCTTGCACTTCAATGCTTAAAGATGTATTTTACAATTTAATTTTTCTAATTGCGTATTTTTTTTTCATGTTTTCTCTTCCTGTTTGGCTTACGACTTATGCAAGGTAAGATGTAAAACATGTTAATACTAAAAATTTTACCATACCGAAATTTAATATATTTAACACAAAAGTCCCAAATGCCTTATCAACGAATTTCAATGTATCACCTTTGGGCATAATTAAAAGTAACGAGTTGCCAACCAATTCAACTACTTATACTTCGTTGAGCGATCTTGCTAATAATCACTTACATAAAAATCAACCTAATTTTAGCTTAAATAAATCTGTATTTTCGAAAATCGACGGCGTTTCAAATTATAGTATACCGCCGTTAAAATTAAACAACATAACTGACGTAAAATCAGTTCAAGAAATTGAGAAAAGGTCCAATAAAGATAGTGTTGATGGTTTATGGCATGTCGATCTCACGAAAGCTCTACGAGATATAAACAGTGTACACCCTAGTAAGACGATATCTCAATCTGATGATGAAATTTTTGTTCCCGAATTTATTGATTGTGAAAATGATACCCAAATTTTACAAATTGTACAAGACCCTTGCTGCATGAACATTGCCTATGTTTTGAACATTAAATATGGACACCGAAAAGTTCCTTCCAGTTTCGGGAAAGTTTTGTGTCGGCGCTATAAAAGGGTGAAATCATATTTTAAACCGGACGAGGATCGTGATATGTGTGATATAGTTGCGTTTAAATTTGATGTACCTTCACCAGATGACATTATACTTAGCCATTTGTCCAAAAATAAAAATTGAAAACTATAGTAAATTAAAACGCACGCGAACGGTTCGTGTGAAGCGGCACTTATTGTAATTTAGTTTTAATTCATTAATTCTATTGGTATTAAAATACCGATTCTTTAAGATTTTGACTATTTTTTGGTATTTTTTTAAAATTATCAAGTTATTTAATGCATTGCGCAATATTTTATAATTTTATGTTTTTGAATTTGATGCAAAATAAATTTATCTATGATTGTCGATATTGCGCAATATTATAAAGTCGGTATTATTAGTATACTTTTCAACATTTTATTGTTAGGTAGTGGTAGATATAAATTATTTTACATTTCAATTTGTTAGTTAGTTATTATTTTAAGTTCTCGGGCGCATTTTGCCTTTAATATTATGGTGGTTGATGATATTTGTGATTCGATAGCAGGTAATTTTTTATTACTTTTACATTTTCAACTTTTTTAAATTATCTTACAAATTTTTGGATTTGTTTTATTTTAAAAAACAAATACATCAACTAATACAATTTGAAAATTTTACAACAATTAATTATATTTTTAATTTTGAATAAACAGAATTTATTATCAACAAAAAGTTTTCGATTTTAATCATTATAGTAACCTGCAATTTCTTCTGAAAAATTTATTCAAAAATATAATAATAATTACTCCTATTTATAAAATAGGGAAAACTCGGATTATACACTCATATCTTTTTGATCAATATATGTACTTCGAACAATTAAATGGTTTATTTTATTTATCACAAAATAAAAAGAAAACTGGAAAAATTTCATACGGGGATTCCCATACTCGAGTTTTTGACGTGATATTCTAATGAGAATAAAATTTTTTCCTATTCTGATAAACAACGTTTTATCTATAGAATTTATCAAGATAACATGTATATTGCAGTGGTTTTTCCCTGAATTGTAGGGTTCATTATATTTTATAAATACAGTAGAATCGCGTTAATGTGAACACGCGCAAATATGAACTATTCAATAATGTGAACAGCAAATTGTGTCCATTGGCTATTCTGTAGTGTGAATTACAAAAACTTCTATAATGTGAACAGTATTAATTTATTTGATGAACGTGCATAAAACTGCATAAACAAGCAAAAAACGTTTATGCACACTTTGGTAAAACTATTATTTTCATTTGTGTGCAATCAGCTTCAGTTGTGTAATAGAAGTGAGTCTTTGTGGATGTGAATTAATAGTTCAAACACGACTTCATATTTTAATCAAGTGTAATATCGACTGTAACAATAATAAAGAAAGGTGTATTATTTAACGATTTTTTTTATATTATTCAGGTTATTATGAATACCTTCAATAGTGTGAACATTTCGCTTATATGAACTAGCTCGAATTTTTCGTGTTCACAGAATCGCGAGTCTACTGTATTTCAATTTTTAAATTTGAATTAAATTTGTTTTACACCTGTGGTGTAATAAAATGGGACCAGCAAATCGACACCTCCTACGTAAACTATCGTAACCCACAAAATCCCAATTTTTACTTTTTTGCAGAAATTGACTGTACTATATCTAATCTTAATGTTACCAAAGCGAAAGTTCCAAAAATTATACCGATTCTTTTTTAAATTGCAACAAAATACATTGACATTCCACTTAAGAGCATACACATTACAAACTTTAAAATGCTCTCCTGTAAAATTACGATTTTGAAGATACGATAGTTTACGTAGGAGGTGTCGAAATTGTAATTAATTTTACAGTAATTAATTAATTATACATCCGTCTTCGTCTTCTTGCGTTAGGTCTGCGACCTGTGAGTTTACTAACAGCAACTTTGGTGGTGTTTCAAAATCACTATTAATGCTATGAGCATATTAATATTCAGATGTGCATTTAACCATGGATTTTTATTGTTGATGACGGCAAAACATCAATATAGGGGAACTGTCGGTTTTATGTGCTCTCCGAAGCACGGAGACGATAATAAGAAAGTTTAGACCAAGGGGTAAATATTTCGAAAATTTTGTGTGCACTTGTTTGGAATTTATTTGGAAATTATTGAAATCAATCAATCAAATGAAATTGAATTTTTTAGATTGGAATTGGTTTGGAAATTATTGAGAAATCTTTGGAATCCGTGTAAATCACTAAAAAATTTTGGAAATCATTGGATTTCAAGCATTGTACAAAAATTTTAAGAAATACCTTATCCCTTGGTTTCGACTCTTCTCAGATTCGAACCAGATACCTTAGTGTCAACATAAGTATGGTCTGGAGCTTGAATTATTTTTATAAATATTGATTGGAATGATTTACTTTTCGCTCAACAAACATTATTTGTATTTTCTAATCCCAATAAAAACTTCCTTTTATTTGATAGCCGGAACGATACTATTGAAAGAAATAGATGTGCCAATCATCAAAGTAATTACTCCTGCTGTGAAAAGTGCCAACGTAACAAAAGGTTTTGATTTAGCTCAAAAACCGTCTGATCGTGTAATTAGAACACCCCGTACACAATCGCCTGCATCTGGGCGAGTAACGCCAGTTAATTTTCAATCGTCTTCTGATCAAATCAACGATGAAATCAAAAATATCAGGCCAAAAGAAAAGGGAATCGATGTGGTTGCACAATACAAGAAAGAACGCGGCAATTCGAAAGAACACTTGTACATGGTCGTTGTTGGACATGTCGATGCGGGAAAGTCTACACTTATGGGACATCTCTTGTATTCGTTGGGACAGGTTGGTTAAAAATCGTTCACCTTTTTATAATACAATACAACTTTATTATTAATCTAGGTGAACCAAAAAATTATGCATAAATACGAACAAGAAAGTCGTAAATTAGGCAAACAAAGTTTTATGTATGCATGGGTTTTAGACGAAACAGGCGAAGAACGCGATCGAGGAATTACGATGGACATTGGAAGATCTCAATTTGAAACGAAATCAAAACTAGTAAGTTACTTCATTTTGTGATAGAAACTTTTATAATAATGGTATTTTTAGGTCACATTATTGGATGCACCTGGGCATAAAGATTTTATACCAAACATGATATCGGGTGCTTGTCAAGCAGACGTTGCGCTTCTGGTAGTTGATGCTACCCGTGGTGAGTTTGAGACCGGTTTTGATTATGGCGGTCAAACGCGTGAACACGCTCTTTTGGTGCGCTCGTTAGGCGTGGTTCAGCTTGCCGTAGCAATAAACAAGTTGGAAACCGTCGGATGGTCCGAAACGCGTTTCAACGAAATTAAACAAAAACTTGTGTCGTTTTTAAAACACGCCGGTTTCAAAGAAAGCGATTTGTCTTTCGTACCTTGCAGTGGCCTTACAGGACAAAATTTGATAGAAAAACCGACGGAAAATGAATTGTTGTCTTGGTATAATGGACCATGTCTGATGGAAGTTGTTGGTAGGTTAACGAATTTTTAGGGCTTATTAGTATTTCATTTTTGCACTTTTTTAGATAGCTTTAGATCTCCTGACCGTCCAATTAGTAAGCCGTTCCGCCTTTCAGTAAATGACATTTACAAGGTAAGTTCATTTGTTATTTTTATTTTATTTTCTTGAACCAGATGAAATTTTGTTTTCCACAGTTTCATCTTCATGTAAAGAGAAATTTTATCAATTGTTAATTTTTAGGGTACCGGTTCAAGTTTCTGTGTTTCTGGCCGAGTAGAAACAGGAAGTTTAAGTGTTGGAGAACGTGTTTTAGTATGTCCAAGTCGAGAAATAGCCTTGATTAAATCATTAGCTATAGAGGAAGCAACTCAACAAACAGTTTTTGCAGGTGATCAGGTTTCGGCCACAATATCAGGGATTGATATGCAAAATGTGAGCGTAGGCTACATTTTATGTGATTCTCAGTGTCCAGTACAAATTGCATCTAAATTTCAAGTTAGAATTGTTGTATTTAATGTAACAGTTCCTATTACGAAAGGTTTTCAAGTAAGTTGTTTGTTTAAGTTTGGTTAGCAGATTTAAATATTTTTGTTTCAGGTTGTAATTCACCATCAAAATTTAGTGGAACCTGCTGTTATTAGTAAATTGATTTCTCAATTGAATAAAAGCACAGGTGAAGTCGTCAAGAAACACCCAAGATTTTTGAATAATAATTCTAGTGCTATGGTAGAGATTCAAGTGTCTCGTCCTATTGCGTTGGAATTATACAGTAATTGTAAGGAATTGGGAAGGATTACAATTAGAATTGGAGGTGCTACTATCGCTGCTGGACTTATCTCAAAAATTATTTTATAAGTTTTACAGTGACGATTTTGTATAAATTTTGTATGTTTATAATTTTATTCCAATTCTGGGAATTCTGTTATTTGAAGCATTGTTGATTTTTTTTAATACATATTAAGATTTTAATATTGATTGTTTTCTGTTGAAACCTGATTATAGTAAAAGAAATATGCTAATTAGTAATTACCTTGCTGTGGATTGTTGGATGTCCACTTTATATAGCAGAATTTATGGTCTCGTGAGAAACAGGCAAAATATATCTGGTTGCCCAAAATGTAGTTCCGTATTTGATGTTTCTGTCATTTTGTTAGTTGACAGTTGTGCGTTATATTTTGACGTTTCGTCATCAAAATTCAAATGTTCTGTACTTTTTGTTGAACGCCAAGACTTTTGTTTACATCACAAAGTTTACATTAACGAAGCATTGACCTTATTCAAGGAGGAGTGGTTGCATAAGTTTAGTAGTTAACCTTAAATTTTGTTATCAGTGTTTAGTACATTTGTGTTATTGAGTGCATCGCTGGATAGTTGTAGTAGCTGTGCTATCATTTATGTATTTTAAGGTGATACGGTGAGAACAAATACAAAGGTATAATTTTTTATCTAAAATTATGTTGCAATTTAATAATTATTATTCTTACAAATACTGAAATATTCTAACGAATAAAATTTCATTTTTACGTGCGAACTATTTAAAAACAGAATGCATCTCGAATACAATACAACTGCTGACTCTAAGGTACTCGGTTTGAATCCCGGGAGAGTCTAAACCTTGGTGACCGGACAGTTGGTCCTGAGACAGTTGTCCCTATGACAGTTGGCCTCCGACATCTAGCCTTGACGACAATTGGCTTTTGGGAATATTGGCCTTGCAGCAATTAGCCTTCGGAACTATTGGCTTTCGGGACAGTTGATCTTTGCGATTGCTGCCCACACGACGGAGATCTCGGAAAGCAAGTTTTAATTAATTGGTTTTTGGAAATGAAATACCTTTGCTGTTACGATTAATTCTGTATTTTCAGTTTTTATGGATTCTCATTGGTGCAAACACTTGAAATTAAAAAATTATCCAATAGCTAAAAAGCAAATTTTAGTGAAAATATTTGGAATTCCCCTCCTGCGATTAATTCTATATTTTTACTTGCATTTTCACCAAATAAAGTGAAAATATAGAATAAATAGGTACAGCAAGGGCGGGGGCATTTCAATTCCAAAAACCAATTCACTGAAACTAGCTTTCCGAGACGTCAGTGGTGAGGTAATTAATTGCAAAGATCATTCCCGAAGGCCAATTGTCTCGAAGGTGAATAATCCTGAAGATCAATAATCCCGATAGGCAATAATCCCGAAGGCAAATTGTCGCCAGAGCTAGTTGTCGGGAGGCCAACTATCTCAGGGATAACTGTTCTACAATCTAAACTTTCATATGATCGTCTCCCTCTGGGTTGATGATTGCCGTCATCCAATTATTAAAAACAGGATTACAGGCATTCCCCAATCCGGATAAAGCAACCCTGAGGTCTAAATGCTAAAACCTTTCTCCTATACTGCCCTCATAACTGAAAATGCCGTATCTGCTCATATAAACCTATGTAGATACGGCGTTTTCAGTCATGAGGGCAGTATAGAAAGAGGCTTTGTTCAGGAGTGGACAGAGAGCGGCTGAAGTAGAAGATTTGCACATCATTGAGTCCTACTTTATCGAATGCTTGTGTGAAGTCAACAGAACATAGGTATATAGGTATAGTGAACTTGCATTCAAGAGCAGATACAAGAAGGATATCGAGGTAATTGCCCCCTCCCCCACGACCCATTAAAAACCAACTAAATCTACTGAAATTTCAAAAAGATATATACCTAAATTCTAATCAAAATATATCCATTTATATCCCTCAGGATTGTAGGACAGTTGACCCTGAGACAGTTGGCCCTGGCAACAGTTGGCTCCCGACAACTGGCCATCGGGACTATCGGCCCTTCATTTAACATCCATGAATTTTCCCCTAATACATGAACTTTTTTTCAAAAAATTCAAAACCCGGGGAAATTTGAGAAAATCCTAGGATGTCTTGGCACATCTGGGAATCCCAGGAAAGCTTAGGCTTAGGAAAGAATATCTTGAATAGGAAATTAGAAAATCTTATACAGGAATACCATAGATGGGCTTTTTTGTTGCTGTTTCAACTTTATAGGAAGAAAATATTTAGGCAATCCAGGAGGAAATTCGGGGAATTCCTTCAAATTACTTTTTAACCGGAGCACCGAAAAAGAAAATGATGCAAGGGGGTGATCACTGGGGAAATCTGTGTAAAAGTGAAAAGAAACTGAGGAAATCTTGAGAAATTAGGAAATTGTGATATATTTGAATATGGTTCTGTGGTTCTGCAGAAATTGTATGTAATATTGTATAGGAGGTAGATTTAAATTTAAATAAAGTATGGTTACGAATTAGAAATGGTAGACAGAGATTAGTCATAATTAATATCTGAAAGTTGGTGTGCTTATACAAAGGTGCATATCTCAACAGCTAGTTCAAATATTAAGTTGTCACGGATGTCACAGTAGTATATTCAAGTAAACTAGCCAGTCAGTCCAAGTGTGTAAGTGTAACAGAAATCTTAGAAATAGATTATTTAACTCTTTCGGCTCTCCTCAGTTAAATATATTTTTATGTTTTGTTTTTTCGAGATTGAATTAATTTCTGTTATTTATTTTTCAGTTTGGAAATGTCGCTCAATAATGGTGAACTGGCCGATGTGGTGAATAATCTGAAGTGCTGTAACTGCAAGAAAATCTTATCAGTATTTCCAATTCATATTTCATCAAAGAACGGTTACTTGTGTGGTCGCTGCTTTCCTTTCACCAGAGAAAAATCATTAAGAAGAGCTTCAGCTTATGAAGCAGTAGCCAAATTTATAATATTTCCATGTTGCAATAATTTAATTGGATGTAATGCCCAATTGAAACACGGGGATATTGTTGGACATGAAAGTATTTGTTCTTTTCAAAATCGCGGATGTCCTTGTGAAGACGATTCTCAGGACGTTAATGCAAAATGTAATTGGACAGGTGGATTAAAAGACTTACCAGTTCATCTAAAAATCAGTCATCCAACTCGTTATCGAGAAAATCCGCTTCAATTTATCATGGATTTAACGCAAAGTTGCACATTAGTTTACTTTTTCTGTTTTGAACTAAACACATTTGTCATAACCATAGATTACGACAAAGCAACCAACTTATTTTACTGTTTTGTTACCAGTTTTGGAATTGAATTGGAACCCAATTTATATAATTATCAACTAGAAATAAGTAATACCAAGAACTACTCGATTGTATTCCAAAAACCGATTACCGAAAATTGGAATCAAAGGCCTGTAAATATTAAGGAGCTAGGCGATAAAGTAATAACGGTGGATGTTGCTTCCGTTTTTAATTTAGTTGGAAGTACAGCTTCATCATTGGGTTATAAAATTTCTATTATAAAAACCACGGACATTGAAAGTTCGATTTCAAACAACATTAACAAATCTTCCATTTGTGAAACGAAAAATCCAACTTTAGATTCTCTGAAAATAAACCAGCAACTGTTGGAGGAAATGGAATGTCCAATTTGTAACGAATATATGTTTCCTCCAATTTTTATTTGCTCTACCGGTCATAGTATTTGTTGTACTTGTAAAGCAAGAATTAAAGAATGCCCCAATTGCCGAGCGACCAATCTGAACATTAGAAATTTTGCATTAGAAAAAATGGTTTTACAGTTTCAATACCCATGTAGATACGCTTCGTCTGGTTGTGATAAAATGTGCCTTTACTCTAATATTCGAAGTCATGAAGTTAACTGTCTCTATCAAACCAAATGTATACTTAAATCTTTGTTAAACATATCGTGCGACTTGAGAGAAGAAATTATAAACAATGTTCATCATATTCGAGAACACCACCGGGATTTAATCATGAACGAAAACTATGAATATGGAATTAGCATTGAATCGAACGTCCAAGTTTCTAACCGAATAGTAATTTCTGATGAAGAAATATTTTTGTTGTGTTGTACCCGAGTTAAAACAACTATGAAATTTAATGTTTTGCATTTCGGGCTGAATATGAAAGTGGTCAGGTATCGGTACAAAATGTTTTTTATTGACAGTACTGAAAATGCCTTGACTTTGACTATGTCTCAATTATGTCAAGCAGTACCTGCAAATATGTGCGATTCATTTAAAAAATGTTTAGCAATTCCTATATATATGCTGGAGCCTTTTATTACTACACAGGGTCCGTCTATTTTGCGTTATAAATTTATAATTGAAAAAATTTAAATGACTGATTGTTTTTACTCGACTTTCTGAAAAGTTTTTATTTGTTTGTACTAAGAGTATTAGCACACATATCAGTTCTTGGATTTGACGTCAACCTAGGCTAAGATAGAATTTACTTTTTTACGAATTTTATAATATGTACTAAGTGTTATATGTATTATTTAATTTCCTTTTATTTTTAAATTGTTTACGTCGACCTATACGATGTAGAATAATCTTTTTGTTACTGTTTTTCTATATTACTGTTGCGATGTTGCAACCTCTTAAAACATGCAAATCTGTATTTTTATGTAATATATAAATTTAATAATATAAGCAAAACTGTTTTTTAAATAGATGTTATCTGTTATTGGTTTAAAGTGAATAGGTCTCAGAGCCCACGCACTTGTAAAAACATCCCTGGAGGCTCCCCCAATTCAGCAATCATTGATCACAGTTGCTGGAATCTCGCTAATCCATTTATTGAATCCGTGGTATATAAGGTAACTGATAAGATTTCATTTTCGTGACTTAGAGATTAAGAAACACTATTTTTTATGTACATCTGCACTAAAAACTGAAATTTTCTAATTTTTTGAGTTGTGTCACTTTGAGTGCTACGAGGACCTTAATGACATTCTGCATGATTGTACTCTGTAGGTGTGTTTGTAGGTTAAGCTTGTTGAATGTACGCCAGTTCCAGCCCGTCGAGGAAGGAGGCCAGTCTATCGAGGATGGCAAACCTATTCTAAAGGAGACATATTGATATTTTATTACATATTTATGAGACATAAAGGAGACAGATCCGACGAGATCGCCGTGATATCCAGTATGGATGCAGACCCTCACCTCTCAAACGTTGGTGTATCCCCAATGTTATATAGTCCAACTCCGCCAGTACCTCCACCAGTATGATCTCTCTGGCCAGGCCAAGTAATGGGGAACACACACACAAGCGGTGGAAGAATTCTACGGAGAAGTGAAGGAAATGATAAAATTGACACAGACGGGAGGTGAATACTGTTATGGAAGATTTCAATACCAAAATTGGAAAAGGCGCATATGGAAGAGGTGTTGGGAGGTATAGTTTGGGAACCAAAAACGATAGAGGAGACAGACTGGTGCAATTCTATCAGGAAGATCTTATAGCACTTAATATGACGTTTATGCCTGATTTCATAAAACTTTTAACGGGCCGTTAAATCTAAATAACCAATGGAAATTATTCCTTAGTGCTAACAAACCAATAGAAATCATCCGTTAACTTTAACGGCTTGATAAAAGTTTTATGAAATCAGGCATTAAGCTCCTAGAGAGAAGATTATACACCTGGATTTCCCTACTTGATGGCACTGATAACAACATCGTGAAAAATTAAATAGACTGTATAGGCATAAACCAAAGATTTAGGAATGAGGTGAAAGCGGTAATAACATCCAGGAGCGGATGTTGGATCAGACCACAACCCAGTGGTAGCGAGAATAGCTGTGAAACTGAAAAGAATTGAAAGGAAAAAGATGAAGAGACATAGCCATAAGACAATTAAAAGAACCACAGATCTATGACAAAGCAAAAGGAGAACTAAATGAAGGTTTCCAAAGGCTAGAGGAAAGAGTGGGATATGAAGACATAGACAAGACATATGAAGAAATCAGAAAAATAGTAAACGATACAACCGAGAAAAAATTTGAAGTAAATAAGCATATAAAAAGAAAGATCTGGATGACTGATAGTATACTACAACTGATGGAGGAAAGAAAGATGTGGAACTTTCTCAGTAATAGAGATTTTAATCTACAGTTAAGGACCCGTATTATACGCTATGCTACGTCTTCCTACATGGAGAGTTGACAGAGTAAAAAATGAGGAATTTCTTGAACATACGGGAAAGAGAAAGAGATGTTGAACACAATTAAGAAAAGAAAACTGGAATACTTGGGACATTTCATGAGAGGGGAGAAGTATGGGATTTTGAGACTGATGAAGAAGAAGAACAATCTTCTGGTTGAAAAACCTAAGAGAGTGGTTTCATACCAGTACAAGGTCTCTGTTTAGAGCCGCCGCGGATAAAGTCAAGATAGCTATGCTGATAGCCAACCTCCAACGTGGAGAAGAAGAAGAATATAGAAATTAGAAATACTTAACCCATGGGAGGAGGGGGGGGGGGCGTTGAACTCCCAAATCTACCCTCTTATATACGGCTCTGCCTCTGGCATCGTTTATAGGAGATCCCCATTGAAGTCGCCATCGCATTGAAGTCGCCTCCGATGACTATTAATTGGTTTGGACTGTATTTTGATGCTGTCTCTGAGGTTCCATATTTGTTCCATGTAATCTCCCAATTATGTGTTGGGTGGGAAATAACAGGAGTAGACTACCAATCTCGGCGTTTCCATCCCCACAAAGCACCGCCTCTTTACAGAACCACCACTTGGTCGTTTGAAAGGATAGCTGTTTTCCCGTCGGTGATATGGGTCCAGCAGCTATGCATTTCTCGATGCGGCTCGCTTATTAGTGTAATGTCCACCGCTTCTTATGAGCGTGGTTCAGGTTTACCTGAAGGAATCTGGTATAGTACTCCCGATTATTTCTTTGCCTTGGAGCCGAGCTGCTTTGCCCTTTCTCGGTTCTTCTTTGTTGCAGGGCAATTGTAGGTTGGTTGTTCTGTATCCTTGTTTGCAGGAAAAGCAAAAGGACCTCTCCGTAGTGCAACTTGCTATAAAGTGGCCAATTCTTCCGCATTTAAGGCTGCTTGGTTCTGTCTTCCGATGCACACGAGGCCATAGTGTGCCCTGTTTGCCAGCATCTGTGACATCTCTTTTCTTGTATTCAACATGAGTTTACTATGCCGATTCTAATCTAGGCCAATTTTTTCATTGTATTAACTGCTCCCCTCCTGGCTTCAACTCTCGCTATTTGTTTTCCCTGGTAGTACTGCCTCAGATCACCTAGTACAAGGTCTTCTTCTGGGGCTATGCTTTTCTAATCCTCTTTCATCTCTTCCGCGGTTGCCAGTTCTTCAATAATATCTTTTATCATATAGGCTCCCTTCAGTCCTATACGAATTTGGACGTCTTCTTGCTCTATTTTTCCTTTGAGAGCGTTTGTCAGTTTTTGGAACTGTTGGCTGGAAATTCTACCAGTATTTCCCCACTCTGAGTTCACTGCGGATCTGACCGCACCCATTTTCTCATTGAAGTTTTCTACATTTGCCTTTATTATTAGAGCATCCTTTCTTTTTGCTTGTTTTTGCTGGTTTGGCATCTCTAGTTGCTTTTGCCGGTATTTCATCTTTTTTCTTGGCTTTTTCTAGCACAGTTTTGAACTCCGACATCTTTCTTTTTCGGTCCCATCATTCATCACATTTTCCATATGATGCCTTTCTGAGCCTCTTCTTTTCTCTGCCAGCTTTCTGCTTTGAGTCGATTTTATACTTCTGTTACCTACTCTTGGTATGGTTTCCCCCTGCGAGTACCTGTGCCATTGTTGGCTGGGTTGTAGAGATGCGTGATTTGTTAGAGTTTGTTGCTTTTTTAGAAGTCTCCAATCTGGAAGTCAACTCTTCCAATTCGAGCTCTTTGAGCGCTTGAATTTGTTTCTCAAGATTTCTTGTCTGATCGATATTTTCAGTCTTTATCTCCATGACTGCCTCTCTGCTGTTGATTGCTTCGGTTTTGGCCTTCTTTATTTCGTTCATAAGCAACTTGTCTTTTCTTAGTTTCTCGATGGCTTACCCTGGCATTCAATCACTGAAGTCTATGGGTCTGTCACCGTTTAAATTCTGATGAATTGATCTATTATCAGTGCAACTGAGGGTGTTAAATCTGATTTTGTGGATATCATAATTAGAGATTTCAATAATTCATTGCTTATCGATAATGGTAATCGGCTTTTGATTATTTTTAATTTGTTGCAATTGAGGGGGCCCTGTCCACCTTACTCCTTACCTTATCTTAAAGAAAAGAAATAAAAAAACACAGCTCCAGATTCCTCCAGGTCAATCTAAACCACGCCAGGGCGGCCCAAGACCAACTGTTCCACACAATCTCAGAGAGAGCAGTAGATATTGCACTAATAAGGGAACCATACCGAGAAATGGTCCAGGGATGGACCCAGACGATCGATGGGCAAGCCGCCATATTGACTAGCGACCGGGTGGCAACCCTCAGTTGGGGGATTGGGCAGAGCTACGAGTGGGTGGAGACAACAGACTTGGTGGCATACTCCTGCTACTTCTCGCCATACGACAGCATGGCGAACTTCGAGGAGCAGTTGTCGGACCTTAAGGATAACGTCAGGAAACACACAATTGTTTTAAAACCGATAGTTGTTGGGGGGACTTCAACGCAAATGTGGTGGAGTGGGGGTCCCCGGTTACTGATGCAAGGGGGCGCCTCCTGACAGAGATGCTGGCCGAGTTGGATCTTGCCGTTTGCAATATAGGCGACACACCAACACTCGAGAGACAGGGATATTCCTCAGTCCAGATTGAATATGGACAAACTCCGGGAGCATCTGAATAGCCCGGACCTAATGAGGGAAATTAGAGACTTGGGACTGGGAGAATATCTCAGAAGTCTGTTGGACAAAGTAATGCCGAGGAGATGCTCCCACTCGAGGAGGGGAGTTTACTGGTGGTCTGAAGATGTGGCCTTGGCCAGAAGATCCTGTGTTAGGGCCAGAAGAAAATACCATAGATTGCACAGAAAGACACGGCATGAGCAGTGCGAAGAGGCCCGTCTGACCCTCGCACAGCACAGGAAAGATTTGAGCAAAGCAATCAACGACAGCCAGAAGAAGCACTGGGAAAAACTAATGGATGAGATAAATAGAGAGACTTGGGGAAGAGCCTATCAAATAATGACCAAAAAGATGAGAAGACCAGCGATCCCAGGCCTGACTGATACAAGGCTCAGGTCAATCAACCAGACCCTCTTTCCCGTACACCCCCAGATGAAGCGCGACCGGGCTCCGACGGGAGGAGGGTTCCCACGATTCAGCGATGCCAAACTGTTGGCTGAAGCTAAAAAGAGGCCCCCTGGAAATCTACAACGGTTGCCTGGAGGAGGGTACTTACCCGGAAAACTGGAAGAAAGCCAGGCTATTGCTACTCCGGAAAGGTAATAAACCACTACACCTCCCGAGCTCCTATAGACCGATCTGCCTGCTGGACCACGTGGGCAAACTGTTCGAGCGCATGATCCTGCACCGACTACAGCGAGAGATAGACAGGACTGGGGGTTTATCTGACAGGCAGTTTGGCTTTCGTAGAGGGAGGTCCACTGTGGATGAGGTGGACGGCTTGATTTGACTAATCGCAGCGGCGAGGGGGGGCTCTCGGAGAACTAGAAGATGTGTGGCCTTGGTCACACTCGATGTTAGAAATGCATTCAACTCGGCCAGGTAGGAACTGGTGATGTCGGAGCTGGAGAGAAGGGAGGTACCATCCTACCTCATAAACATTGTGTCGAACTATTTCCACAGAAGACAACTGTTGGTCGAAGAGAAATTATGACAACAGACAATATCAATAACCAGCGGAGTTTCACAGGGATCTATACTGGGCCCATTCCTGTGGAACGTGATGTATAAAGGCGTCCTAAGGCTCCCCATCTCGCATGGGGTAACTATAACAGGATTTGCCGATGATATCAAGGAAGTGGCCGAGGCCAGCACGGAAGACGAACTTGAGGTGCTCGTTAATGATACTATAGCGGTCATCTTTCACTGGATGACCACAAGAGGCTTGGAGATCGTCCTTGAAAAAACGGAAGCGGTGGTGGTGTCGGGGAAGAGAAGGATGCGACCAGTGCGCTTCCGACACTACCACCCAAACCATCTGGGTGGTGTCTTTTGAAGATTTCCCCGCTCCCATCGTACACAAAAAAGGCCCACCTTACTTCGAGCGGCCCGAGTTGCTCTAGCACCCAGCACCTCTGGCCAGTCCGCGCCTGACTCTCGTTATCGCCTTGACGTGTGTGGGGGGTGCGGGGGAGTTAGGTTAATGAACAATAGAAGAACTTATTTTATTAAATATTTTAATATTCACCTATATCTATTCATCATAATCCGTTACAAACATTTTAAACTAAAATATTATTATATAAACTATAAATAATGGAAAGGTGGAAAATTAATACGCAGTGGTAACTACTCATACAATAATGTTTACACTTCACAATCATCTTCCGCTGAATTACATTGAGAGTCTTCTTCTAATAATGTACTATTTTCTTCTTCAGAATTTGTTAAACTAAAATAAAAAAAAGTTCAAAGTACAAAATAATTTCATCCAAAGCGAAAATTTACCTTGAATCTTCTTCCTCTTCTTCAATTTGTCTGTCTACTTGTTGATTGCTTAGTCGTTTAGGTTGACTTAATTTTTGCTTTTTGTCTTGCACTTCTACACTCTCTTCTTCGCTCGATTCAACTATGAGCTTAGTTTTTTCATATTTTTTATTCAAAATTTGATTTTTTGTTTTTTGAACATTTTTACCCCTTTTGTTTCCATCAAACTCGTTACTACTGCTTTCATCTGAAACAGGTTTTTGCTTTTTTTGATATTTGGTTTTGGGTTTTTTGGTAACTTGCTCAACACTTTCAGATTCATTAGAATCGATTGGTTCTTCCGATTGTTGTCTCTTCGAGCGTTTATTGACTTTCGCCAGAGGTTGACCGTTGAAATTTTTTTCAACCTTGACGTTTTTTACTTTGGTGTATTTTTTGGACCCTTCGGTGTCGACATTAAATTTTTTATTTTCATTCTTTTGCTGTTCCTTTTTATTTTTATAATCAGTTTTTTGGGAATACTCCTGGGTCTTTTTATCCTTTTGGTTGTCGTTATTTTTGGAGTTCTTCCTGTTTTCTACGTCATTTTTGTTTTTCTTTTTTTCACCACTGCCAGCTTGAGCCAATTCGGTGACCGTAAAAAAAACTAATAATAAAAATATGAAAGATGCGTAAAATCTAAAAAAAAAATTAATGTTATTTCGTAATATTATGTCACTTAAATTATTCTCACCTCATTTTGTATAATTTCCAGGTTGAAAACGCACTGGTGGTTTTATCAAATGTTCAAAGAACTTATCAAGTTTTATTATATGTGTATTTGGTATCCTTATCTTATTTTTCGAAAATTTCTTAGGAAAAATTGAAATGTTGATTTTTCAAACACAAATCCTTTTTATTGAGAAGTTCTTTTTCGTCATCGTAAGGAATAATGCATGTGCTTTTTATTTATAAATTTTGGCAGAGGTTTTAAGCCAATAAGAAGATGTGCTGACGTGGCGGATAAATAAATTCTATTTATAATTATTGGAATGAGTTTAATCTTAGAAGAGTATGGTGGAAGTAGTAGTAGATTTTGGTATATAAAGAAATTTTCCATACACAGCTTTTTTCTTAAAAAATTGTAAGTTCAATGTGCGCTAACACCTATTTAATTTATGAGTTTATTGTAATATATTGCTTTGTATTTGCACAATCCTATTTAACTTTTTCCAAAAACTGCGCCAGATTAATATTCAAATACTTAAGAAATGAGTATGTAGCAGTGTTTATATTTTACAAAAAATATTTGTTTAACCTTTTACTGTTTTTCCACTTCGTCTTATGTTTATTTTTCTTAATCTTATTTTAAATTTTAAAAACAAATTATTGAACATCCGTCGCATATGAAATTGTGCAAGATTGCTTTTCTTAAAAATTGGCTGAAAGATCAGAGAAGTATTAAAAAAATTTATTTCGACAACGCCCAAGTTTTTTTATATTAGATGTTAAAATCTTTTTGGCGTTATTGGGGATGGGAGATGAAGAATTTTCTTACTGAAGGCAAATAATTTTTTCGAATTGCAATACTAAATTTTCCATTATCAGAAACTTTTTTTCCGTAATTTAATTTTTCCTCTTTTTTTATTTTGGAACAAAATTAAATTAAAAAATAATTCTGTTTCTCAGGATTCATGAAAATATCGTCATTTGTGACCCTGAAAAGTGAAATAAAGGTTACAATTTTTAACGTATGATTGGCCGTCTATATGTAATATGGACATTCCGACAAATATTTTGGTTGCATCAAAATTTTGAGTAGAACTTTTATCGGTCATTATGAATACCATATTTTTTAAATTTATGATAGTTTTACAAGTAGGTACCTATTGAAAACAGATCGTGCGTCAATTTTAATATAAGAAAATAAAAATTGGGTTTTGGGAATCCCCGAATCTTATTTGTTATTTGATGCGATATTCAAATAATTAATTTAATTTAGATTTTCTTATTTGCATGTAGTAAGATCAGTGGCGTAACAAGCAGTTGAGGGACCCGTGTGCAAAGTTGTTAACGGGGGCCCTGTTTTTAAAAAAGACAAAAATGAAAGAAAATAATAAATAACTCATATACAATATAACCATAATTTTAAGATAAACAAATAACAAAACTAAATTAAGGGCCAAATTTAGAATAATCGGATAAACTTAGTATAACGTAATTCCTGGTATAACAATTACAAAGTTGCAGGGTGCCACTTATTTTGGAAAATCTGGAAGAGTCAGGGAATTTAAGATTTAAGATAAACAATTTAATTAAAAATTTTTTTTATTTTAAATTGAATTATTTTATTTATAAATTAATGTTGTTAATTAAGAATTTAAAAAAATTATTGGTTTTAATTTAATTTTAAAATTATGAATTTTTTACCTATTTATTTTCTGATTTATCGAAATGTCATGGAAAATTTTTATTCTTTGTCAGGGAAAACCTGGAAATATCAGGATTTGATTTGGAAAATTTAGTGGGAACCCTGAATTATTATTGGTAATAATGATAATACTAAGTCTAACTCAGTGGCGTATTTATAAAATGCTTTTGGAGGGGGCAGATTAAATATATTTCGGAATCTCGTTAATCCATTCATGCGCGTCAGTTGTAGCTAATTCCAATACATACAATCCCAGCACGCTTCTGCTGCTCCTGCTACAACGTGTAATTTTTAGGTAAAAAACACTCTGGTTGGTTGTTTTTTTTTACCAACCAAAAAATATTTGTCCAATATTAATCCAAACCGGAAAATTTGAATTTTTAAGCAAAAATGAGAGAAGTTTAACCTTCGGCTAAAAAAAATTAAAACTTGGAAAGCATATTTAATTAATTACCTTACTGTTCACGGAGTTTAGCAGCAACTTCCTGTGTTACTTTTAAAGTTAATTATAAAAATATAAAGTCAAAATTGTAAACCGGGGGGTCTGGGGGGTGTGGAACACCCTCCAGTGCATATCGCAGAATTTCCACTCTTTTAGAATACTTGGAGAAGATTGGGAAATTTTAATTTTACAAATTTTACCAGGAAAAACCGAAAAATTTAAATTTTTAAGCAAAAATGAGGGAAATTTAAGCCTTTGGCTAGAGAATATTAAAGCTTGGAAAAACATTTATTTAAGTGGGGTGAACACCATCCAATACATATTATAATAAAATTCCCACTCTTCTAGAATACCTACGCAAGACCTACCTACGCAAAAAAGGTAGGAAATTTTTTGTTGTTGACCAAAGGGAGAGAAATTAAAGCGTTCGGCTAAAGAAAATTAGAATTTGAGAAACTTATTTATTTTTATATTATAAAAAAAAATTTAATTGCCCCACGGCACATCAAGTTTAGCAGCAAATTTTTGCTTTTTGCCAAAATTAAATGTTTAAATATTATAACGCTAAAAAAGAAATCCACCGTCTAGGTGCCTGTACGCAGACGGGCTCTCCAGCTAGTAAATAAATAAATAAACAAAAATAATTTAAAGTTATTTAAATTTTAAAACTTTGTAGTAAACATTATTTTTATCGGGGGGGGGGGGAGCTTCAGGGGTACAGTCCGAGGCATCCTTGGGGGGCAGATGCCCCTTTGACCCCCTCTAAATACGCCACAGGTCTAACTTTATACCAGGTTCATCCGACTATTGTTAAACCGGCCTTTTTTACTTTATTTTATATATTTTAAATTTTTTTAAAAAGATTCTTGGGGGCCTTTTTAGCCGGAACATGCTTCATGATCAAGATCATGCTCGGATCATGCAAATCTAGAAATTAGCAGTGCTATCTAAAATAATGTAAATTGCACTGGACATACAGTGACTCACAAAAGTAAGCGTACAGTCCTATTGGCAGGGTGCGAACATCAGCGCCACCACGTAACGCCACCGGTAGTTCTAAATTTTCCATTGTATTTTTGCAGTAAAATGTTATTTTCTTATTAAAAAATTTTTTTTTTAATTTTAAAAATGTAAATAAACAAAATAAAAAGACTATGAAATTTGCAACAAAAATTCTCTAGAAGTTTTGCTGTAAAATCAATTTTTATACGAAAAAAAGCGGTTTTAAAATGTTCAATTTACACTGGTAACAAAGGACAATTTAAAAAGTTGGCGCTTCTTTTGCACAATTTTCCCACAGCGTACGCTGGCGTCGGTTTTAATACCCCCACTATGCACTTCGCACCCTGCCAATATGCCAGCAATGTAAATTGTACATTTTGAAGACAAATTTTCTCATATAAGAATTGCTATTACATCAAAATTTATTAGACATTTTTTGTAGAAAATTTCATTCTCTTCAATTTTATTTATATACATTTTTCAATTTGTTCGCACCGTTTTTTAAGATACAGTGACTTAAAAATATCTGTAAAAATTTTAATAAAATTAGCAATACTCTTATGGGTTTTTATTAAATTTTTGTATTATTTTATTTTATTGTTTTTTGTATAGTTTTAATTTTTTTTAAATATATATTGCGGTATAATTTTCCAGCACTGTTGAGCATGAAACTCCTGATATTCATAGTTAAAATTAAATAATCCAAATAAAATTCAAGTTTAAAAATAAATTCTTCAAAATTAAAAATGGATCCACAAATCGAAGAGATAACTTCGACCATACTCTCTATCTATTTACTATTTATCGAAGCCATTGAATTTAACTTGCACTGCCTTCAACTTTTAATCTTAATCCAACAAATTCTAACGTCTAAAATTGAATTCGTAATTTTTCCAAATTTTTATCATTCAAAAACATCCACTTTCCAAAAAAAATCCAAAGTTGTCCAAATCGGTACGCGACAACTCGGTTACGTCAACTCGGCGACGGTCAACTCGGCGACGGTCAACTCGGCGACGGTCAACTCGGTTACGTCAACTCGGCGACGGTCAACTCGGCGACGGTCAACTCGGCGACGGTCAACTCGGCGACGGTCATCTCGGCGATCGGTCAACTCGACGACGGTCACCTCGGAGACGGTCATCTCGGCGATCGATTAACTCGGCGACAAGTTAACTCGGCGACGGCCAACGGCCAACAAATATTATTCAAATATATTGCTACGTTGGATATACATGTTAATTCGTTATTGTTTTATTTAAAAATTATTTTTGTTTATTTATTTATTTTTATTTATTTTATTTATTAAAATTATTTATTTTTCAATTATTATTTAAAAAAATAAAAAATACTTAATCTAGCATATTTCCCCAGCCATTTGGCTAACCATTTTTTTTCCTTTTTTTTATTGTTTATGATTTTGATGTACCATTAATTGGAGTATAATTTCTTATACTTCTATGGTTAACTCTTTCTTTAAATTATCGCCTTAATCAATTATTAAAAGCGTGGAAATTTTGGACTATAAGTGGATTTTGTTTAGAAAAAGAATAAAAATGATCTTTTCTTGGAATCATCGCCGAGTTGACCGATCGCCGAGTTAACGTCGTCGACTTGACCGTCGCCGATTTGACCGTCGCCGAGTTGACGGTGTCTGTGTCCAAAGTAGGTCAATTTATAACAATTTAATAATATTTCCAAATACAAAATTTAAACAATATTTTTTAATATTTACTCTCCGTTTCCCGCGGTCAAAAAGCCTAGTAGTTTATTTCGGCAGTCGGCGTCAGCTCTCACAAAATTGCGGTAAAATGTAGAATTCAAAATACCAAAATAAACTCAAAAATTCAAAATTTTTAAAATAAATCAAGAATAAGAAATCCAAAATTTAAATGGAGATTTTCGAACACTACATACGAGTATATGTCTTTAAAAGGTACATTTTACATTAATAGCATAGGACTGTATGCTTATTTTTGGGAGCCACTGTACGCTCTTAAAAGGGTCAACTATTGTGAAAAGTTGTATTCAAGCTGATATTTCGAAATTAAATTTGAGAAAACCGTACTCGGAGACAATTAGCTTTACGACTATTGGCCCTCGACAACTTACTCTGACGACAATTGACCCTACGACTATTGGCTTCGCGACAATTGATCTCCACGACTGTTAATCTTACGGCAATTGGCCTCTGCGACAATTGGGTATTTTCACATTTTTTAAAAAGTATGCAAAGAGACACTTTATCAAGCATATAAATGAGCTGGTTAAAAAAAATTGTTTTGAGACCCTATAGCCGAGTAATTTTAAAATTAAATTTAAATAAGAATATTTGCCGCGAAAACACAAAACTCGGATTACGTCACAAGTAGTTTACGGCCATGTTTACGACGGTAACAACAAACGAATAGAGCAGTTCCATTATTCCCCACTCCAAAATGGCCTGCCCAGCTGGTTTTAAAATTTAAATATACATATCGATTGACTGTAAAATATTTACAGTTTTTTTGATGGAAATTTGCGTTGTTTGTAATTCGCTTACGATTTGTTATAATTAACATCTGACAATAAGCATTAAACTATATCATAATACGGGTGGGGTACTATTCGGCGCAGCCGTTTCGACGCAGCCGTATCGACGCAACCGTTTAGCCTTATCCGTTTCTACGCAAAACCGGTTCGGCTCAAGTACAGTTCGGCACAAGTACAGTTCGGCACTAGTACAGTTCGGCACTAGTACAGTTCGGTACTAGTACAGTTCGGCGCAATTACTATTTGGCGCAGACCTGATTCGGTGCGAGTTCAGTTAGCAGCAAACCCGTTTCGGCGTGAGTCCAAATCGGCGCGGGTACAGTTACTATATTTTTAATCTTGTTCTAATTTGATTAAAACAAATTATTTAAAAAAATAAATTTTATTAAAGAAATAAATAAGCAAAACAATAATCCTGAAAAACTAATTAATAAAAAATTATTCGCGCATAGCAAAACTATGCGCTAATCCGCGTAAAAAATCGATGATATCGCGGTTAACAAAACCCTCCATCAATGTTGCGATTCTTATGTCTGCGTCTCTGTATTTTTTTAGTTTTAATGTAATTTAAAAGTATTTGCAAAATACATCTACTCTGCTTCTCTGCTTGGCTCACCATTTGTAAGCGCTTCTTTTTCTGTTCTTCTATGTTGCGTCATTATCATTCCTACCCACACTCTTACGGTCGTGGTAGTTTATCGCCTGGTAGTGCACCAGTGGATAGTCGTTTCATTCAACACTTTCAATGTAGTATGCTGGTATGCTGTATTTGGCGGTAATTTCGAATGATTTAAAATCGTACATCAAGCGCTAAATACAAATTACGTTTGTATCATTACACGTTTTCTTTGTATATCAAAACCCCATAACTCTTTTTATATTCTCCCTTAAGCACTGAAAAAAATGCAACAAAGTGCATCTTCTATGTATACTTCTACTATACTGGAGCCTTTTTAAAAAGAAGTTTATCTACTGGAAAAACCCAGTCGGAAACAGCCGAACCCTGTTCTGGTTAAAATTGTTTTTGGCCAATGTCAATTTTATGCAAAGAAACATCGCAAACGTTGAAAACTGTTCAAATTAGTATGTTATAAGCGGAATTCTGTTGTAACCGGGTCTGTTATAGCCAAAAACCACTGTATTATGTTTATTCGGTCTTCTGCTTTATACAGTTGATGTCATTTCTACTTACGTGTAAAGGCAGGAGTTGTTTGGTCTTTGGCCTCTCCTAGATGGTTAGCGAATATAGTCAAGACCAGTGGCGGCTCGTTGCTTTTTCATTTGAGGAGGCTAATCATAAGGTATAATGTAAAAATGTAATCCCATCCCACTGGAGGCTTTCCATGTATGGTAGATGTGATAATTACCTGTTTAAATATGCGATTATTTTACCATGCCTAACCTGGTTCGTGATTATGCAAAGGACATAGTTTTAATTTTACTAATGCCAGCGTTACAGGTAATCATCAGTTCGCAGTGAAATTAAATTTGCAAATTTTCATATCCGGTTTTCACAAGGCAAATTTTTGTACACTAGATTTTCTTTTACGAGAGTTTTATTTTGTTTTTTTTTGTTTAAAAAAAAAAAAATTATGTTTATTACAGTATTTCTAAGATTTTCTAATTTCCCAAGACTTCCTTAAACTTCCTAAGATTATCATGGATTTCTAAAGATTTTCTTAAATTTTCTACATTTTCTCGAATTTTCTATTTTCTTGGATTTTTTCGGATTTCCTCAGACATTTCTTCATTTATACACTAGATTTCCCTAGCGCTTCTCTTTTCGGTTTTAAGTGAAAGGAAATCTGAGAAAATTTCAAAAGAGATAATGAAAATGCGGTGTCATACAAGAGAAAGATCCTCAACAAAAATTGGTCGTATTTAAACCGTATTTAAAACTTTAATTTCTTGATGCATACAGCATACTCACCTGTTTAATCGGAGTTTTCTCAAAATCATCGGTAAAACCTTCTGGTCCATATGACGACTACATCATTTGCATTTGCAATTTGGCAATGCTATGATTTGGCGATACAATGAATGTTTAGTCTGCTAGTGGAGGTTCTGGACTTTGGATTTAAAGTTGCCGTTTTTCTTGTCAATTTTTGTTTTGTTTATTTATATATGTTACGGTCAATGACGTAAATTGGGCATTGACGTTAATGGCCGAACAATGACGTCAATACCCATTTATGCTGGCCATTAACGTCATTGACCGGCCATTGACGTCAACGCCTATTAACGGTGGGCAATGATGTAAATATTTTCATATGATTGAAATATTTACGTCTTTGGCCGGTCAATGACGTTAATGGCCAAAATGGATTGGACAATGATGATATTATAGAATAATTACTATAAAGAACAGCAATATGGCGATGCACTTCAACTAGAGACAATTATTTGTCGTGTACGCATTTTCCGTGTAAATGACAGTAACTCGGCCCTTTTCTAGGCTTCATAAGTGTACAGAGATTTCTATTTAATTTAGACAAACGTTCATTTTAGGGTGGATCCATAATTTATCGTGTTTCCGTCAGCCAAAGCGGCCAGGAGGAAAAAGTAATTAAATTTAATTAATTCATTTTACGGTGGATCCGTGATTTGTTGTATTTGCGCCAGGCGAAACCGAAAAAATGATAGAATACAGAATCTGTAGAATTGTAATTTCATCATTGTCCACCTTATATTGAACATTAACGTCATTGCCCGGGCAATGATGTAAAAACCACATATACAATTTTAAATGTCAACATTGCCCAAAATGCATGGTCATTGACGTCATTGGCCGGTCAATGACGTTAATGCCCAACTATTCTGTGCATTGACGTTATTGTCCTGCCATTGACGTTAATGGCCGAATTGTCAACATTGACCGTAATATATATAAATTTAATATTCTTATAATAAAAAATTTAAAGATTTTTGTTAGCTTTCTCTATTTAATCTACGTCTGTTTTGTTATACATATTTTAATATAATTTTTTGATCCTTTAATTTTATATTTTGCAATCAGCGTATTTACATTATTTTTTAATTTTTTTAAACGAGTCTCAGACAGATCTTTTATAGGCTTTTGCACCAGACGAGTAAAAAAGTTTATGATCTTATTACACACTTTTTTCCCAAAATAACTTAAAGTAAAATTACATTATGGGTCACCTACAAAGGAAGTAAGTACAGTAAACCAAACATCCTAAAATCTGAATGGGGTCTAAAAATATAAAAAATATTTAGTCCTTTTAAGCAAAGCCAAAAGCGATGTTTGAGAGCATCAACCTGAACGTTGAACGGTCAACGTTAAATTTGGGAAAAATAATAAACAATTTAGCCAAATATATGCTACGAAGGAAATTAAATGGATTTTGTATTTTTTACCGAGTTAAAGAGTCATTTCTGACTTGCATAAAACTACGTCGTACCGTCCGTCACCACGTGAAGTTCACGTCAACTTTGGATGTTCAACCGTTAGCCGCTGCACTGCGGAGTTATTACAATTCTTATTTATAATTAAACCAAATTATTGTCATCTTTGATCCCAAAATATTTTGGTATGAACCTTTGATACAAAAAAAATTCTAGCAGTCAATGCGAAAAATTTCAAACAAAAATTTGGAAGTAAAAAATAATATTCAAAATATTTTGGTTGACGAAAAATATGTCGACATATTTTATGAAATGAGTCAGAAAGTAAATTTTTGGCATACAATTACCTTCAATGTAATTGTAGACTTCCAAGTAAAAAATGCAAATTGTGCCCGACCTTTTGGCATAAGTAAAATTTATAATATCAGTTAGTCTAAAAATAAAATTTACGTCGTCGGATGGAAATCACTTTTGATGTAAAAATCGCATTTTTCCGCCGTGTTCGATTTATTAATTTGTATGCCAAACTGTTTTTCTTGATTTTTAACAAGTGGGTAGCAAAAGGCGCGCAATTTATATTTTTGTTTTTAGAATTAAAACAAAGAATGGGTAACACAAAGAGCGAATTTTTTGAGCAAGTCAGTGTCGATCCGTGGTGGAGAGATAATGCAGCTAATATTGAAAATAAAGTGAACGAGAGAACTCTAAGTCCAAATAAAATGGCGGAAATTAAAAACGAAATTCATCATTTGCATCAAAGAAGATTGAAGTTAATTGCCGAGAAAAAGCAAGAAATGAACGAATTGCGACAGGAAGTTGAACAACGCAAAATTGAAAATGAAGAATTGGTGCGTTTATTGCAGCAGTGTAATTGTGAGAAAGTTAGTTTGGTGCAAAGGACTACGAATTTTGAAGTTCCGGGTGGTTCGAATGATTTAGAAGTTCAAAATCAACAATTAAATTTTAAAACTGAAGAATTAGTGGTGGACACCGACGAATTAGAAAATTTGAAACGCGAAAACTTACAATTGCATCAGCAAGTTTCAGAAATAGAAGGTCGTTTGGGAAACTTGGTTAGTGAAAAGGAATCGATTGAAAATGAACGAAAGGAATATAAGACTCACGTAATAGCTTTAAAAGACATAATTACTGTTGCCAAACAACTTCTTTTGCTAAGAGATGGCCAAATTAAAGAGGTAATTTATAATTTGAGGGAATCTAAGTATTAACCATCTTTTTTTAGTTAAGTCAAAAAATTGAAGAAATTCAAGCTTCTTTGGCGGAAAAAGAGTTAAACATGTTTTCCGACGAATTACGGCAAGAGTATGAAAAGCAATTAAAGAATATGAAACAACTAAGGATTTTGTACGATGAAAGGCAAAGAATGGATAACGCTGAGCGAAATACTGTCAAAAATCATTTAGAAGAAGCCAAAAGGAGTGCAGAATTTCATCAAACACAAAATGGGTAAGTTATGACATTTATATGCTTTTTTAATCTACATGGTGGCTGGATTCAATTTATTCCAACTGCAATTATTTAATTATCGCTACGGATTTCCTGTCTTTTTCTGTTAAACGCTGATTCTTACTTCTCTCGATGGAAGAATGAAGTTGAGTATAGGGGATGAATCGAAAGAAACGAATGCAAGTAGACACATAATTAAACACAAGAATGGTTTTGATGTTTTATAATTTATCAATCATGTTGTTATATACAGGGTGTAACCGAATACTCTCTCTAAAGCACGTATATCAAGTTAGACGGAATACGAGTCGTGTCGCAACTCGATTCCAAATATTTTCGGAAATTAATTCAAGTTTGAAGATTATGAAATTTTGACATGTTTTAGAGTTTTACGCTCCGTGTCCCGCGTAGCGCGATTTTTGAGCCCCGCAAATACGACCTGTCGCTTCCTTGAGGTCTTCCACGTTGAACGGTACATTGCAAGAAGATGGCAAACAAAAATTTATTTTCCAATTATGTGTGCAAAGAAGTAAATCTGTACCTTTAATTTAACTGTTTTTCAAATTTTTCAACTTTTTGATTTGAACTGTAACTTTCTCGCGGTCTTTCTCCGCGAATGGTATCCGGAAAGAAGAGGTAGAACGATAATTTTTATACCCAAGTTTAATGGGGAAAGTTATGCAATGTTTACATAGCCAATTTTTTCTAAATAGAAACCCTCCATTTAAAAATTTTTTTTTAATTTTCACCTTCACGTGGTCATAGCTCCGAAAATATTGATTTTTCAGTAAAAATGATTTAGTACTCTTTTAAAGAACGTGAAATAATCTACAAATTAGATTCTTACCTTTTATTGTCTAAAATTAACGGCTTTCAAGTTATGAATTAAAGTAAGTACAAAAATGCTGAAAAATTCGAACTATTTCTTTTTCTGTTTTTTTTTATCTTTTAAACGAAATATTTTACAAAAATTCATTTTTGATAGGAAATTTAATGGACTACAACTTTTGTTTAGTAAAAATTTTTGAAAAACCAATTCATTTTACAGAAAATTAGAAAATAATAAGCAAGGCAGCTAAAAAACAAATTAAATTCACAAAATTTTTATTTTTATTGAAATTTTTTTTTATTTTAACTATGCCAATATACAGGTTATCGTTCGTAACTTGGTCGATGAATCAAATACAAAATAGTTCATATGACCGTCTCCGTGCTTCCGAGGGCACGTAAAGCTCCCGGTCTCCCTGGGTTGATAATTGCCGCCATCAACTATTATAAACAAGGTTACAGGCATTGCCCAATCCGGATTAAGCAACTGTAAAGCAACCTTTTTCTCAGAGAAAGAGGTTGATTGTCCTGCAATGGACAGAAAAGGCTGAAGCGAGATAAAATAGTCAGAATACATAATTCTCTTTATCAATAAAATTCATAATTGTCGGATATTTTTGAATAAAGTGTGATTCAGAATATGAAAAGAATGGTATCAAAAATCTCTTACAGACTGTAGAAAACTAATAAGTGAAAATCCCCAAACATCAAACCAAAAGTTTTAACATTACAACATCAAATTTAGCAATGCCTGTAGTAGGTCTTGTAACACTTCCTTAAGCTCGCTTGATCATATTTTTTTGTTTTGTGCGTAGGAAGGAAAAAAATCTTCATGGATTCCTCAGACCCGTATCTGTGGGTATGTCATACTTGCACCGACTAAAAACCCCCTCCCTGATTGGAATTTTGCACCAATCACGGATGAAATAAAAAATGCTTTTGGGCACAAATTGGCCCCAATATATTTGGGGTGGACAGGAGCACACAAAATTTATAAATAAACTTAAAAAAATTTATTATTGAAATAAGCACCTAAAAAATTTGGGTGGGCACTTGCCCAACCTGGCCCACCCCTGGCGCTGTCACTACACCTATGACGCCACACTGCTGCTTGGTTGTATTCCATAATCAAGTTATTGAGTCAACAAATTTCGAGTGCACTGGAGGGCATTCCATGCCCCCCAGACCCCCCGGTTTGAAAATCAAATAGTATGTGCGTATAATTTTTGATTATTCATTAAACAAGAAGCTTTTACTCTTTTAGAATCAATTACATTTCCACCGGAGAATCTGAGCATTTAATTTCATTGAATAAATATCTAAACATCTTTCACTCTTTCTAAAGGGTCTTTTATATTCCGCGACCTGAAAATGTATTTGATTCCTTGAACTATTTGGTTCTGAAAGAGTCAGAGTTCTTAATTCCTGAAACCGGGGGGTCTGGGGGACATGGAATGCCCTCCAGTACATCAGTTATTTATTGACTCAATAACTTGATAATGAAATACAATATAACCCAATTACTGACGTACCCTGAATCCCCAGGTTTCAGAAATGAAAAGTTTGCTCACATATTTTTGGATTAATTTTATCAAAAAAAAACTTTTACTCTTTCAGAGCCTTTACATCCGAGAGTCTGGCTTGATTGTGGAATACAACTTAACATAATTAATGATGTACTGGAGGGCATTCCATGCCCCCCAGACCCCCCGATTTGAAAAACAGAAAATTTTTTGGTATGCACTGTCGCGACCTGAAAATGTATTTGATTCTGAAAGAGTGAAATCTATATTTTTAAAAAGTTCTTGTTTTTCAAATCGGGGGGTTTAGGGGACATGGAATACTTTCTAGTGTACTCGTAATTTGTTGATTCAGTAATTGATTATGGAATATAACTGAACACAATTAATTCCATGCCCCCAAGTTTGGGGGCATGCCCCAACACAAAGATTCTAAATTACTTCATACAATTACAGGAAGTCATTTTATATTTCACAGACCCTCCGGTGGGTCCTGACGGGACCCAAAACTGTATTTTGTTTTTAAACCAAAAAGTTAAGGAACGAAAGATCCTTATAATATATGCTCACCAACTTTTTATTTTTCCAACGGGGGGGGGGGGGGGGGGGATTATATTTGTATTAAGTTGTAAAAATATCTCTAAAGCCACGAAAAAGCAAAAATTACAGAGCTAGAAAGACGGGATGTTTTGGTTAAATTAGTTTCTTGGGTCAGGTAGACTTGTTAGATTTAAGCCTCGCTGGCGCTTTGGTAACAGACAACAGATTTGGCTACAATATCAGGCCTGCTTTATAGTTGTGCGGAAAATTAAGAAGATCTAAAATAGTTTAAATGTTTGAGTCAGATGAATCAAAAACCCGTCAACCCGAGAAATAAACAATATTTTCTTTAATTTTGTTATGATTTTACTTACCGGCGCAACACTCGAAAGCTAGTTGCAGTTTAATTCGGCGACCTTGAACTAAAGCCGTGCAGATTTTTGTATGATTTTTATATACTTTATGTTTTAGTGAGCTACAAGCGAGGGTGAATGAATTAGAAAAAGAAGCCTCTGAGAATTATGACAAAATTACGAATTTACAATCCCAATTGGGATTATCAAAAGCAGAATGTGGCGATTTAAAGACGGAATTATCAGTAATAAATCAGGTAAGAATCCTAAAGATTACTTTAATAATTTAATCATTGGATTTCTTATAGCTGTTTTCCCAAATTTTGGTCGGTTTCAATAACGGTCAAGACGTCAATTTGGATAATTTGACAAAAAGTTTAGAAGAAAATCACGATTTGCTTACCCAAATGTTTGTTAACGAAGACGACGTTTCTTATACATTGCCCAAAGTACTATTAGATTTGATAAGCCAAGTCAATTCAAAATCAAATACTGTTTCCGGAGAAGAAACCAATTCCGAAGATGATTTAAATCAACGCGAGTCGACCAGTACCTTAAGTACGGCTACCGAAATTGTTGAAAATTTGCCAAAAGTGTGGAGGGTCCTAACGGAACTATTGAGTCATCAAACCGCACCAGTTAGTGTACTGAACAATGAGACTCAAGGCGATAAAAATCCTTGTTACAAGTTGGTGGAAACACCAAATGGACAGACGTTGGCTTTAAGTGTCAGCAAAACTTTCATTCGCCTTAAGGATTTAATTGTCGAAAAGAAGTCGTTGGAAAAAGAAACTATGCGGTTAAAACAACTAAATACCCATTTAGAAACAAGACTGCAAGATCAAGAAAAGCGTTTGGAATTGGTATCCAGTGAGTTGTCAAAAACATGGAATGTGGTATGTACATAAGAACAACAATAAAGATGCATTTGGTTTATTATGATTTTATTTCAGGTAGGAACAATGCAAAAGCAGCATCAGCAGTTGCATACGCAAGAAAAAATTTTACGCTACGAGTTGGCCCAAAAGCGTAAACTGCTGAACGAATTAAAGCAAGAATTGGAATATTGCAGGGAAAAATGGATACAGGCGAGAGAAAAGAATTCCCATACGGAAGAACAGTGGAAGCAATTGCGTAGTGAATTTGTAGCTAGAAAAACTGTTATTGAAGAGTTCAGTAACAGTGCTGAAAGTGGATACAGTGATGACCGCGAATCTTCAAGTAGCGATGACGATGATCTTTCCGAAAACAAACTGATCGTAGATAATAGTTGTAAAATGGATTCGATAGCAGAACTAAATGAAAGTGAAAATGGACAAGCAATTTTTGAAGTTATACAGGAAGAAATCGAAAATATCGAAAATGAAATTTCCGTTTCTTCATCTGACGAATCAAAGTGCGAAGAAATCCCAGAGCCGAAAGAAAATTTAAGCTTGGCTAACGAGGAAACGCCGGAAATTGTCCAAGACCTGACTGAATACGTAGAAGATGAATCTTGCCATGAAACAAGAGAAGAAAGACTTTCAAGATTGGAAGAAGAAGCTAAGGATTTGCTTGCACGAACATCGAAAACCTCTAATCGTAGTATAGAAATATGTACAAAATTAGATGACCTTCACGAACAATACGGAAGCGATTCCAAAAGTAAACGTAAGGACATAGCGGATATATATAAAAAATTAGAAGAAGACATCCTGCAAACAATAAAGAAAACTCAAAATGGAGATTTGTCTCAAAAGTGTGAAGAAGAAATTCAGTTAAAAGAAGAATTGGAAAAAATCGAATTGAACGATGAAGATTTATGTCAAGCTGGTACCTCTACGACAAAAACTCCTGCAGAAATATTAGCAAAACGGGAAGAACGCTTGCAAAGAATGGAAGAACAGGCACAACTGTTGGTAAAAAAAGTACAAAATAATTCCGTTAGGGGTTCACAAATTTGTAATAAACTTAATGTATTACATGATCGATATGGCGAAAGAAGAGATTCTTCCGCTGATGCCGAAATAAAACATTTAAATGAGTCGGAAAGTGTCAACGTAAATGAAGATGTAAACGTAGTACAACAGGATGAAGAGAATGATGAAGAATCAATTTAATTTTGTTAATTACTTAAATGTTCGTGGTATTTCTATTCCGCAGCAAGGTGTAGTTGAAAGACATCCAAGCCAATCAAATATTAGAAGTACAAATAAAAATTTAAATATTTTGCCTACATAATATAAAATAAATGAAATATAATATACCTAGTGTTTTGTATAATTGTCAGATAATTCCTTAAAAGGATAAAAAGTATGTTATGTTGGTTTTATTTTCTACCATTAAGAACATTTTCTTTCTGCAGTTTTAAATGGCTTTTCTGAGTCTTTTAAGGTATTGCAGTTCAGAAGATCCCCCTTACGTTTCCAAAATACAGATGCCATGACTTTTGGTCGTATCGGTCTTCTTAAACTTTTTGGTGGCTGAGGAAGATGAACAAAATGGCCGACAAATACTTGGGACCCAACAAACTGACCGTTAGGATCCTCCCTAGACAATAGGTGCGCCAACTTCGAAACAAAAAATTTCCCTCGGCCTCAGGAGCCATGGTAACTTTACTTTCTGGATAGCTCGTGTATGTACAGTACTGATGACATCGTGTCACAAACACGTGTCTGCTGTTCATTTGTTTGTCTAGAATTTGATTTGTCGTTTTTGGAAGAATTTATTTATTTAATAAAAATTTATTAAAAAAAGAGTCTCATGCTCATCAAAAAATTGACTGCCGGTGGTGGGACGAATTTATTGGATGGTTTTATAATTCATCGCAATGATGAATTAATGAAGATTGATATATTGGGACTGAAAATATGCAATTATTTCAAACGACTTATACTTTTTTTTAAACTATTTGCTACAGGAATGAGACATGGGCCATCGCCAGTTATCATCCGTTTCATTCTCATTCCCATTCTCTTTCGTTACGTATTAGTAATAAAGCATAAATGAAAATGGTTGCAAAACCCTTTTTAAGACTTCGTTTCGGTGTGCTTAGGTAACGATTCCACGGGTAACAGTAAACTTTACGAATTACTGCAGGCAGCAGAAGAAAAAGTGGTAAATTGCACTCCAAGCAAAAAAGTCAAAACTAATCCCCATAGTAAACTGCACAAACTGCAAAACTAAAAATTCAGTTTACTGTTTATTTCTTCTTCTTCTTCTTCCACTTTAGGCTAGGATAGATCTTATTTGCCTTGGCTTCAGGCTGTTTTCTGTCGAAGACAAAGCCGAAGTCACAAGTCTGTGAGCATATTAATTGCTTTCATCTGAGGCAGCTTGCTGGGTTCGTCTCAGATGTGCCCGTAACCCTGGATTTTTTGTTAATGAGGGCAAATCATTAACCCAAGGGTACCGCCGGCTTTATGTGCCTTCCGAAGCATGGAGACGATTATAAGAAATTTTAGACTCTTTTCAGATTCTAACCGGGTACTTTAGGGTCAGCAGTTATTCAGTTAACATACTAAGCTAATAACCGTCTCACTGTTTATTTGAAAAACTATAAATAAAAAAATTAAATAATAAATATCAAATTATAAATTAGTAACCAAAAAATAAAAATCATAAACTAACACTAATCTGCAAAACCGATGCATATCTTCGCGCGGATATATCTTTTATACGGACAATTTTGTTAAAGAAAAATCCTAAACTAACACTATAACTTACACAACTGATGCATATCTTCGCGCGGATATTTCGTTTTTTACTGAAAATATTATTATTATTTTAGAAATTAGAAAGTTTAATCCTATAAAATCATTTTAATTCATCAATGTACTGCTTGGAGGGCAGTTTACCATTATCAGGTGGTTTTGGAGTGCAGTTTACCTTGCCCCCATTCCACGACACTTGATTTCTTAACAAATGATCTTGGCGTTAAATAACTCCCTACTGCATCATTCTATAACAAAAAAAAATTATTATTATTATTGTAACTAATAAAACTGGAATTCCAGGATATCAGCTCACCACTGTTGCTCCAGATTCCATAAGATTGGTTGATTGATTGTTCGTTTACAACCTTTTGTTTTTTCGAACCCTCCCTTAGTGGCGTATTTAGAGGGAGGCAAAAGGGCATATATGGCTTCCGAAGGGGTAGATCCACCACCGATGCGATCGACAGCGTGGTCCAAAGAATAAAAGCGACAATGGGTAATAAAAAGAAAAAGAAGCGTTACTCTGTACTGGTGACGCTCGACGTCAAAAACGCTTTTAATTCGGGGAGATGGCAGACGATCATGGAAGAACGAGAGAAGAGGGAGGTGTCGCCATACCTCCTCAACATCCTGTCAAGCTACTTCCACGACAGGACGCTGGTAGTAGACGAGAAACTCTGGCGACAGACGCTCCCGGTGTCCAGTGGAGTCCCACAAGGCTCAGTACTTGGTTTTCTGCTATGGAATGTGATGTATGACGGCGTCCTCAGGCTCCCCACGCCACCCGGGGTGAGCATCATCTGCTTCGCGGACGACATCACGGTCGTAGTAGAGGCCGAAGCAGAAGAAGAGATGGAGCGATTGGTCAACGCTACCATCGCCGACATTGCAGCGTGGATGGCTGCTAGGGGTTTGCAGCTGGTCCTGGAGAAGACGGAGGCGGTCTTGGTCATTGGAAAGAGGTGGATCAGGCCGGTCCGGTTTTCGCTGGGAGGTCACACCATATCACCGTGCGACCAGGTCAGAGTGCTAGGCGTGGACATCGACCGGTGCCTATCGTTCAAGCCCCACATTACAAGGGTTGCAACCAGAGTAGCGAAGACAGCAGAAGCGTTAAGCAAAATAATGCCTAATTTGAGCGGCCCAAGCCAGGAGAAGAGAAGACTGCTGTGCGCCGTGGCGGAATCCATTGCTCTGTACGCTGCTCCAATATGGGCCTCGGCCCTTGGAAGGGTAACGTACAGGCGCCTGCTTGAGTCAACCTAGAGGAAGAGCGCCCTGAGGATATGCAGAGCCTATAGAACCGTATCCACAGAGGCGGTTCTTGTCTTGGCGTCCCTTCTGCCAATACACCTCAAGGCGGAGATGCGAGACGCCAAATACAGATCCGAAAACAAGATCCTCTTTAAAGGCAGGTGTATGGATATCCAAAAGCAGTGGCAGACGTCATGGACGGCCTCGAAAAACTGTCGGTGGACTCACCTAATTCCCGCATTAGAGCTTTGGATAAATAGGAAGCACGGTGAGCTCACCTATGAGACCACACAGGCCCTTAGCGAGTATGGATGCTTCAGGAGCTACCTGCATCGCTTCAAGAGGTCCGATACCCCCAACTGTCTCTTCTGTGGAGAGATCGATGATGATAAAACATACCATCTTTTTCTGCAATAAATGGACGGACCGCAGAGTAGCCGCCCAAACCCAGCTGAGGCAGAACCTGACCCCCGCAAACATCGTGAAGCTGATGCTGGCTAGTGAAAAGCTATGGATAGTTATAGAGAAGATGCTGGTTGACATCATCTCCGCCAAGGCCAAACTACAATACCAATCACCAACTTGAAGAGCAAAGTCCCGAAAAGGCGAACAGCCAGAGGCAGCTGGATCTCTCTTTTAGCGGTATAATATTTAAACATTTAATTTCAGTTTCCTGCAACTGGATGATTTCCGTTTTTCTACATTTTCAAAGTAATGCAAAAAGTTGCTGCTAAACTTAATGTGCCGTGGGGCAATTATTTTTTTTTTCATAATATAAAAATAAATAAGTTTCTCAAATTCTAATTTTCTTTAGTCGAACGTTTCCCTCACTTTTGCTCAAAAACAAAAAATTTCCTAGCTTTTTTCGACGAAATTTGTATAATTATTCTGTCTTCTGTATGTATTCTAGAAGAGTGGGAATTTTATTACAATATGTACTGGAGGGTGTTCACCCCCAGACCACCCGGTTTACACTTTTGACTATAATTTTAACAGTTAACTTTCAAAGTAACGTAAAAATGGCTACTAAACTCTGAGCAGTAAGGCACTTAAATAAATGTTTTTCCAAGCTTTAATATTCTCTAGCCAAAGGTTTAAATTTCCCTCATTTTTGCTTAAAAATTCAAATTTCCCGGTTTTTCCTGCAAAATTTATAAAATTATAAATCCCCTATCTTTTCTAAGTATTCTAAAAGAGTGGAAATCCTGCGATATGTACTGGAGGGTGTTCCACGCCCTGGATTAGTTACAACTGACGCGCATGAATGGATTAACGAGATTCTGAAAATCTTTCATCTGCCCCCCCCCCCTCAAAGGCACTTTCTAAATACGCCACTGCCTCCCTGTCTGTTTTATCAAGGAGGAGGGTTCGGCTAGTTTTCTACATAAGAAAATTAGACGTATTCAAAAAGATATCTTGTTTGGAACTTGAGGAAGAAGTGGTTTATCCTTTCGAAACATTGTCGTTTTATTTGTATATTTTTTAATAAATATAAATACCGTGCGTTTACAGCCGATATTCCTATCACCTCGTTTGTTTATTATTATTATTCTTATTATCAGACGACGGCCCAAAAGAAGGGCAAAAGACATATGAGAACTAGCAGGAAGACAGTGGATGCGAGTGGCACGTACCTAATCGCGAAAAGTGGAAAAATAAAGGGGAGGACTTTTGGAGGATAATTGGAACGAGAGAGTCTGAAAAAAGAAAAAAAAAAAGAAAATTATTTGTAACATAACAAAATTAAATATCCTACTCTAATCTATAGAAGAGACCTATGGCTTTAACAAGAAAGCGTGGTAGATCATCTAAACGCTGCTGGTTAGACACCACTGAAGTGCTTCTGGACCCAGACGTTGAGCACGCAGTCCGATCAACGTAAATATGATAGGCAAGGATGGCGCGAGACAGTACGGCAGGCTATGACTCGGTTGGATACATGACGTAATCACTACGTATCTGTTAAGATGAATAGACTAAAAGAGGAGAATGTCTTTAACAGACTTCACTTTTAACGACACGACGGTTTTACTAAAAAAATATTTGAAACCTTCTGTAACAACATGCATATCCATATCCATTACATAATTTGAAAGTGTTGGTCTCGCTCAGATCATCGGATCAACAGATCATCGGATTAACAGATCAGTATTAATACTTAATTATGGAAAAAATTAATTCTTCCCAAGCAGAAAGGTGTATCAACATCTTTCACATTCTAGGGGGCTATAACAGCCGAATATCATCTTCGTAAAGATTTACTGGATTATAACCACCAGAGCGTGGTCGTACGCTGGCAGTTAGAATGCTAAATTGCTATGTCGGAGTCGTGAATTCGATTCCCACAACTGGCTATTTCAAACATATCTCTCTCGCAAGATGTTGGCAACATCTTTAGGGTATTAAATGCCGAAATATTAAGCCATGGTTACAGACCTACAAGGTCTGTAGTGCTACACAGTATATATAAACACCAGGATCGCATAAAATCAAGTAGTAATCAACTAACTCATTTTATTCCACTTCACTTTTCACTTACACTTGTAATAAATATCTTTAATCACATGTAATACCTAAATATAATATAAAAAACTTAAATCTATTGTAACTATTACTTTAGGCATAACTTGCGCTGAAAAATGGAGAATTTTCTTAGATAGTTAATCTTTGAGCCTTTCCTGCTATTAAAATCATCCCTAAAACGGCTCCAACTTGAAAATTAAAAATCTAGAAAGACGGGGTTTTCGAGTCGCTCCACTCATTAAAAACATCCCTGTGATAGCCAGAACTCAAAAATTAAGGGTTTTTAAAAGACGGATAAAGACGGGTTGTGTGTCTTATTTTTTTGGAGTTTTATAGAGTTTTTCGAGACACTCCGCATACCACTAAACATTGTTCATAAAATAATGTTAGTAAATAATAATAATAATAGATACTTTCCGTTCGGTTTCGTGACCAATTATACAAATTTCTTTCCTTGTCACCATGATCATTCATTTTATAGGGGGAAGGGGGGTACGGAGTTGTAAAACTTTGGATAATACTTGAAAACGTATAGTAAGTGAGATGATATGATTAGACGTTATTGTTATCTTATCAATTAAAAATTTATATGTGATTGAATTACAATAAGAATTTTGTTATTGGTTGGTTTAAGTTATTGCAAACAAAATATTTATTAAGTACTCATATGTATATCATTTATAATATTTGTACTTACTATTGAAAAGTACCAGTGCTATTAAAACTATTCGTGATGTCTAACGTCAGTAAGTTTTTTTTAAATAATAAACTTTCATCAATCAATCTAATATATTTTTGAAAAAAATAGTATATTGTTTTATTAGGAGAATAATCAAATTTCCAAAATAAGTTGCATTTTGGTCTGAATAATACATATATTATTTTTTCTTCAAACAACTAAAAACCAAAAAAGAATTTATAAATTTTAATTTAATTAGAGAACTTGTTTAGAAAATACTGTTATATTGGTTAAGTTTAATTCGGAACTGCCAACTTCAATAATTGTGACATTTAATATTCTTTTATAGGTTAATAATTGTAAAATTTTAATTCAATCTAGGGAAGTTTTATAATTTATTATTTTTATTTATTTATTATTAATAATAAATAAGGTTTTAAAAATTACGTACCTACCTGTATGTAATGATTTTCATCGATTAAGTTGTGAGTTACGACAAATGTCAACAACATGGCGGCTCGATTACGTATACTTAATGTTGTTTTGAGTTTGATTTTGAAGTATTTTATCGTAAAACCGTGGTGAAATGATAATTCACAAAATAGAACACGAAAACAATGTAAAGGTTTGGTTTGTAAACAAAACTTTCTATACCATCTATACGTATTCGATTAACTAAATATTTTTCCGTGCGGTGGCGTTCGCTTTATATAAATTGCGAATATAACATATTTGGAAATTGATAGATAAGCTTGCGTTAAAGTTAATAACATAAAGTTCAGGAATCACACCACAGTGCTTTGATTCGTCAGGTAGACACGTCGAATTTGTTAGAGAAATGTTTACACTTTACATAAATATATAAATTTAACTCTTTTTTCATCATAGCACGAGAATGTACGTACTTCCGTACTTTATCTTTTCAAATAACAGACCTAGAAAATTTCAAAATCAGATACTTGAAACAGTTGAAATTTAATGCTCTTTTGACGGCCAAGGACTAGCTAAGAAAATATTGAACTACATGACCATGAATAGGAGAAATATGGGACAACCGAAAAAGCGCTAGAGCGATCAACTATCTGAAGTACGAAGTCGGAACAAGCCATCTATGGTTAATTCTTGTGGTTGATCCTTGGTTGGCCAAGGAGGCAGCTGACCATTTTAAGGTCAACACAAATGATCCATTGGTGCAAGTGATTTTACAACAAATCAATGACTGAAAAAACAAACTGAATCGCCTATTGTGGAGGAGTACCACTTTGAGCTATTGATAAACAATCACCATTCATTTGCGTTTTAGGCTGAAATTCTCTATTCCTTCATTAAATCATGTACGTTACGGAAACACACAAATCCATCGTCACTTCGAAAGTATTGAAGAAACGCACTTTCTCATCATCGAAAGTCTAAAAAACCTTAGCTCCTTTTTCAAGCGAGTTTTCTCGTAAAATCTTGATGCTAACAGCTCTGAATCTTTTTTGGATAGTCCCAAATCCTGTGATAAATCATTCAACTAAAGTGCAGTTTACGTTATGCGATTTTGCTTACGATTTTACATACGATTTCTTTTGTATGACTGGTTTTGGTGGTTTTCTGTTCACGACTTCGTTTGCGAGTTCATCTTCGGGTCGAACTGTATAACGTGAACTTCGAAAAAATTGTTTACGGCAACTTGGAAGCAAAATCGTAAGCAAATTTCATAAAAATTTCTTCGGAGTAATTTTGAAATCATCAGTAGTATAGTAAAACCTGGTAATTCATGGAATAGCTACGTTCTCTGCATGCACTTATATTCTTGGCTGAGGATTCTGCTTCCGCAATCACAATCAAAAATTCATTTTCTACTTTTTTGAAAATTTAAATAGTTTAATTAATACTCCAGAATTTCAGAGGAGGCTAATCCTCTCTTGCCTTCTCTAACGAGCCGCCACTGGTGCTTCCTGTAAAATGTCGCTTACAATATTTTGCCAGATCTCCATTGATATTTAGTTTGATGAATAAAACAATTTACTATATAATTAAAATCGCTGCAGATAAGATATAAAAAAAATAGGATACAGAAACTTGAAAAATAAAAGATCTAAACTTAAAACTTGGTTAAATAATATTTCGATTAAATTTATCACAGATTATGAATACTTTTAAATTATTACTATTGCACCAAACAATTGAAAAGTTTATCTCTCAAAGATGAAGTTTGATGTTTATCAAATACTCCTAAATTTTTTAAAATTACCTCTATTTCTAAAAATGAATTCGTTCCATTCAATAGGATTATTTAAAAATAAATACTTGATTATAATAAAGAAGACACTGTTTTCAGTTTCTTGCTAATATCTCGAAAACAGTTAGTCGTAGCTAAAAAGTTGTTATATACAAAATTGAAGCTGATAAAATTTCCTATCCGAATGGTTTTATCAATTTTTTTCGTAACTGTTATAATTTTTGAGATATGCTTTTGTTAAATTAGAAAATTTTAAAAATCTTTTTTTTGCCTAATTTTTGCCTAATAAAAAATTAAAAGTAATCAATCTTGACTTTATTAAAGGAACTAAAAAGGCCTATACAAAAAAACCAGTATTCGATGCTTAAAAATATAGTCTAAAATCAAACTTCGAATTATATGCTACCACCAGGTGACTTCTGAGAAATAAGCCTAAAAACTCATAGGTGAGACTGCCAACGCTCAGAAGTCATATAACTTTTTTAAGTCTCTCTTGGAAGATTTTAACTTAATTTTACTTTTATAAAAAGTCGCAAAATTGAATTAAAATTTTGTAATTATTAACTTAAAGAAAATATAAGACTTTAGAACCAATTATTATAACTGCACTATTACATGCAGGTTATTATAAATTGAAGTATACACAGTCGAGTAAAATATTTAATTATTATGTATGTCGGTATACTTATGTAATATTATTGTATTTTTTTGTAATAATAATGTAATTATTGGTATCAAAGTCAATAAGATGGGTGGAATTACAAGTTCTAAGTTTTAATTTTTTGTGATTAGATACTACATAATAATAATAAAAGAAAAAAAGAATAAAATATTTGAAAATTATAATAAATGTGGATATCAAATATTTTAATATTGAAATTGGAATATCAAGACAATTGTAAAATTAATTTGATACGGCGACAGATGGGTATAGTTATCTCTAACTTTACATTCTCATTTTATATTGAAGTTTCTTAAAAAGTTAAAGCAAAATAATACGATTGCCATTAACAAAAAATATGAATTAAAAACTAATAGGTACATAAATTTAATTTATTCGGGTTTCTAAAAATTTTTGATCAAATTAATCGCAATGTTATCGAAACGAATGGATTTACAATATATTTAGTTATATATTAATTAAAAACAATTTTATTTCTACTTATCTTGTGGCTTGTGATTAAACGTAGTGTATCGATTCTAACTTCTGATGTTAGCGTAAAAAGATACCTTTAACATCTGTAGTATTAAAACACTCAAGAATATAGATGTGCCCCTTTTTTCGAAAAGTAAAATTTTTTTTTTGTATTGTGTTGTATTCAATTTGTATTGTTTGTATTATTAAAAATTAAAATCCTAATTTTAAAATAGCCGTGTAAATCGCGAAACAAAATTTCGCGCTGGCCCCCCTTTTTTGAAATTTTTTTTTGTATTGCGTTGTATTCAATTTGTATTGTTTGTATTGTAAAAAATTAAATTCCTATCTTAAATATTAGCCGTGTAAATCGCGAAACAAAATTTCGCGCTGGCCCCCCTTTTTTGAAATTAAAAAAAAAATTTTTTTGTATTGCGTTGTATTATTTTTAATAATACAAACAATACAAATTGAATACAACACAATACAAAAAAAAAATTCAAAATTTTCGAAAAACGGGGGCTAGCGCCAAAAATGGTTTTTCGCGATTTTTAATTTTTTAATTCGCGAAATGAAAAAAAGTTTTACGATACAAACAATACAAACTGAATACAACACAAGACAAAAAAAAATTTTTATTTTTCGAAAACTTCACGCACATAGAATATAGTCAAAATTTTGGGGAAATTTTGATAAAGAGGTCGAGCCGAGGAAATAATGCAGATCGACCATGATTATTGCTAAATAATAAAGCTAAATTTAAAAATAATGCATCTTGAAATTTTTTTTAAATAACACAGCAATATATAATATTTTAAGGAAATAAGGTCACCCTAGCTTGTTAATATTAAAACTTCATTTTGATCATAAAAATTTCAAGTTAAGTAGCAGTAAAACTATAAAGTATCCTTTGTACAATACTGCTTGTATGTTGGGGTCAGTATTACCTCACTTCACCAGCTAACGGTTAAGATTTGCAAGTCATAATATTGTATAAAAGTAATAATAGAAATTAATTAAGTATTAATAAAATTCAAATTTATACAAAATGCAATTAGCAACATATGCAAAATGAATAATTATAGTGATAGTATAGTAAACAATTAAAATTGAAGTACTGATATGAATTTTAAAATTTTCATTCAATGAAAAAATTATAAATAATAATTATTTCAACGCCCAACAAAAATGAAATAAATAAAATTTAAAAAAAATATTAAATGATTGTTCATTGTATTATTCCTGTAATGATAAGTGTAATCAATCATTAATAATCATTTAGTTAAGATAGTGAATAAAGCAAAAAAGATAATAGATATATTAATTTATTTAAAAATAATTTATTAATAATATTAAATATCGTCCAATGTTATTATATTAGATACAAATCTTGAGATTAGCCGAAACGTTGACATAATTTGTTTTTATTTTGCGTTCCTAATCCCAAGATTTCTATCTAAAATAATTTATTATACAAAGTTAGATTGCAGGAAAATAAAGAAAAATCTGGTTTTTCTTAAAAAACTGAAAAATTTCATGGAAATATCATCCTAAAATTTCTTCATATTTTTTTCGGAAAAAATACATTCAAAAATGAAAATTTTCGAAAAAAAACGTCGCATTTAGTCAATTTTTAAAAAAGTTATGGATATTTGAAACAAAATAAGCAATTTTTTTGAAAAATTCATAACTTTTTTAGGGGTGGGTAAAAAAATTTAAAAAAATTGCGAGAAATGTTTTTAATGGCGTAAAAAAAGAATGCCCCATATATTGCCGTGTAACTAAGGGGGTATAATTTTAAAATTTAACTGTGCTTTCCCCTGTTATATTATTGCATATGAGCATGAGTTCTCTTTAAAAAGGAAGAAATAATTTTTTCTTCTTCACTCAACAACAGAAGCTCTCGGACACTTAACTCAAAAAATTACTTTATCATCCTCCGCCCCCACCCCCCTATTACAAAATGTAAACATTAATTTTGAAGACAGGGGAAACGGAGAATTTTTAATACGGAATGTATAAACAGGTTTCGTAAGTGGAACAAATCTCCGTTTCCGCTGACTTCAAAAGTAATGTTTAAATTTTGTAAAAGGGGGGTGGGGGCGGAGGATGATAAGTTAATTTTTCGAGTTAAGTGTCCGAGAGTTTATGTTGTTGAGTGAAGACGGAAAAATTATTTCTTCTTTTTTAAAGCGAACTGGATGTTTTTCAACTAAGCCAAGCTAAGCTAAGGGGTTTTTAAAATTTTAATTTTTATTTTATTTCACTCTTTTTGGAATAAATTTTGTCAAAATGTATAGAGAAAAAAAAATGTATAGACGTGGTAGCGCGAATAAGTAGCAATGATATGAATTTGACCCTACATAATCTAACAAATATAGAGAACGGGGGGGGGGGGGGGTTAGAGATGGTTTTCTGCGATAGAATTTTTTTTTGTGGGTGAAAATTGTATTTGACCAGCCAGGAACACTATCTTGATCTTTACAAACATGTGGTCAAAAAAGTACGTCGCTAACTGTAACCGTTCGGGAGATATGGTGACACAAATATATAAATATATAAACAAAGATAGTACATAGTAGCTTCATATACCCTGTGTTTTTGAAAAACAGTCAGGGGTAAATCAGGGGTAAAAAATCAAGTCAATTATTCAATTTTCAATATTTTGGAATAATTCTAGTTCACTCGATGGCAACAGCTTCATAGAATAAAATGCCGTTTAGTTTTTTGATTTTAGATAAGTCGATCAGCCGGAATCGTGGAGGCTAGTTTTTTTGACATGGGTGCCTTTGGAGTGGCGCAACACACGTTGTGATGAAGATTTTGGTCTGCAAAAATTCTGACTTACTGTTCAAATATCAATAAATTTATAGTAAAAAGTTGAAACTTCTATATTTTTATTGATAGTAAAAAATAAATCCCAATGAAAAACTAAATATACCGGCAATCACACGGGGTGACCCCCTTAAAAGTAGTCTTATTTTTAGCTTCCGTCACTGAAAAAGACTTGAAAAGTTCATTATTTTTGAGCTGATGAACAAAATTCATCATACTGATGAACAAAATTCATAAATATAATGATGTTTTCATCAATACTATCATACTATCAATTTTCAATTCATCAATATGATGAATTCTGTTCATCGGCGCAAAAAATGAATTTTTTATGTGCCTTTTTTTTCAGTGTATTTCTGTGCATAGCTGCGATATTAGAACGTTGTCATATGCTTTTTCCAAGTAAACGAGGGCTAAGTGTTTTTGTGATTCTTATAGAAAACAAGTTTTCAATTGTCGATCTTCCAGCTCTGAACCCTGCTTGTTCTTCGGGTTATCTTCCTCCAAAAAGTCCTCCAAATCCAAAGAATCTTGTGTAAATTCTGACTATTGTTGGGATAACTGCTATATTTCTATAATTATTTGGATCGTCTTTGGGACCTTCTTTGTGTATGGTTTTATATCTGAGGTTTCCATTCATTTGGAGTTCTCCACTGGTAAGAAATGTTTATAAGAAAGTTTAGTTACTTTCAGGATTTGAACTTGATTTGTGTTAATAGTTGATGGCGCTAATTAATAGGCTAATGATTGTCTGTTGACGTTTGACTATATACTTGTAATAGTAGTTTTCTCAATCTTATATTGGTATTTTTTACACCATTTTTCGCGTGAGTGTTCCAATACGGAGACTAAAGTGGTTCTTCTGTAACTCATAAAGGAGCTTTACAAAAAGGACGCCTTCCTGAAAAGATAAACTTATTCTGTAACTATAAAGAATCCTTTAACGACAGACTATCCTTTAAAGATCGATCTTTAATCATTGACAAAACACAACACAAAGGCGCTGTTAAAAAATTTGTTAGATTTACAGAATAAGCAAATTTTTTACATAAATATGTCCGTTATTACCAATCCTTTACCATAAAGGCATTCCTTTGTAAAATCAAGACCATCAAGATCAATCTTTAAAAGACAGTCTGCCATTAAAGAATTTTTTATAGTTACAGAATTTAAGTTTATCTTTTCAGAAAGGAATCCTTTTTTTAAGCTCCTTTATGAGTTACAGAAGAATCACCAAAATCAAAGTTATTGGACCGGAAAAAATTAGTATATTTAAAAAAATATTTACTATTCAGGATTAGGCGCATTTACGCAGATTGTTGACTGTGACATTACGGATAAGGTTAGTCGTAAAAGAGGGAGATGAATTAATGGTGGAAAAATAGTTTTACAAGATTGCAGAAGACAGAAGAGATATTGATGAGCTTTCTGGAAGCAGAAGTTTTTATATATTTAGAAGTAATAATAACAATAAATCCAGGAAGTAACGATGAAATGATAGCCAGAATGCGGACTCTAGTAATAGTAGCATACACATTTCATATGAAAATTTGTAAAAGAAAAATTTGTGAAAGGATATCTGTTCTTTAGTGGAAGGTTGGTAATTCGCAATTTACCTTACCGTTGGTAGCACTCGTGACGCTACCAAATAACAACAACATGCCGGCTCTATTACAATAGTGAATGTTGGTGCAATATTGCATGATTCAGGCAATATAAATCAATATTGGCCCAATATTGGCTGTAGCTTGGCGATATATTGGGTCAATGTTGATAACCAATATTTCCTGCAGATCTGCAGCCAATATCGGTACAATATTGACTGTATCTTGGTGCAATATTGGACCAATATGGATAACTAATATTGTCTTGGCTTGATGTAGTTTTGAGTTTTATTCCGAATTATTTTATCGTAAAACCGCGGTGAAATGATAATTCACCAAATAGAACACTAAAAGAATGCAAACGTTTAGTTTAAAAACAAAACTTTCTATACCAATTATACGTATTAGATTAACTTATTATTTTTCCGCGTGGTGGCGTAAATCGCAAATAACACCGAAGTATTACCAACTTGTGTTACCAACGCAACATTGCCTTTACAGAAACTCCCTAAATTCATTTAAAATTTTTGCTTCAACAAAGATCAACTATATTTTTTTAAATAAGCAATTTTTAAAATTGAAAAATTTTATTATTTATTATTTTATTTTAAAAAATTAAAATTGATTATTTCTACAATATTTGTTGGTTGTTTATTGGGCAATAAAGCGCAATAAAAAAAAGTGTAATAAAAAATTGAGTTTTTGGCTTAATCGTCTATATATTTTGGCCAATACACTTTTTGGCTAACATTTACAGAAATAGAATTTTGAGTTCGTACTAATTATTGTAACCCACGTTACTCCAATAACGCATAACTATGTAGATACTACGTAGATGTTTAAAGTGTATACCTTGTATGTAAACTTTTCTTTGCTATTCTGTGTTGCTCTGTAATACTTTCGGATGTCTTGTGCTCTCGAGGAGCTCCACCAACGCTCGTAGTGTTTTAAAAATATTTGTGAAAATTGTAAAATAATGGATAATTTACGAGGTTCGTACAAAAATATTTTTTATTTAATAAAGTTTCCAAAAATGAATAATTATTTTATAATTTATTTCTTGTTTAATAAGATCGATAACATAATGTACTTTGTATCATAATAATATTTATGTTTACGTTACCTTTAATAAAACCTGTTTAATATTTAAACGTTCTTTTGTAATTGTAAAAAATTAACGTAAATTAAAATTAACTTCGTAGAACAAAACCATTTAATTCAAAAATTAAATGTTTAATTGAAGTTGCAGATAAGCACCTATTATACAAAGCAAATAGAGAGGTCGCGTGACCCCTTTAAAAATAAAATTTGAAATTTTATTTACGATTTGTAATTTTAATTTGTGAAATCAAGGTCACTAACTGCAGATATTAAAGTTTTTTCGTACCTGGAGGCTAATTTTTTACTTAAGAAAAAAAAATGATTAATAGTAATAATTTTACTTTACTGCGATGTATTTTTATTTGATTTCGTAATATATAAAATTTACCTATCAATAAATAAAAAATAGCAAAATTACTATAATTAAATTTTGTTACCAGATCTAAAAAATGCAATCGATGAAGAAGAAAACATTTTACGCACTCCGGAAGAAGCATGTTTTCCGGATTCTGGAGGATTAGGAAAAGTGCTGTTTAGTTACATGAAGAAAAACGGGGACTCTGTTGCGCAGGTAAATTTAAAAAAAGTGTATTAGGTTAATTGTGAAGCTTTAATTAGCGCTACTTTAATTAAGCACGTAATTTCCGTTTCAATTTACATTTTCATATTTTTAGAGATGAGCGCATGACCGAACGGAATTGCTTAAGTTGCGTGCTGACATTGATTAAAATAACGGTTATTATTAAAAAAAAGGTTATTTTTTTAAGACATGATCATATCAACAACTAAAACAAAAACACTTCTTTGTGTAAAATAATTACTTCAATTTTCCGATTTTTATAGTAAAATATCCACTTATTTGCTTCGATATTTGTAATTTTTAATTCCCTCGGGAAGTTAATGTAAATAGTTATTTACAATTTATACTCGCAATTTTATGTTCTACACAATATGTCGTTTGCCCCCCTCCATTTTTTAAATTTTGGAAAGGAATAAAATAGCACATTCAAAAAAAAAGAAAAATATAAAAAAAAATGCTAATTTTGTTTTTTAAAAACCAATAACCAGGGACGCGGTTATGGGGGGAAGAGGGGGAGCTCCCCCCCAAATAGCTAAAAAGAAGCTGATTTATATGAGGTGTAGAAAAAAAAATGGGCCAATTTAGGACTGTTCCCCCCAGAAAAGTGTAGCTTCGCTGTGTCCGTGGTAGTCACTAAACTTTTAAAAGTAAACAATTTTTACATCACGGCTAAAAAATTAAAAAACAACACAAGATACCAGTTGTATTGGAAAAGTGATCCATTCAAATAAAGATAACTGATTTTTATATTCAACTTTATTTTCAGTATTTTTATAAACAAAATGCAGTAAAGTTCAGAGCTATATAAGTTTCATCAACAAACTATAAATTTAATTAGTACTTAAACACTATGATATAAAAGGTCATTAATTGTTTTATTGTTCATTTACAACAATAAGAGGTTTTTTCTGAAATTACCACCATAAATCGTCATCGAGTCAGCTATAAAGCACCCCTGGAATTCCGTAACTTGGGGGTCCGAAGCAGACTCTTCACGCTATGTTCTCATTTCACAATTGCACAATTTTATGTAACCAAGTTTGGTGTCTTCAGTTGAAAGGTAGTCATTAAAAGTTGGTTCTTGAATCAATAGCGATTGTAAATATAGGATGTTAGACATTTTTGTAACCACTCTGTTGTTGAGATTTAGTTTAAAATTGTTTTCAAGCCTTTAATATTTATGTAGATCTCAATTCACATATTATATAAGCATAATTTATCATATTATCCGTTGATACGATTATCCATTGATCCGTACCCTTAATCGAAATCAGAAAGCTCTAGCGAAATGACAAACGTCATTGCAAGGCTATGCAAGGCATAGGCGATCACTTGGTTGAAGCCAAGATGATGTACTGAGGAATTTAAATTAATGGGGTGGAAACCAATCGAAAACCCCTTACTCTTTCATGGCTAAACTCATCACATCTCATTAATATAATCACAAATCCAGATAAATAAAACCATTACCACCGACAAAGGATAATTGTTTTATTTTGGTTTATGATTATATCGACGAGACAGACTACGATTCTCGCTCACCGTCGGAATTTAGTCATGGAGAGTCAAAAAGTTTTTGAATATTTTTTTTTGTTTTAACTTTTTGCATCCTGAAGTTTTTTTAAAGAAACCAAATTGTAACACTGGCGTTCAACGTGGGGCCTCATTATAACCTAAGTGATTTTAAAATTTTCGAAAATTGAAAACATAAAAAGACAGTGACAAAAACAGTTATTTAAAACAAAATAGGTAATAGTTAAAACAAAAAACAAAATGCCTTTTTGCTTGCTCAATACTCAATAATTATGGCTCTGAGATATAAAAACGCAATGAAACGCATTTTAAAAAAAATAAAGTGAGCACTGATATTTTAAGTGATAAAATAACTAGTTAAATGTAGTCGATAAACGCTCTAATAAAAATAATTAACTCCTAAGAATATTTACTTTCCCCATACGTATTAACGTAGTATGTATAAGGGAAAGTATTGTATAATCCACTCCAAAAGCATAAATCGAAATTTTAGTATTAAAATGTGCTTTATTCTTCCTCTGATAAGATTTTGATGAATTTTAGTTGGATGTTCGTCTGTATGTTAGTGTGTCAGTACGTCAGTGTATCAGTGTGTGGTTGGAGAATAAATAGAAATAGTATTAATAGCACAGGTTGTGTCCAACCAAATGTCTTGAAATTTGACATAAACGTGCACCATAACTAAACTTAATGGTCAGTTGAAAATGATGAAAATGTATTAAAAATTGAGGAAATGATGAACAAAATAAAAAAAGTTCAAGTGTCAATTACTTTTGAACGACCATTTTTTACTGTTTATACCCATATAGCACATAATCTTGGCGCAATATTGGGCCAATATTGAATGTTGGGCCAATATTGAATGTTGGTGCAATATTGCAAGATTCAGCCAATATCGGCCCAATATTGTTTTTCAATATTGCACCGATATAGTAAATCAATATTGGACCAATATTGGCTATAGCTTATTACAATATTAGGCCAATATTGATAACCGATATTGTCTGCCAATTTTCAGCCAATATCGGTCTATCATTGTATTTCAATATTGCACCGATATAGAAAATCAATACTGGACCAATATAGACTGTACCTTGTTGTAATATCGGACCAATATTGACAACCAATATTGCCTTCCGATCTAATCTAATTCGGTTAAAAATTAATATTAAAAAAAATAATTTTTTTTTATATATTTGTGTTCCAAATTTGTTTTGACCATTAAGATTTTTTTTAAAAATTTGAAAAATTTTGATCTAAATTTTCGAAATTCGTGTAAAGTTTAACGGAAGGTTTTTGAAAATTATAAAAAATTACAATTTCGGCGATATATAGGAAAACAATATTGCACCTATATTGGCTGTAGCTTGGTGAAATATTGGGCCAATATTTATAACCAATATTGCCTTTCAACCTGCAGCAAATAAGGGTCCAATATTGTTTTTCAATATTGCACCCATATAGGACATCAATATTGCACGAACATTGGCTGTAACTTGGCGCAATATTTGGCCAATATTGATAACCATTATTGTTTACCGATCTGCAGCCAATATTGGTCCTATATTGTTTTTCAATATTGCACCCATATAAGAAATAAATATTGGACCAATATTGGCTATAGCTTAGTACAATATTGGGCCAATATTGATAACCAATATTGTCTGCCAATTTTCAGCCAATATCGGTTCTTCATTGTTTTTCAATATTGCGCCGATATAAAAAATCAATACTGGACCAATATAGACTGTAGCTTGGTGCAATATCGGACCAATATTGATAACCAATATTTCCTTCCGATCTACAGCTAAATATTCGGTTAAATATTAATATTTAAAAAAAATGTATTAAAATGAATTGGTTTTTCAATATTGTTTTGACCATCTTGATTATTAAAAAAGAATTCAAAAAATTTTTGTCTAAATTTTCAAAATTCGTTCAAAGTTTAACAGAAAGTTTTTAAAAATTTTAAAAAGTAAGAATTTCGGGGGTATATAGGAAATCAATATTGCACCAATATTGGCTGTAGCTTGGTGCAATATTGGGCCAATATTTATAACCAATATTGCCTGCCGATCTGCAGCCAATATAGGTCCAATATTGCGACCATATGTAGAACATCAATATTATATATTGATAAATATATTCTTGCTACACCTAGAATAGGTTTTCTCTAATAATTTATTAAAAGAGCAATAGGGCCCTAATCTTGATTTTATAATAATAATAATAATAATATACAGTAGAATCCGCTTAATGTGATCACTTCGGGCCAAGGTCATTTTAATAATATTAACTGATAACTGATAACTGATAACAATTAGCGAAATTTAGAAGACTTCGATTAGAACAAGATAGAAGAAAAAAAAGAAAGAAAAAGTGGCCGGTTTCCAAAAAAATGATCACAATAACCGACTGATAACATTATCCGAGATCATATTAAGCGGATTCTACTGTAATAATTATAATAAAATAATAATAATTAATAAGCAGCAATGTGATACAAAAATTCTACTATGTAAGTTCACAATTTTCCACCTTATACAATCTGTATCATAAACTGCCACTGTAATGATGGTGACGGCAAGCTAATTCCACCGAACTGTTTGTGTTGAAGTTGAAATGAATTCTCACCGCTGACCCATAGAAAGATAACAGTTGACACAGGTTGAGACAATTTTGAATTGCTATAAAATTAGTAATGTGCGGTAATGCAAACGCTATGTTTTGTCAAAAATCGATTTGTATTTTATTTATACATTTTTTTATATTTTTGTTTAGATCGATGGGCTTACTGGAAAAAGAGACCCATATTCATCATATCTACGACGGTCCATAAGAACAGCAATAAAAATGCGTTCGAAAGGGATTACATCAGATGATATTATATTACTTTGTAGCGTAAATCACTTAGATGCATCAGTGCCGTTCCTAGCGTCGCTGTTTCTTGGGATAGTAACGGCAAAATTGGATCCTACTTTATCGGTGAAGGAAATTTCTACGTTACTACGTCAAATTCGCTCAAAATTTATTTTTGTCAGCACAGAATCAGTTGACCTTATCGCAAAGTCTATAGAAGTGGCAGGAATAGACATAGAAATTATTGTATTTGGAGAAACCTCAAAATATACACCGTTTTCCGAATATTTAGAAATATCAAAAGAAGAAGATAGTTTTGAACCAATTGAAATTACGGACTATCAGCAAACAGCGGTAATTTTATTCAGTAGCGGCTCCACCGGATTACCCAAAGGTGTGTGCCTGCATCATTATGGATTTCTCTGCACGGCTTACGAATTTTCGTAAGTATAATTTGTTTTTTCTTTGTACTCGTAAAAACATATTATTTTTAGTCGAATGCCCAATCATCGTCAATTTACGGTTTTATTATTTTCATCATTGTACTGGGTTTCCCAAGTCACCACCATAATTGCCATGATAGTAAGTAATGGCAATCGAGTTATAGTACCTGGTTTCGATAAAAATACTGTTTGGAGTTTATTAACAAAATACAATGTGAGTAATTAATAAAATTAAAATAAAAAAATTAAATTAAATATTTAATATTCTTTTTTTAAGATTAATATGATGTTTATGTCTCCAAGCCAAGCAATAACTTGGAGCAAAGTAGAACGACCAGAAGCTATAAAATCAATACCATTAAGAATATTAATTGTCGCAGGTGCTGTAATTTCCGAAGAACAATTGACAAACGTAAACGCAATAATTCCCGAAGCAATTGTTTTCTCAGCGTGGGCAATGACAGAGTTAACAGGACGAGGAACTATGTTTAATATGCAGTTGTTGCATTTGCTCGATAAAAAAGTTCTTTTGAGCACCGTAGGACAGCCTACAACCGGAATGACATACAAGGTATCAAAAATTATTCTAGAAATTTTGTTCGACAAACAGTTATTCGAAGGTATTTACGACGGTCGAATAAATGTATGTCATAAAATTCCAAGTCTAACAAATTTTCAGTCGAATAACTGTTAGTCGAACAAAATTCCGGATAAAACTTAAAGTATTCTACTATATATAATTTTTTGCTTTTGTAGGTAGTAGACCTTGAAACTGGAAAAGCTTTGGGTCCAAATAAACCAGGAGAGTTGAGGATTAAATCAAAATTTGTAATGAACGGATATTTTGGCATAGATTCATCGGATTGTTTTGATTCAGAAGGGTGGTTCAAAACTGGAGATTTAATGTACTATGACGAAAACAAATACTTTTACATTATTGAACGAATTAAGGAAATATTACAATTTAGAACACACCACATACATCCAAATAATATAGAAAATGTAATAATGACTCATCCTGCTGTGCAATTTACAGTGGTCGTAGGATTACCACATTTGGAAGATGTGCAGCATCCAGCGGCCGCAGTAGTTCTGAAAGACTCCGCTAAAGGCAAAGTCACCCCACAAGAAATTGAAAAATACGTCGAAGAAAGGGTAACTGACAAACACAGATTGAGGGGTGGAGTTGTTTTTATTGAACAGCTACCAGTAGCTACTTCTGGAAAAATACGAAGGCGAATACTACAAGAAACAATAATACAAAATACATATAAAAATACTTAAAGAAAACATATTTTGGAGTTTTTTTATAAATATTTTTAATCATAAGTAGTATTATATTTTTTTTAATAAAATTTATATTGGTGATGATAGCCCAGTGGTTTAGAAATAAAAAAGACCTCAATTCTGAAATAATTAAAGGAAAGCTGGATATGTTTTTAATTGTTAAATTTTCTCCCTCCTAAGCGGTCTGCATTCGGCTCCATCTCGAAAAAATGGCGCAAAATGGTGTTTTTAGCAAATATCTCCTTAACCGTTTACTTTCCCGAAAAAAAGTTGTTATAAATATTCTTCAAAATAAAATTATCTATAAAAAAGATATTAAGCATTTTAAGTCTAAAATGAAGCGTTTTTGAGTTATATTCTCACTTACGTTCTTCTTTTATATTTTGATTTTTATGTCAAATATTTTGTAATTTGAATACTAAAATGTAATTAGTGTATTTTTAAGTCAAAATGCTGTTGGTACTTTAAAAGTTAATATTTAACACATTATACTTGTATAATTAAAAATTTAATTTATTTACAAATCTAATTTAATTAAAATTGTTTTGCTGTTTTCTTCAGATCAGTCTCTCCGATAAGATCGAAACATGTAAATTGGTAAGGCTTTTTTTACATAATAATTATGTTTTTCGCAACGCCCTGACAATCGTTGCCCTATTGCGAATTTGTTTAGTTAGAAATATATCTACTTTTTGGATTAAAATGACCCCTACCTCGATTATAATAATTGTTTTAATCTTCAGTTTAAAAATGTTAAGTCGTTTGCAAGACAAACTTGGATCAAAGTCAATGGTGTAGTAAACAAACTAGCTACGAAAACTTTACTTACTTGCAACCGGAAGATTTAGTGAAATTTGAAATTAGTAGGCAGAAAATGTCAACTTTGGTAAAGTAACTTGCAAATGCGTACATCTAGGAAGAGCTAAGCAAAATCGATATTGGTGATAAACATTACCAAAGCGTTACAAGATATCTGCAAAATATCGATGCCTTTTTCAAACCTTTTACTCAATATAAGAAGAGCTATCCAGCAATCAAAGCGACGAGGAAGACCAGAAGATATGGGTATACTGCTAAATAGATTAAAGCAGCCAAGAGCCGAATTGGGAAAAAAGATAACCGACAGCAAAAGACAAAACCTTATCAAATAGGTCGAGAAGGACACATGGTGATGGGCAGAACTCCTATCTCAGGCCTGACATCAGAGAAAATAGAAAAAAAACCGTTATGTTAAGTGGAAGAAAGAAAGGCGATATTGCCCTAAGACTTGGCAACTCAACCTTAACCCCCCAGAGAGACATCAAACACCTGGGTGTGCCAAACATAGGGAGTTCCCCAACTCAAAAAAAGCGGTGGTGGACTTAATTTTATTGTACGCTGCCCCAATATGGGAGGAAGCTCTAAGATATAAGAGCCGAGAACACATCAACTCGAAATGCCAAAAAAGTTTAGTCATCCAGGTTGCCAGGGCTTACTTAACAATATCAGAGCAAGCCGTGTTGGTGATTGCTGGAGCGTGCTCAATAAACCTAATGGCAAAAGAAAGAAAAGAGCTCTATGAAACTAGAAAATACTACGAAAAAGAAGCCAGATACAAACTTCTCCAGAAATGACAAAGAAGATGGGTAAGCTTTGAAAAAGGCAGATTGATAAGGGAATTTATTCCCGACCTGCAAAGCTGGGTAACCAGGAAGCACGGTGAATTGAACTATCATCTTACGCAGGCGTGGAGTAGGCATAGAACCTTGCATCCTACCTCCATAAATTCACTGGGAAAGAAAACGACATTTGCTTCTGCTCTCACCCTGTTCGCCTGCTGGAGATGGAACGCTGAGAGACAGTTTGCCGAAAGATATCTAGGAACAAACTAGATTATTGGAAATTCTGATTGAACTGATGCCACAAAGCAACGAAAAATGGACAATCACAAATACGATGATCAAGTAAATTATGACGAAAAAAGAAAACCTTAAGAGAGAACAACAAAGGCTTCAACGACGAGAACAAGAAGAGATAACACCCGAAAGCTCCTAAGATAAGCAGAAGTGTGTACGGATGAAATGCTTCGGCGATACCTGGCACTTCCACGGATTGAGGCTTTAGTCGGTAAGAATCCGACACTACCTTTCATGACATTCGGGCGGTGCCTTCTTGAAGAATTCCTCACTCCCATCGATTTCATCAATTTTTTTCAAAAGGAGCAGTACGAATAAATGCAAAAGTAAACGGGTGATCACGAAACTTTGAGTTAAGCAACGCATTACATGTGCCCGACCTACGAACAACCTTAATGTCGGTCAGCAAAATAACAAACTATGGAAACAAAGAACTATTCTAAAAGTTCCAGAAGATATTGTCCAATGATAATATTCGGCACACATGGTGAAGTCAAAATGATAGCCGATCGAATAGGCGACTTATATTACTTAGTGCTCGGCCAAACTGAAGAGCGGGTGGGCGTCAAGCGGGCGACGAGCGAGCGGGCGATTAATTTAAACACCCAACTACGATACAAGTGGCCACATTAAACTTCAGGATGCTTTTCATGTTTTCGAGATTTTTTCAAAAATAAACTTGTTACGCCTATGTTTTTTACCAGGTTGAAAATTAAATTATTTTTAATTCATGCATAATAAGCACCGTCCCGCTGGCGTGAGTTCTGCGCCTTCAGCAATACATTAACCGAATTTGTTATGCTTACCAGCTTCCGTCGCGTGTGAAATCCAACAGTCAGCGTTTGATAAATATTATTATGCTTTACCAACTCCGCCGTAACCGTGGGATTATTTACGATTCAGCGTCTGGATTTACAGACAGTAGGCGAACCCAGCGTTGAAGGGGGGTAATAGAAAGAATACATAAGAGACACACACGTTGAAGAACAGGAGTCCCTAACAAACCCTAGAATTGGTAACCAGCCTTCGCGAATCCAATTAGAATTTGAAATTGTTTAAGCAAGTGCTTGGTTAATTACGGTTTCGGGATTCAATGAATACAAATTGTGATATGTGGCTTCGATGGAATTAAGAGTCGCGCGAGTTGTTGGTAACCATTTGGTTGTCAGCTCACTTAACAGTGTAGTCCTCACGGAACATACTCACTGGGATTAAGATGATAAGTATCGACAATCAGTATTAATTGGGAAGCGCGCAGTAGCGACTTACGATGACAAGTTTGGGTTAACTTCAATTTGGAATAAAAAGTGTATGGAAACTGCTCGAATATCCACGGTAGCTCGAATATCCGACTATGTAATCAACTTGTATTATTACCAATTTTTATGGAACAACATCCGAAATTGTCTGGGATCGATGGAAATGGATTTGTGTTTGTGTGTGGCGGCAAATGGTCCGCAGTGGCATGGCAAAATTAAGTGCGAAGGTTAGTTTGAACTTGGCTTTTGGTAATGCGAAATTGGAAGCAAAATTAGAACGATTATGTAAGATTGTTGTTTGATAAAATTGTTGTACTTGTGAACGTTAGGTAAGCTGGATCCAAGCCGTTTTACTATTTTTGTAATATTTAAAAATTTAGTTGTTTGATGCACGTATTAAACAATTAAAATTATTTTATGTTTTATTGCCTTGCATTACAGACACACCCCCCTGACATGCTCTCCGGTTTCCGTTTTTATTTAAAATTTGTTTGAAAAAAATTTGAAAGACAAATTAACGTAACAAACTCCATTGGAAATAGGAACTCCCATTCAATAAAATATTTCTTTTGACTTTGGATAATGACATATATTATTATGTATTTGCACTACCGACAGTTACAAGTAAACAAGAAAAACTGAACAATTTCGCGATTTATCACCTTCAGTATGTCCACCAAATCGCTTTATAAATAATGGCTCGCCCGCTCGACCCCCGCCAGCTCTTCAGTGTTGCCGAACACTTACGCACAAATTAGGATTAGGAAATTAGATTAGGAAAAAATAAAATAGTTCAAAAAAATAAATAAAATAATATACAATATCGTGGAAAGTCAAAAATTAAATTGTTACTCCAAGTATTGCCCTCGGTTGGTTGCGCATGAATGGATTAACGAGATGCTACTCCTAGAACGGTCTCGATGACAAGCATGAATGTTGAAAAATGTTGAAAAATTGAAAAATTATCAGAAGAAGAATGAATTTTTTGGCAAAAAAATAGTTTTTCAGCGTCCCAGAGCCTTCTCGTGTCATACTTCGATGAACAGCCCCGGGCTGTTTTCGGGCAAAATCCCAGAATTTGCCCTCCCGCCCGGCGCTGTTACCTACAAGTATAGTTCAGCCGTCGGTTCGGTCATCTCTTATACTTGACCTGTTACCGTTTCGTCCCGACCTGTTTTCGCATACGGGCATTCCCTATACATTTAGTATCGGGCGGAGACGTTCCAGCTCCCGACAGTTTAACTTTTGTTAAAGTGTCGCTAACGCTCGCTAAACTTCACTTTGGGCATTTCTTATACAATCTGAATTCAATCGGAAACAGATCAGTCCGGCTAACCTGTTACATGCAAACCCAAAGCATCAACCGGTTCTAAAAGTAGGTTTTAAAGGTTCAAAGGGTCCAAAAACGATAGATTTATAATACAGTTTCAAATGCAGATGCAGCAGTAGTCCCTTTCAAGAAAGCAATTAACGGACCCCAATCTCGAGAATGGCACGAGGCAATGGTAAAAGAAATTAAATCGTTTTTCAAAAACGAAACTTGGGACTTTGTTAATCGACTACAAAATTACAAAAAATACAAAATTACAAACAAAATAAATTCAAAGTTGATGGCACTTTGCAAAAAAGACAAGCACCACTGGTTGCTGAAGGTTTAAGTCAAAAAACCCGGAATGCATTTCAACGACACTTTCCCTGCAGTTACCCGCCTCAAGGTGGTTACATGCACTTGCGTTTTGCGGAATGCGGAATGCGATTTTTGTTCTGATTGGTTAAATTTGAACGCAGTGTAAACGGCTATTAAGTATTTTAAGATTTTGCGATAATCGCAAAACTTGAGATGGTTTTGATTGGTTAAATTTGAACGCAGTGTAAACGACACTTTACTAATGTAAGAATTTGCGATTTTCGCAAAACTTGAAATGGTTTCAAGATTTTACGGATTCCGTTGGTCATTTCTTGAAATACGCATGCGTTCAGATGCAATTTTTCAAATTTTTCAAAATACCTACTTGTCGATTTCAAATTGATTTTAAAAACATTACAAAATCTAAAAGCATTACCAATATAATAAAAAACTATTTTTGTATACATATATAAATATGAATTTACAGCTATTTATTATGTTATTACAATACAATTATTACAATAAATAAAGTGCTGTTTTTATCGTTTTAATAATAAAGTAATAGAATATCATGAGTGAAGAACAACAAGAGGTATGTATTTATAATGTATATTTTAATTTAATTTGAATAAAATGTGTATTAATTTATTAAATATTTAAGCAATCTGGAAAACCACAGTCGGAGGACAGTGTGGTCGAGGTCCTAATTGGATTAATCCAAAACAAACGACCGTTGTGGGATCATAGATTACCTATTGTAGAAAGAGGAAAATCAGAAAAAGACAAACTATGGACCGAAATCTGGAAGGAAATGGGATGTAATAATTTATAAATAATTAATTATGAGCTTGAATTAAATTGTAGAACTCTTTCATTTTAGGTACATTGCCAATGGACACTTTACAAAAAAAGTGGAAAAATTTGAGAGATCAATTTATGAAAACTAGGGCACAAGTGGAGTCATATGTGCCTAGTGGTCATGATGCTGAAATTTCCAGCAAAAAGAAAATATGGAAACATTACGAAAGCTTAAAATTTTTGCACGATACAGTTCAGCCTAGGCAGTAAGTATTTTATAATAAGTATAAAAAAAATAAACTACTATGGAAATATAATCTCTTTAAAAATTGTAGAACATCCAGTAATTTACAAATAAATTTATCGATGCCAAACAGTCCATCAACTTCGAATGTATCGGATGAGTCGTGTGGAAACTTTCTAGACATTACTTCGCCAATACCAACTCCGGGGAAGAAAAGGAAAAGAAAACAAGGTATATGAGTGAATATTATGTTCACAAAGTGATAACGTTACATTGTGGAAAACTTTATACTGTATTTTTCCATTTTCAGAAACCTTTGAGGAGACGTTGATACAAGTATTGGAGAAACCAATAGTGGTGCCACCACCAACGCCAGCACCTCAACTTTCACCAACTATGTTGATGGTGTCATCTTTATTGGATAAGTTGCCAATGAAGGTAAGAATGCAGGCTGAACGTGATATTATCAACAAATTATACGATCTTGTAGAGGAGCATTTAGAATAAGTTTTTAAAAATTAAGTTACAATAAGTATGTTTTATGAAGAATTATTTATTTATATTAATAAAATAAGAAATACAGCAAAAATTATTATTAAACAATATCTTAATTCAATTTTCAGCAAATAACTTAGCAGCCGACTCGGATATCGTCCATGAATATCATTTGACGGTATACATATTATAAATTATATGCCACATAACACATCGCTCAATAAGTCCGTAGGATAGCTAATAAAACAACAATATTTTGACATAATTTGAATTTATTCATCAATATAGTTTCCTTTTGAGGCGATACAGTCAGTCCAACGCTTCTCTAACTTTTCGATACCATGTTTGTAGAACGATTTATCCGAGAACAGCCAATAATCGCTGGGGGCCAAATCTGGCGAGTACGGTGGATGGGGCAACAATTCGAAGTGCAATTCATTCATTTTCACCATCGTTTTCATCGACTTGTGACATGGTGCATTGTCTTGATGAAAGAGAATTTTTTTCTTCTTCATGTGCGGTCGTTTTGCGTCGATTTCAGCCTTCAATCGTTCCAATAATGCCATGTAATATTCGCTGTTGATTGTTTTACCTTTCTCAAGATAGTCTATGAACAATATACCATGACTATTCCTATTATTTATTCCATTGCGGTTCTATTGGGTTTTCGTACATAAAATATTCGGTTAGAGCTTCCCGGACATTTGCAGCATTTCGACTGTAGGAGTTGCCACCGACCTGTCCAATTCTTTCAAGATTACTCCTAGATTCTCTTCGCCACTCTCCTTCTATGATATTGCCAGCACCATCTTCTCTATCTATAAAATTATTTGGACAATATCTTCTTTCGTCATCTTTATTTTTGTCTCTTATTCTCAAGAAGTTGTGGAGACATATTGTTGCTTTCACTATTGCTTCCACAGTGTCTAGCTTTGCCAATATGGGCTTTCTAAAAATCCTCCACTTCGCAGCAAGAATGGCAAACCCATTTTCAATAGTTCGTCTGGCACGACTTAATCTTAAAAAAATGACAATAGCAAATTAATATTGAATACGTACTTTTTGCAAATTTGTTATTAGATTTTTAGAATGTTAATTTATTACCTGTAATTAAAAACACGCTTTTCCTGACTTAAAAATCTTCCTGGATATGGTCGCATGATAGTGAAGCTTAACGGAAAAGCTTCGTCTGCCACTATAAAATATGGTAGTGGTTCTCCACCTTCAACAATTTCCCTTGCCTCTGGAAGATTTAATGAATTTTGGAATAGCTTTTGGCCTAATGCACTCTGTCGGAAAATTCCACCATCACTTTGCCTTCCTTTAGCACCGATATCAACTATTGTAAAACAATAATCTGCATCGCATAATGCCATTAACACTATGCTAAAAGTGCCCTTATAATTGTAAAAATCCGAACCACTGTTTGGAGGTGCCTATGAAAATAAGACTATTATTAAACGACTTGAACAGAACTAGAAAATGTACACCTACCTGAATAACTACATGTTTGCCGTCAATTGCTCCAATGCAGTTAGGCATATTCCATTTATCGTTAAAACCCTTTGCTATATTTTCCCAATCTTCTCTCGTGGGTTGTAATAGCAAAGGGCTTTCTTCCTTCACAACTTGCCAGATGCAATTGCAAACAGTATTTACAGTTTCCGATACAGTACTAACACCAATCCGAAATGCATACGAGATTGATACCATGCTATCACCCGATGCAAGATATCTAGAATAAAAAATCAAGAGTTAGTATTATCTCGTATCATTACTACGATTATTTCACAATTTTACCTTAACGTTACTGCTAACATCTCAGATGGTGAAATTGGCTCGGTGCTATGATGTTGTTTCATTAAATGTGGCCCTATTTTGTATAATAACACATCAAAGTCTTCTGGCAACATTCTCAAGTAATTAAAATATTTGCTGACATCGTTTAATCTCATCTCGTTGATTAAATTATGATAAGCACCTTGTTGTCTTCTGTTTTTAAAAATATCCCGAACAGCACAAGATCTATTTTTCTTGCGTTGATTCATCTTATGTAGTATATAAGCAGCTACAACCTTCCTCCTGCGTTCTACTTCCACATACACTGAATAATTATTTTCCATTGCAACACAATTTTTCGTTTTCAGAAAACGCCGTCTTCACAACGATAAACACTAGTATAAACTATAAACACCTAATTATAACCTAACTATTTTTAGGTTATTCTAGAATTGCCAATCTGACTCGACCAATTTCTACAAAACACCCTATTAATTTATGAAAAAGTTACTAAACTTTCGCATTCCGCAAATCGCAAGTGCATGTAATGACCTGTTAAATTTTTGCGGAAAACGCATTCCGCATTCCGCAAAACGCAAGTGCATGTAACCACCTTCAGTTCGATTAGATTAGTTTCCGCGATAGCAGCTCAACATGGAATGGTGATACATCAAATCAATGTGGCAAGCGCATACTTGAATGGTAAGTTAGAAGATACCATCTACGTATATGAAACCTCCAAAATAATTAGCGCAGATTCTGGAATCGCCCTCCGAAGAAGCCACATCCAAATTAGCCACGAAGGCTAAAAGTATGTCTACTCAAGAAATCGTTGTACGGATTACAACAAGCGAGTAGAAGCTGGTTTAAAAAGTTAAATGAAATACTATGTGAACTTAACGCTAAACCATCACAGTCGGGATCCCTGCTTATACCGCTTGGATCGAGATATTCTTATAGTTTCAAGAGACAGAAAGGCAATCACCAATCTTAAAGCAGAACTATCTAAACGATTTGAAATGAAAGATATGGGGAAGGGAGAATGCTGTCTTGGAATTAAGTTTTCACAAAATGGCGAACAGATCGGACTACACCAAAAAACAAACCAGGTGGGCATATTGAACAACTTAATTCAAATATTACAAAAATAAATAAATCGAGCTTGGATCCAGCTTACTAAAATCCTAAATCAAAATCAACAATTACAAAAGTTAAGTATACAAAATTTCCACAATTTTCAAATATCAACAGTCTACATAAATTTTGAATTTATCAATTTTCACTGAACTTGGCCCATGCCAATCGGAGTTACCACGACACTTTTCCATAATCGCAAAAATCTCCGGATGTAGTCCCAAACTTAACTTAATAATACAAATTTTTACCTTACAAAGTCAGATACGAGTACCATCAGATTTCTTAAGCAGTTTCCAATTCTTACGGACTTGCCAAAATATATCTCAAACAAATCTAGATGCCCTTCGGCCTGAATTTACCATGGCGCGCCTTCCATAAATTACCTATATTATGTTGAAGTCGATTACAGAACATCTTAAGCCCGCCTCACACGACGTTTGTTTTGCTGATGGATTGCTTGCTTGCTTCGCTGCTGGCTACGGTGCTGGCTGCCCTGCTGGAAAATGACGTCACTGCTGGCTTGCTTGCTTGTTTTCGTGCTGGATTTCTGTGATAGAACTCGTGCTATTTTTGCTCCTGGTTTATGTGATGGATTTCAGCGCTAACCAATGAAAAAGTCGCGTCATGTTCGTAAACACGAGTGGTATCGAGATATGTCGAGTTTCACCATACCTACTCTACTACCTGTCACCAAATACTATAGATAAGTTATAATCCTATCTATAGTATTTGTTGTCACTACCTGAGTACGGATTGAAACTTGAAACCATAAAGCGCGTGTCAAGCCAACAAAGCACAGAAACCATCGCACCACCCAGCTGCTAGAAACCCAGCAGCCGAACAAGCAAGCAATCCATCAGCAAAACAAGCGTCGTGTGAGGTGGGCTTTAATTACGTGAGTTGGTTCCTTCAGGGACTACACGAATAAGTGAGTTGACTCAACAATCTTATTATAAAACGGCCCGCGCGACCCATACTTTCAAAAGCCGATAGTATCACAAAATTGTTCTGAATTTTCAAACATTCACAATTTTTAGAACGAATTACTGATTAATTTCATCGTGTTACAATTAAATTCGGACTACGAAGATTTAGTCCGGATTATAATAGTTGAACCATTTTTGATGATATGTGTGGTAGTCGGATCGGTACTGTCGGCCTAACGGTCGACCCGGTACTGTCGTTTACCTCTCTCGTGGCTTCCTTATATTGCAGTCTTATCGCACCCCCTTCGACACTTTGGTCGCCTGCTGTCTGCAATACAGGACGCTGAATTGTAAATTCGCACACGGTTTCAACGGAACTTATTAAGCATAATAATTATTTATCGAGTGCTGAAAAGATTAATTCCACACGATCTAGACGGGAACCTATTAAGCATAAAAATTAATTTTATTTATTAGCTGAGGAAGCATATTCCACAATCGTAACGAAAACTTAGTATGTACATACAGTAGAGCGTCGATAATCCGGATTAATTGTGACCAGACCCTGTCTACTTCTAAGCTCTAATGTATTTTAATGAAAGAATATACATATATACATTTTTTTGTAGTGGTATGTTTTTTTGACATTTATTTGACAAATAATATATATGAATTTTTGTTTTCAACTTTTGTTTTCGCCGGAATTGAATCCGGATTATCAACGGCCCGGATTTTTGACGTCCGGATTATTGATCCGATTATAAAAGCGTCCGTCCACTTTGGCGGACCTAGCAAAAAGCAATTGGTTGTTCATTTTCGTACCAACTTAAAATTTGTTGGCACTAACAATCAATAATTAAATTAAAATATAACCGGTAACGACCGAAAGTGCTGTCTCACATTTTCATGAGATCTGTGATCGGTTAATTAATTTTGATCTAGCAGTCTACTTCTCAGTGCGATATGGAAGAGTAAAGTAGTACTTAAGGTGGCGTAGCGTATAAAATAAATTTCTTGTCTCAAACATAGTAGTACTTTCAAACGCTTCACTTTATCTAGAAAGACCTTTGCTCTAAGATATAACACAGATAGAAAACCAAAAATTACAAAAATCGAATCGATAAAATCTTTTTAACATTAGTTTGATTATTTTAAGTGCATTAGAGAATTTATTTTAAATAAAATTTTTTTTTATCTTATCGACCAAGTAGTTAAGTGTTAGGTAATTGATTAATATATTCACGTAAATTTGGAAGTCGTTAAACAGTTTTGCGTGTTCTGAACAAGTTCGGGTTTTTCGATAGCAACCATGAATAACGGTGAGTTACCATTTTGTAAAATATTATTTTACACAGTTTTTAACATTAAAATTTTGAATTGAATCAGTTTATATACAAATAATATTTATAAACAATATAAATTTAAAAAAATAAAAAAAAATAAATAAAATAAAATAATTTATTTAAATTATTGAATTATTAAATTTAAATTCATTTATCATTTCAAAAAAATATTTTTAATCCTAACCTGTCAAATGGTAATTAATTTTCTAGCATTGATTTCTTCACTTTACTGTTAAAGTACTTTATATTTATTTTGTTAAATAACAATAAATTTATGTAATATGTTTAAATATATCGTGATTTTCGTGTTTAATTTCTGAAGGATTTTTCTGAAATATAAAATGGGAGAGTTAAATTTAAAAGATAACTACGCCCATATGTCGCCGTATCTAATTTTATTTTATATTGTCTTCAAATCACAAATTTTTTATTATACAATTTTTATTATTAAAAATCAACGACAATTTTGAAATCCTCCAAATAAAAGTTCAATCTCCAATTCAACTTATCAATCCAAATTTTAATTGTCCAAAATAATCTAAATCCCAAAATTTCCACAATTTAATATCCAAAATAGTAAAAATAACTTATGCCAAATTATGCCAAAAATCAATTAAAACTAAAATTTAAATTGCAAAACAATGTCAGAGACAAAAATCGATCTCTAGTTATTCTAATGTCAACTACTTCTTCTTCTTCTTTTTCGTTTTCCTCTTTGCAGAGGAGTCGTGGTCGAACTTGGTTGAAGCCAAGATGACGTTCTTTGGAATTTTAATTAGTGGGGTGGTTTCCCGTTGCCTTTCCCACAGCCCACAGATCTATCTTGGGCTTTAGATCACCAAAGTGTATAAGACGCGACCAGAATTTGAACCGCGGTTTCCGCTTTCCAGTCGGCCGGTGTAGGCTTTATGCCATATTGATGGTAACTAGTTGGCGAGAAAACCAGAGAAATCAAAATATTTACGAATTTATTCTCAAAAATCCAAAGAAAGTCACTTATCGGGAATTTGGACCTGAACAACCATCACATTGAATTTCATAAACAACCTCGATTGTTTATTGTGAAGCCAACGCCCTAAAAAAGAACATCAGTGAAATGTTTTTTATTAAGAAAAACAAACAATGCATAAATTACAGAGAGGATACACAAAAATTAAGTATTTTTTATGGAAACCTCATTAACACCAAGTAATTTATTTTTTGTGCGTATGGAACTTTCCTATCCGTTGGTCTTAAGTGTTCCCATTCAATTACACAGGATGATCGTTCCGCATTTTTGTGATTAGATATCTGCGTATGTCTGATGTTTATCTCAGTTTTATATATTGAATTTGAAGAAATTTTATATTTTGACTGGTTTAATTTTATAGTTGTTGTAATTTTTTAGAATTTTTTTAACTGATAGGCGTCTGTAGGCGTGTTTGATGATAAGTAGTTTGATTTTTTCGTTTTTTGTGATGCTTTTCATATTTATGGTTTTAACCTAATACTGAAGTTGAGTTTTGATTTTTAATTGTAATTTTGTAATTCTGAATATTGTATCATTTCTAGTCCTGATGAAGAGTAAACTATAAGTCGAAACGTCGACAAAAAGTTTAAGGGTTTTATTTCATTCTGACCATTGGTCCAAATTCCCGATAAGTGATTTTAGTTATAACTTATGGACGAGAAAATAATGCATAAATCTAAGGCTGGGAATCGTTGTCATTTTTGTATTCGAATATTCGTTGATCAAATTATTCGAATATTCGAATAATTCGAATATTCAAATAATTCGAATAATTATTCGAATATTCAAATAATCCGAATAATTATTCGAATATTCGAATTATTTGAATATTCGAATTATTTGCATATTCGAATAATACAAATATTCGAATAATTAATTCGAAAAATAATATTCGAATAATTCGAATATTCGAAGATTCAAATTATGTATTCGAATATTCAAATTATTATATCCCGGCTTCCCGAGCCCGAAGCGTAAATGATGATTTTGTAAACAATCGTCTTTTATTCCTTTGAGTGCCGTACCGCTTTTTGCTTTAGATAAGGTTTTCACCATCTCAATCAACGATTGAGAGAAATACAGTAAATAAATTTTACACAACGCGATGTTAGAATATTACAAAATCCACAACGCGCTGTAGATATAAATTGTAGAGGTTATATTTTTTTTCAATTTTCAAATTTTAAAAAATCCAAAACTTTGAAATAGATTGGTTTCTTTTTAAAACAGATTTAGAGGTTTTCTGGAATGAATAATTCCAATGGAGAAAAACGAAATCTTACCAAACAGCAGTTGCATTTGGTACAAAAAAAGTTTGCTTACTCAGAAAAATATTCTAAATTTAACTTTATGAGCTATAAATAAAACATGATTTAAGAACTTCGTTATCTATGAAATTTTTTATCAAAGGGAGCACCACCATTACTTAATACTCCAAGTAGGTTCTCGACAATCATGTTTGTTAATGTATTTACAAATTTTAAATCTAATTTGGATCTTATCGATTATTATTATTATTGTTGTTACAAATGAATTAAATTTTAGTATGCCACATTGCTTAATTCGATTTTTTTTTCAAGGTGAATTAAAATATGACGAGGAAAAATATATTATCCATATGCCGAAAGAGGAATGCTACTCAAACTCGGGGGGCTTGGGAAAACTTTTTTACAATCAAATGAAGAAGCATGGAAATACTTTAGCCCAGGTAACCTGTACTTTCGGCAGCTCATTATGACCCATCCCACACACTTTCTGGTAGATACCGGAAGTTGCTTACTCGAGATTTTGTCCCGTTTTGCGATATTTGGGCTAAGCATATGCTTTCGCTCTCTAGCCGAGAGTTTCCCGAATTGGACCATTGCTCCATTTTCTTTTCGTTTTATAAATAATTATATTAACTTCGTAATTATTTAGATAGATGGACTAACTGGAGAAGAAGATACGTATGCACAACTTTTGCAACGAAGTATACGAACGGCAATCAAAATTCGATCCAAAGGTGTTAAAAGAGATGATATCCTAACAATTTTGAGTTACAATAACTTAGATGTTATCGTACCGTTTATTGGTTCCTTATTCCTCGGCATCAAAGTAGCAAAAATTGATCCATCATTATCGATAGACGAAATAATAAAACTGTTAGCAACACTAAAGTCAAAAATAATTTTTGTTGATCTGGAAAATTTGGATGTTGTACGAAAATGTTTAAAAGATTCTGAAGTGGATACGGAAGTTGTAGTTTTTGGTAAATCTTCCTCCCACAGCAAGTTTTCAGAATTTTTAAAAGAGTCTAAAGATGAAGAAAGCTTTGAACCAGTAGAAATTACAAACCTTATGGAAACCATGATTATCCTTTTTAGTAGCGGTTCTACAGGTTTACCTAAAGGAGTGCGTTTGCATCATTACTCTTTTGTGTGTCACGCGTACCAATTTGAGTAAGTTAAACTGGGTTTTAATGTCCAGTTAAACCTTGGTTGGCTAACCAACGATTTAACCATAACGTTGATGTAGTTAATCATATGAATATTTTAGAAAACCCAAAAAATGCACTAAACATTTTTCAGAACTAAAATGTTTTTAAGTTAACACATGTGAAATATACTGTAAGTATAAATTCGCAAACGTTTTCACCATACTATGGCATCATCAGGCGATGAATTAGGATTTTTAGGAATTAGGATGAATTTACATGTGTTAACTTAAAAACATTTTAGTTCTGAAGTGTTTAGTGCATTTTTTGGGTTTTCTAAAATATTCATATGATTAATATCGAGTTACACTACTTGAACCCGGTACGCGACAACTGGGCGAGTCCCACTGGGCGACGTATAACTGGGCGACGTGTAACTGGGCGATGGGTAAACTGGGCGACGGTCAACCGGGCGACGGACAACTGGGCGACGGGTGAACTGGGCGATTGGTAAAGTGGGCGACGGTCAACCCCGGCGACGGACAACTGGGCGACGGGTGAACTAGGCGATTGGTAAACCGGGCGACGATCAACCGGGCGACGGACAACTGGGCGATGAGTAAACTGGGCGACGGGGAAACAGGGCGACGGGTAAATCGGGCAGCACTACTGTAAATTCCGGACATTCAAAAAAGGAAATTCTTATAATATATTTATGTAATACTGGTAATTTTCTATAAAATCTATTAACAATTTAAAAAATAATTTATTATTATTTATTTATTATAAAAAACTAAATTTATCAAAAAAATTAATTCATATTATAATTATGGGATATCGTAATTGGTAACCTTATTTAAGATTCTTATATCAGCTTGCAGGTAACGTTTCCTTTTTGTTGTTACTTGGTGACCAGCAAGGTGTCTCTCATATTCAACATCGTAACCCTTTTGAATTGAATTTAGTTTTGACCAGTTGACCATCGCCCAGTTTCCCAATCGCCCAGTTCACCCGTCGCCCAGTTGTCCGTCGCCCAGTTACACGGCGCCCAGTTGCACGTCGCCCAGTGGGAGTCGCCCAGTTGTCCGGGTCCGACTTGAACCACGTATCAATCGATTATTGATCTAGTTAGTTAACATCCCAGTTGGTATAGTTTCTTCATTTCATAATATTGGAAATTAGAAAAAAAACGACATTGCTTTTCTGACGTAAAAATAACGTCAATATTTAGTCATCAAAAATAAACGTGATTTTGACGTGTTCCGTCAATAGCCTTTAAAGTACAGAATGCTATTTAAACAATTGAATTTTAGGAAAGACTTCAACAAAGGCAATATTCTGGTTTTCTCTTCCATCTATTGGATTTCTCAAACCAGTATTATCAATTTAAGTATTATGACTGGCAGTTGCAAAATTGTTGTGCCACATTTTGACAAAAATATCGTATGGGGCTTACTATCAAAATATAAGGTAAGCTTTCCAAAATTCCTAAAAGATGATGCCTTTATTAAATTGTTTTCTAAGGTTAATTTAATGCTTTTAACGCCCTTCCATGCAATAATGTGGAGCAATGCTGATAAGCCTAAAGGAATTGATAAAGTGCCCCTGAAATTATGTTATGTAAGTGGTCAAGCGGTTCCTAGAGAACTCATGGTGAAATTGAAAAGTATGATGCCCGATTGCTACATTATGCAAGCAATGGGTTTCACCGAACTAGGAGGACGTGGATTTTTAATGGAAGCGAAATTGGCATCCCAATATGATCCTGAAAAGTTACTAACCTCGGTTGGAAAACCAGGATTGGGAATATCGTATAAGGTAAAATACAATAATTTAATACTCAATTTCGATACTTTTTAAAACTGTTCTTCCAGATAGTTGACGTAGATACAGGGAAAATTCTAGGTCCTAATCAACCAGGAGAATGCAGATTAAAATCGGTATTTCTCATGAACGGTTTGTTTGCTTTAGATAGTTCAAATGTTTATGATTCTGATGGATGGTTCAAAACTGGAGATTTGATGTATTATGATGAGGAACATTACTTTTACCACGTCGAACGGCTGAAAGAAATATTTTGGTTTCAAACCCAAGAAGTTCAACCGGCTATTATTGAAAAAGTTCTTTTATCGCATCCGGACATTCAGTATGCTGCAGTTGTGGGAATACCACATTTTAGAGATCTCGATCATCCTGCAGCTGCTGTTGTTTTGAACGACTCTCATAATATAAAAGTTACACCAAAAGAAATTGAAGATTATGTTGCCGAAAGAGTAATTGATACACATAGACTAAGAGGTGGCGTAAAGTTCATTAAAAACCTTCCTCTTACCAGTTCTGGAAAAATTAGAAGGAGAGAAATTCAAAATATTTTGATGAAGGACTAAAGTAAAAACAATCGCTTAAAAAAATTAGAATAATTTTTAAAACTTCTGAAATTTTACTTCATTGCTACAACTTTAGTATTAGATATATTTATAATCAATTTTGATAACATAATTGTATTAGGTTTTTAAATAAATTAATGCAAAATAGGTATAATATTTGTCAATTTATCTTTACCACTTAGTCATAATAGATTGTAAGATCCGACTGCGACGCTAACATTAAAGCGGAATTTTCTCGTTGGATGCACAAGATACATTAATTAATAGTAGAACCGTCAATCATCATAGGCCACACCTCTAAAACATCTCCAACCACTTAAAGAATGGTACGTGACATTTGGACGCCACCGTTTGGCCGATTGGGTTCTTTAATGGCGAAAGTTATCCTTAGATCTCTGGTCAAAGTTGACCTGCGGATGGGCTCGGGTTATCCACTGGTTAACTTTGTAGAACATGCGCAATCGAATTTATTATGACAGTTGAATTGAATTCAGGGCTTATTTCGATCCATGCATCGTTTTTAAATTTCATATTAGTTCCGTCTTTTTTTTTATTCTTTTGTTTGTGATTCAACTCTTGTTCGATATCAAATAAGACATCTTTGTCGAAGTCGGTGAAATTTTTACTTTTTTTATTCAAATCTATTTTATTTTTACGTACAAAATAATTTATTTTCAAATATTTTTATTAATAATAATAATAATAATAAAAATAATATTATATTTAAACTTTTCGGCAAAACATTTAAATTTATAACAGATTTTTGCCAACATAAAATAATAAAATTACAAAAAAAACTGGTTAATTTGAAGTAACTACTGCATCCCCATCTACCGGCAATTCAATCAAGCGAGTTACAAGAGGTTAGTTATCCTCTAGTAGTTGGTGGTTTCAGAAACCCATCTTACTTTAACCTAAGGATAACTTTAACCTTTGATTAGCTGACCAGAGGATAACCAGAGATCTTCAGAAACCGGGCATAAGTGGTTGGAGATATTTTAGAGGTGTGGCCTATGATGATTGACGGTTCTATTTATAATTGGCACGCACTCTAGCTCGAAAATTTAAGACGGCCAACGAGTTGGGAGGGATGGTAAAAGAATTAAAAACCTAAAATGTCCTCAGTCCTTTGAAAAATGTTGTGTTAGTGGCCTAGATAACTGGTTCAATAACTCTAGTGGCCAGGCCGCGGTCTGGGTGGCAGATTCGTGGAAGTCATGAGCAAGAGCAGTGGGGAGTGTTATGTGGGGAACGGCCCCAATCGGCTTGGCCGTTTCGCCGCAGCCGTTTCGGCGAGGGTCTAGTTCGGCGCAGCCGTTTTGACCCGAGTCCGGTTTGGCGCAGGCCCGATTTGGTGCGAGTTCCGTTCGGCGCAGTACAGTTCGGCGTGAGTACAGTTCGACGCGAGTGTTTTTTATTCTATCTGAATTATAAATGAATTATTAGGAATGACACATCCCACTATATGGCAATTCATTAATGGGTTAAAAAAAATTCAAACACAGCAAGATGTAGTTTATGCGCGACTTGTTGCTGGAAATCCTCCACCATTAAAACTAAAAAATACAGAGACGCGGAAAAAAGAATCGCAACACTAGTGGAAGATTTTGATAACCGCGATATCATCGATTTTTTACGCGAATTAGCGCATAAGTTTTTTTAATTATTTGTTTTTGTTTATTTATTTCTTTAATAAAATTTATTTTTTAAATAATTTTTTTAAATCAAATTAGAATTAGAACAAGATTAAAAATATAGTAACTGTACCCGCGCCGATCTAGACTCACGCCGAAACGGGTTTGCGCCAAACTGTACTAGCGCCGAACTGTACTTGCGTCGAACCGGTTTTGCGTCGAAACGACTGCGGCGAAATGGTTGCGTCAAAACGGCTGCGCCGAATAGTACCCGACCCGTTATGTGCGGGAGGATTGACAAGAAATGATCTACTACAGTTGCTGCTTTTTACCAAAGACACTCCAGGACGCAATCGACCAATTAATGGAAGCCATACACGCAAAGACACACTCCCAACACTAGTAGGGAGGATTTTAATGCGAAATCTCCTAAGTGCGGCTCCACACTATGGGAGATAGACGCGGATTAATACCTACTGACAGAATCCATAGCGACACTAGACACAGTGGTGAGTAACGTGGGGAGCAACCCGACATTCTATAGAGAGGAGCAGCAGAGTAGATAGTGGATGATACATTCGCGGCGGCTAGCATCCAGCACAAAGTTATTGGGTGGGAGGTGTTAAATGACGAAATGGGAAGTGACCACTGGTACATTACGTTTCTACTGCAAGCTACACAAACCCTAGCAAAAGAACCGAGAGGCTGAAACACCAGAAAAATAAATAAAGAAAAGGTAAAACAAATGGTACAAGGTATACCTTGCGGGTCAATAAATACTGCGGAAAAATTGATGGAGGAAATGACAAAGTATGCGACTCATTCGAAAAAATGTGCATTGGTGGAACGAAGAGATTGCGAGGCGAGAAAAAAGTGTGTTTCTCTCAACAGGATCTACATACAAGCGACATCGAGGTAGAAACCGGCAAGAAGAGGCGGAGACAGCCAACGAACGAAAAGTGTGTACTCAGAGGCTTTGAGGCAGTCTAACATCAGAGAGAATTGCAAAGATTGTCAGCACCCTGTTCCCCATCCATGATAAGATCAACTGGGAAGACGGGGACCGTAGAGAAATCTTCCAGTCGTTTACTGAAGAAGAGCTAAGCTAAGCTACAAAAAAATGTCCATCGGGAAGGCCCCAGGACCCGATTGTGTGCAAACGAAAGTTACCAAAATTATAGCAGAAGAACATCCCGGAACGATATTGAGGTTATAAACGCCTATGCATCCCGCGCCGAGTTCCCAAGATTTGTAAAAGGGCGATGTAGGTGCTAAAAAGAAAGGGCGATAAGCCTTTAGAAGATTCTTTGCTTGTACAGGCCAGTATGTCTTTGTCTTTTAGATAATATGGGGAAGCTGTACGAACGACTACTGCACAATAGGTTCTCAGAAGAAGCAGTGCGAACTGCATATCTCGGTGAGAACCAATATGGGTTCAGGAAGTTGATAAGAACAGGAGCGGCACATGGAGAAAGCGAATCTAATTGTGGCCCTGATAACCTTCGACATCAAAAATTCTTTAACTCTGCGAGTGGAGGCACATATAGTGGAGACAAGGGGTAAATATTTCGAAAATTTTGTGTACACTTATTTGGAATTCCCTTGGAAATCATAGAAATTTTTTAGATTGAAACTAATTTGAAAATCAAGGGCAGATCCAAGCAAAGTTCATGCAAGGGGCAAATATATTTTTATATGAATTTAGGTATATTTTTGAAATTAACAAAAATGTTCTTTAGATTTTGTTGGTTTTTGTCATGAAGAGGGTGTCAGATACACCGTTATCGTCCCTCCTTCCAGCCGCCCTTGCCAGGCAAATTCAGAATATTTCAGGAAAGCCAAGAAAATCTCAGAAAATTTAAAAAGCTAAAAAATTAACCCGTAAAACCAAGTTTTTCACTATAAATCCTTTACAAAAGATTAAAAATTTAATTATTGGCAATGAACCATAAAATTTCAAGTTTTTCACTTTTTTTCCGGAAAATGTGAAAATTTTCTTTTGGCAAAGTGTATTGTCATCCGAGACGAATCCATGTTCAAAATTTCAGCTCGATTGGATAGCGCGAACTGGGTCAAATTTGACTTTCTAAGTTTTGCCGTATTCAAACATTCAATCAAACAGAAAGGTGAAACTAATAGCATTTATTTTATTTAAAAATAAAGCTCATCTGGAGTATTCTTAAAATTTCATAAGATTTTCCTTCACTTTTGAATATCACGATTTCCCCTCGTTTCCCAGCATCAAAGTAGGGAGAAATAAGAAGTTTTAGAATCTTCGAAAATTTCAAGAAATCCATGGAAATTTTACAAAATTCAAGAAAATCTTGATAAAGAAAAATTTTAGAAAACGTAGAAAATTCTAGGATATCTTAAGAAATCTAGAAAAAAGAAAAATACAAGAAAGAAATATTCGAAAATTCTAGGACATTTTTAAAAATCTATAGAAAATTCTAGAAATCTTCGGGATATTAAGAAATTCTAAGAAATGAGAAATCCGAAAAAATGTTCAAAATTCTAATATACCTTAAGAAATCTCGGAAAATCTTAACAAAGCCAAGGAAATCTTGAAAAAATCCCATCTATAGTACCTATTCTTAAGATTTCCTATTTCTTAAGACTTCCAGAATTTTCTCAAATTTCTCTTCACTTGTAGCAGATTTTCTACAAAGCAGATTCAGAAAAAATTCATAGAGATAAGTGAGGCTGGCTGGGAGAGGCAAAATACATATTTTTTGATTAGAAGTTAGGTATATTTTCAAATTTTAACAAAATTTAGTAATTTTATTTGTTTTGATTTACCTCGTTACCTCTTCCTTGTTGAAAATCATTGGAATTCTTTGAGAATCTGAGAAAATCATTGGAATTCCGAGTCCCGTGGACAAAATTATTTCGAGAAATTTACCCTTGATGGAAAATCTTAGTGGCAATAATAAAGAGCTACTGGTCAGAGAGAATAGATAATTTGCCATGTTCGCGTCTGCCAAAACAGCAGAGGGATTGAGCAGGGTGGTCAAGAAGTCAAACGTTACAATCAATATGATACTGAAATGAAGCGATGTTGATTACTGGTAGGCGGAAAGTAGGAAATTTTGCATTCGATAGGGGTACACCCAAAGAAAAATATAAAGCGGATAGATGCTGCAAGGCATTACGGACGCTAATACCTAATATAGGAGGCCCAGAACTACATTGCAACGGTGATACAATCAATCATCCTCTACAGGGCTCCTATGTGGGTTCCGGCGGTTTGTGTGCAAAAATACCGCAACATGATATCGAGCCTCGGTAAAAAGACTATAATAATTATTACATGTTCGAGTAGTAGTTGCTTGCAAGAACCATATAAGTGCTATTTTTATCTTCTGCCCATACCTACAGTCGATACTTCGCCCGATCTCGTACTTGAGTCAGACTTAAGTACGAAATCGACCAATCAAAATAAACAATTGAGTACTTAAGTCGTGCTCAAGTTTTGCTGGAGCCAAGCATCGACTATAGGTACGGGCATAAGTTAATTGTCGATTAAGTTTCTGGAGAGTGGGCCTAAGGTACATGGAGGTAGATAGCAGGCATAGTGAAATGGTATAAATCGATACGAACATCTAAAGTGGCTGTCGACAGAATTCCTGAACCTTCAGTGGAAGAACAGACTTCTTCAGAAGAGGACGAATGACATAAACTACAATATTTTAAGTTTCAAATCCGAATTTTATATTATCACTCAACATTAAAGTCGGATTTTCTCAAAACCATCAGTTTGGAGTTATCTTGTTTTAGCTTCAAACCTACGAAATATTCTCTCGCAAATCTGGTTGATGCGCTCCTTCTTATTCTCTGGAGTGGGAGCCTGAGACTTCCTGCTGCTTAAGGCATTTTTTAAGTCCTTTTCTGCTGGCATCTTAAATTTGATTTTGATTTCTGAAGTTGCTGTTGTGGTGTACACTTCTTCGTATTTCAATTTCGGTAATTTTTTCCCCTTACGTGTTAACTGATCTAAACTCGAATCCAGATTTTAAATATAGTAAAACAAAAAAAAAAACAAATGCGAGATTTTGAAAACATAATAAACACAAAACAGAAATTGTATAATATTCCTAAAATGCTGCACGTAACAAATAAATAATTTTATTTGAATAACGTAAAGCTTGTAACGTGTGTATTAATTTATTAAATTTGCTACACATCATATAAATATTAATTTATATAATAATAACAATAAATATAAATATGTGACCTAAATAATACTAAAAAATACAGACACTCCATTTTTTACAATAAAACCGATCTAGAAACTAACAAAAAAAAAATAACAACAGGATAAAGTAAAAAAATCACAGCTTAGGATAGTCCAATGTTATTATTTTCTAAAAATGCTCAACGTTAATAATTTGAAAACTACAAATTCAAACTGTTAAACAATATCCTATTAATGCGTGAAAATTTATTTAAAAAATTCTATTCACAGAGTCGGACTTAAAATTTAAATGGTCAAAACCATTCGATTACAATTTTTTTCCTAAAATTATTTCATTTTGGTACAGAAAAGTTTATGCTAAAATTTATTAGTGAACACGTGTACGTAAGTTCTGTAATTTTTCACACGATGGTGTTTTTATGCTTTGAGCGTTTTGGTATAACGCAGCATCTCCAAAATTACGCGCCTTCCACATCATGGAATCGCCTAGTATTCACAAATAAGAAATAAGTATCTATAATATAGAATAAATGAATTTAAAATACTTACGATAGTTCTTCTCCCTATAGCAGGAATGTCGCAAATTGGTGAGGTAGTCTTCCTCGATCGACACTTCTAAACGTCTAACCGATCCTTGATATTCGGTGTGGAAGTTGTTCTTAACGTAGTACGGAATGTTTAGGTTGTCAGTATTACGCATAACTGTGTATTTTCTGTTGAAACAAAAAATTAAAAAGGAAGTAAGGTAAAAAGATCAGCACAGGGAAACGGCCTTTGCATCGAATATATAAAATAATTCAAAAATCGATGCAAAGGCCATTTCCCAATGCTTACTCGACTATAGCTTTTGTAAATAATTTTGATAAGAGTAATAACTTACGAAGTCGGTTGAAGGCTGTAAGCCGGATCAGAAATAAATAAACTTGAAGCCATCGATAAGAGAATTGCAAGAAGAATAGGCAGCAATTGAAAGAAAGCTGCAAATCCGCTAGTCTGTGTCTGTGATATAAAAAATCATTTGAGTATTTTTGTTTACATTTTTCAATGGCTGTATTTTACCTCCCGAGGTGTGTGATGTTGTTCACCGGAACTCGCAGTTTGTCTATAAACACGACCATTACGTCGAACAAAAACGTTTGCGTTACTAAATCCTCCACCAAAGAACATGTTGAACAATTCCTCTGCTGTTGCGTCAGATTCAAAACCTCTCGAGTATGATGCACGATTATTGTAACTGCGTGACATACGTTCCTCATCAGAACCATGTAAATCATATTGTTTACGTTTTTCTGGATCAGTTAGAACAGCAACGGCATTTCCTACACAAATAAAAAGGTTAATACAAAATTTATTCATAAGTAGTAGGTAGGTCAGAATAATTGCAGTCGTTAAAAGTAAATTGTTCAACTCCCACGTACCTATCGCTTTGAAAGCTTCACTAGAACCTGGACACTTATTTTTATCGGGATGTAACTGAAGAGCCAACTTCTTGTAAGCTTTCTTTATATCCGAATCGGTGGCATCTTTATTTACCCCTAAAATTTCGTAATAATCCTTACAAGCTTTTATCTTCTTAACAGCTTCAAATTGATCTGGCGAATATTGCGGTGGTGCTGGGGGTTCTTCAGATTTGGTCGAAGGTTTTCGTTTACGAGGTTGTTGAGTTTCGGGCTCGTTCGAAGGAGCCATCAATTGCACCGATAATAACAAATCTGCAATATTAAAGACGTCAATGTCAATTGATAATGTCATCAATCAAAATTATTAACCTTTCGCACGCTGAGTAGGATACAAACGTTCAGCTTTGTGGAGAAATTTTTCTGCTTTTTCACGATTTCGTTCGCGGACGTAACCTTCTGCCAGCTCTATACAACGTTGCGCTTCGTCCCTATTCACCTCCATCTTTCAGATAATTGTATAAATTTTGATCAATAAATTGTATTATAATAAAATAGTGCTCGATCACTTTAATGTACTAAATATAAATAAATTAAATTGTAAATTACCATCTTGTCAGCTGATAACTGACGTAATGCGCATGCGGTTTGCAAGATGGTAATACTTGATACGTGGTAGTCAAGTAGTGGAAGATTTAAAAAGTTGGTAATAGGGATGCCCAAAATGTTAGCCCCTTTTCAGGTGAAATTAACGACAACGGTCAATCATGAAGGTTTATTAGCGTACACTGAAAAAAATGGTTTATCATATTGATCATATTGATCGTCATTTTTATACCGATGAACTAAATTCATCATATTAATGAAAAATTGCCACGGGCTAAGTGTTTATTTATGCTAATAAAAATTACATGAAATTAAAAAAAATACTACCAACCGACAAATTGATCGGGTCGATTTCGGTTTCAAAATTTAGGCAGGGTTGCCTTCTTCTTTTGGTTTCTTCTGCAATATGGGTTTCTTATCTTTCATGTTGGGCCTTCCACCCATTCGTCGTATTGACGCGCTTTGATTCCTATTTAAGAGAAGTGGGTTCTGGTCGTGTCTGGGTGGAAAGGCATTGTTGAAGAGAAATGCCTTCCCTGTTTTTGGCGCCTTCTGTATCTTTTGACGTCCAGAAGATTAGGATGTCTTGGATACAGGGTTTTTAGCAGAAGAGAATCTTGTTATATGAGTTGCCCGAGTGTTGTACAGGAGTTTTCATTGTTCCAGAGAATCCTCATCTGATTCAGATTCTGAGTCGAGGGGAGAGTCTTCAATAGTTATTTTAGTTTTCGGTTTTGTAGGTCAGGAAGGGACACAACAGGTCTGGTGGTGTTTTCCTGACCTACTCATCCAAGCTACACTGAAAAAAAAAGGTACATCAAAAATTCATCACTTTTCAGCCAATGGACAAAATTCATCATATTGATGAAAAAATCATTATATTGATGAAATTTGTTCGTCACTATGACGAATTCTGTTCATCGGCTAAAAAATGATTAACTTTTCATCAATATTATGAACCATTTTTTTCAGTGTAGAAGGTCGGTTTCCACAATGAAAGGCTTCTATCGCGGCTCACTCGTCTTTCATTCTGTGAATCGGTTCTTCCAAGAACCCACAAACAGGGCACTTTCCATCTGCTACTTTGCCTAAGCGCTCAAGATGCCTTCCAAATTCTCCGTGCCCAGTTAGAAGTTGTGAAATTTCAAAGGTGCCGTTGGCAGGGCGAGGTTGGTCAACTTTGGGTATGAAAAATGAGTGATTCTTCCATACACTCCGTTGTCCCACCTTTCCTGCCACTTTTTTGATATCCTGTGTTTTTCGCGTTTCTGAGATGGGTCTTGTGTCTATACTGAGTTGGATCAAAGATTTGACCCAGAAAGTGTGGAAGATTACCCTAAGCTATTCTTCTTTTGATTTCAATGTTTACCGGATGAAGCCCAGCTAATACGTTCTCCTGCACCCTCAGAGGAGACTGTCTTATAGCTAGACGGCAAAAGCCTTAAGTTGAGAGGAGTTTGGCTTTGGTGTGCCTACTGCGTATCCAGATCTCGTTTCCGTAAGCCATGACGGGGACAACCGCCCCCTGATACATCTTTCGAACAGAGTTCTGGCACTGTATATTTCAGCTAGCTTTGGCCTTTCGTTGAAGAGCCTTTACTAAGGTCGTTGCTTAACGTGTTTTTGGAAGGTAAGTGGCCGATCTACCCACACGCCTAAGTATTTAAAGTGTTCCACTAGGTACTTGAACCTTTCTATTATTTAAAATACACGGATGTCGTTGTTGTGAACTCGGTCCGGCCAATGTACATCACTTTGGTTTTGCTTTCTGAGAGTGACATTTTTGTTTTACTGAACATTTTTCCGAAGTTTCTCCTATGGTTGCCTTCTGATCCTAGTAGACGCCACCGCTCGTACGTCGTCCGCGTGTGCGTCGATTTGGACTCCATCCTTCTGAAGGGAGTCAAAGGTAGTCATGCTTCCGTTCTTTCGGGACCTAGTTTTTCTTGCCTTCTTAACTCATCGTGGGCTTTGGCCTTGGTGGACATTATTTCCACTAACATCCCTTCTATGGTCTTCCACTGTTCGCAGCCACCCGGCATCAGATTCACGATGTTATCTGGACTTAAGGTTGCCACACATTTATCTGATGTGATGTAATGTGACACGTTAAAACGCAATTTGATTGGTCAAGCTAGATCACATAACAACACGCTAGTATGAATGCCTTCATCTAAATGTTAGGAACCGGTACTGTTCTGATGCGTCACATCACATCACGTCAGACAAATATGAATCTACCTTAGGTCTGTCCCCAACTGCGTTTGAGCAGCAAGCCTCAATTCCAACCATTTGGCGCAGTGGAACATGGTGTGCTCCGCGTCATCTAACTCACCACAGAATTGGCAGTGGGGGTATCTGCTTTCTTGAATCGATGTAGGTAGCTACGGAAGCATCCATGTCCGCTCAAGCTGTCTGCCACTTTTCCTGTATAGCTATAAATCTGTTTTCGTATAGCAAAAAAGGTGGATTGGCAAGAGGGACGCGATTACCAGTTCTACGTCGGTGGAGACTGTCCTGTAAGCTCTACAGATTCTCAGGGCGCTCTTTCTTTGCACTGACTCAAGTAGTTGTGTGTAAGTTTTCTTTCCTAGTGCAGTAACCCATATACTAGCGCCGCATAAAGTGAAATGGAATCCGTCACCGAGCTCAGGAGCCTCCTCTTGATCTCGATTGGGCCTCTTATATTGGGCATAATTATCTGAAGGGCCGTTGTTAACGCCGTTGTTTTCTTAGATACTCTTGTGATATGGGGTTTGAAGGACAGGTCCCTGTCCAGATCCACGCCCAGCACTCTAACCTGGTCGATTGTCTCGATGGTCTGTCCGTTCACCAGGAAGCGCACTAGTCGCATCCTTCTCTTCCCCGACACCACCACCGCTTCCGTTATTTCATGGACGATCTCCAAACCTTTTGTAGTCATCCAGTGACAGATGACCGCTATGTTATCATTAAAGACACTTCAAGTTCGTCTTCCGTGCTGGCCTCGGTCACTACCGTGATATCATCGGCAAACCCTGTTATAGTTACCCCAGGCGGGATGGGGAGCCTGAGAACGCCTTCATACATCACGTTCCAACCCCTGGTAACATCTCTTCTTGCGGATGCAAGATTTTGTTTAGAGGGAAGGCAATTTTTGATTTTATGATCACTTTATAAGGTTTACTTATGATTAAGTATGATTTTACCTATTTTTTAGAAAATTCGTTATTCGATTTCAAAGTTTTGAAAATCGCCAGTAGGGGAAGGGGCAATTTCACTTATTGTACTCGGGTCCCCAGGACCCGAGAATTACCAAGAAAATATTTGAAAAGAGCATAAAACTGAGAAAGTAGTAAATAATTTTAAAATTAATTTATAGGATTATTTTCTACTTTCAAACCAAATCGGGGCAATATCAGCCTGCAGACCAGCACATTCGTCATTCGAAAACTCTTAACCGATTTTATGTTTAGGTAGTGTCTATGGACCCAGAAACGGTTCAAACCAAAATTGAGGGGGGGGGGACATTTCTCAGTTTGCAAAACAGTTGACCTTGTTTTTAGGTTTGTCCCTTTTTTTAAAAGGAAGTTTAATAATTTTATGATTTCGTATATTATAAGTGTTTTGTGAAAGCATCGACGGTTTTACCAACTATTCTCTAATTTTGCCAATTGCCTACAACATAAGGAGAGACGCTTCATTATCTTCCTTCACATGGGGTGGACTCTATAATATGTTACCTTAAATTTTAAATATTCTCTTTATAATAATCGCATGTTATTTTTAAATCAGATTATATCGTCTCTGAAAATAGTCACGTTATTATCACGTCATATTCTAGTTATTTATGTCACGTACCACGTCAGCAATAATATTATAATCACCTGAAAGTAACGGAAAAAGTAACAGATCTACGTTAGATTGTGACGTGGTATATACGTATGGAAATGACGTGCGACAAACGTCGTTCCTGAAATAAAACAGTACACTATACACTTGACGTTTTATAGGCACAAATCTAGATTTTTTTGCTTGTTTTTGCAGCAATGAATTGATTGAAAGTAAAAATAAATCTTGAAAATAATTTTAGACTTTATTTATATAGGTTTAACCCGATATTACACAGAACAAAGGGCAAATATCCTAAAAACACTCGGGGAATTCCTTGGAAATCACTTGAATTCTTGATGTATGAGAATTTGTTGAAAATCTCGACAGTACTTAGAAATAATAACTTAGCGAAGTGATGAGTGAGTTAGGGGTCATTAAAACTAATTAATCCGACTAAAAAGTCCGACGTTTCGGATCCTTATCCTTATTATGGCTAAAATATATACCTACAAATTAAAAATGAAGTACATTCTAAACTGTTAAGAGTGAAAAGAAAGTAGAAGGGTTACCATATATTCCAAAATCACTGTAATGATCAAATTGTGTTAGGTAAATTAAATTTTGAAACTTGTTTAAAAAAGTTTCAAATTATAATTCACAATTATTTTCAACAGCGTTTATTTGGTTGCATACATTTAAACTTATTTAAATTTGACAAGATAACTGCAAGCTGTTGCAGAAAATTATCTATTTGCATAAACTTTACTTAGCAAAATTTTCAATGGATGTAATTAGCTGGAAATGTTTTCATTTTAGTTTTTAGCAGATGTCAGGTTGAAACCTTAAATTTTGCTGCGAATCTAGGTGGAGATTTTCGTTACACAAAGTCTCTGTCTCACTACTGTACTTTCCGTCCGGGGGTAGAGATTTTCGTTATCAAAGTCTCTATCTCGCTACCGTACCTTCCTGTACTAATCGTTAGTTTTCGTTATACAAGACTACCGAAGTTCCTATAATTCATTTAGAAGGGTCAAATTAGTGGTTCTACACCACTGACTTCAAAAAACATGCAACTAATATTTTAGTACAGAAGCATTTATTATTCATTTAAGCACAATTTTAATTGAAATACCGAACAGTTGCAATAAAAGTTCTAATTTTCATAGAAGTAAGTACCAATTCTAAATTATCCAAATTTTCACGTCCAACAAACGGCTCTTTCCTATCAACATGATCACAATTCCGACTACCCAAACATGATCCAGCCGTCCACTTCAGTTTTGAATTCTCTTCTAATTTCTGATTTGCTCCTAAAGTATGCTCGACCAATTGCAATATTTCAAATTTGGTGAATAAGCCCTAATAAGATTTGATCAAATAAAATTGGAGTTAAAAGAACTATTAAGTTACCTTTAAATCGACGGCCACGTTTCCAAGACCTTCGGATTGTTCTAAAATGTGTTCCAATCTCAGTAACACTTGATTATCGCTCCATGGCTCTAAAGTCAAAATTTGGACATGGTGTGGTAGCTCTCTCGTTAATCCTTGAAACTAAAATTAAAACAATTATGGTTGTATGTTTTGCAACATTAAATTAAAATAATTACTTGGAAATTAACTTTTTCTTGCAAATTTTTCAAGGACGTTTCAGCTGATGTTGCACTAGCCACAAAAATCCAAGGAGCTAAGAGTTTCCTTTGGGCTATATCTCTTAGCTTCAAGCTTGCTTTACCTAAATTATTATAATCATTATAAATATTTATCTCATTAACTAACTCGTACCATGAATGGTTCTACTCTTGGTACTACCAAAAGTGAGAAAATGTTGACCCCTAACGATTAAACCCTGTCCAAATTCTGTTTCATTTAAAGCCTCGCCAACACCAAACGCGTCATCTCTTAATGTACGTCTATGAACCTAAACGAGGCAGTTAATAGATAGTTTTTCATCAAATTTAATTTCTTACCATAAGTTCCAATTCTCCCATATTCAAACTTGCTCCACCTTGTGCTCTATCGTTCAACACAGCTAGTTCTACAGCTTTCTGTTTATCTACAATACTAATTGCAGAAGTAATTGGATAATAATTTCCAGCAACAGGCTCTTCATTAGTGTAATTATAAGTTTCCCTGAAATTGTTTTTTCGTTCCAAAAGTTCCCTTCCATTGGAATCGGTGAAAAAAGTTTCTGCATTCACATTGGTCGTAAAACGCGTAATAATTTCTCTACCCTTATCATCGCTGATGTCAATAGGTCCAACTATCCAATCGAATTCAATATGATTTTCGTTTTTGTAAACTCGAATTATTTGCTTATTCCACTCGTTAAATGTTTGATGGGCTTCATCGACAAGGATACCTTTGTACACAACGGTTTGGTTTAGAATATTGCTTGAAAAAGACTTAGCTACTGGTTCGTCCGTGTCAGGTCTAAAAATGTAGGCTCCTGATGAACGGTTTTCAAACACCCAATTGTTTCCTTGAGCTCCAATATAGTACATGAGTTCTTGTCTAATTGGAAGACTCAGCCCACTTTCAAGAGTAGCCGAATGCATGAAACCTGTCTCTGGATTTAGTTGAACTTCTATATTTCCCTAAAATTTTTGAATTAATTTACCTCGAAAAGACCTTGAAGATAGAGAATACCCCACTTCCTAAAACAAAGCTATCCTTATCTTTACTTGGTAAAATTTCTTTTGGAGTTTTCCCAAATGCAGTATTTTCAATATGATATAGTTTAACTCCTAACGCAGGAATATCTTTGGCCAAAAAGACTAAATCGAATTTTGAAGGTTTGATATTTTCCACGTAGTTAAAATTTCGAATACTTGGAGTCAGTTGCCATTCTATATGTGCATTATTCGGCCCGGTGATGGTAAAATTGTTGGAATTTACCGGTAATCGAACATGAAGCGACACATTCCTGCTCAGAGGATTGTAAACAGAAACTACGAATCGTTGTTCTTGAGATTGCGGACAATGGCTTACGTTAGCCAAAATGCAAGATTCAAATTTTAGATTTACGGTTTCGGTTTTGGACAACAGTTTCCTAAAAGTTTAATTTGTTACTAATTGTATCACCAGGAGAGTTAAATTCACTTACGGTAGAACATCTCTGATGTTTACATGAGAAGACTCCATGGCTTCAGCTACAATTTTAGCATAATCTTTGGCTACGTGTTCTTTTTCGGTACCAGTAATAGCATCGTGATGCTGCATTATTCCGACTGCTGCTCGGAGTTCATCCAAATTTTTATCAATTACGGATGAGCGTCTGCCCGCAAACGTCGTCAGATGCTTTGCTACCTGTAAAAAATTAAATCTATAGAGAGGGGGAGAAAACTCTGGTTCGAGATCGAGTGGAGCAAAAACTGTATTCGAACCGTCAATGGCAAACCGCCATGACAATTCTTTATAAAATGAAGTGCATCGCCAAAACCCACCTTAAGTAGGAAATTTAATTAGGCTCACTTAAGAGATACCTGGCAGGTACCTGTATAAGCACCTGACAGGTCTTTGGCAGGTACATGTCTCAAGGGCTTACCAGGTATTTAATTTATAAGTAATTTCCAGAGAAAAATGTTGCTTGGAGTGTAAGAAGGACACCCTGAAGACGATAGGATGAAATGCTATCCCTAATTGGAGCAAGTGCGCATACTCAAAAAGACACGAAGTACAAAACCCAAAACATAAAGATCCAAAAAGGCAAGAAGATTAGTAGAATTACTACGCCATTATCTGGAAAAGGTGCCTTGCAAGAAGAAAAAAGCCCTGAAAGAGAACTACGAATGGAACCAACGCAATTCCATTTATTGGAATAAGTGCTTAAAGGAATGGTAAAGCCCCGAAAGAGAGCAAAGATGCGAATCAAGTTGGGAGAGAACCCGAAGATTACGATAAAGAGGAAAATCCGGAAAGGGTAAGATGCAAGGAAAAACCGCAAGTTCCTTATTGGATAGGCGCTTAGGAAGAAGATAAAATATCTGAAAGGCAAGAAGAAGAAACTACCTGGACGTAACAGCTGCTGCGAGAGTTTAAATGACCGCTCCGTGGAGTACTGCACTCGGTTGGTTGCGCATGAATGGATTAACGAGATTCCACTCCCAGAACGGCCTCGATGACAGACAAGAATGGCTGTAAAAGTGGAATAAACGGTATTTTTTTTCAGAAAATTCAGAAATTTTTACCGTTTATTCCATTTTGTCAGCCATTCATGCCTGTCATCGAGGCCGTTCTTAGGGTAGAATCTCGTTAATCCATTCATGCGCGTCAGTTGTAACTAATCCTAATACATAAAATCCCAGCACGCTTCTGCTGCTTCTGCTACAACGTGTCATTTTTTGGTAGAAAGAAACACTCTGGTTGGTCGATTTTTTTACCAACCAAAAAATATAGTAAACTAAGATTTGGACTAAAAATATTTGTTCAATATTAATCCAAACCGGGACATTGGAATTTAAATATTATTAAAAAATATTAGGTTTAGAGTAAGTTAAGTAGTCTAACTCTAAGGAGTTTGCACATACATAATATCATATCTCTATAAATTAAATTAAATTTTTTTGGTTGAGATTTCATCTGAAAGTATTTCAGAGTAAAAGCAGTAAAAGTGATAATCCAATCCAACCATGTCTTATTTGGGAGAATATTAACCAAATAAGTAGATAAACTATGTCGACTCTGTCTCAAACCTTTTATAAGATTAACGTGAGATGAAAATTCCATAATTAAGTTTGTGACGCTCTGTTGTTAGTTTCGTAAACCTTGGATAGTATGGTCATATTATATGACGTCAATAGGCTCCGAAAAATGGTAAATTGCTAACGTATTCAACAAGGATGTCACTTACTTGTAAAAGATTATTAGATTGTCGTTCAAATCGTTTCTGGGTAGGCCTGGAAGAGTAATATCCAGACCAATAGCTGTGATAATCCGAAGCATACGGAATAAAATCATCAGTTTTGACTTTGAAACTGGTTTTGGAACTTGTTGCATTGTCATTAACTGCTTTGATGTAACAAGCTGGAGTTGAATAAAATAATTTAATTTTTTTTCCTTGGCTGTCTTTCATATTATATGTTTTAAAGGCACTGAAATAAAATTAAATTTTTGTAAATTTTGCAAGGTTGCACTATTGGGTGTTTATAGCAATAATGACTTTGCCTCTTACGAGGGAACTATCTAGCCAATTAGTAATTTCAATAATAATAAGAAAATTTTGGATAAAAGCTAATATCTCTACCTACCTGATAAGAGTATCTAAATTTTTGTAAGAATATCGAGCATCCTGATAGGTAAAATCATTTCCCATTGTAATTATGATATTGTTCGTTGCATAGGAATCTTTCTGTTCGTCTACGAACTTCGCAAATGCTTCTACTTTGGGTTTTAAGTTGTATTCGGCGCTTTTCTCGTCAGGAATTAAAGGAGCATCTTGACTTAGAACGTCAAAGTAAAATCCAGGTGGGGGACTGTAGTGGTTATACAAAGCGTGAGTGAATAACAAAGAAGAATTTCCCAAATTAGCACTACTTCTCCAAAGCATTTCGGCAGTTTTGGATCTCATCCGTGCACCTTTATCTCTCCAATCAAGACGAGCAAAGAACAAAGCGTCGTAGCCCAATTGGGAAAAAATGGAAGCCATTTCGCGAGTGTGACCAAACGGATCAATTTGCCAGCCAATTTTTGGACGACCACATTCTCCCAGCGTCTGATTTAAAAATTTCAAACCAAAAGTAAATTGGTCTATAACGGAATGATAATGTACAGCCGCTTCGTCGTTCATGCTCCAAGCTCCACCGGCGATTTCCAATTGGCCATTATTTATCAACCGTAAGAATTCTGCTCTCCTCGAGTCGGTTTGTTGGCTCCACCATTTCCATAAAAATGCGCTCTCTACTTGTACGAATCTGTTTGGAAAAATATTTCAGAAATAAGAAGTGAAGAAGATACAATGGCTTACTTTCGTTCAGGATTTGCATTTAAAGCGTCCACAACGGAATCGATAATATGTTCAACTCCAGCGAACTGTATATTTGTTTTACCTAAACATTTTAATGTAGACCACCAATTACTTTTGTATTAACATTTTACTTACTTCCATAGTAGTATTGGTCTACAGTTTTCAGCCAACCAACATCGTCGTGAGAATGGGCGACTATGTGAACGTTGAGAGCCGAAGGATCGTACGAAGGACAAACCTAATAAGTAATAAACTTTTATTTTGGTTTTTATAATAAAATAAAGCCTTACATCATAGCCACACTGGGTTACTTTGGGTTTTCCAAAAACTTCAACAATCACTAACAATAAAATGATAGTAAGCTTCATCTTCAACTACCAAAACCTCAAGTGAAGTATTGGAGTTAAACTGAAATTGATTTATATCGTTCTAATTAATTGCTTTGAAAAATATCGAATTCAGTGCTTAATAAACCGATAATAATAATTAATCACTTCTTATGTTTCATACAGAGTGTCCAAATATACCTTTCCTTAATTTTTTTTAAATAATTTTTTTATAATAATGAATTTTGATATCGATTTAAGTTGTTGGTTTATAAGGACCCTATTTTTCACGTAAATATTAATATTTGGTTCATGGATTGTTGTAGAGTTGACCTTATTATAAATATGCCAATCACTTTTTAAATGCTACAGTATTACTTCTCATTGTTTTGTTGTAAGTTAATTTATTATGGTCCTTAATATAAAATTGTTTTTAAAATTTATTATTATCGATAATATAATCTGTAATTTATTATCTACCTACCAATCAATAGAAAATTTTCAAGTGCTTGGTAACTAAGGTAAAATGTATTTTTATCTCTTTATAAATTTTGATAAAAAAAACATTTAAAATTTAAGTGCATTTAAAAAAGAAAATAATAAGAATTTTCTTTAAACATAAACACTCAACAAAACGTTTCATAAGTAGGTATCTATAAATAAGAAGGTTTATCAAGTTCCATTTAATAACAATAAATTATGTTTTCCAAATTTAAGTCATAATTTTATATCGATTTGACCTCGCAATTGGGTATTTTCACAAAATTTTTATTTACATAATATGTGCGTTATTGTATAAATAAAAGTACCAGAAAAAGCATACATATAATAATTATTAAAAAATGATATATTTTGCTATTTATTATGGAAAATCATTTTTAAATTTCATTAAAACACTCAATTTTAAACTAGAATCAAAACGCATTTTGATTGGTCAAGCTAGGTGTGACGTACTTTTAAGTTTTAAATTGGTAATTGTTTATATGTGTATGTTCTGTGTTGTGTATAAAATAGTTTAGTGCTCATTGTCAGATGTTACTTACGACAAATCGTAAGCGAATACAAACAACACAAAATACCATCAGAAAGACTGTAAATAATTTACAGTCAGTCGACATGTATATTTAAATTTTCAAATCAGCTGATGCCGGCCATGTTGGAGTGGGGAATAATGGAACTGCTTCATTCGCTCGCTGTTACCGCAGTAACATTTTTTGTTTTTTTTTAAATCATGTATCTTTTAAACGACACATTTTAATAAAATCTGATTTTAATAAAATCATTCCGGATAGGAAATTTAACAGACTACAACTTTCGTTTAGTAAAAATGTTTAAGAAACCAATCCATTTCACAGAAAATCAAAAAATTAAAAACAAAGCAGCTACAAAACAAAAAATTAAATTCCAAAAATTATCTTATTAATAGCCGGGATTATAAAGGACAGTTAAATCATTAGTTAGTTATTCTCGAAGTAAATTTACTTGTTCAGTTAAATCTACTGAGTAAATTTTGGGGACTATAAAGCAAAAGTATACTAAAGTTAGTTACCTAGCGATTTAATTTATGTAACGGTTTATTAGAACTAAACTCCTGTCAATTTCATCAATAGTGTCACAATCATATATCATTAATAATAAAAAAAGATGTTATAAAAAACCGAAAAAGAAGAAGTTTTGGAAATAATACAAGAATATATTAGCATTATAAAATGCAAGAAAATTGATATTAAAAGTTATAAACCTACAAGCGATGCGTGGGACAATGTTGCCCTACGTATTAATCCCCCTGCACCACCGGGCCTAGAAATGGGCAACACATGAAAATGCTTTATGGGGGGGGGGGGGTTAATTAATCATCAAATCACGACCTGTGCATTTTATTAGAGTCTTTAGCCGTGGTAAACATTAAATACATTTATTTAAAAAATAAAATAAAGAATTATCATTGCACAGGGTTTATTATCGATCTAACAATTTTCGATTTAAGGGAATATTTATGTAAATAATATATACATCTTAATTCGCGAAAAGAATAATATTAAAACTTCATAAAACTATGTTGAAGGGAATATTTATGTTGGAACTTACTGGGGTTTCCCAACACAATGTCAACATTGTTTATGTTGGGTTCTGCTGGGAATTCCCGTGACAAAAACATATATCAGCCCAATAGTTTTAATTTTGTTGGGGTTTGTTGGGCATTTGTAACAGGGATTGAAGTGATCCCTAATAAAAAAACGAACCCAGTGTTAGAGAAACGTATAGTGCAATCAAGAGCATATTTATTGGCGTTACATCATGGTTTCCTTCAGTAAAACTTTTATCTTTTCTTATCTTATCCTTCTTTTTTCCATTTTTATTTTTCTTTCACCAACCCTAAAAAGCCACCACGGTTTGTTCATTGAAACGAAACCTATCTCTCAAGTCCTCATCACTTAGGAAATCAAATGGATTAATTCTGCTTCTAAATATACGCAGCATTCATGATTGTACTTCCTCATGGTTTTCATCTTCAAAAGAGATTGACGAAATCGTGGTGAAATTTGCAACTACACTTAATTTATAGGTTAAATTAATACCACCATTCAACTAAATAGCGCAAGAATAACCGTCAATGGACTATTTTGCAAATATTTACTAGTCAAGTAAATATTTATTCCTAGAAATCGATAGTTTAATTTATCCATAGATTTAACCTAGCTAGTAAATTTATCTGTCTTTTATAATACGCAAATCTATGGAGTAAATTTTATTCTAGCAAGTAAATCGAGAGGTTAAATTAAATGATCAAATTTAAATTTATCTGTCTTTTATAATACGCAAATCTACGGAGTAAATTTTATTCTAGCAAGTAAATATTTATTTGTCCTTTATAATCCCGGCTATAATTAAAGTTAAACTATTTCATTATTTAAGTAAATGTTAAAAATGACCACCCTCATTTTCAATACTCAGTCGTAATCGTTTTAAAAAATGTTGTAATATTTCTCTTTTGTTAAGAGCCACTATACGCTAGTTGGATATCCCAAAAAAGCATACGCCGCGCTATCTTCTGGTCAATTATGGTCAGATTCTCACCTAATTTATGCACAAAATCACCGCCTAGGTGGCGGTACCATAGCTGTTCAACTAGCGTATAGCTCAATGGTTGAGATATTGGCTCAACATTGCATTAATATTGAATATTACATAACAAAATGTTTATGTTACGGTCAATGATGACAATTCGGGCATTAACGTTAATGGCCGGACAATAACGTCAATGCCCACCTTAGTTGGGCATTGACGTCATTGACCGGCAATTGACGTTAATGACCATGCATTTTGGATGATGTTGACATTTAAAATTTCATGTGTGGTTTTTACATCATTGTCCGGCCAATGACGTCAATGCCCAACACAGGGTGGGCAATGATGAAACTATTATTCTATAGATTCCATCTGAAAGTAGTATATTAAATGTGCCATTTGCAATTAATACTATTTATTAAGGAATACTGAAAAGTTAATTTTGTTAGAAAATATTAGTGATACGAACAAAGAAAATGAGATTACTCTTACACAAGCAGCAGCTCAAAGCATTGTTTTAGAAGGTCAGGGTTACAAGCGTAGTCATTGCAATTGTGGATGTAAAAATAATAAATGTGCGTATCGCGCCAGCAAACAAATTTAAAATTTTCAGTACCATGGGTCATTCCCGTAACAGAAGAAAATTATTAATTTAAAAATTTTTATTTCATTATTTTTTAATTTTTATTATTTTTGTTAATAAATTATTAATATATTATATTATAATACAAGGAATACAACATAGTTCATAAATATCACTTGTCAGTTGGCTGTCAAATTATTTAAATCGCCATTTAGTTGTTCTTTATAGTAGTTATTCCATAATATGATCATTGTCCAATCCATTTTGGCCATTAACGTCATTGACCAGCCAAAGACGTAAATATTTCAATCAGATGAAAATATTTACATCATTGCCCACCGTTAACGGGCGTTAACGTCAATGGCCGGTCAATGACGTTAATGGCCAGCGCAAATAGGCATTGACGTCATTGTCCGGCCATTGACGTCAATGCCCAATTTACGTCATTAACCGTAACATATACAATATTGGTGCAATATTACCCCAATATTGATCATTAATACAGATTGCACAATGTTACAGATAATATTGATAAAATATTGATTTACAGTTTTGCGTCAATATAGTTTTAATCTTTGAAGTCAAACATTGCTGTACAAAGCAATAATGAATAAATTTAATTTTGATTTCTAGTTAATGTTCTCTCTCTCTCTTCAGCCTTTTCTGTCCACTCTGGGACAATCAGCCTCTTTCCCTGAAAGAAAGGTGTTACCATTTTGACCACACGGTTGCTTTGTCCGAATTGGAGAATGCCTGAAATCTTGTTTTTAATAGTTGATGGCGGCAATCATCAATCCAGGGGGACCGCCAGCTTCACGTGCTTTTCGAAGCCCGGAGAAAGTCATATTATGAAAGTTTTAGAGTCTCTCCAGATTAAAACCGATTATCTTAAAGTTAGCAGTTGTTCGGCTAACTTACTAAGCTAATGACCGTCTGTAGTTAATGTAAGTGTTATTATTCCAACACGCAAATTATTATGTCGAGACTGAGGAATTACACAAGTACAAGTGTGTATATTGCTTAGTGTGTATATACCAGCAGTATGGGGCGGGCTACGACGTTTCGGCGCAGCCAATTCGGCGAAGCCAATTCGGCGCAAAAACTTTTCTGTGCGAGAGTGGTTGTCGGCTCTGGTATTTATCGGAATGAAGTGTGCACAGTGCAAGCAGTTTTCTAATCAGCGCCGACTGAATCGCATAATTCCACATAAAGAGATGTATGTGGCCACGTTCACAAGCAAGGTCGCGTTAAAGCAGGCAGTCGGTATTGGCAGTTTCAGAACAATGATTTGTTCATTCTTGGTACCGGTTGCCAGCTACAATCGTTAAATAATAATTAGGTACATTTAATATTAAGCAAGAAATGACTAAATAAAGAAGTTATAATTTTAATTTTTACGAAAGTTTGAAGTATTTCAGGAACTCAACCAATACCATCGGTTTTTAATTATCCAGTAAATATATCCTATGTTTTGGAAGCCACAGAAATAGTTAAAAACAAATATTAAAAATATATAATTTTCGGTGGTTCGTGACCTGCTAGTAGGTGTTCATAGAACATATCACGTCCTCTTTTAACTTTCTTCAATGCTTTGATAAAGTGACCCGTTAAAATAACCACGACAAAATAGCCCAGACAAAATATCTTCGACATAATATCCTGAGACATAATAGCCTGTGCTAAAATAGCCCTACGACAAACTATCCGTGACATAATAGCCTGAGACATAATAGCCTGCTCTAAAATAGCCCTACGACATAATCGCCCGTGCTAAAATAGCTCCGGCAAAATAGCCCAAAGACAAAGTAGCTCCGACAAAATAGCCCAATGACAAAAGGGGCCGCCCATTAATTACGTAAGGGTTTGGGGAGATGAGGGTATCGTAAATCTCATGTATCGTTACTTGGGGGGAGTCCGACGTATTCCGTCTAAAGCAGTATAGCAATACGCGAAAGTATACTACAGATTGCTGCAAATAGCATATTATTATACCATGGTTACTGTAAGTTAATTCAGACAAAAAATTGAACTTTTTATTATATACCATTGGAAAGAGGACAATTATTTAAAAAATTTATAAAGAATACGATTTTTTTGGATCAGCCAAAACGGCCCGGAGCGCCCGTTGCGCAGCGAAGGGCTGCATAGAATCAGTTTTGGCAGGTGCAACCACGGTACATCACAGATCCACCGTAAAATAAATGAATTAAATTAATTTGGCTATCGCCATACTACATTAGACAGAATACGTTGGACTCCCCCCCCCCCACGTAACGCTCTGTAAGATTTCTGATATACCCCCGTCCCCAAACCCTTACGTAATTATTAATGGACAGCCCCTTTTGTCATCAGGCTATTTTGCCGGAGCTGTTTGGTCATTGGGCTTTTTTGCCGGAGCTATTTTGTCATTGAGCTATTTCGCCGAAGCTATTTTGTCATCGGGCAATTTTGTCGAAGCTATCTTGTCATTGGGCTATTTTGCCAAAGCTGTTTTGACGGGGCTGTTGTGTAGTGGCTGTTTTGACCGGGGCTGTTTTGACGGGGTACCCTTTGATGAATATCCATAAAATGGGATGGTCCGTACTTATTTCCATTTGGATGCGTCGACCATGTCCATGTGATTTAATACACGATTATATTATAATGACCACAACTCTGGGGGAAAATTGCAGGCCTTCTAGTATTCCTTCGACGTGACGGTTCATTCGCCCAACATAACAATCTTCGAACCATTGTAGTAGGGGTTGAAGTTCTTCAGGCAACACTCCAGCTAACCTGTCTACGGCTTCGTCTAAATCAGCAGTCGGTACAAATGTGAGAGATACCACCATTCTAGCATACAAAGCGAAATTGGAATCTGTATTGTAAGTCCTGCTTAAGTTGAAGTTACTTAGTTGTTGCTTCATATTTTTTATCAAAAATAAATTTAATATATAATATATACTTCGCTTGACGTAAAATATTCTATTAAAAATAAATGTATTGTTTATATTACTTATCTATTAATGCTTAAATTTTTCCAAATTATTTTTCTTTCTTTCTTTCAAATATTTTATTCTCCCGCCGAAAAGTCTTTGCGCCGAACAGTCTTCGCGCCGAACGTACAAGAACAATTTTATCGGCAAACAGTTACCAGCGGAGTCTCACTGGGCTCGGTTCTGGAGGCCATTCTGAGGAACGTGGAATAAAATAACGCACTACGAACGCTAATGCAAAGGGACGTCAAACTAGTGGGGTTTGAGGATGAATTAAGCATACTGGCAGCGAAGAAGACTATGAAAAAAGTCAAGGAGTCTACAAGAAGATTAATGGAATGAACAACCGGAAGAGGCCTTGAAGATGGAGACGGTTCTCCTGACCGACAATCAAGATCGATAAAAGGTTGTGCTTTCTTCCCCATCTGAATGTGACGACCGAGAAGAAGGCCTAAAAACGGTACAGCTTTTACAAGGCTGATGCCCAACATAGATGGTTCTCGATCAACGAAGAGAAAAATCATTGCTTCAGTGGTTTATTCGATTCTACGGTATGCGGCACCAGTATGGGCGCAAGCGTAAAATTTCGAAAAATACCGACCACAGCTGAGTACTATCCAGGGAAGAGCGATACGACTATGTAGTGCATACTCGACGGTTTCTGGGGATGCTATAATAATTCTGGCGGGGCTACCAGCCAAAGAGCTAACAAGTAACAACTACGAGAGCAAACACGACCAAGTGGGAAGAAGCAACGAAAGAAAGAAAACAATAGCAAAATGGCAGGCCAGATGGAAAACTAGCCAGAAAGGAGGATGGGCAAGACTTCTTATCCCGCGAATACAGATATTTCTGGAAAGAAGCAACGGGGAGATTGTATACCATCTGACACAGGCACTAAGTAGACATGGTTGCTTCAATACCTATCTTCACAGGATAGGAAAGAGAACCATTCCGGAGATACAGCAGAGCATATACTGTTCATATGTGACAAATGGATGGTGTGCAGAAAAAAGATTGTGCTGTTTTGTTCCTCAATTCGCCGTGTTTCCTTAAGGTCCAAGGTTTCAGACTAGGTAGGATTCGGAGGGTCCATTTCTATTTTATAGATGTATTCTATCTGTTTTGACATTTTTGGCTCACTTTCTCTTCAGCCTCTCTTTCTTCTACCTTTAAATCAACGTAAGTACTTACGTCCTATGTTGTCCTATACGCTTGAGATATTCTTAGTGCACTTTTTTTTTGTACTGTTGTCAGTCTCAGTTTTTTTTGGCTTCGATCCAAATTGGTGCTACGTAGAGCATGATTGAGTCTGCCACCCTACAGAGTAACCTCTCTTTGAGCTTGCCGGGGCGGCTAATATTTGGCATCAGTCTGTGTAGTGCTATTGCTGCAAACGACGCTTTTGCTGCCATTCTCGTCAGGTAGGGGCCGAATCACAGGTGACTGTCCAGGTCGACCCCCACCATTCTTGCCGCATGGGAAAGCACAAATAGTCCCCCCCCCCCACCTGCAAATGAGACCGGACTAATCTATCTCCTGTCCGTTAGCAAATATAGTTTCAGTTTTTTCAGAGACAAGTGGGAGCTTATTTGCAGTCATTCATTCGCAGATGTTAGCGTTTTCCATCAGCGTCTCTTTCGTTTTTGCAGTCGCTACCATGGAAATATCATCCACGAACCCAAATAACGCAATCTCAGGCGCTGTGGGGAAACTCAGGACCCCGTCATATATGACATTCCACAGCAGTCGGGCCAGTACGGACCCCTGTGGGACCCTGCTGGTTAACTGTATCGTTATTTTCGTTTTTTGTCTATTAGAAGGCTTTTTCCCAAAAATAGTTGGCCATTATGTTTATGAGGTTAGATGATATATGTTATCTTTAGTCGTTAGTTCCTCGATGATACGTCGCCATTTAGTGGAGTTAAATGCGTTTTTGTCGTCGAGAGTTATTAGCACCACAATTTTCCTTGTTCTCTATGTACCTTCATTGTTTCTAGTTATGGTTTTCACCATGTTGTGTAATGCTTGTAGAGTGGATATTCCTGTTCAAAATCCATACTGGTTCTCAGCCAGGTCAGCCAAATTCTGCAGCTCCAGGGTGATTTTATTTCCTAACAACCGCTGGTAAAGTTTGCCGATATGGTCATGACAACATGGGTCTGTACGAGTTTGGTTTATGCTAGGGTTTATTGCCTATCCTTATCAAATCTGGTTTTGTCTTTTTCCATTCCTCTGGGAATTTTCCGCTCATTAAAATCGCATTGTAATAATACAGAATAAGGACCTCCGGGCAATGGTTAACGATCTCTTTCAATAATATTGCCGGCAACCAGTTAGTTTTCATGTTGTTCTTTGTGGTTTTCTGGAGTTTTGCAATTGAGCAGATCTGTGGCGCAGTAGGCAACGGTAGCTCGGTAAATTTCTCTTCGGGATGAGACGGAAATAGAATTGCAATGATGTTTTTAAGTCTGGGATAGCTGGGATAGCTGGTCTGCCCAGTTTCTTTTGGTAAGATTTACCCTCGCCCAGAAGCTCGATCCACTTTTCTTTCTGACTCTTTTGGATTTCAATAGCCAGAGATTTTCCTTTGAACATCAAGGAAATCCTTGCATCTTCTCTATCCGGGTGGTTTGTTCTTCTAATTTTTTGGTACCGTCGTCTTGCTTTCACATATAATCTGGTCTGACGTCGGAAATCTTCTTTGACCACCAGTACACTTGCCTTTTTGTGGCGTGGCTTCTACTTAGCATCGAGAGTTTTTTATTTTCTCCAAGAGAGCCGTGGATGCCCCATAACATCTATAATAGAGATGGATTCTCCTCTCTTGAAGGTCCGCAAGCATTTCCGTAAGGAGTGCTTCTCGTTTATAGGTAGTTGAATTCCAGTCAGTTCCCTAGCGTTAAAATCACCTCCGATATGTGGGATTTGCTTTCATGCTAGCTTTTAGGTTCAACAGTTCATTTTAGTATTCATCCAGTGTGGTGTTTGGTGAGAAATAGCATGAACAATATGAATTCTGTGGTTTTTATCTATACAAAGGATATCACACCTGAAATAGTTCTGCTCTCGTGGTAAATTAATGATATGACCCTAATGGTGAATTTGTAACCAGCTCTGTTAATTAGTAAATGGGGCAAAATGGTTAGATTTAAAAATAAAAATTTTATTTTTTGTTTTTGAAATAAAATTTACGCTGGATTACGCAGTGTTGTTCAATCAAATACAGTTTTTACAATGAAAATTTAATCATTATAATTCAAAATTATAATTTGTCTTAAATAACATTTCAAAGGAAATACAAATGTTTTCAGTCTTAAAAATATTTTAGTATCTTTTTACGTCAACAATAAACGTACGTATTTGCATAGGTTCCAATGTAACCTGAAATTCATCCATAACATTAGTTCCACTTAGTTGATCCCAATGCATGTTTTGTACTGGTTCATGGATATCATCATTTTGGAACTGTTCAATATCATTTGTTTCGCATTGGTTATTAATCCATTTTCCCCAACCGTATTCCCATGTTTCTTGTCCAATTTCTTCTATTTTCTGATTTTTCACTATATCCTCTAATGTGGAATTAACGTTAAATTTAAGTCTATCGTTTTCACTTAGCCACTGATTTGCTCCAAGTGTAGTTTCCCTAATTGATGATAATTCAAATGATGCAAAAAGTTTCTTCAAGTTGACTGTAACTGATTTAGATAAAACTGGATCTTCATTTTTTTCAAAAACATGCTCCAAACGTAACAGCAAACTCATTCCTTTCCAAGGTTCTAACGTCAGTATTTGGACATTATTAGGAAGAGCTTGGGTAAGTCCAGAGTACTAAAATAATTTTTTTACACTAAAATCAAGTTTTGTTCTTTAACTCACTTTCATCAAATACTTCGACTTGTATTGCTGGAACGATAAACCCTGAGTGGGCGAGACAAAAGTCCAAGCCTGCAACAATTTCCTTTGACTTAAATCTTTCTCTAGTGCCGCTACAGAGTCACCATCGGTTTTAATAAAGGATCCGGCAACTAAATAGTGTGATCCTCTAACCACCAAACCAACTCCAAAAGCTTTCTCTTGAAGAGGTTCACCAACGCCAAAGGCATCATCATGTAAGCAATTACGATGTACCTGCAATTAAATCTTTCAGCTTCCTTTTATAATTATGTTATAATATTAAATACCATAAGTTCAATTTCGCCGTCTTGTAAACTAGTGCCTCCTTGGGATCTATCAGTTAGAACAGCTACTTCAAGGTCTTGTTTAGGGTCTCTGATGAGGATTTTAGTTGGAACAGGGTAATAATTACTAGCAACCGATTCCGTTAAATTTAATTTCCACGTTGGCCTGAAATTTCTGACTCTTTTCAAAATCTCTCTTCCATTTGAATCGGTATAAAAGGTAGATTCAGAGTTCAATTTTGTTTTAAACCGAGTTATAATTTCTTTTCCGTTGACGTCACTAAAATTTTAACACAGTTAAATAAAAAACTTTTAATGTTATTACTTACTCTTCAGGTATAGGGCCGACCAGCCAATCAAATTCAACGAAATCTTCGTTTCTGTAAATTCGGATAACTTGACTTAACCAGTTACTAAAAGTTTGATGAACTTCGATAATCAAAGGTCCTTTAAGGATTTGGACGGAAGGTTTTTGGTTGATGACATAAGCTGTGGTTCCATTCGGTCTAAATATATAAGCTCCCGAAGATCGATTCTTGGCTTCTTCGTTGTCTCCGACTGTTCCCCGATAGTAGAAAAAGTTTTGTTCCAATGGTATGACTTTGTCTTTTACAACAATATTTGCCAATAAACCGGTAGATGCGTTAATCGAAATGCCAATATCCTAAACCAAAAGATTTTCAGTAAAAGAACTAGAAGAGGAAATAAAAGCATTACGTCGTATTGGGTATAATTTGCATATGAATCGCTTGGAGTTGATTCTTGTAGTTGATTAACATAAAATGATTTAAAACCCAAAGGAGGTATATTGGAAGCCAAAAACACCAGTTCCTTGGTTGCATTACTGTTTCTTCCAGGTATATTTTGAATCGATTTTGGAATAGGTACAATCTGAACCAGTAGTTTTTCACCTACAATTTTAAAGTTAATTTTTTCGGGAGATTTCAGTTTGATCACTTACTGTCAGGATCGATTACTTCGTAATTTTTTCCTGAAATGGGTAATCGGACAAAATTATTTACTGGCCTACTTAGTGGATTGTAAACTGTTACAACAAAATTATTCGATTTTTCGGTAAACTCGCACTGACTGACGTTCGCCAAGAAACAAGTGGTAAATGGAATTTTTGGTGCCGGATCTTCATTTGGTGCTGCTTCTTCATTTGGTGATTGGGTGGAGTTTGTAATAATTTTGCTTAACGCCATTGCGGTTGCAAAGGAGCACTCTTCTAATCCCAAACTTAGAATTCGTTCGTAGTCATGGGCAACATGTTCTTTTTCGGTTCCAGTAACTGCGTCGTGATGTTGCATTATTCCCATGGCTTCTCTTAGACTGTTAAGATCGGCCCAATCTTCAGGACCTAAATCAGCCAAAGCATATTGTTGCTTGCAAACCTAAAATTATATTTTATTTCTGCCTACTCTTTGAGTTAATGGACTAACCTGAAGAAAATTGTTTCCAATCCGTTCGAAACGCTTCACACTGGGTTTGGAAGTGAAGTATCCACTCCAGTAAGAATGTGGATCAGATGCATATGGGAAAAAGTCGTCGGTTTTTAATGGGTAATTGATTTTACGTTTTTTGGATGTATCATGAACTGCTTTTAGATAACAAGATGGAGTGGAATAAATTAAATTGTATTTGGAACCTTGAGATTGTAGTCGATTGGCGTAACTGTAGATTTTCCAAAAATAAAATTTGGCCAAGTTTTGGGAAAGTATTACTTACAGAATTAATTTATCAATATTTTGAAACCAGACGTGAGCGTCTTGGTACGTGAAGTCTTCACCCATGGTGATTAAGACGTTGTTGGTGGTATATACATCCGTAATGTTCTTCACATATTCCAAGAAATCGTTTACCTGGAAGAAGCATTATAAAATTATAAAATAACTACAATATGACTAAGTAATTACTTTTCTATCCACGTTGTACTCCGGACTTTTCTTGTCATCAATGATGGGCTCATCGGTGCATAAAATATCAAAACAAAAACCAGGTGGAGGTGAATAAGTATTATACATGACGCTGGTAAACAATTGAGACTTGTTTCCTAAAATTTAAAATAAGGAATATTTTCCCAAATTCCAGAACTAGAAATGTTACCTAAATTATTACTTCCTTGCCAAACCATCTCAGGTGTCTTACTACTGAATCGCAAAAATTTATCTTGGTAATCTATTCTTCCCAATAGTAATCCATCAAATCCAAGCTGGGAAAAAATGGAAGCCATTTCTCTGCTGTGCCCGAAAGGATCAATTTGCCAGCCCACCTTTGGACGACCGCATTTTCCAAACGTATCATTAAGTTTTCTAATCAAAATTGTTTTTCAAATTATAAATTAGGAAAATTCTGTTGGTTGTTACCTTAAACCCCAAGTAAACTGATCTATTATGGATTGATAATGAGTTACTGCTTCATCATTCATACTCCATGCGCCCCCAATTAATTCCAATTGGCCATTACGCAAGTAATTTTTGAATTTATGTTTCACACTATCATGTTGCTGTTTGTACCATTTCCATAGATACGCAGTTTCCACGTAAATAAATCTAAAATTGTAACCTTACTTATAAATTTTTCATTCGGCCAAAAGTCACCTTTTCACCTTCTATTGGAATCCTTTTTCAATTCATCGAGAACTGAATCCAAAATATATTGGACTCCAGCGTGTTGGATTGTAGTGTTGCCTAAAATCAAAATTTTATTAGAGAGAAGAAAAACCCATAAAAAGTTTGCTTACTGCCGTAGTAATATTGATCAACAGTTTTCAACCACCCAACGTCATCGTGCGTATGAGGAACAATGTGAACATTGATCATATTTTCCTTGTTTGGATGGCATGACTGTAAGATATAAAAGATGTAGAAAAAATTCGCTTTGATAACTTTGCTTCCATTCACTAAATTTTTGAAGTATTACCAAGGAAAAAAATTGCTGTCCAAGTTTGGGAAAAAAATGGTTTGAACAGAATTTGTTTGTTTGTTTAATTAATTTTTCTTCAAAGTTCAAGGCAATTTCAGATATAATTTTGAGAATTTTTCCGAGTGCCAATAACTGATTTAAAAAAATTTTGCTTACCTCATATCCGCATTTTTCGCTGGTGTCTTGAATTGGAACGGCAGTTAAAATGTTCACAAGTAAAAAAATTGTAAAAAAGCTTTGTATTATCATCATGGATGTTTACTTCTTAATACATAAACCGGCTACGTTGAACTAACGTTAAATTAAAGATTAAGCGATGCTCTTTGACTTGCCCCCCCTTCTTATCAATTAGTTCTGCGAATAGTATAATAATAGTATTGTTGATTAAGGAAGAGCAGTTCATTTGTTTGTATTTTTATAGCAAACAGAAATATTTAGTTTTAAATATCAGAAACAATAATTTTTGTTTTGATAATAGTTTAATCAAAATATTATTTACATTTTAACTGTTAGATAAAAATAATAAATTTTTGACAATGACCTTTGACAGAATGGAAAAGTGTAGTTATTAAATTATTATGATTAATTATATGTAGGTATTTAACCACTTGTGCACATTAATTTCAAATTTTCAGTCAAAAAATTATCGGATTTTTGTAAAAGTATTTATGTATTGGCTTTTATACAAATATTAGAAATCGCCGGCGTCGAACGAGAATTTGGTGAGTAAATATAATGGTCGCCCATGTTCCAGTTGCGTTAAATTGCCAGTAAGACGCGCTCGTATCTGACACGGGCACATACACATATTTTTAAAATGTAAATTAATATATGGAATTTTCTTGTGCCATGACTGGTCATGGCTGACTTAACCCTTAGATTGGAAAAAAAGCATTATAAAAATAAATAAAAATAATAAGAAAATTTCAAAACTTTTTAGAAAAACAGGTACATGTCAGTGGCCCCCCCACTTTCGAATTTTTGGATGAGTTTGGTGTCAAGCGTTAGAGCATCGTTTGAGCCTCAATGAGCTTCCATTATTTTCGTTTGAGCCTCAAAGTTTGTGAAGTTATTCGCGAAAAACTACTGGGGGGGGCTGTAGACATGATGGCCCCCCCACTTTCGAATTTTTGTATGAATTTGATGCCAAACGTTAGAGCATCGTTTGAGCTTCAATGAGCTTCCATTATTTTCGTTTGAGCTTTAAAGGTCGCGAAGTTATTCGCGAAAAACTACTGGGGGGGCTGTAGACATGTTTTACAATTTTCCTTCCCATTTTGAATTTACGTGTGCAATTAATGTCAATCGATAGAACTTTGTTTGAGCCTGAATGAGCTTCAGTGAACAGGATTTTAAGTTCATTTTATACAAAGTTAAGTTAAAAGTTTTAGCCAAAAAGCTAGCTCCCGAATCTATGGAGCTAATAGCACCGGCTAGCACCCAAATATTAAAACTAGCATCTTTATAGTTTTTTCACAAATCCACATTGAAAGTGGGGGGGAGGCTAAAGTAACGCTAGCCCCCCCCCCCGTTAATATTTTGGCTCAAAAAGCTAGCTCCGTAATCTATATAGCTAGCACTAGCTAGCACCCAATTATTGCAGCTAGCACCGTTACAGTATTTTCACCAATTAGTATTTGATAAAAATGTCTAAATGTTTCATTACACTGCGCATGAGCGACGATAGATTCCACATGCCCCGCCCATTATAAACTTTACTAATAATTTTTTAACAGCTTAAGCCTTATAGTTAATCAACATTATGTAATTTATTTAAGAATTCCGAAATTGGGTTACATGCTATAGATAAGAAAATGACACCCGACTATTTGATTTGACGAAACATCTTCTTAATTTTTTAAAAAGTCATTATAAATTTTCCATATACCATTTACCATTGTGCCGTCTTCCATAGGGCAAAAAGTGTCCCAAATAATTTCAAGTGTTATAGGCAAAAATCATTTTTGCTTTTTTTCAGGAATTCCAAATATTTCCAAAGAATTCCAGGGATTTCCAAGAATTCCAGGGATTTCCAAGAATTCCAAGGATTTCAAAAAATTCCAGGGATTTCCAAACAAGTTGAAATCTAAAAAATTCCAGAGATTTCCAAAGAATTCCAGGGATTTTCAAGGAATTCCCGTGATTTCCAAGAAAGTCCAAAGACTTCCAAGGATTTACGAGGGAATTCCAAACAAGTATACACAAAATTTTCGGGATATTTACCCCTTGAAATTACATAATGTTGATGAACAATAAGCCTTAAGCTGTTAAAAAATTATTAGTAAAGTTTAGAATGACCGGGGCATGTGGAATCTATCGTCGCTCATGCGCAGTGGAATGAAACATTTAGACATTTTTATCAAATACTAATTTGTGAAAAAACTGTAACGGTGCTAACTGTAATAATTGCGTGCTAGCTGGTGATAGCTATATAGATTACGGAGCTAGCTTTTGGAGCCAAAATATTAACTGAGGGGGCTAGCGTTACTTTAGGCCCCCCCCCCCACTTTCAGTGTGGATTTATGACAAAACTATAAAGGTGCTAGTTTTAATATTTGGGTGCTAGCCGGTGCTAGCCATAGATTCATGGCCAAAAATTTTAAATGGGGGTGCCAAAGCAACGGAACCTGTTACGAGATATTATGTTATTTTTATTTTCACTCTAAAGTTGAAAAAAAAGCTAGTTATTTAAGATTTAAGATTAAGATTTAATGGGTGTTGCTCGGATTTTGGTCGAAAATTTCAACTATCCATAACTTTGTATAAAATTAACTTAAAATCCTGTTCCTGAAGCTCATTCAGGCTCAAGCGAAGCTCTATCGATTGACATTAATTGCACACGTAAATTCAAAATGGGAAGAAAAATTGCAAAACATGTCCACAGCCTCCCGGTAGTTTTTCGCGAATAAGTTCGCGACCTTTGAGGTTCAAACGAAAATAATGGAAGCTCATTGAAGCTCAAACGATGCTCTAACGTTTGACATCAAATTCATTCAAAAATTCGAAAGTGGGGGGGGGGCATCATGTCTACAGCCCCCCCCCCCCCCCCAGTAGTTTTTCGCGAATAACTTCGCAAACTTTGAGGCTCAAACGAAAATAATGGAAGCTCATTGAGGCTCAAACGATGCTCTAACGCTTGACACCAAACTCATCCAAAAATTCAAAAGTGGGGGGGGGGGCTACCGACATGTATCTTAGAAAAACTGCTTTGATTAAATCAGTAATAAAACTGTTCACGAGTTAAGTAAACCAGAAAGAACATCAAGATTTTTTCCACAATTAAAAATTTGGTACAATGCGGTCGTACCCCGCTGTCGTAGGTGTTTGTAGATTCTATAATACCATTACAACGAACATGGCAGAGACGAAAGAGACAACGAAGTAAATTATTTTTATTCAAAATAAATAATTATGTGTGAAAAATGATATAGGCTTAACGGTCCAGTGTAATTTCATTAATTTTGATAAAAATGGTCTCATAAGTGGTTCGATTATGTTGGGATTGTTTTTATTAAATACCTTAATTCTTTTTTACTCTTTTTCGCCATTTTGAAATTCTTTTTGGCGGAACCCTTGGATTTTGTCGGGGACCCCATTTGGAAACCGGTGCCTTAGAGTCCCCTGCAAAATTCACATTCTAACGAAACACTCCCATAAGAAAACATGGAGAGCAGTCACTGCGACTTCAGTCGCAGAGCCCCAGCCGCAGCTACGGAATCACACCTTTAGCTGGTCATCTTAAGGTTCCTTAGCTGCGGCTGGAGCTCTGCGACTGCAGTCGCAGTGACTTCTCTCTGCACTTCCTTATGATACAATCGCATTCTAAGGAAACACTCCCATAAGAAAGCATTGTTGATATAAAAGTATGAAAGATATGAATCTTTAGCTGCGGTCGGGAAAAAAGAGTAAAAAAATCAATAAAGATGCTAGGGCGAAAAAGACAAAAAAAACGGTGACGGGACATTTCGCTACTATAGATATTTCGTTCTCGGATAATTTGCTCCTAGTCATTTTGCTACCGGACATTTCGCTATGACTTATGAATTTTTACTAAAATTATCCATTCGGTTTTGAAATATTTACTTTATTCATTTATTACAAATAGTATTTGTGCAGAACAGGTCCGCCCAAAGGTTTTTTGTTTGGGGAAAGGGGGGGGGGGAGGTTTTTGAGTGATTTTAACTATCTTCCAGAAAATTTTGTAATTGGTCAAAATAAAGTGCTATTCTAATTGTGCATGATGTTGAGAAATTTCTTCGGAGTAAAGCCTCGCAGTCCATGTGATTGGTTTGCAACAACTGACAAAATATAGAGGTCTTTTATTTTAAAATACAAGGAGTAGTATCTCGAAAATTTTATGTACACTTGTTCGGAATTCCCTTGGAATTCCCTGGAAATTCCCTGTAATTCTTTGGAAATCCCTGGAATTACTTGTAAATCTCTGGAAATTCCTGGAATTCTTTGGAAATCATTGGAATTCCAAGTCTTGTGTACCGAAATTTTATATTTACCCCTTGGGCCTCCAGGGGGCTTACAGATCTTGTCGGTCTAGCTTCTAGAACATCACGGCGCAGGAGAAAAAATTCTCGAGTCTTTCGTCAAATCGTTGTGATGTTGGGTCGGTTACAGTAGTAGGTTTAAGTTATGTTTTTTTTCCAAAAACCATCGCCAAACGAGAAGTCCGTAGGAAAACATAGGTCTGTGCTGTAGATTAGAATAGGTTTAAGTTATTCTTAGTAATACCGTTCCCAAAAAAGAGGTCTGTGCAAAAACGTACAGTGGCTTATAATGAAATCTGTAAAATGCAAAAAATATTTTTGTCAGTATCTCAGAAACGGTGCGAAAATAGTTTTTTGCATTTTAGAGTTTTTTTTAAATCTTTTTAAAGTTTTTAAACTCGAAAACGGTGCATCGGCATAAAAAAATGTATATAAACAAAACAGAAGGCAATGAAATTGGCAAAAAAAATGTTTAATGAGTATTGTTGCAAAAGCAATTTTTATATGACAAAAGATGACTTGAAAACCTGCAATTTACATTGATAACATAGGGGTGTCCGAATTTCATTATAAGCCACTGTATGTTTTCATAAGACATATTATGTCTAAAAAATTTAATACTTTTAGTTTTGTTACAGCTGCTCAAAAGGCTAAATCAGTTGATATTCAGCGCTAAATATCAGCATTTTGCACAGCTAACGCAGCGCAATTTCAGCTGATTAGCAATTCGGTAGTAATTCAGCTTCTGCCATTAATAAAATTCACCAGCTGATGTTTAGATGGAACCGTCGCAAAAAAAGAGAACCATGCGAAAACATAGATCTGTTCTGTAAGTTATAGTAGGTATAAGTTTAGTTATTTCTTATCAATATTGACCCCAATAAAGAAATCCGTGCGAAGACATTGGGTCTGTTCTGTAAGATAGAGAAGGTTTAAGTTATGTTTTTTTAGAAAAATGGTCGCTAAAACGTACCGCGTCAGAATGTTCTGCATTGAAACGTACCCCGTCGAAGCGGTCGCATCGAAACGGTCGCGTCGAAATGTGATGAAAGATCTCGAAATTTTCGTTTGCAAATATGGTTTCAGTCTTCTCATCCTTCGTACTTCGCACATATTGTCTATGTTTGCTATTAATTACGCACATGTGATTGGTTAAATAATAAACGAATGGACTAATGAAAAGTATTACTGTTTCCGAAGGGTAGCAGACAGAAGAATAAAAATTTCTCAATTAAATTTTTATTATAATATTATACTCTAATATACAAGAACAGGTTTAATTTATTAAATTTATAAATTTTTAATATTTAAAAGAGCATAGATTTAAAACTTAAAATAATAGAAACTATAACCTTTCACCTCTAAACAGACTAAATGCAGAAAAAATGCTAGTTACGTCGAATCGAGCTGACAAATTGTGCCACGATTTGAGGTGAATTGTACCACTTCCAAGCAGAGTCAATCATCATCATAATTAATTCCTGACCTTCTAGTGATTGGGTATGTACAGTAGAATTCGTTTGGTGCTCGTGCACATCGATTGATGTGGAGCTCGATTGGATACCATATGCTTAGGTTGGTAATAAAACTTGACCGACCAGAGCATGGTTCAAATAATTATTACTTTATTGGTCAAAAATATACAATGTAATTAAAAATTAGCGTCTATTAGGGTCTTAAATATATTGTGTTACGGTCTTCCGATGGCTTTGCTAAGAATCCAACTGCTATTACTAAAGCCAGTATCACAAAGGCCAATATACCAACAGAAATTGCTAGACGTCTTTCAAATGGTGACCATCTTGATAAGCAGCAATATTGTTCTCTTTGTATGCTGAAATGTTATTAAAATAAAAATTGAGATATTTAATTTTTGATCAAAATTTCTAAATATTAATAAAAGTACTAAAAATACTACGGTTGCAGAATACGTGATAGTAATGTGAGATTAGGTCAGGTTAAATTTTTTAGTGTTGTTTGGATATTGTTTTACGTCATTATACTAATGCCACCATTTTCAAAAGAATAATTCATTTACACCGAAAAAATATTTTAAAAAAGCTTCACTTTAAAACGTAGAAATTAAGGTCAGCATTACTTCCTAACTAGCTTAAACTTAACCTAAGAACATAAAGGTTTGCTTAAGATTGGACTGTAAAGATTCCGGCAATACTTGCCATTTTTACGTAGGTTTCAGCCTTGTTTGGACAGTTGGCTCTGAGACAGTTGTCCCTACGACTATTGGCCATGACGACAATTGGTCTTGGTCTCTCGACAATTAACTTTTGAGTTGGCCCTAAAACAACTGGCACCGGCGACAATTGATCTCTGAGACTATTGATCTCACGGCTGAGGTCTTGGGAGCCAAATTTTAGTAAATAGATATCTGAAATGCTCACTGTCCTTGCTACAATTATTAATTCTATATTTTCATTTTTTATGAGTTCTCATTGGTAAAAACGCTTGAAAATTATCCTACAAATACAAGAAATTAAATTTAAATTTATTTGTTCTGTTAATAATACTAAATAATTAAGAATGTGACAAATAAGCAATAGCTTCCAGGAATTGCCATAAAGCCAACAGTCGCGGAAATCAATTTTCTCAGGGCCAATTGTCCTAGGCTCCTAGGGCCAACTCAAAGATTAATTGTCGCGATGCCAATAGTCGCAAAAGGCAATTGTTGCTAGGGCCAATAGTCGTATAGAGCCAACTGTCTCAGAGCCAGCAGTTGGCCAACAGCCAAAGTTCAACCAATTAAAGTATTTTATTTATTATTTGCACCAATTGAATTACTGAATTTTAGTAAATGGTATTGAGTGGCTGTAGTGAGACTGCGGTCTAAGGCCGCACTATAACAGATAAATGCTTCTGATACAGTTGCTGCTATCTTAATGTTTATTGGTCAAGAATACAATAAGGTGGGAAAAGGGCAACATTAACAATTTTTCTTACTTTTATGATATTCTGAAAGAAGCGTTTATGGAAGTTTGTTTCAACAAAACTTACTGTAAACCGTCATGTACCGATGATCTAGCACTATCGATGTATCCTCGATTAAAACTATTATTCGTTGAAGTTTTACCAACAAATCCACCATTATCGAATCCACTCAAATCAACGATTCTTCCTTTTTTACTACTCACACTATTACTTCTAGACGCTGGATTTTTTGCATAACTTGTCTTTCGGCTACCGCCGCTTACACTGGTTTCATTTTCATCAACTTCAATAATTGGCACACGAGACACAGGAACTTTGCTTAGCTGTGTATAACTCTGAGCTCTTGGTCGCATATCATTTACAACTATGGAGTGCGGTTGCAATGTATTACGAAGTTTTTGATCTCGGGCTGAGTTATCAATTGTCAGAGATATTGATTGAACTTGTTTGCCTGCCATAATATTCAAAATTAATCACTTTAACACTTTATGAAATATTATTATTAGTCTATACATATTTTTAAAGCAACAATTATTATTAATTTTTTTCAATCATTATTGGCGATATCGGATAAGCAAAAACACTAAGTTACGCGCAACCAAACATTTGTGTGCTTATTGGTATCTCGATGATAAGATAAGGTAAAATGCTATTAATTTATCGCCATTTTACTACAGCTCAATTATTAGACAAATCACAAAGTAATTTAATTATACTTTGCTCCATTTACGGGGGTCTTATCAACGTAAGTTTAAGATGCCATCCCGTGACTCGGTTAATTGTTTTATTATCAATAATAACAATTTTTAATAAACAGAAAAAGATTATAATCAATTTATTGGATACCAAAAATCGCCAATTTATACTGTTGTCAGTCACTTGACCTTCCGTTTTTATACAGGAAGATTATGATCTTACATGAAAGTTATACTTATTCCGCTTTCGGCCGCTGTAAGCCACATTAGGTCTGGTTTAGACTAGCAGACCTAAATTAAAATTTTTGTTAATTAAATTCGGACTTTGTTTTAAAACAGTAAAAAAAATTTAATTTGAACCGTCATAGCCCTTCTACTTATTCAGAACTGCTAAGTCTAACCCTGTGAAGGATAAAAAATGCTACTCAATAAAAAATAAGCAGTTAGGTATATTATGTAGATGTGATAGGCAATGAATAGGACTAATCAATAGGACTTATTATAAAATTAATGTTTATATTAAATAAAGAGTTTTACATGTTATAAATACATGCCTAAACACCACCTGCTTATCTTAATGGTTCTTGAGATAATGTTTAATTTACATGTAGGTATAATAATTTAATCTAATAATTCATTAAAGTATAAATGAATGGCCAACCGTTATCGCGTTGGCTTCTCGTGCCAAGACTCACGCATTCTATTTTATCAGTGCCATCTATAGCAGAATTTTTCAATCTCACATATCTACCAGCTGCGCTGGCCGCAGTTGTGTATCTGCCGTACATTTTTAACACATAACTTGCATGTTTACCTTTTAGTATCAATATTTGCTATTTTACTATCATAGATTTTTCACATTAGCCCGCAGTCTTCCTGTCTACTAATTCAAAAATGTGCTACATTTTCCTGCAGCAAGTAAGTAAGGTCAGCGTAACACTTTATATAAAACTAACTTTGATCTTTTTAAAGTTTAATGCGTAATTTAAGAGTATACTAAATTTTATAAAATTTGAAACTATTCAAACACTTATGCTAGATTATACTATCAAATATTTATTTTGATTGCTTTTCAATTGTTCAATCAGCATAGGTTTTAAAAATTCAAATAATCAACAATTGATTAAACTTCACATTCTAAAGTAAGCTGGAACTTCTATCACATCATCATTATCATCATTCTCATCTCGACTTAGGGCTTTCATCTGTTCCAGTCCATCTTTTACTCGGTTATTTTGTTTTTGTTTGAAAAAAATTTAAAAAAATTAAAAATTTCCATGTTTTTCTAATAATTCAAAAACTAAAAAGGGGTCGTCCATAAATTACGTCACACGATTTTTAAGGTTTTTAGACCCCTACCTCCCCTACCTCCTCTACCTCCCATTAATGGATGACCCCAAATGATACATCAAATTTTCTTTTAGATAATTATTCATCATGAAAATGCGCAACTTTGCTGTAATTTAATAATCTCGTATCTTTTATAATAACTGAGATTTCTATATGCGTTGACTGTTAAGCCAAAATACCCGACTTAAGATAGGCGGAGTAAAAGTTTTATTCTAGTCGGCTTCACTCGGCAAGTAATGACAAACTACCAAGGTATTGATGATTGGTGATTATGAAAAATCAAATGGTTATCAAACGCTTATTTGGGTAAAAGGACGGAGAAGGAGGAAAACGAAACTATAAACTATTAAAATCCATACCATTTTATTATTTATATAAAAGTCATGTCTTTCTGTCTATTCATTTTAAGTTACACTGAAAAAAATGGTTCCTCATTTTCATCAATAAAATGAATGTCAACAATAAGATGAATTTTGTTTTTTTCGGTGTACCAACTTATACCAGCTTTAGGCCGCATATTTTGAAAAATTAAATTGCACATCAATCAAATTCTACATAATTAAAATACTAAAAAGTCATGCCGACCTACACTGAAAAAAATGTATTTCAAAAATTAATACTTTTTTCGCCGATGAAAAAAATTCATCATATTGATGAAAACTTGTATTGATTGATTGATTGATGAAAAAATCATAATGCTGATGAATTTTGTTCATTGTTTTGAAAATGATGAACTTTTCATCACGATGATAAACCATTTTTTTCAGTGTAGTTATAATAATTATTATATTGGATAAAGTACTTACAATGTCAAAAATAAAGCTTCAGTCGTAGATGAGCCAAATTTTTTATGGCAAAAACAACTAGTCGCTGCTTTCCAAAAAAATTAAATGAGACGTTTAAAAATGACCGACTTTTAAATCAAAATAGGGCAGTTCCATTCCCCCACTCCAAGATGGCTGCCGAACAGCAGCTTGGTGGTATGGTTGGTGGTATTTGCCATAAGATTTGTTAAGGATTCAAGTGTTTTCGTTATAAAAATGTATTTTTTATAGAATTCTAACCAGTTCTTTTGGCATTTTCAGCTTTTATTACACGGTGGCGATTGCTTTATAATAAATGGGACTACTAAAATCGATGCAGCCATCTTGGAGTGGGGGAATGGAATTACTTTTACTTATGTAGCATAAGAGTTAATTTCGCATCCGAGTTTTCTGTATCTTGGTTAACGTTATAAACAATCTAAAATAATTAATTTTTAATTATTGCAATTTTCAAATTTATTATTATTTAATTTTTGCAAAACGGCTTTCTTTTAACAAAAATTCTATTAAGTAAGTTAAGCCAATTTTCGAAAAACTGAAATAAAAATTCTGATCCTGGAAAAAGGATTAGATAATACATAAAATCAAACAAATATATTGAGATTGTCAACAGATAACCACTAAAATTAATAGATATAGCTTACCGACTCAAAGTAAACCGAAAAACTTAATGATATAAAAGGTAAGATAAAATAGTGAAAATAATAATAATAGTTATAATTTTTAAATTAATTAATTTAAATTTTTAAAAAAATACTATATAAAATTTATAAATTTATAAAATAAATTATTAAATATAGGTATGTAATTGGTAATACATTTTTTGTAAGAGAATTTTTATCAGAATTACTGCATTTTATGTGTAAAAATTCAAAATTTGCTAATCTAAAATGGGAGAAGTTATAATATAAAAATTAAAAACGAAAACGATCAACATTCTTGAAAACGTGATTTAGTAATTAAATTGGGGAAATAATTGTAAAAAAAAAAAAGAAAAAAAAAAGAAAAATTATAGTAGTCAACGGTGTAAATTAAATTTTATTGATATTTGAAATTTATTTGTAAAAATTGCCAAAAACTGTAGAAATATAATGCGTAAACTGTATTATTAGCTGTTTGTGCATCAGAGTGTAGGAATCTCTGTTTTTAAGTATAACTCGGAAACTACGTCATTTAAAAAAAATTAAAACAACTGAGGTTGAAAAGTACAAATCTAGAAGAGCAGGAAAAAATCTATTTTTAAGTTACACACGGAAATCAGTTTAAAAATATCACAGATATCCCAAAAGCACGGATCTAGAAAGCTAGGAACTCTGTTTTTAAGTAAAATTCAGTCATACAATTATTACCTATTGTATGATGCTTACTGTTTTTACGGTTCATCGTTTACACGCAACTTTAATAGAATGCATTCAGGAAGAACCAAAAATAATTGTTGCAGATTTTAAACTAGCCGCAAAATTTCATCATTTCACAGAATCAAAACCAAAAGGTGTAAGGCAAACTAAGGCAAACTAGTATTTGGCAACGAAGTGACGAATTCATTAAGCACCGAAAGAGCTTGGAAGGATTCCGTTGATTGTATGGATGAACATTGACCAGCCAACATTTTTGGAAGTCGACGGCCGACAGCACAAAAATTCCTAGAACGACTTTCCAAGAGATGGGCTCAGAGTTGGTCTTCGTCATCCGCGGAGTATAAGATAAATGTATAAGTGGAAAAGATACAATGATTTCCAATTTTAATAGCACCAACACTGAAAGAAATGGTCATTATATTAATGAAAACTTCATTAATTTTTCGGCGATGTAAAAATTCGTAAATTAAATGATTTTTTTCATAAATACCAAGAATTTTTCATGAATTTGATGATTTCTGTTCATCGGATCAAAAGTGATGAAGTTTTCATCAATTATTTTTTTAGTGATAGTATAATTTTCTGAAGCAGTGGAGAATTAGTTGAATCTACAAATCTACAAAATACAAATTAAAAAGAAAAAATTAATTAAACACAAAAATATAAAAAAAATGAAAATATTGAAATAATATCGATGGAATACTAACCTAAAGGGAGATAGAGGTCAAAGAACCACACCATATTCCAGAACAACCGTAACCGTATAACGAGTTATTGACGACTTATACGGGTGGATGTGAACCGACTCCTTAATTTTGCTCTTTTTGTCTATCCTTTCCCGGTTTAGAATACCAATGTTGTCATAGCTGATGATAATATGATTCAAATCCAACATGCATACGTCTACATTATGTCTAAGTATGGTTCAACCTCCGTTTTTTTCTTTTTAGGTTAGTATGCCATCGATGTATTTCAATATTTTCATTTTTATATGTTCTCCTTTTTAATCAGTTTTTACATTTTAATTTATATTTTATAACTTTGAAAATTACTCAATAAACTTGTATAAGTTTATTATTTTATTATTAAGTAGTTTTTTATTTATTTTATTTTTTTATTTTTTTATTAAGTTGATTATTAAGTAAATAAAAGAACCCGAAACGTCGGACAATTTTGTTTGTTTCATTTTAACCGCTTATTCAACTATTTCTCCACTACTAGTCACTTTAGTTTTGGCAGAAAGATCATTTTTAAAATTACAGTTAATTATAAGCTACTTAAAAAGCGTCATAGAAAGCTAAGTAATTTTTCAATACCATAGAACCCGTATAGCTCGACCCAGTCAAGCTGGACAATACTGAGAAATTCTCTTGTTAGTGTACAGATGCTTATGAGCTGATGACACACAAGTTGTGAGTATTATTTCGCCACGACTCGGAGTTGAACACGTAGGCAGACAGATTAATTACCTACGTTATAAGGCTTACATTATAATAGTAAAATAACCACATTCTCAAAACTAAAATAAAGTAAAATTATAAACACAGGGTGTTCTACGGAGCACTTTCCAAAGAGATCGAAATGACATGTCATAAGGACATTACAGTGGGGTGTTGAGGATTGAACCTCACTCATAATCTTAACGTTATTATGGCGAAGCTTCTTCTAGCTTGTGAGAATTGTAAGAACTGTAATAACTGTAACTTGTAATTACTAAAATAAAGGGTAATTTAAATTTTAAAGAGAGATTTATTCTGAAATTAATAAATATAAAATATTTTCATTCTACTCGTATAGTTTTGTAATTTTTTCATTTAATTCTTTATATTTATATATAAATTAAATCATCAAGTTTACTGGGAAGTACATAGTGCAAACAATTTCTTATCGTAATCTAGAATAACATGATGTTCAGTTGCATGTTTTGATCTTTATTTCAACCTTTTAGTAGACACATTTAGTAGAAGACAGGAAATGGGTCCCCTTTATGTCGAGCTATACAAGTTTTACTGTACTTTGCATTGAAAATGAAGTTACTTGAAATTTAGATTTGGCAAAGTAATTGATATATTTGCCGAAAAAAACGACTAACTCATAAATTTATTGTCTAAAACGATAATTACTGTATTACCATTATTACTAATAATAACTTCTATACTGGGAACAACATTATACTAAGTTTATCCGACTATTGCAAAATTGGCCCTCAATGTAATTTTGTTATTTGTTTATCTTAAAATGATGGATAATATAAGGTACATTGACTCATCTTCAAACTAGAGGAATACAAAGATCAATCAGTGATATTGCCACTTAATATATCACTAATTATTGATCTTTGTATTTCTATAGTCCTGATTGTATTTTATTAGATTTCGCTATCCGTGTCAACTCAAAACTTGTTTTTCTCTTGACGATGATATTTTAAGGTGAAATATTCTTCTTCTCCAATCATTTTCATTGTTCACGCAGTCAAAATCAAACGTTTTGACCATCCAAACTTGTTTGTTCTGAAGATGGAGTGAATGTAATCCTCAGAAACATCGGCTAACAATTTATAAACTTGTTTGGTTTAACCTGTCTAAATAAACCCGATATCCCCTATCATTTGATTATTTGCAATGTTATATTAATTATTGTATTGTAACTCTTATAATAAGTTGGCTCTTTTTAGTTATAAGTGCTTATTTTAAATAATAAAATTTTCATTTTGAAATTCTATTTGCTTGATTACAAATTACGTTACATCTACTTTTTGAATTGTAAAAATTGGATTTTATTGATTAAGGTAATAATTAATTGGGTTATTAAAGAAATCCAATTTTTAAATTCAAGAATAAACTTACTTGAATAAACAGTACTTAATTAAAAATATGATTTTCTTAAATGGAGATAATATTTACTTGCGGCTATATTTAAAACAGCAATTTTCTAAATTTAAATGATATTTATTTGAATCAAGTAAATTCTATATTACTTCATTGAAGAAAATCATATTTTAATTTAACAATGTAGGTAATGTACATAATGTAAGAAACTTATTTAAAATTAGTTTTCTTGAATGAAGATTACATGTACCTATTTACGGCGAAAGAGAACAGAACTTCTTAATTCACAAAGATATTTATTTAAATCACATAAATTATTAACTGCTATACTTGATTTAAGAATATACTTATGTGATCTAAGAACACTTACTTATTTAAGAATATTTTTTTCTTAAAAAATGAAAATATTTTCGTGCGGCTATTGAAAACAGAAAATTTCTTGGTACTTATTTGAACCAAGTAATTTTTTTTCCGTATAGTTTTGGATTTAAAAATTAATATTTTAAATTTTAAATAATATTCCCAAACCATAATCTCACACTTCGAAATTTGTCGGCACATTAAAGTGCTTATAAAAGATTTATTTCTTTGGTCGGTTCAAGCAGGCCATAGACTAATTTTCTACAATTTTACGCACAATATCTTTCTAACTTACTCTCTTCTCTATCTTCTCTATCTTCAAATAATTGTGGCAGTGTGTTAGTAAGTACAATTACCATTTGGCTATACTAGTCAAACTGTTAAGTGTTCGTAATATAAGTTTCACAATTATAAATTGTTTTTTAAAGAAATTAAGTTACTTAGATTAAGAATATATTAAATATTGGTGCATTTAGAAAATAGTGTTCTTCGTTAAAATGAAATTTTCTTGAATCTAAATAATATTTTAAGTAAAAAATATTCGTGCTAGAAGAAATCTGATATTTTTAATGCAAGCATATTTTATTGCGCGAAGAAATTATATTTTTAAATGAAATAAATAATTTCAAGAAAATATTTATTCTTCATTTAAGAAATCCTTTTTTTCCGTGTACCTACTAAGTTTTTTCCTCACTAAGAAAATTTTTTGTAATTACAGGACATCAAGCAAGCACGACTTATTCCAATCCTTTTCAAAATAATAATAATAATAATAAAATTAAAATAATAAATATAACAAAAAATTAACTACAAATTGAAATTTTCTTTATAAAGTGCAAATTTAAAAAAACTATAAATAAAATTACTAAGAAACTATTTATTTCATACAAAATCCATCGTAATATTTTCGACAGGTTTACCGGTAAACAAAATATATATTAAAAGCAAAACATAAAATTCGCTTTACTTTCTATATATGAAACTCTGTTATTATGCCTATCATTTTTATGAAATATAGCTTTAAACCTTGTTAAAAAATTTAAATTGATCATGTCAGAAATTGCAAAAAATTGACACCGAACGCCAAAAGGAAATTGTGATAAAAATTGTGAAAATCAATAATTTAAAATCAAAAATTTTCGGCTTTTAAAAAAGTTTTTATTAAAACTTTTAAATGGCTTTCAGACGAAAAAAACTTTTTATTTTCAAGAAATTGGATTTAACCGAACAAATATTATCTAAAATTTTGAAAATTTTAAATAAAGATTATTTTACCGATAAGTAGATTAGGATATCTAATCTTAGTATTAGTTTTCACATACAAGATAATGTAAATCAATTTCTATACCTTTTGAAAATGTAATAAGTTGATAATCAACAAAGGAAGCAAGCAAACAAATTAGAGATAATAAATATTGAGTTTTATCAAAAAGCGTATTTGGAAAAATAAATTAAGATTTATTGTGGTAAATTTTGATTAGGAAAGGAAATAATGTAATAAAATTAATTTTGAATGAAAAATAATAATAACGGAATAGCAAAACAAACAAAATCTAAATAAAACCACGCATGTCCAAATCCCAGACGGCACGAATAGAAGGCGGAGAGTAAAATTTTGAGCATACTAGTGAAACACCCCTTAAAAGACAGCCAAGTGTACACATTTTCACAAGTATCGATTGCGTTTCCAACTCAATATTTTGTTCTATGAAAATAGAGGGAAACAAATAATCCTCCGAAGTTCTTGGACCAGAATGTTGTGGCCAAGCTGGCACTTCGCAGTTTCTATCGATTTTCCCCATTAATTATAACAATGTGGATTAGTGATAATAAAAGACAATATTAAATAAAAACAATGGCCCAATTTGTTACGCATATTCAACCGACGTTGATGGAAGCATCACACCATCATCCGCCGCATCATCATAAAGATATTCACAAAGATCTTAAAATTAAAGATTACCATAAAGAGACCTTCAGTCATCATAAAATGCACCAGGAAGACTTGGAGGGTCACTTAAAAGACGTCCAAAAACATCAAGGTCATCCACGTGAGTTTCCTGTGTTACCGAAAGAACATTATCATTCCCATCACGACGACTCGTCAAAGTTGCAACTGAAATTGGATCATGGATATAGAACAAAATCGCATCACGGAAATAAATCCGGCGATCGTTCTTATTCCGATTCTCATGGGATTCAGCACTCTTATCAAATGCACTTTATCGATGCTCAAGGAATTCATCGCGATTCGGGTGGTCACGGATACGAAGTTGAGGTGAATCCTCCAAAATTCAGAGAGAAAAATGGACATAAGGAAAAATCTAAAAGTGGATCTAAAGATAAAAGCGATTCGCGTAAAGGTAGCACCGAACTGCGTTTTAAAGACCCAACAGAAAAAGAAAATCTTTCCAAATTGGTTCCTCCTCAGTACATCGACATAACTCCAAATTTAGAAAACAAATCGGTAAGTTTTTAATATTTTTTTAAATATTTTTAAGCCACACCCATTAAAAAGGCACTGTGCCAAATTTGAAATAAGTTACATCGTCATAGACAAAAAATCCGGAATACTCCGGGTGCCAGTCAGTCGGGCTCCGGGTGAAACGACCTTTGCAACCCCGGGCGCAGTTCGCATATCCGCATAGGAATTTATTATTTCCCATCTTCCTTTACATCTCCAATTTCAGACTAACAGGAGACACTTGAACATAATCATCACATCTTTCCATTGTACGACGACAGTTTTCAATTTAATAATGAATTTTCATTTCACGTTCTTGACGTCTGGGTTGAGGTAGGTTGCAGGCGAACAAGGAATAAATTTTCTAATGAAATTTAATTATTAAAAGGGTCATTACACAATGCTGAGCTTTATTATCTAAATGTCGAGACCAGAAATGTCGACGAATAAATAATTTATTCAAAATAAATAAAAACAATATCAACAAAATAAATGGGTCAATAGGTTAAATTTAAATTTTTTTCGCATTGTACTTCTATACTGACTGAAATATTTTTTATAGTAATATAGACTACAAAGCACTGTAAAGTTTACTAGGAAACTCATCGCTTTCGCCTACAAGGAGTTAAATTAATGTCAAATAATTTATAGTAAATTTATTTATTATTTTTATTGAATTTATTTTTTTTTATTTTTTAAATTTCACAGGCAAAGGGGAACAATTTAATAAACAGAAAATTTCCAACAAACAATAGATAAATAGTTCATCCGTTTTTTGGTGGCGTAATCGTGGGGTAATAGTAAATTATACCAATTTTACTAAGCGGAGATCAGTAAGCATCCAATAAATTACAACAAATTAATAAATAAAATTAAACAACACACTTAAAATTGTAATTACAATTAATTAATATTACTAAAAAAGTAAAACTCAGACCCAGGCGCTCCTTCCAAAAAATAATCCTTATCTACTTTTCTGCTAAATTTCTGCTAAATCATATTAATATAATAATTTATCTATACTTATCATATTATAATAATAAGAATATAATCTAACCAATCCTAATAAACATGAAGGTGAGGTTGATTCCAATCCTTTACCAAATGATCCTCAACGCAAATAGTCCCCTACTATAAATCATTTTAATTAGGAAAAATGATCCTTATAACAAATTTTCCTGAATGATTATTTGACTAATTGAATAATCCTAAGTAATAATTACACTGTCCCACAGAAAAAACCTATGTCTTCGTACAAACCTCTATTGTAGTAATGATTTTGCTGAAAAACCTTAAACTTAAAAAAAAATTAAATTTTCTTTAACTTACAGAACTATAGACTACTGTTTAAATAGTGAATCTTTGAATCACTTTCTGCTATTAAAAACATCCTCGAAGTGGCTCCAACTCGAAAACTGCAGATCTCAAAAATTAGGGATCTAGGAAAGCTGCTATTATTGGCTTTTAAGTTAAATTCGCTTATATTAATTAACAATTTATTTCACCAATAAAAGTCCTAGCGTTTATAGGATGATTACAATTGTAACGAATAAATTTTGATGAACTTGAAGAAGAAATGGTTTATCACTTCTAAACAATTATCGTTTTGGTTATGTTTATTTTGTTTTAATTTATTTTATTTTATTTTAATAAATTAATTTACAATTAGCCGATATTTACTATCACAATTTGTTCGGTTTGCTTATTATCTTTTGGCAACGGTTTTCTTAAAAAAAGTAACTAAAACTTGTGCTAATCTACAAAACAGACCTACTAGAGTGAGTAACGAAAATATCCGAACACTCCTATGTTAACAATGTACATTGGACATTTTGAAACCGTTTCTTTTGAACCCCCCCCCCCCCCCAAAGGATGACTCGGATTGAATCCCTGAAGCCCTTCCTGATAAAAGTAATGTTTACCAGGAGGTTTTAAAATTTAAATAACTTTTAATTATTTTTATTTATTCGTTTATTATTTAATAATTAATTTTTTTTGGGCTTACTACTGACGCGCATGAATGGATTAACGAGATTCTGGAAATATTTATTCTGCCCAGTGGCGTATTTACCCTCTGTAACTAATCAGTATATTAAATAATATACAATTATTTGTTATTTGAATATTTAAAAGTTCTAAGAGATTCTTAAATCTTTATTTCTTTTATCATAAAAATAAACATAAACTTCAAAATAAATAAAATTTATACAAGTTAAATTAAATAATATAATGGAAATAATATTTCGTTTTCGTCAGAAAGTTATTTATAAAATATAATTTCCATTATATTATTTATTAATTTAACTAATATTGAAGTTTTATTTTATATGATTATTTATTCTCACAAGTAAAGATGTTTACTTTTATGTTAACCCGTAAGTAGCGAGGTGGGTTATGAGAGCTCCCAGTAGAATTTGAAAAATGCCGCCAGTTAACGATATCGATAGGTGTAATCATTCCATCATCGGGCTTCATGTACCCCTCGGGCATGTGTGTTTCACATCGTCTGATTGAATTTATCTCTTATTTAACTAGCAGAAAATTATTTTTGAATTTCATATTTTAAATTTCCATTAGAGTGCGTGACCTTGAAAATTAAAAAAAAATTGCCTGAGGCGCTGTATGTCAAATGACTCGCTTTGCTTTAGTTTTAAATGTAGTAATTTTACTTTTCGATCCGAAGCCCACCTGCATGTAATTGCTAAATACTCCACTGGGTCTGCCCCCCCCCCCAAAACATTTTCTAAATACGCTACTGCGTTGACGACCTGCTCACTTATGTATGTATGAAGTTTAACTGCTTAACATGGGCATGTAATCATGAAAGTTTTAATATATTTTATTTTTTGAAAAAGTTTTCCTAGGCAGAACACAAATACTAAAAAAAATAGGTTAGGAAGCCTCTGGTGAACGATCTACCGACTCGAAATGTCGATCTACACATTACATTGGTGAAGTGCCATTGTCTTCCGAAAAGAAATGGCAAGAAATAAAGTTCTTACTTTGCCCGGAGTCCAATCGAGTATTCGGCATTAACAATCACGCACTTAACTGTCAAGCCTATGATCATCTATAGGTGACGGAAGGAGGAAGTTTGTTACTGCTGTACCATTAACGCGCACGAATGGATAACGAGAAGAAATAAAATTACTTTTGTAACATTTTTTATGTTAGGCCAAAATCCTTGGTTAGATTAGTTTTTCTATTTTCTCGAAAGGTTTTCAAAGAATCTCGTAGGTTCTCAAAGAAATAGTAAGTAAAAAGTGGAATTTCGGTTGTGAAGATCTATCCTAAAAGATAGATACTCCTTCACAATACAGTTTCCAATGAGTAACGTGAGGTTACTGCAGAAGCATCATACTCAGCCAAAATCATTCATATATGCAGATGGTTTTGGCAACACATGAACCGTAAGGTTTTATCGCAATACCGACGGTTTCGAGATTACTCCGAAGAGATTTTCCTTCGTCTATTTAGGTTAGGTTAGGTTAGGTTAGGTTAGATTCGATTAGAATAGGTATAAAGTAAACCATTTTGTAACGCAAATGACTGTTGAAAATGTATTTTATGCTATTTATAATTTAATTTGAATGATAAAGGTATTTAAAAGGACATTAACAAATGCAAAATTTGGAATAAGAATAAATTGAGTCTGAAATAAATACTTTTTATTTCTTCAAAGTTTAATCAGTTTTAGAGCATCAGGTAGCAGTTTTTTCAACCAACGAATTCATTTTTTCTGTTAGATTTTAGAGTTATAAATAAATTTTGCAAAAAAAATTTTTATATCATAAAATAATTCATCTACTGCCGTTACGTAATAGCTCACTTTTCACACTGATTTAAGTTACATAATGAGCTACTTTTATGCATTAGCGTTAAAAGTGATTTATTTGCAGCATAGATGTTTTTGTTTTATTAAAGAAACTAACATTCACTTAACATTTTTTATTAATTGAAATAGCTTAATCGCCTTATCATAGTAGTTAATTACCAATAGTATAGAAAACGCAAACTCAAATAAAATTATCGATAAAAAACTGCGGTAGAAGATAAAATTTATTATGTTACACTGTGAGAACCGTTTCGTTATCGTATTTGAGTGATTTTCAGACTCAGCTGACAGCTGGGTTTCTAAGTATCACACACGTTCGATAATGACTTTGATTTTATACAGATTACATAAAATACTATTATTATTATTAATTTTATTAGAGCTCGGATTTGTATGCACCAAAATACTAAAAAATATGCGCGTATATATGCACCAAATTTCCTTAAAATATGCACTAAAATTGATAAAAATAGATAAAATATGCATTGATAAGCAAACTAAGAAATATGTAATCTTCGAATTTTTAATTTTTTTCTAAAATTTTTTTCTCAAAGTACTACCTAGATTTATAAAAATTCATAACTTTAAAAATAAATTTGCAAAATTTTGCATATTTTCAACTGTTGGTGCATATTTCAGTAAATAATGCATATTGTACATATTTGGACCACTTATGGTGTCCAGCCGCATCTAAAAAAATCATGCTTTCTTATAGAAGTATTTCCTATAGACTGATTGACTCTGGATTAACTTTTACCTGAACATTTAACTAGCCCTTATTGTTTGTGCTGATAATTTCGCCCAGCTAATTTCGCCGCCTGGGGATCTGCTACTGAAGTCGCAGTAAATGCTTTCTTATGGGAGTGTTTCCTTAGAGTGCGTTCTTTGCAGGCGACTCGAAGGTAACACTCCCATAAGAAAGCATGAATAGCAGTCACTGCGACTTCAGTCGCAGAACCCCAGCCTCAGCTTAGTAAACATATCTTTCCCTGGGCGAACTTATCTGCATCAAAACTAACAGCTAGTTAAACGTTAGGTAAAAGTTAATCCAGAGTGAATTGATGTTGATCCTACTTATCAGTCTATAGGAAACACTCCCATAAGAAAGCATGATTTTTAGAAAGCATGAATTACGGATATATGCACCGAATTTTTTTTAAATATGCACTAAAATTGATAAAAATAGATAAAATATGCATTGAAATGCAAACCAAATAATAATATGTAATCTTTGAATTTTTCAAATTTGTTTTTTATTTTCAATAAGTACTACCTTATAATTTTAATAATATATCTGGACGAATTACGTATAATTTTCAAAATGTTGCATATTTTCAACATTTGGTGAATATAATAATAAAATTCTCGTCCAAACTTTGATAATATAAAATTAAATATTAAAGTCTTTGAAACGTCGACTTAGTAAAAATTGAGTTTGATTTTAGTCCACTAAGCCCAATATTTAATTTTATATTATTTGGTGCATAGTGAAGTAAATCAATATTTGGGCCACTTTTGGTGTTTTTTGAAGAATTTTAATAGAGAAAATAAAAATTTATTATTAAGTTTGCCAATTTAAGCAATTATTTTATTTAATTTTAAACAAATTAATTTTTATAATTATTTTAAATAAATAATTTTTTAAATAAAATTAAATTGCTTAAAATTAAATAAAACAATTGCTTCAATTAGCAAAATTTAATAATAATTTTTTATTTTCTCTATTAAAATTCTTCAAAAATCACCAAAAGTGGCCCAAATATCCCCAAATATGCATTATTTACTCAAATATGCACCAAATGTTGAAAATATGCAAAATATGCATTTTGACAAACAGTTTTTTGGATTCGTTTTTACCTAATTTGTCCAGATTTCATAACGAATCTGTTGGCATATCAATATTAAAGAACATGCAAAAGCATAAAATCCGAGGTCTAATTATTAGGTACTGGAATATTCTTTTTTAATCGCCATCCACATTAATCTTTCTTTAAACCATAAATTATAATCTTTTACTTGCTCTATCACTTAATTTTCCTTACCTTCTTTAAATTAACGGTTTTTCTTTTCTAATTTCTAATAATTTTACAACTAAATATTGAGTAAAAATGTGCGGATAAGCTTTTCTCGTTTAAATTGCTTAATGTTTGAGCAACAAAGTGTTAACTCATTGTATTGATTACCAAAGCAAGTTATTAACGATTCTACGTAGATGGTTTGTTCTGGTAAATGAATCGTGCAGTAATGCTCATAGGTGGCTTGAGATTTTGCTACAAAGAGAAATATTCATAATTATTGGAAAAATTGTTAATATAAAAAGAAAATTTTTTGTAACTTTACCTCTATTCGTCGACTTCCTCTGAAAATATTCTTAATAACGACGTGTTTTTAATGGCAAATCTTTTTTTCTCATCAAAAGCTAATATATGTTGTTTATTGACCAAACCTTAAAGCAGCTGCGGCTCGTCAGAGAAGACAAGGGAGACTTAGCTTCCTCTAAAGTTCATGACTATCAATGTATTAAAATTTTCAAAAAAATTAATCTTTTTTTAAATTTTAAAACGTGAGATCTATCAAAAGATAGATACTTCTTCCAGAACACTTATCCAAAAAGTTCATAAATTCAAAAAATTGGAGGTGTAATAATCATCCAGATTATTATCATTTCGAACTGTATTTTTGTTCATTTGAATATGATTGCCATCGAATAGTAAAAATAAGTCCTATCAATTTATTCCTTTATATTTGGATACGACACTCAAATTCAATTTATATGAATTGAAAAGTTCTCTTTGAAAAAGTTATTACTTTTCTATTTTCAAGTTTGGTTATACCAGAATAAAACTTAGGTTCCCTCGGGATGCACGTCCACTTTTTTCTACCATACCGCTCAAAGCTAGAATTATTTTCAAATAAAGTGTTTTGGTTTATTTGGCACTTAGCAACGGACAAACGAAGTTCAAAGTTGTTTATCAACTAATGAGGGATGAGCTGAAATAAAATTTTAGAATTTGTGCACCACTTAGTGCTGCTGCATGTTTTATGCAGCCTTGGGTATTAAAAGTATTGGATTGCTGCCACTGAGTTCCAAATGGAGTATAAGGAATAGAATTTTATGGCAACATTACCGATTACACTTACTTGTATATTCCACATTTTAGAGTTTTCGAAACCTAAAGCAACATAAAAATACCCAACTATAAAGTTTACTTGCTACAGTAATCATTACTCCATAAATGTATTACAGTCGTCTTTAAATTGAAGTATCTTAATCCACAATATAATTTATGATTATTACTAACTCATCAAATATATTCAAAAAATATAAGAATAATACAATACGTAGAAAATCAAAATTCAAAAAATTTAAAAAGGAGACAATTAACACATAACAGGTCTGGATTAAGAAAATTTGAAAAAATGAAAATTTCGTAATACGAAGTACAATATAACGTTATTTCATGGTTATTGCCATTCATCAGTTGTACGCATCGATTACGATTACATTGTAAAATAAGAAGAAAAAATTTTTCAAACTAAACAAAATTATCGACTAAATTGTACAAAATTGACTTACCATAACCTCCAAAGATTATCAAAACTGAACTTGTTACACGAGGTATGAATAATTTAAAAATGATTTGAACTAAGAAATTCGTTTACCTAGCACTGCTAGTTTGAAATCCGAAGGCACTGCCCTCTTAATATGATTTCTAAAAACTTTGAAAAAATTCAAAATTCAAAAATTTTTACCACGTTTTTTAACCGTGAGGCGTAAAACTAGAAAAAGAACTCAAAATAAAAAATTTTAAGTAAATTTGTGGTTTTTAGTATGTATTTATGGTTAAATTCAAAAAATATAAGAATAATACAATACGTAGAAAATCAAAATTCAAAAAATTTAAAAAGGAGACAATTAACACATAACAGGTCTGGATTAAGAAAATTTGAAAAAATGAAAATTTCGTAATACGAAGTACAATATAACGTTATTTCATGGTTATTGCCATTCATCAGTTGTACGCATCGATTACGATTACATTGTAAAATAAGAAGAAAAAATTTTTCAAACTAAACAAAATTATCGACTAAATTGTACAAAATTGACTTACCATAACCTCCAAAGATTATCAAAACTGAACTTGTTACACGAGGTATGAATAATTTAAAAATGATTTGAACTAAGAAATTCGTTTACCTAGCACTGCTAGTTTGAAATCCGAAGGCACTGCCCTCTTAATATGATTTCTAAAAACTTTGAAAAAATTCAAAATTCAAAAATTTTTACCACGTTTTTTAACCGTGAGGCGTAAAACTAGAAAAAGAACTCAAAATAAAAAATTTTAAGTAAATTTGTGGTTTTTAGTATGTATTTATGGTTAAATTCAAAAAATATAAGAATAATACAATACGTAGAAAATCAAAATTCAAAAAATTTAAAAAGGAGACAATTAACACATAACAGGTCTGGATTAAGAAAATTTGAAAAAATGAAAATTTCGTAATACGAAGTACAATATAACGTTATTTCATGGTTATTGCCATTCATCAGTTGTACGCATCGATTACGATTACATTGTAAAATAAGAAGAAAAAATTTTTCAAACTAAACAAAATTATCGACTAAATTGTACAAAATTGACTTACCATAACCTCCAAAGATTATCAAAACTGAACTTGTTACACGAGGTATGAATAATTTAAAAATGATTTGAACTAAGAAATTCGTTTACCTAGCACTGCTAGTTTGAAATCCGAAGGCACTGCCCTCTTAATATGATTTCTAAAAACTTTGAAAAAATTCAAAATTCAAAAATTTTTACCACGTTTTTTAACCGTGAGGCGTAAAACTAGAAAAAGAACTCAAAATAAAAAATTTTAAGTAAATTTGTGGTTTTTAGTATGTATTTATGGTTAAATTCAAAAAATATAAGAATAATACAATACGTAGAAAATCAAAATTCAAAAAATTTAAAAAGGAGACAATTAACACATAACAGGTCTGGATTAAGAAAATTTGAAAAAATGAAAATTTCGTAATACGAAGTACAATATAACGTTATTTCATGGTTATTGCCATTCATCAGTTGTACGCATCGATTACGATTACATTGTAAAATAAGAAGAAAAAATTTTTCAAACTAAACAAAATTATCGACTAAATTGTACAAAATTGACTTACCATAACCTCCAAAGATTATCAAAACTGAACTTGTTACACGAGGTATGAATAATTTAAAAATGATTTGAACTAAGAAATTCGTTTACCTAGCACTGCTAGTTTGAAATCCGAAGGCACTGCCCTCTTAATATGATTTCTAAAAACTTTGAAAAAATTCAAAATTCAAAAATTTTTACCACGTTTTTTAACCGTGAGGCGTAAAACTAGAAAAAGAACTCAAAATAAAAAATTTTAAGTAAATTTGTGGTTTTTAGTATGTATTTATGGTTAAATTCAAAAAATATAAGAATAATACAATACGTAGAAAATCAAAATTCAAAAAATTTAAAAAGGAGACAATTAACACATAACAGGTCTGGATTAAGAAAATTTGAAAAAATGAAAATTTCGTAATACGAAGTACAATATAACGTTATTTCATGGTTATTGCCATTCATCAGTTGTACGCATCGATTACGATTACATTGTAAAATAAGAAGAAAAAATTTTTCAAACTAAACAAAATTATCGACTAAATTGTACAAAATTGACTTACCATAACCTCCAAAGATTATCAAAACTGAACTTGTTACACGAGGTATGAATAATTTAAAAATGATTTGAACTAAGAAATTCGTTTACCTAGCACTGCTAGTTTGAAATCCGAAGGCACTGCCCTCTTAATATGATTTCTAAAAACTTTGAAAAAATTCAAAATTCAAAAATTTTTACCACGTTTTTTAACCGTGAGGCGTAAAACTAGAAAAAGAACTCAAAATAAAAAATTTTAAGTAAATTTGTGGTTTTTAGTATGTATTTATGGTTAAATTCAAAAAATATAAGAATAATACAATACGTAGAAAATCAAAATTCAAAAAATTTAAAAAGGAGACAATTAACACATAACAGGTCTGGATTAAGAAAATTTGAAAAAATGAAAATTTCGTAATACGAAGTACAATATAACGTTATTTCATGGTTATTGCCATTCATCAGTTGTACGCATCGATTACGATTACATTGTAAAATAAGAAGAAAAAATTTTTCAAACTAAACAAAATTATCGACTAAATTGTACAAAATTGACTTACCATAACCTCCAAAGATTATCAAAACTGAACTTGTTACACGAGGTATGAATAATTTAAAAATGATTTGAACTAAGAAATTCGTTTACCTAGCACTGCTAGTTTGAAATCCGAAGGCACTGCCCTCTTAATATGATTTCTAAAAACTTTGAAAAAATTCAAAATTCAAAAATTTTTACCACGTTTTTTAACCGTGAGGCGTAAAACTAGAAAAAGAACTCAAAATAAAAAATTTTAAGTAAATTTGTGGTTTTTAGTATGTATTTATGGTTAAATTCAAAAAATATAAGAATAATACAATACGTAGAAAATCAAAATTCAAAAAATTTAAAAAGGAGACAATTAACACATAACAGGTCTGGATTAAGAAAATTTGAAAAAATGAAAATTTCGTAATACGAAGTACAATATAACGTTATTTCATGGTTATTGCCATTCATCAGTTGTACGCATCGATTACGATTACATTGTAAAATAAGAAGAAAAAATTTTTCAAACTAAACAAAATTATCGACTAAATTGTACAAAATTGACTTACCATAACCTCCAAAGATTATCAAAACTGAACTTGTTACACGAGGTATGAATAATTTAAAAATGATTTGAACTAAGAAATTCGTTTACCTAGCACTGCTAGTTTGAAATCCGAAGGCACTGCCCTCTTAATATGATTTCTAAAAACTTTGAAAAAATTCAAAATTCAAAAATTTTTACCACGTTTTTTAACCGTGAGGCGTAAAACTAGAAAAAGAACTCAAAATAAAAAATTTTAAGTAAATTTGTGGTTTTTAGTATGTATTTATGGTTAAATTCAAAAAATATAAGAATAATACAATACGTAGAAAATCAAAATTCAAAAAATTTAAAAAGGAGACAATTAACACATAACAGGTCTGGATTAAGAAAATTTGAAAAAATGAAAATTTCGTAATACGAAGTACAATATAACGTTATTTCATGGTTATTGCCATTCATCAGTTGTACGCATCGATTACGATTACATTGTAAAATAAGAAGAAAAAATTTTTCAAACTAAACAAAATTATCGACTAAATTGTACAAAATTGACTTACCATATTACCACTTCAAATTTTCTTAATCCAGACCTGTTATGTGTTAATTGTCTCCTTTTTAAATTTTTTGAATTTTGATTTTCTACGTATTGTATTATTCTTATATTTTTTGAATTTAACCATAAATACATACTAAAAACCACAAATTTACTTAAAATTTTTTATTTTGAGTTCTTTTTCTAGTTTTACGCCTCACGGTTAAAAAACGTGGTAAAAATTTTTGAATTTTGAATTTTTTCAAAGTTTTTAGAAATCATATTAAGAGGGCAGTGCCTTCGGATTTCAAACTAGCAGTGCTAGGTAAACGAATTTCTTAGTTCAAATCATTTTTAAATTATTCATACCTCGTGTAACAAGTTCAGTTTTGATAATCTTTGGAGGTTATGGTAAGTCAATTTTGTACAATTTAGTCGATAATTTTGTTTAGTTTGAAAAATTTTTTCTTCTTATTTTACAATGTAATCGTAATCGATGCGTACAACTGATGAATGGCAATAACCATGAAATAACGTTATATTGTACTTCGTATTACGAAATTTTCATTTTTTCAAATTTTCTTAATCCAGACCTGTTATGTGTTAATTGTCTCCTTTTTAAATTTTTTGAATTTTGATTTTCTACGTATTGTATTATTCTTATATTTTTTGAATTTAACCATAAATACATACTAAAAACCACAAATTTACTTAAAATTTTTTATTTTGAGTTCTTTTTCTAGTTTTACGCCTCACGGTTAAAAAACGTGGTAAAAATTTTTGAATTTTGAATTTTTTCAAAGTTTTTAGAAATCATATTAAGAGGGCAGTGCCTTCGGATTTCAAACTAGCAGTGCTAGGTAAACGAATTTCTTAGTTCAAATCATTTTTAAATTATTCATACCTCGTGTAACAAGTTCAGTTTTGATAATCTTTGGAGGTTATGGTAAGTCAATTTTGTACAATTTAGTCGATAATTTTGTTTAGTTTGAAAAATTTTTTCTTCTTATTTTACAATGTAATCGTAATCGATGCGTACAACTGATGAATGGCAATAACCATGAAATAACGTTATATTGTACTTCGTATTACGAAATTTTCATTTTTTCAAATTTTCTTAATCCAGACCTGTTATGTGTTAATTGTCTCCTTTTTAAATTTTTTGAATTTTGATTTTCTACGTATTGTATTATTCTTATATTTTTTGAATTTAACCATAAATACATACTAAAAACCACAAATTTACTTAAAATTTTTTATTTTGAGTTCTTTTTCTAGTTTTACGCCTCACGGTTAAAAAACGTGGTAAAAATTTTTGAATTTTGAATTTTTTCAAAGTTTTTAGAAATCATATTAAGAGGGCAGTGCCTTCGGATTTCAAACTAGCAGTGCTAGGTAAACGAATTTCTTAGTTCAAATCATTTTTAAATTATTCATACCTCGTGTAACAAGTTCAGTTTTGATAATCTTTGGAGGTTATGGTAAGTCAATTTTGTACAATTTAGTCGATAATTTTGTTTAGTTTGAAAAATTTTTTCTTCTTATTTTACAATGTAATCGTAATCGATGCGTACAACTGATGAATGGCAATAACCATGAAATAACGTTATATTGTACTTCGTATTACGAAATTTTCATTTTTTCAAATTTTCTTAATCCAGACCTGTTATGTGTTAATTGTCTCCTTTTTAAATTTTTTGAATTTTGATTTTCTACGTATTGTATTATTCTTATATTTTTTGAATTTAACCATAAATACATACTAAAAACCACAAATTTACTTAAAATTTTTTATTTTGAGTTCTTTTTCTAGTTTTACGCCTCACGGTTAAAAAACGTGGTAAAAATTTTTGAATTTTGAATTTTTTCAAAGTTTTTAGAAATCATATTAAGAGGGCAGTGCCTTCGGATTTCAAACTAGCAGTGCTAGGTAAACGAATTTCTTAGTTCAAATCATTTTTAAATTATTCATACCTCGTGTAACAAGTTCAGTTTTGATAATCTTTGGAGGTTATGGTAAGTCAATTTTGTACAATTTAGTCGATAATTTTGTTTAGTTTGAAAAATTTTTTCTTCTTATTTTACAATGTAATCGTAATCGATGCGTACAACTGATGAATGGCAATAACCATGAAATAACGTTATATTGTACTTCGTATTACGAAATTTTCATTTTTTCAAATTTTCTTAATCCAGACCTGTTATGTGTTAATTGTCTCCTTTTTAAATTTTTTGAATTTTGATTTTCTACGTATTGTATTATTCTTATATTTTTTGAATTTAACCATAAATACATACTAAAAACCACAAATTTACTTAAAATTTTTTATTTTGAGTTCTTTTTCTAGTTTTACGCCTCACGGTTAAAAAACGTGGTAAAAATTTTTGAATTTTGAATTTTTTCAAAGTTTTTAGAAATCATATTAAGAGGGCAGTGCCTTCGGATTTCAAACTAGCAGTGCTAGGTAAACGAATTTCTTAGTTCAAATCATTTTTAAATTATTCATACCTCGTGTAACAAGTTCAGTTTTGATAATCTTTGGAGGTTATGGTAAGTCAATTTTGTACAATTTAGTCGATAATTTTGTTTAGTTTGAAAAATTTTTTCTTCTTATTTTACAATGTAATCGTAATCGATGCGTACAACTGATGAATGGCAATAACCATGAAATAACGTTATATTGTACTTCGTATTACGAAATTTTCATTTTTTCAAATTTTCTTAATCCAGACCTGTTATGTGTTAATTGTCTCCTTTTTAAATTTTTTGAATTTTGATTTTCTACGTATTGTATTATTCTTATATTTTTTGAATTTAACCATAAATACATACTAAAAACCACAAATTTACTTAAAATTTTTTATTTTGAGTTCTTTTTCTAGTTTTACGCCTCACGGTTAAAAAACGTGGTAAAAATTTTTGAATTTTGAATTTTTTCAAAGTTTTTAGAAATCATATTAAGAGGGCAGTGCCTTCGGATTTCAAACTAGCAGTGCTAGGTAAACGAATTTCTTAGTTCAAATCATTTTTAAATTATTCATACCTCGTGTAACAAGTTCAGTTTTGATAATCTTTGGAGGTTATGGTAAGTCAATTTTGTACAATTTAGTCGATAATTTTGTTTAGTTTGAAAAATTTTTTCTTCTTATTTTACAATGTAATCGTAATCGATGCGTACAACTGATGAATGGCAATAACCATGAAATAACGTTATATTGTACTTCGTATTACGAAATTTTCATTTTTTCAAATTTTCTTAATCCAGACCTGTTATGTGTTAATTGTCTCCTTTTTAAATTTTTTGAATTTTGATTTTCTACGTATTGTATTATTCTTATATTTTTTGAATTTAACCATAAATACATACTAAAAACCACAAATTTACTTAAAATTTTTTATTTTGAGTTCTTTTTCTAGTTTTACGCCTCACGGTTAAAAAACGTGGTAAAAATTTTTGAATTTTGAATTTTTTCAAAGTTTTTAGAAATCATATTAAGAGGGCAGTGCCTTCGGATTTCAAACTAGCAGTGCTAGGTAAACGAATTTCTTAGTTCAAATCATTTTTAAATTATTCATACCTCGTGTAACAAGTTCAGTTTTGATAATCTTTGGAGGTTATGGTAAGTCAATTTTGTACAATTTAGTCGATAATTTTGTTTAGTTTGAAAAATTTTTTCTTCTTATTTTACAATGTAATCGTAATCGATGCGTACAACTGATGAATGGCAATAACCATGAAATAACGTTATATTGTACTTCGTATTACGAAATTTTCATTTTTTCAAATTTTCTTAATCCAGACCTGTTATGTGTTAATTGTCTCCTTTTTAAATTTTTTGAATTTTGATTTTCTACGTATTGTATTATTCTTATATTTTTTGAATTTAACCATAAATACATACTAAAAACCACAAATTTACTTAAAATTTTTTATTTTGAGTTCTTTTTCTAGTTTTACGCCTCACGGTTAAAAAACGTGGTAAAAATTTTTGAATTTTGAATTTTTTCAAAGTTTTTAGAAATCATATTAAGAGGGCAGTGCCTTCGGATTTCAAACTAGCAGTGCTAGGTAAACGAATTTCTTAGTTCAAATCATTTTTAAATTATTCATACCTCGTGTAACAAGTTCAGTTTTGATAATCTTTGGAGGTTATGGTAAGTCAATTTTGTACAATTTAGTCGATAATTTTGTTTAGTTTGAAAAATTTTTTCTTCTTATTTTACAATGTAATCGTAATCGATGCGTACAACTGATGAATGGCAATAACCATGAAATAACGTTATATTGTACTTCGTATTACGAAATTTTCATTTTTTCAAATTTTCTTAATCCAGACCTGTTATGTGTTAATTGTCTCCTTTTTAAATTTTTTGAATTTTGATTTTCTACGTATTGTATTATTCTTATATTTTTTGAATTTAACCATAAATACATACTAAAAACCACAAATTTACTTAAAATTTTTTATTTTGAGTTCTTTTTCCATCAAATATATATTTCAAAAAATTTCTAATAATCTAACTTTAAAATAATAATGTACTGGAACACCAGATTAAGTGTTGTAATAAAGTTCAGCAAAAATTGCAGCTCAATTTTCTTTGAGATCAAGAATTGTTTATGATTTGTTGGTTTAAGAATGGAATTCTACAAACTTACAGAAAAAGGGTCACGCGCTTTCAGTGACCAAGTTTGATCGCCTTGCGTGAGATAACACGTCGAAACATTTATTCTTACGGAATCCTGATAAAATTTCATGTCTTCCAGATCAATACGTCTACCGAAGCAAATACACTCACACAGTAGCTCTGCAACCCAATATGGGTTTTGGCTAACCACTTCATTTTATGAAAGGGTTTTCAGGGCAGATTACCTCGGTGGTTTGCCATTGCCCGCCGAGGGAGGACGGTTGGAATATAGTTCTACGGAAGCAAATAAAACATAAAATATTCACTGTAACTGTACTTGGATTGAGTTTTAACCAAACAATAATAACATTTTTTCGTGTAGCGTTCCATGATTAATAATCGTAACAAGAGCAGATGCTATATGTAAAGGTTTTAGTGCCGCCATCCTAATAAAACGACTAGAGCTCTTTTATTGGGACATCCTTCATCCAAGTGATAGAACAGCTGCTCTCTTATATCCGTGAACGTGCTAAGGGGGGGGCCTACAGTTTAAAACAATTTAAATTGTAATTACCCTATATTCTTGGTATATTTTGTATCTTCATATCTCTGTATCTCGTGAACGAAAAAAGTACAGCTAAGTCGAAAGAGCTTTCAAAATAAATTTAACTTCAGCAATAAAAAATAATTACTAATTTTTGACTTAAGCCCTTTTTATTTCGAGAGAATTATGCCCTATTTCACAGAACTTTTAACAAGCCGTTAAAGTTTACAGATGATTTCGATGGGTTGTTAGTACTAAGAATCAATTTTTATTGTATTAGAATAATTAATTAATTAATTTTTATTGATTCTTATATAAAGTTAATAGCTTGTTAAAAGTTTTATGAAACTGAGCATTATGGGCTGTTAAGTTTGTAATCTGTAATCCACTGCAGATAATTTCACAACTCTGGTGACACAATATAAATATGGTCTACAGTCCTACAGAATCAAATCAAAGAACGACTCCAGTAGGGGATGCAAACAATTGCCAAAAAGGGGGGGGGGAGAGAGACAAAATAACTAAAATAAATTTATATTTTGGTTTTTAATACAATAAAAAAATTTGGTGTAAGAATTGATTTTTTTATCTCTAAGAGAAGGCGATCGCCCCCTATTGCCCCCTCCTCTAGATTACCAAAGTATGGTTAATTTGAAACTTAAGGCGATAGTATAACTTAAGTATTTTTATTGTAGACTCCATGATGTATTGAAGCCGGGTATGTATGAAATTGTAGTTTCTGTAGTTTCGCGCTGTTGCACATTGTTAGGATATTTTGATTTCTCAGAATCATTATTGTAAGTGTTAGCATAGAGATGACGCCACTATTGAGAAATCCTTATGATTTTTAGATAATACCAACTTTCAAACGATATGTGTTCAAATTTCATGACATTCTGATCATTAGTTCACAAGTTAGAGTGGTTTTAGTGACACTACTTGTGTAATTTTCAAAAGAATGGAAAATTCTGAATATCTGAGAAAGTTCATATGATATAATTTCAAGAAAATAAAAAAGAAAAAATGAATTTTGTTTCTTCTGTTCAGATTTAAATTCAATTTTAAATGCTTATTAACCTACCTTTCTATTTTCTTGACTCTTTAACTCCGCCTTTACGGAGGCTTTGCAGTCGTCTGATGCTTCTCAATCAACCGATGTAGGCCAATAATGCTTGTTTTCCTCATAAAAAAAGGATTTTTATGAAAAGGATGTTTGGCATAATCCCAGAAATTTGAATTGGACCACTAGTGAACCAACAAAATAGATTGCCGTACTAGAGAGTGGAAACATCAGTTTTCCCTTTGGAGATTATTTTGAGATGAATGAAATCCACTTGGTTATAGATTTAAAGAGCAATCGTGGGTAATGACTTTGATTTAATTGCATACTTTCTGTGCCGATTTTTTAGTGACAATTCTCGTAAGTGTATCATGAAAGAGATATCAGAATGTGCTAGTATGAGAACTGTCCGCTTCAGCTCCATTTAGATACACATTGCGTTTAAGCTGGAATTTCTTCTTTGCCAGAAAATTATTTTTTTAAGGTGGATTGCTATTCAATCTTCAGCAGAAAATAATCTTAAGTTTGACTAACGTTCACCGTCGGATCATAACTGTTGAAAGGCGGTGAATATGAGCTTTTTTGTATATGTTACGGTCTTTGATCGTATTACTAATATTTTTTAACAAAATTAACTTTTCAGTATCCCATAATAACTAGTATTAATTGAAAAGGCACATTTTTCACATACTTTCAGATGGAATCTACAGAATAATAATTTCATCATTGCCCACCCTGTATTGGTCATAGCCGGACAATGATGTAAAAACCACACATGAAATTTTAAATGTCAACATCGCCCAAAATGGTTGGCCATTAACGTTAATGACCGGACAATAACGTCAATGCCCAGTTTAGTTGGGCATTTAAGTCATTTACCAATTTACATTGTTGTTACAATGTTGACAATTCAGCCATTAACTTCAATGGCCGGACAATAACGTCAATGCCCAGCTTAGTTGGACATTAACGTCATTGACCGGCCAATTACGTCAATGACCATGCATTTTGGGCAAAATTGACATTTAAAATTATATATGTGGCTTTTACATCATTGCCCGGACAATGACGTTAATGTCCAATACAAGGTGGACAATGATGAAATTACTCTTCTACAGATTCCATATTCTATCAGTTTTGGCAGAATATTCTTCAGTTTCAGTTTTGGCTGGCGCAATTACAGCAAAACACGGATCCACCGTAAAATGAATTAATTAAATTTAATTTATTTTTCCTCCGGGCCGCCTTGGCTGACGCAAACACGACTAATCATGGATCCACCCTAAAATGATCGTTTGTCTAAATTAAATAAAAATATATGTACACTTAAGATTATGAGGTACTGAAAAGGGTCGAGTTGCTGTCATTTACACGGAAAAATGCTTGCACGACAAATAATTGTCCTTAGTTGAAGTACATCGCAATTTTGCAGTTCCTTATAGTAATTATTATTCTATAATATCATCATTGTCCAATCCATTTTGGCCATTAACGTCATTGATTTTTACTATTTTTTCATGTCGCGGGATTTTGTACTTTGGAATAAAACTTTCAAAAATTGTACTTATTAATTAGAATTCAGATTTTCTCCGGAGTTTTACTATTGTTTCATGTCGCGGGATTTTGGAATTTGGAATAAAACTTTCAAAAATTGTACTTATTAATTAGAATTCAGATTTTCTCCGGAGTTTTACTATTTTTTCATGTCGCGGGATTTTGTACTTTGGAATAAAACTTTCAAAAATTGTACTTATTAATTAGAATTCAGATTTTCTCCGGAGTTTTACTATTTTTTCATGTCGCGGGATTTTGTACTTTGGAATAAAACTTTCAAAAATTGTACTTATTAATTAGAATTCAGATTTTCTCCGGAGTTTTACTATTTTTTCATGTCGCGGGATTTTGGAATTTGGAATAAAACTTTCAAAAATTGTACTTATTAATTTGAATTCAGATTTTCTCAGGAATTTTATCATTTTTTCATATCGCAGGGTTTTGGGTTTTGGAATTTGGAATTTTTTGAATAAATCTAGCAAAAATTGTACTTATTAATTAGAATTTGGAATTTTTGGAATTGAGAAAAAGTATCATTTTAATGTTATTCTTTTGGTCATCGCTATAGCATAATTTTTAATTTGTTATTAATACTAAGTTGAATTTAATCTTCAGAGTAATTCATTCATTATTTAATTTTTGTTTGTTTTTCTTTCTTTTTGTCTTTCTTTCTAAAAAGTTTAAAATCTTACTTATTTTATGTATTCTGAAGTCCCACATTTTAAGTGTTATTTCTTATTAATTTATTAATTTTAAATAGCACTTGTCAGCATCAACATTTTTCTTCATAACGACAACCACTTGGAGAAAATAACATCTGTAACTGATAACAGTAATTCCTTTGATAAAGGGTCTATAAATAATTTATCTGAAGATATTATAAATATTTTCAAAAATGTAAAGGCATATCTATCTATCTATCAAAGGCATAAAGATGATCATCTTAAATAAAATAAGCATATTATAGGTGGCTACTATACCTGATATGGTAACTATTATACCACCTCTTCCCTACATTAATAAATTATAGCCAAGTTTAATTTAAAAACTGATTTCTGCCATTCTAGACCAGTGATTTTCGAGTTCAGGCGGCTTCTGGGATGTTTTTAGCAATTCCTAAAAGTTGGCGATCTATAGCCCATTCTATAGCAGTTACTATCAAAATTTTGGATCATTCATGAATTTTAATGTTTATATTTGTAATTTGCACCGTAATTTACCATAATTTTGTTTTGATTTTGTTAAATTCTTAGGTAACGATTATTCATCTTATTATCCAGTAAAATACAATCCCTTTCTGGTTTTTTTCTGGTTAGTTCCTTTTCTTTCAGCAAACAGTTTAAATTATGTTTTGGATAATAATTATTATCTTCAAAATTCTGTTTTCTTGTTTAATTTTATTTTATATTGACTGATTTTTTATTTTCCTCGTTTTTAAAACGAAAATTTTTTTAATTTATGCTACTAGTTTTATTGCAACTCATTGAATAGGTAAAAATTTTTGTCTTAAAGATAATATCTGAACGGCAAAAAACGATTATCTGCAGTGACATTTTTTTTACTTGAGATTTTATTTTTCTTGTTATTAGATAATTATTATCACTGCCAATATCAATATTATTATGATAAGTAATGTCAAGTACAAGTTTCACAGAATGTAAGTTGGTGATAATAATTGAATAATTCATTGTGTGGGCAAAAATCCATAACAATCTAAGTAAAAAAAAATTTCTTTTAATTTCCATTTTGTTTATTTCCTTTTTTCAATGGCGCCTGGAAGTCGACACAATTTAGAACATTCATCTATCTTTTGTCAGATGTATCTATTGTAGCAATGGAAAGAAATAAAATCCAGTTGTTTACTCAATTTTATTTGTTCATGGTTCGCATGGTTCAATAAACAAAATTAGTGTATTATTAGAAAAACTTGAATAAACTTTTGGCACATCTTTAAGTTCATAGAGAAACAACATTTTTGATTTCCTTCCAAAATAGGTCAAAACAATGCGGTAAAATGTTAATATTAATTAGATAAATAAGTTGCCTACATATCCGAGTGAAAAATTGCCAAAAAGTTTTCTCGTGTAATTACTTACCATTATTAGTAGCAATAAATTTTCCCACTATAAAACTAAAATTTTTATTTTCCGACACTTTTATTGTAAAAATGATTACGTGTTTTATGCTGGAGTGGTTTCCATTAAACTTGGGATTTTCTTTTTATTTCAAGTTATATCACGAACGGTTTTTACCCTAAGATGGGGACGAACAAAAAATAATATTAACCCATAAGATCAATAGCAAATTGCAAAAAATATGTGAATATCTACTTGCAATTTTGATGGAATTCTAATACAGGTAGTGGCATTTACAATTAATCAGCTTCTGAGTTTCAATTGTAATGCAAATTAATTAATATTGACCATGCATATTGCATCAATCATTTATGATCCGACACAATTTAATTGGTAATGCGACTAACACTGAGTATTTGTAGAATTCATAATTAATTGTTGCAATATCAATAATAATAATGTCCGAACTTTGCTAAATCACCTTGTATATAATTAAAACATATAATTGTTTTAAATTGAAAAAACATCGCAATATATTCTGATTTATAAATTGTAAAAATTACTGTAAGTTTTGTTCACGTTTTCGTTCCTTTGCATAGATGTCGCTGCGTGTGCGTCGCGACGCGACGCAGACGCGATCAATATTTACAACGCTTCCGCCACTAACTTACAATGCTTTTTATTGCTTCTATTTATGGTAGCCGACAAAATAAATTTAAAAAAGTTGCAACAGCGGGTAGGTATTATACCTAATATTTTTCATAGAAAAAGTAAATTATGGGATGTTTAGATATTACCTAGTGCTGGGTGCTACTTCCCAGTTATTTTTAGAAAGTGGAGTAATGAACTTGTAGGAAGGAAAGTGCACTTTTTCGTGCGTCGGCTAGCATAATGCGTTTTTAATAACACCAGGGGCGTTGCTTGGGTTCAAGAGTACTGAAAATGCTCGTTACGGTTCTGACGTGAATTATTAATTTGCAAATCAAAACACAACCGATCGAAAGTTAAAAATAAATTTTGGTGCGAAATACTTAATGTGTAATAATAATATTACGAGACGTGCGTAAATTTAAAATTACTACGTTCTAACATTCCGGAATGACCACATCTATTAGTTATTATCATCAGCTTTATTTTTACACACAGTAGTTTCAACCGTGACCTCTCAAGTGGACGTTTTAATAAGTAAATTCAATTTACTTGTGCTAATATTTTTTTTCATGTTGTATGATGAAGCTTCCGTTTGTCAAAACAAAAATAAACTGAAACTATTTAATCATCACTTTTCCTAATCCATTTTCCTCTCAGAGAAAATACTAAAGTATTGACCCCCCCCCCCCCAATTCATTCATGAAATTTTTTTACATTTGGTAAGAAAAACCAAATAATCTGAAGGGGATGCCCCTAGAATTGCAGTCCCTGCGCCACCTCTTTCCCATATCATCTGCGGGAGTAATTAAAGAAATAAAGCATTTTGAAACTAACAGTTAAATCCAGGAAAAAACAGTATAAACAATGGTTTTAAATGTAATCTCATTTTAAAAACCTAGACGTTAAACCTATTAGTTTAACATTCGAAACGGAACCTTTTCTACGTTCAGCGTAAGCTAATGCTTTATGCGGATTTACAATTAAATCCTTCTGCGACTCTTAATAACGCTTTACGGGTTTTTTAAATAATGAGTGTGCTTTGCAATATAATTACGTACATACCTTTTCATGGAAATTATAAAATTATAAAGATGTAGGTATGTAGTTACCTACACGTAGTACGTGCAATTAATTCACCTAAAATTATACAAATAGGTAAAGTGAGATGATGATATTAAGGTTTGCGAATACCACAGCTACAATATTACAGAATAATACAGAAGAGAATAAAAGCACACGTATTTGCACGTAGCAGTCTAGTATCCACTTGAGAATAATATGCTCATAATTATTATGAACGAAGTACGAGGTTTATCTCAAAAGTACAAAATACTAGTGTTATCTTTTCTAAACAAATTTAAATATAAAAATTAGCATTTAGCAGTATTTTTAGTTTCTTCATTAGTTCGGATATTCATTAAAAAAATTTAGTAAAATTTACTTCAAATTTAAAAAAAATTACTTTGAATTTAGTAATATTTACTTTAAATTTAGTAAAATTTACTTTAAACTTAGTAAAATTTACTTTAAACTTAGTAAAATTTACTTTAAATTTAATAAATATTTTTTCGGACTTAATAAAATTAACTTTAAATTTAGTAATATTTACTTTAAATTTAGTAAAATTTACTTTAAACTTAGTAAAATTTAAATAAAGAATAGTTGAGTTTTAGGTCTTTTTAACAATTTTATTGTCCGACGTTTCGGGTCATTTTCAATGATTTTGATTTTGATGGTAAACTCATCATCTCCTGGTATTGCAAGCCTACTTACTTTGTACGTTTATTAAATTTTTTCTCTAGCCATCCTAAATACCAGATTTTCAATGTAGCAAAAAAATTTTTACATAAAGTTCTCTTATAATTCCATCCAAAATAGCAACCCGAAAACTATAACAGCATAAATCTAATCCTTTCAGCTAATAACCTTCCTAATACGATTATAAATGCACTTATTTAAGCTAATTAATACAATTTCTTTAAAACCTTCTTCGTTCACATTAGATCCCCCTTCAATTCAAAATTTTCATAGCTTAACATCCATCAAAGGCCTTTCAGATAAATTCGATTCAATCTTTAAACCTATCACTAACATAATATTCGGTTTCAGATACACCAATTAAAATCTGAAATTTTTGTCTAAAACCCAAGATCCTACCCCAATAGAGGATGAGAGTGGTTTAGTCTATCTTGTCCCTTGTCAAGATTGTGATTCCATTTATGTAGGTGAGAGTTCCAGAAAGTTAGTTGTTCGCATAAAAGAGCATATTAGAGATATCAAAAAAGCTCGCGTTTTCTTTAGAGAAGAAGATGAAAACACATACACAGCTTTATGTAAACACTTGAAAGACAACTCGCATTTCATAAAACGTGAGGATATCGCAATATTAACTAGGGAAAAGATGGACCAAAAACGAAAAATTAAAGAGGTAAATCCCAAAACAATGAACGTAAAAGACATGTTCAATACTTTCAAGGTGGATACAAACAGATCTTTTGTTTAATTTTAATTTTAAAATTATTTTAATATATTTCAAGCCTTGAAAATGGGTCAATTGAAAATGACCCAAAACGTCGGACAATAAAATTCTTTAAAAAGATTTAAAACTCAACTATTCTTTATCTAATTAATAAAAAAAGACCGACGATAAAAATTATTACAATTGTTTAGTAAAATTTACTTCAAATTTAGTAAAATTTACTTCAAATTTATTAAATTTACTTCAAATTTAGTAAGATTTACTTCAAATTTAATGAAATTTAATTTTAAATTTAGTAAAATTTTCTTCAAAATATTTTCTATATATTATGTGTCCTTTTATAAAAAAAAATTATTAACTACCAAAAGGGTAGTTAAATATAACCTGGACGCTGGAAAGCAATTGATTAAAAAAATACAGTTATTATTACATATATTACAATTACTATTTCCAGTTTAGTCCGGAAAAATTTAAAATTTGAAATTGATGATTAATGATCATCAAAAAGCATCAAATTTGTGAAAAAACTTTTGTACATTTTGTAAATAAACAAATGAAAACCAAAATAAAAGTCAACGGTTTTCACGGAAAAACTATTTAAAAATTTTGTAGAGAATTAAATTATCTACAAAAAATCGAAGGGACATATTATTTATTAAGAACTTAATTCTTTGTCCCCAAATATTAGAATTGAAGTCCGACCGAAAGTTCGGTATCGATTTCGACCAGTTTCGGCCAATATGCTGGTTTCGGCAAAAAATTGACCGAAACCAGCCTTTGCCTGGTGTCGGTTACAGGTTTGGTTTCGGCTGAAAATCGTGTTTTGGTCGGATACTAGTTTTAACCAAAAACGTCACTTTGAGAAACAAAGTTTGCTGAAGTTAAATTAAATTTAACTTTACTGGGTTACCGGATACGATAGATGCTTTATGATTTTTTTACTGGGAAAGAGTTGACTCTACGATAAAAAGTGCCCACACGATTATACATATTTCCTAAAGGCATTACGGTAGATGAGGGTGTAAACTCCGAATATAAAAAAATTTTGAGAATCATCAAAAAATAGCTCTCGAAAATGATTGATCTACTTAGAAGTGCATTTTTGAACCATTTGACTTATTAATAATATCCCGGTAATAGCTAAAACTCAAAAACTATAAAACTTAAAAGACGGGATCCTTGAAAAATTTCAGATTTGGAAAGACGGGATTCTTGAGTCTCTCCTCCATTTATTAGAATTATTCCTGAAGCGGCTACTATTCGAAAATTCCAGATTTAGACAGACGATGTCTCTGATGGTACCCTAATGTGCCTGATTGGCAATCTTTGTAAGAAAGATGTTTTTGTTTGAAACTATCCGTCCCGTGGGCAGTCCTCTGTCAGCGCATCAATGATTGGAGCCACCTAGCCGGTTATGGCTCTACAGGGTGGGACCTACAGATTTATCGTGGAATCCAAACCACAGCAGGGCTATAGCGTAGTGCGAGTAGAACTTAGACTGACTTGGAAATTGCTCTCCGCTCTCACAAAGTCTTCGCTTGGTTCAAGATCCTGGAATCTCCAGTAACCAGGCGAATCGAGTAACCTACTAGCCAGTTATTTACTTCGAGCACACACACCGCCAACAGAATGAACCTCTTCACCGTTCATATTCAATCAATATTTTAAGTTCAATGATTTCGATAATTTATGGTAAAATTGATGCTAATCTTCAGTTTCAAAGTTTACAGTAGTAGTCGCTGTACAATAGTAAATTATTAAAAACAAAATAATAGTAAAGAATTTAATGAAAATAAAGTAAGTTATTATGTAAGTAATGCAAAACTTTTATGGAACATTTATATACTTTAATTCTTTCCGTCGCCGTCGCGTCGCTTTGTTTAAATTTTCCGCAAAGTTTGCAACTTGAACTAAAACAATAGAACACTTTAAACTCGAGTAATTTGATTTAATTTATGTAATTTAAATTAGAGAAAATAATGTTTCTTTAATTTCTCGCTTTTCCGAGGTGGATTAAGATTTTGTGTATTTATAAAAAAGTAAGTGGAGTTTTGAGTGGAGATGCAGTTTATTAAAATGAAACAATAAACAACCGTGCTCCCGAGTTGTTTTAATTCAAAGAGCGGCTAGCTTTAAGCAGTTCCAAGAGTCCATTATTGTAGGTTATCTTTAACCAAGTGCCTGTCTTACTGTGGAAAAACCAAAATGCAAATGTCGATTAGATACATATTAATATTTTTAAAATTTTAAGGTCAAGATTGATCAATTGAAGAAGATATTATCTGAGTAGATGGCGTAACTATGCATATTTTGAAATTAATTGCAATCGGAGCTTATCGGTACCATTCGACACGTTGCGACAAGGCGCGAGTTTTGAAATCATCGAAACAGAACTTCATTTACAATAGTCAGAATACTAATTTATTTTAAACTTTTAATATAGATTAGTAAAGATCGTTAGATTTTTAAATAATTCTAATTAATTGCGCAATTTCGATTTAAAAATATTATTAACGACAAGACAAATATATATTTGGTATCTATCTAATGTAAGCTACAATTGGAACAAACCGTTACTAGAATTGTCTTAATTTCTGTAATCATTTTCTTCTTTGGATACTTGATCCAATAAATTAAATTATTTAGATATTCAAAGATGACGTTAACTTTAAAAAAGTTAGGTAATTCATACTATAGAAATATGTATAAATCACTTTCACATTTAGGGTAAATCCGTCAGATCAAATTGAGGTGCTTATTGTAAGAACTTGAAAGTCATAATAGAGTAATTTTGAATAAAATGCTATTTGAAGTTTTGAATAATTCACTAAATTTGGTAGTTTTGCATTTTACTTTCAAAATATTATTATATCAAGAATTTGGGCGGTTATTCCCCCAAAAAACGAAAACGGCTCTCACCGGATGTCTAAGTGTTAGCAGTTGATCGCGAGACAACTAGGTCAATGACCGCCTGCACTTGTATGTTCTCGTGTATTGTAAATTTAAATTGCTTAAATTTGTAAAAAATTCGGTTGAACTGAAATTCCAAAAAGTAAAGAATACAAAAATTTCATTTCATACTTTAGTCGCTAGACACCTAATGGCGTTTTATTTGATAATCAATCATCGACACTGTAGCATTCGAATCGATATTGTCTTGTTCGCTGTCCCTTCTTTTATGGTTTTATGTCTTTATCTCAATAAATTTTGCAATTTAGTGGATTTTATAGATCATTTTGAATTTGATTAAATTTGATTAAAGTTATCATTGCACTTTTTGAATACCCATCGTATTAATAATTCACATATGTAGTACATACAAAAGCTGAGGTAATGGCACATTTACATTTAGTTGTAATCCGTCTGCTATCACGAAAACCGTAGTTTTGCGATTTTCTAAAATTTAACCGCATTTACGTAACTTTTTAGATTTTTGAAACATTGATTAACCGAATAGTGACCTTGAAATGTAGGTGGAGTTAGTGTTAGGAAGGAGCCAATTGGAGCTCACTTTTGTCTAGCAAAAGTTATCCGAAAACGAGTTTTATATGGGAGCTGCAATGCGGACCGGAATAGCCCGGATTTCTAGCGTAGGTTAGGTACATCACCGGAGTATTTAGTTACCTTCCGGAGTCACAGTTTCAAACATCAATATGATACAGCTGATGCAGAGTGTGCTTTTGAGTGGTGAATTACTTCTAAATGACTTTCGTTATCGAATCTGTTAATCTAAAATGAATGGTACAATAAGTCCCAATCTGGTGAGTAATTAAAGCCTTTTAACCGATTGTTCATTAATTTTGTTTCTAGTTTTTATTACTCTCACTTACCTATTTATATCAACTCCTTTTTAAACGTGCGCCTATGATGTAGTAGTATTGAAATAGCTAATACGAACACTGCTAAAAATAATCACACAATTTGCCAGTTTCCTTTGCACTGCGGCTAACAAAAGTCTATTTTACATTTTTTGGCGAAAAAAAAATTGAAAAAGTCGTTTACACCAGAGTGAAATTTTTTTTTAAGTGCGCGAAAGTTTTTGCTCAAAAATTTCGGAAATTGGTGAAAATTTTGATTGTGATTGAGGTGCAAACGAAATCGATTATATTATTCGTTTATTCCTTGTAGAAATTGGAATTTTTTGTAAAAAAATGAGTAGTTTTTTGTAAACTTGCTTGTAATTGATCTAAATTCGTGACAATTAATGTTTGTTAATTCTAATATAATAACAATAAAAAACGTAAAGAAGGAAAATTGCAAGGTTGAAATTAAATAATCAGGGTCATGGGAGCCGCCTTTACGGTCTGAACTATGAGATTTTTAAATCATTGCTCATCGCACTTACATAATTAATTACCTACTTTTTTACTAAAATTTAAAATTCTAGACTGGAATTCTTTTTTTACGTGGGCGCCCGATAGACAAATCGGTCAACAACCAAGGACTAGCATCAAATATGAAAGTGCAAGTTGAATAGGTTCATCTATGCAATATTTGTCTTGCAAAATTGGTTCTCCCACACTTTCTTTTCAATTCTTTGTTTTTCAAAGTTTACATCTTCAAATTGTAATCTAAATTTAAATATGGGTTCTATATATATATAGGTCAAACGGCATAAAGTGATCAATTATTGGACTAACTTTATTAGATTAAACAAACCTGTGATGAATGTGAACTTTACAGTTTTAATAATTCATAATGTAGGTCAAACTCAAATTATTTAACTTAGAATTTTCAAAATTTTTAATTCCGTTAAAAACTTCCTTCTGTTGCTTCAAGTGTTTACTTAACCGACTGAAAAGTGTGCAACGGATTAAGCTCTTGTGGTTTAACGATTTTCCAATATAGTTTCCACTCATTTTGTCTTTTTGTAATAACATCAGGGTCGATCATCCTTTCATTTGCTCACAACTACTTTTCCACTTGAAATAACATTATCCATTTTCAAAGAAAAATTTCTACTTTCCGGTTTTGAATTTGTTTGAAAATTGCCCCTAACCTCATTTTTTTGAAACTTTGGAAATGATTAGATTCGGAAAATTCTTAATTTTGACAAAAAATAAACAAATAAAAATCGATTATAATTAACTAATTTATTGCTTTAATCTACAGAGTGTTTAAATATAGTGGTAATATTTTAACTGAAGTGGTTTCGTTTATTTTTATCATTGGATTTATAATTTTGTACAAATGTTGACAAATTCGCAAAAGTTTGCATCTACGTCCAGTTTAGGGGTAAGAAATTCTTATTTTATATAATATAATTTTATCGACAAACCAACAAGAACGTTTAGTAAGTGTAGCCCGACAGGCCTCACCCGTTGACTGAAGGGTTAAAAAAATCTTTTCGTGGTATGATCAATAATACAACTTACGGTATGATTATTTTGTCGTGTTCCGCATTTGTTCATGCAATTTACCTATTATCTTTTCGATAAGAATCTAACAGCAGCTAAATGAACCCAAGCATTTTCCCAACGCTAAGGAAGCATTACAGTATTTAGTATTTCACTTCTAATATTTCAACAATCAAGCTTCCGTTTACTTTGTGCCGAGTTTCTTGAAATTTGCAGTCATTTAGAAATATCAAGCTAAAAATATTTTTTCAAAAAAATCCAAATTGATGTAGCTTCTAGAATCTAGATCGTACGTTAAATCCGTAGGATCACGACGATTGTGCCGTCTTATCCGAAAGGAAGATTCAGTAGATCTACGGAATGCTTCGGTTTAAGTAGATATACTTTACCCCCTGGGTTTGTGTAATTGCTTATCAAACATAAGGGGTACGCAAGTTCCCTTGTTAATGCGAAAGTTATATAAACTGATTGCTTTCGCTTACGTTACTCTCGCTCTCTATAACACTAATGCACAGATTGAATTTTGAAGTGGCTTTAGAGAACTGGCGAAGCTATCTCAGCTTCTAGAATCGAAGTCATTATGGCCGTATCATCTGTAAATGAATCCATGGTAGTTCTGTTATGTGATATAGATAAGGCAAAGTAGCGGTTGCACCACACAATTCTGAGGTTAATCGCTCATCAGTTTATAAATTCCATCCATCAATCGATACTTTATTATTGTAAGCAAAGTTTAAATTTAATATCATATTTGTGGCGATTTTACACAATGCATTTTTGTTGCCTAGCCTGATTTCAGAGTCAAACACCAGCAACGATAGTAAAACTGCTACTTTACTGCCAGAAAAAGTTCAGCTTCTAATAAAATGACATAAAGTATTATTAGCACCAAAGATAGTTTTTATTTTTATCTCTCAGTTTCAAGTTAATAAAAAACTTAAGTACTGCAATAAAGTTACCATTTTCAATTTTAGTGAGAATGGGGGTTGCCTACAAACAAAAGGATTGCCGACCTACTTTTCTGGACTGCATTGCCGTGCAGGAAAGTCGCAATAGTGTCGTATTCTGGTCGCGCGACAAAAATCTTTGGGAAGCCAGTCTAGAGGAAACGATCAATAGCAATAAAAAAATTAAATTGGTTTAAAATATTGTTTCACTCGTGAACCATTACAAAAAGTTAATTACATTGTGCTACATCATAATGAGAAAATGTAGACGAACAAACCCTCTACTGCTGATTGAGTAAAAGATAAAAAGTTTAAATAGTCGCGGAAGAAAAACCACTGGAAAAATTTTTTATTAAAACTGACGGTGAAATGATGTTCTGATTAGCCATACAAAATTTTAAATTGTGGTTCATTATTAATAAAAATATTGGTAAAAATTGATTAAATAATTCGAATTATTAAGTTTTAAATTTAAAATAAATATATAAATAAATAATTAAATGAATAATTATTAATTATTACTTTTTTTATTTTTTTAAATTTTTTTAAATATTAATTTTAATTAATTTTAATTAATCTTATGATCAAGTATAGATCTATACAAGTATATATTTATAAAAGATTATATTATAAATTTTTTTGAATCAGAATTTTTCAGACGCTGAAACACAGCTAAATTTTAAGCTTCAGCTAATTTTTTATAAAATTTTATAAAAACTTAATATTCTAATGATATAATTTAATAATTACGATAGTTTTTACTATTTCGCATATAAAAGATTATATTTCTTTTAATATTTAATTAGCACGACATGTTTCATAATACGAATTTTTGTATTATGCCTTCACAAAACAATATTTAAAAAAACTTTCAGTAATTAACAATTAAATATAAATTGTAAATAAAATAATAAACTTTGGCACCTGCAGATATACGAAAATTCGTATGAAACATGTCGTGCTAATTAAATATCAAAATAAATATAATCTATATAAACTAATAATTTTAATAAATAATACCAATAATCATTACAATAATTTTTATGTCGAATTGTAAGGTGGAACACTTGACCTGGAATGATGCTACCAGAAAATCATGTTTTTAAATAGCTCTATTGTTTAAAATAATTGTACAATTAATAATTGAAATAATGTGTAATTAAATCGACTTGATATTGTAATAATGGGAAGATCGTTTTGAAGCCGTTGAATGGTTATCAGATGATGGTTTCGAGTAAGGAAATAAATTTAGACATTAAAACAAGTATTAATTATTATAGAGCCAATTAAAGAATCGCTGTATTAAAAGTAATTATAACTTGTAATTATTGAGTGAAAAATACAGTTCAACTAAAAATAACATTTGAATATTATATTGATACTTTCAAAATTGTAAAATTCCTTATACAGATACAGTATACAGTATACAGCAGCTAGAGGTGGTCTTTGGCTTTTGAATTCCGCAATACTTATCTAAGAAGTACTGAAAGGTAACGGTAGAGGCAGCACAGCCAGTTTAGAATGCAGATGGATTAGAGCGGAAAGTTTTAGAGATTACTCCGAAGAGATTTCTCATCAACGGGTACTCATTAACCGGCCGTGACTCTGCACCGACCAAAACTCGCCGTGTAAATATATGCCGCTAAAATTTCATTAGGTTTATTTATGCGGAATCCCGGAGTTTCAGCAAACGGGAATTTTTAATTGTGATCAACTGGAAATATTACTTATAATATTTATTGTAAAAACTGTTAACTGATCCTTTCTTTGTGTAAATTAAATTACTTTTCCTTTCATAATAAATTTAACGCGGCTCTCTTTTATGTTGATTAATCTTCTTAAATTGGTACAAATTATAATTTTATCGTAACTTAATCGAAGCTCATTGACTCTGATTTATCATCACATTGCTTTATGATTCAATTTTTGATAAAAATAAAATAACATAAGATTGCGCGCATTTCTCGGCATTTAAGGTCACGATTTATCATTTGGATAAGAAATTATCTGAGTAGATGGCGTAGCTATACATATTCTGAATTCAATTTTAACGGGGTTTATCGATACGCTATCAGTTTCAAAATTATTTAAATTTTAACTAAATATACAATTAACTAAAAAGAACTTTTTAAGATTAGATTTGATATTTATTGATCAAGTGCGGTGAACACGTTACAAACAACGTTTATTTTTACCAGAAAAATGTTTAAAATTAGTCGCTCTACTGATACATATTATGTTTTGATATTCGTATTTTATATTGCCATCAGTTGGTATTTCCTAAAATTCACGCAAGACTAGACGGGAAATAAAGCGTGTTTTAATTTCGGCATTTTCTTGTCGGCTGAATTTGCGTAAATTTTTCGAGATTTCGGTATATTATTCCAACAATTTTACCGTCAGTTAATTCATGAAGTTTCATCCGACAAGGAATTCAAAAGTTGTTGATGCCATCCAACTTAAGTTCTTGGGTATTAGCAAACTATTTAAATTGTTCTGTCACATAAAATACATAAATATTTTGAATTTAAAAAAAATTTTAAAATCGATCTGGGGGTTATGGCAAGACAATTAACGGGCAAGCAATTCGAATATATAATCTTAACCTTAGCTAAGTTTGATTGCCTACTCACTATGTAGCGATTGGCGCTAAATAGATCAAAATCCAATTTTCCTTAATCCCTAAGGGAGATTGTGCTATTTGGTGCAAAAAAGACAATTGCCAATTGTAGAGAATACACAATTTCATCGATTAGCTTTACCTAGTATTACCGATAACTTAAACTTGAAAATTTTTAAAATGTTCTAGAACTACCTCATTTATTTAGGTTAAAAAATTGAAACCGAGCTTCAAAGCTATATTCGGGGATATACTAGCCGTTAGGTTTTACGTGAATTCCTCGCGTCGTCGTGGGACACCAGTCTTTCACTCCCAAATCAAAATTTAAATAAAACATACAAACAATTTTATCTTGAACGCTACAGAGCAGATAACAAAACTTCTACCTTATCCAATCAGTGAAGCTTGACGAGACAGTTTTTTTTTAAATACATGTAGCATTCGTTTTAAAATTGTTTACAAGTCTATTCATCATTTATGTATAACTTGATTTACTATTATAGACATTATTTATCAGATTATCAGTTGATACGATTATCTGTTGATCCGATACCTTGCTGTTTTAAATTTAAATAGTTTTGCGGTACCTATAAAGCTTAAAAAAACAAGATTCATCTCAGATTATCGAAATTCTCAGGCTTCTATGCAGCTACCTTTCTAGTTTAAATAAACAGACAAACTAAGATTATCTGAAGATTTGTTGATCTGATTATCCGGTCATCAGCAGAATGACGTAAGGATCTCAATGCTTTTTCAATTATTCCTAATAGATTACTGTCGAATTGGAATCCTAGGTTTTTCAATCCTCACAGAAAATTTTTCATTAATCCATTAATCCAGGAATTATCATTTTAATACCAACCTAAAATAATTGCTATATAATAACTATGGTGAACGTAGATAAGGTTTTACCATTTTCAAATGAGGTTTTTCACGGTTTTGGTTACATTTTCTTTAAATGTGCTACCAGTTTTAAAGACGTATTCACGTCACAAACATGTTATTCTAAAGTAGCCCATACGTGTAAATACTAGCATGTGAGACACGTTCTGGCAGTTTAAATTCGATAGAAATTTGAATAGATAATATATATTGAATAGATAAGCTACTTTTAAAAGAATAGGTTATTGATTTATCTATAAAATGCTGTTATTATAACTCGTCAATTTATAGCTTAGATATTATGTATGTTATCGTGTGAGATATTATTTAATTAGTGGAATAAAGTCTAAGTTAAAAGATAAAAGATAATAATAATTGGCAGTACTGTACGCTAAGTTATTGCTTTCGAAACCATTACGTAGTATTCTTAGATCTTGTAGATTATATTTTATTAGATATTCTCAGCATTTTCTTTATCTTTATCTTTATCTTTATCTTTATCTTTATCTTTATCTTTATCTTTATCTTTATCTTTATCTTTATCTTTATCTTTATCTTTATCTTTATCTTTATCTTTATCTTTATCTTTATCTTTATCTCTATCTCTATCTCTATCTGTATCTTTATCTTTATCTTTATCTTTATCTTTACCTTTACCTTTACCTTTACCTTTACCTTTACCTTTACCTTTACCTTTACCTTTACCTTTACCTTTACCTTTACCTTTACCTTTACCTTTACCTTTACCTTTACCTTTACCTTTACCTTTACCTTTACCTTTACCTTTACCTTTACCTTAACCTTATCTTTATCTTTATCTTTATCTTTATCTTTATCTTTATCTTTATCTTTATCTTTATCTTTATCTTTATCTTTATCTTTATCTTTATCTTTATCTTTATCTTTATCTTTATCTTTATCTTTATCTTTATCTTTATCTTTATCTTTATCTTTATCTTTATCTTTATCTTTATCTTTATCTTTATCTTTATCTTTATCTTTATCTTTATCTTTATCTTTATCTTTATCTTTATCTTTATCTTTATCTTTATCTTTATCTTTATCTTTATCTTTATCTTTATCTTTATCTTTATCTTTATCTTTATCTTTATCTTTATCTTTATCTTTATCTTTATCTTTATCTTTATCTTTATCTTTATCTTTATCTTTATCTTTATCTTTATCTTTATCTTTATCTTTATCTTTATCTTTATCTTTATCTTTATCTTTATCTTTATCTTTATCTTTATCTTTATCTTTATCTTTATCTTTATCTTTATCTTTATCTTTATCTTTATCTTTATCTTTATCTTTATCTTTATCTTTATCTTTATCTTTATCTTTATCTTTATCTTTATCTTTATCTTTATCTTTATCTTTATCTTTATCTTTATCTTTATCTTTATCTTTATCTTTATCTTTATCTTTATCTTTATCTTTATCTTTATCTTTATCTTTATCTTTATCTTTATCTTTATCTTTATCTTTATCTTTATCTTTATCTTTATCTTTATCTTTATCTTTATCTTTATCTTTATCTTTATCTTTATCTTTATCTTTATCTTTATCTTTATCTTTATCTTTATCTTTATCTTTATCTTTATCTTTATCTTTATCTTTATCTTTATCTTTATCTTTATCTTTATCTTTATCTTTATCTTTATCTTTATCTTTATCTTTATCTTTATCTTTATCTTTATCTTTATCTTTATCTTTATCTTTATCTTTATCTTTATCTTTATCTTTATCTTTATCTTTATCTTTATCTTTATCTTTATCTTTATCTTTATCTTTATCTTTATCTTTATCTTTATCTTTATCTTTATCTTTATCTTTATCTTTATCTTTATCTTTATCTTTATCTTTATCTTTATCTTTATCTTTATCTTTATCTTTATCTTTATCTTTATCTTTATCTTTATCTTTATCTTTATCTTTATCTTTATCTTTATCTTTATCTTTATCTTTATCTTTATCTTTATCTTTATCTTTATCTTTATCTTTATCTTTATCTTTATCTTTATCTTTATCTTTATCTTTATCTTTATCTTTATCTTTATCTTTATCTTTATCTTTATCTTTATCTTTATCTTTATCTTTATCTTTATCTTTATCTTTATCTTTATAAATAAACTAGTGGAAAGCCCGTCCGTGGACGGGCAGCTAGACGGCGTATCTTTTTTTTAGCGGTATCTTCTTCTTCCACTTTTAGGCTAGGATAACTCCTGTTTGCCTTGGCATAGAGCTATCTTCGATCATAAGACGATCATAAGAAATTTTAGACTCCCTCCGGATTTGAACCGGGTACGTTAGTACGTTAGTTAAAATTTTCCGATTAGTCCTAATCTTAGTTAGTTTAATATATTTTTCGGTTGGTAAAATTGTAAACCGGGGAGTCTGGGGGGTGTGGAACACCCTCCAGTACATATCACAGGATTTCCATTCTTTTGGAATACTTGGAGAAGATAACGACTTTATAATTTTTCAAATTTCGCCAGGAAAAAATCGGGAAATTTGAATTTTTATGTAAAATGAGAGAAATCAGAGTGTTTTTTTTAATCAAAAATGACACGCTGTAGCAAAAGCACCAGGAGTATGCCGGGATTTTATATATCAGTATAGTTAATTTCAAATTAAAAATTTCACCGTTTACACCAATTTCGATATAAAATTTAAATCTTTGTCCGAATTTATTTTCAATCTCAATCTTCCAAATCAACTGTTCAAAATATTCAATTTTTGGACAATTCAATATACATATTAAATTAAATATATAATTCAGACAAAATAAAATCACTTTATTTGGCAAAATATCAGAACTTATACCAAAATCTCACATTAAAATCTTGGGAGACACACTTCTCTTTAACCACAAAAAGTTCTGGTTTCCCCACCTTTTTTTTTTTTTTGATGCGTTGGGGAGGGGGAAATCCTCATGGACACCACCCCGATGTTGTGGGGTGGTAGTGTCGGACTCGTACCGACTAAAACCCCCTCCCGTGGTCGTGATAGGGATTCGCTAGCGCATTCCTTCCTATCACACCCCGCTAGTTGGTCTGTTCTGATTCTTGTTTCTTTCTTTGGTCATCTTCTTTTTGACCAATGATTGCCTTGGCTAGCTTTAACTTAAATTTTCTTAACATTTCTGCCCTTTCGGGTCTTTGTTCTTGGTTTGTTCTGTCGTGTTTTTGGCCGTTTAGGCTGACCAGGAGTTTGGCTACTTCCTCGGCTTCGGTTTCTGCTTCGCTTTCAGTTTCTGCCTATGACTCGTTTACTCCCAGTCTTCGGGAATCCCAATCCCTCGGAAAATAGCTACCTGGTAGCTACCAGAGTAGCCAGAGGTTTCGCTGCTACCTAGTTTTCAGGGTCTCCAACGTGATATAAGTTATCCTCTGTTCAGGAGGCCTGATCACTAGGTAGGTTACCGCCTCGGTCTCGCTGCTACCTAGGTTTCAGAGTCTCCTTAGTTTTCGCCAATCTGGGTTACTTTCCATCTTCAGGAGACCTGATCCATAGGTACGGAACTGCCCCGGTATCGGCTATTTCCTAGGGTTTGGGATGTCCCTTGGTTTCGCTTTCGGCTTCGGTTTCCGCTGTAGCCTCCGCTCCACCTACCTCCTTGGTTTCGCCAGCTGCCTGGTCGGCCTGGACTGCGTTTTTAATACTTCTTCGGTTTCGGTTTCTGCTTTGGCTTCAGCTTCTGCCTCGGTTTCGGTTTCTACCAGGGGATCCCAATCCCTCAGAGAATAGCTACCAAGTACCTACCTAGGTTTTGCTGCTACCTAGGTTTCAGAGTCTCCTTAGTTTTCGCCAATCTAGGTTATTTTCCATCTTCAGGAGACCTGATCCCTAGGTAAGCTAATGCCCCGGTATCGGTTATTTCCTAGGTTTTGGGATGTCCCTTGATTTCGCTTTCAGCCTCGGTTTCCGCTGTAGCCTCCGCTCCACCTACCTCCTCAGTTTCGCCGTCATCCAGCCCTAGTGACCTTCTATCTGGGGTTTTGCTTTCGTTTTGTGCCGTTTGAGTTTACTGCCTTGCTTTCCCCACAACAAAATTGTGATGTTTTGGATTTTGCTACCTTGTCTGTACTTGTCCGGTTTGCGTACTGCCTTGGGTGCTTCCCACCTGGCGTTGCGTTTTTTTTGCTCGCACTATTTTAGCTGTGGCCGAAATTTTCAATTACATGCTTGGGCGCGCTTACCCACTGAGAATTTTGGTTGAATCCTAGATTTTTCCCACTGAGGGTTTAGGTTGTATCGATAAATTTATAATTTACCCCTCGTGGGGCTGCGACGTGTGTTATTTTTGCGTTTTGATGAATTTAGATGAAATTTGTGTGCATTATTTTGCCCGGAAAGTCGAATTTTTAATTACTAGTTTGGTCGCACTCCCCCACCTAGCTGATCCTACCTTTACTATTTGGCGGGAAAATTAGAAAATTCAAAATATTCACAAATTTTCAAGATAAATAAAAGTTTTTCAAAAAATACAAAATTTACAAATTAAACCTTTTAAAATTACAATGGAAGACTTTGGAAGGTTTGATTAACTGCATAATTTTATAAAATTGCGTGACAAACTTACACTGCTGCAATATTATGTACAATAATTACTCCAGGTTGAAATTATTTAATCACTGTGGTTTAACTTTTGCTTTCAGTTTATCTAAAATTGTAATGTTCCAGTAGAACCTGAAAGCGGCTATAAAACATCTAAGCATCGATATTTCAAAATTATAGTTTAAACTGCAGAAGAAAAATTATGCAAAATTACGATGGACATTATATGCATAATGCCAAACACCAACACAACAAAACTAAATATATTCCGTGTCTTTAATATTACAATTTGGTGGAAATACTGATTACACGGTGCATGCAATGGTGCTATATTAGCTCCGGCATTACATCATCCATGACTTTTTTTCGATGAACTATTTTAAAATGAAAAATATGAATGTCGGTTTCATTAGTTATATTTTGCCGACAAAGTATAATATAGAAGTGCATTTCGGTTTAGATTTTTTTAAATTATTAAGAGCCATCTGTTAGACAAATCAACAGCTAACTTATGTGAAAATTAACATATTTTGAAAATTTTAAAATTAAATTTCATCTTTTGAAGTAGTAGACAAATATTTTTTCGCAGTATATATTAAATTAAATTGACAGTCTAAACAACTTCAACAAATTCTATATATAAAAAACTTTTGTGCTGATTTGAGATGCACAAATATTTAAGTTATTTAAATTAAAAAATTTTGAAAAAACATCTCAGTCTTAGATTTTGAGTTTCTCTTCTTTAGCTATATTAACCAAAAACTCACTATCATTGCACAAATAAGTACACTGTAAGTATCATTTATTTGTGAAAACCTTTTTGCAAGTTTAGTATTTTGAATTTCACTCAATAGGCTGTTCACCACTTAAATATTTTTGTATTCTGTTTTTTTTCTTTCCAAAAAAATGTTTTCTTGCCAAGAATCACTGCATGTGTTCGTTTAGGTGTAAAGTAGTGAAATTGCATAAAAACAAGTCGGTAATTATGGAAAATAGAAAAACACAAACATACAGTACATAAGTTCTTTATTTAAATCTTTGGCTGTTTTCCAAAGTGCAATAAATAAAATCATTCACTCAGTCATATTCTATTTAAAAATTCATTTACTTGATTCACATTAAACTACCGTAATCGATTTTTTTATTTCAATAAATTATATAACACGAACTGGCTTTTGTGCATGCAGTTCTTCGTGTGCATTGAAATGAGGTGTAGATTGTTACGATAGGGGATTTTGTATAAAATGAAGGGTCGCTTCATAAATGTGTTTGTATGTTGACGTTACTTATACACTTTTGCAATAAATTTCAAATCAATTTGGTTGTAAAAATCAGGTGTAACTTTAAACAGAGGGGTAGTAAATTAATGATGACTCGTACCCAGTGGCGTAACTAACGGTCTGCGCATACTCACTTTATTGCATTTTCAATTTGCATTTAAAAAATTTTTTTTTTTTTATTTTTAACTATTGCACATTCCAATTAGAAGGTACACCGTACTACATAAAGTTATAGTAGCTGCGGTGATTAAAATAAATTTTAGTATAAACAATTGATGATTAATCGTTTAACTCCAATTTAAATGTTTATTAACACAATAAAAATAGATTTCTTAATCCAACCTTCTGTTACGTTTTACAAATTACTACACTCACTAGTTAACGATTTCCACAGCAAATAACCGAAATGTTACAATTTTAAACACTTTAGCTGTTACATTTATAGGGTACACATGATACCTACATCGATCGTCGTAAGTGATACCGCATTAAATAAACTTTACCTATACCACTTTGATGAATGAAGTTTGGAACACTTTATCAAAGAGTCCAAAACATTGTTCATCAAACATAAATTTTCGAAAAATTCTTGTAAAATAATATAAACAAAAAAGCAATAGTGAAAATGTATTTATTTAATTTAAAGTTTTTATTAGCTCGTCTGCTTGAGGAGGTCGGGGAGCCGTCTCCAGACGCAGGGAGGAGGAGGAATATATTATGTATGTTTTTATTCTGAACAAATAAATTGAAAAATGAAATGGTTTGAAATATTAACAGTAAATCGAGGTCTAGGGAATATTTGAAAAATCTCTCTTTATAAGTATTCTCTAAACTTTTTAAGCAGTCGAAATTTTTTTATTAGAAAAAGTAGACGCCTAAATCTCTTACGAAACTTTTTATATTATGCTAGTGTACCATATGGTATAGTTATGTTAATGTAAATAAAAATGTTTTAAACTTTTCATTTTTGAAATGTTAAATATGTCGTAAAAAAATCATGAAAAGAAATGAGATTGTGGAAATGGAAATGAGTCCTCATGAGATAAAATGAGTTGAAGTTATAAAAACGAACTAAAAAATTTGGCAAAAGCACTAAAAGCGTCTTCAACTAAATGTAAACATTTTTTAACTGTTTCGGTCTTCGGTATAACTTAGAATAAAGTTTTGAAAGTTTGACATAGACATTATAGTTAGATACTTAGTTAGATGCAGATTTTATGAACGCCAAGATAATCAAATCTGTTACCAACTACAAAGATCGACTTCTCCATGAAATGATATGTATCACAAGAGAGAAGAACGCCATGAATAGGAAGACAAAATTCTGAAGAAGACGACAAAAATCGTCAAAAGCTTAAGATATATTTCATTATATTATTGAATTTAACTTGTTATTTATAGCTTAATTGTTTACAATTACAATAATATTGTACCGAATTGAAATGTTAAATTTTGTAAATTATAGATTATCCTTTTCGTGTTATGTTCGTTCATTGTTAATTTATTAATTGTATGTGCTGATAATGACGTAAAGTCGAAACCGGTTCATTAATAATAAATCGCTTGGGGCAAGTTTTTGATTACTTATTTGTTATACACGTAATGATTAGAAAATTTAGTTTCAATCAGTTGTAATAATCAGTATTAGGGCTAATAGTCGTAGTGTAATCACAGAGATCAAATTTCTTGGGTCAAAAGTCGTCGAGATCAGTTGGCTAAGTGGTCAGCAGTTGATTTTCGGGATTCGCTCAATTTACAGTTAAAATTAAAATGGATTAACTTTTAATCACATTTTACTAAATTTACTAATCATTGATTTAGTTATATTTATTTTAGAATATAGTGGAATTGCTGATGTTCATATTAAATTGGTAATGAAATTCTAATTAAGCAAAAACTCTCTTTAAATAGAATAAAATGAATAAAATCACCTAGGTAATATATTAATAATAAAAATTTAACTTAACCTAACCTTACGAATATGCGGTAGAATATAAAAGCGTGAGGATTACTCACTAAAAACATCCCTGAAAACAATCCATCTTTGCCAGGGAGACCAGAACTTCCCACGGATGCTCCAGCTCGGTGAAGCACGAAACGCGTGTTACGGCATTCACTAAAGGCCTGCTTACACGGTTCACGCTGATAAGTTGATAACCAATTTTTTAAGTTAATTTTAAGAAAAAATTTAAAACTTACCACTTAAATGAACGGTTTACATGTAAAATTTAGTTAAAATTATGTTGTCGATTAAGCTAAACTTTACTAAATCACTTATCAACTTGACCCATGCGAATGATCCTTTAGACTCACAGTAAAAACGTTTTCTTTAAATCAAAAATACCATTTTGTTTGAGTAATTTTTTTTAAACAAATAAATTTTGTTTAATTTAATTAAAATATTTTTGGTCCAACAAAAATTTATTTAAATCAAAAAAACTAAAAATTTTTATTCTAAAATTAAAAACTAAAATTCTTGGTTAACTAGTCCCAATAAAATGTTTATAAAATTTTATTTTGATTTAAATAAATTCTTGTTTGAATAAAAATATTTTATTTAAATTAAACAAAATTTATTTGCTTCAAAGAAAATCATTCAAACAAAATAGTTTTTTTGATTGAAGAAAACGATAAAACTGTGTATATCAGGACACACGTACCGTCAACAGAACTCTCTTGATCATATCAATATTTTAGAAAACCCAAAAAATGCACTAAACACTTTTCAGAACTAAAATGTTTTTAAGTTAGCACATGTAAAATACACTATAAGTATAAATTTGCAAACGTTTTCACCATACTACAGTGTATTTTATATGTGTTAACTTAAAAACATTTTAGTTCTGAAAAGTGTTTAGTGCATTTTTTGGGTTTTCTAAAATATTGATATGATTAATATCGAGTTACACTACTTGAACCACGTATTAATCGATTAGAACTCTCTTGACTTGAAATTTCTCTGTACTCCCATGTTATATAAATATGGAAAATTTCGATTTTCAAATGCCGTTTTCTCGAAATTTTCTTGGTCTAAATTCCGTGACAGTAAACAATAAATGAATATTTATGTGTGAATTTCACAAATAATTTTTTATTTTCAACGGACCTTTCTAATAAAATAGAAAATATGTAAACATTTTGATTTATAATATTATATTAAGTTATATTACAACCGTAATTATTTTTATCTAATTTAAATTAAATTAAAAAAATTGCTCAACGTAAAAGACTAAAAAAGAAAAGAAAATGACGATTAGGAAATTATTGAAATAATTTAATTTTTTTAACTTATTAGATTATTTAGATATTATTTACTTATTAGACAGTGGCGTAGCTAGAAATTTAGTACGCGGGGGGGGAGCACCCACTCCGAACTATTTAAAAAAATATTTTTCAAAAACCAGACAAAGGGTTTATTACTCAAGATGTTATAAATGGATCATTTCAAATTTCAAATTAATAATTTCGGGGCGGGGGCGGGCTTAAAATTTCGGTAACTTTAGGTTTAAAAAAAAATTGTTGCCGTAACTGTAAACCATTTTTAACCTACATTAACTATAATTTTCCTTCTTACTGTATAAGTATTAGGTATTACAAATGCTAGGGGAGTTTACATGCGGGATTATGGAAAGAAACTGCAGAAAATGAAAAATTGGCAATTTTGAAGGTTTTCTAAGGGTGAATGGTAAACGGTGTTTACTAGTTACTGTTTGTTTATGTTTGGATTGTACCAATTCTTAAAAAATACGATAAATTCCAGGAAAACAGTTTTATTGCAATGATTAGTCATTTAAATATCCCACTAGTGTAGCTTGCCAAAAATTTACAAGTATGAAAAATATTATAAACCAAGCTTCAAAGTTTTTGCTGGAGAAATAATAATGTAAGCTTTTATTTGCATGGAATTCTTGCTTAAGAATAAATTAAATTATTCGCGATTTACATTAAGCGAACGCCACCACGCGGAAGAATATTAAGTTAATCTAATACGTACAGTTGGAATAGAAACTTTTGTTTATAAACCAAACATTTACATTCATTTTGTGAATTAGCATTTTAAAATAATTCAGAATCAAACTAAAAACAACATCAAGTGTACGTTATAGAGCCGCCATGTTGTTGACATTTAATAGCGTCACGAGCGCCACCAACGGTATTATTTGCGAATTAATTTGTATTCGCAATGAAGTTCGATTTAGAAGCATACATATTATTTCATTTTATTAAAATTACAATTTTATTTATTTAAATCTGCAAATAATTAAGTAATTCTAATTATCTTGAATTATATAATTTTTTAGGCATTAATTTGATTGTTTATTTATTTTCCAAAATGTATAAAATTTAAGGTTTATAGATGGTTTGGCGAGTTCGGCGGAATCGAAAACCGTAACTTTAAAGACCAGCACAGGATTTCTTCGCCAGCTCCTGGCTGTTTAAAAAAATGATGGGCATCGCAATTGCAATATTATAAAATATGTACCTAGTTAATTGATTTCGTTCACACTAACGTTCTACACTTAAAAAAACATAAAAAATTTCACTAATTGGCATAGATTTGATAAATTTTACATCGAAATAATGTAGCGCTTGAATGAATTTCGAAGAAAATTCAAGAGACTGTTTCGAACCTTTTTCTTAAGAAACTTGGCTACGAAAGCTGCTTGTTTAAAGTTTTCATTGCAGACGATTTAAGCAGCAAAGAAGTTTTCAAACTCGATTTTCTCGACATTGGCTGAATTGTTGATTACATCTATAAAAATATTTGAATATTAATTAACTATATTCACAAATGAATTAGTAAGCGAAGTAAACGTTAAGTTTTGTAGATTTTCGAAAATAAATTAAACCCAAAATTTAAATTAAATCTACGAGGTATCGAGTTATAACCTATTTACTTCAAACTTCAAAGGGTAGTTGACGCTAATTTCCGCAGTTTTCAAAGTTAATAATTTAAATTACAAAGTTAAAACAACTACAAAGAATTTTGATAGAAAAACTTTTCAATTAATTTTTTTTTTCTAAATTGATGCAATCACCTAATTATATCATTACGTAGGTTGAATTTAGAACAAATATTATGCTTATATTGTACAATTGACGATTTATATTCTTTTCAAGCTTACAAACTTTTTACCTGATTCATTGTTGCTTTGCTGTTATTTCTCTAGCGAAGTAAACATAAAAAAGTTAAAACCGCGTGAAGGCCAATACCAAATTGTTGTATAAGCTCTTCTCATAAGAATGATCCATCTTTTTGGATAGATACTTCCTTTATAAACCTACCCAAAGCTGTTGTAGCAGTAGCTACTCTTCGTACAAGATGCAAATACAGATGGTTTTACAACAACAAAAATCGCATTGACCTAGACCAAGACTCAAGTTTCGACATTACTCTTATGAGGTGTGTCTCCTCAGTTGATCATTGGCAATTACGATACCAAGTTCCGTCTAGACACTAACTTACGCTAGCATTGTTTGTAATTTCAGGAGACCATCATTTGGTTAGGGAGATCTCTAGCCTACCTACTTTATCAACAGTTGATCAGATGACATATTAGGCTAATGACTGTCTCATTAGCTTGACTTAATTGATTAATAAATGTTGATTATATTAATTGAACAAAACTTCGAATAATTGAACTATTTGATGTGAAAAATATGAACTCACGCCATCTGGCCATTATCACGATATAGCTTAGCTAACTCTACGAATCGCAATATGTTTTAAAGCATAGTAGAAAATTTTGACCCAGTTTGCCAGAACCCTGGTTTCTAGCTGCCCGACAACCCTTTAAACTAATATTTCCGAACTGAAACTTTCACTCTATTTATATAAGGATGTTTATCTAGTATTAATGAAATTTTTGAAATTCTGATGAAAGATATCTGATATTTTGCGATAAACAATTTTTTATATTGAAGATTCAGAAATTTAAAAAATTTCCATTTTGGTATTTTTATTCAGTTAATTAAATTTTTCAGAATAGTATTTTCTCATTACTACGGCCAACATGGTACATTTCTAGATTGGAAAATGTATTTTCCGTTAATAATTTATTCATTAGACAGCAATTATTTTTTCGTTTTTCATTCTGCGTTTTAGTTTAATATAAAAATTTGTTTTTACTCAAAAATTGATCCAATTCTGGTTTGAGACGGAATGTTCATTTTCGTAACTACGTTAATTTATTATGGATTTTAGAAGATTATCTTTATAACTTGATCACCTGGACAAATTCATCCCTTACGGTTAGTTTAATATTTTAGCATCACTCTCGGCTGGATTATCCTGCTTAATTTCTAATTATACTTTAGATTATAGAAAAAGTATGAAGGAAAGTGGCACATGCATTTTCATTGTCTTTTTGTGTATTATGATTATAACAATAAAGCTGACTTATTGTTGTTTTTCAACTAGCGAACAAAAATATTCCATTATAAAGGATAAGAAACAAAAGTAAAATTCAACAAAAGTGGCGATGAACATAAACAAACTGAGTTTTGGGGTAGTTACGTGAGGTTTTTCTTAATTTTGACCACGGGGAAAATGATTGCTTTGAAAGACTGCGAATTTAATTTAAAAATTTGCATTATCATAGACATATTTACGTCACTTATTGACGAGTCCTTGGTATTTAATAACAATTAGTAGTTAATTTATCAATATGCTGTTATATTTTGATTTGGTGGTTGATGCATTCATGGCGAAAGTGATCGATGTTTCGGTTTCATATCCTTTTTATTCGGAAATCATGGATTTAGGATAGTAAGCTTTTTTTAATACATTAGGACCTTATCGACCCTATACTACGGAATAGCATATCGAAGTATAAAACCACCCTCTGTGAGATATCAAAGTTGTTTTCCGCTCGATACTTGGGCCAAGCCGTGCCATTGGCTCACTTTTCATGACAGTGTTGGAAGAGCTTGGCCATACTGCAGAGAAATGCCGGCTCCATAGTGTCTCATTTTGCTCAGACTTTCTTAGTTGTGTTAGATAAGTGTGTTTGGGTTCAAATATGGTCACTGAAAATGTTCAGGTGAGATTTTGCATTTTATTAATTTAATTTAAATTCCGCCGTTTAATTTTAAAGAAATCTTATTTTCAAATTTTTGAAAAATAAAATATTTTCAAAATAAATTATCTAATCTAATATTAATAAAATCCAAACATTAGAAATTAATAAATTAAAAATTCAATAATTAATTGATATTATCCGAATACAAAATTTGGATTAGTCATTTTGTATAGAACACTTGACAATACTATTGTATACCCAAAATTTTTGTGTTTTCCGAATTGTCACTATGGTAAAACTTGAGGGTAAATATATTAACCCCCAATATTGATTTTAACGTAAACCGTACACATTTACGTATATTACTTACACCCTTGCTCTAATTTTGTTTTCTCATTTCCTTCCTGAGTGTTTAGGTCTACTAATTCACACAAAATATTTGTTTTAGGCCAAACAATACTTTCCAAATTTTATTGTTATCCCAAATTCGACATGTACAGCATAAACTTGCGTGATACAACCAATTTATCAAACTCTTCCAGTTTTACATAAAACTTTACCCAGTTACCTCTGGCATTTATAGGTTGAACTAAAAATATGGAAAATTATGCTTTTCAGTTTCTTAAATAATGCCCGGAAAACTTTTAGCACATCCGAAACATAATTGCTCTCTACGAGGGTTCATCAAAAAATTATAATATAATTTTAGCTCATATTTGACATTTGGATGACCTCTGAAGTCTAAACAAAAATAGAAAAATTTACAGCTTATTAATATAAAATTAAATTAAACAAATTGAGAATTAAATTAAAAAGCATTTTTCTAATCTACAAATTTGACGATGGCAAACAAACGCTCGTGTAATTTCATTAAATATTTAAAAATACTAAAATTAAACCAAAACCTTGTTCTTTAATTAAACATTCATTAAGACCATAATTACCCAGCAATCTTGATGAAAAAATGGCAAGTTTCAAAATTATCGGTCTAGCCAAATAGCTATGAATAGTAAATGAGTCATTCGAGCATGACAAGTGACCAAAGTTCCCAAAATTAAAGTGCGGGCATAAATCAATAAAAATTATTCTAGTTCTTTTCTATAGCAAAATTGCAACTTTTTGGTTTTAAATTCAGTTATTCCAAACAATTGTTTCCACGTTCTTTTCACGTTGCACAGTTAACTATTTAAAAATGCAAACATACCGAATAGTTAAGATTCTCTTAACAAATTACTTTGGTGGTTTACCATTGCTAACCAAAGATGGTAAGATTCGAGTTGTTATTCTGACCAATCTCTAACCGGCTTATCGGTTTGCATTGCACGCTTAGCCACCAGGCTGTAACCGCCTCCAGTCACAATAATTAACTTTTTAACGGAAAATGTGGAGGTCGCAATTTTTATTCCGAAGCTATTAAATTATGCACGGCGAGATTCGCTTAAAATTAGTCTAAAGCTTTTCAGGATATAGATTTTTTTAAGCTTGCCGCAGCGTTTTAACACACAAAAGCTGGTAATCGATCAGCAAATTATATACGCTTGAGATTCGTCTTTGAGTGCCGAAAGGAATCCGAAATTAATAATCATTCAAAATTGTTTTTTTTTCTTTCATTTTTTATATTTCTTCATATTTTAAATCAATTTTAGTTGGTGTTTTGAGCGCCGTTCTCAACTAATTAACGCTACGTAACTTAAATGTCAATTAATTAGATTTTATCCATGTATTTTACGTAAATCAGTTATAACATAAATAAAACTTCACTTAAAGTCAAATAATACATCAACGAAAATGAAGTTTTACGTAGCGTTAATTGGATGAGAACGACGCTTTACTTTGTTAAAACTTTAAAGCTCCGAATTAATTTTTTTGGCTGATGAATTTTAGTAATATTTAAATTATAAAAAGAATAAATATGTTGGAACGGATTAATATAAACGACCGGAGACCGGAGAAGTATTGAAAACCAAGTCAACCTAGAAGAATAAATGGGTGAGCTGGTTTTCGTCACCAATCTTTAATCAAAATGAAAATCGTGTCAGACAAGACGAACATGTTATTACTTGACACTGAAGTATGTTTCAATTTGTACTAAATATTTCAGTTGTAACGACGATTTTATATGTACCGTATCAATCAGTTCAAATCCATGATAGAGTCGATATTGCCAAATAGCAATGCGAAATAAAAGCAAACATTGAACAAAAGAAGCTTTGCATATCTAACTTGAGACGGATATTGATTAGACCTATGACAACATTACCCATCCAACCTCTCGATGTAATGAAATTTCTCAAAATTGAAATTTATAAACTGCCAAGGAAAAAATAGTTTCTTGAATAAATATTTAACAAAAAGTTTGGTTAGGTATCAATTTTTGACATTTTGTTAGGAACTAATCTACCCAATACTTGAGCTGTTATGAGATCAAATCAACTGAGATTTAGAATTCAGGCACACAGAGTGGTGAAAAACAAAGTTGCAACGATAGTTCCTTGAAAGTATAATAATAATAATTTAAGATTCAGACACTTAGGTGCAGCCAATAACAAATCCCTTAAGTGGAAATCCATTTAAGCATAGGCCAATAAATTTTATGCTTTTGAAATTCAACTCTTCTGGTTTTATTGAACAAGTCTGGTACATTTAGATAATTTTGGCTGCTGATCAAAGATTAAAAGTTAGGTTAGACACTAAGTTTCACATTATATTAGAAGTTAGTTTAGACGTTAGATTACAGGCTGGATTAGAACATCATTTCCCAAAATGGATTTGTTTTCTCATTTATTTCTAAAAATAAAATAAAAATAATAAATATTTTATAGGTTAGGTTACGGAATAAGTTAGATGCTAAGTTAGAGGTCAAACTAAAGATTATGTTAAGGATTACGTTAGAGGTTAAGTTAAATGTTAGGTTACAGGTTAGATTAAAGGTTAGGCCGTATTAGATCTATGATGCTTTGCATCTAGCCGTAGTACGCACCATGGGATCTGAAGAGTATGGAATATCATTTGGTATCTCACGAATTGTATGAAATACCGTTTGGGCTATTATATTTTCGAATAATTGTAATATATTGAGATGAATTTTTCTAGATTCCAAATTTTAAATAAGTATTGTTTCTTCCAAGAGGTAATTATCTCGAAAATTATGTGTATGTACACTTATTTGGAATTCCTTTGGAAAATTAAAATTGTTATATTGGAATTGGTTTGAAAATAAAGGGAGGATTCAGGGGGTAAATAAATATTTGTTAGTAAGAAGTTGTGTATATTTTTGAAATTCAAAAAAAATGTTGTAGATTTTGTTGGATTTTGATGAGTCATGTGAAGGGATTAGATACACTGTTAACTCCCAGCTTCCAGCCGTCATTGCTAGGCAAACATAGAAAATGGGAAATTTGAGAAAATTTGAGCTACAAAATTCTTAAAATTTCCTAAGATTTCCATTAACTTTTGTACATCACGATTTCTCTTCGGTGTTTCAGCAAGAAACTAGGGAGAAATCGTTGGAACACTCCGGTGTAGTACTAGTGAAGAGAAATCTGTAGATATTCGGGAAAATTCCAAAAAATCTTGAGGAAGAGGAAAACCTAAAAAAACGTAGAAAATTCTAGGAAATGAGAAATCCGAAAAATTGTAGAAAATTTTAAAATATTTTAAGAAATCTCGAAAAATCTTAAGAAAGCCAAGAAAATTTCAAAAATTTGAAAAAATAAAAAAGTTTATCTGTATATAGTATTCTTAAGATTTTCTAATTTTCTTATATTTCCTATTTCTTAAGACTTCTTGGAATTTCCTTAAATATTTCCGTTTCCTTGTACACAAGAGGAAATTTTGGAAAAATTCATGGAGGTAATGAGTCTGGGGGAGAGCAAATACATATTGTTTGATAAGAATTTAGGTAGGTATATTTTTGAAATTTTAATCTTGGAGAATCTTTTGAATTCCATGGAAATCGCTTACTCCCTTAGTTTCTCCAGATAATTACAAATCGTAAGGAATATTGCTTGACAAGTTTTACTGCCCTGTCAGAATAATGTTAACCTTGACGTAATGTTAACAAATGCTCCAATCAAAAACCTTGTTTCTGCTGATCTACCAATCCAAAGCTCGCGTTCGTTAACATTACGTCAAGGTTAACATTATTCTTTTCTTTTCTAATAAATTTTTAATAATAATTTAAATGGTAATTGGGAAAGCCAATTATTCAAACGATTATTTTAATTTATTTTTCTTCTCAATTAAATCAGAATCCAAATTTTAATTTAAATAAACTTAGAATAGTAGGATAGGTACTTAAACTGAAAAATAATTTGCTTATCTGTCGAGGTATCTCATTTTATTTTACGGAGTCTCAAAATTTCAATATTATAAAATTTAACATTAAAATTCATTATAATTTTCAAATGTTCCCATTTCAAATTGTATCTCTTTATTCTCAAAATCTAAATTAATTTAATAATAATCTAAAAATTCAGTCTCATTTAAAATAAGTAACCAATTCTATTCAAGAACTGTTTTAATAATTTCCCATTTAAATAAATAAATTAATCTTGTCAGAATAGATTACTTTTGTTCACCAAAATATAAATTTTCCGATCAAAATCTCACTGAAAATTTATGACATAAAATTTTGATTTTAGGCGGCTATCTTTAGCAAAAGACTTGATTTCCACCGCTGATAGTTGGCGCAATCATAACTAGTTCGCGGCAGCCTTTCAAATTTATAATAAATCAAATATTCAATTTACAAAAGAAATTAAATTTTCAAACATGAAAATTTTGTTTGACGACATTTGCAGGTAGAATTACTGAACAATATTAGACTGCAGATTACTGAACAACTACACAGAAAAGTCAGTAATCCTTTTCCTATAAATCGGAAAATAAATTTTGAGAAATATTCGATAAGAAAGTATCAATTATATTATTTATATAGATTGTGATATTTTACATTTTAAAAATTTATTTACATTGTTGAAAAGGACATTAAGAATGAGTTCGATTTCACATTATATTAATATCGTAAGAAAAAATTGGAGTTATTAGTTTTGATTACTTAACGAAGTTTGTATTATAAACGTGATTGTTTACATTTAGTAAATTGAATTTTCCGAGCAAATTGCTCATTTGTGTGATATTGTAATGAAAACAGTGGAACTGAAATTTTATCCGCAAGGGAAGATAAAGTTAGACTTTAATAGCAAAGTTTGATAATTTTTTAATTACTGATTATATTGTAGATTATGTAAATTAAAATTTGGTCAAATAATATTTTAATTTTCAATTCTGTGTTTTTATATTCTTTATTTAAAATCTGTCATAAAAAAATAATCCACTCACAACTTTATAGCTCATTAATTAACACTTTTCGCTAGTATAAGGATTATCTATGTTCTAATCTTAATCTATAAATTTTTATTTAAAAAATTTAAAAATTGAAAGTATCAAAATGTGTATGGAAATCCTTATAATTACTTGAAGTGCATAAAATAATATAATATAACATAAGACTCAAGTGCCTTAATTCTTCTATGATTAATTGCCTTCGCTCGCGCTCGGAGAATAAACTTCACACTCGGGATTAAAGAAACAGTTAAATCTTATGATATTACTCGTATATAATATATTGCTGTTTCATTTTCTAACGAATTTTCTCATCAGTACAACCTCACTCAGACAAATTGGGGTAATATTTTATAGCTTTGTATCAATCGATCACATAAGTTCGGTATAAATCTTGAATTTTTTAGATCTTTTTATGTGTGAAAATTTATTAATAGTCAGATTAACTTTCAGATTTGTTAATTAATATCATTTGCATTAAAATAGAAATTTCTACTAACTCCACCGTCGGTGATTGGTGGTTGTAAAATAAATCTAGTGTAAAAGTTCAAAGTTTCTTTGCTTTTACAACCACGTTAGAATAGCTTGAAATGCATTTGCAAGTAATTAAAACTTTTGTGAATGCCTGCGTCTGAATTTATGCATTTTAAATTTTTTACTGCAACATAATAATTATTTCGTAGTTTGCAATAATAAGGGGAGCGACGTTAATTGGACGATATTATAACGTGAAATTAACAGTTATGTTATGTACTTATCTAGTGTATAATGAAAGCTAGCAATTTTAGCCGATAAGTCCACAGAATTGGGATAATGTAAACTATACAAGAGGAAATTCCTAGGCTCAGACACAAACAATGTGGAATCACATAATTCTATGCAGTAAATTGTATTCCATCTATGTAATCACGTCATCCAATTTTATACTCATGTTTTAAAGAAAAATCGGGTTTCCCAAGTTTCTTGTTGTTTCTTATAAAGCAGTTTACATAAATTTTGTTTTTTCCAAACTATCCTAAAAGCTGTTTGTTTCCATATTATTATAATCTAATATTAATGCTGACGTTTTTATTAGCAATATAAAAGCAGAAATACTTTTTCATTAGAATTAAAAAATCCCTTTGAACTCTAAAATAGGTACTTCAATAAAAAAAACAGGCTGGTAATAATAATTATTCCATATACACATGTGAAGCCTGACAGGCTTCACCCGTGGACTGGAGGGTTAATAAAATATTTGTAACATTTCAAACCAAATTCTAGATTTAGGAAAAAGCATTTGGATATGCTATTAAATATTATGTCATTTGGATAAAAATGTCTTTGTTTGACACGCAAACTTTGCATACGCTACGCTACGCTTTACCTCCCAAATGTAAAAATTGTTTGTCAAACAACCTGTCAATTTTCAAATATTTTCCGCATTCTTAAAAGTTTATTGTCCTTGGTTGAGTAATGAAAACACCTGAATAAGAATAAATAATTTGTTCATATTGAATCTCTCGTATTAACTCCATTAACTCTCATTTACGCGCGCTAAATTAATCACGTTGCTTTATTAATTCAACCTGATGGAAAATCGATAATGCTTTACGTGAAATTCTAGACTACTTAATATTTATTACCGTTTTGACATACTGGGATCTATGCCAAAACTTTTTAGTGATATACTTTATCAAGTCTAAAGAGTTATTTCAGCATAAATCGTGAACGTTCTATCTTCCATCAAAAACTTACGACATTCAGTTTTTGTTGTCTTTTTATTTTTGGCAATGTACAAAATTTTTTAGGTTAATATACTAATCTGTCTTGTAAATACTACAAATTATTTTGGTCAACATAGTGACGTCATAACAGCTGAAAATCGACGAATACAATATTTGTGTCTTAATTAGATTATGAAAATAAGGCTTTATCCATTGTCCTTGCGAAGCCCATTAATTATAAAAGCGAGTAAATGATACAGAACATTCAGGTTTATAATTAGGTTAATTACATTAGAGAAAACAAAAGCCCCATTTTACCCATCATCAATTTGTATAGGTAATATATTATAATATAAATTAATATTTTTGAAGGAAATTTAAGGAACTGTTCATAAAAGTATCGTTAAGTTGGCAATGTTTAATAATTTTTTATAGGTTAGATAATTACAAAATTTTAATTCAATCTGGGGACTTTTATAAGTAAGGTTAAGTACTTCAATATTGTGACATCTATTATGCCATTGCTTTGCAAAAATAAACGGCAAGAAATAAATTTAAATTTATCACCGTATAGCTTCAAATTCCCCTATTGAGTGGATTTTCATGACACAATATATTTTCATTTCCTTACTTTAATGGAATTATTCGTTTTACATTACCGAACACATGAATTAAGGTACGGACCAAATAGCCACTGCGTGTTTATAATATATAGGTTAAAATATATGTTTTTTATAATAGAAAATTTTTAAAAATAGTTTTTCTCGTGACCTCACACTTCCTCAAACCAGAATTTTCCTGTAAATTGCATGTCATGCTAGTTTATTAAATTCGTGGTTGAAAAAGTTAGTAGGCTCATTACAATTTTGCATTTCTCCAGTATTTTATAACTAACTCCGTCCTGACGATAGTTTAATAAACCGAAACCGGTAGGTACGAAGATAAATGTATTATTACAAGGAGGTACTCGATCAAACTTTTAAGCTAATCCGTCAATTGTTCCTTTCTTAAGATGAGTATGCTCTGTGGAATACTGCAGACGCTCTACCTTACAGTAAAATAAACAACCACTGTTTGTTAGAGAGTAGCAATGGCTGAAATAGTAATGATGCTTATTCCGTGTTTGCCAAGACGGTGCCACTGCGGAGAGAGGAAAAGAAGGAAACGATGGAAATTCCTAATTATGAAACCATGGATTCAACCACTTATCAAGCTGAAAATTATAATTAAAAATTTATTTCATTACGGAATTTTACTTTCTGATTTTCAAATTATGTACATGTAAAATTTTTTTTAAAAAGGCGGGAAGGTGTACTTTAGTTTTATGAGATTGCATATGATATAGAGATTTGTGATAATTTGTGAATTCATATAATAACTATAACTATAATTTATTTTTTCTACTAGTTAGTGTTTGAAAAAGTGTAACTTTTCGATATTCATTTGAGTAAGGTAAAATAAGCTATTTCGCGCACTAGTGCCGAAAAGTAATTTTGTAGGCACTAGTGCGTTTTACCTTTCCGCAAATACGCATTCAAGTTACAAAAATTGAATTTTTATTTTTTATAAATATTTACAGCAATATTTGAGCAATCCGATAATTACTACACCTCTGCAGCCAGATTAATCAATAAAAAAAACTATAATGTGTCTACTCTTTTACTATGTACTACATATACAGCAACCGATCGGGTTGCACTCCAATCGGGTTGCACTCCAATCGAGTTGCACACTAATTAAGTTTCACTCCATCAACACATTAGGAGGTCAGCGCGGCGAATATAGTAAATAAATCTTTAAATTCCATTATGTACAAAACTTTTATTCTCCATCAACTTTTTTTTCCGACATTTTTGATCAACTTAATAAAATAATAAATTATGGTAATCAATCAAGTTTCATACCATTCGAGTTGCACATCAATCTAGTTTAGCACCAATCTAGTAGCACATCAATCGAGTTCTATATTAATCAAGTTGCACAACAGTCGAGTTGCCAACCAATCTAGTTGCTAGTTTATTTACAATTGCTTTTAGTCAAAGTTGCCTGTAAACATCTAATTAAAGTTTGACCTCACTCGTGATTGGATAATTTTATTAAAAGCGCTAACAAACTTTGTAAGAATTTACAAAAAATCAATAAAAACATAATACAAAATTAATGATTATTTTTTTAATTACTAGCGGCCAATCACATTGACTGCCGTTTCACATGCCAATCAATAATTGTAGTTTGACACCGAATAAACCGAATTTAGTGATAAATCTAACACTTACGTCAAAATTTAAATTTATCTGTGTTTGCTTGTGTAAAATGGTCCTTTAGTACGGTAGCAATACCCCATTACTCTGGGTTAACTTTAACTAAAGCAACAATAGAAGCCTTAAAGTGTCATAATATTTCCTTGTTTTTCTTTGTCCAATTCATAAAATTGACATCCAGTTTGGACACTTTTCGGTCTATTCTGTAGACATTCGGTCATCTAATGTAAAATTTCTTTTTCCACTTGATGAAAAATTAATGTCTTTTCACAGATTGAATATAATTTTGGATTTTGAATTTGTTGTGAAAATTTGAATTGTAATTTATTTGTAGATTGAGATTTGATTTTGTAAATAATTTTCATGTAAATATTGTAAAGATTTGAATGTGCGTCTTTTCGCGTAAACAATTTTTAAGTTGGCACGATAGTTGGAGCTTTCCACGGGGTCCGTCGAAGTGGTGGACGCTTTTACAGGAGGTCCCGTAAAAAGTAAAAAAAAAAGTTTGAATTGAGTGAGAAATTTTGTTGATATTTTTTATTTCAAAGTTGTCCGAAGTTTGGATATTTTTGGAATTATTTTTGTTGGGATTTGAAGGGATTTTGGATAAAATAAAAATCAAAATAGTTGAAAATTGAAAAATTTAGATACTTAATTGAATGAATAATAAAGTTAAAAATTGGTTTATGTCGATAAAATTTAAAGCAAACTTGAAAGCAACTCATATTTGTGAAGTTAGCGTAGCACCTGGTTTGATAGCGACGCACATTTACAGTTTTGTTGCATTGGATAAAAATTGATTTAGAACATTGGGATTATTATTATGGTTTATTGTAAAGTTAATTTAAAAATTTGAAATTGAATTTGGAAATAAGTTAAAAATTTGAACCCACTACTGAGAAGTCTCCAGCTCTGCGACTTGTGAATCCTGAAGCCAGGCACAATAAGGGTTGAAAAGGATGTTAGCATAAAAACTAACGTTCCACAACAGTATATTTTCTTTATTTTACAGTTAAAATTCTGTTATATTAACAATCTGTTTAATTTTGTTAAAAAAATATTTATAGTTAACTTTTTTCTTTTACAAGAAAGAATTTTACATTTAGGCCCCACAGCTGCTGAAACCGAATTGGGGAATACCTATAGCCATGTTTTAATAAGTAGTTTATAGATAATCATCCACTCAAGGAAATCGACGGCTTTACGTGCTCTCCGAAGCACGGAGACAGTCATTATGAGAACGTTTAGACCATCTCCGGTTTTAAACCGGGAACCTCAGGGTCGGTAAATTTTCGGCTAACTTACTATTGTTACTCTCTTATTTTTTACTCTCACTAACATTGAGCCAGAATATGTTTGAATTAAAATGTATCATTAGTATATTATGTATCTATCTGTTATATTAAACGGGCGACGGTTAAACTGACCCAATAGTAGCACTAGGGGAAATTTGGAAAATGATAAACTGGGTCAAAAGCACTTTTAACTAAAATTAAAAAAGAAAAATGTAAATTTAAGACTAAAAATGACATATTTCGAAAGATGGTAACTTTTCCACTCATTAAAAACATCCTAAATGGATTTGAGATTTGCCGTGGATGCGTTGGTGATAACCGCCTTTCCGTACCCTCCACTCCAGTCCCCTCCGCTCCGGACGCTTCGAGCCGTTTTCACTAAAAATAAAAAGTAAAAGTGAGTAAAAAGTACTCACTAAAAATTTCCCCCTAAACCAATTCCCTTTGCCTTTGGCCCAGTTTGCTATTACCAAAATTTTGATGAAATTTGCCTTTGGCACAGTTTACCACTTTCAGGTGGTTTTTTACCTTACCCCTATTTGACTATATCGGTAATAAAACTAATTTACAAATTAGTAGATTAATCCGAATTACGAAGACAAAATGAGTAAAAAAATAAACTTAAAGTAATTGATAGTTTTTCCGTCAGGGTAGAAAATATACAAAACCGTAAAAAAGTTCAAAAATTTGATTTGAACTAATCGGATTCTTGATCGACTCGAGTGATTTTCCCGAAATTGGCCCAATGTGTTCACTACTGCTTCGATAAATTAATGTCCTAGAAATAAAAATTTTTTCTAGAAAATGCGGTGTAAGCGGAATGAAGCCATACTAATTATCAAGTTAAATAAAAGTTTCTATACTAATAATAAAAAACAATCTCACATATGTAATTTTAAAATAATATAAATATTAATGATATTTTAATAATAATATGTGATACATAACTAAAAATAATATTCTTTAATGTCATAATAGATAACTTGTATATTACTTTGTTGAGCTTATATTTGTTTCGTCACAGTCATATATCATCAGCCATCTGGCATGAAAGAAAAATCGGAAACATTGAGTAACAAATTGCATACATTCGTCAAAAGAAAGTTTAAATTGGTTTATAAACTTAGATTTTTGTTTATTTATTTATTTAGTTTTCAATTAATTATTATTAGTCAAACCACTTGACTATAAGTATTTGCCCCCCCACCCTCAAATTTACCAGAAGAGAACGAACAAACCTACATTCATTGTATATTTTCTATAAACAGCATTGCTTTTTTGCGAAATAGTTTAATAATGTTTAGTTCTCTTCTAAATCTATCTCGAGCTACCTTTATCAGTTTTCCGTCTATAAATAGGCGCTTTTCTTATTGCTAAGCAAATTTTAAATTATTAAAATTGTTTAAAAAAATATGTATTGAGGGTAGAAAATATTTCTCGTTTGTGACTCAGCAATATAATGATATCATTTATGATAAATATTTTACAGAATCCATCAATCTCTCAAGTTCCAATTGGGAAAACATGTAAAATTCAATTTACTTAATATTTTTAAACCTTGAAAATCTCTTGCCATTTTGTGAGACGAAAATTCAATACCCTATTCAATCGTATTTAACATGCCAGTTAGTTTCCACTTTCCACTCTTTTAAATTTATCTTCCATAGAACGTTCTGATAATGGATAGACAGCTCTTCAAGTTGACAACGGCTTTTTCATTTCCTTTTAGTAGATGTTTGCGGGAAACCTAATTAGGAACATTTCTTTGCGTTTCTATACTTTACACAAAAAACATCGACTATTGTTAACAGTGTACTCTTACTTCCAATAACTGTCAGGATTACCCAAATTAAAGTTAATTTTATTTATTGCGAACCTTTGCTTTGACAAAGAACTTGAACCTCTCGCCCAAACCCAAATATTGGAAAATTTTTAATTCCTTATTTGGAAAATAGAAAAGAAAATTTTTCTAAGTAAAATGTGTGGTATTTAATGTTTTTGTATTTAACATTATTTAACATTTTGTTAAATATTTTAAATGCATTCCGTTTAGATACTGTTTTGCTGAGAAAAAATTAATTTTACATCCAGTTTTGCGGTGAATATGTGGCGATTTCGAACTTGAATAAAATTTATATGAGCTTAGAGAGGCCGTAAACTTTTGTTTCTGCTACTTTTAACGACGCCCAACGGTTCAATTTAACTACCTTTTTGCATTAGCAAAAACATTTTAAACTAATTATCCTGACGGTTACCAGAAACGCAAGTTTATTTTTAGAAAATATATTGGGATACAAAATTCGATTTGAACTTTTCATTCCATTCAGAGTAACCTTGTGATCTCGATTCCACAACTGGTTTAAGGGTATGAGTGAAATTCTGGGATAATACAGAGGGGTGGAAAACTAAACTAGACGCGCCGTCGCGACGATTGTATTGAACGCTGACGTTGCAAGGCGGTGCCGAAACGCACGATCTGGATGCATCCTCTTTTTCTGTTTCAAAAGACTGGTAGTTTTGTAACATTAGCTCTAGTTTTTGCTATTTTAATATCGAGTGCAATTTTCACAAAGGAGGACCAATTTTTACACTAAAAAAATCTGCTTTTACAAAATAATATTTAAAACCCATTGATTATTGTTTTTAAGTGTTTATGTGTCTGTAATTAGTACACCTGAAAAATATTTAGAATATCGGAGATTTGGGGATTCACCTGTTGAGTGACAATGAATTATTTCGGTTTTGGCAAAATGGTGATGGAGAACAATGTGCTAGTATAATGCGGTGTTGTTTTAAACTACCCTGTATGGTGAGTAATATTTTTTTATTTTATGTTTGAGTAAAACAACTTCTAAAGAAAATAAAGTTTTTATACAAACCTTTTAAAATTTTTTTTTATTCTTTGTACGAAATCGATCAATTCGTAACCCTCGTTATAGCACAGGCGGTAAACAAAAGGGTGGTTCTGTCACTCAATATAATATAAAAAAAATTTTCGAATTGCAAACAGTCTACTACTTTGTGGATAATTTAAATTTTTTATTCGGGTCACTGAAGTAACGGCGGTAAAGATTATTTATTGTCACCAAGCACTTGTTCGCAAATAGGGGCGAAAGCACAATGAAAGAGGGTTGTTTTCCACCTTACGTGCTCCATAGTCTTTCGGAAGTAACAGGCTCGTTATAACACGTGCCACATTATTGTCTGATACCCCAAGCTTTTTTATATATAACTCACTTGTCTAACGCTCTATAGACTAGACTGAATATATTGGAGAATATTTTCTGCAAACACGCAATTCTATATATAGGTATCTATAATAGCTTCGATAATAATTCTGACATGTTTAATCGATTTTTAAAGAAAAGCTTCCATTATAGCAAAATCCACCTAAATAACCTTTGGAAAGTAAAAGTATATAATTGTTAGCAGTGCAATTAGTGCCCCCCCCCCCTATTTTTTTAAAAACTTTATAGAATGCCAATATGACCTTATTCGCGATTATTACTTAATTATTACATATTTTAAATTACTTAAAATTATAAATTATTATTAATTATTAGAATATTATAAATTACGTGGATTTATTGCTTGAACTATTCCCAACCATAAAATTTTATACAAATCTACTCGTTCGGAAACGTGGAAGTAATTTTATTGGCCTTATTTTTTTATTTCTTTTATGTAAGCTTAGAGCTCTCAAGAGACGAAACGTACACTGCTTCCACCATACCAACAAGCTTGATCTTTTATTTATTATTATGCTGCACATTTAGATATCTTTTAAGGAGTAGCTTCATCTGTTTAAATAAATGTTCATAAAATTATACATCATTGAGATCCGTCGAATTTTGTTATACCTACTGAACCAATTTATGTTATTGATTTCAAGCGCTTTTAAAGCCGACCCAATGCCGTATACTGGAATTTTATTTCTGCTCACGTAAAATTGTCTAAAATACAGCAATATTATAAGCTTCGCGATATAAAACGTACGCCTTAAGCGAATACCAGATATTATTTTGAATAATTGAGATCCCAGAGTGGTTGCTTAATAAATCAAGTGTAATGCATCGGAAGCTGTTCTTTTCTCTAGTAACTTTAGAAACGAGATGAGCAATGGTATTAATAAAAGATTACTGTACTCAACTTCTGTGCGGCATGATTTTATACTTTAATTTACAAAGTTTACTTTGAGAATCTCGTTAATCCATTATGGGCATTTCGAAAGTCAATTACAATCGGTACCGAGGGGATAAATCACTCTTCCCACATAGAACAATTAAAAGTTTTGATATAGCGAAATCCTGTCTGGGATCTAAGGTCAACTTTTTGTGTCGAAGTTATCTGAGTTAGATGCTTCCGAAGGCAGGAACTCCCACACACACACACATACAATTATAATAATGACAATAAAAAATGGTGGTATAAGGGTAATTGACACTTGATTGTTTTTTATTTTCTTTGTCATTTTTGAAATTTTGAACGCATTTTCACCATTTTTAGCTGGCCTCTACGTTTTTCATGACGTTTAGTTGATGGTCAACTTGTGCGATTGATACTATTTCTTTTCATACTCCAACCACTCACTGATTTTCAGACAAACATCCAACTAAAATTCAACAAAATCATATCAAGGCATGATAAATGAACATTTTAATACCAAAATTTCGATTTTCGATTGAATTTGAATTGAAAGTAATAAAACAATTAGGAGTCAAAAGTTTGCTCCGGGCCTCACATATCCGGTTCTCCGTTTATTTCGGATAGTGGAACGTTTACTGTACACACCAATCGAGTTGCACATCAATCGAGTTTCACTGTATTTATTTATTTGGTGGTCAACGTGATGCACACCAATCAAGATGCACACCATCCAAATTGATCGTAGAAATTTAATAACAGCACAATTGCGTTGTTTCTGTTAAGGGGCTGAAAATGAGCTTTCTTTTCGATTTTTTATAACACTACCAATAAAGCGACAAAAATGAGACTTTAACAGCTCATTCTACATATCTCAAGGTATACAAAAATATTTTATTTTGATTTAATATACACAATGGCGGCATGGCAATAGATAAGACGACATTGCCTTTTATTTTGGGAGGTCCGCGGTAATTTTCACCCAATTGACTTGAAATTTTAACTGCAGCTTCTCAGATAGATTCTCTAGAGAGGTACACACGATTATTACGATTGAACAACAATTTTTTTTATAAACAAATTAAGAACGAGTTTTCGCTGAAAATTGAAAATTTTTGTTAAAACTAATGCTATTTTGCGAAAAATTCTTATATTTCAATAATCATAATATGTACTTCTCTAGAAAATATATATAAAACTTGTCTCGTGGAAGGAAAATTTGTTTTTTTGTTAATATAAAAACTCCTCAGACTGAAATGAAATATAATTCCAATTTCTCGGTAAACCAGTTTATCACCAGTACCGAATTCCATTGAGAGATGCTATTTCATACCTTCCAATTCCGACATATTATGTCATGTTGTCAAGTGGTATTTGCAACTCGAAATTGCATTCATTTCAATATCTTTTGCATAATTCAGGCTACTTACAATTTATAATATGTATACGGTACTGAGGACGCCTTATAAGCCAAAAGCACGGCGTCTAGCGCTCATCTCTTAATTATGCAAAAGCAAAATATTTTTTATTGCAGTAGTTGATTTCCCTTTCGACTTGAATACATAACTTTGTAACTTATTTAATTACATAGTTAAATTGCAAAAGTTCTTATAAGTTTCCGTAATCTGATTTGTTGAACAATAATTTATTTTACTAGAAACTTATAACGAACAACTTCGAAGTGTATAAATATTAACCGTTTAATGTAAAAACTGAATGCGCAGACATTGTTCTAATTCTGAGGATACTTGGTGAGCATTAAATTAGAGAGCAACAAATGTATGTCGAATAAAATCGGAAGTCAAACAAATGGTCAGTCGCATAAATGTTCACTGGAACAAAAGCGGTCGAATGACTGTTAGTCGAGCAAAATTCCAGATAAGGAACTTAATTATGTTATTAATAATTTTTAATTATCCATTCCGGAGGCCGCTCTAACTTATTTTTATTTTTAATTTAGTGCTTTAGAATGACTGAGAGGTTGGAAGCCTCAGATAAAATCCAATTTTTAGAGACCTTGACCAATCCTCTGGCATGAACAAACACTATACTACAGCTTCTCCGCGTTTTCATTTTACTTAAATTATATAATAGTGATTAAATATTAATTTAATAATATTAAGTTAGAATATTTTATGAGTTTAATAATTAATTTGATAGCAGTTGATACATTAGGGCCGTTGTACCTTTGTACCATTGTACCGATTAAGTTCCAGGGATGTTCACCTGACCTGAAGTTTCAAACAAACTCGAGAAGTTCCGAAAACTTAGAAGTTAAATATGTTATATTGCCTGATTCGTTGTTAACACTTCCACAATTGATTCAAACATTTGTTGAATTGCAGTTTAGCTAAGTAAGCTCCACTTGAACTTACTTTAGTTGATCCATTTGATCTTTACCTTGAATTATGATTTCCATAGCTGCTAAAGCAATTAAATTTCCTGAAAAAAACAGACAGAAAAGCTAATTTAATTTTCTTAACAAAAATATCTGTTTGATTTTGAGGATCCTATTATTGTTTGCATCTGTAACGCTCTAAAATTATAGTAAATAAAGGATAACTCAATTAAATTGAAAACTTAGAGCGTAAAACTCCTTGGGGTCCCTTGAGGAATTAAGTAAGGCAAACCCCATTTTAAGAAAACTTGATATAGTCAGGGCAAACCTTTTTCGTTAATCTAATAATTATTCCATTTTCTTCTTCGTAATTGAGACGTAAGATTTCCTTTATTTTAACATTCTATATAATATGAAGTTTTACTTTTTTCTTTAAGACATTGTTGCTGCTCTTAGGTAATCATTCTGTTGATAGAAGTTTTAAAGGCAAGATGAGTGCAAAAAGTTGTTATTTTCCTTCTAATGCAGGAATATCTCATTTCCTGACCATGTGCGGGAAAGTGCAAATATTAAATTATTATTTTGAAAAATTTAATTTCCGAGCTTATTAAGAAAATATTTATTTCCTACCTTATTTGAGTTTAGTTAATTATGACGTTCATTACCGCACTGCTATATTTTTATCGCCAAATATTGAAAATATCATAATAAACCTCATTTCCTAACTTATTGCATAAACTCGCGATTTTTTATTACTTGATCATTATAATGTTTTGTTATTGTTGTTATAAAGTTTGTTATTTAAAAACTACACAAAAATTTCTAATATTTGCTTATTGTGACTGTTTTTCTTTTGGCGTGAGAGTAGACTTACTTCTCATTGTAAATCGGAATAAAACAAGACAACAGCACAAATAATATGCAAAGTGCAATAAATTTAACTTTTAATTTTAAAATTTTGAAATAACAAATGTTTGCCTTTTTACCCCAAAGATTTTTCTATGAGGGGGAAAAATGAATATAAATTTATCAATAAAACGGAGAAACTCGAAATTTGAACTACTTAAAAAACGATAAATTCTAATAGAAAAGTTTATTTGGAATATTCTGACTTTCATGTTATTTTATGTAATATTTTCCGCATTACTGTTTACTACTTGGTCTATTAATATACCCATTATGTGTTAATGGATGTATTAATAAAAAAAACATAAAAAACAAAATGTTTTTGCCTAGTTTTGCAATATTAAATTTATCTACATTTTTTTTTTAATTTTAAGTCTAAATTAATTTTCTCTATTTTCTATTATCAAGGTTTGCTCAAGTCGCACGCAAATTAATGTTAAATAAATAAAATGTAAAAGGAAAAGTAAACAAGAATAATTGTTACAAAACTTAATGAGTTTCTTCACGTGTTACGTGACACGATGTGTGCTCTATTCTATTGTAATGAATTCACCCTCACATTAAAATATCATGACCCTCCTTGGTTGGAAATAGTTACCCTACATAAAAACCCTTGGGGTGCGAACGCCCGAGATTGAAACAAGTGATAATTATTTAATTAACTAATTTTGAGGTTATTTTAATAATAAATTCCTTTTCTTTGTTCCAGTCTGAGGGCAATACGTCCTTTCTGCGCGCTGCGCGTGCCGGACATTTGGATAAGGTCCTAGAACATCTTAAGCAAAATATCGACATCAATACGAGTAATGCGGTAAGAATTTAAATTATTAATAAAAAATTAAAATCTTTTTCAATTTTATAATTTAACTGCCATGTGGTTCCAGCTAAATTTAAACGAACCGTTTACACACTTGGCAAATTTCCATCTCAACTGTAAACTTTGATAAACTTGGCAATTTTTCTTAAATTAAACACTTTCTTGATTTGATTTTTAGAACGGATTAAATGCATTACATCTGGCATCCAAAGATGGACACGTACAAGTGGTTGAAGAGTTGCTCAATCGTGGAGCAGCTGTCGATTCCGCCACGAAGAAGGGTAACACCGCTCTACACATAGCATCATTGGCCGGACAAGAAGAAGTAGTAAAGCTTTTGGTTAATCACGGCGCTTCCGTCAATGTCCAAAGCCAAAATGGCTTCACACCTTTATATATGGCCGCCCAAGAAAATCACGACAATGTAGTTAAATATCTTCTAGCTAACGGCGCTAACCAGAGCTTAGCAACCGAGGTACAACTCAAATTCCTTTTAATTTTATGCAATATTAATCCCAATATTATCGATAGGATGGTTTCACACCTCTGGCTGTTGCTATGCAACAGGGTCACGATAAAGTGGTTACAGTTCTTTTGGAAAACGATACAAGAGGAAAGGTACGTCTTCCCGCTTTGCACATCGCTGCCAAGAAGGATGACGTCAAAGCAGCCAAACTTTTATTGGAAGTAAGTATTTTAAATCAATCATAAAAGCTTATGAAGTAGAACAAACTTAAACACCGACTAATGCATTGCAAAATCAAAAATGTTCTCGAAATAGAAGATATTCTTACATTTGTAATAAAAAAACTGCTTTTTGATACGGCATTCCACTACAGTTTTCGAGATGGGCAGTCCGCCTAAATCGTGAATCCGTTGAGCTAAATAAATCGTCATCAATAAATTAAATATTTTAAATCTTCAGATGTAATGGATATTTTATTGCCGTACCAACCTTGTAACCTAAAAATCTAGAACTGTTTACATTAACACTTCAAGTGAAGGCGATTGGAAATTTTCGTAAATTAACCCATCATAATCTACGTAACGATAATTTTAAATCTATATTTTATATGCTTTTTAAAAAAATTGGCTCCTTGAGGTAACATAACCTCAGAAAACGTCCAAAAGGAATCACTTTTAGTGAAGTTAATTATTTCGTGCTTCCTCCATACCCTGGTACCGATTTATAAGCTCCGAAAAAACTTTGGCAGTTTCAAATTTATTGCTACTATATCTAAATAATGTATTTTGTTCCAAACTTTAACCAATAATTTATCTTTAGAATGAACATAACCCCGATGTCACGTCAAAATCTGGTTTCACTCCTCTTCACATAGCTTCGCATTATGGTAACGAATCAATAGCTAATTTATTAGTCCAAAAAGGCGCCGACGTAAATTACACAGCAAAACATAACATTTCACCATTGCACGTCGCAGCAAAATGGGGAAAAACGAATATGGTTTCCGTGTTATTAGATAAAGGAGCAACTATAGAATCCAAAACCCGTGATGGATTAACACCTCTACATTGCGCGGCTAGAAGTGGTCACGAACAAGTTGTAGATATGCTTTTAGAACGGTCTGCTCCAATTAGTTCAAAAACAAAAAATGGCTTAGCTCCTCTTCATATGGCTGCTCAAGGTGATCACGTAGACGCGGCTCGCATTTTGCTTTATCATCGTGCACCAGTTGATGAAGTTACCGTAGACTATTTAACCGCTCTCCACGTAGCCGCTCATTGCGGTCACGCCAGAGTTGCAAAACTTTTACTAGATAGAGGTGCGGATGCAAATGCAAGAGCGCTTAATGGCTTTACACCGTTACATATAGCCTGCAAGAAAAATAGAATCAAAGTGGTGGAACTGCTACTAAAACATGGAGCTAGTAAGTGTTTTGAGCTAACTCAAAGCTTTAAGCCTAACCCATTGTCTATTTTAGGTATCGGAGCAACAACTGAAAGCGGTTTAACTCCGTTACATGTAGCCAGCTTTATGGGATGCATGAATATTGTCATATATTTATTACAACACGAAGCTAATCCAGACGTTCCGACAGTTCGTGGAGAAACTCCGTTGCATTTAGCTGCGAGAGCTAATCAAGTATGTTTAATTTTCATCGTAAATTGTTTGTTTCTTATTAATCTTTTTTTTTTAGACCGATATCATTAGAATTTTATTACGTAATGGCGCTAATGTTGACGCTCGTGCTCGAGAACAGCAAACACCTCTTCATATCGCTTCAAGGCTTGGCAACGTCGACATCGTCATGCTTCTCTTACAACATGGAGCTAAAGTAGATACAGCAACAAAAGATATGTACACCGCTTTGCATATTGCAGCAAAGGAAGGACAAGACGAGGTAAATTTCTCAACCAATCGATGTGTTGGAATCTAATCATTTTTTCCGTTAGGTTGCGACTGCCTTAATTGACAACGGAGCGTCTCTCAATGCCACAACGAAAAAGGGTTTCACTCCATTACATTTAGCCGCCAAATACGGAAATATAAAAGTTGCCAAACTTTTATTGCAAAAGGAAGCACCGGTAGATGCCCAGGGCAAAAATGGTGTAACGCCACTTCACGTTGCATCGCACTACGACCATCAAAACGTAGCTCTTTTACTGTTAGACAAAGGAGCCTCGCCTCACGCCACAGCCAAAAATGGTCACACACCGCTTCACATTGCAGCTAAGAAAAACCAAATGGATATTGCCAATACACTTTTAGAATACGGTGCCCTACCAAATGCAGAGAGTAAAGCTGGTTTTACACCTTTACACTTAAGTTCTCAGGAAGGTCACACCGATATGACATCACTACTGATCGAACACAAAGGCGATCCAAATTATCCTGCGAAAAATGGATTGACGCCGTTACATTTATGTGCTCAAGAAGACCGCGTACCTGTTGCTGAAGTCCTAGTACAAAATGGTGCTGAAGTTGATGCCAAAACCAAGGGTGGTTACACGCCGCTTCACACTGCTAGTCATTACGGTCAAGCAAACATGGTTAAATTTCTATTGTCCAATGGGGCTAACGTCAATTCCACAACCTCCATTGGTTACACGCCTTTACATCAGGCAGCCCAACAGGGTCACACCAACATTGTCAATATTTTATTAGAGAATTCTGCTCAACCAAATGCAGTTACCAACGTAAATTACTAATAAAAATAATTTGGTGTGTTACTAATCGAAACTAATTTCAGAACGGCCAGACACCTTTGAATATTGCCCAAAAATTAGGCTACATCAGCGTGATCGAATCGCTGAAAGTTGTTACCGAACATAGCGCAACTAATTCGCCGATTTTGTCTACAGACGAGAAATATCGTGTGGTTGCCCCGGAAGCCATGCAAGAAACCTTCATGTCCGATTCAGAAGAAGAAGGAGGTGAGATTGACGTTTGGTTTTGGTTTTTAACCCGTAGTTATCATTTTTTGCTGAAGCTCATTACGATATCATCTGCATGATTTACTTATTATGTCATTGTTCACGATTGCCACAAGTCAAACGTTCCTCTTAGAACTGGGTTAGCGTTTGGGAAAAAGTGGTGCTTTTAGATGTTTGCCAAAAAATGGTCATTTTTTATGTATAATTTGTAATGAAAAAACCAAATACACTAGTACATAATACTTTTTGCTCGCGTAAGCAGGCGAGGACATTTTGGATGGATATGGTCAAGCACCACACGAACGTCACGTGTATCTTCCATATTTCAACGGCACAACTTTGTTGACCAGTAAGTTAGCAAATTATCAAAACCTACACCAAACACTTATTGTTAGATATAATTAAGAGTGGGTACAAATCCATTAGCTTCAATAACAAACAGTTAAAAAAAAAGTAGTCGATGTACGTACACCGCTGAAGCAATGGCAAAAATTGCGAACATTTTCATTTACGTATCAGGTTAGGCTCATTTTAATCATTGCGCTTTTGCTAATATTCTTCATTTACACAGTTTGTGTAAAAATTGAAAACCTATATTTTTAACTTTGTGATCTCTAGGGGAAGACACATTATTGGGCGACCATGCATATCGTTATCTAACGGCAGACGAAATGAAGTCCCTGGGTGACGATTCGTTGCCGATTGATGTGACCAAGGATGAGAGAATCGATTCCAATAGAATGGTTACCAGCGGTGATAGCAACATATTTCCTCCTCAAGCTATCGAAGATTCTGTCAGTCCGCAGCACATTCAGCAAAATTATGTCGAATATGCGAGGAAGTATACCCCAGATAACGTCGACATTTCCCGACATCCTATCAGTATTGGGTAAGTTTTCATTTTTATCGGAAAATATGATTTCCTAATGTTTAAAAAAATTTCTTTCTATTTGATGCTGCAGGAAGTTGCACTGGAAAAAGTAAGTTGTGTTGTAAAAAAAAGTAGTTGACGTAAAATTTTAAGGCCAAAATTAGTTCTCCATACTTTGACTATTAATATCATCCAAATCTGAGTAGGTTTAACTGATGTTAACACGGAGGAATTATAATGCTTCAATGTAGGAAAATTATTTCAACCTTCAGTGATTTGCAGTTTAAGTAAACGGAAGTGGTTGAAATATTAGATTTTGTGAGGTTAAGATTTTTTTTTGTATTGATTATTCAGGATATTCTTCGTATTCAATGTTTTATTATTAAATTTGTTTTTATTTCGGTCAAATCGACTTGGGTATAAGAAAATTTTTTTGCAAAAAAAAATTTGTTGTCTGCAACAATCTCTAAACTGCCTTTTTAACTTTTGCAGCTTTTTGGTGTCTTTCCTGGTGGATGCTCGAGGTGGAGCAATGCGAGGATGTCGCCATTCTGGTGTACGTGTTATTGTTCCTTCACGAAGTGCAGGCAGTCCGACTCGCATTACTTGTCGATATGTACGACCTCAAAGAACGCCACATCCGCCTCCCCTAATGGAAGGTGAAGCTTTAGCAAGTAGAGTTTTAGAATTGGGACCTGTAGGTGTTAAGTTTTTGGGGTAAATCTGTTCAGAAATACTTGTAGATGAGGCTAATGAGTTTTTTTCCAGACCTGTGATAATTGAAGTGCCACACTTCGCCGCTCTTCGTGGTAAAGAACGAGAAATTGTGATCCTTAGATCAGACAATGGCGAAACTTGGAGAGAACATACGATCGAATCTAGCGAAGACATTTTAAACGACGTCCTCCACGACAGTTTTGAAGCCGACGGTAAGAATAATAAGGTTTTTCCCAAATGACGTTTTTTACCAAGTGTCTGTTACAGATTTAAGTCAAATGGAAGACCCAGCTTCTGGTCGTATCACACGTATTGTGACCAACGACTTTCCACAATACTTTGCGGTTGTTTCACGCGTAAAGCAAGAAGTCCACGCAATTGGACCAGAAGGTGGAATGGTGTCTAGTACAGTTGTTCCGCAAGTACAAGCAGTTTTCCCACAAGGCGCATTAACGAAGAAGATCAAAGTTGGACTACAGGTAAATTTGTTTAAACCACGAAAAGGTGTACCCGTGGAAAAGTTGCGCAAAATAACGGTTAATCACATTCCCAAAAAAATGCGCTGGTCGTTGATTTGGTGAAAAATTTAGAGTTATAGGCTTTTTTAATATCTAATTTCGACTAAATGGTCGTGCAACTGCTTACAAAAAGTGTTCAATTTTTAATATAAGAACTATTTTTGCTAGTCAAAATGAATATTTTCTAGTCATTATTTTGGACCCAAACTTTTGGGTCCTTCATTAATCCAGTTAAAACGTTGTATCATGTTTATGTAATATTAGATTTAATTGGCCTAAGTACGTTCAGAAAATTTTCGTTTGGTGCTTGAGTTATTCAGAGTTGCTACTATGGAGTACTCAAGTATGAACACGAAATCCAATCTTCCAAAATTTGATAATTTCAGTACAAAATTTTTTGTCAAACAAATGTGTAATAAGATATATTTTTGATCGTACCAGTATTTTTCTACGGTTGTTAAAGCGAATTGCTAAATATTAGACAATAAACTCTTAAAAAATTTAAATCATGTATCTGCATAATGTTTCAAGGTCGAACTATTCAATTGTAGATGTTTAAAGAATGCACACTTAAATTTTACTAATTTACTTTAATTTAACAAATTACAACTGTTGGATTATGAAAATTGATAAACGTGAGGGCGCTCTAAATGTGTCTGCCTTCACATACTTGACAATTTACATAGTCCTACGATTGTCATAATATCATTCATCAATCATGGCCGGCTTGAAGGTTTACATTTTTAAAACTAATATCGGCATTTTAGTCCCAATACTTCAATTTTTCTGGGCAAACGTTCGGTTATGGATTTCTTAGATCTGAGGCTGTTTTCGAAAGTTAAAACTATAACCAGAGAAGCATAGCCAGGGACGTGCACAAGGGAGGACGGGGAGAGCTTCCCCAATAATCCCAGTAATATAATTAATTGGCAAAAGCTGTAGAAAGTTGTTCCCCTCACATTGCCATTTGCTAAAGCAATCCGCTAAAATTTCATGGGATTGTGAATATTTATCTTTGAATTACTGTCTTTTAAATGAAGCAGTTTTAATATTTTTTGCCAACGGCGGCTCGTTAGAGGAGGCAAGGGAGGCTTAGCTTCCCCTGAAATTCTCATAGATTTACCTCCAGTAACTATGCATCGACTGAAACCTCCGCATAAATAAATGCTGCTACCGATTCAACGCAGCATTGTAATATAATAGAAGGCCCAGTTCGTTATTGTGTGTCTACCATAGCTCTTTAATAGTAGTTGAGCTTCAGCTTCTTTTCAAAATCATGCGCCTTTGTATATCTGTAAATAACATCATCCGCGTTTATTTTGTTTTTAATTTAGAAAAAAGTCTGAGCTGTGTTACACTCTCATAGTTTGCTTTTTAAAAAAGCCACGAGCCGCCACTGCTATCTACAGTATCCCCTAAACGATTGACACTTTACTAAAAACTAAGAAGACTTTCATCGATATGCATTAATAATTGACTATTTAAATCCGTCATAGAATGTTCCTGTAAAAAAGTACCCAGAAAGAAATTTTTTACAAAATTTTAAATTGTAGTGATGGAAGCTTCTCCTTATATGTTTAACAGGGACTGTTAGGGAATTGACTTCAGGAATTTCAGAATTTCAGTTTTTACTATATACCATCATCGAAAGAGGACAATTTTTTAAGCATTTTATAAAGAATACGATTTTGCGGATTATCCATTAGTTTTCGAGAAAATGGCATTTGAAAATCGAAATTTTCAATATTTTTAACATGAAAATACTTAGGAATTGCAATTCACGAGAGTTCTGTTGACGGTATGTGTGCCCTGATATACTTTTAGTGATATTCGTCACACGCGCTTCATACTCCGCCGATTTGGAGCCTCTGTGACAAGATGGATTTTTTCAGAGATGTTTTGAGCGACTAAGCGACTACGCAACCATTTTGTACTTCGCATCGCTACGGGTGCTCCGGGCCGTTTTGGCCACAACAAATCACGGATCCATCCTAAAATGAGTTTGCGTTTGAGCTCCTCCCATTATGCGATTTTACGGGAAAATTTTTAGATCTTTAAACGCCGTTTTCTCAAAAACTAATGGAAAACTTGAAAAAAAATTCTTTTAATCTGCTTAAAAATTGTACTCTTTCCAATGGTATATAGGAAAAACATTAAATTCGTGATGTCAATTCCCTGACAGCTTCCGTTTAACAAATTAAAATATCTTTTAATTTGCACTGAAAAAAATGGTTTATGTACATCGATATACAAAATGCATCATATTGATGAAAAATTCATAGTGTTCATGAATAAAATCAATGTATTTACGAATTGCTTCATCAATATGATGAATTTTGATCATCGGTGTAAAAATGATGAATTTTTCATCAATATGATGGACCATTGTTTTCAGTGTATTCAAACTGTAAATATTTTTAATATCAATGTCATTAACTATCTAGGCCAGAGAATGGTCAAGCGGTTGCTATGTTAGTTGCTCGCGTTACTATTCATTCTACAGCTACAAATGTCTACTTGCTGGTTAACATTGCAAATCTGTGGTCGGCACTTAAAAGGTCATAAGTATACATTGTTTACCTATCTACTTATGACCTTTTAAGTGACGACCACAGAAATGTAAAATGCACATTAAGTTATAGGATTCTAAAAGTCTTCTATTATTTATCAGTCTATTTATCCCAGAATCTTTTAACAAATTTCCCAGCTTACATGGTTACGTCATATTGACGTCAATAGTGACATCATATGACCACAAAAATGACGTACCGATTACGTAAGCGTTACAAGTTAATGTTGCAGCCCAGAGACGTCATTTTAGGACGACTATACGACGTCGACAAAAACGTCCCCTGAACGTCTCACAAAACAATTAAGTACGTCATAAACACGTAATTTCAGACGTCCCCCGGACGTAATTTCTACATCCTACAGACATCCGACAGACAAAATATTATACTTACTAGTGACGTATTATATCCCGTTTTATGCATAGTCAGAAAGTTCTATTAGGATAAGTTTAAATTTTAAGTGGCAACCAACTACAGGTTTTCTAAGCTCTCCGAACCATAAACTTGTTCAATTTTTAATTTTTATTGCATTATATTTCACAAGTTAAAAATTTATATATGCAAATCACAAAATATTAGCTGACATAAAATACAAAAATTGACGTTTCTTCACTTCATGAGATTGGAAATTATAAAGAATAATGACGTAAAATTTCATTTAAATGACGTTACTTTTATTACGTCAAAAATAGGTCATAAAACAACATCACACTAACGTCAGTATTTAGTCATTAGACGTCTTCGACCAAACATGACCAGAATTCAACGTGATTTTGACGTAACCATGTCAACTGGGTGTCTGGTGAATCACCGAAAAGGGACAATCAATAGGAATTAGGCAGATTTCCTTTTAAAATCGAACTGGCTGCTAATAGAGCGCAAGAATCTACATTCTCCATTCTCAATTAGGTTTGAAAGTGGAAGAGGTTGTAAAGTATCGTAAACAGTTGTACCTTTAAAAAAGTATTCTCTTCAATCCGGCTTTGTTTGAACCATAACATTTCAATTAATAATAAGAGAATGTATGTATGTATGTTAACTTAGTATAATATATTTGTTTCACTGGTTACTTTGCACAAACTTTATCATTGTATGAAAATAATAGAGTGCCCAATAAAATTAGTTAAACTAATACACTAACTTATTAATTTGATTGAGATACGGACTTCATAAACAAACTTTGGGCACTTTTGCTTATCGTGGATGATTAGTATGATCAAAATTTTTATTTACATTTCCAAAAGTTTCTTTATGAATGCCGTATTACAAAATATACAAAGCACGGTTCGAAATTTTTTTAATGTTTAGATAGTGAGGAGTTTAACTATACGTGTTGGGCGCTCAGTTTGAGTGTGCTCATTTTTCATTGCTTTTCATTCTTTTTGCACTTTTAGTTGCTCATTTATTTGTTTTATGTTGCTTTCGAACCTGCTTTGTGTCGTACCTTTTCCTTACATCCTTTACTTGTGAGTGTAAAATCTTGTGGTAAGTACTGGCTTGGCTTACATATCAGTAACGAAGTTCCTTCACACTTTTTATTCAGCTAATTTGTAATGATGGGTTTTTATACAAAGCCCCACAAAATCATCGTATTTAAACCCATCATGAAGCCTTTCTAACATTTCATGGGTTGGCATGCAAAGTATATTAAAAAACCATAACGGAAGTTACAAGCAGTGTGATCTTGATGCAGGCCCAACTGATTGATCCAGAATTAACTGCAAAATTGTTGGGACATGGCGTAGCTGTGTCACCAGTGGTAACTGTAGAACCAAGACGACGAAAATTCCATAAGGCTATCACCTTAAGTATGCCCGCCCCAAGGGCGCATTCGCAAGGCATGATTAACCAATATTCGGGTTCAGCACCAACTCTTAGATTACTTTGTTCCATAACGGGTAAGTTTAACATTTTTTTAATTGTATATTATTGTGTAACCTACCATTATTTAACTCCCCCGAAAACAGTAGTTGTTGCAAATAGTATAATTATTAGATACATCCATACAATTGTTAGATATGAATGCAAAAATTTTTGGAAAATTTTCATTTTTATAGTTTTTTTTTTTGATTTTTTAATTACTTTTAAAAGAAATATTAATCCATAAGTCGTTTACTTCATTTCCACAAATTGGAATGTTGTAACAGAAACTAAACAGGTTTGTTTTGTTGCATTGCTACGATATGAAAAATAAAATTTGAGGGCAATTTAAAATTTTAAACTAATTTTCTATTATCGTATAAGTATATATGAATTTAAACTGTTTTAATTACTCAAAAAGTAAATCACTCTGTATATTCACTATGAACTTTAACTGCAATACTGACGCTTAATTGGTGAAGCACTCTTAAATTTTGCAATTCCACTTTTGTATTACACGCTTGCGTTTAATAGCAATCGGCTTACACACTCTTAAAAATAATTAATAGAGATCCCACTCCCATACAGTTTCAATTTGAGATTAATTTTTCTACTCTATTGGGAGATTATTGCACTTCTATTATCACAGAATATTTTTATGGGTTGAGTTTCTGAATTTCGGCATAAACTTAATTTCAATTTATTGTATTAATCATATTCTTTCCTGAATAACTAAATAAAGTCCCATATACTCAGCTTCAGTAGTAGATAATGCTATGATCGTTTTACGTTTACGGTGCCTCGATATAGCTCCTCTATTGATTTTTAAAACTTAACCGATGCAAGAGCGTCTATCGTTGCTCTAACAGCTATATCATCAATTTCAGAGAGATTCCTTCCCCATTGAGACAACCCAGAATCCGGCTATTTAATTTGTCCAAATTGCGTGATAAACAATTAAAATACTAAGCTAAACAATAATCTTCAGGTTTTATAGCCAGATTAGCACCACATTAGTGGTCTTATAATCAATAATTCCTAGAGAATACAGTTTGAAATGATAAGTACAACTACTTATTAGATTAGAGTATTAAGAATTAAACTTGTTACTAAATTAAATTAACCCAAAAAGTTATGACATGCATTTCAATCAGTCTGAGAAGATACAAAAAATATATTTTAAGAGTGTAAGCAGTTCATTAGTAGAAAAGCAAAATTAGAACTAACATCATTTAAGCGTCAATAGTATAAGCACCCACATGGAACGTGCAATAACCCAAACAAAATGCTATTCTATTAGTAGGGCTAGCACTAAGTAGGGCAGGTCAGCAGGGAACTATAAAATTTGATTAGACTGCATTAATTGAGAACACACTAAATTTCTGAATGAGCTTAGAATTTAGAGTCATAATTAACTTTCATTATTTTTCTGACAACAATGCTGAATACGGCGCTAGCAACCAATTTGAACAATTGGTCAAAAATCAAATTTACTCTTATTTTTCGTTCATGGTTACTCTAACTATAAAAAGCTATTTTAGTAAATATGTAGAAGAGAAGACAAAACCATCTCAATAATAATTAACTATCCAATTATTTTTATCAAATTATTAAAAATCTTGAAACAATAACTCAAAAAAAAGGAAATAATTGAATTACTGATTAATCATTGAGTTTACAAAATGGGATTGTAACACTTTTTTATAGAAAATTTTCTCCTTTACATATTTGATTACACCAATTATTAATGTCAAAGTAGCCGTAAGCGAGATACGAAGGCAAATTTGATTATAAGTGCAATTTATTTACAATGGCGGCCAGCACCGCACTCATATATTATGTTAAAAAAATTGTTGAAAATGAATGAAGATCTTAAATACAAAGTTTATACAAAAATTCAGCCGATTCATTATTAATGCGATTCAAAAAAATACTTCGCCGACTGACATACAGAGGGTGTCCTCGAGACAGATGGACAGCTTTTATGTGGTAATAGAAGATACTAACTTAACTAAGAAAATGTATAGTACATAGTACAATCTCTCTAAGAGGGAACAGAACTATTTAGACTAAAAGTCAACAGTTTTTATGCTGTTTTTTTTAAAATGAAAACTTGCAAGCCCCCCCCCTCGCAATTTTGGATCCAAAATCTAGATCGTTTATAATTCGTTTTTTTTTGTTTTTATTGTAACATAATTTTGTTTTCAAGATATTTCAAAATATCTAATAATTGTATTTTACTAGATCCCCCCTATTTCGAATTTTGGATCTAAAATAATTTAAATCTAAATTTAACTGTTGAATATTTCTATAATTATTTCAATGATTAGTTAAAACTAATTTTTTTAAATTTATTTCATTAAAAATTTAAATGAGGGGGGTAGTTAATATTATTAGATATTTTGATTTATTTCAAAAATGAAATGGACAGGATTTGTCCTAAAATTCCAAATATTTTTAAAATTCTAAAATTTATTAAAAATTTTTAATTAATTGTAAAATTAGTGCAAGAATTATATGTAGGTATTTAATTCAAAAATTAATTTTCTAATTATTACTCCAACAAAATTTCAAATAATTTTTTAAAGAAATTCCAAATTCCAGAGATTTCAATAATGGGTACAAATAAAATCTTACGAAGGAACTACAAATAATTTATTATCTTTTGCATAAAATATGGGGGGGGGAGAAATAGGGGGGCTTTCAAAATGCCATTATCTAGATAGTTTGAAATATTTCAAAACCAAAATTGTTAGAAACAAAAATAAAAAGGTACAAACGAGGTAAAATCAATTTAGATTATTTCCTAGCTAAAATTCGAAATGGGGGGCTGGCGAAATGCCATTATTAGAAATTTTTAAATAATTTGAAATTAAACGAAATTAAAAAAGGTACAAGCGAAGTATAAACGATTAAGACTATTTTGAATCAAAAATTCGAAATTGAGGTAGGGGAGGCTGGAGATATGCACTTAAATAATTGTTAATTCAAAAGTCTTTTTTGAAAAGTGATTTCTATCATTAACTAAGAGGTGTACATCGGTCACGAGGACATTCGATATAAAATACTTAGTGCTTCCGCGACATATTCAAAATTCAAATATCGATTTTTGTAAAATAATTTATTAACCAGAGTATACGTACGGCTTATTAGCCGTATCAGCCGTAAAAGTTCTATAGTTAAATTTGCCACATTAATAGCTATATTTAATCCGATTTAAACAATGTAATTCTGAATATTAATGTAATGGGGTTAAAAAACAGTTAGGAAATAGCTATTTATGTAATTGTTTTATTTATACGTAAACTAATACATATTAATATTATTAATAATATTTTTTATATATTGGTATTATAATACTTATATAATAAATCCGTCAAAATAACGGAATCAACACTGGTGATAAAAATAAATTAATCAATTTTATGCATTAGAGCACTAGTGCGTAAAAGAGTGGCAAATTTCATTACCGTCGAAACTTTAGAACTTTTAATGTAAAAAATTATAAAATTACTAATTTAAATATGTAAATAAAAATTTCTTTAATTTTTTTCTTCACGTGTGTGTAAAAATGTTCATAGTTTTGCTAACGTGTGAATTTTTTTATTTTAATTTTTATGTTCAATTATGATTGTTATAAATGTTTGTGTTGTGTTGTGTCTTTGTGAGCTCTTAATTCTTATTTAAGGGGTTGGCAAGCTTGTAAATTAAAGGTAGAAATAAATTGTAGGTAGTTACATGAATTAGATGTAGATGAAATTTATAATAGAGTTGTTGTGTAGGTACCTTTAGGATATCAGTAGATATTGAATAGTAGAAAAGCTTATAAATTACTAAAACGAAGTAAAATCAACAAAAATACATTTTTTACAAATACAAAATACCTACAATATTATTCATTCATCTAAACTACTCTCACTTATTGTTGAGATTGGGGTTAATAAGACTATCTATACCTGTATTGTATTCGACGTTTCGGTCTTTTTCTTAAGTCATTATTGGACCTAAACTAATAGGGTATTTCGAAAATTAATTATTTTTATTTTAATAAAAGAGAAAATATTTCTCTTTTTTAGTTTACTGTATAATTTTCAAGTTTTGAATCTCTAATTTTTGAATATTTTCAAATATAGATATTACACTTGCTTTACTTTTCATAAGGTTATCAATGTTCATTAGAATAGGAAGCTGAAATTTAAAAATAATCAATTTCCTGCGCTATTTCCCTATGCTCGGGTGTAAGGTCGGTCACCCGGTATAAGGTAAAATCGTGATTGACATATCTAAAGGTCCGTTGTAAAATTAAGACTTGCAGTTGTGCTTATAAAATCACAAAATGGTACAAAATGGCCCAAAAGCGCATTTGAACAAAACATTGCTTATACGTTACTCTTAACCAGCTCAGTGAAGATGGGATCATTTTTACCTTAGATGACACCATCTTATGGCGTAATCAGGTTATTTCGCGTTTGCACATTTTAAAATCGGCCAGATTCACATCAAGTCAGACAAGTATCAGGATTTTTCGATAATCTTCGTTTGGCCAGTATGCAAGTCAGTATGGATAATAATGGAAGTAGCCTAATTAAAAGTTGATTGAAGTTAACAGAATCATGATGTACGTTACTAACCTAGACAGAATTTTCTGAGATGAGTTAAAGACGACCATCGTGGAGATAATATGGCTTTTCTTGATTATCGTTAGACAAAGTCAAAAACTACCTTAATGAGTGGGGGATGATTGGACAATTGGAGGAACAAAGCACAATAGCAACCTCAAATGATTTGTATTGTTTTGATGGCTGTAACGGCGATTCCATGACAAATGATCCACATCGCACATGATCTCTACAAGAAATGATCTTCATAACAGATGATCCCGACAGCAAATGATCCCCGTAACAAGTGATTCCCAACCAAGTGAACCCCATGTAAATGATCCCTAACGAAATGATTCCCTACATACTAAATCATAGTACTACAAAATAATCTTATGATCAAAAGAAATTATCCTGAATAATTATTGTAAATAGATAAATAACCTAATCTAACCTACAGAACAGACCTATTATCTGTCTTAGCACAGACTTCTCTTTTGGTGACGGTTGCTTCTAACCTAAACTTTCTCTAACCTACACAACTCTCTTCTAACGACGGATTGACTAAAAGAAATATCTTAAACCTTTTGTAACTTACAGAATCTACTCTAACCATAACTTTAGCCTTGCTTATGGCATGTATTTATTTTATACAAGTATTTTTATGGAAAAATTGCACCCGAAAATTATTAGACTTAGGACAGCTAATTCTTGAAGTGGCTCCCCAACTTGAAAATTACAGATTTTTACAGAAAGATTACAAAAGTATCAAAAATTACAGAAAGACGGAGTCTTTGAGCCGATCCACTCATTAAAAACATCCATGAATCGGCTCCAACTCGAAAATTACAGATCTAGAAAGCAGGATTTTTGAGTTGCTCCCTTCATTAAAGACATCCCTGGGATAGTCAGAACTCGAAAATTTGGGATATTAAAAGACAAATCTTTGAGTAGTTCCACTCATTAAATACATCCTTGTAATAGCCAGAACTTGAAAATTACGGATCTAGAGAGATGAAATTATTGTTTTTATAAAACAAAATTTATTTTGTTTATTACTTATGCCTTTGCTCGGACGTTCTTTTTAACAACGGTTTCGCTAAAAAAATAACTTAGCCCTACTCTAACCCACAAAACAGATCTGCCTTCGCAGTGACCTACTTTTAAAAAAGAATTAAATAATAATAGAAGATTTTAAAAGGAACAGCATTATTCATTTTGGGAATCATTTGATAAGGGAGCCATTTGATTAAGGATCATAGTATGTTATGGGGATCATTTGACACCTGGATCCTTAGTTACGGATTCTTCTTTTTCTTCTTCTTCTGCACATCAGGGATTAGGCTTTTAGGCCTGTTCCGACTTCTTATTGCCATCGTTTTTGAAGTCTTCCCGGGTCTCCCTTTCCTCTAGGACGATATTGAAATGCAAGCTTTGGCCATCGCTCATCATCCATGTGGGCTCTCCAATTATTTCGAATGGTATCGATGGAATCAATAACGGGTGTCACCTTTAGTCTGTCTCTTATGTCCGTATTTCTCATCTGTCCAATCTAGTATACCCTACTACCCCTCGGAGAAATTTCAATTCACTGGCTTGAATGTGTGAGCGTCAATCAAAGTTAAAAAAAATAAATAAAAAAAATTAAAATAAGAAAAAATCACCAAATTGTACCCAAGTCCAACAATGTCGTTGTTCCACAGTGAATCAATTTATTCATCCATTAACATGAATCTCTAATACAGTAGAATCCGCTTAATGTGATCACTTTGGAACCAGAACATTTCGATAACATTAACCGACTGATAACAATAAGAGAAATTTAGAAAAGAACAAATTTTAGAAACAAAAAATTAGAGAATCTTAATTTACAGTGATTTTATTACATAGTTAATTATTATACATTATGTACATAATTATTACACATTAGTTGTACATTACATTACTTTACATTCATAAAAGAAAATAGTCCAACGATGATTGCTTGTTACAAGTGAGAAATTTGTGAATAAAATTTTCATAATTAGCTAATTGAGAGATTGAGAGATTTTCAATCGCTCGGCGGCATTTCTTTGTCCCATTTTTGGCAGTTTATCATATACTTTTCGATAATTTTTACCTTCTGTTTCACCGAGAGATCGGTGAGTAAGAAAAGCAAGAATAAACTAAACTTAAATTAAAATGCATAAAGCAAAGTGCACATTTGCAAAATGAAAATAGATACGCGGCATGAAACGGGAAACCTCATTTGGTATAGTATAGAAATTTAAACGAGTGACGTGTTTTGTCTAGATATAAAATTTCAATGACAAATCAGAAAAAGATACTTAGAAAAAGAGATTATTGTGTTGGAAATTCATTGAAAATTCCTTGAAAGTGATAATAGTAAGCGGCTTTTTGATCAGATTATCCGGTGGTTTTTGTATGTAAACTGATTAAAGCGGCCGGTTCACAGTCAAAATGATCACAATTACCGACTGATAACATTAGCCGAGATCACATTAAGCGGATTCTACTGTATTTAGTCTTTTCTGTGCAAATGAATACAAAAGAAAACGAAATCTAAAAACAAAATTTGTCAACCACCCGAGCTCTATAAATCGAGTTCTACTTTTCGAACATTACATTTTGCTACTTTGGAAGAAAACCGGTACAACTCGAAATTCACTAGTTTGGAAAAACTCTCATTTAAAGAGTTAACCCAAAGTTCAACTGAATACCACTTGTGTATATTGTCATGTAAGGAAGAGAAAGATAAGGTAAATAACAAACATATAAAGGCACACATACGAGAAGAAAAACATGAAAATCTAACTGCGTGTGAAGCATTGGAAGATAAAGATTACAGATTTCATTGTAAATAAACCAATATGACGGTAAATGCAAACCTTTAATCTGGTAGAACGGTATAATTTATGCATTGAATCAAATTCCATATAAAATTCTTCAACAAATATAATCTTTCGTAACGTGAAAGATCTACGATCTAAAAAATATAAAAAAAAACTTGTTAATGTATAATTTTAAGATATTTGTGTTGATAAATTGTTCGAACTCACCTCAGTGAACTTTATTCGTGATAATTTGATGGTTTCGTGAAACATAGTGCCACGTTAGTGGATTTTTATGGCAAAGATATCGGTGATTCCCCTGGAGATGATAGTAACGTTTGGAGACTTGAAAATACATGGAATAGATGCTGAAAGGCTCTTAGAGAAAAAGTGATTTGGGTTTAACACCTAAAAATCTAAAATTAGTAGGAAAATCTAAGAAATGACAAGTAGCTGTCAAAAGGTCGGAATACATTTTTAGGGATTTCTTAAGTAATAAGAAGGTTACAACGCGATGAAATATACCAAAAGAAGGGGAATGAAGAGCCCGAATTTTTGAGATAAAAAAGATACAAGAAAAAGAAACTGTAAGAAAAATTTTATGAAATATTACAAAGTTGGGAAATTTTGAAACAGTAAATTATTATTTTTGAGAAAACGGCATAAGTTATGAAACTCAAATTTTTTGTACATATTTAGAGAGCTGAAAGGAAGGTATTTTGAAAATTTCACCGAGATCGGTGCAAGTTAAATTTTGGCGATTCCAAAGGTATACGGATTTAAAGAAAAATTTAGAAAACTTATAAGTAGAGGTACCAATTTTGGAACAATTCAGTCCTAATTTGTCGCTTGTCTAAGGAGGATGTCCTAACCTAACCTAAATTTTGAAAAACAACAGTGTTCATGAAAGGTTTTAGGAAAACTATATTTGGCATAACCTACTATTTTTGAAAAATTGAATGGAACGCTTAATTTTGAATTACTATTTCATTTATGATTCCAAGTGTTTTAAGAAAATTTCTTACGTGTGAAGACTTTTTATAAAGCTTTGTGATAATAATTTGTCTATGTATCTCGATGTACCCTTCGTGTGTGTTATGTTCGTCAAAAACCAGTTGTATAATTCTACAAGTCAATTCATCCACCAGCAACAATCAGGATTACACAAACCTTGCAAGGTAGTAAAAATTTTATTGGCCATTATTAATTCAAATCTGATCATCTCCGTAAACTTAGTTTAGCCTTAAGAAAATACACTTTTCCACCTAAAACAAATTGATTTCAGTATTTTGTTGTCAATGATTTCACTTATTATAAACTACTTACCTGTACATATTTTTGATAATAGATTTGGTTTAAATCAATAAATTTGTCTTGTATTTTGAAAACGAGAATCTTGTTTACAAAATATCTTACTGGATTGAGGTTAAGCTGCATCACTTGACAGTTAAGTAACGCTTGCGTCGCCGTCGCACGCAGTTGTAATAAGGGAGGAAACACACCAACTCGAGACCAGCTCGACAGCACATAAAATTTGGCACCCAACGATAGGGGCTCGAATATACAAATAACTCCTAGCAAAACATCACAATAATATGTAAAATCCCATATGTAAAGTGAAAAGCATGTGAAGTGGTATTCAGTTAGTGAATTTCGAGTTGTGCCGGTATTCTTCCAAAGCAGCGATATGTAGGTGCAAATATTCACTGTCACAACAAAAATAACCAACTTTACCATGTTTTAATCAATCTCAAATTCGGGATTTCCCATTTCTGCGGATCTGTTATTTACAGAGACTGGATTGATATGCGCTAAAAAACATCAAAATAAAGTTAAAAAAATCTGATGAGGACACCACATAACTTCCTTGTAATTTTTATAATAATTGGACAGGAATCTCGTTAATCTATTCATGCGCGTCATTAATTACAACTTTTGGCACGGACAATCGCAACCAAAAATTGGAGGTGCACAACTAGATGCTATAAGTGTCTCAAATCCAAAATTTCAACTTTCTACGACCTACCGTATTTAAGTTATGCGACATACAGACGTCCGTACATACGTACGTACGTACGTACGTACAGATGTCACAACGAAAATAGTCAAAATGGATTCAGGGAAGGTCAAAACGGATATTTCCGTCAAAATCTGGAAATCGAAAAAAATCGGTATCACAATACTTCCTTGTTTTACAAGGAAGTAAAAAAGAATTAACATAAAATCGTAAAATAAAAATCAAATTGTGATAAAATAAGCCAAAAATTGGGCTTTCGATGCAGGGTCGCCAACTTTAGGGTTTTCCCCCTAAATTTAGGGGATAAAAAGGTATGATGGGATTTTTTGAGGGGGGTTATATGGGGTATTTTTATTGATTTTTTGATTTCGAATATTTATTTATTTTTATTTATTAAAAACAATAAATGTAAAAAATATTGGTATAAAAAAATATTAAAAAGTATTAGTGTTATTTATTATTTATTAACTATAATTACTTTAATATTTATTTAATAATATTTTTTTAGGGTGTTTTCCAAATAATTGTGGGGGTTTTAGGAGTTTTTGATTTGAGCTTTAGGGAGATAAATTTTTGTGATTACAGTCGAATATCAGGGGCCCGAATATTTCCTAGAGCATAGGGCCTAGAGCCCAACTCAGTTAAAAATAAGCCCTGATAAGCCCCAAATACGGCGCTCACAATTAAGGATCCCAGCATTGGCTACTAAGTAAATAATACCAAATACATTAAACTAATAATACGTATAACTTCGCGGGTTGTCAAGCATTTTTTGGGTATCAGGCTCTTTCGCGCCACCTACCATGCGAGTTGGAAGGTTGGAACTTAACGTTCTCTCTCTAACTCATTGGCCCATAGGTTTGCGGTAATGTATCTAGTGACTGTATATTTGTTTTCATTAAAATTCTAATATTCCGTTGTAAATGACGTTTTGAAATGAGCTTTAAAATCGCAACTTTAGAAAAAGAATGCTAAAAAAATTAAAAGTGCAGTTTTAATTACTGTGAGAAAGTTTTAGTAATTTAAGTTTTTAGTACAAAAAAATTTATTACTAAAAATGGCTTGCTTCATCTACTTTGTTGTTTTGTAATTTATTATACTGTGTAATTATTACAGCTGGATACAGCACATATTGCACCAACTTTATTTGACATTTCATAAAATTTAATTCGAATAAAATTATTTCTTTAGTGCTTTCAGTCAAATTCAATTAAGTTATAAACAGTGACAGTGACATAATATTATGTCTTGAGCATGCATTTGAGCGCATTTAAGTAATATCAATACCAACTCGGCTTGTAGATGGCGACACTTATGAATATTCCCTCAATTTGGCGAAGTTGTACGTATTATTAGTTTAATGTATTTGATAATACTGTTGGTTCATAAATAAAGATTAAACCGTACACTGGGGTATTCCATGGCCAATGGCTACACAAAGGCTCAATCAATATTTGAAGTTGTAATAATAAATTAATACGTTTAACCTCGTGCCCGTTTTATTATGGTTTCTGCTATCGATCAACGAAATTCAACTCAGTGGATCTATCTCTTTCAATGCCCAAAGCTTTAAACATATTGTGAGACCTCTGCAACTTACTAAATTTTGAATTTAAGTTTAAGTGACACAAAACAAAGAGGATAAACCGGGGGGTCTGGGGGGTATGGAATACCCCCCATTGCACGTTTTTAGTTTTTACCAATTCGATACGCCCAACACAACAAACTTGACTGCATGTTTTACTTAACCTCTCAACAGGGCCTATTTTACCATTAGACTTCAATGGCCAGAGGGACCCGAAAAAAACAGAACATAAAATCGAAAAATAATAGTGAAATTCTGATAAAATAACCGTCAAATTGGGCCTTCGATGCTATTAGTTACACTTGAATGGGTATAGTACCCCATCACTTTTTAGGTTGGTAGACCGAAGTACCCGGTGCTAACAACGTAAAAAAAATGTTCAATTTTTGTTATATTTTAATATTAAAATCAAAAATATTGACTATATATGCGGTTAAATGCGATTATATGCGTTATAAATAAATATGCGGTAACAACCCAAAATATGAAATTATATGCGCAATAAAACTTTGTAGTTTGATTGCTTTCGATGAGAAACGTACAGATACCAAAAATCAGCTTTCTATGTTGCATCAAACAAAACATGCAATCGCATACAAATCCGGTCTCTAGTTATTTATTATAATTGAATGCGCTTGACCATTAAATCAGATACAACAGAGGCATAATATTATGAAGTCATACATTTAATAATAATAGTATAGCTCTACAGGCCTTGTAGGCCCATGGCTTGAACAATCTTTCTCCATCTCTTCCGATCTCTCACCAGAGCTTTCCAGTTCTCTACACCCATTGTCCTTAGGTCCTCCTCCACAGCATCCAGCCATCTTCTTCTCGGTCTTCCTCTTCTTCTAGTACCTATCGCACCCTGTCGTAGGACTTTGTGGGTTGTTCTCTCTTTCGGTAGTCTTTCAACATGTCCCAACCACCTGATCCTTTGGGCTATGATTATTCCAATTATATCCGTCTCTCCATAACGACTCATTATTTCTACGTTATCTAGTCTTCGCCATACATGGAAGTCATACATTTAGTGCGGGATTTATTTTTAACTCCAGGTAATCTGATAATGCAATTTACTCAAAAATGATGCAACAATCTAAATAATATATACGAGGTTGGTTCAAATAAAATTTTGAAAACTAATAATTTCATAAATGAATTGCTGCAAATATTAAAAAAAAACATTTCAACTTGTTAGTGTTCAAAATGAAAATATTAGTTTTTGAGAATGTTGGTTTTCAACTCGCCTAAAGCTACGATAATGTATTTAAAAAAAAAGAAATTAATAAGGTGAGGTGGTTACCTGTGCCTTCCCCTTAATCCAAAAAACAATGTTCGACTTGAGATCTCACAGACAACCAGAAATTGGAAGTAGGTGTCAGATTAAGTTGTCCGATGTTTCGGGTGTTTTATTAACCCATTTTCAAATGCTAAAAAATATAAGATAATGACTTGAAGAAATTTAAAATTAAACACAAAATTGAAAAATTAAGAATTTCGAAAAAATAATAAAAATTAAAAAAATTAAAAATTTAAATATTAAAAAAAAATTGAAAAAATTAAAAATTATAATTTGAAATACATAGATGGAATACTAACCTGTTGTAGAAATTCTAGCAATTTTGCTTAAAAAAAAAACTATAATATGATTGTATCATCAATAAAGAGAGTATAAAATAATAAACAATTTTAAATACTTACAACTTTAAATAACTTTAAATAACAAGTTAAATTCAATAATATAATGTAATTATATTTTTAAGCTTTGAGCGACTGTTATCGTCTTCGTCAGGCGATATGTTTATAATAAATACATTTCTGACGAAGGCGATAACAGTCGCTGAAAGCTTAAAAATATAATTTCATTATATTATTGAATTTAACTTGTTATTTAAAGTTTTATTGTTTATTTTCTCACAAGTTAAGATTTATATATTTAAATATAAAATATATAATACTACTATAAATAAATTCAATTATATTATACAATGGGGGATTTAAATTATTAAATTTACCTGATTTTGGATTAAGTATACTAATATTATTGTCTATTCAAAGAGAGAGATTTTGAATTATATAAATATGTGAAACTTTTAAAATTAAATTGCTTAAATTTTATTTTTTAAGTTTTAATCGGACTTTTGCCCCCTCTCTATGTGGGGATTTCATATTTGTATAAAGAACGATTAAATTAAATTTGTTACGGTTTGTTCACTGTGAAGGTGAAGGTCTGATTTTTTGCAACAATGTTTACCATAACTATAATATCAAGACCATCGTTTAAAATTTACGTAAAATAAAAGTTGGAAATCGAAAGAGAGATTTATTTAATTTACTAAAATTAATAATAATAAGCATTTTAAAAATTTACAGTAAGACATATTTTTGTACAGATATCATCTAGATGTAGCTTTATTGTAAACACTTAAAATTTCCAAAAATACTTTAGGGCTTACAATATTACCTGATAGTTTGCCAGCCACCTGCTTTTTTTGTTATCAAGTAAAGTCCTTATATGATATTTAACCTTATCGAAGATTAAATTAAAAAAAAAACATTTAATTTAAAAAAAAAAAAATTAAACTAAATTTTTTCGAAAGGGTTATCAAAATCATATTGACGTTACGACTAGGATTACATGTTTCATATTAGGACGTCACTTTATTATAAAATCATAATAGTGAACTAATGCGCTACTTGGTCATTTTCACGCGGGGTCCAGGGGTGTTTCGGAAAAGATCTCTCAAAGGTAACTAACTAAAATATTGTGGGCTGCCCCCTCTTAGAATGTATTTTCTCTTGTTTTGTTTTATATTTTTTAAATTATTATTATTATTACTATACATTATTGGGTTATGGAAACTGATCGTGTCCACAATTAAATTATTTTGCCCAAAGGATTTAAATAATTTTTCCAAAACATATTTAAACAAAAATTATTTAAAATTGCGAAAAAGCGCGTAATAGTCAGCGCACGTTCACTTTCCAAATTTTTCTATATTACAAAAAATTTAATTTTCGCCTTTAGTCGTTTAGTTTAAAATTAAAAAGGTCACAAAAACACAAATTGCAATTTCACTTTATAGATTTGCTGCATATTTTATTTTTTGTTCTTGGTTAATATTTCGTTAAATTATGTTTGTCAGATCAGTCGTTTTAATGTAAGAAAAACTTTTTTTTTTATTAATTGAAATGTTAACGGGAAGTTAGTTGCCCCGCGACTGGTCTTTTCTGAAACCATTCGAGTACATGCTTATGCTTATGCCGCTTTTAAAATACACTGCATTTGCTTGACACGCAACATAACATTTCTTTAAAAACTATATTGTCATTTTTGCTTAATGAATGCCGAAACCTTTGCTTTTGCGTTAACTGCTGAATACATCACAACTATTGCTTTTCAAAAATGTCATCAACGTTAGCTTTGTTTCTGCAGCAGTTTGAACCGGTTTGAAACGATTAGACGCACGCACGAATTTCAAAACGGTTCGACTTGCTGCAGAAACACAACTATAGTAGCACACTCTACTTGTGACTCTTCTCTACTTACACATTATAATTGTTTAACTTGTCTACACAAACCATCACAAAAATTTGATGTTGCAAAATTTTTACTCAAATCCAAGACGTTTTCTTCAACATCCATAACTTTTGGCACTCACAATCATCAGATGTAATGTATTCAATAGTACCCAACTTTTTACCATTTTACCTTTCGTGCTCAAAAATATAACGCATGCTAATGCATTCTTTCAAAGTTTTAACAATAATTATTATTATATCAGTGAGTACTTTTGACTAAATTTCAGTTGGTGTTGCTTGATTAAATATTGTTGTTTTCCCGAAGGTGGAACGACTCGTGCTCAATGGGAGGACGTAACAGGTTCAACACCTTTAACGTTCGTTAACGATTGCGTTTCATTTACGACCACTGTTTCCGCACGTTTTTGGCTCATGGATTGTCGTAATATAGGGGATGCTACCAAAATGGCAACCGAACTTTACAAGTAACCTATTGAATTTTTTTATTTATACATGTTGCTATAGTGATTATTTTAGGGAAGCCATTCACGTTCCCTTTATGGCGAAATTTGTGGTCTTCGCAAAACGTGTGGATCCATTGGAAGCTCGTCTTCGTGTATTTTGCATGACGGACGATAAAGAAGACAAAACTCTGGAACATCAAGAACATTTCACCGAAGTTGCCAAAAGTCGTGACGTTGAGGTAGTAAACATTTTTTTTATTTTTTAATTCAACTTAATGTTATTTTTGGTATTTTAGGTTTTGGAAGGAAAACCTCAATACATTGAATTTGCTGGCAATTTAATTCCAATAACCAAGAGTGGCGAACAGTTGCAGTTTTCCTTTAGAGCGTTTAGAGAAAATAGGTTGCCTTTTTCGGTGCGCGTTAAAGATCAGCACGCGGAAGCGGTCGGAAGGTGTTTGTTTATGAAGGAAGGAAAAGTGCCTAAAGGCGAACCTCCACAACAACCAATTTGTATTCTAAATATCGTTTTGCCGGATGACATAATTTCGGAAACGATATCGCTAACCGACAGTGAATCATGGAAAAAGTCTGGTTATCTCAAGGATGAATACGACTATTACAGGCCTGATCCAAGATTAGCCGATATGAGTAATCTCCTAGGAGAAGATTGGGTGCCTTTGGCTAATCAACTTGGCTTAACTACTTCCGAAATTAACGTAATTAAATCCGAGTATCCAGATAGTGTTGCCAAACAAGCGCAGTCAATGCTCAGAATGTGGATATCGCAATCCGGTAATAGGGCACAAACCAATGTCTTAGAAAACGCTTTAGTAAGGATAGGACGTGAAGATATAATACCTCAGTGTCTCAATGTAGAACCTATCGAATCCTTCCAAAAACGCGAAGATATCAATAGGCTAACTAAGGAATATTTCGATCGGGACAAATTTATAGATGGAGATGGTAAGTAAACTTTATAATTTAAAACCAATAGTTAACTTTTTCTGTTAGATTCCAGTGGTAAATATAAAGATAAATATTCGGCCGAAGAAAAAATTGTTGATGAAGTATCGGACGAGGATGAGAACTTTAAAAAGACTGTATCGGAAAGACGAAATTTAATAGAGAAAAGATTATCTGCTGAACGAACTATTCCGGCATCTTCACAAAGAGTTGAAATTGTTCAGGAAATAAGTTCTATTAAGCGTCAAAGTCTTGTCGAAGACAAGATCGCTGAGGTGGAAGAAAAACATCGAACGTACGAACCGGCGCAAACCATTACCACCAAAACCATTACCACCACTCCAGACGGTAAAATCTATACCGAGACAATTGAACAAACAAAAACCACTAAACCACAAGATGTTCAATTGTCTCAGTTTGATATACCCGAACACACTATAGTTACCACAACTACCGAAGTGACCACAGGCAAGGAAACTCTCGAACCTGTTCAACATATTCCTGATCGACTGGCAGAAAGAAGAGATTCTGACTTATTGGAAGGAGTTACGCAGAGGCTAGAGACAACAAAGAAGTCAGTCCCCAGGATATCAACGGAAAGTAAGTAATAAACATTTGCTTTTCAAAACTCAATTTTAGTTACTTACTACAAAGGTTTCTCAAAGGGCAAAAGTTGTAAAAATAGAAAAGTTCACAACTAGAAAGAATGAACGCGTGATTTCAGTCGAAAATTGGATCCGCCGCCGGGTGAAATTATACATTTTTGTCATTTATTTCAAATACAATAAAATGAACAATTGTTCAGTTCCTGCTAATTCTCAAAGTCAGTTAAGCTTAAAATTGTCCAAAAACTCCAAATATTTCAATCTATTAAAAAATAAAAAAAAAGATTATATTGATCCCATCATGCGCATCACTTATTAAATTGTTGTTTTTGGAACTGAAATTCTTAGACACTGACAAAATACAGATTGCGCCAACCGAATTATAATACATATAAAGAAAAAATGGTAAAATGGTCTCCCTCGTCCCCACTTTGGAATTTTTTATATTTTTAAAATTTACTCAAAAATGCAAGCAAGGTGTTGGCGAAAGCTATAATTTATTTTAAAATGCTGGGTTTATTAAATTTTTAACAATTTGAATTGAAATATTAACATTTGACAAATTGACCCCTCTTTATATTTCAATTTTATTAGGTATTAAAATTTTCTTTAAATATTATTTAAAAATATTCGTTTATTCGATGTGCTGGCGAATGTTGTAAATTACTTGAAAATACCCAGTTAATTAAAAAAAATATTTTAAATTAATTTCGAACAAGATACATTGAATTCAAAAAAACATTATTTAAAAAAATTAAAAATTAATTTATGTTTCATTCAAGTAAAATGTCTTCGTTACAATAATGTAAATGATATCCTTGAATTAGTGACGGTTCAAAAGGGGGCACGCGCTGAAAACAAATTTTTTAGAATATAGCTTTCATTTTTTAGATGCTTACTTCAACAATGATTTTATTTATAAATTTTGTGTGACCCTGCCCATTCCAAATATATTGAGCCGAAGTTCTGTCCACCCATTTAAAAAATGCTGGCGCCGTCACTGCTTTGAATGAATTGGAAAAAATTGTTTAAAAATTTTAATTTTTATTTATTATCAAATAAACCTTGCAAATAAAAATGTCCTAGTTTTTCTTAAGTTAAAAATACCTATAAATAAAAGAAAAGATGTCATGCACTTAGCCAGATGCATAATGAATTATTTTGAAATGAGGTTTATGCATTCGTGCAACCACACTAACCAGCCCACACAATATTTAATACCAGCTATGTAATTAATTTGCGAGCTTGAGTCATTAATAATTACAGTTTCTAGGTAAGTTCATTTTCGATGAAAATGAAAGTAGTATTCGTATTTGAAACTAAGTCAACAATATTTAAATTATAACCTTTTTTTGCTTGTATTTATAAAACCTGTTTTTTTACTGTTTCTATTTATAGTTTTTATATTAATTTTTTCTAATGTTGTATTATCGTAATTCATCTTAATTATCTGCAAAAAACTGTATTATAGACTAAAAAGAGACGGGTTTGAATTCCAGAGACAAAATTATAATAAAAAATTATTAGTTTTGGCTGTCAGTAATCAGTGGCGGATCCAGTGGGGGCGATCACCCCCTTCGAGCTCAAAAACATTAAGTTTTACACACAAAAATTAATTTATTAAAAAATAAAGAATTAATTTATTTTTGATATTACTACTACTTTTTATTTTTCATATTTAATAAATTTTTATTTTGTCGCCCCCCCCCCCCATGGTAATTGTTTAAACAAACTAAATGGTTTTCATATAGTTTTCTCCTAATGCACATATGTCCCGACTTATCAGGCGGTGCTCTCACCTGCCTTTATTTATATGACATTTGAAGTCAGTGGCGTAACTACCCGTGAAGATCCCCAGGGCGGAAGTATTCTGAGAACTGTTTTTAACCAAAAATAAAAAAAAATGATACTTTAATATAATTTAAATTCTAAAATTTCTATTATACATAGAAAATGTACCAGGACTGGACGAGTCTTCCCGCCCCCCTAGTTACGCCACTGTTTGATATGTTTATTACTTCCAGTGCACGTTTGTACTTTGTTTAGGCAAGTGTGTTCAAAGTATTTGATATTCATCTTCAAGGCTTATATTTAAAATTTAAATTAGAACTCTAATTAATAAAACAAATAAAAACCAGTGCTGCTGGCACTGGTATATGTGGCTTAAATCGATATGCTGCGGAGCATATTTAAATCTGCGATTTAGGATCTAAAGTCTAAATTCCACTTATGGGCTTATATGTTAATTGCTATGAGTCCACAGTTAACCAACGTTTGCAAAACAACACATTTATTTTCTATAGCAGATAATACCAGAAGTATGGCTACACGGATCGACTGGGAAGCGGGTAACCGCGGTTCTAACCCTAGTCGCGTCGAATATACTGCTGTAATCTATGGACTATAGGGAAGGTAACGGGAAATCACTCCATTAATTAAAATTCCCTAGTAAGTCATCATGGCTTCAGCCTAATGATCACTTATGCACTGCATAGTGTATGGCACTTCAAGAAGAAGCAGATGTTAAAATTGGATTTGTTCCATTAAAAATAGCAGAACAAGTAACACTTTAACTGCAGGAATAATTAAAGTAGCATCCTATGTTTTTACTGAAATTATTATTGAAATTGTAAAGAAATGATTAATTATTTTGTGAGTTAATTTTTATTTCTACCGGTTTTGATTTTTATATCATTGTCAGATATTTTATAGTTTTCCTAAAAAGTTGTCAATTATTTTTAAAAGACATCTTTTTATGACTAATTTAGAAAAATTATAAAACACCTGACGATGCTATAAAAAACGAAACTGGTAGAAAATAAATATATAATTGTAAAATATTATTTTACAAGTTATTTGTAATTTCTGAAAAACAGTAACTCAGTACAGATCAGCGCCAGCGGTGGCTTGATAGAGGAGGCAAAGAATTCTTAGCCTTCTCTGAAATTCAGGAAATTAAATTATATTAAAATCAAAAATAAAAAACAAAAATAAATTAAAAACTGAATTTTCGATTGATCAAAAGATAGATACTTTTTCAAAAAATAAAATGAGAACTGCTTAGAACATACATGCAGATGATACAGCCATCACATCGCATCGACCGCAAGGTTTTACTGTACTACTGATATTTCGAGATTACTTCGTAGATTATCGGGCACAGATAAGCCTGAAGTGACTATGCATCGACTGAAACCTTCACAGAACTACAAAAATGTCACATCATCCGAGATAATTTACCTATTTTTAATGTAAAAAAGTTGGGATGGGACCGTGGGGAGAATTGCTGAGAAAATCTGGTGTGCAAGTGAAGGGATTTCTTAGAAAATTTCGGTAAATCCGAGAAAATATTAGAAAATTTAATATCCGAGAAAGTACAAAAAATTCTAGGAAATCTTAAGAAATTCTAAGAAATCTACAAAATCTTAGGATATTCAATGAAATTGTACGAATTCTTGAGAAATCTATACCATATGTTAGCCTTCTTAAATGAAACCACCACGAGCCGCCACTGGTACAGACCCTTATAAACAATTGACGCTTTCGACCTTGAGACTGATGTGCAAACGGCAAACCGCCATATCTTGAATATGAAAGGTGTTAAAAATTGATTTATTCAAAATAACTTCATAACGGTTGATCCTAGGGTAAAAATATTCTATAAATAAACTTTCGTCATTTTTGTTAAATCTAGCTAATATTTTTATTAATTCTTTCGTTAATTAACCAAGATACAAGATGGCGACTAGAGTCGGAAGGCCTTAACCCTGAAGTAAATAATGAGCATAAAAAGGTTTCAGTATTTAGACCCTACGGCTGCTTAAACCGAATTAGAATGTGAAACTTTGCTTGAAAGGCATTCGTGATTTACAATAAGCGAACGCCACCACACGGAAAAATATTAAGTTAATTTAATACGTATAGTTGGTATAGAAAGTTTTGTTTATAAAGCAAACATGGTCTTTACATATTTTTGGTGTTTTATTTTGTGAATTTTTTGAACAAATATTTGTTTTCCCCCCGAGGTAACTGTTATATATTAGAGTTCGGATTTATACGCACCGAATATTTTTAAAATACGCACTAAAATTGATAAAAAAATATGTGTTGATATTATGCAAACTAAAAAATATATTTTCTTCGAATTTTTCAATTTTTTTTTCAAATTTTCAATATAAGTAGTATTATCTAGCTTTATAAAATTTAATAATTATAATTACAAATTAAAACTTGAAAAAAATATGCAAAGCTACCTAGTATGTACCTAGTCATTTTTATTTTTAATAATATAATAAATAGTTATAAATTGCTTAAATTTAAATTAAAAAAAAAAAATTGCTTAAAATTAAATAAAACAATGCTTAAATTGGCAAAATTAATTATAATTTTTATATTTTCATTATTAAAATTCTTCAAGAAAAACCCAAAAGTGGCCCAAATATGCACAAATATGCATTTTGACATGCAGTTTTTCGGATTAGTTTTTACGTAATTCGTCCAGATTTCAAAATTAATCTTTTGGCATATCAATATTATAGAACATGCAAAAGCATAAAATCCGAGCTCTAGTTGTAATACATACTAGATTAAACTTAAACAAAATATATTTGATCAAAAAAGGCATTTTTGCCACAGAAACAATCGATGATGAGTTATTTAAAAAAACAATTTTTACCACTTTTCTTTCAATATATAATTAAAATAAAAAACTTAGATTTTTCATCAGGGCTTCGATTTGAGCATATATTATCGTAGTATGAAAATCGACAATATGCTATGTTTGTAAGGTAAAATTCCCTATGGACTGGATTTGGTATACTATAGAATGTACATTTGTAATTTCTCGTAAATTACACAAAATATCGAAAAATTGTAAAAGAGGCTTTAGGAGACTGGGCTGCATACCCTGCTTTGCTTTGTGATTAATTCTAGAAAATCATTTACAAAATTTGGATTTCTACCGCTTCGCAGTATAATATTTTTTTACAAATTTTACGACCCCCCCCCGTATAGAATTAAAATATGTGATAATATAATAATTGTTCAAAGCGTTCCAATCACCATCAGTGGTGCAGCGGTAGGGACCAGGGGTTGCCCCCTTGAGACTTTGACTATTTTTACTAGCTCTTTTGCCTTACGCACTACGCTACGCCATTGATTTTTAAAAAGTAATTTATTATGATGAAAAAAGAAATGATTTTTGGAAAATTTAAGAAAACCTCTTTTAGGTCCATATTCGCCAAAGCTGTCCAAAACGCCGCCACCCAGCCCTGCGGATTTCATTCTACGAGAACGAGCCGCCACTGTCCAAGGTAGGATTTTAAAATTTTTACTCTTATAATAGAGCTTATATATTCGAAATATATAAAAGTGACTCAAAATATATTTTTGAAAAATTATAACAACTACTACTTGAGGGTTAAAATAAAAATATGTTTTGAGCAAAAATGTGGCATATCATTAAAAAATAAAAATTTTGTATGTACTAATTAGAAGACACGCCTTAACGGAAACCTAGCTAGTGTTTGCAGATTAAACACAAAACTTCTCCATTTACATAGTATTTAAATAACATTACCTTGTGTGAAATTTAAATATGTCCTTGTAAATTCACTCATCAGGTGAATTAATATGGTAGAAATGCATACAATGTGAATGTAAAATCAATTTGAATAACTATTGGGGAATGTTCGAAAGGTACCAGGTGCCTGCCGAAAATTTCGGTACTAGCTATGGAACCGGGTCGATAAATATAATGTTAAATTTCCATATTTCAAATAATTTCCGGGTTTAAAAAGAAGTGAAAGTTTCCAAAAAGATATTTTTGATGAGGTCTGGTATATTGTTAAAAGAAATTGCTTTCAATTAACATTATTACTATTTTGGATAATAGATTTTTATGAGATCAGCTTTATTTGCGTATCAATTTCATTGTTGTTTATAAGTTACTATACGTTTATTTGTAATGGTTATTTATAGACAAAATTCTTTTTACCTACGTAATATTAAAATATTGGTGTTTCATCATAATATTCCAACGTCTCATATTCGCTATATGTGACGATGTTTTCTTAAGTATCGTATGGCTTCTTAATGCGATTAAATTTCCATCGGGAATGGAAAACTAATTCGAAAAACTTTAGTGTCGGCGCGTTTTTTCATGCGGTTTACACGTATGTTTTGTGATTTTTGTCACTGCGGTAAGCAAATTTTTTATTTTCATAATTTAAATTAAATCGCCATGTACTTGAAACTACTTTACTATGTACAATCTATGTTAATAATAAATAAAAAAATGATATGCCACATTGATATGGGGTTTGCAACCGGTACAGAAAGTTTAGATGGAATAGAAATAGATTTAAAAATTTATGAAATGCAATTTGTAAATAGAAAAATTGTATCTCATCCCTTTACCCTTTCATCCCTCCAATTAAAATAAACAAATAACAACAAAACACTAACCCAAAATGTGCTAAAAAATTAATGCTTAGCGTTTGCAAAAATTAACCTCACTTGATGGTATTTAAAAGAAAAAACTAACAGAAAATAAATCATCTCCAAAAAATGGGCGATATTTACAAGCGCGATGAAAAAAATCGTTCCGCTAAAATCATAAAATGTCCCCCAATTTTAAAATAAATCGCTCGATTGCCTGCTTGCGCGCTTTATGTTGATAGCAACTTTTTTAAATTCGGCACAATTTTTTTTAATGCACAACCGCTTTACACACAATTATCATTCTTCCAGTGGCGTAGCAATCAAAATTTGTTACGCCACTCGAGTCACTTACGTGGTGCAACGGCCGAAACTCGGCCCAGCCACTCAATGTACAAATTTTCTCGTAAGCCGCTTGTTACGCCACTGCTTTACGCTTTTTAAAGTAGCATGCACTATAAAACAGTTATGAGTGACAAATTTTGTAAATATGCTTCCCCAAATTTCTTATTAAAACCAGTGGCGTAACTGATTCATACTTTTTAATCAGTTTTTAGTTGCGCCTGTGTATGTTGTGCTTGTAATGTACGAGTGAACTTTTTGTTGGACATGGATAACTAACATTTCGTTGATTTTTTTTAATGTCTTGTAATCCATATCTGTACTAATCAGCGCATATTTAGTTGTCGGCCAAATTAAAATATTTTGGAGTAGTTTTTCCCATTTTTGGCAAAATCAAATGGAAGTTGCTTCCACGAATAAAAATAGTTGCCTTTTAATCTTTGTCATGATGAAGGAATATAGCCCGAAAACTTCTTACAAAGAATTTTTGAGTTTTTTGGTCAACCTTTTTGGTTGACCTTTACAGCTAGAATAATGAATAGATCCCTTATTTTCGTATTCCATTATTATTTAATTTCGTTGAGAGCTCTTCCAGAGCACTAAAACAACTAAATATGCGTACTGCATCACATTCATAATACTACACACTAAATCGTAATATAACATTTCAAATTTGAATGTGCTTTTAAATAAAAAAAAACTTGAAATGCAAAATGTTGTAGCTAAATAAAAATAAATTTCAAATTTGAAATAATTTTCCCAATCCTGGCTCCTGCTTTCTAAGATATACAGTAGTAGAGTAAATTCCTGCAGCTTGATGGACCGTATTGCAAACTCCATTGTCAAATAGGAAAAAAAAGGCGGAGAAACTGTAAATAATTTATTCATTAAATGTACAGTGCTGTATGCATGGTGTTGTTCCACCCACACTTATTTTTGGATATTGATTTTGATATTTATTTTATTTTCATTAAAACCATTCTCATATTCAAGGGTAATAGTGGGTGGGCAGGATTTCAGAGAGTCTATCCGGGCATTGGGCGTCATATAGCAAAGGCTATATTAAGGTCAGTGTGGAAATTGGCTCTGGGGGAAAGTAAATTGAGGTTTTCCAAATTTTTCATTTTGATCAGTTTTAACGGTGGCTTTAATTTATTTTTCCTTCGTGCTTTAGAATTATTTTGTTTACTTAATTTGGGTATTGCTAATTGATGACGTGACTTACTGACATTTTGCTTTGAAAATACGGAACGTTGCTGTCGTAGATAGATGCTTTCCGAAACGCGGAATGTCTAGCTGGCTTTTAATTATATATACATATATATGAGAAATGGCTGTCGACTCTCCTCATCCTCCACTATTTCCATTCCATACATTCATACACAATTCATTAATATTGAGGGAATGTGCTGAATGACAATAGTGCGAACCCCTCTTGTGATTTATTTTCTGATGTAAAAATAATTGGATAGTAGTTTGCACTTTTGCGTTTTGTTCAAAACGCATTTACACACGATTACACTTTAAATGATAATTTGACCTTTAATAAGTCTCCTATACTATGTGACTTTAGTTCCTATTCCTGACATGTGTCCTTACGTCAACAGCCACCGCGTCGCCTCAAGACGACGATGACTCTTTGGATACCGATGGTTTCCGCGACGACCAATACCTTATAGAAACTCCTTCTTCTGGAAAAGATGCTGCCGATCCTTATCGTAACGATTTTCATTACGACCGACCAACCATTGGTGTCGACGACGTGGAAGTACAAGACGTCACTAATCTAGACGACGCTTGCAAGTACTACACCACGCAAATGTTGTCTGGACAGCGTAAACGTCTTGCTTCAACCGAAGATCTCGACACCGATAACCCTGTCAATCCTGAACTGAATAGTGATGTAGTGAAAGGAACTACCTCTTTGTTATTGCCTTCCAAACCAGTTGATTATACCGATTTAACTGGTGTTATACGTATAGGTTTAGATAGTTATAAAATTATCGAATGTGATTCCGAGCGGCCTTCCATGCTAAAAATAAAAAGTTTGATTTCGCCCGAAGAAAAAGGTGCTAAAGACTCCAAGAGAAAAGAAGACTGGCAGAGTAAAGAAGTTAGGAGAGTTGTAAGACTTCATGGTGGTGCCGATAAAGGCGACATGGACGACATCGTATATCTTACAACAAAATCTAACAATGCCGACGATATTACTGTGACACAAACTGTAAATACACAAATTCCCCAAGGCGACATTTTAACCTCAAACAGATCTTTCGAACTGACTAAATCAGATGATCGTCAATCTGTAACTCTTCGTACCGAAACTAGCGAAATGACTGAAATTACTAACTTAGACGATAAAACTAATATAGGCATCCCATTTGACTTAAAAACCTTTTCCCGAGACGAAAATATAACTCACACTACCAGAGGTACATCGCCCATGGACAAAAAAGGAATCAACGAAACTCCCGAACAGTCGCCCATAACGGCCGGCAGAAAGGGGGTTCCAACTTTAGAATTAGTGATAGGGCATAAAGAAGTGCGCACACGCGAAGCTTCTGCAATTGCAGAAAACAGATTAACCCTTTACGGAAATAAGGATGTCGAAATATCCATCAAATCCAGATCCCATATATCCGTAACTACCACTAGACGCGATCATTCCGGAACGGAAACCTCCGAGCGAGTTGACGTTGGAATGAACGCCAGCGCGCAAACAAGAGAATCGCGTGTTCCCCAACCAGAAGAAATGTTATCACCCACCAAAGATCATGACTTGTACATCATCCCTCCTGTGGATGTTGTCACAGAAATCCCGCTTAAAAAACGGGAGGAAACTGTAAATTTCAGCGGTACTCAACAGGTATACACTTACGAAACTAGGGCAACCAATCTCGATTCCGCAATGGATTCCCCTGCTTCGGAAGAAAGTATTTCTCACCACATTACCGATACAGGTATCTCCCTAACCAGAGGAACCATCACCGACACCATCACCAGTTCCATAAAACATCCAGTTGGTTTTATAACAGGTCCCCTAACCACCGGCTTCATCTCGGACACCACCGAACAAGAAGAAAACGAATTAACAGATGCTGGGTTAAGTCCAATTCAAGCAGATGAAATTCTTATGATTCCAACCGACATCGATATAATAGAAGGAACGATTCAATTCACGAACATCGGTACAAGCCCAATTGAATTTCCAATGGACACTTCCGATGCAGCTACTCTGACCGATAAAGTTGAAACAAAGGATGCATCCAACAGTCCCACACGTCCGGACGAAAAAGACGATGATCATCTCGATGACGATGAATTTTTATCTAAATCTTCCAAGTTGGGAGATGTTAAAGCTAAAATTAAATTGATAGAGGAACAAGTTTCGAAGTCTCCTTCGCATTTAGAATTTATTAAAAGAAAAAAAGAGTTCGTAGATTCGGAAGACGAAATATCAAGTATAAAAGAAGAAGAGGAAGCTTTCAGAGGTTCCACAGAGACATTGGCTCAATTAGAGGATGATATAAAATACATGACTGATTTTGACAAAATGGAACCCTACGCTGTCGAAACTTTTTCGGAAGCACATAGTAAATCCGAAGATACTTCAAAACCTCATTCTACTTCATCACACGTTAAGAGTATTGGACCAAAAATTGCCGAATTACAAAAAATATTTTCTCAGTCAAGTGATTATGAAGATATGGTAGACGATGTTAAAATTGTACAAAAGAATATAAAAACATCCTTAGTAGAAACTTGGTCTATGGGTTCGTTGCCACCAAAAGAGGAGGAACAAGAAATATCTGAAGGTGTACCACGTATATCAGATGTGATAAAATCAATAGAGAAACGGATTGCAACTGAAGTGTCAGAAAAAAGCATTCCGGTTTCCAAACCCACGACTAAAATTAAATTTGTTCACAAAGAAGACAAATCTACTACCCAAGCCTACGATATAACAGACAAGGAAGATGATCAAACAATAGATCAAACAGATGATGGGAATTTTGAATTTAAAACAGTTAAAGATGCTGCTCTTATGTTTGAAGAAATAATAAGTAAATCATCGAAAGAAAGTACACCTGTGAAAAAACCTAAGCCTCCCGTTATTCCTAGAGAAACTCTAACTTCAGCTAAAGATGAAATTTTAAATGAAAGTCCTACACCGGAAAAAAAGAAAATTTCCCCGCATGAAATTTCGCTACCGCAAGAAGAATTAATAAGACGTAGGTCTTTAATTGAAGAACAAATTTTATCCGCAGACGCGATTACAACTCATCGTAAATCCATATCGCCAACCGAAGATCAACTTCAACAATCTACAGATGGAGATAGTGAAGAGCCGGTTTGTAAAAAACTTACAGTGAAGCACAAAAAACCAATTCCAAAATGTGCAGTTTTTAAAGTTGTTTCACCTGAAACAATGCTAAGTCATACCGATCTAGAGCACCGTCCTTTAAGTCCTGATATTCAGGTAGCTGTAGAAGAGTCATTAGCTGAAGGAATGATTATAGCTAGTCGGAAATCACTAACGCCTACTGAAGTAGAATACCCAAAATCTACAGATACGCCAAGTGAAGAACCTATTTGTAAAAAAATTACAGTAAAACACAAAAAGCCTATTCCAAAATGTTCAGTTTTTAAAATTGTTTCACCTGAAGAACTGCATGGTATAGCAGATACAGAGCATCCACATTTAAGTTCTGATAATGAATCACCTAAAGAAGTAATTGTAGCTCATGACAAATCAATAATGCATACTGAATTAGAAAGTCTAAAATTTACAGATACATCGACTGAAGAACCGATTTGTGAAAAACATACAGTGCATCACAAAAAACCGGTTTCAAATGGTACCATTTTTAAAGTTGTATCTCCTCATGAAATGTTAGGTTTATCAGAGGCCGGGCGTCATCAGTTAATTTCTGATAGTGAAGAAGTTGTAAAAAAGCATACAGAATTGGTGTCAAACATTCCCAAAAAAATTGAGTCAACATCTGACGAAGTTATAGAAGACTCTTACACTAAACTAGTAGTAATGAACGGGCAGATCCCCAATTTAACCCAAAAAACGCGAGACGAGCAATATAGTTTACAAATAACTACTATAGTAAATGATGACTCAAAAACAGAAACTAGTAAACAATACAACAAACAAGAATTAACTTCCGACGAATTTTACGATGCACCAGAAGAAAAGAAAAAGTTTATTAAACAAATTGAAATGATAAAGTCTGAAGACGTTTCTAGCAAAACTACAGACACTGATGATGTGAAACATACTTATTTTACAAAAACTAAGGAGGGAACATGTATGACCGAAGTCACTACAACGAATGCTAAAAAATTATTAAATTTAAAAACGACTACAATTACTGACATGCACATTACCGTCACTGACAAACATATTAGTGAACATATAGCTGAACCAACAGTTCTATGTGAACAGGTCGCAATAAAGCAACTTAAGGACATAACAACTGATCACAAATTTATTGAAGAAAAACTCAAAAAACATATAGATACGCCAACTGAAACGCTTGAAATATCCAACGTTAAGGATGTTAAGGTTACAGAGGATGACAAAGACTTACCTGAACCCCATACTAAAATTCCCGAAAGTAAACCCAAACAACTTCCTAAAGATCCTACTGATAAAACATCCACAGAGGAGTTTAAACCAAAGGACATAACAGTTGACCGCAAAATTACAACCCATGAAATAATATCTCATGAAATTATATCTCATAAAACTATCGACGAAAAACACATAGTAGATGGAGATGAGCAAGCTGAAGAGGAAGAAGATATTCCCAAGGTGAAGGATCTGAAGGTAGTGGACGATGAGAAAGATAAACTCGAAAGTGCATCTAAGACTCCAGAAGAAAAACTATCCGAGATAGACGAAAAACCTCCAAAGAAATCACCCATAGATGAAATTACATCTAAAGACATGACAACTGATGAGACAATTATTGAAGATAAACCGAAGGAAGTAATAAGTACGCCAACTGAAAAACGTGAAATATCCAAAGTTAAGCATGTTAAGGTTACAGAGGATGATATAGCTTCACCTGAACCACATACTAAAATTCCCGAAAGTGAACCCAAACGACTTCCTACAGATCCTACTGATAAAACACCCAGCGAGGAGTTTAAACCACCCCGCGAGGAGGTTAAACCAAAAGACATAACAGTTGACCGCAAAATTACAACCCATGAAATAATCTCCCATGAAATTATATCTCATAAAACTATCGACAAAATACACATAGTAGATAGAGATGAGCCAGCGGAAGAGAAAGAAGATATTCCCAAGGTGAAGGGTCTGAAGGTAGTGGACGATGAGAATGATGAACCTGAAAGGGCATCTAAGACTCCGGAAGAAAAACCTTCCGAGATAGACAAAAAACCTCCAAAGAAATCACCCACAGATGAAATTACATCTAAAGACATGACAACTGATGACATAGTTATTGAAGATAAACTCAAGGAAATAATAAGTACGCCAACTGAAGAACCTGAAATATCCAAAAGTAAGTATATTAAGGTTACAGAGGATGACAAAGACTTACCTGAACCCCATACTAAAATTCCCGAAAGTAAACCCAAACAACTTCCAAAAGATCCTAATGATAAAACATCCACAGAGGAGTTTAAACCAAAGGACATAACAGTTGACCGCAAAATTACAACCCATGAAATAATATCCCATGAATTTGTGTCTCATAAAACTATCGACAAAAAACATATAGTAGATAGAGATGAGCCTGCGGAAGAGGCAGAAGATATTCCCAAGGTGAAGGGTCTTAAGGCAGTGGACGATGAGAAAGATGAACCCGAAAGGGCATCTAAGACTCCGGAAGAAAAACCATCCGACATAGACGAAAAACCTCCAAAGAAATCACCCATAGATGAAATTACACCTAAAGACATGACAACTGATGAGACAGTTATTGAAGATAAACCCAAGGAACTAATAAGTACGCCCACTGAAGAACATGAAATATCCAAAGCTAAGGATGTTAAGGTTACAGAGGATGACAAAGACTTACCTGAAACCCATAGTAAAATTCCCGAAAGTAAACCCAAACAACTTCCTAAAGATCCTACTGATAAAACATCCACAGAGGAGTTTAAACCAAAAGACATAACAGTTGACCGCAAAATTACAACCCATGAAATAATATCCCATGAAATTGTATCTCATAAAACTATCGACAAAAAACATATAGTAGATAGAGATGAGCCAGCGGAAGAGAAAGAAGATATTCCCAAGGTGAAGGGTCTTAAGGTAGTGGACGATGAGAAAGATGAACCCGAAAGGGCATCCAAGATTCCGGAAGAAAAACCATCCGACATAGACGAAAAACATCCAAAGAAATCCCCCATAGATGAAATTACACCTAAAGACTTGACAACTGATGAGACAGTTATTGAACATAAACCCAAGGAACCAATAAGTACGCCAACTGAAGAACTTGAAATATCCAAAGTTAAGGATGTTAAGTTTACAGAGGATGACAAAGACTTACCTGAACCCCATACTAAAATTCCCGAAAGTAAACCCAAACAACTTCCTAAAGATCCTACTGATAAAACATCCACAGAGGCGTTTAAACCAAAGGACATAACAGTTGACCGCAAAATTACAACACATGAAATAATATCCCATGAAATTGTATCTCATAAAACTATCGACAAAAAACACATAGTAGATAGAGATGAACCAGCGGAAGAGGAAGAAGATATTCCCAAGGTGAAGGGTCTGAAGGTAGAGGACGATGAGAAAGATGAACCCGAAAGGGCATCTAAGACTCCGGAAGAAAAACCATCCGACATAGACGAAAAATCTCCAAAGAAATCACCCATAGATGAAATTACACCTAAAGACATGACAACTGATGAGACAGTTATTGAAGATAAACCCAAGGAACTAATAAGTACGCCAACTGAAGAACCTGAAATATCCAAAGTTAAGGATGTTAAGGTTACAGAGGATGACAAAGACTTACATAAAGACATAAAGACTTACAAAGACATAACATCCACAGAGGAGTTTAAACCAAAGGACATAACAGTTGACCGCAAAATTACAACCCATGAAATAATATCCCATCAAATTATATCTCATAAAACTATCGACAAAAAACGTATAGTAGATAGAGATGAGCCAGCGGAAGAGGAAGAAGATATTCCCAAGGTGAAGGGTCTGAAGGTAGTGGACGATGAGGAAGATGAACCCGAAAGGGCATCTAAGACTCCGGAAGAAAAACCATCCGACATAGACGAAAAACCTCCAAAGAAATCACCAATAGATGAAATTACACCTAAAGACATGACAACTGATGAGACAGTTATTGAAGATATACCCAAGGCACTAATAAGTACGCCCACTGAAGAACCTGAAATATCTAAAGTTAAGGATGTTGAGGTTACAGAAGATGACAAAGGCTTACCTGAACCCCATACTAAAATTCCCGAAAGTAAACCCAAACAACTTCCTAAAGATCCTACTGATAAAACATCCACAGAGGAGTTTAAACCAAAGGACATAACAGTTGAGCGCAAAATTACAACCCATGAAATAATATCCCATGAAATTATATCTCATAAAACTATCGACAAAAAACACATAGTAGATAGAGATGAGCCGCCGGAAGAGGAAGAAGATATTCCCAAGGTGAAGGGTCTGAAGGTAGTGGACGATGAGAAAGATGAACCCGAAAGGGCATCTAAGACTCCGGAAGAAAAACTATCAGACATAGACGAAAAACCTCCAAAGAAATCACTCATAGATGAAATTACACCTAAAGACGTGACAACTGATGAGACAGTTATTGAAGATAAACCCAAGGAACCAATAAGTACGCCAACTGAAGAACTTGAAATATCCAACGTTAAGGATGTTAAGGTTACAGAGGATGACAAAGACTTACCTGAACCCCATACTAAAATTCCCGAAAGTAAACCCAAACAACTTCCTAAAGATCCTACTGATAAAACATCCACAGAGGAGTTTAAACCAAAGGACATAACAGTTGAGCGCAAAATTACAACCCATGAAATAATATCCCATGAAATTATATCTCATAAAACTATCGACAAAAAACACATAGTAGATAGAGATGAGCCGCCGGAAGAGGAAGAAGATATTCCCAAGGTGAAGGGTCTGAAGGTAGTGGACGATGAGAAAGATGAACCCGAAAGGGCATCTAAGACTCCGGAAGAAAAACTATCAGACATAGACGAAAAACCTCCAAAGAAATCACTCATAGATGAAATTACACCTAAAGACGTGACAACTGATGAGACAGTTATTGAAGATAAACCCAAGGAACCAATAAGTACGCCAACTGAAGAACTTGAAATATCCAACGTTAAGGATGTTAAGGTTACAGAGGATGACAAAGACTTACCTGAACCCCATACTAAAATTCCCGAAAGTAAACCCAAACAACTTCCTAAAGATCCTACTGATAAAACATCCACAGAGGAGTTTAAACCAAAGGACATAACAGTTGAGCGCAAAATTACAACCCATGAAATAATATCCCATGAAATTATATCTCATAAAACTATCGACAAAAAACACATAGTAGATAGAGATGAGCCGCTGGAAGAGGAAGAAGATATTCCCAAGGTGAAGGGTCTGAAGGTAGTGGACGATGAGAAAGATGAACCCGAAAGGGCATCTAAGACTCCGGAAGAAAAACTATCAGACATAGACGAAAAACCTCCAAAGAAATCACTCATAGATGAAATTACACCTAAAGACGTGACAACTGATGAGACAGTTATTGAAGATAAACCCAAGGAACCAATAAGTACGCCAACTGAAGAACTTGAAATATCCAACGTTAAGGATGTTAAGGTTACAGAGGATGACAAAGATTTACCTGAACCCCATACTAAAATTCCCGAAAGTAAACCCAAACAACTTCCTAAAGATCCTACTGATAAAACATCCACAGAGGAGTTTAAACCAAAGGACATAACAGTTGAGCGCAAAATTACAACCCATGAAATAATATCCCATGAAATTTTATCTCATAAAACTATCGACAAAAAACACATAGTAGATAGAGATGAGCCGCCGGAAGAGGAAGAAGATATTCCCAAGGTGAAGGGTCTGAAGGTAGTGGACGATGAGAAAGATGAACCCGAAAGGGCATCTAAGACTCCGGAAGAAAAACTATCAGACATAGACGAAAAACCTCCAAAGAAATCACTCATAGATGAAATTACACCTAAAGACGTGACAACTGATGAGACAGTTATTGAAGATAAACCCAAGGAACCAATAAGTACGCCAACTGAAGAACTTGAAATATCCAACGTTAAGGATGTTAAGGTTACAGAGGATGACAAAGACTTACCTGAACCCCATACTAAAATTCCCGAAAGTAAACCCAAACAACTTCCTAAAGATCCTACTGATAAAACATCCACAGAGGAGTTTAAACCAAAGGACATAACAGTTGAGCGCAAAATTACAACCCATGAAATAATATCCCATGAAATTTTATCTCATAAAACTATCGACAAAAAACACATAGTAGATAGAGATGAGCCGCCGGAAGAGGAAGAAGATATTCCCAAGGTGAAGGGTCTGAAGGTAGTGGACGATGAGAAAGATGAACCCGAAAGGGCATCTAAGACTCCGGAAGAAAAACTATCAGACATAGACGAAAAACCTCCAAAGAAATCACTCATAGATGAAATTACACCTAAAGACGTGACAACTGATGAGACAGTTATTGAAGATAAACCCAAGGAACCAATAAGTACGCCAACTGAAGAACTTGAAATATCCAACGTTAAGGATGTTAAGGTTACAGAGGATGACAAAGACTTACCTGAACCCCATACTAAAATTCCCGAAAGTAAACCCAAACAACTTCCTAAAGATCCTACTGATAAAACATCCACAGAGGAGTTTAAACCAAAGGACATAACAGTTGAGCGCAAAATTACAACCCATGAAATAATATCCCATGAAATTATATCTCATAAAACTATCGACAAAAAACACATAGTAGATAGAGATGAACCAGCGGAAGAGGAAGAAGATATTCCCAAGATAAAGGGTCTGAAAGTAGTGGACGATGAGAAAGATGAACCCGAAAGGGCATCTAAGACTCCGGAAGAAAAACCATCCGACATAGACGAAAAACCTCCAAGGAAATCACCCATAGATGAAATTACACCTAAAGACATGACAACTGATGAGACAGTTATTGAAGATAAACCCAAGGAACCAATAAGTACGCCAACTGAAGAACTTGAAATATCCAAAGTTAAGGATGTTAAGGTTACAGAGGATGACAAAGACTTACCTGAACCCCATACTAAAATTCCCGAAAGTAAACCCAAACAACTTCCTAAAGATCCTACTGATAAAACATCCACAGAGGAGTTTAAACCAAAGGACATAACAGTTGAGCGCAAAATTACAACCCATGAAATAATATCCCATGAAATTATATTTCATAAAACTATCGACAAAAAACACATAGTAGATAGAGATGAGCCAGCGGAAGAGGAAGAAGATATTTGCAAGGTAAAGGGTCTGAAGGTAGTGGTCGATGAGAAAGATGAACCCGAAAGGGCATCTGAGACCCCTAAAGAAAAACCTACCAAGCCAGTTGAACCTGTTGACCTTAAACGTAAAGAAACTAAAAACGAACCAACCAAGGTCGCAGAAATTCTTAAAGGCAAGGATATTTTTGTTATCGACGATAGTAAACAGCAACCTGAAAAGGTAATAGAGAGTCCTGAAGAAATATCCCATGATGAACCTGTACAACCAAAAGACAAAACTCCCGAAGACGAACATGATCCTAAACCTAAACTTGTGGACGATAAACCTAAAGAGACTAAAGACGAACCAACCAAGAAACCTGAAATTGTCAAAGTTAAGGACATTATAGTTATCGACGATAGTAAAAAGGAACCTAAACAGGATCTTGAGAGTCCTGAAGAAAAACCTACCGAAATATCTGAAGAACCAACAGGCACATCACCAAGCGACGAACATGGTCTTGAAACCAAGCCAGTTGAACATAAACCTGTTGTCCTTAAACCTAAAGAACTTAAAGACGAACCAATCAAGGTCCCAGAAATTCTAAAAGTTAAGCATATTACTGTTATCGACGATAGTAAACAGCAACCTGAAAAGGTAGTAGAGAGTCCTGAAGAAATATCCCACGATAAACCTGTGCAACCAAAAGATAAAACTCCCGAAGACGAACATGATCATAAACCTAAACTTGCTGACGATAAACCTAAAGAGACTAAAGACGAACCAACCACGAAACCTGAAATAGTCAAAGTTAAGGACATTACAGTTATCGACGATAGTAAAAAGGAACCTAAACAGGAGCTTGAAAGTCCAGAAGAAAAACCCACCGAAATATCTGAAGAACCAACAGACAAATCACCAAGCGACGAACATGGTCTTGAAACCAAGGCAGTTGAACATATACCTGTTGACCTTAAACCTAATGAACTTAAAGACGAACCAATCAAGGTCCCAGAAATTCTTCAAGTTAAGGAAATTACTGTTATCGCCGATAGTAAACAGCAACCTGAAAAGGTAGTAGAGAGTCCTGAAGAAATATCCCACGATAAACCTGTGCAACCAAAAGATAAAACTCCCGAAGACGAACATGATCCTAAACCTAAACTTGTTGACGATAAACCTAAAGAGAATAAAGACGAACCAACTACGAAACCTGAAATTATCAAAGTTAAGGACATTACAGTTATCGACGATAGTAAAAAGGATCATAAACAGGAGCTTGAAAGTCCTGAAGAAAAACCCACCGAAATATCTGAAGAACCAACAGACAAATCACCAAGCGACGAACATGGTCTTGAAACCAAGCCAGTTGAACATAAACCTGTTGACCTTAAACCTAAAGAACTTAAAGCCGAACCAATCAAGGTCCCAGAAATTCTTAAAGTTAAGGATATTACTGTTATCGACGATAGTAAACAGCAACCTAAAAAGGTAGTAGAGAGTCCTGAAGAAATATCCCACGATAAACCTGTACAACCAAAAGATAAAACTCCCGAAGACGAACATGATCCTAAACCTAAACTTGTTGACGATAAACCTAAAGAGACTAAAGACGAACCAACCACGAAACCTGAAATTGTCAAAGTTAAGGACATTACAGTTATCGACGATAGTAAACAGCAACCTGAAAAGGTAGTAGAGAGTCCTGAAGAAATATATCACGATAAACCTGAGCAACCAAAAGATAAAACTCCCGTAGACGAACATGATCCTAAACCTAAACTTGTTGACGATAAACCTAAAGAGACTAAAGACGAAACAACCAAGAAACCTGAAATTGTCAAAGTTAAGGACATTACAGTTATCGACGATAGTAAAAAGGAACCTAAAGAGGAGCTTGAAAGTCCTGAAGAAAAACCCACCGAAATATCTGAAGAACCAACAGACAAATCACCAAGCGACGAACATGGTCTTGAAACCAAGCCAGTTGAACATAAACCTGTTGACCTTAAACCTAAAGAACTTAAAGCCGAACCAATCAAGGTCCCAGAAATTCTTAAAGTTAAGGATATTACTGTTATCGACGATAGTAAACAGCAACCTAAAAAGGTAGTAGAGAGTCCTGAAGAAATATCCCACGATAAACCTGTACAACCAAAAGATAAAACTCCCGAAGACGAACATGATCCTAAACCTAAACTTGTTGACGATAAACCTAAAGAGACTAAAGACGAACCAACCACGAAACCTGAAATTGTCAAAGTTAAGGACATTACAGTTATCGACGATAGTAAACAGCAACCTGAAAAGGTAGTAGAGAGTCCTGAAGAAATATATCACGATAAACCTGAGCAACCAAAAGATAAAACTCCCGTAGACGAACATGATCCTAAACCTAAACTTGTTGACGATAAACCTAAAGAGACTAAAGGCGAACCAACCACGAAACCTGAAATTGTCAAAGTTAAGGACATTACAGTTATCGACGATAGTAAAAAGGAACCTAAACAGGAGCTTGAAAGTCCTGTAGAAAAACCTACCGAAATATCTGAAGAACCAATAGACAAATCACCAAGCGACGAACATGGTCTTGAAACCAAGCCAGTTGAACATAAACCTGTTGACCTTAAACCTAAAGAACTTAAAGACGAACCAATCGAGGTCCCAGAAATTCTTCACGTTAAGGATATTACTATTATTGACGATAGTAGACAGCAACTTGAAAAGGTAGTAGAGAGTCCTGAAGATATATCCTACGATAAACCTGTGCAACCAAAAGATAGAACTCCCGAAGACGAACATGATCCTAAACCTAAACTTGTTGACGATAAATCTAAAGAGGCTAAAGACGAACCAACCACGAAACCTGAAATTGTCAAAGTTAAGGACATTACAGTTATCGACGATAGTAAAAAGGAACCGGTAGTAGAGAGTCCTGAAGAAATATCCCACGATAAACCTGTGCAACCAAAAGATAAAACTCCCGAAGACGAACATGATCCTACACCTAAACTTGTTGACGATAAACCTAAAGAGGCTAAAGACGAACCAACCACGAAACCTGAAATTGTCAAAGTTAAGGACATTACAGTTATCGACGATAGTAAAAAGGAACCGGTAGTAGAGAGTCCTGAAGAAATATCCCACGATAAACCTGTGCAACCAAAAGATAAAACTCCCGAAGACGAACATGATCGTACACCTAAACTTGTTGACGATAAACCTAAAGAGGCTAAAGACGAACCAACCACGAAACCTGAAATTGTCAAAGTTAAGGACATTACAGTTATCGACGATAGTAAAAAGGAACCGGTAGTAGAGAGTCCTGAAGAAATATCCCACGATAAACCTGTGCAACCAAAAGATAAAACTCCCGAAGACGAACATGATCCTACACCTAAACTTGTTGACGATAAACCTAAAGAGGCTAAAGACGAACCAACCACGAAGCCTGAAATTGTCAAAGTTAAGGACATTACAGTTATCGACGATAGTAAAAAGGAACCGGTAGTAGAGAGTCCTGAAGAAATATCCCACGATAAACCTGTGCAACCAAAAGATAAAACTCCCGAAGACGAACATGATCCTACACCTAAACTTGTTGACGATAAACCTAAAGAGACTAAAGACGAACCAACCACGAAACCTGAAATTGTCAAAGTTAAGGACATTACAGTTATCGACGATAGTAAACAGCAACCTGAAAAGGTAGTAGAGAGTCTTGAAGATATATCCCACGATAAACCTGTGCAACCAAAAGATAAAACTCCCGAAGACGAACATGATCCTACACCTAAACTTGTTGACGATAAACCTAAAGAGGCTAAAGACGAACCAACCACGAAACCTGAAATTGTCAAAGTTAAGGACATTACAGTTATCGACGATAGTAAACAGCAACCTGAAAAGGTAGTAGAGAGTCTTGAAGATATATCCCACGATAAACCTGTGCAACCAAAAGATAAAACTCCCGAAGACGAACATGATCCTACACCTAAACTTGTTGACGATAAACCTAAAGAGGCTAAAGACGAACCAACCACGAAACCTGAAATTGTCAAAGTTAAGGACATTACAGTTATCGACGATAGTAAAAAGGAACCGGTAGTAGAGAGTCCTGAAGAAATATCCCACGATAAACCTGTGCAACCAAAAGATAAAACTCCCGAAGACGAACATGATCCTACACCTAAACTTGTTGACGATAAACCTAAAGAGACTAAAGACGAACCAACCACGAAACCTGAAATTGTCAAAGTTAAGGACATTACAGTTATCGACGATAGTAAACAGCAACCTGAAAAGGTAGTAGAGAGTCTTGAAGATATATCCCACGATAAACCTGTGCAACCAAAAGATAAAACTCCCGAAGACGAACATGATCCTACACCTAAACTTGTTGACGATAAACCTAAAGAGGCTAAAGACGAACCAACCACGAAACCTGAAATTGTCAAAGTTAAGGACATTACAGTTATCGACGATAGTAAACAGCAACCTGAAAAGGTAGTAGAGAGTCCTGAAGAAATATCTCACGATAAACCTGTGCAACCAAAAGATAAAACTCCCGAAGACGAACATGATCCTACACCTAAACTTGTTGACGATAAACCTAAAGAGACTAAAGACGAACCAACCACGAAACCTGAAATTGTCAAAGTTAAGGACATTACAGTTATCGACGATAGTAAACAGCAACCTGAAAAGGTAGTAGAGAGTCCTGAAGAAATATCTCACGATAAACCTGTGCAACCAAAAGATAAAACTCCCGAAGACGAACATGATCCTACACCTAAACTTGTTGACGATAAACCTAAAGAGACTAAAGACGAACCAACCACGAAACCTGAAATTGTCAAAGTTAAGGACATTACAGTTATCGACGATAGTAAACAGCAACCTGAAAAGGTAGTAGAGAGTCCTGAAGAAAAATCCCACGATAAACCTGTGCAACCAAAAGATAAAACTCCCGAAGACGAACATGATCCTACACCTAAACTTGTTGACGATAAACCTAAAGAGACTAAAGACGAACCAACCACGAAACCTGAAATTGTCAAAGTTAAGGACATTACAGTTATCGACGATAGTAAAAAGGAACCTAAACAGGAGCTTGAAAGTCCTGTAGAAAAACCTACTGAAATATCTGAAGAACCAACAGACAAATCACCAAGCGACGAACATGGTCTTGAAACCAAGCCAGTTGAACATAAACCTGTTGACCTTAAACCTAAAGAACTTAAAGACGAACCAATAAAGGTCCCAGAAATTCTAAAAGTTAAGGATATTACTGTTATCGACGATAGTAAACAGCAACCTGAAAAGGTAGTAGAGAGTCCTGAAGAAATATCCCACGATAAACCTGTGCAACCAAAAGATAAAACTGCCGAAGACGAACATGATCCTACACCTAAACTTGTTGACGATAAACCTAAAGTTACTAAAGACGAACCAACCAAGAAACCTGAAATTGTCAAAGTTAAGGACATTACAGTTATCGACGATATTAAACAGCAACCTGAACAGGTAGTAGAGAGTCCTGAAGAAATATCCCACGATAAACCTGTGCAACCTAAAGATAAAACTCCCGAAGACGAACATGATCCTACACCTAAACTTGTTGACGATAAACCTAAAGAGACTAAAGACGAACCAACCACGAAACCTGAAATTGTCAAAGTTAAGGACATTACAGTTATCGACGATAGTAAACAGCAACCTGAAAAGGTAGTAGAGAGTCCTGAAGAAATATCTCACGATAAACCTGTGCAACCAAAAGATAAAACTCCCGAAGACGAACATGATCCTACACCTAAACTTGTTGACGATAAACCTAAAGAGACTAAAGACGAACCAACCACGAAACCTGAAATTGTCAAAGTTAAGGACATTACAGTTATCGACGATAGTAAAAAGGATCCTAAACAGGAGTTTGAAAGTCCTGAAGAAAAACCCACCGAAATATCTGAAGAACCAACAGACAAATCACCAAGCGACGAACATGGTCTTGAAGCAAAGCCAGTTGAACATAAACCTGTTGACCTTAAACCTAAAGAACTTAAAGACGAACCAATCAAGGTCCCAGAAATTCTTCTAGTTAAGGATATTACTGTTATCGACGATAGTAAACAGCAACCTGAAAAGGTAGTAGAGAGTCCTGAAGAAATATCCTACGATAAACCTGTGCAACCAAAAGATAAAACTCCCGAAGACGAACATGATCCTAAACCTACACTTGTTGACGATAAACTTAAAGAGACTAAAGACGAACCAACCACGATACCTGAAATTGTCAAAGTTAAGGACATTACAGTTATCGACGATAGTAAACAGCAACCTGAAAAGGTAGTAGAGAGTCCTGAAGAAATATCCCACGATAAACCTGTGCAACCAAAAGATAAAACTCCCGAAGACGAACATGATGCTAAACCTAAACTTGTTGACGATAAACCTAAAGAGGCTAAAGACGAACTAACCACGAAACCTGAAATTCTAAAAGTTAAGGATATTACTGTTATCGACGATAGTAAACAGCAACCCGAAAAGGGAGTAGAGAGTCCTGAAGAAATATCTCACGATAAACCTGAGCAACCAAAAGATAAAACTCCCGAAGACGAACATGATCCTAAACCTAAACTTGTTGACGATAAACCTAAAGAGACTAAAGACGAACCAACCACGAAACCAGAAATTGTGAAAGTTAAGCACATTACAGTTATCGACGATAGTAAACATCAACCTGAAAAGGTAGTAGAGAGTTCTGAAGAAATATCCCACGATAAACCTGTGCAACCAAAAGATAAAACTCCCGAAGACGAACATGATCCTAAACCTAAACTTGTTGACGATAAACCTAAAGAGACTAAAGACGAACCAACCACGAAACCTGAAATTACCAAAGTTAAGGACATTACAGTTATCGACGATAGTAAACAGCAACCTGAAAAGGTAGTAGAGAGTCCTGAAGAAATATCCCACGATAAACCTGTGCAACCAAAAGATAAAACTCCCGAAGACGAACATGATCCTAAACCTAAACTTGTTGACGATAAACCTAAAGAGGCTAATGACGAACCAACCACGAAACCTGAAATTGTCAAAGTTAAGGATATTACAGTTATCGACGATAGTAAAAAGGAACCTAAACGTGAGCTTGAAAGTGCAGTAGAAAAACCTACCGAATTATCTGAAGAACCAACAGACAAATCACCAAGCGACGAACATGGTCTTGAAACCAAGCCAGTTGAACATAAACCTGTTGATCTTAAACCTAAAGAACTTAAAGACGAACCAATCAAGGTCCCAGAAATTCTTCAAGTTAAGGATATTACTGTTATCGACGATAGTAAACAGCAACCTGAAAAGGTAGTAGAGAGTCCTGAAGAAATATCTCACGATAAACCTGTGCAACCAAAAGATAAAACTCCCGAAGACGAACATGATCCTAAACCTAAACTTGTTGACGATAAACCTAAAGAGGCTAAAGACGAACCCACCAAGAAACCTGAAATTGTCAAAGTTAAGGACATTACAGTTATCGACGATAGTAAACAGCAACCTGAAAAGGTAGTAAAGAGTCCTGAAGAAATATCCCACGATAAACCTGTGCAACCAAAAGATAAAACTCCCGAAGACGAACATGATCCTAAACCTAAACTTGTTGACGATAAACCTAAAGAGACTAAAGACGAACCAACCACGAAACCTGAAATTGTCAAAGTTAAGGACATTACAGTTATCGACGACAGTAAAAAGGAACCTAAACAGGATCCTGAGAGTCCTGAAGAAAAACCTACCGAAATATCAGAAGAACCAACAGACAGATCACCAAGCGACGAACATGGTCTTGAAACCAAGGCAGTTAAACATAAACCTGTTGACCTTAAACCTAAAGAACTTAAAGACGAACCAATCAAGCTCCCAGAAATTCTTCTAGTTAAGGATATTACTGTTATCGACGATAGTAAACAGCAACCTGAAAAGGTAGTAGAGAGTCCAGAAGAAATATCCCACGATAAACCTGTGCAACCTAAAGATAAAACTCCCGAAGACGAACATGATCCTAAACCTACACTTGTTGACGATAAACTTAAAGAGACTAAAGACGAACCAACCACGATACCTGAAATTGTCAAAGTTAAGGACATTACAGTTATCGACGATAGTAAACAGCAACCTGAAAAGGTAGTAGAGAGTCCTGAAGAAATATCCCACGATAAACCTGTGCAACCAAAAGATAAAACTCCCGAATACGAACATGATCCTAAACCTAAACTTGTTGACGATAAACCTAAAAAGGCTAAAGACGAACCAACCACGAAACCTGAAATTGTCAAAGTTAAGGACATTACAGTTATCGACGATAGTAAACAGCAACCTGAACAGATATTAGAGAGTCCTGAAGAAATATCCCACGATAAACCTGTGCAACCTAAAGATAAAACTTCCGAAGACGAACATGATCCTAAACCTAAACTTGTTGACGATAAACCTAAAGAGACTAAAGACGAACCAACCAAGAAACCTGAAATTGTCAAAGTTAAGGAGATTACAGTTATCGACGAAAGTAAAAAGGAACCTAAACAGGAGCTTGAAAGTCCTGTAGAAAAACCTACCGAAATATCTGAAGAACCTACAGACAAATCACCAAGAGACGAACATGGTCTTGAAACCAAGCCAGTTGAACATAAACCTGTTGGCCTTAAACCTAAAGAACTTAAAGACGAACCAATCAAGGTACCAGAAATTCTTAAAGTTAAGGATATTACTGTTATCGACGATAGTAAACAGCAACCTGAAAAGGTAGTAGAGAGTCCTGAAGAAATATCTCACGATAAACCTGTGCAACCAAAAGATAAAACTCCCGAAGACGAACATGATCCTAAACCTAAACTTGTTGACGATAAACCTAAAGAGGCTAAAGACGAACCCACCACGAAACCTGAAATTGTCAAAGTTAAGGACATTACAGTTATCGACGATAGTAAACAGCAACCTGAAAAGGTAGTAGAGAGTCCTGAAGAAATATCCCACGATAAACCTGTGCAACCAAAAGATAAAACTCCCGAAGACGAACATGATCCTAAACCTAAACTTGTTGACGATAAACCTAAAGAGACTAAAGACGAACCAACCACGAAACCTGAAATTGTCAAAGTTAAGGACATTACAGTTATCGACGACAGTAAAAAGGAACCTAAACAGGATCTTGAGAGTCCTGAAGAAAAACCTACCGAAATATCAGAAGAACCAACAGACAGATCACCAAGCGACGAACATGGTCTTGAAACCAAGGCAGTTGAACATAAACCTGTTGACCTTAAACCTAAAGAACTGAAAGACGAACCAATCAAGGTCTCAGAAATTCTTAAAGTTAAGGATATTACTGGTATCGACGATAGTAAACAGCAACCTGAAAAGGTAGTAGAGAGTCCTAAAGAAATATCTCACGATAAACCTGTGCAGCCAAAAGATAAAACTCCCGAAGACGAACATGATCCTAAACCTGAACTTGTTGACGATAAACCTAAAGAGGCTAAAGACGAACCAAACACGAAACATGAAATTGTCAAAGTTAAGGACATTACAGTTATCGACGATAGTAAACAGCAACCTGAAAAGGTAGTAGAGAGTCCTGAAGAAATATCCCACGATAAACCTGTGCAACCAAAAGATAAAACTCCCGAAGACGAACATGATCCTACACCTAAACTTGTTTACCATAAACCTAAAGAGGCTAAAAACGAACCAACCACGAAACCTGAAATTGTCAAAGTTAAGGACATTACAGTTATCTACGATAGTAAACAGCAACCTGAACAGGTAGTAGAGAGTCCTGAAGAAATATACCACGATAAACCTGTGCAACCTAAAGATAAAACTCCCGAAGACGAACATGATCCTAAACCTAAACTTGTTGACGATAAACCTAAAGAGACTAAAGACGAACCAACCAAGAAACCTGAAATTGTCAAAGTTAATGATGTTACAGTTATCGACGATAGTAAAAAGGAACCTAAACAGGAGCTTGAAAGTCCTGTAGAAAAACCTACCGAAATATCTGAAGAACCAACAGACAATTTACCAAGCGACGAACATGGTCTTGAAACCAAGCCAGTTGAACATAAACCTGTTGACCTTAAACCTAAAGAACTTAAAGACGAACCAATCAAGGTCCCAGAAATTCTTCAAGTTAAGGATATTACTGTTATCGACGATAGTAAACAGCAACCCGAAAAGGGAGTAGAGAGTCCTGAAGAAATATCTCACGATAAACCTGAGCAACCAAAAGATAAAACTCCCGAAGACGAACATGATCCTAAACCTAAACTTGTTGACGATAAACCTAAAGAGGCTAAAGACGAACCCACCACGAAACCTGAAATTGTCAAAGTTAAGGACATTACAGTTATCGACGATAGTAAACAGCAACCTGAAAAGGTAGTAGAGAGTCCTGACGAAATATCCCACGATAAACCTGTGCAACCAAAAGATAAAACTCCCGAAGACAAACATGATCCTAAACCTAAACTTGTTGACGATAAACCTAAAGAGACTAAAGACGAACCAACCACGAAACCTGAAATTGTCAAAGTTAAGGACATTACAGTTATCGACGATAGTAAACAGCAACCTGAACAGGTAGTAGAGAGTCCTGAAGAAATATCCCACGATAAACCTGTGCAACCTAAAGATAAAACTCCCGAAGACGAACATGATACTAAACCTAAACTTGTTGACGATAAACCTAAAGAGACTAAAGACGAACCAACCAAGAAACCTGAAATTGTCAAAATTAAGGATGTTACAGTTATCGACGATAGTAAGAAGGAACCTAAACAGGAGCTTGAAAGTCCTGTAGAAGAACCTACCGAAATATCTGAAGAACCAACAGACAAATCACCAAGCGACGAACATGGTCTTGAAACCAAGCCAGTTGAACATAAACCTGTTGACCTTAAACCTAAAGAACTTAAAGACGAACCAATCAAGGTCCCAGAAATTCTTCAAGTTAAGGATATTACTGTTATCGACGATAGTAAACAGCAACCCGAAAAGGGAGTAGAGAGTCCTGAAGAAATATCTCACGATAAACCTGAGCAACCAAAAGATAAAACTCCCGAAGACGAACATGATCCTAAACCTAAACTTGTTGACGATAAACCTAAAGAGGCTAAAGACGAACCCACCACGAAACCTGAAATTGTCAAAGTTAAGGACATTACAGTTATCGACGATAGTAAACAGCAACCTGAAAAGGTAGTAGAGAGTCCTGACGAAATATCCCACGATAAACCTGTGCAACCAAAAGATAAAACTCCCGAAGACAAACATGATCCTAAACCTAAACTTGTTGACGATAAACCTAAAGAGACTAAAGACGAACCAACCACGAAACCTGAAATTGTCAAAGTTAAGGACATTACAGTTATCGACGACAGTAAAAAGGAACCTAAACAGGATCTTGAGAGTCCTGAAGAAAAACCTACCGAAATATCAGAAGAACCAACAGACAGATCACCAAGCGACGAACATGGTCTTGAAACCAAGGCAGTTGAACATAAACCTGTTGACCTTAAACCTAAAGAACTTAAAGACGAACCAATCAAGGTCTCAGAAATTCTTAAAGTTAAGGATATTACTGGTATCGACGATAGTAAACAGCAACCTGAAAAGGTAGTAGAGAGTCCTAAAGAAATATCTCACGATAAACCTGTGCAGCCAAAAGATAAAACTCCCGAAGACGAACATGATCCTAAACCTGAACTTGTTGACGATAAACCTAAAGAGGCTAAAGACGAACCAAACACGAAACATGAAATTGTCAAAGTTAAGGACATTACAGTTATCGACGATAGTAAACAGCAACCTGAAAAGGTAGTAGAGAGTCCTGAAGAAATATCCCACGATAAACCTGTGCAACCAAAAGATAAAACTCCCGAAGACGAACATGATCCTACACCTAAACTTGTTTACCATAAACCTAAAGAGGCTAAAGACGAACCAACCACGAAACCTGAAATTGTCAAAGTTAAGCACATTACAGTTATCTACGATAGTAAACAGCAACCTGAACAGGTAGTAGAGAGTCCTGAAGAAATATACCACGATAAACCTGTGCAACCTAAAGATAAAACTCCCGAAGACGAACATGATCCTAAACCTAAACTTGTTGACGATAAACCTAAAGAGACTAAAGACGAACCAACCAAGAAACCTGAAATTGTCAAAGTTAAAGATGTTACAGTTATCGACGATAGTAAAAAGGAACCTAAACAGGAGCTTGAAAGTCCTGTAGAAAAACCTACCGAAATATCTGAAGAACCAACAGACAATTTACCAAGCGACGAACATGGTCTTGAAACCAAGCCAGTTGAACATAAACCTGTTGACCTTAAACCTAAAGAACTTAAAGACGAACCAATCAAGGTCCCAGAAATTCTTCAAGTTAAGGATATTACTGTTATCGACGATAGTAAACAGCAACCCGAAAAGGGAGTAGAGAGTCCTGAAGAAATATCTCACGATAAACCTGAGCAACCAAAAGATAAAACTCCCGAAGACGAACATGATCCTAAACCTAAACTTGTTGACGATAAACCTAAAGAGGCTAAAGACGAACCCACCACGAAACCTGAAATTGTCAAAGTTAAGGACATTACAGTTATCGACGATAGTAAACAGCAACCTGAAAAGGTAGTAGAGAGTCCTGACGAAATATCCCACGATAAACCTGTGCAACCAAAAGATAAAACTCCCGAAGACAAACATGATCCTAAACCTAAACTTGTTGACGATAAACCTAAAGAGACTAAAGACGAACCAACCACGAAACCTGAAATTGTCAAAGTTAAGGACATTACAGTTATCGACGATAGTAAACAGCAACCTGAACAGGTAGTAGAGAGTCCTGAAGAAATATCCCACGATAAACCTGTGCAACCTAAAGATAAAACTCCCGAAGACGAACATGATACTAAACCTAAACTTGTTGACGATAAACCTAAAGAGACTAAAGACGAACCAACCAAGAAACCTGAAATTGTCAAAATTAAGGATGTTACAGTTATCGACGATAGTAAGAAGGAACCTAAACAGGAGCTTGAAAGTCCTGTAGAAAAACCTACCGAAATATCTGAAGAACCAACAGACAAATCACCAAGCGACGAACATGGTCTTGAAACCAAGCCAGTTGAACATAAACCTGTTGACCTTAAACCTAAAGAACTTAAAGACGAACCAATCAAGGTCCCAGAAATTCTTCAAGTTAAGGATATTACTGTTATCGACGATAGTAAACAGCAACCCGAAAAGGGAGTAGAGAGTCCTGAAGAAATATCTCACGATAAACCTGAGCAACCAAAAGATAAAACTCCCGAAGACGAACATGATCCTAAACCTAAACTTGTTGACGATAAACCTAAAGAGGCTAAAGACGAACCCACCACGAAACCTGAAATTGTCAAAGTTAAGGACATTACAGTTATCGACGATAGTAAACAGCAACCTGAAAAGGTAGTAGAGAGTCCTGAAGATATATCCCACGATAAACCTGTGCAACCAAAAGATAAAACTCCCGAAGACAAACATGATCCTAAACCTAAACTTGTTGACGATAAACCTAAAGAGACTAAAGACGAACCAACCACGAAACCTGAAATTGTCAAAGTTAAGGACATTACAGTTATCGACGATAGTAAACAGCAACCTGAACAGGTAGTAGAGAGTCCTGAAGAAATATCCCACGATAAACCTGTGCAACCTAAAGATAAAACTCCCGAAGACGAACATGATACTAAACCTAAACTTGTTGACGATAAACCTAAAGAGACTAAAGACGAACCAACCACGAAACCTAAAATTGTCAAAGTTAAGGACATTACAGTTATCGACGATAGTAAACAGCAACCTGAACAGGTAGTAGAGAGTCCTGAAGAAATATCCCACGATAAACCTGTGCAACCTAAAGATAAAACTCCCGAAGACGAACATGATACTAAACCTAAACTGGTTGACGATAAACCTAAAGAGACTAAAGACGAACCAACCAAGAAACCTGAAATTGTCAAAGTTAAGGACATTACAGTTATCGACGACAGTAAAAAGGAACCTAAACAGGATCTTGAGAGTCCTGAAGAAAAACCTACCGAAATATCAGAAGAACCAACAGACAAATCACCAAGCGACGAACATGGTCTTGAAACCAAGCCAGTTGAACATAAACCTGTTGGCCTTAAACCTAAAGAACTTAAAGACGAACCAATCAAGGTACCAGAAATTCTTAAAGTTAAGGATATTACTGTTATCGACGATAGTAAACAGCAACCTGAAAAGTTAGTAGAGAGTCCTGAAGAAATATCCCACGATAGACCCGTGCAACCAAAAGATAAAACTCCCGAAGACGAACATGATCCTAAACCTAAACTTGTTGACGATAAACCTAAAGAGACTAAAAACAAACCAACCACGAAACCTGAAATTGTCAAAGTTAAGGATATTACAGTTATCGACGATAGTAAACATCAACCTGAAAAGGTAGTAGAGAGTTCTGAAGAAATATCCCACGATAAACCTGTGCAACCAAAAGATAAAACTCCCGAAGACGAACATGATCCTACACCTAAACTTGTTGACGATAAACTTAAAGAGGCTAAAGACGAACCCACCACGAAACCTGAAATTGTCAAAGTTAAGGACATTACAGTTATCGACGATAGTAAACAGCAACCTGAAAATATAGTAGAGAGTCCTGAAGAAATATCTCACGATAAACCTGTGCAGCCAAAAGATAAAACTCCCGAAGACGAACATGATCCTACACTTAAACTTGTTGACGATAAACTTAAAGAGGCTAAAGACGAACCCACCACGAAACCTGAAATTGTAAAAGTTAAGGACATTACAGTTATCGACGATAGTAAACATCAACCTGAAAAGGTAGTAGAGAGTCCTGAAGAAATATCCCACGATAAACCTGTGCAACCAAAAGATAAAACTCCCGAAGACGAACATGATCCTAAACCTAAACTTGTTGACGATAAACCTAAAGAGACTAAAGACGAACCAACCACGAAACCTGAAATTACCAAAGTTAAGGACATTACAGCTATCGACGATAGTAAACAGCAACCTGAAAAGGTAGTAGAGAGTCCTGAAGAAATATCCCACGATAAACCTGTGCAAACAAAAGATAAAGCTCCCGAAGACGAACAAGATCCTAAACCTAAACTTGTTGACGATAAACCTAAAGAGGCTAAAGACGAACCAACCACGAAACCTGAAATTGTCAAAGTTAAGGACATTACAGTTATCGACGATAGTAAACAGCAACCTGAAAAGGTAGTAGAGAGTCCTGAAGAAATATCCCACGATAAACCTGTGCAACCAAAAGATAAAACTCCCGAAGACGAACATGATCCTACACCTAAACTTGTTGACGATAAACCTAAAGAGACTAAAGACGAACCAACGAAGAAACCTGAAATTGTCAAAGTTAAGGACATTACAGTTATCGACGATAGAAAAAAGGAACCAAAACAGGAGCTTGAAAGTCCTGAAGAAAGACCTACCGAAATATCTAAAGAACCAACAGACAAATCACCAAGCGACGAACATGGTCTTGAAACCAAGCCAGTTGAACATAAACCTGTTGACCTTAAACCTAAAGAACTTAAAGACGAACCAATCAAGGTCCCAGAAATTCTTAAAGTTAAGGATATTACTGTTATCGACGATAGTAAACAGCAACCTGAAAAGGTAGTAGAGAGTCCTGAAGAAATATCCCACGATAGACCCGTGCAACCAAAAGATAAAACTCCCGAAGACGAACATGATCCTAAACCTAAACTTTTTGACGATAAACCTAAAGAGGCTAAAGACGAACCAACCACGAAACCTGAAATTGTCAAAGTTAAGGACATTATAGTTATCGACGATAGTAAAGATCAACCTGAAAAGGTAGTAGAGAGTCCTGAAGAAATATCCCACGATAAACCTGTGCAACCAAAAGATAAAACTCCCGAAGACGAACATGATCCTACACCTAAACTTGTTGACGATAAACCTAAAAAGGCTAAAGACGAACCAACCACGAAACCTGAAATTGTCAAAGTTAAGGACATTACATTTATCGACGATAGTAAACATCAACCTGAAAAGGTAGTAGAGAGTTCTGAACAAATATCCCACGATAAACCTGTGCAACCAAAAGATAAAACTCCCGAAGACGAACATGTTCCTACACCTAAACTTGTTGGCGATAAACCTAAAGAGACTAAAGACGAACCAACGAAGAAACCTGAAATTGTCAAAGTTAAGGACATTATAGTTATCGCCGATAGTAAAGATCAACCTGAAAAGGTAGTAGAGAGTCCTGAAGAAATATCCCACGATAAACCTGTGCAACCAAAAGATAAAACTCCCGAAGACGAACATGATACTAAACCTAAACTTGTTGACGATAAACCTAAAGAGACTAAAGACGAACCAACCAAGAAACCTGAAATTGTCAAAATTAAGGATGTTACAGTTATCGACGATAGTAAGAAGGAACCTAAACAGGAGCTTGAAAGTCCTGTAGAAAAACCTACCGAAATATCTGAAGAACCAACAGACAAATCACCAAGCGACGAACATGGTCTTGAAACCAAGCCAGTTGAACATAAACCTGTTGACCTTAAACCTAAAGAACTTAAAGACGAACCAATCAAGGTCCCAGAAATTCTTCAAGTTAAGGATATTACCGTTATCGACGATAGTAAACAGCAACCCGAAAAGGGAGTAGAGAGTCCTGAAGAAATATCTCACGATAAACCTGAGCAACCAAAAGATAAAACTCCCGAAGACGAACATGATCCTAAACCTAAACTTGTTGACGATAAACCTAAAGAGGCTAAAGACGAACCCACCACGAAACCTGAAATTGTCAAAGTTAAGGACATTACAGTTATCGACGATAGTAAACAGCAACCTGAAAAGGTAGTAGAGAGTCCTGAAGATATATCCCACGATAAACCTGTGCAACCAAAAGATAAAACTCCCGAAGACAAACATGATCCTAAACCTAAACTTGTTGACGATAAACCTAAAGAGACTAAAGACGAACCAACCACGAAACCTGAAATTGTCAAAGTTAAGGACATTACAGTTATCGACGATAGTAAACAGCAACCTGAACAGGTAGTAGAGAGTCCTGAAGAAATATCCCACGATAAACCTGTGCAACCTAAAGATAAAACTCCCGAAGACGAACATGATACTAAACCTAAACTTGTTGACGATAAACCTAAAGAGACTAAAGACGAACCAACCACGAAACCTAAAATTGTCAAAGTTAAGCACATTACAGTTATCGACGATAGTAAACAGCAACCTGAACAGGTAGTAGAGAGTCCTGAAGAAATATCCCACGATAAACCTGTGCAACCTAAAGATAAAACTCCCGAAGACGAACATGATACTAAACCTAAACTTGTTGACGATAAACCTAAAGAGACTAAAGACGAACCAACCAAGAAACCTGAAATTGTCAAAGTTAAGGACATTACAGTTATCGACGACAGTAAAAAGGAACCTAAACAGGATCTTGAGAGTCCTGAAGAAAAACCTACCGAAATATCAGAAGAACCAACAGACAAATCACCAAGCGACGAACATGGTCTTGAAACCAAGCCAGTTGAACATAAACCTGTTGGCCTTAAACCTAAAGAACTTAAAGACGAACCAATCAAGGTACCAGAAATTCTTAAAGTTAAGGATATTACTGTTATCGACGATAGTAAACAGCAACCTGAAAAGTTAGTAGAGAGTCCTGAAGAAATATCCCACGATAGACCCGTGCAACCAAAAGATAAAACTCCCGAAGACGAACATGATCCTAAACCTAAACTTGTTGACGATAAACCTAAAGAGACTAAAAACAAACCATACACGAAACCTGAAATTGTCAAAGTTAAGGATATTACAGTTATCGACGATAGTAAACATCAACCTGAAAAGGTAGTAGAGAGTTCTGAAGAAATATCCCACGATAAACCTGTGCAACCAAAAGATAAAACTCCCGAAGACGAACATGATCCTACACCTAAACTTGTTGACGATAAACTTAAAGAGGCTAAAGACGAACCCACCACGAAACCTGAAATTGTCAAAGTTAAGGACATTACAGTTTTCGACGATAGTAAACAGCAACCTGAAAATATAGTAGAGAGTCCTGAAGAAATATCTCACGATAAACCTGTGCAACCAAAAGATAAAACTCCCGAAGACGAACATGATCCTACACCTAAACTTGTTGACGATAAACTTAAAGAGGCTAAAGACGAACCCACCACGAAACCTGAAATTGTAAAAGTTAAGGACATTACAGTTATCGACGATAGTAAACATCAACCTGAAAAGGTAGTAGAGAGTCCTGAAGAAATATCCCACGATAAACCTGTGCAACCAAAAGATAAAACTCCCGAAGACGAACATGATCCTAAACCTAAACTTGTTGACGATAAACCTAAAGAGACTAAAGACGAACCAACCACGAAACCTGAAATTACCAAAGTTAAGGACATTACAGCTATCGACGATAGTAAACAGCAACCTGAAAAGGTAGTAGAGAGTCCTGAAGAAATATCCCACGATAAACCTGTGCAAACAAAAGATAAAGCTCCCGAAGACGAACAAGATCCTAAACCTAAACTTGTTGACGATAAACCTAAAGAGGCTAAAGACGAACCAACCACGAAACCTGAAATTGTCAAAGTTAAGGACATTACAGTTATCGACGATAGTAAACAGCAACCTGAAAAGGTAGTAGAGAGTCCTGAAGAAATATCCCACGATAGACCCGTGCAACCAAAAGATAAAACTCCCGAAGACGAACATGATCCTAAACCTAAATTTTTTGACGATAAACCTAAAGAGGCTAAAGACGAACCAACCACGAAACCTGAAATTGTCAAAGTTAAGGACATTATAGTTATCGACGATAGTAAAGATCAACCTGAAAAGGTAGTAGAGAGTCCTGAAGAAATATCCCACGATAAACCTGTGCAACCAAAAGATAAAACTCCCGAAGACGAACATGATCCTACACCTAAACTTGTTGACGATAAACCTAAAAAGGCTAAAGACGAACCAACCACGAAACCTGAAATTGTCAAAGTTAAGGACATTACAGTTATCGACGATAGTAAACATCAACCTGAAAAGGTAGTAGAGAGTCCTGAAGAAATATCCCACGATAAACCTGTGCAACCTAAAGATAAAACTCCCGAAGACGAACATGATACTAAACCTAAACTTGTTGACGATAAACCTAAAGAGGCTAAAGACGAACCCACCACGAAACCTGAAATTGTCAAAGTTAAGGACATTACAGTTATCGACGATAGTAAACAGCAACCTGAAAAGGTAGTAGAGAGTCCTGAAGAAATATCCCACGATAAACCTGTGCAACCAAAAGATAAAACTCCCGAAGACGAACATGATCCTAAACCTAAACTTGTTGACGATAAACCTAAAGAGACTAAAGACGAACCAACCACGAAACCTGAAATTGTCAAAGTTAAGGACATTACAGTTATCGACGACAGTAAAAAGGAACCTAAACAGGATCTTGAGAGTCCTGAAGAAAAACCTACCGAAATATCAGAAGAACCAACAGACAGATCACCAAGCGACGAACATGGTCTTGAAACCAAGGCAGTTGAACATAAACCTGTTGACCTTAAACCTAAAGAACTTAAAGACGAACCAATCAAGGTCTCAGAAATTCTTAAAGTTAAGGATATTACTGGTATCGACGATAGTAAACAGCAACCTGAAAAGGTAGTAGAGAGTCCTAAAGAAATATCTCACGATAAACCTGTGCAGCCAAAAGATAAAACTCCCGAAGACGAACATGATCCTAAACCTGAACTTGTTGACGATAAACCTAAAGAGGCTAAAGACGAACCAAACACGAAACATGAAATTGTCAAAGTTAAGGACATTACAGTTATCGACGATAGTAAACAGCAACCTGAAAAGGTAGTAGAGAGTCCTGAAGAAATATCCCACGATAAACCTGTGCAACCAAAAGATAAAACTCCCGAAGACGAACATGATCCTACACCTAAACTTGTTTACCATAAACCTAAAGAGGCTAAAGACGAACCAACCACGAAACCTGAAATTGTCAAAGTTAAGGACATTACAAATATCTACGATAGTAAACAGCAACCTGAACAGGTAGTAGAGAGTCCTGAAGAAATATACCACGATAAACCTGTGCAACCTAAAGATAAAACTCCCGAAGACGAACATGATCCTAAACCTAAACTTGTTGACGATAAACCTAAAGAGACTAAAGACGAACCAACCAAGAAACCTGAAATTGTCAAAGTTAAAGATGTTACAGTTATCGACGATAGTAAAAAGGAACCTAAACAGGAGCTTGAAAGTCCTGTAGAAAAACCTACCGAAATATCTGAAGAACCAACAGACAATTTACCAAGCGACGAACATGGTCTTGAAACCAAGCCAGTTGAACATAAACCTGTTGACCTTAAACCTAAAGAACTTAAAGACGAACCAATCAAGGTCCCAGAAATTCTTCAAGTTAAGGATATTACTGTTATCGACGATAGTAAACAGCAACCCGAAAAGGGAGTAGAGAGTCCTGAAGAAATATCTCACGATAAACCTGAGCAACCAAAAGATAAAACTCCCGAAGACGAACATGATCCTAAACCTAAACTTGTTGACGATAAACCTAAAGAGGCTAAAGACGAACCCACCACGAAACCTGAAATTGTCAAAGTTAAGGACATTACAGTTATCGACGATAGTAAACAGCAACCTGAAAAGGTAGTAGAGAGTCCTGACGAAATATCCCACGATAAACCTGTGCAACCAAAAGATAAAACTCCCGAAGACAAACATGATCCTAAACCTAAACTTGTTGACGATAAACCTAAAGAGACTAAAGACGAACCAACCACGAAACCTGAAATTGTCAAAGTTAAGGACATTACAGTTATCGACGATAGTAAACAGCAACCTGAACAGGTAGTAGAGAGTCCTGAAGAAATATCCCACGATAAACCTGTGCAACCTAAAGATAAAACTCCCGAAGACGAACATGATACTAAACCTAAACTTGTTGACGATAAACCTAAAGAGACTAAAGACGAACCAACCAAGAAACCTGAAATTGTCAAAATTAAGGATGTTACAGTTATCGACGATAGTAAGAAGGAACCTAAACAGGAGCTTGAAAGTCCTGTAGAAAAACCTACCGAAATATCTGAAGAACCAACAGACAAATCACCAAGCGACGAACATGGTCTTGAAACCAAGCCAGTTGAACATAAACCTGTTGACCTTAAACCTAAAGAACTTAAAGACGAACCAATCAAGGTCCCAGAAATTCTTCAAGTTAAGGATATTACTGTTATCGACGATAGTAAACAGCAACCCGAAAAGGGAGTAGAGAGTCCTGAAGAAATATCTCACGATAAACCTGAGCAACCAAAAGATAAAACTCCCGAAGACGAACATGATCCTAAACCTAAACTTGTTGACGATAAACCTAAAGAGGCTAAAGACGAACCCACCACGAAACCTGAAATTGTCAAAGTTAAGGACATTACAGTTATCGACGATAGTAAACAGCAACCTGAACAGGTAGTAGAGAGTCCTGAAGAAATATCCCACGATAAACCTGTGCAACCTAAAGATAAAACTCCCGAAGACGAACATGATACTAAACCTAAACTTGTTGACGATAAACCTAAAGAGACTAAAGACGAACCAACCACGAAACCTAAAATTGTCAAAGTTAAGGACATTACAGTTATCGACGATAGTAAACAGCAACCTGAACAGGTAGTAGAGAGTCCTGAAGAAATATCCCACGATAAACCTGTGCAACCTAAAGATAAAACTCCCGAAGACGAACATGATACTAAACCTAAACTGGTTGACGATAAACCTAAAGAGACTAAAGACGAACCAACCAAGAAACCTGAAATTGTCAAAGTTAAGGACATTACAGTTATCGACGACAGTAAAAAGGAACCTAAACAGGATCTTGAGAGTCCTGAAGAAAAACCTACCGAAATATCAGAAGAACCAACAGACAAATCACCAAGCGACGAACATGGTCTTGAAACCAAGCCAGTTGAACATAAACCTGTTGGCCTTAAACCTAAAGAACTTAAAGACGAACCAATCAAGGTACCAGAAATTCTTAAAGTTAAGGATATTACTGTTATCGACGATAGTAAACAGCAACCTGAAAAGTTAGTAGAGAGTCCTGAAGAAATATCCCACGATAGACCCGTGCAACCAAAAGATAAAACTCCCGAAGACGAACATGATCCTAAACCTAAACTTGTTGACGATAAACCTAAAAAGGCTAAAGACGAACCAACCACGAAACCTGAAATTGTCAAAGTTAAGGACATTACATTTATCGACGATAGTAAACATCAACCTGAAAAGGTAGTAGAGAGTTCTGAACAAATATCCCACGATAAACCTGTGCAACCAAAAGATAAAACTCCCGAAGACGAACATGTTCCTACACCTAAACTTGTTGGCGATAAACCTAAAGAGACTAAAGACGAACCAACGAAGAAACCTGAAATTGTCAAAGTTAAGGACATTATAGTTATCGCCGATAGTAAAGATCAACCTGAAAAGGTAGTAGAGAGTCCTGAAGAAATATCCCACGATAAACCTGTGCAACCAAAAGATAAAACTCCCGAAGACGAACATGATACTAAACCTAAACTTGTTGACGATAAACCTAAAGAGACTAAAGACGAACCAACCAAGAAACCTGAAATTGTCAAAATTAAGGATGTTACAGTTATCGACGATAGTAAGAAGGAACCTAAACAGGAGCTTGAAAGTCCTGTAGAAAAACCTACCGAAATATCTGAAGAACCAACAGACAAATCACCAAGCGACGAACATGGTCTTGAAACCAAGCCAGTTGAACATAAACCTGTTGACCTTAAACCTAAAGAACTTAAAGACGAACCAATCAAGGTCCCAGAAATTCTTCAAGTTAAGGATATTACCGTTATCGACGATAGTAAACAGCAACCCGAAAAGGGAGTAGAGAGTCCTGAAGAAATATCTCACGATAAACCTGAGCAACCAAAAGATACAACTCCCGAAGACGAACATGATCCTAAACCTAAACTTGTTGACGATAAACCTAAAGAGGCTAAAGACGAACCCACCACGAAACCTGAAATTGTCAAAGTTAAGGACATTACAGTTATCGACGATAGTAAACAGCAACCTGAAAAGGTAATAGAGAGTCCTGAAGATATATCCCACGATAAACCTGTGCAACCAAAAGATAAAACTCCCGAAGACAAACATGATCCTAAACCTAAACTTGTTGACGATAAACCTAAAGAGACTAAAGACGAACCAACCACGAAACCTGAAATTGTCAAAGTTAAGGACATTACAGTTATCGACGATAGTAAACAGCAACCTGAACAGGTAGTAGAGAGTCCTGAAGAAATATCCCACGATAAACCTGTGCAACCTAAAGATAAAACTCCCGAAGACGAACATGATACTAAACCTAAACTTGTTGACGATAAACCTAAAGAGACTAAAGACGAACCAACCACGAAACCTAAAATTGTCAAAGTTAAGGACATTACAGTTATCGACGACAGTAAAAAGGAACCTAAACAGGATCTTGAGAGTCCTGAAGAAAAACCTACCGAAATATCAGAAGAACCAACAGACAAATCACCAAGCGACGAACATGGTCTTGAAACCAAGCCAGTTGAACATAAACCTGTTGGCCTTAAACCTAAAGAACTTAAAGACGAACCAATCAAGGTACCAGAAATTCTTAAAGTTAAGGATATTACTGTTATCGACGATAGTAAACAGCAACCTGAAAAGTTAGTAGAGAGTCCTGAAGAAATATCCCACGATAGACCCGTGCAACCAAAAGATAAAACTCCCGAAGACGAACATGATCCTAAACCTAAACTTGTTGACGATAAACCTAAAGAGACTAAAAACAAACTAACCACGAAACCTGAAATTGTCAAAGTTAAGGATATTACAGTTATCGACGATAGTAAACATCAACCTGAAAAGGTAGTAGAGAGTTCTGAAGAAATATCCCACGATAAACCTGTGCAACCAAAAGATAAAACTCCCGAAGACGAACATGATCCTACACCTAAACTTGTTGACGATAAACTTAAAGAGGCTAAAGACGAACCCACCACGAAACCTGAAATTGTCAAAGTTAAGGACATTACAGTTTTCGACGATAGTAAACAGCAACCTGAAAATATAGTAGAGAGTCCTGAAGAAATATCTCACGATAAACCTGTGCAACCAAAAGATAAAACTCCCGAAGACGAACATGATCCTACACCTAAACTTGTTGACGATAAACTTAAAGAGGCTAAAGACGAACCCACCACGAAACCTGAAATTGTAAAAGTTAAGGACATTACAGTTATCGACGATAGTAAACATCAACCTGAAAAGGTAGTAGAGAGTCCTGAAGAAATATCCCACGATAAACCTGTGCAACCAAAAGATAAAACTCCCGAAGACGAACATGATCCTAAACCTAAACTTGTTGACGATAAACCTAAAGAGACTAAAGACGAACCAACCACGAAACCTGAAATTACCAAAGTTAAGGACATTACAGCTATCGACGATAGTAAACAGCAACCTGAAAAGGTAGTAGAGAGTCCTGAAGAAATATCCCACGATAAACCTGTGCAAACAAAAGATAAAGCTCCCGAAGACGAACAAGATCCTAAACCTAAACTTGTTGACGATAAACCTAAAGAGGCTAAAGACGAACCAACCACGAAACCTGAAATTGTCAAAGTTAAGGACATTACAGTTATCGACGATAGTAAACAGCAACCTGAAAAGGTAGTAGAGAGTCCTGAAGAAATATCCCACGATAGACCCGTGCAACCAAAAGATAAAACTCCCGAAGACGAACATGATCCTAAACCTAAATTTTTTGACGATAAACCTAAAGAGGCTAAAGACGAACCAACCACGAAACCTGAAATTGTCAAAGTTAAGGACATTATAGTTATCGACGATAGTAAAGATCAACCTGAAAAGGTAGTAGAGAGTCCTGAAGAAATATCCCACGATAAACCTGTGCAACCAAAAGATAAAACTCCCGAAGACGAACATGATCCTAAACCTAAATTTTTTGACGATAAACCTAAAGAGGCTAAAGACGAACCAACCACGAAACCTGAAATTGTCAAAGTTAAGGACATTGCAGTTATCGACGATAGTAAACAGCAACCTGAAAAGGTAGTAGAGAGTCCTGAAGAAATATCCCACGATAGACCCCTGCAACCAAAAGATAAAACTCCCGAAGACGAACATGATCCTAAACCTAACCTTGTTGACGATAAACCTAAAGAGGCTAAAGACGAACCCACCACGAAACCTGAAATTGTCAAAGTTAAGGACATTACAGTTATCGACGATAGTAAACATCAACCTGAAAAGGTAGTAGAGAGTTCTGAAGAAATATCCCACGATAAACCTGTGCAACCAAAAGATAAAACACCCGAAGACGAACATGATCCTAAACCTAAACTTGTTGACGATAAACCTAAAGAGGCTAAAGACGAACCAACCACGAAACCTGAAATTGTTAAAGTTAAGGACATTACAGTTATCGACGATATTAAACAGCAACCTGAAAAGGTAGTAGAGAGTCCTGAAGAAATATCCCACGATAAACCTGTGCAACCAAAAGATAAAACTCCCGAAGACGAACATGATCCTAAACCTAAACTTGTTGACGATAAACCTAAAGACACTAAAGACGAACCAACCACGAAATCTGAAATTGTCAAAGTTAAGGACATTACAGTTATCGACGATAGTAAAAAGGAACCTAAACAGGAGGTTGTAAGTCCTGGAGAAAAACCTACCGAAATATCAGAAGAACCAACAGACAGATCACCAAGCGACGAACATGGTCTTGAAACCAAGGCAGTTGAACATAAACCTGTTGACCTTAAACCTAAAGAACTTAAAGACGAACTAATCAAGGTCTCAGAAATTCTTAAAGTTAAGGATATTACTGGTATCGACGATAGTAAACAGCAACCTGAACAGGTAGTAGAGAGTCCTGAAGAAATATCCCACGATAAACCTGTGCAACCTAAAGATAAAACTCCCGAAGACGAACATGATACTAAACCTAAACTTGTTGACGATAAACCTAAAGAGACTAAAGACGAACCAACCAAGAAACCTGAAATTGTCAAAATTAAGGATGTTACAGTTATCGACGATAGTAAAAAGGAACCTAAACAGGAGCTTGAAAGTCCTGTAGAAAAACCTACCGAAATATCTGAAGAACCAACAGACAAATCACCAAGCGACGAACATGGTCTTGAAACCAAGCCAGTTGAACATAAACCTGTTGACCTTAAACCTAAAGAACTTAAAGACGAACCAATCAAGGTCCCAGAAATTCTTCAAGTTAAGGATATTACTGTTATCGACGATAGTAAACAGCAACCCGAAAAGGGAGTAGAGAGTCCTGAAGAAATATCTCACGATAAACCTGAGCAACCAAAAGATAAAACTCCCGAAGACGAACATGATCCTAAACCTAAACTTGTTGACGATAAACCTAAAGAGGCTAAAGACGAACCCACCACGAAACCTGAAATTGTCAAAGTTAAGGACATTACAGTTATCGACGATAGTAAACAGCAACCTGAACAGGTAGTAGAGAGTCCTGAAGAAATATCCCACGATAAACCTGTGCAACCTAAAGATAAAACTCCCGAAGACGAACATGATACTAAACCTAAACTTGTTGACGATAAACCTAAAGAGACTAAAGACGAACCAACCACGAAACCTGAAATTGTCAAAGTTAAGGACATTACAGTTATCGACGATAGTAAACAGCAACCTGAACAGGTAGTAGAGAGTCCTGAAGAAATATCCCACGATAAACCTGTGCAACCTAAAGATAAAACTCCCGAAGACGAACATGATACTAAACCTAAACTTGTTGACGATAAACCTAAAGAGACTAAAGACGAACCAACCACGAAACCTGAAATTGTCAAAGTTAAGGATATTACAGTTATCGACGATAGTAAACATCAACCTGAAAAGGTAGTAGAGAGTTCTGAAGAAATATCCCACGATAAACCTGTGCAACCAAAAGATAAAACTCCCGAAGACGAACATGATCCTACACCTAAACTTGTTGACGATAAACTTAAAGAGGCTAAAGACGAACCCACCACGAAACCTGAAATTGTCAAAGTTAAGGACATTACAGTTATCGACGATAGTAAACAGCAACCTGAAAATATAGTAGAGAGTCCTGAAGAAATATCTCACGATAAACCTGTGCAACCAAAAGATAAAACTCCCGAAGACGAACATGATCCTACACCTAAACTTGTTGACGATAAACTTAAAGAGGCTAAAGACGAACCCACCACGAAACCTGAAATTGTAAAAGTTAAGGACATTACAGTTATCGACGATAGTAAACATCAACCTGAAAAGGTAGTAGAGAGTCCTGAAGAAATATCCCACGATAAACCTGTGCAACCAAAAGATAAAACTCCCGAAGACGAACATGATCCTAAACCTAAACTTGTTGACGATAAACCTAAAGAGACTAAAGACGAACCAACCACGAAACCTGAAATTACCAAAGTTAAGGACATTACAGTTATCGACGATAGTAAACAGCAACCTGAAAAGGTAGTAGAGAGTCCTGAAGAAATATCCCACGATAAACCTGTGCAAACAAAAGATAAAGCTCCCGAAGACGAACATGATCCTAAACCTAAACTTGTTGACGATAAACCTAAAGAGGCTAAAGACGAACCAACCACGAAACCTGAAATTGTCAAAGTTAAGGACATTACAGTTATCGACGATAGTAAACAGCAACCTGAAAAGGTAGTAGAGAGTCCTGAAGAAATATCCCACGATAAACCTGTGCAACCAAAAGATAAAACTCCCGAAGACGAACATGATCCTAAACCTAAACTTTTTGACGATAAACCTAAAGAGGCTAAAGACGAACCAACCACGAAACCTGAAATTGTCAAAGTTAAGGACATTATAGTTATCGACGATAGTAAAGATCAACCTGAAAAGGTAGTAGAGAGTCCTGAAGAAATATCCCACGATAAACCTGTGCAACCAAAAGATAAAACTCCCGAAGACGAACATGATCCTAAACCTAAACTTTTTGACGATAAACCTAAAGAGGCTAAAGACGAACCAACCACGAAACCTGAAATTGTCAAAGTTAAGGACATTACAGTTATCGACGATAGTAAACAGCAACCTGAAAAGGTAGTAGAGAGTCCTGAAGAAATATCCCACGATAAACCTGTGCAACCAAAAGATAAAACTCCCGAAGACGAACATGATCCTACACCTAAACTTGTTGACGATAAACCTAAAGAGACTAAAGACGAATCAACGAAGAAACCTGAAATTGTCAAAGTTAAGGACATTACAGTTATCGACGATAGTAAAAAGGAACCTAAACAGGAGCTTGAAAGTCCTGAAGAAAAATCTACCGAAATATCTGAAGAACCAACAGACAAATCACCAAGCGACGAACATGGTCTTGAAACCAAGCCAGTTGAACATAAACCTGTTGACCCTAAACCTAAAGAACTTAAAGACGAACCAATCAAGGTCCCAGAAATTCTTAAAGTTAAGGATATTACTGTTATCGACGATAGTAAACAGCAACCTGAAAAGGTAGTAGAGAGTCCTGAAGAAATATCCCACGATAGACCCTTGCAACCAAAAGATAAAACTCCCGAAGACGAACATGATCCTAAACCTAACCTTGTTGACGATAAACCTAAAGAGGCTAAAGACGAACCCACCACGAAACCTGAAATTGTCAAAGTTAAGGACATTACAGTTATCGACGATAGTAAACATCAACCTGAAAAGGTAGTAGAGAGTTCTGAAGAAATATCCCACGATAAACCTGTGCAACCAAAAGATAAAACACCCGAAGACGAACATGATCCTAAACCTAAACTTGTTGACGATAAACCTAAAGAGGCTAAAGACGAACCAACCACGAAACCTGAAATTGTTAAAGTTAAGGACATTACAGTTATCGACGATAGTAAACAGCAACCTGAAAAGGTAGTAGAGAGTCCTGAAGAAATATCCCACGATAAACCTGTGCAACCAAAAGATAAAACTCCCGAAGACGAACATGATCCTAAACCTAAACTTGTTGACGATAAACCTAAAGACACTAAAGACGAACCAACCACGAAATCAGAAATTGTCAAAGTTAAGGACATTACAGTTATCGGCGATAGTAAAAAGGAACCTAAACAGGAGGTTGTAAGTCCTGGAGAAAAGCCAATCGATATATCTGAAGAACTATTAGACAAATCACCCAGCGTTGTCCAAGTAAGTGAAGAAGAAGTTGTGTCTAAAGAACCGTCAGATAGAACACCTTCTGGTGAGCGTAATCTAGAACTCATAACATTGGAAAGTACGAGTACAATCCAGAATATTATATCACGTGAAGTTATAACCAAAGACTATATTGACGAAAAGACCAAGGATACCACACAGGTTACTGACAAATTTCCTAAAGACGAACATGACCGTAAGGACCAACCAGTTGATTGTAGTGACCAATTGAAAAAATCAGAACATATGGATGATCTAACCACAGATAAACATAAACCTATACATAAAGAAGCTGAATGGAAAGTTGGTGATGATAAACCCCTTGAAGCACTAACTGAAAAACCTGAAATTCCTAAAGTTGGAGCCCTTAGGGTTGTCGATAGTTGCAAAGAGGAAACTGACACGGTTACTTCAGAGGATGGATCGGCTTGTAAGAAAGTTTTACCTTACAAATTGACAGACTATGAATCCGACGATGATGCGGATGAATTAGTTAAGGACAATGATTTGGATGGTATACCGCAAGTTGTTAGGGACGCCATTAAGTACCACACACAGGTAGTGTCAACTATTGCACTTCCTCCCGAAATAACTGCGCGTCCTTTTGATGTTCAGAGTTCCTCCGATGATATTAATGTCTTCCAAGGTACCAGTAAAACGTTTATGCAAAAAGTAGAACAAGAGAATTTACATATAACGAAATTCTCACATGTAGAAGACGTTACCCGAGTTATTTCTGAAGTGTTGGAAGTCACACAGAGAATTCGGGAAGACGTCCGTAAATTGAAACCCGATTTAACCCCTACCCCAGAAGGACAATTTTTAACAATGTTTCCATCCATGTCCAGCGATCCACTAATTAAAATTTCTGAAGGTGCCGAAGCTACGCTTGCAACATCTAAGAATGTGGATGAAGTTAGTTCTGATATGCAATTCCTAGTGAAGGATAATGTAGCAGATGAAAGTGATTTAAACGATGCAGATAAGCTAAATGAAAATATTACTCCACCCGTTTCTTCGGGAAGGCAATATTCTGGTGACAGTACGGGGGCATCACGGGTAACACCTACAGAGTTAGCTTCGAGCAACACCGATGCCACAAGTCAGACCAGCTTAAATACGACAAGTTTAACATCCGTATCAGACGCAGTTGATGATTTGAAGTTTGAAAATCAAATTGAAGTAATTCGAAAATCAACTGATGTTCAAAATAATGTTGTAGTAATGAAACAACCAGCCGAAAAAAGTATCAGGTCGTCCAAAGGTCTTAGTTTGAACATAAGTAAAAAATTCTATACCGCAGCTGATTCAAAAATGGATTCATCGGATGAAACGTCACAAGGAAGTGCCTTTCCTATGAGCGACTCCATGAAATTTTCGGAAACAGATGGCGAACCGGCTTCATCTGGAACCGATTCATCGTATCAGGATCCTAGCTATTCAAGACAATCAATAATAACAAGCAAGCACAAAACTTCTTCCCCTCACTCGCACTCGGAGTGCAGTGAGGCACACATTGAATCAATTATTGAGACCAGCCCAAAACGTCCAAGTTATAGCGTGGAAGTCGATGATATAGTTATGAACGATGATATGATAAAAATTATTATGAGAGAACCAAAGAGCGATTCTAAAATTCAAAGCGTTAAGCAAAAGCCCATATCGAAGTCGCCGGTGAAGGTACCGAAAGTACCCACTACCCAGATAATGGAAAGTAAGAGACCAAGTAGAGAATTGACCAAAACATCTCGAATTAAAATGATCAAAAAAGAAATTGATGCTGACGTCAGTTCAGATGAAGAACTTTTAAAAGATGAGATTAAGAAGAGTTCGAAAATAACTAGCACACAGGTGTCGGTTAGTCAGAGGTCATCTAGAGAAGTGAGTTCATATAAAAGTTCTAGAGTAAAATCAATTAAGAAAGAAATCAAAAATGACGTTAGTTCGGATGAAGAGTTGGTCAAGGATGATCCGAAGAAAATCTCAAAGCCGAAAAGTCTAAAACGAACTAGTACTGCTCCCAAACAGGAATCGAATAAAATTTCCCAGATTCCTAAATATTCGAAACAACCGAAGAAAAAACTTGGGGTGGTCCCGATTGATTCTAATAAAATAAAAGAGGAGAACAAGCGAACGTACGAAACGAAATTGTCCAGCAAGCAAACCGTAAGCACAACAAAAACGGTGAGTTCGATGACCAAAACGAGTTCCTCTCGGCAAATTTCCAAATCCACAAGTTCAACGATAGCAAAAGAAACCGAGGAGCTAGTAAGTCAGCCCGTGGCAGCAAAACCGAGAAGTCGGCAAATGCATGGTTACATGCAATCTACTCTATCTCGAGACTTGAAAATAGGAAAAAATGAAATTGAAAAGCACACCAAAGAATTAATAAACGCAAAGATTACGTCGGATCACAAAAAGATAAGAGATAAACATGATGTCGAAAATACAAATGTGAAAACCAAAAAATCTAAAAAAATGGATGACCCTAAAAAACCATACGAAAGTCCTTACAAACGCATTTACGAACGAAGAACTATATCGTCAGAGAACAAAGTCTCGTCGAGAGAAGATACCCCAGTCAAATCTATCGAGAAGGACGTAAGTGCCGAATCCAGTCCAAGAATGAGCAGAAAACTTCTTCACGATACGGAATTACTGAAAGCGGATATAACTTCTGCAAAAAAGCATGTTCAACAAACAAGAGTACTGTCAAAATCTCAAGGTAGTTACAGCGTAACTTCTTCTCATACGAAAGAAACGACAGCCATGTCTAAAACTAGCAAAAGCGTTTCAACGGTAAAAAGTGAAATTAAAACCTCTAAAGAAATGTCAACATCAAAAATTCATCACGTTGCCGCATCAGAATATATCCGAAGAGAATCTCCGTCTCCAACAAAAATCCGCCGTACCATACCTATGGATCAAGTTAGAAAGGACTTGGTTGTAGGAAAACCGTCCAGAAAACCGTCATATTTTGACAAAACCGTCCCAATTTCCGACCGCGAACGTAGTCAATCCGTTATACCGACCTCACATCTTGATAAAACCTTAGAATGTCAATTAATTGAACGTAGCTTAACTCCGAATTCGCTACCCGGAAGTCCCATAAGAAGAGTTCATTCCGTAAATGGTGGAACTCAGGTTTTGACATCGGAAGTATTCAAACGAACGCACGACTTGACCGGTTCCATCGAAGTAATTTACAAGCAACCGTACGAAAATATAAAAAAAACATCTTCGGCTTTAAGAACTGAAGGTGAGCTTTCATTAATTGACACCACCGATTCGAGCTTATCAGAATCGGTTGCACTACCATCATCACTTTCCGATCACGACATGAGTTCTGATGCCAACGGTCGCCTCAAATCAACATCACCGTTATCACCAAAAACAAAAAAGTCTTTAGAATCAATATATGAAGCGAAACATCGCATTTCAGATTTGGCCATGTTTTCCAAAACTTTGGAACAATTCAATACGGAACCTTTTAAATCTTTACAAGACAGTAGACAGCCGACCATCAGCGAAGAAGCGAGTGTTTCGCTTCCGAGGCAGTTGCTGATGTCACAATACAAAGAAGATCAAGATCACTTTAAAATTAGCGTTCTTACTCGTGAATCCGAAAGCACGGTAAAAACACTGGAAAGTTACGAACAAGTAATGGAAGCTTGCAAGAGAGAATACGAAGCAAAGCAGGAAAACATTTCAGGTATCACAATTTCTGTGTTGCCTAGTAAATCATCCCCACTGCCTGTCTGCAGCATGGCTTCTCCAAATGCAACACTTGACGAGGTATTTGATTAATTCCCCATTGTCTAATTGTTATTTTTGAAAGTAGTTTTTCTTTTGTACAAATCTGATTAAGCAATACCTAAATTTGCCTAACTGTGACGTAGATATTAGAATTAGAAATTAACTGAGAGCAGCATTCTCTTCAGGTAAGGTCTACCATGCACGTTTTAATATTTTTAAAGTACATGGCGATACATATTTATCATGTAAATTATATAATTTGATTTTATTTTTGTAAATAGGACATTTAAAATAATAATGCTGGGCACAAACGCTAACGTGCCTCTAATTGCCATAACGCCAGAAGCCGAAGAAGATGACGATCATAACTATTTAAGCTTGGTTGAAGTATTAACCGATTCCGAAATGTTGGATCTTGATGTAGCGGTTACTAAAAACCGAAAGAAGACTAAACAATCGCCATCTAAACTAAAAATTAAACTTGACGAAGCAACAACCGACGTCGAAGACATGGAAGCGTCCGAAGACGATTCCTGCGATCCTTTCGTAAAGGAGACCCAAATATCTCCTACCGCAGATTTTGGTATTTTCAAAGAGACTCATAAAATGAAAACCAAAAACAATAAGGGCAAGAAAAAATTGCACACCCAATCATCCACAACGAACGAACCCGTTTTTGACAATCTCAACGAACCCTCGATCAATGAGGTGAATACGGATTACGAAGATTGCTATGCATCCGACAGCGACGTTAATGCTGTTCCCGAAATTGTATTCACCGAAGATTTTTTGGAATCATCCAAAGTCTTCGATCGAGATACAACAGAAACTTTGAAAGTGTCTCCCGCTGTAACCCCATGCGTATCCGACGAGGAAAGCATAAGGAAGAATTTCAAACCGAAATATCTTTACGCTTCGGTAAAATCCGACAAAAATAATATAACTGATGTTGAAACTTTGGGAACAGATTCAGACGAAGACGTCACAAATAAGAATCAGAACAAAAAAATGAGACGCAAGAAGCCGAGACAAAAAGCGAAATCCAAAAAATCTTTAGTTGTATTTGACGCCGAGGACGAAGGATTAACTGAAACCGAAAACTTTGATGATCCCGAGTTGCCGGCTTATTTGGAAGCAGATATCGTTAAAACTACGAATTCTGATTTCAAAATTCAATTTTTCGAACAAAATAAAACTAAATTAAGTTTACCGCCAGTGGACGAAGACGCCCATACTGATATGGAAGCTTTAGATTCATCGGAAGAAGAAAAGGAATACAGCGGTATTCAAATTGCAGTCGTACGAAAGGTTCGTAAGGATTCCGAAACAGACGAAGAAGTCGTAAGTGGAGCCGATAACGAAGGCTATCATAAATCACCATCATTGCAAGATTTGGTTTTACCAAAACCATTTAGAAAAGTAATTTCACTTACAGAGAAAAGTGATAAACCAACTATAACGCTTACCATGTTGGACGACGATGCGGAAATCGGTTTGGACGGAAAGTATGAAGCTCCAACGACTGACGAGGAATACTTTTCCGATACGGAAGCTCTGCTGTATGCTGCTACTTTGAGTCGTGGTCCGACACCAGAAATTTCAATTTTCGATTACGGTTTTGAAGATTCCAAGGAAGCCTTGAAAATTAGAGACTTTCATTTACATTCAGCTTCTTCTTCCATTGTAGACGCACTCACGGATACCGAAGATATAACTTTACTGAATAAACGGCTAGCTAAGAAGCCAAAACAATTTGGTTCCACGTTAGAGATTGCACAGAGGGATGACAATCCTCTTACCGATACCGAAGATATCTTCATTGGCAACGAAACGAATTTCCTCGAAGTTAATAATCAGAGAGAGGACGATTTGACGGATGTTGAGAATATGGCGATCTCGGACGATGACGAAGAATATGGAAATTACGAGAAAAATAGACCTTTTTCGGTTACTCCGACATGCATGCGGGAAATGGAAGGAGAGACGATTTTGTCCCGAGACGGAAATGGGACATTTTCCAACAAAATGCGCTTGGATAATAACAAACGGGTTCTTCGTGTTTCCGATGCACCGGCCAGTCCCATGCTGACGGACACCGAAGAGCTAGCTGCATCAGCAGATGAGGACGCACGGGTAGATACGGAAGCAGTTGAAATTCCGAAAGAGTTGAACGATAATTCTTCGAATGTTTTCAATCAAAGCAGTAGCAAGTTTAAGATTGATCCCGCCGATCCTGTATTGTATTTGCGTGGCGGCTATCGCGAGGTTCATACCGATACCGAAGACATGAACGTATCGGATGACGAAGAACACAAATGCAAATTTGTAAAAAAGGTTAGTGTGGATATTTTGGGCGAAGATAAAGTTTTGTTGTCGACAAAAAATTTGTGCGTTAATTGGCGAAGTTGTCCAGCTGGGGTGGACTTGCGGAACAGGAAAGGTAATATTCAAAAAGTAGACGCTAGTGACTGTTTGCAGTTTATGATAGAACCGTTAGAAGCTAAAATTTTCACAACGGAATTTATAGTTAAAATTAACTCCCGTCCAAACACGTTAGTAACCATCCTGTATTGGGAAATTCCTTTCAGTTTCTCACTTCCAAACACCGAAAATGCCGTATATTTGGTGGGAAACACTACGCTGATTAACGAATTGCCCGATACCGAAGAAAAAGAAGAGCTCAACAAAGACGATATTTTGTTCTTGGTCAAAGAAAAATTGAAAGGAAAGCGATACAGCATAGACTTGACGATTGGAGAAAATAAATTTGAGTTTGATATTGAAAATATCTGTAAATTTTTAGAACAAAAAGGTATTTAACGGGTGGGTTGCTTCAATTTCAGGTATATCTTCTAAATTTTTTAGTGAAAATGCACAGAATATTGTCGGTGTTAGATTTTCCACAGTAGAAATTTAGAAAAGTAAAAATATCTATTTTACGCACTTCTTATTAGTTTTAGTTGCTTATAAGATACCTCAAATGTAGTTCTTGTTTGGCTTCAAATTTGGTGGTAAGTGGTACCTTTAGTTTAGAATAAGTAGTATAACTATGCAGCACTGTACATTATAATAATTGTGATTGTCTTGTTTCGAAATTGAAATGTTATTAATAATAGATTTCATTTTACTTTTAGAGTGGAATACCTCTGGCAAGCCCGAAGAGCCCGTCTTCTCCGGAGGATTTTCACCAGTAGCTGCAGTACAAGGTAAGAATTTTTGAATTTTGTGTAAATGAACCAAATTGATCGTTGCAAGCGTTTTCTCAACGCGATCTAAAGTGGAAAGCAATAAAAGGCATAATAACTGAGACAGTGAGACCGTTTCATATTTTTCATCAAACTTTTGATTTAGGAGCATATCCATCATTAACCATTTTATTTTTAAGTGTTGCTTTTATTAGAACATCATCTTTTTATTTTTATAATTATCATCAACATTGCGCGCTTAATTTATAAATCCAGAGAATGCTTTTAACGTACATTTAACGCCTCCTTCACGTTTTTAAGATTAAACTGCCTTATTCTGATTTGAAATGCTAACGGTTAACACACGGTAACTCGATCGGTTAATCGTGTTAATTCATCACTTCATCACTTGCTTAACCGATCGAGTTTACGGTTGGTCTAACTTTTAGCGAATCACTTTATTCTAGGGCCGTTAAGCAATAATCGTTAACACAATTAACAGCATGAGCATGATGTCAGGTGTGTCTAGTTTCTAGTAAATCGTAATTTTTAACATTTTTATGTTCGTTTTGCAAAGCACTAACAGATTGTAAATAATTTAATTGGCACACGATATGCTTTTAATGATCGGCTCTACTAAATGCGTTTGATTTTTTAACACAATCACTTGGGTGGGGGGGGGAGCTTCTGCGCATGTCACTAGAATAGCTTTAGATAAGAAGAACGGTTAATGAAGAATGAAGAAAGCAAGACTCACTCGATCGATCTAATATTCTAACATAACAAAATACAATATTTTCTTAAAACATAAAACAGGAAGAAACGCAAGAAGAATGTTTGGATCGGTGCTTGTGTACCTAATATTGTCACGAACGCAAAATTAACAAAATCGGTGGTGCTTTGCTAAAATTTTGTAAAATGTGGGCTTACTACCGGCAAGCTAGCTTTGCTTCACTCTAGTATTTGAAGGTTAATTTTTTGGTCACATTTGTAACCAACTCTTTATTATTTTTTTTTAATTTTTCATTCACAATCCATTGGCCAACATTAGAAAAGAATCCATCGAGTATCAAAACAAAAACTATTTAAGCAAAGAAAGAAAGGTTATTTTAGTTATGGCTAAATATTCTTACTGACAGACCAGGTTAATGCGTTAATTTTAGTATAAATTGCAATACCACGAGACATATCGGAAATTTTGTTGTCAGATTCCAAATCCATGGACGCACCAAACGTATCGTACGAAAGTGCTCTATTGAAGTCGCCCAATCGCAGTAATCCCGTTACCTTTTATTCCGATTACAAAAAACATTCCTACACCCAAATTAACGAAATGCTAGATCGCATGCTAACGGAAGTCGAACAGCAGGAAAAACTATTTTCTTTAGATCTAGATATATTGGAAAAAAGCGACGATTCTTATATCAACACTTTGGAGTTAGTTCCGTCAACCGATGCGTTATTAGAAATTCCAATAAAAAAAATCGTTAAAATACCAAAAGTCTACGAAACCACCCACAGCATCATTTTGGACAAACCTAACCCCCAAGAGGATTTGATCAAATTTGAGGACTCCGATACCTCTCGGGCCGAGTCCAATATCGCCAACACGTCGACTTTAGAAAAGCTGGAAGAATCTATTAAGAAACTAACAATGGAATTTGAAAACGACGAAACGGAACCTCTCCTAAATTTAATCCAACAAATGGAAAATGACACTATCTACGAAACCATGCATTTCGGTGAAGCTAATCGAGCTTCCAGCGAGAGCAGCGACGTATCCGTTGATTATTATCCCTTGGATTGGGAGGAACCCAAGGAACACTATTATGAGCCAATCGAAAATCGCATGAACCACCCGAGGAACGACATTTGGTGGGAAGGAACGTACAGAAATTTAAGCGTGGTGCCCGAAGAAGACGAAGAAAATGCCAGTCTGGTCGGCAATTTTTCCAATAAAAGCTTTGAAATGAAACCAGTAATCGACAAAATTAAAAAAGAGGATATTTACCATAGTCCTTGTAGTTCCTCCAGTTCGGACACAACCGACGACGAAAGTTGGAATCACCAAAAAACCATTAAGGCGGAAATTAAACTTTTGGTAAAAACCACCGATAGAGGGAAGGAAGAGATAGAAATTCGTTCGGTACGAGAATTCGTCAACGATGATCGCGATTCCAGCAACGACAATAAAAAAAAATTGAAATTTAAAATTGTAAACGAAAACACGAACAATCCCGTATTCACACTACCCCGTTTATTTATTCGATCGATCGAAACCGACTCTCCGACGACGTCTTCTAGCTCAACCAATTTGGTCGGCGGGAAAGAAGGTCCCAATCGTAACGAATTGGTAGCAACTCCAACCAGCCAGTTTCCTTTAGAATTTAATCCACTTAATTTTTGTAGTTACGAAGATCTCCTCAATCCTCCAACTCAGTCCAAAAATGTTCTAGTGGGAAATAATAAATTTGACCTGTATGCTAACAAACCTTTCTATCCGTGCTATAATTTGGTAAAGTCCTCATCATATCCGACCACCACAACCACGTTGAGCCCCGACAATCCTCCTAAAATTCCAGAAGCGTACTGCGATTGGCTTTCTCAAACGGAAGAAGAAAGTAGAGGTAAAGTGAAGTTTGTCCGTGCTAAAACTGATCCGCATGGAGTTTTTTGTAGTTAGTTTTTGAGACTAACTGTGTTTTGCAATTATTATGAAATCGTGTATTTTTTTAAAATTATAAATTGTGCATTAGCTAGAACCAAAACTGCAGTAAGGATATTTTAACTGTAGGTAGTTTAAATTAAGGTGAAGCTCTAGTAGTTAGGACGCTTTTTGGAGTCGCATGTTCTTGCAGGAATTTCGACCTCGACCTCAAAACCTTTAGCTAGTCCAGAAGACACCCAACATTTATTAGGAACTCCAATAGAACATAAAATTATTTATACTCAACCCGTAACCGGTTTATCGATTGTTCAAGACGTTTTATCGAAAAATATAAAACCCGTCATTGAACAAACTAACGCTTTAATTAATTCCGAATCTATACCAGAACCGTACAACGAATCGACCCATAAGTTAATATACGCTCAGCGCGAACCACGACAGGAAAAGATTGTTGGGAAACTTTCCAAAAAATCTGTTAGCCGGGATTCTAGTCGCGAGGATGAAAAGAAACGAAAAAGTTTCTTGGTATCACTCAAAACATTTGTTGGAAAATCCTTGGAATCCGATTCCTCCGAATCTGAAAAATTGCCTAGAAAAGAAAAGAAAAAGAAAGACAAAAAGAAGAAGAAGCCTAAAGGTGCGGTAGATTTACCTCCGGAATCGCCTAGCAAAGTTGGAAAACCCAGACTACCCACACCTCCTGCAGACTCCAAATTTGATGATATACCTTATATGGAATCATCTATCACGGAGTTACCACCCACAGAGAAAATCACAAAGTCTACCATGCGTGTTACTCAATCAGCAATGGACGATGCTTTGCGCATTAAACCTCCAAACAATAAAATTCCCCGAGATATTAAAATGGCAACCACCTATTTGATCCAAAACGAACTTTACTTCCCCGGATGGCATGACGATCCACATAACGTTAACAAAACTCAAATCATGCCTGAACCCGAACCAGAACCTACAATTGTTACGCCAAAAGTAGCCCGAAAACCAGCTGGTTTCTTTAACTTATTTGGAAAATTAACCAAAGAAGTTGAAGAATCAGACGAAGATCGATCCGAAAGTATCATAGAAAAACACGATCGAGAGCTATCAAAGGAAGGCCCGACAAAAGAAAGGTCCATGACGCCGCAAGAAATCAGAAAGAAAAAAAAATTAGAATCAGATGACAGCGAAAGCGACAGTAGAAAGCGTGGTCTTTTTGGAAAGTTTAAAAAATCAAAGAAAACCGACACCAAAACTCCCACAAAATTAATTCTATCAGATAACACATTAAAATCTATGGACGACAGTAAAACATTCATAACGCAAGAAGTGTCCAATTACCATGACGTGAGACCTTTGACAACTCAAAAACCAATTCCATCTTTGGAAAAAGTTGATGAACCAAAAGTTGTCACTGAAATTAAAACAACAGTTCAAGCGCCACTCGTCGAAACAATCGAAACTTCCAAATCCGTTACGACGGTCCGTCTTCCTAAAACCGAAATTATTCAAAAAATTGATATCGACAAAAGGGAAACGGAAAAACCGAAAGACACATTTATTCCTACACCGAGTCCGTTGCCTCAAAAAGTTTTGGAAGACATGCACAACACTACAAACTTCATTGGAATTGAAGTTGCTAAATTTGAAGACGTTCGACCAATAATTATTAAACCTGTTGAAGCCGAAAATAAACCCGAAGAAAAAGGTAGTAAAGATCCCAAACGGCTTAGTGGAATATTTGGAATTTTTGGAAAGAAATCGAAGAAAGAAGAAATCGATTCTGCCGATCTAGCAACAGAATCAAAAGTTCCTTTAACAGACACGCAAAATGTATTGCGAAATATAACCAACACTACTGACTTTTTGGATGAAGAAATACGAAGATACCATGATGTTCGACCAACACAACAAGAAATTATTATGTCGCCGACCGATATCAAAGAAGTGAAAAAAATTACCGCCCCAAAAATATTTCGTAAGTCGCCTAAACGAGAAGCATCTGTCGAGAAAGAAAAACCTAAGAAAGTTGATCCAATTCCAGCAGAAACGGAAAAGATTTCGGAAGGCAAAAGGAGCGTCTCTCCTCCTGAGATAAAAGAAAAGAAAATTACAAGCCCCAAAATATTTAGCAAGTTAGTGAAAAGAGATTCGTCCGTTGAAAAGGATAAGTCCAAAAAAGTCGATTCACCGGTGCCAATTGGTACTGTAAAGGTGCCACATGATATCTTACAAACTGAAAAGTTTTTGGATGAAGAAATTAATAGACACGAAGACGTTCGACCAGCACCAGCTGTGGATGTTGTTTCGCCCGTAGAGAAAAAGATTACCAGTCCTAAAATTTTTGGAAAAGCGGCTAAACGAGATTCTTCTATGGATAGAGCAACGCCTCTTCCAGCAACCATAAACAAAGACACAGAAAATTTCCTATCGGAAGAAATTAAAAGACACGAAGATGTACGAATGGCACAATCTGCAGTGGTTACTTCGCCTGAAAAAACTAAACAAGTCAAAAAAATTACAAGTCCTAAATTGGTGGCAAAATTACTGAAACGAGAGCCATCTGCTGAGAAAGAAAAACCTAAAAAAGTTGACCCGGTGTTAGCAGTTCCGATAGAAACTTTTGTGAAAGACACCGAAAATTTCCTGCAGGAAGAAATTAAACTACACGAAGATGTAAAGCTTGTTACGACTGCACCTCCTTTGCTTGATGATAAATCTTCCAAGCAACAGAGAGAAAAGATCTTTGGAAAATCTCCTAAAAAGGAGGCTTCCCAAGAAACAGTTGAAACTAAAACAGTTCTGCTAAGGGAGACGCCGGCGTCGCCATCAAAATCACCAACGAAAGATAAAAAGAAAGAAAACAGAAGAAGCGGTTTGTTTAGCCTCTTTGGCAAGAAATCCACGAAAGATGAATCGTCAGATACAGAAACTGAAAGCAAAGAGCAACCGAAACCTTATTCGGACGAAACAATGCAATACATGAACGACAGTACAAACTTTTTAACGGAGGAAGTGAGAAGATATGAAGACGTAAAACCAGTTATTGTTGAAGTTTCGCCCAAAAAGAAAGTGAAAGATAAGAAGGTGGAATTCGTAGTCGTAGCAAAGCCCGATGTGAGCGACCAAGAGCAACCAATTGAAAAATTAATCATTAAAGAAGTGAAACCTTCTGAGACGACTACACAGTCAGTTGTGACTCCTTTATCGCAAGAAACTGTGCAATATATGAAAGATTCTACAAATTTCTTAGACGAAGAAATTAAGCGATTTGAAGATGTCAAACCCGTAATAATTAAAACCGAACTAAAAGAAGAAGAGCCTGAAAATAAAGAAGAAAAGCAAGAGGATAAAAAAGGACTGTTTGGATTATTTGGCAAAAAGCATAAGAGAGAAAAATCAGTTGATAAAACTGTCACCAAAACGATTCAACCCGTAACCCAAGAAGTTCAACAAACAATGAAAGACTCTTCAGACTTTTTGCATACGGAGGTTAAAAAGTTTGAAGATGTCAAACCTTTAATAGACAAATCTAAGGCAGATATAAAGGAAATAGAAGAAGTTCAAATAAAAGTTGCACCAATTGAGGCAACCGTGAAAGTAGACAAAGAGGAAGTTGAAGTAAAGCCGATAGAAGAAAAAATTGATTCAAAATCCGAAAAGAAAGGACTTTTCGGATTATTTGATAAAAAACCCAAACGAGATAAATCGGTAGAAAAAACAGTGGCCAAAGAAATTGTAACTTCAGTCACAGTTCCTCTTTCACGGGAAGTAGTCCAACATATGAGCGATGCTTCTTCTTTCTTGAAAACCGAAGTAGAGAAATTTGAAGATGTGCGCCCAATAATTCTGAGCCAAACTGAAGATCTCCAAATTGAAAAATCTATTGAACCGATCGCTACATCTATCACCAAGGAAGTTAAAATTGCTCCAGTTGAGCAAATCGTGGACGAAAATTTACAAACAAAAGAAGAAAAACAAGAACAGAAAAAAGGAATCTTTAGTTTGTTTGGTAAAAAGCACAAACGAGATAAATCGATTGATAAGACTATTCCGAAAGAAGAGACTTTATCTGCCAAGCCCCTGTCCGAAGAGGTGGTGCAACATATGAAAGACTCTTCATCTTTCTTAAAAACTGAAATAGAGAAATTTGAAGACGTTAAAGCAACCTATCAAATAAAATCTGGAAGTGTTCAAATCCTAAAGAAGATTGAACCTACGGAAGCCATCACTAAAGAAATCATTGTAGCTCCCATCGAAACTTCCACGGACTTGTCCAAGGAAACTGAAGAAGAAAAACAGAAGAAAGGCATCTTTAGTTTGTTTGGTAAAAAACATAAACGAGAAAAGTCTGTTGATAAAACAACTCCCAAAGAAAAAATCATTATTGAGCCTTCTAAGTTAACTCAACCTCTTTCGCCAGATGTTGTCAAAAACATGAACGATTCAACATCTTTCTTAAAAACCGAAATCGAAAAGTACCATGACGTTAAACCAATAATTATAGTGAGTCAATTGAAAATTACTAAGCAAGAACCATTAACAACTGAAGAAATATCTCAAAAGAAACCCGAGCAAGTTGAAATTGTCATTAAAAAAGAAATTAAAACAACTGATCTCACCCAAGCAGCTCCCGTAAAAGATCAGAAAGAAGAAGAACAACAAAAAGAGAAAGAACAGAAAAAAGGAATTCTCAATTTATTCGGTAAAAAGCCCAAACGTGATAAGTCAGTTGATAAAGCTGTTACAAAAGAAGTAGTTACTTCACCCCCACTCCCATCTTTACAGCCCCTTTCTCAAGAAGTCGTTAAACATATGGACGACACATCATCTTTCTTGAAAACTGAAGTAGATAAATTTCACGACGTCAAACCCTTAATTATACCAGCTAAAGAAACTGTACCTGTGAAAATTGAAGCAGAACAGATTATTTCTCAAAAAATAACACAGCTTGTTGAATCAATTCCTAAAGAAGAAATCTTACCAATTCCTTCCGAAACTGTTGCTAAGCAAATGGAAGACTCGACTAACTTCTTAAAAGAAGAAATTGAAAGGTATCATGATGTAAGGCCTCTCATTATTACAACTACATTAGTCAAAAGAGAGCCAATTGTTATAGAAGAAAAGCCAGCTACTAAAGAAGAAAATCCAGCTACCAAAGAAGAAAAGCAAGAAACCAAAAAAGGTATTCTTGGTGGTTTGTTCGGTAAAAAGCATAAACGCGACAAGTCTATCGACAAAACTGTTATTACTAAAGAAGGTTCTCCAATTCCATCTGCTCGGCCTCTTTCACAAGAAATTGTTAAAGATATTGGCGAATCTTCATCAATCTCAAAAACTGAAATTGATAAACTACCAGAAGGAATCGAATATAAGAAAATTTATATTAATGAAGAAACTGGAGAAACAAAAGTAGAAAAAGCATTGCTAACAGAAATTCCCCAAACTTCAGACTTCTTGAAAGAAGAAATTGATAGATATCATGATGTTAAACCTATAGTGATTAAACAAGTGTCCACTGCTGTAGAAATTCCAGCCGTTAAGGATGGAAAGCAAATAATACAAGACGAAATTAAAGAAGCAAAACAATCACCTAAAAAAGGAATTCTTGGGGGATTATTTGGTAAAAAACATAAACGAGATAAATCAATTGATAAACCTATTCCATTTATTCAGCTTATGTCGCCAGAAATGATCAAAAACATTGATGATACTTCCGGTTTCTTAAAAACAGAAGTAGACAGATTCGAAGATGTTAGACCTATAATAACGTCACCTACCTCTCAGGGAGAAGTACCAAAACAAATAGAAATTCAAAAAATTTATATTGTCGATCAAACTGCACCATCAGAAGTAAAAAAAGAAACTAAAACAACAGCGCAACTCCCTGAAGCAGAAATTAAACCCGTGGAATCTTCGAATTTCTTAAAAGAAGAAATCGATCGATTTCACGACGTTAAGACTACTGGGATTAAAAAAGAATCAGTTGTTGAAGCAAAACCGGTTATCAAAGAAGAAAAAGCAATAACAAGGGAAGAAAAACCCATAGAAGAAGAATCACCTAAAAAGGGAATTCTAGGTGGACTGTTTGGTAAGAAACAAAAACGAGATAAATCTGTAGAAAAGACTCTTCCACCTACTCAACCTCTATCACCGGAAGTTATTAAAAATATGGACGACGCTTCAGGCTTCTTAAAAACAGAAGTAGCTAAGTTTGAAGACGTTAGACCTATAGTAGTGCCATCCACTGCGGAAGTAAAAGTTCCAAAGTTAGTAGAAGTTCAAAAAATCTATATTGTTGATCAAACTGCACCAGTACTGGAAGAAAAAGAAACTAAGACCACTCAACCTCCTGAAACGGAACCATTCCGTATAGAAGAATCTTCCAATTTCTTAAAAGAAGAAATTGATAGGTATCACGACGTTAAGCCTACTCTGATTAAAAATGAAGTCACTATTGAAGAAAAGCCAGCTCTTAAGGAAGAAATAACAGTCCTTAAAGAAGAAAGACCAACAATCCAAGATGAAATCAAAGAAGCAAAGCAATCTCCTAAAAAGGGAATACTTGGTGGGTTATTCGGTAAAAAACATAAACGAGATAAGTCTGTTGATAAATCAGATATTTCGGCTTCACTTCCATCTACCCAGCCTCTGTCTCCAGAAGTAATTCAAAACATTAATACTTCTACTTATTTCTTAAAAACGGAAGTTGATAAATTTGAAGATGTAAGGCCAATTGTTGTCGCACTTAAACCGGATGTCAAAGAACCGATGCAAGTAGAAATTCAAAAAATTTACATTGTAGAACAACCTGGACCAGTAAAAGAAGAAAAAGAAACTAAAACCATGGAACCTCTTGAAACAGAACCTTTCCGTATAGAAGAATCTTCTAATTTCTTAAAAGAAGAAATTGATAGGTATCACGACGTTAAGCCTACCCCGATTAAAACAGAAGTCACTGATGGAGTAAAACCAATTCTTAAGGAAGAAATTGCAGTTCTTAAAGAAGAAAAGTTAACAATCCAAGATGAAATCAAAGAAGCAAAGCAATCTCCTAAAAAGGGAATTCTTGGTGGGTTATTCGGTAAAAAGCAAAAACGAGATAAGTCTGTTGAAAAATCAGACATCTCTTCTCCACTTCCATCTGTACAGCCTCTTTCTCCAGAAGTCATTCAAAATATGAATACTTCTACTTCTTTCTTAAAAACAGAAGTTGATAAATTTGAAGATGTAAGGCCAATTGTTGTCGCACTTAAACCGGATGTCAAAGAACCGATGCAAGTAGAAATTCAAAAAATTTACATTGTAGAACAACCTGGACCAGTAAAAGAAGAAAAAGAAACTAAAACCATGCAACCTCTTGAAACAGAACCATTCCGTATAGAAGAATCTTCCAATTTCTTAAAAGAAGAAATTGATAGATATCACGACGTTAAGCCTACCCTGATCAAAAAAGAACCCATTACCGAAGAAAAACCAGTTATCCCTGTAGCAATAGCTGTTCTAAAAGAAGAAAAGTCAACAATTCAAGATGAAATTAAAGAAGCAAAGCAATCTCCTAAAAAGGGAATTCTTGGTGGGTTATTCGGTAAAAAGCAAAAACGAGATAAGTCTGTTGAAAAATCAGACATCTCTTCTCCACTTCCATCTGTACAGCCTCTTTCTCCAGAAGTCATTCAAAATATGAATACTTCTACTTCTTTCTTAAAAACAGAAGTTGATAAATTTGAAGATGTAAGGCCAATTGTTGTCGCACTTAAACCGGATGTCAAAGAACCGATGCAAGTAGAAATTCAAAAAATTTACATTGTAGAACAACCTGGACCAGTAAAAGAAGAAAAAGAAACTAAAACCATGGAACCTCTTGAAACAGAACCTTTCCGTATAGAAGAATCTTCTAATTTCTTAAAAGAAGAAATTGATAGGTATCACGACGTTAAGCCTACCCCGATTAAAACAGAAGTCACTGATGGAGTAAAACCAATTCTTAAGGAAGAAATTGCAGTTCTTAAAGAAGAAAAGTTAACAATCCAAGATGAAATCAAAGAAGCAAAGCAATCTCCTAAAAAGGGAATTCTTGGTGGGTTATTTGGTAAAAAACACAAACGAGATAAGTCTGTTGATAAAGCAGATATTTCGGTTCCGCTTGCATCTGTTCAACCTCTATCTCAAGAGGTTGTGCAGAATATTAAGGATTCTTCCTCTTTCCTCCAAACTGAAGTAACTAAATTTGAAGACGTAAGACCACTCGCTGTCACAATTAAAACAGATGTCATAGAACCAAAGCAGGTAGAAATTCAAAAAATTTACATTGTCGAACAATCTCTACCAGCAAAGGTAGAAAAAGACACTAAAATCTCCAAATCTCTCGAAACAGAAATTAGCCACCTACCAGAATCATCGAACTTCTTAAAAGAAGAAATTGACAGATACCACGACGTTAAGCCTATAGCTGTTAAATCTGAGTTAACTGAAAAAGAAGCAATCGTAAAAGAAGAAAAGTTAGTCGAAGAAGAGAAATCATCTAAAAAAGGAATTCTTGGTGGGTTATTTGGTAAAAAACATAAACGTGATAAATCAGTTGAAAAATCAGTTACATCACCTCCTGTTCAACCTCTTTCACCGGAAGTTATCACAAACATCGGTGATGCTTCGTCTTTCTTGAAAACGGAAGTAGATAAGTATCATGATGTTATGCCAATATTGCCGGTACCGCATAAACCTGAAGAAGTAAACGCACCAAAAGAAGTCGAAATTCAAAAAATTTATATTGTCGAGCAAGCCGCCCCGGGCAGCTTACAGGAAGAAATTCCAACTGTCCAGCCCGAAGTAGAAGCTAACTACAAGGAGGATGCTTCCAGTTTCCTAAAAGAAGAAATTGATAAGTACCACGATGTTAAACCAATAATTATCAAAGAGTCTGAAGTAAAAGCAGAAAGTGAACCTAAAGAAGAAAAACAAGAAGAGAAGAAAGGATTGTTTGGGTTATTTGGTAAAAAACATAAGCGTGATAAATCGGTTGAGAAAACCGACAAGTCCAAAGAAAGTACAGTCTCTAAAGTTCCAACTCCTCAAGCTCCTTCTCAAGAAGTTTTGCAACAAATAATTGACTCTTCTTCGTTCTTGCAGACTGAAGTGCAAAAATATGAAGATGTCAAAGCTTTGCAACCTAAAGTTGACATCACTGAAGCAAAAGGGGAAGTAAAACTTGCCCAAGGAAAAGTCAAGAAGGCAGTCACTATTGTTGATCCAAGCGGAAAAGTATTAGAAAGTGTCGAACAGGAAATCATCAAAGAAACAACCAGACCTGGTCTTTCCGAGGTGAATATTTCACATGAGTTTTTGCAAACCGAAGTTGATAAATTTCATGATGTAAAACCCGTTATCGATGCAAAAATTGAAAAACCAGAAGTCGAAGATAATCTAACACAATTGAATGCGATAGAAAATAGTATTAGAAATATGGTGGACACCACAACATTTTTGAACGGCGAAGTTGCTAACTTTAAGGATGTTAAACCGGCAATTCCAGAAACGACTGAAAAGAAAGTTGCCAGAGAAATTGACAATGTTTCAACCATCGGCGTGGCGCCAATTCTTTCACATGCAGTTCAGAGTGTTGAAGCCTTAAAACAAGGTAAGGAAGAGATTCCTTCAACCAACCGTTTGCTTTTGTCCCAAACCGTACTTCAACAAATGCAAGACAGCGACGACTTCTTAGAAACTGAAGTGAAGAGGTATGAAGACGTCAAAACAGTAATGCCAAAACCATCAGAAGACAAATTTGATTCAGATGATGAGAAACAAGGAAAACGAAAAAGTGGACTCTTTGGATTGTTTAAAAAACCCAAACGAGACGATTCCGTCGAAAGAAAATCGACAGAAAGCGAACCCACTTCTATCGACAAAGAAGATGTACCAATAAAACAAGGAAAAGAGGCGGAAGAAAAGAAATTATTTGGATTGTTTGGAAAGAAATCCAAACGGGGTAGTTCAGCTGAAAAGCAATTGGCCGATGGAACGAACATTGACTTGAATACTTTAGAAAACATGATCACCACGTCTAATTTCTTAAAGGAAGAAGTCTCAAGATTCGATGACGTTCGTCAAGCGATAGCAGATAATTCGACAAATACTCAACTCGAAAAAGTTGATGCTAAAGATCAGGCCAAGCCTTCACTGTTTGGCGTGTTTGGCAAAAAATCTAAACGTGATGAATCCATTGAAAGGCAAATTTTGAAAGAAATTGAAATAGCTCAAAGTACCCCAAGGCCACCTCTATCTCAAGAAGTAACACAACACATGGCAGATAGTTCTAACTTCTTAAATCAAGAAATCGAAAAATATGAAGATGTCAAGCAAGTCAAAATGCGAAAAAAACCAAAAGGTTCAAAAATTAAAGACAGAAAATCCGATTCAGACGACGAAAGTAAAGAACGCCGAAGAAGTGGCGGATTCTTTGGAATATTCGGTAAGAAATCGTCCAAAGATGTAGTGAGTGCAGAAGGAGAGACACCTTTGGTAACGGAAGAAGTTCGTGCAAAAAGTGCAACCCTGCCGGCAAAACTTACTTCAAAAGATATGAAAGATTATCAAGACAAGGAGAGTAAACGAAGCAGCATTTTCGGAATATTTGGAAAGAAGTCTAAGAGAGATAGCTCGATCGATAGAAAGGCAACGATCCTTTCACCAGAAACTAGTAAAAACATACAGGAGTCTACGGAATTTTTGAATGAAGAAATTTCGAGATTCGATGATGTAAGACCGGGTCAAAATATTCCAAGTGCTGTTGCAGATGTTATTCAGATAGTAAAAGATACAGGCACCACAGAAGCTGACAAATTAGCTACCACTACCGAGGGAGTCTTCCATTCAATAGAAGGCAAAATTAAATCTACAGGTGATGACATTTTAACGACCACTAAGGACACCAAGGACATCGTCGTGGATGAACTTGAAAAATTAACAGAAGTGACTACTGATACTGTCAAAGGTACTGTAAACGCAATTAAGAAACCACCCCGAGCAGCCAAAGGTGGAGTTGTCGCAATTTCGACCGAAGTTGAGAAAAAAGTTAAAGATGTCGATGATATATCGAAAGAAAAGACACAAACCTTAATGGAAACTATTAAAACCACAACTGAGAAAGGAGAACAGAAAGCTGGAGAAATTGTGAAGGAAACCAAAAAAACCCAAAAGGAAATTACCGTTAAAGGCAAAAGTGGGGTTAAGGAAGTATCCAAAAAAATTGGAGGTTTCTTTAGTGGAGTTGGAGAGAAAGCAAGATCAAGATCAAGAGATTTAGAAGATACCCCGAAAGAAACCAAAACAAAACTCAAAGGAAAGACTGACCAATTAAAGAGCGATACCAAAGTAGTACGCGAGACAGTCAACACAAATCTTAAACAAAGCCCCAAAGAAATTCCTAGGAGATCTTCAAAATCATCGTTAGGTACTCCAGAACAAAAATTAAAGTCTGCAACTAACGGCACAACTAAGGTTATTAAGGAGCAATCTAAACAAGTGAAAGCTGAGAGTGTAGAAAGTATTACCAAAACAGTAGATGTATTGGAAAAAAGTGCTGACGATCTTAAGGATTCGCTTGATTTTACAACTAAAACGCTCGACGAAGACACGAAGCAGTTGCGTGGAAAACTGTCTTTGCCACTCACATCAGTATCTGTCCCAAGACAGAAAAGCACATCGAAACCACAGAGCGGAGTTACTCAACCCGCCAGTGATAAAACTTCTAATGCCAAAATATCAACAAAACCGGAATCCAAATTGAAAGACCGAAATGTTAAATCAGCAATTCCAACGGCTAAGACTACACCGAAAGATGCAAAAGTTTTGCCAAAAGAACAAAAGCAAAAAGTTGGAACAAAAGGAGTATCGACAAAAATTGGAGGTTTCCTAGCTGGTGTAGGAGACAAGGTCAAACCAAAATCAAGCGATACAAAGACTTTAGAAAAACAAACTAAACCAAAAGCAAAAGGAAAACCTCTGATACCTTCGGGAATTACAGCCAAAGTTGAATCCGCAGCTGATCAAGTGGAATCAACCGTACAAGATGTATCTGATACAACCGAAACAATAAAGGATAAAGTAACGGAAGAAGTTAAAGAGCTAACCGATGATGCTAAAGCTGTAGAAGAAAAAGCTAAAAGTAAAATCGACGATGCCACAAAAGGTGTAGGTGGCTTTATTTCCGGCATTAGTGGCAAATTAGAGTCCGCAACGGAAGATATAAAAACTGAGGCTAAAGAAGCACAAGATAAAGTTTCTGATAAGGGAGAAGAAATTGTTAAAGACGCCAAACAATCTGGCAAAAAAGCTGCACAAGTTGTGAAAGACGAAATTTCCAAAGCATCAAGCGCAACTAAGGAAGCTACAAATAAAATTAAAGATAAAACTGAAGAAGTAGCTCAAGATATTAAAGGCTCTGGAAAACTGCTAAGTGATAAAACAAAGGAGAGTGCAGATGAAGTAAGTAAGGGTGTAGGTGGTTTCTTCTCTGGCGTAGCCGATAAATTTGAAACTGCTAAAACGGATGTAGCTACAAGCGCGGCAGACGCAAAAGAGAAAGTTGAAGACCAAGTAAAATCTACCACAACTGATGTAGTGGAAGCTACTCGAGAAACCAAAGATAAGATACAGGACAAAGCTGCAGAAGTGGCCCAAGAAGTGAAAGAAACTGGAAAAAATGCAGGTGACAAGCTTAAATCTACTAAAGACAATATTGCAACTGGAATAAAAGATACAAAACAGAAAACTGCTGACAAAACTAAGAAAATTACTAAAAGTGCAAAGGAAGCTAGTGAAAAATCTGTAAAAGCTGTAAAAGAAAACGTCGATAAGCTAGCAGCTAAAACATCTGCTGCAGTTAGCACTGGTGAAAAGAAAGTTAAAGCTACGGCGCGTGATGTAGCTGATACTACCAAACAAGCTAAAGACAAAGTGAAGGATAAAACTGCAAAAGTAGCGAAAGATGTTAAAGAAACGGAAAAGGATTTGAAGGCTAAAACAAAGGGTGGCTTAAAAGGAGTTAAAAAAAGTGTAGGTGGCTTCTTCTCGGGCGTTGGTGACAAATTCAAAACAACAAAGGAAGAAGCTGCAACAGAGGTTAAAGACGCTAAAGATAAAGTGGTTGACAAAACTGAAGAAGTTTTGAAGGATGTGAAAGAAGACGTTGATACTTTAGCTGCGAAAACTTCTGATGCAATTGGTACGGCAGAAAAGAAAGTCAAGTCTACCGCAGATGATATAGCTGACGCTACTAAAGAGAAAACGACAGAAGCAGTAGAAGCTGTGAAAAAAACGGAGAAGGATATTGAAGATAAAACTAAACACGGCGTAGAAGAAGTCTCAAAAGGCGTGGGTGGCTTTTTCTCAGGTGTAGGTGACAAAATAGAATCGGCAAAGAAAGATATAACAGCGGAAGCTAAAGACGCAAAAGACAAAATTGCTGATAAATCAGATAAGGTTGTTAAAGATACCAAACAAGCTGGTGAGAGAGCTGTACATACAGTAAAAGAAGATATCAATAAGTTGGCAACCAAAACGAGTGATACAATTGGCGAAGTTGGAGACAAAGTCAAGGCTAAAACACATGACGTCGTCGATGCTACTAAACAGGTTAAAGACGACATCAAAGATAAGACTGCAGAAACAGGGAAAGACCTGGAAGCTAAAACTAAGAGCGGCGTAGAAAAAGCTACGAAAAGTCTGGATGGATTTTTTTCTGACGTAGGTATCAAACTTCAAACTGCCAAGGATGATACAATAACTGGCGTCGTACGTACTGAAGATAATATTGTTGACAAAGCAGATGAATTTGTAAAAGATGCTAAGCAAGCTGGGGAAAAAACTGGCGATCGCATATCTGGTGCGATTGATGCCGTTGACGACAAAGTAAAGTCGACCGCACACGATTTAGTCAACGCTAGCAGAGATGCTAAAGACAAAATAAAAGACAAAGCTGTGGAGGTATCCAAAGATATTAAAGAAACCGAGAAAGATTTGGAATCTAAAACGAAAAGTGGCGTAAAACAAGTATCAGACGGGGTAGGTGGGTTCTTCTCCGGTGTAGGAGACAAACTGAAATTGGCAAAAGAAGATGTAACAACTGAAATGAAAGACACAAAAGATGCTATTGTTGATCAAACGGGTGTAATCAAGGAAGAAACTAAACAAAAGGGTGAAAAGGTTGCACAAGCAGTGAAAGGGGAGGCCGATAAGGTAAAGGCAAAAACTGCATCTGCAGTTGGCGAACTTGAAGAGACCGTAAAGGCTACTACGCATGATGTGGCAAAAGCTGGCAAAGAAGCTAAAGATAAAGTGAAAGATAAAGCTGTTAAAGTAACAAAAGATGTTAAAGAAGCGGAAAAAGATGCAAAAGCTAAAACCAGGAGTGGTTTAAAGGGTGTAAAGAAAAGTGTAGGTGGCTTCCTCTCTGGGGTAGGTGATAAATTCAAATCGTCTAAAGATGATGTTAAAAGTGGAGCTAAAGATGCTAAAGATAAAGTTATCGATAAAACAGATGAAATAGTTCATGACACTAAACAAGCAGGAGAAGAAGTTGCACAGGCTGTCCAAAAAGATATAGATTCAGCAAAGGCTAAAACATCTGATGCAGTCGGTGCGCTTACGGACGACGTTATTGATGCTGCAAAACAGACTAAAGATAAACTTTCTGAAGTATCAAAAGATATTAAAGACTCCGAAAAAGAAATGGAAGCAAAAGTTAAAAGTGGTGTGGAAAGTGTGGGTGATAAACTTGAAATGGCCAAAAATGAAGTTACAACTGGCATTAAGGACTCGAAAGAAAAAGTGGTCAAAAAAACTGAAGAGGTTACTAAAGAGGCAAAGGGAAAAGCTACAGATTTAACTAAAGATTTTGTACAAAGAGAAAAGGAATTTGAAGAAAAAACTAAAACTGGGTTGGAAGACGTTTCAAAAAGCGTCGGTGGTTTCTTCTCCGGAGTGGGTGATCAATTCAAATCCACAAAGGAAGAAATAGCAGCTGATGTAAAAGATACAAAAGATGAGATAGTTGGAAAAGCTGAAAAAGACATAGATGCTTTAAAGGTCAAATCGACTGAAGTAATTGATAAGGTCGGCGATAAGGTGAAAACCAGCACCCAAGATATTGTAGATGACACCAAGCAAGCTAAAGACAAACTAACAGAAAAAACTGCTGAAGTAGCTAAGGATGTGAAAGAGGTGGAAAATAATGTAGAAACTAAAACTAAAAGCGGATTGAAAGGAGTTAAGAAAAGTATAGGTGGGTTCTTTTCGGGTGTAGGCGATAAATTTAAATCGACGAAGGAAGATATTGCGACAGAAGTTAAAGATACTAAAGATAAAGTAGTTGATAAAACAGATGAGGTGGTGAAAGATTCTAAACAAGCCGGCGATAAGGTTAAGAAAGACTTCGATGCACTGACTGACAGAACTTCTAGTGCAATTGGTGAGATGGAAGACAAAGTAAAAGAAACAACTGGAGAGATGAAAGATAAAGTACACGATAAAACTGCACAGGTGATTAAGGGGGCTGAAAAGATTGAAGAAGACATAGTAGATAAAAGTAAAAGCAGTGTGGATCAAGTCTCAAAAGGTGTAGGTGGCTTCTTTTCCGGAATAGGCGATGAACTTAAATCAGCAAAAGATAACGTAAGTACGGGAGCTAAATATGCAAAAGATAAAGTCGTTGATAAAACAGAAGAAATTGCCACTGATGCTAAACGAGCAGGTGAAGAAACAAAAGAGGTAATAAAGGTTAAAACATCTGACACAATTGGTGCAGTTGAAGACAAAGTAAAGTTTGCAACTATAGATGCGGTCGAAGCTACTAAAGAGGCCAAAGACAAAGTAAAAGACACAGCTGCAGAAGTAGCAAAGGATATTAAAGAAACTGAACAACAGATAGCCGATAAAACTAAAACTGGCTTGGAAGGGGCGACTAAAAGTGTGGGCGTCTTCTTTTCCGATATAGGTGAGGAATTCACATCGGCCAAGCAAGAAGTAGCAACCGAAATCAAAGATACAAAAGAGAAAGTTGCCGATAAAACTGATAAAATTGTCCAAGATACTAAGCATGCTGGAGAAAAGGCTGCAGGTACAGTAAAAGAAGATCTTCACACAATAAAAACCAAAACATCAGATGCAATTGGTGCTGTAGGGGACAAAGTAAAAGCTACCACAGATGATGTTGTGGAAGCTTCGAAAGAAGCAAAAGATAAAATAAAAGATAAATCCGCAGAAGTAGCAAAAGATGTTAAAGAAACCGAGAAAGAAATAGTAGAAAAGACTAAGAAAGGTGTAGGTGGCTTCTTTTCGGGCATAGGCGATAAATTTAAATCAACCAAAGAAAAAGTTGTTGATAAAACAGATGAAGTTACCAAAGATGTGAAAGAAGATGCTGCTAAGTTGAAAGCAAAAACATCATCTGCAATTGGTGCCGCTGAAGATACAGTAAAGTCTACAGCAGGAAATTTAGTTGATGCGACTAAAGAAACAAAAGATAAAATCAAAGATAAAACTGGAGAAATTGTAACAGATATCAAAGAAACGGAGAAGGAAATGGCAGATAAGACAAAGAGTGGTGTGGATGCAGTGACAAAAAGCGTAGGCGGATTCTTTTCCGGGGTTGGCGACAAAATAAAATCAACAAAGGAAGATGTGGCAACTGAAGCTAAAGATACAAAGAAAACAATTGCCGATGGTGCAGATGAGATTCTCGAAGAAACTAAACTGGCTGGTGAGAAAGCATCGCACGCTGTTACAGAGGACATCGATGTGGTTAAAACTAAAACATCTGGTGCAATTACTACAGTTGGAGAAAAAATAGAATCTACCACACATGGTGTGGTGGAAGCTTCCAAAGAAGCAAAAGACAAAATAAAACATAAGTCTGCAGAAGTAGCAAAAGATGTTCAAGAGGCCGAAAAAGAAATAGCGGAAAAGACTAAGAAAGGTGTAGAAGGCGTCACTAAAAGTGTAGGTGGCTTCTTTTCTGGCATCGGTGATAAATTTAAATCTACCAAAGAAAAAGTTGCCGATAAAACAGATGAAATTGTTGAAGATACTAAACAAGCAGGAGAAAAAGCTACTGATGCCGTGAAAGAAGATGTCTCTAAACTGAAAGCTAAAACATCTACTGCAATTGGTGCTGTTGGAGACAAAGTTAAGTCTACAACAGACGATGTAGTTGAAGCTACAAAAGAAACAGAAGACAAACTAAAAGATAAAGGTGCAGAAATTGTAACAGATATCAAAGAAACAGAGAAAGAAATTGAAGAGAAAACCAAGAGTGGTATAGATGGAGCCACAAAAAGTGTGGGCGGATTCTTTTCCGGCATTGGTGACAAAATAAAATCAACAAAGGAAGAAGTAGCAACTGAAGCTAAGGATACAAAGAAAAAAATTGCCGATGGTGCAGATGAGATTTTTAAAGACACTAAACTGGCTGGTCAGAAAGCTAAGTCTAAAACAGCTGCAGCATTTATTGCAGTTGGAGAAAAGATAGAGTCTACTACACAGGATGTGGTGGAAGCTTCCAAAGAAGCAAAGGACAAAATAAAAGATAAATCTGCAGAGGTAGCAAAGGATGTTAAAGAGACCGAGAAAGAAATAGCAGAAAAAAGTAAGAAAGGAGTAGAAGGCGTCACTAAAAGCGTAGGTGGCTTCTTTTCTGGCATCGGTGACAAATTTAAATCGACCAAAGAGAAAGTTGCCGATAAAACAGACGAAATTGTTCAAGACACTAAACAAGCCGGAGAAAAAGTTTCAGAAGATGTCACTAAACTAAAAGATAAAACATCAGACAAAGTTAAGTCTACAACAAGCGATGCAGTTGAGACTGCTAAAGAAACAAAAGATAAAATCAAAGATAAAGGTGCAGAAATTGTAACAGATATCAAAGAAACTGAAAAAGAAATTGCAGACAAAACCAAGAGTGGGGTCGATGGAGCGGCAAAAAGTGTAGGCGGATTTATGTCCGGCGTTGGCGACAAAATAAAATCAACAAAGGAAGAAGTGGCGACTGAGGCTAAGGACGCAAAGAAAAAAGTTTCCCATGAGGCAGATGAGATGCTCAAAGAAACTAAACTGGCTGGTGATAAAGCTACCCATGCTGTTAAAGACGATTTTGAAACTGTAAAGTCTAAAACAACTGGTGCATTTGTTGCAGTTGGAGAAAAGATAGAGTCTACCACATATGGTATAGTGGAAGCTTCTAAAGAAGCGAAAGACAAAATAAAAGACAAATCTGCAGAAGTAGCAAAGAATGTTAAAGAGACCGAGAAAGAACTAGCTGAAAAGAGCAAGAAAAGTGTAGGTGGCTTCTTTTCTGGCATCGGTGATAAATTTAAATCGACGAAAGATAAAACAGATGAAGTTGTCCAAGATACTAAGCACATAGGGGAAAAAGCTGTGCAGGCTGTGAAAGAAGATGTCACCAAGCTGGAAGCTAAAACATCAGCTGAAATTGGTGCTGTTGGAGACAAAGTTAAGTCTACAACAGACGACGTAGTTGAAGCCACTAAAAAAACAAAAGATAAATTAAAAGATAAGAATGCAGAAATTGTAACAGAAATTAAAGATACCGAGAAAGAAATTGAAGAAAAAACCAAGAGTGGTTTGGATGGAGCGACGAAAAGTGTAGGCGGATTCTTTTCCGGCGTTGGCAACAAAATAAAATCAACAACAGAAGATTTAACAACTGAAGCTAAACACACAAAGCAAAAAATTGCCGATAAAACAGATGAAATGCTGAAAGACAGTAAACTGGCTGCCGAGAAAGCTTCGCATACTGTTAAAGATGATTTTGGTGTTGTAAAGTCTAAAACAACTGGTGCATTTGTTGCAGTTGGAGAAAAAATAGAATCCACTACACATGATGTGGTTCAGGCTTCCAAAGAGGCAAAAGACAAAATAAAACATAAATCTGCCGAAGTAGCAAAAGATGTTAAAGAAACCGAAAAAGACCTAGCGGAGAAAAGCAAGAAAAGCGTAGGTGGCTTCTTTTCTGGCATTGGTGACAAATTTAAATCGACCAAAGAGAAAGTTGCCGATAAAACAGACGAAATTGTCGAAGATACTAAACAAGCAGGAGAGAAAGCTACAGAAGCCGTGAAAGAAGATGTCGCCAAGCTGAAAGTTGGAACAACAACCGCAATAGGTGCCGTTGAAGACAAAGTAAAGTCGACAACAAGCGACGTAGTTGCTGCTACTAAAGAAACAAAAGACAAACTAAAAGGTGAAGCGGAGAAATCCAAGAGTGGTGTGGAAGGAGTCACTAAAAGTGTGGGCGTCTTCTTTTCGGACATTGGTGATAAAATTACATCGGCAAAGGAAGATATAGCAACTGATACCAAACACACCAAAGAGAAACTGGTCAAAGACACACAACAAGCTGAAGAAAAAGCCGCACAAGCAGTAAAAGAAGACATCCACAGGCTTCAAATTAAAACTACAAGTATAATTGAATCCGCAGAAGACAAAGTAAAGTCTACCACGGGCGATGTAGTTTATGCAACCATACAAACAAAAGACAAAATTAAAGATAAAACATCCGAAGTAGCACAAGATATTAAAAGTATGGAGACACGCACCACAACTAAAGCAAAAGATGGTATAGAAGGAATTACCAAGAGTGTGGGAGTATACTTTTCGGATATAGACGATAAAGTAACAACTATCGAGAAAGATGAAGCAAGTCAAGCTAAAGACATCAAATCAAAGATTGTCGACAAAACAGATCAAGTTAAAGCTGACGTGGACACAATAATGTATAAAACATCCGGTGCTATTGGTGCGGTTAAAGACGAAACCAAAGCATATAAACGCGATATAGTTGAGGCGACTAAAGAAACAAAAGACAAACTAAAAGATATAGCTGTTGGTATAGCAAAAGATGTAGAAAAAGGCGAAAAAGAATTTGAAGATGTGAGTAACATTAAACATGGTATGTCGGGGGCTCATTCGCAAGACTTTAGACATCCTGGTGAAATATCTACAACTGAAGCTGAATATGTGGCTGCTAGGTGTTCCGAAAGTCCTACTAAAGTAACCCAAGTTAATATTCAATACAAAACCTATGAACCTGTAGGAACTTCTGGCGATCTTGCCAGGCAAGGTAAAGTTCATAGTACCACTTACGTATACGATTCGTCGACAAGAGATCCAGAATCATTAAAAGGTGTAATCAGTCGAACGGCGTCAGATAATGTTGCAATTGCTGGTAAGCTTGATTCCGTATTTAAAGATGGTGGTAGTAGCATTTCCGAAAAAGACTTGGATTTATCTCGTTTAACGGGAACTTATAAAACCGAAATTGATATAGGCAGATTCGATTCCGCACCTATGGAAGTTCACAGAGAGGAAGTGATACGCGACGGCAAAGTAATAGTAACAGAGAGAAGAATAGTAACCCAACAATCTGAACGGAAACCGTTGTTCCATATGGATTCGGAAGATGACGTAGTAGACAAGAATATTGTACACAGAAGCGAGAAGACTTTTGAACTCACCGGAAACGAATTTGATAAGCTTGTAAAGCAAGCCGAAGGTCATTCTCGCGATTTAGATAATCTTGTAAAACTTACTACTGTAGTCACTAGTACAAAGGTCACTCATACCGTCGACCCGGGCGTACAGTCGGATGTCGATGCTATAGAGAGAAAATTGGAAGATTTAGATAAAGCGTTAGGTTCGTTAGAAAAAGCAGATATCGAATATAGAACACAGCAGGACCAAGACGACTCAAAAACTGAACGAAAGCTAAAAAGGGTTGAACGAAAATTTGAACGTTTGGCTTCTCAGACATTAGAAGAAGAAGCCAAGATAGCTAAAACGAAGGAATTATCGACTCCAGACGTGGAAGAAAAACGCGAAAGTGAATTCCGAACGATCGTTTCACAGTTAAGTACCGAAGAATTATCAGATTTACAAAAAGAATACACAACCCTATGGGACGATCACGTACTATCTTCTAGCGAAGATAAAAGTGCAAAAACTCCCGGTAGTCAAGCTGACGCACAAGAATTACCACAAGGTAGATATTAAATGTGATGCTAACAAATTATCATTTTCCACTTACTAAATATTTAGCTTGAGTAGGTACATAAACACAAACTTGATGTTTCGCCTCTATCTTTTCGCATGTTATCACTTATCGTTTAATTCATTTTAATAACCCAAACATATCGGGACCTATTTACACATTTTGGTAGAAGCCTGCCTTATTAAATTTGATTCCGTAGGTGAAGTTGTTTACATGGGACCCGTGAATTTAAACAAAGCTTTGATTAATAAAGCAGGTATTGAAGTTAATATTATTCCCATAAAACGAAGTCCTTGCTCTACTCCCAAAATATCCAAAAAATGCAAACATTCCAAATCTGAAAAAGATTATCAAATGTACAATAAATACGACGAGAGTCGTGTAAGCTTGCCAGACTTGGCGTTTGGCAAATCGTTGCAATCGAAAAGTGGAATCATGGATGCAATTTTGCGAAAAGATCGAAACATGTTCCTCGATAGCACCCAATCTTTATCGTCTCACTTGAGTAGTAGCCAGCAAAACTTATCGACATCGGTGGGAAGTATCGATTCTTTATCGAAAGGAGCTCTAACCACCGCCGTGGTAAACTGGCTAAATAGATCAAGCAATTTTAATTCCATGGAAAATTTAGACAACAGAAGCTTGTGTAGCAACTTGTCGAATACACAAGAGAGTGAAGAAAGCTCGGGTGCGAACGCACCCCGCATTTTTCTTTCACAAGATTTCTTAGACGAAGCCCCAAATACAAATATCCCAAACATTTATGGAATCCGAAGAACCGAATGCACTTTAGAAGAATCTCCATTAGGTAAATAATTCTAGAAGATGGTCAATCTAGTCATTCCAAGGATTTATCTTGGCCCCGATATGTTTGACTTTCTTTAGCATGTAAAAACACTAGACACTAACACACTGGCTTAAAACATACAAGGTACTTAGTATTTATTGCACCAAGCAACTTGGGCTGATTTTTTAGTTTTAGTTTTATATTTTTTTATACATAAAGATGTTTACATTTATAATATTATTTTACGGTAAGTCTTATTGTTAGTACCCGTACTAGCACTTGAGTCGAGTTATTTGTCTCCCTGTTTGTAATAGTCATTGCTTTCAACTCGATTTGTTTGTTAATTTTTGTGTACTAACTGCTAGGCGGCCTTAATATCTATCCCCGTATTTTTAGACACCGGCTTTGGACTAACACATACCTCGGCCGAACTAACAACAACCAGCGAAACCAATTTAACATCTGCTATACCAAAACCCAAACCTAGAGTTACTAAATCAACCGACAATGACACCCTCAGAAGTTCTCAAAAATCGCCTGTTCGAGACGACATTTTAGATACAGACTTAGTAGTACTAGATCCTTCCATTATTGAAGAATCTAAGACTTATACCGACAAGAAAAAGTTCTGGGAAAGTATTTCTGGTGACTCCTCGTCCGTAGAAACCCAAATATCTCCTACCAAACCATTAGAAATAGATACAAAATTGCTCAAAACGTTAAAAGATACAGATACCTCTATCCCCCCTCCTGTGCCAAAACCTCGATCATCGATACCAGCATCAGAAGGTATAGAAGAACTTCCAAAACCTAAAGTGCCTTCTGATCCAGAACCAATTAGAAGAATGGAAAGCGAAATTTATTTGGGATCTCCCACAAAAATCATGAGCGAATATCAAGCTCAATTCCAAGATCCATCGACAATTCCCGAAAGTAAACCCCTTTCGAAACCATCCGAACCCCAGTTTGATAGTAAAGACAATTTGGAATCCGAAAAAGGTTACATATCAGACAGCGAAGACGTAGAACATTACATTTCAGATTCCGAAATCGAAGATCGAGTGCCACAAATACGTACACGCCAAATGAGCGTGTTTCATCCCAATATTCCAGCCCGGAAAAGCATGTACGAGCGATCGTTATCCTTACCGACCGAAGACTTATACGACATTTCCTCTAGTCTAAAACGAAGAAAACAATATTTCGAAGAGCAAATCAAAAAGGAACTCGTCGAAGAGCATTTCGCAACCGAATCGGAAGAAGAAGCTTCGCCCGAACATAAAACTTTACGTAAATTTCAAATAGACGCACAAATAAAGACACAAGACGACACAAAACAGAGTTCCCAAAGCGTTAAAGACTTGGCCAAAACATTTGACGTTCCATCTAAACTAACGAAAATAGAATCAAAAGAAGTAGAAGACGAATCAAAAAGCTTTACAGCTATAAAAACAATGTTTGAAGCAAAACACTACACCCAAGCAGCCGAATGTTCTAGTACGGAACAAAAAAAGATGGCCGAAGAATACGCCGAAATATTTAGATTGGAACAAGAAGAATTCAAACGTGATACGCACAAACCGACCGCGACATTAACGCACAAAGAAGAAGAATTAAGTGAAGTACGACAATCGTCCACCGAATCCGAAAAGAGTTCATCTCCCGAAAGAAGTTCAGAAGTAGTGGATGTTCTACTGAAAGATGAAAGCTTTTCTAAGCCCAGCGATTCAATGGAAGTTCACATCGACAAAAGCGAGGTGGAAGATTCTGAAAAAATTACCGATAACGAACAAGACGCTACCGATATCGAGACAAAATCGTTAGATTCCTTAAATGCAATTGATGGAAGTTCAAGGGCATCCTTTAATATAGACGAACAAATTCCCGAAATTACCGTTACCTTATCGGGAAAACAAAGACGAATTAGTGAAGATAGCGAAGATTCGATTGACGAAGTACCGCAAATTGTTAAACCCATTAGTCCAATTCCAGAAATTGCATCTCCAATTTGCCATCCCGAAGAAAATATTGATGACACCGTGTGGGAAGTTGGAGTACAATCTCAACCCAGTTTTGAAAAAGTTGCCGATTTGCCCATGCACAAAGAAGAAAAGCTAGAAGAAGATTTAAGTGGAAGTGTGCAAGAAGAATCGGATTTAGGATCGGAAATTCATCAAGATCATTCGGATTCGTATGCTTCCGATCGTCCTAAATCGGAAAGTCATAGTGAAATTGAACAAATAATTTTAGAAAGTCTACATTTTCAAAATATATCTCCCGATGAAGCCAAAAAAATTGCTGCCGAACTAATAGGCGACATTGAAGTTGAAATTCAGAAACGGCAACATTGCTTGCCCAGCGAATTTCAGCAACAGCTGGTCCCATCACCAGAAGTAGCTAGAAATCAAGTATCGGAATATTTGCGACACCTGGCGGAGACCAAAGGCCTGGACTCACGAGAAGTCGAATTGGTAGAATCGGTATTGGCAAGAAAACAAAGACAATTTGCAAAATTAAAACGTGACGATACTCAAGCATCCAGCATGGAAATAACCGACGAAGACTTAAAATTCAGTGGAACCGAAATGGATTTCTCTCCTTCTGGTAGTCAAGCTCATATTTTAGAACAACTCGAAGCAGAAAAGACTGCCATAGACATTGAAGGAATTTTTGATGCAATGAAAAAAGAATACGAAGATAAAAGCACTACAATCCATAAAACGGAAGAACAACGGGGCACGGATTCCGTTACTTCCAAACACAGTACAGAATTTCTAGATGGTAAAATAGTAGATTTCAAAAGCACAGTTCAAGTAAACACGGAAGAAGGAAAAAAATCAGAAAAAAGTGTTCAAGGTTCGACAACAGAAAGCGAAGCAGGATTCGCGAAAGCCCTCCACGAAACTGAACTTCTAAATACCGATTCCAAAATAATTTTGAAACAAACTGATGAAAGAGTATCTGATGACCACATAGTTGCAGCGGTAAGTTCTACCGTTGTCGCCGAAGCCAAAGATCAAAAGATGGACAAAGCTACCGAATTGAGTAAGTTGGACAATCTAGAAAGAGCAAAAACTGAAACCGCCGTTGAAGAAACATCAAGGATTTCGGGATTATACGAAACTGATTTGAAATCTCACGAAATTCTCGATAACAAAATTGTAAATACGATCGCAAGTGAAAAACAGTCAACAGATAATATCATGAAAACAGAAACTCAGCAAAAAATCGACAAAACTAAGGAAACCAAAATTGAAGACGATGGATCGGTGGTTGAAATTACGGAAACAAAACAGGAATCTCATACCAAAACTTCTACCAGTTCCGTTGCGATTAACGAAAGTCATCACAAAACTGAAACAATAACAACTGAAACGGTGCAAGAGCTTTTGGGATCGGACGGTATTCCTAGATTAATGGAGGGCAAAGAAGTAATTGTGACGAAACACGAAGAAATTAGAAGATCTCTGAGTGATGATTCTAAATCCAGCCAAGATGAGTCGATCAAATCTCCCGAAGATCAATTTTCAACTTGCTCGTCTGGACGGAAGGGCGATTCAGATACTGTTAGCAAAACTGTGGAAAAACAAGACGTAATTTTGAGAAAAACCAAATCTTACAAAGATCCTGATACTAGCAGCAGTAGTGGAAACTTAAAACCAGATCGAAAATCTGGCATTGATTTTGAAGCATATTCGAGTTCTGGTGAAAGCCATTATCACAGTTTTGAATTAGACAGTAAGAGTCGACCGTGTTCTTCAGATGTCGAAGGACTAATGGCAGCTAACTCGTCAGAATACGAAAGCGCTTTAACATCGCAAGATGCTTCCGGAAAATCTCACATATCAGAATATCAAACGGCGGCAAGCAGTTTAAGTTCGAAAGAAAGTATGAAGAGTCTCGACAGTGAAAGCTCTGGTAACTTAGCCAGTGTGGAAGTATCCGAGATGTCCGAAACTTTAATGGCATCTGAATTGGAATTTCAAGGTGACGACGGTGATGTTTGGCCCGAGAAACCTACCCGCCAAAGTACTCAAATGAGTGATTCCGATCTATTATCATATCCAGATAACGAAGGTTCTATGGATGTTTCGGAAGACGATTTTATCATCGAACCTAAACCTATCGAAGATGGACCGTCCCGTATGAAACGATCACATGAAATGACGTTCCAACCTGAACCTAAAATATTCATTCCAGAGTCGCCATCCGACATTACCCAAGAGGGTGATTCCAAATTTGCTACGAGTTTAGACGAAGGAAGTATTCTCAGTATGAGTTTATCTAGTACTTCGAGTATTGCTGCGCAAAAAACCATTGTCGAATTATCTCGGGCCGATTCCGAAAAACTCGAATTAAGTATGAATATGTCTGGAACTTCGGAGCAATTAAGTTTGGAAGACATGGAAAATCTACCGCGTGGTAGTCGCGAAAGCTTGATAAGCTCTCAAAACTTACAAATGGATGGATCCTTTACTTCTCCAATGCCTGCAATTGATTCATTTACATCCACTCACTCTCCTATCCTTGATTTACCTTTAGGATCTGTCACCATAACTAGTTCGACTATAGACGAAAACGGTATTCAAAGTGTTAGTACTCAAGTTACCTCAAGATCACACACACCTACATTACAAGACGAACTTGCTCAGTCGCTCCAAAAATCGATCGAACAGAAAGAAACGGAACCAAAGAAGAAAGGTCATAAACGTCACGAAAGCACATCTTCTTTCGTTCCATCTAAAGTGATAACTTCGTCGGCGACAGATAAAGAGTTGGAAAAGCTGTTGAGATCAGATTTGGCCGAAAGTGATAAGTATACAGCAGAGTTGAGTTTTAAAGAAGGAAAAAGTGACGAAAAGAAAGATATCGACGAAAGAGAAAGAGAAGAAAGTTACGAAACGGAGGCCGATCAAGGTTTTCACCGAGACTTAAGAGAATCTCTTCTTTCGAGTTCCGAATCTGATCAGTCGGCGAAAGTACCTGAAAAAATATCCGAAGCTCCTCAAGCTACAAACGAACTGGAGCATTCCGTAAAAACTCAAATTAAAAAATCAAAAGAAGAAAAAGTCACATATGAAAAAAGAGACTCGCATGGCAGAACAAGCGGTAGCTCGAGTGAAAAATCAAGTTTTGAAGAAGCTGAAGCCGAAGCAGCTTTTAGTATGGTGGCACATGTATCGCCAGCTCATAAGGTAAAACAAATTTGTCCAATTTTGGAAGATGAAGATGCCGAAAAACATGAACTTGAAACTAGAGAACGTGTGAAAAAAGAACTTGAGGAGCGGAGAGCGGCCCAAATAAGAGATCACAGTCCAGGTTCCATTCCAGATATTAAAGTAACTCAGCACTTAACGCCGTTAATTGATCGCGGATTTAGATATCCAGATTTAGAGCTAGAAGAACAAGAAGCCGAAATGCAAGATACCACGCCCGAAACACCAGCTTCAAATTCTAGTAAGACTTCAGAAGAAACCGACCAAGGAAAAGAATACATTTTGGACGACGGCGGTGTTGCTACAATTCCAGAAGAACCCGAAGGAAGTATTTTAGACGAAAAGTCAGAAAAAGCTTTGACAGAATCGCGAAGCGAAGTTGGTACGATAGTTGAAAAAACAATTCGACCCAGTGAATCCCAGACCGATTCTCCGGATAGCGATTCTTTCGAAATGTTAGAAAAACCAGATTTGATGGACGACTTTGTGATAATTGAAGAGGTAGCTAAAGAGGCGTTCGAACAAGATACGGAAGGCAAAAGCGTGCACATTAGCTCGAAGAAAAAGGTTGTTAAAAAACACGACGAAGATTTAGAAAATTTTATAATCAAAACGACTTCTCCGGTGACCAAACTAACAGAAGTTAAATATTATCCCGATGGTTCTTCTGGCGACGAGCTTGGATTTGAATTTGACGATAGTCCACCAATCACCAGTCAAAAGAATGCTGGCACAACAGCAAAAGGATCTTCTAGTTCGAGCTCGAGTGACTACATGAACGAATACGACAAAGAATTGGAAGCAAATAAGAAGTGGATGGAACAACAGTTTCATGGAGATCAAGCGATAATGATGGCTGCTGGGTATGGTTATGAAATGGACTTTGAACGAATACCTTTGGAAGATATTAAAGAAGAAGAAATAACGGACTTGGATGCGATTTCTAGTCGAATAGGTAGTATGGGATCTCAAAAGGAATCGGGTGGTAGTTTAGGAAGTGTGAAGGACTCGTTTTCGAGTACCCCCGAATACGACGTTCTAGCAGGACGAAAATATTTTACCAAATCAGGCGAACACGACGACATTTCGATGTCTAGTTTACAAGAATTTGAAAACCTCGAACGAGCCATGTCGTTAGAAACGCGACGATATCATCAAGGTTCCCAAGATTCATCCAGTAATGGTAGTTTTGGCAAGCGCTATAACGCAAGCCGCAGCGGTCAAGGAGATGACGTATCGGTCAGTTCCTTAAAGGAATTTGAAGGTTTGGAGAAAGCGTGCATAGCTGCACATAAAATAGAAGAAATAGTTAAAGAGGAAGAAGCTATGCTGACCCAAATCGAGGAAGGGCAGGAAAGTATTGCGTCTGAATCGGAAAGTTGTGAAACAATTTCTGGTACTGATAAAAAATTGATTCCCGATTCCGACGAAGAAGATTATGAAAAGAGAATGTTCGAAATTGACGAGATAATACGACAAGCTCAATCCAACGTGGAAAAATTTATCGATATTAAGGATGAAGACAAACCCGAATCCATTGGTCGTGGCGATTCTCTTGAAGAAGTATCTAAAATTCCAGATTTAGATTTGGACGCTCCATTACATCAAAATAAATCCCAATGGAGTACCACTGATAACACCATGGTTACGTCTACAGATTCCTTGGATTTGAAACTCGATAAACCAAGCCGTCGCGAAAGTACCGACAGCTTAGATCAAAAGACTGTTCCTACGGACATCATGTCAGCTAGTACGGATTCCATCGAGTTTCAATTGCAATCATCAAAACCGAAAAGTGCAATGCAAAGTGATAGCATTGAGTTTAAGGATTTGCCAGATTACAGTTACGTTATGACTTCCAGCGACTCTTTAGAAATGGGATCGGCTACTGGTGGAAACGTAGCAGCGTTTTTGAGTGATTCCATTGACGAAGATGGATCTAGAATTGGAATTCACGATCAAAGTAGTTCTAGTACGGGCAAAGATTTTAGTTCAGCTTCGGTACGAGACGACCAAGCCGACCAATACGATTTGAAGGAACCTCTAGGTTTAGATCCTTCAGATGTGTCCAGTTCTACTGCAACCCATGCTACATGTCATTACGAAACGGATTCCATATTTTCGGGTAGTTTTACAAGTGGAGGTTCAAATACCATGGTATCTTCCACCGATACAATAGATCCTAATGGTAGTCATTCGCGAGAAACTGTCGATCTTGCATCTGCAGTTCGTAAAGTTTGGTTCGACGATGATGCCGAAGGAGCTAAATCTTTTACCACCGAATATATTGATAGTCTTTCAAAGCCATACGTAACTGAAGTAATCGAACCATGTGAGGACGAATTCTATTCTCACACCATCCACAGGCGAATCGAATTACCTCCAGAAGTACGTAAAGTGACCTTTAGTGGACCAGATGCGGAAGAGCAAATGCGTCAGTACATGGACAAATTCAACGAAGGCGAAGTCGTAGAAGAAAGTCAAGAAACTGATGCTGCTGGTAATGTCCACACCAAAAAAATTGTCCATAAACGAATGATTGTGAAATCTGACGAATACGAACCACAACTGAGTAAAGAATGGCAAAACCAAGGTGTAATGAAATCAACCCATACCGACTCACAGGGCAGTAAGACGGTTTACACCCAACAATTTGGATTAACGAAAATGGAAGGTCAAGATTCAACGGTTGCAGCGCACAGCCTGCTGAGCTCAATTGCAGGAGATACGGCAGGTTCGTCAAATTAAAGTTTCCCATATAAAATTTTTTTACCAGCAGGTAGTTTCTCTAATTCGCTTCACAATAAACCCCCATCCTCCTCAAAATTACCATTATAATTTATTATTATTGTTTGTTTCTTTTTGTTAGTTTTATTTTACATGACCTCTTCACAGATCTTTGCAGATTTTAGTTTGGGGTAAGTTTTAGTTTTTTTGGTTTAAGTTTGCATGCGTTTCTATGCATGTCTTACGTCTTTATCGAAGCTGCCTTAATTTTTTAACGCTACAGAAGTACGTAATTTAAAATGCTAATATAATTTTATATCTAGGTGAGGCATCCGGAAGTTGGCCGCCACCCATTACGCCCCGGCAATCCGTTCCATTTAGAGGTAAATATGCCACCATTGATGATTTGCCAAATTTCACTTATAACTAGATAACTATCCTTTATCGCCCAAGACATTTTACATTTATTGTGTATGAATTATTTCGTTGCAGTGCCGTAGCAAGGTAACTTGGCGTTCTAGGTGAAAGCTGAAAATGACGCCCTTGCCCACCCCAAACTTATTAAAATAATCTCGGTGAATTTTTTAACTATATACTAGTTACATATATAACATATATACTAAGTCAGTGGCATCGCTTAGAAAGGGGGGAAAAGTTTTGGCATTAAGACCGCACTGCTGCTTAAACCGGATTGTAACCCTGTTTTTAATTGTTGATGGCCGCAATCATCAACCTAGGGAAACCGCCGTCATTTGCAAGTTTTAAAACTTCCCTGGATTTGAACCGATTTAGAGTGATTAGTTGTTTGACTAATTTACTAAATGTATGTATTGAAATGTATTTTTCTAGTTTCCAAAATTTTAAATTTTGTTCATCCAGAAAATTACTTCTTTTTTTTTCTTTTATACAAGCTCTGCGCCTGTTTTTCTTTACGATTTCCTTCCATGTTGATGTCTCGTTTCATGGAAAATTACAAATCTTAAAAATAAAAAAAAATAAATTAAAAATCCAAATGGCATTTGGTTAAGTCAGATTTTATAATTATAATTCCACTTACGTGGATCTTATTTTCAAATCCAAATTTGAATTAATGCTAAATACAATTTTCATGTATAAACTGAAAACGTTATACAAAGAGATAATTTATTTTCTATTATTTGCATTCAATTTTAATTTTAAAGATTGTTACCAATCAACCTAATTTCTATTACCATTATTATTATTGCTATACTTGTGTGAAATTTACTTGGTGAAACTGGAATTTTTTGGAATTCCTGAAGTCTTTTGGAATTATTTAAGAGTCTTTGGAATTCCTGGGAAATGTTTGGAATTCTTTGAAAATAACTGTAATTCCTAGAATATTAATGGAATTTCTTGGAAATCACCGGAATTCATTCTTATAAAGAATACTTTCGATTCCTTGGAAATCATTGAAATTCTTTGCAAATATTTGGAATTCTTGGGAAATCTTTTTGTGTACGCAAATTTGGAATTTCTTGGAATTCTTTTTGAATCTTTGAATTCCTGGAAAATGTTTTTACAATATTCCAAAAATATTGTGTAAACTTGTTTAGAATTCGCTTGAAAATCATTGGAACTTTTTGGAATTCTTTGAAAGTTTTTAGAATGTCTAGGAAATGTATGATTTTCTTTGCAAATACTTGGAATTCCTGGGAAATTTTTAGAATTCGGAGACTTGTGTACACAAATTTGGAATTTTTTGAAATTTTTTTAGAGTCTTAAGAATTCCTACGAAATATTTATGCAATGTCTCAAAAACCTCATGTAAACTTGTTTGGAATTCTTTAGGAGATTATTGGATATTCTTGGAATTTTTTGAAAGTCTTTAGAATTCATGGAAAATGTTTGGAATTTCTGGTAAATCGTCAGAATTCTTGGAAAAATTTGAAATTCCATGGAAATCATTAGAATTCCGAGTCTTATACACACATGGAATTTCTTGGAATTCTTTGAGAGTCTTTAAAATTTCTGCGAAATGTTTATGCAATATCTCGAAAATCTTGTGTAAACTTGTTTGAAATTCCTTTGGAAATCATTGGAATTTCTTGGAATTTTCGGGAGAATCTTTAGAATTCCTGGAAATACTTATGTCATTTTTCAAAAATCTTGTGCAAACTTGTTTGGAATTTTCTTGGAAAGCATTAGAATTTTTTGGAAATGTTTGGAATTCTTTGAAAATTTTTATAATTCCTAGTCCTGTGCACACAAATTTTACTTGTTATATATTTACCCCTTCTCCAATTTTAACTATAATTAAGACAATTTCAAATTCAAAAATTATAAATTCATTAAAGCAAAAATTAAATTTCACTTTATTTTCAACATAACAAAAACTCAAAATTAATCTCAGAGAAATTTGGTCTTAATCGCGCTTACGCCCATCTTGACCGAAAAAACCTGGTTTCTCTACCTAGCTTTTGTAAGCCCAACTACTTGGCGAGAAAAACAAAAACTTCAGAAATATTTACACAATATATATAATCAACAATAAAATCAAAAATTCTCAAAAATATACAACATATTACAAAATAAATATAAAAATTTTAAGCTTGAATTCTGGAATACGAAAGTATATGCTTTCGCCACTCTTACGATGCCATAATACTGCAATCTATACTATAACAAACTGTATTTATGGGTTGAAAATCGGCTGTATTGTACTGCAATTCTCAAAATCATTCGATTTCATAGGTGAATCTAGGAAAAAGACTGTGTTTTGGGGGGGTTACTCTATCTCCATCAGAAAAAACTAAGGGCTTAGCTCATCTTCCGTTCTCACAACTTTACAGCTAAATCTCTAACAAGTTTGTTCGGTTTTTCCGCTGGCAAAATAAATAATGATTTTCCAATGTGATTTCTTTAAATTTAAGATAATTTAATTATGAAACTAATTGGCGTCTCCGGCACTGTTCATACGGTCGCCCCATTCGCCTAATACCCTTGCTACGATACTGTTTTATTGTAAGTATGTAGACGTTTTCCTGATGAAGTTATTTCTTAGCACAAGCAACCCGTAGACGCCCTCTACGTTACGAAATCAGTATAGACGATCAAATTGAAGTGGATCCAAGAGAACATGACTGGCGATTTCAGTTACCTTCACATGGTAGATAACATTCTATCGATGTCCATCCACAAGTAGCCCTATCAAATTCCCCCTATTCCTTAGTTGTGAAATACGCTTTATAGAGGTTTGTCATAATTAAAATGTAAGCAAAGATATCAAATAATTTTAACAAATAAAATATTTTAATTATGACAAGTCCTGTATATAAATTTGGTTTCGCACAAAGATTATTATTCAATATTTGGCATATTATCTAAATGTTTACTTCTGCTTATGACCTGTACATATTATATAAAAAAAAGTTTGCTTGCATTTGTTTAGCGCACACCAGTGTCATTCCCGAACTGATCGTTTAATGATCACTGGTGCATGTACCTACCCAAATTAAAATTTTTTTATATGTACCTATTTATCCATATTTGTTGCATCTATTCCACCTAATTTCTATGTTTTTGTGTTTAAAAATTCTGTATTTCGTGATTTCGTCGCTGTGTTAGGGAGTTACGAGGAAAATATTCGTGTAATTGGTTTTACGTTGATGTAATGAAAAAAATTGGTGCACTGACCCTTTTTTGAATTGAAAGCACCAAGGGCATGATATGTAATAACATTTTTGATACGGTGATGAGTAATGCTGTTCTGTTTTTCAGGTGAGCAAAGCCCAACCGACGCTAGGGGTGCAACTGGAGATCAAAGATCGCAACAAAGGTAATTTGGACTCTAGGAATTTTGTTCGACTAACAGTTATTCGACTGCAAAAACAAAATTGTGGGAGTACTTATACCTTCGAACAAATAATGTATGTCGAATAATTGTTGGTCGAACGAATGTTGTCGAACAAAATTCAGGATACGGGTAATTTGTACTTTTCCGAGTTCCATCATCCGGTTCTTTGCTTATGTTCGAAATTTAAACGTTTCAGAGAAGTTACCGATCAACATCAACTCTCAGAAGAAATGAGAAAATTATTGGAAGAAATGGAGAGAGATAGCAAGAAGTAAAAGAATACGTGTTTGTTTAGTTTTTGAATTATTGTTTATGAAATTTTGTTAATTCCAAATAAAGTAACGATGATAATATTATTATGTGCATATACCAAATCAGTTACGAATTTGTTGTTAAGTTTGTTATAATTTATTTTTGTTTGTAAAATAAGATTTAAAAAATTGAAAACACACAAAAAAATCTTGTCAGCTTAATTACCAACTAATGCTTTCGCATTAATAATTGTGTGACATTTCATGCTTTGTGCTACATCAAAATAATAAATTTTTTGATTATTTACAACATATAAAATTCAAATTAGCACAGCAGGCGAATCACATTTAAAGATAAATTAATTTTAAAGTTTTAACCGGACTTGGCGGCATTTTCAAATTGAAATTTTTATAGAGCAAAAGCGCCCAATAGCTTTTCCAAGCCGGTTTTTCTTAAACAAAAAAAAAAAGAAGAAAATTAAGTGCATAGGTTACACCAAAACTGTATTTTAAAAATATTAGAAAATTGAATGTTTTATATTATTGAATTTGTTTTGATATTAATAGCTTTTTCACTTTGAATGTGTTCGAAAATTTTTGTTCTACTTTCTTTATTATTTTTATATTCTAATGAAAAATGAATAAAAATTTTCGAAAAAAAAGGGAGGTGTATCTATTTTAGTAAGCATCGTACTTATAGTTAAGTGTTTAGATTTACATTAACTGTGAGGTACCTCATTATTTAAAAGAAACGAAAATTTTTCCATTGTAAATTTAATAAAACTATTTTTATTATTGTTCTAATTACATGCGTGTAGTTTTTTTTAATGAGGTATCCGTACAGGAATCGAATTTGTATAAAATGAAAAGCGTGATTGAGAAGGTAATAAAATTCATGATTTTAGTATAATAATAATAATTAGACTTACGTTATCAAAAGAACTGAAAATTGAAAAATAATTATAATCACCGATAAAATTGAGTTGTGGTTTACTTGATTTTTTTAAACCAGTGTCAATATAATTATTTTTTGATTGGCTGCTTTTATATACCTATTGATTTAACTCAATGTGAATTATATTATCAAATATATTCATCTGTATCAAATTATCTGATTATAACAATTAAAGCTTTAAAATATTAAAACTTAATTTTATTTCTTTTATCCATCTAGAATCAATCAAAAATCTCAATTCCGAGACGTCATTTAATACTTTTATGGGACCTTCCCGCAAAAGCGTCCGACTACCTCGACGAGCCAGTTTGGAAGGAGCGAGTCTCGCGCTCTTTAGTGCCAACTTTAAAATTATTGCTTCGAAAATACGCACCAATTGAAAATTGTTACATTATTTCCAAGAATTATTTACAAAGCAAATCTAATCACAAAATTAAAACCCGTATTTACAAAACAAAGAAGTCTTCGAAACGTCGACTTCGTAAAAATTGAGTTTGATTTTAGTCCACCGAGCCCAATATTTAATTTTATATTATTAAAGTTTGATGTGATGTTTTCACTTTGATAGGTAACGTTATTTAAAGTTAATTTAAATTTGGATGATACAATTATTTAAAGAGTCTCATGCTCACAAAAAATCGATTGCTGGTGGTGAGAGGAATTTATTTAGAAGTTTGTGGACGCATACAATAAATGGTTATAAGTCATATACAAATGGGAAAGGCAACTGCATGGAATACAGTAGATATGCACTACTCCAAATATTTGCTAGGGCAGCAGAAAATACGATTAAATCAGTCAAATCGGCATTACAAAAAGCACTGGAAGATGCAAAAAAGATCTCAAAAATTTATGACGCTGGGGAGGAAATACATAAATATATTTTCTAATTAGAATTTAGTAGTACAATTTTTCAAATTTTAACAAAATTTAGTAGGTTTTGTTGAGTATTGGTGAGTCTTGGCTAGTAGTTACCCCATTACTTCCCTTCTTCTATTCGCCCTTGTATAAAGGCACCAATAAACTATATCATTGTTATGTATTTTATACATAGTGGCGGCTTGTGGTATTTTTATTTAAAGAGGTTAATGATAAAGTGTAATTGGCTAATAATGCTGCTTCTCCAGTAGCCTCACGTTATTTTTTGGATAAATATTGTGGAAGGTGTATCTATTTTATGTTTTTGAAATTCTAAAAAAGTTAATTTTTTTGAAAGTTTTAATGGTTTAACAGCCTTGAATTTCAGAGGAGGCTAGCCTCTCTTGCCCCCTCTAACTACTACTAAAAACTCCACGATTATTATATTAATAATTTATCGAAAAAAATTTTCCAACGAAGACCTGATGGAATCTGTGAAAACTGATTTGCAGACTAAGAACAATCATTTGTTTAAAAGTTGTAAAAAGTATGTTTAGTTAACCCTCCGGCAGTCGCATCGGGGAACAGAAGTCCGCACTGTTGATAAAATTTGGAATTGTTTACATAATTCATTATTATATCGATTGATGTGCATGGGTATGCTTTCCCGACACAAAGGTGGTTCTCACAAGATTAAAAAAATGACAATTATTTACGGTTCCTGTGAGAAATTTATTTGTCTAGAGCATTACCAATTTCGTTTTTGTTCTTTAAATTGTTAAGCAATACATTTTATTTAGTAAAATTATAGTTTTAAATAAAATTTGTTTTATTTTAATAGTTTTTGTGTGACATGCAACATAATCTCACAAAACAACTGATATTACATTATGCGGACCTAAGGACCGCGGCGCGACCCCTCATGTGAAAATAAAAGGCGCGACTGCCGCAGGGTTAAGGGGGGACTATGTAGAGGAATAAAATATTTTTTAATTGTTTCTGCAGTAGGCTAAGCATAAATCAATAGTAATTTGGAAACCAGATAAACTAGAACAATAATTTTTTTATACTTTTACACAGAATTGTATCTAAGGTACTTTAAATTTTATATGACCTAGTTTGGGTATTGAATGTATACAGGAAAGAGCCAATTTAAGACATAATAATTTTTTGAACCTTTTTTGGTTTCAATCTGTTGTAAACAGTAAAAACATTTTCTTAGAATCGAAAAAATAATTTTGTTTGAATAATTTTTTAAGCAAACGAATTTTGTTTAATTTCAATAAAATATTTTTGTTCAAACAAACATTTGTTTAAATCAAAATAAAATTTTATATATTTTATATTTTTAAATATAGTTTAGCTTCTTTAGTTAAATTTTTTTTGATTTAAATAAATTTTTGTTGGAGCAAAAATATTTTATTTCAATTAATTAAATAAAATTGATTTGCTTCAAAAAAAATTATTCAAACAAAATTTTTTTTTTTTTGATTCAAAGAAAACGTTTTTCCTGTGTAGAAAGCCTAAAGTCTTTTTTATAATACTCAAGTAAAAGGTAAAAAAATAAAACAAAATTTTTAAGTTAATTTTTAAATATTATTAAGTACTCGTATTTCTAAGTAAGTTCTTTGATAATTAAATAAAAATCATAATGCTTCATATTTATTATTAATTATAGATTTAATAATCTTACAAGTACATTTTTAGAATATTATATCAGTGCACTTTTTTTATTTTACTCTTATTATTACTTTATTTTAATTATTTTATTTTTTTATTTATTCAAAATTGAAATCTTTAAATAGGTTGTTTTGTGGTACGAACCCCTTTGTGGTGCGATCCCTTAGGCTACAGCCTAGGTAGTCTGTCCATAAATACGGCCCTAGTTTGGTTTTTGTCACTCTCACAATATTAATAATTATTACTAATTAAATACATAAAGTTATTGAATCTTGTAGCATCGTGTTTCAGTGAGCAGAGCCTGCCTCAGTTGCCTTCTAGGAGTGTAACATTGAGCATCATATTATAAATTTATTTTAAATTGAATTCCAACAATTAAAGCCGAATGCATATAATTTTTCCTCTATCTAGATCTCGAGATGCCGTTCTTTAGTTCCATAATTTTTGAGTTGGAGCGGTTTGATAGACGTTTTAATGAGTTTAGGCTCAGAGTTTTACCACTTAACTAGATACGCTCTTTTCTAATGCAATTTATACCCAAAAATACTCAGTGATATATCATAAAAATACGTCATGATCATCCGAGTCAAGGTTATCGTGCTATTCCCAATCAGCCATACGGAAATGTCCATCAGTTACGTGTATGAATACTTTTTTAAATTTTAAATGCTACCTCTTATCGTGTAAGGGAAGCAAAATTTTGCTTCTGTATCTTCTATCTTAAGCATAAGGATTATTTGGAACATTTTCTCTATTTTCTTGACATTCTAGAGAGGTCTCCGTTACCTCCGTCCTTATTTTCCTTTTCAGCTGTCAGTCTTCTTTAGAGCTATTGAACCTACGTCAATTCATCGCGGACAATTCATCGCCGCGTCAATTCATCGGAATTAAATATTAGATTTGATATTACAAAATTAATTCAATTTGAAAATTTTTATAATAATAAATTGTAGTCGGAAATTATGAGCTATACTATAAGATATCTATTTATATACGTATTATATCTTTAAGATGAACAATTTGTTGCTAGAAATGAAATTCTACAAAAAAGAGTGTACAGAGACACTGCCGGAAGAATTAAAACAATACTGTAAGATGTTACTTACGGAATACTTACTTCCCATGTAGCTCATAATCTTGGCGCAATACAGCCAATGTCGGTCCAATATTGTTGTTCAATATTGCGCCCATATAGGAATTAATATTGGACCAATATTGGCTGTAGCTTGGCGCAATATTGGGCCAATATTGGTAACCAATATTGATTTCCGATCTACAGCCAATATCGGTCCAATATTGTTTTTCAATATTGCGCCCATATAGGAAATCAATATTGGACCAATATTGGTAACCAATATTCCTTTCCAATCTGCAGCCAATATCGGTCCAATATTGTTTTTCAATATTCAACCGATATAGTAAATTAATATTGGACCAATATTGGCTGTTGCTTGGCACCATATTGGGCCAATATAGATAACCAATATTGCCTGCCGATCTGCAGCCAATATCTGTGCAATATTGTTTGTCAGTATTGTGCCGATATAGAAAGTAAATACTGCGTCAATATTGACTCTAGCTTGGTACAATATCGGGCTAATATTAATTTCTGATCTTCAGTCGGTATCGGTTAAATATTAATATTAAAAAAATACGAAAAGTTTATGTCTAAAGTTTTGAAATTGAGCCAATATAGATAACCAATATTGTCTGCCGATTTGCAGCTAATATCAGTCCAATATTGTTTTTCAAGATTGCGCCGATAAAGAAAATAAATACTGCACTAAAATTGACTGTAGTTTGGTGCAATATCGAGCCAATATTGATACTATAATTGCTTTCTGATCGTTAGCCAATATTGGTTAAATATTAATATTAAAAAAAACCATAATAAAAAAACATTTGTTTTTCATAATTGTTTTGACTATTAGGGAATCTCGACGGGAACCTAGTAAGCATAACAAATTGTGTTGATGTATTAGCTGAAGGCGTAGATCTCACGCTATCGGGACGGTACTTATTAAGCACGAATTAAAAATAATTTAATTTTCAACACAATAAAAAATCATAGGTGCAACAAAGATTACGCTAACAGACCTACTTTAGATTTTTTTCGAGGTACTACCATATCCCATAATTTCCAACTACAATATTATAAAAATATGTGTTGTTTTTATTTTAATTGTATTTAATGCGATGAATTGTTGCACGCGATGAATTGTCGCGGCGATGAATTGTGCCGCGATGAATTGACCGCGATGAATTGACCGCGATGAATTGACCGCGATGAATTTGAGGAAATCTTAAAAAACCCGAGGAAATTCTAGAAAATCTTACGAATACTAAAAGAGTAAAAATGATTTTTTGTTTGCATTTTCAACTTTTTCAGAAGAAAATCTTAAGGCAAATATGGAGAAAATTAAGAAAAATCTTTCAAAAATCTCGTAAAAAGAAATGTATATAATTATATATATTGTCATGTTATTTTCTCCAGTTATAATTAAATTTTTCTAAAAATCAAATTTTAATTCTAAATAAACTTTCAGTACTAATGGGGAAAATTGCATGTAATTGATAATAAATAGATCCAGATGCGGCGATACAAACTTAGGAAGATACAACTTCCATATCCAAAATAATTAAAATAACTCACTTAAACTTCATCATAATAAACTCACTTTATTTTTAAATATAAAGCTTTAAACAAATCCTAATTAAATGCAAGAGACAAAACTACTTCTCAACCGCTCATGGCCGCCATTATCGGCAAAAAGTCACGTTTATACTGATAGTCGGAGCCAGCTCTAACAAAAGTGAGGTAAAACGAGAGATTTAAAATACTTTATACTTTCAAAATGAAATATAATTTTACACCAAAATACAAAATTTCCAAATCTCGTATACAAAAATTCTATTCCAATGATGGATTTCGGAACATGACAATATACAACATTAGAGTCTATCTATGTAGACCCATAGCTTTATTGACTATCTTCTTCTATTCACTTCTACCAATCCATCACCTTCAGAAGTGGTAAGTCGCTCACAGGTGCCCAATGGGGAGGGGGGGGAGGAAGCTGTACGGGACGTCCCTGGTCGCTCAAGACGTTTTCCTTCCATTCAGTTATTGGTCTTCTACTTCCTGTTGCAATTCTGGCACATACCTTAGTACTGCTTTCTGGTTTTTTCAGTACCCAGGTAAGAGAATCGGCTATTTAATCGGCTATCTCTCATCACTTTTCAACCCTAGGTTACATATTGCTGCAGAGAGGGGAGTTTCCCTGTCTCAGACCGTTTTTCAAGTGCTTCGTATAATTTACTTCTTTTAATTATGTCATAATATGCTTGTTTGAAATCTATGAAGACCCCATCGGTAAGCAATTTCAAAAGATGACTATTTGCCTAGATTTATTTAAGGCCGTGTTCGATTTGGAAGCTTACGGCGCTTTTGGTACCAATAGGTACTAACTCTCTAGACCAATCCTTACTCATAAAAGAACAGACGTTGGTATCAAAAGCGCCGTAAGCTTCCAAATCGAACACGGCCTAACATACAGTATCCCAAGAAAGTCTACTTACGATCTCATATTTTCCTATATTGTCAATGTAAATTGCATCCGTACGGAGACTTTTTTCCGCCATATAAAGACCGATTTTTCAACAATATTTCTAAGACATTTTTTGTTGTAAATTAAATTCCCTTCATTTTTGTTTATATACATTTTTGTATTTCGTCGGGCCATTTCCGAGATATATTGACTTTAAAAATACTCGGTAATATTGTATTTTCGAAAATTTTCTCTTTTTTGTCAATATTTTGTATTTTACCATTTTTGTTTAATTCTTTAGTTAATTCTTTTTTTCTTTCCTTTTCCACTTGTTCTATTTATTAGTATCATTCCTATCAGGCCCGTAGCAAAGAAAAAAAATTTTTTTGGGGGGGTTCCCCTTCCGAGAATATTTTCGGGAAAAAAATTATTTTATTTTCTAAATTCAAATTTACTTCCAAGAATTTTTTTCTTTCGAACATTTTGGGGGGACATGTGCCCCCAAGTGCCCCCCCTGGCTACGGGCCTGACTCCTATTTTATTGTATTCCTACAAAATCCAGAATGTTCAAAGCAGGTTTTGTAATGCTTTGATTCATATCGGACAGATAGTTTTCGCACGATCGTTTTATGAAACTGACTGGGTAAATCCCCCCCGGTGTGACTACCGTGACTACGGTACGTTAAAGCAATCTGGGTGAAATCCCAAACTAACAAGTAGAAGAACTCATTTAAACACCTGAACTACTTTCGTAAAAGTGTTAGGTCGAATGTCCGATGGTAACTCCTTTGTCTTCTAATTGCGTAACCTCTATTTCGCATCTTATCTGACACATAAAAATGATAACATTCTACATTTTTCTGTAAAGTGCATAATTATATATTATTATAGTAGTGTAAGTACGTGTCTCTTATCTAATTTTTTTTAATCTACGAGTGTGCACTTTGATTATTCTGCGATAGCAAATAGCTCAGTTATAAATTTAGTTGGAGCCAGTAGTGACTTACATTTATTTGAAAAAATGGCTTTACGTTGGGGCATTGTTGGTGCTGGAAAAATATCCAATGATTTTGTGGGTGCTCTACAAACTCACCCCAAAGAAAACCATGAAATCGTTGCAATTGCAGCTCGATCCTTAGAGAGTGCTCAAACTTTTGCCAAAAGTCATAATATTCCAACCGCTCATGAGGGATACGAAAGTATTGCCAAAGACGAAAACGTCGGTAAGTTTCCCACTTCAAATGCAATTCAGAATCTTCAACTGTTTCATTATCTCAGAAATTGTGTACATTGGTCTTTTAAACCCCGCACATTTGAAAATATCCAAATTGATGTTGGATAATGGGAAACATGTCATGTGCGAGAAACCTTTGACCATGAATTTAAAAGAATCACGAGAGTTAATTGACTATGCAAAACAAAAAAAATTATTTCTTATGGAAGCGGTTTGGTCACGATGTTTTCCACTGTATGATGAATTGAGAAAGCAACTTGATGAGGGAAAAATTGGTGACGTAGTGCAGGTTAATGTTGATTTTGGATTTGCTTTAGAACACGTCGATCGTGTTAAGTAAGTTTATAGATTACTTCAAGATTTTCAAATTATTTATTATATTTTAGTGTTAAAGAAATGGGCGGTAGTGCAATTTTGGATATCGGAATTTACGTTTTGCAGTTTTCACAATTTGTGTTTCACGGAGAAAAACCCTTGAGCATTTTGTCTTCGGGACATATGAATAAACATGGCACCGACGACACAGCTGCGACTATACTCAACTATTCTGGAAATCGTACCAGCATTTTGACTATTAACGGAACAGCTGAGCTGTCTAATACTGCATATGTTTATGGAACTAAAGGAACAATTAAGATTCCTAGTTTTTGGTGTCCTACAACTATGATTACACCTACTGGAACTTTAGAATTTGAGCTTCCTCAATCTTCCGCAACATATAATTATCATAATAGCGCTGGTCTTTCGTACGAAGCTGAGGAAGCCAGAAAATGCATTAGAGAAGGTATAACCCAATTATTTAGTATATTTTTTCGTAATTTACATTTGTAAAATATTTTTAGGATTGACAGAAAGCCCTAAAATAAGTCACGCAGAGTCACTTCAATTAGCAGAATTGATGGACATTTTACGGAGAAATATTGATGCAAGTCTTGTCGAAACATAATCTATGTATTCCGAACACTTCTTTATCTTACCAGAATTGATGTTACAGTTATGTAGTATTTGTAAATTTGTAAGAGAACTAATTAAATATTGGAAAAGAATTTTTTTGTCACTGCGCATGCAATTACGAATATAATTACATTCCGCTTGGATATAATATTTGACATAAAAATTAATATTTGCCACTTAAAATTAATGTTTGCCATAAAAATTTATTCGTAAATATTGATTGAAAATCTAACACAATTTATCCTAAGTTGAGGGGAAATTAAATAATAACTCGTTAAATTTACAACGTTTACAACCTAGCAATCGAGGGGAAATTAGATTTTATGCAGTTTCATACTTTATCTAAGGTACTTCTAGATAACCGTAGTTTCTAATTTTAATTACCAAATTTTAAAATTTAATTTAAAATTTTTTTACTTTTTTTTTAATTTAAATTAATTTTAAACTTAAATAAAAAGATAATATATTTTGTCTTTATTGGTTTATTTCGGGTTTATTGAATAAGTATTTAATTTTTTTTTTTTTAATTAAAATATTAATTTTGCGATACTGAGTTGGTAATGTTGAAGGTATGTTATTCTGTGCTCAACGTAGGGCTCCTAGTATTAGACGATACAAAATTTCGTATTATCGTTATCAGTCACAATAGAAATATTGACATGAAATATGTAATCTAAACTATTGTCTATTGAACGATATAATATTATCAGTTTCATATAAATAATAAAATTGCATGCTTCATTATAAGCGGTAACATAGTTAACATAGTACGATCTACTTATTTATTAAAGTTTCACTGTGTAACGCTTAATGACTTACATAGTATAAGATCTTTATTTTAAATGGCTTTACGATGGGGTATTGCTGGTACGGGAAAAATATCCAATGATTTTGTATGTGCTCTTAAAACTCATCCCAAAGAAAATCATCAAATTGTTGCCGTCGCAGCTCGTTCCCTAGCAAGTGCTAACATTTTTGCCGAAAATCATAATATCTCAACCGCTTATGAAGGATATGAAAAAATTGCAAAAGACGAAAACGTTTAAATTTATCTCAAATTTATTTATAATTTATTCCGGAATTTGTAGCTATTTCATTATCTCAGAAATTGTGTACGTTGGCCTTTTAAACAGTTCACATTTAAAAATATCTAAATTGATATTGGAACATGGAAAACATGTTTTGTGTGAAAAACCTTTAACTACGAGTTTAAAAGGATCCCGAGAGTTGATCGACTATGCAAAACAAAAAAAATTATTTCTTATGGAAGGTGTTTGGTCAAGATGTTTTCCAATGTATGATGAATTGAGAAAGCAACTGGATGAGGGAAAAATTGGTGACGTTGTGCAGGTCAATGTTGATTTGGGGTTGGCCTTGGAACATATCGATCATGTTGAGTGAGTTTTAAGCCTATTTGAATTTATTTAAGCATTTTGTTATGTTTTATAGTATCCAAGAAATAGGAGGTAGTGCAATTTTGGATCTGGGAGTTTATGTTCTACAGTTTTCTCAATTTGTGTATCGCGGGGAAAAACCCGTAAGTATTTTGTCTTTGGGACATATGAATAACCGTGGCACCGATGTTGCCGCTGCAACTATTCTCAAATATCCCGAAGGTCGTACAAGCATTTTGACTGTTAACGCTCATACTGAACTATCTAATACTGCTTATCTATATGGAACTAAAGGGACAATTAAGATTCCTAGTTTCTGGGCTCCCACAACTATGATTACACCTAGCGGAACTTTACATTTTGAACTTCCCCAATCTTCGAAGACATACAAAATTCAAAGATTATAAATAATTCATTAAAAATTTATAAAAACAATGTTTAATGTTTTCTTCAATCTTCTTCAAAAATTATTATTTAGGGCTCTCATAATGGACACAAGTTTTGATGCTTTTTCTGTTGCTAAAAATAATCTCTCAATGAGAAATTCTCATACAATTTTTAAAATTTTTATTTTGAATGTTTGTGTTAAAAGAATGAAATTGGTGTTTTTAATTTTTTTGTGCCATTAATATTAAGCCCAAAATGAATTTTTAAAAACCCAGTGACGTCACTAGGAGGTTTTGCAAAACCTGACAACCCTGTAAACAAAATGAGTAAATATCCGTATATTCTATATCTATATTGTGTGGTACCTAAGACAAAAACAAAAAACCTAGAAACTTGAAATTTTTTAAAATTTGTTCTAGTATATAATGACAAATTTGTCATAATAAAAAATAAATAAAATAAAGACTTAATTTGTTTTAAAAACGTTATACCTTTTTTTATTTTTATTTTAAATTATTTTATTTTTGAAAAATATAATTTTTCAACACTTTAGGGTGAAATTTTGCTTTTTAGGATTGCATTTGGGCCCAAATGTCTTCAAATCTATTTTTATAATTTTTTTAACCAATTTCTTTTAGCCCCATGTTAATTGGATAAATAGAGGCTAAGATATTTCAGTTTCGGCAAACGTTTTAAATTATAAGAACCGGAACACCTTAAAGTATATTATTCCGCTTTGGTGTTAGGGTCGATTCCTAACGAGGAAATTATAGACAATTTGTTCTATCTTGCTCGTTAGTTTGATAATTATATAAGGTACTTACATTATTACAACTTAATTCTGTAAATAATCACTTTTTATTCAATAAAAAATTTTAGAACAATTTTACAACGATATTATTTGCAAATTGGCCTCCTTGAAATTTTTTTCTAAAGTTTGAAGAACTTGAATTTAAACTATAAGAAATTTAAGACTGTTTTATTACATTGTTTTTTATATTACAATTGTTACGGTCAATGACGTAAATTGGGCATTGATGTCAATGGCCGGACAATGAGGTCAATGCCCATTTACGCTGGCTATTAACGTCATTGACCGGCCAAAACAGCCCGGAGAAAAAATTAATTTAATTTAATTAATTCATTTTACGGACCCTACGTAGCCTTTCGCTGCACTCCGGGTATTTCGGGCCGTTTTGACTGGCTTGCTCCCTACAGTACGAAACGTGTGTGATTGCTATCACTAAGGGCCAATCCTACCAGACAAGAAATTCGAGTTTAAGACAAAACTTAGATTAAAATAATAAATTTAGCATATATTACCAAGGTAATTGTAACAAATTTTGTCTAAAACTTTTTTTTGTCTGGTGGAATTGGCTCTAAGAGTGATAGAATATGAAATTTGTAGAAGAGTAGTTTCATAATTGCCCACCCTGTATTGGGCATTAACGTCATTGCCCGGACAATGATGTAAAAACCACATATGAAATTTTAAATGTCAACGTCGCCCAAAATGCATGGTCATTGACGTCAATGTCCGGTCAATGCCTCAACAAAACTAGGCATTGACGTCATTGTTCGGTCATTGATGTTAATGGCCAAATTATCATTATTGACCGTATTATTTGTTGATTCCTGAGATATTAACCGCTTGGAAGAAGAAATTTTTATGGAAGCATGTTCGATGGAAGTTTAGTTTTAAATTTTCGATTCACGACATGGTGGAATCGATTTTATTGTAAACCCCCGGTTAAAATAATGAAGTGCTCAATGATATTAAGATAATTATAATTCTCTTAGGAAAAAGTAGTATAGTAGATTGCCTTTCCTTTCTACACAGAAGCACTTCAGACATTCTTACTATCATCCATGCCATGGTCATTCTTTTTCTGCATCACCATAGTACTGTTGGCTACTGCTGCCCTCCATCCAGGTTTTGTAATATAGGTACTTCATTCACATTTTTATAGAAAAATACCTCTGGACTTTTAACATTTCATCTCAAAAAATATTGTCTGAAAAGTTTGAAAATTAGCTTAAATCAAAGAATAACGATTAATATTTGAAGATTAACAGTTTATAAAAATAAAATGTACTCCGATATAATAAAAAATTGAAAGAAATCTGCTGTAATTTCTTCGGTTACACTGCTTGTGAACCTTGAATCAATTTTCTTTGTTCTTTTCTATCAACTATTTTTTTCTTCAGATCTACGTACTTTTGAAATTGCTACATAGAGTGGACCGTGGTTAAACACAGGTTTAGGCAGATATACTTTTTCTAACAGCTGTCCCTGAGCCTTGTTGATCGGCATGGAAAAGGCAAGTTTAATTGGAAACTATCGCCGTCTTAAAACAAAAGGCAAGTCTGTACTTGTTGAGGCTAAATCTATGCTAAATAGATTGCTAAATTTGCTAAATAGAAATAGAAAATACGATTCAACATAAAATATCCGATTATCCGCTTATACACTTATTCGATTAACCGGTTATCCATTAAGCTGTTGATACATTATCAATTTTGTAGCATACATTTTTTCTATTTTCGGCTTTTTTTTTAACAAAAAAATATTACACGCTGTAGGAGAAGCAGTTTCCCTACTTTTTTAAAATTTTTATATATAGCTTGACCGGTGGATCTCTCTCTTAACGGTCTCAATTAAAAAATTAATACTGTGGAACTCCATTGATGTGTAACTTGATTAGTTGCGATCTCGATTGATGTGTAGCACCGTGGTATTGGTTAGTTATAAAATTTATATGGTTAATGGATTTATTTATGTACAAAACTGTAGTTCGTTGAAGAAGTTTTCCCTATTTCTATTATCTTATTTAATTTCTTTGTTTTGTTTTTTTCTTTTTCCAATTCTTTTCCTCGTTTTTCTTCTCATTAATCATGTCTTCATCTTCATCTTATATCTTTGATTGATGATGTTTCTTCACTAATTGCCGTTCTTTTTTTATATTTATTTTGTCGTTTCTCTTCTCATCAATTTAGTGTTCATCTTATATACTTGACTGGAGATGTATCTTCACTAATTGCTGTTGCTTCCTCTTTCTCTTTGTTTTTTCATTTCTTCTCTTTGTTTTTCTTCTCATTAAGCATGTTTGTGTCTTCGGGTTTGTCTAACCAAAATTATGACACGCTGTAGCGGCAGCGTTTTGACTTTTTACCCGACTGCCGAAGGATGGTTATTATATGGTTTAATTGTTTTTATTATAACGTAGTTATTCATTATTTTCTTTTTCAAATATTTTTAGTGCCAACTTTACATTAATATATTTTTCGGTTGGTAAAAAAATCGTCCAATCAGAATGTTTCTTTTTTTACCAAAAAATGACACGCTGGGGCAGCAGGAGCAGCAGCGTGCTGGGATTTTATGTATTAGGATTTAAATATATAAATCTTAACTTGTGAGAATAAATAATATTAAAAACTTTAATATAACAAGTTAAATCATTTATTTTTATTTTATACTTTTATTTTATTATATTATATTTTAATTATAATTTCTATTATATTATTTAATTAACTTTTTATATTAATTGAAGTTTTTAATGATAACTTATAGAGGGCATATATGTTATGACATTTTGTTTTCGCATTTTTCTGAATCTTCATTGATTTTGCCACAAAGTCATTTTATGAACTCAAATGAAATGGGGAAATTTATGCAATACTTACATAGCCAATGTTTTAAAGATTATTTCTTAAATTAGAATAAGTCATAATAATAATTTAAAATGGAGTAAAACCATAGCCTACTATAGGTATAGGTAATACAAATTTTCCATTTTTCAATTGAAAACTAAGCTCATTATTATTTATGTATTCAGAATTCATTTTGCAAGTAAATTATGAAAGTTGTAGCTTGATGATCTAGTTATAGCAAAAAATTTTAATAAAACGATATAACTATGCCAAGAAAAATTTTCAGAAAAATACTGCATTACTAATTTTAAAATATTTACCCGATAAGTTCTGTTGATTTGTAGTTCAAAAAGAAAAATTTGTGAATTTTTCTAATAATAAATTAACAATTTTTTGTATAACAAATGAAATGCTACTGTGTGTTTAATTATCTCTTCAGTTCAAATTTTGCAGTAAAATCGACGTTAAGTTAGTTTGCTTGTAATTATTGCAAAACTGTGTCAAGTAGCTATTAATATTAAATTATATTTCATAATAAAATTTATTAAATGTTGTGTACCTACTATAAAATTCTTCACATGACTAGTGATAACTATGATAATATAGCATTTTGTACGCAAATCAAAGAAAAGAGAAAAGAACATTAAACTTTGATTATCCATACATGGTGGATCGGTAAAAGTTGCGTTATACCAGTACAGTAAAGGTACAAAAACTTGAATTGTTTGAATAAATTTGAATAAAAATGTCGACAACTACGACAACTTACTCTCTCCCTTTCTGGTCTAAAATTTTTTGAATTTTCTTGAAATAAGTTCGAGTAAGCTGCCTAGCCTAGTCGTCATGGCTTCCAGAGTACCGGGTCTGTGACCCATACCTCTTTTATCTGGCGAGTTGTTTAGGTTCTTGACTGTGGCGGTGGGGTAGAACCCTTGGTACCGTGTCTGTTCCGTATCCTTGCTTCTATGTTTATTAAATAATTAAATTCAAATAACGGAACAAAAACTATACAAAAATAAAAACAAAACAAAGTGTATATGACCATAAATGTTGGTCATATAGGGTCGGTTGTCATATTCGTTTGCTTCTAGTTAGTTGGTTTGTTCAGGGTTCTTGGGGCTTCAAGATCAGCCTGAGCCTTTTATACCTCAAGAAATCCTCATGATTGTAATTGCTAATTTTTTGGATTAGTGAGTTATTAGAGGATCCCAGGAGTTCTATGGACTCTATATTGGAGTCTTCCTGCAGCTGCTCATTTGTGATATAGCATGGTGCCTTCCTGGTTAACCTCATCCAATATCAATGTTTAGGGTGGTCAATAGCTGTACCATATTATGGGACTCGGCAGCACAACCTCAGACAGTTGAGGCGTATGTCATTAACGATCGAATTATTGTTTTACAGAATAAAAGTCGATTTGCAGGAGCTACAATGCTGCTTTCACTTAGCACAGCTTCCTTAGCTTCCTGTTTGTAGTTTTATTTTAAAGTAACTCGAAATAAATTACTATGAAAGTCTCAATTTATTCTATTCTATAATGGCCTGATTTGATTACAGTTGGATCTGTATAATTCTTATTAATAATAAAAAATAACTGCTTTGACAGAAGGAGCCTTAAGTGGTTAGGTCACTTGCTGAGAATGGACGATCAGAGATGGCCTAAGAAAGTTTTCAAATGGACTTCTCCGGGCAAACGCAAGAGAGGTCGACCAAGAAAATCGTGAAGAGATGGCACCAAAGAAAGAATGCTGACTTACCAGGTAGAAAAGGAAAATGCACTTATTTGTGATATTTGGCGTTTGCGAACCGGAAAGCTGCGTATGGTGATATAATACCGAATATACAATATATATACATTTTCCAGTAGCTATCCCTTTCCCGGTGCTTATGTAAAATTGTTTTTTATATAAATATGTTTTATACCTAAACAAGGTTAGGATTTTAAATGAAATAAAAGACTTTTTAATAATTTACACAGCCCAGTGCCGGCTTATAAATGAAACACGTAAGCACATAAAATCTTTTTATGTGGGCTTTTTATATACTTCAAACAAATTTTATATTGGCATTATTTAAGACCCTACAATCAATATAGACTTCATTTCAACCTGTTAAACATATTGAATTACTTATGTATTTCCAAAAAAATATTTAGTTACTTTCAAGGAATACTCTCAAATAATATAATATCAGAAAAATCTGAAACCATTAAAATTCTATTTAATAAGTCCGGGTTGATATTTATTTCATTGAACAAATCGATGACATTCAATTGTCTAATTTGTTCTACCAATTTATTTCTCATATTATTTGTCATAATAAATATATTATAATCTCAATTGAAATCAATTTGTTTATTCCGCGCCGAAAATAATTTTCAATAATAATATGTAATTAATTCTAATTTTATCAGTTGACATTATCTAAATTGCATTATTTAAAAAATATATATTTGAATTTTTTATTTTTCAACTTGAAAAGTTAATTGCAATTATTCTAAAAAAAATTTCGTACATTGTCGATTTCAAGTAATTGCATTCTAAAGGTGGTTACATGCACTTGCGTTTTGCGATTTGCGGAATGCGATTTTTGTTCTGATTGGTTAAATTTGAACGCAGTGTAAACGGCAATTAAGTATTTTAAGATTTTGCGATAATCGCAAAACTTGAGATGGTTTTGATTGGTTAAATTTGAACGCAGTGTAAACGACACTTTACTAATGTAAGAATTTGCGATTTTCGCAAAACTTGAAATGGTTTCAAGATTTTACGGATTCCGTTGGTCATTTCTTGAAATACGCATGCGTTCAGGTGGAATTTTTCAAGTTTTTCAAAATACATGTGGTTTTCAAATTGATTTTAAAAACATCAATATAATAATGAACTATTTTTTTATACCTATATATAAATACGAATTTTTTACAGCTATTTATTATATTGTTACAATACAATTACAATAAATTAAGTGCTGTTTTTAATGTTTTAATAATAAATAATAGAATCAATAGCTTTGATTTTGATATCATGAGTGAAGTACAAGAGGTGCATTATTTTGTTATGTATATTTTAATTTGCAATCAATTAGTTTAGCAAAGTCGTTGAATAAAGTGTGTATATTAGGTACTACATTCATTTAATATTTAATCAACTAGAAATCACAGTCGGGGACAGTGTGGTCGAAGTCCTAATTGGATTAATCCAAAACAAAATACCATTGTGGGACCACGAGTGAAACTACTGTATTTCAGGTTATTTTAGAATTGCCAATCTGACTCGACCAATTTCTACAAAACACCCTATCAATTCACGAAAAGTTACTACTTTCGCATTCCGCAAATCGCTAGTGCCAATCTAACTCGACCAATTTCTACAAAACACCCTATTAATTTATGAAAAAGTTACTAAACTTTCGCATTCCGCAAATCGCAAGTGCATGTAATGAACTGTTAAATTTTTGCGGAAAACGCATTCCGCAAATCGCAAAACGCAAGTGCATGTAACCACCTTAACTGGAAAGAATTAAATTTGTTTTTGCAAAAATGGCAATATTTTTCTTTAATTTTGTTGTTTATTTAAGACTCCCACAGTTTAAAGAAAATTTCCACTTTGTTTATTATTGTTAAGTCTCAGCTTGTTTTAACAAAGAAAATTCAAATCTGAAATGGTTCTAAATTAAATCTCAGTTTTGTGAATGTTGAGTATTGATTTTGGACAAAGTTTCTATTTACAATAAGTTATTCGAATTGCTACGGCTTAACTAAAAAGCGTTCGAGTACAGTGTACGTGTTCCATGTTTACTCATTAAACATGATATTACATAAATTTGCGTCTATACTTTTCATTTTCGCTTTGGCTATGATTCCTAAAAATTCTGCTAAATATAGGTATAAAGGTAAACTTTTCAATCAGTCAATAATGCCTATCTGGAAACTTTAGTCGAACATTTGACTCTTTGATAAAACTAATCTAAGGTGTGGGTGTCAATTACAATTTGACAAAATGACAGGACGGTGGCGGATCGCCATTTATTTATTTTTCTATCTAAGACTTCTAGTCTACCATGTTGACCAAGGGAAATATTTTCATGAAGACATAAACAGTATTGATGTTTTCAATTCATAAATTTTTGATTTTCCAATCTATTATCACAGTTACTCGAAAAATTTCCTGGAAATATTCATATAAAATATGTAAATAGTCTTTGGAATATTACCAGTTTAGTTAAGATTTCATGCTAAATTTTTAAACTTTTGCTTTGTATTGTTGTTTCTCAATACATTCATTCCAAAATTGAGCTTCCCAGATTTAATAAAATTCAAAAAGTTTACATTTGCAAATCTGGTATGAATGATTAAACACTCGATTTAATGAAGAGGTTTATGACGATATTGCAAGACGGCCTTTATTATTTATGAAATCGTTCTCTCGAATTGCAATCTGAATTTCTTTGGTTTATTAAAATTTAAATTTATGTTAGGTAAGAACTCTGAACTTCTTGCAAAATTTGATTTGAAAAATAAATAATGATTTTTAATGTGAGCTTAAAGCCTGCCACACGTCGTGCAACCGCCATTGACAAAACTCGATTAACCGCGCGTGTTTGATGATTTATTACAATATTGATTTTAGTTACCCTTACAATTTGTAAGAGTAAGTTTCTTAAAAAAACTTTATAATTTACTTGAAAACTTTTCCAGTTCCTTTATTTTCAAAAAATATGTGCTTGCAGATATATCTACAAATTAAAAAGACTTAATGCGTTGTACTCGATATACTCAATTTAGTGTAAAGATGAACGACCTTTATGGGGGTTTACTTCATCGTTGTTAGCATATTTGCAGTTAAATGTTTAATCTAATATCTCGTTTATTATTGCCTTTCATTATATGGGTCATCTTTAATGCTTGACGTACCTACCACATTTTCAATATATCACCTAATGAATTTCACAATGTAATACCCAAACAACTACTTACACCAAAATTATTATTAATCAAATAATAATTAGGAACCAAAGGCTTTCCTTAAGCTAATATTAATCGATTTTTTTTATAGAAGCTCCATTATGTCTGTTGTCAATTTTTATATGCAATTTAAAAATTTTAATTTTGTAAATTTGAGTTTTTATGTAATGTCGTAACCTGAGCTTAAAAGCTCAAAATTTTCGTACTTCGCTTCGGTGCGCCTATGGGTATCTAATGTATTACGCGCAGGCGTGAGAACTTTTAGCGGTCAAGGCTAAAAAGACAATACTCACAGCTTTTGTCTTACAGTTTGTTCAAAATAAGACATTTTTAAGTTCGGTTTAATCTGAGTGCGATTTTGATGCTGAAGATTTGTTTATCAGTAGACCAATAATTTCGTAAGATTCGTGAATTGTGAATTCATAAATTAGATGATTGGATGATTATTCATCTTTAATAAATCGCTAAAGAAAATTATTTCAAGTTTAAAGTTCTGCACTTTAAGTTATTAATTAAATTCTCTTCTTCAAGTAAATAACTTAAAGAATTAAAGTTAGTAGTTTAAAGTTCTGTACTTTAAGTTATTAACTAAATTCTCTTCTTTAAGTAAATAACTTAAAGAATAGAAGATATTAATTTAAAGTTCTGTACTTTACGTTATTAATTAATTCTCTGCTTCAAGTAAATAACTTAAAGAACAGAAGTTATTATTTTAAAGTTCTGTACTTTAGGTTATTAAGTAAATTCTCTTCTTTTGGTAAATAAAAAATTTTTAGTTACTGAATTTCGAAATGAAGGGAATGAACTTATAACAAAAAATGTCGGAAAAGTATTACTGTAAAAGAGTTTTAAAATTTGTTTATACAATTTACAAGACAAATGAATTTTTTTGTCCAAAATGGCCAAGAATTAGAGAAATAATTTTGTGAGTTCGAAAATTTGTATTAAAAATATTCTGCATTTAATTAAAAAAAATAATTTGATTATAAAAACTGTTTAATGGATTTTAACAGTAAATAGTGTGGATTTAAAAAAAATTTGGTTAATTTGGAAAATAAAATTATAACGAAAGCTACAGATGTTAAGTAAGAAAATTGAAAAAATTATAATAAATAAGAAATAAAGTTAAAATTGAAATTTTATAACTATGTTTTTGCAATACTTTAAAATTGCAAATTTTTAAAAATCATATTTAATACTAACGTTCTCGTTTATAAAATTTATTTTAAAATGAAACTCAAAGTTAGATGGGCAAAAATCGTTAAATTGTAATTTTTTCTGAAGGGTCGGTTGGCTTGCAAAATTATTAAACCAGGAAAAATGCAGTTTATTTGGCACCCAACGTGGGACTTTATTATAAAAACAATTTGTTTTAATCAACTGTCGCTCTGAAGTAAAATTAATAATATGGAATATTTAAAAATGGATTTGGAGGAATCCATAAAAAAATGAAAGCACACGTAAATTAAACAAAGATATGCAAAGGATTCCTGGAAAATAAAAAAAGATCCAAGTCAAAATAAACAAGAAATAAATAAATAGGATTGAGACACTCATTGGTTCTATCCTTAGTCCATCCTTAATGGATTTTGAGTTACTATCTTACTTAATAAGAGCTGTTATAACTTGGTAGACAATTATGTCCTTTAGAAGTTTTGCCCTCTGAAGTAAGTTTTCATCCTTCTTTCCACCTGGGCACTTTATATCCAAAGACTCTCTTCCAATTTGTATAACTCATAGAATTATTTTTAAAAGAATCTTTCTCTCTCTCTCTCTCAGATTCATTCTCTATACGCAAGAACATAGTGACCACTTCTTTTTCTTTACAAGAGTAATTCTCTAGACAGAAAACTCGGTGGTTTTCCATTGCCTGCCGAAGGAAAATGATTCTAACCGCGATCGAATCCGTGATTTTCGCTTAGCAATCGACGCACACAGGAGTCAGGCCGTGACCGTCTTCTTTACAAGAAAAAACATGATATTTTAGATAAAGATCCAGTTTGTTCATTGTTCGTGATCAACAGTTGTTCGGTTTGGTTATCATGGACTCTCGTGCTCGCGCGTAAAGGCAAGGAAAAGCTTCGGTAAAGGACTCGACGTGCTTGTATACTCGGGTTTCAAGTCATAGGGAATTTCGTGTCAAATGGCCAGTTCGGCTGCGACGAAAACGGAAACTTTGAAGCTTAATAAATAAGATTTTGCTGTAGAGACATAGAGGAACATGCAAAGGTTTTGATCTCTTGGATCGGTCGTCTTCTAGTTCGCGTATCTGGAGGTAGACGCACAAAGGATTTCTTAATTCAAAGAATGGGTTAATTGGTTAATATATCAAACATGGAAATTCTGTTTCAGTACTAGGGTTAATACGAAGGCATTTATGGATACGTTTTTCCATCTTATTGGATGGTTTGTTAATATAATTTAATTTAAAAACTTTTGTAAATTATTTAGACTGGCAAAAAAGCTTTTCTGTTTACAAAAATTATTGAACTTCAAAAACTACAATTCATTTGACGCCCAACGTGGGACTTGATTATATATATAAAAAAACGAATTTTTCAACTGGCTGTCATCCTGAGATAAAATTAATGATATAAATAGTTTAAAAATTGATATGTAGAAATTCATAGCAATAATTAAACGAAGATATGCAAAGGATTCTGAAATTAAATTTTAGTAGGTTTAGTAGTAGAAGACGGTTACGGTCTGATGCTTAAGTGCGTCAGCTCCTAAGCAGAGAATCCTGGTTCGAGCCCGAATAGAGCAAGAACTTCATTCTAACCGTCCTCCCTCGGCGAGCAATGGCAAACCACCGAGGTAATCTGCCTTGAAAACCCTTCATAAAATGAAGTAGTTAGCCTAAACCCACTCTGGGTTGTAGCGCTACTGTACGTAAAAATTTTTATGATATAAAACAAGATTCAAGCAAAATAAATTAAGATTTAAGTGAAAGCATGCAATAATTATAAAAATAATATAAGTAAAGAATAAATAACAATAATGAAAAACAATTTTTTTAATCAATTTAGAGTACATTGATAAAACCATAGAGAAAACCATAAGTAAAAATAATTGATTATAAAAATGATAAAGAAGGGACAGACAGCAAATATAAAATAAAGAAATTCAGAAGACAAACTTTAACTATAATTAAATAAATTTAGAAAAATGGAAAGAAAATGAAAAAAAACAGACAATTTGAAGGTTAACATCAAATTTGGACATAATGAAATTGATATTTAGATGTAGAAAATTTCAATTTACTCATCCGGGGATTAAATCCCCAGGGGATTGAATCTTGATTGAAATTCTGTATACTTAATTAAATTTAAAAATATAAATAAAACCGCAAATCTTGATGATACCTAGGAACAAAATGATCAATTAGATAAACAGCACAAGAAGAAAAACACAATGTAAAATGGTAAAAGTTCACAGCAAACTCGAGTAAATTGGTTTGAATTGGTATGAAAACTGAAAAATATTATTTTATAATAATTGTGTGGGTTATCCATTATGACATGTGTTTATTTAAAATTTGAAATTTATGAGAGATAATTTAGGTTTAACTTTGTTTAAACAAAGTAACTGATGTTTTATTTAATTTTAAATTAATTAATAATTTAAAAAAATAGTATATATTGTTGTATTAAGATGGAAACGTTAACTTTTCTTACCTCTTGGGTAAAACTTGCGTTTTACGATATGTGTTTAGTCCGAATTTTCTCAACACTGCAGGCCCCAGACATGGTATTTGCCTCACGAAGTTGCGAGCAATACAATAATTGTAAGTTGGAATCTTGACGGAACTTGGTATTGTGGTTACCAACTATTGACTCTAAGTTAATGTTAATTAATAAATAAGTTGAAACTAAGTTAATGGGATCCCTGTTTTCGTCAAATTATCTGCATCTGCATCTGGTACAGAATGTAACTTGAGCTACCGATAGTTGTTAATTATGGAATTATGAAAGAAGTATCTACTTGAAATGATAGATCACACGACCAAAACCACAAATTTTTATTTTTTTAATTTATCAAATTTTGATGTGTTAAAATCGGTGAAATTGGCTAATTATTTAAAATTTATCTTTTTGTTGATTATTTTATTCGAAAATATACAACTGAACCTGAATCTATTGGCGAATTCACAAGATTTTAATTCATCCTCCGTTGAAGTATTACTGTGGAACGTTAGTTTTTCTAACTTCCTTTTCAACCTTTGTTTGCCGACTGGCTTATCAAGCGGCAAAGCTGAAGATCTCTCAGGAGTGGGTTCAATTTTTTACTTATTATTTACCAATTAATTAATTTAATCATTACAGCGTTGGGCTAACGTTGTCCCAGTATTACTACCAAAAGTTGGCCAAGCGTTAAGCACCGTTTCGCTAACGCTGGGTCCCTGCTGACTCAGTTGTAAATATTTTTACGGGAATAAGACAATTTAAATTATTTTAAATAAACTTTTCAACAAACCTTAATAATCGTAATCCATATTATTTGCAAACAAGAATACAAATAATTATTTCAAATTGAAATTCAAACCTTTAAATTAATTTTTATCTAAAAATGCAATTATAATTATTATTGTAAGAGTGCGTCGATATCAGACCAGGTGCTTGACGTGCACACAATGCACGGCAATTAATGCCTTCCAATTTAACCAATTATATTCAAAAACCAATTATTACTTTTATCATCCAATTTTCCCATTTCACATTATATCATTTATTAACGGATCCAATTTTATTTTAATTTTTTCCAAATCCATCCGATATTTATATTTAAAAAAAATATCAATAAAATTACTTACTCAAATTCAAACTTTATTTCACAAATTCGAATTAAAAATTAATACTTCGACGGGACCTTCCCGCATAATCGTCCGGGCAATTATCATTCCCTTTTCTTCCAACTTAAAAATTGTCGGCACGACAAGACGCACACATTCAAAATGTTATACTATTTACAAGAAATCTTTCACAAAGCAAATTGAAGTTACAAATAATTAAAACCCATATTTAAAAACAAATTCAGAATTACAAAATTAAATTCTAATCTCAAAAAATAAATTAAGATGAAATCTTTTAGATAGTAAATCAAAAATTGCAGGTCTTTAGAAGCAGTAATTATAGAAGTTTCCCTGCGGAGCTTGAGAATCTGTCTCAAAAAAGTTGACTAACATTATATTTTACTTATTTATTTAATAGTATGGATACATTGCGATAAGCATAATAATACAAAAGGAAAAAAGAAAACGCAAGAAGGAAAAAGAAAACGCAAGAAGGAAAAAGAAAACGTTGTCTCAGATGTTGATGCTCGTCAGATAGTCGGCGTCAGGTAAAGTGTCCTTGAAGAAATCCGACACATGCCCCGTGTACCGGAGATCAGGGCACTCCAACACTAGGTGTTCGATTGTTTGGAAGGCGGCACTATAGTGAGCGCACTCGGGGGAGTCGGTCATTCCCCATCTGTATAGCGATTGCGAACATATGCCATGGCCAGTTCGGATTCTGCTCAAGTTGCACCTCAGTCTTCTTGGCAATTCCAAACCCGCCGCTAGGGTAGTCGGGTCCACTATATGTTGGGAATTATAGATAAGATCCGCTCTCCATTCCTCCCTGCATCCCGTCGGCGTCGCAACGCTGTAATCAGCAGTCGAGTGCACCAACCCCAGATACGCTATCCTCAGGCAGGAGGCGCCCTCCACGACGTACCCGCAAGTTTGTGCAGTAAGGTAATTTTGCTAGAAAGCTTTGCCAATGTTTTATCAGGTGCTGTCTAAACGTGAGTACTCTGTCGAGAGTAACACCCAGATTCTCTTCCCCCTATTCTGACTTCAAGCTCCACACTAGCCAATCTATTGGCTAAATGGAAGCACACCTCTGTCTGCTGCACCAAAGATTATAGAAAGTTTGAATAAAAGACTTCAGCTAGTTTATGCAACAAAAATCCAAAGGATTTCTAGTTGAGATGGTAATGCGTCTGTAAGTGGTTTGAAAGGTTCGTATTCGGAAAGATTTAAGACAATCTAAAACACACTATTCCTGAAGAAATCAAATCTCGGACCTTGCAGTCTACTTTACCATGTCATTAGCTAAAGGATCTTTAGATTATTATTGCACAAATTAGGTAAAACATGTAAAAACCTCTTAAGCGCAATTTTCTGAGAAACAGCTGCTTGTACCACTTAAAAAGCAAGTTTTTGCTAAATTTTAGTGCCTTTTCAACCTACCAAAGGTTGTCTGGATGCTAGAGTTATACTTGAGGGATTTTTTACGTACGTCAGCATCACAAATATCTTGACAATTGATGGAAAAATACTTTCATTTCTTACTATTTCTTTCAAACTCATTACCATCTGCGGACTATATTTATATGTTAGTTTAATACAGTTCTTCTAAGTAGAAGAGAAATTGGCGAACATAATATCCACTCTATTATTTTTTCTAAGTTTAACTAGCTCAATAAATTTTATAGTAATTTTGCTGGTTATAGACTTAAGAATTCCATAGAAATCGCTAGCGTTCTAAAAATGCTGCTTATTTTAATTAAACCTGGTATAAAATATGCTTTAAACCTTAAATAAAATCTGAAATATGTAAAACAGAGTTTAAACTAAGTTTTGCTCTAAGTATATCGAGTTTAAACTGACCTTGTTACCGTTTCTTAGACATATAATTTTTCACAAAACTAGAAAGAAACTCTTATTTTAGAAAGAAAAAAAAACATAGTAATATATTAGGATTTAGTAACAATTTCTTTTATTTAGCAAATAATATTAAATATTTGAAAGAATTTTCAAAAATACAATCAGGACAAATTAATCATAGAAAAAAAAAAGTTTTTGATTTGATTTAAACTTTCTCGTTAACCGACGAAAATCATACAAATTGATTTAATCTTCCGTATGTAAATAAATTTGTATTTTCTAGCTTTAACTAGCTGGCGCAGCAGGGTCCGAGAAAAAATGGCTAGCTCTTACTCACGGATATATATAGAGCAATGAGTAATTTATCTCTTTTCATCTTTTCTTCAGTTTATATATCTTTTATATTGGAGTCGGCGACTAACGGAAGATAAAATAATTTTTCAACTGGTAATTCCTCGAAAATAATCCCGGGTGCTGCAAAAGACATCATAATCGCCTCGAAGTCAGTGACATCTTACGAGTTTTTCAATAAATTATTACTAAAAAAATTTATGTCCAAATCAAATACCCAGGTAGATATATAAAATGTGTTTGAATTATTACGTGTCAGCTATTAGCACGAATCGATCATTACAAAATATCTCAAACGGTTACAGCTAGTAAATTTCAAGCAAAAAACGTCAAATAACCAGCTCGAATATAGTATACAATATGAAGAATAGACCCTATCAATAAAAAATAAAACTGACAAGATGGCTAATAAAAATTTCAAATCTCTTATATTTCTTTTCCAATTTTACCGGAAGTGGAATTAATTTTTCTTTCCAATCGATGCCTATATTTGGTTCTGTCAAAACAAAAAAATTTATTGTTTTACTTTTCATAATTTGTTAAAACCTACAATAGGTTTCGAACGAATGCTATATACACAGATGACACTGCATTTACTTCATTATTGCCATATTTGTAGCTAAATAAAATTTAATTAGTGGAAACTGAGGTGAAATGAAAAGAGATTAATATTTCAATAATAATAACTATTTATTAGACTATGAACTCTAAACTAATACCTCCTACGCAAGCATGTCGTGGCTCAATTAAATTTTAGGCAATACTAATTTTAATTATAATTTGTTGCTCAAGTTGTACATATGTCAGTATGTATGTACAATTTAATATGAGATTTTCCTGCGAAGGTGTATTTAAACCCAAAGAAAGTTAGCTGTATAAAATCGAATATGTAGGCGTTATAATCTCCGTGTAGGCTGTGATGAATTTTGCCCTCGTGTAGAATCATTATAGATTGTCTACAGAGACGGATTAACTTTAATTTTCTCTGGGGCAGGTAGTTCGACTAATCAATACTAATTTTTTTTTGCATTTTACCAACGCAAGTACATATTTATTCGATGTAATAGCTCCAACATCGGAATTTTAGTTGTTAGGTAAATTTCCATTCATTCACCTTTCAGACGCGTGGGATGATTTTCCATTTACAAAATATAAAATACAATTTTTTACAAAGTACGATCAATACCTTTCATATTTACTTGTCTCTTTATTGCGTCGTTTAACAAATAAGAAAGTTTAAAAAATTCGTTTTAATTGGGCTTCAGTTAATTCACTTAAAATAATTATTAGTGTAATACAAAAAAAAATAGAAAATATTTCTGTATGTCGTTTTCAATCTTCTCTAATAGCATAGCTTTTCAAATTTATGAAGGATAATATCTGTTATGTGATTTGACGTTTGAGTTAAAAAAAAAGCCGAAACGAACGACAAAATCTAACTTATTTAAAAATTAGAATTCTTTTTATATATTTTTGTACACAAATAAACAGAGAATTGAATACCCTGCACAAAACAGAATTTGTTACATTCAAATCAGTGCAACATTTCTGGAGTAATAGATGTATATGTTGCAGTGTTTTTTTCTTATAAATGCGGAAAAATAAGTTTTTTCCATTAAGAAAAAAATTTAAATTTTTTATAAAGACTGTGAAGACAGAAGACCCATACCTATATAGAATTGACCAAAATACAAAACTAAAGGTAATTAAAATTAAATGGTTTGTTCTTACGAAGTTCTTTGTACTTCAAGTTAATTAGCCAGAATTAAAGACAAATACTTTATATTTATATACTTCTTTTTTGAGTTTTTCGAGTTCCAGAAAAACTGATAAGGATTATTATAACAACGTTAGCAAAAATAACAACCACTGTGAGAACGTCAGAAAGAGAAACTAACAGTTTTAAGGTAACATTTTGGGTAAGTAACACTTTGAGTAACATTTTGGTCTGAAAAACTTTGTCAGCAAATTATTTGCTGCCATTTTTTAGTCTGTCAGCTTAAAATTCAGCTGATTTTCAGCGTTAGAAAATTTCAACCTGACGCTTCTTTGCGTCAGCTTAAAATTCAGCGTTGGCAAATTAGCTGAATTTATTTTATTTTAACTTTATTTAAATTTATTCTAACTACACTAATGGATAATAAGTGCAATTCTAAAAAATAAAAATAGTATTTATTTTTAATATTACTAAGAGGTGGTAATTTTCCTATTTCAAATTTTTGAAAAACATCAAGAAATATAGTGGTGTGTAGGTCAGATGATATATTGTCAGCGACTCTGTTTAATGTCGTACTTGAGAGAATAATTAGCAATGCGAATAATAAATAAGGAAAGTCATCATATCACGAACGAAAAAGAGGATGATTGAAATATTTAGAACCATTAGAAGAGAGGCAATCAAAATGGAATTGAGTATAAGTGAAAGAAAGATTTAATAATAGACGAATGCAGACTTCAGGTTGCCATAAATGACAGAAATCAGAGACATATTGAAATCAAAGGAAAGATATAGGCGAGTAATAGGGCTTACAAATAAGAGCATTTCTAAGAGACAGAACAATATCGAAGAAAAAAAAGATTAGCGTCTTTGAGAGGAAAGTGCTAAGAACAATAATGGGTCCCATACATATAAATGCCGAGATTAGAACGAGAAAGAATTTCGAATTGCTTCAAGAAATGGGATTCTCCAGGAACTCAAGTTCGTTGAACCGAGCAACTAGATTACCACAAGTTTTTAGTGATGGTGAAATCTTTCCATCATTTCATTAGTTTAAGCGTATGAATAAGAATTTGATAATTTATACATCTTCGAAAGGTTTGTGCCGCATTTCTTAAATCGAAGAGAATTCTGTTATATATTTAAAAAGATCAAAAGGAGTTGTAATTTCTATTTTAAAGTTATCTTCAGCAACCGCAGAAATTTGGTAATAATTAAGTGAGAGCTACATCCATTTAAAAAAATATCGTAAATTATTTTAATTTTGAGAAAAATTTTGAATATGTGGTAAAGGGTAAGAATCAGGCAATGTAACATTGTTTACTTGATGGTAGTCGATACATAAGCTCTCATGTTTTTTTAGGCACTAAATGTAAAACCCTAGCAAATTGAGATGATGCCTAATAAAGCATGTTTTAATATTTAATTTTAGCAATTTTATGGTTTTCTCGATTTGAACGAAGTGTTTTAAACTTCGACCAAGACTGTCAGCAGCCGGCAGTTGACCTTTAGTTATTGTATTCTGTGTACCACGTTGTGTGGTATAATCAAAAATTAAAATCAGGTGCAGGAAAAAGTGTAAGAAACTTTTTTTACTTTTTTAAAATTAAAAAAAAAATTATAATTTTTTTTTCAATTTAAAAAATTTTTGCGTTGGATAATTTAATGTTTCAAATAAACAGCTAATTAATATATAGCTAAGTTATGTGATCTTCTTAACTTGGGACTACGTCCTGTTATAACCATGTGGTGTACTAAATTTACACTTGGCGTTCATGATTTTTTGAACACTTGCATATATTCTAGTAGCGTGCTAACCTTGCTAGATACATAGCCCACAGGTAAAACTTGGGCTTTTGATCACAACAATGTAATGTTTTTATGTTGATGTTTAGATTTTGAAAAGCCTTATAAGAATATAATCTTGTATTCTATCTATGGCGCTGTAAATTCATATTTAAGCGATGTACATTTTCGAGTTTCTTTTGTAGACTTTTAAAGGAAATTTTACTTTTCATTAACTTCTTTACTGCAGGTTAATTATAATTAAAATGACGAAGTAAAAACTCTTATCTTATAGAATTACCAACTTCTAATCCTTAAACTTGCAAACAATATTGTCGAAAATTTTGAAAGACTTGTCGTACAGACCTAATGTCTTTAATCGTGTAATTGTGAGTAAAATCAGTTACATCTCACGTGTCCAATTTCGGGTAAGGCATATTTTTTATTGAATTTACGTTGACAACTCGCCCTTAAAATGGAAATAAATATTATGAGTTTGTTGTTGTGGTAACGGTGGAGCCCTTTCTTTGTGACGATTTTCTTTGTTGAAGCAGATGTGTAGCTATCTGTGTGGACATCTTGATACAGTTATGATTATTTTATAAATTTATTAAGTTCTCTGAATGACAGTTGGTGTTTAATTAAATTTACTAGGCTTTAGTTTTGGATATTGGATGCAATCATGACTAATTACTTTGATTTAATTAAATGATTTCGTAATTATTGCATGATTGAATGATCTCAATTCGATTAGTATAAAAACTGACAACATAAAAAATATAATTTCTTCAAAACTAAACAGACTAAACAGTACTTACCGAAATTAGCGATTGTGGATTTGAAAACCGCAATAGATTTTCGATTCGAAACGGTCAAAATCTTAAAACTTTCACATGACCGTCTCTGTGCTTCGGAGAGCACGCAAAACTAGCGGTCCTCCTGTTTATAAATTTAATTTACTTTGAGACCACTGTTGACCATCTCGCATCGTCATTCATCTAGAGTCTCCCTCCTGTCCCCTTTTCTTGACCCGTCATCTTTTTCAAAACCTACGTTTTCCAGGCCAGACACGATCAACTCGGCGATTTCAACTCGGCGACGGACATCTCGACAAAAAGGGGTAGTCTTTATAAAAATTTTATTAGGGGAGAGTGGAGGAATATCGACCACTTAAGCGCTATTAAAGATTTCAAGTAGAAATCTATAGAAACCATATTCTAATTTTTTTCAAATAATTGATGGATTTGTGTTACTAAGTTGACACCTATGTAATTGATATGTGCACGAAATTTCCGCATCACAGCTTGACATTTGTAAAAGTTATGCCATTTTCAGTAGATCTACCTGTTCAGTATTTTCGATTTATTACAATTTTTAAAAAATGGAACCAAGTTAGTAACAACGAGGCTGCATGAAATTCTGTGTTAAAAACAGATTCAATGGTGGGATCGGTATCGGTAATGATACTGGCGTACACCAAATTGCGTACACCAAATGAGCCAACACCTAGAAAGCCACGTCGTTTTCAGTCGCAAAGAAGGCGATGATCACGGTTTTCATTAATTACAATGGTGTTGTAAATTATGAAATCTTGTCCGAAGGTCAGACGGTAGTAATCTAGGAATATTATTTGGGTGTTATGAGATATTTGCGTGAAACAATTCTCCAAAAAGACATGATTTCTGGGCAAACAACTCGTGGTTTTTACATCACGATAATGCATCGTCACACAATTTCATCGTTATCCGTGATGTTTTGCCCAAGAACAGAATGAATACCATCCAACAACTACCGAATTCGCCTAATTTGGGTCTCTGCAACTTCTTCCTGTTCAATCGACTCAAGAAACCGATCCGGGGAACGTATTTTAACAGTTGAGAAGAAGTAATATAAAAATCGAAGAAAGCTTTGATAGCCATATCGAAAACAGAACATAAAAAATGTTTCGAAGATAGGATCAGCGCTGACATAAGTGCGTTATAGTCTATGAAGAGTACTTTGAAGGGGACAATATCAATTTTGATGAATAACCTTGCAGTTTTTATTTTATTAAGACATTCCTGAAACTTTTTGATCAAGGGTATTTCAGAAAAACTTAAATACAGATAGGGATAACTCGAATTTATTGGCGGCGTCGCCGAAAACAAAATTTTTAAATATTTTCAAACTCAAAAAGAGATCTTACAAAAATTTACAAAATCAAATGATGATTTAATCATTTAAAATCGTACATCAAGCGCTAAATACAAATTACGTTTGTATCATTACAATTTTTATCACGCTTATGTTTAAGTTTAACATTTCCAAATAGATGACAACTGTATTTGAGGCACCATTTTGCGTTTTAAAAAACTAAAATCGAGAATAGAAAACAAATCTTGAATTATGAAAAGTTAAAGCCGCAAGCCGCACAAAGCGTTGAACATCGCAAAAATTCCTAAAAATGTTCAGTTTCTTTCAAAGCCGTTTTATCACTATTTTAAGTGCTTAATTAGCAATAGGTAATATGTAGCGTTCCATGATTTAAAAATAAAAAATTTAATTACCATGTTTAGTGACCGCAGCTGGGAAATTATGCAAAATACGTTATATCAGACTCGATAAACTTATAAAAATAAATTTGAAAAGATTTTTGTGTTTATATTACCAAGTTTAATATGAGATATTATTGCAAAAAGTAATAAAGCTCAGCGGCATTGCTGAAAAATAAATAAAAGAACAGTTAAACAAGTTAGAAACGACGTACCGTTTTGTTCACATATTTTAATAAGAGAATCTAGTTGACAACTTAGATCCTTGTTAGTTTATTGCGATTTACATTTTTCTCATTTTCTGGAATTTTAAAATCAGGTTTGTTAGATAATCCCAAAAGCAATTTACCAACAATATACCGTTCGGATGTATAACTTAATAAATATGGATGTATTTTAGAGTTGGTATTATGAGTGAGATGTAGAGTAGCAATTATTCAAATTGACAAGAGCGCACGATGATAAGGTGGAAAACCTTTGTGGAAAAAGCTTGAGAATAAAACATTTCCGGATGTCGCACTATACATAGTGTGCACAAGGCAAAACGGAAACGAACCACTTCATGAATTTTTCTTCCAAATTTGCATAACCGAGTTATAGTGTAGTCAATGTGACTGGAACAGGATTCATTTTTCTCCTTAAAGACAAACACGTTATCCAACATAAATCTAAACGAAATTAGCAACTGGATTTAATACTCGTTAATTAACGTCTAACTTAATTACCTACATAATATATTTAATGAAATTTCATCTGACAATGCATTTTATGCGACTGGATGCATTACCTCGCCTCATTCGCCTCGTTATCAGATAAACTATTTAATAAGTTATTAATGGGTCGTCGTTGCAACATTACAGCTAACATTTAAATGGGCTCCACTAATACACATTAAGTAACTTTTGTATAACTGAATTGAGCCCAACATTTTCCTAAGTACACGAAATATTTAACGAGATTAAAACTATATGTTATCTTTTTTGCTACATTGGACCACACACAGATAATTAATTTAACAACAAATGAAATTCTCGCGAGAAGTCACAAAAAATGTAGGTCTTTGTTAATATAACAAACACATTTGCGAAGAAAAAATTAATTTGAAAAGGTTTTTGACCCAAAAAGCAATTTGACGAAAAGGAAAGTGTATCGGATCTTAGTACTTAGGGTTAGTAAATTGGTAAACATTTGACGAGAGCATATCATGAGTTTAATTCAATAGACCAGCTAGTTATATATTTTGCTCTTGGAGAAGTGCGAAAAGGGTCAACGTTAATGAAACGGAGAAATTTTCAGCTTGTGGCTTATTCGCGATATTTTCATTCATTTAAAAGCACACCAATGCACGGAATTAAATTTGTCACAATATCCAATATTTAATTTGCATTTATAATTAAATTGCAATTTTTTTTTCACGAAAGACGGCACCACTCCTATCGAATTCAATTATTTAGTTTCGACTGGAGATGGGACTGTCAATAACAATGTAAAAAGTTTTCAGTAAAATGAAAATATAGCAGCCTTTGTCAAAATTTTACACTCTTACATTTAAAGCCAGTTTTACATAAGTAGAATTTGCAGTTTATACAAAAAATAAACGTATACTCTAATTAGCATTAAAGTCCACCAAATCGCGATTCGTTCTTTATTCAGTCTTTATCTCACATAAATTAATCTGTTGTTTCTCGTTTTCTAACACGATTCGCTATTATGAATCGCAACTCACTTCCAATTGGAACTCTGCATTAGATATTCCATTTTAGTTCCTACTTCCAGTAATCGCTTCGATTCGGAATTTATATAACAACATGGTTATGCAGCAATATTGATATTAGACAATATCATCTTCATGAATATTTGATTAAAATTTAAGAAATGCAATAAAATTATGCTTATGATTAAGTTTATGCATTTTAACGACTTGAGCAACAATTTTATATTAAGAATAAAAAGGTTTGGCAACCCTTTTATATTTCGTTTCGGTTCCCCTATGGTTAAAAAATTTTATGATTGTGAAGCGAAGCTATGATAATTTAGTGCCAAATTTTCATCAATTAGTGATCAATTCCTGATAGTTTCTCTATGAGACACCTCTGTCATTCAATATAGTAACCTTACAGACTTACAGTTACTGTTCTGCTTAAGAAGAATGCTTATCACTTTCAGTAATTTTATTACACTGCTACAAGGAAGATTCTTCGTTTTTGTAGTACCTGGGGAGATGGGACAAGTTACCGCGGGCTGATTTGCCGCAAGCCTATTTCGCCGTCTGCTAATTTGCCGCTGGCCAACTCGCCGCCGTCAATTAAACAAATTTTTCATTCTATAATGTTTTAACGATAATAATTGTGTAGCTGCGCGGAAAACTACCTTACTAAATAATATAGTGCGTCCTGTATCTGTGTATGTGATTACCGAAATAAGGTAAAGCCAAAATTGCGAATTAGGCAGACTATATAGGTACGCTCCTGAGTAACTCTATCTGTTGATAGCAATTTGAACTATTGCAAGTATTTTTATTTAGGTTTGGTTCTTCTTCTTCACATGCCTATCCGTTACCGGATGTTAGTGATCAACTTGGCTGAAGCCAAGATGATGATTTAGGGAATTTAATTAATGGGGTGGTTTCCCGTTGCCTTCCCCATAGCCTAAAGATATATTTTGGACTTCAGATCACAGCAGTGTATATCAGGATTTGAACCGCGGTTGGCCGCTTCCCAGTCGGCCGGTTGTAAGTTTTAGGTTATACTGCTGATGTTAGGTTAGGTTAGGCTAGGTTAAGTTTTTATTAGTCGGCCGCGATGAGTGTAAGCATTGTTTTACTGCATCTTTAGATTGACTATTTAAAAATTTAAAAACAAAAACTTTACAAAAGAAAGATTTTAATTACGCATTTCAAAGTTATGCGCAAGTCATCGTAAATAATCAATGATATTTCTATTAGGAAATCCCTGTACTTTTTCAATTTACGAGGTGTAGGTTTTTCATCAACAAGACCTTCATAATAAATATCAAGACTTTTTTCAACTTTTCTCAACTCATTTATAAATTTCCAAATCATCGGATGAAGTATACCACTTTACATTGTATAATTTTGTTAGCGGCTTCTACTTGATTTTGTAAGGAATTTTAACTGGTACGATCGTAAACATTCCATACATCGTACCCAAGTATTATACTATATAGTATAAGTGGTATACTCTGCATATTTTGTTCTAAATGAAAGAGACATCCATGAATTAATTAAACCTTAATATATCAAGGAAGAAAAACGTAAGGTAAAGTATTCTATTAAATTAATTTTAGTGCTAATTTAGTCATTCGAAGTGTAAACCTAACCTAAACCTAAACCTAACGTAAACCTAACCTAACCTAAACCTAATCTAAACCTAACCTAACCTAAACCTAACCTAAACCTAACCTAAACCTAACCTAAACCTAACCTAAACCTAACCTAAACCTAACCTAAACCTAACCTAAACCTAACCTAAACCTAACCTAAACCTAACCTAAACCTAACCTAAACCTAACCTAAACCTAACCTAAACCTAACCTAAACCTAACCTAAACCTAAACCTAACCTAAACCTAACCTAAACCTAACCTAAACCTAACCTAAACCTAACCTAAACCTAACCTAAACCTAACCTAAACCTAACCTAAACCTAACCTAAACCTAACCTAAACCTAACCTAAACCTAACCTAAACCTAACCTAAACCTAACCTAAACCTAACCTAAACCTAACCTAACCTAAACCAAAGAGTATGTATAGATAGAGGGACAGCCATTAACAAATATTTGTCACAAGTTTTTGTTAATGGCTCTGCTACGCCATCTAGTAGACGGTGTGATCTCTACGTTTTAATTTTTAATTTATGGCTGATCCTTTATATACAGGGAAGTATTTTTGCAAAAATAAGTTTTTACATGATAATTTCCCATGTTCAGCTAACTCATTCAGCACCCTGTATATAGAGGAAAAAAAATTAAGACGTAGAGATAACCCCCTCCACTAGATGGCGTAGCAGAGCCATCAAGAAATACTTGTGACAAGTATTCCCATAAGAGCTGTCCCTCTATATATACATACTCTTTGCCTAAACCTAACCTAAACCTAATCTAAACCTAACCTAAACCTAACCTAAACCTAACCTAAACCTAACCGAAACCTAACCTAAACCTAACCTAAACCTAACCTAAACCTAACCTAAACCTAACCTAAACCTAACCTAAACCTAACCTAAACCTAACCTAAACCTAACCTAAACCTAACCTAAACCTAACCTAAACCTAACCTAAACCTAACCTAAACCTAACCTAAACCTAACTTAAACCTAACCTAAACCTAACCTAAACCTAACCTAAACCTAACCTAAACCTAACCTAAACCTAACCTAAACCTAACCTAAACCTAACCTAAACCTAACCTAAATCTAACCTAAACCAAACCTAATTAATTTTTTATATCTTTGAATCCAATTCCAAAATTCTCAAAATCCTTTGTAATTTATTTCAGAATTTCTTAAGAAGCATATTTTTATGATAAATGGCATCTAAATAGTTATTAAATTGCTATATTTGTCAGTATCACCCGATGCGGCAACCAGCGAAGTAGCGTTTAAATTGTCGTAATATTGATAAAATGGCCGACTATTTTAAACTAAAAGCTAGCTATTTAAAAACAATTAGGTTGCTGCTAGACAGCTAATAACGCTTTTTCAGCTAGCTAAGTACACATTATTTAGTTACCTAAAATCTAACTAAAATCTAGCTAAAAATCAGTAAGCTATTTAGCTCCTTATTAGCGCGTCCTTGCAGCTTGCTGCCAGCAGGCTATTTTTCAGAGTTATTACATACATCTATAGCTAATTTGCAGCTAATAGCTAAATTTTAATTAGCTTAATTAATTGATTAAAGTTGGATTACTTGGATTGTTAGAATTTTGGAATTGGATGCAAAGATATACAAAATTAATTTGAATGTTGGAAATATTATTTATTATATTTGGTCCAAATGGTAGAAATTTTAATATTTGGAATAGTAATTGAAAGATTAAAGGTACCATTGAATGTGTTTGATATCGCTGATTTTTCAATTATTAGATTTACCGTTTGATTTAAATATTGGAAAATTTATTACGGTTTTTTGGATTTAAAATTAAAAGATATAAAAAATACATCACAGTAAAACTAGTTTTGCCGTTTAAAAGCGTGATTACTGGTTATTTCCAATAACCCGCTGTTTTCGGTAATCCGGCAGTACTAGGGTCCGATATCTGCTGGATTATCGAGAGACCACTGTACTTCAAAAACTAAAATCACTACAAAAACCGAAAAAATTCAAAAATTAAAAAAGATTAAATTGGTGCCGAGTTGTCCTGGAGTCAAGTCGGCAACTTTGAATTGTACCGGATCAGCCAAAACAGCTCACTTTCCGTTAGTCAAGAGAAATATAAATTTGAATTTTTAAATTTTAAATGTATGAATTCAAAATACATAATATTTGTAATTTTTCTCGTAAATAAGTGTTTCTATTCGATTTATAAATGAAAAAAAATTATAAAAGAAATCACAGCTCAAATACGAGTATGACTTACTCAGCTTTTCTCTAATATTATCTTTTAATGTTTCCAGTTATTAAAGAAATATTTTCATTTTGGTAGGTAAATGTAAAACTGAATCGACCAAAAAGTAAATAACTTAGTTATTCGCAAAATATTATCTTAGCCGTGGGCGCTTATACGCTAGAGCCGGTTCTGTAAGTTTACAGTGGCAAACTAATCTAAACACGTACTAATGTGACCTAACGTGTAGCGCAATAATGAAATAATAACCTCGTATATAATTAGTTTGTGTAAAGAACCTGAAATTCATTTCAAGACTTCAAACTTGCTTTTACATAAGTAATCAGTTTGTAAAATTGCCTATTATGTACCAAGTTTCCTTATGTCGAATAAACGCTTTTGGTTTTAAACGTAAAATTGAAAACGTCGGAGGGTAAAAGTAAAAGATGTGTGAAAGAAGTAAATAAAAATAAATAAATCTCGGAACTCAAATCACGTCCTATTTCGAAGTTTTCTAGTTTTTAGTTCTAAATCAGATTAAAACACTGACATTTAGTTTCGACCTGATGAAAGGAATTAGTTTCGTTTTTTTTCTCTCAAGTTTAAATATCTATAAGAATAATAATTTTAGATAAAGTCGTGCAAATATAAATACAAAATAACCGGATTCGCAAATTTATATGAAAAGATTCGTACGAAAGCAAAGTTATACGACAGCAATAAACAACCATTTTTTTAAATTAAATATACCAGAATGACGATAAGTTCAGTGGCGTAACAAGCAGGTGAGGGACCCGTGTGCGAAGTTGTTAACCCCCCCCCCCCTATTTAATTATATTAAAATTTGAAAATTAACCTTAATTCTTATCAAAAATCTCTAGATGAGTTTTTTTATTTTTTAATTTTCTGAGATTTCCTTGATTTTTCTAAGATTGTCTCGATTTTCTAAAATTTCCTAGACTCCTGAAAATTTTTAGATTTTGATTTTCTAAGATTCTTAGTTTTTTTCTAAGATTTTCTAGAATTTTCTATTTTCTCTAATTTTCTACATTTCCTTAGATTGTAAAATGAATGAGATTTCTTGGATTTTCTAAAAAAATTTGGAATTTCTTAAAATTTTTCGGGATTTCTTCAAATCAAAAAATGATGGAGAAATTGTCATATGCAAAACTAAAGGGAAATCAACGGAAATTTGAGGAAATCTAGAATATAGACTGTTTGTTGTTGATTTTTCTATTTTCTGAGACTTCATTGGCTTTAAAATTTTCTGGATATTTCTAGATATCTTAGAATTTTCCATTTACCAGAATATCCTAAAATTTTCTTGAAATTTTTATGGATTTGTTGAGATTTTCAATATTTCTACAAATTTTCTAAGAATCTGTTTCTTGGGACGTACTAACTGGGAAACCGCAGGGAAAATTGTGATATACAAAAGTGAAAAGAAATCCAAGCAAATTTTAGGGTATCGTAGGAAATTCTATGAAAAAATCTTAGTAAACTTTTGAATACTATTTTCTTCCCAAGGAAATCTTGGGAAAATTCATAGATTAATTCTGTAGTCGGCACTTAAAATTCAATGTATTCAATGTATACTTATGACCTTTTAAGTGCCGACCACAGAATTCTTTTATTTCCTTTTTCAAGTTTCTCAGATTTCCTTGGTTATTGGCTATGGTAAAATTTTCTAAAATATTCTAAATTTTCCTTTTTCTATTATATCCAGGTGAAGAGGATATCAACCCCCCTCCCCATGAGCCATAAAAATCAAAAAAGTTTAAGAACTTTGAACTTTTAGGGCTTGGGATTAAAAAGTAAAATAGCATTTAAAACTCGAGCGAAGTCAGTCGTCTGACATACAGCGCCGCAGGTGTTTTTTTCAAAAGCTTCAAGGTCACGCCCTCTAATGGAAATTTAAAATATGCAATACTAAAATAATTTTTTCTAAAAATATAGCTTTCGTTTCTTTTTTTTATTAATTTAATTAATAATTAATTTATTAAATAAATCGGGATTTAAAAATCGCCCAAGTTTTTTAAATATAATAATTATTGCATCTTATTTAATATATTGATTAGGTTGTTACAGAGGGGGCTCGGACCGCCCTGGGTCCCCCCCCCCCCCGCGTAAATACGTCACTGGTTATTCGCGCTATAACAATTATAAGGTTTACACTTCAATGGACAATCTGGAAAAGTCATGGAAAATTTAAGATTTCCCTAATTTTGTCAGGAAATTTCTCGTTTTTAGTGCCAAGTCAAGGAAATTAAATTTTCAGTTAAGGTAAACAATTTAATTTAAATTTTTTTTCTAATTTTAAAATAAATGTTAATTTAATTTTAAGCTTAAGATTGTTTTTGCCTTTTTTTCTGATATATCGAAATGTCATGGTGTAGCAATTTCGGTATTTAAAAAAAATACCTTGCTCACCACACCTGGGATAGATCTCCCCCAGTATTTAATAATTGTGGTGAACCCAAGATGGAATACCAACTCTTTAATGCGGAGGCAGTATCGTCGGTTCTGAAAATAAGAATTTGCTTCCTTTGCATACAATAAAACTCCATCAACAATTAACCGTATAATGAAGATTAAATTTGATACAACAATTTCCAATTTTAATATAAAATAAATCGTTCGCCACAAATAGGGAAACATCCACGTCGCCAGCCGATGTAAAACTACACGTTTCCGCAATTGCAGTAAAAAACTAGGTAAATCAAAAAAAAACACTTACCAAGGCCTGGTTCGTTTACAAATTGGTAATTCGACAGAAGCTGTTTACCAGTAGTGTACTGCAACCACAAACCCACACGAGCTCTTGACTCGATGACTTCCCTGGCTACTGCTGATGAAAACTCGGCTTGATTGCGAAGCTGCTTGCAGAATTCGTTGCGTCGCACCAACAAGAATTTCACTAATAAACACTTGATCGTATAAAAAAACTGACTCCTTCCAGTAGTCGTAGATGGTAAATAAAAAATCAGAAAGATGCAACATACGGCCACACACCGTTTTCCAAATCGAACATTCAATGTTGCTTGCATATTGGAGACAGTTTGAGTTTCAGCGCCACGGTTCAAATCCCACAATTCAGGTTTCCGTTATTAACTAATTACGAGGTTTTGCGGTTTCGTAAATCAAACTTCGCTAAACGATTTCTTCTCAGGCTTACTCTTTACAAATATTCGGCCCTATCTGAATAAATCTTCAGCCCACGAAACTAAAACACGTCTTCACTCCTCGTAGTGCGCTTTTAGAATCCCGAAAAACAGCTCAAGTACGCGCTTTCTACGATCCTTTGCGCATGCCTTACTAAGCATAGGCGTACTAAAAATCGTCATCAAGGGATCGCGCAACAATTGACAAAAAATTGTTACAATGGAAAATTGTTGTTCTTTGTCAGGAAAAATCTGGAAATGTCAGGATTTGATTTTGATTTTTTACCTCAAAACAGAAGACTGCCTAAATAGTACATTTCATTGTGAATATTAAAACTTAAATTAATTAATTAAAAACATTAAACAATACAATTTGGGGACTTTTTAGTAGGATGCCCGGGTGCATCGCACCCACCGCACCCCGGTAATTCCGCCCCTGGATAAGTTATTCGTTAGTTTGTCTATGTAAATGCCTTTTAAAGAATTTAATGTGGAGTGTGGACACATTCATTCGATCTCACCACAAGAGGTGCCAAACAGGTGCCTCGATCTGCTATCGAGCTATCCGCTCCATCAAAAATCGACTAGATAATCAATGCATTTATGAATGCATAAATATAAATTCTAAAACTTTTATGCTGGTATTTACATGGTACTGAGTAAATAAGTACAGGAAGTCCATCCAATTTAAATTGTGAATTATTGAAAAAATAATTAAAAACAAAATTAAATGTAGAAATAAATTAATGTAAACTGCAACTTTAAATGCCAATTGAAAGCTATCGTTTTTCTAAATTTTATCAATACGAATCTGTATAATATTATTATCAATTTCAATTATCGTTTTTTTTATTGTTTGTAATTTTTCACAAAATAAGTATATAGCTTAAACTTTTAGGTATTTCAACTTACGTGGGAGTTAAAATAAATTTAGTTTCATATATCATTTCAATTTAGTTGTATTTTATAAATTTTCTGTTTTGTATACATGTACTCATATTCATATCATTTCGAATTTAAACAAATTCGAAAATAATTGTTAAATAATTATTCAATTACAATTAATTCTTTTATAAAAAATCAAATAATTTATTTTTTTTTCTGTAATACATTTTTATGTTTTATATTAAATTTGTAATTGCATGTTAACATGTACGACATCATTCTTACAAGTATTTAGGAATTGTGTCATACTAAAATTGTCTTCCTAAAACTTTCTACCCTAAGAAATTCCTAAGATTATTCTAATTCCATACCAAAAAGAAGTAAATAACATCATAAATAAAATACTAACGTATGACTGAAAGTTAGAAATGAACTATTTTTAAAGGACTGCGATTAAAATAATTACAATTTTGAAAATATGAATGAAATTGAATTTTTAATGTTTACATAATAATACTATGTTGTATATTTTGATATTTAATAACGGTTATGTTAAAATGTAAATTATATGTAACGTCAGAATTTACTCTTCGGTTAGTAAACACGCGGTTTAATTTTAAATATCTTAAATAAATCTAACACCCACCATTTCAACTTAATAGTTAATCCTTATATAATTCTCCAATATTCTCAACTGTTCTGTAATATAAATACGAAATTTGGTCTTGATATTCTTATTTTGCTTTTTAATATAAGTAAAACCTACACCTACACCCACATAGGCATATGTTTTGGAAAATAATCTTTTTTAGCTTAAGAAATTCCAAAACATACATAAAAATCCATCAAAATCTTTCCTTTTCCATGCTGCAAATGAAGTAAATAGAAAAAAATTCTACGTTCATTACTTCCAATTTCAACGTAATTATTTGCAAACTAAAATATTTTTGTTTGAAGTTTGCAATTAAATTTTTTGCCATTGCAAAATTCAAAAAAAAATTACAAAATAATTATTATTACTCGGAGTTATTTTAAAATTTATTTGAATGCTTTAATTGCGAGATCATATCACTGGTGAGTGAAAGATCTCATTACATTAAACCTCTAGCCGTAGAGGTCCTCGACACGAACTGTCCCGATTATTCCTTCTTGAGTTTCTGAGATGGAAGTTTTTTCTTGCTTCTTCCTATTGTAAGGATGTTGGTCAATCGATAGCTCTATGTTGCACCGAGAGTATCTTGGTTGCACAATTTTTTTAAGGATATACTCGGATAAAATTCTTGTATGGGCTCTTTGCAATCTGGCAAGAGCTACCTTTAGCTTTTCATTGGGTTAAGGAGATGTTGGTCAAAGACAATATTGTAATGACCTGTGCCTAGTAATTTTTTATTTAAAATTCAATGAAAAGTTTCACCATCTGTCATCCATTTTTTTGAGCATGAGACTCTTATTAATTATTCAAATCCAAATGTTTAAACCCAATTACAGATTTTTATTCAAATATTCCAAAACTTTTAAATAATTTTAAAATAAAAAAACTTCATTCAAACAATCAATCAATATTTTATAAAAATCACTTATTCCAAAAATTCTCAAAAAAAATTGCAGTTGGTAATTTTCATTGAACAGTTGGAAAACTACTAGTTGGTACAAATGGTATAAATAAATTATGGCATTCCTTCGAAAAAAACGTAAATAAACTAAAAAAAAGCTCATTGGTATACTGCGAAGAACAAAATCGTTGGCAATTTCACGACTGCTCCCCCCTCATAAAAGTTGGTTCGTCACGTCCCTGAGTACATTACAATAATCCTTTTTTGTGAGTTCTATTGTAGGAATTTTAGTTTTGATCCCAATCTTAGGATAGAAAATTTTCCAAAATTTTTTCTATTTTTGTAATTTGGATTTTCGCAGAACGGTGAGTTAATATTAGATATAGTTCGCATAGCATATATTGACGATTTGGTTTGGGGTCATTTGAGTATAAAGCAGAGATATTTTTGATTTCTTCACTGCTCTTCGCTTTATAAAGAAACTCTTGAATCTTGTTATGGGTTAAAATATAAATTTTATTTAGTAACTGTTTCAAATTGCTTTTTTGTTTTTTTTAGCTATTGAATCGCTATCCACTACGGATTTTAGGAATTTTTGATTTTCTTTTTCGGTGGTTCTGCAATGATTGTATTCTAATCTAGATTGGGATTTGGATTTTGGGTTATAGATATTTTGATAATTTCTTTTGCAATATTTAGTTTTGTGACAGTTTCCTTCCCAAGTAACATTTTCAGCTTGAGAAATACCTGCCAGGTCTCTGGCAGTTAAAATTTCAAAAGTCCCTACATCTGGCAGAGATCTATAACAGCCCTGCCACAAGCTTGTGACAGGTCAATAAGGCCCACATTGATGACAGTAATCACCCTGTGACAGGTGCCTGGCAAGCATTACCAAGTTCGTGTCAGGGACCTGTTACAGGTCCCGGGCCAAGTACTTTGCAAGGACCTATTTAAATCAAATTTTCATAAAAAAATATTTTCGTGTGCAAACGTGGGAGTGGCACTATTAACCTAACTTAGTGCAATTTTACAATTAGGCAGTATTCAGTCCTTACCAAATAAGCTCTAAATAAGTACCAGTCAGATCTCTGTCACAGGTAATGACTTTGTCAAATAAGCTCTCATTAATATCAACCAGATACTTCTCCTAGGAAAATTTACAGGCCCTGTTAAATAAGCTCTAATAAGTACCTGTTAGGTCCTTGGCAGACAAATTCAGAAGTTTTCCGGGGAAAAATTTGAACATTATTCTGTTGAGTGACTAGATTTATTGTTTGGTTGTGGAAGTTCCTTTCATTCAGATTTAACATTTGTGATTGATAATATTGTCTCAGGATTTTATGGAATAGCTTCTGTTTTAGTGTTTTTTTGTTATAGAGATGTTTATTTAGTATATTGCACTGTTAAAGATGGAAGATCTTTAAGGGTCCATATTTACTTTCCGTAATGCAATGAATGCAAAACTTAACAAACTTCTGCTTCCAGATAATTGTGGAACGAACGAATATTAATTATGCAATCTTTTATTTTCAAAGAATCTTCAGAAATTTTTAAATGAATGTTTGGTTTTATTTTAAAATTAAATAAACAATTGCATCTCGATTTTTAAATTGAATAACATTAACTTCCCAAAAATCCGTTTTATTTGCCGCAAGAACCGCGTTAACACTTAGAATGGTAAGTATGCAAACCTGTCCTTATCTTCTTCTTTATTTGACCCAAATGGTCCATCTTAAATTGGTTGTTAATCTTCTCTATCTTCCTCACGTACATAAAACTGCTTCCAACTAGTTCCAAATAAATTCTCTTCCACTCGTTCCAAAATGTTTTGTCCAAAACACCTCGTGCGTTTTCCAAATTGAATTTCTTATTCTTGTTTCGAAAGATTTATTTTTAATTCACTTTGTGGTTGACCTCGGTTTCTGGAGGATCACCACTCAAACGACAGACCTCGTTCAGGTTCTATCGTCAACTAACTAAGTATTTTTCAATTAATATCTTATCAATCTGTTGTCTAAGCAATTCAACTTATTTTTCAAATTCAATTTTTTCAACCAATGCTTGAACGATAATGCGATTTGTTATTTTTATTTACATCCGCATGCACGCACGCGCACTGTCGACAATCTTATGCTACCACATTTCAAGTTCTTTACTTTCGATTGTTTACTTAACCAATAAATTTTTTTATAACTTGATAATTTTATAACTTTATATGGTAAGCTTCTTTGAAACAATATTTTGATTTTTAAATGAATCTTTTAATTAATAAATTTAACAACTGCCTTCAGCTCGTTTGCTTGGATTTTTGGACACTGCAATATGTACATAGTTTACTTTTCGTTAAGTGTGATGTTTTCATTTAGTGCCTCTTAACCTCTGTGGATCGTTCCTGTCTACTTTTATGTCTGACTTTGAAGGAGTAGTGTAAGATGCTGCATATAACTCTCACCCATAACGGCAATTAGACCTCTTAGTCACAACCTCCCATGGAAGTTACAAGAAAGACATCTTAAAGAGGTTCAAATATGTGTAATCCTATAGAGGTTCAAATAGTCTTATTCGAGTGGGTTTTTCAAACATCCTAAATCTGTACCAATATTTTATTGCCAAAAATGGCCGCACGTAGCTGTTAGGAAGAAAACTGCCTCCTTTATAAATTTTGATTATAATTTAGTTGTAATTAATACTGTGATTAAAATGTTGATAATTTTGTGAATGAATAAGTTTGATTGCGTGAGTAAGATTTCATTCATAATTTGGATTTTGTTTGTCGGTATTTGGACGAATTGGATGTTTTTGGATGAGATTAATATTAGAAGATAATTGGATAAATTGGATATAAGTGAAGTTGGATCCGTTAAATAATGATAATTGGATATAAAATTGCAAAATTAAGTAAAAAAATTTTGTACACGTCCAGCATATGATCCGATTTTGATGCGCCCCTGCGATTATCATCGGCATTCATTGAGTCGAAAATTTATTTGAAAATTTATTTTTCTGGAAAATTTGGAAACTGGAAAAAATACAAGACATAATTGGCGCAAAATTTTACAAGATATGCTAGTGAATTTAAAATTAAAGTGTAAATTTACACTGTATGTTGTGTAATTTTACATAAAAACAATTTGGCGGTACCTAAAGTGTGCTGACAAACAGCTTCAATAATTAAAAAAAATACAATTAAAGTTTGCTTTCGTGTATTCTACCATTTATATGACTTACTTGGAAATTACAAACCTCGATAAGAAGATTAAATATAAGTAAATATTATAAAGTTACACAAAACAAACAATTTGATAAAATTAAGTTTACTCATTTAAAGTATGCTGTTAACTTAGGTTTTGCTCTCTTTTACAAATATACATATATTTAAACTTTTAAAACAATACAAATAAAATAAATTCCATAAAACAAGTTTAAATAATCATAATAATATACTATTTGAAAAACCGACACTAAAGAAAATGAGGAAAGATAAAATTACTTTTCGTAGTTGATATATCTGAAACTAATGTCTGTGTTTAAGGCAGAGTAATCGGTAATTATGTACAATGTTAACTGCCAATTAAGTGAGCAACTATTCAAAAACTAACCGGCACATTAATTTGATTATCTAATTATAGAAAAATTGGATTTCATTTCTTTTGAAATGCATTTGCCTATTTTAATTTTAGTAAATTAAATTTATTTAAATTAAAAAAAAAATTAGTCAAACTTTAGTAAAATTATAATTTTAAAAATTAGAAAAGAAGTTGACATCTTCTAACAAGTCTAGGACTTTTCGGCGCAGCCGATTTCAAGCTGCCAGTTTGGCGCAAACTCGATCTGACACGCCGCCATTTCGGCGCAGGAACAATTCGTTGTAGGGACGATTCGGCGCAAGGACGATTCGGCGAATCCCGTTTCGGCGTGAAGACCATTCGGCGCAAAGACTAAAAAATTTAGAGATGCTGACGCGCGAATTTTCACAATACTTCGAGATTTTCAAAATAGAGATCTTATTGATTATTTGCGTGGACTAGCACATAATTTTGAAATGCAAAGGTAAAATTTTGAAGTTAATAATTTTTTTTTAATTCATTGTAATAAAATACGTTTACTTGTTTTACTTTAAATAAATTATTTTATAATATCTACTTATACTTTATAAAAGGAAGTAAATAAAATGTAATTTTGGGAAGAGTTGCCGACTCTCAAAAATGTATCTCCCTAAAGCTTAAATCAAAAACCTGTAAAACCCCTACAATTACTTGGATAACCCCCTAAAAGATATTATTATTAAAAAAATAAATAAACAAATGAATATTATTAAATAAATATTCGAAATCAAAAAATCTCTACAAAAACCCTAAAAATATAACCCCTCTAAAAAATCCCATCCCACTTTTTTAACTCCTAAGTTTAGGGGGAAAATCCCTAAGTTGTCAACCCTGGTTTTCAGTAAAACACCAAAACGGTTTACGTAAAATCTTCCTTTTGTGTGGTTCAACACTTCCAATTAATTGGGCGCCGAATCGAGTGTGCGCCGGTTTGGCGGTGCCAAATAGTCACTGCGCCGAATTGGATCACGTCGAATCGTCCTTGTCCCAAATTCCCGATGCACCGAATCAGCGAACGCCGAAAAGTCAATTTATTTGTAAATGGATTACTCTATTTATTTTTGCTTAACAATATTTTAATATTTGTATGTCATAAGGGTGGTTTACTTACCAGTTGTAACCAGAAGTTCCATTTTCAAAATGAGTTGTACTTTTGCCAATTTTTAACTTTTTATATCTTCAACATAACCACATCAAGAAAACATATATTTGAATCTAATCGTAAAATTAACATCTAAATTAACGAAAAAGACACAGCAATAAATGAAACAAAATAAAGTTGACAAACTAAAAACGATAAGTTAATGTAGGCTTGTAAATAATAACTTTAAAAAAGTTTGAGAACTGTAGATCAAAGATATACATTAATGCAAATAGACTTTTTTGAATAAATTATCGCTTCCTAATTTTGTCCTGGCTAATTTAACTTATCCCAAATCTTGAATTATGTTTTAAATTAATGTCAGATTTTTGAATAATTACTGCGAAAATTGCAAATAATTTATGTAAAAGTATAATTTTTATTTTGAATCTGATATTCTATAGCATCTTAATTAGTTGTCACCATTTTTTCGGTCAGATACGCAATATTAAGCTTTTCTGCAATTTAATGGCTATTTAGTTTAAGTAGAAAACTGAATATTTATAAAAGTAAGTTGTCCCGACTAGAAAATTTTTAAAATTTTGTCTCCAAAACTGTTTTGGAGCACCAGAAACACAAAAGCTAGTATTACTATTAACATAGTTAAAAATTATTATTCTACGAAAATAAAACTGATTTTAAGAACTTAATTTATAACATAATAAAATAAAGGTTATTCTTAAAATTTTAGTAGGCAATCAAATAATGAATAAAAATAAAATTAAAATTGGGTTTCGTAACCAGGCCGAGCAAAATACCCATTACCGTTAAATGCCAAATGTACAAAATAAAATCAAAATTTATTTGTAAAATTTTTTCTGAATAAAATAAACAAACAAATTAACCGAAACACCCCTACAAATTAGATTTGCATCTACACGTGTTGCGATGCTATTTACATTGTGCAAAGCGGTAGATTAATATCAACGTTCGCATCGATGAACATGAACATGAACATAATATCATACACAATAATAGATTCACTGGCTTTACAAGACATTGTCATGAACTAGAACATTCTAGACAAGGATAAGAAAATCCAAATTAATAAGTTTTAATATTAAAATAGTCTTCAAAATGAAAAGCTTCATAAGATATCATTGTTCTTTAAAATACAATAATTATCCTAATCCTGAAACTATTGTTTTCGACAGTCTGTAGCGCAACTAATTTGACCCTTCTAAAGGAAGGGTTAATTTTGGCGGCTATTGGGTAGCAGCGGGAGCGAGGTCATAGGTTGGCCTAACTTGTCGAATATCGTGCTACACACTCCTATGTTCCTTTTTATCTGGTTTACTTGCGTGGGCGCCAATTCGACCTCGTCGAATATGTATGACTGGACAGGGGGGGGGGGTGAAAAATAAATAAAAGAACAATTCTGATAAAACAATAACAATTACCTTACATCTACGATTGCATTGTTAATATAGTTCAAAATAACAAAAATTTATTATACTCAACTAGTGAAAAGATGTTTACAAACAGAAAAATAACAATTGAACTCTGATTACATTATAATTTGGTACGGCACTGGGTATGTTATTTATAAACGGAAATGAAATTTGTAATATTTTATAATAGGACTTAATAGTTATAATTACAAAGTGCGGGTGTTGTGTGGTTGATTGTTCCCAGGGAAAACTACTGTTAACTATTTCTCCCACGACTGGTAATTATTACTTGACACCTACTAGTAACTACTACTGGTATCTATTACTCGTGACTATTACTGGTAACTACTGGAAAACTACTGGTACTTTCTACTGGTGAGCACTACTGGTAACTTACTGAAACCTATTTGCAAACCACTGGCAACTACCTAAACGAAACTACTGGTAATTACTTAAACTGGTAACTTAATCTAATGAACCACCAGTAATTACTACTACTGGTAAGCACGGGATGATTTATTGCTACCTGAAACTAATTGAAAACTACTGGTAACTGGCAACTACTTTATTAAACAGGTAATTATACTTTCCCGGTTTCTATCTGGAATAACTACTGGTTGTGAAACAAAAACTGCTACTATCATAATCAATTATGTCTCTCGACCCTGTAGTAAATTTTTCTTACAGATGGACTATATATCGCGGTTTTTTTTGGGTCCTTGAAATAAAACAAATGTGTTGTTTAATTCAAAATTAACCATGGAATTTTTATATTTCAAAATTGTAATTTAGTAGTCGAAACAAAAGTAATCTTAATATTGCAATTTGTAAACCACCTTGAACTAATTCATAAACTGCAAATTCACAAAACATATTAATGTAGGTAATGAAAACATTTACTATACTTAATTGTTAAGAAGTGCAAATTCCTCAAATTACTATATAGCTAATATTACAAATCCTTTACTAGGTCAAGAATACTAGTACATGTTATTTGTTTAGTCAGAACTTTTAAACATTCTTAGTTAGGCAACACATATAACACATTCAATTTGAATTTTTAAAATGACGTTTCCCTGTGTGAATGTGGTTTTGCATTTGACCTGCCACCTACATTTTTAGTATCTGGGATCGACTCGCTACTAGAACATTTCAACACCGGATCATTCCTACGCTGTAACTAAATTTAAATAAATAATTTATAGAATATTTCGGGCTAGCCAGTCGAGGTGGGGCTTCCCAGTCGAAGTGGAGCCTCCCAGTCGAAGTGGAGCCTCCCAGTCGAAGTGGAGCCTCCCAGTCGAGGTGGATTGGCTTCAGGCATGTTTTTAATGAGTTAAGAGCCAGCCATAACGGCCCGGAGCGGAGCGGAGTGCAGGGTAGCGTAGGGTCAGTTTTGGCTGGCGCAACCACGGCAAATCACGGATCCGCCGTAAAATGAATGAATTATGTAAGTTTAGTAAGAAAGTAAAAGTGGTAGCGAAATGTCCTAGGAGCAAAATGTCCTAGTAGTGAAATGTCTGGGAGCAAAATGTCCTAGCGGCGTCAATATTATGCCAACTTATCGGACTTATTCAATTCACCTATCTAGATTAAAATTAGTTCTCGCGGTTAATAAGTCTTGCGTCGAAAAATGTCGCGGTGAATAGGTTCTGCGACGAAAAGAGCCGCGGCTAATAGGTTCTGCGACGAAAAAAGCCGCGGCTAATGGGTCTTGCGTCGAAAAACATCGCGGTTAATGGGTCTTGCGTCTAATAATCCTTGCGTCGAAAAGCTTGCATCAAAACTGGTGCGCGTCGAAACGGCTGCGGCGAAAAGCCCTAGACCCCCAATATTAACCGTTTCTTATAATTTCTTTCTTTATCTATTATTTTGGCTTCTTCATAAAGTATTTTATAACCTGTTTAAGTTGCATGCGTTGAAAGGCCAGTGTTATTCTTGTTATTCCTTACGTCATAACTGTGCTGGTATAAACGTTTTTTCAAATACTGTTTTGTTTGGCCTATATAGCTAAGGTTACATTCACATTTTATCCTATAGACGACACAACTTTGATATTCCTTCACCGTGTGATCCTTCCCATAATTAAACAAGGAGGAGGTACTTTTAGCGTTATAATACGTTATCTTCATTGAGTCGCTATTCAGTAGATGTTTCAGTCTATTGGATAGTCCAGGCACATAAGGAATCTTAACAAACATCTTTCCTTCATCCCCCGCACACTCGATCTTTTTCTCCTGCATACTATATCTTCTGTGATTTTCGAATAAAATGTTGTTGATAAACTTGACTGGGTAACCGTTTTTAATTAATATATTAGTGGCTATCTTGTAGTTCTTATCGATTAAATTCGGGCTGCATATTCCGTCAATACTATGTTTTAGTATCTTCACTATAGCTGCTTTTTGGTTAATACTGTGTGCTGATTTAAAATTCAGAAGTCTATCTGATGCTATCCGTTTTCTGTACCAATCCAAAGTGATGCCGTTTTCTCTGTTCCTGGTCAGGCACAGATCAAGGAAAGGGATTGATCCGTTATTTTCTTTTTCCATGGTAAATGTAATACCGTCGTTGTTGTTGTTAAATATATTTAGCAATGTATCCTCTTGGTCTTCAGGAACTGTTGCGAAAATGTCGTCCACACATAGGAGAACCGGAATTTCAAATGGAATGTCCTTCACACAATCCACTAAGAGGTCGTTCATCACTACTTCTGCAAAACCGGGCGATGCTGGGCTACCCATTGCGCAACCAGAAACCTGTTGGTAAAGACTACTACTATCATTCACTACTGTCTGGTAAATGTATCCTCTTGTTTGTTTAAACTGGTCTGGTTATCTGGGAGCTACCGTAAAATTACATCCGGATCTGAATCACCCTTGACTGGCTTAGCAAATACAGATAACGGTTTACAAAGTTTGGATGGATTTTCACCGGTATGAATCTTTCTCTGGAAGGTTAACTGGTAGCTGGATTTGGCGGGAATAGATTTTGTCTCGCCAGGCTAAACAAACTCTTTTTCAGGTTGAATGATATGAAGCTGTCACGCTAAGCGGCAGCAGCTTCCGGGATAACTGGAGAATGAGTTATACCGCAAGATATAAAATCGACTTTCCAAGCTGAATCGAATATTCGTTTTGCCTCACTTGAAGTACAAACCCACCTTTTGAACGATCGCCAGGCAGACACGTTCTGAAGTATCGCCGAAACGACACTCGGATTGAAATGAAAAATTCACCATCGTAACAATCCATCGGGCAAAAACTTGATTCTAGGAATTTTGTACGCCAACATTTGTTCGACAAGCACTTAATCGACAGCATTAGTGCCACACGGAATTTTGTTTGACATGCGTTTGTTCGACACAATATTTATGCGAATCAGCATTTGTTCGACGTGGAATTTTAATCGACATGCATTTGTTCGACTCAACATTTATGCGAATAGACATTTGTTCGACATGGAATTTTGTATGACAGCATTTGTACGACAGATAATCCTGACATATGGAAGTTGCTGACTGCTATAAAGCGGGAGCAAAGTTTAAATGAGCTCCGAATTGAACAGTACGTTGGTGGTCAAAATCCACCTTGTAAAAAAATATAAAGATGGTGCCAAGAGACTTATTCGCGTCGTGAACAATTTTATTCCGAATGAAAACGAAACTGAGTACTATTTGCGAGGAGTAGCTCACAATATAGCATTTTAAATTCCAAGCTATATTGTACTCGTACTTTTAAGAGCTTCAAATAAAAACTATGGTTTATAAATAAAATATATAATATTTATATGTACCTATAATAATAAAAACTATAAATAATATTTTTTTGAAATAATCATTTTAATAGTGGTAGAAAAGAGTATAACTTTCCAAAACAGAGTACGTCCATCGTGTCATGTCGCTCAAATGTCAATTCGTTCAAATGTTCAGTCGAACAAATGCATGTCGAACAAAATTCCGTGTCGCACAAATGCTGTCGATGAAGTGCTTGTCGATTAAAATTCCGTTTCGCATAAATGCTGTCGATTGAGTGCTTGTCGAACAAATGCTGGCGCACAAAATGCCGGACACGCAAAAACTTAACTGAAGACACTTGATGGTAGCAACCTCTATTATTTTGACAAGTAATTATATTTAAGCAATTCAATGCAGGTATCATTTTAAATACAATCAATTTTGGATAAGATACCACCAGACAGCCATTTGTGTTGCCTAATTATTTTTAATAAATTTAAATTTTGTTCGAATAAATTAAATTTGTTCAATCAAAAAATGATAGTTTCGTTACAAGTCTCTTTTTAAAATTTAATTTAATTTATTTTTTACTAACTTGATTAGAAAATATGTCTTTCGTGACATAATAAGTCAACTTTGGATCGTTTAGGTTTTGTTCAAAATACTCAAAAAGGTATATTATGTGAATGCCTAAAATGCGGGCGCTAGGTCCTGATATGTGCACAAATGTCACGTTTGTATGGCCAGTAAAGATTCACAAGAAGGGCGTTGTGGTTTATTGGGTTTACCCAAGAGTATTGGTTTTGTTTCTCATTCAACCAAAGAAGTTCAAATACAGAATTGTAATAGTCTGCGAGTAAGGCTGTGATATTAATTTTAGAAATCTATATTTTTTCAATATTTTCTCTTTTACAAATTTATTAAGTAGACAGTTTGCCAACTTCTTCAAAAAATGAACAGAACGGAACTCAACACCCACAAGATAATTATACCTATCCTCTTATATACAGCGAGCGTCCGCGCGAGTTCCGAAGCTTTTTGACGATTCCGGAACCACGTTTGGTTCAGGACGTATTATTTGAATTTAAATAAATAAATAACACTCTTCTACAGGTAATTTTATTAATTCAACCGACTATAGTTTCGTGCACTACTGTGCACTTCTTCAGGGTCAGGTTTCTAAAAATCTCAAAATATAATCACAATTTCATTTCTTACTGTGACTTAAAATATAAAAAACACATATATGCAACTCTATACCTAATTAAGTACCGATCCCCTAATTAATTGCTATAATTAACCTTTAGTAAATTTACAAAATTTAAGTCATAAAATTTAATATACGATTGCTATGTAAAATATCTTTTTGTTTGTATGAGATATTATTTATCTAATTTATAAAACGTTTCTATAGAGCGGCACTTCTCCCAATTCTATCTGTTCATTAAGTAAAATTAATCCCTTTGGGTTTTTCTTAATTTTTTCAATTTCAAGAGTCTCTAGAAGATTCATCTTATATGAAATATACCCATTTTTTGTTCCTTGGTGTACAAGTTTTGTCTTTGCTTCGTCCAATTTATGTTGGTTGTTTGAAAGATGCTTTCCCATCATTGATCTATGCTTGTCTCTAATATGTTCTTTCTGTCTGATGGCCAATTTACGTCCTGTTTGTCCAATGTATGTTGCATTACATTCTTTACAATAAAGTTGATATATCCCACTCTTTTCGGTTATATCTAAGTGGTCTTTGACATTTCCAATTAAGTCAATCAATCTATTTGGTGTTATAATGATGTTATGGTGATTTTTCATAGTTTTTGCTATTTTGTTCTGTGCTTCTTATGGTACGGTCTTATGGTCTTATGGAACGATAGGAGTCAATTTTGAACATTTTTGAAAAAATTAACTGATCAAAAGAAGAAATCAAAAAAAAAAAATTTCGCATCACTTATGCAGCCTCGACGTTGGCATTTGCATCAAACAATCAGATGAAAAGACTCGAAACGATTCTAATCTTTGCCTCCAGAAAGCTCGCAACGCCTTCTACCTAATACCCAACAAATATCTTTATCGCGAATTAAGATCGTTACCGCAAATGGCTTCATCCACAAATTAACAGAAAAACTTTCGACAGTTTCCAAGGCATAGAAAACCCCTTCATCGTAGAACTAGGAAACTATAACCCCAAAGACCATCGGTTACACAATCGCCCAAAATGCATCTTAGTTTCAGCATCCACATAGGTATAATATTTCACTAAATTCGCCTAATATTTGTTAATTTTTATAATTGATTCTTCACTCGCTCCAATCCAACAATAATCGTATGTCATCTACACATAATTTTACCTACCAGGCACAGTTACACTGCTTTTGTGGACCCAGCACCCACCCAGTGGCACATATCCTGTCCACACCCTTTACCTCATCATTCAAGATCAGGGTCAATGCCCGACGGGTCTGTAATTCCCTAATTTACCCAACGTCAAGAAAATGAAATTTTTTTTTTATATATTATATTTTAATTATTTTATAAATTTGTATAATATTAAGTTAGTATCTATTTTAAATTTATATTAATTAAAATTATTAGCTCTTGAAAATACAAAAATATGATTATCAAAAATGAGCTAAAAGATACAAATAAATCTTATTAGATGGATTTTGCAATCCTATACAATTAAAAGTTCTAAAAAAATATTAATGATTTAAAGTGCTTACTGTTCATTTTTTTTATTTTAAATTTATTTTTTTATTTGCTATCCTTTAACCTATTTTAGAATTTTTTAATTTTTTTGTTAGACTAAAGCTTATTAAAATTGCCATCTGGAAAAAGGCGCAATGTTTTGAGTAAAATGTTTAGTTTCAAGTTTTAAAAAAAGAATAAATGGTATTCAACATTTTTAAGTTAAGTGCAGTTTACGTTACGCGATTTTGCTAACGATTTTACGTACGATTTCTTTTGTATGACTGGTGTTGGTGGTTTTCTGTTCACGACTTCGTTTGCAAATTTATCTTCGGGTCGAATCGTATAACGTGAACTTCGAAATATTTGCTTACGACAACTTGAAAGCAACATCGTAAGTAAAATCGCAAGCAAAATCGCAAGCAAAATCGCAAGCAAAATCGCAAGCAAAATCGCATAACGTTAATTGCACTTTAATTTTATGCATAACTCTAAAACCGTTGATTTTATGAAATAAAGTGTTGGAATCTAGTTGGTAGATAATTTCATGTTTTTTAAAAAATACCCGATATTTACCCTAAAAGGTAAGTAATTTAGATGCTACGGCCAGTTGCAAAGAGAAAATGCAAAACTGTTTTTTTTATTAAGTCTACATTTTTTGTAAAATTAAATAATATAGTGCCAAATAAATTTCCTTTAAAAGTATCTGCCAACTTCGCAAAAATATCATTCATTAAATTTATTTATTATGATTATATCACATAAAACCATTCACGAATGACTAATGTCGAAGATTACGGATCTATACCGAAAAAGGTATTCCTGAATGATAATCAAAGTCGAAGATCACAAATCAAGAACAACAGGAATCTCTGGACACACTTGATAGAAACATCTCTAAAAAGTGACCGATCTCGAAAAGGACGGATCTGGAAAAACCGGGTTTTCGGGGTTCTCGCACTTGATAAAAAATTCTTGAAGGACTACCTCTACTTTAGGACAAAGGTTTCTGAGCTTACGCACAAAAAATCAAGTCATTTTGAATCAACGTTGGTATCAGCAATTTATGGAATTATCAAAAAGTTGATGGTTTGGAAAGCAGTTTACATGTAAGATTAGTGGCAACTTTGTTGCTTGAAACTGTTAAGGTGGAACGATAATTTACAAAACTCATGTTCGTGAAGTTAGTCCTACTTTTTTCGAAAACTACATTTATTTTTGTACTGTGTTGTATTCAATTTGTATTGTTTGTATTATAAAACTTTTATTTCGAAAATTTTGAAATATTTTTTCGGTATTGGGTTGTATTAAATTTATTTGTTTGTATTGTTAAAAATTCAAGTCCTAAGTTTAACATTAGTTTTTGCGCCGAAACGGTAGCACCGAAAAGACCTAGACCCAATAATTTCAAATTAGTGGGACAATACAGCAAAATTTACAATACAGTCAATGGGCCCAAACGTCACCAATTACTTAATTAGTTTTTATTATGCGGTTTTCCAATATCCCAAGATTATTTTTTAATAATATAACTACTGAATAGGACGCTATAATTAATATTATACAAAATTTTGTTTTGCGATTTACGCAGTAATGTTAAACTGAAAGCGTCGTTCTCAGCCAATTAACGTGACACAACATAGCATAGCATAACTTAACACAACAGTTAAAATACATTGATATAGTAGCATCGACAGAAGTGGGCCACACTTTGGTTTTCATGCTATAGGATGTTCAAAAATTGATATTTTTGAGCACTATTTGCGTCTATTTGTAGAGAAAGGGATTACCTAACTTTCGGCAAAAACATATTTAAAAATTTTTAATGTTAATATATGTTTTTACACCGTTAAGTAAAAAAAGAGAAAATTGCGATTTCACGATTTTGCTGACAGAAGTGGGCCACCCAAGTTTTTCATCTAAAACAAGTACAAGGATCAAGCACTATGACTTTTTTATTTTAAATGATTTATTTTATAATAAATTGTATTGTAAAAATCAATTTTCAAGTGTGATATTTTTTATTATGCTGCTTTGAAGACACACAAAAAAAAATATTAACATAAAAAACTTTAGAAAAGTGATTGCACTGAATTCAGGGAAGCAAGACCTTTCAAATAAGGGATCACTTGCTGGGTGTACCGTCAATTCATCGCGCTGTGATGACAACCTCTGAAATGTTAATAGGGATGATACAGCAAGTGGAACCTACGTCAATTCATCGCGGACAATTCATCGCGCGACAATTTATCGCTGCGACAATTCATCGCATTAAAAAAAATTTATCGCGTGCAGCAATTCATCGCATTAAATGCAATTAAAATAAAAACAAGAAAAATTAGATATTACAAAGTTAATTAAAATGAAAACAACACATATTTTTATAATTGTAGTTGGAAATTATGAGCTACATATATCTCGAAGAAAATCTAAAATAGGTCTATTAGCGCAATCTTGCAGTATTGTTTTAATTCTTCTGGCAGTGTCTCTGTACACTCTTTTTTGTAAAATTTCATTTCCAGCAACTAATTGTTCTATCTTAAAGTTATAATACGTATATAGATACGTTATAGTATAGCTTATAATTTCAAACTACAATTACGAAAATTTTCAATTTTAATTAATTTTGTAATATCAACTTTTTGTTGTTTTTATTTTAATTATATTTAATTCCGAAAATTTGTTGCAGGCGATGAATTGTCGCGGCGATGAATTGTCGCACGCGAGGAATTTTTCGCACGATGAATTGTCCGCGATAAATTGTCGCGCGATGAATTGACGTAGGTTCCACTTGCTGTATCATCCCTATTAACATTTCAGGGGTTGTCATCACAGCGCGAAGGGATGAAACAATACGGGAGTGATATTGGCCGCAAAATTTGTTCCCCTCGATGATAAAATTGACGTGTTTTAGCATTTCTTGAAAAAAAATTCTGCTGGCCGCAATCCCGCCTGCTTCGTTTTCAGACGATCACCCTGTATACAGGGTGTCTTAAAAAAAATGTTTTGCTAGTAAATATAATTTGACAATTAGTTAAATAATCCATTGATACGTATCTTTATCGAATTATATTTACTAACAATACTTTTTTTGAGACACCCTGTGTATTTATTTATACAGGGTGTAGATATACATTACTCTAAGCTGGTTTTTCCGCGCAGCCACTCAATTAGTGTAAACAAAAACACTAAATGTCGAAACACAACGTTACTGAAGTGGCCCACTTCTATCTGCAAAAAATGGCCCACTTCTGTCCACAAGCATAATTTGACGCGAAATAACGTGGCAAGAACACCACGTGACAATATGTTAAAAATTCTACACATTTTTGTCGGTTAGGTCTAATACTATAATAAAGGCTACTATCCCGATTAAATTCGACGAATAACTTATGCAAATCACAATAACTTTCACAATAAAAAAAATAAAAATAGTAAATATTTTTAGCACTAATTGTTTGAGAACACAAATGCACGTCTGCAAAGTTCAATAACCTATTGAAAACTGAGTTCATGTCGATAAGAAACAAAATAAAATTTCTGTTGACAAATATATCATTTGTGTAAACAAAAATAGGGGGTGGCCCACTTCTGTCCATGCTACTCTACATAATGTGTGTTCAAAGTGACATTTGTCATCTGTCATCTTTCATTTTGAACACACAAATATGTTTCAACGTATTTTAACTGTTGTGTTAAGTTATGCTATGCTATGTTGTGTCATGTTAATTGGTTGAGAACGACGGCGACGCTTAAGACTTTAATTTTTAATAATACAAACAATACAAATTGAATACAAAACAATACAAAAAAAATTCAAATTGTTTGCGATTTTTCATTGTATGCTTCGCAAAATGAAAATTAGTCTCTAGTAATTAGTAAATCAAAATTCCCTTTTTGTCACTTTGTTTGCTTTTACATAATGTGTAAAAAATCGGGTAAACATTTTGTAATTGTTTTGGTCTATTCGAAATCAAATTGATTATATAAAATAGTTTTTAGAAAAAAAAGGCAGTTTAAGTAGTATAAGGAACTTGAAATCTGTATTCCTACTTTCATGTAGTACTTGTTTTGAAAACTGAAAAAAGTGAAAAAATTTATTTTTAGCTTTACAATATCACAAGTTCAAATTTACATATTTTGGATAAAATTAAAAAAATTTAAGCAATGTTAACGCTGTAGTTTCCACAAACCTGGCATATAAATGTGCATATGAAAATTGTTTTTGTTAGCAACAAAATCTTTTCCCTTCGGCTCCACGTTTGTTTTCTGTTTACTCCACTTTGTTTATCAAAACAAGCGTGCCATGATTACGTAACATATAATTTATGTAACCCTTTCCAAATCTCTTATTATCACCCCTACAAAAAGACCTTAATAATGTGGATTGTGAAAACGATTAAATGTATTAGTTATTCAAAAGAATTAAGTTCCGAAAGAAATTCTTGAAAAAGGAAATTTTTGTACCCAAAATCGCAGTGTAGCGAAAAGCCTTATTATTTGACTCCGCGTCCGTCAGCGTAATTAAATTTATGTTTTTCTTAATTTTCCCAATTATTTTGTATTCATTTGCTGATATGGAGTATTAATTTTTCTCAATGGACTATTTTATAAAATGAAACCAATGAGTTTAAGGATAATGTAGGAAAACTACCACGATAGAAGGTACTTCGTGAAATTATTTAATTTATCATAATTTTCTTGAAAACATTTATGTTTTTTTAATATGAATACTAATTTGGTAAATCTAATTTTTGTGTTTGTTAATTGTCGAACCAGAACGCAATGTCTTGTAATATGGAGAGAAAATGTTATGTTTAGAAAATTTAAATTTTAATGAGATAAAATTAAATTTCCAAAAGATACTTTCGAAATGGTATTTCTGAGTGATGTAAATTAAATTATTTTTGGTACAAATTTTAACCCCTTTCTGGCATGCCGCATTTCGATTCGTAATAATGACCGTTAATTATTAGGACGGCAGTTATATCATATGTGTGGTCTGTGTTAGTGTCAACTTTATTTCGTAGTAATGTATTTTGGCAACATTTGTTTGAGGTGTTTGTATGCGAATTCAATTCATAATTTTTAACTTTGGATGATTGTGCGCGTATGTTTTGGACTTGTGGGAGGCGTCGCAACGCCTCACGTCGTCGAACTTTAGTGGCGCACTGGACGTCTGCAAGAGTGGTACGAACATTGTTACATTTGCAGCATCGCGTTACGTACTCTAATTTTGACGGAAAAATTTTTCAAATTTTCAAATTTTGAGAACCTTGTTTTCAACTGCAATTTTCCTCTACTTCCCCTTCTGAGGTCACAGACCGGCTCTAGAGGTAAGTTTACTTCATAATTTATTTATTAAATTGTGTTACGTGCGTCCAGGATAACCCAGTTTCTGCAAATCTCCCAACACCAACAACTTTTTGAAACGATCACATTATAAATTAGTAACTTTATCGAAAGTTTGCAGTTGAAAATTTTGGCATTAAATAAATTTTTTATTTTTATATGTTTTTATTATTCAAATAACGTTAAAATTATGCCCGCTTTATTTGACTTTAATTAATTTTGTATATTTAGTCTTTAACAATAACATTTTTATTACTCTGACTTCGTAAATTTTAATATCTTTTTTATAATTTTCTTAAAAATGCATTGCAATAATTAATTTATTATTTACTTATTTTTATTCTCTAACCTTTGATGTTTTAATTTTTAATTTTTTGTTGTTGTTAACTAACTGTTGATGCACATCACGAAAACATCAAAATTTGCGTGTTTGTAATTGAAAAGTTTTGAATGAAACTGAATATTACGTCTCTTTTATTTGAAAAAAATGATTTTCCACATTTTTAAATTTATTTCTTTAACCTTTTCATCAGATTTACTTATAAATCTCAAAAAACCCAAGAGAAAAATTATTAAAATGTAGAAAGAAATTTAAATCTTCATTTAGTTCAAACATACAGAAATGTGTTTTCTATGAATTTTAAATACAATTTTGAAATAATAAGTACACCGAGAGAAATAAAAATTTGTTCCAAATACTTAAATGGCAATTTATTTCCTCAATAATGTTGAATGAACTCCACTATATTCGGCTAATTTATTTAAACCTGAATTGAAGCAAAGCTACCGTAAAATTGAAAGAAATATTACAAAATTAAGCGATCGGATTTTAGATTTTTTATATAGAATATTAAAATATTAGAATTTTTATAAAAAAAAAAATATATTAAATTAAATTAATTAAATAAAATCTACACATTTGGTTAATAATACTACCCTGTATTGTCTACCTTACGCTCAAGTTGATTGTGAGCTTCTTCAAAAATTGAAAGTAAATCGTGAATTTTTGTAATAAATCAATAAGAAATATTATTAATTAATAAAAAAATTTATGTAATCGAACTGTTCCGATGTAAAAACAATTTAGATTCAATAAAAATTAACATATTTATTTGCTTCAAATATTTAATTAATTCGAATATATTTCTATATTTGACATAAATATTCATTTAATTGTTCAAAATAAGTCAGCCAATTCAAATAGACTTGTTTCACTAAATACAAGTTTTTTATTATTTATTTGAAATAAATAAATTTTTGTATTGGTTCAAATAAACCAGTAATTGGTTCGAATAAATAAATAGGTTTTTTTTATTATTCCCATATTAGATGTTAAAGTAAATTAAAATTGATTTCTCCTATCACATCCTAGAACAGGGATTTCCAACATTTCTTACATTGAACCTCCCCGATCATAATAAAAATATCTTCAAGCCCCCCTTATAATTTTTTTCATTGTAAAAATAAAGAAAACACATCATTTTCACGACATTTATTTCTTAATAACAAGCATAATCGATCAAGTAGATGTTTCTTTGAAACGTTAGAATACATTGCGCCCCCTTTATGATCTTTTTACGCCCCCCTAGGCAGGCGCACCCCACTAGTTGAGAAGTCCTGTCTTAGAACATTAAAACAAAAAATATTATAACATCAAAAAAACACATTGGGTGAAAATCACAATTTTATTAGGTACTACAAATTAATAACAAATTAATTATTAAAAAAAATATTTTTTAATTAAATGACGCTACTGGATTACTATTTAATTTTATAAATTAAAATAAAATAAATACCGCTTGAGTTTATTTAGTTAAAACCTTTATAAAAACTTTTTCACTTAATTAAATTACGAAAGCAACATCATTTATACACCTACTATGAAAACCGTTTACAACATTTTTGACTTTTGATCTACTAATGTCAGCGGTGAACTTAAAGCAGATTGGGATGTAGAGTATTTTAAATTAATATTATAATAATTACTACCTACTATATAAAATATAATATTACCTTTTTTATAACTATATTTTCAAAGGCTTACTGGATACTTGAAATAAATAAGTAAACATTAATTACAATAATTTTAAAATGATTAAATTTCTAACAATTGCATGCGAGAGTTGAAATCAAAATTTTCCAATATTTTTTGCTTTCTTAAAAATTTGTCTGGTAGCTAATGGCTTGCAATTAGTAGATTTCAGATTCACAAACTGAAATAATTTAAAGTGCAGAAAGTTTAGTATAATGAGTCGTACCACCCACAAGACAATTATGTAGAAAGAGTAAATCGTGTTCCTATACCAAATATTCTTATACCTACTAAGTTCCTCTAGATATCGGAGGAAGAGGAAAACTTAAAATTTTGCCAATTAAGTAGTAGTTGTTGAAAATTAGTTTTATATCACATTTGGAAAACTAAAAAAGTAAAAAGTTGAAATAACAGTTGATATTACAAGCAAAGTCAACCGCTTGGAAATATTGAAAGTTAGATAACAAAATTCTAGAATTATTAAAATTACATGTAGTTTTAAGTCGACTTCAAGAGATAAAATCAAATAACATAATTAATAGTATAACGGAAAAAGCAAAAACGATCAGCAACCAACAAATAATGCTAAGTAAGTAACGGCTTACCCTGCGAGCCGATAAGCTTAATTCAAAAATTCAACACGGGTTTACATCCACATTTCAATGCAGTGGCGTTTCACAAAAATATTGATGTTCAAAAATTCAATAAAATACATTAAACAATCCTAGGTAACTTTAGTTTCTTTATCTTATAAACTAATAATTTTCTTTACTCAATGATAACCTAGTGTGATAATTAAACTTCAATAAGAGCCGAGAGCTTATTCTATAACTTTTCGACATTTCCGTTTGCAGTGTCAGAGTCCTTTTATCTACCATGTTGATTTTGATTTTCCATTGCACTACTTACAGTTCACTAAGAAATATTATTACAACCAAAAGAGAAGAAACTATTTAAAATCAAGATTTTAAATAATGGTAACAGGCAGTGGCGTAACAAGCAGCTGAGGAACCCGTGTGCGAAGTTGTTAACGGGGGCCCTGTTTTTATAAAAGACAAAAATAAAAGAAAATAATAAATAACTCATACGATAGAACCATAATTTTAAGATAAACAAATAATAAAACTAGATTAAGGGCCAAATTTCAAACAATCAGATAAACTTAGTATAACGTTATTCCTGGTATAACAATTTATAGGGTTGCAGGTTTACCACTTATTTGAAAAACCTAGAAAATCTGGAAGTCAGGAAATTTAAGATTTACGATAAACAATTTAATTAAAATTTTTTTTTAATTTTAAAATTAATTTGTTTTTAAATTTTAAAATGTAGATTTTTTTACCTTTTACTTTCTAGTCGATTGATACTTGGTTTAAGTGGTGCAGTAACTCGATATTAGCCATATCAATATTTTAGAAATCCCAAAAAATCGCCTGTTGCGATTCATCGTTCGTCGCCTGATGATGCCATAGTATGGTGAAAACGTTTGTGATAATTTATACTTACATTGTATTTTACATGTGATAACTTAAAAACATTTTAGTTCTAAAAAGTGTTTCGTGCAAATTTTTGGGATTTCTGAAATATTGATATAATAATAAATAATAATAATAATAAAGAAATTTATTAATTTATTATGGTTTTTATTTTCTGATTTATCGAAATATTATGGAAATTTTTCTTTTATTCTGAGGGAAAACCTGGAAATGACAGGATTTGATTTGGAAAATCTTGTGGGAACACTGAATTATTATTGGTAATAATACTAAGTCTAACTTTATACCAGGTTTATCCGACTATTATTGGAGTCTTTTTTTTTATCAGCAAATAGGTGTACCGTCAATTCATCGCTGACAATTCATTGTGCGACAATTCATCGCGTGCGACAATTCATTGCCGCGACAATTCATCGCCGCGACAATTCATCGCCGCGACAATTTATCGCGTGCGACAATTCATCGCGTGCAACAATTCATCGCATTCTACTTCTATAGAAAAGTATACTTTTTAAGTGGCTTAACTTGAATTTCGAAAATGATTTTTCTGACAAAGCTGAAGTCACAAATCACTAAACAAAAAATTGTACTTGAAAAATGAATCCCACTTTGTTTTCCTCAATAATCCCCATGGTTTCTGAAACCACAAGCACTTTAACCTTCAATTAGCTATATAGAGCAGAGGTGGCCAACAGGTCGATCGCGAAGCAATTTTAAGTCGATCATAGCTGCCGACACTAATCGTGATTCATATAAATAAACCGAGGAGAAAACCGCTGAGGAAATTTGCTGTACAAGTGAAAAGAAATCCGAGAAAATCTAAGGAAATTTAAGGAAATCTTAGAAATTACAGATAATCTTGCATTTTAACTTTTTTGAAAAGAAATCCTGAAACAATGCAAACGAAAATTCAAGAAAATTTTAGCAAATCTGGAGAAATTTTAGAAAAACCGGGGAAATTCATTCAAGAAAATGTCATAAAAATAAATCTGGTGTATTGGGTCTGTGGTTTCCTCCACGTAATAAAGCTAAGAAAATATGTTTTTATTATTTATATATAGGGTTTCCACTCGCCTGGAAAATCTGGAAAAGTCAGGGAATTTAAGATTTTCTTAATTTTGTCAGTGAATTTCTCATTTTTAGTGCCCAGTCAGGGATATTAAATATTAAATCAGTCAGGAAGTAGTTATTTACATAAGTCAGGAAAATTACAAATTACTGTCGAGGAGCAATGTTGAAATACGAGGCACTTTGTGCCGAGTATTTTAGAGCTCCAAGTAAAGTGAGACATTTTCTTGACCTGTTTTGTATTACATTTTTCCGAAAATCGTATAAAATCAACATTTTAAAATAAGCAAAAATCAAGTTTGTCAATTTTTAATTTTTAAATTAAAAAAAATTTATTATTTTAATTTAATTGAAATTTTAATTTTTTTATCATTTTTATCTTCCGATTTATCGAAATGTCAGGGAAATATTTTATTCTTTGTAAGGGAAAACCTGGAAGTCAGGGAATTTGATTTGAAAAATTCAGTGGTAACCCTGATAATATGTCAATATAATATTAATATTGTATTATTTTGTTAAGATTTTAATAGGTAGATCGCGAAAAAATTTTAAGAAACATAGTCGATCGTATATATAATGAAGTTGGCCACCCCTGATATAGAGGATAACCAGAGATCTTCAGAAACCAGGCATAAAAGAAGACTACCAAAATATAATATATAGCAGCGAAACGTCGGCTGGCGAGTTCGTATTTTATTTTTCCATTCCAATTATCACGAGATTAATTTTTGATTATCAACGGTTGGATAAAATATTTCACCTTACAAAATAATATAATATTTCATTGTGAATATTAGAAATTAAATACTAATACTGGATTATTTCATTCTATTTTTAATGGTTTTAAATTTTTTTAAAGTAGAACTGGGGGCCCTTTCGGTCGGGGGCCCGCATGCGTCGCATCCACCGCACCCCGGTAGTTCCGCCACTGGTAACAGGTGTATTGAAAAGACAAGCAATACTGCAAAAGAGAATGTTTTGCGATTGTTGAATTAAATGGCGTTCTATTTCAAGATTATTTCAGAATTGCACCCATAATCTCCAATTACAATTAAATTCGGAATATGTATAGTTACGCCATCTATTGAGATAATTCCTGGTCAACATGATAAATCATAACCTTAACCCGTAAGTAGTGAGGTGGGGTGTGAAAGCTCCCAGTAGATTTTGAAATTGCCGTCAGTTAACGATATCGATAGGAGCTTCAAGTAGAAATCTATTTCATTACATTAATATTATGCTTTTATTTATAGTTTATACATTTCCACTTGTGACATTTCCCTCGCTCGAGAAACGCTGACCCTAGCGTTTTCTGACGCCGGTACAAAAAAATTAAAATTCACATCTCAAATTGATTAATTAAAATTCGACGAAAATTGACCAAGTATTTTTCTAAAAATCAAATATTAAAATATTACCATTGCAAAATAATAATAATAATTGAATCCCAGATTATACTCGTCAACTTTCAAATTAAAAATTAAAGGTAATATAAAATTTAAATTAGATACGGCGACACATGAGCGAATTATCTTTCAGTTTCTCGTTCTTAGTTACATCGGAAATTTTATTATATCAAGTTAAATTTGAATTTAAATTTAGATATTAGGTAAGAAGAATAAATGGAAATATTAATTTAAATTTTTGGCAGTTTCAATTAAAATTTGGAATTTATACTGGAGTTTGGATTTTTTCAACTAGCTTAGTGCGATTATTTCCAGACTATAGTTTCTTAACGGTTATTAAGGTACTAAATTGTAGTTATATTATTATACATTAAAAATATTATATTAAGCTGTTAAATAATTTAAAAATAGATGTCGCTACTAGTAGTCATTCTGTAACTAGAGTTGCAACATGTGTAAAAAGGAAATCATTCCATAACAAGTGTGAGTGCTTGTTCACAATGTACGTAAGACATAAGATGAACATAAGACATACGTAAAACGTAAAGTTGAACTAGTAGCAAATCAACGTAAGTGTTCACAGTGTGCCTACGTAATTCTTAGGTTTACGTAGTTCTTATGTTCGGATTACGTTCGTACATAAGATTGAAATGATTTCAATTTTATGTATTTCTTACGTAATTCTTATGTTACCTTTAGTGAAATTTGTGATTTGGAGTTGGTAGTGTTCGGTTATTAGTTAAAATAAATTGACATTAACATAACCTGACATAACTTTATAATTTGACTAGTGTCAAAATAATTAATTTGATTGAGATTTTATTTTCAATTGTTTGAATGTAAAATTTTAAAGTTTCGTTTTTTGTTATACGCATGCGCAGTTGAATAAATTTCTTATGTTCATTGTGAACACTTTTGCGGCTTATGTAAACATTACGTTTTATGCTTATCTCATGTTTATGTACGTCTTATGTCTTACGTACATTGTGAACAAGCACTGAGAATGTGGCTATTCTCTAATTAAAAATTGAACTAGAATGTTCAATCTACAATAGTCGTATAGTCATTTATTATTTAATAAGAATTTATTGGTCCATTCCATTTATGTAAGTTACAATAATGGCATAACGTGAGAATGATATTAATTTTTAATTAGTTGGCAGTAAATCTAACATTTCAGGTTATGTCTATATACAGTAGAGTCTTGATTATTTGACGGAACCGTGGTTTCCTTTAGGCCAAATTAAAATAAAATCTTTTATAAATACTAAATTTCACTTTAATTCTTTGAAAATTATTAACCAAAAGAAAATTATTTAATCAATTACAATAATTAGTCACTACCTACATAGTAATAAGCCTAAGTAGAAAATATTTTGTAACATTATTGAGTTCGATTTTATTTCAAATTTCAAGAATAAACATTATCTGATAATTATTTATACCTACTGTTTTACTGATCGTTTAGTACACCGAAACCGGTCGACACTCAGTATTTGTATTTTATTTGCGATGAAATACATGTAACCTTATCTTTAGGTTTTTGACTTTACATTTGGATCTACAATTTTAGTAAATTACGTAATTAACTAAATGAAACAATACAAAACTTATAACCGTTTCTATGGCGTAATACGGGGTTTCACAGGTCTAAATTTACTTTGTAAAACAATGAATTTAAATTAACAAGGAAATAAATGCGATTCGAAATTTACTAAACAAGCCAGACAAATAAACTCAGATCTATAAATTTTAAAAAAGGGTTCTGAAATTTAGTGAACATAATGACTTTAAATAATTATGTAGAGCCGAGAGTAACAAAATGCATTAAAATAATTATTAAAAATTGATTTAAGATAATGAAAGTTAGAAAGAGCGAAAAAGCGAAAGAACGAAAGAGCGAAAGTTAAACTGATTTTTATTTTAAAAAATGAATAAAAAATATTAGATAATACAAAGATTCATAATGACGAAGCGGAATTCCTAAAAATCATTGGCCATCGATATATTAGGGCCTATTCTTGCTTTATCGATGATAATCAAATTATATTACATACAAGAAAAAATTACAATACATTTGTGTCACGACTACAAAATAAAATTAATTTACCCGCATGAATAAGCGACGTTAACACTTTGCAGGTGTTTGTTAAAAATATTTGAAAATAACAAGGCGGCAATTTGGGTTCAAATATTATAAATCATTATTGTAATTGTCTTTTAAACAATGGAGGGTGCACAATAAAAGGAGAGACAGGTTGTGTATCAAAACTTTAACAATTAGTGTTTTCGGTTAAAACAATGCTAGTTATGTATATCTTACTTTAAGTGAATTTGGTGAAAGATCGGTTTTGGAAATGTTGCTTGTTTGAATAATTAAAGGAAGCACCTTGGTTTTTGCATTATATATTACGAAGGTCCACATCATAAAAGGACAACCTCTCTTTTTGTCATTATCTCATTGTACCTACTAGATCTCTTTTGTATTTGCTACATTCAGTTCTGCTTTTAGATATCCTACCTTAGCATAAACTAACTACAGTATGTATTTAATTAAGAATGTAATTTATTAAAATTGTATACTTAATCTCTGAAAGTTGCGAATCCCTTATTTCATCTTTTACCATATTGATTTAATAATAAATTATATTATACTTTGTTTTATTATTTATTATTATTATCATCATCATAGCAATACATAATATTAATAATCTTACTATATATTGCTATGATCTACTGTTATAATATATTGCTATTGACAGAAAACTATAATTTCGTACATGTTCACAATGTACGTAAAACGTAAGACAAGCGTAAGTGCTTGTTCACAATGTACGTAAGACATAAAATCAACATAAGACATACATAAAACGTAAAGTTGAACTAGTAGCAAATCAACGTAAGTGTTCACAGTGTGCCTACGTAATTCTTAGGTTTACGTAGTTCTTATGTTCGGATTACGTTCGTACATAAGATTGAAATGATTTCAATTTTATGTATTTCTTAGTGCTTGTTCACAATGTACGTAAGACATAAGACGTACATAAAACATAAAACGTAATGTTTACATAAGCCGCAAAAGTGTTCACAATGAACATAAGAAATTTATTCAACTGCGCATGCGTATAACAAAAAACGAAACTTTAAAATTTTACATTCAAACAATTGAAAATAAAATCTCAATCAAATTAATTATTTTGACACTAGTCAAATTATAAAGTTATGTCAGGTTATGTTAATGTCAATTTATTTTAACTAATAACCAAACACTACCAACTTCAAATCACAAATTTCACTCAAGGTAACATAAGAATTACGTAAGAAATACATAAAATTAAAATCGTTTCAATCTTATGTACGAACGTAATCCGAACATAAGAACTACGTAAACCTAAGAATTACGTAGGCACACTGTGAACACTTACGTTGATTTGCTACTAGTTCAACTTTACGTTTTATGTATATCTTATGTTCATCTTATGTCTTACGTACATTGTGAACAAGCACTTACGTAATTCTTATGTTACCTTTAGTGAAATTTGTGATTTGAAGTTGGTAGTGTTTGGTTATTAGTTAAAATAAATTCACATTAACATAACCTGACATAACTTTATAATTTGAATAGTGTCAAAATAATTAATTTGATTGAGATTTTATTTTCAATTGTTTGTATGTAAAATTTTTAAGTTTCGTTTTTTGTTATACGCATGCGCAGTTAAATAAATTTCTTATGTTCATTGTGAACACTTTCGCGGCTTATGTAAACATTACGGTTTATGCTTATCTCATGTTTATGTACGTCTTATGTCTTACGTACATTGTGAACCAGCACTGAGACTTAAAAATATAAACACAAATAAAATTTTAATGGAGTATCAAAAATAATATTAAAATCTTAAGGTGCACGAACTAGAATGTACTTTTGCATATAACAAAATAATTCCAGTATTATTCAATATTCGATTAAGATCTTATTTGTATTTATATTTCTTACGTTTTATGTATTTCTTACGTCTTATGTACATTGTGAACAAGCACTTATAAGTCTTTTTTTACCCAAATTATGTTGTTCTTTGTTTTTTAGTTTAAATTCAAATTGAAACTAACTTTAGTTTACTATAATACCTTTCTGTTAAGATTTGTAAAAACAAATTTTGAGAATAATTTCTATATTTAATTAGTTTGTTCCTCTATTAAAACATTCGTAGTATGCATAATTCCATCAAATTAAAAGCAATTAATTTTAAATATATATTTTATATGCAGATATATTACTTATTCAGAAAATTAATAAAGTAACAATTATTAATAATAATAGAAGAAATATAAACGAAAATATTTACGCAATGAAAATTTACTTAGAGAAGGTTTTAATAGTTTTTATTGTTTTATGTAACATATTTTTTTCCTACGGGCACAGTGAGTTGTTTTAGTAGCAAATTCAAACATTAAAGTTGGCGTTTTTCATATTATTTACCATATTAACACATACTATCATATAAAAAAAATATGTACGTTTTCGTCCTATGGTCAAAAAGTATAAAATGAAACTTTTCTTGTCGCTGAAGTTGTCAATTTTGTATTCAAAAAAATATATGTACTTGACAATTTTTATTAGAAATTAGAAAAATGATGAATTTTGTTCATCAATATAATGAATTTTGTTCATCCGAGCAAAAATTATGAACTATTCATCAAAACTTTTTTTTCGGTGTATCTGTAATATTATTAATCCAACCACCATGCTTTTACCTACAGTACTCCGCTTTCAAAGTTTTATTCCATCAGCTTAGCTTCCTCACTGAAATTGAGTATACAGGGATATAAAACTGAGGTATCTTTATCCTCTTCGAGTGTAGGGCTAAACATACCCATAGTATATGGTGTGGAGTTGTTTTCTCCTCCCCACACTTCCTAATGATCTTGAGGTATCTGATTAGACAGCAGTGTCCTCTAAGTAGTCCTACTGTCTTCTTTAGCTGTGGTCTACTCAGTTTAAGGATTTCGTGTTTTCTTTTGTCGGTCGTTAGAAGGCCACCAATGAACATTCGCAATTGTCTTTTGGGGTTTGGAATGCTATCCCTCAAGTTGGATCTGGTCCTATACTAAATGTCGTTTTGCAGCTGCCTTGGCAAAAGCATCTGCTTTTTTGTTGTCTTTTATTGCAGTATGTTCCGGCACCTACCTCAGCGTTCAACTGTTTCATTGTACCACTGCCACTAGCACATAGACGCAGTGTTTTAGAACCTTAGATTGAGTTTCCACTCCTTTCAACTCTCAGTGCTGCTTGGCTATCGCTCATGATACAAATCCTCTATTTGTATATACTTTTGCATTATTTCCTCGGCACAGGCTATTATTGCTGTTATTTCTTCCTAAAATACATCAGCGTAGCAGCTTAGCTCTGTTGTACGTAGACTGATTCCTGCTCCAGTGCTGATTTCCATTTTGGACCCATCTGTGGACCAGATGGTGCCATACCGAGCCCCCGCTCCTGTTTGGTACTTTCTTTCCCTTCTCAGGTATGAAAACTCTAAATGGGCTTTAGAAGTTTCTTACAGTGATGTTTCTGTCTTGATTTTGTTTCTGTTCTATCATGTTGTTACTCTTGACAGAGTTAGAAACCATGGTGTGATGACCCACTCCGAAGGTCACTCCTACACGATCATTTATTGTTAACAAGTATGCTGCCAGATGCTGTTTTCACCATCTAGTGTAGTGGAGGAAGCTCTAGAAGCGCCTCCATGCGGCTGCGGTAAGCGTTGTTGTTGCCCCCCAACTTTCCGCAGATAAGGATTGTGATATCGTCTAGATTCCAGAAGTTCTTGTGCATGTATGCCAATCTGTTCCAACTCCCATAGAAGGTCGTCCACGACTAGGGACCACAGCAGGGGAGTGAAAACTCTTCCTACTAGGCACTCTCGCGAAGCAGAGACCTCCGCAGACGACGGCCTCACAGCGGCACTAATTTTCCTACTTTTCAGTATAGAGCCAATCCATCCAACAATGGATGGGTTTACTCCACGTGTTAGAAGTGGATTGAGTTGAAGCCAAACGCTTCTGTTATGCCAAGGAATGTACTCAAGGAGAGCCGGCGTTAGGCACTAGGCAAACTAAGCAACTGCCTAGGGCGCAAGCCATACAAGGGCGCAAACCAGATCGAGGTGCAAATATTAAAATGAACTTGTAACACCTTCTTCCGCAGAAAGGCCAGAAAAGTTAAAATTTGATTATTTTTTAGTTTTATTTTTGTTCGAAAGGTATTTTTATGTATAAAAATGTAAAAATATGTAAATGTAAGTATTGTTTTTAATATCGCGGATTCTCACCCCCCCCCCCCCGTTCAGTACTGCTATGTAAATTGGGGGGGAGGGTGTCACTGATAGATTTTGCCTAAGGCGTCACAAATCCTAGCGCCAGTACTAGACCCAAGGCAATTTCTTTTTCCTCGAGAGCCGTCTTTATTCCCCGAGTTAATTTGTGTATATACTTAATTTACACAATTTTCCTGATTAGTACGCATACTGGTGTCGATGCACGTTGAACTATATGACTTATTTCATCACCAGTTAGATAAAAATCTATTATATTCAGGATAGCTGTTGCTGACCTTTTCTCATGTATGCCTTGTATCCCTAATTTACATTATTATTATCAAAAACAAATCATCAAAAAAACAAGAACAAGAAGTTTAAGATCTTTTACAATTCGACTTGGTTATCTTAAAATTTTAACATTGCACAACTTTGCATCACAGAATCGCACAAATTCAACTAAACAATAATATTATTCAGTTATTCCCGATTTACCTTACCGTTAGTGGTGCTCGTGACGCTACCAAAACAATAAGACTGCTCTATTACTTACACTTGATGTTTTGAGTTTGATTCTGAATTATTTTATTGTAAAATCGCGCTGAAATAAAAATTCATAAAATAGAATACCAAAAGAATGCAAATGTTTGGTTTATAAACAAAACTTTCTATATCAACTATACGTATTAGCCCCGTTTCACAGTCACACGCGCTACGCGGCGCGTGTTGGAAAGCATTGTACCTTATGGTTGCTTTCACAGTCACACGCGTTGAAAACGCGCTACGCGCGCGTGCTATTTTATGCCGAGTCCAAACGCGCGACCCGCACGCCTCGCGTGCCTACGCGAGGCGTGTTGGCATTGTATCTTATGGAGCCTTTCACACTAAACGCCCCTGACACGCGCGCGTAGATATATGAGGTTGCCAGTTTGCTGTTGTGTGGTTTGTGTGATTTCAAGCAAGATGGACGTAATTGACACGGATATGTCAATAAATGCTGTCCAGGAAAAGAAAAATCTTTGGAACGCTTCGGACGAAACGTACAAAAACCGAGATTGCCGCCAAAAAGCTTGGGAAGAAGTGTGCATAGCTGTTTAGCTTGTCGAAAGCGGCTATAGACATCCGAAAATTATTAAAAAATTTTTGTGGGTTTTCTCTTAAAGAATATAAAGTTACAAAGGCGCCTTTAGTAATCTTTTCACAATCAATAGATAAACCCATAATCGTTTTGTTTTGTTTTTTGCACTTTGATTGTAATAGTATGCAGCTATTGGCAACAATGTTCGAAATATACTGGTACGCGTTCATTTTAATACTGATTACTGTGAAACGGGAAAACGCGCTACGCACTACGCGCCGCGTAGCGCGTGTGACTGTGAAACGGGGCTTAGATTACCTTAATATTTACCCTATGGTGGCGTTCGCTTAATGTAAATCGCGAATACCAGTTATTTAAATTGGTGCAAAAGCAGATAAAGTGCATATTTACAATAATGTTCTCAAATTAATATGTCGTTGGTACATATAAATTATTCGTATAAATGATATAGAATTCATCTGATACTATTAATACCTTCAAATGACATGTTTACAAATATTGACAAAAATAAATTACAGTGCTAATTTTCATTCCCGCATAGTTATCGTCTTACAAAGTTGACAGCACCGATAAAGTGAGCGTCGCGCTAACCTCGCAATATTTTTATCACCACCGGCAATATGTACATGTGTTTCTATTTTTTCAATTTATCATGGCCAATAAATTAATTTCGTAGTTGAAGGAGACCGAAGAACAATTTTTGTGAATCTGATAGAGATATTTCTGTACACAACAATTAAATAAATATACAATTAAAAATAATCAAAGAGAAAAGTACAAAATTATTTATAATGCATATAAATTTTAATTTAAATTTTTAATAAAGGATAAAAATATACATATTTCTATGTACGATTTTACTTTTAAGTTGATCGAGCTATTAATAATAATATAAAAATTACTTGTGAACGCGTCGTTCACAGTGTACCAATCAAGTTGATAAATTAAGTGTACCAACGACGGGTTAACTGTTGATCTTAACATGTACGTTCAAGTCTTTTGCTGTAGAATTTGCCATGCCAATATGACTAACTTAATTCAATAATATTAAGAATTACCGTGTGTGAACGCACTTTTTAACTTTTTGAAATAAAATTTAACTTATACATATTTTTAAAAGAATTTTAGATACGGCAAGGACTTACCAATCTGTAGACACTGTAAACTATCCAGTAGAACAAAGGAGAATCATTTTAAACACGGCCGTTTGGACGAGAAGCTGTTTAAACGCAATACCGTTTGAACGCAAATTCATTTGAACAAAATACCTTTGGGGGCAGTTTTTGTTTTAATAAATCTAGATTAGCTATGATGCAAATTTTAAAATCCAGATAAACATCATTTGCATCAATGCTTAATTAACAATAAATTCATATTTTTTTGGGTATTTTGTCGTAAATATTTTTTGTCGATATATTTTAATACAAGTTTTAAAAAAAAATAGTAGGTATAGTCTGTTCCACGAGATCTCGACTGTGACTCGTACTTAAAAATCATCCAAACTATATAAAATATTTATATTCAAAAAATTATTTACATTATTTAATTATGTACATTCTTTAGGAATTAGTAAGGAATTGGAGGAATTACTGAGGAATTAGGGGAATTATTTGGGAAATTTGGGGAATTAGTTAGAAAATAGTGGAATTAGTGGGGGATTAATGGGGAATGTAGGCTGCCCCTTAATATCATAAAATAAAGGTGTAAATCCGGGGGGGCGTGGAACGCCCTCCAGTGCATCCTTTGTAAATTATCTCGATGGTAAATATCTCGAAACGTTAATAACTGAATAACACGTGAAGAAAGAGAAAATAGTGCACTAGACCGCCCGGATTACTCCTACGTTTTGAGTTTTTAAAAGCGTCTGTTACCATAGCATATGCTGGGGTACTAAAACATTCTAGCATTTATAATAAAAAACTGGTTTTTTTTACATATGGGGCATGGCCGCATGGAATGCCCTCTAGTATTAGCTATTTTATTTTAATATCTACTGCAAAGATATTTATTTTACACCATTTTGTGGTTTAGTTTACGTAATAGATTTGGTAAATTAGTAGAGAATTAGTTTGGGAATTACTAAAATTAAGGGAATTAGGCGAATTACTAAATATTTTCTAAAATTAATAAGGAATTATAATATTTAAGGGGAATTAGTGAGGAATTAGTAACAATCCTGGGAGTTAGTGTACACATTTTTTTCAACGGTTTACCCCTCGGTATTGCTTTACTAGTGTTTATAGTAATTACTTATTAGTAAAAAAAATCACCAAATATGAATATTTTATATCTTTCGGATAGTTTTCAAGTAAGAGTCATACTCGAGCTCTCGTGGGACAGACCATAGCAGTAATATATCGTAATATTATCTGTCCGATAGAAAAAAGTTATGTAGAAGTAGGTATGGATTTATGTTATGTTTTATGTAAGTTATATAACTTATTAACTATTATAATAAAAAAAAAAAAAAATGAATGAAAAAATGAAGAATAAAATGATGACAAAGAATTGCAATTAAAAAACAATTGGACGTAGTTATGCAAAAAGGAACCAAGCGACAAAATCATAAAATTTAGTTTATTTGCTATAAGTCACCGAAATAATGTGAAAAATAATTTTCACAAAATTTTTCTGGTAACACAAATTACATATAATTATTATGACTTATTTAAACAAAATTAAAATATGCATAATTATCAACCGATTTAATTATATTACTTTAACTTTGAGCTTCAATATCTCAAAACTAACTTTTGGTGGATCGTTTCTTCTTGCATAACTACGTCCAATTTTTAACCTTTGGTTCCTTCTTCGATCGGCCGCGTTTGAGGGAAAATTCCCGTTACGAATACGCATTGTATGCACAAAACTTTTGTTGCACCTTCTCCACGGAGAACTGCGTGGTTGAAATTTTTGGTCTTTCGATATACTATATTATAGACTTCAGTTAAAAGTTGAGGCAACCATAATGCTTTTGAGAAACCAGCGTTCTGTAACGGTACTACATATTAATACATCATAGAGGCCACAATAATAATAAAATGTTATAGGTACTAATATATCCTTAATTTTACGTGATTAACCTGTTTGGGTTCAAACGCTTCCGGCTTCCGATTAATGATACTTTGCTATGGCAATCAATAAAGCTAACCTATATGAAAAAAATTCATGCAGTCGATTGATATGATATTGTATAAAATAATTTAATAAACTACAATAATTTAAATTTGAATTTCTTGGTAGGAAATGTTCTAGACGTTCGAATTGTATCATTTTAGAAAATTTATATCTATTTTCCTCTTGTGGTTTTTTGAAAATTTCTTCATCAGATGAGTTAGTTAAATATTAAGTAATTTAAATAATATAAGTTAATGACCGCGGTTTCGAGCTTAATCACGTTTTTACACTGGTTATTCATATTTGTTCTCAGTCTGGGTGTAAAAGGTGTAAAAACTCAGTCTCAAGTAAAAGTGTCTCATTTTAAACCACTAGGCTCAATCGACATATTTACATATTATATTAATATTATTATAATATATTATTTGAAATTAATATAGAAAAAAATAATGAAAAAGTATTATCGACATTCGGTTTTAATATTAATTAACATTTTGAGATTGGGAAAATCCACACTAAAATAGGTGGTCTTTTTCAGCTTTTGAAACTTTTTTTATACACAATAAACTTTTAATTAATTTTAACATGAAATTATGGCTTTGCCTACTTAGAAGTTTTCATCTCTGCTCGTTATCACGTTTTGACGTTTATCGTTAATTAATATAATTAGGAAATAGTTTCTCGAACGGTTTCACAATTTCATTGTTAATTTAACAAATAATATTTTTAATATTCATCAATAAATAATATCAGGAGCTCAATATTTTCTGATGAAGAAATTAACAACTATTACTACTTGTAATTAGTTGGTATTATTTTAAATTATAATTTAAAGTGATAAATATGATTATTGTTATTAACATGTGATAATATTTTTCATAAGTATTAAATTTTATATGTTGGATTAAAAAATTATTTTATCTTCTCCTGCGTTTGTAATATGGAAATTACCAATTGAATTTTTTCAAATTTCAATATTTTACTTTAATTTTTCTAATATGTATTCTTTAAAAGCCTTTAAATTAAAAAATATAAATATAATTTTCTAAATAATTTTATTAAACTGAAAAAAATTAAAAAAAAAATTTTTTTTTTTAATATTTCTATTTGGCAAGTTAACAAAGAGCTCTTCAAACAAAAAAAAATAAATAAATATAAAAACTATAGTTTAAAAACATTTAGTACTTTGTTGCAAACCCTTTGGCAGCGATAACAGCTTTACATCGTGAATGCATAGAGTCAACAAGGTTCTTTAAACGTTCTAATGGTATTTTTGACCATTCTTTCTGTAGTACTTCCCATAATTGAGTGGTATTACTATAATTTTCACTTCTTATTCGACGATCGAGCTCTTCCCATAAATGCTCTATGGGATTCAAGTCGGGAGATTGAATAGGTCACTCTAAAAGACGAATTTTAGCTTTATCCATGTACTCCCTAACATGTTTCGAAGTGTGTTTCGGATCATTATCCTGTTGAAAGATCCAACCGCGTGGCATTTTTCTCTTGCCATGTTGTAGCATATGATCCCTCAGTATGTTGGCATACATAAACCATCCATAATACCATAATACCATCAATTCTGTGTAGAGATCCAACGCCATCTCGAGAAAAGCAACCCCACACCATGACGTTTCCTCCACCATGTTTTACAGTAGGAACTTGATATGTAATATCATGTCTTTAACTTTTGGACGTCGGATATACTTAATACCATCCGAGGAAAACAAATTAAACTTACTTTCATCACTCCAAAGAATTTTGGACCAATCCTTCGTTTCCCAGTGTAAGTGATTTTTAGCAAACTTCAGACGGACTATCCGATTCTTCTTTGATATAAGTGGTTTCTTAGAAGGACGTCTGCCAAATAGTTTAGCTGCACGTAGTCGACGTTTCGCAGTCGAAACATGAATCTTTTCTTTGCGATTTTTGTTAAAATTTTTAACAATTTGTGTAGCCGCTAGACGAGGAACTTTTTTTGCTTTAGGAACCATCATTTTATCTTCTCTTTTGGTTGTTTTTCGTGGTCGCCCGGTTCTTGGACGTGTCTTTGCTGATCCATAATTATTATTTTTATGATACCAGAGACTTATAGTTTGATTTGGAATGTCAAAATGTCGTTCTGCTGCTCTCAATGATGGAAAATCATTTTTCAAAAAAAAAATCAAGTTTGCCAACTTACTTTTGATCGCAACTGTAGTTGTTACAATCTTTAAACTCCACTTTTACAATGTAATATACCCACGGTTAATGTATAATAATAGTGGATTTTATTAACACTACGGCAGTATAACATTAGTGGATCTAACCTAGACAGCTTCAATAATGCAAGTAATATTAGGTTTCTTTGATAATCTTTGACGGATTACTTTACGAGAAATATTTTAATTGTAATTTGTTTTGCTATATAATTTGAACAATTATTAAAAAATTTGTTTTTCAAAATTACAAGTGCAGTAGAACGTGCAATAGTATATTATATTAAAATTCGAGTTTACAGTTTATTAAATGAACTTAGGTGGACCTTAACATAATAAATTTAAACAATAAGAATAATACAATACGTAGAATATGAATAATTCAAAAAATTAAAATTAAAAAATTAAAATTTTTATTTTGGGTTCATTTTCTAGTTTTACTTCTTACGGTTAAAAACGTGGTAAAATTTTTGAATTTTAAATTTTTTCAAAGTTTTTAGAAATCAACTAAGAGAGCAGTGCCTTCGGATTTCACCCTAGTTATAAGAATTTTCTTAGTTCAAATTATTTTGAATTGTTCATTCCTACACGTGACAACGTTTTTGTGAGTTTATGGTAAGTCAATTTTGTGCATTTTAATCATTATTTTAAAATTCTTTTTTGTTTAGTTCAAATATTTTTCTTATTTTTTAATTTATTCATTATATACGACTGAAGATAGGAAATAACCTTGAAATAACGTTATATCGCATTATGAATTTTTCATAATTTCAAATATTTTTAATACTGACCTGTTATGTGATAATTATGTCTTTTTTAATTTTTTGAATTACTTATTGATTTTCTACGTATTGTATTATTCTTATTTTTTAAATTTAACCATAAATATATGTTACGGTCAATGACGTAAATAGGACATTGACGTCAATGGCCGGGCAATGATGTCAATGGCCGGGCAATGACGTCAATGCCCATTTACCCTGGCCATTAACGTCATTGACCGGCCATTAACGTCAACGCCCGTTAACGGTGGGCAATGATGTAAATATTTTCATTTGACTATAATATTTACGTCTTTGGCCGGTCAATGACGTTAATGGCCAAAATGGATTGGGCAATGATGATATTATGGAATAACTAATATAAAGAACAGCAAAATGGCAATTAAAATTTGACAGCCAACTGGCAAGTGATATTTACGTACCTATGTTGTATTCATTGTATTATAATATAATATTATAATCATTTATTAACAAAAAAACTTTAAAAACAAAATATTTTTTTCATAATTTCATTTTAAATTTAATTAGGTATATTATTTATTACTTTAAAGAATTGTATTTTAACTTAATTTCTTCTGTAGACACCTGAAGATGTATGATTCTTGATACGAAACATGTTGTGATAATTTTTAAAGAATTAAAAATTAAAAATATTTGCGAAGACGTACTATTTATATATTAAAAATAATAAAAATTAAAAAATAATTAAATAAATTTTTTTAATTAAATTAATAATTTTTATTCTGGCACGGGAGTGACCCATGGCACTTAGAATTCCAAATTTGTTTGCTGGCACGACACGCAAATTTATTATTTTTACATCCAGCCTTGCAATGACAACGCTTGTAACCGTGACTTCCTAAAACACTGCTTTCAGCTGCTGCTTGTCTAAGAGTATTCTCATTTTCTTTGGTCGTATCACTAATATTTTCTAACAAAATTAATTTTTCAGTGTTCCTTAACAGCTAGTATTAATTGCAAAGGCACATTTAATAAATATTACTTTCAGATGGAATCTATAGAATAATAATTTCATCATTGCCCACCCTGTATTGGGCATTGACGTCATTGCCCGGACAATGATGTAAAAACCACACATGTAATTTTAAATGTCAACATTGCCCAAAATGCATGGTCATTGACGTCAATGGCCGGTCAATGACGTCAATTCCCAACTAAGCTGGGCATTGACGTTGTTGTCCGGTCATTAACGTTAATGGCCGAATTGTCATCATTGACCGTAACATATATACTACATACCACAAATTGACTTAAAACATTTTATTTTGGGTTCATTTCCTAAAATAATAGACGATTCCAAACTATAATAACCAAATTATTATACAATTCTGAATGCAATTTAATTAAATCCAAATCTAAAATTTAATTTCCAATATAAATGGGAAAATGAAAGAAATAGATAAAGCGACTATCTGTCGCTGTATCAGATTTGCTTTACAGATTTACCTACAAAATTTATTATTCAAGTGAACTGTGATTCAAAATTCTCAAAACAAATACCAAAATTCCAATAGAGCATTTTGGAATACGACAATTTTGCATTATTTACCTATTAACCTACAATTAAGTTTTATTTTAATCAACAAAAATTTCAAACAAATAATAAATAAATGAGGGTTTTGAGTGAACTTGAACGCCTAACAGTTCATTCTCATGAATTCGATCGATTTCCAATAATAATTAATAATGAAGTTGCTCGTAGCTCAAAACATCTTTGGATAATGTAATATAAACTTTCACAAATTATTTTAATTATTTTTAAATTGCTTAAGTAAGTTTTCTCAAATGAGTAATGGCGAAGTGATAAATTTAATTCATGATCAAAGGACTATAAAACCGAAGTAGTATAGTATAAAGCAAATAAAATTTAGGAAATTAATTAACGTAAAACTTTCATACAACAAAAACAACCGATGTTAACTAATTATGTAAGTTTAATTAAACCGGAAACTATTTTATCCAAACCATAAGCTTTTTATCCCGAAAATAGCATCAACTTAAATTTTTGGGTGTTGGCTCCCAAATTAAACTTATTCAGTTAGACAACATTTTATTATAAGTATTATGTACTAGCATATTTTTAATTTTTATAATTTACTCTTGTTTCATTGTTTTGTTTAACCGTTTTGAGATATATTTAGATTTCCCTTTTAACTGATGAAAAATTCTGCTTGTAATATAATAGAAAAAAATGAGCTAGAAATATTTAAGATATGTGGGTGTTGTAAATTGATACATGGTAATCTCAATAAAATTATCTATTCATTATGCAAACACGATTACCAAAGTAAATTTGACGAGAAAAGTGAAAATTCAAGGTTTTTCATCTTACTTAGCAAATTATAAATAGTTTAATAAAATAAAAAGAAATAATTAAATACAATGGGGAAGTTGCAACAGTTGGAATTAGTACTTTTGAATAAAATCAATCCATAAAGTTTACAAATAGAATTTATTTTGTTTTCGATTTATATTAAGCCCAAAATTGAATTTTTAAAAATTCAGCTACGTCACTACGAGGTTTTGCAAAAGGTGACAACCCTGTAAACAAAATGAGTAAGACATAGACAAAAAAAACTTAAAAACTTGAAATTTTTTAAAATTTGCTCTAGTGTATAACTAACTTTTAGACGTCGGATTATACTTCAATGGGGGCGTCCATTAATTACGTGAAGTGATTTTGGCAATTTTTAGAGCCCCCCCCCCCGCCCCCCTTGGTGAGATATCGTGAGATTTGATTATGTTGGATTTATTAAAAAAGCATAATTTGCTTAATTATGTTTATTTAAGAATAGTTAACACAAAAAAATTACGTGATATTTGCCGAGACCCACCCTCTCTCCCTGGTAAGATTTGGTGATATTCGGCATGACCCGCTCACCCCCCTAAACGCCTCACGTAATTAATGGACGCCCCCAATATGGCTACAAACGTGTTTTGTATAAATATTATTATAATAATTTAATTTCTTTATTTTTGTAGATTATCATTATTATTATTATTAATTTATTAACTTAATATAATAATTATATTAGATACACTCAGAAAAATGGTTTGTTGTCTCCACAAATAATATTGTGCAAATACAACAAAATATTTCTTATTTATCAGCAAATTATTTTTGCTGCTACAGTAAACTTTTTTGCTAAAAGAAAAAAAATCATGAAGTTTTGTTAATTAAACAATTTGGTTTATTTTTGGAATACCCAGTGTTTGTTTACATATTAGAACCAAAAAGCGATTAGAATGATCTTGCACTTGCATAAAAAAAAGTAGATAAAAGTTTTTATAGCTGTTGTTAATTACATTAGTTGTTGGAGTAAAGAATTAACACGAAGTAGATCAAAAGCTACCGTGCGATAATCTTGAAAGCTCTCCAAGCTGAAGAGAGAGTTTGTTATGAGAGTTTAAGCGAAACGTTGTAGTAGATACTTGAACGAGAACTTACTATAGTTGGTAGAATACTAATGAAGATAGTAACTACCATTTTAAAATCCAGGATATGCAAGTAATTAAACGTAAAATATTTACTGCAACAGAATAACTTACTGAACTAAAATAGCTTAAATGCAAGTTAGAATCTAAAAATATAAGAAAAAATCAAAGGACATAAAAATCATGAAAGTGCCTGCGCTTCAATTCCTTAAGGGGAGGTGTCAGTTTTTCAAGTGGAAAAATTTGATTTCCTTTTAAAACTGTATAAATAATAAGTTTAATGCAAAAATTCACATTTTGATATTTATTTTCATTTTATTAAAAGAAATTACAAAAACAGCCATTTTTGGTATATGTTCCCTTAAGATTTTTACGTTACACTGACGAAATTATTCCAACTATTTTTCAATAAATTGATCAACTGTATTAATTGATGTAGAGGTAATTAAAATTTTAACTTCTGAAACTTCAGTCTATAGTTTGTGAATTAAATATATTAAATTATTAATTGCCAGATCAAAAAGAGATTACCTACATTGCTTTTGTTAGTCAAAGCAAAAATAATTTATTATGATCTTTTCACAAACAATTCCCTTTCGTTAAAACTTTCAAGTGCTGTTTTTACCTACGATTAATTTAATTTACTCCCCAAGTGAGTATTAAAGCAGGGTTGGCTTTAGATGTTTTTAATTGCTTATTTAATACGTAATGTTATTTTGTTGCTGCAGATTATTGAAGTTCCCACTGTTCTATCGTTAAAAATAAAAGTAACATAATTAAGGATTCTTATTAAGACCTGGATGTACACATAAAAGAATCTTTAGTAATGAAATAAAAAAAGGAAGCTGCTGTTAACTTTCATGCGTCTTACTGGCTTTCAGTTCCGATTGTTTTTCTTATTAGATCGCCCAACGTTAATTATTTCAAGGTTTTTTCTTAATTTCTGCGGTTGAAATTTTTTAAAAAAAGCTAATTACAATTTAATTCCACCGAGTAAGATAGCTAAAAAGTTTAACGTTCATATGATAAAATCATATCGACTAGTCTGTTATGTTCACATTTATGATGTTCACTATATAAATATTATGCTGCTGTAAACTACCAACTCATAAAATAATACTTATCTTCGACTTTTTTACAAGTTTAGCTGAAACTTTATGTAAATTTTTTTATCCGTTTCTGGCTGTATAAAGTTGTGTTTTATTCTCACGGAAGGTTTGCCAAAGGTGATGATTTAACTACCACGATAAAATAACATTCTGATTTTCTCGAGGGATCACTTTCTATCCTTATCGTTTGACGAAAAAGTTGTTTTCTAAAATCAGACAGTAATCAATTGATTAATATCAACAACTAATTATTAACCCGTCATTGGCTTGGTATAAATAATGTGAGTTAATCTGATATTATTAATACCTTCAAATGACATGTCACAAAAATCAATTATAGCGCTAATTTTTATTCTCGCATAATTATCGTCTTAGAAAGTTGACAGCACCGATAAAGTAAGCGTCGCGCTACCCGCGCAATATTTTTATTACCGCCGTATGTACACGTGTTTCTATGTTTTTCAATTCATCATGGTCAATAAATTAATTTCGTAGTTAGAGGAGACCGAGATATAATTTTTGTGAGTCTGATAGTGATATTTTTGATATTTAGGGGTTGGTGGAAAACACTTTCATCTAATGAAACAAAATAAGTCTTTATTGTTTCTGAGCAGACTTCCTAGCGTCGTCTGGGGTTTAAAGGACAAATTGATGTCGAGGTCCCTCTTAAGGGCTCTGGCTATTCTTCCTGTTGCTGTACCAATATACGGTAACCCATAGTATCTTTTGTTGTTGTCATCTGCTGTTTTCGGGTCTTTAGGTGCTTTTGGTTTGGGCTCAATGATGCGTTCGATTGTCCTCTTGTGAAATCCATTAGCAACCGCCAAATGAACGATCACGTCTAGTTCCTTATTTCTTTGTTCCGAAGTCAGGGGTAGGTTCTTAGCTCTGTCGACGTATGCCTTGAACGCGGCCATTTTTTGATTCATTGGGGGATTAGAATCTTTTTGGATCAACGTGTCGGTTTGTGTGGGTTTCCTATAGATATCAAATGTCACATGTTGGCTATTTCTGGTGAGAGTGACATCCAGGAAATTAAGTGAATTTTCTTTCTCGACTTCAATGCTAAACTGTATGTGTCTGTTGGAATTGTTTAGGAAATTCATGAATTCGCTGGCCTCATCTTTGGTACCGTCGAAAAAGACGATGCAGTTGTCTACATATCTTCTCCACAACAAGATCTTATCGAGGAAAGGGTTGATTGTGTCCATTACATAAGTATTTTTTCTCGTATCGGCTCATTTAAAATTCGGCCAACAACTGTGATAGTGGTGACCCCATGGTAAGATGTGCGTGAAGTTAGCCCCCCCTTTTGTCGAAACCAAAAATGTTTTTTTTTGTATTGTGTTGTATTCAGTTTGTACTGTTTGTATTGTAAATCTTTTTTTCATTTCGGGAAGCATAAAATTATAAATCGCGAAAAACCATTTTATGCGTTGGCCCCCCTTTTTTAAAAATTTTGAAATTTTTTGTTGGTATTGTGTTGTATTCAATTTGTATTGTTTGTATTGCTAAAATTTAAAGTTCTAAATTTAACATTAGTCGCGTAAATCGCGAAACAAAATTTTGCCCTGGCCCCCCATTTTCGAAAATTTTGTTGTTGTATTAATTAAGTTTAATATTAACCGCGTAAATCACAAAACAAAATTTAGCTTTGGCCCACTGCCTAAGCTGACTCAAAGTTTCTAAATTATTTTTGTATTTGTATGCAATTTGTTTTGTGTTGCAATGCAATTTGTATCGTAAAAATTAAATCTTCCTCTCTGGCCGTACAATCATTATTTTGTTAAATTATATATTTCAAAACAAATTTTATTTGTACAGTAATAAAATTATGTAGGTACACTACTTATCTTTATCAAAAATTATATTTCCGTGCCGAAACGGCTTGCAGTCAAACCGTTTTTGCTCCGAACCGTCCTTGCACCGAACGGGCTTGCGCCGAAACGTCCGCGTCGAAACGTCCGTCCCGAGAAGTCCCTATACCCAAGAATTTCAAATTAGTGGCACAATACAGCAACATTTCTACTTTTTCAAGTGCCATACACTATGCAGTGCGTAGACCAACGGTTCCCAATTAGTTTTGGCCGCGGAACTCTTGGGCGAAGTAAAAAATTTGGCAAAATTTATTTTTCGCCATTTTGAAATTCTTTTTGGCGGAACCCTTGGATTTTTTCGCGGACCCCTAAGGTTTCCGCGGAACCCAATTTGGGAACCGCTGCCTTAGAGTCTCCTGCAAAATTTGCATTCTAACGAAACACACCCAAAAGAAGACATGAAGAGCAGTCACTGCGACTTTAGTCGCAGAGCCCCAGCCGCAGGTAAGGAATCACACCTTTAGCTGGTCATCTTAAGGTTCCTTAAGCGGCTGGAGCTCTGCAACTGCAGTCGCAGTGACTGCTCTCTGCACTTCCTTATGATACAATCGCATTGTAAGGAAACACTCCCATAAGAAAGCATTGTTGATATAAAAATATGAAAGATATGAATCTTTAGCTGCGGCCGGGACTCTGCGACTGAAGTCGCAGAGGATGCTCTCCATGCATTTTTATGAGACTGTTACCTTAGAGTCCCCTGCAAAGATCGCATTCTAAGAAAACATTCCTATAAGAAAGCATGGAAAGCAGTCACTGCGACTTCAGTCGCAGAGCCCCAGCCGCAGCTGAGGAATCACACCTTTAGCTGGGCAAAATTTTCTTCACCAACACTACGGGCTAGTTAAATGTTATGTAAAAGCCGCAGTTAAAAAATCACACCTTAAGCTGGTCATCTTAAGGTTCCTTAGCAACTGCAGTCGCAGGGACTGCTCTTTACGCTTTCTTATAATGATACAATCACATTGTAAGGAAACACTCTCATACGAAAACATGATTGATATAAAAGCATGAAAGATATGAATCTTTAGCTACGGCTGGGGCTCTGCGACTAGAGTCGCAGTGGATGCTCTCCATGCTTTTATGTAAGACAGTTACCTTAGAGCAGCGGTTCCCAATTAGTTTTGGCCGCGGAATCCTTGGGCGAAGTAAACAATTTTGCAAACTTTTTTTTCGCCATTTTGAAATTCTTTTTGGCGGGTTTCCCGTTTGGGAACCGCTGACGTAGCTTCATTGTTGTAATAGTCAACAATTTAATTTTTACGATACAAGTTACATTGCAACACAATACAAATTGCATACAAATACGAAAATAATTTTGAATATTTGAGTCAGTTAAGCAGCGGGTCAGAGCAAAATTTTGTTTTGCAATTTACGTGGGTATTACTAAACTTAAGACTTTAATTTTTAACAATACAAATAATACAAATTGAATATAACACAATACAAAAAAGAAATTTCAAAATTTTCGAAAATGGGGGGCCAGTGCGAAATTTTGTTGCGCGATTTTCGCGACTAATGTTAAATTTAGGACTTTAAATTTTAGCAATACAAACAATACAAACTGAATACAACACAATACCAAAAAAAAATTTTTAGTTTTCGACAAAAGGGGGGGCCAACTGCACGCACATCATGGTGAGACCCTCGGACTGGGAATATATTTTGCTATTGAAAATACAAAAGTTTTGCTCCAAGCAGCGTCGCAATAGAGAAACTATATCGGTCCTGATGACTGAATCAGTATTGCATAGGGTGAGCTCCTCGTCGATGATCTCGATGGTGCCATTTCTCGGGATACTTGTTAACATATTGTTCACGTCTAGAGACAGCATAATGAAGTTTCTTCCCATTTGCTTTCCTTGTATGTCTCGCACTAGTTGTTGTGTGTTCTTTAGTGCGTAAGTACACAATCGGGCAACACGAAATTGAAGCCGGCCTTTTTACACTTTATTTGAGACCACGCCAGTTTTGTTAAATTTGTTTTGCTATCATGCTCGATAACGATTTACTTCGTGAAATTTTATTTTAATGTCATTTTACACAATAATTATTAATGTTATGTGTTGGTGCTTTCTATTGTATGTTTTACAGATTACGCATATTTTTAAAGAATTTTTTTTAAATTTGACAATTAAGAAACTTGTCTTAAACTGTAATAATGTCTTTTTAGAGCAGCCTTTTTGTAGTTTGCCTTGAAGATGGGAAGTTCCCGAAACTAGTCGGCAATAATAATTATCAATAAATATAACACATTATAATAGTGCATTTTATTTTGTTTCATGATATTTTTGAACCTACACCGAGCATTAGTACACAACAATCCCATACTCCGCATACATCTCGTTGGAGAATAGCACAAAATTATACAGTATATAGTACATATAAATTTTACTAAGTACAATTATTATCGCAGGTTAATAACAATAGACATCATCTTAAAATTATAGTAGTTGAGGGCGTAAATTACAAATATAAACTTTAAATAAGCAGAAAAGGATAAGAACAGGGCAAGAAGTCCACTAGGCTTTCATTGATCTTGAGAAAGCGTATGATTTCGGTACCTACCTACCCAAACTCAAGCTTTGGAAAGTGTTACAGGAAGTGGGCACCAATAGTCGCCGATCAAAAGAAATAAGGACAAAATGTAACATATTTAGTAAAGAAGGGCAACGCAATATCAGAACTTCAGAACCACTTACAACATCTAAAGGACTTCGACAAGGGTTCAGCTTATCGCCATTGCTATTTAATTGTACATTATTTTTTTAAATTAATTATTTTTTTATTTATTATACGCCAAAATCAAAAACTAATTTGTTTACAAAATCCTGATAGTTTTATTTATAATAAAATATAATTTTTGCTCGGGTAACTTTTCAATAATCAAAATCCAAATTTAACATTAATATTGTCAAATATAAAATGGGAAATCAAAATGAAAAGAGAAATGTGCCCATATGCGCTTGCATTAAACTTATCTCAACTTTACCTTTTAAAATTTTCAGCTTGACAAATTTTTCCAATTTATATAACAGTTCAAGTTTTCTAGGTAATCTATCAAATTTTTATAACTTAATCAATTTAAAATTTAATAAATCTCATCGAAATATTCACTTTTTTAAAATATCAAAATTGTATCCCAAATTTGGTACGATTCCAAGTTAAATAAAAATTGCACTCATTCGAAATCAAACTTTAGTTTAGCTAGAAAACCAAATCTCACTTCTCACATCCAAATGTTAATTTTCAAAAATAATAGAAACTACTTTCTCCATAATCACGTAAGGCGGCCATAGACGGCCATCATCGGCAAAAAGGTTTGTTTAGCCACCTAGCTGATCCGAGCTGAACTATTTAGCGGCAAAACGACAAAAATTCAAATATTTACAAACTACAATTTTTTTGAATTTATAAAAATTACAAAATAAAGAGAAATAAAAATCTAAGTTTTATTTTGATTAAGATAGAAGAATTCAGATAAAGATGCTATACGACGATTACAAAAGTGGGGCTTACAGATCAGTTGATTGAAGCCGAATATTTGGTAGTTTGAGGTGATGATCAATGATGATCAAATGGTTAAGCAGGTAGACGTGGTTCTTAAATTATGCAAAAGCAATTGAAAAAAATATAAATATAAAGTTTGCTGAAAATCAATTTAGAGTGAACTCTTTTAATTTCTGTCAAAATAACTTTTGATCAATCAATTGACCGTCAAAATCTGGCGCACATACTCTGCATTCCATACTGCACAAGAAAACTAGATCCAAAATTTAAATAAATTTAAAACTAATTTCGACTTATTCTTTCTTCCAATTCAACCATACCAAAATTTTAATTTGAAATTCAAAATTATTTTTTTTAATAACCAACTTTGATTTTAATTTTAATTTAATAATTCAATCTTCATTTTTCATATTTTATTTTCAGTCTTCATTAAAATGTGCTTATTCAACAAAATTGTGGCCGACCTTTCCGAATTTTTCCAAAATTCAAAATCGGTTATTGCGACTAAAATTAAAGGCCACTCTACATATCATGACAATATATAGGTCGTGTACGGATTTTTAACCACAGTAAAGCTGGGTTTCTCGAAGAATATTATAATAAAATAAATATAATATAATATAATTTATGTAATGTTATGTAATGTAATGTAATGTAATATATTATAATATAATATTAATATTATATTGACCATTGACATATAAATAACACTCGAATTGTATTTATTAAGGTAAAAGTAGACAAAAAGAAAAAAACATATTTTTTTAAGCTTATTACGAGAAACAAGGAGGAAACCACGAACCCAATTTTTGTGCACCAGATTTTTCCTTTCAGGACATTTTCTTGGATTTCTTTAGATTTCCCCAGATTTCCTAAAATGTCTCCAGATTTCCTAAAATTTCCTAAATTGCCTAAGATTTCCTTAGATTTTCTCAAATTTTCTTTTACTTGTAGTACATTAAATTTCCTAAAATTTCCTTGGGTTTCTTTTGGATTGTCTCATGATTTCCTTTCGAAAAAGTTGAAAAAGCAAGATTATCTGTAATTTCTAAGATATTCTAGGATTTTCTAGATTGCCTAAGATTTTCATAGATTTTCTCAAATTGCCTTTCACTTGTTCATCACATTTTCCCCAGCGGTTTCCTCCTCGACTTTTTATGAATCACGACTAGTATTGGCGGCTATGATCGACTAAAAATTGCTTTGCGATTGACCTGTTGGCCACTCCTGATATAAATGAAAAAATAAAAAATGCCACCTGTATATAGTATGTGCCACCCGGGGCGGTCTCCTCCCTTAGGTATGCTAGCGTAAAAAAATAACAATAAACCAAGGACAGATCTTTGAGGTCACATTATTCATAAGAAAATGTTTATCCAATTCGCAACCTAAAGGTTTGATTAGTAAGAAACGCAGGCAGCCAATGCAGCAACTTTTGCTCTAACACCAAAATTCATCTATACCTTTGGAAGCCTTCTTCTTCTATCAAAGGCTTTTGAAAAATCCAAATTAATTATGGCTACTGGGATATTTTGATCGAGACAAGAACTCCACTCCAGTCGTTAGCACATATTAGCATAAAAGCCATGATTGAGCAACTTAATAAAAATCCATTCTGCAGCTCAGATATTGTATTGTTGTCTATATAGAATTGCATAATATCATTTGCAATTTAAAGTCTTCATCGATTTTGCCCCTATTGGAGTAAAGCTGATTGGGCAATAATTGAAAAATAAACCGAGAGATGTCTAAAACGACATCTGAAAAAGACTGTGCATTTTCCGATTTGTTCAAGCAAATAATGACTCATCAAACAACTTCCAAAAGATCAAGAATTGCTTACACGAATTTGTCAAACAAAAGATTAGAAATTTTAAGATCGTTGCATTTGGTCGCATAAGTCATAAAAGAGATATTTTAGTAATCCACCTTATCAAATAACGCCTAGTTCTGTGGCCACCTGCTGTAGGTAAGTTTCTGAAGCTTCTAGAAAGTGTTATAATTAGGTTTAATACATAAAAAAGTTAAAATGGTATCGTCGCGTGATCTATCAAATTAGATAGATACTTCGTTAACAATCTAAAGCTCTTGTTGACATCAAACAAATAGCACTAGCCTTTTGTTTAAGATATAAAAGGAGATGGTTTAAAATTTAAAATCTTCAGGAGTCAAAATCGGCCTCGTTTGCTCTGACCTGGTTTTCCCACCTAGCAGTTCCAATCTCAAATAGTTAGCGGGAAAATCAGAAGAGTCGTATAATTAAATTTTTAATTTTAATAATTAAATCTTGACAAAATTATCAAAATGTAAACTTAAATTAATTATTAAAATCTAATGACGGATTTTTGAATAGGAAATGACTAAATATTCGAAATTAGTGAAAATATATTAGTTTTATTAGAAGAAAATATTCTCACAAGATAATAAGCCAAATAGATACCAAAACGATTAACTTTATTATTATTATTATTAAAATAAATATTGGGATCCGTGCACAGTTCGAAATACAGTTTCACGTAAACTTTAGTATGCCACTGTTTTTTGTACTGTTTATGTTGTTCGGTTCTTATGTACAACGTGTTGTTTTAGTAGTTACATTATACAAAATAAACAAACAATGCAATCGGGACATAAACTTTCCGTATGTTTAGCGTTGCATTCATACAAAACACTTGTATGTTTTCTGAAAACAAATAATGTCCAGATTCTTAAAAGTAACTGCAAGTAAGTTTTATATTATCACCGCAAATACCTCGAGGCACCCTGAACACTACTGATTTTCTTAATTGATAACGGCAACTATTATAAAAGCTTATTATATGTATAACCTTTCGATTTTGAGCGTTGTAAAAATATTACGCACTCACGATAATACTTTGTAATCTTGGGATTGGTAACCTTATAAACCTCTAATAAAAACTCGCCAACTTAATAAAACTTTTATAAAACTTGCATTAATTTTGCAATTTTCTTGAATTAAAGTAATGGTAAAAGTATTTTTTATTGAAAAATTCTAAGAAATCTCTTTACATATTTAGAAATGTAGTAATAATGACATTTTGATATAATATTTTAACATTGAAAATTTTGTTACAGCCTTCAACGTTGTGCTTAGTTCAGGTAAGTTCTTTAAATTTTTGTTTTTGAATATTGAAAAAAATATGTTAAAAGTATTAATTAGTATAACAACGTTCTATGTGATGCGCATTATGTACATATGTACAAGCCACAAAAAGTCCATTCGCTCCGAATAAAATATGTTATTTTTCTGAAAACTTAAAAACACGATTAATTAAATTTAATTAACTTGGACGATTGATTGTTGCTAAGTTAAATTTTTAGAATTGTAATCGCTGATGATGTGACTGGAACTCGAGCATTTCATTAAGTTGTCCTAGTCAAAATGTAATAAAAAAGCTAAAATAAAATTACGTATTGCGGTGTTAAAATAGGAGATCGTAAAACTAAAATTCCTTCTTGAATGTAAAGTACCTTATTTGGTGTTAAATTTTAAATTATTAGAAAAATTTTCAATACTAGTGTTATAGGATATGAATAATTTATGTACATTTATTGAATACTTCTATAGGTATTGCAAAAATTTCAATTTTACGTATCGTGTATGAATCACATCAAAATGAAGCACTTAGATGATCGGAAATGGCGTTATATGTTTAAGTCGGCTGTAATAAAAATCTTAGTTTGGCAGTAAAAAAAGAAAACTATACCGAAGCCACTTTTACAACCACATAATTGCTTCAACTGCTTGTTTGTTCCGAATTTTACTGAATCGAATAATAAAATTTTGCAATTCCAAAGATAATAATTTAATTATGGTTTTATGCCATTTGATTTTTATCACTTTAATCGAAATCGTTATCATGTTATTCGATGCCGCTCCCAAAAGTAAGCCCGGGTTAGGGTTTTATGATTTCATTTCGATGGTTAATATTCAAGCTATCATAACGTGAGAAATTTTTCGTTAGTATACTTTTCCAAAAAATAATAATATTATATTGCGGAACCGTCACCCTGGAAGTACTCGATCGGAAACCAATACTCCTTGCTACTTCCTGGGTTTATAACATTTCTACCCTTGTAGTAATTATTATTTTGGATAACCCATATAAAGATATATTCAAAAATATTTATGTAATAATATCAGAACTGCAAATTGAATTTTTAGCTTATTTATCGGGAAAAACGTGTTGAAAATTGCGAATTTGATATATAAAAGTTAAATTGTAACAGAGGGATTTTAAGGGGTTGTATATTTTTTATAATATAAAAGTAAGCAAACTTAATTTATTGTAGCATAAATCAAATTTTGTGTAATTTAAATTTTTTTAAACTTTCAGATACAAAGCTTATCGCAAGTTGACGTATTTTGTGTCATTAATTCCTTGCGCTTTGCTTTCCTTTATAATAAATCTGCATACACCATCAGTGGCGTAACAAGCATAATAAAAGTATATTACATTTATATACTAAATTATTCAGGAAATTAACGAATCAGTCGTTACAATTACATGGATGATAAAAACAGAAAGACTGAAATTCTTTTCAGAATTCTGTAGGCAAATATTTTGCGTTTGCATATAAAGTAAATAGAACGGCTTTTATTCCAAATAAATTGCTTTAGGTGGTGTACTAGTGGACATTATTGAACTTTAAATATCTCTGCATCTTGAACCTTACGTATAACTAATGGTATAGTACGAGTATCTACCTACACATTTTATAAAATCCAACTTTTGTTCAAATAATAAGTTATTCGCAATAAACGAATAACTTCTATTTTATCAAATCAAGTTTTGAGATTTAATTTAAAATAGAAAATGGAAAGCAATTTTAGTGGACGCAATTTTGGTATATATCATTTTTTTAAATTCAGCTGTATTATTATTTGCAGTATAGGCATTGTAAACAGAATATTGCAGAACATCGCACAGCAAATGTATGATAAAAATTTTGTTTGTTGAATTTAAAAAAAAAATTATAAAATAAAAAAAATAACGAAGACGTAGATGAAAATAGACTGGATGAGAAAATGACGGAAAATCTGCGTCGTCGATTCTTTTGATAAACCGCCAATCAAGTTGTTTCAGTTTGTTGATGATTGTTGAATTGTCTTGAAAGTGAGCTTGGCGATTTTGAACATTTACTTAAATAATGTAAATTTTTTTGTAGCTGCTATATTAATTATTTAAAAAATATTATAATAAAAATTTTATAATCAAAAGTTGTGATAAATTTCCTATCCGGAATGGGCGGGCATCAGATTTTTTGTAAAATGTTTCGTTTAAAAGATAGGATTTTGAAAAAAAAACAAAAAAACGAAAAGCTCGAATTTTTCAACATTTTTTTTACTTACTATAATTCATAACTTGAAAGCCGTTGATTTTAGACAATAAAAAGTTTAAATCTAATTTGTAGATTATTTCACCCTCTTTAAAAAAGTACTAAACCAATTTTACTGAAAAATCAATATTTTCGGGACTATGGCCATGTGAAGGTGGAATTTTAAAAATTGCTTGTTTAAATTTAGAAAAAAATGTTGTCTATCACCACCCAAGTTCTGTAATAGTGTATCCGGAGACACCCTGTATATTTCATTTAGGAAACCCAATTTTAAAAATATAAAATTATAAATAATATCCAAATTTTGATTTAAATTTAATTTTAACAAAATTTGCATGTAAAAATGGGGAAGTGAAATCGACCAGATAACTTGCTCACCAATATGGAATTTTATTCTGGGATATCAATAAATTTTAAATTTAAATATTATAATTTTCTTCTTCATCCAATTCAAATTTCCAAATTTAATTTTAATCTTCTTAATCTATAATTATCTTAATCTAAATCGATTCCCAACAATCCACATATATTTTCAACACCAAAGTCTGTCCAAAATTGGGGTAAATTTAAATTAAAATAACTAATTTATTCTCAAAAATATAAGCTCTAATCAAATTTTATTTAATATTTGATAGAAAGGTATATTCTTGCAATAAAACAAATACTTATTGTCAACCGGTTTCGATCCTTTATTAGGTCATCATCAGGACAAAGTGTCCACAAAGATAGTGTTCATATTCGATTGTAAACGACGTTAATTTGTTGAGATTTCCGAACGACTTGTGTTGTGTTATGAGATCAGGAGTATTGTAATTTGTATTTTTATATTTTTTGTATCTTTTATATTTTGTGTAGTAATAATAGTGTATCATAGTTGTAAATAATAGTATGTTTGAAGTCGATGTGGGGGCAATGCAAATTTATTGACACTTTGTCCTGATGATGACCTAATAAAGGATCGAAACCGGTTGACAATAAGTATTTGTTTTATTGCAAGAATATACCTTTCTATCAAATATTAAATTATACCTTGCACAAGGAGTTAATAATCATCACAAATTTTATTTGTTTTGCTTTAATTAATTATTTCTTTAACCTAACCTAACCTAATAATAAATTAATTTTTGCTAAGGATTTCTAGTTTAGCGAAAGGCCTAACGCCTTCATAGCACCCCTTGCTTTCGCTGACGCTTGATTAATGTTGTTTTTGGAATTTGGAGGTTCTGTTCCAAGAGATTACGGTGAAGAACATCGTTAGATTTGTCCCAGGAAACCTAAAGTGCTTCTTGGATGATGGATTTATTGATTGCAACCACTTTTGGAAATTAAGTCGCCGTAACTATTTTTGTGGTTGGCCTTAATGCGTCAGGTGCGAAACCATGCTTGAATGCTGTTGAAAGCGGCATGTGGTCGTTGTATTAGCTGCGTAGGGGTACTGTGGGCGTTGGAGCTGATATCGGTACGTTGCATGCATAGAATATGTACAATTTTGGTGCCATAACTGATAGTTCTCTAGGAGAGTTCTTGCTTCGATTGACCTTTCGGTTGAGCAGGAACTCTCTAGTTTAACTCTGAATTTCCAGCTCGAAAGATATGAAGCTATCAACCTTACAAGTGCTGGGTCGAAACCCCTCTTCATCTGATTGTGGAGTACGCCGCCTTGTGAATCATCTTATAGGGCAGTTCCATTCCCCCACTTCAACATGGCTGCCGAACAGCAGCTTGGTGGTATGGTTGGTGGTATTCGCCAAAAGATTTGTTAAGGATTCAAGTGTTTTCGTTATAAAAATGTACTTTTTATAGAATTCTAAACAGTTCTTTTAGCATTTTTAGCTTTTATGACACGGTGGTGATTGTTTTATAATAAATTGGTCTCCTAAAATCTACTATACTTGCAAATAATTGAATAAATTGTGTGTTATTAAATTTTTCAAAATTATTAACCTGAAATATTAAGTTACAATAATTTAATAATTTAAACAGTTATTTAAATGAAATACAATAAAATAAATAAACAAACAACATTTCAGCTGTATGTTTTGTAATTATTTGCCAGCATTTTGTGTTTCAGTAATTTGTTTGACTTTCCGGTTCATGTTGAAATAGCAGGGCTATACAACCAGAATTTGTTATTTTCCAACTTCTGCCGGTTTTCCTTTAAACAAAGTCAAATATTTACAGAATAAAAGGTACAGTAAAATTAAATGAATGATTAAACTTAACCAAATCAAACTAGAAAATATCTAATTTAAATGGTTTTTTGTCAGTTTGAGTTATAGGTAGGAAATTTTCAAACTTAAACGAAATTTGTATCTGCCGGGTTTAATGCATTCTCGACTAGAAGATTTGCTGATTTTTAAGACATAATTTTTACATTTTTTAGTAAACTCCTGAACTGTGCTAGTTACGATTATATCTTTCATTAAATCTGAATGTATTTATGTAAATTACTCAAAAACACAGAAATGCTGGAAACTAATTATTAATAAACAGCTGAAATGTTGTTTATTTTTATTTAAAGCAATTTATTTCAAATTATTGTACCTAACTTTTAATATTTAAGGCTAATAATTTTCAAAAATTTAATAACACAAATTATTTAATTATTTGTAAGTATAGTGGATTTTAGTAGCCCAATTTATTATAAAACAATCACCACCTTATTGTACCAAAATTAGTGTATTTTTTTTTTATTTGGTAATTTTGCCTCGATGACCCGCGATCTTTTGGCAGGCAGACTAGCTTAGATGATAAGTGAGAGCACGAGATGCTGGTAGGTTCTTTTCTTCTTGTATTTAAAATTTTCCTTCAACAACTTAATTGGTGGGCGCCAAACATCAATAAACCCCTGAAGAATAAGGAAGGATTTATTGAAGTTAAAGATCACGTAAAGAAATACAGATAATATTTATAATTCAAAAAAATGTTTTTAAATATTTTTCAGTGGTCTTCAAATCTCAAAGTTAAAAAAAAAGAATGGCTTCGGTGACAAAAAAAACAACTGCAAGAAATTTGCTTCGAAGAAACCGAAAGCCATACAATTGAGATAAAAAATTATTGCTACTTGTCTTGGTATTATCCTTATCGAGAAACATACAAAGATCAAGCAGCCACTGAATAGTAAATATTTAAAATTGGTTACTTGTTCCAAACCTCGATGTTGATAATACTTATTGCAAGCAAAGATAAAATTTTATCTATGGGAATGCTTGACAAATGTCCTCGATTATAAAATAAAACCACCGTTTGAAAATTACCAAAATAATTCCCTCACCAGAATTAGAAGGCGAATATGAACTTCTCAGTTAAAAAATCAAAGACGGAACAAGGCCAAGTGCCTCCCACAAATTTATAGCAAAAAAATGAAACTCACCAAAATCCTTTGACGAGCCAAACACTTGCCACACTTACTTTCAAGAAAACAAACTTTGATATTTTATATCGATCAGTAATAGTTAAAAATCTTAATTAACCAATTTTACTTCGAAGCACAAAATTTACTCGGTCTTATCTTCTTCAACGCCATATCTCGAATAATTTTTCGTTTCGAGTTCTCTACTATCTATCTATTGGTTTCATATACAGGGAAAGTCATAAGGTTCAAGTTCAAATCAATCCATTGAAAATAATAAACACCATGTAGCATAAATCTACCAATTGACCGCTACATTATCATAAAAGCTAAAAATGCTAAAAGAACTGGTTAGAATTCTATAAAAAATACATTTTTATAACGAAAACACTTGAATCCTTAACAAATCTTATGGCAAATACCACCAACCATACCACCAAGCTGCTGTTTGGTAGCCATGTTGGAGTGGGGGAATGGAACTGCCCTATTGAATGCTTTTGCAACATCGAGGAACAGAGCGCTCGTCGGTACCCGTCATTTAGGTGACGGTCAATTAGACGACGACAATTGGACGACGTTAGATAGGCGACGGTCAATTGGACACCGGTTTTTTGGGCAAAGTCTTATTAGGTGACCCCAACTAGGTGACCGGTCAAATAGGCGACTGTACAAATTTGGCAAAGAGAAATTAGATAATTTTTTGAATTTACCCATTATGACCGAAGTTTTTTTTTAAATTTTTAATTGTCCCCAAGAAGAGGAGTCGAAATGGAGAATATAAAAACTTGCTATTTTTAGAAACTATTAACTGCGTTGCCATATGGGGTATATATTGCGTCATAATAAAAAAATATTTAATTTGTAAGGGGCAAAATCGCCCTTAAGATAGGATGCGTCAAAAAAAAAGAGGAATAGGGGTCTCGGTTATCTGGAAGGCCGCCAGCTCAAAGTCGGCGAGGTCGTGGATCGCCACAAAATCAAGGACATCCAGCAACCGAGTTCCACAAAAGACTAAATCGAGAAAGTCGAAATCGAGAGGGCGCCACTAGAGCGGATGAGAATCGAAGACTTACCTTACTTGGAGGCTTTGCTCGAGATTCGAACTCCAACCTAAAGATAGTTTCGTAATAAGAAAACAAAAAAATGGGGGTAACACATGAATTTAATTTATCGAAATTAAGCATAATTTAGGAAACAAAAAAAACAAATCACAATTTGCAAATGAATAAGTCAAGTTGTTCGTAGTCAAAACCTTAAAACTAAATGAGGGTGAATTCTTAAAATTTAATGATGGTTTAACATTATGAATTTCATAAACAAACAATTAATGACCAAGACAAAAGAATGCTAAATACAAATGAATTGCTGAAACTAAATTTTGCTTATCAACGAAATATGCTTGACCGACTCGACGAACAATTTGTTATTTGATACGTAAAACATAAACAACGCAAAGTGTTGTTTTCTTCAAAATGTTAACTGCATTTAATTTTACTAAATAAATTGAAGCGACGTTAATTTAATAAATTATTGAATTTCTGACGTGACTAATTTTAACGCAAACACAAAAAAAAATTGCAAATGAAGTTCCAAAGTTGCAAAATTGTTACGACCAAATTTTAAAATAACGATATAAGTTGCATTATGTAGAAAAACACTTACGACAAGTTGCTATACAAGATCTTCAAGGTGAAGTGATGACGTGCTGACGCAGTTGTCTACAATTAGTGCTGACTGGAAAGGCGGTATAGGCAACGGAAAGTTCCTGCAGCTAACAACGGAATTACTAAGCCACATTATCCAGTTGGGAAGTCGGACTCAAATCGGGATTTGTGGTATTTTCAAAATCAACCTTTACTCATAATCGGTCACCCCGGACCACATGCACAATAAACGGGACGAATACTTGAACGTAAATTTCTGAAGAGGGGCTCAATTTTTCACAAAGGCAGGAGCAATGCTGAATGCCAACAAGCATTTCAGCCACGAAACACGAAACTTAAACGTAAAATTTCCTCAGAAATTGTCAGGTAGCGAAGGCACCACTAAATTTTCCATCACGAATGGGTGTTGTGAATACAACCCATCCGGAATCACAAATGTTGGGAGACTGGCGTAACGCGGGAAAGTGTAACTGGTGTAACTAACCAAGTCAGATCTACTGACCTCTACTGAAAATGGTTATGACTAAAAAAATGAACTAAACGTAAAACTATTGAAACTATTAATTACCAGAGGGGGTTTAAATGCGCAAATTGAATTTAAATTAAATAAAACGGAATTAACAAAACTAAAAATTTCAAAGGAAGGTTACAAATTATAGTATTACATTCTCCTTATTATTTAATATTTTATTTAAATAGTAGCTAACTTTGCCGAGTAGGACCGGTTTACGGATATATACTTAAAGAGTAACTTTTCGGTTATCCACCGTATGTAGTTGTAATTTGTAATTAAAACATTAATTTTTAATTAAAAAGATTTACCGAATTTCCTGTAGCCCAATATTTGTCGACCCGATTGGGATTGCTTAATAAGTCGCCGCCCAAAAATCCAGTGTCTAATTGATCGTTGTCTATTTGCCATCGCCCAATTGTCGCCTAATTGACCGTCGCTCAAATGTCGTGTACTGGCTTCCGTGACCCGGTTTTTGTTCTAGTTCAACGTGAATGTGCTCCACTAACTACAACATTTCCTACGTTGTGGAGTGTCCTGATCGAAAACCAAACTGTTTGCCAGGAATGGAGTGATTTTCTTCCAGGACCGTATCGAGTCGTGACAAGATAACACTCTTAACGAGCTTGCCAAAAGAGGGTACTTAGTAGGCTAATAGGACTCTATGACACAGGGTTACACGAATTCTGGCCAGGTTTCCGCAGCACGAGAACATCGGCCACTTTCCAACGACATGAAAAGTGCTCGAGTTGTAGCCCAACATTGAAGATGCATGTTAGTGCTGCCATTCCTGCTTTAGGGAGTACTGCACTCGATTGTGTTGCGCAGGAATGGATTATCAACCTCGAGAACGGCCTCGATGACGCACATGAATGGCTGAAACAGAGGAATAAACGGTAAAAATGTTGAAAAATTGAAAAATCAATTTTTTGACAAAAAAACTAGTTTTTCAGCGTCCCCTAGCCTTCTCGTGCCGTACTCGGATAAACAGCCCCGAGCTGTTCTCGGGAAAAATTTGTTACCTACGAGTACTGATGGGATATACTTTCAACAGGTATGTCATCTGATTTGGCTCCCTCCCGTAGCCATTCCCCAAGTTCTGCATCGAATGTTGTGTTGTCTTCAGTAACAGGGACATCAGTGTTTGGTTTACATTGTCGGCTAGCTCCTCAGCTTTTTCCATGGAGTTGAGCGCCTATACGTGCAGTCTAACTATCGGAGGGATAAGAGAGATTTCTTAAAGAAAGTTGTTGTTTTTATGCTCTTTAATGGCTTGCCTGACCTGCTGTTTCAGGTAGCTGTATCTTTGGCAATTGGCCCGGTGCATGTGCTCTATGTTGGATGCTTTGTTCGATTTTTTATCTCACGGATAAATCTTAGATTTATCGGATAAGTCTGTGTGGCTTCCTTTGCCGCTTATATAACCTTGTCCTGACGGACTTTGACATACCTGTCTATGTCCCCCGTTGGTCTGAAGGACAGGGGACTCCAGGTTTTGTGCGAAGAATGTTAGTAGAACTAGGATTTTTTTCAGCAAACAAATCAACAAGCGCATCTTCTTAATATAATTTCCCCGTTTAGGATATTTTGGATCCAACTCCAGGCTGATTCATAAAATTCAGATAATCTAATTTTTCCAGATGAAACCGGCTCTAGTTCTTTCAAATTCTTCTGAAATAGTTAAAAATGATACGATTAATAGAGAATTTTATCCTCTTTTCAATCGTGTAAAAATATTTTGATTTGGGTATTGTGTTTTCCCCCCAAATGAAAAATAGGGCAGACCACGTGGTCTCACAAAACGTAAATTCAACGATATTGGCTGTTAAAACCTTAAATTAGTCAGCTCCAAATCACTTTGCTCAAAAAGTCTATAATAGCTTCCTGTGAAGCTTGATTTTCAGTTTTAATAAAAAATATATTATTTTTGCAAGTTTTGTTAAATGAAACCATGGCACAAAAGGTAATCAGTAGAAAAGTCTAAGGAAAAATAGTCTACGGTAAATGGGCTTGGTAAAAAGGTCTACGAAAAAAAGTCTATGGGTAAAATAGTCTAGGTAAAATGGCCTAGGTAAAATAGTTTAGGTAAAATGGTCTAGGTAAAATGGTCTAGGTAAAATGGTCTAGGTAAAATAGTCTGGGTAAAATTGTCTAGGTAAAAAAGTCTTTTTAAAGTATAGTTTTTGTTTAATACCCTGACAATTTGTCAATATTGTCAAAACTGTCATCATTTTATTTGACAAATAATGTCAATAACCGGCAGTTTCTTCAATAAAAAAAAATAGCAAAAAGAGTAAATTGCTTTCTGTTCCAGTGTGTAAAAGTGTTAGTTATCTAACTCAAAGCAGTGTAGAAAGTGAGCTATTGCGTATACATATTTTTATATGATTATTATGTAACAGTACTAGATATTATGTACTTTTTTTTACTTTTATCTCTTAGTAATAAGTAAACTTATTATATATTATTTGACTGACTGCTATATAGTCATTGGAAATTTACATTATAAGTTCGACGACAGAAATCGTATAATTTTTCTATATGAAATAATACACTTTTAGGTAAGAGCAAAACTTTTGCAATTTCTTGTTCAGCTCTCGCTAAGAACTGCAGACAAAATAATCGACCCAGCTTGAGGCTTTATTTTCTAAGCCATTAATTCGACAACTTGATTGGAATTGATTTGAGTTTTACCTGACATATTAATATTTTATATAAAAATATTTTACCTTGTGACAAGGCTGAACTGGATTAACTTCACTATTATTCATATAGCACTCTCTACGAATGAAATTGTTCAGTCACCAATCAAAGTTCTCGATTACATGACGTTGCACTTATGTCCATGCATTACATCAGTCGAATATCGATGTCTCGCTGCATACCAAACAGGAGCTACAAGATTTAACAAAAATTGAAGTTTCATGTAATCGCTCCAGGAAAATTATTTAATTTTTGTGCTTAAATGTCTAAATAAAATATTATGCTTATTCGACATTGTAAAAATATATTAATTAAGCTTTCAAACAAATAAAGTAACAGGAAAATTGAATGAAAATCGGGGGTTTTCGAAATGCTATATCTCAAAAAGTATTCAAGTTTTAATATATTAATTTTTTTTATTTTTGTGCAAAATTTTCTTCAATTTATTTAAAGTTATATTCATTTTACACCTCAGATGCGCCAAAATTGAGTTAATCGTAAAAATGTTAAGTAACTAAAACAAATGATACAAAAATGATGACGAAAAAGGTTGTTTTATGGGACAAGTAATAGGTAAATAAATTTGAAAATTCTTGAAAAAAAATCTCTATATCAAAAATCGAATAATACATTGTTATTTTTAGTTTTCTCTCACCTCTAACTTATTAACTGCAGTTACCTCTTTACAGTAACCGTAAGTTATCGACATAAATTATAATTTTTCTGAAGTAGGTCAACATTTAAAACATGAAAACAAGAATACTTCGCTTTGGGAAATAAAATTGTTTTAAAAGTCACTTAAATAAATTTTAAAACAATTGAAGTATTTTGTCAGAACTTTACAGGTGACACAAACTTGAAAATACCAAAAACTTTTTCAAGTTTGCAAAGTTTCAGAAGAAATTTTAAACATTTGACTGCTACTACATATCTTAACTTCAAAGTCGTCTCCCAAAAAAGCAAAAATTAGAATATGTAGAATGCATTTCTTATGTGCAGTTTATTTAAAACATCTTACTTTCCTTTCCAGCGAAATTATAAAGACCTTTCAGGTGAAATTTATGGAGTCTGCATTTTTAAACACATTTAGTCACTATTTTGAATGAATGATCCCTATTTTAAATCAGGCATAAACAGAACATATAATAAAAAATCAGTAAACAAGTTTCTCTGTCAAAGAATGAAATGAAAACATCAGTAGAAAATATGGCAGTTCAAGTAAGCCCTCTAGGGAGTTTTTATTATATTCTTATTTAGCCGATTTATTTGGTAGTAGTGGATGTATAATTACAATCTGACAGGGTAACAGGGCAATAGAAGAACAGCATTAATTTATTATTTTTGCTTCTTAGCTCCTTTTTTATCTAATATTTATTGTTCTTCTGTCTTCTGTCTTCTGTCTTCTGTCTTCTGTCTTCTGACCTGATTGGAGGTACTGGCTTGCAAGCAGAGACTACTTAGTGACTTGTTAACATACATTGTGTTCATCATATCAATATTTTAGAAAACCCAAAAAATGCATTGAACACTTTTCAGAACTAAAATGTTTTTAAGTTAACACATATAAAATACACTATAAGTATAAATTCGCAAATGTTTTCACCATACTATGGCATCATCAGGCCATCAAATTTTACATGTAGAACCCAAAAGTAAAAAATTGGAATTTTTGGAAGCTTTAGAGATTAATAAATTAAAATTTTCACCTTTGTTATTAAATAGTCAATCAGATTTAAACAATTCACCATTATTAAACATTTTTAATAAATAATCACCCCCCCTTATTTAAACCTATTCGAGCGCTTGTTCCCCCCCCTTTTTTGTTATCACTTCAAATATCCCCTTCTTTTTTCAAAGTACTTGCCACCACCTCCCCGAACAATATTTAAAAGATTATCTCTTAATTTTCTTTCTAATTCATCGCCTGATGATGCCATAGTATGGTGAAAACGTTTTGCGAATTTATACTTACAATTTATACTACTTTTACATGTGTTAACTTAAAAACATTTTAGTTCTGAAAAGTGTTTAGTGCATTTTGTGGGTTTTCCAAAATATTGATATGATTAATATCGAGTTACACCGAGGGGTAAATCTCCCGGGAAGTCTGGTGTACAGCTTGTAGGAAGTCCCGCGAAGTCCGGGGAAGTCCGGGGAAGTCTGAGGAAGTCCGGGGAAGTCTGAGGAAGTCTGGGAAGTCTGGGGAAGTCTGCGGTAGTCCGGGGAAGTCTAAAGAAGTCTGGGGAAGTCTGAGGTAGTCCGGGGAAGTCTGAGGAAGTCTGGGAAGTCTGGGGAAGTCTGAGGTAGTCCGGGAAGTCTGGGGAAGTCTGAGGTAGTCCGGGGAAGTCTGGGAAATCTGAGGAAGTCTGGGGAGGTCTGAGGTAGTCCGAGGAAGTCTGGGAAGTCTGATATATAAAATGATATTAATTCTTGCCGCGGCATTCTTGCGCGCTATTGATCTGAAATTTTGCATATAGCTTCCAACGACCAAGTACTAGGATTCTAAGGCACTAATATTTTCTCGGATTTTCGATATCTAGCGCCGTTTTCGAGTTATTGTAAATTCAAAATCTCAAATGTCATAATTACAATGAATAATTTACTTCTTAAAGCAACGCAATAATATTTGTTACAATGTCTGAGGAAGTCCGGGGAAGTCCGAGGAAGTCCGGGAAGTCTGGGGAAGTCCGGAGAAGTCTGGGGAAGTCCGGGGAAGTTTGGGGAAGTTTGGGAAGTCCGAAGTGAGAGGAAGTCTGGTGTACATAATTTTTAAGCGTGGTTTACCCCTCGAGTTACACTACTTGAACCACGTATCAATCGATTATACATTGTGTTGTTGAACTCCGTTATGTTCTATACACTTTGAAACAACACTCGAGTTGCATTGGGATTACTAATGTTTAATCCTGGTATGTTGTGAACAGTTCTGAACCGTTAATTCTTGGGTATTGAATTTGATTGAAAATTATTTTAGAATCGCAATTTAGTTGTTCTTGGTTCAATGTTTGTATTATGATAATTACAATTTTTTAACTAAGTTGTTAATTATACAACTGAATTTAGTTGTTATGACAGAAAATCCTATGTTCGATGCAATTTTCTAAAAAAAAAAGTAGTTTATTATAACATCCGAATTTAATTGTTATGAAAGAAAGTAACATAGCATCTTTTGTTATAACAACTAAATTCAGTTGTTACAATTAACAAGTTTGCTTAGAAAATTGCTCCGATATTATTTTCTGTCATAGCAACTAAATTCAGTTGTTAGAACTAAGAACTTTTCTTAGAAAATTGCTACGATTATGTTCTGTAGTAACAACTAAACTCGTTTGTAATAATTAAAAAGTTTGATTAGAAAATTGCTCCGAATATTTTCTGTCATAACAACTAAATTCAGTTGTTGTAATAACAACTACTCTTAGAAAATTGCTACCATTATGTTCTCTTATAACAACTGAATTCGGTTGTTATAATTAACAAGTTTACTAAGAAAATTGCTCCAATTATTTTCTGCCATAACAACTAAATTCAGTTGTAATAATTAACAACTTTTCTTAGAAAATTGCTACGATTACTTCTGTCAGAACTGCCAAATTTAGTTGTTATAATCAACAAGTTTACATAGAAAACTGCAACAGTTATTTTCTGCCATAATAACTAAGTTCGATTGTTATAATTAACAACTTTTTTCTAGAAAATTGCACTGAATAGTAACTACTTTCTATCTATCTTCTATCTACTATCTACTATCTACTATCTACTATCTACTATCTACTATCTACTATCTACTATCTACTATCTACTATCTACTATCTACTATCTACTATCTACTATCTACTATCTACTATCTACTATCTACTATCTACTATCTACTATCTACTATCTAATATCTACTATCTACTATCTACTATCTACTATCTACTATCTACTATCTACTACCTCCTATCTACTATCTACTATCTACTATCTACTATCTACTATCTACTATCTACTATCTACTATCTACTATCTACTATCTACTTTCTACTATGTACTATCTACTATCTACTATCTACTATCTACTATCTACTATCTACTATCTACTATCTACTATGTACTATCTACTATCTACTATCTACTATCTACTATCTACTATCTACTATCTACTATCTACTTTCTACTATGTACTATCTACTATCTACTATCTACTATCTACTATCTACTATGTACTATCTACTATCTACTATCTACTATCTACTATCTACTATCTACTATCTACTATCTACTATCTACTATCTACTATCTACTATCTACTATCTATCTTTTAATGTATAGTAAAGGTTGTTTTTTAATTTTCTGGCGTCATCGCCGTCGCAGTTTAAATCAAAATTCTCACATTGGAGATTTTAGGACCTGACCAAAGGAGACGGTATTATACAGCAACTACAGGATCTATTAGTTTATCACTCGTGATGGGCAGAAAAACTACTAGTCCACCCGAAGCCCTCCTTCCCATAGTCTCGGTTGACGTCGGCCACAAGTTATAAAAATGATACCGCTTTTTTACATATTACGAATCTTTTCTTCGGACTTTCTTTAGAGCAAAAAATATCTCAACCGTGAATCCACCGGAAAAACGTGGCAGGCTTCCCAACGATTAACCAGCAGTGTTTACTCCAGTAACCAAATTACCGCACAGTTGAGCAATTAGATTTCTTAAAATTATTAATTTTCAAAATTTTATGTTATTTTCTTTTAAATTCAATTAACTTTTAAAATTAAAATTTTGTTTACCCAAACTTTTTGAATATAAAAAGTGAGAAATCAAACAATACGCGCACCCATATGCACTCGTATTGAGCTTACTTCAAATTTGTATTTAAATTTTTTACTTTTTGAATTTTATCAATTTCACTAATTACAATAAATTATTCTCAATTACAAATTTTATTTCTTATAATCAAACTTACTACTCAAATAGAAATCACTATAATTTATTCAAAAAAAATATAAATTCTTAACGAAACTTCAATTAAATTGAGCTTTGGCGCCCATTTTTTTGGCAAAAAACTTGGTTCCGCTACCAAATTGTGGCTACTGCCCGGTTTCAGCAACGTTAATTTAAAAATTTAATCTTACATTAAATATTTAATCACAGATTTAGTCCGATTTGGGTTGCAGCAATATAATTTTTAACACAGGTTAAGTTTAATCTATTATTAGCGTAATCATAGATTAATCTGTAGTTAAGACGTTTTTGGTTTTCAGCAACATTAATTTGCCCTTAACACAGGTTAAATACACAAAATATTTAATTACTGGTTGACCAGTGATTAAAGTGACATAACCACCTTTTCAATGAGGCTATTTTCAAAAATAACGACTTCAATGATGTGATTGACCACAGTAAAAGCGCTCTCTTTGAATCAAAAAACTATTTTGTTTGAATTTTTTTTTTTGAATCAAATAAATTTGGTTTAATTTAAATAAAATATTTTATTATAATAAAATAAATATTTTTTATAAAAAAATAGTTTTCTTGATTCAAAGAAAACGTTATTAACGATAGTGGTTTAAAATAACAACTGTATTGAACCTCACTTTATGATAATTTTTACAATATAACAGGTCGTGGTTATCGTTTCAGGAGTACCACCATAACCATATTACACACAATCAGAGGTTAACTAATTATAGATTATAAAACGTTGTTGCAACCCATTCAAAATTTAACAACTGATTCTATTTAACATGTGTGTAAACTAACACAGATTAAGGTTAATGTTGGTGAAACCGGGCAGTTGCCAGTTGACAGGTAAAATACAAAATTCATAAATCAATTCTTAAATATCCAAAATTGATGGATAATTTATTGAAGATTTATTATTATTATTTATAATTATTTATCCAATAATTGATAGAATCTCGTTAATTCAACATGCGCGTCCGAGTTAGATAGATAATAAAAGAAATACAAAATATTATATTATAAGATTTTTAAAAAAGTGTCAAGTGTTAAAAGTTCAAAAACTGTCAAAATTAGAAGTTTGGACAATTAAGTTTGATGGTTACAAAATTTGCAGTAACCAGTGTTCGCCGAGGTTCTGCTGAAGTTCGTGCTATGGAATTTATTTATGGGATCAACTAACCTTAATTAAGTGTCATATTCCTGTATAGCATGCAATTACTATTGCACTCTCAGTGTACTAGATCAAAACGACCTCATTGTTTAATCATAAACTTTGTTTAATTTATATGCAGATACCCTATAGCTTAAATTATTTTTTTAACTATATTTTAGCTTCCTTTAGCAATTTTTTCATTAATCTTACATTATTTTAGTTTTGTTCAATAAAATAATTTTCTTGTTATTTAAATTTGCATTTAACCTGAAATGCATTATAATTTTCACTCTTTTTACTTTGTAATATTGCTTGTTAGTATTTGAAAAATGGTGTTTACTTTTCATTTTTACCATTATTTCTGAGGTATCGGTTAATTAAATCTTAACTTTTACATGGACTGTATTTATACAAAATTAATGCTAATTTGCAAAAATTCTTTATGTAGGCTAGGAAAACTTTCTCATTCTAAATTTTCCTACTGTTTATTAAACTGACTGAAAGATTGCTGATTACAGTTTTACTAAAAAGTTTACACAAGCAGCCTGATACAATCATAATTTTCCAACTTTGAGTTTATCTTTTTATATATTATTAACTTGAGCTCAACATTTTCTTCTAATCTTAACTTTGATTTTTTTGTTGTTGTTTTAGATTAGAATATTTTAGATAGGTATAAAAGTTTCTTCGACTTTTTTCTACATAAATAGTTTCGTAATTTATCGTTCAAAATTGGGCCCGATGGCCCAGAAAATGATCAATAAATATAAAAACTTGGTAGTCTAAATACTATCAATCAATGATAAAAATATTCTGATAAAAAAAATAAAAAACATTAACTAATATTACGTATTCGCTTAATGTAAGTGGTACCCAAGTTTAATATATTCAATTTTTATTTATAGCTTTTGCGAAAAGCCCAAAAAATGCAAGAAAAATATAATTAATAAAAGTGTTTCCGCTGATTATTAATATCATTAACCTAGATGCTGAAGCAAAAATTCCGCCCCTTAATAATTGCTGATTGTCTACTGCAGCACCCTTATCTTGCGGGTTTAGTAGAATCCTAGTGAATAAGTTGGGAGCTGAAGATTGATTACACACTCCCCTGTAGTTTACAAGATTCACCCTATCACCACATAGAAAAGTTTTGTGCTATTTTCAGTTTTCTTTATTACATTTTAGTGTTTCTAATTTATATTTTTCCTTTATCAGTTGGGTAAGCTGTGAGTGACAATCATCAATTAGGAACTCGAAAATAAATGTTCTTTTCTGGATTTTTCAATGTTTTCTATAAAAAATTATATAATTTTATTTTTTAAATTTTCTTTTTTTATTATCAAAAATATTTATATATTTTTTTTTATACTTTTTTTTCTTATTAATTTAATAATTTTTACTTTTTATACATCACTTTAGGACAGATTACATATTTCACCATTGTTTTTACTGCGTTTTTTCGTTAAAATCAGTGAACTAGAAGTTAAACAAAACGGAATTTAGTGTAACCACAATTCCATTAATCATTCTAGCCTCATCTCTCCCCATGCAATTAACTCACCCTAGTACAAGTTTCCTATTACTTATCTTACTTTTACTACTTTTTTCTCTTTATGTACATCTTCTCACATATTTTTATTACCAGATTTTTAACATATTTACAAAATACTTTCACCATAAGTTTAAAATTACGACGTTGGTGTTGATAAGTTAATAAGTTATACTATATCTTCAAATTCTATTCCTGTTCTAATTAAAATTCCAAAATTCATTTTTAATATATTTTTAGATCAAACGATAATATTATATTGTTTTTTTTCTTTTTTATTTAAGTTGCCGCCGATGTTCAGCTTAATAAACCACACTAACTATAAATAGGTACAATATTTTTCTTTGTTTTCTTTTTATTAATGTCTATGGAAGGACTCTTTGACTCCTGCCTAATCGCCCGCATCGGTGGACGATTCGTCTATGATCGACGACGGCGCTTGGTGGCAGCGGCACCATTCTTTGCATTCCCCATCGTAGTTGATTTATTGTTGTTCCACTTCCGATCGGCGCCAGCAGTGGGTTATTATTCAAGCTGCAAATCTTCTAATTATAGTACATAATTGAGCAAAAAATATTAAAATAATTAGGAATTATTATTATTATTATTATAAGAAAAAAATTTGATATATTCATTAATGTATTACATGTATATTACGTGTGTGTTACGTGGGTATTACGTGTGTATTACGTGTGTATTGCATGTGCTTTATTTTGTTAACTTTCAAGTGTATATAGTTGCCTATAGACTCAGAGAACCTACCTACCAGAATATGGACTCTGAACTGATGGAAATGTAGAGACTTCGGTTCTAGAGATTAGAGAAGTTGTAAAGGCATATTTTACCTCTCAAAGATGTTGCCGGCACCATATCAGCAAGATACGATCGTAAAATGTATTTTCATTTTATGTGCGTGAACAGATAACCCATTCATTATGCCAATAAGATGAGTTTGTGAGAGACAGTTTGTAGGATTGACGAACCAGCGTCCGTCTTTAGATTTAAAACAATTGCGTTCATAAGAAGTTCCATTTTAACTTTGACAATTGATTGGCATAAAGTCAACTTTTATATTTTTTCAGAAATAATATGTTATTCTTATATAAAAGTAATTTCAAAATGATTTCAGTTAATGTGTGTTCTGCTTCTATACATGCAAATATTATCCCTGTGTGTATCATATTACAAACACACTGTTACGTGCATTAAGTTTTAATATTACTTCAGTACTTAAGAAATTTACATTTCTTCATTAAGAAAACAAAACATGTATCGTCTGCATCAAACTTCGACAGAACTTGGTAAATTAACATATAATGTACTTATATGTAGTACCTAATACTTGTGCGCTAATAATAATACTCGTACCTTTAGAAATAGGATCAATATACCACCTAAGCACCATGCCATCAAAAACTACTCTTTCCTACTTCTAAATATACTAATTGGCCAACTAACCCAGTTCCACACCATTCAAAAACTAAGAGGTTATGACGCCCCCCTGGCGACTTGATCTTCTAGTTAGTTATTAGTTACTTAATAACGGAAAATGAAAATAAAAATATTGACGGTCGAATCATCACAACAAGACGCCGTTTCAGGAATATTTTTAATGAGTAAAGCGGTTCAAAAATTTTTGAGTTACAGCCGCTTCAGGGATGTTTTTAAATGAGTCCTTAATTCGTTTTTTCAATATTCTGCTTCAAACGATAGAAAATACTCAATCATTGACACATATTTTAAAAATACTAATAGCCTAAAATCTTTGCCTTCAAATCTCATACATCAAAATAATCCAAATTAATCAGGCTCAGGTGCTGCTTTAATTTTCTAAGGCTTTAAAAAGTTATTATTATTTTTTTATTTTAACAATACGGAATAAAATACCAAATATTAATTTTTGATTATCGTCAGACGTGGGAAAACAATTTCATTCCATTTATAAATTTCCTATTTTTATTTATACCTTAGAATAGGAAGCACGAATCTTACCCATACCGATTCATCATCCTATTTCCGGTTGAATAAAAATTTAACTTATGAAGAATTTTTTGCAAAATTTGATTTAGAAACAAATTTATTGTAATAATATGTTTTTTGAGTAAATATAATAAAATTCAAAAGCTTTCAGTAATAATTTATTATCTAATGTAGTCATTCGTTGAATTTTATCAAGTTTAATGAGCTTAATTGAGCTTATCACTCAAAATGTCACTTTTCTATCTTTCTTTTTATTATCATGTTTTGGCATCATTTCAAAATCGTGTTTTTCGTGTTTTATTATGTGGATGTAAAAATAATTTTCTTTACTGCTGTCAGGTAAATCTTCATTTTTAAACCATATACATAATCATAAAACTAAAAATTTAAACCTAAAACATGCACTTCGAAGTTTTTGTGGTTTATTTGGACTAAAAGATATTCGGGACATTTTTTAATTAAATTAATTAATGAAATTACTGCAGCTGTTACTGTTACATTAAAAAAATGCATTAAAACTAAAATAAAGCAAACCATTACCTAATAATATTAAAATACCATTAATTGTAATTAGAAATAATTTTGGTATAATATTAACCTACTGCAGTTTCGAAGATATTTCGGCGCGGCGTTTCGGTTCAACAAAGTTTTCAGTACCTTCATATTTTACAGGTATATTGCAATAAAAAATTCCTTCACCCCCTCGGGAACCAACCGCGAATTCCCAATCTCAGGCCACGCACACGAATTGCGCCTGTCAGTGCAGCTCATAAATCCACCCAATGTGATACCTGATAACTGATAGCACCAACCATAAGCCAGGCCGGAAAACAAACAATTCCTTTTCTCCCCATGGGGCCTCCAGAATTTTCCTCTACACGCTGGGAAAACGATCATCCAGTTTTTTTTACTGTAGGTACCCAAGATGTTAATCTAGCTGTAGATAGTTCTGAAAGCGAGGGTCATAAGTTCCGGAAAAAAAAGTTAACGATAAAACGAAAAAATAATCTCTGCAATAAATATGCTGCCAAGCGGCAGTTGCAACCAATCACCAAAAGGTCGCAGTAACTCGTCTCAATCATTATCTTTTGGAGAAACACAACTAAGAACAAGCAGCATACGCTAATTGTTGAGCCAAAACAAGTAAATTAATTTAATTATAAAATTTAATATTACGCGTTGTTAATAATATTTAACGTTGGAAAATTTGCAAGTGAAGATAAATTATTATCGATAGATAAGCCGCAATAGGTTGGTTCCATATAAAATAATTTACCGATGCAAATTTCCAGTCAGCTCAAAATAGCAGATCGAACGAGTAAAAGAACATCGTCAAAATTAGGTGTCTCTCTACAAAGTTTCAAAACAAAAAGTGAAAGAACTTACTCAAATTCGACGACGACACGAAAAACACTCTCACACTTACGAAAGTTCACATCAAAGTCCCGCAAATCGTGCTTACGTGTTTTCAAAACGCAAACTCCAATCCCCCCCTCCAATCAGACTCTAGACAGGGGCGCACTCAGCAATTTGGACAAATTGCCAAAATTCGTTACAATATTTATTTTCTAAATTAAATTAAAACTTTCACTTTAATATTATATCCAACCAAATTCAATACTAAAGATGAACTATCAATCAGAAATTTTTCTGGTGGGAAACTACCTGCCCAACCAAAATTCTTTCAAAATATTGAATAAAATGTTATTCAACTAAGATGCACATTTATGCCGAATTTCATGACATTTATTTGGGTGATTTAACCTATGCGATTGATACTATTTATTTCATACCCTAACCACACACTGACATATAGATAGACATACAGACGAACATCCAACTGAAATTCATCATAATCTTATCAGGATATGATAAAAAACATTTTAATATCAAAATTTCGATTTTTGATTTTTGAGCAGATTCAATACTTTTCCTTGTACATACGTATACGAATGGGAAATCCAAAATTTCTAAATTAAAATTGTTAAATTATAAAATAAAAAGTTAAGGGCTGACAAAGATACATACATTTTGCGATGCTGTAGAAAGTTTGGTAAACAGAAAATTGGCGGCAATTTCAAATAATACAAATAAAGCTAACAAAGCATATTGCAATTCCAAATAATTTGTAATATACTCGTACAATGTTTTATTTACAAAATATTTGAAATGTAGCACAATAACAAATTAAAAATACTTCAATCTTTCTTAATTTATTTTTCATTACAAGTTTAATAAAACAGAATAAAAAATAAAAACTCTATAGTAGACAATGATAACTACAATTTGTGTTTGTAATTCAACAGTCTCCTTTAAATAAAATTGAGTCAAGACGTATTTACCCATTAACTTATTAGTTGCTTTTTTAAGTTTAATAACAAAGGAGCTAGCCTAAAAAACTAATAACTTTGTTTCGTCCTCTAGTAAAAAATTTAGGTTTTTGTAGATTACTAAAATCATAATTTTAGAAAAATTGTATTACGTGAATTTGTGAATGAAAAACAGTTCTGTCTTATTTTAACTTCCATCATTAAGTTTGATTAAATCGGTTTGAAATAAAAACAAATTGCATGTGCTTTTATAAGAAACTAAAATTATATTAGGTTTAATTGTCGTATTTTCTATTTTCTTTGCCATGTGAAATTTGGGAATGCAATAATACAAAATTCCATTATTACGGACGAACGAACAATTTCCACTATGACGTTGTTTTCCTGTTGAATTTCTAAGGACCATTGTATGGTTTGATTACTTTGTCAAAATCAATTTATTAGACAAGATGGAGAAAATCAAATTTAACAATTAAATTTAAAGACATTTTGCATTTTGATGCGACGATCATTGAAAATTGATGAAAATACTCTAATTGCGTTTGCTTTCCTTTAATTAATTTCATTATTCGCAATAAGTAAACTAACATTTTTATAGCTTACACCCCGTATTTATGTACTATACATGATGTAACAAATTGAAAGTAGCTTATGGGGTACTCACGAATATTACCTATATATTTGGAAAAATCAATTTTGTGCTTGAAGAAAAAATATGTTGAGCTCAAAGCTTTCAACATATCAAAAATTTACTATGTAGTATGAGAAACTAGAGAAAATTTATCATCTATGATGTTAAAATATTAATTTTTGTAAATATTTTACTCTGCAAGAAAGTTTCAAAATATTTTTAAACCTGCAATAAATTTATTAAATTACTTCCTTCCGAAAATAATTTTTAAATTAAAAATGAAGTTCTTATCCCAATCACAGATCATTCACATCAAAACACTTGGAAAATCTTCACTGAGAGGAATATTTTTTTCCATAATTTGTATCTAAGTAGGTATAAAAAGTATTTTTGAAAAACTTTCTGCAGTTTGCTACAATCAAATATTTAATTATGTACATCCTGTTGACTTTAGGACCCATAAACCCTTTTTTAAATTAATTTGACTGAAAATTTAATTAAGAACCAGTCCAGTACAGCTACATCTATAATTTATTATTATTTTTAAATAATTTATCTGTAAATCCCATACATAAGTGCCGTTCTAATCCAATTAACGCTACGTAAATTAATAAAAAATTAACTTTAAGTGGATTTTTATTTTTTTAACTAATTTACATCGAATACATTGATAAAATCGAAGTTTTAAATGAGAAATATTATTTATTTTATTAATTGACCTCTAACGTACGTAGCGTTAATTGGTTGAGAACGACGCTTAATACTGTAACGGTGACAACGGTAATTTGACCAAGTAGATGTAAATTGATGATATTGTATTTTCTGAATGTACTGGAACAAAATATAAACATACGGCTTGCCCCTTATCCGTATCATTACAGAAAAGACCGATTCTTAAAGCTTTTTATACTCCACTTTTCAACTTTTCTCTTCTTATCTTACATTTATTCAATATTTTCTGTTTTATCATTTTAAAACTTTATTATTGCTAAAACTCATGACAGGAAAATTGGTATTTAAAATTATAAATTTAGGAAACATTAAAACATTTAATCTTGACATACAAGTCAAGCTAATAAACCTTTCCATTTAATAATTAATATTAAGATAATAAGATAAAGATGTGGTCCGACGTTTCTCGGTAAAAGTATTGGGTAGAACTTCACTCGCCAATAAAAATATATCTTACAAATTGGCGCCCGCGCAGGGACTATTTCATACAAATAGTTATAATATATTGTTATTATTATGTTTTAATTGGTTTTTGTTTGCTATGAATTGCAATTTATAACTACTGTTTAATTAATTACTCTTTAATTCACTTCATGGTTCTCTTTTTATCACCGGTTTTATAATAAATTGTTAACTTAATTACCAACTTAAGGCAGGATTGTACTTTGAAACAAAGTTAGTTTTGCGAATTTTTCATGAGATTATTGATAAAGACTTTGATATAAGGTTGTAATGCTTAATAAATATATTCTTGAGTATTAAAAAAAATTTTTTTGAAGTATTTCAAACATGTATTTTTAAAGCCTGACCCCATATTAATATCTTTATTAATAATCTCATAAAAAATTCCCAAAAATTGATTCTGTTTTGAACTTTCAAAGTAGAATCCTGCCTTAAACAATATCTAACTTAGGTGAGGCTTAGTAACTGACTAGTAACTTAAGGTCTTGATATCAATCAAGTTCAGGAGCAGTAAATGTTACTTTGTTCGGTTTTGACTTATCCTAAAGTCAAACAAAACCAATCTTAGAAACTGTGACGGAAATTATATCTATTCGACATTTAGAGTTGGTGCCAAATAGAAATTGAACCGTCAATTATTATAGACCATACCTCTAAGATATCTCCATCCACGTAAACAACGCCAAGTCATTCAGTAGCGCGCCGTGAATTTCTTGCAAATGTTACCAATTGCTTTACTTTTGCATTTTGTTTCAAAGCTTCAAGTTCTCAAAATTGTTTTATTGTTGTTGTTTGTTAGTTTGTTATTTAAACAAACAAGTCTTATAAATACGCGGAAAAACTAAATTGAGATTTTAAAATAACTAAAATAATTTTATTTTACTATGCCAGTGATATGAACACCTCATATGTGTTATCTTTTTAAAAACAATTGATATGATTAATTTTTAACACCTTTTCAACTCATATTCGCGACTATCGAACTGTTTGACTATATGGGCGTTTCTATGAATACTTCGAACTACCGTATATTAAGCGGCAATGCAACTCTCTCGCTTACCATGTATGCACTCATAGAAAATGCAATATTATGTCTTTTAAAAATAATGTTACCAACAATAATGATTGACGGTTTCATTTCTATTTGGAAATTCACCTTACAATTTGGAGCCCGCGCAGGGACTATTTTACAAAGTAGGTGTTTTGAATTTTAAACAAATACACATTTTCAGTTTTAATAGTACTTATCACATTGACGTAAATGTGTCAAATAGAAAATTACAATTTTCTATTCAATACAGAATTCACACAACCATAAAATTGGATTATAGTTTTTAACGATAAATTAAATTTTATAAAAGAAGTACCAGTCAATCTGATTGGGACAAAACTTTTTATAAAGTTTGACATAATTTTTTTTTAATTTATAAATAAAATCGAATCGGAAATAAATAAAATGCGGCTAATTTTTATTTTGTTTGAAGCTGTTAATTTGTGAACTTTTGCAGACCCCTATCAGCTTGTCTTGACATCTCCCATCAATTAAAAATTTAAATTTTAATGTACAACGCGAATTGCAATATTTTCAAATTTAATTGACTGCTGAAAATGTAATAGCATTTCTCATTTAAAACAGAAATGTTCAGCAAATCTAATAAAACGTCAGTCGTAAGTGTAACTCGTCTAATATCTTTTATTTTTCACACTCCATGCCGTTAATAATATTGCCATAGCTCGTATATACCAACGTGTTGATCTTAATCTACAGCTATATATTATTATTTCTTTCATTTTTTTTTCCAAAAGGTAATTTAAAAAATCTAGGATGTAGGTAATCAGAAAAAATTGAAACAGAACTGACCGATGTGTTTAAAAAATATCATAGAAATCCTGCTTTTTTAGAATTCATCAACAAAATTGTGCTCGACTTCTCAGCAGAGCTAATAAACCTGTAGATATGTGATGAAAACACACAAACCGGAATTGACGCTCGAAACCGCAAATTATCGACAAAATGATTGGTAATTCGTTTATGACATTACCAATTGTGTGCTGGCAGTCAAAATTCGTCTCTTTATCGTTTATTAATTTTTTTTTGCCAATCGAATCACTAATGAACGATTCAACTTGCCGTGCTCGAAATAATGCGTTGAACATGTAAGAATTTTTATTTTTACACATTCGGTAGTTTGCTTCAAATATAATAATTATTGCTTGTATTTGAACGAATATTATATTTTTAAAAATATATTTATCTACGAAAGAAAGCTGGAAAATAAAACAATTTCTGTTGTATGTCACATTGTCACATACTTACTACTATCTTTTTATAGTTTTGAGAAGTATTTGAAGACTGCTTGAGATAAAAATGAAAAAGCAGGAATATGTTTTATGTTGAGTTTATATTACACTTGAAATACGTTCTCTAAATATGAATTATTAATAAGACTTTCGACACAGCAAACAGTATAATGATAAATTAAATATTCATAATAGTTAAAACATTTTGTTATGAAAAGAAAAAAATTTGAATTATTAGTAGGCCAAAAAATAAATGGAAACCGTAACTAAACACGAAAATGACAAAGAATAAAACATTATTGCCGACATTGCGGTGTTCTAATTAAAACACTGACAAATAAAATGGATTACATAATCTCCAAAGGAACTACTTTTCTTCTCTTTAGTTTTTAATCGATAAACAAAAATCATTGTTTAATTAATTACATTTCTACCAAATGGGAAAGTTATTAATTTTAAGACAGAGAACTCTATGACTCATCGCTAACGTAATGAACAAAGAGGAAGTCATAAGTAGCCTTGTAGTGAGAACGTATATTCTCATCTTTAAATCTAAGAGTTCTGGATTTGATCCATAGTGCAAGCAGATTTTTTCTAATTGTAAAGACAATTTGCACTTTAACAAACAGGATGATGCTATAGTAAGGGATACAAATGGTAACCTGCACAGATAGATTATGTGCTTCATTCTACAGATAAAAACTATCGGGGATGCAAGTTACAAACAGCAAATTAATTAGAACAAACCACAAATTTCCCTTAAATATTCATGAATATTAGATTGTATATAGAAATCAAATTTATTGAAATCTAGTTGACGACTGAAGTTCCAACGTTACAAAATCTTCATTATTTTCAGAATAGCAACTCTCTTGAAACACAAAGCCAAGATTTTCTAAAGAAAAAACCTTGACCAAAATGCTCACCACTTTTAACACAGTGCAACTGACAGTTTAACGCTGCACAAAACTGTTAATAGCACAGGAATCCTTTGATCTACTAAATGTTACTATAGTACGAATAACATACCCTTGCACGTTTTATTCTTGGTTCCAGGTACATTTTACAAGAATTGAAATATCCAGTACTTTCATCGACTTTATGATGACTATATGATTTAAATAAATTCTATAAAATAAAAATTTCTATGAAAGACTTCAAAATTACAAAAATAAAATTCAAGCTCAAAAAATATTTCTCATAAGAAATCAAATTTTAAATTTTTAAAATTTATAAAAAAAAGATGATTTTCTAGTAATTTTTAAGTTTCCGCGAAATGGAACAATTGTCGTCCCTTCCAATCTTATCCGTTGAGATAGTCAAACGCTTTTGAGGAGGTCCCATACAAGTAGATTTAAAATTTTGATTTGATTTTGTGCAATAAAGATTTGATTGAGTGAGTAATTTTAATGATGATTTTTTATTTGGAAATTGTCCGAAGTTTGGACGGTATTTGGAGTTATTTTTGATAAGATTTGGATGGAATTTGAGAAAATTAAAATAAAAGTGAATCTGTTGATAAATGATAAAACTGAAATTAAAAAATTAGACGATCAAAATAATATTATTGGTTTTAAATATAGTTGGTGAAATCGGAAGGCATTGTAAGGTTTGTGTGCACGTCAAGCACCAGGTCTGATAGTGCCGCACATCTTAGTCATCGTTACATATTTGAATAGAAATGTATTCCAAAGTTTAATTTCTTCTTCCGCTAGTTAGTTTAGTCCTTAAAGCCTGTTATTTCCAGCCTTTTGTAATATGAACTGGTATCTTTTCGGTGGTTTGCTATGCAGTTGTTTTTCATGTTCAACCGCCCATTATCATCCGAGGCTTTTTTGCTAGTTCTATGAGTAAAATGCTTTTTTTATCATTGTTAGGCTGCTAACCTCACCTACGAACCCTCCTCGTTTATACTTTACCCACTTTACTTTACTCCACTTTACTACTCAATTCACCCAGCGGTTTCCACCGGCGGAGTTTAATTTAAAATTTTAATTTTGAATAATTATTATGGATTACTAAGTATTATTATGGTTTATTGAAGACTTGATTTGAAATAATTTAAATTATCGTATAAATTTGCAAACTAAATAATTGAACCCACTCCTGAGAGGTTTTCAGCGGGTCCGTTACTTTAGCCCCCCCCAGTTAAAATTTTTGGCCAAAAAGCTAGCTCCCGAATCGATATAGCTAGCACCGGCTAGCACCCTAATATTAAAGCTAGCACCATTACAGTTTTTTCACAAATCCACATTGAAACTGGGGGGGGCTAAAGTAACGCTAGCCCCCCCCAGTTAATATTTTGGCTCCAAAAGCTAGCTCCCTAATCTATATAGCTAGCACCAGCTAGCACCCAAATATTAGAGCTAGCACCATTACAGTTTTTTCACAAATCCACATTGAAACCGGGGGGGGCTAAAGTAACGCTAGCCCCCCCCGTTAATATTTTGGCTCCAAAAGCTAGCTCCTTAATCTACATAGCTAGCACCAGCTAGCACCAAAATATTAGAGCTAGCACCATTACAATTTCTTTACAAATTAGTATTTGATAAAAATGATAAAAATGTTTAAATGTTTCATTCCACTGCGCATGATCCGATATATTTCACACGCTCCGCCCATTCTAAACTTGACTAACAATTTTTTAACAGCTATGGCTTATTGTTAATCTATATTATGTCATTTATTTAAGAACAAAACGATAAAGTTAATAAATACAACCTTAATTATCATAATATATCGCTTTGTACATCGACACGGTTTCTCTATATCAAATTGTAATACACTAATATCGTATAATATGAAATAAATAGTAAATACGTAGATATACTATAATAGTGGACAAAGTAAAATAAATTTTATTTAATTTAACCGCCCTGTATGGAAAGGTTCAAATATTCACTTATCAGGTCCGTACTTGGGTGACATCATTTATTTATTATTTATAATTATAAGACTACGTCATAAATAAGATAATTTCGGTCTCGATAATAGCCAGGACTGGCGCTACAAGCAAGATTGAAGATTTACTTCTTATCACCCCCCCCCCCCCGAGTTATGATTAAAAAGGATAATACGCTTAGGGAATTATCTACTTAACAGATAATGGGATTAGTCTATATAGGAGATTTGGGAAGGAAAAGTAACAAAAATTATACCAAATATAACTTAAAATGGGAAAAAAACGTTCTGAATCTGATATTCACACAATTGTAGAAGGATTGCTGAAGTTTCCATTAGAATCACTGTACGATAGAGAGAAAAAATGTTTTGTTTCAAAACACAATGCAATTTGGCAGAAAATATCGGAAGATTTTATGATACTTTATAATCTGAACATATCAAAACTTGGAATTTACACGGCAGTTTCAAAAAATTATTATGATTTATGGAATGTTCTACAAATTTATCCGGATGATGTTAAAGATGTACAAGCAATATACGAAGAAGTTTCTATCGGTAATATATCATGCAGTAATACTAACAGTAACAGTGATACTAGCACTGATATTGAAGAAGACTGTGTTGACGAACTGGAAACTACTTATCGGTTTAATATTGCTTTGACATGGACTGAATATGTAAGTTTTGATAAAAAACTTGTTACATACAAAAGAAAGGATAAGTCTGTGAGAAAATCAAAGCACACTGGTGAAATTAGAAATACATATGTTTTCGCAAATTCAAATTGGACAAATATAATACACAAGAAATTAATAGAAAATTCGTCACTTACATGTACGTTAACATTTGACAGGCACAGATTGTTTCCGTTTGGTCCACTGTTTTTAAAGATTTGGGCAGTTTGCAAAGAATGCAAATCAAGAATTACATGCGTTTTGATTAACGAACCACAACAAAATGAAATTTCGGAACTGAATTGTACTGTTCAAGGAAATTTTAGCAAGAAGCACACATTAAATTTCAGACGTCCACTTCGGGGTGACCTGCGATCTCACTATGTAAATAAAATGGTGAATGAGAAGTTTTCATCTAGTAGAATTCAAAGTATGATTATTAATAACGAATTAGAAACAGGAAAAATGATGCCTGAACTCAGTACACTTAGAGCTGCAAAATGTAAAGAAAAGAAAAAGAATTACCTTAATGAAAAACCTATTGATTCTCTTTACGAAATGAAAAACGTTCAAGAATTTTCTAATGTTATTCGCAATATTGGCTATTCCCCTTTTTTTGTATTTTGGTGGTCAAATTCTCAGCTTCTTGTGTATCGTCGATATTGTGAAAACAATTATAGTAGAATAGCTATCGATGCCACAGGATCAGTTGTAAAACGTATTATCTACACCGATGGAAGCAAATCAAGGCATATCTTTTTATATGATATTGTAATATTGTATCCAAATCAAAAACAATATTCCGTTGGATCAATGCTTAGTGATTCGCAAAACACAGAAGAAATAACGCATTGGCTATCCGTTTGGTTTAGAAGCGCAGGATGTACTCCGTCAGAAGTAGTAACTGATATGTCTCTTGCTTTAATGCATTCGTGCGCAAACACATTTACTCAGTATAAGAACCTCAACCAATACATTGAACAATGTTACAAGGTACTATTTAGAAATGATGATAAAATTTTTAAATGTTTTCTTCGTTTTGACGTGGCCCATTTTATAAAGCTCGTTACTAGATGGCCTAGTCTTAGAAATCAGCATAAACTAACAAGAACATTTTATCTTCGATGTATGGGACAAGTTGTACAATGTCAAGGAATAGAAGATTTGCAGTTATTATTAGATGCTATGTTTATTGTTGCTTATTCCGATACAGAAGGGCACTACAATGGCAACCCGACAATTTGCGAAATTAATAAAAAGTGGCTTATTGGACGTATATCTACAGGGACAGTTGAGCTCAACAAGATGATGGATGAGGAAAATTTTGCAGAAGAAGACGTTATGGGAAAGCTACATGATAAAGAAAAGGAAGAAATTAAAACCGATAATAATTTTACAAGTTGGTGCAAGAACATATCTGAATTCGCAAAAAATAGAGTCAACACACCAGAAGAAACAGGTGACCGAGGAAATCAACAGGTTCTACCACATTTCGTCGACGATTTTTTAAAGATTTCGAACTTTTTGCCTTTATGGAGCAGTATTATGTGTAAAAATTTTCCATTTTCGCCTAGAATTGCCAGCTCAGCATCGGCTGAAAGTAATTTTAATCAAGTCAAGAACAGAATTTTTGCTCACGAAAAACTTCCCCTACGTGTGGATGAGTTTGTTAGCGAATACATCAGGCACTACGAAGGTGCTATGAAGCTAGCTGTAGAGTATGATATGAACGATAATATTCAAGTTGATAGAATTACTACAAGCCAAGTAGAAAAATCATCCGTAGTTAACAATTTCCAATCTGAAACAGATAATTCACAACCAAAACGTAATCTTCTGTTGCCTGATAATCTGTGTGCTTCTTGTCAGTTAGGAATTGGAAGTGCCAATGTGGTATGTAAATTATGCAATTTGCTGTTGCATAACAATGACAACTGCACTGTCTCATACGAAGATGATATATTTTGTAAAGAATGTTATATTAGAGGTACACAAGATAAAACATTATCCGAAAGAGTCGCTGAAGAATCATGGATGAGAATGAACGTTCCTCCCAAGAAGAGACCCCGAAAGTCATATTTAGAGCCACAGTCAGAAATGGCTGTTGTCGATTGGACGAGAAAAATAAATATAACGACAATTGGACTCCTGCGAAATGGTAATATAGTTCATCAAAAACCACTAAAAATCTTCAAGCAATTGATAACGTTAAGAAACACTTGCGGACTAGATGCACTAATTCAAATATTTTGTATTGGATATTGTGATTCGTTAGTTATCAAAGAATACATAGAATCAATTAAAGACAGCAATAGGTTCGCAAAATTAGTAGTACAAGTTGTGAATAAAGGTGTGAACATTCATACATATAGAACTCGAGCAGAACTATTGTACGAACATTTTCCGAAACATTCATTGCCAGAAAACATTACAGAAATTAACTGTGAAGATAGTATAACCAATATAGCTAATACAACTTTAGAAAGTTTTAAGATAGGAATGCAAACGGATGAATGCAACAATTGCAAAAATATTCAACAAAGTGATCTAAAATGGTTATCGGTAGAACTTAATACTATTCAAGAACTGCCGACGAAATTAGAGGCACATATATCCGAACATGTCATCAGAAAAACTTGCAATGAATGTGGAAACAATGGGTTCTTGCGAAAGAAAATTTTAGACCGAATATATATTGCGATAGAACCAATTGCAACTAGTAATATGATTTTAGAACTCACAACAAATTTGGAAGATATACCTCCACATTTTTCTATAAATGGCGATAAATATGTTCTACGTGGTATAGTTGCATTTCAAGGAACTTCTCAAAGTACTCCAAATTGTATCGGACATTTTTTGACTTATGGGAGACGACACAACGGAAAATGGGAAATTTATAATGACCTATTAAAAAATAAAGAAGATGTTTCGCCAAGTCAAACAGTCAGGTGTCATTATCTTATCTATACCTTATAAGAGATATCGGAAAATTGTGATTTATTTTCACATAAAGTTGTCTTGTTGATATTTTTTTAAATAAATTTATTTTACTTTGTCTACTATATACAAAGCGATATATTATGATAATTAAGGTTGTATTTATTAACTTTATCGTTTTGTTCTTAAATAAATGACATAATATAGATTAACAATAAGCCATAGCTGTTAAAAAATTGTTAGTCAAGTTTAGAATGGGCGGAGCGTGTGAAATATATCGGATCATGCGCAGTGGAATGAAACATTTAAACATTTTTATCATTTTTATCAAATACTAATTTGTAAAGAAATTGTAATGGTGCTAGCTCTAATATTTTGGTGCTAGCTGGTGCTAGCTATGTAGATTAAGGAGCTAGCTTTTGGAGCCAAAATATTAACGGGGGGGGCTAGCGTTACTTTAGCCCCCCCCGGTTTCAATGTGGATTTGTGAAAAAACTGTAATGGTGCTAGCTCTAATATTTGGGTGCTAGCTGGTGCTAGCTATATAGATTAGGGAGCTAGCTTTTGGAGCCAAAATATTAACTGGGGGGGGCTAGCGTTACTTTAGCCCCCCCCAGTTTCAATGTGGATTTGTGAAAAAACTGTAATGGTGCTAGCTTTAATATTAGGGTGCTAGCCGGTGCTAGCTATATCGATTCGGGAGCTAGCTTTTTGGCCAAAAATTTTAACTGGGGGGGGCCAAAGTAACGGACCCGTTTTCAGCTCTGCCGCTTGTTAAGCTAGCCGGAAAACAAAGGTTGAAAAGAAATTAACGGTTACTGTTTATAATATTTTTATTCCGACCTGCCCACAGAGGTCATTACTGCTTCTCAAGCCCCACCTGTGCGATTACCCTCTCGCAAAATTAGGGAGAGCTTTCACCTTTCCAGCTTTCGCATTTATGCGGAGGTTTTAGTTAACGCATGAATTTGTGCCTGATAACTAAATGACTAAACCATCTGCATGTATGAAGGATATGTATTTCGAAAGGAGTATCTATCGTTTAATAGATGAATGATCAAAAATCCGATTTTTATTTGTTTGAAAATTTTAATAGTACATATATTCCAGAATTTTAGGCCTCTTCCTGAGCTGCCGCTATAATCAGATTTAAAAACAATAATAAAAGCGCCATTGACAATTTATCCATTATTAACCCATTCTAGATTCTAGATTTTAGGTAGCAAGGTAGGAAAGTATTCCTACGCGCACTTAGGCCACTAAGATTGAACCCATTGTACTACCTGCAATGCAGCGGGTCCCCGTCCTGTCACTCCCCAAGCCATCCTGTCTCGTTATCTTGATGTCTTTTCACCCACAAAGATGTTCACCCATGCGGTATTTCTTTTTTTGTTGGAAATAGTTCACCAGATCCATTATCCTTCGGGAAGGTGGCAGTTCCGGCAAATCGATTGTGAGGTAAATTAACGCTACGACGACATTCTTTAGGAGCTGACAGCTTCTGAATTACTGTTAGGTCGCAGTTGCTATACTGCGGCAGAAGGTTGGCTTGAATATTGCTAGGTATGTAAATGCATGTCCCGCTTTTATTTGTAGAGTTAACTGTGAACATAGTTTTATTTTGTTTTTTGAAGCCTCGTATAGAGAATTTTACTAACCAAGGCTATTGTACTACAGCAACAGTGGCTTTGCAGTTATTAAGGAGGCGGTATAATTTTGCCACTGCCTCCAAACAATGCTGCAGGTTTACCTGCCGAAAATTTCACTTTACCATCGAGCTATTTGGCTTACCTTGGGGAGCTTAATGCTACGCGGCGCTGTCAGTCACCGTTGTCGGACTTGTGTTCGTCTCCATAGGAGTTACAGTGGCTGTTTTAGTTTCTTTAGATGCAGAGTTGTCTTCAAACTTCTGCATCTTGACTTTGAGGGAGGTAAACTTATAATTCAGCCCCTCAGCAAGGCGCCGTGTGATCACCTCAGTGGGTTTCGCAAAGGATTCGAGCGGTCTATCACTTCTACTCGGCAACCTCTTTGTTAGTGATATTACCCACCCAATTGCTCTTACCCGATTGCTCTTACCTGATTGCTCTTACCAGATTGCTCTTACTTGATTGCTTTTACTTGATTGCTTGAGGAAGAAAGCAAAAAGTCCTGAGACCGGAGTCACTTTTTGGCAGCTTCAGATTCTTGCTTAGTCGACTTTTTGTCGAGGTGACCTTGCCTGACTTCGATGTTGCCAAGCGGATTTTCCTACGACGTTTTGCCTACGCTCCGCAGATCCTTTTCCTCGCAGTCTTAGGAGGTACTATTTTGAGAGTGCATTATTGTGATCACTCAAAATGAAAGTGTAGTAATTAACTGTTAATGAAAATAATTTAGGACGTCCTTGCAATGTTCTAAATAGTTCTGTAGACATTACATGAGGAATTACCTATGAAAATCTAATTTCTAGGAAAAAAATCTAATAACTAGGAAAAAAATTATGAACTGTTAGGCATCTCGCATTCTATTGTCTATTTGTTCGGTAAATGGTGTAAACGTCCCCTCCTTATGCTTGTTGCTAAACTACTATTATAATATTGTGAAGTTGATTAGTGAAATAGCTGAATGGCTGTCTGTATAAAAGCAAAGCAATGCCAAGTCCGGTTAGGAAACCGGTAACAAAAATATGTCTTGTGATAAAATAGCAATGTTGAAACGACAGAATCAAAATGTCTCATTTTAAAAGTTTTCTTGTAAGCCATGTGTAACAATCGAGTGGAAAATCTTTTTCCTTTTCTTATACGATCATGGAAAACGTCAAGTTAAAATTTGCATACCTACTCGTTTGCTTTTGAGAGAAAATAAATTTAGCTGCCTAGTGTATCTAATGCGAAAACATTCAACAAAGTCACCGATTTTTCCACCCTCGTCACTTAATAAAATAGAAATTTAACTTACATAATACAGACACTTTGCCTAAAAGTATCGAATAGTTTTTACATTTTCATTGTTTCTAGAAGTAATTTGAATTCAAATGGTTGTTTATGTTCATTTAAAATTCTGTATGTTAAGAAATTGAGAAAAACGCCGCAATGCACTTTTCCGAATATTATGGCGCCACTTGTAAAGGAAACAACTTGTCAGCTCGTCTGCGTCGTGTAAGTTTTTGTCTGATACGGGTTTGAATATTTACTACAAATGATATATTTTAAAACAAACTTTGCGAACCACCGCGAAAATGCAAAACCGAGATTAACTTATTTTCATTTTAAATTTAATGAGGTTATAAATTTTTGATGTCGTTGACGTTATAGTCCTTATGGTCTGATAAAAACTTTTAATCAAACAATAAATATTCTCAAGTACAAAATTTATTTTAAGCAGATGCATTTTCAGCTTAAACCGTAAACTCATTCCAAGCAGCATTAGAATATACTTCTCATCCGGAAAAACTATTTTAGACTGATCAATATACACGGTAGCGACGTTAGAACGTTGTAATTTTCTTTATAACAATTTAAATGCATTCCAGCACCATTTTCAGACAACGTTATTTCGACGCCGATGTCACCAAGCAATTATTTCTAAATTATAATGAATTGAATAATTTTTATAACATAATTTTTCATTTACAAGATTTTTTTTTTAATTTCCTCTTGAGTTGTCGTTAAATTTCCCTTTGAAAAATTAGAGAAGCAAAATTAACAAAGCTCGTTGATAATATGTCCAATATTATCAATTTATTGATAGATAAAATTATCTTGGATTTTATAAAATTTTCCCAGATTTCCCCGACTTTCTACGGATTTCCTTAGATTTCGTTTCCCTTGTACAACAGATTTCCTTAACAATTTCAGTCTCGAATAAGGGTCGGAGGAAATTATTAAAAAATTATAAAGAAGGTAGAACCTACGACATGTTTCGACCTTGGTTAAGTTTTCTTCAGGCATATAAATCAACTAAAAGGAATACAGATAATTTAAATAAGTAGAAAAGAGAAAATAATCAGAAAAATAAACAGATAATTGAAAAATGCAATAATAAAGTAAATTTCAAGCAAACAAATAAGTTGAAATTCTAAAAAATAACAAATTAACAATTAAAAGATTATAATTTAACCTAGAACTTTTTATACAAGTCAAATTGACGATGTTTAACTTTAATTAGAGTTGACAACTTCAATAAAGTACTTGCATACAATTTTAATTTGAATTAACTAAAACTGCTTAAATCTGCAGATTAAAATAGTAGATTCTTATCTAGGTACTATAAGTAAAATGAACAATGGTTTAATGTTTGAATAATATTATACTGGTGTATAACAATATTTTATTTTTTAAGTTTCTCATATTGCAATAAGAAAATATTTAAAATATTTATTTCATAATTATTAGATTTGTTAAATTATAAAAATTTTGCAATTTGATTTACAAGATAAATAATTTGTTGAATTTATAAGAAACAGCGAAAGAATATTTTCACGATCAGGCGATCCGACAATTTATCTAACATTTCATCCGGTATTAATAGAACCAATGTGAATTTAATATGGCAGATGAAATACTTTCGGGGGTTCACTCAAAGACAATAGATTACAAACAGCACACTAACATTATGGCTTTGGTAGTATGGTCACAACAACCTATTATATGAGGTTGTTGAAAAATTTTACTTAGTTCATTCAGCAACAAGTGACCGGTATAAACATGACAACAATTCGCATCAATTGCAATTGCGTTAAAATAAAATCAATTATTATTTATTGTAGAAAATAAAAAATTAAAAAAATCTTAATTAAGATTATAAATTGCAGAGAAAATGAAGAACAAAAAGAAAGCATAAAAAATTTATTCGATGATGCAATTAAAAATTATGAAAAGGACCGTATTAAGGAAGAAGAAATGAAAATTACTATCAAAGAAAACATAATAAAAAATAAAGTAAATGTGATGAAAAGCATGCAAACAGAAGAACAATACAATAAGGAAGCGAATAAAGGAGAAAGACCTTGGATTCACGACATGATTTAATGGATTTCTCAATCACCTTAATCTTGAAATTCCGTTTAAACAATGAAACCAAGAGGGTAAATGTATGTTTTCACTTTTCTGTATGTTTGAATGTTTCAATACGGCAAAACTTAGAAAGTCAAATGTGACCCAGTTCGCGCTATCCAATCGAGCTGAAATTTTGCACATGAATTGGTCGCCGATGACAATACACTTTGCCAAAAAAATTTTTCCGAATTCTCACATTTTCCGAGAAAAAAAGTGAAAAAATTAAATTTTTATGGTTCATTGTCAATAATTAAATTTTTAATCTTTTGTAAAATCGAGTATCGTATATATTGCAGTGGTATTTTGTGAACAAAAATACTTTCCCACAAAACCTTTTTCACACTTTAATTTTGATTTGGCACCGGCTAGCTCAGAAAGTTTTCTCAATATTTTCAAATCCAAACAATAAAATTTCTCACCAAAACTTAAATTTATTTGCTTAAATAAATAAACGCAATAGCACAGCACATATTACAAAATTATGCGTAAAATTGGCCGGAATGTTCAAAAATTAAGAGAGCGTCGCGAATACGTCCGTTCTCCTTTCCAACTTCGGCAAAAGCCCCTTCTTTCACAAAAATTGTCGCCAACTTAAAAATTCTTTCGCGGGCGATTATAAAATTCAGAAATCATTTATAAAATTAAACAGAATGACAAAAATAAACAAAATCTTCATAATTACATGAAAAAAATCAAAATTTGATGTTTGAAACACGACAATATAAAGGATTTATAGTGAAAAACTTGTTTTTACTGGTTCATTTTTACGTTTACTATTTTGTAAATTTTGTACGTTGATTTTGTGAATTTCGTGAATTTCTTGGTTATCCCGACAACTAGTTAAGGTGAAAACATCTAGGAGGGGAAACCAGGTCTTTTGCGACCGAGATGGCTCCGTAAATGTCAAGATCAATTTGATTTAGTTTTAAACTTTGTATTTCGACGAATAAAGGCAGAATTAGTTTCGCGTAAGTAATATTAATAAATTATTTTTGAATTAGACAGAATTAGAATTAATTTGGATTGATAAATAAGAGATTAAAAAGATTTAAAATTTGAATTAAGAAATATCAGTTGAAATAAATAAATTAGTTTAGTTAGTAAATTTATAATATCTAATACTCAAAATTAAAGATGTCTTGAATGAAAAATTGATATCACTGCGTATGGTCGAAGTTATCTTTTTAATTTGCTTTAACCGACCGCGTTTAAATGTTCTAGACCGGATTTAAGCATCTTTGCAGTATCTTTGCAGATTAAATATCTTTATTATCTTTGCACTTCAAGAAGCTTTGATTGGATTTTCTCACCGATACTGAGTGCTGTAATCGGCATCCAGTGTATGTTCTTAGCTTTTTTATATAAGGCCAGTGTAGTGTAAAAGCGTAATCTATCCCACTGGCGGCTTTCAATATGTGGTAAATGTGGTAATTGCACACCTGTTTAAATATGCGATAATTTTACCACGATTAAGTTAGTTTGTGATTATCAAAAGGACATAGTTGTAATTTTACTAATGCCAACGTTACGGGTTTGAGGGTGTAAGCTACCAATGTCTAACAAGCCAAATTTTTGTACACTGAATTTTCATTTACAAAATTTAAAAAGATTGCGTAGGATTTCTTCCTGGATGGCTTCAAGATTTTCTTTCAAAAAAGTTGAAAAGCAGAAACAGAGTTGTATTTATAAGATTTCTTAATTTCCCAAGACTTCTTTAAATTTCCTAAGATTTTCCCTGATTTCCTAAGATTTTCTTGGATTTACAAAGATTTTCTGGAATTTTCTATTTTGTCAGATTTTTGCGAAATTCCTTACGGCTTTCTTTGTAGCGGTTCTCTTCTCAGTTTCAAGTGAAGGGAAGCCTGAACAAATTTCACAAAAAATGAATGTTGTCATTCAAGTGAAAGGTTCCTAATACTTAATATCCTTGATCTGAGATCACTAACAAAAATTGTTGGTTTTCTGAAACCGGGAGTCTGGAGGGAATAGAATACCCCCCAGTGTTTCTTAATCTTTTGATGCATACTCACCTACGATTTAATCATTTGCATGTAAGTTCTAGGATTATCTATCTTTTGAATCAGTGGCGGATTTACCAACAGGCTGAGTGGGCTGAAGCCTAGTGTGGCAGATTTCAGGGGGCGGCAAATTTGGCCCAAATCTTTTTGTCTTTTGTCTTTTTTTTTATTAATCATTGCTGTAATTTAAAAAACTAGGGTATCGAATTTCAGAGGTCAGTAGGGGCGGCAAAAATTGAATAGCCTACTGGCGGCAAATTTGTAAATCATCCACTTCTTTTGATAATTCTCAAGATTAAAAATGTACGTTTTTACTGGTTTGAAGATTTTAATAGTTTAATTAAAATTATTTCACAAAATTTACAGAATTTTAGGAGAAGCTAAGCCTCCTCCAGTCAGTATCTCATATCACCAAGTCAATTAAATTTAATTATTAAATAATCCTGAAAATTTTCAAAATTGTGAAGCTATAGCAGTGTTTCATGAATGTGAAGCAATGGTGCTTGTATATTTCAAAATTTAGTGCATATAAATTTGGCTTCTTGTTTATCATTGATAGTTGAAAAGGTAAGTGCAAATAGATGTTTTCGGTCATCTACATACTAAGATGAAAGCCTGATACAAGGGAAAGCGATTTGAGATAGAGAACCAATGCAATAAAACTTTTATGTCAGACAAGGAACCCAAAAGCTTATCATGAACCAATTTGTTCTGTCCGATTATTTTCCGCTAAACAGCAAAAAAGATATTTAAAAAAGATATTGTATTGCGCAAAAACCAAAACAAAATAACAAAATAAAATATCTCTTTAATCGGTTCACCGACACAATGCGCTAATTATACTTTCTCCAGCTTAATGTGAGGTGGAATAAGAAACATTTCCTATTATTTATTTAAGTAGCTATTTTAGTAAAAAAGAAACTTTTGTTTCCATTCGAAAATGTTTCACAACGGAAAGTGAGTGAATTATCGTGAAATATTTTATACCGGTAACATTGCACGAATTTATTTTATTAAGAAAAACAAGATTTTTATAAATTAGTAAACAAATGTTATTAAATTAAAAAAATATGTTTGAGTAAAATGTTTAGTTCATTAAGTAATTGGCTATTAAACTCTTAAGAGGTTTCGTTTTCCAAAATTTTTCAGCGATTACATACGGATTCCGGACTTTTTTTTAATTTTAAAATATAGATATAGTAAGTAATTTAAAGAAATATATTAGAGGCTTTGTGCTTGTTTAAAAGCAAATAGATGAAAAAGTTAAATCGAAAAAGAGAAAGCAATTGAAGTGAAATCGTAAATCCACAGGGTTCACTTAAAAGCACTGAAATTCGATCGAGATTGCAAGATAATACTTGAAAATGAAGGAAATGTGAATATCAACATCCTAATAGTATCGTTGGAAAAAAATATTTTTTAAGTGTTTGGCCATATGTTGAATCCATTGTGAGTTGACTGAATAGAAATGTTTGTGCGCGCGTAAGTATTGACACCACTTCATGCCATTTCGATCCTCCTCGGCAGACATTAAACTCAGCATTATAGACGGAGAATTTTTGGAAAATTAATTTTTATTAAAAAGAAAATTATTGCTCTCTGTTTCGTATGCAACCAAAAAATTTAATAACGCGATACAACATTTCATTTCAATTTTCGTTGTTAAAAAAGTTGGAAAATTTTTACATGCTTTTCATTAATAAAAAATCAATTGTTTTCATTTTCATACACTTTCACTTTTGCTTAAGCTAACTGTATTCGTTTTTGATATTGTATCCGCGCTAGTTTAAATAAATGAGATGACATGTACAAAAAACGCTTTTGGGTATTATGTTTATTATCCTGAATAAGGACAAAAACGACCATAGCGGAATAAAGTGTGAAAAATGGCCCCTCGGCATAAACAAGATAAACGTCGTGCTTCGTAAAAACATATTTTATATCTCTTAGGAATTTACATTCTACTTTTGAAATATTTTTATATTGAAACATTTCTGTTAGAAATATTATCATTCTTTGGTAAGGTTTAGGTTTCATTCATCTTCAAATCGAATTTATTTTAAATTTATTTTGAAACCGTAACGCTTTATTTGCATACGTTTTGGGGTCCCTGCTCAGAATTAGCAAAAAGTTAGTTATGTTCTGAAAAAACAAGCCCGAATTTTTTATAAAATACAACCAAAAGTAACTTAAAGAATTATTTGTTTGTTAACCGAAATTTAATGCCTTTCAAGAGTTAGTATGTAACTAAAGATGCTCTATAAAAAGTAAAGTACAATTTAGAGAGGCCTGGATGAAAAGCCAAAATTTATATTTCAAAGAAAATTTTGTAAAAAATCTTTGTAAAAAGAAGCGAAATTCTAGTTATGAGATAAAAAGAAATAATACTCCTACAATTTTTTTATGTAAATATACTTAAATAAGTCATTAATTTAAGATTAACAACTTCTTCGTTAACTCTAAGATGGAAGCAAGATTTGACATAGCGAAATAGCTCTAAAATTAAGTAAACCCTGCTTTTTTTTAAAGTACTATAAGCGACTGTTTCTGAGAAAATAGCGTATAAAAGTTTGAATGCAATACTTCAGTTAGTTTATGCAACAAAAATTCAAAAGTTCCAAAGGACACAAATTTTTATAAAATATATTTTGTGTCATCTTACACTTTCTGCTCATGAGAGAAAAGAAGAGAAAACATAAGGAAAGAAGGTGCTATATGATGTCCATGTTTCAAAATTTTTTATTGAAATTTTTGTATGTAATTTAGAAATTTTGTATTTTGTAAAATTGTATTTGATTTTGAAATTGGTAAAATTTTGAATTTGTCTTTTTATCGCATTTTTGTTAGACCTGGCGCCGACTAGCGGAATAAACGAGGCTTTTCGCCGACAATAACCGCCATACGCGGCTGAGATGTAGTTTTGTCTTTGGGTTTATTTAAAATTTGTTTTAAATTTAATGATTTTGCGAATAAACCGTTTGATTTTGAGTAAGCAGTATTTTTGATTATTTCGATATTGATTTTGTCCCATTTTCAAACATTGGATACTTTGGGCAAGTTTTGGATTAATAATAATAATAAGTTGGCACTCCATTCCTCAAAAAATATCACCACGTCGTTGGACGCTTTTCAATCCATTTTCAGGGTGGATTAGTCCCTATTTTACAGCTTTCAACCTCTTTATTCTTTACAGTTTCCTGTGCGCTTTCGTCTTTTCTACAATCCTTCTCCATATCTTTCTATTCTGCCAGAGTACAGCATTGTACCTTTCTTCATTCTTATTACGCCACTTCCTTTCCATCAAATTTCTTATACTGCTGCCATATTCACCTTGTATCTCTCAATATATTTAACTACTCTTCATTTATTCATCCAGACAACAGCATTGTTCTGATATTCGACGTTGCTATTCTCTTGTTTGTTTCCTTTTTCTTTTTCCCAGTATTTTGTCATTTTGTTTATATTCCATATTATCAGTTTCAAGAGCAATGGGCATTGCAGCGGTCGTTATAGTTTGAGTCTCCTGTCCTTTGTCTGTTAGATTTTTGGATGCAGACCTTCCTCATATCTTTGTTGGTTTCTCATGGTCATCTGTATATCTTTCCATTCGAGTACTTTATTATTAATGGTCATCTTCTGATATCCTATTCTAGTTTTATTACCTTTATCGGTTTCCTTTCTTGCCACTTCTCTTATCTTATTTTGTACTTCCATTTATTTTATGGTCATATCGCTGTCTATAAATATTTGATTTTCCTTCAACTTACTTTTGTTCTTCATAACTATCATTTTCTCTTCCCTGTTTTTCATCTCAGTTTTAAATTATTGATAATAATTATTGCAGATTGAAGAGATATTAGAAATATTAAAAAATTGGCAAATCATAATTAATTTAATCGATTGATACATGTTTTAAATAGTGTAACTCGATATTAACCATATCAATATTTTAGAAAACCCAAAAAATGCACTAAACTCTTTTCAGAACTAAAATGTTTTTAAGTAATTACATGTAAAATACACTGTAAATATATATTCGCAAACGGTTTCACCATACTATGGCATCATCAGGTGATGAACTAGAAAGAAAATTAAAAGAGAATCCATTAAATATTGTTCGGGGTTCGTGGGGGCAGGTACTTTGAAAGGGAAGAGATACTTTGGAAAGGATTACAAAAAGGGGGAAAAAAAGGGATGGGTGATTATTTATTAAAAATGTTTAATAATGGTGAATTGTTTAAATCCGATTCACTATTTAATAACAAAGGTGAAAGGTTTAATCTATTTATTTCTAAAGTTTCTAAAAATTCTATTTTTTTTTACTTTTGGGCTCTACATGTAAAATTTCATACCCCGCTTGTTTATGATTGGTGTAATAAACGTTTCGCAAAAGTAGATTTTCCATCTGCAAGTCTGTGAGATCGCGAGTGTTTGTTAAATTGTATTTAGAAAGATCTACCTGTATGACAGCTATATTTTTGAGAGCATTTTATTTTACTGTTTTCTATTTCTATTTATCTATTTTATGTTACTCGGAAAGCACCTGCAGTTAACTTGCCTAAACCATGCCACAAGCTTGCGGATGGTTTGGTGTAGGTTTGTACCAGCACCTGCTTGCTTTCAACCAAGTATGCCACATCGTTGTCGCAGGTAAATTCATGCACCATTTTTCTCAGACAGCACCTGTGACAGACTTGCCACAAGAGTGCGCATCCCTGCCACTGGTTTGCTTCATTCTCAGTTACAGGTTTGCGTAGAGCTTGGTGCAGGTTTGTGCCAGACTTGCCGCGACCCTGCCAAAGAACAGCTCTTAGCTGAGTTTTTACTGGCAGGCAATTCTCTGGTATTTCTCGGGTAAAAATGTTTCTTGGGTCGCAAGTGAGCTCATAAACCTCTATTTGGTTCATCGCCTGATGATGCCATAGTATGGTGAATTATCGGAAAGTAATAAAACTAAATTTGGGGATTTACCGAAAACCGTGGGTGTTGGAGGAAAACGAAGGTCATATTGGAATTCAATAGATCATTTTATCAATAGTATCAGGAATCTTAAAAAAATTTTATTTGCAGACCAGTGTTAATTAAACAAAGATAATGTTAATGATTTAAATCTATCAACATTCAATAACCATCTTTTTACCCAACTGCGCGACGCAAAGAAGAGTTATGTGTTTATCAGTTTATATATTATTATGTATGTATGTTTGTTCCTTTGCGGCATTCTAGAGCCAAAATGCGTGGACCGATTTTGATGATTTTTTTTTTCATTTATACATTTATATATTTTGTAATTCTCTGCTTGTCCCCGCCTGCAATACCTCTTACAACTAATATTTTATTTTAGCTCTTTTTTTTTAACGCAGTTGGGTTTTTTGTTATTTAATAATTTATTTTTATTATTTTATTTTAGCTATAATTTAATAAATCAATCATCTATCGTACAGCTCTACAACCCTGTGTGGGTCTTGGCTGACTTCACAATCTCTCTCCATTGTTTTCGTATGTAACATACCAGGTGCCGAGGGTGGAGTCACGCGAGACTTTTACGACTGAGCGAAGCGAACGAGGGTAAGTCACAGAACTCGACGTTTGACAACGGGTATTATAGCACACTGTAGTAAAATTACAAAAATGGTGCACGGCCCTTTGAATGTTCGTAGATGGTCGGTACGTAGCGGCTTCTCAGGGCTAATCAAGCTAACCGGTGCGGTGGCAATGAGATCTGTCTCAGAAGTTGACAGCAAATTGGGCTTTCCACGTTTAGCAGATTACTGAAATGTTGCTTCCACGTCTGCAAAATTTCTTCTATGTCTGATGCATGGTAAGGTCCCCATTCCTTTTTTTCAGAAAAGTTCTAGATATAGGTTTAAAATCTGCTTTTGTATTTGTGACTTCGGCATAGAACTCTTTATTGTGGTTTCAGGTTCTGCGTTCTTCCATCTCCTTCATTATAATCTGTTCATAATCTCTTTTCTTAGTACGTATCAGATTTCTTGCTGGTCTTCTAGCAGTAGTATATTTTTGTCTATTTTCGGGTGTGTCTCTCTGTATCATTATCCTCCTCCCTTTGTCTTCTGCTTGCCTTTTCTACCAAGTGTTTTGTCTATTGCTTTAGTTGTCGCTTCCAAAATATTTTTCCATGCACCTTCCACGTTATCATGGGATGTATTTTCCTCAAGCTGCTCCTCTATGGATTCTTCAAACTTAATTCTTTTTTCTTTGCTTCTCAATTCGGCTATATTCCATCGTATGGTTTTACCTTCATTTTCACTCCTTGACTTGTAGGTAGATATTCGATGTTTTATCCTGGCTTTTACCAAAAAGTGGTAGGTGTCACCGCCTGCACCTCTGAGATTTCTTACGTCTATCACTATGTGGTCGATCTGATTCATAGTTATACCATCATTAGATCTCCAGGTTTGCTTTAGAGAAGAATGCGGGATGAGAAAAATCCCGTCCCGTCCCGCCCCGTCCCACACGCGGGACTGTACATTCGGTCCCTTCCCGTCGAGTCCCGCGTGTGGGACGAATGCTAATTTAATTCCGCGCGGGATGGGATGCCAATTGAGTCCCGCACAGTACTACACACTAATTTCCTGGCGATAGTCTTCCAATATTGAATTACTGGCATTGTTTTATCAATTTTTAATAGAGCTATATTACACTTTGATCTCAAATCCAAATCCGTACTATCAATTATAGGTACATCTTTATTTGCAAAACGTTCTGCAATTTCATTGGCTGTTGGTTGAAAGAAAAGAACCAATCACAAACTCAAAAAAGTCGTCCCGCATTCTTCTCTAGTTTTCTTCTGTATTTGTTGTTGCTAGGTCAAATCCATTTTTGTTCGAGAGGTCGTGCAGGCTGTATTTGCCAGTTCTTGGTCTAAAATTTTGTTCCTTGCCTATTTTTGCGTTAAAATCTCCGCTATCATCCTCATATCGTGTTTAGGTATCATTTATATTGTTTTAGCTGAGTAGCTGGTAAGAAGGCATCTTTTTTCTCATCATTGCTTTCTTCGGTTGGTGCATGTGCCGATGAGAAAGAATATTTATACCACGAAGCCAGCAGATTATATCATTCACAGGCTCGAAAAGAATCACTCTGTCTGATACCCGTTCACTGATACAGAGCCGGTTCCACGTTCTTATCTGCCGCTATCTCCTCCACTATAGAACACAACCGATTTTTCAATCTTGGCATTACCAGTATTTAGCCATCTGATTTCTTGGATTGCTGTGCGTCAATTTTTAAAAACTGTAATTGTTTTATTTTCACCTCCCTACATTCAAAGAGTTTTCAAATCACAGCAGGTTTGTTTTTTCGAGGAGAGGTTGTTAGCCTCTAGCTCAACTCTCCTCTTTTATCCGAGCTTGGGACCTGCAGTCAGAGTCTATAAGCTACTCGATCCACCCATCGGCTGCTCCAGGCGAAGTTAATTTAATAAATGTAATTAGAAAATAATCTTGCTTTTACGGGTTTTTGAATCAACTCGGTCAAACCTTTAGACTTTTTCAGATCTTTTTAATTATTCGCACAATTACAGAGCAGGCATTTAAGATGTTCCTACTATACCTACATTACCTACTTTATACAATTATTATACTACTAAAGATAAAATGAATTTATAAAAATTTATACACTTTTACGAATTCAAAATTTTCACGTTCTAAAATAAGTAGATTACCTAATATAAATTGATGGCATCGAAAATAAAAAATGATATGCATAACACGTCGGTCATTTTCATTCAAACACGTTTATATATTTCGCAGAGGCAATAAAGTTTCTCAGAAGTTTTTCAAAGGTTTTAGTTTCAAATACACTCTAACTTCTATTATGTCTTGAAAAAGTTGAAAAGTCGAATCTTTATAACTGTTCAATCGGTAATAAAAAATGATACTGAATTTTAGACAAAATTTAAAAACTTTGAACAATGATTATTCTTTAAACTTTTGAATGGCAAAACTTTGCTACCTATTCCATTATTCAAAAATTTGCAAATGTTTGTTGGGTCAATGTAATAAAAAAAATAAATAAAAAGTTTGAAATCCGAACTGATACATCTAGCTTTCTACAATAATTTAAATGGCTACCTTCATGCTTTTGTTTTTGACATAACTTAATTATTGAGGTTATGGTAATACTTTCATTTGTTTCGTTTCTTAAACAAAAAGCATTCGACGAAATATAATTTTGAAATAATTTTCATATTTTACAACTCACCTAACTTTTAATTGAATTTCGAAAGACACTGTATTTATAAAAACATTAATTACGACTGAAATACTGCTGTTGTGAAAATAGGTTGTTTTTTTTAATATAGAATTATGAAACTGTTGTTCAGATTTTCCATTATTCACATTATAAAGCTTATGTTTATCTGGAAATTCATGAAAAACATCGGTCAAATAAAACAAAACTTAAAAAATGTAACGGCTGTTAGTGGTGAATTTTAAAAACAACGGAAATGAAAACTCATGGAACTCGCGGAACTTTATAATATATTGTAAAGTTTATTAAAATCATAGGAAATTGAAACTGAAACGAAAAAGTACATCCACATTTTAATTATTGGTTTAATTTTTACATTTCTCGGATACATAATATGTAATTTTCATTTTGATGTAATAAAGAAATTTCGTTTTTTTTTCTTTCGTTTTTCTTTTTCGTAAATTTTCTTATTAATATTATTCAATTTTAGTTTCGATAGTTAAAAGAATTGTGAATGGATTATATTAATTTAAATTTGCAAATCAAATAAAGCGACTTCGATGGCGTAGCGAAAAATTTCCATTGCTTTTGTCTATTCTTCAATAAAAAAAATAAAAGTAAAACTAATACTTTTTGCTTTTTCTAACATTTAATATTTGAACAATCGCATGTAATCGATTTTTGTGTATAAAACTTTAGAATAGCTCTAAAGTTTGGAAATAAAAAAAACTTTTGTATAAAATATAAAGAAAGCACTTTAAATTTACTAAAAACATAAACTTTTAAATTGTAGCTTGTTGCAAAAACTAACAAACAAAAAATATTTTTGTTATAGATAACGGAAACTATATTGAATATTACTGTTTGAATAATAAAGTGGAGAACGAGTAGTAGATAAACTTAAAATTTTAATTTAATATTAACAATTTCTTGTTTATTACAGATTTCTCTAAACCAGTTCTTTCTTCTGGCTTGCATAGCCATATTAAAATGGGTAAGTAGAAAACTTATTTTGTTTTTTGAAATTTAAATAAATAACTTGAATAAATAAATTGAACCACAATATCGACCTGTCATATGGCAAAATAATTTTTAAGAATCAAAACTGTTTACTAATAAATTTTTAAAACTGATTAATCAGCAGATTCCATGTATCATATCCATGTATCAGATAAAAATGACTACGCATTTATACTCACCTGCTATTTAACAGAACTAACAAAACTTTAAAATAATAGAATTTTAACAGTAAAGTAAAGAAATACAATAATTAGAGAGTTCTTATTTAAAAAATCAAAAAAGACACTAATTACAACTATGTATTTGACTGGTTAGGACAAAAAATATTTAAAAAAGAATAATTTATCTTCTTTTAGAAATTTTTTAGTTTTAGTAATTAAAGACTTTTTTGGTTTATTAAATAATAATTTTTTACGTATTTTATTTCTTCACTTCACTGTTAAAATAATATAATTTTAATGTTTTGCTTAGTTTTTTTTTATATCTGTAAACTTTTTTTTTTGACATTTACAATCTGTTCGCAAAAAATAAGTAAACTTTACGTTGATGTAACTATTATAACTAATACTTACCCTCGCTCGTTTTCATTACAAAATTCAATGGTCCACTCCACACAAATTGAATGTCGTTTTCCTATTCTCCTGTTAAATATAATTCAAAACTATTAGGTGCTATTTTGGGTGTAGACTTTATCGCCCACTCATTATGGATGGTTAAGGATTTTTCTTTAAAAATATAATTTTTAATAGAAATAAAAATGAAATATAGTTTATGCAAATATATTCATTTTAAAACGAGCTTGACGGATTGACTATTAAAGTTTTGAGAGCACATATAAATTGCATTAGGTTATTGGGTTAAACTGCAAATATGACAAAACTCGCTTAACTAATAAAATTTGTTTATAGTTCAACTTTATAATAGCTGTTTAAGAAGAAGTTTGTAGTGCAATTCAAAAATGTTTAAAATATGACGTCTAATGGAAAAGTAATAACCTATCGACAACTTCTTTAATGCTGTGTATGACACATTTTCATTACGACATAAAAGATCGCAGCAAATAGTAATAAAATAAGTAAATAGATCAAATGCAACCCTAAATAACACTGCAAGTGTCAATACGAGCAGCTAAATTTAGCGTAAACTAGCAAAGAAATGTATAAGTTATTGAACCAATCCAGAAAGTAGGTGGAGAAAGGATTTATAAACATCATCTAATAACTTTGTATATAAAAAAGTAATCGAAAATACAAGTACTTGTTTTAAAAAGTAATAATTGAAAACGTCAAGAAGTATCTAAAGGAAACAGTTTTAAAATTATATTATATTGTGTAGCTAGACTACAGTTTCCGCTTATCTACGTTAAACATCTTGGCCTACGCACAGGCTTTTTTCAAATAAAACATTAATTATATTTTAACTAATTATGATATTATCCAAATATCACTTTATTATGACTTTTTACATTAGACAACGTTTTGTGTAGCTATTCTATACAAATAAAATCAAATTGATTGTTTTTATGACCTGTGGCTATAAATTTTTAATTTAAAATTTAATAAAAAAGTTTCACTATCAGTCATCTTTTATTTTTGAGCATGAGACTCTTATTAATTATAAAATCCAAATACTTAAAACCAATTTATTCCAAATCATTATTAAAATATTTTAGAAACTTCTTTTTATAATTTTGCGTTATACTTTCAAACTGAAGTTATTAGTATAAGCTTTCGCTACATAGAACATGAGTATTTCTCCCATATTATTAATAATTAATTAATAATTATTCATTTTATCGTTAATTATTTACATAATTATAAAAATATTAATAGCTTCTGAATCTCTTAAGATTATTTTATAAGTAATTTTAAATTTAAAGCCTGGTTACACAATACGATTTGCTGACCTGACAGTGGGCAGCTATTGTATCTGTGTACTCGCATGACAGCAGCTCGACTCGCCTCGCTCGGTCACACAAGTGCGAGCTGCTGGCGTGAAAGTAGACAGCTACTATGTTGTGGCATGCTTGTGGCATGCTGGGGAACGCGAAAGGCAATTAAAATAAAAAATGTTGTAGTAATTTGGATGCGAGATACAGACTGACTCGCACATGACAGTAACTCGTATGATGCGGTCACACGGTGAAAGTAGCTGTATTGCAATAACTGACAACCAGGAAATTAGTATATTAATATAGTCGGATGACCGAGAAGGCGTTGTTGCTTGATAAAGAGTAGTTTGCGACTCTGAGTTACTGGAGATTTTTTGAAGCTGAAAAGTAGATTAATAAAACAGGAGAATTTATATAGTAGTGATGGATGGAACAAATAGAACAAATCTGGAAAAATAGGAGGACCTGAAAACAAGATTAGGTTACTTCAAAGAAAGATGTGATTAGTGAGTTGGAAAAATTTATAGAAGCAAACCTCAAGGTAAGAGCGAAAATGGTAAAAGCTTACAAATTAGGATCTAGTAAGATTGAAACAATAGTGGGCCATGAAAATGGAATTTATGAGCAATAAAAAGAAGATAGGTGGAAAACGAATTTTTACGGATAAATAATCTTACTGTAGATGATTGGAAAATACAAGAAGATACTAGATCAAAATCAAAGAAAAAGAACAGGAATATGAAAAGAGTAACTGTAGAATACCAAAAAGCGATAATAGATGGGAAGTTACACAAATGGAATAAAAGAGAAAAAGAACTAAAAGTAGTTACAGAAGAAGGTCATAAAACAAAAAACTAATAGCACCAAAACGAAATAAAAACGGAACTATGGAAACGAAATAGGCATTGGAAATTGAAAAATGTGATGAGATACAATGGATGGAATAGGATATGGAACTGTATGATAATAGAAACATATAATTAGAAAGAAAATGAAAAAGAAAACTACAGTGAACATTGGAACTGAATGTGAGAATGAGATAACCGCTGTGCAGGAAAGAAGATGGAGTTGTAAACAGGAAATTGAAACAAAGAGTTTTTTATTCCTGTACTCTGGTGTAGAGAGGATGGGAAAAATCGGGTTGGGATATTACATTGATTAATGCAATTAAGTGGAAAGATTGTCTATCTGAGATAATGGATAAATGATATTCTGATCATTTCTAGCACAAAGTTTAACAATAAACCGATAATTAATAACGTTCCGACGTGGAAAAATGTGTCAAAACACAAAAGTGTCGAAAAACAAAAGTGAACCTGAGATTATATCGATTTGTGAATGTTGATTCGGATTATATTCTGAATTGCGAAGATAAAACAGAAAATAAAAACAGTTCGGAAGAAAAAGGTAAGGGAGCGGACCCAATCGGCGCAGCCGTTTCGGCGAGAGTTCAGTTCGGCGTAGCTGTTTTGGTGCGAGTCCGTTTAAGCAGATATTAAAGAAAAATCAATTTCCTATGTTAATTTCCTATGTTCAGATGGTCAAGCGGTCACCCTGTATATGTTAGCATTAGTAGTAGAGGATACGGACCTGACTATAAACAAACCAATGGAGAGAGACGTCACCCAAGTACAGATCTAATAAGTGAATATTGGAACCACCCTTTATGGAAAACATTTGGAAGATGTTAAGATTAAGGATAATACGTTTAAGGAATTGTCTACTTAACAAGATAATAGGATTATGCACGAATAAAATAGTATATAGGAGAAAGCATGAAAACTAGAACGGAACAAGAGAGAAGAAGGAGAACAATTGGCAATATTTTTTAAATCTTTCGAGAAAAATATGGCTAATCAAATTTTAAGCAAACGTGGTAAAGAAAAGTTTTATAAAAATGGATATGTTTATATTTTTGATCGTTTAAGCAGTAATTCACGGGTGAAATTTTACCGATGTGAACAAAAAGACCGTTGTAAAGCACGCATTCATGTGTGCGATGGTGAAATCATAAAGAGATTAAATATTCATCTACACGAACCTTCAGCATCAAAAATTGTGGTTAGTCAAGCCGTCACACAAATTAAAAACCGTGCAGCTACTAGTATGGAAGGAACAGCACAAGTAGTCAATGAGTGTATAGACGGACTTCCTGTAGGTGCGCAGGCACTATTGCCAAGTTATCAAGCCTTGAAGAAAGTTGTACGAAGAACGCGCAAAGCGAGAAACATAGCCGCACCAAATCCTGCATCATTAACGGATTTAATAATACCAGACCCGTTAAGAATAAATAGGTTAGATATAGAAAAGTTTAAAACCCATATCATCAAAGAAGAATACGAGGAGAAAACAAACGAGGAAATCGATGCGAAATAAAAAAGGAAAATATGAATTGAAAATGGGAAAATATAAAATTAACCTTCTGGTGGGCACGTTAAAAAGGTTACACGGATGGGCACTTGGGGTCTTTTTAGACCCCAGGAATTCGACGATATAATAGTACATAAAAGTTGTGTAATTTGGTTTTTAATGTATTACAAACGTTAATTTAATTAATATATTTATTAACTACCTATGTATATACTTTTTTTTTAAAAAAGTCAAATTTTTAGAAATTTTGCTAGATACGTTAAAAAGGTTACACGGATGGGCACTTGGGGTCTTTTAAGACCCCATGAATTCTACAGCATATTATGATGCAAATATAGTACATAAAATTTATCAATAATAGCAAATTACTAAAGAATTAATGAATTAGAACCTTATTAACACTAAACAAATTAATTAAGCCACAAATCAGCTATTTTACAGATCGCTAATAAGAAAAATTATTTCTGGGGTCTTAAAAGACCCCTTGTGCCCATCAGAAGGTGTTTTAACTTTGAAATTTTTTTTCCACCTCTATAATGATCTTAGCTCAACGTTTATAAACTAATTATATTAGTTAAACATTTATAAGAGATGTCCTAAAATTTCAGCGTGAAATATCTTCAAATTTTAAAGTTATGAGCAAAAATAACACCCGGGGGTCTCAAAAGACCCCACGTGCCCACCCGAAGGTTTTAACCATGACGACATGTGCAGAAGAAACCGTAGGCCTCAAAACCTGATGTGAAAAGAAAAAGAAAAAAATAAGAAAAAAATGGAGACAGACAAAAAAAGTAGGAAAAGAGTTATATACAGAAAAAAGAAGAAGTAGAGATCATTCAGGAGGTCATGTCCCATACAATAGTGCGCAGAAATGATAAAATTCGTTTTAACAAAATAAATACAGTCCTGAAAATATCGTTCTTTGTTGACGTTTTGCTTTGACAGATTCGCTATTTTCGTGCTTTTGATTATTAAATGATATTAACATTATTTGATAATTTAAATAACAATCAGCCTTTTTTAACGTAATTTGAGTATTTTTATTATACTGAGGTTAGTACAAACAACATTTTAATTTAAAATCGTTTTTAAACGAAAATTTTATTTTTAGGTTAAACTGCTGTGTGTACCACTAAATCTTTTTTTACATCTATTTGACGAAAACGTTTATTATTTTATTGTGGTAGGTAATGCATAAACAAATTAATTTAACATCGTTTTTTAAACAAACAATATTTTTTACAGTTAAAATTCATTACTAATATGAATAACCGTAAAGTAGTTCATAGTCAAGGACGACAAATAATTTATAATGTCATTCAATATATTATGAATAAAGAAAAATGCAAAGGAAATATTTTGTATGCAAAAGTGTCATCTGCAACTGGAGTTTCTTATAAAACTGTTATAAGAATAATGAAGGAAGGAGCTGAAAATCCTCAACAAGCCAAGTTTTCTACTCCCAGGAAAACTATTAAAATGCCATCCCCAAAAACTACAACAAGCCAATTTGAAGAAGATGTTATTAGGCGTATAATTCATTCTTATGCGACTATACATAACAGGCGACCTACAATGAAAACTGTGTATGAAGCGATGAAAAAAGATCATGGCTTTTCTGGATCGCTTTCATCATTTCGAATTGTAGTACATAGGATTGGTTTTAGGTGGAGAAAATCCCCATGTAATAAGCAAATACTTGTTGAAAAAAGTGATATTCGAGGTAAACGAGTTATGTTCTTAAGAAACCTTATAAAATATAAAGAAGAAGGAAGAAATATTGTTTATACGGATGAAACTTACATCCATAGTTCACATACCGTTCCTAAATGTTGGGACGATGGAAGTACTAACGGTTTAAAGACCCCAGTGTCTAAATGACAACGATTAATTATTGTTCACGCTGGCGGTGCAAGAGGTTTTGTTACGAGGGCCTTATTAATATTTAAATCTGGCCTTAAAACTGGAGATTATCACGATGACATGAATCACAAAAATTATTTGAAATGGTTAAATGAAAAATTAATTCCAAATCTAGAAAAAAATAGCGTTTTGGTTATTGACAACGCTTCGTATCATAACGTTAGTATTTTAAAATGCCCTACGTCTTCATGGAGAAAAGGTGCTATGCAGCAATGGTTATCAGAAAGAAATATAATATGGCAAATCAGAGATACAAAAATGGATCTGTATAATATAATTAAATTACACAAGCCACGTAATAAAAATTATGTAGCCGATAAACTTTTAGCCGAACATGGCCACGTTGTATTACGGTTACCACCATATCACCCAGAATTGAACCCTATTGAGAAAATTTGGGCGTTGGTAAAGAATCGTGTTGCCGCACGAAATACCACATTTAAAATGGACGATGTCCGAAGATTGACTGAAGAAGAATTTAATAAAGTCACAATAGAAGATTGGCAAAATATTTGTCGCCATGTAGAAGCCACAGAAAAAGAATATATAGAAAAGGAATATATTATGGATGATGTAGATGAACTCATTATTAGAGTAAATTACGAAGATGAAAGTGACAGTTCAGATTATCTGTCTTCGGAAGATGAAGAAGAAGATGATGAAGAGTTCAATTTAGAATGTGAGCCCATCTTGTAAAGATAAAAATTAAAAAAATCAATTACTCGGCTAATAAAATTTACTTCAATGTGCGATTACTCACTTTCTTGTTCGTTATTATTTTATTATAATAAAAATAATTTGTTTTACTTGTACAATAGTATTTGCTTGTACTATAATAATAAAGTTTTACAATAAATTACATTCCTATAGTAATCATTTTATTTTTTCTATAATTAGTTTTTCTTTTCTATAATTATAATGAAAATAATGTTCAAGTCAGATTTTTTAAATTTTCGCGCCAAGCTGATGTTTTCATTTAACATTTATTCTTATGTATTTTGCCCGTTTCGCGCATTGTATGAGACTTAAGCTTCTGAACGAACTCTACAATTAAGTACAAGGAAAAGAAAGCTAAATGATGAAAGATAAAAACATAAAATTAACCATGACGACATGTGCTGAAGAAACCGTGGGCATCAAAAACAGATGTGAAAAGAAAAGGAAAAATAATTGAAACAGAGAAAAAACTAAGAAAAAAAAGAGTTGTATACCAAGAAAGGACAATTGAGTACAAGGAAAAGAAAGATAAATGATGGAACTACCTCATGAAATTAACATTAGACATATGAGAGTTTTATCAGTAGCGCATCAAAATAAACGTAAAAACAAGAAATTGAAGGAGAGTGGAATAAAAGTGATGATGAAAAGATTCAGGAACCAACGTTTAATGAAGTGAAAACAATTTTGAATAAGATAAATGTAAATAATATATGTTAGATCGTTAGTAATTATCTGATGTTAGATCGTTCTTCTTTCATTTCTAAAATATTGCCAATTCTTGCTTTTCTTAATTATTATTCTTTCTTCTCTCTCATCTCTCTAGTTCTTCTTATCGCTTCTTATTGCTTCGTTCTAGTTATTGTTGTCGATCTTCCTCTTTCTCAATTGTTCTTCTTCTTTTTCTTAATTATTTTCTTATACAGTTCTTTTCGCATTCTCAATTTATAATAATAAATTGGTATTATCGTATTAATGATGTTTCTTTCTATTGGTCAGCTCCTAGTCTGGGTCGTATCCCCTACTACTTACGCTAACATAATATATAATAAGAGAATCAGAAAATATGAGAATAAGAGAATAAGAGAATAAGAGAATAAGAGAATAAGAGAATAAGAAAATAAGAGAATAATAATAATAAGAGAATATAGAATAAGAGAAAGAATCAAGAATTCAGGAAAGAAGATATATATGAGGATATACGAATTATTACTTTATATATGATGAAATTAAGAGATGTTGGAAAAATTGAAAAAAAATGGTTAACCAGAACAAAATGAAATATTACTTAAAATTAGACAAAGAGGAAAAACAAAAAGATCGAAGAAAATAAATCTGCATTTGAAAAAGTGAAAAAGTTTAAATACTTGGGAGTGCCAATAAATAAGAAAAATAACCAAAGTGAAGAAACAGGAGAAAACATACAGTTAAGCGTCGAACACACCAGAGCGATCGCGGTGGCGGTAGCGGTAGCGATCGCGGTGGCGATCAAATGTAACCTATGTAAGCTTATGTACCTTTGCACACCAACGGCGATCACCTGAATTTTTGCTTGCGTTTGGCCGTGCGATATCGTAGCGATCACAATAGCTATTACAATGCAAATTAAAATCGCATGCCCTTTTGCATATTGACTAAAAACGTCAAAATTTTTGCTCACGTTTGTTTCTGCTGTTTTGTTGCGATAGCGGTAGAACGCTGCGTGCTGCGTTTGGTCGTGCGATATTAAAGAAAGAAATGGAAAGCAACGATAGTTTTATCGAAATTTTAATTGAAAATATTAAAAATCATAAAATTTTGTATGATTTATCTGAACCAGGATACAAAGACATGCGCAAAAAAAATAAAGTATGGGATTTCCTTACAGAAATTATGCCAACAAAAACAACTGGTAAGTATCTTGGCGTTTTTTTTTAGTGTTGTGCTGAAGGATATTTTGTGGTCATTTTGTAAATTTTTTTTGTTGGTATTTTCTTAAATTTTTGCATAGAACATCTTTCTTTATTGAATGTTTACATTGAATTAAAAATTATATCTAAATTAAAACTAGCAGTAAGGTAAGTACATAACCAGCAGTAAATATAGATAGATCTGTGGGCTATGAGGAAGGCAACGAGACAAATTATATTCATAGGTAACAGCTCCGGGCGGGAGGGGATGTTTATCCAAGAACAGCACAAAAAGGACAAGGGACGCTGAAAAAACTAGTTTATTTGCCAAAAAATTGATTCTTTTCCGGAAAATTTTTCAACATTTTTACCGTTTATTCCACTTTTTCGGCCATTCGTGCCTGTCATCAAAGCCGTTCTCTGGATGGAATCTCGTTAATCCATTCATGCGAGTCACATCGAGGGCAATACTCCCTAGTACGTGATCTTGGCTTCGGCCGAGTGATCACCTATACGTACTCCATGGTGTGTGGCATTCGAAGAAAAAGAAAAATTTTTTTTAGGGGATTTATTTTAACTTTCATTATAAATAAAATATCGATGCTTACTAAAGAATTATTTTTACATAGTATTTAAAGTACTAAAATAGTGAACAAACTTCTCTCTAACATTAAAAGCATAATTAGGTGCTCTTCTTGGATCGACTGGCATATTGTTTAGTGCTTGTACAGAAATGTTAGGTTCTTGGATATGTACGAATGTTGGGTCAATTTTTTTAGTGCGTATCATGTTATGAAGTATGCAGGTAGCTTTTACGATTGATATGGCGGTAGGTACTTTAACTTCTAGAGGTCGAAACAAAACTCGAAATTTGTGTGCCAAATGTCCAAATGCGTTTTCGACCACACGTCTACTAACGCACAAATGATAATTAAATTTTTCTTTTGTATTGTCATACCGGGATTGTCTATACGGAAAAGGTCTCATTAAATATGGAGAAAGTGCAAAGGCTTCATCTCCAACTAAAACACACGGAACATTTTCATTCCCACCTGGTAATGGTCTGTCTGGAGGAACACTTAAACTTCCTGTAGCAAATCTCTGACCCATATTTGATGCCTCAAAGATGCCACCATCACTATTTTTTCCGTAGGCCCCCACATCTATGCAGATAAACTTATAATTTGGATCCACAATGGCCATTAATACAATTGAAAATTTTTTTAAATAGCAAAAATAGTTTGATCCGCTCTTTTGTGGACATTTAATTGTGACATGTTTGCCATCTATACTCCCGAGGCAGTTAGGGAATTGCCAAAGATCTTTAAAACCAGACATTGATTTTTCCCATAATTCTTTTGTCGGCTCTGGCATATAGATGGGCTTAAGCTTATCCCATAAAGCAGTACACACTTCTTCAACAATAATAGATACCGTGCTAAATCCCATTCTAAAACTGTGACCAATAGTTTTGTATGAATCGCCGGTTGCCAAAAACCTATAATAAGAATGATAAATATTATTTTGTTTTCTAGGCGATGAACTAAAAAAGAAGTGGAAGAACCTGCGAGATTGTTACGCTAAACATCTACGATCTGAAAGTACACATACAGGGCAAGCAGCTAAACGTATTGCACGTTACAAAACTTGGCCTTGGGCTGAACATATGGAGTATTTCAAAACATTTTTAAAATTTGCAGTAACAGAATCTAATGTATCCACTTTAATATCTGATGAATCAGAAATTGCAATAATAGAAGACAATACTGATAATAATGAATCCCCATCTATATCTCAAGCATCATGTAGTGCTACACCTATTTTACATAAAAAAAGAAAGGCTTCTGATATGTTACATCAAAAATCGTCAGTAGATTAGGTGCTATCCTATTTAGACAGAAGAAATTCAAACACAAAATTACCACATGACGACATCGATCTTACATTTTTGGGTTATGCAGCCAGTGTAAAAAAATTATCAGCTAGGCGTCAAACAATGTTAAAATTTAAAGTTGCCAAAATGATTATGGAAGAAGAAATAAACCAACAAAATGAACAAACTTCTACTTGTTCCTGGTATGAAGACATTACAAGCGAAGAAAATAATTAAATTATTTGAAATATTGTGTTGTATTCGTTTTATAAGAAAAGATAAATAATAATAATAAAATATACCTTAAAGTTACTACCAATCTTTCTTCTGCTCCAATCGGTTCCCTATAATGTGTATGATTTTTTGTTATATCATCTTTAATGAAATTCAATATCTCATCAAAACATTCAATATTCATTCTGAAATATATAAAAAATCTGTCTTCATTCATTCGAAGTTGGGCATATAATGTGTGGAATTCACCTTCTTCTTTTCTCTTTAGATTTATATCATGAATCCAAATATTTCTTTCTTTTCTATAATAAGTTATAAGACCGAAAGTTATTCTATTTGTATGCATATTATTTTTGTAATAATTACTTGGCTTTTTTATTACTGTTATCCTCTTCCAGCAGTGCTGCCAATAAAAGTACTTCCTCCTCAAATTGCTCCTCGTCGTCCGCAAACATTTTTTACCTTTTATATTAAAAAAAATTTCTTTCCTTAATGTGTCAGAATTTGATTGTAATCGTGATAGAAATCGAAGTATGTGCAGCCACCGCGATCGCTACCGCCACCGCGATCGCTCTGGTGTGTTCGACGCTTTTATCGCCACCGCGATCGCTACCGCTACCGCCACCGTGATCGCTGTGGTGTGTTCGACGCTTAAAATGTAAAAAAAAAGAAGAAATATTGAAAATGAAAAGGGTAGGTGAGGACGAATATAGTATAAGAATAAATGATAACTGTAAGATGGAAGAGTTGTAGATGAATCGGAATAACTTTAGAAAAATAATATTAATAATAATATAATATTAGATCATAATATGGGACGGGTTATGCATATACCTTTAGTGTTTGATGTGGTGTTAATAGTTATACTTGACACTTCATTGCTATTAAATAATTTGCATCATTTCTCTACAGTTCACAAGTAGTTCAAGTCCGGCCCTACTTCCTTTTACAGTGGTTGCCGCATTATTCAAATGTGAAAAGGGAAATCCCCTATGCGAGATCTCATACAGTATGCAAGTATCATCAAACAATAAATATACAAAGAAGGTGGGTCAGATTAAACCTGGTCATTAAAGTGTTGCGCTTTCAAAAAAATTTTTTGTTTTTTTTGTTGAATAAATATGGTTGATACAATCCTGTACTTTTGTAACTAAACTTTCTACCGCATTGTAATTAAAATATTAATAAAATTGTAGTATAAATCAAAACGAAATAATTGAAAAAGTTTTATTCCCACATACAAATAAATTTCAAATGAAACGAAATTTAATTTAATGATTGCACTTACAGAATTTAATTTATTAGCATTAGAGTACTAAAACTTTTTAATTAATTTATTAAAAAGTTGTAGGCGATTGAAAAAGATCAACAGAAAAATTGAATTTTAAGATCACTGAGAAAGCTTAATTGAAGAAGTTTTGCTTTATACCAACTTGTAGCCAACAGAGAAAGCACTCGTATAATTAACATAATGCAGAAAATTGTAAAAATAAAATTTTGTGGGTTAATATTATTTAAAACCAATATTGATTACAGAACGGCGACTTGTCGCGCCGCGTGCTTTCGAGGAACATCAGCTAGAAAGTATAAAATGAAAAATTTTCAAAATTCACAGTGATCATCAAAATTTGAAGACGACATCCTAAAATTAAAAAGTTGTCGACGATATTTTTGTTTGATAGATTTTGAATCAAACTGTCATTGCCAGGAAAACCATTTGATTACCTACCTTATTCGATAAAAGAAAAACATATTGACTTCTCGACAACAAGTAATTGAAAATTAGTTTATTCAAAATTAATTAAACATAAATAATCAATTGTTTTAACCAAGTTAAGTTAATATCCAATTAACGAATAATAAACAGTAGAGAGACTATATAGAACCTGCCTCACTTCTAAACCGTATTTTTTAAGTCCAAATGTAATTAATTTATATTTTGATTTTGATAGAAAACTTTTACTTTTTTAATTTATTTTTGTTTTTGTTCATTTTTACAATCATATTATAGAAACTACTAAAACTTTAAACATAATTATCTCGTAATCTTTGGCTAGAAGTGCGAAATACAAACAGAAAACAATATAATAAATAAAATCGATAATAACAAGGTGTTTAAAATAGATTTATTCAATTCGGTACAAAAGATCCAAGCAGGACCTACATAAATTTAGAAGAAAAACACAAATGGGTCATACAAGTTTGTTCCAAACTATTTGATGAAAAACAATGGTTTATGTTATGTCACTTTTCAACTTTTTAGCAAATCGACTGTTAACAATCGAAGCGACTCATAAATTTATTTTTACTCCAACTGGTTTGATAAAGTTTGTGGAAGTTGTTGATTAGATAGAAAATTGTGCAACAGAAGAATGCTAATTTTTTTGAAATGGGTTGCGATAAAATTTAAATACGAATCGATTTATGAAAGAGATCAATGGTCGGTTTTTAGGTTACCATTTATCTCAGTTTTCTTGTTAAAAAAGACATGTATACTGTAATAGATGAAATTGTTTATCAAAATCGACTAAGAATTTATTTTCTTATCAAGATGGATATTGAATACAAAGCAACAAAAGTGTCAAATGAAAACCGAAAATTTAAAGGAAATGAAAGCTTTAAGCTGACTTTTCGTTTGCTACCTTGTAATGAATGATTTTGCTTCGAGATATTGTTGCTTGCAACTTCATAACTTTTTTAATTAAACAATTTTATTGCGTTCGTAATTTAAATTTTATTCTTTTTTACATTAACACTTTTAACTTTCCCATCTCACCAAATATCAGGCCAAGCTACTTCTGTGGTCAAATTTAATGTTAAATCAATGAAAACCATGTTTCTGTGGAGCCGACTGCTATAAATTCAAGCATTGTACCTGTATTGTCAGCCGATACATTTATCTACAATGTGAATCCATCCGAAATTTTATTTTCCATGATAAATTATACTCATACTCGTACTTCCATTACTACTACCGTACTACCAACCTCAATATTGTTTCGGCATGTTATATCACTTGTTAGTTCTTGTTCGATACCCTGTAGGTACAACACAACAAATTACAGTAGGGAAACTTGGGTTAGTTGGCAAACTTTCACTTTTTATTTTTAATTTTAATTCTTATTTAATTCTTGATTTCAAACTGCGTGCCGGTCGAATTTGATGTCGAATTTAGAAATGATGAACAGATCAACTGATAATCGCATCAGATGATCAACGGATAAACTACTTATAATGCTTCTCATTAATCTGCATTAATCTAAAGTTGGAGAACTTTATAGTAGAAACTCTCCCATCTGAATATTTTGTTATTAATATACTATCCCTAATATTAACAAATTAGTTACAACCTATGGGTCGCCTCGTGCGGTACATCAACTTATAATTTTACATCTAGGAGTTTGAGATCTGATTTTTCTGGTATTTCAAAGCAGTTTATAAAATAAATCTGCAATTGCTGAAAGCAATCTTAACCAGAGCAGGATTATAAGCCTGTTTTATTTAAACCACGTTCTTAGGTTTTTTAGCCATGAAATTCGTCTTCTTCTCGGTCCTCTCTTCCCATAGAACTTACTTTGGAGTATCAGTTCAAGTTGCTTTCTCTTGATTTGATTCATGTCACTTTTTTTTCATTTGTTCTAGCAACTCTTTGTTCGTTATATGTGCCGTCTATGGTATTCTCAATATATGTCGATACAGCAACATCTCAAATGCCTCGAGTTTCGGCATGCTACATGACGCCTCTGTTACACTCTAAAAGTGATTTGTCGTCGTAACAAAATCATTAGCAACTATAGTCTCAACAGAGTGTTTTGTTGCTACAACAAATTTTGGTACACGTCGTTTCGGCAACAGCAGTTCGGCGAAAGCGATTCGGCAACGTATATTCGGCGACGGTCAATTCGGCGACCTTAAATTTGGCTATGCTACTTTCGGCGATTCCAATTCGGCACTGGCATTTCGGCGATTCTCACTCGGCGACAGAAAATTCGACTACGTCGATTCGGCGACGGAAAATTTATTTAAGTGTTAAAATTTATTAAGAATATTAAAAAAATTTATTTTTTATTTTTAAATTGAAATTTATTTTCATATATATCACAGGTAGCATAATTATACATACTTTTTAAGCAATTAAATATTATAAATTAAATATTATGATAAAAATAAAAAATAAATTTTTTTAATATTTTTAATAAATTTTAACACTTAAATAAATTTTCCGTCGCCGAATCGACGTAGTCGAATTTTCTGTCGCCGAATGAGAATCGCCGAAACGCCGAAGCCGAATTGGAATCGCCGAATGTCGGGTCGCCGAATTGACTGTCGCCGTATCAGAATCGTCAAAATGACGGTGTCCGAACAAATTGTACCCCGATAAATCCTACCTTTAAAAAAAAAATGTTTTAAAACGTACCTGGGATCACAGGGCTCATGGGATTTTTGTAACTTAAAAAAGAAAAGGGTACAAAAATATTCCCTGGTCTAGCTCAGTGGCTCACCTGTCGAAAATGTTGAAAATGAGGGCGCCAAGTAATTATAGAAGAAGTCACCAGGTGAGATTAGGTAATTACTAACCTTGGTACTTCAAAACGAACAAAAAGGTAGGAAAATTAAAGTAACATACAGGAGCGAGAACAGAGTTTAATGTAGATAATTCAAATTTACAAATAAAGAAATTAAATAATCCAAAATTTATCAAAATTAATCAAAATTAGATAAAAAAAAATTATAGTAACCGAACGTAAACTGAATAGAGATAAAAATTCAGTCGGTACGCAAAATGTTAATAAATACTGAATTGCACATAAATAACCATTTACTTAGGTAGTTATATTTAAATTAAAAAAATAATTGTCGTACCTACCACGAAGAATTGCAATTCCTTTATGATAAGTAAGATAACCACACCTCGACAGGGTGTGCCCGGGTATCTTTAATTTTAATAAGATCCGAAATTTTGCGTAACGCTTCACAACTAAAATTTAAATTACGTTTCGGATTACTTCCCAAATCAAATTAATTTAAAAAATTATTCACTCCTGAATCAACAATTTCAAATATACAAAATTTACTACCTCTAATTCGGTAACAACGACAATGAAAATTTAAAAATTATCAAACAAACACACGAACATAGATTGGTTATTCTTCCTTCTTGACGTCAAAATTAATCTTCCCGGCTTGATAGAAATTAACGGATGACCAACGATAAAACGGTTCAACAAATAAAATCTCTACGAAATTCGAAAACGTTATCAAACAATATCAAAATTTCAGGTAGATGTATATCCACATGGGTTTAAAAGATAACCAAAATAAAGGAAAACTAAAACGTCTGACCTTTGGATGAGATGTTGGAGTCCTATGGTCGCTTGATTTTGATCCCAAATATTCCCTCTTTGGATCCCTTCTGGTAACAATATCTACAAGAGGATGAACCAATCTTTCCGGAAAAACTTCAGCAAACGGTATTTCTTCCAGGAAAGTTGCCAGGTGTGCTCGTAAAGGTGCAAGTAAAGATAAAAAAACCCAAAATTTTACAGTCTTCCAGAATGGAAGCACAACAAGCCACACAGAGGCTATAAATCTTCGTGGGAACAACAGGTAATCTACTACTACTCTCTTCCAAACTCTTCACAAAAATCAGACAGGACAAAATACACACAAAACCAACCAATTGGACGACACAGAAGGCAATTATTTACAACATATTCAAAATTAACTCAAAATTACATTCACCCATATTAAATCAAAAATTAAGATTATTATCCGCCACATTTTTCCTGTGTGACGGCGATAACTCTCCAAAATTTAAAATCAATATATGCATTGCCATCTATAAACAACCAAAAATAAATAATAATGAAAATTCTTGCAGAATAAATTACCCTACAGAAATTTCACGTAACAAAATTTTATGCTGGCACAACAATGTTTTTTGTGTTTAGATCAAAATATTTTTACAAACTTCATAAAATTTGTTGTAACAGCAAAAATTCTGTTGAGGCTATAGCTACTAATGATTTTGTTACGACGACCAATCTTTTTTCGGAGTTTAGTGTCCATGTCTCTACGCCAAATAATAGCACGGGAAACACGTAGCATTGGAGGAGTCTGGTTCTGGTGTTCATATTGAATTCCCGGCTCTTTAGCAATTTATCCATTGCTGGCGGAAGTTTGATTTTTTGGCTCCCCCTCCAGAATAATCAATTTCAAAAATGTTTCAATCTTTTCATGATGCATTTGGGTCCCCTATATCTCTGCCCCTCGTGTCGTGATGTCTCTCGCATTGTAAGTAGTTCCGTAACTGCACATATTCCATTACTAGATATTAAGGAAGAATTCAAATGGGTTGACTTCAGTCGATCACAAGCATCGGTTTTCACAAGAAAATTACACAAAATTTATTTTTAAAATCCAAAAACCAATCCAAAATAATTTTTCCAATTTAAATTCTATTAAAATAACTTCAAAAATAAAACTTTAATATTGTAAAATGGAACGGCGATAGTCTGCACGGCTCATCACCCAGGTGCGACGCGCGTATACAAATTTTGCTTTTCCTTTCCAATTTTAATTTTATTAATTTAATCTATCCACACCCAATTCTTTTGATATCCAAATTTTTAATTTATTAATTAACATCCAAATTATCCACTCCAATTAAGAATTAATATCCAAATATTATCAACCTTGATAACAAAACGCAGAATCCAAAAATATCAAAAATTCTCACCAAAAATAACTTCTTTATTTGTTAATCAAACAAATCAAATCGCACAAATTCAAAAATAATCATAAAATGCCAAAAACTATGCAAAAATCTCAAAAATTAACAAGAGCGCAACGGAATACGTCCGCTCTCGACAACTACGCCGGCAAAAAGCCCCCACTTCCCTACAAATTCTACCAACCTTCACAATTTCGCCCATAATTGCGAAATTCAAAATAATTATTTACAAAATTAAACTTAAATATTAAAAATTAACAAAAATAAACAAATTCCACAATACATATCCAAAATGTAACCCTAGGTTACCGCAAAATTAGCACCCTCGGCCTAGGGCAGCAAAGTTTTATTGATTACTCAGCAAAGATTAACCCTCAGTGATCATGTATCGGCAGAATTCTTCTCATCCTCAGCCACTTTTGTAAATCATGCGTCTTTATATACCCGTATACTGATTAACCTAAGCCCTACGGGGTAAATATCTCAAAAATTTTGTATACACTTGTTTGAAATTCTCTTGGAAATCGTTGACATTCTGTAGATTGGAACTTATTTGGAAATCATTGGAATTTTTTGGAAATTCATCCGATTCTTAGAAATCCCAGGAAATCGTTGGAATTCCATATCCGGTGTACAAAATGTTTTGAGATACTTAACTCTTAGATTAGCCTTCCCAAATGAAAAAGTCACGGGTCGCCACTGGAAATCAGGCACTATCAAATAGCTAGAGCCAACGGAACTCTAGTTGAACAATTCCTCATGATCTCGAAGTGAACAATCTAACTAATGTAGCATTTCACAAATCAATAATTACCAAAATGTAATTATGTGTTAATAAACTCTAAAAAATGGAGCTGGAGTTGTAACTAATCCACAGCTTCAAAAACAACAGTTAGGCAGAAATAATCCAATACCTGAAGGTGGGATAACATTCACAACATATTATGAAGGTCAACAACTCACTTGGAGTAGACAAATCAAAACAAAATCATAAATCATAAGAAATCAACAAACCAATTAATTGTTAAAATTAGCGGTTCTATGTAAGCACCTCGACAGCAAATACGCCAACGCGCGACGGTAAATATGTCGGCGAAAATTACCGTTTTTATTATAGCACACAAATTTTCAATCGTTTGAAATAATTATTAAATTACTGATAACCGTCATATTTGACCACTTGACATATAAATAATACAAATGACATTAAAAGAAACCGTAGTCCGCAGGTACTTCTTTCTTACAAGAAAGGTTTAAAATACCGACCGACAAAATTAAATACTTTTTAGATATGGAAAAAAGCTGCTGTCAAACTTTCGAAATGTATTGCACGTCATATGACAATTATTATGAAAATTTTCGAATGTATTGTTATATTTTTACAAGCTACCTTGCAAATTTTCACAAAAAATAGATAAATTAAGATTTCAGTTAATGTCTTCAGTAATTATTGTTTCCTCACCAATATTTTTTGTATTTTAAAAGCTCTATTAGCACACAAAATTTTATATCAATCGGTTAATCATTTCCGGAGATATTTCCGAAGATTACTGTCTGTTTTCGCAAAAAAACTAATTTTTTTTCATGTTGAATTCCTGATTTTTATCAAATGATTCCATACGCTGTCAAGTCCTGTATGGGTAATATTCCTACATACAAAATTTTGTCTAAACTAAGAACAAAATTTGACCGACAGACCGACATAGAAATTTTTTTTTTATTTTTTACAAATCCTTTCGTTTCTAAATACGTTGATCTCGAAAATGTCAAATAAAAAACTTATTTATTTTTCAATTACCATACCTCCAAAACAAAATTTATTTTTTTCTGATTGGAGGTAAAAAGAAAAAGTGAGTATTTGTGTGTTTTTTTAGATATGAATCTTTTTTTAATATAAATTTTAAACAAAGTAATTGATGACCATTTTTTATTACTGCCATTGTTGGGGTCGCAGAAAATAAGCATGAAAATTTGAGAGTCGCGTCATAGAAAGGTTAAAAACCGCTGGTATATACAACGAAGTTGGCCACCCCTGCTATATACTATTGGAAAGGGGACAATTTTCCAGAAAACGGCATTTAAAAATAAAAAATTTTACATATAAAATCTCATGCATAACATAGTGGGAAGAGCCAAACTGCTAATAATTTAATATAATTTAGTCACTTTAGGGTGACTTCGCTACGCTTCGGGCCGCTTTGGCCGGCACTTACTCGCTAAAATCATCTCTGAAATTAATCCACTTCGACTGGGAGGCCCAGAGAGCCGTTTCCTCTTTGTCTAGAAGACAGAACTATGTGAACGTTTTTGAAAGGAGTCGTATCGTATAAAATCGTGGATCGTTGCGCTGCGGCAGTTTTTTCGGTCTCCGCCTTTAGGCTAGGAGCAAAGTTGCCCTAATGTGGACGTCGCGCCGTACTAATAGTAATCTTGGGAGAAGAAATTGAAAAATTTGTAGTTTGTCGAATCCCATCGGCAGTTCGGTAAATTTCTCGTGTGACGGAAATCACTAAAACTGAATCAGAATACACGTACCGCCAACAAAAATTTGTTGAAAAAACAAACAAATTTAAATTTCACAAATAAGTTCAAATACAAAATAAAATCAAAATTTCAAAATGGTCACATAATAATAAAATTCTAAAACAAAATATTTTTTTAATAAAAAATTTCAAAACTTTACAAATTATTTTCGTTCATCTCTTAATAAATATGTAAACTTTTTGGGATATTGGACCAGGATAATTAATAGATTATTTAGATAATCCCGAAGAAGCCCACAAAAAAGCTGGGCGAAACGTCGACAATTTAATATATATTGTTTTAATTATCCTGGTCCAAAATCCCGAAAAGTTTACATATTTAATAAAATTCAACTTTAAAAACTCAAAATTTAAAATTGATTTTGGAACAGGACATTTTGTTTTTGGACAAACTTTTACATATTTTAATAACGATTTTGCTAAAGAAATAACTGAAATCTACTGTGAACTCTTTACCTAGGTACTCTAAGCTCTAAAATATGTCTTCTCAAGGACCTTTCTTACTTAATAGTGAAATATTAAGAAGTTAGAAAGGGAGATCTTTAAGCCCACGTAAAACATCCTCGAAGCCGGCAAAAGTCAAAAATTACGGAATTAGAAATATGGAATCTTGCAGTCTGAGCACTCATTAAAATCATCTCTGACGCCGCCCAAAGTTGTAAGTCTAGAATGACAAGAATATGTTTTTAAGTTTTAATTCAAATAATTTTATGGTTGAACAAATTAATATGAAACAACATCCATAGTAGCTTAAATAACTATTAAAGCTTTAGATACATTTTTTTGTAAAACTTCTATGTCTAGAATTTTGATTTAAATGTTTCTATCGTACTTAATACTAAAACTACAATAACGGATGCACATCTTATCAACGAACACACAGTCCTACACAGAACCCTTTGTGTTGGAAAGTGTTCAAAACAATTGGGCTTTGTCAGCTTACCATTATCTAGTAGCTCCCTCTATGCGACACTTATAATCATACTGACCAACCCAAAAGATATAATCGTTTCGTTTCTGAAATTTTGGATAAAATTGAAATAATTTCTTTATCGTCGAGCTTGGAAATTACCTAACCCATTATGCAAATAGAAAAAGTTTCTTGTAAGTTTCCACATTTATCTCGGTTGAAAATGGCGGTTTATATCGCATAATAGCGCATTATAATGACGACCATTTTTTTCTGTTTACTTTTTCTGCAAGCAACATCGTTTTTATGATACAACATTGATCTTGGCAATTCATAAAAAGTTTGATGTGCTGTTGATTCTGGAACACCACCACCACTTCAAATGCACACGAACGGAAAGTTTCTTAGAAAATGTTGGCCTCCATTCAAAAGCACAGTTACGTGACGTACGTTTTTCTTTTTTCGTTTCAATTACCCGCTTTTAGTAACTTTTAAACTCGTTAAGAATTAAACGGATTTTTGCGAAGGTTAAAAATTATGTATCCATGATTTATTATGATCGCAGTTTCATAAGGAGAGCTGAAAAAATGTATTTTATTTGTTATCAGATATTAGAGCAAGCCGAAACGATTTTAAATGAAATGACAAATGATTTAGTACGAAAAAAGAAGCATTTGTCAAATTTGTCGGAAGTATAATAAGAAATATAAGGAATAATTTTTTAAAGTTTCAGATTTTCATTTCTCGAGAAATTTTTTAAATTAAACACACTTTTGTAATTTAAGGGAAAATGAAGATCTAATTATCAAACCAATACGGTATCTGAATTCAATTATTAAGGGTCACTTCATGATTATTATTAAGTAAATGTTCTGCAACTAGAACTAGAGCACCCAAGCTTATATATTTATTAATCTTATTAACGCAGATAATAAGTCCATTCTGTTGGCAGTATGTGTGCTCGACGTAAATACTTCAATAGTGTGTTTTAGTAGGCGGAGCTACTCGCAGTTCACTTCTTATTGTAAATTTATTTAAAAGTTAATTAAAGTCGAATTTAACCTAAAGACAATTATCCCAGTTTTCTAGATCAGTAATTTTCGAGTTTGGTGGCAGCGCAGGGATGCATTTAATTTATTTGAGTTGTCCAAGAGCTGACGACAAAAATCGACAAGAGTTTAGTAATGGCCCATAACTTAATATGACGTAGTATTCAGGGTGTACATGAGTCAGCACCCACTCGTAAGGTCAGGTAGTGGAACACCTGGCGGCGGCACGCTTTGATGAATGTAAAATTGCACCATGCTCTACAAGTGCTTAGTAATAATGGAAAATTTGCAACAAAGTAGTTTGTAGTATAAAAAAGGGGTCAAAGTGGTCAGACCGCGTTATTGTGGAACGCTGCGAGTCAGCACGCTATATAAGTTGTCGCCGGAACGATTTCGGTGCAAGAGCTTAGTAACGACTGAAAATTGCTGTACTGCTTTATTATTATATATAATTTAATAAAAAAGCAGTCAGATCACAAATTAATGAACAGAGGTAGTCAGCAGTCGTTGAAAGTGTGGATATCGAATCGCGCGTTTTCGGAGCGGGTAGGGTTATATTAATTTCTTACTTTATAAAATTACAAATTGTAATAGAAAACATTTTTTTAATATCAATATGAAACACCATGTTATATACTAAATAATATTTTTTTAAATTAAATTAAATTTTTTAAACAAAGTCGGCATCGCTATTGCTTTCTTCGTCGTTCGTGTCGGAATTGGTTTCATGGATGTCGTCTTCTTGTTCACATTTAGACTGAGAATCTATAAAAAAACAATTGAATATTACAAACAAGATATTTGTAACATAATCATTTGTAAAAGTATAGATTTGCAATTTAAATTTACCTTCATTTTCATTTGGTGATGATTTCAACGGTGATGTAAATGTAGTGGTACCTTTTAACGAATAATGTACCTGTACATGTTGGACAATGGGATTTATGATGCCGAAACTTTACGGGTAAAACAGCACCTTTACGGTACCGCATATTCAAATATAATCTATTTAATAAAATTTCAATAAATATCCGATACATTTTCGGGGTAATTATTTAATAACATGCTTGTCTAACGGAATTTTTGCCATTTTATAAAATGTATTAATATTTTATTTTAATTTAATAAACGACTTTTAATAATGCGTTTAACTGGGCCGCCACGTGATAAATAAAAAACCAGTTTTTATCACTAATAAAAATTTTAAAATACAAATATTCAATTTGAAATATTTATAAATTAATTTATCTTTCAAAAATGAAAACAAAACAATAACTTTCAATATTTACAGAAGTAAATATTCCACAACATTATGTACTTCTTAAATCAATTATAAAAATATTATATTAAATAGTAACAAAACAGTTAAGTAAAAATCATATCATTACATATTAGATACTGAATTTTTAGCAACCAAACCATTACTGTTTCAACTGCACTGTATAGGCATCAATCCGGTGAAGTAAAAATCGTACCTTCTAATGACTAATATACCTGTACATGTTCAACACTGCATTTATGGTACCGAAACCAAACGGCTAAATCCACACCTTAACGGTACCGTATGTTCAAATATATTTTAGTTACTAAAATTTCAATACACAAACAATACAGCTTTTGTCTTCGTAGTAACGGTATGAAAATATACACATCGAAACTATACCTGAAAAGTACAGTGTAAATATGAATTAAAATTTATGTGCCCCTCAGGTACCTTTTTGATACTTAATTTGCAGGTATGAAAAAATATGTACATATTTGTTATACTTCAATGGTACACCGGTATAAAACCAACGTTGGTGATACTTGTTAATCCACACGTTAAGCGACTGCTGACTACTTCCGTTCCATTAATTTGTGATCTGACTGTTATTAATAATAAAGCAGTACAGCAATTTTTAGTCGTTACTAAGCTCTTGCACCGACATCGTTCTGGTGACAACTTATATAGTGCGCTGACTCGCAGCGTTCCACAAAAATGCGGTCTGACCACTTTGACCGATTTTTTTATACTACAAACTACTTTGTTGCAAATTTTCAAATATTACTAAGCACTTGTAGATCATGGTGCAATTTTACATACATCAAAGCGTGTCGCCGCCAGGTGTTCCACTACCTGACCTTGCGAGTAGGTGCTGACTCATGTACACCCTCAATACTACATCATATTAAGTAAAGGGCAATTACTAAACTCTTGTCGATTTTTGTCTCCAGCTCTCCGACTATCAGAAATCCCAATTTTCTGGATTCGTCAATACCAATTAATTTATTCAAACAATCTTATATGTTTTATAAATTATACAGAAGGATTCACAATAATACCGTTATACCCGACTGATATACTTGAGAGCTAAAAATAATGTAAAATGTTTTATGCCTACGCAGATTTCGCTTTCTGCAAAAGCGATTACTCTTCCAAGATTTTTACTTATTTTGTTAACTTTAAAGTAGAATATCTAATATATTGATATGCTTAGCATAATATCTGCATGTTGAGCGTCTTTGTATCCGAGTGGGCAAACATAACTAAAGTACATAATATTATGCATATTATGGATTTCTAAAGAAATAAATGCCGATTCTTTGCTTGCCGACATACAAAGCTGACATTATGTGATTGTTAATTTGCACTCGCACAATTTTCTGAGACTGTTGACATATTATTTTATATTAAATCGGAGGTTTTGTAGAAATTAAATTTTTTTAGTGACGAGGATTGTCGTTTTTCCGATATGCATAGTAAGATAGAAATATTTAAATGTTCGTCAGTTTTTAATACTTTTGCTTCCTGTTCTTGTAGCTTTCGGGTATTTGATGAATTTACTATTTTTAGTCTAAGTATCTGCAAATACTTGTTTGTGACATATGAAACCTTTCGTAAACATACTAGTTATTTTTTTACAAGTTAGTCTGCTTTATGGGTTTTCGAATAAAATAAAACTTGTTTTGTTCCAATATTTATAATCTATCAAAACTTATTGTTTTCCAATTTCATTTACAGGTGGTAATAAAACGTCAAATTCATGTTAGTTATTAAGTTTCGTGTAAAGGCAAAGTTGTAAACGATATTATAGGGTGTAGTGGTTTTATGTATAGTATGTGAATAATATGTATATAACAACATAATTGTATTGTACAAAATATGCTGTTTATATTTAGAAGCTGTAACTTTAAATTGATTTTCACCAGTATAAACATAAAACGTTTATTAATTGCTAAATGACTAAAATATATTTACAGTTCAAGTTAACAACAATAGAGCAATTACCCTACTAATATTTACACTAATTCTAAATCACACTACAATTATTAACAATCACTTAACAATAAGTCTGTATTTATATAACACCCGGTATATTTCATAATCACTCAGATATTTATATCAAAATACATCTTTCTAGAAACTTCTACAAACTTCCAGGAACTTCTGTAAACTTCTATAGACTTCTAGAAAGATCTATACTGAAAATTCAGCAGTATTTAAATATTAACAACTGGTTATCATATATGAGTCATCAAATGAATTGTTACATCATTACATTAATCATCAAACATAATTAACCATTATTGTTTCGTAACACTGATTTTGTTACTCAAGTAAATAAATTGAAATTAGATTCCTAAATATTTCAAAATCGGCTCTTTGCAGAGACTATGTTGTCTATATTAGGACCAGGACTGCAAGCATTTTATCATATTCTGATTAATATAAAATCTAAATATAGTCTCCTTGTATTGGAGGTCTTTCGTTTCCGGGGTCATCTCTCTTATTTCAGTACCACATCAGTAACAACCTATATATTCATGAATTTAGTCATAGATGTCGGATCTAGAATCCTTTCTTCGAAATTATTCGCAATTTTAAAACAGCTCAGAGAATATTTTAAGAATTAATGTTGAAAGTGATGTACTGATTTTAAAAATTGTTTACAGGTCTTAAGAGTGATTTACCGCTGCAGAAGGTAATTTACTTTTAACATCAAGAACTCACTTTGCGTTGGTTTCTTAGTTTATTATTGAAGTAATCAAAACTGCAATTTACCGTAAAATTGCAATACATGTCAAATTAAAATCTGACAAGATCAATAGTTTAATATCAAAACTAATATATGCTCACAGTAATAGTGACTTCGGCTGCTCTTCGATAGAAGACAGCCAGAGGTCAAGGCAAACAGGAGTTATCCTAACCTAAAGTGGAAGAAGAAGAAAAAGAAAAAAATTTATTATTTTAGTTTTTTTACCTTTACTTTTTTTTATTAGCACACTTTGCTAAGTAGGAAAAGTTTAGGAGAATATTTTTAGTGAATACAGTCGGTTTTGACAAACGCAACCACGGCAAATCTTGGATCCGCTCTAAAATTTAGTTTTGCAATCTCTGCAGAACTGTTAGATGAAATTACTTGTGGTCAATTTACCTTGGGAATCAAATTACCTAAAACCCAATCACTTAGTACCAAAATTTACAATTTAAATATTCAAGTTATATTATTGGGAAATAATAATCAGAAATAAAAATACACTACTGGCGAAAGGAATGGATTTTCTACCACGAGACTGGAATAAATAGGCTGCAATACTAAAAAATTAAAGAAATCGGAACCAGAATTAGAACGAAGAAACAATAACTGAGGAAATGGAGGTCGTCCTCCAAGATAATGGAGGATTGGAAAGGGGGTAGAGTTGGTAGAGCCCATTGCTGCCACTACAACTTGTTGGCGGGAAAACCAGCAAATACAAAAATATTTACAAATTTCTATGAAATTATTTATTTGTTACAGAACAAAATCAATTCCATAAAAATTAAAAAGAGGATTTTGGAACACGACAATATATAAATATTAAATAAATCTTTTAAAACATTCTTCTAATAGTCAGAACTCTAAATTACGAATGTAGAAAGTTGAAATTATATACTTGAAGTTAAATTTTGTTATAAATTATAGTCCTGAAGATGGTGTACCTTGCGTCACCAAAACGTCGACGATAAACCTTGTTGTTTAATTTAATACTTTCCACTAACCCGATATTCTATTTATTATCTAATTTTTGGACGAGAACCTTTTGATCAATTTTGTTATAAGTAACTATTAAAAAGATTCTGCTTCTGCTAATACTCAGATTTTACCAATATAAGTCGTACTGTTTCTAAATTTATTACAAAATTAAATAATTATTAACGGTCAGCATAATTATTTGTCGGCATTAATTCTGTTGGAGTTAAAGCCTTTTTCTTTTAAATTAAATGTACCATCGGCATCATGTCGGTATTATTACTGGTTGGCGTATTTGCTGTCGGCGTATTTGTGTTTGCGTTTTTACAAGAAATTATAATTATCTGGACGATGTTGAATAAATCCATCAATGGTATTTAATACACTAAATATGCATACATTTGCCTACCGGTCCGAGTAGAGTGAAGTTGGTGATCTAATATTATTATTTGGTTCAAATTTTATTGACTAAATGGAGAAAGTTTGTTGGTCGCTTTGAGGATATTGGGTAATTTTTCAAATGCCTTTAACATAATTTTGACCAGAATCTTTATTTTCTATATTAGAAAATTTATTTTAATATACATATTTCAACAAATAAATTCAACAGATAAACCGACCCACATGCGACGATATAAAACTTATCTTGGGATCTTTTCAATTTCAACTTCATCGAATTTATAATTCCAAATTCAATTTTAATCTTCTTAATCTCTAATTTATTAATCCAAATCAATTATCAACATCATTCAAATTATGTCCAAATTTTATCCAATTTAAGGACAAATAAATTCAAAAATAATTAATTATTTTATGATTTTGTTTTACAAGCGGTTAATTAATTATTTTTTACTTGAAACCTTTTAGAAAAATTAGTTGTCAATTAATTATTTTAGACTTGAAACGTTTTAGAAAACTGATAAAATACCTGACGATGCTATAAAAAGCAAAACCGGTAGAAAATAATTTCTTTCATGATTTGCCCGCTGCGTGGGACTATCTTTGGCAAAAATCTGATGGCGGGAAACCGAAAAAATCTAAATTCTAAATTACAAATACGTGCTACTACAAAAATTTTAGGTATTAAAAATTAAACATAATTAAAAATTATAAAATGTACAATTTATACTCGAAATGAATGGGGATTTTGGAAACACGACAATATACATATTACAAAATTTATTAAATCGTAGGCGAAGAGACTATTAAATGATGTAAAAATAAAATTATTGAAAGGAATTGAGAACAAAAATAAAAAATATGAAAGAAACGCCGTTTGAAATTACTTTTATAATTTACTTATTGAAAAATAAACACACACTCCTTTGATCTCCTTGGTTATTAATCATCAAGGAAAATGTAAAAAAGAGATAATTAATGTTCAAATATTCTACAAATTTGTCGTTGCCATTAATCAAAGAGCTCTATCATTATTAAAGAGAAGATTTAGAACGTTGATAGTGTTTTGAGTAACATAAAATTGATCGCATATAGTGAGTGAGAGTGGTCTTTGCCTTTTAGCATCTTTGACAAAAAAATCGTCAATTCAAGAAAAGCTTATTTCTCAAGTCGCTAATCTTTCTAATTACTGGCATTTTTCATTGATAACCCTAAAAGAAGTTATGAAACTAAATTTTCCTTTAACTGGATTTGCTTAAATTTTTCACTCAGTCATCAAAAATTCAGAATTGTTCATATTTTCTTTTTCTGAATTTTGCATTTAACCCGTCGTTGGTACTAACATTAAGAACATAAATCGTATAAATGATATCGAATTAATCTGATATCATTAATAGCTTCATTCCCGCATAATTATTATTGTCTTACAAAGTTGACAATACCGATAAAGTGAGTGTCGCGCTACCCGCGCAATATTTTTATCACCACCGGCCGCAATGTTTTCAATTCAACATGGCGCATAAATTAATTTCGTAGTTGGAAGAAACCGAAGAACAATTGATAGTGATAGTGATAGCGATATAAGCATTAGTACACACCAATCTAATACTAAAAAATATTCATAATAATGATATACAAATAATACTGTCGTTTACAGTGTACCAATCACGTCGAGAAATTAAGTGTATCAACGACGGGTTAATAACTTAATGTAGGTTTTCCTTTAAAAATGAAAATTAAAGTATGCCGACCGGAATGTTACATCGAATAATTTTTAATTGAAATTTTCTATTTTCTTATAAAAAAATCGCAGGGTAAGTTTTTCTTACTATATTTTTCATATTTTGCCCAACTTCTTCTTTTTTATTTAATTCACCCTTGCGGAAAAACTTACTCACATATTAAAGCTTGACAAAACGCTCCCCTTTCACGTCTTAGCACTTAATCAAAATATCCCACTCGGAAAAAGTTATTTTTCAAGTTTCTGTTAAAAATACGAACCTTTGACATGTTTTATTTTCGAAAATTTGGCAATTAGGTATTTTAACTGATTAATAAAAAGAAAACAGCATTGTGGTTAATTCCATTATTATCAATAGGAAAATCTTGTTTTCTTATAGACATTCCATTATCTGTAACTATCAACCTTTCAAGTTGTTAATTACAAACCCGAGACCTTTTTACGTCTTTTCCTAGTCCCTGCCGTTATTACTTACGCCTAGCAAGTAACTGTGTCAAAAGAAAACTCGATAAAAGATGCATCTCGTGCAATTTGTAGTAAGTTAAACCAATTTTATGGTTACTTAAACTGGACAATTTAGACGCTCAATTTAATTTGCAGAATTACTCAAATACTAATTTTACAAACATTGACCAACAGTGACTATGAATAAATTAATTCTGTTAGCGGGTTAAGCTCTTGTGCCTTCCTCAAAATTCACGAATAAGCAAATAATCTTAAACAAAGTAAAATATTTTCAAAATTTCGCAATTTTTAAACCACACGTTTCACTTTTAACTTTTATAAGTTACAAATCTGTAGTTATACTTCTCTAAGTGTAAAAACAAATAATTTAATCAAAATATCGAAAAGAAAAAGTTCTACGAAACTTTTAATAACAGAAAACCTATCCCATGCGTGAGATAGGTTTGATTATTATTAATCAAAAATTATTTCTTTCTTTTATAAAAGATCTTCCTTCTATTCGCTGCCTGACGACGGTCATCCAGGAAGTCGAAATTGTTTACCAAGTTGCATTTCCTCTTACAAGAAAACATTAAGTCTCTTACCATTTTCCGGCTTTATTCCAACAGCAATCGAGAGTCGTGGCTACTCAGGAAAGTTAAAAGTAATTTTTTATTTTGCGATTTTTGTTTTCTTGTAAATTTTGTTTTTGCTCCTCATTTTCTTCTTCCGGTTTACCTTCACAATTTTCTTTATTTTCTTCCTGCTGCCCATTTCCAAAGTTTTTTATTATCTTTTTGTCAAATCGTTTTCAACTTCTGTTACATTTTTGTTTAAATCTGTTATATTTTTGTCCATATTTGGTATTAGTTTTAATATCTCCATTATCGTCATTTCAGTTTCCTTCATTGTTTATTACAGTCAAACTTCAAAGATCCGTCAAAATTATTTCTATACTGACAAAGTGTGGATACGTTACTAAAAGCTTTACATCTTTTAGCTTTTTTTAAATTTTTATACGCTGCTTAGACTGTACGTCTGAGCTTTTTAGGGTATTCTAGTGCAAGCTATTCCAGGGCGGCAGAGCTCTAAAAAGAGCTTTATTCTTTAATAAATGGGCCGATACAAACTCAAATTCTAACAGAAAAAACTTCCCGATTAGGCCCTGCTTACATGTTAGTACTAGAGGGTGTTCACCCCAGACCACCCGGTTTACATTTTGACAATAATTTTGACAGTTAACTTTCAAAGTAACGTAAAAGTTGCTACTAAACTCTGAACAGTAAGGTACTTAAATAAATGTTTTTCCAAACTTGAATATTCTCTAAACCAAAGGTTTAAATTTCCCTCATTTTTGCTTAAAAATTCAAATTTCTCGGTTTTTCCTGGCGAAATTTGTAAAATTATAAATCCCCTTTCTTCTACAAGTATTCTAAAAGAGTGAAAATCCTGCGATATGCACTGGAGGGTGTTCCACAACCCCCAGACCCCCCGGTTAACAATTTTAACTTCATATTATTTTCATAATTAACTTTCAAAGTAACACAGAAAGTTGCTGCTAAACTCCGCGAGCAATAAGGTAATTAAATAAATATGCTTTCCAAGTTTTAATTTTTTCTAGCCGAAAGTTCAACTTCCCTAATTTTTTATTACAAATTCAAATTTCCCAATTTGGATTATTATTGGACAAATATTTTTAGTCCTAATCTTATGTGCGTGAAGTAGCCCCCCTTTTGTGGAAAACTAAAATTTTTTTTTTGTATTGTGTTTTATTCAGTTTGTATTGTTTGTATTGTAAATCTTTTTTTCATTTCGCGAAACATCAAGTTATAAATCGCGAAAAACCATTTTATGCGCTGGCCCCCCTTTTTCGAAAATTTTGAAATTTTTTCTTTGTATTGTGTTGTATTCAATTTGTATTGTTTGTATTGCTAAAATTTAACATTAGTCGCGTAAATCGCGAAACAAAATTTCGCGCTGGCCCCCATTTTCGAAAATTTTGAAATTTTTTTTTGTATTGTGCTGTATTCAATTTATACTGTTTGTATTGTTAAAAATTAAAGTTTTAAGTTTAATATTAACCGCGTAAATCACAAAACAAAAGTTTGCTCTGGCCCACTGCCTAAGCTGACTCAAAATTTCAAAATTATTTTTGTATTTGTATGCAATTTATTTTGTGTTGCAATGCAATTTGTATCGTAAAAATTAAATCCTCCTCTCTGGCCGTACAATCATTATTTTGTTAAATTATATATTTCAAAAAATTTTATTTGTTCAGTAATAAAATTATGTAGGTACACTACTTATTATTATCAAAAATTATATTTCCGTTTCGAAACGGCTTGCGGTCGAACCGTCTTTGTTCCGAACCGTCTTTGCTCCGAACCGTCCTTGCACCGAACCGGCTTGCGCCGTAACGTCTGCGCCGTAACGTCTGATACGAAACGTCCGCGTCGAAACGTCCGCGTCGAAACATCCGTACCGAGAAGTCTCTATACCCAAGAATTTCAAATTAGTGGGACAATACAGCAACATTTCTTCTTTTTCAAGTGCCATACACTATGCAGTGCGTAGACCAGCGGTTCCGAATTAGCTTTGGCCGCAGAACCTTTGCGCGAAGTAACAAATTTGGAAAAATTTATTTTTCGCCATTTTGAAATTCTTTTTGGCGGAACGCTTGGATTTTTTCGCTGACCCCTAAGGGTTCCCCATTTGGGAACCGCTGCCTTAGAGTCCCCTGCAAAAATCGCATTCTAAGAAAACACTCCCATAAGAAAACATGGAGAGCAGTGACTGCGACTTCAGTCGCAGAGCCCCAGCCGTAGCTAAGGAATCACACCTTTAGGTTCTTTCTTAAGGTTCTTTAGCTGCGGCTGGAGCTCTGCGACTGCAGTCGCAGTGACTGCTCCCTACGCTTTCTTATGATATAATCGCATTCTAAGGAAACACTCCCATAAGAAAGCATGGTTGATATGGAAGTATAAAAGATATGAATCTTTAGCTGCGGTAGGGACTCTGCGACTGAAGTCGCAGAGGATGTTCTCCATGCTTTTTTTATGAGACTGTCACCTTAGAGTCCCCTGCAAAGATCGAATTCTTATACAACATTCCTATAAGAAAGCATGGAGAGCAGTCACTGCGACTTCAGTCGCAGAGCCCCAGCCACAGCTAAGGAATCACATCTTTAGCTGGGCGAAATTTTCTGCACAAACACTAAGGGCTAGTTAAATGTTATGTAAAAGCCGCAGTTAAGACATCACACCTTAAGTTGGTCATCTTAAGGTTCCTTAGCTACGGCTGGAGCTTGCGACTGCAGTCGCAGGGACTGCTCTCCACGCTTTCTTATAATGATACAATCACATTCTAAGGAAACACTCTCATACAAAAGCATGATTGATATAAAAGTATGAAATATATGAAGCTTTAGCTGCGGCTGGGGCTCTGCGACTAAAGTCGCAGTGGATGCTCTTCATGCTTTTTTATAAGACCTTAGGGCAGCGGTTCCCGATTAGTTTTGGCCGCGGAACCCTTGGGCAAAGTAAAAAATTTTGCAAAATTTATATTTCGCCATTTTGAAATTCTTTTTGGCGGAACCCTTGGATTTTTTCGCGGAACCCCATTTGAGAACCGCTGACATAGCTTCATTGTTGTAATAGTCAACAATTTAATTTTTACAATACAAGTTACATTGCAACACAATACAAATTGCATACAAATACAAAAATAATTTTGAAATTTTGAGTCAGCTAAGCAGCGGGTCAGAGCAAAATTTTGTTTTGCGATTTACGCGGTTAATACTAAACTTAAGACTTTAATTTTTATCAATACAATCAATACAAATTGAATACAACACAATACAAACAAAAAAATTCAAAATTTTCGAAAAAGGGGGGCCGGCGCATAAAATGGTTTTTCGCGATTTATAACTTTATGCTACACGAAATGAAAAAAAGATTTACAATACAAACAATACAAACTGACTACAACACAATGCATACATCCTAATCTTAGTTTAATGTATTTTTCACAATTCCGGGAGTAAAGTGCTCACTGTTCTCCCACTTTTGCGGGACTAAAGTAATACTTTTGTTCCGCACCATTTTCAAAAAATTCAAATTCCATACCGACCAGAGGCTATATTTTTACCCGTTGCCATTGGCATAGAAACCTTTATTTTACTCGAGAAATTATGAAATTTGAATTTTTCAAAAAACCAGCAAAAAGGCGAATTCCACCTGCGGCGTTAATTTTCGTCCTAAGAAATGAGCCAAAAAGTCATTTTTTAGGAAATTTTATCTACTTTTTTTCTGATACATGACATTTTTTCGAAAAATTAATAGGTTGCCCAAAATTTTGAGTTTTTTTGCAAAAAAAACGTGATTTGGCAACGTTTTTTTCAATATGGCGGCTTTGGCACAAGGAAATTTTGTTCGCAAACCTCAAATTCGGATTCTACCACCAAAATTACGTAGGAATCAGTTTTCAATCCTTTGCCACAGAAATTTGTCAGTTAACCCCCCTTTTTTGGACGTGGTTACTAGACTAAATGTAATTCAGCATTTTCAGCGAAATTGTGAAAAATAGTATATACACCTTGGGACTAAGGTTCTTTTTATCCGTGTGCGATTTTTGCACTCGGCTAACAACTAGTGCAAAAACCTTAGCACGCGGGATGAAAAGCAGCACATTAGTCCCATGATGTATAATATACTATTTCGATTGGTAAAAAAATCGACCAACCAGAGTGTTTTTTTTTTCACCAAAAAATTACACGTTGTATCGGGAGCACCAGAAGCGTGCTGAGATTTTATGTAATAGGATCAGTTACTACTGACGCGCATGAATTTATGAACGACATTCTGAAAAGTAATTTAATCTACTCCCCCCCCCCCCAAAAAGCAGTTTCTAAATACGTCAATGATTGTAGTTATAAACTTACATACATAGATTTACAAATAATGAAGTCTGATTTTACTTATTTGTTGATCACTTGCTTCAGATGGACAGAAAAAGTGAGAACTACGTTTTTTATACATCTCGGAAAATTAGATTTTTTTCTTGGTTTTGTGAAATATTTTAATTAATTAATTTAATTTATGTATAATAATATTAATTTATATATAATGTAATTTATATATTTTTATTTTTTTATTTAATTTTATTTTAATTATATATTTATTTTATTAATTATACTATATTTAGATTATAATATATTATATTATCATCATTAGGTGTTTCTGAATTAGAAAGAAAATTGAAAGAAAATCTGTTTAAATTCAATTCAAGGGGAGTACTTGGTATTTTTGAGAAGGGAGTGATATTTTTGAATAGTGATTAAATACAAGTTCAATTCAATCACTTCGGGGTAACCAGTGTACGGGCTAAGTATAACATTGTTTACCTAGTCGTAATTTGCTTTTTGCTGAGTGGAATTTCGTCTAGAATTCACTTGTAAATATTTTAATTAATTTATAACAATAATAATTTAGTTTATTGTTGTTTGCGAAAGCTTGTTACATTAACTAATTTGATACAAAATGATAAAGTAGTATTAATGGGATTAATGGGAATAGATTAATTGAATTAATTAAATTTATTTTTAATTTATTTATTTATAATTATATTTATAATTAATTTATAATTTATAATTAATTAAATAGATTGATGGGAAATGGTCATAAGAACTCTGTTTATATCTTCCATAACAAGTCTCTTGGTAACTTATGTTGCCAAGGGATCATTCCTGCGTATGTGCACTCTCGTTGATATTTAGATTTAGATCAGTAAATATATGCTGTGCACCATTGCTGTTGCAGCCGCTACAGGTATAAAGAATAAGCGCTCTATTATTAACCTAGGTTCAACTAATAGGCGGATTTAATTATTTTCATTGCATTTGTTATCTTCAGATGTCTGGAGTATATTTGAGTACAACCGTTATTGTTAAACAGCTATTGGTTAGATATGACGCGTTGGCTTTATGCGTTTGCTTAAAATCTGAAGATTTATCAATAACTTTTATGGTTCGAAGATGATATACCGTTGTTTAATTGGTGACATGTAGAATGATTGTCTTTTCCAATCCATGGCAGATCTGCTTAAATAGTTAATTTTTGAGCGGCACTTTGCTATTAAAATCGTCCCTGAAACGGCTCCAACTCAAAAATTACTGATATATAAACACTGAATCTTTGAGTCGCTCCACTCATTAAATACATTCTTGAAGTGTCTTGAAAGGTCTGATTTACAGACATTAACAATTTCATGGTTCAGAAGAGTTCTGAAGGCAGATATTACCTCAGTGGTTTGCCATTGACCGCTGAAAGAGGATTGTTAGAATAAAGTTTTTGCTCCACTCGGGATCAAACCAGGGTTCTCTGCTTAGTAGTCAACGCACTTAAGCATCAGACCGCAACTGCCTTCTCTGGTCTCAATACCAGCAGTATGTCGTTTTCGCCGATTGGGTAGCGGGTAACAGCGGCAGCTGTTCAAATCCTTGTCGCGTTATATACACTGCTGTAATCTTGAAGTCCAAGACAGATCTGTGGGCTATAGGGAAGGCAACGAGAAACCACCCCATTAATAATTAAAATTCCCTAGTACGTCATCTTGGCTTCAGCAAGTGATTACCTACTTACTACATAGAAGAAGAATCATCTCATGTTTTTAATGATAAAAAAGTTATTACCTTTATATTATCATTGTTTATCTTAAATCTGGGTTTTTGAATTAAGTAGATTACTGAGGTCGGCCAGCCATTGGGAGAAAAGGGGCTTTTGAAAGTTTGTTTCTAAACAAGTGGAACTACCATTTGGTTAAATTTTGTGTACCCTAAAGATTTTTAAAGGGTAAAAATGTTTTAAACTTCACATTGCTACTGCTATCTAAAAATGCAATAGATTTTCTTATTATTCATTGAATTAAATAAAATTGCGGGCTTAGTATTATCTCGACTACACCAGTTCAATATATTAATCAAACTCACACCATTTTTTGTTGAAAGTTTTTAATCGAAATGTTAAAAAAGGGTTGTGTGATTTATATTACGTTCCCAGTTTGTACATTATAAAAATTTGTAGTTTTTGCACAATCAATAACCGGATTATCAAAATGTTCGCTACCGACCAGTTTCCTACACCATTGAATAATTTTTTTAAACTAAATCAAATTTTATAAGAGATTCAGTTTTTTGGTTGTAAAATATTGCAATATATCTAGATAGAAGGTATGAGGGTAACTTCTCAACTCGAATCAAGTCGAACTAAGTTTAAGATGTTCTCCCTAGTCGCAACAAGGGGTGACTTTTTACATAATTCCCCTTACATATAGCAGCCTTTGGTGTGATTACAGACAGGGATCGCAGATTTAGGACTTGCCTACCGGATAGCAATATCAATGCAAGTGTTGGAAGTAATATCCGGCGCAAATTACCAAAAGCATTTAACGGGGGGATAAAACATAAAGTTGTAATTGCCGTAATTTTTAGTATATTTTTTGCAGTTTTTGCAGTTGGTAGGTATTCGATGTTTTTAAGAATTCTTTCTGATGGAATTGGATTTCCCACAGGCTTTTTCAGCCACGATATTTTATTTATTTTTATATTTTTGAATACCCAAGAAGCAAATTCGTATACCTACTGCCTACCGTAACTTTTTATAAGAAAATGCAGTAAAATAAACCTTATATTTGGCAGCAGCGCATTTTAAAATACTTTTTTTTCAAGCTATAATACTCTCATTTTATCTATTTCTCAAGTCAGAATTACGGCGATTTTGTAGAAAATACTCCCAGTTGACTAATTTCCAACTTGGATGCATTAATTGTTCCCTAAGGTCTTAAGTTTATACAGGGTGTTTATTATAAGATATATAGGTTCTGATTTTCATAAACAAGACATCTTATAATAAACAAAATTAATGAGAGCTAAAGTATCACTTTTTCTCGCAAGTTTCTTAGGTTGGACGGATTAACTAGTATGTAGACTAATTTTAAATTGTCGAAGACTTCGCTGGGTAATTTAGCTAACCTAAGAATTCTTGTCTTACAGGTGCTGCCTTTCTCAGGGTACTTAGTATATTATTTAAGTTGATGAGTAAATTGTTAGAAACTCGAGAGGTACAAGACATAAAATTATGTCTTTCCATTAAATTTAATTTAATCATTTTTCGCTTTGCTTAATTCGAAGACTATTAAAATTTCCAAAAAATTATGAACATTTGAATAATACAGGGAGGCTACTAGCAATTTAGTCTGACGATTGCGATTTTTCACAATTTGTCGAGCTTTAAGTATAACAGTGGGTTACGTTGCTAACATTTGTTTCGTATCGTGCGCTACTAGAGTGCTTATGCCGTGCGTAAGCAATCCACTTGATAAAAGCCAATATGACTTACCATAATAGAATATAATTAATGAAGAGGTTTCCCATTGTATTGTGTGAGATTTATGTCTTTCTTTATCGTAAAATAGATAAAATCTTCAATTTTAAAAATTTTGAAATAATTTGAAATTTGATTTGTATGAGATTTTTTTTTGAGATTTCAGTTTAATTTTTGTAGATTCTGCATTTTTTGTAAATAATTCTTGTAAATTATGCAAAATATTGAATTTTGTGCGTCTTCTCGAGAAAAGTTGGTAGAAAAGAAAGTGATACTCGCCTCTTCCAAGCTAGTCCGTCGAAGTAATCGGACGCATTTGTGGGAAGGTCCCGTAAAAGTAATTAAATTGCGCTTCAGAGTTGAGATTTTTGATTGATTTTGTAAAGTCTAAAATTTGGAGGATATTGTATTAGTTTTCGAATGAATTTGGATTTGGAAAATTAATGTAGAATTGGATGTTGATTAATTAATAAACGATAAATGAGATTTCACAATTAAAAGTTAAAAATAATTGATTAGGTTAAATCTGGAAACTTACTAAAATTTATGTTTGCGTCGAGCACCTGGCTTGATAGGGCACACTTGCGGTTAAAAGTTTAATTTAAAATTAATTTTATGGATTATTATGAAAATTTGTAAAGTTTATTTGGAAATAATTTAAATTGTTGGAAAAGTTACAAATATTTGAACAAACTCCTGAAAGGTTTCAGCTTTCCTTTTGATAAGCTGGTCTGGAAACTAAATGTTGAAAAGGAAGTTATAAATAAATGTAACATTCCCAGGGACGGAACTACCGGGGTGCTGTGGGTGCAACGCACGCGAGCCCCCGGTTAAAAGAGCTCCAAGTTTTACTGTGACCTTTTCAAGCTTTTTAAAAACATTTAAAATCATTAAAAATATAATGAAATAACCTAGTATTAGTATATGAATTTAATATTTACAATATAATTTATACATATTTTGATAGTCTTCTCTGATTGAGGTAAACAAACTGGGCATCATTTATCATCAATAATTCAATGTTTCCACTAAATTTTCAAAATCAAATCCTACAATTTTCAGTTTTTCCTTGACAAAGAATAAAAAAATAAAAATAAATTTAAAAAAATAAAAAGCAAAAAATATCTTAATTTTAAAATTAATTAAAATCAGTAATATTAATTTAAATAAATAAATTTTTAATTTAAAAAAATTTATTTTTAAATAAAATAAATTTAATTTTAAAGTTTATTTTTAAACTTTAAACTAAAACTTTTTTATACTTCAAAATTACATTTATTTTAAAATTAAATTGTTTACCTCGACTGACAATTTAATTTCCTTGACTTGGCACTAAAAATGAGAAATTCATTGACAAAATTAGAGAAATCTTTAATTTTCCATGACTTTTCCAGATTTTCCAAAGTGGGAACCCTGTAATTTATATATCGGAAATAATCAATGGCGTATTTATGGGGGGACTAGGGGGTTCGGGCCCCCTCTATAATTAATCAATATATTATTAAAATAATAACATACAATTATTACATATAATTTGTTAGGTATTTAAATAAAATTAATTTTTAATTAAGTCAATAAAAAAAAGATCGAAATACCATTTTTAGTAAAAATTATTTTTCTATTACATATTTTAAATTTCCATTTGAGCGCGTGACCTTGAAACTTAAAAAAACCTACTGCGCTGTATACCAGGCAACTCGCTCCGTTCGAGATTTAAATGTTATTATTTTACTTTTAGATTCCAGGCCCCAAAGTTTAAAGTTCTTTAGGATAATAATCTCGTTAATCCTTTCATGCGCGCAACTGATAGACAATTTCGCACACAATTTTGTACAGTAATCTCAAAATTATGAAGTCATTGTAGTCTAGTGCAGCCTTGAAATCTAAAACCAAGCGCGGATCTAGGCAAAGTTCATGAATTCACGTTGGTTTTTTATGGTTCATGATATCCCGTTGCATCTGTCCTTACCAGGCAATCTTAAAGGGGGAAATTTAGAATATTCTAGAAGATCTTAAGATAGTCAATGGCCAAGGAAATCTCAGAAAATTGAAAAAGGAAATAAAAGAATAAATTAATTTCCTGAATTTCCCAAGATTATCTTGGGAAAAAAATAGCATTTTTAAGTTTTACTAAGATTTCATAGAATTTCCTAAGATACCCTAAAATTTGCTTGGATTTCTTTTCACTTTTGTATCGCACGATTTTCACATCGGTTTTCCAATTAGTACCAAACTAAAGGGAAATCGCCGGAAAAATTGTGTGAAGGAAAATCTGAAGAAATTCTGGAAAATTCCAAGACATCTCTATGTAGTAACAGATTTTTAGAAAATTTGTAGAAATATAGAAAATATCAAAACATCCATAGAAATTTCAAGAAGAATTCAGAGAACTACAGAAAATCTTAGGAAATTCTAGGAAATGGAAAATTCTAAGGTACCCATCTTAAGTTATCTCAAAAAATTAAAAATATTTTAAAGCCAATGAACCCTCAGAAAATGAAAAACACACAAAAAAATAGTTATAATATTCTTGATTAGCTCTAATTTCCCATTAGTTCTGCATGACAATTTCTCCATCATTTTTCCACTAAAAAACGAGCGGGAAATTTGAAGAAATTCGGAAAAATTTTAAGAAAGCCCAGAAAATTTTAGGAAAACCAAGAAAATCTCATTAATTTTACAATCTTAGGAAATGCGGAAAATTATAGGAAATCTTAAAAATAGAAATTTCTAGAAAATATCCAAAGAAATCCATTTTCACTTTTCTGATTTTTACCAATGTAAGTTGGTAATTTGTAAAAAAATTAGTTTGTCGATAGTTTTGCCAGCCATTCACAAATTTATTGCAATTTTCAATTGAATTTTTTTTTGAATTTTCTCTGACTGAATTTTTTTTAACAATTTAATGATATTCATATAGAAAAACTGTAGAGTTAAGTGGGGACTATTTTATTCAGAATTATTACACAAAACTACACAAGTAGACCTTCTTAAAAGCATTTTAAGATAAGTTCTTACCGACGGCCGTTTTACAATACGATTTTTTTTTATACTCAACTTGGGCAACAGGGTCACTAGCATAGAGATCTCTTATGTAAAAAAAAGTATTTGTTTTTCTAATAAAAATGCACTTAGCAAAAAATTAGTTGCATCAACTAATATTTTTGTTTGCATCATCAATATTATTTGTTATATCAGCAAAAAACTTTGTTGAGACGATTTTAAATAAATATCACATTTGTTATTATAGCTAAATGTTTGTTACGCCAACAAATCATTTTATTGGATGTTCAAATTAACAAAAACTATTATTCGGTCCAACTTGAAGCGGCTCACCAAGTTTTACTCGGTAACTCATCGCCAGCCCAATCCGGGTCTGGCAGTAAGCTTTCAAACTTAATCCCTTTTGACTCATTTTTGATATTTATTAAATTCTTGCACATGAATCAATTTCAGTGCATCTCAAGCGCAATGTTAACATTATCTAAAGTGTAAGTTATCAGTTTTAGAGATACGTCTTTCCAAAATAGCCTAATCTTTTATCAAAATTATAAAATTTATATTTTTGAAAATTTTTTTTTAAACAATTTTTTGTATCTCTGAAATTAAATAGATTTAATACAAAAAATTTTTGTACTTTTTTTTTATCTACTTTAAGTTTTCTTAAAATCAATTTTTCGTATAAGATGTACAGAAAACGGCTAATTTAAGATTTTTTAATTTTTGGGAGCTTTATTAGGTGTAAACTAAGCATAAAAAGTTATACTTTATTTCCTAATAAATTTAATTTTCTTAAACTACCGGGTGTAAGACATTAATTATTTCGTATTGTTTCCTTTTCGGTATTTTAACACTTTTATCTAAAATACTTTTTCATTTAACGTTTAGTTTTCTGAAAGTTTTTAAATTAAACATCCCCGGTATATTTTTTCCGCTGTGTAATTTATAAACATGTGGGGACGGCTAGACCCACAAAACTGTTCGGACCGCGCTGTTAGTGGCCGATACGGACATTGCATTGTTTGGTTGACAGTTTGAAACCCATATTACTGAAGAAATAACTTTTTTCGTGTTTTCAGTTTTTCCGACATAAAAATAAATGAAATCAAAGTGAGGTTACCCTTAACAATTTTCATTTTGTAAATAATTCTAGTAATTTACAGAATAAACAAATCAAATTAAGTTTTAGGGTTTTGCCATTTAAAATTCTTAATTAAAATTTCAAACCTTATATTGGACCTTAAATTGCCGTAACCATCTGCCCCTTTAATTTTGATATTCGGAACTACTTATTACACGACCCTGCCTCCTTTAAACTATCGCCCTTATTCCTGTGATGTTATGATATAAATGACACCCTGTTTAATAAACCAATTAAAATGAAAGTAACTTTGCCTTTGAAATTTTTTTGAATTAAACTCCACCCCTTCGTGATACAAAAATGTCGATAAACTTTCAATATCCTACAAACTATAAAGAATAAACTAATTTAATGATACGGGGGATTTGCAATAAATTTTTATTAGATACAAAAATACAAGGGTGAATACAAATAGAAATTTCATGTAGGATATTTCCTTAAAAGCTTAGGAGGATAAAGAAAAAAACAAATTTTTGGTAAAATCAGATTTTTCATTTTTATGTTTATGGAAGAATAGTTATGGTATTACCCGGGCTTTGTAAAAAGTAATAGGACAAATTTTATAAAATAATGCTTCCTTGATATCCGAAACTCAGGTACCCGAAGGTAATTTATTATAATCGAAGGATAGTTGTCAGATTAAAGACTGTTGTTTACTTCACAGTAGCAATAAATATACGGTTTAATGGGGCCAATCCAGCTTTAGAACTTCCGTATAAATTTCTAGAGAATACATTCGGTGAGTCACTATGTTATTTTAATTCAAACTCAAACTTGTACTTAACTAGTCAATCCACTAGACGATAAGGGCTTTGTTAAATAACTAAAAATCACTGAACTTTTCAAATTAGCTTTCAAAGTTGATGAAATTTGATTATTTGCATTACAAAATTTTGTTTAAATTAAATTCAAATATCGTTAAAGCTTAATGTAAATGTGGAGCTGGTATATGTACTAAAAATTGAGGTAGTTTACAAACCGAGCGAGTCAAATTGGCGGTGGTTTAATTTAATTCAAACTGGCTTATACTAACCCTAGTTTATAAATGTTAAAGATACTTTGAATTTTTTAACGAATCAGCATCGACTACCGAAGATTTACTTTCTATATGTAGGTTGACATAATATTTCACGAAACGAATTTAATGGGAAAATAGCATTTCAATCAAGAAAAACTTTTCTAGAATAAATCACAACGATCTTAAGAGCTTTCAAGGAAAATAATTGTAACTAAATCGTATAACAAACTACCGCTTTGATGCGATCGATGTAATACAAATTAATATATTTCTCGATTCGGGTTCGAACCTTGGCGCATTAGATATGATGCAGCAAAATTAATAATTTTATACGATTCATTATAGTGGATGTGTAAACTTACTAAAAGTTTCAAGAGCGGCAACAGAAACTTTCCAACAACAATTTAAATCACTAAGGGCCATTTGTATAGTGCGAGTTTAACAACTGATCAAAGTTAAACCAAGATTAACTTTGAAATTGAACGTTCTGATTGGTTTAAAATTAAGTTAATCTTGGTTTAACTTTGATCGGTTCTTAAACCCGCACTATACAAGTGGCCCTTAAGGTAGGGATTACTAAAGGTTATATAATGAATTTATATAATCAGCGAAGTTACCAATTTATATAACCAATGCTGCTCAGTTTATATAGAGGTGTTTGCCGTGATAAATATAACAATTACTGCTTCCATAGTAATAGCAGTAATCTTCATAAAATCTGAAGATTATTTGCGTCCATAAACACTGCAGTACTTAAACTATGTGTTTTATAAGGGTATAACAACAGTTTCCTTTAAAAAACCATTAGTAACGTTGATCGTTTGAAGACATTTCAGTAGATATACTGAGAGAGAACTACACCACTTTTCAAATTCATAAGTTAAAAACTTTTTCGGACAAAATGAGTATAATTTGATGGTGGGATTTGATTGGTCGAATTTGATTCGTGGAATTTGACTGATGGAATTTGATTGGTGTAATCGATTATTTTTTTAAATGAGATTTGACAATCTAATTCACATAATATACATTTTATTATGATAGTGTACAGGCTTGCTGGGGTACAAAAATGATGGGCTACTGCTCTAAAAAAGTTTAACGTCAAGGGATGAATATTAGATGATTTCGAGCGAATATCAGCTGATTCAGCATTTTGAACAGCTTACCCAGCTAGAATAGCAGCTAATTTAGCAATTCAGTAGCAATTCAGCTTCTGACGTTATTAAAAATTAGCAACTGATGCAGCTCAATAGCTGAATTTTATGCTGACATAGCGTGCTCGAAGTAAATATTTACCTCAATCCCAACAAGATTAATTTGAAAAGTGGCATAGATCTGGGGTGTTGCATAGGATGTGTCTTCAGATTGCGGTTATGGGATAGCACCATCACTTGAAATTTGAAAAGTGGTCTAGTTTTCTAGTAGTTTCAATGCTCACGTTTAGACGCCAGTATGTTTCATAACATTAGCATTTTCCCCCCATTTCTTTAAGTTCTGGCAGGTTACAGCTGCAATTATGTAGTTGCAATCAGGTGTTTTAATTAAAGGTGGGAATCGTTATCATTAGAGCTCGGATTTATATTCACCAAAATACTTGAAAATATGCGCATATATATGCAACAAATTTCCTTAAAATATGCACTAGATAAAATATGCCTTAATATGCAAACTAAAAATTATCTAATATTCTAATTTTTTATTTTTTTTTAAATTTTCAATAAGGACTACCTAGATTTATAAAATTTAATAATTTTAATAATAAATCTGGACGAATTTTGTAAAATTTTGCATATTTTCAACCTTTGGTGCGTATTTGAGTGAATAATGCATATATATGTGTGAATATTTGGGTCACTTTTGGTGTTTTTTGAAGAATTTTAATAGAGAAAATAAAAAATTGTTATTAAATTTGCCAATTTAAGCAATTGTTTTATACAATTTTAAGCAATTTAAGTTTTATAATTTTTATAATAAAAAATTAATAATTTTTTAAATAAAAATTTAAATTGCTTAAAATTAAATAAAACAATTGCTTCAATTAGCAAAATTTAATAATAAATTTTTATTTTCTCTTTAAAATTCTTCAAAAATCACCAAAAGTGGCCCAAATATGCATTAGTTACTCAAATATGCACCAAATGTTGCAAATATGCATTTTAACAAGCAGTTTTTCGGAATCGTTTTTACCTAACTTGTCCAGATTTTATAACGAACCTGTTGGCATATCAATATTAAAGAACATGCAAAAGCATAAAATCCGAGCTCTAGTTATCATTGTAGTATTCGAATATTCATATTCTTATTCGAATATTCAAATATTCATATTCCTATTCGAATATTCAAAAATAATAAATGTTTTTTAATTTATACAACAATACAAATAATACAAGGAAACTAGCCAAACAACAAAATAAATATATATCATTTTCACGTTTTCACTTTTTAAGCAAGAACTCAAGAAGATTATTCGAATATTTAGATTATTCGAATATTCAAATTATTCAAAAATTCAAATTATTCAAAAGAATTCAAATTATTCGAATATTTAAATTATTCGAGTATTGCACTCAAATGTGGAGGTTAGCCGGGAATTTTTGCGAGTATTGCCCCACATCGACGCGCTTGAATAGATTAACGAGATTCGACTCATCATTTCTTTTTTTTGCCATCTCTGATCTTTTTCGTGCCATACTCGAGTAAACAGCTCCGGGTTGCACCCGGAAAAATTCGGGAATTTTCCCTCCTGCCAGGTGCTGTTACTTACGAATATTCAAATAATTCGACCATTCAAATTATACTTTGCGATACTATTCGTATTTGAATATTCAAATATTCGAATATTTAAAATATTCGAATTTGATTCCCAGCCTTACTTTTAATGGATAGAGCCAACCGCTGTTGCTTTCTAGGAGTACATTATAGTTAACACCAAATCATAAATTCATTTTAAATTATATTTAGTTAATTATAGCCGAATTTTTCTTAAAAACAGATTTATGCCGTTCTAGATTGGCATTTCTTTCGACTTCTGGCGGCTTTAGAAATGTTTTCAATAAATCCGCGAGCGCAGAGATTCGTGTTTTTTCGAGTTCTCGCGTCAAAACATGCCACCTCAAAACGGGTTATATATCAGTAAATAATAATAAATAATAAATCTAAGCTATAATAAAACTTAATGCCAAATAGGTCAATAAAATAACATTCTTGTTAAAAAAATCATCCGTAAACAACTAATTTAAAGAAACCACGAGCCTGAAAGAGCCGAAATCTCTGTTTTTAAGCAAAATTAGACTGTAATTATCGAAGTTCTTTTTAAAATAAAATTTAATCGTTTTGTCGAAATAGTCATTAAGTCAAATTTTAAAAATTCTTCAAAAATTAATTTTAAACTTTTGGAAATACGTAGTAAATAATATTTTCTGTTCGAAATTTGTTGCATAGCTTAAAGAACGAAATTCTTCAGAAAAAAGTTTTTGGTACAAAATAATATCGGAAATCGAAAAATATCAGTATCAGTAATGTGGTGTAATATTAATAAAATAATCTTTATTTATTTGTAAAATTAACCAACAGCTTTTATTTTTTTCATCTTGACATGATTTTTGTACTCACTGTAGAGAAAAACATCAGAATTTCATTACGTACTAATTCGAAATTGTCAAAAAATGTCACTTACCTACTTTTTATGCTAGGCCCTTTAAATGTTCTACGATGTTTGTTATTGCTATCGTCAAACGCAACTATAGCATTTTATTAAAATTTCTATAATATAAGCTTTTCATGAATATATACGTACCGTCACCAGAATGACATTGTTAGATGTTTCTTGTATGTATAACTAATTGAAATTTTGACATTGATTATTTTCAAATTAAAACAAATTTTTTAACTTAATTCTGAGTTTAATCGATTCATATTAAAATCATCTGTCTACATCAGATTCTGCAACATATTTACACAATAACTCTGGAACAACAAACACTATAAAAGCACTAGGCGAATATTCTTTGAGATTTATGAGTGTTGGAATTAAATGAATAATTTGAAACTCTAATTTTTGGAGATTATCATAACTCATAATGATGAGCGTTATTACACCTATGTTACGTTATATTATATAATATCACTTCTGATAATTGGAAAAACCATAAAATGTTTTATGACAACAACTTGTTCCCATAATATTCATTACATTTTTACAGTTTACATTACAGAATTTTAAGAAATAAAGGAATTAAGTTGAAATCTTTTACAACATCGGAAATAGTACTTGAACGGAGTAAACCAAATATCTTCGAGACTAGTTACTTTTCTAAATGTAGCAATCCATTTATTACAAAAAAAATTGTATCCATAAAGTTTTTTGTTATAGAAGAATTTAGTGCTGTTGCATCATTTAACTCAAGTAGTGCAGATCGTTATTCATTTATAGCCGATCATAAATTTAGTAAATCTTTCATTCAAGCACCGTAATAGAAATCTAATTGTTTTTTGACAAAAAAGCAATATACTAGAAAACTTTTAAATAAAATTTGATATAAAAATCTAAAAAAGCTTTATTCTTATCATTATTATAAAAAGCCTTGTGTGTCTATCAAACAAACCAAAAAACATTTTGATTAGTCGATTTCTTTAACCAACAATACAATATATCATATCACCGGTAAAACAACTCTGTCTCTCTATCTTCCTGTAACAAGTTGCACATCAATCAAGTTTCGAACCAATCAAGTTGCAGATCAGTCGATTTCCATATCAATCTAGTTGCAGAGCAATCGAATTCTATATCAGTCGAGTTATAGGTACTTTAATCGAGTTCCGAACCAATCGAGTCGCATATCAGTCGAGTTTCATATCAGTCGTATTCCATGTGGATTGAGTTGTACATCAATTGTGTTCCCAACTAATCAAATTGCACATCAAGCTAGTTTACAACCAATCGTGTTGCACATCAACTGAGTTCCACTGTATACACTTATTAGGAGGTAATTGCGGGCTTTCGACTTTGGCCGCGATTACTTGCTAGTGAGACAATATTAGGCCTATTCATTACAATTTATTTATTAGTCATTCCACATCAAACGAGATAGAACGAAAAAAAATTTTCCTTGTGTTTCAAATTTTGCTATAATTAGCTTTACATACTCTATGTAAGAAATGTGCTAACCACATAAAAAATATTTTCATTAACCCGTCGCTAGTACACTTAAAGCAACTTAGAAGGTCAAATCGTACTTAGAAATATGTATATTTGTACCCTTAATTGTAAATGTAATTATATTTTGTATGTAGTACTCTATATAATGTTGTGCTGTTTTCCAACGAGTTGTTGGCGGAGTATTTGATTGTGGTGTACGAATGCTTAGGTGTAGGTTCAGAAATCTCACTATCAGACTCCCAAAAATTCTTCAGTCTCCTCCAACTACAAAATTAATTTATTGGCCAAGATGAATTGAAAAAAATAGAAACACGTGTACGTGCGACGCCGACGGTAATATTCAAAAAATATGAAGATAGGAAAATTTAGGAGAAACAATCAGGAAAATTAAATAGCATTAAATTAAAATTATTCTCAGCGGACATAAGATTGTACTGCGTACGGAGCGCAACATGCGACGCAGGCGCAGATGCCATGGGAGGCGTGGCGATTCGATCAGCTGACGCTTTGTCAAATAAATGTTTAGAAACTACTTTAAAACATTATAATAAAATAATGGTGCATTTCTCACAAAGTTTTCCAGTTGAATATGATAGTAAATTTTCCGTTCTATAAATTGGTAATTTTATTTTTTGGATTGGGTGAGTAACTTTGAAGAAATGAAGGATAAAAGTCGATTAGTCGTAAATCTTGAATTCTTTTTTATTAATTATAAATGACGCCCTAAAAATTGAGATGATACTTTTTAATATGTTCATAAGGGAACCTTTAGCTATCGATTGATGTAACTTTCATCCCCTAGAACGCAACTTTAGGGTTGAAGTCTAAATCTATCGGACTAATTGTCAAGTTATGGCTTTAAAAAGTGCAGACATTTTAAAGGGGAAAAGTAGGGCATAGTCCCATCTGTTGGCCCCGGATCTACGCGGGAAGGGAAACCTGAGTACCTGCCCTGGGCGGTAGTTTAAGAGGGCGCCAAATTCATTTGTTTTAAATCTTGAAACTTAAATGCTAGAGGAAAGTTCTTGCCCCGGTTCGGAAAAATCCTAGATCCGGGGCTGCCCGTAATAATATATTGATGATGGGGACAAAGTGTGTATGTTTGCCGAGTTTTTTTATTATTTGGTTATTAACTCGTAGTTGGAAGTTTTGGATATTCATTTTGATAATGATCATAAATTTTGTTTTTTGTGTTCATTTGTTCATTTGCAGTTGTTTTTCACATGTTTTGACCTTGTTAGGTTTCATGAGCCATTTTTGATGAGGTTCAATCCTTAACCCTCCTCCTATACTGTCAAATGACATGTCTTTACGACACCCATCAGAAAGTGAATCAGTAGCACAATCCATCCTTTTATATTGATCTCACTTTTGCAAGACAAGACGCAACCTTGCCCTACTCCAGGTTCGGATACTATAGGTTACCCATTACCCCTCCTGACTCACCACCGAAGCACTTTATTTTGAGTGAAACTTTTTGGAAGATAGGTAAAATCAAACCCCCCTAAAGAAAATCCTGTATCCGGCCATCCTCACTCTTTTAGCAATTCGGACCTTTTCCGTTTGTTCGTTTGTTCATCTTCCAGGCGGATGGCTTAATTCCAATAGAGGTTTCTTATTATCTTCATGTTCTTTCTCTTTAAACCTGTACCCTTCAGGATTTCTATAATTCTAAAATGTTATATATTGTGGTGGAAGGTTGGAAAAAAATTAATTTCCAGACTTTCTTTTTCTATCTAAATTGCTTTGCTCCGGCTAGATCAGAAAGTCGGTGAGCAATTCAATTAATCCAATTTAAAGTTTCAGTTCTTAACAAATTTTTAAACAATCTTTGTCTTAAAAATAGAACGATGAACCAGTGTACGGCTTATCACATCGCATGTGCTCGGCGTTCGTACAAATTTTCGTTGCTTAGAAGGCAAGGTTTTCAAATATAATTATTGTTAAATTAGAATGTGCCCCATTCTGTTAACAGTGCGTGTAATTAATTATTGTAAACAGTTGCGATAAAGTTTTTAAAAACTTCATTTGTTGTAAAGGTTGGTTTATGCAAAACGTCGACGCACGCAACACATGCACCGCACGCATCCAAATAAAGTTGAAATATTGAATTTCTGTAGGAGGGTTTATGCAGTTAGTTTACGCGCGTGATTTTTGGCGGCGCGGCGTGCGCACCATAAACCCTCCTAAAGAAATTCAATGCTTCAACTTTATTTGGATGCGTGCGGTGCGTGTGTGCGTGGGATAGGAACGTTTCGCCCCCATCGTTAAGCCCCCGTCGTTTCACCCCCACCGTTTTGTCCCCGCCAAATCGCCCCCGGCGCCGATTTGCCCCCAGCCGTTTAGCCCCCACCGTTTGGCCTCCGGCGATTCGCTTATGATAGGTGTTTTCGAACATTGATCTGGTAAAAATAAACTTCGAAGTTAAGTGTACAGTGTAATTTCAAAACGAATCAAAACCATTGTGGAAAGTTATGGTAGGATAGATACCATGGATTAGTTGTTTGGATATGCCCATAATTTTGAGTTTTTAAATATTTTTTAATATAGTTTAATAAATATATTAATTTTAAATTATCTGACTTTCAATTCATTTAATACTAGATGGCCCGACTGACGTTGTACTGTCCAAATTTCAATAAATACACAATTGCCTCATTCTGGAGGAACCGTCTATTTTACTTAAGTGGAGTTCGTCGCAAACGAAGTAAGTAAGCAAATACTTATGACGAATAGCACAATTAGTACGTAAACTCGCAAGCAAACTAGGAAACAAAAGTGCATAACTTAAACTCGGCTTTACGTAGGTACGTAATATTGTGTCCCCCCCCCCCACATTTTACTTAAGAATTAATTAAAACTGGTGGGGACTAAAAGGTGGGTGCGATACAGTCGGGGGCAAAACATCCCGGGGCGAAACGGCGGGGGCAAAACATCCCGGTGCAAAACGGTGGGGGCTAAAATGTAGGGGCGACGCGGTCGGGGGCGAAACGGTGCGGAAGCGAAACATCCCAGGATGAAGCGGCGTGGGCGAAACGGTGGGGGCTAAACGGAGGGGGTGAAACGTCATATAACCAAGCAACCGTACATAAGCTATTCGCTATTAACTTCTATATAACTTCTAGATTAAAATGATGTAAACGTATATTTCCTGAATTGTAAATTGAAAATGTACAATTTCCGTTGCGGCTTAATTTGTATTTAATTTTTGTATATTTTATTGATTTTCGTTGTTTTTCTTAAAATTCGTAAAGTGAAATACGACAGACGTTCCGAAAGGAAACTGCTAATCCATTAAACAAACTCGTTAACAAAATTAAGTCTAAACGCTTTAACTTTTACTACTTATCGTTTCCTTCTTTAACATAAATTTCGTAACTAAATTTCTTTAATCGTTTAGATTAAGAACAAAAACGTTGTAGCAATTTCAATAAAGTGTACGTTCCGAAACGTTTAACGACATCATAATCAGAACTTGAATCGAATAGCGATTACAACTCGATTAAAGTTTTTATATTTTTAAGCATTTAATTGAGATAACACGATTACTTTTCAAATTCACGTCATCTTGATTGCCAAATTTTAGTTTTTTTGTCGCGTCTTTGGCATTTGATATACGATCTTCGTTAAAGCAAAGTAAATTAACAAAGACGCTTAATGAATAGATGTTTTTGTAAGACTCAATAATTAACAATGATAAGGTACCAACCTTATGCCTTTATGACTCGGCGACAGATGATGGAACATAATTGAAATTAAGTTTTTATTGTGTGTAAGCGACGAGCCATTTAAAATTAATTTTCTGGTTGCTATTTAATGTTAACTATGCAAAAACGTGTCACGCGCAGGCAAGGTTCCGTTTTTAAGCTTCTCTTACCTATTTACATCCAAACTAAAACTATTGCATTGATGCTGATGCTACCCTTATTTTGTTTAGTCTATTTGTTATCAAATTTGCATATATCAACCTCAACCAGATTGGTTTTCTAGTTTTATACATTCTTGCATTGCAGACGTGGACTTACACTCAAAGACTTTGTTGGTGTAATTTTCCTATTCTGCTGATATAGATTTCATTGATAGCTTAACTAAACATACGTACTATTATAGATAGGAATGATTTGTTTGACCAATTACATAAATATTGATGATTCCTTGGATTTATTCATTCTTGCAAATAAGTTTTTGTATTTAAATTGCGCTTTCTTTCTGAAACACAAAACAGAATTTTTTCTACCCGCTGGAAAAAAGAACCAGCTTTAAATTTGTGTAGAAGCCCACGATGTTAAAACTAGCTATTGAGTCGGAAGCGAAGGTTTGGTTTCCATAATAAGAAAATAACTGCAGGAAGTTTATTCCGTCAATAAGTCCCCAGTTATAGGCTTAAAAAAACCAAAGAAACTTGTAACCACTTGTCTTAATATTATCGCTATTGGAGAAACATAAAATGACAATTGGCTACATTAAAAGTAAAAAAATTTACTTGCTCTAAAATACCTCGGAGCTGGAAAATTAATGCGAATATATCGATTGAATGGCTTGCCAGATGTCGTCGATATCTACAATCAGCTGAATAAAACTGGAAGTTGCCTATTTAAAAATTATCAACATACTTTTTGCAACAGAATCAGCTGCAAATAAAACAGTAAAATCCAAATCTTTCAGCACCCTAATAGCTGCGACGCTGCAACGATTATGAAAACTTCGATCTTGAACAAATCCTTGGTAAACACGATTTAAGTAAGTATTCTCAAAGTCAAAACAAAATTAGCGAAACTTCCCCAAAAATATCCAACTAAATTCATTTATGCCCGTACTAATAGTCACGGATCAATCCGAGATTCAAGATTAATTCTCAAAATACTAGCTGTTGCTATGATAAGGTCTAAATTACAGTAATCTCATTGGCAAATCCTAAGATCATCTTGAATCTCGGATTGATCCGTGACTATTAGTACAGACATTAATCAAAACTTGACTCACTGTCTGCGTTGTAACGACTAACCATGCGCGCACTGATCACGCAGGAGATTTCCATGAGCGCACCCGAGTAAAGGAGATAGGAAGTCGAGCCAAACAATTATTAAACAATAAATTGTTACAATTTCAATTCTCAGGGGTGGATCAGTCTTCATTTATCCTTTCCACTTTTTTTGTCAGAATTTTCCATTCGACTTCGACTCCTCTACGACCTTTCTTCATTGACTATATCTAAAGATTGTTTCCTTGCAGTTTGTTATTTTCATTATCTAGAATTCCGTTATAGCTTCATCCTACCATCTCAATATCGGTCTGCCTCTAGTTATATGGACAATGATCATTGAGCATCCATTTCATCACCCGCTTGATGGCTCTCGGCTTCTAATTCTATATTACATATTTTAGGTATCTCAGTTTTATTGACTTTTTCTCTTTCAGGATGTTTTTTCCTTCAAGTTCCTGTTCTATTTCTTTTCGATTTATTCTCACCTTTTCGTTTTTTATTACTCTTGACGCGGCGCAGTGTTTTTAATAATATCTTTTTCTTTATCAATTGAGTTCCACAGAATTCACTTACTAGGAAGTTATATATGTTACCGTCAATGACGTAAATTGGGCATTGACGTCAATGGTCGGACAATGACATCAATGCCCATTTTCGCTGACGTTAACGCCCATTAACGGTTGGCAATGATGTAAATATGTTCATATGATTGTAATATTTACGTCTTTGGCCGGTCAATGTCGTTAATGGCCAACATGGATTGGACAATGATGATATTATAGAATAATTACTATAAAGAACAGCAAAATGGCGATGTACTTCAACGAAGGACAATTATTTGTCGTGCAAACGTTTTTTCCGTGTAAATGACAGCAACTCGGCCCTTTTCAAGGTCTCATAAGTGTACAGGAATTTTCATTTAATTTAGACAAACGCAAACTCATTTTAAGGTGGATCCATGCCAAAACTGATCCTGCTTTATGATATGCATCATGTTTGAGTGTAATTTTGATTTCTGTGGTTCCATTAATATCTATTTTACAATGAAATATATAATCTGAATCCTGAACCGGCCTTATTTCACTTTCGTTGGTTTTGCATTGTGTTGACGATATTGAATCAGTAGAATAGTAGTTTCATCATTGCCCACGCTGTACACTGTATTGGGCATTAACGTCATTGCCCGGACAATGATGTAAAACCCACATATAAAATTTTAAATGGCATTATCGCCCAAAATGTATAGTCATTGACGTCAATGTCCAATAAAGCTGGGCATTGCCGTTATTGACCGGCCATTAAAGTTAATGGCCGAATTGTCATCATTGACCGTAACATATTGCTACGACTCAGTCAAGAACCTTTATTAAACTTTCTGGGATATGGTAGCAAAATATCAAACATCAGCCTTGCCTTATTGTCGAATGAATGTGACTCTTAAAATCTTTTAATTAAAAAAAAAAAAAAATCCTACTTATTGAATGAATTTTTTAAATTTTATTTTGTTAAGCAAAGCAATTGAATTACAATTTTTATTTTTTATTTACAAATATTGCCAATGGACCCATCGTTGTTCCGATCCGAATAAATTTCCGCATAAATCGCACGAGCACTTTAAATGTTAAGTTTTAAATACAAACCTATACTCCTAATCTGCTGTGATCTTCCTTTACCCAATTGGATACACTTAAATGGGTTGTGGGTACTTCTTCTGTTCTCCGACATTAAAAAAGAACTGTCCTCTCCAATTCCAAATTGCTTTTCTACTCCAATTCCAAATTATTATTCCTAAAGATGAACCGCTGGTTCTCGTCCAAAAATTTTATTTATTCTTATTTGTTCGAAATATTTAATTTGAATTCACTTAGTGTATGCTTTGGTTTTCTAAGCACACCCATGCCCAAAATCTCTTTCGAGAGCTATGGTCAACTCAACACGAGTTTCCCCTTTGGGATTCAATCGAAAACTTTAAACACGACCTTCCCTGTTAGTATTCAATCGCAGACTTTAAACAAGACTTTCCCCGTTGGGATTCAGTGGCAAACTAAATTATTTATACTTGTTATCTTTTATCAATCTGTTGCCCAGACAATTCAATGTTTTTTTCGTTCAATTTTTCAAATCAATGCGAGTTATCTGATAACGCGATTTTTAATCATAAGTTCGTCCGCACGCGCGCACTGTTGGCAATATTTTGTTTTATACACACTTTGAGTTTCCAATTTTCGCTTGTTTGCTTAAACTATAAAATTTGATTTGTTATATTTTTATACATTATCGGACTGTAAGGTTTTCTTGAATTAAAGTTTCCTTTTTTTCACAAGTTTTACTTTCATTATTAATTTTTCTTTAGCAGCTCAGGTTCGATTGCTTGCTTTCTGATTTTTGACTTCCAGGATCCTTTAAACTAAATTTTGTAGGACCATGGAAGTCTCCCACGTCTGTTGGCTTCATCCGCCCCACGTGTTTCATCGCAATTACATAATATACTCATAAGGCCAGCTAGGTAAGTGCCTAGGAGGGCACGAAAAAGGGGGCGCAATTTTTCAAAATTATATTACCTAATTTCATTTTTAATTGAACATAAAATTTTTTTTCTAAGAATTTTGGGTCGAAGGTTAACAACAAATTTCTGAATTTGTAATAACTACTAAGGAATCGCAATTTTCAACTTTGAATGTTCCCGGAGTTTAAACTATTAAATATAAATAATATGCACTTCCGGACTTTTTGGTAGAATTACTACAAAATTGTTTTTATTATTTTTTTTGATAATAATTAATGATTGAAAATCTGACTGTTTGTTAGGATAACAATATGCAAATATTTGATTAGTTTGCCACACATGGGGCCAGGTGTTTCGAAATTCTGTTTCTCATCAGGCAAACCTGGAAAATATTTCTAACGCAAACAGTATTCAATTCAATTCAATAGAAAAAATAAAAAGTAAAAATTTATTTGACATTTCTTTAGAATAAAATTCTACCTAACTTGATTCCAAAATCAATAAAAGTAATAATTTTTGAAAAAACTAGCAAGTGGATATTAGAGGTCAAGTAAAATTTGACAAACCTAGAACAAAAATTTGCTACTGGTTATTTGGGGTCACGACAACGACATGTCATCGACTAGTGTGGGTGTTTTTCAGAAAATTTTGAATAACAACGCGTAATTGATCAAGAAATTAACAGTGACAAATAAGTTTATGAGTTTTTGAAGAAATTTACAATGACCAAGCGCGGAAGTATTTTAAGAAATTTACAATGCTATAAAACAAAGTTATTTATATAACGGAACGATATACAGGATGGATTAAAACAAAGTATCAAGTTTTTAATGTTAATTGCTAAATTTCTGATTTTTGCACAAATTAAAATTCTCCTTACACAAGTTGATCAAAACTTTGATTAAAAAAAAATTAAAAAACCTAGGAACTCGAGTTACTAAAAACTGCGTTGATACAGTTTTTCTCAAAATACCAATATATCAAAGCCGTTCCTAGTAACTCGAATTACTAGGTTCTTTTATTGCACGGTAGAACTGCCGGTATATCTATGTATTTGTAAGCTTGACTTAACGATTTATTTTGTTATTTCCTTTGAAGTAAGCGAGTAGCGTTTATATGCACATTCTGCATTTAAATTTCGCACCGAATTCCATTATGCATAATAAGCATTTGGTACAAGAGTTGGTTGGTTGGCAATTTTGGCTTGGCCAATCAAAATGGCCCGGCGCTAAATGCATACTCAAAATGCTTAAATGGTTACCGGAAACAGGTAATATAGGGGTGGAACCCTCCAAATTTTTCTTTGTTAGTGGAAAGTTGCATTCGTCTGTATGTTTTCATCAGTTGGAAGGACTCTTAACTGAATGCGATTGTACTTTTACTACTGTAAATTTTATCAACGCGACTCAAACTCGATTTTATTTCCTATTTTATTTTATTTTCGTGATATTAAATTACTCAACATTTCCCTTAAGGAAGTCCCTCATTACTTACCATTGCGGTTCTTTTATTTTTATCTGCATAATATATTGAACTTATATTATTTAATTCAAGAGAATATAACTTTTATCAATTCTGGCATTCGGATTCCGAAATATGTGCCGTGGTGAAGATTCCACATACGAAGTTTATGTAAGAATGTAAAATGTAAAAAATTTGAGATGAGATCAAGAAATAGTTTATTTAGTTTTAAATTTTATGATAAGTTTTGATGTTAGCAACATCAAAATTTTGAATGAATTTAGCAATTCATCACCTAAGTCACACAAATAAAAAAATATGAAATCAATTCGAAACACTCAGGATTACAAACAGAACTGTGTTAGTGCATTAAAAAAATTTCCCCTTATTCTATTACCGACTAAGCAGGATAAGAAGTAGGATACTCGAATCGAATCGACTAAAGAGAGAGGCCACTGAACTTATTACGTATTGACCTGATCTCGTCGGAAAAATGGAAAAAATAACACATCAAAATTTAACAATTTAAAGTTTTAATTTAAATCAACCGTTCGCTCGGAAAGTTGAACGTAAAAACAATTTAATTAATTACTAGCGTGAAAATCGTTCATTAACTTTTGGAAATAAAATTGTCTTTAAGTTAATAAAGTGGATTTGAGAGGTTACTTAATTTCGTGAAAATTATTTAAGGAAAACTAAGAAACTGTATTTTAGTGAAGAAATTTGTAAAGCGCGTTAATGCAATTTAAAAGAAGTGATTAGGTTCTGAAGACTACTTTCAGCTTACTTAATGAATTTTCATATTTTGTTAAGAGACTGCGCTGTTTTGGAAGCTTTACCGCATCTTTAACGTTAGTTACTGGAAAATTAACGAAAAGAAACAAAAGAAAAGCTTGTGGTAGTTACTTTAAAGTTTATGATTAATTTTGTAATTTTATTTTCCTTTTCGACTTGACCGAAAAAATAAAACTTTTGAATTACTTTTTTGACGATGTTCTTCTCTGTGTTGTTCATTTCTTAACACTAATGGTACAATATATTTCCTTTTTCTTGTTCTCATTCTCATGTAATCTGCCTTTTCATAAATAATCCATAAACTTTATTTTTATTTCTTTCTTATAAACACTGTTCAAACTTTGGAATTTTATCTTCTAGCTTATTTCTCTATTACCTATAGCTTTTTCTCTTCATTCCTTCAAATTGGATTTGTAACTTATTGGAATCCGATGTTCTACCAACAGTTATGAAAAATTATGTTTTCCTTTTCGTGGACTTTATTAGGAAGTAGATGCACAATGGGAGAATTGCAAAAAACGATAAACTAATGTTGTTTGTGAAATTCTATAAATTTCTAAGGTTTCCTTCAGTATTTTCAAACTTTTAAAATGTTAATATCACCCAAATACATATTTAATATTTAAAAATAACCGAATTGAAAATTTTTTATAATAATCTAATTTAACTTGAAACTTTAGCCAAAACACAACTTAACAATCGCAGAAAACAAAATTTATGATGAAAACAAAGGAATATTCTGAATAAGAAAAGGGGAAACGCAACAATATTAGCACATTGACCTGGTTTCTTCGGTTCAGACATCTAAGTAAGGCAACAATCTTAACAGAATATCTGTTACTAACATAAATTCATTGTTTAGATTTTTATTCTAAATCAAGTAGTGTTCGATCCATTACTTAATTATTATAAGCTGAAAAATGATTTTTTATTAATTTTTACCATACAACCAATTAGAAAGCAATTTCTTACCTCACAACCGGTCGAAAAGTGATTAATTTTTAATTTAACGAAGTTGCCACACATTTTCAACTGAAAGCCAGTGACCGAACAAAATTTTTTTAGTTGAATGGAACGGTAAGAATTTGGCTCCGGCTCACTATTGGAGTCCAGTAGTTGCTCATCTAGAAAAACAGGGTATCTCAACTCACGCACTTTATAAAATCATCCCTAAAGTCGCCTAAACTCAAAAAACCAAATTTTAAATAAATTTATGATGTGATGTTAACAGTGACACAACCAGCCGACAACTGAGGCTGATTCCATTCTTTAAAAACCTCTGCTGTAACTATTTACAACTATTAAAAAAGGATTATTTTCTAAATTAATCGATATTTGAAGTTCCCCCACAGTTTATTTGCTTCATTTGAGTGTTATTTATCATATGTCGTCGCATTTTTCTAAGTAGTCTGTCAATACCTCTGTAAATCTTTTGAAGTTGTTTAGTTTGGAAATTTTATAAGAAAGGTCACTGTTTAAATTTACAACATGGATTTTCTTTGTAAATAATTTATTTAATCTGACCGCATCGGTAATTGGTTATCAGCTGAATTATTAATCTTCATCAGTACCATATATTTATTTATTTATTTTACTTTATTGTTTTTAGAACTTTTAAGACTTTATTTTAAATTTACCAATAAGAGCAATGTATTGAGAGCAGAAGTAACTTAACAAACGGCAGATTTATTGTGGTGTTGTCAATAAAATGAAAAGTTTTCATTTCTTCCTATCAAATCCAATATTTCGCTTCCGGACATTTCGCTACCTAATTTCGCTACCACTTTTAGCATATTATTATTCCTTATTTATATTTTTTAATTTTTTAAGATTTAAGATTTTTAAGATCAGAGTTTAAACTCAGTTCATATTGATATCTGACCGATCAGGTGGCCATAAACGTAGGTTAATCCTTGAACTTAATTTATAAAAATAATTAATAAAAATAATTAAAATAGTAGTAGATAATCCGGTTACTGTCAGTTAATTTATACCAAAACTTGAACTTTTTCTTATATAGCATTGGAATGAGGACAATTTTTTAACAATTTTTTAAATAATACGATTTTTTAGATTATCGAAAATTGAAATTTTTCATGTTTAACATGGGAGTACATTGAAATTGCAAGTCACGAGTTTTCTGTTGCCGGTACGTGGGCCCTGTTTAGTCTTATTGATTGCTGTCACACGCGTTTCGTACTTCACCGAATTCGGGCTGCTCTGGAGAGGTTGGGCTTTCCAGTCGAGGTGGATTAATTTCAGGGATGATTTTGTTAAAAATTTGCTTTTTTTTATGATCGCAAATCACAAAAATTATGATTTTGAACAAATTGAGATCATAAAAAAAATAGTAAATTTTTGACTTATGTGCTTACGTCCGCCGACGCTAGAATTACGGATCCACCCTATAAATAATGAATATATTAAATTACATTAATTAAAATTTAAATAAAAAACCCTGTGCACTTAAGGTGGAACTGAAAAATTATTTTGGATAATATGCTAAAAGTGGTTGCAAAGTTTCCCAGTAGCGAACTGTCCCGATAGCGAAATGGCCCGGTAGAGAAATATCCTGGTAGCGAAATGTTCAGGTACGAAATATCACAGGGGGAAAACTTCCAGTAGCGAAGTGTTCTAGAATCACTTAAACATAACAACTCAGCTCAAAATATTTGTGCATCTGAATGGAGGCTATAGCCAGGGTTGTAAAATAACATGTTTTTTGTAAATAAAACAAACGTTTTTTTTAATGTTTAAAACAGCTTTTATGTTTAAAACGGTTTTTTATTACCTTAGAAAAAAAACATGTTTTAAACAGAAAAACATGTTTAAAACAATGTTTAAAACTAAAAAAAATCTATCTTTATCTGATGATAATCGGATAATTATTAGATAATTCGATGGAAGATACCGTTGTTAATGTAAACCCATTGGCTTGGTGGAATTTCTAACAAAGGAGTGCAAATCCAGAAATGTATAATTCAGCCATTCAGCTGCATTCAGCAGTAGCTTCTTCTGTCGGAATTGAGAGATTATTTTTATCATTTGAAATTGTACACAGTAAACTCCGTAATAGATTAAGAACAGAAAAAGCATCAAAGGCACTAATTTTTTTTTAATAAATTTTGAATAAATTATTATTTATAATCTTAAAAAAAGTTGAAAATGTAAAAAAGACATGTTTTAAACTTACACAGAATTAAACACTCGTTTTAAACGCATTTAAAACATGATTTAAACAAAATGTTGTTTTAAAAGAATTTTGTTTTAAACATGTTTAAATCACCTTGTTTAAAACAAAAATGTTTTAAACATTACAACCCTGGCTATAGCAGGCACTTCAACGCTATTCCATCTGACAGCAAGACAACAATTGTAAAAGCAAATCTCTTCATTCAAAAATACAATGATGTCCCACAATGAAATTAAAATGAAACTTACCCTTTGTATACATTTTCATTACAAAATTCAATATTTCACTTCACACGAATTGAATCTCGCTTTTCTATCCTCATATTTAATGAAAGGACTCGAAAAATATCATGAAAACAGAACATCAATCTGTAACATCGCAGATTGCATTGGTAAATCATCCATTCAAACTACATTCCAACTGATTTAAATAAAATCTACCCAAAAAGGTACATCCACATCCACACTAAACAATTTCAATCTAAAACAAATGATGAACCCGATTGAACATCCTCCAAGTACCATGAAGCATTTCACATCATTTGATCGATTAACAAAATCTTCTCACATGGAACCAGATATATCAACAATGACCAATTCCTCATTCTCTGGTTCACATCAACCACCCACATGTGCAATGTCTTAAACGAAATACGGAAGCCATTTTTCAAACACAAATCAATCATCAGGTTTTTGACAAAAACTAACACGCTCAAGAACCATATGAGTCATAACCAGCGGAAACTCGTTAGAGGAGACAACGGAGACTTAGCTTCTCCTGAAATTCTGAACTATTAAAATTTTCAAAGACAGGTAGATGAAAAATAAATACTTCTTTCACAATACATATCCGAAAAGAACCGTGAGGCTATCGCAAAAGTGGCACCCTCAGCTTAGGACAGCAAGCTTTTACTGATTACTTTAAAGAAATTGAAACCTCCGAATAAATATATCTACCGCATAAAAATAATGCAATTCCTCATTATGTATCCAACATAGCACGTAGTTATGAAGTGTCAGCTGAATTTGTAAATATGCTTCTTTATATACCCGTAAATAGGATCATCCTATCAGTGGCGGTGCAAGAGTAGCTAAGGCCCTTAAGCAAATATACAAAACGGACTCCTAAAAAAACAATGTATTAATTTTGAATTGCGTATATTATTTAAAAATATCTTTGGGATTTACTACCCTTTATGGTCCCTGGCCCCTAAGCATTCGCTTGTTGATATCACCGCCGCTGCAATGGGCCCGATTTAGTGGCCTCCTATCTAAAATCCAGAATCTAGAAGAGTGCACCATACCCCCCAGACTCCCCGGATTACACCAATTGTTTTGTGACTTCAATAATATGTTTAGACGTAAGAGCTTTGTAATCGGAAAAAACTGGTTTCACTGCTAAGTCTAAAAGTTATTTTTTACAATTCCGGAAGTAAAGTAATACTTTTTTTGCGCCATTATTGCGCGCTATCGATCTGAAATTTTGCATATGGCTTCTTACGGCAAATCGCTGTAAGATTATTGTAACGGGGGTAAATTTTTTGCTCAGTTTTTCAATTTCTAGCGCCGTTTTCGAGTTATTACAATTTCAAAATCTCAAATTTAGTTATTAACCAATGTAATTCAGAATTTTCAGCGAAATTGTGAAAAATAGTATATACTTACTATTATTTTTGCACCTCAGGAAGTAAAAGTTTAAACATTTTATTTAACAAATGTAAAAGGATATCGGTTATTTGGAACGCAATCATTTTATATTTTTTCAGTGTTCATAATTTTTAGTTGACATCTCATGTTATATGTTAACTTCATGAATCACATAATATAGTACATTCTGGTTATTTGGGTAAGATTTACTTACTTATATTGTACCATATTCATCTTTTAATTTTAGTCCTGAAGATGGAGAGAATAAAGTCCTCCGAAACGTCGATAATAACTTTATTTGTTTGATTGCGTTCCAAATAACAGATATTCGTTTATATTTCTATTTATCGCATTGGACGAGACTTTGGTTTATCTATATTATTTAAGTCACAAAATTATTGGTGTAATCCGGGGGGTCTGGGGAAATTTTTGGAATTTTTTGTAAATTATTTGTTACACTACATCAATCAAATTTTCAACCAATGTTGTTCCACAATAGTCACTTAGAAGCTCATTTAGTCCGGAATTACCTCCTGTTAGTTTTTATTAATAAAACTAAAAAATAATAAAATATATAATAATAATAATAATAAAAATAATTTTTAAAAATAATAAAAATAAATATAACAATAAAAATATAATAATAAATAAGAAAAACCGTTACGAATCGGTTATTTATTTATCGGCTTCTTATAAAACATTTATGATTCGAAAATCCAAAAAAAAATCCAAATTAACCTGTATTTTCAAATAATCATTGCAATTGATTTTCTAAAACATCTATTTACATTTACACAAAAACCCTTTATAAGGAATTGCTGCTGATTTAATTTTAATAATAATTAATAAGGGCTAATCTATATTTACAGATAAAGTTAGTAACAATAGAATAATTAATACACTCAGATTTACACTAGCACTAAAATACACTATAATAAATAACAATTCCTTACAAAAAGTATTTATTTAAACCAAGTCACTATTTTTACGTAACACTCTGTATATTTATTTGTCACACCACTATTTACACAGTATTTATCTTTACACTTGCAAGTTAAAACTGGAGCTATCTTCACATCAAATCAATCTGCTATTTATACCCATATACATTCGTCTTCCTGGAAACCTCCACAAACTTCCAGGAAGTTCTATAAATTTCTATGGACTTCTAGAAAGATCCAGACTGCTAATCCAGCTGTCCTCATTGATTTCAGTCCTCAAATATAATCAGTTATAATGCAGTTTTATACCAAATTATAAATTCATCACTGAATAGTAATTCTTGGTAAATTTTTTTAAAAGGCACTGATTGTTCATTGTTCGCTGGGGCAAGTTTGAAATTGTTGTTGTTTTCCAACTATTTCGAAGCGTGGTTCTTCGCTGAAAGAAAATACTTCAAATACACCGAATCACATTTAATTTGAAGGAATTGCATAAAATGGAAACGTCTTAAGTCTTACGTCTTACGTCTTACGTCTTACGTCTTACGTCTTACGTCTTACGTCTTACGTCTTACGTCTTACGTCTTACGTCTTACGTCTTACGTCTTACGTCTTACGTCTTACGTCTTACGTCTTACGTCTTACGTCTTACGTCTTACGTCTTACGTCTTACGTCTTACGTCTTACGTCTTACGTCTTACGTCTTACGTCTTACGTCTTACGTCTTACGTCTTACGTCTTACGTCTTACGTCTTACGTCTTACGTCTTACGTCTTACGTCTTACGTCTTACGTCTTACGTCTTACGTCTTACGTCTTACGTCTTACGTCTTACGTCTTACGTCTTACGTCTTACGTCTTACGTCTTACGTCTTACGTCTTACGTCTTACGTCTTACGTCTTACGTCTTACGTCTTACGTCTTACGTCTTACATCCAGCAACGTAAGAAATATAAAATTCTAGATTTCTAGATTCTAGATCTAATTTTTAATCAATTTAATATATTTTTAATGCTAATATTTTAGTAATCTGTGTTGTTAGCTCGCAAATAATCGATTAAATATTATAATTTATGTAAAATAACTCACACGATCGAAAACGATATGTGACGTCAAACGCCAGTACACAATATATAGGATACAATTCTCACCAGACATAATTTTCGCAAATTGGTGAACATTTTAGAATAAAATAAAATGTATTTGCTGTTGCTATACATTGACTTTCTTAAAAAATTGTCTTAGGCAGCACAGCAAAATAAGTCCATTCACTTAATTACTCCTAAATAATTCACAAATTATATTAAAAAATCATTAACCTCAAAAAAAAGTGTTTTCTTGTCTAATTATACTTGTCGGTTGATTTAGTTATCTGAACAGCCATTTTTAATCATACATTTTCGCGTCAAAATATTATAATACATTTAAATTAAAATAAATTCTCCTGATCTAAATTGATTTTCAAAATTTACTTCTAGATTCCTGAAGCTAAACCTGGAGTGGTTATAAAATTTTATTGGGAGGTCCACTTAAGAAGTGTCCTGCAGTTAATGTATTGTCCATTTTTTGTTGAATGTGTAACGTCGAGGTGAATAGTATCACTTTCGGTTGATTGCATTAGGGAAAAATGGGTGTAATTTAATAAACTGGAAAGGTTATTCGTAGTGCCGACTTCTTGTTTCATCAGTGCTACGTCTTCGTAGGTTAAATTTGGAATATTGAGATGTCTTTATTGATATGGTCGTTGTCAGGTTTTTCACGATTTCAAAGGAAAGTCATTTTCAAAAATTTATTGACGATTGTAAAGTTCTCTTTAATTTATACGACGTATTTTCGAAAACATAAATTTGTCAAGTTAGAATTGCTCACCACTTCAAGAATTTACTATCAAATTTCTTTGCAATCTTCCTTAATGTATATTTTCGCGGTTATTTATTTTTGGGTTACATAAATAACGTAATTCTGACAAGTTAAAGTGTTCTTTTGCTGAAAAACTTGGGTTGATGCTATTTTGACTGTTGTCCCTATTTATACGTGACCTGTTTACACTTTGGTTGCAATTTTTAGGGTTGTAAATAGGAAATAAATCAGAATTGACCGAAGCGATGTAATCGAAATTTATAATGAAAATACAATAGCATAGAATGTTTTTATCTTTAATCGATCTCTTTCGAAAGTTAATTTTCCCGAAATTTTCCATTTGCATCCGAATGTGTTTAAAACGAAATATTAAAAATATTATTTTATTATTTAGAAACTGGGGAGTTACAAAAAAGGAAAAGAAGGTTTTTGTTCAAATCACAGTTGAATATAATTTTATGCCAAATTTCCTTTTACGGAAGTTGAAACGAGCGTGGCAGAATTTTCAACATCTCTCTACAGTGAACTAAGACAATTTGTGAGCTCATGAACGCAAAATCCGGAACATTGCAAGATAACGTCCGGAATTCAAACAACTTTTTTCTTTTGTGTATATCATTGCCTGCGTTCTATTCAAGTGTTGTCAGTATTTATTGTGTCTTACATAATATGCCATTGTGGAAGACGAATTCAGTCAAGTGATACCTATAGTGTTTTAATGCTGCACAATCGATCCATCCTAAGCACAGATTTTGTAAATTCTAGAATCGTTTCACGTGTCAAAAGTCTGACAACGCACGTTATTAACTTTTTATTATTTCATGTATACAAAAGGAAAACTCGAATTTATATCACGCGTTGGAAAACAGAAATTGATTCTTTTCATTTTTATTTACAACACGAAGTACTAATACAAGGATACCATCATATACGGATGGATAATAAGGTAGTAGTTATAAATATTAATCAACGTTTTTACAAACACAATATATTTTCAAAGCTTTTTTATTATAATTTAACCTATTTACCAATATACTTACGACTTACTAACAACTGTTTTGATGTAGTTTCAAACTATTTTATTCTACATTTAATTTATGTCAAATAAATTCAAAAAACAGTAAAAAATGGTAGTCCAAAAGTAATTGACACTTGAATTTTTTCTTTGCTTATCTTTTCCGCAATTTTAAACAGATTTTTAATCATTTTCAGCTGACCTCTAAGTTAAGTTATGATTCACGTTTATGACAAATTGCAAGACATTTGGTTACGCGATTTAACCTGTGCGATTGGTACTATTATTTTCATACCCCAACCACACACCGATATAACCGGCTAACATCTAGCTAAAAATTCAACAAAATTTTATCAGTGTATCATGGCTTATCAGGTATGATAAGGTAATGTGTAATCAGAAGAGCTATATAATATTTTAATTTATCAATTTTCAATTTAAAGTATCACTACATTATTTATTGGCACCCACAGTGAGGCTGAAAAACATCAGTTCGTAGCTGCATTAAATAGTCAATAACACATAAGAAACTTGTTTCATAAGAGTTTTCTAAAGGATAAGTGCGAAAAAAAGTCTGATGAAACGAGTTTTTTATACTATTTTTTCTATTTTGCGCGTTTTCCGTTCTAACAATTTCGAACTGTGCGTTTTATTAAAAATAAGAGTTAATTTGAAATTTTTTTGTATTTTTACAATAGTTGGTAATTATTATAATAGTTGGTAACAGATTTTGAACCAAATTATAGATTTATAATTCAATTTGTAGTGACATCGTTAGTTTTAGTAATTTTCACTGACGTTTTGTTACCAACCTCTTAAAACCAAATATTGCGTTTCATAATAATGTCTATTTCGATACGCGTTTGAGTTTCAACATGACTTTGCGTTAGACTCAAAATAGAAAATAAATTTTATTTAGTTTAATTTTGTCAACTTTGTGCCGTTTCGTGGTTTTCTCGTCAAATATAGCTTAATTCGCATCAGCTAGGTGGGAAAACCGGGTTTTTCGCTGCCAAGATGACTGCAAGAGCGGTCAGAGTCCGATTTTGTCTCCTTTAGGTTTGTTTGGATTTTGGACTAAATTCAATATTGTCAAATTAATTTGAATAATTGTAATTTGAAATTAATGTGAATAATTAATTGTAATTTGAAATTTATGGGAATAATTGTAATTTCAAATTTTTGAAATAAAATTAATTTGATTTTTAAGTAAAATAAAATTGAAGAAAGTTAATATCATTTGCGTTTTCGCATTAATTTCTGTTTCCATTTTTACACAGGAGGATTGATTATTTGGATTTGGTAAAAGTTTTGATTTGTTAAAATTTTGAATTTGTTTAATTTAATTTTAATTTTAATTTAATTCAATGGGTCAGTAACACAGTGTCCACCTTTTATCTTTAATTGCTCAAAAATCTTTCGATAATACTTGCTATAATGTATGTTCATATTATCAAAGTCTGATCAACTGCTGACAATAAGATATCTGGTTTGAATCCAAACAGAGCAATTAACTTTTTTTGACCGTATTTGTGTTTCAGAAAGCTTGTAAAGCCGATGGATTCCCTGGGTTGATGAATTGTCATCATTAACATTACTTTAGTTTTCTTTCAGTCAGTTTGATAAAAATTCTCGAATATTAGGGAATTTTTCTTTGTTTTTACGAACTTTAACTTTGAATGAACAAATCTTTTTTGATTATTCTCAGCTATCGTGACCAACCATAGGCCAACCACCACCTCTACGGTTTTAATAGACGGTAACTCTGATTTAACTTTTGGGTAAAAATCCCGATCTAGACTAAGGACTAAGACGCCATTCTTAAAAATAATAATAATTATCTTTTATTCGAAAGATGCTAGAGTAATTATTATTATAAATTAAGGGGGTATTCTAGTCTAGAAGCATGAATTTTCGGCAGGTTTTCGAAGCTCAGACCAAACGAAACAAAAAATATTGTTACTATCCATTTTTTTATCATTTGTTTACTGATATTTTAACATTACATAACAAATAACCGGAAAAAAAACTCAAAATTCACAAAGTTACGAGCTGACAAAGTGGGAGGTCCAAAAAAAACTGGCGTGCACAATATCACAAGTTTTAATGAACCGATTTATTTGAAATTTGGTGCGAATGTTCTTTGTACATTCCTATATCGCATGCGCCACACTCAGATCAAAATTTTTAATTTTAATATTTTTAAAAAATTTGGGATTGTTAATTAAAACATGACAAAAAGAAAATTTTTTTTCTACGGGCCACCATTTTGTGAAAAAAATGTTTATTCTACTTTTCCAAGGTTCATGCTATAGCGGCGTTTATAAAGAACATTCAGACCACATTTCAAATAAATCGGTTAATTAGAACTTCGGATATCGTGCACGTCAGCACACCCCTTCTTTTTTTGGACCTCTCACTTTGCCAGCTCATAACTTTGTGAATTTTGAGGGTTTTTTTCGGTTAATTTTTTATGTAATCTTAAAATATCAATAAACAAATGATAAAAAAATGGATAGTAAAATTATTCTTTGGTTCGTTTGAACACAGCTTCAAAATACGCCCAAAATTCATGCCTGTAGATTAGAATACTCCCTTAAGGTATCCATTCACTGAGGAATATGCCTACTTGTATGAAGTCTTTACGATTCATCTTTCGAGGTGAATCACTCCCATCTTCTCGTTTTCGGTAGGTAATCTATATTTTCCCATGTCTTCTGGTCTGGTTCGTTACTTTTCTCCACAGTGCTCTATCTTCGCATTTCTTTCACCATTCTGTCACTCCCATATCTTCGAGGTCTTTTACCACTTCGTCCAGCCATCTAGATCTCGTTCTTGCTCGATTTCTCGTAAAGATAAGTTTTAAACAATAAAACTAAAATTCTACAAAGAATTACTAATTTTTTTCTTTCGGGGTACCATTCGAGGAGAAACACCGCGAGGAAGCTACAATTCGCATCAAAAAGTTAAAAAGTTGAAAAATTCATAAAAAAAGAAAAAATTTAATTAAAGGTGCAGATTTATTTCTTTGCACACATAATTAGAAAGTAAATGTTTGTTCGCCACCCTCTTGCAATGTTCCGTTCGACGTGGAAGACGTGAAGGAAGCGACAGGTCGCGGCTGCGGTGCTTAAAAATCGCGCTACGCTGGACACGGCCGTAAAACCCGAAAACATGTCAAAATTTGATAAAATTTTTAGAAAGAGATGCGACACGATACGATTAAATTAATTTGGGTATAATAAATAGTGGTCCAAAAGTAATTGACACTTAAACTTTTTTTATTTTATTTATCATTTCCGCAATTTTCACCATTTTCAGCTGGCCTCTAAGTTTAACTATGATGTACATTTATGCCAAATATTTTGACATTTGGTTGCGTGGTTTAACCTGATGTCGTAACCACACACAGACATACAGACATACAGACGAACATCCAACTGAAATTCATTAAAAACTTCTCAGGACATGATAAGAAACATATTAACACCAAAATTTCGATTTCTGATTTTTGAGTGGATTACAATACTTTAATGCCCGATTGCACCACCTATCCTTAAACGTTAAGCTTCTCTTATCTCGCTAATCTCCACCCTATTTCACAACATACTGATTGTCCATTGGTCGGAATACGATTTAAGTGAAACCTAAGTTTTAAGGATAGGTGGTTCAAATAAGTGAATATTTATACGTAATATCATGAGGTTTGGTATTTTGGCAATACAAATAAATATATTTTAAACTTATCTGATCTGTCCTCCGGTTCACCTGATCCTTTCGTAAGAATTTGCAAAAAACAAAAAATTTAAAAATTTAAAAAAAATAATTTTTTTAATTGAAATATAATTTTTAGCTAAAATAAGGCATTCCTGAAAACGTCCTCAAAATATTTCAACGTCTTAGGCGCTTGGTCCTTAATGGGTTAACAGCGGCACGCTAGAAGTGGACTAACAAGGAGGGGACACGACGTGCGGGTCACGGAATTTAAAATCCTATTGGGGAGAAAAGTAATTCGTAATAACAAACTCTAGGCCAAGCGGTAGCACCCACTTCTCAAAAATAGAAAAGTTTTTGAAAAAATGTTTAATAAATTTTGTTTATATAGCTGCTCGGTTGCATTAATTAATAGGTAACCGCGATGGTTACGAGGTAGACTCGCTCGACTAGCACCCGGTAGGTCCAGGTTTCAATTCCTGCAAAAGTAAAAATTTTTTAAAGTTTTTTTTTTGATTTTTTGTTTGATTTGTTAATTTACCTACAAAATGATTGAATTATGACGCTATTATTTTAAATTATTAAAAATTTATTAAATTTATTAAATTTATTAAAAATTTTTTCAACAACTTTTTTATTTTTGAGAAGTGGGTTCTACCGCTTGGCCTAGAGTTTGTTATTACGAAGTACTTTTCTCCCCCAATAGGATTTTAAATTCCGTGACCCGCACGTCGTGTCCCCTCCTTGTAAGAAGCTCTGCCCACTAAAACACACCATTTCGTTTATTTGCGTTGAGCACACATACTGTCAACAGAATGAAACCTTCCAAATTTTATGGGAAAAATCGAAACTTTAAAATTGATTATTTTGGAAATTAAAGGAACATTTTAGGTTGTAGTTTAACTGCTTCACTTCATCTTTCAAATTCTGCAAGAAGATAAATTTATATTCGCACTTATATATATCAGATGAGCATAGAAATAGCCGATAGATAACCTCAACATTGTTGTTGCAAAAACAAAGACGTTTTTGATACTAAGACAAACTTGAAGCATTTGTTAGTCCATCTGTGTGTATATACAAGTATTTGGCACTATTAATATTTTTTCCGTATATAGTCAAAATCCTGACTATTCGCGGAAATTTTTTGTTTTATTAACTATGAAATACCTATTAAAATTTGTTGATTAGTCAATCAACGATAATTGTTATTGGTAACTGATTGGACTTTGACAATTATTATTTTCTATTTCTACTTCTTTGTTGTATTAATATTTTGTATTGATCTACTATATTGTTTTATTATATATTGTCAAACCTGCTACTTGTATTTTCATCTCGCTAAGTCAAGCGCTCCAACAGTGGGTTTACCGCACACTTCATAGAACCGGAAAATTCTTTATTACATTTCTCAAATGCGAATTTGGAAACAGGAAAAACGCTATATTTAAGAAATAGATGAATGGAAAAAACCATATTAAAATAATTAATATATGCAATTTTCACTGCTACTTTTATCTTACGGTAATAATATGTAGATTCGTACAGTAGATGTAGTCTGTAATTAATTGGATATTACATATTATAGTATTTTCTCCATTATTTGCTTCATTACTCTATTATTTGTAGGACAGCCTTAAGTACAATTCTTGCATAATTAAGTGTAATTATTATAATTGGTAGCGACAAAAGACAGAAACATATGTCTACCGCTCATCCTTAATTATGCAATAGTTTACGACTTTACTTCTGGGTTTCTATAATTGCGTGAATTTATGTGATGGATATTACATTCATAAATTCGGATAAAAAGGCCCAAAAATGTAATTCGGTTATTCGATTGGTTGTTTCCATAAGGATAAATTTGTAAATTTTATAAATTACAATATTACCAAAGCTGTTAGAAGCAAAGCTATCTAAAAATTTATTTTTTTAATTTTTTTATAAAAATTTAATTTATAACACAATCAAATACATAGATTTAAACAAATAATAAAAATTAAGACAAATTGGCCTTGCAATTCGCTTTATTAGTAAAATAATTTTTAAAGGCAGGATCTATGAGAACACGCGTAACTTTCTAAAAACATTCTTAAAGTCGCCCGAATTTGAAAATTACGAGTCTAGAATGGCAGCAATCTTATATGATATTAACGGTTGCACAACTACGGCTGGCTCTGCCCACTAAAGCACATTACTCATATACTATTTACGTCGAGTGCACGTACAGTCAACAGAATGATCAAAATACCGACTTTTTTGTGAAACATCGAAACTTTAAAATTGATTATTCTTTAAATTAATTGATATTTAAAGTTAATTCTTACTTTAATTCTTGTCGATTTGGTCAACGACTTTCAATCAAATTTTAATGGAAACGGGGAGTTTGTAGTTTCAAGTCTGCCGACCTGCTTAAGTGTATGTAGCAGACCTTATGTACTACTTCAAAATGCATTACTTTTTTTGTTAAAATTTACAAGAACCTCACCGCTACTTTCTAAACATTCATGCAGGTATAGAAGTCATCATGCGGGCACACCTTGTGAATATTTAAATTAAAACTATTTTAACACAGTAAAGAAGAAAAATAACATAGTCAAATAAAAACAATTCCACCACCAGCATAAAACGATGAATACTAGTGACAAGAGTCAAGTTGATTGCACTCCACCAATTATTTAAAAAAACTACGATGAGCCACCATTGAATTTGTTACCCTAAAAGTTCAATAACAGGTACGGACGACCATTTGCTGAATGGTACAAAATGAATAAAGTTTTATTATCCTATTCAGAAAACGTATGCTTGCGTATTTGTCCGAGATTTCAAAGACGAAGAAATCATCAACGATGTCGTCAATATATTACATGCTCAAAACCACTCTATCTGCCCTATAAGAAAAACTAGCTTTCCACTCGACGGCAATGAATTAGTCATTATTTCTTTTTTATTTATATTGTTAAATAAATTCATTTAATTGATAGTCTTAGAAAAAGAAAAGAATTCTAAATCGGCAAACTCATCAATCAAATATAAAATTTACCAATAATGGCTAATGCCACATTATGTCAAGAATTAACTGAAAACAAGTTATTGATGGAAATAAAATTTGATATCAATCAAATCTTACTATTAATAGTTTATTTAAAAATTAGATCTACGACCTGAGCTTTCAATACAACAACGTTGGTGGTGTTCCAGTGGTACTGTGAGCACATTAATATTGTTACATCCAAGTTGGCTTGCTAGGGCTGCTCAGATATGCTTGTAGTATTTTAAAAATTTTATTTTAATTTTATGTGAAGCACGCCAACGCTTCTAGACAAATTCAATGTTTCAACTTGGGCCAACGGCATTTGAAGCAACGTGGGCGTTTGACATAAGCCAACCCTTGTTAGTAAAGTTAATAAATTTGGATTTATTATAGTAGGTACTTAACAAAATAAATTAAAATAATTAATTAAAATTTGATTGCAAATAAATTAAATATAAATAATCAATTTGTTAAAATTAGATCAATTAAAAATAAAATAAAAAAGTGTAAAGCATTAGTATTTTAAGCAAATAAGAAAATAAATCTTCTCCCTCTTTTACATATCTTTATGAGTAATTTATTCACTCTTAACTGCACCGTTACTTAATTACACGTCTTAAAACTTTAATTCTTACTAAATTTATCAATTCTTGCTTGAGTTCACTGATAAAATTGAGCAAGGAAAATTTATCTAGCTAAGAAAAAAATAATGCCTTTTTGATAATTTATCACGTTAAAGTAATATTTACGAGTATTTTTTTAATGTCTGCTTGATATTCAAATTGTTCAAGCAGGTTTCTTTGCATTTGGCTTACAAATGACTAAAATTAGTGTTTAAAGAAAACGAATGGAGCATTTTATATTTGATAACATTTTTATGGTTGCATACTTTATATTTTATTATTTACGAAAATATTGCCATTTAAGCACTTAAAGCCCGTTTTCACCTTATTTTTTTACGCCGATATTTTCTCAGCAAGCATAGGTACTTAAATCTACGAATTTAAGCAAGTCGGCAGGATAGGCCCATACAAAACTGGCTTGGTCCACTATGGATTAATAAAAAACAATTTGGTTTATTACATTTAACATTAAACATTTTTTTGCTTCGTGGACATTTTCGTCTAATTTATGTGCTATTATGAATAAAATGTGAATTTTACGACCTTATTAAGTTTTAATTTTTACTTAAAATTACTTTACTTGTGAAACTGTAACAAAACTCAAATGTTTATTTAGGCAAACTGCACATGTGAGCAGATTATAAGTATTTTTATTTTATAATTTAAGATGAAAACTGCAAATGTCATCCTTTAGTTTTGGAGTGGAAAACTAAGATATTTTCAGAGTAGGAATTTCTGAGAGTGGGGTTCTATAGAACGTATAAACATAAGCTTCCACTTCAGTTTTAACTAGTTCTCAAGTAGAACTCATTTCGTGCGGTTCAGTTAAGCCACCGGGACGATCTTGACTTATGGGGACTTCAAGCAGATTTTATATAATTCGTGAATGTGATTTAAAAGCCCATTTTCGATAACTGTTAAAACGAGTTTGCCGAGATGCGGATTCATTTTTAACTTCATTCAAACTCTGAAGAAATTTGCATTAGTAAGACTTCAATTCACTAAAAATTCATTAAATCACTTTGAAGATACAAGAATAAGTATTTACGTGGGATGTGCAAGAAAGCCCAAGCCCAAAAAAACCGGTCCCCGGAAATCATGTCACACGTCACACGCTGGCAAGATTCTCTTGAGCATCATCAATGAAAAACTAAAAGATTATATCTATCCTGGCAAAAATCATCACAACAAGCTAGTTTGGAGTCCCCCTGCAGCTCATCACATTTATAAAACAAACTGTGTTATGCAGTCTTAGTAAGAATAAACCAGCACCTGGGGAGGCCTTGTGCTATACGTGGGGGTGTTAGACAAGGCTGCGTACTGTCGCCGCTGCTTATTAACAAATAATATTAATATTAATAAATAATAATGGATAACTATACATGAGATCCTGTAATAGAAGCAGAGGCGGTTTGTCAGAGAAGGCAAAGAGGCTTAGCCTCTCCAAAAAAATTTGGTCTGTATTATTAAAATTTTCAAATGAACTAAAATCAGATTTTTGATCTGTGATCTATCAAACAATATATAGTATACTCCTTTCAAAATACATATATCCAAAAATTAAAGTGATACTACGTGAGGTAACGTGACGGTGAGTAGTACCCTCAGCACAGACTATATGCAGATAGGTCAGTCATCAGTCATCACAAAAATTGTAAAATTTTTCTGTACTATTGATGCTTTTGAGATTGCTCTGCAGTTTTTCATCATCAGAGACTATATGCATCAATCGAGACCTCCACATAAATATCTGAGATATTTTAATTCTCTGAAACCTGAGAAAATCCCAGAGAATATTAAGAAATCTTAGAAAATCCAACAAAAGTTTGGACAATAAAAAATCCGAGAAAATGTTGAAAATATATAGGAAATGCATGAAAATTGGAAATCTTAGAAATACTATAGAAGAGCTTTCTTGTTTGCTTTTGCAACATTTTGAAAGCAAATCTTAAAGAACCTAATCCAGGAGGAAATCAGGAGTTATATTTAAAAATAATTTTCCGAAAGAAGAACTGATGAATTTGATGAGGAGAATGGGAGAAGAGAGCAAAGTGTGTTAGCTGAAAATCAACAGCGAGGAAACAAAACTGATGATAGTGGACATGGAAAATAACAACAGACCAGACCTAACCAAAATAAGTGACTTTCACTGGCGGTTCGTGACTTTTTCATTTGAGGAGGCTAATCATAAAGTATAGATTTCTCAAAATTTATAGAGATTTCCTAAGATTTCTTAGGAATTCCTCAAATTTCCCCGAATTTGCTCAGTTTTCCACAGCAATATTTCCCCTTTAGTCTCATCCCAACTTTGGTTAATTTGGATGATACTACCAGATCTGGATGACAATACGAGATTAAATCGATAGCGGCATTTTTATATTTATGCGAAGGTTTTCAGTCAATGCAGTTAGTACGAGTGAATCTGTGCCTGATGATGAGAAATTTCTTCGAAGTAATATCGAAATCATTATTTAGTACAGTAAAACTTTGCAGTGTTGTAAAGAAACAATTAAGTTTACGCAATCGAAAATTTGAAAAATTCATTTAATTCAAAATTTTCATACTTAATTGATAAAATACTGAAGTTTGGTGTGTTGCATATATAACTTAATAAATTAAATTTCACTTATCACACTAGCAGATTAAAGGAAACTGCTATTCTTTACAATTTATAATATTTTGAATATTTGAAAGATGACTTTAGTAGAAGTTATCTTCTGTCGAGTTTTCTGCCAAGGTAAACTTAGGTGGATTGATTTTGCTTTAACGGCAAGTAAGCGTTTTCGGTGTACAAGACTTCTTACTTCAAATACCTTTTTCCGCTCTCGTTTACGTTACCTAGACGTGAGCTTCCGTTCCCTTTCGTTTACGTTACCTAGACAAAAGACTCCGTTCCGAAATCTCGATAAAGTTTTCGTTATCAAGGCTTTACGAGAATCCTGAAAATAACCAAAATTTAGTTCCAGATATAATTACTTAACTTTATTTCAGAAGCCATTATATAATCAGGTTTACTACTGTTTAGTCAGGTTATCCGAGATGGAATACGCAGCTTAAAGTTGCACACCTGCATTGTATTAGAGTGAACGAGCTGAGATCAAGAGCTTCTAATTTCTGATAAATCATTTTTCCTGAGATACCGATAAAAGTCCTTCCATATCCAGTAGTCCCGTCGAAATAGTAGCTTAATATAAAACCAGGAAACTAAAATAGATTAGCCGAAATTAGAATACCAACTTAAGTAATATTTACCTTTCTAAGAAACCGACAGTAAGACGAGCCATCAATAATATTAGTAGTTGCAGTAGAGTTAAATAATACCTTTGATCTAACCTAAAAAGTAGAATATTCCTTTAAACATTGATTTTTATCATTTTGTTTACTTAGTAAAAACTATCAAACTTACTGTTAGAAACTGGAAGCAGCATCACACTTAACTTTAGTAAAATAACCGCCGATTATTTTAGTAAAAACCGAATTTATGATTAAGTTTTGAGTAGGTCACCATTACGATTACTCTGAGACCAGTGGCATATCCACCCGTAGTAATTATTGTGTATTTAAAGAGAAATTTTATTTTGACATTTTTTTGAATTAATTTAATTTTCTGTGGTACATATTTTGATTTGTAAATAGTTAATGTAAATAAAAACCGCATATATAAATCCGTCTTATTTTTAAAGTTTTTAAGAAAAGCTTTTGGCGCCTGCAAAGAAAGTGAAAGAAAGAATATCGACAATTAAGTCCACCCCTAGACCCAGCTTCCGAAGCTACCTAATAGTAACTAACTTTCCATTTAGGAAGGTCAAATTTGGTAAAGCAAATTGCACGTTACAGTGTATGGGATTATTTAATTATTTTAATAGCCTAATTAATAGTTCAAAATTTCAAAGAAGGCTAAGCCTCTTTTGTCTTCTCTGACAATCCGCCACTGATGACTATGAAGTGGTAAATCAGTACATCTATCTAGGAGCGCTGTTAACAAATGAGGGCGGCAGTTCGAAGAAAATAAGAGGAAGGTGCAAAATGAGTAGACGAGCTGCAAAATATCTCCGAAAAATATGGAAGAACACCAAACCAAAGAGACAGTTATTAAAACATTAGTTTTTCCAGTGTTACTATATGGGGCGGAGTCTTAGACCCTGAAGGCTAGAGACAGAAGAAGAGTGGACTTGTTTAAAATGTGGTGCAAGAAAAAAGTTCTGCTCGTCCAACGGACAGCCAGAATAACGAATGTCTCCAAATTAGAACAAATAAGAGAAACGGAAAAAAATTAAGAAACCAGAGAGAGAGGATAATCTCCTAAGCGTTGAGCTGATTAAGTGAAGAAGTCGACTGACGCTAGGATCCAAATGCCTGGAACCGGAATAGATGGCGCAGTATCCTTCCATGAAGCTGTACACAGAAGGGTGTGAGACTTTCAGTTTTTTTTCAGATTTTCCTCTGCAAAGAGGAAAACGAAGGCGAAGAAAAAAGGTATAATAAACAATGAGTAGGTAAATTTTAGCGCTAACTGCAAAAGAGTGGCTAAAACCGATGAATCATAATCGTTGTATAATGGAAGCTGACTTGATATAGGTACCCAATGCTTTAGTTTGAATACAATTCTCGAAAAAACGTTTTTTCAGACCAAATTACATAAAACTCATTTCGACATTTTAACCGACTAAAGTATTATCATGTTACAAAATCTTCAATTTTAAAATTTTTTGATAATTTGAAATTTGATTTGTTATGCGAGATATTTTTTTGAAATTTAAATTTTGTTTTTTAATTTTGGATTGTTTGCAAATACAGAGTTTTGATTATTTTTTGTACTTGAAATTGTGTATTTAAAAATTTTTGATTGATTCGTCTTTTCGCCCCAACAATGTTTAAGTTGGCAGAAGAGAGAGCTATACTCGCCCCTTCCAAGTTGGTCCGTCCAGGTGATTGGATGCTTTTGCGGAATGGTCCCGTAAAAGTATTAAATTGCGTCTCAGTATTGAAATTTTTGTTTGATTTTGTGAAAAAACTTTAATTTGAGTGAATAATTTAATTGTTATTATTTTTATATGGATATTGTCCGGAATTTTGACGATTTTGTAGTGAGTTTTGATAAAATTTGGTAGTGAAAAATTAAAATAGAATTGGTTCCGTTAATTTAAATGAAATTGGAGTTAAAATAATGTAATTGACTTTTGAATAAAAATTAAATTGAAATTGGAAGGTATCGTAAAATTTACTATGTGCACGTCGCACATCTGGTTTGATAGCACACTGGCAGTTATCGTTGCATTTTGTATCGTAGAATTTATTTCAAAGTTTAATTTAAAATTTTAATAATTTATATGGTAATTTGGAAATAATTTAAATCATACATACCATACATATCGGCTGTAAATTCAGATGTACATATATGGAACTTAAAGTATTACGATTACATACACGAAGGGAAATAATGTTTAAAGATGCAATTAAAATTTTTTACCAATACAATTGTTTACTAAAGTTATGCAATTCATAGCCATTGAATACATTTTTTTTAAATAAATTTGTAAACCAAATTAGTGGTTTCTAAATCCCAATCCACATAAAAATAATAATACATTGCTTGTCATGTTATGATATTGTTTGTCAGTTATTCAATTTTTTCTTTCCACTCTACAATTCTGGAATCAAAATAATTACCTATCATAGTTTTGAATCGATTCCTGAAACAGATTTGAATACGTTAAGTCATTAATGGAAACGTTGATTGACATTTTAATATTCATTGATTTATATACCTGGTTGCTTTGATTATTATTGGTGATTAAGTTGGTTTGTTAAACTTCTCTGTTGAATGGTGTCGGTAAGTGAGATGTAGAATTTATTTAATAATACAAAATACATTTACAACAAAATTAAAATTGTCGTGTTTGAACTTTAAACAGCTTGAAATTAATAGTATTCATCATTTTATAAATTTCTGTAGTTTTCCGATTATGGCTAATATATAATTTATTACATAATGGGAAAATTGGTAGAAAAAAATTGGTAGATCATACGTAGGAAAAGATGAATAAAAACTAAAACAACTTACATATTATATTATTTTGACGAATGTATCAAGATGTTGCGATAATTAATACACGATTGACCCCTTCAGTGAAGTTAGCCTGAGGGTGATAAAATAAATACCTATAATTTATTTTAAATACTTAAGAGTAACTCTGATCACAGAGATTAAGAAGTTTTATGGCTGAAAGACCATAGAGAATACGTGAAGATATCTTAAAGTTAATTAGGAATGGATGAACGTCTTTAGTGCAAGCGTTGCGGTAAAATATGCACTTAAATTAAACTGAATTGCATGCACTCAACGAATCGCCTCCAGATATTCTACGATTTTTAAAATATTGATTATACTATAACTATATGAATAATAAATAAAATCACGTTGTTATTTTGTAGTCAATGTGAGCCTTAATTAAGTTAAAAAAATTTATTACTTCCATTACTATTTCCTCTAATATCTATTATTTATTTCATTCTTAATTTGCTTAATTACTACTCAGGGGGTTTTAATATTCTTTGCATATTATTCTTGTCATATTTTCGTCAATAATAAATTATTTATTCTTTACATCCTCCCGAACTTTTGTAGCATACTTATAATTAAATTTATTGTTTTCCTTTCATTATATCCATTATTTTAGTTTAAATGTTGAAATATCTTTGGTATAATATTAATATTATATAATATAAATAAAATAAATTTAATAAGTAAATTAAATAATCCTGGATTATCATTAGGTTAACTTATAAATTTATTTAAGAAAGTAGCTAAATTTTCATGAACAAATGTAAATTTTTGATAAAGAAAAGTTTGATTGACTTGTTTGAAATAGAACTACGCCTAGAGCTTTCCAATTATTTGAATTTTTGATGGCTTCTCTAACATCAATTAACTTAATTTTAAATTTTGTCATGTTTGGAATATTGTTTGATATTTCTGTTCTTGCTTCCATCACACAGATTTATCGACATAAAATTTCAAGTTCTTTCCATTTATTTGACCTGGGTTTAAACCCGGGCCTTCGGCTAAAGAAAATACAATATAATTTCTTCAATATTTTCTACTTTGGAAGTCATTTTCATATTTTGAAATTTATTTTTTGTTTCAAAAACTATTCATTTTCCTTTATTAATTTACGAAATGTTACAAATATCGTTAAAGACATTTTCCTACGCCAGCTACCTTTTTAAATTTATATTTCCAATATAAAATTTCAATTCGAAATGGTAATGGAATAGCCAATTTTACAAAATGTAATTTCCATTTATTTTTTTATTTAACCAAATTCAAATTTTATTCAAACAAATTTTCTATGTAAAATGAAAAAGTAAACTCAAAGAGAAAACTTCGACCATAAGCAACGATATCAATTCTATTTTATGATAACATCAAATTATACTACTTCTAATGATATTAATTTAAGCATGTAAATATTACCAATTATTCAATTCAACTTTATCTTTATAATATTTAAATCCAAATTAATTTATTAATAATTCAAAAATTAATCTAATTTTGTCCTAAAATTATGTATGCAATTGCTTACGAAACATGTGTTGCGTATTAATAAATAAATACTTTTTCGGAATTAAAGTTTGTGTTTTGCGCCTACATTGTAATAAAAAAAAATTCCTTCACCCCTTCGGGGACCCCTTGGAATTCCCAATCTCCGACCGCTCATACAAAATGTGCCCGTCAGTTCAGCACAAAAATCCACCCAAGGTGATAGCTGATAACTGACAGCACCAACCATAAGCCAGGCCGGAAAACAAACAATTCCTCTTCCCTTCGTGGAGCCTCCAGAATTTTCCTCTACACGCTGGGAAACGATCAACCAGCTTTATTTTATTGTAGATGCCCAAGATGTTATCTAGCTGTAATTATTGCGGAAAGCGAGAGTCATAAGTTCCGGAAAAAGATATCAATAAAACAAAAAAATAATCTCTGCAAGGAGTGTGCTGCCAAACGGCAGTTGCAACCAAACGCCAAAAAGTCGTAGCTACTCGTTTCAATTATTATTCTTAGAGAAACATAACTAAGAACGGGCAGCAATACGCTAATTGTCGAACCAAAATAATTAAATAAATTTAATTATAAAATTAAATATTAAACGTTGTTAAAAATATTTAAAGTTGGAAAATAATCGAGCGTTGAAAATTTGCTAGCTATGATATTGCTATCGCAAACAATGCTCGATAGCGGTCCCTATAAATTAAACAATACTTTTGTAAATTATTTAAAAACAAAATATTCGGCAATTCGGAAGCAATACCAGATTTGCAGCCAGCTCAAAACACAGATCGAACATCGTCAAAATTAAAATTAAAACGTTTTTGAGATTTAGGAAATAGTCGTTGGGGGCAAAATCTGGAGAATACGGTGGACATTGTTTCGAAAATTTTTCACATAAGAAACACCCGTTTGTTAGAATAAGTGACCACCGGTTTGATCATTCTGACAGAATCGGTCACAGTTGTCTACTAGCCGTGTAACAGTTATCATCATATTATAAATTTCAAATTAGATTATATTAATTATAACCGAATTTAACTTACAAACATTCCTGATATTCAAAACTCATGATTTTTTAATTTTTGCAACTTCGGAGATGTTTTTAGGAATTGAGCAAACTCAGAAATTCAACGTCTTTCTAAACCAATAATTTTCAAGTGCGCGCAGCATACCATTAATAAAAATTTCTAATAATTGTTAAAAGTTCTTTTAGAAAACAGTATGGGTTTATTTATGGAAATATAATATATAAACTGAGCTTTAAAACAAATTGTTGAATTTAAAAAAATGAAAAAAATAACCATTTTCACACAAAAAATCATAACTCTTCAATTTTTTTACATCAAAAGCTAAAAATTGAATGGGATACTCGTAGGAAAAAAATTGTTTGGTAGACAGTGTTGAAATAAAGACATTTATTTATTTTTGAAACGATCCATTTTTAGAAAGAAAGAAAAAAGGCATCCTCAAACTAACGACTGATTGATATAGCACCACTAGTATAAATTTCGTCTGGTAAAAATTGCCAAATTGGACTTAACTTTGGATGGGGTCAAATTGACCCCAATGTGGCAGCTAAGGGTTAATATGTTTTTGGCCGTAACCAGTGGCGTATTTAGAAAATGCCTTTGTGCGGGGCAGATTAAAGATTTTGAGAATCATGCGCGTTACTTATAACTATCTTAACCCGTAAGTAACGAGGTGGGGTGTGAGAGCTCCCAGTAGATTTTGAAAATGCCGTCAGTTAACGATATCGATAGGTGTAATCATTGTATCATCGGGCTTCATATACCCCTCGGGCATGTGTGTTTCACATCGTCTGATTGAATGTATCTCTTTAAAACAAAATTGGGGTAAACCACCTCGTTTCTTATGCGACAAGAAAACCACCTCGCTACTTACGGGTTAATACATAAAATCCCAGCACGCTTCTACTGCTCCTGCTACACCGTGTCGTTTTTGGTGAAAAAAAAACACTGATTTTTCTCAATTTTGCTTAAAAATTGAAATTTCCCGATTTTACCTGGCGAAATTTGAAAAATTATAAATTCGCTATCTTCTCCAACTATTCTAAAAGAGTGCAGACCCCAGACCCCCGGTTTACAATTTTTCCAGCCGAAAAATATATTAAACTAACTGAGATTATAGGACTAATCGGAAAATTTGAATTTTTAAGTAAACATGGGGGAAATTTAACCTCTTCGGCTAGAAAAAATTAAAACTGGGAAAGAATATTTATTTAATTACCTTACTACTCATGAAGTTTAGCAGCAACTTTCTATGTTACTTTGAAAGTTAATTATAAAAATAATATACAAATATAAAGTCTAATTTTTAACCGGGGGGTCTGGGGGGTGTGGAACACCCTCCAGTACATATTGGAGTATTTCCACTATTTTAGAATACTTGGAGAAGGAAAATCGGGAAATTTGAATCTTTACGCAAAAGTGCAGCAAATTTTTGCGTTGCTTTGAAAATATAGAAAAATGGGGAATCCCCCTGTAGCAGAAAACTAAATTAAATTTTTTCAAAATTTGATTTTTAAGTTTAATTGGGTATGTTATTTATTATTTAAAAAAATTGTATTTTTTACTTTAATTAATTTTCTTCTGTAGACACCTGATGTATGATTATTCATATGAAACATGTGATTATTTTTAAAGAATTAAAAATACAAAATATTTGCGAAGTCGTACTATTTATATATTATATAACATACTTCGCTTGACGTAAAATATTCTATTACTAAATTAAATGTTTAAATATTATACCGCTAAAAAAAGAAATCTACCTTCTAGCTGCCCAGTTATTGGTAAATAAATAAACAAATAAATAAAAATAATTTAAAGTTATTTAAATTTTAAAGCTTCGTGATAAACATTATTTTTATCAAGGGATCTTTAGGGGTACAATGCAAGTCATCTTTGGAGGGGGGGGCAATTGACTCTTTGTCCCCCTCTAAATACGCCACTGGCCGTAACAGCTTTGGCAAATGCAATTACTATATGCAAATACTATGTGCAAATTACTATAATTACGTCGAAAGAACGGGGTTAACCTTTTGGAAACAGCCAATTCAGTAAACGCCTTTTATTTTTAAAGATGTTTGGACTTTTTAATAATTTAATAAAATTAGTTTTCTTCTAAATTAAAAAGGTAATTCGCCCGATGTATTATAAAGATGAGCAACACATATTTTGCTGGTGTAACACTGAACTAATTGCTTCAACTAATTTTTGTTTTCAGAACAAAATTTTTTTGTTATTGCAACAAAAAACTTTGGCAACTCGATTTTAAGTAACTTAAATAAAATTAAATTGTAATTTTTGCAATTATTTTGTAAAATAATAATTTATAATATTAAGTAGTATCTAATATTATATTAGATAATATTGAAAGCAAATAATTCTGTAAAATTTCAGAGTCAATTCAGATTCGTCTTTTGTGCAGCTAAAGGTACGGTTTGCTAGCAACTGCATTAGCAGCACCGGATAACCTTGGCTAACTGCCCTTATGCAATATCTGTTATGTGTGTTGCTAGACGATACAATTGAAGCGCAACACCTCCCCATTAGGTATTGCACTTGCAGTTGACGCCGGCCGTAACTACTCCGCTGTTACGGTTTCTAGTAAGACCGGGGTACACTTGCAGCGCAGTTTAGGTACTGCAATCGCAGTTGACTCGGCCGTAACTGCTCTGCTGCAACAGTTTCTAGCAAAACGTACCTTAACACGTATTTTTTGTGATAATTGCTCAATAATGAATTCTCACACGTAAATTTTCCTTGAAGTTAGATAAGTGTCTAGTTATTAGGATCTCCACCCTCATAATGGGTAGTTAATTAATTAGTCGGTTTTTGGTGATCTCACGTTGTCTTACAAAACAATTTCAAATTAAATTATAGAACAGCTCCAATCCCTTGTTCATAAGATACAAGAAAAATTATTTAAAAAAAAAATAAATTTTGAAAAAATTTGAATTTTATTGGAGTCAAATTATTTATAAAAAAAGTGCGAATGAATAAAGAAAAAAATGGACAAAAAGCAAAATGCTTATTAAAATAATAAACCAATTTTTGCGTGGATCGGATCGTATGACCCTGTGTGCGAGAAAGCTATATTTTAGTAAAGCATTCTGTGTGGGTGAATACAAATTAGATTCAACAATGTACTGAAAGTTTTCTGCCTGAAATTCTACCCACAAGTTTAATTTGTTTATGCCTGTTTAAATGTATCTACTAAATTTGGAATTATGAAGATTATAAAGATATAGATGTATTATACGCTAATGCTGAACACGCGTTGCATTTTTTAAAACAAAAATGCCTCGTAAAGATTATTTAACAAAAATGAATTTATGGCCAGCAATAAATTCCTTTTATATTTAAATTTTTGTGGTACTAAAGTATTCCTAAACAAGCACTACGCTAAGCCATTAATCGCTCGTCATCGAAAAGTTTTGAATGATTCTGGCTGTTCTGAATAACATGACGCGTGGAAGTGAAAGCCATCCTTGTGGTTCTCCACCTTTTAAATCAAAATCAAATCCATCATTAATTAACTTTTATTTTTATTGCAGGTGACCGCTTAGATAGCATGGAATAATTTGGACAAAATATGATGTGAAGATGTCTCTTTTATATTCGAGTGAATCACCTGGACAAATTTTGTGTTTAAATGGAAGTGGTGCGGGCTGTTCGTTATGTCCATGGATGAATGCCACTATGTGGTTTGAGGAAAACCATACAACTGCTCTAAAGCGATATGCCTATGGATATACCCTTCCCGGTATATGCAGCCTAGGGATTATTGGAAATTTACTTAATCTTGTAGTACTTACGCGCAGAAATATGAGAGGCACTGCCTACATTTACATGAGAGGTAAGTAATATTTTGGATCCTCACCTTATCATCAATTATTAAAAGGGTTTCGCATTTGATTATTATCAAAAACTAATCCAGTTAGAACAACGTTGTTCTCTACCTAAAAGGTAAGATAAAAAGCAATCTTCAATCCAATCTTGCCCTTTTTAATAATTTTCTCAAACGTTTATCGGCAGTGGTGTAACCAAGCGACGGTATGGAGGGCAGGACCCCCAGTAAATGTGAGATTATAGTTACGCTACTGTTTGTGAGTTATAGACAAAAATCTCGGGCAACGGCACATGTATGCCATACATGTATGACACACACGTACGCCAATCTGTGGTCAGTTGCGACTCAAGGCACTCGATAAGAATGAACATACGAGAAAAGGCAGGATTAGTCGATAAGCAGCCAGACAACTTTAATTTAAAAAAGTAACGTCCTGATAGGCGCATTTCGTTCAGTGTAAATACAAAACATATTTTTAATGTAGTAATCCTTTGCTAACAAAGTATTATTTTATTGTTCTCCCTTTTGCAGGACATTATAGTAATGGTTTTGTGTCGAGCTTCTTGATTGTGCAGGGGTTTTAATCGACGTTATTTAGAGCATACGTGTTACATGTTGTGCATTTCCATTTTAATTGTGCCATGTTAAGTATTCAGGGCGTGCGATACAAACTGTTCATGTAAAACTTGCATTTTAAGCTACGCGGCAATATTAACAAAAAGGATTACCAGTGGCGTGCACTATCCACAAATTACTTTTGATCAGTGATTAATAAGTGTTCGTTTTGTCAAGCGTAACAATTTATAACGGATGACGCTTAGTCGTTTAATCCAAATTAAGTAAACCACAAAATTTCATTAAACAAGAGGCTGAAGGTAATTTTTCTTCTCGGTTAACGTTAACTCAAATTGAGATTAAAATGATATGATTTACCAAGTTTTAGTTAAAACGTTTTTTCATTTCAACTTTATTGTTCAACGCTAAGTATTTTAATTTGATGTACACAAAGTTAACCCTAGCGCTAACTTAATCAACAAGTCAACTTCGCACTAACCATTAGTAACATAATATATTATGTTAGAGTAAAAAGGAGTTGTTAAGAAAAAACCTGGATCTAGATTACAATAATTAAAGACTCTGCATTTCGAATAAGCAGTGAGAGCCAACATTTTATCTAAATTTAGCCAATAATAATAATTATTGCGAGGAAAATGCCAAGGTATTTTGCGCTCTATAGACCTTCGATAGATCGAGAAATTGAGTTTACTATTCATTCATTCAGTTATCATGAATTATTCGCATTCAAATTAAACGCAATATGTTTGGCGAAATTAACATACCTACAACAATTAATATGGATTCCTTCACATTATATTTTGATGTGAAAACATCCCAAGCAATTAATTGTTTTTTTTTATCGTTCAAATGTTAATTGAAACAAACCGTATCACTCAAAAGTGTGTAAGTACTATTAATTTACTTAAATCTATAAATTCGTCACGCCAAAGTTTTAACACCTGGTTATAGCTAAAGTTCAACTCCAGAATGTAGTCTTAAATCTACAACTTGTAGAAGTTTCGAACGACAACTTAAATCCACAGCTTGTCGATATTCAAAGAGTTTCCTTGTGGTCGCAAAAGAAAAGTCTTAACCACAAATTAAATTCAGTTTTTAGATGTAAACGGATACTAAGCACTAAACTCTTTGTCCTTACGGTTTTTCCAATCGAAACAATACCTATTAAATTTTATTGTAAAGTAAAACGAAATTAAATTTCTAACTTTCGATTCTGTCAGAAAATTTCTAAAGAGTTAAAAACGAAATTAATAATTACCTAAAAAACAATTTTCTACATAAATTAAAAAATATCAGAGTATATGCTGCGACATTGTATACTGCATTATGTATTGTTTGAGCAATATGGTATACATTACGCGTCTATTTTTTAAACAATTGTACGATTTGCACGTTCCGTAAAGTTTACCTGAGAGTGATAATTTTTATTATTATTTTATTATACTAATATACTACATGCCGTATATAATCACTGTATGTATGTAACACCCGGTATATTTATTTACACGGAAAATATGTTAACACTTCCGAATCGGTACTCGGACTCTTCACAGCTAATCACTTTGCTATTTATACCAAAATACATCCTTCTAGAAACTTCCATAAACTTCCAGGAACTTCTATAAACTTCTTTATAGACTTCTAGAAAAATGCAGACTGCAAATTCAGCAGTATTTCAACAATAACAACAGGTTATGCATGTCTATGTTGTCTATGGTATATGAATCTTCACGGGCAATCATCATACATTAATCATCAAATATAACTCTAACTCAGTAGAGTTTTGGCTGACCACCTCATTTTATGAAGGGTTTTCAAGGCAAATTACCTCGGTTAATTATTATTATACAGGGTGGCCGTCTGGAAACGAAACAGACGAGATTGTGGCCCTCAAAATTTTTTTTTAAGAAATGCAAAAACACGTCAATTTTATCATCGAGGGGGACAACTTTTGCGACCAATGTCACTCCCGTATTGTTTCATCCCTTCACGATGTGATGACAACCCCTGAAATGTTAATAGGGATGTTATGGCAAGTGACACCCTCATTTGAAAGGTTTTGCTTCCCTGAATTCAGTGCAGAAATTTTTTTGCACTTTTATCAATTATTCAACAAAAAAATTGAAGCTGCAAAAATCCGAAATATATACAATATTTCAAGACATTTAAGAATAAAAAAGTGAAAAACGCTTGGACAGGTAGATTTTAATTTCAAGGGGGCTACATGTACTGCTATTCATAAACATTGACAGTTCAACCCTTAAGATAGAGAGCAAACCACCCTTGGAATTTTGAATGAAATGATGGGTCTAATAAGATCAGTTTAATCAAATTACATAGGTATTTAACAATTCGAACAATTTGAATTGGCCACAATTCCTTCTGTTTCGTTTTCAGACGGCCACCCTGTATAATACCATATAATAATAATAAATCGGAATTACTTGATATAAGTTCGGTAATTGTCTTTCTGGCAAACAACACCGCTTTGTAGTTCTTATGTTTGATCATAAAAGATCTGCCCTCATATAAGCATCTACTCACTCACTTTTATTTTTACCTTACTCTAAAATTGTGTCTTTCTTCAACCTTTTCTGTCTTCTGCAGAACAATAAGCCTCTTTCTCTGAGTAAAATGTTTTTATTCGCACCTGCATACGTAATAAGCAAATTAACACGTTATAAGCATACTCTATAAGTTGACAATTAAACACGACCCCGATAAAATATAAAGTTACCTACTTTAAGATATAATTTGCCCACGGATTTCAACTACATTAAACTTTACCTTTATTATAGCATTGTTATGCCGTGGCCGTCTCGTCTTATGCACTTTTATCAACATAATATTACGTCACCCCTTCACGTCGTCGGAGTCGTCTATATTATTCTCAGGTCAGTCTTTTTGCTTATACTGCATAAGTAAGCACAAGTGTATATCAGTATATTGAATTACTTAGTTATTCGCAAAGCTTACCTAAGAGCAATAAATTATATTTTAACTGCTATTTTATTCCAAGGATTTTTTTTGTTATTGCCCATTAATTTGTTAATTTGCTTATTACGTCTACAGGCGCGAATAAAATAGTATATTAAAACTCAAGTTTAAACTGCCACGCAAGGTGGATCGGATGTCACGAGGCGCAGCCGAGTGATATACAATCCACACGAGCGTTTAATAAGCCATTTAAACCTCTTGTTTAATAATATTCTATAAAATTTCGATCAACAACTGTTGATGGCGACAATCAACAACCCAGGGAATTTCCCGGCTTTACGTGCCCTCCAAAGCCCAGACACAGTCATAATGAAAGTTTTTTTTTGCAGTATTTGTAATACAGCAATTTGTAATATGCTGTAATGGAACTTCCTTTTCCAACTTCCTTTTCTACCGTCGTTCGACAGCTAGCTTGTAAGTCGAGAGCTGAAACTTCTCAGTAGGTAATGGGTTCTTTGAAACTTTATTTTACGACGCCAATCGAAAGTTTTAATAATATAATAGTAAAAATGAACTATTCAATATTCAAATAATAATTCCAATTAAAATTTAAATTAAACTTTTCAAATAAATTTGTATTCAAAACTGGAACGATAATTGCAAAACTCGCTTATCAATACAGGTGTTCGCCGTGCACATAAGTTTTACTAAATTATTCTAATATTCACAATAAAATCGTCTAAAAACCAATTATAATTAAGCATCCAAATTTCCAATAATTAATAATTTCCATTTACGATCAAAATCTTAGTTTTAATTTTATCAATGATAAATATCCAAACTTTCAAATAAAAAAATATCGTGCAAAAATTCCGACAACGTTCAAATAAATAAAATTAGATCAAATTAAATCTAAAAAATTAAAATCTCAAACCTGAGACGGAAATTTATAACTTTTTCAGGACCCTCTCGCACAAAGCGTCCGTTCGCTTTGCCGGACTCTCTTGGAAGGTCACCATTATCTCTTCTTTTCATACCAACACAAATTTTCAACACGAAAAAGCGCACAAATTTCAAAATTTTGCAAAATTTTCAATACAATATTTACGATCAATTCAAATATCAAAAATTAGTTTTAGTTTAGAAACTAGTTTAGTGGTCAAACAAAACTATTAGACTTCTCCCGCTCTCAAAGTGTTTCGATCTACGTAAAACATAATATACATTGAACACTTTCTCTTTTATAAAAGGTTCTTTTAGCAGATACTCAAGGGAAGACTGTCAGAATATATTTTTCATAGTATAAGAAATTCATAGTATTAATGAAAAAATCATTACATTAATGAATTTTAATATTAAGTGTTAAGAATTTTAAGGACAATTTTTAAACTTTAGCCCGTATTATTTATTCGAAAATTTATTTTAAAATAATTAATTAATAATACCTAATTAATTTTTCAAAAAATATAGATAAATTAATTTATTAACTTAACTATATTACTTAACTAAAATATAAAAACTTTCTAAAGTTAATTTAAAAATTCACCAAAACAATCTATGTAAAATATACTTACAATTTACTTAGTATAATATTAACCACATATTTATTATTAAATTTATTAGTTTAATCTTTTTCTTTGCAGTTAGGTAGTTAAATAGTTATTTTTGCATCCTGTGAAAACAATAAAGCCAAAGCAGGCATTAAGACAGCCGGCACTTTCCGCTTACTACATGGTCAGTCCCTTCCTGTCATTGTAAAATTTAATGAATATTATATACCGTCATATTTCGTTGTAATTTCACTAAAGCCACACTTGTAGCTTACCTACTTTATAGATCCTGAGTAAACCACACACTTCTTTAAATCGGACTTTAAATCAAATTTGAAAATCTTTTATGAAATTTGTTATAGTATAATAGTTAACAGATTTTTATTTAAAAAATTTCTTAAATACATCTAACCGATTCGTTTTACTTTTTAGTCGCATTTTTTGGATATGTTCCAGTTCAAAGCGTTCTTTTCATGCACGGTTAAGTGCTCGTTAAATTGAATTAAGAGCATCGCGACGTCTCTTATTTCGCGAAAAGTATATTCCCGTCAAAGTGTAAAATACTTTCACTTTGATTTCTTCATTATTTCAAACGAATTAGAATTTGTTTATTGTATCCTCGTACTGTATAGAAAGAATTGCATTTTTCTCAATTCTTTAGTCAAGCAAATTACTCCGTTATAAAATTACGGATGCGTATTGGATGGAGTTAAATTAAAATCGATTTTAACCTGTGGTTCACAAAGAAATTATTTACTCTCTGTACTAATTTACGCTTTGCACTTGTTTTTTTCTTTTCAAACAAATCTGTAAACCATTATTGCATTTTACACCATTACACGATTTACACGTTCCACAGGGTTAGCTTAAGAGTGATAAATTGTTTTAATTAAACCTTTTTTGGCTAACCGATAAAGTGATATCTTGGGTTTCAGAAAAGCACACAAAACCAAAAGGCATTTGAAGGTTAAAGTTTTATAGCTGATGAAAAACCTGATAACGAGCATTTATAATTTCTTTTTATCAGCCTGGGTTCAATAAGATCAATTTCATTTAAACTCAATATCTGACCAATCAGGTAGCCATAAACGAAGTTTAAACCTTGGATTTAGTTTAACTAGAAACTGAAATACTGGACCTAAATATATATAATATATTAAATCTCTGAGCAGCATCCTTTACGATTGTAAATACCTAAACTATCCAAATTGAGACTATTTAAGTTAAAATAGCAGAACCGGACTGAGGTAATATTTTAAAATAAAATTAGCGCTTGCAAACAAGATCAGTTGCCTTGCAAAAATAATTGCAAAAAAATTACTTGGAAAAATATTTAAAAAATTTAAACTTTTTGCATTTAAAATGTTGGATTATATTTTCTATTCAAGTTATACTGTGATTTTGAAGTAACGGAATTTAAATTTTAAATTATTGAATTTTTGAACTATTTAGTACAGCACATATGTCGGTGATTAGTGCATTAAAAGTGAACTTTGCTAATATACACAAGAAAGTCCGTAATTTCATTTTTACTTTGCCAAACAACAAATTTATTTTATAGTAAGCAACTTAAAATGATTAAAGTTGGTGAAGAAATTTTAATTGAATACTGGAAAACTATGTACTACCAAATTGCAAAAGTTTCTTTAGTACTAATTTCTTACAATAACTTATAATAGCCACAAGTACTACAAAGAAAGTTTAATTCTATATCCGGATGAAAAGTAAATTACGAAATATTTTTTTACAAAAAATCTTGGGTATAATTAAAAAGATTTCCTCAGAATTCCAAAAGATTGTTGCCATCACTTTTCCAGCAGAAGGCATAAGTGAGTATTCTCGGCACCCATCTCGCACTGTTGATCGTTTACAGTTCTGCAAGTTGGCGATTTCTTAAGACTTTGAAAAATAATTTAAAAAAATGGCCGACTTCTGTTTTATCCCTCGAACTTATAATTTGCCCCTCGTATAAGTAATCTTTATAAAATAAGGTGAAATTAGGAACAATAAGAGTAGGTATCTGATTACATAAAATACATTAATTTGTAGTTCCGGTAGAAAGTTGGTTAACCGGGTCAACGATAACCGTAGGTATAATTATTTAAGGGCGGAATTTTATGAAACTTTGTTTAACTGCGGTTACGAAATCTCTATTATATAAAAAATATATACCCGGGGTGACTAACGATGCTATTATTTAGTTATTATGATTAGACGACGTCGATTTCGCTTGCTAAATTTAACAGCAGACGGTTGGACAATTATTATCATAATATTATATCAAATATTATCTACCATTTGTTGGATTGCATATGAGTCGGGTCGATTGGAATAGAAATTAAGCAAAAGGACAAAATTATTCCGAGGACTATTTCCTGGTATTTACAATTTACATTCTGTTTATATTAATATCCAGAGTTATCATTTTGTTCATAAAATTTATATTTATTGTTTCTAGCGAAAAACTAAAATATTAATTTTTTCAGTATCTAGGTATCTAATTATAAACGAAATTTAAAAAATAAACATTCAATGCAGGTAATATGTAAAATAGTGTGTATGGCACGGGATAAAACACGATTTCCGACCAGGGTGTTGCCAGCTCTCGCTGTCGCTCGGGCAAGCAATTTTCACCCTGGTCTGAAATCGTTTTGTTTCATCCCTAGCCAAACAATACACTATTGAAAACATATTTTTTACATAATATAAAATCCTACATTTCCTTAAGCCGACAGGTTAAGTAGGTTTTCCTCTGTAATCAATAATTTTTAATAAGTAGCAAACATCATTTAAGAAAAATATAGAACATAGAGAGAAGAACCGCACTCGACAAACGAAATTAACGGAGTCGTTTACTGAGAGACCGCTCTTTCAATTGAAGATTTATTAAGTCAACAGTCATTTGTTATTGTTACATAAGAAATTCAGTAAATGTGATTTAATTTAATATATAAATAAATAAGTTTAAAGCAAATTGAATGCAAACAAGACTTGACTCTCTTACACGGAAAAAAATATTTAAAAACAATTTGCAAATTTTATTACTTCTAGAATTATTTTCTGTTCATGAGAAAAATGTTTAACTTGCTTCGCTACATCTGCTTATATATTACTGGAGAGAAGGTTACAAAGTCTATGATAGGAAACTCATTAACTTCCAGGATATACGGCAGGATATTTCACAATAAATTATCGTAGAGAAATGCTAATAGCATTATTACAAAATATCATACTAAGTTAGTAACAATTTATACATAAAATATAGGTTTGCAATAAATTATTGCAAATCAGAGAAATTCATGAAACACAAAATACAGAAATCAATCTATTATTACTCTAACACTCTAATATTTCTTTTTTTTAAACATCTAGCTGTTTCGGCGCTAAGCCAACTCGGCGCCAAACTAACTTGGCGCTAGCTAACTTGGCGTTGTGCGACCACTGTCCATCGCATAATATATATGCGTTTTTCCTAACAAGTTACGTATAATTTACGTAAACAAGTTACGTGTGAATTCACTTAAAACAAATTTTGAAATATAAGCCAAATTTCGAAAACATTTAAAAAAATTTTCGTATATTTCATTATAGTAAAATTTTAAGTTTTCATTTTTTTATTGGAAAAATGCCCAAGTTAATCGGTGTCGAGTTAACGTGGTGCCGAGTTGTCCTAACGTGGAGTTGGTGGGTGTCCAGTTGTACCGAACCTACTCAGTTGGCGCTGTACTTAGAAGATTTTTCAATTTAGCTTAGTCTGGATGCACAATGAGCATAAACATAAGAAATACATTAGGAATAAAAAATATAAATACAAATAAAAGCTTAACAAGGCATAGGATAAATTTGCAATTAAGCTGAGAGACGTAGAATGCTTTTTTGTGAATAGTAAAAAAAATAACCTCATCATTAATCAATACTTGACTAAGCTTTTATTTGCATTTATATTTCTTATCCTTTATATCAGCGTTTCCCAACCAGTGGGTATTTGCGATCCAATTTAAATCATAATTTTCATTGCGCCACCCTCTCATACAATATATATTTGTATTTTTGTATATTTTATTTTTTATTGTGTTAGAATCTTTTTTATTTTGGTTTTTTATTTCAGTAAAATTTAAAAAAAAATTAAAATATTAACAATATTTTAGTTTTCGATATGCTCACTCCCCCCAATATTTAAAAATAAAAAAATTTTAAAAAATAAATTTAAAAAAAAATTAATTAAACTGTAATTATACAGTTTAATTAAGACTACAGGGTCGAGAAAAGTTCTTTATATTGTTAAAAAAAAATTATTAAAAAATTTAAATTAATTAAATTAAACTTAATTTCAATTAATTTTATTGTTCATTTATGTTGTACAATCAGTAATTTACCTAATTTATTTTTTACTTTCGTTATTTATTGTTTTGTATTATCTTTACCGCCGAACGAGAACCAACATTATATTCTTCACATTAGGTATTTTTTTAATCAAAACTTCATAATTTTAATTTAGTATTCAATTTTAATATTAATTATTATTATCTTATGATATTACAAACAACCGCTAGAGCGCGCTCAAAAATGGTTACTTTTTGTCACTAAAGTGCAATTTACGTTATGCGAGTTTTGCTTACGATTTTGCTTCCAAGTTGCCGTACGCAAATTTTTCTAAGTTCATGTTATTTCGACCTGAAGATGAAGTCGCAAACGAAGTCGTGAACATAAAACCACCAAAACAAGTTGTACAAGAGAAATCGTATGTAAAATCGTAAACAAAATCGCACAACAAAACGTAAACTGCACTTCAGAATAACCACCTTAAGTGCAGTTTACGTTAAGCGATTTTGTTTATGATTTTGCTTCCAAGTTGTCGTAAAAAAATATTTTAAACTTCACGTTAAACGATTCGACCCGAAGATGAACTCGCAAACGAATTCGTGAACAGAAAACCGCCAAAACCAGTCATACAAGAGAAATCGTAAGCCAAATCACATAACGTAAACTGCACTACTCATAAAAAAGCTTTACAAAAAAGATTCCTTTCTGAAAAAATCAACTTATTCTGTAACTTTAATAATCCATTAATGACAGACTGTCCTTTAGAGATCGATCTTTATGGATGGACTGGATTTTACACAGGAATGCCTTTATGTTAAAGGATTGGTAAAGGACACATTTATTTTGCTTATTCTGTAAATATAACGAATTCTATAACAGCGCCTTTATGTTGTGTTTTGAGGATGTTTAAAAATGTATCTTTAAAGGATAGTCTGTCGTTAAAGGATTCTTTATAGTTACAGAATAAGTTTTTCTGTTCAGAAAGGAATCCTTTCGGTAAAGCTCCTCTATGAGTTACAGAATAACCACCTTAGTGAAAAACGCAGGAAACGTCATTTTGTAATTGCAGTGGAGCCACGATAAAAACGTTATACGCCCAAAATCGATTATATTCCGATTATCTGGTTTCCTTCGGTCACATTTAACTTCCATTTTGCTACATTTGCTAATAGTAAATGAAACTGAATGTACTGTGTGTACAATGAGCTGGTTTAGCACTATAATTGGCCGAATGTCAATAAGGTACCAGGCCAGAAGAGTCAGAAAACGACATACCCCCCCCCCCATTATTCTAATATACAAATTAAGGAATAGCTACAGATACAGATGAAAAGTTTTTCGACGAACTTTTATTGGAAATTTAAAAAAAACGAAAGAAAATTAGTTGAAACGAAAAAGACCGACTTGTCGAACTGTCCGGAACCGCAGTTCCCCATGCAGCCCTTCTTGCATGAGCATACTGGTAGTTTTAAAAAGTATAATATTATACTTGTAGGTAACAGCCCGGGGCTGTTTATCCAAGTATGGTACGAGAAGGCTCTGGCTGAAAAACTAGTTTTTTTGCAAAAAAATTGATTCTTCTTCTGAAAATGTTTTAATTTTTCAAGATTATTACGGTTTATTTCACTTATTTAGCCATTTATGCCTGTCATCGATGCCGTTCTCGGGGTAGAATCTCGTTAATCCATTCATGCGCAACCAACCAAAGCAATACTTGGTAAAACACCCTAGAAGACTGAGGCTTGTGCCAATCGCCTTATATGCTGATGTAAGAATATAGCTTTCGAACATCTACAAAATAGCTGTAGAACTTGAACAGATTATTTATATCGATGGTACGGCGGTTCTCACCCTACAAGGAAACCAAGAATCTCTGCCCTGCTTCAGTAATTTCCTCTGATGTTGCTCTGGGATTTTAAAATCGGCAAATGCAGGGTGAGAGGTCAGAATGTCTTGTAACAGTAGTCTTCAGTGACTTGACTTTGCCTTGTTGGAAAAACAAAGATGTTGAGTCAAAACCGCTAATGGCATGGATCAAGAGTATATGCTCCACCAGGCTGGTTTTGATGATTGTTTGTGGATGGTAAACAAGTGCCTCTCCCTGGTTTCAGGAAATCAACGTTTGCTGGTGTTTGGGTTCTAATTAATATGTCTAGAATGTCAATATCTTCGCTAACCAGTATTACTACTTCATGGTCTGAAGGCAGGAATTGGGCAGCTTCACAAATCATTGTTTCGGATCTTTATCTTCTCTTGCCTGTATATTTTAAATTTGGGCTGTAGTGAGTTTTGCTCTTAGCATATCAATCAGTCTTTGTTTGTTGTTGGAATTGGAAAGGAACTCCTCCTGGCTGACTGTGGACACCATGATCTGGTTGATTTGTATTTTAACCGCCGACTCCTTTCCTGATAGTCTCATTCGTTTCATGTTTTTTGTCTTGATATCTGTATCAGAATTTATTTTCTTTGGCTCCAAGGGCTTGGCGAAATAATTTCAGCTTTTTGTTTAGACTATTATGTGATTCTATTTTTGGGAAATCTTTCAAAACAAAATGTTTTTTTTTTAATTTCGGGCCAAATTATGGTTTCTGGCATCAATTAACGATATTCAACTATCGGGTAAGCAAAAATAAAATTAGGTACTTAAGATAAGACTTCTTATAATTTAAAATATTTCCAATTAATTACACAGCATATTTAAGTTCTGAAGAGACCCACAATAAGGTTGGGCCAAACATCGTCGTCCATTTAATCAAGTTTTAATATTTAATATCTTATACCGAAATATAAAAACCTAAGTAATTTTTAAATACATAGGTACTTATTAATGTTTTTTTTTGAAAAATCAAAATAAAATCATTATTAGTTTGCCGGCTATAAGCAGCTTAAAACAGTTAATTCTCGAATTAAAAAAAAATTAAATTAAAATTGAATTTAAAATTCAAATAATACAACAATCAGTTTAAGCCAAGCTAAGCGAATGCCTAAATTAATTATTTTTGTCAAATGCAATACAAGTTCATAGCAATAGTTAAATATAGAAGAAATTCGAAATATTTTGATGATAGTAGCTTTTTGAGTTTAACTATTGATTAAGAACGGTAAATAAAATTCAAACGGTTGAACATAATTAAGCCGTTCAGGACTAGATAAAGGGTTAAACGATTTTGTACAGCCGTTGTAAGGGAGTCATTAGACGTTATCATAAAATTAAATGAACAGAAAATGAACGTCAAAACTTATCTTTTTTGTTAATTATAACTAAAACATCTATTTAGATACAAGTAACGAAGGTTTTTATTTTAATAATATTTCCAATTAAAATTTATATTTTCAACTTTTCGATTATTATGGGTGAGATAATCTTGATACTTTTTTGATGAAAATAGACATAATGGTAGATTATAAAAACTTGAGGAAGTAGAAAAAATTGTTAAGATAAGTTTATGTAAAAGAGCATACTAATGACGGCATTCAAAAAATTTAAGTGCCTAGATTGACGTCGTTATGCCGTTGTTACAGGGTACGATATGGTTACGAAATTTAACTTGCTCCAATTAAAATAAAATTTCTAATTTTATTTGTTCATAATTATTATTCTTGATTTATTTGTTTTGTTTCGGAATTAATAGCTCGTAAAAATTTAACTGTCAGAATCAGCAGTGTACTGAAACCAGAAGTAGAATTGAAACAGTGGAAATATACACATATACAAATGAATTATTTGCCGTTTGTTTTTAGTATTTCCTTGTACTAAATTTGCATTTAAACAAATACCCAACAATCTCTTTTATTGGCCATGTTACATTACAATACAGGGTTTCCTAATAAAAAGGTTTTATTTTAAATTACGCGGTATTCTAGAATTGCCAACGTCTATTCGCGATTTACATTAATCGAACGCCACCACGCGGAGAAATATTAAATTAATCTAATACGTATTATAGTTAGTATAGAAAGTTTATCAAGTGTACGTAATACAGCCGCCATGTTGTTGGCGTTCGGTAGCGTCTCGAGCGCCACCAACGGTAAGGTAAATCGCAAATAGCTTCAATTTCTTTACAGCTGTCAAGTTATGAAGTTCAGCAGTTCAGTTAAAATGAACAAAGCATATAAATCGAGTCCGATTCCAACTTCACGACTACATAAAGAAACAGATTTTTGCCTTCTGCCTCCAAAAACCTTAGAAAGATTGTTGAAAAACCCAGTGGCGTAACAAGCAGTTGAGGGACCCGTGTGCTAAGTTGTTAATAGGGGCGCTGTTTTTAAAAAAGACAAAAATGAAATAAAATAATAAATAACTCATATACAATATAACCATTATTTTAAGATAAACAAATAACAAAACTAGATTGAGGGCCAAATTTAGAATAATCGGATAAACTAAGCATAACGATATTCTTGGTATAACAATTACAAGGCTGCAGGGTGCCACTTATTTGGAAAATCTGGAAAAGTCAGGAAATTTAAGATTTAAGATAAACAATTTAATTAAAAATTTTTTTTATTTTAAATTGACAAAAGCCTGGCAACCACCTGTCAGGTAAAATTTCATAGGTACCTGTACCTGTAACAGGTTTATCACAAGTTTATGACAGGTACCATCAGGTACCAGGTAAAATGTACAATAAATTGTACAATTAATTTACATACAATAATTGAAATATGGCAATGATATAATAAATTAATACAAATGAAATAATAATTTCATTAAAATGATATATTCTCAAGAGCAAGTTAACGATTGATTAAACCCGTCTCGTTTCGTTTACAAATTATATTTATCGATTTGTATTGCAATATTTTTACAGGGTTAATCAAAAAAGCGCTTAAAAAGAACCTGTTATGCCTATCGCAGGCAATTTACAGGCACAGGGAAATAAGCTCTTAACAAGTCCCTGCCAGGGGCTTGGCAGGTATCTATCAGGCTCCGGCCAGTAATATTATCCGAATTAAACTAAAATTTTACCAACTTAAATTAAAGATAGTTGACCGATTAAATCATGTCGGCTTACATTTTTTTTATTTTTGATTATATTTTTAAATTTTGCTTAATTAAATTAAAATTTTTAATTAAGTTTTGGATTTTGATGTTTAGAGAAAAGGTGAAATGTTTTATTCGGATGGAAAGGTAACTTTTCACATCGCATTTACAAAATTCGCTCGGAAGCTTTCCATTCTAATGCTATACTATTGTTTTGTTTTATAAATTTACATGCATTAGATCGTTAATTCGATGATTTTGTTCAAGTTGTAGTCTTTTTGAATTCACTTCATAAAATCATAAAAACAGTTTTAAATTAAAGTGCACTGAATAATTTACTTACTTGCAACGTTATGATTTGGTCAAGTTGGAATTTACCATAAGAAACGACGATTTTAATAACAAAGATTTTGCAGATGCGTAAATAGATGGTAGAAAGATAATTTTTGTAAGACAACATCCGGTTATTCATATCCAAATCGTTCCGAAATTGAATCAAATAGGTATTGCGTTAATTTATATCATTGAATAAATTGATAAAAACAGAATATTAAATATTAAATAATGGCAAAACAAATTTAATAATTAGACATAATTATATGGAATATTGATGATATTTTTAAGTTGGAATCAAGTTAATTAGATAGATTCAGTAATTAGCAAATGGAATGGAAATATTTGAAAAAAGCAATGTAAATTTTTTGACGTATTTGTATTAGTCGATAGATAATTGTTTTGTTTGGAAATTTCCTTAATGACATAGAGACGCCGTTTAACACGTGTGGTTCTTATTGCAAACCACCAGTAATTTGATCAGCACTAGTAGAAGCTTAACTAATGAACCAGTAAGTCTATAAACATTTTTATTTAAGGATACAAAATTTTTGTATTTATTAATAGGAAGGAGGGTTTACAGAATAAAAGAATGTTTCCTATAGAAATATACCATAATATAATTTTATACAATGTATTGTATTGTAATTTAAAATATCGTCGAACAAATGTAGTATGTCGTACAAAATTCCATGTCGAATAAATGTTAAATCGAACAAAAGCAGTCGAATAACTGATAGTCGAACAAATTTCCTATAATCACTGCAGCTCCATCTTTAACCAAAATTATCGTATAGATAGCATATCTTTTAATGATAATTAACTGTTTATATTATGTAGTCCAGTCAATTTAGATCAATTTTCGGCAAATAAAAATATTAATCGGTAAAAATCTGAATTTTGGTTCACATGTTTATTACGGCTTCCTGTTAAACATACTAAAAGTCCCCGTTGAAATCTGTTGCGCTCGAGTCGCCATCTTGGAAAAAACGTACACGTTTTCAGTTTTATGACCATATCTCTATAGAAAACTTGCTATACATTTTGTTGTATCTCTAATACTTTAGCTGTAATCCGACGTTGCATACTGAAAGTCTTTTTGCACATTTGTCGTTTCAATGCAGCTAAATTAGTCTTTCAAGGTGGTAAATCCTTTACTTTTAACACTGACTATTTCTCCAGTCCAAAGAGGTATAAGAAAGATATGCATCGCATAAAGTTTTGTCATTAATAAGCATGTCGATACCTTAAAAGAATAGTGTAATAACTCAAAAACTCATATTTGACGGCAATACTGCAACAACTCCAGTTTTTTGTTGTTTTTTTATACTAAAATTCTAAAATTTTACATTATTATTATGTAGGAAATTGTGCCGCTTAGGACTGAAAAGCAAAATTGTTTTTTTTAAATAAAAAGCAACAAAAAACCAGAGTTGTTACAGTATTGCCGTCAAATATGAGTTTTTGAGTTATTACACTATGCTTTTAAGGTATCGATGTGTCTAAAGTGTCTAAACTAAAGAAAAGCTAAAGTATTGAAGATACAAAAAAATATATGTCAACTTTTTTGAAAAAAATTTAATAAGCTACAATTTCTACTTAAACTTTTTTTTTGTATCAGTACAAGTTGCCGAGATATAGACAAAAAACTGAAAAAGTGTACCTTTTTTCCAAGATGGCGGTTCAAGCGCAACAGATTTCGACGGGGACTTTTAGTATATTTAACATGAAGCCGTAATAAACATGTGTACCAAAATTCAGATCTTTACCGATTAATGTTTTTATTTTATCTAATTTTGCTGCACTAATGTAAGTGTTACTGTAAATGTTCTGGAATGTTCGAGAAAAAAAAATAATAATACAGTTACCAGTGGCGTATTTATAAAATGCTTTTGGAGAGGGGGGGCAGATTACAGATGTTTCAGAATCTCGATAATCCATTCAAGTGCGTCAGTTGTAACTAATCCTAATACATAAAATCTCAACACGCTTCTGCTGCTCCTGCTACAACGTGTCACTTTTTTGTGAAAAAAAAACACTCTGGTTGGTCCATATAATATTAATCCAATCCGGGAAATTTGAATTTTTAGGGAAGTTGAATCTTCGGCTAGAAAAAATTAAACATGGAAAGCATATTTATTTAATTACCTTACTGCTCACGGAGTTTAGCAGCAACTTTCTGTGTTACTTTGAAAGTTAATTAGTTAATTATAAAAATATAAAGTCAAAAAAATTTTGACTTTCTAAGTTTTACTTTACTAAGTTAGTGTTACTTTCAAAGTAACACAGAAAGTTGCTGCTAAACTCCGTGAGCAGTAAGGTAATTAAATAAATATGCTTTCCGAGTATTAATCTTTCCTAGCCGAAGGTTAAACTTCCCTCATTTCTGCTTAAAAATTCAAATTTTCCGGTTTTTCCTGGCGAAATTTGTAAAATTATAAATCCTCTATTTTCTCCAAGGATTCTAAAAAAGTGTAAATCTTCCGATATGTGCTGGAGGGTGTTCCACACCCCCCAGACCCCCCGGTTTACAATTATTTGTACACCCTCCAGTACATATGGGAAGATTTACAACTTTTTAGAATTGATACTTGGAGAAGATAGGGGATTTATAATTTTACAAATGTCACCAGAAAAAAACGGGAAATTTGAATTTTTAAGAAAAAATAAGGGAAATTTAAACCTTTGGCTAATAGAGAATATTGAAGCTAGGAAAAACATTTATTTAAGTGCCTTACTGCTGGGAGTTTAGTAGCAATTTTTACGTTACTTTGAAAGTAACGTAGTTCTAGGGGTGTAGTTTGGTGGTGAACATCCTCCAGTGCATATAAAAAAATTCCCACTCTTCTAGAATACCTACAGAAGACAGAATAATTATACAAATTCCGTCGGGAAAAGCTGGGAAATTTTTTGTTTTTGAGCAAAAATGAGGAAAATTCAAACGTTCGGCTAAAGAAAATTAGAATTTGACAAACTTATTTATTTTTATATTATAAAAAAAAAATTAATTGCCCCACGGCACATCAAGTTTAGCTGCAATTTGTCCCAATTTGAAAATTATAAATCTACTAGAAAAGAATGTTTGAGTTAAATTATTAAAAAAAAATCCTGAAGTCACCAGAACTTGAAAATTACGGATCCCGAAAGACAGAATTTTTGTTTTTAAGTTAAATTGATCGATAATATTTAAAAAATCCGATTTTAAATTAATTATTATATGTTGTTAGCAGTACCACGGCTAAAAGTCAACTGTGGAAATAAAATCATTTATTGATTTTGAAATCAAAACTTTAAATTCGATTATTTTGAAATTTAAAGAAATAATGGATGTTTATCCATAGTTTAATAGCTTTAATAATAAACAATAAAAAATAATTGCTGCTCAGGATTGCTAGAGAAGTAGGGGTTCTATTCAATTTCAATCAGTGATTCGGGGCTGTCCATTAATGACGTAAGGACGATTTTGGTAATTTTTGATCTCCTCCCCTCTTTACATAAGGGCACGTAAAATTTTGGCAACCCCCCCCCCCGTTACATTTACGTAAGGATTATTAAACAACAATAATGTTGAGTCTTCCTTTCATCCGCTTATATTTACAAAATATGAATAACAATAATATTATTATTCTAGAAAAAATACAAAAATTTAAAGTAAATTTTATGTTTATTAAATTAAAGTTAATAAAGATTAATTAATTGCATAAAAAAGTTAATACAAAAAATTGATAATTCCGTAATATCCAGGTAAAAAAACTGATTTAATTTTCAAAAAGTATTTTACGAAATTCACGTAAAAAATACGTCGAATTCTCCCCTCCTCTAGAGAATGTTGATTTTTCTAGCAAAAGTCGCAATTGGAAATTTCTGATAGTTTCTTAACAATAATACTATGAAAAATACTATTATAAGTTTTAGTGCAATCGTTGATCATCTTTAAAAAGCTTTAAAAGTTCAGAAAAAGAACCAAAATAAAAAATTTTAAGTAAATTTGTGGTTTTTAGTATGTATTTATGGTTAAATTCAAAAAAATATAAGAATAATACAATACGTAGAAAATCAAAATTCAAAAAATTTAAAAAGGAGACAATTAACACATAACAGGTCTTTATTAAGAACATTTGAAAAAATGAAAATTTCGTAATACGAAGTACAATATAACGTTATTTCATGGTTATTGCCATTCTTCAGTTGCACGCATCGATTACATTGTGAAATAAGAAGAAAAAATTTTCAAACTGAACAAAAATATCGACTAAATTGTACAAAATTGACTTACCATAACCTCCAAAGATTATCAAAACTGAACTTGTTACATGAAGTATGAATAATTTAAAAATGATTTGAACTAAGAAATTCGTTTACCTAGCACTGCTAGTTTGAAATCCGAAGGCACTGCCCTCTTAATATGATTTCTAAAAACTTTGAAAAAATTCAAAATTCAAAAATTTACCACGTTTTTTAACCGTGAGGCGTAAAACTAGAAAAAGAACTCAAAATAAAAAATTTTAAGTAAATTTGTGGTTTTTAGTATGTATTTATGGTTAAATTCAAAAAAATATAAGAATAATACAATACGTAGAAAATCAAAATTCAAAAAATTTAAAAAGGAGACAATTAACACATAACAGGTCTGGATTAAGAAAATTTGAAAAAATGAAAATTTCGTAATACGAAGTACAATATAACGTTATTTCATGGTTATTGCATTTCTTCTTACACAATTATTACAATGTAATCGATGCGTGCAACTGAAGAATGGAAATAACCATGAAATAACGTTATATTGTACTTCGTATTACGAAATTTTCATTTTTTCAAATTTTCTTAATCCAGACCTGTTATGTGTTAATTGTCTCCTTTTTTTATTTTTTGAATTTTGATTTTCTACGTATTGTATTATTCTTATATTTTTTTGAATTTAAAAGTTCAACTTATACTATGAATTTTAATTGTTATTGTCTGATTGGTTACTTGATTTATTATCTAATAGATTAGTATCCTATAAATATCTGAATGCGAACAATGCGAACAACAATATAATTTCTTACTTATAATCTCATGAAAAATATAGTCTACATTTCATCTTAGCGACGGAAATGGTTCAGGTCGGCGCAGCCGTTTTTTGGCGCAGGACCAGTTCGGAGCAGCCGTTTCGGTGTAGATAAAGTTCGCCGCACACCCAATTCGGCGCCAAGGATTTCGTCTGAAAATCTATTACATAATGAAATTAAATTTCGTTCTACTATTAAATTATCCTCCTTGAAAATCTGAATATTAGCCAGAATAAACCTTCAATCATTTTCAGTCAAGAATTACAAAAATTATTTATGAATTGAAAAACATTTTAATTAGAAGTACATTTCGGATATTACGTAAACTCGAAACAGTTGATCTTACCATTGTTGCGTTATTCAGTAATCCAACCAAGTTGTTTTGTTGATTTATTTTGTTTCGTTGAACGTTGTATGTTGATGAAAAAAATTTAAAAAGTGAACACATCTAGCAATAAATTTTAAAAAAATAGGAGAAAGTTCTGAATTTTAAAATTATATTAACCGTTTTTGACGGGACATGACATGTTGGATTCGACTTGAAAGTCGATAAGTTATTATTTTTTATCATTTTTGATTATTTAGATGAATTAAAGCTCATAAATTAATTATCAAAAATGTTATACGTTCACCTCAATGGCCACATAATTTGATTATTTACATTATATTCGAGAACAAAACTTACTCGTAAATCCCGAATGATTAAATGTTTATGATGTTTCTCATAAGTCTAAAAAATGAATATAACCATTTCTCACTTGAGAAAGAAATAATTCTTTCAAAATTTCAGAAATAAATAAGAAATTGCGAGTTTTTTCATCAGGCTACTTTTTTTATAGATAAAAACTTCCGTAAAAATATTTCACACGCATTACTATTTCGTCTTAAATGGCAAAAAAAACGTGTCTCATCTGCAAAACTAAACTGGAGCGTGCGTTTTTTGCGGTCTTATTTACAATTTTGCAAACCGATCGTGTCGAAATTTAACAAGAAAATAAAGTTTATGTAGCGATCGGCTACAAAAGCCAAATGCACAACTTTAGATCAAACATTTATTTTTCGCATCATTTGTGAATAATGTAATCGATTCCATTTTCAGAAAATTCCCAGTGTTTTCTTGTAACATAAAATTTACGCTGCAATAACGGTTTTTTAAGGACCTTAATACGAGTATGCTTTGGGTTGTTCATAAAACTTTTACTCCTGTTTTATTTTTTTACTATGCTAACCTACTTTGGTTTGTATTATAAGAAGTTGCAATAACCGCTGTTGGCGCCAAGTATACTAAATCTTTGTAATCCTGCCAATTTACTCAGTCTACATTAAGAATACTCTAAGAATGTTAATCTAATAACGAATATAATAGTAATACCCTAATGGCCGATTGCACCAACCCCATTTAAAGAATTAAACAATCTCCAATTAAGTGGAGATTTAACATTGGCGTAAAAATCTTTGCATTAACTGTACAGAAGTACAGAAGTAGTTCTTAAGTTTACAAATTTAAACCTTATACAGTGGTTATTATATGCTGCTTCTAATAATTATTATACTTATGAACCAAACACTATGACGTTAATACAGCTGCCACCGGACTACTTGCATAAAAGTTTAATTGAAGTGTTCCAAAATCCCCCCCTTTTCCCGATGTGTATGTGTGTGATGCTATTTTTATATGCTTTATAAATTTTATTGTTAATAACAGAATTATCTGTACAGTGCTATACTTATATTGGCATTTTAATTTTTAATTTACATTCCTGTCGATAAAACGCATAAATAACAAACAGAGAAACAAAAAATTTTCATTAAAACTCTTGATTAATTTGGAATCTTTCAATGCCTTAGGTATAATATTGATTTTATCTTAATTATTAAAAATTGTGTTTGTAAATGGAGGAGCACTTAACTTGTAAAAATATTTATCAAGTATTTTGGGGATGATGCAATGGCTTAGCTGCTTAAGAAGCTTAACGGAATAGAACTGAACGCTCACCCAATCGATATCTTAAATAAACAGATTTAAAATTAGAGGTAATGTAATTAAATAAATTAACAGGCTGCGAATGTTTTAATGCTGTTAGTTTTCACTAGCCTCCATTAAAACATTCAGTCACAAGTATTTTGGCAGGGTAGGTTTCCCTACATTCGTTTTCTCAATTGAATTCAATGTAGTAAGATTAAACCGAACCTCATTATTACGCTTTACCGGTAACTAAGTTACCGGATTAAAGATGTTCGACGACGTCTTCGACAAAGCGGACATTTAATTTAATTATAATGATAAACAATTTGTAATGTTAAACGGATTACCAACAACAAAAGTTTAATTCATCTATTGTTTCTATCCAACACCATTTAAATTAGTCTTTTGTTAACTTATTTCTAAAAATTTTTAAGTTTTTTTTAAAGCCGTAGGTTATATTACAGGTTATTATATAAACTTGGTTGCGGTAATAATTAATTACTACTTAGCTCTTGTAAAAATGATAATATTTTTTAAATATTTGACAATATTTGTATTCTTGTTGTGTTTTTTTCTTATTTAAGGGAAGAGCAGATAATATTTAAAAAAATATTTTTTTAAATTTTATTTTATTTAAATTTGTAAATTTTGTAAATATCGCGTTTGAATTGACGTCAATCAGCGGATAACAGGATGACTTTCGACAAACATTGACAATTGAATTTAAAAGTAAGAAATATAATTTTTATAATAATTTACTGATATTGAAAAGAATTAAAACAGAAGATTAATTAAAAATATAAAATACAACAGCGCTACAGGCCTAGTAGGTCCATGGCTTGATTTTTCTGTCTTTTGCCTTCTTTTCCCACTCTCACGTTTATTTTGGAGAAGTGTTCTTAAATTAAGTAATTAAAAAATAATATTGATTAAAAACTTAAAGAAGATTATAAAAGAAACAAGACAAGAAAAAGAATTCATGCTGATTAGTAAATATAAAATTAGAAAGATATAAAGAAGAGATTATATTTAAGAATTTCAAGGAAAAATAAAATTTTACAGATGCCAGAGCATATGCCTTGCTTTATCAAATTTATTTTAGCATTTTTCTGATTGAAGATGAAAATTTTAATTTTATTAATTAATATTTTTATTTAATTTTAATTTAATTTTCTAATTATTAAATTTTTTTGTTTGCACAATTTATTTTTTTGAACTTCTTTTTCTATTTAGGTTTTAGTTTCTCACTGTCTGTACTTTATCTTACTTTCTTTTAATAAAAATTTCCAAATCATTTTTAAATTTTGGGTAATTTAGAGAAAAAATTATATAATATATAAAAAAAACTATAGATTTTCTTGCCGTTCAAGTTTCATTTTGCATTCAGGTATTGGTAGAGAGTAGGCATCGCCAAGGATACCACAAATAGCATGTTAATGCAACAGGCGTTACTTACTGACTAAACGTAGGGTCAAGCACGTTAACCGGGCTCACAGGTTTTTCTGGATATCATCAAAATTGTTGCTTATTTAGATGGCTAACATTATAATAAAGCGATTAAACTAAGGATTAACTGCAAATATCGGTTAATTTAGGAAGCAGTTGAGTTTAAACCACGGTTAACCGTTTATCTCCTATCTTTTACGAATACTGTGTAGGCGTTTCTTTAAAAATGGGATCGTACCCTCTTGTGCCTTTGAAGGTTTGAAGAAAATGATTTTCATTTGAAGTTTTCTGAATATCATTTGACGGTTTCTGAATATCGTTTGACAAATCTGAATTACAATTAACGATTTCTGAATATCAACTGACAAATCTGAATTACAACTGACGATTTCTGAATATCAACTGGCAAATCTGAATTAGAGTTGACTATTTCTGAATATCAGTTGACAAATCTGAATTACAATTGACGTTTTCTGAATAGCAGTTGATCTTTTCTGAATTACTGGTGGAAAAGGTGTAGATTTTGGGCGCTTGGACGACCGCGTTTGGAGATCTTTTAAATCAAGAAAAAGAAATGAAGGAATTTTAAAACTAAAATAAAATTAAAATTGAAATTACCAAATAGAGAAAAGAAAATAGGATAAGAAAAAATATTATAAATATCGTATTTAGTCGTGTTTTAGCTTTCCACGTTTCGACCAATGCCGTCACGTTTTTGAAATTTTGTTTGGATCGGAAAAGGGCAATTTGGGAAACGCTCAATCCACATTTCCTACTCAAAGACACCATTTGGCCAGCCTTCTTTGGTCCGTTCCACTGATTTGGCTATTTATTAAATAAAACTGAAATATATACAATACCTACATTATAATAATATTATATGTATAATTTATAGGTATTATAGGGATTTATAGGTATTTATAGGTATTACCAAAGTTGAAAGTTGAAAACTTTCAAGTAAAAGACTTGCAAAAAGTAATTCAAGTACTTAAAAGTACTTGAAGTAGTTTAATTGAAGTGTTTTAAAGAAATTAAAGTACCTACTTTTAAAGTAATTGAAGTACCTTACAGTTAGTAGGTACTAAAGAAAAATGCGGGATTACTTTTTCTTGTCCCGTCTCGCAGTGCCGCCTCGTCCAGTAGGTCCCGTCCCGGCCCGCAGGTCCCGCATGTCCCGTGGGTTCCGCAAGTCCCGCGCATCCCGCCCGCAACGTTTTTGAGTCTGCGATTGGTTCTTTTCTTTCAACCAACAGCCCATAAAATTGCAGAACGTTTGGCAATTTCAATTTCCGACGGGACGGGGATGAGATTTTTCTCGTCCCGCATTCTTCTCTAGTAGGTACCTACTTCAAATCCTTTTAAGTACTACCAAAGATAATAAAACTTAAAGATGTCAAACGCTATACAAATTTATGTGTATCCCAATCGACTCCCAAAAGTAGATGGCGACACTAATTATATTTTTTTGGGTTCTATTTTTATTTGGTTTTTTTTAGTTTGTCATGTTTTTTGTTGGTTGTAATCATGGACTTCCATAGACTTCCATGGTTACTTTCATAGACTTCCATGGTTACAACCTACAAAAAACATGACAAACTAAAAAAAACCAAATTAAAATATAACCTAAAAAAATATAATTAGTGTCGCCATCTACTTTTGGGAGTCGATTGGGATACACATAAATTTGTATAGCGTTGGACATCTTTAAGTTTTATTATCTTTGGTACTACTTATGAATAGTTGCAGTATTTTAAAGTAATTGAAGTACTTTTAAGTGAATGACATTCACTTGCCTCAACTATTTGAGCAATTGAGCATTAAAAATGAATGTTTATCAGAGACTAAATTTTAGTAGTTAACTGAATATTGCAAAATTTTAAAACCGCTGGCCAGGACCTTAGATAATAGGCAGAGAGAACATAATTGTTATTTTGGGTATTTATTTCCTTGTTTAGGTAGCCTTTTAAAAGATTAAAAGCAATAAATTATTGTAATTGAATAATGTAATAGAAGTACTTTACTTTGGGTAATTGAAGTACAGTAGATTCCGCTTAATGTGATCACTTTGGGACCAGAACATTTCGATAACGTTAACCGACTGATAACAATAAGAGAAATTTATAAAAAAACAAAATTTAGAAACGAAAAATTAGAGAATCTTAATTTACAGTGATTTTATTACATAGTTAATTATTATACATATATACATAATTATTACACATTAGTTGTACATTACATTACTTTACATTCATAAAAGAAAATAGTCCAACGTTGATTGCTTGTTACAAGTGAGAAATTTGTTAATAAAATTTTCATAATTAGCAAATTGAGAGATTGAGAGATTTTCAATTGCGCGGTGCATTTTTTTGTCCCATTTTTGGCAGTTTATCGTATACTTTGCAATAATTTCTACCTTCTGTTTCACCGAGAGATCGTTTCGTTTCTTCGTCGGCATCGTAAGAAAAGCAAGAATAAACTAAACTTAAATTAAAATGCATAAAGCAAAGTGCGCATTTGCAAAATAAAAATAGATACGCGGCATGAAACGGGAAACCTCATTTTGTATAGTATAGAAATTTAAACGAGTGACGTTTTTTGTCTAGATATAAAATTTCAATGACAAATCAGAAAAAGATACTTAGAAAAAGAGATTATTGTGTTGGAAATTCCTTTAAAATTCTTTGAAAGTGATAATAGTAAGCGGCTTTTTGATCACATTATCCGGTGGTTTTTGTATGTAAACTGATTAAAGCGGCCGGTTCCCAGTCAAAATGATCACAATTACCGACTGATAACATTAGCCGAGATCACATTAAGCGGATTCTACTGTATTTTGATTAATTTGGTGGTACTTGAATTACTTTTGATAAGCACTTGGTAATTGAAATACTTTTTCTAAGTAAAGTACTCGAGTAGTTGATGCTTCAAGTACTTTTAAGAAAATATAATATTTGATACTTAAAGTACTTTTGGCATTAGCAAAGTACTTGGTAAATTGGTACTTGAATTACTTTCACTAAGTGCTTCAGACAGCTTGGATTTATACCTATGACGATTTGATGCTGAATCCTCTTTGACTGTCTTCGGGGCTGTTGTTCTTTGTTAGTATTTCTCTTTTTCAACAATGAAAAGTTACGGTTTCTTATAATCTTCAAGCTTGTAAGTTGCGGAGCTGGTCAAATTAGTTCTTAAAGTCACCCGCGGCTTCGTGGAGTCATTCCGCGGCGCTTCGGATGAACTCCACGATGAGCTCTGAATAGGAGTCTTCTTACAACTTTTCGTTGGGGACCTGCCATTGGGCCTTCATAGCGATATTTTGCATCATTTACAGCATTTTTATGTGGCTTGGCGCCGCATAACCCTGATCAAGTACAGCATATGTAAAGATTGGCCTGATAATGATTTTTATCAGCATCAAACCATGTTTTAAGTTTAGTCTGGATTTCGAGTTTAGTAATGCCCGTACTAATAGTCATGGATCAATCTGAGATTCAAGATGATCCTAGGATTTACCAATGAAATTACTGGAATTTAGTCCGTATCGTAGCAACAACTACTATTTCGAGAATTAATCTTGAATCCCGGATTGATCCGCGACTATTAGTACGGGCATTTGAGTCCTAACGCGTACATATCACCCCTTATTTATGTAAACGCTTGTTTAATGCGGGGGTCCCACCAAGGTCCTCTGTCCAGAATTATCCCTAAATATTAAGAAGTTCTTATCCAGGGAATCATGGTACAAAACATCGTTCATTTGTTATTTGTCTCAGGAAACCTAGAGTGCTTCTTGGACGATAAATTTATGTCGTGATTGGTTGCAGCCACTCTCGAAAAATAAATTGCCGTACTCTAGCTGTGGGGTTGTTACTTGCCACCATACTTCAAAGCTGTCGAGAGAGACTTAGAATCGTCGTATTATATTCTTGTGTTGGTGCGAGCTCAAGAAGTAGGCAGTCGTCTGGGCACAGCAGAGCTGTATCGCCGGCGTTGAAGCTGGATCGGCCTCTCGGTTGAGCGGGAGCTCCATTCTGTTGTCTGTGCGTGTACTCGACGTAAATCTACAGAGATTGAATGTAAATTTTTACCTAATTTTTCCTCATTTTTTAAGCGGGCGAAGGAAAAATAGTATGTGTGCTTCAAGCGTAAAGTGACTTTTGTGCTCGGAGGCGATTGTGAGCGCTCACCTTTGCGCTTTTAATATACAATACTTTATCCTATGCAATATGATAGCATCTGAGAATCTAAATTTCAAATTCTAATTCTATATAAACTGTACCGACTACAAGTACAACGGATTATCGTAGCTTAGTTTTACGAGTAAATAGTTAATTTCTAAATGTATCTTTTTATTTTATATCAAAAAAACTGTGCTCAACAAAGAATTTCAAACAATGTTTTACACAAACATTTACTCAAATGAAATAGTGGCAGATTAATTAACGCTATTTTTTGTTGAGAATAATTGAAAAATTGCGTGACGCCTTGAAGGGCCAGCGAGTCGTAGGGTCTTTTATTAAATGCTACAATGAAAAAAGGTAGATTAATAAACAGGAAGTTAAATTATATTTGTACATTTATGTATTTCTAATAATTTCCGGCGAGATGGCATGGCGGTGGCGGGATTCCTGCGGCTATCTCGTATTGGTGACCCAACTATCCCACCTTACTTCAATCTATCAATCTTGATCAATAAATTTTTCGATGTTTTATTTGCCAAGCATAATAAGTATCCTAGCTTGATTAAAATGTTAAAAAGTTGTATTTTAGAAAAATTGCTTTATTATTTACCTACATTGTTTTAATTTTAATTACAAATTAATGTAATGCTTGAGATTTTTTAAGAGGAAGTGAAATGTTTTGGTTAATAGCAAGCACTTTGAATTTTCCCTTGAGAGGGTATATAAACGTCAACGTTGCTACTTCGGATATTTTAAACTTAATTATTAAAATATTTTACAAACAAAAACAAAATTTTATAATAATTAAACAGGATGAAGTGTACAATCGTTGGAAAGCATTAATGTAGAACAATAAATTAAGGTAAAATTAAATAAATTTTAAAAAAAGCATTTAACTCGAGGAAAATTAAGCGAACATCTGCTTTTTTAAGTGTTATGAACAACACTTTTCTTTCAACTTTGTTTATTTACCATGAGCATTACCATCGCAGCTAGAAGATCTTAGGATTTCTGTTACGTAAACTAGTTGAAGTACTATTGAATTCAACCTTTTATACGCTATTTTCCAACTATTGGAAAGGCTGGTTTCCAACTGTGTGCCAAAACTTTTAGCATTTTTTGATTCTCTAATCACTAACAGATTTTTTCGGTAGGGCGATAGCCTTGCTAAATTACCGGAATTAGATTTATATCCTATCTCTAGCTCTTATAATTTGCACTAAACTATTGATTATGATGTTATTAATGATTTAAATAATTTATTTTACATTTAAAATTCCCTTAATATTGCTGCTTTGGAAGTTTTAAAAGCTTACAAATTTAAGAGCGTCTAAAAACAATCCGGGTGTGAAAATCGATAAAAATGTTGAGGTAGGTTGAAGGCTTAAGTTTTTGAAGACACTTGAAATCACTCTGAGATAAAATCAATTGTTTCAATTAAAATTTTATTGAAGAGATAAAAGAGAAATAGGTATGCTGGGGTCAGCTGTTGATAATCATTGATATATGGATTTGTTTCCTCTCGAATACTTTCAGCAAATTTGGGATTGTTTAGATTTATATCTAAAGGGTAGAAGATTTACTCCCTGTCGACGATAAAAATAATAAGGAAAAAGAAAGAGAAAAAGGTTAAATCTATTAAAAGTTGTAATGTTTACATCTTATTACTATAACGAGGCGAGGGGAAGGGTGAATAACTCTTAATCTGGAAGAAAAAGTCTTTGACAAATTCATTTTTTTTTATTTCGAATTTTCATGTGTTTTTTTTATTGCATACGATAAGGGATGTAAAATAAAATAATTTAAAATAATCTGCCGACCTACGCAAGTGCGTTCTTATCTAAATTTTACGATTAGCAATACTAAATATTTTATGTGTGAAAAGTCAAAAGTTTTACAGCTTAAATGCTCTACACGAAAATATCTTATCAAATTTAGACAGACTCGTAGTTATTTCGAATTTAACTGAAACGTGCAAACAACAAGTTACAAACGATTTAAAGGTTTAAATTTTAAATGTAAAGTTAGGCAATGAACGATTTTTCTCGAAAAGCAATTAAAAATAAATTATATTAATGAGAATGCGTTAATTTGAAGTTTTTCTAATTTTTATGCACCCTACGAGCGCATTTGCAATTTAATTAAAAATTGTTTAGTTGTATTCGGGGCGCTTTAACTAATAGAGTAAATGCCTTGTGTGACTTCTTTACTTGAAATGTTCTCAATTTATTCTACTTGAACTAAAAAATTTATTGCATGTCGATGAACCTACCAATGTTCCAATTTTTTAAAAATTATTTTAAAACGTTTAAGCTGCAAGGAGTTTCCGTTATGATCTTATAATCCTTCGAGTCTCAATAGTTATATTAACAATATATATTTAAAAAGTTATTTTTATGATAATTAAATTATATAGCTAGGTACCTATTTTTTTAATTTTCTTTTAATTATGAATTTATGAAAAACAAATAAAATTATTGAATGATATCAAGTACTGCATTGGTCAAATGTAACCGAAACAATTAAAACAATTTTTTAAGAATATTAACGGACCGTCACCAGAATTCAGTTGATTGTTGTAGGGTCTAGCCAAATTCTTCAAATAAGCTGCGTATTTTCAAAGTTAATTAATTTTTAAAATTCTTCTACAGTTGAATCGTCCCTTTTTAATTCTATTTAACAAATTCTATTTTATTTAAAAAAATTTTTTTTTAATTTATGGGCCTAGATAACATATAGAGAAACATCACTAAAAACTAATTTTGAACCTTCATCAAGTTAGCGTAAATAACATTACACCAGATTAACTCACCTCAGGAGACTGACTAAAAGGTGTTCAGAAGCTTTATAAGTATATTGCGGTAAAGCTTTGAGGAAATTTTCAATCCATAAAATGAAGGAATTGCCAGAATAATGAGAAAGAAAAGAAATAACATGGAAAATATAAATATAAATTAAAAATTTCCTTTTCCAGGAGTTCGGTAAAAATTAGAGATGATGATGTTTTCTGTGTGTAAACTTAATATTTTCCAAAAATTTACCAATTCAGTCAATTTCAAAATTAATAAGTAATTTTTAAAAAAATTAATATGATAAGGGCAAAAAAAATATTATAGCCATAGAAATCATGGAAATGAAGCTAACAAATAATGAAAAAATCAAATAAAACTAGCAACTGATATACGAAAACAATAGTGAAACTGCACCACGTGAAATAAAACATAAATTTGTGAACATTTTAAAAAAATTGAAAAAAAGAAATAAAAAGCATTTCCTATGTTTGTATTATATAAAACAAAATTAAGAATTAACTCGAAAATACATAAAAGGAGCCAATAAAAATAAATCTTGACATAAATAAATTATGTATCCTTCATACACGTACAGTACCGGAGTTGCCTATCTAAATGATTTTTTCAGTAGTAAGTTTATTCTTGCAGATCCTTAGAATTTAGATATATTGCTGCATTTCTTTATTTACTAATCCTATATTCGTCAAACTTCTTTTACCGTCAGTGACGGCGCTAGCAAGAGGGCAAGGATGGGCACGGACCCACCCTGTTCATTGACTACCCAGCTCAGTGCTCACCTAATTTTTTCAGATTATATGCTTTATTTTTTTAGGTGGTAATTTCAATAATAATGTATTTTTTTAGTTTATTTATAAATTTTGTGTGCCTCTGCCCACCTCAAATACATATATTGAACCCTATTTGTGCTCACCCATTTCAAAAATACTGGCGCCGTCACTGTTCACGGTAGCTTAATACGACAGAACAATAAGGGAACTCCTCAAATAGGAACTCAGGGCAATTTTCTGCATAACAAACGCCGTTTTATCATTCAGGCACGTTCCAGATCACTGTAAAGTAGCTGACGTCGTTATGATCCGAAAACTTAGACAAATTCTTAAAAATCCAGAAAACAGATCATCCTAGAAGAAAAATTTGAGTTCTTCCAAGGCCACATCACAATTAACAAAATTTAGGCAACAAGGCCATTTTTAATATGATTGACCAGATATCTAGCAAGTACTGATGTAGTACCTCTTTGTATCCTAACTCAAAAACTAATGTTTCAAAGTCAAATAAAAGGTACCCGGTCAAATAAAATGACAATAACTGCGGATATCCCACGAGGATGAATTCTAGCCCTTGCCCTCTTCATCTTTTATATCCACGACTTTCCCATCTCTCGCGAACGCCAAACAAAGCTTTCGAACAAACCTCCTACTATAACAGCGCATTCCTCCATCAGATATCATAACCTCTGGAAAACTTTGAGTAATGGATCCGGACATGGTGAATAAGAGTTAACCCCTCTAAAAGCTTGGCAACCTACTTCTGAAGAACAATCGATCCAACCCATCCCAATTCCAATGAACAACAATCTTCTGAACAAATTCTCTGAACAGATTCTTCTAAATACGTGGCGGTTATTCCGGATAAAGAATTCCCAGAAGGCACTTAAATAAACAAACCAGAAAGTCAAGGGATTGCGCCTACATAGGTTGCTCTACACCCATTCTACAATAACAAAGCAAGCTGTCTCTAGCAAGCAGTCCTATAATGGCCTGTGCATCAACGGTCTTAGGCTATGCCGACAAAACATACTTAGCACAGCTTTAGACAACCCAAAGATGAGCTTGAAAACAATTCACCTACAATTCACAATTTCAAGAATTATTTGCGGTATAAGAGGCCTAAGCTGATCTTGCAGCTCTAAGCACCCTAATTCCAGTTCCTGATCTAATCCATTCCATTGGAAACCAGAAGAAAAAGAAGGAGACGCATATTATTGTTCGTCGGTGATAAGGTTGGTGCGAAACAACCTAACCTGATCGCAAAAGCTCAGCATAGAGGTTTCCGCCCCAAGTCAATGCCAGGTTGTGATAACCTACCCGATGGGAGAATTATGGATCCAGGACCCGGTACCTTTAAAATTATAAAGAAGGCTAGAGTAGGTACTTTATGTAATTCAATTTATGCACAATTCTTTTCTATTTTGACATTTTTAATTATTGGGTAATCTTGGGTTTTTCTCTGTTTCTCTTTTCTCCTATACTGCAGTCTATTTTTATAACATTTCTTATTGTCTTACTTAATTCCATAAATACTTTTCGCTGCCCCCCCCCCTAAATTGAATGTTTTAATAAAATTGGTGTCAAACGTTAGATCTTCGTTTGAGCCTCAATGAGCTTCCATTTCCGTCGTTTGAGCTTCAACGGCCGCAGAGCTGTTCGCGAGAACTTTGCGAGGGAGCTGGGGATATGATATCCCCCCCCCCAAATTAAATTTTGAAGTAAAATTAGTGTCAATCGTTTGAGCTTCAATGAGCTTCCATTCCCGTCGTTTGAGTCTCAACCATCGCGAAGTTATTCGCGAAATATTTGGGAGGTGGGAGGGAGGGCTGTAAACATTTTTTTATTTCTTGTCTTTTTCAAAATTTTTGAAATTATTGTTACATATCTGAGCTATTTCATTCTTTTAATCTTCAGAAATTTTATACTGAAAAAGAATGTTCATCAAAAGTTTACAATTTTTGCGCTGATGAACAAGGTTCGTCATATTAATGAACAAATTTTATCAATACAATGAGTTTTTCGTTGGGGAGCTGTGAATCCACAAAATAAATAAATTAATAAATGTTAATACCTATCTAATATCCGACGAATAAATCATCAGAATCATGGAAACAATTCAGCAATTTTTCATCAGTTTTTTTCATCAATACAGTAGAACCTCGATTATCCGGGTCGACTGGGACCGGGCTCAGCACGGATAATTGAAAAACACGGATAATAATAATTGACGTTTTTTGTTATTATTACAAAATATACTTATTATATAGTAGATTATAAACAAGGAATATATTAATTTAAAAGTTCTATTTGAATAAATCAGATGATTTTGTTGTTTTTTGACTTTTACTTAAATTAAATAAAGTAGATAAACAGAAAATTTAGACGAATTGACACTTTAAGTACATTTGTACAAGTCATTTGTACAAAACAATAAATTCAGCGAAATTTCATATTACGTATAACACAAAAAGATGCCTTAAAACCGCCGCACGGATAATCCGCTCACGGTAATCGAAGTATAACGCGCCCACGGATAATGAGCGCACGGATAATCGGGGTTCTACTGTACTATGAATTTCAAAATCAATAAATGAATTTAATATCTAATATCCAAGGAACAAAATTCATCATATTGATGAACGATTGATGAATTATGATCATCAATATGATGAATTTCTTAATCAGTGCAAAAATTTTATTTTTCCTCAATATGATGAACCATATTTTCAGTATAGTACGTTGTTTTAATTTTCCATTTTTCCTATTGTAATAATGTCCCAGGTTTTAATTTGACAGGAAGGCTACGAGTATTCCTGATTGTTTTAAATTTTTTTAACAGTTTCCATAGTAACGAGTTTCAAAGTGGTCGAATACATTTGGCCACAGCTATCTATTTTAAATGGAGTTTTTATTTTTTTTTGTAAAAACATTCACCCTAGACTACAGATATAAGAAAATAACATAAGTTAGAGTAAGTAGTAAAGAAATCTCTGTTATTGTGCAACCAATATTTAAGTGCATGGGTCTGAAGAGAAAGAATTTTTGTATTTAAATAAAAAATAGTGAATGCATCACTTACAAACAAATGTCTCTAAGTCGACCGAATTCAAAAAGCAAAATTGTAACAACGCAGAAAGGACCTTTCTAAACTTTACAACAGTAAAGCACATTTTAAGCAAATATGTTTTTTACGAAGGTTACACGAACCGTTACTAGAATGGAGATAAATTTCGCTCACTTCGAACAACCACTGCTTTACCAGAATATTAACTTAAAATAAAAATTTCAAGTAGATTTGTGGTATATATGTTACGGTCAATGATGACAATTCGGCCATTAACGTCAATGCCCGGACAATAACGTCAATGCCCAGCTTAGTTGGGCATTAACGTCATTGACCGGTCATTGACGTGAATGACCATGCATTTTGGGTGATGTTGACATTTAAAATTTCATATGTGGTTTTTACATCATTGTCCGGGCAAAGACGTCAATGCCCAACACAGGATGGGCAATGATGAAATTGCTATTCTATAGATTCCATATTTTATCACTATTAGTGATAGCCGTCACACGCGCTTCGTATTTCGCCAAGTTCGGGCTTCTCTATGGTGAGGGTAGGTCCTCCTAGTCGAGGTGGTTTGATTTCGGGGATGTTTTTAGCTAGTAAGAGAGCTTTTTTTAAAGCTTTTTAGAGAGCCCCAAAACAATTTTGGCTGGCGCAACCACGGCAAATCACGGATCCACCAAAAAATTAATTAATTAAATTAAATTAATTTTACCTCCGGGCCGTTTTGACTGATGCAACCACGACGAATCACGGATCCACCCTAAAAATAGTTTACATTTCTCTAAATGAAATAAAAATCCCTATACACTTATGAGGCCGTGAAAAGGGCCGAGTTGCTGTCATTTATACGGAAAAACGCGTGCACGACAAATATTGTCCCGGGTTGAAGTTCATCGCCATTTGGCTGTTCCTTGTAGTAATATTTATTCTATAATATCATTATTGTCCAATCAAAGACTTAAATATTACAATAATTTGAAAATATTTACATCATTGCCCACCGCTAACGGCCATTGACGTCAATGCCCAATTTACGTCATTGACGGTAACATATATAATATGTATTTGTAAAGTGTAACATTTAACAGAACTAAACAAAACGTTAAAATAATGGAATATTAACATTCATGTCACAAAAATACAATACAGTAGAAAAAAAATTTTAATTATCTTTTAAATAAAAATTTTTTCACTGTATTTTTATTTTTTATATTTTATTGTTAAAATCTTTTATTTTAACGTTTTGTTAAATGTTAATAATTATAATATCTATAATTTTCTAAATTAATCAATATTTGAAGTTAATCTTCATTTTAATAGCTATATTTGCAGGTTGGGATAACGTGCTAGTCTTAAATGAGGTCATTGCGGCCTTCAGGCCGCACAATCTAAGCAATCGAGTTTTTATTACTAATTATTACCATTAACATTATAATTAAATAATATTATAATAGAAAAAAGATAATTTTGGTAATGTGATTTCCCATACGAGTGCACATTAAGGTTAACTGTTTGAATTTGCTTTTGTTGATTTACCCCCGTATTTGAGCGATAATTAAATATACTAGCGTGAAAAGTTGGTTCCATTAAATAAGCCGTATAAATGAAATGATCTTATTAACGAAATGGTAAACGGCGCGAATGAAAATTTGGAGAATATGGTCAATAAACGAATAGATAACATATTAGAATCTCCGTTTGTACCGTAAATATGGCGCCTGAGTATGTAATAAAATATTACGCACACCCTTAAAAGCAGGTAACCTTAAAATATTATTATTTAGTAACATGAGTGTAACATTAGGGATAATTTAAATGCAAAGTTAATGGACACCGGTATAACTTTATATTTAAGCGCGAAATTTGTATGCACGACTTCGTGCGATGAAAAGAAAAATATATGTGAACACAACAATTTATCATAATAAACTTTTAAAAAAAGGATAAATTAACAGAGTGTGATGTAATTAATTATCGTTCTTTGAAAAACCTAAAAGACCTCGTGTTCATTTGGTTAATCTGCAAAAGTCGTTGGAAATTTAAATTACAAAAATTTCATTTTTCATTATGTCTGTATTTGTTTAATTTTACTTATTTTTTTGATAAAATTTATCTTTCGGTTTCTTTTAAAGTAAATGTTCACAAGTTTTTTCCCAAAAAAATTTCAATAAGATGTGAAAAATCCACTCGTACGTGATAAAAATATGGCGGATGAGTTATGTTGTTGGTACGTGAGGAAAATGTTCAAAAGTGAGGTTATACTATGTGAATGTGATTAATATTGGTAATTATTTTAAATTGAGATTGAAGTTTTGAATGAAACCAGATATAGTTGGTTGCGATCGAGATTAAGAAACGAGCAGTAGCAGGAAAGGCAGTTCTTTCGGAATCGTGACTTGAATTTCTCGGATTTGGCTGGGATACTAGAAAACAACCTAAAATAATAAGCTGGAAGCTTTTACAAACGATGCTAAATAAAAATATCTATCTCCGAAAAGGTATCATCATTTCCTGGTGCTTATGATGCGTAAGATGATTCCGTCGTAAAACGGTTTTTGAATAACATTAAACCAAATTAATAAAAATTGTTTGAAGTTTAATAACTCAAAACTCAAAAGTACAAATTGGATTAGCCGTGGTGGTTATCCAGAGATATAAGCATCCAACTGATCGTAAAAACAGCGACATTTACATATTATTTTCGATTAATTTTTTATCTCATATTTCAAAAGTAATTCCGGTGAAACTCACAATATTGCCTTGTTTCCGTAATTCTTCATTACAATACCAAATAAGAAAATCGGGAAAATACGATTGCTTAATATAATACATGCAGATTACTTTTCACGTTCAAATTATTTTCTTAATAACCTAAGAACATGATAGATGATTACATTAGACTAATTCGCGTTGGAAACAAGTCATCCATCCATAAATCTCATCCAACAAATTAACCAAGTTCGAAGTGCTCCATGACCCCCCCATTGAACAGATTAAGCAAATGTGTGACTTATATAATAATATGCAACTGTAGCTAACCTAATAATCGAGAGAAATACAATAATAATTTTGTATTATCAAAAATGTATTTTGTGTGTTAACAAAGGAAGTTCCAGCTAACTTTAATATTTACTTTCAATAAATACAAATCAAATTGTCGGCTTTGGTACTAAATAAATAAACCTAGATTAAATTTCGCACGATTTACTTTTGTTTACTCTTGTTTACCTTGGCTGTAATATTCATAAAAATTCCAATAACCATTTACATTCGAACGAAAGTATTACTTTCATTTGGATATTTCAAACTTGACTTATTCGATCTTATTACGAAGTTTGTTAAAATTGGTAATGTTTAGTCAGGCTGTTGTTGGTTGTTTTAAATCCACTCCTACACTGGAAATTGTAAATGAAGGAAATCGTGGAGAATGAATTGCGCTGAATATTCAAAACCAAAGATCCTAACATAACACTTGAACGACTAACTCGAAATTGTCATTAATTATTTATGCTTAAACATTTTCCAAGCCAAGAAATCTTCTTTTAAACAAAATATAGATTCCATATAATATAATAATATCAGGTAATTTAATTGAGCTGATGCTTTGAACTGCTTACAACTGCTTCCAGCCGCTTTGATTTGTTTTGAATCCCACCTACATACATCGACTTGTAATACAATATCTCAAGAGTATTAGGGTAATCCCACAAGAATTCCAAATAATATCAATTTATAGCTTAATTTTATTGACGAGTACCAACTTACACTGTAAGTTCTAACGGCCTAAACATTAGAAAAGCATATGTCTTACTTAAAGTGTTGACTTTTCAGTTTTAATGGATCACAATCCTTTGGTATGGATAAGTAATCTGAAAGACTCTTATGAACTTCTAGCTCAATGGTTGTAGCTTTACAAAAACCAACCTTGATATTATTTGTAGAAAAAGTAAAGAGCATGTACTGATATTTTACCTCTTCTTCAGGATCTGAAATGGTAATAACACCTTTTTGTTTTTCAGACAAAGGAAACAATTTAGTTATTAAGTATAAATCCGAATATGAGAAAAGTCATTATCATATCTCACATAAGCTCATTAAAAAAATCCAACACTTGCTTAAATCTATCGATGAGATTATTATTTTATTATTATAGCTGAACAGCTTGTGGTTCCATGCCCACTTGCACTGAAGCTCAAGGCTTATTGTATCCTGCGTTCTAAGTTTTATTCCATCAGCTTTGTTTCTTCAATAAAATTAAATATACCGCCAATGAGTGCTTGAGTTATTTCCTCGGTTACAGTAGCGGTTCGTGGTTTTTTCTTTTAAGAAGTCTAAAATGTAATCCATCTCAGTTATTACTAAATATAAAAAAATAAGTTGGATGGTGCTATTACCCTTTACATAGGAGGCTGACGCTCAACTGCGTCATTCAAAAGCTACGTTGAGCACACGATAAGGAACTGCATCGTTTTTATAGCAGTAGCGCCTCATAGATGTTTCATTTGAGGAAGCTGATCATAAAGTATAGATTTCTTAAGATTTCCTACGAATTCTTTGAATTTCCTTAGATTTCCTAGAATTTCTTCTATTTCAAGAAATATTCTATTTTCTAATATTTCCTAGAATTTCCCAAAATTTCCTGAAACTTACTGAGATTTTTTAGAATTTCTTATGATTTTCCTTCACTTTACACCAGATCTTCTCGTAATTCTCCCCATATCGGCCCTTTCCTAACTTTTTGAAATAAATTATCAGCAATCCAGTAAAATCTTGGGGTCCACGTGATGGCTACATCGTCTGCATGTATGTTCTAGACAGAGGATTCTGCTACTGCGGTGGCTACGCTTTACTTTTTGGATAATATGTTGCACTGTTAAAGGCTGTTCATGATGTTTCTAAAGATTTGTTTTTAATTTACTTTGTGTTTGCACTCGTTTTCTTGAGTACACACACGTAACGACCTATCTCTTTGAGATTCTATCGTCCAGTAACTTATCTCCAGTTGTTATCCTATCAACCTGTTGTCTAGGACATTCATTTTTTTCTTAATTCAATGCTTGTTAACTGATAACGCGATTTTTTTATCATAAATGCATCCGTATACATGCGCACTGCTGACAATATTATACTAGAAACACTTTAAAGTTTTTCAACTTTCGCTTGTTTACTTAACCAATAAATTCCTTTTTTAGATTGATTATTGAAAACTTTAAATGCTAAGTTTCTTTGAACTAAGGTTATACTTTTTTAAATTTAAAACTTTAGAATTTAGATTAATAAATTTTTCAACTGCCGAAGTTCGGTGGCTTGTATATTTTTTTTGTGAAAACCTGGAAGCTTGTTGTCAACTTCCAGGATTTGCAGTGCCGTGGAAGCCCCTCATGTCTACTGGCTTCTATGTTCAGCGTGTTTCATCGCAATGTATTGTGGAAGGAATATCTCTCTTTTGACAGTTCTCATAATCGAAAATCAATTTTTCGACTTTTTCATGTTTTTTTTAAATTTTAATAGTTTAATTTATTATTAAGTCCGGAATTTCAAAAAAAGCTAAAGCTTCCCTTACCCCTTTTGAAAATCAGCCGCTGTAGCGTAGTCTCTAAGGGTTACACTGTGCATGATAAGAAATCTCTTCGAAGTAATCTCGCAACCGTCAGTTAAAACATTATGGTTCATGTGATGGCTAAACCATCTTCATAATATATGTATGTTAAATCGGTAATTTGGTTTTATTAAACAGTATTTGAAAATTGTTGTTTTGGTTTTAAAACCCATTTCTTTTATATAGTTTTTCCTCATTACCAGTTTATCCCATAATCTACTTAAGGTTTTAAATACCCGATTATTCAGAAGTGATATTAATTCTATTTATCAGATCCGTTCCTGGGTGACGTCTCTTTCTATTAGTCTGTTCATAGTCAGAGCCGTATCTTCTTACTACTAATGCTAACATGTATGTATGTTCTAGGGTAGGGATACTGCTTCTGCGGTAGCCTTACATAACATTTTGGATATGTATTGTGAAAGAAGTATCTAATAATAGATCTCAAAATCAAAAATCCACTTATTTCTTTCTTTGAAAATTCTAATAGTCTAGATTTAGAAATTCAGGGGAGACTGAGCCTTTCCTTGTCTTCTGTGACGAGTCGCCACTGTTCGGTTATCGGGTATGGCCAAACGAGAGTATCGTAGCCTCAATAGGGCCAAAGCTGCTCACACAAATAACAAATGGTGTGGAGTCTGTTCTTTCTCACCTCACTTTCCGCATGTGGAATCCTCTACAATCCCAATAACATTAGGTGACTATTCAGACAGCAGAGTCCTGTAAGTAGTCCTACACAGTCTTCTTTAGCTGTGATCTACTCAGCTTGAGGATTTTAAGCTTTCTCTAGTCATCACGTTGTCACGTGTAGAAATGAACAATTTTTTTAAAAATTTATTTTAGATTTTCTTCGAGGTATAGCTCATAATTTCCAACTACAATAATTATAAAAGTATGATCTTCAATCGTGTCCATTGTATAACTTATAGTATATCTGTATATCAACAGTTATAAAAATATGTGTTGTTTTTATTTTAATTATATTTAATGCGATGAATTGTTGCACGCGATAAATTGTCGCACGCGATAAATTGTCGGGGCGATAAATTGTCGCGGCGATGAATTGTCGCACGCGATGAATTGTCGCACGATGAATTGTCCGCGATGAATTGTTGCTAGATGAATTGAACACGATGAATTGACGGTACATCCTTAATAGCTCCTTCATAGTCTTTTTTGCGGCCAGGTATGCTATCCTGCAAGTTGGTTCTAATCCTACTACATATCGCTTTGGAGCAGCAAGGCAAGGGAATCCGTTGTTTTGTTGCCTTTTATTCCTGCGTATCCCGGCACTACCTTGCCGTTAAGCTGTTCTTCGATAAGATAGGATATAAGAAAATGATAAGACAGTTCGATTGCTCCCACAATATATGCACTCCGAAAGGTGCATAAACCCTCGTTTACACTTAGACCCATTGTTAGTTGTATAAAAAATCCAACTTACAACATCATAGCCAATTTTGTTACGAAATCCTAACACAGGTGAATTCTACTTCCCGTTACAATATAAAAAATTCTAAACAAGTAGTGAATACAATAAAAGATGTTGAGTTACCTCCATGATCATATCTTGGTATTAATGGATGTGATATCCCTATTCCCTAGTATTCTCAAGAAACTGTAATAAAGGTCATTAAGAGCAAATTGAGGGTCACACTTCATTGAATAGAGAAGAATTCATTCAGCTGATTTTGTTGTATGTTGAATGCAGTTATTTTTCTTTCAATAGTGAAACATACTATAAACAGGTGGAAGCTTTAGCCATAGGTAGTTTAGCTAACCCAGCAGTAGTAATATTGATAATGGAGGAGTTACTATGATAGAGTTTTGTCGAAATTATCGTTCCAAGGACCGTTCTTGTTACTATACGCAGACGATTCTCTAATACTATATTATCATTGAGAACACAGGATGGAGTTTTGAAAACTTTAACTATTATCACCCAAGCCTCAAGTAGACACAGTGATTCATATACGGGAAACCGGCACACTAATACGTACTGGAATTTTAAGCCCACTAACTCCAGCGTTCTCACTTTCTCTTCAGTCTCTTCTTTCCACTACAGGACAATCAACCTCTTTCTCTAAGAGAGAAAGGTTTCAGCATTTAGACCCCAAGTTTGCTCAAACCTAATTGAGGAATGCTTGTAACCCCGTTTTTAATAGTTGATGACGGCAATCAACTCATGGGGATCGCCAACTTTACGTGCCCTCGAAAGCACGGAGACGGTCATATGTAACTTTTAGACTCTCCCCGGATTCTAACCGAGTACTTTCGAGTCAGCTCTTATTCGGCTACTACCTACTACTACGTCTTCAACGCCCTACTAAACTATAATTCTTATCTCCATAGGTATGTTATGAAAGGGGTGGTAATGGGACTTTTACAGAGGCCTAAAGAAGTGACGCATGCAACACTTTTAATGGTCACCAAGAACAAAATTAATAACTATCCCCCTTGGTTCGTTAATTTACAGTGACAGATGAAGACTATGATGGTTAATTTGAAGGTTGAAGATAGCAATCTTGAATACTTTCGGTTCCCATACATCAAAGAACTCACAGAAAAAATGCAATTCTCATTGAAAGTTAGGCATTTATAATCAGTCTAACAATAGAATCCTCTTAACTGGATTGATAAATGTCACACCGAGAGACCGCCTATCTGAACTTATTTATGAGATCCCATCTGGAATATTTGATAAAAGTTAGATACTATAGATAAAGCAGTGGTTAAAAAATAAATGGTCCAGCACAAATATTATTGCAGAAGGAATTCTCCAAAAAGACTGAAAATGGATTAAAAGCCTCATCTGAGGTACCAAACGAGAATGGAGCTGCTATCACAAATAAGACAGCTTTATCAGTACACCATAAAGAAACCGGCTATGAGATCCAATCATCCCTAGAATTCCCTAGAAATTTAAAATGCAAACACATATTTAACACTGATAGGTTTACAAAAATTTTGAACATTTCAAGATCAACGCGTGATCTTCACCCTAGCAGTGCTAGGTAAAAGAATTTCTTAGTTCAAATTATTTTTAAATTGTTCATACTTCATGTAACAAGCTCAGTTTTGATAATTTTTTGGAGGCTATGGTAAGTCAATTTTGTACACGTTAATCTATATTTTTGTTTAGTTCGAAATGTTTTCTTATTTTTCAATTTAAACGATTATGTACAACTGAAGAGTGGAAATAACCATGAAATAACGTTATATTGTAATATCGTATTACGAATTTTTCATGATTTCAAATTATTCTTAATTCAAACCTGTTATGTGTTAATTGTCTCTTTTTTAAATTTTTTGAATTTTGATTTTCTACGTATTTTTTTTGAATTTAACCATAAATACATACTAAAAACCACAAATTTACTTAAAATTTTTTATTTTTAGTTCTTTTTCCTATTTCATTTTGTCTGCTAGTACTTAAGCTTTCAACTTAGTACTAGCTTTATTTAATTTTGATGTAAGCGTTTAATGTTCATCAAATGAATTTGCAGGCAATTATTTTTCTTAGGTTGGAAAAGGTCGGAAAAATGTTCTGTGTGTTTTTGAAATTAATGGAGCATTGAAAAACTAAAATATCAAATATATGCATAACATTTTTACATATCAATTGCTGTGTACAGTAGCAAAACAATGAAGAGATCATTTATAATTTAAATAAACAAGCAGAGTTTTTAAAGAAAATACGACATTCATATTTCAATTGAATTTTATAAATAAACAGTCGGAAAAATCATAGCAGCGTATAATACAATCGAGCAAATTTTTGTAGGAATATTTTCAATGCACAAAACAAAAATTTTATTGCAGTAAATTTTTTTTTAAATTTAGAGCTAACGAGGATACAGTAAGTTTGAAACAAAGTAAATAATCATATTCTGTTAAAATATTGTAGGTTTCTTTCGAGTTTAAATAAGCCAATTAAAACTTTTTGCCCCCAAATAGACGGAATAAAATTAAATTTAAATAACTATTCGAATTATATTTTCCTGTTTTGCTCAGATTTTGGCGAAATTGAAATATAAATTGGCAATTCGCCAAAAAAAAACTGAACCACTTAGATGCATATTGCTCCTTTGGGAATGCCGCCAAACGGTGTTAGTCAATAATCTAAATCCTAAATTATCATCAAACATGTATCGATGTTGTTTGGGTACCTACCGATAAGATAGATAAGTGGTTTTACGTTTAGTCACGATTGTACAATGAGGTGGTTTCTTAGTGTCGTAATGCTTTTCGCGTAAGTAAAAATTTATTTTGAAATTATGTAAATTATTGCGGTCCTATTTTAGTGTACTGCGTGAAAGCCTAAGTGGTTTTACAAGTGGAGCTCCGTGCAGTACACGCAACACTGCGTACTTGGAGACAATTGGATTTTGGAAATTTCCTAAGCAAGAAGTGCAATGTCTGGATATATCGGGAGTGAAAAAATTAATCAAAATTCCAAAATCGGTTAAATTTATAAACGCGACGACGTTATACGGGGATCACATAAATCTTCAAAGGCTTCCTCAACGATTTCTTAAATCGACTCCCAACTTGAGCATGATCGATTTTTCCAGCAATAATTTACATAAGTTACACAAAAATGCATTTTCATCTCATCGCAATTTACGTATACTTTTATTAGCCGAAAATTACATCGGCATACCTCAGAAATATCCATTGCTTAGTTCAAAATCACTTGGGACTCTTTCGTTAAGTTCTAATCGGATCAAGAAATTGAGATTGAACACGTTCACAGAATTAGAAGAGCTTACGGTTTTATACTTAGATAATAATTTATTGGTTAAGTTACATCACAGAATTTTTAAACCCTTAAAGAAATTGAAATTTTTGCATTTAGGCAATAATCATCTCATGACTGTTCCTCATATATTTTTCGGCAACCCGAAAAGTATCACAATTTTGGATGGTAATCCAATCAATGGGACTGTTGTTATAAGATAAGTTGTAATTTTAGAAATTCTCATACAGCATTTTGTCAATAATAAAGTTAACTGATTATAACTTATAAATAAAGTAAATAAATTATTAGAAATCATTTTTACCATATCACCGCTAAACAAACAAAATATTAACTCATGATATGTATTAGCAAAGAGTATTTATATATAGAGGAACAGCCATTAACAAATATTTGTCACAAGTTTTTGTTAATGGCTCTGCTACGCCATCTAGTAGACGGTGTGATCCCTACGTTTTAATTTTTAATTTATGGCTGATCCTTTATATACAGGGAGGTATTTTTGCAAAAATAAGTTTTTACATGTTAATTTCCCATGTTCAGTTAACTCATTCAGCACCCTGTATATAGAGGACCAAAAATTAAAACGTAGAGATAACCCCCTCCACTAGATGGCGTAGCAGAGCCATCAAGAAATACTTGTGACAAGTATTCCCATAAGAGCTGTCCCTCTATATGTACATACTCTTTGGTATTAGCAAGATTAGCTAACATTTTTTTAATTAATAATTTTTAATTAACAATTATTGATTGATTAATTAATTGAGCATTATTTATTTTTGTGTCTATTATATATTAAAATTTTAATAAAATTTTTTAAAAAGCTTGAAAAATGAAAAATTTTTAGAATAAGTTTTAAATTAAACTGGAAGCTTTAAAAACATTTTTAGATTCTATTCGAGAAAATCCATTACGAATTTTCTTAATGGTTTACATTTAAAAATAAAATTAAACTATTTTTAAATTTGATTCTCCAAAGTTAATAAGAAACTTTTAATTTCCAAAATTCTTCGAATAATAAAGTGAAATCACAATTTTCAAAAAATTTATTTTATGTTAAATAAGTGCGACATTAATGTTTAGTGAGAAAATATAATAACGGTACTGGTTTTTAACTTTTTGGAAAAGTTTGAAATTTTTGAGTAATTATTAGGATATTCTATACAGAGAGTAACGAAAATATCCGGATAAGCCTATGTTAACAATGTAAATTGCACATTTTAAAACTGTTTTTCTGTTAAAAATTTCATTATCTTCAATTTTGTACTAATACATTTTTCTATTTTGTAGCCCCGTTTTTGACTGACAGCGACTTAAACAAGACCCTGTAAAATACAAAAAATATTGATGCCTGCATCTCAAAATCGGTGCAACTAAATAGAAAAATGTATAAGTAGTTTTTATTGAAAAATTTATTCCCTACATTTTTCTTTATATACATTTTTCTATTTAGTCACACGGTTTCTGAGTTACAGATGATAATATTATTTGAATTTACGGTCTTGTTTAAGGTCGTTCAGTACCTAATTATGAATAACTATTCCGCTAGCAGGGCGCCACTAGTAAATTCTTAATAATATGTATTCCCCTCCAATGCCTTCAACTCCTACTCGATCTTTTCTATGCGTTGCAAGCATCGCGTGGGATTTTCTTGTTTCAACTTCAAGATATAAAAATGCAACGTTCGCAAATCATTTTTAAATAAAATGTTAATAAATTAAATAAGGAATTATAAAAGTGATATTTTTTCAAATCAAAATGTACTAAATTAGTTCGAACAGAAACTTTTAGGCAATTAAATTAAATGTGTGAAAAAATTCATTAACGTTACGTTTAATTGGTTTTTTAAATAGTCTCCATGGATCTTAATTTTTCATAATAATTTTACAAATAATTTTAAAATTTTATTAAAACAATAATTAAAATGAATCTTATTTGTTGTGGTTACGATCACGACAGGTTATCTGTCGGGGTTGGTTTAGAGGTGACTACCATACAGAGCCGCATTAAGGATTTGTGAGGCCCGGGGCTAACTTTTGTTGGAGATCCCTTGGCCTTGCATGTTTAACATAATGCGCGGCATTTTAACATTTTACTTTGGCGATTTAAATTTTTTTGCATTAAAAAATGTTATTAAGTGGGTCATTTCATGTCAAACCAACAAGTCACTCAAATAGACTATCACAGATTTCTTTGAAACTTTGGTTAAATATACTCTTAAAAAAAAAAATTCTAACTCTTATAGTTTTTGAGTTATTTAATTATAAAAATCGCAAAATCGACACTTTCTTGGCTCCCTCTCAATCATACAAAATGTTATAACTTCAGTTCTATAAGTGCTACAAAGTTGTATGATAACTCATTTTAAAGAGAATTTAAAGGGCTTTAATTTGATACTAATCTTGACCACTTTTTAATAAAAATGAATTGTTCATGCTTTCTTTATTTTAGTTTTTTTCAAAACCCTGCCATTTTGAACACTTACTCAAATAATTTAATGGTTTAAGTTTAGTTAATAAAATAATTTTTCAATAAATATAAAAATGCTGCGATTTTAATTTTTATTTTATAGTTACCTTATTTATTATATTCAGATTTTCGGTGAAATGGATTGGTTTTTCAAAAAATTTTACTCGACGAAAGTTGTAGTCCGTTAAATTTCCTATCCGGAATGGGGCATCATATTTTTTGTAAAATGTTTCGATTAAAAGATACTGGGTTTTGAAAAAAAAGAACAAAATAAAAAAAGCTCAAATTTTTTTACATTTTTGTACTTATTTTAATTCATAACTCGAAAGCCTTTGATTTTAGACAATAAAAGATATGAATCTTTGTAGATTCTTTCACGCTCTTTAAAAAAGTACCAAACCATTTTTACTAAAAAATTAATATTTTCGGAGCTATGGCCATGTGAAGATAAAAATTAAAAAAAATACTTTAAAGCGTCCCATCTCTCGAGGGTGTGAATTTAGAAAAAAAAATTTATTAAATATATATTTTTTAAAAAGTGTCCTCTACACTACGGAAATTTTGTAACATCTATCCGGGACACTCTGCATGTACAGTGAGTAACGAAAATATCCGGACACTCCTATGTTAACAATGTAAATTGGACATTTTCAAGCCGCTGCTTTTCATATAAAAGTCGATTTTACAGCAAAACTTTTTAGACATTTTTTGTTGAAAATTTCATTGGCTTTAATTTTGTTTATTTAAATTTTTTCTGTATAACACAAAAACTATTGTCATCGATATCTCGGAAACGATGCGATAAAATAGAAAAATGTATAGAAACAAAAATGTAGAGAACAAAACTGAGAAGAAAAAATTCTTATTAATATTTTCATTATTTTGCACCGTTTCCGAGATATAGATGAAAATATTTTTTGCATTTCACAGAGTCTTGTTTAAGTTGCTGTCAGTCAAAAACGACGCGAGAAAATAAAAAAATTTATATAAACAAAATTAAAGTCAATGAAATTTGCAACAAAAAATGTTTAAAAAGTTTTGCTGTAAAATCGATTTTTATATGTCAAAAAACGGTTTAAAAATGTTCAATTTACATTGTTAACATAGGTGTGTCTGGATATTTTCGTTACTCACTGTATATTTTTAATAGTAGGTACTGGTATAATTAAAGTAGTTGAAACATTGAGTTGAATTTTTTATCATAACTGCTGATCCCATCGTGGTCCCACTCTGAAATTTTTATAAAGTATTCACCAAGTCACTATTATAAACATATATAATTTTCAAAAAACACAAACTCAAAAATTTTTTTAAAAACATTTTTTGAGTGTTTCAAAAAAATTCATTTTTATTAGAAAGTGGTCAAGATTAGAATCAAATTAAAGCCCTTTAAATACTCTTTAAAATGAGCTACTGTGCAACTCCGTAGGACTTATAGAACTGAAGTATTAATATTTTGTATAATTAAGCGTGAGCCGAAAAAGTGTTGTTTTGGCGATTTTTTAATTTTTACAATTAAATAACTCAAAAACTATAAGTTAAAATAAAAATATTTTGAATTCAGGACGTTAAAGAATATAATTAACCAAAGTTTGAATAAAATCTGTGATGGTCAATTTGAAAACTATTTATTTTTGGTTGATTTCATAATATGGTATTCAATTCAAACTCGAATTCAAAAATGTGTCAATAATTTGAAGTTCCCACTAGAAATAGTACCTACTTTGTATAAGCAAAATTAACAAAAAAAATTTTTCATAAAATTGACCATAACATTTTTTGGATTTGTAAATAAATTGGAAATCAAAATTTAAAAAAATTACCGCCTACGCCTACGTCGACATGATATTTTCATTGCTTCGCCGGTTGTGATAAAAAAAAGTCTGGATTTTGGCATTTTTGATTAATAAAGAAGTGAATAATAACGCACTAATCTTTCTAGTAACAATTAGTAATGTAATTATATCTTTCTCCTGTTATCAATACCCCTACATCCTCCTTAGACACGTGACCATAGGTATTCTGTACCGGGGGTAATTGAACAAAGCAAGACGATATAGAGAACAAAGATTTTAACATATTCAAGACGTTTTTTTAAGCTATTTAGCTATTACAAATGTTTTTTTTAAATCTGTTTGAAGATTATTGAAGTTGAAACTACAATCTATGCTCTAATATAAATTTCAATATAATATAAAGTTCCAGATTTAAATAATATGAATTCTTAAATACTTATTGAAAATGGTACGTTAATAAGCAAATTATACATTTTTCGTTCTAAAATTTTTTTGCTTTTCAAAGTAAAAATCAAAATAAAAATTATTTCATGTCAAAGTAAATTAAATATTCTTGCGTTTAGAAAAAGTTTCATTGTGATATCTTTTCAGGATCGGCCAAAAGCTTCATAATTAAATTCATATTTTAAGTACAAATTGCGGCTAAAGTAATTTTTTTAGAATTTATTTTTATAAACAAATATTGCCTAAAATATGTAGTTCTACAAGAATATTATTATAAATACAATGTATTTCAATTTTTTTTTACAAAATCTCAACCTACTGAACAGCCTTAAGTCGCTGTAAGTCAAAAACGAGGCGACAAAATAGAAAAATGTATAGGTACGAAATTGAAGATAATGAAATTTTTAACAAAAAATGTCCAAAAAGTTTTGCTGTAAAAGCGAATTTTATATGTCAAAACGGTTTCAAAATGTGCAATTTACATTGTTAACATAGGAGTGTCCGAATATTTTCGTTATTCACTGTATATGATATGGAGACTAGAACGGTATCCGTTGGTGAAATCCGATGAATCAAATATCGAATATTTTAGGAAATAATTGACAATAAAGCTTCAATATTTTATGCGAAAGCACCTACACTCGAAGTGGGCGGGACTTAACTCCATTCTATTGACAGTACGTGAAATTTACAAAAATACTTTAATTTAATAATACTTATTTTTACCAGCAAACAAAATTAATTTACAAACAATTATTTTAACAATTTTCCATAAAAAATAATACAAAAATATCTAAGAACAATGGTGAAAACTCCTCATCCCTATCTATAATTATATTTTGTTTTGTTATACGTGCGCTGTCTTTTTGAATTTCAAGTTTATTTTGTGACATTAGTATCTTCGCATGAAAATTGTTACTATCATAACAAAGCCATTATTTTTCGTTTATTTCGTTGAAATCACTTTTCCATGATCTGAGAATTTACCGTTTATTAAATCCTTTATATTAGTTTCACCTTTCTGTTTGATTGAATGCGGCAAAACTTAAAAAGTCAAATTTGACCCAGTTCGTGCTATCCAATCGAGCTGAAATTTTGCACATGGATTTGTCCCCGATGACAATACACTTTCCCAAAAGAAATTTTTTCCAAATTTTGACAATCTCCGAGAAAAAAGTGAAATAATTAAATTTTTATGGTTCATTGTCAATAATTAAATTTTTAAAATAAAATCACATTTTCCGAAAAAAAAAGTAAAGAAATTCATTTTTTTTTGTTCATTGTCAATAATGACATTTTTAATCTTTTATAAAATCGAGTATTGTATATAAAGGATTTATAGTGAAAAACTTGTTTTTACGGGTTCATTTTTTTTTCATTTTAAGTGATATTCAGATGTGAACCGATTTCATTGAATTTCAAATACTATTAGCAGCTATCTGAACGAAGGGGTACATATCTCAACATAATTTTGTACACAGGACTCGGTATTTCAATGATTTCCAACAAGGGAAGGGGAACGGGGTAACTGTCCCCCCCTCATGACCGATCAAAACCAATATAATTACTAAGTTTTGTTAAAATTTAAAAAATATACCTAAATTCTTACAAAAAAATATGTATTTACTATCTCTCAGCCAACCTCACTTACCTCCATGAATTTTTTCTGAATCGGCTTTTATGTATACGTGAAAGGAAATTTGAGCAAATCTCAGAAAGTCTTAAGAAATAAAAAATACAAGGAAATCTTTAGAATAAGTACTATATATGTTCTTCTTCAATCTTTTGAGATTTCTTCAGCTTTATTAATATTTTCCGAGATTTCTTAAGATAACTTAGAATTTTCTACATTTTTTCGGATTTCTCATTTCTTAGAATTTCTTAATATCCCGAAATTCTCTAAAATTTTCTTTGGATTTTTAAGATTTTCTGGAGTTTTCTGATATTTTGTTGAATTTTATTGAATTTTCATTTTTTTCAGATTTCTTGAAATATCCTAGAATTTTCTACGTTTCCTTAAATTTTCCTCAATATTTTCTGGAACTTCCCTGAATATCTTCCAATTTTTCGGCACTAGTACACCGGAGTTGTCTAACGATTTCTCCCTAGTTTGTTGTTGGAAAATCAAGATGAAATCGTGATATACAAAAGTGAAAGAAAATCTTAGGAAATTTTAAGAATACTCCAATCAAGCAAAATTTTTTAACCTTCTAAATTTTGTGAGATTTCCTTGGCTTTCCTAAAATATTCTGAAAATTCTAAATTTCCTCAAATTTCCCATTTTCTAAACTTTCCTTGCAAGGGCGGCTGGCAGAAGGGAAGATAACGGTGTATCTAATCCCCTCCTAATGACAAAAACCATCAAAATCGACTAACTTGACAAAATTTATTAAATTCCTAAATTCTAAATTCTTATCAAAATATGATTATTTACCCTTTCCACGCCAGCCTCATTTTTTTACCCCCTACATGATTTTCAAACTAGTTTCAATCTAAAGAATTTCTATGGTTTCCGAGGAATTCCAATTAACTGTAAGCAAAATTTTGGAAATATTTACCCCTTGATCTGAACAACTGATTAGATTTGATTTTGGTTGAAATCTTTCAATTTTTACTCTAGTTTTTCAAAGAATGAAAATTGTTAAGGCCCAGTACTACTTTCACTACATCCGAATCAGTATGCATATACTTCAGGGAGATCCACTGAGTCCACACTTCATAATATAAGGAGGTGGAGTGTATCGAGATATCGTTACATTTTCAGGAATGATCCCTAATAGCGTTTATAGATATCGAAGGGGCTTTTGATAAGGCAACATTAGAGAGCATTGCGGCATCTCTACAAGATCACGGCGTTCCTTATATCATCGTGATATGGATCAGCTCTATGCTGAGCAGCAGCACTATTATGATCGGAGTGGAAGATGCGAATATAAAAGGTGTTGTCACCAAGAGCTGCCCGCAGGGAGGTTAACTCTTCACACTTTTGTGGGATTTTGTAGTGGGCAGCCATCTGCAACTCCTCAATGGAAGTGGTTACTATACCATTGAAAATTGAAAATTTTGAGAAGGTCTTATGCAATCTGATCCAGAATGCTCTCAGAATCTTAGAGAAATAGTGCATCCGAGATCAAGTATCTGGGAATTATACCGGACAGGAAGCTAAATTTGCTAAACAGCAATGTGAAGATCATGAAGTTTTTTCCCGAAGATCGCCCTCTGGCTCTACGCTGCCATAATTATACCTATGTTATGGTGCACTAGTCTGGTGGCCCAGACCAAACTGATAACAACAGTGTCCTCTCTATATCGGCTACAGAAATAATTGTTCTCCCCGGCTGTAACGAGAATAATGTGAATGGGACCTACTGTGGTTTTGGAGACTATCCTCTGTGTTCCTCCGCTAGATTTCCATGTGGATTAACAGGCGGTGGAAGCTGCTCTTAGGATGCGGGAATGAGGTCTTTGGACTCATAAACAAGGAGCCAGTGGGCATGCACGGATCCTTAAGGACTACTGCTTCTTTTAGGCCTAGATGCCGAGAGAATTTCTCCCAAATATGTGTTTTGACGGATCAGACATATGTCTGTACACGGATGGTTCCTAAAGCAATACTGGCTCAGGTACGGGGAAGTCTAACGCTAGGTAGTTATGCCTCCGTCTTCCAAACGAAGCTTTTGGGTATACCATACTGTGCGGAAATAGTCAAGGAAAAGGATATTAGGGGCAAAACAATTCAAATTGTTGAGCTTGTGACACTTGGTCATTATAAGATCAACTCGGGGCCTGGCTGCAATGTATCCGGGTACTGAATGTGATATCAACACACAATGTTCGAACTCTTAGCTGGGTAAAAGGGAAAAAAGGTAATGAGAGCAACAAGAGGGCTGATAAATGGGCAAGGCTAGGTTGGGGTGACCCACCCTGTGGTCCGGAGTCTTTTATTACGCCGGCCGTTAAGACGTTAAGACTCGATTCACACCAATAAATGTATACTCTGTACGGATACTGTCGGGGGATAGATGGTAAGGTGGACTGCTACAACTATCGGAGGTAGCATAATGCTCCCCTACCATTATATGGCCTGAGTGGCATCCACATCAATCTAGAATCTAGATTCCAGTAGGCCTGGTACTTCTTTCTATTGTGAAAAAAGTATCAATTTATATTAAGTTTAGTATCATCGATAAAAAATTCATCGTGACACTTTTGGTGCGGAGCATTTCGTAAATTGCAAATTGCAAAAATAAACAAAATTACCAAATTAAAATATTCCTTTCTATAATTCCTTTCTATAATTTGTAATTAAATTTAATAATTTTCTGTTATTTGTATTGAACCTCTATCAATTTTAAACTACTCAATATTATGGAACTTATTATGTTAAGGTAATGATTTATTATTTTAGCGAAGAATTACCTGGGTAGATGGCGTAGCTGTACATATTCTGAATTTGATCACTAACGACATTTTTGTCTTCGGTTTTATTGGCTGACGAAAGTGAAGCGACATAATACTGCAGTAGACGCGCATTTTAAAAATAATATCTACTATTATTAATTGTGCGTTTATATCTGTAAATATATTTAGTCAATTTTGGTTAGCAAAGCTTTAAACCTAGTAAATGAGAAATTCATGTGATGTCACATCAAATTTTTTAGTCCTGTACTTCTAACAATTATTAAACGCTTTACCCGTACAATTTATGTATCTGTCGCAATTTTCTCAATTAAGATTAACTTGAAGTTATATTCGAGTAATTTACTAACCTCAAATAATAATAAAAACTAGCATCTGCTGTATTGGTATAAATTGTATAAAATTTCTTTATTGAATTAAAACATACTGCGAGCAAGCTCTTAAGTAATTTCATTTTAGCCACATAGTATTAAAAACTCTTATTTGTTTCAGGTTATTCAGCAGCAGCACTTTTGGCTATTTTATTGGCAATTCCGTTCGCTTATCGAATATTCATACATCATGAAGTTGGCCGTTGGGAAAGTTCATCTTTGGCATTTTATCATGCACACTTGGAACTTTTCTTGGGAAACGGTTGCCTTGGGGTTGGAGTCATAATGCTGTTAGCTCTAACTTTGGAACGCTACGTCAGTGTATGTCATCCTGGACACGCTCGTCCGATATTAGGATCACCAAAGAGAGCTGTCGTTCTAATTCCGTTAATAACATTTTTGCTATATTTGCCGGGCGTTTTTCGTAGCCGAGTAACCGCTTGTATGCTGTATCCTAGCGGAACGTTGTTATACCAACGGCAGGATGTGGCCGCTGTTGTGGATCATCCATTATATAGCATCTACACTGTATTACTCGAGTTAATTTTTAAAGTAGTGCCTATAATTTTGTTAGCTGCTCTTAATTTGAGAATTTTGCTAGTTTATCGCAAGTCCTGTGAAAGGCGTCGCCAGATGACACTTAGTAGAACTGCATCTGGTGACGAAGATCCCAGAAAGTTTGCCGAAGAACGAAGACTGATGCTGCTGTTGGGATCGACTAGCATTTTATTTCTGGTTTGTGTGTCTCCCATGGTCATACTCAACGTCACCCTTTCCGAAGCAAATTTAACCAGATATCCATATCAGGTGAGCACTTTTTTCAATTGTAATTATCATAAAACATGAAAGTGAAAACCTTTTAGCAAACTTGACAAAAGTTTCATTTTAACGTAGGTATTCCAAAATTATACAAACAAAATTTTCATACAAACCAAATGCAATTAAATTATGAATGGTAGATTCTATTCATAAATACTAATTTCTCTCATTCATGAATAATATTTCAGAGTTGACTTTTCGTCCATAATTTAATTGTTTGCTCTTGTATTTTAAAGTCACGTTTACACTAAATTTGTTTCATTTCAATGCACATAAAATTATCTTTTTTTTTAATGCACAGTTTTAGTTTTACAAAAATATATGTATAGGGTACTTCATTAAAATCTTTCTCTGGCCAATGAACTCGCACTTCTTGGCAACCTACAGATTTTATACATTACAATCTAAAACTAACTCTATTTGACACGGATGCGATAGTACCAAATAGTGTTAGTTTGTAATTTGATATCCTAAATTTACTATCAGATTTATTGTAGGGTTCAATAATTGCTATTGACATATCTAACTCTGTTATTTATTTCGTATTATTTTCAGAACGAATTTATTTGCTTATACTACTTACTTTAACTTTTTTCTATTATAAAGCTCAAGCGTATTATTTTCAATCCTCACATATAAGTGTTTGCTTTCCAAAGGTATACCTTGTGAGTAACTGGATAATCTAGTTTGTTATATTTTTAAATATTACATTGAAAGCGTTGCTACCGCTGCACTTTTTAAGATAAGTTTTTATATTTTATTTCAATCTCATTAAGGGTATTCATGTCACTTCGTACTTGTTGTAGATTGCATTTAGATTGCAATCTTGATAAAATATACACTGTTTTGGACTTATTCGCGATTTTACGCTTTCATTCCCAGACCATGCTGGTCCCTGCAAAGTGTGCATACAATATGTGAAACCGCGAATTATTTAGTTTAAACCGCGAATTAATCCGCGGTTCCCCTTATCTAACTAATTGCCATGTATTTTTATATTGTAGGAGGGGGTTTGAATATATTTTAAGCTTATAGTTTGTGAGAAATTTATTCTGAAAATAAAATTCAATCAGCATAGATGATTCGGTTTTGTACCAAACCAAAATGGTATACCGCTATGGATGTAAGAGACTAACTGATAAAATAAAATACGCGATATTTCAATCTTCTTCTTCTTCTTCTTAATTTACCATCTTATGTACCAAATTTACGCTTAGCATTCGTGATTCTTTCAGCACTCACATACATTTTAGTAGGGTGCTAACCTTGCTAACTGTATAGACCATAGATAAAACTTAGGTTTTAGATCACACAGTCTAGAATCAAATTGAGAAATCTAGCTAATCGGCGTTAAGTAAATATGGAGGCAATTTCTAGCGTACATTTATGTCGTCGCTTTCTTAACCGTAGATGGACTTTACGCGTTAGCTAGCTTTGTTACTTTAAACATTCTTGAGAACGTGGTATTTCGGATAACATCGTGGATTCGTAACAAAAAAGTTCTTCAATACTCAGATTTAAACTCAACTAAATAGAAAATACGATGATAAAGTAGACGCCAGTTAATACAAATAAAACTATTAAGAAATAAAGAGTGACTTTAATGTACTAACACAGATAGAAAAAAAAATGTTGACAAGTTTAATTAATTCATTAGTCAAAACAAAATCACAAATACAAAAGTAAAGAACTGGCATCCGCCTGAAGGGTATAGATTCAGTCATGGAAAAAAATACATTTGAGTATATCCTTGAAGAGGATTTCATTATCTCGGAATTATTGACTTTCAAAAAAAGAATCTGCCATACAGCATAAATAATTAAATAAACAGAATTAAATAAAATTGAAACATTGGAAACTAAAAATGGACACACACCGATTATACGTCAATCTCCGTCGAAATTTAAAAAATAATGGGGCCTATCAAAAACTTACACAAGGTTATAGCAAAAAAGGGATCCAGTGGCGTAGCTTGAAAAGGCTAGTAAAGTTCAAAACGCATTTTGACACGTTATAAATTATTGCACAGGAAAAACATTTTCTTCTTCTTCTTCTCTTCTTCTTCGGCCGTTTTTGTCTACTACTGAACAAAGTCTATTTCTCTAGGAGAAATGTTTTACCATATCGACCCCACGGTTGCTAAATCCGGATTGGGAATGCCTGTAACCCTGTTTTTAATAGTTGTAGACGGCAATCATCAACCACCGCTTCCGGTTTTACGTGGCCTCCGAAGCACAAAGATGGTCATATAAAAGTTTTAGACTCTCCCCAAATTCGAACCGAATACCTTAGAATCAGTAGAGTTTGACTAACATACTTATGATAGAAGCTGGTCCTTGCTTTCTGGTCACAACTCTTTGTTCCAGATTATCGCACAACTTCCCCATGAAACAAGCGCGGATGTTGTTTGCTTACGTAGGAACTCTTGCAAGGCAAAATATTTTTATTATTTTGTTAGTTCATTTTACTGGCGAATTTGCATGAATATTTTTATTTGCTTTTATAGCTTCTTCTTCTACTTGTAGTCCTTCTCATATCCGGGGTTGGACACTCGTTCTTTAGCCATGACACCCGACCTCTTCCAACACTTCTCTTTTCTTGTTCAACAATTTGAACAATTTTTATTAATTAATTTTAATTTAAACAAAACAAATTTTCCTTTAAATTTTTTAAAAAATTGTTCAAATTGTCGAACATCTAATTTGATTAAACTGATCTTTTTTACAGACCCATCTTTTCATTCAAAATTTCCAAGGGTGGTTTGCTCTTTCCCTTAAGGGTTGAACTGTCACTGTTTATGAATAGCAGTAAATGTAGCCCCCTTGTAACTAAAATCAAGCGTTTTTTACTTTTTTATTCTTAAATGTCTTTAAATATCGTATTTATTTCGCATTTTTGCAGCATCAGTTTTATTGTAGAATAATTGATAAAACTTCAAAATAATTATTGCACCGAATTCAGGGAAGCAAGACCTTTCAAATGAGGTATCACTTGCCATATCATCCCTATTAACATTTCAGGGGCTGTCTTCACAGGCTAAGGGATAAAACAATACGGGAGTGACATTGGTCGCAAAAGTTGGATCCACTTTGGAACTTGACGAATTTAATAATTAAATTCCCAATATTACTATAAATAGTTGTTACGCCTATGTTTTTTATTGTGTGGAAAATTTAAATTATTTATAATTCATGCTTAATAAGTACCATCCCGATAGCGTGAGATCTGCGTCTTCAGCTAATAAATAAACTCAATTTATTATGCTTACTAGGTCCCCGTCTAGATCGTGTGGAATTCATCTTTTCAGCACTCGATAAAAATTATTATGCGTAATAAGTTCCGTCGAACCATCTGACAATTTACAATTCAGCGTCTTGAATTATAGACAGTAGGCGACTCAAGTGTCGACAGGGCGTGATAATATACAATATAAGTAACTCACAGGTGCGTGGAAAGACAGTCCCAGCTAAACCATCAAAATGGTAACGAGCCTTCGCGAATCTAATTTATAATTTGAAATTGTTTAAGCAAGTGCTTGGTTAACTTCGTTAATTATGGTTTTGGGATTTAATTAATTGTAACACGAAGAATTTAACAAGCTTTTGAATGTATTGGTCGCGCGAGCCGGTTTATAATAAAAGATGGGTGAAGTCAACTCACTTATTCGTGGAGTCCATCAAGGAATAAACGCCTGAATTTAAGATGATCTGTTAGCGACTTCAACATCATCATTTGGGAAAGGCGCGCCATAGAAACTGCTTATGAATTCCGATAGTACTTGTAATACAACTTGCAAGGTAAATTTTGTAATATTAAGTTAAGTTTGGAACAACAGCTGGAGATTTGGATGGCAGCAATTTATTTGGCGGATGGAAAAGTGTCGCGGTAAATCCATGTAGCATGGGCCAAGTTCTGTGAAATTTGGTTAATTCGAAATTTAAGTGCATTGTGGTTATTAGGGAATTTGTAGAAGTTTGGTGAAATTGTATATTTGTAATTATTGATTTGATGTATAGTTTTAGTAAGCTGGATCCAAGCCGATTTATAAATTTTGTAATATTTTCGAATTAAGTTGTTTGATGCACGTATTAAACAATTTAAATTATTTTGCATTTTTATTGTCTTGCATTACAAACACACCCCCCTGACATGCTCTCCGGTTTTTCGTTACTTTTTTTAATTTTTTGTATTTGATTTTTAAGGAAAAAAAAATTAAAGTAACATAGTACGATGAAGACCGTCACGGCCTGACGCTTGTGTGCGCCGATTGCTAAGCCGAAATCACCGATTCGATCCCGGGAGGAGTAAAAACTTTATTCTGACCGTCTTCCCTCGGCAGGCAATGGCAAACCACCGAGGTATCTGCCTAGAGAACCCTTCTAAAAAAAAAAAAAAAGAAGTGGTCACTATGCTCTTACGTAGAGCAAAGGAATCTGAGAGAGAGAGAGAGAGTACGATATATTACGGTTACGGTACAAAGAACAACAATTAAATTAAGTAAGGATTGCGCTCACACGTCTATGTACATAACATTGTTTCAATATGGCATTTAAGCCAATGATATACCTATAGATAGAGGTAAATGATGGAGACCGACTTGTAACGTGATTTTTGTTGGACCAAAAATTTGAAACAACCTGTTACGAAATGTCACAATGTTCATTTATGCAAAAGCATAGAATTTATCGATAAAAAGCAAAAACTTAAACTTGAACGTAAACTATGTACCTAATTTGAATAATTAATCAAACACTTGCGAACTAATATAAAATTCATTATCTACAAAAGCTTTCAATTAAATTAACATAGTACACAAAAAACTGTTGAAATTACCGTCGATCGAAACAGCTCAAACCGCCATTCTGATTGATCATAAAAAATGTTGAAAATAATGCTTGATGCTTAATTTAAAGCAAATATTTAATGAAAATTTGGGTTTTTCAAATGTAGGCGTTGTTTTAAATGTCACGGTATGTTGACACAATTTTCCATCGGCAAGTCTCTATTATTAGGACAATATTAAGCAATAGTTGGTAAATAATCTTTCTTAGTTTTAAGTAATATTCTTGGGTTTCTCTTTTATTTTAGCAGTTTATGAAAAACGCATATTAGAAACAAACTGAAAAACTTGAATAATATAATTTAGAATCTAGATACAAAAAAATTCCAAATAAGAAATTAAAATATCGGATAATTGAATAATCGGAAAATCGGAAAATTATCTTTTTAGTTGGTAATATAATTTTACTACCAATATAAGAAGAATATTAATTAAAAATTTTTTAAACGAAGGCTTTCAGTAATCGTTTTTTGATATCTTCAGATAGCATAGATAAAATTATTTATTTTAAGATTTTTAAAAACTTACAAAAAATTTTGAGTGACTGATAAGTAGTAATAGTTTTCTTTTCTAACAAAATTTATAATTTTTACCAATTTTGAAATATATAATATAAAATTGTGTATAAACTATGGTAATTTAAATTTTGTAATGTTTTAGGTATTTCGGGCGTTAGCTAATTTGCTGGAAGTCACTAATTATTCGATAACGTTCTACATTTACTGCCTCTTTTCGGAAGATTTTAGAAACACGTTATTTCGAACATTAAAAAAGTGCGTAGGTCAAGAACAGATGCAATGTTCACCTAAATTGCCAGCTCCAACTGCCACAACAACAATAACACATCATCGAAGTGTCTGATATAAACCTACGGGGGCTAGCGTAGCAACATGCGTTTAGAATTTTAAATGGTGATCTCGATAACCCCCTTTTTGCTAAGAATGCCGATATTGATTGTAATTAATCTGTGATATGTTGTTTATGCGGGAAATGTATTGTTGGAGAGTGTGAAAATTTACACCCAAGAGATATCCAACCAACAGCTACTGCATAAGTAATGGTTATGTATCCAATATATTCACTGCCTATTTGTTAAAATTATTTGTCCAATTTCTTTAAAAAATGTTTTATACATAGGTGTCGTCTATATCCCTACTAGAAAAAATTCAAATTTGATCGAGTTTATCTTACCTATTGACGAATTTAAAATTCAAATTTTAGAATGCAAGTCAAAATATGTTTGATTTACACCTAGAGATTTAAATGTGAAAAATTTCTATATAAAACTCAAAATATGAAATTTTTTAGTTATTTTAGTTTTAATTTAACTTTTGATTTTTTTCATGTATTAAACCCCGTCTTGTGTCGTATGGTGCACTCGTCCAGTAAATGCGCTTTACCAGTTTGATACATAATATACTATTTCAAAGTTTGTTCTTCTGAGTTCAGGTGGATTGTGTAAAGATTTTCCCATAGTTAAAAATAGGAGATATATCAAAAGAAAAACCTTTTACTAAATCGGTAAGGTTTTCAGGCCTTGTGAAATGTTCATAAACTTGACAACAGTAGAAAAGAAGCTACCTCACGTAACAAGTAAAATAAAATAAAATTAAACCGTCTTAGGTAGGAACTGCCCTTTAAAGACTTAGTGCGCAATCAGAAACAATGTAAACTGTCTAGCAAATGTGTGTCCTCTGTCAACATCTTAGCCAAATTTGAATTTTTTTTTAGTTTAAATTATTTAAATTAAATGTTTTACATTATAAACATGTAGTCTTTCTTAAATAAATAATTAGGTAATTATTATTTAATTAGGAATCAACTACTGGTATATATACACAACTATTGAATATTAATGGTACCTAAGATGGGAATTTTTCCAAAATTTTTGAAATAAGTAGATAAGAAAACGTGTAGATATCAAAAAAAGATTATTACTAAACTTCACCTTTAATAAATATAAGACTTTAAAGAGGCCAAAAAATTTAAAATAATAAGGTTGAGTGATTGAAGGTGCCTACTGACTTACATTACAGGGTGTTTGACAAAATTTGTATTTGTTGGGTTTGGTAATAAACTGTTTTTGAGTTGACTTTTTCAAATTTGAACTGAGATTTTTGTACTGTAGGTCGTTAATTATAAATTATTGTAGTTTAAGAATATAATTCGGTGTTGTCATAATTGCTTTATTAAAATTTAAAATCATTTATCGAAATATACGCCATAATTATTGCTTTTTCTCAAGTTGGCATTGAACATGTCGGCAAGTACCAACCTAAACTTGTACTAATAAACAATATCGCAACGCTTTGTCCCAACGACTTTGTTCTGACTATCGGTGCCGATGAACAAATTTCATCATATTGATGAAAAATTCATAGTATTGACGAAAAAAATCATTAAAATGATGATTAAAAATTTTGAATTTGTTGAAATTCAAAAATACTTTTGGCCGTTCCATTTTAGGCATTTACGTTTAAACATATTTCGATAGATAGATTTAAATTTTAGTTGAAACAAAAAAATGACAAATAACCGAAGTCAAAATTTTTAATATGTGTTAATTATAAAATTGTACATACAAACTAGTTTAAACTTAAAATTAATAAAATTGTTATAAGTAAATATATTAATCCAGTAGGATGCAAGTTTTTTAAAGAAAATATCGAACAATTTCAAAAGATGCATGCTCCATCCATGGAAACAACCATAAACTAAACGAGAAATCTGTATCAAATTTTTATCGAAATCTATTTTTCGTGATTTATCTAACTAAAAAACTTGAATTTCTACTCGCATGCATTTAAAAATTATAAAAAAAACAACAGGTCAAACGTACATGTTACTGTATTCGTGCAAGAATATGTTATTCTTAACCGAATATATGGTGTACGAATCTACAAAAAAAATTACATTCTAATAATTATTTCATGCTTTTTTTAAATAAGCCTTTTTGTGTCATACATTAGATTTAATACCTGAGAAACAGGATCCTGCCGCAAATAAAGGTATATTTCCGCGAGTAACCAAAAGTAATTAGATTAACTTCATAGTTAGATTAACTCTTGTTTGTTATGGGTCAGTGAATCAAACTAGAGATAACCACGTTTTATTAGCTCGTACCAACTGCATGAGTTACAATTGCCCAATATGCATAAAATGCCCAAACAAAGCGGGGAATTCCCCCTACTAATCTCACAAGTTTTCTTTAAAAAAACTGTATATGTGTTACCATCATCGACAGAGCACACCATTGCCAAAATAAAGAATATGTTATTTGTGTCGGAATTTTCATGATACAAAGATCTCTAGTAAAGGAATTCCAAGGGTAAACAGGTTCCACCGAGAGGTGAAAGTTTTGGAATTTGTATGGAATTTTTACCAAATATTTGAGAAATTTTAGTAGAATTATACATATAGTAAAAATTATAGAATTTTCAAAAATTTTATTGAAAGTTTTGAAATTTTAAAGCAATGGATCTTTAAAAAAATTTTTGGAATCGATCTTCAATGTATGGCAGTTTGGAATTATAGTGTCAACGTTTTTCAAAGTGACTTATCTCTTTGGATTCTACCTTTCGCGTTTCTGTGTTGAACTTGTTTTGAATACAGCTAATTACAATAACAAAAAATTACAAAAACCTTTTATGGCAATCCATAAGGTAACAATATAACTGTTGTGGTTGCACAATGATTCATTTCTTTTCTACAATTTCGGTCAAAGTTTAAATATCTAATCTAATATCTAAAGATTTTAAATATCTAACATAGTTTGCGAGTTATATAATATAAAGTTATGTTTTTTTAAATAGAAACCAAAGTTGGCTATGAAATATTTAAATCGAGTTTTTTATCCTCTTTTCAATTATATATAATATGTGGGGTCTATTATTTCAGTTTCGTCCCATTATATTAAAAAATGTTAAATAAAAACAAATTAAGATCGGAAAATTAAATGTTGGATTTATCAAAACAATCCATTATACATTTATTTTATAATATTTCATAGTTTTCATAAGCCATTTGACACTCTTGTGAAATAATAGGTAATAGGTACTAAATAAAAATAAAAATAGGTATCGAAGTATTAGGTACTAAAAACACTCTTTAAAAACAACTGGAGACAATTGTTTTAGATGTCAATAATGATTTTGTATAGTGTTTTGTTTTGAAAAAGTCAACCTTTAATTTTCCGATCTTCTTTTGTTTTTATTTAACATTTTGTAATATAACGGGATGAAAGTGAAATAATAGACCCCACATGTTACATATAATTGAAAAGAGGATAAAAAACTCTATTTAAATATTTCATAGCCAACTGTGGTTTCTATTTAAAAAAACCAAACTTTATATTATAACTCGAAAACTAGGTAAGATATTAAAAATCTCTTTAGCCCATTTTATTGCCCTTAAAAAAGTGTCTGGAGAAAGTGTAAATATTTTTTCTATAACTTTACAAACAACCGAGATATCGACATTTAACGAAAAGTCAAAAAAGTGAACTTTTGGCCATAACTCGAAAACGAAAAAAGATATCGAATTCGGGTTTACACCATTAAACTTTTCTCAAAAAAAGAGATCGAGGATGCGCCATCCATTTTCGATATCTCCTATAGTTACCGATTTCCCCATAAGAAGGATCGAAATTGAGCCACCCTGTACAATGTTGACTATATAAACATTGATTTGAATCGTCATTTTATAACACATAATATATTGTTGGTATCACGTCAAAACACCGAAACAAAAACACCGAAAACAAAAACAGCGAAAACAAAAACACCGAAAACAAAAACACCGAAAAACAAAAATACCGAAAAACAAAAACAAAAAAAATTGTTTAGTTAAGTGAATTCTTTTTTAAAAGCGACAATTATTGCTTGCGAAGTAATATAAAAAGTTTCATTACATTTTTGATTAAATTAAATACAACTGAAGTCAAATATTATGAATAAATCGTCATATTTTTAACTGCCTTGAACTTCAAAGTTGTAAGCGATGCCAGTTAGATAATCGTCCAGGTTACGTTCACCATGCGACTGTACTTGGCTGCAACGTCGGAGTACTTTTTCTTCCCTTGAGTTTATTTATTCCTTGTTCTTTCTTCAGAACATCAATAAAAAATTTCTTCCTTCCTATCAATAAAACAGTTTCCACGTCCAAAAATGGACTATAGGTAACTTTTGGTGTTTTTGTTTTTCGGTGTTTTTGTTTTCGATGTTTTTGTTTTCAGTGTTTTTCACTTTCGATGTTTTTGTTTTCGGTGTTTTGTTTTCGATGTTTTAACATTAATTCATATTGCTATAAATTGGAGATATTACAAAAATTTACTTTTCTATAATTTCTTATTATGACTTTTTCTATTGACCTCATAAAGTAGATGTCATAGCTTTACATGTAAACCATAGTTTTTACAGTCAATTAGCTGTAGATGATTTAGATTTAAATGATTTTTCCAAAATTTAAAGATTTTAATTGTCGGGTAATCTAACATACCTTTATTATTTAAACTTCATTAAAAATCCACTTCAGAAAAACATCAATAAATTCTTCTTTCATAAATATAAGATTATCTGTTGTTTTGTTGTTTTGTTTTGATGTTGTTTTAAGTTTAATTTTGAATTCACAAACTAAAACACCAAAAACTACCAACATTTGGTTTATGAACAAAGCTTTCTATACATCAACTATACGTATGAGATTAATTTAATATTTTTCCGCATGGTGGCGTTTGCTTTATGTAAATCGCGAACATAGTATATTCTTCCATTTTTTTCAGTGCTAAGACATTTTGTATAATATTGTTTACTTAACTTGGCATTGATCCGACGTAGCCTTATTTTATGTGTACAGCGTAACAGCATAAGTAAAATAGTATACATATAACAAGCGGTTAAAGTCTGAAAAGTTATCAACAAGTCCAAGTTGAAAGCAAAAATCACATAAATGCATGAAAATGTTTTCTACGAGATTATAATATAGTATATTTTTCCTGGGATTTCTCAAAGATAGCGACAATGACGCTGGATAACCACTCTTAGGCACGGAATCTGATGAAGATCTTGAAGACTGAAACACGTCATCCAACACAAGAAAGCTGCGAAAGGAGTACAATTTTGATATATTTAATTAATCAAATATGTAGGTTAACTGGCAGAAAATAATGTCAACTCAATTTAGATAATAAGTTATTATTGTGCCAAAAATCTTCAAGTTAATCTAAACCCATGGAATCAACAATGGCGCCCATCGGCTAACTTCACTATTAATGTTTCCAAGATTCCAAAACAAGGTAACTATATATAATAAAGTGATACAACGCGACATATCAGCATTGCCATATTGGTTTAGTTGAAAATACCTAGATGTCGGCCAATTTATTCCTAGAATTCCGTATATATTTTAAATAATCAAAATTAAAAATTCTGACGCACCATCCACGCAAGAATCGTGCGCTTCACAGACGCCTTCAATCCTCCATCAACTTGCTTGCACGGAAAACCACCCACAGGTGCGATGATGGAAAACGAAATACAGAAACCATTTATTCCAAATACACAGTTATCCAAAAATCAAGGACGTTTACCAAAAATGTTGAAAATAACAAATAGTAATGCAAAATTACAGCAGCAACGACAAAAAAAATCTTACCAGGGTAATAAGTACCATACGACACCGACGATACTTTAAATTAATTTAAAACCGCTTAAAAATTACAAATTAACATTACTTCGGCTTGACAGAAATAGTTATATTCGGAATTGTCAATGTCGCCAGATAAAAGGAGTGTATAGACTGCGTATCAACATAAAGATAAAGGATAAACACATGGCATGAAGTTTTTTTGAATTAAACCTTACGGTGTAAAGGTAAAAATTGAGCTAGAGAAACTTAAAAAATTTTAAGTTTTTCTACCACTTCAAATATGTATTTTGTAAACTGTAATTTAAAAATTAATTAAACTAAACATTAACTTTGACATTTACATAACCTACAATGCCTAAATATTACCAACTTAATATTTTATTTTTATTATATTTTGATATTTTTAACTAAACTCACCAGAATAGATAAAAAATTTGTTTTTTTACAGATAAAAATTTATTAAAAATCACAATTGAAGTTGACAGTAGTTGAAAATTAAACTTAAGTGTTGCCAACTTAAATTAAAAATATTTGATGGATTTGACACCTTGATTTTGATTATTTTTATAAAATATTACTAGATTTAATTAAAATTTTAAAATTAAATATTTGACTTTGATCGTTTGAAGAAAAAGTAACATATTTTATTCGGATGAAAAGATTCACTTATCTCGCCTAGCGAGTTTTCATTCGCCCGGCTTGTTCTACGCGCGTCGCATCTGAAAAACTTGCTGGAGAGAAAAGTGAATCTTTCCATCCTAATAGAGGAAATACTATTACTATTACTTCACAGCTTCCGTTATGTAGTTTTCCTATTACAATTCTGTTACAGTTTTTCAGAAATAATAGAAATAAAATGAATCAACCACATGTTCATTAATAAAATTTTCTTGTTCAAAATCAAAAGAAAACAATAACATAGATACCTCTGTTACTGTTACTGATATGAAAGAAACTGTCAGTAAATCTGTACCACGAATACTCTTTCCTATATAGTAGTTACCATTGGAAATAGGACAATTTTTTAAGCATGTTAAAAAAAATTTGGTGGATTGTCCATTAGTTTTCGAGAAAACGGTATTTGAAAATCGAAAATCGAAAACGTGTACTTAATGATAGCCGTTACTCGCGTTTCCTCCCTTTTCGGCCATACTTTTAAATTATTACCCCCCCCCCCTCCACGGTTCTACGTTATTTTACTATTTATTTAACTACTACCAGCACAAAGAATTTCTGCCAACATTCCACCACCAGACGAAGAAAATTAAAGTGCCCCCGGCACTTCATGCTTTGCAGCCAATGAGCTATACTACGCTACCCATTCACGTTTCGTACCTTGCCGAGGTCGGGGCTCCCTATAGCAAGTCAAGCTCCAGCAAAAATGGCCCGAAGCGCCCCTAGTGTAGCGAAGGGCTGCGTAGAGTCAGTTTTGGCACCCTAAAATTTGTTTTTCTGTTTTTCTAAATTAGCTCCTCCCACTAAGAATTCATGCTATTCCTATGCAAATTTACATATAAATCTGTAAATAACTTTTTTTCGAAAAGTAATGAATAATCTACCGAAATTTTCTTAAATATGCTTAAAAAATTGTCCTCTTTCCAATGGCATATAGGAAAAAGTAAAATTCGTGATACAAATTAACTGACTGTCCTCATCGATACTTACAATTCATTCTTATTATATCCATAATATTATTGTTTTATGCTGTATTGATTGAAACATACCCTGTTATCGTTATCGCTTGTTCACGCTTAGGCTTGCAACTTTTGAAAAACAAATCAAATATCAACATGTTCTCCCCCAAGGACAAAACTCAAAGAGGCATCAAGATTAAGCACCAGATATATTAAAATATAATATATTAAAATATAAATTTCCCAAAATAATTTTTAATTGAAAAAATTTTTTTAGGGGACTGGTGGCTCCATCGCTCCTACCCTTGGATCCTTCACTTGACTTGGAATCTTTTGTTATATTATTTTATTATTCAGAACTCTTTAACTTCATAAATTTTTTAGAAACAGATAAAATAGTATATTACAACTCAAACATAAACTGTTTATTAATCGCCAAATAGATTCGTTAGAAGTAGACTTTGCGGTTAATGAACTATTTTAAACTCCACGTCAGTAGTTCCCAAACTGTTTTGGCCCACGGATCCCATTTTCACAGATCACCAAGTGAAAAAATATTGATAAAAAAATGTACTCATTTTGTACCAATGAATTTGTATGTCAATTTTATTCAAATATACTTAACTAACTTATACTTAACTTGTTGTAAAACATTACAATGAACAAATTCAAAAATTCAAGGATCAATTCATAAATATTACGAATATTTGTCATTAATTCTATTAAATTTTCATAATAATCGTGAATTTTAGTTCATTGGTTGACATTTTCATTGTATACAGTATGACACTTAGTTTTGGTTATTGCATCTTTACTACCTTTCCTATCCTTGGATACTTCTTTGTTAAAAAAAAATTCTTTATTCAAAGCATGAAATAAAAATTTAATTTTTCAAAATATTTAAAATAATAATATTGAAAACCACTTGTTTTTACTTATAATAATAATATGTAATATTTAGCTATAAGTATAATATAAGGTAATAAATAATAATTTATTGTAATAATTGAATTATATTAAGGTACAACTAATATGCTGTGTGTGGCTTTCCTAAGTCAAATGCAGAACTGTAAAGTTTGTTCTAAACTAATGTGACGGTTAATGGACGCAGTTCCAAAATGTCACAAAGAGGGGAGCTTGTGATACGTTTAATCAAAGCCAGCAGATAAACTTATACACTGGCTCTGGTTTAAAAACTTTGATTATGATTAGGATTTTTAAAATTTTATATGTAGTATTTATTGTTAATGGAAGAAATTTAGCATGTTTATTACGTATTTTGAATGGCCAAATTCAAAATTAAATTTTGATAAATGTAACAATAGGTAATTATGTCAAGCTTAATATCCATAATATAAATCTGCCATTTAATGATTTTTTTTTATCAATTCCTACAGTTCAAATCAAGGATCTTAAGTGTTCGTTATAAAATATATTTATCTATATACGGAATTTTCTCGTTCTATCTTCTAGATTTCTGGAATTTATCGCCATTTTTGTATTACGATAAAAATAATTCTCTCGCGACTTTGTCGCTTGTGAATTAACGTTTTCTGTTCATCTTATTAAATATTAAAATATAAAAAACAGCATAAAAACCTTGAATATAACCAACTAATCTTACTTCTATTCAAATTTCCTAGAAATAATTAAAATTTTGAAATTATTTTTTGGATATTTAGTCATTTGAGAAAAAAGACGAATGTTTTATTCGGACTGACTTATCTGCTCAGCTTCGCTTGTGTAAAACGTACATGCCAAAAAAGGTTTGATTTGCAGTCCTAATAGAACAATATACTATTTATTATTCGAACACTCAAGATTACCGACCTATATGTTAATCACACAAATAATGTTGTAAAACCTATTTTTACTATAAATAACTTAAATAAATACCTACTTAATACTATTTATACCATGTAAGTTTGTAAATGCATTGTTTCGTAATAAACTGTTTTTAATATTTTTATTGTTGTTTTACATTACTTTATACATAGTGCTACGACTCGGTGAAGAACCTAAATTCGTGTCTACTTTCTCTATCTTGAACTTTTTGAGGTAAGGTAGTAAAATATCTGATGGATGTGACTCTTTAAATCTCTTTAATTCAAAAAAAATATCCCACTTATTGAATGAATGGAAATTTTATTTTTATTAAACAAAACAATTGAATTACAAAAATTTATCTTGGATTTACAAATATTGGCAGTGACGCATCGTTATTCCGAACCGAATAAGATTCCGCTTAAATCGCGAGCACTTTGAAAGTTATTTTTATGCAAACCTGAACTTCTGTCCTTGTGGTGATTTTAAATGGGTTTTGGGTACCTCTTCTGTCTCCCACGTTAAAGAAGAACTGTCCTTTTCAGTTCCAAAATGGTTTTCTATTCCACTTCCAAATTGTTGTTCCAGATTATGGGCCGCTGGTTCTCGTCCAAAAATTAAATTTATTTTTCTTGGATCGAAATATTTTAATTTTGATTTATTGGTGTATGCTATGGTTGTTGCAAAGCACACACATGCACACAATCTCTTTCAAGAGCTATGATTAACTTCACACGATTTTCTCTTTTTGGGGTTCAATCACGAACTCAAAAAGAACGACCTTCCTCGTTGGGATTCCGTCGCAAACTAAATTATTTATCTTGTTATCTTTTATCATCTGTTGCCCAGACAATTCAATTTTTTCTTTTTCAATTTTTCAAATTTATGCGTGTTATTTGATAACGCGATTTTTTATCAAAAATTCGTCCGCACGCGCGCACTGTTGACCATATTTTTGTTTTATACACATTTTTTGGTTTCTAATTTTCGCTTGTTTGTTTAATTATAAAATTTGGTTTATTATATTTATATACATATATTTCGGATTGTAAAGTTTTTCTTGAATTAAAGTTTTACAAATTTTACTTTGATTTATTTATTTTTATTTAACAACTCAAATTTGATTTTAGGACCGTGGAAGTCTCCCACGTCTGCTGGCTTTATACGCCCTACGTGTTTCATCGCAATAGATATGTACTTAACATATGAGGTATTTCAGGTGAAGCGGACAGGAAAAAAATGTTGATGTTTTCGATAACAGCAATATTTGATTATTTTATACCTATATAATATGTCTTCGACTCAGATACAAAATATTTTTACAATATTTTAAATATCAAGTCTGATTAACGAGTTACAGGACTTCAAAGTTTTTACTAACCGGCAGGTATGCGTTACTACGAATCCCATTACCCAGTTTAAAAAGGTACAATACAATAAATAAATTAGCGGAATTTATTCTTCATTTAATGAACTTTTTAATCGCATTTTTGGATATTAAAAAAATTAATTAAAAAAAATAATTTGTTTTAATTTTTGAAACTTGGATTTTACAAAGTTGGACCTTTTTTTTTATTTTTTTTTTTAAATACCTAAGAGTGTACATTGCACTGTTAAGGGGCCGTCCTTTAATCACGTGAGGTTTTTTATGCCATTTTTTACCCCCCCCCCACCCCTTCGGTGATACATCGTGAGGTTTTAGGCTACCCCTACCCCCCCTACCCTATATCACGTGTATTTTTTTTGAAAAATTTCTTCAAGTAGAAACGGCGAGACAGAAGGCCGCGGGCAGCAGGGCGACGAGTGGCGTCGCAAGGTCCAGTGCCGGAAGCTAGCTGAAAGCTAACTATTGTTGTTATGTTGCTTTTGAGGCATAAATTTGCTGGCTTGGGATTTCACGTGGTCGCAAGAAAAAATACACGTGATTGTCACAGCATCCCCTCCCCCCTCATCGTGATCAATCGTGATGTTATTTCAACCCCCTCCCCCCCTGTTAGAACCTCACGTGATTAAAGGACAACCCCTAAAGGCTGAAGGTCCTTAAGAGTGCATACTTACTTTATTTATGTTATAAAAGCACAGCTTATCGAACATCAGCTTGAATGAATATAATAATTATGCAATCTTTTATTTTCAAGAATCTTTCAAAAATTATTAAATGAATGTTTGGTTTTTTTGATTTAAATAAACAATTGAATTACAGATTAAAAATTGAATTTTTATTTATTGTCAAATAGCGCTCCGTTCTTAACGATCCGTATTATTTACCGCATTAACCGCGTGAACACTTAGAATGTTAAAGTATGCAAACCTGTCTCTATCTTCTTCTTTTCTTCAACCCAAACGGGTCCACTTTAAATTGGCTGTGGAGTCTCGTCCTTCCAATCCACGTTACATAAAACTGCTTCTCGCCAATTCCAAATTAAATTCTCTACCACTTCTTCCAAATATTAATCCAAAAATCTCCTCGTTCTCTTTCTAAATTGAATTTGTTCTTGTTGTTTCTAAAGATTTGTTTTTTAATTCACTTTGTGTTTGCACTCGTTTTCTTGAGATTCTATCGTCATCTAATTCATCTCCAGTTGTTATCTTATCAACCTGTTGTCTAGTTAATTCATATTTTCTTAATTCAATTTTTCAAATCAATGCTTGTTAACTGATAACGCATTTTTATTATCATAATTGCATCCGTATACACGCGCACTGCTGACAATATTGTGTTACAAACACTTTAAAGTTCTTCAACTTTCGTTTATCCTTTTTTTAAATTTAAAGCTTTACTTTAATAACTTTTTGAACTGCCGAAGTTCGGTTGCTTGTATATTTGTTTGGTGAATACCTGGAAGCTTGTTGTCGACTTCCAGGACCCTCTGCACGATTTGCAGGGCCGTAGAAGACCCTCACGTCTACTGGCTTTAATGCCCAGCGTGTTTCATCGCAACATATAGTCCTTGCTAAGTTTTATAATGGACTTGGAAGTCGTTTAGGAGCTAGACTGATTACAGTGCCGAAATGCCGTTCGCTGCTATTGTATCATACTGAGTTTCCCCAGATACACTTGCCATAACTTAGGTGTTGATAGAGAACATAGATGACACTAAATTCAAACCATCGAGAGTTAGGTCACTTTAAAGTTTTTTTTTTAATTTCTACCTTCACATGCTCATAGCTCCGCAAATATTGATTTTTCAGTAAAAATAGTTCAGTCCATATTTAAAGAGCGTGAAGTAATCTATAAACTTGATTTAAACCTTTTATTGTCTAAAATCAACGACTTTTGAGTTATGAATTAAAGTAAATAAAAAAATGATAAAAAATTCAAGTTTTTTTATTTTTTCATTTTTTCAAAACATTGTATCTTTTAAACGAAACAATTTACAAAAGATCTGACTCCCCCCATTCAGGATAAGAAGTTTATTTATTACCCACTTCCAAATCCAAATTTTTCAAAAATATCCAAACCTGTCCAAATTTTGGACAATTTCCAATCAAAAATGAAACAAAAATTTTTACTCACGTTAATTACAAATTTATTTCACAATTTTAACTCAAATAAATCTCAAAATTGAGACACAAATTCAAAATCTCAAGACCTTCTCACAAAAATACGTCCGTTTACCCCGGCGAACTAAATTGGAAGAGGAAAATCGTTCGTCTCCTAGTACCAACATATAAATTGATCACAATTCAAAATTTACCAATTATTTACAAAAATTACCCTAATTATTTACAGAAAAACTTAAATTCAACTTAAAAAACAAATACTTCGCATACGAAAAATCAAAATATAAAAAAATTTCTTAAATAATGATTTGGTAACACGACATCTAGCCCCCCGGTTTTTTTTGCGCAACAACGGACTAGAAGAAAACTAAAAAAAATAAAGAAATTCCTCCTACTGACGGAGGATTTTCATTTCTTGAAAATAATTTTGCTGTTGGCGGATGTCCATTTCAAAAACCAAAAACAATTAAAATTTCAAATCCATCTCAATTCGCCAATACTCACGTTGCCATCGGAGTTATCGATCCTCCCTTGATTTCATCGCCTAAAACTATTTCGTCAATTTTTTTCTTTTTTTTTCAAAATTTTAATTTCAAAAACCTATTTCGGCTCGTTTAACAACCAATCTGTAAAAACGGATTCTGACACTGGCTATACTGAAAAGCAGGCGCCAAATTGACATTATAGCGATCTTTTCGAGGTGGCCGAATGTACCCCACTGCCGAAAGCACCTCACTCTCCCTACGTTTTTGCTTTTGATGTGGAACTTTATATTTTTTATTTTTTCTAATTTCAATATCTTTCTCACACTTTGAAATTTTATTAGAAACTAATTCCAGATATTTAAATTCTTCTCACCCAATTATTTCATCAAAAATAAATCAAATAGCCGTCTGCATATTTGAGCGTGTATGGAAACATTAATAGATTAATAAACATCAGAAGTTTGAGGTTAGTTTTCAAAAATGAATAGTCGAGTAGTTTATCAGCACTTTTATTAAATAACTATAAAAATATCAATTTTATGACTTACAAAATTATATTTGAATAATCTCTTTCGTAATTGATAGACTTGTGACCTTTGTCTATTTTGGTACGTTTATTTCTAATAATATTATATTAAGTTAGTATAGTTTAAATAATAATAATAGTTACAATGTATTATTTTAGATTTACGCTGGTTTTATTTTCATTTTTATTTTACAATTTCAATTTAATGTGTCAATGTCAGAAGGACGAGATAGTGACTATGGATATAGCTACTCCGATAAACGCATCACTTAGTGCATTTTATAAAAGGTTAGAATCTACATATCTCTCGGTTACTTAATAACCATTTGAGATCCTTTTTAGGAGCTTTGCATACCAAACTGTGAAAGAACGCCTGCCACGTATTCTTACTCAAACTTTAGATATTCTCGTCAGGAACAAGGACGATATTGGCAAAAGTTATGGTGCGGTAAGTCAAATTATAGAAATAATTTCTACGAAGTTTAGTTCAAATTACTTTTGTATTTAGGATGCAAAAGAAGAACTTAAAAGCGTGATTGGTGATATATCGAAGCTCAAATACGAAATCCAAACCAATAAACCTCTGCGTAATATAACTTCAAATGCACCCGATGTCAAATTGTACAATGATTACCTGGCGCAGACAGATAACCCATCTTATTTCACGGCCATTTGGTTGCATACAGAGTGCTACATGTACAGAAGAATACGGGAAATTTTTGAATTAACGTAAGTTTACATAATATCTTTGTTGGTCGACCGAGGGGAAAATCACAAGGTAAATTTTTGTATAGGTACTAGATTTTTATTTACACGATTTCCCTTCAATTTTACACCAAACTTCCCCAGAGGTTTCTCCCTGATGGTTGACTAATTTTTAAACAATTTGTTGTAGGGAACACTTGAAACCTTATGATCCTTTTCGATATCAAAAAGAAGAATCTTACTCAGTTGCTATTGAATCCATTAAAAATTTAAGTGGTACTTTGTTGCCCATATTGACTGAAAATAATGAGGACGAAAACAAAGAAAATTTTGTTAAATTATTAAAGGTGAGTAGTTTGCTCATGGGGTAAATATCCCGAAATTATTGGAATTGATTTTTATTGATTATTCATTTCCAGTTGAACCTTTGGGGAAACAAATGTGACTTATCGTTTTCTGCTGGTGAAATTGAACAAACACAAAATCCATTTGAATTACTGAACAAATTGGAACCCAACATTTTAAGCGACGAATCTGAACAAATTTGGAATGCAATTGCTAATTCGAGTTCTGATTCAAAAACCGTAGGTAAGTTACTTTACTTTTCACATTGATTAAAAAATTATTCGTGAAACTTTTAGATATAATTTTCGATAATGCAGGATACGAATTGTTTACGGACATGTGTTTGGCAGATTTTATTATTACCAAGGGTTTGGCTGAAAATATTAGAATGTACGTTAAATCAATACCTTGGTTTGTATCCGATGTTATGACGCACGACTTTCAGTGGACACTGAAACAACTGAAAACCAGCGAAAACGAAGATATGAGAACTCTGGGCTTACGATGGGAAACTTACGTGCAGGATAAAGTTTGGACGATAGTTGAAAATGATTTCTTTACTTTACCAATGGACTACAGTCATATGCAAAGTGTTAGTCCCGAATTATACGAACAACTTTCGCAACCCAAGTTGTTGATTTTCAAAGGCGACTTGAACTATCGTAAACTGTTTGGAGAAAGAAATTGGGATCCCACTGTACCTACCATTGAAGCACTAAATGGGTTTGGGCCTTCAAATTTGTGCACATTGCGCACCATTAAGAGCGACATTGCTTGTGGTTTAAAATTGGAAGTGGTGAGAGAAGTCCGTGAAAAAGATCCCACTTGGATGGTGACTGGAGATTACGGAGTCATGCAGTTTGTAGAAAAAAATTAAATTTATTTTATTGCCGTCATAAATGAATTCTATTTCTGGTGTTATTATTTTGTTTTTAAATAAATTTTTGAATCTTTAATTACATTTATATACCTATTTTTTAAGAATTTTTAAGAAAACGTGAGACCCAATTACAGACAGAAAAAAGAAATCATTATCAACTTCAATGTCCTGTAGCTGCTATGAAATTAGATGTGACTTTATCATTATTTCATTCGACACCACAATAATCTAGCTTTAGGCTAATTAGATAGACGATAAATCAAATTAAATCTAATTATTTTTTATTTCAATTTTTTTCATTTCTAAGATAACCTACTTTTCAATTTTTATTACATTTTGTGTTTAAATAAACTGAGTTTTACCTTGAATATTGATTAATTATTATATTCCGGTTCTAAAAAAAATAATATAATTGAAAAACTAATAAAAGTAGTGGGGTTGGATTTAGAACCAGAAAACCTGTTTGTTTTAGTTTATTTTTGCTGTAGCCCAGAAAAGGTAAGATTTTTGCATTTATTTTATTGTATAAACAGAGTTTCTGAAAAAAACAAAAATTTTTTAAATTTGAAATTTTTTTATTTGAAAATAACAGTTTTTCTCAAAAAAGGCGAAAATTTCATGGAGTTTATTATCTTAAAATTTTGTTGTATTTTTTTCTGAAAAGTACATTTAAAAACAAAAATTTTCAATACAATGTGGTCTCAAAAGGTCAATTTTTGAAAAAGTTATAGCTATTTGAAAATAAAAAAGGCCATTTTTTTTAATTCATAACTTCTTTTGGGTTGGATAAAACAATTTGAAAAAATTCTGAGAACCGTTTTTCATAGGATAGAAGAAAAGATGAAAAACTTTCACCTCAATCGAAAAGGGTCGGGGTCAAAAGTGGTCGATTTTTAAAACTTAAAAATTCTTTTTGAAAATCTAGCGATATTTCAAAGCAGGTAAATGGTTTTTATAATAATTCTAATTTAATTGTTTAATTAATCTGTTAATTACTTCCTTGTAAAAAAAGGAAGTACTTAGGTAATATTGTAATCTCGATAATGCTCCCGAAAAGGGCATTCATTAATGACGCGCATAAATATATTAACGAGATTCTTGTACAATCATTCTAAAAACGACAAGCTGTCCACATCAGATTTTTTTTAATATTATATTGTACTCTAGGTACTTATATTAAAAAAATTTCTAGTTTACTTCTACCACTTAAAAAATATACCCCAGATGCTCATTTTGACATTAAAAAATTAATTACTAACTTTCAGGCGGTGAAATGTTCCACACCCTTGAATGAATACCAAATGTTTACATGAAATTAAAATTTTTTATTTATAAATTCACCTGTATATAATTTAAATAATACAATTGTCAAATAAATATTTTCGTCCATATTAATATTACCTAATTAATAAATTAATTAAGTTTTCGGGAATTTGGATTTTTCTCAATAAAACTACTTTGGGCCTCGTCAGGACTAATTATACTGTAATATGTGTGATCTTTTTAATGAATAAAGCAATTTCTTTAGGTTTGTCAACTTCGACAAAAGCTGATATTAAAATAATCTACTTTTGTCAGAGTTCATCTATTCAAACACAAAACTTTTTTGTGGTTTGTCAATTCTGACAAAAGTTGTTATTAAAATCTGCTTTTGTCAAAGTTTATCTATTCAAACAAAACTTTTTTTGTGGTTTGTCAATTCTGACAAAAGTTGATATTAAAATCTGCTTTTGTCAAAGTTCATCTATTCAAACACAAAACTTTTTTGTGGTTTGTCAACTGTGACAAAAGTTAATATTTAAATCTGCTCAATCTATCCAAACACAAAACCTATTCGTGGTTTGTCAACTCTGACAAAAGTTGATTATAAATCTTCTTTTGTCAGAGGTAATATATCCAAGCACAAAGCCTTTTTGTCTGATATTAAAATTTACTTTTATCGCAATTAATCTATTTAAACGCAAAACCTGAAGAAATTGCGGTATTCATTAAAAATATCTTTATATTATAACTAGGTAATATATTAGTTCTGACGAAGCCCACAACAAAGTTGAGCGAAACGTTGACAACTACAGAGTAGTTTTGTTGAAAAAGATCCAATTTAAATAATACAGTATCGCTCGTTATTATAATATACTTTATTGAGATTACAAGCTGTTGTAAAATATTTTAGATACAAATTAGTGCAAAGCAATTTTAGATAAATATTTGAAGATTGATAACAATAAACCAGCAGCGATCAACACTTAAATGGAATTTTATAATTTATTCAACTATTTCGTAAGGCTCTTTAAGGTTTTCTGGGATCTTTTGTCGATGGTTTTCTCTGCAGTTTGGATTTGTTTGGACCAGTGGGTGTTTTTGACGGCGGGGAAGGTTGTGTTGCCGGTTTAAGTTTTGGATCTTTTTGATTTTGTTGAGGATTTAAATCTTTTTTATTTTTTTGGGCATCATATTCATTTTGTTCTATCGATTGTTGATTCTTGATGTCGGACGCGCTCTGTTTCTTTGGATCAGATCCGCTTTGATTTTTGAGATCAGAATCGTTTTGAACTTTAGGATCAGACGCGCTCGGAGGTTTACGATCAGACACACTTGGAGGTTTGGGATCAGGGACACTCTGATATTTGGGATCAGTTGCATATTGTTGTTTGGGATCATTTCCATATTGTACATTTGGATTCGTTGCATACTGTTGATTGGGATCAGTGGCATACTGTTGATTGAGATCTGTGGCATATTGTTGATTTGGATCTGTGGCATATTGTTGATTTGGATCTGTGGCATATTTTTTATTAGCATCGGTTAAATATTGCGAATTAGGATCACCAGCGTATTGTTGATTAGGATCATCTAGATACTTTTGATTGGGGTCAGGTATACCATATTGTTGATTGGGGTCGGTCACATATTGTTGATTGGGATCAGTTGCATATTGTTGATTTGGGTCTGTTGAATATTGCTGATTAGGATCGGTCAAATATTGTTGATTAGGATCAGTTGCATATTGTTGATTAGGATCAGTTACATATTGTTGATTGGGATCAGTTGCATATTGTTGATTGGGATCAGTTACATATTGTTGATTGGGATCTGTTGAATATTGCTGATTAGGATCGGTCAAATATTGTTGATTAGGATCAGTTGCATATTGTTGATTAGGATCAGTTACATACTGTTGATTGGGATTAGTTGCATATTGTTGATTGGGATCGGTTACATATTGTTGATTAGGATCTTCAGAATATTGATTTGGATCGGTGCTATACTGTTGATTTGGATCTGTCGCATATTGTTGATTGGGATCTGTCGCATATTGTTGATTGGGATCTGTCGCATATTGTTGATTGGGATCTGTCGCATATTGTTGATTCGGATCTGTCGAATATTGTTGATTTGAATTTGTCACATATTGTTGATTGGGATCCGTCGAATATTGTTGATTCGGATCGGTTAAATATTGCGGATTAGAGTCAGTTGAATATTGTTGATTTGGCAAATATTGTGTATTTGGTGCAATTGGCGGTTTTCCTTTGATCACTTTATTTTGTCCAATTGATGGTTTTCGACGTGGTGGACTGTTGGGTTTTATTGACGCGTTACTACTTGTTCTGCTCATAGGTCTGTCGAATGAAGTTCTAGGTTGTCCGGCTGCAAGTTTAGGTGTTGGTACGGGTGTATGCTGTGGGGTCCATTGAGTGCTTGGTTTATTATATTCTTCATCTAAAATTATCAAACAGATTTGAAATTGCCTTATTCTACAAATGAAAAATAAAATTGTTTAGCCAAGCTCCCGAGTTCAGGCACCGACTACATATTAAAGTGACTAATTTACTTAATTGGTGCAACAATTTTTCTAGTTGCTTAGCGCGAGTTAAGCAATCCTAAACATTTTGGCACCGATTTATCAATGCGTAGCGAAGTCGCGGTCATTGCATTGTTAAATCGGCCCTTTTACTACTAAAAGTACCTTTATATTGAGTCGGCAGTTTATTATTACTTTGTGTGAGATTAACTCTGCTACTTAAATAATCTAAGTTAACTTGTAGTTCCCGTATTTCCTCCCTATAACAAATTAACCATATTAAAACTATTTTTAATAATTGTAATTACCTGGACGTAATCGTCCCTTCCATCTGAACACGACTGCTTTAATAATGTCCACACTTGTTGCAATTTAGTCATCAATTCTTTATTTTTCATGCGCAAATCATTTTTGTTTTCTCTAAAAAATTTGTAGGATCTCCAATATTAGTATTATCTCACAAGGACGATAAAAATCGGTTAAGTAAATTCTTTCCTTCTGTTGCTATACTCAGTAACTGTTATTATTTAACCGCTTTTATCGATATTGAAACAATGACCATAATGGAACAACCAAACCAAATTATTACCCAAAATATATTTCCTATATTTGTTGTGTAACGGTAAACTAACCTTATTGGGCTTGGGAACAACTTTGACGCTTATGTCAACTTTTATGGGTTCCTTGCGTTTGGTCGGTCGGACTGATTGCAAATCTGACTCGCTTATGTTGTTTATTAGCTCCGCTCCTACCAAACACAAGTTCATTAGTTTACACTTACACAACACTTAATCAGTTTTGCGTTTTGAACACTACGCCATTACAATTCAAAAATCATCAGCTTCAATTAAACTGGAATTTTTTCCGTTTGAAGTGATGAAATTGAACCATTAAGGCAAAGCAGCAAATTTTGGATGTCAGTTACTTTTGCCACGATATTACTAAGAACCAAAATAAATTTTCTTACTTGTGCCGATTGCTGGCATCCTCAAGTTTCACAGTAAGTTCATGACATTCTCCTGTGAGTTTGTCCATGAGTTGATTCTGCGAGTTGATCATACTTTCCAATTCGGCCACAGTGGCCGCTGCAAAAACACCCTTCATTAAATTTGGAAGTAAAGAAAGCAAAGACTCAACTCATGGATAAAGCCCACCAACTATTAAACGATTATTTTAAATTACCTACCATGTTTGTTTTCCATATTTTTAACGATACCAGATAAATCCTTTTCTTGATTTTCTTTGCCCAAATTGGATGGGGGTGGCAAAGCGACTATTTCGTTTCCGATTCCACGTTTCGCTCTTTCATCTGACAAAGCCGTATTTAAATTTATCTGAAACATAATTTCCGTTAAATCATAGGTAAATTAATGTTTATTTAATTTTTACCTCTTTTTCCAACGACGCAATTTGTTCGTTTAATCTTATGTTTTCTCTTCGACTGTGAATGAGATCGGCATCTGAACGATCCAGTCGTTGCCTCAAAGATTGCAGTTCGGCTTGCAAGCGATTTGCATCTTGTCTTGCTTGCCTTTCGTTTCGTTCATTTGCTAGTTGCAATGTTGCAATTTGTTGTTCCAAAACACTTTTTTCGGCTCCAGTTACACCAATATCAGATTGCATTGTAGCTGAAAATTTATATTAAAAAAAATTTGTAAATATGTAATTTTTAGCTTCTTCAGAAAACTGAACTACTTAGTTAAGGTGGCAGTAACTAGGTGGGGCAGCTGATAGCAACCATAAGTACTTTTCTTTCACAATCCGGGTCGAAGAAAAGAACCAAGCCTCGCAATAACCAAGAGGCTGGAATACCAAAAAACTGATTAAAGAAAAAGCAAGATAGACCATCCTAGAGATCTCCTTGCACTGTTACAATCTGTTGAAGCGCAGCAATGGCCCTACCGTGCGAGGCTTTTATTCCCAGGAAGATACTGGTGGAACGTTTCGATTTGCGAGGGGAGGAAGAAATGTATGGCCATTGCCCGAATACACAAGTGACACAGGGGTAGAAACCGATGGAACGATGCTGAAGCAGCCTACGTGACCTACAAAGTTGCCAAGAAGGAAATAGCTACACTCATACTTAGAAGCAAATAAGAAAGCTGGAAAGGTGACCTCAGGGATATCTGGGCGAATACATCGGGCCTAAGGTATCAAATTGTTGCAAAGAAACTCCACTTAGGCCAAATTCTAGGTCTAACATGAAAAAGGGTGACCTCCATCCTAGAGATCCTTTTCCCCGTTCACGCTGAGATCAACCGGGAGAGACCGGAAATTGCGGACCGCTCCAGCCGTTTACAAGCGAAGTGGACTTGATAGCATCCCAAACGAGGTTGTGAAAATTATGGCAGAATAACAGTTCGAGACACTCTTGAGAGTGATCAACCCATTCACAACCTGCGGAGAATTTTCGAAAACCTGAAAAAGAGCGATGATGGTACTTGTGAGGAAATGAGACAAGCCTCTGGACATTCCCAGCTCCTATAGACCTAAATGCCAATTGAACAACATGGGAAAGCTCTACAAGCGATTGATTCAGCGAAGATTGGCCGAAGAAATACGTGAACTGGGAGATCTTAGCGACCGCCAGTACGGGTTTTCGCAGACTATGATCCACCATCGACGCTGTAAAGAGAACCGTGGAGGGAGCAGCCAAGGCTAGAGATGGAACCTAGAGGACGTAAAAGATAGTCGTTCAGATAACGTTCGACGTTAAAACGCCTTCAACTGGGCGAGTTGGAGACTAATAGTGTAATAGTTAATGAATTAAAATAGAGAAGAGTGGATCTTGCTCTGCTGACAATTATTCAGAGATACTTATCCGATCGAGAAATCATAATCGAGGAGGAGATGTACTCTGTCTGCAGGAATATGACTGGCGGCGTACTACAGGGGCCAGTGCTCGACCCGCTACTGTGGAATATTCTATATGACGGTGAGCTAAATGTGCCAGACGGAGTAGAGCTGATTGAGTTTACCGATGATATCTCCATGCTCGCAAAGGAAAAAACGGAGGAGAAACTCGTCAGGGTGGTAGACAGGGCCATCGAGATGATCTTGGAGTGGACCGGTAATATTATGGAACTAGAGATGGTGCTCCACAAAACCGATGCCCGTGCTTCTTACGGGAAGGCGAAAGATCCAGAAAATCTCTTTTGAGATGGGGACTCACGCAATAGAACCATAGAAAGAGGTCAGGGTTTTCCGTACAGTAATCGACCATAGGCTTTGCTTCTCACCGCACCTCATAGCGGTTGGGGACAAGGCGAACTGATGCTGCGCAGCGCTGGGTAGGTTTATGCCAAACTTGGGCAAACGGCGCTTCACCAAGAAAAGGGTTATTGCGTTGATGATGCAATCGATACTTTTATAAACACAAGTACAGAAACATAATCTCCAAGATTTAGAGAAAAGCTGCAATTCAAATCTGTTGTGCGTACAGAGAGCGCCGTACTAGTTCTGCCAGGCTTCCCTTCTATAGATCTTATGGCAGAGGAGAGGTCCGCTAACTACAGGATCGACGACGCCGGCAGAATCTCCCACAAAGCTGACTTGATGACAGCATGGCAGAATAGATTGACTACAGCAGAGACTGGCACATGGACCCAAAGGCTTATCCCGGATATTATCTCTTGGATGAATAGGAAACATGGAGAGATGGCTTTCCACCTTACCCAGATACGGAGGTTTTGGTTCCCACTTAAACAAGATCGGTAAGACCGTAAACAAAACATACTATTATTGCGAAGAGAAGAACCACGCGGCACATACCGTGTTCGGCTGTCGCGAGTGAAATGAAATGAGAGCGATAACGGACAGGAGGGTGAGTAAACGACTCTCTCCAGACAACCTGGTTCCCATTATATTAGAAAATGAAAGCAACTAGAGGGCGGTTACCGAAAGGGAAGCTAGGACAGTTGGCCCTGGCGACAATTGGCCTTCGAGACTATTGGCCTTCGGCACTATTGACCTTCAAGACTATTGGCCTTCAAGACTATTGGCGTTGCAGCAATTGGTCTTCGGGACTATTGGCTTCGTAGTAATTAACCTTTGGGACTATCGGCCTTTGGAACTATTGGCCTTCGGGACTATTGGCCTCGCGTGATGCCAGTGATCTTTGCGGTTAATGACGTCAGCACTGTCGTTTCGGAATGCTAGTATCAATGAATTGGTTTTTGGAATTGAAATGCCCCCGCCCTTGCTGTAACTATTTATTTTATCTTTTTACTTTATTTATTGAAAACGCTGAAAAAAAACTGAAAAATTAAGAATGTAACAAATGAGCAATAGCTTTCAGGTACGTCTTTACATCAATTTAAGCGAATCTACCCACTGTATTTCTAATTTTTATATCCAATTCGCGGTATTTGTCCTGAAAGCCAATTGCCGCGAGTCCAATTGCCGCGAGGTCAATAGTCCCGAAGGCTAATAGTCCTAAAAGTCAATTGTCGCCAGGGCCAGTTGTCGGGGGTCAACTGTTCCAGGGCCAACTGCCCGGACACCTCCGAAATGATCTCCAAAATAATGACCTCCAAAAAACTTGAAGCGCGCATGAAACAAAAACAACAAAACGTTTAGGCGACAATTGGAGATCGCATAACAATCTCCTCCAAAATAACAACAATTCCGAGCGATATCACGCCTCTCAGTGCAAATGGAGTGGGGTTTTAGGAAACAAGAATCTCACACTACCACCCAATCCTTCCGAGTGGTGTCTTTTGAAGATTTCCCCACTCCCAACGCACAAAAAAAAAGGTGAGGAAACCAAGCTTTTTACCAAAAATGAGCTCTTTACCATCAATTTTTACAACAAATTATTTTTAATTTTTTAAAAACAAAAAATAAATATATTTCTGATATTACTACTACATTTTATTTTTTACATTAAATAATAAATTTTTATTTTTTTGCCCCCCCCCCCCCCTATATAATTGTCTTAATCCATTACTGTCTTTGAATTTATGGATTAATTACTGTTAATTTTAATAAGTAAGATTCGTAAATTTATAATAATGAAATGTGAAAATAAAAAAACAAAATTACGATTATATAAATGCCGGTGCATATGGATGCGCTTATCATTAATTTTGCTTTCGTATTTTGTATTGGATTTAATAATAAAAAAGTTGGGTTTTTGGATTTGTTGTGTTCCCAATTGCAATTTAAGTTTCTTTTGTGGATAAAAATTTGAAAGTTAGCTGGGCAACATTTATTAAAATTTGATAAGAGAGGTTCATGTTAATCTGTTATTGCTTACCTATTTTATTTTGCGTTTCTTTTTTGAGTTCGTCAATATAGGCCTGTTTCTGGGCTAACTCCCTTCGAAGGTCGGCATTTTCTCTTCTTTGTTTGTCCAACTCCATTTGGACTTTACTGGTCGCTTCCCATTGCACACCCAATTCTGTGGTTAGCTGCTCGATTTGTTGAGAATACCGACGTTCAATTGCAGACCTTTCATCGGCCAATCTGCGACCCTAAAATTTTTGGATAATAATCTCAGCCAAACTTAATTAAACAATATTAACCTGCTCGTTAATTACATCGCGCAATTTACTATGCTGACGTTCGAGTTCGTCTTTGACTCGTCTGACCTCATTTTCGGCACTGTTCTTCTCATATTGTGCCTGTTCGGCAGTATCCAAGCTGCGCTTAATTTGATCCGTTGTGATGTTTTCTTTATCTCTTAATTGAACCAAAGCATTTTGCAGTTTATTCACCGTATCTTGCAACAGATTTTTTTCCCTAAAACAAACCGAGTCTTACAAAAATTCCTAATTAAACTTTTTTTTATCTAACTTTTGCAAAGATTCCGTATGTTTTTTGTGCGAATCTAAACCAAGCCCATCTGCCAAACTTCCATCTGCAATTTTGCGCTTGAAAGCGTCATTTTCATCCAAAGCCTTTTTGAGCTCAATTTTATTTTGAGTTAATTGAGCTTCCAATTCAGATATTCTGGACTCGAAAACGATGCTGGGTCCCTCTAAATGTATGTGCTTTCTTGTTGTTCGTTTAGGAGATCTTAGAATATGCTAGAATGTTTTAAGCGTTAAATTAAACAATGTAGAGTGCAATTTTCGCTACAATACCATCTTCTTCATGTCGGTTTCTGTTTCGGTTTCCGTTTCAGTTTCAATGGTATGAAAAACTGATTTTATTAAAGAAGATTTTTGCTTATCGTGAAGGTCTTCATTTTCCGAAATAACATCTTTCACTTTTCTTAAAAGACTAGTAAGTTCACCCTGGGAAAAAGTCAATTTTTTGTGTAAGAAAATCTCACAGCCCATACAACTTACTCTGCACAATTTTGATTCATTTTCAAGTTGTTCGATGTACTCCTCTTGTCTCTCAATAAACGACATAAGTTCTGGAGGTTTTGGAGCGGCCTCCCATTTTGAATCCCTAAAATTAAAAAACAAATTGCTTGTTTTAATCAGTAATCCACCTTACATGACGGTTTTCTCTGAATCCAAGTGTGATACTGTTAATGGGGTTCTTGTAGGATTATAATATGGATATCTTCGCGGTATACTGGGGCTATACCGATAGTGAATATGGCTGGGTCTGGATGTTCGACTCACACCACTGAGCAAAGACTGATTATCTGTTTCTTCTCCAGCACTATCCAGATCTCTTAGTGGTCTCTTCATAGGGGTGTAACTATCTGCCAATAGTAGACGCAAACGCGAAACGGCTTCACGATAAGCCGTGTCAGCATAATCTGGACGTTTCCTGAAGTCCATTTTGGAGTCATGCGATTTTCTGAAAACAAAGTTATTGCAATTAATTTATTTTAAATTAAATTTTACCGACTTTAGCTAGAACGTTTTGTTAACCATTTTTCTTGATACATTTTTTGAGTTTATTCATAATTTGGCACATTTGGTCTAAATAGAGAAAATACTGAATGCGTTGATGATAATGTGATTTTGAATGGAAATGAAGTACCCATCGCATTAACTTGACTCATTTTCGTTGTTGTCATTGTTACTCTTGGTAACATAAAATAATTCCCCCTAGGTGGTGGTAATTCACCGATCGATAAATTTGCTCTACAAACAACTGGAAAACTTTTTTATTGATTTAAGTACATTTCTTTTGGGTAGTACGGGGCTAGGAATTATTTTTGCCAAAAAATATTTTTTTTTGAAAAAGTGATTTTGGTTTTTGAATATTTTCCAAAAAAATTTATTTTTTTGGAATTATTTCAGGATTGTTATTTGCAGGTTGATATCAAATTAATCATGTTTTGAAATTAAAAAAATCAATAAAGAGATTATATACAGGACAATTTTAACTCCAACCCTCTCTGACATTTACCACTTTAGATATTACAATTGATAAGAGAATTTACATGAATAAAATAAAATTATTAACCCACAGTCTGTATCTAAAGCAAATTTTTTTTACTTAACTAATTTCAAATGACCAAAATGGGCAATTTTATTTTTTATTTGAAAAAAATTTTAAAATATGGCTAGGTTACAGAACCATAAAGTTTGATAACCCAAAGTCTGATAATATTTAAAATAAATAAAGCATAAAAAAATGATCTAATTTTCTAAATGAAGAAATCAGTTTGAATTATTAACATTTAATTTTTAACTTTTTTTATTTTTAAAATTTTAAATTACCATGAATTGATAGTTTAATTTATTCTATTTGGGCGGCTGTTCTGCCACTATCCAGGTATTTTGTAATATTTTCATTTTGTATTATTTTAAGTTTTTGGTTAGCATATTCTCCCGGTTGGTTTCTTAATGAGCAGTGAATTACTTACTTCTTTCAGAAACCAATGACAAACCACCGAGGAAATTTGTCAAAAAAACCTTTTCTGCTTTTAATAGTTGGCAATCGACAACTCAAAGACAACAAAGAAAAAAACATAATTTTCGACACATAAATAGCTTAATAAAATAAAAAATAAAATAAGTGTTTTTTAACTAATATTAAATTTTAAATGAAAGTTTAATAAACGACTAAATTTGGCCCGGGGTTGGGGAACGGTAATTACCGCCAGTTCCACCCCCATCCCCCGAACTTCAGATGGGTGCTTGTTAAAATCTCTTTTAGATATAATTATGGATGATTATTGCAAACAATACATCAACGCACGCCAAAAGTATTTTTGGTTAGAAAAACTTCCTGGTTGCAAAATTCAAAATTTTTTTTTCCTATAAAGTAAAGATTTTACCTGGCTTTTTTCCGTTTTTCGTATCCATAGCCAGTGGTGGGTTTGAAACTCTTACTAGGATACAGAGTACTTCGCAAAGCTCCCAATTTTGGACGGGCTAAATATCCAGTGGTGACGGGCCTCTGTTTTTTTGCAGAACTTACACCATTTGAACTGAACATGATGAACGTACACGAAAGAAAACATCGAACCGATTCACAATTTCGGCTTATATAACTTTGCACGATCGATGATTGTTAGAAATAAGCCGAAGAAGGGGTTCCATAAACGTCCATCGGAATCCAGTCGAAAATAGAGATATTCATTTCATAAGTTACAATTTGTAATTACCGGTTCACCCTGATAAACCGAATTAGTTCTTTCGAAGTTTTAGCAAAATTTTATTCATAAATTTCGCTCATTTAGCTTAGGAAATGATTTGCAATTGTTTGGCAATGGTAAAAACTTTTTTGGTCCACTGTAAATTGCGTTGTTCTCCGTGCGAAGCGGTGCTAAGCGTGCAAGCCAAATTTGAAACTATAACTATTGCTTATCACGGATGGATTTCAGATATATGGGGCCGGGGAAGTTTTGTGATTAAAACACGCATAAACGATGAACATAATCAATAACGATAACTTGATGTTATTGTTTTTTTAGCTTGTTAATTTCTAACAATAGAAGAAAACATAAAAAACTTTGGCAAACCGTAAATCACCTGGTTCCAAAAGAACATTCAATGAAAATCTGAACTACTCTGAGAACTACGCTTATGCTGCTATTCAATACGAGAAGGAAATGTTCCAGACACTTCAAAATAAATCCATAATACATAATACAATACATCTAAGTATATTTGCAATAAATAAATCAAATTTTTTTGCTGAGTTCAACATGTAGCCCAAAAGTACTTGGGCAGCTCAAAATAACTAAATTAAAATTTAAGTTTATTAATATTTTGCTCAAAAGAGTACCTATTACTAATTTCATTGTTAATCACTACAATGAAAGCAAGGTGGAACTCGGATGACCACAGTTTTTGGGCTTCTATACTACATCTTTCGTGTTTGTGTCCGGAATTTTGTGCGCCAGCATTTGTTCGACAAACACTTAATCCACAGCATTTATTCGACATGACCATTTTATCGACTCAATATTTATGCGAATAAGCATTTGTTCCATATGATGACATGGCACGACACGACAGACGTACTCTTTTATAGAATATTATACTCTTTTCAAAGTAAAATTCTTTTTACTCTTTTGTAAGTCCTATTTACTGTTACTTTTTAATAGTTAGTAAATAACTCTCAATATTTTCTTCTTAGATTGTTTTTTTAACTTCAAATTTAAACCATTGTTTTGTAAAACTTTGAAAAAAAAATTGTAATTTTTTTCTCCACCATTGAGCATCTTTCCTCTTCTTTAGCCCTCCCAGTCCAACAAAAATTTTCAACAAAAACCAACTTTGGACCCAAACTTTGAGTGATAGTAGTGAAAACGCACAAGCGAGCAAGTGACGTTGGAGACGTCCAAATCGATTAAAGAAACACTAGGAAACTGAAAACAAAAAATTAAATTTTTCATGAGTAAGAGCAATTTCACTTTTATTTTAATAGGAATTAATTTCTTTTATTGATATCTAAGTTCGATTTTTATATTAATCCATAACCGAGTTCATAATCATACCTATCAATATTTTAGAAAACCCAAAAAATACACGAAACAGCTTTTGGAACCACTGAAAGCATAAATTATCGCAAACGTTTTCACGTTTTCATCAGGCGATGAACTAGTTTTTTGATGAACTTTTCTAGTTCATCGCCTGATAATGACATAGTATGGTGAAAACGTTTGCGATAATTTATACTTACAGTGTATTTTACATGTGATAACTTAAAAACATTTTAGTTCTAAAAAGTGTTTTGTGTATTTTTGGGTTGTCAAAAATTTAGAGTTACATTACTTAAACCACGTATCAATCGACTAATCCATATAACCGGTACCAAAAGTGCAGATAAAAGTATGGATTGAAATGCGGTCTCCCAGACCCCAAATACGAATTACGGTATCTTAATTTTTTATGAATATATTATTATATTACATAAAAAATTATTTTTACTGGTTAGCTCCCGCGTGGTGTACAGAACTCGTAGGACATGCAAGACGGGACTTCCAGAACGGGACGGTACCGCGGGACTGGATAAGAAAATGTAGTCCCACTCTTCTCTAGTTTACATGTTTTAAAAAAACTGTAGGCGAAAAAATCCCCATAACTTATTGCCATGGGAAAGTAAAAATATTGCTCAATGGTATCTTTTTAGACCAGTACCAGAGCATACTCTGGGTAAATGATGACTTTCAACCATTAAACTTGAACAAAGCCGGTCGTTCCGGCGTTTTCTTGGCATTTTCCATGATTTCAATATTACCTTAAAACAATTTATTTTTAACATGTCGATGGACGTAGAAAATATATATGTAGTATTGTTTTTGCCTATTTATGGATATTTTGTTAACAAGTGATTGGTCTTCTTCAAGTTCTGGTGGGTTGCCTACTGCAAATAATTGGAACTAGTTGTTGTAATGAGCGATTTCAACGACTTCAGGACGTAATAAGTAAGTGGACTCAAAAATTCCGTCTTTCCGGCTCACCAATTTTCGACTACAGCGGTCACAGTGATGTTTTTAATCAGCGCAGCCGGTGTGATGCAAATACGGTTCGGTGCGAGCCAGTTTAATACAAAGACGATTTGGAGCTAGTTCGGCGCAAACCTATTCGGTGCAAGACGTTTTGGCATGAGGATACGTTTTAAAACGAGGACGTTTCGACGCAAGAATTTATAATTTTAATAGAAATATATTTTTTAATATTTAATTTTATAGTAATAAAACGACTGCATAACCCTGTCACCCTATGGTCAGAAAGGGGGGTGCACCCCTCCCTTCGTTCAAAATGTAGTTTAGTGGGTTTTGGCTATTAAAAAATCAACTCAGATGTACATTATATAGTAGTTGTATCTATTTGTTGCATACCATAAATTCATAAATTCAGGCGCGGACTGGCCAGGAGTGCTGGGTGCTAGAGCATCCCGGCCCCCTCGGAGTAAGCTAGATCGTGCCCACTCAATTCCAACAAAAAAAGTTCAAAACAGCTTGAAAAAACGCTAAGTGTTTTCAAATTTGGCATTGCAGAGAGCACCTACAAAAATATATTAGCATCTCTAAAAAATTACCGCCAGTCTGCGCCTACATAAATTATTTTAAATTAAATGTTTGTAATTTTTTGCACCAAAAAGTCTTTACGCCGATTTGACTCGTGCCAAACCGTATTCGCGCCGTAACGGGTTCCGCATCGAAACGGTTTCATGGTAGCACGACGAAACGGTTTTGTGCCGAATCGACTACGGCGAAACGTCCCACCCCGATAAAATGATGTCTAACTAGCTCTAAATTTTCGACTTCTGATGACTTTGGGAATGTTTTTAATGCGTACCTGAGTCCAGAAATAGTATTTCAAGTTTTCGAAGATGAAACGAAGACCCGAAATTGTTTGTTTTCGCAATGAATTTGCATATTATATGGACAGGCTCACTTCGGACTAAAGTCGTCGCGTAAACAAAGAGCATTTCGCTACTCAAAGTGGCCGGTTTTCCAAAAGTACGAATTTAAAAATATAATCAAACGATAATATAGTGGACAAAAGTCACTTACATTAACTACGACAGCATCGGAATTTTTGATTGAGAGAAAATCGACAGTAAGCACAAAACCATAGGATCGATCCAGATTTACATCAGAACCACAGAACGTATTAATCAGAACCAACCAATGAATGATAAAAGTAATATTGAAGAGGGGGGTACCAGCACAATATTGAGAGGGGGGGTACAAACAGATCCTAAACAAATTGTGGTTAGCAGAGATTATATCAACCTTTTTTGAGATACTTTTGTGGGGATTCTTCCTTAAATTGATTTTTCTTTTGGTCAATTGAAGTTAAAGATAAAAATTTTTGAAATTTTTGCCAATTTTGTTTTTGTACGTTCAGCTTGTTATTCCTGTTTTCTGAATTTCTTTGGTTACAGATTGTATACCGAATTTGTTCGTCATTGTATTTGGGAACGTCAACTACGATTGATTGAATGGAATAAGTTCCTATTATTGTTCTTCTTTTCTTTAATTTTTTTATGTTTACTTTATTAGTTTTTTTATTCCTTTCGTCATTAATTTTTTTTTAGTTTCTCCTGCTTCTTCAACTTTTTATTTTGTTTATTTTTCATTTATTTTGGTTTATTTACATGTTTTTATTGTTTTTAAACCTCGGCTGCAATTATTTTAAGGCTTCTGTACATACAAAGTATAGCAAAAAGCTTTATGTTCTGTGTCCGTGTCCGCCCGCATTTTTCAAATTTAATAAGTTATCGGCTTAACAAACTAGAATTTAAAACATATGGACGCATTCTAATCTATATTTTTCAAATTTAACCAGAGAGATAGTAGTATAGAAGCTTAAGAACTGCGGTAATCCGAGTTCCACCTTGTTTTTAATTAATATTGTTTACGTTAAGCGAAATTAATTTAATAGTTAGAGTTTATACTACTTTGCAAATAAAAGGTTATATTAGGTAATATTTAATTAGCACCACATGTTTCATATGAATTTTCATATATCTTCAGATCATTAACGTCAATGCCCAGCTTAATTGGGCATTGACTTCATTGACCATGCATTTTGGCCGATGTTGGCATTTAAAATTTTATATGTGGTTTTTACATCATTGTCCGGGCAATGTTAATGTCCAATACAAGGTGGGCAATGATAAAACTACTCTACAGATTCCATATTTTATCACTCTAAAGTGATGTACTTCGCCGAGTTCGGGTTTCTTTGAAGAGGTCGGGCCTCACAGTGGAGGTGGATTGATTCAGAGATCAAAACGACCCGGAGCGCAGCGAAGGGCTGGGCAGGGTCAGTTTTGGCTGGCGCAACCACGGTAATTCACTGATCTACCGTAAACTGAATTAATTAGATTAAATTAATTTTTACTCCGGGATCTCTTTGGCTGAAGCAAAATGAATTTGCATTTGTCTAAATTAAATATAAAATCCCAGTACCAAGTTGCTGTCATTTACACAGAAAAACGCACCAACGACAAATAATTGTCCCTGGTTGAAGTGCATCGCAATTTTTCTGTTCTTTATAGTAGTATATTCTATAATATCATCATGGTCCAATCCATTTTAGTTATTAACGTCATTGACCGGCCAAAGACGTAAATATTACAATCAGATCAAAATATTTATATCATTGCCCACCGTTAACCGTTCATGAATGTTTGTTTGTTCGTTTGTTTGTTTGTTTATTTGTTTGTTTTCTATTTTATCTTAGGACATTTGAACAATTTGAAGCAAGTTGGGTACCAGATTTCTGTGCAAACATATTGTTAAAGTATTGAGAGAAGGGAGATCGCATTTAATTGGCAAAATAAAATAAAAATCGCAAAATGTCGTCAACAGGTGGCGCGACAATAAATAAATTATATCTTTTTATTTTTATGTAAAACCTCGGGCGAAGCCGGGTATCTAGCTAGTAATCTATAAAAATCAAAAAAATAGTGCAATCCAGCGCCTGAGTGCCTTACTTCACAGCAATGATGAACTTTTTTGTTTAAAAACGACAAATACCAAGAGAAAACAAAGGGCTATTTCATATTTCTGGGTAATTGGGTCTAATACTGACACTCTGACACACGTTATGTGCAAGAAACTGAATGGTCTCTTCTTTTTAAAGGATGAAGCTCTCTTTTCATTCAGTGTAACAACGTAAGTGCTATTGTATTAACATTCTATGCAATTATTATTAGTCGAAACAAACCTTTCATGCATCACGAGGGGGGGGGGAAGTGTTAGGAAGGAAAATTGTTGTTATTATTTGTAGTCCCTCCCACATATTACATCTAGTTACGCCTATGTTTTCACATTCTACCAAAAATATCTTTAAATTTCCACCTTCACATGGCCATAGCTCCGAAAATATTGATTTTTCAGTAAAAATGGTTTAGTGCTTTTTTAAAGAGCGTGAAATAATCTACAAACTTGTTTTAAACCTTTCATTGTCTAAAATCAACGGCTATCGAGTTATGAATAAATTAAAGTAAGAAAATGTTGAAAAATTCGAGCTTTTTATTTATTTGGGTTTTTCAAACCCCTGTATCTTTTAAACGAAAAATTTTACAAAAAATCTGACCCCCCCTATTCTTGTCTTTCTTGTTTTTAAACAAATTTTGTGGCATTTCGGTCCATGAGAACTACCTTACCTTTATTTTATGACGAATTTACCCCATGTAGAAAAATAGATAAAATGCAATCGTTAATTATCTTCAAGTTTTCCTGCGTATTAATTTAAAAATAATAAAAAAAAAATTAATTAATTTAATAAGTTAAAATTTTACAGATTTCCTTAAAATTATTATCATTGTAAAAATTATTAAATTTGAATTTCCCGCTATAATATGTTTTAGGGATTTTATTGTGCTTGGTTGGAAATCGATGCTTTCTAGTTACGAACTCCCATGGCTGCATATTCTCGTCAAATTTTGTGAAAAATCCATTGAAATTACCTTTTATTCAAAGTGATATTAAATCAGTTAATTTAATAAAACACCACATTGTGATAATAATAATTATTGTGCAGATAAATATCGATTTTACAGGTAGATCATAACCTCAATATATTTCTGGCTGCAACGATGAAAATGGAAGATATAGAATCAGTGAATACAAATTCAGAAAGTTTAATTTCTTGCGATATTTGTTCGGTGAACTTTACAAAGAGATCCAGTTTGTTGAGGCATTTAAGAAACCATACAGGTGAAAAACCGCACTTATGTAATATTTGTTCAAAAAGATTTTCTTTGATGGAGAAGTTACGTATTCACATGAGAGCCCATACAGGTGAGAGACCATTTGTCTGCGAAGTTTGTGATTCTAGATTTGCGGTGAAATCAATTTTAAAACATCATTTAAAAACTCACACTCGTGAAAAACCGTTTTCTTGTGAAGTTTGCAGTATGAAATTTTCGCACAAGGGAAGTTTACGAAGTCATACACTATCTCATACTGGTGAGAAGTTACATGTGTGCCAAGTTTGTGACTTGCGGTTTGCGCGTAGTACGGAGTTGAGATCCCACTTAAGAATCCACACGGGGGAAAAACCGTATACATGTAATGTTTGCCATTTGAAATTTTCACAACAAGGAAGTATGACACGTCATTTAAGAACTCACACCGGTGAAAAACTACACTCATGCACTCACTGCGACTATAGAACCTCTGAGAAAGGACATTTGCGTACTCACATGAGAGTCCATACCGGAGAAAAACCTTTTGAGTGTCAAGTTTGCAGTGCAAAATTTTCCCATAAATCTAACTTGCGTTGTCATTTAAGAGGACATACAGGCGAGAAACCATTTGTGTGCGAAATTTGTAATATGAAATATACCCAAAATAGGAGTTTACAAAACCATTTAAAAACTCACGTGAAGATAGAAGATGATTAAGTGTGAAATGACCGATTTATTAACCAAGCGCATAGAAATAACTCGACTCCACTTCGATGTAATTTCAGCTACCGAGAAAGTTTGTTTTATTTAATAGTCTTGTATAAAGTTATTCAATAATGTGTATTTATTTTAAATTATATTTTACCTCTCCCAAAGTGTATACGGAATTTTGTTCGATTCACCATTTATGCAAATAAACATTTGTTCGACATGCATTTGTTCAACGATATTTTATATTACAATGCCATACTCATACAATGATAATTCATACCATCGAACGAATGAGTCAGTCGCATAAATGTTTAATCGAAAAATATTTCTAGATTATTTTTACAAACAGGTCTCGAAAAAATGTTGTGATTAAGCAATAATTTTGTGAAATAATCTTTTGTGACTTTTCGAAATTTGCCTAGAAACCTTAGTTTCAAAGTTTCAAATGAGCTGCCGCAACCAACAACACTCCTGTTGACAATTTAAATAGTACTTTTTGAAGCCTCTTTGTGACACATAAAAATCGCTTTTACAGCAATACTTTTTAGATATTTTTTGTTAAAAATTTCATTGTCTTCAATTTTGTATCTATACATTTTTCTATTTTGTCTCCCCCTTTTTGACTGACGGCGACTTAAACAAGTCTGTAAAATACAAATAATATTGTCCACCTATATCTCAAAATCGGTATAACGAAATAGAACAATCAATGTATAAGTATTTTTTGTTGCAAATTTTATTCCCTACACTTTTGTTTATATACATTTTTCTATTTTGTCACATGGTTTCTGAGATATATATAGAATTAAAGGCTGTGCAGGCCCATAGCTTCAGTAACTATTCTCCTCCATCCATTATTCACTTCTGTGTCGAGTCTTCTGCCGCCAGTTCGTCACATCCAGAAGTTGTAAGTTCCTCGACACATTTTCCCTCCATTCAGATAATGGTCTTCAACGTCTTTTTCTTCCATCGATCTTCAGCGGTACTCTGTCTTCACTCATCCTCAGCAAATTGACCCCGGTCAATATCACCGGCTCCCCATACAACTCCTGAATCTCATTATTGGTTCGTCTTCGCCAACCTGTTGTTTTCAGTGTTCTACCATAGATCGTTCTCGATACTTTCCTTTCCCACACCCCGAGCTTTAGTTACAAACTAATACTAATAATAATTATTGATATTACTTAAAACTAAGACTTACTCTACATTACACCTTTAAGACGAGTAGAACCATCAAGCGGTCAAATCACATCTTGATCCCTTGAGGTGCCCTTAAAGACTTTCTGATGACTAATTTACGACTTCCCTCCTTAATTAATTATTCTATTGCATCATTTGATGCTTCCTGTTACGTACTGAAACAAGCGTTTGTATTTACAATTTATTTACACATTCATTTACAAGTTAATTTACATACTGATATTTACATACGAGCTTTACCCCAGAGGTTTACTGTTTTTCTCGGTGGTTGGTATCTCCCGCCAAACATTACAAATTCAAACTTTCAGGATCTGAATATATTACAATACCTCCTTTACAAATTTAAACGTTGGGGATGTCGCGTATTTCTTTTCGGTCGCTCAACCAACCTTGTTTCCACTTCATCACTTTCCCCATTCTTCTCTGTGTCCCCCACTGGTGGTTCGTCTCGCGTCTCCTCTTGTACCTCTTCCTCCGGTGTTGCTTCCCATGATTCCTCGACTTCCTTAAACACTTCCTCTTGGGTTGCCTCCACCGGACTCCTCTGGGTCTCCCTTTCTTCGATTTCCAGGTGTTTGCTGGTTTCACCTCCACCTTTACTTGACCCTTTTATTATTTGATTCGTGTGCCTCTTCCACACCAACTCCTCGTTCAGCACCTTGCACAAATACGTTTGATTGCCTAGTACCTCCTCCACTATACATTCCTTCCATTGTCTTTTATTTGGATTCCTGTAATCCCTACAGTAGACCCTTTCTTGTTCTTCGAAACGAGCACTACTCTTCTTCGTACCCTTCTCTTCCGTCGCCTTTTCTTTTTTGAATTTTAACAAATCCCACCTTGTTTTGGGTTTGAAGTTAAACAACAGTTGCGCCGGCGTCATTCCTGTTGTTGAATGCTCTGCGTTCCGATAAGCAAACAAATAACGTTACAGCAATGTTTCCAACGCCATCCCTCTGTTTTTGGGATCGATTATCGCTTTTCCTAATCCTCTCTTCACCGACTTTACGCAATTCTCCGCCGCTGCATTTGTTGCCGGATGGAATGGCGGTGACGTCATGTGTTTAATTCCATTCATACTACAGAACTCACTGAAAACCTGTGCCGTAAATTGTGGTCAATTATCCGTTACAATGCTATCTGGGATACCAACTCTTGCAAAACACTCTCTAAATTTTTTCACTGTTGCTTCTGCTTCCGTATTATTCATTATGAATACTTCTGGCCATTTAGAAGAAGCGTCTGTGATCACCAGCATTATCTTTTGAGCAAACTGGCCCAAAAAATCCGCATGCACCCTCTCATATGCTCTCCCCGCCTTACTCCATGGTTTTAGCGGTGCCTTTTACAGCTACTTACGTATTTTTCTATATCCTTATCTAACTTAAATACGATCTAGCTGTGGATTTCATTTTAGCTATTCCCATATGAGACCCATGAAGCTCCTCTAATAATTTGTTCTGAAATTTGACTGGAACGATTACTCGATACCCCCACATTATCACTCCATTCTCTATGTAAAACTCGTCTTTTCTTGACAAGAACGGGGTTAATAGCTCATCGTTGGTTATGCTCGGAAATCCATACCTGATGAAATTCATGACCTGCCCGGTAACTGCATCCTTTCTCGTCTGCACCCTAAGTGCACCTAAATCGACTGTCATGGACTCCTCTACAAAATTCAGCTGGCAACCTTCCTCTTGCTCTACTTCCTTCACTTGTAGCGGTAACCTTGATAGTGCATCGGCGTGAACGTTTTCTGTACCCTTTACATATTTGATCGTATAATCGAAATTTGCTAAAAACAAAGACCACCTTTGTATTCTTCCCGCAGCCATTTGAGGCAGCGTTCTGTCCTCACCGAACAATGCTAACAGGGGCTTATGATCGGTCATCAACTCGAATTTCCTTCCTGCCAAATACTGATGAAACTTATTTACCCCCCAATAAATCGCTAAAGCCCTCCTTGTGTATCATTGAATAATTTGATTCTGCTTTTGTCAATATTCGCGACCCTTAAGCTATTGGTCTTTCACGTCCATTATCTAAAACATGCATCAATACTGCTCCAATACCCTTTTGCGAAGCGTCACACACCAATCTTACTTGCTTTTCGGGATCATAATGTATCAGAACTTCCGATGATGCCAATTTCTCTTTTGCCAATTCCATCGATTCTTCAGTTTCCTTTGTCCACCGAAATACTGTATTTTTCTTCACTAAGTCGTATAACGGTTTTAAAAGTTCTGATAGTCTTGGGGCGAATTTAGCATAATAATTGCACATACCCACAAATGCCCTAACTTTAGTGATATTGTTTGGTCTTGGCGCCTCCGTGATTGCTTTTACTTTGGCCTGATCTCTGCTTAACCCGCCTTTCGATATTATATGCCCCAAAAAGCTTATTTGATCTTGAAAAAAAACACACTTTTTACTATTCATCCTGAATCCCGCCTCTTGCAATCTTTCCAACACCTTCCGAAGGTTTTCCAAATGCTCTTCATCCGAACGACCAGTTACCACAATATCGTCCACAAAATTGACTACGCCTTCCAACCCTAACAAAACTTTTTCGAAGGTTGCTTGAAAGATTGCGCAAGCTGGTTTGGTACCATACATCAGTCTCTTTACCACGAAGATACCTTTATGTGTGCTCCATGCCAGCATCCTGCTTGTATCCTCGTCAACTAACAGTTGGTTATACGCATTTAAAAAGTCCAATTTGGAGAACTTTTCACCTCCTCGTAGTGCCGCAAAAATGTCTTCTATTCGGGGTAATGGGTGGTTACAATCCTTAAGATGTTTGTTTAGCGTGATCTTGTAATTGGCGCACAGACGCAGGTCTTTACCATTGGGTTTTAACACCGGCACCAACGTTGTCCCCCAGTCTGCTGATTCCACCTTAACAATAATGCCTTCGGCCTCTAACTTTTCTAACTCTGCTTCCATCTTACTCTTGAACGCATATGGGATGGGTCTGGGTTTATGAAATATCGGTCTTGCTTCTTTCTTCAATTCTAATCGGATAGGATCCCCCTTGTAGGTGCCCAACTCCGGTTTAAACAAATTTTCAAAGTTATTTAATAATACTTGAAGCCTAGTATTAATATCTACAGGCTTAATAGCATTCATTTGATTTATTTCTAACCTTTCTTTGGAACTGTTTGGACCTATCATCTTAAATTTCAATTTTGTGAACAAATCCCGACCTAACAATAATCTGTTCCCTCCTCAAACAATCATTACTTTGGCATCCACTACGTTTCCATTTACCATCACGTCTACATTAATCGTGCCCAACGTAGCTATTATTCCGTTATTGTAAGTCTTTAATCTAACCAACGCAGGAGCCAGTGGAACTTCTTCAAATCTTCCCAAATACATGGCCTCTGGCATGCAAGACACTCCAGCCCCCGTATCTACTTCGAACTTCACTTTTTGCCCATTGATCTTGCCTTCGATCCACATTGGTTCCACATAATTACAGTCCGAAGCTCCCCGTTCCATGCTAAAAAGTTCTGGCCCATCTTCTACCTCTAACAAATTGTTGTCGTGCTCTTTCTTTGTGCATACTGCCGCTAAGTGACCCTTTTCTTTAAAGATCCTGCACACATAACCCTTGTACCTGCACTTTCCAAAAGTATGGTTACCCCTACCACAATGAATACATTTCATGTCTTCCACTTTTGTTTTGTTGTCACTCGGTACTTTTTTGCATGACTGACCACTTTATTAATAGTGCGAGTTTCTTGCCTGTTTGATGCCTCCCTACTTGAAGCTATCTCCAACAACTCAAGTGTTTGTGTAGGTTTTTCTTCGCACAACCTATCTAATATGTGACCTGCCTTTAATCCTGTTACAAATTTATTTTTCACCCATTCATCTAACATTGCTCCAAATTCACATTCTTTAGCCACCTTCTTAACACGAACAAACCAGTCGTGTACTCCTTCATTTTCCTGTTCTAACCTTAGGAATTCAATCCGCTTACGGAATGCTGATATTTTTGGTGTGAATTGTCGCCCCAATAATGTCGATAAACACTCTAGCTCTATTCTCTCTAGGAATTTTCCCTTCACGTTTATAGATAGGTAAAGGATACTTAATCGCACAATCTCTTGAACTCCTACGACCCAATCGACATTCAATAACAAAATTGTAAGATTATACATTTCCACTTGGGCCTTTATTGTAGTTACACTATCTGCAAACGCTATGCACTGGTGAGTGTTGTTAAATATTGTTCCTTCTCTGTTTAGTTGACTATCTCTCATCATCTTTTCTAAAGCCAGATTAAATAGTGCTACAGAGAGGAGGTCTCTCCGTCTCACACCGATTTTAACTTAAAATTTTCTCGATATCAAGCCATTCATTCTTACTTTGTTTTCTATGCTCTTCATAGTCATCTTTATGTTGGTATACCTAAGTTGATAGAGTGATTGGTATAATTTAAAATCTATAAAGAGCAAATGTGTAGGCAGTTTCAAAAGATGACTTTTTGCCTAGATTTGTTTGAGTGAAAACACTTGATCTATCACTGATCTGCCCCACCTAAATCCACATTGGTATTCACCAATTCACATTCATATTTTTGAATACTGGGAAAGTTTTTTCTTAATCCATATGGCTAAAATCTTATAGACGACACTCTGTAAGGCTATCATTCTGTAATTATTACAGTTCATCTTATCGCCTTTTTTATGTATTGGCAGATGATAGATTCACACCAAGCCTTGGGCATCAGTCTCTGTGCTTTCTCTTCTTATTTCTGTAGATTGTCTTGCATTTCTTTCTTTGTTCTTCATATTTTCACCTATCCTTCATTCGTCGTGTTTGTAACAATCGTTGCCTGAATTTCTCTCATTTCTTCCTCTCATCATCACACTCTTTATGATACCATTATTTATTATTTCTTCCTCGTTGTAACGGTTGTAATTTAGTAACTACGTTAATTATTGTATTTCCCATACATTTCGCTTTTTCATCGATATCTTGAATTTGGTCAATTTTTTCTAGTTCTTTAGTTATTTCTGTCTCATATTCGTTTCGCGACTTTTCATTTTGTAAATTAATTCTGGGTTTCTTTTTTTGTTTTCCTCTTATTCTATTTATTGGTATCATCTGTTTCATCTTTATACCCACTAGAGAATGGTCTGAGCTCACATCTGTACCTCTGTAGCTTCTCACATCTTTAATAAGATTTCCCATCTCTTTCTTCTATTAATACGTGGTCAATTTCGTTTGTTGCGTTACCACTTGGCGTATTTCATGTGCCTTCTTGTGATCGTAGTAGGTACTCATAATTATCATTCTTCTTCCCATCGCAAAATCTATAATTAGCTTTCCATTCTCACTTGATTCGGTATGTAAACTGTGTTTACCTATTGGTAGTCGAAGATCCAACTGTTGACCTATCTTAGCATTAAAGTCTCCTATTACCATTTTCACATCATATCTTGGTACTTTATCGAATCTTCTTTCAAGTGCTTCGTATAATTGTTCTTCTAATTCCAGTTGTTTATCTTCGGCGAGCACATGTACATTAAATACGGAAATTTTTCCGTATATTGACCTCCCAATCTTATTCTACAAAATCTACTTGTTATCGGTCTAAAAAGTTTTGCTGTGAAAGTGATTTTTACGTGTCAAGAAAAGGTTTTAAAAAGTCCTATTTAGATTGTTAACGTTCTTTATTTTTCTTTTTTTTTTATTATTATATTATTTATTTTTTATTATATTTCTTTTATTACCTACTATATTATTCATTATTCTTCAGATGGCTCTTCCCTTCTCTGCTCTCTCTACATGTCCCACCCTGACTATATTAGAATCCTGCAGCTCACTTGCTATCTCTCTATTAGTTCTTCTTCGATACTGTTCTTCGTTCACCTTTACAGGTCCCAGGATCCTCCCCATCACTTTTCTCTCAAATATCCTGAGTTTTTCTTCTTCTACTTTTGTTAAACTTATCATGCATGGTTTTATAAATTTTAATCTTGATGCTCTTCATTGCATTTTTTTTATTTTTATTTTTTAGCAGGTTTTGGTTGCTATAAAAAGCTCTATTGCCCTACATCACTATATCCTTTACAATTTCTTCTCTTTTATTAGTGTCATTTATCTGTATTCCAAGGTTTTGACAAAATTATGATGGTTTTACATTATAAGATTTTAAGATTGATTATGAACAAGTGCGGGACTTCGTTCTGGCTAGTCGGGTCAACTGTCCGGACACACCTTTTGTGTACCTTTGAGAAGGACGGTGGTAACCTCCATCGATGGTCAGTTTTTAATCTTTTTTTTTGCTAAGATGCCGATGGTGAACATATAAGTTCCATCGCTGTCCAAAAACTAAAAGTAAATAAAATTGTGAATTAAACATGTGAAAAGACTCACACGCGTTAGTAGTCCGACACATACTAGCTAATCATTCAATATAATGGATATTAAGCTTTCTCTGTAGACTGCATCGACTTCATTCGGACTTAAATGTTGCAAACCAAAACTGTATCGCAGCCAATTGCCAATCTGAGGAAGAATTTTGATATGACCCTATACCAAAACTGGCCTAAATGGAACCTAAGCCAATTAATGTAATATTTTCCCAAAGACAATAATTGGGTAATAAACTATATTTGATTATGATTTGTTTTACTTTAATGTTTTAGTGATCTTATCCGATACAGTGGCTTCAGAAATTATTAATACCCTCCTATTAGATCACTGACGGTAGACCAAAAAAAAGAGCAAATTTCGGAAAAATTCACATGTTTCTGATTTTGTGGTATGTTATTAAGGTACCTACCCGTAGGGTAAAACCAAGTTTGCAGCTTTGAAAGACCTGTGCTAACTTCGTGGTGATCAAAAAACTTCGAAATTTTTTCACTCACTCTAGTTTTTGGCCCAAAACTCCTATAAAAAGATGTTTTCTACGGAAGAAGTCATTTAATCCTTTTTAGATTCTATGAATATTTCCTGCAATTTGAGCCCACCTGTAATTTTTTGGGTGTAATACCACATGGATCATTAAGTCCCGGGACTGACACATAGATTGCGCCGCCAAAGCCATGATGTTTTTGTTTTCGGTAGTACCAATCTTCAGAAGGTACGTGTAAAAATTGCATGACATTTGGCTCAGTCATTGTCGAGATATTGAAAGTTAAGTGAAGCGATTTTTGTTATTCTGTAAACAATGAATCAAAAAGAATTTCGTGTGTCAATCAAACACTGATTTTTGATAGGGAAAAATACTGTTCAAGCTCGGCAATGGCTTGAAATGTGTTACCGGGTAATTCCCCAACGAAAACAACCATTTGCCGATGGTATGCAAATTCTAAACGCGGTCGAACGAACACTGAAGAAGCGGAGTGCCCAGGTCATCCAATTGAGGTGGCTACCCCCAAAAAACCAAAAAATTTCTGAAAATCAATTTGTGCAATCGAAAAGTAAAGTTGCAAGAGATAGCTGACATTCTAAAAATATCAAAAAACACCGTGTTTGAAGTTGTGCATGAAAATTTAAATGGGCGTCCATAGGATCTTTTTCAGGGAGGGGCAAAATCCAAAAAACCAAAAAGAAAAAAAAGGAAAAAAAATTCTTAAATTTGTACTTTGTAATTATTTAAAAACAAATTTTTAGAAAGTTTTAAAAATCTATGTCGCGTGGGAATAATATTTAATGTTTAAAAAATATTTGAGTAGAGAGCCAAAGGGGGCAGCTGCCCCCTTTGCCCCACCCCCCCAATGGACGCCCATGGGTGCCGCGTTTGCTCACATTTGCTCGATGAAAACGATGGTGAAATTGAATGATCTGCGATTCGAATTGCTTCCACACCCCACATATTCACCAGATCTGGCTTTATCAGACTTCTACTTGTTTGCAGATCTTAAAAAGAGGCTACAGGGTAAGAGATTTAGCTGCGATAATGAGGTTATAGCTGCAACTGAAGCCGATTTTGAGGTCAAAGACAAATCGTTCTATAAGAAAAGCATCGAAAGTTTAGAAAAACATTGGAATGCTTGTATTGCTATGAAAGGTGACAGTGTTGATGAATAAAGTTGAATTAAAAAAAAAAATGTTTTATCATTAATTAGTCCTGGGACTTAATGACCCATATGTTAGATTTTAAGTTACAAAACCTCAAAAATTGAATTTTTTCCCAAAAACTTCAAAATTTTAATTTTTGTCGTCTGTCGGGCTAAATATTACTTATTCTGCGAGAAAATCCATTGAATATGAAGTTTAAAGTAGTTATTTTTCTTTAATTTAAGCCCTAAACGAAGTCTATATAAGCCTACCAGGTACCTCGTTATCTTAGAAAAACAAAAATTGGGGAAATCGGGGTAGGGACAGGAATTATTGGAACCTGACGATTTGCGAATTCACAATTCCGCAACTTCTTCTCAATCAAAATCGGAATCTCAGGTTCATCCCTGGGATGAGAAGGTGATGGGGTGGACGTCAGTGCCGTCGATTTCAACGGGAACGACGTTCATATAAGTTTTGCCTTGACAGAACTTGCCCAAAACAGAACACTTTAGCCCTGCTTTTTGGCATGAGCAAGTTGCTCCCTTTGCCGCATTTGCAAGAAAGGAATTTCAAAAGAGTTTGTCGGGCAGAGTCTGTAGGGAAGAAGTCCCTGGTTGCTTCTACTCCAACCCTAGTTGGATGGGTCCCTATCTACCCCAAACTACTTCTGCACCTAGTGATACGTGCGATAGCTTTGTTGAGCAGCAGCGTTTTTGGTTGGGGGCAGAAGAGCCAGATGCACCCTTGGCGTTGGCTGCACTTCTTACGAATAAATCGGAGAGTGTTGAGGTCGTCTTCAGAGTCCTCTCCATGCAGGACCACCAGGAACTTTCTCGCGGATAACTCAATTTGTTCGTTGGTGGTGTCAGACTGCAGGAATTTCTTGGTCTTTTCCACAATGTGCTAATTTTTCTGGAAGACAGTCATCATTTTCATTTTTCCTTGCCGGATAAGGACAGAGGTGATGTTACAGCCGGTAAATGTGTGGAGGAACATTTCAAATTCAGGGCAGAGTGACAAACCCCGTCAACTGTTGACAACCAGCTTCACCCTGCCACGTTTCTGGAAGAACACGTTTTCAAAGTTGGAGCCCAATCCATTTAGGAGAACCAGTAGATCCACATCCTCTCCAATGATGACAACTATTTCATATGAAATTCTCTACTCCTGGGCTTTCTGCACAATTAAGCAGTCAGCAGTCTGCTTGTTTGGTGGTAATTCCCCGGTTTTCCATTCCGCTGCGGAGGAACTCGATCAGGCGTAGCTTGTTTTTTCCACTGCGAAGAAGTTTTTCTCGAGGTACATTTTCGAAAATGACATCACTTTCACTGCAACATTCATTCCATGGAGATTAAATGTTTAGATAATGTTTTTCTCAAATTTTGTTTTTTTAAGATAACGAGGTTGCTGTTAGGTCTACAGACTTTGTTCTGGACTTAAATTAAAGCCAAATAAGTGCTCTAAAACTTTATATTTAATAAATTTTCTCGTAAAATAAGAATTACAGCCAATATTTAGCCCGACAGACGACAAAAACTGAAATTTTGAACTTTTTGGGAGAAAAATCAAATTTTTGAGTTTCTGTATCTTAGAATCTATTGAACCTAAAAAATGGGGGTAGGCTTAAATTGTAGCAAATGTTCACAGATTCAAAAAATGGTGAAATGATATATATATTATATATCGTGGATTATTTTATGTTGAGCTACGTTTGTTAATATCGGCGCAGCGCATGTTTAGTCTTAGGTAGTACTTCACTCAACTTTCGAGCATTTGGACGCTTGAAGTTACAATTGTTATAAAAGTTTCTTTTCTGTGAATATAATATCATTAAAATAAATACTTATTTTAAATACAAGTGCCTAGCCTAATTCAACATACAGTCTACTAGCTACAATCGCCGTTTAGGGTGCAATCCAAACAAGCACTCTTTTAGGAGTTTTAGACCAAGCTAGAAAATAGATTTTTATATGAGAAACAAAGTCTTGAAAAGGTACGATTTACATTATTAACATAGGAGTGTATTAATAATTTTTGGAACCACTGTATCTGTCATTAAACAGAAGGATGAACCAGCAGTGTGGTGTATGTCTTAAATCAACGGGCTACGAAGCGGTCAAGTGCTACGAACATCGGTAATTCATGTTTATAAGTTAGTATCTGCAGCCATCAACAACAATCAGGATTATTTGAACCTTGCAAGGTAGTAAATTTATTTGGCCATTATTAATTCAGATCTGATAATCTTCGTATATTTAGTTTAATTTTAAGAAAACGCTGACGCCTCTACAAACAAAAACACATTTATTTAACATTATATCATCAATTATTTTAAACATTTCTAAACTACGTACCTGTAAATATTCCGATAATAGATTTGGTTTCTATCAATTTGTTTCGTGTTTGTTGAAAGTGAACCTTGGTAAACTTAAGCACCATTTTAAGATTGAGGTTAAGTGTCGAGTAAGTAAAGCTAACGACGTACGAAATTAGATAAGGGAGATTACACATCAACGATATTGGCTCTGAACACCAAGTATATTCTATAAATTTTTGACGCTTAACGTCAGACTCAATTGAAACTAATATCCCTGCTTTAAGGTCCATCTCACTATATATATTTGGACGAAACTTCCACTGGACTTAGCGTCCGGTAACGATGAATCGCCCTAGAATCGCTTCTAACGCCTCTTCTTCGACACCAGATAGAAGTTTTTCTTCTTGGTTTTTACACATTTCTAGATTTACTTTTCAATACAAAAAACAGAATAAAACGAAATTTGTTTATAAACAAACTCTATAGCAACCGACGGAGATACCAAAGTATATGTTTGTTTTATTATAAAATAAAAGCTGTCAATAATTAAATTTGTAATTGGGATAAATGTTTTCTTTAACATCTGCTATAGAAAAAAATTAAATTCTATATATACAACGATAAAACTCGCGACTTCGACGCTAATAAATTAACAATTTTCGCCAGTCGATTAATTTCAATTTTATCGTCTTGTATAGAAAATAACTATTAATACAAATAAAACAATTCAAATATATACAGATATTAGATACAAGTAATAATTAATAATCGTTAGGCTAATTTTGTTATTTTCAATAACAGAAAGTCGCTGAGGTACACATTATTACTACTAAATTTATTTGTTATAGATAACGGGGTACATATTTATTTTCTTCTTCTGAATATTAATATATGTGTTTTTAATCTATTCTGATGCTTTGCTTAAGGGAAATTAGGCATAAACATATGTACTTAGGGGGTTGTTTACTTATAGTTAAACAACATGGAATACTGAAAAAGTTATTAATGTAATTTAGTTGTACGAGTTAGATTGTCCGCAAGATGTCGAAACATATTTTCAGGCAAAATTGTATTTCATGCGTTTTGGGTCTATTATTCAAATACAGTTCGGTTATAGGTGTACCACCTTTTACAATTAGTTGTAATCATAAGAGACATATTCTGCGATTAAATATCAATTCGTTAAAGGCTTTTCTATGCTCAGCTTCTCTTGTTGTGAGTTTCATGATATTCTCTATAATTAATTGTGGGCTTAACATTATCAACGACATTAAAACCTCTAAAAGTGTTATTGAGGTTTTATTTAGATTTCCTTCCTTCTTTTTGTTTTTGGGGACGATTTCTTGCATATTTAATGGACTTTTGAAGGGGCATCACTGTCGCCGTTCACTTGAATTACTCCAGGATAGTATTGAAGTGTTTCGAGAATCAAAATTTATGGTATTGCTGACAACAAAGGATATCGCACGTTTAAGATTCTACAATTATTTGCCATTTTTGTTATTGCTGTTTACATCGACTGCATTGTGCGTACTTATAATCTTTCATATTGAAGAAACACATTTTAATATTGCAGAAAAACTGGGAATGCTCGTCTGTGTTTATGTTGATACCTGTGTATGTTACTTTATCTATATTCCATACAATTTTATCATTTTTCTTTACGAAAGTTATCAATACCAATTAATATGTCACTTACGCAACAATTTGAAATTTCCGTATTTCAAAAATCTACATAAACATCTGAAAATTGTTAACAACAAATTTGTCAAGTTAAATACATCAGAATCTATTGCGCCGTATATTCGATTTCATTCCCAGCTCGTTGTTGCTAGTCGATCATTGAATGACTGTCTTAATCCAGCTCTGTTAACTGTAGTGATTGCCTATATATTTGGTCAAGGTGCTCTTTACCTTCAATATATTTTAAGAATAATATTAAATCAACCAATTGTTTTGGTTAAATTCAAAAAATATAAGAATAATACAATACGTAGAAAATCAAAATTCAAAAAATTTAAAAAGGAGACAATTAACACATAACAGGTCTGGATTAAGAAAATTTGAAAAAATGAAAATTTCGTAATACGAAGTACAATATAACGTTATTTCATGGTTATTGCCATTCTTCAGTTGCACGCATCGATTACGATTACATTGTAAAATAAGAAGAAAAATTTTTCAAACTAAACAAAATTATCGACTAAATTGTACAAAATTGACTTACCATAACCTCCAAAGATTATCAAAACTGAACTTGTTACATGAGGTATGAATAATTTAAAAATGATTTGAACTAAGAAATTCGTTTACCTAGCACTGCTAGTTTGAAATCCGAAGGCACTGCCCTCTTAATATGATTTCTAAAAACTTTGAAAAAATTTTTCAAAATTCAAAAATTTACCACGTTTTTTAACCGTGAGGCGTAAAACTAGAAAAAGAACTCAAAATAAAAAATTTTAAGTAAATTTGTGGTTTTTAGTATGTATTTATGGTTAAATTCAAAAAATATAAGAATAATACAATACGTAGAAAATCAAAATTCAAAAAATTTAAAAAGGAGACAATTAACACATAACAGGTCTGGATTAAGAAAATTTGAAAAAATGAAAATTTCGTAATACGAAGTACAATATAACGTTATTTCATGGTTATTGCCATTCTTTAACCATAAATACATACTAAAAACCACAAATTTACTTAAAATTTTTTATTTTGAGTTCTTTTTCTAGTTTTACGCCTCACGGTTAAAAAACGTGGTAAATTTTTGAATTTTGAAAAATTTTTTCAAAGTTTTTAGAAATCATATTAAGAGGGCAGTGCCTTCGGATTTCAAACTAGCAGTGCTAGGTAAACGAATTTCTTAGTTCAAATCATTTTTAAATTATTCATACCTCATGTAACAAGTTCAGTTTTGATAATCTTTGGAGGTTATGGTAAGTCAATTTTGTACAATTTAGTCGATAATTTTGTTTAGTTTGAAAAATTTTTCTTCTTATTTTACAATGTAATCGTAATCGATGCGTGCAACTGAAGAATGGCAATAACCATGAAATAACGTTATATTGTACTTCGTATTACGAAATTTTCATTTTTTCAAATTTTCTTAATCCAGACCTGTTATGTGTTAATTGTCTCCTTTTTAAATTTTTTGAATTTTGATTTTCTACGTATTGTATTATTCTTATATTTTTTGAATTTAACCATAAATACATACTAAAAACCACAAATTTACTTAAAATTTTTTATTTTGAGTTCTTTTTCTAATTGTTTTGGATTGGACACCTTTTATTTTTTACTTGTTCCTGATTTCGGCAATATTGTGGATCAGCTATACTATCGTCATTATTTGGAAATTGGAAAAAATAGTGAGTAATTGTTTAATAAATTATTAGGTTTTGTTTTTAATAATTAATATTTTAATCAATTATACAAAGTTATGTTTAAAACGATTCACCTTATATTAAAGGTCGTTTAAAGAGCTATCTTTTTACGCAAAAGAAAAATATATTAGATACTAGATGATACTAGATGAATTTCCAAAGTTTTCACAAGCAATTGAAATTAATTAATGATTTAATTTTAAACTCTTTGATAAATATAGTACTTGTTAATTTCAGAACAACAACATTGTTTCGTTCTTGTCTAAATATCCCGTGAGCAGTTTGTCTCAAGAGGATGCTAATCTGGTTAGTTTCAACTATTTTTCCTGTTATTTCAACACAGAATATTTATTTTCAATTTAGTTATATTTACTACTATTTATATTATGATTATTTCAGTTGGAGGGTTATACGCGAATACTAAAATGCCAAAGATTAGTACTTAACGGATCAAATATTCTTAGTTGTACACTCCCGGTATTTGCATCTGTAAGTACGTTTTTCAAATTTATTCTTTTGTTTAAAATTATTTTTGTAGGTATTTGGTGGAATACTGACGACAATTTCTGTAGCAATGCAATTTATACTTTTAAAAATGTAACACTCGATTTGAACACTTGCATAAATGCACAATTTTAGAAAACTCTTATGCAATTAGAATAATAATGTTTAGAATATTAATACTTGCACTAAATATTTGTCACCAAAGTACTTTTTATAATATAATATACGCTGATTCCGAGCCGCATATCAACTGATTCAGCGCTGAATATCAACTGATTAAGCATTTTGAACAGCTGACGCAGCGCAATTTCAGTTGGTTTTCGGCCGCCAAATTAGCAATTCAGCTTCTGACGTTATTAAAAATCAGCAGTAATCAGCAAAAGTAATTTAAAAAAATTAAAATTCAACATAACATCTTCTGACACAAAATTTTATAAAGTAGATAAATAAATTGGTACTTCTGTCACAATACATATCCAAAGCTTGGACAACAGATTTGATCAGATCAGATAATGATTTTTTATCTCTTTAGGGTAAGCGCTGTATATGTACTGTGAAAGAAGTATCTATCTCTTATAATTTATACAACCAAACTTGAAAACGAAATTGTCTATAAAACAGCCTTTGCATTGTTTTGCGCAAAGTTATTTAAAATTGTACACAATATTAGCTTTAGCTTTCATCGCACAAATAAAAATACAAAGTTGGATTTTTTACAAAGAATTATTTCCATGTTTAGACCTAAAGAAATGCTTAACAATTGATTTGCACATATATAATCGATATTTTTAAATGTTTTTATCAGGTGTACAGATATGAAATGCGGTTCATTTTTCGTAAACATCACGTTGACATCGGAAGAATGATAAAGAGTGGTTTATTCAAAGAGTACTCCATTGTTCCATCTTTTGGACAATTTGTGGATGGCACGCCAGTAAAAATGTTTCTTTTTTGCCTCGAACAATTCGGTATCCCGTCAAAACGTCGCGGACATTTGGTCGCGCGACATTTGGTCGCGGTGATTTGGACGCGCGACAATTGGACGCATACAACAATTGGACGAGCGTCAATTGGACGCATACGACAATTGGACGCCGAAATTTGGACGCGCGTCAATTAGACGCATGTAACAATTTGGTGATGCGACAATTGGACGCGGATATTTGGACGCGCGACAATTGGACTCACCGATGGTGTATTATGGTATTAATGGCTTTTGATGAAAAATAACCTCAAATCCCAAATAATAAAACAGCTCGAATTATCTTAAGGTTATAGCCAAAGTTATAACATTTAACCCCTATATGAAAACTCAATTATATCTTGTTATTGCCCGGAAATCATGTTTTTAAGTAGTTATAGTGAATTATTCCTATTATAGATAAAATTTACGAGGAATCGCGCACAACTTCCAGCTGCAGATTTAAAAGCATGATTTTTTTTTATTATGTAATAAAATGTTGTAAATTTGATAAAAAATTTGTTGATTACGTTACAAAAAATTGATAACATTATTTCTTATTTACTTCTTGTAGTTTATTATTTATAAGTAAATTTTATATCTATTATATTTATGTCAATTTAATGCATTATGTTCAATTGTCGCATGAGCCAAATATCGCATGCGTCCAAATATCCGCGTCCAATTGTCGTATCACCAAATTGTTACATGCGTCTAATTGACTCACGTCCAAATTTCGGCGTCCAATTGTCGTATGCGTCCAATTGACGCGCGTCCAATTGTTGTATGCGTCCAATTGTCGCGCGTCCAAATAACTGCGTCCAAATGTCGCACGACCAAATATCCGCGACGTTTTGACGTGGATCCAACAATTCATAGAGCCATATTTGTACATCTTTGTACGAACCAAAGAACTCCCCAACAAGTGCGTGACCTATCGATGCAAACAAGTGGTAATTGTAAAGAGCCAAATTTGGTGAGTAAATTGCATAGCCCAACACCTCTCAGTTCCTTCCAACGTATCTTAAACTGGTTTTGCCGTATGTGGTGGATTATTATCATTGAGAAAAAAAACCTTGTGGTTCTAGTCGTTTTTTGAGCAGTAAACGATTCAATTTGATCAATTGTTGTTGGTATTGTTTGGACCTAAATCTAGATACCGACGAGAGTGCACACAAGCAGGAATGATACCTTAGCTAGGCAAGTTACTAAAAAACTTGTCATTAGGAATAAACAAGAGTTCCTACAATCATTCACCAAGACCACACGTATTTTCGTTGGCTCTCCATTTATATTATTTCATCGTTTTGTATTCAAGTATTATTTCATGTAACAACCATTCGTAATTAACAATATACTAAATTATTGTTGTACTAAGTTTAATAAAATATTTACAAGTGAATTCTCAAGAAGTTTCCAATCACAAGCAAAAAACAAGTTACGACTAGGTATGGCAACTTAACATCGTTATACCTAGCCCTTAAATGTTTCTCAAATCCGCATTTCATACTTGTACACCTGGTAAACAAAATTTAAAATATTATATCTACATTTTAACACTTGAAATTAAATAAAGAAATGTGATTTTAATTTAATGATATTATTTACCTATCCTGAAATTTTACACCAACATTTATATATGTTACGGTCAATGATGACAATTCGGCCATTAACTTCAATGGCCGGACAATAACGTCAATGCCCAGCTTAGTTGGGCATTAACGTCATTGACCGGTCATTGACGTCAATGACCATGCATTTTGGGCAATGTTGACATTTAAAATTTTATATGTGGTTTTTATGTCAGTAATGACTTTAATGGCATATACAGGGTCGGCAATGATTTCGCCGAGTTCAGGCTTTTTTGGAGAGGTTCGGGCCTCCCAGTCGAGGTGGATTGATTTCAGGGATGTTTTTAGCTAGTAAAAAAGCTTTTCTTTCGGGAGCTTTCTATAAAAATATATATAAAAAAATTAAAATATATTAATTTAATTAAATTAAATTAATATTTTCTCCGGGCCGTTTTGATTGATGCTACCTCGAAGAATCACGGATCTAACCTAAAATGAGTTTGCGTTTGTCTAAATTAAATAAAAATCCCTATACACTTATGAAGCCGTGAAAAGAGCAGAGTTGCTATCATTTATACGGAAAAACGCGTGCACGACAAATAATTGTCCATATCATCATTGTCCAATCCATTTTGGCCATTATCGTCATTGACAGGCCAAAGACGTAAATATTACAATCATCTGAAAATATTTACATCATTGCCCACTGGCCATTGACGTCAATGCCCAATTTACGTCATTGACCGTAACATATTGTAGCTCGTTTAAAAACTGTGTTTTATTTGTGTCCTGTAGCTGAATATTGATAATTCTAATTTATATTGTCGGGATATTTTATAAAAAAAATTAATTCTTCATAAAACCTCTCCTACACTTTGGTTTTGCTCCGGCTAGCTCAGTTGGGATTCCAAAAAGACGTAGTGAACTTTATTTATTTTGCCCCTCGTTCTGACTCCAAAAATTTTCCAATACTATCCAACAGCTCTTCAAATAAAATAATTTTAAATTATTAGCGTCTAACAAAATTTTTATATTAAATTTTATAAATGGAAAAATCGACGGTCAACTTCACGTGGCGACGAGCGTCTCGCGGCAGATCTGATCTTGGCTGCGAGACGGTAGCGACATCTATACTGCGGTGATGTAAACCGATCTTAGCCGGTGACGTTTAGAAATTAGAAATGAGGTTAGAGTGTTGTAAATCTCAAACTTTTTTTTGAATACAGGGATTAGTATAATTATACAGTGATTTTCTAATCACTTATGATAAATAATTTAATAATAATTTTGACAAAATTATAAATACAATGAATCAATCAAATATCATTTAATTGAAAAACAGAAGAAGAAATTAATGCAAATGAAAATATAGAAAAAGAAGAAAATTAATGAAGTAACAAAATTTAATAAACCAACAATTATTATTGTTGAAGCGAAAAAAATATTGTCGGCTTACAAGGAAAACACACTAATGCTCGATTTCTTCTCCTTGAGATATCTATCCGATAAGTATAACTATAAGTATAAGGTTAACGTATTGGAGTATTGGTTATTCTTCTCAAAGGGAAACAATCGAGCATATATCACTTTTTTTCATTTTTGATTTATTGACACTATCTTATATATTTTCTTCCATTCCATTGACTGGTAAAATCTTTAAGTCATGTTTTTATGTAAAGGGTATAGCAGGGTTTATATGGGAAATCTGGCCTTGCGGCTTTTTCGACTCGTACTTGGGGGATCGTTTTGGTATCAAATAAAAGTAATTCTGCCAAAATTTCAGCTTTTTATCTTAATTGTTTTCGAGTTTTTCAAAAAAACCTCCTTATTCGATTTTATTTTCTTTTATATAGTAAAATTCAAAATTCTTCTTTTTCTTCTTCGCGTTATTGTAAATTCAAAATCACAAATTTAGCTATTAACCAATTAGTCCAGTCAATATGTACAAAATAAATCGCTGAAATTGCATTAATTATAAGAAGCAATTTTTTTTCTCCAATCGATAGGGGCGGTCATTAGTAGTCTAAAACAAAAAACTCGGGAAAATCGCCATCTTGCTTTTTCCGCCATTTTAAATTTACGGGTTGATTTTTGTTTATTTATTAAATAACTCGATTATTTTCAACTTTACGGTAAAAATGCTAAGAACCAAACTTGTTGGAAATTTAATTTTCCATACTTTTTGTCATAATTCCCATAAATACAATGAAAACGATATCCGTCGCAGAAAAGCTCAAAAATATATCGATTTTTATTAGTTGAATTCATTTGTTATATTGAAGTTTTTAATATTATACAAATTACACAAATAAAAGATTTGATTTGACTCTAAATGGTTTTCCACTAATGGAGAAACCCCCTCAGTGTAGTTGTTCTATGATTGCGATAAGTTGTGAGCAACTGCTTCTGAGGGAATAGCATTTAAAAATTTGAATGCAATACTTCAGATAGTATATGCAACAAAAATCAAAATTTCCTCCAGTTGAGATTCCTTTTCATTTTTGCATATCGAGTTCGGAAAAAATATTATAATTGAGATTATTGGTAAATTTATCACGGAAAAACGCTATCCTTTTCCTGCGATAAAAAATATTAACAATGCTAAATACATAATCGTTAACCTAATTTTGATATTTTCAATAACAGAAAGCCATTGGGGGGAGGCAGGTACATATTATAACTAGTAAATTTATTTGTTCTAGATAACGGAGTACATTTTTTTCTTTTTTTGAAGGGGTATGACAGTCGCCGTACTTTTGAATTACTACAGGATGGTTTTGAAGTGTTCCGAGAATCAAAATTTATGGTATTGCTGACAATAAAGGATATTGCACATTTAAGATTCTACAATTATTTGCCATTTATGTTATTGCTCTCTTCGTCGACTGCATTGTGCGTACTAATATTCTTTCAAATTAAAGAACCACATTTAAGTATTGCGGAAAAACTGGGAATACTAGTCAGTGTTTATGTTGATACCTGCGTATGTTTTCTTGTTTATTTTCTATACAGTTTCATCCTGTTTCTTTATAAAAGTTGTCAATACTATTTAATATGTCACTTACGCAACAATTTAAAATTTCCGTATTACAAAGATTTACATAAACATCTGACAATTGTTAACAACAAATTTGTTAAGTTAAATACAGCAAAATCTATTGCGCCGTATATTCGATTTCATTCCCAGCTCGTTGTTGCTAGTCGATTACTCAATGAGTGTCTAAATCCAGCTCTGTTAACTACAGTGGTTATCTTTATATTGGCTCAAGATGCTCTTTATCTTCAATTAATTTTAACGTTTACATTAAATCAATCAATTGTTTTGGATTTGAAGCTTTTTACTTCATATTTGATAATGATTTTGTCAATATTATCGTTACTGTTTAGAAACTGGAAAATATAGTAAGTAACTGTTTAATAAATAATTTAATCAATGTATCTAAATAGGATTTGTTTAAAGTTATGTTTAAAAGATTCACTTTATATTAAAGATCGTTCTAGATGAACGATGAATTAGATGAATTTCCCAAGTTTTCACAAGCATTTCAAGTAAAATTATAATTTAATTTCAAACTCTAACTTTAATAAATATAAATAGTACTTCAGAACTACAACATGGTATCGTTCTTGTCGAAATATCCCGTGAGCAGTTTGTCTCAAGAGGATGCAAATCTGTTTAGTTTCAACTATTTTTCCAGTTATTTCAACACAGAAATTTTATTTTCAATTTAGTTATATTCACTATTCATATTATGGTTATTTCAGTTGGAGGGTTATATGCGACTACTAAAATGCTAAGAATTAGTACTTAACGGATCAAATATTCTTAGTTGTACACTTCCGGTATTTGCATCTGTAAGAACGTTTTTCAAATTTATAGTTTTGTTTCAAATAATTTTTGTAGGTATTTGGTGGAATAATGACGACAATTTCTGTAGCAATACAATTTATACTTTTAAAAATTATGCTTAAAAAAATGCACTATTTTAGAAAACTCTCATGCAACTAGAATAATAATGTTTGGAATGTTAATACTTGCACTAAATATCTGTCACCAAAGTACTATTTATAATATTATAATATAAGCTGATTCGGCGCCGACCATTAGTTGATTCAGAGTTGAATATCAGTTGATTAAACATTTTGAACAGCTGACGCAGCGCAATTTCAGTTGGTTTTCAGTCGCCAAATTAGCAATTCAGCTTATAACGTTATTAAAAATCAGCAGTTGACACAGGGTGCTTGCAGTTGATATTCCGCACAAAGTGTTACTTGGGATTGAGTGAAATAATTTATTTTTAAAAGTTTTTGGCGAGTTAGATAATTATAGAATAAAAAAATTAATTTAAAGAAATTAAAATTCAGTATAAGTATCTGGACGCAAGATTTCATAAAGTAATAAATTGGTACTTCTGTCACAATACATATCCAAAGCTTGGACAACAGATTAGCTTGATAAGATTACTTTTTATCGCTTTAGGATAACATCGAAGCCGTCAATATAATATTGTTGTGTGATCCCGGATTTATCTGCATTTGTTTCGTATTCAGAAGACGTTTGATTTACCATTTCTTCGTATCAAGCGCTGTATGTGCATTGTGAAAGAAGAGTCTATTTTGTATAAATTATGCAACCAAATTTCAGAACGAAATTAACCAAGTTACATATAGCTCTCAATAAAGCTTAGCTCTGAAACTCTATCCTCGGAGGTAACATACCTGCGATGAGGGAAAAGTCCCTTGGGACTTTTCCCGACAAATCTCAGGTATGTTTACCCGAGAACATCGCGAGAGGTTCTTTTTCAATAGTAAATCGAGTAGCTCCGAGCAACATCACGAGAACATCGCGAGAGGTTCGTTTTTTAATAGCGTGCGGGACAAATCCCTCCGAGCAACACGCGAGTGATGTTCTCGACAGAGGACAGCCCGAGGTCATGACAAACGGGATTTATCCTAGCCTAAAAGTGGAAGAAGCATGCCTACGGACAGCTTATTTCTCAGAATTGTAGCAACGGGGGGTATTGGAAAAAATTATTCTGGAATTAAAAATTTCGTACCACTCTATAAGACAATCCGCTTTTATTAAGGGGAAGTTTAGAATCCGTTAATTGCAGAACTTTTGAATGTGTAGGAACTTTATATTAGGGTATCCAGTCATTTGGCTCACAGCCATTTGACCGACAATTATTTGTACTAATATCTGATGCGCTTAGGAGTCGTTCATGTATTACTTAAGACTTTTTTTCCTACTTTTAGACTAGACGTCTGAGATTATTATATTACGGTCAATGATGACAATTCGGCCATTAACGTTAATGGCCGGACAATAACGTTGTGGCGGTAGATACCACATCACTAAATTTTACTTTTTAGTTTTAAGTCCATTTTATTGTTTCGATTTTTAATAATCAAGTTGTATATAAGTTAAGTTTTAATTATAAATAATTTAAAATATTAATCAAGTTATAAAAAATAACAACAAAAATTAGATTGTCAAAAAATTGTTTTCGATAATAACGCATATAAAATTAATAAAAGATGTTATTTAAACAACTGTGGATTTAATTTAATTGACAAAACCACAACGAAGAAAACACATCCTAATCCACAATTAAATTTATTTTAGATAAAAAATTTAAAAATTATGTATAACAATATCTATAATGTCGAAGCATCAACAACAAATACAGAAGATAAAGAACCGCAGATTAATGCAGTGCAAGTACGAGTACAACCTTTTTGGCGTGAAAACCCAGCACTATGGTTCAAACAGTTACAAGCACAATTTGAGTTAAGTCGTATTACTGCCGATAGAACAAAATACAATACTCTGGTAGCTAATATTGAAAGTAGTGTTCTTAATCAGGTTAGTGACATAATTGCAAATCCACCTTTAATCGACATGTATGAAACGTTAAAAGCGCGTTTATTGGAATGTTATTCGGACTCGGAACAAAGTCGTTTAAACAAACTTTTAAATAATTTATCAATCGGGAATCGCAAACCATCACATCTGCTGAGAGAAATGCGAGAACTGGCAGGTAATGATTTTGGCAACTCCGCCATCAAATCGCTGTGGTTACAACGACTTCCACCACAAATGCAAGCTATACTTTCGATCAGTGATGATAATCTCGAAAAATTAGCCAGCATGGCAGACAAGATATCCGACGTGTCAACTAATGATATATTTTCGGTGACATCAACATCTAACAATACTAAAAATAATGATTTCTTTGTAAAACAATCACAAGATATTATAATTGAGCAAATAGCAGCTCTAACTAAACGTGTGGACAATTTGTGTCACTTGAGATCGCGTTCACGTTCACAAAGCAACAGTAAATACAGGTCCAGATCAAAATCAAATCAAAATGATAAAGATATGTGTTGGTATCGTGCAAATTATAAAGATAAACCTAAGAAATGTATTCTACCATGCACATTTAAAAAGCAATTCGGAAAACTAGTTGGCCACTTGGTTTCGGCGGCTACTGATGTGAGCCAACATACCCGCCGTCTTTTTGTTACTGACAAAAATACAAATGTTTCATTTTTAGTTGATTCAGGAGCTGACGTTTCTGTCATACCTAAATCAATTAGCGGAATAGACTTATTTAATACACCTTTTAAATTATATGCCGCAAACGGCACAACAATTTCTACTTACGGAAAAAAACTTTTAAATTTAAATTTAGGCTTACGAAGAAAATTTAGTTATCCTTTTATTATAGCAGACGTAAATCGAGCCATATTAGGGGCAGATTTTCTTCATAAATTTAACTTAGGGGTAGACCTTCGTCGAAAACGTTTAATTGATAACAGCACTACATTAAGTGTTTCTGGAAAGATAAGCCACGATTATTTTCCTAAGCTTTCAACAATTTCATATAATGACAATTCTGTATTCCAAGAATTGCTGAAAGAATTTAAAAATTTAACGAAAACAACCGATGAACATACATCAGTCCCGCATAACATTGAACATACTATTACTACAAACGGTCCACCAGTTTTTGCTAAAGCTAGACGACTAGCGCCAGAAAAACTTAAAGTAGCTAAAGCTGAATTCGAATACATGTTATCTAAAGGTATATGTCGGCCATCGAAAAGTTCATATGCAAGCCCACTACATCTGGTTCAAAAAAAGAATGGAGATTGGAGACCTTGCGGGAATTACCGGAGACTAAATGCGATTACGGTACCCGATAGGTACCCCATTCCTCACATACAGGATTTTACACAAAATATTCACGGATCAAAATTTTTTACCACATTAGATTTAGTCAGAGCTTATCATCACATTCCAGTATCGTTTTCAGACATAGAAAAAACAGCAATTATAACACCATTTGGCCTATTTGAATTTCCACGTATGAGTTTTGGTTTAAGAAACGCCGCTCAAAGTTTTCAAAGATTTATGCATCGCGTTTTGCAAGGATTAGAGTTTTGTTACGTTTATATAGACGATTTATTAATAACTTCAAAATCATTAGAACAACATTTAGAACATCTCAGAATAATTTTCGAACGCTTGTCCGAATGTGGCATTAACATTAATGTTGATAAATGCGTATTTGGTCAAAGCAGGGTTAATTTTTTGGGACACAGCTTATCTGAAAATGGTATCGAACCACTACAACATAAAATTGACGCAATAACAAATTACCCAAAACCGGACACGATTAAAAGTCTCCGAAGATTTTTAGGCATTATAAATTTATACCGTCGTTTCTTACCCTAAGCAACAACTACACAAGCTAAATTAAATGCTTTAATAGGTAAAGGTAAAAAGAACGACAAAACAAAAATTATTTGGACAGAAGAATTAGATGAAGCTTTTCAAAATTCAAAAAATCTTCTTACCAGCACTTCTCTTCTAGCACACCCTGACTCAACAACAGAATGGTCTATCACGACCAATGCATCTGATATTGCAGTCGGTGCAGTGTTGCAACAAATGTCCGAAAAAGGTTGGAAACCACTCGCTTACTTTTCAAAAAAAATTAATCCAGCACAACAAAAGTACAGTGTGTACGATCGAGAATTACTAGCGATTTATTTCGCGATTAAGTATTTTAGACAAATGATAGAAGGACGAAACTTTGTCATGTACACCGATCACAAACCACTTACAACAGCATTTCTTCAGAATCCAGAAAAAGCATCACCTCGACAACTTCGACACCTTGACTTAATTGGTCAATTTTCTACAAACATCAAATACATTTCGGGTGTTGACAACACTGTTGCCGATGCATTATCAAGAGTAGAAGCTATTTCATTTCTTAACGTTTTTGATTTTAACAAAATGTCTGAAGAACAAGAATCCGACAAAGACTTTCAACGCTTTAAAGATTCTAAATCAATGCAAATTGAAAAATGTCAGATTCTTGGCTCTACAAACACAATTTTTTGTGACACATCAACAGGTGTCAGCCGACCATTTGTACCTTCATCTTTCAGAAACCAAATTTTTAAGCACTTTCACAACATTTCTCATCCTGGTATCAAGGCCACAACAAAACTCATCCGCACACGATTTATTTGGCCAGCAATAAACAAAGACTGGCGACATTGGGCACAAACTTGTTTAAGTTGTCAACGGTCGAAAATTACAAAACACACAACTAGTCCAACAGGATCATTTTTAATACCTAACGAAAGATTTTCAAATGTACACATTGATTTGATAGGTCCAATGCCAAATAGTAACGGTTATTCATACTGCCTAACATGTATTGACAGATACACTAGGTATCTATACTATATAGGTATCTGTACTATATAGGAGGTGATACCATTAACAAATATTACGGCTGAAACGGTAGCATCTGAATTTTACTCAAATTGGATTGCTCGTTTTGGAGTTCCAACACAAATTGTAACGGATCAAGGCAGACAGTTTGAATCTTTTCTATTTCAAGATTTTACCAAAATTCTCGGAATAAAAAAGTTAAGAACATCGCCATATCATCCCGAATCAAACGGTATTATCGAACGTTTACATAGGACTTTAAAAGCAGCAATAAAAGCATACGAAAATACAAACTGGGTTAGCATTTTACCAACAATTTTATTAGGAATGCGAACAACAGTAAAAGAAGATTTGGGCGCATCAGTAGCTGAACTAGGGTATGGATGCACATTAAAGTTGCCAGGTGAATTTTTGCAAGAACAAAATTCGAAATATTTAAACAACCAAAGCGAATTTATTCAAAATTTAAAAAACCATTTTCAAAACATTCAACCTGTATCTACAAAATGTCACACTCAAAAAAAAATATTTATCTTTAAAGAGTTAACCGATTGTTCACATGTTTTAGTTAGAGTTGATTCTGTAAAACAATCACTACAGCAACCGTATATTAATCCATACCGCGTATTAAAACGATTGGAAAAAACTTTCTTACTCGATGTTGGTGGAACCAAATAAATCATATCCATCGATCGGTTAAAACCATGTTTTATTGAAGCAGAGAAAACAACAATTCCACTCAAAACAACCAATAATTGTAACAATGTTAATAACAGTTTGCTTCAAGATAACACAAACATTATCACTACATGTTCCGGAAGAAAAATTACCTTTGCAAACAATGTCGTGCAAGGCATTTATCGGTAACGTTGTCACTGGTGATGGGGTACTGTGGCGGTAGATACCACATCACTAAATTTTACTTTTTAGTTTTAAGTTTATTTTATTGTTTCGATTTTTAATAATCAAGTTGTACATAAGTTAAGTTTTAATTGTAAATAATTTAAAAATATTAATCAAGTTATAAAAAACAACAAAAAGTTAGATTGTCAAAAAATTGTTTTCGATAATAACGCATATAAAATTAATAAAAGATGTTATTTAAACAACTGTGGATTTAATTTAATTGACAAAACCACAACGAAGAAAACCCAACCTAATCCACATATCCATAACTTTGTATAAAATGAACTTAAAATCCTGTTCACTGAAGCTCATTCAGGCTCAAACGAAGTTCTATCGATTGACATTAATTGCATACGTAAATTCAAAATGGGAAGAAAAATTGTAAAACATGTCTACAGCCTCTCCAGTAGTTTTTCGCGAATAACTTTGCGACCTTTGAGGCTCAAACGAAAATAATGGAAGCTCATTGAAGCTCAAGCGATGCTCTAACGTTTGACATCAAATTCATACAAAAATTCGAAAATGGGGGGCCATCATGTCTACAACCCCCCCCCCCCCCCCCACTTGTTTTTTGCGAATAACTTCGCGACCTTTGAGGCTCAAACGAAAATAATAGAAGCTCATTGAGGCTCAAACGATGCTCTAACGATTGACACCAAACTCATCCAAAAATTCGAATGTGGGGGGGCCACTGACATGTACCTCCTGGGCCGCCAATGTGAGTTCGAGTCTCACTCGAGAGTGTTTGTCATGAAAACGATATTGTTACTAATAAAAATAATTTTTTATAAGAGTAGAGTCTTTCCTGTTATTGGGTGTAAACCTGTTGGAAATGTATGATATTATTATTATTGTAATTGTCCAGGGAATTTTTTGGCGTAAACCACATCGACCTGGGAATATTTTTACTTATAGTTAGGGATTGGATTTTTAGGCATTTGCATGGTTTTTTTGCATAAAGTCATGTGAAAATTTTTAAAAGGGAAACCTGTTTTACGCCTTTTTTGGTTGTTTTATGTAGTTTTTATTTTGCCTATAAATGAATATTTTGAGTTTAAGTGCATATTTAGTAGTTTATTGCCTATAAATGCATATTTGCTTATATTGGCATATATTTTGCATATTTAGCAAATCAAATAATAAATTTTTTTTTAATAATAGAAAATAAATAAAATATTTAAAACCAAAGTGAGCCTCATCCTCAAAAAGTTTTATTTCAAAAATATTCCTGTCGATGTCGAATTTCTAAATATCTATTGTACTTTATTTTATTTATTTATTAAAAGTGTCTTAAACTGAAGAAAGTTTGAAAGCGAATTTTAAAAATTTAAAACGAAATAAAACAAATTAATGAAGAAATATAATATAATTTATTGAAAAAGAAAATAAAGATTACTTTTTGTTTTCATTTTAAACGTAGACAAAGTAGTAATTATGATAATATTCTTTTAAATTATTGAATACCATTTGAGATAAGTACTCTATAAAAATAAAAATAATTGATAGTTGCAGTGGCTATTATTCAAATTAGACCAATTAATTTTTTAAGTCAATTTTAAATGTAAGATATTTTCAAACACCTAACTCTTTATTAATGTGTATTCAATCTGTGGAAGTAAAAGTTTAAAAATGGAAGAATATAAAGGAGAAATGATTCAGTTTCCTCTGTCAAAATTAAATAAAATGGGGTTGTTAAGTTCTAATAAACCATCTTTTAAACAAAAATTTGTCCTTATACTTGGAGGATTTGTGTTATCACTATGCCTATTTGCGACGTCTCTCCAATATTTTTATATGAAAAACAATATTTTCGATTTCATTGAAAACACCGAAGCCTTCGGAGGACTTCTTCAGGTAATTTAAAATAATAATTTTTATTTGAAGCTGATAGTGTTTTTCATTTTTCTCTATTATCATAAATAACTACAGTAGAACTCCAATTATCCAAACTTTCCGAATCGCTTTCAGAATTTCTAAAAAAGAATTAAGACGGAAACGTAACTGATATTCTTATTATACGGTTCCATTATTTTTTAATTTTTTTAAATTTTTAATGAAAGCTACATACCTACATACATACAGCAATTAGTAACTAGAATAAAATAAAACCTTTTTGGGAAAAATCCAATTATCCGAATATTCAATTATCCGAATGGGATCCAGTCCTAATTGATTCGGATAATTGGAGTTCTACTGTATTATAATTAAAACCAAAATTAAAATACACATTTTTAAGATTTGTACAAAATTCTGGTGTTCCATTTATTACAACAAACAATACAGGAATTTAATTCAACTTTCGAAACAATTTTGGAATACAGAAAATTGTTCAAAATTGATAAAGAAGGAGGTAGATGGAATATCGAAGAAGATAGTAATTTTTCAAAAAATTTATTTTTACGGTACTTTCATAGTATTGCCTGCGATTACGGTAGCAACATTTTTTGGAAAAAAACTTCCTGTTGGGACTTGGACCATGGAAAATGAAGGAATATTTTATAAACTGGTTTTTGGGTCGTGGATGGTAGTAGTACCATTTGCGGTGTTTTTTGCTACAACTTTTGAAGGATTATTTTTGGGCTTTTGTTATGAAATTAAAACTCAATTCATGATTTTGAGCAATAGGTTCGAAAATTTAAATGTGTCTTGTATACAGAGCTCCGAAGATTTTGATGCCTACAATCAACAACTACGGAATAATATCCAACATCACATATTTTTGACAATGTAAGATTTCAAAATTATTAAGCTAAGCAATCGATAAAATGCAAATTTACAAATTTAGATTTTGATCCAATTAATTTTTTATACTTATTGGAAAATTTTGTTTGCTCAGGTTTTTCAAAGAATTGCAGAAAGCGTATTCTTGGTGTTTTATGGCTCAATGTTTAACAATAGCTCCCATGGTCTGTACGTACATGTATGTTGTTACGGAAATGTAAGCTCATTTATTGCTTCTAAACTGAAAACTATTCGTATTTCTAAGCCGTTGCGAGTTATAAGAGCAATCACCAAGTGATTTTATTTTTCGCGAAAAAATGTCTATTCCAAAAATTCTAGAAATTTTGTTCGACTAACAGTTATTCGACTGCATTTGTTCGACCTGGAATTTTATTCGACATACATTTGTTCGACGAATAACTGTTGGTCGAAAACATTTCGAGATAGTATTTTTAATAAAATTCGATTTAATGTCCGAAAAAAGGACGATATGACTGTTTCGAAATTACGTACGGTCTCTTAAAATGATTTGTGCGAATTGTTTGTATATATTAGATTTTTACAGTGATAGTACATTTCTGATGGTCAGATATGGATTTACTTGTCTAGCGTTAATAGTACAATTTGCTGTTTATTGCGTTCCAGGAACATTTGTTGTAGATGAAGTAAGTATTAAAAAAAAGGGTTTACACTTAGAGGCCTAAAGGTCCTCTCTAACTGGTTTAGGTAAGTAAACAACTTTGACTCTTCACCACTTTTTGGGCCATAGTTAGGTACTTAAACATATGCTATCATTATGCTATCCAGAACCCAACGAAGTACAGTAGAAAAAAGAGGGTGAATCCCCGAGACGCTAATAGCCCAATCAGGATTGCAATCTCCTTTGAAGTTTTCCAGAATGTTTCAGTTTCATCAAGGCTCTCCATAAAGGAACCGTCTGTCTGTTCGACAAACAATGTCTATGTTTGCAAATGATCTTCACCAAGGGCCCTATTCTTCAGCTCAACTGACTTGATTCGCATACGAATCTTTAGGTTTCAAAAGTGAAGTATTAGCGTATACGAATCGAATCACGTTCAGGAATCTACCACTCAAGAAGATTTTTCTTATTTATAAAACATGGAAACTATAAAATTTATTTTTACAGGCATCAATAATTGCAGATGGCATTTACAATTCAGATTGGTTTTCAAAATTCTTTCCGCAATTACGAATGCCCATAATGTTTTTGATTCAAGCATCTCGACAAGAATTAAAATTTACCGCGGGCAATTTAATTGCAATTAACATCGACACTTTATTGAAAGTAAGTTAAAAAATATAGTAATTTTAATTGCCGTTTATCCAATACTTCCTGGTAGCTTGACAAACAGTAAAACCAATTATTTTTGCATAATTATTTATTTCTTATTTATTATTTTTTATTATTTATTTTATTATTTTTCTTATTTTTTATAAATAATTGTAATTTTGCAATTGTGTTCTACTTTATTAGTCGTCCTAAGTACCGCAAATGTTACAAAAGCAATGCTTTAAGCCAGGCTAACCTGTCAGGTAAAATTTCACAAGTACCTGTATTTGGAGCAGGCTTACCACAAGCTTCTAATAGGTTTCATACAGGCAACTAGTCCCATTTCGGAGGTGCCTGTATAAGTGCCTAGCAGGTACATATCATACGCTTACCAGGGGCCTGAAACAAGTCCCTGGCAGGGACATGTCACAGGAAGTTTAACAGGTAATAGTTTCCACGTGTAAAAAATAAATATTTTTTTTAAATTTAATCACTAATCAATGCTCAATAGCTAAAATCCTCTTTATAATTGAGATCTAAACATACTGAATGTTTTATTTTTAGGTCGTAAAAGTATCCTTTTCTGCAAATGCTGTCTTGAAAAGCATCAAGGAATAAAGTATTTTATCCTGGATTTGCAAGCACAATTAGTTTATACCTACCACTCTTTTGTAATTAATTTAAAAAAATTGTTTATTCAATATTATATTAATATTAAATGTATGTAATTTATTAATATAGTTGTTGATATTATCATAAATATTATCCTTATTATGTTCACTTATAGTATAATGGAATATAAAGTATTAAATGCACTAAAACAAATTAAATTATACTTAATTATCTCAACTATAGTTTTAAATTATCGAGAAACAAAAAGCAAAAAATAGAAATATTTTTAAAAAAATTGACTAATTTTCGGTATCTACCTTTTCTAAAATTATTTTTAGGCAACTCCGAATCTACGATTTTTCTCAACAAGGGTAAGAATTTTCCTCCAGTATTTGAGTTCGTAGATTTAGATCTTCTAGATCCGCAGTTGTTTTTAGGTATAAATTGCACTTAAAAATGGCTTATCTACTTAGACAGTTATTTTATGAAGCGGTGCTCCCATTAAAACCATCCCTGATGTGGCTCCAACTCGAAAATTGTAGATATAAAAAGACAGCATCTTGGAGTCGCTCCATTTATTAGAAACATCCCGGCAATAGCCAGAACTTAAAAATTGCGGATCTAGAAAGATGGAATTTTTGTTTGTAAGTTATTATTTGATCATTTGATAAGAGGATCATTATTTTATTGTAATTATTTGCGTCGGGATCTCTTGTGGTTATGATCATTTGCGCCGGGATGATTTGAGATTGGGGTCATTTGTTACGGGATCATTCGTCGCGATCCCATTCAAATTTTGTGTGCATTCAACCTCAAAAAGTAATAAGAATTTTCTAACAAAATTTCATATTTGGTACTTAAATATTAGGACTTCAAGCTGATTAGATTTGAGTCAAAATCGGTACATGAAAACCTAAAAATATTTTTTAAATTATATTTTTGCATAATATATTCTGCTTTATAATAATTATAATAAAAAAGTATTAGGTAGTAACAGTGGAAATACCTAATTTTAAAAATGAAAATAAATTTATAAAATAAATTAAATGAAAATAAAATAAAATAATTAAAATAAAAATTCTATTTTTAACATTTTTCCGAAGTTATGATAAAATTATGTAAATAGCATCAGATCTTTAAAATTAAAAAAAAATTTATTTGCAGTTTACAATAAATAATAAATTTGTTTATAATTTTGCCTCTATAGGCATCGACCCTAACATCGAAGCAAATTTTCTTGTTGGATGAACCTGCTGACTTGGCGCTAGTACAAGTCGGCGTCAAGCCAACTTGGCGCTAGGTCAACGTATCGTCAAGTTAAGCTTTTTTTCAGTGTTAAATTTTCTTCGACATTTTTGACAAAGTTTTCCCCCAGGAAAAATTTCCTAGTGTAAAGTTTACTGTCAATAAACTCCAGTTTAAACTCTAAAATCGGAGTTTAGCTTCCTGGATGACCATTTAAAATAGGCGGTGATTTTGTGCATCAATTAGGTGAGAATCTGGCCATAATTGACCAGAAGATGGCGCTGCGTACGCTTTTTTGGGATATCCAATTAGCGTATTTTATCAGATAATATTTTTTTAGAACTTAGACTACGTAATAATTACTATGGTAATATTTTTTTTAATTCACCGCACTTGTTTAATTATGGAATAAATTTATAATGAAATACAAATTTGAAATCCTCTTTAAATATAAAAATAATTGATACCTCTGTGTGCTGTGGCAATTATTCAAATTGAAGCATTAATTTTTCAAGTCAATTTAAATTGTACAGTATTGCTTTAAAACTTCAAACAAATATCTTAAAGTGTGTCCAATGCATGGAAGTAAAGTTTACTTAAAACTTAAAATGCTTCAGTTTCCTTTGTCAAAATTGAATCAAGTGGGATTATTAAATTATAAGAAAACTTCTACTATTATACAAAAATGTTTTCCTCTTCTTGTTGGATTACTATTGTTGGTTCTCTTCTTAGCGATATTTCTTTAATATTTTTTCATAAAAAACAACATATTTGATGTCATTGAAAATTCTGAAGCTTTATGAGGAGTTCTTCAGGTAATTTTATGTATCTAAATTTTTTGTCTAAAAAAGAATACAAATAAATGGCATTTTAGTTTTCTATTTCTTATTTTTACTTTTTTATTTATGGGTATTTTTACTTAGCATTTCTGTTCCTTGTATCATAAATAACTATAATTTTTATAACATAATTTTGAAATTCATGTTTTTAAGGTTATTGTAAAACTGGCCTGTTGCATATATCACAAGGAGAAGTTCAGAAAATTAATTACACTTTCAAAACAATTTTTGAGTACGGAAAATTGTTCCAAGTCATTGAAGAAGGAAATAGATGGGGTAAGGCGGAAGATAATAATTTTTCAAAAAATGTACTTCTATGCGGTTTTGGTGTGCAGCTAACTGTGAATGGACATAATAATAAAACATTTTAAAACAATTGAAGTTTTAATAATATAATAGTAACTGATTGTGACGTTTAATTTAAATTTATTGTTTTAATAATTGATAACCGTAATCTGACGAAATGAAAGCTGTATTCTGCCTTTTCTCCTCTTCTTGTGAGGTACGCCCGTGTCCGGGCATCGTGAGAGCATAGAGCATAACATGCTGCTCTCTTAGGACAAGATATGAATGCAGTGGGGGCAAAATTTAATTAATGGGGGGTTTCCAGTTGCCTTCTCGATAGTCCAAAGATTGAATATGGGCTTTGGATCATAGCAGCGCAGTCGGCGCTACCAGGCTTTGATCCGCGGTTTACCGCTTCGTAGCCCGTTGATTTTTGTAACGGTGAACTGCACTCCGAGCAAAAAAGTCAAGACTAATCTCCATGGTAAACTGCACGAACTTGGAGTGTAATTTACCATTAGCATTTAACCTAAATGTTCAGTTTACTGCTTATTTGAAAAACTAGAAATAAAAAATTAGCAACCTAAAAAGAAAAATCATAAACTAATACTAACCTACACAACCAATGCATATCTTCGCGCGGATATCTCTTTTCGGAAAATTTGATGCAGTTTACCTGGAGTGCAGTCGACCATAATCACGGTGATTTAAGCTTTATCCCACACTGCTGGTTTAAAAAAATTAATAATTCAATATGTAGTAATTTATTAAAAAAAATTACACAAAGGTTTAAAAACCAGTCTTAACTTAATAAGTTTACGCACAATTTCCTTATGTATAATAACATTTAATAATAATTAATATATTAAAATTTTTTAATCAATTAATCAAAATTAACCTCAACAAGGCACTTGATTCTCACTATTCAGATAAATACTTTGATTTTTCATCCAATATTACAAAATTGTTTTCAACAACAGATCTATAAAATACAAAATTTGGTAACTACTAAAATGTTAATAAAAAAAAAGTTTCGTCCATCTTTTAATACTTTTCTTGTTATTCAAACAACATTGTGTCACACAATAAAAATAACATGGTACGAACTTTTAAATGAAAGAGAGTTATAATTCATCCTCTCCTCTAAAACACTGGACCACAGTTAATAAAGTAAACAGGAAACAGCACTCAAGTTCCGTGTTCGAATTCCTGATAACCTTCGGCACCGGTAAAAACAACGTCGATCCAAATTCTCATGGCTTCTGGGGAAGGAGCCATTAAGTAATAATGACGTTGGTGGGTTTTTACGATGAACGTTAAATGCGGATTTGGCGATTTTACGGAATTTGAATGGTCCAAATAAACCTCTTCAATGGCCTGCAACAAATGACAAGCGTTAGCATTCATCAAAAATAAAAGCCAATTTGGCACACATGCCATTGTTTCCTTATTACTACATTTCAAAACTATACTATTACAGAACAGGTGTGCCCAAACGGTCGATAGCAAAATTTTCGAAAGAGTATTCATATTAGCGAACAGAAGTTCGACCCTGACTACATCAGAGCGATCAATTACTTCCGCAGTTATTTTCGATCATTGATCAAGTAGGTAATTCTTGTGCTTGTAGAAAAAAATGATTTTTTGTATTGCTAAAATGACAAAAACTTAAAAAAATTACTATTTTGTACATTTTTTGATGATTTTGCATATTAATACATTAACTAGCTAGCAAACGTTTAATAATCTCCGGGTGAATACCCGAGCTAAAAACTTTTACAGGAATTTGTTCTGCCATTGACATTTTTCTATCGTGTTTTGTTTTTGAGTTATGACGTTCTCGAAATTGTTTTTAAATGGCAACCCTTACTTTTCTTTACGGATATGAATAGACCACCTTTCGTCCATCAAGGAAAGGGGTAGGAAGCAATCGGTAACCAAGGAAGAAAGTTCCTTGGATTAGCTAACTACGAAACAAATGTCTTTGAAAGTATAAGGTTAGATGGCAAATCAACTGTTGAATTAAAACGTTACTGTGATATCAAATTACAAGGTACATTTTTAGCCAATTGGAAGTTTATATTTTAGTTCGGTTGTGTAGGTCTGTAAAGGATGTTAAATACCTCCGGCCCCCGGAGGTCTAGTTCAAAATAGCATTTTAAAATTTATTATATTTTTAAGTATAAGGTGAGATGTTAATGGGATAAATATTTGTGTAATACATTTTTAGTTTCTAATTTCTAGATTCCGGGCACACGGTCAGTATGACGAGAAGTTTAAAACAAAACTCGCAAATAATACTTAAAACAACCACTTTTATTTTTAACTGCTCCACTACTCCAATAACTTAAATATAGTGATTTAGTTTAAAGCGGATACTATTGCTAGCTTAAAATTTGAAAATTGAACAAATAATTTTCAAAACAATCGAAAAGCCCGAAGCGGAATAAACGAATATTTTAAACTTTTTTAAAAGTTTTGATGTTAAATTTACTTGATAAAATTTCTTATCGTCGCCGTCGCTCATAATTTTGCTGCGAAATTTATTTTATATATTTTTGTATAAAAAGCAAAATATTAAAGATATAAATTTTATTTATAAAATATGAATGTTATTAATAACAAGTTAAATGGACATTTAATCATTTTCAAAACAAATATTTTTTTCTCCAACCGTATTAATCTTTCTACTGTTGCTCACAAAAAATCAAAAAATTTTTTTAAGGGTGCGTGTGTACCTGGTGAATATTATATGCACTATATATATGCATTATATGCATATTATAGCTAGAAATATGTAAAAAAACTAGGTTAGTGTAAAAATCCAGTAATATTATCAGGGTTGGTACGAGGAGAACATTGGGGCAGGTTTCGCCCCTCGCCCTCCCAAAACAAAATACATAATTATTATTATTTGCAACTCGGAATATTGTTTTTAAGAGTTTAGTTCGTTCCTAGTTCGCATTAAAAACATCACTTAAGCTGCCAGAAGTCGAAAATTACGGAACTAGAAAGACGGGATCTTGAAGCCCACGGACTCATTACACATATCCCTGAAAATGTCAGAAGTCGAAAATTATGGAGCTAAAAAGATGAGACTTTGAGCCCACGTAGTCATTAAAATTATCCTTGAAGTTGAAAGGTGTAAGTCTATAATGTCAGAAATCTGTTTTTACGTTAAATTCTACGATCTACAGCTGGCAACCAGTAGAACTAAAGACTAGATATCATTACAGACCACTTACTATTGGAAAGGGGACAATTTTTTAAGCATATTAAAAAATTTTTTCTTGGGTTACCATTAGTTTTCGAGAAAACGGCATTTAAAAATCGAAAAATTTCCATGTTTGACATGGGAGTACATAGAAATACGGGTTTTCTGGTGTCGGTATGTGTACCCTGATAAACTTCGTCGAGTGCGGGCTTCCCTGGGGGGGTCGGGCTTCCCAGTTAAGGTGAATTGATTTCAGGGATGTTTTTAGCGAGTAAGCGCCAGCAAAAAATGAGCGCAAGATTCAAATTTTGCGCCATTTTTTTATTTTGCAAGTTTCAGCTGTTTGTTGCTATTGAAAATAGATTGCTACACAAAGGAAAATTGCGTTATCATTGTGAAAATCCATTACGCTGAGACTACTCCAAACTTCATTGAATTTTCGATCATGAAATAAATGAGTCAACAATTCGAAGAGTAATCAATAAATTTGATGAAACTGGGTCGATTGTAGTCAATAAGTCTTCTGTGGGTTGGTATACCGGCCGGTCTCTCGAAAACATTGCTGCTGTAGACGAGAGTTGAAAATGAGTTAAGTGTGCTTAACCCGTAAGTAGCGAGGTGTTTTTCTTTCAAAATCTACTGGGAGCTCTCACACCCCACCTCGCTACTTACGGGTTAACTGGGTTTAACTGTGGATGGCATTCATTACCGGAGCATGATAACGGAGTTTTTGCGGCCTGAAATGGATGGTATGGATCTTAATGACACGTAGTTTTAGCAGAACGGTGCTTCCTGCCACACCGCGCATGAAATAATCGATTTATTCGAACAAAGATTTCCAAACCAAAATTCTCCCAAAAATTCCGATGTCAACTGGCCACCAAGATCGTGCGATTTAACGCCGTGCGAATTTTTTCTTTAGAGTTTCGTGAAATTCCAGGTCTATGTGAATAAACCACAAACAATTCCTAAGCTCAAGGCCGAGATCCAACGCGTCATCGGTGAGATAGAGTCATATCTTTGTCAAAATGTCATCTAAATTTCATGAAAAGATAATCGCAACATGTCTACTTTAGAATCCAATAAAGATATCACCACTCGCTGAAAAAATATGCGTTATTTTTTTGAAATTAAATCTTGGGTTCCTTGTAAAACACCCTTTATTTATGTTTTTCTAAATTAGCTCCTCCCACTATGCTATTCATGCTATTGTTATGCAAATTTACATGTAAAACTTTCGATTTTTTTTTGTTTTTTCAAAAACTAATGGTTAATCCAACAACAAAAATTTTTAATGTGCTTAAAAAATTGTTCTCTTTATAATGGTATATAGGAAAAAGTGAAATTCGTGAAATCAAATTCACTGATAGTACCTACCCACAATTCCATAATAAAAGTTAACCTTTTTAATTTTTTCAAAATTGAAGCGGAGAATTAAGTTAAAATGGAAGATTTCGTTCATATATTTTGACTCTGTTTTGAGTTTTTTATTGAATTTTTGTAAGGATTTCAAGTTAGTAAGTTTTTAAACGTTCACGTCGAAACGCCTAACGTCTAAACGGTTTGCCGTCCAAACATCTAGCGTTCAAACGACGAGTCCAATTCGACGGTTTAGAGTCAGAAGGGTGTAACTACAAAAATAGCTGTTTTGAGTTACCTAATTTCTATAGCAAATTTAATAAACACTTTCAAGTTACTTTGTTAGTTGACTATCTAAACAACTCGTAATACCTAAAAGAGAGATTGATAAATCCTTTATTAACAGTATACTTGCTTGAAAATGTCGGTTTTTCTTCAATATCTTAAATGTGGTAATTTGTAGTTACATCCTTCTGACTCTAAATCCTCGAATTATCCTCGACCGCAATAATTGTGCTATTTTATACCAATTATTATATGGAATACAACGAATTTTTTATTCAACGTTGATTTAAATAACGTGAAGTCAAGTCCCTGCAGAAACAATACAGCCGAAGAGAGGGGGGGGGGAGTTTTAAGACCAAAAAATTTTAAACTGCAATAAAAATCAATACTTAAACTTCATATAATCATAAATAATATTTTATGATGAAAATAACTTTCAAAAACGTAAATGTGAAAAATAAGGCCAAGTTCCTATCCCAATAAGGTTGGTCATTAGAAGCTATGAGATCCAGAATACATGGCCAAGTTTTCTGGGCATAAGAAAAAGTGTTGTAGTCGCCTACGTAAATTAACTTTTTAATAGCCTGTTTTTTAACATTCATTTTCATTTTTTTCCAGTTTTTCATTCATTTCCGGATGGTGCAAAAAAAACTTGCAAAGTAAAAACCAGAAATAAGGTACAAACAATGGAATTTTAAGAAACAGACTATTAAAATGTTAAAAATATCAAATCTTGAATGTACCGTAAAACGCGGGTGATTAGGAACAATAGGGTAAATAGGAACAAAAGTTTATCATTTACTTTAAGAACAACTGATACAATAGTACGATGCAAAAGAAAAATTTATTAGTATTTTCTAGGTTGGTCATAGAGCTGGGAACCTAGAAAAAATAGATTTTTGTTTAGGGTATTAGGTACTATTGTATTAGTTGTTCTTAAAGCAAATGTCGAAGTTTTGTTCCTATTCACCCCCTTTTTCCGGTTTTTATCAAGATCTTTCGTTTGATACTCCACTTAATAGGTATTCAAATGGAAAAATAATTTTCGGCCGCCGGCGCCGACTATCGTGGGCGGAGTCCAGTACAACTTTGTGTTTTTTCGATTTTACCCTTTACTTATACACAAAGACTTATCATCCTACCAAATTTCAACTTTATACCCACACGGATAAGTGCTCGATAATTTTGCTGAGTGAGTGAGTCAGTCAGTAGTACTCTAATGTACGATGTTTAAAATGCTTTATCTTCGAAACGGTTCTATATAGAACTTTGAATTTTGATATGTAGTATTTTATTATCAAAAGGATTACTTAATAACCGTGTAAAATTTCAAATCTCTGGATGTAATAATAACTAAGTTATGGTGACGATAAGATTCGTATAAATAAAAATTTTCTAATTAAAAAAAAAGAAAAAAACAATAATTTTCAGCTTATAGGACACTGAAAAAATTGTTCATCATTTTTGCGCCAATAAACAAGTTTCATCATATTGATGTACAAAATTCATTAATACAACGATTTTTTCATTAATACTATGAATTTTGTTCATCGGCGCAAAAATAATGAATTTTTTATGTACATTTCTTTGTGGACTCCGAAACGTCTAAATTTATCAAAATATTAACTATTTTTTAACCGACGAAAACAAAAAAAGGAGGAGGTTATCAATTCGACACGTATATTTTTTTTTTTTTTTTTTAATGGATGACCACGCATAACTTTTTCCAGAATAGTCCGATTTTGATGATTATTTTTTTATTAGATGAGGTATACCTCCAAGGTGGTCCCATTTAAATTTCAAAGAAAAATTCCAACCCTAAGGGTAGAAAAATTGGGGATGATTGAATATTATCCACTGAATTTTCACCTGTGAGCCGATTTTTTTTTTTTTTGGTAGAAATTTGGCATGTATGACAACTTTAGACTGCTCGACATGGATATGACTGCCATTGAGCGTCTAAAGCCCGCGACTCACGTTCCAACGCTGCAGTAAGATTCTACTGGATGTGACGAAATCAAACAATTACAATTTGTGCATTTGTGTAATTATTAATGATGATTAAAAATGTTAAATTAAATAATATAAAAAAAAAATTTTTTTACAAAAAATAAAACCGACAAAAACAAAACCGAGAAACGCAAAAAAAACGCAAAAATAAAAAAATTATTTAAAACAAAAACTAATAAAGTTAAAAATTAATAAAAAAAAAAATTAAACACTGAAAAGCAAAAAATAAAAAAAAAATTTTTTACAAAAAATAAAACCGACAAAAACAAAAAGTTAAAAATGAATAAAAAAAAAATTAAAAACACTGAAAAGCAAAAAATAAAAAAAATGGCTTTCATAATTTTGAAGTCGGTGCCAAGTTGTAGTTTTTCTTATATATATTTTTGTACAACATGGCACCGACTTCAAAATTATGAAAGCCATTTTTTTTATTTTTTGCTTTTCAGTGTTTTTAATTTTTTTTTATTCATTTTTAACTTTTTGTTTTTGTCGGTTTTATTTTTTGTAAAAAATTTTTTTTTTTACTTTACGATTACATTTTCATACTCAGTATCATCAAAATGAAATTTCCTAATCCTTATTTTAACCCCCGATTTGCATCTTTGAGTATATTAACATTTGGTTACGGCAAAACTGCAGTCTATCATTCCAACCATTTTTCTGCTCGTAAAAACAACGTTGACAAACTTTTAACAGCTGTAAAAAAGTCTATTTGGACAAACATTGGAAGTATGTCTGATTCAATTCGTTATCTTTGCAAAATTGTTCCCGATATTTATGTGAACGAATTCGTATTTTTATCACCAAAATATAAACATGATATCAAAATAGTTTAAGATAAAAATACCCAAAACATGTCAAAAGCATTCAAATTATGTACGTCAAGTGCCAAAATTTTTGGCACCTGTTGCGACACACCTCATAATTATTTGCTTCATTTTTGTAGATAATTAGACTTGAATAAGGCAAATAGTAAGGCAAAAACTTTACCTGGAAATATGCACCACCACGAACTTTCTTCTCACTTTTATCGGCATAATACACAAAAGTTCTTTTTAGTCGATCCAAAACGAACCATCTTCTTGACCATCCGTTCAATTTTGAACCTTTTTTGTGCAAAAATCCACGACAAGTTGATGAATTGATGATAACGTGAGGACACAACACAACTTGATGTCCTGGAAAAAAAGGATCACTATGTATGAAACTTTTGCAAGTTGGAAACAAAAGTTAACTTACCAGCTGATTCAATATGCTGCCGTAAATCTAACTCAGAACTTCGATTTGGCAGATATCTCGTTAGCGGACGAGTTTTATCAAGATTTTGACGAGGTTTTCGTTTTCCCAGCGGTCCAACTTCTACGCTTATATCGCTGGTTTCTGATAAAGGACGAGGGGATTCCGGGCTTTCGGGTTCAGAGTGTAGCTGAAACACGAAATAATGAAAATTTAAAATCAGATTTAAAAGATGTGAATTTGGACAAATCCAAAAATTTACTTTTTATTTAAAAAATTTAATTTTTTCTCATCGCCGTTTTGGGAAAAACTCACACTGTATGATCCCGACTTTCTATTCAAACTTTTCGTTGTTCGTTTGTTATTTTTGGTACCACTTCTGATATAATTCATCCACAGAGACATGATTGCGAAAATATAAACAAACGTGAAAAAACCTGCGCGAGTTTATTTTCTACAAATCCGCGTGCGCCTATATTCAAAGACGGCTTAGGTGTGACTAATTTAAACTGAATCATATTTCCCTCCTTATCCTGAAATAACATAAACTCGTCGAAAATGTATTTAACAATAGATGAAATAAACGAAAAATCATTTTTTTGTTTATTAACATTTTCATTGATCCAAATAATCCAATTTAGGAAAAAATTTAATTTTACCTGTTAGATTAAAATTATTTTAATGTCATACCCATAACTTATATTTAATCAAAATTTAATTTTTTTATAAAATATAGTCCAGACACGAAGAAATTTAACGAAAGTATTTTCGCAAGATTTTTTTGGAATAATCCGATTAAATCCTACTATCAATTTAATATGATAAAAAAAAATAATATTTTTTTATGACATTTACTTCTGGTTAGCATCTCCAAAATTAGAACAGTGGAGTTATTAAGTAGTTGTAAATTTTTACAACATCAAACACTCAAAATACACCGAAACGTGGATTTTACTGCCCATCAAATAGCCATTCAAAATTCCATTGCGTGATTCTATGCTTATATTATTAACCACAATAATGCATTGGAATTTACTAAAAACATTATTTTGTTAGTAAATTTAGTCTAGATTAAAATAGAACAAAAAAAAGAGTTGGACCAACTCTCTTAATCAAAAAGTTATTAGTACGAAAAACAAGAGTTGCAAATGTTGTGATGATACAAAAATGGACTTTTGATATATTAGAAGACTTTTATTTTTGTTCAATTTCATTCAAAATTGGAAAGCACAGTGACGTTGGTGCTTAGGACTGCCATTAAAAATTGAATGAACTTAAATTTTGGCGCAACATCAAAAAACGCCTTGATTCTCTGTTGGGTTGAAATTTAAGAAAACCAATAAATCAAATGATTTTGATAAACGATTTTACGTGAACAAATTTAATTATCGAATAAAATGTTTGGCACAAACTGGACATTTTCTAAATGATCCGAAAAGTAAAAAAAATATTTGACATCTGAAATCATCAAAGCGTTTTCCATAAAAATGTTAGTCGCACTAGTGCAGAAAAGGTAAATCAAAAATTACTCAACCAAAAATTAATTAAAAACCAAAACCATAAAATTTCCAACCAGTCGAAGAGTAATTTTTTAATTTCCAATCTAAAAATTTGATTTTAAATAAATACAATAAATCGTTTGGAACTTAATGTTGGTTTATGTCAAACGCCGCGCCGATGTGGTTGCAATCGCCGACGGATCAAGTTGAAACTTTGAATTTCTGTAACAGCGTGTATGTACTCGTCTATGTATAAGCTCTTGACAAGCTTTCTAGGCCCATGGCTTAAACTATCTTTATCCATTTCTTCCACTCCTATCATCCTCAGGTCATCTTCTTAGCCTTCCTCTTCTTCTGCTACTTATGGCACTTTGTCGTGGAACAGCCTTTCCTCAAATACTCTAGACTATAATACATTCAACTTCGTGAAAAAACAGGAATCCGAACTCTGGCGGCTTGCGTTGAAATGATTAATGTCAACAAATACGTTTTTTAGGTTAAATTCATAGATAAGAGAGAGTTATAGATAGGCAAGTTGCTATACTTTTTTCTCAACGTATTATACCCGCCAATGGTGGTCGGTGTGCCAACTAAAAATGAGATAAAATTCTAGAATTTTAATTGAATTTTTGTTAATTTTGTTCACAAGGTTTATTTTGCACATTTAAATTAATATTATGCATTAATTAAAATTTTTCTGTTTATAAACTCAAATTACAAAATTACTTCAGTGAATTAATCAATTTATTGTAACTCAAATAAATTAAATTAAAAGATTATTACTAAGAGCCGTTTTACATTATAATAAAATTTGTAGCAAATCTATGTCAAAAAATTGCATTTAATTTTACAAGAGTGTCATACATCAAAATTACTTCACAAATTTGCATCCTAAAATTGATACCAAATATTTAGGACCTGTTCTATTTTTGTAACAAATATAAAGCAATATTTGTGTCATATTTCTGTCAAATATGACACTTGAAATTTCATACAATAATTGCTAGCAAATTTGTGACAAGATTTAATTGCAAATTTGCTATAATGTAAAACGGCTCTTCTTAATAAAATATTCCAAAATACTCCAAAATCTGTTGTCTTTTTGGAGTGTTCTCTCCTGGTTCCTTCCTGATGACTTGCTCCTCCTGCTTTAAGCATGCTCTGCCCAACAGATCTCATAATTATTGTCTTCCATCTTCCATCCTTGATGGCCTTTGCGTTTGGTTTCTGTGAGACAAACTATGTCCATGTTAAGTTTGTCTAATTGGCTTCAGATTTTTTGATGTTTATTTAATATACCTTAAACGTTCCACGTATCTATTCTCCATGTCCATTTTCTTAGCATAAGTCGTCTTTGATTTAATCCGTCCAGTGTTCGAGATTGGTCGTTTGGGTTTTTTAGCATTTTTGTTTTTATGTACGATGAGGACCTGGCCCGACGAAGAACTCCCAACCTGGAGGGCTAGCATTTTCTATTGGGGTTTATTCCTTTATGCCCGGTTTCTTCACCTTGAGATATCTATCGGATAAGTATAACCATACGGATAGTTATACTATTATATAGTTAATCTTATCCGATAGATATCTCAAGGTGAAGAAATCGGTCATTAGTCGAAGTGTTGTGTCATTTTGACATTTTGTTTTAACTTTATATTATCATATTATAATATTATATTATTTATTATATAAAATGGTAAACAAAGTTGGTTCAATTTGTGCCGTATACGATTGTAATAACTATATGCAGCAAAAAGGTGAAAAGAAGTCATTTTTACTAATCTTTTTATCTGAAAACTATTTTTAAATATTTTAGTTTAAATGCGCATTAGTAGTATTTGGCATTAGCTAATTGACGCGAATTTTACATTTCATCATGCTAGATGGCGCTATGAACGATGTCCGACAAATTGTATGTAAAACTATCAAAGTTGTACGTATTATAAGTCAATAGTATTTGCTTTCCTCGTTGCCCAACCGTCTTATTCTCTGAGATTTGACTATTTTGACTCACCTTCTCATTCTTCAATCATCGCTATTCGCCATCTATTTGACGCACGCCATATATTCGTCGAAGCATTTTTCGCTCCCATCGTTCTATCTTCCAGCTATCCGTCTTATTCAAGGTCCACATTTTTCAAACCCATATAAGGTTTTTTTTGTTACTGCTCTCATATTCTTGCACCTTTATTGGCTTTTGCTATACTGCCATCAATATCTTTGCTGTTCTTGCAATTGGAATTCATACTTAATCATCTTCGACCTAATTCCATTTTTCACCATAGCTTTTATTGTTTTTCATATTATTTATTATCTGCTTTATTTCGACGATAGTTGGCGGACATACTACTTTTTGTTGTTTCACTAAATTTTCTTCATCTATTTTTTTCTCTTATTTATAGATTAACTTACAATTTTTCAGTTCAATAAATTTATTGTATCTCGTAATTAAATTTATTATATTTAATTTAATTTAATTAAATTTAAAAAAATTAATTTTATATCCAGAAATAAATTTATTTATTTTTTTATTGTTTTGTAAATAAAACTTAAAGCTGTGAAGTAAAGCCATCTATTCCTTTAATATTCTACTAAGATTTGTCACTAAAAAACGAAACCGGACTAGACGAACATAAACTTTTGGATTAATCAACTGTTTTTTGAGGTTTTACGCGCGTAAGCTACATCAGCGTTTGACATATAAATCAACCTTTTCCTTTGCAAGGAGGTATAGTATGTTAACTCTCGCAGGTTTACCCTCTAAAAGTGCAACAGCTAACTAGAACATATAATTAATAATTTATTTAAAAATGAATTTCGAATTTGAATTTGTTGAAATAAAAATCTCATAATTTTTGACTTGGCGGCTTCAGAGATGTTTTTAACGAGTGGAGAGCGACTCAAAGATCCCAACGTTCTAGATCCGCAATTTTCGAGTTGAAGTGGTTTCAGGGATGTTTTTAATTAGTGGGAGTGGTTTATCGATTCATTGTCTAACTATGGAGATCTGCCACTTTTGAGTGCAATTTATGCTTAAAACTACTTGTAAAAACAAGCCATGGCCGAAGCTAACCTACGGAAACAGCCAATCGAATTGCGTTTTAGAATTTTTTACTCGAATTTTTGAATAAACCCCTAAAAATCGAAATAAGCAACCCTTCGATTTTATTACATTATATTATGGCTAGTTCAATTCGACGCGGCAAGTTTAGGTTGACACGTTTTTGTATTGCTTTTAAAAATAAAACAATATAGAGTAAATCGTCAATGACAATAAAGCAATTAAAATGTAAAAAAATCACCCCAGGAACAATTAACAATATAGATCTAAGTAGCCACAAGAACTTGCTAACCATTTATATGCTATTCTCTGAAAGTGACAGATCTAAGAACTAAACTTGAAGGTATGGGATCATTAACACTTCACTTGTTCAAAAAATCACCCAAAAATAGAAGAAAAATTAATAGTGGGCAAGCGACCGCCTAAGTTATAATTATTATAATCTTATATTATTACTTATTATTACACATAAGTAGTTATTATTACTAATTATTACACATAAGTAATCACTATGTGAAATTTCAGTTTTATAGCTAACGGAGCGTTACAGATCTAAATCTACATTGTAAAAAAAATTAATGAAAGAATAAACATATGCACGTTTAATGTAAATATGCGTTAAAACGAAAAAGTATATCCACTAGAACTCTTACTCAGTGGCGGCTTCTAGCTTTTTCATTTGAAGGGGCTAATCAGTATAGTCTAACCCCACCAGATCTTTTTTAAATTAAGAAAATATTAACTAAAATTTATTTACGGGTTGAAACTGACGCTTAACTACGCGCTATGTTGGATACACAATAAGGAATTGCTAAATATATTGCAATTTCGTGTTAAATCCGCAGCATATATTTATGCGGAGGTTTCAGTCGATATATTCATAGTCACTGCGGATGAATCTGTGGTTGATGATGAGAAATCTCTTCGAAATAGTCTCGAAATTATCAATAGTACAGTAAAACCTTGCGGCTCACGTGATGGTCAAACCATCTTCATGTATGTTGTAGGCCGAAAGTGCTAGTTTTGTATACCCCGCGTTACATTTTGGATATGTATTGTGAAAGAAGTATTTTACTGGGATAGATCTCACGATCGATAATCCACTTTTTTTTGAAAATTATAATATTGTAATATTCCATAATTTCAGGGGGGCTGAGCCTCCCTTACCTCCTCTGACGAGTCGCCGGCGCCGCTGCGCTTACTTAGAATAAAAACTTCGAAAAGTTTTTCACTTTATTGTTAAAATTCACTAATCTTTGAATTCGTTTAGAAAACTGGCAATGTTCCGAAATTCGCACATTTTTAAACACCGGATAACATCAAAATTGTTAGATTAATGCCAAGGCTATAAAATCTGAAATAATGGGTGCTATGAATCAAGCAATGAATCAAGCTATGAATCATTGTGAATATCGCAATTTACCTTGCTGTTGGTGGCGCTCGTGACGCTAGTTTGATTTTGAATTATTTTAAATGATAATTCACAGAATAAAACACCAAAACAATGCAAACGTTTGGTTTATAAATGAAACTTTCTACGCCAACTATACGTATTATATTAACTTCATATTTTTCCGCGTGGTGGCGTTCGCTGAATGTAAATCGCGAATAAGCAAATCCTTATTCTACTCCTTCAACACTTCAAATTTCATACTTTTCATATCAACCAATATATATTTTCCCTTCGTACAATAGAGCTTTCGGTTCCAGTTTTTTTTTTAGTTATTATAAAATAGTCTTACCTTTTTCACGTTAACGTCATTTTCACTTCGTTTTTCTTCTCGACTTGTACGTTTTTGATCAATTTCGTCACTTCCTGTTATGCTGAAAATAAACGAAGAAAAAATTAAATTCGAATTTTCCAATTTTGTACAGTGAATTGACGTCAAAATTTATTAACGCGCAAGCTAATGATCAACTTCACAAAATTTTAAACGCTTCTGAACACCTGTGCGTTTTTCTTAATTTAACACTTACGGCAGGTGTTATCAACATTCAAACCATTAGATGAATCTATTTCGATAAATTTTGAAAACAACCAAAAAAACTTGAGAAAGCTATAATTTGCCAAGTGTAATAACGATTTTTTATTGTCCAATGTAATTCGCTTTTTGGGGCTATGCCAAAACAAAAATCAATTTAGCAAAAATTAAAAAAACAATTGTGTTCATCCAAACTTCCACCAAAAGACACTGTTGAAATAAAAAAAAACAAAAGTGTAACCTAAAATTTATTGTGATCTGCAGTCATGGAGTTCTATGTAAAAATTCAACAGAATGAAGACATAAGTGCAGAAAACTTGAAAATATGCAAAAAAGGTGAGACATTAATAATAATTGCAGTTATTTACAAAATTTTCTACGCTGAAAGACTGAAATATTCAAGGTTCATAAAATTGACATGACCGAATTAATTTTCAGATTATGCGATATTCTATAATTATTATAACTATGAATGAAAGTTCTATTTATACCCGGTGCCACTAACTTGTAACTTTCATATTGTTTCACTTCTGAGAAGAAAATAGAAAGAAAACGTAATTCGGTACTTTTAATAACAAAAGCTTCAATATTTCCGCATATTTATATTTTTAGATTTGATGATCTTATGATCGTAAGCACATGGAAATACAGTAGAACTCCAATTATCCGAATCAATTGGGACCGAACTTTATTCGGATAATGAGGAATTCTCATGAATTTTTTTTTCAGAAAGTTTATTTTAAAAGAATGATATTGATATTTTTGATTTTTTTATGCCATTAATATTAAGCTCAAAATAAATTTTTAAAAACTCAGTGACGTCACTAGAAGGTTTTGCAAAACATGACAACCCTGGAAACAAAATGAGAAAGATAGATATCCGTATATTATAGTAAGACAAAGACAAAAAAACTTAGAAATTTGAAATTTTTTAAAATTTGTTGTAGTGTACAACATACTTTTAAACGTCAGATTATACTTCAATATAGCCGCATTATTTCTTCTTTAAAGCTTCAGTTTCATTGATGTATTTGAATTGAAGTAAATTTTATTTATTTTATTAACTAATTTATGTAAAATATATCGATAAAAATCGAAGTTTCAAAGATAAGTCTTTTTTTTTATTAATTGACATACGGGAATGGGACTTTTCGGTGCAGGGACTTTTCGGCGCAGGGTCAATTCGACGCAAAGACGATTCGGCGTAACCCTATTCTTTTGTTTTACTTGTTTATATTTTATGAAAGATTATTAAGTTGAAATTTGATAATTATATTAAATAAAAAGTTGTGTTTATTTATACCGGGTCATCGGCTAATGAGTTAGCCGAAAATAAAAAATTAATAAGTAAAAACTAATTTATGCAAATTCCTGATTCCATAATTATTTAAGAGAAAAAATGAAAAAGTAAATCTAGACGAAATCCAATGTTCTTATCATTAGTAGTTTATATTTCTGTATTATTTTTGCGCCTTTCATTGGTGATAGCAATTTTAAGAGAGCTGACTTCAATTTTCGGAGGTAATAATCGTCCTACCAGACAGGCTGTGCGTTCTACAGTGAATAATGTCCCAGTGAGACAACCCACTGGTCGAAGTACCGAAAATACTGAACTGCTTCAGTTCAAAATGAGCCAAATCAGTCGATTCTACGCCGTTCACAGTAATTGGGAATCTCTCCGTCCACCTTGTGGCAAATTTTGCGTAAAGATCTTGGCCTAATCAAATTAAGTCAAGAAGTGAAACTTCTTGATCATTTGAAGCTCCACAACTTCTCCAATTGGACTCGGCAAAAGTTTGAGAAAAATTTGAATTTCATCGAAAAATAATCATAAGCGATTATTGGACAACAAACCCACATGTCCTTTATGAACAATGTCGAACGCGAAATTGTCAACGTTCCGGCCAATATGTATGCAAGAATTGGAAAAAACTGGTTTCTAAGAATCGATCGCTGCATACTAAAATTTAACATGTGTACTTCACCTTTCAACTTAATAGTCCTCCATAATAAATAAACAAGTAAAATAGACGGCAATTTAAAACTGTTCTTTTGCCATTAAACATTTTTTGCACCGTTCATTAAATAATTAATTAAAAAATATTATAGGTAATATTATAGCTATGTCATCAATTGCACTTATCAAATTGTATTTAACTAACTTATCAGTTTTAAAATCATTATTAAAATAAATCTTCTTGCCATTTCCATCCATTAGATACAATTCGCGATTTCTCTTATCGTTGCTGTTGGTGGCGCTCGTGACGCTCCCAAATGTCAACATCATGTCGGCTTTATTACGTACACTTGTTATGAGTTTGATTCAGAATTACTTTATAATAAAACCGCTGTGAAATAATAATTCACGAAATATAACACCAAAAGAATGCAAACGTTTGGTTTATAAACAAAACTTTCTATGCCAACTATACGTATTAGATTAACTTAATATTTTTCCGCGTGGTGGAGTTCGCTTCGAAAAGATATCCAAGTGAAAATACACGGTTCAATTGAGTACAGTAGTAAAGCGCACTATCATAATCAAGGATTAAATATCAAAATTTCTCAATCTAGACCAGGGGCGTAATTGCATCAACTATGCTCTTGACATATAATCCCTTTTTTCCTGCATTTTTTTTTGATCTTTTGGTTTCATTTACTTCCTTTCAAGTTTTGTGTCGTAAATTTATTTGTAGGTTATTGTAAAATTTTAGAATCTTTTGTTCAAAAAAAAAAAAAAAATGTTTTCAAAATGAGGCAATAAGTCATTTTGTACCATTTACGAAATTTACTCAGCATGATGCACGGTTAAACTTCAAAACATAAAAAAATTGTTTTTCATTATTTCAACATTGAGAACCTAATTTTATAAGCACTACAGACTGATATACTTGCACGCACGGCCCACAAAACACTGATATCACTAAATAAATGACACGAGGAGTTTATAAACTATGAGATTAGATTAAAACAACATTAATTGATATATATTTTTAAAAGTCGGTTATTCTAGACTAAATTAATAAAAATAATCCATACCTATTTCGAAGGTCATCCGATTCGATTGACGTAAGTGACGTACAGTTTTGCTGCCTTTTGGCCCATTCAGTTCTGACTTCGTTTTGGGCGCGCTGCTTCAATTCGAAAACTCTTCTCCTTTCTTCTTCAATTACTTTGGAACCTACCACCAAAAAAAAAACAAAAAATAAAAAAACACAGCAAAAAATATGCGCACAGTTAAGTACCTTCTTGTACTAAATGTAGCTGCCGGTTTCGCTCAATTTCTTTCAGAGATTCGATCGTTTTCTTGCCCAACGAACCTCGTCCATCTTCAATACTGATAGGAGCACTTGACGTTACCTTGCTGATCCTGTCAATATCATCTTGCGAGGGACATCGACTAGGTACTAGAATTAATAACATTTTTTGTAAAAAGAAAAACAAAAATATTGATAAAAAGATTCTTACCCATTCCGCCTTCCAAAATCGACTTTTCCTGGAACATCTTCTCGTTGAAAGACTGAGACATGTTGTATATTACGTCATCAATCGAACTAGTTCTAGTATCAATAAAAGAACAACTCATATTTGTCATCCTAAATTCATTGGTGCCTTTTGGTTTGTCACTATCACTGTCGCTCGAACCTTCCTGATCTGATTCTTGTTTGGAAATGTTCCCCATTTCACTTTCCACTGTCTTCAAATAGACTCTGCTTTCTTCCAACGATTGCAAGCATTTGATGAGTTGTGTCTCCAAAACAGCTAAATCTTTAATGTTATTTTGAGAAGTATCGACAGTTTGTTGTTCCAATTCGCTAATTTGCGTTTTCACCATCTCAATTCTTTTGCTCAAATCTAAAATTTCACGCTGAATTTCTTCGCGTGTCGCCAACCAATCTGCTTCCTCTTCCAAATGATGAAATTCTAAATCCTCGAATGTTTTGCGTTCGTTATCCAAAATTTCTTGAACACTCAAGAACTCCTCAAACAACTCCTGATATTCCGAACTGCCTTTTTTGGCATCGTTTAATTTTTGTTCAACTTTGTCCATATCCTCTTGGGCTTGGTCCAGTTTTCGTTTGCAGTCGTCTTGGTGTTCGCCTTGAGTAACTTGGCAATCTTTCATTTTCAATTCGATGTCGCGCGCCTGATCGATCAGCTTTTGTTTTCGATTTTCAACTTCTTCCAATTCGAGTAATTTCGATTTGTATTCGCCATTAATCAAAGCTCGTTCCATTTCAAGCTATGCAATCAAAAATATCAAACACAATCCGAAGAAGAAAGAAATATTTTAGTGCCTTACCTCTCTATTTAGTTCTTCTTCTTGCATCCGAATTTCAGTCATTTTTCTTTTTGTATTGGCCATGGTAGTCGAAATTTCGTGTTTCTTCTTCTTGAGTGTTTCTAATTTCTGTTTGTCGGCGTCATTTTTTTCCTTCATTAATTTATTTCGTTCGAAAGTACTTTGAGAATCACAATTTTTCTCCATCAGTAAAACATTTTTGGTTGGAGTGGGCTTTCGATAAGGAGCATCGAAACACTCTTTGTTTTCCGACGGAATTTCTTTATTTAAATTCTCTAGCAACGCTTGTTCACCACTAGAAATTGAAAACTTATGTTCAATCAGTTGGGTTGGAGAACTAAAAATAAGTTTAATTAAACTTCTTTATTGAATAGCTATAAATTATATGATTACCAACCTTTCCTTACTCAACGTTGGGATGGTTTTTATCCTGGTTCTTGGTGAGTGTGGGTACGGCGAGAGAGAATTTGGTTGAATAATGTGAACGTTTTCGTATGAATTGACATAATTCGAGTGAGAGTTATCCGAAGATCTAATTTCGACATTCTCGTAATAAAATTTTGAATTGGTATCTCTTGGTGAGAGGCGGTTTAAGGAGACATTTTCGTAAGAACAATTTTCTTCGTTTTGTGTCTTGTCCAGATCGAACTGAAAAATGGAACCGTCTCGCGAATTTGGGGATGGAGTTGCGTGAATTGGGGATGACGAACTATAAGGACTCGGCGGACATTGACGCTTATCTCGAGGCAATGAACCGTTCGTTTTAATGCTAAAACATTTTATCACAATTTCCGTTTTCCTAAAATTTATTGTTTACGTACCGATTCGGCGTTGGTTTGTTATTTTTTTCCCATTGGGCTTGACGTTCGTATTCGGCGCACATACTTAATATTTCTTCAAGACGTGCCTGTTCAGCCTTCTCTATTTCTTGTTCCTTGACACGATCCGCATGCGCCTTATCAAAATATACAAGTGATAACTCATTTTTTTTACTATCTAATCATATGTGTCACTTACTATTTATTTATATTAAAAAATAATAGAACTAATAATAAATTTTTACAAACAAACTAACAATTCTACGCGGAAGGTATGACCTATTTTTTTAAATTATCGAATTTTAAAATAATCAGGTTATACAAATAAAATTAAAAAAATCACAAAACACGACTTCACCGCGAACAAACAACTCGAAATGACCAACAATATTATATGACATGACTAACAGTAGGTATTCACAATTTATTTGTTTTTATGGTATCTGATTCTTTATCACCAGTAAGTGCTGAAATTTGGCTTCGTTGCATTTAAATTAAAACATACGAGGTATAATCCAAAAGTACTTGCCAAATAAAAAAAACTTGAAAAAATATGAAAAATTGATTCGGGCAAGTTTATCAATACGTAATAAAACAGTAGGACGTTTGGACGCGGGATCTTATATTATTTCCGATATTGACCGATAAAATTATAACATTGGCCAATTAATAATGAGCTAATTTAGAAACTATTGTTCTGGTAGTAGATTAGTATATTACGTGCCGAGGTGGAAAATGCTTCATTACAGCCGAGCGCTAAGTTAGTTGACTGAGGCGCGAAGCGCCGAAGTCAACTATAAGCGCGACGCTGGAATGAAGCTTGACACCGAGGTATGTATACTATTTTATTCACAATCAGTTTGTAAACAAGAAATAATTAAAAATTGAATTAAATTATACACTGCTTTTCATTTGATTTTACTTTTGAAAATAAAAATTGTTTATCAAGTTAGTATGAAATATTAAAAACAAATTGCTGTTTATGTCGAACAAAAAATTTGTGTTGACAATTGGCAAATATTATATTAGTAACAAATTTACAGATTTGTTTCGTGTTTTTAATATTACTGCTTAAATAATTTTTAATTACTCTGGCTAAACTTAGACGTATAAAGTAACTAAAATAAAATTAGATTATAATTTAGCTTGCACTAAATTTGTATATAAATTGTACTTGATACTTGACATAACCTTAACTAAATAATTTGACGCATATTTTTTGTTAGTTTCTTTTCTTGCCATCCATGCGACATTGCAGGTCGGGAAGTGGCCACTTCCCAACCAGGGGTAGGTTGGAAAGTAAAACAAAACAGCTTTTTGATTGGTTGGCAGTGAAACTAAATAATAAACTGCTTCCCAACTTATTAAAAGTCAGGAATGTATTGATTACTAACCGATTGTGAATAAAATTTATTAACTACCCCATTTCATGACTAAATTGAGAGAAATTTTGTTTTCTAATAAAATTACCAAATTTGACCTTGTTAATAATTGATTATTTTCCGAAACTAACTAATCTGAAAATTTAATCGTGAATTTGTCCATTAAATTTACGCTTATATACTAGCACTCAAGAATTTTGATTTAAGCAAATGTTCTCGACTTCATAATTACTAAGAAAGGTTCTCGACCTTACGGTCTCAAGCTTTTAATGTGAATAATTAAGTCTCCTAACATTTTTTAAATAAAATGTAAAAGTTCAGAAGGGAGAGGGACCCCCACTGCATTCATACCCTGTCCCTAGAAAGCAGCATGATATAAGAGAACAGAATAGAACTGTTCACCATGAATGCTGCCCGGACACGGGCGTCCCGAATCAGGAGGAAGATAGATAATAGAGGTACTATCACGAAAAGAAATGTTTACGACATCAAAGATATTTCTTCTCTCTCCATTGGGCCATCGGCATATTGCGAGGAATAAAATCGTTGGCAATTTACTGTTTTGTAATTTCCCGTGTGGTGCTCACAATCCGTGGTGTGGTGCCCGAGCACTCAAGCAACACAACTGTTGCCGGCTCTGGTAACATGAGACGTTTACAAGTATCCTAGTCTCTCCCTAGATTAGAACCGGATACCTTAACGTTAGCAGTTGATCGCTCTAACTACTAGGCCTTGTAATTATATCAAACATTATTTTTGAGTAAAGTAAGATTTTAATTACTATAATTTATAGCTTTAGTTCTGATGTAGTATAATCTTCAATTTTAAAAATGAATGAAAATCAGGGTTTCCACTGAATTTTCCAAATTAAATTCCGAGACTTTTTCAGGTTTTCCCTAACAAAAAATAAAAATTTTTATTTCGATAAATCGGAAGATCAAAAGGTAAAAGAAATCGGAATTTTAAAATTAAATTGTTTTCTATGTCTGAAAATTTAATTTCTCTGGCTTGGCACTACAGTGGATGATCATATTATTAGAGCCACTAGATATTTTTTTACAATTTTACATTTTACGTAATTAATGTATAAAAATTAAAAAAAAAATTTTTGAAATAAAAAAAAATTTATTTTAGAATAAAATTTAAATTTTCTGACTTTTCCAGGCTTTCCAGACGAGTGGGAACTATGATATCGTAATCATTAGCGTAAAATCAGATAGATCGTAATTTTGTACATTCTATGTGTTTTTTGTTGAGAAGAAAATTTATTTATAGTTTAATTAAATTAAACCTTTTTTTAAATTTAGCTCAAAAGTATCCGAATTCACTATATTCCTTCTACTACTGTTTTTTGGTAAAAGTGTGTTGTGGTTTGATTGGATGACCTTTATAAGTAGTTACAGGGTTCCCACTGAATTTTCTAAAGCAAATTCCATGACTTTTCCAGGTTTTCCCTGACAAAGAATCAAAATCTTCCCCGACATTTCTATAAATCGGAAGATAAAAAAGGTAAAAAAGAAGAAACTTAATGTATAAAAATTTTAATAAAATAATCTTAAAATTTAGAAAAAATTTAATTTAAAAACTAAAAAAAAGAATTTATTTTAAAATAAAAAGAAAATTTTTATTAAATAGTTTTCCCTGACTGAAAATTTAGTTTCCCTGACTGCTCTAAAAATAAAAAATTCCCTGACTTTCCCCTGACAAAATTAGAGATATCTTTAATTGCCTGACTTTTCCAGGCTTTTCAAACGAGTGGGAACCCCGTAGTAAAGATTGATTAAGGAGCAAATGGTTCATTAAGATAATACACAGAGATAAAAACCTTTGAAAAAAGGAAAAAAAATTGGAAGTAAATATTACATCAATTATAGTAAATTGTATATCAAATATAGTAAAATTTACATCAAATTTAGTGAAATTTACTTCAAAATTGGTGTGAGGCTGATTTGAACTTCAATTATAGTAAAAATTACTTCAAAATACCAAAAAAATTTCTCTGTGTACTGAGCTAAAGACGAAATGGAAAGGATCGCAGATTGGAAATGAAAATAGGCAAGGTATGTTAGGTAAGCCTGGAGAGATGGGAAAAGAGAATGTTATCATGGAAACCAAGAACATTTAAACGTCCATCGATCGTCCACCAAAACGTTAGATTGATAATATAGTTGTGATAGCGGGAAGAAATTGGTAACAGCGGGCCCAAAATCGAAAATTGTGGAAGAAATTGAAGGAGGCTTACATTCAACAGTGGATAAATATAGGCTGAAAAGAAGAAAAGAAAAAGATAAGTAAGATATACAAATAATTTAGATAAAAAAGTAATGATTAGTAAAGAAATAATTATTTAAAAAAAGTAAAAAGTAAAAAATGTTTATTTAGATTTGATAATTATGTCTGGAAACTACATCAGCCAAACGGCAGCCTCTGGCTCGGTAGCCAATAAATAAAATAATAACTCTTTGCATTACATTTTAACTGATTTAACTAATTTCGTTGCAGAATAAATTATATCAAGGACTATAGCAACACATCGCAGAAAAAAATAAACAGGAAAATAAATAAATAAATAAATAAATAAAAATGTAATACAATCTTTTTACACACAAAAAATTATTAGTTTTTGAAAAATTGAGCTACTCTTTAACCACTTTTTCATTCGTCTACAGTAGTAGATAATTTGTGGAAAATTAATTTATCTATCAATTTTAAATTTCTTTACGTAAAAAGATAGCATTGCAAAGGTGTTTACGTTTGAAACGTAAGGTGGATCGTTTTCGAATGTACACCCGGTATATAAATATTATTATAATCACAAATACTACATGCCGAAATTTACAAATAAAAATAAAATGTACGGGACCGCTATCGCAGGATTAACGTAGATAAGCGCTAGCAGCCAAACGGTCGCGTCCAAACGTCCTACACCCGATAAAGCGACAAATAAATTTGTTATTAAAAATCTTTGGTATCGCATATTGACAAGTTGATAAATGATAATATTTATCTATAATACTATAATGTAGATAATGTATAGTCTGTGTATTAATCGTAATTTATAAATAAAAAATTGACAGCATATTCTTACCTGATTTCTACGCGTTTCAGCATCCTCTCGTCTTTGTGTTATTTCATTCGAAACCTGATCAAATATTTCGGACACACTTTTATTCAATTCGTTCAGAGATCCGCTACTTTTACGATTTAAATTTACGTTTATATTTGGTGAAGGATTGGGCGTAATGCTCCTAAAATACTGAGGTTGGTTTCTGTTGAAGCTCGGTGACGGATTGAAACTCGATACTGGGGGTGGAGATCGATTAACATTTAAAGATTTATTCCCTTGGTTTGTATTAATGGTTTTGTAATTCGTATTGTTAAGTTCGTTTTTGGGTTGCTGATCCAAATTAACGTTCAGTAAAACGTTAGGTTGTTTTGGTATACAGCCGTTTTCGTATATGGCAACGCGATTGTTGATGGCTTTGGTGTCGTTATTAACAGCGACATTGACGTACTGGGGCGACTTACGGCCAAAAAACTGTCGGTCTGGCGTTTTATTTTTATGTTTGTCGTAACTAGAATCGGAATAATTGATTGCGGGTTGAGGTAAATTTTTCGCAAAATCTTGCAAATCGGGAGGCGCTCGTCCCAATACGTCTTTGGCTGGGGTATTGACGGTCACCAAATTTGAGGAAAAAACTTTCGGTGAAATGGATTGTTTGAAATTTTGAGCTGCCAGATATTCAAATTTTGATACCTTCATTTGAATGTTATTTGTTGGCGGATCTTCGTCGGAATTTCGACGAGGAATCGTAGGTGGTTTTTTCGCGTATTGTACATCTTCGTTATTTTCTAAATTAAATTTAATAGGTGCCATCGAAATTCGTGCATTTGGTAAAACAGACTTCATCAATTGAGCTTCGGCCGGATGATTAAAACGTAAATAATTTGAACGGCCAATTGTTAACATTACCCCTTTAAAATAAAATAAAACATCTAATACACTTTTATCCCTGAGAATAAACTTTGACTTACCTTGCGACAGACGTACAGGTTTTGATACATTGACTCCATCAATAGAAAGGTTATCTGATAATGGATAAAGCGTGACTATGCCTCCACTATTTTCTATATGGCAATGGAGCGGTTCCACCCCTGTTCCTTGTACGACGATATCAACACCAGGGCCACTTCCCAAAGTGATGCGTCCTGAAAGAAAACTCTTTAGTATGCCTGTGGAAAACTTGATTGTGCTACGCCACTGTCATTCAAATCGGAAGTTAACTCTACCTTAGGTTAGGCAACACACACTACGATTAAGAATGCTTCGTATAAACTACAAGTTCGGAATAATAAATTAAGAATTACGTAATAATCAACAACAAAAATTGTTTTGTATTTGAATAACTTACGAACATAATAATAATGTAAATAAATTTATTCAAGTTATAAAGAAGATCCATGGGCGAAAACTTTTAATGGTAATATTTTCCAAAAGGACCGGATTTCTTATCCAATTCATTTTTGCAGTAATAATAGTGACCATGGGCGGACACAATTAAAAAATATAATAGTGCAATAAAAAGTTTTTATTTTAAAAAATTAAGTAAAAGCTTGGCAACCTTCACATAATCATGTCGAAAATTGATTTAGTTTGATCCCTGGCGCCGGTTGTGTTTACTGATGGAATCTCGACTTCAAACCTACCTATTATTGGCCTTATAATCTTAATTGGATTTCTACTTTGTAGTAAATACAATTAAAATCGGAAATACTGTAATATACTATAATTTATTATAATAAGCCATGATTGGTTCATTTTAAGTTATCTGCCTAAATAAATTGAAAGGTTATTGACGCGGCCTTTAGACCGCACAATTAATGTTTTGTGCAAAAAATACTAGTATCTAATGAAAGTCTTTGATAAGCAATTAAAAAATTTTATTTCCAAATTTATTGGAAAATACATGTTTGACCATCATCGTCCGATTTCCTCATTAAAATTTAATTTAATTTCGGCTAATGAATTTTAATTAAAATTTCATAAATTAAAGCTGTGGCATTCTGAGCTCTCATCTCGATGTGATTTGTAAATATATATCCGTTCGTTTCTCTTTGTTTCAAAATTGTAAAAACCCAAATAGTTCACTTCGTATACTTTGTTCTATTTCCGACTGCACTCGATACGCGACAAGAAAAAGAAAAAGTCAGCATCCGTTCGTCTTTTTTAAAATCATAAAAAGCTCATAATGTGTCAAGTCGAAAATAATTCAAAATAAGTTGAAAAAAAAAAATCAAACCTTGGGGTATGGGATGCAAAGTAACGGCAGTACTCAATCGTCCCCCTCCGAGGCTCACCAGGTGTGGTGCGTCTGTTTGCAATTTTAGGGCTCTTCCGCCACTTTCTGTAAATTCTATAGCTCCATTATTCGTATTATTATTATTGTTATTAGCGACTGACCCCGGATTTGAGGTGCTCAGAGTAACTGCAGACATATCTGGAACAGAAAATAATTCATACGTTAGGTCACGTGAATAGACTATGTGGGTTTCAATTTAGGACACCTCCACATTTTACCGGTTCATTTGCCCATTCGGTTGCAAAAATCGTTAAAATAGGATTTATCTTTGTAAATATAAAATAAAGTTAAGAAATTTATTATTGATTTTAACTTGAAATAAAAACAAACAAATTAAGGAAAGCCGACGTGCCACGAAATATCCAAACTATTAATTAGGAAAATAATACCAAAAACAGAATTTTAAATTCAAATACACCCAAATACAAACTTCTAAACTTCTTACAATCAAAATAATCAAAGTTTATATGTTATGGTAATTGAGGCTACTGAAATTTTTTCCCATCATATAATATATTTTTTTAAATTCCAAACAAGTTTAAGTTCAATTTGATTAATTTCCAAATTACTATAAAATTTAAGATATTGTTTCTGGTCAAAAAAAATTTTTTTGTTTCATATTCTAATGGCCTGTTTTCACGATCAAAATTTACATCACTTTTGTATCAAAATTATTATTAAAATGTTGATGGCAATATTGACCGTGCGGACAGACTATTATACGTAGTTTGGTCATGAAAAAATCATTTGTCTCAAAACAACGATTTTCAAATCGAGCGTTCAGTTTTTTCAAAAACTACGCCGCCATTTTGTAAATATTAACTTTTATTTGTAGGTCAAACGACAACCACATTCGTAAAGACTAGAATAAAAAGCAATCGTTTGTTTTAGAGGACAAGGACTTGCAAGGAATTACAATAATAAACTTTGAATTCTCTGTTTTATTACGTCAATATCTTTATTTTTAATTTATTATTTCTAACCTTCAATATTATTTAATTTACTAAAATTATAAAGGTATCAAGTTCACTATATAACGTTTCAATAAGAGCCGGATTAACCGTAAGGCTGGTTAGGCTATAGACTAGGGCCCGAACTCGTTAGGGGCCCTTAAATATGGTTCCCGAATGTTTTTCAGTATAAAAAAAATTATCAAATAAAAAAAATATTTTTACAGAAGGTGGGCCCTCAAAATGTCATAGCCTAAGGCCCAAGTAATACCTAATCCGGCCCTGCTTCCAATGTTTGTAGATTATGTATTAACTGCGATTGTTAGTTTTATAAAATGTATGTAAATGATTTTTCAATCAAGAATCAGTCATGGTAGTATCGCAAAAAATTTCCATTTATAATTCCAGTGTTTCACGGCGCCAGCGTGCAATTGTAGAATCTAGTAAGTTGAGTTACTAAAACGTGAAGGCACCCATATTGTCGTGTTACCAAATGTCGTTTACTTAAATGTTTTAGATTAAGAAAAAAGAAGGTCCTATAAAGGTGTCCAGATATGCTAATAATTTCTTTTGTGGTATTAAAAGTTAATAGAATTTCAAAATTAATTACTTTTTAATTTTTTTGGCTTACTAGAACACCAAATAAAAAATCTGTTACAAAAAAAAAGCGAAAAGTTAAGTTGTACGTGAGGAAACGAAAGAAACAAAGCGTGGTCACTGTGACCCCACAGTAGCGACAGTGTGACAATTATTTGACGTTAGTTATTAAGGGTTAAACCCCAAATACAGTCTCCCATTTCCCATAATAAATTCAGTGTCGCGACGAATATTCGCCTAACAAAATGATCCCCCAAAATATCTTTTTAAGACAGGTCTGTTCTGTAGGTTAAGGGTTTGGCCACCCTCGAGACCGAAAAAATAGGCTTTTTTAGAAATTTTTATTTTTCAAAAAAACTACAAAATAAATTGAGATTACAAAAAAGGGTGTTTATCATACATATCAGTGACTATATACAATAATTTTTTTGAAGCGATTAATTCTAAAATGGCGGAGATATGAGCCGACAAGTAGAGCCCTGTTTTAAAAATCCTTGCCGGTGGTGTAGGTACTTGATTTCTCTGTTAGGCATTGTTTAAAACACAAGAACAATTTTTTTTCTTGTTTAGAAAAGTAATAGTTATCTTGTGAAGCAGAGAAAACATTTTTAAAATTTTTTCGTAGAAATTACAGCTGTTTGAAAAAATAACTCAAATTTTCTTTGAAATTTGTGAGTTTAAAAAATTTAGTTTCGAGAAAATTGCGAAAGATAAAAAAGTACGTCAGGGACTTAAAATCGAATATTTACTTTTAATTACCTTCAATCTGCGATTCCTGCAAAAAGTATAAACGATTTAATTAGCAAAGTAATTTTAAAAGTAAAAGAGAGGAGCCAAAGTAATTTCATTTAAATAATTCACTTTACGGTGGATCTGTGATTTGCTATGGTCGCGCCAGCCAAACAGGCACGGAGCGCCCGGAGCGCAGCGAAGGACTGCGTAGGGTAGCAAAAATATCCCTGAACTCAATCCACCTCGACTGGGAGATCCGACTTCTCCAGGGAAGACCCCACTCGTACACGTACCGTCACCAGGAAACTGGTGCCGTTTCTCGAAAACTAATGGATAATCCACCATTTTTTTTTAAATATACTTAAAAAATTATCCTCTATCCAATGATATATAGGCAAAAGTGAAATTCGTGGTACAGATTAACTGGCAGTTATCATCAGGTAATTCACCGACAAGTAACTATAATGCCGACAATATTAATCCCATTTATCTAGATACGTAATTTTCGAGTTCAGGCTATTACATGGACGTTTTCAATGAGTGGAGCAACTTAAAGATGCCGTCTTTCTATATCTGTAATTTTCGAGTTGGAGCCGCTTCAGGTATATTTTTAAATGCAATACCGGCTCAAAGATTCACTGTCGAGGTAGTAGTTCGTGCAAAGACAGACCTATTCTGTAGGTTAGAATATTTATTATTCAGAATTATTTTATTATTTAAATAATTTTTCTGGAAAATTTGTTATAAGGATTATTTTGTAGTAAGAAGTCATAATCATAGGTTTGGGCGATCGATTCCCTACGATATTTAATTTTTTTATTACGCAATTTAATAACTGACAAATATTTCAACGCTATTTTGTAGCTTTCACTTACATTTTGGTGAATTAAATGCTTCAAAAATTCGTGAGAAATCCTGCTTAATTCTTCGTAAATTCCGATTACCTTTTTTCAGCTTATCTAGTTTTCACTTCCTTCCTTTCACGATTTTTTCTGCTTTTGCTCTTTTACACAAATTTGTACGACACAAATGCATTTTTTGAAAATATCAAATCAATGTTTGAATTTCCTTCCGGAAAGACAAATTCCTCAGGTGACTACTCCCTCGCTATTCCTTTACATCTATTACTGTCACCTTCATTTCTGTCTGTAGTACACGGACTATACAAAAAATAGATATTACATAAATAAATTATTACAATAAAAAATATAATAAATAAATTAACCTTGGAAACAAATGATTGTAGTTAGTTTTTGTATGAATATAAAAATCAAAGTCAAGGTTACGAAGAAAATGGGAAAGTGAACACAATAAGACTTAACCATTTTTTCGCAACATTCGTGCTTTATATGTAATCGCTAAATATAGTAAAATGCGTAATTTTGTTCAAACTAATGATTACTTAACTTTTAATTCAGAAAAGGTATATTACAGTGTTTTGAAGAGATAGTGGACGGATAAATCTTGAATTATGCGAATACCCAAGTTTTCCCCACGGTTAATGGAAACAATGCTATTTATAATTCAAAACATCCTCCTCATCCTGTGCCAAATATAGTTTTCACAAAATAATTTAATTATATTGGAAGAGAAGAATTGCAATTTGTTTTCCAGGCATATTATTCACAAAATACAACCATGCATAGGGAAAAAAATTTGATTCAAAACGAATTAGTATAATTAAAAGATTTACAAAAATAATAGCAACATCCAGAAAATTCACTCATAACTTTTATTTTTTGGAGTTTTCTTATTGGTTGACTCAACTGTTGCACAGTTGTTTTATGCTGGATCCACACGAAGCGAATGAAAATTGGCTATGTAAACATTGCATTACTTTCCCCATTTAATTTTTTAGAGTGCAATTTTTTGGTAAAATCAATAAGGATTCAGAAAAATATGAAAACTTGCTTTCTTCCCACCATAAGGATAAAAACAAATAAAAACAAAAAAATTTGCGCAACAGCACGCAGTGTTCATTTGACGCTCAAAATATTATTCTTCCTCTATTTCGAACCAACGACATAAAATCAAACATTTAATTTATGCCAAACAAATAGAATTTAAAAAAATGGTGGTCTAAACATAATTGACACTTGAACATTTTTATTTTGTTTATCATTTCCGCAATTTTCAACAGATTTTCGCCATTTTCAACTGGCCTCTAAGTTTAATTTATTATTATGCACGTTTATGCATTTCAAGACATTGTATTGCGCTGTACAACCTGTGCGATTGATACCATTACATTTCACACCCCAATCACACACTGGCCATAAGAAACATTTTAATATCAAAATTTCAATTTTTAAAATTGAGTGCACAAGACCATAAGATGATATTACGATAAAACCCAAAATGTACCCGTAATTTTTGTTAACTGAAATATACAACCTTCACGCCTACCGATTACGCCACTTGCACTGTGGAAGAGTTGAAGCTAGAGATTTGGTAATTCCTGTTTGCTTACAATTAACTCTTTTTTATCATCACATTAAAATAGAAAACATGTGTTTAATAACTCACTGAACGCACATGTGTAAGCGTTAATTGCATTTTTATCATTAAAACACGTTTTATTACTTATGAAAAAGAGACATTTAATTATCACGTCCTTCAACAGTTAAAACTATTATGTCATTATAAAGTGCACAAATTTCTGCTTTACTTCACCTGAGGTATCAATCCGTTTAAAAATAGTCAAAAGTTCATACAGTGTGGAACAATGTGCACTCCAGAGCCAACCAAGTTGAAGGTCTTGAAAATAGAAAGATAATCGGTTATCTCGACCACTCGGAGATGTTGAAGTGTACATTCTCGAATAATTAATTAATACTCGTATGCAGTTAAAAACATCGTCAAGCCAAACAAGTTCGTTAATTTAATGAAATTAGATCAGTGAGCATGAATATTGTATAGATTTTTTTTTGATAACCAACATTGTTACATTGCATTCAATGTAACTAACTGCATTGATTTATGACAATGATAAAAAATAAATTTAATATTTAACTAGAATATTCATATATTATCTCAGTTCCAAAACGGGTTACTGACCTTAACAACGATTAAATGTACGAGAAATAATTGAAAGCATGGATCGCCTTGCGTGTTGGAAGTCGGAAATTCGTTTGATATGCTCGATGCACCTGCAGGGAATTCATGATACATACAATATTAGAATATTCAATGGAATGTTGGTAACTTGAATTTTATATTGTTGAAAACTTATTAGGCAGGTACAAAAAACAGCTGCTTGCCAAAAATATAAAAAAAAAACTTCGCTTATCATTGAAAATCAAAAATAAAACGGCGCCGGCGACGACAAAATAAGTAATTGTAATCCTGGAAACCAATTTAGAGCGAAGAAGTTGATCAAATTGGGCTCCTGGACGGAATCATTTGGAAAATACACAAACAGACTTCATTCTAGAAAGTCTACATCGTCGTCGAGGTCCCCAAGAAATAAGTCACGGGAAAAACATGGTATACACAGGGAATATTTGGGAGCTGAGGTGGAATGTATGTGATACATGGGAAAATGCCCAAAAATCTGGAAAAAGATAAAGAAAAAAGTGTGATGATGTGAAATTGTGAAAATTTATTTTTGTAATGATATCAATTCGATCCATACAGCCCCCAAGGGTAAAGTAGAAGGGCTATGCGGAGCCTAGCGCACTTTTTTCTAAGTCCAAAAATTATAAAACATTTTAATTCAAGATTTTTTAATCAGTTTTAATTTGCGATTTTGTAAGTTTGGGGGTGGTAAGGAAGCGGTGCCCTGGACCATTTTCTCTATTCTATATAGAACATACAGAGTAAATACATATTATTTTACAGCTTTCTAATCTTGACTCATCAATTAAATTTTTGTCATATTTTTTTTACAATCAGATATCCTTGAGGATAATAATTAAATGCCTGGCAAAAATTAATAACTTTTGCACCTGCCTGGTTTAATTAATAATAATAAGCATAAAAATAATTATCATTATTCCCTAGAACCTATAAATACAAGTTTCAAGGCAACCGGAAATTCAAAAACTTGTTTCGATTGATATTAAAAATAAAAATCGATACAGCAAAGAAGACATGGGCAATACAAAAGGCACTAACCCACTGGAGATATTTTATCATCCATCTGGTAGTTTTACGGAGGAAGTGAGTTGCAGAATTTGGCTGGGTACCTCATATTATGTAGAGGGGTACAAAATCTTTATAATATCACTAAAGAATAACAGAAGCATATTTTCTGATAATTTCGTATTCCTGAAACCAAAACAATTAAATCACCAAATTCTATCATTATTATTAATAGTATAGTAGTGTGGTCTACATTCTACATTTCTGGTTTAGAGTGAACAGCATATAATGTGATAATTTATTTTTTAGCGCTGGATAGAATTTTTATTGAAATTATCACCAACACTTAATGTTTAATTTTATCGGCCTATTAGCACAATTAAGAGAGTAGATTATACAATATTTATACAATTAATTTATGGTATCATATGACGTCACAGGTTAAGTGAAGAAACAGACAAATGGCACAGTGGGGTCTCGTCATATTTAACACAAGTGTTAAAACTTGCAGTTGTAGAGCCAAGATTAAAAAACTAGAAAATATAATTCAAGCGCTAATTAATATTCAAAATAAAAAATTAATGAGTTTGTTTGCAAACCCTTGTAAGTAATTTATTTGATGACATCACAAATAAAATTAGAACTACTCAATTAACATAAAAATATTTACCAATTTTTAAATGTCGATTTGAATGTATGCATAAGAAACAAAACAGTGTCGTCACCATACTATTTTAATACTTCGGGGTTATTCGAACTATTATAAAATGTTTGGTGACGCTCCTGATCAAGAGATTTGCATTTCATTTAAATTTTTATAAGTGACCGTTTATACGTTGATGGGATTTACGAGGCATATGGCAATGAGCAGAATTGATATAATTACATCAACGATACCCAGTAATAATTTTGTTGAAATTCGCTACCGGAAAAGGACTTAATTAAAATGGGGGCCGGGCGCTATTCTAGATAGATTTATAAAATAAATATGGAGGAGCCTCCGGCAAAAATGAACCCACTTGAACACTATTATGTTTCTAGGTAATTTCTAATTTATGTGAGCACACAGGGGTACAACAATCACAATCATTTATAGGATAAATTAGCTCCCGTTTTTTTGGCAAAACCTCTAGTGCCGTCTATCTGCAAGTAATTAAAATTCCTTGTGTTTAATGAATTTTTTTGGTTTTGGTTTTGTTTCTGCAGCAGTTTGAATTAATTTGAAACTGTCGAACTGTCGGTTCGTCTGACCGTTTCAAAGCGGTTTAGACTTTTGCAGAATCACAGCAAAACACATCCTTATATATTTCAATATATTCAAAATATCTCTACCAGATTCCAGATTGTTCAACTTTAACCCTTAACCACTGACACGGAGTCTGACAGACTCCGCGTTATACATTTCATAGAGCGTTTTCGTCCAGAAATTTTTCTGGTGGTTGTTACTGCCAGTACCTTCCTAATTTCGAGTGTTCTTTGAGTAGTTGAAGTAATAATTGTGTGACCTTTGTGAAGCTCGACTTCGCGTTACGGAGTCTCCCAGACTCCGTGTCAGTGTTAACGTCGCGAAAACCCAATTATGCCCAGTTTTTCAGTTACATGTTAAACCAAAAAATTTGGGTGAAACTGATTTATAAGCAATAAAATATTTACATATCAGCTCTAAAAGTATTAAAAACCCTATATTTTGATAGGAGTCTGACAGCCTCCGTGTCAGTATTAGTGTTAAAAAACTGGTTGTCAGTGGTTAAGGGTTAAAACAGCAAAAACTCCTGGCAAATCCAGTCGTTAAACAAATTATTGAATTATATTCTTGATCAAGTAAATACCTATTTTTGGAATGTCTCTCTCATATTCAAGGGTTTACAATTAATTAATGAAATTCCTAAGATAATCTTTGCTTATCTAATCAGTTGGTGAATTAAAATCCTGACAACTTGTAGAAACTGGTTTCAATAGATGAAATCAGTAAAATTATTTTTGAATTTCTATAAATACAACGGAAGATGTTCTGTTTTCGACACGCTTGACAGATGTCGGAAATCGCCGTGTATTTAAATGATAACACTAACAATGGGCTAAAAGGGGTAAAATTTAATTGTCATGTGGAATGCTTTACTGGTTTTTAAAAATTTCTTGTAACTAGGCAGTAAGTAACCGTACAATTTTATTTTTTATTCAAAAGCCCAAGCTCATTATTTATGATAAATTCCTGTTTCCTGACATATTGGCAGTAAGTATGCAGACATTTATTGATCTTATTGTATTTACATAAAAACAGGAAATATTTACACTCATTAATAATCAAGTATTAACCACAACAGTTCAAGTCGTTAGTTATTAAATTGTTTTTTAACATGTAAAAAATGCAAAATTTTGAGAGTTAAGATAAGGTAAATTATTGTAAAAATTACCCCAAAACAAGTTGGTGTCCCCGCGACCGACAACGGGCGACGCGATACTGTAAGCATATTTGAATTTAGAATTAACTTTCAGTTAACAGTTTTTCTCATCATTTCGCATAAGGAAGACTTTTTGACAACTAACAAAATCTCCATTTATTAGGGTTAAACTAGTAATAACGCGTAAAACGTTCGATGGAGAAATCGGTGTTTAAATCCTGGTCGGATACACTACCGTGTTCTAGAAGTTCAGTATCGATCTGTGAGCTTCGAGAAAGCCAACGGAAAACCATCCCATTAATTTTACTTCCTAGTCAGTCATCATGGCTTTGGCCAAATTGATCGCATATTTACTGTTGAGTGAATGGCACTTGAAATAAAAAGGAAAGTAGGAAATTGTATTCTCACCCAAATGTAATTTGATGCAAATAAGGAATTTCAGGTTGGCTGGGAATTTTAAATCAAACGAATATCTTAAGGGCACTTCACATTATATGATTTCTCTTATGATTTATCATAAAAGAAATAGCATAAAATGTGGTTTACACGATATCTTTTATAACTTTAACTGAGAATGTAACATACGTATAATGTGAGGTGCCCTTTAGTACTTTCGTATTAGAATGGACCAACAAATTTGTCCGAAACGTCGACAAACTAAGATATTTGTTTGATTTAAAATTCCCAACCAATCTGAAATTCCTTATTACCTTATTAGCATAAAAAAGAAAAAAGAATTAATGGAAGGTTTCGGTTTAAGCTAAAAATACAGGCATTCTCGAGAATTATTTTTAAAAAACTGAAAACAGATATCAAAATGTGGTTTTTTGCATTACATTTATTGATGTTTGACCTACATCTTAAAACTGAAGATACAAGTAACATGCGCAAATTAGCATCCCAAGTCATATTGCTCAGAGCAGCTTGAACAAAACAGGCCTGCACTGTATGCACGATAAGAATTCGGATTATGATCCGAATCAAAAGAATTTATAAATTAAATTAGTTAGAAGATGGACATAAATCAAATAATAATAATTTTGTTAATTTAAAAATTTTATTTAAAAAATGATTTTATTAAAAATTTTACAGAAACTTTTTAAAGCAACTATATCTCGAAAAAGGGGCCACGAAATAAAAAACCAACTGTATATATAAACAAAAAAGAAGGGAATGAAATATTAACAGCCCTTGGCGGGGTCTTGTCCCGGGAATTTTCCCGAGAACAACCCTCAATGTGGTTTTCGGTTGCGTATTTTTGCGAATACAGAGACGCGCATGAATGGATTAACGAGATTCTGGTCGAAAATTTGTCCTCGCGACGTGTTCCAAACAAAATACAATTAAATTTTCCGAAGAAAAACCATTTTTTACTCTTACTGTTCTATTGAAAGTTTCTATTGGTTTTCAGAAACAAAAAAAATAATCAATATAATTTTCTGTCGCTGAAAGATCATTTTTCAAACATTTTGAATCAAGACTGTATAGAAAAGAGATAAAAATCCAAAATAAATTATAAAAGGTCCTCCCAATAGGTACCAACACAAAAATAATCAGCAAAATTAGAAATTATCGTGCAAAAGAGTTGGACAGTTGGCATGGAATATCTGAATCGGAAGTTCTATAAATGCAAATACTGGAAAGGTCAAGTTTATTTTTACAAACTAGAAAATTCAAAGGACTTTTCAAATATGAATGAATCAAACTGATGAAGAGTAGAAAAATCAATGTTCCCACACAAAATCGAGACCCCCCAATAGCGAATAACATCTGGTGTCTTTAGAAACAATGTTGTACTACTTCTAATTACTAATTAGTCAAATTACTTTACACTTTTAGAACATAGGATAATCTAATCCACCAATTTGAAAATGTTTAAAAAAAAGTTAAACAAAAACCAAAAATTAAATGTTTTACAATTATTTTGGTTTTTATCAATTAATTTCTGTTTATCCTTGTTTGCCCGCACAAATTAATATCGACCCTGAATTATATGCTAACGTACACAAATTTTTTTAATAAATTAATAACAAAATTTTTTATGAGCTTTAAATGGGGAAGTGATTCATAGGTTATTTTGTGTTCTAACTAAACAGGTAGTAAAAAATATGTAAGTCATAGCAAAAATATTCACAAAATGCATGGCCAATGTTTTATTGCTTTTCAATATATTCAAGTCCCTATCTATTGTTATATTTACTTAATTTACCGTTATTATCCGTTTTGTACCTAAGTAGCAAATATCTATCATTTCCAAGAAAGTGCAATTGTACCTTTTTTTGTAAGAATAGCGGATAATATAATGCAAATTATTATACTTTAGTTAGTTGTAACTTAAAGTGCTTTTATAAATAAAATTTGCAGTCAACAAACAAGATTTGTAATCGTTACCAGAAATCTTGAAAAATGAACATCGACCATGAAGAGAAATAAAGAGGTTAAGCTATAAAAGCAGTGGCGGCTGGTACAAAGAGAAAGATGGGACGCCGCCCTCTCAAAACAGAATATTTTGTTAATTAAAATTTAATTAAAATTAAAAAAAAATTTTAATTAATTTGTTTTCCATTACGGAAAATATAATTTCCTTGGCTTGGCACTAAAAATTAAAAATTCCCTGACTTTTCACTGAAAAAATTAGGGAAATCTGGTTTTCCAGACGAGTGAGAACCCTGCAGTCCTGTCATCTAGTCGGATTTCAATTCGACATTATTTAGTACTTTTAGATTATAATGAGTAGAGTACGGATTTCTAGCAAATTTGCTATACATAAATATTGATAGCAGAAGTGTAATTGTTATAAATGTCCACGTATTTGATAAAAATAAGGCATTTGGCGCTAATTTTTTTATGCTTATATGCTTATTTTAATACTTTTATGCTTAGATTTATTTTTAAGCATTTTTAGTACTTATTTTAGCACATTTAAATTAGACCTAGAGCTATTGACGATTTGACCTAACCCATTTTATATGTCACAAAATTTTGTGAGGTAAATATAGGGTGCTTCTTGACTATGGAATTGAAATTGGCCAACGTCTACCGGTTTACCCCTAAGGATAAGAACAATTAATAGGTTTGAAATTTAAATCACAGGTTAAGTATTGGCATTATTTATTGGATTTAATTTACCTACATTAGAGCAAATAGTTAGCGTTTTAATGAAATTTAAGAAAGCCTCAATTAATTATTATTATTATTTTACATTTTATTACTATTTGTTTACTCTAAATTTTCAAATAAATTTTATTTAAAAAAACTTTTTTTTTAATGCTTATATTTAAGATGAAATCATATTTTTATGCATAATTATAATGGCAATATTTTGTGCTATTTTAAGCGCTATTTTCATGATTTTTTATGCCTGCAAAGTCCGTACTCTAATAATGAGCATCCGATTGTTAGCATCGAAGATTTTTATTTTAATAATAAAGTAAAAAAAAAATAAAAAAGTTCACCAAGCTAAGTCCGGTACATATTAGGGGCTGATTAATCAAACACCATATATCAAAGCAGTCGACTTCAATGATTGCATATCTCCAAGTTCTGCCGGCTACTTAAATTTTTCGTTCCCGATTTTTTTAACAAGTGAGTGATCTCCAATTATCCAATGGGAACAGTGGGTCCTAGTTGCCTTCTAGCAGTGTAACAGCAACATTATATCATAAATTTATTTGAAATTGAATTGTTAATTATAACCAAATCCTGCCATTCTATCCTTTCATTCTATGCCTTAAGACATCTGGCGGTTTCAGAGATGTTTTTAACGAATTCTCGCGTTGAAAAGTCAAAAAAACAAAACTCTTATATTTACTATAAAATTTTAATTGTTTCATTAAAATCACCAAGTTATAAGATTTAAGATAAGATAGGTTCGGACATAAAAACATTATTTGAAAACTAGATAATGAACAATACCAGTATTATAAGGGATTTCGATTACTCAAAAAATGCTCATTTAAATCTTACAGAAAAAATCTGATGTGGACACCACATAACTTCCTTGTAATTTTTATAATAATTGTACAAGAATCTCGTTAATCTATTCATGTGCGTCATGAATTACGACTTTGAGCACGGACAATCGCAACCCAAAATAGGAGGTGCACAACTAGATGCTATAAGTATCTCAAATCCAAAATTTCAACTTTCTACGACCTACCGTATTTGAGTTATGCGACATACAGACGTCCGCACGTACGTACGTACGTACAGACGTCACAACGAAAATAGTCAAAATGGATTCAGGGAAGGTCAAAACGGATATTTCCGTCAAAATCTGGAAACCGAAAAAAATCGGGATCTTTGTTTTACAAGGAAGTAAAAAGATAACTTTATGGTTACAAAAATCCTTATACCCTGATAATTCAGAATGATTGATATACTGCGTGCTGCACTAGTGTACACCAGCATGCAGTTTTTAAAAGGCTTATACCTTACCAATTTGAAAACATTTTCCCTGATATTTCGAATTTTTTATAGTAATGACAATTTTCTCGGACTTTCCGAAACTTAAATTTCAAAAATTAAATTAATATGGATTGAATAACACATATTTTCCTCTGTGTCTAGTTACTTTTCCATACCAGTGGCGTATTTAGAGGACGGGCAAAGCCCCAAGGATGACTCAGATTGTATCCCTAATGGTTACCATGCGGTTTTAGAATTTAAATAACTTTTAATTATTTTTATTTATTCGTTCATCATTTATTAATTAATTTTTTTTGGGAGGCTTACCACTGACGCGCATGAATGGATTAACGAGATTCTAAAAATATTTATTCTGTCCAGTGGAGTATTTACACTCTTATTGAAGTTTTATTTTATATGATTATTTATTCTCACAAGTTAAGATTTATATAGGTATTTAACATAAAACTAGCAGAAAATTATTTTTGAATTTCATATTTTAAGTTTTCATTAGAGTGAGTGACCTTGTAAATTAAAAAAAAATTGCTTGCGGCGCTGTATGCCAAATGACTTGCTTCGCTTTAGTTTTAAATGTTGTAATTTTACTTTTCGATTCGAAGCCCCCCTGCACGTAATTGCTAAATACGCCACTGGGTCTACCCCTCCCCAAAAGCAATTTCTAAATACGGTACTGTTCCAGGGTCTAGGACTTTTCGGCGCAGCCGATTTGGCGTAGCTGATTTGGCGTTGCCAATTCAGCGCACACTCGATCTGACGCAGCCTTTTTGGCGCAGGAACGATTCGACGTAGGGAAGATTCGGCACATAGATCATTCAGCAAATTCCATTTCGGCGCAAGGACGATTCGGCAAATCCCTGCGTCAAATCGTCCCTGCGCCGAATCGTCTGCACCAAGTCGGCTGCGCCGAAAAGTCCTAGACCCTCTTCTTGTCGGTGTCGCATCAGTGGGGTAACGAACAGAAAGTCCATACGTGCATCAGATGATGATTGATGAACTTAATTTTCTAAATTTTTTACATCTATTGGCTTACAAATTCATATAAATAGGAAAAGTAAGGACACATTTTATGAACGTCTTGTGGCTGGACACCCACCGCCGCCTAAATTAAAAAATTTAGAGATGCTGACGCCCGAATTCTCACAATACTTCGAGATTTTCATTTAAATGAATTATTTGATATCTACCTATACTTTACTTTAAAATATATTAGATTGTTTTACACCTACTCGCTCTCGTAAGAAAGAAGGAAGTAAATATAATGTTGTAGTTTTGAGCAGGTTTGCCAACTCTCAAAAATGTATCTCCCTAAAGCTCTAATGCAAAAACCCTTAAAAAAAACTAAAAATATAACCCCTCTAAAAAAAACTCCCATCCAACTTCTTTATCGCCTAAGTTTAGAGGGAAAAGCTCTAAGTTGCCAACACCAAAACGGTTTACGAAAAATCTTTCTTTTGTATCGTTCCACATATCCAATTAATTTGGCGACGAATCGAGTGTGCGCCGGTTTAGCGGTATCAAATAGTCTCTGCGCCGAAATGGATCACGCCGAATCGTCCTTGCGCCGAATTCTCCATGCACCGAATTGTCTTTACGCCGGACTAGCTACGTCAAACCGGCTGCGCCAAACCGGCGGCGCCGAAAAGTCCCATTCCCACTGCTCGATACTAATGAAAGAATAATGTGGAACTAAATTCGGTTGCTACATTTTTTTAAATTTTCCAAAACAGTTATATTTCACAAAAAATTAATAAATCAGAGAATTATTCTATGGAGAAGATAGAGTTTTATTCGAAATTTTAATGTTTAGATTATGCAGGGTTCTCACTAAATTTTCAAAATAAATTTCCTAACTTTTCCAGATTTTCCCTGACCTTTTGAACATCTATCAATTTCAAAAGTTGTACTGTTAATAATTTATAAACATATAAAATCCGTGATTTTTACTTAAAAATTAAATCCCTGCTTTATCCTGACAAAATTTGTACAACTTTAAATTCTCTGACTTTTTCAAGTTTTCCAGATGAGTGGAAACCCTGCTCGGATGTGAGTGAATACGGCGGTAACTCAATTGAGGTGCTATTCGATTGGCGTACCTTGGGTAAAACTCGATTAGTTACCATATTTTTGTAAATCCCACCGGATTTCTGGAAAAATCTTATCAAATTTTGGGACGTTTCCCCAGATATCCCATACATTCTACCACATCTCACTTATATATTTTTCAATTCTCTACACCACATTTCATCAAGATCTCTTTCTATGGATTCATTGTCTCATGTATAAATACAACATGTCTCCCGTGACTTATCCCATGATAATTTCTAGTCCTGGTGCAAATCAAAAATGTTTTAGATAGGACGTTGAAGCAGTCACAGCAGTAGTTTTTGTCTTGTCCATTACTGTTTAGAAGTTGTATCTTGTTGGGGGAACAGAAGTCAAACTAGGACATTCATATTTATATTTTATATCGGATATCCCAATACCACTTAGCAGTCTGTGGGGGATTTGAAATGTGAATTATGCAAGGACATATGCGATTTTTTTATCGGAAAAATATCAAGTAGAATATTTGCGTTTTTCTTCTTCTTGTACACTCTCATGTTAGATTATTTTGTAAGTTTATTTTACAAGTTATTTTAAATTTATTTCTCAATAATTATATTACCTCTTTTCTTGTATAAGTATTTAATTATTATGTTCTACCGGTTTCGCTTTATAGCATCGTCAGGTTATTTAATACGAGTTGTCAGTCATTTCTGAAAAACGTCTGATAAGTAGCAAAAGCGAATTTTATGACAAAAATCAAAAGTAGACGGATGATATCCCTGCGACGGGGGGGGGGGGTCTTTATAACTAAACAAATTTATTGTAACGCTAACCTCGTTTGTCGTTGTTCAATAAAAATGAATAAGTAGAACTTCGTACATGTACCCCATTAGTATGTAAATTATAATTACTTTCTCAGCAATTAGAAGGAAGCCTTACAGGAAACAGTGAAACATTCATTTCATCCGTCATAACTGTAATCAATTCGTCTGGCAGACAACATTAAATATATTGAGCAACAGGTAATTTTAAATACAAGCAAATTCCACCTTTGCAGAAGATAGCCGGGAGTAAGTTCCATTAGCACGTAACCGCTAGTGGTTCCACGTTTACTGTGGGATTCAAACAATTTATTATAAAATTATTCAAAGACGAATGAGTTATCGGTATCACACTATAGTTTATTGATTTGAAAACTTAGCGAAACCGAAAGTTGTTATTACATTAATGTATTTACATACATAATAGATTAAAGCTGTCGATAAGTCAATAGTCAAACAAAATAGTTAAGTGAAGATTTAAGGTCAAGAACAAAAGAATGTGACATTTTTATTTTTTACCGTGTAGACTATTTATAATATGTTTTTGTCGGCGTTTTAATTATCATCAATCGTGATATACTTACGAAATATTGTATTTGATAAACATATTTTAGTGAAGCGGGAAGCATTTTTAAAAGTAATGACTTCCTTTAAATTAAAAAAAGAAAAGTTTAAAAGTTCAAACCAAACGGAAACTAAAAAACAACAAATCGGACACAAGTGAACCATTTAATTTTTAAAGAAGACTATGTCGTTAACCTTCTTGAATCACCCACGTAGGTATTTTAAAATTTCATTAAACTTAATTATATATTATTTGTGTAATAAGAAGTATTATTGCTATTGGTACCAGCACATTGCAGCAGCATTCCAGAATCGTAATATCGCATAAAAATTACACGGCATAAACTAAACTACTTTGTAGGTACGAAAAAAATGTAAACATTCTGAAACTCACCTAAAAATAAAGTTGTGAACAGAAAACAGCATCAAACTTATATAAAACTAGCAAAAGCACATTTTTAGTGTTTACATCGTCCAGCAAATACACTAACGCGAAAACTAATAGGAAAACAACACACACGCACACTATACCTACGCAACGTAAACTAAACAAATTTGTGATTGGAGCGAACAAGTTAGAACTGACGTCACAAATTATCGTTTATCTTTGTTTACAGATACCTACAACAGACATCATAGCGATCATAGCTAAACAAGACAGCCAACAGGTCTGGACTTGCATAATAAATATAAACGGAAAATTACAGATACCAACCTATTAATTAATTAAATATTTTTTTGATTTCACTAGGTTAGGCAACTTTTTTACATCATTCTAATTATTATGAAAATCCCGATTAATTTCCTACTGAATTTCCTAAAAAAAAGTATTTGTTTGCGTTTGGAGACGGGCCTGTCTAAATATTATCGGGTAGTTTCCTGTATTATCTCCAACTTCAAAACAAAACTTTGAAAATGGGAAGACGGTATTATTGCGATTATTGCAACAAAACCTTCATCGACGATTTGGAAGCCCGACGTAAACATTTAAGTAGCACATTTCACCTTAAATTACGTAACTTGCACTACGAACAACACCGAGGTAAGTTGATTTTGTTTGAAACTTTGACATCTAACCTCAAAATTTTAGATCCCAGAGTAATTTTGCTACAAGAATCCCAGAAGACACCTTGTCGACGTTTTTTGCAACATGGAGAATGTCAATTTGCTGGAAATTGCAAGTACACACATTATAGTCAAGAAGAGTTGTGGAGTTTGAAGCAACAAGGTAAGTTCTTGAATGCTTCGGACGCTGTGTTTTGATATTGGTTTTTTAGTTGAATGGGAGGATTATGAGAAAAAATGTAAAGCACAAGATATACCTGAAATTCCCAGTGTTGAGTCGTGGATTGAGAAATATAATTTTAAACACAATAAAACAGAAAACGATGATTTTATTGTTCATTGGAGTTACCCCGAACATTTGGAGTGTCGGAATGATTTGCCACCGTCTATGAAGAAATTCGGACCTGAGGATTTTAAAACAGGTGATTTTGACGAGTGGGGTACGTAGGTATGTTTATTAAAACCTGATTATTTAAATTTTGTATGCTATGTTGGATTTGAAATAAAAGTTAGTTTTTCTAAATTCTTTAATTTGTTTACTGCAAAAAACTATTCTGCAACAAAATTTTAATAAAACAAGCTAACTTATGAAGGCTGATAACTATATTTGTATTATCGTTTGGCTTTTTTCAGTATTCCTTTTGTCAGACGTTTCCTAATAAAGAGTATCATCTATCTAGAGGTTGAACAATATGACAATGGGTAGATCTTGTACTAAATTGGTGACCACTTTTTTTTTTTATTAATTAATTTGACTATAATGTTTACGTGTTTACTATAACAATTGTACTTACCTGTGCAGTTTTCTTAAAGACGTTCATCGGCCTGGTACTTATGTGCGGCGACTGCTAAATCGAACTATTTTATCAGGATTGGACAGTTGTCATTTGCAAGGGCGTTTATAAGGGAGGCCATGGCCTTTTTCGAACCAGCATATTAATGTTGTTACTAAATTAATACTTTCTTATGTATTTTTTTAACATTCCTTCTGGTTATTTATCAAAAATGCCCCCTGCCCCCTAAATATTAGTGATATCACCACTTCTCAACACTTGTTAATAAAGTATGATGTCAAGTAAGAATTCAGAATTACAGGGTTGAATGCAGTACCGTATTATCGCAAAAGCTCATGAAGGTCGGGGCTTGTAACGCAAAATTTAATTTCAGGAGTTGTAATTACCTAATCTCGAATTGTCTTAATTATAATTAAAAATCAGCTCCATTTTTGTTATAAATTTTTCTGATTTAATCGTAATCGTTGCACGGGTAGTGGTTCATTGCCCACTGTTCTAGGCTTATTGTAACCCGTTTTCCATTAAGTAGTTAATGAAAGTATTTCAATCCACAGTTTGATGTTCACCAGAGGGCTGAGTTAAAAAATTCTGCCAAGTCCGGGATTTGAACCCAGAATTTCCGCTCATAATTTCAACTAGCGATCACATCAAGCCACCACTTTTTCTGATTTAAGAAAAAGATCAACTGGGAAACCGAGGATAGGGGCGCAAAATATTAAAGGCTTGTGGTGGCAAGCTTACATAATACGCCTCTGTTAACAGGGTTTAAATTTTAATCTATTCCAAGAAAATAATGAAAATAAACAAACAAAAGAATTTTTATCTGGAACTTATCGGGGTCAGGATTTTAATCTATTCCAAGAAAATAACGAAAATACAGAGAATACAAAGAATTTTTACCTGGAACTTAAGAGGGTCAGTAATCTTTTTTATTTTTCAAATACATACAGTCAGTGGCTCAAGAGAGCATTCATACACTCCTATGTTAACAATGTAAATAGTACTTTTTCAAGCCTTTTTTGACACATAAAAATCGCTTTGGGGTTGTTCATTAATTACGTAAGGACGATTTTTGTAATTTTTGACCCCCTCCCCCCCCTCACATAAGGGCACGTAAGATTTTGACAACCCCCCCCCCGTCACATCTTACGTAAGGAACATTAAAATTATTTTCATGAAAAAAAAGTACACAAAAATAAAGGAAAGGTCGAGGGGTCTCTCACTGGGCAAAAATGTGTACGATATTGCTAATTGTCGGCAATAAAATACGACATTACTATTATTGTCTTAATTACCTTTAAATCCATTTATTTCCTGATTATTGCCATTAATGCCACTTTATTCCCAATTAATGCGTGGTATTACCGTATTTACAAAATATTGCTAGGAGCGGGTAGGCACTTTTTGTAGCTATTTACGGGAGAACGATCGAAACTTTTCTTAGTAAATTAAATTATACACTTTTCTCAATCAATTTTATTATACAGTGAGTAACGAAAATATCCGGACACTCCTATGTTAACAATGTAAATTGGACATTTTGAAGCCGTTTTTTTTTATATAAAACTCGATTTTACAGCAAAACTTTTTAGACATTTTTTGTTTCAAATTTCATTGCCTTCAATTTTGTTTATATGAATTTTTTTATTTTGTCGCGCCGTTTTTGACTGACAGCGACTTAAACAAGACTCTGTAAAACACAAAAACTATTGTCATCTATATTTCGGAAACGGTGCGATAAAATAGAAAAATGTATAGAAACAAAAATGTAGAGAATAAAACTTACAAGAAAAAATGCTTATTAATATTTTAATTATTTTGCACCGTTTCCAAGATATAGTTGACAATAGTTTTTGTGTTTTACAGAGTCTTGTTTAAGTCGCTGTCAGTCAAAAACGGCGAAACAAAATAAAAAAATTTATATAAACAAAATTGAAGGCAATGAAATTTTCAACAAAAAATGTTTAAAAAGTTTTGCTGTAAAATCGATTTTTATATGAAAAAAATCGGCTTCAAAATGTCCAATTTACATTGTTAACATGTGTCCGGATATTTTCATTACTCACTGTACATATTTATTTAATTGACTAGTTTCGACTGGTGTCAGTCTTCTTCGACATAATTCATCAAAAATTAAAGCTAAAATTAACTATTTAATTATAGATTGTTTCAAAGAATATATTGAAGAAGACTGGCACCAGTCGGAACTAGTTCATTAAATAAATATGTATAATATAATTGATTGAGAACAGTGTATAATCGTTGACTGACAGAGTTATCAAGACACGCAGCCATATATGTTTTAATGCAATACTAAATTGTCGCGACAACTAGATGGCGCTATTTTTCAATGTAAATCCTCATTATCAATTATTAATCTCGCGATCCATTCCGTTAGAACGTATGGACAGCATAGTGCGCGGAGTACGTTCGAGTGAGAGGGACGTAGAATTTGCAATTCTTCCATATGGCTGCGTGTCTTGATAACTCTGTCAGTCAACGGTATAATTTAATTTACTAATGTCCGATTTCTTCACTTAAAGGAGGGGGCGTCTACTCGACATCACCGATTTCGTCCGGATTTATAGTGTATAGAGGGCTTGACTGGAATTGAAACTAACAGAAGTTGTAGCTCCAGATGGCCAAGCGTTTAGAAATTAAATTTTTTTCGGGGTTAGTTAATGTGTACATAAGTCTTTTTCGTTAATCAAATTCTAAGTACGAGTTAGCACAGTGGTAGGAGGTAGGACTCGTAATGCGAGAGTCTCTGCTTCGAATCACCGTACGGAAAAATTTTTTTTTTGTTTATTTTCAATTTTTATGTTATAAGCAATAATTTGTCAGGACAGTAAAATCAAGACAGTACTGATTTTGGAACCTTTGTTCTGGTTAGTCAAGGCAGTTAACCAGGACACATGAATTTACTGCCGTGACTATTGTATGTTCCTGCGCCCTCCGGAGGGTTAATAAGTTTTTTTATAAAAGCGATTCTTATGTGTAAAAAAAATGAACCCGTAAAAACAAGTTTTTCACTATAAATCCTTTATATACGATTCGGAATTTTTTTTTAAAGTGTATTGTGATCAGGGACGAATCCATGTGTAAAATTTCAGCTGGATTGGATAGCGCGAATTGCATCAAATTTGACTTTCTAAGTTTTGCCGTATTCAATCAAGCAAGCAAGCAGAAAGGTGAAACTAATATAAAGGGTTTAAAAAAGGCTTCGAAAAGTACTATTTACATTGTTAACATAGGAGGGATAGGAGTGTACGAATACTTTTTTGAGCCACTGCACTGTACTTATAATTATAACTTACTGTACTTCACCCCCAAGAGAGGATGGAACCATCAAGCAGCCTAGTCACATCTTGACTTCCTGAAGACAACCTAAAGACTATCTACTTAATTAAGTACTCTGTTGTACTGCTTGATGCTTCGCCTTCCAGATTCTTTACTTATTATTCTTACAATACTTCATCAACCCGTTATACGAGGGAGCTTCAAGTGGAAATCCATTTAATTACATTAATTTTTTATAATTACATTACTTTCATTTATAGATTATACTACATTTCCACTTGTGACATTATTATACATATAATAAACAGCTGAAATAAAAGGAATCTAAATGTATTACCGGAAAATCACTTCTTTTCTGAAAACGTGGTCGGGTAGTATCTCTGAAACTGGACATACGATTTCTTCACTGGCGGCTCTTTATGTGTGTTAGATTATAGATGTAATAATTGCGTACCTGTTGACATGTAAAACTGAAGAAATGATTTTTTAACATTGAGATAACTATTTTTCTACCACTTATTGAAAAATACAGCTTTTTCATATTCGTTTGAGTAAGGTAAAATATGTTTTTTCCTTACAACGCCAATGTGCAGAAAAGTATATTTTCACACACTAGTCCTTTTTATTTCTCTACAAACGTGCGGATTGAATCGCAAACCCCAGAACTGATTTCAAATATTAACGGCGCATATCGGCATATCGGGTGGCGGACGTGAGGAAATGCAATTTTAAATACAAGTGTTTTCAGTGTTAATCACGCATAATACTGAGAAGCACAAACACATTTATGAAACGTGGCAGCATGCGAGTGCGACTTCTATAGTCTTAATAGTCCCAATTCTAGAATGGTCCGTCTGCTAAATAGACATTAGGTGGAAAAGGGTGTCGAGCTTTGAAGTTAAGCTGAGGCTTTGTTTGTCTTGTTATCTTGTATTGTTAATATTGTAATATATTAACCTCTAAAGCTCGACATAAACGGGACTCATTTCTTGTCCACTAAGTGAAAATGTCTAATAGGTAAAAATAAATATCAAAACATATAACTGAAGTCTGCAAACATAATGTCATGTTATTCTTGATTACCATAAGAATTTATTTGCACTATGTACATACTTAACCAGCAAACTTGATGATTTAATTTAAAAATTCAAATAAACAAATGAACAGCGAAAATCATATTTTATTAAAAAATTTTATTTTGTGATGCATTTTACTTTGCACAGCGCCTAACTATATGCGTTACAAAATTACACTAATAGAATGTAAATATTTTATTTTTATTAATTTCGGAATAAATCTCTCTTTTAAATTTAAATTACCCTTTATTTTAGCATTAAGAATGCTGTTATTTTAGTAGTATCATGTAAGCATTATAACGTAGAAAATCAATCTCTCTGTCTTGTGCTGAACTCCGCGTCGTGGCGAGATAAGCTCACAATTTGTGAGTTATAAGCTCATAAGCATCTGTCTACCAACAAGAGAAATTCTCGGAATTGTCCAGCTTGAGGGGGTCGAGCTAGATAGTTCTACTGTATTTATGAAAATTGGTTCATCAGTTAATAAGTATTAAATAAAAAATAATAATTCTGATTAGAAACTTCGTCCGGCTCGTCTGTTGCCTGTATGCAAAATGGCAGCTGTTCTAGATATGATTTTTTTCACAATTTTTTTCTCTGCATACTGAAATTTAATTTGAATTTTTGCACACTTATCCTTGAAAGTGAAAGCCACCACTTTTTTCAAAAATTGGAAGTTTGGTTTATAGTTAGTTTTAATTATAAATTAGACATTAAAACATCAACGGAGTTAACTGAAAATCAAAATCTCATGTTAACTCAGGCAGGGTAATACATATTACGCTTCCTTGGGATTGCAGACTAACTTTTTCTTTAGGGTCTTTATAACATAAACTAGTGTAAATATTTTATTTTACTTTGAAAAACAGAAATTTCTTTCAATATGTGAGGCGAACATTAATGAAGTAGTTTGCTGGTTTGATTTATCCAAAATTTAATGTAGGTCTACACAAGAAGTCTTGAGAATTTTTTGAGAATTCTCGAGAATTCTTGGACTAACTGTACACAAAAATTCTTATTTAATTAGCCCTCCGTAGTATTTGTGCATCTGGCATTATTGGGATGTGAATTTCGGACTTCTGAGTTGGAAACCTGTTGCGAACATCAATATGCTGTAAAAATGGTTGATGGTATCGGCAATTCCTACAAACTCATATGTCGATGACATGGAAAAAGTAGGTAGTTGCTTTTTAATATCCCAATTCAGAATTTTAGTCGCATGGACAAAAACTTAAATCGCCTTATCTGGCAGCTCTGATTGATGTTTTAATACAGAATGTTTCCCTTTTTCTATTTTTTTTTATATTAGTAGATACTTTTAATGAAAACGGAAAATCTCTTCATAAAAAAATTTGACTTTCTTAAGCTGGATCTAAATTAATATCCAACATAATTTATATGTTTTTGATATGTTTTTTAATTTAATTAAAATGTAATTTTAATTCAATTTCTGTTAGTTGACGCATTTATGTACCATCGTCCCCTTTTGGGTCACTTTGATGTTACGCCGTCCATGCACAGCAGATTACACGTCGCTCATGCATAAGTAAAACAACAGAGTTAGAGTGCTTGCCAAATAGAAACAGAACCGTCAATCATCGTAGGCCATGCCTCCAAAAGATTTCCAACCAGTTAAAGTCACTCAGTAGCGCGCCGTGAATTTGTTGCAAATGTTCCGAATTGTTTTAGTTTTGCATTTTATTTTTTTACGCTAGTGTTCATATAAACACTACACATGTGTTATGTTTTTAAAAACAATTGACATGATGAATTTTAAACACCTTTTTACCTGATATTCGCGACTACTAAACTGGTTGAGTATACTGGAGGTTCTATAAAAACTACGATACTCCGTATATTAAGCGGCAATGCAACTCTCTTACTTATATGCATGCACTCATAGAAAATTAAATAGTATGTCTTTTAAAAATAATGTTACCAACTATAATGATTGACGGTTCTGTTTCTATTTGGCAAGCATTCTAGTATAGAGTTCATTTTCGACCGTGAATCTTTTGCATTTTTTCGGTTTATTTCTTCAAATTTTCTCGAGCTTCCTTTCTGCCTGAAGTTTTACTCTGCATTCATTTATTCAATGATTTCATGAAGGTCATTTTTTTCATGGATACATATTTGTAAGAAGATCAGAAAATCAGATTGCAATGTTGTTGTGGTCAGTCTTGCTATTGGTTTAAATCTAAACATGGCCTTATAGGGAGATCGGCTGAATCCTAATAAACAGCTTTGTTGTAAACAAATTAAAATTTTGATTAATTAGAGGTACCTATTGTTGACTTTTCTCCATGCAGACAGTATATTTTTATATCCTGGTTGATTTGTTCAATAGAACCCTGACTCTGCCTACGGCGTGATTTTCCATGAAATATTTTTCTATAGCTTTTTTATTATTCTAATAACTAACTTTCTTCCATTAAAACAAAAAAAAAGTGTGAAACAAAGAGAGCAGCAAACATACAAAATATATTGATTAATAACACAAATTTGGTAAGAGGGTCTTGTGGTAAACCACACTAAACTTGAACTCTTGGTTAGCTCAAGATTGCATTTCAATTAGATCTACCTGGAATTGACAGCGACTGTTCATTTCCAAATGAAGAATTGACTTAGAAATCAATTCTTTCCTTTTCTTACTTTTTGGTTGAAATTTGGTTTAACGGTGGTTTATTTCAGTTTTGGAATATTTTATTTATACTGATTTCTTACATCAGGAATATTATCTTTTAATGAATTTAATGCAACAAGTTCTAGTAATAGGAACATATTTTGGGTTCAAACCTAAACAAAGAGAAATTGATTGTTCTTTCTACTCATTTCTTTAATAATATAATATTTACTTTGAAATATTGGCCAATTGAATAATGTTAAAAAGTCTGAACTCTGAGCTGCTAAATAGTAGTTGTGTTGATGAGTATAAGTAATTATTTGGAGTTAAACTCCATAATAACGTAGTCCGAGACCCTGGAGTCCAGTGCGTACAGCCAACATATACTACGGCCGACATATATTTGGTATGGAATCAAACCAAACCAAACTATGCTGCAAATATAATTAGACTCTCTTGGTCTCATGCTTGCAATCTGTACATCTGCGTCTTGTAAGCTAGCATACATCATTATAATATAATCAAACAAAATTTATTTTAATTATTATTAGGTTTATTACTATTACAATAAATATATTTAGTAAACAAACAGTTTTGTGATAGGTAGATAAATAAAGAAAATTTGCACAATTAGGTTCTTGGAAGCGGCTTTACATTAACATATTTAAAGCATAAAGTTGCAGTACAATTTAGATGAAATTTAAGTAATATACATAAAGGCTTCTAAAGTATAGTAATGCGTAAGATAAAAGCCATTTGAAAATATCTGTTAGTCTTTGTTGTTGGAAACTATCTTTAAGTCGTTGATTGATAAGTTTACCAATAGACACAACCTACCCTAATAGCTATAGTTTGAAACAAAGATTGACATAAAATTATTGATTGTGTGAAGTTCATTTAACAACAGCGGGTATACCGAGATCCCTTTTAAAGTACTTGGTTAGTAATCGACCCATTACTAAATTTTAATAAGTTGGGAATTAGTTTATTATTTACTTTTATCTTCCAACTTTGGCGTCAAGCTTTATTACAGCCTTGCGCTAAATAGTATATTACGTACCTAGGTGAAAAATGCTTTTTTCACCTCGGCACGTAATATGCTATTGTCTATTAGAAACAATCAAGCCTATATCTAGGTAACTTATCACTCAACGTTTAAATAGAACAATTATTTATATGTCCCGAAAAGAAAAATCGAAAAATTGTATTTTAAAAGTTTCAAGTTGTCTTTCGAAATTTTTGTAACTACATAAACGCTTCAATGATTTTGCAATGTTTCTACGATATTATTACTACAAATTTATTCAAAAAACTTTACTAATCTTCTAAGTGATTGAGTAACAAATGCTTTTCGACAAGTATACAATGTTTAGGTATAATATATAGTTTTATTTACTAGAATATATTTTAATTTTTTTGTTGTAACTATAAAGTTAACCAGCTACAATAATTTGTGTTCTTACAATTAAATTACATTCTATCAATTAGGTAAAGTGCTTTAACAAATTGTAATTTAAATTTCGCGCAGTTTTTAAATACAGTCGTTTCAGTGGGAACACGAATACCAACTCAAATTTGTAAATGTTTCATTAGCTAAATCCGAGTGGTGTTGGTTACGCCAAACTTTTCGATTTTACCGAATTGATCAAAATTTAAAGGAAACGACTTCATAAGCGGAAAGTTGGTCAATTTTTTTTATAATCAATAGTTTATTTTGTGATTGTAGCTGTAATTTAGGTTGGTAATGATGAAATTTTAATTAACACGATTAAGGCTGATCGATTGAGTCATTATGAGAGATTTCGCAAGGTAAATTATTTACAATTTCGCTTTTTCCACATGAATGAAAAGTAATTTTTTATCCAACGAATTCCTTCAGATGTCAAAGGAAAGTAAACGAAACACCAATTAATGCAAAAGAAACGTGACAACAAATTGTTGTACTAAGAACAAAAGGAGAAAAAGTGTGCGGTCTCTAAAGTGGATCCTTATACTAAGCAAAACTTTTGTCCAAAACCAAAACTTGTTTTCCCGAACAGGATTTATGTTCTAATCTTTTCATATACAAACAGAATATTATACTAGCATGTAAATAAGTTGAATGACAAAGGGACAAATTTGTTTAAGCTAAGCAAACACTTCCTTTAACAAACAAATCGCACCATGAAAGAGCAAATGTTTACTTAGAGCTTTTGCACATTATCGTTTGCCAAAATTAATTAACACTAGTCGGAAGTAAAGAAAAGATTTTTAAAATGTACTCGTCAGAGGAAACAAGTCCAGTTTAAGATTAGATTTAAATAATAAATCTCGCTTAATGCAGGTCCACTTTTTCTAATAAGAGATTTTCGCTAACCCTAAATTTTAAGCTTTTACTGAGAGTAAGGTCTTTGAAGGGCAGTCAATATTACGAAGGTTGGTTGGTTCTAGCAACCTATTAACACAATTCTTTCTTAAAACTAAACAAAAAGTTCGTATTTTTACATCAAATCAAAGTGCCATAACAAATTAATACTTTTTTTTTATATACAATAAATATCAATAATAATAATCACATTTTTATTGAAAATTATATTGGGGTACCACCGTTTGAAGAATTCAAATGCAAATTGGTTTAGGTTTAAAAATACTTTATTACAAAAAGGATTCACTTGTCGGTGGTTGTTTCGGCTGGTTGTTCTCTGCGAGAAGCGTGTCCGCGAAAAGATGCCTGAATTTTTGTAGCTGCTTTATTCAATTCCGGATCTGTTAAGTCTATATCTAATTCTTCTTCTTCTGGAGTAGGCTGAAAAATAAAAATATATGAAATTTATAATCTTATTTGGATTCTACAAGCTTATAAATAGACGAATGAACCGGTTTCGACTTCACGTCATCGTCAGCAACGGTGCTATACTACGTATGGAAGCATAAAAGAGAAACCAAGATAACTAAACAAATTTTAAAATAAAGATATTTATTGTTTCAGAAATAATTGCATTAGATTTTTTATTTGTTTAGTCTGAATTACAAAAATATATATTTATTCTGTTAAAAGGAAATACTAGCGTTTTATCTGTTTATTTTTTATTCGCTCGAAGCGCTTCACCAAATTGTGTTTTTCAATGTAGGTAAAATGTGGAGGAAATCTGATGCGATTGTCGTTTCTTGACTTGATATCGATTTGGCTGTGGATCATGAAAATTTTATCAAATTGCGAAAATCAAAATAATTTATTCATATTAATGGAACTTGACTTGGAATCTATAAAACATTTTCTTGTTTCGTTTTTGGACGTGGACACTGTCGCGCTTGAGAAATTTGCTCAAATTTTCACGTTCCGATACATTTGAACAGATTTAAATTTTAAATTCGTCGTCCATTTGTAAGATGAATAAAAAATGTGCTTTTAGCAGCGAAATTTTTTTTTCTTGTCATATTTACACAACTGAGAAATCCAAAAATGACGCACATAAAATGGAAACTTATGCTCATCCAACATTTTTATGATCATCTAATAGAAAGAAACTTGGAAATATATAACGTAACAAAGACGATAAACGAGAATAGATGACGGAAACGTGTCAGTCAAATAGGCGTAGGAAGTTTTTTTTACTGTTGAACTAATAAATGAATGAAATCATATATCTTAAGTAGTTTTACTTGGGGAGTAGAAAGCAACATAAAACAAATAGCAGGTGAACGTTATTATGGAGATTTAAAAAAAAAATTATTTATTTTATCGTGGCAGCTGATATCACCCAAGTAGTTTTTAAAATTTATTTCTCGCCATTTAGAAAAATTGGGTAATAAGCTTTTGTATAATTTATTACAGTTATCATTTTTTTGTAGGGTTAAATGTATTGGCTTCTAAACGCCGAGATTATTTGAATATTTTTGTAGAAATTTGAATTAATCGTCTTCCCGCCTACCAGTTAAGTTGGCATTGTGCTAACGTGGGGCAGAACTATGCCTTTTGCCCTTGAATCCGCTCGATGTTGACGTACCGGAATTGATCTCCGGTAAAATTTGATTATATTTGCGTTTATAATTGTGATTTTCATTAATATTTTGATTTATTTGAGTTTGAAGCTCTCCTATATCGGAAAAAATTTGTTTATTTTTTGATGAAATTAAGATTTGGATAAGATTAAATAAATTGGTTTGGACAACAATTAGTTATTAATATTAATTGAAAGATAACAAGTAAATTTGGATATTTCGAAAATTTAAAAACATAAAAATTTAAAGACAACGTAAAATTTGTTTCGATAGTGCAACGTGTGGCCGGTTGGGCGCACACATTTTGCCGTTCCCATTGTAAATATTAAAAGATAAATAAGAGTCTCATGCTCATAAAAAGTAGATGACTGATTGTGAAACTTTTTTATTGAATTTACAATTAAAGATTTATAGCCACAGGACATCACAATATATATGTACGTGTATATTTTTTAACAAATAACGCCTGATACTTTTCCAAATTAAAATTGAAACTCCTGAATTAAAAGAATTAAAAATGTTTGGGAACCCAATCTTTTATAGATATAAGACCCACATCAGAAACGCAGTATAAGAGAGGATAAAAATCATGAGCTAGTACATCCATCGTCGGATATCAGCTTCTTTCTCTGAGAGAATGGTTTAAGCATTTAGTAATTCTGTAACTTATTATAAAGGAACTTTACAGAAAGGATTCCTTTCTGAAAAGATAAACTTATGCAGTATCTATAAAGAATCCATTAATGACAGAGTGTCCTTTAAAGATCGATCTTTATGGGCTGGATTTTACAAAGCAATGCCTTTATGTTAAAGGAGTAGTAAAGGGCATATTTTTGTAAAGAATTTGATTATTCTGTAAATCTAAAGAATTCTTTAACTGCACCTTTATGTTGTCTTTTGTCGATGATTAAAGATCGATCTTTAAAGGGCAGTCTGCCATTAAAGGATTCTTTATAGTTACAGAATAAGTTTATCTTTTCAGACAGAAATCTTTTTTATAAAGCTCCTTTATGAGTTACAGAATAACCACCATATCCCCACGGTTGTTTAATCCGGATTGAGGAATACCTGTAACCCTGTTTTTAATAGACAATGGAGTGTATGGAAAATTTCCTTACTTCCTCATACCCAAAGTTAACCAACTACATCTTGCTAACGGGACCTTCTGACAGAGCATGGAGAATTCGGCAGGAATGTCAAATGCCTATGAAGAACCGCAGACGAAATGTGCCCTGCATATGGGTTTTAGGCACTAGACCGGTGCATAGGATTATGGAGAGTGGAGTAAAAGGCTTTCATGATGGAAACCGTCCAGCAAGTTTGGATGAGTTGTTTAGAAAAACACCCCCAGACCTACTGTACCCCTTCCTGGGCCGCAAAGCTGAATTTGCAAAAACAATTAACCTAGACCCTCCCCTCGAGTCAGAAGTCTCTACTGACTTAGAATCAGATTGACACTACTTCTGTATAACCAAGAAAACACCAAGCTAAAACAGACCATATATTATCAATGGTTACGACACAATAAGGGATCCTAATCCTCTGGACTCCTTATGCTTGTTCAATCAATAAATGAACCTTCGAATCGGTCTTTCTACCCAGGCAAACCAGTACTCAGTAAAATTCCATCATCATGAGAACAACCCTATATCCGGGAATTCTAATTTTCTGGATACCTGGAGGCACCCAAAACAGGGGAGGGCATTTTTGACAAAGCCTTTCCACCCAGGCACAAATCACGAACCCCATTTCTTTAAACGTAATCAAGACGGATGAAAAAAACCCAATAAAATAAAAAATCAGCGCGAAATGAGAGTAGAAGAAGAAGAGTGATAACATAAGAACTTTTGAAGAAGAAAGGGGAACGTCAAAATTTGGTAACCGAAGAACTGCAGACATTTAGATCGCGTAGCGACGGAAGAGTGAAAGGCCCAACTGGAAAACCACGAGAAAACGAAAAAAACAAAAAAAAACAAAAAAAAAACAAATGGAAAGAAGAAGGCAACCCTGCCGGAATTTGAATTCGACCCGACCAATTTATCGGTTGGCAAAAATGTCCAAATTTTTGTATATTTTGTTTAAATATAAACAAATTACTTAATCTGACTCGTTCAGGGTTCCTACTCGTCTGAAAAACCTGGCTAGCCTGGAAATGTAAAGGAATTGAAGTTTTTTGTAATTTTTTAAAAAGTCAGAGAATTTTTCATTTTTTGCACCCAAGTCAGGAAAATTAAATTTTCAATCAAGGAAAACTATTAAATTAAAAATACTTTTAATTTTAAAATAATTCTTATTTTAGATTTAAAAATTTAGTTTTTTTTTTTATCTTCGGGGCCATTCGACGGTAATCGCGATACCAAGAAGAAAAAATAAATTGCAAATATATAGGTACCTACACTACAAAAAGGAAAATAACAATCATTATGTTTTCAATTTTCATAATTCAAATAATGAAATTCTTCAATATTTTTGCCTGGAGCTCTAATATGAGTAATACGCAGTAAAAAAATTTTCTTTGAATCTATTCAAAGTTTAATTAATATAACTATTTTGTTTAAATAATTTTTTTTAAAGCAAACAAATTTTGTTAAATTTAAATAAAATATATTTGTTCAAACAAAAATTTGTTTAAATCAAAATAAAATTTTATTGTAGTTAACCAAGAATACACGTGAATACACGCAACTAAAGTATTTAGTTTCTTCAGTTAAAATTTTTGATTTAAATAAATTTTTGTTAGACCAAAATTTTTTATTTATATTAAACAAATTAAGTTTATTTGCACTCTATTTCATTTGCACTCGTAACGCCCGTCACAAATCTTGTAACACCCGACAAATAATATATCCACAAAATACCAAGGTATCAGTATCAGGAAAATTCCTTTAACTGTCTACTTAGCAATTCATTTTGGTACAAAAATTTGTAATTTAGCTGAAATTTGATGATTTGTTAACAAGGTAGCATATTCTGCACGAGTAATCGTAACACCCGTCACAGAGTTTAAATCCATTATTGCATCTATATGCATTAATAATTTATTCCTAATGTGTTTTTGGTTAATTAAATAATTTGTAATGATTTTAATAAATTACACAAAATGTAGACATAATATTTGTTGTAATTTAAAAATTTTAACTGTTTGAATGAGTACAAATGTAACACCCGTCTCCGCGGAATTACCTTTCAGTTTTCAGGTTTATCGAAATATCAGGAAATTTTTTTTATTCTTTACGTTTGAAGGGAAATCTTGGAATTTGTTTTAGGAAATTAACTTCCAATTGTTTTTGCTTGACAATAAAATATTCATCTATTCTCAGAAAATCTTTGAAAAATGGAAAATATAAAAAATTTTAAGTTGTCAAATACCTACAGTAAAATAAAAAAATTTTAATTGAACAAATTAATTAAACAAAAATAAAATTCAATATTATTTCAGTTTTCAGTAAATTTCTAATAGAACGATGTCTTTCGCTGAAAGCTCAAATAATATTGAATTTTTTTTGTATTTAATTAACTTCTTCAATTAAAAATTTTTTTATTCTCATGTTAATTAACCCGAATAATTATTTTTTTGCGTTTGAAGTAAAAAGATCATAAGAAATAATATAAGAAATTATCTTCACAAAAATACAACTTTTATTTGGAGTAAATGCAGTTTTTGTGTCTGTCTGTCATTTCTTGTTTAACAATTTGTAAATTTTTATTGTCTCAATATATTTTATAATCTCACAAACTTTTTAGGGTTACTGAAGAGTGACGGGCGAGTGCGACCTTCAAGTCACACGACCTGGGAATTCAAGTTGGATACCAATCAAAATCACTATATCTACTCACTATGTAATTGGCTTATTTTAAATTGCCAACCTAGAAAATTGGCGTTAAGCACAAACTAGGAAGTCTGGGTGGAATAGTTTCTTTTCAAACTGGAAGGGAGAGTGATCGATTTTTTCTATATCAAGAAAAGACCGAATTTTTTTAATTTATTTTAGTGCAATTCATTACTACAAAGCGCTGTTCTCCTTGATCGATAGCTAAGTCGATTAGTCTTCGGCTTAAATGATTCCGGTTTACTGTTTAAACTATAAATGCCCATTTCTTTTTCTTAGTCCTTACGCGGGAAAGTGGGTCAAATTCTAATTCTATATTTGTTACATTTTATCTATTGAACAATTTTTTAAAGTTTGCTGTTTCATAAAATAAAACAACTCCGACTCGAAACTGTAAATAAAATAAAGGAATTTTAAATTAATCGAACATGAAACTTTTAAAGTTATTCTATCAAAAGTTTTTCGATGGTAGGTAACTTGGTAAAGTTTTCCAAAAGCGTTTTTGATCATTTAGTGACTTCCAAATTTTCTTCTGTTTAGTTTTGATACCTTATTGATTTGAATTCGTTTTTTAACCCTAGAAGATTGCGCCGGGTTCAAAATAACCCCATTTTTATTTGTTTGAAATAATAAACAAATTAAATTATTATTTAGTAGTAGATTGCTACTTTATCGATTCTTGGGGTTAAAGTGTCACTTTTTCTATTATTTTCAGTCGAACAAATCGCACTTGAGCGTTAACTGGAGAGACAAAATATTGATTACCTAATACAGTGACGAAAAAAACTTTGAAAACTTTATAGCTGACGGTGTGGTATAAACGTAAACTTGAAAAGTAAATATATTTGCCTCTTCAATAAATGTTGTAGTCGGTTGCTCTGCACCTTGTATGTATACGTACATGAGGGTACCATCATTTTATTTGTTGGATGTTATTAAACTAAACCGCATTAAATTTAGTTGTAATAAATGAATATAATAAAATAGTAATAATTTATTATCGTTGACCTCTTTATTAAATTTATATTATACAAATTGTTGAGTATAGAGACTCGAAACGTCGGTCAATTTAAATTGATTTAAAAGATCTCTATACTCAACAATTTGTATAATATGAATATAATAAAATTTCTTGTTTTGTGTTTTAGGGTTATTAAATTTTTATTACATGTTTTTATTTGACCAAGAGTTAGGGGAACAACAAGGATGTACTTTTTAGAATAAAAAAAGAAGTAGCGGTAGATACCGGAATTGTAGAGAAGATTCATTTCCGGCTGCTTAAAGTAAGCGACCCTTGAATTGTATTTCCCTCCAACATTTGTTATAAAATGAACAAACGTTAGTGCCGGCTCTGCAGACACAAAAGGTGTAAATAATGACAGTTTCGTTGTGCACCTAACAAAACTGTTATTTTTATTTTGAAAATACTCACATTATTAGGTTTTTTTTGCCCCTCATCTTCTTTGCCCTCTTTTTGTTTACGTACCATGTGGCCCCTAAAGGATGCTTGGATTTTGGTCGCGGCGTGCGTCAGTTCTGAAACAATGAAGAAAATTTATCATTTATTTTTTACCGCTCTACACTATGTACTTGCACTTGAACAAAAATAAATTCATCGATCCAGACGTCTTAAGGTTTTGTACAATGGATAGTTCATTAATTTTATTTTGGTAGTTGTTAATAATTCAAAAGAGAGTCGTTTAACAAAATAAATATCGATCGAAGAGCACAACAAAATTGAAAAGCAAAATTTACGTCACACGTGTATAGAATAAACACCACAATAGGAGTAATGGGTCGATTTGCTCCATATAGGCGGAATGGAAAGAGAACTTGCAGAAATGCGAAAATCCATTTTAAATTATTGTTATATTGTGTGCGCTAGATTAATTCTAGCTAAATCCATTAATGCTATTCGACAAAGTCGATTAAATTCGATACTACATAAAGGGTGTTGGTATATGTTGGTGTAATCGCACTCTACTAGAAGAGATCAATTCTCTCTCAATTTACTTTAATTCCATCATTACGCTCTCGTAACTACTCCACTCTATTAAATTTACGGTTTAAATGCAAGATTAAGATTTAATTTCCGATTATAAAATTGAAAATTAAAAAGTTTGCAAGAAATTTTAATTTCGCTTAATTAATTCATAAAATACAATCCAATCAATTTTATTTAACCGAAGCCAAAATATTTCTCTTATTTCTGTCTTCCTTATAATAAATTATTGATATGGCATTTTGCCAAACATTACTTAACAGTATTTTATTTCCAAAACATAGTGGATCGTTAAATTTGTAAAAGTCTAAAATAAAACCTTTTTTTTTAACAGCCCCCTTGAAAAAAGCAAGCAATAAAAGAAATTATTTAAAAGGGAAAAATAATTCCAGTAATAGTTTTCTATATTCCAATCTCAATACCGTTTCAACTTTACGTAATACAAAAACTACAAATAATTATAATAATTAAGAACCATCCTGTAGATAGGAATATTATCAAGCAACAATAATGCAATTTAACTAGGTAAACTTAATTAATGTTAATCAAGTCAGCAAGTAATGATTTAAATGTAAATAATTAAGTCTAAATTCGTTGAGTTGTGCGCGTATCCCAATTTTAAATAAATGACCACTTACGAATCTTACGCGTGCGACTCATCAGCAATAAGTGTAAATAAGAAGCCAGATTTTTATCAATAAAACTATAATGTAAAACTGATCTTGGAATTGAGTTTTATTCTGCCAACGCAACTGTGACTTTGGAAATCCAAGCCTAAAAGCTCGTTAACGCTCAGAAGTCATCCACCTCTTTCTTAATCCTTAACGAGATTAACACTCTCCCTTATATAGATTCCATGTATAAAGTAAGAATGAAATTCAGGTTTAGAGTACCCATAGAAGAAGTTTTAAATTTTCAAAAAATTTTGTTTTATTTTTAAAATGTTTTTTTTCAAATATAAAGGTCCTGCAAACAGAATTTTATTCTAACACAATATTGTAAGTAAAAATTAAGAAAACCCGCCGACATCGGCAATTAAAATTATTGGATAAAAAATTAATTAATCAAAGTGCGTTAGAATACCTTTAACCCATCTACTAGCTGGCTTACTTGACAAAACATAATCAAAAGTGAGAAAGCATGATTTTGTTCAAAGGAAATACAATTTATTCAACTAAAACTGTGTTGAATAGACGACGACGGTTGAAAAATTCCCAATGTACATTATTGTGGTCTACGTGACACTGCAACCTGCTCCACTGCATTGTATAAACCAAAGTTTACTGAATTGAAATTTCAGTTATTTCAAACGTCCTTCTCTTGCGATTTATGTAAGGCTGTCAAGAAATATTTTTAATTTAAATTTCCATTTTTTTTATTTTGTGTAAAATTTATAGTCAAGCTTCCGATTTGAAAATTAGAAAGCTAGAATCAATTGCTTCACCCGAGCTCGAACCAGAAACCTCTGTTTAGCAGTCGAAGCACCGAATCGACTTTTGGTGACATCAGGGATGTTTTTAATGGGGCCAGAGATCTGTGTATTTTGAGTTCTCACGTTGAATCCCCTGTCGAAACGTGCCGCATTGAAACGATTCAAACTTTAACATATCAAAATGATCGTCTTTGATTAATCGAAAAAGTAAAAAAAAAGTGGATTTTTTGGTCGTGTGATCTGTCTATTGAAGATAGATACTTCTTTCACGATACACATCCAAAGCTTAAGTTGAAGCTACTGTATAAGCACTTCCTTCTTCCTTCAGTTCGAAAACATATATGCATATGGCAAACCAATCACATGGACTGTGAGGTTTAATTGTGCTACCACTGTTTCGAGATCACCCCGAAGAGATTTCTCTCATCAGGCACATATTACCTCAAAGTAATTCATGTCCAGACTAAAACCTCCACATCAAAATGTGTGCCAGATGATGAGAAATCTCGCAATAGGTAGCACAATAAACCTTTGCAGTCCATGTAATTGGCTTGCCAACTGCATATATGTTTCCGAGTTGAAGAAACAACTTAGCTTTCTGTTAAACTTTGGATGTGTATCGTAGCAGGAGTATCTATATATCTTCAATAGATAGATCACACAACCGAAAATCCACTTTTCTGATCATCTTATATTATGATTACATGGAGTTTCGTCCGAGTAATTTATTCTATACTGGATTTGTATGTATCTCTTTGACTGCACTCAGGTAACTTTTTATTTTTTTGATTTGGACAGACATTTTCTACAGACAGGATGTCCTATTGTGTACGTATCTCTCTCTTTCTCTCAAATTCATTTGCTCTACGTAAGAGAATAGTGATTACTTCCTTTCCTTTAGAAGGGTTCTCTAGGCAGATACCGCGCTGGTTTCCCTTTGTCTGCTGAGAAGAGACGGTCAGAATAAAATTTTTTTTCTTCCTGGGATTGAACCGGTGATTTCGGCTTAACGGTCGACGCACACAAGCGCCAGGTTATGACCGTTTTCTTGAAGCGTATGTATTACTCGTATATTAAATTAGATTGATTCCAGTTTTTCATCAAGAAATTTTTTTTAAATTTACTGCTACCTTCTGTCGGTGCATAATCGTTCATAATAAATAAATATTACATGTTCAATATGGAGTGAATGAACTTCTGCTCTTACGTAATTCACCAGTTGATGCTGGTGGTAATACATGAGTATTACCTCGGACAACCAGCTTAGTTTTCATCAACAGATCGATCGTAAGCTTAATTCATGGTTCTGTATAAGTTGAGATTGCTGAATTAAAAGAATTTTTCCTGATCATTTGAAGTGGTCGATTTTTGGATATTTAGTTCTATCCAGCATTGCGTATTACGCAGGTTCATCATAGTGTTTTTAGGATTTAAAAAAGACTGTAAACGAAAATTTTTGTTTTTTTCCTTTATTGATAAACAAATTCGTAAATACAATGATTTTTTCATGAATACTATGAATTTTTCATCAACTATTTTTTTTACGGAAAAATTTACTCATTGTTTTAGGTGTCCAGCAGCAAAATTGACAAGAGATTGTTTATCGATTCTTTGCGTGAGATCTCTTTGTGTTGCAGTTAATCGATACTTTAGCCAGTGCCGGAACTACCGGGGTGCGGTGGGTGCGACGCACGCGAGCCCCCGGCTAAAAGGGCCCCCAGTTCTACTGTGACCTTCCTCAATCTTGTTAAAAAAATTTAAAACCATTAAAAATATTATAATGAAAGAATCTATTATTAGTATTTAATTTCTAATATTCACAATAAAATATTATATTTTGTCAGTCTTCTCTTATTGAGGTAAACAAAGGGGACATCATTTATTTTTATTTTTATTGCCAACAGGACATCATACAAATGAATATGCAATGATTTCCCATTTTATCAGCACCAAAGTACAATTTTTTGTTTAGTGATTTGTGACTTCAGCTTTGCCAGAAAGATAATTTTCAAAATTAAAAAAATCTATATTTTAAAATTAAAATCAATAATTTTTTTTAAATTTTTAATATTTTTAATTAAAAAAAAATTGATTTTTATCTAAAAAAATAAATTTAATTTTAAATTTAAAATCAAATTTATTTTAAAATTAAAAAAAGTTTTAAATTAAATTGTTTACTTCGACTGAAAATTTAATTTCCTTTTCTTGGCACTAAAAATGAGAAATTCTCTGACTTTACCTCGACAAAATTAGGGAAATCTTGTATTCCCTGACTTTTCCAGGTTTTCCAAACAAGTGGAAATTCTGTAACCCTGTAATACCGAGAATAACGAATAAGAATAATATAATAAGAATGACCCTTCTTAACCAGACTGAATGAACAGACAAAACAAATCGAGTTTTTGACAAAACTTAAATTAAAGTAACAAATTTAGCATGTGTTACCAAGGTAATTTAATAAGTTTTGTGCAAAACTCGATTTTTTTGTTTTTTTTAATTTTAATTTTTGTCTTTTCTCTTTTCATTTTTGTTATCTCCAATAACAACTTCGCACGCGGGTCCCTCAACTGCTTGTTACGCCACTGACTTTAGTTGATCTTTCTACTGTTGCGTATTCCAAAAGAGACTAATGGGTATACACAGTGGCGTATTTAGAGAGGGGAAAAGGAGCAATTGCCCCCCCCCCCTAAGGATGACTCGGATTGTACCCCCCCTGATAAAAATAATGTTTACCACGAAGTTCTAAAATTTAAATAACTTTAAATTATTATTATTTATTTGTTTATTTCTGTACTAGCTGGAAAGCTGACGGGTAGCAAGACGGTGGATCCCCTTTTTAGCGGTATAGTATTTAAAAATGTAATTTCTTTTCCCGCTACTGAGTGATTCCCGTTTTTCTATATTTTCAAAGTAACGCAAAAAGTTGCTGCTGAACTTGATGTGCCGTGGGATAATTAAAATTTTTTTTTATAATATAAAAATAAATAAGTTTCTCAAATTTTAATTTACCAGCTTTTTCCGACGTTTGTATAATTATTCTGTCTTCTGTAGGTATTCTAGAAGAGTGGGAACTTTATTATATGTACTGGAGAGTGTTCACCCCCAGACCACTACTTTAGACTATAATTTTGGTGTGACAGTTAACTTTTAAAGTAACGTAAAAGTTGCTACTAAACTCTGAGCAGTAAGGCATTTAAATAAATGGTTTTCCAAGCTTTAATATTCTCTAGTCAAAGATTTAAATTTCCCAAATTTTTCTGTTTCTCCAAGTATTCTAAAAGAGTGGAAATTTTGCGATATGTACTGGAGGGTATTCCACACCCCCCAGACCCCCCGGTTTACAATTTTGACTTTATATTTTTGTAATTAACCTTCAAAGTAACGCAGAAAGTAAGTTTTAATCTTTTCTAGCCGAAGGTTAAACTTTCCTCATTTTTGTTTAAAAATTCAAATTTCCCGGTTTGGATTAATGGACAAATATTTTAGTCCTAATCTCAGTTTAATATAATTTTTGGTTGGTAGAAACAAATCAATCAACCAAAGTGTTTTTTCAACCAAAAAATGACACGTTGTAGCAGGAGCAGCAGAAGCGTACTGGGATTTTATGTACTAGGGTTAGTTACAACTGACGCACATGAATGGATTAACAAGATTCTAATTTTTTTTAAAGAATTTTAAAAAGTTGAAAATTCTAAAAACATTTTCTAAAAGCGCCACTTGGTACCCATTTTGAGAAAAAATTTGTCGCTCTAACAAAACTGTTAGTAGCTATAACCTCAACAGGGTTTTTGTTACTACAACAAATTTAATAAATTTAATAAATAAAAGACTTTGATAAAGCTATTGCTACTAACAGCTTTGTTAGGGGATCAAATTAATTTTGATTAATTTTGAAAGAAGGTAAACTTAGCAGTTCAATAATAAACAATTAAAAAAGTATTGAAGATATTTACTTAAATAATAAATTAAATTAGCCTTACTCTGGTATTACTTCGCGGAAAATTACGTTCGAGTGGCTCGTCAATCTTGACAAGATTCAAAACATAATGCAAAATTGGAAAACTTCTATAATAAAAATTTATTTCCTATATACTTGGTAATTGCCGTGTTATTATGCGGTTGTTCCTCAACCATTAAAGTGCCAACTTCTTAATACAAAATTTCCTAAAATAATACAAAAATTGTAATAGCTGTAAGAGCAACACAATTCAGAGGTAGCATAAGTATTTCTCAAAATGTCAACAATATGCTGAAAAATAATCTTGTTTTAGACATTGAAATACATCAGTTGTAACTGTTGAAAAGTATTGAAAGGATTGACGCTTACAAATGGTTTCGATTTAAACTTGTAATATCGGTTTTATTTTTCCAAAATTCTTTTAATTTTAAATTTATATGTTAGATTTTCAAAATCTTTGCTGTAAAAAATAAAATTACAGCTGAATACGCAAAATTTCCAACGTCTAGAAGTATTATATAGTGTGATTGTAACCGTAATAGCTGCTGCGCCAGTAATGGTCACTCTGAAATATTTCAGCTTTACATTTTACATTTTCTGCACATTTCACACATTTGTGTAATAGACATAATAAATTATGTAAAAAAATATACCTATATATTTTGAGGATTTGAAATATTTTCGTCTTAAAAAAGAAAATTGAAAATCGTTCATTACCGGTGTAGTTACTCTGTATTTATCATTATTGATCCAGTACATCGTAACCTCTTTTGTATATTTACTACTACTATAAAGCATCATGGTTTTTAGGGGAAGTTCAACAAAATAATGTAACTAAATTGATTGAACTAGACCATGCTATAGCAAAAAATGGAATATGCTAAACCGTCTTTAATGCAACTACTCCTATATATGATGCATTTGAATTGTAGATGTAGAAGATATTTTCGTTTAAACGCAAAGGCCCTTAATGTATTCACGATCATATCTTGGCAATGAAAGCGTAGAATTTAGCATTAAAAGGTTTACTAAATTTAAATTACTATATCTTTCGAAATATCTGTAGTAATTAGTTGTAGTGGATATCGATAGTAAATATTGGCTTACAGAATCGACTAGGGAATCCTCGGCCGCTTCGACATAATTATTTTTCCAAAAATATCAAGGTGTAATATTACATTTTTTTATTTGGGTTTTCTTAGTTGATTTCTGTTTTCTTGACTGAAGCACTGAAATAATACAATTACCTAACTTTTATAAATACTGTCAAATTCTTACAATGTTGGCAATACGTGTCAGGGATATTGATTGTTAAAAGTTGGCGATTGTTTCAACTATTTGGGTTATGTTTATACAAGTCAGATTACATACGAATTTCAGCTTTTTCTTTAAGCTTTTGAAATTAAATGAATTAGAATTAAAATAAAACAAAATTTAGTATTAAATAATATACTGAATTAGATTTAGATACAGAAAATGTCGAGTTTTTGGTCATATCTCGGCTTCTCTTTGTTGTGAGGTCGAAATAGTAATATACTAAATTAATGCCAAGAGAATTTTCTGCAACTTTGATCTGATTTATCTTTTATGTAGAACCAATACTTTCAAAGCAGTAACCGGGCCAAGTTTCAGAATTTTTAATTCCGAAATTTCGTATAATGCTACGAAAAGATGTAGCTCGGAAACATGATTTGTTGCCTTGACAAAGATTTACGAAAATTTGAAACTACCCAATTATATATCCGAAGGTCTTTGCTTTTAAGGGTCGCAATAATATATTTCGTAGTTAAGATAGAGCTTCAATAATTTAGTGCACCAACCTGTGAACAGTTTTCACTCATTCGGTTCCATATCTTTGAAAGCGTTGGTTTGAAAGCAATCCGGTTAAGTTCGATTGAAAGAAGGATTAGTGCTCATTTTGGAACTTCATTGATTGGATGCAATTGACACTCTTGATTTCAGACAAATATATAAGTTTTAATCTTTGCATCTAATTATTCTGTCAAAGATTTTTTGCATCTTGAGCCGTCTTAGTCATTACAAAATTATAATTGAAAAATTGACCTTCAGTCTCGTTTCCGCAATAAAAAATACTAGCGTCATAAGTGTCAGGGCATCACACAATAAAATTTTTTTTCTTATTTATTGTTATTTTATGTTTAATATTTTGGAAACTTGAGTAAACTTTACATTTAATTTATTGTTGTTTATTTTAACTGACTTTTAGGTCGCAAATGCAGTTGATAACAAGAAATTTGTATCAATTAATTAAGGTTTTAACTACTTTGAACAACAAGGACAACTAAATTATGCTGTAATTCTGGTCTTTAATTTTAAAGTTGTGAATCCAGGTTTAATCACAATAATTATAACATCAAAACTTAGCTAACAAGAGAATTGCTAAGAAATACACGAGCTATTTCAGTAGTCTGGTAATCAGAATTAACGGCTGCGGCTGGTGCAATGATTAGCTTTCACTGAGCTGTGAGAGCTCCACCATCTGCTGAAAAAGGTGTTGTTTTGTAACAATTCGTAACAAATGTTTGTTAAAAACCCTATTAGTTACTGTCAATTTTACACCCGATTTATCGGATTTATTGTGCATATTCTTCATGTGAATCAGTTCGGAAGAGGAATTATATGGTGATTTACTATTGATCTGAGGTTTTCACGGTAAATTCTAGAACAAGTGGGTTTATGGGTACACATCCCTCTGAATTCATTTAAAAGAGAGCCGTTTAGAAAATATCGCCGATACCGCACGTAAACGTTCCTAACTTCTAATCTGTCCTTTAAAATTTTTGATTCATCCAACGAAGTTCTATATTTAAAATTTACCTTGCTTTATCTGATTTAATCTCTCCATTTAAATTTTTCAGTATGTTATAGTTTAACGTCTGCTTTAAACCCTAAAGATGCTAACTCCGCGCTTTCAACGTCAATTATGGCGGATGCATATAAAAGTTAATGCATATAGGTAATTATTATATTGAATCGATCGTGATTATAATTTCAGTTTGAAATGTATGAGTGGTTTTTTTAATCTAGAAGAAAATCTATTCCCAATTTTAATGCATGAAATGAATGATCTAGAAGAACCTCTAGAAGACCCCCTCTCTCCATTGACACCTCAAAAAGGTGTGAGCCAATTCAGCTGTAATCCGTGGAATTCCAAATGGAAATTAGATTTAATTTATTTTAACTTAAGGGTGGTTTCTTGGTTTGTACGACCTTGTTAAATTAAATATATGTTGTGTTTTATTTGTTTGTGAGTTACGATCGTTTCCTCTTTCGGAGCGATTATGTTTGTTCTAGTAGAGTTTATCAAATTGTATTTACATTGGAAGAAAGAACTTGGTACTAGATGAAGTTGCGGTAGGTAATTTTACAATGTGGTGGTCCATGGGAAGTTTTCCGTGTCATCGATGATGAGATGTTGGCGCTAAATTCAATTTTAAAACCAGCATCTTACAAGTGGTAACGAAATAACCTAGTAGCGAAATATCCAGGAGCGAAATATCCGAGAAGTAATTGTCGGGGAGCGAAATGTTCGGTACTCAACATCGCAATACAGGAAATAGATTACTGTCGCGGAATTTAGATGACAAATTGAACTTTTTTCTATATATGCTATTGGAAAGACGGCAATTTTTTAAGCATTAAAAATTTTTTTTGATGATTATCTATTAGTTTTCGAGAAAACTGCATTTAAAAATAGAAATTTTCCATATGTGTAACATGGGAATAGATAACGTACATAGGAATTGTACGTACATGAGAGTTCTGTTGACGGTATTTGTGCACAGATATACTCTTAGTGATTGCCGTGGAGCCTCTGTTGCACGTTGAGGCTTCTATGGCAAGATGGAGCTATTTCAGCGATGTTTACTCTACCACCCTAAAATTAGTTTCCGTTTGCCCTTCTCGAACAGCCGTAAAAATTGCCCAATCGTAGAACAGGACATCGTTAACGGTGGTGCATGACAAATAATTGTCCCGAATTGAAGTGCAGTTATACATAATGTCTAACTGCATTATTCTTACAGACTCAGCCTAATCACTCTTACAGGCTCCTCCCACTATGCTATTCAAATGCGATTTAGTTGGTTATTCTGTAACTCATAAAGGAGCTTTACAAAGAGGATTCCTTTCTAAAAAGATAAACTTATTCTGTAACTATAAAGAATCCTTTAATGACAGACTGTTCTTTAAAGATCAATCATAATGTACTGGATTTTACAAAGGAATGCCTTTATGGTAAAGCATTGATACGGAAGAATTGGTTTTTTCTGTAAATCTAACGAATTATTTTACAATAAAAGCATTTAGAAGAAGTAGAAGGAGATTAATCAGGGATTAGCTGGTAGAAGTTCTATTCAACGCGAAGAGGAGACACCCTCTGGGTCGAACAAAGAAGAAGATAAAGACAGGTTTGTATAATCACCATAATAAGTGTTAAACGTGATTCTTGCGGCGGATAAACCGATAGTTAAATATAAAGCGCAATTGGGGAAATGAAAAATTCAAACAATTAAAATTTGTAATTCAATTGTATATTTGATTTAAAAATAAAACGTAACATTCACAAAAATTTTTTTGTAAGATTCTTTGAAAAATAAAAGATTGTACAATTACATTAATTCGATCCACAAAGATTTGGAAGTTGAGGTTCGATAAGCTGTGCATTCATTGTATAATCAGAGTAAGTAGGGGCTTTTAAAGATAATCAGTTTTTAACAGTGCAGTACATATGACATATAACTTGATTGAAGTGAAATTTGACAATTATCCAATTTATAGAGAACTGAATAGAACTGCTTCTTTTTATTTATTTAAAATAATTTTTTTTCACTTCGTTAGCCTTAAAAGTTCTTAAATAAAAATTTAAATATCTAAATATAGCATTCAAATAAGGTTTTGTAGATATTTCTAATTTACGTCGTTTAAGTAATATAATTACTATAATTACATCCCAATTACTCTTTATTGTATTTTAAGTGGATTCCAACAAATTTCGTTTCTCATAATTCAAATGCGAATCTGTTAAGAAAATCTTTTTCCATTTGGAAATTCAATTTTCTCTTGGAAAATATTGAAATCTAATCTGTAACAGAGATTTTCAATAAATAGAATTAAATAATGGACATCACACACACAAAAGCAGGGAAGCTTGAGTTTTGTATGTTATGCATTTTATTGAATATTATTGGCATGGAGCGTTCAGAAACGGCAACAATGAAACTATTTAAATAACCAAGTTGAAAATTTTGTTAGAAAAATTGAAATATAAAGCTGACTCACTAAACCTCAAGTTGAATATTTTAGTTATATACATATATTTCGTTAAAGACAAATCTCACTTTGTAACAAAGTTATATATTGTCGACAAAATATTTACATAATATCCATTCTACGAGAAAGTTATTTTCATAAGACAATTCCCTTGGGGATGTTCGATATGTAGAGCTTTGTACGACATTTCCTTATCACGTATAATTTAACCATCAACTTGATGTCACAATTTAGAATTTTAGATATTAAATTTAATTTCTTTACTACTGCTGCTTTGTTCAATGAATGAATAAAACATTCATTTTCAATTAAACTTGTCTGCAGATACGTCGACGAGAGAAAAATCCATTAACTTGTAACACCGAATTGAACAAGGAGATAATTTTGAAAAATTTCGATACCTAAAGCGTTTAGCTACCAGTCCAATTAATATTTTTTGACCAATTAATGACGGCAATATGTACGCACGTTAGCGTTTAATTAATTGACCCCGATAAAGTGTATGAGTAAATAAATATCATGTTGGCACAAAAAACAATTCCAATCGATATTTCCACTAAGTTGAAAATAAAGCGCAATATTACAATGAAAAAGCTACTGACAGAAATAGGGCCGGATAGATTTGATTCTTATAAACCTCTATACATCAAAATAAAATAATCTGGCTGAGTGCTGCTGAAGGTTTCTACATGCACGGCCGCCAACCTTACACTCACTGCTTTAAAAGAAATTTAAAATAAACAGCAATAGTTATCACAAAATTCATACCGAGATAGCTATCTTTTCCAAATCAAAGAGGAAATGAGAAAACGTTTGGAACTATATCCATTAATATACGATAGTAGACAAAAGTGAAAGAGCTTAGACAAGAATCTCTATTCTGACATACAAAGACTTTTAAAAGTAGGTATATCGACCAAAACCAAGATGGCTAATCGAAAAAACAAGTAGTATTGGGAAAAACAATTGCCAATAAGTTATTTTGACAGATCAAAATAAGTTCGTGTAAATATAAACGTAAACAGTTAAAAGTATTGATAATAAAATAAAAAAATTGAAAACAAAGATATTTGAGAACATTGGTAGTGTTTTGTAGAATAGAGTAAAAAGCAAGAATTTATGTCAAAGCAACTTGTTAGCAATTGTTTTTCACAAAGCGACTTTTTGGAAGTATCTACTTGTTTATATTTTTTTAATTTATAATAAGAGTTAAAGTAAAAAATATCAAGTGTTGCGTATCTTCAAAGGCACGAAATATTTCTTTCGATTGAAACCATTATTTTGGTACTTAATTGTTACAAAAAAACTAATTTAATAATAAATAAATTATTTTGATGACAACGGAGAGAAATTGTAGATGCAGTTGCGACTAATACTAGAGGTGATGAGGCGCCACCGCCCACCCAAATCAGAATATTAAATCATTATTTAGTACAAAATTCCGTATTTTGTATTTGATTTTTCATTAAATATGAACTTTTCACTCTTTCAGAACAAAAAATATATCTATAGGTAGCAACAGTACAGAGTGTTTGGATGATATTTCAAAAGGACAAAGAAAGAATGCAACTTAATTAATATGTTTGAACTTATAAAATATTAAAATGTTGCATGAAAACATTAAAATATGAATTTAAGAGATAAGATAACTAGGTATCTAAAAAGTCTTTAAAAGTAAGGCACTAAGATTAAAGTAGAATGATAATAGCACATGAAATGTATATGTAAATGAAAAAGTAAAGTAAATAATGTAATAAAAATGAAAAATACTGCATATATTAAAAAGCATGCACATATTGAAGATAATAAAAAGCTTCGAGGCATGGAAAACAATTAAATGTGTACACAAGAACAAAACTCAGAATTAGTGTTAATTTGAACAGCATAGCAAACAAAGAATGGAAAGCATATTTTAAGGATTTATTTTTCAGAATTTTAACATTTAAATATTATTCGTCATTTAAATATGAGAATGTCTTTTACCATATAATAACATTTTCCAATTGTTTAACTTTAACCCATTTACATGTTATTAAATAATTAAATTTGAATTATAATTAGTCGCGCGAAAACAAATTGGCAGTAGAAACATGAATTAAATTGTTTTGTTTGTAACAAACAGAACTTTTTAAGTGTAGGAATAGTATTGTCCTTATTTATAAAAACACATTACTTTTCGTAACCAGCAAATTATTTGATTAGGTCATAAACTTAATAAAATACTGACAACAAAGAATTACGGCCTGTTTGTCATCGATTTGCTAAAATTGGCGGTTAACAATGGTTTTCGAGAAAATTGAGTTTAAAAAATTCACTCTGTTTCTGTTTTCTTTACTCTTGATCAGGTTCTCGAGCCCGTAGATGAACAAGACTGAGTACAAAACTGAGATTACGTCGGTTAACGTGTACTGGAATTGGAAATGGAGTTACAATCAAACTATACAAAAACAACACAATTAAAATATTATTTACATTGTCGATCTTCCCTCCTCGACAAAGACCGACAGAAACCAGTTGAGGCTGTTAGTCATAGAAATTGTAATTTTGTAGCAATATAGACTTGAGGAGTTTGCTTTTCTTCTTGGAAAGTATATTGTCCAGATCGTAGCCTCCAATTTGTCTAATCAACTCGTTATCGTGGAACGAGCAACGTTTCATAAAATGTTCGCTCGTATATTTAATAAAATCATCGACGTATTCAAAATTGTTGTCTTCATGCATATGCTTGGTGGTAGTGTAGCGAGGGTGGTTATTCACTACTTTCAAAAACTTGTTGACACAACGTTGTACGAAAATTAAGTTGCTGTTTGCGGCACGTCCCCAAGTAGTGAAGCCGTACGTCAGGACTGACCTGGCACATGTGCTGACGAGCAGGAGCTTTAACTCTCTGGATAATAGTGCTTCGTGGTTAATTAATTGACAGAGCAAATAATGTAGAACTAAGTTGGTCTTTTTAATTCTATCAGCTATTGTTTTTTCCACGTAAGTCGTTGATCTAAAAGCAAGCCAAGATATTTTATTTCTTTTTGCAGTTCGATAACAATATCGTTAATTTTAATAAATTCAGACTGATATGACATGGCCTTCTAAATCGTAAGTAATTATCTTAATAATTGCATTTCTATGGTACGTTCGGGTGTATTCGGCAAAATTTGTCGCTGATTTTAGTTGTTGTTTTCACGCAGGTTGAGAAAAGTAATATCAATTTAAAGAGATTTTTTCTTCAAATTTAAAAATTCCAAACATTTGATATTTTGTTCTTTAATTATTGTTTAAAACTCAATAATAAAATGAAACTACAGAGCTTTTAAAGAAAAACTTTAATAGCTTATTTTGAATTTAATTGACATTTTTTGCGAATGTTTCGCAATTAAATTCAAGCCAGACTACTAAGGTTTTTTAAATGCATATAATATTTTCATTTTATTATTGAATTTTGAACAACAATTATAATAATTGAACAAAGTATCAAGTGTTGGGTAACTTTGGACGTGGAAAAATATCTCTTTAAATAGCTACTTCTATTAATTATTATTATTTTTTCTTCATTATTATGTCTGTATTATTTCTTCAGTAATTTAAAAATTACTTCATAACGGACGATTTTGGAATCCGTGGTGATTTATAATGTACTACCTTTTTATATCGGGTGACCGACCACACACCCGATTATATGGTATTCGTGAAGATGAAGATACAACCAATACAAATGTAAGTTGCAGCTTGACTAAATTTTGACACCCTCAACAGAGACTCGGCCCACACCACATCCGAAACCATATCCCCAATCTTCCCCACTTCTTATCAAGAAATCTTCTCGCTTATGAAAAAACTCAATAAGAAAAAAGCCCCCGGTCCCAGATAATATGTTACCGAGAAATAAGGAATTATAGTGCTCGTCTGCATTACGAACGCCATCTTCACCCTTAGGCGCTTTCCTAGTCAATGGAAAGTCGCCGATATTATTATAATTAAAAAACCCAATCAAAATTCCAGAAATCCCAATTCATACCGTTAAATTTTTTTATTTTACTATTGAGTGTTTAACGATAATATTATGTTGAGTATCTTTAGGTAAGAAACACATCTTCTTCAATTGATAATTTTATCATTCTTTTTCAAACAAGTGCAGTTATGACAAAACAATTGATTTTTGTTCAGCTATTGTGTTTAAGTACCGCATTTTGGAAGTCCGGATAGAAATAAATCCTTAGATGACCAATCTATGGGGCTTCAAATTCCGAAATATCATGTCAAAAACCTACTTGCAGAAGCGTTTTACTGCTCAGTGGTTACTCATTTGGTCAAACTATTGATGACATATACCAATGAACCCAAAACCCTTCATTTTGATATCTTCATGAATTTTGATTTTTTTTGCATTTTGCATGAGCGATCGACTGCTGTGATGTTCCAACTAAGTTCACACAATTTTCCAATCTGGTGAAAGCAGTTGTAGGGCTAAATGCCATATCAGTTTCGAAAAAGATATGCTTGATTGCTCAAGAGTAGACTCAAAAGTCACTATCACTATTAGCCTTTTTCTTTCCACTACTGAATGAAGGCCTTCCCCATATTTTTCCATCTTTCTCTATCTTTTTCCCCACGCTCAACCATTCAATAACCGCAGTTCTTTTTATCTCGTCCCTCCATCGTGTTTTTGGGCGTCCTGTTAGAGTGGCCCAAAGAGCGATGGAAAGACAAATGTTGAATATAACAAAAGAAATGACTGGATAAGGCAACAAACAGGGATACAGGATGAGGTTGAAAAGGCATCCCAATTGAAGTGGAATTGAACAGGACACATGGCCAGAATGAGAGATGATAGGTGAACACGGAAGATGCTACAATGGCGACCGAGAGCTGGAAAAAGACGTACAAGACTCAAAAGTGCTAATCTATAATCCCATGATTTTTGCAGCTTGGATAGGTACTTTTATTTGAGCTTGAATTGTCTTTTGTCAAACATTATTAACTGGTATGCACATCGATCTGTAGATCGAAATATTATAATAATTACTTTTTAGGACTTTTAAGGTCATGATTTATCATTTGGATAACGAATTATTTAATTGTAATCTGCGTTTATCGCTACAAGTCAACATAATGCTAGCTTTGCTTAGCGTAGTTGCAGGTTCGATCCTGGACTAAGTATGAAATATAAAGATTTATCAATTCAAGAATTTACCCCTCCAAGCTGGTCCATCGATGTGATCGGACACCTTTGCGGGTAAGTCCGGTAAAAGTATTAAATTGCGTATCAAAATTGTCCGAAATTTGGTCAATATTGGAGTGATTTTTGATGGAATTTGAATTTGGAAAATTAAAATAAAATTGGATATATTGATAATTAATAATTTATGAATGAGATTGGATAATTTGACGATAAAATTGGAAAGCATAATAAATTTATGATGTACACGTCGAGCACCTGGTTTGATAGTGCACATTGCGGTTATCCTTACATTTTGGATTTAAAATTTATTTAAAAGGTTAATTTGAAATTTTAATTTGGAGTTTTATGGATTATTATAATAATTTGGAAAGTTTGTTTAAATAGTTTGAGTTGCGTGCGTGCAATAATAAGTTTTCTTAAAGAATTGCACCGAATATTTACATTCTTTGGTTTTATTATATTAATGCCCGTATTTACAAAACTTTTAACAAAACTTAAATTTAACAGATGATTTCCATTGGCTTGCTTAAGTATTCTAGTCTAGAGGCATGAATTTTTGGGCGATTTTTGAAGCCCTGTACAAACAAAACATGAAATATTTTTACTATCCATTTTTTTATCATTTGTTTATTGATATTTTAAGATTACATAAAAAATTAACCGAAAAAAAACCCTCCAAATTCACAAAGTTATGAGCTGGAAAAGTGGTAGATTCAAAAAAAACTGGCGTGCACGATATCTCAAGTTCTAATGAACCGATTTATGTGAAATTTGGTGTGAATGTTTTCTATACAGTCGTCTATCGCCTGAACCACGCTCCGATCAAAATTTTTAATTGTACTATTGTTGAAAAATTCGGAATTGTTAATTAAAAGAAAATTTTTTTTCAAACGGCCGCCATTTTGTGAACATTTTTTTTTTACTTTTCCAAGGTCATGGTATAGCGGCATCTATAAAGAAAACTCACACAAAATTTCAAATAAATCGGTTCATTAGAACTTGAGATATCGTGCACGCCAATACTTTTTTTCGACCTCCCACTTCGCCAACTCATAACTTTGTGAATTTTGAGTTTTTTCTTTGGGTTAATTTTTAATGTAATCTTAAAATATCAATAAACAAATGATAAAAAAATGGATAGTAAAAATATTTTTTGTTTCGTTTGTACAGAGCTTCAAAAACCGCCCGATGAAATGCATGCTTCTAGACTAGAATACCCCCTTAAAATAATTTCCATTGCTTTGTTAAATTTAATTGCTTGTTAAATGTTTTACGAACGTTTGTAAAAAAATAAAAGGTACAAATATCAATATAAAATGGAACCCATTAAAAAGCCCGTTTGATCGGACACTTCCCAATCGGATTCTCGTTGATCCATTCACGACTTGCGCTATTGTAATAAGATTGTATTGTAAAATTCTTACAATTTTTTTTAAATTTAAAATTACCACATTTTTCTAAACCTAAATTTTAAACTCAATGCTATTTCGATCTTAATCTTTAATCGAATTGGCAAACCCCAAATTGATATTAAAATAACTGCTTACCAATAAATTAGGATGTTTTGAATTAGTGTAAAGATGAACTTGCGGGTAGTTTAATATTGTTATAGGCAAACTGATGTTGATGATATATTTTTCAGTTCTCAGCTTTGACATTGTTTTTGGAAGTTTTGTGAATTCAAGGAAGAAAAATTTGGAATGCTTCAGTCTTCGAAGGGGGGAGTTAAGCCTGTTAATCGATTGTTGCAGTAGCCATAAGTCGTCTGGCCAAAGAATGAGTGGTAAGCCTGTCCTGTTTTTACAATTCCTGCCTTTATTTCATTATTCGTATTACCTACTCCATTTGATTTATTAAATCGTCTTTAAATTCGCTGTATGTAGAAATTATTTAGTTTTAAAGTAAAACTTCTGATTTAATGTCATTTTCGATTTGGCATTACAATATGGTTTCTCTCCATGGGGAAAATTTTGAAATACCTGTAATACGTCCGGGTTCCAGGAAGAACTTCTTGCGTTAAAATCACCGCGGTCAGATACTTCCTAAGAACATCAACCCGGGACAGACATAAATTAGGGATTTAATATAATATTATAAGATTATAGTTTAACAAATTTCAAAATATTTAAAAACAGAAAACAAGAAGTTCCTTCATGTAAATGCTTAATGAAAAGCAATTCCAAAATATAAATTAAATGATTTCTTTGTTGCTTTCAAGCTTTGATGATTCCCTTTTCCCTCCTATATTGGACTCACACTATCCAAGTTTTGAACAGCAAAAGAAATCATTTAATTTATATTTATGAATTACTTTTTATAGAGTTGTAATTGAAAGAACTTGGTTTTTTGCTTCTCTTTTACCCTTAATCCTGGAAAAACATGTTTTTGTGTGTTATTTTTTATATCTATCGGGTCAGAAATTAATTTTATGAAAACAATACCGTACTTCAGCATCCCACAATATTTCATCACTTGTTTTTTACTTGAACCGTGAATTATTTAATTCAAACGTAACTGGATGGCCCGTACGTGCAGTTAATTATTTGTCGAAGTATTAGAGCGGGAAATTAATTGATTTTGATGCTAACTCGATTTGATGAGACAACCACAGTTTGTTATTAATTGTTATTAAATTAGAACTGTTGTGCGTTCTCTGTTTTAGATTTTCACCTAAGATTGATATTTGTTGCCAGCCGGATAATTAATTAAATTGTAAATATAACGTCGTCCTCGGAACCGTATACACAGGGAACACTCTTAATTATGAAATATTTCATTTGCATATTATTGGAATGGAAACTGCGAAGACTAAATCATGATAGACAAATAATAATGTGCAAACTATATTTAGGGAGTCTTTTTTCTGCATAAAACCAAAAACAGATGAAGTATGCTGTATAAAACAGGTTGCTGAAATTAATAGCAAGTGGAACTAAAAAAGATGCTACCTAAAAGTTGTTAAGCTACTTCCCAACTATGTTGGCAAAAAGCAACACATGGCATTCTAGCAAAATAATAGCAATGTTCACGAAGTCCAGGGGAATATCTGAGGTTTGACCTCGGAAGCTCGAAAACAGTCTAGATCATTCAAGAAGCTGTTCAAATAAACCAGAACCAGACATTTTGGGAATATTGACATATCTCAAATATAAAAACTTAATGAGAGAATAAGAAAAAATGTATAGCCGGAGGGAGGAAAACTCTTTCTTACTTGAAAGTTGAAAGCCAAAATTTTCTAATCGAATAACTATGTCGATATCGTAAAAGTGAGTAATTTCTTTCCGCTAAAATTGACGAAGAATCAATTTATTACAAAAATGACCGACGGTTTTATTTATGTTTGTTCATAAATTTAACAATACATATATATGTGTTGGCTCTGTGTATAGACACATACATCATCCCCCAACATAGTAACCGCTTCCAGCGAATTTATTGATCATAACGTTGCTGTTGCTGAGTCTCTCTTAGAGGACTACCTGTTATTTCACATATTCACCCACCCTCCATTTATAAATCATGAAATCAAGCAAAATTGGCCCATCCCGACAATGAAGTCAGCGACAATGCAGTAGACTTCATTAAACGTAAATTTGAGAAAGGATCTTCCAAACAAATATTTAACCGATCAATACCACTTGGTACCATAATTTTTTAATAATAAAAATCGATTTACTTGGCAAACAGCACACGCAAAGCTATAAGAAATTCTAAAATGTAATAAATTTTGACTTGCGCCCAATTTAGTGATTAATAAAACTTTCGATGTCGGTGTAGTAAATTTAATGGAATTTCGGAGTAAACTAGAAAACAATTTTTAATTTATTGTTATTTTAAGTTCATTACTTATTTAGAAAAATGCAATGTAAAAAATTGCGTGACATACGCAGGTAATGGTTAGCACCGAATAATGTAAACATGCATTACCAAAAATTACGATGTATACACACGCACACCACACATTTGTTCACTATCACGTTACAAGTAAAACTTGGTCTTATGCAAAGAAAGTTGAGTTATCATTTTTCCAAAAATCACAACCAAACTTCTTAATTTATTTACTTTTTATTGATTATTTCCTATTAAGTCTTCTTCGTCGTCGTATCGTACTTTTCGAGCTATTTTTGGTTGATTCCATTCCCTTTAGTTCTATTACAGAGATGTCACTTTCTCTCTCTGTCCCAGTTCTAATTTTTTTCTATTTCCAAGTGCCCGAAGTAATTATAGAGCAAATTGAGAAACACTAAATGGTTTGTTTATACGACTTTGATATCACACGTAATGTATGGATTTAGACATATTTACATAAGCTCTTTCCAGAATTTTTTTTTAGTTTTATCCGACTTTTAATCTGAATTGGTAATTATCAATCTTTTTACTGGCAGCTACACGATTTGTTTCCGGAATATTTGTGTTCTACCTGTCAACAATCAGAATTTTTGTCCTTTCGCAGTTGTTAATCTGTAAGTCATATACACAAATTTTTTTTTTAGTAATTTACTTCAATTTGTAGTGCAAATTTTGTGTGGTTAATATTAATAAATTTGGAGTAAATTTTACTAAACATTTTCCAGAGGTTTCTATAGATATTGCAGAGTCTAAAAATACAAGCTATCGAGCCGAAGGCACTTGTTAAATTTATTAATTAAAAAATTTATTTTAAAAATCAAAATATTATTTCAAAGAAACTTAGCATTTAAAGTTATAAAATTATCAATTTAAAAAAGAATTTATTGGTTAAGTAAACAATCGAAAGTTGAAGAACTTGAGATGTGTTTACAGTGCGCGTGCATACGGATGCAAAAAATAACAAATCGCATTATCAAGCATTGATTTAAAAATTGAATTTGAAAAAAAAAGTTGAATTGCCTAAACAACAGATTGATAAGATAATAACTGGAAATAAGTTAGTTGACGATAGAACCTGAACGAGATAGGTCATTGTGGGTGGTGGTCCTCCAGAAACCGAGGTCAATCACAAAGTGAATTTAAAATAAATCTTTCGAAACAAGAATAACAAATTCAATTTGGAAATAGTACGATGTGTAATTTTTGGAAAAAATATTTTTTAACAAACAGAAGCGAATTTATTTGGAAGAAATAGAAGATTCACAACCAATTTAAAGCGGACCATTTGTGTTGAATAAAAGAAGAAGATAAGGACAGGTTTGCATAATTACCATTCTAAGTGTTAACGCGGTTCTTGCGGCAAATAAAACGGATCGGGAAAATCGAACCGCTATTTGGCAATAAATGTTAATTCAATTATTTATTTAATTTAAAAATAAAACCCAACATTCATTCCTAAATTTCTTAAGATTCTTTGAAAATAAAAGATTGCATAATAATATTCATTCGTTCCACAAAGATCTGGAAGCGGAGCGGAGGTTCGATAGCTTTGCATTCATTGCATTGAACAAAGTAAGTATGGACTCTTCAAGATCTTCAGTCTCTAACAGTGCAATATATACAAAGTTGTAGGATTTGATAGATGTCATTAAATTGAAGCGATTATTTAAGAATCACCTATTAAATCCAAGTAGGCGGGGCTTAACTCCATTCTATTAACTGTGTGTACGCTACATGATATAATAACTTATATCTTACAAGATATGACAACGAGCACGTTTGTTGACGTCACATGTTCGCTCACAGTTCACGGAACATCATACAATAATTTTATTTTAAATTAGAATTTGTTAATAAATTACTATAGCCGAATTTTATTAAAAAAGTGAAACCTCTGTCTTTCTATACCGTACCTGAGGGATATCTGACACTGAAAAGGAAACCTTAAACCAAAATTATGTATACCAGATTTCCTTTTTAGAGGTTTCCTTAGATTGCCGGAGATTTCTAAATATTTCCCTGGATTTTCTAAAATTTTATTGGATTTGCCTAAAGATTTTCTTTCGAAAAAGTTAAAAAGTTGTCTGTTGTATTTTTAAGATTTTCTGATTTCCTAAAATTCCCTAAAATTTCATAAATTCCCTTGAATTTCCTACGGTTTCTTAGGAATTCCAAAGATTTCCTATGATTGCCAACGATATTTTTATACGAGTACTTCCTCAGATTTTCCTTAACTTGTAGACTCTCCCCAGCAATTTTCTTCTCAACCAAATTTTTGTACACCAAATTTCTATTTATGAGGTTTCTTTAGATTTTCTTACATTGCCTCGGATTTCCTGAAATTTTCTCGGATTACCTCAACATTTTCTTTCAAAAAAGTTAAAAGGTTGTCTGTAGTATTTCCTGATTTCCTAAAATTTTGTAAATTCTATTGAATTTCCTCAGATTTTCTCTAACTTGTAGACTCTCTCTCCAGCGGTTTCCCCTCAACCAAATTTTTGTACACTAAATTTCCTTTTATGAGGTTTCTTTAGATTTTCTTAGATTGCCCCAGTTTTCCTAAGATTTTCTCAAGATTTTCTTTCTAAAATGTTAAAAATTTAAATATTCTTAAGATTTCCGGATTTCCTAAGATTTCTTTAGATTTCCTAAGATTTCTTTGAATTTACTCAGATTTTCTTTAACTTGTAAACTCTTTCTCTCCCGCGATTTCCATTTCAACCAAATTCTTGTACACCAGATTTTCTTTTATGAGGTTCCTTTAGATTTCCGCAAATTTACCGAAATTTCCTTGGATTGCCTCAAGGTCTTCATTCGAAAAAGTTAAAAATTTAATATTCTTAAGATTTACTGATTTCCTACAATTTTGTAAATTTCCTTGAATTTACAAGGGTTCTTTTTAGGAATTCCTAAGATTTCGTAAATTGCCTAAGATTGCCTGAGATTTCTTTAGATTTCCTTAAATTTCCTAAGATTTTCTTTAATTTGCAAACTCTCCCCAGCGATTTCCACCTATAAACCAAGTTTTTGTACACAAGATTTCCTTAAATTTCCGCGAATTTCTTAAAATTTCTTTGGATTGTCTCAAGATTTCTTTCGAAAAAGTTAAAAATATAAATATTTTTAAGATTTCTTGATTTCCTAAAATTTCCAAAAATTTCGTAAATTTTTTTGAATTTCCCCAGATTTTTACTTTATCATACAAAGTATGAAAAAGTATTGTTATCGTGCGGAAAAAAAAAATTGAGATTTTGATGAATTTAGGCATATTGGGATCCCAGAAGCGGAAAATCATCATTTCCAAAAAATGTCTGTATGTGTGTGTATGTTGCACTATATTTGTGGCAATTTGTGTGTGCATAGGCCTGTACTGTGGCGAGTTCAAAAATTGTGGCGCTATACACTCGATGCCACAATTTTAAATTAAAATATCTCGACACTTAGTTGAATAATTCGCCACAATTGACAATAATTCGTTTGTATTTAATATAGGCATTATATGTGCATCCTTGTTTCTACGTAGATTAAAAATTCGAAGGAATATTCTATTTTATGTGAAATTTGTCACAATAGAGCTTATTTCCCGTACCACACACTATAATATTTATGGCAACTTAAACTAATGCCTTCATGTGGCGCCCTCTGCTTATCATTACAGTGTTGCCAGATATTCTCGATATGTTAGATGGGTTGCAGTCATAATTATTATAAACTATTAACCCCTTACTAACTTGTATTACTCGGTTTGAGATTTCTGTTATTTCAATTTTTGGTTAGATATAAAAATAATAAAGTAAAACAATGTTATATAAACTGCATATTAAAGTATACCCTTATCTTCGAATTATACTAAAAAACCCTAAATAAAATGGGAATGCCATGACTTGCTAAAATGTTAAAATTATTATTTAATTATTACTACTATAGTAATAAGTAATAATACTATAGTATTAACAAGGAGGGGATCCCTACTCGACATCACCGATTTCGTCCAAATTTATAGGTATGGAGGACTTGACTAGAATTGCAAGTGATATAAATTGTAGCTCCAGATGGCCAAGCGTTTAGAAAATAAAATTTTTTTAGGTCTTACTTTATGTATACATAAGTGTTTTACGTTATGAATTTCCAACTAGTAGCTAGCGCAGCGCCAAGATGTGGGACTCGCAATATGAAGGTCATAGGTTCGAGTCACCTGAAAGAAAGTTTTTTTTTTGCTTCTTTTTAATTTTTACGCTACGCACCGTAATAATGTATTGTATTTGTTTATATTTTTACAAAAAGCATAGGGCATCATTATTTTATCAAAAACTTTTTGAAAAAAAATTTTTTTTGTATGTTATAAAATTGAATACATTTAGTGATTTACAAGAAAAAAGTTCATTTGAAGGCACGCCGTTTGCCACCGCTGTCCTAGTTTGCTCCCGGAAGATGAATCTTACTACTTTTTGGGGGTTACCCGGTTACCACACCTACATCTTTAAGCAAATAACAGATTTCCAATATGGGCAAAAATTTCATTATTTAGTTTTAAAACAATTCCACTTATAAAGTTTGATAAGTTTTAAATTATAGGTACATTATTAGAAATCTTATTATAAATTGCATTAATCAAGGCCGTTTATAGTTCTTATAAAGTTGTTGACACTATTAAATTTACGCGTCTTTTTTTAGATGTAAAGCGTGGGAGGGTATGCTTAATTGCAGTCGTTTGAAGATTATTTACATTCTTACAAAGATAACATACATAATATGTATGTATGTTTAAATATTTAAATTTTTATTAACAACGCGAAAAAATTAAACGATTTTTAATACTTTAATACGGATTTCTAGTTCTTATTCTGGACTTGTAGTAAAAATCACCTATCTTTGAAAACGGTTTTATATTATTTTAGAAAAATTTTAGTTAGATATTTAACTGCAGAGCCGTATTATCGCATAAGCCCATAAAGCCCGGGCTTGTGGTGCAAAATTTCAGGAGACAGCTTCCTTTTCTTTATAAATTATTCTATTAAAAAAAATAGTCAACTGTAAAGTCGAGGATAAGGGCGCAACTTGCGTAATACGCCTCTAATTAAGAGCCAAACTACACTAGCGTTGTTTCCGTCGCGTATTTATCGTCGCGTATCGTCCGCCCTATTGAAAACCACACGTTTAAATGGAGCAAACTACAGGAGCGTAATTTTCAACGCATTACGCTGTAGTTTGGTTCTTAATATTTCCTCAAATGTTTAAACATTTAAACAAAATTAACAATTTTGGAAATTCGTTTTCAGTGATATGCTACCTACATGAAAATCTTTTGGGATAGTTTTTATTTCGCCCATAAATTTTGAATAGTTTTACATTATAATACATTTTATTAAAAATTGCATTATCAAGGCCGTTTATATTTCTTATATTATGAGTAAGGTGACCATTTGTACTGATTTTACCAGGACAGTACTGATTTTGGAACCTTTTTTTTTTGGTTTTGGTTAACTGTCGTCACTAACCAGGACACAAAAATTTACTGATGTGACTATTGTGCTATTGATGTATTGACCTTGCATTAAATTGTTACCTAGCGTTTTGCAAAAATCACAGTTCCCCCCCCTGTTTTATAATATGATTATTTAGACTGTTTGAAGTTTGATCTATTGCCGGAAAACCGAACTCGATTTGACCTTGAATTAAAGTGTTAGCTAGCGTTTTGCAAAAATCACAGCCCCCCCCCCTGTTATATAATATGATTATTTGGAGCTTTGGTAGTTTGATTTATTGCCGAAAATCCGAACTCGATTTGACCTTGAATTAAAGTGTAAGCTACCTTTTTGCTAAAATCACAGTCCCCCCTCCCTGTTTTATAATATGATTATTTAGACTGTTAGAAGTTTGATCTATTGCCGGAAAACCGAACTCGATTTGACCTTGAATTAAAGTATTAGCTAGCGTTTTGCAAAAATCACAGTCCCCCCCCCCCTGTTTTATAATATGATTATTTAGACTGTTGGAAGTTTGATCGACTGCCGAAAATCCGAACTTGATTTGACCTTGTATTAAAGTGTTAGCTAGCGTTTTGCAAAAATCACAGCCCCCCCCCCCTGTTATATAATATGATTATTTAGAGCTTTGGTAGTTTGATTTATTGCCGAAAATCCGAACTCGATTTGACCTTGAATTAAAGTGTTAGCTAGCGTTTTGCTAAAATCACAGTCCCCCCCTCCCTGTTTTATAATATAATTATTTAGACTGTTGGAAGTTTGATCTATTGCCGGAAAACCGAACTCGATTTGATCTTGAATTAAAGTGTTAGCTAGCGGTTTGCAAAATTCACAGTCCGCCCTTCCCTGTTTTATAATATATTATATAGACTGTTGGAAGTTTGATTTATTGCCGGAAAACCGAACTCGATTTGACTTTGTATTAAAGTGTTAGCTAGCGTTTTGAAAAAAATTACGTGATATTTGCCGAGCCCCCCCCCACTCCCCCACGTGAGATTTGGTGAAATTCGGCTCGACCCCCCCCCCTAAACGCCTCACGTAATTAATGGACGTCCCCTAACTTGAGTAGGTCCTCGCATCCTGTATCTAGATGGATACGGTAATTACTAATTACTTAAACGCAACTAGCTCGGAGTACCAAAGAACAAGAGTGAGCTAACAATCGATTTTTACTTTGAAACTGAATATGAAAACATAAAATAATTTTATATACTACTTGCGTTAGAGACTTGATGCAAAATAACATCTTTCTTTGAAATCGGCTTTATATTAATTCTGAAAATTTTTAGTTACGTAGATATTAGCTGTTCAAATTATATAAGAGGACACAGATATTTTTTAATTAGAAAATTAGAAATTTTGTTAATTCGTCTCTAGCTACTACTTTATATCTTCTATTTGAAAAACATTTAGAATTATCAAGGCCGTTTAAAATTGCACTATAAAGTTTACACGTTTTTTATCAGATGTGGAGCGGGGAAGGAATGCTTAGCAATCAGTAAATAATTATTTTTTATTAACAAGGCGAAAAATTAAACAAATTGTAGTGCTTTGGTAAGGGTTGAAGGTTCTTCAGAAAATGTTTAGTAGGTACCTAAATTTTACTTAACCTTAATCGTTTAGTAAAAAAAAGGATTAATATTGTAAGTAACTCGAGTTAGGTCCTTGCGTCCGGTATTTACAGACAGTACAGACATTAACGTAACTAGCTCGGAGTTATAGTGAAAGCTAATAAATGGATTTTTATTATGAAACTGGATTATATTCATTTTTAAATAAGTTAAAATTTAAGTTAAAAAACTAATATATCAAGTATCTTTGCATACTTGCGTTCTGAAGCTGAAGTAAAAACTTTCTCGGTAAACGGCTTGAAAGTAATTCTTAAAAATCTTTGTTTCCTTTCTTTCTTTTTCGCAAAAATTGTAAAAGTAAAAAGTTGAAACAAATTCAATAAATTGTTATAATGAACAACTTTTTTAAAAACAGTACAAGTTATTTTAGTAGATCCTAGCAGCTTTCTACAAGTGGACACTTAATATTTCTACAAATGTTTTAAAATGTATGTAAATAAAGTTTATAATAAATTTATTTATAAAAGTTTTAAATTATTAACCGGACAACCCGGACGTTATTCGGGGCGGCGCTTTGGCTGTTAATGTGACAAAATATTGATAAGTACCCAAGTAATCAAAATTTATACGTTTTTTTTTGGCTAAAATTACCTTGCAATTTACATTTTTTCGTATTTATTGTTTTTGCCTAAAACGCCAAATAGACGTGCAGCTTGGTTGCCAACCTGAGTTGACAACCTGTCTTTATTCATAAAGAAATGACAATTTTTTACGCTGCTTTATAATTCGTTGGAAAAAAAATTTTTGAATTTCGGCAAGCTCTTTAGCACACGTGACCGCAAAATACAGCAGTTCGAAAAGTTCTAAATTAATAAAATTTTTAGAATCTCGGTTGCCAACATCTGGCTCCGCTCACAAAAAATCCAAATCATTAAAATTAAAATTCTAAAAATGTATAAATTTGGAAATTTGAACTTTGCGGTCACGTGTGCTGAAGAGCCTGCCGAAATTTTGGATTTTTCCAACGAATTATAAAGCAGCGTAAAAAATTATCATTTCTTTATGAATAAAGATAACAGGTTGTCACCTCTGGTTGGTAACCAAGTTGCACGTCTATTTGGCGCCTAAGAGCTAAAAAAATATTTATAACCATGCGGCAATTTGTCTTTTTGTCGCATCATCAAGGCCGTTTATATTTATTATTATGAAAAATATGCAGACAGTATAAAATTTACGCGCCTTTAGATGTGAGCGGGGAGTTGCAGTACGTTTAAAGATAAAATCTTTCCAAGATTGCATAAAAAAAGATTAAATTTTGCCGCCTAGTTTAGTGAATTTTTAATTATAAAATTTAATTGTTTAATAGAAATTCCCTCTTTTTTTAAATAAATTACAACTTTGTGTTTATTAATTTTTAACATTTAAGATACTAGCATTAAGATTTATTTCTAATAATTATGAGGGGTTAAGTTAAAATACTTTTATCACACTATAATTACCTATTTATTTTAAGAAAATATATTTTTTCGAACAGGGGAAATTTTTCTTTTAAATGCACTGGTTTTTACTTCAACGCAACTAGCTCGGAGTTCCAAAGAGCAAGTGCGCTAATAAAAAATAGATTTTTACTTTAAAACTGGTTTAGTGTTAGTATACTATGTATTTTTGTATATCTTTAAAAATTTAAAGTAAAAAAAGCGTTCTGAACCTGAAGTGAAAACCCATCTTTCTTGAAAAACGGCGATACATACTATATAAAATTTTAAAAAGTTTTATATTATTATGTACTTCGTATGTACATACGTATATGTATGTACATCCATTTTATTAAAAGTTGCACCAAGGCCGTTGATATGTATTTCTTATTATGATTATGAATAACATGCAAGCAGTATAAAATTTACCCGCTTTTTATTAAATGTTAGAGCGGGGAGAGAATAATTTAGAAATCGTAGTACGTTTGAAGATAAAATCTTTCCAAGATAAACTATATTGCCAAACAAAAGGATTTTTTTAACAATGCAAAAGTTTAACGATTTTTAGTGCTTTGGTTGATACTTATGTTATGACTTATGGTTTTAAAAAAAAAATTAAGTAAGGTAGTAGTAAACATAGATTAAACATTTTACATTATACTAAGTAACTTTATTAGTAGGTTCTCGCTTCCTGTTGGAAAACTTTTCATTTTAGGGGTCAGAAAAACCTAATAAATTTAAGGGGGGAAAAATTGTCAGCCCTGTCAGTCGAAGTTGAACGTAGCTGACATCAGATGTTAAGCATAAAAATGGTAACGAAAATTTAATACTGAAAAAAATAAATAAAGAGATATTGTTGTAGAGTTAGGTGCAAAAACTCTGAACAAAATAGTCCTTGACTAACATTTTAGCGTTTTTCTGAAAGAACAATGCCGTATTGGTTATACCTCTTTTTGCATTCCCTACACAATTTATCAATAAAATAATACTTGTCGCATGGCTTCTTCAGTAGCATGGTCTTTCGGTTGCGACTACTTCTTCAAACTCGAAATAGTGACTAAATGAACTATCAATATTCTTCATACTTAAATTAAAAACTTGATTGTCAAAAATTATCAATTCATGATATTGTTTTGTAATAATTCACCTAATAAATAAACTATAATAAATAATAATTAGTTACGCCGATATCTATACAATGCTTGGTGGTTAAAAATAAAACTAATGTGTAGCTTTACAAATAGTAGGCAACTTGTTATACTTCGCCATGTAAGAAAAAGATTTTATTTATTAACTGGGTAGCAAATAGAAGTTGGATATTTTTGTCATGACTATTTTTTCGTTTCGTCTTAACAATTTTTTCGCCCCCCGAGAACACGCACCCTACGCAGCTGCGTTTTTTTTAAACCTTTAAATTTTCGTCTTTAAATTTTATTTTTTTAAATAAAATTACGTTAATTGAGAGTAACTACACTTTTTTCAACCTCTAATTACTGATTCACAAAAATTAGCCTACAAAGTTTTATACTACACAAATATAAAACGATAATTAATAATAAAATTATTAAACTGAAACTTGGCAACATTGCACTTACACCTTTGTTTATAATATAATATTTATGACGTTACATTTTTACACATTTCAGGTATTACAATAATTATGGCAATACGTTTACACTGATTTCGAGATTATATATTTATGGATAACTTGTCACAATCTAAAAAATGTTATAGATTCCTTTAAACCGTGGGTAAATTAAAAATTATCAGTTCTATAGATTCCTTATAAGATGGCGCACCTAGTATGTTAATAATTATGATTATGCCACAATCGAGGATTATTCACAGCTTGTCACAAACATTACGGGGCTTGTATGTATGTGTGTGTGTGTGTGTGTGTGTGTGTGTGTGTGTGGTCAAATTTTGTGTGCGCTCTACCTCAAAAAGTAATAGGAATTTTTTAACAAAATTTCGTATTTAGTTCATACATATTGAGACTTAGAACTGATTAGATTTTGGTTAAAATCGGTACACGGAAACTCAAAAAAAAAAATATTTTGTAAATAAAAAAAATAATTTTTTTCCTTTTCTTTAAATTTTATTTCTTTATTAAATTCTTCTCTATAATAATATTAAAAAAGTATTAATCAATAATCGTGTAAATATCCAATTTTTGAAAATATTCGTTTTTCAAATTTAAAAAAAAAATTTTTTTTCTTATTTTTAAAATTTTATTTTTTTATTATGTTCTGTTCCGTAATAATAATAAAAAAGTATTAATCAATAATCGTGTAAATATCCTATTTCTTTATATTTTTGTTATTTAAAAGTATGATAAAGTTATGGGCATGGGCACATCCGATTTTTTTTAACTTGTAAACTCTCTCTCCAGCGATTTCCACCTGAAGCAAAATGTTGTACACCAGATTTCCTTTTATGATGTTTCTTTAGATTTTCGAGGAGTTCTCAACTTTCCTTGGATTGTCTCAAGATTTTCTTTCGAAAAAGTTAAAGGTATTCTTAAAATTTCCAGGTTTCCTAAAATTTCCTTGAATTTCCAAGGGCTTCCTAGGAATTCCTAAGATTTCGTAAATTTCCTAAGACTGTCTAAGATTTCCAAAGATTTCCTTGAATTTCCTTGAATTTACTCAGATTTTCTTTAACTTGTAAACTCTTTCTCTCCCGCGATTTCCATTTCAACCAAATTCTTGTACACCAGATTTTCTTTTATGAGGTTTCTTTAGATTTCCGCAAATTTACTAAAATTTCCTTGGATTGCCTCAAGGTTTTCTTTCGAAGAAGTTAAAAATTTAATATTCTTAAGATTTACTGATTTCCTACAATTTTGTAAATTTCCTTGAATTTACTAGGGTTTTTTTAGGAATTCCTAAGATTTCGTAAATTGCCTAAGATTGCCTGAGATTTATTTAGGTTTCCTTGAATTTCCTAAGATTTTCTTTAATTTCTAAACTCTCCCCAGCGATTTCCACCTATATACCAAGTTTTTGTACACCAGATTTCCTTAAATTTCCGAGAATTTCTTAAAATTTCTTTGGATTGTCTCAAGATTTCTTTCGAAAAAGTTAAAAATATAAATATTTTTAAGATTTCTTGATTTCCTAAAATTTCCAAAAATTTCGTAAATTTTTTTGAATTTCCTTAAATTTGGTAAGATTTTCTTGAATTTCCCCAGATTTTTTTTAACTTGTAAACTCTCTCTCCAGCGATTTCCACCTGAAGCAAAATGTTGTACACCAGATTTCCTTTTATGATGTTTCTTTAGATTTTCGAGGAGTTCTCAACTTTCCTTGGATTGTCTCAAGATTTTCTTTCGAAAAAGTTAAAGGTATTCTTAAAATTTCCAGGTTTCCTAAAATTTCCTTGAATTTCCAAGGGCTTCTTAGGAATTCCTAAGATTTCGTAAATTTCCTAAGACTGTCTAAGATTTCCAAAGATTTCCTTGAATTTCCTTGAATTTCCTCAGATTTTCTTTAACTTGTAAAAGCTCCCCAGCGATTTCCACGTAATCAAAATTTTTGTACAACAGTTAAAATAGTTAAAAATAAAAATATTCTTAAGATTTTCTGATTTCCTAGATATTTTAAGATTGCCTAAGATTTCTTTAGATTTCCTAAGATTTTCTTAAATTTATAATGTTCTTTTTCCTTAGATTTCCGCGGATTTTCTAAAATTTCCTTAGATTGTCTCAAGATTTTCTTTCAAAACAGTTAAAAATACTAAAAAAAACAAAAGCAAAGTTTGTCTGTAGTATTACTAAGATATCCTTATTTTCTAAAATTTCCTCAGATTTCCTCATATTTTCTTTCACTTGTACACCAAATTTCCCCAGCGACTTCCTCCTTGTCTGACGTATATAATGAAGTTTTTTTAAATTGGATTGCTTTCAGAGTTTTACCTAAAACAGCATTTCTTGCACTTCTAAATCCATACCATTCTACTTCAGTCATCCTACAACAATGCATTTTTTACAAAATGGAATGGTTTCAGAATTTAAATTAAAAATAGAGTTTCCTGCCGTTCTGGATATGTGCCTTTAGATATCGGTCGCACAATTAAAAAAACTTTTATGTGAAATAGTTTCTTGATCTATTTACCTCAACTTTTGTTATTTTCTTATATCTGTCGTTTAAAATGCACATTTTTTCTAAAAATAATAAAATTTCGAATTTAAATATACTTTTAGAGGCAATAGTTGCCCTAACAACGTACAAACTGTTGCGTGTAGCTGTGTATGTAATATCTTGTTACAACCTCTTTTTTTTTTAATTTTGAAGTTTCAAAATTTGATTTGTTATGTGAAATATTGTAAAATTTGAACTTGTGCGTTTTCGCACTGACAATTTTTAAGTTGGCACGAAATGGAGCGATAGTCGAAGCTTTCCACCTGGTTCGTCGAAGTGGTCGGACGCTTTTACGGGAGGTCCCATGAAAAGTAAAATTTTTCCTCTTTGGCACATTTCCAGTTATCGTTGCATTTTTGGATAAAATTAATTTATTTAAATAAAAATAATGGTTTATTGTAAAGTTAATTTAAAAATTTGAATTTGGAAATAAAATAAAAAATTTGCATCTGCTGCTCAGAAGTCTCCAGTTCTACGAATTGTTAAGTTGGTCAGGTACACAAGGTTGAAAAGGAAGTTAGCATAAAAACTAACGTTCCATAGCAGTATAGATAAATTTAACGAGCAGGTCTAACCACACAAAACAGCCAATTCAGTAAACGTATTAAATTTTTACGGTTTTGACCCTTTTTTACCCCAAGTTTTGGGTGATCTTCAAATTGTGATGTTTATATTTGTAATTTATCCTGAACTACCATAATTTTATGAAAAAATATTTTTAATTTGTAGACGAATTTAACCTACTATTCCCTGTCCCTAAAAACTTTTGCAATTTTGTTATAACCCTAATAAAATAAAATAAAATTACAAAAGCAATTTAGTTCTTGAAATTATTAATTAGGGTAGCATGTTTCGCAAATCATGTTTACATTTTCAAATGCAATTTTTAAACTTGCGAATCCTTTCAAATACAAAGAAGATATAAAATAAATTGTTTTTAAGGCTGCTACATAAAAAAGGGGGACGTCATAAAAAATAACTGTCCATCGTCAGATTATAGTAAGTCTAGCAGATTCATCGAAACGAAATTTCCTTGTAAAGTTGAAGTACCAATAGTCTAAATAATACCAATAAAGCAATAAAATCTTTCACGACTACTTCCATGTTTCATTTTAAAGATCTATTGCGCTTATTGAATAACCCTGTAAATAGTATTGTCCTCTGAACTGAAAGTTTTTGTTTCATGCAAATTTTAGTGAGTTCGATGTATATCTTTGATTTTTCAGGCGAGATATAGTTCGCAAGAAGGCACTCTTTTAAAAGGTTCATTGTATAATCGACTGGTACACTAGGAAACAGTAAGACAACATCAACTGTTCATCCAGAAAATTTAAAAAAATACAGAACGTAGCATCGCGGCGGAATTTCTCCGTGGGATACAAAAGCTCATTTTTTGGTTAAAACACTATTTACTGTTCTAGGACACTTTGCTACGGTACATTTCGCTACTAGGACATTTTGCTTCTAAAACTTAGGACTCAGCTACCCTGCGCTCCGCTACGCTCCAGGCGCTCCGGGCTGTTTAATATCGATTAATTTAGGAAATACTCGATTTTAAAGTTTTGATTTTTTATATAAAAGTTGCTTATTTGTTCGTTCTGTTGACAGTACGTATGCTTCGCGTAAATAAATGCAGCAGTGAATTTTAGTGGGCGAAGCTAGCCGCAGTTGACTTCTAGCCGTACTACTGCTAACATCATAATATAATTTTATTTAAAATAGAATTTCGTTAATTTTAGCCGAATTTAAGTTAAAAAACAAAGATTCTCATTTTAATCATATGGAAACAGCCAACCGAAGTTCGTTTAGGCCTTTTTTTTCGAAGTTTTGGATGACTCATAAATTTTAATGTTCATAATTATAATTTACGCTTTAAGCTACCATAATTTCATTAAAAAAAATTTTATTTTGTCGCATCTTTGGCATCTATTCCCGCGTGTCCGATTTTACTCTTCATTCGTAACGAAGTTAGCAGCTGAATACATGCACTCCGGTTCAGATAAATGCCTTTATCGAATTCTCAACTGGGGTAGTTCACTACTGCATATTTACTTAAATTAACGCTTCAGTTAAAACAACGGGTATTATGTGAAGCCAATGTGTCTACACCTTATGAATAAAATCCGAAAATAGCTACAACCAGGCGACTACCGCATTTCCTAATTTAAAAATATATCATGGAATCAAACTGTTTGATATTAATGACATCAAATTCCCTTTCGACATCATTTGGAGATACCGGTCCAACTACTGACTCTAGTTCCTCGGTGCGCATCCGGCACCTAGAACAAAAAAAAAAGACTCTAAAACTTACATATGACCGTCTTCGTGCTCCGGATGGCACGTAAGGCCGGGGGTCCCCATGAGTTGATGATGGCCGCCATCAACTATTAACAACAGGGTTACAGGCATTCCCCAATCCGGATTAAGCAACAGTGGGGTTTAAATGCTAAAACCATTCACTCATAGAGAGAGACTGATTGTCCTGCAGTGAACAAAAAAGGCTGAAGAGATTGGAGATATTATTATTATTTTCATTCCATTCGCATTCACAATACTGTTAATGAATTTGATTTAATTTTTTGTGAAAACATTTTGATTTATAATAGTTCATATAATTAACGACCCGCGATTACCATTGAAGTATTTGAGATTTACATTAAGTGAACGCCACCACGCGGAAAAATATTAAGTTAATCTAATACGTATAGTTGGTATAGAAAGTTTTGTTATAAACCAAACGTTTGCATTCTTTAGGTGTTCTATTTTGTGAATTATTATTTCAGCGAAGGTTTACGATATAAAATAATTCAACATTAAGTTTACGTAATATAGTTGCCATGTTGTTGACATTTGGTAACGTCACAAGCGCCACCAACGGTAATAAATCGCGAATAGTTATTTAAAATACATAGACATGAAGGTTTTTTGTAAACAAGTGAAAATACCATTTTGTATAACATTTTCTGTTTTCCGCATGACAAAGATAACCAACTGGATACCTAAGAAATTAATTTTATAAAAGGCTAATGCCCGCTTTCGCCAACTTTCGTCAAGGTTGTCAAGTCATTTGATCAACGTCAAATCTGTTTTAACCAATTATGAAACAGATTTTCATGAGTTAACGAACGTCAAACCATATTTAACGTTGATCAAATGCCTTGACGAAGGTTGGTGAAACCGGGCATGTCTGTTATATCGCAACTGTTTAACGGATCAAACGAAACAAAAAAAAATCACTGTGATTGGTCGACTTTTTAACCGAAAAGAAAAAATATATCAAACCACCGGTAAAAAACTCGATTTCTCTATTTCCCTTTCCAACCAATCAAGCTGCACATCCGTCGAGTTGCACATCAGTCAGGTTCAATATCAATCTAGTTGTACATCAGTGGTGTTTCCAACTAATCAAATTACACGTTGATCGAGTTCCCAACCAATCGAGTAGCACATCAGACGAGTTTCATATCGACATCAATCGTGCTCTCAACTAATCGAATTACACATTAATCGATCTCCCAACCAATCGAGTTGCACATCAGTCGAGTATAAGAAGTATAAATAGCGGAAGACCAACGTTCATCTTCGTACCTTTAATGTAATGTAAAATACCGACAAGATTCGTAAAGGATGTAAAGGCTTACTTTTGCTCCATGAAGTCTTCAATGCTCTGTACGGAATAACAAAAAAAATATTTTGGATTCACCAGCCAGTTAATGCGATAACGTGTTATTTTACGACTTCTATACCAATTTTAGATTTTAATCTTGATTAAGAAATACATGCGGATGTTCAAAAAAAATTATATAATGTTAAAAAATCGTGCAGCAAGGTATTGTGTATTATAAGAAATATTATGTATAGGTACACAGTTTACGGTCGTGTAACATTTGGAACGTAGTCCAATAGTTTTTTTATTTATATAAATAAAAAAACAAGTAATTTACGTAGTTAATGATATTTTAAACACATAATTTAAATACTATAAAAAACTCCAATATTAATGAAAGAATGGCGTGGCATATTGAGTAGGTACCTACCCAATACAAATTATTTTGAAAAAAAATTGAACCGACTGAATAAATCTGTCTTGCACAACAAACGCTATCCACTGAATATTTTAACTTTTATTTTACCTACAACCAAGAATAATAAAAAATTATCCATTCCAGATTGACTGCATTAGGGGCGAATTTTGTTATGACCGTCTACGTGTTTCGGAGTAGTAAATCAGAGTTACTTTATACATTTATGTAGATCTTGACTCACCTATACATGAGAATAATTTATCAGGTTGTCCGTTGATACGATTATCCATTGATCCGTATCCACGTATTAACAGCGTACCGGATCATGATAAAATCATGTTCGGATTCCTTTTCTGAAGCTAAAATGGGCTAAATACCTTTATATCTAAGTACATATTTTTTAAGATTAGACACTGTACAAGACAATTTTTATTTATTAATTATATAATTGATTTTATTTTAATTATTTATTTGAAGCTCTATAGTTTGTCACCAATCCTTCTCTAACCGATCAAGGATGTCAATTTTTCAAACATCGACAAGTGTTTAAAAAACGAATGAAAAGATGAGATACTGATTCTCAAAGTTTTTTGTAAAAGATGTTATTTTCGTATCTAGATCCTACTAAAGTAATCGTGAGTTCGCACATCAATTGAAAGAGATGTAGGTTACAGCCCAGACGGTCTGTCTACAGAAGAAGTTTCGGGTACTTAACATAATTTTTGAAGAACTTGGCATTTAGATTCGTATTGGGAAGTTCAATGTTTTCTATTCTGATAATAATTGTCCTTGAGTGAAAGTTTATTTTGAATTTTCGAAAGCACATTCAAATATGGATAACTAAAACTAATCGTAGCCCTGTCGAGGGTTGAATACAAACTACTTGCATGAGAGTTAATAGTATCAATTTAATTGATTAAGTCATATTTATATCGCTGACTTGGAGATTGTACTGAAGCACTGAGTTTAGGTTCCAGAACAATAACCACATTTATTCCTTTCTTCCTGATAATGAATTCAATTAATTCAAAGTTCACTATTTCAAAGTTACAGTAAATCGGACAGTTTAAATTGAGTTGAACAAGGTCTGCCGGGATTACTAATAAGGAAAATTGTTCAAGTTTTAATTATACGAAATAGCGAAATAAATTTAAACAATTTAGAAAAAGAACTCAAAATAAAAAATTTTTAAGTAAATTTGTGGTTTTTAGTATGTATTTATGGTTAAATTCAAAAAATATAAGAATAATACAATACGTAGAAAATCAAAATTCAAAAAATTTAAAAAGGAGACAATTAACACATAACAGGTCTGGATTAAGAAAATTTGAAAAAATGAAAATTTCGTAATACGAAGTACAATATAACGTTATTTCATGGTTATTGCCATTCTTCAGTTGTACGCATCGATTACGATTACATTGTAAAATAAGAAGAAAAAATTTTTCAAACTAAACAAAATTATCGACTAAATTGTACAAAATTGACTTACCATAACCTCCAAAGATTATCAAAACTGAACTTGTTACACGAGGTATGAATAATTTAAAAATGATTTGAACTAAGAAATTCGTTTACCTAGCACTGCTAGTTTGAAATCCGAAGGCACTGCCCTCTTAATATGATTTCTAAAAACTTTGAAAAAATTCAAAATTCAAAAATTTACCACGTTTTTTAACCGTGAGGCGTAAAACTAGAAAAAGAACTCAAAATAAAAAATTTTTAAGTAAATTTGTGGTTTTTAGTATGTATTTATGGTTAAATTCAAAAAATATAAGAATAATACAATACGTAGAAAATCAAAATTCAAAAAATTTAAAAAGGAGACAATTAACACATAACAGGTCTGGATTAAGAAAATTTGAAAAAATGAAAATTTCGTAATACGAAGTACAATATAACGTTATTTCATGGTTATTGCCATTCTTCAGTTGTACGCATCGATTACGATTACATTGTAAAATAAGAAGAAAAAATTTTTCAAACTAAACAAAATTATCGACTAAATTGTACAAAATTGACTTACCATAACCTCCAAAGATTTAATCGTAATCGATGCGTACAACTGAAGAATGGCAATAACCATGAAATAACGTTATATTGTACTTCGTATTACGAAATTTTCATTTTTTCAAATTTTCTTAATCCAGACCTGTTATGTGTTAATTGTCTCCTTTTTAAATTTTTTGAATTTTGATTTTCTACGTATTGTATTATTCTTATATTTTTTGAATTTAACCATAAATACATACTAAAAACCACAAATTTACTTAAAAATTTTTTATTTTGAGTTCTTTTTCTAGTTTTACGCCTCACGGTTAAAAAACGTGGTAAATTTTTGAATTTTGAATTTTTTCAAAGTTTTTAGAAATCATATTAAGAGGGCAGTGCCTTCGGATTTCAAACTAGCAGTGCTAGGTAAACGAATTTCTTAGTTCAAATCATTTTTAAATTATTCATACCTCGTGTAACAAGTTCAGTTTTGATAATCTTTGGAGGTTATGGTAAGTCAATTTTGTACAATTTAGTCGATAATTTTGTTTAGTTTGAAAAATTTTTTCTTCTTATTTTACAATGTAATCGTAATCGATGCGTACAACTGAAGAATGGCAATAACCATGAAATAACGTTATATTGTACTTCGTATTACGAAATTTTCATTTTTTCAAATTTTCTTAATCCAGACCTGTTATGTGTTAATTGTCTCCTTTTTAAATTTTTTGAATTTTGATTTTCTACGTATTGTATTATTCTTATATTTTTTGAATTTAACCATAAATACATACTAAAAACCACAAATTTACTTAAAAATTTTTTATTTTGAGTTCTTTTTCTAGTTTTACGCCTCACGGTTAAAAAACGTGGTAAATTTTTGAATTTTGAATTTTTTCAAAGTTTTTAGAAATCATATTAAGAGGGCAGTGCCTTCGGATTTCAAACTAGCAGTGCTAGGTAAACGAATTTCTTAGTTCAAATCATTTTTAAATTATTCATACCTCGTGTAACAAGTTCAGTTTTGATAATCTTTGGAGGTTATGGTAAGTCAATTTTGTACAATTTAGTCGATAATTTTGTTTAGTTTGAAAAATTTTTTCTTCTTATTTTACAATGTAATCGTAATCGATGCGTACAACTGAAGAATGGCAATAACCATGAAATAACGTTATATTGTACTTCGTATTACGAAATTTTCATTTTTTCAAATTTTCTTAATCCAGACCTGTTATGTGTTAATTGTCTCCTTTTTAAATTTTTTGAATTTTGATTTTCTACGTATTGTATTATTCTTATATTTTTTGAATTTAAACAATTTAATTTATATTTTGATGCGACTGTTACTTGAGTTTTCTGAAAACATGTTAAGTCTAGTTGAGCAGAGAAAAAACTTAATCATAATATATAAATTGAGTCATTTAAATGAAAAATGTATACAAAAGTTCAATTTGTAGCTGTGTAAAATAAGAAACTGAAAGTTTTTTTACTTACCAACATCATCAGATGAAAACTCCTCTTCTAGTTGCTGCTGTTCATTTTTTGTATTGGATTTGTCTTCTTGTTTCATTGTTTTCCTTGTTTGGTGTCCCCTAAAAACTGCCTGGATTTTAACAGCAGCTTGATCTAATTCAGGATCTAATGTTTCACTTTCAACGTTATTTTCCTCTTTGGTCCCTTCGGGAGAAGTTGTATTCGGTTCACTAAGAGTTGCGGACTTGATAGTAATAGTTTTGGCAGACGCTGGCTTCTCTTCGTTTAGTTCTGAAAATATCCAAAAATAAACTTTTAGTTTTCGTTATTGACTTTAATAACATTATTTATGTTTCAAACTTTTGTTAAATTATTTCGACGTGGCATTAAAATACAACGCTTCCGCATTTAGGTCACGCTATAAGAAAGTTTATTAATTTAAACCAAGGTATAGCTACCTAACCAAATTTAACCTATAAAGGGGCAATATTAATAACTGTTTGGTTAAATTTTTAATTTAACGACTAAACTTTCTTTTAAACTAATGTTTGACAATGTAATTGAAATAATTTTGTTTGAATAAACATCCAACATTCAAATCATTATCAAATTTCAAAATAACAAACCTTTTCGGGAAATACCGCCCGCGGTTCTTTATTCAGGAAGGGGAGAGTGTAACATTTCACATTTAAAGGTGCTATATTATGAATTTTGGATTCCAATTTTGAATATATTCGAAAGAAACATCGTAACTGAAAGAATTAGATGCATCCAACATTCAAATCATTACCAAATTTCAAAATAACAAACCTTTTCGGGAAATACCGCCCGCGGTTCTTTATTCAGGAAGGGGAGAGTGTAACATTTCACATTTAAAGGTGCCATATTATGAATTTTGGATTCCAATTTTGAATATATTCGAAGGAAACATCGTAACTGAAAGAATCAGATGCATCCCACATTCAAATCATTATCAAATTTCAAAATAACAAACCTTTTCAGGAAATACCTTCCGGGAATTCTTTATTCAGGAAGGGGAGAGTGTAACATTTCACATTTACAGGTGCCATATTATGAATTTTGGATTCAAATTTTGAATATATTCGAAAGAAGCATCGTAACTGAAAGAATTAGATGCATCCAACATTCAAATCATTACCAATTTTCAAAATAACAAACCTTTTCGGAAAATACCGCCCGCGGTTCTTTATTCAAGAAGGGGAGAGTGTAACATTTCACATTTACAGGTGCCATATTATGAATTTTGGATTCCAATTTTGAATATATTCGAAAGAAACATCGTAACTGAAAGAATTAGATGCTTTTTTGTAAAGCAAACTTTTTCAGGCAACGAAGTTAATATTAAACTTTCCCTATTAAAACTCAACTCTTTTACAGGAAACCATCAGTAATCGTTAGGAAACCTCTTTGGTGTATTAAATAAAATTTAATAGAAAAATTGCAGTATTCACGTCGAAAGCTCGAGTATTACAAAGTAAGATTTAGCTAACAAAAAAAAACGATTTTTGTTCTCTTTTAGCAATTTTCTTAAGAAAAAAAGTTATATACAAGATAGTCATCAATTGTAAATTATAAGCTTCGTAGAACTTTTTCACGACAAATCCTATTACGATGGCTTCAACTTAAAATGTGAGTATCATTAGTTGCAAGAGCGTGACAAAACACCTGAGTCTTTATCAGACAAGGTAAATATTGTACTGTAAATCATTTCAAAATTAAATTTTTTGCATGCCTTTTAAGTTAAAAAACAAAAAAGACCGTTCTCGTATTCTCTTTCATGTCGACTTTCCCGCATCACATCGATCCGCAACTTTGTTTACCGACCCTTTTTTTTACATATTTCGTTTTACGGAAACAATTAACAATAAAATGGGAGATTCACCTTTTAAATTTTTTAAACTAAAATTGTACTTTTTTTTTATTTTTGATGAAGTTGTGTTAAAAAAGGTGTCGACATGGCGTAACTGCATAAATACATTATAATGTGCTGCTGAAAGGAAACTTGTGAACTTGTGATAAATTATTTATGACAAACTAGAATGAAAATTTAAGTTTTGTTGGGGTGAAAATTAATATTTAAATTTGGTTTTCGAAAGATGCGACCTTTTTTTTCGTTTAGGGAAAAAAATCTAAATAAAATAAACCAATAAGTTGAAAATATTGACATTTCATCTGTCAATTCTTTATTTATTCCATTACTGTATCCAATTTTCTCAAGTTTGGGTTACTTCAGTTTTATGTAACACCATCCATCTCGAGATTTTGAAATTTTTATAAATGAATCTAAACTCCAATTTATCAGTGTTTCGGCCTAACGAGAATATATCATGGATTCTGATACTCTCAATAGCCAGGTTATTCATTACAGTTATACCTAAAGCTGTTTTTCTAACTTAAAGATAAAAATGTAACAAACTGGGGACTTCAATATATTTGAAGTTAAACCGGGAGGTAAACAAAATTCTTGTAAAGATGAGATGATGATGGAAGCTTCTAGGATAGAGAAGTTATGGAAAAAATTCTAGTTGAAAAACTTAAATCCATTAAAACCTACATCGAGAGCTGGATTGGTTCATCGCCGAACAGTGTTTGCGCCAAACCGGCTGCGCCGAAACGACCTAAACCGGGTTTATTTATATATAAAATTATTATAAATAATTATAATTGATTGGGTATTTACGGACAAATTTCAATCTAGTCCTATCTGTATTATCGCTAAATCAACATGGGTTTATGGGTCATCAGCCTGTTTCAACAAATTTCTTTTGATTTTTGCAATGAGTGTATGAAAACTTAAACAAGAACCACAAAGTCAATGATGCTTGCTGAATATCTATACTTATAGGTAGAATTGATTCGAATCTCTTACTACATAAACTGACCATGATGGGTGAATCTAAGACTCATATATTGGTCGAATTATTGAAGTCTTGAGACTGTCATTAGTCTTCCGAAAAAGTTAGCGTAAAAACTGCTGACGCTAACTTCTTTGAACTTTTTTCACTCCAATGTTGACAGCAGTTTGGGAAAACTCAGTGTAATGTAGTGGAATCGATTGGTGAAAATATATTAATCGACGTCGAAGTCCATAGATTATATATTTTTGTAAAGAAGTTTTGTTGAAAATTTACCCCACCAAATTTTCTTCCTCCCTGTATATCGATTGGCAATACTGAACGTCGAAATCAAACAAAACTGTAACTATTAAGCTAATGTAAACATTTTTATATCCAGTGTAAAAGTCATGGTATTTTAATTTGGTTTTTCATCCGAAGCCGCGGATTTTCTAATATTTTTACGTTGCCTCCACAAAGTTTTAATTATTGATTTTTAACCCTACTTAGTTTATTTTTTACTGAACGTACAATTGTCCTTTGTTTGTGGATATCTTTTGTGCTAGTCGCTTGTTTCACTTTTAGTGACCCCGCATTGTTATCTTCATTGTTGTTGAATAGCTGTTGGTTAAGTATAATGCTTTAGTTTGTGCGTTGTGGGATACATAACTACGACCTTCAAATTAAGTTAAATGGAAAAAACTTCCTAGTGGTTTTCTTGTGATACTTCTGGACGACAAATTAACCATGGAGAAATACGTCAACAACACCTGTAATAAGGCCCAAACACTGATAGACATCCTATGGCTTCAGCTGCAGGATAATTGGAAACACTTATAAGACTGCATCAGCACTGGCAGCAGGTGTTATTCACTCCATTCAATCCACCCATTGACATGGAAATCAAACGACTCCACGCTTGGAAAATAATCAAGGAAGGAAACACCATTACCTTCATACACCTTCACAAAATAGACGACACAAGTCCTACGGGCTTGTTTCACAAGTACGAATGGTGGAGAAGATTGAATGAAACTGAAAATGGCAGAATAACCTACCAATTTATCCCAAAAGTTACAGAACACATGGAGAAAAAATCCCACTTTCAAATGAGCCAACTTCTGACTGGGAACGGTGAAATGGGTAGGCACCTCAAGAGACTGAGAAAGTCTAAAGATGGATTCTGACCGGATTCCATGGTGTGGACGAGCCAATCCACAGAATTAAAGAGTAAATGAGGTACACAAACGAACGAAATGAAATCAAGTTATACCATAATTTTGACGAGCTCGAAAATGTGGAATTCCTTTACAAAGAAACCCCACCCGAACTGCTTTATGCCTTGACAAAAACAGTACTGAACCTGGAGAAGAACCAATAATAGACCCCTCCTCCCAAGAAACGAAAATAAGAACTTTTTCTGATAAATCCTGTATTACAGAGTGGATTAGAAAAGGCACTGCGAACTGGCCGAAACAAAGCATGAATTGAAGAGAAAACACAGAAAAGAATGATGAAATCGATACTTACGACAGTGCACAGTGAAAAGAAGAAATTCATAGATTAATAATTTTTAATCTCCAAATTTTTATATTTTTTGTTATGTTGGTATTTTGATTATTAACTTTAACTTAACATCTGTGCCAGGCTGCTATCATTTTTTCGCATGGTATTTAGAGGATTATATTCCATGTTGCTCCTCTAATGTTCATTTTTACTGGAAAGTTTTGAAATCAATATAATATAATATCTACAATAGGCCAGCCCTGGAAGAGCTGGAAGAGGTGGAAGAGAACTTAACCCCGCCCCTAACTTAAAAGTGCCCAAATATCTGGAAGACAAAATGGGTACAAGAGGGCCGTCGAGAGCCACGTCGGACTCCATGGCAAGACTTCGCGGCCCCCCTGCTCTTCTTAACAATTTCATAAATAAAAAAAAAAGTAAAGTATGAAACTTCGAGTTTTTATCAAGAAAAACTACGCACAAAACATCTAAAATATATAAAATTAACTAAAAAATTTTTCTATATTGTAATTATGCTGCTTTTTGGGCACAAATGTCCTCGCTCGGGATTTTACGTAGTCGCACGAAAATGCACGAGATTATTAGAACATCCCCCCTCTATCGTGATCAATCTTAATGTTATTCTAACCCCCTCCGCCCCTGTTAAAACCTCGCGTGATTCAAGAATAACTCCTAAAGTATTAGTATTCTTTAGTATACCTAGTATTCATTTAAAAAACATTGAAATACATGCAAATACAAGTGATTTGGTCATCTCTTGACCAAAAATTCAAACTTAAAAATTTTTAAATGCGATTATTCGAAATTTTGAAATATTTCGAAAATAAAATGGGTATAAACGAAAATAATATACATAAAAACAGGTAAAATCAAAGTATAAAAAAAATTAGATTATTTTGAAACCAAAATTCCAAATGCGGAGGGAGGGGGAGCTACTGAATTGTTTTTATTAGAAATTTTGAAATATCTTAAAATGAAAATGTGGAACAAACAAAAATAAAGAAAATTGAAATCAGGTATAAAACAATTTAAACCATTTTGGATCTAAAATTCAAAATGAAGGGTGGGGGGCTGGCCTATTGTAGATATTTAGAAATATCTGAAAAACAAAATGGGAACTAACGAAAATAAAGAAGGTACAAACGAGGTACAAACGATTTAAATTTTAAACAATTTATTTTTGATTTAATAATTGTTGAGTCTTAGATTTGTTTTTATTGAAGCAAACTATAAAATTTTTTAAAAACATAAAGAGAGGACCCGACATTTGAATTCTGATTGATGTGTTACCTTTGAAAAAAATAATTATGTCCTGGATATGTTCGTTTGCCAACTCAGTACATATTCAAATATAAGTAATATTTTTTAGTAAAAAAACAAAATAGCTTGGGATGTACCTTGGGATTTACAGATTACTTTTTTGTATGACAGTGATTCCAGTTTTACTCTGCATGCTTCAACAAACAAGTGGAATTAACCCCACAATAAGTTTTTATATTGCGCTTTAATGACGTCTAAAAAATCTTAGCTACGAGTCAAAGGATTAACCCAAAGCAATTCTTAACACGACGTGGTGGAGGTACCGGGCACCTCCATATCATATTAAAAGTCAGAAACATCTGAACTACAAACTTTTAACGCGATAATAGTGACTTTAAAACACCACCAAAGCTGTTATATTGGTAAGCACAAGTCGCAGATCTAACATAAAACGAAAGAGAAAATTATTTGATTTTACAAAAAAAAAACAATTTTACTTAAAAAACTAAAAAAACTTATAACTACAATTTTGAAACGGTGTATGCGCTTCTTAGTCTGTGATAGATGAATTATTTACTATAAATATTAAATTTAAAAAAAATAAGAATAACACTAGGTAGTAAATCAAAAATTCAAAAAATTAAAAAAAGACATAATTATCACATATTTGGTTTGGATTAGGAATATTTGAAATTATGAAAAATTCATAATACGATATAACGTTAAGATTTTCTACGTATTGTATTATTCTTATTTTTTAAAATGTAACCATAAATACATACTGAAAAACACAAATTTACTTAAAATTTTTTATTTTGGGTTCTCTTTCTATAAATATTAAATACATTTAAAAGTAATAGTAGTTTTGACGTAGGTAACCAACGATTTTAACGATTTTCCGTTAATTTTTTATTTAAGAAATAACTTAGAAACAGGGACGTTTTTAGGCTTTAAAGCGCCTTAGGCTAAAACCCAGTTTCCACGCATAACCCCCATCCCCCTTTGGACGATTAACTGCGCATCGACCGCAGCGAGCAGTTCTGTCTTAACATCACTCACAGAAGGTTGTGTGTTGGGAAATGGTTTAATTTTTGTTGAACAACTTGGAAAATTTTAGTGTTGCCGTTTAAGTTTTGGGGTTCTTTATGGTCTAGGCAGATTAAGAACTATTTCGCACTTGTTGCAAATTTAATTCTCTCATTCCAAGATATTATCCAACATTGTGCAATCCAAGGTCGATTGCGTTTCACTTGAAAATTTGCAGGAAAACCATTTGAACAAAACGATCACAGAAAAATCAATATCAACCTTTGACAGACTACTCGAAATAACATCCAGAAACTTTGTTGGTTACCACCATTATTTGCAACCCAGTGAGGCGATTATTGCAGATTTCATCATTCAACCACGTTGTTCAGCGTCCATCTTGTTTAGTTTTCAACGTTAATCCGCTCTTATTCTACACAACTGTAAGTGACTACGATTCTTTTAATTAACATTCCTCGAAATTTGATTTTACCAACAATTAACGGTCCACCTTGTATCGAATTTCTCAAAAATTTCCGTTGTGACGTCATCCAGTGACCTTGCTGGTTTGAACCATCCCCAGCAATTGTGATTACCGGTTTTTGCATTTTTTAACCGACCTAAGTAACTTTCAAAATTTTAAGAAATCAACTTTTAACTTTCATGTTATTTAGTTTAGTGCCACCGATACATTAAGCTCCGTTAAGTTCTATTGGAATTTTAATTCTCATTCAATTGACAATAATTTTGATTTCACTACCGAAATAAGTTGAAGTGCTCCATGCAAACTTATATTAGGTAATCTTAATTGCTTTTGACTAACACTGCAAAACTCTCGATTTTGACGACTCTTGAAGATTCTTTTAGGAATATCGTTTACTTGGACCCAGGGTTTCCTTGTTTTTCAGCGACCTCGCCGACTTTTTTTTTTTTTTTTCGCCGACTCGAGCTAGCGGCAATCCTGTGTGTCTGAGCGGATAGCCATTCCCCGCTATCAACTTTGAGACTCAGGGCAATTTGAGCCCGTCACAAAAGATGAACACTGAATTGATAAGAAGCGGAACGACGTAAGAAATATAAAAAAAAGAAGAAGAACGGCAATTAGTGAAGAAGCACCGCCAATCAAAGATATAAGATGAAGATGAAGACATGATTAACGAGAATAATAAAAACGAAAAAAAGAATTGGAAAAAGAAAAAAAAGAAAACAAAACAAAGAAATTAAATAAGATAATAGAAATAAGGAGAACTTCTTCATTGAACTACATCAGTTTTGTACATAAATAAATCCATTAACCATATAAATTTTAAAACTACCAATACCATCATGGGGCTACACATCAATGGAGATCGCAACTAATCAAGTTACACATCAATGGAGTTCCACAGTATTAATTTTTTAATTGAGACCGTTGAAAGAGAGATCCACCGCTCAAGCTATATACAAAAATTTAAATAAGGCCGGGAAGCCGCTTCTCCTAAAGCGTGTCATTTTTTTTTGTTTAAAAAAAAGCCGAAAACAGAATCTGTATGATACAAAATTGATGATGTATCAACGACTTAATGGATAACCGGTTAATCGGATAAGTGTATAAGCGGATAATCGGATATTTTATGTTGAATCATAATTTCTACTTCTATTTGGCGCCTCAATAAGTACAGACTTGCTTTATCCATGACGAACAATAAGGTTCAGGGACAGATGCTAGAAAAAGTAGAAATTAATCTGCCCGAACCTGTGTTTAACCACGGTCCCCTCTATGTGGCAATGTCAAGAGTACGGAGATCTGAGGATAAAAATAGCTGATTGATAAAAAAAAGGGAAAATTATTCAAGATTCACAAGCAGTGTAAACGAAGGAATTTTTTAATTAATACCGCTAAAAAAGAAATCCACCGCCTACCTGTCCGTCCATGGACGGGTTTTTCTGTTAGTTTTATATAATATGCTGTTCGTATAATTATTCATAATTATTATTTATATGAACAAACTAAATATTATTTATCAATTTTATTGTCAATCTGTTGTATACACAACACTGAACGATGGTTTTAATTAAATATGTACGAGTATTATTAAAATAAAGGATAATCCAGTGATTTTCTATTTGGTAAACATTTGAACTATCCTAGTATTTAGTATGAAAATGAATCAATTTTACAATCCATACTAAATTATCAGGTATTTATCTACTTAAAATTATTTTTATTTTCATTGACAATCAAATCCAATTTTATGAAATCTATTATTGCAATAATGATTATCATTCTGTTTACACTACTATATTTTAATCAAAATTTACTAGTGACAGTAGACAATTGTTATTAAAAAAAAGCTGTCTACAAGACTCGCTTTGTGCTTAAAAGCTCTATTTTGCTATAAATGTCATCAAGACAGTGACAATTATTATTAAAAAAAAACTAATTGCCATAACCATGACATTTATTCGACAATAAAAGTTTTCACCTCAACGTAGTCAACTTGTTATTGATAATAATCTACAGTACAGTTAATATATCAAAGTCTTCTTGTTAATATTGTTGTTTAAACAACACTACGCACAAATCTAGTGTTGTTGACATTGAGCCTCAATGTTACAAGTGTATATTACAGCTCTGTTCGTGCGACAAGAATAATTTATTGCTTTTCAGAATTGTTACATAGCAATCTGTTTCTAATATTGATATAACCTCGGAAGGAGGTTAACATCGATATTTTAGCTTTAAAATAGCTTTAAAAAAATTAAAAAGAAAAAAAAAATTGGTGAACTCAAGCTGAAGCTCTCGTGTGTTGCTAAGCAACAGTAGCTTTATTACTGAAAGCTTTTAATTACTCATAATAATTCGAAAAACTTCTTTATTGAAGTTGAATAAAATTTTATCGAAACATTCGTAAAAGTAAAATGTTTCTCGTTTTATTGTTTTGTAAAGTATCATTGAGAGATAACTTGCCAAGTCTTTCGTATGTATCGTTTATTCTCATTGAAGTTTTCAAATTTATCCGAGAAATACCTACATTTTTCATCCTGGTTTGTTTTCTGTTTTTCTAACCACGTAAAAGGAATAAAAAAAGCATTATTTAAAATAATTTTTTATTATTTCCTTCATATCGATACAATACGTGTTTTACTTGAACATTTTCCGTAATCAAAATAATTTATTTTCCAAACTGAGTGAAAGTGAGGTATTTTAGTACCAATTTCAGACATGCAAGATTCTGTTTCTAGACCGATATAAAAAAATTTAGTACCTACTTCTGCTTTAAATTATTTTAAATCTATCTACCACTTCAAATGTGTTAATATCGACATTTCTTGTAGTATGTCGACATTAACATAACCTATAAAAATAAAAAATAGTGTATGACTTGAATATAGCCAATCTAACTTTGTTTATAAAAAATTTTAACCTATAAAAAAATTTAATTGATATTTGATTTTTTCTTCTATATTTACTCTAGAAATAGAAATTTACAAATATATAAACAGAAATATAAAAAAAAGAGTCCATAATTCAAAGCGAGGAATTATAAATATTGTATTAATGTTGTCTACATATAAGCTGGAAGCCGTACAAGCAGCGGCAATATAATCTAAATTATTAACTTGATTTATACCTTATTTATTGATCAATATATCGCTTGTGCTTATACAACTCCATTCTCCTCAATATTTAATATAATCTTAGTCTCTCTGCAATATTTCCCATAAAATATTTCGTTTTACTGATAGTTCTGTAGTATTTATAGGCAAATTCTTTATCTTTTTCGGTACTTTTTATGCCCATACCAGAATTTTATTAAATTATTGCGGACTTGGAAAATTAATTACAATTTATAGATAAGATAAATAAGAATTCGGTTCAGCATATTTTCTTATTTATTGTATTAGTACTTACTTAATCAGAACAACCTAAAGTCTAAAGTTTAATTGTTTAAAATGTTAAAATGAAAGCGCGGGAAAAGTTCTATCAAGTTTTGAAAATTAGCGCCATCTTGTGAGAAATGCACGCACTACTAGTTAAAGAGTTGCGCTTTAATTTGTTTTTTTAGTGCCATTTGGGTGCCGCCGGTAAATATTAACAGTACGAAAATTTTTCGAGAATTTCCGACAGTTCCAAACCTAGATGCAGAGCCCCAAGGGATATCATAGATAGTAGGTCCACACCAGATGCACAAGCATGTGACTATACGCTTATACAGCTCCGAATGCGGTTCTCTGATTCGTCGAAAAGTAGTAAGTTATACATCACTAAAAATCAATTATTAAAGAGACTATATCATGAATTAAATGAAGGATTAAAATATTAACGCTTATTTACTGCTAGTGAGAACTTGGTATATACATCAAGAATGAAAATATTAATGATCCATTAGCTATGTCAAGTTTGTTCGATGACATTTTACTGCACCAATAAAACGTCAAGTTTTAATATATAATGAGAAGATAAATTTCTTTTTCTATATAAATTACAGGATGGCTGAATAGAACTACTGCAATCAACTTATGAGTGTTATATCTGCTGAATAATAAATACTGACTTTGACTGATTATTGATGATTTGTTACTGTCAAAATCTAAACTTAACTTAACTGAATAACTCTTACAATAGGTAAGAATAAGGAATTTTGATAAATTTTTAGTGATGTCGACTTGTGCTGAATTTGTTCGGAACTGACTTGACTGAAGAAGAGAAAGTTTCCACAATTTAGTAATTTGTGAACCAATAAAACGGTTGATCTGATTGAGTGATAGCTTTTCCATCAATTCAAAACATTTTTTATTGGTGCTTGAATGAATAAAAATTAACGCTGCCTCGTATCAACAATTGGTATTACATAGATAGCTCTACAAAGTCGTGGGCGCGCATACATTTTAAAAACAAGCAATATATTTTGTTTACAAAACTCTATACCAGTACACAAAGCACGGCTGCATAACTCAAATCTCGAAAAAAGCTTTACATAATTCATTTGTCTATAACTTATTTCTCTATCACTTGGGTTGCCCTATTCTTGTGAATCCGATGTAATGCGGTATGTTTTGTATGCAAATTCACGAAAATTTGCTTCTTAAGTTAACCTTTGACATAGAGTTTTGGTTTTAAAGAAGAAAAAAAATCCTGTGTAGATTTTGGACATTTTTCTAACATTATACAAAAATTACTTATTTAAATTTTTTTTTTTTTTTTTTTATTTTTAATTTTTATAATTTATTTTATTATTTGGAAAAAGGTACAATCGCTCCGAATAGAACATCATGTCATGTTTTTTGAAAATGTAAAAAAATAATTATTAAATTTTTAAATTAGATTTACTTTAACTATGCTTTGCTGTCGCCCCTGTTTGTTATAATTATAACAAATTGAATGTTTTTCTTGGGCTTTGGGTCAATTTCAAAAAAATATAACAATTCCTCTCTCAACTGACTAGTTTCGACTTTTTATTTAAAATCCTCATCAGAGTAGGCAAACAAAATTTCAGATGATTTTACCTCATCAACAAAAAAACAGGGTTACAGTCACATCTAAAACGAGTCCAGCAAGCTATGTACCTCGGCAAACTATCCTCCTCGATAGAAGGCAGCTGTAACTCTTACAGAAACTTATCCTAGCCTTAAAGTAGAAGAAGAAGAATAAAAAAAACCAAAATTAAATAAATGCAAATCCAAAAATTATTCCAAATCAATCTTAAATGTTAAATTAAATTCCAACGTTCCAAATTTATGTGATAACTGATAACTCGTGGCACATACGACAACATCAATTACAACTTTGCAACTGCTTTCAAATTTTAATTTCCAATGTTATGTTACCGTTTAATTCAATTATAACTTTCCAAGTCCAATTTTCAATTATCCGAAAAAATATCCATCATCCAAATTCAATTACTAGTATCGATTTGTCTAAATTCTGTCCAAATTTTTGACAATTTAAATCCCAATATAAATAATTAAAAATTTTACTTTTAAAACTTAAACGTTTATTTTATCATTCAGAGTTAAAATATATTAAATAGAACAATTAATACACTAAGTTTTACATTAATTCTAAATCACACTACATTTAATTATTAACAATCACTAAACAATAAGTCTGTATTTATTAAAAACTAAGTCACTGAATTTATGTAACTCTCTGTTTACTCCACTGTTTATTTATATAGTATTTATATACTTGCAATACTTGCAAATCAGAACTAAAACTGTCTGTCACAGCAAATCACTCTGCTAATTATACATAAATGCATCTTTCTAGAAACTTCAAGGAACTTCTATAAGCTTCTACAAAAATCCAATCTGCAAATCAGAAGATTTGTAAACAAGTACTAAAGTTATCATATATGAGTCATCATGTATGCGTCATCATATGAGCGATCACGGATGAATCGTCAAATATAATTAACTATTATTGTTTTTCTAAATAATTTATTATAATTTTTGGCAAAAAATGTCGTTTCTCGACCTAGCTATCGCAACGCCACTTAGTTTGCGGGAAAATGAGAAAATTCAAAAATATTTACAAAATTTAAATCTGCGTCATTATCTTCAGCCTTTTTTGTCTATCGCAGGACCATCAATCTCTTTCTCTGAGAGAATGGTTTTAGCACTTAGACCCAACGTATGGCAGTTTTAGACTCTCTCCGGATTCGAATTCAGTGACCCCGAATACCTTCGAGTAAGCGGTTGTTCGGTTAACTTACTAAGCTAATGACAGTATTTGAGGTAAAATTATTAAAATAAATAACATTTTTACGGTATCCAGTAATTTGGCCGAATATTTTTGGCCGACAATCATTTGACCGACACATTATGTGGCAGATAGATTAATTGGCCGACCTGTTTTTGGTCGACAATTATTTGGCCGGCACTTTTTATTTTTTGGAAAACAAGCAAAAAAAAAGCATGCAATACAAAATATCAATACATCCAATAATTCCAGGAAGGAAGTCGTCTGGAGTTTTGTTGGGGAAATCCACGACAGTTTGACATACTTTTTCTTAGGAGGATTGGGCTGGTAGCTTGCAATATCTATACTGAGCAAGGCTGAATTCAACATTACCTTGCTCACGTTTGAGTCCAACGATAAATTTCCAAATTGGGGGTAATTGGTTCCGAGAAGACAACTGAATTTATTATTCCACCCTTCAGTGGAATTAATATTTGTTTTGGGAAGATCTCCGAGGCAGGCATCGTGACAGTTCCAGATTCAAATCCCGAAATTCTCGAATTTTTGCACTGGATGGCTTCTACTTCGAATCACGCCAGTCCAAGTGAAAGAAGATCGTGAGTTTTGTAAAAGTGAATAAACAACAATATAGAAGAAGAACAAACAGTGAAATAGAAATAGATCTGGTGCTAGAAGATACATTACAGTTTTTAAAGTTAGGTGGGTTGGGTTATGTGGTGAGAGCGCAAGAGAACAGAACCATCAAATGTGTAATGAATTAGAGACCAGATGTTGAGGCGAAAACGCATAAAGAGTTGTGAAAAAAAGAAAAATATAAAATACGACACTCCGAAGACAAAATATGGATTAATCCACCCTAGAATATGGATTGAAAAGCGTCCACCGATGTGGCGATATTTCTTAGAAAATGAAATGCTAATGATAATAAAATGTTCGAAAAATTGTGTCTCACCACCAGCAAAAAATTTTTAATGAGCATGAGACTGTATTATTTAGTTTTTTTTTCTTTATTAAATTTTTTTTATTTAATATTAAATCTTTTCAGTTTTATCAATTAAACCAATTATAATTTTCAAAATAATTAAAAATACTTCTTATCTTCCAATTTTTAACAAGCATAAGACTATATTTAGCTTGTTTGTTATTAAATTTTTTTAATTTAATTTAAATTTTTTTTCAATTTAATCAATTGAACCTATTATATTTTTCAAAATATTTAAATGTACTTCTGTTTCCAATTAATTTTTTATAACTTATTATCATTATCCAAACTATCTCATTTAATCTTATCTAAATTTTCACTTATTTTCATTCAAAAATTATTCAAATTTTGTCTAAATTGAGAGAACTTCCAATTCAAATAAATTCACTTACGTAAATAAAATCACTTTTAATCTCAAAAATCAAAATTTTAATCAAAATGACAATAAATTATAATTTTACCGGAAACCAACTCCAATGCGTCCGCTTCGTGGGACTTCAACGACAAGAAACATCGCTCTTCACCCAAGTTCGCACAATGCCAACTCACAATGCGGGGAAGACGATCAAATTCAAATTTTATAAAATTAAAATTGTAAGAAATATTTTTAAAAAAAATTCACAAACAATTAAAGTGGATTTTGTATACGAGTCAAGTGCAAATATTTTATTTTATTATTATATTAATTTCGTAAAAATTATCTCAATTTCCAATTTATATTTTAAATATTTTAATCATTTTAGGTGCTGTTATAATTTTAATTTTAATTAATTGCATTTGTAAGTACTATTAATATTAAAACACAATTTATTACATTTTTATAAAATTGGCGAAATTTATTCGTTTTAATTATTTATGTATTGCGGGGATTCCCACTCTACCGTTGAAAATCATTTAAAATATATGCGGTGTTTTCAGCTTAAACTCTACTTTTACCATTACGAGATTCCCTTATCTTTTGCACCAATTAGGAAACTAAACTGTCGACAATCCTTCTTGCACTTAAAATGTTCGTTTGTCTTGTAATGGATAAAAAAAAGTAATTAAGTACATGGTTGATTAAAAGACTGTGAGTTTCAAGTTCTAAATTTCTTTTTTAATTGGTTTGAAGTCAGATGTTAAGTGTTATTCTTAATAATTATATTAATCTATAATTATTAAATGTTAGTAAGGGGTAAAAGTAGTTTTGTCTTATGTTCCAACTGGAGGTACTGGCTTACAAGCAGAAGACGCCCGAAAACTTGTTGATTTTCATTATCGGGGACTAAGAAATGATGATGACCCTTGGTAAAATATCGATGCTTTACAGTCGACTATCTGGACCGTTCGTTCTGGTGATATAATATCGACTGCATTTATTAATTTTCAGGAACGCAATTTAAGTAGTTTTCATCTGTAATTTATATGAATTTTCTTACGTTGACTATAAGCTACCCTATTATTGTTTAGATGTTGCGGAAATACAAACTTTCCGGTAGTCACCGAGATCGGAAACCTGGAATTTTAATTAGAACATTTCCAAAAGTTAGAACTACCCGACCTTTTGTAGGACATTTTCTCACCCCTGCTACTAAACTATACCTGATAACCCTAATGGTGGTTTGCACCACCTACATTTAAAATGTAAATTTCTCTTAAATTTCATTTGAACCGACGCCGACGAACAAAACCAAACTAGTGGCACCTGACGATTTAAGAATCGGTGGTGCAAACGAGCATTAAACATGTAAGGAATAGAAATATTTTAGTGATTTCTAAATAGAAGTACTACCAACATTTCCCCTGAACTTTTGACAATGACAGACAACAAAATTTAGAAGATTTATTTATAGAATGAGAAAAATCTATTTATGGAATGGACTACTATAATATTAAAGAACTTCATCGCTCATTCCTTTTTATAATAAAACTTGGTAATAATTTAACCGAAAAATAAGGAAGAAAAATATTGTCATGTAAAAACAAAAATATTAGTTCGAAAAGAATTTTATTCAGTAGGTTACACGAAAACCTTTCTAAAATCTGATAAGATTTGAAGTCGCAACTTTTATGCGTCAACTCGAATATTCAGACGGACGGCAGAGTTAGGAAGTTCTGGGAGTTTGGGATGTTACTTAACATTAATGATCCACAAGAAAAGTGTTGACTTTTATAGAATTAATTTTAGAAAAAATATTTTCCAGGGTTAACATTTTTAAAGAAAGAAAAGTTTTTGTTACGAAAATAGATCAACTTCTGCAAAATATAATAATATATTGTTTCCAAAATTTTAAATCAAGTTCAACTTTTTTCTAGAGCAACCATAAATTTGAAATTTTATGATGTGAAAATGTGGAAAGTTTATATTATTATTTGGCATCGACGCATATTATAAAGCACCCTAATTTTCTTTAGTTCTTTCTTTTATGTTCAAATTAATTTTTCTTTGCCAGTAAAATAACTTCCATTTTTTACATAAAATGCATTGCATTAAGTTAGAGTTATTACTTTGAGTTTTTGAAAAGGTGAGCCTTCAATTTGACTCAATTTTGGTTTAATTTAAACGGAACCCTAGAGACTACTTTTAAAATGCATTCGAGAGTATGTGAGATATACGAGTAGCATGGGAAAGGATAGGCCCCCGAGGGTGAGACATAATATAATATGTCCTTGCCCTTATCAACCCAAAAAATAAAATGGTTTTCTGTGTCGATCGATATTTAACTAATTGATTCCTGCTATAAGATTAGTTCTAATTGCAACATTTGCAAAATTTAATAAGCACTCACAATATCATTCTCAAGTACATTCTTAAACAGTCCCGATCCTATCGCTCATATCCGATGGACTCGGATATCAAAATCAACGAAATTGTGCAAACAAAAAATTTTTTACATTAAAAATGCTAAAAAGATATTACATATTGCACAAAGCATTTTTGGAATTGGGTCACGTAAATTTAGACGCACTTATCATTAATCCGATGTCTTGCGGTCGGCTATTTGACATATTGACATTAAGTACATTTTTGTAAGACATTTTAAGTAAGATCTTGGAATTATTACCAAGACTAGAGTTTATAAGTGCAATTTACCGTAAGAAAACAGCTTTGCCTCGGTTTCTACAGCCGGTTTCTCCCAGATGACTGTTTTTGCGTACTCCTGACGCCAGACAATGTTTTTGCGCAACTTTTTCTAATTTAAATTTAGTTTCTGACTATGGTACACTCTTATATAGAATCACAAAAATTTTTGAGACAATAACTAACAAGAATAAGATGTAACTGTGGAGACTGATAACTTCGGACTTGAAATTTTATAACTTTTTTTAAGACCTCAATTGAAGTTGAAAAATTATAAAAAAATTCACTAAAACGCATTTTATTATTTATAACTGTCATGATTTTTTTCATAATTTTCTGTCGACTAGAAAAAAAGTTATGGGTTCAAAACCAAGAAGTCATTTATTGTTCATTATTACCCCAATAATAGAGTTAGATACCAGCAGTATGGCGTAAAGCCTACATCAGCCGACTGGTAAGCGGATAATTGCGGTTCAAATCGTGGTCGCGTCGCTGTGGGATTCCCCCGGAAGGCAATGGCAAACCACCAAGGTAATTTGCCACGAAAGCCTATAATAGGTCACAGACCTAAGAGAAAAAAATTAAAAACGGGCCTGTAACCGATCAAAACAAACTTTGATATTATGCAAACTTAAAAAAAATCATTTATCTATACTGCATAGATTTCTTGTAATCCTTGCGTGCTTAGAATAGTTTTTAATTAAAATATTTGCTAAATCCCGGATTGTTTCATTTTGAAGGCTAATTAAATTTTTTGGGTGCTGCTGTGGTTATTACAGTACTGACAAAAAAAATTAAAAAACACAGTTGTCAATGAACAATAAAACGGACAGAACAGAAACCTATCAATTTTGTAGATTACAATCACGTATTAAAGAATCTAGACGTCTTTCGCCCGAATAACATTATTCCCTGTAAATTACCTGGCCATACCCAAATATTCCTGGCCGGTACCTGATAGATACCTGCCAGACACCTGCCTGTAAATTGCCTGCGGAAGGCATCTGCTAGGATTTTTTTTTACAACTTATTTTCCCTGTGCCTGTAAATTGCCTGTGACAGGCATCTGGCAGATTCTTATTAAGCGGTTTTTTTCACAGTGTACAAGCCTGTACTTGACGAAAATTGTTATGTTTTCATCATCTCTGTTAAAATATTGTAATACAAAGCGATAAATATAATTTGTAGTCGAAACGAGACGGGTTTAACCAATCGTTAAAATATGTTGAGAACTGTCATTTTAATGAAATTATTATTGTATTTGTATTAATACAAGCTTGTGACATGCTTCACACAGGCAATTATGCCCACTTCAGAGATGCTTGCCAAGTACCTAAATAAGCACCTAGCATCTCATGTTCCTGGCAGGTATACGTCATAAGTGCCTACCAGGTACCTGAGACATCTCCCCGACAAGTGCTTATACAGGTACCTGTATATACTTGCAGGCAAGTACAAAATTAATCTAAATGAAATTGTCAATTTTCAAAACACCACATATTCGTAAAATTTAATATACCATTGCATCAATGACTTCAATCTTCCTATGTAGGTATAGTGCCTATGCAGGTACCTGGCAGGCATCTCTGAAGTGATCATAATTCCTGCAAGAGGTCTGTCACAAGCTTGTGATAAGCCTGTTACAGGTACAGGTACCTGTGAAATTTTACCAGACAGGTAGTTGCCAGGCTTTTGCTCGACTTAAAATGTTACCTCGGCGTCCACTGCTGCACCCCAACCTTAAAACTTCAAAAAGCATTATGATAGTTCGGATTGGTATGGGAACATTGAATTTCAATCAGCTTGAATCCCGCAATCTAACGAAAACCGGCGCAATAACGTATCTATTTTCATCGAATTACGTTCCGGGGAAGCACAGAAAACTAAGTACTAAAATACTGCAAATACATAATACGGCATCTGGGGTTGGGCCCAGGTGGGTTGGGTGGAGAGTAGTATTAGGAACCAATCCTTGTCCAGCCTCAGTCTTCGAGTGGAAAATTCGTTCTCAGCCACTGTTGTACTTGGTAAAACACTCTTTAAGAGTGTTGCTCGGCTGCGATTTCAGTTGGTAGAAAAGATGCTATATTACCAGTCAGCTTATAAGCTGATTTAATATAACTCTTGGAGTTTCTTTTCAATTTCAAAAACAAGCGAAGACTGCTTGATATACTAATGGCAAAACTCGCTGCAGCCTAAACTGAAAATAAACAGGCAACAGAAGATGTAGACACTATGATCTCTGAAACTGCTTAATCCCTGTCTTCAGAACATAAAGTAGTAATATTGCTCAGCAACGATATTAACCTTGATTGGGACTCAAAGCCATCAAACGTATTTTTTCTGAAACTAGAGAGAGGCAAAGTTATGTTCCACTTGTTTACTATCCACAAACCACCATTGAAACCATCCTGGCAGACCATATGTTGTATACTCTTCATCCATACCATTAACGGTTGTAACTCAACGTGAGCGTTTTTCCAACAAAGCAAAGTCAATTCGCAGGAAACTGTTATAAGACATTCCGACCTCTCGTCCTACATTTTCTGGTTTTCCAATCCCAGAGCCCAGAGCCACACCAGAGGAAATCACTGAAACAGGGGAGATATTCTTGGGGGCCCCTTATGGTGGGAATCACCACATCCACCAATCTAGATAAGACGGCGACGACAACGTTTCTGAGGCTGAGGAAGCGGAACAGATAAGTTTGGAAGGTAGTAACTGTTACTAAAAACTTTTTTTGTTTTTTTTAAATTAAATTTGAATGAATGAATGAACAGCAGATATGGAATTGTCACCTGTTCGTCTGTTTTCAGAAGAGGAACCGAGCAAGCAGGAAGACATCTCAAAACCTGCTGCAGAACATCCATACGAAATTCAGCTCTCTACATCCGAGAACCCCCAGCCTGGTTTATTGGGCATCAAGAGAAGAAAGACGATGATGTGAAAGAGAAGGAAAAAAGGAAGAAAGAAGAAAATTTAATTGTTTGGATATTTTTATTACTTACTTGCTTTGCAATAAGTTTTGGAACGACAAATTTGGATTGATATAAGCGGACAATTGACTCAGGCATCAATTTGGTTTAATATTCCAATTATGAAAAATTTTAATTGAAGTTAAGAATTTCAAGTTTGAATTTGTATTTTTCTAAAGAGATGTTTTTAGAAATCTCGCAAATTAAAAAAATACACCTCAATATATGGATATTTCAAATTTCCTACTATCATTACCGTCAGTAATGCACAAATTTTTAATATTTTACCCGGCCGACTTCAAGTAATCCGAACTCCAATTTTTATCTTTAATCGCAATGTAATTGGAAACGCCAAACTTCAGGTAAATCAAAATTTAATTTCGATTTAAACTTTTCAAATATAAAACGGTAAAGTCAAATCGAAAGATAACTTCGACCACACGCGATATATCAAACTTAACTTTGTGATACCTGCAAACTTTTATATTTAATTATTGCAATATTACACATTCAAAATATTATTTATAGTATCTCTTTATAACCAATTATCCAATCAATCATCAAAAATCAAATTTCATTGAAACATTCAATTCAGTCTAAACATGCGACAATTCCATATCTAAAATAATTAAAATGACCTACTCAGAAACCATAAATCAAACTCACTTTATTTTCCAATATCAAATTTCAAAATTATAAAAGTTTAATCAAACTCACAGACTTATAAATTTTACTTTGGCAGAAAGCCACGTTTATCCTGCCAGTCGGCGACAGCTCTCTTAAAAGTGGGATAAAACGAAGAATTCAAAATATTACAAACTTGAAAGATAATTAAATTTTTTTAAAAATTACAAAATTCCCAAATTTCAATGAAGGATTTTGGATATTGCAGTAAAATTGGGGGGGGGGGGGTAAGATAAAATAAAATTAAACTTGTATCGATCTTCGAACCAAATTACTGCATGTAAGAATGAGACTTTTCCAATCCAATTTGAATTTAAATTCAAATTAATCTCAAACAAAACTTTAACATAAATGAAACGACAAAACAATATAAAAGATAACTCGCCGCATATGCTACGATATCAATTTTACCTAATGTTACCGTTTAAAATTTTATACATTTACCCAATTCATTTACAAACACTTTGAAAAATTCAAAGTGAACGTTGTAGATGATTTTATTTTAGTTTTACAAAAAATCTTATAAAAATGACTTTTTAATCAGATGTTTGTGATTAAAAAATTTAAAAAAATTGCTAATAACTTGGGCAAAATTTTAATTGAAAAATTTGCAGACCGTCGGTTAGCGTCAATGCCTTTCTTATTCAACGTATTATAGGGACGTCCATTAAATATGTTAACTGAAAATGGGGGAGGGGTTGCCCAAAATATCACCAAATCTAATTTAAAGGAAGGGGGGTCAATGAAAATCTCACCTCAACTTTTTGATTCATAGAATATAGGTACATTATTGTAACAGACAAAATTTTGTATTTTGTACGTGAGGGGGGAGGAGGGGTCCAAATTTTAAGAAAATCACTTCGCGTAATTAATGGATGTCCCCTAGCTTGGAGATTCGGAGCGATAATGCAGCTAGCATTTTGAAAAATTTTACTAAGTCGACCGAGTCAGACAACATTTTTTAATTTATATATTTGTTTAGTTTTATAAATTTTAATGTAAGTATTTAATTTAATATAAAGTTAAAGCTTTAATAAAAAAACAATTTAGTACTTAGCAAATTTATACAAATTTTGCGGTATTTATTTTATTTATTTCAGGTGAAATAACTTTTTCACCTCAGGTGAAAATCGGATTAACTCGGATTAAGACTTTCAAGTAATAAATTCATTTTTGTATTCAACTTCGGTGCGAATAATTTATTTTTGAGTTAAATATGTATGAAACATTTTATTTAGTAAAATAATGTAATTTTGAAATTACATCGTTTTGATTTAAAAGTTATGATACATTTTTATGTTGACTGAAAAAATAATAATAAAAACGTTTTTGTTCAATTGAGAGCGAGAGTAATAATATTATTTTTGCAAATCGCATTATGTTTGTTTTGTTGTTTCTTTGTTTAGAGTAAATTTGAAAAATTTAATAATTTTTCTGAAAATAATATTATAAAATGTTTACTATATTGTGTCAATCAATATACAACACAATTGTATAATAAAGAAAAAAGATGGCGATGGCGGTCAGTACTTTAGTGCTTAGAAGTTAAAGTAAAAATAAGTAAAAATTCAAAATTAAATTTTAATTTATTATATAAAGTAAATGTTTCCCATTTATCTATGCATAAATCACACAATTTTAAACTGTGAGGCCGGTAGCACGTCAAAACGTCGAAAACAAAACATCGAAAACAAAAACGTCGACGTCAAAACGTCGAAAACAAAAACGTCGAGAGTCAAAAATGACGAAAACAATAACGTCGAAAAGCAATAACGTCGAAAAGCAATAACGTCGAAAACAAAAACGTCGAAGTCAAAGCGTTCAAAATAAAAAGTTTTTTTTCTACTTTACTTATTGACTTAATTCTGGCCGCAACGTCGCGATATTCTTCTTATGCGATTAATCCGATCTATGACGTAATCAAAGGGGGGCTAAAACATCAACAGGAGAGCTAAAAGTTTATACATATTATTAGCATTTTCGTTAATTAAAAAAATACACGAAATATTAGGCTAGTATTTCACAAGTATATAGTGTCATAAGGTCCCTCCCCCTAGATCCGTCACTGCTAAATCATAATAAAAACTGAACATGCAATATTTTCCGACCAAATTTTCATCTTTCGTATGCCTAGCATCATCTTCGGATAAAACTTCGAAGTTTTTATTTTCGACGTTTTTGTTTTCGTCGTTTTTGACTTTCGACGTTTTTGTTTTCGACGTTATTGTTTTCGTCGTTTTTGACTTTCGACGTTTTTGTTTTCGACGTTTTTTTTTTCGACGTTTTTGTTTTCGACGTTATTGTTTTCGACGTTATTGTTTTCGACGTTATTGTTTTCGACGTTATTGTTTTCGACGTTATTGTTTTCGACGTTATTGTTTTCGACGTTATTGTTTTCGACGTTATTGTTTTCGACGTTATTGTTTTCGACGTTATTGTTTTCGACGTTATTGTTTTCGACGTTATTGTTTTCGACGTTTTTGTTTTCGACGTTTTTGTTTTCGACGTTTTTGTTTTCGACGTTATTGTTTTCGACATTTTGACATGGAATCGCGAGGCCGAAGGCCGAGTTAGCTTAAGCTAAGACCGACTCCCGATTATTTATTATTAATTAAATTATTCAAAAAATGTTATCTTAAAAGCACTTTAATTAAGAAATTATGCAGTATATACCTACATATGTAATTATTGTATAATATTACACAATTAAAATTTTGACTTTCGGTTAAATTTTCGTTTTAAATAATTGTGTGAAATAATTTGCAATTCAAATTGAAACTAAGATAAAAGGTACCGCTTTTGTATTTGTTGGTGATAAACATTAGTATAAATTTTCCTCACGAACGATTTCAATCAAGCAATAGTTGCGCAAATCAACTAGGAATAATGAGATAGACATTCAGATTGGATCATAAATCTCCACTCTTGATTTTGGATCTTGATAATGTAGTTGCAGATTAATGTAGTTAACTGATCAAAAATTAAAGCACCAACCTAATTTTCTAATTTTATTTTCCGGCGGTAGATGTTGCTGAAACAGTCGACGCCAGTCTTTCCGTTTATTGCGTTTTTCTCCTGTTTTCGTGACATTTAAAAAAATTTAATTTAAACTAATCAGGATTGGAGTTACACTAACACCAAAATTTAGTGTTGATGAAGTTGAATAAAATTGTAATCGGAATGATCAAATCCAATTATGTTGGTATGTGCGTGCTGTATTACGGGAATAAGTAGCCGCACAACGAAAAACAACATTTTTTAATTTTTTTCCGAAGTATTTTAAGAAATAATCGAACGTTTGTACTTCTGAATGTACTACTCTAGGTTTCCTTATTACGTTAGTCTACTTCATTGATGAACTTCACTACTACATAATTGAATCTGATTGTTATAATGTTCAAGTGGTTAACAGTTCTCAAAGTCAGATCAAATTAGGGATAAGCTTTGATATAGTAATCAAACAAGAAGCTAACTGCCACACTAAAATCCTTACTAAAAATGTAATTTTGTCAAAATTATGTAGGCAACGGAAGCTGATTTTATTATATAAATTTTTAATTTCTCGTACGGATAACCCAAAATTGATGAGAACTGTAATTATTTTGACACTTAAATTAATGTAATCAAGGAAATCAGCAATATGCATATCGTATATGATTGCCAAACGAGGTCGAAAGGTCAAACGTTTCTCCAGGGATTATAGTTGTTGGTGTTTGCTTGCTGAAAACCGTAAGCACGTAAGCTGTTTGTTGTTGGCAAACCCTTTACGAATTTCATTCTCTACGTTTCGGAATTTATCCATATAACATATATATTTTTGTTTTGCCCACCTGAAGTTTCACATAAATATGACTGAGAATTAATTTTTGTTGAAAAAACTACATCATAAATTAAAGCGTAAATATTGGCTTCGAAAAGCTAATTTCTTTGTTTATGGATTATTTGAACAAAAACGTATTCCAGGGTTCGTGCAAGCATGATTAAATCAAAACTGAAATTAATTACCCAATTCAATAATGTTTAATTAGTGGGTACCTGCTATAATTAATTATACTTTCCGAATTTAAAATATTGTTATTTCTGTGTTACCTTGAACGCTTGAACCACTTGAATTTTTGGAATTATAAAAACAGTTTCGTCATCTCAGAATTTTAAATAGTACAGTACAGCCTCGCTTATCCGGACACACTTTATTCTGGACACTCCACTCTTCGGACATTTTATATTTTTTACCTCTGCAATCCGGACGAATTTCTAGTTGCAATTTCAAATTAATTCATCTAAGACTAAACTATGACATCGGGTCGGATAAACCATGGCAATGGAGCCGCCGCATCCAGCGCCAAAATTCAGAAGGCTCTAAAATTGTGCGTTTTTAATTTAATTTTCTATAAAATATGAAATTTTGAATAAAAAGAATATCTGAACGGATTTAATTCATATTTTCCTTGATTTAATTGGTAAAGTTAAATAAATAGGGGGTGACCCCCTCTTCTCCTGGTGAGATGTCGTAAGATTTTTATTTATTTACCGAGTTGTTATCAACAAATGATAACACAGGTTTGAAAATCGAATTTTTTTTTCGAGCCCTGATACCATTCCTCCTGATTCTTATGTAAATTAACCTCCTGAATCCGAATATCACCTCCGCTCTCCCCCATCATCCACCGCTATCGGGGGATGCCCCGCCCCATCTATTTTTTAACAATAATTATTTTAGTCTTTACATTTTTTCTGGTAAACTAGAAAGGTGAAAAGTTAATATTTGTAGCAAGAAAGTTGATCTGGGAGAAGATTTGTCCCCTGAAGTTGTAAAAAGAAATCATTAAAGATGATCGAATTTTCCGTTTTTCTGCTTAATTTTTTCACTTATTTTTGCTGTTTTTTCGGCAAAAAATAAAGCAATCACACAGAACATGTACATATATGCAAGTTTTCAGTTTTTACAACCGGGGGTCTGGGGGGTGTGGAACACCCTCTAGTATACCTGTAAGTGTGTTATAAAACACAAATAGCAAACAAATTTCGATTCAGGTTTTAAAGTTGAGATTCCACTGGGCATTACTGGATCTAAGTTACAAAAGACATTTAGAAAAATCTATATAAAGCTAGATTCTGGGAATAATTTTGTTTAGGTGTACTGGAGGGTGTTCCACACCCCCCAGACCCCCCGGTTTCAAAAACTGAAAACTTGTGTATGTTTTCTTTCAAACTTTCAAAAACAAAATCCCTAACTTTTCCAAGTCTTCCCCTAGATCAGGGGTGTGCAACCTGCGGCTCTTTTGATGTCAAGTTCTCCAGGTACATGCACAAATATTACCTAATAATTATATTATTATATTTTCAAAACCCATAGAAAATATTATTCCCCAAAAATATACTTTAAACAGGATAAAAACAGAATAAAATACCATAATATCGAAATAAAAATGTTAGTGGCTCTTTAAAAATAGGGAAATTTTGTAAATTGTACTTTTGGTTCTTCCGCCTCAAAAGGTTGCCGACCCTGAACATTTTGCAAACCTTAGCTTTTAAAAATTGTAAATTTTTTATTTGTCGAATTTTCCGAAAATTTTTCCTGCCTTCAAGTCTTAATTTCCACAACATTTCCTTAAAAATAAAAAATTCCTCGACTTTCCCTGACCAAATTTGTGTAATTCTCAATTCCTTTACTTTTGCAAATGAAAATCCTGCTTAAACATTTGTCCTAATTTTTAATTTTTTGCCCCCCCCCCCTGGCCCCTTACAACAAACTACAACTCGCTGCTTAATCCATATTCGCTATCAGGGGCGGTTCCAGAATTTTTTCTGGAAGGGGCAAAAGGATCAGACGGGCAAAAAGTGTTTTCAGATTTGGGATTGTCTCCTTGTCTATTTTTAAACGTCTGCTGTTTATTAAATATCTTTCATATTCCTTTCTTGTACTTCGAAACCATGCAATAATTGTGATAAATTTGTTTTTCAATTAATAGTAACAATAAATTGTCAGTTGACACTGACAATTGTCAATTTATTTACAATCCGAGGTTAAGCCAGTTCTTCAATTATTATTATAAAATGATACTAAAAAATTTCTATCGGAAACTTAATTTATTCAACATTAATAGGAATTACGTTATACCTTTCACGATTTAGGAAGGAAGATATTTCCGAAGACCTTGATTTGATACGATACCCCAGGTCAAACAGGAGATTTATGAAATAAATGAAACTAAAAAAAATTATAATAAAAAGTATCGGCGTTTTTCCACTGGCCTATTTAGAATTGGTTAATTTGCAGTTACCAGCCTAAAAATATTAAGTGATTATGGGGGAGTGATGGATCAGTGCGGCCTTCAGGCCGCACAACCTAGGCAATCAGACATCGTCAACTTTAATACAGATTTGTCAACTGCAATTCAGATTTGTTAACTGCTATTCAAACTGTAAATTCAGATTTGTTCAGAACACCTCCCAGACCCTTGGTTTCACGAACTGAAAACGTGTGCATATGTTCTGTGATTGATCTTATCTACTTAATAAGAGACTATCACTTTTTGAAAGTAAGTATGCATTTGTAGGTTTAGGAAATACGCACTGAGTAGTACCGAGTACCCCAGTATCCAACTAATTGTATAAAATTATTGGCAAAAATTTTCGCTAATCCGGAAAACTCGGTTATCCGAACAAACTTAAAACTATATCTGTCCGGAATAACGAGGCTGTACTGTATTATTAATGAATATAATATCATAGTATATACAAAATAATTGGAACTCAAACGTTCTTCAGACCGCTACATAATCATCACTCTTGACATTGTACTGGTAGCTTAGCAATAAGGTTTCTAAAAAATCATTACCTAATGAAATATGGAAAACTCACTCAAGTGTTTTATATCGAGATCGAGCATTTGTTTTATTTTTAACATTTTCTGGGTTACTAAGCCGTTACTTGGATTTTCAAGAAAATCTTTTAAATTCTTAATTTCTCGAGTTTATTTTCAACGTTATGTGTTAATCTGTTTAATGGACGTTTCTTCCACTTTGATATTCTCGTCATGCTTTGGCTTTTGACTTTAATTAGTTTTCCAATAAAATCTGACATTTTAACTTGACTTCTATGTTTGGTTTTATGAGCTTACTTTTTTTAGAATTAATTATTTTGGTTGCATAAATTTCCGCACGAGTTTGTTCTTCTTGTATAATTTGAGTTCATCAAAGAATTTCATTTTTGAAGAAAATTTCTATGAAATATTAGAATTTTAATTTATAAAGCGGTTTCAGCATGCAAGAAATATGAGTCACGTAAAATGAAACATTTCATTTGCGGGACAAGTAAAATATTTTGTGTATATCATATTTAACTCAATGAGGTGAACAAAACGAACATGGTTGCTCATTAATCTGTCCTAAAATATAACTGCCAACTCGAGATATTTATTCATAAAAATTTTAATATTTGCTTTAACTAAAAAATTAATCATGAAATAATAATAGCCTTTCGTTTTTGATTTGATTAGTTATAATCTGAAGTACATGAAAAATTATTATGCAATATTTGGTCAACTTCTCAAGACAATTTTATACTGCAATAAAAATTCACTTGATCAATAATAATCTACAACTTTTTCCAAAATCCGTGAAGCGTAAAGTTTAGCCGATGCGTATCTACCATATACGATCAATAAAAGAGCAGATTTGCAATTAGAATAGTTACATATAGAATAGAAATCTGCCATAAGAGAGGTCTAACTTACCTATTTATAATAGTTAGTTTCCTCTCTTACGATGTAATATGTCCACGCAAATTTACTTATTAAATTCACTAAATTATACATTAATTTAACAAACGCACTTTTATGAGTAAAATATATTCTGTCGATTGAAAAATCAGCACTGCCATTCTGCTTCACTAGGTATATTGAATTACCTTGTTATCGCAAAGTTTGGCTACGAACACTACTCGTTCATGTGGATATTTTGTCGCGCGGCTAATCACAACGTCTTCGGTTATATAATCTACTATTAATCATTTATTTTTATTTTTATTTGAGTATTTTCATTTAATTAATTTATGCGATAAAACTACGTGTAAGTTGAACTACAACAATTTACTCTTTTGTTTGTTAAACTCGAATCCACAATTTACTTTTTACTCGTATTCGTATTTATCGATTTCTTTATAATTTATTCGCCCTTTTGTTTTTTGATTTAACTTCTACATTGTTAAATTAAAGCAATAATAATTTCGTACTTCGATTCATTTGAATATTATCTAATTTAAATAAAAAAATAAATGAGTAATATTGAGACTTCCATTATATATTATAATCACAATATTTTCTTTGTCAATTTGACAAAGTTTGATTGTTTGATTGAGAAGTAAAATATTTTTTTAAATTTTTTAACTTGCAGTATTTGAATTTGGCGGTTTATTTTAAATAAACAATTAGTGGAAATTGTTGTAGCGTAAACGTACAATCGTCACTTAATGCATACAGTCAAGGTTATTAAAATCTATGAGAGAATTATAATATAAAATTAATAAGCAAAAAAACCTCTATTTTTTGGCTGTGGGCAAAGGCCAAGGTTGTGCGGCCTGAAGGCCGCACTGTTCCATTACCCCTCACTCACACATAACTATATTCCTGACAGCCTACATACATCTACTGCACTTCTACATATTGTGGTGTTCTAAAATAGAGTAGTGAACATAATGCTAGCTTTGCATATCGTAGTCGCAGATTCGATCCTCCACCAAGTACATATGTTACGGTCAATGACGTAAATTGGCCATTAACGTCATTGACCGGCAATTGACGTCAACGCCCGTTAACGGTGGACAATGATGTAAATATTTTCATGATTGATTCATGATTCATGATTTACGTCTTTGACAGGTCAATGACGTTAATGGCCAAAATGGATTGGACAATGATGACATGGACAATTATTTGCCGTACACGCGTTTTTCCGTATAAATGACAGCAACTCAACCCTTTTCACGTCTTCATAAGTGTACAGGAATTTTTATTTCATTTAGACAAACGCAAACTCATTTTAGGGTGGATCTGTGATTCGTCGTGGTTACATCAATCAAAACGTCCCAGAGCGCCCGGAGCTTTCTAAAAAGCTCTCTTAAAAAAGCTTTCTTACTCGTTAAAACATTCCCGAAATCAATGCACCTCGACTGGGAGGCCCGACCTCGGCGAAAAACAAAACGTGTGTGACGGCCATCACTAAGAGAATTAAAAGTGATAAAATCTGGAATCTATAGAATAGTAGTTTCATCATTGCCCACCCTGTAGTAGGCATTAACGTCATTGCCCGGACAATGATGTAAAAACGACATATAAAATTTTAAATGTCAAAGTTGCCCAAAATGCATGGTCATTGACCGGTCAATGACGTTAATGCCCAACTAAGCTGGGCATTGACGTTATTGTCCGGCCATTGACGTTAATGGCCGAATTGTCATCATTGACCGTAACACATATATAAATTATTAAATGCTTATTGCCGTAATTTTCGACGGAGACGGAAGTGTAAAGTCAAGTATCCGATAAAAGTTTATAATTTGTATTAACCCTTAAGTACCGAAGTGGTTTTTTGTCGTATAAGTAGCGAAGTGGTTTACCCCAATTTTGATTTTGCGAAACGCACTGCCCGAGGGGTACATGGAGTCTAGTGATACCGGCACACCACCAGCGGCGGCTCACCAAATTTTGATAAATTTTCATTAAATTTCCTAAAATTTCCTTTCACTTGTATACCAAATTTCTCTAGCGGTTTCTACCTCGGCTATCGCAGAAACAGTATCCCTAGTCTAGAACATACCATATGCACATGGTTAAGCCATCACATGAACAGTAAGGTATTAACTGATAGTTTCAAAATTATTCAGTATAGATTTCGTATCAGGTACAGAGTAATCCTCAGAGATTATACATACATCAACTTAAACCTCCGCATAAATATAGAGTGCCCAAGGTAGCTTTTGAGCAGCCAGCTCTTGTTTTATAAATTTTGAAGTTTTAAAATTTGATTTGTCACGTGAAATATTTTGAGATTTGAAATTTATTTTAGCGATTCTGAATTTGTTTTGAAAATCTAAATTTTGATTTATTTGTTTATTTAAATTTGTTTTGTAAATAATTTGCTTGTAAATATTGTAAAATTTTAAATTTGTGCGTCTTCGCGCCGACAATTTTAGAGTTGGCACGAAATGGAGCGATAGTCAAGGTCTTCCAGCCTGGTCCGTCGAAGTAGCCGGACGCTTTTACGGAAAGTCCCCTTAGAAGTATTAATTTTACGTTTCAGATTTAAAATTTTTAATTGTGATTTTGTGAAATAAAATTTGAATTGGGTGAGTAATTTTTTATTTGTAATGAAATTTGGATTGTTGATAAAAAATAATAATTTGAATTTGGAAATTAGAGAATTTGGATACTTAATTGGTAAATTTATTTAAAAAGTTAATTATAAATCGATAAATTATAAGGTTGAAATTGAAAAGCAACGCAAAGTTTGTGTGGATAGCGTAGCACCAGGTCCGATAGCAACGTATGTTTTACAGTTTTGTTGCATTGGGTAACAATAATTATTAAGTTAGAATATTTAGATTATTATTATGGTTGTTGATTGTAAAGTTAATTAAAGATTTGAAATTGAATTTGGAAATAAAAGTTAAAAATTGGATCTCACTACTGAGGTACAACAAAGTTAAAAAAGAACTTACTCCTAATAAACTAATGTTGCACAGTAATATGTTTTAAATTTTTTTAAATCCTTAAAGTGAAATGCTGGAGGAAAGGGGCGCTAATGTATAGTTCTTGTCCCGGTTCAGAAAAACTAATTGTAGATCCGGAGCAGCTTTTGAATTATTTATTAATTTATTTAATAAAAGTTGGGGTGGATTACACTCTTGCACTGCACTTAGTGATTTGCCTCATCACCTATCGATATCGTCAGGAGCAAACCTACCGGGATGCGATGGATGCGACGCACACGGGCCCCGGGCTAAAAAGGCTCCCCAGTTGTACTGTCACCTCTTCAATCTTTTAAAAAAATTTAAAACCATTAAAAATATAATTAAATAATCTAGTATTTTGATAAATCAGAAAATAAAAAGGCCCAAAAAAAAATCTTAATTTTAAAATTAAATTAAAATTAGTAATTTTAATTAAAACGAAATTAATTAAAAAATTAGTAATTGAAAAAAATTAAATAAAATAAATTAAATATAAAAATTTAAAACCAAAATTATTTTAAAATTAAAAAAAAAATTAAATTAAATTGTTTTCCTAGACTGAAAATTTAATTTCCTTGACTTGGCACTGAAATTGAGAAATTACATCCCTGCCAAAATTAGGGAAATCTTAAATTTTCCATGACTTTTCCAGATTTTCCAAAGAAGTGGGAACCCTTTAATTGTTATTTACTGAGGGGTCTAGGGGGTTCAGGCCCCTTAGATATCCTATATCCTTTAGATATTCTAAATTTCCTGAGAATTCCTTGGGATGAAAATAGCATTGTTAAGTTTTACTACGATTTTATAGAATTTCCTAAGATACCCTAAAATTTGCTTGAATTTCTTTTCACTTTTGTATATCATGATTTTCCCTTCGCTTTTCTTGTTAGTACAAAACTAAAGGGAAATCGTCGGAAAAATTGTGTGTTCTAGTGAAGGTAAATTTGAAGAAATTCTGGAAAATTCCGATTCCCAACAAACCGATTCTTAGAAAAGTAGAAATATGGAAAATCTCAAGAAATCCATAGAAATTTCAAGAAAATCTCTGGAAACCCGAGAAAATTTCAGTAAATATGAAAACGGGAGAAATGCCGAAAACTCTAGGAAATGGAAAACTCTAAGGTATCTTAAGATATCTCGAAAAATCCAGAAAATTTTAAAAGCAATGAAATCTCAGAAAATGAAAAAATGAAAAAAAAATGATAGTCTATAATAATCTAGATTTTCTCAAATTTCCCCTGACTTCTATTTAGTTTTGCATAAATAATGACAATTTCTCCATTACATTTCCACTTATTAGTAAAAAACGAACGGGAAATTTGAAAAAATTCAAAAAAAATTTAGGAAATCCAAGAAAATCTCATTCATTTTACAATCTTAGGAAATAGAAAAATATCCAAAATTCAAAAAATTTCAGGATCTAAAAAAATCTTGTGAAGTGGGGAATCACAGAAAATTCTAGGGTATTTTTGGAAATCTAGACAATCTTAGAAAAATCAAGGAAATCTCGGAAAATTGAAAATCTCATCTATATATTTTTGATAAGAGTTAAGGTATAATTTTAAAATTTTAATTAAATTGAATGGGGAGGGGGTGTCTATATCCGGCCTTGTTTGGAAGGAATTCTTTTGAAAGCACTGAAGTTGCAGGGAAATCGTCGGAAATCCAAAATTATGGTTATATAAGTTATTTAGTATTTTAATTTATTTTTGTCTCTTATAAAAGCAGGGCACCACCCCCCCCCCGTTAACAACTTTGCACACGGGTCCCTCACCTGCTTATTACGCCACTGGATATCGTTAACTGGCGGCAATTTTAAAATCTACTGGGAGCTTCCACACCCCACCTCGCTACTTACGGGTTAGAAGTTTGAAAATTTTAGATGCTTTTGCAAATATGTAAATTGTAATTTATTGCCATCAGTAGATGAAACTTTTTCCGATTAATATTGCCAACAAAAATATTTTATGAGTTTTCTTTAATAAATTATAATATAATTTACTCTTACCAAAATTCAATAATCGGAATAAAAAATAAAATTAATGGTACTTGTAGTACTTAATCAAAAATTATAGGTAGTAATGTAATATAGTGGCCCACTGCTAATAAGCCCTACAGCAGGGAACCATTTTTATCTATGCGGTGTCCCTTTTAACTTAATTAAGTCTACCGTTAGAAACCAAGCTGAGTTCTGCGTATCCCACATAATATTATTTCCTCCATTAATTTTCTCTTTTCTCAATTAAGAGAATTTTTTTTCTCTAGTGGAAAAGTAAAAAGCACTAGTGCGGAAAGAAGGTATTTTACCTTACTCGAATGAATATCGAAAAGTTGCACTTTCTCAAACATTTTGTTGCGTAATTATTTAAACCAAAGTTGTTTATAATACAAAACATGTGAATACCTTGAGCTGTTACGTGTATCAACCCTCCCTAGCTTCTCCTGTTACTTCTCTCAACGTGTTTAGTTTTATATTACAAAAAAATTATAAATTTATATAAAAATTTTATAAAAGGAAAGCAAATTTTTAAGATATTATTTAGAAAAGTATTAATTATTTATTTATTAGTCATGGACAGCTCATAATATTTTGAAATTTCAATTTTAATTTAACTGCTTTCTAATTAATTGCTTGAAATAAAGTTTAAGAACAAATCAAATTAAGGAACTCCTGGAATAATTTTTAATTAAAAAAATGTAGGTTTTCTTAATAATTTTATTGGAGAAATTCTAAAACGAGATCAAATAACCCTGAGAAATAAATTAAATTTAAGTCGAGGTAAAAATTTTGAGATAAAAGATTTTTGAATTTTACTAAAAATAAAAATGTCAGAGCTGCCGGTCAAGCGTGCACCAATGAAATTCATAATATAAAGGGATTGCGTATCTTTTGAAAACATTTTTTTCTAGATTTACGTTCAAAATAAGAATTATATTTATGAACTTTTGTTTTAAGTGAAAAAAGTAATTAAAAACCGATTTGGCGTTTACAATTCTTCGAAACTTCAATTAAATTTTTTTACGAATAACATAGAGTAGGTACACAATGTCCTACATAGCAATATAATATTTACAATTAACTTTTAATTAAAAAATTGAATTTGGTATGAAAGTGAAAAAATCAATTTTTTTATTTGTTTGAAAATTTTTATTTTTATATGTTATTTTACTTTCTTTAGTCAAATATCCTATAATTTTGTTAAACAATTAATATGGATTTATTTGAAAAAGCATTGATAGGGTCATAATTGCGTCTAAAAACTTAATTACCGATCTTAAACTTATATAATTTATTTGATGACTTTGTTTTTCTTGTTAAATTTACAACTTTGGATTAAGGTAATTTAAGCTTAATTAAAACAAATTAAACCCGACCGAAATAATCTAAAATTTTGCACTTAAATTAGAAATTATTTTGTAAGCTATTTAGCCTATTTAGGTAGTTAAAAGCCGTAATTTCCAATACTTGGTTAAAACTGATCCAATTGTTCATTTATTTGCATAAAAAGTTTGACTCTACCGTAGCCACCTTTAACGATCTGGATTTTTAAGTTTGCTTCATAGCAAATACCAGACTCCAACGCAAACGACTACGTCACTATTTCACAGGGTGGTCCCTTTATAACAAATTTTTTTGCAGTATTTTTAACATCAACAGTAATTATATTATTTATCTATATTTTTAAGCAATTGGTCGCAATATCTATCTATAGGAACCAGCGGCGGCTCGTCAGAAGAGGCAAGGAAGCCTTAGCCTCTTCTGAAATTCTTAGCTATTAATTAAACTAATAAAATTTTTACAAAAATAAAAACGTAAATTTTCGATTGCGAGAACTATCCCTTTTCACAACACTTATCCAAAAAGTAACACTACTCAGTAAATCGTTTTCTTTGAACCAAAAAAATATTTTGTTTAATTTAAATAAAATATTTTTGGTCCAACAAAAATGTATTTCAATCAAAAAAAATTAATCGAAGAAACTAAAATAAAATATATAAAATTTTATGTATTTTGAATTAAACAAATTTTTGTTTGAACAAAAATATTTTATTTAAATTGAACAAAATGTATTTGCTTAAAAAAAATTATTCAAATAAATTAGATTTTTCGATTAAAAAAAAAGTTTTTACTGTGTAGACTACTTCAAAACCAGAATTCTCAGCCTATCACCTACATATAAACGTTGAAGTCATCTCATAGAAGGCAAGGTTTTACTATACTACCGATGATTTAAAGATAACTCCGATTACACCGATTAAACTATAGGTAATAGTATGTATCAAGAGATTGAGAAGCACTGAGTGGTATTCCATACCCCCCAGACCCCCCGGTTTAAAAACAAACAATTTTTATTCACGATGTTTCACTTAAATGACTACATACATTTGTGTACACAGCATTTTCAATATCTCTTGTGATATTTTCTCAAATTTCCATTAACTTAAATCCGAGAAGAGAATCGCTAGGGATATCTAGTGTATAATTGAAGAAAAACTTGAGGAAATCAGGAAAAATCCAAGAAAATTGAAAATTCAAGGAAATGTTGAAAATCCTGGGTAATCCGAGTAAATGTAGAAAATTCGAGGAAACCCAAAAAAATCTTCGGAAATCTTCGGAAATCTTGGGAAATTAGGAAATCTTAGAAATACTGTAATAAACAACCTTTTTTCTTAGCTTTTTAAACTTTCTTAAAAGACCATCTTTAGGACCTCCAAGAGAAAATGCGAATCAATCTTTTAAAAATCTCGTGAAAGAAATTTAGCATACAAAAATTTGCCTTTGTTTATTTACATGTATAAAACTCAAGATTTAAAAAAATTTTTTTCTTTTGTACAATGAATTCAATTAACCCAGACCGACATGGTAAAACAACGCCAGTGTAATTCCAAAGAATTTTTATTGCCAACATTCCATCACCTGATGAAGATCACAGTGCCTCCGGCTACGCTATGCTAGAGGTTATGTACGATATGTAAAGAAAAGTAACTGTTAATTGTTTAATATCAAAATAAAATAAACATGGCACAAATACAAAATATTAATAACATAATACAGTATACTTAATACTAAATTTTGAACTTATAATGCTAATAATGCCCGTTTACAGCGTAGTGTTTAAGTACAAGTAAAATTTAAGTAGTACTTACAATGTCGTTTGACGTTTCCATATTGGCTGAAACTGTACTTTAAGCATTTCTTCAAATTAACTACTAGCTAGTAAATAGGTACTTAAATACTACAGTGCAAAATAAACTTAATTATTCTGTTCGTGACATTTCATCTTGTACGGTTGGCACTTCCCGACCGAGGTTATTTCTCTTTTCTACGATCTTTAAAAATTACTTTTCAAGCTGTCAATTTTCTTAAATTTTTATGAGTTGCAAATACGTGCTGCCCTTGCTCCGTTTAAATTTGTTTTGATTAAAATTTCGATTATAAAAATCCAAACGTTAGTAAGTTGCCTACATATACCGACAGGAGACCTGTTGTATAAAATACAACAATCAAAGATTTTAATGAATTTCTTCATGAATAAATTAATTGTTTTCTGTGTAGTTATTTCAGTTATATCAAATTATACTCATGAATACTAATAATTGGAAAAAGTACCAGCAAGGTTTTTAAAAATTTGATTTGAATATTCACTGCAATAATTGAAAAATGTATGTGTTGTAAAAGGTACAACACGCGCCCGCTGGTGCTTCGATCTTGAACGCGCCAGCCGGAAGGTTTTAAGAATCTATTAATTAACTGAAATATTTTTTGTGAGCATTTTATTAAAAAGGTTGCAACATTTCGAGTTTTATTCCTTAAGTTTATTTTAGTGGTTTCAAAAATCAATTGTATTATGCTGGTTGTAATAATGCCAATAAACTTTTAGCAGCTTTAACTTCGTTTGTGTTAATATTTCGGTCTGAGTTTATCTATACTGTCCAGATTCCTAATACCTAAATAATAATTTAGATGGAATGCTCTAATTTTGTGTGTAAGTGCAACAAAATTGTGATTTCAACAAGTTTTAAAAATGAAAATAGAAATAATGCTCAAGATTAAAACAATTGAAACTTGAACATACCAAGCCAACCGTATTTAATCATCAAGAAAGTAATAAAGTGATAAAAATAAAGTATAAAGTTGAATTGTTTCAAACTTCAACATTACATTTTCTTTTTATGATACATGATCTTAATTCAAAGTGAGAAAATTGCAACATAGTATTCTGTAATGCAATTACAGATAATAGCTCGCTAATCTCTCACATGCATGCATTATAGGAGGAGTAGAAGTTCTTGTGACATATTTATATGAAGGTTCACTAGATACATGGTTATCGCATGCTAATGTGAACCTGATAATGGGAAATCTCGAAATCGTCGGTAGTACACTGAAAACTTTGGAATCCATGTTCCATCTGCTGAAGATTAAGGGGAAAATATCTATCGTAGATAACTCATACGAATGAAAATCCACTATATTACTTTTTTGATTTAAATGCAATAAGTTTTGCTTGTTTAATTCAACCAGTCCCCGTGGAGAATTTCTGTGGAATATAGTAGTAAAATTTACTTATTATAAAGTAAATTGGATTCATAATCTCGTTTTCACTATTAAGTTTTGAAAACTTATTTATAATGGCTGGTTTCAAATTAAAGTGTCATACGAAGTAGACCCAATTATTATTAGATTTACTTTTTGAAATCTAATTTTTAGTTTTTCTAGTTTTTATTTTTTTTGTATTATTTAATTTAAAAATTTCCAACTTTATCTTATTAGCGACCTTCATTTTACTTTCCCAATGTAACTTGTTTTATGTTATAATATGTTTCTAATAATAATAATTTACTTTTTTATTAGATCAAAACTATGCAAATTGGTTGGTATAGTTTGCAACACCTGATATCAAGTATTTCAAATTTTGGTTTCAATATGTGTCGCAAACTATACCAATGAATTTGTAATCAATAATCAATTGATACGTGGTTTAGGTAGTGTAACTCGATATTAACCATATCAATATTTTAGAAAACCCAAAAAATGCACTAAACACTTTTCAGAACTAAAATGTTTAAAAGCTAGCACATGTAAAATACACTAAGTATTCGCAAACGTTTCCACCATACTATGGCATCATCAGGCGATGAATTGAGTATTCGCTGTAAGTATTCGCAAACGTTTTCACTATACTATGGCATGCCGATCGCCGAATTGAGGCGATCAATTCATCGCCTGATGATGCCATAGTATGGTGAAAACGTTTGCGAATACTTACAGTGTATTTTACATGTGCTAACTTTTAAAAATTTTAGTTCTGAAAAGTGTTTAGTGCATTTTTTGGGTTTTCTAAAGTATTGATATGGTCAATGAATTTGTATAATTTTGATCTACTAAATAAAGAAAAATAAATTTTTCTAACATGTAAAATATTAACTGGAAAGCTTAAGGGGAATCATGGTCAGCTGTTCGCGACATTGGTTTGAATTAACAAATAATTTCTACAATTTTAATTTTTATGCTTTCAAATTTCGTATGGAAGTATAAAACAATAAACACTATTCAGAGACAAGGTCCTTTTTAAAAAATTAATTTTAAAAATTTATATTTTTGAATTTGCAATTTATATCGCTGCCTACTTAAACGTCATGACTTTATACATCACCCATAATTTTTATAATAAAAATTAATGTATATTAACAACACACGTTGTTTATTAAATTTAAAATTTTTGATTTAAATTTATAACCGTATAGTGCTGCTATTAGATTTGGAGCGAATATTTGTAAAACTATGCATCTCCAATTATGTTTTATACACAAACACAATATAAGTTTTCTATTACGTGTAAATTTTTTACACGTCGTCGAAGTTGATAGCTTACCATAACATTTTCCCTTATCAATCAACATCCTCTATTTTTAGCATACCTAGTATTGTCGCGCGCAACTTATGTATGCAATTGCATTCTTGCATTTTAAATAGCATTACACTCGAAGGTGCATTTGAATTTAAAAATATTTATTTTATCATACATTTTATATAATAAAATATAAAAGTGTTATTTTGGTGCTCTAAAAAATACCTAATTTTCAGTGATTTTGTTGTTTCCAGTGAATTTGAAAGATTATAAAACCGATATTTTAGTGTTTTAAAAATTATTAGATTTTCAGTGTTTTTATTGTTTTTATTTATTAAGTGTCTTATAACGAACGCGGATTATTTAGTGTTTTACAGATTTTATTGTTGTGTAAGTATATAAAGTTTTCAATAATTTTTACTATTTTAGAATCGAAATTGTTCAACATGCCTAAGGACAAGGCTCTTAAGAAACGAATTAATTTGCCATTAAGTATAAGAAGAAAAAGCATGAAAAATCGAATGAAACATGCTCGTGCTTTGTAAATTGTTTTTTTAAGTTTTAAAAAGTTGCACTATTAATTGTGAATTTTTTTAGTGCTGCTGAAAAAAAATCCAACCAATTATGTACAGTGAGTGTAGAAAGTATTCGTCACCTCCTATATTACCAATTTAAATTACCCATTTTCAAACCGTTTTTTGACGTATAAAAATCGCTCTTACAGCAAAACTTTTTAGACATTTTTTGTTAAAAATTTCATTGTCTTCAATTTTATAACTATACATTTTTCTATTTGGTCGCCCCGTTTTTGACTGGCAGCGACTTAAACAAGACTGCGAAAAATACAAAAAATATTATCATCTGTATCTCAGAAAGGGTGTGACAAAATAGAAAAATGTATATAAACAAAAATGTAGGGAATAAAATTTGCAATAAAAACTACTTATACATTTTTTTATTTTGTTGCACCGATTTTGAGATACAGGAGACAATATTTTTTGTATTTTTCAGATTCTTGTTTAAGTCGCTGCCAGTCAAAAACGGGGCGACAAAATAGAAAAATGTATAAATATAAAATTGAAGACAATGAAATTTTTAACAAAAAATGTCTAAAAAGTTTTGCTGTAAAAGCGATTTTTATATGTCAAAAAACGGTTTGAAAATGGACAATTTACATTGGTAATATAGGAGGTGACGAATACTTTCTACACTCACTGTAGTACATTTCCAGCGTAAGTACCTATTATTTCATTTTAATTACGCGTAGATTTTAATAATCCAAACTATACATTTTTAATAACGAATACAAATTTTTGCATTTATACTGGTAGTGAAACGAGGGGAAAACCGTTAACAAAATTTTTGTACACCAGATTTCCTTTTATGAAATTTCCTTGGATTTCCTAAAATTTCCCCGGATTTCTTAAAATTTCCTGAGATTTCCTAAAAATTTCTTTGGATTGCCTAACATTTCCTTGCATTGCCTAACATTTCCTTGAATTGCCTAAGATTTCCTAAGATTGCCTAGAATTTCCTAAGATTGCCTGAGATTTCCTGTCACTTGTACACCAAATTTCCCCAGAGATTTCCCCCTCGTAGTGAAATAATAATTAATTGTTAGTTATTCGATATTACAATATGTAAGCATTTTCTAAATATGCCACACTGAATCGTTTACTTTTAAAATTGGCAAATCAGCGGGGAAAAATAGCAATTTGGTACATTTATAAAGTAATCATTTTAGACAAATGACGGTGGACCATGAAGAGGTTGTTGTTGACTTGACTAATCTGGAAATTCCCGAACAACAAAATATTGTGACAACTGAAGAAATTATTGCAGAGAATTGTTTCATGGATATAAACGAAGAAGAAAATACAGTAGCAATTATAGATGAATCGGGCGAATGTTTACCAGCAAATTCTTTCATGGATGAAGAAAATAACGAAGTAGTTATGAGGTAATTTAATTTGTAACAAAATTAATTAAATTTCCATTTTAATTTTAACATATATTTTAGAGAAACACCGATAAAAAATAATGTTGATGTTATTGATGGAAGAAGAATTATTAACGTCAAACATTTATTTAGTCAAATTTGTAATGCAGAAAAGCACGAACCTTTCGATTGTACAATAGCCGATATGATAGTGATTAAGGAGCAAAGATTTGGTTTACGTTCCAAATTTACTCTCCAATGCCAAATGTGCCAAATTATTAAAATCATCGACACAGAAGAACCAACCCAAGAAAGCATGAATATTAATCAAGCTGCTGCTTTTGGAGCCATATCGACTGGCATTGGATATTCACAATGCGATGAATTTTTATCTACAATGAATATTCCGTTTATGTCTTCGGGCACATATCTGGAAAAACAACAGGAGATATCGACGCTATTAAATGACACCGTATTATCTGTTATAATCGAAGCAGGAAAAGAAGAATACAAACTAGCTGAGGAATTGGGTGATGTTGATGAAGACGGAATAGGTAATATAACAGTAATTGCAGATGGAGCTTGGTCAAAGCGTTCGTATAATGTCAATTACAATGCGTCGTCTGGTGTTTATATAAATCTCTTTATTATTTATTTTCATTAGGCCTGTATCATTGGAGAGCGAACTGGGAAGATATTGTTTTTGGGTGTACGTAATAAATACTGTTCAATTTGTGCATATAACGAAAGCAAAAATGTAAGCAAAGAACATATTTGTTTCAAAAATTGGACTGGAGCTTCGACAGCTATGGAAAGCGACAGATGATGATTATGGATTGGTACCCTCACCTCAACCTTCTCTAGCAACCGAGCAGTTGGAAATCGAAAAAAACAAATTTATTGAAAATCTACAGTTAACTTCCGAACAAATTATAGATTTAGAAAAAGCTACAAGAGGTTTGTATACTTATTTTATTCTATCTCACCTTTAATATTGATGTTTAACTAAAAATATTTTTTTTAAGGTCAATCCGATAATCATGAATGGAAGCAACGGCGATCGCTTCGTTTAACAGCTTCAAATTTTGGCACCGTTTGTGACTGCACTTTCATTATTATAAGTCTAGTTTGAAAGCAATGCAGCTGTTTGTAGATAAAGGAAAGAGTGAGTCACGCCGCGCCGCATTTAAAAATGTGGATTGTATACTGATATTTTGGCTGAATTACATAATATTACATGAATTACTTTTATTTGCGACTATACTTTAAAATTTAAAAAATTGGTAATGTAATATTTTTTAATAAAAATAAAAATTAAACCCTTCAATTTAATAATTGTTTTGCCACTTGTAATTTGTGCTGCAATTTTAAATAACAAATGCACGTAATGTTCACGTGATTCTTATGGCATTCCGCTCTTATCTTATCTCGGAAATATGACGTTTCAAACAAGGAACGATGTTCTCGTTTTCATCTTGGTTGCAATACAAAAAAAAAAGGAAATCGCATTAAAACAGCAAATTTTTAATTTTATAGTACATAATGATTGCGTACGGTGGCGCTGTCAATCATTGTGAAGATATCAAAAAGAGAAACGTAAGGGGTATGTTTGTTTTGATTATAAAAAGTCATGTGCTACTGTAGCGCCTTAACAAAAAAACTATTTTGTCGCGAATCGGAGGCGAAAAAATGAAAAATTAAAAAGAAAAAAAAAAGTACCCACTCGAAATTTAAAAATAAATAATTTATTTATTTGTATGTAAAAATCAAAGTTTCAATAGAATATAATCATTGAAGAGGACGAATACAGGACGAAAATATTTCTATTGCAATTTAATACTCGAAAAACGTACGATTTTAAATTCAATCTCAAGTATAGAATGACTTATATTTTTTTATTTTCTAAAGATATGAATTAAATTTTTATTATTTTCTCCTATTAAGTTAGAAAGCCTTGAATGTCTCTTGAGAGAGCGTGGGATTTTTGAACTATTTGAACTCACAATCCTGAGTTTGCTAGACGCCAGGTAACCAATGACGGCGCCTACTTTAGAAATGTGGGAGTTCTAGATTTTTCTCATTTATTATAATAGGTTATAATAGATAATTGCCTCTGCCAGCAAAAATTGTAATCCTGTACTTTGACGAAATAAAGAAGCAAAAGAAATACACAAATTTACAAATAAAAAATATATAATAAATTAACGTAAAATATCTACTGAATTATTTTCTTGGACCTTGTTTTCAATAAAGCTCTGTGTATTCGTCTACGCAGGCCCGCGCCTAGCACTTTTGGCGCCCTTGTGCAAATTTAAAATAACGCCCCAAATTTATATTATGTTCATTTGGAAAATATATTATTTTCGAGAAGTAATTCGGTTCCCTCGTCTCAAAGAATAAAAAAATAAATAAAAAACAATATAATAGTTAGCAGTTCCTTACTGGTTTTTTTATCATTATAAATTTTGTTTTGACAATGTTGTTTGTTGCTTTATTATTTTTTTTTTGAGGCTTGGGCGCCTTCGGCGCCTCAGCGCCGTCGTGCACCGCACGACTTTGCCCTTATGTACGGCGCGGGCCTGCGTCTACGCTTCCCCCCAAAAAATTATTAACATAAAAAACAATTATAAAATAACAAAAGGTCCAAAATCCCTAAAAATAAACATATTACAATAAATAAAAGAATTTTCCGAAACAACAAAATGATGATTTATATAAAAAGACAAACTTATTGCTATTCGCGATTGACATTAAGCGAACGCCACCAAGCGGAAAAATATTAAGTTAATTTAATACGTATAGTTCATATAGAAAGTTTTGTTTATAAACCAAAGGTTTGCATTCTTTTGTTATTCTATTTTGTGAATTATTATTTCAGCGCGGGTTTACGATAAAATAATTTTTAAAACAACATCAAATGTACGTAATAGAGCCGCCATGTTGTAACGGTAAGGTAAATCGTGAATTCTGGTAAAGTAAAGTAGGTACCGAAAGAAACTATTATTAAAAATATTTTCAACTTTTAGTGCCCCGTAGTTATTCGAAAGAAACAAAAATAAGTTTTGTCGCCACTTCTACGCTAAATTTTAATCGCTTTGCGTTTCCACAAAGAAATACCTAGATTGGAGCGGGATTTCTACCTGTATTAACGCTTCAAAGGTTAATTGATTTGACACAATACTTATTTTGAGCTTTTTCACACATTTTAGCCAATCACACACGCGAGAAAAGGTAAGAAATCAATAATGCGAATAAAAATCGTATTATATTAGTATATTTTTCCCAAAATCAATCTATTTCATGTAATCGCATTCTTTAAACATTTTAACAATTTTTGTAAATTTACATATAAACTTCGTAAAGACAAACCCATTTAATTTTGTAAATATAAATATTTTTTATTATTATTATTATTTTTTTTTTTAATTATAATAGTTGTATTTTGATGAATAGTTATTTTTTATACAAGACAATAAAATGTTAACTCTAGAGTAACGAAGCAACTTGTAAATAGTTTTTCTCGAATCGATAATAATTTAATTTTATAGTTGAATATAATATTTTATATTTTCTACAGCGAATCTAAAAGAAAAAAGAAAGAAAAATAAATCCTAATTTCAAGTTAAATCAATATTTAATAAAAATGTAACTACTTTATTTACCGGGATTTCGAATTTTTGAATTTTTTTGTAATTTTCGTCAAGTATAGGCCTTTACACTGAGAAAAAAACGTTTAATAAGAATCTGCCAGATACCTGTTGCAGGTAATTTACAGATACAGGGAAATAAGCTCTTAACAAGTCCCTGTCGAGTATCTGTCCCAGGCAATCTACAGGCAGGTGTCTGGGAGGTACCTATCAGGTTCCGGCCAGCAATATTTGGGTGTGGCTAGGTAATAGTCTACAACAAAATTCAAACAGAGATTTCTTGAAAATAATACAAGCGTTTATCCAGACCCTGAATGTTTTTCTTCAAGTGCCATACACTATGCAGTGCGTAGGCAATTTCTTTGTAGAAGCCAAGATGACGTACTAGGGAATTTAATTAATGGAGTGGTTACCCGTTGCCTTCCACACATCCTACAGATATATTGTGGACTATAGATCACAGCAGTGTATTCGACGTGACCAGGATTTAAACCGCGATCCCGCTTCCCAGTCGGCCGGTGTAGGCTTTACGCCATACTGCTGGTCTACTGCAGACCCTGATTCTGGAGGGTAATTGAGTTTAAGAATCTATTAAAATTTTTTAAATTTATTATTAAGTTTAAATTCACTAGCTAAACCTAATAGTATGACCAACATCGAGAATAAATTTGGTATAAAGTTGGTATTGACAATCTTTAAATTCTTTAAATTTAAATTAAATTTTTTAATTTAAAGAGGGTAGATGCATGTTTGTTACATTTAAATATAGTAAATATAGCAAAATTATGCATCATCACCAGATTTTGGGTAAAATATGCAGATTTAAATTGTTTTGATTTATTGCGTAATTTTTTTTTCAGATTTGAATTTTATTTTGTAAATTTTAAATTATTGTATAATATGTGGGTTATGATTATTTTCATAATTTTGAATTATTGAAAATAATTTACTGCAAATTTTGTAAATTTTTGAATATTGGTCGATTTTTTCGTGCTGATAATTTGTGTTGGTACAAAAAGACGTAATAGTCGTCCCTTACAAAAGAGTCCGCCGAAGCGAACGGACGTTTCCTGCCGGAAGATCCCGAACAAGCAATAATTTTGCTCCTCAAGTTTGAGATTTTGACTTTAATTTTGAGAATAAAAGTTTCGATTAAAGTGAGTGATTTTCCAGTTTTATTTATTTGAAAGTTGTTAGAATTTTAGGACGATATTTTTTTATATTCGAAAGGTTGGATTTTAAAGGTTGGTTTCTCGCTACTGGGAGATTCCCCGTTTTTCTATATTTTTAAAATAACGCAAAGAGTTGCTGATCAACTCTGAGCAATAAGGTACTTAAATAAATATTTTTCCAAACTTTGATATTCTCTATAGCCAAAGGTTTAAAATTTCCTCACTTTTGCTTAAAAATACAAATTTCCCGGTTTTTCCTGGGAAAATTTGAAAATTTATAAATTCTCTACCTTCTCCAAGTATTCTAAAAGAGTGGAAATCTTGCGATATGTACTGGAGGGTGTTCCACACCCCCCAGACCCCCCGGATTACAATTTTGACTTTATATTTTTATATATAATTTTTTAATTAACTTTATAAATTAAAAAAATTAACTAAATTAAATTAAGTAAAGGTAATTAAATAAATATGCTTTCCAAGTTTTAATTTTTTCTACCGAAAAGTAAATAAATTTCCCTCTTTTTTGCTTAAAAATTCAAATTTCCGGTTTTGATTAACATTGGACAAATATTTTTAGTCCTAAACTTAGTTTAACATATTTTTCGGTTGGTAAAGAAAATCGACCAATCAGAGTGCTTTTGTTTCATCAAGAAATGACACGCTGGAGCAGCAGGAGCAGCGTGCTGGCATTTTATAGATGAGGATTAGAAATTTGGATACTTAATTGTAATTAGTTTTTGGATGATTTTTTATTGTTAGAAAAATTTAGTAAAATTTATGTGTACAGCGAGCACCTGCATTGATAAGCGACGTACATTGGTAATTATCGTTTTCATTTTTAAATCGGAAATTAATTTATAATTGCAATTTGAAATTATTTTATGGTTGAATTATTTTCTTTGATCGTTGAAGAATTTATTTTAGAATCACTTAAATTGGCGTCGCAAATTAATCCCACTACTGAGAGGTTTTTGCTTCCGATTTGAAAGCCGTCTGGCAAGAAATGCTGAGAAGGAAGTTTTAAAATTTTTATCAAACGTTCCACTACAATATTTTGTATATCTAAATATTTTTAAATTTTTTGAAAACAACTCAGTTGCCAGGTATTTTACACCCTGAATTCAAGATAAACTATAACTAGAGACCGAATTATATGCAATAGGGAACCCGATATCTGGTATGCGGCATGCAATTTATACATAAACACAAGATATTATACATATTATAAATTATATGAGCCATACCAGATATCGGGTTCCAAAAATAGCATATAATCCGATCTCTACATATAACTGTACTTTATCAAATATTTAAATATCTTAAAGATTGCACACTACCTCTTTCCAAGTAATATTTTTGGCTTGAGTCCCTGGCAGTTAAAATTTTATGGGTCCCTGCACCTGTGTGGGACCTATAACAACCTTGCCACAAGCTTGTGACAGGTCACTTAGGCCCACATTGCTGCTTGTAATAACCCTGTGTCAGGTCTCGAACAAGCCTTGCGAAGTCCCTGTCAGGGACTTGTAACAGGTTTTATTATAGGTCCCTATATTTAGTATGACGCATATAATTTATAATTGGAATAATATCTTGTGTTTATGCATAAATTGTATTCCGCATACTAGATATCGGGTTCCCTATTGCCTAGAATCCGCGCTGTAAACTATTCTACCTTAGACTATACTACCGATTACCTAATTAAGCTACGAATTTTTAATATTTTTTAAACTGGAAATTAAGATTAATTTTTTATATTATTAGAAAACGAAATTGCCATGCCAAAATACTAAAAGCTTCATCATTTTTTAAATAATGATTAAAATCTGATCCAATTATAGAAGTCTTATATATTAATTAATGTTAATCCCCTATGACAAATTACGCCGACTACGTATACCTTCGCAAATTATTTCATCCAAATGCGTTCTCGCGAACCCTTAAATTGAATTAATTATTTTTCCAAAAAAAATGTATACCAAGTTTACTTTCGTTTGTGCTGACCTACCCCATAAAATAAAGTAATATAATATTTAAAGCAAAATTACATTGCATAAGTAATTATTCTATAAAAATTTAAAAAGTTTAACAAATTGAAAAAATATGGAACCTTCTGGAAGATCTTAAGATTACACAGACGAAAGATGATAGCTAAAAATTTTATTAAACAGACAAACAACTGCGCAGAAAACATGCTAGGGCTATGAGATTATTTATATTGAATTCTCCAGATATTTGATTTGTGACTTTTGATTGAAGATGAAAACCGTAAATGCAATTTTGTAAGCAATAAGTGTAATGAACCGATGACGGCCAATAACGCCAGTAATTAGCATAATACGCTGATGATCCTACATGTATGCTTCACACAGGCTTTTTGATTTTTTTACATTTGACATTTTACTAATAGAGATAAAATAAAAAGAGATATTATAACTGATACATCCTGTATTATGGTATATAAAAACAAGTAAATCTAAAAGCACTGAAGTGAAATTCTAAATCAGGCTTTTCACTTCCTAACTTACGAGTTTACGCTCCAATCTACAATGCAATATCCTACACTAATTCAGGCTTTTGAGAGCATTTTGTTGAGAGGAAGTACCCAGCAGCAACGTAAGGTATAACAAAAAAGTTTTTTTAATAGATAATAAATAATAATATGTGAATTTCCTTTGTTATTTTACCTTCGCGCACACCTAAAGGATAATTTGTAAAAGCTGTTATTATTACCAGGAGAACTTGAATTTAATTTGGTTTGTTTTATTGTTGGCAAAACATTCAACCATTTCATAATTGAATTTTATTTTTGATAGCGCATTTATTGTTTTATTTATTTGCAGTTTGTGTCCGCAGCATATTATCTTGGTACAGTATGTAACACGAATGCCGGTCCGTAAACAATTTTCAATTAAAATTTTAATTAGGAAGTTGCGATGAAATTTTTAGCAGATATTTAATTAAATTGTATCAATAATGTCTGTAATTTTGTTTGGGAATTTGATTAACTATGTATTTAGATAAATTTTTTTAATCTTAATTTCCAACAGGATTTGGTTAATTAGTGTAAACTTTCGGCACGAGCTGAATAAAGGTGTCGTTCGTCAGTTAATAAATTGATCGATAGAAGCTTTTGTAGCTTTTGCCGCTTTGTGCGTCACTAATTTAAACTCGCATTTTTATTAGATGAGTTTTCTTGTTATACTGTTGGTATGGCACACAATCAAAAACTACCAAATTAATGTCACGAAAAGGAAAACTTTTGCGATTAGTCTAAAGTTCGCATTTCTAAGATAACGACTATTGATCGAACTTCTTACAAAACTTGCTTCCACATTATTTGAGTTCATTAATGTAAGATGTATAACCGGGGTTGTAAAAAAATATTTAAACTTGGAATTGCTTTAGCTATTCATTAATGGTCCTTCGAGCCGGATTTCATTAATGGTCCTTCGAGCCGGATCATAAACTTGTATGTATACGGTTATTTTTTCTTTGTTTAAATGAGAAACTTTTTTGATTTCATTTTTTAAAATTGCATATTGAACCATCAAAGCTGCTGTTTAAATAATTGCATTACCATATTACCATACAAAAGAGATATAGTACTAACTTTTATCAATTTAGTATTCAGTTGTAAGTTTATATTTGATTCCCACGAGATAACTAAACCACGACTGAAACTAACTTACAGCAGTTCGGGCTTAATTTCTCATATTTTATCAGTTTCATTTAAGAGTAAACAAAGCTTCTGAGATAGGCAGCCTCAATAACTCGACAAACATCAGCCTAAACAATTCGGTTTTATCAAATCAGTAAAAAATGCTAAATTGTTGCCCCGACCTTAAAACTAAACAATTCATGTTCTTCGGCAATCTAAAACTAAAGTGAGTCATGCAAATTTATTCAATACGAAGCCAGCAGTAAAATGAAGCTTTAAACGATTTTAACAAAAAGATAAGATATTTAAGGTTTTTCCCTACACGATCACAAGTAGATCATAAATTTAAAGACTTCTTGTTCTTAACTAATTGCCAATACCTAATATTTGATACTAGCCTTTAAGGCGGCCATAGACTGACGTATATGTGTGTCATACATCCTTGTTTGCCCACTACACATTAAATTGTATGACATACAGCCCCAGATCTAGTGGCGGCAAATCCGGTTATCTGTTCTTGCTTCGGTTCGAAAAAAATCATAAATACGGGGCTGATTACCTGTATGACACTGTATCATGAAGTACCTAATCGAAATAAAGTACTTCCAACCGATTTTATTTATATTATGTTGAATTTGTCTTAAGGAAGGATTGAACTCGGATGTACTACTATTGGTACTACTTTTGTAATATCTGTTGCGCTGTATCTCTAGGTACAGTCGGAGTAAGTAATAAAATTTCCGTGATAGACAATGTAAGTTTTACTGTTTTGTACGATTCGTGACAAACCAAACAGCTGTATTATTGACGTTTCACGTATAATGCGCATGACAACTCTCCCACGTTAGGGTAGCCTGAGACGACAGACAATGTTTTTTGCACTACATTTAACAATTTATAAAATCGCTTTAAGAATCAAACAAATTTTGTAAAACTTAACAATATACTCCAACTGCCAAAGGCGGCAGCTTCAAGTACTATAATAAAAAAGAAGAAGGACAAAGGAATTTTCATCGACACGGATGAAAGTAATTACAAAAGTAATTAACAGAAAATAATAGAGAAAAAAATATAATAAAATTTTTGTTAAGAAAGTGCTTCTAGTTTGCAACTTAAACGGTCTTAAAAGCGATACGATATCTCGATAATAAACAAACGATTAAGTTTTACGGCAATGTGATTTATGTACTTTTCCTTCATTTACAACTACTAATAGATTCCTTTTAAAACATATTACAGTTTATAGCGCTGTCATTGAAAAAGTCAACAATTTTGGTATGCTATCATAATATGATCACCTGATGATACGATAAAGTGGCTTTGTACTCCTAACTTATCTGTAATTGGTTAATTTGTGTGCCAACCTAAAAATAAACACGAGGTATTTCGGGTGTGTGTCTTGTTATATTGTTCATAAGGACCCAAAGGAACCGCCGGTTTTAAGTACCCTCCAAAGACAAAGACGGCCATAAGAAAGTTATTAAATACACAGATTATACAGAACTAAGTACCTTAGCGTCAGCAGTTGATCGTGCTAACTACTAAGCAAATAACCGTCTCACTAGTGATAATAGGGAACTGTAGATGAATTTATCTGCCTAAACTAAAGATTAGATACCTATCCAAAACAAATTCAGATAGCAAAATTTTGAATTATTGAGAGGTTTCCAATAATCTCATATCCATCCCATGTATGTTACCTGGAAATATTTAATTTTTATTGCATGTTTTTGAATTCTGCCGGATTGCCAACTGCAAATAGTTTCAGCTAGTTGTTTCAATATGCTGAGTCGGTCGCAGTTGCCTTTTAGAAGTGAAACAGTTAACATCGTCATTATACATTTATTTTAAATTGTATTTTGTATTTACAAGCAAAATTGCAATGAAAATAATTAAAATTTGTCTACAAATTTGCTAAGAAAATTTTTAGTTTCTGGTAGAATGAATAGAGCAAACACTGAAGTTTTAAGCTATTTATTGATATTATAAACAGTTTGATTTTTAACAATGCAAGTAATATTACAGCAGATTCAATTGAAGATAAATTTAATCTATTAGATTTAGGTGGTTATTCTGTAACCCATAAAGGATCTTTACAAAAAGGATTCCTTTCTGAAAAGATAAACTTATTCAGTAACTATAAAGAATCCTTTAATGACAGACTGTCCTTTAAAGATCGCTCTTTATGAACTGAATTTTACAAACTTTACCAAGATTGCCTTTATGTTAATGGATTGGCAAAAGGCATTCTTTTGTAAAATCCAGTCCATAAAGATCGATCTGTAAAGGACAGCCTTTCATTAAAGGATTTTTTATAACTACAGAATAAGTTTAATCTTTTCAGAATAGAATTTTTTTGTAAAGGTCCTTTATAAGTCACAGAATAACCACTTTAGCCAAAAATTTAAGATTTGAAAATTATCGGCTATCTAGAATATTTCGAGGTTATGTTGACTTTCAAAATATCATCACAAAATATCAGAATAATTTATTATACTTTATTATATTAAAGACTGCAGTAAACATCGACTTTTCAGTGAATAGATACAGTTGAACTCGATTGGTGTCAGCGCCGGATCTACGATTTTTCCGAACCAGGGCAAGAATTTGACATTTGTCTCCACTTTCCCCCAGCATAAAAGTTTAAACATTTCAAAAGATTCAAAATATATTAATTTGACGCCTTCTTGAATTGAAAGCTGAGTAGTGTGTAACTCAAACGGTGTGCAGCTCGATTAGTGTGAAACACGATTATCAAAATTGACTGTCAAATTTATTTGCCATTTTATGTTGAATAATGTGCAAAACTCATATGGTTTTGTTTTATTTTATTTCTTGTATTTTAAATGCAAACTTTATTATTTAGCACGCAAGTTTCAGAGAGGATGGGACGTTCCGGCACAGCCGATTAATCTCGAACCTGTTAGGCACGAGGACGGTTCGGCACGAGCTAATTTCGGTACCAGCTAGTTTAAACGGGCAGGTTCATAGCAAAGCCGGTTTGGCGCAAAGCTTTTTTGGTACAAATAATTCCAAACATTTCATTTAACTTGAAATTTGGTCAGGCTGACATTAGGCCCAACATATTGATACTACTTAACTAGTAGAACTAATTAATTTTATATTTATTTATTGCGCTGAACCTCCTTTTCGCCGAACCGGCTGCGGCGAAATGTGCTAGACCGTATTTTAGAAAATATACAGACAAAGTAAAAATATGTAAATTTGTTTCTAAGCAACAAAAAATTCAAAATTTTAATTTAATCAGGGAACTGATTTCCCTAGATTTTTTCTCGATTGCTTTAAGACTTTCTGTCGAAACTGTTAAAAAATCGAAATATATAAGCTCGTCTATAGTATTTCTTCGGATTTCCTATTTTCTAAGATATCCTAAAATTTTCTGTGATTTCCTTAGATTTCCTTTCACTTGAGCACCCGATTTCGCAAGCGATTACCCCTCGAAATATCTTATATAATATGAAAATAAATTATTAAATTTAACCATTTAAGCTGTCAGTTTCGAATTAAACTTAAGTATTACCAACTTAACATTATTTTAAAGGAAGTTCTCTGATTAAATTAAAATTTTGAAATTATTTTTTGTTTCTTATGTTCTTATGTTTACGTAGTTCTTATAATCGGATTACGTTCGTACTTAAGATTGGAATAATTTTAACCTTTATCTAGTGAAATTTGTGTTTGAAGTTGGTAGTGTTAGGTTGAAAGTTTAAAATTTTATTTCTGTTTAATTCATTTTATTAGCGAAATTTAATTAGATATTTACACCACACAGTTAAAAAGTAATTTATTTGATCAGATTTTATTTTTTTAAATTTTTTATTTAAAATTTATAAATATTTTTGTTGACAATTGTTGACAACGAAAAGTACGTTTTACACTTGAGTACTTCTTGTGTATTATTTTTAATTTAAAAACATTTAATGTAAATAAATTTATAAGTAGATACCAAAGTTTGTCATATCTGACGATTCTAATTTTTGATTAGAGTCTGAATGTCTAAAATTCATACTAAAATAGCTATAGATATTTCACATTGTTTGAAGAAAACATACATTATTTGATCTACTACCGTTATATAATAGCTTACTTTCTGTATTGATTAGAGTTATATAATAAACTACTACTTTCCGCACTAGTGATGTAGATAGTGATCTACTTTCAACACCGGTGTAATTTTTTTAATTGAAGAAACTGACATTTATTGAAATTACGTACTTGTCAAATAAAATGTTGACAGATTTGACAGAGTGTGATAATGACCTACTTTCTACACTGATCACTTAAACTACTGTAATAATTAATTATAGAGTAAGTTCGTGTGTTATGGCACACCGATAAGCTTCAATTGTAATAAAATCCATCAGTGTTTATTCCTTATTTCGGTCGAGAAACTAATCAGATATTAACTTGTGGAAGCTAAAGTAATTATAATTTTTAAAAAAACTGAAATTTATTTTATTGATAATTTCTACAAAACAACAAAATTAAAACATGTTTAGGTATATAAAAATATAAACTGCCTTGTGGCTTCAGAATAATAAGCTTTATTATTTTTTATAATTTCCTTTCTTAATCCCGCATGTAAACTCTTCTTATGCTGTGTAATACCTACTTATATTTTAAGCTACAACCAAGAAATTATTATTAAATAAATTATAAATACAAAAGGGATTGACTGAAAATTATACTACAATTTTTAATATAATATTAAAACATTTAGATTAGCGTTACTTGCGATAAGTTAAGTTAAGGTGGCAAAAATATAAATTGTTTCAAATTAAAACCAACAGATGGCGATGGCAGTGATTGTCTCAATATTATGTCTCCACCAGTTCATACTTTTTATTTTTTTATTGCTTTTATTACTTTTTTACTTTAAATTTATCTTTATTCCACTTGAAGATAAATTTATATTATTAATATCATACCTACTATATTATATTAATAATTAAGTTAAATTAGGCTAAGCTTTAATTATTAATTGACGGTTTCTGTTTGCCGAACAATCTAAACTCAATTGAAATTGGAAGGAAGTCGTTTATTAGCATTATTAGGTATTTACAACTTAGCACCTCAGGGGAAGTTTGATTTTATGAGTGCTTTGTATTTTCACCTTACCGCAATAAGATAATTCTAAACCAGCTTTTGTTCGTGCTTTAGTTACTAATTTATAAAGTTGAATTAATATTCGCGATTTACATTAAGAGAGCGCCACCACACGGAAAAATATTAAGTTAATCTAATACGTATAGTTGGTTTAAAGAGTTCTTCTTTTGATGTTTACCAACGGTAAGGTAAATTGCAAATTTGCAAATTCTGAAAGGGAATTGCATAATATTAGGTTAAATTAGTATTCATTTAAATTATTGGTTTTAAAATTTACAAAATAATCAGACAGTTCAAAAGTAAGGTTAGAGTTGACCTTTTCGCCTTTAGAACAATTTATAGATTTTTTCAGTTGCTTACTTTTGCGATAGTCGAGGGGTTGTTCACTTCAATAATCATGTGTACAAATTTTCAATAATATATTACTAATCTCAAATAATCTCCCATAATATTTAATAATCTTTAGTAATCTAAATAATCTTTAGTAATCAAAATAATATTAAGTAATCTGTAGTAATCTAAAGTAATCTTTGGTAATCTGTGGTAATCTGAAGTAATCTGAAGTAATCTGAAGTAATCTAAATGATATAATCTTAAGTAATCCAAGTAATCTCAAATAATTTTTAACAAACAAGCAATCATTAATTTTTATATAAGAGATTTACGATAGAATAGAGTAAAGCAAATAATAATACATGTAAGTTTAGCATATAAACATTAGTTTAAACACCATAAAACATAGGTACGGACGTAGTATTACTACTAAATTTCCATTTTCTACTAGCGGTTTCTATATAGTGAGTAATATCAAGATAAACATCAATATCTACTGGAGATAGATCACCGTCTTCGGTATACTCGGTACGGTAAGGGTAAAATTCAAATGATTAATGACCGGTTTCATAAAATTTTTAAGACAGAGGTTACACGTTCAATCTGGCATCAGTCTGGCGCGGTCTGGTGTCAATCTTACCAAGGTCTCGGACTGAACTGATGCAGATTGACGGGAGAATTACAGACTGATTGAATATTTTAATAATTTTGTGTTTAATAAAATAATAGCGTTATAATTCAATCATTTCGTAGGTAAATTAACACATTAGTTGAGAAAAAAATTTAAAAAAAAAACTAAAAAAAAATTTACTCTTCCGGGAATTGAAACCTGGACCGCGCGGGTGCTAGTCGTATAGTCTAATGCAACCGAGTAGTTATATGAATAAAATTATTAAATATTTTTCAAAAACTTTTTTTATTTTCGAGAAGTGGGTCCTACCCGAGGGGTTGTTCACTTCAATAATCATGTGTACAAAATATCAATAATATATTACTAATCTCAAATAATCTCCCATAATATTTAATAATCTTTAGTAATCTAAATAATCTTTAGTAGTCAAAATAATATTAAGTAATCTGTAGTAATCTGGAGTAATCTGTAGTAATCTTAAGTAATCTAAGTAATCTCAAGTAATCTCAAATAATTTTTAACAAACAAGCAATCATTCATTTTTATATAAGAGATTTAAGATATAATAGAATAAAGCAAATAATAATACATGTAAGTTTAGCCCATAAAACATAGGTACGGACGTCTAATTTTAAATTTCCATTTTCTATGAGCGGTTTAGGAAAAGTCCAGGCTTTTGGCGCAAACTTTCAGGGGCGCAAAATTTCAGGTTACACGTTCAATCTGGCATCAGTCTGGCGTGGTCTGGCGTCAATCTTACCAAGGTCTCGGACTGAACTGATGCAGACTGATGCAGATTGACGTGGATTGACGGGAGAATTACGGACTGATGGAATATTTTAATAATTTTGTGTTAAAAAAATGTGTTTAATAATTTAAAGTAATAGCGTTATAATTCAATCATTTTGTAGGTAATAAACAGATTAGTTGAGAAAAAAATTTAAAAAAAAACTAAAAAAAAATTTACTCTTGCGGGAATTGAAACCTGGACCGCGCGGGTGCTAGTCGTATCTCGCTACCATCCCGGTTACTTGTTAATTAATGCAACCGAGTAGCTATATGAATAAAAATTATTAAAATTTTTTCAAAAACTTTTTTATTTTCGAGAAGTGGGTCCTACCGCTTGTCCTAGAGTTTGTTATTACAAAGTACTTTTCTCCCCCAATTGGGTTTTAAAATTCGTGACCAGCAGGAAGAGTCAGACTGATGCCAGATTGAACGTGTAACCTCTGTCTAAGAATCCGTTAAAGTTAACGGATGATTTCTATATGATTGTTAGTACGGAGAGATAATTTCTATTGGTTTGTTAAATGTAACAGTTTGTTAAAAACAATTTGAAAAAACACAGGGTGCGTAAAAAAAGTTTATTTTTTAAAAACCTACTGGCGCCATCTGGTGTTAAAAATTTGTACTCTTAAAATGATTATATAATCACAAATAATACCAAATAATCACAAATAATCATGAATATAATCACGAATAATCACTGATAATCAGGTAATCCTAGATAATTTCAAATATAATCATAGTAATCATTAATAATCAAAATAATCAGGAATAATCTTAAGTAATCACGATAATATTTTAATAATCTTAATAATTTTTTACATAATAATAATCTGTGTACAAAAAATTCTGAGTGAACAACCCCTCGGTCCTACCGCTTGTCCTAGAGTTTGTTATTACAAAGTACTTTTCTCCCCCAATTGGGTTTTAAAATCCGTGACCCGCAGGAAGAGTCAGACTGATGCCAGATTAAACGTGTAACCTCTGTCTAAGAATCCGTTAAAGTTAACGGATGATTTCTATATGATTGTTAGTACGGAGAGATAATTTCTATTGGTTTGTTAAATGTAACAGTTTGTTAAAAACAATTTGAAAAAACACAGGGTGCGTAAAAAAAGTTTATTTTTTAAAAACCTACTGGCGCCATCTGGTGTTAAAAATTTGTACTCTTAAAATGATTATATAATCACAAATAATACCAAATAATCACAAATAATCATGAATATAATCACGAATAATCACTGATAATCAGGTAATCCTAGATAATTTCAAATATAATCATAGTAATCATTAATAATCAAAATAATCAGGAATAATCTTAAGTAATCACGATAATATTTTAATAATCTTAATAATTTTTTACATAATAATAATCTGTGTACAAAAAATTCTGAGTGAACAACCCCTCGGTCCTACCGCTTGTCCTAGAGTTTGTTATTACAAAGTACTTTTCTCCCCCAATTGGGTTTTAAAATCCGTGACCCGCAGGAAGAGTCAGACTGATGCCAGATTAAACGTGTAACCTCTGTCTAAGAATCCGTTAAAGTTAACGGATGATTTCTATATGATTGTTAGTACGGAGAGATAATTTCTATTGGTTTGTTAAATGTAACAGTTTGTTAAAAACAATTTGAAAAAACACAGGGTGCATAAAAAAAGTTTATTTTTTAAAAACCTACTGGCGCCATCTGGTGTTAAAAATTTGTACTCTTAAAATAATTATATAATCACAAATAATCACACATAATCAAGTATAATCATGAATATAATCACGAATAATCACTGATAATCAGGTAATCCTAGATAATTGCAAATATAATCTTAGTAATCATTAATAATCAAAATAATCAGGAATAATCTTAAGTAATCACGATAATATTTTAATAATCTTAATAATTTTTTACATAATAATAATCTGTGTACAAAAAAATTCTGAGTGAACAACCCCTCGGTCCTACCGCTTGTCCTAGAGTTTGTTATTACAAAGTACTTTTCTCCCCCAATTGGGTTTTAAAATCCGTGACCCGCAGGAAGAGTCAGCTGATGCCAGATTAAAAGTGTAACCTCTGTCTAAGAATCCGTTAAAGTTAACGGATGATTTCTATATGATTGTTAGTACAGAGAGATAATTTCTATTGGTTTGTTAAATGTAAAAGTTTGTTAAAAACAATTTGAAAAAACACAGGGTGCGTAAAAAACGTTTATTTTTTAAAAACCTACTGGCGCCATCTGGTGTTAAAAATTTGTACTCTTAAAATAATTATATAATCACAAATAATCACACATAATCAAGTATAATCATGAATATCATCACGAATAATCACTGATAATCAGGTAATCCTAGATAATTGCAAATATAATCTTAGTAATCATTAATAATCAAAATAATTAGGAATAATCTTAAGTAATTACAATAATACTTTAATAATCTTAATAATTTTTTACATAATAATAATCTGTGTACAAAAAAATTCAGAGTGAACAACCCCTAGGCGATAGTTTACTTTTGAATAAATAGTATAGTTGTATTATACTCTAGAAAATTCAAGAAATTTAAATTAATTTAAGGCAGCCTTCCCACAAAAGTTTAGCGGCGCAACAAGCAATAAATGATGATAAATTGCCAGTTGCACGTTGCAACTGATAAAATATTTATACAATTTAAAACTGAAATTTACCTTTACTTTGTAAAACATTTTAAAACTAATTTATGTCAGCGCAATTGATTTAAATAGATGAGAAAAATGAGGAGTGTTAAAGCATTATTCTAACAAAAGTTGCATTATTATTATGTAGTATAACTGGATTGAAAAGTTTCAATAAAAAATTATTATTGGTTTTTAGTTATGGATCTAGTTCATTTATAAATTCTGATCGTTGGATAATATATTTTTATAAACTTTTCATAAAACAGAATAATTATTTATTAACGGAGCCTTGAATAAAAGTATATCTATTTATAGATGAAATACTGAAATTTGACAGGTTTCTGTAGTAATCTGAACATCTATGTATTGTTATTTCTTTAAAATTAATTACACAAAAATATACAATTTCGTGTATACGATTTTTTTGTACTTCGCCATGCATTATTAAAAAAGTATTTTAAATATTTTAACGCTTATGTTTTAAACGTGGACTCGTATAATCAGCTTTAGCTATCAGCATTTTATGTTGCATGCTGTTTTTCCCAGTGTAACAACAAATATGTACGGGCATTTAAAAAATCTATAGTATACAATAAATTCCAGTGTATGTACAAGTAAATACAACGATAACTTGAACAAATTTCTGCAAATACAGGATACAGGGGATTGCTGTGAGTTACAGCACGGAAATTTCGTGGATTTAAGTTTCACATTAAAGAGAGAAATCCGCTGAGACTTTGCAGAGCAACAAAGTAGTTTTATTCCAAGCGAAATTAAAGCTTAATTGAATTGAATTCTGAGTTTCCATATACATAATATAATTATTATACTGGCTCCCTCGCGCAATACCTAAGGCAGCACTTGTGATCGTACTTCTAGTTCCCATGGGTTTAAATAACCTGAGGAGTATTCCTTAAAACTTTTCACTTTACATTTTTCGACTTTTCACTTTTTAAATTATTGAAAAAATTTAAGAAATTTATTGGTGCATTGGTGACCCCTACTGTACTACCATGTTTGTGTATAAGGATAAAAAGCACAGAATTGATACTAACAACTCAAGAATATTTAATTTAATTTAAATAAAACATAAAAATGTTATTGATACCGGTGCATATGTATCATCTTTACCATATACAATTAAAAATATTTACAAGTTTCTTAATTAAGTTCTGCAGATAAACCTAAACAATGTGTTCTATAAAAAGCCAACCCCTTTGTTATAATTGGAATATAAAATAATAATGTTTGAATTGGCTAAAACAAAGAACATTTTACAATTGATCGGTTGAAAGGTAAAGAGCGAATGTTTCCAATCTAATAAGCAGCATTAAAATTGCAGCAACCCAGCTGCGACATGATCCCTCACATTTCAATCAATTTCGAATGTGTGATACAAGTAGCGTGCGTTAATGCGAATATTATATGAACAAGTCACGATATAAAGTTAACCATTTAGCACGCAATTAAAAAACGTTAAAATTGCCTTGCTCATAAATTTCAAAAATTGTTACTATCAGAAAAATAATATGTACGCTAAAATATTCATATGATATGAAAGTACTGTTATATTTTTTATATATAAATTACGTGTTAAAACCTTAATAGGTACATTAAAAGTATATTTTCCCAAAAAACTCGGTAAAAGTACTCAATTTTTATATCGGCCACTGCCATCATGCCGGCAAAATAAATCCATTTTAATGTAATCGACAAATTTATCTACCAACGCGTTTTCTAATTTTTAACAGACGAAAACAAAAAAAGGCGGAGGTTATCAATTCGACACGTATAATATCTTTCTTTTTTTTTTATGGATGACCACGCATAACTTTTTCTAGAATAGTCCGGTTTTGATGATTATTTTTTTATTAGATGAGGTATTGTTGAAGAAAAATTCCAACCCTAAGGGTAGAAAATTGGGGATGATTGAATATTATCCACTGAATTTGCACCTGTGAGCCGATTTTTTGTAGAAATTTGGCATGTATGACAACTTTAGACTGCTCTACATGGTTATGACTGCCATTGAGCGTCTAAAGCCCCCGACTCACGTTCCAAAGCTGCAGTAAGATTCTGCTGGATGTGACGAAATCAAACAATTACAATTTGTGTATTTGTGTATTTGTGTAATTATTAATGATGGACACAAAAAATGGAAAAATATAAACATTTTAACGAAAAACCGACGAAAAACAAAACTGAAAAGCAAAAAATAAAAAAATAATTTAAAATAAAAACTAAAAAGTTAAAAATTAATAAAAGAAAAAAATTTAAAACACTGAAAAGCTAAAAATAAAAAGAATGGCTTTCATAATTTTGAAGTCGGTGCCAAGTTGTATTTGTTCTTATATATATTTTTGTACAACTTGGCATCGACTTCAAAATTATGAAAGCCACTTTTTTTTTGCTTTTCAGTGTTTTTAATTTTTTTTTTTTATTAATTTTTAACTTTTTAGTTTTTGTTTTAAATTATTTTTTTATTTTTGAGTTTTTTTTGCGCTTTTCAGTTTTGTTTTTGTCGGTTTTTTGCTCACATTATCGACTATTTCAGTCTTCAGTTTGCTCTTTTCTGGACTAATTATGGCATAAATCAAAAATTTATCATCAATATCGCTCACATCAATCATATTATTATGTTTTACCCATAAAAGATCAATGTTGGCAATTTACAAGGGTTAAAAATCTAATTATATTTTGTTGATATCAAGAGTTAAATCCTGGCTAATATTATTATAAAGGATAACAGTAATTTTTCCTTTGAGAAATAGAAGGCTTAATGTTAGCTTTCAGACTTTCATTTAGAAGCAGTTAAAATAATTAGAGTTGTTAATATTTCCAATTAAGACCCTCGTGTTTACTTTTAAAGGTATTTTAAAACTAATTACTGTTTGAAAACTAGGGAATCGTCTATAAATAAAACATCATCCTATAGCAGAATTCTCAAAGTCTGGCTTTCCATAATTTGTAAATTGGTATGTTTTTTATTATGTTTTATGCGAATAAGCACATGCCGGTTGAATTAACGTATTTTTAACGTTATAATAAAACCTAACCATTCTATAACGTTATAATAACGTGTTCTGTTTGTTGAAATACACACGTGTACATCTGGTTAATGAAAAACAGTTAGTTTAGTTATAACACATCATTAACTGAAAATACGTTATAAACACGTTAATTTTAGCGGAAATTCTAAATTGAATTCACGTTGGTATGTGATAGAGTCCGTATAACATCTTCATAATGATTTGATAAATTCTAAAGTAAAGCACAAAAACATTGTTACTTTACAAAAATAATTACGTTTTTTAGTTTAGTAAATTTTTATCTAAAACTCCTTGAAATAAATACAATGCAATAGCAAATCAATAAAACTACAAGACTCAGTTTCCCATAAACACACTACTACTCTATAATAATAGTATAGCTACATAGAATTTTGAACACAAAAAAGTCACTTAATTAAAAGATGTTTAGAGCCAAACAGCAAAGGCACTCAGTTTGGAAGATCAAAAGCACTTACACAAAAGCTTTTTATTATTATGAGTCGTGTAATAGCTTTAGGTTGGATTAAATATTGCAAAATTTATATTTAACTTTGATGTGATATTTTCTTTCATTTTTTTTAGTTGATATAAAAAAATTCAAACAAGTAGGATCAACTTCAAGTTTTTTCATTTGTGAAAATTTGTTCTTCATAAGAATAAACCTCGGTTAATCTGCAGATTTCATGTAATTTAATCAGGGGCTTCTGCAATTCTCATATTCCACAAAATAATTTTTCCGATAAATTTCATTATATATTCCTGTTTGTGGAAGAAAATAACAGGGGAAATGTAATTTTTAATTTCCAGTTTTAAAGCTGCAATAAAACTGTGCATTTAAAATAACAAATTTGATATTGATTTATTCAGGGATACATTTTTTACATAAATGGACTCCATAGAAATGTGCAGTAAAAATTTCAACGTGTTAAGAATCTCGTTAATCCATTTCTAATTAGTACTCATTGAGGTGAATAAGCACCCTTCTCTTTATTTGATTCTTTAAACAATTTTTTCATGCAATTCAGCTTATTTACATTTTTGCCTTCAAGCACTGCTTTAATTTAAAGCTTAATGGGCATTCATCCAATTACCCAATTAATTTTACTTCCTGGTGGGTCATCTTGGCTTCGACCAAATTCGGCTACACAGCAAGTATATGAGATATGAAATTTTGTACAGAAATTTTATTCTTCAAAATGCAGATTATAAGTCTAAATAATAACAGGTTATGGAACCAGGTCTGCTATGCATTATCAATTTTTGAAAATAATAGATTTCGAACTTTTCAGTGAGATAAAAAAAAATGTCCACCAACTGTAATTTTATATTAAACTTTTTCAGGCTAGCACTAAAAGTGCAGTATTTTAGGGCACGCACTAAAAGGGTTGCAGGACCACCACCTCAATCACCGATTTCAAGCAAAAAGTATGTGTATTTTTTGTTTGTCACACAAAGAAATCTGCATTCTATGTTTCAGTGACCTGAAAATTCTCAATGCAGACTACTTATTCAGAGTGCAGAATATTATAGTAGGTAGTGGCAGCTTATAGCTCTTTTATTTAAGGAAGCTAATCGTGAAGTATAGTGTAAAAGTGTAACCCATCTCAATTAATTTTTAAATAAAAGGAAATTAACTAGGATATACCTCGGATTATACATATTTACAGGTATACGAAGACACACGATTTACACAGGAGGCTGACGCTTAATCTTAAATCGACAGCGGCATATATTAATGTAGAAATTTTAGTCGATGCACAGTCAATAGAAGTTAATGTATGCCTGAGTATGAGAAATTTCTTCAAAGCAATCTTTTCTATTGATACCTCACAGTTCATTTGAGGTCTAAACCATCTGCATGTATGTTATACCTTTCTAGTGTGCTGCTTTTGTAGTAATCTTAAATAACTTTTTAGATATGCATTGTGGAAGAAGTACAATCGAAAACTCACTGTAACCTTTTTTAAATTCTAATATTTTTCAGCGGAGCTTTTCCTTCCCTTTTCTGAATATAGGACCCTTACAGTAGTTGTCTATACATATCCATATTATATCTCTTGTTTTTCCGTAAGTAGAAAAAATTTCTATATTTTAACTGAATTTGTGTTTAATTTTTTTTTCAATTTACCTTTTTTAATTTTTATTCATTAATTAATTTTCAGTTCAAGAAACGAAGTGAAATAACAGGGTGTTTGGCTCATTATGTATGTTACCGTAAAAGTGGATAATGCAGTGAAAGTATACAATTACTAGGGACTGTACACATTCACTAGACTGCTTAGGAAAAGTAGACAATTTACCTTTGAATCAGATAAAAATCTACTTTTACTAGTGAGAGTCTACAATACCTAGTGAATGTATACTTTTTCCATAGAGGGTAAGGAAAAGTAGGTTTGCCTTTCTCTTACAATGACATTTCTATGTTTGACATTTTCTAGTGTAAAATTAAAATTTCAAAATAAAATAAAGCAAATGCTAATTACATTAAGGGGTTAGGTAAAATTTTATTCCACTTTTCCTGGACGGTATCAGTGACTGTGAAAGAATATTTTTTATGTTATTATAAACTTTTACTGCCCATATCAGTAAAAGTATACATTCACTAGGAATTGTATGCATTTTCTAACAATACACTTTCTCGGTAACATAAATATGTGTACGGTCAATGACGTAAATTGGGCATTGACGTCAATGGCCGGACAATGACGTCAATGCCCATTTACGTTGGCCATTAACGTCATTGACCGGTAATTGACGTCAAAGCCCGTTAATGGTTGGCAATGATGTAAATATTTTCATATGATTGTAATATTTACGTCTTTGGCCGGTCAATGCCGTTAATGGCCAACATGGATTGGACAATGATGATATTATAGAATAATTACTATAAGGAACAGCAAAATGGCGATGCACTTCAAAAAATTATTTGTCATGCACGCATTTTTCCGTATAAATGACAGCAACTCGGCCTTTTTCAAGGCCTCATAAGTGTACAGAGATTTCTATTTAATTTAGACAAACGATCATTTTAGGGTGGATTCATGATTTGTCGTGTTTGCGTCAACCAAAGCGGCCCGGAGAAAAAATGTATTAAATTTAATTAATTCATTTTCCACTGTAGTTGCGCCAGCCAAAACTGAAAGAGTGATAGAATCTGTAGAATAGTAATTTCATCATTGTCCACTTTGTATTGGACATTAACGTCATTGCCCGCGCAAACATGTAAAAATCACATATGCAATTTTAAATGTCAACATTGTCCAAAATGCATGGTCATTGACGTCATTGGCCGGTCAATGATATTATTGTCCGGCCATTGACGTTAATGACCGAATTGTCAACATTGACCGTAACATATATAAAAGATAATAATAGATAATACTAGATGATAATAATAATAATAGTAGATATTACTAGCTTAAGGAAAACATATTTTGTTTTTATTTTCTGTTTTCAACAAGCCATATGATCGGAAAAAAAAACTTTATATCTAAAATCCATTGTTAGCAGCTTATGAATTATTAAATCAAGTTAAAAAATATTGAAAAATTTATAAGATATTAAATAATTTTTTTTAAATAAGCTCTTATAGGATGAATACTTAAATTGCTAGCAAAATAAAATAAAAAATCTACGAAATAAAAAACAAATTCAAAAAATTGTCGAAATGAGATTTTATATAAATATGGGGTATTCCATACCAAATCGACCACTTTTGACCCCGACCCGTTTTGATTTAGCTGAAAGTTTTTCATCTTTTTCTACCCTATGGAAAACGGTTTTCAAAATTTTTTCAAATTTTTTTAGCCAGCCCAAAAAAGTTATAAATTTTTCAAAAAAATGACTTTCTTATTTTCAAATAGCTATAACTTTTGCAAAAATTGACCTTTCGGAACCGCATTATATTGAAAATGTTTGTTTTTAAATGTACTTTTCAGAAAAAAATACAAGAAAATTTTAAGATGATAAACTTCATGAAATTTTTGCCGTTTTTGAGAAAAACCGTTATTTTCTCGAAGTTCGCCACTTTTTATTTTATTTTTTATTGTCTGAAAAAAAAACTTCAATTAATTCTGCGATTATTCCCCCTAATCCCAGAGCGGACCGATCTTGTTTTCTATGTTTTTATTCGATTGAAGAAAAATTTTTATATTTTCAAAATTAAAAATTTTTTTTTTCAAAAACTTTCAGCTAAATCGAAAAGGGTCGGGGTCAAAAGTGGTCGATTTGGTATGGTATATTCCATATGTAGTTAAACTTTCAATTTGAATTTAAAATTTTGTAATTTAATAAAATCAAATGCATTAAACCGTTTCGTCTGAAAGAAACAGAGTTTTCAAAAAAGAATGAAGGATAAAAGTTTACATTTTCAACATTTTATTAATTATTTTTATCCATAACTCGAAAGATGTTAATTTTAGACAAAAAATCTTAGAAACTACTTTTTATAATTCCGCTACAAAATGACTAAATTTTGAATGTCATTTGAGTTTTAAAAAGTCGTTCTTTTTATCACTAGCGATAAAATGAAAATAATATTACAATGTAAGATTTTTTTCTTGAAAATTTTCAATAAAAATAAAAAATACGATGTTTTTTTGCTCATTTTTTTTATATCTAGCACCGCTCTCGAGATATAGCTCATTCAAAATATTAAATTTTAGGAAAAAGCTCATTTTGCAACCGAATTGTAAAAAATCTTGTATGAAACCCGAGGTAAAAGTTTATATAACACGGCGCGTTGTCACTCCTGGTTATAAAAAGTATCACTTTTGCTTCTTGTTGCATAAATAGCTATTTTATTTAGACTTTAATTGATTTCACGATTTTTAAAATATTACTTACTTAACTATTTATATTATTTGTAATTATGTAATTTTGTAATTCAAAATGGCAAGGAGGGAGAAGTTTGATTTTTAAGCGGACGTAAATGAATTGATTGTAAGAATTGTGTGCTAATGGAATTAAGAGTTAATTTTAATTAATTTTTTTACATTTTAATTAGAACCGAAAATAAATACTATCAAAAGCAAGCAATGATTTAGAAGAAAAACTCAAATGGAAGTCATAAATGAAAAATTATAAAAGTTGGATTTGAAACAAAATTATAATTAGCAGATTGGTGAGAGTTTCAAAATACTATAATTGAAAATTAATTCCCAGGAACAACGAAATTTAAATTGATAGCGGATCATAATATTCTTTAAAAAAGTTATTATCTTTAAATTAGTATTTTCAATTTGTTCGATATTTATTCGGACATTAGAAAATTTATCGAGCTAAAATTAAAAGCTAAAACACATTATAGTCCAGGGAAATTATACTTTTTCTAAGAAATAAGTGGCGGAAAGCTGAATTTTTGAAGAAACGTTGCTCTTGTGGTGCTAAATAAGAACTGAAAGTTCTCCATCGATCCGAGTGCCGCTAACAATTCTCTTCGGGGTCAAAGGTTGTAAAAATAGGTTTTCTGCAAATATCTTTTTATCCGTTACTTTTATGGAAAAAGTACAAGAGATCAAATGTGTAGCTCTTAAAATTGCCTACAAAAAACATATACATCTTTTTTCTGTGCAATTAACTGTTTCGACAAAAATTTAATTCGTAGAGTCAGAATCAGAAGAAAAGAAAAAAGCACGTTTTTGTAAATGTAATTTTCCCAATAGATCTAATCCACATTGTTTTAAATCAAAAACCATTCGTGGTTTTTCAACAACATATTGAACTGCAGCACCTTCTTGAGATATTTTCAAGATTTTAAACAATCAGAATGATACAAAATGATGGAATGATAACAATTCGCTGTACAACTGCCTTTGCAATTTCATCTGAATGGTTTTCTACTGCTTTTTGAAGAAATTATGACGATCATTTACTATTTTTTTCATTTTCTCATTCGTTTTTTTACCACATTTAAAAACAACATTTAAAAATACGTGCCTTGTACTCAACCTCAAAGGTAGAATTTTTGAAAAATTCTGACTACGAGTTGAATTATTGTCGAAACAGTTAATTGCACAGAAAAAAGATTTAAATATTTTTTGTAGACAATTTTGGGAGCTACAAATTTGATCTTTTGTACTTTTTCTATAAATGTAACGGTTAAAGAGATATTCGCAGAAAACATATTTTTACAACCTTTGACCCCGAAGAGAATTGTTAGCGGCACTCGGATAGATGAGGAACTTTCAGTTCTTATTTAGAACCATAAAAACAACGCTTCCGCAAAAATTCAGTTTTCCGCCACTTATTTCCTAGAAACGCCTTTTTTTGATGAAAATTAATTTTAGAAAAATTGAAAAATTTGAGTTTTTGGGAGACATTTTTGATGAAGAAGTCGACCCGAAGAAATAATGCCGATGAACCGTGAAAAATGAAAATAAATTGGAATATTACTTTAAAAATTAGTTTTATTATATTTTCAATAAATAATTGCGAATCAAGTTTAAAAAGAATTTTTTTAAAAAAAGCAAAACAATTATTTTAATTGAAAATTTAATATTTGCAAAGTTAAAATTGTTTGCGATAAGTATTACAAAGTTCATAAAGAGGCATCATACTTTGATTGAAAATAATTCATTATTGGATTTTGCTTGAAATAATTAAATTTAATAATATTAGATATTTTACTAGATTTTTGTGATTTAGATGCACCCTGGGATTATTATTTAATATAAAAACAAAATATTTTGATTGATTTTTTATATTAAATCCAAAAATTTAAAAAAATCGATCCTCCAGAAAAATACAATAAGAAAATTTTGCCCGACTAATGTAAAAAATATACATAGGTTTCTTTCGGAAAGCAATGGCAAACCATCGAGGTAATTTGCCAAGACAGCCATAATAAGGTCACGGCGCTTCTGTTAAGAAGCATGCAACAGAGAGAGAAAGAATTTTTACAAATTCCTTTCAAATAAAATTAAATTAAATTATAAAACTAAATAAATAAATTAAAAATAATTGTAAAATAAAGTATTATACAAATTCCAAATATTAAAATATCCAATTTAAATTTCCAACATTAAATGGGAAAGTAGGTAAATCTAAATAACTTACAATTAATTCCTATTAATATTTCAAAATTCACTTCAATCTATTATAATTGATCAATCCAATTATTAATTACTACAATCCAAAAAATCATTTTGGTTCAAAAATAATGCAATCTGTTCAAATATTATGGGACATTTTTCAAATTTTAAAATAATTATACTACTTAAACTTACGCGAAACCAAATTACACTTTCTTGGTCAAAATTCAAAATTTCTAACAAAATCCTAATATAAATCAAAAATTAAAAAGACAAATCGGTCTCCACCGATCACGTGGTCTGGTTTCTCCACCTTGCTGTTGCCACCTTAATAAGTAAAACTTAAGTTTGTTCTATAATTCTGTTTCTTATGCCCATCCATTCCGGATGTAGGCCATCAACTGACTATTTTAGCAAAAATGCCCAAAAATATATCTTGGATTTTTAGATTATAGCCAATATCATTCCAAGTCAGCCAGTATAGGCTTTATACCATATTGCTGTATTTTTTTATAATTGGGCGAAATTATTAATTCTTTCTTATATTTTATAATTTACCAACCAAATATTGAAACCTAGAAACTGCGGTAACTAGAGTTTCACCTTTTTTATTAAAATTCTCAAAGTTTACATTATTTACACAAAAGAAAACGTCATTAAAATATTAAAATCGAATGTGTTAGGTGTGTTGCCTAATTTAGAATTTTTATAAGTTTACATTTTAGTTTATATAATATTATAAATTTATTTCAATTTTAATGCGATTTTGATAAAATAAATAAAGAAATAGGTACTGCATAGGAACTATTCAAAATAATTCGAAAAATTAAATGTTGTCTGTCAACAACACGTAAATTGCGATAGTAGGAAACCGCCTAATTTCAAATCAATTTCATTGGTTAATATTTTCGGTTTAGTACAAATTCTTACTCGGTTCTTTAAAGAATTGGACTATAGGTATAAATTTGACTGTTTAATAGTATAAATAAATGTATTAATATGGTAATTTTCATATTTAAAAATTTTTCGCAAATGTTGATTATCTACGAGATCGCGTGTGTTCATTTTCCGTGTATCCAATATATTTTTGGGAGTGTTCACATGTTCCCAGAATTTTCTGTTTAATTTCGCGGTATTTTCTTTTCTGAATATTTAAAACTTAAATTTTCAAACGTTTCTGAAATTTATACTTACAGTGGACTTTATTTGTGCAACTAAAAAAAATTATTGCTCTTAAATTTCTATATCATGGCTGATGATTAACGATTATGATTCTACTATATTAATGATTCAAAAAAATCGTGCAGAGGATTTAAAGAGATATGATAATGTGCACTTAGTGCTCTCTCTTTCCGAAAAACTTGATTTGTGAAAGTTTTTTTTGTAATAAATGTTAAAAGAGCAGCAATTTTACAAAAGAATTTAAAAGCAACTCCTGGTAGTTCATAGTAAGATCGCATTAAATGCAACCCTCCATTACTCCGGTATCCTTTATCCTTTTTATGTTAACCTTTAGAAATGCAAATTAACTTTTAGATTTTTAGCCGAAGTTACTTATTGCTTTACTTTTTGTAATTTGTAGTTTTAAAAAAATTCCACTTAGTGAAAATTGTAAAAATTCGATTTGTTTCAGAGAGGAAGCTTTCTGGGTAAAAAAAGTTCTAAAAATGTTAGTCACGCGATTCCTTGCATTAATGAAAATTTTGTGTTGATAAATGAATTAAGTGCGGCTGATCGTCAACTCAAAGTTGTTTGATGATTTAGCTATTTTTTACGTTCGTTTGGATGGAAGCTCAGTTTTGAGTGTCCGACTCTACATAATACAATATCCAAGTACCATTACAGTCATAATTGAAACGGTGCGGTGATTTGAATCCTCTATGAGCCATGCTTTATCGTGGGATGAAATATGTATGTGGGCTGTAGGCACATAGTACTATTGGGTTTTGAATAAATTGTTAAATTGCCTAATTTCGTTTCAACATCAATTTTCATTAAATCATATTTTAAGTTGAAAGCTTCCCGTTTTGTTGTGTTGCTATTATAGAAAATATGATTATAAATATTTTCTTTTGTTGCTTCATAACAAAAGTTGCAAATTGTACAACTGATGAATGCGTTCCAAAAATAGTTGCTGGGGATAATATAGGGCACGTCCGGTGACGTCACTAGGTGAACCGGGAGTATCCTTTCTAAAGCATCAGGATTATCGATAAGGACTCCTAAATGTCCCAATTACTTTTTTATGTGCGTCCAATTAAGGTATAAAGGTGTCATTACGCGATAATTCATTAAGGCTTTTAAGCGATTTAAAAAGAAAATTAACCCAGTTTAAAAATTTTGTTTACCTCAGCGAAATATTAAATTCAAAATTTTGAAAAACTGATTTTTCTTTGACAAAACTTACAACAAAGGCGGCTAACGGAAACAAAAATGTTTTTCGTTTTTATCAATTCACCGAAAAATAGTTTAAAGCTAAGGAAGTATTTTTGTTATTTTAATTTTCTTTTAAAATTTTTTGTCTTATTTCTTAGAGGATAAAATTGACTCACCTTTAAAATTTTCACCAAAACCCTTCAAAAAGCACCACACACTAGTAACAAAATTTGAGTCCTTGCAAACATTATATACGAGAAAACTAATGCACCGCTACAAACTAGGACCTACGTCAGCGAAAGTCGTTTTTCATGTTTCAGGAGGAAATTTTGTTACGTGAGTCGCATCCAAATGCAAGGTGAAAACTCGGTGTGGGGCGCATTATTCCGGTTTTCCTCGCAATTGAGACGAATACGGAATGTTTGATTAAGGCATTCTATTGATGTGTCTAGAAACATTTTACAATATTTCACAGGAATATTGTGTCTAAACTGTAAAAACGTTCGATACCAATTTATATTCAATTAGGCTTAAAATATTAATTAGCCGAAGCCTGCTGTGTTGATTGTGTACTAAATAATAAAAATCCGAAAAAGAGCCGCGTTTTAGTTAACGAGAACATTTTTCAAAAATCAAATTAAAACAATGCTATAATTGTGTTACGCGAAGAGCGACCCTCTTATAATGGGATTATTTAATTTTTTACATGGTTGATTAACACAATTTTTCTTGTCTTTGCATTTCCATTATTTGCTATTTAAATTTTTAAACCTAAATTTCGCGTTCACGCTGACGCAGTCGTTCACTATCATCGTCTGTTCAAAACTGTTTTCGTTTATAAATTCGTTTGCACTTGGGGAATTACGGTTCAATAAGTAATATTTATCATTTAATCAATTCAAATCCGAATTTAAATTAATTAACTATCCACAGTTTAATGTAACTTCCGATCACGATACAAACAATTAGCATAACATTATAATTTCGTATAAATAGAATAATAATTCTAAACCACTTCGAAATATCAGTTCTAATATAGTTGTGCAATTGCTTATTTTAAATTGGATTACGTTAATTATAGCCAAATTAACTTAAAAACACAAATTCGTGATTTTAAAGCTTGGACAGCTTCAGGGATGTTTTTAAAAATCTCAGATTCGTACTTTAGGATTTTTAGAAACTTTAATAAGTACGTGGACTAAGGGATCCATGCTTTTTGAATTCTGGCAGCCAACAGGAATGTTTTGGCCAAAAACTTTTGTTATTTTCTTTAATTTGTCTAATAGAGCTAATAGAGCGAAATTTATAACAAAAACCGTAAATTTAATATGATTTTAAATATATCAGCTTCTATAACAATGCACAAATTGCCAAACTATACCAAAATAACGGTTGTATGACAAATTCAACCTTATGGAAACCCCAGTCGAATAATCGCATTAAGCTTAATATTCATAGAATTTAATGTTTATATTTGTAATTTATATTTATACAGCGATCCATAGAGGCCATGCTCTTTCCAAACCAATGTGTTATGGCGTTTTAAATCAATGTGCTTATATATGTTACGGGCAATGACGTAAATTGGGCATTAACGTCAACGCCTGTTAACGGTGGGCAATGATGAAAATATTTTCATATCATTGTAATATTTGCCTCTTTGGGCCGGTCAATGACGTTAATGACCAAAATAATTTAGACAAATGATCATTTTAGGGTGGATTAATTAAATTTAATTAATTCATTTTACGGTAGATCCGTTATTTGCTGTAGCTTAGCCAGCCAAAACTGAAAGAGTGATAGAATATAGAATCTGTAGAATAGTAATTTCAACATTGTCCAAGTTGTATTGGATATTAACGTCATTGCCCGGGCAATGATGTAAAAACCACATATACAATTTTAAATGTCAACATTGCCCAAAATGCATGATCATTGACGTCATTGGCCGGTCAATGACGTTAATGCCCAACTAAGCTGGGCATTGAGTTTATTGTCCGGCCATTGACGTTAATGGCCGAATTATCAACATTGACCGTAACATAAAATGCCCACTTCCCTACCCAGAAATTACAAATATAACCGTTTTTGAATAATACTGATAATTTCATCAGACCGACAGATTGATATAGATATAAAATACAAATAGATCAGAACTCAGGTGCCATAATTCCTGATGCGATTCCGGACAAACTAAAACTTTATTTCTAACCGGCTTTTCTCAGAAGGCAAATGCAAACTACTTAGTTTTAATTTTCTGAGTAAATCTTTTCAGTAAAATCACTCAATAAGTTCGTAGAATAACATATAGATAGCAGCAATAATGAGTAATCCATATGATTTTTAGATAGTACCTATCTTCAAACGATTTGTTTCCAAATTTCATGGAATTCCGACCATTAGTTCACAAGTTACAATGGTTTTAGCGAAACATACATGTGCAATATTTAAAACATTGCAATGGAACAGTCTAAACATCTGAAAAATCTGAAAAATTACACAAGTAGCGTCACTAAAGCCACTGTAACTTATGCACGAGCATACGATAGCATGTGAGATGCTGCCTTAATCTCCTACGTCTGTGAAGGGTGAAATTACCATGACATGAAAATTTTAAGGTAAATTAGGTACTTAACCCGCTGTGGCATCGAGCGGTGTCTGGTTCAATAAATTGAAGAAGGAGGGGATTTTGGGGAAGAGAGCAAGAGCGGAATGGGAAGTTGGGATTATTAGATACAGGTTGAGAAACTACTCAACTGACTTCAACTGAAAAGCTGATACGTCCACACTCAAACCCTGCTCATCGTTCGCTGAAGGCTAAGTGTAATGAGAAAGCTAAAGGAATTTAAAAAATAATGAACAACAGTTAGTGAAAAGAGAATTTATAAGAGAGAAAAGAGGAAGAAAAATTATGGTGGTACAGATTTTCTTGTCTTGAGTCTGATAGAGAGAGATCGTCAATAGCCTAGTGTGCCAGCTGAATAACTGCTGACACTAAGGTATACCCAGTTTGAATCCGAAAATAATCTAAAAAATTTTATGATTGTTCCGTGCTTCAGAAACTCATCATGCTCATGATGAGAGACTCATGTTGACTCATCAACAAGAAATCCAGAGTTACCGGCACATCTGAGACGAGCCCAGCAACCTGCCTCAGATGTAAAGCAATTAATATGATCACAGACTTGTGACTTCGGCTATGTCTTTGATAGAAAACAGTCCGAGATCAAAGCAAAGAGGATTTATCTTAACCTAAAAGTGGAAGAAAAAGAAGAAGACGCAGTAAGAGAAAAATGGTGGAAAGGTATCTGGAGTAAGATATTTAGGGATCCGGTGGGTGTAGATTTAGGTTTGTATTTCCCTAGGTTGGAGACTAGAGAGTTGTCGATTTCATGGCTTCTTTCGTCTAGTTTATCTGTCAGCTTTTTTATGAATTCGCTTAGGAGATCTATAATGGTTTCTTTCTGGAGATAACGAAAAAATGTTTTGGATTACCTTGATCCAATACATGTCTGTTGGAGGTGAAAACCCAAGCCGGGGCTGCGTAGGTGAATATCGGTCTGATGAGTGACTTATATTAAGCGAATCTTGGTGTTGGCTTCCAGGATGAGTGGTTCTATTGCTGAGATGGCTCTTCGTGCTTGGGTGTTGATGGAGTCAATCTGTTTGACCCAAGAGAGGTTTTCGTGGAATAAAATTTTCCCTGGAAAACCCAGGAAATCGTCTTGGCAAATATGGTCACATCGTCGCATTCCCAAAGGCATTTTGTAAACATAATGGCCACGCTTTTGTCAAAATTTACTTCGATACGCCAAGTGCGGTACCAGATTTCCAAAGCGTTCAAAGCTTCTTGGATGCGTCTGATGACAATTTGTGGGCGAAGCGAGTAACCAAAGTTGAGTTATTGTCTGCATAGAATGCACCAATATTGCTTTCCTTTTAGGTACTGATGAACTGATTCCTTCCAACTTGACCCTGAACTTCCTATTCTTCAGGTAGGAGACCATTAGCTTCACTAGTGTTGACGGTATCTTTGCTTTGATCATTTTAAAGATGAGACCTCTGTGCCAAACTTTATCGAATGCTTTTGATTCCTTCTTGTTGAGCAGTGGAGTGACCAGAACGAAAACCAAACTGTTTGTCTTGGATGACCTTGAAATCTTCTAATGCCTCGTTTAATCTTGTTAAGATGATTCTTAAGTTAAGGTAGTTCTGTGGAAATATCTTTCTTTTCCCAGGCTTGTGCAGTACTATGATGTCTGTAACTTTCCATCTCTCTGGGAAGTGCTTTAGTCTAAGCACTGAGTTGACCATTCCTGTTATTGCCATGATGGCTTTCTTCGGGAGGTTTTTTAAGGCATTATTCGAAATGCCGTCTGGACCGGGTGCTTTTCTTCTTTTGGTTCTTTTAATGACTTCTTAAATTTCTTCAAAGTAACGGGTTTGAGAAAAGTCTTCATCTGCTTTTTGATCTCGGCAACTAGATCAGGGTGTGGCTGCTTGTTTTTTAGGCTGAACTGGGATTCGATGATATCGGCAAATGCTTTGGCTTTATCTAAGTCGGAGTGAGTTACAGAATGGTCAGAATTTTATAAAATTTGGACACTTATCGTTTGAAAGTTGGTACTACTTAACTAAAGATCATATTATTATGGATTTGTCATGGTGGCGCCATCTATCACTTGCTATCATAAGCATCATTATTAATAAGTGGGAGAAATAGGAGCTGTTAAGGTCATGCTATTCCTTACATTATAATTAGTTTTCCGATCGATTTATTCCTGACTACGATTTCATGTTGTTGAAAGTTTTTAATTTTCAATGTTAACTCTCCCTCATTTAATATATTTTTATATTAAAATACTTACAAATAATAACGTAATCAAGATTGTTTAGCAGTTACGGCACTAGGGGGTGGCCAGGGTGGGCCTGTTGATTGGATTGCCCACCCCAAATAATTTGTGCCCACCCATTTAAAAGCACCGTCACCGTTGTTTAGTCTAATGTTTAATATATGTATTAGACATGGTTTAATGCCATATATCACCCTCAAGTTAACTTCACCGAGTGAATCAATCGTGTAATATCTTAATTAATTTGTTAAAATCATTCAAAGTAAAATTAAATTGTTATAAAGTACAACAACTATAATATATATAGTTGTTATATTATTAACCCTTCAGTCCACTGGTGTAGCCTATGAGGCTTCATTTGTATGGTATAATATAATAAGTAATTTATTCTGAAATATTTCAACACTAAATATTTAAAAAAATTAAATTCAACAGAGTAACTTGAAGCTTCATTAAATATTAACAGTCTATTAAAAATATTAATGCACCTATTAAACTTAAGTTTAAATCTAAAGTTAGCTCAAATTTGATGAAATCAGCCTATAGCCCTGCCGTTGTGAAATTATAATCTCGATTAACATCTACATTTTGCTTACATTTGTGTTCGAAACTTTATTTTAATCATGAAAATGTTCATCAATACTCAATTTATGTTTTTCACTTCTTTCCACTTCCATTCGCACCAATCATTATCTCGCAAATTTTATATTCGTGTTTACAATATAATATCATCTCCAAAAAAAAACTTAATTAAAGACAAATTTACACAATTATTCTGGTATATACATAATATAAATTAAGTTGTCGTCTAGAATTTGAATAGAATTTTCAATTAATCGCTTCACTTGGCGTCATTGTTACAGACTATGAAGTTAATTCTAACGTTAATTACAAACTCGTTAAAAATCAATTTAACAATCTTTTATGTTAAAATTATTAAATTTTTGACAATAACCAAACGCGCTGTTACCATTAATATAATAATTATTAAATTGCTTTTAGACGGAGAAATCGCGGTTACAAGTTAATTACTTAATTACATTCATTATTATTGATTAAATGTTAAATTTCATAATTAAATTGAAGTTCAAAATAGTTAACGTAATTTTACTTTCATCGAGTCGACCTCTGTTGGTGAATTCTTCAATCTGCATAGAAAATTTCAGAAGTTCTGTAGACATGAGGTCACATGACATTTATTGATCCAAAATGTACAATGAAAACTTTGTTCAAGCATAATAACATCGATAGTTACCAGAATAAACAAATTGTAAATACCAGAAAGTAAACAAAATAGTGATTCATCAATAAACGTAGTTGCTGTTCTTATCGATGGATGGAGCTAATCGGAAGTAGCGGAATCGAGGGTTAACAAGTTTGTCTGGTATTTTATCAAATATCCAAAAGTGATGATTTGATATAATGGACGGCAAATTTAATAATTTTTATAATGGTAATTTATTCATTTATTTATAGTTGACCTTAACCATAGATTTACTTCCATGGATCCAATAATTCTATGGAAATAAATTTTTGATGAAGGATGACAGGAGATTTAAAAACTGAGCCTAAAACTCATATGAGTAATATAATAAACTTTTTGGCCTTTCTTCAGGTCATCTTTTGCATAGATTACGGGACATCAGCTGTAGAGGTTCCTGACCAGATAAGGTATTGATTTGTTGATTAACTTTTTCCCCAAATTGCACTTAGTATGTTCTGAAAGTGATCCAGCCAGAAAAAAGATACACTTTTTGGAATGATTTTCTTGCTTCACAGCTCTACTTTGGCTCTTTGAAACAATCAAGCTTCTAGAGACTACCATAGAGTAGATGGATTTGTTTTTTTGTTGTTTTTTTGCTGCTTATTAAAACTTTCTGTCGATTGTATATAAGGTAATACCGGTCTTGTCTAACCTGTTTTGCGTCCAAACGGTTTTGTGTCTAAATAATTGTGTTGAAACGGCGGCGTCCAAATATCTTAAACCGTAGTCCATATGGACCAATCTTGGTTTTCAACATTGACCCAATATTACGCCAACATTTATGCTACATGGGAAGTGTTTGGCATGCCGTCTACATGTTTTAGAGCTAAAGAAACTGCTTCTGCAATAACCTCACGTTACGCTTTAGATATGCATTGTGAAAGATTCATTGCTCTAAAAGTACTAAAAAGTCTTCCGCTTTAGAGCGTCTGGTTTGGATGGGGAGAAGGAAGGAAGGACCATATATTTCCACATTTTTTGTCAAATATCTCGAAAATTTTGTAAGATACAGCAAATACAACCCTGTACAAAATTAAAGGCCGTTAAATTTTTACAACAAAAATTTTATAAAATTTTTTTTGGAAAACTCAATAGGCTAAAAGCTATGGAAGGGAACAATTTTGATAATTTGATGGAGATGCAAACACACTCATTGTTGTATCTGAGATTACTGATGAACAAAAAAAGGAACGATGACCGATTCATCTGATTTACTTACAGTCAAATATGTAAAATGAAGATGAAGACAGAATTGATAAGAAGAGAAACGACGAAAAGAAATATAAAAAGTAAGAGAAAGAGAAGTGTAAGAAGAAATTTTAATTTGTACAAAAATCTGATAAATTTATCAATTAACATTAAAACTTTGATACTTTGTTTTAATTCATCCTGTATATTCGTCCCGTTACATAAAAAATAATGTAGTTTAATAGCATCGTAAAATTTCTTAAAATATTACATCCGCATTTGGTCATTGTAAATTTCTGCAAAAACTCATAAGTTTGTTTGTCACTATTAATTTCTTGAAAAATTACACGCTGTTATTCAAAATTTTCTAAAAAAGCACCTACAAGTTGCGACTAATGCGGATAGGAATGTAAAAATTTCCAACTCGATTCCAACTCGGCAATGGACAACTCGTCGACCGGTCGACTCGGCGACGGTTAACTCGGCGACAGGTTAACTAAGCGACAGTCAACTCGGCGACGTGCGACCGGTAAATTCTAAAGAAAATGATCTATATCTGTTAGTTATTCTGAAATACAAATATATGTAGTATTTTATATCAATTTTCAGTATATAATCATTTCTAAATTTCTAAATAAGTTTTAAATATTTATTTATTTAATTTAAATAAACAAACCTAAAATTAAAACATGCAGTGCATTCAGAGCCGTCTTTACCCTATTAGATGCCCTTGGCACTTTTGGATAATGGAGCCCCCATGACTGTGATATGACAGACAACTATTTTATTAACAACAGGCAAAAGGGGTAGTCTCTATAAAAATTTTTGGAAGTCGACAACAAGTTTTTCCAATTTTCACTATGTAAAAATAAAGAAATGCAAGCAATCGAACCCGGGCTGTTGTAAAAGTTTATTAATCGAAAGTTTAATTTAAAAGAGAAAACTTTAGTTCAAGGAAACCTTGCATTCAGACAGTTATCAATAAAAATCAATCTAGAAAAAGAATTTATTTATTTAAGTAAACAGCGAAAGTTGAAAAATTCGAAGTGTTTATACGGCGAATTATGATAAAAAAAATCGCGTTATCAGTTAACAAGCATTGATTTGAAAAATTGAATCAAGAATAAAAATGAATTGTCTGGGCAACAGATTGATAAAGATAACAAATATAAATAAGTTAGTTTACGATTGAATCCCACCGGGGAAGGTCGTGTTGAGTTGACCCAAAGCTCTCGAAAAGAGAGATTGTGCGTGTGTGTGCTCTAGAAAGTACGGGCATACATTAACTAAGTGAATTCAAAAATAAAATCTTTAGAACAACCAAAATAAATTCAATTTAGAACGAGAACCAGTTGGTTTTCCTTTTGGACAATTAGTTTTGGAAGAAGAAGTGGGAAAGAAATTTATTTGGAATTGGCAAGGACAGTTTCATTTCACGTGGAGAGGAAGGAGGAGATCCCGCAACCCATTTAAGTGGACCCATGTGGGTTAAAACAAAAGAAGCAGATAGGAATAAGAGAAGAATATAGACACCGGTTTGCATAAAACTTAACATTCTAAGTTTTCTAAATTTTAAAGTAAGAAGAAGAAACAGCATTTAGTGAAGAGATTCCACCCGTCAAAGAAATTAAATAAGATAATAGAAATAGAGAAAACTTCAGTTAGCTGCCCGTTTGCGGACGGACTTTCCAGCTAGTATTATAATATCATTGAAAAAATGCATTCATTTTCAATAGTTCTCAATGCTTTAACATTTTATATCAGAAACCAAAAATTCATTAAAACTTCCCCCCTATATATCTTGTAATCTATGGGGTTTACCAAAAACATGTTTCAGACTATTTTTGCAGAAAATTTAAAGGAATTTAATTTTTGAGGATAGCTTTTAGTTGTTGATCTTGGTACCGATAGAATGAAGCGGAGTTCAGCCCTTGTCATTCACTGTGAAAAAGTATTTGTCGCCGTAACAAAGTCGTTTAGGTATAACCTCAACAGAATTTTTTGCAGCTACAACAAATTTTATGCTGCCACAACAAATCTTTCTTTGTTTGGAAAAAAAATTTTGTTCTGAACATAAAAAACTATGTTACGGTAGCATAAAATTATTTGTTGTCACAGCAAAAAAAACTAGGTTGAAGCTACTATAGCTACTAACAACTTTGTTACAGAGACAAATTCTTTTTTCACGGTATTATCTTGTTGCATTGCATTATTAATATTCAATAAGCTCTGTAGCTGTTTAATATTCATTAAAATAAACTGATTGCGTTGAAATAGTTTAATAATTAAATTTAAATAATATCGGAACACTGCAGCCTTTGGATAAGGACTCATGTTTACATCGAGATAACAACTCCATAGTAACGTGTCATGGAAAACGTACTTCCTATTCCCTTGATCACTATTTATAGACTTGTAATAAATAGTTGAATGCTTGTAACTTATAACTAGAGAGCGCATTTATATGCGCTTAAGAAATATAATACAGTTTTCTTATGCGGGTAAAATATAACGCATTTTTATTATATGAGGATTATGTAAATTGATCGATTTAGTTAGCTACACCTGATATCATGTGTTTCGAATTTTGGATTCTCATCAGGTAAACCTGATGTATAATAATACTAACCCAAACTGTTAGTATACAATTAAATTCAAATGATATTTGAAATTAATTGGTAACCAGTTAATTTGACCCTTGTATCCACTTTTCATGAAAAGTATATTATGTTTGTTTCCATGTACTACGTATTATGTTTCTATAAAAAATTAAAATTCAGCTTTCTATGCTACAACAAATAAAACATGTAAAGGCATACAAATCCGCTCTCTAAGTACTTATAAGCTAACGTGATGTGCTGATTAAATATGCAGGGTTGCTACATATTGTGAGAAAAAGTAATAAAATAAGTAAATAAATAGATAGCATAGGCTAATAATAGTTCTTAAATTGTTTTCCAAATATTTTCGAAAAACATCAAATAATCTTGTTTAGATGCTACCGGTGCGGTGTGAAGGAATAAATTTCCCAAAGTTGTAGGCTGAAGAAAATTATCTAAGATGCTGTCTTTATTTACAGTCTTTGCAGTCTTTCTCTGAAGTGCGAAAATCTCGTTAATCCGTTCACTTCCACCTATGCGCGACTCGCATTTACGTCTAACCAAACCAAAATCAAAATTCATTTACTTAAACGAACCCAGGATGACTTACTAACAAATATAATTACTTGAATGGTTTATCGTTACTTTGTAAGAGAAAAGTCTGTAAAAAGATTTTTTTTCACTTTTTTCTCATTCTGTGACTGACTTACGAAAATCAGATCTATCGATTGCAGTAATACCTGGATACGAATCACGCTGCTTCTTAACTCGGCCCTCCAGTGAAAATCGACATGCTGCAGTTTAATACATAACATCCTGGCACTGGACTGTCAAGATATGGCAATGAGCCCGCTGGAATGCTTAAAAGTTGTACTTGCCTTCATCTTAAAATATATCCATTTTTATTTCTGGACGTTGTCCAGAAATTTGCAATGTAGATTTTAGTTGTCCACAATAAATATTCTGAATAATATAACATTAAAGCTAGTTTTTCTCTACATGATTCCAATACTCTGAAATTTTGTAATTCAGGACAAAATTTTTCGATAGCTTGATAAAATTATACTGAATCCGTAGCTAGTTGCTCTATGGAGCAACGCATATATAACTAGATGTAACCATAACATGATCCGCAAGGTATTACTGAGATTACGAGATTATTTCCAAGAAATTTTTTATCATCGGGCACAGATTAACCCGCAGGAGGATATGTATTAAGATATTAATGGACACTGGAGGGTATTCCATACCCCCCAGACCACCCGGTTTCACAAACTGAAATTGTGTGTTTATGATCTGTGATCAACTTTATTAAGTAGAAACCTTAAGGTAGAATTTTCTGAATTTTCCTTCATTTGAAACCGAGAGAGGGGAATCATCAGTGAAATCTAGCCTACAAGAGAAGAGAAATCAGAGAAAACAGCCCAAAGCTTTAAAACCTGAAACTTTTTAAGTTTTCAATTTAAGCTTAAAAGACCCAAAACAATAGGGATAAACCGGGGGGTCTGGGGGGTATGGAATACCCTCTTGTGCAAGGTTTTTTTTATTTGCGAATTATTTAGTAGCCAATGCTGTAGGGCCTGCAGAGTAGGGTATTCCATATTTCCAAGACAAGAACGGTCATATCACAAATTACTCTCTTCACAGCCTATTCTGCCCACTGCAGAACAATCAGTCTCTTTCTCCAAGAGAAACGTTTTAGCATTTAGAACCCAGGGTTTCTTAACCAGGATTGGGGAATGCCTGTAACCATGTTTTTAATACTTCTTAGCGTCAAACATCAATCCAGGGCGCCCTGGATTACGTGCCCTCCGAAGCACGGAAACGGTCATATAAAGATTTTAAACTCTCCGCGGATGAAAATTATTTAAATATGTAAGTACGTTATATTATTCATTCAACAATAAAATTCCAAATTAATGTAGAGCGGAAAGTGTTAATTCCCGAGCGATGAAGTCGCGAGTGGATTATTTTTTTCAAATTCTATGAAAATAGTAAATTATTAACCTGTTAGCTAGATGACATAAAAAATTAAGTAATTATAATTATAAAATGTTTCCGTTTATTTAAATAAAATGTTTGCAATCATTATTTTTCGCCCGTCCAAGTGCGGCCCCGCCCATAATATAGTGTCGGCCCGCCCAAAAGAATATTCGTTCCAGATAATAGTAACCTCGCACGCAACTACAGTTCATTTATATTTAATTACCCGAAAGGAACGAAACCGATTTTAACCAATTAACAAACAAAGTTTTATAAAGATTATTTAATAAATGCGAGCTGGACACCTGACAAATCACTTAAAGGACACCCGCACAAAGACGAAGTACTTGCTTACAATGGCCCAAGGTGTAATATTAGCGACCTCTCTCTTAAAGCTTTATATGTGTTGTTTTTAAAACATTTCCACCTCAATTTACTATTTTGAAGTTCTTTTCAAAATTTTACGCATTTATTCGAAAAGCGTCCTGGGGCTGGAGTCCCACTGCGCCTCAAGGTAAATACGCCACTGAGCGAGCATATTATAATCTTATTAAAAGCTCTGTCAGAAGAACAGAAAAACTGAGATGAGTCATAAATATGGAACGAATTAAAATAAAATAAAATATAATAATAAATAGTATCGATTAACCAATCAAACCTTTAATTATACTTGTTTTATGTTTTCCAACTAGACCGACCGACTAAGAAGCGGGTAATCGCAGTTCAAATCTTGACCGAGTCGCAAATGCTGCTGTAATCTTCATGCTAAGATAAATCTATGAGCTAGAGGGAAGGCAACTGTAAGCCATCCCATTAATTAAATATTCTAGCACGTTATTTTGTCTTCGGCCAAGATTTAATGGGCGGAGCCGGCCGCAGTTGCCTTCTAGAAGTGCTACAGTTAAGATCATGTCATAAGTTTATTTTAATTTGGATTTTGTTAATTATTATAGCGGAATTAAATTTTAAAGCAGATTCTTGCCATTTGAAAGCTGCCGCGTCGAAATGATTGTGTCAAAACAATTGAGTTGTAACGGTCTAAACCCAATTTACCTATATCCAAAAGTGTTTGGTTTTGGAAATAGAGCCCTTTGTAATTAATGTGTTTAAAATTTGTATTTCAAAGTAGAACTTTCAAATTTATCTAATCTTCTTAATTCAAAATTGGAACATATAAGAAATGAGGAAATTATAGGAAGAATTTATATACAGAAAACAATAATAGATGACATAGATCACTGGATTCCACGATAGAGAAGAAAGAGGGGCGACCTGTGATGGAATAGAATTAAGAAGATCCAGAAGCAATGAAAAGAAGAAAATTGAGTGAGAACGACTAGGTGAATAAAAAAGGATGACGCTTAAGGAGCGAGAAACAGCTTGAGCTTCTTAACAGAAGCGTGGTGATCTATTATAGGCTCTCTTGGCGAATTACTTCGGTGGTTTGCCATTGGCTTCCAAGGGAAGTCCACTTGTGTTTTTAAACAGCAAAATAATAATTCAAATTAAACCATTGATCATACAGAAAACATCCAAACTTTCCAAAATATCCAACTTTTGTCCAAATTGGGACAAAATCAATATCAAAATACTAATTAAAAATATTTAGAATATATGTGCGTTAAACAATTTTTCGGCGCTGTTCTGCGAGAAAAGGAGTGAAACTTCACCTTGCGTGGAATTGTTAAGCCGCGAAGTCAAATGCAGCAGTGGCGTATTTATAAAATGTTTTTGGGTGGACAGACCCAGTGGCGTATTTTGCAGGTACGTGCAGAGGGCCCTTGAATCGAAAAGTAAAATCACAACATTTAAAACTCGAGCTAAGTGAGTCCTTTGGCATACATCGCCGCAGGCATCGTTTTTTAATTTTCGAGGTCACGCACTTTGATTGAAATTTAAAATACGAAATACAAAAATTATTTCCTGCTAATTTGCTGTTTTTGTGATAGAATAAATAACGATTTAAGAATCGCTCAGAACTTTTAAACATTCAAATAACAAATAATTGTATATTATTTAATATATTGATTAGTTACGCCACTTGACAGACTTAAGGATTTTTAATAAATAATAAACAAATAAATAAAAATAATTTAGATGTTTACATTTTAAAATCTCGTAGGAAACATTATTTATATCACTAAGGGCTTCAGGGATACAATCTGAGTCATCCTTGGAGGGGGGCAATTGCCCCTTTTGTCCCCTCTAAACACACCACTGGAGGGCGGAAGCTGTTTCAATAATTAAAGAAAATTTATTTAAATAACAAAAAAATAAAAAATTTGAATTTTATTTATAAAGTAAAAATTGGAAATTGGAAAATAAAATTCAACTATAAATTTATTATTAAATAGTAGTAATAACAAATTAAAATTAAGTTTTTAAAAATTAAAAATAATTATTTCAGAGCTATAGAAGAAAATTTGTTTAAGCCAGTAAAAGCAGAACCAAAACTTTGGTCCAAGTCCATTTAACAACAAACAATAACAACTATCTTAGATTTTATTGTCGTGTTACAAAATCCTCGTTTTAAATTTTTGAAGTTTTAAAAATTGAATTTATATTTTTTTGAGATTAAATTTTATTTTAGTAATCCTGAATTGTTTTGTCAATAAGAGTTTTGATTGAGATTTTATGTGAATATTGTAAAATTTTAAATTTGTGCGTCTTTTCGCGTCGACAATTTTTAAGTTGGCACGAAACGGAGCGATAGTCGCCCGCCCCTTTCAATTTGGTCTGATTTATTTCGAGAAGGTCCGGTGAAAGTATTAATTTCAGTTTTTTGATTTAATTTTGTGCAATAAAGTTCAAATTTCAGTGGATAATAATTTATTCAAAAAGTCAATCATAAATCGATAAAATTTAAAGTTGAAATTGGAAGCCGTTGTAAAATTTGTGCACGTGAAGCACCTAGTCTGATAGCGACGCACACCTACAGTTTTCGGTGATGCATTTTTTGATAAAATTGATTTAAAATATTTGGATTATTATTATGAATTACGATTATTATGGTTTATTGAAAAGTTTATTTAAATTAATTTAAATTGTCGTTTTAATTTGGAAATACAGTAGAAGCTCGATAACGTGAACACTCGATACTATGAACATCTCGGTCCTGTGAACACCCTATTTCTTCTCAATGCCAATCAATGTTCTTAATTACCAACATTATGCATTATACGTTCTATAAGGAATAAATATATGCATAACACTAGTTTTTCTACACCGCCGTTAGTGTAAAAATTTGTGTTAAGTTGAACATACCTTTGGATTTTTGTGTTCACAGAATTGAGCTTGTACTGTAATTGGTAAAAAACCTGTCACAAATTCTAGCACAGGATGTTACGCCTATGTTTTTTATTGTGTGGAAAATTTAAATTATTTATAATTCATGCTTAATAAGTACCATCCCGATAGCGTGAGATCTGCGTCTTCAGCTAATAAATAAAATCAATTTATTATGCTTACTAGGTCCCCGTTTGGATCGTGTGGAATTCATCTTTTCAGCACTCGATAAAAATTATTATGCTTAATAAGTTCCGTCGAACCATCTGACAATGTACGATTCAGCGTTTTGAATTACAGACAGTAGGCGACCCAAGTGTCGACAGGGCGTGATAATATACAATATAAGTAACTCACAGGTGCGAGGGAAAACAGTCCCAGCTAAACCATAAAAATTGTAACGAGCCTTCGCGTATCCAGTTATAATTGGAAATTGTTTAAGCAAGTGCTTGGTTAACTTTGTTAATTATGGTTTCGGGATTCAATTAATTGAAACACGATGAATTTAACAAGTAATTAGTTCTAAAAATTGTGAAGGTTTGAAAACGCATGCCGTTTTATAATAAGATTGTGGAGTCAACACACTTATTCGTGTAGTCCCTAAAGGAACCAACTCACGTAATTAAGATGTTCTGTAATCGACTTCAACATCATCTAGGTATTTATGGATGGCGCGCCATGGTAAATGCAGGCCGAAGGGCATCTAGTTGGAGATATATTTCGGCAAATCCATAAGAATTGGAAACTGCTTAAGAAATCTAATGGTACTAGTATCCGATTTTGTAAGGTAAACATTTGCATTATTAAGTTAAGTTTGGGACAACCGCTGGAGATTTGGATCGCCACAAATTGATTGTGATTATGAAAAAGTGTCGCGGTAACTCCGATTGGCATGGGCCAAGTTCAGCGAAAATTGATTAATACAAAATTTATGTAGAAAGTTGATATTTAGAAACTGTGGAATTTTGGTTTATTTAACTTTTGTAATTGTTGATTTCATTTAGAATTTTAGTAAGCATGATCCAAGCCTTTTAACCAATTTTTGTGATTTTGAATTCAATTGTTAAATGCTCGAATTAAACAATTTAAATTATTTTGCATTTTTATTGTCTTGCATTACGAACACACCCCCCCTGACATGCTCTCTGGTTTTTCGTTACTTTTTTTAATTTTTTGTATTTGTTTTTTAAGAAAAAAAAATAAATTAACGTAACAAGGACTATAAAAAATAGGTGAAAATTTCCGGAAAAAAAATTTTACAATTCAAATATAATGTTTTTTTGAAGAATGATCTGAATACAATTTAATGTTAACAGAGGCGTAACCAGCCTATGGGGCGATATGGCTGTATAATGGCGACAGACTGGGAGACGTTATCGGTGGTTCACCCTATATTATATTTTTATTTTTTGAAAAAGTTTTAAATAATTTCAGAGCCGAAGGCAGCTAAAGCTATAGGGTGAAGAGGTTACAGACGGATGAGCAGACTTTTTTCTTAGCTTTTAAATTTAAATTGATGGTTATAGTTGTTCCATGACAATAAATCACCATTTTAATTTTTTATGCAATTTATATCCTAATTCAATTAAATATGATTTATGTTTCATAATATTACTATTTTCAACGATAAATATTAATATTATTTTTTGTCCAATTGTCAATGTTTATCGACGATACACGTATACGCTGGTGCGTTTATGAAGATTTATATTTAATTTCTTAAGTAATATTTAATTAGCTTAAGTGTTGCGTGTGGAGTTTAATTAATTTCTACAGTTCATAATTTTCACCTTTTAATTTGCGTAATGAAATTGAAAACCACTTATTAATTGTTGAAATTTCTCGAATTAATTTAATTGCACGTTTCGGGTTTTCCCTTTTAAACGTCGTTCTGTCTAGACAAAGGAGTGTGAACTGAACTAATCCATATTGTTCAAAAGCAAGGGAACAAGGCAACTCTGCATTTACCACCTGCAGTTATTTAATTTTCCAAAATAATATTTTATTATAGTGTCAAATTGGGGGATTTACCTATTGTTATTTTCAAAAATGTTACTCCGCTCATTCAATTTTGCCGTTGGCATTAGACCACGAAATTTTTCATTCTACGCAAGCCGGCTGTTTCGGTCAATAGTTTTATTGCCATCGAGTTATTCCTGTTGCATCCGAGCACAGTGCATGTGTTTCGTATTTATTAGAAATCTTCACATGAAATTAATATTTTAGAAAGCCCAAAATATTTCGCAAATATCATATTCATCGGGAAATTTTACACTTACAGGGTATTTGTTTGTGATAACTTAAAAGCATTTTAATTATTTTGCAAGTTCACTTTAAACGTTTTTTTTATTTTTCAATTAATGAAAGAAATTAACTAATTTGCTTAAATAGTATTTTATTTATTTTCTACCGGTTTCGCTTTTTATATCATCGTCAGGTATATGGTTAGTATCAGAAGTAAGGTTGAAAAATAATGCATATAATAAATGAAAATAGATTTTGTGTTAAAATATTCAACGAAAACCACGTAGCAGACTTAAATATTAATTAATCAATTCCTATGCTGCTCTACAGGTAGACATAAAAATTGTACGACATGTAGGTATCTTATTTAATATTTATTTGAAACAAGTAATTTACTAACCGTTAATTTCGTTGGCATTATTTTCCTCGTTGTTATCCGTTCCATTTTTGTCTTGCTCACCTTCCGGTGGGGGTACTGTTTCTTTGCTTGTATTGCACCCCATTACGTTGACGCACTCATACACAATGAAATAATTCCAATTTAAGAAAATTTATCACGAACGTTTCGATAATGTCTTTTTAATAACGCGCCAAAAATAGTATATTTTTATTGTCACTTTTTTCTTTTGTCGAGTTTCGTATTATTGCTTATGTTTCGAGTTTCTATTGCAAAACATACTTTAGGTTCGTTTACAGTACGAAAGTGTCTATTAGTTACCCTTTATTAAAAATCTCTATAGTAACTTCCATTCAAACATCGACAATTTAGTATTAATGGCGGTAGAAATATCAATGATCTTTGGCTTTCTTTTTGAGCTTTTCTATCATTACGTTTCCTGGAAAGAAAATTATTTTTCAATTATTTTGTTTACCGAATTTATTAAAAAAAAAACAACGCGGGGTCACCAATTTATATTCGATTTTTATCGAATCGACCATAAGAGAAATTTGTGTTACTAATCCACACAATTGTGCAGAAAAAGTACGCATTTGTGTAATTTTTCTGCACAATTGTGCGGATTACTTAGTAACACTTATTTCTTTCGGTGTAACTGAAAGATTTGAAAATTGGTTGTATGTTTACATAGTTTACATAATAAATGTAAACTTTAACTTTAAGGAAACTCTCTGAAAGTTTAATCAATTGTTGGAACAATACAAATATTTTGTACCAATTACTTTACTTGTTTTATCGAAAGTGTAATTACGAAGTCGTGCACATTACGCACATCGATTTTATTTCATCATTTGCTCTCTGTTAATTGTAGGTAGGTACTAACAAATTGTTTTTATTTTATTGATTTTTATTTAACCGAAAAGTTTATTTTCATCGGCGAATTAAAATTCTATCATTACTGAGCCAAATGTTTTCAATTTGGAAATACTTAGTTTGGCCCCGCGACGTCTAGCCACTTAGTCTACGCGGTGATTTCGTAAAAATTGCGCGATTTAATGTTCGAATTGTTTAATCGTTTGCGATCCCTTATTTGACCTAATAAAGAGTATAGGTAAGAAAAACTGATAATGTTATGACTTATCGATTGGTTATTAACGATAATCATACTTAAGCATTAAATATATCCTTGATGTCTACCGATACAGAGAAAATTAACTGCAAGAAAATAATGAAATGTTATTAAAATTTGAAAAGTTACCCGTCACAATATAAAATTTTGCCATAATTTAATCAAATAAAACATCGATTTCAATGTAAATTGAAAAAAGCCGGCGCCGAATCGCGGTCTTACAAAATATAAAGAGAAAAAAGCCAATTTAAAAAATTAAATTAAATAAAATTTATAAAAGGAAGAAAAAAAATTTATTGTAAATAATTTTTCTCTTAATTGAATAATTACACCAATCTGGAGTTAGATACTCACTAAAAGTTATTCGTAAGTGCACTTCTTAGTTTTTAAAGATTAGCCATAAATAATGCCAATTTTTTATAAGAAAATAATTATTGCACTTGATTCACACAGACCAATAACAAAAATTATTAAAAGATCCACACGCGTGTTTTATAATGCCAGGAGTATCCTAGCACGGGGTAGAAACAAGGGTGTGTGTATTCCATTCAAAACACGCTAGTTGATCACGAGTTTGCGCTTTTGTTGAAATAAAATGCCTTTCCCAAGTCATCTTTGTATTTTTGTCATAGGAAAATCCTCGCATATCTGCCAATTTGTCACTTGTGATACATGCTGATCACATCAATCATCATATTCAACATTTTTTCATAAGACAACAGCTTTGAAAAAAATTAATCTAACTTTTTCGAAATTTCCTAAATAATGTATGCAACCTAAATAATTATATTCCCAAAGGGTTTCATCTTAATATGGACTCGTCAGGCAACTAAGCGGTGCATTGCGGATATCAATTTTGATTGTTTAAACTAAACAACGCCAGAAAAAACAAGTTTTACTTCGCAAAGTTACATTTTTTACCTATTTATTGTGTTTATGTGGGTAACTCAAATAGTAAAAAGAATACGTGCGTGAACTTGGTTTCTATTTTTTCAAACACTTAAATTTTTGTTGTTAGTCTGTTCTCCATTGGTTCTCAATTGTTCTAATTTTTTTTTTATTTTGCAAAAATATATCGAAAAAATCACAAAATAACTTTTTTTTTCCAGCTCCCCTTTTTTCGAGAATAAATTTTTTTTAGTTCTCGATTTTCCTTTATTTGTTTTCAATTGCTTAGCAAAATAAAATTTTTAAATGTAATAATAACCGGAAAAATCGCGAAATGAAATAAATTTAACTCAACCTCATTTTTTTGAAATTAAAATTTTATTTCTTTATTGTTCTGGATTGTCCTTAATTTGTTCTCAAGTGTCTTGTAAGGAACCTTAGTACTTATGTACTTTATTTTATAATTATTTACAATATTTGAAAGACAATATACAGGGTGTCCCCGGATAGACTTTACATAATTTCAGTGGTGATAGAGGACACTATTCTAAGAAAAATATTTAACAAAATTTCTTTTTCTAAATTCAGGCGGTCGAGAGTTAGGCCTCCTTAAAGCATTTTTTTAAATTCCCACTTTCACATGGTCATAGCTCGGAAAATATTGATTTTTCAGTAAAAATGGTTAAGTGCTTCCTTAAAGAGCGTGAAATAATCTACAAACTACATTTAAACCTTTTATTGTCTAAATTCAACGGCTTTCGAGTTATGAATTAAAGTAAGTAAAAAAATGTGGAAAATTTTAAACTTTCTTTTTTCTTGGTTTTTTTCAAATCGCTGTATCTTCTAAACGAAATTCTTCTAAACAAAAAATCTGACGCCCCATTCCGGATAGGAATGTCAAGTAAAAATTTTTGAAAACCTGATCCATTTCACAAAAAATCAAAAAATAATTAAAAAAACAGCTACAAAACAAAAAATTAAATTCACAATTTTTTTATTTGTATTAAAAATTTATTTTAAAATTAAGTTTAAACTATTAAATTATTTAAGTAAATGTTCAATACGACCACCCCAATTTTTAATTCGCAAATTTTCTGAAAATTTTGAAATATTGATCGGAAGAAGTGGAACTATTAATTGGTCAGCAAGATCTACAGATTCAACTACTCTTGATGTATTTTTTTGGTGTGCTGTTAAAACGTTGGTGTACAGCAACAGATGAAAGCCCGATCCCAGAAAAGAATTAATGAACATAGTAAAGAATGCTATAGCAGCTCTTAACGAAAGAGGAAATGTTATAAATAATAATATACAACATCTTTTAAAACGATCACGACTGTGTATTGAAAATGAGGGTGGTCATTTTGAACATTTCCTTAAATAATGTAATGGTTTAATCTTCATTAATAAAATAATTTTTCTATAGGTATAAAATTAAAATTTTGTCAATTTAATTTTTTGTTTTGTAGCTACTTTTTTTTATTATTTTTTGAGTTTTCTGTGAAATACATTAGTTTTTCAAAAATTTTTACTTAACAAAAGTTGTAGTCCGTTAAATTTCCTATCCGGAATGGGGCGTCAGATTTTTTGTAAAATGTTTGGTTTAAAAGATACAGCGATTTGAAAAATACAAAAAAAAAAAAGTTCAATATTTTCAACATTTTTGTACTTACTTTAATTCATAACTCGATAACCGTTGCTTTTAGACAATAAAAGATTAAAATGTAGTTTGTAGATTATTTCACGCTCTTTAAGAAAGCACTTAACCATTTTTACTGAAAAATTAATATTTTCCGAGCTATGGCCATGTGAAGGTGGGAATTAAAAAAAATGCTTTAAGGAAGCCTAACTCTCGATGGTTTGAATTTAGAAAAAAAAATTTCTTAAATATTTTTTTTAGAATTATGTCCTCTATCACCACTGAAATTATGTAAAGTCTATCCGGGGACATCCTGTATATACATGCCATCGCAAGAAAAATTACACAATTGCGTAGTTTTTGGCAGAATTGTGTGGATTTGGCATAACATCATATTTTGCTTGATTTAAGGTAGTAGTCTCTGGTAACTAGTATGTTTTTTGTACGTCTTTATTGGGAATTTTGTTTCTATATGAAAATAAAATTCAATGTTTTTGATTTTTCAGTATGCTATTATTGACATCTAAAGTAGTGCTGGGCGATGTTCATCGATATTATCGAAACATCGATGTTTCCCGATCGATGTTTCGATGTTTTGCCATCGATGGTAAACGTATCGATATATCGAAACTATCGATGTTTGCTTTGCGATGTTATCGTTGCATTCGATGTTACAGAGAATTTGTAAAATAAAATAAATTCACGTCAAATACACGACGGTTGGTATTATACCAATTTTTTTTGTCGGCATTGATAAAAAATTTAGGAACTTGTAATTGTAATTTTGTAAAAATTACTATGTATTTGAACTTATTTTTAATTTATTTTTAAATAAATAACTGTTTTAAGTGTTTTATCATGTTTTTTCTTTGATTTAAACTAATAAACAATTAACATCGACATCGAACATCGATGTTCTTCTATCGATGTCTCAACACGAATCTAAAGGATAGAAAAAATGTTTTTTTTTACTTAATTTTACAAAGTTTTATTATTATTATTATTGGTCAAAGTAGGCGTTTCAAAAAAAAAAGTTTGTAACTGGCACAGGTGATTTCAGCTGTTGAGGACATTCAAAATAAAAAAATCTATAGACTTGTCGTTATCGCAGGAACTAGGATTATTAAATTTTATCAGAAAATAACAAAACGGCCGACTTCTAAAATAAAGTTGATTTTTTTCAGGCATAAATCGGGCTGTAAAATGGAAAGTTAAAGATGAAAAATAAAGATCCTAGTTCCAGTGATAACGACAAGTCTATAGATTAATAATCTTGTTGATTTTTTGATTTTTTATGTCCTCAGGAACCAAAATCACCCGGGCCAGTTACGTACCGTTTTTTTACTTCGACCAATTATAATAATAAAAAAACGTTTAATTGACACAAAATGTTCATTACTCGTTCCTATATAAGTACCAAAAAGTCTTCGGTTCTAGAACGATGGGTTTGGGTGGGGCGAGGGGGGAAAGAGTCAAACAGATACGTTTCTACAGTTTTTGTCAAATATCTCAAAAATGATGGAAGATACCGAAAATACCATTCTATACAAAATTAAAGGCCGAGAAATTTTCTACAAAAATTCAATACATTTTTTTGGTAAACTCTATAGATTAGGAGATATGGGGGGGGCCATTTTGATAATTTTTTTACTTACTTTTTGTTTTTACTGTAATTTTTAATTAATTTTGGAATTTTGTAATTACTGATGGTAGTGATGGAGAAGAAAAGTAATATTAACCCTGTAATGCACAATTCAAATAGAATCTCGTTAACCCATTCATGCGCGTCACAAACTATGACCAAAATCTGTACTAAAATCTGTTTCGGATAGGATTTTCGTAAATATTATTACATAGAAACCTTTTCCTGAAATCGGTCAAGTCGTTCTCAAGTGATGAGGGTACATACATTTTTTACGTTTCATTTATATATTGCGATGAAACACGTGTAGGGCGTCGGTCCTAAAATCGAATTTGAGCTGTTAAATAAAAATAAATAAATCAAAGTAAAATTTGTAAAACTTTAATTCAAGGGAAACTTAGAATCCGAAATTTATATAAATATAACAAACCAAATTTTATAGTTAAACAAACAAGCGAAAATTAGAAACCAAAAATGTGTATAAAACAAAAATATTGCCAGCAGTGGCAACTTAAGGTTGTTAAGAAGGAAAATAAAAATAATGAGAAGTTCTTGAAATTTTTACAGTACATTATTTGCGTAATAAAAAAAATTCTGGCAAAGTTTGAACTTAATCTTGTTCTTAGTTATCAAGATAAAAAATGATAAAGTTCACATTAATTTAAAGGTCATTAAATCGACAATCAGAAATGCCAGCATTTCCAAAAATTGCCAAAATATATATGAAAGTCTTATAAATAAGTATACCAAATTTCAAAAAAGTCATGTTTTTAGTTTCTGAGCAAATTAAATTATTATTCTAAAAAGTAGTTCAAAAGCTATCAAGATTTTCGATAAATATACATTAAAAACAAAAATATTGGTGGGAAAATGAGTTGGTTACGAAATCAGATGTTGCCATGATTTACTAAATCTTGATAGCTTTTGTACACTTTTTGGAATAATAATTTAATTTTCTCAGAAACTGAAAACATGACTTTTTTGAAATTTGGTATACTTATTTATAAGACTTTCATAAATATTTTGGCAATTTTTGGAAATGCTGGCATTTCTGATTGTCGATTTAATGACCTTTAAATTAATGCAACCGTTATGTAACTTTGACATTTTTTATCTCGATAACTAAAAACAAGATCAAATTCAAACTTTGCCAGAAATTTTTTTATTACGCAAATAATGTACTGTAAAAATTTCAAGAACTTCTCATTATTTTCATTTTCCTTCTTAACAACCTTAAAATATAAAAATCGCATTATCAGATAACACGCATAAATTACAAAATTAATTGAATTGTCTGGGTAACAGATAGATAACAGAAAAACAAGATAAATAGTTGGAGTTTTGCGACGAGATCCCAACGAGGAAGGTCGTTCATTTTTATGAGTTCGTGATTGAACCCCAAAGAGGGAAAATCGTGTGGAGTTAATAACCAAAGCATACACCAAAAAAATCAAAATAAAAATATTTCGATTCAAGAAAAAATAAATTAAATTTTTGGACGAGAACCAGCGTCTCATAAATCTGGAACAACCATTTGGAACTGGGATAGAAAATTATTTTGGAATTGGAAGGGACAGTTTTTCTTTAACGTGGGAGAACAGAAGAGGTGCTCACAACCCATTTACAATCAGAAGAAAGACAGAAGTTCAGGTTTGCATAACAATAACTTTTAAAGTGCTTGCGGTTTATGCGGAATTTTATTCGGGCCGGGATATTAATGCGTCACTGCCAATATTTATAAATCAAAAATTAAATTTGTAAGTCAATTGTTTTGTTTAACTAAAATAAAATTTACATTCATTCATAAGTAGGATATTTTTTTGAATTAAAGAGATTGAATCACATCCATTCGATATTTTGCTACCAAGCTACCATACTTTAAGGAGTTCAAAATAAAGAACGTACACACGAATTTAGGTCCTTCACCGAGTCGTGGCAATATATATAAATTTGTATATGTCCATATGTAATTTTAATTAAATGTAGGGGAGAGGCTTGCAGGTTGCCACTGCTTGCAGGTTGCCACCCCTGCCGGATTTTGACATTCTAACATTGTCATCCCCTAAATTTCGACGGACATCGAATACAAACGAGTAGTTGTCGTTTTTAATGTAATTGTGATGCACTCAAACACAATAACAGGGAGTTTGGTAAACAAAATGTGAAATTTTATTTGTAAAAAAATGAAAAATTAAAATTGTGTTTATCTTCTGTGCCCATAAATTGAACTTTTTCAACGAAAATTTAAATAAATATTTTTGCTGTGTTGCTTTTTCATTCAATTTTTATTATTCTTAAATAATTCTAAACATATCATGAGTTGGAAGTTTTTTTCCTGTATATTCTAAAATGGTGTAAAAATGCAGGTTGCCACCTTTTTTGGCTTGCAGGTTGCCACCCCTCTTATTTTACATTGTGACGTATACTACAGTGACTGTTTAGGAACAGTGGCAACATAAGCCCCTAAATCGGCCCAGGACAGGTTCCCGCGCAAAGGGGGAGAGGTTTAACCCCCCCGTTTCATATTTTATGTACCTATTGACGTAAACGCTTTTTAAATATTTCAAAAATTAATATAAATAATTATTTACTAATAATTGATGCATTTTTTATATATTTTTAGATTTAAATGAAAGAAAAAATTTAATTTTTTTTTCAATTTTAACTTTTTTTTTCTGGTCAATTTACTCTCATTTTTTTTTGTTCACAGCCACTAAATGTAATTAATATAAATCATATGTTTTTACTTGAATTTTTCTACATTTTCAACAATTTTTCAAGGGGTGCCAACCTGCAAGCCGAAATTTCAAGGTGTCGATTTTAGATACTTTTGAAAATTTGCTGTAAATTTTTGGTTTTTGAGAATTAAAATGATTTTTTGCGCAGGATCGTGGCTTTATACTTCCCCTTTCCTGTATATGTTAATCTATCACCAATACGTTGATTGTATGACGAGTTATGACCAAAAAAGCTATGGGGTGGCAACCTGCAAGCCTTTCCCCTATTAAAATGCTTTTTACAAATGCCAGTCTGTAACTTACAAAGATTTTTTTTCCTATAAATATACTAATCCTGGAAAAAAGTATTCAAGAAAGGCAAAAATTTATTAAAACTATCCTCCTCCATATCTTCTAATCTGTGGGGTTTACCAAAAACATGTTTAAGAGAATTTTTCTAGAAAATTTAAGGGCCTTTAATTTTGTACAGGGCGGGATTTGCTCTATCTAACGTCGTTTTTGAGATATTTGACAAAAACTGTGGAAATGTATGGTTTTAACTCCTTCCCCTTCTCGCCTCACCCAAACTCGTCGATCTTAAGTGGAAGACTTTTTGGTACTTATAGAGCAACTGATTATAAACATTTTGTGACATTCCCCAATCCCCCCGGATTTCGGGGTTCACATCTAATTGTACTGTACTATATAATATGTTTTTTACATTTAAAAAATGGAAAAATGGGCTCTTTATCCCATTTTATTGCTCTTAAAAAAGTGTCTGAAGAAAGGGTAAATATTTTTTCTATAACTTTACAAACAACCGAGATATCGACATTTAACGAAAAATCAAAAAAGTGAATTTTTGGCCATAACTCCAAATTAAAAAAAGATATCGAATTCGGGTTTTCATCATTAAACTTTTCTCAAAAAAAGAAATCGAGGATTCGCCATCCATTTTTCGATATCTCCTATATTTACCCATTTCCCCATAAGAGGTATCTAAATGGAGCACCCTGTACACTCATACAGACATTTTTCAAAGAATCAAATTTTCAAAAATGTACTCAAATTTTCATTTTTTTTTTTCTGGTCCTACCTTGTGGAAGAGGAGAAAAGTTAAAATTTTTATCCATTGGCAATTACCGCAAAATTCTTCAAAAGCGTCCCGACCGACCCGGTTTAGAGTCTAAAAATTTTTCTTAAATTTAATAAACGCAATTTTTTTAATTTTTACGAAGATAATATTCGTGAAAAGAAACCGAAAAGTTTATTTGGCTTTTTGGAAAAAATCGTTGTCACTCTTAAAACTGACCTTTTTGGTTTGAATTAAAATTTGAAATAAAAAATTTTGCATATCTAGATTTTATAGTTTAGTTGGGGTAATTGCCAACAATATCGATGTAGTTAATTTTTTCCCATCTGAATCGGTAAAGCCGTAAAACGGAAAGGAAATGTAAAAAAAAATTTGAAAGGGGTAGCTTAGTTGCTTTTCGGAAAAAAAAATTTTGAAAACTTTGCAAATTTTACTACGGAAACGAATTACGGAAAAATCGCTTCCAAGAATCAATATTTGAAAAAAAAAATTTTTTTTTGATAAATTCGGGAGTAAATTTTTGCCATACTAGGATACTATTCGATGCGGGATACCACAACGAAGCAATAATATTGCGCTGACGGCACTAAACGGTCGCGCTGTGCACGACATCGCATGGATTTACTTCTTTGTGCACAAATTTTTGGGGTAAATTTTTGTTCAACCTCTTCTTGCCGGGTACCTTTCAAGGCGGAAGACTGCGAGGAGGATAAGAGTCTCGTCTTGGGGTCTCGCGTGTCGTGCTATGTGCGACTGCAAACGTTAGGTTGCAAAAATGTATTCGAAAATTTCGAGCTTGTCCCATTAATCGCACCTTCGCCACACGGATTAACTTCTTTGCACACATAATTCGAAGGTAAATTTTCGCTTACTGCGCTCTTCCCGGGTATCATTCAACGAGAAAGATCGCGAGGAAGCTACAGTTGGCGCGTGCGGCTTTCCAAGCGCCAAGTGCAAGAAAAATCAAAAAGTTGAAAAATTTGAAAACTGATTAAATTAAAGGCGCAGATTTACTTCTTTGCACACATAATTCGAGGATAAATTTTCGTTCGCCACCCTCTTGCCGGGTATCGTTCGACGCGGAAGACCTCAAGGAAGCAACGGGTCGCACCTACGGCACTCTACAAAACCCGAAAACCAAAATTTTTGGGTCTTTTGTAGAAGTAAAATTTAAGCTTAAATTTCAAATAGTATCAAAATTTGAAAGTTGCTGATACTGTCAGGGAATTGAGGAAAAGAGGGCAATTTTTTAAGCATTTTATAAAGAATACATTTTTTGGATTATGGATCAGTTTTCGAGAAAACGGCATTTAAAAATCGAAATTTTCCAGAAGTTTAACATGGGAGTACATAGGAATTGTAAGGTATTTACACGAGAGTTCTGTTGACTGTACGTGTGCCCAGATATAGTCTTAGTGATAGCCGTGATTTGCCGAGTTTAAGCATCCGTGGCAAGGTGGAGCTATTTCATGTATGATTTTAGCGAGTAAGCGTCAGTCAAAACGGCCCGGAAGCCGTAGAGTCGGTTTTGGTTGACGCAACCACGACAAATCATGAATCCACCGTAAAATGACTTTGAGTTTGTCTAAATTAAAAAAAGAAACGTGAAACGGGGCATCATTAAAGGTGGTTCACGACAAGTAATTGTCCTGAGTTTAAGTGCAGTGAGGCTCCTCTCACTATGTTTATGCATATTTGATTTTATATGTAAAATTTTCGATTTTGAAATGCCATTTTTTCATAAACTAATAGATAATCTAAAAGAAAACTGTTTTTAATATCCTTAAAAAATGTTCACTTTCCAAGGGTATATAGGAAAAAGTTAAATTAGTGGAGTCAATTCCCTAAATTCTTAATAAAGCAATATATTATTATTACAGCCAATTAATGTGTTTATTTCAAATTATATTCTCATTACTTATCCACCTGCCTATTAATTTGTGTTACCTAGTTAGTTTATTATTGCTTTGCTTAGTTTTTGTGTTGAATTATTTACCTAATATTAGAGTATCATTTAGGAATTAACATGTTTAATACTAACAATGCTTTTGTGGTTTACAATAATTTATAAATTAATAACAATAACAAAAATAACAAGTTTTAATAACATACTATCCAGTAAGATGGAAATATTATATGCCCCTGTAGAAATCGACTATAGCACCGAAGTGGAATTTCCACGTTGGATTCACAAACTGATTCTTGAATTAAGAAACTTTTTGAGCGCATATTTGCCTAATGATTGTACATGTAAGTGATCAAAACCTTTGCATCGCTACTCCAAGGGCCCAAAGGTCTCTTGACATTTAAAATTTTAAAAATCATAATGATCGTGATCATCATCAACTGCAAAGATTAAATCATAGATGGCTTGTTCTGACTTCATACTTCAGCTAATTGGTCGCTCAACTGCTTTCTCGGCCGATCTAGATTTCTTCTGCTCTTGAGCATGTAGTTCCACACTTCATCTTTTATCCCTGCCATTTCACACAAAATCCCTAACTAACTTGGAGCCAGAGCATCCACATACGTTACCTACCATACCAAAGCTCTTCTTTGGCGCGACCAAACCAAAGTCACTCCCTCTGGTCTCTTAACATTATCTCGTGAAATTCTAGAACAGGTTCTAGAATGCTAGGAATGTTTGCTGTTGCAAGAGACCGTCTAATAATTTCGTTTAGGGTTGCATGTCTGGATAACCAATCTGCATTGCACGAACACGAAGCCACGGATTATTTTTCCGAGACAGAATACGTGCGCGATTAATATCTGCATCATTAATTAGCAATGATGAGTATGTTAGGAATTAGTAGCAAGTAATTTGTGGTTATAAAATGTTTTTATTAATTTTATTCATTATTGTATGCTATTATTTGTTTAATAATTATCATACTATTTCTGTCAATAAAAACATGTTTTTGGTCTCAGTTTCGCAAATATTATTAAGAACAAAGGTCTGTCTGTCTGAAAAAAATTCTCTTTTATGGTAAATTTATTACTAGTAGATGGGTGCTGGAGCATCCCGGGCCCCTCGAAGTAAGCTGGGCCGGGCCCTTTCAATACCAATAAATTAAAAATAATCAAAAGCCGATTCCGATCATTGATAAGCAATTCGATAGAAGTTCAAAATAATTCCAATACTAGCACCCCTAAAAATATACTGCTAATGAACAATTTTTGTTTTATAATAGTTGGCTGTGTAAACCTAATTAGGTGATGGTAATATATCGAGAACCATTATAAAACCAAAATTGTTTATTGCACTGTTAATCAAAATGCACTACAGTAGAAGCCCGTTTAACCGGCACGGCCGCAGCCCTAAACATGCTGGGTGTTGAAATTTTCCGGTTGATTGGGCCAGCCGTAAGAAATATTATTATTTTATGAACATACCTCACAATTTTTAAACATTTTTAATTTTGCCAAAAATCTACTGATTTTAAATAAATTTGAACAAATTTCGGAATTTAATTTTACTCTTAACCATGTTACAAAATAAATTGGTATTGAAAACTTAATGAAATGTACAAAATATAAGCGAAACTTTTAAACTCAAGTTGTTAAAGATACTATTTTTTTATTACAAATCAGAAACAAAGCAATCCTAAATGATGCTTGTGGGAGTTTGATTATTCTGGCTATTGGATGCCGGTTAAACAAGCTTTTACTATATCGCGTAATGCATATACCTTAGAACTAGATATTTAGAATTGTGACTTTATGTTTCACTAGAATTTCAGACAAATCAAAGGTGGGCATTTTGAACAATAGTTTAACCTTAATTAATGTAATAATTTTTCAACAAAAATAAAAAATTTGTGAATTAATCTTTTTGTTTTGTCGCTGCTTTATTTTCTGCTTTTTTGGTAAAACGGGTTAGATTTTCAAAAACTTCTATTAGACAAAAGTTGTAGTCTGTTAAATTTCCTATCCCGAATGGGGCATCAGATTTTCTTTTAAATATTTTGTTTAAATGATACAGAGTTTTAAAAAACACCGAAAAAAAGATTCGAATTTTTCAACATTTTTTTACTTACTTTAATTCATAACTCGAAAGCTGTTGATTTTAGACAATAAAAAGTTTAAATCTAGTTTGTAGATTATTTCACGCTGTTTAAAAAAGTACTAACCTATTTTAACGGAAAAATCAATATTTTTGGAGCTATGATCATGTGAAAGAAGAAATTTAAAAATCAGCTTTGAAGAAGCCTAACTCTCGAGGATTTGAATTTAGAAAAAATTTGTTCAATATTTTTCTTAGAAAAGTGTCCTCTTATTCCTTTGGAAATGATAGACATTTTTTAGATTGGTACTAGTATGGACCAAAGGCACAATTCATGGAGAGGGTAAACGAGCAGTAGTGAGTAGGGGGTAATTAATATATTTTGATAAGAACTTAGGTAGTGTTACTTATAGATACTTACTTAACTTTCCTTATTTATACTTTCTTAACCCGAAGAGATGAGACGGGCGTGAGTGGCGATTAATTAACAAGCTTCCAAAAGATTCAAAAAAACACACATCTTGTAACATAACGATATAATGAATTTTAATATTATTTACACAATTATGGTGTACAACACCTAACATTAACTCAATGCTAAATCATCGATCAAGATTATCGAAAACCCTAGTGATCACCACGATCATTGAAACCCAAGTGATCACCACGATCATTGAAACCCAAGTGATCACCACGGCCGTGGCTGGACCTAAATAAACTTATTCTAATTTTACATGTTACATTCGGCGCTGGCTGGAACCCTGCTAAATATTACAAATAAGTCTGACCTTAAGTTACAATCCTTAATCCTATTTAAATTGCCGATGATCCATGGGAGGCTTGATCAACCCACAACCATATAATTCACAAATTGAGTTCATTGAATCCCGAAACCGTAATTGACCAAGCACTTGCTTAAACAATTTCAAATTCTAATTGGATTCGCGAAGGCTTGTTGCCAATTCTATGGTTTGTTAGGGACTGCCCGTTCTTAACGTGTGTGTTCCTTATGTATTCTTTCTATTACCCCCCTTCAACGCTGGGTTCGCCTACTGTCTGTAAATCCAGACGCTGAATCGTAAATAATCCCACGGTTACGGCGGAGTTGGTAAAGCATAATAATATTTATCAAATGCTGAATGTTGGATTCCACACGCGACGGAAGCTGGTAAGCATAACAAATTGGGTTGATGTATTGCTGAAGGCGCAGATCTCACGCCATCGGGACGGTGCTTATTAAGCATGAATTAAAAATAATTTAATTTTCAACACCATAAAAATCATAGGCGTAACAGTAGGTATATTTTTAAAATTGAAAAAAAAATTAGTATATTTTGTTAGTTTCAAACTGCTTTGGAAGGCAAACTTAGAACATGGAAATTCGACGAGAAAATTTAGAAAATTCTATTACTTTAGGAAATCGAGAAAATCTTGGGAAAGCCAAGAAAATCTCAGAAAATTAAAAAAGCCAAAAAATAAAACTTATCCTGATTATTTTTAAGATTTCCCGATTTCATAAGATTTTGCTTCACTTTTGTATTTCACGATTTCCCATCAGATTTCCAGCAACAAATTAGGAGAAAACCATCAAAAACTCTGGTGTACTAGAGAAGAGAAATCTGAAAATATTCGAAGAAATTCTAGAAAATCTCAAAATTTTAGTAATAGAAAATCCGAAGAAATGTAAAAAAAGCTTAGAAAATTTTAAGTTTTTAATTTTAAATTTTGAGATTTTAAGAAATTCAAGAAAATCTTGAAAAAGAGTATCAAAGGAAATAAAATTTTTTTTTTAAATTTTCCTTTACTTTTGTATTATGACGATTTCCAGTTGGTTTTCCACTTAATTAATTTTAATTTAACAAGGGGTCAATCTGGGGTAGTAGAGGAAGGATATATACAGAAAACAGGCAAAATGTTAAGAAACCCCAGGAAATCCAATAAATAGAAATATCAAGAAAATTTTTGAAAATTTATGGAAATTCAGAAAATCGTAGGATATCTTAAGAACCCAAAAAATCCAAAGAAATTCCAGAAAAATTTAGGAAGTTTCAAGATTTTAGGATAGCTTGTGCAATGGAAAATCTCAAAAAATGTAGAAAATCCAAGAAAATCTCAGAAAATTGAAAAAAAAATTCAAATTACCTTGTATTTGTTTAGACTTCCTTAAATTTCCCTTCAGTTGTAGATACACAACAGCAGATTCAGGAGAAATTCATGGGGGAGGTAAACGAGATACATATTTTTTAGAAGAGCATTTAGATATATTTTTTAAATTTTAACAAAATTTAACAATTTTATTGGTTACCCCATTACCTCTCCCTTGTTGGAAGTCATTGGAATTCTTTGGAAATCATTGGAATTCTTTGGGAATCTTAGGAATTCAAAGGAAATCATTGGAATTCCGAGTCCTGTGTACAAAATTATTTGGAGATATTTACCTCTTGAGTTTTAGTATATAATATTTGAAGGTAAGGTAAACTGCAAAAAAATCCTAAATGTGGTAAACTGGGCCAAAAACAAAGGGAATTGTCTGAGAGTTTTTGAATTTTGAGTTATAGATATCACAGGGATGCTTTTAATGAGAAGAGTGACTCAAAGATCCTGTCTTTCTATATTTGTAATTTTTGAGTTGGAACCGCTTCAGGAATGTTTTTATACCGTCTTCTTAAAATAAGTTAATATACCACTATTTCTATAAAAGATTAAACTAAATAAAGTAAAAACAAATAAATCGTGGCGAATAGGTAAATCGGCGCGAAGATGTAGATCGGTCGTTAGGTTACAGTTTGCTTCTGATATTTTTTTAGAAATGATTCCAAAAATAAATAATTCACAGAACACCCTGCAACCTTCTTTTACCTGAAATTTGCCTTTGATCCAATTTACCATTTTCGAAATTTTGTCCAAAATTTTTGAAAAATTGGACCAGTTTACCTCCCCCCTCTCTACTGGAAGTGCGTCGGTACGGCCCTGCCTATCAAAAACACAAAATCTGCTCAAACATAAATAAATTGTGCATTGAACGCAGCTAATTCATTCTATCATGGAACGCAGCTATTGGTATAACTTGCATTAACCTAACCTAAAACTTTGTAAATATTATGTACTTTTAAATGTAAATATTGTAATCTTTAAAAGTTATTAAAGTGGTTTTTATAGTGCCTTAATTTTGAATTACCTACAGAAAGGAATTACAATGCAGTCGAATTTATCAAGAATCTTTAAAATCTTATGTTATTCAACTCAGTTACGTTTTTCTCGATGGTCGTCGCATTTCTTCATTTACATGTTAAATAATTACTTTCGAATTAAAAATATGGAGAAAACATTTAAACTGCGTGCTTTACCAAGTGATTTCATTCAAACATTACCAAAATTAGGCAACATTGATGTAAATAATGTGATAATTGTGAACCAAAAATATTTAAAAACTTGCAATATAAACACCAAGTTTGTAAAGCTCTACCAAAATAGAACATCGAAGCGGATATGTTTTGTTATGGGAATGGAAAACCTGGAAGAGGGTGTAGTTTACGTAAGCGATACTCTCATGTTTAATCTAAAGAATCCCACCGAGGTGCAGCTACGTCCAGCTTACTTAAGTTTTGCTCCCGATGTTGATTTGTCGTTAGTTAATTCTTCCATCGAAATAAAACACGAAACTATAGAAAAATTATTGAAGAACTACTTTGAATTTCCTAAACTGGTTCGCGTAAATGACATCATAACAATAAATATTCGTCAATATCATCCAGAATTTTTTTACACTTCCACCAAACTAGGATTATCCGATGTGCATTTTAAATGCAATCAAGTATTGGTAAACGGTGATCAAATTTCCGAAACTACTGTTTTGTGTGTCTATGGAGAAACCACATTAAAACTGTCTCCGAATGTGCAAACTTACCTCGCTCCGGTTTCAGATAAAGCATTTGAATTTTCTAGCATCGGAGGAAGATTTGAAAATTATTTAATTGATTCATGTCCGTACGGTTTAGAATCTTACATCGACAGTCTGAAAAAATCTATATCACCGTTTTTAAATAGAAGTAAGCATAAATATTTGAACTTTGAAACCTATAAATTTATTTTATCTAAAAGTCTAGATTTATTGATCGATTAAGTAAATACATAGTTAAGCAGATTTCATCATGGTGTACTCTGACCTGAAAGACAATATCTCTTCACGTCTGCTTCCTTATTATATTATATAATTTATAGACACTCGAATATTTTTTATTTGTGGTCAGGGCAGGCTTTTCCACAATTCTAAATTCAATTTTTTCATTTAGCTATTTTTTTTCAGATTCTTTAAAATTAAAACCTTGCTTTTTACTGCAAGGTAAGAAAGGAAGTGGAAAATATGCAATCGTTACCAGCTTAGCGTCAAAATTGGGCGTTCATTTATATGAAACGACGAGTAGAGAAATCACGTCATCCACTTATGCACAATCAGAAATTAAGTTACGTAACATTTTCTCCAAAGCCAAATTGTGTTCGCCATGCATTTTAATTATTAATAATTTTGAGGTAAATATTTCATTGACATATCGAGATTTTTTTAAAGCCACTCAAAATTGAATTTTTAAAATTTTAAAAATTTTGGATTTTGTGTTATATTGATTTGCAGGCGTATTTTGCATTTCTCGCTAAAAATGGTGATAACGAAATTTATAGAAAATTAAATTTTCTATCCTTTTTATGCGAACAATTTTATTGTAAAATAATTATTTATTGCTAATAATAAGCAAAAAGTGTAAAAATTAGGAGATTGGCCCAGTTTTTTCAACTTTTTGACCATTTTTATTAAAAATAAGTCACACATTTAAATGATAAAGTTGTAGAGGACTAAATTCTCTACAACTTTCGTAGACACAAGTTTTTCGTACGACGAATGGATCACGGCCGGGAACCCACTCAACACCGAGGCGTGATGGAAGCGACTCAACTCATTTCCACACCACCACCGTAGGGTAGAGTTTTCGGCGCCTTTTTTTAAACGTAGTTTCCCAGTAGGCCTAATCCAAAAACAACTATTTTTTTTCAATGGTTATTGAATTACTCAATCTCAATTTTTTTGGTGGACATTCAACTTCAGTATTGACTGAAGATTGCGTTTTTCTCTGAGTTTAGTCTTCAGTCTTGGTTTTTTCGGTGCAACTTTTCTCTAACTACACAGAGATTTGTCGATTGATTCGACCTTTTATCATTGAAAGTATTTGCGCATTTCTCACCTCTTTCGATACTCACTGATAACAGCTTTCACCATTATCCAATGATTTTTTAGATATACTCTGTCATGGTAAAAATTTTGTTCTCAAGCTACCGCAACAAATGCTACCAAGGCCTACTTTCTTTCTATTCCCGGCAGTGATCCATTCGTCGGACTAAAAACTTGTTTCTACAAAAATTATAGGGAATTTAGTTCTCTTCAACTTTGCTATTTGAATGTGTCACTTATTTTTAATAAAAATGCTTCAAAAGTTGAAAAAACTGGGCCATTCTGCTAATTTTTCACATATTTTGCTTATTATTAGCAATAAATAATTATTTTACAACAAAATTGGCTACATAAAAAATGTAGAGATTTTAATTCTCTATAAATTTCGTTATTACCATTTTTAGCGAGAAATCCAAAATACGGCTGCAAATCGATAAAACACAAAATCCAAAATCCGGGGAAAAACCCAAATCAAATTTCTTTTTGAAAATTTACATTTTGGAACTTTTTAGAATTTTGGGAAAAATAATGAAGGGCAATACGACGAACGAATCTTAAACTTTTTTAAAACAGAAGTGAACAATTTGTTTATTGACAACAAATTTCCAGTTATTTTGATTTGCGTTAGTAATTCTAAAGATATACCCAATTTAATATTGAGAACTTTTTTGGAAATCTTTGAAATCAACGTTCCAGACAACTCTGCACGGGTTCGAATGCTGGAGTGGATTTTGAAAACTCAGCAATTACCTTACGACGCTAATTTGGAAGATATTGGCAATAAAAGTCGAGGATTTCTTTTCGAAGACTTGAAAGCTTTGGTATATCATGCACGGCAGAAGAAAAGTGATGGTGAATTACAGGATGATGATTTTAATTATGCTGTAGGTAATGTTAACGTTCCAGTAGTATAGCCACCGTTTGAGACTTTTGTGATTCTAAGAATTTCTTTAATTTTTAGATTTGATGCAATCAAATTATTCTCAAAATATGGGAGCACCTAAAATTCCTAAAGTACAATGGTCCGATATTGGAGGTTTGTCTGATGTTAAACAGGAGATAACCAAAACCGTTGATTTACACATGAAAAATCCGGAATTTTTTGTGCAGTCTGGTTTGAAATGCTCAGGTAATTTGTTCTTAAATAAAAAAAAACTTTACTAAATTTCAATTTTTAGGGATTTTACTCTACGGTCCTCCTGGTACGGGAAAAACCTTATTAGCGAAAGCCGTCGCTACTGAATGCAATTTGTGCTTCTTGTCTGTGAAAGGTCCCGAACTACTTAATATGTATGTGGGTCAATCAGAAAAAAATATTCGAGAAGGTAAGTTTGTTAAAAAATTAATTTTTATTTTCTATTGTTGTTTCCGAACTTCAAAACTGACAAGAATCTTGACTATAGAATGGAAAATTGCTTTGTCGCAGCTTTTAACGTATTATTTACGTTTAGTTTTATGTTTATTTTTTGTTTTAGTATTTGATAAAGCACGGGAAGCGTCGCCTTGCATAATTTTCTTTGATGAGCTTGACTCATTGGCACCAAATAGAGGAGCTTCTGGTGATTCGGGTGGTGTAATGGACCGAGTTGTTTCTCAACTATTGGCAGAAATGGATGGACTTAGTCAACAGTCCAGTATTTTTATTATCGCAGCAACCAATCGTCCCGATCTCATTGATCAAGCTCTTTTACGGCCGGGACGTTTTGATAAACTCTTATATGTCGGCCCATGCACCGATCCGGAGTCCAAGCTTAGCGTACTTAAGGCACTAACAAGAAAGTAAGTAGTAGAAGTATTTTTTTTAGTTTTTCCGTATTAACAACAATCTTTTATTTAAGGTTCAATCTTGCAAAGAACGTAAATTTAAATGATGTGATCGACTTCTGTCCGAAAAATTTAACAGGGGCAGATTTTTATGGGCTTGCTTATCACGCATGGAAGAGTGCTGTGCGTAAACTCGTAGAGAACCTCGATAAGAGTAAGGTAATTATTCGCTCAATTTTCAATTTAATTATTTGTTAATTTGCAGGTGAAATTGATTATTTAACTCATGCAAATGTTCTAGTCACATTAGATGACTTTAAAAGATCTTTAGAAGATCTGAAACCTTCCATTACTGAACAGGATTTGGCCTATTTCCAAAAATTGCAACAGCAGTTCGATGTTAAAAATAAGAAAAAAACTACCAAAGATATTTAAATGTAACAAAACAAAATAAATTATTTATTTTTTGAATTTACTTTTATATATTTATATAAAAAATCTCACAGCCATATACACAACAAAACATAATTCACTAACATTTTTACACACACAGCTTTTACAAATTTTGATTTGCAAAAATATCACAAAAATTATTGCTACCTTAAAATTATAAAGTAAAAGTACGATTTAATGCAACGGAAACGTTGATGTGATCGTAATGTAATTGAGCAATTTTTAGATCACTGTATAAATACATACATACTTAATTATTATGGGTGCCCAGTGTAACAATTTTTACATTGTGCACTTGAGCTGTTGCCATCAAGTGTGATAATCAGAGTTTTGCAAGTGCGTAATGCACTAGTTCTTATTATCACTTGTATTTGCATTGATATTGTTGCAACTTGTTCGTTCTTAAATTAATAATAAACAATAAATACTTAAAATTAGGCGTAAAAACTAATAAATGGAACCCTTCTCTAATGAATTCCATATCCCAAATATTTTTGGCACCACAAGTAAGCTTCGTCTTCGTTTGAACAACACATCGGATAAACTACATTCGACTTTGTAGCTTTGGCGCACCTCTGGCATGTTTCTTGTAATTTACTCTGTAATCAAAAAAAAAAAAAATTAGATTACTTAAAAAAACAATTTTTATTTTATTTAAAAAATTTAAAATTTTTTTTTAATTTAAAATATTTAATTTTTCGGTTTTTGTGTTTCCAGCTTAGATTTTGAAAATATTGAAAAGGAAATGCAGCGAATTGTATGAAAAACAAAGTCAGGGCTGGACTAGTACTAAAATTTAAAAACGCCAATCCATTTTGCAAACACTTTTTGGTAAGCTGAAGTTTCAAAATCTCTTCAAGTCAAAAATTTATTTAAATAAAAAAAATTGGATTCTTTTCGTATAGAAATTTAATTAAATTCCAGTTTTAAAATTGTTTTGAAGAAAATATTTATTAATATTTTTAAGTGTTTGTTATTTACTAATTAGCCGCGCCGCAAGATATTGTTGGCGACTTGAGGTCAAGAAGATCGTGCTAATTTAATGAAGAAGTAGCTTCCTTATTGTTCACATTTTAAGTAATCTGTTCTAAAAATAGATTTGCTGTTAAAAATAAAGCAGATGTAAACCGGAAAATTCTCAAACTCCCAGATATAAATCAAAGTTGAATAAGAAATACCTACGAGCAATGAATAAGAAACAAAGATCATCTGAAGTATTTGAATCTTCAAATTCGTTTAACGCCTGCCTGAAAACATCAGTCCAACCTATAGTTTTATAATAGTGCAGAGAAAAAAATTTGAGATTTTGATGAATTTTGGGATCCCAAAAGCAGAAAATCATCATTTCCAAAAAATGTCTGTATGTGGTGAAATTTTGTATGCGCTCTATCTCAAAAAGTAGTAGGAATTTTTTAATAAAGTTTGGTATTTAGTACATAAATATTGAGACTTGGAGCTGATTAGATTTTGGTTAAGATCGGTACACGGAAATGCAAAAAAAAATATTTTGTAAATTAAAAAAATAATTTTTTTCTTTTTAAAATTTTATTTTTTTATTATATTCTGCTTTGTAATAATAATTAAAAAGTATTAAACGATCATTCTGATGTAAATATCCGATTTTTTAAAATTGATTTCGCTCATTTGAGGACTTTTTTAGTTTATTTGAGTTTAATATTTATAATAATTAGAGCTCTGATTTATATGCACCAAAATACTTGAAAATATGCGCATATATATACACAGAATTTTCTTAAAATATGCACTAAAATTGATAAAAATAAATAAAATATGCATTGATATGCAAACTAAAAAATATCTAATTTTCGAATTTTTTAATTTTTTTTTTCAAATTTTCATTAATTCCCGAGGAATTAGGTAAAATTTTGCATTCAACATTTGGTGTATATTTGAGCAAGTAAAGCATATTTGGGCCACATTCGATGTTTTTTGAAGAATTTTCTTCAAAAAAGAAAACAAGCAATTGTTTAAAAAAAATTATAAAAATTAAATTCTTTAAAATTAAATAAAATAATTGCTTAAATTGGCGAATTTAATAATATTTTATTTTCTCTATTAAAATTCTTCAAAAAACACCAAAAGTGGCCCAAATATGCATTATTTACTCAAATATGCACCAAATGTTGAAAATATGCATTTTATAAATAATGTAATTATATGATTTTGAACAAGAACAAGTTAAGTAGACTTAGAATGAAAATTATTTTCAGAATTTACAAATTTTCCAAAATTCATAAGTAACATGAATTTTATTTAACTTGTTCTTGTTAGATGTGTGCATAATAATTTTTGTTTTAGATTGAAGTTTCCAACAGAATGATAAAATACAATCTACAGAAATTTCCCCTCAATTTGGAACTTTCACCAAGCACGAGAACAAAAATTGAAAAATTGTTAATTGGTAACAGATCAAAAATAAAAAAAAATCAAACAAGAACAATGGTTGCAGTTCCATGATCTGCTAAATAGATACTTCCTTCACAATACACAACCAACGCATTTCTTTGGTAAACTTTTTTGTGAAAACTGCACCAAAGCTAGTATTAAATAATTTTGAAAAAAAAGTAAATTTGTCCTGCTGTGACAAAATAATTATTATTGCTTCTGGAATTTTGAGTAGCAAGGTTCAAAGTTTTTATTGATTTTACTACAAAAGTAAACTGTTACAATTTTGAAAAAATAATTTAATTGAAAAACGAAAAACCTGTATTTTGAGAAATTTAAATTTTGAAAATATTTGAACTTACGTCTATTTGGCATCCACTGAGATTGAACTCTAATCCACCAATTCCAGGAGAAGGTCGTGGTTTTGCTGTTGTTATTTGTAAGATAGCAGAGACGGACATTATTATCATCAAAGCCTAAAACAATAAAAATGTATTGTTTTTTTTGTATTTAAATTAAAATATAAATAAATTTCTTAACGCAACACTTAATTAATGTTAAATGTCTTGACTTAATGCTTTTTAATTTGATTATCTAATAATTAAAATGTGAATAACATAAACAAGCAATAAATTAATTTTAATTATTCCGTATACGAAGAAACGCAAAATTTAATTTTAATTAATATTAAATTAATCTCGATCACGTTCCGGGCACATTTTTTTAAATTACCTTAATAATTTTTTCCATTTTGAAAAATCACGTTTCGGAACTTCCGCAAACAATATTTGAACTTATGTTTATCGGTAGAGGTAAAGTAACCCAAGATTAACTTATATTAACCGAAGACTTTTTCACACTAACCACCAAATGTTTAAACATGAACTGATATAAAGAACGGATTTAAAGTTTATATATATCTATCTGAAATGAATAAAGTCCAATATTAAATTGGCGCATTATCTGAAGATGATCACGTTTCGTAATTGAAAGAATACGGATACTTATTTTAATTTTAAAATAATGAAACGCCATCAATTACATATGCTAGTCTAGAATAATTATTATTTTAATTTATATTAAACCAATCTCGTCTGCTAATTTGTTTATAAATATAATTACGATTCCGTTAATTAAACTTTACATATAATTTTTATTGACCGGCTAACAAAAATATCGTTAGTCATAAAAATATTTTGTTTCCTATTTTGACTATTCCAACTAAGAGATAAAGTTCAATTTTTTCGAGTGGTCTTTCAAATACATGTACCATTGGAGTGTCGTTGAGCTTTTTGACCTTTGTTAATTGCACCTACCGATTTCGTAAGTACTTGTGCAAACATTATTTTGTATAGGTACTAAATACGTTGAGAAAATAAAATATTATTTTATTTGGAACTAAATAAGACAGACAAATTAAGTTCTTTGGCAACGCCAGGTAGCCGGTAGCCTCTTTTCATTGGTCAAATTGCAGCAAAATGCCGGTTCTCTACCTGTTTAACCGGTACCTGTAATAATAATGAGACCGGCATCGGCAGTTTGATCTGTTCAAATCCCAACAGGGAATAATGTTCTTACCAAATTTATTATTAGTTATTACTTCCTACATTCTTAAAATGTTGAAAGTAAAATTAAGTTATCTCACAACCAGTGTATTTCCTCAATTAACAAACTTTTCTTGGCAAGCAAGCAAACAATTATTGCTAAAATTTTATTACATAAATTTGAATTGAAAACAAAAATTATTGGTGTAATATTAACTTGACGAATATTCTAATTATGGCCGATTGCTCAATATTTTTTAAAATGAAATTTTTTAAATCTATTTTTATCTTACTCTTTTTGCATTTATCACGGTTTATCAATGACCAGAATGTGGTTTGGTCGCTCTTGTTATTCAGAAAATAATATTTATTTAATTATTTTTTTTCAATATAAATGTTTTAATAATCATTATCAAAGTACCGGTAGCAGTACATAAAATACAAGTAAAATAATATTGGAATAATATTTTTTTAACAGTTTAATAATCTGCATTATTATTAAGTATCTACATATACATAATGTACGTGATTTTATTTTAACTCTAACTGGAATCACTAGTATTTAAATCGATCGCACATGATAAACCATCGACTCACAAAGATGAATTTTGAAAATCAAATTTGAATTTTTTTATTTCGTGGAAAAAGTTTTACTTAGTTGGGATTGGCAATTCTTTAAATGCCATAGGGGTAATTTGTCAATTGCCATTTTATATATAAAAGATGCTGCCAAACATTGCAGTAAAAAAAGAAATTTACCAGATAATAACGAAATTCAGTGCTTAAATCGGATAATCCGGGTAAGAAATGTCTAGTAGCGAAACGTACAGTCACCAGATCAATCACTAATTCTACAATCCCAGTGGCAAATGAATTGGACCACATCTACAAATTAAATATTTTCTAACAATTTTTCAATACCTAAAGCGAAACTGGCCGAATTTCAAGAATTACACCACATGATGAACAGAGAGACGTAAATATAATATTACAGTAAAACAAGTGAAGATGGACGAAACAACACTTAAAATAACAGCAAAATCAATGGAATAATATAATTTAGAGCGATGAATTGAAATTTGAAATTTTTGTTAGTGCACCCCCCCCTCATGCACTATCATGATAATCGTAGTAGTCATCAGAAAGAAAGAAAAAGAATATAATGACTATTTAAAACGAAAAGTAAAATTTCCTGCATCTTTAATGATGTGGGGCTGCATGTCCTCTCAAGGAGTAGGCGACCGCTATGAGTAATAAAACCCTTGAACTTGGGTTAACTCGCAAGTTGTGAGTCACAACTGAAAGGCTAGATTTTTGTAGTATTTGTATGCGGACGTCACATGATTTTTAATAGAAGGTTTTTTTCGAGGGGTAAATCTCCGGACAAAAATATGTACACCACATCTCCTTTTCCTTAAAACCTCTCAATATATCCTCACATCTCCCCACATTTCCTTCATATCCCCACATTTCTCTTACATCTCCTCGCATATCCCCCATTTCTCCCCGTATCTCCTCCTTATCTCCTCGCATCTCCCCCATACCTCCTCGCATCACCCCCATTTCTCCTCACACCTCCCGGAGGACCTCCCATATTTCCTCACACCTCTTCATATCTCCCACATCTCCCACACCTCTTCAAATCTTCCTTATCTTTCAATTACTTGTTTAATTGATATTTAAATAAGTTCAATTATTTGATTCACTTTTATTGGGATTACCGCAAACTCTTACGAGTCGATCAGCACTTAATTTGATGGATTGTTCGTTAAATAGCCAGCACAGTGAAGATTATCGACTTTAATTATGAGAAAAGGACGTTCCGATTATTGTTTAGTACAAAAATTTTGTTTAGTAATTCAATAATATCAGCAATATCTGGGAGCGGACCACTGTTGGTTGCAGTGGCGTATTTAGAGGGGGGCAAAGGGGCAATTGCCCCCTTCTCCCAGGATGACTCGGATTGTATCCCTGAAGCCTTCCCTGATAAAGATAATGTTTACCACGAGGTTTTAAAATTTAAATAACTTTAAATTATTTTTATTAATTTATTTATTTATTGTTTACTTATTTATTCATTCATTCATTCATTCATTCATTCATTCATTTATTCAATCAGTCAATCAGTCAATTATACATTTATTCATTTATTCATTTATTCATTTATTCATTTATTCATTTATTCATTTATTCATTTATTCATTTATTCATTTATTCATTTATTCATTCATTCGGTTACCTTTGACGTGCATGAATGGATTAACGAGATTCTCCAAATAAGCCACTGGTTGGTTGTCTCATCATCTAAATATAGCAAGTCATTTATACGATCTTTCATACAATATCAGCTTCATTGCTATTATTATGAATATGGAGATCGACTTCGTTTTCATCCTTCAATATGTTATATTCTTCAATATTTGTGTCTCGATTGGTGTTAAAAACTTTCACTTTTTGCCACTATTCCGCATTAAAAGACCTAATTTTTAGTTCTTCGCAGTCTTTTTTGGCATCGTATAGTGCATTCACAACACACTTTTCAATCTCCTGATCGGCCATACTATTGAAACCAACTACTTCTTTTCCAAAGTTTTTTTTACCCATTTTCGCATTTTTTACTTCTTTAGGAAAAATAATCTTGCCCAACAAATCAAATACAACGATATTTATATGTTGAAGTTCATCAAGTCTTAGGGATTTTAAGGAAAATTAACAACCGTAGAGAACGGTTCAGAAACTCTTTTATTTTATTTTTTCAAATTTTCTAGTTAAAAAGATAAAGTAGGCGATTGGGCCTAAAAGACGTCTTTGATTGAGATTTATAATTACTAAGTTTTATGATTTTTGCGAATAAATTAATTTTTGATTCTTCGTAGATTTTTAATTATTTTGGAATCCTTTGTCTCAAATTGAATATAATTTGGATATCTTGGAATTTGGATTTTTGGATGACTAAAACATAATAGTGTTTGAATTTTAAAATATTTATTTATTATAATGTGTAATTGATTTGGACAGTGGCTTAGCGTGAATTTCTGGTACCCGGGGTAAACCCTAAATTTTCCGCCCCCCTATTTTCGCAATTAAGCAGAAAAATCAATTTGCCCCCCCCCCACGCTACGCTATTAGATTTGGATACAAAATTTCGTTAAGTCAAATATTATTTTACAAATTTTACAACAAAATATAACAATTGATAACGATGCCTATGGTCGAAGTTATCTCAACGATTTGTTTTCCCATTTTTAAAATTGGAAATTTATTTGAAGTTACATTTGGATTGGATTTTGAAGATGACTATACTATACTCACAAACATAATGAAAATTCAAATTTTTTATTTTTGGAATATCCTTATTTTCATGTCAGTACGTATGTCCATCCCATTGAAACCTCACCAACTTTTCGTCTATAGGGTAATTTTTGACCCCCTCAGCTTTTCCCCTTATATTAATAATATGTAAATATTAATCAAAAATAATAATATTAAATAATAGGTAAATACAAAAATTTTAATTCAATTTTTTGTTTATCTATAGATAAAAGTTAATAAAAATAATTTATTACATAAAAAAGTAAATACAAAAAATTTAAAATTAAATTAAAACAGAGAACATTAACAGCGTCATTGACAAGATTTTCCTTATTTTCAGGAACTTCCATTTTTACTTCAGCTTCGTTTATTCATCCATAAATATCTTCAGTTCCCGTTACTACTTAAAAATTACGTAATGAATACGTCGGACCCTCTCCCCTCCCCCTCGTGAAAGTCCGAAAGATTTTGGGTATTCCCCTCTCTATTGAAATTTTAACTGGATGTTCAGCTAAAAGTTCCATAGTTAATGTTGCTATTCCCAGCTCTCTATGTCAACTTATTTTTTGCGAAATCAGGAAAACTTCATTTCTGATTCAACGTTCTGATTGGTTAAGAAAGTAATTTATCTCCGTTTCTCAATTTTGTTAAAAATAGCTAATTTTTTTTGTTCGCACAAAAAAAAACAATAAAAAAAAATCTGTAAAAGCAATTAAGAACCTGCGTTTATAAAACAAATAATGCTTAACTTCGTAATTTTGTCTGTAATTTGCTATTCTTTGTTTATTTTTTTGCATTTTTCGGAATTTCAATTTTTGATTAAATTTTTTTTAAATAATCAATAATAACACAAAAAAGAACAAAGAGAACAAGATTTAAAATTTTTGGTTAAGTTACACCAGTAGATTTATGGTATTTTAATCAAAAAATAAACATTTTTATTATCAGTTATTATTAACAACAATAAACACCGTTTTGCTACATGAATATTAAAAATTATTTGAAAAATCTATAAAACAATATTGGCTCAAGATCGTTAACCTTTACTTAAAAACATTATAGATTTAAGCAGAAATGCGCCGTCATCTGCTAAACCACGGACGAACATCTTATATCAATTAATTTGAAAAAAAAAAAAATTTAATCCTCTGTTCTCTATTGCATGAATTTTTTTTTATTCCAATTAGGATTAGCGTGGATCGTAGAAAGTTGTAAACACCATGCAATAGAGGGTTAAAATAGTTGGAGCAAGAATTTCAATAGGCGGAGCCGGTCGCAGTCGTCTTCTGCAGTGCAACTGTTAACATCTTACAATTAATTTATTTTAAATTGGATTTCGTTAATTATAGCCGAATTTTTACGTAAAAGTAGTTTCCAGCCATTCTAAAGCTGTGATTTTCGATATTTTTGACACATAACAATCAATTTTACAGCAAAACTTTTCAGGCATTTTTAGTCTGCAATTTTGTTTATACCTATATATTTTGTCACTCCATTTCTAACTGACAGCGACTTAAACAAAACTCTATAAAATGCAAAAAATAATTTCTGCTATATCTCAAAAACGGTGCAACAAAATAAAAAACTGAATGGAAAGTTTTTCTTGTAAATTTCATTTCCAACATTTTTATTCGTATACATTTTTCTATTTTGTCGCACCGTTTTTGAGATATAACTGAAATTATTTTTTGCATTTTACGGAGTTTTGTTTAAGTCACTGTCAGTTAGAAATGGAGCGACAAAATAGAAAAATGCATATAAACAAAATTGAAGGCCATGAAATTTTCAACAAAAAACGTCTGAAAAGTTTTGCCGTAAAATTGATTGTTATGTGTCAAAAATTGACTTTAAAAGGCACAAATTACATTGCTGGCATAAAGCTGTGCCAATAATTCTGTGAGCCAGTGTATGTATATTGGAATTTTTATTAATCACAATCTCATTGGTTGAAAATTTATGATAACAAAACATGGGTCAAATGATAATCAGATGTTAATTGGTTAGATGAAAAAACACAAGTCGGCAGATTACGCCTTTAATGTAATTAAAATTAAATATTTCGATTATATTAAAATAATTAATTTTAAATTAATTGATAATTTAACGTTAAGTTAATAACTGAATTATTACTAATTAAACAAAAGAAGAAAACCTAATCAATAGTTTTAAAGGGCATAATCGCCCTGCGAAGTTGAAATGGAAAAATTAATTTGTCAATTTTTATATAGTCGGAGTTTTTTTTTATTTAAATTAAACCAATCAACGCCGAGGCACTCCATTTTATAATTAAGTATACTTAATCGTTGTTTTTTATACAATACGATAATTAAATTTTATCTTCGTGAAAAAATTTAATTATTTTCTATAGCAGACGTTAAGAATGTATAGGAGACAAAAATTTGTACGTAAGTCCTCATTTCACCGCCTGATGATGCCATGGTATGGTGGAAACGTTTGCGATATTTAATACTTACAGTCTATTTTATTTGTGATAACTTAAAAATATTTTTTTAGTTCTGAAAAGTGATTGTGCATTTTTTTGGTTTTCTAAAATATTGATATTGTTAATTATTTAAATTTAAACTTAAAATTGTAATAAATGGGTTTGCTTTTATGAAGTTGAATTTAATAGTAAGATTAATATTAATTATTTTAGGATTATTTTTCGGATTAATCCTAGAAATTGAATTTATAATTTATTGTAAACTACAAATGTATAAAAAAGTAATTGTTTACCGGGTGTTGAATGAGTTAGCCGAACATAGGAATTTAACATGTAAAAACTTATTTATACTGATTTAACTGCTTCCCTAATTAAAAAAAACTGAAAGATACAAAAATAATGCAGAAATATAAACTACGAATGATAAGAGCATTAGATTTCATCTAGCTTTTACTTAAAAAGTCAAAACATGCTTTTGAAATTAATTGTTAAAATTTTTATTTAATATCGGACTCCCGATGTAATTTAGATTCAATTTAATTTTTATTTTCAAAAATAATTACCATAGAAACTTACATGACCAGTCTGATAAATGAAATTTTTAACAATTTAAAAAGCATTTTTTGGCTTTTCAAGTAAAAGCTAGATGAATATCATTCGTAGTGTATATTTATGCATTATTGTTGTGTCTTTTATAGCAAGGCGGAGCTTTTTCAGGGAGGTTTTGAGCGAGTAAAAATGGCCCGGAGCGCAGCGAATGGTGCGTAGGGTTAATTTTGGCTGGCGCAACCACCACAAATCACGGATCCACCCTTCCCACTATGCTATTCTAGTCGTTGTTTCGAAAATTAATAGACAATCCAACAATCAAAATTATCTCCTTTCCAATGATATACAGGAAAAAGTTAAATTGGTGGTCGAAATTCCGTGAGAGTCCCCTCCAAATTTTAATTTAAATTAATTTCAAATTTTTCCATAACAATTAATTAAATAATTCCAATAGTTCAATTCATCTAATCTTCCAAATTTTCAATTATATTCTATTCAATCAATCCAGAAATAATACAAATTTCATCTCAAATATAACTGCTCGTCAAAAATTGTGACGACTTCAAATTTGAATCCAATTCAAATCAGTCTGGGGTAAAGTACAGTTATTTAATCTGGTGGACAAGTTTATCTACGAATTGTAAACGTTACATGGATAGATTTTGTTTCATTTTAATTCCTAATTTTGGATCTAATTTTGAATTTTATTTAATTTATCATGGAGATTTTTGGAGGCAAATAGATAGGATCGACATGTGCTGTCCGTACATCAGAGGCTGTGTCTTCAGCAAACGTAGCTATTGTTGCTAATCTTGTGATTGGTACATCCGCTGTGTACAGCACATATAGCACTGGAGCTAAATCTAACCTAGGGTACACTGAAAAAAAAGGTAATATAAAAAAAAAATCATATTTGCGCCAATGAACAAAATTCATCATATTGATGAAAAATTCGGCGTAAAAATAATGAACTTTTCATCAATATGATGAACCATTTTTTTCAGTGTACTCCTGAGCTTTTATTCCGTAAAGGCAGGGTATATTCTCTCTCATAATTTAATAAAATATGTCTATCGCTTTTTTCTTTACCTTGTAATATTTGTTCACGTGCATGCATTGTTTTAATAAATTAAGAACCTTAAGTCTGGTGTTTTTAGTTCTATACTTTGTTTTTAAAACTTTAAAACTATTTTTTAATATTAAATCCAAGAGATTAAGGAACTACCATTAAAACTTTTGAAAATTATAATATTCAAGTATTTCGAGAAAGAATAACTGCTGTACATCATAGAATTTTTTATTTTTGAATTAAATTTGACGCTTTTTGATTTTCGGCAAATTTCGTGATCAAATTTCATTTGATAAATCTATATTGCAGTTGACGATTCTGAATTGACTAACAAACAAATTTTTTTTTTTTTTTCAATTTTTCAAATATTTTATTATATTGTGAAATTTTTTGAAATATACAGACAACAATATTATTTTGTATTTTACAGTATTTTTTAAGTCGCTATCAATCAGATACGGTGCTACAAACTAGAAAAATGTATATGAACAAAATTGAAGTCAATCAAATTTGTAACAAAAATTTTGCTGTAAAATTGATTTTACTTGACAAAAATAGGCTTCAAAATGTACAATTTACATTGTTAACATAAAATTGCCACACTTCTTTTGAGAGTAACTGTATTGATATCCAATATATTTATACTTCTATTATTATTCCTGCTGATGTGAGAGGACGGAAAGTTCGAGTAATTAGAATATCTAATCTGGAATTAATCGTCATTGCAAACAAATTTGCAATTTCGGGTAATTATGACTATTTGAAATTCTTAGTACAATTAATATTTTTGGGAACAAATTCCAACACGATGAATATACGTGATTTTTCAATTAATTAAAATTTTATAACAATAAAATAAACAGAAATGAAATTCCCCTGACCTTAAGTTCATTAAAAGTTCATTAATTGAATCAACTTATTTATTTAATTTTAATTACGCACTTATGCCGAGAAAGAATATTTTAAATATATTTTATTTATCAAAAAAATAAATTATTATTGTTGAATTTTAATGATGTCTACTAAACAGTTTAAGGATATAATTTTTAATATTTTTTTTACAAAAAACATTTCACAATAAATAAATTAATCTTTCAATTTAAGGATTTTGCTGTTCCTTTATTTTTCATTACGAGATTTTTATTTACAAATTGATACAAGCTGCTCTTATCATTGAAATATGTAACAATTATTGCATTGTAGGTGCGACATCAAATTAATCATCCCAATATTTGGTATTTTCTGATTTGGCTCAATTTGGTTTTACCTTGAAAAAAGCTTAATTAAATGATTACTATTAGCATATTTCTGGTATACACATATTGGATTTTTATTGGTACTTATATTCAAATTTTACATGTTAAATTAAAAAATTATTTTAATTAAATTAGATAATTAATTTAATTACATTAAAAACAAGGTGGAACTCGCCACATCGAGACTTGGGGTTTTTAATAACAATAACCGATTGATAACATAAAGGAAAAAACATTTTTATTGGTTGGCAACGTTGGCAAGACAACGTCTCCCGGGCCAGCTATATATAAGATTACATATAATCTTTATACCATGGTCTTGCCCAAATTTCAATATTTGCCCACATGGATTTTCTAGATGCAATCCGCATATAGCCTTGTGACTTATATAGTATAGCCTTGCGCACAGCGATATTGCCAATAACTCTTCTTCTTTCTGTTCTTTCTTTTCCTCTTCCCCTTCGTCTTCTAATAAGGAATTTTTAAAATTACGCAGCGATATTGCCAATTCCTGTTCTTCTTTCTGTTTCTTCTACATATAGGCAGCAGCCAATTCTTCTTCTTTTTTCTTTTTCTTATACGTTTCTCTGCGACTTTCCTTTTTGCAATAGTTAATGCATCACTACGCATGGGATTTCGGCCAAAATCTTGCAATACTTATTTTAAAGAATTTATAGCGGCTTGAGTGAATTCTTATTTTACTTCCCAATTAATTGTGCGATTTAATTTGTTAATTCAACAAATAAAGAAAATATTTTGGTAAGCATTTTTGATCATTTTGATTCTTCGATTTTTTCAAAGTTGATAAAAATTTGGACATTAATGATTGGATTTGATAATTTGGATGTTAATTAATTAAATTAAAATTAGGATATCGGAATAATTGGTTTTGGATAAATTAAAATTATTAAAATTGGAAGGCATAGTAAATTTGATGTGCTCGTCGCACCTGGGACGATAACGTGCTCGCAATCGCCGTTCCGTTGTAAACGCAAAATTGATTTTAAACTTATTTTAATTGAATTTCAAATGGAAATTTTTTTTATGGATTAATTTTTGGATATTTTGAAAATAAATTGGTGCTGTTAAGAGGCATACAGGAACCGGCTACTGAGCGTCTCTTGTTTGCCGACAATTATTGAGCTAGTCTGGGAAATTTTAGAAAATCGAAAAGGTTTTGTTGGGATTGTATTTTTTTTCAATAAAATACCACTACAATATATATTTTTTTAAATATTTAATAAAATTAAATAGGGGAGGGTAGTTACTTGTCTCTATACCCATCAGTTGACATGTTTATGTCAGAATACGTCAAAATCACGTTATTTTACGTGTTTTTGACGTCAAATCACGTGATTTTGACGTGATATGGCGTAATTATGTCAACTGGGACCCACTCTTGTTTGGAAGGAATTTGTTGGAAATCACTGGAATTGCATGGAAATTGTCGGAATTTCGAGTCCTGTATACAAATTTTGTGTTTGTCTTTTATAAAAGCAGGGCCCCCGTTAAAAACTTCGCACACGGGTCCCTCACCTGCTTGTTACGCTACTGCTCCTAACATAGAACCGAAAGAATCGAAAAGAATCATCAAATCTAGAAATGCCTGCAGTTCTTGTAACACCACTTTGGGCTTGATTGGTCAGTTATACAGGGACTTGATGCAAGTTTTGATGACTGGCCAGTGGGTATGCTTGCTCATGTTGTCATAATAATTAAAATTTATAATATAAATCATCCTGTTCATTGAATTAGACTACACGAAACTCATACCTTTTGAATTTACTAAGGACAAATATAATTTGATCTACGGTGGTAGTTCATTCCCTGGTAGCGTTCAGTGTATCGTAGAATATCGAGCGCTATGAAGCAATATTTTCAATATGGTGTATGTATCTATTTAGCGGTAAATTCAAATAATTTAAAAACGTACATCAAACGCTAAATACAAATTAAATGTTTTGATATTTAATTAAAGTTTAGTTATTTGTTAAACGCATTTAGTAAATGACGTTTGTTTGATCAATTTTTTTTAGTTTTGCTTAGATTCGGAATTATTTTAGATTACCGGTATTGATATTACAATATCCTATTGGGTACAAAGATTACTGATGACTAATACTAACAAAAGATTACAGCTGATTTCGAGTGTCAGGTATGAGCAGGGTTGCCAGGTGTCCTGATTTGCGCGGGATGTCCCGATTTGCGCGGGATGTCCCGATTTTGAATGAGTCGGTAAATATATAGGGTAGTTACAACTTTTATAATGTTCCCATATTTTTAGCCTTCCATCCGGCTATTGAGCATTGTGGACCCGGCAACTCTAGGTACGAGAGATACAGATATTAGTCATTCAAACTTACTGTTGCCAAAGCTAAGGTTGGGTTTATTTGTTGTCTATATGTTACACGTTTTAGCCCGTGCATCTATAAGTTATTGAATGAACTACAAGTTCAAGCACGGACAGATCCCATCACTAAGCTATTATCCCAAAAATATAAGATAAAAAAATTGTATTGTCGTGACCTGGTCGTATTGTACTTTGGATTGTGCAAAAAAAAGTTGCAATAACAATAATTCTCAAAATAGCATGGGAGCTCGAGAAACTCCGCGACTGCAGATCGTTTTTACAATAATTGCAAATAAGACGAAAATTTGTTTACGGATGAAACATCAATATAAACAGTTTTGTTTAAATAATAACAAACCTTCAAATTATTTTTAATAGCACGTGCTAAATCTGTACAATCTTAATATTATGCAAGAAAAATTTTTTAATCGGGGATAAACTATATTTATAAGAAAAAATTACTATGTTACCCAAGTTACAGATTCAAGGTTTTTCGATAATCATGTATTATATGACTGTCGTGCAAAAATGATAATCAAAAAATAACGTAGGCGTTCTTTGAACCGATAATCGAAATATTGATAGGATTATTTAATTTCCTTGTTTGTAATAATAAAACTGGTTATAATTTATATTATATTTGCTTTCACCACCACTAAGTTTATCGAAATCAACCTTTTCTTTTTTTTCTTGGTTTTTATCGCCAACCGTTTATTTTTAACTTTTTTTTAATTTTTGGCCCAATTTAAAATTAGTAACTCATACTGCTTATCAGTTTAATTTAATTAATTAAAATGAATGAATAATAACAATTTCAAAAATGTTGGAATTACTTTGCAATTTTTTCAAAATTTTTAATTTTATACAACGTTGTTTAGTTGTTTAATAAAATGTAAAGAACATGTGACAAACTGATGAAATATTACGTAAGTGTCACCACACATCATCTTGTCAAAACGTGCGTTGTAGGGGAGAGTGAAGCACATCGAAGTATGTTGCAATAAATACTAATTACAAATTTTTCCCTATGATCTAGCAATAATTATTAAGCCGGTCTGCGTATGCTCGAGTTTGGCATTCTTTCGTTTTTTTTTATTATTGTATTTCGTATTTTCCAATTCTTATTTATATTCTATTTCTTTTGCTTTTTGTATTTCTGTAATCCAATCAAAAATTAAAATTTTGATGAATTTTATATGAATATTCGTTTGTATGTCAGTGTATGGTTGGGACACAATAAGCAATAGTATCAATGGCACAGGTTGAACCGCGCAACCAAGTGTCTTGAAATTTGCCATAAACGTGCATCTTAGTCTAAACTTTTAGGTCAGCTGAAAATGGTGAAAATCTATTCAATGTCCAAATCATCATTGGCTTCCCTAGCCTTAAAATTGGATGTATTTTTTAATTTATTTTCTAAAATGTCTGGAATATTAATTCCATTTTCTTTTTTTTTTTAATTAATTGCTTATTTAAAATGTTATTAAATTGATAAATTAAATTTTACAAAGTTGTAAATGAAATGCGTTTCTAAATAAACGATATTGTGATTAAATTTTTAAGCAAACGTACGAAGTTTTCAAAATAGAGCAATTTTGAAATTAGTATTGCAGAGTATGACGAAAAAGTATGTTGAAAAATCTTAAGTAGAACAAATTGAAAAAACTGAATAAAATTTTGTTCAAAATAATGTCATTTAATGCAAAATTTAACCTCAATAAAATCGATATGACCAGTTTATTGGACCCATTGACTTACTTTTTAGGCTGTAACCACATTAACGCGAGTACATTATAGTAAATATTTATTTATAAATAAAAAAAAATACTCTACTTTTTTTAATTTGTTTACATTTAAAGTTATTCAACTCCCTTATCATTTTGTTTTGACAAAAAAAGATAAATTCCATGTTAATTTAAAAGTGAATTAATGTTTATCAGGTAGTGGCTCCGGGGTTGAACTGATATCCGGGAACTACGAGCGTGATTAGTATTCACTCTCCACAATTTTCTTTTATACTTTTTAATTGTTTGGACTTTAATTTTTTGGAAATGTTGCGATTCACCGTTTCCTTTAGAATTGATTTAGGTGTAAATCACTAATAATTTTTATATAATTTTTTTTTATTATTTATTAATAATTTTTAAGTATACTTTTAAGTAAATATAATTAATTTAAATTTTTTTTTTTCTATAAAAAATAAATTATTATACTGTACTACATATTATACATATTTGTATATGAATTGTAATATATAATAAACTCTCGATTATGAAGCACGGACGGAACTCTAACATTCTTCTAGAGTGAGAATTTCTTCTGTTTGAAAAAAGGAACAAATAGGCTGTTTACAAACTCAGCAAACTGTGTTATATAATACACCTATATCTTTGGTAAACATTAATGCCCGATTTCTTCACCTTGAGATATCTATTGGATAAGTATAATTAAGGTCCATTTCCCCAGCACCGCCCATTTTGAATATCCAGTCCAAATTAATTTTAATCGATTGTGTATCGTTAGTGTACGTTTGTGTATTAATTATTTTTGTTTGTGTTAGCACCGTTCGCGAAATATCGTACATTTTTAGTTGGGGCGCTTGGGAAATGCGAGCGCCGCCCATCGCGAATTTTCGCTCAATTTTTGTATCAATCGTTTGTGTATCGTTTGTGTACATTTGTGTATTTCATATTTTTGTTTGTGTTAGCACCATTCGCGAAATTTTCCAAATCAAAGATTTCGGGTTCATTTCTCCAGCGCACCCATTTTTGGATTTTAGATAAAATATTGTTAAAATGTATCGATTTTGATATCAATCGTTTGTGTAGGTGAGTGTATTGATAATTTTTGTTTGTGTACGGAGAGTTGGCGAATATGCGTAACACTCTGTATTAAAACAAATGAGTCTCGAATTTTGGATGGCTTTTTTGAAGATCAAGTTAACTGTGTGGTTCTTGTGGTGCATTAGGTATTAGTCGAAGTTTTACCACGGGTTCTCATTTATTTATTGAAACAGTGACAAGTTCAATATCGTTTGACTCCCAATTTTCAGCAGCCCTATCAAATATCCGGTGACCGGACAGGTGACCACATGACAAGTGAACCCACGACAAGTGAACCCACGACAAGTGACCACATGACAAGTGACCCCACTGACAAGTGACCACACGGACAAGTGAACACACGGACAAGTGACCACACAGACAAGTGAACACACGGACAAGTGACCACACTGACAAGTGAACACACGACAAGTGACCCAAGGACAACTGAACACAATCGTAATTTTTAATTTATTTTTCTAATTTAAATGTAATTTTTCAAATTAAATTTTATAATTATTATTGCTTTACATGTCAACTTAAAACAATAGACCTAGGAATCACAAATATTCGAATAATCAAACTTTCAATGCTGGGTGCAACTTTCAAGCATATACAGAAGGGAATGGGACTTTTCGGGGCAGCCGGTCCGGCGTAGCTAGTTCGTCGCAGAGACAATTCGGTGTAACCCGTTTGGTGCCGCCAAACCGCCGCACACTCGATTTGGTACCAAACTTGTTGAAAGTTTGGAACGACACAAAAGGACGATTTGACGTAAACCGTTTTGGTGTTTTACTCAAAACTACAAAATTGTATTTGCTGCCTTATTTCTTACAAGGGTATATATCATTAAAGCAAAAGTATTTAAATTCAAGTATTTAAATTTTTAAAAACATAAAATAATTAAATAAATTTTTACTTGTTTATATTATGTGTTAACATTGAAATTTGATGATTTTATTAAATAAAAAGTTTTGTTTCAACTCAAAGGATTAGGAGATTTAGAAAATTAGATATATTCTTCGCCCCGAATAGTCTTAGAACCGAATCGTCTTTGCCCTAAATAGTCTTCGCGCCTAAAGGCGATTCGTCAAACCGTCTCTGCACCAAATCGTCCCTGCGCCGAATCGTTCTTGCGCCGAAAAGACGGCCGAACGGGTAAATTTTATCAAAATAGGTAACAACCTTGTAACAGTCGAAATTAGGTTAGGTTTTTTTTATTTTATTTTTTGTGTTCAGTTGTCCACGGGTTCACTTGTCTGTGTGTTCACTTGTCAGTGGAGTTACTTGTCCGTGTGTTCACTTGTCCGTGTGGTCAATTGTCCGTGTGTTCACTTGTCCGTGTGGTCAATTGTCCGTGTGTTCACTTGTCCGTGTAGTCACTTGTCAGTGGGGTCACTTGTCATGTGTTCACTTGTCGTGCGTTCACTTGTCGTGGGTTCACTTGTCATGTGGTCACCTGTCATAGAATCTAATGGCCAAAATAGATTGGGCAATGATGATATTATGGAATAACCACTATAAAGAACAGCAAAATGCCGATTTAAATTTGACAGCTAACTGTCAAGGGACTGTCCATTAATTACGTAAGGACGATTTTTGTAATTTTTGACCCCCCCCCCTCATATGAGGGCACGTAAGATTTTGGTAAACCCCCCCCCCCCCCGTTACATCTTACGTAAGGATATTAAAATTATTTTCATGACAAAAAGGGCACACAAAAAAAGAAAAGTTGACGGCGTACCTAAAGAACAGTGAAAACCCGAAAAAGAAAAGTCCTGAAAAACAGCGAAGAGCGAAAAAAAAGGTCAACGGGGTATTTTAAAAATTTAATTTAAAAACGGTATTTTACGATAATTACGTAAGGAATTCATCGGACCCTCCCCTCCCCCCACGTAAGGGTCCGTAAGATTTCCGATACCTCCCCCTAAATCCTTACGTAATTAATGGACGGCCCCCAAGTGATATTTACGTACATATGTTGTATTCATTGTATTATAATATACTTAATCATTATTTATTAACAAAAATAATATAAATTAAAAAATAATAAAATAAAATTTTTTAAATTAATCATTTTTATTCTGGTACGGGAGTAAATTGCGAATTTGTTGTTGCGCGACACGCACATTTATTATTTTTACATTCACCCTCGCAAAGACAACGCTTGTAACCCTGGCCTCCTAAAACACTGCTTTGAGCTGCTGCTTGTCTAAGAGTAATCTCATTTTCTTTGGTCGTATCACTAATATTTTCTAACAAAATTAACTTTTCAGTATCCCTTAATAACTAATATTAATTGCAAGGGTACATTTAATATATTACTTTCAGATGGAATCTATAGAATAATAGTTTCATCATTGCCCACCCCGTATTGGGCATTAACGTCATTGCCCGGACAATGATGGAAAAACCACACATGAAATTTTAAATGTCAACATCGCCCAAAATGCATGGTCATTAACGTCAATGGCCGGTCAATAACGTCAATGCCCAACTGAATTTGGGCAATGAATTGTCATCATTGACAATAACATATAGATATCTTATAGTACAGCTCATAATTTCCAACTACAATTATAAAAATATGCGTTGTTTCAATTTTAATTAATTTTGTAATATCAAATTTTTGTTGTTTGTATTTTAATTATATTTAATTACGATGAATTGTTGCACGCGATAAATCGTCGCACGCGATAAATTGTTTTTTTGTCGTACGCGAAAAATTGTCGCGGCGATGAATTGTCCGCGATGAATTGACGTAAGTTCAAACGACCCTCGGATGGATAGTTCAACAAGATAATGATTCAAAACATATTTTTTTAAATAATAGAGCAGTTTGTTGGGAGGGTTCTTATCCTTGTACCGTCACGGTAAACCTTCTACTTAATATCTTCAAAAAATTAAAAAACAGCATAAATGATATTCCAGGACATTATATTAAAAAAAACCATAACAAAAATGATAAAAATTAAAGTATTTGTAGAATTATTATTATAATAATTATTAATTATTATTTATAATTACAAAAATTTAATTTTATACAAAAAAGGCTGCAAGAGATTGCATTTATCTTTATTAATTTCAATGCAAAAGGTATTCAACGTTGCTTATTAAGATTCTTTAGTAGTTATTACTAATAAAATTTATTTATTTATTTATTTAAAAATTAATAAAATTAAATTAACTTCTTCTACTTCTTCTTCTTTAACCTTGTCTGTTTATTGTAGGATAATCAGCTGAAAGATCTCCGAGAGAAAAGTTTTTCAGCTTTAGACCTCACGGTTGCTTAGTCCAGATTAAGGAATGCTTGTAACCCTGTTCTTTAATCGTTAATTTTTAACGTCCCCTCCGAAGCACGAAGATGCATAAATATGTCCAGATTCGAACCGAATCAGCAGTTGCTTGGCTAATAGTCTAAGATCCGAAGTAAGGTCGTTTTGCACCGATCTGCTTACCGGATGAAAAGTATTTTTTATCACACATCATATAGTAATAAATATATTGCACATGGGTTGCCTAATGAAATTAGGCAAAGGATTGATTTTTTTTTAAATATGAATAATTTTGATTTATTTATTTCATATAGGTACACGTTATAGTGTAACATCTGAAGTATCTTTGAAAAAATGTTCAATTAAAAATATCAATAAATAAGTCGGTGACAGCGAATTTCCCGTTGCGCTTTGAAAAAAAAAGTTGTTTTGCGATGAACTTCATAACTCGATACCGGATCATCTGAAACAAAAAAGTCGATATGCCTTTGAAAGGTGATATTTTTCCCCAGGTGGTCGGAGGGAGTTTTTTATTTTTTTACAATTATTTTCCATTTTATAATGACAAATTCACCGAAATGTTTTAGCGAAAATCGCGTTTTTCACTTCAAAATGATGCCAAAAGTAAAAAAACTGAAAAAACAAAAAAACTCTTTCTGACTACCTAGGAAAACATTATCGCTTTTCAAAATATGCCTTTTTTTGCCTTTACCCTCCTTAAGGATGGTCTGGACCGTATTTCATTAGGCAACCCATGTGCGATATCTTTATTACCATATTATGTTTGATAAAAAATACTTTTCATCCGGTAAGCAGATCGGTGCAAAACGACCTTACTTTGGATCCCGTACTATAAGCTTAACACTACTAAGAACTAATTAAATTAAAAATTTTAAAAACAATATATTATCAGTAGTCGTCATTGGTATCGCATACACATTATCTCCGTCGTCTACATACATATCGGTGTCGGGATGGGACAACTCGGCGCCGCCAACTCGGCGCCGACCAACTCGGCCCCAAGCCAACTCGGCGCCAGGACAATTCGGCGCCAGGACAACTCGGCGCCAGTTGACTCGGCGCCGATTAAGCTTAGGTTAGAAAACGATATTTTATTTAACTACGATACATTATTTTTATAATTAATATTTTTTATATTAATTATTAATTAATTAATATTTTTTTAATTAAGAGGTTCTGCTAAAAAGAAATCTACATGTTAGATGTATCTCGACCTCATTAAAGAGTACTTGACACAACGCGGACTCTCCGCCATCATTTTCAAAAAACCGATTTACGTCCATATCCACTGGCGAAGCCAGATTTGCTTTTCAGATATATCGAGGACGTATACGTTTAGGACGTAAATCATTAGCAATACAAAATTTGTGATTTCGGAAGAAGGGTAGTGCTTGACTAGATGGGCGGCTAGTTCTGAAATTGATTTGGGCGTTTTTTTTATACAGGTACCGAAGGCTAATTGTCGCCAGGGCCAGTTGTCGGGGGCCAACTGTCGTAAGGCTAAATGTCCTACAATCACTTATAAAATATGTTAAAATAAGTAAGACATACCCTTGTTACGGTCCTGATAAGAGAACTGTTACAATATGCGAACAACTAGAGACCGGATAAATAAGCACGGTTTTTTGAAAAATAAGTGCTTAAAAAAGCACGCTATTTTGCCAAAATAAGTTAGAATAATGTCAAAAAAAGTTATGAAAAAGTTCGTAATTAAAATAAAAAATGATCAAAATGTGAACTCGGGGAATATTATTAAGTGCTTAAGGTTGTTAAGAAGGAAAATGAAAATAATGAGAAGTTCTTGAAATTTTTACAGTACATTATTTGCGTAATAAAAAAATTTCTGGCAAAGTTTAAACTTAATCTTGTTTTTAGTTATCGAGATAAAAAATGTCAAAGTTACATTACGGTCGCATTGAATTAAAGATCTTTATTTCAACAATCAGAAATGTCAGCATTACCAAAAATTGCCAAAATATTTGTGAAAGTCTTATAAATAAGTATACCAAATTTCAAAAAAGTCATGTTTTCAGTTTCTGAGAAAATTAAATTATTATTCCAAAAAGTGTACAAAAGCTATCAAGATTTAGTAAATCATGGCAACATCTGATTTCGTAACCCATTCATTTTCCCACCAATATTTTTGTTTTTAATGTATATTTTATCAAAAATCTTGATAGCTTTTGAACTACTTTTTAGAATAATAATTTAATTTTCTCAGAAACTAAAAACATGACTTTTTGGAAATTTGGTATACTTATTTATAAGACTTTCATAAATATTTTGGCAATTTTTGGAAATGCTGGCATTTCTGATTATCGATTTAATGACCTTTAAATTAATGTGAACTTTAACATTTTTTATCTGGATAACTAAGAACAAGATTAAGTTCAAACTTTGCCAGAATTTTTTTTATTACGCAAATAATGTACTGTAAAAATTTCAAGAACTTCTCATTATTTTCATTTTCTTTCTTAACAACCTTAACAAATCACTTTTGCACATATTTATTTAATACAATAATATATTGCAGTGGTATTTTGTGAAAAATTATTTCAATCCCAACAAAACCTTTTCCACACTAAATTTTTCCCAGACTCGCTCAAAATTGCCTGCCTACGCCACTGCCTACGCCACTGCCTACGCCACTGACTGATAATTTAAGGATAACAATGTATCAAAAATTTATTTTTGATTAATTTTAAAATTAATTTAAGTCAGTTCAATTTAAAATTAGAAAATAAGTTCAAAATTAGCACAAAAGTAGAAAATAAGTTCAGGTATAAGCAAATAAGCTAGAAATCGCAAAAAAAGCAAAATAAGCATGAAAAACTATACGTTAAAATACATCTTTCCACATCTCAAATTTCAAAGAGCTGCTCTTAAAATTGACAATAAGCAAAAATGCTTAAAATCCGGTCTCTACGGACGACCCTGAATGTGAAATCGTTATAACAATAATGATTTAACAAACATTTTATTAAAAAATTTTATTATTTACTTGGCGCTGAGTTGTCCTGGCGCCGAGTTGGCCTGGCGCCGAGTTGGCCAGGCGCCGAGTTGGCGGCGCCGAGTTGGCATCGCCGAGTCGGCGGCGCCGAGTTGTACCTGACCGTATTTGGAACATAGCTCATAGCACTTTTTAGAAGTGTCAATTACTTTTGGACCACCATTTGTAATACCCAAATTATTTAATCGTGCCGTGTCGCGTCGCAACTCGATTCCAAAAATTTTCTGAAATTAATAAATTAAAGTATGATGTTTATGAAATTTTGACATGTTTTCGGGTTTTAAGCCCCACCTAGCGCGATTTTTGAGCCCCGCAGATGCGACCTGTCGCTTTCTTGAGGTCTTCCGCGTCGAACGGTACCCGGCGACGGGGTAGCGGACGAAAATTTACCCTCTAATTATGGGTGCAAAGAAGTAAATCTGCACCTTAAATTTAACGGGTTTTCAAATGTTGCAACTTTTTGATTTGTTTTCAGTATTCAAGTAATTTAGCATTTTTTTGAAGAATTTTGATAATTTTGAAGTTTTAATTTTGCGTACAACTCAAAAACGGTACGTTTCTGAAAAATTTTGTTCTGCACTTGTTTGTTAGTAATGATTAGTACTACATAATCTAGGTGAAATTTTATATTTATTTTAGCTCATAAAGGTTTCCGAAAATTTCGATTTTTTAATCAAGGTCTATTACAGCCGAATTGCCGTTATTTTTCGTATTTTTGGATTCGCTAAAACATTAAAATAAGATTGTTTTTTACTAGGAAGACAGTACCATGGTTGTTTTCAGAAAATATTTAACCGTTTCCATAACAACGACATTTTAAAAGACCAAGGCTGTTAGTATTTCGACCGAGGTCAACTACGTAATAATATTTAAACCTCTTTTTTTAGTATTTCCCAAATATTTCTTTCTATTTACCCTATCGAACGTTAATGTATAGTTCACGGAGGCAACATGTGTTTCCAAATTTTTCAGTTTCTTTTTTTTTTCCTATTTGTATAAGCATGAAGACCGAGTATGTGAATGAGCGTCCTTTCCGAAAACCGTGTTGTTTTTCATCGGAAAGAGATTCTGCTATTGTTTGAATTCTGCTTATTATTATTATAGCATATACAGTTTAATGGGTTGAATTAAATTCCTCTGTAGTTGTTCTATGCGAACCAGTTTGGCTCAAATCAATCCGGTTTGTTTGGCGCGAGAATTTAATTTTATAATAATATTTTTGAATATTTAATTTGAGGAAATTGGAGAGGACACTTATAGAATGGAAAGCCAAAAAGGATTTCAAAACAAATACTTTCTTACAATCCAAATGGGAAGAGAGATATTGGCCGCGCGAGAAAGCAATGGAGTGACTTGTGAGGTCGAAACAGGCAACAATGATGCCTAAACCATGAAAGGAAGAAAAAGAAAAAGAAGAAGAAGAATATTTAATTTTATAGTAATAATAGTTATTTACTTAAAAGTCATGATAATGATGCATTACTGACGAGGAGCAATGTTGAAATACGAGGCACTCTGTGCCGAGTATTTCAAAGCACCGAGTCTGAAGCGGAAAGCGGAAAGCAGAAAATTCGTCTGGAAAAGTTCGGTATCCGGGAAATACATCTCAATACCTATATCATAACTATTTCATCTAAATTTTAAAGCGTAGTTCTCATCCAACGTAACATAGCGTAGCCATAACATAAACATTTTACTATTTATACCAATGAATTAATGCAAGTAAATATTTATGAGTTTTTTAATAATAAGAAAGTATACTAATTACTTATTTTAATTATAATTTTCTTGTTAATTAACATTAATTATTATTATTAATAATAAATTATTATCATGATTGTAACGTTGAATTTTCAGAAGCTCATTACTTATTTCAAAAGCTTTTCATATAACTTTCAAAATAATAAAAATAAATAAATAAATAATTAAGTTAAGAATCATAAAATATAGATTATATATTATTTTGTAATGAGATAACTTTAAAAAAATGCTTATGATAATTTTACATGGAATTAGCATGTTTCTATAAAGGTATTTTAAGATATTTCAATGATAGTTTATTTATGATTTGAATTCTTATTGATTTTATTCCAGCTTTACTCTTCTTTTTTTTATTTAATTTTAATTAATTTGCGCATCATCAAGAAAATAATTATCGTGATATTTTAGCTACCGGGGTGAGAAAATGAGTTTTATTGAAGAAAATCAGTTAAAAACCAGATCTTTGAAATAAAAATTTATTAGCAAATGCTGAGTAATTGCCCCATTTATTTAACCAGGAAATTTTTTAAATAAATATTGATTTCCAATGTCTTCATTAGAAAGGAATAAGATTGTTGTATATTTGAAAGAGCCACATCAATTCTTTCTTGATATTTCAAAATTTCAAATTGAAGAAAGTTTTAAATAAGTAATATCAATTTTTCACATAAGAAGAGTCGGTGAATAGCTTCATTCAATGGGTGAGGCACTTAAACGATTACTTTAGTGACCTAATTTTGGAATTATGATAATTATGATAAATATTTACTATTTATGTATTTACGATTTACGTACTCCGAGTATTATCTTTAATTTTTTTTTTTTTCAAATAAATGCTTGTAGATGGCCACATCAGATTGTTTTTTAAAAACACCCAGAGATAAATTGATTTACAATACCTACTTTATTAAATTATAGAAATATCCTAAATGTGAATCGACTATTAATGCTAATACATTTTTTCAAAACGAATTGCAACCATTCGACATTCATTCTCTTCAAGTAGGATATTTTATTTAACAAAAAACAATGAATTTTGAAAGTGCATTCTTTGGAATGGCTGTAGATAAAACAATTAATTACACTTTTAATAACTAAAATATCGTCATTTATCTTATTTATTGGTTTGGTTCAATTAATTCAACTCCTTTCAATAATATGTTTACTTGGAAATTTTCAATCATTAAAATTTAATTAACGATTGTATGTACATTTAAGGCATTTTTTTTCCATTTAATAAAAAAATATTCTAAACTATTGAAAAGTATGAAAATCGTTTAATTATCTAAATCCAAATTTTTCGTATAATTTTGCTAAAACCATAGTTGTTTATTGTCGAGAACACCAATGAACGAGTGTAACTTCTACGATTTGAACTTACAACCATTGGCATTGCTGCAATAATAGAAGAACAGGATATTTTTTGTAAAAACCTAAAATAATCCACAAAAATCCAAATTACATCATTTTTCATTTGTGACTTTTATACAAATTGTTATTTATTTTGTATTTCATCTAACCGGACCTAGTTTGTACAATAATAACAAAAAATAATTGCGATAAAAGCAAAACAAAATTTGGAAATTATTATAAAGCTGTGGCAATCTTAATTTCGTAATCCTGTGGGCTTTATTTTTAATCCAATTTTTATCATCAGTAAATTTTACTATACAATAGTTGTTCCAATTTTAAATTTTTCATATTTAATGGAAGTTTTCTTTCTTATTTATTATTTTTTTCAAATAAACTTTTATTTACTTTTTAAGGAATAATATTAAGGAATCTTGCATAAAGTTATTAAGGATTTACCTAATAGGAAAGTTACAAATAATATACATGATACGGTCAATGTAGATAATTCGGCCATTAACGTCAATGGCCGGACAATAACGTCAATGCCCAGCTTAGTTGGGCATTAACGTCATTGACCGGCCAATGACGTCAATGACCATGCATTTTGGGCAATGTTGACATTTAAAGTTGTATATGTGGTTTTTACATCATTGCCCGGGCAATGACGTTAATGTCCAATACAAGGTGGACAATGATGAAATTACTATTCTACAGATTCTATATTCTATCACTCTTTCAGTTTTGGCTGCCCCAACCACGACTGATCACGGATACACCGTAAAATGAATGAACTGAATTGAATTAAATTAAATTAATTTTTCATCCGGGCTGGTTTGTCTGACACAAACACGACGAATCACTGATCTACCCTAAAATGAGTTTGCGTTTGTCTAAATTATATGAAAATTTTTGTACACTTATGAGGCCTTGAAAAGGGCCGAGTTGCTATCATTTACACGGAAAAACGCGTGCACGACAAATAATTGTCCCGGGTTGAAGAGCATCGTCATTTTGCTGTTGCTTATGGTATTTACTCTATAACTAGCTGGAAAGCCCGTCCGCGGACGGGCAGCTAGACGGTGGATCTCTTTTCTAACAAACATTTCATTTGGCTTCCCTCTACTGGGTGATTTCAGGTTTTCTAAATTTCAGGGTAACACCAAAAGTTGCTGCTGAACTTGATGTGCCGTGGGGTAATCAAAAAAAAATTTTTTATAGTTTAAAAATAAATAAGTTTCTCAAATTCTAATTTCATTTAAAGAAAATTTTACTAGCTTTTTCCGACGAAATTTGTATAAGTATTATTCTGTCTTCTGTAGGTATTCCAGAAAGTGGGTATTTCATTATATGTACTGGAGGATGTTCACCCCCAGACCACCTGGTTTCCACTTTTGACTAAAATGTTGACATTTAACTTCCAAAGTAACGTAAAAATTGCTACTAAACTCTGAGCAGTAAAGCACTTAAATAAATGTTGTTCCGAGCTTTAATATTCTCTAGCCAAAGGTTTAACTTTTCCTCATATTTGCTTAAAAATTCAAATTTCCCGGTTTTTCCTGACCAAATTTGTAAAATTATAAATCCCCTATATTCTCCAAGTATTCTGAAAGAATGGAAATCCTGAGATATGTACTGGGGGGTGTTACAATTTTGACTTTATATTTTTAGAAAATGAACCCAAAATCACTGGCGTACCTAGGGAGGGCGGTAGAGACTAGCGGTAGTCTCGGTGTTTAAAATACTGACATCATCCAAAGAAAAATTATGTAACCCTTTGGTCATATGTTCGGATAACCCTGTCTTTTTGTCTTTTCATAACTTATATAACCATAATTTTGTGACTTCCAATTCCAGTGATTTTCAAATAATTCCTTCCAAACTTACCCCCCCCCCCTCCCCAACCTATTTAATTTTATTAAAATTTGAAAATTATACCTTAATTCTTATCAAAAATATATATATGAGTTTTTCATTTTTCAATTATCTGAGATTTCCTTGAATTTTCTAAGAATTTTCTGTGATTCCCCACTTCACAAGATTTCCTAAGATCCTGAAATTTTTTAAATTTTGGATATTTTTCCAAGATTTTCTAGAATTTTCTATTTCCTAAGATTTTCTCTAATTTTCTACATTTCCTAAGATTGCAAAATTTTCCGGGTTTCTTCAAATTTTCCGCCCGTTTTTTACTAATAAGTTGAAAAATGATGGAGAAATTGTCATATGCAAAACTAAAGGAAAAACAGGAGGAATTTGAGAAAATCTAGATTATTATAGACTATGTTTTTTTTCGCTTTTTCCATTTTCTGAGATTTCAATGGCTTTAAAATTTTCTGGATTTTTCGAGATATCTTAAGATACCTTAAAATTTTTCACTTCTTCGAGTTTTCTGCATTTCTCTCGATATCTTATTTACTAAAATTTTCTCGAGTTTCCTGAGATTTTCTTAGATTTCTTGAGATTTTTCATATTTCTACAAATTTTCTACGAATCGGTTTGTTGAGATGTCTTGGAATTTTCCAGAATTTCTTCAAACTTCCCTTCACTAGTACACACAATTTTTCCGGCGATTTCCCTTTAGTTTTGTACTAAATGGAAAATCGTGATATACAAAAAGTGAAAAGAAATCCAAGCAAATTTTAGGATATCTTAGGAATATTTATAAAATCCTAGTCAAACTTAAGAATGTTATTTTCTTAAATATTTAAACCCCCCCCCATGAGCCATAAAAAAAGTTACTACATTTTGTTAAAATTTTATAAGTATCATATCAAAATACATAATATAATATTTATTCCTCCATCTATGAACTTGGCCTAGATTCGCCCTTGGTTTTAGATTTCAAGGCTGTATTAGACTCTACAATGATTTAATAATTTTGGATTTCTGTACAAAATTGTGTGCGAAATTGTCTATCACTGGTGCGCATTAAAAGATTAACGAGATTATCATCCCAAAGAACTTTGAACTTTGGGTCCTGAGATCAAAAAGGAAAATTACAACATTTAAAACTCAAGTGGAGTCAAGGTCACGCGCACTAATGGAATAGAAAATAATTTTTCGTTCTTTTTTTTATTAATTTAATTATAATTAACTTTTTGATCTAAATTAATTTATTAAATGAATCAAGATTTTTAAATAAAAATAGGAATATTTAAATAACAAATAAGTGTATGTTATTTAATATATTGATTAGTTACAGAGGAGACCCGAACCCCCCCCAACTGGTTATTCGTGATATAACAATTACAAGGTTCCTACTACTTTAAAAAGTTATGGAAAATTAAAGATATCCCTAATTTCGTCAGGGATATAATTTCTCATTTTTAGTGCCAAGGCAAGGAAATTCAATTTTCAATCTAGGAAAACAATTTAATTTTGTTTTTTAATTAATTTAATTAATTTAATTTTTTTCAATAATTAAATTTTTATTTTTTTTTAATTTAAAAACAATTTAATTTTTTAATTAACCCTTTCAGACCCAGGGTACACTATAGTGTACCTACGTTTATTAATTTATTTTGAAGTTGGTGACAAACTTATATGCTAAATAGCACTCATTTCTTAAGGAAAGAACCCTGAGGAATTCAATAAAAATCTAAAAACTGTTCTATGAGTAACATAAACTATGATAAAAAATTAATTTAAATATAAATTGTAAAAAAACATTCCGTTGCAGAATAGCTTAAACTATATTAATTAAAATTATTAGCTCTTGAATATACAATAAATATGATTATCAATAACAATTGCGAAATCCATACAATCAGATTTATTTGTATCTTGTAGCTCGTTATAGATAATCATATTTATTGAATAGCTTAAACTTGAATATAATTTTAGTTAAGAATAACTCAGCCAAATATCATTATAAATGCATAATTTTTTTTTTGCTAGTTATCATACTAAACTTGGTCTATAAATAATAGTCACCTGTTTAAATCTGTTATCATGCGTTTTATAATGGTTTATATTGTAATGATATTTTTTAACAAAAAAATCAAAAACTATCTCTTACGGCTTCCAAGCCGGAGAGCCAGACTCCTCAGGGTTGGGTTCGTTTGTGGCGCAAATCCACTTTTAAATTTACCAAAAATATCCAAAATGCTCCACAATAATATAATTTCCAATTTAAATAATCCAATTTAACTTCCAAATAATTTTACCTTTTAAAATCGGAACGGTGATTATAAATGCCTCTTATCGGACCAGCTGCTTCGCCATCCACACAAATTTTATTAATTTTTCCAGTTCAAATATTATATTCAAAAAAACCATTAAACAATTTTACCAATTTTAATATCCAAAATTCCAATTATTAATATTTTTCATCAAGATCCAATTTTAATTCAACGATCCAAATCCAAATAACTCCCAATATTGTCAAAATTAAGACAAATTTTTAACCAAATAAAACGAATTCAATTACTTACGTTAAATCTCAACTTTATTCTTAAGTTACATCAAAAATTGTCCAAAAATCCCAAACCAGGGACGCAAAATCAAAAATAATCTTGGACTCGTAAAAATACGTCCGGGTCCTTCCACGGACACGGCTGGAAGTCCTTATCTTCCAAAAATTGTTACCAACTTTTCAATCGTACTCGCATTACCGCGAAATTCAAAAAATTATTTACAACTCCACCCAAATTACAAAAATTAACAAAATTAAACAAATTCACAACAATCCAATAAAACAAAAATTCAAAAAAATCAAAATTGATGTTTGAAACACCACAATATATTAGGTCAACTAAAATTTACTTAGCTGTATTTTCTTATTTAAAAATCAGAAAATTATGAAACTCGTCAAAAACACTTTTTAGAGCACAGTAATACGAAATTTAAAAAAAAATAATGATTTCCTTCAGCCAAAAAAAGTCGGGTCTGAAAGGGTTAATTTAATTTTAATCAAAATTACTGATTTTCATGTAATTCTAAAATTAAGATTTGTTTGTCTTTTTATTTTCTGATTTATCGAAATACTAGATTATCTCATTATGTTTTGAATGGTTTAAAATTTTTTTTAATGATTGAAAAGGTCACAGTACAACTAGTGGCCCTTTTAACCGGGGGCCCGCGTGCATTGCGGTGACCGGACAGGTGACCACATGACAAGTGAACCCACGACAAGTGAACCCACAACAAGTGACCACATGACAAGTGACCCCACTGACAAGTGACCACACGGACAAGTGAACACACGGACAAGTGACCACACGGACAAGTGAACACACGGACAAGTGACCCCACTGACAAGTGAACACACGGACAAGTGAACCCGAGGACAACTGAACACAATTGTAATTTTTAATTTTGTTTTTCTAATTTAAATGTAATTTTTTTAATTAAATTTTATAATTATTGCTTTACAAACGAATGGAAATAGTGTAATTGAAGAACCAAAAACACACACCCATGATTCTGTTCCACAAAAAGCTTAAGCTAACATTCTTGTGAACAAAATGAAAGAAGATATCAAATCTCTTGGTGCTACTTCTAAAAATGTTATAGGAAATGCACTAACAAGTGTTAGCAATGATGTTCTTCAACACCTTCCTAAACAATCATCTCTTAATCGCACTTTATTACGACATAGAGAAGATGTCCACATTCCTGTACCAACGACCTCCGATTTTGAAATTCCAGAGAAGTATATTCACTTAATTCTTCACGATTCGGAAACTGATGATCCAAACAGAATACTTGCACTTGGACAGGCAGATTTATTGCTCGAATTGGAAAAGGATGAAATGTACGGTGATGGAAAATTTGATAAAGCACCAACGATGTTTTATCAACTGTATACGTGGCATGCAAAAATCGGTAATTCCTATCCGCCATGCATATATTTTCTTTTAAAACGAAAAAATCTGCAAACATATACCAAGATGTGTCAAATTTTGAAAGAATTATTACCAAATTTAGCACCACAAAAAATTTTGGTTGATTTTGAACAGGCCTGTATTGCTGCAGTTCATACAACTTTCCCAAACGCAGAAGTTAAAGGTTGCTATTTTCACTTATGTCAAAGTTTAATCAGAAAAATTAGTTCTGTTGGCCTTAAAGCTGATTTTGAGTCCAACATTGACACCAAATTAAAATTAAAATCTCTAGCAGCCTTGGCATTTGTACCGATAGATGAGGTAAGACCTGTGTTTGATGCACTAGCTGCAACATTCCCAGATGATCATAGGTATAATGCAGTTCTTACCTATTTTTTCTCAACTTACATTGAAGGTGCAATAGGAAGGGACCCACAATTTCCAATTGCAAATTTGAATCATTAGGATGCTGCTAAGCTTAAAACAGCAAGAACCACTAATTGCTGTGAAGGATTTCATAATGGATTAAATTCTCTATTTCATTGTAGTCATCCAAGCATATGGAAGTTATTTGAAGGACTTCAGAAAGATATAGCATGTCATAGGCTTACTTTAGTAAAAGCAGAAATAGGTCAACCGGAAAGAAAATATCTACTTCTAGATGAACAAGTTAGTGGCCTTAACAGTTGGAAGATATGAAAATAATCACGATAAAGTATCATACTTACGCCGAATGGCAAATCTGCAATAAAATTTTAATGTAAATAATTTTTTATGTACTTATGTAGATACTTGAAATATTTTTTTATGTATACTTATATTTGGTTATAATAAAGAATATAAATTATAATAGTTTATTAATTAGTTTATTTAAGAGTATTAGTTTATTGTGTATTTTTAATAATATTTAAATTTTATCGAAATAGGTAACAACAGTCGAAATTAGGTTAGGTTTTTTTTTATTTTTTTTATTTTGTGTTCAGTTGTCCACGGGTTCACTTGTCCGTGTGTTCATTTGTCCGTGTGGTCACTTGTCCGTGTGTTCACTTGTCTGTGTGGTCACTTGTCCGTGTGTTCACTTGTCCGTGTGGTCACTTGTCAGTGGGGTCACTTGTCATGTGTTCACTTGTCGTGCGTTCACTTGTCGTGGGTTCACTTGTCATGTGGTCACCTGTCATAGAATCGTGCATTGCACCCACCGCACTCCGGTAGTTCCGCCTCTGGTTCTATACCTTATTTTCAAAGGAAATGCTTCAACTACAAATAGCACTATTTGTCGAATAAAAACAAGATCTTTCAATGTAATAATGTCATTTTATTCGACAAATAGTGTTATTTGTAGTTGGTGAATACGGCCATAAAGCGCATTAAATTAAAATACAGTGAATCTCCCTAACTCGAACTGCTCTAACTCGAATTATTCTATAAATCGAATTTGTTTTAAAAAATTATATAGGTGTGTCAGATATTTACGTGTAACTTTATCTCCATAACTCCAAATTTCTCTAATTCAAACTTTTTTGGTGGTCCCTTGAGATTCGAGTTAGGGAAGTTTGACTGTATATTTAAATTTTTCTTTTGCGCGTTTTTATTTCCGCAAATTGATTTATAAATTATAATTTCATTAGAATCAATGTTTTCTAGTAACTCATTTTCGACGTTAAAAAGGGCTAACGATGATAAGTTATCTTGGTTCAAAAAGTCTCTAAGGTATGATTTTACCCGTTTTAGAGTGGAAAATGATCGTTCACCTGGCGCGTTACTAATTTGGTGTTGACAAATATATCCGAAGTCATATTTCAACATTGGAAAATGTTGAGACAGTCTTAGTTTCTTGAGTCTTAGTGTTTAGTATTTAAAAAAAATTTCAAATTATTTTTAAATATCATTTTTCATTGTTGTTTTGGTTTTAACAGTTACAGTTGGGTTGAGTGTGGGGCCCCCCCTGACTCAGGGTCCCTAGGCATGGGCCTATCGGGCTTACTGGTAAAATAGGCTCTCGATAACGCAGTGGAGATCCGCTAGTGGAGAGACCAGGTAACCGACGAGACTACGAAGATAAGGGACTAGAAGAAAACGACTTATGAACAGAAATACATGGAGACAAACACAAACGAGTACAGATAAAAGAAAATGTGGAGACTAATCCATCCCCAACAACTGGACATGTTTAGTTTCTGTAACCTTGGAATGCAAAGCTAAATAAATACATAAATAAATGTAACATCTGAAGACTGCTAATTTGTCTATATTGGAGTGGTAATCTTGTGCTTTCGTAATGAATCCCGTCGAAAACAAAGAAATTAATATAAAATCCTCTGGTTTTTCAAGATGCTGTATATGTCTGTCGCCCTAATCTGCTGCAATTTGAAACCTTTAGTTTAGACTAGGGGTGCGCAGAATCGATTATGATAATTTATAACAATCGATTAATCATCATCATCATCATCATCATCATCATCATCACGTTTTGGACTTTTGTCCGTTACGTCACTCTTGGTCGACCCATATTTTCCTGGGTCGGCCCATATTCCTCTTGCCTCTGGGTTTATATATACATACTTGTCTGGGTATGCGGACGTTTTGCATTCTTTGTAGATGTTGTTTCCAATTTCTCCTGTATTCTCCTATGCGGTCATTAAAGTTGAATATATTGAGCTCGTTACGGATATCTACGTTGCGTTTTCTATCGCTTCTCGTATATCCCGCAATTCCTCTCAAGAATCTCATTTCTGCGCTTTGTAAGCGCTTTTCTTCTCCCTTATTTAAAACCCATGTTTCGCTTCCGTATGTAACTACTGGCATGGATATTGTTTTGTAAAATTTTAAAGCCGTATTCTGGCTGTTTCTGTTCTTGAATGTTCTTCGGATAGTTCCATTTATATAGTTAAACCGATTAATCGATCATGAAAATAATCGATTATGAAAAAAATCGATTATGAAAAAATCGATTATGAAATTAGTCGATTGTGAAAATAATAGATTGTGAAAATAATCGAATAAGTATAAAATAATCGATTATAAACTGCAAAAGCGTGACGTCAGAAAATGGCCGGCAAGTGGCGATATGAAATTTTAGAGGCGTTTCTTGGTAAAATTAGTTCACAATTAGTTCTTGACAATTTCACCCAGAAACACCTCTGAAATTGTTAATTTATGGATGACTAACAATTTCCATGTAAATCAGAAAATAAACCTAAAAAACCATTGTGTGCATCCATCATATGGTCGCCGGCCATTTTGGCCTATTGGCCAGTCTATAGCAATAAATTATTGCTATAACATGTTAATCGATTAAGACATAATCGAATAAATAATATATTTTCGTGAAAATATTTGGGCCAGAAGTCCAAGGGCCAGTTTTCGATAGGGCCAGATGTCGCCAAGGCCAGTTGTCACCAAGGCCAGTGGTCACCAGGGCCAATTGTCACCAAGGCCAGTTGTCGCCAAGGCCAGTTGTCCGAGGCCAGTTGTCGCAAGGCCAACTGGCTCAGGGCCAACTGTCGGATGAACCATGATCAAAATATAAGAATTTTTTCAAATTTTCTGTAGTTACAGCTTGTAAATAGACGAAGGTTTTAAGCAAACTTTCATCACGGTTTACTACCCCGTTCTTGAGAAATTAATTAGTAATTGAACAACCGATATAGAGTTGTCACGTTCAATTCTCTAAAAATAATATAAATTTCGACGCAAAAAGAATCCTAAACATATTTAACACTTGTTGGTATTATAAATATTATGTGTATCTCGGTTTTTATTAGTTTTAACAACAAATATCAATTTTTACTCATAAAAATTTTTACATTTTTTTTTAGATAGTAGATTGGATTTCAGAAAATTAACCGATTTAAACGAAAAAAACCTTTCTTCATGCATTTTTATAACTTTGTTTATCGTTTATGATACTTAAAAAGTATTTTACTACACACATGAGACCAATATTCGTGAAATTCAAATTAACCCTACTTTTGTCTCCGATTGTATCTCCTATACATCCTTAACTCTTAAATTTTTTTTTAATATTTGCTATTGGTAGTAATAAATAATACTCTAATATTTAGGATTACCCCGCTAAACACCACCGGTTTATCTATAAATTTCATATATCATAAATTCTTTTACGAAGATTAAATAATGCATTCGTTGTAATACTGCCAATAATATGGTAATTAATTTTAATCATTTCATTTATTGTAAATAGACATAATTTTAATAAAATTAAAACGTGTAGGAGTAGTTAACACATTTTTAGATTATTGCAAATAAACATTCACGTGTTTTTGGAATGATTTTGATTTTCCAATGATTTTGCATCCAAGTGGATGCAATTCCATTATTCTAAAATGCACGTGCTTTTCTTATGATTCATCTTGAGAAATAGCTCAGTTTTCTAGTCTAGACAAATATTATCTATAATTAAATCTTGCATGACGAATCTAATGTTGGGTTTCACAAATGATGTACAAAAGTCAATCAATGCATTTTAATTTTTGGAACTATATGTATACTTTTAAATTTTAAATTCTTTAAGGGGGTATTCTAGTCTAGAGGCATGAATTTCGGGCGGTTTTTTAAGCTCTGATTTTTTGAGATTTTTGTTATATTAATATTTTAAGATTACATAAAAAATTAACTCGCAAATTGGCGGCCGTTTCAAAAAAAATTTTGTTTCTGGCACGTTTTAATTAACAATTCCAAATTTTTTAAAAACTCCTCTTTCGCGGCCGGACAAACAGCTCCTGTAATTTTTAAATTATGATGAGCCACTGTCAACAGCTATAGAATTATTTACGTAGGATTTTTTTCGATATATTGATTTTTGGCCAAATGGCTCACTTCTAAAGTGAAAAGTTAAAAAGTTGCTCTAAAAATCGTCAGAAAATTGTTAATACAAATGAACTATGCAATATAAAAAAGAATCCTACATACTTCCATAGCTATTGTTATACTATATAATCGAAAAAAATTTATTGGCCCATAATAATTCAAAAATTACAGAAGCTGTTTGTCCGGCCGCGGAAAAGAGACATTATTGCAAAAACGCTGCACAGCCGCAATTTTGAAATTAATTGCTTCAAGAAAATTATTGTATACGGTCACTGATATGTAGATATGATATCATTTTATTTTATGATTTTTCTAAAAAAAATCCGAAAGAATATTTATTTTATTTTATGCGGTCGGCAACCCGCAGCCCGCAAGCCCTCCCCTTTGCGGACCACGGCTGTTTTTTTAAGCAGTTTAATTTTTTTTATTATTTTTTCACATTTATGTCATTAAGGCAAAGTTGGCAGTTTTCATTGAACAGTTCTTATTTTTCTTGAAAAAACGAAAAAAAAATTAAAAAACAAAAAGCTTATTCGTTCCCGAGTGCGGCCCACTTTTATTTCAATTTGCCACTATGTGGCCATTGCTTGCCAAAAGATTGCCGACCGCTGCCCTAGAATATAACATTCTTGTGACGTATCTCTACGTTTTTATCAATTCATCAATATCCGAACCTTACTTCTTCGATCTACTTCTAGTAATTCTTGGAATTTTGGTTTTCGCGAATAATTTTCTTAAGAGCCCATAGTTACAATATGGCTGTATCTTGTAGTTGTCTTTTAGGGCAGTAAGCAATTCAAGCTATCGTATTAACGCTACTCTTACAATGAGTTACACGTTAATTGAATATATGCTTAACTTTTGAAATGTATATTAGCAGAATATGTAACTTTGATCAATTACCAATAAGTAATACATGGATTTATATTTATTGCCATGTTGGATATGCTTAGACACCTAAATTACTTATTAATACTTTCCATTCCTACGAAAATTACTTAAAGCCAACGTTTGACTATCGGAGGTGGTTTGTACTTGCCAAAATCGAATCATCTCACACTTTGGTTGGGATTTTTCAAAATTCAATTTAATTGATTGTTGGTGGTCAAATACTTGATTTAGTCCGTCCAACTAAGTAGAACAAGGCATCGGTGCTATTCAAAGGGACTCCTAGAAGCCCTAAATGACAAATCTGTTAGACGAGAAAGGCTTGTGGAGGATATTTGGTTTCTCTTTACCTAAAAATGAAAGTTGTTAATTTTAAGTAGTACTTAAGTTGTGTCAGGGTAATTAGGTGATAAAGACGAAAATTTGTGATCGTGCAAAGCGTAAATGAAAACTTATTTGAACATTTTACCTACATAAACGCTAGATGACCGTGGTTTTGTGAATAACAATTTTTGGTAGAAAAGACTTCTGCTTTTAGTAGTAAAATTACCTGGAGAATGCGTTTCGCGCCATAAAAATCGAGATAGAGCCCGCGCAAATGCGTAATCTTCATCCAAAGTTATGACAGTTGCTGAAGCGACGAGAAATGATTTTGCTTCCGACTAGCTTATTGTTGAATAAATTCCAACAGGAAAGTTAAGGGATGTTATCCGAAGTAAGAGGGAGGTTTCCTAAAAATTTCAAGAAAATTGGTGTTCGAGTGAAATCCAAGTCTCAAATATACGAGGGTCGTTTAATTACAAAGTTTAACGATCCTAGCTCTCCGCTCAGTGAAACGGTAGAGCGATGAAATTTTTTTTGGTTAGTCTCTTATCGATTTTGAACATCTTCGTTTGGGTAGAAATCAAATCGATTAAAGTTTAACTATTTTATAACGTTTTACCATGGAACTGCCATTGAAAGTTGCTTCCAAATCTGAACTTTGTGATGTAGTTCGTTTTTTGGCTGGAAAAAATAAAAATAAAAATAAAAAAAAAATCTTCATCAAGAACTGCGTCGAGTGTACGGTTAACAATGTGGAACCCTGAAATGGTAGCGCTATGTAATTTGGAAATGGTTCAGATCAGTTGCACAATGAAGAGCGGCCTGCGCATGCAAGCACGGACGAAAACGTTGCACTCGTCAAATTGCTGATTTTTGAAGTTCAGTGGTACACAAACGACGAATTAACCCTACGGTTACCAAGTAGAAACAAATGTAGTCGTTTACAATTCGAACAATTTAATTCAACAGAGGAAATCGAAGGCGCCGTAACTGATTATTTAACAAATTGGACGCATCGCACTACCGACTCGGAATTGATAAGTTGATTTTTTGCTACGACAAATATCTCGAAAAATTTAGCGATTATGTGGAAAAGAATTAAAATTGTCTGTAGATTTCAAATATCAGCTTGTTTTTGTATTTTGACCTCTTTTTTGTAGTGTAATAAGAGCGTTAAACTTGGTAATTAAACGACCCTCGTATAAAAATTTAAAATGGATTGTCATGGTTACGGAACAAAATATTGAAATCTAGCTGGCAGATTTCGCCAAAACATGTAAAAGGAAGACGCAAAATGGCTATTTAGTCAGTATTGTTTCGAAATTTGTTGCGTGCAGTTCGTTATTTTGGGAAAAGTGAAATTCATTAAATGTTGATGCAGTTATAACCTCCAAGCTTCTAAATGTTTATGTTATAAATATTTATCACGAATTTATAAAAGATAAATATTTGGAAAATGGAGATGATTATGGTTTAATTAAAGAAATATGGTATTTAATGAAAAAGGGCGGGAAAATAACCTAAAATATTTACCTGTCTTAATTTAAGTAAAAATCAATAGTATGTTTTTACTGTGATGATTCAATCTGTGAAGCAACGATAAAGGTAGAAATTAATTTATTTTTATAAAAAGAAAACCATTTGATTGAAACTCGATTTCAAATCATAATTTATGTTCGCACTCACCTGTTGTAAAATCATTAATGTTAAACCGATTATTCCTCCTTCAAAAAGTCGGTTTGGCACGTCCCTGGTTGCCAGCATCTTGTGAGGGAGACACGGTCGAAACAGCCAGATGTACCTAGTCAGGGTTCAAACCCACGTCTGCGATGTAGCAATCTAGCATTCTAACACTTCCCTACAAATTGCAAAAACAATTTCATTGTTGGTTATCACCAAAAATGATGCATTTTTGATGCTAGATATTATTCTTTCTTTATTTCGAACCATCGATATAAAACTAAACATTTAATTTACGGCAAACAAATTAAATAACACATTTAAAAATTATGGTACCTACAAAAGCAATTGACACTTGAATTTTTATTTTCATGACATTTGGTTGTTTGGATTAACCTGTGCGATCGATACTATTTCTTTACGTACTCCAACCATACACTGTGACAATATGCGTTACAAAATTACAAAGCTATACGAGTACTACGTAAATATTTTACTTCTTTTAATTGTTTATAATTTCAAAATAATATTTTTTTTTAATTTAATTGACTTTATTTTAGCATTAAGAATGCTGTTATTTTCCTATTATAATGTAAGCATTATAGCATTCCAATCTTTCTGCCTACGTGTTCACCTCCGAGTCGTGGCGAGCTAAAGCTCACAACTTTAACCTTTAAGCTCATTAATTTAATCTCAGGCATCTGTCCATTAGCACGCAAAATTCCCAGAATTGTCCAATTAGAGGATGTTGAACTATACATGTTCTACAGTAATAATTTTCTACGTAATGTATTTCTTCACTTGACTGTTAAAATTTAATTATTTTAATTTTTTTGTTTAGTTCTGTTAAATATTAAAAAATTTTACCCGTCGTAGTTTACCCGTCATTAGCTATAATAATCTAAAAACAATAATTACAGTCTTTGGTCTTATTATACTCATTATTTTTAAAAACGTTGTTGTACTACGATATCATATTCAATAAACTGAAACAAGTTTAACTGCTAAAAAATGTATAAAAAATTTCCAATATATCAATATGTAGCTGTGGTAGCAGGTATGCAAAATATTTAAAAAGAAGAATTATTCTGAATAATATTTTTTTAGGGAGTCTAAACGTGATTAGTACGGGAATGCAACATGGATGGTCGTCTGTGGCATTACCAAAACTTCTTCACGAAGATTCTGAAATTTTACTTACCAGCGATGAAGGTTCCTGGGTGGCAGTCACACTTTTAATTGGAGCTTTTTGTGGATCCAGCTTCTGTGCATTGTTTATGGACAAACTAGGACGAAAGAGTGTAATGCTAGCAGCTTCTTGCTTCCTACTTATCGCTTGGACCATTGTGGCTTTCGCTACAAACTCAAGATTACTATTTTTGGGCAGATTTATTGGCGGAGTAGCAGATGGTTTTATATTTTGTGCAACTCCAATTTATTTTTTTGAGATTGTTGGTGCGAAGTTGAGAGGATTAACAAGTGGACTTATTATGGTTAACTACGGAATTGGGATGTTAACAGTTTGCATCGTTGAATTTTATGCGGATGTGTTCACTGTTGCATTGACAGGCGTAGCATTTCCCGTTTTAAGCTTCCTCACACTGGTTTGGATGCCAGAGAGTCCTTACTACTTAATTATGAGAAAAAGATATGGTAAAGCAAAGCGCAGCATTCACAGATTACAGTCGGATAAAAATGATGAATTTGAATTTTCTCAACTCTACTTTACCATTACAAGTGAAACTACCAACACAGGGAAAATTTTGGATCTATTTACTAAACAAAGTAATAGAAAATTATTGTACATAACATTGGGAAGTCGAGCAATTCAGCAATTGAGTGGAACGTGCGCAATCGCGTTTTATGCAGAAACGATTTTTAAGGAATCAGCGGGTAATCCGATTTTATTTAATTACGGATCAATGTTATATTTTAGTACGCAATTAGTGATATTAATTTTTTCGTCATTAATTGTCGATAGAGCAGGAAGAAGACCTTTATTGCTTATGTCGTTAAGTGGAGTATGTTTGGTGTTACTCTGTCAGAGTTGTTATTTTTCCTTAAAAATTTTGACTTCTGTAGATGTTCGTCCGTATGAGATTATCCCAATCATCGCTTTGTTGGTTTATGTGATAAGTTTCAATATTGGATTGCAATCGATCCCTTTAACCTTGGTTACAGAAATTTTTCCGACCAACGTGAAATCTTTTGCTGTGGGATTCTCCTACGTTTTTCTTTGCGTTTTTGCTGTTATCGCTACAAAGATATTTCAGTTTTCTAAAGACCAGTTTGGTCTGCATATTTCGTTTTGTATTTTTTTCGTTTGCAGCATTTTGGGGAGTATTTTTGTATATCTTTTTGTTCCCGAAACTAAAGAAAAAACTCAGGAAGAAATACAGCTGCAGCTTAAAGTAGCATAAAAATAATATGTAAAACATTGCAAATGTTAAGATAGATCTAAGGTAATAAAAAATAGATAAAACATAAAAGAGTAATCAATGTAACCCACATCAAAGTAAATAATATTTTATTATTCCAGTAATTATTTAGAAGGGGGCAAAGGGGCCCCCTCAAAATCAAAAAATTTCCCACGTTTTTCCAGGCGAAATTTGTAGAATTATAAATCCCCTATCTTCTCCGAGTATTCTAAAAGAGTGGAAAGTACTAAAGGGTATTACACACCCCCCAGGCCCACCGGTTAACAATTTTGACTTTATATTTTTATATTAGTTTTATAATTAACTTTCAAAGTAACACAGAAAGTTGCTGCTAAACTCCGTGAGCAGTAAGGAAATTAAATAAATATGCTTTCCAAGTTTTAATATTTTCTAGCCGAAAGTTCAACTTCCCTCATTTTTGATTAAAAATGCAAATTTCCCGGTTTGGATTAATATTGAACAAATATTTTTAGTCCTAATCTTATTATAATATATTTTTTGGTTGGTAACAAAATCGGCCAACCAGAGTGTTTTTTCCACCAAAAAATGACACATAGTAGCAGGAGCAGCAGAAACGTGCTGGGATTTTATGTATTAGGATTAGTTACAACTGACGCGCATGAATGGATTAACGAGATTCTGAAAAATCTTTAATCTTCTTCCCCCAAAAGCATTTTCTAAATACGCCTCTGTTCCAGTCGAATTAAGACTTCCCCTGCAAATAATTAGAAGAAACTATCATTTCAGAGATCATTTTAGATCTTGAAATTGGTAAAGAACTATTTGATGGCAATTTTATCGATAGAAAATGAAACAGTTGGAACTTTAGATCTTAATAAAACAATTTCGTTGTTTGCCAATCAAAAGGCAAGAAAAGTAGATTTTTCTGTATAAATATATTAGAATTGGTTTTGTTTTGTGTTTTACGATTTACTACTTGCACTAGGTGCTAACTGAGTTTGCCCAACGTAAGAAATTAAGATGTAAAAACTTATTTATTCAAATTCCTGCTTCCCCAATTATTTTAGAGAAAAAATGAAAGACACAAAACACAATGCAGAAGTATAAACTACGAATGATAAGAGCATTGATTTCATCTAGCTTTTATATATAATACTTTTTTTTTAATATTGAAATTGATAAAATTTTCATTTATCAGACTGGCCAGGTAAGTTTCCGATGTAAATATTATTGAATTTATTACATGATCAGTCTGATAAATGTAAATTTTAACCAATTTCAAAAACATTTTTTGACCCTTTAAGTAACAACTCCAGGTGAAATCTAATGCTTTTATCATTCGTAGTTTATATTTTTGTGCAATAAAATTGTTATTATAAATTTTAAAATTATCATTTTAAAATGATAAAGGGGGTCCACTGTGACCCACCCTGACCAAACTTGTGGCTTCTTTTCATTTGCTAAGGTAAATCGCGAATAAGAATGAAAAGTGTACTATTAGTATAAATTAGTTCTTTTAATTGCGAAATTACAACGCGAAAGAATAAATTATACGGATAATATAGAAAACAGGGCCAGATTAGGTATTACTTGGACCTTAGGCTATGACATTTTGAGGGCCCACCTCCTGTAAGGTGGTCTAAATTTAGCTTAAAAAAGAACAACAAAGATAATTATTTTTGATACTGAAATAAAAGAGGGGACCATATTTAAGGGCCCCCAAAGAGCTCGGACCCTAGGCTATAGCCTAACCAGCCTTACGGTTAATCCGGCCCTGATAGAAAAGGAACACTTTTTGATAGTACAAGCAATACAACAAGCGGCTACCCTTGTAGCACAAATGTTGCCGCAATATTGGGCCAATATTCAAATGTAAACATTTTCCAATATTGGCCCAATACTGAAAAACAATATTGGTCCAATATTAAAAATTAATATGGGCCAATATTTAAAATAAATATTAGGCGAATGTTCAAATATGAACATTTTCCAATATTGGTGCAATATTGATTTCCAATATCAAAAATCAAAAAAATTTCCAAATTTACCACTCCCAAGGCTTCCTTATAAGTATTAGAAAAGTGTAAGAGCGGAAGATCGCAATATTAGTGGAATGAGGACATTTCAGATTATATTGAACAAAAGAACGATTTACGATTCTACGAGATTATAAACAAATAAACAGAATCGTCAAAACCAAAATAACCCAATGCAAAAACGAGGCGTGGGAAAGAAAATGCATGGAAATAGATGGGATCATAAAGAGTACTCATTCGACGGAGGTGTGGTGATTCTTAAAGAACATCAAAAGAGAAAATAATGTAGTGCTAATAAAACCCTGATTACAACTACACAGTGGACCAGACACTATGAAGACCTCCTAGTGGAATACAGGGATGCGCACGAATGGATTCTTTGTAATAATATATTAGCTGTATTCTTTTTACCTACTTTAAGTGAGATTGTACTGAGATACTCAGATACTCAGTTAAATGCGTGTTCTTTTTACCGTTTTGAGGCAGGTGACGTGCCGTGCCGAACTGAGTTTTAACTGAGAAAACTACCTCCCTCCCTAACCCAACTGATCTTGCTGTTTCAAAGTGTTACAACTGAGTTTAATTTGGAAATAGCCCGAATTGGTTGATTTAAAAGGGATAAGTCATCTGTCAGTGAGGTTTTTCGTTAAATTTTTAATTAAATTGTGACACTTCTGTACTTGACATTTAAATTTAATAAAAATTTGGTAATTTATTAATTTACATAACAATGACTTGCAGGTAAAAAACAAAAAAAGGTGATTTATTCGTTAATATATGTATATGTTACGGTCAATGACGTAAATTGGGCATTGACGTCAATGGCCGGACAATGGCGTCAATGCCCATTTACGCTGGCCATTAACGTCATTGACCGGATAATGACGTCAAGGCCCATTTACGCTGGCCATTAACGTCATTGACCGGCCATTGACGCCAACGCCCGTTAACGGTGGGCAATGATGTAAATATTTTCATGATTGTAATATTTACGGCTTTAGCCGGTCAATGAAGTTAATGGCCAAAATGTATTGGACAATGATGATATTATAGAATAATTACTATAAGGAACAGCAAAATGGCGATGCTCTTCAACTAGGGACGATTATTTGTCATGAACGCATTTTTTCGTGTAAATGACAGCAACTCGGCCCTTTTCAAGGCCTCATAACATAAGTGTACAGAGATTTTTATTTAATTTAGACAAACGATCATTTTAGGGTAGATCCATGATTTGTTGTGTTTGCGTCAGCCAAAGCGGCCCTGGGGAAAAAATTAATTAAATTTAATTAATTCATTTTACGGTGGATCCGTGATTTGTTGTAGTTGCAACAACCAAAACTGAAAGAGTGATAGAATATAGAATCTGTAGAATAGTAATTTCATCATTGTCCATCTTGTATTGGACATTAACGTCATTGCCCGGGCAATGATGTAAAAACCACATATACAATTTTAAATGTCAATATTGCCCAAAATGCATGGTCATTGACTTCATTGGCCGGTCAATGACGTTAATGCCCAACTAAGCTGGGCATTGACGTTATTGTCCGGCCATTGACGTTAATGGCCGAATTATCAACATTGACCGTAATATATATAATTATATAACCAAATATAATGTGGTTGGTAGGTAATTTTTGCACTAAGCTTTGGTAGTGTATTTGTGTTGTTCTTTTTACCTTATGTTTTTCTCACTTTGACTCAGTTAATATCTGTTCGGCTCAGCTTACTTTGTCTCAGTTATTGCGTAACTGTGAATGGTTTTCACGATTATTGCTCTTCCCTGATGAGATTTAGTATTTTAGCTTCTCCTATTCGAGGTAAATTGGGAGTTTAATAATAAAATATAATAAATTTTAATAATTCGGCAAGTTATGCGTTATAAGTTAAATAATTTTAACAAAATAAGTGATTAGCAATAAAAATATAATTTACTTTGATGAATGTTACATATTCTTTTATTTTTATCTAATTTTTAACATCTTATACTGGGTGCTGAATGAGTTAGCCGAACATAGGAAATTAACATGTAAAAACTTAATATCGAGTTACACTATCTAAACCACGTATCAATTGATTATGTAAAAACTTATTTATGCAAATTAATTATTTTAGAGAAAAAATGAAAACTACGAACTATAACATCATTAGATTTCATCTAGCTTTTACTTAAAGGTCAAAATAATATATTATAGATCATGGGACCAAGGTGCTGCTTTTCATCCCGCCTGTGAAGGTTTTTGCAAGAGGTGTTAGCCGAGTGCAAATATTGCAAAAATCGACACAGGTCGAGGGCCGTTAGGCCCGAGAGTTTTTAAGTTGCTCGAGAGCATAAACATTGAGTAATGCCAGTGTTTCATACAACGTTTTATATTACACTGCATTTGAATTTGAGAATATTTAAAAAATTTTATAAATTTTGAATTTGATTTTGCTAAATTTTCTAGTTTGCGGTGACTTGTATTATATAATTACGATTGAGAGGGCATAATAAGCGGGCATTATGATTTATACGTCCTAGGGTATTATAGCATACTTAATATATTTCGTTGTCAAGGTATAAAATACAAATAATGATTCAGTGTAATATAATAGTTATTAATTAAGGGAATTAATTATATAGCCTCTAATCCACGAGGAAAAAATGGGCACTCGAAGCGCAGCCAAGAGTCACATTTTTTCAAGAGTATTTATTTATTTATTTACATTTACGGTATAACTATACCATTACCAAGCAATACAACAGAAAAAACAGAAAATACAAAAAAATACTGAACAGCATAAGCTAATATAGGTACAAAAAAAAACAATAGTGAAGTACAGTGTACAAGACTAAACCGACTCCAAATATAACACCAACTCCCTTTTAAAACGAGTCATACTTCCATGAAAAAAATCAAAATTTCGGTTACTCGCAGAAACACTATTTGCAAGACGGCACAATCTGGACATGGCTGAATGCTGACCAAAGGTAGACCTTTGAGACTTGTTAATTCCCGAATGTAATTCAACGTTTTATCCACGACCATGGCCGAAAAAGGCCAAAAACCACAAGTAAAAATTCAAAAAAAAAATTTATTTTAATCAAGAATATCAAGTAATATAGTATTATGAATTCTAATTCACTAGTGTATTAAGAAGCCTCTAATCCACGGCAAACAGACGTATTAAACCTTCATAATATAGTGGTTGTGGATAAATTCTATTTAATTTCTACTTTCAAAAGTAATTGCAATGGAAACTTATATGGCCAGTCCGATAAATGAACCTTTTAAGAATCTCAAAAGCATTTTTTGGCTTTTTAAGTATAAGCTAGATGAAATCTAATGCTCTTAACATTTGTAGTTAATATTTGTCTATAATTTTTGTGTCTTAAATTTTTTCTCTAAAATAATTATTAGGAAACCAGGAATTTGAATAAATAAGTTTTTACATGTTAACATTGTAACGGGCAATTTGCTTTACCAAATTTGACCTTCCTAAATGGAAGGTTAGTTACTATTAGGTAGCTTCGGAAGCTGGGTCCAGGGGTGGACTTAATTGTCGATATTCTTTCTTTCACTATGTCTTTGCAGGCGCCAAAAGCTTTTCTTAAAAACTTTAAAAATAAGACGGATTTATATATGCGGTTTTTATTTATACTAACTATTTACAAATCAAAATATGTACCACAGAAAATTAAATTAATTCAAAAAAATGTTAAAATAAAATTTCTCTTTAAATACAAAATAATTACTACGGGTGGATACGCCACTGGTCTCAGAGTAATCGTAATGGTTACCTACTCAAAACTAATATGGTGACTGAATCATAAATTCGGTTTTTTTACTAAAATGATCGGCGGTTACTTTGCTAAAGTTAAGTGTGATGCTGTTTCCAGTTTCTAACAGTAAGTTTGATAGTTTTTACTAAGTAAACGAAGTGATAAAAATCAATGTTTAAAGGAATTTTCTACTTTTTTAGGTTAGATCAAAGATATTATTTAACTCTACTGCAACTACTAATATTATTTATGGCTCATCTTGCTGTCGGTTTCTTAGAAAGGTAAATATTACTTAAGTTGGTATTTTAATTTCGGCTAATCTATTTTAGTTTCCTGGTTTTATATTAAGCTACTATTTCGACGGGACTACTGGATATGGAAGGTCTTTTATCGGTATCTCAGGAAAAATGATTTATCAAAAATTAGAAGCTCTTGATCTCAGCTAGTTCACTCTGATACAATGCAGGTGTGCAACTTTAAGCTGCGTGTTCCATCTCGGATAACCTGATTAAACAGTAGTAAACCTGATTATATAATGGCTTCTGAAATAAAGTTAAGTAATTATATCGGGAACTTAATTTTGGTTGTTTTCAGGATTCTCGTAAAGCCTTGATAACGAAAACTTTATCGAGATTTCGGAACGGAGTCTTTCGTCTAGGTAACGTAAACGAAAGGGAACGGAAGCTCACGTCTAGGTAACGTAAACGAGAGCGGAAAAAGGTATTTGAAGTAAGCAGTCTTGTACACCGAAAACGCTTACTTGCCGTTAAAGCAAAATCAATCCACCTAAGTTTACCTTGGCAGAAAAATCGACAGAAGATAACTTTTACTAAAGTCATCTTTCAAATATTCAAAATATAATAAATTGTAAAGAATAGCAGATTCCTTTAATCTGCTTGTGTGATAAGTGAAATTTAATTTATTAAATTATATAGGCAACACACCAAACTTCAGCATTTTATCAATTAAGTATGAAAATTTTTAATTAAATGAATTTCTCAAATTTTCGATTGCGTAAACTTAATTGTTTCTTTACAACATTGTTATCTTAACATTATCTTAACATTATCAATTTGTGGGTTATCTTTTTACAATTGCAGCTGTATTTCTTCCAGTGTCTTTTCTTTAGTTTCGGGAACAAAATGATATATATAAATACCCCCCAAAATGCTGCAAAACCAAAAAAATATAAAACGAAATATGCAGACCAAACTCGTCTTTAGTAAACTGAAATATCTTCGTAGCGATAATAGCAAAAACGCAAAAAGAAACGTCGGACAATCCCACGGCAAAAGATTTCACGTTGGTCGGAAAAATTTCTGTAACCAAGGTTAAAGGGATCGATTGCAATCCAATATTGAAACTTATCATATAAATCACATAAGCGATGGTTGGGATAATCTCATACGGACGAACATCTAAGGAAGTCAAATTTTTTAAGGAAAAAAAACAGCTCTGACAGAGTAACACCAAACATACTCCACTTAACGACATAAGCAATAAAGGTCTTCTGCCTGCTCTATCGACAATTAATGACGAAAAAGTTAATACCACTATCTGCGTACTAAAATATAACATTGGTCCGTAATTAAATAAAATCGGATTACCCGCTGATTCCTTAAAAATCGTTTCTGCATAAAACGCGATTGCGCACGTTCCACTCAATTGCTGAATTGCTCGACTTCCTAATGTTACGCACAATGCTTTTCTATTACTTGTTACAGTAAATAGATCAAAAAATTTTCCTGTGTTGGTAGTTTGGCTTGTAATGGTTGAGTAGAGTTGAGAAAATTTCAAATCAACATTTTTATCCGACTGCAATCTGTGAATGCTGCGTTTTGCTTCGTCATATCTTTTTCTCATAATTAAGTAATAAGGACTCTCTGGCAGCCAAATCAGTGCGAGGAAGCTTAAAGCGGGAAATATTAAGGCTGTCAATGCTACAGTGAATATACCCGCATAAATGTCAACAATGCAAACTGTTAACATCCCAATTCCGAAGGTAACCAGAATAAATCCACTTGCTAATCCTCGTACCTTCGCACCAACAATCTCAAAAAAATAAATTGGGGTTGCACAAAATATAAAACCGTCTGCTACTCCGCCAATAAATCTGCCCAAAAATAGCAATCTTAGGTTTGTAGCGAAAGCTACAATGGTCCAAGCAATAAGCAGGAAGCACGAAGCTGTTAGCATTACACTTTTTCGTCCTAGTTTGTCCATAAATATTGCACAGAAGCTGGATCCACAAAAAGCTCCAATTAAAAGTGTGACTGCCAGCCAGGAACCTTCATCGTTGGTAATTAAAATTTCAGAATCTTCGTGAAGAAGTTTTGGTAATGCTGCAGAAGACCAACCGTACTGCATTCCCGTACAAATCACGTTTAGACTTCCTAAAAAAATATTATCCAGAATAATTATTTTTTTTTAATTTGTTGCATACCTGCTACCATAACTACATATTGAAATATTGGAAATTTTTTATACATTTTTTAGCAGTTAAACTTGTTTTACTTTATTGGATATGATAACGTACTACAACACCGTTTTTAAAAGTAATAAGTATAATAAAACCAAGGACTTTAATTATTGTTTTTAATTATAGCTATTTACGGGTAAACTACTAATAAAAACAATTCCTTAAATATTTAACAGAACTAAACAAAACATAAAAATAATTAAATTTTAATAGTCAAGTGAAGAAAGGCATTACGTATATAGAAAATTATTACTGTAGAACCTGTATAGTTCGACATCTTCTAATTGGACAATTCTGAGAATTTCTCGTACTACGAACAGATGCTTCTGAGCTTTTGACTCACAAGTTGTGAACTTTATCTCGCCACGACTCGGAGGTAAACACGTAGGCAGACAGATTGATTAACTATGTTATAATGCTTTATAATAGGAAAATAACAGCTAAAATAAAGTCAATTAAATTTGAAAAAAATATTATTTCGAAATTATAAACAATTTAAAAAATAAAATATTTACATATTACTCGTATAGCTTTGTTATTTTGTAACGAGTATCGTCACAGTTTTGTCATTTAATTTATAAAATTTATTCGTGAAATATAAAATTATTTTAATGAGTCAGGCAAAATGAGATTTTTTGGTATTCAAATGGTAGGACCTTACCCTTAGCAATAAAAAAAAGTATTATAATCCACTCTAAAATCAAATACCAAAAATTATATATATGTCAGTGTATGGTTGGAGTATGAAAAGAAATAGTATCAATCGCACAGGTTAATCCGAACAACCAAATGTCATGAAAACAAAAGTTCAAGTGTCAATTACTTTTGTAGGTACCACCATTTTTTTAATGTTTTATTAAATTTGTTTGACATAAATTAAATGTTCCATTTTATGTCGATGATTGTAGATAAAAGAAGAATAATATCTGGCACCAGAAATATATCATTTTTGATAATACCCAACAATGAAATTATTTTTGCAAGTTTTTGTTTTAATTCGTAACTTTTTATTTCTTTAGTCTTATTATTTCTAAACGTATTATGGTTCCATGCCCACTTGCACTGAAGCTCGAAGCTTATTGTACCCCGCGTTCCAAGCCTTGTTTCCTCAATAAAATTGAGTATACAGCTAATGGGTGCTCGAGTTATTTCCTCGGTTGTCGGATATGGCCAGGGGTGGGCTGGAGCCGGCTCGGTCCGGTTCGCGCGAGCCGGTTGTTAAAATTTTTGAAACTTGGCGAGCCGCTTGTTAAGTATGTTAAATTTGTAATATATCAGTTTTTTGTGCAATAAATGTTTTGTTTTGTTATATGTTATATATTTTACTTTATTTATATATTTTATTTTATAAAATAAATGTCATTTTTACCTTTTTTTTGCTCTTCGAAATAATAGCGAGCCGGTTGTTCAAAATTCTTCAGCCCACCCCTGGATATGGCCAACCGAGATGTCGTAGCCTCAACGGGACTAGGAATTGACACACACATAGTAAGTGGTGTGGGGTCTCTTCCTCCTCACTGCACTTGCTACATTTGAGGTCTTCTACAACCCCAATTACATTGAGGTGCCTATTCAGACAGCTGTGTCCTGTAAGTAGACCTACTGTCTTCCTCAGCTTGTAAATTTCAAGTTTTCTTTTGTTTCTGGGGGGTCCTTGAATGAACATCCGCAATTGCCTCAATCCTGGAAGATCCCTACAGTACGCAAGATATTGTTTCCTTAGTAGTTCCATTATAGTACCTTTTGCGATCAGATACGCTATCGCGCAAGTTGGTTCTGGATATCATTTTGCTGCAGTCTTAGCAAGGGCATCTGGTTTTTCGTTGCTTTTTATTCCTGAGTGTCTCGGCACCCACCTCAACATTAAACCGTTCTGTTGTGCAAGTGCTACTAGCACATCGATACATTGACTTACAACCCTGGATTGTGTTTCCACTCCTTCCAGGGCCTTTATACACTGAAAAATATGGTTAATCATATTGATGAAAAGCTCATCATTTTTGCGCCGATGAACAAAATTCTTCATATTTTTTATGTTTTTTTTTTGATGATATAACTTTTAGTAAAGGTATAACTTTTGATGTATGTACCTTTTTTTTCAGTGTAGCTGCCTAGCTATCGGTCATGATACGGATCCGCTTATTTACACAAGCCTTCCGTGTCGTTTCCTCTGCACATCTGTGTATCAAATGAGACCCCAGTTCCTGCTTGGTGCCTTCCGCTCCCCTATCAGGTATGAGAACATTGAAAGGTTTTTGGAAGTTCCTTACAGTGCTGGTTCTGTCAGATTCGATTCATAGCATGTTGTTGCTCTTGATAGAGTTGAAGATCATGGTGTTATAGGCCTCTATGGGGATCACTCCTCCACGATTGTTGATGGTTAGCCTGCATGCTGCCAGTCTCTCGAAGTCTTCGGTCGGGTGACTGGTTTGAAGCAGCTCTCCATTATTCTGGGTTGGAAGCCAATCTCTTCATTTTCTCATAACTATCAGTTTCGGTGTCTTCCATTATTCGTGTTATGTATCTTAGGCTGGGCCTTTCTCTGGGGTTCTTGCCTTCGACTTTGCCCTCCACTGTAGTCTTCAGCAATTCCTTTCTTCTCAGTATGTGCCCAAAGCTGATCTCTCCTACTGACTATTTGTTTCCACGTCCTTCTCAGAACTATGTCTCCTGTCTCACTCTATCTTTTTTTGTGTCCTAGCTTTTTCCATCTCTCCGTTAATTCAATTTTAGCTGTTTAATTTCTATTATACGTTTTAATAATTCTTCTCTCTGTTAGTTATTCACTGTAGGTTTCCTAAATTTAAACAAATGAAAGACACTCTTCTATAGGTATTTTTTTTTTATTAATGCAACCAACTATAGTTTCGTGCACTATTGTGCACTTCTTCAGGGTCAGGTTTCGTCACTTAAGACAGCTTAAGATATAAAAAACACATATTCACAACCTAATCTTTCTTCTTGATTGATCTTGATCATCTCTCTCTTGATTCCACTCCTACCCCTTCCAGAACATCAAACATCTTCTTCCAATTCACTCTGTCAGATGCCTTTTCAGCGTCCACAAAAGCCACAAATACCTGTTTGCCCTTTCAAATCATTTTCTCCAGTCTTTATTGTATGAGTTTTACATTGATAAACTTGGTGTTCTATGATCTTCGCATTTCTTTGCCGAGCTCTTAAGTATTGTTATTATTTTACTCTTTGTAAACCCTGTCGGGATCTGCCCTGTGTTATATATACCTTGTATTAGTTTGAATATTCTGTCGAAGGTCAGGTTATTCAGATTCTTTATTATTTCTATTGGTATGTTGTCAGCGCCTGGTGTTCTATTTTGTTTAATCTTCTTTAGGGCATTGTCAAATTCTGCTCGGAGTATTGGTCTACTATCCTTTTCATTCACGTTTATCGATAGCTCTGTGAAAGGGCTTTCTTTATCGGCTTTGTACAGTTCCTTAATATATTTTTTCCATCTTTTTGCCTTTTCCCTTTCTCCCATTACTAGCTCTTCCCATTTATTTAAAATGTTCTGACATCGGGACCTTCCTTCGTTGAACATGCTTTTGATATTTTCATATTATGCTCTGTCCAGTCCGCCTTCTGCTATTTCATCTTGGATCGCCTTGCAGTTTTTTTCTATATAATTCTCTCTTGCTTTTTTGGTTGCTCTGAGCTCTCTGTATCTTTGCAGCCCCTGCATTCTGTTTGCATTCTTGTACTTCCTTCTTTCATTTATCATGTCGATAATCGCCATTGTTATCCAAGGCTTCCTATTTCTCACCTTCTGCATTCCAACCACTTTTTTCACTCTAACCAGCAGTCCTTGTGCAATTTTTCCCCACCTATCCTCGATGTTATCAGAATGTTTTGTTGTTCTGAGGATCTCTTCCGTCTTCCTCAACTCTTGTCTGCAGATTCCGTAGTACAGACTCTTCCCTTAGTTTATCCAGACTCCATCTGTTATTGTTTCTCTTTTTTAATATTTTGAGATTGAGATTTCATTTCATCATGACCAGGTTATGATCACTATCAATGTCTGCTCCGGGGTAGCTTCTACAATCTTTTGTTTGGTTTTTAAATCTTTGCTTTATTAGAAAGTAGTTCAGCTGGTATCTTCCTCTAGTATGCTGCCAGTAGATCCTCTGTTTCCATCACCAAGTGCAGTGGAGGAAGCCTTAAGAGCGCCTCCATGCCTGCGAAAGGCGTTATTGTCATTGTCCCCATAATACTAACCCTTTTCTGGGCTTGATGCCACCAGAGAAGGGATGCATGTTACAAAGAACCATTTTTGGTTTTAGTCCTCATTATTTTCCGATCATTTTCCTTCAGGCCCACATTGCCCTAGTTGCTTTGATCGTTGTGTTTTTAACATGTTGTGTGAAGATTAGCCTGCTATCTATCCAAATAGTAGTATAAAATTCTTATATCTTGCAAACCTGACGATGCTATAAAAAGCGAAACTGGTAGGAAATCAATAAAAAATTATACAAGCAAATTTGTTAATTTCTTTCATTAATTAAAAAGTAACAAAAAAAATTAAACAATTCTCTTTTACGTTTCTGTAGTTATCATTTAATTTGTGAAGATGGATTATTTCTAGTTCTATAAAACCGGAGAAAAATCCATCTTCAAATTAAAAAGGTCACTTTAGATTAAATAAATTTAAATATTTTGGTAAAAGTTCATTAATTGAAAATGTATCAAAATCTAATTTAGTTGAAATTTGATCTCTATTGCAAACATCGGGATTTTTACAATAATCTTTCAGTTTTCTATATAATTCATCATCGTCTTTGTATATACAAATGTTGGGGTAAATTTCCGGATATACGAGTCGGTTTGGAACCAACGGTAAACAACCACAGAAAGAAGCTTCCAACCTAAAATAATAAGAAATTTAAATCAAAGTTATATGAACTAAAAAAAATTATACTAACATTGAAACGCCAAAAAATTCATGTTGGGCTGTTGAAACTGCAACGTGGCACAACTGCAATATTTTGTAATACTCATCTTTGTTTTCTACAAAGCCGTAATTCACTATTTTGTTACCTAGCAATTGTTTGGAATTTTTAAAAATATCTGGTACATCATCAAAAGTTTGTCCGATGATGGACACTTTAAAATCTAATCCATCGGCCTCTAATTTGGCTAAAACATTCGTAAACGCCAATGGATCTTTATCAAATTCCCATCTGTGAGGCCAGACGATATGCAAGATGTCATGCTTTTTCTCGTGTAGTTCTGTTAATATAGGAAACTCCATAGGAAAATATATCACCTGACATTTTGGTTCTATTTTATCTCGCACCCCTTTCGGTTTATAATCCGGTAACATTTTAATAATCTTCGTTATGTTCTGCAGAAAGGAATCCTTGTTGTAATAAGAATTAAAAACAACAACGTCGGCTGCCAAACTATGTAAAAAATGCAGTTATAAAAGGTCAATATTTTAATAAATCACTGACCAGGTTGTAATTTGATTGTAAGCATACTGAACGTCACGTTCCTTAATGGTTTGTTTTGGATAGACCAACTGGTTTTCGTGAAAATAAACAATCTTTTTTAAAGGAACCAAATCAGGTCTCAAGCCTATCAATTCGGCAAGACTTAACACAGAGCTGCAGAAAAGCACATCTTGCTTTGTAACCTTCGGAATCAAATCCGAAAGTGTTAGTGCACTACAACGTGCTCTCCAATGCCACTTCTTTGGACTTAGCGTTATCAACTCATTGTTTGGAAAATCTACGGTTGTAGGTGGATTAATTATTTTAACAAAAAAAATAGTTCTTACCAACATTTCTTCAGTGTATCAATTAATTGCCTATGAGAACCACCATAAAAAGGTTCCACTAAAATTATGAATGATTCGCAAGTTGCTTCTGCTTTGTTTTCCATTGAGACATCTTCCATTTCGTGTCAACATAATATTTTATTTTGAAAATATTACAATTTTGTTTCCAGAAACTTAAAAATTTTGAAATAGAATTTTAGGTTAAAAAATATCATAAATAGTTGCGTTCAACAAAACTTGTAGAACAAAACATGGTTTTATGGTGAAGTTTTGGAAGCACTGGTATAACAAAGTGTGATTGACATTTTTCGTACTGTCAACGGATGATGCAAAACGTCGTTAATTTTGTTGACATTTTCGATGGCACAAATTAATCAAAAAGAATATTTAAAGCGGTATTTGTCCGCCGATGCTTCAGAAGGAAAAAAGAAAAAAATTAAGAAGAAAAAAAAGAAGCCAGTGGCAGGTGCAAGGTAAGTTGTGATTTCTAACCTCAAATTATTTTTTTTACAATTTTATTTGTTTTTAGTGTTAAAATAATTGATGACGATGTGGATATCAACTTCACGGTTTCGGAAGAGGGTACTATAAGTTTGTTAGATGCCAACGAAGATGCTCCCCAGATTGTAGGCGTTGTAGATGAACGACCGCTGCACTTACGACAATCGGACTTTAAAACGGACTCTTGGAAACCAGTGGAATTAAATAACGTTAAAAGTGACACCAATGAAGCACAGGGTGAAAAGAATGCGTCAAGTTTTACTATACGTACTTTAGCTAAAAACGAAGATTCAAATGTTAAACGAGAGGATAGTTCTCGACGGCAGAATCTCGATGCCAGTCCTCCTAGACGTAAGAATTATGATAATAGTCCTCCAAGACGAAAATATGTTGATAGTAGCCCTCCTAGAAGAAGAAATTCTGACAACAGTCCACCACGACGAAAAAACTTTGACAGTAGTCCTCCGAGGCGGAAAAATCGAGACTGCAGTCCTCCAAGAAAAAGTAGGTCAGGTGACAGTCCTGCTAGAAATCGTTCAAGTAAACAAAAGCAAAATTCGAGTCCACCCAGGAGAAGAAAATCTAAAAGTCCTTCAAGAAGGAGGCAATCTAGAAGTCCTTCGCGAAGGACCACTTCAGATCTAAGTCCACCAAGGAGGAGAGCAAGTAAAAGTTTAGATTCCAGTCCTCCGAGACGGCAAACAAATGAAAACAGTCCAGAACAAAAGAAAAGAAAACTTTTACCGGGCGATTCTAAAGGCAGGTACATGATTCCTGCAAAACGTATGGCCAAAACTCTTGATGGTAAAACTGCCGCTTTCCAGAATGCTCAAGATATGGCGAAAGAAATGGAAACATTTAAGCAACGGGAGGATGAAATGTTTGATGCTTTGTGTAAAGAAAGTACGGTTTATAATAAAGTAAGAGAACGGAAGACAGGACGGAATGCAGATTTTGCTCGGAAAGCCGAGGAGCGTGCAAAGCGCGAGAAGGAAGAAGCCAAGTATCAAGAAATATATACGAGGTGGGGGCACGGTTTAAAACAGATTCAAGATAAGGAAGAAAAATTGGCACAAGATTTGCACGAAATGAACAAACCTTTAGCGAGGTATGCCGACGATGAAGATTTGGAAAATTATTTAAAACAACAAGTTCGGGAGGGGGATCCCATGTTAGAATTCATGAAAAAGAAAAATCCGGTGAAACCGGGGACTGTTTTGAAGCAAAGCAGCACATTTAGTTTTCTACCCAACAGATTCGGTATACCACCAGGACATCAGTGGGATGGTGTAGATCGCTCAAATGGATACGAAGTCAAGTTCATCGAAAGTAAAAATTCAAAACTTATGCAACAAGAAGAAACATACAGGTGGAGCACAGAGGATATGTAACTGGTAATTTTTTAAAATAAGAAATATAATAAAAAAATTAGTTTCTATGTTTTTCTTAAATAATCTTGACCTGATTTCCTTTCTAAATTGGTTAACGTTTTTTTAACGATATCATTTATTAAACATGGATTACGTTATCAAAATTATTATTAGAAGACCTAGAAAATTCTAGCAGTTTTAGAGTTTTAGGACCGCTGTAAGTGTGACCAACTTCACGCCGAACATTCGCGACATGTAAACTAAAAAATTAAAAATCCCGAATTTGTAATATTTTGGCAAGGATTCTTTTAATTAATTTACAAACTAGCGCGATTTTAAAATCATAATAAACGATAAAATCGATACGTAAATTGAAAAGTCACAGCCATTTTGTTAATTATGTGATTGCGCAGCGTGCGTAGCTGACGTCAATTGTTAATATTTCACGGCGTCACGTTCTCAAGCTTGGCAGCATTTGTTGGTCGTCAGCCCTGTATTCAACAAAAATTTAATGTTTCCCTAAAAAGTGTACCAAATATTTAAAACAGAGGTAACAATTTTATTACATTACTTTTGTTTCGGTTTCTGCGGGCCCTCCGAGTGTAATTGCGTCACATGTGGTTTTTGTCCGTTTTTGATAGGTGAGGCGGACATATTTAACGCGTTTTGGTCAAATTTATGGATTGTTATTTAGGGCATTTTGTTTGTTTCGTTTTTAAATTTTCTCAATTTGAAATTTTGACGTTTCGGTCTTCGTGGTACCAAATTTCTAAAACGAAATACATAAACTTGATGGTTGTTGTTATTACTTCTGTATTATTTTTAGATGTCAAGTAGTGCAAAGGAAAATCCTCATTGTTTGATATGTAATTCACGAGTGGGTGTATCGACGAGAAATTCAGTTCAAATTTTTAATAGCGAGGTAGGTAACATAATTTGTACAATTTCAGATCTAGTTTATATTTGTTTAAATTTGTAGAGTATAACATGCACCGAAAAGCCACTGGCGCAGGTAATTTCGTTACTTCTAGAAGAAACTGTAAGCGAAGAGAATGCTCATTCCTTGCTGATATGCAAGAAATGTTTCAAATTAATAGACGAGCTGGAAGAATTAGAACAGAGGGTTGAAGAAGTCAAAGATGAACTTATTGGTAATTACCAGAAGACGCTTAATCATATCAATAGTGGTACTGACGAAGAAGAGTTAGACAGTGGCGAAATTCGAATTAATGAAGAACAACATTGCAAGACAATTTTAGAAATACCTTCTTCAGACGATGAAAATTCACAAGTAAGTTTCTTGCTTCAGATTGTAATTTTAGTTGTCAATTCGATGCTGCAAAGCTACTTAAAAAATGTAATAAAAAACTTAAACTTTTTTTTTCAATTGTCATTGTTATTTAACTTTATTTTATATTTATTAAATAAATTACATGTGCCTTTGATACCCCTAAATTACAAGAGTTTATATTACACGGTTGTTACGTCTGAAACAAACCAATACATTTGATTTTGTTATAATGCAGCTTTTTAAGCTATGTTTTATTATATAATTTGAACGATAAAATTAGAAGTGACACTTTTGGAGTGGAGTGTATTGTAAATTAAAACGAAACAGACAAACTTGATATTTCCAAGAAATATCTTTTGGTGCGTAATTGACCTAGTATAGTAAAAGCTTTTTAAGTAGTAATCGTGCAGAAAATAAAATTGAAGTTTGGTGAATTTGGACATCTTAGGGTTCCTAGAAGCTGAGAGTAATCATTTCCAAAAAATGTTTGTATGCAGTAATACGAATTTTCCAACAAAATTTCCTATTTAATACTTAAATATTGAGACTTAGAGCTGATTAGATTAATATAAAAAAAATAGTTTTCTCAGATTAAAAAAAATTTAAAAAATTTATTTTCTGAAAATATTTTACTCCGTAATAATAATAATAATGTATTAGGTAGTAATCGTAATAAAAAAATATCATAATTATCTTGATTGAAAATTAAATCAAACTTTTTAAATTTTTTCTAGTATGATAATCGGAGCCTGGATTTCGATGACCTTAAAAATGCATTTGAAAATACCTAATAATTGTATTGCAAATAAAAATAACATGAAATAATAAAACTCAGACAACTCATTCAAATTTGTTAATGTAAAAACATGAACTTATTGGTCTAAAGAGTTTGGCATTAGTACAAAAGCACCATAATCTTCCAACTCGAACAAGGCCTAAATAGTAAGGGGTTTATCTTGGGGGGGTTTCTTATTTAGTAACAACATCTGTCGAAAACCTTTTCAACCGTAATATGGTTGACAAAAAACTGACAATTTTCACAAAAACAATCATAACTTCTTAATTTTTTTATATTAACAGCTAACAATTGAATGGGATACTCTTAAAATATATATCTGTAAGGAAAAAATCTTCCTCTAACTCTATTTCCGTTTCAAAATCAGATTGGGATGTATCAGAGTTGTCAGAATCATCATGGAAGGAGGTATCGGGGGAATTTTCCATCACACTTTCATCACTTTCTTCGTCCAGCAACTCTTGTTGTAACGTTCGGAAACGCAAATTATACGCCATCTAAGTAATATCTATGAAATTGCATTATAAACGCTTATAAAAAAATTCAACCAACCACAATGTTTTACTTACGTTTTTTCTTCACAACAAAACTAGAACAATAAAAAAAAATTGAGTAATTAATTATAACTGCCACACTGGGGTATATGACGGCACCACTTGACTTTATACGATTGCCAATACTAAAGATTCCAAAATAATGATTTTGGATTGAGAGAGTGGGGCATCCTTAAACTAACAGCTTTCCAAGTACAAATTTCCTCCAGTAAAAGTGTTTAAATTGGACTTGATTACGGCTGGGGTCAAATGGACCCCACGTGGCAGTTAAGGGTTAAAATAAAAATGTTTAGAATACCTAAAAATGATAAATAAAAATAAACAAGTGACTAATTTCAATCAAAATGTTCAGATCGAAATTTATGTACAAGTCTGGATCGTTTGGAACTTGCAGAAAAATAGATGACCTTAGTGACAAGCCCTGATGATAATATATTATATGATTTTTTGAAGTATGATAGTCATGTGGATGGCCACATCAGATTTTTTAATTGCAAATTGACTAGAAAATAAATAATTATTTTAAACTTAAGGAGACTAGCCTAGTATATTAGCTGCTGGCGCTTAGGTACCCGATTCAAATTCAGAAAGAGAAAACTTTCTTATGATTGCCTCCGTGCTTCAGAGGGCACGTAAAACTGACAGTCACCCTGAGTTGATGATTTGGCTTCATCAATAATAAAAAATCCAGGATTACAGGCACATCTGAGACGTAAAACAATTAATACGCTCACAGCACTAATGGTAACTTTGGAACACCACCGATGTTGCTGTTGGTAAAAACATAGGTCGCAGACCTAAAGGAAAAACAAAAAACTTAAAAAGTTCATCTTAGAACTTGGAATATTATAGTCATTTCAAATTTGTTGATTACCTTTTTTTGATTTGAAGGGGACGCAAAACCTTCGGTGCCGGTCGTGAACGGATTAACAAGATTTCGATGAATATGATTCCCAAAGTAAATGTATTATATTTTATAGTTTTAAAGCTTTCGAAGAAAGAACAGTATCTTGCACTGAAAACAAATTGTAGCTTTTGATATTTATCAAAATTAGAAATTCCTATTTTGTTCTGGATTTTGTTACTGTACATGGATAATTTGGAAATTTTTAGTTTAGACACTGGACCAAAGCATATTTTGGATTTTATTTCATTTGGCATTAACAGGATACCTTCTTGATGTGCCAGTGGAGGAACTACAATGCGCGGGAACCCGCAACGTGGGGGGGCCCTGCAGGGCCGTATTTACGCGCAGGCTACCTAGACTTCAACTTATGGGCCCCCACCACTAAAACATCCTTGAAAATTTAAATTTTGAATAATGGATTAATTAAATAAAAAGAAGTTCACTGATGTGAAACATTGTGTGAAACAGTGAAACATTCTCGAAAAATGATTATTTTGCGGGGGGGGGGGACCAAAAAATTGAAGTTCCGCTACTGTGATGTACTGAAATTCAGGTTCGCGTTTGTGGGCTTGTGCTGATACAGAGTTTTCAGAAATTTTAGTGGGTAGTTCATTTTGTCTCCATCGTATAATACATTTTTTACAGAGATTTTATACTATGCTGAATTTTTCTTTTCCTTGCTTGGTTTTCCTGCAATTTAGAATAAGAAAAAACTATACTTTTAAATAAATGTACAAAAGGTTTCTTTTAGAAAAGTTAGCTGTTTATTTTGTAATAAATTTATAAATTTTCATTGCGAATGCAGATAAACTTTTGGCCAATCATGTTTCAAGGTCATCGATTTAGTATTTATCATTTAGTTCCGCCGTCTTAAAGTAATTCGTTTTGTTAAAGATTGTGTAATTCTGATTAAATATTTTTATAATGTTGAACCATTTAAGGTTGCAATAAATTTAAAAACAAAGAAGATTTCAGACAACAAAACAGTGATGCACATGAGTGGTATTTGGACTCCCTGTTATTGTCCTTTCAGTTCTTGAACATTAATTCTTTTAATTTTCCTTTAACTGTGTTTTCTACTTTTCTCGGTTTTTATAGTAATTTCTAGGGGACAGGATAGCAAGGGATATTTGTACCGGTGAACCAAAAATGATATATTGTCACAGACAAAACAGTTGTCAACTGCACATTTAAAAATTCTTGACTCTTGTCTTGCTTAAGACTGATTGTCTAAACTTTCTTAAAACTGATTGAGTATATAGTCGAGAGATAAATTCAAAAAATAGAAACAAATAAAACACAAAATTAAAGTGGCAAATGGCCAAGTAAAACATAATATAAAAATCATCATTATATTTGTTCACAATTACAAGCTGGTATTATATTTCAAAATTCAAGGAAGCAAAACTTTTGGTTTACTTCGGTGGATAGGAATATTTCTAACATTGATGCAATCAATTCCAACAACTTAAATTAATGATTATTGCAGTTCCGTAATTTTTTTGATAATTTTTATAAGTAAATTAATAAATCAGTAGGTATTAAAAAATAAATAAAATTATTTAAGAAAGTTGAAAGTGGTTTGAATATGAAAGATGCAAGCACCCTTAGTAAAAAGTAATTTTATGAATTACGCAGAATATTTAAGTCGTAATTTACTTGCAAAAATAAATAAATGGTACTTACAATTTCTGCCCATTCACATTTCCAACTGATTTTTATCTTATCTCCTCAGCTCACGAGAAGGATCTCCCAAGAATAATTCTACTATCGGACAAGTTTTGGTAGCTTGAAGGAACACTAAAACTTTTTTCGGACGCTGTACCAACATGGCTAGAAGTCGTCAGGAGTGCAACTAGTTCGAGATGAAAACGAGACGTAAAGAGTTAAAAAATAGGGCTGTTATTTTTTGTAGTCTCTCCCCAAATATTTCTGTTTCTGTTTTGATTTCTTCTTCCTTTAGATCTGTGACTTGTGTTTTTACCAACATCAACCGTGGTGGTGTTTTGAAGTCACTATTAGTGCTGTGCGGATATTAATTATTTTACATATGAGGTAGCTTGCTAGGTTCGTTTCGTAACCCTGGATTTTTATTGTTGATGAAAGCAAATCATTTTCTCTAATTAAAACATAATTTTCCAAAACAAAAGAAAAGGTTTTCAAAACTTTATGTTCTTAAATTACAGTAAAGAGGGGAAAAATGAAGTGGATTTTGAAATAAGGTCAAAATTCGTATAATTTTATAAAATGTGGAAAGGATAGCAGAAAACTACTAAAAGGAAAGAATAGAAGTCGAGGTTTTGGCTACAGTGTAGTTTTGGCAACCCCATTAATTTTTATTTAATTTTATGGTTCATAAAGCTTTCACTTTTATTGTACATCAATTGAGGGGGGGACTAACATGGTAACTAAACTAAAAATCGACAAAAACTACTACTTTTTGTTAGAATTAAAAAAATATACCTATCTAAAGTTTTCCAAGAATTGTTTCCTTTATGAATTTTTCCTGGATCCTCCCTTGCGTCAATAATTATTATTATAACTATATTACAACAATTATAACTTATAAGTAATGCGATATTTTCAAAATATTTCTAATTTATTGGTTAGAAACAACAACATGTTGAAGGCTTTATGAACCACAACATTTGGTTTAGTTGGTATTGTGTTTTTAACAAAACCAATGCAAATCAAAATGTCCCAATTTAATTTTGATAATAATGATCTTAATTATCATCTTGGGAATTATATAATATTTCAAGTGACGGACGAAGTTGGTATTCCTATTTTTGATTTTATTTCTGTTTAATATTTTGTTTTTGTTTTATAGCAAGAAGAAATTCAAAATGTTTTCACAAAGGAAGACATTGAATTACAATTGGGACGAATTCACGGTACAGATGGCGAAGAACTGGAAGGCAATACTGCAGAATATCAAAATTTTCATGGCGAAATTGTTGATTCTGGAGCAATCAATCATTCGTCTGATTCAGATTATGAACCACCTCAAGATGACAACACCGATCTGCTATTACAAGCAGCCGAGAATGTGGAAAAAAGTTTAGGTTAATATTTTACTTAATATTTTCCTTCAAAATTGTTAATTATATTTTTTTCCACAGAGGAACAAGTGAATGTAAAATATGAACAAGACATTGAATTGGCTCTCAAGCCTAACATCCTGAAAAAGAGAGATATCATCGAGGATAACAAGAAGTTTACGGTAATTAGCAAGAACATCAAAGAGGAAATTACTGCACCTGTGAGTATTTGGGTTTATTTTATATTTAAAATTGGTTTTATCTTTTATGATTACATTAGTACACCATTAAAAAAGTTTTTCAAGTATTTATCGTATTTATATACAAAATGTGGTTTTTGAATATTAACATCTGCATAGCAGGGCACATAACAATTCAACCATTATCATTTTATTTGTTATGATTATTATTGGAATTTATAACTAAACGTATTTTCATAAATATTACTCTTCCAACATTTTGTAGTTATAGTTTTTAATTACTTTAAAATTTACAGCTCGTAAGTCGTGAAGATAACATGTTTACTTGTATGTTGTGCGATATCGAAAACACAGTATGCGGAGAAGCCAAAGCAATAATTACTCATTTGCGTGAAATGCACGACGAGCGCCTTTATATTTGCGATGTTTGTGGACAAGATTTTCGCAAACGTCCTGAATTATCGGCCCACATGGACGCACATATAGCAACCGAAGAAGGCGATTTCCAATGTGAAGTATGTAATCGAATATTTTGCAATTTGAGATTATTCAGAATACATAAACGAATGCATTACCCTCAAAATAAAGCGTGGGGTTGTGATCTATGTAAGAAGAAGTATAGTTCAAAAAATTTGTTGGAAGAACATTATAATACTCATATTGGCGTGCGCCCCTACCAATGCAGCATTTGTGGAAAAGATTTTGCATCGAAATACACTTTCAAAGCCCACGAGAAAACGCACGAGGTTAGACCTCGTCCTTTCAAATGCACGCAATGTGACAAATCTTTTCTAAGTCAACAAAATTTAACTCAACACGAGCGAATTCATTCTGGTCTTAAAGAATTCTCTTGCCAGTTATGTTGTAAGTATATCTTCTTTTTTGTTTTTCTTTTCTAATCTGTTTCTTAACAGCTAAGCAGTTTGGGTCGGCTCATAACCTAGAAGTTCATTCAATTGTTCACACTGGTTTCAAACCATTCGTTTGTCCCATTTGTAAGAAAGCATTCGCACGAAAGGCCGAAATAAGGGATCACGAACGAACGCACACTGGAGAACGTCCATATCAATGTGAAATGTGTGGTTCTACCTTTAGTCAACGTTCTAACCTGCAGTCCCACAAAAGGGCTACACATTTAGATGACAAACGTTACAAATGCAAAGAGTGTGGCAAAGGATTTAAAAGAAGGAGGTGAGTGTTTAATATAAAACTTTTACCACAGATGTCTTACTACGGATAGTCTACTGCAGGGATTCCCAAACTGGGTTCCGTAGAACAGTCGTCGGGGTTCCGCCAAAATTATTTAATATTATGTATTAAAATTAAATAATACCACGATTACAAGTATTCCCATTCCGCAGTTGTCACCTTCAATTGTTTCTTGAAAACATGCGAAAAAGCTCATTGATGATATGGGCTTCCATAAAATAAAATGTATTTGGTTAGGGTTCCGTTATCTGTAAAGTTTAGGAACCCCTGGTCTACTGTATTAAAAGTTTGTTCGGCCAACAGTTATTCGGCTATTTGAAAAAATTAAAGTATATCATATAACAGTCGAATAACTGTTAGTCAAACAAATGTTGTTGAACGCAATTCCTAGAATTATAGCCTACGCTTATAACTGAATTTATATTTAGAAAAGCTGTCATGATTGGTTTTCCATTATTTCCCAAAATATATTAGGTGGGCTATCTGTAGTAAGCTGTCTCACTAGTCAAGCAAAACGGCTTGACAGAATTTTGAAATCACATAAAAAACGCATTAGAGAATATACTAGATTATTCCAATAATAACTCTTCTTTAGATTACTGGATTATCACATAAAAGCAGCTCATACAGGCGAGCGACCCTACAAATGTGAAGAATGCGAAGCAACTTTTGTTTATCCCGAACACTTCAAAAAACACAAACGTATCCATACTGGCGAGAAACCGTACCCTTGTGGAGTTTGTGGAAAAAATTTCAATAGTCGTGACAATAGAAATTCGCATCTCTATACCCACTCTGATAAAAAACCTTACGAATGTCTGGTGTGTGGAAGTGGATTTATGCGTAAGCCTCAACTTTATCATCACATGACCGAAAAACGCCATTGGAATGATACAATTGTTATAAACCAACCACGAATGAAGACCGACGATCATCAGTTTGTTACTGTAAATTCAAATGGTGAAATGGAAATTATCGAAGGAGATTCTATAGCAACTACTTTGCAAACAATCGAAATGGAAGGAGAAGATGTACCAGAAGATTCAAAACTTTTTATTGCAGAACACATGTTGTTGGAAGGAAACGAAGTGTTTACCGACGATAAAGGTTTTGTTACTTTGGATCATGATCAAGTTATGGATGCTGATGGCATTCAACACATCATTATTGATGGCCAGGTAAATAATTTTGTTAATACTTAATTATTAATAAATGGAATTCCTTTGTATACTATTTTAATTATATATTGTAGCATATTGAGTATGCCGAAGAAGGCGAGGGAGTGGAAGATGGAGAAGAACAAGTTGGAGATGAACATATATTAGGAACTACTGAAGATTTTACAGAAATTGTGAGGGACGGCAAACTGATTGGAGCCAACGAAATTGTGCAGGATGGTAGTAACGGTCGACCTGTTTATGTAAAAGTTCGACTTCCGACTGAAGATGGTACCCAACAAGCATGGTTACAGGTTGTCACTAAAGAATAAATATGTTATGAAGTTGTTTATTTTGTAAATAAATCTAATTTAATTTTAGATTTAATTTTTTTAATGTTTGTTAGTATTTCATTTTAATTTACTTCCTTTGTATAAGACTTGTAGTTATGATCAAATTGTGTCGATTTTTAATATGTAGTATATTAAAGTTTCATTTTTATTACCTTGTAAAATATTTATTCACGATAAACTTTTTTTTTGTCAAATTATGGATTTTATGAGGGCTAGGTCCATGTATTGAATAAAAAATACTCCTCAAAATTTTGAAATTTTTCTACTCCCAGATAATATAAATTTTTTTTCCGACTGCGTTCAATTGTCTACAGTCAACGCAAAATCTTTCTTCTTTGCCAGCACGACTGGATATGCCCACGGACTGTTGGCGGAATGGTTTCTTGTCTTATTTACTTCAACTTTTGTTATTTGCCTTATAACTGTTGCGGTACATTTTTTTTTAAATTAAATATATTTTTAGACATAACTAACGTAGTAACATACAAACTGGTCCCACATGAAAATAACCAATACAGTGTACGAATTGCATTTTTACGATTTTTGGCTTTTACAGCAAATTTTGCAAATGTCTATATAATTTTATTTTTGTATTTTTAATTTACTCTCTATTTCCAACCAAAATTTCAGATCTGGGTTTATCTTGTTTTTTAGATTTGATTGTGCAATAATTATACTCCAGCTCTACCCGCAACTGCATACACAATAATATTATGTATAAATATTCCATTGAAATTAATTTACTGAATTACATGTTGAAATTTACATCGTATTATATAAATTATGATGTAACCGTACTAGAACATATTAGATTTATGAAGTTACTATTAATCACAGTAAAAAATGTCCTAAATAACAGAAGTCAAGAAGCTTTGTGATACCGTAAAAATGAATTAGAATTATTGTTTCTTAATCAAGCAAAGATAAAATAATATTTTGAATATTTTACAAAAAAAAACTTAAGTTCATACATAATACATACTTAACAGATAATTAGATAAACAGATATAGTAAAAAACTGTTTTATTTCATAGCTTCAAGGTTCAGAGATTAAATATTAATTAAAATAATTATGTAATATAATTTGGGTATTAAGTTATTAAAATGCTAAAACAAAAGTTTAATTTAATTTTACAGTAGTGATATTAACTGCATAGTAGATCTTTTCTTTAGAATAAAAGGTTACTATAATAATTGTTATTATTAAAATAAGGATAATATTCCAAGGTAAGAAAAAAATATTTTAATATTTAGGCAATTAAAAAGACATTAAGATTTTTGAAAAAAAAAATTAATAATATGCTGATAGCGGATTTTTATAATCTCTATTAAAAAATCAAAAATTGAATACAAAACTAGCAAAATAACTATTTTATTTAATTTAAAAAAATTTAATTTACTCATAAATATAATACAAGCGAAAAAGATACGAAAAATCGAAGATTAACTAAATAAAAATATTATATTTCATCCATTTTATGGATTTTTGTTTTGAATCAAATAAATTTTGTTTAATTTAAATAAAATATTTTTGATCCAACAAAAATTTATTTAAATAAAAAAAAAACATTTTATCGGAGGAAACGAAAAATTTAGGTGCGTATATATAACAAAAAAATTTTGTTTCATATACATATTTATGTTTTTGATTTAAATACATTTTTGTTAGACCAAAAAAGTTTTGTTGGACTAAAAATATTTTATTTAAATTAAACAAAAATATACGCAACTAAAATTTTTCGTTACCTCCAATAAATTTTATTTTTGTTTTAAATAAATTTTTGTTGGGTCAAAAATATTTTATTTAAATTAAACAAAATTTATTTGCTTCAAAAAAATAACTCGAACAAAATAGTTTTCTTGATTCAAAGAAAACGTTTTTACTGTGTATGTATAGGTATACGGTACTGATAACGACTAAGAAGTCAGAACACGGGTCTACCGATCATTTTTGATAGTAAAATTTTTTTTTTTATATTAAAAATATTTTTATGAATACTTAAAGTTTGATTAATATTGTTGTGAAAGTTTGATTTAATACCAAGAAAATGCTTAAAAATTTGTAGATCAAGATGATTAATTTTTCAATAAAAAAAAACTAAATCATTTAACGGGGTTAGATTATTTTGAAAATAAAATATTTAACGTCGCAACATTTAAAGGATAAACAATTTGCATTGCATTGAATTAATAAAGTTCAAGGTTACATTTTATCAAATCAATTAAATTTAAGAGAAAGTTTTTAATTTTATTAAAATTAAACTGCAACTCCAATTTTGTTTGTTCATAAAATCAATAATATAATTTTCCGAGCACAACTACTGCGGTGCATCAAAAACTTGAATTTTTCCGAATTTTTACTTATAATTTTTATCATAATTATAACAACATTTATTAGCAATTTTTTGATGTAAATTTTATTCTCTACATTTTAGTTCCTATAAATTTTTCTATTTTGTCGCACCTTTTCCGAGATTCAGATGACAATAATATATTCATTGTTTTTCACGGAGTCCTTTTTAAGTCACTGTAACTCGGAAACGGTGCGACGAAATAGAAAATTTTATATATACTAAAATGAAGAGAATGAAATTTGCAACAAAAAATATCAAATAAGTGTTACTGTAAAAGCGATTTTTATATGATAAAATATAACTTCAAAATGTACAATTTACATTGCTAATATAGGAGTGTACGAATACTTCCTGAAGCCACTGTATATATATGTTATGGTCAATGACGTAAATTGGGCATTGACGTTAATGGCCGGACAATGACGTCAATGCCCATTTACGCTGGCCATTAACGTCATTGACCGGCCATTGACGTCAACGCCCATTAACGGTGGGCAATGATGCAAATATTTTCATATGATTGAAATATTTACGTCTTTGGCCGGTCACTGACGTTAATGGCCAAAATGGATTTGACAATGATCATATTATAGAATAATTACTATAAGGAACAGCAATATGGCGATGCACTTCAACTAGGTACAATTATTTGTCGTGTACGCATTTTTCCGTGTAAATGACAGTAACTCGGCCCTTTTCTAGGCTTCATAAGTGTACAGAGATTTTTATTTAATTTAGACAAACGTTCATTTTGGGGTGAATCCATAATTTGTCGTGTTTCCGTCAGCCAAAGCGGCCAGGAGGAAAAATTAATTCATTTTACGGTGGATCCGTGATTTGTTGTATTTGCGCCAAGCGAAACCGAAAGAATGATAGAATACAGAATCTGTAGAATTGTAATTTCATCATTGTCCACCTTGTATTGAACATTAACGTCATTGCCCGGGCAATGATGTAAAAACCACATATACAATTTTAAATGTCAACATTGCCCAAAATGCATGGTCATTGACCGGTCAATGACGTTAATGCCCAACTAAGCTGGGCATTGACGTTATTGTCCGGCCATTGACGTTAATGACCGAATTGTCAACATTGACCCTAACATATATAACTTGTAACAATGTTATGCCCCTGTAATTTCTACAATTCTCCAGGTCTCCTTTCTTGTGTATTGGAACGATTTTGCCAATTTTCCATTCTTCCGGCATCTCTTCGGTTCTCCATATCTCTACTATCAGGTCATATATTCTTTGTTGTACACTCTCTCCAGCATTTCTTATCATATCTCCATGTATTTCGTCACTTCCTGGTGCTTTACCATTCTTTAACTTTTTAATTATCGTTTTTATCTCGGTAAATGTTGGTTCTGCTACTCTTCTTTCATCCTCTCTTTTGATTACAATTTCCTCTGTAATCTTTTCTTCTGCATTTTTGTTTAGCAATACCTTGAAATGGTTTCTCCAAATTTCTTTTATGTCTTCTTCGTTGTTCACTTTTCTTCCATTTCTATCTTTCATGGCTCTGATCTTTACGTTGCATTTTGTTTTCTGTAGTTTAACCTTTAAATAGAACTTCTTAGTATTGTTATTTCTATAGTTATTTTCTATTTCGCTCATCAATTTATGTAACCAATTGTTTTTCTTTTCTTTGCAAATTTTGAAAGCTTCTTTCCTTTTCCCTATATACATATTTATTCTTGTCTTCTTCTTTGTTTGTCGCTATCCACTTCAATCTTGCTTCTCTTTTTCTTTCGACTTTCTCATCACAATCTTGATCAAACCATTTCTTGTTTTGTGTATATTTCTGGTGCCCTATTGTTGCTTCAGCGGATTCTTTAATTGTTATTTTTATATTTTCCCATTCTTTATTTATATTTTGTTCTTTTTGTTTATTGCTAATTAGTTTGTCCGTGCTTTCGGTGTATTTTACTTTAGTGTTTTCTTTATAGAACTTTTCCAATGCTAATTTTTTCTTGGTTTCTTCTCGTTTTTCTGTTGTTTTCTTTAATTTCACCTTTGTTACTACCAGAAAATGATCAGTATCTGCATTTGCCCCTCGATAAGTTCATACATCGTTGATTGTTGTCGCGTTTTGCTTTGATACACATACGTGGTCTATCTGACTTCCTTTCTTGCAATTTATACCCGGTCTCGTCCATGTTATTTTGTGCAGTGGCTTGTGATTAAACTTCGTACTACTTATAACTAGGTTCATTGCAGTTGCTAGATGGCACAGTTTCTGTCCATTATCGTTTGTCTCTTCATGCAATGTAAATTTACCCGCTACTTCGCTATAGTAGTCTTCCTTTCCCACATGTGCGTTAAAATCTCCTAAGATGATCAACAAGTCTTGTCTGGGTACGTCTTCTACGATTCTTTCCAGTTCAGCGTAAAATTTTTCTTTTTCACTAAATTTACAATTTTTCATTTGAATTCTTATATAAGCCAATCTTCCACTTATTGCCTCGAATTGTATTATGTTATTCTGCAACTGCTTGCTTACGAAACATCCGATTCCTCTCTTACCTTGCTTTTCTTCTCCTGAATACAGCAATCTATACTTCTTCGCATTAATCTCTCCTTTCCCCCTCCCATCTCGTTTCTTGCACCGCCGCTACTTCAATTTTGTATCTTTTCAATTCTCTTTCTATTTTAAACATTTTTCCTTTCTTTAGCATAGTTCTCGCATTTTCAAAAAAAAAAAAAATAGAAAATGTTGGCCAAATAACTGTCGGTCAAAAACTGGTCGGCCAAATAATCTGTTGGCTAAATGATGTGTCGAGCAATAGAATTCGGTCAAATAATTTTTCACCAAATGAGAGTGAATCATTATGAGGGGAAGGTGAAATTGCTGAAAAAAATATGAAAGGAAATTTGTATAATAAATCTTAGAAAATAGGAATTTCTATGAAATGTAGGCAATTCATGAATATCTTAGAAAATTCTAGAATATCTGAGAATTACCATAGATAAAAATTTTTTTTCTTGTTTTTTTCTACTTTTTCAAATGGAAATTTTAGGAGAATCTAATAAAAATAATCTAGTGTACAAAAGTTTTTTTTTTTAACTTTTTTTTTAATTTAAATTTATGTTTTAATAAAAATTAGATTAATTTAATTTAAATTAAATTTGCTGATACAAAAAAATTAGTTTAGGTAACAAATGTAGTTTATTAAATTAATTGATAGTAAATATAATAGTAGCCAGTGACAACACGGGGGGGGGGGGGGGACATGCGCTCACCAATATACGTTTTATTATTAACTTTTTGGGTTTATTTATAAATTTTGCGTTCTCTTGCCCATTCAAAATATATTGGGCCTAAACTACATCTAAACTACATAGAAAGATAATGTACCATTTTTGGTTCCAGAAAATACGTCTTTTCCCACTATGAAAATAAATGAAATAAACTAGACCCTAACTAAAATTTCCGATTTTATTAATCAAATTAATGATGATGATTTAGTAACTACGATTTAATACTCAATTACATAAATGAATATTCATAAAACTTTTAGTAATTAATCTTTTTAAAAATATTATAATTATATAATTATACAGATTTAAATCATAAGTCTATCTAAAGTTCAACATTTATAAATTTATTCTAAAAACTTAGAACCGTGTAATTTGGTCGGAAATTTAAAATAATAAATTATTCCAAATTCCGGATCCAAGTGAGAAAGCCAAAAAATTCTAAGTCGAAGAAGTAGTCTGTCGCATAAATGTTAAATCGAACAAAAGCAGTCAAATAACTTTTCGTCGAATAAATATTGTCGAACAAAGTTCCGGAAACCACTAATTTTAAAACTTTTATGTAAATAAACCCATCATAACTAAAAAATTTTTTTTTCAGATGTTACCCATGACAGACTTGGCAGTATTCTTAGGAGTAACTGCAATTGTATTACTATATTTCCATTTAAGGAGGAATTTTGATTACTGGAAGAAGCAGAACGTTCCATACGAGAAACCGACTATATTTTTTGGTAATATTTTTCCAATATGTGCGCTGAGAACTTCCATTGCAGAATTAATTTACGAATTCCATAAATCGACCACGTCAAGATTTTATGGATTCTTTGTATTCGATAAACCTTTCCTTCTGTTACGTGATCCCGAATTAATCAAAAGGGTTTTGGTGAAAGATTTTGAATACTTTTCGGATAGAAGCATCATTGAAAATACAAAAGATGATACCTACGGAAAATATGTTTTGTTTGTTGTTAAAAATCCACTTTGGCGACCCATCAGGGCAAAAATAACACCTGCATTGGCCAGTGGAAAAATAAAAAATATGACTCCATTAATGGTGGACGCTTCCAAAGACATGGTCGAGTATGTAAAAGGTAAAATTGAGAAAGATAGTTCTTTATACATTCGCGACATAACACTTACGTTTACAACGGATGTCATTACTTCGTGCGTTTTTGGAATCGCAGCAAACTCATTTAAAAATGAAAACGCAGAATTTCGCAAGGCTTCCAAACGAGTTTTCGAGTATAATTTTTCAAGAGGGGTCCAATTCATTTCGTTGTTCTTTGCACCCATATTGGTAAAGATTTTCAAAATGAAGTATATCGATCCGCCAGCTGGACACTTTTTGAAGAAAGTGTTTTTTGAAGTTTTAAAAGACAGAGAGATTGATCAGGCTTATAGGGGAGATTTGATCGACGTTTTAATTCAAATAAGAAATAACCAAACTAACGGAGAAAAAGTCAACTCTTCTGATGATAAAATGAATTTTTTCTTCGACGACGATGCGTTGGTTGCTCAAGCCATTCAGTTTTTCATAGCCGGTTACGAAACTACAGGATCCAATATGTTTTTTACTTTAGTGGAGTTAGCTTTAAATTCATCTATTCAAGATAAACTGCGCAACGAAATAAAAGAAGTTTATCACAAGTACGGGGAGTTATCTTATGATGCAATTCAAGACATGAAATATTTGGATATGGTTGTATGTGGTAAGAAATTTTATTATCAAACATATTTAAACAAAATATTAAATTTATGTTTCCATTTTTTTCAGAATCTCTACGAAAATTTCCGGTTGTACCTTTCATGGATAGAAGATGTACAAAAACCTACAAAATACCCGATACAGATGTGATTATCAAAAAAGGAATGCCGGTTTACATTTCACTCTTTGGCCTGCACATGGATCCTAATTATTTCCCAAATCCTGACAAATTTGACCCAGAGCGATTTTCTGCAGCCAACAAGAGTAAAATTCCCAGTTATACGTACATACCTTTTGGAGAAGGTCTACATAACTGCATAGGTAATCTAAATCACTTTTTGGGCATTAAATTTTTGGTGAAGATGTTGTTCAGTTTTACTTTAAAAGTTTCTTTTCAGGTGCAAGATTTGCTTTAATCAACGGCAAAGTTGGACTAGCTGCACTTCTAATGAACTTCAAAGTTTCGCCAAGCACAAAAATTACATTCCCAATTAAATATAATCCAAAAGGATTTCTACTTGCGCCCAATGATGATATAGCCTTAAACTTTACATTATGCGATGAAAATTAATATTGAAAGAAATTGTCGTAGGTACTGACTTTTATTGATATTTTTCTCGAGTCAGTCAATTAAAGTATTTCATTTTCCTTCTATGTCTAGATTTTATTTTAAAATTTAAGTAGTAAATTAATTGTAAAATCAAAAAAATCAGGTATATTCCTTAAAAATTTGGAAATTCGGCAGTTTTGTCTTCAATAATTAGTTGCCTAGAGCCTAGATGTGATTTTTAATAAATTGTACAGTGTCATACGCCCTTTATTTATGAATATATTTGCAAAGAGAAATGTTTTGCTTATTCCGTCCACATTTTTGGAACAGTAAACCACCACTGTTGACCACCTAGTTTAAATAAATAAATTTATGCAACAGAGCTCAGACTTATGTCAATAAAAGACATCTAAACAGTAAAAACGTTTTGTGTGAATCAAAAAAATCATTTTGTTTAAATAATTTTTTTTTTTAAGCAAATAAATTTTGTTTAATTTAAATAAAATATTTTTATTCAAACCAAGTTAATAAGTTAACCAAAAATTTCGTTATATCCAACTAACATCTTTCGTTTCCTCCGACCAAATTTTTTTTTAATTTAAATAAATTTTTGTTGGACTAAAAATAATTTATTTAAATTAAACAAAATTTATTTGCTTAAAAAAAATTCAAACAAAATGGTTTTTTGATTCAAAGAAAACGTTTTCACTGTATAATATGGTTGTGGTATAATAATTCAAATTAATTTAAATTTGTATATGTTTATAAATTAAGGTTTAATTTAATTTTAATGATTAATTAGGTTGACAATTGACCCGACATTATGTAAACAAATGAAATTGCGTCAGGAAAATAAAAAAGATAACTTTTATCAGTGGTGGAACTGCAATTTTTTGCCCCTCCCCGCAAAATAATCAGTTTCGAGAATCTTTCACTCTTTTCATGATCCATTTGATCCTCTTATTTAGGTCCTATTTGACCCCTGTTTTTCCCGATATTTTCGAATAACTTCCATGGCAATAATAAGTTTCAAATAAACTTATATTCGATAACAGTTAACCTCTTGAGTATTATTTAGTAATTACTAATTAATATTATTCAATTTATACCTATTACACTTTTGTTTTAAAAAGTAATAAATAATACTCCCAGTACATAATAAATTTAATAATAGCAACGTAACTAGCATGCTTACTAATTTTATTTTAAATTTTTTTATAATAATATTTATGTTGGGTCAAATTGTCGAAGAGAATTGCACGCGTGACTGCACAGTAAAAACGTTTGATTCTTTGCTGGAATAATTTTTATTGAAGTAAATAAATTTTGTTTAATTTAAATAAAATATTTTTGTTCAAACAAAAATTTGTTTAAATCAAATAAAATAAAATTTTATATATTTTATTGTAGTTAATCAATTTTTTTTAAATTTTTTCGGTTAAATTTTTTTTTGATTTAACCCTTTCTGCCCTCCCGGTGGCAATTGCCACCGCTGTATTTTTAGCATTTTAGCGTAAGGATCTGTAAATAATTTGGATATTGGCTACTATAGGTCAAAAGCTTGGACCTTAGGGAATGTGAAAACATAAATAATATTACCCTTATTCTTAGTTTTGAGTGCCTTAATGATAGTTATTTGCAGTGTAATAAAAATTGAGTCTAAGTTAGAGTATAAAATTAAACACTACGTTTGGTAAATTAGAAAATTTTAGTGTATTAAAATTATTTTTTAACTTTATCGTGAATGATGGGCATACATATATGTCTAATCAGTTGCTTTGTTAACGTAGTTTGATATTTTTTATACAAGTACCCTTGCCATAGACGCTTGAAATTTGTGGGTGTATTTTTCTAACTCCTAAACCCATGGCGCGATTTTGTTGAAATTTGGTGAATACCATATTATATGGGTCCAGATAAAGAATTTATAAAAAAAATTTTTTTATTTTTTTTGTCACTTGCCAGTTGGCTGTCAAATTTAAATTGCCATTTTGCTGTTCTTTATAGTAGTTTTTCCATAATATCATCATTGTCCAATCCATTTTGGCCATTAACGTCATTGACCGGCCAAAGACGTAAATCTTACTATCAAATGAAAATATTTACATCATTGCCCACCGTTAACGGACTTTGACGTCAATGGACGGTCAATGACGTTAATGGCCAGCGTAAATGGGCATTGACCACATTGCCCGGCCATTGACGGTAATGCCCAATTTACGTCATTGACCGTAACATATACATAAAATAAAAACATCTAAAATAAATAGTATATCAATTTTTCACATAAAATACTTTATTTTAATTTAAAAAAAAAATTTTTTAATTTTTTTAATTTATTATAGTTTTCCAAATGATCCAAATAAATTATCTTCAATTTATCTAAAATCCATTCTTATCCAAAATCAATCTAACCTTGTCCAATTTTTAGGACAAATCAAAAAAATATTAAATAAATAATAAAATAAATAATTTATTTAATATACAACTCCAACATAAATACTAGCAAAAATCAAAATTTCAAAGAGACAACTCCAGTCACGACCGCCATGACTTTTTTCTCAACGGCAAAAACGTAATTTTCCCAACTCGCTGCTATAATATTTCTTGATGGCTGGAATAATACAAAAAAATTGGCTATGTAAACATTGCATAACTTTCCCCATTAAATTTGGGTATAAAAATTATCGTTCAACCTCCTCTTTCCGGGTACCATTCGACAAGAAAGACCGCGAGGAAGCTACAGTTCGAATCAAAAAGTCAAAAAGTTGAAAAATTTGAAAAACCGTTGAATTAAATGTGCAGATTTGCTTCTTTGCATACATAATTAGATGGTAAATTTTTGTCCACCACCCTCTTGCCGGGTACCGGTCGACGCGGAATACCTCAAGGAAACGACAAGTCGTATCTGCGGGGCTCAAAAATCGTGCTACGCGGGACGTAAAACATGTCAAAATTTCATAAACGTCAAACTTGAATTAATTTCCGAAAATTTTTAGAATCGAGTTGCGACGCGACTTGCATTCCGTCTAACTCGATATACGTGCTTTAGAAAGAGATGCGACACGGTACGATTAAATAATTTGGTTATAACAAATGGTGGTCTCATATCCGCAATTTTCAATGAATTTTCACCATTTTCAGCTGGCCAATTAAACTATGTTTAACTATAATGTAAATTTATGCCAAATTTTTTTACATTTGGTTGCGTGGTTTAACCCGTGCAATTGATACTATTTCTTTTCATGTCCTAACCACACACAGACATACATACACACGAACATCCAACTAAAATTCATCAAAAACATTTTGATGAAACAAAAGAAACATTTCAATACCAAAATTTCGATTTTTGATTTTTTTTTATCTTTAGATAAATCGGTAGATAAAAAAAATCTTAATTTTAAAATTTAAATAAAAATTGTTTTTTAAAACAAATTTAATTCTAACATTAAAAACAAATTCAAAAACAAAATTCTAGACGAGTGGAAATCCTGAATATAAAATTTTATTAACACCTTAAGTGTTGAGTGACAAATTTGTTCAAATCTTCCTACTAGATAAATGAATCTACCCTATAATATAAAAAGATAAGGATTTTTATGCAAAGCTCAAATGCAACGCTCAGTCGCGTGGGGCAAAAGGGCACTTGCCTCTCCAGTGTCCAGTGCCGTATTTACAGGGGTTAATTTTAAATTTTACAATCTTATGCATAATCAACTAACAAGCAAAGGATCTCCGACCTCCCCAACCGATTCGAATAATTTTTTTGGTTATGTAGTAGAGCATCAAAAATAAGAGACCCCTAATTGTTTTAGTTGCTGAGACGCGAGTTTAGGGGAGCAAGCGCCCTTTAAAAATAGGGTAAAAAATCAGGATTTTGAATTTTCATATGAAAGAAGTTATTTGATTTGAATGAAAAATATTTTCGGGGATAGATCATCCACCTAAAATTTTAAAACCTCCATAAAGCATCCTTACCGTCATAAAAATTTTATCGAAAAAATATATGTTGTAGGGGAGAGAAAAGAAAAGTAAAAATAATGTATAGCACATTTTGTATGTAGTAACAGTTTCTGCAGACGTACTATTTTAATAAAATATATTTTAAAAAATCGTATCGACTATTCCGGGTCAGTCTTCTTCGGGGGGTAAATCACCGGGGAGATTTGGTGTACACGGGGCAAGAAATGTGTGGGAGATGTGAGGATATGTGAGGGAGATGTGAGGAGATATGTGGGAAATGTGAGGGAGATGTGACAGATATAGAGATGTGAGGGAGGTGTAGGTGAGATGTAGAAGATATTGGAACCATATCAAAGCAAACCAAAAATAATTATTAAAAAAATAAAAAATTATTTTAAGTATATTTAATATTTCAATAACAAATAAAGAAAGATAACACAACTACTTTTTTGAACGCCCATGAAATCGACTCCAGAAACTATAGGTTCAAGAGGGAAATTAAGAAATTAATTAATGATATCAGATTGAACAAACAGAACTCAAAATGTACCTCAACGTAGAAAGACTAAATAACATGGAAATTATATATAAATAGCCAGCCCCACTAGAAATACTTTTTGCATTTCTAGAAGACAAAAATACAAACAACTTCGAAAAGGAACCCTTATTTGGACTTCTCTTTTCAAGAAACAAAAACCCAGTACCTTTCTGAGTAAACCCCGTATTCAGGGATTACCAAGAATAGGTACCGCGAACTGGCAAAACACAAAACTAGAAAAAAAAGGGAAATCATAGCCTTTTCAAAACGAACAAACACAAGAAACAATCCAAGAAAAGGGAAACTGACATAAGAAAGAACCAGACGACCCTGTATACATTGGACCCAAATATCTAGATGAAACCCAAGATATTAAAAGAAATCCAATGAATCGGAAGAAATAAAGATCCAAATGAGTTTACAACACAAGAAAACTAACAATGAAACTGAGAATCTTTCTGCGGTTGAAAACTTCGTAACCCTTAATTGTTATCTATGTTTTGAATTGAACGCTCATTCCATGATAAAGCTAGGTTGACTGTACAGAGATAATGCCCATCTTTTACAAGCGTGTATGTTTACACCATGGCTTTTCAGTTCTCAACCTTGTGAACAAATTTTTCGGGCAACTCGATCTTTAACATCTACTTTCTCTACGGTTGTTAATTTTCCTTAAAATCCCTAAGACTTGACGAACTTCAACTTATAAATATTGTTGTATCTGATTTGTTGGATTTTAGATTAGTTTTCCTAGAGAAGTAAGAAATGCGAAAATGGGTAAAAAAAACTTTGGAAAAGAAGTAGTTGATTTCAATAGTATGGCCGATCAGGAGATTGAAAAGTGTGTTGTGAATGCACTATACGATGCCAAAAAAGACTGCGAAGAACTTAAAATTAGGCCTTCTAATGCGGAATAGTGGCAAAAAGTGAAAGTTTTTAACACCAATCGAGACACAAATATAGAAGAATATGACATATTGAAGGATGAAAACGAAGTCGATCTCCATATTCATAGTAATAGAAATGAAGCTGATATTGTGATGAAAGATCGTATAAATGACTTGCTATATTTGGATGATGAGACAACCAACCAGTGGCGTATTTGGAGAATCTCGTTAATCCATTCATGCACGTCAAAGGTAACCGAATGAATGAATAATTGAATAAATGAATGATTGAATAAATGAATGAATGAATAAATAAGTAAACAATAAATAAATTAATTAATAAAAATAATTTAAAGTTATTTAAATTTTAAAACCTCGTGGTAAACATTATCTTTATCAGGGAAGGCTTCAGGGATACAATCCGAGTCATCAGGAGAGAAGAGGGCAATTGCCCCTTTTCCCCCTCTAAATACGCCACTGCAACCAACAGTGGTCCGCCCCCAGATATTGCCGATATTATTGAATTACGAAACAAAATTTTTGTACTAAACAAAAATCGGAACGTCCTTTTCTCATAATTAAAGTCGATAATCTTCACTGTGCTGGCTATTTAACGAACAATCCATCAAATTAAGTGCTGATCAACTCATGAGAGTTTGAGGTAATCCCAATAAAAGGGAATCAAATAATTGAACTTATTTAAATATCAATTAAACAAGTAATTGAAAGATAAGGGAGATTTGAAGAGGTGTGGGAGATGTGAAGAGGTGTGAGGAAATATGGGAGGTGTGAGGAGAAATGGGGGAGATGCGAGAAGATATGGGGGAGATACGGGGAGAAATGGGGGATATTCTAGGAGATGTAAGGGAAATTTGGGGATGAAGGAAATGTGGAGAGATGTGAGGATATATTGGGAGGTTTTAAGGAAAAGGAGATGTGGTGTACATATTTTTGTCAGGAGATTTACCCCTCGGTCTTCTTCATTAACAAGGTTTTTGTAACGTTTTTGTATTGTTATTCTTTTGAATTGCGGTATCATGATCAATATCACATTGATGATTTTCAATTTCAAATAACGTTAACTTTTTGACATCTTGTAACTTTTCTGATCTCTATTATTCTTAGAATCGTAATACTAGATTATTTTTCGGTAAAATTTAGTGACTTTCACGAAAAAGAAAAAACGAATGTCTGGATACCTTTAAACAAATGATTTATACTTTATAAACCACTTTTTAAAAAAATTATAAAATACCTGACGATGCTATAAAAAGCAAAACCGGTAGAAAATAAATAAAAAATTATATAAGCAAATTCGTTAATTTCTTTCATTAATTGAAAAATCAAAATAAAAAAAAAATATTTATTAAAAATAAATTGTAATTTTGGAAACACTTTTTAAGCACGGCCTTTCTCGTTTGAAATTAAAAATTAAATTATTATTTTTTGGTTCTTTGGTAACGAATCCCAGCATCTCTGGTTTAGAAAAATTCTTTCCTTCTATTTTTTACGAAAATTTATGGCTATGACTTACCAATTTGTCTTTCATTTGTATCGTAATTATCTGAATCCCAAGCATCCTCTTCGTTGCTTTTGAAAGTAGTTTCTAAGTTCTAATATAAAATACAATAAAAAAATATTGTTCATCTAGATTTTTTTTTGTGGTTTGAGCATTCTTTAAGCTGCAATGAACTCCAGTCTTTATAATACTGAAAGAAATGGTTAATCACATTGATGAAAAATTTAAAATCATTTTTACGCCGATGAACAAATGAACATCGATTTTGTTCTAAGATGCGAATACGATGAATTTTTTATGTACGTACCTTTTTTGCGAAGTTTGAGACTCAAAAAATAGAATAGGAAACTTACATACCAATTTTAATCAAAAAAATTTGATTTAGGTCCAGTTTCATGCATATTTTCACTACTATATAGTTTACTAAATACAATTATTTTTTCCATTAGAAAAATTAATGATTGAAAAATCTTACTGATTTTTATTGATTTTGGAATCAAGTTAGGCAGAATTTTATTTCGAAACACCTGAACCCATGTGTAGCAAACTAATTAACTATTTGCACATTGTTATCCCAAAAAACAGGAAGATTTTTCAATCATTAATTTTTCTAACATGGAAAAAAATAATTAAATTTAGTAAATATTTTCAAATGTTAATAACTATTCCATACTATATAAATAGTTAAGTATATCAAAAACTCAGGTTTTACTACTGTTTTATTGTTATTGCCAACCACACCACCAACTAAAATGTATCTTTAAAAATGGCAAACCAAACATAAGGTACCAGCTAATGTGTTTTTTGACCATTGTATGGATAAATCCCATGTTCAATTTCAAAAGCTCTGCAGATCTCTGCAGCTAAGCCCAAGTTTATTTTGCCTCCCAAATTTTCCCTTTTTTTCTGTGCAATTTCTCGCTGTCTATTTCTTTCTGCTGTTATAGTGGGTCCTGCGATGATTGGAAGACGAAATCTCTCGGATTGCAACAAAATTTCCAAATCACTGGGCTTATTTGACTTTTTTTCATTTTGTGATTTCGCAATATTTAAATTTGGTATTGGTTTAGTTTCTGGTTTTTCTGCAATGCCTGGATTTTCTATTTCAGGTTCCACCATATTTACACTAGGTAATATTGAATTGCTATTTGGTTTAGCATCTGATTTTATATCATTTATTTTGTCTTTCTTGGATTTTACTTTATCGGGCAATGTTGTATTGCTTTTCGAATGCAGTAAAAGCTCAACTCCTGCACCGCCTGATGTGGATGGCAATACTTCCATTGTTTCTTTTGGATTCAATGATTCATCTAATTTGGATTTTTCGATCATTGAAGTAGCTAACGAAGTATTTGCAATGTTCGTTACGCCTTCGTTCTTTTGTTGTGCTAAATACTGTTGAAATTTTTTGTACAACAATTTTACCTTTAAAAGACTATCGTATAGTTTCAAATTATCGACATAATTTATTGGACGATTTAATTTACTTAAATCGTTCGTAATTTCTTGCACGGTTGATTGAAATTTTTTGATTTCCAAATTTTTGTCTTGGCTGCGATTTAATTTACTTAAATCGTCCGTAATATCTTGCACGGTCGATTGAAATTTTTTGATTTCCAAATTTTTGTCTTGGCTGGGTATTTCTAAAAATCAATTTAATTTATTATTTAATAATAGGAAATCAATTAAAATTATTAATAATAGATTATTAATAGTACATATACACAGGATAAGGCAAAATAAGGTGACAAAAAATAAGTTTGGATAGATAGAATTCGTAATCTAGGTATTAAGGATGGCATCTGCAATGGTACACGTTTACCAATAACTGGTAAAATTATTACTGGCGATCATTTGTTGGATTTTGGCAATACATCTGCAAGCAGATTACCATTTGTAACTACATAGACGACAAATTCTGATGTGTTGGCATTCGCAATAACTATAAGTAAATCTCAAGGGCAAAGCTTAAGCAAAGTTAATATATATTGTCGCGTTACCAAATCATCTTTTAAATTTTTTTGATAATTTGAAAATCTTTGATTTATTTTATGCAATAATTTTGAAGTTTGAATTTTTTTTTAATGATTTTGAATTTGGGTTCAATAATTTGAATTGGTTGTAAATAGGAGGTTTAATCATTTTTGCATTTGAATTTCTGTTGTTTCTGAAATTCTGTAAGTTTTTGAATTTGGCGGGTTTTTTCGTACTAGCAAGTTATGTTGGTACAAAAAGACGTAAGATTATTTCATTCGAAGCTGATCCGTAAAAGTGAGCGGTCGTATTTGAGATTTTGAATAAAATTGCGATTAAAGTAAGTAAAACTTAAATTGTTAAATTAGTTCAAGTTAAATTGGTCAAGTTATTTAAAAATGTAATTGGTTTTCAAATAATTTAACCCTCGGCGATCGCACTGGGACGATTTTGTCCGAAGCAGAATTTCAATTGAAAATTTTAATAATTGCTCATAATAAGAGTAATAACTTTGAATGAATTCACATTCTACAAGTATTCAAGAGTATTCGTGAATTTTTTTAGATATTTTAAAGCGCTTTAACAGGTTGAAAAAGATACATTTCAGTGCGACCGCGAAAACAGCGAAATTATAGTGCGACCGCCGAGGGTTAAAGTTAAAATTAGAAAGCAAAGTAAAATTTGGGTTAACGGTGATAAGCGAAGAGTATAATTTTGAGAATTTTGCTTGGCGTCTCAAAGTAAATCTTCGATTTTCGACTGGAAGGCTGGTTGGCAGGTGGAGAAGGAAGTTATGGTGGACAGGTGGAATACAAATTCAAAGTAAAACCGACATAGATATTTTGTTTGAAAAGATAACTGCCCCCTGAAGGGGTTCCAACTTGAAAATTCCAGATATAGAAATACGGCATCATTGAGTCGCTCCACTCATTAAGAACATCCCTGTAATAGCCAGAACTTGAAAATTACGAATCTGGAAAGATAGGATTACTGCTATTAAGTTAAACTCGGCTATAATTAACTACAGAATAAACGTCGCTTGTTATACTAAGCTAATAACTCAGATCTCAGTAATCAACCTACCAGCAATCCTATACCGTTTCTTAATTTATTACAAAATTTAATTAAATAATCAATTAAATTAAAACAGTAAATAAAATAATTTCGGCATTAATGCTATCGGCGTAATTAGTTCTCTGAGTATTTGCTGTGTATTATTGCACGGACCTCTCTTTTGGAGACGGTTTCGCTAAAAAAAATAAATTGAACCTAATCTAACCTACAGAACCTTATCTAAACCTAATCTAACCTACAGAATAGACCTATGCCTTTCTATGAACATCCTATTTTTAACTGCGGTGATTGGAGATCATTTCTTATGATTCTGCATTCAGATTATATTATATTTAATTATAAATATTAATGGAGACTACAGAAATCAAGATTACCCGCAAACATGTTGCATAATAAGTTTCCTAACAGGTAGAAGTACCATAAAAGCAAAAAAAAAATTTTAGGTCGACATTGTACTTAAAAGGGGGGGAGAGACAGGGTGAAATTGTCATCCGTAAAATCTCTGAAGATATTTCTTAGAAGTTTGAAGTTATATGAAAATGCAACTGTTATTTTACTCTTAGTACTAATCAGCCAATAGAAATCATCTGTTAATTTTAACGGCTTGTTAAAAATTTTATGAAATCGGCTATAAATCAGTTAATTTTTAAAATCTGAATTAAATACAAAGTATTATATTTAACTTGTCATGCGCTGAGACTATGTGATAATGTGACTGATATCTGCATGTAGGTCCTATGTTCAAGCTGTTATTTAAGGTGGTTATGAATTTTTATTTACTAATAGTCCAGTCAGTATGTACAAAAAAATCGCTGAAATTGCATTAATTATAAGAAGCAATTCTCTTTAGCCAATCGATAGAGGGGGTCATGGGTAGTCTAAAACAAAAAACTCGGGAAAATCTTCATGTTGCTTTTTCCGCCATCTTGAATTTATGGGTTGATTTTTGTTTATTTATTAAATAACTCGTTTATTTTCAACTTTACGGTAAAAATGCTAAGAACCAAACTTGTTGGAAATTTAATTTCTCATACTTTTTGTCATAACCTCATTTTCCGTACGATCGATATTTTGGTATCTACAGGCGACGAAGTTGTTTTTCCGCCATCTTGATTTTAAAGGTTGACTTTTGTTTATTAAATAACTCGATTATTTTCAACTGCCCTTTTTTTAGATCCTTGATTTTTATACCTTTTTGTTTCATTTCCCAGTTGACAACAAAGGAGATAATGCAATTATCTACTTTCATTCCTACTTCGTTAACAGTAGATGAAAAAAAAAGTATGGGAAATTAAATTTCCAACAAGTTTAGTACTTAGCATTTTTACCGTAAAGCTAAAAATAATCGAGTTATTTAATAAACAAAAATCAACCCTTAAATTCAAGATGGCGGAAAAAGCAACATGGCGATTTTCCCGAGTTTTTTGTTTTAGGCTACCAATGACCCCCCCCCCCCCCAGCGATTGGAGAGAAAAAAATTGCTTCTTATAATTTGTGCAATTTCAAATGTACATACTGACTGGACTATAAGGCTGGGAATCAAATTCGAATAATTCAAAATTTAAATATTAAAATACGAATAATAACGCAACGTATAATTTGAATAATCGAATTATTTGAATATTCGAATAATTTGAAAATTTGAATAACCTGAATATTCGAATAAGAGGTCATCCATAAATTACGTCACACGTTAGGGGTTAGAGGGGTCATCTCAGATTTGTGACAAAAATGAGACAGGGGGTCGGGAGGGGTTTCAAATGTTGTGATGTCACAAAATCAAATTTTTAAAAATATATTTTTTTTTATCCATGGATCGGCTGTAGCAACATAAGTAGCTCTTGCGTACGGTTTTTCATGCGGCCGAAAACAAATTAAATATTAATAAAAATAAATTGTAACTTAAAACCTACAAAATTGATTTAATTTAAGTTAGTTGTTAAAAAACAAATTTCGACAAATTATTAAATTTTATAGGGTAGAAGTGTGACGTCATTGGGGGCGGGGGTTCAATGAAAACGTGACATAGGGGGAGGGAGGGGTCTAAAAAACCCTAAAATGTAGCTTTGCTAAATCTATTTTTATTTTTTAATAATTTTTTTTATTAATTTATTATTTTTAGAATTTATATTATTTACCGTGTGTCGGCAAATTATTATAAATACAATTTTTGTAAATTCTTGGTGTGGTGCACTTAAGCAACTCAACTCGGCCCTGTTCAAATATTTAAATTTTTTAAATAATCGAATAATTTAAAATTCAAATAATTTGTCAATATTCGAATATTCAAAATATTCAAATTATTCGAATATTCAAATTGCGATATTATTCGTATTCCAATATTCAAATATTCAAATTATTCGAATTTGATTCCCAGCCTTAGTATTACGAAATAGTCGACAATAACAAATTCACTTGAAGTACTTGCATATTTGTATGCCGAATATTCGAATAGGAATTTGAATATTCGAATAAGTTGAATATTCAAATAAGTTGAATATTCAAATAAGTTGAAAATTCAAAAAGGTTGAAAATTCAAATGAATAATTCAATAATTTGAATTTGAAACCGAATACATTAAATTTAAATTTTTTTATTGTGCTATTAGCCAATGAAAGCTGATGTTGGCATTTAGCAAACAATGCACCTCTGTGAAATGATACTAATCCTCAAACAAGCAAAGGATTAAAATATAGCAACCTTTTTTCGACTTAATTTACGGTCAAAAATTTTGAAGCAATTTACGGGTAGGATTATAAAAACCTTTGACCGCTGCTGGGGCAATTTGCGGTTTTTTTTAAACATCTTTAAAACTCAAAAAAAGTAAAAAGCTAACTCAAGCGCGAACACATGATATCGTTTAGAGGAAGGGGCAATTTTGCCTATCTTTTTGGCTAGATTTTGTTTATCTTCCTAAAATTCCTAATTCGATTTCAAAAGTTTTAAATTGGTAAAAATAAAGGGGGTCTTCGGTCGTGAGTCACGAGGGGGGGGGGAATTGCGCCTGGTGCCCCTCTGTATCCGCGCGTCTGACTTACATTGAAATTAATTATATTGATAATAAGAAAAATCTGAAAATAGGCATGTCCTTAGAATCTCCTGCCGCATTATCACTGACGTCACAACGAAAATAGTCTAAATGGATTCAGGGAAGGTCAAAACGGATATCCTTGTTTTACAAGGAAGTAAAAATCATGTTTAACTTACTTTTCTGGCAATCTCGTTTACGTTCCGTTGTTTTTGAAACTTTCTTTAATTTTGAGGTACAGTAGCTGATTTTTTTATCACCTTTTCGTCGAGCTGGAGACATTTTCTTTTCTTTTTTCCTTACTTCGATAGGTTTGGAATCTAAAATTGCAATTTATAATAAATCGCTTAAGATCGAATCAGAGGGAGTTTATCTTACCTTTATCACTTATAGCGGGTAACTCACACTCTGGTTTTGGCATATTCTCCAGTTTAGTATAAAAAAAGTGTTCTAATGCTTTCGCGTTTTGAACTTGGATGCTATCTGGATAATAAAATTTGCATGCATTTGAAAATATCAAATGTATATCTTTGATGCAGTTTCTCCCCCGTACATAAAATTGATTCTTTAACCTCAGCTGAACGGTCTTCAGGTCCATTGGATTTTTAACATTTTCGTTATACGGAACGGAAAAAAATTCAGTAGCACTGTCTTTTCTGATCATTTCCTCCAAAAGTTTCTTCAAAAATTTCAATTGATTTGTTCGTTTTAATTTTTGGTCTCTTGGAGGTTTTACGGGTAGTTCTTGGGCCGCCATTTTAACTTTAATTTCTAATCCAAAATTTTCCTAAATAAAAACATTAAAAATAGAAAATCGTAATTATATTTTGTAAAATTATACTTACAGAATGAAAGAAATGCGATGAAAAGTTTTAATAACCAAGAATCCACTTCTAATTTATTTTTCCACTTTCTTTGGGTGTCCCGTAAATTATGGGTCCCCGATTAATTGCAGGTGCTCACATTAAAAAATTTGAAAAAAAAACGCTCAACTGTGGACGAATTTTAAAAAAATTACAATTTTTTCAGGTTTAAAATAATAATTTAATTACTTACGTTTTTATTTTTTTTAAGCTTGCGTATCGTTAGTATCACTGTCAGGTACTTCTTCTTGTAGGTACTCTTTTGTAATGGAATGATTTGCGTAGTTAATCGTGTAGTAGCAAATACTACATCTATGGTATTTGGTAGTAGTTAAACTAAACGTGTTAACAAAGCTTTAGCTTCTATTGGTAAATTTTTTTAAATTTATAACGGTTAAAAAAGTCGTTTTCGTTTAATTGGCGGTTTAAAAATTTTTTAAATTCAAGATTCAAAAAGACATTATGTTGCAAAACGCCATTTACAGCTAGGGTTTGCCATTTTTTTGAGAGAAGAAAAGAACAAATGTACAGGACAGATTTTTTTAAATTAAATTTTTTTAAATAATTTAATTTAAAATTATTATTATAAATTAATTACTTTTTAAATTAAATTTTAAATCTTCAATTTTTAAATGAAAAATCATTAAAATTCAACATTTCATTCAACATCACAAAAAAAACGTGCCCCCCCCCCCCCTCAAAGAGCATTTAGGAGAGAAAAAAGTCAAAACAGCACAAAACTGGCTCAAAATATTAATTAATTTTTTTTGCAGAATTAATTAGGTTTTCAAATAAATCGATCTTAAATAATCTGCAAATAAAATCTACTAAATGATAATTTCAGAATTTTCAAAACTCGCGCATCATGCGCAAGTACATCGCTTTTCTTCTACTCTATTTACTCCAGATAATTCCTGGATAGCGGCAATCATCAACCTAGGGGGATCGCCGGCGGCTTTACGTGCCCTCCGAAGCACGCAAAAAGTCATATGCAACTTTTAGACTCTCCCCAGATTCGAACCGGGTACCTTCGAGTCAGCAGTTGTACGACTAACCTACAAAACCACAAAGCTAATAACGGTCTCTAAAAAAATTATATTACCAACCACTTATTTAAAAAATATATTTAAAAGAAAAAATGTCCCACCCCCCGGGACCAATAATCCTGCTTTTAAGGATTTTTCTATGCTATCCTATTCAAAAGCATCATAAATAGTTAAATTTTAAATTTGCAGAATCACACTTATGCAAGTGTTTTTTATTAGTAGAATATAAGAGCGGATTCGGGGGGGGGAGGGCGGAATCTCTTCGTGAAGGAATCAAAATCCACTAAATTTTGTTAAAAAATCTAAAGAAATAGTTTCCATCAATTTGACCGCCATTGGAGTAAGGCTGATTGGACGATAATTTTCGGCATCAAGCTTGTTACCCTTCTTAAATATTTGAGTTACAGAAAATATATCCGGAAATTCTCGGTCAGCAAACAAGTTCTCCATGATCAACGATAGGGGCAGGCAGTCAAAGAAATAGTGTTCCGACCAGACAGTCCAAACCGGGAGATGTCTCATTCTTTAGTCTATCAATACATCTCTTGACTCAATATAGTGGGAAATGGACCATTAAAAGAGCTCCGGGAGAAGAGGTATAATCAATTTACGAATGAGGTCCGTTGGATTCTTGCACAAAAGACGACATAAATCTCTCACAAAGATTGGCCGCTTCAAGATAGTCACTACAAATATTGCCATCCAGTCGCATTAGTCGTGGAATAGTAACTTTAGAAGATTTATTATTATTAAAACGGGTTGTGGTTCTGACACCCACTGCACTGAAGCTTGAGCTTATTGTGCCCCTCGTTCCACGTTTTACTCCAGCAACTGCGTTTCCTCGACAAAGTCGAGTAAGCAGTTGTAGGGTGCTTTAGCTATCTCCTCGGCTCTCGGATATGGAAGGCCAAGGTGGCGTAGCCTGCTTCCAGCTAAAGCTGGGCATTCACATAAGATGTGGTGAGGGGTTTCATCCTCTTCACCACACATCCTACAAGTAGGATCTTCAGTCAGCCCCATCATTTTGAGGTGTTTCTTAAGGCAGCAGTGTCCTGTGAAAAGTCCTACTATCCTCCTCAACTGTTTTCTACTCAGTTGGATAATATTTTTTCCCTTGGATTCCCTAGAGGGGCCCCCAATGAACATCCGCGACTGCCTCAGTCCAGGAAGACCCTCCCAGTAATCAAGGTGTTGTTTCCATAACATGTCCCTGATCCCCTCCCTCGCGGTCGTGTATGCGATCCCGCAGGTGGGCTCAGGACCTATCATGGTTGTGTTGGCAGCCAATCTGGCCAGGCGATCTGCCTCTTCGTTCCCCTCGATGCCCTGGTGCCCCGGAATCCACATGAGCGAAACTTTAGAAGATAGTGAGGACCTAATGTACTTGTAATATTTCTTTGGTCCTCAAGGATCAGATTCTTTTCTAGCAGTCGACAACTTGGCATTAACATCATAGTGTGAAGCTGCATTTTCCGTGATGCTGAAGGTCTCTTGCACAAAACTGATAGTGATATAAATGAACAATATTGCGGAATCGTATGCTACCACATGGTAAGGGTAAAACGCAATGCGGATGGATATTTCAGCAAGATAATGATCCGAAACATACTTCAAAACCTTTAAAAGAATACACGGATAAACCCAAAATTCGCTTATTTGAGTGGACTAATCAGACTCCGGATCTGTCTCCGGACTTATCAGAAGTTCAAACACGCCGAAATACGAATCAGTTGTCGGAACCTTTACAGAAGGAAGGGGGCAAAAATTCCATTAGAAAGTTTAGTGAAGCTGGGCGACTCGATGCAATCACAATGTCGGGCCGTTATCACTGCAAAAGAGTTTGCAAGTACTAAATGCTTTTATTTTTTAATTAGACTTCCTTAATTTTGGTGTTAATTGTTTTGTAAATGTACATGTTTATAAATGTTAAGGTCAATGATGATAATTCGGCCATTAACGTCAATGGCCGAACAATAACGTCAATGTCTAGCTTAGTTGGGCATTAACGTCATTGACCGGTCATTCACGTCAGTGACCATGCATTTTAGGCAATGTTGACATTTAAAATTTCATATGTGGTTTGTACATCATTACCCGGGCAATGACGTTAATGGCCAATACAGGGTGGGCAATGATGAAACTACTATTCTACAGATTCCATATTCTATCACCCTTAGTCTTTGGAGTCGTAGTTTTTAGATAGTAAGAAAGATTTTTTTAAAGAGCTTTTTAGAGAGCTCCGAGCGCTCCGGGCCGTTTTAGCAAGCGCAAATCATGGATCCACCGTAAAATAAATAAATAAATTAAATTAAATTAATTTTTACTCCGGGCCGTTTTGACTGATGCAACTACGACGAATCACGGATCCAACATAAAATGAGTTTGCGTTTGTCTAAATTAAATAAAAATCACTTATGATGCCGTGAAAAGAGCCGAGTGTGCACGACAAATAATTGTCCATATCATTATTGTGCAATCCATTTTGGCCATTAACGTCATTGACCGGTCCAAGACGTAAACATTACAATCATCTGAAAATATTTACATCATTGCCCACCGTTAACGGGCGTTGACGTCAATGCCCAATTTACGTCATTGACCATAACATAAATAAATATTTATATATTTTTTAAATTTCATTTTTTTGACTAGACCAGAATTTCAGAATAGCCTAGTCACAAATTGCAGATTCTTTACTTTTTGAAAATGCATTATTTGGCTGAAATTAATGAAAGTAGCTATAGGTATAGTATTTATCCCAAGAGGTAAATATCCAGTAAAATTTCTGTACACAAGACTCGGAATTCCAGAGATTTCCAAGATTTCCAACAATTTCTCAAGAATTCCAACGATTTCCAATGATTTCAAAAAATTCCAACAATTTCCAAAGAATTAATATTTTAGATAAGAATAGCCATCGTCAGAATTAAAACATGATATTTAAGAAAATTAAACTTCTATCATTAGACATCAATTTTTTAATAAATATTATTTTATCATTGGATTTCCACAGAATTCCAAAAAATTTTATCCAAAGAATCCCAGGGATTTCCAAAGAATTCCAAACAAGTGTACACAAAATTTTCGAGACGTTTACCTCTTGATTTATCCGAAATTGAAGTTTAAAATTATTGATTAAATAACCATATTTATGTGCCGAATATATGGCCACAAACCATAAATATGTTACCGAGCTCTGGACTAGACTTATGCAAGATATTCTGTCAAGTCCGATATTTAAATACAGAATTCTAATCACTGATGGTTTCAGCAATCCACTGCTTACATACCGGGTGCTGAATGAGTTAGCCGAGCATAGGAAATTAACATGTAAAAACTAATTTATGCAAATTTCTGCTTCCTAATTATTTTCGAAAAAAAATTAGACACAAAAATAATGCAGAAATATAAACTACGAATGATAAGAACATTAGATTTTATCTAGCTTTTACATCAAAAGTAAAAAAATTCTTTTGAAATTGTTCAAAGTTTCAGTTATCAGACTGGCCATGTAAGTTCCCAAGGTAATTATTTTTGAAAATTGAAAATAAATTGAATTTATTACATGGCCAGTGCGATAAATAAAAATTTTAACAAAGCATTTTTGAATAGTGGCCACTTCTATTGGTTGAATTATTGGTTTGTGGTTATTATATATTTCACTCATGCAAGCAATTTGGAGCCCTTTGGTCCTAACCAAGTTTAAAATAAGAGCACAAAAACAATTGGTAGATACAATACTACAGTAAACCAACAATATCAGTCCACCTGATATCAACAAAATAGGTTTGCCTAAGAAATAGTAAGGATCTTGGGCAATTAGTGTCCCGTCAGAATAATGCTGATATTAAAGAACTTTCCAATCTTTCCGAAGATCTACTAATTCAAAGCTCGCTTTCGTTAAACTAACATTATTCCGACAAGGCAGTTAAGCAAATAAAACTATTGTTTACTCGTGTCGATGCTTCGCCGTTGCTAACAGATTCTACATGACTCAAGATGTATTTTAATTATCACCTTGTGTTTTAACAAACTTGCAAGAAATATATTGAGTAGCGAAGCATAGGACAATCTTTCCTGCTATCTAAACTAACTGTAACAGATTAAAAAAACATAACAAGATAATACATTAAAATTATCATAATATTAAAAAATATCACTATGCAAGAAACTGGAACTTCACACAAGTATATAATAATTAAAAGGAAAAACGACAAGCTCAATTTCAGACCATCGTCTGTAAAGTTCACACATTTCTTATTTGTACTTGTAGAAATAAAATTTCCAATTTATTTTCTTTTCTTTTCTTCCTACTTTTTTTTTGCTTTGGCACAGACCTTCTCATGCTACTTCATTCTAACACCAAGCTGCTGCAATATCATATAAGCAATGTCAGTTCCTCAAGGAACAGCGGCTTTAAACTTTTTGTGGTGTAAATTTGAAATGATCAACTATAAATATCTTCTACTTATTCGAGTACAACATTAGAGCTCAAACTAGTTGATGCGCAACATGAATTTTAAAGTGTCGTATTAGATTACGTTTGAATATGGTCTTGAAATCACAAAATTCGCAAACAAATGGTTTCTCACCGGTATGCAACACTGAGTGCTGCTGTAACTGATCTTTCCGAGCACACATAAAATTACAATTTCTACATGCAAACACTTTTTCACCATTATGAATTTTCATGTGTTGGTGTAACACACCTTTCCGAGAACATATAAAATTACAAACTTCACACGACAATCGTTTTTCGTGGGTTTTTAAATGTCGTGTTAGGTTACGTTTAAATGTAGATTTAAAATTGCACGTATCGCAAGCGAAAGGCTTCTCGCCGGTATGGATTTTAAGATGTTGTTGTAGTTGATCTTTTCGTGAAAACTTATATTCGCAATGTATACATTCAAATGGTGTTTCTCCGCTGTGAATCCTTGAATGGTTGTGCAGTACATCTCTCCGTGTGGTTTTAAAATCGCACGTATTGCAAACGAAAGGTCTCTCCCCGGTATGCATTCTGATGTGAATTTGTAAACCGCCATTATATGCACACTTGAAATCACAAAAAGTGCACTCGTAGGGTTTTTCGCCAGTATGAACTCTTACATGCTGTTCTAAATTTCGTCTACGAAAACACTTGTAATTGCAAGTATCACAGGCGTACGGTTTATTATCGGTATGAATTGTTAAATGTTCCTTGAACCTTCTTTTGTAATAACATCGATAACTGCAAATGTCACATACGAGTGGTTCTTCGTTCGAGTGAATCTTGTGATGAATGTTCAGGCTGCTTTTGGTTAGACATCTGTAATCACAATATTCGCAGGAAAATGGTTTTTCATCGTCAATGGTGTGTCGTTTTGAATGAGACCGCAGCTGAGCTTTCGTTGCACATTTATAATCGCAACCTTCACAAGTCCACGGTTTTACACCTGTATGAGCACTCATATGCTTATCCAAATAATTACGTTTAGTACATTTATAGCTGCAAATTTCACAAGTGAACTGTTTCTCACCCGTGTGTGTCCTCACATGCTTCTGCAAACTGCTGTTGTATGCGCATTTGTAATCGCAAAATTCACACGCAAATGGTTTAGCACCGGTATGAATTTTCAAATGTTGACCCAAGTTACTTTTTTCAAAACATTTAAAATCACAAAACTTGCAAGCAAACAGCTTCTCCCCAGTGTGAATTACTAAATGCTGAAGTAGATTGCTTTTCTGCGAACATTTAAAATTACAACTATCACATGTGAACGGTTTGCCCGATTTTGGATTTTGCCAAGACAAATTCAATTCATTCCTTACTAAAGTATCGTCTTGTTTCAGTCGCTCAGGACGTTCTTCTTTTATAACAATTGAATGTTGATTTTGAAAATTATTCTCGTTGTGTTTTTCTTCGATGAAGATTTTCCAGAAAGGTACGATGTTTCCTAAAAAGATTTTAAATAAAATTATACTTCTAATGTCTAAGTAAACAAATCTTTCCAAAGGTCATGCAAAAGTTAGTTTTTACGGCTGAACGTAAAAAATTAAGATGGTGTAATCTGTTACGATTACAAAGAAAAGAAAATAACATTTACTTGTAGACAAACCTTCCTTGGTGGCGAGTTTATTAAAAGTACCATCATCTTTCTCCGATCTTATGGGTTCGTCTTTAATAAGCAAGTAATTTTTCATAACGTGGGAATTATATAAATAACTTTGCGACATCTTCACCAAGATTCTTTGCAGATTTAAAAGCTTTACGGTACGAGGTTGTATAACTTACTGGCACAGAACATCTTAGGTACTGACCACTGCCAATATAGATTTCATCGTGGGATTTCATTAAAATGTTGGTAAATTTGACACTAATTCTCTGACGCAAAGATGACCTTGCGGACTAGAATAATACTATATTTTCACATAACAACGAATTGTGATAAACCCAAACCAAAGCAATATTTAAAAATATTATTCTTGATTGAATTTATGAAACATTTCGATATTTATTTACAATACGCATGCGTGAAATATAAAAATTTCAATAACAATAAACAAAAATGTTAGGTTAAGGATTGACGTTTTATACCGGGTGTCGATCAAGTTCCGATCCTTTTAGTAAAAAAGTAACTAATTCTCGTTTTTACCGTAGGCATCGTTAACTACTTCATGAATATTATATTTAATGGAAAAATATTAATTTTAACTATTCCATCAGCCAGACCTGAATCGAAAAATCACAATTAAATCTCGAAACGTAAACTGTTTTAACTGACTCAATAAACATTTTGTTTTTTAAAAAATGTCACAAATGGAGAAAACAAAGAAAGAGCTGTATAATTAACTTTCCAATAATTTATTTAATTTAGCCTTTTTAATTTCTAATTTAGTTCTTAAAATTTGAAGTTTAACTTTATTTTGAACAATAACTGCATTTTTTCGAATTTTTAAAATTTCAAGTTTTAATTTGTACTCTATATTTTCAGCAGTTTTTCTCCTTTGACTTTCTTTTTTTAATACATTAGCAGAAAGACGAACCAGTTCTAATTTCGCCGAAGTTAAATTATTTGATAAAATTCTGGATCTTGCTAACATTTTTCGTTTCCTTTTTAACCTTTGTTGGAATGCAGTTTTACTAAGAGGTTGACGATTCACATTGTCTGATGGCTTTTCAATTTCCACATTTACTCTTTCAACATGTTCCGAACAATCATTGTCATTCTAAAATACAAAAAATATATATTAAAGCCGAGTAGTCAAGTTTTTTGCAAACCGCACATTACATTAACTCGATTAAAAAAAGTGTTACCTGACTTGAAACTTCTGGCAGGACAGAAGAATTTTTGCAATTGCTCGTTTCATTTTGAGTTTCAGTCAATTCTTCATCTTTAATAACAACTATTGAATGATGTAATTCTTCAACCCCATGTTCGATATCTTCAATTTTCAATTCATCACAAAAATGATCTAAAATTATAATTGCCATTGTAAAAATTAACATTCTGTATATTATTAAAATAAATCTTATTATTTTTAAAATCCTAACCTCTAATTTCTGTATTTTCAAAAATATTATCTGGTCGATCATAATCTTCTGCTGTTTCACTTTTGACAGTAGTGACGGTAGTTACTACGACTGTATTTTCCATTTTCAAAATCGGCTGGTTTTCTCAATATGGACAAAATATTATAAATTCGCGCGTTTCCAAAACCATTTTCTAAAATAATCACAACTTCTATCATGACAGTTGGTAAACTTTGTTCATCTTTTGTCTTTCCGTACTGACATCTGTTGATAAATTTTATAATATTCATATTCATGATTGTGGTACTATACAGGGTTTGACACAAAATATAGGCATATATAAAGAGGGGTGGGGGGGGGAGTAATGTGTTAAAACCGCAGTGATTTTTATTATTATATTTGATTGATTGATGACAATTACATGATAACATAGTAATAATAATGAACTTTTTTACTTCAAATTGAGTCATTTTAATAAAAATTATGATTTGTACTTATTTGCAAAAATGAAAGTTTTTTTTTTGTTTAAGGCATTGGTTTTGCAAATAGAAGAGTATAAAAAATTGTAAGTTATAATTAAATTTTGCCATTTATTTGTACAAAAATTATTTCTAATTGTATGTTACAATAATCGAGAGTTTCTGCGTTTACAGATAATAGTTTTATCTAATTTTTAAATAATAACCCCCTCCTGTCCGTTCTAATTCTAACCCTCGCACCCCCACAGAAGTAAAACGATTTTAAAATATTTACTTGGATTTCCTAAGATTTTTTACATTTCTTCGGATTTCCTATTTCTTAAGATGTCCTGGATTTACTTCACTACTTGTACATCAGATTTCTCAAGCGGGATCCCCCCTTCGATTCTTTCCTTGGACTCCAAAGAGATTTGTAACTGAGAATTTCTTGTATAGCAGTTACTATGTTCTTCAGATGCTACATAATTCAGTGTAATACAGCAGCGGATCCAAACCATTACCATAAGGTGGGGGGGGGGGGCAACAAAATAAAAATGTATTAAATATAAAGTAAAATTTAAAAAATAAAAATATAAAGGAAAATTTATATTTTGTTTTTTAATAAATTAAAAAAATTTGGTGTAAAATTGATTAAGGGAGGACGATCACACCCATCGCCGTCCCCTGGATCCGCCACTGCTGTAATACAAAATATACAAAAATTATATATTTCATCATGCAGTTCATACCACAGAACATATATATTACACATATATATCATACACTGAAAAAAATTCATTGTAATTTTTTTTTACCAAACTATAATTAGAGCTCGGATTTATATGCACCACAATTCTTGAAAATATGCGCATACATTGGTGTGTTTTTTTCTATAATTATTTTTCTGTTCAATGCGTGACACTCACTCAACTTTTAAAACCAAATTTTGTAGTTCTTATTTACCTTCCACGAAAATTAATTACACTAAATTCAAATAAAACTTTTTCAAATTAATTTTAATTTTATTTACTCAAATTAAGCAATTTAGCATACGGATGCATAAAAAAACTAACGCAAACTTTCCGGCATCTTCAATTCAATTCCTTTACGTCCAGGTTCACTCGAGAAGGAAGATATGGGCGGCAAATTCAAAATCAAATAAATAACAAAACAAATTTTTTTTCACAAATTAATCGTTCAAATCGCTTATAAACTTAAACACACGACAATATATTCACTGAATTTCATTAAAATATGCATTAATATTCATAAAAATAGATAAAATATGCATCGATATTTTATGCAAACCAAAAAATACCCTTTCTTCGAATTATTCAATTTTTTTTTCAAATTTTCAATAAGTTACTACCTAGATTTATAAAATTTAATAAAACACCAAAAGTGGCCCAAATATGCACAAATATACACACTATGCATCATTCACTCCATGGTCTTGGAATCTTCCAAGTCCATGATTTACTCGGACCAAATGTAGAAAATATGCAAAATTTTGACTAACAGTTTTTTGAAATCGGTTTTATCTAATTCGTCCAGATTTCAAAATAAATCTATTAGTATATCAATATTAAAGAACAACAAAAGCATAAAATCCGAGCTTTACTGATAATAATAAGTAATCATGTAAATGGTCTGCTTTATATCATCTTGTCTATTATACAGGCCGCCTAACCCTTAATTATCGCCAGATTTGCGGCTGTACCACTGACACAAAAGACTTGTGATTCACCTTTTTTCACATCATCCTCATTCGCAATGAACGACCTATTTTATTCTCTTGATATGTTTTTATTTTATTTTATAATCAAAATTTTAAAATTTACTAAGTTTGGGTTAGGTTTAGGTTAGGTTCAGGTTTAGGTTAGGTAAGGTTTAGGTTAGGTCATAGATGTTAATAGAAGGCTAGATAACTAACTCGAGCGCAGAAGTGAAGCCTGTCATCTTTTGTAAATGTATACCAATTTGCCTTATCTACAAATGGCTGCCAGTTGACATTGGGGCTTTACTTCTGTTATATTGCATGTATTAAGAGTTGTGTATCTGATAATATCTAGCTTTTAGATAATTAACCCGTATGTAAATGTAAAACCTGCCATACATCTGTCATATTAGTGAAATGTATTACTGATTTGCCTTTCGTACAAATGGCCGCCAGGCTTCACTTCTATTACATTGCATGTATTGGGAGTTGCGTATCTAGCCTTCTATATTAACATCTATGGGTTAGGTTCAAGTTTAGGTTAGATTCAGGTTTAGGTTAGGTTCAGGTTTAGGTTAGGTTCAGGTCTAGGTTAGGTTCAGGTTTAGGTTAGGTTCAGGTTTAGGTTTAGGTTAGGTTCAGGTTTAGGTTAGGTTCAGGTTTAGGTTAGGTTCAGGTTTAGGTTAGGTTCAGGTTTAGGTTAGGTTCAGGTTTAGGTTAGGTTCAGGTTTAGGTTAGGTTCAGGTTTAGGTTAGGTTCAGGTTTAGGTTAGGTTCAGGTTTAGGTTAGGTTCAGGTTTAGGTTAGGTTCAGGTTTAGGTTAGGTTCAGGTTTAGGTTAGGATCAGATTTCGGTGTTAGGTTAGGTTAGGTTCAGGTTAGGTTAGGTTAGGTTCAGGTTAGGTTCAGGTTAGGTTCAGGTTAGGTTCAGGTTAGGTTCAGGTTAGGTTCAGGTTAGGTTCAGGTTAGGTTCAGGTTAGGTTCAGGTTAGGTTCAGGTTAGGTTCAGGTTAGGTTCAGGTTAGGTTCAGGTTAGGTTCAGGTTAGGTTCAGGTTAGGTTCAGGTTAGGTTCAGGTTAGGTTCAGGTTAGGTTCAGGTTAGGTTCAGGTTAGGTTCAGGTTAGGTTCAGGTTAGGTTCAGGTTAGGTTCAGGTTAGGTTCAGGTTAGGTTCAGGTTAGGTTCAGGTTAGGTTCAGGTTAGGTTCAGGTTAGGTTCAGGTTAGGTTCAGGTTAGGTTCAGGTTAGGTTCAGGTTAGGTTCAGGTTAGGTTCAGGTTAGGTTCAGGTTAGGTTCAGGTTAGGTTCAGGTTAGGTTCAGGTTAGGTTCAGGTTAGGTTCAGGTTAGGTTCAGGTTAGGTTCAGGTTAGGTTCAGGTTAGGTTCAGGTTAGGTTCAGGTTAGGTTCAGGTTAGGTTCAGGTTAGGTTCAGGTTAGGTTCAGGTTAGGTTCAGGTTAGGTTCAGGTTAGGTTCAGGTTAGGTTCAGGTTAGGTTCAGGTTAGGTTCAGGTTAGGTTCAGGTTAGGTTCAGGTTAGGTTCAGGTTAGGTTCAGGTTAGGTTCAGGTTAGGTTAGGTTAGGAAACTTATGTTCCTTATTGAACAATAAAGGAGCAAATAACGATCCTCTTACGAATAGTGGAATCTATCAATTGAATTGCAACACATGCGACGGCATCTATATAGGACAAAGTGGAAGATCGATACATACCAGGGTGAAGGAACATCAGGCTAACATAGCCAACAATAGGTCGAACACAGGTTTTTCAACACATTGTCTTGAAAATAGCCATGATCTAAACACCAACAACATTAAGTTAATGCACTCGGCAAGAAAAGGGAGAATGTTAACGTTATTAGAAGGTCTCGAAATCAAAAAAGCGTTAATGAGCGGACAAAATTTAACTAACTCGCAATTAGAACTCCACGATATCAGCTCACCACCGTTATTCTGGAGTCCTTAGCAGTTGTTGAGGTTTTGGCCGGCCATGACTTTCCTTTTTTCGAGACCTCTGTATCTCAAATTAACACGATTGGTATTAAAAACAGAAAAACTTAATATAAAATATACTTAATATAATAAAAACTTAATATAATATATAAGAAAATGAGACACTTTCCAATGAAGTATATGGTCGTACTTGATAAAGAAGTGGTTTATCCCTTCGAAACAAACTTTAATGGAATACCTACAAAGGTATAAAATACATTGAAAAAAATGGTTTAACAAAATCAATGTATTTATGAATTTCTTCATCAATGTGATAAATTTTGTTCATCTGTATAAAAATGATGACTTTTTCATCATATGATGAATCATTTTTTTCAGTGTACGCAACAAAACAATATAAGCTGATAGTAGAGCTCGGATTTCTATGCACCACTATTCTTGAAAATATGCGCATGTACATAATATATTCATTCAATTTCCTTAAAATATGCACTAAAATTAATAAAACTAGTTAAAATATGCATTAATATGCAAACCAAAAATTATTTTTTCTTGGAATTTTTCAATTTTTTTTTCAAATTTTCAATAAGTACTACTTAGATTTATAAAATTTAATAAAACACCAAAAATGGCCCAAATATGCACAAATATGCATCATTTACTCAAATATGTTGAAAATATGCAAAATATAAAACCTAATGCGTCAATTATTCGTTATAATAATTAGAGCTCGGACCTCGGATTTTATGCTTTTGCATGCTTTTTAATATTGATATATCAAAAGATTCGTTTTGAAATCTGGACAAATTAGGTAAAAACGAATCCGAAAAACAACTTGTCAAAATGATAATTTTGCATATTTTCAATATTTGGTGCATATTTGTGCATATTTAAAATTAAGCCACTTTTGGTGTTTTTTGAAAAATTTTAATAGAGAAAATAAAAATGTATTATAAAATTTGCCAATTTAAGCAATTATTTTATTTAATTTTAAGCAATTTAATTTTTATATTTTTTAAGTACCAAAATAAAAAGATAAATAATTTTTTAAATAAAAAATTAAATTGCTTGTAATTAAATAACACAATTATTGCTTAAATTAGCAAAATTTATTAATAACTTTTTAGTTTCTGTATTAAAACTCTTCAAAAAAACACCAAAAGTGGCCCAAATATGCATTATTTACTCAAATATGCACCAAATGTTGAAAATATGCAAAATTTTGCAAATTTTACGTAATTCGTTCAGATTTATTATTAAAATTATTAAATTTTATAAATCTAGGTAGTAGAATAATGAAAACTTGAATAAAAATTTGAAAAATTCGAAGATTAAATATTTTTTAGTTTGCATATCATTGCATATTTTATCAATTTTAGTGCATATTTTAAGGAAATTCGGTGCATATATATGCGCATTTTTTTTAATTATAATAATATATCATCAAATATAAGTTCTTATATTTCTTCTAGTAAATTTTTTACAAAAAATTGTTTTTGATTAAGTTCGATAATAAAGGTTTCATTATATTTCTGTAGACCTCATCATTGCATGTATCTTTAATAGAAAACGAAGAAGACACATCCCCATTAGATTCTGCTGTGGCTTCAATATCCGCTAATTCGCCCTTAGCGGAAGATTTGATTTGAGCAAAAAATTGAACATGTATAATTGCAAATTTGGCGTAGTTCTTCCATTGTTCTCGAAAAACATCCTTTGAATATATTTTGGTAGAATCGCATTTATATTCTTTCAAACAGTTGGATAAATTTGTGTAATATTCGTTCAAATGCTGATCCAAATTTTCATACAATTCCGGGGAACAGCTACAGTAAAAGAAGTAAATCAAATCCATCACTGGTGGTCCCAGTCTTGATCCTTGAAAATCAAATAAACATGCTTGCGTTGGTTTCGTTGGTTGATTTAAATCCTAAAAAAATTAAAATTTCAATGACTGATAATAAATAAAGTTAATATTCTATTAACCCTCCAGCGTACAGGTGAAGCCTATCAGTCTACGCAATATAACTTTTAAAAATATTTTTGAAGTGAAGCAGAGGTTTAATGTGTAGATTATTATTTCAAGATGAACAAATCAAAATGATTGTTGGAGCAAAACTAATTTGTAAACATTGCCAACGACGGATGTCCTGCACCAGTCAATTATGTGATAGTGATGCTGATACAATTATAGTTAGGCTATAAAACTAAAAATAATCAAAATTACTTGCCTCATATTTGAACATCATATTATTTGGCCATAAGTCGCCGTGCAATATAACTGAAAATTTATCATCTACGTGCGTTTTTAAAAGTTCGGTGAACGAGTCGAAATTTTGGACAAACAAATTAAATTTTTCGATCATCTCAGAATCGGTATCAGGATCAAGGATAGACAAAGTTTTTGCAAATAGGTCAAGAACACTCTGCCTGAGAACTTTTTGCAAAAAGTCCAAAAATAAGCTGTAGGAGAAAATGAGATCTCCAAATTTTTTTGGCCGATGCTCTTTGAGAGCGAACGATAATGCGTGCAATCGCGCACATTTTTCCAATGCCAAACTCATATGTTCGTTATTTATTACATCTTCTTCGTGCATTTTGAAACCCGTGCTTTTTATATTTTCCATTATTATTGTTTCGTTGTAATTTTCGTCTGTCGCATAATAAAACCGTGGATGAATGGATGATGGCTCAGACTAACTATTTACTAGACAGAGCATAGCTATGCTAACACACAGGTTTGTTTTGAAGCAAATTTTAAGCAGCACTGTTGGTAAACATTACTTGTTATTAAACAACATCCAGTGGCGTACGGTATATATTTTGAAGTGACCACCAGTTTTTTTGTTAAAATAAGTTTTAATAATAAAATTTAAAATAAAATAATAAAATTTCTAATAAAATAGAAATTTTAAAGATTAAAAAACCCTACAAAATTTTTAAAGAATGAAATCATAACCGAAATAAATTTCCCAATTTCTGAAACTTTTCGACACTAGTTGATGATATTTTTATCAAATTAACATTATATTAACCCATTCTCATACCATGTTATCAATTTTTCAGAAAATAATTTTGTGATTATGGTGAAGTCGTCACCGAAACTATAGTCAATTTGCATTTTAAATAAAGCGGTTTGATTTTATATATTTATTATAATAATTATGTATGAGAGAGATGGGAGGATAATAATAATTTTATAATACGAAGAATAATTTATTTCAAATTAAACAATTGTCAAATTTTAAAAATATTTATTGATTTTGAAATAAAATTGATTTTGTCAATACACTTCGTACTCTTTTGGAAATCTTCTTATTTTCTTCAGATAAAACGTGATGTATTCTTATATCTACATATCGACCTAATATTAGTTTCAATAATAAATTATAATGATCATTTAAAAATGTAGCATCAAAAAAATGATCACCAAAATATTTGTCACAAAATTCGTTAGGTAGAACAGATATAGTTTTAATGATTAGGAATTGTTTAATATTTTGCCTAAATCTGTCGTGTAAATAAAATTGTCGAAAAACTTTCTCGCCAAATTCACAAACTTTGCAAACAAATTCAGACGCTTTAATCAAACGACCATAAGTTTTCTTTTTTTGCAACATAGAAAATGCTTCTTCGGTGGTTTCTAAAAGTTGCAAACATTTTGTACAAGTAATGCATACTTTTAAACCTTTAACAACGAAACCTGCCACATACTTGACTACGTCTTCCACAAATGGCGATAATTGTGCCGCATCTAAAATAATGTTTTCACGATCTTCCTCACAAACTATTCTAAAATCATCAGATAACATCAAGTCATTTCCTTCTTCATTTTGTGTTAAAGACTTCGTACTACTACATTGTAAAATTGAACATGCATCTAGCGCAATAGCATTTCCATGTTCCGATCCTTTTATTTCTGCATGTACTAACAGACGTTTATAAGTTGCCTCAAATTGTCTAGCAGTTGGGTTATTATTAAACCCTCCACGACTTCTGACAACACTAAAAAATATTTCTAAATGGTCCTGGGATAGTTTGTATGTGAGCATAAATTGCAACAATGGAGTTTCACAACCTATATATTTGTAATACATATCGGTGAGGCTTTCAATGCAAATCAAAAATCCTAGAAAACCTGTTTTTCTTTGAGTTGTTAAAATTGGCTTTCCGTTAAGTTTTAAACCACGAATATAATTCTTCATACTACTAAAAAAAGTAAAAAATTCCCGTTCTGTTTTAGGAGAAAGAGCATGCTTGTATAAGTATTTTTGAAACAGATTCCTACTGTTGAAAATATCAAACAAATCATTAAACTTTATCAAAAAATTTGATGTTGCATCGACATCGCTAAATTCTGTCATCTTTAAATCGTTTTGAAGAAATAAAAGTGCATCGGAAACGCTTTTGCTAATTGTTTGCACTGCTAATTTTACTTTCATTACTTCTCTTTTGAATTCAACATGCCGTTTTCTTAATTTTGTAGCTGCATGAAGGCCTTCCTCACTTTGCAAACGTTCTAATTTTTCTATATATTCCCATTTAATGTCCTTTCCTTCATTATCAGTAATGTTTAAAACACTACCAAATGTATTACGTACCAACTTGATCATGTGGGATGGATCAAAATAAATATAAACTCTTTCCTGTGTAATGGGATGTATAATATATGTTTTTAAATTGTCGAAATCATTAAAATCAGCACCTAATTGGCAGGCCATATTTATGTTGGACTTTGCCCCATCAAATGTTATAGAACTAACAATAATTCCAGATTCATGCAGAAATTCCAAACATTTTGAAACAAGGGAAGCTTTTTCGTTTCCGTTAAGTCCATCGATTAAAAAATATGCCACTGGTATTTTCCAGTGGGAATTTAATGCCACTACCATAAACACTAGAACTTCTCTTGCTTCTGGTAAAGAATCTCCTTCGCAATTAGTTCCCACGTTGACGAATCCATAATATTTTTTACCCGACCATTCTCGATGTTTTCTAATTGACATTTCATCCATTACAAAATTGCAAATAATTTTTTTTCCTTTTGCTTCTTGAACTTTAATTTTTAAAGCATTTAAAGCTTCTTTAGTGAAACCTGGCGAACCATCAATGGATTGATACCACTTTGAAAGAGTTTTAGGATGTGGCAAAGACTTATTGAATGTCTCACGAACATAATTATATGCTTTCGGTGAATAAAAATTAAGCGTTAAAGAAAATGATCTTAATTCTGGCGTATATTTTTGTCGAGACGATCCTTGCAATAGTCTCTTCATTATACTTGCTGTTGTTCCAGACAATGAGTTCTGTAAAATTATAATTAAATTTAGTCTATAAAATTTAATGAAAATATTCTTACCTCAACAACTGTTTCAGCCGATTCTGTAATGAGGTTTTTTTTCCTCAAATCACAAAGCAAGGTTTTTAAAGAAGTTACTTTTGTAGTTAATCTTCTGCCTTTTTGCTTTAACACTTTAATTGTCTTACTATTTTTCATTAATTTGTTTTTCAATTTCATTTGTTTTGAATCATTTCGAAATGAAAATCGAGTTCTAAAAGATAATTATAATTTAAAATGAATTTTAGAATACTTTTTTTACCTTTTTCGTTTTAATCGCTGCGTATTCATTGGTTCGTTTGATTCAATAAAAGGAGTTTCTTCAAAAAGGTTACTGTCAGGCAATAGTCTCTCTGAAGCAGATAAAGTCCAACTTCCTGAAGCAGATAAAGTTGCACTTCCCGAAGCAGATAAGGTTGCACTTACTGAAGCAGATAAAGTTGCATGTTCTGAAATGGATAAAGTTGCATGTTCTGAAATGGATAAAGTTGCACTTTCTGAAACAGATAAGGTTCTACTTTCTGAAACAGATAAAGTTGAACTTTCTGAAGCCGTTAAAGTTGCACTTCCCAAAGCAGATAACGGAAATCTTGGACTGCAACATATTAATCCAGTTATGGAAGAATTTGAAGCATACGACGTACTTGGAAACGACGGATTTGATCTAAAATTTTAAACAATTAATTAAAATTAAAATAACTAATAAAACCAATGGTAACACTTTTCATGCGAAGCATGTTGTAAACTTAACTAAACGAAAGGCATGATAGTAACTATCGGCTAAATACTCACACTAATTATATTTATTAAAATATACAAAAAAAATTGTTTTGAAGGGATAATCCACTTCTATTTCAGGTTCTATTTATGACTTCTTTTGGATACCTCTTATTTCCTTATGTAGAAAACAAGCCAAATACCAACTGTGTTAAAACATAAAGGGGGGCTCGAAAAAATTTAACCAATTTGCAATTTGAACTCTAGGACATCAGCTTACCACTGCACCATGCACTACTGTTGTTCCAGATTCCATGGGATTGTTTGATTGATGGTCCGTTTAAAACCTTTTGTTTTTTCGAGCACCCCTGTATGTTTTAACACGCTTAATAAGGCAATAAAACATATTCAAAAGAAGTCATAAATGGAACTTGAATTAGAAGTGGATTACTCTTCGAAACAATTGTCGTTTATTTTGTATATTTTAACAAATATAATTAGCGTGATGCAGGGCCGTATATAGGGGGTGGTTGTGGGGATTCAAACCCCCCATGGTCAATGTTTATCTACGGCCCTGAGCGTGAGTATTTAGCTAATAATTACTATCGTCTCTTTCGTTTAGTTAAATTAGTTTAAACTTGGTATTTAAGTAAAATTTTAATAATACTACATACGTTTGGATTTGCTTGACAGATGAAATCAGAATCGAAGGAATAGCTGTCGGTTTTAAACGTAGTGGAGTTCTTCCCGATACAAAATCGTCTTTTTTGAAATGATTACCGCATACGTATGAGAGAAAAGGTACATTTTCCTTGTTCATATTTAAAACAGTAATCCACGTATTTCGTTTCTTTTGATCATCTGGTATCCTAAAATGATGACAAAAATAAGTTGATTTATTTTAAAAGTAAAAAAGAAAACACTACGCCTATGAATGTTAGAGGTTAAGTTTTACTTACTTATGAAATGATGTTTTTAAAGATTTTTGATACACTTGACCACACACAATGCATTGCTTGCCCATTTTTTAAATTATAAATTTCACACACGACTCAATAACTATAATAATTAATTCACAATGTCTAAAAAAATATTTCGTAGTTGAACCAAAACAACCTAAAGTAAATAAACACATTGCAAAACGGTAAAACGTACATGCGTATCAACATGGCGCAATTATGTTGACCAATTACAACTCGGGACTCGGTAAACACGGTTGGATGTAAACAATACAAAAATTTGCTTCAAGTTAGGTTTGTATATGTTCTGTCTAGGTATATTTAGTCTGAGGATGATGGAGTTAGATTATTTTCAATTTCGAAGGATTTAAACGCTGGAAACACATTGGTGTACATGTGGATTTCTGTTTTGAATATTTTGACGAGCGGAAAGTTATCTCTAAATGCATTGCTATTCGACGCACGTTTCACTATTAAATCTAAGGATTTTGTTAAATTGTCTTTGGTTTTACCAGTAATTGTAACACTGATGATTATGCCCGCGAAACCATCCCCTTTTGAAGAACCTTGCGTTATTTCAAAAACATAATCATTAATATCTTCTTTCTTCAAAATGTCTTTTATCGCTGAATCCACTTTTGAATTTACGATTGTGGTATTTTGAGAACACATTTTGAAAGAACAACTTACTCAGTTGAACAACACCACTGCTATGAAGCAAACGCAATCAAACTCGATATTATAGTAGTGTCACCCGTTGGATAACTAAAATAAATTATTTATTTATATTAAACCAGTTGTATCACGAAATTATCGATAAGAAATGTAAACATATTATCTATACCACTTCGACAGAAAAAATTTAAATGTATACAGGGTGTCCCCGGATACACTTCACATAACTTGAGGTGATCCTGGAATGCATTTTTTTAAATTTCCACCTTCACATGGCTATATCTCCGAAAATAATGATTTTTCAGTAAAAATTGTTTAGTGCTTTTTTAAAGAGCGTGAAATATTCTACAAACTAGATTTTAACCTTTTATTGTCTAAAATCAGCGGCATTCGAGTTATGAATTAAAATAAGTAAAGAAATTTTAAAAACTTTTAACTTTTTTTGTTTTTTTTTTAATCCTGTATCTTTTAAACAAAATATTTTATAAAAAATCGTATGCCACATTCTGGATAGGAAATTTAACAGACTACAACTTTTGTCTAATAAAAATTTTTGAAAAGTCAATACATTTCACAGAAAATAATAAACAATGTAGCTATAAAACAAAATATTAAATTGGCAAATTTTTTATTTTTATTGAAAAATTATTTTTGTGTGAGTTGAAAATGAAAGTGGTCATTTTGAACATTTAACTTAAATAATGTAATAGTTTAACTTGAATTAAGAAAATAATTTTTCAATAAAAGTAAAAATTTTGTGAATTTAATTTTTTATTCCGTAGCTGCCCTTGTTTATATTTTTCTGATTTTCTGTGAAATGGATTGATTTTTAAAAATGTTTTAATAAGACCAAAGCTGTAGTCCGTTAAATTTCTATCCGGAAGGGGACTTCAGAAAATGAAAAACCAATAAAAATCCCAAATTTTTCAACATTTTTTTACGTTCTTTAATTTATAACTCAAAAACCGTTGACTTTAGACAATAAAAGGTTTAAATCTAGTTTGTAGATTACTTCGCGCTCTTTAAGAAAGTACTAAACCATTTTAACTGAAAAATCAATATTTTCGGAGCTATGGCCTCGTGAAGGTGGAAATTTAAAAATATGCCTCGAAGAGGCATAACTCTCGAGAGTTTAAATTTAAAAATAAATTTTTGTTAAATATTTTTCTTAGAAAAGTGTCCTCTATCACCACCTAAGTTATGTCAAGTGTATCCAGGGACACCCTGTATACAGTGTGGTTACTTAGGTAATAAATAATAAATGAATAATTGAAACTAACTTGTTTAATCAAAGTTAAGTAGGGATCTCTATTAAGCAATTCCATCCCGCAATTATGTGAATACCTACATTATATGAGGGCACAAGTGCTATAATAATTTTTTGTCAATTTTATTTTTTTTCAATTTTATTTATATTAAATTTTATTTATATTAAATTTTTTTTTGCCAAAGCAAATTGGTTATATCGACCAGCAAAGTAAAAGAAGAAACACAACAATTGAATCAGTCTTTGAGCCCACCCACGAAGAAAAAAAAGAAAAACTCATAGAGCAACCGATCAAATCACCGACAGCTGCCAGCCAGAAACATCAAGAAACTGTAAAAGTAACTGCAGCAATTATGGAAGCCCCTGTGCCCATCCCTGAAATATTGGAAGAACAAAAATCCACAACGCACGCAAAAGAAGAAGATGAAAACCTTTGTACTGATGTAGGGGCAGAAACCCAGATTACATCTCCCCTCTCCCCCTTACAACGCCAAACGATGTAGTGGAAACGATCACCACCCCTAGAGGCCCACCGAAACACGCTCGCCCTCAAACCAAATTTAGCTACTTCAAGCAACCAATAGCACATCAGGTTCCACCGATTACCTTGACGAAGAACCCCGCCAGATAGACAAGAATAGAAAAAGAACTAGACAAGCGTAAAATACAGTTCACATATGTCAGAATGGTCGAAGGAGGACTAGCAATCACTCCTGCAAGCACTGACGATCACCAGCTTATGAAGAACTTTTTAGAATAGGAAAGTTAATCATCAGAGTTAAGATAATCATCAGAGGAATCCCCACCCGAGTCCAACCAGGAAGGACAACAAGATACTTGACAGCAATTGGATATGAAATCACCACGATACGTAGAATGGTTCGTCGTCAAGACAATCAAGACAAGAATCATATTTGATCTAGAAGAGATAAACAGGTTCTCCGTCAAGATTGAAACTCCGCACACCAAAGCAAGAGTAATACAGTGCAACAACTGTCAAGATTTTGGCCACTCACAAAACAGCTGTAGATACAGATCCAGAGGTGTGTCAAGTGCTCTGGTTCCCACTCGGTGTCTAAAATGCCTCAAGGCATCCACTAGCCCACCCAGATGTGTCAACTGCGGTGAACGGCATTCGGCTAGCTACAAAGGGTGCCCAAGATTCCCGAAGAATAAAAGAGAAGAGAATCCCAAGAGAATTGACTCTCATCATGTCCGCCCTAAGCAGGAATGCAGGAAAGCAGAAAAGTACTAATCAATTTAGGTAAATGCTGCTTTGTGATCTAAGCGGACTTTGCCTAACGCGACTTTTCGGTAGATGAGCTGACATACCCCACGGCCTTATCTCAGCATCCAACATCCGACGCTCACACAATCTGGTTTCAGCGAGTGACAACTAAATGTCCATAACAAATTTTTCCAAATTAAGTCAGCCGTTTTTCCCCTTTTCCCTTAAAATTACCGATGTCAATCTTGACAACATCAGATGTAGGAGATTAAGGCAGCAGTCGCATGCTCTAATTTTACCACTTCACGTTTTGTTTCGTACGACTTTTCCAAAAGTTTATAATTTTACTTCTATATTCTATACCGAGTGACCGACCGTTCATCCGAACATAGGAAAATTACTTGGAAAATTTCCCTTTCGTGGGTGAAAAGGTGTCAAGGTAACGAGGGTAACGTAGAAGCGAACACGCTGGCAAGAAACGCTTCCAACAGCCTTCCCTGCGAACCGGAGCCGATGGTTATGACAGTTGTCAAAACTATCGACTTCTCCTGAAACAAAACACCTTAGGGCTGCACTCCAGCAGATGAACAAAAGGAACTGAATGCAGATAAGCAAGGGCAGTAATTAAAGCATTCTTTCTTCAAGTACTACCATGTCCTTTCAGAACGTTGGTCACCATCATAGCTATTTGTGTGCTGGAGCTGTAATAAAAAATTCCTTCACCCCCTCGGGGACCAACCGAATTCCCAATCTCCGACTCGCAAACAATATTGTGCCCGTCTGTGCAGCTCATAAATCCACCCAAGGTGATAGCTGATAACTGATAGCACCAACCATAAGCCAGGTCGGAAAACAAACAATTCCTCTTCCCCTCATGGGGCCTCCAGAATTTTCCTCTACACGCTGGAAAGCAATCAACCAGCTTTTATTTACTCTAGATGCCCAAGATGTTAATCTAGCTGTAATTATTGCGGAAAGCGAAGGTCATGAGTTCCGGAAAAAGATATCGATAAAACAAAAAAATAATCTCTGCAAGAAGTGTGCTGCCAAGCGGCAGTTGCAACCAAACGCCAAAAAGTCGTAGCTGCCCGTCTCAATTATTATCCTTAGGAGAAACACAACTAAGAACGAGCAGCAACACTAATTGGTGAACCAAAATAATTTGAGACAAAAGGTGTCTCCTTACGAAGTTTCAAAACAAAAGGTAAAAGAACTTACTCAAATTCGACGAGCACACGAAAACACTCTCACTCTCACGAAAGTTCACATCAAAGTCCTGGAAATTACGCTCTTATGCGTTTTCAAAACGCAAACTCCAATCTCTCCCCGATCAGACTCCAGGCAGGGGCGTATTCAACAATAAAACAAATTCAAAAATTTGTTAAAGATCTCACGTCATACCAGAATCGGAGCTCGTCTACCCCCTATTTTGCATTGCATTTTGTTTTGTAATACCCGAAATTTTTTGGCTCTCATCGCTTACCCAAAATATTCCAACTTTCTCTTCTTAATTGTGACCACAATCTTGGTGTCCTTCTGCAAACGTGAGATTATCTCACTAAACTTTCTCTGCCACAAAACTTTTAGCATTCGCCTGAAGGACCACATCTCAAAAGCTTCAATACGTTTCATTTCCCTACTGTTAATCGTCTAGACCTGCGCACCGTACAAAAGACGAACACTTAAAGGCAACCCCAAATCTCTGCATCATAGAACTCTACTCATCCTCTTAAAGATTGCACAAGCCTGCTAATTAGTGATCTTATTTCATTTTGGCTGTCAGCACTACTTATTAAAATACTGCCAAGATATTTAATCTGATCAACTTGCTGCATAAATTTGCCTTCAACTGTGATATTAGAGACTATATTAGGATTTTTGCTTATCACCATCACTTTTGTTTTTTCGATATTCAGGTCATGACCAGCTGTGGCATGTTCTGACACAGCTCTGTCTAGGATGTCCTGCATGTCTTCTTGACTGGATGCTAAAAGCTCAATATTAACAATAATTCCCGCAAGTGCTTTTCTAAAAATTCTCTCAGAGTAAACATTAAAAAGCAGAGGAAACAGGATGCAACTCTGACTCTCTCCTCGCTTTATATCGATTGCTGTTGAATCTACTTCGACTATTCTTACGGTGAATGTTTGGTTCCAGTATAGATTAGACATAATACACACATCTGTCTCATCCAGTCCAATGCTTTGAGGGTCTCTATTAGTTTATCATGTCTGACTCGATCAAAACTTTTTGGAAATCTATGAAATATAGATTGTATTATTGTACCAACTCAAGTGTTAAAACTGTATACTTCTCCTGAAACAAAACACCCTAGGGCTTGAAACTGAATGCAGATAAGCAAGGGCAGCAATTAAAGTGCTCTTTGGTAAATATTCAAAATATTACTTGAAGCTGTCCAGAGTCCAACCTACGGACAATTGCACAGATTTTAACTAGACAATGCAAACTGAACAAACATCTTAACACAGTGGAACTTGTAGACAACCCCAGATGTCGGGGATACTATAGAGCAAACGAAACATCGGAACACGTGTCCGTCACTAGCTTCAAGGGGATTTCAGGCTCAACTTGGCTAGAATCAATGACACTCCACCTGCCAAGATACTCGAGTATATCCTGTAGACAGGATGGATTGAGGAGTGACAGGACGGGGAGCCTCTGCATGGGAGGCAGTGCAATGGGCCCGATTCTAGTAGCCTAAGTGCGCTTAAGGATATTTCCCTCCCACCTAAGATCCAGAATCCAGAACCCAGAAAATTGCTTATTTTTGCTTCCTAGCACTAATATTTTCATTTTATTATTGAGTTTTGAACAATTATTAAAGAACAAAATATCAAGTGCTGGGTATCTTTAGACGCGAAAAATAAAACCCTTTTATACTGATTCCTTTCTCATTTTTATCCGTTATAATGATAAACAAGAATTTAAAAAAAATCAATTTCTCATGTTATTTCCCTATGTTCGGATGAACGGTCGGTCACCCGGTAATTTTCTGGAATTTTGAAAAAAAAATTAAAATTTCATTTCTAACATAATTTCATGAAAATCTTTCAAAAACTTAGACACCCGAATATATACGATTCCTGCGCATGAAACATGTCGTGCTAATTAAAAAATAAAAAGAAATATACTTTTTTAATATTGCGAAGTAGTTTAGTATATTTTTGCGAAAAATATATTTGGTTTATTTATTTTTATTTAGTTAGCACCATCCACAAGGCGCATTGATAAATTATGATTATCACCCTAGTACCTTTGATTCTATTTTATATATTATCCGCACAACAAAATAAAGCGAACTAATTAATAACTTACTGAAAAAATATTGGGAAAAATTAAGCAAAATGGCAGAAATTATAATGACAGAAAAGGAAGTAATGGAAGACATACTTAATATTTATTTGGAAGTAAACTCGGCCGTAAAAAAAAATTTATTCATAGAAAATATTAGTGATTTCAGGAATGTATCGACAGATTTTTTCAACGGTCCAATTGGTTTTACAAGTAAAATCAGAAAACTAAGAATTACTGGTGAAAAACAAAACGTAACAGAAACTTTAAATTTAATAGTAAAAACTTTGTTGAACGACGAAACCCAGAGAGAGAAATTTAGTCTTCTTGAAATGTTTAAACTGGAACTGCATATGTATGATAAGGTATTTCCCGCATATGAAAATTTTTTAGCTGAAAATAGTTTAAAACCTTTGAGAATTTATCCCAGATTTTACCATACTTTCGATAATAGCATAATAATGGAAGATATAAAAAGTAGCGGTTTTAAACAGCCCGAAGAAGTGATCATGGACAATGATCATCTGGAACTGGCAATATTGGAATGTAGCAGATTTCACGCTTTGGGTTTTGCTTTAAAGGAGAAACGAAAATCTGAATTTGAAGAAATTGCCAAACGTAACAATTTATACTTCGAAATTTATCGCAAAAATTTTATGGAAGATGTATATAATTTATGTAGAAAATCCTTATCCATTCTTGATTGCAGTACAGATATGGAAGCTATCAATAGATTTGGTTCCTGTGTTGCCGATCTAGATTTGTTTTTTGATTCATTATCATCAGAATTGGATGACAAATATTCCATTATAATTCATGGGGACCTAAAATGGCACAATATGATGTTTAAGTATGATGTAAGAGTAGTATTGATTTCATTTCAAAATATGTATTTAGTAACATTTTTCTCGATTTAGGATCCAGATCAACCTATGAAACCTACACAGATATGCTTCTTTGATTTTCAAGTCGCAGCAGTTGGACCACCTGTCATAGATTTAATCATATTACTGTATACCAACTTTCGAGAAGAAAATTATGAAGCATTGGATGAATATTTGATTATGTACTACCAAAGTTTATCTGAGCATCTAGAAAAATTCAACTGTGATTGTTCTAAATTGTACCCATTTGAAGTTTTGAAAAAGCAATGGAATGCATTTGCTAAGTTTGGATTAATTATCAATCAAGATATCGCACAGTTTGAGTCTATTAAGAAAAACAACTCCATAGAAGATGCGAAAGCAGATGAAGGGCCGAAAGCTGCCGATGCAGATTTTGAATTTTCGTTTCTTTGTAAGCCTAAAGGTAATATTGAAATTTATAAAGATATTGTGAAGCCGTTAATACTGCATTTGGTTAAAAATGATTTTATCAATTAGTTGTAGGTACTTTTAAAATAAATTGGATTTTTTTTAAATTATGCCTTCTTAATTTTTCAATATGGATTTAATAAATAGTGACAAAGAGCTACCTCTCCAAGAGAGAAGTGACGCTTAATTCTGGAGTCATCTCTTCAACATAGTCGGTTCAAAGAGGTGTTCCCAAGGATTGTTTCTAGGACCTATCCGTTGGAATGCCCTGTTAGATGGCTAACTGGAGAGTACACCAGAGGAAGTAGAAATCCAAGTTGATGCATATGAAGATGATATTTGGACGACAGTGACAGCTTCCTCCAGAGCAAAACTAAGAGAGGAACTCCCAAGTCATGACAGACCCAGAAATTAATTAGTTCTCTGGAAAAAGTAGCCAAGGACAGTTGAAACTTCGACAATGGTGAAAGGCATGAATATGGCTGAAAATTAGGGGTATGGTAAACTGTACTCCAAGTAGTTTATTAATGGATAAAATCATGTTATAGGACTAAATGTTTTACTCTCTTAAATAATATTAATATTGTCCGTAAAACAGAGATATCCGCGCGAAGATATGCATCGGTTATGTAGGTTAGTGTTAGTTTATGATTTTTTTAGCGAAATTGTCCGTAAAAACGATATCTTCCTGTATGATATTGCCCACACGTTCCCTTGACATGCATACAGCCTTAGCTAGCTCCCTTAATTTCGTTTTGGGATCATTCAACATCATATCATGGATTTTTTCTTTGTTTCTTCTTTATGCTTTTTGTTCTATGTTCAGCATCTACGATGCTCGTACGTCACAACGAAAATCAGTAAACCACTAACTTATGAATCGTTCCAATCGACGGTACACCGGGTAATACTTATCCAGCTTGGCTTTGATCTCGGGCTTTGGTTTTTCAGTTTAGGAAAGAGATATTAATCCTAGCCAACCAAGTCAAATGAATAAAGCGATGTTCCACCAATTTAAACACCAAATCAGGAAGTATATTCATGGATGGCCGGCCAGTTGGCTTTGAGACTGTTGGCCCTGGCGACAATTGGCCTTCGAGACTATTAGCTTTCGAGACTATTGGCCTTCAAGACTATTGGTTTTCGGGACTATTGGCCTCGCGGCAATTTGCCTTTGGAACATCAATTGATCTTTGCGATCGGAGGTCTCAGAAAGCAAGTTTTAGTGAATTCATTTTTGGAATTGGAATGCCCATGCCCTTGGTATTACGATTAATTCTGTATTTTTACTTTTTATGGATTCTCATCTTGAAAACACTTGTAAATAAAAACTTATAAAAAATAAAATAAAAAATTACAGCAAAGGCGGAGGCATTTCAATTCCAAAAACCAATTCACTGAAACTAGTTTTCCGAGACGTCAGTGGTGAGATCATTAATTGCAAAGATCGTTGGCTTCACACGAGGCCAATAGTCCCAAAGGTTGATAGTCCCGAAGGTCGATAGTCCCAAAGGCTAACTGTCGCCAGGGCCAGTTGTCGTCGAGGGCCACCTGTCTCAGGACCAACTGGCTATGTGCAATTTGCAAAAACAAATCTCCTCTGGAGATTTCTCTTACTATTTTTTGCGCACTTTTCCTAATAATGCTGAATAATACTCGCCAAATTTATCTTTTTCCGAGAAATTAATGAGAATAATACTAATGCTATCCCAAAACACTAAAGCAAGAATTTTTCGAGCAGATTTTTTAAGGCAAAAAGACTCAGGGTGCTTCCATTTCATTAACTGCTGTTTTCTCTCTGATTCATGGATATATTCTTGAAAGTTTCATCCACTATGAAAGTTGGAATGTTTTTCAAATCGGGCGCAGATTGATGCGACGTTTCCACTCGTGCTGATAATATCAAATCATGGACTGTAAATGGTCTTCTAGTTCTAGATCTCTCGTAATCTTGAATGAACAGAAACACTTTCATACAAGGTGGCGTTGACCAAGCTCAAGACCTGCCTCCAAGAAAGCGATACGGCGGTCAGAAAGATGACCAAGACAAGGAGCGGAGATGTACTTAGAGCCGCGCGAGACCGAAAACGACATCACGTTGCTGCACTCTAAACTGCTGAAAGGTATGGGGGAGCAGTCTGTTCGGCGGCTAGTCCAAAGGAGGAAGATAAAGATCCTCGACTTGAACGAACGAGTTAGCGGAGAAGAACTGCTGGGGTGCCTGAAAAAATACGTCGGGCCAGGAGGACATCTGGACCTCCAATTCCTTCGCCCAGCCTACGGTGGGACCCAGACAGTAGTAGTAGTTAGCTACGAAATTACTGAAGATGGGAAGAGTGACAGTCGATATGGTTTCAGGTTGCAGAGTCCGGAGTCCGGGAGTTTTTTCTCGAATTGGCGTAGAGGCCACATTGCGGCCGGATGCCATGGTGAGTATAAGACGAAGTGCTTCAATTGCAGGACTTCGGACCACCATGTCGCAGAGTGCACGAGGTATCCCGTCAAAACGTCGCGGACATTTGGTCGCGGTTATTTGGGCGTGCGACAATTGGACGCATACAACAATTGGACGCCGAAATTTGGACGCGCGTCAATTAGACGCATGTAACAATTTGGTGATACGACAATTGGACGCGGATATTCGGACGCGCGACAATTGGACGCACCGATGGTGTATTATGGTATTAATGGCTTTTGATGAAAAATAAGCTCAAATCCCAAATAATAAAACAGCTCCAATTATCTTAAGGTTATAGCCAAAGTTATAACATTTAACCCCTATATGAAAACTCAATTATATCTTGTTATTGCCCGGAAATCATGTTTTTAAGCAGTTATAGTGAATTATTCCTATCATAGATAAAATATTGTTGTGTTCTGATAAAGTAATGAAAAGTGAGTTGCGTAATTTAGAAATAAAGAACTGACTTTGCAACCTGAGGAACAATAAAGGCAGGACTCTGTGTTCGTTTTTCAAAATTGTTTTTAATTAGTGTTAAGTTTGTTCGTTAGTTGTATTGTTTTGTTTAAGTTTGTTGTTGCAGTAATTTCGTTTGTTTTTTCCAAATTTTAATGTTTGTATTTTTAATTTTCGTTGTTTAGCGAATCACACGAATGCAACTGAGCGGTACGCAAGCAAGAATCTTGATTTTATAAAAACAAAGAACAATATAAAAACTAAGGAAATGAGGAATATAAATAAAATAAATGAAAGAACAGGGAGTCGAAAAATTACAGCCAGAGAGGCTAGTTCTATAAGAGTCGTTATTGGAGAACCCGAGAGGCTAATTGTATATAAGTCGTGATTTAAAAGCCCGAGAGGCTAGTAATAGTAATAGAAGCAGTCGCAAATTTACAACCCTAGTGGAGTTGTAATTGAGAGTCCAAGAGTTGGTGTTGAATTTAGCCGAAGAAATTTGTGGATAGAGTGTGGAAGAAAGAAGCCGAATTACGTGCTGCTCGGCGAATTTTGTGTGAGTCCTTCTTTTTATAAAATTTGTTTCTTTGTGTACAGGTTGCAAAATAAACTGTTCTGTTATTTGTCAGTTTTTTTATTGTCTTACATGTAACCATTTTTCGAGAACCAACGACCATTTTAATAAGAGAGAAAGAGACCACAACAATATATATAGATAAATATATTATGTCTTATTTACTTCTTGTAGTTTATTATTTATAAGTAAATTTTATATCTATTATATTTATGTCAAATTATTGCATTATGTTCAATTGTCGCATGAGCCAAATATCGCATGCGTCCAAATATCCGCGTCCAAATATCCGCGTCCAATTGTCGTACCACCAAATTGTTACATGCGTCTAATTGACACGCGTCCAAATTTCGGCGTCCAATTGTCGTATGCGTCCAATTGACGCGCGTCCAATTGTTGTATGCGTCCAATTGTCGCTCGTCCAAATAACTGCGTCCAAATGTCGCACGACGAAATATCCGCGACGTTTTGACGTGGATCCGTGCACGATGATTGCAGGATGCGCTATCTGTGGAAAGGGGTCCCGGCCATCGGATCTCCACAAAAAGAGGCCGGGCAAGGTGGAGTTATTGTGGCAGGCGATTTCAACGCCAAAGACCAAGAGTGGGGCGAATCATCAATCTGACAATGGCCACTGAAAGTGCATTGGGCAAGGTGACCGACTGGAGGGTGCTGGATGGCCTCAAGAGTTCGCGATAGAGGACCATCAAAAATTGGAGGCTAGAGCAAGAAATAGGTGGGCCATTGGAAAATTAAACCTCGAACAACTACTGAAAGGGATAAGTGGAGCTGCCCAGCCCAAAAATGCAAACCAGCGGTGATACTCGAAGAGTTTTGCGATGAATGCATGCCGAAAAAAAGCATCAAAAGAAAAACAAAAATGCACTGGTGAAACGAGGATGTAGCCGAATGTAGGAAGAAATGCATAACGGAAAGAAGAGCACTGCAAAATGAACTTTGTTTCGCTATCGAGAAGAGCAAGAGAAAATGCTGGCTAGAAATACTTCAACAAGTTGACAAAGATGTATGAAGCATGGGGTATCGACTGGTTACTAAAAGACTGGTAAGAAACGATATTCCAGGGCTAACGTCGGACAAGATTTTCAACATCTTCAATACCCTTTTTCCAGAAAAAGCCGCTGAAGAAGTCGTCGTCGAATAGGCTAATATACCTATTAGACAGCATTGGTAAAATGTTCAAGCGAATGCTTGATCCACAATGGAAGCCCTCATCACAATTCGAAACAGGACAAAAAACACAATCCCCGGAACTCATCGGGCCAGAGAGCTCTGCATGCTGGTCACATTGGACGTCATACAGAAAATCCGTGCTTGGATACCGAGTAGAGGCCTGCACCTGGCAGGTCGCAAGCAGCATCGCAAATGCACTTGCTCGATTGATGCCAAATATGAGCAGAGCTAGGCTAACGAAAAGGAGTGTTGGCATCGGTAGTGAACCCATTACTCCATACTTCCTCTACGGAGTGCCAATGTGGAGAAATGCGAGCTGTCGAGCGCAATATGAGAGAGCCCAAACGAAGACGGGCTATCAGGATGTGTCCAACATGTAGAACGGCATCAACAGACGCTATTACTGGTGTCCAATATAAAAATTCTTATTTCTGAAAAATTTTATATTATAATTTTGCAAGTTGTGATCCACAAAAATACACTGGCTTTTTATGTTGATTACATTTCCAATTTACTCTTGCATCTTTTTATTTGTAAGCTATGCAGTTCTAAAAATTAAAAATCAACTGTCAATACAAACTCTGGATTTGACATTTTTATTTATAGGTTATAATTTATATAATTTAATTATTATTAAATTATTATTATTATATATATATTATATATATTATATATAATTATTATTAAATTATATATAATATAAAATTTATATAAAAAATGTAAAGCTTAGGATGTAAAGCTTCGCACCCTTCATGATTTTTACGATTATTAAAGTACTCGCTACTGAAATGTCCACCCAAGGGAGAACAAGAAAAAGTAGGTAAGTTTTCAACTTATTTCCCCGTTGTTGATAATTTTTAGTAGAATTTAGTAGAATTTGCCAACAATCGCGACGTACCCTGTATAATGTATAATTTTATGTTGGTACTGCAGTTATCGTTTTTCAACGTTAAAATTAGGTTAGTTTGTGTATAACTATAACTTGAAAGTATTTTCTTCGAGAAGTGATTATTTACGTTTGAAAACATGCAGGAAGAAGTTCATAGACTTACAGTGCACACTCTGGTGTTTAGGTCGTTAAAGAGATCGCACGATATGTTTCTATCGAATCAAAATATTTTACCTTCAATCGACGAAACTGCCGATGAAATTCGTAAAAAGGTGAAAGCTCGCGATAATTACGGAGCCGTTTTCGACGACGTTAAAAAGATGCAAGCAATAAAGCAATTACAAGCAGCCGATAGTGTTCGGAGTAATTCCTCGACAGGACCAACATTTCCAAGTGAAACCGAAGCTCCTTCAAATACTGACGAAATGGTGGTTTCATTGTATAACGAAAATAGTTTAGTACAAAGAAATACTCCAGCTAGTAATCAAAGCTTGATTCGGAAGGCACCCAGTATGCCTAAACCAAAGTGGCATGCACCGTGGAAGTTAGCTCGAGTCATGTCGGGACATTTAGGGTGGGTGATGTGTGTTGCAGTCGAACCGGCAAACGAATGGTTTGCCACGGGAGCAGCAGATAGAATAATAAAAATTTGGGATTTAGCAAGTGGACAACTAAAAGTGTCATTAACAGGACACGTGAGTACGGTGCGAGGCCTTGCAGTTAGTGATCGCCATCCGTATTTGTTTAGTTGTGGTGACGATCGACAAGTCAAGTGTTGGGATTTGGAATACAACAAGGTGATACGGCATTATCATGGTCATCTATCAGCCGTTTACTCGATGGCTTTACATCCAACAATTGATGTACTGGTGACTGCCGGACGTGACTCGACTGCGAGAGTTTGGGATATGCGAACTAAAGCAAATATTCATACTTTACAAGGCCACACAAATACCGTTGCAACTGTTATTTGTCAGTCATCGGAACCTCAAGTTATAACCGGTTCTCATGACTCGACGATTCGACTATGGGATTTAGCAGCTGGTAAATCGGTTTGTACACTTACAAATCATAAAAAGAGTGTTCGTAGTGTAATTTTCCACCCACTGTTAAATATGTTTGCATCTGGTTCGCCCGACAACATTAAACAGTGGAAATGTCCCGATGGTAAATTTATTCAAAATGTTTCTGGTCATAACGCAATTGTAAATTGTTTGGCTATTAATCAAGAAAGTGTTATGGTATCAGGTGGTGATAATGGTACGTTGTTCTTTTGGGATTGGCGAACTGGTTATAATTTTCAAAGATTACAAGCACCTGTTCAACCTGGCTCTATGGATAGCGAAGCGGGAATTTTTTCAATGATCTTTGATAAATCGGGATCACGTTTAATTACAACTGACGCTGATAAATCGATTAAGATTTATAAGGAAGATGAAACTGCGACAGAAGATGCATACCCGATCAATTGGAAACCTGACATTTTGAAACGTAGAAAATATTGAATGCCGAAATATTATGTAATTATTGGCCAAGTGGAAGACGTGCTACCTTTTTGGTTAGTTGATCTTAACATGATTGTTAGGAAAAGAAAAAAAATTCCATACTGAAAACCGTAATGTATATATTTTTTGATATGAAACAGTAAATTAAAAGTCAAGTATGTAGAGTTAACGTTGAAGTTTTATTTTTCGCAGATTTTATTCATCCAGCTCCTGTGATATAGATATAATTTTTATAGAATATTATTTTTTATCAAATGCAAAATTAATGGTTTCACAATGGATTTATAAGTTACATCATTGCATGATAGGTCTGCAGAAAATATTCTGCAACTGATTCTAAATCTAGTAAATTACTTTCTTCGCAAGCCAACACGTATGCGACAAATTGAGCAAGAATGAAACCAAATTTGGCATACGTGTTCCATTGCCTTTTTAAAATTTCGAATGGATATAACACATCGCTCAATAAGTCCGTAGGATAGCTAATAAAACAACAATATTTTGACATAATTTGAATTTATTCATCAATATAGTTTCCTTTTGAGGCGATACAGTCAGTCCAACGCTTCTCTAACTTTTCGATACCATGTTTGTAGAACGATTTATCTTTCCCTTCAAAATATGCCTCAGTTTCGGCGATGACCTCATCATTCGATCCAAATCTCTTTCCCTGGAGCATCCTTTTGAGATCCGAGAACAGCCAATAATCGCTGGGGGCCAAATCTGGCGAGTACGGTGGATGGGGCAACAATTCGAAGTGCAATTCATTCATTTTCACCATCGTTTTCATCGACTTGTGACATGGTGCATTGTCTTGATGAAAGAGAATTTTTTTCTTCTTCATGTGCGGTCGTTTTGCGTCGATTTCAGCCTTCAATCGTTCCAATAATGCCATGTAATATTCGCTGTTGATTGTTTTACCTTTCTCAAGATAGTCTATGAACAATATACCATGACTATCCCAGAATACGGAGGCCATAACCTTGCCAGCAGAGATTTGAGTCTTTGGGCGCTTTGGGCGGCTTTCACCGGCTGATGTCCACTCAGCCGACTGCCGACTTGACTCAGGATTGAAGTGGTGGATCCATGTTTCGTCCATTGTGACATAGCGACGCAAAAAATCCTTTTTATCACGGTTAAATAGGGCCAAACATGCCTCAGAATCATCGATTCGTTGTTGTTTTTGGTCCGGTGTTAGCAAACGCGGCACCCATTTCGAACAAAGCTTCCGCATACCCAAATGTTCATGCAAAATGGTAAACACACTGCCTTCAGATATCTTTACGGCCTCAGCAATCTCCTTCAATTTCAATTTGCGGTCGGATAAGACGATTTTGTGGACTTTTTGTATGTTTTCTTCAGTAACTGCCGAATTTGGGCGACCGGAACGTTCAGCATCATCGGTGCTCGTACCACCACGTTTAAAGTCACCAAACCACTTCTCAACCATTTGCCTCGATGGAGCAGAGTCCGGATAACATTTGTCAAGCCACTGTTTAGTTTGCACCGTATTTTTTCCCATCAAAAAGCAATGCTTAATGAGCACACGAAATTCAGATTTTTCCATTTTTTTCAATTCACAAAAGTTGATTTAATTGTTCACACTGTAACTTGGTAAATAATAGTCCCACGGTAAGATAAGTCAAATAGGGATTCGTGATACATCGTAAAAACGGGCACTGTAGGCGATAGATGGCGTTCTTACCAGTTTTTGTCCTTTTTTTTTTAGTTTTTGTCTCTTTCTTAGTTCATGATTGCATGATGATTGCCTAACCAATAACCACTTTATAAGCAACCGTCCATTTTGTTTCATGTTTTTGCGAATTTAGAATCGACCACATGTATTTAAAACGATTCAAAATTTGTTTTCCAAAGCATTAAGCTATGAATTGCAGTTATTATTGCTAGATTATGTATTTTGTGAAAGTTTATATTAGTATTGTGTGATATATTACATTGGTATATTCGTATTGGACTTGTAACACGAATGTAATGGTGAAATGTTAAAGTTGAAACCAAGAGCAAAACAAACTACAAAAGTGATCGACTTCTTCGACAAATTGTTCGACAGCGTTATTGGTCATGTCTTGTAAATAATATGTTTTGTGGTCATGTCGAAGTTGAAGTTCCAGGCAAGAAGTTACGAACCTGCGTAACCGACAAATCAGATCATATTGAATTTTGGAAGAGAGCTATTAGAATTTTTGAGACGATGGTATTATTTATTGATAAAGATGACAATGGCAGTACTAAGCGATACAGATGATACAAACAAGAATGAGGGGCTCATAAGGAAGCACACGCCACCATCCATCAAAAAGCGGATTACTACGCTAGAAGTAATTTATAAAATAATTCTAAAATAAATAATTAATGTTTATATCTTGCAATTTTCAGGGCTTTATTGACATTACTCAAACATGAAAGTTCTTGGTTTTAAGAGCATGTTTCTTAGGACGTTCAACCAGGATGTTTTGGAAAATTTTTCTGGAGATTTAAGACAGAGAGGGGAGTAAGATTTACAAATCCAACAGTAGCTGCATTTACTCCATTTTACAAGAGTTTGTTGGTAAATAACTACAGCAAGGGTCATTCAGAAGGCAGTAATTGTGAAAACGATGAGGAGATATTTTAGTTTCATTGAAGAAATTTGTGCAGCAGGTATTTACTTAAAGTGTTCTACATATATTAATTTACTAATTATTATTTTAGCATCTAGCTGAAGTTCAGCCAGTACTCCACAGTAATGAAGACATCAAGATTACTGAAAATTTAGAAAATCTGAAAGATTTTGAAGCAACTATATATTACCAGACATTAGACCATTTGTTTCAAAAACAGTTTTACCAAAAGTAAGAAAATGTGAATGTTTTCTTTTCCTTCTTTTTCTTTATTGAGAACTATTATGTTAATAAATGTGTATGCGGTACTTGAGAAGGCTAATAAGCCAGAAACATGGTGTTTATCACTCATTCCTTATTTAAATATATAAATCTTAACTTGTGAGAAAATATAAACAATAAAACTTTAATTAACAAGTTAAATTCAATAATATAATAATAATATTAAATAAATTTCTGAAGAAGACGATTAAAGTCGTCGAAAACTTAAAAATATAATTTGATTATATTATTGAATTTAACTTGTTAATTAAAGTTTTATTGTTTATTTAAATATATTGTAAATTGTTAATTTGTGAAAAATAATATTAAAAACTTCAATAAAGCAAGTTAATTAAACTAATAAAAATGAAATTATATTTTTAAGCTTTCAGCGACGTTTAATTAACTTGCTTTATTGAAGTTTTTAATATTATAGTTCTTTATTTATACCAAAGTTATTAATATTGACTTATAGATTATTTAAATATAAATATTATTACTAGCTTGTGAAAATTGTATGTAGAATAAACTTAAAAAGCTAAAATCAGGTTAAATAAACACTTTGTAAAAGGACGATCACTTGTCTGAAAGCTCAGTATTTAAAACGATTTTTAATGAGTTTATTTAACTTGATTTTAGCTTTTAAGTTATTCATCATATAGGTTATTTAAGATATAATTTATGATTTACTTATTTATTTATTTAATTTTTATATTTCAACTATTTGCAAAGTTTTATCGAAATTTTTAAACAGAAAGTTTTCAATTTTAATTTAATTTTCTAACATGTAAATAATAATTTTACTTTTACTATAATATTGCACATGTTAAATAACTATACTATATCTTATTTATTATGTTATATTAGGTTTATTTAGGTAGTAATAAAATCAATTTGATAATAAATCCGAATGTCTTATTTTAAAATTACATCAAAATTACAATGTAACTTTATAATCATAAAATTTCATTAATTCTTATAGTAATGTATATGTATACACTTTATTAGTGCTATTTAATACATTACTTGAAGATTTAATGAAATTTTATGATTATAAAGTTGGAAATTATAAATTCTAAATGAAATAATAAACATTTTAAAATTGCCGCTGTCTCCCCCACCTCTTTTATATGCGCACTGTGGCGGATAGATGGCGCTGGAATACGATACTAAAGTTTGTTAAGAAGATAGCATACCGTGAATAGTCCGAATGTCATGAAATTTTGACAGGTTATCGTTTGAAGGTTGCCACTTTCTAAAAATCATAAGTATTCTGTATTTGTGTTGCCATCTATATGTCATCCTACGGACTTATTGAGCGATGTGTTAATGTAGAACAATCACAATTGAATTTTTCTAAATGATTTGACAAATTTTTGTAATACAATTTCAAGTATTGATCTATGCGATCGTAATTCTCCGAAGCACAGTTGGTGTAGATTAATAATGCCAAGTCCATGGCAGGTGATCCCAATGTGGAGGTTTGAAAGTCAAAGATGCATACTTGGGTAGGCTTCATAGGTTCGTCTACATCCTAAAATAACATAAATTGTGCATAGAAAAAATGGTAGGACTGCTTTACCTCATATTTAAACATCAAATTATTTGACCAGAAATCACCATGCACTATAATAAAATATTTGTCATCAGAATATTCTTTCAATTGCTCAAATAACTCATTTAAGTTTTCGACGTAGGATCTAAATTTAACAATAGCTTCCGAGTCGCTGATAGGATCAAGAATCGATAAAGATTTTTCACATAGATTGGATACACTTTTTCTTAAATACTTTTGATATAATTCCAAACCTAAATGGTTATGTGGAGTAATTTCTTCAAATTTATTGGGTTGTTTATTTTTCAAAGCAAAAAATTAAGGGGGGTAGTCGACCACATTCGGATATTGCTAATTCTAAATGATCGTTATTCAGTACAATTTCTTTGTAAAGTTGAAAACCACTACTTTTTATATTTTCCATTATTATCGTTTCATAGTTAAGTTCTTCAATGGGCTTGTAAAATCGGGGGAAAATTCGCAACGGTGGTAGTCCGTGCTCAAGTTGAAATCTTGTATATATCGGAAGTACATTAGTATACATATGCAATTCCAGATTAAACATCTCTTTGATGGGAAATTTTTTCCTGTAAGCCTCGCTTGTTGATATTTGTTTAACCATCAAATTTAATGTCTTTGGTGGGTTTTGATGTTTACCAATAATTGTGACACTTATTAATCTTGCGGTACAACCATTCATTTTTGAAGAGCCTGGAGCGAGTTCCAATACATAGTCACCGATGCCTTCTTTTGTTGATATTTCTTTTAATGCTGAATTAATTTTAAAATTAATATTGTTTGTGATTTCTGAACACATTTTTTAAATTTAATATGTAATACTTAGCGCAAAGAATTGAAAGTAACTACTTGCATAGTTATAAAATTGCTACGCATTATATACGTCTAATCAGCGAGGAATTCCAAATATGGATATAATATATCGTGCATTTTTTGAGCAGTGCGATAGTTTTGAAAATAAAAAATTAAACAAGCAAACACTGCACGTGCTACTATAAATTTAAAAGTCCTACTCATTGTCACGCTTTAGATAAAATATAATTTAATTCAATATTTACTTACGGATAACTTACTAACTACAAATAAATAAGATATATTTGAGGAAGTGAAAATCATTTAAAAATCTAGGCATGCAGCTCAACAGCACAAATGAGGAAGACAGGAAAAGCAGTATACAAGAAGCTACCGATGAATAAGAATTTATAGAAGAAAACCAAGATAAAAATATATTGTGGAATTTTGGAAATAAATAATTTTTCCAACTTCCGTTTTGCTCTCAACTAGGTCATATAAATTATCGGAGAGCATTGAGACTGTCAGGAATCGGTTCTAAAAAAAATATCCAAAATGCTACGATAAGCGCACAAATTTCACAAAAATTATTTACAAACAAAAAATCAAATATAAAAATAATCAAAATTCAATATTTACAATAATTCAAAATTATTATCTACAATTAAAACTCAATAAAAAAAATTACTTATCAAATCTTGGACAAAATTAACAAAATAAAACCAAAATTATTACTTACACAATTTTATTTTCAAATTATATCCAAATAAATCTCAAACTTCAGACTCAAATTCAAAATCTCAAGACCTTCACCCCGGCGAACCAAGTTGGAAGGGAAGAATCGTTTGTCTCCTCATACGAACATTTTAAATTATTTGTACGACAAACGCACAAATTCAAAATTTCACAAAAATTACAAACAAAAAATCAAATATAAAAATAATTAAAACTCAATATTTACAATTCAAAATTATTACAATTAAAATTCAATAAAAAAAATTCCATATCATCAAAAATTTTCCAAAACATGATTTGGTAACACGACAATATAAGGCTCCTATAAGATCAGTTATGTGACATGCTCGACTGAGGTGTTGTGCTGACGAGAACAAAAGAGGAAAAGTTCGAAAACACTGTTCATCGTTTACCTCTATACTCTCTAGAGGTAGAGCAAGATGGCATTTCTGATTTATAATCACAAATTTTATAAATTTCACTTTTCTCCGGAGTGTACTGCTAACGTCTTATAGTCAGTCATCTTTTCGTTGTGTTTTATAATCACAAACTTTGCATGCACTTCTTCTCTCTCCGGTTTGACTTTTTAAATGTAAATTACAGAACTTACATAAATGTGGTTTATCGTCAGTGTGAAACCAAACAGTTTCATATTCGTGTGACTTTTTTTCCGTTTTCATTTTTAAGTTAAATTCTAAAAATTCACTATTGATCTGTTGCTAACCAAAATCAAAACTGGGATAGGACTAACCTGAGTTCTTCAAATTTTTGATAATATAAATCTCTTTCTTTATTTCTATTATTTATAGGGTTTGAATCTAAATTATGAAGTATAAATGACAGCAAAAACTGTCAAATTGGTCGCATGCGCCAGACGTCATGAAAGTTGTTTGTATGCGGTTGACATAAATAAAATGAATTGTTTTTAAAATCCCCCCAGTAGCGGACATAAAATCGCATAAAATGGAAAATAAACCTGAGACAACTCCGGTCAGTACAAAAATTAAAGAAGAAATATTGGACTCAACATTCGATCACCTTGACGAAACAGGTTAGAAGGATGTAAATTTGGGCAAACTGTGTTTAAACGCGAAAATCATTTTTAGGAAATTTTTATAATAATGTGGACATTAAAATAGAAGAATATGGGGTAGACTTGCATCATTCGATAGATGTCAAGGAAGAATTTGTAGAAATTCATAATGGACCCCAAATAATTAAAGAAGAAAACCAAAATAAGTCCACCGAGTTGTTGACAAAATTTTATTGTTGTTATTGCAATTCTGAATTTACAAGAAAAACTACGTTAAAGGAGCATCTATTAACTCATATGGTTTTGGAACTGTTTAAGTGCGAGGATTGCGATTATACATCTGCCCAGAAAAGAGATCTACAAAAACATTCGAGGGTTCATCGAGGACTAGAAGCAGAACTTAAACAATTTGCTTGCTTATTTTGTGATTACAAAAGTTCAGAAAACAGTAAACTGAAGCGGCATTTAAAGATTCACACCGGTGAAAAACCATTTGCGTGTGAAGTTTGTGATTATAAAACCGGACGGAGTGACGACTTGAAGAGGCATTTAAAGACTCACACAGAAGATAAACCGTTTGTATGTGAAATGTGTAGTTTTAAATGTAAAGTCAAGAGTACGTTGGAAATACATGTAAGAATTCACACCGGAGAAAGACCATTTGCATGTGCATGTTGTGATTACAAAGCTACAAAGATAAGAGAACTGCAAAAGCATTTAAAGACTCACACGAGAGTAAAAAAGGTGTTTTCGTGCGATATTTGTGATTTTAAATGTGAAATGAGAAAAAATTTGCAAAGCCACACAAAAGTTCACGCAGAAAATAAACAATTTGCATGTACGATATGCAACTATAGAAGTGCAGAAAAGGGTAAATTAAAGCGACATTTAAGAATACATACAGGGGAGAAGCCATTTTCCTGTGATACTTGTGACTATAAGAGTTCCCGACGTGATGATTTGAAGAGACATATCAAGTGCCATTCAGACAAAACGAAAAAAAGTGAATAATGAAAGTGAAAAAGGAAAAATTTTAATTTGCCATTTTTATGCCCATTTGTACCACAGTAGTTACTTAATACCAATTTAGCCAATTAGATAACAAGTGGCATTTTAAGTACTACTCTGACAGCCTTATTCATAGACGATGAATAAAACCGAGTAAGTAAGGTTGCAATAAAAACAAATTCAATCTTGTTGGTCTTACTTACCACTTAATACTTGTCTATGAATCCGGGCGTAATGTAACTAGGTAATACTTAAATGTAGCTCCCGCAAGAGACCATAAATTATTTAAAAATTTACCTCCAGAGTCCAGACCATATTTCTCTCACAAGATGCTGCAACATCTTTGAAGTACATATACAGGGTATCCGTTGAGACACCTTTAAGGTAGTGATAAAGGACACTTTTCCAAGACAAATTTTGAAATAAAACTTTTGCCCAAGTCCAAACCCTTGGGGGGTACCTCCCTTGAAAGCAATATTTTGAATTTCTGATTTCAAACGGCCACACCTTGTTCATTATTTTCAGAATTTATGTGAAAACGGTTAGTTTCCCAAAAAAAATTATTTGACCAAAGTTGTAGCCCGTTAAATTCCCTATCCGATTTGGGCGGTCAGTTTTTTTCTAAGACGTTTCGTTTAAGAGATACGGGTTCGTAAGAAAAGAAAAAAAATAAAATATAAATGTTTTAAACATTTTTTCTCTTAATTTAAATTATAACTCGAAATCCGTTGATTCTAGACGATAAGGGGTTATAACCTAATTTGTAGATAAGCGAATGATCTTTAAAAAATTTCTAATCCATTAAGCTTAAAAATCAATAATATCGAAGCTATGGCCGTTTAAAATCATAAATTCAAAAAATTGCTTTAAAGGGAGGTGCTTCCTAAGGGTTTGGACTTAGACAAAAATTTTATTTGAAAATTTTTCTTAGAAAAGTGTTCTTCATCGCCACCTCAAAGGTTCTCCACTATCACGGGGACACCCTATGTATGCTCCTTCAGTTCGGGGCCTTCTTAAGGGACTATACCAGTGTGAACGCTGAAATTTTGGGTGATTTTCGGGAACTTTTTAATAAAGTCTGGTTTTCCAGAGATTTCCAAAATATTCCAATGATTTCCAAGAATTCCAGAGATTTCCAAGGAATTCCAATGATTTCCAAACAAGTTTCAATCTAAAGAATTCCATCGATTTCCAAACAAGTTCCAATTTAAAGAATTCCAGGGATTTCCAAAGAAGTCTAGGGAATTCCAAGGATTTCCAAGGGAATTCCAAACAAGTGTACACACAATTTTCGAGATATTTACCCCTTGGATTTAACTATCGATTTTCGAAAAATAAAATGATATTTACCATAAAAACTGCTAATCAGCTTTAACTGACCCATACAATGGACCCTTCTCTTCCTCGAATAATGCCTGCTGAGAGGCTGAAGCTTTTCTCCGAGCTGTTCGTCCCTCTTTTGAAGTTGCTTCATTAAGTAACTCCGCTTGGTTGATTCGGCTGTTATCTCTCTCCATGCTCTATTGCTCTTCAGAAGGCTGCCATTCAGGGAGTATTAAAGATACGGCCTTGAAATTTTTACAGGATTGTTTGAAAGTGTCACACTGGTAAAGTCCCTTAAACTGTAGGTCCCCTATATCTCCCCATAAAAAAAATTCCTAGACACATACTCTTTGCTTAACTGCCCGTCACCGGCAGGCAGTACACGTAAGTAAAGTATAATAATTGCAGGGATTTTAACAGGATCATGTAAACATTTAAACACACTTGAGATTATAGATAATCATATGTTGTGGATATAATGAACTAAACGAAACAGCTGAACAATCCAACAAGAGTGACAAAGCTGGGAGGGATAATTAGAGATTATTAGAATGTAAAGAATTGAGAAAGAAGAAGAGTATTCACAGAGAAAAATTTTTGGTGTTTTGAAGTAATTTTTACTATAATTCAAGTTCAAATCAGCCTCACGCCAATTTTGAAGTAAATCTTACTAAATTTGAAGTAAATTTGACTGAATTTGATATAAAATTTACTATTATTGATGTAATATTTACTTCAAAATTATTGCGAGGATTGTTTTTTTCTCTGTGTTACTCTCTTTTTTAAATCCAGAAACATAATAATAATTTTTTACGTCGTAAGACCAAATAGCATGTTTTATTCGGAGCAAAAGTGACTTTTTGTGACGACTGTGGATTTAATTACTGTATAAGAAGTGCTACCTTTGCTCTTTATAAAACAATATAATATGAACTTACTACTATATTTATTTCATTATAATATGTTATTTTATAAGGAGCAAAAATGGGACTTTTTGTGTCGAGTCCCACTATCAAGTCATTTTAACATTTGGAGAAAAAACTCATTATAACAAGAATTAAATTAAAAAATGAATGTAATATCCTCCCCGAGGGGTAAACCGCAGACTAAAATCCTTGGTTCTACTACAAATTACAATAAAGTCCTTAAACAGATAGTAGTGAGCATAAATAATCGTCCTACATATTCAATTTTATCACCAAAAGAGGAGGTTACACCCAGAATACGTTTACTCCGTGTCTTCGTGGACTGCATTTCAGCAAAAGAAAGGGCAAAACAGAAAATTGTAAAGAAGCTAACATCTATATCCCAGGCCCTCATTGCTGCCATTCGCCCTCGATCATTCATATCTCCTTGTTTACATGCTGTCTTTCTGTTCATTCATAAAAAATTGGAATCAAAATACTTATTCAATCTACTTGCTGGTTTGGGATTCAGTAGAACTTATCACGACACTCAACAGATGGAGTTATCAACTGTCTACCACACTGAAGAGCCTGACCTAAGTCAAACATTCTGTTAATATGTATTCGACAATGCCTTTTGGCATTGAGGCACCTTTTCTGTCAGTTCTAAGTTAATTTCACATTAAACATTAATTTCATACCATCTTTAATAATCTGTGATTTTTCCACCCCCTGTATCTCCCCAACTATTCACTCTGGAGAAAAAATTAATAAAACCATTTTTGTACGAAATTTTATGTAGTTTAATTTTGTATATGGACACTATTTCGCTAGAAGCCGCGGTTGTTGAGTTATTCAACTCCCCACCCCAATGCTCACCACCCACCGGTCAGGACTTTTAGTATGTTGTTCGTGACACTCGCCTCTACCAATGTGCAAAAATTTGCAAATACACAAATTATTTCCTATTCGACCTTTTTTGGTCTTCGCTGACTGGACGTGACTTGGTTCTTTTATTTCCTTGTTAGATGTTGTTAACAACTAAACGCGCCGTATCCAGCCGATTGCGTACCCATCATTGCTCGATTTAGATGATTGCACAAAAATTAGTAGATAGTATAATTTATAATATCTATAAATAAATTATAACAAAGTCATTTAAATTACTGTAGGAAGAATTGTTGGAATATATGAAGGGCTGAATGAATTGTTAGACCTTTTATGTCCAATAAAATGATCACTACATATCTTGCTGTGCGTTTTGGGAAACCATAACATCTTTTCAATTTCAAGTTTTCTATAAATTAAATAAATTAACAGACAATGGGATACATCGATAAAGTTGCTTATTTACTTACTGCGTTTTTTTAACAAAATCTATCCAAATTTTCTTGCGTTCCTTTTCATACCATTTATTGGGGAAACCATAGAATTTTACATTGCTGTTGAAATATGCATTGGAACATCCAACCACACAGCAATTGATCCTTGATTTTCTCAATTTGAGTTTGTTGACACTTGCAGGAAGACTCGAAGCTAACAAAGTTTAAAACAAGGTTTTTAATAGCACTAGCAATGGACAACAAAAGAAATGAATATTAAAGTAATAGAAAGTAAATCTCTCTAAAATTCAATTTGAAAACTCGAATAAAAAATTTCAAAACTGTAGAAAAAATAGTATATGCAACATATTTACAGAAAGAACCATCAGGTATAAAATTCTTTTTTTTTATTTTAACTGTTTTAACTATTTCAACTCGGGGTGTAATTAATAAATAATAAAACTGTTAATTTAAAAGTTTATTTATTTACATATTTATTACAATTAAAGAAATAAATTTATGGCTATTACTAAATTTTAATATATACTAGGGGGGGAGGATCTACACTGTTGATATATTGTTGTATGTTTACATTTCTTTGCAGATTGACATTCCTTAATGCTTCTTCTCGTACTTGAGGCTCCACATTTCCACTCCTCGAAGACCCAGTTAAGGTTTGATGGCCGTTACCATCGTTATCCATGTGATTCTCTGAAATAACAAAAAAATTAATTTTTATATAAATTCCTTTATAATTTTTTGAATTACCAGTCGTTTTCAGCCTCTGTACCTCAGGAATCTTGGAGTCGGTGAGGTTGGTCACGACAGTTGACTTCCTACTGTGTTTTGCAAACTTTTTCCCTTTAACCCCAATTCTTTCGGCGGCCTCCTTCGTCCACGTTCCGAGCGTATTTTTACCCACTGGAGATTTCACATACCATCTCGATTTATTTAATCGCCAGTGAGGATTTGCATTTAAAAACACCCGGTTTGGAGCTCCTTTAGGCCGCTTCGACAACATCTTTTTATAGAGACGCACCGGGCACATCTCGTCGTTAGCATTTGGGGTTAACCATTTGTCTTTTACTATTCGTTTGGAATGTGAAAAATCTGGGTGGTATCGGAGGCTGCCAGTGAGAGAACCGTCGCTTTTAACTTCCTCCACAAAATAATCGGTCAGCGCCCTTACTGCTTCGTTTGTGCACCACTCCAACTCCTTTGATGCCACCAAAAAGAATTTATGTGACAAGCCTTCGGGAGTGGACTCGTCGTATGCCTTCACCATCTGCCGGTGTTCCTTCATTGTGAATGCTGTAGAGCTTTCCCACCGCTTCTCGGGAATACTTTGTAAAATTTTTCTTTTGCTATCCCGAGCATTTCGGGCTTCCGCGAACTCGACGTCTTTAAAGGCATCAAATTTGATTCCATACTCTGTCGAAAATATACACTTTACAATGATAATTTACAAAAACTTTAATTAATCACCTTGGTAAAACCTATTCTGGAGGTCCCTAGCGGTGCTATTCCAATGCGTTTTTAATGTACTTTCCTTATAATCGCTGCCGTCTTGCCTGCGCATATTAAAAGCATAATCTTTCAATACGCGCGCTATTTCTTTCATTGGAGTGGCTTCAGTTATTTCTACTTTACGCGCCTGGCAAAAGGCTTCGAAGGCTCGACGACGAGAATTTAGCCCATGAACGGTGCTTCTAGGAACCATCCTATTGTCTTTTGGAGTTTTCATCGCGTTGGCAATATCTTCCACATTCTGTCCCCAACGAGCTTCGTTTTTTTGAGCTCTTGTATTAGAATTGCCTATAAAATGTATTACTTTTACTACAACAACCGAGAGTACAAATGGTCTTTCGATCACAAAAAGGGCAGGAACAGAAAAATCTAAGTTTTCATCATTTATGTATCTCTCATTGGTTGGTTTATTTATATTCATCCCATCAGATATTAGATCTGTTCGTTTGCTTGCACTAACTTGAACCGAACAAGTTCGCTGATTGGTTCTTTGCTTGCTTGGTTCAAGTTAGGGCAAACAAACGAACAGGGTCAAAAACGAAAGTCAGATCATAGGTGTTCGTTTGCTTGAACTAACTTGAACCAAGCAAGAAAAGTACCAATCAGCGAACTTGCTCGGTTCAAGTTAGTGCAAGCAAATGAACAGACCTACGGAACAGTATTAATTTATTGTTATGCTGATTTGCATCATCTATTCCTTCCACCTAGTCAGCCAATAGGCATATAAGATAAGCGGCACCTGGCGATTTAAGAAACACTTAAATTTTAAGTGTTGGTGATGGAAACGGGCATTAGTGATTAATTAACTAATTATTATTATTTATTTATTTTTTGACTTTTGTTCTCGGAAGTGAAGTATATGCACTGCATGGCAAAACGCTATTTTCGTTCAGCATATTATGTTAGCCGATTCCTACTTTTTTTTCTTTAAACGTGTGGCTATAGGTAATACATTATTTTAGAATAATTTCAACCACAAGCTAGTTTGCTGCTTTGCTCAACAGTTCTCTACACTGAAACGAGGTATACGTAATATTTGAAATATTACAAATATCCTACAAAAATATCCATTTCTGCATTAAAACAATTACAGTCATATGTTATTTTCTAGTCCTCACGAGGCCCACAACAAAGTTAGGCGAAACTTTAACCAGTACACGGTTGAGTTTAATTGAGAAAAAAAAGAATAAAAATTTTCCCTAGCATTTCGATAAATCGGAAGATAAAAAGAAAAAAATTAATTTAATTTAAAAATAAAATATTTTATTAAATTGATTTCCCTGAGTTGGTGTTAAAAATTAGAAATTTACAGACTTCTTCCCGACAAAATTAGGGAAATATTAAATTCCCTGACTTTGCCAGGTGAGTGGAACCCCTGTTAAATTAATTTTAAGATGATTGAAAGTAGTTATTTAACAAATATGTAATATTTTATTTCTTTATTCATGTATAATTTTTACCTATTTGAATATTTGATTATGAATACGGCTGACTCTGGTCGATTTATTATATGACAATAATTTGAGTTATCAATCTTATTTTCCTTTTCATAATCTTCTTGAATTTCTTCTATAATAAACCTTGATCGACAATAACATCCCTAAAAATGTAAAAAAATTTATATAAAAATAATAACAGAGAATTATGTAATAAAGTTACTATAATGAAAAACATACCTCATTTTAACTAAGTACATAATAATTTCAGTCATTTCCCAAAAGTCTTTCTTTAGTTTTACTATTTTCTTCTTTGGGAATTTCAAGATTATTTATATTGTCTTCTAAAATGAAATTATTATGCTTTATGTAAGGATAGAAATAATATGTCTAATTTACTTATTTTACTCTCCCTTATTTCATCGTGATAATATTCGTGTTCAACAGCCTCCTCTTCGTGATCGACAATCATATCTCTAAAAATGTAAATTTTCAACCAATGACATCCCTAACATAAGAGCAGTGTTTAGTGCTATATTGATTAATTCGTGCTTTATGCCATTTATACTTTCAGAATATTACAAAAAATCAAAACCTTCTCCTATTTTCCTTTTCTTCGTTTCAATAAATTCTTGAATTTCTGCTTCAATATCTTAACATCTTGTTGATCATTTTGAGTAACTAACAATTCTAGTAACAATGTGAAACCATCACATTTCTGTTATAAAATAACACTAATATTTTACTGAATAAGAAATGTTAAATATTTGCAAGCACGAATTACTCAAAATTTATAGTATGGATTACTAAAAACTGATCTTAATTAAAATTGAGTAGTCGGTACTTACAATAGAAACATTTCCCTTAACCGCTGCAATTGTCTTTCAATAAAACTAAAAAAAATAACAATTAGGTAATAGTGCAACTTTTTATAACTTAAAAAAACAATTTACACTTTGCGAATGTTTTTGCATCGATTTCTCATGCTTTTCCTTTTCATACTTAAGGGTATACGAGTTTTTCCTCTCCTAACAATCTTGAACATCATTGAAGATTTTGACTCTGAAACAGAAAAATTATTTAAAATTTAATATACTTATCTGAAAACCTGTAAAACACTAAAAGACACTAAAAATGGGTATTTTGAGACCGACTAAAATATCGGTTATATATTTAAATATTATTCCTAAATTCACTAAACGACACTGGAAACAATAAAAAACACCGATATTCAGCAAATAAAGTATATCGTTATCTCGAGCTTGTGTGATCATATTGCGTGCGAAACACGCGGGCCCCCAGTTGTACTGTGACCTTTTCAACCTTAATAAAAATCTCAAAAATAGGATGTGTACAACTAGATGCTATTCGAAGTCTGGGGTGGTATAGAATACCCCCGGTCAACAGCAATTATGTTCAAATGATTGACATGCTATTAAACTTGTGACTTCCGTACCAAGAATTTTACTAAATTCTGTGGGGTGTTCCACACCCCCGGTGAGAGTTTTCACACGCATAGATATATGCTGTATAAATATGCACTAAAACTTTTTGTTTGTATACAAACGATATGTAGATGTATTTGTTCTAAGAGAATAAAAAGTTTTCATATTAAGGTAAATCATACAACGTACAAACACACACTTTCGGGTTTTCAAACCGAGGGGTCTGGGGGATATGGAATACCCTTCAGTGCACCAGCAATTATAGTTAAAGGATTTTCCGTTCCAGGAATTTAACTTTCTAAAAGATCTTACAATTACTATGTTCTGAGGGGTGTTCCACACGCCCCAGACCCCCCAGTGCGAATTTTTACGGTGAATATGCACTAAGACCTTTTGTTTATTAAACTGGGGGGTATGAATTGTATACAAATGACGTATAAATGTATTTGTTCTGACAGAATGAAAAATTTTTATTACAAAAATAAATAACAAAACGTATACACACACTTGTGGGCTTTCAAACCGGGGGGTCTGGGGAGTACGAAATACCCTCCAGTGCACCAGCAATTGTATTTGTTGAAAAAACAAATTAAAGTTAAAACCCCCCAGTTTTTTATCTTTTTTTGTCAAAATCAAATTTTTTCCGTGCTTCGAAAGGCACGTAAAGCCGGTGGTCACCTTGGTTAATGATTTGTCCTCGTCAACAAAAAATACAGGGTTACAAGCACATTTGAGACAAGCCCAGGAAGCTGCATCAGATGTAAAGCAATTTCTATGCTCAGAGACTTGTGACTTCGGCTCGGTCTTCGATAGAAGACAGCCCAATGTCAAGGCAAACAGGAGTTATCCTAGCCTAAAAAGTGGAAGAAGAAATTTTTTATTTTACTTTTCGATCTCAGGCTTAGATCCTTTTTACAGGAAATTAAAAATTTTTAATTAAAAAAAATTAATATTTAAATAAAATAAATTTAATATTAAAATTTAAAAACAAATTTATTTCAAAATTTAAAAAAACTTTTAAATTAAATTGTTTACCTCGACTGAAAATTTAATTTCCTTGACTTGGCACTAAAAATGAGAAATTCCCTGACAAAATTAGGGAAATCTTAAATTTTCCATGACTTTTCCAGATTTTCTATAGTAGTGGGAATCCTGTAATTATTATATTGGGAATAATCAGTAGCGTATTTACGTGAAATTTCCCAAGATTTCCTTGGAAAGAAAATAGCATTCTTAAGTTTTACTAAGATTTCATAGAATTTCCCTAAAATTTGCTTGGATTTCTTTTCGATTTTTGTATATCACGATTTTCCCTTCGGTTTTCCAGTTAGTACAAAACTAAGGGAAAATAGCCGAAAAAATTGTGTGTACTATAGTCCATCCCAGATACTAAAAATGTAGGTGGCAGGTCAAATGCAAAACCACATTCACATAGGGAAACGTCATTTTAAAAATTCAAATTGAATGCGTTATATGTGTTGCCTAACCAAGAATGTTTAAAAGTTACGACATAATTTTACAAAACTTATTTTCACAAATTTACTTCAAGTTTAATGCGATTTTGATGAAATAAATAAAGAAATACTGCATAGGAACTATTTAATATAATACAAAAAATTAAATGTTATCTGTCATCAACACGTAAATTTCGCTAGTGTGAAGCCGCCTAATTTCTAACCAATTTCATTGGTTAACATTTCGAGGTCATCGTTTTAGTACAAATTCTTACTATTTTCTTAAATGAAATGGACTATAGTGAATGGTAATCTGAAGAAATTCTGAAAAATTCCAAGACATCTCAAGAAACAGATTCTTAGAAAATTTGTAGAAATACTTGTAGAAAATCTCAAGAAATCTATAGAAATTTCAAGAAAATCTTAGGAAACTCTAGAAAATTTTGGTAAATAGGAAATCGAGAGAGATGCAGAAAACTTCCCTTTTGTTTTGCATATGACAATTTCTCCATCATTTTTCCATTTTTTATTAGTAAACAAAGAACGGGAAATTTTAAGAAATCCCAGAAAATTTTAGAAAATCCATAAAAATGTCACTAATTTTACAATTAAGAAATGTAGAAAATTAGAGAAAATAGAAAATTCTAGAAAAATATCCAAAAAATCTTGTGAAAATATTTTATGAAATTTAGACAATCTCAGAAAATTGATAAATAAAAAACTCATCTATATATTTTTTTATATATTTAATAAAAATAAATAGGGGGGGGGGCAGTTACATTCTTTAGAAATCACTGGAATTGCATGGAAATCGTCGGAATTTCGAGTCCTGTGTACAAATTTTCTTTTGTCTTTTATAAAAGCAGGGTCCCCATTAACAACTTCGCATACGGTTCGTTCGCCTGCTTGTTACACCACTGATTAAAACAATTATCGTATTGTCATTAGCCACAGTCATTAGCCTGGTATGTTAGCTGAATAACTGCTGACACTAAGGTACCCGGTTCGAATCTGGCAAGAGTCTAAAATTTCTTATGATCGTCTCCGTGCTTCGGAGGGCACGTAAAGCCGGCGGTCCCCCTGGGTTGATGATTTGCCCTCATCAACAAAAAAACCAGGGTTACGAGCACATCTGAGACGAGCCTAGCAAGCTACCTCAGATGTAAAACAAATAATATGCTCACAGTAATAGTGACTTCAGCTGCTCTTCTATAGAAGGCAGCCAGAAGTCAAGGCAAACAGGAGCTATCCTAGCCTAAAGTGGAAGAAGAAGAGAAGAAGATCGTATTGTGATTAGCGCAGAAAATAACACAGAAAAGTTACTCACTGATAGAAATATAGTGTGTAAAATCCAAGGCCCGTATTTATATTTAGCATGGGGGTTTATAAGTTACAAAGATTTAATTCGAGATTATTATGTCAAAACTTAAATTTGTTTGTACGTAATGCCATTATATAGAACTGTTGTGACATGAAATTTTAGATTTTTATCAGGTTCCCCATCAGCGATATTTATTGCTGAAAATCGCGATTTTGTTAAATTTTCAAACTTTGAACATTTTTAGAAGAAAAAGGGAGAAAATCTTAGGGTTAATATTTGGGGTGTGATTTCAATTAGTTACTTTCTTTGAGATATTTTCCTTTCATGCGTAAATTTCCTTTCAAAAATCGCATTTTCTTAAAATAACATAAGAATCGAGGCTACAATTTTACCCTTTAGAATTTCTTTTAAGTAAAAATATGTAATGAGCAATGTTGCAGTCTGGTTCTTTTTAAACAATTTAATGTTTTCCCCATCTTGATAGGGCAAATAAGAGCTGAAATATTTCAGTTGCTGTAAACCCTTAAAATTGCAAAAAATGCCGCATATTGCAAAGCAAATGTGGGCCTCACACGAAAACAAAAGACAATAAAATTGAAATAATGGTCATTAATACTACAGTAGAACCCCTTTATAACAAGTCCTGGTTATAACGAGTAAGTGCTTGTTCACAAGGGGGCGTCCATTCATTACGTGAGGTGATTTTAGCTATTTTTAGACCCCCCCTCCCCCCTTGGTGAAATTTAGATCGATTCCCTCCTTCCCTCCTAATCTCACGTGATATTTTTAAAAATGCTTATTTATAGTGTAAATTTGTTAATTTGTGCTTGATTGAGTTGGATTTATTTAAAAAAATATAATTTGCTTAATTATTTTTATTAAGGGCTAGTTAAGACAAAAAAATTACGTGATATTTGCCAGACCCCCCCCTCACCCCACGTGAGATTGGGTGAGATACGTCTTATGTACATTGTGAGCAAGCACTAAAAGTTTGGTCCCTTGACTTTTGTATACATGCTAAACTGATTATTTGTAGCGAAAATCTGTTATAACGAGGTCCCTTGAGTTCTCGTCATAGAGGGGTTCTACTGTACTAACATGTTTTCACAAAAAAAATTTTTTTTTTAGAATGGTCGAACGACAAGACTGGATAAATGGTCTTTCACACATATAAATTTTTTTCTAATTCTACGTTAGATTCAAATGGTTTACCTCGAGTATTATTCCTTGAATGTTGATTATTCATAGTTGGATAATATTGGCTGTCCAAAAACGGTCTTACTGTATCTAAATTATAATCATCTTCTAGTACAATATTCTCAGTTTCCATAAATTCAACTTCTTCTTTGATATTGATCGAATGATGTAATTCTGCTAGCTCGTAATCAAAATCTTCCTTTTTTAATTTTTGTTGTTTCCTCGAAGATTTAGTTGGGACTTCCTTTTTAATTATATTAATAAACTGATTTTGCTCTGTTAATAAAGTTGCACTACTACCAAAAGTTTCAGTTCCCATTGCTTTGTCTTTTTCTAATGTTTTTAAATTAACAGCATATTTTTCAGCTTTAATTTGTTTATTATCACAATAATTTGTTGCCATCAGTATGTTTTCTTGTGTCTGTACGTCTGAAACTGTTTCATTTTCTGCTATTTCACTCGAATAAGAATTTTCGATTTCTGTATAATAATCACTTTCTTCTTTGATATTCATTGAATGATGCAGTTGATTTTTATTATAGTTGTGCTCTGAAACAATGTATTACAAAATGTATCGAAACTACACAACTATTTTACCTTCATGTACACCTAACCGATCGGTTTCTATCGACTCATCTTCTAGAATTTCTTCTTTTATTTCGGTTTTCACAGTAATCAACGGACTTTTGTCTTCCATTTTTTAAATAAATTCTCAGTATTTTCAAAAAGGATTGCAACTTATAAGAACAGTCTGTTCTGATCTGGTGTTTGAATTACTGCAGATTATTTCCAAGTTAAAGTAGGTAAAAGATAGAGTTGAAAGAAAAATAGAATTTTCTACAAACTTGACCACTTTGTTCATAATCGCACTTTTTCAATAAAATACTTTTGACAGCCCACAACAAATCCTTTAGAAAGTTTTTTGTTTTGATGTTGGTTACATAACACATGAGGGGCAGAAGAAAAAACAACTGGCGTTGGTTGGATTCATTGAAGCTACATTCATAGATAAGAAAACCCTTTCGGTTATCACTCAAAAATAAAAACTCGTGTAGATAAATTAACCAGGAAATAGGTTTATACAAAATTATCATAAAATCAAAGGAAATACAGACTCAGCAATCACCTAGCGATAGCGCTGCTCTGCTGAACACTACTAAATGCTACAACAGCGCCACCCTCGATCGTGAATGAAGACAGCATTCAAAACACACATTAATTTGCTGAATGTGTTATTCTATTTAAGTTGAATTTTGTGCTTTTTTAAAGTGAATTTCCATAAAACTTGTAGTGCGTTAATATTCGTCATCTATGAAAATAGTTTTTCTTCAAAAATTAATAACAAACACCAAAGTTGATCTCGAGGTTAGTGTGAACTAATTTTTATAAAAAATCATTTTTACTTTATCTAGGTAGAAGTTTCAATTATGTATTTTATTAATTTATGTGCCCCTTATGCAAGATTTTAATTTAAGAGGGTTATTAGAATTTACTAATTCGGAAATTACATTTCGAAGGAATCTTATTTGGGGGTTATTTTTAAATATATCTATCGAAATGTCGATCGGAAACATCAAATAATCAAGTAAACTATTGTAATAAAACAAAATTTATTTATTGTAATTTAAATTGATGACATTCACCATTATGAATTATTTGTCTTTCCGGCTTTGCATGCTCGACAACAAACTTGCATCATACAACTCCCACAATTTGATTTTATTATACCTTGAGATATGTACAGATAGAAAACAGGTTGCCTGCTGACTGGCTCCCAAACCAAAAATGCAGGTTCATATTGTTAAGATTTTGTATTTTGGAAGTAGGCATTGATGATAACCAAGAATGAAATGAAACACGTCGTTAAATGATCTGCAATTTCTTCAGTCGGAATGTAATTTATTTCAATTATACAGTTTTTGACCTATTTTACGGATGAAATGGTGTCTAACATCAATATGTTTCGAGCATGCTCGGTAACCATCCGATTGAACCAAACTAATCGACCTTGTTCGATCAATTAAACTAATTGTCCGATTTTTTTTCTAAAACTTTTCCTTGCTGACTTACGGTGCTGAAAGTGCCATGTACTCGGCTTCACTACTTGATAAGGCTACTGTTTGTTGCCGTTTACTTGCCCATGTTATTGTTCCCGAAGACATTGTAAATACGTATCCAGTACAAGATCTTCTTTTGAACACATGTCTGTCTATAGCTTCCGTTTTACATCACTTGGAGGTTTCATCGGCTTGCGGTCACTCATATTGAAACGCGCTAGAATTTATTTACTGTACTTTGACTGATCCAAATAAATATCTTCGTTGTTTTGGTTTCGAGTGATTTTTAGACTCACTACCTCGCTTACTTCTCCCATGTCTTTCATTTTGAACGCTTGGCTAAGCGTCACCTTGAGCCTATCTCGGACGTCCTTTTCTTTCCAAAAAATTAGGATGTCATCCACATAGATCGATACAATGAGATTTTCTGTAAAATACACGCATGGGTTTATTTTGGATTTTTTTAGCCCAAAACTTTACAATGTTTTGTCCAATTTTTGGTTCCACAACCTTCCGCTTTGCTTTAATCCATAGATGGTCTTCTTCAGCTTGCAGACTTGTCTTTCCGTCACCATGACTCTCAGGTTGTTCCATATAAATGGTTTCTTCTAGGTCGCCATGTAGAAACGCAGTCACCGCATCCATTTGGTCGATATTTAATCTTATTTTAACGGACAGAGCAATTAGATAACGAGACGTGCTATATCTTACCACAGGTGAGTAGACCAGATTTCTATTTCGATCTCGCTTGGTTTTAAATACCCATTTTGATTTTATTGCTTTGTGGTCTCTTGGTAGGTCAATGAGTTCCCATGTACCATTTTGTTTTAACGATTTCATTTCTTCCTCCATTGCAGTTTTCAATTTTTCACTGATAAAGCTTCGTCCAGGGTTGATGGATCCATATTTCCTTGACCTGTTGCTTTCCAGCTTTCTTGGTTTGACCCTTTCTCGTTGTTGTCTGCTCGATTCGGCTTGGTTGTTTTCCGGAACCTTCTCTACAGGAACATATGTTTCATCTTCCAATGAATCGTCATTTTCCTCGAATGTACTCTTCAACACTCTCTTCAGAATTATAATCATTTTTAGGTTTATATTACCTCAGATTTATAGAGTTTCGTTGTGTTAGTTGGTTTTGGAAAATAATTGTATTCTGCCATTCGTTGTTTTTTTCTTAAGAGATTGTCGATGATATTAGTTTGGTATCCGCAAAAGCACTTGCCTTGCTCGGACAACTAACTTTGACTTTATGTCATATCCGGAAATTGTAACACCACTGTATTCTATAGCCATAATCATTGGCTTGAATTCGTCCGTTAGTCCCGCGAGTAGAATGACACCGACCCACTCATCCGAAACCGAAAATCCGACCCCTGATAGTTTGTTAGAAGTATCAATAATCTCCTTAACATACTGGTTCATTGAATCGCATTTATCTAACCGAATTCCCAATAATTTTCGCAATAATCCGATTTTTCGTGTCACACCTTTGTCTTCGAATAGAGATTTTAGTTCAATCCACATCTCTAATGCCGTCTTATACGTTTGAATGTGTGGAACAATCGACGAATCTACACTTAATGCAATCCTGGCTTTGGCCTTTTTTAATTTTCCAGCGTCAGTTTCTGCATTTGGCGGTGGATTTATGCATTTTTCAAGACCCAAAAATTCCAACATATTTTCCATGGCAAATACCCAAGTATGATAATTTTCGGCGCCTTTTAACTTCTCAATCGTAGAAATGATATCGTTCCCTGACATCATTCGTATATGAACCGAACTTTGGTAACACGAAACAGTATAGCGTCTTCACTTTACAGTTTGCACTTGTTGATTTTTGTTCAGCTACAACTGAGCAAACACTTTTTACCCGGCAACTACCATCGGAGACTCTGGCCGTAGATTGGGATCTGGAAGTTCCCTGTCTGTAGTCAATGATGGTAGAAATTCATGTTCTTGGAACACGTTCCTGTGCAAAGGAAATATTCTTGACACTCTAAATCCAGCCTCGATGTTGCTGGGAGTAAATGCCTTTGGAAAAGATTTGCTCACACATTCAGCGACGTCATAGATAGTCATCGGTTTTCCTGGATTGTCTAATAGCCACTCATGGCAAGCTTGATTGTAATATTTTTTTGAAGGGACCGAAAACAGTCAGGTATAACAGTTGGAGATGATGATTTGTGTGTGGTGGAAATGTCAGGATTACAATGCCATGTTAATTGCTTGAATATTTGATAGGTGACTCGTGATTGTCAACTACAAGCAAAATTTTATTTTCGGGGGTTGGTTTTATAATGCCGATGAAATGGTTCAGATATTGCAGGAATATCTCCGTTGTAGACCAGCCACTGGTATGTGCTGCTCCAGCACTACTCAAGGTGCACAGTTTAACATAAAATGTCCTTTAAAGAATTTTCGGGGAAAAACAAACATAGGAGGCACACTGTTTCCTATCACATTTATAGCTCAAGTCATTGTAACGTTGGTTCCTCTTTCCGCTGACGTGACGGCGCCCACTTGCTTTGATTTTTTTTGTGACAACTTTTACAGGGTCGTGGACTGTTATCAGCGGATATTTTCAAGTAATGTGAAAGAAATGAATACTTTCTTAACAGCATAGTTCAACGTTCAACCCTTGATAAGAATTAGATAATAATATCTAATTCGAAAGGTTAACTTTCTCTGGACATAATTCGTCCCCTCTTAGAATAAAACGTCCTCGTTTTGTTGTCCTTGTTGACTTTCTATTTCTTCCAATTCGTGGACTTCATTTGTAACTTTCCTAAATCTATTAATTAACAACCTAATCTTAAATCTAAAAATAAAACAGACTATACTGATGATAAATACAATAATTAAAATTAACGTGGCGAAGAAATGAGTGACCTGTACTACAGGGTGTACAAAATGTTTATTACTTAAAATTTCGGCTTCTTTTAATTCGTGGAAGTTATCTAAATGTTTTAAATCTACACTTGCCTCAGCTTTATATACGTCAATTACCACCGGATTTTTAAATGTTAAATTACTATACACGTCTACAAATGTCTTTTCATTTATGATGATTTTACACTTTTGTTGAGAAGAAATCAAAACACTATTCGCGAATTCAAAATCATTAACTTTGTCTTTGCATTCTTCTGTAATTCGCGAACTGTCTTTGCTGGATGTTAAAATTTTTCCAGATTTGAGTTGCGTGTAGAGATTGTAATCATTTTTCACAATCGCACAGTTTTTTAATTTTGCAATTTCGCCCTTGAGTTTTCTTGGTACTTCTACACATAATGTACTATCTTCAATTGAGTTGCATTTTTTGTCTGTCCAATATTCTCATCGTGCGTTTTGTTGGTGGTATTTGTACGGTAAAATCATCACTTTATTTTGTAGGTCGGGTATGGGATAAATTTTTTATATCGAAATAAAAAAGGATCAAGGATAGGAATGTATAGGATACATGTAATAATATCTTTAGTAGAAACTATTTGCAATTTTGAAAATTCCAATATTTTAAAAGCGTGAATATTATTTAGTTCCATTAATTCTTATTTGTCCAATTGAATCTTTAAATTGTATTCTTTTAGTGCCTTAAAAATGAGATTGACGTGAACTAAATGTTCGTGGAGGGATTTTGAGAATATTACAATGTCATCCATATACGCAAAACAAAATTTATACTTTTCTCTTCAATTTATTCTCACGTATTCCCAATGTCCGTTGTCAACCGAAAACGCGGTTTTTTAATTGATTCGGGGTCTAATTCTACCTGGTGATCACCTTGAGCCAACTCTAATGTTGAGAAATATTCACATTCGCCTCAATTATCAAGAATTTTCTCAATTCTATGGGAGAGGGTATTTATCTTCGATCGTTTTCTAATTAAGTTTTCTGAAATCTATAACTAGCCTATATTTCCTTTTTTTTCCAATTTACGTTGATTTTCCGCTATTAAGATTTGACGATACATTTTTGATACATCTGCGGTCATTACATATTTGAAATGTCTAAATCTCATTAAAATTGTAAATATGTCACTTTGCAGAGACATATTGAACATCGTTTAAAGATAGACCTGTGTCTGTTTTTGCGGATGCATCAAATACCACCCGACACTTAGTTGTAATACTAGTGTTTTTAAAAACTGCATGATGGGGTAAATAGTATCCATCATCTCTTTGCTGTTCGACATCGGTTATTTCCCGCATATGATTTTCGCCCTTATAATTATTCATAAAAGTCACATATTCCCTTTTTAGATCAGTATTTGTTCTGAATTTTCTTATAAATAAAAAACGTTTAAGTGCCATTTCGAGTTACCTAAATTTTGTCAAGATTCTTTGAATGGAATACTGACAACAAATCTACCTGTATTATTGCGTTCGGTAGTTTCGGCGAAGTACCTTTCGCAATACTTTTCGCCTTGTGACATAATTATATTTTTATTTTTACTAATAACTTCTTCTAATTCCCAGAACTTTTGTCATCAATGCAATCTAAAGAAGTGGTTAAATAGCTCATTGTGGTATTATTATTAAACTGCCCACCCAAATTACCCGCTATTATCCAACCTAGTTTTGTCTCTTGCAAATCATGTAAATTTTTGCCCATTTGTATTTTGCCATGGCATCCTATTGACCAAAATACCTGGGACCCTAATAAAATATCAACTTCATTAGAAACATTAAAAGTTGGATCCGCCAACCACACATTTTTTGGAATATTTAATTTTGTTCTGTCAAAGGATACCATGGGTAATTTTTCAGTGATTTTTGGTAAGACAAGGCAATCAATGTTCATGTCAAAGTCACCGAAACAAGACATGAACGTAATATTGACTTCATTACTAATATTTGTTAATGATTGACCCACACCTTTCACTACATGGTTAACCTTTGATTATTTTAATGACAATTTTTTACATGTTTCCTCCCTTATAAAATGGCTTTGTGAACCACTGTCTAGCAAAGCTCGACAAGTTAGTATTTTATTATCTTTATCCTTAACTTTAATTATTGCAGTCGCGAGTAAAACTTGTGACGCCACTGATAGCTCGCTATAATTACTAACCGATGACGACATACATTTGAAGTTGCTTCTTCATTTATTGCAGAGCTTACCGGTGTAAATGCTGCTGCTTTAATATTTAAATTATTAATATGCAATAGTGTATTATGCGGTTTGTCGCATTTGAAACATTTTTTTTGTTGCTTTGCATTTCCACGAGAAATGGTTATTTTTAAAACAAACCATACAAAGTTTATGCCTTTTAACGGAGGCAATTCGCTCTTCGGTAGACAATTTTAAAAATCCGTCGCATTTAAAAATTGTATGGTCATTTCCACAGTAGAAACATTGCAATTTACTTAAATTATTATTCGTATTTACATGATTAAAGCCTAACCTGTTGCAATATTGTCCATCAAAGCTTCCAATTTGAATTACAGGTAGCTTAACGACATTCCTAGAAAAGCTATCATTTTCTGACCCGACGCTAGAAACTTTGTTAGGACCAGTAACTGAACCATTCTCATAACCCGATTTTTTTATTAAAATATTTATTCCTGATATTACTTCAAAATAGAGATTTTCAAAATACTCGCGCTCCACCTCATCGCTTTCAGATGGTCCGAGTAGCTCAATGTCTTCTTGTATTTCATTAAATTTATTCCAAAATGGTTTTATTTTATCCCTACGCTTTATTAATTGAGAAATAATAACCTCAGATATTGCTTCTCCTTTAATATTAACGTAGTGATTTTTTAAGCGAGTTAATTGATCCAAAAGTTCAAATTAATGATATACAAAAAATAAGGTATAAAAGGTATCTTACTAATATAGGTTGTTGGAGTAGGAACCACCGGAATCGACAATTACTTCTTTCCGTTCCCGCCTGCCTTCATCAGCAAACCACGTGTTTTCTTGTTTTTTCAATTTGATTTCTAATTCAATCCGGCTCGAAGGACCAATGTTTTGTTCTATAATGGACTGTATGATTTTTCTTTTTATTTTTCTTATCACTGAAATAAAACACTTCCAAAAATTTCGAGGTACTCTCTGGGATCATGAGTGTATACCCTCCTTGTTGAGTTTTGTTGCCAATGCTTTCGGCTTTGTTGCACCTTCTTAGCGTTGGCTTTTTCTACTGCAAATGTGTATAATGGGCACTCAGTCGATGTGCCTCGGTGGTTGCCATCTCAATTACCACACTTCGGTTCGTTTGCCTGTTTCGTACAGTTCCACATGTTGTGATTTTTGGTGCAGTGACCGCAGACTGCTTTCGCGTGGCAGTATCTGCTACCATGGCCAAATTCCAAACAGTTTCCGCACTGCATGATATTCCTGGGTGCCCTGTATTTCTCCCAGTAGCAGGTGCTGTGTACAAGATGTCGAACTCTCCCTACATCTTGGAGAGACGTACCGTTTGCAAAAGATATTCTGTACCTTGGGTACAGAATTGGTGCGTTGTTTTTCGCCTTGTTGGCAAGCAGTCTACAAGCTTCAGGTTGTAGACCTTTGCTTTTTAGGTCCGCCAGGATCTCTTCGGGATCCAGCTCGTTGGTACCCTTTAACACGAAAGAGGTACGTTTGGTGTCAGCGGTGCCGAACGAATAGTATTCGATCTTATCCGAATCGAAGTGTTGAATTACTTTGTTGTAGTCTTCTATCGACTCCACCATAATTTTGGTCTGGTTACCCAGATTTTTTATAGAAAAATTGTTTCTGTTTATTATCGCTTTTATATCGGTGACGGTGTCCATATAGTCCTTTGTTCCAATGAGTCCACGCTTCAAGATGATAGGGGTGGGCCTTATCTTCTTGGGTTGTGGTACAGGTGGTACTTCGGATGTCGATTGATGGTTAGCGGTCGTCTTCTCGACCTCCCTTCGAAGGCATTCAAAACGGTTTCTTGTTGGTAGTATGAAGTTTTCGGGTTTACGAATCCTCCTGGTAGGAGGGCTGGTTCCTTCCCAGTTCCTCTTGGAAGTCTGTGTTTCGAACGGTAATTCCGCGAAGTCCATTAAAAGTCCGGCGTCCTTCAAGGAGTGTTCGTATTCTAATGAGTGGGCCATCACGTCGATGGTTTTGTTAAGTATTAAACAAGATTTTCTAATATGACCACGAGGGCCTTTACTTAAATTCCTCTTTAAGTACGATCGTGAGTTCCCCTTAAAAATGGGATTTTGTTTAGTTATTGCCGCAGGAGAAATCTCCAACGACGTATCTAAAAATAAACAAAGTTAATAAATTAGTAAAACAATTTACTTACACGTTTATTTCTGAGGTTATGTCCTGGAGTTCGATTTGTGAATTTGAGGTTAAGTAGGTGTGGTTCGCTTGGTAGTCTAGACTCGACTGAGGAATTCTTGTTTTTCTTGTTTTCTTGTTTTTTCAATTTGATTTCTAATTCAATCCGGCTCGAAGGACCAATGTTTTGTTCTATAATGGACTGTATGATTTTCTTTTTATTTTTCTTATCACTTAAATAAAACACTTCCAAAAATTGTGTTTCTAAAACTTTATTTTATGCGGTCGCTAAGTCGACCGCTCGCCAACAATTCTTAGGCTAAACTTCAACTGTTCGTTCATCTCTCAGTTGGTATCTCTGGTTTTGGTATCTAAATACCAATGTATTGAGCGGCAACACACCACACAGAAACAATATAAAAAAAATTATAATTATTTACATTCATTGCGGTGCAATACTCAACATGCAGTATTGTAAAAAGTTTTAAAAGGAAAAAACACTGCAATATATAAAGGTTGTAAAATCTTGTTTGAGCAATCTAGTGGCAGTGTTAAATTCACATTAAGCTTTTCGTAGCTATCCCACATTGTCGTATCGCTAAAGTAAAACGGTTTCCTTTCTCGATGTGGTTCTTCCTCGATAGCAAAGGCATTGCTGGTATTCGTACTCTAAAGCATTCAGTTGAAAAGAACTACTAAATTTGTTTATGTAATCTGTCGTCAGACCCACAACTACAGGTACGAAATTGGTGGAGTTGACATTTTTCAAATGTTACAGCATAATTATTGAAGAAAAATCTTGTGAAATATTATATTCATTATGTATAAAATTGGGGGACGACCATTAATAATTATTACTTGTGGTGTTTTTCTTAAAATTTTGACCTCCCCCACCCCTTTGGTGAAATTTCATATGATGTGGTGGGACCTGCCCCTTCACGTGAGATCTATTCTATAATTTTTAAATAATTAAGTTTATTTGATTTGTTGATGTATTTTGCTTCATATCCCTAAATACCTAAGCTAAGCTTTAATGTTGATATCTTCAATGTACTACATTTTTCTGTGAAATAAGAGGAGAGAAATGATACTAAGCTTAATTTGCACTATAACAAGTTTAATTAAATTTGGGAAAGTAAAAAATCAGTCACATAAAAATTAGTTAAGCTGGTGATCTTCTCTAATTCTTCACTGACTTCATGGGCATTCATGTGCTTCCTTTATTGTCATGATTGAAGACATAACGTCCCTGTCTTTTGATAGTATAGGAAAGCAGATATTAAACGTATTTACATTCTTCTTGTACAGCCACTCTTTATCTTTTTTGTATCTTTATTATCCTGGTGTTATTTTGCTGATCATGACAAGACTGCCAATACTATCGTTGCTCCGTAGACTATTTCAGATGCATCAACTAATCCTTGTAATTCATACTGATGCATGCAGGTAACTGTTCTTTAAATTTATGATTTAGTGTTGTTGGGATGAATCTATCCCACAACAAATTATAATGTCAACATTTTTGCAGAAAGAATGACCGAGCTTAACAGTCCTGGGATCAATTATATAGTCTTTAGTTCTTTAATTGCTATATTTTATTTGAATTCGTTCTCATTTGCATGCCAAGACCATCAGTAAAAGAATTAGGTATTAATAAAAACTGAATCATTAAAATATAAATATTAATGAAAGAGTTAATCAAAATAATAATCTGAGAACAATGTGACTTTAACCCGGGTCGTGTGCATACTTGATTACTTTGACTTACCTGTTGCGTATTTGTAAAATTAGGTTTTAAATAACCGAAAGTCAGTTATTATGTTGTAATTAGTAAAGCAAATTAGAAAAAAAACATATCTATAACTACATTTCTACAAATGTTCAGAATCTGTCGTTGGAATCGAATCTATCGAAGGAGAATATATCTTTGAAAATAGATTCCCTAAAAGGAAATTAAATCCAGATTGACCTAGGTATTGATTCCCAGTAAGCAAATGACCGCCTTTCTTTCTGTACATACTACCTCTATAATAGACTTTTTTTACTTTTACTCTTTTGGTTGTACAAACCAAGAGTGTAAATTAATTCGTAAAGAGTAACAAAAATGTGAAGTAGATTTTTTATTGCAGTTGCTGTCTTTCTTTAATCACTTTCTTTTATCAATTTGAGAATTAAAACATTCTAATTATTTCAAAGAAATTTTTCTCGGTTAGTAGCATGGACAAAAATTTATTTCAAGAGTTTCAAGTTTTGAAACAAACTATTAATGTTACTAACGAAAATTGTAGTTTTGAAATAAAACTTGAAGAGATTGAAAATACTGACCAATTTGAAGATTTGCATCACTCCATTGATATTAAAGAAGAAGAATTGGAAACGCAATTTAATGTTGAAATTTTCGATCAAAACCAAAAACAGTTTTTATGTGAAACTTGCGATTATAAAACCTCAAAGAAAGGTCGTCTTAAGGAACATTTGCAAATCCACACTGGTGTGAAACCATTTGCATGTGATATTTGTAACTACAAAACTCTAAAAAAACGTCGTTTGAACGAACACATGAAAACTCATACAGGCGAAAAACCATTTCAGTGTGAAATTTGTGATTATAGATGTCCCAACAAAGAAATGGTGAAGCTGCACTTAAGAACACATACAGGCGAAAAGCCGTTTGCTTGTGATATTTGTGAATACAAAGCTTCGCATAAATCGAATTTAAAACGGCATATTCAAATGCACAACGGCGACAAACCTCTTGAGTGTGAAATGTGCGATTACAAGTGTTCACAAAAAGAAAAATTGATCAGGCATATAAGAACTCATACCGGCGAGAAACCGTTTGCTTGTGAATTTTGTGGCAAGAGTTATGCACGAAAAGAATGTTTTAATGCGCATTTGAGAACTCATACTGGCGAGAGACCATTTGCATGTGAAATATGCGGTAATACATATGCGCGAAAAGAGACTTTCCAACTACATTTAAAAAATCATAGTGGCGAGAAATCTTTTTCGTGTGAAGTTTGTAATTACAAATTCTCAAATAAAGCTACTTTAAAAAAACATTTAAAAACCCATACAGGCGAAAAGCCCTTTTCATGTGAAATTTGTGATTATAAGTGTCTACGGAAAGAATATTTATTGGTGCATTTAAGAATTCATACCGGCTCCAAACCGTTTGCATGTGAAATTTGTGGATTCAGATGTACAGTACAAACAACTTTGAAAAGGCATTTATTCACCCATACAGGTCTGAAACCGTTTTCCTGTGAAAATTGTGAATATATATGTTCAGAACAAAGAACTTTAAAAAGACATATGAAAACCCATACCGGCGAAAAACCGTTTGCATGTGATATTTGTGCTTATAAATGTTCAAGGAGAGAACATTTAAAAAGGCATTCGAAAAGGCATTTAAAAGTTAATAAAATATTGGTCTGTGAAATTTGTGATAAGAATTTTGCAGAAAGAAGAAGGTTCACTCGACATTTGCGAACTCACAACAAGAAATAAACTGCATTTTCTGAAAATTATAGACTTGATATGTTAAAAAGTAAGCTCAAAATTGACTCAATAATTTTGAAAATGTATATATTTTTTAAACAGAAAATTAAAAATCTTGTTTAACTGTTTTGCTGGAATATTGCCTTACCAAGTAATCATACCAGGGTGTACTTAGCAGAAATCTATCTGACGTAACTTCTGATTTTGCAAAAAAAAATTTGTTTTTGAACATCAAAATTTAATGTTTTGATTCCTTATTGCTTCATGAACAGTTAAATCCCAAATGGAGAGGATGATATATGATCATCTTTTGACTCGATTTACGCGTTCCACAGGGTTTACTTGAGAATGATAATTTGCATTATGCCACGCCCTTTGGACTTTATATTGTTACAATAAGTTTTTAAATGTGTAACTGATAAATTGTGCGCCTTTGTCACACATAACAATCTGCGGTATTCCAAAAAGTAAAAAGGTTTCTTCAACGAACGCAGCTTTTCTTTTCTTACTTTGGACCATAATTTTTAAAATTTGCATATTGGCATTAAACGCTCAAACTGATTTTTCATCGAAAAAAGAACCTCTTAGTCTAAACGGGGCATCCTATGTAATAATTTTTTTATAATAGTTGCAGATATGTTTTGCCATTCTTCTTGAAAAATAGTCCGCAAATGCTGCTTTAAAGTTGGACTTTGTTGTCGCACTGTCCTGTCGAGTTCATACTAAAGCAGCTCGATCGGGTTTAAATCGGGCGATTGGGATGGCCAAACCTTATTTTTTAATCAGTTTAAACAGTTGAGAGCTATGTTTTGGATCTTTGTCTTGTTGAATTATAATGTTTTTTTATTGACTTTGTAGCTTTCTTTATTTAATATTGTAAGATGCTGGTTTTAAAATTTGAATTTATTGCCAATATCTCATTACCTACCTGTGTGGCGGAAAAGTAACGCAACGGGAGTTAAAAATCCAAGTTTTCTGTGCCACAACAAAGTTTTTCTTTGCTTCAGATTTTTTTTTAGACTGAATAAATTACTTTTTCACCAAGGCCCAAGCCAATAACTATAAAAATATGATAAGAGAAAAATATTTATAGAAATATTAATAATAGTTGTAACACCCTGTACTATAAAATGCCCAAAACATTGTAAACCTATATGCAGCTTAAGGAATAAGTGGATTTTACTTAATCATTCTGACCATAAAGGCCGATGGGACGCAATTTACCCGTACCCTTGACCGTGGGACGCAATTTGCTGTCTCCCATCAAATCAGGCCAATGATAGTAATTTCGGTTTGGAATTCCAAGGATTAAAGATGAATTGGCATAAAGGTTTTTGGCTCTTGCCTGGTGGGATTTGGGCTATTTTTCTAGATTTTCTTCGAGATTCATACATTTTATACCTATTTCATTCATACATTTCAACTGGAAATTACAATTACGGTCGATTCAACATAATAATTACCTGTATGTATTTCAATTACAATGGGCTTTAAATATTATATGACTTGTGATCGTCAGTACATTCGAAAACTAACATTGCAACTGATTTATTAAGCCGATGGGTTTGCTCCATCGCCAAATTTTTTCGAAGTTCCCATTGCCATGGGACAAATCCCTCATTATTAAAATAATGTACAAATCGTTTTCTAACTTCTATACCTTCATCAAACATTTGATCTCCATTCACCTTTAGTCAATGCGATGTTGGTTGTATTTTCAGTATCAACTGTATTAAAGTAAAATTTGTTCCCCTCCTTTTCTTTTATGGAATTATGGAGAGCACAGCAGACTAGAGTAATATTTTGAACTTTTTCAACATCTAAATTGATATCTTTTTGTAATATTTGAAATCTGGCAACAAGCATTCCAAACGCATTTTCAACGACTCTTCTAGCACGACTTCATCTGTAAGTAAATTTTTTTTTCTTGGTTTGATCTTTGCCCAATCGAAAAGCGGCATCAGAAACAATAATAAATGGAACTTTTTTCGTCGATTTAGGTAAGTACGATCTTCTGGAAAACCCAACAGATTTTTTTCTATTCCCTTACACAAAGAACTGTTCATGTAAACGTCTGCATCCATTAATGCCATCAGAATGATGCTGTTGAACTGCTTGTAATTGAAATTAAAGGAACCGTCAGCATTTTTAGCCCTAAAGGCAATATGCTTCCCATCCAACGCACCCAAGCTGCTGGGAAAATTTCTTTCTTTGCTAAATCTATCCGCAATTTTTAGCCATTCGTCTCTTGTTCATGGAGTTTCTAAATATTTATCCTTTAAAACCAGATAAATTGCGTCAATTGTTTCTGGAATAATCGCTGAAATTGACCAGACTGCTATTCGAAACGAATAGCTTAAGCTTTGATATGTTTCTCTTGTTACCTGAAATCGTAAGGTAAGCAGTAACCTGTAAAATTGAAAGCATTAACAGAATTTTTATGTTTTGTTGAAAACCTCCTTACCTAGTTCTGGCTGATATACATTCACGAAGAACAGTATCCTATCGTTTTATATGAGGCTCTACAGGATCTAACAACGCCTCAAAAGAATCCGAAGAGATTCTATAAAAGTACCGGAAATTGGCTGGATCTTCACTTCGCAATTCTTTAAATACCATGTTTGACATGCCCCAACCTTCATGATACGTCATATTCTGTCTAATCTGTACATGTGGAACTTCTTAAGTTTAAATTTGTGATTTGGTTTTAGCCAGGTTTTACTGACAAGTGCGACGTCTATGTTGATTGATGAAAGGAAATTCTCCAGTTCTTCCTTTTTGTTGACCACACTGATGGTAGCATTCCAGTTAGCAATTTTTAGTTTGTCGATGGTTGACTTACCCATGAATTTTTCTAATGGCAGCAAAGGCCTCGTTTGCTTCGTTACAGGACGATAACATATCCATTGCATTTGTCGCATTGGCTAATTGATGTTCTAGCTTCCTTAATATTTCGGTAAGCTTTTTAAAATCGAACATATTGTTAATGTCGTCCATTTCTTTCATGGACTCTTCCAAAGCGGAGTTTGCGGTTGGGATGTATCTTTTGGTGGCTGTTGTCTTCTGGTTCCTTGTTTGGACCAAGGGTGACTGGTCTGTTGTGTAGGAGGTGTCGTGCGTGGGGGTTCCACATGTAATTCCATTAATGGTTTTCTAGGTAGTTCGGGGTACTCTCTGGGATCATGAGTGTATACCCTCCTTGTTGAGTTTTGTTGCCAATGCTTTCAGCTTTGTTGCACCTTCTTAGCGTTGGCTTTTTCTACTGCAAATGTGTATCATGGGCACTCAGTCGATGTGCCTCCGTGGTTGCCATCACAATTACCACACTTTTTTGCCTGTTCCGTACAGTTCCACATGTTGTGATTTTTGGAGCAGTGATCGCAGACTGCTTTCGCGTGGCAGTATCTGCTACCATGGCCAAATTCCAAACAGTTTCCGCACTGCACGATATTCCTGGGTGCCCTGTATTTCTCCCAGTAGCAAGTGCTGTGTACAAGATGTCGAACTCTCCGTACATCTTGGAGAGTCGTACCGTTTTAAAAGATATTCTGTACTTTGGTACAGAATCGGTGCGTTGTTTTTCGCCTTATTGGCAAGCAGTCTACAAGCTTCCGGTTGTAGACCTTTGCTTTTTAGGTCCGCCAGGATCTCTTCGAGATCCAGCTCGTTGGTACCCTTTAACACGAAAGAGGTACGTTTAGTGTCCGCGGTGCCGAACGAATAGTATTCGATCTTTTTCGTATCGAAGTGTTGAATTATCCGGTTGTAGTCCTCTATCGACTCCACCATGACTTTGGTCTGGTTACCCAGATTTTTTATAGAAAAATGGTTGCTGTTTATTATCGCTTTTATATCGGTGACGGTGTCCATATAGTCCTTTGTTCCAATGAGTCCACGCTTCAAGATGATAGGGGTGGGCCTTATCTTTTTAGGTAGTGGTGCAGGTGGTTCTTTATCGGTCGTCTTCACGACCTCCCTTTGAAAACATTCAAAGCGGTTTCTTATAGGCAGAATGAAATTCTCTGGTTTTCGAATCCTCCTGGTAGGAGGGTTGGTAACTTCTCTGTTCCTCTTGGAAGTCTGTGTTTGAAACGGTAATTCCGCGAAGTCTATTAAAAGTCCGGCGTCCTTCAATGAGTGTTCGTATTCCAATGAGTGGGCCATCTCGGCGATGGTTTTGTTAAGTATTAAACAAGAAAGCAGGAGAAATCTCCAACGACATATCTAAAAATAAACAAAGTTAATAAATTAGTAAAACAATTTACTTACACGTTTATTTCTGAGGTTATGTCCTGTAGTTCGAAAAGTGAATTTGAGGTTGTTCCATAAACATTCATAGGATTTAAATTCCTAGATGAATCTTATAGTTGTTTCGGAATTCCACCTTTTCGCCGCCATAATCACAAAATAAACTTGGAAATATGTAAACAAACCAAAAACAAACGTACCTTCACGTATTTTCACTTGCCATTCCAATTTGTCTCTAAACGCTTGCCATGACTATTCACACGACTCAGCAAGCGACAAGTGCTTTGTTAAATTTTGTGAGGGTAGTCGACTTGTTTTGCGGTACTTTGTAGCTCTTGTTGGAGTCACGGAGGCATCTTTGATGAGTTTAGACAAATCATTGTTGCCTGCACCTCATTCGCTCATTATTGCAGCGTATCTCAGCTCGTCATGAGGTACTACTAATCTTTCGTGCTCTGTTTTGCGCCGTTTGCTCCTTTCACTACATTCCTTGAATTCCTTTGACGGACGACCAATTTTAGGAAGTCTCCAGACAGGAAGCGCTATTGTGTCTTTCGGCAAAGCGGCATTCTTTATAGCTTGCTGGAGTCCACTTAAGTTTGAAGTAATGTTTAAACGATTTTAAACTATCGCGAAGTAATTGAATTTTATCTTCGGAACATTTAGTGATTTCGGCAAGTCTTTTCTCAAGAAAGTCCAGTTTTTCGTCGATTTTTCTGAGTTCACACTGCTTTATGATATTAAACATATCTTCTCTTGACATAGTAATGGATGATTCAACACTACATTCTGTGAACAAACAAAATCTAGTGTTAATATCAAAACTTGCAAACCTCATCATATTTATAGGTTTTTTAATGGACAGGCGGAAGTTTTTTTTCTTCTAGTAATTCAAGTAGAAGGTTCATAGAATATGCTCACATAATATTTTCTATCGGATTAAGATCTGGTGATTGAGCAGGCCAAAATTTTTTCTTCCAAACTAACTGCTCTGCATATACCTTGCAAAGCTTGACGTGTGTTTGGGGTCATTGTCGTATTGAAAAGTAAATCCCCAACTAATTACACGGATCCCAGAAGCCAAAATATTCAGTAGTATTTTTTCATAATTCTCTCAATTTTAACAATATTCCCAAGAGGATATTGCCTCCAAGGGAAGGCACAAATAACGATTCCGTATTTTGTGATCTTCGTTGTTAAAAAATGTGTTGTCAGAGACGAAAAACTGTTTGTCAGCTATTAATAATAATATAAATATGATTATCAATAACGAGCTACAAGATACATTTAAATCTTAATGTATGGATTTCGCAATCCAATACGTTTAAAATTATAAACAATATATTTATGATTGAAAGTGCTTACTGTTCATTGATACTGATCATTAAGATTTAAATGTATCTTGTAGCTCGTTATTGATAATCATATTTATTGTATTTTCAAGAGCTAATAATTTTAATTAATATTAATAATAATAATAATATGGTTTATTGAACTAAATTAGTCGTTCTAAGTTAATAAAAAAGGTACACGTTCAGCAGGGTTGATTTTCAACGAGTACCCAGTGCTTCAGGGTAGAATCCTTAACTCTTCAATAGAAATTTCACTAGGCTTTCTGTGAAGGTGGTTTTGGTTTGAGTACAGATCCAAATGCTTGTTAAAAATTGTGAACGCCATATATTGGAACGAACCTTCGAATTTGGTTGTTCTGTGAATTGGGACTGCCAAACTTGAGTTGCTTCTTTCCAATTCCAAATGAATTTCCAATTCATCATGGGAGCCCATTTTTCTCTGATGCCAAGAAAAAGTTTGAGTTATGTATTTTGCCCCTTTTGTCAAACCAATTTTATCTTTTAGGGTCAAGTCCTGTTCTCTTAGTCTTCCTTGACAGCTTGTTTGTTTGATGCTGTTTTGCATGACTTAGACCAGATTATGGTTGGGTAATCGTTTCGGATGCATTGTCAGGTTCAGACACATGAAATTCGTTTCTTTCTTGTTCCAAGTCGTCCAACAAATAAATATTACCAGAAAAAAATCTGCTAGAAAGATTCCATATACCTACCTAGTACACATTTTATATGTACTACCTCTAAAACCTTCTTCTCTTCCCGAGAGTTTCCTAGCCAAGGAAGTAGTGGAATATTTTCTTCCATCAGATATTTTTTGATATTCCTGCCATTACCAAACCATTTTTCCATTTGGAGAAGCAATTTGGTCAGACCATATGACTGACACATGATGCTTGACTGTTTTTACAACACAGTCTGTGTGGGAGACGCCGCGCCGTACAAATTGCGCTGCGTCATCTAAAATTTGAAAAATGGACTTGCCACTGAAGCAAGCAAAAATGATTTTTATGTCCTTACTATGCAACAGTCTTCCATTATTAAATGTCTATGTAACCTTTTTTTCACCATAGCTTCTTCTTCCCGGGTTCTCTTTTTCACACTGACCGTCTGCACTTCTCTCCTTGTTGTCGACAGCTGCATCTTCCATCTACTACCTCGCTTGCGACCTCTAGCGAGCCTCTCTCGAAACTTCAACCCGCTAAAATATTTAAATTTGAAAACCTGTAGCCTGTAACTACAATTTCCCATAACATCCCTCCTGAATCTATTCTTGATCTGGGAAATTTCTCACTGCGTCCCCCCATGATGCTCCTTTGATTCCCATCTTCATTTGATGTTGTTGTGCCGTTGACTTCGAGACTGTTTTCGTTAGTTGGTCTGCGATATTGTCCTCGCTTCGAATGTATTCCAACTTGATCTTTCCTCAATATTTCTTTCCCATATCTTCCTGATTTAAACTGATCTCGTTTGGAGTTTGCTGGACGTTTATAGATAATATTCTCTTTGCCAATCCCAAATCTTTTATTTTGAACCGTTTTCCAATTGCCGTTTTGAAATTTATGATGTCCTTTGTTTTCCCGTAAATTAGGAGGTTTATACTTTGATAGGTAATCGTTGAACTCGTTGCTGGTGTATTCGCCCCCGTTGTCACTTCTTATGGTTTTTATTTTCTTGTCAAACCTTCTTTCCACTGTTCTTCTGAATTCATCAAATTTTTTCAAGGCTGCATCTTTCGTTCTCATCATGAATACTTCGGTGTAACGTGAATAGTCGTCCGTGAAGGTTTTTACATATCTGTTTCCTCCCTTTGACGTGGGGGTTGTCGGTCCCATCACGTCGGTGTGTATTAACTTCAAGACTTCCTTTCTTCGACTTTCGGTTTTCTTCGGGTAACTCTCCTATTTTATCTTTGACGTTTCACATACGTCACATTTTGTTTTGTTTTCGTTTTCAACTCTCTCGACCATTTCTCCACAATCCTTTAACAGCCTTTGTACATATCTTTCGTTGGTATGACCTAATCGTTGGTGCCCTAGTTTTTCATTGCCTTTCGTGATATGATACGAGGTTGGTTTTGTTATGTGTTCCTCCTTTATCGTATACAAATTTCTCTCCCGTTTGGATCTAAATATTGTTATATCAGGTTTGGATGTAAAGCTTTGTATAAAGACGATTTTGTCCTTCTCCTTAAACTAGCTTCATCTAACAGCAAGTGGAAAGGGGCCCAGTTTGTATGTTAGGAAATCCTCCAGTTGTTCGTCCGATTTCAACATCTGTTGATATAGGGTGTTTGGAATTACAGTATAACAATGACTGGGAACGAAGTTGTTGCCCGAAGACTGGGGCTGGAGAAAGGCCACCAACTCTTTGGCACTAGATGCCCTGTTGAAATTGGTAGCATGCTCATGCAAGAAGGGCTGCATGGAAAACTATGGTTATCGACGTGTGGGAGCTGTGAAGGGAACTACTCCAAAACCGATCCAACCCTCGTAGATGACGACGACGTTTCCTTAGCTGAAGAAGTTGAACAGATACGTTTGGAAGGTAATTGTTACTATTAACTTAATTTCTTTTGCGATTTGAATGAATGATCAGCAGATATAGAATTGTCACCATGATGAGTATGTTTATTATATGTATGTTCGTCTGTTTTCAGAAAAGGAACCTAGCGGCGGCAGCCGAGAAAACATCTCAGGATCTGCTGCAGAACATCCACCCGAAATGCAGCCCTCTACATCCGATGACCCCCATTCTGGTCCGTCCGGCATCAAGAGAAAAAAGACGACGATGTAGAGGTATGTATAGATAGTATGTCCGTCTGTACGAACAGTGTAGATTTATTAAAGTACTTGGGACGTTTCATGAATGTCCATGGAAGGTGAGTTTGACACAACTCTGTGCTTCCTTAGGACGTCCATTTAATTAATCAATTAAATTAAATTTGGAATTGGATTTATTTTATAATTATTTTGGATTGCATTCTCAAAAATGCGATAATTTGGTTCTGGAGGTTAATTTTTGTTTTATATTGTTTTTCCCTGAAAATGACACCGTAATTATGTTAATTGGATTTTTATTTTCATTTGCAGTAGGTTGTCATCAACGCGACCCTATGGGCCTTGTTTTGTTCAGCCTTACTATTAATCGTAAGGTTTCTAATATTGAGGATGGAATGATAGGATGAAAATCTGATGATGATGGTGAAATCGGTTTGAAAATCAATCCCAGCAAATGTGAAGTTTTTTCTGTTCTTCAAGGATCTTATTCCAGGATTTCGTGTTTAATAAAGCTAGTAAATGCTGGGATCGCATGCATTTATGCTTTGTACAGAGCACCAAAATAAAGGAATTTTTAAACGAATTTAGGTAGGTATGTTATATATTTACTTCGGAATCTGAAGATATCTATTATTAATATGGCGTATTTGTCTTATGTCCGATTTCTTGACCTCTTCAATGTCGATGGTATAAGTAGGTATAACCAATCAAATTTTTTATTTGTTATTACGAATTTAAATTGCGGTTGTCTGATTGGTCACTTGATTAATTTGATTGGTTATACTACTTATCCAATAGATATCTCAAGGTGGAGAAATCGGGCGATAATGAAACAACATTCTAATCTTGATGAAATTTTTTGAATCCCAATGTAGGTACCACAGTCATCAAAGCGACTGCGAAAAATACTTGAGAGCTGCTCAATTACCTGCTTTGCCCCTACCAATGTTGCATCATCTGAACACTTGAAGAGGGTTGATCTCCAAGTTCAATTATGAATCGGAAATAACATATCTCCACAAGAATGGGGTTGGAAATAACCGGCCCCAGAGAATATAAGGACTGTTCACGAAATAAAGTAGCCACAGAAAATTTCAAAAATAATATATGTACTTAAATTTTTTTTATAATTTTTCGAGTAATTACAACTCCTTACTACATATTAATACGCCTACAAATTTTTTTAGTTTCATAAATTATTTTAAATTAACAAAGTCTCGCACTTTTTTCGGAACACTTGCAATTAGGGCTCGAACAGATGTTTTTGAGACTCTTTAAGATGCTGCGTTCCAAATCTTCTTAAACTTGTTCAAGTTTTTAGAAACTGCATCTTTTTTCAACAAATCGCACTTGATATTAGCCCAATAACTTTTAAAATGGCGGAGCTCCGGGGAATTTCGTGAATTCATTTCCTTTGAAATGAATTCGATCTTTTTCTTATAGAGTAAATTCAGAGTGGCTCGAGCATAGTATGCTGTCGCTAAATCTGGTCAAAATATTAGAAAAAGTTCATGATTTCGATAAAGCGTCAACCCAAGCTTCTTAATACACCCTTGTCGGTAATTTTCGCCGTTGATTGTGCCAGACGTAAAAAAACTGGAACTTTTTAAGCAACAACAGCAGATAGCTTGCCACACTAAGATTATATCGCCAAATTTTTCAATTCTCATGGATTTTTCCTCACCGGGAACATCCTCGCAAGCTTCTAATGTGTAGAATTGGGGCCTTGGTAAAGTCCGCATGTCCTTTTTGACATAAGTTTTATCGTTCATTAAAATGCATCCGCTGCGATTTTTGGAAAAAATTTGTTTAGTGAAACAGCACGATATTTTGTCTTTTCCAATTGAACAGCGCTTCATTTCAAAATTTTTTGTATTTAGGGGTTAGTAAGTTATTTCTTTTTTATGGTTCTGAAAATTTTCTACTGGAGGTTCTTAATTTCTTAGCCACATCTCGTGTTGATGTCGATCGATTTTTGCGAAATTCCAAAACAATCTTACCGTCCAATATCGGATCCACACAGCCTTTTTTGCGTCTTCTTTCTAACAGATTCTCAATGGTAATGTGTTCCCCATACTTTTTAATAACATTTGGAACATAATCTTTCGACACATTGTACCGTTTTGCAATATCGTGTAACGAAATGTGTTTTTCTTTGCAAGAAATTTCGATAATAGATTTACTAACTGCAGAACTTATCGTCTGCATTGTTAATTCTTCGACTTTTAAAAACTAAATTAATTTTTATATGAAAATTAAAATATTAACTTATAACTCAATGCCAAAATCGATATTTATTTTTTATTTTTTTGTTGCAAAAAAATTAATTTTCTGTGGCTACTTTATTTCGTGAACAGTCCTTATTAAAAACCTTTGTTGTAACTGCCGAAAAGGATGTGGCTCAGCTTATGGTTGTAGAAAAAGTGGGCTGAAGTTTGTGGTGGTCGCAATGGTAACAGTTGCCTGAATTCAGCACCGATTATCCTAAAGAAATTCTAATTATACAATTTCTGTTGTAAAAGGTAAATTTTGATTCGCTGAAAAAAATGGTTCATCATATTGATGAAAAGTTATATCATGTATCAACGCAAAAATGATGAATTTGAAAAAATTAATTTTTGTTTCAGATATAGACTAGGAGCAGAGTAACAAGTAGTTATTGTTCCATTTAAGGAAGAACTCATACTGGCGAAAAACCGTACCAATATGCTGTTTGCAATGTTAAATTTTCACAAAAGAGCAATTTAAAGCCGTTGGCTGATCCTTGAGTTAAACCACTGACATACAACCGGCCCTAAGAGATATCAAAAACAAGCTAGAACCGACTGTGCCCTACTACTGAGAACAATGACAATGCGATGCGAAGGTAATTTAAAATTTTGGGTAATCCATACGGTTACTAGTTGATTTGTAATAAATGAATAACCAACACATTTGGAGTTTCATTTCTGTATTTAAAAACAATATTACAGTCATAAAAATCATCAAAGTAAAAATCTAGCGCAAGGCGTGGTTGAAATTCAAGTAGGCGCTACTTAGTGATCCTCTGCTGCTTTCTGTGCCGCGCAACCTCCTATGCTTTTTACGCGTTTGTCTTTGGTAGCCTTCATTCTTCAGCGATGTTGCGAAAAGAAATTGGTGCCATCCGAAATGGCAATTAACGATCGGTTATGTTTCAAATGACTCTTCACTAAATGGCCCGAAGTTAAAGCTGCTATCAGTGATAGTTCACCAGCCAACACTGTGCCACAAACAATACGAGCAAGTTGATTTGCATTTTCTCCGGGAACGACTTTATGTGAACCTTTTACTCCTAATATGTCTAAACAAGCTGATTGAGCAGGTAACCCAGTACCTCCTCCCACCGTTCCGACTTCAATAGAAGGCATAGTGCAGGTTATATATAAATCTTCACCACGATCACCCCAATGTTCCATAAGGGTCATGCAATTACTACTACAAACGTTTTGTGCGGGATCTTGCCCGGTGGCAATAAAAATGGCAGTCACTAAATTTGCAGCATGTGCATTGAAACCTCCTATACTACCAGCTACAGCTGAACCTATTAAATTTTTTACAGTGTTCAATTCGACTAAAGCACCGACAGAGGTTTTCAAAATTGAAGATACAATATCGCCTGGCACAATTGCTTCACACACAACCGACTTGCCTCTGCCTTCGATCCAATTAATAGCTGCAGGTTTCTTATCTGTACACGTATTACCGCTAAGACTTAAAATTTCCATATTTAAAAACCGAGATTGCATCATCTTCAACGAAAGTTCCGTTCCCTTAGAAACCATGTTCATTCCCATTGCATCACCAGTTTTGGCAACAAATCGTATATACAAAAGTCTTCCCACAATTCGTACATTAACGCTTGTTAACCTTGCAAATCGACTACCAGCATCAAAACTATTTTTTATAATATCAAAATTTTCTGGTTCTTCTATCCAAATCTTTGCGGCACTTGCTTCTATAACAGAAGGAAATCTGACGACAGGTCCCCTAGTCATACCATCGCCAACTACTTTGCTGGTGATACCGCACTTCAATAAAGCTCTGCTTCCTCTATTCGTACTTGCTACAAGACAACCTTCCGTTGTAGCAAGTGGGACATGAATTAGTTGGCCATCTAAGTGGAGGGGTCCAACAATACCGACAGGAACAGGAACATAACCGATAACATTTTCACAACAAGCACCCATTATTTTACTGTAATCGTAATTTTTGAACGGCAAATTTGTTAACGAACCTATGATATTTCTTCTAATTTCTACTCCACGTTCCAGATCACCAACGGCTTTTTCTATCTGATACATAGAAATATATTTGTGCTTTACCAAGAGCATAACTTCTTCGTCGCTTAATTTACTAGCATCCAAATCCAAGTTATATATTTCCAAACAATCATTTAAATCTCGAAGTTGTCGAGGAGTTTCTCCTGAAAGAAGGTTGTCTTTGCACTCTGTTTGGGTTTCTTGATTTTGGTGAATTTTCGTGTCGTCCTCTTGTAAAATATTGTTGGTTCTTTGTTGTATAATATCTTGATCGTCTTCCTCATTTTCGAAAAGTACAAATTTTGCAACTAAAGCTAAAAATATCGTTAAAACCATTATGTGGGCGGTACTCAAGGTCATCCATTTTGAAATATTTTGATACAGTAAGGCGCTTTCTATTTTAGTTAAATTAACTGTAGGCATCTTATTTTGTTGGTAAAACCATCGGCTGTGGAAGTGAATTATAATTAGTTCTACGGACATAATCAGCTTCACTCTTAGCACAACAGGATTTGTTTTTTCTTCCTCTTCCGATATATTATTTTTTCCACATGTATAGTCAGTTTTGTGAAAGTTCATTATTAGCGCCAAAGAAGCTGGATAAAAAGTCATAAAAACTGCGTAGTTCACTACCACTGACAACAGCAAACTGTAAGACACCACTTCCAGATGACCGACTCCCGATAATGTTCCCATTCCTATTACCAAAACTTCCACTAATGCATCCAACGTCATGGTGGGTCCGATTCGTGCCATTCCAGTACCGATATTTTCGTTAACATTGTTATGTGACGCAAACGCAAATTTCGCTAATTTTCCAGCCTTCGATAGATGAGTTACAAATAAAAAACAAAGTAAAGTGTTTTTGAGACTTGCTAAGTCGGAGTACATCATGTTGATTATTGTCGAAGTTAATAAAAAACTTAAAAGAACTGACAATAGGCTGGCAATTCCTAGAACGTAGTATTTTCCCATTTTTAATAACTTTGAAAATTGGAAACAGCTGTAAATGACAGCAATGCATTGTATTAGTATGGTTAGTGCAAAATCTGCATTATGCTCGACCACATAATTTGGTTTCGGTAACGGATGCTGTTTTTCCATACTCAATAAGCAAGTGGTTACAGTTAACATTGCCATGATTATTTCCCAAGGGTGCGTGGCACAAAACCCACCATAAATATGAAACAGTTGTGCTAGCATTTTCTTGATGTAATTTCCTGAAATAGTATTTTGTTTAATTAGAAATTTCTAGAGACTTATCAATCGAACTTACAGTCAAACTTATGGTACACCCACCTATGATGGTATGATCTTCTTTAGCTTACTTTTACTTCGAATTGTATAAAATTTCGAAATAATAATTATGTTTTATTACATCATTCGAGGTTAACTTTCAAAAATCACGATAACCTAGCGATAACCGCTGACAACTTGAACCTACCTACTCATTTATTAGATGGCGTTACCAGTATTATACAAAAATAAATTATTTATGTAAATCTACTGTCTTTGCTGGCGCAGTTTCTAAAGAAAACTAAATAATGTTTCATTCAAGTGCTATCGAAGGGATTGAAATAAAGGACGAAAGACAGGGTTGTGTTTTTGACGATTCAGAAGAAACAGGTTAGTCTGATATTTTAATTGCCCCGCAATTTCAAATTCAACATTTTCATTTTTCATCATTTTAGAAAAATGTTATTCAAGTAAGAGCATAAAAATGGAAGAATATGAATCCGACTTGGAAGAAATCCATCATTGTTCGGTGGCAGTCAGAAAACTTCTCGATACTCAAAATGTATTAAAACAAAAAAAAGTGACAAAACCATCTACCTGTGACAAGTGTAATTTTACAATCTCGCATAAAAGTTACCGGTCATTTAATACTTGCGGAACTTGCAATTTAATTAAAAATAATTTAGTAGCTGGACTCGAAGATAATTCTGGGAAAAATCTTACACGAAAGGAAGGCTTTCGAAGGTACTTAAAAAAGCAATTCTTTTGTGAAGTTTGTGATTATAAATGTACAAGAAATAGTTCGTTGCAAGTTCATTTGAGGATTCACAGTGGAGAAAAACCGTTTTCGTGCAAAATTTGCGACTATAAATGTACAGATAAAAGAAACTTGCAGCGTCATTTGAGAATTCACACAGGAGAAAGACCGTATTTGTGCAATATGTGTAATTATAAGTGCGCAGACAAAAGTTCTCTTCGAATACATTTAAGAATACACACCGGAGATAAACCATTTGTATGCGAATATTGTGATTACAAGTCCATCGATAAGAGAAATTTACGTCGACATTTAGCAATTCATACAGGAGAAAAACCTCATTCGTGCGAAATTTGTAATTACAAAACTGTTAATAAAAGAAATTTGCTGCGACATTTAAAGGTTCACAAGTAAGAAAAACTGATTTATTACTATTTATTTTAATTTGAAAAAATAGTAAAATATTTATGAAGAAAATTATCCAAAATAAACAGATTTTGTAATATATTTTAATCTAACCGTTAAAGCCTTTTCAGACTAAAGAAAAGATTGTTTACGATAACTTGAATAACGTAGACATCATACGACTTTTCGTTGAACCGGAGGGGTACATAATAGTCAAAACAGGCTTTTAGGATCAAATAGGAAATACATAAATAAATTTTATGTCAAATAGAATATTACTAAAATAAACCTGTCAAACTAAAAAAATAGGGCTTAACTTATGCAAGTTCATCATTTTCCAAGAAACTCAGAAAGCGCAAGAATTGGATGGAAAATACCCGGCAAAATAATTGGATTATCTCAAAAGGTAATTTTCTTCGCAACATAACATATTATGTTTATTAACTTAAATGTAATTCAATTATAATCTCTTTTTGTAGGTTTACTTTGAGAAATGTCGAGGAGTAAAAGACTTGTCCACGATGCAGTTCCTACGCTCTTTGGCGTTATTCCGATACTAAATTCTCTAAAACATTTAGATAAACCGAAAACATCTATAAACGAAGCCCGGAGAAAAATACAGTTAATTCAAAAAGGTACTCAATTTGCCCTTTATAGAGATTATAAAAGATAATTTTTTATAATAAAATGAAAATAAGATTTTGTTGGGCAAAGCCGTGAAATTGTGACTTCCATTTTTTGATTTTTAAAAGCAAATACAAATCAATTTGAATATTCACGTTTTCATTAAAATTCAAAATTTTACATTTTGAAAACTATATTATACTTATTATTGTAGTTATCAGTCCTCATTAATACATGTTTGTTTTTGACTTCTACAATTTATTACACTTTTCCATTTTCACAGTTTTGCATGAGTCGCTGCTATCCTGACAACTTCCCTCCATATCTGCCTGTTCCCCGTCTCTCTTTTCCATTCATATACTCCCATCGATGTCAGGTTGGTTATCACTTGATCTCTCCATTTGATTTTCGGTTCCATCCTTTTTGAGGTTTCTCGTGTTTTCTTAAATAATTCAGCTAATCTCTTTCGGGTTCTTGCCAGGATGATTATCTGTCCTTCTTTCATGATTAGTGATTTCTTAACATCTAGCTCATTTAATGTTTCTTCCATAGCTATGTTGAACAGAGCTGCCGATAGGGCATCTCCTTGTCTCACGCCACTGTTTATTTCAAAAACACTCTGTTTCGCCTTCTTCTGTTCCGACGTAAGCTGTGGTATTATCCATCGTCATCTTATCCAAGGGATAAATATCTCGAATATTTTGTGTACACTTTTTGGAAATCATAAAAATGTTTTAGATTGGAACTAGTTTGGAAATCAAAAGAGGATCCAGGCAGGGCCGAATTAGGTCTTACTTGGGCCTTAGGCTATGACAGTTTGAGGGCCCACCTTAAGTAAGGTCAAAGAGTTTGTATACATACTCTTTGGTAAGGTAACAAATTTTTATTTTTTGGCAACCTTTTTTTTAACAAAATTTAGACTAACAACTAGTAAAATCAGAATAAAATCTTTTTTTTTATTCATTTGATAATTTTTTTTGATACTGAAAAATAAGTGGGGACCATATTTAAGGGCCCCCAATGAGCTTGGGCCCTCAGATATAGCGTAACCAGCCTTACGGTTAATCCGGCCATGGATCCAGGCAAAGTTCATCGAGAGGGTAAACGAGGAGTAGTGAGGAGGGGGTAAATAAATATATTTTGATAAGAATTTAAGTATATTTTTGAAATTACAAAAGAAAGTAGTAAATTTTGTTGGTTTTTGATGAGCCATGAAGAGGGGGTTAGATTGCCCCGTTGCCCTCTCCCCGTTCCCAACATTCTTGGTGGGAAAACTTAGAATATGGAAAATTATATTATTTTAGGAAATTGAGAAAATCTCAGGAAATCTCAGAAAATTGGAAAGGGTAAAAAATAAAACTTATCTCGATCATTCTTAAGATTTTCTAATATAAGATTTTCCTTCTTTTGTATTTCACGATTTACCCTCGGTTTTCCTGCAACAAACTACGGAGAAATCATCAAAATATTCTTATGTACTAGTGAAGAGAAATCTGAAGATATTCGAGGAAATTCCAGAAAATCTCAGGATTTTAGAGTCTTAGAAAATTCCTGGAAATTTTAAGAATTTCAAGATAATCTTATGAAATTGTAAGACATTTTAGTAAATAGGAAATTCAAAGAAATGTAAAAGAAAATGTTTTCAATTTTTCCATTAGTTTTGAATATGACGATTTCCAGTTGGTTTTCCACTTACTAGGAGATGACCACTTAGCGGCATTTTTGTAAATTTGGCCACTAATGGTGCTGGAAGGTCAGCCTTCCAATAACAATTTCCCAAAGTTGTAGAGAGAGATGGCCAGAAGTTTTCGAGAAAATCGAGTTTTAAAATATTCACACCGAGGTATAAAGACTAGAAATATAGGAGTTGGCAGTTACGGTACAGTAATTTATTATACTGCGATAAGGAAATGTAGAAAATCGTAGGATATCTTAGGAACTCTAGAAAATCCAAAGAAATCTCAGAAAAATCTAGAAAGTTTTAGGATCTTAGAACATCTTGTAAAATGGAAAATCCCAGAAAATGTAGAAAATTCTAGGATATTTTTAGAAATCTAGAAAATTGAAAAAATAAAAAAGCTCATCTATAGCTTTCTTAAGATTTTCTAATTTTCTTGTATTTTCTATTTCTTAAGATTTCCTCAAATTTCCCTTCAGTTGTACACAAGAGCAGATTTAGGATAAATTCATGGGTGAGGTAAATGAGGCTGGGGAGGGTAAATCCATATTTTTTTGACAAGAATTTTTATATAATTTTTCAATTTTAACAAAATTTAGTAATTTTATTGGTTTTGATGGGGGGGGGGCAGTTACCCTGTTACCTCCCCTTTGTTGGAAATCATTGGAATTCTTTGAGAATCTTTGGAATTCCGAGTCCTGGGTACAAAATTATTTTCAGATATTTACCCCTTGTCTTTATCAGTCTGATTAGCTTGGGATATTTTCATTCTTTCCATTGCATTGTGACTTCGTCCTTTAGGCTCAGTTCCAATTCAGTTCTTTCTGTGTATCCTTTTCTTATTTCTGCGTTATTTAATTCTTCTATAGCTAATCTGTTTTTCTTTTGTTTGGATGGGGTAATACTTTGTTGGCTTATTATTTCTTCTTGCGATCACCAGGAAGTGGTCTGAGTCTGCATTGGCGCCTCTGTACGTTCGTACATCTGTTATCTTGTTTTTTTGCCGTTTTGTTATCGTCCTCAGTATTACCTCCCGGTCAACTCCAGGTAATTTTATGTAATTTTCAGTGTTATTCGACAAAAAAAAAACAGGGTTACGGGCACATCTGAGACAAGCCCAGCAAGCTACCTCAGATGTAAAACAACTAATATGCTCAGTGCTCACAGTAATAGTGACTTCGGCTCCTTCGAAAGAAGATAGTCCGAGGTCAAGGCAAACTGGAGCTTATCCTAGCCTAAGTGGAAGAAGAATCTTGGATCGCTTTTTCTTTAAGTGTGAGATCGAAAAAATCTAGAAACGAAGTGTATAATGAGTCGGCATAAAGTTGCAGCTCTCACGACTAGTAATATTTGTATTATATGAAATAAAACTGGAATTATTTTTTCATTTTAAACAGCTTTTCTGATTGTTTATATTTTAAGTCAGGGTATTTTTTAAATTTTCAATTTCTAGAGCTTTGTAGACCCAGAGCTGAATCAACGATCGTTCTCCATATTCTTCTGTGCATTCAAACTTAAAATTCTCTGCTCACCATGTCTTTCCATTGGGACTTCGGTCTTCCTATCTAATTTGGACATTTACTTTATATGTCCTAACTGATTTTCTTGCCCTTATTTCTGTTTTCCTTGCACTTATCCGTTATCTGTACTCATAAATAAAATATAACTGCTGCTACGTTTTCAAACGTAATGCTCGGTTAATTTTATGAAACCGGGCTTTAGAGAAGTTAATAGGGAAAAAATTTGCAATAATACAATGTAAACAGATTTTTTAAAATTAAATTAATAAAATTTGTTTAAAATTAAATGAGCATTTATTACCGCAATTTGAAATAAAAACTCTGCAATGCTGTAAATTTATTGTGGGAATCTTGTTAATCCATTCGTGACTGGCAGCAGAGATAGGAATTCAGGATTAACTTGGTTTGAAATAATCACAACTGACTTTAATTTAAAATCATAATGATTTACTATAAAATTACTTTTTTTTCGTTTCTGCTATGAATTTTCAAATGCCGCTTCAAATTACCACTTTCGACAGACCTAAAGCTGCAAAATTTACAATGGAATGGTTTTATTCCTGAATGAACTTTTGCATGTCTATCTAGACTGCCTTTTTCAATAAATTGTTTATTACAAACTTCACACGTAAAAAATGTTTGTTCGTGAGTGTGAAGTTTTATATGCTTCACTAAACTGCTTTTATCGGCGCTTCGATACCCGCACACTTCGCACCCGAACGGCTTTTCACCTGTGTGAGTTCTCAAATGCCGCTGTAGATTATTTTTGGTTACAGTTTTAAAATCACAAATTTCGCATGCCAGCGTCTTTTCTCCATGAATTTTCAAATGTTTTTTCAAGCTACTCCTGTCGTTCGACTTGTAGTCACAAATTTCACACATGAAAGATTTCTCGTCGTTGTGAAGTTTCTCGTGCCTAATTACACTGCTCTTGTCCGCAGACTTATAACTACAGATTTGACAAGAAAAGGGTTTTTCGCCTAAGTGCATTCTTAAGTGCCGGTGTAGATTTGTACTAATCGCAGTCCGATAGCCACAAATCTCGCACACATAAATTTTTTCTCGTTCTATTTTCACCTCATGTTCTTTCGGCTTGTGAGTTTTTAAATGTTTGTATAAATTACTTTTCAACGCTGTTCTAAAACTGCAGATCTCACATTCGAAAGGTTTCTCTCCCGAGTGAAGCTGAATGTGTCGTCGAAAACTACCACTATCCCCACATTTGTAACTGCAGGTGTCACACACAAAAGGTTTTTCACCGGTGTGAATCCTTATATGCCGTCGTAGGCTACTCTTATCTGCACATTTGTAACTACAAGTATCACAACCAAACGGCTTTTCATTTGAATGAACTCTTAAATGTCGCAGTAAATTTGTATTGGTTGATGTTCCGTAACCGCAGGTCCCACAAAAAAATTTTTTTTCCCGTTTAATCTTCACGGGTTCTCTACGTTGATGAATTTTTAAGTGTTTACTTAGATTACTTTTTAACGCTGTTCTAAAGTCGCAAATATTGCATCCAAATGGTTTTTCACCCGTATGAGTTCTTATGTGTCGTAGTAAACTAGAATTGTCTGCACTTCTATAGTTACACACTCGACAGGCAAATAATTTTTCTAACAACATTTCTTGGTGGATTTTTAAATGTTTTTGAAAATTACACTTCGAAGCAGTCTTCAGTCCACAAATTACACATTCATATAGTTTATCGCTGGCATGAACTCGCAAATGGACTTTTAGATGAAAATTATTAGTAGTTTTATAATCACATAAATGACACGAAAACGGTTTTTCATCCGAGTGAATCCTCAAGGAATGTCGTTGTAAATTATTTGAATTTGAAGTTTTATAGTTGCAAAATTTACATGCCAACGTTTTGTCACCGTGAATTTTGTAATGTTTATATAAATTACTTTTCAAGGCAGTCTTAAAATCGCAAGTTTCGCATTCAAAAGGCTTTTCACCACCATGAAGTCGGACATGTCTTTGTAAGCTACTTTTGTCTGCCGACTTATAATCACATACTTCACATTCAAATGGCTTTTCGCCTGTATGAATTCGTACATGACGTTCAAAGTGACTTTTGTATGCAGTTTTGTAATTACAAGTTTTACACTCGAAGGATTTGTCTATGGTAAAATTTATATCTTCCAGTAAATTATTTGGTACATCGATAACCTCACATCCAACCAGAGCAGTTTCACAGTCGATAGTTTCATCCTCTTCTTTAATGTTTACAGAAAATTTTAAATCTTCCAGCTTACATTTGAATTCTTCCAGTTTAATTTGTCCATCAAATTTTCCGATATCTAAAAAATATTTTTAAACTTCTAATGGTATCCGGACAAACAGTAAATTGGTTACGGGTTACCTGATGGATTAGCAATATATTCAAAGTTCTCTTCTTTTATATTTACTCCTTCCAAAATTAAGCACTCTGTATTTTCCATGTTATGAACAATTTATTATTGTTTACCAATCCAAAAAATAATTATTTTAATCAAATTGTCATCAATGAATGTAATCTGCGCATGCGTTATCGATCAGATAAGGCTTGCGCTACATAATACATATAAGGTAATAACGCTCCGCGTCGTGCCAATATAATTCTTTATATTAAAAAGTATATAGATTTAAGAATTGGTTTAAAAAGTCAGTTTTCAGATGTAAATTTATAATGTACAAATATGTTGTGCATGAACTTTTGGACTAATTCTAAAGGCTGATCCCAATAACAAAATAGTGGAAATGCCTTTCTACTTCTATTTTATCGTCTTGATAGGCCAGACGGTAGGTCATACCTTAGTTGAAAAAAAATGAAAAAAGGGTGAGGTCCTTTCATTGCACTCCGTTTGGGCTGACCTCTGCGATTATCCCTAATGTGGATAACTCGGGCAAGCTTTTTTTTGGTAGTCGGGCCTGCGTACGCGCTGACCCGGTTTAAAACAAATGAAAAAAAATTTAGTAGAAAATCCGAGGAACAGAAAATGTAGAAAATCAAAAAATTTCTTAGGAAATCATAGGAATACTGCAAGATGAGTTTTTTTAAACTTCTTTGTACATAATTATTTCTACAACCAGGTTCCAAGTCGCTCCCTATCTCATGAAAATTATGGAGAGCTAAGTACTTCGACGATATAGGACTCCAGGTGGACGATCGGGTAGCCCAGGGAATATCGCCATTACAAAGGAAACCTCAGAACTTCATAGAGGGTATTGCTTCCTTCCTAACGATCCTAGACGGTTGAAAGTGGGATGCTTGAGTTCAATATAGCCAATGAATCCTGGCGATTCATATAATCCCCCAGAGACCCCTGCACTCCGACAGGGTGACAGTATGGTGTACAATTTCAAAAATTGGGATCATCGGCCCTTACGTTTTTGAAGAAAATGATCGTCATTTCTGCACGTTGCCTGACCATGATCCAGCTGGAGCTGGAAGACGTCTGGTTTCAGCAGGACGGCACCACAGCCCACACAACAAGGGTTTGCATGGCCTTTTTGTGGGACATTATTCGCCGGGGGCGTCATCTTCCTAAAAGGCGATTTGAACTGGCCAGCTCGCTCTCCTGATTTGACCCCTTGTGATTTTTTCCTGTTGGAATACTTAATCCTTGGTTTACAACGATCGTCCCAGGATCCTGGAAGCCCTCAAACACTACATTGGAGCCCAAATCGCCGAAATTCCTGTGGTAATACTTCAAAGAATGCACGAAAACCTCAGAAAAAGGCTTACTCCGTGTTGCTTACTGCAGCTTCTTTAGTCTCCATCCAGCTCTGGGCGTACTACACATAGAAGTACTGGCCAGAGAACGACAGACTATCTACGCTGGGGGGAAAAGATCAAAAGGTGGAGGCCAGGAAAATCATGTACCGAAGCTGGCAAACCCAGTGGAACAACACCTCATCAGCAACGTGGAAAAATAGGTCACGAGAAGGCACGCAATGTGGGATACCACCTTACACAGGCGCTAAGCGGATATAGGTGTTTTTCAGCATACCTTTACAAATACCAAAAGAACGACGAGATATGCTTTTCTGCAAAGAAGTTGATACACCAGAGCACACTACGATACAGAAGGAAAACCTGATAGACCTAATGCTGGATAGAGATGAATCATGGTGACTAATAAACGACAAGATCACCACGATCATGAAATCTAAAAAAGAAAACGAAAGACAAGTCCAGTAAAACGACAAAACCCTAAGATGAAAGACCCAGAAGAGGGGCAAGTGGAACGTGGCTCGTGTCCGGAAGAAATGCTTAGAGATACCCGGCGCGAACCATGGAGTGGGGTAGGTATTTTACTTCTTAGCAAACCTCTCCTGTTAGCTACAATAATTCTCTGGTGCCAAATAAGAAAGACTTAGTTTTGATTTTTACTCAACGGGAAGTCTATTTTGAATCTTTTGTTTTATATTATTATTCTTCTTCAAGTTCCATACACTATACACTGCGTAGGCGATCACTTGACTGAAGGCAAAGTGACGTACTAGGGAATTTAGTTAATGGGGTGGTTTCCCGTTGCCTTCCCCATAGCCCACAGATCTATCTTGGGCTTTTAGATCACAGCAGTGTATTCGGACGCGACCAGGATTTGAACCGCGGTTACCCGCTTCCCAGTCGGCCAGTATAGTCTTTACTCCATACTGCTGGTATTATTAAGGACTAACTATAATGTTTTTTGTTAGTATGATTTATAACATAAAATGATCTATTTTAATGTCGAGAATAATTTCATCCCAAACAAAGACGTTTACAGTATAAAATGACATTAACCACTTTCAGACTCGAGTTCTTTTTATTTTGCATCAGAAAATTCATATTGTATTACCAAGATTAGCCACGTGGATGCCGGAGTAGGAATTTCTTAGAGTCTCGCCTGAAACCGACATTAAATAATGCCAAATGTCATTAAACAAAAACATAAAATACATTGGTATGGAAAATAAAAAGGATACTATCTACTTTTTTCTTTGCGTCTTTTCTGGTTGAAGATAATATGTTTCCTCCTCCATTTTTCTTTTTGCGGAACAATTTTCTTGGAATTGCATAACAACCAAGTTGAGTAGCAAGCTTTTTGAACTCTGTAAGGTCTAATTTCATATCATTAATATCTTTGATTAACTTTTTAAAAAATATAGCCTTATAAGTTTCAACATCTACAATATTTTCTTCGACATTTTCTTTCTTGTCGAAGTCTTGTTTAATACAAAAATTTTCAGATTCTTCATCTAAAACAGAGAATGTTGATTTTTCCTCGTCTATATTGCCCAATTTATAAGTCGTACCTTGCCTATCTTCATCGACACAAAGTGGACAATATATACGAGTAGTTTTATCTTGACTTGGTACTCCAGATAGATGAATCTTCCCGATATGCTTATTTTTCGCAGAGGTGTTATTATCATTTTTGAAGGAATGATGACAAGTAGCGCTAAAAGAAAGAATTAGTTCAACTTTAATGCTAACATGTACGTGCAAAAATAAACTTACCTTTCCATCGTACCTGTAGTGAAGTCACCTATAAACACCTAAAACAATCACTACAAACAAGTTATTTATATAGTAGCAATAAAGATTGCTATTTATTTTTATAGTTATGGGAACAACAGTAAAATAAAATAATTTCACTTTGATTCGAGAGGTTATAACAACCAAATTAACAACAGAAGTAGAAACAGAAGTAAAAATTTCGTTTGATTTAAAAGGCGGCAGATAAAATTTTGACACTTAGTACCAACCGCACCAACAGTTTGGCACTAATGTCAAAATTGTTTTGATTACTTTAACCTCACTAATACGTAATAGTTCAAAAATATTATTTATTGGTTTTCTGATTTTTACAAATTGAAGGCATGGCTGGTGTAAGCTTGCCGATGAATCAAAATAAAAATGGAATTGCAAAATTTTCAGACAACAACACATATCAACTGCATTGCATAAAAGATATTTTCGATGGTTTTCAAGATGATTGCGAAAACTTTTTAAGGAAATTTGTGGAAAAGAACGACATCACTTTTAGCTGCTTCAAACAAATTTGGTTGGAACATTCCATGTGGGAACTTTTCGAGTAAGTTTCTGTCCGTAAAATCTCATTAACGTAACGTATGTTTTAAACAGGTCGGAAGAGTTTATCAGTTTGCACAAGTACAGCACATACTTGTTCAATATAATCAACAAATTTGTAAATTACTCGGATTCAAACTACATACGAGTCGGTGCTTTATATTTAATGTACATCATTCATCGCATGAAGTATTTCGGGTAAGGTGCACTTTTGCTTACATTTCTGTAGTACTTATACAAATTCTTAGATCCGATGCCAAAATTCGTATAACGACCGACCAGTATTTGATTTTGATATCTTTAATTAACAAATTAATGGGTTACGGTATACACGACGTTGGTTTTGCATTTAACTTTTTACGATTAACTGGCGCGTTTCAAATTGTCACCGAGTTACGTGTGTTTGGCTTAGAAAACAAATATATTTTATCAACATACTCGATCAAAGAGAACATATTTAAAATGAAAAACACGTTGGAAGCTATTCCGTTCAATATTTTTAGTTACGATGAGGAGTTTAATTTAAAAAATTTAGAACGAATCGATCGAGAATATGAAGAATGGTTGGAAAAATTTTCTTTATGTAAGTGATTGCTTGTTTTCGAGTTATACTTGGTAACAATTTTGTTTAGCTCCACAGTGTAAAGGCACTCCCATGATTGAGAAGTCTACCGTGGTTGATACAATGAAGAAACAATTACAAACCATGAAAGAAATCCTTGCGGAGCCGGTCAAAGATGAAAACAACACTTTAGGTGAAGCTGACGAGGTTGAGGAAGTCGAAAAGCAATCAACTGAAAAATATAATATGAACCCAATAAATTATTCACTATTGAACGAAAATCTTCAAAATATGAAAAGAGAAGTAAATCAGTAAGATTATTTTTAAGTATGTGAATTATTGTTACTTTGGTATTTTTTCAATTTTCCGTTAATTAAATTATATTTTTTATAATATTTACCAACTTGATATTTTACCCAATATTTACATAAAATATGAATAAATTGCTGATTATTGCCTGCTGTTGCATATAAATGCACACAATATGATTAATAAGCATTGTTTTTCGCCAAAAGTTCTCGCTTCTTGCGTTTAGATCCAGAGAAAATTAGGTAGTGATTCTGCACCACAGTTTCATTTTAGCATATATATTTTAACATATTATAGTGGAACGCCACTGAAACTCTTTAGGAGTGGGTTCTGGGGTGACGAAAAATTTTAAACTACCCAATATCTAAAATCTCTTCCAATCCAAAATAATTCAAGAAAATATTTCCAAATCCAACTACAATTCAATTCAAACCATTCAAGTTGTGGTACCGAATCTAAAAATAAAAATTTTCTTCCATCTAATGGACCTCCACACAATTATCCTTGGCGATGCGGGTGTTTGTTCTCAATATTCCTGTTGGTATCGGAGTTGTCGATCCACCCTTGATTTTATTGTCCAAATCGATTTCGTCCATTAATTCGTTTTCTCTCTTTTCATCTTCTTTTATTTTATTTTCCAAATTTTCATTTTCAATTTCGGCCTTATTTAAATCAAAATTTTCTCCCATAACGAAATTTACTTTTTCCAAAATTAGTATTTCTTTCTTGGCTCCATAAAATTTGTCTTTTACAACGAAATTTTGTTTTTCTAAATTTTCATCTTTAATTTTGGCCTTATTTTCTTCAAAATTTTCTTTTATAACCAATTTTTCATCTCTTGGCTGTCACTTTTAATTGCAATTATAATTTCTTGCTTTTCTTTATCCAAACTATATTTTCCAATAATTTATTGTTTGCCTTGTGAACCAAATTTTCCATTTCTTCAATTATTGTTTCTTCTTTGACTTCATCTGAATTTTTTTTTATTCTCTTGCTGTTCCCCATTTCTGAAATTGTTCTGTGCTCCAAGTACCCTATTGCGCAGGGGTGGCCAACAGGTCGATCGCGAAGCAATTTATAATCGATCATAGCCGCCGATACTATAGTCGTGATTCATAAAAGCCGAGGACGAAACCGCTAGTGAAATTTGTTGTATAAGTGAAGGGAAATTTAAGGAAATCTTGGAAATCTATGGATATCTTAGAAATTACAGATAATCTTGCTTTATAAACTTTTTCGAAAGGAAATCATGAGACAATTCAAAAGAAAACTCAAGGAAATTTGATGTACAAGTAAATGGAAATTTGAGAAAATCTAAGGAAAGGAAAAAAAAAAGATTATCTTAGAAATTACAGATAATCTTGCTTTATCAATTTTTTCGAAAGGAAATCATGAGACAATCCATAAGAAAACCCAAGGAAATTTGATGTACAAGTGAAGCGAAATTTGAGAAAATCTAAGGAAATCCCAGGATATCTTAGAAATTACAGATAATCTTGCATTTTCAACTTTTTTGAAAGGAAATCATGAGACAATCCAAAAGATAACCCAAGGAAATTTTAGGAAATCTAGAGAAATCCAAGAAAATGTCCTGAAAAGAAATCTAGTGTACAAAAATTGGATCTGTGGTATCCTTTTCATTTCTCATGATAAGCTAAGAAAATATGTTTTTATCTTTTTTGTCTACTTTTACCTTAATAAATACTATTTGAGAATTATTTATATGTCAATGGTCAATATAATATTAATATTGTATTAAAATTTTAATATGTAGATCGCGAAAAAAATTTAAGAAACATAGTCGATCGTATAGAAGTTGGCCACCCCTGCCGTATTGCACCTGCTCGGCATCTCTCTCCTAATATTCTGTTTTAGTTTCCTTATTTCGTCTTTATCGATCTTGCTTTGTGTTTCATCCTTTATCCTTTGCTCTTGTAAATATTTTATTACTTCATTTTGATAAATTTCTCCAAAGTCAAAAGTGCCTCACAGCATTGAGCGACAAAAGGAGTTGTCCAATTGGGCCTCGAAACATGCCAAAAATGCCCCACCTTGTGAATGCCAAAAATATGTAGTGAAACGTCGTAAAAATTTTACTTTGAGATATACAGATGACACACTAATAATAGCGTCGAGCCAAGAAGAACTTGAAGTCATCATGAGTAAACTAGTCTCGATAAGCAGTCAGTATGGCCTACTGATCAATCACAACAAAACAAAAATCATGATAGTGGATCGTGCTAATAATAACTACTCCAACATCGACACATCCATGGAGTTTGAAGTAATACACAACTTTAACTATACCTAGGCTCTCTGATATCTAACTCCGAAGGGAGCACGTCAGAAATAAGGCGAAGATTGGCCATGGCAAGAACGGCAACCACCAAATTAGTCAACATATGGAAAAACACGACAGTTACTAAGAGAACAAAGATGAGGCTTCTCGTTCCACTAATATTCCCAGTGGCTACATATGCAGCCGAGACATGGACTATGAAGAAGGATGATAGAATAATAATAATAAGAAAAATAAGATATTTCCGCCATATTGCGCGAAGATCAGAAACAATGAAGAAGTTGATGATTCAGAGTAAGATCGAAGGAAAGAGGCCAAGAGGAAGATCCCCTACAAGATGGGTTGACCAAATAAAATCCCTAACTGGACAAACCCTACGTGAAGCAACACATGCAGCGCGTGGCAGGGAAGCGTGGAACGGTTCTTTGAAGACGTTGTCATCATGATGCCACTATGTCCTTTTACACAGGATGATGGAAACAGAGAGAAGGAATTATTAGGATATCTAATGAAATAAAATCTGTACCTATTCTGCTTATTTTTTAAATTTCATCATATTATAAATTATTATAACATACAAACAGCGGTGAGTCATTGATTTTAAAACTTTTTTATTTTAGTACCCTGCGTTGTAGACTTGCAGTCCTCGCTTACCACAAAGCTAATTTAATTTTTGTTAATTTCTCAAATAATTTTTATTTTAGTTTATAATACAAAGGTAGGCCTGCTGGTAAGCATCTGTTTAATGCAAATTTAAAATATATCTTGAGACTTTTATAGAATACTAAGGAAGTTATGTAGGGTGAGCCTTTCTTAAATGTTTCACCAAAGCATTCTTGTATACACAAGTAAAATTACAAATCTCACAAGCTAATGGTTTTCTGCTAATATGAATTTTCATGTGACGACATAAATTACTGCGTTCGACACTTCTATAATCGCACAAACTGCAGTTAAATGGTTTTTTCCCCAAATGATTTCTTAAATGGCGTAAAAGATTACTTCCAGTCACGTCTAGACTACCAAGCGAACCACACCTACTTAACCTCAAACTCACAAATCGAACTCCAGGACATAACCTCAGAAATAAACGTGTAAGTAAATTGTTACTAATTTATTAACTTCGTTCATTTTTAGATACGTCGTTGGAGATTTCTCCTGCGGCAATAACTAAACAAAATCCCCTTTTTAAGGGGAACTCACGATCTTACTTAAAGAGAAATTTAAGTAAAGGCCCTCGTGGTCATATTAGAAAATCTTCTTTAATACTTAACAAAACCATCGCCGAGATGGCCAACTCAGTTGAATACGAACACTCCTTGAAGGACGCCGGTCTTTTAATGGACTTCGCGGAATTACCGTTTGAAACTCAGACCTCCAAGAGGAACAGGGAAGTTACCAGCCCTCCTACAAGGAGGATTCGAAAACCGGAGAATTTCATTCTGCCTACCAGAAACCGTTTCGAATGCCTTCGAAGGGAGGTCGTGAAGACGACCGCTAACCATCAATCGACACCCGAAGTACCACCTGCACCACAACCCAAGAAGATAAGGCCCACCCCTATCATCTTGAAGCGTGGACTCATTGGAACAAGGGACTATATGGACACCGTCACCGATATAAAAGCTGTTATAAACAGCAATAATTTTTCTATAAAAAATCTGGGTACCCAGACCAAAATTATGGTGGAGTCGATTGAAGACTACAACAAAGTAATCCAACACTTCGATTCGGATAAGATCGAATACTATTCCTTCGGCACCCAGGATACTAAACGTACCTCTTTCGTGTTAAAGGGTACCAACGAACTGGATCCCGAAGAGATCTTGTCGGACCTCAAAAGCAAAGGCCTTAAACCTGAAGCTTGCAGACTGCTTGCCAACAAGGCGAAAAACGACGCACCAATTCTGTACCCAAAGTACAGAATATCTTTTGTTAACGGTACGACACTCCAAGATGTACGAAGAGTTCGACATCTTGTACACAGCACTTGCTACTGGGAGAAATACAGGGCACCTAGGAATATCATGCAGTGCGGAAACTGCTTGGAATTTGGCCATGGCAGCAGATACTGCCACGCGAAGGCAATCTGCGGTCACTGCACCAAAAACCACAACACGTGGGAATGTACGGAACAACAAAACGAGCCTAAATGTGGTAATTGTAATGGCAACCATCGAGGTACTTCGATCGAGTGCCCAATATACACGGTCGCAGTTGAGAAAGCCAACGCCAAGAAGGTACAACAAAGCCGAAAGCATTGGCAACAAAACGCAACAAGGAGAGCCTACACTCACGATCCCAGAGAGTACCCCGAACTCCCTAGAAAGCCATTAATGGAACTGCATGTGGAACCCCCGCGCCCCACACCACCTGCACAACAGACCAGTCACCCATGGCCCAAACCAGGACCCAGAAGACAACAGCTACCAAAAGACGTACCAAGAAACACCCCAGCCGCAAACACAGCTTTCGAGGAGTTCATGAAAGAAATGGACGATATTAACAAAATGTTTGATTTTAAAAAGCTTACCGAAATGCTAAGGAAGCTAAAACATCAATTAGCCAATGCAACAAATGCAATGGATATGCTGTCAGCCTGCAACGAGGCAAATGAGGCCTTTGCTGCCATTAGAAAAATTCATGGGTAAGTCAACCATCGACAAACTAAAAATTGCTAACTGGAACGCTACCAGTGTGGTCAACAAAAAGGAAGAATTGGAGGACTTCCTGTTATCAAACAATATAGACGTCGCACTTATCAGTGAAACCTGGCTAAAGCCAGATCTCAAATTTAAACTCAAGAAGTTCCACATCTACAGATCGGACAGAATAGCACACGGTGGAGGTGTTGCCATCGTTATCAAAAAAGGCATTCCTCACGAACCAGCGAAACCCGAAATTTCCCAAAATTTAGAGATCATCGTTTACAAGATCAAGACCAGCCCGCCACTCTATATCGGTGCAGCCTACAATCCACCTCAGGCACACGAACACTTAGCGGAAGAACTCGACCTGTTCCTGAGTCAATATCCCAACATCGTAATTGGAGGAGACTTCAATTCAAAACACTCGTCTTGGAATTGCAGTACAAACAATAGTTCTGGCAATGTCCTGCGAGACTTATCACTCGAGAAGAACTTCGTCATAGTATACCCACCCGAACACACTTATCATCAAGGGCCACGATATCAACCATCCACACTCGACATCTTTCTCCTCCAAGGTGTCGGGGGCCACACCACTCCAACGGTCCTGGAAGACCTCTCTTCAAATCACTATCCGGTGGTGATGACCCTCTTTCTCAACTGCGACTTGAATGAAAGAGACATTCGTACGACCAACTGGCAAACATACAAGCAACTCTGCAACGAGCGATTGGCAATCGACACCACCATCGTCACCAATGCAGATATCGACGAAGCCATTAAAAAGTTCACGGCGGTATTGCAATCTGCTTTTAAAGATGCAACCACAAAGAAGAAAGTGAAAGAAACTTACAAAGTGGATCCCGAAATCAAAAGGTTGAAAACTGTTCGAAACTGGGAAAAGAAGCAGTGGCTCCGCACGGGAGATCCAACACACCGAATCGCCAAGAATCACATCACCGAAGAGATCCAGCAGCTGCTTCGAGAAGAAAGAAATGAAAACTGGAGAAAGATGACAGAAAGTCTAACGCTCCGGGACAACTCACTTTGGCAGGTCTACAAACGTTTAAAGAACAAACACGACGAGATCCCGATAATCAAGACCAGCAACAATGTCAACTTATATACCGACAAAGAAAAGGCCGATGCTTTCGCAAATGTTTTTCTGGATGCCCACAATAAAACTATCAACGAAGTCTCTCCCATGGACGACGAAGTGAACGCAACCTACGAGAACCTACACCTGAATCTGGATAAGCTCGACGAAAGTCCCCTCGAGACGAATCCTACTAAAATTGCCAAAATCATTCGAAAGCTGAAAAACAGAAAAGCTCCCGGTCTGGACGGCATCTCGAATAGACAACTAAAATACCTTCCGAGGAAAGGAGTTTGCCTCCTGTACTACATATTTCGCGCATGCCTCTCGAACTGCTACTTCCCTACCCAGTGGAAACTGGCCAAGGTGATTGCGCTTCCAAAACCCAACAAGGCAAGAAACGTCGCCACAAATTACAGGCCCATTAGTCTGCTCGCAACTCTCAGTAAAGTTCTAGAGAAAATCATACTGGAAGAGCTCAAGAATCATCTAACCGAACACGGAATTATCATCGATGAACAATTCGGTTTCAGAGCTGGACATTGCACAACGCATCAAGTAGCGCGCATCAAGGAGAAGATCGTGCAAAAAAGACACATAAATAAAGACACGGGCATGGTGTTATTGGACTTGGAAAAAGCTTTCGACGTCGTTAATCGCAAAGCACTTATTTATAAGTTAGTCAAGTTAATTAAAACTCCTATCAACTTAATCAAAATCATCGTCAGCTATCTAGAGGATAGACAATTCTTCGTTATCGTCAACCAAGCCGTCTCCGATATGGTAAACGTTCCAGCCGGCGTTCCGCAAGGCTCATTATTGGGTCCGATTCTATTTTCCATCTTCATCAACGATATTCCTCGACACCACAAAACCAGTATCGGAGTTTATGCAGACGACACAGCCATTTTCGCCCATTCCAAGACAACCAGGAAATATGTAACGTACCTAGAAGAACATGTCAAATTAATTCTCGAATTTTTCAAGACGTGGAAACTTAAAGTCAATATACCCAAGACAGAAGTAATTCGGTTCACCTTCAAACGTAAACCTCCCGACGTCGCAGGAGTAAAAGTCGGCGAGGACACTATCCCGTGGCAGAACACTGTCAAATACCTGGGCACCACACTGGACTCGAAGCTGCTATTCAGCCAAGAAATACAGGCTCGATTGGATAAGAGCAACTTCGTTATCCAATTACTATACCCCTTCATCGGTCCAAATGCTAAAACACCGAAGAGAGAAAAAGTCACTTTGTACAAAGCTTGTGCCAGGTCGATACTTACCTACAATGCCCCCATTTGGGCCACCGCATGCAAGACGAAGATGAAGTCCGTCCAAGCTATGCAAAACAAATTCCTGAGGATCATCGGGCAGTATCCCAGGTATACCACCATTGATTTCATGCACGCAGACTTGGAAATCGAAACCATCGACACGTTCATCAAAGAGAAGACCAGGAAGATCATCAACCAAATGACAACTCACCAGAATCCACTTATAGCCGAAGTGATTTCAAACGACGACGACGAGATTTTCGGAACCGTGAAGAGATCAATGAAACAAATTTTAAATTAATTGTTAGTATTACCATTGTAATGTTATTCTTTCCTTTTGTTTGTAATCCCCACGTATTGTTTGTTTTTATCATTTTTAACGTAAGTTCTTTTCCACCCCCTTTTTACAATGTCACTCACTTACCGACTACGGCAGTTTTCTGTAACTCGCCTATGTTTAATGAAGGTTAAAGCCAGCGTCACACTGAAATTACAACATTCTTCAAATGTTGTAAGGCAGGTGTTACGGTGATAAATTTTTCTTTTATTTTTATTTACTTGGCCTAATTAGAAGGTAGGTGGCCGGTTGAATGTTGCAGCAGGAGCGATTGCTCCGACCGATATGGTAGTGCATCTCTTCGGGGTTGTTCTGCCAATTCGTGAACGGTTTGCAGTCGCGCTTACGCGCGACATTTAACTGGAGACAACTTTCTAATTTGGCCAACCAAAGCAGGTTTTTGAAACTTTTATCCTGCACTCTACTCAACTTCTATTTCACTAAATTTTCACATACCTAATTTAAATATAGAAGAGAGGGCTACCCAGCCCTATTATCTATAACCATATGTAATTCGGGAAATGTAAGGTATCCTCGTGCCTCGTACTTAATTAATAAATGTTATTTGATGATTTGATGAAGATTACTTCTGTCTCCAGTTTTAAAATCACAAGAATTACACTCGTACGGATTTTCTCCAGTATGAGTCCGTAAATGACGGTCTAAATTGAATTTGTTATCGAATGGAGAATCACAAATCTGACAAATAAAATATTCTCTGTTTTTATTGTGTCGTACCATGTGTCTTTTCAGATCTTGTTTCCATTTAAATTGAAAATTACATACACCACAAATGAAACTGGCAGTAGTTTGAGGTTCCTCTTTAATTTCCAACGACTCCGCTGTTCTTCCATTCTCATCCGTTGGTTCTTCTTTAATCTTTGTATGAAAAGTATCGCATCTATCTTTATCTTCTACCGATTCTTGCTTAATCACACGTTCGGTAGTAATATTATCGTTGTCTTGTTTTATCAATGGTTCTTGCTTTACCATAACATCAATTACACTATTCTTGCTGGCTAAAATTCTCTGACACGAAGGAATATCCTTCGCAATTTCCATATTGGTCAAATTTTGATTTGTCGAATTTAATCATTTAAAAGTACCTATTCAAAACATGTGGTTCCACTAACAACAAATGTTTCGCGTACCAGATTAGATTATTTTTTGATTAAACTTAAAAATTGCTCCATTATTACATTATTATAGTAAGTACACAAATCAACTACTATTGGTTGGTAATAACAAAACCGTCGCTACTATCACCTTTGATCATCACTTTTTAATGAGATAAATAACCTAAAGAGAAATTTATTGCCGTAATCTACAATTTTTCAGAAATACTTATATGTGGTTATTACATTTTTTAAAACAAAATTGCAAAGTTTCAGTCGTAGCTATGTCGTAGTTTCGATCTCCGACTAAGTATATCTGACTGTCTCGACCATGTCTCCCTCACAAGATGCTGGAAATATCTTTGTTGTATATTACTTTTGATTGGAACCTCTCCAGTATCTTCTGGTTGGAGTTGGATGCGGAGCCCCACAATTGGATTCCATATGTCCAGATAGGTTTAAGTGTGGCTTTGTAGATCAATACTTTGTTCTGCAGAGAGAGCTTAGATTTAGCGCCAATGAGCTAATACATTTTCTAAAAAAAATAATTGTTTTCATTTGGTCCATATCCATGTTAGGCGACGATCCAAATGCATTCTGTCTGTGAAACCTGTTTTCCATTCAGGGTTACGGGTGGACATGTTGCATTAAGCAATTTAATGTTATATGTACTGATTTGGTTTCGTTGACTTTAATTCTCCATGTTTTCAACCACCGCTGAATTTTGTCTAGGTGTATTTGTATAAGTTCCGAGGCAAGCACTGGATTGCTATGAGACGCCATAATAGCAGTGTATTGTTCCATTGTCGGTAGGTCTGACGTATACAGAAGATACAAGATTGGTCCCAGAACACTACCTTGTGGAACCCCAGATTTTATTGAAAATATTCCTGTATATTCTTCCATCTGGAGAGATGCTTCAAGAGAGTCGATGATTTTTTTCTCCTCTTCGCCACCTATTTCTGAAGGAAAACGTTCGAAGACCTTTTGTAGGTTTTCCGCAAATCTTTGTGCTTTGTTTTTGTCCGTCTTATCTTATGTTCCGTTTTCCAGTCTGATTGGTGGTATTATGCTATATTATGGGTTTGTGGTCGTTCAATCTTTTTTGTTGCCTTCCACAACGGGTACTCTGTGGCTACGGTCAAACTTTCCAGGTATTCCTGAATTGCTGCGTTTTTTTCTTCGTTTATAAGATATTTTAGTTTTTTTTATTGATTTATTGAGCTTTGTGGTCAGTGAGTGATCAGAAGACAAATCCAGACAACACTCAGCTTTTATTTTATTTGATGGTATTCCCTTAGTCATGCAGAAGTCGATTAAGTCATAAATCTTTCTTCTATCTGCAGGTAGGTTCCCCAGTAGACACTGTTTGCAGAGCCAGGTATAGCTGTCTGCTTTTTGGATTATTAGATCTCGAGCACCTCCACAGGTGCTTAGCATTGTAGTCACCGCCGGCAATAAATCTATTTCCAAGTGTCTCGAAGAATTGTATAAATTGTTGTTCTTTGACTGTGTATTTTGGTGGGCAATAAATAGCTGAGAGCGTTACTGGTCCAAACCAGTCTTCAAGGCTAATATTAGTCGCTTGCAGGTATTCTTGTTTAAATGAGTTTAGTTTATTGTGTTTGATTGCAGAACCCAGAACCCTATGGAAAGTTCTGAGTTCTGACCCTCTTTGGACCAGTCCGTTGGCATTCCAGACTGCAATTTTGAATAAGGGTATAATTATGGCAATTTGGAAATGAGGGCGATGAGAAGGTTTAGAATTTAGAATTCATCAGTGACGCGCATGTGGGTTTAACGAGATTCCACCGCAAACATTTCGTCACTGCAAAATTGTTGAAATCTTAGGATCTATGCAAAAATCTGGCACATTAAAACATATTCAGCTGTGTCAAAGACCCGAGTGTGTAAGTCTTTCTCCCTTGCCCTCCTACCTAGAATCCAATATTTGAACAAACAACTTTGAAGAGTGAATTCCACAAAGCTAAACATAAGTTTAAGTTAAACTTGGATTAATTGGGTAAATAAAACTAATCTGAGCGTGTATCGGATAGTTTCAAACTGCTGTAGAAACAAAACAGTCTGAGTGAAAATTACAGAAGCAGCAAGATTGCATAAATAGAAGTTACAATAATATACTGATTTGCTATTTCAATTTTTTTGCACCAGCGAGAAAAAACTAAGTGGGCTCCTATCCCCAACTCTCTTAAAATGGGGAGAAGTGTAACCACTTGACTACCAGAAATTAAAAGAATAAGTTTATTTAATGCAGATATGAATTTTTTAATAAAATTAGGGATTAGGACACTTGAGATTGAGTTTTTACTTGGATAACATTGTTTTCGACTATTCGCTAATCACTCTTGAATAAATGAACAAAGAAAAACTAAAAATTGTGGAAAGTAAAGATTGTAAACTATACCAAGGATCGAGGATAATACCAAGGATTAATTACTATACCAAGGATCTTTTTCAAATTTTATAAAATAATTTTTTGGCTCATTTGTAGCCCATAATTTATTTAATTGTATAATCGGCAGTATCTTAATCCCCGAGTTTGGCAGATAATCCAAGTTTTACTGTAAAGTGTATTTTTCTTTGAAAAACTCAATTAATAAGGGGATTCATTTCACTTCGTACTTTCGTAGTTATCATACTTTTAATTTTTGTAGACTTATGTGACATGAATACACTCACCGTTCAATGTTTCGTAAATTCTTTCGTACTTGTATTTGTAGATTATTTTGACGTTTTGAGTGAGATTTTAACTAAAATTAATTATTTTATTCACATTTACTGACATTTATTGTTCAAATATTTCTTGGTTACTATGTATCGCCAACGTATACTTAGTTGCAACGAAACCACGACATCTACATAAAGTACGACTGCGTAGATTTCGTAAACTAGATCTGCATTAAAAATTCTACAAAATTTACAAAAAACAGGATCTATGACATTTACGACAAAAGTACAACGTGAAATGAATACCGTTAATGTGTGAAAAATTAATAACTCAATGTAAATGTTTGTTGTTCACACAAAACTAAAAATTTTTTTAAACTGAGAAAGTGCGTAGGTACTTAGCTAATTTAAAATGTGAAAATTTATTTATTTAAAAGTGAAAATGAAAATAATTAATTTACCAACTTTAATTTATCCTTACATTATAATATCACAACTATATCAATTAATTCCGTTCAATCCTTCCATACCCATATCAAAAATCCTGTAATATTTTGAACTTCTTTTAGCTATATCGTATGCAGTCTCATCGTTCTTATTTTTTAAATCTGTTTTAATATCGGGATGTATAAGTAAAAGTTGTACGGTTGCATAATTAGCACCATGGGAAGCAGCGATATGCAGTGGTGTCTGTCCTATTAAGAAAGTAATTTAGTACTAGATGATGTATGAAAGTTGCAAGTTTTACCTCCTTCACTGACGGCATTGACATCTGCTCCGCTTTGAATCAAACATAAAGCACATTTGGTGTTATTCCATTGGCATGCAGAATGTAACGGTTGCCACAACAGTTTAGTTTGTGCAGAAACATTGGCTCCGTGTTGCAACAAATAGCTGACGACTTCGGAATGATTTCCATAACTTGCCCGATGAAGTGGTGTGTAACCGTCACTGTCCACCACGTTTACCAAACTCGGATCACTTTCGATTAACTTTTGAACCAACTCCAATATGCCGTTTTCGGCAGCCCAAAGTATCTCCTTAGCTGGTGATTCTTGAAAAATATAAAGTTAGGTTATAAAAATTAAGGTTAAATAATTAAATTTACCGTGAGGATTTGTTTCTACGTCGACGTCGTTTAAATCATCTTCCCAACCACTCACCAAAAATCTTTTATCAGACATCGGATTATTTAATAAAAACTAAAATTTAAAATTTTCCTTTCAAAATTTGATTATGCTTTCCACCACCAGTGATTTTATTTTTATTAAATCGCCGATGTTTTACGATATAAAAACGACTCGGTATAAAATTTTGAATCGCAAAGAAATTAAAACGGATATGGGATATCCACTTGAACACAATAATTCTTTGATTTTATATAATTTTTTTTTAATTTAAAATATATGTGGAAACTCACCTTTTTGAACGCAAACGCGGCTTTACCAGCGGTTGTCAAAAGAGCTGCTGTCAAATGTCACTTTAGTGTCACTTATCATTTTATAACGTCACTAAAATGCAAGTTTAATTAATAAAATTATTATTTAATTTGAGAATTAATCAATTAAAATTTTAAATTATGTAAATATAAGTGAAACCTTAACGTTTGTGTTTGTAACGAGCCGTTAGTTTTAATTTGTTGGAATTCGATGTCTTACGTTCGAACTAGGAAGTAATCTGGCACAAAATGAAGAAGTTATTTTCAAAAATCGAAACTAAAATCGACAATACGTCGAAGGAAACAAACAATTTTATTGGTAAAGCGTTCACTATCGGACGTTACATGGTAACCGTAGAGGAGATTTTGGCCGAAGGTGAACTTAACCTATTTTAGACAAATTTAGGGGGTGGTATTGTTTAAGTGTCAAATTTATTTTAGGTGGTTTCGCTATCGTTTATTTAGTTAAGGGTAACAATGGGCAACGCTATGCCCTCAAGAGAATGTATGTTAACAACGAAGCGGACCTTAATGTAGCAAAGAGAGAGATTCAAATTGCAGTAAGTTTCTTGTCGGTACAACGCTGTCCCAGTCGTTTGACTTTAATTATTTTAGAGCAATTTGAGCGGGCATAAGAATATAATCGGTTACATCTATTCAAGTTTAAATTCCATTGGCGGTGGTGTCTACGAGGTATTGCTTTTGATGCCCTACTGTCAAAATAACGTTTTTGGCTTGATGAAGACTAGAGGAAAAGCTGATTTTACTGAACAAGAAGTGTTAAGCATATTCTGTGATACATGTGAAGCTGTGTCTCGGTTACATCACTGTCAAACTCCAATTATTCATCGTGATCTAAAGGTAAGTGCTAAAGATTCCTATAAAATGAAAGAAAAATTTTTTTAAATCTGTATTTCTTGCGAAAGAACTACAAAAATAATTATATTTAAAGGATATTGTGGTTATTATTAGTATCGTTGGTGTAGTTGTCGCCTTTCATTGCATTGGAATCCGGGTTTTGGGTGCAAGGATTTGTATTATAATCAAAACTGTTTCTTCTGTTGTAACTGAATAATTTTAAGATCTCTTCACAACTCAAATTCGTTTTCGGTGATTTTTGGGTAGGAAAAATGGGTATTGTTGGAGGATTGTAATAGCATGAAAGCTTTGATTGCATCAATAACGGCGGTGGTGGTATACATTTAGTAAAATATGATACTACCGTGGGTGAAACGGACGATTTCCGTGTTGAAGTGTTGATTTCTGTTGACTTTCGTTCCGATGAATTTTTTAATTTGATTTCGATACCTTCTAAAGTGCTCGAAATATCATTTAATGTACTGTTTATTTGATACATTGTGGCGGAATGTTTTCTACTTGTTACATTTTGCTTGCTACTGCGATTGTCGTTATCGTTATCGGAACTTAAAATGTTTTCAATGTAATCTTCATGTGTGGAAGTTCGTTTTTCTTCAGTTTGGGTTTCATCATCTACATGCTCTACAAGATTTTCGATTTTAGAAGGACGCTGTTGTTGACTACTTAACCGATGAGGAGATGTTTCTTCAATGTTCCGATTGGATTTTTTGAAAAAGCAGCATTTACTTTTCATCGACTTCAGAAAGCAGGGTTTTTCACGCTTTTGTTTGGCCTCTTCTATAATAACATTTTAGAATCTTCTAACATTAATTAATTTAATAAAGAAAAAATAATAAATTAGTTTAACCTTGTACACATAAATTTTGACAAAGTGGAGGTCCACCATAACATGCGTTTAACATTTGAAAATATTTTGCGCACAAACATTCCGACTTTTTATTTTGATTGTGGTCATTTAGCAATTGTAATTTTAAATGAACGTTAAGTGGTTTTACGCCGGTATTTTTATCTTGACATTTCAAATTGCATTCGTTTGATGGTTTGCATTTTAAACGACGACAGCAGCAACTACATTTAGAATTGCGACTTTCGCGGGTGCAATAATAACATAAATTTTGTTCTTGTTCGCTACGTGCGCAACAGCTGGAAGCACTAAAACGAAATCTTAGTTTTAAAAAATGTACAAATAAGTTTTAAATTAAACAGTCTGAGCTGCTTACCAAGCACGAGACGAACGATGTGAGGATCTTTTGCGGGAATTTCTTGAACGACTGTGCATTGCACGACCAAAACTGCAGTTTTTTAAAAACTCAGGTGTCAATTAAAATTGTAAATTTACAGTGAAAAACGTCAATTTAAAAAATATGACAGCAATGGCATAATAGACCACTGATTTGAGACATCCAACATCAGAAAAAATCACAAGATTTTGATTTTGTGGTAGGTTGTTAGGGTACAAGTTTGCAGTTTCGAAAGACCTATGCTAACTTCGTGGTGCTCGAAAAGCCTCGACATTTCTTGACTGATTTCAGTTTTTGGCCCGAAAGTCCTAAAAGGGTGCTTCCTATGGAAAAAGTAATTCTATCTTTTTGTAAATCTGTGAATATTTTCTACAATTTAAGCTCGACCCCAATTTTTTAAGTTCAATAGATCCCAAGGGTGGGACAGATCGGGGGCCTGAGCGAATGCAACATTTAATTGCCATAGATAGTCATAGTTATTACTAGAGTGTTCATTCTAGTTCTTACACTCTAGTTATTACACATATTATTATTATTAGTTAAAATAAAATTTGTCTATTATTTCCACACTGCGAAGAAGTCGTATCCATCAGCAGTGGAATCGTTGGAGGTCCTGAGGTGAATTGTCACGTAGCTCAAGAATTGATCACTGATGGGGTCAAATAAATTTTTGGAAAGTTGTTCGGGAAAGTTAGATTCAAACAAAGAGACAAAGTCCGTACCTTGTCGGCACTCACCATCGAAGTGAAAAACAAGCAGGTTGAAATTGATCCTTTAATGTCTCTCCCTAGAGAATTGGCTCTGTTCTGTGAAAGGGGGAATCCGCAAAGGGAAAAATCCACCTTTTACGCAGCCTTCATTCTACTTCCTGAGAACATCCCAATAACAGGGGCAATAACGTTTGTTGTAGTCGATGGAGGCTACTTGCTGTACAAAGTCGTGTGGCACTGCGATGACTCCATCAAGGCAATTGTAGCCAAATATATTAGCTACACATTTAACTCCCATGGGAAAAATGTTGCAGTTGTTTTTGACGGCCATCCAGAGGATGGGGCTGCACCAGCACCAAAGCTGGTGAAATGAAAAGTTGCGGAATTGTGAAGTCGATTTAGTTAAGCTTTTATCCTCGTTAACAAATAGCAATTATTGATTCCACAAATTGTCAGGCTCCAATAATTCCTGTCCCTGGACCTAAGGCATCTGTTGGACCTACAAACTTCGTTCAGGGCTTAGATTAAAGCTAAGTAACTTCTCTACTGTAATATCTGTAATATAATGTAAAAACTGTAAATATCCAATGAATTTTCTCGTAGAATGAGTATTACAGCCAATATTTAGCCTGATAGACGACAAAAACTGAAATTTTGAACTTTTTGGGAAAACAATCCAATTGTTGAAGACTTTTATCTTAACATCTATTGGATATAAAAAATTGGGGTTAGGCTCAATTTGTAGGAAATGTTCACAGCTTCAAAAAAGGATGGTGTGACTTTTGCCGCAGGAAGCATCCTTTTAGGAGTTTTGGGCTAAAAACTGAAATCACTCAGCCACTCAACCACGAAGTTAGCACAGGATTTCTGAAGCTGCAAATTGCAAAACACCCAACCTCTTTCTCAAATTTGACCTAAGGGACCAATTACGTTGTTTATGCTACTACGATGATTTAAATATTTTTTGTGATTTTATCCAATGAAAATTTTTGCTTCTATCGGGTGACCAACCTTACATCCGAACATAGGGAAGAACATGGGAAGTTGATTTTTTTAAATTTCTGCTTCCCATTATAACGAATAAGAATGGGAAAGGTATCAATTTAAAGAGATTTTTTGCTGGTTTGAATTTAATTTCCAAACAACGGCAAAGAATATCAATTAAATTCAAGCCAGGCTACTAAAATTTTTTTTAAACCTCTTTATTTAAGCGATTAGACAGAGAAGTTTGGAGAGTAAACCAAATCATTCTTGTAGGTAGAAAATATTTTGGTCGGTGAAAATGGAAATTATGTGTTATGCGATTTTGGCTCGGCGACTGGTAGGGTGTTAAATCCTGCAAGCCATGGTGTGACTGCAGTAGAAGATGAAATTAAACGCTACACTACGCTTAGTTATCGTTCTCCAGAAATGGTGGACATGTATTCTGGAAAACCAATTACAACCAAAGCGGACATTTGGGTAAAAAAATTCTTAATCTTCTCTTTTCTACATTAACAATTTTTTGTATTTATAGGCTCTCGGATGTTTGCTGTATAAATTATGTTTTTTTACTTTACCGTTTGGTGAAAGCATGCTGGCAATCCAGAGCGGCAATTTTTGCATTCCCGATAGTTCAAAATATTCAAAAGGCTTACATCAACTAATCCGTAAGTAATTAAAAAAACTACTGTAATTTTGTTAACCCAGTTAATTTTTCCAGGTTATATGTTAGAACCAGATCAGGAGAACAGACCTGATATTTTTCAAGTATGTTGCATCGCATTCCCACTATTAGGTAAAGAAAACCCAGTACAAAATTTACACGTAAGTTTGCTTTCTGATTAATATTTTTATTTTTATCTATAATTTCGTTTTACAGAAAGCACCAATTCCCGTATTAGACGAAATACCTGTACCTCAAACTGAATCGGATTCCAAAAAACTGCAGACACAAATTAAAGCATCTAACAAAACTGTGACTGCGCCATTGGTGGAATCTACTAGTGTTATGCCAAGACAAAGACCAAAAGGAAGTTCGGCGGCTCCTTTAACCTTGAATAATATTCCACTTACTTTAAGTCCAAGTCCTAAAACGGTTAAGAAATCGGAAAGCCCGGTAACTTTAACTGATAATCAATTTCATAGAACAAATATAAATCAAGCACCTTTTAATCCTAACACTCAATATTCCACAGCCTCTAATCCAAGCTATCCTGCAAGTACACCATTCCAAAGCTCTCAACCTTTTTATCCTGTGCAAACCACTCCAGAAGTTCGAGATAAAAGCTTAGAGAACCTATTCCAGTCTTCCCGATATCCAGATCCTTTTAGGGATGAAACTTCTAATAAAATAGAAACTGAAGAAAATCCAGGTCTAGTCAATATAGTCTCGCCGATTACTCCCGATCTACCCATTTCTGGTTCTGGAAGTTTGCTGTCTAGAACACCTATCAAACTTGGTCTTGTGGAATCCACAAGTCAAAATATCATTGGCGTTATCGAAACACCGCCAAACTCCCCATCACTGTCTGTACCTAAAGGTCACCGACGTAATATGAGCGACACTTCGGCATTTAATAAGTAACAAAGCAAATTTTTTTATTTTTTCAACTTCATGTTCTTAATTTTCTAGAGTTTACACTACCGAAACGTCTCAATTTTTGGCGCCTTATGAATCCTCTATTAAACCTAGGAGCAGCGATTCACCACCTTTAGTTCCTGCTGGAGAGTATACCATAGCGCCTAGCGGCTGTTCAGCTTCTAACAGCGACGTAAGTCGTGTTGTAGGCCCTGATAATAGATCTCTTTCTGCTGACATACACGCTTGGAATCCATTCGAAGAGACCACTCCTTTTAGTCAATTGACGGAAGATCACATATTTGGAGCTGAGTTTGACAAAATTAGAAGGGGCAGCCAAAGTAGTAAGTAGACGAGATTTTTGTACTAAAAATTTTGTCTCCGATGTTATGACATTATTTTGATAAATATTTAAACCAAAAGTGGTTCGTACTAAAGCTTATGAAATAATTATTTTGATGTTTATTGTGTTTGAATAACTTACTAATTTTATAATTTAAAAAAATTATTGTATAACTCCAATTATTTAAATCAATGGACTTCAATAACACAATCCTCGGTGAATCAATTCCCCGACTTCCTTTTCTAACTTTATACTGCCAGCCAGCTTTCAAATCGGAAGCTCAGATTTCTCAATGGGTTGTGGTGTCGAAAAAATTTTAATTTTTCAAAAATTAATCAAAAATCAATCTATAAAAATAATTTCCAATCCAAAATTCAATTTAAATTTAATTTTTCAATAAACTTGAGCTTCCAATTTGAAAGCTGGCTGGCAGTATAAAGTTAGAAAAGGAAGTCAGGGAATTGATTCACCGAGGGTTGTGTTATTGAAGTCCATCTGGAACCACTTATCACACGTCTCCTCGTATCAACAATTAAAATGCTAACTCGAAAAACCCCCTAAATTCAAAATTTTACAAATTTATAATAAATTATTTACAAAAATAAGAAAAAAAAATAGAAATAAACAAAATCTTTGTATTCTTGTCTTTGTATTCTTGTCTTTGTATTTGTAATATTGTACAAAGTAATATAAGGTCGAACTAACATGGCAATGTTTTTTAGGCATTCAAGGAGTCAAATCTCGGGAAAGTTTGGTGATGTCAGTGTCAGAGGATCCATTTGGCTGTGCACCTTTTAGTCTTCCCGTGAAATCGCGAGACAGATCAGGCAAGATGGGTCTATCAGGTAAACCTTAATGTGTAGCTTTAAACAATTCAGTAACAATAAAATAGCAACCGATTTCGTGTTTTTGTATTAAAATCAAAGTAATTGTTACATTCCTTTAGAAGTGTTACTCGTTATATATTTTTAGTCGAAAGCAAAAGTAAGAAAACACGCAAATCGGGTGACGTTGCTTTATTATTTAAGAGACAAAGGAAATGTTGCTTGGACAATATTTAAAACTAATAATGCAATCTAAATTTCACTTGTATTAATTATTGCATCAGCATTGTATCATTGTTTGTTACTTTGTTTATTTTTATGGCGATGAGTTTCACTTTTTGAATACCTGATTTCTTTTTGATCAATATACAAACGCGAAACGATATAAAAAATAAGCAGAGTGACTTTTAGTGTGATAGCATTTAATTGTACATAAAAATTAAAAAAGTCAAAAATTCAAATTATAACCAAAAAAATTATTTTAATTATTGTACTTAAAAGATAAATTTAAATTTTTGTGTACCAATTTACGTTTTCAGAAATTGAGTCAAGTAGAAGCGTTTCAAATTTTATGTTTTTTCTTTTCGATTCGATCAATCGAGTCAAAATTCGAAACAGCTTTTGATTTTTTTGTCCTAGTCATAACTTCCTCAAAGGATGTGGTCACACGACTAACTAATAAGATGGTTAGGTTTAAATTTTGTATATATTTTTAATAACATTGAATTTTTTCAAAAATTTGGTTACGTTTTGTTATTATTGCGTGTTTGCTTCACCACATTTTCGCTATCTAACCAAATTCTTGGAAGAATTTGAGTCGTATAGACAAATCAAGTGCTTGTGATATGATGTGTAAAAATATGTATATGTTACTACGTTGCACAATCAATAGAAAAAATAATAACAATTGAATGTGCGCTCAATTTAATCAAATAATTCATTTAGCTAATTATTAACATTTTTATTTTTCTTACTAACCGTAAATATTATATTGCCACCATTTTTATTAAATAAAAATTAAGTTACCAGTTACAAAATTTAGTTACTTGGTATTGTAGGTAATTCATTTTCTTCCAAGTAACTTTAACTTTTACTTCTTCGAGTTCTCATCGGTGGGTTTTTCTAATTTAATTTTTTTGTTGATTTCTTTTTTCTACCTTTAGAATAATTTCGTGTTCTATAATCCTCGCATATGTGGGATATTGCTTTGGATCCGGTATTTAAACTCCGTCGAAGCCAGATTAAAATTTTTTTTTAATTACTTCAACAATAATAATTAATAATTGATATGCTAGCGGGGGAGGTCGATTATTATATTACCAAAAATATACCCATGACTCACAAATTCATTGCTCAATTCTCGCGTACAGATTTTTCACGAAACGAACAATAACACTTGAATTATAATTTCATTTTAAGTGTTTAAGATATTTAGAGTAAACAGTAGTTTTTGAGGCCTAATAAATAAAGAATTATTATGATATTGGTATTGATAAATATAATATTAAAACAAATATCTACAAATGGGACAGCTATTGATATAGTGGCTCTCTGCTTTAGAGAGCATGTACAACTATCGGTTTCTCTGGGTTGTTGAATTACTTTTTTAGAACGCTGACTTTAGACATCCAACATCGGAAAAAATTACATGTTTTTGATTTTGTGATATTTTGTTAGGATACCTATCAGTAGTTTAAAACCAAGTTTGCAGCTTTGAAAGACCTGTGCTAACTTTGTGGTGCTCGAAAAACCTCGACATTTTTCGGCCGACTTCAGTTTTTGGCCCGAAACTCTTAAAAGGGTATTTCCTATGGAAACAATCGCTTTATCCTCTTTTGAAGCTGTGAATATTTCCTAGAATTTGAGCCCACCCCCAATTTTTTAGATCCAATAAATCCCAAGATACAAAACCTCAAAAATTGGATTTTTTACTGTCGGGCTAAATATTAGCTGTAATACTCATTCTACGAGAAAGTTCATTAAATTTGAAGATTTAGAGCAGTTATTTAGCCTTAATTTAAGTTCTGAACAAAGTCTGTAGGCCCAACAGGTACCTCGTTATCGTAGAAAAACAAAAATTCAACAAAAACAAAGAAGCTATGCAGCTTCTTCTTGCAGTGATATAATTTTCAGAGAGTCTACACTCATCAAAGTGTCTGAAGAAAAACTCCTCCCCAATGAAAAAAAGTTTCTCCGCAGCGGGATGGAAACCAGGGGATTACCACCAAACAAGCAGCAGAGGATGCTGACTACTTAATTATTATGCAGACAGCTCTGGAGAAGAGAACTTCATATGAAACAGTTATCATTGGAGACGATGTGGATCTGCTGGTTCTCCTAAATGGATTGGGCTCCAGAAAAGTGGCTGGTTGTCACAGTTCACTTCTATGAGTTTCAATCGAGGAGGCTTATCACTCTGCCCTAGATTTGAAATGTTCCTCCACGCATTTTCCGGCTGTGACACCACCTCTGCTCTTTTCGGGCAAGGAAAAATGAAAATGGTGGTTGTCTTCTAGAAAAATGAACACCTTGTGGAAGAGGCCAAAAAATTCTTGCAGCCTGACGCCACCCACGAACAAAAAAATAGAGTCAGTTGGGAGAATGTATCTGGTGGTCCTTTATGGAGGGGGTTCTGAAGATGACCTCCGCGCTCTGCACCCTCTAATACGATTTATTCGCAAGAAGTGCAGCCAACGCAAAGGTCCATCTAGAAGCTGCTGCTCAACACAGCTATCCCACGTATCGCCAGGTGTAGAAGTGGTTGGGGGTGAATAGGGACCCATCCAATTCGAAAGCCCCCAGCTTCTCATTCCAATGATCAGCAGCACACGACGACCAAGCTGGGCCCTCCAAGAGATTCCAGTTTTGATGGAAAAGAAGTTGGAATTGTGAAATCTTCAACACGTACATTTTGAAATTACCATTTTGTGGTATTTTTGATTTAATTGAGCCTTCCTCCTCCTTAACAATAGCAACTATTGGTTCCGCAAATCGTCAAGCTCCAATCAATCAAATCAAGCTCGTCGAGCTCAAGCTCCTGTTTTTACCCCAATTTTTATTTTTCTAAGATAACGAGCTACTTGTTAGGCTTACAGACTTCGTTCAGGGCTTAAATTAAAGCTAAATAACTGTATTATTATTACAGCGGATACTTAGCCCAACAGACAACAAAAACTGAAATTTTGAACTTTTTGTAAAAAATCCAGTATTTCAGGTCTTGTATCTTACGATTTATTGGACTTAAAAAATTGGGATTGAACTCAAATTGTAGGAAATGTTTACAGCTTCAAAAAAGGGTGGAATGACTTTTTCCGTAGGAAGTATCCATTTAAGAATTTTGGGCCAAAAACTAGAATCAGTCGAAAATTTTCGAGGTTTTTCGATCACCACGAAGTTAGCTCAGGTCTTTTGAATATGCAAACTTGGTTTTACCCTATTGGTAGGTACCTACCAATTTGGTAGGTACCCTAACAACATAACACGAAATCAGAAACATGTGAATTTTTCCGATGTTTGTCCTTTTGTCTACCGTCAGTGGTCTATTTAGTCGAGGAGTAAACTGCAGACCAAAATTTAATATAACAGTTTCTCTTTTTGTTTGCAATACTTGCAATTCCGTGAGTAATTCTCATGTAATTCTTTTTTTTTTTTTTTCTCCATGGTTTTTATTTTAATTAATATGTATGAGGTTATTTCCTTGCAAACTTCCTTTTATTGTAAGGAGGATCTTCCATACATATTAAATTGATGAATTACCATAGTAATTAACAATAGAACAGGTCACAGGCACATTCGAGACAAGCCTATGTAGTAAGCTAGAGCTCTATGTACGTAAGACAACAATGGTCAAAGAATTAATTATTATAACTAGTTAATAAAAACATGACTATGGCTAACAGAGTAAGAACAAAAGTGTATAAGGATTAATTTATTATTCTTCTTTCATTATTCAACTTTAGTGGAAAATCAATTTATTGACAATTTTACAGTACCTAACTCATTTTATTTGCATAGCATCTACAATAAAATGCAGCTAACCTGCAAAATTTATACTTATCTTTTATTATTAATATTATTAATAATTTACTATCACCTTGAAGTTATAAATTGAATTTCTGCTGTTTATAGCATTCTATAGCCTCTTGTAATTTTTCTGCGCGCCACATGGGAAATTCAAATTTGTCCTTAGCTATGCTTTCTACGGCTTTCTATCTGTTACATTGGGCGGTCCTATATTTTTATTATGAAAGCCAATGAAACGCTGCAAAGGAAAAACATGTCAACTCTATCTCCAAGTTCTTCTATATGAAAATGCTCTCTAGATCAAAATAAAAAGTTTTTTTCATCAGATTTTTATTAAAATGTATTTTTTTGACTCTCTCAGATTCCTTCGCTCTACGTAAGAGCATAGTGACCACTTCTCTTTCTTTAGAAGGGTTTTCTAGGCAGATACCTCGGTGGTTTGCCATTGCCTGCCATGGGGAGACGGTCAAAATAAAGTTTTTACTCCGCCCGGGATCGAACCGGTGATTTCGACTTAGCAGTCGACGCACACAAGCACCAGGCCGTCTTCATTCATCGATCGGTCCTAGAATTTAAAAAAAATGACATCTTATGATGTACAAGGTTAATTTGTGAAAAATTTGTACGCGATAAAAAAAATGATTAATACATTTGACGTTCAAGATAACAATTAGTTACTCAAATACTAATACTCGATGATGGACCGGCCATGTAGATAATGAAAAAAATTTCTCATCAGCTGGTTTTCTTAATCATCACCTTTGGATATTGTTTGTCACAATCATTTATACTGTTTCCAATTGTGTTAAGTGTGCCTGCTCTTTCTTTAACTCTTAGGGAACAGTGCTTGACTTAGCACGATAGCTGTACTAAAGTCATTCTGAATTCTGAGAATCAAGAAAACCCAATTTATTTCTCACTTTCTCGTTAATTAATTAGTCTGAAAGCCTTTCGATAAAAGCACTTTAGACTGCTCACAACTCAGCTTTTCTGCTATTGACAAAATCACTTCCGAATTGATTTTGACTCACTTTCAAACGAGGGCGAGTCACAAGGCAAATTTTGTACACTAAATTTTCTTTTACGAGATTTTTGAAAGATTTTCTCCTGAATTGCCTTAAGATTTCTTTTCGAAAAATTTGAAAAATCCAAAAAAAGTATTCCGAAGATTTCCTCATTTCCTAAGAATTATTTTGGATTTTCTGCATTTCCTCGAATTACCTATTTTCTCATACTTCTTATGATTTTTTGGGGTTTTCTAATATTTCCTCAAATTTCCCCAGATTTTATCAGATAGATTTCTCTTCACTTGTACATCAGATTTTACCAGGGATTTCCCCTGGTTTTCGAACAAAATTTAATTGACAGGCCGCTTTATATTGTCATATTTAAACTAAAAAGGATATTACTGAAAAAGGACAATGAAGATTCTACCAGATACTATTTAAAAATTAAGATATTAACTCAAAATCTCACAATGTAATTCAGTTGGGTTTCCAAAGCAATAAATTCTAGTTTTGATTTAGTTTCTTATGTAGGTTTCTTGTTTTTTGATTTTGATATGAAATGAATTTTACAATACTTCGGAGTAAAACTTTTTTTTATCAGTTGTGTCGTTGACGTTGTATGGATGAATAATATGTTTTAATTCTATATTTACTTAATTGTGTCGATTCACAATGAACAGAAGCAAAAGAAACACATAAGACAAATAAATGAAAATAAAATATTGTTATTGACATGCGATAATCATTCAAAACTATTGAATTGAATGATTATAGTTTATTACACTTTGATCAATTATAGTGTTTCGAATTTAGGATTCTCGTCAGACAAACCTGGAAATAAAACAGTCTGCTGAGAATCCGAAATTTGATCGACCAAAGTGTAGCGAACTATAATCATTCAATTCAATAGTTTTGATCTAATTATAATGTAAGTTATGACATGGAATGATTTTTTGTAAATATCAGAATACCTCCAGCATTATTTAATATCTAATCGATTTTATTGGTATTTCTTACGCTATTGTGTTCATTGTGAATCTACACTTTGTTCATGACCATGTTATCTGTTTTGCTCTCTTTCTCTCTCTCTTTATATTCTTATTTGTCGAACTAAAAACCAAATCTTCAACAAAAACATACGAAGCGGGAATTTATATTTACTTTTTCACCCAAGGAACTTTCAAGAGTTTCCGATAAAAATGGCAAGCTTTTTCTTTGTTTATCGTAAATACTCTCACTTCATTGTTTTATTTTTCTATAATTTGTGGAAATTTGGCATTGTTGTTAATTCAAAAATTTTTGAGTGGCAAACTTCGATTCTAGTCATTGCTCAATGTTGCAAACTTTTGTAGGATTACCAACCATTTTTTCCTTTCAATTAAGTAAAAATATTTCGATCGATTCTGGAACTTTTCAAAAAATTTCAAAATCGCCGAACAACAACGGCAGCTTTTAAAAAAATTTTACAACGAATTTTGTGGTTGGGCTTTTTATTAATCATTTTTTTGTGTTGGCTTTTAATCATTCTATTTATAATATTATTTGCTTTATAATATACTTTTTCTTGCCTATGTTAAACTTTTAAATTGGAATCGCATGCTTTTACTTTATTTAAAAAATATTTACTAAAATGAATAATAATATAATGCAATATTAATAGGTTTTGTGTAATTTGCCATACATAATAATAATTATTATAATTTAAAAAAATTCTTTCTTATTGTTAAAATCATATTTAGTTAAGTTTCACACCGCATCATTTTGACACGTCATTCATAATATAAAATAATAATAATAATAATAACTGTTGTAACTCTTCCTCTTGTGTATTAATCTTGTAAAATTTATGGAGCAATAAAGTTGCTTTTAAAATACACTCGTGGACTAAATTTTTTGTAGCAAATTTTGCAACAAACAGCTTGGTGTCCTAAATTTATCCCGCACTTCCTCGATATTTTTCTAAGGTGGCTGTTCCATAAAGGTGGTGGGTCTTTTCCTATTTTTATTAACGTAATTTTTATTTAACGGTTTTAACATCATACCACTGGCACTTGTGTACATAGTTGTATTACATAACCCACTATCTATTTACTTGTGACAGCCTTTTTAGAAGATGTGTCTTTCCTAAGGCGGGGAAAAACTGATCAAGTTTTTTGCTTGGGTCCATTGCTCTTTGACTTTTACCAGCTTACCAGGAGGCGAAACCAAGCTAATGCATGTTCCGAAACAAAGATGAATCTCTGTTTCGGAATACGCATTAGATCCATAATAATTGCGATCATTTTGGTCTGGTTGGGTAGGTCTCTCAAGGATGTTGATATATACATTTATGTAAGAAAATTTATCAGTCTATCTCCGTCTTGAATCGTTTATGTGCTCACTAATAAAAATTTGTTACTATTGCGCACATAATTAATTATGTGAAGATTTTCCTATTTCAATTATTCAAAGCTGAAAAAACGAAAATTATTAGACGTTGTCCTTTTTAAAATTACAGCTCCGCCGGCCTCCAACGTAACGAATCAATTAAAAATTCAGCCTAGTGCGTTACAAGCAACCCAGTTGAACAAACTGACGGCTTTTGAATCTTCTCCCGAACACCATCAAAACATAATATTTTCTGAAGGCGAAGCGCCGCTATTAAATAGCACAGAAACCGACGAGTTTGCAACTTCTCCGCCGTACGTTAAGGCGCCACTAGAAGATCGTTCAAAATACGAAAAATTGATGCAAAACGTATATGACGTCAGTTCGGGAAACAGTTCCAACGAAGAGCCCAATTTAAAAGCAGATAAAGCAAGAAAGAAACGTAAAATCAAAAGTTTACCCGAAAAGTTACCCATCGTGCCTATTGTTAAAAGTTTGATTTCGGATAGAAGCAACAAAAATGTTAACGATAAAACGAAACGTGTTAAAATTAACGTAAAACCTAAAAAACGAAGTGGAAAGGAAGTCGATGTCGAATCGGACGATTCGATTGGATCGGCTAGCGATTTGAGAGTCGACGATGATGGTGTCGAAGTGGAAGTTGCTCCCAAAACTGACGCCTTAAGTGAAACAATCAGCGAAAGTATTCGAACGTGTGGTTCGTCGGCTTATCACGCTGAATGCGAAAGTATGGCCACCCACGAAGAAGATGGTGTTAGTCGAATTATGCGCATACAAAGAAAGAAGGGACGAGATTTATCAACGGAACAACTTGAGGACTCCTTATTTGTTGGTCATCAATACGGCGAAAAACCTTTACTGTTTGACGACGAATTGGATTCGGATTGCGAAGCCAAACTCGAGAAAAATCCGAATTGGACGATCGAGAAGCCGACCGATTTATGGATCGAACCTAAAAGTAGTTTTGAAGAATCGGACGATGTGTTTGCTTTAGCCCCGTTTGCCAAAGCTGCCTTTAAGAAGCGCGATAATCAGCCTAAATTAGAAGAGCTTGATGATTTAGATGTTTCGGAAGAAAACGTAAATCCGAATTATTGTCCGATGGAAGTTGAACCTTCAATTTCTACTTTAGCGTTTGAAGAAGAAATTCGATCCGAATCCTTTAGTTCTTTAAATCCGTTTTTGAATAATAACTACGAAGTGGTCGAACCGGATTCCATCGTGCAAAGTACTTCAAATTATGGAACAGTTACAGTGAACTCGAATATAGTCAATATCGAAGTACCTTCGACTTATTATCCTGCCCAGCAGTTTCCCGTGAATTTCGTCAACAACTGTCACGATTTGTATTTACAATCGAAAGAAGACGTTTTTGTTAATCACACGGATAACTTAAATACTAATTTTAGTGTGGAAGCGGAGAAATATTTTAACCAACAATTGCAGCACGGTTTTCAAAGCTTCGACGAATTTCCTAAAAATTCCTTCGCGAGAGGGGCAAATTTGAGCGAGAGTTCAAATTTGGGACAAGTTTGTTCGTTGCAGGAAGAGTTGAAAATCGATGAACCGATGTTTTTTTCCACTCCGGACGTTCACAAAATGAAGAAGAGCAGTAAGAAGGAAGGTAAATCGAAATACAGTCTGATCGAGGATAGAACGTCGGACGATAGTTCGAACGTCAAAACGAATAAGTCGGGAAAAAGCGCTTATAAAAAAGTTAGTAATAAGACAAAAAAATTAGGGAGCAAAATTAAAGTTCAAGCAGGGTTTAGTAATATGAGCTTTGAAGATTTTCCTTCGGACGAAGACGAAAAGAGGAACGCTGTTGCTCCTTTTGAAGTTTTACGTGAAACGGAGCAGGAAGATAAGAAGTATGGCAGCCTAAAAAGAATGAGTAATCCTTTTTCCTGAGGAAAGTCAACTATTTTTAGATATAAAAGTATTAAGGAATCTTATTAGACTTCAGTATTTTCAAGGTTGGTTTTTATTATTTTTTAATGTTGGACAATTTTTTGTCCTTATCTTTTTACAAGTTTTTATTTTTTCTGACGTTACCTAGCGTAAAATTACCAATATTTAACGGAGTTTAGATGTAAAAAGTCACAATCTGTAATAATTGTACATTCCTAGACTTGATATATTTTTTGATAAGTCAGTATTGTATTATGGCAGCGCGAAACTAAAGCTAGTCACATTTTAAAAAAAAGCAAAGCTAATAAAGCTGTCAATTATTGTAACAAATTGGATTCTGTGTTTTCAATTGAATCGCAAAAATTGACGGATGTCCCGACATTTTTGGGATTTCCATGTGACGGGGAGAGAACCTCGTTTTTTAAAATCTTGTTTTTTAATGTTCGTTATTTTATTTTAATTTGTAAGCCGACTAAATAAAGATAACTTCGTTTTTGGTCATTTTTTCGCTCTTACTTTTGTTCGTAGTTACCATAGGGTAATTTTAAGAAAATGTTCGCCAAACAATTATTGACTTGAACATTTTTTTTCAAGGTCAGATCGGGTCAATTTTTGATAAATAGGCATCATTTTTTTGGTTTCCAGTAGTAAAATTCTGTTTAATATTAAATTAATTCTTTAACCAGTCATTTATTCACTCCTAAGCGAGAAAAATAATATTTCCGTATTCCACCGAGTCAGAATAAATTCCCCAAAATAAGCTTTTCACGCCTACATCTTTTATTTATTTCTCCTATTGCTCCCCCCGCCCCACTCTACTTATTATTTTTCTTGCTTATGATATTTCCGTTATACTTCACATTGAAGTTGGTAAACCACCTGCTACGACAACGTTTGGTGAACTTTTCTTAATTTGTTTTTCAATGCGAAACCAAAGACGCGACCAAAACCGTCGATCATATTTTGCTATATTATTATGCTCAAAAAGCATTAACTTATAAATGGCCCTACGAAAAACTTAACGTACCCGTTAACTTGATCGGCCAGATTGTCACGGTAGGGACAAGATTGTTAAGTTTATATTTGTTTTTATGTGTGGAAGTACCTAAATAATTAATTATTTATATTTATTTTATAATTTTTTTAGCTTAGGTTTCATGTTTTTTTTTATTTCTTTGTACTATAGTAATAAGCACAACCGTGAACTAATGATTTTATTGAACTCAGGTTATTTTTCACCTGCCAGAGAGACAGGTGTACTTTTATTTTTATGAAGTTAAATGAATAAATTTAAATACTCCAACATACAAGATGTTTTGATATTTTGGGGAATTAATGTACTAATAAAATTAATCAAGGGCTAAATATCTCGAAAATTTTGTATACACTTATTTGGAATTCGTTTGGAAAGCATAGAAATTCTTTAGATTGAAATTAGTTTGAAAATCAAGGGTGGATCCAGGCAAAGATCATGCAATTTTATTAATTTTTGTCATATATCGTTATCCTCTCTCCTTCCAGCCGCCCTTGCCAGGTAAACTTCGGAAATGGGAAATTCGAAGAATTTTAGAATATTCATAATATTTTAGGAATTAAGGTCAAGCAAATCTCAGAAAATTTAAAAAAGCTAAAAAAATCAAGCTCACCTAGACTCTTAGAAAATTTTAAGAAATCCTTGGAAATTTTACGAAATTTAAGAAAATCTTGAGGAAGAGGAAAATTTAAGAAAACGTAGAAAATTCTAAGATATCTTAAGAAATCTTCGAAAATATTACTAAAACCAAGAAAATCTCAAAAAATTTAAAAAAATAAAAAAAGGTTCATCTATAGTATATTCTTAAGATTTCCTTGTATTTCCTATTTCTTACGACTTCTTGGGATTTTCTCAAATTTCCCTTTACTTATATACAAGAGCAGATTCAGGAAAAATTCATGGGGGTAAGTGAGGCTGGCTGGGAGAGGGTAAATACATTTTTTTGATAAGAATTTATGAATATTTTTCAAATTTTAACAAACTTCAGTCATTTTATTGGGTTTTAATGCGGGGGGTTACCCCGTTACCTCCTCATTGTTGGAAATCATTAGAATTCCGAGTCCTGTGTACAAAATTATTTTGAGATATTAGATACCTCTTGAAATAAATCATACCTATTTTAGTCAGTTTATGTTATGAAGTCAGAATAATGCAAATTAAATTTGCCTTGAATTTTGCCAAATTTGAATGGCACAGGGTGGAAAAATTTCGTTTTTGCAGACTAGTCACAAGGTTCTATCCCTCTTAATGCTTAATCTCATGCCACAAAATTTTCCTGCTCCGTTATTTTAAAAATTTATTTAGAAATAGCTCTTAAAACTTGGATGCGAAAATTCTGTGACAGGGATCAACTTGAACCTTGTATGCTACCCTTATTTTAACTAAAGGTCAGATTAAAGTAATTGTAGCTAAAGAGAATGAAAGGTATATCTCGTCAAATTAAAATTGTTTAAGTATTGTTGACCTTTCATAATGTAGATTGTTTATGGTTGAGTTTGAGGTCAGTAAAAACAGTAAATTAAGTTGTCCGACGTTTTGGGTTTTTTATTGACCCATTTTCAAGGCTAAACATTATACAAATAAAATTAAAAAATAAGAAAATGACTTGAAAAAATTAAATACAAAAATCAAAAATTTAGAAAAATAATAGAAATACAAAAATTTTAATTTTTATATTTTTATTATTTCTATTATTTTTCTAAATTGTTAAATTTTTGATTTTCTTATTTTTTATTTTATTTGTATAATTTTTAGCCTTGAAAATGGGTCAATGAAGAACCCGAAACGTCGGACAACTTAATTTAGTTTGTTCTTACCGACCTCAAATTCAACCATAAACAACGTTAAAACAACAATGTTAAGAAAATTACATAAAGATGGATGAAGGTTGAAAATTAATTTCAAAAACTGATTGAGTCAACCAACGTCAGTAGACGAGGACAACGCTTATGGCTTAATTTAGCGTGTTAGGACTCAAAAAGGACAATCAAAGTGACCTTGACATCCGAATGTGCACTAAAACCACTATATGTCGGACAATAAGAGAAAGTGGTAACTGAAAAATGGATGAGGGTGGATTTCAGCAGAGAAAAGGAAACGAAGACTGTATCTAAGAGCTGGAAACAGCTATGAACGCCATAGCGCTACAAAATGTACACCATGCCTGGACAAAAAATTTTGGTAATCGAGAAACAATGTCAACTGTTCAGTGCTAACCGAAATTTTAAAAATTACAGTTGAAGAAATTGCTATGCAGCAGCGGTGGCTCGTTAGAGGGAGGTTTGGCTTCCATTAAAGTTCTGGACTATTAGTTAAACTATTAAAAAATTTTAAAATGGATCTATCAAACGATAGATACTCTTTCCGCAATACTTATCCAAAAAATAAAGTGAAGCTACTGCAGAAACAGAATCTTGGGCGTAGAACATATTACATGCAGATGATGTAGCCACCACATGGACCACAAGGTTCAACTGTACTACTGATGATTTTGAAATTACTTTGCAGTAACTATGCATGGACTGAAATCCATAACTATAGTTCGTGCCAAATAGAAATAGAACCGTCAATCATTATAGTTGGTAACAACAAGCAAGAGAGTTGCATTGCCGTTTAATATACGGTGGATCGAAGTAGTCATAGAACCTGCCCATATAGTCAACCAGTTCAGTAGTGGCAAATACAATTCGTAACATTTTCAAGAGTAACACGGCGCGCTACTGAGTGACTAATGTCCGATTTCTTCAATTAGAGATATCCACCCGATAAGTATAAACATCCCGATAACGAATCAAATTAATCAAGTGACCGAACAGACAACCGTTTTGATTGGTTATCGGTATGTTTATACTTGTCGGGTGGATATCTCTAAGTGAAAAAATCTGACATTAGTGTTGTTTAAGTGGTTGGAGATATTTTAGAGATGTGGCCTATGATGATTGACGGTTCTATTTCTATTTGGCACGCACTCTAGATACATACACTGGCTCGCAGAATTTTTGGCACAGTCCTTACCTGTACCTTTTCAAGACTATTTTTGATACATAACAATCAATTTTACAGCAAAATTTTTCAGACATTTTTGTTGCAAATTTCATTGCCTTCAATTTTATTTATATTCATTTTTCTATTTTTTCGCACCATTTTTAATTGACAGCGACTTGAAACAAAACTGTAAAATACAAAAAATTATTTTTAGCTGTATCTCAAAAACGGTGCGACAAAATAGAAAACTGTATATGAATAAAAATGTAGAAAATGAAATTTACAAGATAAAATTCCAATTCAGTTTTTTATTTCGTTGCACCGTTCTTGAGATACAGCTGACATTATTTTTTGTATCACTATCAGTTAGAAATGGTGCGACAAAATAGAAAAATTGATATAAACAAAATTGAAGGCAATGCAATTTTCAACAAAAAATGTCTGAAAAGTTTTGCTGCAAAATCGATTATATTTAGGGCATTAGAAAAAAACAATTCATAATTGTGTATCCAACGTAGCTCTTTGTAGTTGAGCGTCAGCCCCTTTTGTAAATTTAAATAAGTTAGAATGGAACCGAAGAAAGATTCGCTAATGAAATCCGAAACAATCTCAGTCAATTTTAGGATATCAATGGAAATAGAATATCTGACGAAGTACAGGAAATCTGGAGAAATCTATGTTTTATTATTAGTCTCCTCAAATGAAAAAGCCACGAGCTGCCGCTGCTATACAGCATGCATCCATACATCACCAATGAAGAAACCTTAAGGGGGGGACTTATTTCACAAAAAGAGAATATTGTCAACAGGTGGCGCGACAGTAGATAAACAATACAAGGTCATTTTCGAGTTTGAAAATCAAAATTTTAACACCTTAGGATCTTTATAGACTTGGCCACAAAACTGTGGCTGCTTGTAATGTTGAAAGCAGCTTTAGTTTAGTGTTTAGTAATATAAATTTATTACCGTTCACAAGCAGCTGCATTTTGGTAGCCATGTCTGTACGAAGCCTTATAATATATTTTATCTAAATGCATTTTTCGACTTCAATTTTTGGTTTGTATTAATTTTATTAAAATGCTGCCAGGTAAATACCGAATTGCATCGAACATAGTGATGATGGGGCAGTACGATATTTAATTAGCACTTTAGGTGAAAAGAACTCTACTGCCCTAGGTTCAATGTGTGGCGAATATTTACAACAGTAAAACCTGAATTTTAGTCAATTAAATTTCAAAATAATATTGATTATCGAATCATTGAGTAAGTTTTGTACATCAAATTGCAACGGTTATATCACCTCATGTAAATAAAGTGATTTGAATAAATTCTACAATTGGAACTATTTTGGTGCTACGTTACAGTAGTTTGGTTGATGTTCAAAAATATTATTGAATCAATACCAACAATTATAGTGTTGTTAGTGATATCGAGTATAATAATTAGTCTGTAGATGATATTTATTATAAAAAATATTTATTTATGGCAACTGTTTACAAATTTACTAAGCTAAATATCGTTACATTCCTTATCGTGCATAAAATATCTATGTAGTAGCTTAAAATAGTAATTTATATTATGTAATCGCACTTTTATTAGTTTTAGTATCTATACGCATTATAAAAACTGTCTAGTTTTACAACAAAAATAAAAATGTACACAAAACTTGTTACGTAAAAATAATTGACTGATTTTAGGCACTCGAATGTTGTTTTATTTATAAAAAATTGTAAAAGAGATCGATAAATTTGAACACGAATTCGTTTCAAGCCGCCCCAAGATAATATTTAATAAAACCATCTACCCTTAAAATTATCATAAAATATAAACTTAAAATTATGATGATAAAAATGAGAATGTACAAGATATACTGAGCTCATTTCGTGGTGATTACTAGCTAAATAAATAAATTAAATGTCTTTTGCTTTTAAAAAACAGAAGACTCCAGGGTTCCCACTCGTCTGGAAACGTAAGGGAATTTCTCATTTTTAGTGCCAAGTCAGGAAAATTAAATTTTCAGTCAGGGAAAACAAGAAAATAATTTTGTTTTTAAATTTTAAAATTAAGATTTTTTTCCCTTTTTATCTTCCGATTTATCGAAATGTCAGGGAATTTTATTTATAAAATTCAGTGTGAACCCTGGCCTCGCATTAATTTGGTCTTATTTTTTATTTTAATTCTGTTATAAGAACATTTTTAATAAAATTCAGTAAATAACGATGGCACTTATTTATGGATGGCATCTCCAGTAAGTACCTTATCAAAGATGTATACATAGTTCAGTTTTCACTGACGATTTACGGTCAGTCACACTGACCGTTCTGCTTATTTTCAAAAAATTGAAAAACCTATAAAAACGACAACAGTGATATTTTGAAATAAAATTTTCTACATTAAAGTCCGCGAGAGCATATAATAATTTAATAATTAAATTGTTATATTTAAGATAATAATAATAATAATAATAATAATTGTACTTGGTTTCGCTTAGATAAATTTTCAAATTAATTCTTTAATCCTATAAAATTTGACGGAAAGTTACGTGTTAACTTAGTAATGAAAGTTAGGAGACTTTATTCTTTATCTGTCTACCACTGACGCCCATGAATGGATTAACGGAGGAAGGCAGACAGATAATGGATAAGCTCCAAGTTAGAAAATAATGTTGATTTTAAATGCATTAAACAACTTCCCTTGACTTGGGTCAGATTTTCAGTAAATACTTAGAACTTTTTTAATAATAATTTTTAATAAATAATAATAGTATTGAACCAGGGGTCTTAGTCCCCATTGTTCAAATACAATTAACACGATAAATAACCTAGTGTAAAAATGTGATGTAAAAACGTAGGTGTAAAGTGTAAGCCAATAAGTCGAAGTTCCTACCTTCAAACTAACTACTTGAAATCTTAAAATTCTTTACTTTAAAATCAGATATAATTTAATTACCTGTGCTATCTGTAATTTGCCAAGTCTATTTTTAGGATATATGTTAATAAAATGACTTTGTGATAGACTGCATCCCTAAGGGTTCTTAAAACAACCCAACGCCTAATTGTTCAATTTCATAAAAGTTAGATATACTAAAGAATATTCTTCAGTCGTCTGAAGGAACCTTGCCCCCCCCCCATTGTTTGGTTGTGTATTTTTAAATGAAAATGGATTGTACTTTAAGTTAAATTTAAGTTTGAAAGATCATACCGTCTCCTCATTCTTTAAAACGAGAAAATTTTATGTTAGTTATTGAAATAAACAAAAATAAAACCCAACTGAAAAACGACGCAACTATCCCTATAGTTAAGTCAACACCTGTATTGATAAAACCGTCTCTGTAAGCATTTCCACTATCGAGTTGCATGTAATCCATAAAATCAAATACAGCATTGCAAGACAAACGCGTATCGATTACTGGAATTATCGTACCATGAACGTGGAGCAATTTTTCCAACGTTAATCTGTACTGCTTACAGGTACTTAAATAACCGTCGATGTAAATGCTGAAATGTATCAATGTGTAAATGGTACAAAATATGGTAATCCCAGACATGATGTACCAAAAACATTTTGGTAATGGATTTGTACTTTCGCCTTGAGCTGTGTGAAGTTCTATTGTTTCGCCAAACCTAAAAAAATTAATTTATGAGATTAATTAACATGAAAATTACGTTTGGTGGAAAAAAGTGTTTTGGTATGAGGCATTCCATATCAAGTCCAATTCAGTCCCTCAACTATTTAAAAAACAATTGAATTTTTGTGGATTCTATCAGTTTGTGATCCTTATTTAAATTGTGCTGTCTTTTGTTTTCATATTGTTGCCGTATTTCTCTATTTATATCTTACCACTCTTGAATTGCTTCATTCTCCATTCTTACTGATAATCATAATATTTGGTTTTGTTGATGTTAATTTTCAGCCCATATTTACTGGCATTATTGACCCCGTTGACCAAGATCTGTAGGTCTTCTACACACTCAGCCATAAAAACCGTATCATCCCCGTATCTGAGATTATTTATTATTTTTCCGTTTATATTTATTTCCTCCTCTCGATCACAAAGAGCTTCACTGAATATTCCTTCCGAATAGAGAAAAAGCAATGGTGACAAGACACAACATTGTCGGACCCCCCTTAGAACTTCGATTTCTTCCGTGGTGTTGTCCTCCACCACCACTTTTGCTCGTTGATTCCAGTATAAGATCGCAATAATTCTAATGTCCCTATTTCTTGCAGAATCTTAACGAGTTTCTCATAGTTGATTAAACACAAATATACATCATTGTTGATGTCTTGACAAGACATCGTTGAACCAACACGTTCATGGAAAAGAGTGCCTCTCTGGTTCTGAAGCCAAATTGTGTGCCACCCACCATCTCCTCACATCGACACGACGGTATACTCTTTCAGTGGATAATCTTCAGAAACACCTTCAACGTGTGACCCATGAGGCTTATGGTACAGTAGTGTTTGCTTGTTTTGGCATTAGCCACCTTAGGAAGCACGACGAAGGTCGACTTGAACCAATCTTCAGGTATGTTGCCTGTACGATTATATGGTATTTCATATATCCGGTATTTCATCTGACCCAGGTGCTTTATTGTGTCTTGTGTTTTTAATGGCATACTCCACTTCATTTTTATTGATATCTGGTCCAGTCTCTGCCGTGTATTTTATGTCGAGATCGTTCATTCTGTCGTTTTCAAATAGATTCCTGACATACCTTTTCCAGATGATCAGCTTCTCCTCCGTACTCATTGCAATACTGCAGTGAAGCTACCAATAGCTTCTCTTATCTTCTTGTATACATTAAAAGTGTCATATTTTGATTGAAGCTGTTCTATCTCATATTTCTCGATCTATCTTTTTATACTTCTGAATATCCTTTATCTTGTGTTGTCCTCTTTGTTCCATCAATTCCAGAATTCTGTCGTTCATCCAGGTTTTTTTTCTTCGAACTCCCTCCTTCAAGTTCTCTTTACAACTATCGTTTATTATCCGCTTCATCTCTTCCCACGTAGTATTGATTTCCTCTCGAACAGCTTCTGGTTGTTTTAATTTCTTAATATCGATCTATCTCTGTCGATTTGAGTGAACTTTTTTGAATTGGTTATTGAATTTCCCTATTACGGGATTGTGGTCTGAATATACATCTGCGCCAGGATATATTTTAACAGATTTTATACTGTTTTTGAAATCTCTATTAATTCTTATGAAATCTATTTGATTTCTTATCAAATTTTGCGTATTGTCTGCCGGAGCCTTCCACATATCGTCGTGTTAGTTAGAATCACTCGTAAGTCCAGATTGCACAATTGTACAGGGGAAACATAAAACGTTTTAAAACAAACAGTGATTAAAGGTCATTTTTTTAAATATTTTAGCGCCAAAATGTTATTTTTGACATTTTATGGACTTATGCGGGTTTCTAACTAACACGACGATATACAGTCTGCATGGCGGTAGTATAAAAAACGTATTTGCTATAATTACATCTTCCTCTTCACAAAATTGAATTAGACGATCTCCTCTGTCGTTTCTTTTACCCAGTCCATATTCTCCAACGCAGCTGTTTTGTTTTCCTCTTCGAATTTTTGTATTCAAGTCCCCCATTATGGCGCATACTTCTAGTAATTTTATTAGCTTTAAAATTGCTTTCATCTGCTCGTAAAACTCTTCCAGGGTTCGTTCATCTTTGTCTGCAGTGGGGGCGTAAACCTGTATGATGTTCATGTCTACTGGTGCAGCTTGTAGTTGTAGTAATATTATTCGATCTGAGTAAGGAACGTAATTTTTCACTGATTTTTCTATCTCCTTGGATACTATTACTGTTACTCCGTTTCGGTGGTTAGGGTCGTTATTTCTAGAGTAAAAACTACTCCTTCATTGGTACTACTCCAACATGTTAGACAGCTCACACACAAAATATTCAATTTTTTTTATAATGGTCGAGCAACCAGATAGGACTACTTGATACGGAGTGACCCGTACGTCTCTAACTAAAACTACTGCTAATATCTTCAAACTCTCAGAAAATTTAAAAGAGTTCACAAATAGGTGGTAATAAATCAAATAACTTACTCATTTTTTGCAGTCACCGTCCTGGTAATAACTTTCTTTGACGAAAACAAAACACGGAAACCGTGAAAACATGCCATCGAGATACAAATAATAACATAAACAAGTGGTCCGTAAGTAACCCAAATGCACGAAGCCGCATTACCCCCTAAAAATTGATAAACCATAATAGATCGTATTAAAAATAAAACTAAACAAACCTAAAAAGTGAGTTGGTGTATTAACCCCGTATAAGATACAGGTGCAATTTGTAAATGCGCACTTGTCGACTGTCGCTCTCCAGTGACCCCATGCAATTCCACAGGTAATGCTGCTTATTGCACCCAAAGCAGTTATTATCGCATATCCTGTCGTTAAGAATTTTTCTGCCAACAACAGATTCATCTTTCTTGGTTAGTCTAAAACAACTTGAGTTCATATATCATTTAATAATCTCGAGATAAGATTAAATATCCATGTCGGTTTAAAAAAAAACAAAATAATTACCAAATGTTTGTAAACCGAAACCACACCTTCACTGATTGTTTAATAATTAAAATTATTCATCATTTTATCAACATCAATTTGTTTGTAATGTACCGTAATGACAGGTAAACAACGTGGTGGGCGTGGTTCTTTGGCATACCTGCACTTGTTTTGTTGTACTTAAGTACAAGCATATACAGGATGCTTCTTATTGTGATGAGCATAAACAAAAAGTTTTTCAAGTTTTTTTCTATAAACTTGTAGGTACCACGAGTTATTTGGACATAAATATTTATAATTCAAACAGAATTTTTATGCGGTAGTAGCTGTGATAGTATACTTTACGAAAATATGTTCACTTTTTTTCTAACGGAGGTCTTGGGCTTTTAGTATGCTGTTCAATATTTTATTCTAAATTTTGGCAAAATTTCACCTAAAATGCCTGGGCTACATGTCGAAAACAACATTGCATTCCCGCAGTGATGCTTTTCGGGCATCAAATTTTTATTTTTTGAAAATCATGTTGTATTCGGAAAATTGACAAGTCATTTAAAATATGCCAGAGGGTGCGTCAAAATTTTCGTAATATCATCAAAATTTTAGTATATCAACTTCTTATAAATATAAACATAATAATAAAATCCAAAAACAAAGATGGAAGACAAAAGGAAAAAACAAGAAGAATTTTGGAAATCAATGATGGGCAAGTATGAAAATCGAAACGAGCAACTGGAGCAACAACAATGTGACTTATTGAAACGATTGGAAGAGATGGAATGTCGCATGAATACAAGAAAAGCCGATTTAATGGAAATGAGTGGATCAAATAAAAAAGGCAATCCTCCTCCTTGCGATTGTGAACCGGTTTGTAAATGTAGCTCCTGTGAGCGCGGTCCACCGAAAAATGCGGTAGTTGCTCCGTCCACCTCATTAAGTTGTCCTTGTGACGATTGCGTAAAGGAGATATCTAATGGCGTTGAAGTATGTGCATGTGCCGACGATCCTCCTCCTTCTGCAGTAAGTAAAGGAAGTAACAAGAACCCTGAATGCACATGTACAAAATGCGATCCAGATCCATGCGACGAGATCGCCGCCGTCGACCCATGTGTTTGTGTCGATCCTAACATAGACAGCGACAATACCAGCATGTTCTCTTTAGAATCCGCCGATTTGCTCTTTATGACAAAATTGAACGAAATAGTTTCGAGAGAAAAACAAATGAAGATGAAAGTTAGAGAATTGGAACACAGAGAAAGAGCTTACATGGACACTTTAAAGCAAGCCGATGAAATGTGGGCCTGTTTGGAAGGCTGTTACAAACAGCGTCTATCGGATGTGCAGCAAAGTGGCGATAACGAACGTTCCAAGTATGAAGAGATGAGTGAACAACTGATGGACGAAAATGCTCAACTTAAAGATCAGATTAAAGATATTCAGTTGGATTTGAAACAAGCAATGGAACGCATCCAAGGTCCTCTCTCTCGTCAATTGGACCAGGAAAGACGAAGATCTTCCAAATTAGAAAGCGATTTAGGCTATGCTTCCAAAGCTATGTCAATGAAACAAGGCGCTTACGCGAAAGATATGAACAAACTCCAAAATAAGTTGGAATGCACCTGCAACGACTTGTGCGATATACAAAACACAAACCAGCAACTTAAAAAGGACATGTGCATGTTGAAATGCAAATATGAAGAGTTGCAACAAGACCTGATTAATCAAAAAATCAGCGAAGCCCGTACGCTGGAAAGGCTTAACGAAACTCTGGAGCAAGAACGAGCATTAAACAAAAAAAATGCTGGAAGGCAAAAGGAATGTAAGGATTATACGCTAAATGAAATTGCAAGGAACTTAAGTAAAACTCTGGTTGATATAAACGAATGCTGCCAATGCCAAGGTATACCCAGCGATTTAAAAGACACATTTGAAGGTATTAAAATTATTGTAGACTTAGTAGATAGTAAAGGGAAGAGGCCGTCAAGAGGCGACGATTCACGAAGAGGTCCACCACCAGGCGGTCCTAGATCAGGCCCGCCTGACGACTGGAGTGGAGGTTCCAGTTGTGAATGTGATGAGGACGATGAAGGTGAAGATGACAAAGGTCCCCAGGGTGAAGGGCCTCCTGAAGGAGAAGATGGTGGTCCTCCTCCTTGCGATTGCGATAAAGAGTGTAAATGTAAATCTTGCGAACGCCATCCAAAAGATGAGCTTCCTACTCCTTCACCAGAGCCTCCCAGTGAAGGGCCACCATCGGGTGAAGAAGGGTCTCCTGATGGAGAAGGGGCGCCACCGGCTGAAGAAGGGTCTCCTGATGGAGAAGAGCCACCAGCGGCTGAAGAAGGGTCTCCTGATGGAGAAGCGCCACCAGCGGGCGAAGAAGCACCTCCTGTTGTAGAAGAGCCTCCAAGTGGAGACGGGCCTCCGGAAGGAGGAGGACCTACAGAAGAAGCAAAAGATGAGACTGATGTTGGTGGTGATGCCGCCGCCGCCGAAGTAGGTGACCTAGAAATTCCGAAGGAAGTTGAAGGTGGAGAGACCACCGAGGTAAGTAATATTCAGGATGGTGTTGAACAAGCCGAAGCAGAAGCTGGAAAACAAGAGACTGCACCACGTGAAGCTAAGAAATGCAGCGAAAAATTATGCAATGTACCTACTTGCCCATTACGATTACAAGCAGAATCAGAACGACCTCCCAGCAAAGTAAGTATTGTAGAACCTGAAATGCCCAAAGAACCGTCTCGCACAAGTGTTGAAGAGACAGCAGAGGAGGAAGGCGTCGAAGTTGTGACACAAGTTGAAGCTGACAGTACCTTAAATATTGAAATAGAAACTGAAGTAATGCTAGATGAAACAGTTAGTGATGGTATTAATATAACTACTACTATAACAGGTTCTGGTATATTGGAAGTAATAACTGAAGGACCTTCTGGCATCATAGAAACAAAAATGACTTACAGTGAAACGGGCCACATTGAAATTACTACAGAAGTTACGGACTACACTGGAATAGAATCAGTTGACGTAGTTCCAATTGAAGAAGTTGCAACCAAAATTTCTGAATTGCCGAGTGAAATTCCAGAAAAACCAAGTGCGGTAACAGAACAGCCAAGTGCAATATCAGAAAAACCGAGCGAAATACCAGTATCAGAAAAACCAAGCGAAGCACCAGTATCAGAAAAACCAAGTGCAGTATCAGAAAAACCAAGCGAAATACCGGTATCGGAAAAACCAAGTGCAGTATCAGAAAAGCCAAGCGAAATACCAGTATCAGAAAAACCAAGTGCAGTATCAGAAAAGCCAATCGAAGTACCGGTATCAGAAAAACCAAGTGCAGTATCAGAAAAGCCAAGCGAAGTACCAGTATCAGAAAAACCAAGTGCAGTATCAGAAAAGCCAAGCGAAGTACCAGTATCAGAAAAACCAAGTGCAGTATCAGAAAAGCCAAGCGAAGTACCAGAAAAACCAAGTGCAGTATCAGAAAAACCAAGTGAAGTATCGGAAAAACCAAGTGCAGTATCTGAAAAACCAAGCGACGTTTCAGCAAAACCTGCCGAAGAGATTTCGGTGAAACCAAGCGAGGCGTCTGGGAAACCAGAATCATTTGTAGAAAAACCAAGCGAGATATCAGAAAAAATGCCCTTTGTTCTTGCAGAAGAAGGAATCGTGGAACTTACAGTAAGCAAAGAAATTGAGACCGAAGAAGCGTTAGAAATTGCATTGATAAGCGAAGTTTCGATTCAAGCACCTGGAGAAATTGAAATTGTAACGGAAACCAGAATTTCTGTCGAATCGTTTGAAAGTATTTCAGAATCAGAAGCAGTGGAAGTAGGACCACTTAATGAAGAAGAAGTGTTTATTGATGTGCAGGTGGAACTAGAAGCTGAAGAAAAATCGGTGTTGTCATTTGAAGAAGATATTGAAGAATTGGAAATGGAAGTGGACGAAGCGCTAGATAAAGCAAATCAAGACGTTATGGAAGCTTTGGAACAAGCTAATTTAGAAGTGACAGAGGCGTTAGAAAAAGCTAATGAAGATGTAGAAATTGCTTTATCGTTAGCTTTAGGTAAATCTAAAGAATGTCGTGGCATTTGTTCTAAATCATTCAGAACAGGGGAAGCAGAAGAAGAAGAAGCAGAAGAGGAAAAAGAAGAGGAATTTGAAGAAGCCGAGGAAGAAGAAGAATTTGAAGAAGCCCAGGAAGAAGAAACTGAAGTAGAAGGGGAAATTCGGAAATGTCGTGGAATTTGTTCTAAAGCATCCAGAGCACAAGAAGAAGTCGAAAGTTTTGAAGAAATGGAAACAATTCCCGAAATTCATAAATGTCGTGGCATTTGTTCTAAAGCATTCAGAGCACAAGAAGAAGAAGTCGAAATTTCGGAAGAAATGGAAACAATTTCCGAAATTCGTGTATGTCGTGGCACTTGTTCTAAAGCATCCAGAGCACAAGAAGCAGTCGATATTTCTGAAGAAATGGAAGCAATTCCCGAAATTGGTGTTTGTCGTGGCATTTGTTCTAAAGCATCCAGAGCACAAGAAGAAGAAGAAGCAGTCGAAATTTCTGAAGAAATGGAAACAATTCCCGAAATTCGTGTATGTCGTGGCATTTGTTCTAAAGCATCCAGAGCACAAGAAGAAGAAGAAGAAGTAGAAATTTCTGAAGAAATGGAAGCAATTCCCGAAATTCGTGTATGTCGTGGCATTTGTTCTAAAGCATCCAGAGCAACAGAAGAAGAAGAAGAAATCGAAATTTCTGAAATGGAAACAATTCCCGAAATTCGTGTATGTCGCGGCATTTGTTCTAAAGCATCCAGAGCACAAGAAGAAGCAGTTGAAATTTCTGAAGAAATGGAAACAATTCCAGAAATTCGTGTATGTCGTGGTATTTGTTCTAAAGCATCCAGAGCACAAGAAGCAGTCGAAATTTCTGCAGAAATGGAAACAATTCCCGAAATTCGTGTATGTCGTGGCATTTGTTCTAAAGCATTCAGAACAGAAGAAAAAGTAGAATCGCCTCCCGAAATTCGTATATGTCGCGGCATTTGTTCTAAAGCATTCCGAACCGAAGAAGGGCAAAAAGAAGAAGAAGTTCATAAATGTCGTGGCATTTGTTCTAAAGCATTCAGAACAGAAGAAAAGGTAGAAGAAGAAGAGGCAGAAGAAGAAAAGGAAGAAGAAGAAACTGAAGAAGAAAAAGAGGAAGAAGAAGTTTCTGAAGAAGTTAAACCAATTCCCGAAATTCGTACATGCCCTGGTATTTGTTCTAAAGCATTCAGGAAAGGACAGGAAGAGATTGAAGAAGCCGAAGAAGGAGAAGTCGAAGAAGAACCTGAAGAGGAATTCGAAGAACTTGAGGAAGAATTCGAAGAAGCCGAGGAAGAATTCGAAGAAGTAACTGAAATTGTAATTGAAACCGAAGACACGTTTGCTATTCAAGTTAGCGGTTCCGAAGCATCTACCGAAATACCTAGTGAATATGATATCATCAGTGAATTACCCAGTGCATCAACTGTAGATGAAGTATCTGCCGCAGGTACAGTTTCTAGTGAAGTTCCTAGCGCTCCCAGTGAGGTATCAAAAGAACCTGCAGCTTCCGGAGGAGGGCCGGCACCTGTTGAAGAAAAGCCAAGTGCACCAGCAGTTGTCCAAGGAGAGCCACCTAAACCTGCTGCAGAAGCACCATCTGCAACTGCTACAACGGCACCTGCTCCATCAGCACCTGCACCTGCTGGAGCAGCGCCACCTGCACCTGCTGCAGCAGAACCACCTGCACCTACTGGAGCACCTGTAGCTGCTGGAGCAGCAGCACCTGCTGCAGCAGCGCCACCTGCTGCAGCAGCGCCACCTGCACCTGCTGGGGCAGCACCACCTGCCCCTACTGCAGCAGCACCACCTGCACCTGCTGCAACAGCACCACCTGCACCTGCTGGAGCAGCACCTCCTTCACCTGCAGCCGCTCCAGCAGAACCACCCAAATCTGCAGCAGAAGCACCACCTGCACCTGCAGCCGCTCCAGCGGAGGCACCATCTGCACCTGCAGCAGTAGAACCACCTACACCAACAGCAGAAGCTCCTAGTGCACCTGCAGTTGCAATAGAAGAACCACCTCAACCTGTAGTAGAACCACCAAGCGCACCCGCGGAAGTAGAGCCAATTCCGCCTCTTCAGGAAAAAAGTATAAGTTTTATTGAAGGTGGCGATATGGAACCATCTACTCCGTTAGCTGAGTTAGATGTAGAAGTGGAAGAAAGACGAGCATCGTCAGCTCCCGAAGGAAGTTTTGCTGAACGTCCATCCATCGAACGCCGCCCGTCAACACAGCCTGATGATACTTCCAGTAGAAAACTAACAGAAATATGCGAATGTAAACAATGCGATTGTGTTATTTGTTCGCCAGATATTCTAAGGCAACGACAGCAAGCCGGAGATATGGAACACTTGCCCGATTGTGATTGCGTGGACTGTTTGTGTGATCCTTGCAAATTAAATTTAAGAAGGAAGAAATCGACAACCAGCTGCAACACACTTGATTGCGATTGTGTTAGTTGTTTATGCGAACCCGTATATGAAGAAGGCAGAAGACCTTCCACGGCAGGAGAATGTGGAAGAAGATCGGGCTCAATCAACGTAACTAAAGCCGAAGATCTGGTTTTTCTTAAAGAGCATGAAGCACCAATTTCCGAAGAGGAAGAATCTCCAACTGATATGCCAGTCTTTCCGAAAGATCGAACAAATTACAAAGAGTGCGTGTGTATTAGACCAGAAGAAGGAGAAGAAGAAGATGAAACTTGCATACAAGGTGAAATAATAGAAATGGAATTGGAAAATGCTAAAGAGAAAAGAGATTTAAGCCAGCTGCAAGAAGCCATGAAACAAATCCAATGTTCCTGTTACGAAGCAGAACTTGGTATCTTGGGAGCTAATCGCGGCTCCCAATTAATTTATGAAAATACATTATCTGGGATGCAGCTAGCTTTGTCAACACTGCAAGGTAAATGCAATCAGAAAGATCGAATGATAGTCAGTATGATTCAAGAATTAAAAGCTAGAACTGATAGTAAAATTTTGGACAATATGCTCAACGACTTGGCAAAATCTGACGATCCCGACACAATTGAATTATGCAGAACATTATCGGGAAAACGTGGACCTTGCGACACTGGCGCTTCTGATATTGTGTGCTCCCATCCGGACTATCCAAAATGCCCTTGTGTTGATGTACCACCAATACCAGAGGAACAACCTAATGAGGAACCCGAAGAACCGGTTATGGAACCACCCAAAACACCATCGGTAGACTTATCCAGACAATCTCGTACAAAAGAATGCTCATACAAACAGTACCAGCAACAGCTACGCGGTCACAATTGCCGTTGTCCGCGGAAGCCAAAAGCTCAAATCAAACAAAGTAATAGAGAACTTGGATCAAAATGTGGAACCACTTCTTTTCAAAGGCCCAGTACCAATCGAGTACCCAGTTACAATCGACCACCCAGTACTAATCAAGTACCAAGCACCAATCGAGTACTTCCAGCCAAACCTGCAATCCAACCCATGGGCGATGTAACAATTTCGACAACAGTAGTTGTTGATTATACTTCAGGAAGCTTGGAATCATCAGAGCTGGATAGTAATTCGGAATCGGACGAAATAAGTACTTGTTGTAGATCTGGAGAAAGTAACAGCATCAATTCGGAAGCTATTAGTACAGCAAAATCGATCAGCAATAATGCTTACCCCCCTTATTGTGTCGGTACCATAAGACCACGAATTTCGCAAGAACGAATTAATTCCATCGTGGAAGTGTCAGATGTTCGAAAAATTTCGCCCGATAGTCTCTTGGTGAAGTGGACCATGCCGAAAGATAAGACCGTAATCGGATACGAGGTTTTCGTTGATGGCTTCCTCAAGTCGAGAGTTTTAAGTGGCAATCGCACTTCCACAATACTGCACACTCTCTCCCTAAAATCGGCTGCAAATATTGCTATCCATCCAATCACCCCCAAGGGTCGTTGCCAACCCCCAGCAAGAGCACTTTTTCAAATTTAAAAATACCTTTTGGTGTGAAAATTTCATCCAATGTAGTTTCACTTGTAAGAAATAAAAAATGTAAACGTTTTTGTGCTTATTCATGAATTGGGAGTCGGTCCAAAAACTTTCGGCCCATGACTAGTATAATCAAACGTCAACGTCAGTTGATAATAAATTTAATTTCCATCCGGCCAAAATTTGAAAGTATGATAAATTTATGTTCGTCTTAATTTGATAAGAAAATGAATCCAAATGACGATGGTGGAGCAGGGATTCGGAAAATAAAAAATTTGTGGTGCGATTCTTGGGAAAACTGTCCAAAATTTAAAATGAACTCTTTTTTGGAAAATACAAATGCGAATGGTTTTCACTGCGATTCCAAATCATTTTTCCCAAGCAATGGGACCGATTATTCCAAGTACGATGACATTGCGTTCGTGATTAAAGAAAAGAACAGTAAGATTGGACAAGAGTTGGAGAGCATTAGGGAAACTTTGAGACGATGCTCACAGTTAAATGAAACAGTTTTGTATAACGAAAACCTGGAACCGGATCCTTTTCCAGAAGTGGTAAGCCAGCCCATGTCAAAACATCAATTTCCCTGCTGTAGGTGCAACTGTCAGAAAGTTGGAATGAACATTTCCGCTGGAGATTGGCGAAAACCAGAAGATAATTTAGATCGTAAGGAAGATTTACACGAAATTGCAAGAAACTTAAGCACAACTTTGCTAGAATTGAATAGCTGCAAAATCTGCAAAAGTTTTCCCGAAGAATTGAAAGAAACAGTCGGAACCTTAAAGTCATTATTGGATTACATAAATGATAAAACTCCCAATGCAAAACTTCCAGCATCAATGATTGAAAATGTAAAATCCTCAGCAAGTAATTGTTCCCAAGACGAAGAAACGATATTTGAAGATGCCGAAGAAGGCTTTCCTTCGAAAATATTTAGTAAAAGCAGCGATAGTGATCGCTTCGACTCGATGACGAGTGCGTCATCCCATTTAAAGAGTTTTGCCAATCCAACACCAAATTTTGAAAAACCCCAGATTAAATCGGCTAATAGCGTTAAGTCCTGCCAGTGCAATTTTCCAACCAACGTGGGAACCCAAAAAGATATGGAAGAAAAGCTGAGCAAGCAAACCGAAACCGAAAAAAATTTGGAACCAAGCCAACACAAAATAACTGTCTATAAAAAATCTCCGAGTGCATCCAATGTATTTGATGGAAAGTCCAAAGAAATCGTCGAAGAGTTTCTTTTGGAAGCTATTTCAGTTTTTGACAAAATAAACAATTTGGATTCTATGGAAGAAATAAGCGCATTTTCCGAGAACGAATATGGAAATCAAATTTTGAACAATTTAACGAAATCAGAATTGGAGCAGTCATTTTGCAGCACTTCTTGCATATCTCTTTTCTCAAGCAAAATCAGCACTCGGGAAATCCACAAAATAAAAACTGAAGAAGACTGGAAAGCAATTAATTTTCAAAAATCTGAAGACGAAATTACAGGAAAGCCAGTTATAATTGAAAATGTCCTGCCAGAATTAAAATTTTCCATAAAGAAAAGTGAGCATTTCCTGAAATCAAAATATAAACGGAAGCTAAGATATTCTTCCATTAAATCTAAAAGTTTAACTATTTTGGCTGCCTCCCCAAAAATTAATGTATCAAAGTATGGAATCAAAAGTGAGCCAAAAACAAAGAACCAAACTCTCGTCGAACTCAAAACCAAAGAGAGCAAGTCGAAATTTGACCAAATCAAAAATATTCATAATAATCCATCATCGGAAATCAAAAGAAATAGAGAGCGAAAGCCAAAAACTAAAAACGCAAAATTGAAAAATGAATCCGATGCCAAGCCCGACAAAACCCTACCCGAAATGCCCATTGAAAACAGCACAAAACTAAGCCAAATCCATCATAATTTGTCTCAGCCCAAAAAAGCTAGACCGAAATTAAAGGAGGGCGGAAGCCTAAAGCTAAAACCCAAAAGCAACGAAAAAATATTGAAATTAAATTCGGAAAATTCAAGAAGCTTAGTTCAAACATCAAACAAATCAGAATCTCTCAGAAGCAGAAGCAAGAGAAGCGAAAAAACAGCCAACATTTCCAAAGAATTGGATTCGGATATGGAAAATCCAGCAAAAGTGAAAGGACATTTAACGCCAGGAAGCGAAACAATTGGCAATGAAAAAGTTGACGTAAGCTTAAAATTTTCGGCCAAACTTGAAGAAGATAGTTCTGAAACAATGAAGAACAGCAAAACCGAGAACTCCAAAGAAGTTGAAACTGATTTCAGAGCTGATGTAATCAGAACCCTAAATAAATCAAATAAAAATGTTATAAATGTTTTGGCAAAAGTTAATAAAAACGTGAAAGAAGCTTTAGAGAGTGCTAACCAAAATCTCAAGATTGTCTTGGATGTGGCACTGAAGCAAAAAATTACGAAAGCAAACCTGAACAAGAAAATGGAAGAGTCTGAAAAGGTAAAGCATCCGAAGGAGAAACGGAAAAAAATCGGTTCTTCCAATGGAAGGAAACATTTAGATTTGGGAAACAAAGAATGCAAAGTCCAAACGTTATCGACGATAATCAAAGTCCAAAAATATAACAACGAAGACTTTTATCGATTTTATAGAAGACAAAGGCGATTGGTCTTGTTCAATCCCTTAGAAACCATTTCAGATGTGGACGAGAGTTTGCTGACAGACCAAGCTGAAGAAATGATGTTTCCGATTGAGGAACTAAAAACCCCGGTCGAAATAAAACAGTCGACGGATGCAACGGAAAGAATTCGTGAATCGAAACGTAAAGTTCTGACGAAAAGAAAACGAAGATCTGTAATAAACAAAGATTTGGAAATGGAAATTGACGGTCCAAATTGTAATCAGCGAAGGGATTCCTCTCAAGTTATAATTTCGAATAAACCGAAATCAGAATTAGAACCACCAATGGTTTCCCAGTTTCCGATAATTTCTTCCAAACCAAAATATATCCCCAAAACTCTAAAATGTCAATTGTTTGATGAAATAGTTCCAGGAAAGCCACTTGGCGAAACTCGTAACGCGTCGCTAGACACCCTTGCCGATGTAGTTTCTATAACCCAATACGAAGTTTCCGTCGACACTCCAGAAGAACAGCACAAGAACGATTCGAAATTCAAAATGGAACCTGAATTTGAGCCGGAACTGTACGAATTTGAAAATTTAAACTTTGATCAGATTTTTGGGGATAGCAATGTTCATCCAGCCAATTGTGACTGTTTCGATTGCTTATGTAGTCAGTACAAAAAGTTGAACGTCAGGCAAAATTCCGATCATTCTCAAAATTGTTGTTGCCTTCGTTGTGTAGAAGAAATATTGAAGATCAAGAATCAAAATTTGGACCGCAAAAATAAAGCTTATTTTGAACAGCAATTTAACAATTGCAAGGAGACTGTGGAGAAGCTGAAGAAGGAAGTTAAACAGTTGGGACTTGCTTCACGGATGACGATCCAAAATATAAGTAGAAAGAGCGATGTGGAACAAACTTTTCTTGCCAAAAGTCGATCTTCAATCCAATTAACTTTAACCGGATTGAAAGTAGCTTTAAATTGTTTGCAATCAAATTGCAACAAAAACGAACATGTAATTTCTCATATTTTCAAAACTAAACAATTGAAACAAAACACTAACCTTCTCAATAACAATCTCTTAACGGAGGGAGACCAAGAAAAAGTCCCTGATCGAAATGTCGACAATGCAGGCGATCAGGTTCGACCAGCATCCAGAAGTGAAACGAAAGTAAAACAAGTTTCCAGAAGCATCATCAAAGAAGTTGAGAGTTGCGTGAAATTCACTTCTGGTATTGCGACAAAACTGATTTCTTCTGAACCCAATTTGGGAAAAATATGTTGCTGCAATGTGCGAAAACCCAATTCTCCATTACGGGGAAAACGTTCTAATCGTGATTTGGAGATTCCAAACAAATTCGAGAGCGAGCAATATCAATTTTGCAAATGTGAAGAGAATTTGCACTTTACGATTGAAAGTAACCAGACCATTGCCAAACAGATGAAGAAGAAAATAATACTTCCAAGATATAACGCATGCTGGAGACCGACAAGTATCAAAGTACAACCTTCCTCGACATTCAAAAAGAAGAACCTAAAGGTAAAAAGGTTTGCAAAATTTAACCGTTCCCCAAAATTTGAATCCAAAATATCTCTAAAAACTTCAAAAAGTAAGAAGGAATTTGTTGCCGACAAAATAGTTCCTGTTAAATCAACGACGAGCGAATGCCCAAAAGGTCTATTTCAAAATGACCTCGATTCCATTTTAGATGATTTATTCCAAGCCATAGAAGAAATTGAAAATATCAAGCATATAAATCAACAGAAAAGTCACACCGAAAATATCTGCACGCGAAACAAAATCAGTTTAATTTCTTTGCTAAACGAAGAACAACCAACGTGCGCCCAGAACAGAAAAACAAAACCAAGCGATCTGCAATTTGGAAGTGTCTTCACTAGGAAGATTACTCCAAAATTAAACAAGAAAAGAGTTGGAGAGGAAAAAAATAGAGGAAAACCTCAGATCGTACAACAAGAAATCCAAAAGAAATTGATGACTAAAAAACTTCAAAATGTCGATAAAAATTTGGCCCATCATCCTTACGCAGAGTCCATTTCAACTTTGTTCAATTTGTGTACGAACTGGGAAAACAAATTTAAGAAAAATTTGAAACCAGTAAAAATTCAACCAAAGAAAACTTTTAATGCTGCAAAAGCCAACAATTTTGCTTCTAACGACCTCTTTCCCTCAAAATACAATTCCAACGAATCACCACGCCTGTCCAAAATAAGAAAGCTTTGTCCAACCGCAGTCAAAAAATAAAGGTTTACATACAAATATGATTTGGCCAAATAAATGATTAAAAAACTACTTTGCTTTATTTTTGGAAAACATATTTAAGGGGGTATTCCGATTTGTTAAGTTCAAAAATTCTTTTTTGTCAGATGTGACCTTTTTGGGTGTGTTTGTACTGCTACGAAAACTCTATCCCAATAGCATGGGCGTCCTTTGGGGAGAGGGGGGGGGCAAAGAGGGCAGCTTTTCCTCCTGACTCTTGCCTCAATTTTTTTTAAACATCAAATATTTTGAGTTCGTGAAGAAACCACGGAATTTGAAATTTGTCTTTTCTGCTAATAATTTTAGTTTTTTTTTGTTTTGGATTTTGCTCCTCCCTGAATAAGATCCTATGGACGCCCATGCCCAACAGCAAAACCATCTCGGATTTCTAGTGGATTGAGCATATAGCTTGTACATTGACAGAGATGGTTGAGGAAATGGTATTTCAGATTGTAAATCCGATCAAAGTGGCCTGGGCCATCGGATCCTTCGGTGCTTATAAATCGCAGGAGTTAGATAGAGTGTTTCCGGCACTCCTTCAAAGGATCCCGAATTACCTGCTCTGTCCACTGGTAAAGGTGTATAGAGCGTGCATTTCTCATATCTACACACCCAAGAAGTGGGCCATTTTCATACCCAATCCAGACTGAGCTGACTACCCTCTGGTTAAATCTTTTAGTTCAATAAGTCTTGCCTCGTTATTCTTGACGACATTGCATTCAGTTGTCTACAGCAGCTACAGAGATTGCTCGGGAGTCGGGAGTGATACAAACGGTACCTACTGCAGCCTTGGAGACTCTCCTCTGCCTTCCTCCGCTAGATCTCGATGAAGATGACAAGGCACTGAGCGCTGCTCTTAGGATTCGAACGTTCCCATTGAACCTACAGGCAAGGAATCAATGGGCATACTCGGGTTCTGGAGGACTTCTCAAAAAGACTGTCTTTTTAAAGTTTAGATGCTGATAAGATTCTAAACGAACGCAGCATGAACTGGTGAGTCTGATATACTGTAAACGGATAGGTATAACAACATCCAATCCAGAATCCAGATGTGGTATTTTTAAATTTTAAACATCGCCTCAGTTTTTCCTAACCGTCAACGCACCAGCATCAGATGAAGGAGATATGTGTATCCCCCCCCCCGTTACTCCACAGGCCAACTACGTTCAAAGTTTAAAGAAGGCCTTAAGAAATTATAGGAGAAAGACTGTTTTCAGCTATTGGCCATAGCTGCTAACATTACTAAATTGCTTCCAAGCATTAGAAGGCCACATGAATCAAAGAAAAGGGTGATTACGTCCATCACAAATTCCATCATGTTGTACGGCCTAAAATATAGATCCAACCCAGCAACACTAGAAAATCTTCAAATAAAAATGGCCCTGAGGATCATTCGTGCATATAGAACAACGTCAACGGATGCGACGACGGCGACGGTGCTGACGTCCCTCATCCCGATATACCTAATGGCCAAACAGCTTCTGCAATCCGGAGGTTGACGAACAAAAAAACAGAATAAGGACACTAATAGAAATACAATCAAAATTGAACACAAGTGATGGACCCACTCGCGAATCTCAAAACTGGACATCTGGTGCAACAGAAACCATGGTGAGACCACATACGAGATGATACAGATCCTCCAGGGCCACAGATGCTTCGAAGCTTACCTCCATAGATTCAAGAGGTAGATACTGCAGAACATACTATCTCCCTATGTGAAAAAATTCAGAAATTCAAAGACAAGAAGCAGAAGAAGAAGAAGCAGTCTCCAAACTTCATCATCAGCCAGTCATTTCTGCCCACTGCTGAACAAAGACTTTTTCTCCAAGAAAAAGGTTTTTTTAGCATTTAGACCCCACGATTGCTAAATCCGGATTGGGGAATGCCTTTAGCCCAGGTTTTTTAATAGTTACGTGTAATACGTGCTCTCCGAAGCACTGAGACGGTCATTTGAAAGTTTTAGACACGCCCCGGATTTCAACCGAGTAGGTACCTTAGAGTCAGCAGTTGTTCGGCTAACCTACTTCTCCACACTTTTTCCTGAAGAACTGGTAAAAACGATGCTCTCTTCTCCAATGACTTTTCAACGCGCAATCTCGAATTACACGGATCTCGGTGTCCACTCTCGCATTAAAACATCTTTGAAGCCGACAGAAGTCGAAAATTACGGAGGTAAAAAGATGGGAGTTTTGATCCCATGTACCCATTAAAAACATGCCCGAAGCCGCCAGTAGTCGAAAGGCGTGAATCCAAAATGGCAGCAATCTGTTTTTAAGTTAAATTCGGCTATAATCTACAAAATTCAATTTAAAATAAATTTCCGATATGATGTTAACTGTTGCACTCCTAGAAGACAACTGCAGCTGGTTCCGCCGATTAAAACGCTTAGCTACAATCGTTTGCTGGATAACCCGTCAAAACTTGAAGACATGGGATCATTGCAGGCCAATCAAAATATTACGTATTTTCCATGTTGAAACGTACTGGCATCAAAATGTAGCGAATAGAAACAACCACCTCCGCTTAAACACATCCTTTCATGCTAGGCATTTGCCCCTTAATCAATGTAATCATAGTGTCTGAGACGGCAGTGGCGAATTTAGAAAATGCTTTTGGAAGGGGCAGATGAAATTATTTATAAGAACCTCGTTAATCCATTCGTGCGCGTCAGTGGTAACTGAATGTTAAATAAATAAATAATAAACAATAAATATAAATAATTTAAAGTTATTTAAATTTTAAAACCTCGTAGTAAACATTATTTTTATCAGGGAGGGTTTCAGGGATACAATCAGGGTCATCCTTGGGGGGGGGGGGCAATTGACCTATTGTCCCTCTCTAAATACGCCACTGTGAGACGGTAACCAGACAGTTGGCTTTGAGACACTTGGCCCTACGACAGTTGACCTTCGGGACTATTGGCTTTCGGGACTATTGGCCTTTGGGTCTATTGTTCTCGCAGAAGCCAATGCGGCTATTGGCCATCGGGATTATTGACCTTCGGGACTATTGGTCTCATGGGAATTGGCGTTTGGGACAGTTGATCTTTGCGATTACTGACCTCACGACGTCAGTGGTGAGGTCATTAATCGCAAAGATCATTAATCGCAAAAATCATTGGCTTCACTCAAAGCCAATAGTCCCGAAGCCCAATTGCCGGGAGGCTAATAATCCCGAAGATCAATAATCCCGAAGACCAATTGTCGTCGGGGCCAGTTTTCGGGAGCCAACTGTCGTATGGCCAACTGTCTCAGAGCCAACTGTCGTATGGCCAACTGTCTCAGAGCCAACTGTCCTACAATCGTCTGAGTTTTTACTTCCTTGTAAAACAAGGAATGAATCCATCCCTGAATCCATTTTGACTATTTTCGTTGTGACGTCCGTACGTACGTACGTACAGACGTCTGTATGGTGCATAACTCAAATACGGTAGGTGGTAAAAAGTTGAAATTCTGGATTTGAGACAGCATCTAGTTGTGCACCTCCTATTTTTGGTTGCGATTGTCCGTGCCAAAAGTCGTAATTCATGACGCGCATAAATAGATTAACGAGATTCTTGTAAAATTGTTATAAAAAAATTACAAGGACGTTATGTGGTGTCCACATCAGATTTTTAAAATTTGTTTCTAGTTTGCTTTTCGACACAGGTTCTACTTTAGACCTGGAAACCCAGAAAGGATCGGAGGCTCTTCTCCCTTGTAGATTTTTACTTGAGTCCCTTGTCGCTCTCTTGTTTCACTAGACATATTAGAAAATATCAAGTTATCCAAAATCTGCCATTTCCGGTTTCACATTTAAATTCGACCAAACCATATCATTGCAAGTAAGTAAATTTGTCCATTTCACTTTTGTTTTAAACTGTTTTTAATCCCCGACGCAAAAAGAGGGGTATTATAAGTTTGACCTGTGTATCTGTGTATTTGTGTATTTATGAATTTAACTGTTTTTAACATAATTTAAGGCTACTCTTTGTGCTTTTTTAGGCCTTTTTGCAAAAGAGCTCTCGAGAAATCTTGATAGGAAGTCTTGACCGGATTTATTTTGGTTTTCAGCTGCAGCTATCTCTCTCTTACATTTTTGTGTCTTTTTTAAAAGCCTCTTTAAAGCTATATCTTTCTGTCTGTCATTCCTTTCGTAACACATCTCCGATTGATACATGTTAAGCTACCAACTTAAAAAAATTGAAGGTTATGGAAAAGTGACGGATTATTGCGGCCTTCAGGCCGCACAACCTGGGCAATCTAGTGTTGATAGGTTAAACTAGTTTTCTCTGGTACAATAGGAATAGTACATACATATCTTCGGAGATATAATTTTTTGCAGGAACAGAGAAGATATTTTTTGGAATTTTTGTACTTTTCAGCAGTGCCGTAACTAGGGTATGGCCAATATGGCCCCCGCCATAGGCACCTTTTGAATAAAGGCGCCGAAATTCAAAAATTTTAATTAAAAATATAGGCGCTAAAGGCGCCATTTGAATAAAATAATAAAAATTTAAAAAAAATTTTTGAACTCCTCTATGAGGGGAAACCCCCCAAACCCCCCCTTTCCGTTAAAGCGTATTTTTCGTAGTTGGCCATATGCGCCAATAGTTCTAGTTACGGCACTGCTTTTCAGCATATATATTTCATCCTGATGTAGGAAAGCTTTTTTGTCCAGTTGCATGTTATTGCATCATTTGTTTATTTCTTTATAAAAAATATTAATAATAAAAGTTTAACCTAACCTAACCATATAAACAAATAATAATGTCGTGAGTGCCCTCTCCCTGAAACATCTGGCTTCGGCACAGCTAATTCATATTTTTTAATAATATAAAATAAAAAAATAAATAAAAAATAATTAATTATAAATAAATAAAAATGTAATCTAACCTAACCTGAATGTTGTACCTATTCGTTTTGGTCGTTTGATCGCTTTAATCGTATTTATAACGAATCACTCTGTACATAGCACAGGATCAAAGAAACTACAACGCTGCCGTCCGGCGCAGTAGGTTAGCGCTTTGATTGTTGTGATCCGGTTCTTTGGATCTACAACCTCAATTTTTGGATTCGTACCTTAGAGTTGTGCGCAATTATATCATTCAAAAATGGGACTAAAGTAAAAAAAACTGTCGAAAGTTAAGAAATTGAGGAAACAATTGAAAGCAGTATGAAAATAAAAATGTCTAGAAGAAGAAACTGATGATCGAATGAACCGAAACGAAGTCGTCCCAAAAAGTCCAACGTTCTTTTGAGATAGTTTGAAGAAAAAAAAGAAAATAAAAATCAATACGTACTTACTAGGTGACTTTTTATGAATACACAACAAGATCAGCACATTTTTGACCGAGTAGATGGCATTAATGATCTTCGTATAAAATTGTTTTGAAGGTTATGTTCGTGATTTCTAACGTCGTTTTTTGAAGTTATCACAAATTCGACTTTGTGATTCTTAAGTTTTGTGCTGACAAGATAGAAATGCCGCGGAAGGTGGCCGATTACAGTGTGAGAGTTTTTAAAGGAAAACACGTAGTTGTAAGTGTACAATGCGGAGAAACAAATTCGATTTTGATTTTGGAATTTTTTCAGTACGAAATTAATCCGCATCGCAGAAAAAATTATTGCATACCATCTATAACGACAACTAATGAGATTGAATTACCGCTTACCCCAATTCACGACACTTATTTGTGTGAAGTGGTCATGAACTGTTATCCGGTGCTCGAAAGCATATTTAGGCATCTGGATTATACCGAGTTACAAAATGCCAAATTGGTCAACTGGATGTGGAATCGTTTGGCAAATATAGAATTAAATAAAAGGAATACTGTAGAATGGATGCATTACAGTTCGAATCCCATGAAACGATTGCACGTTTCAAAAAATTTTAGGTACATTGACACGGACATTAGTCTAGTTGTATATAATGGTTTGGCAATGCAGTTGAAGAAAAGTGTGTGTTTACACACCAACTCAAAGCAGAGTAAAATGCATTGTAAGTTGGTGTAATTTTATTTTTTCGGTGAGGTTAGTTTTTTAATTGCGACGCCGTTAGTTTCAGAATACATCTTACAGGAAATTGTGCCTCCCAATGGACGGTACTTTATAATATCCTGTTCTGCTATACCTCCACTTCACTTGCAAGGTAAAAATTGTTGTTGTGTTGTAATTTTATTGAGGTGCAGGGTCAGCTTAATTAAACGATAATATATGCGGTGCATCCAACTATTGCTAGTTTTTGTAATAGTAAGGGCTAGATAAAACTTGACGTTAAGCTTATCTTTAGGCATATCTAAAATATGTAGAATTATTTAAAAACATATTCATAAAATTAATATCGAGTTACACTACTTTAACTGCGTATTCGTCAATTATAATTCCATTAAGAAGATAAATTTAATTTAAAATAGAATTATTAAATCATAATTAAATAAATTATGAAAAAGATTCAAACCAATGGTCGTTTAATTTGCCATTAAAGGAATTGCCGTACTTATAAATTGCTTATGAAAGGCTTGAGACTTAGCTCGAGGGCAGTGTAAAACCACTATTATAACGAAAAAGCTAAAAGAAAATTCTTTAAATAATTCAAGGGCACGTAGGCTTAAAACAATGATTTTTTCAAATGTTTTCACGACTTTTTATTTGTTTATTCACGGATATACCAATTAATATACCAATAAAAAGAAAAAATTAAGTAACAGAACTTGGTGGTGTAAATTAACCACCAAGCATAACATCAATATTCCACATTTTACTATAGTCTTGAATTCTCGAAATGACGGAACAAATTGAACTTCTCGATACTCTGTAATCTGTTGACAACATGGATCATTCTTGAAATTGGGCTATTCAGGCCATAATTAGTCTTAAATTTACACGTTATCATGCAGGGGAACGACTAGCTAGAAGCAATGCCACCATTGACCAGGCGATAGGTTATACATAGGTCAACGAGACATCGTCTGTATTTCAACGACTTTGTGTTACGAGGAATTAAACAGTTGGAACTGGAGAAATTATCTGATGTATAACCAAGTTTAAAGTTGAGATAGCATTTCGGAGCATTTCCTTTGAAAATATGGAACATATTAGCTGCGGCCCATCGTAAGTCGCCATCAGACTTTGCTGTTTGTGTACGGTCTGGAGGCCACAGTTTTTATCTAAAATCAATACGGTTTGAAGATTATTTCAAGAACATATTTCTCTTCTATATGAACCTAACTTTGACCAAAAAAATTGAAAATTGAATTTATTGGAGGTGTATAAAAAAGAAGTATTATTTTTTGGTAATTTTTTTATCTTTTCTGCAGTAAAAAATTTAAATTAAACAATGATATTACCTCAAATTTAGGTTTATATAGAGCGCAATTATATAAAAATATAAAACTTTTTGAGCTAGAGTGTACACAAATCAAAAAAATGTAGTTTTGGGAAAAACTGGTTTGCAAATAAAATTGTTGAAAACATAAAATTGGAGGCAGTAATGAATTATTTGAACTGCTTTTGGTCTCAATTTGAATTGGTCTTTTCGTGTCCTTCGAGCTTCTTTGGTTTCTAAAGCACTTCGTCGATTTTGTCGGCTAATGCGCCTCTCGTTCATTTTTTGAGCGTAACTTAAGCTGATGTTGCCAAATATAATATTTAGTTTGTTCATAATTAATAAAATGGCTGAAAAATGCTCATTTCTCGGATATGTAGACATTTTTTCACCTAACTTCTTATTTTATTTATTTTTAAACTTAGTAGCAACTCAAAAGAAATTTACGAATGATTAAAATTTTTGAATGCAACTAGTAAAAGGGTCGTAAAATAAATAAATCTTTAGTTAGAGATAATTACTACCTGAGTGATCACTTCATATTTTACCTGCTAGATGATACGACACTCACGCTGTTAGCATCAAAACCAATTGAAATTTTTATTCGAAACTTGGGGAACCTATTCTTAAATAGTTTTACTAACAATTTATGAAAAATAAAAAAATTCGTTATTTTGAGTCGCCTAAACTGTTTTCCGGCCTTAAGCCGGTGTCTAAGCGAACACCCAATGTATTGATCTCCGAGACACGATTAAGAATCCTTCCATTAATATAGTAATCAAAGGCATTCAAACTATGTTTGGAGTACGATATCACTGAGCACTTGTTAAAATTTGAGTCCAGGTTATTGTTCTGACACCACAGATTAAGACTTTCAAGATCCATTTGCAATAAAAAAACAATCATGATTTGATTTAATTGCTTTGTGAATCTTAAGGACATTGGAAAACAATAAATAATTGCAGTACTTCATGAACTGGCCAATGTTATTAATGAACAACAAAAAAGTATCAAACCACAATGAGAACCCTGCGGAACACCTGACGACACTGAAATATCAATCGAGTAAAACCCAGATTTCCATTTGCGATTCCTTAGAGAGCTACCAAGCCATTGGATTATCAAACGCCTTGGAAAAATCTATATACACAGCGTCCACGTCCATGTGATCTTCGAATGACTACGATATCGGTAACAAAAGACGCAAGTTCGTAGTAGTCGAACGGCCAAGAAAGAAACCATGTTGGTTAGCCACTATATAATTCTTGCTAGCATTCATCAGTTGAACTGAAACCAAACTATCCAGTATCAAAGGTTTAAATACATTTGTCTGACGTGATGGGTCAGAACGCAATTTGATTGGTCAAGCTAAATCACATAACAGCACATTAATATGAACGCCTCCATCGAAATGTAAGGAACTGATACTGTTCTGACCCATCACATCAGACATGAGACAAATGTGTTTCAACCTTTAGGCGCGTTCTTACTAGTCAAGTTTAGTTGATCAACAAAAGTTGAATACAACTTGAATCAGATTTTGTTCACACATTTCAATCTAAACTCATCGATAGTTTCAATTCCTATTCCACTTTATTTTGATTTTGTACTTCAGATCAGCAATAGTAAGACCATCAATTTCCATTTTTTTGACAATAGAACTTAAAGCATTTTTTCATGCATCTCTATTTTTATATAAATCCGTTTGGTGGTTCCAAAGACAATGATTCTGATGATATACATAGTTCCAAAAATTTCATTGTATCACTTTCAGACCACCTGAGTATCATTTTTTTAATTTTAAAGTATTATTTTATAATATTAAAATACAAGCACGTACGCTAGTTGCAAGCGACAAAAGTTGACTGCATAGATCACACGTTTCAATATAAGTTTCAACTTGAAAGCAATTCGTGATGACTCATCACTTGAACGACAAAAGTTTGACTCATGCCCAATTTCTTCACTTTGAGATATCTATCAGATAAGTATAACCATAAGAATAACCAATCAAACAACTGCAATTCAAATTTTTATGGTTGTTTGATTGGTTATACTTATCCGATAGATATCTCAAGGTGAAGAAATCAGGCATCAGTCAAACTTTTCTCGAACAACTAAAAAGTTGATCAACTCCTTTAAGGCGCGTTCTCACGATTCAAGTTTAATTGACCAATTATAGTTGATCCACAAAAGTTGAATGAAATATGAAGTGTGAGCCTTTGTTGATGAACTAAAAAGTTGTTCAACTAAATTAAACCAAAGGTTATTTGTGTAAAATTTGAGAATTAATTCCGAAAAAAGTATTCATTTATGGATATGTAATAATTAAAATATCGAGTTTCCTATTATTCATTGAGTTATGACCATTTCAAAAAAAAAGTAACGTAATTTTCTAAAAATTAATATCTCTTGAATGGCTTGATAAAAAAAAACGAGTAAAGTCATGGGGGCTAGTCTCAAACTGGTCTTAAAAGAAAAAAATTTTCAAAAAGATCCGAGATGCAAAAGCAAAATGGTGTCCGATTTAGCGTGGAATGCTCCATATGCAGTACCGACAAGAAATTTTCAAAAAAGCATGTCACCTACAAGTGAGAAAATCAATAAAATGGAATATCGAGTCACCATTAAGTACCTTTATTTGAAGGGATTACAGGGTAAGGAGATTTTCAAAGACATGGTTAATAACCTTCATATGCCAGATGCCACCTTCAAAAATTAAGTTGGTTAATTGCTTCAAACAAGGAAGATATTTCATTCAAGATAATGAGAGACCCGAAAGACCCATTTTAGTGTCAACCATTGATAGGATTAAAACTTGTAGCTAAGCCCCTGAGAATTTCATACGAATACGATTTGGGCATGAAAGCAATTTCTGAAAAATGGATTCGCAAATGCCCAAACGCAGATCAGAATCGAGCATGAGTGGTGGAAACATCACAGAGAAAAAAATTGAAGTAATTTTTACTCCAGTAAATTGAAGTTCAAATCAGCCTCGCACCAATTTTGAAGTAAATTTTACTAAATTTGGTAAAAAATTTACTCTAATTGATGGAATATTTACTTCAAAATTATTGCGAGGATTGTTTTTTTCTCTGTGATGGCTCTCCGATTTGAAGAAGAGCCAAACTCTTTGAACCGATTTGTAATGGTTCAAAATGGGTTACAATTCTGTTTTTTTAGTATAATTTACGTTTTAGGCTTTGAATTTATTATCAAATAGACGGAACATATTTTGTAGAAGTACAAAAGTTAGTCTTAAAATTTTGGATTTGCTGTTGCCTGAAATTTTGGGGATCCGTTAACCTTTTTTCTGCTCATAGCTAGCCATAGGGGTTACCAATTCCTTGAGATTAAGAAAAAATTCAACTATTCTCCTTGTTGACTTTAGATCGTGGCATACTATGAATGAAACTTGGGTGCATTTTTCAATCTAAAAGCTAAACAGCGGCCATTGGAATGGAAGTATTGGAAGAAATTTCGCAATAGAACAATATCTCGAAAAACTTTTGTGCACGGAACTCAGAATTCCAAAAAATTCCTTAATTTCAAAGGAATTCCAGAGATTCTTATAGAATTCTAATTCTAAAATAATAAAATATTTTCAATTCTAAATTTTCTTCGTTTCTGTGGTAGGCTAAGAATATCGTAGGTATAATCAAGTTTCCAAGCAAAATTTTAAATGTACAATTAACTGAAACGGTACTGGACTGTATTATTATTCAACTCTTCTGTACTTTTACGGTTCGAAATTTTGTAGTATTTCTACAATTTTAATCATTCAATTTCGATCATTTCTTGTTTAGTTTTGTTTTTGGAAGTGAAAAATAAATAGAATAAATTTCGTAATTTATTATAGTTAATTATTTGTTGTCTTTGAACCCAACGTATAATCATAAAAAATAGAGCTGTATATCCTTTTAACGTCTCGAGTTTTTTTTTTTAGTAGGTTTTCGAGTTCATCAATCATCGTTTTTCAGCAGTAACTTTCTTGATTTTTGAGATACAGCAAAACTGGTATATATGAACTTAAAGAACTTTATTAGTTCTTTAAATTTGTATATTACAATCTTTGCTGTATCTCGAAAATCAAGAGAGTTATTGCTGAAAAACGAAGATTGTCGGTTCTATTTCTACTTGGCACGAGCTATAGTAAACGTAAATTTTAGGCAGTTTGTTTCCATTTTGTGATTTATTCTAGCTATTGTTTTATTATTGTTGTGGTGGTAGCTCATTAACTATTGCAAAATGTATACAAAAGATAAATTGTAAAATTAATTGTTGCTTTTATTAAATATAATTGATTTGTAATTACAATCAATTTAACAGATGGTCAAGCAAATTAATTATTTCTGTTTTTATTATTGAGCGCCAAGTACAATTTGATAAAAATAATTATTACTCATATTTAACAACTTTTAGCTAAGGTAGGTCACTGGAGTAAGTTATTTTAACCCCCCCGACCTAAAATATAGGGATGTTATAAGTTTGGCTTGTATGTTTTGTCTGTCTGTGGCTTTATAATTCTTCACGGAAGGTCAAATCTTGATGCGGTTCTTTTTAAAGGATAGAGCAGTTTGTCGAGAAGGTTCTTAGCTATATACTGTCATGCTTATTTTTAAGAAAATAAAAAATAATTTTTAAAAATCTGGTCTTAGGCTACGTTTATGTTGGAGCTCTAAGCAGTGATGGTTGCAGTGATTCTTGCGAAGCAGTGATTTGTAATGCATTGATTCTTATGGGACCGTTTATGTTGAAGCAGCGCGCAAGTCAATGTTAATTTGTAGAACAGCGATTAGAGCTAAACAATTTCTTCGCTTTATCAGTTATCACAGCTCCAACATAAACGTACAGTAAATCGGGATCAGGATGTATGCCAGTTTCAAGTTTGCAACATTGATCTGGAAGAAAAGTTACTTTGGGTATCAAAATCCGGGCCTTAACAACTCAGTATTGAAGTTGGAATTAGCAAAATTATGAATCTTTGGCATTGTATGGCCTCCACGTACAGACGATAGTGTGTTCAGCTAGATTTCAGACCGCATATTGACACATTTCGGACTTGAACTGCCTCATTAACTTGAAAAGCAAATTTTAAACAATAGAAAGAACTATAAGTGAGTAGGTGATGCAGCTATTGACCTTTATATCAAAATAAATGCAAGCTGACCTTAAAAGATCTGCTGCTAGCAGATCTATGCCGAGTTCTGTATATAATAATTTATAACAAATTTCTTCACATTTCTTTTGCCTTAACATTATTAATTTTTTAGAAGGCGAAACGACTGACATTTTTAGAGCTGTTCGAATTCCACATATACCCAACATTCGAATTGCCACTTTTTCCTGCAATCCAACACAAAATATTTCGATATTGTCGGAATCAATTAAATCAAACGAAGAGGTAAAATGTGTCCTGGTATTCACCCAACACTACAAGCTTCGCATAATGAACATTTTTCTCACAGAGTTATTTAAAGAGTAATGAATTTTGTAATATCATGTAAATGTCCGTTGTAACAGTTTCTTTATTTTAGGCAAAATTTTGAAGACGTTGCTTTCGGTGGTGGTCTAATCAAGTATACACGTATGCATCCCAATTCGATTATCGAGCACTCTTGTGCCGCACAACTAGATTGTATGTTGTTTTTGCAAGACAAGGAATCAAGTCGAAGTTGTAACTGTTATTCCATTGTGATTGATAAGAATTATACTTTAGAAAGGAGATTATTAGGTGTAAGTGCAAATCTCCACTTTTATGTGCCGTAAATTTGTGACAACATGATTTTAGTTAAGAAAATGTTCCACGTTTCGTAAAGCAGGCTTCATTATAAGGTTGGTTTGTCATGCAAAGGAAGCAAAAAACAACGAATCAACTATAATTGCAAAACATTTTCCAAATTACCCCATTTTTGAGTTAGAAGTCGATGGTGAAATTGGATGGGACACTAACGAATCGGAACATGAAGAATGTAAGCAATTTCAAAGACAACATTAATTTAATTTCTAATTGATTTTTTTTTAGCAACCGAGCCTTCTACCAGTTCCATTCCTAGCAAAAGACTTAAACTTAGTTTTCCAAAAATATTGCATATTTATTCCACCGTGCTGATATTTATTACTTGGGGCAAAGAAATTTCCTCGCTTTAATGATGCATGCATGTTGATTATGTTTCTTAATGAGGAGTATCGACTCTAATCGCTAAATTAATTTATAAATTTTTGGGGTTTCACACCCTCCCTCTCCCGCGTGATATATAGTAAGAGGTTGATAAATTATTGTGCGGAGGATGTTCTCCATTAAGGAATTAATGGTGGGCATCGACTATTTTGTGATTCACCAGTTGAAAAACTATCATGCAGTTTTCTGTTGTAAATTTAATTTAAAAATGACGCCATTAGGTTCTTTTGTTATGAAATTGTAATTTAAATAAAATAAATTTCTTGTTTATCAATTTGTTCATTATGAAGTCCATAACCGAACTCCAAAAGTCGAGAAGAAATTAAAATTAGTTTTTAAACTTTTTTTTATTGATAGTAAAAATAAACAAATTAAATCATACGTCTGAGTAATTCATTAATTCTGTCTTCTCTGTTTCCAAAATCACCACCTTCAACGTAATGGGTCGTCTTCTTGCGCCATCCACCAGTTGGTGTGTTCAACTGAAATGAATAAAAAAAAATTTAGAGATTAGAAATATTTCGGCAAAAACCAACTAACCTTAAATGGCCACAAAAAGTTTGAAGCTTGTTTAAAGTTTCCACCAACTGTGAAGATTTCGTGAATTAAATCTTCGGTACAGATGATGTTGCGTTTGCCCAAGCTATTTTCGATAATGGAATTGCTGGTTATTGGGATACGTTGTCCCTTAATTTTAGCAAAACCACGTTTGTAGACCAATTCGCGAACTGATTTCAAGTTAGGGTAGCCCCATGCGATGTAAGGTTCACAAATACGCAACATGTTCAAAGTGGCTTTGTTCAATTTAATGAAAACACCATTGTTGATTTGACGCAAACGGAACAATTGGAGTACTTTACGTACCTTGGGTGCAACTTGATTGATACTACAAAAGAAAGACACAGTTAAGAAAATTCGAGGTTAGGTTAAAAAATGTGAGCCTCGTGATCGATTCGAGTGCTCAAACACTTGAATTAAATCTGAGGTTCTTTTATATCGGACACCATGGAAAATGAAAAGCCAATTACGAGCAGATCACTATAAATATGTCCGTTTGTTATTATAAACACAAACACTTACCCCCTGATACGCATGACGAAAGCCAACTTAGCATCCCCGGGAACATAATAATTTCCTCGGCTCTTGGCCTGCCTTGCGAGCCTAATTTCATCGCGTTCCTTGATTCTGTATTCTTTTACGTACTGTTCGGCACGTTTGAAAATATCCTTGCGTTTTTTGATGTTTGTTGTACGTTTCTTGATTATAGAATGTACTCTTGCCTTCTTGGCTAAAATACGCGCCTTGCGTCGTTTTAAGACGGATTCGGGAACTGCGGGCAAACCCTTGATGGTTTTCCCTGCAGGTTTTTTTTCTGCAACTTTCTTCTCTCTGTAATGTGAAACACGTTTATTAAACTTAACCACGCTTATTGCAAACACCGAAAGTCCAAAATAAATACCAATTATTGCAAAAACACTATTTTTATATTAAATTACGTAAATAAAACTTAAAATTTTTATTAAATCAAATGGATGATGTCGGATAATTAGTTAAATATTCAGAATTTGTACTTACGTAGTAGGAGCCATTTTAAATAAAGACTGATTACCCGAATGAAATTGGCTACCAACGTGCCAAGTCGTTCGTGCACGTTCGAATTCGGGGTGACAACAACGCCAAACAAATGTTACTATTTTTAGTGGCGGGAAAATAAAATTATTCTCGCTTGAATTTTTATTTAATTTTATTTTTTTATTTATTTAAATTTTTATTTAATTTATAATTTATATTTATATTTTAATCTTAAAAAATGGGAAATCCTAGAAAATGTAGAAAATTTTACGAAATTTCAGAAAATCTTAGGAAATCAAAAAAAACAAAGTAATCTTAAAAAAGAAGGAAATCTTAAAAAACGAAGATAATTTTAGGAAATTTCAGGAAATCGTGGAAAATCTACAGAAATTAGAAAATTTTATAAATCCGGAAGGTGCTAAACTAGCTTTATGTAGTACCTGTGTGTCAGTGGGTGCACGACTTTATTTTCAAATTTTGCCGAAGTTCAAAAAAGCAAACACATGTTAATCAAAATAATATCAAAATTAAAATAAAAAATGGCCTTAACTAAAGGTAAGCTTTATTTGTATAATTATCATTCAAAAATGCTTAAAAATTACAAACTGACATCCTAACCTAAAAATATCATGCTTTTGTTTCAAAATTCAAATACAACTTTCAAAACTGTCTCAACTGTCAATTTAACTGGCGTTTTTTAGAATTGGCACGTATTTTGGATAATAAAGAGGAACCTCTTCCAAAGCGCTTGAAAATCGCTGACAATGTTTTTAAATCGGTTGGTTTACCAATACAAAATCGCGAGTCGTTCCTGCTGCAGTGGCTGATTAAAGTAGCGAAGAAAGATGATCAAAATGCGTGGACGTTGCTGCTTGACTGGTTGTCTTCGCGAAATTTACAAGATTTGCAGAAGGTTGATGTCACTCGAGATGACATTAGGAGTTTGATGAAGGTAAGAAGTGTTGCATTGTTTTGGTCGTTGAATTTCTTACCGAGGTTATTTTATAGGTTCTTGTGAAAAGCCTACACAAGAGCGATGACAATTTGGGCCTCATAGTTGAGTGTGCCGATGCGCTAATCAAAAATAAAAATTTTTATTTATTTTTCAAACACGAATTGGATGTGTACTGCCGTTTGGTGTCAAGTGTATTTCTGAAAATAGAGCAAGCAGAACGCTTACATAGTTTTCTTCAAAGTGAGCAACTTTTCAATCGGAACGTTACGACAGGCGACGAGTTTTATGGGTTCTTTTTTGAAAATTTGTTTCCACATCTAGGGGAAACATTGCAACGATTTCACGACAATGCTGAAGTTTTCCAAGATTTATCAAAGCTTTTCGAAAAAGTAAGAACGTTGACAGCTTTGTCCATATTTTTATTAATTTGTTTTTGTTTCAGTGTATATTTCAGAGAAATTACGAAAATTTCAACAATTATTTTAAATCCATTTTTGAGGGAGGTGAAAATTGTACTTCGTCACTTGCGCAATTGTTGCTTGAAAATTTGCAAAACTTGACCGACGATAATGCCAAACATGTTTTTAAGTTGGTTTTCCATTCGTACTGTTCATGCTACAATAATTTCAAGATGGTTTACCAATTTCTTGTTCTTCTGGTTCAAATGTTAGGTTTCGATGCTGCCTCTTATTATGGTTTAACCAAACTTGCCGAAGTTGATAACACAACATTCAACTTCAAGTTGTCGACTTCGATTTTGGCGTGTCTCTGTGAGATTTTAACGAAAAAAACCAACAAACTGGATTGTGAAATAAACAAAATTTCGTGTAGCGATTTATTAATAAATTTAACGACCACTCTCATCTCTGTGTCAAAATGTCCGGATGAAAACGTTTACGACTTTTTACTTCACCTCTTGGCTGTTGATCCGTTGAGCATGGAGAAACTCGTTGATCAAATTGCGGTTTTTGTCGTTCTTTCCCCAAACAAGGTGGATATGCGAGAGAAATATGATAAATATTTTATTTCGTTGATTAATGTTTTTCAAAAACTGAATCGAATTCCAAATTTGGTTTCGAAAATGTTACCTAGTATCGGAAAGGCTCTAAAAGGCGACTTCAAATTTGGCAACACTCAGCTAAAATTTTTGGGAAATTGTGGTAAACCATCGGAAGTGAATTATTGCAGCAGTGACGCATTCTCTGAAGAAATTTTGAACTGCATGACTCAATGCATCACTTCACTAAACGGTAAACAGTACATGAATTTGTTCAGGACTTATTTGTATCTCCTAAAGGAAGTTATTAACAAGGAGCGTACGAATTTGGACAAAAATGAAATTTTATATGTCGAAGCCATTGGTATTCTTTTGTGTAACCTATTATCGAGCGTTCGAGTAGCCGAACATACCGTTCCTTCCATCTTGGTAAATAATTTTATGAAAGCAATGTTTGAATTGGAAGAAAATTTGGGAACTTTTGGCAAAATTTTAGTCAACTTTGAACATGTAAGTAGTAAAAAATTAATTTTTAATGAAACTGACTTTGATTATTTGTATTTTATCATGGTTTGTGTCATGATCCCACTCCGAAATTTTTATGAAGTATTCACCAAGTCACCAATATAAGTATATCTTATTTTTATAATTTTCAAAAAAGACTAACTCAAAAAAATTTTCAAAATTTTTTTTTGAAGAATCCAAAAATATTCATTTTTATTAGAAAGGGGCCAAGATTAATATCAAATTAAAGCTCTTCAAATACTCTTTAAAATGAGCTATCGCACAACTTTGTAGGACTCATAGAACTAAAGTTAGAACATTTTGTATCGTTAAGTACGAGTAAAAAAAGTGTCGTTTTTATATTCAAGATATTCAAGTTGAGTGACTTGTTGGAGTGACTTTCTAAAAAATAAAACTTGCCAAATCAATGCAAATCAATTTTCACATGCTTACCCAGCTTACTTTAATAATTAAAGTATTAACTAAAAATATTTTTTTTAGAATCAAATTTTAATGAGGACTTACTTAAATATTTGTTATACGTGGGGCGAATTGTACATAACCATAGGTTATTACTCCATCAACAACGAGGTTACAATTAAAAAACATTTAGATAATGATTCTTCCGCCTTTAATATTACATATTTGCATTCCTATTTAACTAACGACGTGTGGTCACTCGTTTCGCAGCGAATTACAAATTTTGGCGAAAAAGCATGCAAGGAGATTATGGTAAGCCACAGTTGTTCACAAGAAATGTTTTTCTTAACCGTTGATGTTTCAGCAAAAGTTGTGCGTTCAAAAATTAAAAGCAATGTTGCTGTTCGAAGATGACGTCAATAAAGATATTGTTACGTCCATTCAAACTGCTGTTTTATCCAACCTAGAGGACAACTGGAAGAATTTAGTTTTTGATTCTTTCGTGCTCCAATACATTGTATCAAATTCTGATTGTTTAGCTCGCCTTGCTGAACTAATACTAGAAGATGCAATCAAAACAAAAAAATATGACCAATTTAACCTGCTCTACGAATCTGATGTTTTAGTCAATACCATGGTTTACACCTGTTTGAAAAAAATTAATCAAGTCTTTGGTAAAAAACAAAAAAAGCGAACTTCAATTGGAAAATTTCTGTTATCTCAAAAAATTTTCACTCATTTAAGTGAAGATTTTCTTTTGAATGAAAGTGATTCGAACGAAATTGCAGATGTGTTCACTGGCGGAATTGAAAAGTTGAGTGAAAGCGACACCGTAAACTTGAACCAAACAGACTTATCAGAGTATGTTAACTTGGTGGAAATTATTCCCACGTTACAGTGCAAAAGTCAAGAAATTTTTGCTGTTTATTTAATTTCCGTTCTGCTTGATTTACGATCTTGCTCCCTACAAGATCAAGAAGTAACAAATAAGTTGGAAAACATCATTTTGGGTAAACAATTTGTTTCAAATCAAAATTTTTGTTTAGAAAGTTTATTTTTTAGGTGCCATAAAGAATTGTAATAATTCCCTTAAAATTTTGAACAAATTGAGCACGATTGCGGTGATTGTAACCAACATTAAAAGATATAACGAATTTGCTTTGTTGATTTTTAAAAATACTCTTAAAAATGCTAACGATTTGAATGAAGTTTGTACTATTAGTAATTTTTTGCTGGAAAATAGAGAAAACGAGAAATACACCACATGCTTGATTGTACTAATGGAGGCTGCAAATAAGGTAAACTTCTGATTTAAAATTTTTATATGAAATTGATTTTTGTTTTATTTCAGCACAGGAAAACTAAAGTTTCGTCAGAAACTAAGATCGCACTTGTTGAATTTGTTAAAGAAACTCATAAACAAATTTTAAATTTTCTAGAAGTTGCAAGTAGTCCAATGGATTTAGTAGAATTGTACCAATTGGTTCTTCGAGAAAATCTAACTATTTGTGATGAAAATGAGCTTCAGCAGTTCATAAAGTTTTCGAAAATTTATTTCGACCTGATTGTAAGTGTCCGTTTAGTAAATATTGTTCATACTTTTAATAAGTGAAAATTTTAAGTCTCGTGAGGCATTTGAGGAAAAGGATCAAAGGGGAGTTGTGCTATTGTTGACCACCTTAATTAGAAATATTGCAAAATTAAAAATGGACAAAAATGTTGTCAAGGTTGCATGGAAGTGTTGTAAAAAAATGAAAGTTTGCCAAAATTATCGTGAAGAATATACCAAACTTACGGTGCTGGTTTTTGAACAAATGTCCTTTGAGCAATTTGAAAAAGTTGTCAACGGTTTGATCAAATCTTTGGTAAGCAAAAATTTCTACTTTTTCTATCACTGGTAGCTTGCATGCTTTCTTTATTTTAAATTGAAATTATCGTGATTATTTATACAGGGTGTCCCCAGTTACACTTTACATAATTTCAGTTTTTTTTTCTAAATTCAACCTTCGAGAGTTAAGTCTCTTTAAAGCATTTTTTCATTTCCACCTTCACGTGGCCATAGATCGGAATATATTGATTTTTCAGTAAAAATGGTTAAGTGATTTTTTAAAGATCGTGAAATAATCTACCAACTAGATTTAAACCTTTTATTGTCTAAAATGAACGGTTTTCGAGTTATGAATTAAAGTAAGTAAAACAATGTTGAAAATTTCAAACTTTTTTTTCAAATTCCTATATCTTTTAAAAGAAACATTTTACATACAATCTGACAAATATGAAATTTAACGGACTATAACTTTTCTCTAGTAAATTTTTTTGAAAAACCAATTCATTTCACAGAAAATCAAAAAAATAATAAAAAAGCAACTACAAAACAAAAAATTAAATTCACAAAATTTTAATTTTTATTGAAAAATGTTGTGCACCTTACGACTTGGAACTATTCAAGTCTTTCTTGAATAATTTCTACAGTAAAATGCTTTGAATATATTTGATTTTTTTAGACAAAGGTTTTACACGATCAAAATATGGACGAATTTATTGAAAACACGCGTTTACTTCAAAATATGGTCAGTGGTGAGTTAGGTGAAAAGAAGAGTTCCTCCTTGCAAAACACTTTGCAGACTTTCCTGCTAGAAACTTTGGCGATTTATTCCAACGACTCTACAAAGGCTGATCGAGAAGTGGTGTACCAAGAACTGGCTAAATTAGAAATCAATATGTTGAAAAATGTTCATGTAAGTACTATCATTACTCAAATGTAACTTGTTATATAGCTTTTTAACCTTGTAGATGTTTTTGCAACCGCCGTTACGAGAATCAATTTTTTTGACAATGTCCACGATAAATTCGGACCAAAATTTCAATTTTGTGAATGCTTTTAGTTTATCTATAGCATTGATGGAATCTCTGCTCAAATTTAGAAAACTGTTAACGATGGATTATTTGCCTTCGTTTTTGCAATTTTACAGAAATTTATTGAAAAAATTGTGCGCAGAAAGTAATTCCGATTTAGAACTGCAAATGCAGATGATTAGATTGATCTCGGATTGTGCATATAAATTTGAGAAGTTAACAATAAAAATAACTCATTGCGATAAAGATTTGGCTAGAATTGCGCACTACTTGATTGCCGATATTTTGGAACAATTCGAGAAGGTGTCATTGTACCCAGCCGTAAAGGTAATGTATTAAAATTTCAAGTTAATGAAAAAATTTTATTTTTAACGTTACAGATCCACTTAACCAACTGTTTAAATTGCCTTATTTCTTTATGTGATGATAAATCAATTGCATATTTGAAACGGATTTTAAGTGTAGCATCCACTGAGAGGTTCAAAATAATTCACGAAAACTATATCAAGTATTACAAATTTGTTGGAAAAATTTAATAGAAAAGTGAGAAATGATTGTTTTTGTTATTTCATTAATTGTTAATACATTTTTACCAATTTTTTATTGTTTGATATATTTTTATATATTAGCTAATCTAATTGTGTGACTGTGATTTCTGTGAATTCAAAAAATGCCTCTCGTAGTACATCGTGGAGAAGGATTTGTCGCCCTAACAGAGTTTTTAGCTCTCAATTCAACTGAGTTTTTTTGGAACTAATATATGCAGTTTGGTTGATTATAGCTGCTTAATGGTAACTAATATCAATAAATACTTTTTAAGTTTTTTGTTCTCTTATAAAATTTTCATAAGATATTTCTGAAAGGAGTTGTGACCGATTATTTCTAATACTGAGTGCCAGTTTGAATTTAAGCTGTTACCCAGCCTACCTGCCACAAATTCAACCGAAACACCTGATGGCATGATTGTACAGTACATAAGGAATTCCAAATTTAAAAAATAAAGGTCACTTTACATAATTTAATATTTTCGGTCAGTGTCTGTCTTTAAAAATTTGTAGAGCAATATTGTATCAGGCATGTTGACTTGAAACCGCTTGAGCAACGAATATCTATCCTCGTGGAGGGGAACCCCTAATCTACTGATTGCCTAAAGGTTTTGACCAGGAATGTTACTTCCGCGGAAGACAATTATTAGTCCAAGAAAAATTCTGACAGCACATCTTGCCGGCGTCCCGTAGGGCTCAGTTCTTGGCCCCCTTCTGTGGAACGTGATATATGACGGCGTCCTTAGGCTCCGCCACACCACCCGGGGTGACCATCATTGGATTTGCGAACAATATCACGATTGTGGCTGAAGCCCGCATGAAGGGAGAACTGGAGGATTATCTGGAGACTATCTCGACAAGTGACCAGGCTAGGGTCCTGGGAATCGACAGCTGCCTCTTCTTCAAGCCCCACGTCTTTCGAGTCGGCAAGAAAGCAGCGTCACTAATGGAGACCCTACAAAAGATCATGCCAAACAAGAGAGGTTAAGAAGAGGCTACTGGGTATAGTAGCCGAATCTATTATACTTATACTGTACGCCGCCCCAGTATGGGTGTCTGCCCTACAGAAGGAAATTTACCGACAAAAACTAGAATCCGTCTAGAGAAGGAGCACCCTGCGTAAATGTAGTGCATACAGGACCGTATCATCTCAAGGCACAGCTACGAGACACAAAGTACCGGACGAAGAACAAGAAGGAATATGCCAATGGAGTCCAAAACATCAACGACACTTGGAAAAATTCCAATAAAGGCAGTTAGATATATCACCTAATCCCGAACACCGCGCCCTGGGTCTCAAGAAAACATGGGGAGATTAACTTCGAGGTGACACAGGCACTCAGCAGGCATGGCTGCTTTTGGAGCTTTCTGCATAAGTTTGAGAGAGCAGGCTCCAACGACGATGCAGAGTATACAATCTTCTCCTGAATCAAACGGGCCAAGATCAGACAGGAGATCCAAGAACAACTGGGCAGGAACCTCAGTCCAACCAACCTCGTCGAGCTTATGTTGGATAGTGAAGGAAACTGGGCTGCCATAGAGCGGATACTGGTGGAGATCTTGTCCACCAAAGCACAGGACGCAGGAAAACACGAAGAACAAAGACCCGAAAGGGTAGAAAGTGCCCTTTCGACACAATTTCAAATTCATTCAATCTATAGAATCCAATCCGTTTGCACGAGGGCCCGGCTTTGACTTGCTACGTTCCTGGTTTCGACATATTTAATGTATTTCTTTTAGCGATGTTCATAATCAAAGATGAACTAGAGTTTAAGTGTAATTTTTGGGGCTCTCATCTAGATCTGACGAACTTCCTAATGTATGGCAAATTATATTTTATTTTTTACCTATCTTTTGCTACCTTTTTATTAACACCTGTCAAAAATTTGAGAACGACAGGCAAGTTTCTAAATTTATTCTAATTTCAAATGTCAAACTTAAAATTTCAAGTGTATTTTAACTAAATAAAGTGAAAAATGACCGAAAAAGAAGAGTGTATATGCGAACCGTTGGAAGTCGACGGGCCTCAACCGTTACAAAATGACATCTTAATGGTAAAATTTGTCGAGTATAAATAATATTAACCAATATAAAATAATTTTGTAGAAAGATATTAAAATATGCATTGACGTTTTAAATAAAGCCAAAGATTGCAAGTATCGTACCCAATTACTCCACATCGTACGCGAAGAGCGTTATCATCTCCTCAACATCATCAACAAAATTAAAGCGGAAGAAAGTAAAAGAAATTCAAGTTCGAGCAAAGAAGGTAGTATCTTTTTGTAAAAAAAGAAAACAATTGCGTGCTATATACATATTATTAATATTTTGACAGTTTTTTTAATAAGTCACCACTATTATTGTAGATCTGGAAAGAAATCGGTTTTTGAAAGAAATGGAGATAGAATTAGAAAGGAGTAAGATATTTCACATGCGTAAAGAATGGGCTCGTCAACAAAATTCGTTGGCAAAGGTTCAAGAAAATTTATACAAAAAATGTCGTTTACTATCCCTCCACAGTAATTACGCTTCGCTGCAAGGCCATTCCTTGTGTTCTCCGCTTGCAGTTCTCCTGGAAAAAAAAGAAGTGGTCGAATTTTTTTTAGATGAACAGGTAAAAAAGTCAAAAATAATAATTTTTTCTAAATGTCGCATTATTCCAGGATACTTATCTCATAAGTTTTGTTGAAATTGCAAGTGGATGTTTAACTTCGTATGTGAGGACTTATGCCTACGAGGCCCCTTTGGAAGATTCCCCCGATACAGGTTTTATTTTGGCTCTGTACACGTGCATTGCTCACATTTCGGCATTGCCCAACGGTCGTCAATTTCTCATGAGCCACAAAGAATGTCAAGAAATGATGTGCGAATTTATTTCCGACTTGCCTCGTCTGAAATATTGCAGTACCAAAAAGATCAAATTGTGAGATTTTCAACCTAAATCTTTTTTATTTAACAAACATTTTAAGGGCGCTGGTTAAAATATTGCATAATCTTGGGAGAAGTAGTAATGGTTCCGGCTACCTATGGAATTGTGAAGAATTACCGGACACATTAAATCAATTGATCGAACAAGAGTTTGATCCGAATATTTATAAGCTAATTCTGGAAGTGTATAGCGAAATAACAAGAAAAGTACCGGATGAAGAATGTTTCAATAGAATTACAAATTCCGTAAGTAAGGCCTCATTATTTAATTAAAAATCCTTCATCAGTATTTTATTTCAGATTAATAGAGAGCGTTTGTCGGAATTAACGTTATCAAAATATAAGGGTGTGAATCACATTCCAAAAGTAATATTAGCGAACGTCGACCGAGCTGATAAATTCTTCGCAAACCTAAGGGAACAACAAAAAATGCGTAAATATTATTTAAAATACTATATTAGAATCCACTTGATTGTCTTTTTTTAAACAGAAGATGCAATTAGTAAACACTCAATTAAGGAGTTCAACGTGGCAGATTTATGGAGCGACGACACTTTGGAGCCGGGTGCAAATTGTCGACGTAGGGCCGAAAGTTATGAAAAGTGCACCTGCAATAAACCGCGCGTTTCGCAACGATCAAAATCTGAAACTTGTATGTGGGCATCGAAACCTGCCCCAAAAAGCGCTTCCTCTAAAAGTATCTCAGTTAAAATTAGTTGTAAATTACGTGGATCTCGCACTAGTAGAAGTGTTGGCACCGCCGTTTCTTCCACTCAGAAAATTCATCGTGAAAGCAAAGACGGAAAGTCGAGAACAAGTCTAAAAATTAAAGTGTCAAAAAGTGGTGGTAAACGTTCATCGAGGGCCAATTCTAGCAGCACGTCAAGGAAAACTTCTACTACAGGATGCAAATGTGTTCCGAAGCAATCCAGCACTTCGCAAAGATCTTCTAAAGCTTTAAGTAATCAAAATTTAAAAACAACGGGATCTAAATGCACAAATCTTAAAATTAAAGTGTCAAAAAGTGGTGGTAAACGTTCATCGAGGGCGAATTCTACTAGCACTTCAAAGAAAACTTCCACTAAAGGATGCAAATGTGATCTGAAACGATCCAGCACTTCGCAAAGATCTTCTAAAGTTTTAAAAACAACAGGCTCTAAATGCGCTGGGAAGAGGAAATCCTCCACTGCTCAAAGACCTTCAAAAGTAACAATGAAAACTTCAAGTACTAATAAAAAGGGATGTAAATGTGCTTCGAAAAGCCAATCCGGTACATCTCAAAGGTCATCCAAAGTAAGAATGTCAGCACAAATCTCCAGTAACAATAATTTGAATGCTTCAACTGGATGTATGTGTGCTTTGCAAAGCCAATCCAGTACATCTCGAAGGACTTCGAACAAAAAAATGTCAGCACAACCATCTAGTATCGATAATTTTAACGCTCCAACTGGTTGTATGTGTGCTTTGGAAAGCCAATCTAGTACATCTCGAAGAACTTCAAACAAAAACATGTCAGCACAACCATCCAGTATCGATAATTTTAACGCTCCAACTGGATGTATGTGTGCTTCGCAAAGCCAATCTGATTCATCTCCAAGGAATTCAAATGTAGAAATGTCAAATCAAGATCAAGGGGGATGTAAATGCATTTCAAAAAGCCAATCTGCTACATCCCAAAGACCTTCGAAACTGAAAATAACGACAAAGATTTCTAGCAGTAAAAGTTCGAAAGGATCAACTTCGTGTCCAAATTTACAGCATCAAAGATCGAGCCAAATCAGAAAGGGCAGCAAAAAGTCTATTTCTATGAAAAGTTTTCCATCGCACACAGACGGCTGTCCTTGTGCTTCCAAAAGTACCCTAAACGAAAAGAGTAGCGATATAAGTGGAAGGAAATCTTCGTATAAAAGTTGTAATTCGGTCGTTTCGGTTTATCGAAACTCGCTATGCAATATTCCAAATCAAAATACCATGATGGTACCGTGGACACCGGATAACCGGCAAGTTGCATGTTTGAGGGATTTAAAACAAAAGGATCATGCAAAAATAGGACCTTTTAAAATTAACAATAAAATTATAATCCGTGCTCCTAACAAACCTCGCAAGGTTGTCACGAGAATAAAAATTAAGGGAATATCGCTGGCCGATCAACAGTGTTCGAGTAAAACATCACAATAAGTATAACTAAAGTCGGATTTGTTGAATCGAAAATATACTGCTCATAAAAATTTATTTGCATTTTATTTCAAAAATTCACCTTCATCTTATGTTTCCGAATACTAACTTGGCTTAAAACTTAATGAACTTCAGGATTATTTTATTTGCAACTTTAATACATTAAAGATTTTTGAAACAAAGCACTCGATTTAGAGAGCTGATTAATAATATCGTCATTATCTATTTGATTTATGATTTGTTTTTCGATATTCATTAACATGAATGATTCTAAATGTTCATCATTGAGTGAATTTTAGTCTATTTTTAATATTATACTTTAAGGTTACTCTCAGGAAATTTAGACCAAGAATTTAATATTTTGTCTTTATCGAGAAAGCGCCAGCCAAAACGGTCCATAGCGAAGCGAAGGGTGCGTAGGGTCACCACAAATGACGGATCCACCCTAAAATAAATAACAAACCCTGTATAATTATGGGGCCTTGAAAAGGGACGAGTTGCTGTCTTTACACCGGGAAACGTGTGCACGACAAATAATTATCCCAGGTTCAAGTCTTCTTCAGCCGTTCTCTGTTCACTCCTGCACGTAGGCCTCTCCTTTTGCCTTCCACTTTTTTCTGTCCTACGCCAGCTGTTGCCAACCTACACCTGCTGTGTGTCTTTCCATCTTCTTGGCGGTCTTCCCTCACTTGTCTAGCGATCTCTTTCTTGTCGTGCCACATGTCCAGCCCAGCACCATTTCCGGCATTCGTCGTATCACGTCTGTCACCCCAGTCATTGCTCTAATCATATCATTTTTGATTTTATTTTTCAAAGAAATACCGAGCATTGCTCTCTCCATTTCTCTCTGAGTCACTCTGTGGTGGTTTGCAGTCTTTTTGGATATAACCATTGTCTGCAAAGCATACGTAGCTACCGGTAGGACACGCACGTCATACACCTTACGTTTTTAATTAATTGGTATGTTTGGATTTTTTAAAATGTGTCCTAACTTTCCAAAAGCTGCCCAATTCTTCGCGTTATTTCCTAAGTTTGATTGTCTTTGCCAAGTTTTATTAGGTGCCCCAGATAGATGTATTCTGGAACATTCTGAATTGTGTAGTTCTCAATAACGATTTTTACGTCATCTGAGCTCATGATCTTGGTTTTATCTTTGTTAATTTTTAAACCTATCTTTTTGGACGCTTCATTAAGTTGGCGAAGCATTTCTTTAAGCTTCTATAGATCTTCGGATATCAAAACAACATCATTTGTATACCTTTCATCTCCCATTGTAACTGTTTAAAAATATCTTCCAGACAAAAGTGAATAGTATTGGAGATATCGTGTCTCCTTGTCGGACTCCCCTTTTCAACAATATCTTCTCAGTTTTTCTATCTTCATCCAGTTTGATGGTCAGTGATGCTGTCTTATAAATATTTTTTATAATATTGGAGTATCTGGAGTTTATTCTGGCTCGGTCCATGGATCTTAGTATAGCCTATGTTTCAATAGAGTCGAATGCTTTGTGGAAATCTACAAATGCTAGGTGGATTGGTATGTTGTATTCGTTTGCTTTTTCTATGATTGAGCGCACCGCTTGAATATGGTCCATTGTGCTAAAAGATTTTCATGCATCCAGTTTGTTCCACGGGTTGATAAAAGTCAAATTTCCTCTCTCTAAACGATTTGCTATGATTTTTGTGAGGAGTTTGTATATTTGTGACAGCAAACTAATAGGTCGGTAGTTTTCTGTATCTGTTGTATCTGCTTTTTTTAAAATTAGTATCGCCTCCGCGTTGCACCATTCTGTCGGGATCTGTCCTTCTTCTAAACATTTCTTTAATAGTATCTGGCTTGCTTCCGCCAAAGTTTCTCCACCCATTTTCAACATTTCAGCTGTAACTCTATCTTCTCCAGTGCATTTCTCTTCAGATAGTCTTGTTTAGGTAAGTACGGTTGTACAAATCAAATTGCATTGTTCTCACAGCTTGCACCCATTCATTCTCACATGCTCCTCCCACTAGGCTATGCATATCCGATTTTATATGTAAAATTTTCAATTTTTAAATACCGTTTTCTTGAAAACTAATGGATCATCCACCAATTTTTTTTTTAAATACTTAAAAAAATTTCCTGTTTCCGGGACCGGGAATACCAGGTGCTGCATGAGTTAGCCGAACATAGGAAATTAACATGTAAAACCATATTTATGCAAATTCCCGCTGTCCTAATTTAATTTCAATTTTCAAAAATAATTACCTTGGAAACTTACATGGCTAGTCTAAGATAAGAGATAAAAGTCAATAATAACAATTATAATTTTTCGTTCCTTCGAACAATAAACCAGCCCACCGGGCATATCCCGGTTGTCCCATCTGTCCCTGTTTTCTGATATACTTCTTTAAGTGGCAGATCCATTTTGTTCTGCAGGTCAAGTGAGACAGACAGGGTCTTTTCATAAAAAAATTTGAGTGTCAATGATTTAATTCAGTCACCATTATAATTACATAGTCAAGATGCTCCTGAAGGCTGCATTAGGACGTATTGAAAACACGACTACGAAAAACAACCAGACAGAGTTAATAAAATGGATCCACCAAATCTGTCGTTAGCTCCCTCACTACAGTTGTATTACAAAGTACTTTTCTGGGCTCTTTATCAAGTATTTCTGTTTATAAACAAAACATTGGCATTCTATTGGTGTTTTAATTTTTGAATAGTCATTTTATCGTTGTTTTACCATAAAATAACTTAGAATCAAATTCAAAACATCAAGTGTACGTAATAGAGATGGCTTGTTGTTGACATTTGGTAACGCCATGAGCCCTACCAACGGTAAGATAAATCGCTAATACCTTTGCTATTAAATTATTATTAATAGTTATAAGTTTTCTAATTTTTTCTTCCAATACTCTTCCTCGTATCTTTTGGCATTACGCTCTGCAGTAGCCGCCTCTACCTTTAAGTTTTGTAATACTTTCTGGTGTTCTATGCTTTCTTTAAGTTTCTGTATACGTAAAGTTTTTTCTATATCCAGATATATCTCATAGTGCGAAAAACTTCCTGACTTAGGACTAGCTTCGCAAGTTAGTTTTGCACCTAAAAGAATTGTATTGTAAACACTAATAAGATGCTCTAACAAAAATTTATTACCTTCATCATGTTTTTCTGTAGATGTAGATAGTATATCTTTTTTCCGATACACTGCAGCGTTGCCAATTGGAGAGTCAATTTCAAAATCGGAAAATGGAGCCGCACTAATAACTAGTTTGTCTGGCCTCACATCTGGTTTGGCAATTTTTAGAGGTGGTCCACCAACTGTTAATATAAATAAATAATGTTTTTCAAATTTATGGTAAAAGTTGGTTTAAATTTAATTATTTTTCAAACATTTTCTGGGAAGTACCCACAGCCCCCATTTATCTTAACTTTATTTAGGGGATTCCGTGACTTAAATTAAAAATAAAATGCAAAAGTTATTACAACTAATTCAGAATACCTACTTGTTGCCAGGTAACTGTTCCTCTCGGTTGTATAATTTTTTCGTTGTCTAAAATATGAAAACTTGAATAATAGGTACTTACTCAAACGAAATAGTACTCACCTCTGCTTTAAGTTCTCCCAGCATCTTTTTAATTGATGAGCTGTTCTTTTACAATCGACTTCCGGTTGAGAATTGTAATTGGCTTCAATTATCAGCCAAGCTTCTTTCTTTCTTTTGTTATCCTCAGCATTTGTTTTTTTATTTTCGATAATATTTTTGTATTTATCGATAATACTTGTAAGAACGATTTTTTCTTTGTATGAGTAGGCCTGCTTATTTTCACTTTCTAGTACAATAAATAATACAAGTTAGATTTGGAAATCTAATATTTGTTAGAAATGATCCCATTGAGAAATGTATGTCAAGTATTTCTTAATATTTCGAGTCTTTATTTCAATAAAGACTCGAAACGTCGGACATATAAATGTTTAAATTAGACCTGTACTCAACGATTTATATCTAATTAATATTAAAAAGGTCAAAGATGTTAAAAAATTATTCTTAATAAATAAGTTTATTACGCACACAGCTTTGACCTATCTGTATATTTTTGCCAAAAGTAGTTTTCAAGTTATTCGATACTAGGAGGTCAAATATTTGACTTCACGGCAGTGCTCATGCATTACCACTTGTGAGTTAATTCGTACCCAATGAAGAAAAATCTTACAGATTAATCTTGAAACCGTCGAAAGTGTGATAAAACCTAGCTGTGAACGATGAACGAATTTATTATAGAGTATTATTTTTAACTGGATTTTGACAAAATTTTGAAAGGTAACCTTTACTCCCATTACCGAATAGGGTCTTTACAGCCTTTAAAATTATCTTGAATCAAAGCAATTTCTCACCTTGTTTCCTCCCGTTGGATTCAATTTTTGGGTTCCTCTTGTTAACTTGCACTCCTTCATTAATATCTATCGAATGGCTTAAATTATTCAAGTTGACACAAGTTTTTGTTTCGTGTAAACAATGCAAGTCGTAAGCAGAATAATTATCTTCAACTTCAATTTTATCATTTTCTTTATTCCAACTTTTGTTATCGCAAGTAAATGATTGGGAAGGTAGCTCATCTTTGATAGAAACGAAATGATTCACATCTTCGAACTTTAAGACCTCATTTTCCACAAGTTCTTCTTTGCTCTCTGTTTCAATTTTTATTTCCATGATTTAAAATTTAATTAGGTTAAGTTCAGTTTAGTTTGTTACCACCGTTACCACCACAAAACAAAATTATTGACAGGTATGACAAATGACAGTACACGTGGATGTCAAAAATTTTATTTAACGTCATTGTTATTTTGTAATCAGTAAATTTGATAATTATAGAATTGTTTTCCATAAAAAATAAATAACAAACATTTTAAAAATGTCGGATTTTGAAGTATCGACGTCATTCGACAAAGTCTTGCAGAATGTTACAGAAACATTAAAGAATTATTTTATTGCAAACCATTCGAAAAGCCTCGATGAAGCCTCGACAGTTATTTCAGTTATGGTCAACAATTTAAAAACTTTAGTTGCATCTAATGAACCAACACAAACAATAATAGAAGAATTAGAAGAAGCTTTACAGAAGCATTACAAACAGAAAAAAGTAGTGATTGCCGAAAGATATAGATTTTTTAAAAGGGATCAAGTGAAAGGTGAATCGATTACAAGTTATGTAAATGATTTGAAGAATTTAGCAACAGCTTGCTTATTTGGAGTATTTTTAGAAGAAGCCTTACGTGATAAGCTGGTTTGTGGAATGAAAGATGAAAATATTCAAGCAGATTTGTTAACCAAGGAAAATTTAACGTTCGATTATGCTTATCAGTATGCATTGACCATGGAAAAATTGGCTGTAGAAAGTAAACTTTTGCAGATAGAAAGAATTGATCTTAATTTGCATCAACCAAAATTAAGAAGTAAGAAAAACCAGACAGATGTGTTCGAACATCAGTTCGTCGATATTAAAGAAGAACTGAATCCTTTGGAATTTCAAGAATTATTAGAAGCTCAACAACAAATTTACGACATCAAATGCGAACCCAAAGATAATTTACAAGTTGAACCAATGAATAAAAGTTTAGAACGTGATAAGTGTGATCAACAGTTCACAGAAAAATTAATGTCTAAAAATAGGATTACATGCAAGTTTTGTGGTAAAAATTTTACAAGGAACTACGGTTTAGAAAAGCATTTAAAAATCCATGCATTGTTGAAACCGTTCTTGTGTGAAACATGTAATGATTGTTTTTCAAGCAAAGAGAGTTTGCGACAACACGTGCAAGGTCATACGGCTGCCATTATATCTTATACTTGTCAACATTGTGACAAACAGTTTCCTAAAAAATCAAAGCTACAAAGACACTTAAGAACCCATTTAAGAGCTGCCCAAAAGGAAATATTTTCATGTGAATTTTGTAATAAGTCTTTTACAAGGAAATACAATTTGAAGCATCATTTAAGAAGCCACTCTGGTGAGGAACTATTTACATGATAATTACTTATTTTTGAGGGCTCACTTTACTTTTCGGGTCAGATCCATGTTAATTTTAGATGTAAAATTTATGCCATTCATAGTCGATGCTTGGTTCGAGCGAAATTTGAGCACGGCTCAGGTAAAAAATTGTTTATTTTGATTGGTCGATTTTATACTTAAGTCGGACTTAAGACCAAGATCGGGCGAAGTATCGACTATAAGTATGGGCATAAAACTTGGGTTTTCAATCTTGCTAAATATATTTAAACTCGAGATTTGTCATTCAGGTAAGTTTCTTTACTCATCCTAAAGTATATACGATGAGTGCTTGAGGAACTCCATAGAATAAAGCTGCATTTTCTCGATGGTCAATAATTACCTCGTATAAAAAAACTCGGACATTTATATAATATATTTGTATTTATAATGATCGGAAATATGACTGGGTCATTCCATATCAAATGGTCCAATCCGGTCGCTCAACCATTTCAGAAAAATTTGATTTTTTATGTATAATTAGTGTAAGTGTCTACACAAAGGCATTGGACCCAGTCTAAGGTCTTGAAAGCCTCAGGACCACTGGGCGGTCTCATTGCCCTCATTACCCTTTTACCTACTAAGTGTTAGAATATTGCGTGTTGATATCACATTTAGTGCCCGGATGTATTGCAGCACCAGGCCCGAGATGATCTTGTGATGACTAACTGCCATAAGAGCAGGTTTGTCCTCTGTTAGTATTTGAATTGGTTTGCTGCGGATATTCTTTTCCTGGACTATTTCTGACTATTTCAAAAAGGCACCCTTTTCAAGCAGTCGTCAAGGATCCGCGCATTTACTTTGACCCCTTGTCTCGAAGTCCAAAGGCTCTATGCCCGCATTTTAAGGGCAGCCTTTACAGCCTCCTCCTCTCATGGAGATCCAGAAGAGAATCTCCAAGACCACAGTGGGTATCGTTCGCATCACTCTCGTTACAGCCAGGGAGATCGATTTCTGCAGCCGATATAGAATATAGAGAAGATGCTATTGTAACAAGTTTGGTCCTGGGCCACCAAAAGGGGTACAACATTTCGTATATTAGTACAACAAGGTTTGATCTTTTTGTACTCTTTTTCTTTCTTTAAAAATTTTCAAGACTTTCGCCCTTTGGAAAAACATTTTGGTGAAGATAGGCAATGAGATAAGAGTTTTTAGTTTCCGTAAGCCTTTTAAAATGAAAGAAACCAAACAAATTTGGCAACTACATGAAAACAAAAGACTACAAACATGTTAGACAGCTTACACACAAAAAATCAATTTTTTTTAATGGGCGAACGACCAAATTGAACCACTTGATATGGAATGACCCAACTTGGAAATACTTGCAAAGCCGATTTTCATATGTATAACCATGCGCAGAATGTGCTGATGCTAAAATTTGTGAAGATGTTGCTTTCATTTGAAATTGTTTTTGAACAACAGCACAGTTTGAGCAGAGTCCTTTATAGATCATTCCACGTCATGCATTTTATAAATTTGACCTTGGTGTCTCCAATTTTTTTTACGTCCCCTATGTAACAAATTTATAAGCAATTTTACTATTTAGAGGTGATTTTCAGGATGTACTTCCCCTAATGATTTAGAAGCGACGCGCTTGAGCGGAGCCTGTACATATAACATTTAAAAAAATTAAGCACAAACATGGCAAATCAATGTATTGTATACTAGTAAATTATTTCACATGATACTGAAGTATCTAGTAAATCTAGTAAAGTAAAGTAAATCAAGTAAAGTAAAGTAAATCAAGTAAATCTAAATTTATAACACAAATTGACGTGGAATGATCCATGTTAGGAAATCAGCCTCAACTCGCACACTCACAGTATAATAAGCATTTTGATTTTTAACTGTTTTGTAGATTAAAAAAATTACAATTTTCAGATATTCCAACTACTCCTTCGCACAACGACTCCAGTCCAGACATAGGTGATATTTATAAGTGTGGTACTTGTAATTTCACAACTAAAGCTAAGGATAGTCTGAGGCGGCACATATTTCTTCACACAGGAGAGAAACCTTTTTTGTGCAACGTTTGCGATTTTAAAACCGCTAGAAATGGTCAATTGCAAGTGCATTTAAGGAAGCATACAGGTATAAAACCGTTTAAGTGCGAAATTTGCGATTTCAAAACAGCGTCTCAAAGTAATTTGCGAAACCACAAATTAACTCATTCTGAAGAGAAACATCTAGTTTGTGAATTTTGTGGTTATAAAACAAATTATAGCACTTTACTAAAAACACACTTAAGAACTCACACTGGGGAAAAGCCTTATGCGTGCAAAATTTGCGATTACAAGTCTTCAGATCGAAGCACACTAAGAAACCACTTACGAACCCACACAGGGGAGAAACCATATTCCTGCAAGTTTTGTGACTACAGAGCTGCGCAAAGAACTGGCTTAGTTTATCATTTAAAAACGCATAAGAAATAAACTCTCTTTTTTGGATATAAACTAAAATTTTATTTATCATTATTTTGACTGATTGTCACAGTACTTTTATTTTGAAATAAATTATTGAGCTGAAAGCTGAAAATTTAAAACACCAAAAATATAAATCTGTCAAAGACAATAAAGGTAAATTTTCTTTGAAATAATTGCCATCGAAACATCTGATCCTTACAGCTGTGATGCAAAGGAATTGGTTAACTGGATCGGATGTCTCCTAATTGATGTGTCGGGCGAAAAGTTTTCCAACACCAAGAATTAGCTTATACATTCAAAGAGGTAATGCTGCCTCTGTACAAATTTATGAAACACATTTGCATGGAAGTTTCTTTAATCTTATTAATTACTTTTTCTTTTATAATTTTGTATTATATAATTTTAATGTGATGTTAATTAACTTGTTAAATAGAAAATATATTAATTTTAATTATTAAACAGTAGTTTGTACAACCAGTGATGAAAGTGAATCTTTCACGCACCAGGTGTAGAGAGCGTTCTACTCAGATCAAGGCGAGGCGGAATATCTACTATATAATTAAAAAAAAGAGGTCATTAGTGTCTTCTCTGATTTTTTTGATTAGGAAAATAATTTGGTTTATTCATTATTTTTGTTGTTGTCACTACCTTACAAATTTATCATTAAAATTGGAAGTATTTCGTTCGGTTTTCTTAAGTTTCAAAAGACATGTCATATAATAGCAGACCGAATAATCCTTGTTGTGTAATTTCACTGTCCTTTTCTTCATTAGCGTTTTCTAGTTGACGTTGATCCACATTATTTAACTTTTCAACTTTTTCTGAAACAAATTCTTTTAATTTTTCTTCCGATACTTCTTTAATCCATAAATTTTGTTGATCAACAGATTTCAGATCATCATCATCTGGGTGGGGTCTCTTCTATTTTTAATATTAAATTTAGCATTTAAGTTTGAGGACGGTTACAGTCTGATGCTAAAGTGCGTTTAAAAAATTTATTCTTTCATTTTCTCTTGCTCCTTTAATGTTCTTCTTTTCGGTATGCCAGTTTTTAATTTTTTATAAGTTCTACCTTATAGAAACCGTATAGCACCAAATACTCCCTCGACCCGAAAAGGTTTCATCAGGTTTGAATAAGGTACAAATTCGTGTTCAGGGAGCAGAAAGCAATCAAGGCGTTCACACCCATACAAATCAGTTTCGGTTTAAACCTGATAGCCAGAGGATCTCTTCTATTTATATTTATTGAAGGTTGTCACAGTTTTTCTGATAAAATGAGCAGTTTACCAGATGTTGATGTGGATCGACTGATTTCTGCAGCGCAATCCAAACCAGTGCTGTGTATTTTTTTGTATTCCTCTTTCATTTTTTTATTCTATAGAGAAACAACAAACGAAACAGTGGTAGGACTAATGAATGAGCAACGCAGAAAACTGGAAGTGGTGGATGGTGTTGAAGAAGCTCTGGAACAGGCTATCTGGGGCTCTAAATGAGATCGCAGACAAATATTTGGTAAGAGAGAAAATAAAAAGGAAGGGATGGCTGACAGACGAAATACTTCAACTGATGAACGAGAAAAGAAAAATCAAAGCAAAAAATGACGAAAAAGTGAGAAGAAAAATAAGGACATCAAAGGAGAACCGGATAAGGGTGCAATGCGAAGAAATAGAAGACCTAGAAAGGAATTATGATATATTCACTGTGCATAAGAAAGTTAGAGAAGCTGCTGGAGTATATACATAGATCCAACACATTAGGAAAACTACAGGATGAAAATGGTAGAAAGATAATAGACAAGCAGGAGAAAATGGAAGCATGGAAAGTATATATAAGAAGAGAAGAGCATCCGGAAAAGTACTATTGTTCGGAAAGCTTACCAATTACAACAGATGAGGTCAGAGAGATGGTTTCAAAACTCAAGGAGGGCTAATCTCCTGGATTAGATGGAATTTAAGCTGAGTTTCTTAAGCTGTTGGATGATGAGGGCATTTCCAGGTTGACAATTAGCTTCACTAATGCGGGCGAAATCCTTGCTTGAATCTTGAAGATAAGACCTTCGTGCCAAACTTTGTCGAACGCTTTTGAGACATTTAGAAATATTTGTTGAAGGATAACGTGATGTGTTCGACGATTCGCAGTAGCTGAAGAGTGGTGGAGTGACCGGCGTGGAAACCAAACTGTTCGTTCTGAATAACCTCGCGTTCTTCAATTTCTTCTTTATTCTGGCGAGGATGACTTTCTCAATCAGTTTCCCAATTGTGGAGAGGAGACTGATTGGACGGTAGTTTCCATCTATCGGGGAAATGCTTAAGCCTAAGTACTGCGTTTGCAATTCCTGTTATTGCCGAGACGGCTTTCTTCGAAAGGTTTTTCAGAACATTGTTATTTGTGATTCTGTCGGGGCCTGGAGCTTTCTTCTTCTTGGTTCTCTTGATTACACCTCGTACTTCTTCGACGGAAACAGGGTTGGTTGAAGAGGAATCTAGTGTTTCGAGGAAAGTTTTCACCTGTTTGTTGATCTCGATCACTCCATTGAAATAAAATGTCGGATATAAAAGGCCAGAGCCGCGTTTCTGCGGATGTCCAGGTTGTTTAAATGCTACGATCTGTCGTTGATGTTTTACGGGTTCTGTTGTATGGGGTGGAGTCTTGAACCCTGACAGAAGCTTCTTGTAGGAAGCTGGAGGCTTTTGAAATGTGGTTGTACAAGCGCATATTCAAGATACCAGATCTAATCACAAACCAGACTGTCCTTGAAAGAATAGGCAAAGATTTGCTAATTAATATAAAGAACGCGAAATCTGGAATACCTTGGACATATAATGAGAAACAGCCAGCGATATGAATTGTTACAATTGATCCTGTAGGGAAAGGTGAATGGAAGAAGAAGACGCATATGATGGTACAATACTACGACAGTGGGCCTATTTAGAGCTGATCGTGGATAAGGTTCGAATTACCATGATTATCGCCAACATCCGAAACGGATAGGCACCGGAAGAAGAAGAGAAATAACATATGGCAATAATTTGACTTCTATCTATAATGATCACTGGACGACTGAGCCTGTGTTTCGGAAGAAGAACAAAGAACCTAATACAAACCGTGTGAGAACCATGTATGTGTAGGGTTTCATTTGTTTCGGTTGAAACCGAACCGAATGAAACCTTATACGTGTAAAACAAGCCTCACTCGGAAACAGTGCGACGAAATAGAAAACTGAATATAAACAAAAATGAAGGAAATGAATTTTTTAACAATAAAGTGAAGTCTTCTAAAGGTACAATTTACATTGCTAACATAGGAGTGTCAGAGTTCTTTTGAGAGTAACTGTATATAATTTAAAAAAATAAATTTACCATAATTTTTAAAATACGAAGTAATTCTGGATGGACAAACGCTATTGATCGTATTACTTTTTTCACCATTCCCTTTGTCGAAGTGCTCCGAACCCCTTAAACGAAACAATATTTTTAACCTAAAACACAGCAAATGGTAAATATAACAAATAAAACAAACAGTAGCAATTATATAATACCAAATAATTTCATAAAATTAACAGAGTAAAAATTTTCAATCACTAAACGCCAAAGTGCGAAACTTTTGGAATTTCAAAGTTGCAGCAGCGTTAGGCGCCGCCACAGCCGTTTTAGATTCGATAGTGACAGATGACAGAAGATGTGACATTTATAACCTAGAAATGAAAACAAATATTCTACAGTCGAGTAAATTAAAATATATTTAATGAAATATGTGGTGTATTGTATACTAAGTGTAGCTTTTCAATGTCCAATTTTGAAAAAATGAATTCGTACGACGAAGAGTTGGAGGACATAAATGACTACCTAAAAAAACTGAACGATGATTTTATTGCAAATAATGTGAATGATGTCGATAAAGTATCCACATTTATTAAATTTATGGATCCCGGAATGTATGAGAATTTAAAAACTTTGATTGCACCTAACGAACCAGAACAAGCGACAATGGAACGAATAGAAGAAGTGCTAAAGCAGCATTACACCAAGAAAAAGGTAGCAATAGCCGAAAGATTTATATTTTCTAAAAGGGATCAATTAGAAAACGAAAGCATTGCGGATTATGTAAAGGAGTTACAAAAATTAGCCACCACGTGCGAATTTGGAGCATTCTTAGAAGAAGCCGTACGTGACAAATTTATTTTTGGGATGAGAGACGATAAACTACAAGCAGTTTTATTAAAGCAAGATTTGACGTTTGATGACGCTTATAGGTATGCATTAACTTTGGAAATGCCAACTACCTTGCAGCCAGATGACATCGATCCTAAAAAATTATATACTAACGAAAATCATAAACGAAACGAAGTTAAATGGGAAATGAGCGATTTTGAAGATCTCGACTATACGTTGGATGTTAAAGAAGAGTTTCAACATAATGGTTTTAAAAGAGAATTTGTAGAACAAGAATCTGTTGACTTGCCAGATGAACCAAACTCAAATTTATCTTTTGACGATGATTGTGATAAAGAATTTGAACTATTGAGTGTTCAGGCAGGTAAAAAAGAATTTATATGTGAATATTGTCAAAATGTGTTTTCAAATAATGCACATTTAAGGAGACATTTAAGAAGCCATACGGGCGAAAAGCCATTCTCATGTTTAACTTGCAAGGAAAGTTTTACGAGACGAGAAGGTTTACAACGACACATACAAAAATCTTCTACGTGTGAAGATTATGACAAGCAAAAATTACATTTACAAAATCTTATTAAAGTTAAGCAAAAAGTGGACCATGTATGCGCATATTGCAGTTGGGTATTTCATAAGAAGTCACATTTACAGCGGCACATAAGAATTCACACAGGCGAGAAACCTTATTCATGTGAAATTTGTAAAAATACTTTCTCAAGAAGTGAGCATTTACGGAAGCACATGCTAATTCATGGAAGAGAAAAGTGTGATAAATTGCCCCCACCAAAACCGTTGAAACCTGTGGTAGAGAAAAAGAAATTTAAATGCCAAGTGTGCGATCAGGTTTTCTTGAAAAAGAGTGATTTGCAGCAGCATTTAAAGAAAGACTCAGGTAAAATAATTTTATAATAGTTTCCTATTTTATTTTATTTGGTTTCTTGTTTGCTCCTAATTTTTACATTGAAGTCTCCGATTACCATAGTCAGTGTTGCTGGGTTTTCTTAATTTTTGTAGTCGATTGTAGTCGAAATGTAGTTTTTATTTATTGATAAGATTACGTATGTATGGATTTAAGGAACTGGAAAGCTTTCTCGACTGGAAAGCCCCTCGTTTAAGATGTATCTTTATATTTGTTACACTCCACCTTGTTTTCAGCTGAAGGTTAATCTCATTTTTATTCTTTCCACCTGATCTTTCAGCTCAGTGGCGTAACAAACAGATGAGGGACACGTGTGCGAAGTTGTTAACGGGGGCCCTGCTTTCGAAAATTCCGAATTCCGAAAATTTTCATTCAATTCCAGTGATTTCCAAGAAATTCCTTCCAATTTAGAGCGGAATTATTATTAATTATTAATTTATTTTAATAATTATTAATTTTATTAAAATTTGAAAATTATACTTTAATTCTTATCAAAAATATTTAGACGAGTTTTTTTATTTTTCAATTTTTTGAGATTTTCTTGATTTTTCTAAGATTGTCTAGATTTCCTAAAATATCTTAGAATTTTTTGTGATTCCCCTCTTTCCAAGATTTCCTAAAATCCTGAAATTTTTTAGATTTTTTCTAGATTTTTTCGGATATTTTTCTAACATTCTCTAGAATTTTCCATTTCCTGTTATTTTCTACATTTCCTAAGATTGTAAAATTAATGAGATTTTCTTGGATTTCCTAAAAAAATTTTGGGATTTCTCAAAAGTTTTCCGGATTTCTTCAAATTTCCAGCTGGTTTTTTTACTAAATGGAAAAATGATGGTGAAATTGTCGTAAGCAAAACTAAAAGGAAATCAGCGGAAATTTGAGGAAATCTAGATTATTATAGATTATTCCTTTTTGATTTTTCCATTTTCTGCGATTTCATTGGGTTTAAAATTTTCTGGATTTCTCGAGCTATATCTTAAGATACCTTAGAATTTTCCATTTCCCAGAATATCCTAAGATTTTCTTGAAATTTCTATGGATTTTCTTGAGATTTTCAATATTTCTAGAAAATTTTCTAACGATCTCTTTCTTGAGATGTCTTGGAATTTTCCAGAATTTCTTCAGATTTCCCTTCACTGGTACACACAATTTTTCCGGCAATTTCTCCTTAGTTTTGTACTAACTGGAAAACCGAAAGGAAAATAGTGATATACAAAAGTGAAAAGAAATCCAAGAAAATTTTAGGATAACTTAGAAAAAGAACTCAAAATAAAAATTTTAAGTAAATTTGTGGTTCTTAGTATGTATTTATGGGTTAAATTCAAAAAAATATAAGAATAATACAATACGTTGAAAATCAAAATTCAAAAAATTAAAAAAGAGACAATTAACACATAACAGGTTTGAATTAAGAATATTTGAAATAATGAAAAATTCGTAATACGATAGTACAAATAACGTTATTTCATGGTTATTTCCATTCTTCAGTTGCACATAATCGATTAAATTGAAAAATAAGAAAAAATTTCGAATTGTGGGAAAATTCATAGATTAATTCTTTTATTTTCTTTTTCAAGTTTCTAAGATTGCCAGGCAAAGGCAGATACAACCCCCCCCCCCATGAGCCATAAAAAACAAAAAAATTTCTACATTTGGTTGAAATTTTAAAAATATAGCTACATTCTTATCAAAATGTATAACATATATATTCCCCCATCCATGAACTTTGCCTTGATGTTCCCTTGGTTTAATAATTAATTAAAAAATTAAATTTTTTTAATTAAAATTACTTATTTTAATTATAATTATAATATATTGATTCATATTGATGAATAAATTATGCCCACTTTGTTTACCTCAATAAGAGAAGACTGCCAAAATATTTATTTCATTGTAAATATTAAAACTTAAATTAATTAATTAAAAAAATTAAGCAGTACAACTGGGAGCTCTTTTAGCCGGGGGTCCGCGTGAGTCGCACCCACCGTACCCCGGTAATGCTGCCCCTGTTCCAGCTCATTCAGTCGATCCTCTCCTTTCATTGTTTTGATATTAAATGTGGCTATCTTGAGCGCGTAATGGCTTCGATGTTTTCTTGATTTTCTCTTGCTCAGTTTCTTGCTTTTACCAAAGTCTTTGAGACAGACTGACTGAATCTCCGCGATTCAGAGAACACTTATGAAGCCATCGATCCTCCTGGGTTAATGATTGTCCCCATCTCATAACAGCGGTTTTCATAAACATAAAAATAGGTTTTCACTTAATTTTATACTCTTTTGTCATATCAAAGTTTGTCCCAATCTTGAAGTTTTAGTTGAGAGATTTTCCTCGTAAGATCACTTTGGAATAATAGTCCAGTCAACGAAGACCAAAAAAGGTCGAAGAGGGAAAATATTCGTGTAGTCGCAAATTTTTGTACATTGGTAGAGGGAAGTGTCATGAACAACATACTAAAGGTCCTGACCGGTGGGCGGTGAGTGTTGGGGAGAAGAGGGGGGTCAAACATCACTTTTTCTCGTTTTTCTTGAATAACTCCAAAATTGCGGCTTTTAGAGAAAAAGCATCTATATACAAAATTAAACTACATAAAATTTCCTACAAAAATGGTTTTATTCGTTTTTTCTCTAGAGCGAATAGTTTGCGATATATAGGGGGTGGAAAAATCACAGATTATTATTAAAGATGGTAATGTTTAATGTGAAATGAACAGAACTGACAGAAAACTTATATTTCTTATTTAAGCCTCTGGAGGGGCTTGGGGAGAGCTGATGCTGGGGTGATGTATTTGATGCCTCCCTTGTCACCACGTGCTTCCATTTTAGCCTCTTTAAAACCCCTCCCTCCCGTCATGCAGTTTAAGTAGCTTTTACCCTGACCCCCCTCTTGGATGGAACGTAGTTTTTTTTTATTATTTTGTACTTTTGTAATTATTGCCTTCACGTAGCTTGGCATGGCTTTCTACTTAGCCCTATTGTAAGCCGGTAAAATTACAAATCTCTGAGTTCTTTTCATTTTCTTTTGTTTTTAATTTTGAGTTTATCCTCTCTGCGAAAGAAAGTTATCGAAACGATATTATGTTAAATTCTGAAATTTAAAATATGATTTTTTTAGGAATTTGTAAGTCCGATGAGAAAATGATATTGGACGAAGATTCAGAAACAGCAACTTCCGATGCGTTCAACCCTGGTTTGGATCAAGAAACGAAAACGAGTGCGTTATTCAAGTGCTACGTTTGTAACTATACAACTGGAATAAAAAATCATTTGCGAGGACACGTAAAAATTCATAGTGGGATTAAACCGTATTTATGCCACATTTGTGATTACAAATCGACAAGAAATAGTTACCTTCAAATACATATAAGAAGACACGAAGGCGTAAAAAGATTTGTATGTAATATTTGTGGTTTCAAGACGATAACTCAAAGCAACTTAAAACGCCACGGGAAGGTTCATTCCGGTGAAAAAACGCTCATTTGTGAAGTATGCGGCTATAAAACTAATAGTAGTAGTTGGTTGCGCGTACATTCACGCATACATACGGGCGAAAAGCCGTTTGCGTGTCATATTTGTAGCTACAGATGTGCAGAGAGAACTACCTTACGAAACCACGTACGAATTCATACAGGGGAAAAACCTTTCTGTTGTAAATTTTGTGATTATAGAGCTGCACAGAGAACTGGTTTAACTTATCATTTAAAAACGCACAAAAAAGATAAGCGAATTGAAGTACAAACAGAAACTACTTAACTGTAATTTTGTAATTGTTAATTTTAATTCGCCCGGTCACATAAGCTTTGAATAATTTATATTACAGTTTTATTGAAATGATTGTGATGTATTATTTCTATTAAAAAAATTTGATAATTATTAAGATCCTGATGGATACAAGCAATTAATACATGCAAACGCCCACCGAAAACAGTAATGGTGGGCGGTAAATTTTGGTTATTTGTATTTGTTCGAATCGACTACCCTAACGACTCAGAAATTCCGACTTTGCGGGATTCAAAGTTAAACTATTTAACAGCATATTCTTAATTGTTTTTATCGATAAGGAAAAATTGAATTTGAAATTTTGTACGAATAATCTTAAATTACTATTTGTTCCTCTTCATGAAAATTGACATGTTTATCGCTCTTGTGTGCGACTTTTTTGTTGAAACGTCTTGGCATGACTTGCTTGCTTGATGCATGGACGTTTTCGAAAAACTTAAAAAAACACAAACTCTAGATAAGTTTAATTGAACCACACTATTTATAATAAGTTTAAATTATTTAATAGGTTACTGTAATTAATGTATCACTTGGATCTTTAAAATTATGCATTTCAGTTTATAAATCTTAAACAAACAATTATTATAGTTCTTTTTCTCGGCACCTGCAAGTCAAGAATAGATGGAGTAGAGCGGTCTCACTTTCAGGAGAGTTTTCAGTCGAAGAGCGAAGCGCCAGCACGTACCAATAGAGGATGAAATATTCGAGATCGTTTACGGAAGATCGCTGCGATGACCATCGTTGCGTTATGAGGGTATTTTTCTTGGTAGCAGGTAATTTTAGATATTTAAATTTTTTTTCTTGAATATAAATGAACCAGAACAACAGCATACCAGATAGGAACTGAAAAGACCGTGATGGAGGTAAAAGGATGGACATAATGAAAAATAAGTCTAAGTTGAGCCGTTTACCTGGAGGAAAGATATATATTGACAATGATATGACATACACGGAGAGAAAAATACAACAGAAAATCAGAGAACAAGCTGAAGAGCTGAGGAAATCAGGATAAAGAGTAAATATAGGGTACCCAAAAACTATAATATGAAGATAAACTACTGAGATGGTAGAGAGAGGGGAGGTACCTGCGAGAGGTACCAAAAAACTAACCAAGCAAACCCATCAAGTAAATGGAACGGAGAAATAGATAATACATAGTTTGAAGAAGGAGCGATAAAGCAACTGATTAAGGACACAAAACGATATCGAATAGGCATCATGGCATTAGAAGAAACAAAACAGAGAGGAAACGAGATTATAGATATAAATAGCTACACTTTATTCATGAATGGGAGTGAAGATAGAAGATTCGGAACTGGGTTTTTGATCAGTGAGAGAGTAGAGGCATGATTATAAAATTCAGTCCCATATCGGAGAGAATGTGCATGAAAGACTAAGGGGAAAATACAGAAAGATTACGATACTAAATATACATTCACCAACAGAAGAGAAACCAATTGAGGTAAAAGAACAATTCTACAAGGATATACCCAGATACGACATAAAAATACTATTAGGAGATTTTAACGCGAAAATAGGACAAGAACAAGAATACCAACCAACAATAGGAAGACATAGCTTACATGTAGAAACCAACGAAAGTGGGAAATTACTAATAGATCTATCGATGGAAAAAGATATGGTAATAAGGACCACCCACTACGAACACAAAAAGATATACAAAGGCACATGGATGACCCCAAATGGAAACGCGACAAACCACATTGACCACATAATCGTGGAAAGGAGATGTAATGAATAATGATTGCATACAATACGTGAGAAGTTATATAGAGAAGTTAAAGTGAAACAGATAATACCAATTGACCTGAGCAAAAAGCTGATAAACTCAAAGCTAGACCACGACATACAACAAAAAGCCAGAAACTTACAAGAAATATACTTCAGACGGCGAAAGAGGTAGGAGAGGTGAAATAAGGAAGAAAGAAAGAATGGTACGATGAAGAATGCGAAAAAGAAATAAACAAAAGAAGATTCTTATGAAACAGATGATGCTAAAACAAACAACAGAACATAAAGAAAGATATATGAGAAACAAAGACGAAAGTACAAAAAAATCTGCAGAGAAAATATAAGATTGTATTACTTGAAGAAATAGAAGACAAATTTAAAACGAAGGAGATCAGAAACTTTTAGCAAGGGGTGAAAAGGGTAAAGAATAGCTGCCAACCGAACACAATGATCTATAAAGATAGAGATGGAAATTTGATAGGCGACCAAAAAGAGATCATGTGTCAGATCATAGAGATCAGAATAAGTGATATTGTTGGAAAACTAAAGAACAACAAAAGTGCTGGTGAGCACGGAATAACAGCTGAAATGATCAAACTAGGAGGTGAAGAACTACACCAACAGATACATGAGCTACTATTACAAATATTTAACGAAGAAAGAATGTCTGAAACACGGAGCGAGGCCTTGATATGCCCGATACACAAGAAGGAATGTGCAAATTACAGAGGAATAGCTCTATTGAATGTGAAACAGAAAAAGGAAAGAAGTCACAGATTACAACTACCCACACGCTTAGCATTTATAGATTTTAAACATGCGTACGATAGTATAAAGAGAGATAAACTGTATCAGATATTAGAAGAATTCAACATACAGCCCAAACTGATTCAGACTAATAAATGTGACACTGGAAAAAATGGAGAATAAAGAAGAGTGAAAAAGTGGAAAGTGGTCTAAGACACAGAAACCCAATGTCTCAATGTTATTCAACCTATGTAGTACTGGAGAAGATTATACGGGAAAGCAATATAAACAGAAAATACCATCAATGCCTGGATTTCGCAGATGATGCGACACTGATAGCAAGATCAAAACAAGAACTACAACAGTATATTAAGAGAATGACAGCGGTGGCGAGAAGAATTGCTCTCAAGATTAACGAAGAAGAAAACTAGACGTACGAAGAGAATAGAATATTACAGATAGAAACAGAAAACAGTAGAACACTGAAGATCAGAGAAAGCAGGCCAGACATTTGTATACCTCGGTACAATGATAGCAAGAAAACCAGGTAGTAGCAAGAAAATAAGAGCCAGGATAGCAGCGAGAAATAGAAGCATAGCAGCACTACAGGGTATACCGTCGAAAAAAAAAAGATGTCCAGGGCAGTGAAAACCAGGATATACAAAGCAATAGTGATATATGTGTGTGAGGTGTGGACATTAAAAAAGCAAGATCAGATGATGTTATGAGTCTGAGAAAGGAGGATCTTGAAAAAAATTTTGGCGGTGTGAGAGTGGTGGAGGGATGGAGAAGACGAAGAAATGATGAATTAAGGAAACTATATGGAGAACCTGATACATTGGGGGTAGTGAGAGCACAAAGTGTGGAGAAACCAAATAGACGGTCGAGGAAGAAGGAAAAGACCACTACTCGAATAGAGAGGAGGTGCCAACGAAGACATACAGCGTCTGCACGTGACGAATTGGAAGGAAAAAGCAGGAAATATACAATATTTTTGAAATAGGAAATGGAATATTTTTCAAAGATTTTAAAAATATATAGGTACCTATACCTACAAAAAAAACATGTTACGGTCAATGACGTAAATTGGGCATTGTCGTCAATGGCCGGACAATGACCGGACAATGACGTCAATGGCCGGACAATGACGTCAATGCCCGTTAACGGTCGGCAATGATGCACTTTAACGTGGGACAATTATTTGTCGGGGACGCGTTTTTCCGTGTAAATGACAGCAACTCGGCCCTTTTCAAGGCTTCATAAGTGTACAGGGATTTTTATTTAATTTAGACAAACGCAAATTCATTTTGGGGTGGATCGGTGATTTGTCATGGTTGTCATGGCCAAAACGGTCCGGAAGAAAAATTAATTTAATTTATTTATTTTAGGTGAATCCGTGATTTGCCATGGTTGCGCCACCCAAAACTGCCCCTACACTGAAAAAAATGGTTCACCATATTGACGAAAAGTTTATCATTTTTGCGCCGATGAACAAAATTCATCAATTCAAAGATTTTTTCATCAATATGATGAATTTTGTTCATCGGCGCAAAAATTATGAATTTTTGATGTAGTACTTACCTTTTTTTGTGTGCGCAGCCCTTCACTGCGCTCTGGGCCATTTTAGCTGGCGCTTACTTGTAAAAACATTTCTGAAATTAATCCACTTCGACTGAGAGGCCCGACCTGTACCGGAAAGCCCGAACTCGGCGATGTACCAAACATATGTGACGGCTATTACCAAGAGTGATAGAATATGGGGTACACCGAATATGGAATCTGTAGAATAGTAGTTTCATCATTGCCCACCCTGTATTGGGCATTAACGTCATTGCCCGGACAATGATGTAAAAACCGCATATGAAATTATATGAAATGCATGGTCATTGACTTCAGTGGCCGGACAATGTCGTAAATGCCCAACTGAGCTGGGCACCCATGCCACAATGGTTAAAGAAGCCTACAGCATAGGAATGATATCCTAGACCCCGAGCTCTAAAGCCCGATACCGCGGTAATTAAATAAAAATCCGTGTACAGCCACGAATTATTTAGGTTATTACTGATTGTAACTGAGAAACTACTGATGATTGTTGTTATCTACTTTTCTTTCTTCAGTAGTTGACAAGAAATACTTTACATTATGTAAAATTTCTTATCCTGAAGTGGTTGGTAAACAACAATAATAATTATTTGATAACCTTTTTTTTATACTGGGGTTATCTGCTATTCCAGAAAGCTGCCACTACAATTTTTGATAATTATTCTAATTAAAAATAGCATACAAGTAATTATGATGAATTTAATTCACAATAATAATATTAAGTGTGGAATGAAAAAGTTAATAGATGCAGCAACTGGAAGTTAAGTTATCTGATGGACAAATAAGACTTGGAAAATAAAAAAAAATAATCTCTTAACTATTTCGTATGATTCTGGTAAGTACAGTTTTTATTATTTTTTTATCAATAATATTTTCTTGATAAACTAAAATTGCAGTTGGGTTAGTAGAATTGCGCGGATAAGACGTAATAACTTATCAGAATCTAGTTTTTACAATTGCAGTGTGAACTAAGGTAAGAAAAAATTGATTTTAATTTAATAAACCGGGGTGCTAATGCAAAATAATTTTACCTCTAGATTAAAATGGATAAGAAGCTATTTTCGTTAAATTTGATATTATTGCTGTTGCTAATATTCCAATTCTCACTCTCCAAAGGAGAACCAAGATGTTATGTGCGTCCTTCCAAGTGTAAAACTATAAAATGTGTGGAATTGTTGGATACCAACTATGAAAGTCTCATTTCCCAACCGTTACTAGCTAATTATTCAATGTCAAGTATAACTAAGTTCGACATACAAATAGTTAATTGTCTGAAATTGGAAATATCCCATTCCTATTTGAAAATCATCAAGAATGGAACACTTCGTCTCGAAAAACCGACGTTCATCAAAGATATTTCATTGGCTAGCATTCATCTCACCGATATCGAAAGCAATGCATTAAATAGTTTTGTAAATTTGGAAATACTATATCTAGATGGAAACGAATTAACCCGAATGGAGTTTTTAAAAAATTTGACAAATTTGGTAGATCTTTCGCTAAACCACAACAATATAACAGATTTGCAAGAAAACGACTGGAAGAATCTCAAAAAGTTACAAATTCTCGAACTGAGTTATAACAATCTCAGCGATATCAAGTTTTTGACCTGCAATTTTGAATCACTCAAAGAACTCAATTTGGAACATAATCAATTAAAAGCAATTAAGGGTTTTTCTTGTAATAAAAACCTGATTAGCTTGAACTTAGCTTTCAATAACTTGACCACCATTGAGAGTGGTGCATTTCTAGAACTGAAACATTTGATGTCGTTGTTCCTCAACGATAATCATTTGGAACATTTGGGTAAAGAAGTTTTTGGTCAATTGCAATCGTTAACCCATTTATATTTGGAGAATAACAAATTGAAGGGTTTGGAATCGACCGCTTTTAGCGGTTTAAATAATTTGGTGTCTCTAACTCTACAAAATAACAAAATTGCTGAAATTCAGCCAAACACTTTTTCAGATTTAGGAAGGGTGACGTCACTCAATTTACTCGGCAATATTTCGCCTGTTATTAAAGAGCACACATTTAGAGGTCTAGTGAACCTAAAAACTCTAAGTTTGAGAGGCAAAGGCATCGATAAAATCGAAAACGAAGCTTTTGCAGATTTAAGCAGTTTAAAATCATTGGATTTGGGGGAAAATTTTATTATGTATACTTCGCCTCGAACATTTTATAATCTAAATAAATTGGAAACTTTAAATTTGAAATACAGCCACATGAAGTTTTCTCCATATTTGTTTTCAAGTTTAACCAATTTAAAACATTTGTATTTTGAAGAGGATTTTGGATTTGATGAATTGCACGCCAATTGCATGGTAGGACTTAAAAGCCTAAAAGTACTGGATTTGACAAATCATCGAATTGAAAGAATGTCTCCTGGTTGTTTCAATGGTCTGGATTCTCTTAAAGTGTTAATCTTGAAGAAAAATTACGTCGGAGCTTTAGCTGCGGACGCCTTTGTGGGATTGCCTAATTTGGAATCATTGGATTTGACCTCAGCTGGAATTACGGAAATTTCAACCAATGCATTTTATGAATTGCATGGAGTAACTGACTTGCAGATAAGTAAAAATGAAATTTCTCATATCAAGGAGCATACTTTCGTAGGATTACGAAATTTAAAGATGCTAAATTTAACTGACTTGGGTATTTCTGACTTAGCTAGATATGCGTTTACCGGGTTGGAACATTTGGAAATATTGGATTTGACCAAAAATAATATAAGTTTATTGGAACCCGCAACTTTCTCGGGGTTAATAAATCTGAAGCAATTGTTTCTTAATGACAACAACATAACTCTCATCCAGAACCACCCTTTCCAATATTTGGTCAATTTGAATTTCCTAAATCTAACCAATAATCCAATTACCGTATTGCAAAATTACGCTTTCGATGGATTATTGTCTATAAGAAATTTGGATTTATCCGGATTAAATATATCCGATATTTATCCTTATGCGTTTCAATATTCGGCCATCAAATATTTAAATTTATCTTCAAATCATATCACCAAACTCTATCAGAATAATTTCAGGGGCTCAACGGTAAGCTTGCAAAGCTTAGACCTAAGTAATTGTGGAATACGTCAAATACCCGGTTTTGCATTTAAAGATTTAAATAAAGTCGTCCAATTCAAAATTCGCGGTAACAACATATCGATTTTAGAAGATAACGCATTTGATGGATTATCTTCCGTTGAAGATATCGACTTATCAAAATTGAACATTCAGAAAATCAAGAGCAAAGCTTTCGCTAATTTAAAAAGTTTAATCTTTTTAAATTTGACCGAGAATCCAATTGAGATATTGGAGACTAGTGTTTTTAGAGATCTTTCCAAACTAAAAACTTTATTTTTGAATTCGAAATTAAGAACGATCAATGGTGGAGCATTTAACGGACTTGACGATGTTACCAACTTAACCATCGAAAATGCCAACCTTACGGAAATTAAAACCAACACATTCACCAATATGCCAAGTTTAAAACTTTTAGTCGTTCAGAACTCGCGTCTTGGTAATATTGGATCAAATGCTTTCGGAAATTTGACTAATTTACAGAAAATCTATTTCATTAATTGCACAATGGATTCTATTTCACAAGGTGCGTTTGATTTAAAAAACATCATAATCGGCAATCAAAATGTCAGTTTAAAAGACGAAGAACCAGGATGTTATAAATTTTCCAATTTGTCTCTCAAAGAAATTCAGCCCAACGCCTTTAACGGTTTACAAATTACTAAGATATCGCACAAAACATTTGAATTGGATTTATCCTATAATAATTTAACGATGTTGTATCCCAATTCCTTCAACGGAACGTCGTATCTTCAGAAGCTGTCGCTCGACAACAACCAAATCAAGGAGATCACCAACGGCGCATTTATTGGATTGCAAAATTTGAAAGTATTAAATTTAACTTTCAATTTGATCGAATCACTGAATCCGAAAAGTTTTGACGGTCTCAATTCTCTTGCCCGGTTATACTTGGGCCATAATAAAATTACGAACTTAGATGCAAATTGTTTTGCAGATCTTTTCACAACTACAGAATTACATTTGAACCATAATCGACTCACATATCTTCCGGCTCAAGTCTTCCACACTTTACCAGAATTAAGTAAATTGATTTTAAGCGAAAACAACATTTCCTCAATCGAGGAAACGGCATTCTTCAACCTCAGTTACTTAAAAACTCTCGACTTAGGTTCGAATAACATTTTCGTCTTCAATTCGACAGTGGTTAAACCGTTGGGACAGTTAAATTATCTTTTTCTCAACGATAACCACCTGACAGATCTGGATATCGGTTCGATCGAAAACGCCACCTCCAAACTAACAGTCGTAAACATTCTAGATAACGAATTTTCTTGCTCTATCATGACAAGAGTTTTGTCAAAATTGAAAGACAAAGGTGTGGTTTACATAAAAAATTCCAAACCTTTCAAAGTCGGTTTCTACGATGGAGTTAACTGTGTTTCAGTAAAAACCGCATCTGATGCAACCAAAGTGGCTAACTTGGAAGATTACATTAATCGAACGAATCACAAAATGGAAGCTTTAATATTTGATGAAGCATATGATGAAGCTTCAAAATATGCAATGCACCATGCGAAGCACTTTCTAGATCTCATAGAAAAAACGCACTCGAAACTGCACGACAATAAAACGAAAACTGTTTTGGCTAGTGTAACGGAATATAATTCGATAGCTTTGAGTGGTTTTGAAATTTTTTTGATAGTTTTCTTTGTTTTTGCTTGTATTTGTAAGGTAGTACTGGTTGCTTATAAACACAGAATTTATAAATTTAGTTATAGAGGACTTCAAAATTCTGATCTGTAATATTGTTATTAAGGCGAATATATTAAATATTTAAATAAAATTGCGTTTTGAATATCCAGTACCTTTTCAATCTAACTTTATTAGGTGTGAAGATGGATAAATTATGAAGAAATTGAATAAAGGCAGTTTTTGGAATCACCCTTCGGAATTGATACAATAAATGATTGAAAAGTATGATGATCCTCTTTGAAAATATATATCAAAAATTCTTTTGGATTGTTCCAGAATGACTATCAAGTGAGTCAGCTTTTATTACATCCTTTTTAAACCTGTTTTCTACGTACGAGGAGAGTGGGAAAATGTTCAAAAAGACCTACCCATCGTTCCAGTACACCGTCATATACACTAAAAAAAAGTACATCAAAAGTTCATCATTTTTGCGCCGATGAACAAAATAAAAAATTCCGAGTATTGATGAAAAAATCATTATATGTATGAATTTTGTTCATCAATACACTGAAAAAATGGAGTATCATATTCATGAAGAAATTCATAAATAGATTGTTTTTGTTCATGAATACTATGAATTTTTCATCAATATAATGAATTTTGTTCATCGGTGTAAAAATGATGAATTTTTCATCAATATGATAAACCATTTTTTTTCAGTGTAGGATGTTGCCCTACAATAATGATCCCAGCACGGTTCCTTATGGAACGCCGCTAGTCATGTTCATGCGGCAAATATGCATCTCTACCTGACAGGTAACTGTTCACTCTTGCCACCAGGCTGGAGGTTTTTAGCTCTTCTACCATGGATCCCCAACTCGCCGAATGGAACCCATTCTTAATTAACATCAAAGGAGAGATTTGGGCCACTATTTTCCTCTTTCCATGACTATTTCACCGCGTCGATTGTGGATCTACGCTTACGGAATTCATATTGCTGTTCACTACCAGACATCATATCGGCCTGATGTAGGTACGAGCTCGAAACTTTTAGAGGTCACAGTATTATTCCAAACTGTTCCGACGCTATTTCGTTAGTTTTGGCAATTTCGATGAGGTGGTAAGGTCTGTCTTGAAGAAACTGTTTTGCCTTTTCCTTGTTTAGTTTTCTGATGCTCTCCAGCCTCTTGGTACTTTTTTTAACCGACGAAAACAAAAAAGGAGGAGGTTATCAATTCGACACGTATATATATATTTTTTTTTTTAATGGATGACCATCCATAACTTTTTCCAGAATAGTCCGATTTTGATGATTATTTTTTTATTCGATGAGGTATACCTCCAAGGTGGTCCCATTTAAATTTCAAAGAAAAATTCCAACCCTAAGGGTAGAAAAATTGGGGATGATTGAATATTATCCACTGAATTTTCACCTGTGCGCCGATTTTTTTTCCTGGTTTTAATTTAGCTACACAAAAATTGGAAAAATAAAAGCCTTCCAAAAAAACCGACGAAAAACAAAACTGAGAAACGCAAAAAAAACGCAAAAATTAAAAATTATTTAAAACAAAAACTAAAAAGTTAAAAATTAATAAAAAAAAAAATTAAAAACACTGAAAAGCAAAAAATAAAAAAAATGGCTTTCATTTTTTTGAAGTCGGTGCCAAGTAGTATTTTTTTTCTTATTATATATATATTTGTACAACTTGGCACCAACTTCAAAGAAATGAAAGCCATTTTTTTTATTTTTTGCTTTTTTGAAAAGCAAAAAATAAAAAAAATGGCTTTCATTTTTTTGAAGTCGGTGCCAAGTAGTATTTTTTTTCTTATTATATATATATTTGTACAACTTGGCACCAACTTCAAAGAAATGAAAGCCATTTTTTTTATTTTTTGCTTTTCAGTGTTTTTAATTTTTTTTTTAATTAATTTTTAACTTTTTAGTTTTTGTTTTAAAAATTTTTTTTATTTTTGCGTTTTTTTTGCGTTTCTCACTTTTGTTTTTGTCGGTTTTATTTTGTTTCACTTTACTTTTTCACTTTATTTTACGAAAACAGGATACTAAGACGAATTTTGCTCTTCATCAAATAATTTTTTTTTATTTCTGAATACAAAATTTGATCTTCATTGATATTTTTAAAAGAAGCCTCATGAGTATTCTATTCATTCTGAGTTAAGCGAAAGGATCAAGTGTAATAAGTAAATACATTTTTTCAAAACCTTTCTAGGGGTTTATAGGGGTAGAAAAACTACATTATAAAATATAGGTACAAGAAAAAATGGAATAATAAAATATAATACATAGGCGTAGGCACGGTGGGGCAGTCTCATGCATGACAATGAACTATGAACAAGTTAGGAGACATATCAGACCAGCCGAGTCAAGTTTTCAGAAAAAAAAAATATATCGTTACATTCTAAATCAAAACCTAGAGCCGCCCTTGTTCAGATAGATCAGGGGTCTCCAAACTTTTTAGCCTAAGGGCCAGACTGATTGCTCCACAAAACCCCGAGGGCCAAGATCAAGCTACAGTCAGTGCCTAACGAAAATATTCGAACCCTCCTCTGCTAACAATGTAAATTGTACATTTTGAAACCGTTTTTTGACATATAAAAATAGCTTTTACAGCAAAACTTTTTAAACATTTTTTGTTAAAAATTTTATTGTCTTCAATTTTGTACCTATACATTTTTCAATTTTGTTGTCCCATTTTTGACTGGCAGCGACTTAAATAAGACTCTGCAAACACAGAAAATATAGTCATCTATATCTCGGAAATGGTGCGACAAAATAGAAAAATGCTTATGAACAAAAATGTAGATAATCGCGTTTTCAAGAAAAAATGCATATTCTTTTTTTCATTTCGTCGCACCATTTCCGAGATATGAATGACAATATTTTTTGTGTTTTACAGAGCCTTGTTTAAGTTGCTGTTAGTTAGAAACGGGGCGACAAAATTGAAAAATGTATAGACACAAAATTGAAAGCAATGAAATTTTTAAGAAAAAATGTCTAAAAAGTTTTGCTCTAAATGCGATTTTTTATGTTAAAAAACGGTTTCAAAATGTGCAAATTACATTGCTAACATAGGGGGGTTCAAATATTTTCTTTAGTCACTGCAGTTCATCAGATTAATTGCTTTTTGGCAATTTTTTGTTATGTTTTGACAACTAGTTTTAGTCTGTAAATAAAATATCTGACTATTATTTTGTATGATTATTTTGTTTGATTTAATTTATCAAAATAAATTAAAGGGAGGGCCGGATACCAGACACACCAGGCCTGCTCTCGCGGACCGGATTGGTGGTGCTCGCGGGCCGGATTTGGCCCGCGGGCCGTAGTTTGGAGACCCCTGAGATAGATGATAATAAATGTACAGCTTATTATAGTTAGAATGAAAGATAATAATTTGTAATGGAATTCTACTCTCTCCTATACCCAGAAACGGCATAAGACGTGGGCCTTTAACTTTAAGTTTTTTTTAATTCATGAAAAATATTCATTTAGGACCCACTGGCGTACCGGGTGGTGGGGGGGGGGGATTCCCGAGCGACGGCAGTTTTTCTTATAATAATAAATTATTTTCTGTGTAAAAAAAATAAATTATATAAACACGCGTTTCATGTTAAATAAATTTTTATTTATTTATTTATGTTCAGTAATATTTATAATGACCTTTTGGGGGGACGGGACGGGGAAATAGGGGAGAAGCAAATTTTAAGATCGCCCTTAGCCTCAAAAGCTAAGTATGCTAGTGCTAGGACTATCGAAAGCCATGACCGCAAGTAAAAAAGGAGCCTCACAAAAATTTTCTGGCCTACATCAGATTTAGGTCTTGGCCCGACACTGACTAATAACCAGTGGCGGAACTACCGGGGTGCGGTGGGTGCGACGCACACAGGCCCCCGGTCAAAAGGGCCCCCAGTTCTACTGTGACCTTCCTCAATCTTTTAAAAAAAAATCTGATGTGGACACCACATAACTTCCTTGTAATTTTTATAATAATTGGACAGGAATCTCGTTAATTATTCATGCGCGTCATGAATTACGACTTATTTTGGCTCGGACAATCGCAACCAAAAATAGGAGGAGCACAACTAGATGCTATAAGTATCTCAAATCCAAAATTTTAACTTTCTACGACTTACCATATTTGAGTTGTGCGACATACAGGCGTCCGTACGTACGTACGTACAGACGTCACAACGAAAATAGTCAAAATGGATTCAGGGAAGGTCAAAACGGATATTTCCGTCAAAATCTGGAAATCGAAAAAAATCGGTATCACAATACTTCCTTGTTTTACAAGGAAGTAAAAATTTAAAACCATTAAAAATATAATTAAATAATAATCTAGTATTAGTATTTAATTTCTAATATTCACAATGAAATATTATATTTTTGTAGTCTTCTCTTATGCTCGGTTGTTGAAAATCTCTGGTTATCCTCTGGTTATCCTATTGAAAATTAAGTTATCTCAAATTTAGATATTGGCAAAATAATTGATGTATTTGCCAATGAAAAAAAAACTTTAACTCATAATTTTTCTAAAATTGTAATTACTGTATTTTTTACTTCCTTGTAAAACAAGGAAGTATTGTGATACCGATTTTTTTCGATTTCCAGATTTTGACGGAAATATCCGTTTTGACCTTCCCTGAATCCATTTTGACTATTTTCGTTGTGACGTCTGTACGTACGTACGTACGTATGTACGGACGTCTGTATGTCGCATAACTCAAATACGGTAGGTCGTAGAAAGTTGAAATTTTGGATTTGAGACACTTATAACATCTAGTTGTGCACCTCCTATTTTTGGTTGCGATTGTCCGTGCCAAAAGTTGTAATTAATGACGCGCATGAATAGATTAACGAGATTCCTGTCAAATTATTATAAAAATTACAAGGAAGTTATGTGGTGTCCACATCAGATTTTTATTCAATAAAGGCCGGTTTTACAATAATAGTCGGATAAACCTGGTATAAAGTTAGACTTAGTATTACCATTACTACTAATAATAATTCAGTGTTCCCACAAGATTTTCCAAATCAAACCCTGACAAAAAAAAAATCAGTGCAAGAGTTGCTAAGGCCCGTAAGCAAATATACAAAACGGACCCCTAAAAAACAATGTATTAATTTTGAATTGCGTATATTATTTAAAAATCTCTTTTTCGGGATTTACTACCCTTTATGGTCCCGGGCCTCTAAGCATTCGCTTATTGATATCACCGCCCTCCTTACTAAAATCCAGAGTCTGGAAGAGTGCACTGGAGGGTATTCCATACCCACCAGACCCCCCCGGATTGCACCAATTGTATTGTGGTTTAAATTATATGTTTAGAGCTTAGGAATCGAAAAAACTCGTTTCGCTGCTAAAAGTAACTTTATTTTTGCACATCAGGGAGTAAAAGTCTAAACATATTATTTAAATCACAAAATAATTGGTGTAATCCGGGGGGTCTGGGGGGTATGGAATACCCCCCAGTGCACTCCTGGATTGTGGATTTTAAGTAGGGCAGGCCACTAAATGGGACCCATTGTACTACCTCCGATGCAGCGGCCATCCTGTCTCCAGGAGGAATTCGATCGAGACAGCTGCATCGGAAGCCAGTGGCGGTGCAAGAGTAGCTAGAGCCCCTAGAGAAAATATACAAAACGGGCCCCTAAAAAGCAATGTATTAATTTTGAATTTCGTATGTTATTTATAAATATCTTTTTTGGGATTTAATACCCTTTATGGTCCCGGACCCCTTATTGTCTCCGGCCCCTAAGCATTGCTTACATTTGCTTATTGATATCACCGTCATGCGCCACTGCATGTACAATACACTAAGCATAAATTATCGCCAAGGTTTTCGCCATACTATGGCATCATCAGTAGAGTTCGAAATTATAAGCACTGGGAACCCGATATCTTGTATGCGGTATAAATACAAAATAAGAAATTAAGAAATTGTATGCCGCATACTGGATATCGCGTTCCCAGTGCTTATAATTCCGAGCTCTAATCATCAAGCTATGAACGATGAATCGCAACAGGCGATTTTTTTGGGATTTCGAAAATATTGATATGGTTAATTAATTTTAAAATTAAAAAAAAATTTAATTAAATTGTTTATCGTAAATCTTAAATTCCCTGACTTTTTCAGATTTTTCAAATAAGTGGGAACCCTGCAACCCTGTAATTGTTATACCCGGAATAACGTTATACTAAGTTTATCAGATTATTCGAAATTTGGCACTTAATCTAGTTTTGTTATTTCTTTATCTTAAAATTATGGTTATATTTAATGAGTTATTTATTATTTTCTTTTAGTTTTGTCTTTTATAAAAACAGGGCCCCCGTTAACAACTTCGCACACGGGTCCCCAACTGCTTGTTACGCTACTGCTAATAACTACATACCTTAAAACTATCCCATTGGAGTTAATTATCTGAACATTAATTATAAATTATATACTATGTAAAAAAAAATTAGACGATTGCACAATAAGTTGACGATATAATTCTAAACGGTAAACATAAAACAGGTTTGTAAATAATATTTTAAAATCATAAAATAACAAATTATTACAAATCATTTATGTACGTTATTTCAATTTTTTAAATTGAAGTCATCATGCATTGAGCATTCTTTAAATATTTTTGGAATAGGTAATGCGTGAGTGAGAAATCTGATTAATTATTAATAATTATTATGATAACATCATTAGAATAAATAAAACATCATCGACAAAAATAGCTTTGCTTAATGACCTTTGAATTTATACAAAACAATAATAATATAATATCTACTTACATACTTTACGTAGGTGGTCAAAGTAGAAAGTAGTAGATAATTGTTATAATAATAGAAGAAAAGTTAAGAAACAACATCAGTTCGGATTTGTTTTTCTTCTTGATTTAAGTACCTCAGCCGGAAATCGTTAATTAAATTGTACCTTTTGAAGACATGTTTCTCATATAAAAATCGCTTTTACAACAAAATTTATTGGACATTTTTTGTTGAAAATTTTATTGTCTTCATTTTTGTTTATATACATTTTTCTATTTCATCGCACCGTTTTCGAGATACAGTGACTTAAAGTAATCTATGCAAAAAAATTTTAAAGTCACTAGATCTCGAAAACGGTGCTACGAAATAAAAAAATGTATATAAACAAAAATGAAGATAATGAAATTTTCAACAAAAAATATCCAATAAATTTTGCTGTAAAAGCGATTTTTATATGAGAAAATATGTCTTCAAAAGGTACAATTTATATTGCTAGCATATAGAACTGGTACCGGGTGGTTCAAATTTGAATGTTCTCATGGGGAATTCGATAAAAATGAACGAAGCATTCTCGATTTCTTCTTTCGAGAAAAGCTTAATGGTGAAAACCGGAATGCGATATCTTTTTTCGTTTTCTAGTTATGGTCAAAAGTTTGCTTTTTCGACTTTTCGTTAAAATGCCGATATCTCGGTTGTTTGCAAAGTTATAGAAAAAATATTTATACCTTCTTCAAAAAACAAAAAAGTTTATAATATATCTAACAGTGTTGAATTCAAACCTTTTTCCCGAGGGAGGGGGCACAAAACGTAAAGAACAAAAACAATTCATGTTTATGTTAAATTTTGGTTTTATTTCAAAATGTAAAGTTGCGTTTTATATTTTAAATTATTATTTTAAATTTTTATATGCTTCTACAAATTCCCCGGGGGGGGGGGGTATTTTGTAGTCTCCGGTGGGGCATACCCAGGTAGCACAAAATATTGCGCAATATCGGGGCAACATTGAGCCAATATTGGAAACTTAAGCAATATTGAAGTAAATTTTTGTCTGATTCTGATAAAGCTAAATACAGTAGAATCCGCTTAATGTGATCACTTCGGGCCAAGGTCATTTTAATAATATTAATTGATAAATGATAACAATTAGCGAAATTTAGAAAAAAGCGAATTTTAGAAGAATTGGATTAGAACAAGATAGAAGAAAAAAAAGAAAGAAAAAGTGGCCGGTTTCAAAAAAAAATGATCACAATAACCGACTGATAACATTATCCGAGATCACATTAAGCGGATTCTACTGTATTACATAAGTAAAATAAGTTAAAAAGGTAAAATTTAAAATATCACCCATTATTCCAATTAGTTCAAAAAATAAATTGCCAAAATTGCAGAATAATTCAGTATAATATTTGAAATTTTTGGTTTTTCTACCAGACTAGTTTTTAATTAACAGCAAATTAAAAATAATCAAAAGCCGATTAAGGTCATTGACAAGCAATGGAAAAACGAATCGCGGATTTAACACCGTCGGTCGACGTCATATTAGATTAATTCGACAGAAGTTCAAAACAGCTCGAATATTAGTACTCCCGAAAAAATACTGCCAGTCCGCTCCTGTGTACACTAATGAGGATATACGGGGATGTACAAGGGGTAAATATGTCGAAAATGTTGTGTGCACCTGTTTGAAATTCAATTAGAAATCTTTGGAATCCTTGAAAATTATAGAACATCTTCTGATTGGAACTAGTTTGGAAATCAAGGACAAATCCAGGCGAAGTTAATGGAGGAGGTAAATGAGGGTGGTGAGAAGGGCTAAGAATTTAGGTACATCTTTGAGATTTAAAACAAATGTAGTAGATTTTGTTGGTTTTTGATGAGTTATGGAGAAAGGGGTAGATACTCCGATACTCTCCTTCTTCCAACTGTTCTGTTCTTACCGGACAAACTTAAAAAATGGGAAATTCTAGGATATTTTAGGAAATTTAGGAAATCTCAGAAAATTGAAAAAGCTCAAGTATTCTTAAGATTTCTTAATTTCACAAGATTTTCCTTCACTTTTGTACATCACGATTTTCTTTGCGATTCCTCCTCGGTTTTCCACCAAGAAATTAACTAGGGAATCTCAAGAAATCCATGGGAATTTTAAGAAATTCAAGAAAATCTTGAGGAAGAGTAAAATCTAAGAAAACGTAGAAAATTCTAGGATATCTTAAGAAATCCAAAGAAATTTAAAAAAAATCTTAAGCCAAGGAAATCTCTGAAGATTGAAAAAGATATCTTCAAATTTGCCTTTTAGCTTTGTATGGGACGATTTCCAGTTGGTTTCCCACTTACTATTAGTAAAAATCGAGATAAAATCTGGTGTACAAGTGAAAGGAAATCTAAAGAAAACCGGAATAATGATAAAAACTTCCAAGAAATCCAAGAAAATAGCAAGAAATACAAAATTCAGAGAGTCCTAGGAAATCTTAGGAATCAATAAATTATCCAATTGTCAAGAAATCAATCTCCAATTTCAACTACTTAAATATCAATCATCCAAAATCAATCCAGTCGCTTCCAAATATAAATCCAATCCTGTCCAAATTTAGAACAAATTTTCAAAATTAAAAATTAAATGGAGACGGTCATTGGCCTAATGTTAGCTGAATAACTACTGACCCTAAGGTACCCGGTTTGAATCCCGAAAGAATCTAAAATTTCTTATGATCGTCTCCGTGCTTCGGAGGATACGTAAAGCCGGCGGTTCCCCTGGTTTGATGATTTGCCCTCATCAACAAAAAATCCAGGGTCCTCTTCGATAGAAGAGAAGAGAGGAAGAAGAAAAATTAAATCACACTTTATTTGCAAAAATGTCAAAAACCCAAATTAATCCCAATATAAATCCAAAATTAAGGAGACAAAATCGGTCCCGACCGCCCTTCGGCCCCTTTGTCGGCAAAACACCTGATTTTTCCACCCAGTAGACGGGAAAACCAGAAAATGCAAAATGTAGTAGAGTCTCGCTTATGTATACTCTCAGATATATGGATCTCCCCGTTATTGGATCCCTGTTATATGTTCTTTGGGGACGTCCATTAATTACGTGAGGTGATTTTGGTAATTTTTCGATCCCCCTCAACCCGCTGAGATTCTCACGCGAGACTGTTTGTTTTGTAATCCAGTTTTCTCGTAATTTTACAGTTTCTTGTGGAAAAAAAATTACGTGATATTTGCCGAGACCCCCTTTTCCCCAAATGAGATTGGGTGAGAAAATTTAATGTACAAGTGAAGGAAAATCTTAGGAAATCCAGGATATCTTAGAAATTACAGATAATCTTGCTTTTGTAACTTTTTCGAAAGGTAATCATGGGACAATCCAAAATTAAATTTTAAGAAATCTGGAAAAATTTTAGGAAATCCATGAAAATGTCCTAAAAAGAAATCTGGTATACAAAAATTGGGTTGTGGTTTCCTCCTCGTCCTCGTAATAAGCTAGATCGCGAAAAAATTTTAAGAAACATAGTCGATCATAATGAACCACCAGTACCGCATGAAGCCCAGTGGCGGTGATATCAATAAGCGAATGTAAGCGATGGTTAGGGGCCCGGAACCATAAGGGTCCCGGGATCATAAAGGGCAGTAAATCCCAAAAAATATTTTTAAATAATACACTCAATTCAAAATTAATACAAGGGGCTCGTTTTATATATTTGCTTACGGGCACTAGCTACTCTTGCACCGCCACTGGTCCATTGTACTACCTCCGATGCAGCTGTTTCGATCGAATTCATCCTGGAGACACGACCCCATTAGTTGCCTAAGTGCGTGTAGGGATATCTCCCTGCCCTCCTACCAAAAATCGAGAATCTAGACCCCCCGGTTTACACCAATTATTTTGGGACTTAAATAATATGTTTAGACTTTTACTCCCTGATGTGCAAAAATAAAAATACTTTTATTGTAAAAAAACTGATTGCTCCACAAAGCGTCGAGGCCCAAAATCGAACTAGCTCATCAGATTAAAATTAATTTTTGACAACTTTTTGTTGTATTCTGAAAACTATTTTTAGTCGGTAAATAAAAAATCTAATTATTATTTTGTATGATTACTTTTTTTGATTTAATTTATTAAAATAAAGGGCGGGCGAATACCAGGCACGTCAGGTCCGATATGGCGGGCCGTAGTTTGGAGACCCCTGATTTAAGTCACCAAACAATTGGTGTAATTGGTGCACTCTTCTAGATTCTGGATTTTAGGTAAGAGGGCAGGGAGATCCCCCTACGGGGATGCACTCAAAATTATTATGAAAGTTTCATAGTATTAATGATGAATTGATCTTTGTATTTATGAATTTGTTCATTGTTTTAATAAATTTGTTCAGTGGTTTAATGAATTTGTTCATTGTATTTATGAAAGCTCAATAAATAAGTTCATTGGTTGAAAATTTTTTTTCAGTGTACCTTAAATCCAGAATCCAGAAGAGTGCATGTAATGCCCCCTAGACCCCCGGGATTACACCAATTATTTTATGACTTAAATAATATGTTTAGACTCTTACTCCCTGATGTGCAAAAATAAAATTACATAAAACTTTTATAGGGAATGTCCATTAATTACGCAAGGACGATTTTTGTAATTTTTGACGCCCTCTCTCCCCTCACTTAAAGGCACGTAAGATTCAACGGGGTATTTTAAAAATTTAATTTAAAAACGGTATTTTACGATACTTACGTAAGGAATACGTCGGACCCCCCCCTCTCCCACGTAAGGGTCCGTAAGATTTTCGATACCCTTCCCTCTAAACCCTTACGTAATTAATGGAAGGCCCTTAACGGGCCGTTAAATTTAACTAACCAATTGAAATTATTCCTTAGTGCTGACAAACCAATAGAAATCATTCGTTAACTACATATAACGGCTTGTTAAGTTTTATGAAATCGGGCATTAGACTTAGCAGCGAAACCAGTTTTTTCCGATTCCAAAGCTCTAAACATATTATTTAAGTCACAAAACAATTGGTGTAAACCGGGGGGTCTGGGGGTATGGAATACCCCCCTGTGCACTCTTCTAGATTCTGGATTTTCGGGGCGACTAAAATTGGGCCCATTGCAGTGGCGGTGATATCAATAAACGAATGCTTAGGGGCTCGAGACATTAAAGGGTAGTAAATCCCAAAAAAGAGATTTTTAAATAATATAAGCAATTCACAATTAATAGAGTAGCATCGACAGAAGTGGGCCACACTTTGGTTTTCATGCTATAGGATGTTCAAAAATTAATATTTTTAAGCACTATTTGCGTCTATTTGTAGGGAAAGGGATTACCTAACTTTCGGCAAAAACATATTTTAAAATTTTTAATGTTAACATATTTTTTTACACCGTTAAGTAAAAAAAGAGAAAATTGTGATTTTACGATTTTGCTGACAAAAGTGGGCCACCCAAGTTTTTCATCTAAAACAAGTACAAAGATCAAGCACTATGACTTTTTTATGTTAAACGATTTATTTCTATAATAAATTGTATTGTAAAAATCAATTTTCAAGTGTGATATTTTTTATTATGCTGCCTTAAAGATGCACAAAAAAAAACATTAACATAAAAAACTTCAAAAAAATGATTGCACTGAATTCGGAGAAGCAAGACCTTTCAAATGAGGTATCACTTGCCGTATCATCTCTATTAACATTTCAGGTGTTGTCATCACAGCGCAAAGGGATGAAACAATACGGGAGTGACATTGGCCGCAAAAGTTGTCCCCCTCGATGATAAAATTGATGTGTTTTAGCATTTCTTGAAAAAATAATTCTGCTGGCTACAATCTCGCCTGTTTCGTTTTCAGACGACCACCCTGTATACAGGATGTTTAAAAAAAAAAGTTTTGCTAGTAAATATAATTTGATAATTAGTTAAAATAATCGATGGATACGTATCTTTATCGAATTATATTTACTAACAATATTTTTTTTGACCCTGTATATATAGTTATACAGGGTGTAGATATACATTACTCTAAACTGGTGTTTCCGCGCAGCCACTCAATTAGTGTAACGAAAAACACTAAATGTCGAAACACAACGTTACTGAAGTGGCCCACTTCTGTCCACAAGCATAATTTGACGCGAAATAACGTGGCGAGAACACCACGTGACAATATGCTAAAAACTCGAAACATTTTTGTCGGTTAGGTCTAATACTATAGTATTACTATAATAAAGTAATACTATAATAGTATAATAGTAATACTATAATACTATAATACTATAATACTATAATAAAGGCTACTATCCCGATTAAATTCGACGAATAACTTATGTAAATCACAATAACTTTCACAATAAAAAAAATGAAAATAGTAAATATTTTTAGCACTAATTGTTTGAGAACACAAATGTACGTCTGCAAACTTCAATGACCTATTGAAAACTAAGCTCATGTCGATAAGAAACAAAATAAAATTTTTGTTGACAAATATATCAGTTGCGTAAACAAAAATGGAGGGTGGCCCACTTCGCACGGTGGCCCACTTCTGTCCATGCTACTCTACATTGTTTTTTTAGAGGCCCGTTTTGTATATTTGCTTACGGGCCGTAGCTACTCTTTCACCGCCACTGGTGAAGCCTACACCAGCCGATTAGGAAGAGGAAAACCGCTGAACAAATCCTAATCGCCAAGATCGATCTGTGGGCTCTGTGGAAGGCATTGGGAAACCACCTCGTTAACTAAATTCCTCGGTAATTCATCGTGGCTTTGGCCAAGTTGATTTTAATCAATAAAAATTAAATTACAAAAAATCCAGTGGAGGATTGTGAAACATAAAAATAAAATAATTTTTATAAAAATTCCTACATGAAAAATCAAAAATTTGCTTTTTCACCTTATATGAGGTGAAAAAACCGTTTATTAACTGTTGAGAAAAAATGGGGGCCTCTTATTTTTTGATGCTGTACAATTTATCAAAATCCGTGAGACCTTGTATGTTTATTTAGTTACGGTCACTTTAATCTTGTTGGCAAGGTACTAGCAACAACATATACAAATGTTTGTACGTTTAAAAAATTGATTGATAAATCCGAGGTGCAATTATTGCACTCTGGCGCAGTCCGCCACTGCACCTAAACAGGAAAGTCTGGCGACGTCGCCGATTTTTGTAGATTTATTTTTGGGGATGAAAGAATAGTCGATATGAGGTATTACATTATAAATAATTATGTTTCATCTTTCGAATGATTAACCCATTTTTGCGAATGAAATTTTAATTATTTCATAATTTTATGTATTCTCAAGCTGTATAAATTTAATTCCTACACAATTAAAGATTTTACAATGGGAAAAATACCTAGTATTTTTTATGCGCACTTTTTTGTAGTAAAATTTACGGTATGTACACAACCAACCGGTTTGATTATGTAATTTGAGTGAATAAAACGGAAGTTATTTAAATTAGTAGCCAGGGCCGCCCTAAGCCTGTTTTGATGATTCCAAATATTAGTGTATTTTGACTCATGAATATTATTTGTGCGCAATAATTTTTATAGATGACCTAATTTTTGATTCATGCTCCCCAGCGTTAAGTCATCCAATTTGAAGAATTTTCAAATTGCGCGCGCAGCTCTTTCAGAATACCGAAGAGTGTGATTTGGGCATAAGAACCAATCGCGTAACTTAAGAAAAAAAATTGAATTTTGTTATGTTAATTTAATTATTGGGTCAAATTTGCACCATTCTAGAATAATCGTGACGATGACTCACTGGATGGTAATGGATGTCTTAAGAAACGTCATCACCGTTTCAGTATTATGACAAGAGGTGCGTCCGTGACCCTTCGCCCCGCATGCAAGACATACGAATCGCGCAAACGTGAAGCAATTTATAGAGCCCACTTATATCCAAGTCGTCAGTTTCACAAACTGAATTGTTGAAGTTGTTTGTGCTGTGCATTATTGTTGATTAATTAAACTTTTCAAAATGGGTGATATTGGTGAGTATCATAAATTAACTATAAATAGTTTCGTAAGAGAAAACCGGACGCGGGACGCGAAAGAACGTCCTGCCTTTTGGTTTTTGAGGGATGAAATTCAAATGCACCGTTCGGTCTTCCGGCCGCTACCAGCGCGAAATTTAAACTTTGCGTGCGGAGGTAATTTTCAAAATTTTACGCCGACTACTTTTATGGGGTTAATTTATTATTTTTGAATCGACACACCCATGAAGTGTTGGCCTTCGTATTGTTGACCATTAGACGAACTGTGCATAGCAATACGTGGTATTTTTAGAAATCATGTCATCGTTATTTAACACTTCCACGTTAAATCAAAAAGTTGCAATTTTATTTTATTGCTGATCTGCTCCAATCGGAATTTGTAAAAATAGAAATTTCTCAATTAGTGATAGGCGTGGACGGTTACTTTTGTATTTCTTTGATAAATAAATCGATTTTCCTGGCGTCATTCGGACTGGGTCATAATTTAACTTTTAACCTACATGTCGTTCGCCGATTTGACCTTCTTCCACCTAATTTCGGGCATATGGAGCGCCTATCAAGGCCACCTGCACATGTCCACCAATTAAAATGCTGGAAATCACTTCTACGGTACTACAACCGGCCATCCGCGGATATTTTTACATATTACACAATAACTACATACGAGGGGTTAACCAGAAGTTTAGATAGCACAAATTCGCATATTAATTACTGCTAGTTAGCAAATTGTAAAAAAATGTAATTAGGTCTAATGGTGTGAACCTTGAAACCGATTATGATTCTTTAACAACTTTAATTGTTGTATTATCCATATTGTTTCATTAGTCAAGAAGTCCCCCAACCTCCCGACGACGACGTGTCCGTTCAGAAAACCTCTGGCTATTTTTGGATAATAGAAATATTTTAATAAAACTTAATGGGACGAATGCTCTCCGCGTCTTTTAAAATAATTTATTTTTGTGTTAGACATTAATCAAACTATTACTAATAATTGACCTTCGTGCCTTTATTGTTTTACATTTATTACGACATAAACCCACAATGTAACGAATTTAAATAATTCCGTTTAATTGATCCGTTTTGTCTAACTTCCAATGCGCCACTTGAAAAAAAAAATCATAAAACAAATGACAACCGCTTTAAATTAAAACAATTGAAGATATCCCAAGAATTCGTTTTATAGCCGAAAGATGATATAAAATGTATGATAAATGATAATGAATAATTTTTGATTTAATTGGTTTCAAGTGTTAAATAACGTAAGGTTAAGGTCAAGCGATTGCGGGTGCTACTCAAAAAATTGTAAATAATTTTGTCTGTGTAAATAATTTTTTTTAAATTTAAATAAATTAATTTATAATAATAATTATGTACAGGGGACGTTCAAAAAATAAATAATATAGTATGCTACAAAATTTGTTCTTTTCCATTATTTCTATATTAGGGCAATAAATTAATAAAACATACTCTTAGATAATATTCGCTACCATCTTTGTCGCAAAAAAGATGATAATTGCATGATTGACAAATAATATTGACTTGAGAGATTTTAAAATGTAGGTACATAATTATCATCTATAAAAAAATAATAATTGGTACTTATTAATATTTAATTCCAATTAAATGAATCATAGATTTTAAATTACTAATGAAGTAACAGATAATATCATTACTGACCTCTGAAAATATGAATCAATTGCAAAAATAACTCTTATCTTTGTGTAGTCTAGTTGCTACCTTGAATTTCAGGGAAATTTAGATTTTATAAAATAACTCGCTTATTTTCAACTTTTGACTAATAATGGCCATAATCAAACTTGTAGAAAATTTAATTCTCTATAACTTTGGTCTTTACAATTTTTCGTCTACGATCGATATTTTTCGACTTTAACCCGAAAAATTGGCCGAAATTAAATTAAATTCGTCTGCATTATATTCTGTTTATTTAAATTTGTTTTTATAAAATAACTCACTCATTTTCAACTTTTGATTAATAATGGCCATAATCAAACCTGTAGAAAATTTAATTCTCTATAACTTTGGTCTTGACAATTTTTCGTCTACGATCGATATTTTTCGACTTTAACCCGAAAAATGGGCCGAAATTAAATTAAATTCGTCTGCATTATATTCTGTTTATTTAAATTTGTTTTTATAAAATTACTCGCTCATTTTCAAATTTTGACTAATAGGGTTAACATCAAACTTGTAGAAAATTTAATTCTCTATAACTTTGGTCTTTACAATTTTTCGTCTACGATCGATATTTTTCGACTTTAACCCGAAAAATGGGCCGAAATTAAATTAAATTCGTTTGCATTATATTCTGTTTATTTAAATTTGTTTTTATAAAATTACTCGCTCATTTTCAACTTTTGACTAATAGGGTTAACATCAAACTTGTAGAAAATTTAATTCTCTATAACTTTGGTCTTTACAATTTTTCGTCTACGATCGATATTTTTCGACTTTCACCCGAAAAATGGGCCGAAATTAAATTAAATTCGTTTGCATTATATTCTGTTTATTTAAATTTGTTTTTATAAAATAACTCGCTCATTTTCAACTTTTGACTAATAGGGTTAACATCAAACTTGTAGAAAATTTAATTCTCTATAACTTTGGTCTTTACAATTTTTCGTCTACGATCGAAATTTTTCGACTTTACCCTGAAAAACGGGCCGAAATTAAATTAAATTCGTCTGCATTATATTCTGTTTATTTTAAACCTTAATGCAAATAATTACCAACAACTTGAACCAAGAAAAATTGGGACTAGAAGTACCTCGTACATCGGATGTACTTTTTTGTACATAAAAAATTATTTTGTTTGAATAAATTTTTTAAAGCAAATAAATACAAGGATATTATTATGAATATTACAATAGAACTATGTCCTCGAGTTTTTCTTTTTTCAATAATAATAATAAAATTTGATTATATTTTTGCTCAAACAAAACCTGCAGTGAAATAAATTATTATTTTTAATTAAATAAATTTTTAATTTTTCAGATTAATTCAAAATAATCGAAATTGCAAACTCTTAAAAGAACTCAGACACTCTTATGTTAGCAATGTAAATTTTTGTTGCAAAATTTGATTGTCTTTAATTTTGTACCTATACATTTTTCAATTTTGTCGCACCGTTTCCGAGATACAGATGACAAGTATGTTTTGTATGTTACAGAGATGTTTTTAAGTCGCTGTGACTCAGAAACAGTGCGACAAAATAGAAAAATGTATATAAACAAAAATAAAGGGAATACAATTTGCAACAAAAAATGTCCAAAAAGTTTTACTATAAAATCGATTTCTATATGACATAAACCGGCTTCAATATAGAAGTAAGTAGCATTTGTATTAAGTTACTTTTGCCTCATTTTCTGTCAAAAATATCGATCGTAGATGAAAAATTGAAGAAACCAAAGTTATAGAGAATTAAATTTTCTACTTGTTTGGTTAGACCATTTTTAACCAAAAATTGAAAATGGGTGAGTTATTTTCATTATAAACCCAAACTTTCCTGAAATTTAAGATGGCAGCAGGGAATTTCTGAAAAACTGCATTTAGACTACCAATAATATAATTAGAAAAAGAAATTGTGGAATCGGATTAATGCAAATTTACAAATAGCAAAAAAGGATTTAGTTTGGTGAAATTGAAATAGTAGTTTTGGGTACAGTGACATAGTGAAAGTCACCGTAGTTTTGGGAGCATATACATGGCAGCACTTCCTAATTGGCCAATCAACAAGCTTCACGTGTTTTTGAGAATGATTGATTGAAGAAACACTTAACTTGCAGGGCCGCATTAAGAATCATCGAGTGCAAAACTAGCAAATAAAAATTAAACAATCCAGCAAGGCTTTTTGAATTGCATAATTTTTATTTGTCAAGTTAGGCTTTCTACGATGATTCTTAATGCGACTCTGCATGATAGGCTTTTTTGGAATATTACAAATACTAATATAATTTATTATTATCAATATAATTAAAATTAATTTGATAATTTTTGTTTAATACAATTTTACGTAGAATTTTATTTTCTTTAATTTTGATAAGACTTATTTTGGACATAGGATTTACAGGAAACGGCCAATTTTAGGATTTCGTTATCATGACAGTAAAAATGTTTATTTCAAATTTTTATTTTCATAATTTTTTAAAATACTTTAATAATTTGCTTATTCATGAAAACATTTTTTAGGTTCTGAATTTTTGTGTTAAATCGTTCAACCTATTCTGTCCCGAGTCATGATTAGAAAGTTGCCCATCCCTGAGTTAGTGCATCTCGGTACTGCACCACATTAAAATCGTCCCCGAAGCCGCTAGAACTCGAAAATCTTTGTTTATAAGTTAAATTTGGAAATAATTAACGAAATCCAATTTAAAGTAAATTTATTAAATGAAATTTAGTAGAAACAATTTTTATAGAATTCAATTTTCATAAAAAAAGTTTCTCGGCTCGGGCTCTTAAATTGTACCATTTGAAGACTTGGACCCATATGAATCAGTTTTTGCAGCAATACTTATTAGACATTTTTTATTGCAAATTTCATTTACTTCACCTTTGTTTATATACTTTTTTGAATTTTGTTGCACCATTTCCGAGTTACACCGGTTTAAAAAAGACTCCGTGATATATACAAAAAATATTGTCGTCAGTATCTCAGAAACGGTACACCGAAAAAGAAAAATGAATAGGCATTTTTTGTTGTAAATTTCACTCCCTACATTTTTATTCATATACATTTTTTTATTTTGTCGCACCGTTTCTGAGATACACCAGATAGCAATTTTTTTTGTGTTTTACAGAATCTCATTTTAAGTCACTGCAACTCGGAAATGGTGCGACAAAATAGAAAAATGTATATAAACAAAAATGAAGAGAATGAAACTTACAACGAAAAATGTCTAATAAGTATTTCTGTAAAAGCGGTTTTTATGTATCAAAAAAATCTTTAAAATAGCACTTTGCAGGGTAATTTCAACTGGTTAATATAAAAATTGTTTTTCTGAGTTCTGATAGAACATAAGGTCGAATTTTGGTTATTTTAGTAAAAAAAAACAATTTTTTTCTTGATTAGCTATAAATTGGATAAATTATCGAAGTAAACACTTCAACAGTAACATAATACAAAAGATTAGACGGACATGGAAACATTTAACACAAATAATTTTACTTATTGTTCACCGATTTGGAATTTTTTTCATACCTGAACTATATTACAAAAATTCCTATGGTAAATTCTTGATATTTCAGTAATTACTTTGGAGATAATGCATCCATAATTGTTTAAAATTTAAGGAAATCGAATTCAACTGCGTCAGGCTTTAACCCTCCAGTACTAACAATCGGTCTCACAGACAGACGACTTCTAGTTTTAATTATTAATACTTTTACAGCAAAGAAATTTTATAAAAGAAAATTACTTTTTCCTACTAGAATTAACATTATTATAAAGAAAAATACCTGAACATTTGATATTGTTCCATTTGTGGTAAAAAAAATGTAAAAACGGCGTTAAATAAATTAAAAACTAGAATGGGTCTCACAAACCGACGTTAGTACTCGTGTTACAAAAAAATATGTTAGTGCTGGAGAGTTAAGAAATTTTTTTACAAAAAATTGAGTAGGTAAAAATATAAGAAATACCAAAAAAAAACTGGCTTGATGCCGTTCAACTTCAAACTAATACTAAAATATCTAGTGAATGGAGAAAACCATAGCAGTGGATTGGTGTGATCGCTGGTTGAGTTATAGAACGGAAATTCTGGGTTGCAATGTCGGCATTAGATGCAAGGATTTCTAACGCAGCAATTGTTTTTAAAATTTTTAATAATGTAGGATATCAATATTTCCTTATTATATTGCGTTGACGAATATTGGAGTTTTTGTGGTATGCAAAAATTACATAATTCAGAAGGAAGTAATAAAACGTGTTGGGATTTCCCCCTGAGGAAACTTGTAATAAAAATTAAATAATTGAAGACTTCCTCAAGATTAAGTAAACCGGTTTTGACTTGACTTCTGTTATCATCAGCACATATGTGGGTACCTACAGAAATCATTAATACAATCATATGTTTGCAATAGACATTGTACCGTACGAAGACTTTTTTTTTTATATAAAAATCACTTTTACAGCAATACTCATTAGACTTTTTTTGTAGCAAATTTCAGTCTCTTTGTTTTTGATTATGTAAATTTTTCTATTTTATCGCACCGTTTCCGAGATATACTGACTTAAAGAAGTGTCTGTAAAATTTTAATTAAATAGCTTCTTAAGTCGCTGTATCTCGGAAACGGTGCGACAAAATAGAAAAATTTACATAATCAAAAACAAAGAGACTGAAATTTGCTACAAGAAATGTCTGATAAGTATTGCTGTAAAAGCGATTTTTATATAAGGAAAAAGTTTTCGTACGGTACGATTTCCATTGCTAACATGGGGAGTGTATTTCTGGAGCCACTGTATCTTGAGGAATTATTTATTAGAGCAGTCTGGATAAAACACCCCTGCGAAATTTTATAATTAGGATAAAAACTGAAAATTAATAAAATTGTGTAATTTTTCAAGTTATATTCGATCTATTTTAAATCTGACTGTACCAGGAAATATCTTTTTTTTTTTAAATTTTCAATGGAATTTTCTGTTTTTGTCTACTGTTTTTTTTTTTTAGAAATTTTGTAGCATCCTATATGTCTTGGAATCAAAGTAATATATGAAAATTTATGTTCGAAACCCTGCTAAAAATAGAACTCGAATCGATAATCTCTGAAATATTTATTTTTAGTCCCATTAGATTATACCTTCAGCGATAAAAATTTTAAATGGTTAAGCCGGGAACGTCATTTTTCAACACTTCAGTTTAAAATAAATACCGCACTTGCAGTTTAAAAAAATAATATCGGATAGTTTTTGGCTGAGCGCCCAATCTATTTCCATACGGAAAAAATTCGATTGCTTACTTTATAATTCCAAAATTCCTTTGTGACTAAGATTAACGGTTATTAAATCATTTGGAGCATGCTGGAATGTACATAAAAATTAACTAAGCTGATGGAAACTAAATCAGTTGTAAAAATCCCACCCCCCCTTTAAACAGTTTCACGAAATTGATAGAGAATTTGAACTTGAAATATTTTTAAGTGGACAGTAACCTATAATATTGACGATTGTTGTAAAAATACCAACTGAGGAGTAGGAAAAAAGTTTTTTTTCCAATTTTTTAATTTTGCCTGCGATTTTCTGACTGAGAAATTTCAAATTGGTTTGCCTCCCCCCCCCTCCCCGTTCATATGTTAACACTGTAAATACTGCGATATGCATTTAAGTCCCACATTTTGCTTTTAAGAAAATTTTGAGTGTGAAGTGTTGTGTGACGAAGGCATTTGTTTGATCAGTGTTCGCCGCAATGATGGAGAAAAACCGAAGGTAAAGAAAATTATTTTTTGAATGTTCTAATCTAGCACAGCTGCTTGTGTACGTTAAAATGTAGAAGAACCATTGTATACAGGTACGCACGCAAGCGATATGGGAATTCTGCAATTACTTCTCTTGCGTACGTAATTGTAAATAATAATTAATTGGTGGCGTTGCTTGTTCACTTTTTGATTAACAATTTTGCTTATTTTCATGTTACAATTTTCATTATTAAATTTCATTGGCTAATTCTGATTTTACTGATCCACGTCATATATTAACGCAAAAAGCTGTGCCTTTAGAAATTCAAAAACGAATTAACTTTCGGTTAATTTGGTATCCTTCAGTTTGCTATAAATAAAATCATCGACACATTGATTAATCGAGCACAAGTTTTTCAAAAGTCTGCTTGAATTTTGGATGACGATGACGCAAGTGGTGGCTGCCGATGTTCTATTTTCGATTTCTTTAACCACAAACTTCCTCAGGAATGTCTGCAAATGCCATTAAATTTTTGAAACATAAACTCGCACCGTCATCGTCCATGTTGAATATTTATTTTATTGCTATCAGTGTTTAATATGTTACGGACGGTTTATTTCTACGGAAGTCGTCCTAATAAATCATGATTTTTATTCATCATACATCTAGAATGTACTAACACTAACGTGCTTTGTATATGTAATTTCTACTTTGAAATTGATTGGTTTTTTTCTGTCCGATTTTAGAATTGAACACCGAAGACAAACTCGAATATAGCTTCTTTCCAAACAACAACGGTTACATCCGTTTCCGTGTACGTGCCAGCAATGACGCCCACATCGCTTTATCAACTGCAGCTGCCGAAGTCGACCCTATGTACGAAATCTTCATAGGAGGATGGGGTAACCAAAAGTCTGTGATCCGTAAGAACCGCTCCAAACCCGACGTGGCGGAAGTCAACACGCCTAACATATTGAACGGTGGAGAATTCCGTACTTTCTGGTTGCGTTGGGATAACGGCACCATTTCGTGTGGTTGCGAAGACAACCCTCAACCTTTCATCACTTTCACCGATAACGAAACCATACCAATTTATTACGTAGGTGTGTGCACCGGCTGGGGATCCACCGGCGCTTGGATTATCATGCAGGGAGCTCCATTGAGCGGTTTTGGAGGTGGATTTGGAGGCGGTTCGAATACTTGCAGCTCGTGTTGGGTTGCCGGTAGCGGCGGAAGTGTTCCGCCACGTGCCTTCGTAGGAGGAGAAGACGGCAATGGAGAGCCATTATATGTTGCTCGTTCCAACTTCCAAGGAGCTTTGATTCCCGGTAAACTCGTTTCTAGTCACGGAACCGCATACGTTCCATGGGGAGGTGCCGAAAATGCAGTGCACGATTACGAGATCCTTTGCGACTTCCACGGCAGGTGGGCAGCGTGCAGCGGAGGAAATATTCCACCCAATGCACTAGCTGCTGGCCAAACCGAAGAGGGCGAACCCCTCTACGTTGGTAGAGTCATGCACGAAGGAACCTTGACAATTGGAAAAGTTCAACCAGGTCACAACTGCTGCTATATTCCATACGGCGGACAAGAATTGAATTACCCACAATACGAAATTTTGATTTCTTAAAAAGTTGTTCATCAAATTTTAGATTGGCAACTAAACGCCGATCTAAAGCTTTTTGCTACTTGCTGCCTAGATTTAACTTGAATGTATTAGATGCATTACAAAAATGTATACTCCAAAAATACTTGTGTAGCTTTTAGGTGCCTTATTAAAAATAAAAGAAAAAAAGAATTGTTATTCATTTTAATGTTTATTATTGCTAATATATTATTATTATTATTATTTTTATATACATATTTATGTAACGTATCTTTAATAAGTGTTCAAGTTTAAATAATCAATATCATCAAGTTTATAAATATATAATGGGCATTCAAATGGTCGCACACTTTGGTTTACCAGAATGATGTTCAATTTTTTGGTCGTCAAAACCAAATAAAATTTTTGATTTTTTTATTGTGAAAAAATTTATGTTGACAATAAACTATAAAGCACTGATCTTTTTAATTGCTTGAATTCAACCCTACCCGAAATACTGATAGCCATAGGAGGGGGAGGGCAAATGAACCAAATGGAAAAATATGGCTTATTCCCAATTTAAGATAAAAAGTAGGTAAGAATGTTTCCTACATTTCCAACTCTTAGTAATGCCAATGTTTTGGTCATTCGTTAGCTAGCTTTGTTGTTTACAATACAGTTCTTGAGAGCAAAGTTCGGAAAACACAAATATAGTGGTGCAGTAGTACTAGTGATAAGTTTGAAGACTTAAACACTAGTAAATAAATCTAAAAGCTCATATTTGACAAACGTAAATTACCTGAAGGGCAGACGTGGGTCAATGGCAAAAAAGTACAGCTGACATTTTTCAGGAAGGTAAGTAATTAGGCAATATCATTGGAAATAAATAATAGAAGCTTGAACTTCACGATGCTGATGCTTTTACATTATTAAACTTGGCTTCAATAAAACAATTCTGGATAAAGTCTAAAACAGAGAATGCACAAATACCCAATTATAATAAATTTCATGAAAAAATAAAATTACTCCAACTTCAATAACTGAAACGAATAATTAAACCAAAATAAACTAATTAAAAATTCAATAATATTGAAAATACATTTATGCTTGTAAGATTTATTATTTTGGATAATCGATTTCAACTCGAATTTTGATTGTAAATATCTTTCTTCATATAAAAATATTGCATTATTTATAAATAAAAATAAAATCAAAACAACAACTTAAAAACGCACAGCAGAATAAAATTCATGAAATTGTTTAAAATATCATTTTTATAGTTTATAAATTATATTCTAAACAAATTCATGAGTATTCTCTTGTGCATTAATTAAGTGCGATGTTTTTTATTTATACTTAATTTTTGCATTTGAATCTAACGATGACGTAATAAGCAAAACCGGTTATCCAAATAAAAATATATACAAAAATACACGTAATGATTGAACTAATACAGTGGCGGGTCCTGGAGGATCGCCCCCCCTCCCCCCGGAGAGCTCAAAAAAGATAAATTCTTGCACCAATTTTTTTTTAATTTATTAAAAAACAAAATAAAAATGTATTTTTATTATTACTGCTACTTTTTATTTTTTATATTAAATGAAATGATTAAAATAAACTAAAAGTAAAAAACAAGTGGTGCAACTAATTACGCTGAGTACACATACCGTTAACAGAATAGGGCAAACACCGACTCTTTGGTGGCCGACCTAAATCAAAAACTTATCTGGTGGAACACCAACAATATATAAAGAAGAGATTTAATAGAATGATAGGACAATGACGGAACAGCTACCCATACAAATTAAAATTCCGGGATGCTAGCGATTATTTAAATTTTTGTAGAATTCTGGAAATAAAACACAAATTTACTAGCAAAATTTTCCCTAATTGTTTTTACAATAAAAACTAATTCAAATAAATTGCACTCACCAATCTAAAAGGATTGTTGAAATTATATTAGGAGTAAAAGTAGGTACACGAATTAAAATAGATAAAATGATGCTTACCATAAATAGCTGGAATGCAATTTATTAACTCTTCCATGAAGGTTATAATGGTAATAAAAATTGTTACCCCACAAAGCTCGATTTCATTAGTGGTGCGATGAATATCAAGTATTAGAAAGGTTAAAATGTTAGTCATGTCAATGGAATTTAGCCGGTCTGTCCATGTGAAACGCCTACTAATCCTGTTCTTACTGATTTGTGAAGGTGTAATGATAGCCTAATTTACTTAATTTCTTATTTTCATTATTGCAAGGAAAGTAGGTTAAATTAATTATCACAAATGGTGATTAAACAAATAATTATTTAAAATACGAATTTTTTCCATGTTATATTAATATTTAAAAAATTCCTACATTTAATTTTATGGGGGGGCCGGGGGATATATTCCAGCTAGCAAACTAGAAATAATAATTTTTCAATTTTTGTATACAAAATAGTTTCTTAAAAAAATATTTTTGGTCAAAAAAAAATTGTTTAACCTTCCAGCCTACATTTATATTATATAGTAATTAATTTTACCCGTTGGCTGAAGGGTTAATAAAAAAAATTTAGTTTACAACGTAAAAATTAATTTTTTCATTTTTAATAAACTTTTGTTTGACCAAAAATATTTTATTTAAAGTAAAAAAAAATTTATTTCAATTTAAAAAAAAATTTTTATTTAAATTAAAATAAAAATTTATTTTTATATTATAACTACTATTCCTATACAGGAAAAATTTCTTATATTTTTTTGTAATTTTCTTTCAAATGTACTTTCCAGCAATATAAATTGGATTAAATAATAAACGACGTACTAGGTACTCGGACACTATTATACCAAATTAAATTATACCACACTTAAATTAATTCAATTTGTGTCATTACGTGACTAGACGCACAAGTTATGCTAATTTTTAAGAACATCATTAGATAAGTTGATCCGTAGGAGACAATTGATTCATTGCTTTTATATTTTCCAGAACTCAATACACCGGATAGCCTCCAATACAACTTTTTCCCCAACGACAGCGGTTATGTTCGGTTCAAAGTAAGAACCAGTAACGATGCCCACATCGCTTTATCCCAATCTGCTGCAGAAGTAGATCCAATGTACGAAATTTTCATTGGCGGATGGGGAAATCAACGTTCGGTGATTCGAAAAAATCGTTCCAAGCCCGACGTTGCCGATGTACCAACTCCAAATATTTTGAATGCCGGTGAATTCCGCAGCTTCTGGGTGCGCTGGGATAACCAAACCATTTCGTGTGGTTGTGAGAACAACGCACAGCCTTTCATGAGTTGGAGAGACAATGACCACGTTGCAATTCGTTACGTTGGCGTTTGCACCGGATGGGGTGCTACCGGATCGTGGGTTATTCATCGTGGGGCACCTCTTCCAGGTTTTGGTGGTGCAAACCAAGCTCAGTTTGGTAACACTGGTTTTGGATCTCCCCAGGGAGGATTTGGTGGTAATCCAGGATTTAACCCACCTCCACCGCTTAACAGTTTTGGACAACCTGGTCAGTTTGCACAAGGCGGACAAGGTGGTCAATTTGGACAGCCAGGTGCAGGTCAATTTGGAGGTGGTCAACCCGGTCAATTTCCTGGTTCAGGTGGATTTGCAGGAAGTCAAGGAAATCAAGGATTTGGTAACCAAGGCGGTTTTACTCAACCTGGAAACTACGGATCCGGAATGGGTTTGTCTTGGATTAGTTCGAATGGTGGAAATGTGCCACCAGGCGCTTTTGTCGGAGGAGATGATAGAGGTGAACCTTTGTACGTGGTGAGATGCAACTTCCAAGGAGCTTTACTTCCTGGAAAACTTGTTCCCAGCCACAGAACTGCTTACGTACCATGGGGAGGTGCCGAAAACGCTGTTGCACAGTACGAGGTTTTGTGTAACTTTGGTGGCAGATGGATGCCGTGCTCTGGAGGAAATATTCCACCCAATGCTGTTTCTGGTGGTCAAACTGAAACTGGAGAACCGTTATTCGTTGGAAGAGCTCGTCACGAAGGCACTTTCACGGTTGGAAAAGTTCAAAGAAGCCACAACTGCTGTTATATTCCGTATGGTGGGCAAGAAATGAGTTTTCAGCAGTACGAAATTTTGGTTTCGTAAACGAATCGAGATCACACTTGCTGTGGATTTATTATTACAAAAAATGTGTCCTTAGCCAAAAAAAAACCTTAGATTTAAAACTATGCCAACTTCAGGTAACCCTGTGCCTTAATAAAAAAAATTTACTTATTTACCTACTTATCTACTTTTAAACTTAGGCGCTCTAACTTACAAGAATTTTAGAAATAGCAGCAAGTCTTGTTTTATACCTATTATTCATTTATACTGTAACATTTTGATTTTATAAATTTCAATTATACTTTTATTTACACGCAACGCTTTTTATTAAATTGAACCAGAAATTTTGATTTTAAAGCAAGAAGATGGCAGTAAAGTACTTTAGTCTCCCCGTCAGCAGCAGTAAAGTACTATTGTGCGTAGGTGCTAAAATAAAGGAAAGGAGGTAAGGACAATAATTAAATTCAGAACAAAAATAGAAAAAGCAACTCGAAAAATTTTACTTGTACTTAGTGCAAATTTGGGCCTTTTGGACTTTTCGGAAATAAAAAACATATTTTACCTGATTGCTCTAACTTTCGCTTAAAAATTTTTAAATTTCCTGACTTTTCCTGACAAAATTTGGGTTTCTTTTATGCGGTTTGACGAGATAAATCGATTGGCGCTGGCAGATTTTACGTAAGTATGATCATAGTTTTATTTAATTCAAAATATTCCCGAGTAATAAGCCCCCCCCCCCCCCAGGGCTGTGGAAAAGGCTCATATAATACTATTAATAAAATATAGATAAACTCAACATTGACATTATGGGCATTAGCGAGATGAGATGGTCAAATGCTGGACAGAGCCAAATCAAAGATTATACCGTGCATACTCAGGTAGTGACGCCATAGTAAAAACATATGTGAAGTGGGAATAATTGTTAACCAGAAAATCAATAGATATGTGACCAATGTTGCTCCAGTGTCAGAACGAATTATAGTCATGTAACTTCAAACAAACCCACTAAAACTTAATATAGTCAAATTAAAACTGAAGAACGTTGAATAGAGGAAAAGAAAGAAAAGATAGAAGATGAGTCGCCTAAAAGAACAGATAGTTAGAGAACGAATACAAATATCAATTAATGAAAAGTTTGGAAATATTGAAAGGGAAAGACAAAGAGAAGATCAATTGAAGAGGATACAACAAGTAGTAGAAAGGATAAGCGAAGAAGATTTAAAACCTTAGTTCGACTGCAATTAAACCATGGATGACCGAAGAGATTCTGGAGCTGATGAATAAAAGAAAATAAGAAGAGAGGTCCGGAAGGCGAAGAATAGGTGGCGGGGAGAGAAATGTATGGAGATAGAAACTTTGCAAGAAAAAAGTGATCTATTTAATATGCATAAAAAGATCAAAGAGACTGCTGGCAAATACAGACGACGTTCAATAGGACGACTGATTAATAACAACGGAACAGATGCGACATCTGACTGTGAATCAGGTCCATGCGTAACAAAAGATGAAGTTCGAAAGGCAATTACCAATATAAAGGATGGAAAAGCGCCAGGTCCCGATAACTTCCATTCTGAGTTTCTCAAACTTATTGACGAAGATGGCCTGAATTGGCTTACAGGGCTCTTCGATAATATTTATAAATCAGGGCAAATATACCCTGGATATGGTAGCCTTATGAGTCATTTGTTGAAGTTGTTTCTGAAAATAATCCACCAATAAATGCAGTGGGTTTGCGAAGAACATCTAGGGAGGACCCAATTCGGATTCAGGAATGCGCTGGGAACAAGAGAGGCATTGTTCTGCGCACAGGTTCTTTTTCAGAGATGCCGAGACACGAACTGCGATACATATACATGTTTTATAGACTTTCAAAAGGCACTTGACAAAGTCCAGCATGAAAAGCTTGCAAATATTCTCAAAAAAACTGGAATAGATGGCAGGTATCTGAGAATCGTCATGAACCTGTACTGGCATCCGACAGTGAATATGTGAATATATGGAAAGCATACGGAAGAAATAGCCATTCAGCGTAGAGTCGGGCAGGGTTATATCCTCTTGGCCTTGTTGTTCAATCTGTATTCGGAAGAAATATTCCAAGAGGCTTTGGATGATCTGCAAAATGGAATATTAGTTAATGGAGAATGCCTAAATAATATCAGATATGCAGAGACGAGCGAAATATGTGGATTGACATTGAATACGGAGAAAACTAAATTTAGTCATCAGTAGGGAAGTATAATACCTCCAGGCAGGGCCAGATTAGGTTTCACTTTCACTCAAAATTTAGCCAAATAAAAAAAAGTTGGCGGGCGTGCGCCAGTCTCCAATTCTAACTATCTAGTTTCTGAGAAATGAGAATTTCAATCGAGTCAGGGTGCGGCTTTCGTATTCTGTAAATGACTAAACAAAATATTTATTTCAATCAAGTTTTTGTTTTAAAAACTTTATTTTTATTCATTGGTTAATTTTTTTTATACCGAAAAAAAAGCGGGGGTCATATTTAAGGGCCCCCCAATGAGCTCGGGCTCTACGCTATAGCCTAACCAGCCTTGCCTCCAGGATGACTAACTGTCAAGAATAAACAGATAGAAAAGGTAAAATCTAGGAACTACAGTTAGACAGCAATGGGATCATTCACTAGAAATTAAATGTCGTATTGAACGAGCCAGAGCCAGATATCACGATCTTAGCGTGTCAATGAAGATAAGAGTGGGCGTGATGTTATATGTTCCCAGTGTTGCTATATGGGGCAGAAACGTGAACCTTAACTGAAACATCTAGCAAGAAGTTGGATGCTTTTGAAATGTGGATGTAGATCTCTGTAGAGAGATGGGTTACAGCGCATGGATAAAGAAACGGAAATCCTTAAGTCGGTAAAGATCAGAACACTGAATTCTGTTAAGTTTACGAAAATCATAATTACAATAAATCTTTGCTATGCTGGTACAATATAATTAATTTAAACAATCAATTACATAATTAAGGTGATACATTGTCCCCGCTGCAATCTAAAGCCCAATCTAGTAAGGCTAGCACCTTACTAGAGAATGCATAATTGATGATGACGCAAGAAATTGGTTTACTATTTTTAATTAGATTATTAAAATCTTCAAACAATTAGTAATATTCAAGTGAGTAATTACTTCAATTATTGTCCGTTTTCTGGTACATTAGGACAAAATTGAAAACGTTTTTTTATAGAAAAGTTTATTTGATAAATATAGCAAAAAAATTAAATATTTTAATTACCAAAGCTTCGGTTAATTATTTTTCCACCAATTTAACATGCCCAAACCCGATTCATTAATACTGGCCTGTAAGTTAAAATTATTAGAATATATTAGTTAGAGTAAAGTCAAGATTTACCGTAATTAAATAAGGAACCTCACTTCCGGGTGTACTGGCAAAAGGAGAAGAGCGGCTGGTTTCTGTAAAAGTTTCGTCCGTAACTTTAAACCTAATCGTTTCGTTTGGATCTAAAAACAAGTCGTGCTTTTCTTCGTTTTCGCCCTCACCATATTCCCAAACCCAAATCTGTTCGACTTCGTTAAATCGAGATGGATGTGGTAAGGCATGTTTAGGAATTATAATGTCATCGAAAAAACCTAAAGAAACTAAAACCATCCCTGTTTAAAATAACAATTCTCGAGTGAAAGATTAAATTACCTTGAATGCTGTCGGCATTAGCACTTTTAATTTTACCATGTAGTACTTCGTTAATAAATGGACGAAAAACGATGTACCTGAAGGTAACTGGCGTGTGACTGGAACCATCTCCGGGAAAGATATATGAAGTTTCCACACTCGTAATGTCATACAAAGCGATACACAAACCAACGTTTAATACAACCTAAAACGTAAAAATACAAGTATAAAACAAAAGATAAGTTCGTAAACACTGGTACATACCTTGTTTGCTAATTTAATGTCAATTTCATTCGATAAAGCTTCACGAGTGTTCATGCCGAAGTAACGAGGTTCCAATTTGACTATTTTTCTCATTTCCGCTAAATAAAACATTTTTGCAGTTTTTTGGGCTTAAATATTGCAATAAAACTAATAAGACTTAAAAGTAAATAAAATATTTCGATTTAAATTTTAGGGTTATGTACACATGTCCAAACTTGTCAAAAATTCAAAACCACTTGCTTTTATGCCAACGTAATACCAACTACACAACAACAAATTAATAATATATTACGTACTATTGTGCATAATTTGAGGAATTCTCGTGCATTTTTTAAAATTTTTTTCTGAAAGTTTGTGTTAAAAGAATGAGATTGGTGTTTTTAATTTTTTTGTGCCAATAATATTAAACTTATAATCAATTTTTAAAAACTGAGTGACGTCACTAGGAGGTTCTGCAAAACGTGACAACCGTGTAAACAAAATGAGTACGATATGAGTAAAATCCAGTGATTTTCTATACTATAATAGAACAAAAATAATATAGAAAATTGCTGAAAAAAATCTTAATCTTCCAACTTCCTTTTCTACGCTTAGGTTTTGCTAGCCAGCCTTTCCAGTCGAAAGCGGAAACTTCTCAGGAGTGGGTTCTGTTTTTCAAAAACAAACTTTCTTTGTAAAACAAACCAATTAATCCAAAATAATTACTGATCAAACTATTCTTTATTAAATTTTTAAACTTTTAAATAAATTTCCAATTTAATAAAATGGAAATGGAACGATAAATCGAAGGTATTCCTTATCCCTCCATGCTAAAACCTTTCTCCCAGAAAAAGAGGCTTCGTTCAGGAGTGGACAGAAATGGCTGAAGATGATCCCTTATCAACGCAGATGTTCGCCACAAATTCAAATTTTACTTTGCCTGCATCCAAAAACCAATTATAACAACCTAAACATCCAATCTTCCAAATCTTTTGTGATGAAAAAACATTCAATCAACGGATCCAATTCCAATCAATGTTCAAAATCCAAATTTTCCAAAAATTCAATGTTGAAAAAAAATGCAATTTTATTTCGCAAAGTCATAGAAAAATCCTAAACTAATAGGGGCGCAAATTAAATATTTTTGGACCTTGACAAAAATTTGTACGTGCTTCTGCACGGATACGGCTAGAAGTCGTTATTACTTTTAGCGGTGTATTTAAAAATGCTTTTGCGGGAGAGAGAGGGGGAAAGGCGGATTTTGGAATCTCGTTAATCTATTCATGCGCGTCAATGGTAGCTGAATAAATAAATGAGTAAATAAATAATAAATAAACAAAATAAAAATAATTTTAAATTATTCCCCCCCCCCCCGGTAAGTTAGTGGCGACCGCCACTGTTCTATGGTGACTTACCCTTCAGATTTTCTTTCAAAAAAGGTTATCAATCATCATCAGTCGTTTAATTGTTAAATAAGATGCAGGTTAATTAATAATTTTTATATTTAAAAAAAGCTGACTAAATAATTATTAGCAAAAATAAGTAAAATACAATACAGTAATTCATTTTTTTTTAATCATCAAATACTTCAATTTTGACTGTTCCGGTAACATCCAAAAGTTCTTTTGACGAAAAGGTGGCAATAATCGTTTGGTCGCCTACCAATTTTGGCGTAACATAGGTATCCACTTGAACCAAATTTCCTGGTTTAACATCAGGATGTGAAATTATCTGATTTCTCATCATGGTAGGACCAGCTAAATGAAATTCGCACTTGGTCAAAGTTTTCTTTAAAGGATTGGTAAATTGCAGCGTAGTCAATGTAGGTTTCTTCAACGGAATAATGTTGGGCACCTGAAAATTGAAGATTCCATCATGGCCGAAACCTAAAATTGCAATTTTACCTTTATATCGATGCTTGGTTTGATGACTTGAAAATCATCTTCTTCCGCCCAAGTTTGCTTGGTTTCTTCTACCGTGGCTATGGCATAAATTTTCATGATGCAATATTCCACCAATTTGTCCAGATATTCATCGGCACTCACGGTCATGTGAAGTTTTTCCTCTACGAAACAAAAGTTAATTTTTGATCAGAAAATTCGGAACAACTCACCTGAATTTGGTTTCATCTTGAAACTTCCTTCGGCCTTTTTTATGACCTTTGCTTTCACGCCCGTGTAGAAAATGCTGGCAGATGCCAAAGCTGCTTTGATATTACGGACTTCGCTACTTTTGTTTTTAATGTTGACGGTAACTTCGTAATCATTTCCAATTTTGATTCTGTCGATGTCGATCATGTCGAAGACCACATCTTCTACGATCGTTTCGGGCACAGAGTAAAAACTGAAATACAATACTAGCAAGGTTAGCACCCTACTAGAATAAAAAAAAATATCTTATACCTTCTAGCATTTTGGGTAGATCGAACTGCATTCAAAAGAGTTAAGCGTTCGGCGTCTGTCCCTTCCTTGGGCTTATACTGCAAAGTTATATCTTCTCGATCTTTATCGCCGTTTGGATCGTACATAAATGGTTTCTTGGTAAGTATAAGACGTCCAATGCTAAAAACAATAAACAATTTTAAAACTTGCTCTTTGGAACAAATTGGATGCTTACTGATATTTATTGCAGTAAATTCTCGAAAAACCCATTTCGCTTTGATGATCTTCCTTCCAACGCATTAAGTCTGCATTAACTGAAGCAATTAGAAAAGCAACGTCGTAATTGAAACCTACTTGTCCCGTCCGTATTGCTTCCAAAGAAGAAGGTCCGCATTGATAAACGCCATCGGAAGTCTCTTGGGGAGTTGCATCAATTGCTTGCCAACCACCATATCCTAAAAATGTTTGATAATGCAGATGAAAAATGTAACGGATGCGCTTACGTACCGGCAGGCAAATCAGGTCTTGCCATCCAGACATCATTCCAAACGTGGTAATTCCAAATGGAATCTTCTCCGTTTGGATTATTTGGATCGTAGGTTAGCTCTTCGTTAAATTCATCGTAATATTTGTCAACGGTCAGAGTAGCATTAGCATCATGCGCAGAAACCAAATTGGAAACAACCCTCGATGGAATTCCCAACGCTCTGGCAACTGCAGTAACGACTCCCGAGAAAACCCAACATTGTCCATAACAAACCGGTTCCTCGGTTTCCAAAAATTGTTCCAAAATTGATACAGAACCAGTCCAAGCCGACGGAGCAGTACCATCGCCATATTCGCCATCCCAACGACCTACCAGAACTCCATCGTCGTCGTTACTGTTCACAAGTTTTGATATTGTGCGAGCAACTCGTATCGGATCACCACGGCTGAAAGTTTCCATTGAAGGAAAAAAACATATTTTTGAAAGAAAAATAATACCTGGCGTCGGCCATTCCGGATCTTTGAAGCATTAACATCGCAGCCGGTAAAACGCATTTGTCAAATTGACCAAAAACCCACTCCCTTCCGCGACTGGATCCATAAGGGCCTACCCAAATTTTGCCGATATCTGTCATAACATATTCGTCCAGCATACGCTTTTCGGGCATGCATACCAGATCGTCTGAAAGTAAAAACAAAGTGAAATGAATGCCCAAAGCGATGACCATCGATTACCACAAAGCCATGGATTAAAAAGAATGTAAACATCTTGTTCGTAATTGTAAAAAGTTGGTTTTTCACTTGAATGAAAACGAGCACTTTCGACTTGAAGTTTCCAATTTCCAACGGGGCAATCGGGAGGCGAATAAACTTCGATAGTTAAACTGTCAGGTCCTTCTGCCAAAATACCGCCGCTCCAATTTTTTTTATTGACAGAAGCAGTTCTATTTCTGGGATCCAATCGAACTAAACCCTTTGTTCCCTTAATCGGATTTGGATTGGAACCTTGAAATGAAGTGTTAGAATTTCGAATTTTATTGTTGATTATATTTACCAAAATTGAAGTGGAGACGAATCACGTCCTTATCTTTCTGATAGCCACGATCTTTGAAGCGTAAAACCAAAGAAAATTTCAAACCGCGTCGCAAAACTGGGGTTGGAATTTCTTCGTGGACCAACTCAAATTTATCGGTATTGTGAGCAGTCGCGTTTTCCAATGGGTAAAGATAAGCCAAGATGACTTCCAAATTTTTGCCCATCTCATTGATTAACGCAATAATTTAATTTAAAAAAATAAAAAAATTAAATGGATTAACGAGATTCTAATAGTAAATTTATTACAATACTTTATAATTAAAAAGGGGTCGAAAATGGGCTTAAATTATATGCAACTTACCTTTAGAAAATTAATACAAAAGAAATCAATGCAGTCAAAACACAAATTACAATCAGCGAGTGGAGGATAATCAATTAATAAATAAATTTAATTATTGCTTTTATTTTTATACAAACACATTTTTATCGTAATAAAACCGCAACTAATTAAACTTCACTTAATTGTTTACATCCCCTTTAAAAAAATAATTTCCGTTACCGTTAACCGCAAATGCTGATTTCTTAATGTGTGGGACTAATTAATAATGTTTTTGCATTTTTAATTATTTAAATCAACTGCATTATGATAATTTTTTAAGTTGAATTTTATTTAAACGTTTTAATTTTCAAGAAAATTCAAGAAAAAAAAAAGAAGAAAATTAAAATAAAATATTTAAAATAGCGAAGTGGCGTCCTCCTGCGTCTAAACTAATAAAAATAAATATATGCTCTCGCGGACTGTTTTTCAGAAAATTTGATTTCCTACAATATTGTTCCTACGAATTTTATCGTATTTGTTATGTTTTTTTTTTGAAAATAAATAGAAAGGTTAGAGTGACGGTAGATTCCTAAGAACTTTCTCAACAAACTAAAAACAAACAAAAACGTAATGCGATTATTCGATTGGCTATTTCCATAAAGTTAGTCTCGCCCACTGTTTTTTGTTTTACAAGTGTTTTTTTTTGCATAAATTTGTACGTTACTACCGAGCTCTCGGTAAAAACATCCCCGAAGTCGCCATAGCTCGAATATAATGGAACTCATGGAATGGAAGTTATACATAGGCCTAGAATATAGAAAAAATCTGTTTTTAAGTTAAATGATTTCTGATTGTACTGATTTCTGATTGTAGCTAGTCTAGTTTTAGCTGTTTGTGCGCAGAATGGCTCCACCGGACACTTACGCTTTCCAAGAAGCTAAATGTCTCGGTGTAACCTTGACATCTTTTTTGGCGTTTAAGGCAAGATTGACTTCCCTAAACGTACACGCGGTATACTAAGCAGTCACTTAGCTTGGCTGGATGACTCCATTACAGTGCGTGCAGTCCTGTATCCCAGTACTGTGCGGCCTGGAATAAATTTATAGTATGATCTTAACAGTTGCACACATTGAAGACAACTGGCCGGTTCCGCCTGCCTCTTGAAAATCTCAGCTGTAACCAGTGCCGTAAGTAGACCTTTTGGCGCCTATGGCCAACTACAAAAAAGGCGCCTTAACGGAAAGGGGCGGAGTTTCCCCCCAAGGAGTGGTCCGGGGTTTCCCCGAAATTTTTTTTTGAATTTGGTGCTAAATGGCGAATTTTGAGACATACTCGCAATTAAAATTTATTAAATTTAAAAAAACTGATTAAAAAAAGACTATACCGGCCGACTGAGAAGCGGGCAACCGCGGTTCAAATTGTATTTTTATCTGGGTTGAGCCCTAGGCTCTAGCAAATTTTCGGCCCCCTGATATTCGACTGTAACTAATAGCATCGAAGGCCTAATTTTTGGGTTATTTTATCAGAATGTGACTTTTATTTTACGATTTTAGCCATGTGGCTAATGCTTCTAATGGTAAAATAGGCCCTGTTGCGAGGTTAAATAGATGATGTAGTCTAGTTTGTTGTGTTGGGCGTAGCGATTTGGGAATATAATACAAACGTACACTTCCATACCCCCAGACCCCCCGGTTTATCGTCGTTGTTTTATAATTCAAAATTTAATAAGTTGTAGAGATCCCACAATATTTTTAAAGCTTTGAGCAACGAAAGAAATAAATCAACTCATGGGGTAAATATCTCGAAAATTTTATGTATACTTGTTTGGAATTTCCTTGGAAATCATTGGAATTCCTTGGAAATCCTTGATATTCTTTAAAAATCTCTGGAATTTTTGGAACTTTTTCAAAATCAATGCAATTCTTGGAAATTCTTGGATATTTTTAAAAAAATTTTTTTTAAATCTTTTTTAATTTTTTTTTAATTTTTTTTAAATCTCTGAAATTCTTGGAAATCCCTGAAATCCTTTGGAAATTTCTGGAATTCTTGGAAATCATTGAAATTCCTTGGAAATCCATGATAATTTTTGAAAATTTCTGGAATTTTTGGAAATCCCTGGAATCATTTGGAAATTTCTGGAATTCTTGGAAATCATTGGAATTCCTTGGAAATCCCTGATATTCTTTGAAAATCTCGAGAATTCTTGGAACTTTTTAGAAATCAATGGAATTCTTGGAATTTCTTGGAAATCTCTGGAATTCTTGGAAATCCCTGGAATCCTTTGGAAATTTCTGGAATTCTTGGAAATCATTGGAATTCCTTGGAAATCCCAGATTTTTTTTGAAAATCTCTGACATTCTTGGAAATTCCTGGAATCTTTTGGAAATTTCTGGAATTCTTGGAAATCATTGGAATTCCTTGGAAATCCCTGATATTATTCTTTGAAAATCTCGGGAATTCTTGGAACTTTTTAGAAATCAATGGAATTCTTGGAAAAATCTGGAATTTCTTGGACATCCCTTGAATCCTTTGGAAATTTCTGGAATTCTAGGAAATCATTGGAATTCCTTGGAAATCCCTGATATTCTTTGAAAATCTCTGGAATTCTTGGAACTTTTTAGAAATCAATGGAATTCTTGGAAATCTTGTAAATCTCTGGAATTTCTTGGAAATCCCTTCAATTCTTTAGTGTAGAATTTGTTTGGAAATCATCGGAATTCCTTGAAAATCGATTCTTCGGAAAGCCATTGGCAAACCGGGGAGTCTGGGATATGGAATACCCCCCAGTGTACGGTTTACTCTTTATTCAGTACTAAAGAATTACTTGGTAGCCAATGCCGGGATCCTTGATTGTAAGCGCCGTATTTGGAAGTCGCAGGGGGAAGGAAGTGGAAAGGAAAAGCTTGAGAGGTTGAAAAGATGATGTAGTATAGCTTGTTCTGTTGGTGTAGTGATTTGAGAATAAAATAAAAGCGTTCACTGGGGGGTATGGAATACCCCCCAGACCCCCCGGTTTGTGCTCATTTTATTATGTCTTTAAATAAATTTTAAACTAAGATGTTTTAGAAGCCACACAATTTGTTTACAGCTTGGGGTTTCGGAAAAACTGGTTCCGCTGCCAAGCGCAAAAGTAATTTTTGTTTAGCTTGAAGCTCTTCAAACTGTATTTTAGAAGTCTGAAGTTGAACATATTAATCAGAGGACGGTTACGGTCGGATGCTCAAGTGCATCGGCTACTAAGCAGAGAATCTTAGTTTGAGCCCGAGCAGAGCAAGAACTTTATTCTAACCGTTGCAAACCACCGAGGTAATCTGCCTTGAAAACCCTTCATAAAATGAAGTGGTTAACCATAACCCAATCTGGGTTGTAGCACTACTGTATGTATGCTAAACATATTTATTTATTATTACAATTTCAAATGTTGGTTAAGCTTCAGCGTAGCTATTGACAAATCGGGGGGTCAGTGCGGTATCGAGTACCCTCTAGTACACCGTTTCTGCTATGGTCAAAGCTGGGGAGTTACGCATCAGTAGCTAATGCATACCCCCAGACCCAGCAATTAGTCCACGAGAAAATTTGGGAATAAAATAAAGGTGTGCACTGGGTGGTATTCCATACCCCCCCGACCCCCCGGTTTATCCTCATTGTTAAACTTAAATTCAAAATTTAATAATTTGTAGATTAGATATTTATTATTTTAACTTCAAATATTGATTGATCTTTAGTGTAGACATTGGCAAACCGGGGGGTCTGGGGGGGTATGGAATACCCCTAATGTACGGTTTACTTTTTATTTATGAACCAAGAACCAATAGTAGTAGAAAAAGGGGGTAGGATGTGGAAAGGAAAAAGTTAAGAGGCAGGGCCTATTTTTAATATCGATAACTAACGAAATATCGATATTATAATATCGATTAATCGATAACTATCGATAATCGATAAAAATTCCCAGCCCTAGTTGGGACCCTTATATTTGAGTGTAACTAATAGCATCGAAAGCCCAATTTTTGGGTTATTTTATAAGAATTTGACTTTCATTTTACGATTTTATGTTCTCTTATTTTCGGGCCCCTTCGGCCATTGGGCCCTAGGCCCGTCTCTAATGCGCCTAAGATTCTTTTCTCTGTTTTAATCAACAGTAACATCAGTGGTTACCTAAGCTACACTTAGGAAGTTCTCTGAAAAATGTATAGGAACAGAAATGTAGAGAATACAATTTACAAAAAAAAAGCTTATTAATATTTTAATTTTTTTGCATCGTTCTCGAGATATAGTTACAAAATATTTTTTTGTATTTTATAGAGTTTCGTTTAAGTTGCTGTCAGTCGGAAACGGTGCGACAAAATAAAAAAATGTATATAAACAAAATTGAAGGTAATGAAATTTTCAACAAAAAATGTCTAAAAGGTTTTGCTGTAAATTGGGTTTTGTATGACAAAAAACTGATTCAAAATGTTCAATCTACATTGGTAGCATAGGAGTGCCCGGGTTCTTAAAGCTTTAATCTAAGCGCGGTTGACCTTGAAAAATCAAATATTTTCGTCTGCGGCGCACTTGGTTAAAACATGCAAAGCCAAGAGGTCTACAAAAATAGTTGCCCCGGGCCTCACATATCCTTAATCCGGCTCTGGCTTCAGATGTGTCTGCGACTTAGTTTGTTATTAATGATGACGTACCCTCCGAAGCGCAGAGACAATTATAAGAAAGTTAGTCTTTCCCTAGATTAAAACCGGATACTTTGGAGTTAACAATTGATCGCGGCAGCTACTAAACCAATGGCCATTTTATATATTCTAATTTCTTTTAACAAAGGAATCTCGCCAGGTTTGCACCACCGAACCCACTGGTTACCTTTGTGAATGGTTTTTAGCGGTTTTCATTAAAAAAGATAAAATACATAAAAATTAATCGTGAAATTACCCCATTTTAGGGTAAATTATGCTCTTCCAAAGTCGATAATTTTTAAAGCGAATTTCTCAGATTTTCCTTCATTTTTTTGTACACCAGGTTTCCCCTGTGATTCCCCGCTCTTACCCTTTCCTCCTTTAGAGCCGTCATTTATCCATGGTTCCACAACGGAGGGGAACTACACACTTTGTTTATATGAACTATTTTTCTTGTTGAACCATCCTTTTGTAGGTTATTTGCGTTAGTGTGCATGCGTATTTGGTGAATAATAAAACAATAAAACTGTCAACTCGGACTTTTAGTTGTCAGTGGTTGTCAGTTTTAATTTATCAAAAACATATTAATAATGACGTGATAATCAAAATATGGAAGTAAAAATTGATAATACAACTAAACTAATAAAAATAGAAGTGGATGAACATCTATTGAATGAATCTGAAATAACAGGTTAGTTGAACTACGTTTAGAATTCCGGTTTGCTTTATATCATTTTTTTAGAGTGCCAGAACTTGAATTTAAAGCCTGAAGTAGAATACGTAGAGTGCAAGTTGCAAGATTTGCATTACTCAGTTGACGTTAAGGATGAAGCAGAAGATGCATATTCGCGGAGTGCTTGTTCAAGTGAAACTAAATTTTATCAAACGAAACAGTTAGACCTGAGTGAGAAACAACGAGGTAAATTTTGTTGCCATATTTGTGAATGCGAGTTTAAATGGAAAATTTCGTTACGTCACCACTTCGTATTAAAACATACGGACAAGAAACCAGTAAAACCTTACGCATGTGAAATTTGCGACTACAGAGGTCTGCGCAGAAGCCACCTAAACGATCATATAAGAACTCATACAGGAGAAAAGCCGTTTGCATGTGATTTCTGCGACTATAAATGTGCACGGAAAAGCCACTTGAAGTGTCACTTAGGTGTCCATGGACTAAAACCATTTGTATGTGATATTTGTAATCATGCGACTACGCGAAAGAATCTTTTAGATGAACATATAAGAACTCACACGGGAGAAAAGCCCTTTTCGTGCGAAATCTGTAATAATTATAAAACTTCAAATAAGGGTAGACTAAGACAACACATGAACATTCACACGGGCGACAAGCCATTTGCATGCAAAATTTGTAATTATACTACTAGAACGGCAGGCAAGCTTCAAAGGCATTCAAAAACTCACACAAATAAAAGGCCATTTGCTTGTGAACTTTGTGATTACAAGGGTGCACGTAAAGAGCATTTGCAGCGACATTCAAGAACTCATACTGGTGAAAAACCATTTCCGTGTCAAATTTGTGACCGAAAGTTCGCTGCAAAGGACAAATTAAACTATCATTTAAAAACACATAATAGTGAAAAACAATCTATTAAGGCCGAAAGCCAGTTACATGTTGATTCTAATCACCAACTTGAAAACATAAATTGTTGATTTTTAGTTATTTTATTGCTGTTAATTTAAATGAATAGCCAGTATCGAGCAAGTAAATTTGAAATATTGACCAAGTTAGAAAAATTGTATGGTCCGAAAGAGATTTAATTTCAAGAAAATAAATAATAATGTGACCTGTTTGCATATCTCCCATATCTTCTAAAATATCAACAAAAAGGTAATTCAATCACTTACACTTTTTTTTTAATAAAACACAGAAACACTGATTTCTGAAAACCAGTAAAGTGGTATATCTCGAAAAAAAATCCCAGAAACAAGACCGCATAAGTAGCGTCATGGATGAGTTCATAGTCCGCTGATACTGATGTGTACGTACTGCAGGTTCGGATGACACAAAAGCAGTAAAACAGTAATTGGCCCTATCATTGTTAGCGCAGAATTTCAACTACGGCACACACCTGCCGGAAACAGCCTCGACCTGGATTCGAACTTAAAACCCTTCGATCCAACCACTCAACGGTAATTAATCAATCTGTGTGCCAAGAATTATTTCGTATCATCTGTTGGATGTAGGCCTCCTTCATTTTCTTCCACGCATTACGGTCTTGGGGATCTCTTGGTTTGTTCGTAGTCTCCATAATGAAGACACTCTTTGCCTGTCTATCATGACTGTCTGATTACATGCCCCGCCCAAGCCCAATTCAAGTCCACCACCCTTTGTTGTTGAAAAATCAAGAAAAAAGCTTATTTATAGTATTAATTACTAATTTCTTAGAATTTTCTAAGATTTCTTTGTAGTATTTCCTAAAATTTCCTAAGTTTTCTTAGAATTTCCTACATTTTTCAGATTTTGAATTTCTTAAGATTTTCGAAGATTTCTTACGATTTTCTAAGACTTCTACATTTTCTTTGATTTTCCAAGAATTTCTCAAGATTTGATAATTATTTTCTACATTTACTCAGATTTCTTTGATTTTTCTAAGATTTCTGTGGATATGTTAGAATATCCTAAGATTTTTTCAGGTTTCCTATTTTTTAAACTTGCTCGATTACTCCAGCGATTACTCCCTCACGAAGCATGGTGTAAAAATAAAGATTTAACTTCAAGTAATCCCCTTTTTTCAAAAAATTAATTTATTTTTGTTCTCAATTGTTCATTTGTTCTCAATTGTTCTGATATTTTTTTTTATTTGGAAAAATATATTTAAAAAATTACAAAAAAAACTTTTTATTGCCAGTTTCCCTTTTTTGAAAATTCAAATTTTTTTTGTTCTCTATTCTTGATTTGTTCTCAATTGTTCTGTAAAAATAAATTTTTTAAATTTAATAATAACCGCGAAAATCTCTAAATGTTTTTGCGCCAGCTCCCCTTTTTTCAAAATTTTTTGGTTGTCGATTGTTCTTAATTTATTCCCGATTGCTCTGTAAAAATATTTTTTTTTTAAATAAAGTTAACCGCGAAAATTGGAAATTAGATTTTGCGCCTGCTACCCTTTTCCCGAAATTAATTTTTTTTTATTGTTTTCAATTGTTTCTCTTATTTCAAACAATTAATTTTTTTTTCTCGATTGTTCTTCATTTGTTTTCAATTATTCTGATATTTTTCTTTATTTTCTAAAAATATATAGAAAAAATTTCAAGAAAAACTTTTTTTTTGACAGCTCCCTTTTTTGGAAATTAAAAAGTAATTGTGCTCTCGATTGTTCTGGATTTGTTAAATTTTTGCGCTAGCTCCCCTAATTGTAAATTAGATTTCAAGCTAGCTCCCCTTTTTCCGAAATTAAATTTTATTTTAATTTGTAAAAATATATCGAGAAAATTCCAAATAAAACCTTTTTTATTTTGCCAGCTCTCCTTTTTTAAATTCAAATTTTTTTTGTTCTTGATTGTTCTTGATTTGTTTCCAATTGTTCTGTAAAAATAAATTTTTTTAAATTGAAAATTTTATTTCGCACCAGCTCCCCTTTTTCCAAAATTAAATTTTTTTTTTATTGTTCTCAATTGTTCTCAATTGATTTCCAATAAGGGGGAGGTAATGGTAAAAACTTTTGTTAATTTTTTCAATATTTTGAGATTTCCTTTGCTTTATTCAGATTTTCCGAAATTTTTTAAAATATCTTAGAATTTTCTACATTTTTTTGGATTTCTCATACCCCTAAATTTTCTAGAATTTTCTGATCTTTCGTTGGATTTTCTTGAGTTTTTCTTTTTTTTAGATTTCTTAAGATATCCTAGAATTTCCTAGATTTCCTTAAATTTCTTGAAATTTTCTAAAACTCCTTGAGATTTTCTGGAATTTCCCCGAATATCTTTAGATTTTTCTTCACTAGTACACCGGAGTTTTCTAACTATTTCTGCCTAGTTTGTTGCTGGGAAACCGAGGGGGAAATCGTGATATATAAAAGTGAAGTGAATATTAAGACATTTTAGGAATACTCCCGAGTCCAGATGAACTTCATTTTCTGAGATTTCCTTGGCCCTCCTAAAATATTCTGAATATTCTAAATTTCCTCGAGTTTCCTATTTTCTAAGTTTGGGGGCTGTTCACAAATTACGTAACGGCCTTCGGAGGGGGGGGGGATTGACAATTTGTTACGGTGGAGGGCGGTGGTGTTTTTCAAAATGTTACGTAACCAAAAAATTTCTTTTTTATCAAAAAATTAAATATTTTTTCTAGATATTAAATTTTCATTAATTTAATAAATTAACCCAAAGAGATCCATTCAGTCAAAAATCATAATAATTATTTTAACTTTTGTTACGTTATTCTTCTGGGGGGTAGGGGGTCTCGCAATTTGTTACGATCTGTTACAAGGGGGGAGAAGGGGGTTAAAAAACGTCAAAAATTGCGTTATCTAGTTGTGCACCTCCTATTTTTGGTTGCGATTGTCCGTGCCAAAAGTTGTAATTAATGACGCGCATGAATAGATTAACGAGATTCCTGTCCAATTATTATAAAAATTACAAGGAAGTTATGTGGTGTCCACATCAGATTTTTTATTTATAACTTTCACTTGAAAATAAAAAAAATTTTTTTTATCAAATTAATGAAAATTTAATAGTTTTCTAGAAAAAATATCTAATTTTTTGATAAAAAAGAAATTGTTTGGTTACGTAACATTTTGAAAAACACCCCCGCCCCCCACCGTAACAAATCATAACAAATTGTCAATCCCCCTCCTCCCCTAATGCCTAAAAAAAATTAGCAAGTTTTTGCCCCTATCGCACTTACAAATTTAATTAATTTAAAATAAAAACAAAAATAAATTAAAAATGCGGAAAAAAAACTTTAAAATTGAAAAATACTTCGATACCGGGACATTTTATAGATCAACCGGGACGACCGGGACAGGAGGTCCCAAAAGGGAACATGTCCCGGTGTACCGGGACGGATGGCAACCCTACCCTAGAGCTCGTGCCAAGCAGAAATAGAACCGACAATCATCGTTTTTTTCTTGATTTTGAGCTTGATTTTCGAGCACAAGTTTTGCTGTATCTCAGAAATCAAGAAAGTTATTGCTGAAAAACGATGATTTTCGGTTCTATTTCTACTTGGCACGAGCTATAGTTTCAATCTGGCCTGAAATCGAATTTCGCGATTTTCGCGGTTAACATTAGATTTAAAAAATTTATTTTTACAGAACATTTGAAAACAAATGAAGACAATCGAGAACAATAAAAAAAAATTTAATTTTGAGAAAGGGGTAATTTCCCGATTTTCGCGGTTAACATTATAGATGGAGAACAAGCAAAACAAATTTAAAGTGAGTTTTAAATATTGATTTTTGTAACCTTGCACCTACATCTATCTGTCAAATAACGCAGACGTGTCGTGCGGTAAAAAAAAACATAACCCGACTTATCGGATCAATAAACATTTTGTTAATAAACACAATGACTTCGTTGAAGACGTGGATTTTTTCAATTTCATTTTTTGTGTACGTAACTTATTCGGTATGGAGTTTAGTAACAATATTTAGAGCTCCCGGTTGCGATCCAGGCACTTTATGTTTTAATTCGTATTTAAATAAAAAACCGCCACTCGAGCTTTCTGTGTTTTTAACCGAAACTGCCAAATCATACAAAGGCAACTTAATATTCCATTTAGAAAATTTCGATTACGACCAGCCCTTCGAGAGGTACATTGTTTAATTAGTACACCTGGATGTCTTTTTGCAAAGAAACACCTGCTGACCATTGCCTGTTTTAGGGATTTAACTATTAACTTACCCGAATCGACGCGTAAAAATGGAAGTTTATTCATTCATGTTCTGGTTTTGACCTCTCGAAAGAACAAAAAACCAAGTTTACCTTTAAACGAGGCGATGTACCAGCCCAACAGCGTCCACCTGAGAAAAAGACTGACACGTTACTCGATTCCAAAGAGCCAAACCTTTAATCTTTTACAAGATGAGACTAAAAAGAACTCGATTTTGCCGGTCACACATCTCAAAGGCAAATTTGCCGTCACCATATGCACGGATGACTTGTCCATCAGTCAGAGCAATATGCCAATGGAAATATTTCGTTTGATTCGAATCAATCAAGAACGAGAAATTTTGCCCATACTGCAACAAGATTTTATGCAAACCCGATTGAAAGATTTGATTGAAATTACGCCAACCAGCGAAGTTATGACGTTTAGTTTTAGTTATGCGCCATCCTCGATTGGAAAATTACGCTTCTTGCTACAAATCGAGGCCACTTTAACGCAATTTTTGTCTCTAGGTTTTAGCGAAAAGGATTTGGATGAAGTTAAGGGAGTTTTTGCCGACACAAATCTATACCTATTGTGCGCCACCATTTGTATAGGAAGCATTCACGTAAATATTTTTTCCTCGAAGCCGAAGGTACTTCATATTAAATTTTGATTTTTAGTTATTGTTTGATTTTCTTTCGTTTAAAAATGACGTCAGTTTTTGGAAATCAAACAGCTCCATGGCTGGATTATCAACACGTACAGTGGTATGGCGAGCGTTTTCTCAAACTGTCGTTTTCCTGTTTCTTTTAGATGAGGGCACATCTATGCTGGTTGTAATCCCCAGTGGAATTGCAACTATGATAGAGGTATAAGTGTTTTATAATTTTTTCAACAAAATACTAAATTTATATTTTAGTTTTGGAAAGTGAAAAAAGTTTTAAAAATCAGTATTTCGTTTGAAGGTGGATTTCTTCATATACAACTTGATAGGTACAATCAAGAAACCCAAGAAGAAGCTAGAACTAGAGAGTACGATGAAGAGTGTATGCGTTACCTTAGTTACCTTTTGTATCCGTTGTGCGTAGGAGCCGCAGTTTATTCGTTACTTTATCAGCCCCACAAGAGGTTGGTAGAAATCAATATTTGTTTGATCATTTCGATAATTTTAAACTTTTAGCTGGTATTCGTGGACAATTAATAGCTTGGTAAACGGAGTATACGCCTTTGGTTTTCTATTTATGTTGCCCCAGTTGTTTGTTAATTATCGTTTGAAGTCTGTAGCGGCGTTACCTTGGCGGGCGTTTATGTACAGAGCATTTAATACATTCATCGACGACATATTCGCTTTCATCATAACAATGCCGACAGCTCACAGGGTGGCCTGTTTTAGGGACGATATTATTTTCATAATTTATTTGTACCAGCGTTGGTAAGTAACATCGGTTACATCTGCTCGATTCAATTAATTCCTTCTCTTTTTACAGGCTTTATCCGGTCGATAAGAGGCGTAGTGATGACCACACTTGTGCAGAAATTACCGATAAAAAGGAGGATAAAAAAACCAAGTAGATAATTCATTGTATTAATCGGTATCTAATAAATGTTTTATGTTTTGTTAATAAAAATTAAAAAAAAGTGTATTTGTACCTAACCTTAAATTTTCCCATCGTTTGGTTACTTTGACTGTTACTGTTGTGGTACTAACACTCTTCTGACAGTTTGGATTTGAATAAACCGAATAAACACAAAAACGGTTAAACTTAAAAAAAAGTTCGATGAGTTAAAGTAGCGATAAAGTTTAATTAAAAAGTTAATTTTATTATGTTAGAACTGTTGGGGTGAATTTGGGATGTTATGGATGTAAAAATGGACGATTTAGTGAATGTTGCCATAAGAATTCGGCCTTCGAGAAATATATTGGAAGAATCGAAAAGAATAGAATTAATAAACGAAAATCCTCCTGTAAGTTATTTGTTTTGATGTTTGAATAATCTACGAATTTGGTTTTAAGGTTTTGTATGTTGTGGACCGACAGCAATCGTACACTTTCGACAATGTATTTTCAAAGAATGCCACACAAGAAGAAGTTTTTAACAAAATTGTTAGACCCTTGACCAAAAGGATGTTGTTGGGCTATAATTGTACTATTTTTGCTTATGGACAAACGGGAACGGGTAAAACTTACACTGTTGGTTGTAATCCAGACGTGAGTAAATAAGTTTAAAATAACTTGTGAAAAACTTTCATTCGAAAATTTTAGTGCTATGAAGATGCAGGCTTTATTACCAGAACTTTTGATGAACTGTTTGACAATGAAGAATATCAATTTGAATCTCTTGCTGTGTCGTTTTATGAAATCTATAAGGAAAAGGTTTACGATCTTCTAGGAAATCATAAAATTCCATTACTTGTCAAAGGTAAGTTTATAAATAAGATATTCAGCAATAGTCTAAGCTATTTGTTTTACATTTTTTGGGCATATGAATTTTGGGAGGATATTCAGAATTTTAACAGCTCAAACCTAGACTGCACTATACCCGATATCTTCAAGGGAAGACTAACCTTAACCAGCAGCAAGAGCAAAGTTTTAGTAAATTTAGTATAACTGTAAAAAAATGCTGTTTTGTCAGTCGCCAAATGAAATTAATAAAACAAAAGAGGACAAAGAAATAAGTCGCTTATTAAACGAAGTTGAGGTGATCATTTTCGTAAACTTCAAATTTTAATTGGAGAAATTAATTTATTTTAATTTTTGCTTGAATTGTTACTATATTTTTGACTAAAACTCAAAGAACAAAGTGTACTGATGAGTAGGGTCTGGATTTATAGCAAGATGTAACCCGATATTTGGTATGCCGCATACAATTTATGCATAAACACAAGATATTATACATATCGCACCCTGAGATGAAAAGTGTCGTAACTTCCAAAATAACAATTTTAGGGTTTTGATTGATTTTTATGTATATTTTAACGCTTTTTTCAATGGAATCAAAACCCAAAAATTGTCATTTTGGAAGTTACGACACTTTTCATCTCAGGGTGCGATATAAATTATATGCCACATACTAAATATTGGGTTACGTTTTGCTATAAATCCGGACTCTACCGATGAGGAACAGATTTTATTATTTGTTACCCACTTCAGGTCATTGAGTAAGACAACAGTAAAAACTGAAATTTTATTTATTCTGGAATGTGGGAATGTGGTTCCCTTCAATTCCCAATAATTCCAGTCGGATTGTCATAAGCTGGTTTTAATTCTTTTGAAAGAACATTTTTATATCACTAAATTTAAATTTTTCTCTTTTTTTTTAAATTTTTATTAAATTTTACTTTTTTCAAAATAGCCACCTTTTGATTTGATTACTGCTTTGTTGAGTTAAACTTTCACGATAATCTTGACTTACTGTGTTCCACACACGCTGTAGAGCATCCCAAAGGGTCTGCTTACTTGTCGGCATAATTTTACGGACCTTCTGGTCCAAGTTATCCCTTAATAATTCGATTGGATTGTAATCAGGACTTTGTGGAGCCCATATCATCAATGTAAGCAAACCTTCTTCTGTATGGTCCTCAAAAATGTTTAAAACCCTCATCCAAAATTTCCTTTCCTGTGGGAATTGCTTGGTGACCATATTTAAAGGTTTAAAATATCTAAATAAACTTCTTTCGCCATTTTTTCGGTAATATGAATCAATTTTCCTATTTTCTTAACTCCAAAGCATCTCTAAACTAAAACATTTCCACCTCCATGCTTCACAGTTTTTACGGTGCACTTACCTAACATTTTTTTTCCCTGGCGACGACGAACAAATACTCTTCCTTTACTTCCAAAGATTTCGAATTTTGACTCATATGTCCATAACACCTGATTCCAATCAGCGATTGTCCAATTTCTGTGATCTTTTGCCCATGTTAGACATTTTGTTAATTTTTTATAGAAAACCGTGTTTTTTTGCAGCAATTCTGCCTTTTAGTCCAGCTTTACTTATACGAAGTTTTTACTATTGTAAAATTTTGCGGAAAGAAACTATTACTAGTAGGGGAGGTCAAATATCTGGATTTAACTCTAGATAGCAGGCTGACCTTTACACAACTAAATACAACAATCGAAGCGACTAGGGCAATGTGGGCCTGTAGGAGAATGATTGGCAAATCATGGGGACTAAAACCGAAAATGATTCTTTGGCTATACACCAAAGTTGTGATACCCACTGTAATATATGCATCCCTTATATGGTGGTATCAAGCCAAGAAAAGGGGTAGTATTACTGCAGCTATAAAAGCCCTTGAGAGAGTGGAAACACAATCTAGGATTGTAAGTCACTGCCCCGATGTGCTAGTAGCACTTGCACAACAGAACAGTTTAACTCTGAGGTGGGTGCCGGGACACTCAGGAATAAAAGGCAACGAGAAAGCAGTTGCTCTTGCTAAGGCTGCAGCAAAATGACATCTAGTAGAACCAGAACCAACTTGAGGGATAGCTTATCTGACCGCAAAAGGGACTATAAAGGAACTACTAAGGAAACAACATCTTGCGTACTAGAGGGAGCTTCCGGGACTGAGGCAATCGCGGATGTTCATTAGAGGGCCCTTTAGTGACAAAAGAAAACTTGAAATTCCTAAGCTAAGTAGACCACAGCTTAGGAAGACAGTAGGTCTACTTACAGGACACTGCTGTCTGAACAGACACATCAATATAACTGGGGTTGTAGAAAACCCCACATGCAGGAACTGTGGAGAGGAGCCGTGGTAGCTTCTGTGGTAATTTTTGGTCTTCCACTATGTCTACGATCCTGCAGTTTTTCGGTTTCTGCTTTCCTTTTAATTGTTTGAAGCACACAATACTGCGAAACTTTTAATTGCTTTGTTGTAAATTTTTGTTTTGTGCAGAATAGTATATTCTGTAACGAGTTAGGAATAGCCATTCCAAACGAGTTCCAGACTATACTTTCTATGCGACAGACTCACAGTGCTAGTGTATTTCTTGTAATACGCGAACACCAATTTGACAGTTGGCGTTATAAAACCAGTAAAACAACTAGTTGATATTTTTTTTTTATAAAAATAATAAATTTTATTTTCGTCAAAGCAAAAATTAAAAAATAATAACTTGTTGATAGATGTCACTACCAGGTTTTAATATTTCTTAGATGTGAGAATATAGTCGTTCTGTAACGGATGTTACAGAATGAAATATAGGCTAGATAGAATGAAATATTCTGTAACAAGTGCGAAGAATGTGTATTTTCTAAATTGAAAATTGAGCTAGAATGTTTGTATTCTGTATTAGTCGTATAGAAATATTATTCTAGCATTTTGTTCAAAGTTCAACTGTTTTCTTCTTGCCATATTTTTAAATAAATATTACAATCACCAATGGAACACATAACTAAAGTAACATTGCAACGTTAGATCTTTTCGGTGAAAAACAGGATCTATGACTACAAACAACAATGGAAGGACTTGTGCAAAGAATGGATGGTCAAGGTTTGACAAAAAGTGCCATGAAGTATGATCCAAGTGGGAGAAGAGACGTTGGACATCCAAGGAAGAGATGGGCTAATTACAAATCGGAACAGGCCTAAGCCCTGCACCGATAAGCAGACGACGATAACTGTACATTTGTTCTTCGGATAGGCTAAAAAACTCAACAATAGCATTTTTTGAGTTGTTACCATATACTTGCAGATGTGCAATTTATTTAAGAGTTCTCAGTCTAACAAAACTAACTCCAACTCGAAATTCGAAAAATTGAATTCACGTGTCGCAAACTAATTCAACTATATACAAAATACAATATACAAAAAAAATTTTAAACTGTTAAATTTCATTTCACCCCAACATGACTTATTCACTTATTCTACTGTTGCTTTTAATATTGACTGTTCTTTAAACCAATGCCAACATTGACTTGCCTATACCTGACCGCAGGCAAATGCAGGGCATTGCTGTTAACTCGATGAATACTGTGCAATTTTATATCAGTTTATATCTGCCCATTTAACATAATATCCGCTTACTTTGTACATTTTAGGTTTTAAGGTGCACGGTCTCACGGAACAAGAAGTAAGCAGTTCAAAAGACGCACGTTCATTGTTAAAACTCGGCAGCAGCTTAAGGCATACTGGAGCAACAAAACAAAACACCAACAGTTCAAGATCGCACGCGATTTTTACCATCCACTGTGTTGTACAACATAGGTCAGTAAGTGGTAAGAGGATGCAAAAATAATTACATTAATATTTTTAAGTGATGGGAAAACTGTAGCCAAACTAAATTTGGTTGATTTAGCTGGTTCTGAAAATGTGCGTAAAACTCACAACGAGGGTATCAAGTTTTTAGAAGGCGTTCATATAAACAAAGGTCTCTTCAATATCGGACGAGTTATGAATGCTTTGTCTACCAATATGCCTCACATTCCTTACAGGCAATCAATGATAACCACTATCTTAAGAGGTGAGACAAAATTCTATTTTGGAGAGTTACGAGTTGAAATGTATTTTTACCAGATTCCCTTCACAAAACAAATTTTGTAACGTTGGTTGCTTGTATAAGTCCGGATGTGCAAGATGCTATCGAAACTACACAAACGTTGGAATTTGCTCAAAGTACTAAGAAAATTAAGAACTATCCCGAAATTAATCACATCATACAACAATATAAGAATGATAATCCAACATTGTTCGACAAACAACCGTTGGGTTCTACTACTAAGACTCGCCCCACGCCATCGAAACGTTTTCATTCGCTACAGTGTGCTGAATCAGAAAGAAAACGAACAAAAATTGATAATACGTGGACGCCTCTGCGGGAAACACACGAGGATTCGTCTTACGTAAATGGCCAAAATCAATTATTGGAGATATTATCAACTTCCAAAACTTCCGAATTGCAATTATTAAGTCCATTAGCTCGTAAATGTGCCGAGGCATTGGAAACTAAAATGATGGAGAGGTTTGAAGTATTGATGAAAACGCACTTGATTGCGAGAAACGCTAATTCTGCAAAGTAAGTAATTTTTAAGTTTGCTTTCACTACCTATCTATCTATCATTGACGCGCATGAATAGATTAACGAGAGTTGCTTTTTCTGCTTTTTTTGGTAAATATCCTGTAATACAATAAAAATTATATTTAGTGAAATACCACTACCTGGTCAAACTCCAATCGCTGCTAGTAGTCCCATAATCAAAGATCAAGATTACTTGGCATCTGAAACTTTGCTCGTCGATGAGTCTGCACTTGCCTCGAACAGCATGAATGTTAAGAAAAAATTGGTAACATTTTACTTAATTTAAATTTTGCTGATGGATTAAAAAATGTTTTTTGTTTAGGAATTCGATGATTCCGTAATTTTGTTTAAAGTTCCTAAGGCTTTGCCTCGAAAAAATATTAAGAAGAAATCTTTACAAAATGAAAAAATCGATACTACGCTTTTAGCATTGGATGATTCTCTTATAGAACCCAAAAACGGTTTTGTAAAACCGCGACGTAGCGTGCGGTTGTCATTGAAAAGAACATCGATATTGCCCCTGCTGACGTCACCGTCTTCTCCGTCCAAGAGGCGCCAAAGTACCCGCTTATCCAGAATAAAAAAATGTACGATTGTTTCACCTAAGCCTATGCCACGACTCAAAGTAGACAAGTGAGTTGAAAAGGAGCATTGTTTCACTTGAGTTATATGATTTGTAAATTTTTAGATTGCAAGCTCCAAGAGCTATCAAGACGACTCGAAATAGCTATACGAAAAACTATTTTAACTGCAGTCCAGGGAGCGATTACTTAAAACATGCTTCGAGCATTTTAGAAGTTTTGAATAATGCTAACAAGACAGGCCTGCAGAAACTTCCTTCTGTTGGGCCTAAGACTGCAACGCAAATTTATCTACACCGGTAAGTTTTAAAATTGTGAATATAAAATTAAAATAATTATTATTACTTACAGGCAACTGAATGGAAAATTTGAAACTATACAGGACTTGGAGAACATGGAGTGCTGGACAAGTTCTACATACCAAAGATTTTTGAAAGCAAATTTACTCAAAAATGATAATTAGTCGAAGAATTTTTTGTGTAACTCGTACGTGTAAGTGTTTTATGTTATAATGAAATTTATTAAATAAATAATGAATATTCTTTTAAATTTATATCCACATAAACTTTTCAATGCCTTTATTTTAACTTCCAACTTCTATTTACCAATTTAATTCTCTTTTATTCCAATTAATTTTCCTTTTCCAAATTTTCCGATTTCAATTTACTACTACCAACAATCCAAACCTTCACTTTAGCTTTTATTTTTAAGAATTTCAAATTTCGTCCAAATTTTAGACGATTTTCAAATATTAAATATCAATAAAATTATTCACGCATAATTTCACAAATTATTACAATCATTTTCTTCTTCCACTTTTTGTAGAACATGTCCTGTAATAATCCAATTCTTTGTCGCCCGGAACTGTTACTGTTGTTTCCTTTTTCTTTCTCTCCCTTTTTTTTAGGTGTCTTGGGATGCCTTCCAACAGTTTGTAAGTTTAGTTATGATCAACGGTTAAAAAATAAAACGCTTCATACTTAAAAGTGCCTTTAATTGAGGGTTCACATTTGATGTAACAACACGCATTCGAAATATTTCACATTCATTAAAAAAATTATTAAAAATTAATTGCCCAACCACTTATCGGTAGAGAAAACCTTTTAATCTTCAAATAGAAGTATGTAGTAATTAATTTCCTTAATAGTAACATTATATACACATATTTACAATAATTTATTTATAAAAATTACACATAAGATTTGCCTTTCTCACGTTTTACTAAAACTTGAACCGTCATCAAAGGCGACGGTTTTTAACAATTTTGTAGCCTAAAAGTCACCATCTAAAAAACTAACTGCTTAATACTACTGACAATAGAAGAACAAAGTGTAAAAATTGCACACGTCGGGGGAATATCACAAAAAGCAGGAACTAAAAATGGATTTTTTTAAATACTCGAGATTTTCGCTAATCGTGTTCAAACGCAGGAAGAGCGTGTTTGGAGGATAATAAAAACAAAACCAAGATTACTTTCTGTTGTATTTAAGCGGAGAAACTACTGGAAAAAAGTATTTTAGGTAAAAATCGTTTAATATGTTCCAAATTATGAAACAAATACAGTCCTATACAGTCACTTTCTTTTTCTATGTTACATTGTAGGTATTATAATTACTAGATAACTGGCAAAACGAAAGCTTAAGTTACTAATAAAAAAAACAGTGCAATATTTGTCGTGTCACCTTGGCGCGTTTTTGTCTTGTTTTTTTCACTCAGTTATTTACAAAAAAAGTCCCTGCACTACACTTCCAATTTGTTTAATCAATTTTGACAGTCGAATAAATTTTCCTAACGAATATGCTAGTTCCGATAAAACCAACGGTACCGCACATGATGCCCAAAGCGCCGCTAAATAGTGCCATGTAGCCGAAATAAAAAGCAGTTTGAAATAGGCCGTACATCCTAAACAACGCAAAAGTAAATTAAAACATAAGGAACAAACATAAAACTTACTTTGTCTTAAAGAAGAAATAATAGACGGAGTACAAGTAGACATATGCTGAAGTCGAACCGGCTGCAAGAAACGAAGTCCACTGCCAACGATAATCTTCGGCGTTTAGTAAGAAATAGGTGCATACGATTGTAACGCATACAGTTACGATTACTAGAATTAAAGTTACCAATAACATAAATCCATAAACGTAATAAATTTTGTAGGCCCAGAACGATGTAAATATGAAGTACCTGCAAAATATTAAAAATTAAACTGGGTCTACAAAAAAGTAGCTAAATTACATTTCGATAAAAATGCTTGCAAAAGGCAAAATTCCTCCCAGCAAAATGATGACTCCGGGTTCCATGAACCACTTCTTTTCTGGTATGGGCCGAGGTACGGCATTGATGCGACAGGGATAATCCGGCTGTCCAGCCAAATTTCGGCCAAGAACGGTTCCTACCAGGGTCAGTGGTAAGATAATAAAGAGGCAAATACACGTAACAGCAACCTAAAGGTTAAAAATGCTATAAAAACCACAATTTTATATTTGTCAGAATATACCATGGTCCCAAACGGAATTGCCCTAGAGGCGTGATAGTAGATTGCAATAAAGTTGATGCAGAAAGCGGTACCACAAACAAGAGCAGGTAACATAAACGCTGATACCAGCATTTGTCTGATCCATACTTTACCGCCCATTCGGGCATAAAGAGATCCTCCAAAATAGCCGTTAATAGGTGAAGTAGCTGCGTACACAAATATTGTAGTCGAGAGTAACGAGCCGCGCCTGAAACGAAAGAATTGATTATTTTTTTAAATACATTGGGGGGAATCACTTACTCGGTATACAAATCTCCTAATATGGCAAATGTTATAACGCAAAAGATGACCGTGGTTAGTTGATGTCCTGCTCCAATGAGAGATGTGAAGAGGAGAGCGTGAGATGCAGGTCGAAAAACGTCGCCATGAACTTGTTTCCAGCCGTACTCGTCACCTAAATCGCGTTCCTGTAGAGAAAAATTATATAGCAATTTTGAATTCCAGCTGAATAGAAAAAAAAGAAGTTACCATGTCGTCCATATCCTCATCTTTGCTATATCTTGCGTAATCTTTTCTCAACGTTCGCATCAGGATCATTGAAACGAGTCCCACCAAAAATATTACCATCATAAAACTATTGAATATGCTGAACCAGTGAATCTAAAACAAAGATTTCAGATATACGGTAAATTTTTTAATAGATCTAGATTAAATCTCCAACATTATCATATTCTCAAAAAAAGTAGATTTTTCCGATAAGTACGATAAGAAGATAATCGGATTAAAAAAATAACGGACAAACCCATGCAATAATAATATTAATTATAAGTATGATATGACAGGATATTGGGTATAACGGACAGCAATAAAACCACAAATGTTATTTCGTCAATAATGAATAACATTATAACATTTAGGAAATAACATTTGTGGTTTTATTGCTGTCCGTTATACCCAATATCCTGTCATATCATATCCATACATCGGACGAGATTTTAGTTTTATTATTAATTATAAGTTTTTAAGAAACTTAAAACAATAAACATCTCAAGATAGCAAAATATTTATTTTAAAAACGGATAAATTAATGTAAGCTTTACGAGGGAGGGCTGATAAGTATCCGTGTTTGACGAGAGTTGGTGCTATACAACCCCAATATTATATTATAAGTATCCTTGAATGCCATCTTTCAAACAACTCATAAAAATTTCATTGCGATATGTCCAATAGCTTTTTTGTTGCACCAGTTTGAAGTGAAGAACTTGTTACATTCTTTAATTATTGAAAAAATTCAATATCAATCAGTTTTTCTAAACTTGTTTTACGATAGGAAAACTTACGAATAAATCAAAGAAAAATTAAATACTGTTTACAAGGACCTTTCACTTTCGATGACAACAATTAAATTTTGGATTAATGAATTTAAATGTGGTCTAAAGAGTGTTCTTAACATCAACGTCCAGATCGTCCAAATAAGCAAAGTACGGAAGAAATGGTTGAAACAATTCATGATATCGTATTGTCAGACCGCAGAGTAAAATTGCGTAAAGTAGCTGAGGCTGTTGGCATCTCAAAAAAACGTATGAGCAATATTTGACACGATCACCTGTATCTGAAAAGCTATCCGCGCGATGGGTGCCGCATTTGCCACAATCAATCAAAAAAGTGCACGTGGAACCACTTCAAAGATATGTTTAACCGTAACACAAAGAATTTTTTGCGTCGTTTCGTGTCTGTGGGTTAAACATGAAACATCTGAGAAAAAAATACAGTCAAAAAAATTGATACAAGCTGGATCTAGCGCTCCAAAGACGACAAAAGTGGTTTCTTTGGCCGAAATGGTTATGGCTGCTGGTTTTTGGGATTCTCGTGATATAATTTTTACCGACTATCTTAAAAAAGGCAAGACAATGAATAGGGCAACATTACATAAAATTATTGTTTTTTTTTGGCTTACATTTATCATAGAAAAAATGTGCATTTTTATCGAGACAATGCACCTTTATACTAGGGTTGCCATCCGTCCCGGTACACCGGGACAAGTCCTCTTTTGGGACCTCCTGTCCCGGTTGATGTACAAAATGTCCCGGTATCAAATGTAATTCGATATAAAATGGCTATTTTACTGAGTTTACCAAATTGTATTATTTGGAAAAGATAAAAATATTGGAAATGCGTTAGAATAAGTGAATTTAACTAAAATATGACTACCTTGCAAAATAAAAAAAAATGTTTTTTTTAAATGTTGCTTTCTTATCCAACACGGATATTTATCAGCCCGCCCCCGTATTTGTAATTTTTCTGTATTTATATTCTAATCTATATTTTTCAAGTTTAACCAGAAAGATAAAATTTAATTTAGAAAATTAAAAAAAAACACTGTTAGAATATAATTTGATGATTATTTTAGGAATTGAGGATGAATTTTAGGAATTTTTTTAATTTAGCGTAAGTGGAAGGACTGTAATCTTCCAAGCCACTTTATCTTTAATATCAGCCTCAGCAACTAGCAAGTTGTAATAATCAAACTTAACAGCGATGCTAACTTAAGGTCAGTAAATAAAGAAAATGAATAATTAAATAAATATAATTATTAGTTATCGAATTATTTATGAATAATAAATTTTAAAACCATGACTTCTTTGTTATAGGCATAGAGTGGGTTTTTATTAGAGTTTGGGTTTGAATCAATGAAACAAAGTATTAAAATAAAGCTAAAGGTCTAATTCACATTTTAAAACCTTTTGACCTTGTTCTTTCTTTATCACTTCGGCACTTTAGTTGAACGAGAGGGGATTTAGAGTAAACGCAGCCAAAAGTTTGCAGACAACTTTGGATTTGACGAAGCAATTCTATATTTTTCGATTCCTTTTTGATTTGAAGATATTTTAGTTGCTGCTTATAGCTATAATCCATCATTCTACATTTATATACAGTATACAGTCATTATTTCATTGAACTTGAAAAGAAAGAAAGCAAAGGATCTTGAACAAACATCAGAAGGATTGAAAGATGTGGAAGCAATTTCTTGGTTTAGTGGTATGGAAACAACCCAGCAACACAAAACAGACAAAACAAAAAAAAATTCATTCAAGTGGTGCTGGGTCAGCATTCCGCAGGAAATCTGCCCCCTTGAAAGTCAAGAAGGATCCAGCTTCAGATCAGATTCTTCAGACCATCTTCTGAGCTTGCAAGAAAAGCTGCACGAAAGTATGTGGGTGCCAAAAAACAGGACTTAAGTGTAATATTGCGGAAATACACCACCACTAATCCTGCACTTTGACTCGGAGAAGGAAAATTCAATTAACCCTCCAGTTCACGGGTAGAATAAATTAAATATTATAGTTTACCATGTAAGTGGTCAAATTGTAAAAAATTTACACAACTTGGAAATTGTTATATAGGTTTTTATTGTGGGAGTCGTCATTTAGAAGATACGGTATAAAATGTGGCTGGAATTCCCAAATTCACCAATTTTGAGAAATTTTTCTGATTTTTGAAGAGCTCTAACTCGGAAACTACTGGAGCTAGAAAATTCTTTTTAGTCTCAAATGGTAGAAAATTTAATGTGTTTTAAACAAGTATGGCGTAAATTTTCTGTCAGATGCTTATTTTGACCGCTATTTGGCAAAAACTGAATAAAGTAAGAAAACAAAAAGAAAATTTCGCCCACGGCAAAAAATTTTGTTGGGAAAATACTGAAAATCGATCCGGGCAACAACCCGTACAACATATAAAAAAATTAGCCCTATCGGAATTAATGCACCTATTTTGACTGGACTATTATCTATCAATATTATTATAATTTTTGCGATTATTTTTATTTAGTACAATCTCAATAATATGACATCCATAGCTTTCCGTAAGTTACAATGCACCTTAAATATACTTAAGCTGAAAACACACACAGCTACTTTTGCTGCGCAGTTTGTGTACTGCGGCTGCATAAGCTGAATGTCAGGTTGACAGTAATCAAGTTTTCATCTGCAGCCGCTTCAAAAGTTCACCCAAGTTAATATTTTTTACTGCGCTCGCAACTCACAAATGTGTCGATTCACATTAAGCTACTTTGAAACGATTTGCGCGTTAAAAATGTTGCAGGTAGCACTACACGCTGCTTTTTAGGTTGCAGCAGTGTTCACACGACAAACAGCTAAAGATGCAGTTTTTTAATTGGCAGCGCAGCAAAAGTAGCTGTGTGTGATATCACCTTATACTTAAATAAACCGTTAATGGAATCGACCAATCAGACAGAAGTAAAACAATAATAAAATTTTATAGATGTTTTAATATAGTGATAAGCTACTTCTATAATGATTTCTATTTATAAGAAGTATTTTATTACTATAAAATTAAATTTCCGTGCCGAATCGATCATAGACCGAAATATAGCATATCATTTCAATCGACAAATAAGTTGAAAATCTTGGTATTTCAAAGATTTAAAAAATAAAATTTTGATAAAACTCACCCTGTGCTGGAAAAAGTTAGGATCCAGGTATTTATCGAATCTATCTTCAAATTTTACATTGGATTTCTTCCACGTAACTTCGTAGGTGAAACTCAACTTGGTGATGGGTGTCAATAACACTTTCTCTTCGGATGTGACATTAACGTCCACGATCTGTTTGCCGTTGTAGCCAATTTCGAATTTTTTATGAGTCCAAATGTAATAATTGGAATCACTAACTTCGCCCACGATTCCCCAAATTGGTAAATCGTCGACATACATTTGATACCAATAATGATTTTTAACGGCATACACAAACGCTTTGTAGGCCTCATTGTTCAACTGCACTCCGCAGTATTGAATCTTTTGTACGTCCTCTAAAACACAGAAATATTTAAAAAACATACAATTACTTGTAAAAAAATAAGAGATAAATTTGCTTGCAACAAAATTACAGAGACCTGTAAAACTAATTAAAGCAACCAACCTCTAAAATCTATGTCGAGACCACTAAATTCAAGTTCTACTCCTTGTAAAGCCTCACTAAGAGTCTCATGATAATGAGATATGGTTTCCTTCGTGCCTTTACAAAACGGCAACGAAGAATACACATACGTCTCTTGCCTGTTGTGGTACGGTCCAACCGTATTCATCCACAAAACAACTTCTTCGTGTTCTTCGTACTAAATGAGGAAAACATTTTTTAAATCTGCCGAAATATTACTGCCGTTATTGTGACTTACTATGTGGTTGTGTTCATCAGTTAACGCCCCCATAACAAGACACAAAAAAAGAAATTTTCCTAACGCACCCATTTTGCGTTCAATTATCACTAACACATAAACACTCGCGTACACAACCGGCGCAAAGCTTTTTTATAAATTCTTCCTATTTAACTGAGCGATTATGCGTTTAAGTACACATCTTCACACACGTAGACAACACTAAATTTGACAGCTAGTTGCGGCGTTGCCACTTTTCGCGATGCAACAAATACGAGGTCACGTCAAGAAATTTTAATCTGTTACTTATTTAATTAATTAATAATAATTAATAATCAATGGCAGACTGGCTACGTGAATAACGCGCAAATATTCGAAAGGACCGCAAATTCTTGAAAAACTAACTGTCGTAGAGATCATTCAGGAGGTCATGTCCCATACAATAGTGCGCAGAAATGATAAAATTCGTTTTAACAAAATAAATACAGTCCTGAAAATATCGTTCTTTGTTGACGTTTTGCTTTGACAGATTCGCTATTTTCGTGCTTTTGATTATTAAATGATATTAACATTATTTGATAATTTAAATAACAATCAGCCTTTTTTAACGCAATTTGAGTATTTTTATTATACTGAGGTTAGTACAAACAACATTTTAATTTAAAATCGTTTTTAAACGAAAATTTTATTTTTAGGTTAAACTACTGTGTGCATCACTAAATCTTTTTTTACATCTATTTGACGAAAACGTTTATTATTTTATTGTGGTAGGTAATGCATAAACAAATTAATTTAACATCGTTTTTTAAACAAACAATATTTTTTACAGTTAAAATTCATTACTAATATGAATAACCGTAAAGTAGTTCATAGTCAAGGACGACAAATAATTTATAATGTCATTCAATATATTATGAATAAAGAAAAATGCAAAGGAAATATGGAAATATTTTGTATGCAAAAGTGTCATCTGCAACTGGAGTTTCTTATAAAACTGTTATAAGAATAATGAAGGAAGGAGCTGAAAATCCTCAACAAGCCAAGTTTTCTACTCCCAGGAAAACTATTAAAATGCCATCCCCAAAAACTACAACAAGCCAATTTGAAGAAGATGTTATTAGGCGTATAATTCATTCTTATGCGACTATACATAAAAGGCGACCTACAATGAAAACTGTGTATGAAGCGATGAAAAAAGATCATGGCTTTTCTGGATCGCTTTCATCATTTCGAATTGTAGTACATAGGATTGGTTTTAGGTGGAGAAAATCCCCATGTAATAAGCAAATACTTGTTGAAAAAAGTGATATTCGAGGTAAACGAGTTATGTTCTTAAGAAACCTTATAAAATATAAAGAAGAAGGAAGAAATATTGTTTATACGGATGAAACTTACATCCATAGTTCACATACCGTTCCTAAATGTTGGGACGATGGAAGTACTAACGGTTTAAAGACCCCAGTGTCTAAAGGACAACGATTAATTATTGTTCACGCTGGCGGTGCAAGAGGTTTTGTTACGAGGGCCTTATTAATATTTAAATCTGGCCTTAAAACTGGAGATTATCACGATGACATGAATCACAAAAATTATTTGAAATGGTTAAATGAAAAATTAATTCCAAATCTAGAAAAAAATAGCGTTTTGGTTATTGACAACGCTTCGTATCATAACGTTAGTATTTTAAAATGCCCTACGTCTTCATGGAGAAAAGGTGCTATGCAGCAATGGTTATCAGAAAGAAGTATAATATGGCAAATCAGAGATACAAAAATGGATCTGTATAATATAATTAAATTACACAAGCCACGTAATAAAAATTATGTAGCCGATAAACTTTTAGCCGAACATGGCCACGTTGTATTACGGTTACCACCATATCACCCAGAATTGAACCCTATTGAGAAAATTTGGGCGTTGGTAAAAGAATCGTGTTGCCGCACGAAATACCACATTTAAAATGGACGATGTCCGAAGATTGACTGAAGAAGAATTTAATAAAGTCACAATAGAAGATTGGCAAAATATTTGTCGCCATGTAGAAGCCACAGAAAAAGAATATATAGAAAAGGAATATATTATGGATGATGTAGATGAACTCATTATTAGAGTAAATTACGAAGATGAAAGTGACAGTTCAGATTATCTGTCTTCGGAAGATGAAGAAGATGATGAAGAGTTCAATTTAGAATGTGAGCCCATCTTGTAAAGATAAAAATAAAAAAAATCAATTACTCGGCTAATAAAATTTACTTCAATGTGCGATTACTCACTTTCTTGTTCGTTATTATTTTATTATAATAAAAATAATTTGTTTTACTTGTACAATAGTATTTGCTTGTACTATAATAATAAAGTTTTACAATAAATTACATTCCTATAGTAATCATTTAATTTTTCTATAATTAGTTTTTCTTTTCTATAATTATAATGAAAATAATGTTCAAGTCAGATTTTTTAAATTTTCGCGCCAAGCTGATGTTTTCATTTAACATTTATTCTTATGTATTTTGCCCGTTTCGCGCATTGTATGAGACTTAAGCTTCTGAACGAACTCTAACAGGTTTTGCTCAAGAGCGGTCATATCACTAATTTATAGTGAAGGGGGGGGGGAGCATTTCTGAAAATAACCGCAATAGTAAAAAATATGTATTTTCTTATCTTATCTGTCTACCACTTGAGCGCATGAATAGATTAACGAGATTTTCACGGCATAAAAATGCAACTTTCGGTGTATTTTGTAATTCACTCGAAAATTTCCCATTTAGTTACATTCACTGATAGGCAGCTCTTCATTATTCACACAAATTAAAAAGTTCGGAAATACTGCAGAATAAAAGAGCTAATATTTTTAAGTAATTTTATTGGCTACTAAATTAATTTTAGATTTTGCTTTATCAAAAATTTGACTGTAAGGCTTTTCCAACTCACTTTGTGTGTGCGGAATCCGACAAATTCTTCTCACTTTTGGCGACAGTAATATAACATTTTGAACAAGACCGTAACAACTCGAGGTAAACCAATATAGGGTGATGCACTGAAAAGAATAAAATTGAAGTGGTTTTTAATTATTAATGTTAACTTACGGAAGGAACGTAGGCGGCTATGGGTATAACGAGAATACAAACACCTCTAAAAAAATTTAAAACATATCGTTGTAATTTTGTAGGTTCTTCCACCTTTGATAAAGCCTGAATCTACAAAAACACAGAGTGAGATATATCAGAAATCTAAATTCGTAGTTTATACCTCAACGATTGATAAATTTATAAGTCCCATTGCGATAGGAAGGATGAGCAACGGATCAGGTTGTGTTAAATTGCTAAACCAGGCAAAACCTTCTGTCGATAACTCTACAAGCGTCGCGTAAGCATTCCCATCTGCGTTTGGTAACATATAGGTCAAATTTCTTAGAGCTATAGAAACACTAACCCACATAGGAATTTGAAACCACAACAAAATCCAGGCCTTTGCCGGATGACAATTGTCTCTAACTACTAAGGTATTCCACTGCTGTTTCAACTGAAATAATTTGTTGTTAATAAGTCTGTGCTGTGAGTCTCCTGTAACCGACCGAATATTTAAACCGAAGATTTGCGGTCTTGTTATCCCATTTGAGCATTTTCACTGCCACATCGGTTTCCACTTTCAGTTCTTTCGCGATGTCCTCGAGTTCGCCACGCAGATTAGTAACTTTTCCTAGTATGTAGTGCTGATAAATTGCCAAAGGAGCTGTAACGGCCGTCCTCAATACAACGGTGGTACATATTATCGTTGCCCACCATGGTAAACCACTAACGTCGTGCAAATTTACAACTAAATTTTGTACAAACTCAACTGGTGCGCTTTCTGATAATACTTTAAAAATTCCGCTTTCGGGTCTCACGATTGGTTCGATTGAGGGTTGCGAAGAAAAGTTATGTTTCTGAAATTGTACGAAAGAGTTTCTATTTTTATCGCCATAATTTGACGTACAACTGCACAAATAAAGACTTCTGCTTGGATAAAAACGCGCACATTTAGCAATTTTAAACATATTTACTTTGTTGTTATGTTTTGAGGTTAAAATTATGTAAACGTCAAAACTTAGGTTATGATTTCCGAGCAGTGGCTTTCAAATTTCTCACAGTGGGGTCCTATGTGCTGTCAGTAGGGCACAAGAAAAAAATAATTGTCGAGTGAAAATGAAAAAAATAATTTAAATAAATTATTTTAATAATTAAATTGATATTAGTGCCATAACGAGACGCTACTGTATTTTACTTACGAAAGTAGCAAAAAAGTTATTTTTATCGATGACACTTGAAATGTTAAAAATTCAAAAACACTCCTCCTTAAAAATCGAAAGTCAACGATTTCTGCACAATATTGGTATGATGATACGCCAATGATTTCGAAATTGGACTTGCACTGCTTGCACATAACCCAAAACATAAATGTCACTTCGATTTTAGTTTTCATTTGCCCGAAAGTTTAGCAAGAAATATTGTAACCTAGCTGTAAAATGTGTTGATAATTTTGACACAAAATAGGTCATTGATGTGTGGGTGGACGTTTGTAAATAAAATTGCTTTCAGTTAAATTTTTTGTGGTGATTGTGGTAAAAAAATGGGCAGTCTGCTGAGTGCCCAGTTGTATCCAAAACAGGTAGTTGAAAATGTGCGTCACTTCGTCACAGGCCAAAAACGTAAAAGAGATGACAGTGACGATGAAGAGGAAGTGAAGAAGGTCATAGATTTGGTGATGCACACCCCCAAAAGGTGAGTAACTGAATTTTCTTTCGATTGTAACTTTACAAGCCTCTCGTAGAAAAAAGTTGGTGACTACGGCTCAATATATCTACCAGGCATTGTTTGAAGAAGGCAAAAATTCCGACGTAACTGTGGAAGCTTTAGGACATGAATTTAATTTACACAAAATTTATTTATCTCAAAGTCCATATTTTGCTAGCATGTTTGGTGGATCGTGGTTGGAAGCTAATAAAAATTACATCGATATTGATATAGTTGATCCTCAAATTACGCTGGAATGTAAGTTCATTGTCCGACAGAAATATGTTACTTACCAATATATTTTTTTAGCTTTTAAAATAGTATTGGGATCCTTGTATAACGATGAGGTTACACTCAATCCAAATCAAATTGTATCAATTTTAGCCACTGCCACAATGTTGCAGTTGGATGGAATTATTGATAAGTGTAGAGAAGTCATGGTGGAAACTATTAATCCCAAGGTAAAATCCCTGATTTATTAATATTAGATTCATGTTCATCAATAAGGGCAAATTCACCCTTGCATGGGGTTATTAAAATATCTATTTTACTTAGATCTTGGTTTGGGTATCATACCTGTCGCTTGAGCAGACACGAATTTTCAAAAACCGATTCACCATGTTATTTCCATAATAAGTTTGCCAAATTTTGTAAAAAACAGATTGCTTATCAAAAATCTGTATGCACAGTCTGGCCTAGATTAAAACAATTGGGGCAGAACATAAAACATGCTTGTTTATTAAAAAAATATTTTATAATTTTATACCGCAATACGCGGCCTTCCGGTTCTCAAACGCCCAGTATCTCTGTCAAGAGCATCCTCTTCCTCAACTTGATATGAATGTTTTGATCCCGTTTCATATGCAGTCGTTCCATGATCTTGGTCCACCTCTTTTTCGTCTCTCAGAAGGCTTACATTTCCAGATCTTCTTGGGCTATCTCTGTTCATTCATTCTGAGTACGTGGCCGAACCATTTCAAACCAAATCAAAATAATCCATCTCCACAGCTTGAATCTTTCTTCTTATATCCTCCTTCAAAACCCATGCTTCACTTCCATAGCATAGCACCGACCCTACCATTGTTTTCCTAATGTGTTTTTTTGTTTTTTGTAAAATGTGTCTATTCTACCACACTGAGTTTAGTGCTCCTATCGCCCTCCGACTGTTCTCTATTTTAGTTTTTATATCCTCATTACCGATCCCATCTGTTGTTACGATCGTACTCAGATACTTAAATTGCTGTACCTGATTTATCTGTTCTGTATCACTGATTAATATTTGGAAGCATGCCACGCTATTGCTCGCTAGGTACTCCGTTTTCCCAATATTTACTGTTAGCTAGATCGTATGCTTTTCGTGCTATGATTACCTGGTAATCAATTTAGTGTAAAGAGGTATTCATCTCCTATGAGTAAGCCCATGCCCTTAACCCTTCTTCTCCATTCATCCAGTACGATCTCCAGATAAGTCTTGAAAAGCAGTGAGGAGAGATTACATCCTTGTTTTAAACCTTTGGAGGGGGTAAACGCCTGCGATATCTGTTTTCCATTCCTTACATGTGCTTTGTTGTCTTTGGACATTTCTCAGATAATATTAATCAGTTGTGGGTTTATGTTTGGCTTCTCCAGTGCCATCCACAGCCGTGCCTCCAGGAATGGAATCGAATGCCTTCTGTAGGTCTATAAAGGCTAAATGAGTTTCTTTTCCTACTGATATTCTTGTTGTTGTAATCTTGTTCTTGCATTAGCAAAGTAGATAGGATTTTGCCATAGAGCAGCGACGGCGCCAGCATTTTTGAAATGAGTGGGCACAAATTGGGCCCAATATATTTGGGGTGGGCAAAAGCACACAAAATTTATAAATAAACTTAAAACAATACATTTTTGAAATAAGAATCTAAACAAATTTGGGTGAGCACTTGGGTGGGAACTCCAATCACTTGCCCACCCCTGGTACCGTCACTGCACCTGTATGCTTTAAACCACATTGCTGCTTGGTTGTATTCCATAATCAAGTTACTGAGTCAACAAATTTTGAGTGCACTGGAGGGCATTCCATGCCCCCCAGACCCCCCGGTTTGAAAATCAAACAGTATGTGCGTATAATTTTTGAGTAATTTCATTAAACAAGAAGCTTTTACTCATTAAAAACCAATTACATTTCCACCGGAGCATCTGAGGGTTTAATTTCATTGAATAAATATCTAAATATCTTTCACTCTTTCTAAAGGGTGTTTCATATTCTTTGAACGATTTGGTTCTGCAAGAGTGGGAGTTCTTAATTTAATCATATTCATAAAAAAATATAGCCATAAACTGTTTGTTACTGAAACCGGGGGGTCTGGGGGGCATGGAATGCCCTTCAGTACATCTTTTATTTATTGACTCAATAACTTGATAATGGAATATAATTTAACCCAATTACTGACGTACCCTGAACCCCCAGGTTTCAGAAGCCGAAAGTTTGCTCACGTATTTTTGGATTAATTTTATCCAAAAAAAAACTTACTCTTTCACAGCCTTTACATCCGAGAGTCTGGCGCAGTAACTTGATTATGGAATACAACTTAACACAATTATTGATGTACTGGAGGGCATTCCATGTCCCCCAGAACCCTCGGTTTGAAAAACACAAAGTTTCTCAATCGCTTCTCTTACAATTAGTGGGATACTGGAAGGTATTTTATAATCCACAGACCCACTGGTATGTACCGCCGCGACCTAAAAATGTATTTGATTCTGAAAGAGTGAAAGATCTATTTATTTTTGAAAAGATCTTGTTTGTCAAATCGGGGGGTTTGGGGGCATGGAATGCTCTCTAGTGTACTCGTAATTTGTTGATTCAGAAATTGATTATGGAATATAACTGAATACAATTAATTTCATGCCCAAAAGTTTTACAAAAACACAAAGATTCTAAATTAGGGGGTGTCCATTAATTACGTGAGATGATTTTGGGGATTTTTAGACCCCCCCTCCCCCCTTGGTGAAATGTCGTGATATTTGCCTCCCCCCTTCTAATCTTTTTTAAAATGCATATTTTTAGTGTAAATACATTAATCTGTGCTTGATTGCGTTGGATTTTTAAAAAAACATAATTTGATTAATTATTTTTATTTAAGAATAGCTAGCACAAAAAAATTACGTGATATTTTCCAAGACCTCCCTCTCCCCCACGTGAGATTTGGTGAGCTTCGGCTCCACCCCCTCCCCCCTTTAAACGCCTCACGTAATTAATGGACGCCCCCTTACTTCATACAATTAATTACAGGAAGTCATTTTATATTTCATCAGGTGGGTCCTGATGGGACCCGACCTTTTTATTTTTCCAACCGAGGGGGTATATTTGTATTAAGTCGTATTCCATAATTAAATTGATGTGGGAAGGTCCATTGGAGGGTATTTCATACCCTCAATTCCTCTGGTGTAAATGTTCTGAAAGACTAAAAGTTCCTTGTTTAATAAAATTAATCAAAAAATATGCACACAAACTGTTTGTTGTTCAAACCGGGGGGTCTGGGAGGCATGAAATGCCCTCCAGTGCAGTTTAAATTTGTTGACCTAGTAACTTCATTATGGAATACAACTTAACACAATTACAGATGTACTAGAGGGTATTTTATGCCCTGTGTCTTACTATTTTTAAATAAGCACCTAAAACATTTGGGTGGGCACTCCAATGAACAGGGTGGGCAAGTGCCCACTCTGGCGCCGTCACTGCCATATAGCCTGCTGAAGGTGCTATTAATGCTTAGACCTCGATAGTTGTTCGGGTCTTTTCTCGATCCTTTTTTGTAGATTGAAATGATATGGGACTCCTTCCATTGCTCTGATATTTTATTCTGTGTCAGACATTTATTAAAATGTGTTAGCAGTTTATCTATCAGATGTGGGCCACCGTATTTTAGTAATTCAGCCAGAATATCGCCCGGCCCTGTTGCTCTCCCATTTCTCATTCTTCTCAGACAAGTTGTTAGTATGTCTCTGGTTATTTTCACATCCGTATCTGTATTCACTGCTATATTTTCTTCGTCATTGTATTGCTGTCTGTTTTCCACCGGGATTACAACTGTGTAGTTGTAATCAGGGTTGCATTTCTACTATTATCTTCCCTTTTGATGTTTTTAAGAATCTCCAAACCTCTGAGGATTGTTTCGCCGAAATGACCTACAACACAATCTTGATTTTTGTTCCTGCTCTGGCGTTCATGTCACCAGTAATTATTGGTTGTTTTTTAATTTTAATAATAACAGATATTACAAAAAAAAACTATTATAAATATTATGTTATTCTAACTGCCTAATTGATTTTTAGAGCGTAATGAATTATTATAATGCAGCTTGTCAATATGGTGATAAAAAGCTTCTAGAAACTTGTACAAATTGGTTTTTGATTAATTTAATGACGTTTCACTATTATGGACCACTTTCGAATTTACGGACGATTCCAATTTCCCTAATGACCAAATTGGTGGCTCATCCCAATTTGTTTGTTGTGCAAACCGAATTTTCTCTGTACGTCATGTTGAAATTTTGGATGTTTACGCACGTTCATTCGGATTTAAGCGATCATCCCAGCATCAAAGATATCAACTCATTTTATTCGTCAAGAGTGGGTGTGTATTCTATAAAAAGTATCGGACTGTATTTTTAATTTATACTATTTCAGACGAAAAGCCATTCTTGTTGAGCGATCATGGTAGAAAGTTTATACCAGCGTTTGAAGGTTTGCGTCTTCATAATTTAATATCACATCACATAGACGTGGAAACGATTCAACGTGATAATATTATTCCACGGAGTTGGTTAAACCCGGTAGTTTTAACGCAGTGGAAGGTTATGCTGAAGGTTAACCAGAACGAAGATAAAGGTCCATCTGCAGAGCTGATTGATAATTTATTTTATAACAAAAGTTTAAGATGTGGAAGAATTTTGCCTGAAAAGGATCGGCACATGTGGAGATGGACTGGTTTTCATTATGGAATGGATTTACTTATGGTTACCGATGGGTCTACTTTATCTATTAAACGAAACCATCGGCCCGAATTTGAGCAGCTACTGAGTTTTCAATCCGTTCGGCGATTAGCAATAAGGTGAGTTAAAATCTTTCATCAGACGAGACCACACCAGTGGTTAATTCTTTCATAATTCTTGTTTGAAATGAAATAAATTAATATTTAACATCCAAACACAGCATAAGTGAGAAATATTGGATACTTTATTTTTATTTAGTAATATATTTAATCCAGTCAAGGTAAAACTAAAAATCGGTCAACCTGGAAATAATTAGGGGGAACGATTTTTTTGTTTTAAACTCAGGAGGGGGTGTTTATTGTTTTTCAAATAACTAACTAAATAAATAACTCGCTTATTTTCAACTTTAGAGTAAAAATGATAATAACCAAAGTCGTGAGAAATGTAATTCCCCACAAGTTTGGTTCATATTATTTTTACCCTAGGATTGATATTTGTAGAGTTAGACTGAAAATAGGGGTGATAAACGTTTTTCTCAATTATCTCGTTTATTCTAAAAATGGTAATGCGTAAATAGGTAGAGAATTTTCCATTACCAAACACCTCCTGAGTTTAAAACAAAAAAATCGCTTCTCCTAATTTGACTTGACTAATTTTTTACTTTGAAGGACTTGAAAGAATTATCTATAAGTGCGGCATTCTGTACAGTTGGCTATGACGAATGCTATTTTTCTTTTATTAGAGTGACTGTGGCAAATTTAAATGAACAGAGGCAAGTAACCAAAACGCAAACTACAGGAATAAAAAACTTTCTGTTAGCAAAATCGGAAGAGGTGCACCTAATGACGTTTGATAAGGAAATAACGTTTCCGTTAATTATATCGGCGAACATTTTATTCACTTCGCTTGAAGAAGGTAACACCGTCCCGTCGCCTGAGTTGCTGCAAACTCAACAATAAATTTTTAATACGAAGATTGTGATATACAGTGATCAAAAACAAATTTCTTTAATTTATTTATGTATTTATGGAACTTACGGTGATTTTATTTCCCTCCCTGTGACAATGATTGAAGAAAAAATGTTAAGTGCTTAAGTTATTTTTATATGGTAAATTAGGTTTTCTCTTGGTGCATTTACTTACTTATTAGATTATTTGAGAGAGCCAGACAGGAGGTGATTTTTTTTATTTACACGAATAGGCAGCATGGGTACATAATCATCGCCACCTCAATTAATCTCAAGTATAAATTGTATTATTGTATATTTATGGGATTTTTAAGTGTTGGGAATTGAAAATTTAATGTTACCTCCATCAAAAACTTTATTTATATTTTTAACTAACTGTGATCTAAACTTGCACTTCTTTCCTTTTATTGCATAAGATTGTGAGAATAAGAGAAACTTTTTATTTTATTATACACTTTATTATTATTATTATTGTAACTAGACGTAGTTAGGACACATATCCTCCAGAGTGTAAGAAGGTAAACTTGTGGATATCTTCAAATTTTTATAAAAATAATTTTATAAAATAGTCTCAACACTCTGTATTATTATTCCTCGTTTTACTAAAAATACTAATTCGTACCTACTAAATTGTCGGCAACCTGGAATAATTCAAAAATTGTAAAATATTTTTGTTACCATTTTATTTCCTTTTGTTACCAAAGCTTATCGAAACAGTTTGAGCTTTTTAGTCAGCCTTACGTCTCATTTGTGTTATTTTGAGACAAAATTTTTCATTATATTTACCTAAAGTGCCATTGTATATGTTTTAATTTATTATTGTTACCATTTTGGAAAACCAAAATTTTTGTGCTGGTTGCTTTTAAGAATGGGAAAAGGGATAAGGTTATTTATTTCAAATTTTTGAATTAAAGTGAAACCCACATAATTTTAGGTTGTAAGTGCTCTTATTAATGACCTAGTCAGCAGACTTGCTTTAAATATTTAATATTGAATGGAAAAATAAAATTATTGTAATACTTTCGCTTTTTTCATTACAAAAAATGTTTCCGAGCAGATGCAATTATTTCACGTCAAACAAAGATAATATCGTATATTGATTAGGTAATTCTAAAAAAATTCACCATGGATAGGTTAAAAATGTTGTTTCGACATACGCAGATTTGAAAGCGTACTCTTTACTATTAAGAAACATGAATCCATCCTTCAAATATAATTTCCACGTTTGAAGTGTCCTTTTATATGGTTTAATGACTTTTTCGTATTGACAAATAATGATGTTATCCGAATCAAATAGTTCGTCAGTACCTTCTATGCTTACATCGTCGTCCGAATTCAAAGGAGGTTCACCGTCATCTTCATTATCATTATCAAGTTCATTATCATTTCGTAAACTTAGAATATCGTCATCCCAGACATCGTCACACGAAATATCACTAACATGTATATTTTCATCTACTTCATTAGTATTCTGCTCTACATCATCATCATCATCAGTTAGATTTAGTACATCTTCAAAATCATCACTATCATCTGTGTCATCATCAACACCCCCGTCACTTTGTATAATTTTATCGAAAGGTTTTAAATTGTCTTGGCCGACAGGTGGTGGAAGTTGACGGAGATTTGAATTTGGCATATTTTGCAATTTCATGTAACGTCTATTTGTCGTGCTTTGTGGAACTACACCACATGGTGTATTCCAAATACTGGCAATATCCTCGGTGGCTTGGTTTTGCACCATTTCTGTAAATTCAGATTCAGAAGGGTTCGTAGTCAAAATTTGCTGAGTATTTGCATATTGGTCAGAAGGCTGTTGAACAATTACATTTTGGTGCCTTCCGTTAGTCGTTCTCGTAACTGGTAAACGAACAGTGGAATTTTGAGCTTGTGGAATATAATGACGATTTCCAACAATCAAATTACTATTAGGAATGTGATGTTGCAGAATAGGTAAACGAACAGTGGAATTTTGAGCTCTTGGAATATAATGACGATTTCCAACAATCGAATTACTATTAGGAATGTGATGTCGCAGAATAGGTAAACGAACAGTGGGATTTTGAGCTCTTGGAATATAATGACGATTTCCAACAATCGAATTACTATTAGGAATGTGATGTTGCAGAATAGGTAAACGAACAGTGGGATTTTGAGCTCTTGGAATATAATGACGATTTCCAACAATTAAATTACTATTAGGAATGTGATGTTGCAGAATAGGTAAACGAACAGTGGGATTTTGAGCTCTTGGAATATAATGACGATTTCCAACAATTAAATTACTATTAGGAATGTGATGTCGCAGAATAGTTGGCCTAGCGGGCAAATAAATATTTGAAAATTGTTGGCCGCTAACTTGATTTAACATTCGAGGTTGTTGACTTAACGGAAAGCCAGGATTGTTTACAAAGTAGACATAATCAGGCGGATTTCTCATTCGAACCTGTTGAAAAATGTTCGGAACAGGATTTCTGATGTATTGAACATGTTCTTGTGGCGACTTCACTACATGATTAACTGGTAATGGTATTAACTTGTAAAAATAATTTGGAGTTGTTGCTGGTCTCGGTAGAATCAAATGTTGATTTTGTACATTCTTGGAAGCGATTTGACGTGGAACCTGGTTATTCACTTGACGAACTTGAGGTCTAACTGCAGGTTCTTGTGTAGGGTTTACTTTCACGGGAAGAATGTTTTTAACTATTGGTGTTGAAGCTTTTTGATTAATCGTATTTTTAACTTCAATTTTCTCTACAGCTTTCGTCTCTAACAACTTTTCTTTCCACAAACCTTTAAAGTCTTGCAAAGTTATCTCGTCCAGACCTTCGTCAAGAAAATGTTTTCGGACATTTTCCATCACATCGTTTATAACAAATTCGCATAAATTAAACATTCCCGTTTTACACGTCGGAAAACTCATTTTTACGTTTGTGTTCTACAGATGTTCGAACCAAATAATCAAAATAAAATAATATTCAGGTTGGAACGATTGCACCGACTGAAGATAAAAACAAATTAATATTTTCACTCACTTAAATTTTTGCTCGTACTGGATGCACCTGTGGGATTCACATCATATTCTTATAAGGAGTATCAACTTGATAACATTTATAGTGACACTTTGTTGTCGCGCCATCTATTGATAATTAATTTGATTAATACAAAACGTATATTTGTCAAATTTAGTGGATTTTTTGTTTTTTCATGTTTCATGGGGTGGGGAGTTACCCTGTATTCGCCATTGTGTTCCTTAAATCGGTAAGTGCAGCTTACGTTAAGGAAAGTATGCATCAGGCCCGTGTGCAGCATTTTTCATGGGGGGGGGGGGTACAAAAAATTTATTAAAAAAATTATATCAATTTTTCAAATACATAAAAATATGTTTACATTAATAAGTTAATGTGCGTTGGGATTGGGGAAATCTTCAAAAGACTCCACCCAGATGGTTTGGGTGGTAGTGTCGGATTTTTACCGACTAAAATCCCACTCCGTTGAGGTGCCGGAAACCGCTTGCGCATTTCTTCCGCACGCCTCCTGCCCGTCTTTCTTCCGCCCTTTCGGGAGTTTTTTCCTCTTGCCTTCTCAGATCGTTATGGGCTTTAGTCTTGGTGGAGATTATTTCCACTAGTATCTTCTCTATGGTCTTCCACGGTTCGTCGCTACCGAGCATCAGATTCACGATGTTATATGAACTTAGTTTTGTCCCCAACTGTGTTAGGGCAGTGAGCCTTAATTCCGACCATTTGGCGCAGTGGAAGATGGTGTGTTCCGCGTTGTCCAACTCCCCGCAGAACTGACAGTTCTCGTTTTGTACTTGGCATCGCGCCTTAAGGTGGATTGGCAAGAGGGACGTGATAACTAGTACTGCATCGATGGAGACTGTCTTGTACGATCTACAGATTCTCAGGGTTGTCAGTAGTTGTCTCTAAGTTCTCTTTTCTGGTGTAGTAACCCATACTGGCGCTGTATAAAGTGTAATGGAATCCGCCACTGAGCTCAGGAGCCTCCTCTTGATCTCACATTGGGTATAATTCTCTGAAGGGCCTCTGTTTGCGCCGCTGCTTTCTTAGCCACTCTTTTTATATGGGGTTTGTAGGACAGGTCCCTGTCCACATCCATTCCGAACACCCTATCTTGATCGTTTGCCTCGATGATCTGTCCGTTCACCAGGAAGTGTACTGGTCGCATCCAGATGCTTCAATGATTTCTCCTCGACCAGTAACTGTCTTTGGTGGAAATAGTTCGACACAATGTTGATGAGGTAAGATGGTATCTCCCTTCTCTCCAGCTCGAACATCACCAGATCCCACCTGGCCGAGTTGAATGCATTTCGAACGTCTAGTGCGACCAAGGTCACATATCGTCTAGTCCTCCGAAACCCCCCTCGCCGCTGCGATTTAACGGACCACGTCGTTCATCGCATTCACAGTGGACCTTTCTCCACGGAAGCCAAACTGTCTGTCAAATAGATCGCCCCCCCAGTCCTGTCTATCTCCCGCTGTAGTCGGTGCAGGATCATGCGCTTGAACAGTTTGCCCACGTGGTCCAGTAGGCAGGTAGGCACTTCGTTCGGTCCCGAAGCCTTGTTACAGGACATCTTTTTAGCTGCAGCCAATAGTTCGACTTCGCCGAACAGTGGGACCCCTCCTTCCATCTGGGAGGTACGGGAAAGAAGATCTGGATGATTGACTTGAGTTTTGTTTCAGTCAGACCTGGGATCGCTAGTCTTCCCATCTTTCAGGTCACTATTTGATAGGCTCCTCCCCAATAAGTTTCTCTATTTTTCTCATCCTTTAGTTTGGACCAAACGGGCCTCTTCGCATTGATCATGCCGTGTCGTTCTGAGCAGTCTCTGATATTTTCTTCTGGCTCTGAGGCTGGATCTTCTGGCAAGGGTCACGTCTTTGGACACCAGTCATTGGGCACGGGGTGTGGTGCATACGTACGAAAAATCTGGACGGTCACGAAAGAAAAATTACTTAGTAGTTGCTTATTGTAGAATCCTAGGACTTGATCCGTTATCTGTTTATCACTGACGCCCATGGATGAATTAACAATAGATAATTTTAAATAAAACATCACTAGCTAGGTTCCACATGACATGAAACAGAACGATTTCGAAGTGAGTAGATCTTTAAAACTCAAAAATCATAGATCTTAGTAACGGAAATCTCGTTAATCTGTTCATACGCGTCAGTGGAAAGATTGATAACGGATAAGGTCTGAAATATCAAACGACACATATTTTTCACAAACAAACTAAGGATTAACGAACAAATAATTTTCGACTACCATAATCCATGATATTTGAGTTGGGGCGGCCTTCTGGGATGTTTTTACCAAATGGGTGAGCTCAGATATCTTCAGTCTTTCTAGATCCGTCATTTTCACGATCGGTCGCGCTTCAGGAATGTTTTTATTATCAAATTTTGTTAACCAATTTCATGAATTTTTCATCAATATGATGAACCATATTTTCAGTGTGTTACCATTAAGGGGTCGTCCTTTAATCACGTCAGGTTTTTTTATGCCATTTTTTGATCCCCTCACCAGTTTGGTGATACGTCGTGAGGTTTCCCCCTTCCCAACACCCCCAAGTAACGAAAACATTGTCATAACAAACAAAATCAGTGGTGATTTTTTTATTAAAATATCTCTCGTTAATCCATTCATGCGCATTAGCGGTAGACAGAAAAAACGGATAAGGTTTGAAATTTCAAATAAATATTTGAATTGTAAATACCAGCGCATGCCCTAAACTGGCATTAGATTCGTCAAGGGCAGTTGAGTTAATATTAGCAATTCAATCTTTACGGTCGTCAAGATCCCTTAAATGCCCCCCCCCCCCTTCATTAGATCTACCTTGGGCTTCTTGCTTGGATTTTTGCAAATTGCATTGGAAAATTTTGAAAAATTTTTCAGAAAATTTGTTATCCGATTTCAAAATTTTGAATTTTTTTTATTTATCTTTATCCGCCCCCTTTTCCCCTATTCTACAGTTTATTTCTTACGGGTTCCAAATTTTGAATAAAAGAATAAAACTAATAATTAAGTCCGTTCGTCAAACGCTTTATAATCAGAAGCTCGTTAATCCTTTCACGACTTGCGCGACTGTGTTCAGTCCCTTAGAAAAAATCAAAAATTTTTAGGGCTCCAGAAAGAACTTTTTACGATAAAATCGTCACGACCAGATGCCAATTGTTTGGGGGAGGGGCTAAAGAAAACTACAATCACCTTTTTTGCTTCTGCTCTTCTATTTCATAATTTTTTCCAAAAACATACTAAATTAAGGATTTTAATATTAAGAGCTTCCGTGCATCAAACTGCAAGTCACAACTTTAATTATTAATCCAATTGTTACAATTCAGTGACTTCGTGCTTCTGGTCAGTATTATAAAACTTCTAATTACCCTATACACAAATACGATTGCGCCATCTTCCGACCACATAGGTCTTCATTGTTATTATTGTCCGACATAACCTATTTAATCTACTCTTCCAAATTTTTTTGGTAAATTCTATTTATTTTCAACAAAATTTGTTGCTCGGAAATTTTGTAATTTTACTAACGCAATTATTATATACAAAGTGATTTAATAAAGCGGATCAATTGAACAACCGGTCGTTTGTGGGTGAGTAAAAAAAATATGGCACATTAATATGCTTGATTGCGTGGTAGTGAAGTAGGACCAATTTTGCTATTTCTAAAAATTATTTACGACCTAAATCTTGAATTGCGGTTTTGAAAAAAATGAGCTGGATTTACTAGGGTTAAAAATTGCTTGAGGGTAATTTCATTAATTGTAGATGGCATTGGTATTTACCTTATTTACATTTATCGATTTTACGGTTCGTTATATGGGGTGCTTCGTTATTTGAACCACAGGAGAGGTAAAAATAGCTTTCACTGCACTGCGAGATTGTAATGCGAACATGGAACCAAATCACCACCTCAGATCAGGACCGGCTATTAAATATTTTGACGTTTGAATATTGACAAAAACTGGAGAAGATCTAATGCAACGATGCGCAACGGTTTCTATTCAAGGCCAAGTTTTAAGGCAGTAAGGCAAAACTTGGCTTTATATGTTGAAAAACATACGGTTTTGTTGAGCCCCGCGAGCTTCTAAGAACACCACTATTGTATCTACAAAAGTGCGATTTTTACACGGAATTTGCTTTTGCTTCGCTTTTTGCTTTAACTTTTAAATTATACTTTATAGCCTGACAAAATCCTATGCATATTATGATGACGAGAGTGTTTTGGAAATGACGAGGTATCGAGCAGTTTAAATTTAGCAATATTGTAGGTACATAGTTGGTATTCCTCTTTTGTCATTATGTCTGTATAGGGTAGTCTAATTGAAATTTTATTATTATTTCAGGTTTAATGCAATAGTGGTCTAGTGCGAGATTTTAAATTGACTTTTGAGTACAAAAATGACTCGCGGTAACCAACGTGAATTGGCCAGAAGTAAAAATCAAAAGAAACAGCAGGAAAACGCAAAGAAAAAGGGTACAGGCAGCGACGGTTTGACTCTGGAACAGCGCAAACATCGGGACGCTGAAATGATGCGAGAGAAACAAAAGAAGAAAGAGGAAACGGCTGACAAGGTGGCAACTACTAGCGGAACCAGCAAATAGTCGGAAACAAAAATTACGTGATTTGACATTATTTGATTATTATTGTTGGAAAAAGTAATAACCCTTGAAATATTGTACAATTAATTTTTTTGTGTACTAATGAGTTTTTGTGTAGTAAACTTGGGAGCTACCAAATAAACGTATTTGTAATTTATATGCAAGATTCGTTGATTAAGAATGTACAAGTTGAGCAATAAGCTATGAAAAATTCAGATTAAGGACGCACGACCTATACATTTTTTAATACTTTGGATGCCCTTAGCCGCAGTTTTGAATTCTTAAGAAAAATTGCTCTTTTTCTTGATTTATTACAAGCTGATGGTAAAAAGGTTTGATGTATCATAAAACTGTTGTTAAATTAGAATTTGCTGTGTATATATTTTTCTATTAATCTTAAAATCAATTTTAACTATCAATTTTTTATAATCTGTTTTAAATAAATTTAAAAATTTTTACAAAGTAAAACTGACTTAAAATACTGGAACAAGTAATCCGATTTCAACTACGTTACGGTATTCGTCTCTGATATTGTTGAACTTGATTCTGATTCTTTGTTTAAATACCACTTATTTTATCTAGAATTTTATTTAAATAAGGCCACGGCCACAGTATATGAAAATTTACGATAAAAATAATTACGAAAAATTATTGAAATCTCCACTACAAAACTTTGATACCACAACTCGTAAAGATACTGGTTTTCGCTATGACGGACTTGCAAAATATTGATTGAAAAATTATAACTTGTAGAAAATTTGCCAATCTTGATTTTTAAATATCTTCTTTTGGAGTGACGTGAATAGTTTCGACGCAAAATTGATTTAAAAATATTTACTTTAATCTATTAATTACTATAAGAACATTTTATGCACAATTTGATGATACTATATAATTTAAGATTTATTTAAAATCAAGTTTGCACTCAAAAGTTTTTCGCTGTCACGAATAAAAATTCAAAATGCCCTACGGAGGTAATTTTATTTCTATTTGTTTAAAGCTGTTAGTCTAAATTAATATTTTACAGGAGTTTTTTATTGTACGACACTTTATTTGCCCCAGGATGACTTTAAAAGATCCCACCGACGTCATTTTCCTTATTTGTTCAATAGCAGCACCGTTAATTTTTCACCACCTGCTCCACCGCCTAGGGCTACATTATTGGGAATTAGTTACCGTGACGAAAGAAGACATTACTGTACGAAAAATGCACAATCTGAATTGGGCAACTATTTTTAACAAATTAAAGAAAAGGTTTTCCACAGTTAAATCTCTATTAATAAACTCTTAAAAATAAAATAGCACATTGATGGGATGTAATTTGATTGTTTAATTTCCAGTTTTTGGTCGAACCGTACGTTCATGATGAACAATGGATACATCCGTCACTCTCATATTGGGTGTAAGGAAATCTTGCAGAGTCTCAACTCCATCACGCGGCGACCTGTCGAATGGATAGCCCATTGATCTGCGATCTGGATACAATCCACCACGAATACCACAAAAAACGGCGGAGTCGTTACATTGTCCCACAATTGTTTGGTTCACCTAAAAATGAGGGGCATTATTTTGTGTTATTCCAAAAGTATTGGGCTCACCCTATCTCCTTCGATATCGGATATCATAACGAACAACTGGCAGGCGTATCCCTCTGCAGTTCCTTTTGGCACCAGCATATGCTCGGGCCAACCGCAACCACAAAAATTAAATTGCTGCAATGCTGTTTCATCAACAGGTCTTCCTACTTCTAAGTTTCTGAACGTACGTTCAAATGGAATCGTTACCGAAGATTGGCTGGAAGATTGAGTTATCACATTTTCGCCAGGATCCACTAAAAGTATTTACTTAGTTATAATTTGGGCTTGGTTAAAATTTCTCAATACTAACGATTAACAATGAAACGGTCCATCTCTATCATTACTTCTTTTTGTTCTCGTAATGCCCACGGGTTTCCTCTTTCATCAAATTTGGGAGCTAAAAATATTCGACACGTTCCTTGACGCTGACCACCGGTGTTGTTAACTCGAATCACATAATTATACGATTGATGTTGCAAGTGCGTAAATCTAACGAAAACAGGTCCTCTTGGTTGGAAGTCTAAACCGCGTTGCATGTCCACATCTGATTGTTGCCAGAACGTGTTGATAACGTTATTCGCACTACTGGGTGCTTGTACGTCTACAGATGTAACGGTTACTCCATCGTAAGAAAGCTGTGGGACAGTGTAACGCGGAAGGGACGATTTAAATTCCAAAAACACATCATCAACAAATGCATGCCACCGATAGAATATTGGATCCCTCATTGCAGTTGCTGGATCACCGATCACACCAAATAGTTCCTAAAATTTCAAGTGATAAAAATGGCCGAAATATTTTAAGGGGAATTACGCGATGTCTGAAGTCGGGATCGTGGATGACCGAAAAGAGAAGATGTCCGGAGTTGTGCAAGCTTCCATAATAAGTACTATTAGGCGACAAGACGGATGCTTCCATAATGTTGCCCAAAACGTCAATTCCTCCAAATTCTGTTAAAGGTTGCATATTATTTTGGGCCTAAAAGATATGCAGATTTAGTATTTGATGTATGATCACATTATGGTGTCTCACATCTCGATAAAAGCCAGAATGTATAGCTTCATAGACTCTACTTCTGTAAAGTTCTACATCTTGAATATCAATCTTCCAGTTGTTTTCTTCCCTGTTTACATCTTGAAGGGTCATATTTGCAGGACGGGCAGGATAGGCCCGATTTGCTACAACACTTTCTAATTTTGGATAGTAACCTTCTGGAATTGTTTCTCTCCAATTGATGAATCGTTCGACTCTTTTTAAACTATTGCTCATTCGTTCGACGTTGTATCTGTATAATATAATCCCGTTAGCACTGAACATTATTATTTGGCAAATGAATTTACCTTGCCAAAACTTGATGATGGAAAAAGTAGAAAAGTTCGCCTCTTCTATCTTTGTTAACCACTTCTTCAGGTCCATCGAAGGGATAAACCAAATGCCAATGCCAGTGATGTAAGTTGATGCCCAAATCTTCTCTGAAATAAGCCAACCGATGTTCGGTTTCTAAATTTGATGCAGTGTAGTCGATCGGAATTTCAATAGGGGCCTAAAATTTAGTGTTATAATTTTTGTCACAAAAAATATAGAAGTGGTACCCTGGAACCTTCAGGTATGATCGTTGCTTCTTCGCGAGCTCTTACGAACGTCTGACTTCTTAAGTACTTATCTGGGAAATTTTCTATCAAATTGGGGATATCAATTCCTTTGGTATCAGGTCGGTGTAACATTGCGACAGAGAAGCAATAATGGAATAGATAAGGATTTACTCGATCCCGACAATAACAGGCGGTCGATTGAAGTTCATCTATGTCTTTGGCCTCTGCAAAGGATAAGTGTTAGCATTATTGCGCAGGTATATCCAAAACTCACTTAAAAATATGTTGGTTAGCTTCTTTGCAATATTGGAATGTTTTGGGAAAAAAAGACTAAAATTCTCGTCGCGCTTCAATTCCAAAATTTCCGACAAATCTGGCGCGGTAATGTCGGTAACGTTGATGTTTTCGCCAGCATTTTCAGAAAAACGGCTGGCAAATTGAATTCCTAATCTCTTATAACGGTCGGTCTAAACATAATTTACACAGAAAATAATATAAAAACAAGTAGTAAAAATAAACAAACCAATAGGTTGGGTGGAATTTCAAACACAGCCTTGTTTACCCCTTTTTGAGCAAAAACTGGTTCGAGAGGACGATCGTACAAAAGCAAAAGATTTTTTTTCTCGGCAACCATTTTGATATAAATTGATCCAAACTGGCTAGCTTACACGTATAACTGACGAAATTATCTAAATCTTTTTTATTTATATACTAAATTTGGTTATCATATTAATTAGATAGGTGGGTGCAGTTGGGGATGCGGTTTCCCAAATTATTTTATCAAACGGATATAAATTATTATTAAAATTGTAACGTCTTTGAAAAACAAAAAACCGCAATGTTCAATTTATATTTTTACAATTTTCGCAGAAGAAAATATTGGGTCCGTTCCTAGGCTGAATATGAGTCCTCGGCGAGGGACATGGAAGGAGCACGAAAAACCTTCCGGCATATAGTTTTTTGCTTATTTCTCGAAAACAGTTAACCTTGGCCAAAAAGTCTTACGCCTTTTGACTTCTGGCGGCTTCAGGGATGTTTTTAATGAGTACATGAGCTCAGTGGCGTATTTAGAAAATGCTTTTGGGAAGGGCAGATCAAAGATTTTGCAGAATCTCGTTAATCCATTTATGCGCGTCAGTTTTAACAAATTCCTAATACATAAAATCCCAGCACGCTCCTGCTTCTGCGTGTCATTTTTTGATGAAAAAATAAACACTCTGATTGGTCGATTTTTTTTACCAACAAAAAAATATATTAAACCAAAGAGTATGTATATACATACTCTTTGATTAAACTAAGATTAGGACTAAAAATATTTGTCCAATATTAATCCAAACCGACATAATTATCACATAGCAGGTCTGGATTAAAAATATTTGAAAATATGAAAAAAATTATAATACATTCATATTTTCAAATATTTTTAATCCAGACCTGTTATAAAAAATTATGTTTTTTTTTTGATTTGTTGAATTTCTGATTTTCTGCATATTGTATTATTTTTAACTTTATTTAAATTTATCTATAAATACATACTTAATACATACCACAAATTTATTTAAAATTTTTATTTTGGGTTCATTTTCTAAAAATATAAAGTCAAAATTGTAAACCGGGGGGTGTGGAACACCCTCCAGTACATATCTCAGGACTTCCACTTTTTTAGAATACCTGGAGAAGATAGATAATTCTTAAAGAGTGGAAATCCTGTGATATGTACTGGAGGGTGTTCCACACCCCCCAGACCCCCCGGTTTACAATTTTACAATTTACAATTTTTAAACAAAAATGAGGGAAATTTAAACCTTTGGCATTCAGAATATTAAAGCTTGGAAAAACATTTATTTAAGTGCCTTACTGCTCAGAGTTCAGAGTTTTGCGTTACTTTGAAAGTTAACTGCCGAAATTATAGTCCAAAGTGTAAATCGGGGGGGGGGGGGGGGGGGGGACACCCTCATATAATAAAATTCCCACTCTTCGTCAGGAAAAGCTGGGAAATTTTTTGTTTTTGAATAAAAGTGAGGGAAATTAAAAAGGGGTACAATCCGAGTCATTCTTGGGGGGAGAGGACAATTGCCCCTTTGCCCCTCTCTAAATACGCCACTGCATGAGCTCACAGATCCATGTAATCTCTACGACTTTTAAATTTAAAGATGATTCGAGAAGACAATCATGTTAATCAGAGAGGAATTATTATTTGTAGTTGCAGTTATGTATAGGATGCAGTTTTTTAAAATATCCTATTAATCTTAAAGTTATTATTATAATAATTATTATTGTATCATTTGTGAAAAACAAAAAACCGCAATGTATTAATAAATACTTGGCGGTTTTTATTTAACCAAGAATTGGCTAACTTATTGGCAATTAATGTAGATGAAATGAAAATCTCAGCGAACCCTTAAGAAATTTCATATTACAATTTGGGCTCCGTCAAGAGGTGGTCCTTCCATTTTGGAATTTGAAATTTTTGCGAATGCTGTAAGTTTTTTTAAAAGTGCTCGGTTCGTTAAGTTTTTCTTAGTAAAATACAATTTTTCGGCAGAGGGGGGTCAACTTAACCCATCTCCTATCCCCTCCACTTTAAAATTAAATTTTTTTTTAAATAGCTGTAATTTGTAATGCTGTAATTTTTTTTTTATATCTGGGTCCTTTAAATTTTTATTAAGAAATTAAAATTTAAGGATTTGGAGGGGTCAACTTGACGAACCCCTTTCACTTTTGAGTTTTAAATTTTTAAAACATTTATTGAAAAGTGCTGGCGAATGCTGTAATTTTCTTTGAAAATGCTGGGTTCGTCAGATTTTTTGATAAAAAGAAATTGACAAAAACTTTTAAGTTGGCCCCCTCTTTTTTTCAATTTTATTAGATATTAAATTTTTCTTTATATTATTTCAAAGTACTATTGAAGTGCTGGCGAATAATGTAAATTTTTTGGATATACCCATTTTATTAACAAATTTAAAAAATAAAAATAAAAACATTAAAAAAAGAAAAATTAAAAAAATTATAAAAATTAAAATAAATAATTAAAAATGGACGTTTATCTTGGGTTTTAGGTCAAAATTAATAAAACAGCTATTCTTCTCTTAACTGAGTAGTTTCGATTTTAATTCTTTCATTTCAATGTATCTTGCTCGGAGCTTATTTTTTTAAATTTTTAATAAATGGAGTATTTTCCAAAAATTCAAAAAAAAGTCATCTTTAAAATAATTTTCAGCATTCGCCAGAACTTCGCAAGCACTTCCAAATTTTGCAAAAAAATTTCAAACTCCAAATTGGAGGAGCCAACTTGACGGACCCTAAAATTCCAAAAAATACATTCAGGTCCACTCTAACTACAGCGCTAAATGCACTAAATAGCCTTAGCGCGCCAGCCTTTTGGATTGGTAATTTTGCTTGCATTAAAATCAGTTTGATGCATAAATCATTAATCCAATCAAATAAGTTCCGAAACTGGCGTTTCTGGCGACAGGTAATTATGCCGACAAGTAGATGGTGCATTAAATTTTCACTTGGAATTCATGGTTATTTGAGCACTTGCACGTATTCTAGTAGGGAGCTAATCTGGCGATCAAACTTGTGGCTGAAGCCAAGATGACGTACTAGGAAATTTAATTAATGGGATGGTTTCCTGTTGCCTTCTCCTTCGTATCATTTTGATTTATGCCTTATACCTTTTTAATTCCTTAATATTAGTTTCACCTTTCTGTTTGATTGATTGAATACGGCAAAACTTCGCAAGTCAAATTTGACCCAGTTTGCGCTATTCAATCGAGCTGAAATTTTGCACATGGATTTGTCCCCGATGATACTACACTTTTCCAAAAGAAAATTTTCACATTTTCCAAGAAAAAAAGTGAAAAAATTAAATTTTTATTATTCACTATCAATAATTAAATTTTTAAATTAAATCACATTTTCCGAGAAAAAAAGTGAAAAAATTTTTATGGTTCATCGTCAATAATTAAATTTTTAATCTTTTGTAAAATCGAGTACCTATCGTATATAAAGGATTTATAGTAAAAACTTGTTTTTACGGGTTCATTTTTTTTAAATTTAATTAATAAATCTCATCTCTCTAGATCCGTAATTTTCGAGTTATGGCTATTGCAGGAATGTTTTTAATAAATGGAGCTCCTCGCAGATGTTGTCTGTCTATATACATCTGTAATTTTTGAGTTGGAACCACTTCAGGGATGTTTTTAATGGCAAGAGTGACTCAAAAATTGAAAAATTGACAAAAAGCAATATCGAAAAATATAATATTCGAGTGACGAATCTCTACGTTCCGACCAATCGGAAAACAAGTTGTAATCCTGATGGAATATTCACGAATATTTTCGAATATTTCTGTTAAGAAGTCGTATTACAGTACCTATGTTTGCAAGCTTTTTGACATTATGGATTATGGCGCATTATTATGTGGGCGTTATTACCGCAATCGCGTAGCTTTAACAGGTGTTTGCACGTTATAATTATCAGGATAAATATAGAAGAGGATGAAATTTTGGAATGCCTATGCCATAGTTGTGCTGCTTCTCAAGGAGGATGTAAACACGCGATTGCATTTTTATTTTGGCTTCATAGGCGAAGTGAAGAGCCATCACCTACTGAAGAGCTCTGCTACTGGAAGAAATCAAATATTTGTTATTATCAGATATAGCAACTACACCAACAATTAGAACGGACAGCTCAGCTAATGTAGCTAGAGAATTTATTTCATTAAATAAGAACAAAGAGATAGATAGTCTTATGTTAAATATGGTTCGAGCACCTTCATGGGACACGTTATCGTTACATCACCTTTCAATCAGCTTTCGAGATGAGAATTTGTCTATGAACGTACCAAATTTTTTGGACTTTTGTACATCGAAGATGACTGCCAAAGATTGCCTTGATGCAGCTTTAGCAACAAAGGAGCAGTCGAAAAGTACGATGTGGTTTGAACTGCGGTATGGAAGAATTACGGCTTCGAAAATTAATGAATGCAGTCGATGTAATACCGATGGTAGTTTAATCGAAAGGATATTTGGTGCATCAAAATTTCATCCAACTGCTGCCATGCAAAGAGGACTCTCTTTAGAAGATGAGGTAATTAAGGTTTTAGAAAGAAACCTTAATTTAACTACCACAAGAAGTGGTTTAGTATTAGATCCACTCTTACCAGTTTTTGGAGCATCTCCAGATGCAATCACCAACGACTACGTCATAGAAGTAAAATGTCCTGCAAAGAAAATTGAAAGTTTCATTAAAAATGACAAGATAGTGGAGCAATACGAAGCTCAAATGCAGCTACAGATGAAAATGTGTAAGAAACAAAAAGGAATTTTTGCTGTAGCTTATCCAGATTTTGAAACCAGCAAAAGGATTCGACATATTGAAATTGAATATAACGAAGAGTTGTGTCAAAATTTAATTGATAAATCAATGGCGTTTTGGGAACGTTTTGTGTTTCCGAAGTTATATTGTGATTAAAAAAAACAATAAAAATATTAAAAATTATTAAATTTATTATTCAACCTAATATAATACAAATATAAATTGCGATTATGTTAATAATTCATTTTTATTAGTTCAGGTTGTATGTTAATAATACCGCAGGCTATGATAACTGCAGCATTCAACGATCTCAATGAATGAATATCAACGTGAGCATGGGGACTCAATAGTCGAAATTCACGAATTCTGCTAATGACCCTTTCTATATGAATCCGTAGAGCAGAAATATTTCTACTCTCTCTCACTTCTCCATCAGACAACTGTTGTTTTTCGGAAACACTAGCAGGCCTTATTAATTTAACATTTTTGATAGATAACACGTTACTTAAATATTTAAAACCTCGATCGGCTAACACTGAAGTTTGTTGTGGTAATTTCTCTAAATATCCACAGTTTTCAACAATAACTAGGTCACTTGCCCTACCTCCAAAACCTACCGATACAAAATTAACAAATCCATAAGGCGTTGACGATATTAAATATTTAATTGTATTAGTAGTTTTATAGCTGGACCATGTCATTGCCTGATGCATTACATTTGAAGGTTTCTCGATGCTTATTTCAAAACAATCGATGATAGAGACAACATTGCTATATCTTAGTCTAAAAGGTATTGGCATAAATTTCAAAATCGTTCGTCTATCTGGCCAATAAATGAAGTGTCTCATTACATCTTCTAAATGATAAACAGATTCGTTAAAAATTTTACATATCGAAGAAGTAGATATTCCAAAATCTAGACCTAATCGAAAATAAGAATCATTAAGTCTGATTTTTTTTAATGTAATTAAAATATCTCTTTCCATCAGGTTTTTAGAAGAACCAATTAATTTTACCAAATGATAAATTTCATTGGGTAGTCCTAAATAAAACCTTGGATTCATTTGGATAGCAGTCAACTCACGTTGTCTGCTCATCGTCTTAAAATTATCCTTATCGTGAATCTCATCGTCAGCATCTTCATTAGATGACGGTTCAAAACTTCCATCCCCAAATGATAACAATGCTGAAGAACTACTTGTACTGCTATTATTTGAAGGAATTGTTTCATGTGTATGTTGAGATTCGTCTTCTTCTTCATCATCATCATCAGCTGATTCTTCATCTAACTGAGAAAAATCGACTTTACAATTATACGATTTAAGAAAAAGGTGAGGTACAATTCCTTTCTTCAATTTAACGTAACACATTTTCTTCGATTTTCTCATTTCCTTAATGTATAGGAAGTTAATGCAATCGTTCTTAATCTGTAAATAAAGCAATAATTTTAATATAATATGTACAACAGGTCAGATGTTATATATCGATTACTTACATCAAAATGATCTTCGCAGCAGTATTTTAAACCTTTCGGCACATTTTCAATACCCAGTTTTTGATACCATAAGGTTCTTTGCTCTGCATTTCTTGGCACCGTTAAAAAAGTTTTATTAGGGGCATTTTCACTTGTATTTTGACACGAAGGTATAAAACATGATTTCTTAGCCATCGTAACACAACGAATTAAAATAAAAATATAAGTTATCATTTTGATCAAGTACTCACGTATCATTTAAATAGTAAAAAATAAGTTGGGTTAGTACCAACCGCAAATTTTAAATTAAAAGAAATTTTAAAAAATTTAAAAAAAGACAGTTGTACTTTGAGGTTAGTGTTTTGACGTTTGTGAAAATAGCGTTCTCACATTTCGTATACAACAGATACTTTGTCTCTGTCTTGTACATGTAACGCTCGTAAAGTGTGTATTATCGAAGATGAACTATATTTAAATCTCGAACTTGCGACGTTGCAACATATCAAGATCATACCAATTGTACTCCATCTTGAATATTTTTGAATTAAAAATCGATTTTAATCCCTTTAATGAACAAATTTTAAAAAATGATCAATGAACCTCAGGCTCAAATACGTTTAAGTTTCATTTTATGAAAAGACCCAAATTGAGGAAATTTCCCCATTATTACTGCACTAGTTAAGTTCTTAACGTTTCTACCTTTTCTTTCACATTACAATAATTTTAAATATTTTAATAATATTTGATTTAAAATTGTTCTCTCTCTTCGCACAGGTCTGAGTCATTGCGTAACACGAGGGCTTCAGCTTGACTCAGACTTTAGACCTGTACTCGGGAAATACTTAGATATTATTCGAGCCCTTGTGCTATTTCAAACAAAGCTTCATTCAGGTGAAATACTTTACGATTTACTCCAAAAATTACCGATCCCTGTTTAATCGGCGGGAGTTAACCATTATCAGCAACCCCGAGTATTACATAATGGTGGCAGCGGTGGGATTACAAAATGTTGCAATCATATCTTACATTCTTTAATTTTTTGTTATATGTGAACTATTCTGCATAATTTGAAAGTTTTAGAGACATTTCATCCGGACCCGGGCAACGTATTTAAATTGATTTCAATTTGTTTCAATTTCTCATACCAATGCCCGGAATTTACAGTAGCGTCGTTTAGTTTACCGTCTCCCAGTTTACCCGGTTGACCTTATGAGTCAGATGACTCTTAGGTGATGAGTATAATTGGGAATCACCGAAAACAACGTCAACTTTTTTGCTGAAATAGATTATTTATTAAGTAGGTACATTTTAAAAGAAGAATATTAGAAGTTAATTTTAATTAGTTTTTCCGAACACGGAAAATACGATTTTGATGAAGTATGGTCACATTTTGGGTTAACATATTGGGAGTTAGAAAATCTTGTAAAGTTTCCACTCCATCGCGAGGCATTCTGTCAAACGGATAACCCATGGATCGACGATCAGGATACAATTTGTCCTTGATGCCACAATAAACGGCTGCATCACTACAGCCACCACCCTCGCCTTGGTTCACCTGAAAGTGCAAATTTAGTAAAATCAACCTAAAATCAACCTGCTAGATCAAAATACCCTGTCTCCTTCGATATCGGAAATCATTGCAAACAATGTGCAAGGATAACCTTCGGCCGTTCCTTTTGGAATCAACATGTGCTGAGGCCAACCGCAACCGCAAAAATTAAATTGGTCCAATGCTGAAATTTCGGTTGGTCGTTCTATCTCCAAGTTACGGAAAGTACGTTCGAATGGAATGGTAACAGAAGACTCGACGGAAGCTCGAGTTATTGTATTTTCTCCCGGATTTACTACAAAATATATTTAAAGTTCCTTATTTTCTAGCATTCCGTATCCGAAAACTTACAATTAACCACGAAACGATCAAGTTCGACTAAAAAGTTTTTGTGTTCTCTCAACGGCCATGGATTGCGCCGTTCGTCAAATGTAGGACCCATAAATATTCTGCAAGTTCCTTGTCTTCGGCCACCTGAGTTGTTAACCTTTATGACATAACTGAAAGCTCTATGTTGCAGATGAGTGAACCGAACAAACACCGATCCTCTTGGTTGAAAATCTAAACCACGGGACATATCCACGTCAGATTGTTGCCAAAACGTGTTTAAGGTGTTGTTAGGTGCACCTTGCGATTGTATATTCAAACTCGTAACTTGCACACCTTCATAACCAAGCTGAAAAAGTTTCTCTTTTTGGGCAACACTCTAAAAATGGATTATCTTACTTGTTGCACGGTGTAGCGTGGCAATGTAGACTTGAAATCTATAAAAATATCGTTGATGTGGGCATGGAAACCATAAAAAATAGGATCCCTCATGGAAGTTGCCGGATCGCCGATGGTACTGAAAGATTCCAAATGTCGCAAATCGGGATCGTGGACAATCGAAAGCATAGCGTGGCCAAAGTTATGCATATCACCATAATAAGTAGGATTGGGCGACAAAATGGAAGCTTCAATCATGTTGCCTAAAACATCGATTCCTCCAAATTCTGTCAACTGTTGTCGTTGATTGTTCGCCTAAAAATTCATTTTTTAATTGTTTTCCTTTAGTTATGCCCGAAAATTACTGACGTCTAAATAAAATCCAGAATGAATGGCTTCGTAAATTCTATCCCTTGCAGTTTCCATATCCCGAATATCCATGAACCATTGATCCTGTGGTCTGTTAACGTCTTGCAATTTCAAACCGGCAGGACGACTCGGGTAATCCCTGTTGGCTACCAAACTGTTTAACTTGGGAAAATATCCGTTAGGAATTTCCTCTCTCCAGTTCATGAAACTCTTCACTCTTGACAAATCGTTACAGATCCGTTCTATGTTGTACCTCGCCATGAGTTGATGATGGAAGAAATAAAATAGTTCTCCTCTTCTGTCTTTGTTAACGATTTCCATTGGTCCAGAATAAGGATAAACCAAGTGCCAATGCCAATGATGCGCATTAAGACCCAAATCTTCCGTGAAGTAAGCAACGCGATGCTCGCTTTCCAAATCTGAAGCTGTATAATCCACCGGAATTTCAATAGGCATCTAAACGAAAATTTAAGAAAACCAAAAATTATTTGCTTCTAACTTACTCTAGATCCATCGGGCACGATTGAGGCTTCTTCTCGCGCTTTCGAAAAAACTTGGTTGTCGATATATTTGCATGGAAAACTTTCAATCAAGCGTGGTATGTCCAAGTTTCTTGTATCTTGTCGATGAAGAATTGCAATGGAAAAGCAATAGTTGAAGAGGTATGGATTTACTCGATCTCGACAGTACGCAGCAAGAGACTGGAATTCGTCAAGATCTTTGGCGGCTAAAAAATTTAATTTAAAAGTTTAGTAACCTAAACTGACGAGGAGAACCTGTCAAGTGCAATTCTAGGATCTTAAGTGTTATAATCCAAAGGTCTTTTTAGTCCGCGAATGGATTGGAAGGTTCCAAGCTTTCTTCGGATATATTTAGTTGGAAGTCCTTTGAATTTGTATTGCATAAACTAGCCAAAGTATTGCTACTATATCATAGAGTTACACTTGAGTTCTTCCCCTATATGGGGGCTTACCCATAAATAAGTTAACGAGAGAGGTTGCAATACGTCTATGTTTTGGAAGAAACACGCTAAAGTTTTCATCTCGTTTCAAAGTCAAAATTTCGGTCAAATTTGGAGCAGATATATTTTGAACAGATATGGTTCGTTCCGCATCTTGTTTGAAGCGATTGGTGAGTTGGACTCCAAGCCCAGCATAACGTTCCGTCTAAGAAAATTGAAAAAGTAAGTTGAAGATGAAAAGTATGAATGAAGACTTACCAGAAAATTTGGAGGCACTTCAAAGCAAGTTTTGTTGTTTCCTTTCAGGGCAAAAACCGGTTCCAGTGGACGATCAAACAAGTACAAGAGATTTTCTTTGGTTGCCGCCATCGTAACGGTGTTTCTAAGACTGAGGAGAACAATTTTTGTGAGTTTATATATTTACTTGAAATTGTTGATTATCATTGAAAGAAAAAATTAGTTTATTCCGTTTCAGGGATGTGGTTAGTGGTTCTCGTAATTTAATGTTTGTTATGGAAACTTTAGCTCTTGAATTTTAAACATTGGCGTAAACAAAGCAGGGACGCATTACAAGCAAATTTAATTGGGTAATTACCCCAAAAATTGGAAGATGAAGGTCATCTCCACTGTTTATAGCCATCGAAAATTAGAACTACACACAGTAAAAACGTTTTCTTTGAAATTTGATTTAAAAAAAACAATTTTGTTTTATTTGTTAAGCAAATAAATATATTTTTGATTTAATAAATATTTATTCAAGTTAAAGAAAATGTTATAAAATTTTATAAATATAAAAATATATAAAAATTTATTTAAAAAAAAAAAAATTTACTTGGACCAAAAATATTTTATTTAAATTAAACAAAATTAATTTGCTTCAAAAAAATAATTCAAACAAAATAGTTTTTTTGATCCAAAGAAAACGTTTTTACTGTGTAATATTTATTGCATATTTTTGCATTTATTTTTGCAATGAAAAATTCATAATTATTAAAATTAAAATAGAATTAAAAAATTTTTTTTTTCATCTTACTGGATAGTTTAACGTTGTTATCATTACTTTGTTATTTCTGTTATTGTTATTAATTTATAATTTATTTTAACAGGCCCGTGCGCAGGATATTTTCACGGGGGAAAAACTGATTGGGTGCAAGACGTTTTGGCGCGAAGACGTTTCGGCGCAAGAAATTAATTTTATACTTTTTACTTCCTTGTAAAACAAGGAAGTATTGTGATCCCGATTTTTTTCGGTTTCCAGATTTTGACGGAAATATCCGTTTTGACCTTCCCTGAATCCATTTTGACTATTTTCGTTGTGACGTCTGTACGTACGTACGAACGTCTATATGTCGCATAACTCAAATGTGGTAGGTCGTAGAAAGTTAAAATTTTGGATTTGAGATACTTATAGCATCTAGTTGTGCACCTCCTAATTTTGGTTGCGATTGTCCGTGCCAAATAAGTCGTAATTCATGACGCGCACGAATAGATTAACGAGATTCTTGTACAATTATTATAAAAATTAGAAGGAAGTTATGTGGTGTCCACATCAGATTTTTTTTAAATTAATGAATCTAAGTGATCAAAACGTTTTAAGCTTAACCAGACAAGTTCTTTTTATTATTTGATTATATACCAACCCAAAACCTGTTATTTTATGGAACCCCATACGCTAGTTGGACAGCTATGGTGCCGCCTGATTTTTTGCATAAATTAGGTGAGAATCTGGCCATAATTAACCAGAAGATGGCGCGGTGTACCCTTTTTTGAGTTATCTAACTAGCGTTATACCGTTTATACCAAGGAGTAAATATCTCGAAAATTTTGTGTACACATATTTGGAATTCCCATGGAAATCTCTGGAATTCCTTGAAAATCATAGAAATTCTTTAGATTGGAACTAGTTTGGAATTCAAAGGAGGATTCAGACAAAGTTTATAGAAATGGTAAACGAGGAGCAGTGAGGAGGGGGTAAATAAATATATTTTGATAAGAATTTTTTTGAGTCATGAGGAGGGGTTAGATAGGAAAACCAAGGAAATCTCAGAAAATGGAAAAAGCTAAAAAATATAACTTATCTCCAGAGCCGGATTAAGGATATGTGAGGCTCGGGGCTAACTATTTTTGGAGGCCCTTTGGCTTTGCAGGTTTCAACAAAATGCGCCGCAGGCAGAAATATATTAAATAAAACTCCTCTCTTACCAATGTAGATTGAACATTTTGAAGCCGTTTTTGTTATACAAAACCCAGGAATTTTACTATAATATTCTGTTGGGTGTTCCACACCCCCCAGACCCCCCGGTGAGAGTTTTCACGACACAGATATAATATGCTGCACTAAAATTTTTTGTTTATGAAACTGAGGGGTTATGAATTGTATATGTTTCGGTCAATGACGTAAATTGGGCATTGACGTCAATGGCCGGGCAATGACGTCAATGGCCGGGCAATGACGTCAATGGCCGGGCAATGATGTCAATGGCCGGGCAATGACGTCAATGCCCATTTACGCTGGCCATTAACGTCATTGACCGGCCATTGAAGTCAACGCCCGTTAACGGTGGGCAATGATGTAAATATTTTCATCTGATTGTAATATTTACGTCTTTGGCCGGTCAATGACGTTAATGGCCAAAATGGATTGGGCAATGATGTTATTATGGAATAACTACTATAAAGAACAGCAAAATGGTAATTTAAATTTGACCGCCAACTGGCAAGTGATATTTACGTACATAATGTTGTGTTCATTGTATTTATAATATAATAAAATCATTTATTAACAAAAATAAAAAAAAAATCGCAACCAAAAATAGGAGGTCACAACTAGATGGTTTTAGGTTGAACCCGGTGATGCAGTCCCCCCCCTCCCGCCTTAATCCGGCTCTGCTTATCTCAATCATTCTTAAGATTTTCTAATATCATAAGATTTATCTTCATTTTTGTATTTCACGATTTCCCCTCGGTTTTCCTGCAACAAACTACGGAGCAATCATCAAAAAACACTGGTGTACTAGGGAAGAGAAATTTGAAGATATTCGAAGAAATTCAAAAAATTCTCAAAGAGTTTTAGAATCTTGGAAAATTTCAAAAAATTCATAGAAATTTTAAGAATTTCAAGATAATCTCAGGAAATTCTAGGACATTTGGGTAAATAGGAAATCAAAAGAAATGTGAAAAATCCTAGAAAATATTTAGAAATTCAAGGAATTCTTGAGAAAGAGGAATTCAAGACAATGTAGAAAATCCTAGGATATCTTAGGAACTCGAGAAAATCCAAAGAAATCTCAGAAAAATCTAGAAAGTTTAGGACATCTTGTGAAATGGAAAATCCAAGAAAATTTAGATAATTATAATTTTTAAGTTTAAACAAAATTAAGTAATTTTATTGATTTTGATGGGGAGGGGGCACAGTTACCTTGTTTCCTCCCCTTTGTTGATAATCATTGGAATTCCATGGAAATCATGAGAATTTCGAGTTGTGTGTACAAAATTATTTTTAGCTATTTACCCGTTGGGTTATACGCTAGTTGGACAGCGATGGCCTAGGCGGTAATTTTGTGCATAAATTAGGTGAGAATCTGGCCTAAATTGACCAGAAGATGGTGCGGCGTACGCTTTTTTGGGATATCCAACTAGCGTATAACCATCAATTAGTTTTTTGTTTTTTTAGCTTTTTCGCATATTTTTTCAAGGGAATCCTATAATTTCTGTAAACAATTGAAGGAGACGACTGGGGGACGGGATAATATTTGTAACCGAGCTATTAACCCCAATGACTGTTCTACGGAACCCAGTTTGGGAATCGCTGGTATATTATATAGAAAAAGGTGGCATTTTTGGTCTAAATTAACTGACAGTAACCGTGGTTTGTTATGTCTGCTTGATCAAAATTAAAGTTAAATGAAATTTCTGTATTTGATTTGCACTTCCGAAGCGGTCTCGGCCAGAGCCGGATTAAGGGGGGACTAAAGGGGCTGCAGCCCAGGGCCTCCAATTTTCTATGGGCCTCAAAAAAATTAAAGCAACAAAATTTAAATCACTAAAGTTTACATTTACACAAAATTTTACATTTGATCTAAGCATGGTTGGTCTTCAAAAATCAAAAATTTTCGCATGCGGCGCATTTTATTAAAACGTGCAAGACCAAGGAGCTTCCAAAAAGAGTTAGCTCCGGGCCTCGCATATCCTTAATTCGGCTCTGGGTCTCGTGCCAAAACGGTCTTGCGCCGAACCGGCAGTACCAAAGTAATCGCACTGAAACTTACCATCCCGGTAAATAAATACTAAATAGTATTAGGTATGTTTATATCAATTTTTAAATCCTTTATATTAGTTTCACCTTTCCGTTTGAATGTTTGAATACGGCAAAACTTAGAAAGTTAAATTTGACCCAGTTCGCGCTATCCAATCGAACTGAATTTTGCACATGAATTCGTCCCCGATGACAATACACTTTGCAAAAAAAAAATTTCAGAATTTTAACATTTTCCGAGAAAACTGAAAAAATTAAGGGCAAACATCGGAAAAATTCACATGTTTCTGATTTTGTGGTAAGTAAGGAACGGATTTATATGTATTTTTGCATTTTTCGTTGTTGGTAATTTCGCAATCTGCCGCCTTCTAGGCTTTCCTTACCATTTTTCGTAAAAATTATATCATCATATCTAAAATACAAAATATGGAGTCCTTAAAAGGTAACAGGCATTAAATTACCGTCATCAAAATATACAAAAATACCTACCCACCGGTAGATCCAGAATTTTTTTTTGGGGGAGGGGGCACAAGAATTGAGATGGGCTAAAGTTGTAATAAAATATTCCTTCACCCCCCCGGGGACCAACCGAATTCCCAATCTCCGACCCTGTTAACGAATTGTGCCCATCAGTGCACCACAAAAATGCACCCCAGGTAAAACTTTGGTTAATTAAAAACCAAATTCCTAATCCTAACACTAATAACACCAACAATAAGCCAGGCCGGACAACAAACAATTCCTCTTCCCCTCATGGGGCCTCCAGAATTTTTCTCTACACGCTGGGAAACGATCAACCAGCTTTTATTTACTGTAGATGCCCAATATGTTAATCTAGCTGTAGATAGTGCGGAAAGCGAGGGTTATAAGTTCCGGAAAAAGATAACAATAAAACGAAAAAATAATCTCTGCAAGAAGTGTGTTGAGTTGCAACCAAAAACACAAAAAGTCGCAGCTGCTTGCCTCAACTATTTTCCTTCGGAGTAACATAATTAAGAACAACCAACGCTGATTGTGGAACCAAAATAAGTAAATAAATTTAATTATTAAAATTAAATATTTAACTTGTTAATAATATTTAAAGTTGGAAAAATTTGCTAACTTACCTACATTTGAAATGCTCCTTAAGTCATCGTCCGACTGTTTGTGATGCACAGCTTCTGGAAAATGGTTAAAAGATGATTTTCAACCTGCTTGTTTCGCACTTTGATGGTGAGTGTCGACAGGGTACGGACTTTGTTTCTTCGTTGGAATTCAACTTTCCCAAACGACTTTCCACCAATTGTGAGTGTACATCGAACCAAATTTTCAATTTCTCCCAAAAGCATTCAAAACCCTTGCAGATATTTAGCATGTATACCATTCCTTCAGAACACTGCTAGAGAGACCTCGTTTATGCTTCCAGCCCCCTGGGTCTTCATTGATCTCATCAGCACCTGTTCAATTGCCTGACCTCACCAGAATTTGTGTAATCGGCGAATTATGAACTCTCCTCCCTGGGCATGTTTGTGATTGTTTGGAGGTCCCATCCTCTTGGCTTGTATAAATTTCTTCATAAGTGTTGTCATGCAGTAGTAGTGCTCCCATAGTTTTGAGGTTGGACCCCGCCTATCCAGTTTATCCAATGCACACATGCTCCGATCTGTCCCTCCTTCGATTTTCCCAATTTTTGTTTTTTCAAGATAACGAAGTACCTATTGGGCCTACAGACTTCGTTCGGGGCTTACATTAAAGTTAAATAACTGCCATAAAAGTTCATTTTGAATGAATTTTTTCGTAAAATAAGTATTACAGCCAATATTTAGCCCGAGAGACAACAAAAACTAAAATTTTGAACTTTTTGGAAAAAATTCCAATTTTTGAAGTCCTGTATCTTGGGAACTATTTGACCTAAAAAATTAAAGGTAGGCTCAAAGTGTAATAAATATTCACAGCTTTAAAAAAGGAAACAGTAACTTTTTCCGTAGGTAGCATCGTTTTAGGAGTTTTAGACCAAAAACTGAAATCGGTCGAAAAATTTCGAGATTTTTCGAGCGCCACGAAGTTAGCACGAGTCTTTCGAAGCTGCAAACTTGGTTTTACACTACTGGTAACAACATACCATAAAATCAGAAACATGTGATTTTTTCCGATCTTGAATGCCGAAGGTCAGTGGTTTACTCACTCGTTACAGAATATACTATTCAAAATTTCGTTGCTATAATAGAAAGTGCGCATGTCAATAAAAATGACATTTCGATGTTTACAAGTTCGATGTCAACAAACGTCAAAAGTTTGAATGTATTTTTTAGAATTATGTTGATGAATGATTATGGGAAATTTGCCCTGTTGCAATAAAAAGAAGAAAAACAAGTAAAATTCAAAATACTTTTTGCTGTTCGTAATTTCACCAATTTCTTTTTAGAAAAATTGTTTTGCTGTTAGTTGGTTTGGACAATGCAGGTAAAAGTGTAACGGCTAAAGGTTTAGCCGGTGAAGCTTTGGACGAAGTCGTTCCTACGGTTGGACTTTCGGTTATACATTTACAATATAAAGACTACTGCGTAAAAATATTTGATTTAGGCGGAGGTTCTAATATTCGAGGAATATGGGAAAAATACTTTGTTGATGTAAGTAATGACGAACAATTTATTTACAAATTAACATTTGTTTTCTAATATTAAGGTTCATGGCGTGATATTTGTGATCGATTCGAGTGATTTTACCCGCTTAGGAGAAGCACAAGAAGTTCTGAACGATCTTCTGTCTCACGAAAAAATTACTGGGAAGCCAATCTTACTGCTGGCCAATAAACAAGATCAAGTAAACGCTCTGGACGAAATCGAATTTCTTGAAAAATTAAAAATCGAAGAAATAGTTAATCGTAATCGGTGTCCAACTTTTGTACAAACCTGTTCTGCTACCGAAGCAAAATGTAAGTCGCAAGTTGACGTGGGGATTCGTAAAGGTTACAATTGGTTGCTTCGTTATGTGGTAAGATTTTATGCAACTTTGAATGCTCGTGTCGAAAGTGATGTATATGAACAAAAAATTCAAGAACAAGAAGAACGAATGGAAAAATTCCAAAGGTTGCGAAAGTTGAATGCAGTTGAAAAAAGAGACGAAGATTTGATTGAATCGTACTCGGATTATGTCAATGGAAACGCGATTAATCATGCCATTAATGGTACAAACGATTCAAACGAAATTTTTATTATACATTCTCGTAATAAAAATATGGAATCGATGAGTTCCACCTCAAATGAATCCTTCCCGTCGACTTATTATCCACCCGAATCATTTCGGGAGCGACCAAAATCTGCTGTGCAATTGGTGAAGGAGCAATTGGAAATTGGAACCATACAACGAAAGTATAGTTTTAAGTCCTTAATTTCGAATAAAACCGCTCCCGTTCACTTATATAATGGTTCGCATCCGAGAAGTGCGTTCGAAAGACGCCACCATTTTTTAAACGATCGTAGAAACTTAAAATCGGCTGGCGATTCAGGTTTTAATGGCAACTCAGATAATTCAATGGAAAGGTTACCTGCTGCAAACGAATTTCGTATTGACAGTTTCCAGAGAAGCCGACAGTTGCCTCCGTTGCAAGTGAGAGCCAAAAGTGTCGATGACAGGCGTTGGGCAGAAAAATCACAACTTAGTATTGTCGAAATCCAGTAAATTTTGAAAGAATTTAAATGAAGTAAGTTTACAATTATTAAACTTATTCAACGATAAAAATGTATTTTAAAAATGGTATGGAATTTTGATATTAAAGTAGGATTTTTAAGGGCTGTAGAATGATATACCATATACCAAGATATCTATGTTAGGAGCTTTGATTTAAGAATATTACAAAAATTAAAATAATCGGTTTTTAGCAAAAGAAATTTAGGGTTTCGGGAATCCCCTACTGAAATAATTTCTAAAATTAATTTTATTACTCTACATTCCTAGGAGAAAATTAAAATTTATTTGGATATTTAATTAAATAATAGTGTCGAGTTCTACATTCAAGAGCGATTATTCTTCTTTTTGTAATAAGTACCTCCAGTTACTCTCAAAAATAATCGGATGCTTCTATGTTAACAATGTAGATTGTGCTTTACTTATACTTCTCCGACATTTTTTATTGCAAATTTTATTTCCTTTATTTTTGTTTATATAGTACATTTTGCTATTTAGTCTAACGATTTCAGAGATACAGTAACTTAAAAAGGTTGCTAAAATGATACAAAGAATTGTCAATAAACAAAAATTAAGGAAATGAAATAAGCAACTAAATATTTCTGATAAGTAGGTATTACCGTAAAAGCGATTTTTATATAACAAGAAAGTCTTTTGTGAGTAACTGTATCTGTCTAATACTGCGAAAACAAATTACATTAAACATGAATAACTAGACTTACTGCCCTGCCAGAATCATGTTAACGTTAACGTAATGTTAACAAATGCTCCAATCAAAAGCCACGTTTCTGTTGATCTACCAATCCAAAGCTTCCGTTCGTTAACATTAACATGATTCTAACTGGGCAGTTACCATTTAAAACGACTCTTACGAACAGTGCGCTGTGCACAGATGTAAATCAGCTATCTGTTCGGATACCTAATCTGCTGTACAGCAGATAGCTGTACTACATATTTGAGGACAATATCAAATCTACATGCTGATACAATATTATACTGTGACGAAATGAACCAGTGACACTGGACGCCTTTTTTGTGTGCCCTCTACATTTGAAAAAAAATTGTAGATCATAATTTCCTAGTTTGGCCTAAATATAAATTCTTGGAGACTTAAATAAACTACCATTGTAGGTTTGACATAGTTGGGGAAGTGAACTCAAGTTTTTTGGTATACAACATCCGGCGCACTGTACACAGAAACCCCATCTTGAATGAATATTTACAAAAACATTTAAAAAAAATTATAACACAGTTATATCTTAAAAAAATTGCACTCTATTTTAATATGTAATTTTAAAATTCTAGTCAATGGAACTGATTTTGTAATCTATGACCTATGATCTCACTTTATTTTTACATAATTTTGTATATTTTTCAGTAATATATAAACGAAGTAATTATTGCTATTTATTTATTGTTATCAAACAAGCTGAGCGAGGTTGCAGGCTGACGATTCGAGTGTTGAACTGCTATGTCGCACTTGTGGGTTTCCTCCCCCATCAAATCTATCTGCTTTTTTCACAGGGTGCTGGCAACATCTTTGATTGCCTATGTTACTTCTCTCTAATTAAAGTGTACTAACTGTAAACTGTAGGTCCATTGTATGGGAGGTAGAGAAGAGATCGTGGTAGTTTTTAGACAGACGACATTTTCATGCTGGTAAAGACGAAGACGGAGAAAGAACTCGTCGAGGTAGTCAACGGAGTCATTACAAAGAAGTCCCGAACAAGACAGAAGCGGTGCACATCTCACGGAGGTGGCGGATAGAGTCGATAGATGCTGTGCGGCGCTGGCCAGATTTATGCCAAATATGGACGGCCTCTGCACCACGAAGAGAAGAGTGATTGCGTCGGTTATGCACTCATAATGCTCTACGGGGCACTGGTGTAGGCGCACCCAGAGCTATATTTACAAGCTAGCTAAAATCCAGAGGAAAGCGGCAATACTGGTCTTGACCAGCCTGCCTCCCATAGATCTGATGGCAGAGGAGAGATCCGCCAATTACAAGGCCGACAAGACAAGCAGAACCAAAAACAGAGAACGGATGATGATAGCATGGCAAACACATGGAAAACATGGACACTGCTAAGATGTGCATGTGAACCAGAAAACTCACTCCGGAAATCATCCCGTGGGTGACATGAAAACATGGAGAAATAACCTATCACCTTACCCAGGTGCTACCTGGGCATGGATGCTTTGGCACCTATCTCCACAAGATTGCTAAGGCCGACAGCAGCAGATGCTTTTACTGCAAGGATGAAGACCATGCGGCACATACCCCATCTGACTGCTGCGAGTGGGAGGAACAGAGAACGGAGACGGCCAGCACCGTGGGCTGGCCTGACTTTCCTTGACAAAATTGTACAATTTTTAATTCCCTGACCGTTTCAGAAATTTTAAGTTTTCCAGACGAGTGGGAACGCTCCATTATTTTCTTTTCATATTTTTTTAATTTTGACGCCCCCCCCCCCCCCCGAAAAAGCCGATGGTTCTCTCCAATTGAATTCCTGGCTCGAGTTTATTTCTCTTGTAAGAGTTTTCTTTTTTGTTGGCTAGATGTGCCCGTTGATCAACAAATATTTTAAACCTTGTATATTATAATCTTCTCTTCTTTTGGTCCAAGCCTAATGTAGAACTTACTTGCCTTTCTTCACGCTAATTTGAAGGATTCAGTAAAAACACTGCATCTCGAAGTATGTAATATCTTTTAAATTTCAGAAAAAAAGATTTAAGTAATATAAAAACTTTATTTTGTTACACAATATTCTTTGGAAAAAACAGTTTCAGTGTGCAACAGGAAGTTGTTGTATAAATTTCTAAAGACTTGGTAGACAAAATAAGAATACCGTGGTGGATTGTATAATAAAGCATTTAATTTCTTTATAATTTTAAGTATAAATATTGGAATCTATAAATTTTTTGTAGTTAATCTAGGAAGAAGAATCTTCGGATAACGAGAAGCACTATCATAGAAATTATAGCCCACGACACGGCTGACCATAATTTGTCGTTGGAATAAAATCTAAATGAATCAAAGTTACTAAAATCTTTTGCTTAGAATGCTCACATGCAAAAACTTACTTATTGGTTTCCTGGATGGAAGTCCTCAATAAATCATCCGTAATTAAAGTTGGCGTTTCTCTCGGCGTCTCGATCATTTCCATAACCGGTTCATTTCCTGTTTCGGTCATCAAATTTTTTGGTAATTCTTCTTCTGCTTTAAGAGCAATTTGACTAATTAAGGATGTTTCCTCTTGGGTTAAAGGAGAAGTGCTGTTAGACGACAATTTATCGACTATTTTGCCACATAGTTTACATTCCCAATTGATGGACTTTTTTGCTAAAACTTGTCTCTCTTCTTTGGTGTAATCTAAAGACCCGATGGTTCCAGCAGCAGTGGTAGGCATGAAAGCTATTAGGGCCAAAAGGGCAGTACGAATTGACCAAGACGGTTGCCAGCTTTCGGGATGATGTCCCGATATCGACAGACATATCTTTTTGTTAATTTCAAAACGACCGTTTGGGGTTAGGAGAATGATATTAGGTGGTTGCATGGGATACTGAGAGGGCAACAAAATTCTACCGTGATATAATCCACCCTCAAATTCAGTACCGGGTGGTCCCCGGACAGTGAAATGCCATTCGAACAAATTATCATCCAACGGGCTGGCAAAATATTCGTCAGTTGGTTCGGCCAACTCACACGCCTCGCGCATAAGCCGTTTGACACCTAAAACATGCCACACAAATGAATCTATACTTGAAAAACAAAATTTTCACTCAACTTACTTGGACTCTTTAGGTTGTATTGCGGTTGCGATGTCATAATTTTTTTTAATTATAATAAATTGTTACACTGAAAATTTTGATTAAATGTTGCCTTTGTATGTTTGTTAAACGTGACGTTTTTCTATTTTTTGTTTATTAACGTTATTTTTTCTTAGCTACACAAAAATAAACAAATAAATCTTCGACACTTGTCAATTTGACATTTAATAGGCTTACGCCATAATAATTGATTATCAAATCGTCGACACACACGGTTGCAGAAAATTGTCGTAATTTATTTTTGTATTGTTTTGATAAGATTACATTGTGATATCGTACGGTTTTTTCCTTGAGCCCCAAGTTCTTCCACTGCCCCCCTCCCCCAATAATAAGGGAAATATTTATTTTCACATCCAAATTAATAATATAAAAATAAAAGGATAAAATGAAGTTAATTTGGATGCCCTACGTTTTTAAAATAAATCGATTAATTTACAAACATTCCGTTCGATAAAATAATGTTGGGTGATTCCTGTTTTTGAATCGCTCTGTGTATACCATAGTGTATACCAACTTGCAAAGCTGTCAAAATTTAAAAAATTATAACCTCAAAGTTGTCGTGTGGTTAAATTTAAATAATTATTATTGTTGTGAAGAATTTTAACAAGAACAGGATATGGCAAACATCCGAAGTGCTCCCAACATTTTAATCACAGGTAATTCTTAAAGATTTGTTAGAAATTTTAAAACTTATTGTGGTGGCTAGGTACTCCCGGTGTTGGAAAATCAACTTTGTGTGAAAAAATAGCTGCAGCAACCGGTTTAAAATGGATTGAGGTCTCAAAAGTAGCCCAAGAAAACGGTTGTATAGAAGAATACGACGAAGTGTATTCTTCGGGTGTACTGGACGATGACAAAGTGAGTTTTGTTTTTCTCGCTAAACAGTAAGTTTTAATTTTGTGTCGTTTTAGTTGTTGGATTTACTGGAAGAGACGATGTGTTTTGGTGGAAATATAGTTGACTATCATAGCTGTGAATTTTTTCCCGAACGATGGTTTGATGTGGTTTTTGTGTTACGGACAAATAATACTACTTTATACGATCGCTTGACTGATAGAGGTTATTCGGGAAAAAAATTGGAAGACAACGTTCAGTGTGAAATATTTAACACCATTGCGGAAGAAGCCGTTTCATCTTATTCTGAAAGTATTGTTTTTGAATTATCAAACGGGACGTTAGAAGATTTTGAGAGAAATTTACAAGCAGTTTATGCTTGGCTGCAGCAATGGTTTCAAAATCACAGTCAATAGCTGACATGAATTATTTTTTATTTACGTGTATATTATTTTTATTATAAATTTGAAAATTGGCCTGTCGATTATCAAATCCTTTTTAAAAATTCTTCTTTTGTGCTGTGTCTAGAAAATGGTCACAGATTTTGTTCATACTGAATATTTTTATTTTTTTGTACTTAGTCTCAAATCACAAAAACTTAAATTGGCTCTTTCCTATACAGTAGAAACTCGATTATCCGTATTCGCAATTAACTAGGCTTACTCTTCCGAAAAATTTTACTTAGACAATAAGCAGAATTAATGAAAACAGTTGATGTCCTCTTGAATTTGTGCGAACAGAAAAATTTTGCCTGTCGAGTTAAGAGTTTGAGAAAAACTAGAACTGAAATAAGGAAAATCAATTCAAACTGCAAAAAATAAAAACTGATTACTTCAAATTTGAATAGATATTCAAAATATAAATTTGAATAGTCGCGTATTTTGAGAGCATTCCCATTGTTCTAAATATTTATATACCTACTTCTGTGTTGCTTGCAAAAAAATTATTATAAGCTGGTTATACGGTTCTAAGACATTTCGCTACGGAACATTTTGCTCCCGGACATTTTGTAAAAAATTTATTAAAACTACCAAGAGCAATGTTACATTTTCTGAAATTTTTACCGATTTTTTTAAAGTCAATATATCTCGGAAAAATGTATAAAAACAAAAATGAAGGAATGTTTAAGAAATATTACTGAAAAGTCGGTCTTTATATGGCGGAAAAAAGTCTCCATACGATGTAATTTACATGGATAAAATATGGGATCGTACGGAGACTTTTTTGGTCCACTGTATCTCATTTTATGGACTATTGCATACGTATGTACAGAACCACACATGAACGAATAGAAAAATTCGGAGAAACTTCAAGTGTCAAATTTAGAACCAATCCCATGTCAATTAAATGAGAAGTTTCACGATGACACTTATCGTTTTGCACTTATCGATTTCGTATTAAAAAATTATAATTTTTTGGATTTTTCTATTTACTTTTGCAATAGTCATTGGAATTCCCCTTTTGCACAGAATATTATCCTATTATTTTGTTCTCTTACATATTTTAGAGTGCAATCGGCCCTCCTCTACGAGTCGGGCCGATTGTTGTCGAATATATGTAATCGAACAAAATGTTCGATAATATTCTATGCACATGGGAAATAATATATGTCAATTTCGCTAAAGAAAAATCATAAACTAACACTAACCTACATAACCGATGTATATCTTCGCGCGGATATATGTTTTTTCCAGACAATTTCGCTAAAGAAAATTCATAAACTAACACTAATCTACATAATCGATGCATATCTTTGCGCGGATATCTCTTTTTTCTACGGATAATATTAATAGTATTTAAGAGATTAAATAAATTAAATTTAATTAAATAAACTGCATGGAGTGCAGTTTACCCTTTTGCAGGTAATTTAGGGGTGCAAATTTCCTGAAAAGTGTTCGGAGTGCAGTTTACCAGTTAGCAAAATTTACTGCAGTTTACTTGGAGTGCAGTTTACCATACTCCGTATGTATGTGTGCGTGCGTATGTATGTCTGTGAACACGATAGCAACCAAACGAAATTACTCCAAATTTTAAATTTAGGATTTAATCTGTTGTGACACAAAGCCTATTGAAGATGAATGAAATCTTATGGGGAGAATGGGGGGTTTACTTGAAGCGATAAAACCTAATCCATCATAACTTCAAAACGCAATGAAATAGGTAAAAGTTATGCGATGGTCACATCCGATTTTTTATTAATTATTTTCAACCGGTTTCGCTTTATAGTATTATCAGGGAAGTTAATACAAGTTATTATTCGTTTCTGAAATAACGTTCTATTTTCTATTATATAAATATACAAGAAAATTCGTGTAATAATTGAAAAATAAATTAAAATAGTCTAGTAGGATGTTCAAACCTTGATTACAATAAATATTTAATTTTATTAATCGGGAACAAATTCCATGAGGACATATTTTACTTTATTGTCTCTCCGAATTTCTATTTGTTGTAAAGTATTTTGATCGGTTACATTTTGATACATGTTCGTAGGGTTGATTATTTCATTATTACCGTACTCGTTAGGATCTATCGATGATGGTTCGATGTAGTTTGCATAATCATCTTCCGGAATCTATTTAAAAAATTAATATGTTTCACAAAAGTTATAAATAAAACATACATGCAAGTTGCTAAAAGACGACTTTCTCTATGAAGTAAAATAAATAATTACCTGGTCATTTTCTATCTCAATATAATGACTTCCATCTGGAGTTTGTACAATAGTGTAGGCTTCATTTGAATTTTCACCATTTGAATAATACTGATTTGCATATTCATAATTTTCATACACAATTCCATTAATCGGTATAGTTTGGGCATTGCCATCGGTTATGTTCTCTATTTCTCTAATTTCAGAAACGGTGATTACTTCCCAAGAAGTCTAAAAAATAATAAAATCAATATTCTATGGTTTTAAATAAAAACGTATTTACTTCACTGGAAATTTGCATTTCGGCACGATTTAAAATAAACGTAGTCCCCAAGTGTTTCTCTAGATCCATATGTTTTTTCAATGTCGGTTTGCGCGTAAATCCAACTCCACATGTATAGCACTCGTATTGCTTTCGAGTTGCGTGCGTGTACAAATGAGAATTATAATTATCACGACTACTAAAATTTTTGTTACAAATATTGCACTGGAAAGGTTTTTCGTTTTTATGGAGATTAAGTTTATGTTTCTTAAGGTGCTCGGGATAAACAAAATCTTTTCCACATTCATCGCATTTGTGGGGTCGTTCTTTGGTGTGTGCCGCATTCATATGGTAGATTAGTAATCTACAATTGATTTTAAAATTTAGAAATTTTTATATTACGTATTATTAAGCGTATACGCAGGACTGCGAAGGGTGGCAAAAAACCCGCAATTAGAATTAAACAAAAATAAATTTGGGGGGGGGGACTTCTTATCGATTCTATTAATTTTAAACAAACTTAAACTTACCGCTTTCGCTTAAATCCTTTCCCACATATGTCGCACATTTTATCTTTCAGATTTAAATGAGTTGCTTTGATGTGAGACTGTAGATTGGAGCGTTGAGCGAACGACGCACCGCAGGTCGTGCAGATGAAGGGTCGTTCTCCAGTGTGTATACGTTTGTGGTCGCGTAATTCCGCTTTTCGAGAAAATTTCTTCCCACAAGGATTACCATCAACCGTAAACGTGCAAAGGAATCTCTTGTTCTCTTCGTGAATAATCATATGCGATTTTAAATTATTTTCTGTAGTGAACGTTCTATCATCTATCAATTACAGTAACAAAGTTAATAAACCAGAATGAGAAGCTTATACGTTAATAATATATATTGCTGTGTTTTCTTTTGTGGGTCTGATGGGAAATATAAGTTTGTGTTTCAGATTTCTTAATTTTGTATGATTTGAATTTAAAAAATACAGATTCATCAATTTAGCTTTAACGAAGTTGATGAATATTAAATCCATTTATCAAAGTACTTACCGCAGAAGTTACAAAAATATTCTTTTTTTGTTTTGTGAGTTTTCTCATGTTGTTTTAAATTTTGCTTTGTAAGGAAAAGCCTCTCGCATATCTCACACTTGTAATCACGATTTCTAGGTTCGTGCGTTTTTCTATGAATTTTACATGTATATTTTGAGGTATATCTTTTGTTGCAAATATCACACTCGTAAAGTTGTACACCGGCATGTGCATATTCGTGTTCATCCAACAAATTTTTTGATCCAAATTTCTTTGTGCATATGCCACACTCCCATTTCTTATTCGAATTGCTGGGTACGTGAATTTTTGTGTGCTTCGACAATTCAAACTTGTGATGAAATTGTTCCTTACAAACATTACAGATGTACAATTTTTCTTGGTGAATTTCCCACAAGTGCTTTATTATATCTTTCGATCCAATACAAAAATAATTTGCATTATTTTTCATGCATAAATTGCAATTTAAAACCACACCGTCGTAATGAATACCCTACAAATAAACATTTTAATTATTGGAATGTAAAAAACGGTGACCACACATTTGGTTCTGAAATATTTAAGTTACCCCAAAACCTGTTTTATCCGGCAACCTAAGGCCGAGACTCTGCCGGATTATACAGCATCATTTTCACGAACATAAATTATCATGCCGAATAAAACAGATTTTACAAATTCGTAATTTTGAGAGTTGAGTTTTTGAGATAAAGGGCATACAAAATTTGACCACAGACATTTTTACTATATAAGGGCGGGTGGATGCAGGCGCTCCCCTCCCAGACTGCCGGACGCTACTCTATTGAGCTTGATTATCTTATTTTGAAATGTACAAATTAATAAAACTTACAGGATTCATGTCATCGTCAGGAACAAATACGAAACTTTCAGTTTGGTTTTGCAAATCGTCATTGCTCGGATTGGATAAATTCTGTGAATTATAATATGAAGTACTACAATTCGATGTTTCATAGTCAACAGTAGTATTTGGTTCTGATTGCAATTTTAAATCATTAAGAAGTAATAATCTGTATTCGTTAATCTACAAAATAATAAGTAATTATTGATTTCTGTTGTGCGGAAAATTAAGAAGATCTAAAAAAAGCCTAACCGTTTGAGCCTGACGAGTCAAAACCCTTAAACGCGAAAATCTTACATTGCCCCGAATTCTTAAAATATCAAAATTCATCATTTCAGTTATGCTTGCAGAAAAAGGGGCGAAAATCGCTTGGGTAACCTTAGTTTTTTATGGTTTATGACGATTATGACCCTACGCTTAAAGGCATCGATCTCGGACAGAGTAAGAATTTATCGTATCAGGGGCTGATACGAGAGAAGGTAAAGAAGGAACTATGGTTCCCATAAATTCCTTCGTTAACGGCCAGCGGAAGAAGCATAAAAAAATGCGCTTTGCTTCTAAGCGAAACTTTATAAGCTTACCTCATCATATTTCAAATTATCTTCCATTTTCTTAAAACACCTAATAATAAAAGTATTTAATTTTTGGGGACATAATTATCTTCTAATTATTCGAATTTATAACCTACCAACATCTGTTAACTACCAACTTAAGTTATTTATTAAAAATCTTCAATTTTTGTATACAGGCAATTCACCAATATGATTTTTTACTACAGCCCAGGGTGGGTTTTGGCCGAGAGGAACCAAGTTTTTATACACCAGATTTACTTTTAAGAGGTTTCCTTAGATTGCCTCGGATTTTCTAAAATTTCCGAGATTTTCTTGGAGTGTTTTAAAATCTTTTTTCAAAAAAGTAAAAATAATAACAAGAAACCAAGACTGCCTGCAGTATTCTACGATATCCTGGATTTCCTTTCACTTGTATACCAAATTTCCCCCTCGGTTTTGGCTAACCACTTCATTTTATCAAGGGTTTTCAAGGCAGATTACCTCGGTGGTTTGCCATTGCCCGCCGAGAGAGGACATGGACAGTTAGAATACTTGCATCACTCGATGCTGTTCGAACCAGGGTTCTTTGCTTATAGTAGTCGACGCAATTAAGCATCTGCAGGTCATTGAAATTTCTTGAAAATGTGGTATTCCGTCAATTATGTAAGGACTATTTTTAAAAATTTCAATTTGCCTTGGCCCCCATGTAAAGTTCTGTAAACCTCTCTCTGTGGATTGGATATTGGAACCCCTCCCCCCTAATGTCCCAAAAACATTTGGTTGTTTTAATATAAAACTCTATTAGCTACTCTATTGTTGGGGTTCACTTTAAAATTGTTTTCTAATCGATACGTTTATATAGATCTCGAGTTAGCATAATTTATCGGATTATCCGTTGATACGATTATCCATTTATCCGTATCTACATATTAAAATGGTATCGTTTTTTTTTTTCTTTAGGCTTAACTGCACACAGTATGTAATGAAGGTTGGATACCTTAAAAAATGAAACTTTACATAAACAACATTTGGTACGCTCTCCTTCTACCGTAAGAATTACCAATACCCCCCCCCCCACCTAAAAGTCTTTCGTGAATAATGGACGGTTTCTTATGAAATACACTTAAAAAATTAAATAATATTACCACTTTAGGCTAATCCTTTAATAATCTTATTGACAACGGTCCGAAATTTCTCGTAACATAGCATTTAAACAATTTTTTAGCGGGAAAGTCTTAAGTTGCTGTAAATAATTGGCAAAATTGTCTGCATGTTTGGGTCTCTTTTTGTCAAATGTTTTTTTTTTGGTTACTACAGCGCAGCGTTTTTCAACCTTTTTTGAGCCGCGACCTCTCTGAGGGAATTACGTAAATTACGTAAACAGGCTTGGCGAGAGGATTTAATTTTTTCTTTCTTTCGCCTACAGCGAAAGCGGGGGCTGTTAAATCTTATGTAATTTAAAAAAATTACAAATTAATGTTTATTATTTCAATCAATAATACTATTTTGCATATTTCTTATCAGAAATAAATTCGGGGAACCCCAGACATCCTACGACAATGTTTATCAATTATTTTATTTTTTTAGCTTAAATAAAAATTCTTACGTCTTATAATTAGAGCGGGGGTTCACGACTTTCTTAATTTTTATTATGCAGGGAGGTCAGTGGTCTAAAATCACTGACACCAAGTTTGCCTACGTAATACTTGAACGCCATCTGAGAAAAAACATTTGCCCCCTCGGCACCCCCCTGACATGAAAAAGTTGGAATTTTGGTGAATTTGTGAGATCCCAGAAGCTGAAAATCATAATTTTCAAAAAATGTCTGTTTATATGGTCAAATGTGTGCACTCTACCTCAAAAAGTACGGAGAATAACGGTTTTCTTTTAATAAAAGAAAAACCACTTTATTTGAATAAATTTTTAAAGCAAAAAAATTTTATTTAATTTAAATAATTTATTTTTGCTTTGCCAATAATATTTTATTTAAATCAAATAAAATTTGAGATTTCGAGTTGATAACATATTGATTAAAATACTTTAAAAGAAACATTTTTCTTCAAAATTTTAATTTATTTATTCTCAGTACCACTAAAAAAACCTGTTTAAAAATTTCAATTTTGAATAGAGGAAAATAAAAAAAAATTTTTTCGAGTTTTTTAATCTTGAATTTACTTAAGATGTTAACTTAAAATAACAATTAATTCCAAAAAAAGAAAATTAGTAGGGTCCGCACCACAGATTCAGCCAAGGGGTCTACAAATCTTAAATACGGCCCTGGTGTCGACCCCGAAATTTGAAATTCAGCTTGAAACAACTTCATGAAAACAAATAATAAAATTTATTTTATTATTCTCAAAGAGAATAAATAATAAATTGATTTTATCAAATACCAATAATCTCTTTATCTATTTGACTATTAAATTCAAATTATCAGCTGCGCCCTCAAGTTTCAAGCAATCAGGAACGCAGCCATAGTTTTGTGTGAAACAGAACGCAACTATAGGAATTGAACTGTCAATGTCAAAGATTTCTATGATGAAAAGTATTTTTTAAACTACCAGGATTTAAAACGCAATGGAATCAATGAAAAATACACTGATTTGAAAATGGAATGAAAGATCCAATAAAAGAAGAAAAACTTGATTACCTTAACAAATTGAGAACCACAAGTTAGTATCTAGAATTTCATGTAAAATGGGTATTGCATTGCAAAACAACGAATTTTTTTCCATTTTTAAATTTCCACAATTTTAGATGCTATCGTTTGTGTTGAACCTGAAATAGAAGAATTGGAAAGTAATCGCCTTCTAAGTAACGAAAGGATTTATGCAAAGGAACCTGTCAAAAATGAACACGATAGTATAAAATCTCCAGTTATTAATCCGGAATTAAAACTGTTTGTGTGTGAAACTTGTGGTTGTTTATATGCATACAAAAGTGTCCTACAGCAACACATGAGAATTCATATAGAAGAAAAACAGTTTTTATGCAAAATCTGTGACTATAAAACTGCGATGAAGGGTAACTTCAAAGCTCATTTAAGAATACACACAGGAGATAAACCATTTGCATGTGATATTTGTAAATATAAAACAATAAGTAGTAGTTCGTTGAAATCACATTTAAAAAGTCATTCAAGTGAAAAACCATTTTTCTGCGAAAATTGTGACCGTAAATTTTCACATAAATCTAAATTAACTGGACATTTAAAAATCCACACTGGAGAGAAGCCATTTACTTGCGAAATTTGCGGATATAAATGCCTATTGAAAAGTACCTTGGAGCAGCATTTTAGAACTCACTCTGGTGAAAAACCGTTTTTTTGTAAATTTTGTAACTTCAAAACCGCACTGAATAGTTCTTTACGGCGACATGTCAGAATTCACACCGGGGAAAAACCGTATTGTTGCAAAATGTGTGATTTTAAATGCTCGGTAAGAAGCAACTTGCAACAGCATTTGAGAACCCACACCGGTGAGAAACCCTTTGTATGCAAAATATGTGATTACAGATGTGCTTTAAGCAGCAACTTGCAACAGCATATGAGAATTCACACCGGAGATAAGCCTTTTGCATGCGAATTTTGCGACCATAAATTCACCTGTAGAAGTACATTAGAAAAACATTTCAAGATCCACACCAAAAAGAAATCGTTTGCATGTGATACGTGTGACTATAAATGTTCACTAAAAGGTAACTTAACACGACACGTAAAAATTCACAAAGCGAATAGAAACAAATCGATTCAAAATATAAAAGGAATCAAGAAGTTGTGTCGGAAATAATTTAATTTTTATCTCCAGTGATTTTGATCAATTTTTTAGAACTGATGCAAATAGTTAATTATTGATAGTTTACTAGAACAATCTAGATAGTACTGCTATGTCAAGAAAGTAAATTGTACATGAAATTTCATTCAGAAATCATCAGAATTATATATACAGTAACTCACAAAAGCTTTTGACTTCTAAATTACATTCCCTTCATTTTGTTTATATAGATTTTTCCATTTCGTTGCACCTTTTTCGAGTTACACAGACTGTAAAATACAAAAAATATTGTCATCTGTATATCAGAACTAGTACATCAAAATAAAAAAATGTATAGCATATAGTTTGTCGCAATGCCACAATTCACGTAGCTAGTTGGCACTGACAGCTTTCACCCTCAACAAAAATTGCAAATGTTTCCTTGGTTTCGAATTTTCACATAAAAGTCGGTGTTTTGCTCATTCTGTTGACGGTATGTTTTTGGGCGAATCCAACAGCAGTTATCTTCATACCGGAGCAATTGCTACCTGTCCAATGATGTTAGATGATAGAGATAGTTATTATCTATATCTCTCTCTCAGATTCCTTTGCTCTACGTAAGAGCATAGTGACCACTTCTTTTTCTTTAGAAGGGTTTTCTAGGCAGATACCTCGATGGTTTGCCATTGCCTGCCGAGAAAAGACGGTCAGAATAAAGTTTTTACTCCGCCCGGGATCGAACCGTTGATTTCGGCTTAGCAATCGGCGCGCACAAGTGTCCCCGGATAAAAAATATTTAACAAAAATTTTTTTCTAAATTCAGACCATCGAGAGTTAGGCCTCCTTAAAGCATTTGTTTTATTAATTCCCACCTTCACGTGGCCATATCTCGGAAAATATTGATTTTTCAGTAAAAATGGTTAAGCCTTTTTAAAGAGCGTGAAATAATCTACAAACTTAATTTAAACCTTTTATTGTCTAAAAGCAACGGTTTTCGAGTTATGAATTAAAGTAAATACAAAAATGTTGAAAATTTTGAACTTTTTTTTTCTTGGTATTTTTTAAATTACTGTATCTTTTAAACCAAACATTTTACAAAAAATCTGACGCCATATTCCGGATAGGAAATTTAACGGACTATAACTTTTGTCTAGTAAAAATTTTTGAAAAACTAATCTATTTCACAGAAAAAACAGAAATAAATAAAAAAAGCAGCTACAAAACAAAAAATTAAATTCAAAAATTTTTAATTTTTATTGAAAAATTATTTTATTCATAAAGATTAAACCACTACATTATTTAAGTAAATGTTCAAAATGACCACCCTCATTTTCAATACACAGTCGTGATTGTTTTAAAAGATGGTGTGTATTATTATTTATAACATTTCCTCTTTCGTTAAAAGCATTCTTTACTCTGTTCATTAATTCCTTTCTGGTATCGGGCTTTCATCTGTTGCTGTACACCAAGCTTTAACAGCACACCAAAAAGATATATCAAGAGTAGTTAAATTTGTAAAATCTGTAGATCTAGCTGACCAATTAATAGTTCCACTTCTTCCGATCAATATTTCAGGAATTTTCAGAAAAATTTAAAAAAATTTGTAATTAAAGCCCAAAATTTTTTGTAAAATGTTTGGTTTAAAAGATACAGCAATTTGAAAAATATCAAGAAAAAAAAAAGTTTAAAATTTTCAACTTTTTTTTTACTTACTTTAATTCATAACTCAAAAACCGTTGTTTTTAGACAATAATAGGTTTAAAACTAGTATGTAGATTACCTATTTCACGCTCTTTAAAAAAGCATTTAACCATTTTTACTAAAAAATCAATATTTTCCGAGCTATGGCCATGTGAAGGTGGGAATTAAAAAAATGCTTTAAAAGGAGGCCTAACTCTCGACGGTTTTAATTTAGAAAAAAAATTTTGTTAAATAATTTTCTTAGAATAATGTCCTCTATCACCACTGAAATTATGTAAAGTCTATCCGCGGGGACACCCTGTATAGAGATAGTTAAAATTGGGAAGATAGGCTATTTTCAAGACTTCTTGACAAAATTATCAAGATTAGTCAAGCTTAGTAAGTAAGCGTAGCTATAGGGGGAACCGCCCCGGGCGGTACAATTTTAGGGGCGGCATTTTGCTTCTTTTTGTTTAAAAAATATTTTTATAAAAATAAAAAAAAATTATAAAAAAATATTTAAGAAAAATATTGGGGAGGGGGGAGCGTCAAATAAAAAAAAAATAGCGAAACGTGACTAGAACTTGATAAGGCTGTCAAATGCGGTCAAATATCATTTATATGTCAAATTTTCATAATAATAATAATAATAATATGTCTGCAATATTTCAAAATCTAAAGTCAAAATTAATTTATTAATAAATATTTTAAATTAAACCAAATTAAACTAGGAAATTTAGATTCATCTCCAATTTTTATGTTTTCATTACGACTTGATTCTCTATTTTGATCTTCTATCGATTTCTGTTGGCGATTAGACTGAGGATCCAGATTTACTCTTGGGTGGCCATTTCTACCACGACCATCATTAAATTAGTAGGTAATTCCCAAAACAGGTTTTTGTTTCGCAACACGTGTATTTTGGGATGAAACATGGTGCTTTTTTCTTTCTCCTTCTTTTTGAGTTCTATCATCTTCCACTGGCTTAGATCTTCACCTTCGCCAGTTTTGCATGTATCGCAAGTTTAGCCTCCCATTCATCCAAAGTTAGTTTTTTAGGTTCCTTCCATCTCGACTTCCGCTGAAATTTTGTTTCTTCGACCAAAAGAACGAACACCATTTTTGATCACCAAATTGCTATTAGTGGCCCGAGTAAAATGCGATTCAATGTTGTTAAAGCTGCCGTTGTTGCGTTTTCCACAATTTTTTTGGATTTGTTAAAATGTGTCATTTGTTTGTTCGGATATCAGATTGTGGGTCTTTTACAATCTTCTGTTGTTTTTCCTTAGCCGGTAATTCAATTGCAAAATCGGTGACAATAATAAATCCCACAACTGGCACTGCAAACTTCCGAAAATTAATCGTCAGCCAATAAACTCTTCGAAAAAGATGAGAATGATTACTATTCAAATTAATAGCGAGTTCACAACCAAAAACGATATCTCATGAAAAATTATCTGCGAGCAGATAATTAGGAAAAATGTGTTTTAACAAAATAAATCCAATAATTGCATTGCAATGCCGACTATGTAAAATTAACATAAATTCATGTAGGAAACTTAAAAATATGCAAAAATTCGCCTAGAAAATTTAGGACTGCAACAAATAGACTCCTGTTGTACAGACTTTACTGCATATCTTGTGCATCTATTGTCTCTATCAGGCCCACAACCAGGATTTCATTTCAGGGAGAGCACTCGTAAAACAATTTTTTTATCCCTTCAGAGAATTTTTGTACCCCCCCCCCCCGACTACGGGCCTGGTCTCTATCTACTTTCTATTTTTGAGCTTTTTGAGACATGAGTGCATCCCCAGACTCACAATCGAAGTACTTTATTTTAGATCAATTTTGAAATCTAATAACGAATTTTCTGGATGATACGTAAAACTTCTTGCATGCCATCTTTTTTTTATCAAATACCAACTCTTAGTCACATCAGTACCAGCTTTTTGGGGTGACTATCTAACATCACAGGTAACCTGTCTATTATATTCCAGGAATACAACAGTAAACATCTCTTCTCTAAATAAAATAAAAATGAATGTCTGTCTGTTTGTTTGTTTGTCCCTCATTTTCTTCTAGGCCATTTGAGCGATTTGAACCAAACTTTGCACACTTACTCGGTAGGACTTGGGGTGGGGAAGGTTTTTGTGTATGAATATCTTTAAAAATGTGAGAGGGAGATCGCATTAAATTCTCAAAATAAAATACAAATCGCAAAATGTCGTCAACAGGTGGCGCGACAATAGACGAATTTATGAATATATTCATAAATTTTTCATAAATATTCATTTATAAATATATTCATAAATCCATGGGATTAATCGGTAATAAATTATTTTTACTGTACAGTGACTAACGAAAGTATTCGAACCCTCCTATGTTAACAATGTTAATTGCACATTTTGAAACCGTTTTTTGACATATAAAAATCGCATTTACAGCAAAACTTTTTAGACATATTTTGTTAAAAATTTCATTGTCTTCAATTTTGTACCTATTCATTTTTCAATTTTGTCGCCCCATTTTTGACTGGCAGCAACTTAAACAAGACTCTGTAAAACACAAAAAATATTGTCATCTATATCTCGAAAACGGTGCAACGAAATGAAAGAATAAATAGGCATTTTTTCTTGAAACCGTGAATATCTACATTTTTGTTCATAAGCATTTTTCAAATATAAATTAGAATTATCAATGTTGAGCTACAGGACACAAATAAAACACATTTTTTAAACGAGCTTTCGAAAAATGACTTTTTCTTTTTCAAGTTTAATATGAATTGAAAAACAAAAACAATGACAATTACAAAGCAACTATAAAATATTGACATTTATCCACAACTTGATCAGAATGATAATATGAAATCCCGGTAATGAATGAAAAAAATAAAGAAGACGCATGTATTAATAATTCTAATAAGTTGTCGTGGATTAAGAAAAACCAATGGTGAAAAACTTAACCCCAATATTCGCAAATATTCCTGTAGCTCAACATTGATAATTCTAATTTATATTATTTTCAAGAGCTAATAATTTTATTTAATAACATTTTTCAAATATGTGATACCCTTTCCGAGATATAAATGACGATATTTTTTGTGTTTTACAGAGACTTGCTGAAGTCGCTGTGAGTCAAAAAAGGGGCGATATAATTGAAAAATGTATAGAAACAAAATTAAAGGCAATGAAATTTGCAACAACATATTATTTAAAAGTTTTGCTGTAAAATCGATTTTTCTATGAAAAAAAAGCGGTTTCAAAATGTACAATTTACATTGGTAACATAGGAGTGTCCGAGTTCTTTTGCGAGTAACTGTATTTCATATAGAATCGTCAAATGACACTTCTAGATTTAGATCTAGCTTCACATGTCAACAGATATGCAATATGCATATTTTTTTTCCATGGAAAGGGGCAACGACAGTGCTGATTTGCTCTACGGCATCTGTAAAACCAAAACAGAACCCAGCCATTTTTCATTATTATTGACAGCGCCATCTAAGATCATTTTTAAATTTTGCATTTGCGTTTTGTAGGTTATAAAAAATAATTGACGTTTCACAAAATTTGATTTTAATTACTGAATGTTCTGTGTATTACTTGTATTTTAATAAAATTTTATGTTAAATATTTCTGCCAAAGAAGAGTTAGGTAACTACCTACATTAAATTTTTAATTATGAGAAACTTGTGTCTGTCGAGGAAATCGAATAGTTTAATTTATTTAAAAGTTGGATGATTTTCTATGGGAGTATGATAGGTATATTAAATAAATGCAATATTAAACGGAGGTAAGTAATTAAAATTTTATTGTAGCAGTTATCATGGTGTAGGCAAAAAGTAGAAGATTAGCAACGAGATTCGATTCGTAACAATACATTTATTTAATTGAGGAACAAGTTCATAATCTCATAATTTTAAAGTCATGTTTTGTGAAGCTTGGATTAAATCTGAAGAAGACGTAGCAAGAAGTACAGATATGGAAGTAAAAGAGGAACTGCGATGCAACGAATTAAAAGAAACAGGTTAGCGTAAATTATTTATCTGATTTTGAAAGAAACTAATATTATTTTTTTCTTTTCTTCAGAGAAGACTGCAAGTGATCCGGATAAGTTAAATACTAATGCTAAATATTGTGAAGAAGATCCACTTGCTCTAAGTGATAACGATGACGGCAAAATTCGTTCGTATTTAAAACAAATAGGAAAGACATTTAAAAAAAGATGTTTGGAATCTACACAACATCGTGGCAATAATGAAGATAGCGATGACAGCGACAACAAATCGCAAACAAAGCGGGCTAAAGCAAATTCTGAGAACGGTGAATTGCCTACAAGCTTAGCTTCAAGTAACTCAAACGAAAACACTAAATTCCACAAATCTGCACTGTTTGATGGCATATTTTTCTCAATTGTAGAAGAAGCGGGAGAAAATATCAAAGCAAAATGTCAACTTTGCTCTCCCAAAAAGAAATATATCAAAGGCAAAGTTTCTTCTACTACCAACTTTTTATCACACTTGCGAAAAATTCACAAATCCTCGATTGCGGAATACCAGATGTACAAAGAAATAAAAAAGAAAGATCCTTCGATAAAGGAAATAAAAAGTGTTAAAGAAAAAGGAGAAGTCAAAAGAGAGCAATCTGATATAAGAACAAGTAAAACAAATGATAATTTACAACAGAAAGAATTTGATGAAAGGATAGTCAAATTTATGGTTAAAAGTATGTCGGCAGTATCGGTTGTGGAAAATCCAGCTTTTATTGACATTTTTGATGGGTTGGGGGTCAAAGTTATGTCTAGAGCGACCGCTATGAATAAAATTTCCGACCAATGTGAAAGTTCTCTAAAAAATATTAAAAGTGAATTAGAGAATGTTGAATTTGTTTGTACAACCGCAGATGTGTGGTCGTCGAAAAGGAGAAGTTTTCTTGGAGTTACCTGCCATTGGATTCGAGAAAACTTTGAAAGTAAATCTGTCGCTTTGGCATGTAGACGATTTAATTGCAATCTAGCTTTTGATAAAATTACTGAAATATTAGATGACGTGAATGTTAAATTCAAATTAAATCAGAAAGTAGTAGGAACTGTGACAGATAACGGTGTAAACTTTGCCAAAGCTTTCAGAGAATATGGAGTAAAGCTGACGGAGCGAATACTAATTGCAGATCTAAATGATAAATCACATGAAGAACAGGATGAAGACGAATACATCGATGTCGAAGAGCAAGACCATGATATATGCAGTATTTTAAGTTTATCTACAAATGATGAAGAGTCATCGACTTCGGAAAATCTATATCTTTTGCCAAATCATATCAGCTGTATCAGTCATACCATAAACCTTATTGCAACCACTGATATAATGAGGGTAATCAACGGCAGCAGTCTGCTACAGTCAAAACATGCTATCATCATGAATAAATGTTCCCAGTTATGGAATAAAGCAGGAAGTCCTAAATCAGCCGAAATTATTAAACAATTCTTAGGGTATCACTTAAGCTATCCTGGAGTAATCAGATGGAACTCATATTACAAATCCTTAGGGCAAATTTTGAATGAAAAGGAAAAAGTAAGCGAACTCTTTGAAAAATTAGGCATCAAGAATTGGACTATAAAAAATAATGAGTTTGACTACTTGGAAGAATATGTTCAAATATTAAAGCCCCTGGCTATGGCGATAGATATCCTACAAAGTGAGAACAATACATATTTTGGAGTCGTAGTACCAACTATTGCAAGTCTCAAAATCAAGTTTGAAAAAATGGAAATAAAAAACTTTAAATATTTGGGAAGCGTTGTCGAAACTTGTATCAATTCCATCAAAACTCGTTTTAGCAATTATTTAACTTGGCCTTTTAAATCGGAACATGCAGTAGTCGCTAGTACAACGCATCCTAAATTTAAGCTTCGTTGGTTAACTTTGATAAAAGACAAAGAAGTAGAAAATAACATAAAGAAAATCATAATAGAGAAAGTTAACATTATAGAAGGAAAAAGGAAGGCGAAAACTAATAAGGATGTGGAGGCAGAAACTCTTGCTACGCAATTGGAAAAAGAATTTTTTGAATTTGAAAGTTCAAGCTTAAAGTTGGATATGCAGAATGTAAATGGACAAGGTGAGATACAATTTCTTCAATATTTGCAGGACTCCGAGACTGATATTACCATGTTAAATAAATACCCATTGATAAAAAAATTATTTTTGAAATACAATGTTATTTTACCATCATCAGCTCCTGTTGAAAAACTTTTTCCATATGAAACATTTATAAATGCGCCTGCAAGGCATATTTTATCGGACAAAAACTTTGAGAATTTAATACTTCTGAAATGCAATGAATTTTAATTCATTTTTAATCTTTGTTATTGTTTATATTTGTATTTATTTAAATTTAAGTTGACTTCTAGATCTTATAGATCCGAAAATCGTGGTTAAAATTTGAAATAGGTGATTTTTTCAAACAAAAATTGACTTCTCTTAAAAATAAATGTTTCCTGGTTTGGCCGATGTTCCAAGCTTTGTCAAGATTTAAGTTGTAATGAATACCACGCAATTAATGAATAAATGAAAGATATTTTTAATAAAACTAATTTTAATGTAAAAACATTCTCCATCAAGGGGTAAATATCCCAAAAAAAATTTGTACACGGGACTCGGAATTCCAATGATTTTCAAACCAGTGTACACAAAATTTTCCAGATATTTACTCCTTATTTTCCGTAGTTTTAATAAAATTATTGGACCTTAATGGTTATGTGTCTACTAACGACTTTCATGAATGAATTAATGAGCAATATTTTAATAACAAAAAGTATCAGATAACATGAAACTTGTAACATACGAGTTTCAGGACTTGAAATGAGTAGGTCTCAGAATCGACGCAGAAAAATATCCCGCATGGGAGCGGCAATTTCGTTTATCTATTCATGCGTGTCTGTGGTAGACAGATATCTTGATAGTTATTTTCTAAATAATAAATTAATGTAAAGTTTGTATGGAAACTTTTTTAAATCTCAAAATTCAAAATTTTGATTTCTGAAAAAAAATTTCGTTTTTAAAAAGTAATTAATTAAATTGCATTAAAAGACCAATATAAATGAACTGGCCAATGAGAGATCCGCTGGTATATAAGGAATATCCCAGGGAGTATATATGCCAAATATTTTGACTGATGATGTCGGAAAGACATTTTTGGATCTTTGCCTAGTTTATGTAATTTTAGCCAAAGTTTTTTTGGAATAATCGGGAAGAATACCATAAGATATATGATGATAACCAATAAGAACAACGTCAGGCTAACTGGTAATCTTCAGTTCATTATATCATGTGGGGATTAACTAGGCTTTAAAAAAATCGTTTAATCTTCAAGTTTAAAAAATACTATATAAACATAATTCGGAGACAGATTAAATTAAAACAAAATGCGTTTGGTTATTTTGGAAAACAGTTCCAAGGTCTCGGAATGGGCGGCTAAATATGTCATGAAAAAAATAAAAGACTTTCAACCGGGACCTGAAAAATATTTTGTCTTAGGATTACCGACAGGAAGTACACCATGTGGAATGTACCAGAAGCTGATAGAATACCACCAAGCTGGAATACTCTCATTTAAATACGTTAAAACGTTCAATATGGATGAGTATGTTAATTTACCGCAAAATCATTCAGAAAGTTACCATTATTTTATGTACCATAACTTTTTTAAACATATCGATATTGATCCTGAAAATACATTTATGCTCAATGGAAATGCGGAAGATTTAATTGCGGAATGCCAGAGTTACGAAGATAAAATAATAAAAGCTGGCGGAATTGAGTTATTCGTTGGAGGTATTGGAGCCGATGGACATATTGCATTTAATGAACCTGGCTCGTCTTTAGTTTCCAGGACTCGAATTAAAACTTTAGCTCAAGATACGATTGTAGCAAATTCGCGGTTTTTCGGTAATAACGTTGACAATGTACCCAAGCAGGCATTAACTGTTGGAGTTGGAACTGTAATGGATGCTAAAGAAGTGATGATTTTAATAACCGGAGCTCATAAAGCACTTGCTTTGCATAAAACCATTGAAAAAGGCGTCAACCATATGTGGACAGCTTCCGCATTGCAACAACATCCTTGCACTCTTATGGTTTGCGATGAAGATGCAACCATCGAATTGAAAGTAAAAACTGTCAAATATTTTAAGTCCCTTAATACTGTGCATACAGTAAATTGATTTGAGGGCTATTCAGTTGATGATAGAGGAATCCTTGCAAATTTTTTTATATTTCTTAAATAAATCTGTATTAATTTTTATCCGTGTAACATTTTGACTATTGGACGCTAATCTTAGCAGAATCCTTATTAGGTCCATCTTGGAAAGCAGTAAACTCTAAAGTCTTGTTCTTATTTCTCAGTCTCAGTTTTGTTCTTTGTTGTACAATTGAGAATTCAAATATCTTTTAAAGTCTTTTAGCTGCATTATTTATTGTGGTTTTGTATTATAATTACCGCCGAACTAGAACTAATATTTATTTCTTACGTTAAATCTAATATTTTAATCAGAAATTCATAATGTTAATTTATTAATTCAATTTTAATTATTAAATTAATGCCGAATTTTCAAGAGCAAAACAAGTCGACAGCGAAATGTCCTAATGAACTCAAATTTTTTGTTTAAAAATCTGATGTGGCCATCGCATAACTTTTATTTTTATTGAAAAGGTCAATCGTTCTCGACCTCATTCCAAATAATTCTACCTACGCCTATGATGTGGGTATGTCAAACATTTTTTGTTCTAATATGTTGGTACTTGTGGCGGTGATCAGCAATGATGGCCGACTGTTTATTGTGAAATCGATAAAATTGCGAATATTATTTAAGTTTCTGATTATTTAAATTAATTAAGTTAAAGAAAATTGAAACACTCTAAATATGGAAGCTGAATTTATTTCTGCAATAGAAAAGGTTATAATAAAGCAAGAAATTGATGAAAATATTACGGATACGCCTGACATAATATCAGGTTAGCATAATTTAATCACTCCAAGTTAAAATCGATGTAATAATTAATTTGTTGCAATTTACCCTTTGGATTGACCTGATTGTACTTGAATTTGATCAACAAAGTGAGGAGTTCGGGTTTTTGACGGAAACACAAGAATTAAGTTTTGTTTTTAAAAATTATGGTAATATCTTCCGGTATGTTTAACAGTTTCCTGTACAAAAATCTGTGATTAATAAAAATGTGGTTTCTTCCTGTTTTGCGGTTTCCTGATTAAAATACAAACAAATTTATCAAGGTCATTCACCTCACGAACCCAAGTGTATTCAAGCATAACACAAATTTTTAATAGCTGTCAATATTCCATTAATTTTTTTTCGATTTTCAGAAGCTGATTTGACCGCAGGAATAAAAATAGAAAATGTTGACTATAATCCAGAAAATTTAGTAAGCCACTCTGTGTATATCAAGGAAGAAAAAACGGATGAAACGGAAGCTCCCAAACCTAAACGAGAAGTACCTATACCTACACTGGATTACAAAAAACCTTATTTGTGCGAATTTTGTGATTATACAAATATACGAAAGATTGAATTGAGACGACACTTAAAAATCCACACAGGAGACAAACCGTTTGCTTGCGAATTTTGTGGATTTAAATGTGAACGGAAAAGTAAGTTGGAACGTCACATACGAGTTCACACCGGCGAAAAACCATACGCGTGCGAGTTTTGTGATCACACGACTGCCCAAAAGGGTTCATTGCTACAGCACTTAAAAATTCACACAGGAGAAAAGCCGTTTGCTTGTGGAATTTGCGATTACAGAACATCTCAGAAAAGCCGTTTACGTGAACATGCAAGAACTCACACCGGAGAAAGACCTTTCCCATGCGGGTTTTGCGATCACAAAGCCACATCGAAAAGTAATTTGCAGCGCCATTTAAGAACACATGCCAACGAAAAACCGTTTGCTTGCGATTTGTGTGATTTTAAAACAAAACAGAGATGTATTTTACAAAGGCACATAAGAAGTCACACGGGCGAGAAGCCCTACGAGTGTGATGTTTGCGGTCTTAAAATTGCAGATCGAATAAGCTTGCGGAGACACATTTTAAGGATGCACACAGGGTCGTTTGAATGTGAAAATGAAAATTGTGATTTTAAGTGTTCTAATAAACGCGATTTACAAGAACACTTAAAAAACCACCTGATAGAAAAATTATTTTACTGTGAGTATTGCGAATATAGCACTCCAAAGGAATGTCACTTGCAACGACACTTGAGCGTTCATACGGGCGATAAGCCTTTTGCATGTGAAATTTGCGACTGTAAATATGCTGACAAAGGCGGCTTACGGCGACATTTAAAAATTCACACCACGGAACAGCCCTTCGAATGTATCCTATGTGATTATAAATGCGTAGAAAAAAGTAGGTTGCAGCGACATCTAAAAATTCACACTACGGAGAGGCCATACTCCTGCGAAATGTGCGATTATAAATGTAAAGATAAAAATTCCTTTCAAATACATATGAGAAATCACTCGGGAGAAACTCCGTTTGCGTGCGAAATTTGTGAGTTTAAGTGTTCGGACAAACGTCGTTTACGGCGACATATAAAAAGACACGGCAGTTAAACGCTAATTGGATAAAACAGAAGTGCTCTGGTTTTGTTGAAAATTATCGGAATCGCAGCAAGTTTTTGAGTGCACTATTGGCCATTTATGTAATTTCACTGGCTCTGTAGTTCAAGTAGAAGCCATTTCTTTCGTTAAGATCCTAGATTGCGTGAAAAGGAGGTAAAAAGTTTACGAGAAAAATCAAATAGTATATCTACTCATTCTAATTAAAAGTAAAATGTTACATTTTAGAAAGCTTCAGGTGAGCATTGAATGCATTAGCGTCTTTTGATCAGATCCTTAACAAAAGGAAACACTTCTATCTCGATTGAATTGAATCGAGGAAAGCTAGTTACAAAAGATGAGGAACGAAATTTAAATAAAATGTAAATAATGCATACACAACAAGTGCAAGTAGCTTCACGTAATAGATTTTTCAGAGCAAAATCAAAGATGCCTCCAATTGTTGCAATTTTTAAATTTTGATTTAAAAATTTCACCAATAACTAATCTCTGTTATACTTTAATTTCATTGACTCTTTCAACTAATTTTTATGTGGATGCTACTTAATGCATGAAAGTTTTTCAACCTCCACTTAACTCAAACCAAATAGTATTTATGTTCCCATAGATATAATAATTTTTATGATAATAATTCTTTGGTTGGGGGTTAAAGCTCATGTCTCTGCAAACTGCTTCTCAGAAGAAGACTTTTAGGGATAGCTGGAGATTGGAAAACTAAACTTTGGTTAGATTTTATGGAAATGTACAGAAATATTATCTTTTTAAATAGTAATTGAAATGAATTAAATGGTGCAAATATGATGTAACATAAAGACTCCTTGTCGGGATGTCCCGACTAATTTAATCAGAATCAAATTAATGAAACCCGAAATTTGCATTTGGAATTTCTACCATAACTCAACCAATAATTGCACTAATCTACCATTGAGGTCTTCCATTGAATTTAACTATCGACTAAAATTGCGTAAACACTCATTTTTATTACTCCTCTTGGTGACGGACATGGTCTTATTCTAGGTCCTACAGCTATACGATTAATGAGGGATTTTGTAAATTGCTGTAATATCTACCTGGATTATGGTCTGACTGTGTGACTCATACTTGAAAAATATCCGAAAGATATAAAATATTCATATTTAGTGATTTATTTTACTAATAAGTAATTAGTAATTACTATAAGTAGTACTAGTAAGTAAATACTAAAAAATAATTTTTAAAATGTAAATATATATACATGGTTTGGATGGTTTTTAACTATGAGTCACACTCGAGGTCTCGTAGAACAGACTATAATATGAGAATTCTTTTCTGTTTGAAAATGAAATTATCAAGTTTAGATAGGTTCTAGGGATAACCACTTTAACATCTTTTTTTAATAATTAACATCCTGCCAATTAGTAGAAAAAATTACTGCTGCCATTAATTCTGTACCTCAAACAGACTCGATCAATATTTATAACTCGTCAGGGAATTTTAAATTGAAAAAATTTTGTCGGGGAAAGCAATGGAATTTTTGATTTTCAAGGGAAGGTCAGGAAAATTAAGACTTTAGGTCATGGAATTTTTTTATCAATTGATAAAATCTGGGGTAGCCAGAAGCCTTTAAGAATTAATTATTAGAATAGAATGAATTTCATTTCTGAAAAAGTTATGACATGTCGGCTTTTGCATCTAAGCGACTGATTTTGAAAAATGGATGGACACCGTAGGAAGGGCCTCCCCACTGACCTCTTTTAAGAGATCCATGGGTTTCCTCCTACAGAAATTTTGCCAAATTTTGGTTAGGCATTTTTATACCAAAATTTTAGAAATTTAAATTTTTTAAAATTTAAAATCTTTAAATTTAAAAACAATGTGAAGTGGATTTCAAAATAAATTCAAAAATGTTCCCGTTAAATGTCGAAGTAATATCTTCAGAGGTTTCTTACAATATTACTTCAAAAAAATACACTGATTATTTTTATTTTCTGTAAACGTATTAAAAAACCCTTGGTGGAGATATAAATTTGAAATTTAACTGTGAGGAGCCAATCGCAAAATAAATTTTTGTACATCAAATTTCCATTTACTACATTTTTTCTCGGATTTTCTCAAAAAAACAGCTTTTATATAGAATTCCTAATATATCCTCGAATTTCCCTCGACTTGCACATCGGATTTCCCCAGGGATTCCCCCTTGTATAACGGTTACATAGATTTATAAAGTTACAGTAGAATCCGCTTAATGTGATCTCGGATAATGTTATCAGTCGGTTATTGTGATCATTTTTTTTGGAAATCGGCCACTTTTTCTTTCTTTTTTTTTCTTCTATCTTGTTCTAATCGAAGTCTTCTAAAATTCGAATTTTTCTAAATTTCGCTAATTGTTATCAGTTAATATTATTAAAATGACCTTGTCCCGAAGTGATCACATTAAGCGGATTCTACTGTATTTGGAAAAGTAGCTGCGGTTTTCTTTAAATTGATTTCTAAATTGCAAATTACAATATTAATTTAGAGTAAAATTGAGGGGGGGGGGGGTTCATACTACATAATTATTAACATGATAAAATAATTTTTTTTAGTTTCAATTTGAAAATGAAAATTAGGAATTGACTGCTTTTTGTACTAATAGTAGAAATATGGGATCAACTTGATGTTTATATCCTGCACATGAAGCAGAAAATGTTTGGGATATAAAATTTGATGAGAAATCTTGTTGAGATTTTTAGGAAAATTTACCTCTTGTAATTTAACTTTAGTTGTTCTGTTCCAAGGTACTGAATTAATGAACAAAGCCAGTGGCGTAGCTTGCCCTAGACGGGCCCTGTACCAAAATTTGTCGGGGGGTCCTTCTACCCGACTGCGGCAAAGCCCAAATAGAGAGTATCATTGATATGGCGGTAGCTACGCCCCTGGAATAACCTCAAACAAACAAGCCAACCCCAAGAATGGCCCTCGATGGGCACATAAACATTGTTTACAGATCTACACAACCAGACCAAAATAGACGCAAGTTACTTTGTAGCATGTGGGTCTAGTTTTTCAATATCTGGTTAACTTTAATTATCATAGGTTTATTTCTACAGATATAATTGTTACAATTCGTGGAATTAAACCCCTGGTTAGATAACCGGAGATTAAAACTGAATATTAACATTTTTGTTTGACAGTTGATTAGCCATCTAACCTTTTCCAAGGTGTTTGTTCTGCTGTTACCCAATGTATTTTTATGTGGTTTTAACCATTAAGCTTTATATATTTCGTTAATTTATAAAAAAGAAACTGCTTTACTTTTTATGTAATAAATTTATATTTAAAAGTATATTGAAGGTTTTATTACCATCGTAGACAGAGAGCTAGCTAGCGACAGTCGAGCCTACCTCATTTCACAACACCTAATTCATAAGTGAATATCTAACTTGTAACTTTTGATTACTCAGCAGATTTTGTTTTGTTGTTGCTGTTTCTTATCGATATCCTTTAAAATTGAATCGACCAATAATTTTGTGGAGGGGGGTTTTTGCAAATAATCGGTAACTAATTTGCGTGGAGGTTTTCCACCACCATGTGCCAGACAATTTCGACGATAAAGTTCTCCTTGGGTTCGATTGAAAGGATCGTCTTCAAAGTAATTTTGCCAAATATACGATGCCAACGCTCTAGATACCAAGTAAGAGTAATACTTGGCTCCATAACTCACCAGGTGACTAAATCGTAACTGCCAGGTTGTGTTTGATACGTAAGGAAGACTGTAATACTTCTCTTGTGTTTTAGCAAGTACGTCGGTTGTTGAGCCTTCCAAAGGATGACTTCCATGGTATATTTGATCTAAAACGGAATAAAAGACTTGCATTTGGATTTCGCTGGTTGCAAACAGATGCTTAGATGCGCACAGTCGTTGCAACATATCTTCCGGCATAGATTTCTTAGTTTGAAAATGTTTGGCAAAGGTTCTTATCACACGAACGTCGTTAGCAAAGTATTCCATGAGAACGGACGGCACTTCGGCAAAATCGGTACTACAACGCGTACCGGTTACGTGCTGGTACTGCGTTCTCGCAAGCATCGAATGTAAAGCATGACCCATTTCGTGAAACAGATTGTCTACCATTCCCGGAGAGAGCAGAGTAGGTGTAGACCATCGCGGTAACGGAAAATTTAACAATAGGACAACTATTGGATGTTGATATGAACCGTCCGGTAGGGTACGACCTCCACGAATTGTGAAGTGGCAATCTTGATTCAATTTTCCACGCCTTTCATAAAAATCACAGTATATGTACCCCAGTAATCCTTCCTTTTCGTGACTTACTGCTAACTTGTAGACATCTTCGGCCCAACATTCTCCCGGAGCTAAATCCGTTACCACCAATTCTATGCCGTATAGTTGATTGGTGAGATTATTAAGACCTTCCATGCAAGTACCCAGCGAAAGATAGGGTGAAAATTCCGAATTTTCAATACTGAACATCCGATTTTTGGCTTTTTTCGTAAAGTAAGGTGTATCCCACATCGCCAAAGGTGCATTACTGAACGATTCGCTTTGTTTCATTTTCGCCATTATTCTAAAATCTTGATCGGCCCGTTCTCGAAGACCTTCGGAAAGCTGATTTAAAAATTCCATAACTGTTTTGGGATCTTCCAAAGTGCTTCCCTTAAGTGCTCGGTGTGCATAAGTCGAAAAACCACAGATCTGAGCCAATTCGTGGCGTCCACCTAATAACTGGTTCAAAATGTAATCTTGTCTATTATTTCTGTAAAAATAAATTCGGTAAGTCATTTCTCTAAGAGCAGAATTTGAGGAATCTGCACATAAACCTCCAACGATTGCATTATTTCCATCAATCGTGAAAATATGCCTTAGATTTTCAGGTATCAGTTTTTTATCAACAATCGCAAGCCCGGTAGAGCCAGCAACAAAAACTTGCCCCAATTGTAATAATCGATCGTTGAGAGATACAACCTGATGGCGCTGAGTCGAAGAAAGATGTATACCACTTTGTTCGAAGTCAAACAAAAACAGTTTAGCGACATGATCATCCATGTCGGTAGTGGGTACCTTGTCACCATTTTTAACCACATCGACTAATGCGGAATACAACTCGATGTTTGTGTTCAACTTCTCAACTACGGTACTGACGTCCACGCAAGCAGTTTCGGCTGCTTTAACAACAGCATCAGACGGATGCGCGATACGTATAAATTCAGCTAAATCTGCAATTTTACACAGCGCATCGGAAAGATCATCAAAGATTTGAACCATCTTACGGGACCGATGTTTACTTATAGCTTCTTCGACTAGTCGACTGGTTGTGACTACGCATTGTTCTTTTAAAGTGTTAAATCCTTCTGGTGACTGTAACTCGGGAATACCGAACAATCCGGCATTGTCCTTAATCAACTCATCTGTATGTTGTATTTTATTATTGAAGGTGTTTGCTAAACGGGACCAAGTCCCAAACGAAGACGAGGTAACCAAATTGACGTGACGAAGATTTATTAACTTTCTAAATACGATGATATTTATATTTGCCATTTATTTTATTTTTGGAAAATTTTACACGACCGAATATGATGTAAATATATTTAATTAAACTAACCTGAAAATTTGACAATTACTGTAAACATAACCTCAAAATATTTAAAGAAAATTTCTACTATGAGCTGTCGAGTTAAAACAGAACTTCAAGAAGATGCACAAATCGCAAGTACTTTAGAAGATGTAAATAGTTTTGGTTGCAATTACCAAATAAAAACGGAACCAAAAGAATTTGAATGCAATTCAGAAAGTTTGCATCATTCGGTCGACCTTAACGAAGTTCCTTTTGAGTTAAACCGGGAAGAATGGGAGGATATCTGGATTGGACAAAAATCAGAAGAACTAGAGGTAGGTAGGTATTATCTTCTTTGTTTTGTAATTGCAACTTCCTTTCAATATTTTATTTTACAATATTTTGAATTTACAGGTGGCTAATACAGATATCTTCTCAGAAGCCGAAGTCGCTCTAAATTTAAAAATACCAACAGCTTTAAAAAGCATGTTAATAGTGAACGGTTACGAATGTGAAGCTGTCGTTGCAAATATCTCAGAGCGTAACTTAGAAGAAATTGAATTGTTTGCCAGGAATGACCTTCATCGATTAATAAAGAAGGAGCGTCTGCATAAATATTACGGATTATATTCCAAAAATCCTTCGATTTTTAAAATAATTAGTGGTCATAAGCATATAATATTTATGCTGGCCAAGTACTTTAGAGATAAAATTGAATGTGCACAAAAATCACGTAAAATACTCGAAAGATCGCCATCAGATGTATCATGTGCACCTAGTACATCTAGCGATAATTTATTAACTCCACAAAGTTCTACCATAAATTTTGCTGAAGAAAACGTAGCCATATTAAAAAATTTAAAGATGTGGACAAAGAGTAAAGCAAGCGGTACCAAGTGGGAAATTTTGAAAGATTGTTTCGAGAGAATGAAAATAGCAACCAGCTTAAACGGAAATGGCAATTATCAATGTACGATAACGTGTTTTTGTGGTGCTGTTTATAGGATTCCTAAATTGTCTAAAAAAGGCTCGAATGCAAAACGTTGGATCTATTCTAATTTTCAAACCCACTTGTCGAGGAAGCATATCGAACCAGCTCTTAACAGTAGCTATTATGTTTGTGAATAATCGACGATTTTTGTACAGTTGGAAACGAATCAAATATTAACAAAGAAGTTAATTTTTTTATTTGCCATTTGTACTATTTATTGTACTCTATTTATTTTTTGTTACTTTACTTCGTAGTATTCTATATATTTTTCTTCCAATAAAATGTGCAAATAGGTGTTATGCGAATACCTACTAATAAAAACTTTCCGTTTCTTCTATTTTAACAAATAATTATAATAGCAAAACATCCCGACAAACATGTATGTTGTATAAAATTTCATGTCGCATAAAATTTTGGACTGATTTCAGTTTTTGGCCCTAAACCCCTAAATGGCGTTTCCTGAGGAAAACGTCTTACTATCTTTTTTGAAGCTGTGAATATTTCCTTCAATTTGAGCCAACTCCCAATTTTTTAGGTCCAAGCAGCAGGATTATGAAGTCATGGGATTCACCGATCTTATAACGACTGCATTAACGGTGCCAGATTGGCAATTATTTAAATTCGAAAGACTAATTTCTATTAATTTTTGTGCATTTGTATTGATTACTATAAACAACTATTTGTTATGCAAGGTCTTTAAAAACTGCAGGTTTTCCTTGTAATTGGTTTTTTATTTTCTCGTATTTCCGATAGTTTATAGGTCAATGCCCCCAAAATATTAATTAATTTTATTTGCTAGAAAAATTTATAAATTTAATATTTTGAAGGCGGATATGGCCTGACGTTTAAGTACGTTGACTTCCCGAAGGTAAAATACAGAAATAATTACACCAAAAAATTGCATTTAATATTAAATAGTAATATAAAGAACCAAATACCTTAAGGTTTTATGAGAGTTGTCTCTTGTATAAAAACTTGAATATAAAATAAATAATTTACTTATCACTCGTTAATATCAAAGTTAAACAGGAAATCATTTTGCAATTTTTGAACACCAATATTACCGTCAGTTGATTTATCGGGGCCCATTCCTTTTTTAATAAATGAGCTTTTGAGATTCGATTCCATTGGCCTAATTTTAACAACAGGATTGGCTAAAATTTAAAACCTTACTAACAGGCATCATTATAAAAAGTCCAAATCCCTACCTCGTTTTTTTTCTTGTTCTAACATCATTTTTTTGTAATCTTTAAAAAAACCTCGCATCATTTGTCTCTTTTTCACCAAAGGTGCCGTTGGGTTTCCAAGAACATTGATTCCTTTTACTACTTCTTGTGTCTGCTTCGGATTAAGTTTCCCTTCGTTCAATTTGTTTTCCAGTTCACGAATGCACCAACAAATTTCCAATTCGATTTGTTCAGTATTTATCGAAAGATCTGGTGTTACGGACGCAGGCGGTTGTGGTTTGGATGGGCGCCCTTTCATAACTTTATTCTGTGACATCTTATCAAGTTAGATCTATAACAGATTTGGAATAATTAAGTAGGGTTAAGTTGTCAACGCTTGTCAACGTCAATTTTAAATAAAGTTGCTATTACACTACGTTTCAATACAGCGTGAGGCGTATGCGTCTAATCTGTTATGTACAGTGACTAACGAAAATATTTAAACCCTCATATGTTAACAATGTAAATTACACATTTTGAAATCGTGATTCTCTACACTTTTGTTTATAAGCATTTTTTTATTTTATTGCACCGTTTTCGAGATATACACTAACGGACATAAAAATTTGAACAAAGTTAATCTAACAAAATACAAAAATAAATTTGAGGAAAAAATAAAACTAAATTTGGGAAACTCATTGTCTTTGGTGTCAACGAGAAGGATGCTGATGCTCTCAAAGAGAAGAAGAAGAGGTTGAGCTACAGATTCTTCAGTCTTAGAGTGAAAGTGCAGCGCATTGTTAAGGAGTGCAGCTCGACACAAACAGTAGAGCAGGTAGCTGCAGAGCTTCAACTCATGGGTATCCAAGAGGAATCTCAGGCGTCAACTTCGACGGCTCCAATAGAAGGCCCCTCCACCAAGAAGTCTAATGGCTGCCTTGGGGAAATGGAAATTCTTACAATTAAACCTACAACACAGCAGAACGGCGACGGCGACTCTATTTCGGCGCTTGGCTGGTTGTATGGAAATAGTAGCTCTAATACAAGAACCACATTTAGCAAAAGGCAGAATCATAGACCTTCAAGCGCTGAACCTTTCAAACCAACCCAGGACATGTATTTTCGTACCTGACAATGTTCGGACAAACACCTTACCACAGTTCAGTGTTTGTGACCTAACAGCTGTCTGACTGAGCAGTGACTTTGAGGAAAGTCCAACAGATGTCGTTCTGGCATCTGTGGATCTCCCAATTGATTCCCGAGATCTGCCACTTTCGCAAAGGATGGTGGACCTAGTGAGTTATTGTGAGCAACATAAGAGACACCTCATTATAGGCTGCGACTCTAATTCCCATCACTGCTCTTGGGGAAGTGAAGATTGCATCAATAGAGGCAAGTCTTTATTTGAATATCTTATTGCTACAAATTTAGAAGTTCTTAATACCAACGTTTTATGTGTCGCTTCAACGCCATTCAGTGATTGACAACACTTTGGCAACGTTAGAAATTTTGACACAAATAATTGACTAGCATGCGAGGGGTAAATCTCCCGGGAAGTCTGGTGTACAGCTTGTAGGAAGTCCCGGGAAGTCCGGGGAAGTCCGAGGAAGTCCGGGGAAGTCTGGGGAAGTCTGAGGAAGTCCGGGGAAGTCTGAGGAAGTCTGGGGAAGTCTGAGGTAGTCTGGGGAAGTCTGGGAAGTCTGAGGTAGTCCGGGGAAGTCTGGGAAGTCTGATATATAAAATGATATTAATTCTTGCCGCGCCATTCTTGCGCGCTATTGATCTGAAATTTTGCATATAGCTTCCTATAAACAAGTACTGGGATTCTAAGGCACTAATTTTTACTCGGTTTTTCGATATCTAGCGCCGTTTTCGAGTTATTGTAAATTCAAAATCTTAAATTTACAATAATATATGTCACAATGTCTAAGGAAGTCTGGGGAAGTCTGAGGGAGTCCGGGAAGTCTGAGGTAGTCGGGGGAAGTCTGAGGAAGTCTGGGAAGTCTAAAGAAGTCTGGGGAAGTCTGAGAAAGTCCGGGAAGTCTGGGGAAGTCTGACGAAGTCCGGGAAGTCTGGGGAAGTCCGGGGAAGTCTGGGGAAGTCCGAGGAAGTCCGGGGAAGTCCGGGGAAGTTTGGGAAGTCCGAAGTGGGAGGAAGTCTGGTGTACACAATTTTTAAGCGTGGTTTACCCCTCGCTAGCATGTGTCTAAACAGGCGACCATGTCAGATCATAGATGGATATGCTTTAAAATTATAGCAGTTTAGGAATCGTAGGAAGCTGTACAAGAAAGACTGTAATAAAAAATTCCTTCACCCTTTCGGGGACCAACCAAATTCCCAATCTCCAACCCTGCAAACGAATTGTACACATCAGTGCAGCACATAAATTCACCCGAAATAAAACTTTGGTTCATTAAAAACCAAATTCCTAATCCTAACACTGATAGCCAATCCTAACCTGAGATATGCTGACGACATCCTGATAATATGGAAACAGGATTATCGGGTTGACTGGGCAGCAATCAAACAACCATAATCTTTGTGTCTACGTTTCGGATATGACTATGCATTCATTATCAAGACTATAATAAAGTCTGTTGTAGCCAGTTGTACATCAATCAATCTCGGTGAGTTCTTTATATGATGGATATGTTCATATTGATGTACAACAGGCTTCTCTTTATTATAGTCTTTGCCCCCCCTTACCCCCCTCCTAATTTTTTTAAAAATATTTTTTTATAAAAAGAATTTATTTTTTTTAAATATTTTTTTAGTTTTATAAAAATATATTTGTACAGAAAGAAGCAAAATGCTGCCCCTGAAAATGCGGAGCAGGCCCGGATTGGCCCACCGGGAAATCGGGAAGTTCCCGGTAGGCCGTAGGCCTAACGGGGGCCTGTGACTGATTTTTTTGCCTATATACGGCGTATTTTAATATTTCATACGTGATGGAGGCCGGTGACCGTCTGCGAATCCCGGTAAATAATTTGCTTCCAATCCGGCCCTGTTGCGGAGTTCCGGGGTGAACCCAAATCTCCTTCAGCTGATAGCTGCATAGATAAGAGCTGTGCTTTGAAGTTTTTGTGGAATGCAGAGGTTTCCCTCTGGGTGCGCTCGAGGCATGGTCGGACTGGTAAGTGGATATCCACGGCGCTCTGGGTTTATGTATGTTAATTTTGTTACAAAACTTAAAAATACTGCACTACACTAGCGCCATCTATCGCGATATTATTGAAAATGCTTGACAATTGTGTTTTGTATCTTTGCTCCAGTAATTTATTTCTTATCTATGAATCCTGGCAATCATTATAATGTATTAAAGAAGAAGTGCTTTACATAGGTATAACAATATCTTGAAGAAATTCAAATTTAATTTTTTTCATTTAAGGACAGAACGAAACTAAGTTAATACATTGATTGAAACCTCGATGGAAACTAAAATTAAAGAAGAACTAGATACCAAAGATAATAATAACTGCAATTATGAAATTAAAATGGAAATAAAAGAAGAACCCAATTTGTGTCATTTAAATGATGTTAAAGAAGAAATAAATTTCGATCAGCAATTTCACGACGAAGAAGAAAATATACTACACAAAGAAGAAATTTTTATATCGGAAGTGGGTGATTCTAAATTTCAAAATATCGATGACAGTACTAAGTCAATTTCTTGTAAAATTTGTGGTTCAGAATTTTCCCAAAAAAGACATCTCGCAAATCACCAAAGAACGCATGCTGTCCGAGTCACTTTTTCATGCGAAACTTGTTTGAAGCTGTTATACTCGAAAAGTAGCTATCAAGATCATTTGAGAACTCACACACTGGAAAAACCGTTTGTTTGCAAAATTTGCCTTGGAAAGTTTTCACGTAAATATAACTTACAGAAACATATTATGGCAATTCACCAGCAGAAACCATTCAAATGCTGCGTTTGTCGAAACGAATTTTCAACCGAGGAGGTTTTACAAAGACATTTGCGACTGCACACTGGAGAAAAACCAATTACATGTACAATCTGCGACAGAAAATTTGCATGGAAGGAACATTTGAGCACTCATATGAGGTATCACAAGTGAAGTTTTGGTAGAAAATTCTGGATTTGTTCATCATTGTTAGATGACATTAATAAAAAGAGAAAGTTGTTCGAGAACTTGGAATTTAAAAACTGTTCAAGTTATATGTAACTTGTAAATGTAAGAAAATTAAATAGCAAGCAGGTATTAATTCGAACCAGGTGACCTTTCATCCATTTTTCTGACGACAATCTAGTAATCAAAAGCGAGCTTTTTAGAGGTTCGAGGCCTTCTTTTTAGAAGAAAAAAAACTGAAAATAAAAAATTACTTGCCGATTTCAAAGTTCTTCCGAGATATCCTTCATTCTCAAATGCACACCGATATTATTCAATAACGATTAAATAACAAAAACTTGAAATAAGGTAAATCATTTTTATTTTAAAAAATCTCATAAATAAAAAATTTGAAGTTTCCTGATTTCTCTCACAAATTTTAGAAAACCTAATTTTGCTAAAAAAAAAACTGTATCTCTGTTTTGATGCCGTGATGCTGATGTGACTCCTTTTAATGCCTGAAAGTTTCATCTGGGAAGTAACTTATATAATTTTAGCAAATAAATTCGTCTAACGATCGATTGCACCAACCCCATTTAAGCCAAAATTTAAAATTGATTTTATTCCAACATTGCATTCAAGGATTTCATTAGTAAGTTTGATTTTTTACGATTGATAAAGCCGATTGATAAAACCTCCCAACTGTAATTATTAAAATTTATTGTAGAATATAGTAGTCGCAGACTGGTAATAGAGTGTTGAATTACTATTCCAATCTTGGGTTGATTCCCGGCCAAGTACAACAGATTTTCTGAAAAATTGCGTTGGAATTGGTAAATTTTTTCAATCAAGCTCTAAACATTCTAAATTGTTAATTTTCCAATCCAAAACTCATTAATCAGCTAGTGGAAATGTACGTTTTTCTACAGAGTGAGTTTTCAAATGGTTCCGTAAACTACTTCTCTTGGCATACTTATAATTATAGATTTCGCACACATACGGTCTTTCACCCGTATGGGTTCTTAAATGGTATTTCAATTTAAATTTATTCGATGACCTATAATCGCACAATTCGCATCCAAATGGTTTTTCCGAAGTGTGAACTGTGGAATGAATTTGTCAACTATTCTTCCGTGCACATTTGTAATCACATAAACTGCAAGACAAAGGTTTTTCTCCCGTGTGTATTTTCAAATGTCGCGTCAAGCTACTTTTGTCTGCAAATTTATAATTGCAAATATCACAAACATAAGGTTTTTCACAGGTGTGGATTCTTGCGTGTGTAAGTTACTTTTACTGGAGGCTCGATGATTGCAAATTTCGAATAAAAATAGTTTTTCTAAGGTGTGGGTTCTAAAATGTTGGTGTAATCTACTTTTGAGGGCGCACTTGTAGTCACAAAATTTACATGCAAATGGTTTCTCACCAGTATGAATTCGCAAATGATATTTTAATTTGTACTTGTCCGAAAATTTAAAACTACAAATATCACATGAAAACGGTTATTTTCCGTTGTGGATTTTTAAGTGCCGTCTTAAATTACTCTTATCGACACATTTGTAGTCACATATCGTGCAGATGTATGGCTTTTCACCTGTGTGGGTTCTTATGTGTAGTTGAAGATGACTTTTATGTGTAGTTTTATATCCGCAAAATTCGCACACGAATGGGCTTTCAGCTGCACACATTTTTTGACGCTTTATCTTGGGATTGTAATTTTCGTAAGCAAATACTTTCTCCTCAGTCGAGTGATGAAAAATTTCCTGGGTCCAGGTTTCAACTTTAATATTGAAGTTACATTCAATTTCTGAAAATTCATCATCTTCTTTCATTATTGAATGCTGTGAATTTTCAGAATTGAATTCAACATTAGATTTTTCCACTTTTATTTCACCGTTATAATTTAAATTTCCTATAAAAATAAAACTTTTTAAATCTGGAATTCAGCCAACATAGAAACAATTTGGAATAAACACAGAAAATTATAGATTATAGAATGCCAGTTTATTTATAAATTTAAAGAGTATCCAATGTAAGACAAAAATTTTGGTACCATGACCTCCACAAAAAACAATTCAAACATACCCACAAACAATGAAATAACTAAACCGCTACTTGATTTTCACAGTCGTTAGAAAAAATAAAATTCTAATGCCAAAAATCAGACAAACCTGTGTCTTTGAATTTGATATCGGGTGTCTCTTCTTTTATTAGTATTTCCATATTAACTACTTTATTAGACAGATTTGGTTGGGTCATTCTCAAACAAAAATGTTTTTAATTTAAAAATATTTGTCCATAAACCCAATATAAAATAAATAATAAAAATCTAAAAATTATTTCTGTCAAATGTCAAAAAAATGTAAACAAAAGCAGTGGTTTTCAAACTTGTAATTTTTGGTCCATTCTGTAGTTTTACCATTCTTTCGCTTTCGTTTGTTTTTGATTTTCTTTGTTTGATGACATCAAACCCAACTAAATTTGTTGTTGAATTTGGTAAAACCAAAAAAGGATTAACATAAACTCAACACACGTTTTCACCCTATTTAGTCATATCAGTAGGGTAGTGAAAAATGGGAGAAAAAAATTTTTTAAACCATAAAGCACTTTCCATCGGAAATTTCTGGGTGCGCCCCTGTCTCAGATGCCTAATGACCCTGATGACAGCCACAGAAAGATTGGTTGGATTGGTCCATAATTACTTAACCTCATAATCGTCAAAAATTCAACTTGGCAAAAAAAGATTACAAATTCAAAAAATGGATGCTGCACGTCCCACCGATGAAACACCAGGCAAGATGATTTATTTCTTCGTTTGCTTGTCAGTAATATGCTAAGGTTTTCAATCTGTCAAATTTTTAGATAATGGATTTTTCGATTTGAAAATAAAAATAGAAGAAGAAGAAGAGATTAATACAGACAATATAGATTACTTTTTTGATGTTCATTCATATATAAAATCACAGGAAGAAGAGAAACCATTTGCATGTGGAATTTGTGACTACAAAACTATAAAAAAAGGTAACCTGCAAAGACATGAAAAAATACACACAGGAGAAAGACCATTTGCATGTATAATTTGTGATTCCAAATTCAAAGAAAACAGTGCATTGCAAAAACATTTTAAAATTCACACCGGTAAAGATTCATTCAAGTGCGATGTGTGCGGCAATAACTTTTCCACCAAGGGTTCATTAAAACTACACTCAAAAATTCACTCGGGCGAGAGATTGTACAAATGTGAATTTTGTGACTACAGAGCCATAAGACAAAGTCACTTACGGAGTCATATATTAGTACATACAAATGAAAAACCGTTTTCCTGCCAAATTTGCCACTACGCAACCAGGAGTTCGACAAATTTGCATAGGCACTCAAAAATTCACGCAGATAAAAATTTAAGTTCAACTGAAAAACCATACCAGTGCAACATTTGCGATTACAAAACTGCAGATAAAAGTTACTTTTTGCAGCATTCCAAAATTCACACAGGAGATAAACCTTTCTCGTGTTATATTTGTGATTACGCAACTTTAAGAAGTCGGGATTTAAAAAGACATTTAAAAATTCACTCGAAAGACGAACAGTATGAATGTGCAAGTTGTGGTTATAAAACGGTAGACAAAAGTAACTTGCGACGACATTTAATTAAAAAATTAACTCATCATAAGTGAATTGCTGTTTAAATGCATGTTTTTAATTGTCTCCAGTTTAGGTTTAAGTAGGTTTTGAGTGAAATAAATATAAATGGATTAAAGTTACATTTGTGTTTTCAAATTACCTTTTTATGTTTGTCAAGAATACGAAAACAGATTATAAAAACCCAAAGAGCAGGTCTCGAAGCAAGAAATCGAGAAATGTCAAGAAGGTGTAAAGAAATTTTTGGTAGATTTTGCTAGATAAAGTTTTTCAAAAGAGTTCTTTGTTCGTCTATCATGAGAATAGCACTGCAGCACCTATCGATGGCGACTTTTTGGTATGTATTCCCAATTTCATCCTCTATCGATTGTGCAAGTCGAAGTCCCTTGTTAAAATTATAAAACCTTTTCGGTAGAGGATTTTATTAGCTTGTTTATACAGGGTGCACATTTGAAAATTTTTAATTTTATTTTATTTGGTGAATACTTGAATTTTTTCCTCCTGCATTTAAACTATTAAAAATTAGTACATATGTGACCTGGATTACGAAAAGGAACCTTACGTCGGAAAACTAGTTTCCCGGTAAAACGCGTTTAAAGATTTAAAGTATTAAAAAAAAAAATTTACAGTTTGTTCCATTAGAAAGAGCGTCGTTTTCTCTATACGAAACGTCAAAAAAGTGAGAAAAAAATTTTCATGATTTTTCTCAACTCTCAACTTTGAGATTGATTTGTGAAGTGAGTGACGAAGATAGAAACTTGTGGTTCACGCCATTCGAAAGAGCGTCTGTTTTCTTATAAAAATCACCAAAAAAGTGAAAATTGATTTTTCCGACGTAAGGTCCCTTTTCGTCGTCCAGGTCATATAATATGCTCTCGTCGATTTTTTTTGTAGAAAATTTAATTTTTTGTTTGAATCTGAATTTTATTTATTTTAATTTTTTTTTGAAATTAAGCAGAGGGGTTAGCGAGAAGATACATAGTTAATAACCTTTTCGAGAAACTGCTCTATATTTAACAAAAAATCTCATGAAAATTCATCATTGGGGAAATACAGTGTACAAGTGAATGGAAATATTAGGAAATTCTAGTAAATCCCAGAAAATCTTGGGAAATAGAAAATCCAAAGAACCTTAGTAAATCCGAGGAAATGTAGGAAATCATAAAAAATCAAAGAAAATTTCAGGAAATTCTAAGAAATTTTAGAAAATGCAAAAGGAAATCTTGTGCACAAAATTTTCCTTTTCATTGAGAAGTTCTGGATTCTAGATTTTACACCACTAAAATCGGGCCCATTGTACTACCTCCGATGCAGGGGCTCTCCATTCTGTCACTGCTGAAGCCATCCTGCCTCCAGGATGAATTCGAGTATCTTGGCAGGCGGAGTGTCGCTAATTCTGACCACGTCAGGTCTGAAGTCCCCTAGCATGGTACTTTTCAGGGCTGTAGTTAGGGAGGGGGGGCATTGTGGGGCAATGCCCTACCTTAAAATACCAATGCCCTACCCGGTGTTGGTCTTACTAGATTTTTAATTTACCCTACCTATAACCACCGCATTCAGTTTCTTTTGCTCATCCGCTGGAGTGCAGCTTTAGGATGTGTTGTTTTAGGTGGGATGTCGGCATGGGCGTCCATAGGATCTTTTTCAGGGAAGGACAAAATCCAAAAAACCAAATTTTTAGAAAATTTTAAAAATCTATGTCGCGTCGGCATAATATTTAATGTTAAAAAAAGTTCGAGCCGAGAGCCAGGGGGGGGGCAGCTGCTCCCTTTGCCCCCCCCCCAATGGACGCCCATGGATGTCGGTGGTTTTGACAGCTGGTACAATCATCAGGTTGTTGGAATCGTTTCTTGCCAGATCGTCCGCTTTTTCGTTTCCCACGTTACCTTGATGCTCTTTCACCCACGAAAGGGAAATGACATTTAAGTTAGATATCTCATTTAGTATCTGGATGCATTGGATGCAACACTAGACCAGATGTGACCTTGTGACTTCTCAGTGCCACAAGTACCGATCTACTATCTATAGATTTCTGAATGTTTTTGTCGCAGATACATTTATCTATAACCGATGTATACTTGTTTAGATCAGAAGTTCAGCAGAGAAAATTCCTGTTCTTGAGCCAACATTGCCTTTTTATTCTTGCGACGCGGGTAGGGGGAAATTTTGCATAAGACACCATCCACGGACAGTGCAGCTGTTGGAAGCGCCACGGACAAAGACTGGTAGTCAGATTCTTACTGACTAAAACTCCATCCCAGTCTCGCGGAATTATGGAGGATGTTGGGCCGCATTTTCGACAGTTGGCAAGTGTTCCCGCTTGCTCATTTCTCCTCCTTGCAACTATGTTTCTTCTTGGCATCGTCTCTTCTATCAGCTTCAGCCGATGCCAGGTCGTGACAACTTGTCGCCATTCTTTCTATTATTTAAGAAAAGCTTCACCATTTCGGGACTTTTCTCTTCAAAAGTTGCTTTATATGGTCGGCTCATTTTGTCTAGTCCTTTCATCCACTTTCTTCTTCTTTAGGATTTTTGTTACCACTTTCTAGATATGTCTCAAGTTTTCCTCGGAGGATATGAGTCCGTCCACGAAGGTTTCCGGAGCTAGGGTGCCCCCCACTTCTGCTCGTTCTATGTCCCACTCCAGGAATTGGAATATGGTGTGCTCTGGAGTGTCGACCTCCGGGCAGTAGCTACATGATGGTGACGTGGCTGCGGATCTTGTACAGGTAACTGTTAGTCGTGAGAACACCGTATCGGAATAGCGCTGCGTTTATGCTTTCAAAAGTGGTTTGTTCGATGTCAATAAACGCTCCTAGGGTGGACTCTTTTTGGCTCAGTGATCTTTCGACGCTCTCCACCACCTTGTGTAGAGCAGTCTCGGTAGATCTCCCAGGAATATACGCGTGCTGGTTTACGTGTAGCGGTCTGTATGTCAGATACGTATCACAAATCTCTCTGTCGCACAGTTTTTCTAACGTTTTTCAGGAAAAACGAGGTAAAACTGATTGGTTTATAAGATTTTGCCAGGAAGTAATCACCTTTATCTGGTTTAGCTATAAAGATAACTTTGACCTTACGCCATTCCTTCGATGCGTATCCGTGTGTAATCCACGCCTTGAACACTCGCACTAGAGGCCAGGTGATACAGATCCCACCGAAGTAGGGCTGGAAGTACCACGTCAGGTCCTGGCGATTTAAAGGGGCTAAAAGATTTGATGGCCCATGCCATTTTGGTCTTATTCACAACCTTCCATGCAATTTCCCAGTTAGCCTCAATTGGTGGTTGGCTTATAGTGTCAGTTCAATCGAAATCGGAGACAATCTTACTATCGGGAAAGTGTGTGTGCAGCAGTATTTTGGCAGTTTGTGAGAGGGTTTCTGTGTACGACCCATCCCCTCGACATGAGCTTTTTGAGGAGTTATTACGGGAGTTTTTTTAAATTTTCAATATTATTTTAGCCCAAGCCGCTTAAATTTGAGGTTTGCGAATAAAATTTCCTTGTGCCAAACCCGCCATATTGAAAAAACGTTGCCAAATTACTTTTTTTTGCAAAAAACTCAAAATTTTGGACACCCTATTGATTTTTCAAAAAAATGAATCAAATCAATCAAAAAGTAGATAAAATTTTCTACAAAATGACTTTTTGGTTCACTTCCTAGGACGAAAATTAACGCCGCAGGCGCCATTCGAATTTTTGCCGGTTTTTCGAAAAATTCAACTTTTTTAAAAAAAATTTTGAAAAAATTTGAAAAATTCAAATTCCATGCCGACCAGAGGCTATAGTTTTACCCGTTGCCGTTGGCATGGAAACCTTTATTTCACTCGAGAAATCATGAAATTTGAATTGTTCGAAAAACCAACAAAAACGCGAATGGCACCTGCGGTGTTAATTTCCGTCCTAGGAAATGAACCAAAAAGTCATTTTGTAGGAAATTTTGTCTACTTTTTTTTTGATACATGACATTTTTTTGAAAAATCAATAGGTTGCCCAAAATTTTGAGTTTTTCCCAAAAAACTTGATTTGGCAACGTTTTTTTAAATATGGCGGCTTTGGCACAAGGAAATTTTATTCGCAAACGCCAAATTCGGATTCTACGACCAAAATTATATAGGAATCAGTTTTCAATCCTTTGCCACAGAAATTTGTAAGCTAGACACCCCTTTTTCGACGTGGTTACAAGACTAATCCGTCTCTGCATTCATCCGCATAATAAGTGACAGAATCTTGAAGTGTCAGTTACCAATAACCTCCAAATTTACAGAGAGGGAATTATCAAAACACTCGAAAAGCAGCAATTTCAAGAATTAATTCAATATTTAATTTAAAAAAAGTTAATCGAGTGTAGTGCAAGTACTAAAATAGCTTCAGTTTTTAGAATGTCCGATTTTAAAATAATGAAGCAATTTGACGAAGAGTTGGAGGATATAAACGATTATCTGGAACGATTAGATCATTATTTTAGTTCAAACAAAGTAAACGACGTCGATAAAGTGTCAGCTTTCATCGCCGTGATGGGACCAACAATGTATCATAAAATAAAAATGTTACTTGCACCTAGCAAACCCGAGCAAGCAACACAGGAGCAACTAGAACAACTGTTAAAAAATAATTACGTTAAAAAGAAGATACTAATAGCGGAAAGATATAAATTTTATAAAAGAGACCAATTGAGAAACGAAACCGTGACAAATTTTGTGAACGAACTGAAGAGATTGGCAACAACTTGCGAATTTGGAACTTTTATTGACGATTACTTGCGTGATAAATTTGTTTGTGGGATAATCGACGAGAAAATAAGATCAAATTTGTTAAGAAAAGAAAATTTAACCTTTGAAAATGCTTATCGGTATGCTTTAACACACGAAGTGCCGTTATCTTCAAATGACAAGATAATGCAACCAGAAGTAATAATTATGGAAATCAAACCACAAAGTAAAAAGGATAAGCATAAAATTAATGAGCAAAATAACGAAAGTGGTGAAGATTTAAAAGATTTACATCATTCGCTTGATATTAAAGATGAATTGCAACCTTTCGAATTACATGAAGAATTTGAAGCTCAACAAGAAGTATTCGATTTAAAATGTGAACAGAAAGATCATCATGAATACTCGGACAAAGAGTCCATTCAAAAATTAACTTTAAGGAAACGTTCGAAGCCTCGCATAGAAAAGAAGAAATTTGTATGCGGTTATTGCAGTAAAGGTTTTATTCGGAATACACATTTACAGCGGCATTTAAGAAGTCACACTGGTGAGAAACCATTTTCTTGTGAAATATGTAAGAGTAGTTTTTCAAGAAAAGACAGTTTACAACAACACATGCGAATTCATTTTCCAGACGGTAAAATCGAATCCACCGAATCTTTTTCGTGTGAAAGTTGTGATCAAGTGTTTCCTCAAAAAAAGATTTTGATTAAGCATTTAAATATTCACGATAGAAAAAAGAGATTTATATGTGAAATTTGTAGTCGCTTTTATTCGAGGAAAGGACATCTGGAACGTCATTTCAGAACACACACTGGTGAAAAGCCTTATTCGTGTGAAATTTGTCACGAGAATTTTATGAGAAGAGAAAGTTGGCAACAACACATTCAAGTTCATACAGGTGAAAGGATATATTCCTGCGAACTTTGTGGTAATTCCTTCTTAAGGAAGTCGAGTTTACGACAACATTTGAGAACTCATGCCGCAGAAAGACCTTTTCCTTGTACGGTGTGCGACAAAACTTTTACGCGAAAATCGCATTTGCAGAGACACACTAGAACTCACACCGGAGAAAAATCGTATGAGTGTCAACTATGTGACTATAGGTGCGCGGAAAAATGTAATTTATTAGTGCATATAAGGCGTCACAAAGCTCGCGAGGTTAGATTGCAAAAAAATGAAGCAAATATTGTGTAAAATATTTGAATTTTTCTTGTGAGCACTTGAGCGTGTTCTTCCAAAGTTTGCTGATTATTTCATATTTTAATTCTGGGAATTACATGAAATAGGACTTACGAGGAGAATTCCTTACGTGTTACTTTAGGATCAGGGTAAGCTGTGGTAGCTTGAAAGACCATTAAAATTAAGTTAAATGCTACGAGCAAACGTGTCTGAGCACATAGAAGTTTTTAATTGCAATACTTCAGCTAGTTTATGCAACAGTAATCCATAGACTTTCTTACTGATGAGATGGTAACGCATCCGCAAGTGGATTGAGCCATAGCTGGAATAAACGTTCTAAAATCCACTTGTGGACTCATTACCATCTTCAAACTTTCAAATTTCATTTTCTCAGAAACGGTTGCTCATAGCACTTAAAAACAGACGTTCGCTGTTCAACCTATCAAAGCTTGTCTCTGTCCTAGAGTTATACATGAGGGATTCTCCTCGTTTGTCGGCACAGCATCAGACAACGCTCGTACAATTGCATGGGTTATTTTTCTATTGTAGGTTAAATTTACATGGTTAATTATTTGTAATTATTAGAAATAAAGGTTTAAATATTTTTATTTTTTGTGAATCATTGTTTGCCAGTGACTTTAATGTGCTGTAGGTAGATAGCAATGTGAAAACAAATTTGCAAATAACTTCCATATTTTTCATTCAATTTTCTATCAGTAGTTCAATCTTTGTGTTGTGAAAAAGAGTTCTGAAAAAAATTTTATATAAATTTTTTTTCAGTGTATGACGATTTTGTTGTTTCGGCATATGCCCCCGGACTAATATGGATAAAACAATTCCTCCGTATCTGCATTTCTCAGATGAAAAGAATGCGATACTCTGCAAATATATTTCTGGCAAATTCTGGCTCTCCTTCGGGAGCCATATTATTAATATTATAAAACATAATAGATATAAAATTTCTTGTATTACTGTAATTTGGTAAATCAAAAAACGTAAATGGTTTCAGTCGAACGATCTATCATTTAGATAGATACTTCTCCTCAATACATCCAATTTCCCGCACAAGATAGAAATGCAGATGGTTCGACAAAAGAAATTCCAACTGGCAATGATGTCAAAACTGGTCGATTCTTGATTTTGTCAGACCATCTATATTTGTATCTTGTCCGGAAGGCTGCTATTGCCACTGCTTGGCGTCAAAAGAGGTATCGATCTTATTAATAGATCATTCGACTAAAGCCACTTATATATATTTTATGATTTATTATACAGCGACCTCATTATTGTGCAGAAAAAAAATTTTGATTTTGATGAATTTAGACATTTTGGGGTCCCAGAAGCGGATTATCATCATTTCCAAAAAATGTCTGTATGTCTCAAAAAGTATAGTAGAAATTTTTTAACAAAATTTCGTATTTAATACATAAATATTGAGACGTAGAGCTGATTAGATTTTGGTTAAAAGCGATATACGAACACGCAAAAAAAAAATTGAAAAAATAATTTTTTTCTTATTTTTAAAATTTTATTTTTTTTATTATATTCTGCTCTATAATAATATTAAAAACCTGATGTGACAACACATAACTTTTCCATTTTTACTGAATTTAATAAATAAAAAAAATGAAATTTAAATAAAATCGGTTTGCGCGTTTTGAAAAGATCGTGGACGAAAAAATCGCATACAGATCCGGACATCCGGATTTTTTTTGGAATTTCCAATGGAAAAATAAAAAGTATTAATCAATAATCGTGTAAATATCCTATTTTTTTTTATAATGGCAACCCTTATATTTCTTTACTGATTTGGTTAGAGCACAATCAATTTTCTGGGTGTGAAAATGTAAAACCACTACTGCCGCGGCCTTGAAGCAGAAAGTTTTTGAGCTAATCGGTCCCAAAGTTACAAAAATTTCGTCGACAGAAATTTAGAGTTACCATCAATATTGTTGTAGAATTTGAAAGATGACATTGTAATGAAATGATTAAACTGAGGAACAAAGCGGAGTCCCGCTGCATCGGAGGTAGTACAATGGGTCCCATTTAGTAGCCTGCCTTCGTACCTAAAATCCAGAATCCAGAAGAGTGCACTGGGGTATGGAATACCCCCCAGTGCACTCTTCTGGATTTTAGGTAGGAGGGCAGGGAGATATCCCTATTCACATTTAGGCCATTAAATCGGACCCATTGTGGCGGTGATATCAGAAAAGAGATTTTTAAGTAATATACGCAATTGAAAATTAATACATTGTTGTTTTTAGGGGTCTGTTTTGTATATTTGCTTACGGGCCTTAGCTACTCTTGCACCGCCACTGACGTATACTCGCTGTAAATAGTCGCAGTACTGGTTTTAATGAGCGAAACCGGCTGGAGTTGCCTTTTAGGAGTGCAACAGTTAACATCATAGTCAGTGGCGTAACAAGCAGGTAAGGACCCGTGTGCAAAGTTGTTAACGGGGGCCCTGCTTTTATAAATGACAAAAAAAAATTTTGTAAACAGACCTCGCATTTCCGAAGATTTCCATGCAATTCCAGTGATTTCCAAGGAATTCCTTCCAAACAAGAGCGGATATACTACGAGTAACTAGCCCCCCCCCGCCCCCCTATTTAATTTTATTGAAATTTGAAAATTATACCTTAATTCTTAAAAAAATATAATTTGATTATATTATTGAATTTAACTTGGTATTTGAAGTTTTATTGTTCAAAAATATTATATAGATGAGTTTTTGATTTTTCAATTTTCTGAGATTTCCTTGAGTGTTCTAACATCGTCTAGATTTCCTAACATATCCTAGAATTTTCTGTGATTCCCCTCTTCGTAAGATATCATAAAATCTTGAAAATTTTTAGATTTCTCCGAATTTTTTTTTGATATTTTTCTAAGATTTTATAGAATTTTCTATTTCCTTTAATTTTCTACATTTCCTAAGATTGTAAAATTAATGAGATCTTCCTGGATGTCCTAAATTTTTCTGAGATTTTTTAAAATTTCCAGCTCGTTTTTTTACTAAGTGAAAAAATGGTGGAGAAGAAATTGTCATATGCAAAACTAAAGAGAAATCAGCGGAAATTTGAGAAAATCTACAATATTATAGACTATTCCTTTTTGATTTTTCCATTTTATGAGATTTCATTGGCCTTAAAATTTTTTGGATTTTTCGAGATATCTTAAGATACCTTAGAATTTTCCATTTCCTAGAATATCCTAAGATTTTTTTGAAATTCCTATGGATTTCTTGAGATTTTCAATATTTCTACAAATTTTCTAAGAATCTGTTTCTTGACGAGCGTCTCGCGGCAGATCTGATCTTGGCTGCGAGACGGTAGCGACATCTATACTACGGTGACGAAAACCGATCTTAGCCGTTGACGTTTAGAAATGAGGTTAGAGTTTCGTGTTTACATTACCGTTGTAACGGTTGTAACTTTAATTTTAAAAAGTGACAATTGTCAAATCGGAAGAAAAATACTTTTTATAGTAAAAATAAATTTATTCAAATATAAAACAAATTACGAAGTGTATATTTGGTCAAACCTATAGTGTTAATGTTTTCAGTAACATCGGTTTTATTTAAAAGGCCATCCATTATATTCTTTTCTTCAACAATAAATTGTTGGTTTATTAAATTTTGTTACTTCTTTAATTTTCTTCTTTTTAGAAGAAACCAGACGCGCCTGTTTTTCTATATTTTCATTTGGGTTAATTTTTTTGCGTTATTCAATTAAATGATATTTGATTTATTCATTGTATTCATAATTTTATCAAAATTATTATTTAATTATTTATCAAAAGTGATTAAAAAATCACTGTATATTATACTAACCCCTGAATTCATAAAAAAATCTGAGATTCTAACCTCATTTCTAAAAGTCACCGGCTAAGATTGGTTTACTTCGTCACCGCAGTATAGATGTCGCTACCATCTCGCAGCCAAGATCAGATCTGCCGCGAGACGCTCGTGTTTCTTGAGATGTCTTAGAATTTTCCAGAATTTCTTCCGATTTCCCTTCACTAGTGCATACAATTTCTCCTTAGTTTTGTACTCACTGAAAAACCGAAGGGAAAATCGTGATAATATACGAAAGTGAAAAGAAATCCAAGCAAAATTTTAGGGTATCTTAGGAAATTCTATGAAAAAATCTTAGTAAAACTGTAGTATACTATTTTCTTCTCAAGGAAATCTTGTAAAAATTCATAGATTAATTCTTTTATTTCATTTTTCAAGTCTTTGAGATTTACTTGGCTATTGGCTATCTTATTTTCAAGGCTATAAAAAAAATAGTTTATTTTTATAACCTTGAAAATGATACTTTATTTAAAAATTAAATTTTTTTAATTAAAACTACTGATTTTAATTTTATTTTAAAATTAAATTTGTTTTGTCTTTTTATTTTCTGATTTATCAAAATATCATGGAAAATTGTTATTCTTTATCAGAGAAAACCTGGAAATGTCAGGATTTGATTTTGAAAATTTAGTGGGAACATTGAATTATTGATGATAAATGATGCCCACTTTGTTTACCTCAATAAGAGAAGACTGCCAAAATATATTACTTATATTTCATTGTGAATATTAAAACTTAAATTAATTATTTAAAAAAATTAAACAGTACAACTGCTGGGGGCCCTTTTATCCGGGGGCTCGCGTGCGTCGCACCCACAGCACCCCGGTATAGTTCCGCCACAAGAAATTATAACTTGAATTACTATACTGATTATTACAGCCCGGATTTATAAGCACTTATAATTTCAAAATAAGCGCTTTAAAAAGTTTAAAAAAACAGAAAAAAAAAGTCATACAGAATTGAAAAAAAAGCACTAAACATCAAACATCAAAATGTAATTTTTATTAAATATTAATTGAACATTCGCTTCATAATAATTATAAAAAAATTAATTTTCATATATTTTTCCAAATTTTTCAGTTTGAAAAATTGTTGTTTGTCGTTAATGCCTGCTTATAAATCAAAAATAAATTTTTTAATAAATAATTCAAATTTGTTTGTTTTCAAATTTTTGATGGATGATAGAATAAATTAATGTACCTATTCTTAAAATTTTTTTGACATTTTCTTATTACTGTCTACGACGATTCTGACAATTCAGAAACAAATCTTTGAAAATTTTCAAAATTTGCCGCAAAATTACAGTGGCTTCAGAAATTACTTACACTCCTGTGCTAACAATGTAAATCGTATCTTTCCAAGACTTTTTTCTCATAAAAAAATCGATATTATAGCTAAATGTTTCAGACATTTTTTGTTGAAAATTTCATTCCCCTCATTTTTGTTTCTATACAGCCTCGTTATTCCTGACAGATATAGTTTTGAGTTTGTTCGGATAACCGAGTTTTCCGGATTAGCGAGATATTTTGTTTTACTTATTTTATTGATACGTAGTATATATTATTCAATTATTTTATTTTATATAGTTTACTCCAATAAAACTAAACTAAACAAAATTAACAAATAATAAAAAAGTAAAAATAAAACTTTCATCAAACAATCATACTATGACTTTTTTAAGAAACAATTAATTTTTTCTTTACTACTAAACCTCGAGTCATATTTTTCATTCTTCTTGATAAGAGTAGATCTTGTGATAACAGTTTTTGAAACTAGGGGGTCTGGGGGGTGTTCTGCACAAAGCTGAATTTACAGTTATCGATCTTTGAATAGCAGTTAACAAATCTGAATTGCAATTGACAATTTCTAAATGTATCAGTTGACAAATCTGTATTAAAGTTGACGATGTCTGATTGCCTAGGTTGTGCGGCCTGAAGGCCGCATTAATCGATCGCTCCCACGTAATCACTTAATATTTTTAGGCTGGTAACTTAAAATTAATCAGTTCTAAATAGGACAGTGGAAAAACGCCGATACTTTTTATTATGATTTTTTTTGTTTAATTTTTTTTTAATTTAAAAAAAATTAAAATTTAGTGCAAATGTTTAAGCAGGATTTTCACTTGCAAAAGTAAAGGAATTGGGAATTACACAAATTTGGTCAGGGAAATTCGAGGAATTTTTTATTTTTAAGGAAAATTCGTGGAAATTAAGACTCGAAAACAGGAAAAATTGTTGGGAAATTCGACAAATAAAAAATTTGCTAAGGTTTGAAAAATGTTTAATTTTGATCTAAGGCAGGGGTCGGCAACCTTTTGAAACGGAAGAGCCAAAAGTTACAATTTACAAAATTTCCCAGTTTTTAAAGAGCCACTAACATTTTTATTTCAATATTATGGTATTTTATCCTGTTTAAAGTTATTTTTGCAGAATAATATTTTTTATGGGTTTTTAAAATAAAATAATATAATTATTGTTAGGTAATGTATTTTGTGCATGGACCTGGAGACTACATCTTGACATCAAAAGAGCCGCAGGTTGCCGACCCCTGATCTAGGGGAAAACTTGGAAAAGTTAGGGATTTTGTTTTTGAAAGTTTGAAAGAAAACATACACAGTTTGAGTTTTTGAAACCGGGGGTCTGGGGATATGGAACACCCTCCAGTACACCTAAACAAAATTGGTCCCAGAATCTAGCTTTATATAGATTTTTCCGAATGTTTTTTGTAACCTAGATCCAGTAATGCCCAGTGGAATCACAACATTAAAATTGGAATCGAAATCTGTTTGCTATTTGTGTTTTTTAACACACTTACAGGTATACTGGAGGGTGTTCCACACCCCCAGACCCCCCGGTTGTAAAAACTGAAAACTTGCATATAATGTACATGTTTTGTATGATTGCTTTATTTTTTGCCGAAATAAGTGAAAAAATTAAGCAGAAAAACGGAAAATTCAATCATCTTTAATGATTTTTTTTACAATTTCAGGGGCGGATCTTCTCCCAAATCAACTTTCTTGTTACAAATATTAACTTTTCACCTTTCTAGTTTACCAAAAAAAATGTAAAGACTAAAATAATTGTTAAAAAATGATAATAAAATAGATGGGGGGGGGGCATCCCTCGATAGCGGTGGATGATGGGGGGAAACCAGAGGTCATATTCGAAGATTCAGGAGGTTAATTTATATGAGAAAAGGAGATCAAGGAGTCTCGGTAAATATCACATAATTAAAAAAAACAAATCTTACGACATCTCACCAGGGAGAGAGGGAGTCGAAAAATCACCTCACGTAATTAATGGCCGCCCCTACTTATTACCAATTAAATCAAAGAAAATTTGAATTAAATCACAATTCGTGACTTCTCGCTTAGCGTTTTCTTCTTTTTATTCAAAATTTAATATTTTGTAAAGAATTAAATTAAAAACGCTCAATTTTAGAGCCGTCTGAATTTTGGCGCTGGGTGCGGCGGCTCCATTGCACCCATGGTTTATCCGGCCCTGTGTGCTGTCATAGTTTAGTCTTATAAAGGAGTACTGATGAATTGCATTAATTTGAAATTGCAACTAGAAATTCGTCCGGATTGCAGAGGTAAAGAATATAAAATGTCCGAAAAGCCGGAGTATCCGGATTACTGGAGTGTCCAGAATAAAGTGTGTCCGGATAAGCGAGGCTGTAATGTATTTCAATTTTGTTGAACGTTTTCTGAGTAATAGCTACTTTCAAAACACTTTGTAAAAAATTTAATAAAATCAACATTGCTCTTATGGGAGTTTTATTAAATTTTTTTCAGTGGTTTTAAAATCACTGTTACTCAGAAACGGTGCGACAAAATAGAAATACGTATAGAAACGAAAATGAAGGGAATGAAATTTTCAATAAAACATGTCTGAAACATTTTACTATATGTTGTTCCTCACACTGGTTCGGAAGGAATAGGTGTATCTGGAAAATGTTCTTTAAAAGCTTTCTGAAATTTTCTAATTTCTAAATTTTTTGAAAGAAATTATTTTAAGTCCCAAACAAAAATTTTAAAAAAGCTTAAATAAGCACTAACGTGCGTTTTAAGCAAAATTTTGAGAAAAAAGCAAAAAAAGCTTATAATTTAGAGGAAAGAAGCTTAAAATCCGGGCTCTACTGATTATAACTGAAAAACTGAAAATTCAATTTTTCTAGTACCGTAATTTTTGAGTTGGAGCGACTTTAGGAATGTTTTTGATGAGTGGAGCGATAAAAATTTAATTTAAATAATTTTCAATGTAAATGGGAACGTAATTGAAAAGAAAACTAGACCCATCTGTGACCGCATTTAATTTAATTTGTTTCTTGGAATTAAAATTTTTAATTCTGCAAAATTTAAAACATCCAAAAATTCTCTCTTCTATGTTCAACAATAATTTATTATTATCTAAAAAAAATTTCTTTGAAATTTGGGACAAAATAATAAAATTCCCAACTGTAACCAAAATCAAATCACATTTTATTTTCGTAAAAATATAAACTCAAAATTAAAATCGCAAATAATATTCGGAGACAAAACTTATTGTTCTTGACCGCTTAGACCCGGTTTTCCTACCTAGTTGTTGCCACCTCAACTAGTTAGCAAGAAAATCAGAATATTCAAAATATTTATTAAATTAGAATAAATATATTTTTATAAAATTGTTAAACTGTACAAATAAATTATAAAAATTCAATGGAGTTATTTTTCTTCAACTTAACGAAGTTGAGATGGGGTATGCGAGGGTTATACTCTTTTACAATATTTGCAATAAAATTGCAACAAAGAGGTTTTTATGAAATTTTAATTTGAAAAAATTGTAGTTTATTACGTAAAAAACCACATAATCTATTCTGTAACTTAATACCATAATTATTCTGGATTTGACCTACATAAACTAGTAATAATATTAAAACTTTAATAAAACAAGTTAATTTAACTAACTAAAATCAAATATATTTTTAAGCTTTCGGCAAAGATTATCAATATTAATTGTTCAATTTTTATGTTCCTTATTTTATGAGCAATAATTATTTGCAATACATTCGCTCATGATCTGATAATTATTTTTTTATTATTTTAATTATTATTTAAGCTGCATTTAAAAAATAAGCTTTTTAATACTATTAGATGTAAAATAAAAAAAAATAAAAAAAAAACAAACAAGAAAATACGATTTTATTATAAAGCAAAATTTCGAGAAATAGACATTTTATAAACTTCTACATCAAAATTAAATTGCACCAAATTTTGAAAATAAACAATCAGAATCGGAAAAACCGAAAAAAGACTAAAGTTGAAGGAAATAAAATCATTTTTACGATAAATATGATAGTAAACGAGATAATTGAAAAAAACGTTTTTTACCCCTATTTGCAGTTAAGAAATTATTGAGCCCCCTCAAGATATTACACTTAGTTACGCCTATGATTATTTCGCTGTTTACGTTCGTATGTATTTGGGAACCCGGTAACTTGGTACGTAACTTTGATTTTATTTGTAAATTTTAAACTCATAAGATTGTAATTATTCTATTTGTATAAGTACCTTTGATAGAAACAAATTTCGAATTACCAATTCAGCATTCAGCATAGTTCTATAATTTATTTTGTAGGTTATGTATAAAATTTGTCTGTTTAAATTATTTAAAATGTTGTTTTATTAAAATTTATTTCAAATAACAATACTACAAGAAATACATTCTAATTTCTTACTTTTTTTAATATTTCAAGTTTATCTAAATGAAGCAATATCAGCATGAACGGAACACTAACATCACAGAAAGCGGTGTATGATTCCGATCCAAGTAGCAAATTTATATTAAAATGGAATGCTATACCAACGCTAAATTTACCTAGTAAGATAATTTTTTAAGTAAGTCATAGTTTTTTAATCACCTTATTGCAGTGAAGATCAAACCGTCCGATACGAACATCATTGATAAAGAAGCGGAACACTTAGAGACAGGTAAGCAATTGAAACTGTAACGAATCTGATATGTATTTTATTTAATTTTATTTTAAACTTACAGGTGATGAGAAAAGTACAGCTCAAGGTAAATATATTGCCAATCCTTTATGACAAATTGTAATAAAACTTCATTGCAGAATTAAAATTAAACCAAGCAGAAAATAAAAAGTTTTATAAATGTGAAGTTTGTGATTTTAAAAGTACGCTGAAGCAAGAATTAAACCGACATAAAAAAATACATCCGGAAGAGAAATTGTTTGCGTGCGATATTTGCGATTACAGAACCGCACATCAATTTATTTTACGGCAACATATAACAACTCACACTGGTCAAAAACCATATTCATGCAAAATGTGCATTTTGAAATTTTCAAGTTTAAGTGCCTTAAATCATCATATGAAAAATCACGCAATCAAAAGGCAGCGTAAGCCACGTACAAAGTCATTTGCATGCCAGTTTTGTGATTTTAAAACTGATGGAAAAACATCCCTAGAGAATCATGAAAGAACTCACACCGGAGAAAAACCGTTTGGGTGCCCTGTATGTGATTATGTATGTTCACGAAAAGCGCACTTGCAAAGACATTTGCAAAGACACCTAGATGAAAAACCCTTTGCCTGTGACCTTTGTGATTTTAGGACTAATCATAAGTCGACTTTAAAAATACACTTGAATATTCATGCAGGAAATAGACCCCACATGTGTAATATTTGTTGTAAAACATTTTTATCAAAATCCAATCTACGAGCCCACATAAAAACACATACCGGGGAGAAACCGTTTTCATGTGAATATTGTGATTATAAAGCTATATATAAAAGTAACTTAGTGCTACATCTAAAAAATCATACCGGAGATAAGCCGCACGAGTGTAAAATATGTGGTTATAAAACCGCACTGAAGAGAGCATTGGAAAGCCATAAAAGAACTCATACAGGCGAAAAATTGTATCTTTGTGAAATATGTGGAATACGAACAGTAAATAATACTCACTTTAAAGTTCATTTGAAAAACGACACGGGCAGTAAAGAGTTTACGTGCACAATATGTAACTACGGTTCGAATTATAAACATCTATTAGAGAAACATGCTCGTGTCCATTCCGGAGAAAAACCGTTTCGATGTTCATTGTGTCCGTTTTCAACCGCATATTCGTATAATCTCAAAAGCCATTTACTTACTCATACTGTGCAAGAAAAAAAATTTGTATGTCCAATATGTGACTTTCGAGTTAGTAATCAAAATAGTCTTAAAAAACACATAAGAACTCATTTAAAATAAAGAATCATTTATCTGTGAGTTTGTGATTTGATAACATTTCGCCATTGTATATCCTGATGAAGAAGACAATAATATCTCTGAAATTTATAGATAGAGAAGCCATAGAGGGTGGAACTTCTTCTAAATCTTCTTTCCTGCTTTCATCAAAAAATCCTCGAGATTATAATTTCCAATCTCGTGGATTAATGAATTTTGCAGCCGAGTGACAGATAAATTCCTCGATGGACTCCATGTTAGAGTCCTCCTGCAGCTGCAAGTTTGTAATGAAGCTGGGGGCTTTGAGAGGTCTTCTGATCGTTATATTTTGGGTGGTCTGTAGCTGTGCCATATGGGACTAGGCAACGTAGCCAGACAGTCGAGAAATCGTCTGTTAATTTTCAAAGGTTTTAATTTTTGTTTTTAGTTTTTACCCTGCTGGTTTGTAGAAGATAATGCGTTTTCTTTTATTTCGTCTTATGGGAACAACGAACCCAAGGGGCAGTATCACTTACATATATTATTTCATAGCATTTCATTTAAAAAATAAAGTGGAAAAGCTAAAAATATTTCATTTCTAACATCAAAAATTCAAAAAAATTTATAAAAAGTAATCTTAGGAACCTGAATATTATACAAAAATTCGTATGAAACATGTGGTGCTAATTAAATATTAAAAGACTTTTAAAAGACCCACTTTACTTATACCTTTTTCTTTTTTTAATTAATTTAAATTAATCCAGCAATAAATAAGTTTTAAAAAAATTAAATTGGTTTTTGCAATGTATAGAACAGGTTTGATCGTAAAATGTAAAGTTCGTACTTAAACCTAGATTTGATATATAAACAGAATATAATTCGTTATAATTCATTCGTAAGTAAATATGAACGTGTGCTTTACAGAAGAAGTTACAAACTTCCAAAGATTTTGTTTGAATATTATAAAATGTGGCCATCTTCCTAAGCATATTGCTTTCGTGTTGGATGGTAACCGCAGATACAGTAAAAGGATAAACATTCCATTAGGGAAGTCGTATCTACTGGCTATAATCAAATTATGTGAAACTTTGACATGGTGTTTGGAACTGCAACTTCAGAATTTAGGAATTCGAGAATTAACATATTTCCTTTTAAGCCTTCATAATTTGGAGAGAAATAAAAGTGATTTGGATAGTGTAATGCAAATAATACAGACATTGAGTGAAGTGCTAAATGATAAAATAGAGAGAATCTTGAAAAACCAAATTAGTGTTAAGATTATAGGAGACACTTCGTTAATTCCGGATGGAATAAGGAAATTGCTAACAGAAGTTGAAATGAGATCCAAGGATTGTACTGGGCTCGTATTAAACATTGCAATATTTTATACTTCTCAGGATGAAATGACAAAAGCTATTGGTAAAGTTGTTAATATTGAAACTATTCAAACTGAAGATATTAACGATGAATTAATAACAAAAAATTTAAATATTCGACGCGATGTCGATTTATTGATTAGGACATCAGGTGAAACGCGTCTCAGCAATTTTATGCTATGGCAAGCATCCAAAGCTCTTATTGTATTTGAAAAAAATACTTGGCCGGAGTTTTCATTTTGGAATTTTTATAAAATTTTATTAAGATATCAACGTTTCTGGAATTCTAAATCAAGATCTGGGTAATTAATTATTGCGATTAATGATCGACATAATATTTTTGTTCCGTACTCTTCAATGGCGTTAGTTGGTATTATTATTATTATTAATAATTATGTATATCATTCAAATTAAAGATATTTTAGAACCTCGCTAATCCATTCATGCGCGTCAATTGTAACTAATCCTAATACATAAAATCCCAGCACGCTTCTGCTGCTCCAGGCCCGTAGCCAGGGGTAGGCCTAGGAGAATTTGAGACTGCCCTAGCCGTTTTTCTGTTCTGATTTAAAACCATTAGACAATTTTCAGCCGACTTAAGCCTGCCCTAATCCTTCAGCCTGGCTACGGCCCTGTGCTTACAACGTGTAATTTTTTGGTAAAAAAACACTCTGGTTGGTCGATTTTTTTTACCAACCAATAACCAAAAATGTATTAAACTAAAATTAGGACTAAAAATATTTGTCCAATATTAATCCAAACCGGGAAATTTGAATTTTTAAGCAAAAATGAGGGAAGTTTAACCTTCGGCTAGAAAAAATTAAAACTTGGCAAGCTTATTTATTTCATTACCTTATTGGTCACGGAGTTTAGCAGCAACTTTCTGTGTTACTTTGAAAGTTAATTGTAAAAATAATATAAAAATATAATGTCAAAATTGTAAACCGGGGGTCTGGGGGGTGTGGAACACCCTCAAGTACATATCACAGGATTTGTACTTTTTTGGAATACTTGGAATAGATAAGGAATTTATAATTTTACAAATTTTGCCAGGAAAATCCGGGAAATTTGAATTTTTAAGCAAAAATGAGGGAAATTTAAACTTTTGCTAGAGAATATTAAAGCATGGAAAAACAGTTATTTAAGTGCCTTACTGCACTTTCCAGTGCTTTCGGCTAGTAAGTAAATAAATAAACAAATAAATAAAAATAATTTAAATTTTAAAACTTTGTAATAAACAATATTTTTATCAGGGGGCGGCCCATTCTTGGGGGGGCATATGCCCCTTTACCCCCCTCTAAATACGCCACTGATATTGATAATACAATATTGATATGGAGTAAAATGCAAAACTAAATTTTTAGAATTAAAAACAAAATCAAAAATGAAATTTTTCAATAATTTCAGTAAATTCATAAAAAAATGGGAAAAGGTTTAAATGAGGGGTTTCTCTAGGCAAAAATGTGTACAGTATTACTAATTTTAGGACACAAAAGAAATTTTTATTCTGGCCTGGGGGTCAGACAATGTTTACTGCTTTTGAGGTCGCTGAAACCGAATCCAAAAATTTATTTAACCCCATCATGTTAGGTTTTTTACATAACTCCTAAAAACCCTATAATCCAAGCCCAATTAGCTCGTTATAGGTTCTCTAGGTGTGAGCTGGTTTTCGTTTTTGAAAATTCATTGTTATTTTAAGTAAATTTGAAGTTATGGGAAGTTAATGGTTTCAATTATTGCTGCAGCTTATGGGTCCGCAACACAAGAATACCTGTTTTAGCGTAGCGTAGCGGTGTGACATGTGAAACATTTAGTGCCAGAGGCACTTTGATCTTCATCTAATGATTGAAGTTTTGACATTGAAATTCTATGGAATTACGCTTGAGGTGGGAGAACGGGGAGAACCACGACGGTCTGGGAAGTACCTGTTTTAAAATTTCAATTGTGAATAGATTAAAATAAACAAAAGTCTACTGATATAACTTCAAAATTTATTTTAGCAAGCAAATAAAAATAAAAAATACAAAATATTATATACTTACTAAAAAGTAAACAATAATTTTTCAAAATAAGAATAAACGAAGTTTATTCCTTAGACTTCCCCGGACTACCTCAGACTTTTCCAGACTTCCCCGGACTTCCCCAGATTTCCTCAAACTTCCTCAGACTTCCCCGGACTTCCCAGATTTCCTCAGACTTCGCCGAACTTCCTCAGACTTCCCCGAACTTCCTCAGACTTCCCCGGACTCCCTCAGCCTTCCCCAGACTTCCCCGGACTTCCTCAGACTTTCCTGGACTTCCTCAGACTTCCCCGGACTTCCTACAAGCTGTACACCAGACTTCCCGGGAGATTTACCCCTCGGGGAAAAGAGATCTGGACGTCCAAGGAAGAGATGGACTGATTAAGAATCGGAACAGGCCTACACCGTAAAGCAGACGACGAAACAAAGCTCCTTGAAAACATCAATATAAAAGCATGGGACTATGAATTTTACAATTTAATATCTATATAATAGCCTCACACTTTTTTATTTATATTATTTGTGAATCTAAAATCAATTTCCCTTGTTCTTTTCCATCAATTACTTTTATCTTCAGATCTTCGTACACTTGACATTGCTATATAGAGATACCGTTACAAAACACCCGTTTGGGTAGATATATTCTTACTTTTTCTAACATCTGTCCCTGAGCCTTGTTAATCGTAATAGAAAAGGCAAATTTAATGGGAAACTTAAAACAAATGGCAAGTTTGTGCTTGTTAGGGATAAATCTATTATGACTCAACATAAAATATTTGATTATCCATTTATGTGATTATTCGCTTATACACTATCCGATTATCCGGTTATCCATTAAGACGTTATACATCTTCAATTTTGTATTGTATATTTTCTTAGTCAGAGAAGCACTCTGTTCTTTTTCCACCAAAAACTGACACGATGGAGCAGGAGCTTGTTGGGATTTTATGTATTAGGATAGAGCCACCTTTACTATACGATCATCTTTAAATCTTATTAGCTCTTTAATCAGCACCTACAAAAAAATATAAATTCCTTTTATTATATTTTCACAAAACGATTGACTGGCTACATCACTGGAGAAATATTTTCTCTAACTGGAAAACCGTTTGCCGAAGACTCTTGCGCATAGACCAAACGATTTATGCAATTTAAAAAAAATAGATTAATAAAGTTTTAGTTTTTTGGAGCGGCTCTAAACTCCACAGTTTTAGTTCTGTTCGGACACCGCTTCCCAAATGAATGTGAGTCTTACTTCACTATTCGTCTGCTTGGCGTTTACAGGTTCAAATTCACAAAATGTTTTGTTAATTTTTACTTAATATTTGTTCGAAATATTTAATTTGAATTCACTTAGTATATGCTTTGGTTTTCTAGACACCACATGCACAAAGTCTCTTTCGAGAGCTATGGTCAACTCAACACGACCTTTCCCTTTGGGATTCAATCGTAAACTTTAAACACGACCTTCCCTGTTGGGATTTAATTGCAGACTTTAAACACGACCTTCCCTCTTGGGATTCAATCGCAGACTCTAAGCACGACCTTCCCCGTTGAGATTTAGTCACTGACTCTAAACACGACCTTCCCCGTCGGGATTCAGTCGCAGACTAAATTATTTATACTTGTTATCTTTTATCAATCTGTTGCCCAGACAATTCAATTTTTTCTTCGTTCAATTTTTCAAATCAATGCGTGTTATCTGATAACGCAATTTTTTAATCCTAAGTTCGTCCGCACGCGCGTACTGTTGGCAATATTTTGTTTTATACACACTTTGAGTTTTCAATTTTCGCTTCTTTGCTTAAGTTATAAAATTTGACTCGTTATTTTTTTATAAGTACATTATCGGACTGTAAGGTTTTCTTGAATTAAAGTTTTACTTTGATTATTAATTTTTCTTTAACAGCTCAGGTTCGATTGCTTGCTTTCTTATTTTTCGACTTCCAGGATCCTTTAAACCAAATTTTGTAAGACCATGGAAGTCTCCCACGTCTGGTGGCTTTATCCGCCTCACGTGCTTCATCGCAGTATGTAACAATTTATTGCTCTGCAATTTTGGTTTGTGCGGCGCCCTTGTTCTTTCGTGAGCCTATGTCTCTTTGCGCATGGTATGCTAAACGGGCGGCGAAACCACGAATGGGAGATTTTTGATTGAGCAGAGCTCGAGTGAGGAAGTCAAATTTCACAAGTTTTATTTGTTCCGTTTTGTTTAAGAGTTTTGGGAAACTAATAACTTTTGGTATTACTTGGTCAAATCGTGTTTACCACGGATTTGTTGAGATCGAGGTTTTGCTATTCGACGCAGCGCAGCGTCGTAGTCATTAGGGTTACGAAGTGATTTTTTTACTTTCGGTGACCTACTTGTCTTTTTATGTTTCTTCATTAGTGATAATATTAAGGCAAGTGACTACGAGTTCTTGTTGTCTACTTGTCCTTTTATGTTTTTCCATTAGCTATTAAGCCAAGTAGCTACGAGTTGTTGTTTAATCGTTGTAGCCGATATTATATTTCATTTGAACGAGAGAGAAAGCAATTTCTTTGATTTTCCGAACCAGCGCTCTTTTGCCTCCGATAATAAAAAGAGAGCTAGTTTTTATTTATATCTAGGCATCGCCACTAAAAAAAATTTCATTATAAGTACAGTAGAATCCGCTTAATGTGATCACTTCGGGCCAAAGACATAATAATATTAACTGATAACCGATAACAATTAGGGAAATTTAGAAAAAGGCGAATTTTAGAAGACTTGGATTAGAACAAAATAGAAGAAAAAAAAAGAAAGAAAAAGTGGCCGGTTTACAAAAAAAAAGAGATCACAATAACCGACTGATGACATTATCAGAGATCACATTAAGCGGATTCTACTGTAACAATTTATTGCTTTATTAATTTTTTATTTATAGTAAATACTAATTAGTTAAAAAGAAAGTAGTTAAGGGGATATTTCCACACTGTTGTCTATCTTCATATTAAGAGCAAGTGTCTCACTTGTGCCTGTATCCAGGCCACCTCTACGTGGCTACGCGACGGTGGACAATGGAGCAATTCCGTTATCCGGCTTAGTCCCTTGATCGAAGTTCATGTCGTCAAGGCAGGTAAAGGCTCGTACATAATTAGTCTGTAACAGTAACGAGAACGGAAACCAGAACGGGAACGGGAACTAAATGAATCGTCGGTTCACAATAAACCAGAACGGGAACAGTAACGATAGCTATATAAGGATATTTCATTGGCTAAACTTTTGACAGTTTTGACTTTTGACAGTTTAGGCATGCGCATAACCATAGTAATAAAAGTTAAATCGTTTCTGTGAGAAAGCGGGCCCGTAGACGTCGTCATAGTGTGACCGCAGCTCTACATTGGTTGATTTGGCTAATGTAGAGGCTAATAACTACGACATAGATCATATCGTCTTTTGTTATATTTGCTCCAAGTTCGAAATAAGCTCTTTGCGAAAAAACATCTGTAACAATATTCGTTAAACGTATAAGAAAATATAATATCATCTGCAATTGTTGTAGAAGGATGCTGAATAGTTAGAAAAAGATAAGAATAGAGAGTCGGTCTAGGACATTTTGCCGTAGCCGTTTTGCCGTGGCTGTTTCGCCGTCGCCCATTTCGCCGTCGACGTTTCGACATTTTTTTTACTTTAATCTATAAAAGTTATAAAAAAAAATTTAACATTTTGACTGCAAAAATTAATATTTTCGGGGCTATTGGAAAATTATAAATAACCACGCCGAAGCAGCCCATCGAAGGCTACAAACTAAATTAGGCGTTGATCATCCTACATTATGAAGATTCATCGACGGTCTTCGATCAGCTCAAGAAATCCGGGACATTTATTACGAACAGCTTGTAGCTGAAGTAGAACCTCATAAAAAATTTAAAAAATACAGGAACACGGATGATAGAATATTGCGTAGGTATAGTTAACCGTTTTGACGAATACGACGACTTAGCGAAATACCTCCGTGTTTAATAAATAACCAACTACTAAGGCTATGAGTCATCGTGGATGAGTCATCAAATACAATTAACCACTGTTTCGTAACAATTCTATAATTTACTAAAGGATTGAAATCGAGCTGGTTACGGACTAGGAACAAGACTGCAACTCTATAATTCTTCATTTTGCCTGGATTAGAGATTTAGAGAATAATTTATTATTACTTATTATAACATTACAGCATTTAGCAGTAAAAGAAAATAAATTAAGCGTATTTAGCACATCTAGCTCTTTAAACTTTATTTCAATTGCTAATAATATAACAAACTATAGAAATCGTGCAAATTGTGGTAGATATATAGCTACTTATTATTTAAATCATTGCCCTAAACGCTGTCATCCATTCGAATTAATGCTTGGTAAATTCCGTCTACTATATCTTGCGCATCGCGTTCATCGGATATTATTTCTTTATCCACATTTAGTGCTATCTGCAGACGTTCATCGTACGATAAAAATCCGAACGTTGAACCTACAGTTTTAATTACTGTAAAAAATAAAGGATAGTTAAAGTAACCTACCAAATTCTGCTGGTCGTGGTACCCAAAAGAAAAGAGTTTCGATATAGCAACCATCGAAAAGTGTCATTTTTGGTGGACCAGGCACATTAGATATTAACAATGGCGTATTATTATAATACATCAGGCGTAAAAAAATATATTCAGGAAAAAAATATGTAATCACTTTGATAACTTCATAAAGCACCTATTTATAAAAAAACCTTATAGAGATAATAATAAATTATTGTTTCATCTAACGTAACAAAGTCATTTGGTGCAGTTAAAGTTAAACAAATAATTTTTGTTATTCAGCATTTAACTATCTAGCTAACTAACTTATGGCTCGAATACAATCCTCGGACCCGCAGATATGGATATTTCAAAAAAAGCGATGCAATGTTAGATAACACCAAAATGAAACGATTAAACTATGGACCAACTTTGAATAATTATTAATTATAAAAATTTGAATTGATTTAGAAAATTAGTTTCGAGTGGGCGGAAGCTAACCTCATTCTGTGAACAGTACGTGCAATTTACACGACAACTTTAGTGCAATACGATGAGTTGAACTAGCTTCTGAAAACTTGTGTGACGAGGTATTTTTTTATTTTTAAATTTCTTCATGGGCGGGGAATACGAAAACAGCCAATCCGGTATTAGTATTGCATTTTTATGGTTTTTGGCCCTTTTTACCAAACTTTGCGAATGGTTCATAAAATTTAATATTTATATTATAATAATCTTATAATAATACTTATAATAATCACCTTAGCATGGAACCAAACATTGCAGTATTCGTTTTCCATTTTTAATTTCTTCAAGGTTGCGATGGAGCTTTCCAAATAAGAAGATGCAGCATCAGTGCTATGAATGATTGGAATATTTATATTGGCCATTGCAAACAAATTTTGCAGCTTGATCGTTTTTGATTTGCTGAATTTTATATAATTTGGAGGATAATCAACGAGCATCGTCATATAAGCATTAAGGCAGGAAATATTCGGATGCTTTCCCTAAAAGATAAAATAAATAATCGCAATATTATATCTTTTACGGTCAATGATGACAATTCGGCCATTAACGTCAATGGCCGGACAATAACATCAATGCCCAGCTTTGTTGGACGATGTTGACATTTAAAATTTTATATGTGATTTTTACATCATTGACAGGGCAATGACGTTAATGCCCAATACAGGGTGGCCAATGATGATACAACAATTCTACAGATTCTGTATTCTATCACTCTTAGCGATAGCCGTCACACAGGTTTCGTACTTCGCCGAGTTCGGGATTCTCTGGAGAGGTCGGGGCCTCCCAGTCGAGGTGGATTGATTGCAGAGATGCTTTTATTTCTATACACCTATGATGCATTGAGAAGGGCCGAGTTGCTGTCATTTATACTGAAAAACGCATGAACGACAAATAATTGTCCGTGGTTGAAGTGCATCGCCATTTTGGTGTACCTTATAGTATTTATTCTATATCATCATTGCCCAAACCATTGTGGCCATTAACGTCATTGACCGGCCAAAGACGTAAATATTAGAATCAGATGAAAATATTTACATCATTGCCCACCGTTAACGGGCGTTGACGTCAATGGCCGGTCAATAACGTTAATGGCCAGCGTAAATGGGCATTTACGTCATTGACCGTAACATATCTACATATCTAGGTCATGATTTTCGTATTGGTGACGTTCTGGTTAAATACAGGAAACCCAGACTTTTTTCGATATCCTGTCTTGTATCTCTAATCAAAATGACATCAATAATTTCTTTGATAACTGCAGATTATGAGATAGTAAAATTATAAATTTTGTAAAAACACTGACGACTTTCCATATGTGGTATTTGATAATTTATAAAAGTAGGTGTAAGTAGATTTACTCTTTCATTATTTACTCATTTACTCTTTTAGGGGTAAATCCCCGGTGAGATTCGGTGTACATAGGCAGCAAGTGATACGAGGGAGATTTTTGAAGATGTTCGAAAATGTCGGGAAATGTAAGGAAATATTAGGAGGTTTTGAGGAAAAAGAGATGTCAGGATATTTACCCCTCGAGAATCCCCAACCAAAAACATGCATGCAGATAATTTTCGCCATTGCATAGACCGCTAAGCTTTGATTGCTAAAAAGTTTCAATTGCATACATTCATGCGGAGATTTCTAATCTTGAAATCGTCGGTAGCCGAAAACTATCTGAAAATTCTCTCAATTAAATTTGCATTTTCGAGCACCTGTTTTTGGAGGTGAAAGTCGTCAGTGAACAAAGACCTAATGTAAAATAGATACCTTCTTCTGAAAATAAGTACTGTAACTTTTCGAAATTGCAACTGCCAAAATGTCCTCGAAACGTGCGCCCTGAACTTTTCTTTTTATACTTTTAATAATTTGTATACATTTTCTTGATTCTTCTGTTTTCACAACCATGATATGCTGATTACTGAATGATGAAACGTTCTTGTGGGACAATATTTGAGAAACGAGCACGATTGGTGTCATCAGCAAAATATAAATAAAATCCAAGATTTTAACCTTAAAACTACGAATTAATTTGTTTTGACTAGAAGTTTCGATTTCTATTTTGTCATAAGAATCAGAAAACGTATTGGATATAAATTTCATAATAGTTGTTCCTTCAGCTAAGCTATGATGAAATCTACACAAAATGACAAACGATCTTTCGGTCTTGTCGATTTTGTCATCCCATTTTATGGAATTCTCACACAGTAAAATTTCCCAAAAATTTGTATTATTGTAAGGCAACGTTTGGTTACAATAAGTATTGCTTATCGCTTTCATCAATTCGTTCTTGCTTATCTCTTCGTTTTTCCAATTCAACTTTATTCTTCTGACGCATTTATCAATTTCCACTTGGTTTTGAACGATGTAATGGTAACCATACAATTTATGATGTGTCGATAATAATTTTGGGTCATTTTGCGGGTTTTGGAATATTCTTCTGTTTACTACTTCTTTAAATTTGCGATGGAACTCCTCGAAAGAATTATTAGTTTTTGCTATCAAGATAACATTTATAATGTTTTCGGAAAAAGATGGAAAGACAGGGTCCAAGCCTTTCATAATTCCACCGAATTTTGATCTAAATTTAAGTTTTAAAATTACAAATACGAAGGTACGGTGTATGAAAAATATGAAAATAATGAATAAAATTGGCACCATAAATATTGCCAAGAATAATGCTGACAGCAAAAGTTTGAAGGAATTTATAGTTCGGATGTATTCCTTAACTTCCATCTAAAATTATTTTGTATTAAATGTAAATTTTTGGAAATAATTCTTTACCTTAGTTATTATTCTTGTTATTTATCCTCAATTGCTCTTTTTATTCAAAGGTGTATCCTGCTGGACTCTCCATGTATTCTTGTAATATAAAAAAAGAGTATACATAATATATGGCTATTTGTTAATAAATAAGTGCGGTCAAAATTTTTATATTAAGAAATCGGGCATAAGTCACTCAGTAGCGCGCCGTGAATTTCTTGCAAATGTTCCGAATTGTTTTAGTTTGGTACGCCAGTGTTCAGATAAATACTACACATGGGATATGTTTTTAAAAGCAATTAACATGATCAATTTGAAACACCTTTTCGTCTCATATTCGCAACTACTAAACTGGTTCGGTATCGGAGGTTACATGATGTTTTTTATTTTGACATTTGGTTTTGTGGTTTAACCTGGGCGATTGATACTATTTCTTTTCATGATGTCGTAACCACACACAGACATACATACATACAAACCTACAGACGAACATCCAACTAAAATTCATCAAAAATTTAACAGGGCATGATAAGAATATACATCGGAAATGAAAAATAAAGTACCAGAATTAACAATCGGCTGATGTAATTGAAACCGACAGCGAAGATGGATCGGATGAAGAACATCAGAGTGAAACAGAAAATGAAATTGTTGAACCAATTATAGTAGTACAACAAAGAGAAAAACAAATACGAAAAACACCAAAAAGATTCGAAGATTACGTTATGCTCACATACGAAAAAGCCATAAAGGGTGAAAATAAAGAAAAATGGATTGAAGCCATAAATGAAGAAAAAAATCAAACTTGGACTATGGTGAACAAAAATGAAGTCGAAAATTAAAAATTGTTAACTAATAAATGGGTACTTAAAATCAAAGAAAACGGGAACGAGGAATTGATTACCAGGAAACTTACAGTCCTGTAATCAATAGCTGTGCAATAAGATTGCTATTTGCAATTGCAGCTTAACGAAATTCAAGAATAATAAAATTTGATATTATATTAAAACTGCTTTTCTATACGAAAATATAGAAGAAGAAAGTTGCATGCATTTACCACAAGGTTACGAGGACAATAAAAATCAATTGTGTAAATTACAGAGGGCATTATATGGATTAAAACAGGCCACGAAATTTAATGAGAAATTTACGACTTTTCTTAAAAGTTTAAAAATGGAACAAATAAAATCCGAAAGATGTATTTTTAAAACAAAGGACAACAATATGATACTTGCCATTTATGTCGACGATGGTTTGTTAATAGGTCGAAATGAAACCTATTTAATTAAATTTTTTCTTAGAAAAACTAAAACAAGAGTTCAAAATAACAATTACGGAAGATCCAAAAACATTTTGACGTCATTGGCCGGACATTGACGTCAATGACCATGCATTTTGAGCGATGTTGACATTTAAAATTTTATGTGTGGTTTTTACATCATTGTCCGGGCCATGACGTTAATGCCCAATACAGGGTGGGCAATGATGAAACTATAATTTTATAAATTCCATCTGAAAGTAATATATTAAATGTGTCTTTGCAATTACATAATAAAAGTTATTAAGGGACACTGAAAAGTTAATTTTGTTAGAAAATATTGGTAATACGATCAAAGAAATTGAGACAGCAGCAGCTGAAAGCAGTATTTTAGGAGTCCAGGGTTACAAGCATTGTCATTGCAAGGGTCGATGTAAAAATAATAAATGTGCGTGTCGCGCCACCAAACAAATTTGGAATTTGCATGGGTCACTCCCGTGCCAGAATAAAAATGATTAATTTAAAAATTTTAATATTTTAATAATTTATATTTTAATATTTTTAATATTTCTCTAATAATTTTTAATTTTTATTATACTGCGATGAAACACGTAGTGGAGACTTAAGGTCCATAAATCAAAATAAAATTTGTAAAAAAAACTTTAATTCAAAGAAACTATAAAATCCGAAATTTATATAAAAATAACAAACAAAATTTAATTAGTTAAACAAACAATCGAAAAGTAGAATCAAAAATGTGAATAAAACAAAAGTATTACCAGCAGTGTGCAAGTGCGGATGAACTTAAAAAAATTAAAAAAAAAATCGCGTTATCAATAACAAGATAAATTAAAAAAAAGAATGGATTTGTCAGGGTAACCGAATGATAAGGATAAACAAAAATAAAAAAAGAGTGTACGACGAAATCCTAAAGAGGAAGGTCGAAAATTTTGAAGCCATTGTTTGAACCTCAAGGAGGGAAAATTGTGCAATAAAAATATAAACAAAGTTAATAACATAATTAACACCAAGATTAATTAAGAACAAATTAACTCAAGAAAATTAAAAACAAATTTTGGAACCTGGGAAAGGACTTTATTTTTAAGATTGGAAGAGAGAGTTGTCCTCAAAGGGAAGAACTAGAGGTGCCCACAACCCATTAAGAAACTGAACCAAGGCAAAACAAGGTTAGCAAAAAAAAATTAACTTTTTAAAAGTGCTCGCGATCTATTCGTAAATTTTATTCGGACCGGAACCGTAATGCGCCACTGTAATATATTATAACCAAGTTTGTTTTCTTTTTAAAAAAATTTTGTAAATCAATTGTTTTATTTAACAAAATTAAAAATTAATACTCATCAACAAGTAGGATATTTTCTTTGAATTATTTTGGAATTAAACAATTAGAACTACTTACATACTAAAATATTAATCAGAAATAAGAATTTAAAGTTCTTCGTCGAGTCGTGGCAATACATACATATACATATACAACATATGTACGTAAATATCACTTGCCAGTTGGCTGTTAAATTAAAATTTCCATTTTGCTGTTCTTTATAGTAGTTATTCCATAATAACATCATTGACCGGCCAAAGACGTAAATATTACAATCAGATGAAAATATTTACATCACTGCCCACCGTTAACGGACGTTGACGTCAATAGCCGGTTAATGACGTTAATGGCCATCGTAAATGGCCATTGACATGGGCATTGACCGTAACATATTGTAATGTTATTTATTTCAAATTTGGTGTCAAATTTAAAATTTTCCAAAAATAAATCAATAAATTTTCAATGTAAAATAAAGGGAACGCAAAACACAATTGATAAAGCGACCCAGGTGCGCCTCTATCAATTCCACACCTCGCTGCCTTCAATTTAACTTCAACTTCACAATTTTTACGAAATAATTATTTATACTTTCCAATATTTTCAATCTTTTCAATATCTCTTCAATTCAAAATCAACCGATTTATTTGTAAAATTATAAAACTTTAAACAAATTTTAATCAAATTTATTACACAAAACTATTCTCAACCGCTCATGGCGGCTTTAACGGCAAAAAGCCTGGTTTCCACCTCCCATTGCTGCCACTACCATTCTTTGGCGGGAAAACCAGCAAATACAAATATACAATTTTTACAAAAATAATAAAAATTTTCAAATTACAAACAAAAATATTAATGGTGAATTTTGGAACATGACAATATATAAAAAATCCTTTAAAAGAATTAAAAAGTGACAATGTGAACATTACCCTTAAGATTGATAATAAAAGTGCAATCGATTTAGCCAAAAATGGTATTTTAAACAAGCGGAGTAAACATATTGATCTTAGATATGTGCGTGAAGTTAGCCCCCCTATTGTCGAAAACCAAAATGTTTTGTTTTGTATTGTGTTTTATTCAGTTTGTATTGTTTGTATTGTAAATCTTTTTTTCATTTCTTATATTTATACTTATATTTATCGAAAATTATATTTCCGTGCCAAAACGGCTTGCGGTCGAATCGTCTTTGCTCTGAACCGTAGCTGTACCATAGCGGCTTGCGCCGAAACGTCCGCGTCGAAACGGCCGCCCCGAGAAGACCCTATACCCAAGAATATCAAATTAGTGGGACAATACAGCAAAATTTCTTCTTCTTCAAGTGCCATACACAATGCAGTGCGTAGACCAGCGGTTCCCAATTAGTTTTGGCCGCGGAACCCTTGGGCGAAGTAAAAAATTTGCCAAAATTTATTTTGCGCCATTTTGAAATTCTTTTTCGTGGAACCCTTGGATTTTTTCGCGGACTCCCATTTGGGAATCGCTGCCTTAGAGTCCCCTGCAAAAATGGCATTCTAAGGAAACACTCCCATAAGAAAACATGGAGAGAAGTCACTGCGACTTCAGTCGCAGAGCCCCAGCCGCAGCTAAGGAATCACACCTTTAGTTGGTCATCTTAAGGTTCCTTAGCTGCGGCTGGAGCTGCTGTCTACGTTTTCTCATGATGCAATCGCATTCTAAGGAAACACTTCCATAAGAAAGCATGGTTGATATAAAAGTATGATAAATATGAATCTTTAGCTACGGCCGGGACTCTGCGGCTGAAGTCGCAGTAGATGCTCTTCATGCTTTTTTATAAAACTGTTACCTTAGAGTCCCCTGCAAAGATCGTATTCTTAGGAAACATTTTTATAAGAAAGCATGGAGAGCAGTCACTGCGACTTCAGTCGCAGAGTCCCGGCCGCAGCTAAAGATTCATATCTTTCATACTTTTATATCAACCATGCTTTCTTATGGGAGCTACTAAGGGCTAGTTAAACGTTATGTAAAAGCCGCAGTTAAGAAATCACAACTTAAGCTGGTCATCTTAAGGTTCCTTAGCTACGGCTGGAGCTCTGCGACTGCAATCGCAGTGACTGTTCTCCACGCTTTCTTATATGATACAATCACATTCTAAGGAAACACTCTCATAAGAAAGCATGATTGATATAAAAGTATGAAAGATATGAATCTTTAGCTGCGGCCGGGACTCTGCAACTGAAGTCGCAAAGGATGCTCTCCATGCCTTTTCATGAGACTGTTACCTTAGAGTACTTTGCAAAAGATGGCATTCTTAGAAAACATTCCTATAAGAAAGTATGGAGAGCAGTCACTGCGACTTCAGTCGCAGAGCCCCAGTCGCAGCTACAGAATCATATCTTTAGCTGGTTAGCTGGTTTAAGGGCTAGTTAAATGTTATGTAAAAGCCGCAGTTGAGAAATCACACCTTAAGCTGGTCATCTTAAGGTTCCTTAGCTACGGCTGGAGCTCTGCAACTGCAGTCGCAGGGACTGCTCTCCACGCTTTCTTATAATGATACAATCATATTCTAAGGTAACACTCTTATACGAAAGCATGCTTGATATAAAAGTATGAAAGTTATGAATCTTGAGCTGCGGCTGGGGCTCTGCGACTAAAGTCGCAGCGGATGCTCTCCATCCTTTTTTATAAAACTGTTACTTTAGAGCAGCGGTTCCCAATTAGTTTTTGGCGCGGAATCCTTGGGCAAAGTAAAAACTTTTGCAAAATTTATTTTTTGCCATTTTGAAATTCTTCTTGACGGAACCCTTGGATTTTTTCGCGGAACCCCATTTGGGAACCGTTGACGTAGCTGCATTGTGTATGTAACGATACAAGTTACATTGCACTACAATACAAATTGCATACATATACAAAAATAATTTTAAAATTTTGAGTCAGCTAAGCAGCGGGTCAGAGCAAAATTTTGTTTTGCGATTTACGCAGTTAATGTTAAATTTAAGACTTTAATTTTTAACAATACAAGCAATACAAATTGAATACAACACAATACAAGAAAAAATTCAAAATTTTCGAAAATGGGGGGCCAGCGCGATATTTTGTTGCGCGATTTACGCGACTAATGTTAAATTTAAGACTATAAATTTTAGCAATACAAACAATACAAATTGAATACAACACAATACAAAAGAGAAATTTTTAATTTTCGACAAAAGTTGGGGCTAACTTCACGCACATATGTTAGATATCATTTTATACACGAAAAAATAAAAAACGGGACTATTAAAGTTGAACATTGTAAATCAACTGACAACTTAGCCGATATTATGACAAAACCTTTAGATAGTGTTAAATTTATTAATTTTAGGGACAAATTTATGGTAAAATGTTAAAATAAAATTTTCTAAGAAATTTTGTTTATTTAAAATTATAACATTAAAAGTTCGTTTATTTAAAATTGTAATATTAAAATTGAATTTAAGAAAGGATGCTTGAGGATTGTAAATTCAAGATAAAATCTTATAGCGCATGTATGAAACTTTAAGTATGGTTTTCAGGATATTATGTAAATGTGCATAAGTGCGAGTAGTATTAGTCGATTAGTCGAACGTAATATAAGCGACACTGCTTTAAATTTTGTATTAATATTTCTTTGTTCAATATATATTTATTCCACAATTATTTTTATAAGTTAAACCACCAACATTACAAACCCAACATACCTTAAGCTTATTTCGACTCTAGCCCTTATGTTATCGAATAAAAAGACAACATATTATGTATGTTACGGTCAACGACGTAAATTGGGTATTGACGTCAATGGCCGGGCAATGATGTCAATGCCCATTTGCTCTGGCCATTAAAGTCATTGACCGGCCATTGACGTTAACTCCCGTTAACGGTGGGCAATGATGTAAACATTTTCATCTGATTGTAATATTTACGTCTTTAGCCGGTCAATGACGTTAATGGCCATGATGATATTATGGAATAACTATTATAAAGAACAACAACATGTATATCAATCAGATGAGGTATCCGGTACCACGGCATAGTTTTTAGGGATTTATGTGTTTCGATGCTTTTCTCATAATTATTAGTGTTCTGCAGCTATTCTATTTATAATTTTTTTATGTTTTAATATCAAGTACTTTTATTTATGATCAAATTTTAGTTTTCTAATTTTCTAAAATGGCTTTAATTTATTTAGAACTATTTGTTATAAGATGTCACAAAGTCCCAAAACGCTGTGAAAAATACGAATAGAGATATACACTATCAAAGTCAAAAAAGTACCCGGTACCCCTATTCGATAACATAAGGGCTAGAATGACACTTGGAAGGTTCTCCTCGTAACTTAACTGATATTCGCATTCACCATTTTGAACTTAATAGCCTGTAATATTTACAATAATAATTATTATTTTATTAATTAAACAATTATTCTCAAAAAGTTGCGTTTTTGATTTGTGATGTTTGATGATTTGATAAAAAATTTCAGAGATTAACTTACAATGATCGCTGGTAAAGACCAAATGGTTTAACTTAATAGGTTCTTTCTGACTTGGTGCAATAGGGCTGTAAGTTAGAAAAATAAAATGCAATAATTTATTATAAACACTTACCTTTACTTACACCGGTAAATAAGGACGCAAAAAACTAATGTGAAAGATTTGATATAAAATTACTTGCTTTTTTATAGACAATTTAATAGTAAAATTTATATCATAAAACCAGCTTACACTTAAGGTAATAAAAACAATTTCCATCTTATACATAATAAATTATAATTTATTTTTTATTCTAATGACTGTAGATAGTAGCGGCTCGAAGTTCGTATCTCGTAGGAGATAATATGCTTTTTTTAATTTTCGACTTCATAATATGCTTGTTTTAAATGATGTTGTACGTCAGGTTCTATTTAAGTCAATTATCCCGAGATAATGAAATCCGGTGTGCAATTAATCTTTGTTGAGCATAACTTCTTTTTGTTGAGTTATCCTCTTCAGGCATACTCAACTGTATTTTTTTATGACTGAATCTACCCCTCAGGTGAATCTCAGTTCTTTACATTTGTATTTTTATTTTGTTTTCTGGTTCGTAATCCTCAATTACGTACTAGCTTTACTTGATCCTTATGTGTATGTTTTATGTTTTATTTTGATTGTAACCTCCGATTGTTGTTCTTACGTCTCGTCATGATAAAAGGATATAGTTTTGTTGGGTTTTCCTTTTTAACAATTTAATGACAATATTTTCTTCTACAAATATCAATATATTTGTATTTGTACTTGTTTACATTTTTTTTAAATTTACACTTTCAGTAATTTTAAATTTTCATGGTTGGAAACAACATAGTTATTTTTAAAAATTTTTCCGGAAATGAGATAAGGGCGAATATCTAAAAAAAGGAGACAGACGTTGATTTTGGTAGAGGCGTGATTTTCTTCTCCTACGATAGTTAATTCGGATAGAATTCGTTTAAAGAGTTGGAAGTTTATATTCTATACCAGTTTTTGGGATCATCTTTTACGTATTCAAGTTGGAGCTGTATTATATTTTGTAGGATACTATTGGGTTAAAGGTAGCGTAGCGAGGATTATTTATAATAAAAGAATACTTTAAGTTTGAATACTTTTTAATTAGTAATAATACATCCACACACTTATGTAGTTCAGGACGGTATGTTACAAAAGATTGTCCCTTCTTGCAGTTTTAAGTTCAAGTTGCAATTCGGGATGGTGTGATTGACATATATAAGAATTTATGATTTCCGTCCCAAGTAAGGACCGAGGAGGGTGTGTTTTGTTCTACATTCTCAGCTTTAAGATAGTGACCGATGTCACTTGCTAGATTAATTGTTTTGCATACTTTCCTATATACAAAACTAACAGATACCGTCCATAACCTCTAGTAGGGATCTGATATCTGGTTACATCTGTAGTACGGAGGAAGTTACGATCAATAGTCTTTCTGGTTTTAATCACTCGCGGATGACCAATATTACCACACCAATAAAAGTTCATCTTAGTCTGGAAATTAAATTTGGAAAGTTATCATATCAGTACGTCGTTAACCTCAAATTATTTTATAATAATTACCTTTATTATATTGAGTGTAATTAAATATATAGAAAAGATAATGATAATTGACTTGACAATCTCCTGACTCTCTGCTACTTGATTACATATATAACATCTTCCTTTTTCATATTAGGTATGTATTATCGAAATTTTGTAACATAATTTTTTAAGTTTAGTCCGAAAAAGTAAATCTTCTAGGCGGCTTTATTGTTCTTCCATATCTTGTTGTTATTGTAGTTTGTCTATTGTCTTCATCGTTTGTTACTTCTTTTCTTTCTATGTTTTTATCATTTTCTTCTTCATTTTCATTTTCTTTATTTAAATCGTTATTTTTGTCTGTTTTCAATATGTGTTCTCGGTTTCTTCTAAATAGTTTTCCTTCAGGTGTTTCTATAATGAAAGATCTTTTGTCATGTATTTCCTCTTGAATTTTTCCTGACGTCCACTTTTCTGTAGGTTTTATTTTAAATTTTATTGTTTCTCCTTTCTCAATGGCACTTAATGGTCGGGTGCTTTGATTATAATAATATTTCATTCTTTCTATATTTCTTCCTTTGATTTCTTTATACTTTTTTATATCGACCATTTTTGGTTGTAAATTACTTTTAAGAGTAGGTATTTTTGATCGTAAACTTCTTGACATAAGTAATTCAGCCGGGGATTCCAATTGACCTTTTTAGTATTTCTATATTGTAGTAACGCCATATGCTTGTCGCTGTTAGTTTCATCACATTTTTTAAATAATTTTTTAATTGTTCCAATTGATCGTTCCACCAAACCGTTCGATTTTGGATAATTTGGACTTGAGGTTTTTTTTCAATATCCCATTCTATGCAAAAATCACTATATTCTTTTGAGTTAAAAGGTGGACCATTATCAGACATGATTATTTGGGAAATTCCATGTCTTGCAAATATAGCTTTCAAATGCATGATTACTGTTTTTGCAGTAAAACCTCGTAAAGTAGCTAATTCTACATATTGAGAATAGTAATCCACCACCATTAAATATGTTTGTTTGTTGTACTCAAATAAATCAATTCCTACTTTTTCCCATGGAAGTGAAGATATTTCATGTGGTTGTAGTGATTGCTTCTGGTTATTATTTCTATGGATCAAACATGCTTAACACTTATTGATTAGTTCTTCTATTTCGTTATTGATTGATGGCCAATATACCGTACTGCGTGCATTTTCTTTACATCTTTCCATACCCAAATGTCCTTCGTGCAATACTTGTAATAATTGTTTTCTCATTATTTGGGGTATCACGATTCGATTATTCTTAAAAACAATACCATCTATCACGTGGATGTCATTTTTAATTTTAAAATATTTCTTCGCCATTTCGTCCACTGAACTTTGGTGGTCTGGCCATCCATTGACATAATATCCCATAACCTGTTGTAATGATTCATCACTTTTTGTAGCTTCTTGAATTTCTTTGAGTTTTCTATCTGACACGGCTAAATTCTGTATTAACAAATTTATATGCAGCTTATTTTATATATCAATTTCTGTTAATTCTACATTTACTTCTTCTGTTGCTGCTCGTGATAGAGTATCAGCTACATACATTTCTTTTCCTTTTTTGTATATTACATTCAAATCATATTGTTGTAGAAAAAGAACTCAAAATAAAAAATTTTTAAGTAAATTTGTGGTTTTTAGTATGTATTTATGGTTAAATTCAAAAAATATAAGAATAATACAATACGTAGAAAATCAAAATTCAAAAAATTTAAAAAGGAGACAATTAACACATAACAGGTCTGGATTAAGAAAATTTGAAAAAATGAAAATTTCGTAATACGAAGTACAATATAACGTTATTTCATGGTTATTGCCATTCATCAGTTGTACGCATCGATTACGATTACATTGTAAAATAAGAAGAAAAAATTTTTCAAACTAAACAAAATTATCGACTAAATTGTACAAAATTGACTTACCATAACCTCCAAAGATTATCAAAACTGAACTTGTTACACGAGGTATGAATAATTTAAAAATGATTTGAACTAAGAAATTCGTTTACCTAGCACTGCTAGTTTGAAATCCGAAGGCACTGCCCTCTTAATATGATTTCTAAAAACTTTGAAAAAATTCAAAATTCAAAAATTTACCACGTTTTTTAACCGTGAGGCGTAAAACTAGAAAAAGAACTCAAAATAAAAAATTTTTAAGTAAATTTGTGGTTTTTAGTATGTATTTATGGTTAAATTCAAAAAATATAAGAATAATACAATACGTAGAAAATCAAAATTCAAAAAATTTAAAAAGGAGACAATTAACACATAACAGGTCTGGATTAAGAAAATTTGAAAAAATGAAAATTTCGTAATACGAAGTACAATATAACGTTATTTCATGGTTATTGCCATTCATCAGTTGTACGCATCGATTACGATTACATTGTAAAATAAGAAGAAAAAATTTTTCAAACTAAACAAAATTATCGACTAAATTGTACAAAATTGACTTACCATAACCTCCAAAGATTATCAAAACTGAACTTGTTACACGAGGTATGAATAATTTAAAAATGATTTGAACTAAGAAATTCGTTTACCTAGCACTGCTAGTTTGAAATCCGAAGGCACTGCCCTCTTAATATGATTTCTAAAAACTTTGAAAAAATTCAAAATTCAAAAATTTACCACGTTTTTTAACCGTGAGGCGTAAAACTAGAAAAAGAACTCAAAATAAAAAATTTTTAAGTAAATTTGTGGTTTTTAGTATGTATTTATGGTTAAATTCAAAAAATATAAGAATAATACAATACGTAGAAAATCAAAATTCAAAAAATTTAAAAAGGAGACAATTAACACATAACAGGTCTGGATTAAGAAAATTTGAAAAAATGAAAATTTCGTAATACGAAGTACAATATAACGTTATTTCATGGTTATTGCCATTCATCAGTTGTACGCATCGATTACGATTACATTGTAAAATAAGAAGAAAAAATTTTTCAAACTAAACAAAATTATCGACTAAATTGTACAAAATTGACTTACCATAACCTCCAAAGATTATCAAAACTGAACTTGTTACACGAGGTATGAATAATTTAAAAATGATTTGAACTAAGAAATTCGTTTACCTAGCACTGCTAGTTTGAAATCCGAAGGCACTGCCCTCTTAATATGATTTCTAAAAACTTTGAAAAAATTCAAAATTCAAAAATTTACCACGTTTTTTAACCGTGAGGCGTAAAACTAGAAAAAGAACTCAAAATAAAAAATTTTTAAGTAAATTTGTGGTTTTTAGTATGTATTTATGGTTAAATTCAAAAAATATAAGAATAATACAATACGTAGAAAATCAAAATTCAAAAAATTTAAAAAGGAGACAATTAACACATAACAGGTCTGGATTAAGAAAATTTGAAAAAATGAAAATTTCGTAATACGAAGTACAATATAACGTTATTTCATGGTTATTGCCATTCATCAGTTGTACGCATCGATTACGATTACATTGTAAAATAAGAAGAAAAAATTTTTCAAACTAAACAAAATTATCGACTAAATTGTACAAAATTGACTTACCATAACCTCCAAAGATTATCAAAACTGAACTTGTTACACGAGGTATGAATAATTTAAAAATTTTTTCTTCTTATTTTACAATGTAATCGTAATCGATGCGTACAACTGATGAATGGCAATAACCATGAAATAACGTTATATTGTACTTCGTATTACGAAATTTTCATTTTTTCAAATTTTCTTAATCCAGACCTGTTATGTGTTAATTGTCTCCTTTTTAAATTTTTTGAATTTTGATTTTCTACGTATTGTATTATTCTTATATTTTTTGAATTTAACCATAAATACATACTAAAAACCACAAATTTACTTAAAAATTTTTTATTTTGAGTTCTTTTTCTAGTTTTACGCCTCACGGTTAAAAAACGTGGTAAATTTTTGAATTTTGAATTTTTTCAAAGTTTTTAGAAATCATATTAAGAGGGCAGTGCCTTCGGATTTCAAACTAGCAGTGCTAGGTAAACGAATTTCTTAGTTCAAATCATTTTTAAATTATTCATACCTCGTGTAACAAGTTCAGTTTTGATAATCTTTGGAGGTTATGGTAAGTCAATTTTGTACAATTTAGTCGATAATTTTGTTTAGTTTGAAAAATTTTTTCTTCTTATTTTACAATGTAATCGTAATCGATGCGTACAACTGATGAATGGCAATAACCATGAAATAACGTTATATTGTACTTCGTATTACGAAATTTTCATTTTTTCAAATTTTCTTAATCCAGACCTGTTATGTGTTAATTGTCTCCTTTTTAAATTTTTTGAATTTTGATTTTCTACGTATTGTATTATTCTCATATTGTTGTACTTGAAGCATAAGCTATCGGTCCATCATCGTGCATGATAACAGCTCCTACAGCGTCTTTTGACGAATCTACCGACATTATAATATTTTTCTTGTTATCAAAATATCTCAATAGAGAGGCGTTAGATATTAGTTCTTTCAATTTTTCAAATTCCTTTTGGTGTTCATGTTCCCATTTCCAAATCACATCTCTCTTTTGTAGACTTCTTAGGTTACTTGTTTCTAACGACATATCTTTTATGAATGCGCTCAGATATGTTACCATCCCCAGAAATCGTTGTAATTCTTTTACTGATTTGGGAGTCGACATTTCTGTTATCGCCTTAATTTTATTGTTGTCTGGTACAACTCCGTTCTTGTTAAATTCATGACCTAAAAATTTTATTTTGGTAAGACCGATTTTACATTTTTTCTTGTTAAACTTTAATCCACATTCTTGTGCTCGTATTAATACTTTTAAGAGGGTTTCATTGTGTTCTTGCATATTCCTTCCGTATATCATAAAATCATCCACATAAATAATGACATTCTCAATACCTTCGAAACATTCTACTATTCTTCTATGAAATTCTTCTGGGGCCACGTTGATTCCAAATGGTAGTCGTAAGAATCTATATCTTCCAAATGGTGTTCCAAATGTACACAGCTTAGAACTTTTTTCGTTCAGTTCCACCATCCAGAATCCTTTGTTTGCATCCAATGTTGAAAATACTTCGGCACCAGCTAAACGAGCTTTGACTTCTTCTATGCTAGGAAATTGATAATGTGCTCTTTTAAGTGCATTATTTAGTTTTCTTGGATCTAGGCATACTCGAATCTTTCCAGCTTGTTTGTTGACTAACACCAAGGAACTTACCCACTCCGTTGGTTCATTAACTTTTGTTATCACGTTTTGTTCTTCCATATCTTCTAATTCTTTTTTTAATTTATCCATCAACTTGAATGGTACTCTTCTCAATGGATCTATTTGAGGTGTGGCGTCATTTTTTAATTCTAAATTCAATTGACCAGGAAGTTTTCCTAAGCCTTCAAACAATGTCTTATATTTGCTTAGATCAAACTTGTACATATTGAGTTCTTTAGGCTCAATCATTTTTCTTTCCGTTACTTGTGCCACTCTTTGAATTAGATTTAATTGTTTGCATGTCGGTAATCCAATAATTGGGCGGCATTTATTCCTTAGTACATAGAAATCCACACTTGTTAGTTTGTCTTGAATCTTGCATTGAAGTTTACATTCGCCCACTACATTCATTTTTTCGCCACTATACGTCATTATGCTTGTATTTGTCTTCTTAATTATGTCAGTATTTACTTCCAATTTACTAAAATCATCATAGGATAATATATTTGCTTGTGCTCCGGTATCCAGTTGACATTTTAATTTTAGATTTTTAATCATGACATCGATGGTCCATTCTTCTTTTTCTTGATTAATATTATTTATATATATATTCGATAAGTAAAAATCATTGTAGTCTTTATTGTTTTCAACATCATTTACATAATTAACATTCTTACTGTTACACATTTTTGCGAAGTGATTAATTTTCCCACATATATCACATATTCTTCCGTATGCTGGACACAGTCTTCCGTGCGTCTTTCCACATTTATTGCATTTTCCAAATGAATATCGTTTACTTCTTGAGAACGCATATTGTTCGTATTGTTTGGAATTTTTTTCTTTATAGTATTCATTATCGTTATTTCCTTTCTGTTTGGTCAACCTTGAGATTGTACTTTCTTTTTCTTCTTCTAATCGTCTTGATTGCACTTTAGCCAATTCTATTCCTTTGGCTATTTCAATTGTTTTGTGTAAATCGATGTCGCCTTCTTGAAGAAGCCTTTCTCTAATGTTACTATGTTCTTCATTTAAACCACATATCATTATGCTTTTTGTTATACTTTCTCGAAGTTTATCTAGATCGCACGTTAAGCTTAAATTTTTTAAATCGGTTATAAAATTTTCCAATGGTTCACCGGGTCTTTGTTTTCTTGAAAACAATTGATGTCTTTCTATCGCAATATTCTTTTTCGGGGTAAAATATTTTTCAAATTTTTTTACTAAATCTTGAAATTTTATATTTTTTCTATCAACGTTGAATGCTCTAAATACTCTGGTATTATATCACCACCCAGGTGATGTAACAAGATCGCCACTGCTCTTTCGGCATCTTTGTCTACCTCGATTCCTGCTGCGATTAAATATATTTCAAATTGGAAATACCAATTTTCCCATTCGTTTGCCAAATTTTCTGCGTTTAAATTAATTGGACTCATGCTTGAGTTAATTCTTCCTTTAGATCTCATTCTTTCCTGTAGTATATTTTCCTTTTCCATTTCCATTTTTGTTTCTTCTGACACCATATTATATTGAGTGTAATTAAATATACAAAAGATAATGATAATTGACTTGACAATCTCCTGACTCTCTGCTACTTGATTACATATATAACAACCTTATTCAAAAATTCAACCGTTTTGGAAGAGTGTAGTTTCCCTTGGTTTCACTTTCATTCTGTGGGTTGGATAAACGTTTGTTGGAAGATATATTTTGGTTTAACAAGAATAACCGGTAGCAGTTGTCTTGGAATATCTTAGTTTTTTATGGTAGAAGTCATAGATGTCAAACCTTTTGTTTTGGTGAACAGTAGCGTAGGCGCGAAACAAGCAGTGCCGTAGATTTGAGGATAAACAAGATAAGTTACTTATTCTTTTTATTTGTTATATTTTTTTTATTTACCACTCCTGTTTCGGTGTGGAATTATTTTGATTAAAAGAAAAACTGTTAATCGTGTCGTGGAATATTGCTATAACAGAAGATTTTTTTTTTTCCATCCCAAATATTGTTTCTTGTTTGCGAATAAATGCGGCAACTTTGACCGTATTTGTAAATTTTTATGTGAACGCCTACAGATCTGTTCAGCGTACGATAAATATCATTTATTATCTTGTTCTCTTTTTTTGATTGATTATAATATATAGGTGGAAATTTGTGATTTGGCTGTTGAATCTTTTTATGTAATTTTGATTAATATAGAATATCTCAGTTTTATTAATATAAAGAATTATTATTACTATAGCTTTCACGATTTTATTTTATTATACAGCAAGAGTTTTAGAGCGGAAAAAAATCGTGTGGCGCCTGGCAATCATTACTTTTTTATAGAGAACTCCCTGAAAGCTGAGTTGATGATCACTTTTTTTATATATTCACTTTTCCCCACACGTACTTTTGTGCATAGCCTCAAAACAGGAAGTTGTGTTACATGATTAGTGAATTAATTAAACTTGTCGACATCTTTTATTGCTATCTGCTTTCTTTTTAGTTTTATTTGTATTAGTTGGCGTCCACAGTAACATCGGAATTTTTCCATTTAGCTGAGTTTAGATCTGAGTTTGGAAAAACTTTGGTTACGAACCCATGATGTTTTTCGAAAACCACGCTCTCGAGAACTGCGCTTTAAATAACAAAGTTAGCTAACACGTACAGTCATGCGTACAGTCCATCTACGGTTAATCAAGTGGCAGATGTAGTGGAATTGTGAGCAATTTACGCTACACTTTTTATTACCAATTCTCAATAGATAAAAGTTACATTTAAATACCAATTTTATTATAAATTACTCTTGTATAAGTTTTAGCCAATTATCTATATAAAATTATATAGGTAAAAATCACTGTCATTTGGCCGAAATTTATTTGGCCGAATTCTATTGGCCGACTGTTTTTGGCCGATAAATCACTTGGCCGACATATCAATTGGCCGACAGATAATTTGGCCGAACAGTTTTTGGCCGACAGATTGTTTGGCCGAACAGTTTTTGGCCGACGTTTATTTGGCCGATCAGTTTTTGGCCGACAGTCACTTTGCCGATAAATTTTATTTTTTTGGTAAATAAATAAATATTTTGTAAAATTATGTTGTTTTATTTAAATTATATTAAATTATTATTAAAATACACAAAAAAACATGCAATACAAAATATTCGTTACACACCAACGAATTATTTTTAAGTCGGCCCCATCACTGTTCTTCCAACTGTACACGATCCATTCTATCAAGTATAAGGTGGTAATTCCGTCTGTGTTTGTCCTTCTTCCGAATAAGAAGGAGGACACTTATATTAGAGTTCTAGAAGCTATGCTAAACTTGAAACCCGAGTTAAAACCTGTAAGTATTATGACTGATTTTGAAATTGCTCAGAAAAAAGCGTTTCAACGTGTTAAAATATTCTTCAAATACATTGATTAAAATGAAAAAAGCATCCGTGGTGAGCGATGCCAGGAAAAACACGTTGAAACGCTTTTTTCTGAGCAATTTCAAAATCAGTCATAATACTTACAGGTTTTAACTCGGGTTTCAAGTTTAGCATAGCTTCTAGAACTCTAATATAAGTGTCCTCCTTCTTATTCGGAAGAAGGACAAACACAGACGGAATTACCACCTTATACTTGATAGAATGGATCGTGTACAGTTGGAAGAACAGTGATGGGGCCGACTTGAATGTCCCATCGGCAAACCAATGATCGCAATCAGCCAATAATTGTAAATTTTCTGCGGTACTAAATATAAGAATCCGATTTTCACTGGGTCCGCTATCATAAAGTAAGAAAGGCTCTCCTTTGCCAGTTTTTCCGTAATCTCCTTCAATCACTAAATCAGTCAGGCTGTTAGGAGATGTTGGAACAGCAGGACCATTCCTATTACGAGTTCTGCGAATGGTCTGTTTCAACAAGTTGGTGGAAGGAAGATGTGGGGCCACTGCTGTATCAAGATTTAGAGTAGCATCTGCCAGAATCTGTTGGGGGTTTTCTTTTGAAGTTTTCGCCACTTCTTTAATATTAGCAAGCACAGTTTTTGCTGCAACTTCACTACTTTCCACCGTGTGACCAATATGAGTGCCACTAAGTCCAACAAGTTCATCGTTTTCAGTGATTGCTCTTGCTTTGCACTTTGAAGTGTTGTATTTGGCACATTTCCAATAAATTTTTGCACCACCTTGTTTATCGCGAGTAAACAGAAATCCATTATGTAAAAGCTGCTTAACTCCACGACTGCTTTCGACATATTCCAAAGGCATATTTGATATAATTTTAATTTACTTTTGATTTCTTCTTTTTCTTCTAATACTTATAATTTCTTCTAATTCTTTCTACTTACTGATTCTTAATTACATAATTGTTTATATAGAAAATAACAAAAGGTAATCGGATAGGATTAACGCGGATAATTTTAATACCGCGTCGTTCAGAAACGGTATTAGTTTTTTTATTAGATTCGTCCTTGGGTGACGTTGCTTTCTATTGGTCTGCTCATAGTCAGGACCATATTCCTCGACTATACGTGCTAACACGGCCATCCTGCAATTGCCACCAAATAACTGTCGGCCAAGTGACTGTCGGCCAAATACTGTTCGGCTAAATGACTGTCGGCCAAAAACTGTTCGGCCAAATAATCTGTCGGCCAAAAACTGTTCGGCCAAATGATTTATCGGCCAAAAACTGTCGGCCAAATGATTGTCGGCCAAAAAAATTCGGCCAAATGACTGGATACCATACAACTCACCCTATTCTTATATAAATATTTTCGAAAAATGTTATAACTTTGAAACACTTCTTTTATAAGAAATGACAACTTTTTATTAGCAATTATTAATGCTACAAAGTTACCATTTTAATAGTAACTATTGTTTAAATTATTTAGATACTTATAAATTTCAACATATTGTTACGCCTATGTGTTTTACCACGTTGAAAAATAAATTTATTTATAATCAAGGATTAATAAGCTTCGTAACGATTGTGAGATATGCGCCTTCAGCTACTAAATAAACATAATTTGTTATGCTTACTAGGTTCCCGTCGAGATCGTGTGGAATCAACTTTTCAGCACTCGATAAATATTATTATGCTTAATAAGTTCCGTCGAAACCGTGGGACTATTTACGATTCAGCGACCTGGATGCAGACAGTAGGCGACGATTGTGTCGCAAGGGGGTGATAAGATGCAATATAAGTAACTCACACGTGCGGGGAAGGGCAGTCCCAGCTAAACCATCAAAATGGTAACGAGCCTTCGCGTATCCAGTTATAATTTGAAGTTGTTTAAGCAAGGGCTTGGTTAACTTCGTTAATCACGGCTTCGGGATTCAACCATGGGATGGGGGGAACGACAGTCCTCCGTAGTCCGAAATTAATTGTAACACGATGAATTTAATAAGTATTAGTTCTAAAAATTGTAAAGGTCAGAAATTTCAGAACAATTTTGTGATACTATCGGCTTTTGAAAGCATTGGTCGCGCGTGCCGTTATATAATAAGATTGTGGAGTCAACTCACTTATTCGTGTAGTCCATAAAGGTACCAACTCCCGTAATTAAAATGTCTGTAATCGACTTCAACATCATAATATATGTATTTTATGGAAGGCGCGCCATGGTAAATTCAGGCCCAAGGGCATCTAGATTAGTTCGAGATATATTTTGGCAAGTCTGTAAGAATTGGAAACTGCTTAAGAAATCTGATGGTACTCGTATCCGACTTTGTAAGGTAAAAATTTGTATTATTAAGTTAAGTTTGGGACGACATCCAGAGATTTGGATCGCAGCAAATTAATTGTGATTATTAGTCCAGTCAGTATGTACATTTGAAATTGCATTAATTATAAGAAGCAATTTTTTTTCCAATCGATACCCCCCCTATTTTTACTTACCTATACATTAAAAAATTATGAAAAATGTTGTCTGGGTATTAAGAGTTAATCATGCGTGTGCGGAACTCGTGGAAATAGAAGAAATCTTCCAAGTTGTTTCAACTTTGAAGAATATTTCTTCTTCAAGGGCCTATCCGTTCCGGATGTACGGTTATCATCCCGGCTATTTAAGCCAAGATGACTGACGTACTAAGGAATTTTAATAATGGGGTGGCAAGTCTTGGAGTCGTTATGCATATGAGACTATTAAGTAATCCAAACAGCAGCAGTAATTAATTTATTAAAAATCACTTTTCCAATAATTTTCAAATTTTGGAACCAATTAACAATAATTAATCCCTTAATGTACGTACCCGTGTCAGACACCAGCGCGTCTTACTGGCAATCTTGTATGCGCTCGATTGGATCAAATTCGCGTTCGACGCGGGCGATTTCTAATACTTTAAAAAATCCGATCATTTTTTGACCGAAAATTCGAAATTAATATGTTCACATTAAGCGGTTAATTTATTTAAGTTTTCAAATCGATGTTATCCGATCGGAAGACCTGGACGAAAACGAGTATTCCGGACGACGTATTCGAGTTAAACCATACGGCCATGTCCCCTAACCAGGCCCAGGCGCAGGATTTCTTCATGGAGGGGTTACAAAAAAAATTTATAAAATAAATGCATCAATTATTATATCAGTAAATAGCTGGTTAATTATATTATGTTTATGTATATAAATTTTTCAAATATAAAAAAAATGATTACTTACGCCAAAGGAAAAAAAATATGAAATGGGGAGGGGGGGAGGTTGAACCCCTAAAAATTTATATAATTTCTACGTTTACTAAACTCCTGAAGCATATTAGGTACATTTATTTCTCTCACCTAATTCGAATGCATTTATTGTAAATTACTGAAAAACACAAAAAGGCTAGCAAATCATTACAAAAAATAACAACTGAAAATGTTGTTTATTTATTTATTGCAATTTTTTTTTCATTTGAATAACTTACTGTTAAAATTCTTAAATTATTCGCGATTTACATTAAGCGAACGCCACCACGCGGAAAAATATTAAGTTAATCTAATACGTATAGTTGGCATAGAAAGTTTTGCTTATAAACCAAATTGTATTCTTTTGATGTTGTATTTTGCGAATTATTATTTCACAAAACAATTCAGAATCAAACTCAAAACAACATTAAATGTACGTAATAGAGCCGCCATGTTGTTAACATTTGGTAGCGTCACGAGCGCCACCAACGGGAAGGTAAGTCGGAAATTATAAAATGTCAGGCTAGTAATTTTCAAAAATTTAATAACCTTAAATTTATTCAATCGAATTATTGCAATTTTGCAAAAATGCAAAAGAAAACACTTGAAATCGGCAGCCATCTTGGAGTGGGAAAATTGACTGGCCTGCTCTAACGGCATCTATATACGAATGGCACAATTTAAATTTTGAGTAACTATAACTTATTTACTAGAAAAAATGGTAATCGGTGAAATTTGTAATTAACGTCATCCAATTGACAAACATCATCCAAAGTTTTAGTTATGTTTTTATCGATCGTAAAAACATTTAAACACGATATCAAAAAATATTGGAAATTTATTGCATCACTAGAAAGAACTCAAAAAGGATAGCTTTTGAGAAAAAGTCTGTCAAGCCCTTCATTCGGAAAGAAAACACACGAGAAACGAAATTCCAATCATGAACAAGCAACACTTTTTGAAAGAATCAGAAAATAAAAAGCCATTTAATTTTCCGAATTTGAAAGAAATCGACTCAATTATAGCAAAAAAAGAGTTGGAAACTGTCCAGATTCTTCAAGAAGTTAAAATTGAGAAGGCTATAGAAACAGACGAAATTATGCAGCACCCTGATGCAAGGAAATATTTTGGTTTAAGCGCTGGAGGAACTAATAAATCTCCATCTCGAATTCCAATATTTCAGAATCATCTGAAAATGGAAATTTTTTGTAATGTTCTAGCAGAAAATCAGTATTATGCAACCAAAAATACAATAAGTAAACCTATGTCAGAGGCAGTATTTCAAGAATGTTCTGAACAAAGAATTGGCGATTGTTCAGGATCTTCTAATAATCTTTCCTCCAGAAGAAATTATGTCGCTATGAAACGGCCACACACTTCAATAGAAAAACGAAAAAAAGTAACTGGTCAACCCCAAAGTTGTAAGGTAATTCCGACAACAAATCCGAATACAGTTCCTTCAAATAAAAACCTAATGAGAAGAAATAGTTCAGCTTCGTCAATTCAAACCAAATTAAAAGATGCTTCACTCAACTCTTCAAATTTAGTGATGGACATTGATTATGTAGGTTTAGAAGACTTAAAACATAATCCGTTCCATCTTTTATTTTTTGAAGAAGTTGGAGAAGTTAAACTAAAAAATGAGATCACAGCTGTTGAACAAGAAAATTCAACTGGAAAAACGAAAATGGAACTTGGAAGTGCAATAAGCGTTTCGAAGATTAATTATTCATCCCGAATCCCAAGATTCCAGTATCATCAAAATGCGGAAAGCTCCTCTGATATATCAAATAGAAACAAATCTCATGCAATCATTCTTTCGAAATTAAATTCTAAAGGAGAGCAAAATTTTTCCAAACTACCTATCAGTTATAATAATTTTTCAAGCAAATCCAATTATCTTTCTTTTGATAAATATATTCCCATAAAACGACCGTACACTGCAAAGATGAAGAGCAAGAAGTTTTTGGAAACAAATATGGTTACCGTGAAGCGTCCAAACAGTCATTTATCATTTCGAATTTAGAGTAATAAAATTATACCTTTCATTTGCTTCTGATATACAAACCGCTTTTTAGATTGTTTAAATTCAAATTGAGTTTTGTGATCTAATTGCTCGATACCAATCTGTGGGCTATAGAGAAGTTAATAGAAAAACATTCCATCAATTATATTCTCTAGTAAGTTGCATTGTATTGAGATGAAATGCGGTCTGCCATGATTTGGTCAGGTGATGGAGGACGAGATGACTGCCTTTAAAAATGAAAATAAAATTCTGCAGGAGAAAATTAATCGACTTGTTTCTTCTTCTATACCTAAGGGCAGTCCTGGTGGAAACAAAGCAAAACCTGTTAGCAAACTTAATCTTAATGCTCAGTTGTTCAAATGGTCAACTTTTGAATCGTTCTGGTGAGCCATAGTAATCCTGATACAGAAAATATTGTACTCCAGGATTTGGTGTATGGCTTTCTCAGTGAATTTGAGTGGTTTGCAGACCTCCTACTGTTGCCTCCTCTGATTTGGACGAATTTTATGAATTCCTTTCTTTTCGTAGCAATGAAAGAAAACTTCGGCAATGTTTGTCTTCTTGGGGCATTTATGCTCCTTCTAGTCAGATATTTGCGCAATTGTATTCATTTTTTCTCGGCGCTGTTCCAGGAATGACTTCTGAGACATACTTGGAATTGAGAGTTTCACTTTTTCACGGCGTGAAGTTACTCTCCAGTCCAGATGTCATGCCTGAAGAACTGAATCTAATTGTTGGGACTTTCCACTTCAATGCTCTTGGTCTAGATGAGATTGGTTTTCTGATGTTGAGGCTTGTACTCCAATTTTGCAGTGCTCCCAGAATTCTTTTGGGAGTGGTGCCATCTATTTCGAAGGTATCACGTGTAAGGCCTTTTTTCAAGGATCCATTTGCCTCGAAGCCGTTTGATTTTCGTCCAATTAGTGTTTTGTCATCTTCTCATCTTTGACAAAAATTGCGGAATCAATTGTCAAGAATGCTTTGTGTGAGCATTTAAGACAAACATTTTGCCGACTGCTCGGTCTGGTTTCAAGCTCTATCATAGCACTACAACCTCTTTTTGAGGCTTACGTCAAGCAACTTTAGTGTTGCTTAAAGCTCTTGACACAGTTGTGCACGATTGTCTTTTGGCCAAACTATTCTATTATGGCTACGATGAATCACTATGTGGGTGGTTCGCGGAAGAGATCTCAAGTGATTGATTTAGAGAGTAATGCGTCTTAGCCGTTAACTGTTTCTGGGGATGTTCCGCAGGTAAATAGCCTTGCCTCACACTTTATTATTTATATCACTGTTTCTCAAACAGTTTAGTCCGCGACCCTCATTTCAAAAAATCCTCTGAAAAATGGGTATGAGTAAAGAAATGGATGTAAAATGTTTTATTATTATTAAGTTGTCCAAAATTATTAACATTTTCAAATTGGTAACCCATAGATTATATAAACAAATGAATGTTTATGTAAGAAAGCTTTATCCTCAAAAAGTTTTATTTCTAAAATTCTATTGAATTTTATTTTAAAACATATTCAAGTGCTTATTTTGAAGTTTTTAGAGCATACTTATCTACATATTTTCAAGCTTTTTAGTGCCTATAAATCCGGACCCTAGTCATCTACAATAAAAATTAGAGTTACAGCCATATATCCTCAGATGTAAAGCAGAGTAATATACACAGAGTACTAACAGTGTCAGTAACAGCGTTTTTGTAAGTTGGCTCTTAATAACATAAAATGAAGGTGTAAATCCGGGGGGTCTGGGGGGCGTGGAACGCCCTCCAGTGCATCTTTTGTTAATTATCTTCCATGCCCCCCAGACCCCCCGGATTATTTCTACGTTTTGCGTTTTTAAAAGTATCTGTTAGCATAGCATACGCTGGGGTACTAAAAGTATTTTAGCATTTAAAGTAAAAAAACGAAGCTAAGAAATTGGCCTTCGGGACTATTGACGTTCAAGATTATTGACCTCGCTGCAATTAGCCTTCAGGACTTTTGGCCTCGCATGATGTCAGTGATCTTTGCGATTACTGACCTCAGCACTGTCGTCTCGGAATGCTAGTATGAGTGAATTGGTTTTTGGAATTGAAATGCCCCCGCCCTTGCTGTAATTATTTATTTTAAAAATGTGGGGCTTGGTATGCCCTCAATGTGCAATCTAAGATTATTTCCGAATTTCATATTTTCTAAGAGTTTCAAGAATTGGAACGTTTTGTACGTTTATGTAGGTTGCCCCTTAATCTCATAACATGAAGATGTAAATCCGAGGGGTCTGGGGGGCGTAGAACGCCCTCCAGTGCATCCTTACTTAATTATTTCGATGGTAAATATTTCGAAACGTTGATAACTGAATAACCCTTGAAAAAAGAGCAAATAGTGCACTGGAGGGCAAAAACTGTTTTTTTTTTAAATATGGGGTATGGCATGTTCTCTAGTGCAATATAAGATTTTCTAAGATTACTCCCGAAAACGTTTCGCGCGTTTATGTACGTTGGCCCTTAATTATGATAAAATGAAGATGTAAATCCGGGGGGTCTGGGGAGCGTGGAACGCCCTCCAGTGCATCCTTTGCTAATTATCTCACACAGATATCTCTTTTTTACGGACAATTTCGCAAAAAAAAATCAAAAAATAACACTAACGTACATAACCGATGCATATCTTCGCGCGAATATCTCTCTTTTTTTACGGACAATATTAATATTACTTAAAAGATTAAAAAATTTAATACTATAACATTATTTCAATCTATCAATAAACTGCTTGAAGTGCAGTTTACAATTTAGAAGGTAATTTTGGGGTGCAATTTACCTAGAAAGTGTTCGGAGTGCAGTTTACCAGTTTGCAAAATTTAGTTCAGTTTACCTGGAGAGTAATTGACCATTATCAGGTGGTTTTAGAGTGCAGTTTACTATATCCCGATTTTTCTTTAACGAAATTGTCCGCAAAAAAGAAATATCCGCGCGAAAATATGCATCGGTTATGTAGGTTAATGTTAGTTTATAATTTTTCTTTAACGAAATTGTCCCTAAAAAAGAGATATCTGCTTGAAGATATACATCGATTATGTAGGTTAGTGTTAGTTTATGATTTTTCTTTTTAGGTTTCTAATTTTATATATATATATTTGTGAATCGACGTTGTGACCCCAAATTCGCATATAAACCGACGTTGTGGCACCCATATTTACGTTGTGGCACCACTTGGTGGTGCCTGAACGTTTTTCCACTATATTTGAGTTCTTCATGGGCCTATACGTCTAAACACCAAATTTGAGAGAGGTGCCGGTTTGACCATATACACCATAAAAGTTGGCGTTTAGTTCGCTCGTATAAAATCATATAAGTCTAGGGGGCGCTCTTGTAGTTCTAATAGTAGCTTGTTGACGTTAATGCGCCTTTAGGCACCTTATCGTAGTATGCAATAGTTTGACGTTTAGGCACACACGAATTTTATATTTGAGTATTAAAAGATTTGTTCGTTACAGTTTAGGAATGTTTAGATGAGAGAGAGCGGGTCTCTCTCTCTAGCTCACTCTTTTATCGTATCCTTATGAGTTATGACCGACGAAATAATATTATACTTTTATAATTCTGAAAAACATCTAAAGTTAATTTAGCTTTTATATATTTCCTAATGTTTAGTTCACATTATAATAATACCTTATAATAGTCAATTAGTAGATATTTAAAAAAATATTTTTATTTAATAGAAAAAGTACCAAAATTTTCTGATATCTGAAATTTCTTTAACCCTTTGGCTCATGAATTATCGTTTTTATAATTAATTAAATTATTAGCTCTTGAAAATAATATAGTTATAATTATCAATATTGAGCTATTGGAAACGAAATAAAACGCAAGTTTAAAACGAGCTTTCGAAAAATGACATTTTCAAACAAAAATTTTTTTGTTTTTTCATTCATATTAAACTTGAAAAAGAAAATGTCATTTTTCGAAAGCTCGTTTTAAACTTGTGTTTTATTTCGTTTCCAATAGCTCAATATTGATAATTATAACTATATCGTTTTTATAGGTATAAAATTGAAATTTGGTACACTAGCTATAAATTTTTTTTAAATCTTTTATTTTTTTTTGACGAAGCCTATGACTTCTTGTTAACGAGTTACAGGATGTTTTAAAATTAAGACATTATGTCCTATATGGAAAAATAGAAAATATATAGAAAATTTTTAAAAACACTGTATAACTGTGTTACACGTCATAGCAATAACCATTCCAAACACAAACAAAAATCCACATGTCTATAATCCACACAGCCGTTTTGAAATCTACATGTTTTGAAATCTGTAATGAAAGACAGACTTCTACTACGCAACCCTTACTGTTATTCGAAAAAATTTATTTAAATCTCAATAATATGGACCCACAAATTTTTAATACGAATTTATGAATGTCTTAAATTTAGTACATCAAAATCAAATGACGAAATTACGTTCCTCCTTTCATTAAATAATATAGAAAACCGTGTGCTAAATTTAGGCCGCCATGAGCGAAAGGGTTTAGAATAATAAATTATGAATGGACCTGGAAATGCATTTGTAATAATATAACCTATTAATTACTATTACAAAATTTACTTTAATTTTCTGCATAAATCCCGCGAATATTAAAGAATTGTTATAATAATATAAGATACCTAAGTAATTATAAATAAAAATTACTAATTTTGGTCGCTTTTAATTTAAGAGTAATTGCTGCGAAAATTTGTGATGAATCATAATTATTATTAATTTTTGAATGATGAAAATTCATCATTTAGGAAGATAATGATGGTAAGAGCTTATTCCAGTGACGGCGCCAGGGGTGGGTTAAGGTGGCCACTCGCCAACCCTGTTGATTAGAGTGCCCACCCAAATTTTTTAGGTGCTTATTTAAATAATGTATTTTTTTAAGTTTATTTATAAATTTTGTGTACTTCTGCCTTCCCCAAATATATTGGGCCCAATTGGTGCCCATCCATTTCAAAAATGCGGTGATTCGTGCACAGTTACTTATACTTATTACATAACTTTTTAAGATTATTCTACTCTTCAGTAAATTTTTTTCACACCATGTTATCAGTGCCTTAACTGTTTATTACTAGGTGATGAGATATAGTCAAATTCATTTTAACTCGAGCATGACGCATAGAAAAAAATTGCGAACTTCGAAGAATTTTTATTTTCTGTCACTTTTCTAATAGTTACTTCTTGTATACGAGACAAATTCAGATTTAAATTCTACTAACCAAGCAAGTTCTAGTTGGACATGCCCGTGGTTGAATTTATAAAATTTATAAAAAGTAAAAATTATAAAAAACGTGTTATTATTGCTGTGATATCTTTCAAATTAATAAGCACTTTACTTCTGACAACAACCAACCGTTTTTCAGGCATTTTTATCAGTTTTTAATAAGTCGGCTGCGTAATTCATAATTAGGGCCACTTGTATAGTGGGGGTTTAACAACCGATTAAACAATACATTTTCTTATAATTGTTACTTTTTATAAATTCAACTACGGGCATTAGCGTTGAACTGGAAGTTGCTTAGTTAGTAGAATTTAAATCTGAACTTTATCTGATCGTTGGTGAAATTTAAATCAGAATGTGATTTCCCCATATTTTCTGCTTGACACGATCAACATCATTTGTATTTTTTGTAAAAAAATTTGTATTTAAAAATTGTTACAAATTATTTGTACTTGACGATTAGTAAACTGTCTTACGATTTTACGAATTACGAAACTAAAACTTATTTTATTATAGCTACGATTAAAATTGTTAAGTACATGGTTATAAAAAAAAGTTAAATTCATTTTAACTCGAGCATGACTCGAATTTTATGAAGTACATGAAATTACATGAAGTTACTATTGGAAAAGTGACAGAAAATAAAAATGCTTCGAAGTTACTGATATCATGGTATGAAAAAAAATTTACTGGAGAGTAGAATAATCATAAAAAGTTATGTAATAACTAATAAATACTATGCACAAATCACCGCATTTATCGAATAAGCTCTTACTAATGATCTCTTATCATCATCAAGCTCTTACCATCATTATCTTTCTAATTGATAAGTTTTCATCATTCAAAAATAACCAATAATTATGATTCATCACAAATTTTCACAGCAATTACCTTAAATTAATAGCGGCCAAATTGGTAATTATTAAAACCAACATTTTATTAGGCATTCGTTCTTATAATATAGCATGTACCGTTATGTCGGTGTCGGTGTCGATTTTAGCAAATCCTCTTGAAAGGTGCTTTTGGTTTAACATTTGTCTAGTAAAACATTTTAAAACATTAATTACGATTTGTCCGATTTTGAATTATGCCATTTTATGTATATTTTATTCTAATGATTAACAATTTTTGTGATGATTAACTCATTGAAAAATTATTTGGGATAATTAAAATGCCCTAAAATAAAAATTGTTGATTTCTTAATGCATCAGAGTAAACGTTATTGTGATCTAGAAATGTTTTAAGTTCATAGTTTTATTAAAATATGAGTACAATAAATATGAATTTTAGGGCGATGTCTTTTGAATATACATATGCGTTAAAACTTTTCTTAATAATGAAAATTTTAATTTAGATTATCGTCTTCTAGAAGAAAGTGTAAAAACTAAAAAAAAACGAGTTTTAAAGTTTGAATCGCCCGAGGGTAATATTGTATGGTATTTGGCGGGTATTTTCTAAGGGCTGCACTATGTTTACCAGATGTCAACTAGTAGTGATAGTTAAGCTAGTCACAATTGTCAAGGTTGACCAACAAACAAAGATAACAGAAGATTATTTTACACAAAAATTTAAATTTTATACAAAGTGAGCAATGCTCTCTACTTTGTCATGGCATTGATTATAATAAACTTATTGTTAATAAACCATTATAATACCAGAAAAGTATGTTTAATTTTATTTTGAATTTTACTTAAAATCCAAAACAAAACTAAACATTTTTTTAATAAAAATTTGTTTATTTAAGAATTTTGGTGACCATAATAATATAAACTGTTACTTATAGTTGTTTTTTATGTATAATAATTAATGTATTATTATGTACAGGTACCAATTAAATTGGTGTAAAACTTCAACTAAAACTTATTTCTTGTCTGCAGAAGCAAATGTGTTAACTTCAACGAAAGTGTTTAAATTATTGAAATGAAGGTCATCAGAAAGATGCCGCGACGTTCATATATGACGTTCTATATATACGCAGTAAGGGTGCCACAATACTTATATATACAGCGTATATATAGGATGCCTCAACGCAATATTTTTTTTGGGTCACAACGCATATTTACTTTTTGGTGCCTGATAGTGAATCTATGCGTATAAATATATATGTTACGGTCAATCACGTAAATTGGGCATTGACGTCAATGGCCGGGCAATGACGTCAACGTCCATTTACGCTGGCCATTAACGTCATTGACCGGCTATTGACGTCAAAGCCCGTTAACGGTGGGCAATGATGTAAATATGTTCATTTGATTGTAATATTTACGTCTTTGGCCGGTCAATGACGTTAATGGCCAAAATGGATTGGACAATGATAATATTATAGAATAACTACTATAAAGAACAGCAAAATGGTAATTTAAATTTGACAGCCAACTGGCAAGTGATATTTACGTACATAATATGTTGTATTCATTGTATTATAATATAATAATATAATCATTTATTAACAAAAATAATGAAATAAAATTTTTTAAATTAATCATTTTTATTCTGGCACGGGAGTGACCCATGGCACTTAGAATTGCAAAATTTGATTGCTTGCGCGACACGCACATTTATTGTTTTTACATCCACCCTTCAATGACAAAGCTTGTAACCGTGGCCTCCTAAAACACTGCTTTCAGCTGCTGCTTGTCTACGAGTAATCTCATTTATTTGGTCGTATCACTAATATTTTCTAACAAAATTAACTTTTCAGTATCCCTTAATAACTAATTGCAAAGGCATTTAATATATTAATTTAATATATTACTTTCAAATAGAATCTATAGAATAATAATATCATCATTGCCCACCCTGTATTGGGCATTGACGTCATTGCCCGGACAATGATGTAAAAACCACACATTAAATTTTAAATGTCAACATTGCCCAAAATGCATGGTCATTGACGTCAATGTTCAACTAAGCTGGGCATTGACATTATTGTCCGGCCATTAACGTTAATGGCCAAATTGTCATCATTGTCCGTAACATATAATATTGTAGAATGTAGGTACTATATCTTCTCTAAAATATTTAAAAATAATAATATTTAAAAAAGTGATATTTAAAAATAATTCGCTAAACGTATATCTCACATTCTAATTTTATATTTATAGTTTTTCAAATAAACAGTAAACTGGGATTAGGACGGGTACGGCAAACGTACCTCGAAACTACCTGCTAATGGTAAATTGCACTCCAAGCTCGTGCAGTTTACCATGTGGATTAGACTTTACTTGTTTGCTCGGAGTGCAGTTTACCACTTTTTTTTTCAGCTACCTGCAGTCGTTCGTGCAGTTTACCGTCACCCTATTATATTTACAACCGAACTCTACCAACCCCCATCCACGATTCTACTAGATATCTTCTAGCATAGTGTGTTATACAATACTGTCCCCATGACCATAACCAAAAACATAACAGATTTCAAAAAAATTACATGAATAATTGATTTTTTAAATATTTAATTTGTTTTCTAGAAATACAATCAGTACAAAATTTATACTCCACATTTTAAATCAGTACTGTCTGGCGAATATAGCGATTCAAACTTATTTTTCCGCCAACTGGTAAGTTGTTTCGTAGCCAGGAATTTCATCCCCGGTGATTTTACCCCCAGATAATTTGATCCCTTGGTAATATCACTTCTGGTAATTTGGCCACGAGATGATTTCATCTTCAGGCAATTTGATCCCGGTAATTTTGACCCCGATAATTTCATCTCCAATTACGATTTATATTATTTACTGGGAATCAAATTACCGGAGACCAAATCACCTAGTGCCAAGTTCTTTCCATTAGAACCGGATTTTCCGATAGGCAATTTTCTAATATTGTGATTTTATGACTAAAGCAATAACTACTGCGAAGCTCTCTGGTTATTTTAACACTTTTTTGTCTGAGATAAGGCGTAAAATTCTAACCTGTCTACTTTCATGGCGACACAGAAGAAATCCTTCATGCTACGTCATAACAGTACACATCCTTAATTTACTACTGGTCGGCTATAACTTACCAACAGGCGGAAAACTAAATTAGAATGACGAATTAATAAACTATAATTTTTTTTGTTATTTAAATTTGAAATAAAACTTTTTAAGTTTGATGTTTTTTTTTTAAATGCTTTTCAAAATAACCTTTGTATGAGGTATTATAATCACACATTTTACAATTGAACTTTCCTTTCCTATGAATACTTAATATATGATTTTGTAAATTTGTTTTAATTGCAGATGAAAAATCACAAATTGTGCATAAGAAAGGTTTTTCCCCGGTATGAGTTCTCGTATGCTCTTTCAAACGATTTGAAGTTCTGCATTTGTAATCACACAAATTACATGCAAAATTTTTCACTCCCGTATGAATTGTAAAATGTAGCTTCAGTAGGTATTTCCTAGAAGATCTGTAACCACAAACATCGCACATATATGGCTTTTCTCCTGTGTGCTTTCTCATATGATTTCGTAAGTCTATGTTACGTGACACTCGATGTCCACATATATTACACATGTAAGGCTTTTCACCGGTATGAGTTCTCAAATGCCGTTTCAACACAATTCTGTGTGTTGTTCTATAATCGCAATATTGACATAAGTAGGGTTTTTCTCCTGTATGAATTCTCAGATGCTCTCCCAAACTAAACCTTGTCGTAAATGTTTTACCGCAAACTTCACACATATGCGGTTTTTCTCCCGAGTGAGTTTTAAGGTGGATTTTAAAGTTTCTCTGTTTTTTACTTGTGTAATCACAAAACTTACACATAAATGTGTTTTCTTTCGTGTGTATTTTAAAATGTTCTTTTAGAACTCTTCTTAATGTAGTTTTATAATCACACAATGAACAGGCTAATAACTTTTTCCTTCTATGAATTCGAAAGTGCATTCGAAGCTTATCGATATCAAAGAATTTGCTAGAGCAAATTTTACATGTATATTCAACCATGTTTGTAACGCTCTTCAGGTGATTATCAAAATTGGCAGATATAGAAATTTTGCACTTATCATTTTTGTGTATTTTTGAATGTTGGGTCATTAGACGATTTTCACGAGTTCGGAAGCCACAAATTTTACATTCGTAAGGCTGCAAATACTCGAGGTAGTTGGGTGCATTCGAAATTTGATCATCTTTGTTGCCGCTTTTTAATGTCGCAGACAATTCTTCTATTTTTGTTTCTGTTTTGAAATTAGATTCCGAGTTACCTACAAAAATATTTTGTTATTGAATGACAAACTAGCTGGGTGTATAATATTGAAAATAAGCACTTGAGGTTATTTTATATTAAATTACCATCAATTAATTTTTCTGAGCCCAAAAGAAACTGTTTTTGCTTGATCATTTTTGCACAATCAATAATTCAAGAAGTAAAAATCTTACAAATTTTGTAAACACTTGTTTGAAATTGCTTTGGAAATCACTGGAATTCTTTGAAAATAACTGGAATTCTTTGAAAATAACTGGAATTACTTAAAAATAAATTCTTTGGAAATACCAGGAATTCCTTGAAAATCATTGAAATTCTAGAGATTGGAATTTGTTTGGAAACTATTGAAATTTTTTGGAATTCTTTGCAAATCGAATTCCATAGAAATTCCAGAAAATTATTGAAATTTCTTGGAAATCCCTTGGAATAGAAAATTTTTTGAATTCCTGTTTCCTTGAAAATCTCTAAAAATCCTAAATAAGAATTTAGTAATTTTATTGATTTTGATGGGTCAGGGGGAGGGGAGTTACCCCATTACCTCTCCTTAGAAATCGTTAGAATTCCGAGTCCTGTGTACAACATTATTTTAAGATATTTACTCATTGGTGGAGTGTTAAAAAAATATTAATTATTCCAGTTTGCTTTACCTTCTGAGATATTGAGAGGCATCAAAACCTTTGCGGCAGCTACGATTGACTCCATCATCTCAAGATTTATATCTAATTCTGCAATGATACCAAATTAATTTAGCACAAAACCATAAATGTTATTCACCTTTGGATATACCAGGTTTCCGGTGATTCATTTCCGTAATTACAATGTATTCCAGTTTAGTGTCATCTAGCAAATCTAAAGAAAAAATTAAAAATTAACCCATCAAAAACTAACTGTTAAATTTCTTACCATTTGATGTCTTGAAATCTACTGCTTTAAAACTTATTTCAGGATCCTTTTGTAATCTGTTATCTGATGCTAAAATCATAAACCAACTTGTAATTGTAATTATTTGATAATCGCTCCCCTAACATACCTGGTGTGTCTTCTATGCCAACTTCCGATGCTATTACAAAATCATAATTAAAACCTTACAATATAAAAACTAAAATCTTACCAGGTAAATTCAGTGTAGGCACAGCATTCAACGTAAGATTTTTTCTACCGACTTTATATTCCTTTTTAAAATGTGAATGACATACAAAACACGATTGTAGTATTTCATTGAAGTTCATGTTGAGTAACTTGGAATTAATTTTGTTAATCCACAGTAAACATATACATGGATCGTTTGCAGGAAATCGATGCCGAGGTGATAAAACATCCTTACAATTAGGTACACAACACTTTTGTATTGTCGGGAAGCTATTATCGAGCAAAGAAATTCCAGAATCCTCAAAACTGCCTAAAAAATTATCAAATTATATCTAGTTCCTAAGATTTCCTTCTGACACTTGTCATTTGGTAATTTAGTTTTTCATAATATGTATTTAACGATAAGTTAAAATTTTAAAGTATATTTTTTGCACCAGAAATATTAGTAACAACAAAAACAGTACCTGTCGTTGGTCCACAAAAAATAGGATCATCCTTATCTTTGTTTTTCATCGGTAATGAATCTAACATATTTTATTTGTTAATTTATCCTTTTGGTATTTAAATAATGCTATTTAAGTAAAATAATTTTTAACTTAACCTTAAAATCACAGTGTGTAATTTAAGCAGCGGCGTCGCTAGAGGGTAGGCCAATTTATTGGTGAGTTCAATAAATTTAGGGCTCACTTGTTATTTCTTTTTTACTCTTGAGAATGGAGAAATAGATTCTCAGAAACGTCGGCAAAGTTAATCTATAGTTAACTCATTTTAACTAATTTACTTAATTAATTCGTCGGACGGATTCATTACCCGATAAATATCTCTTGGGCATAAGTGGTATTAAATACTCTTTAATGATTATTGATAATTATATTATACTTGGTTTGCAATTTATTATTGGCGGGTTAAAATCTATATTGACTAGACTATTTAGGTTCAATTCAATTCTCGAATTTTTACCATCAGTCAGTCTAATAATAATCTATGACCACCAATGATTAACAATTGAGTGCTGCAACAGGGTTAATACAGTGTGTCTGAAACTCCAATGACTGAACTGACCAGAACTCAAAAATTACAGTGGTAGAAAGCCCACGTAATTATTAAAACATCCCTGAAGCCGACGGAATTCGAAAATCACGAGAATGACTGTAATCCGTTAATAAAAACCTTGGTTAAACACCCTGTGTTAACCAACCCTGTATATTATATATAAGGTAGTTTTTCCGCACAGTTACTCAATTATTGTTTTACAAAAAATATTAATTTCAATATCACTGAATTACTTATAAAACCAAAGTTTTTATAACAACCTTTCAACTTTTTAAGAGGTTAAACGGTGGTCGTCTGAAAAAAGACGTAAAATAAAAAATAAACAAATTCAACATTCAAATTTACCCTGTATATAACTTAAGATAACATCGCAACGTTTTTTGCGTTGCTGCTTTCATTAGGACCTAGTAATTTAACTTCATATTTTGTTAAAAGTGTTTCTAATTGACCTTTCATCTGCTCTCCAAAAGTATTTGAATTTGAATTTTGTAGCCAATAGTAACCTAGGAATGTGTACCGTTATGACGTCAAATGGGAGACGGCTCATAACCTGCAAAATACTAGCGGGATAATAAATTTGAATATGTTGGTACTGAATCTTCAGTAAAAAAATCGACATAAGCGAAAAAGATATATTAAAAAATAAAAACTTTTAACAGCGAAATCCAATAATAATTAATATATAACTTAATATTAACAAAAATGGCCGAAAACAGAAACAATGATTTGGAAACCGCGATTTTACGCAACAAAATTCGTCCCAATAGACTTTTGGTGGAAGAATCCACAAATGATGATAGCTCTGTGGTTATGCTATCGCCGGCAAAGATGGAGGAACTTCAACTCTTCCGAGGAGATACCGTACTCTTGAAAGGAAAAAAGAGGAAAGAAACAGTGTGCATTGCGATATCTGACGAAACTTGTCCAGATGGAAAAATTAAAATGTGTCGAGCTGTTCGTAACAATTTACGCGTTCGTCTTTCAGATGTTATTATGGTTCAAAGCATTTCCGTACCATATTTAAATAAATTGCATGTGTTGCCTATTGATGACACCGTAGAAGGTCTCGCAGGTAATTTATGGGAAGTATTCTTGAAACCATATTTTGACGAAGCATTCAGACCTGTTCACTTGAACGATATCTTTGCTGTACGAGGAGGAATGCGTGCAGTAGAATTTAAAGTTGTGGAAACCATTCCTTCCCCATGTGGTATTGTTTCAGCAACCACGGAAATATTTTGTGAAGGAAAGCCGATCAGCCGCGAAGACGAAGAAGAATCCTTGAATCAAATAGGTTACGATGACATAGGTGGTTGCAGTAAACAGTTGGCACAAATTAAAGAAATGGTCGAGTTGCCTTTGCGTCATCCCTCTCTCTTCAAAACTTTGGGTGTGAAACCTCCAAGAGGTATTTTGATGTACGGTCCTCCGGGTACAGGAAAAACTCGCATTGCGCGTGCCGTAGCGAACGAAAGTGGAGCGTTTTTCTTCCTTATCAATGGTCCTGAAATAATGAGCAAAATGGCTGGCGAATCCGAAAGCAACTTACGTAAAGCTTTCGAGGAAGCCGAGAAGCATTCTCCGTCGATCATCTTCATCGACGAAATCGATTCTATTGCACCTAAGCGGGATAAAACTAATGGAGAAGTCGAACGTCGTATAGTTTCCCAGTTGTTGACATTGATGGATGGAATGAATAAACGTTCTCAAGTTGTCGTGATGGCAGCAACCAACCGCCCCAATTCGATTGACCCAGCTTTACGTCGTTTTGGTCGTTTCGATCGCGAAATTGACATAGGCATTCCAGATGCACTTGGTCGATTAGAAATTTTACGCATTCACACGAAAAATATGAGATTGAACGCCGATGTCGACTTGGAGCAAATTGCTAATGAAACCCACGGACATGTCGGTGCCGATATTGCATCTGTGTGTTCGGAATCTGCATTACAACAAATTAGGGAGAAGATGGATCTCATCGATTTGGAAGACGATCAAATCGATGTCGAAGTGTTGAATTCTTTGGCCGTAACCATGGACGACTTCCGTTATGCAATGACCAAGAGTAGTCCAAGTGCTTTGCGCGAAACCGTTGTGGAAGTTCCAACAGTCACTTGGAACGATATTGGAGGTTTAGAGAAAGTTAAGAAAGAGTTACAAGAATTGGTGCAATATCCAGTGGAACATCCAGAAAAGTTCCTTAAGTTTGGAATGCAACCGTCGAAAGGTGTTTTGTTTTATGGGCCTCCTGGTTGCGGAAAAACTTTAATGGCTAAAGCTATTGCAAACGAATGTCAAGCTAATTTCATATCCGTGAAAGGACCAGAATTACTTACCATGTGGTTTGGAGAATCCGAAGCTAACGTCCGAGATATATTCGATAAAGCAAGATCCGCCGCACCTTGTGTGCTCTTTTTCGACGAACTCGACTCCATTGCTAAATCGCGCGGTGGCAGTAGTGGCGATGCCGGTGGTGCAGCAGATCGCGTTATCAATCAAATCCTTACGGAAATGGATGGTATCGGTTCAAAAAAGAATGTTTTCGTTATTGGCGCAACTAACAGACCAGACATAATCGACTCGGCTATCATGAGACCCGGACGTTTAGATCAATTAATCTACATTCCCTTGCCGGACGAACAATCGCGTGAATCTATCTTGAAAGCCAACTTGAGAAAATCTCCGGTCGCTGATGACTTAGATCTCGCATATTTAGCCAAGATAACGCACGGCTTCTCTGGTGCTGATTTAACGGAAATCTGCCAGCGGGCTTGCAAACTCGCAATCCGTCAAAGCATCGAATCAGATATGCGCCGTGAACGCGAACGCTTGGCCAATCCAACTGCAGAAAATGAAGTTGTAAGTATAAAAGATATAGTTTTGTCAACTAATTATTCTAAATCATTATTTAATTTACAGGATGACGAGGACGATGTACCGGAATTAACAAAATATCATTTTGAGGAAGCTATGCGATTTGCTCGACGATCGGTTTCGGACAATGACATTCGTAAATATGAAAATTTTGCTCAAACCTTACAACAATCGCGTGGTTTTGGAAGCAACTTTAGTTTTCCTACTGAAAATAACAATGGCGTTGGTAATACAGCCGAAGAAGATGATCTTTACGCTTAATAATGGTTTTCATATTGTTAAATTATTGTAATAGTTGGTTTTTATAAAATTTGTTTGTGGTAAATAATATTTTACTATAATAAATTTAAATTAAATTATTTGTTTAGAACTATTCTGACTTTTAAAAAATATTTATAATTTTTCCCCTTTAAATTAATACACCCACACATATTATGGTTTACAGACTACGCTTCTCCTCTTTATATTATGTTACTTTGATATTCAATTAACATAATAATAATTAATAACCAAGCCATTTAATGTGTAAAAAATTAAGTATTTTACTGATATTTTTTATTTTTATATAATAGATTATAAAAAAAATATATATAGATTTTATTAATCGACATGCTAAGCCGAAGTTTCACCTATGGCTATGCATCTAGCAAGGTTAGCACCCTACTAGAATATATGCAAATGCTCAAAGGACCATGAATGCCAAGTGTAAATTTGGTGCATCCGATGGTAATGACGGATGTAGTCCTAAATTAAAAGAAGATTTTATTTATTTTTAAATGAACTGTCAAATATAACTCCGGCCCCAAGATTATATCGGAAAGTACCGGTTAGATTTGAATTATATGTATTATATATATCTGAAGATATTAAAAGAAATGTTAGAAAATTCTCTGATAAAGCCCCAGTTAACAGTACCTACTCAATTTTCATTTTTACTTGTACTTCAAGTGCAATTTAAATAATGCACCAAGTAATTTTCACTTACAATCTTATATTACAGATGCCGTCAACTCCGTATGAACTCGTAAATGCCTTTGAAGGTTACGTTTATGTAAATACCTACAATCACAAATAGTACATGCAAAAGGTCTGTCTCCGGTATGAATTCTCGAATGATTTTCCAACGAAGTTTTATATGCAGTTCTAAATTCACAAATAGCGCATTCAAACGGTAATTTTTCTCCCGTGTGACTTTTCAAATGTATTTTTAAGGAACTTCTATTTACACTTTTATAGTCGCACATTTCGCAAGCAAACGGTTTCTCTCCGGTATGGATTTTCACATGCTTTTGTAAGTCTGTCTTAGTTACACTCTTATAGTCACAAATTTCACATTCATATGGTCTCTCTCCTGTGTGAATCCTTACATGCTGTTTTAGATTATTTCTATGAGCAGATGAAAAATTGCAAAGTTTACAAGCAAATGGTTTTTCACCTGTGTGAATTCTTAAATGTTCTTGTAAGTAAGCCCTACTCACACCTTTATAGTTGCACAATTCACAAGAAAAAGGCTTATCTCCTTTGTGAATTCTCAAATGCTGCTGTAAATAACTCTTCTTAACGGCTTTATACCCACAAATATCACATGCAAAAGGTCTTTCCCCGGTGTGGGTTCTCATGTGTTCTTGTAAATGACTGTTGTATGCGGCTAGGTAACCACATATTTCACATACAAATGCTTTTTCAATTGTACGACTTAATAGATCCCTTTTCACGATGTCTTCTTCTTTGTAAATGCTAATCGGAAGCGTAAATAAATTCTTTGATCGATTTCTTGTTTGTTCTTCAGTTTCGTTTTCTAAAAAATAATCTTCAAGGGGTTCCTCCTTAATATAAACGGAGTGACATACTACATCTTCCGATTTACATTCAATGTTTTCCAGGTTCATTTCCATTTTGGCGTTTCCTATAAAAAAAAAATGAACTGAGAAAATATGAAATAAGAAAGATGCAAGATTAAAAAGTCCAATTAACAAAATTAACTTTGTCTCGAAAAGTCCCAAAAATTACAAAATCTAAAATTGGTCGATTTTGAAATAGAGTGTTTTTCTGTTCATCGAAGCAAAATTACTCTAAAGATAAGTGAAACTAAACTCAATTGTTTATTCCAAAAAGACTTCTTTTTTAATTTTTTCCTCTCTATTCAGACAATTTTGTATGTCGTTTGCTGCTATTTATTACAAAATAAACAAGAAGTCAAAGTACGGTCATGTAGAAGATAACGATTGTGGTTGATCAGAAGAGTGACAAAAATAAGAAGTCGAAACTAGTCAGTTGAGAAAGGAATTTTTGTATTTTTGGAAACTCAAGATTATTTTAGAAATTCAAGATTAATTTTCAGAATATTTAAGATTTTAAAACAAATGGGAAGCCTATGTCTAATATCGAAGTGTGTAGTTAGCTCGGTTGTAAAATGCTTGCCTACGTGAAAGTAAGTACCAGGTTTGATTTCTGGTAAAAGTATAAAGAAAAACTAAAAAATAATCTTGGCAACAATTACACATCAATCTCCAAGTCGGTAAAAATTGTAAAAAAATTGATAATTCACAATTCCAACAATCTTGTTTATTATGGTCAACTTCTTAATTTTCGTTTTGGTGTAGGACCGTTTAAGGATCCACCTCTCGAACCACCTCTGGTAGTACCTAACATGAAGTTTTTCACAGCAGAAATACATTAATTAGAAAACCATTACTAATTAAATTAAATTGACGCAATAGATTTGTTAAAGGAACTGTTAATCTGACAGTTAACTTGCTTCCGTAATGGTCTATTGAAACTAGAACTGGCAATTGCCAAACCCTGCAATTTGAAATTACTAATAATAATCTTCTTTTATTATTAAATCGAATCTCTACAACTCTATTCAAATAAAAATCAAGAAATCTCCGGTTAATTTTTTTAATTTGAAAAACATACACATAACCTAACCTGTAAACTTCGTTTGATCTGCAAATTTTCCAAGTCTATTTCTATTTTAAATAAAACCTTCCATAATTCATCTGCCGCTTTATGAATATCAGATCACAAATTAATTTTTAAATTATATATCACAAAACCACAAGTCACTAACCTTCCTCCAAGGCTTTATTGGATATGTACAGGGTGCAACATAATAGATAGTAAATTTACTTTAGTACGGTACAGTTATTCAATTTTAATATTGAATTATTTAATAAATTAATATTATTTAATTCAATCAATTGTTATTCAAGCCACCACTGTACTTCAGTCATTATAAATATATTAATGCCACCCTTATAGTGGTGGATTTCCCATTTTTTTAGGGTGTCGGATAAGGGGACGGTAAAATTTTGGAGCAGAAATTTTTTAAATTTTTTTATGTATATATATGTTACGGTCAATGTTGACAATTCGGTCATTAACGTCAATGGCCGGACAATAACGTCAAAGCCCAGCTTAGTTGGGCATTAATGTCATTGGCCGGCCAATGATGTCAATGACCATGCATTTTGGGCAATGTTGACATTTAAAATTGCATATGTGATTTTTACATCATTGCCCGGGCAATGACGTTAATGTCCAATACAAGGTGGACAATGATGAAATTACAATTCGCAAATACAACAAATAACGGATCTACCGTAAAATGAATTAATTAAATTTAATTAATTTTTCCTCTTGGCCGCTTTGGCTAACGGAAACACGACAAATTATGGATCCACCCTAAAATGATCGTTTGTCTAAATTAAATAAAAATCTCTGGACACTTATGAAGCCTAGAAAAGGGCCGAGTTATTGTCATTTACACGGAAAAGTGGTTACACGAAAAATAATTGTCCCTAGTTGAAGTGCATCGCCATATTGCTGTTCCTTATAGCAATTATTCTATATTATCATCATTGTCCAATCCATTTTGGCCATTAACGTTATTGACCGGCCAAAGACGTAAATATTTTAATCATATGAAAATATTTACATCATTGCCTACCGTTAATGGGCGTTGACGTCAATGGCCGGTCAATGATGTTAATGGCCAGCGTAAATGGGCATTGACGTCATTGTCCGGCCATTAACGTCAATGCCCAATTTACGTCATTGACCGTAACATATATATAAATAAAAATGAATCCGAAAATCCTTCGTCACGGCATCACGTGAGAACGGCTGGACCGACTTTGTTACTTAAAAAAAAAGTTTGTAATAGCCCAAGGAATGTTTTTACGGAAAGAAAAATTAGAAAAGTTGCCCGGAAAATTACAAAATTCCGGAAAAATGTATTTGATAGCAATTTTTTTTACTTTCAACAGATGGCGTTCTTAAATATTCATTTTCAAATATTCTGTGTTTGGTAGATGGCGACACTTAAATATGTCTATTAGGTACAACTGTCCACATAAATCCATTCACAAAGCCAAAAAGCATACTTGCCAGATTGTTAGACATTGGAATTGCAGCTACGTTGTTGGAAGGCGGCTGAACAGCTCATTCAGCACTCAAGTTGCTATTGAATATGCAAATCAATGAAACTCCAACGTGCAACCTTTTGAAGAACTGTGCGATGGCCAAAGTTTTGCAGCAATGCAAGTTGATCGTTTGGGATGAATGTACAATGGCGCATAAAAAGTCTTTGGAGGTATTAGACCGAACAATGCAAGATCTACGAAACAATCAAAACCGGTTTGATGGTGATGATTCTGTTGGCAGGTGATTTTCGTCAAACATTGTCAGTGATTCCACGGTCAACGCCAGCCGATAAACTTAATGCATGCTTGAAGTCGTCCGTTTTGTGGAAACACTCAAATTAAGTATAAACATACGCGTGGAGTTGCAGAACGGCCAATCTGGTGAAGTATTTTCAAACCAATTGCTGGTCACAAAATACAAAAATTGGGAAGTAAAAGAGGAATTCACTCAAGCCACTATAAATTCTTTAAAAGAAGTATTGCAAGATTTTGGCGGAAACCCCATGCGTAGTGATGCATTAACTATTGCAAAAAGAAAAAGAGAAGAAGAATTGGCTGCTGCCTATATGAAGAAGAAACAGAAAGAAGAACAGGAATTGGCGTAATTTTGAAAATTCTTTATTAGAAGACGAAGAGGAGGAGGAAAAGGAAGAACAAAAAGAAGAAGGGGTATTGGCAATATTCCTGTGCAATTTTCGAGTCGACGTATTTGCACGTATTTGGATGCCTAGCGCTCGAAACAGCCGCCGGAACTTGGTGCAAGCAATCAAAACCGCGAAAAATTGAGAAATAAGATGAGGGCAAAGTCACCCCGAATTTCTTACGTTTAAAGCCCCAGAAATCATAAAATATCATTCTTACGAGAAATCTGACTGCGGTATTCGCATTTTCTGATCAAACTAAATAAGAAACAGTGAAAAAAACTTTTGATTTCGAATTTTCATTTTTTGGGTTGAAAAAATGTAATCAATTAACATTCATGAATTTTCAACTTTTGATAAAAAATTTAGTTGGTCTTTTTATTACCTAAATCGTCGTATTTGGATGCCTAGCGCTTGAAACAGCCGCCGGAACTTGGTGCAAGCAATCAAAACCGTGAAAAATTGAGAAATAAGAAGAGGGCAAAGTCATCCCGAATTTCTTACGTTTAAAGCCGCATAAATACAAAAATATATTAAAAATATAAATACTCATATGTACAAATACTCTCAAACGGCAGTCATCAGATGCGACGGTGACATGATAAAGATGCTCCTGAAAGTAGGCTTAACCAGTTGCAGTGGCAGAGCTCTGACACCAAATGGTAAACGCAAAAATAATTGCTCAAAGAATTGCTGACTCTTGAAACAAAGAATCATTGCTGTATGGACTGCCCAGACTGTGCCATGTGACTGGTAGTAGGCATTGCAAAAACCGCCCGGTCTAAGGATTGTATGAAACAAACCCTGCTTTTGGGTAAAGGTGTAACCACGTTAAGAAAAAATCCGTAAAGATACGAAGGCGGCCAAACGACAATAAGATGAACCGTTATTTTTTTAATTGGAAGAAAGCGCAGATTACTAGGAGTGATACCCAAAAGAACACGAAAGAAAGAAGATACATTATATCCCAAGGAGAGTAAGATCCTAAAGAAAGAATGGGAAAAAGGATATTGGGCGCCAGAAAAAGCGTTGGCGAGACTTATGAAGTAAGAACAGGCAACAAAGCGTAAACCCTGAAAGGAAGAAGAAGCAGCAGAAAGAAAGGAAAACAATTTCCTTATTGAAATAGAGCCAAATATATGGAGAAAACAAGTCCTGTGAAAACCCAAGTAGCTGTTCCGTGGGGTGCTGGAAGTAATGCCTAACTGTGAATCACCGGCTCCACAAGGTGGGGTTTTAACAACTGAAAGTTTTACACCCCGGGCTTCCTCACATTGCAAAAAAAATGAAAGTTGTAAGTTATCATCTCTGGCTGTTCCTGGGCCAAATTAATTGATTTTAAATCATACCTAAATAACTATAAGTGCGTTTTAGACCCGTTTTTAATATGCAATGAACAACCAGGTACCACCACTTCTTCGGTCGGAAAACATAACGAACTATAAAAAGGCGAGCTTAAGAATCTCGTTAATTCGTTCATGGCGTCACTAAGCAGTTCCGATGCTCCCAAATGCAAAACTAAAACAAAATTAATTGTTAATTTATTAGGTGCCAAAGCGAACAATTAAGTGCTCTTCCGGTTTCAAAGGGCCAAAAACAATATTTTGGTTCATCATAATGATGAAACTTCATCATTTTTACGCCGATGAACGAAATTCATCAATATAATGAGTTTTTCAGAGAAACAAACAAAAATTTTATTTAACATCACTTGAAAATCATTTATAATAGTTGGTAATTTTTTAGCAAAAATTTGAGTAAATTTGAAATGCTGAAGGACAATTTTATTTTACAAGTTTCAAAGTAGTGGTTTTCATTTCTTTCTGCTCTTTGGGCTTTAGCTTAGTATTTTTCTTCGATTTGCTATTACTAGACTGTAGTTTATTATATTTGCTCTTCCAGTATGTTACAGTTTGCTCCAATTTTGCATATTTTGCCTGAAGTTTTTTGAATTTTTCCTTCCAATTGATGACTTTTTCCTGTACTACATCAGGTACATTTTCGTTTATGATTGACATTTTAATATTAGAGTCATCTTCATTTAACTGACTTTCATTTTCTGTGGGAGTAGATTTAAGTACTGTTTTTTTAATTTCCTTCTTTTTTATTTTTTGCGGTTTTGTTACACGCGGTAAGTTGGGTGCAGTAGCTCCGCTGGTAAGCTGTTTCGAGATAGCACAGGATGGTAGCAAAAGTGAAGGAATTGAAGTTGGTTTCAAAATTTTTCTTGTTGGCATACCTGCAGTAAACGGAAAAGAAATAATTTATTTTAGAATTTGAATATGAAAAATTAACCAATACCCAATAATTCGTTACGCAAATCCCTTATATAATCGTCCTTGTTGAAATGATTCGAACAGATTCGGCTAGATCCTGGGCTAAACTTGGCCATTCCTTTACATTTAGAAATCCAGGCTTTACGCATTACATCATCTTTTGGAAAAAGATGATATTCAATATTGGGCTGAGTCTTGTAAGTATTTTTACAAGTGGGAATGGCGCAAAGGGTTAGATGTTTGTTTCGTTTTTTAGTTCTATGCATGTCTAGATAAAAAAAATAATTTAGGGTAGTTACATTTTACTTGAAAATAACAGGTTCATTACATTTATGCATATTTACTTGGAATGATTTAGAGCTGTGGGCATCAAAGTTTCTTCCAAATTTAAATTATTATTCTTTAAATTCTCACACACAAATTTAGTTTCCAATAAATTATTTTGAATTCCTTTTACGTACAATGAATAAAAATAAAAAAAATAATTTAATTCCTTGTCACTGTCTGTTTTTAAATAAAATGACAGTTTCCATGCTGTTTTAAATGACAAATGAATGCACAACCTGCCAGTGGGGTATTTTGGCTTTGGGGAGGGATCCAGAAACAAATTGGAAAATTTTCGAAAATTTCATCAGTGGACATTGCTACTTAATCTATTCCGAAATATAACTACTGAGGTAATTTGTCATTATATATTTTCAAAATATTCTTCAAAATTTTTATTTTTGATACAATTTTTCACTACAAAAGGTTTTGGAAAAGCTAAAGTTCACACATTCATCCCCATTTACTGAATGTCTTCTGTTTTCTCAAAATATTCAAAATCTAATGACCGATAACTTGTGGCATATGCAATGGTATCTATCAACACTTCCATTCAATATGTTTTCATAAAATTACTTTTTTCTTGAAATTCCATTTCTTCGGAATTATTCCAATATTCTTATTTTTAAACTACAAAAAAATATACTCTACCATCTGGTCCAGTCATATTTGAATATAGATTGCTTTATAATACGTAATATAAAAATTTTTTTTGCAAAGTCAATATCAGGTGGAATGTTTATAAATATCTTCTTATCTAACTCAGTCGATTTTGTTCCATGTTTTGTATTTTTATATTTTCGTATTAATATAATGAACTTTTCATTTTCCTCAAAAAATGATTTAGTTTGATTTTTATGTAAAGAAAGTTTATTTTATTAGTCCATCATTACTTTCAATTAAACTTTTTTTTATTTTTTTTCCAATTTTTCTTTCAATTTATTTAGGCTTTCATTTAAATTTTGACTTTATGTTTTTTCTTTTCTTTATCCTATTATAAATTTTATTTATTATTTTTGTATTTCTTTTTCTTCCTCTTTCCCTATCTTCCCTGTTTTCATCTTCTTCTGTTGCTTCCATTTTCTATATTTCTATCCTTTCTTGTATTTCCAATAATAACTTTTTTAAATCCTTTATTACAAAGTTTAACGATCCTAGCTCTCCGCTCAGTGAAACGGTAGAGCGATGAAATTTTTTGTGGTTAGTCTCTCATCGATTGTCAACATGTTCGTTTGGGTAGAAATCAAATCGATTGAAGTTTAACTATTTTATAACGTTTTACCTTGGAACTGCCATTGAAAGTTGCGCCCAAATCTGAACTTCGTGATGTAGTTCGTTTTTTGGTTGGAAAAAGTAAAAATAAAAAAATTCATCTAGAACTGCGTAGTATATACGGTTAACAGTGTTGAGCCTTGAAATGGTAGCGCTATGTAATTTGGAAATGGTCCAGATCAGTTGCACAATGAAGAGCGGCCTGCGCATGCAAGCACGGACGAAAACGTTGCACTCTCCAAAGAGCTGATTTTTGAAGTTCAGTGGTACACAAACGACGAATTAACCCTAGGATTTCCAAGTAGAGAGGAATGTAGTCGTTCACAATTCGAACAATTCAATTCAACAGACGAAATCGAAGGCGCCGTAACTGATTATTTAACAAATTGGACGCATCGCACTACCGACTCGGAATTGATAAGTTGAATTTTTGCTGCGACAAAATGTCTTGAAAAATTTGGCAATTATGTGGAAAAGAATTAAAATTGTCAGTAGATTTCAAATATCACCTTGGTTTTGTATTTTGACCTCTTTTTGGTAATGTAATAAGAGCGTTAAACTTTGTAATTAACCGACCCTCGTAGTTTCACCTTTCTGGTTGTTTCTGCTTGTAAGTACGGCAAAACTTAGGAAGTAAAATTTGACCCAGTTTGCGCTATCCAATCGAGCTGAAATTTTGCACATGGATTCGTCCCCAATGACAATACACTTTGCCAAAAAAAATTTTCCGAATGTTTACATTTTTCGAGAAAACAAGTAGTGAAAAAATTTAACTTTTATGGTTCTATTAGAAAAAACTACCTGTATACTATTTAGGCACTTAACCGATTAGTACACTAAATTAGTGTAACTTTATAGTATTTGGTGTTATAATTCTTATTGATTGTCAATAATTCCAATCATATTCATGGGGAAAAAGGACGAAACTGCAATACAACGTCAATTACGTAGTATAGCTACCGATAGCTACAATGATAAATAACTGCTGGGCCCAATGATTCTTTTATAAAATCGAGTATCGTATATAAAGGATTTATAGTCTAAACTTGTTTTTACGGGTTCATTTTTTATAAAAGTGAAATCAATCTGAGGTAAAATCAGATTCAGTGGTGTGTTCACATTACATCATCCGGTTCCACGTTGCCTGTAACAATTTAAAATGCATTTTTCTGAATACCAAGGTGTCTGGTACAAACGGATTTTCCAAAAATTGCAATCTTTCTTATTACCCTGTTTAATATCCTTTAAAAAAAACAAATTACTTTCAAATTCTTAATCAAACTGCAAAAGCCTGGTTAACGTAATTTCAATTAATTTATTTATTATTTATTATTTATTATTTATTATTTATTATTTATTATTTATTATTTATTATTTATTATTTATTATTTATTATTTATTATTTATTATTTATTATTTATTATTTATTATTTATTATTTATTATTTATTATTTATTATTTATTATTTATTATTTATTATTTACTATTTACTATTTACTATTTACTATTTACTATTTATTATTTAATATTTAATATTTATTGTTTATTGTTTATTGTTTATTGTTTATTGTTTATTGTTTATTGTTTATTGTTTATTGTTTATTGTTTATTATTTATTATTTATTATTTATTATTTATTATTTATTATTTATTATTTATTATTTATTATTTATTATTTATTATTTATTAGGTATTTATTATTTATTATTTATTATTTACTATTTACTATTTACTATTTACTATTTACTATTTATTATTTATTATTTTATATTTAATATTTAATATTTATTGTTTATTGTTTATTGTTTATTGTTTATTGTTTATTGTTTATTGTTTATTGTTTATTGTTTATTGTTTATTATTTATTATTTATTATTTATTATTTATTATTTATTATTTATTATTTATTATTTATTATTTATTATTTATTATTTATTATTTATTATTTATTATTTATCATTTATCATTTATCATTTATCATTTATCATTTATCATTTATCATTTATCATTTATCATTTATCATTTATCATTTATCATTTATCATTTATCATTTATCATTTATCATTTATCATTTATCATTTATCATTTATCATTTATCATTTATCATTTATCATTTATCATTTATCATTTATCATTTATCATTTATCATTTATCATTTATTATTTATTATTTATTATTTATTATTTATTATTTATAATAAGAATAAAAATATTTCAAAACAAAATTATAAAATCAGATAAATTCAAATCATTAAAGGAAAATTTAGTGTTTGGCCATATGAAAGTTGCTCACAGAGATGATTTCTTTTCCGGTGCCACTAAAAGGACAGCAGGCCGTTAGTTTTGGTTTGGCTACCGTTTGGCAACGGTTTGGCAACATACGTTGTCGTATGTGATCCAGTTTTCATCCACAATCACCATCCGTTAAAGGAATCGGTCGATTTCGTTCCTAATAGGCTAAGGCTTCGGAGATGAAAATTTGATACATCATGTTTTTTTGAGTTAATTAATGTCGCATCCAAACATTGAATTTCATTTTGAATCCAGCTTTAGATATTCAGATGGTTTAAAATTGATTTATAGTATAGATCTTAAGCTCCTGGGCGATGCTACCACTGCTAATACTTATGTCGGTCTACTTTGATCATTTCTATGATTTTATCGACATTTTTGACGACGAGCCGACGAGGTATCGAAAATACCGGAACGGAATCGACGAAACCAAAATTGCACGTAATTGGCTGTGACAGCATCGCGCATCGGGACCATTTTCAATTTCAGCTTTCATATTGTCGGGATCCAAAATTCCCATTTGATTTCTTGCATTTATTATTTTTAAATATTTTGTAAATTTGGCATTTGGCATCCCGTAGCGGTTGGGAGAAAGAAACAAATTTGGTTTATTTACTGAGTAAGTTGTTTCAAAGGATTTGGATATTGATTTTTCCCAGTTTAGGACGAAACTTAAATATTTTCGGATAATTTTAAATTGGTTTGGATTGTCGATAATATTAATTGGAAATTTGAATAAGTGAAGAATTATTAGATGATAAAAAAAATTGATAAAATTCGTCAATTTGATATTTTTAAAAGGCTAAGTTGCAACTTCACATGGTACATTTATCTTTTCATTTTGATTTACCATTTTATATTTGGAAATATTAATATTTATGTTAAATTTGGATTTTTTGGACAAAAAATTAGACATAATAAATAATAAAATAAAAATAATAGATGTTCAAGAAGTAAAAATGATAAAAGATGAAGAAGAGGATAACAATAAGCAAATGAAAAGTTGGACAAGGATACAAAAATTATAGAAATTGTTGATAACATTGAACCGGTGGTGGAAGAAAGTAAGGAACCGGAAGTAGAAGACGATGAGGAGCGGAAAAACGAAACAATGGACAAAGTCATTATGGACATCAATATCAGGGTTGAACCGACAATCCCAGTGCAGGGACAAATAATGGAAGAATCAAATGGATTGAACGTTTTAGTCTTTTATAGAATTGCGGACGAACAGCGCCATAAAAATTTTTTAAGGAAGTGCATCAGGTGAAAATAATTTTAATTTTAGATTTTGGACCACAACCTGGATGGCTTCCATCGTAAACCACCGGTTACTTAACCATGATTGTGCAGTGAAAGCCAGAGGAGCTGTTGTCGTGTTTCAAAATCCCCATTTGATGTTTTGTATTTCTTGATGGCCTCCCGTAGCGGTTAGAGAAAAAGTGTTTTTTCAAAAAAAAAAAAGATTTTTGATTTTGTGAATAAACTGAGGTTTTGGAGGAGATTTATTTTAATTGGATGATTGATAAGAAAAAAGATAAGAGTGGAAGATTGGATAAATGGTAAATTTAATAATTGATTTTATGGTAGAAAATTAAAATAGGAAATAAAAGTAATAAGGTATCAAGGGTGGTTTGATAGTGAGCGACGAGTGTGCTACGAGTTATCTTTCCAGCGATAGATGAAGATTACCTTAAGAAGATGAAAGTGATAAATTGGAAAAAGAAATATTTTTGTTTTATATTTTCAAACAAAATTACACCCAAAATAGAAGTTTTTTTATTATTAATTTATTAAGTTAGTTTCAACTTAACATCTTCGGCAGGTTTGCGTGACTTTGACGAACTTTTAGTTTTATCAACTCTTTATTTTTCTTTTTTATCTTTTTTTTCGTATTTGGCTTGTATAATACAGAATGAAGAATAAACTTGATTATCAAAAAATTAGCATTATTGAATGCCTATGATATATCTCTCTCTTTCTCGATAGCCAAAATGCCCAAATATAGTAAAATATTCATTGATAAATGTAGTCAATTAATAAATTATATTAAATGATAAAAATGGTAGCGATAAATCATATTTATTAATTAAACTTCCAAAAAGAAATGATAAATCTAATAATCCACTTCCAAGAGAAATTTCAAGTGAATTGAAAGCTTTTAAATCTGAAAAATGTAAGGAATTGCTGCTCTCCCATTAAATAAAATTATGAGCATGCGTCAACAAAATACACAAATGTTAAATCGCAACATTAAACAACAGTCAATGAAAATCGTGTAGAGGAAACGGCCGGGAAACGCGAGCCTTCTCAACGTTTGACGTCACAATCGACGCTCCAATAACAAGCTCAGAAATTTATTGATTTTCATAAAAATGGCAGAGGTGTGAAAACATATGGAGTAAATTTTACTTAACAATTTACAATATGAAAATCGGTTTTATATGCCTCGCCATTTTTCTTTCGTTTGGTGATTGTGCAAATGCAGATCTTGAATTTTATCCAGGTAAGTCCAACCATACTTTGCGGTAAATTTTAAGAAAATTCGTTTACGTTCATCGGAGGAAAAAAGCGCCAAAATATAATCCAACTACCTAAATGCCTTAATCGCATTAGATTATAATTTTTCGTAAAAGCTCCTGCGAAAAAGGAAAAAAATCCCAAAATATTGTATATCGGAAAATTTAGGGCAATACTGTTATGTATGGATTTTTCAAAATTGCGTGGGAAGATAGAGAAATTTTAATTTAGATAAATTGCAGTTTCTCATTTTTGATATTTCCGCACGACATCAAGTTTCAAAAAAAAAACAAAAAAACTTTTTAAAAGCTTTTTAGGTTAATCCGTTAATGTATAAAGTAAAATTTTTGTGTTTTTAAAAATGAGATGTAAATATTTTAAGCCGAGAGCCTTCCATATGTCCAGGGACTTCATATTAGAATTTTTTTCAATTTAAAATTTCCAAGATGAACAATGTAGAAAAGAAAATTGGTTGAAACCTTGTCGGTGTTATGCTATGAGAGCTTTTTCTAATTTGGTGTAACAAAATTCCGTTTGGGTTCCGAAGGTTAATAAATATGTTTTTTTGAAAAATATGTTTATTTTTTTGCTAATAACGTATGCAATACGATCCACTTGAATCAACTTCAATTTATTTTAGTAATTTGATATTCAATTACATTTCAAGTTTAATGCCACTCGAATGGAAAATAGCAACCCGCATTCATAATATAAATTATGTTTGTATTTGTATTCAATTTATTATGTATTGGAAATTCGTTAACTTGAGTAAAAATAAAGTTCATGGTAGTTCACTGTTAACGGTAGAGTGTTTCATTCCAGTCAGGTTTTGAGAAATTAACATTTGGAGTTTTTATATTATATAATAATTTAGTCAGTTTTTATTTTGTCCTGCACCGTCCTTGACACCGAACTTCCCTAAAGTAGATAAAGTATTTAGGTAATTAGGCATATTACCTTGACCCAGCAGGTAGCGAAAGATAGTAAACATTTAAATATTGGCGCAATAAGCTGCCACAAACCTCTTGGCCATTCGTTTATCAGAAAATTTTAAGTAAAAAATCGGTAGAACCAAAGTTGAACCAAAATAGCGAAAAATATCGGTCAAGATTTTTCAAGTTGGCAATATGTCGTCGGTTACTTTGAAACATATTGCAAATCCAGTTGCCATCTTTTTTTCGCTAATGTCTGACTTAACAAGAAATGTAAAACCGAAGTTAACATTATTTTTGCGAATGTTGATTAGTAAACTTGAGGTAATCTCGACCGTTACACGATATAGTAAACTTCTTAAGCTATTTTGTTGCTGTTTTTACTAATTAGTTGCAAAAGTAATTATCGCAGGCATTTACAATTAGCTGACAAAGTTCACCATATTATGTAAACTAATGTTTTTAATTAAATTCAAAATAAACAATCTAGCGGAGGTGAATGCGGGGCCACTTTACCGGTGAGGTACAGAAAAATTCGACCACCTCACACGTCGGGGGTTTGGAGGACTCCGGGTCTTAACCACCAAAGCCGGCAACAGTTGTGTTGCTTGAGTGCTCGGGCATCACACTACGGATTTTGAGCACCACACGGGAAAATACAAAACAGTATATAATTTGGGAAAGAAAACACTAAACACTTGAAGAAATTGTATTTAACCACAGTGACCACAGTTAACCACAGTGACCGAAACCAACGCTTGTTGGTTCAACTAGTCTACATGTAGCTCCAACTTCCCGTAGGCTTATTCGCCAACTTGATCAAACTTGTAGACTGGACGAGACTTAGCAGAAATCTTAGAAGTAGTTATAGTAGTCGGTGACACATCCAGTCAGCCCTCACCCGAAGAATTATAGTACGCCATTTAGTTGGTCTGCCCTTTAAGTCATTCGGCGTCTGATGTCTAGTCCTATACCTGGTTTCACAAAGGTTAGTTAACTAAATTAGTTAACAGTTAACTTTAACTAGCCTTTGTGAAACCGGGCACTAGCCTATACGTGCAGCATCTGGTCAGGATTAACTCTGAAGTATTCGACGTCTTGTTTCCAGCCCTATTTGTCATCCTTTGTCTGAAAGGTCCTTCTTTTTCTAACTTCTGCTTTAGATCTGAACTAATAGTTAATCTATAAGTTGTTATGAACTATAAATATTATAAAATCTGAATGTTGTGCTAAGACTTACCATCTGAGCTATATTTTTACGCAAAATAAATAATAAATATAGAAGTCGAAAATTACGGAGCTGGAAAGAGGGAAATCGCCAGAAGGTGAAAGTCCTGTGATGTTAACTGTTGCACTTCTAGAAGACAACCGTAGCCGGTTCGGTACATTAAAACACTTCACTGCAACTATTTGCATCAATTGGAAATTACTCACTTATTGTTAAAAAATTTTCCGGAAATGACAAATTTAAGTAGCCGGTAAAACTTAGAAAATGGTAAAAAAACGGGGGAAAATACTACATATTTTACCTCGCCGAAACGTGCCTGCATCGAAAGATGTGACATCAAAACAACCTATTTCTGATATCTCTCAAGTGTAACTCTAGGATTGGTGGGTTTATAAATAACACTGAAGTTCATCAACCTTATCTAAGAAAATAGCGTTAAAAGTTTAATTCCAATACTTCGGCTAGTTTATGCAATAAAAATCCAAAGTTAAAATGGTTTCAGGTTTGTTTCTTGGCAGCAATTTTTTTCTTTCAGTATGGCATGTTGAAACTACTTACGTTACAACTGTCCTACAACTTCTAAATTTTCAAGTTTCTTTGTATGAATTTGCATGAATACATATTATAGACAAGTTAGTTCGACAAGTTCTATTAAATTATCGATAAACGAACCTTTGTACAAGTAAACTTGTTCCTTAACGTGGCAAGCATCCATTAGTGACAAATATTTTATAACTTAAATTAATTATTTTCATAGCTTACGGTTTATTACAAATCAATATGAATTAGTGTACGGCATACTGTTTAAACACTGTGTTTCAATTATCGAATTTCATCCGACCAAGTTTTTGTAATTAAAATTCTCTTGTTCTTTTGTAAACATTTGTAGGGTTGACAATCATAGATGAGCCACAAAACGGACATTAGCTCCGAATAAAACATACTTCGTTTTCAGAAAAGATGGCACAGGACTGCGTTTCTGCACGTTGTGATTAAACGCTGGCACTCTTTCTTGGCAGAAATAACGTGAATGACGTCATTATGAAATGACATAAATTTTCGTCCGCAAGGATGTTGGAACCTGTGTTTTACAAACAGCACTCTCGAGGCACCTCTAGTTAGTTAGTAGCGTAGCGTTTGGTATGCGAAGTGATAGTTAGTTCTAGCTAGTTTTTTAAAGCGAGAACCATTCTGTTGACGGTACGTGTACCCTACGTAAATACCTATAGTTACAACAAAGTTTTTTAAAGGGTGGAACCGCCCACAGTTGTCTTCTAGGTGTACAACTGTTAACAGTTTATAATAAATGTATTTTAAATCGAATTTTGTATTCAAACCTGACATACCGTAAGGTAAACAATTAGGAATTAGAAATTGAAAAAATTATTACGAGGTTAATATATTATTAACTTTACGGTCTGATGCTTAAGTGCGTTGACTACTAAGCAGAGAACCATGGGTTCTAGCTCTAGTGGAGCAAGAACTGTATTCTAACCGTCATTCCTCGGAAGATAATGGCAAACCACCTAGGTAATTTGTCTTGAAAACCCTTCATAAAATGAAGTGGTTACCCAAAACCTATCCTGGGTTGTAGCGCTGCGACTATCTTATCAAACAATTCGTGAGCGCCACAGTCAATGGTATACGCTGTTGGTATTTTTTATCTAAAATTTTGAATATTCTATACAATTTAATGTTTATATTTGTAATTTATGCTCTCAACTATTAAAATTTCACTAGAAAATTTTTAAATTCGTGGACCAGGTTATCGTAGATACGTAACATAATACAAAATAATTAAGAAATATAACATTTCTTCTTTAAAATCTCATTTTCATCGATGTATTCGACTATAGGTGGATTTTTATGTATTTTATTAACTAATCTATGTCTAATTCATCGATAAAATTGAATTTTTAAAGAAGAAATCTAATTTTTAAAATAATTTACGTCTAAGTTACCTAGCGTTAATTGGATGGGAATGGCGCTTTACTGTGATAAATAAAATAAATATTCTTAACGGTGAACGTAAACACAACTTAAACGTCAACGTAAAATAAACTCTTTAGCTTGATACCTTTTTCATTCTTATTCGTTAATATAATGGAAAGCAGGAATTAAAATTCAATTCGTATGTAAGGTCGATCATCAGGTATAATAGTATTTTTCTTTTCTTTTGTGTATTTAGGGGGCCGTGTTCGATTTGGAAGCTTACGGTGCTTTTGCTTTTATGAACAGCTAGAGAGTTAGTATTGGTACCAAAAGCGCCGTAAGCTTCCAAATCGAACACGACTTAAAACTATTTTAATATTTCCAGATTCTTTCGCTCTACGTAAGGAACCATCCATAAATTAGGTCACGCGTTAGCGGGTAGGGGGGGGGGGTCATCTCAGATTTGTGACCAAAATGTGACAAGGAGGTTTAATATTAATAAAAATAAATTGTTATTTAAGACCTGCAAAAATGATTTAATTTAAGTAAAAAAATTTCTGCGAATTATTAAATTTTATAGGATAGAAGTGTGGGCACTAGTGAATTTCGCCACCGGTAATTTGGTAAATATCTCGATGGTAAATATCTCGAAACGTTGATAACTGAATAACCCGTGAAGAAAGAGCAAATAGTGCACTGGAGGGCATTCCATGCCCCCCAGACCCCCCGGATTATTCCTATGATTTGCGTTTTTTTGGGGTAATAAAATATTTTAGCATTTAAAATAAAAATCTGGGCTTTTTAAAAATATGGGCCATGGAATGCCCTTCAGTGCAATCTAAGATTTTCTAAGATTATTCCCAAATTTCTTATTTTCTAAGAGTTCTAAGAACTGGAACGTTTTGTACGTTCATGTAGGTTGCCCTTTAATTTCATAAAATGAAGGTGTCAATCCGGGGGGTCTGGGGGGCGTGGAACGCCCTCCAGTGCATTCTTTGTTAATTATCTCGATGGTAAATATCTCAAAACGTTAATAACTAAATAACCCGAATATCTTAATATAGAGTAGCATGGACAGAAGTGGGCCACCGTGAGAAGTGGGCCACCCCCCATTTTTGTTTACACAAATGATATATTTGTCAACAAAAATTTTATTTTGTTGCTTATCGACATGAACTCGGTTTTCAATAGGTCATTGAACTTCGCAGACGTGCATTTGTGTTCTCAAACAATTAGAGCTAAAAATATTTACTATTTTCATTTTTTTTATTGTGAAAGTTATTGTGATTTGCATAAGTTATTCGTCGAATTTAATCGGGATAGTAGCCTTTATTATAGTATTAGACCTAACCGACAAAAATGTGTAGAGTTTTTAGCATATTGTCACGTGGTGTTCTCGCCACGTTATTTCGCGTCAAATTATGCTTGTTGACAGAAGTGTGCCATTTTTTGCAGATAGAAGTGGGCCATTTCAGTAACGTTGTGTTTCGACATTTAGTATTTTTGTTTACACTAATTGAGTGGCTGCGCGGAAAAACCAGCTTAGAGTAATTTATTTCTACACTCTGTATAAATATATACACAAGGTGTCTCAAAAAAAGTATTGTTAGTAAATATAATTCGATAAAGATACGTATCCATGGATTATTTTAACTAATTATCAAATTATATTTATTAGCAAAACATTTTTTTTAAGACACCCTGTATACAGGGTGGTCGTCTGAAAACGAAACAGGCGGGATTGTGGCCAGCAGAATTTTTTTTTCAAGAAATGCTAAAACACGTTAATTTTATCATCGAGGGGAACAAATTTTGTTGACAATATCACTCCCGTATTGTTTCATCCCTTCACGCTGTGATGACAACCCCTGAAATGTTAATAAGGATGATACAGCAAGTGATACCTTATTTGAAAGGTCTTGCTTCCCTGAATTCAGTGCAATCACTTTTTTGAAGTTTTTTATGTTAATATTTTTTTTGTGTATCTTTAAAGCAGCATAATAAAAAATATCACAGTTGAAAATTGATTTTTACAATACAATTTATTATAAAAATAAATCATTTAACATAAATAAGTCATAGTGCTTGATCCTTGTACTTGTTTTAGATAAAAACTTGGGTGGCCCACTTCTGTCAGCAAAATCGTGAAATCGCAATTTTCTCTTTTTTTACTTAACGGTGTAAAAAAATATGTTAACATTAAAAATTTTTAAATATGTTTTTGCCGAAAGTTAGGTAATCCCTTTCCCTACAAATAGACGCAAATAGTGCTCAAAAATATCAATTTTTGAACATCCTATAGCATGAAAACCAAAGTGTGGCCCACTTCTGTCGATGCTACTCTATAAAACTCTATAAAAGTTTGTATGTATGTAATATGTCCATCCCATCGAAATCTAACCAACGGAAAGCACGATTGAATTGAAATTTTATCTGGTTATTCAGGTAACAGTTCTAGGGTTAACGCCACTATTCCCAGCTCTCTACGTCAATTTTAATATATAAAACTCCAAGTTTATATGTACGTATGTCCGTCCCATCAAACCAATGGACAGATCAACTGATAATTGTAATCGATAGTCTTAATTATCAAAATTACAAAGAGATATGACTAATTTTGTGATTTTCTAATAATAAAATAAGAAATTAATTATAATAAATAATCCTGTGCAAAAAGGAGTTTCCAGGTCATTCAAACAGTAGGAGGTCATGGCGGCCGGTAGGCCGTCTGACCTGCTAGTATTCTTATAAAGAATAAAAAACACTATAACCTACATAACCGATGCATATCTTCGGGCGGATATCTCTTTTACAAGCGATTTTGCTAATGAAAATCATAAACTAACACTAACCTACATAACCGATGCATATCTGCGCAACGATACATATTGGGAATGAAATTATCGGGGTCAAAATTACCCACTACTAGAAGTGTGACGTCACGGGGGGGGGGTTCAATGGAAATGGGACTAAATGTGATATAGGGAAAGGGAGGGGTCTAAAAACCTTAAAAATCGTGTGACGTAATTTATTGACGACCCCTAAGAGCATTGTGACCACTGTTTTTTTTAGAAGGGTTCTCTAGGCAGATACCTCGATGGTTTTGGCCATTTCCTGCCTAAGGAAGACGGTTTTAGTTTTTACTCCGCCCGGGATCGAACCTGTGATTTCGGCTTAGCTGTCGACGCACCCAAACGGCAGGCCGTAACCGTCTTCCGGTCACCGAATTTAAGTATAATATTTTAATTATCTAAATAGTACTCATTTAAATAGTGGGTCAATAATGACCCGGTTTTAGTGATGAGATTAAAAATTGTTATAGTACGGCGAAGGTTAAAGATATACACAGACACGACATAGCAATCCAATACTAGGGCTGCTATCCTACGGCTGCACTCTCGAGTTTAAGTTGCAATAATAATTATTAATTACTAATTACTAAGATATGATGTATTTATGTAGCATTGAAACACGTAATCCGTTAAGATAATTGATCAAATTTATGTGTTGCTGCTATCTGTTAATTATATGTGTTATCTTTAATGCTTCTAAATGCTTTTACCAATTTTCCAATTTTATACATTTACTAAGTTGGTAATAATTATTCTGTTTTATACTCGTACATCTAAATTGTCATTGCTTTTTATATGAAAAGCGTATTTATTTCTTTTAATCAGTAGGTATATCGGGTGACCGACGTTACACCCGATCATAGGGAAATAACATGGGAAATTAAGTTCTTTAAAATTCCTGCTTCCTATTCGGATAAGAATGGAAAAGGTCCAATACTTTATATTTTGTTCTTTAATTATTATTAAATTAATAAATATTTATTTATTTATTTAATGTATTACATGAACTGTTACATTCGTATCCGTTATAATGGAAAGCAGGAACTAAAAAAAAACAATTTCCAATGTTATTCTCCCTATCTTCAGGTGTAAGATCGGTCACCAGGTAAAAGTTAAAAGCAAATAAATTTAACCTTTTTGTATCTGCAAATAAAATTTGGCCGGTGCCCCCATATAAATTTTGAAAAGTCGACGCCAGTGTATGTATAACAAAATATTATTATTTCACGCATTAAGTTTTAATTAAATTTTGTATGAAGGAAATAAAGCTGCAAGGTAACATGTAAATGTAACGGGTATTCAGACTAGAAAATACATTTTTTTTATTAATTTTACGTTAAATTTTAATTAAAATTTGCAAATTTAGGTAAAACTTTTCACTTAGGTAGGTACTATATTGTATTACCTACCTTAGATATAGTAATTTTAAATACTTAACTATGGAGATGACGTATTAACATTAACCGCTTTAGATTATAATATATGGTTTACACAGAAATTAATAGGTACATGGACAATAATAATTCTTATCAGCATTTTTTCTATTTTTAACGGAAATAAGAGTTGATAACAGTAATAACTTTTGCATAAGTGTTAAAAGTTTGTTCCCAATTTATAATAATTATTGTATGTCAACAAAAACAATTTGACCACACACACACGCACCACCCACTCATACAGACATTTTTTGGAAATGATGATTTTCCGCTTCTGGGGTCCCAATATGCCTAAATTCATCAAAATCTCAATTTTTTCCGCACGATAACAATACTTTTTTAAACTTTGTATGATAAAGTAAAAACATAAAATAATTTTTGATTGATTAAAATATTTATAGGTGTAAAACACTGACGTAGTCGGGGACCTGAAATAAAATATTATGTGTTAACAATAATAGCTATTCAGCTCAACTAGAATCAAAATATTTTTGAAATTACTCTGCATTTTTTTTATATAAGTAAAAAAGTGAAATAATAAGTGAAAAACTTCAAATTTTTAGGAAATCACTTTATTTTTGGAATACAATTTATTGCAAAAGAAATCGGACATTCCCATGTTAGCAATGTAAATTGTACATTTTGAAGCCGTTTGTTGTTATATAAAAATCGACTTTACAGCAAAAATTTTTGGACATTTTTTGTTGCAAATTTCATTTTCTTTGTTATTGTTTATATACATTTTTCCATTTTGTTGCACCGTTTCTGAGTGACAGCGACTTAAAAAAACTATAAAATACAAAACATATTCTCATCTGTATCTCGGAAACGGTGCGACAAAAGAGAAAAATGTATAGATACAAAGTTAAAGACCATGAAATTTGCAACAAAAAATATCTAAAAAATTTTGCTGCAAAGTCGATTTTTATATGACAAAATATAACTTCAAAATGTACAATTTACATTGTTAACATAGGAGTGTCCGAAGATCTTTTAAGGGTAACTGTAGGTACAAAATTATTATTTATTAACAAGGAAACCCCTAAAACTACAACTTATATATCAATTTTTAAGCCTTTATTAAAGACTAAAGTCAGTGGCGGATCTTAGGGGGGTGCGATGGGTGCGACGCACAGGGGCCCCCGGCTAAAAGGGCTCTTAGTTGTACTGTATAATTTTTTTAGTTACTTAATCTAAGTTTTAATATTCACAATGAAATATAAGTAATGAGGTAAACAAAGTGAGCATCATTTATCATTAATAATTCGATGTTCCAACTAAATTTTCAAAATCAAATTCTGACATTTCCAGGTTTTCCCTGAAAATGAATAAAAATTTTCCATTACATTTTGATACATCAGAAAAAAATCTTAAATTTTAAATTAAATTGTTTACTTTGACTGAAAATTTAATTTCCTTGACTTGGCACTGAAAATGACAAATTCCCTGGCAAAATGAAATCCAGAAAATTTTAAAGCCAATGAAATCTCAGAAAATGGAAAAATCAAAAAGGAATAGTCTATAATATTCTAGATTTCCTCAAATTTCCGCTGATTTCCTTTTAGTTTTGCGTATGACAATTTCTCCATAATTTTTTTACTTAGTTAAAAACGTGAGGGAAATTTGAAGAAATCCGGAAAAATTTTAAGAAATCCAAAAAATCTCATTAATTTTACAATCTTAGGAAATGTAGAAAATTAGAGGAAATAGAAAACTCTAGAAAATCTTAGAAAAATACCCAAAAAAATTTCGGAAAAATCTTAAGATTTTCAGGATTTTTGGAAATTTTGCGAAGAGAGGAATCACAGAAAATTCTAAGATATTTTAGGAAATCTAGACAATGTTAGAAAAATCAAAGAAATCTCAGAAAATTGAAAAATAAAAAAACTCATCTATATATTTTTGATAAGGGGGGAGGGGTAGTTACTCGTCTTTATATCCGCTCCTTGGAAATCACTGGAATTGCATGGAAATATTCGGAATTTCCAGTCCCGTATACAAAATTGTTTTTTTTTGTCTATTATAAAAGCAGGGCCCCCGTTAACAACTTCGCACATGGGTCCCACACCTGCTTGTTACGCCACTGACTAAAGTACAGGTATGTAAAACTCTAGTGTCGGCTGAAACAGAAACTAAACCAGCAATTTTGATTTTTGTGATGGTTTCGTTGTGGTATTCTACCATACAATAGAAAAATCTAGTAAGTGGAATAATTTATTTTACGAATGATTCTGCTTCAACGACCAAACTAAGTATATTATAATATAGTGTGATATTTTCTGATATCTGATTGATAGATGCAATATCTTCAATATAGGAATTTTAATAATTTTAATGCAAAACATTAAACTTTCCAATTTATTCTTTACATCTAACTATGAGATTAAGCGGCCTCTCAGCCGCCATAATAATATTGTGCCCGATTATCATGTTACAAATGTAGGTATATTTTAAAATTTCCAATTTTTTAAAAAATAAAAAAAGTTTATAAATATTATTTGTATACAAATGGTCTCTAACTCAATGGATTGAACAGTGAAGAATTTAAGCTAAATCAAGAAATTTTTCAAAAAGATTCTTCAAGTTGTTAAATACTTCTTTGTTTACAAATAAATAAATAACAAAATGATCATGACAAAAAATGAAATTGTACCATATAAATCCCAAACATAAAAGATCTTAGCGTCCTGAAATAGTGCACTAATTCACGATAATCATAATTAGGTATTAGTACATTTCAAATTACCAAGAATTTTACTATTTAAGAATTGATAACATGAGCAGGCGCGCGTCGTATTTTGTACGATGCGATGTTTTTTTTTAAATAAATATTCTGCTATAAATAATAATAATAAAAGGTATGTGTTTTTTATTGAAAAATCCTATATTATGATAGAAATCCATACAAACACAGAGAAAATTACTACTACATGAGCGACTGGCTATCCATTGGATAGTAGGTCAATGATTCAAATAACTTAAACCTGTTATAATTAAAAAATCTAAGATTGCCTGCAAGATTTCCATCGGCATGTTATCTCTAAAACTTTCATCATATTTTTTTCGATTATAACTCTGGATGATGAACCTGAATAAAATTGATTTTTATTGCTTTTAAATATTGCTCTTAATGCAATTTAGGTTGAGTTTTCTACTAAAAGCTTTTGCTATTAATAATCAATTTCTAATATAAGAGTTGAATCTTGTTTCCTGCTTGCCTGACTATACTCTTTAAGACCCTAACATGAAGCACATGTAATCGATAAAATCTCGGCGCTTTAATAAGCGAACAAAATTAAATGAAAAATTTATTGCCATCTGTTATTAATTACATATTTACATTATCTTCGTAATTGCGGTTTCTAATTTATTTTGTTGTTTCAGATTATCAAAAACCAGATGCACCAGATGAGAATTGGGTTAAAGGTAAAAAACTTTTGTATTTTTCATTTTTCTAATTATAACTTTTGCATAATTAAGAATAAGCGATAGACAACAGTCGTCAATGTCTACGTGCTATCGAGCTATCTGCTCCATCGAAAAACTACTAGATAATCATAAAATCATTTTCTAATGATCATTATCTTTTTCAGATCAGGCATTGAACCCCAACTTTCAACCATACTTCGAAAATCAACGTCAATTCTTGTTCCCTCAAGATCGTGCTGGTCTTCCATATCTAAATGCTTTACATAAATTCAGACAGTCGGACCTAACATGGCCTAATGTAGCGGCCGAAAATATATTCAAAAATCAACAATTAGCTCATAGAATATCAGAAATATCAAGAAAATTTGAAGAAATGCATCGACGACCACAATATTTCTTCAAAACACACGGAGGCCACAAACTGAACCATTACAATATTTTTGATACAGTCGACGATAAAAACGACGCCGATTTTGAATTAAACTATAAGCCTAACTCGCACATCTTGGACGATGTTAGAAGCAGACCTAATGATGAATCTGAGGAATTGAGTCTTCCAAACGATGATTATGTCAATTTTGAACCATACATTGCAAGTAACGAACCAAAACTTGGATTGCCCGAAAAAAATCAAATGGCTACCAAAAATTTTAATATCAAGAATAAATTCGAAAATGTAAAAACCGCCGATGATCCAAGCGAATTTGCTTATCCACCTTCCGATGCGCGGTATTTTGAAGACGCAACTACAGATCGTAAGTTTATTTTTCTATAATATTTTCTTGATCCAAATCAAAGTGATTTTCAACTTCTGTTTTTACCATGAACATAATAGTATGACGTTGGGAACGTAAAAGCGGAAGTTGAGGTTAAATTAATTTTATATAAATGTAGAAAACCCAAAAAAATCACTTATACAAATCGACAAGAGATAAATAGTTTTTGTTTTAGGAATCAAAACTTCGAACATAAACGAGAAAAAATTAGAAAAGGAAGATTCTTCTAGTAGTGGAACAAATTTTAATGAAATAAAAAATCGAAATAACAATTACCGAAATCAACAATTATTACCTGTAATAAGTAACGTGAAGCACCAAGTTCTTGATGGTTCGGATGTCGTTGCCATTAAGCCCCACCAAGACGATACCACTGAAGTTTACATCATTGCAATAGTTGCTGGAATTAGTGCAGCTGCAACTGTTGGACTTATTGCCTTTGGTATTGGATGGTACAAGTAAGTATTTCGAGGAATGCAAATACTTGTTTTTAGGAACTAAGCAAAGCTAAAATTGGATATTTCCAATTTTTCAGAAAAATCTAGTAACAAACTTCGGACTGTTGCTTGATTTAACTTGGACCATTGTTTGTATCTCACTTTGAGTCTGCCAAAAAATGTGTCTAATTTAGCCTCTCCTCCTTTGCGCTTCTGTTTGTCATATTACTTAGCTAGTACTCACTTTTAGCTGAAATCGCAGTGTAGACGAAGAGGCTTATTGGTGATGGATACCATGTTTCTGACACCAACGAAAATTATTCTCGTGAACGTCGTGAACGGATTAACGAGATAGAATATAGCCATACCGGTAGTATTGATTTTTGAAATATTACAGACATCTTAGACATCTCTTTGTCCAATTAAACTTCTAAGATGAAATTAATTTATTTTCTGAGTATCTTCTGTACGTAGTATGCAGTGCTTAGATGAACAACTTGGTCGAAGCCAAGATGACTTACTAGGGAATATAATTAATGAGTTGGTTTCCCGTTGCCTTCACCATAGTTTACAGATCGATATTGCGCTTTAGATCACAAAATTGTATTCAATGCTACCAGGATTTAAACCTTAATCTCTCTCTCTCTCTCTCTTATTCCCAATCGGCCGCTGTAGGCTTTACGCCATATCCTATTAGGTTCTGGTTTAGATATCAATTCCGCTGACTTTTACCTTAGGGAATCAACTTATTTTTAATTAATCAGTTAATTTCTTGCTTATTAATTGAAACTTGTTAGTGTAATTAATAATAATTAAGTAGGTAATAGGTTCATTATATAATTCGGTTTTGGTTAAATAATGTTACCTCTCTAGTAATTGCTCGCAGTAATGCTGGATATTTATCATAATTTGTAATAATAATAATTAATAGTCATTCGATTGTTCTTTTAGACAATGCGATTTGACAAAACAAATGACAAAGTAATAGTCAATTTATTTTCCATTTTATACCGAAATTTACGGTAGTGGAGAGCGAAAATTATAAATATAAAAATAAAATTATTCAAAAATTCGCAATTCGTCTACGTTTTGCCCAACTTTGTTGTGAGCCTCGTCAGGACTAGAAATTTTTTTATTACATAAAGAATTTATCCTTAAGGTTCCCCGCCCATGAGGTGACTTTATGATATACAAGTATTTATTGACATAATTATGAAAGCTGTTACGTCTAAAAATATATTTAAATTAAATATTTTATTAGTTTTAGTAAAAATGTTTCTTCTCAACGAGAAATTTAAGCAAATACAAAAGTTGAGACGAATGGGTCTCTGAGTCTACGCACATATACTAAAAACATTCCTGAAGGGTGCCGAAAATTGAAAATCAATGATCTAGAAAGACAGAACTTATAAGCTCCTTCACTTGGCGAAAACGTCTCCGAAGACAACCAAAGGCTAAAAGGCTTGGATCTTGGATCAAATGGCAAGAATTCTTTTATCAGAAAAGATTTTCTTAATTCTTAATATTTCATTAGATAGTTGAAGATCCGATTAGTGACAGTTAAAAGTTTCTTTAAAAATCGACTTCTTCTTCTTCAGTCTTTTTTGATGTCCACTTCAGGACAATCAACCTCTTTCTCTGAGAGAAAAGCTTTTGAGTATTTAGACTCCTACGGTTGCTTAATCCAGATTTAATAGTTGATGGCGGCAATCATCAATTCAGGGGGACCGCCGGCTATTGGTGCCCTCCGAAGCACGGAGACGGTCATATGAAAGTTTTAGACTTTGCCTAGATTCGAACCGAATACCGTTTCAGAAATTGAGTTAAAGAATGGATTATAGTTTTGGTTTGGTTAAATTTTTATAAAAAAAGAACAGTCTAATCGTCACTCTTTCAAAATTTAGGTGCAGTTCTTATAGTAATTCCTGGTGTCCAAACATCTCAGGTTTAAAAGGCTTTGCTTTCAAATGTTTTAGATTCAACTGGTTTCTATCGATCATAAATCTGAGGATACAGCAAGCAAATCCTAAATTTTGTTGTACAATAAATCGAACAATACTGGCTTAGACTCGAAAATTACCTATTATTGATGGTAGCTTTTTAAAGCTGTAAGCACGGCCGGATTACCCATAAGGCGGAAAAGGCGGCTGCCTAGGAGCCCCGCTTATTTTACGGGGTCCGTGAAAACGGAAAAAAATTTTAATTTATTTATATATTTAATTTCTTTGTTTTTATCTTTTTATGCTGATTCAGCGCCTTTGAACATGAATGAATATTATCTTACATAATTTTATTATTTAAAATGTAGTACAGGGACGTTCTTAAGGCGGGAATGGGGAGATTTGCTACCCCCAATATCGAAAAAAGTTTGCAATTTGTTGATTGAAAAGGTAAAGCTAAAAAAAGCTCATTCGAATAATTCTGAGAGCAAACTCATTGGCAATCTAACGACTACCTCCCCCTAGAAGAAGTCGGTTCAAATTTTCTAGAGGGCGCCGAAAATTTAACTGCCTACGGGCCCTCAAATATTTAATCCGGCACTGGCTGTAAGCCTAGTAACAAATAATTTTTTCGAGTAGAGGTGAATCAGAGTTCTCACTTGTCTGGAAAACCTAGAAAGCCTTGAAAAGTCAGGGAATTTTTTATTTTTAGCGCCAATTCAGGGAAATTAAATTTACAGTCAGGGAAAACTATTTCATTAAAACAAAAATTAAATTTTAAAATAAATTATTTATTAATTTTAAAATAATTTTTTTAAATTTTATACATTTTTGCTTCTTTTTTACCTTTTCGTCTTCCGATTTATCGAAATGTCAGGGAAGATTTTAATTCATTGTCAGTGAAAACCTGGAAAAGTCATGGAATTTACTTTAAAAAATTCAGTGGGAACCCTGTGAATATAATATTTTATTGGAAAACATCGGGAAAACATAAAAAAAATTTTTTTTCAATTAATAAAAGAAATTAACAAATTATTTCATAATTTTTCTAAAAAGTTGTCAATTATTTTTTGAAAAACATTTTTTATAACATTTATAACCTTTTAGAAAAATTATAAAATACCTGACGATGCTATAAAAAGCGAAACCGGTAGAACATAAATAAAGAATCATACAAGCAAATTCGTTAATTTCTTTAATTAATTGCATATTGAACTTGCAAAATAATAAAAAAAATTTATATTATCGATAAGGATGCAATTCAGTTGAAACTTCTCTTATCGAGAATCTTAGTCGCTTTCTAGGTCAATTTGAAACGGCAATTAAAATGCACCAGATGTTAGAAATACGATTTTCATGGAAACTTTGTATTTGTAGAAATAAATTACAGTTGAGTGAATTTTCAATTTTAGTTTTTAATTACATTAATTTATTTATTTTGAAATATTAATATTACTAGTACAATTTGATATATAGCTAGATGTGACCAGTGGCGGCTCGTGGATTTTTTATTGGAAGAGGTTAAACATAAAGTATAGTGTAACATCGTATATAATTCTACCTCAACTTGTTCTTCTTCCGACTCCTTATTGCCATCGTTTTCGATGTTTTCCCTGGTCTCACTTTCCTTTAGGACGATATTATACGTTCTAAGGGGCCACCCATAAATTACGTCACACGTTAGGGGGAGGGGGGTCAACACAGATTTGAGACAAAAATGTGACAGGAGGTCCCGGGGGGGGGGGATTCTACGAATTAATAAATTTTATAGGATAGAAGTGTGGGCACTAGGTGATTTTGTCTCCGCTAATTTAGTCCCCGGTAATTTTATATCTTGATAACTAAATCTCTGGTAAATTGATCCCCGGTAATTTCGCCACCGCTAATTTGGTAAATATCTCAATGGTAAATATCTCGAAACGTTGATAGCTGAATAACCCGTGAAGAAAGAGCAAATAGTGCAATGGAGGGCATTCCATGCCCCCCAGACCCCCGGATTATACCTATGATTTGCGTTTTTCAAAGTTTCTGTTACTACATTATACGCTGGGGCAATAAAACATTTTAGCATTTGCCCTCCAGTGCAATCTAAGATTATTCCCGAATTTCTTTTTTATAAGAGTTCTAAGAACTGGAACGTTTCGTACGTTTATGTATTATTATTATTATTATTATTAAAACGGGTTGTGGTTCTAACAGTGCATCATACTTTATAAATTATCTCGATGGTAAATATCTCGAAACGTTAATAACTGAATATTCCGAATATATTCTAATCAAGATTAAAAAACACTATAACCTACATAACCGATGCATATCTTCGAGCGGATATCTCTTTTACAAGCGATTTTGCTAATGAAAAATCATAAACTAATACTAACCTACATAACCGATGCATATCTCAGCAACGATACATATTGGGGATGAAATTATTGGGGTCAAAATTACCTGGGGCATAAAATCACCTGAGGTGAAATTACCCGGAACAAAATTACCCGCTACTAGAAGTGTGACGTCGCTTGGGGGGGGGGGTATTCAATGGAAATGTGACTAAATGTGACATAGTGGGAGGGAGGGGTCTAAAAACTTTAAAAATTTTGTGGCCTAATTTGTGGACGACCCCTAAGTGGGCTCTCTAATTGTTTCGATTGGTATTGATGTAATCAACAACCGGTGCTACCTTTAGGCTGTCTCTTATGTTCAAATTTCTTTTTTCACATTTTTTTTAAAGAAAACAATACTTCCTTGTTTTACAACAAACTGAGTTCTCCTTAGTGGCGGAACTACCGGGGTGCGGTGGGTGCGATGCACGCGGGCCCCCGGCTAAAAGGGCCCCCAGGAATCTTTAAAAAAATGTTAATAATATAAAAAATAATAATAAAAGAACGTAAAAAAGGCCGGTTTTACAATAGTCGGATAAACCTGGTATAAAGCTAGACTTAGTATTACCATTATTATCAATAATAATTCAGTGCTTTCACTAAATTTCCTAATCAAATCTTGATATTTCCAGGTTTTCGCTGACAAAAAATAAAAATTTTCCATGACATTTCGATAAATCAGAAAATAAATTGGTAAAAAAATCTTAATTTGAAAATTAAATTAAAACCAATAATTTTGTAAAAATTTTAATTAAACAAAATTAATTTTTAAATAAAATAAATTCAATTAAAAAAAAAAATTAATTACATCGTTTATCTTAAATCTGAAATTCCCTGACTTTTCCAGTTTTTCCAAATAAGTGGCATCCTACAATCTTGTAATTGTTGTACCAGGAATAACGTTATACTAAATTTATCCGATTATTCTAAATTTGGCGCTCAATCTAGTTTTGTTATTTGTTTATCTTAAAATTATGGTTATATTGTATATGAGTTATTTAATATTTTCTTTCATTTTTGTCTTTTTTAAAAACAGGGCCCCTGTTAACAACTTTGCACACGGGACCCTCAACTGCTTGATACGCCACTGGTTCCATTATACAGAGTCAAATCAATATTGGAGCGGCATATATTTATGCGGATGTTTTAGTCGAGCATTTTAGCATTCCTTGTCTTTTGGGAGAATATTTACGGTCCATGGTTGGCTAAACCATCCGAATATATTATGTTTAAGACCGAGAGTGCTGCTTTTGCGGTGACCTCATATTACCTTTTGGATATGAATTTTGGAAATTATATCTATCCTTTGGTATCAGCATCGAAAATCAACTTTTTATTTTTTTTTTAATTTTAAAATTTTGATGGTTTAGAATTTCAAGGGAGGCTAAGCATCGTTTTCTATGTTTTCCAAAAAATAAATTTAGTGTCGACGGTTTCTGTGCATATTACAAAATCCACAACGCATTGTGAATATAAATTTCAGTCACGAATCTTATTCATCAATTGTATTTTATACTCTGCGAATAGAGTCACATAAATTATGTATTATTGGGTGTCAATAATTTTTCCGGCGTCAAATTTACACCTTGAGAATAGTTTTGCGGTTCTGCCCTAAATGAAAATATTCAATTTTATGAGAATAAATCAAAATTTGGATAGATTGCTTATTGTGTAGCATCCTGTATAACATGTTCACTTTTCAGTCCTTATCGATTTTACTGTTTTTCCCACGCCACTGCTTAATTGTACAAAAATAAATTCCTTATTAAATAAAGATTTGTTTATAATGCATAACTTATAAAAAATATTATTGATTAGACAATTTACTGATAAGTAGCTCGCACTTATCAGTCGTATGAACGAAAACAAGAGGAAGGGAAAGGCGTCTATGACGTTTCACCGTAAATTTACACACATAAAGTTGTTGTGCATTTACTACAAAGTGACCTAATTTTCTATAATCAACAATGGATTTCAAAGCAAATGGTAAATATTCCTTAAATAAAATTTAAAATTTTTAATTTAATATATCTTTTCCAGAGCATCAACACATCCGTTTCAACCCATTAAGAAACGAGTGGGTTTTGGTGTCACCTCATCGAATGTTACGACCTTGGGACGGTCAAGTCGAATCAAATCAGTCCGATCCGATTATACCAGAAACTTATCCCAATAACCCACTCTGCCCGGGAGTTACTAGGGCTTCCGGATTAATAACGCCAAACTATACCTCGACTTACGTTTTCACTAACGATTTTCCCGCTCTTTTGGAAAATGTCCCCGAACCACCTCAATCTGACGACCCGTTATTTCAAGCCGCTTCAGCTCGAGGAACGTGCAAAGTTATGTGTTACCATCCCCGATCCAACATGTATTTCACAACCATGGCCAAACCAGAAATTTTAAATATCATAAACGAATGGATACAACAAACCGAAGAGCTTGGTAAGATCTACAACTGGGTTCAAATTTTTGAAAACAAAGGTGCTATTATGGGTTGCTCGAATCCACATCCACATTGCCAAATATGGTCTTCCAATTTTATTCCCAACGAGCCTAAATTAAAAGATAAAACTCAGTTGGAATATTTTAAAAAGCACGGAAGACCCATGCTACAAGATTACCTAACGAAGGAGTTGAAGAAACGCGAACGTGTGGTATGGGAAAATGAGGATTGGGTCGTGGTGGTGCCGTATTGGGCGGTTTGGCCCTTCGAAACGATGGTTCTCCCAAAAAGACAAATTCAAAGGTTCACAGATTGCGATGAAAATCAAAAAAGCGGTTTGGCGGACGTTCTTAAAGTTTTGACTTGCAAATACGACAACTTGTTCCGGTGTATCTTCCCTTATTCTATGGGTTGGCATGGTGCTCCAACTGGAACTAGCTTGAAGGAATCACAAGAACATTGGACTTTTCATGGTTGCTACTATCCTCCATTGCTGCGTTCTGCAAATATCAAGAAGTTTATGGTTGGTTACGAATTGTTGGCTCAATCCCAAAGAGATCTTACGGCTGAACAAGCTGCCGATTTATTGAAGAAACAATCGGAGCAACGTTATGCCTAAGATTGGTTTAGTTGGAAGTGAAATTAAATATTTTAATACTTATGTAATTTGTAGTTATATCTTAAAAAATGTATCTAGTCGCTCAAAATTAATAAGAACTTTTTTTCATTGTTCAGAAGAAATTTGGTTTGGTGAGACAGTGCCTCACCTGCCCACCCAGACAAACCGCCACTGGAATGGATTTAAGCAGAACTTAACTTCCTCCACATCAGTTTTAAAATTTTAACATATTTATCTGATTAAACCTTGTACATGTGCCAAGATGACAAACAGGTTTGCGTAATCACGTACTAATCATTTGGTTTGTGAATTGAATAAATTTATTTGCATTGGGAAACACAACAAACTAGTGAAGTACCGGGTCAGTGTACAAAAATGAAGTTAGGTTCTAGTAATTGTTTGAAAGTTCTTCTGCTCAAGTTTTTCTTTTTGAATTTGGTGAATTGCAAGTGCGACTCTTTTGGAAATGTAAGCTTGCACGTGGTGCCCAAAACTGGTGATCCTTTTGACACCACTGTGGAAGGATGTATAGAACGTTTATCTTTTGATGAAGGCCGGATATTGGTAAAGGAAGTTTACGCTAACAAGCAACAAATTCAGCATATAAAGAAAGATGCAGTGAAACATTTATGGAATTTAAGAGTTTTGTCATTCACCGAATGCAATTCTGAGACCATAGAAGATGGTGCCTTCCGAAACGTTCCATTGCTAGCTACAATCACTTTGACCTACGGTCATTTAAAAACAATTCCAATAGCCGTCTTTAACAATCTCGAGGAGTTAGAAACACTGCAGTTAAATAATAACGAAATTGAGTTAATAGATAACGAAGCGTTAGCTGCGATATCCACGTTGAAGACTGTCAACGTTTCGCATAATCTTCTTCAGGTTTTCAATAAGAATTGGTTTCTAAATGACACAGCTCTAACTACAGTCGATTTCAGTTACAACAAAATTCAAAAAATCCCAAAAAGTACGTTTGATGATTTACCAAATTTGACAGAAATCTACTTAAACGATAACGCCCTAACGGAAATTCAATCCAAAGCTTTCCATGGTTTAAGAAGACTTTCGGTGTTAAATTTGAGCAACAATTTTTTGACCGTTTTAAATTCCAATAGCTTCCATACAAATGCTCGAATCCAAACGTTTTTCATCGATGCCAATCATCTTAACTTTATAGCAAGTGACGTTTTGAGCAAGATCAAGGTCAAACAAATCACGTTGGAAGGTAATCCATGGAAGTGTGCCTGCTGGGATAGAATCAATTATTGGGTTTATCAAAATAATGGTTCGGTGGAAAGTTTGGATCGCTGTCGATACATAGACAACATACCAAATTGTATTTATCCGGAAACGTTTCCAGAAACCTGTTTGGACATAGTCGATGAAGAAGCGACAAGGACGTTTTTTGATCGAATTCGATCCGCTGTAAGTGATTTGGAAAAGTTCAAACTGAATAGGTGTGTACACTTTGCCGATTAATCAAAGTTTTCTCTATTATATTTATTTTATTTCACATAATAAAGGATATTTGTAAATCCAAAAATATTGTTTTGTTCCATTCGTTAAACAATGCTGCATTTTTTTGGCGAAATATTGAATAATTAATAACAGAAAATTTCTTGACTCGACACGACAATTCAAACTTTTGCGTTTGTTTCGAAGAGCTAAATCATTTTTCATTATCCCAAATGGCATCATCTATCTTTCTTAAAAGAAAAAGTGTGGGAATTCAACCATAGCAAAATAAACATAATTGACACTTGGAACCCTAAAATATAATTTTAAACACTCAGATTTTTTTTGCAGTTTGATAAATAATTTTGAGGTCAAATCCTATCAGCATTAAAGTTGAACTTGATGTGAAAATATAATTTATACGAGGAGCTGTCATACGAATTTAAACAATTAATTAACTTTGAATCATCAATCATCTGTCTTTGAACTCACTCGGGAGTTTGCTATCACAAATACAGGCCAAAGTTACTTGATTTTTGGCCTCACTCATGAGAATTGTGAGCGGAATTTTTTCATCATTTGGTCTAAGCATAAGTGAAAATTGTATTTATTTAATCTTTGAAACCAGTCATACTTCAGATTATTTAGAAATGCTCAAATAACTAGTAAAGCTTCGCAGTGGCCTAGCCAGGTATTTAGATCTGGGGGGGGGGGGGGGGCACTACCCTAAACTATTTAAAACAATTTTTTTTAACGCCGGACAAAGGGTTTATTAACTGAAATTAATAATTTCGGGGGGGGGGGGGGGGCTACGCCACTGAAGCTTCGGAATTAGACAAATTAAGGGGGTATTCTAGTCTAGAGGCATGGATTTTCAAGCGGTTTTTGAAACTTTGTACAAACGAAAGAAAACATATTTTTACTATATACTTTTTTACCTTTTGTTTATTGATATCTTAAGATTACATAAAAAATTAACCAAAAAAAAGAATTCAAAAAAGTTATGAGGTTGCAAAGTATCTCAAGTTCTAATGAACCGATTTATTTGGAATTTGGTGTGAATGTTCTTTATGCATTCCTCTATAGCCTGAACTACGGTCAAGTCAAAATTTTGAATTTTACTATTTTAAAAAAATTCGGATTTTTTTTTCTTCAAACGGCCGCCATTTTGTGAAATAATTTTTGTTTGACTTTTCCATAGTTCATGCTATAGCGGCATCTAAGAAAAACATTCACACAAAATTTCATATTAATCTGTTCATTAGGACTTGAGATATCGTGCACACCAGGACACCCTTTTTTTTGGACCCCCCACTTTGCCAGCTCATAACTTTGTAAATTTAGAGTTTTTTCTTTGGTTAATTTTTTATGTAATCTTAAAATATGAATAAACAAATGATTAAAAAAAGGATAGTAAAAATATGGTGTGCTTCGTTTGTACAAAATTATGCCTCCAGACTAGAATACCCCCTTAAACGGAAGTAGATCTCGCAAAGAAAAAACTTGACATTGTCATCCATAGAAATATCATCTTCTTCCTCTGAATTTAAAACTTCAATCTGTTATTACCTTTATTATACCAAATTTATAGTTGGCACTGGAGTTACACTATAATATCTAGTAACAGAGCCGAATTAAGGGGCTGCAGCCCCGGGCCTCCGATTTTCTAGGGGCCTCAAAAAAATTAAAGTAACAAAATTTAAATCACTAAAGTTTACATTTACACAAAATTTTACATTTAATCTAAGCACGGTTGACCTTCAAAAATCAAAAACTTTCGGCTGCGGCGCATTTTATTAAAACGTGCAAGACCAAGGGGCCTCCAAAAAGAGTTAGCCCCGGGCCTCGCATAACCTTAAACCGGGTCTGTCTAGTAAGGTGCTAGCTTTACTAGATCATTGTAGCTCTTACATTGTACCTACTTGGTTTAGGAAATCCAACAGGGCCAAAAAAATCCCAAACAAAACCAAAAATCCAAAACAAAAAATCATTGATAAAAAATCCAGGATAACATATAATAATCAAAAACAGGAAAACTTTTATATCAAAAAAAGATTACGCAAATATTCGACTGTTTCTATTGTCGATGGCGTGTTTTTATTTTTTACAAGTAGTTTTGAACACAAATTGTACCCAAAAATGAGAATCTACTTAGACACTCATAAAAACATCCCTGTTTTTCTGTTTTTCTGTTTCATCTGACTATTAGTCAGAACTCGAAAATTTGCCGATTATGAATAAATACGGATTTATATAATAAGAATTTTTATGGTTGGGATTTGTTTGTTTAGGGCATTTCGGATTTTTGAGTCAAAGATTTAATTACCTGTTACCATCGGACTTAGGCTTTAGATCAAATAAAATTATTTACTTAATACAATTAACGGCTTAACAAACATTAATAAAAAGCGGGAGATTGCCCGATGATTGGGCCATGTTTCAAACCTCTTTCCTGACACTCTGAATCCAAAGGGATCCTAATGTTCTGGATACCCGAGTATAGCCATTAATTGTGACGCGCATGAACGGATTAACGAGATTCCTGCCGAGAACAGCACCTCCCATTAGTGACTCGCACCAATTTATTAACGAGATTCCATCGGAAAACGGCCCCCTAGAAAAAACTTTCTAAAAAAAAATGAATATTTTGGTTAAAAAACTAGTTTTACGGCGTCCATTGTCCTTTTCGGGCTATACTCGGATAAACAGCCCCGGACTGTACTCAGTCAACCTCAGAGAAGGAACTTCGAATTGGCCTGTCTACCTAGGTAAATCAGTTACCTCAGAAGATTCAAATCTCATTCGGGGAAAACCCTATATCCAAAAAAGATTCTAATCTTTAGGATTCTTTAGGATGTGATGATAGAGAACAAAGCGTGAAAGGCAGAATTCCACACAGAGGAAAACAAAGCAGACTAGGAACGCCAATAGGCAAACCGAAAATTGGAAACGGAAACACTGATCGCGTAGCGACGAAAGGGTGGAAGGCCCATCCAATGGCGAAATAAAAGCAAACGCGTAAAAAAGCAAACGAAGAAGAAGAAAGTCGGGGAAAAAGTTACCTTGTCGTCTTTGAAGAAAAAACTAATCCGACCAATTTGTCAGTTGGCTATACTTCTTATTTTCTAAAGTTTATAATTTAAACAAAATTATTGAATCTGATTGGTTCTGTTCATTTATTGTTCTATTTTCCAAGAACCTATACAATAGGGCCGGATGCGTTTTCCTGCACAGTTCGGTTGGATTAAGAGGGAGTTGATATCAAATAAGTCTTCCACTGACTTCCTTTTCTCCTTGAATAATTTACAGTCGCACATCTGTGTATGGGTTCAGTCTATTTTTTGCGTTCAGGACACAGTTTGTCCTGTGCTTCCTCAATTTCCTGAGGTGTCTTCCAAACTCGCAGTATCTTATTAGTAGTTAGGATAAAATTTAAAATAATAAATTATTATATATCAATGAATTATAAATTACATTTTACGAAAATCAGTTTTACGTTTATCTAAAACACATTTACTACAATTACCTACTCCAATTTGTATTTGTAATAATAACAACTGATATTTTATAAAAAAGCAATTTTTATATTGGGAAGCTTGGGAAGTACGAAAAAAGGCTTTCGAATAAAGTTACTTACAAAGGAATTATTTAATTTGTATAAAAACTAATTTTGATCAACAGCAGAAAAATTTAAAAACATTTCTTTTGTTTAAATTCTAAATTGTACAAATAACGGAATTTAATAGCGAAATAAAGTAAACCAAAAACATTTACTTAACAGTCGAAAGGTCGCGTCAATTTACCCAATTGAGCAATTCTACTTACACCGAAAAGAAGGTACATTAAAAATTCATCATTTTTACGCTGATTGGTCATATTGATGAAAAATTCATAGTGTTAATGAAAAAAATTATTGTATAGATCAATTTGTTCATCGGAGCAAAATTGATGAATTTTCCGTCAATATGATGAACTATTTTTTTAAGTGTATTGACTATTGTGAATTTAGAGAACTTCCAAAGTCTATTTTGCTTGTTCCGTCTTATCAACAAGCTATGGTTGCACTATCACTTTTGTTTTGTAATAGCTTTATCAATAAGACAGGACCGACTCCTTTAGTCAAATATCCATAATTAAAAAAATACTCAAGCTCATTAATTTATTGAAGATAAATACTTCTCCCACAATACATATCCAAAGCGTAACGTGAGGCTACCGTTTAGAAATATAAAAAATAACTGAAACTTTTTGCTTATTACATATAATCATTACATATAATTACATATAATTTTGCAGAAAAAAATTAGAAAAAGTTTTTATAATTATTTTGTTTTTTTTATTTAAATAAAAGTCTATTTGCCAAATGATTAAAAACTATTTACTTTTTATTATTACAAATTTTAATTGAAATAATTAATTATTTCTTTAATGAACTTTAGTTTTACTTTTATAGAAAGCTTTATAATTGAATTCAAATTTTGAAGTAATTTTTAAGATTTTCAGTCGATAAGAGAAAAAATTGCTTATTTTATTGGGACTTCAACGGAAATTGAAAAAAATTATTAATCTTAATATTTCAAAATCTGAAATTCATTAAAAAGTAAATAATAATTTTTCAAAGTTTAAATTATTATTTTAATTTTAATTGCCTTTCAAATGACTTCGTCTTTCTAGTTTTAACTAATTTATTATATACTAAATATATTAACTTCTTCCACCCTTCAGAAATTAACCACTTTAACTTTATCTAATTATTATTCAAAAACTTAATTTCATTTTCTAAGTATAGTATATCGCTTTATCTCAACTTAAACTAAAATCGTTATGGCTGTCACATCTATCCGTCAGATAGCGATAATAATTTCCGAATTTAAGTATTTAATTAATTTCACTCGAAATATGGGATTGTAGTAAGACTAATTTAAAATATAACTAAGGGAAATTGATCTGGAATCCTATGTGATAGTTTTTAATTTATTGCTCAGCTATAATACTCCTAAGTTTAAATATTTAATTGTAAAGTGGCTTGGTGATCAAACCTCAGTTTTTTTTTCTGATATACTTAACCAAGAGATAATATTTTATTTTCAGAAATTTTATTACAAATTTATTTTGGCAAAAAGGACCAAAAACCGTGAAAATATATGTTTTTATGGAACTTAATGGCAGAATTAAGTTCCTTTATACCTAGAACTCTAGAAGCAGCTGCACGCGATTTTTGATATTGTGTTTGTCGGGAGTGGGGAAATCTTCCAAAGACAACACCCAGATGTTATGGGTGGTAGTGTCAGATTTTTACTGACACTCCGTAGAAATGCCGAGATTCGCTTTACGGTATTACTTCCGGCATTCCGTTCCATATACTAGCTAAGGTTTCCCTCTCATGCGTAGCCTGCGTTGCTGACTTGATCTTGGATGAGTGCTTGACGTTGGTCGTTTACTTTTTCCCAGATAATATTCTTAGCCAGGGCATCCACTGCGTCCAGTTCTCCCGGCTGGCCAGCATAGTGTGAGGCCTATCTGCTTTTCCGTCAAGGAACGCTGCGGTCTCCAGTGTTCACACTCGAAGAAGGTGTGGTATACGGTATCATCTTCCTCACAATATGGGCAGCAGCTGGACTCTGCCCTTTTAAACCGCTGTAAGTATTCGCGAATGCATCCATGCCCAGTTATGAGTTGGAAGATCTCATGCAAGGTTTCGCCGTGGGTTATTTTATACCACACCTCCAGTGTGGGAATTATTCTATGGGTCCAGCGGCCCTTCTCGCTTGAATCCCATCTTCTCTGCCAAGTTTGCAGCGACTCGGTGCGAAGCTCAGCGTTGGACTTTAGAACCTTGTTGTATCTTGCTTTGCGTTCTAAGGCCAGCAAGTCGACCGCAACCAAGGAGGCTAGCACCAGGAGGGCGTCGGTAGAAGTTGTACGGTAGGCCCTTGAAACTCTGAGAGCCATCTCTCTCTGTACTCGAATATACTTTGCCGTATAGCTAGCATACTTAAGTAATTCGTCCGCCCATATTGGAGCCCCGTAGAAGAGTATGGACTCCGCAACCGAAGCCAGGACGCGCCTCCTTGGCTCAGACGGGCCACCCATGTTTGGTAGGAGCCTGGAGATGGCGGTAACCGCTTTTAAGGTTTCTTCGGACGAGGTCCGAATGTGCGGTCAATGTGGATACCCAAGATTTTGACTGCTTCAGTGGGTTTAATGGTTTTTTTTGTCCACCTGGATGTTGATTGGCAAGTATTTTCTTCTACCGCAGATCAGGACAGCCTCCGTTTTCTCGGGAACTATTTCTAGTCCCTGTTGTTTTATCCACACGCAGATGTTCGCCATGGCTTCGTTAGTCTTTTCCATCAGCTCTTGCTCTTCTCTCGCGGTTGCCACTACCGTCAGATCGTCGGCAAAACCAATGAGCTCTACTCCAGCACGCATGGGTAGCCTTAGAACCCCATCGTAACTTATTTTCCAGAGGACTGGTGCGAGGACGGAGCCCTGTGGAACACCGCAGCTCATGAGGAATCTCACCACCGTACCGGCCTCGTTTTTCGAAGTAGGAGGCCACCAGTCTTATAAGGTACGGGCTTATATTCCTACGTTTGAGCTCCTCGAAGATGTTTTCCCAGCGCACGGAATTGAACGCATTTTTGACATCCAATGCCACCACCATGGCGTATTGCCTGTTGTGTATTGTGCCATTTTTTTGCTCTGCGGACGATGTCGGCAATTCGCTCTAGTGCATGGGTGGTAGACCTGCACTTTCGGAAGCCAAATTGGTTTTCAGATAGGCCCTCTCCTTCCGCGATCTCGGTTTGGAGTCTGCCGAGAAGCATCCGCTCGAAGAGCTTGCTAGTGTGATTGAGAAGGCACAGCTGTCTGTATGACGATGGTTCCCCAATCGGGTTGTTTCCTTTTTTCAGGAGAACCGGCACTTCCTCTTTCCACTCACGAGGGTATTTGCCACTCATTAAGATGAGATTAAATGCGTTGAGTAGTAAACGTTGCTGGAGCTCGGCTACCCTCTTAACAAGTGCCGCCGCGATATTGTCGGGACCAGGCGCCTTATTCAGTTTGATGGTGGACACGGTTACTGCCAGTTCCGCCTCGGTGAACAATGGAATTGTCGTTACTTCGGGTATATCCGGACTTTTATTATTGGTATGCGAAGGGAAAAGGGCCTTCAAGATAAGCTCAAGCCTGTCCTCCGTAATTCCGCAGTCACCTCTTTGCCCGAAACGTTTGGTCACAATTTTGTATGCCCTCCCCCAGACGTCTCTGTCCAGGTCCAAGAGAAAGGATCCCCACATTTTACGCTTGCTGTGTTCGATCTCAGCTGCCAGTCTCTTTCTTGCATCTCGAAGTTTATCGTAGAGCTGCCCCGCCGCTTCAAGATGTTTTCCAGCGGCTCTGTAATAAGCTGTTCTAGCTGCAGTACAGCTTTTTCTGACGGCAGCTATCTCGTGTGTCCACCAATAGACAGGTGGCCGTCTAACGAAGGTTTTTGGGATACAGTGGTCACACGCACTCTTAAGCAGTTCGTCTAGCGCCTCGATCGAAGCATCCGGAGGTTGATTTTTGCCTAGAAATTCGATGAGCAACAATATCTTGGGTTGTGGCCTGTCTGCCGCGGATGCAACTTTGAAGTGGGTGTAGCGATGGTCGCTGCCAGTTTCTTCAAAAAAGGGATTTAGAAAGGCTGGAATCTCTGTTTAAAAAAAATCATCCCGGTAGGACGAAAAGTAAAGGATTTAAGAAGGTCCTAGAGAACAGGAAACTCTGCTTTTAGAAAATACTTGAAAACCAGACTAATTTAGTCAAAACTAACCACAGTTCTAGGTCTCTGTTTTTAAGTAAAATTCCGTTATAATTAACAAAATCAAATTTAAAATAAAATTATTCCTCATAGGATATGATTTAAGATAAAAAAACCGCTTGGAATACTTAAGAAACGCATAGGCGCACCGAAGCAAATTATAAAAAGGGTTCCCAATCAACAATACAAAACAACAAATCAAAACATAAAATTGTTAGAATTTCAGTCTTTTAATTCTACAATTACTTCCTGATTGTTGACAAAATCTCTGTTTTTGACCGTTTTTGACCTTTCCGTCGTCCACGCGACGCGTTGGAGCTTGACAAACTACCGAATCAGGTTTATCTTGCTTGACAGCTTCCTATATCTCCTTCGTCCATGATGTTTGTAGCTAGCTGTGAAATTAAAAAATCTACGAGTAGATCGAGAGCTAAATCGTCTAAACACTCGGTGTTTCTTGCATAACAAATGAAAAGTTTGATATTGATTATTTCCAAATTAGTTGGTATTAGAAGTTCATACATAGTTTAACCCTTCATTTTAGTGTTACCTATCTCATATGCTCTCGCATTTATTAAAATATTTATATCTTCGGGCTCTAGCTATTATTCTGATAAAAATTACCCTTGAGTTAGGGATAACCGGAGCTTGCAAAGTGGGCTTTGATCAAATAACAAGCAATAGTTACACTTATTTTTTTAACTAATTGGGCTTAACGTAAACTAAATTGAATCTAATCGATTATTTTTCAATTAGGTAGATTGAAAAATTGTAGAAAATCCGCAATTCTTTTGACAAAATTTAGCTTTGAAGACTTGATGTATTAAATTAATACAGAAATAACTCGGGAATACAAAAAAGTCCAATGCAAGTTTGAATTTTCTGTCAATTTTTTTAATTCCTTTATTTTAATTAAAATCATTTTATCCGATTTCATATAGTTAACTTTGACGGTATTTTCCTTTTTAAATTCATTCGTCTGCTTCCTTTACTGCTTGCATTAAACAAAGATAGCAAAATTATACTTTGCATTACCATTCATTTAAATTAATTTGTTTTTCTTTCTTGACTTCTTTGGACAAGAAATCATTTGCAGTCAACTTAGGAAGTCTGAATTTGGTTTTTAAGGATAATTGAACAATACACAAAAAGAGATTGTTTCCTTGCCAAATGTTGGGTGCATAACAAATTAATATAATTAATATTGGCGCTAAAATTGAAAATTCTACAGTGTAACATCCGTAAAACATCTAAGTAAAATCAGGATTTTTTTCTCGGGAGAAAGAATTATTTATTATTTATTTATTTATACAGGATGTCCTCGGATTCACTTTACATGACTTAGGTGGTGATAGAACACAATCCATTTTACAGAAAATCAGAAACAAGGCACCTACACAGCAAAACAAAGAACCTTCCGGCAGGCGCACTGTTGTATACAATACAACAACCACAAACCACAACACAACAAAGATTTTAGTAAAGTTTTCATGAAAAAATAATTTGTTGTAAAAAGTGTAGTACACGCGCCCGCTCGTGTTGAAATCCGGAAGGTTAATAAATTAAAAATGAAATAATTAATAAATAATTTAATAATTAAGGTTAAACAATTACATTATTTAAGTAAATGTTCAAAATGATCACCTTTCTTAAAATTTACAGTGAAACCGTTTGTTTAGCCATAAAAAAATTTAAGTATTTCTTTTGAAAATACCTTTTTCGCCAATCCAAAATTAAACAGCAAACAAAAAATTGTAAGTTTTACACTGGAAAATGTAAGTAACCTTAATAATTTTTATGGAAATTGACACTTTACTATCTTTAGTTTCCTCTTTTGCGATGTAATATACCCACGCATAATGTATAATAACAGTGGATTTTATTATTGACACGACAGTATGATATCACTGGATCCAACCTAGATAGCTGTAATGATGCAAGTTGTTTTACGTTTTTTTGATAATCACGTGATAATCACGACTGATTATAGGGATCGGATTTTTAGACATTTGCAGGTTTTGTCCTTCGTACAGGCACGTGAGAAATTTTAGAGGGGGAACATGTTTTACGCCTTCCTGAGTCGTTTTTTGTAGTTTTCATTTTGCCTATAAATGCATATTTTGAGTTTCAGTGCATATTTGTCGGTTTATTGCCTATAAAGGCTTATTTGCTTATGTTGGCATATATATTTGGCAACTTAAATAATAAAATTTTTTTGAAACGAATTAAGTGTTTTTTTTGTTTTTATTATTTTTATTTTATTTAAAAAAAATTTTTTTTTCTAAATTTATTTATTAAATTTTATATTATATATTGCGAGGAAGCAGATTAAAGATTTTTTAGAATTTCATTAATCCATTCAAGCGCGTCAGTTGTAACTAATCCTAATACATAAAATCCCAGCACGCTTCTGCTGCTCTTGCAAGAACGTGTCATTTTTTGGTGGAAAAAACACTCTCGTTGGTTGATTTTTTTTACCAACCAAAAAATATAATAAACTATAAGATTAGGACTAAAAATATTCGTCCAATATTAATCCAAACCGGGAAGAAATATGAATTTTTAAGCAAAAATCAAGGAAGTTTAACCTTCGGCTGGAAAAACTTAAAACTTGGAAAGCATATTTATTTAATTACCTTACTGGTCACCGAGTTTAGCAACAACTTTCTGTGTTACTTTGAAAGATAATTATAAAAATAATATAAAAATATAAAGTCAAATTTGAAAACCGGGGGGTCTAGGGGGTGTGGAACACCCTCCAGTACATCTAATAAAATTCCCACTCTTCTAGAATACCTGTATGCAGTGGCGGAACTACCGGGGTGGGTGCGGTGGGTGCGTCCCCCAGAAATCTTTTTAAAAAAATTTAAAATAATATAAAAAAATTATGTTAAAAAATAATAATAAAATAATGTAAAAAAGGCCAGTTTTACAATAGTCGGATAAACCTGGTATATAGGTAAAGTTAGACTTAGTATTACCATTATTACCAATAATAATTCAGTGTTCTCACTAAAATTTTCCAAATCAAATCTTGATATTTTTAGGTTTTCCCTAACAAAGAATAAAAATTTTCGATAAATCAGAAAATAAATAAGTAAAAAAATCTTATTTTAAAATTAAACTAAAACCAATAATTTTTTAAAATTTTTAATTAAACAAAATTAATTATTAAATAAAATAAATTCTATTTTAAAATTTAAAGACATTTTAAAATAAAAAAAGATTTTAATTAAATTGTTTATCTTAAATCTTAAATTCCCTGACTTTTCCAGATTTTCCAAATAAGTGGCACCCTGCAAACTCGTAATTGTTATACCAGGAATAACGTTATACTATCTATCAGGTTATACTAAGTTTATCCGATTATTCTAAATTTCGCCCTTAATCTATTGTTGTTATATGTTATTTATTATTTTCTTTCATTTTTGTCGTTTATAAAAACAGGGGTCCCGTTAACAACTTTGCATACGGGTCCCTCAACTGCTTGTTACGGCACTGCCTGTACGACAGAATAATTATACAAGTTTCGCCGGCAAAACCTTGGAAATTTGTTGTTTTTGAGCAAAAGTGGGAGAAATTAAAACGTTCGGTTAAAGAAAATTAGAATTATATTATAAAAAAATTTTTAATTGCTCCACAGCACATCGAGTTTAGAAAATTAGAAAAACCGTCTAGGATGTACTCTCGCTGTAACTGCAGTTCAACACCAACTGAACTTGTAATAAAAGTAGTCAATTCATTATTTGCATCAAATCACAATAAAAATTTTTAGCGCATATTTAAGTGCTTATTTTGAAGTTTTTAGAGCATATTTTCAAGTTTTTTAGTGCCTATAAATCCGGACCCTACTGATTGCCATTTAATTCAAGAAATATTTGAATTGTAATCTTTTCTGGCTATTCGCGATTTACTTTACCGTTGGTAGTGCTCGTGACTCTTCTAAACGTTAACAACATGGCTGCTCTAATACGTACACTTGATATTGTTTAGAATTTGATTTTGCAAACGTTTGGTTTATATAAGTTAATTATGATTGAGTCGGAGGTCAATTAGAACAAAAATATTAAGTTGTCCGACGTATCAGGTTCTTTATTAACCCTTTTTCAAGGTTAAAAATATACCAATAAAATTTAAAAAAACAAGAAAATGTCTTGAAAAAATTGAACACAAAATTCAAAAAATTAGAAAAAATTAAAAATTCAAATTCAAAATAAATAGATGGAATAAAACTATACGTATTAGATTAACTTAATATTTTTCCGCGTGGTGGCGTTCTCTTAATGAAAATCGCGAATAATTTGAAATTTTTTAAAAAAACTTGTTATTCCATATTCCGAGTGCAGGAGAAGATGAAATAGTATATTATAATTCAGATTTAAACTGCTTTTTAAACCTCTTGTTACATAATATACTATTATAATTAATACCAATAAGCTCGGATCAGTAACTCTCACTTGTGATACATTACTTTTGTTTGTAACAGAGAAAAACGGTATGACGTGTGCAGCGGTTTCGTTATAATATATTGTGATAGATTAATTTTATAAAATAAATAAATAAACAAATACATCAGTGTTTGGCAAACCATGTTAACACTCTGTATCTCGACGTAAGCCTACACAAAATACTCTGTGAACCAAATCGTAATTTAAGGCAAGAAGAAAAATTGAATTTTCTGCTATTTTCTATTCCGAATACTCGAAAATCTCCACTCACGTACATAACTTACCCTTAACGCTTTAACCCTTGAGGATTTAAGTTACGTAGCATAATTTTTTATCTGGAAGCAGCGAGTGCTCTTTAAAAAAATTAAAATTTAAACTCGAACATCAGAAAATGCATTCATGCTTAAGCAAATCGATTCTATTTTCAAGTATTGTAAAATCCCTTCAACTTGTAACTTTTTTATATTTTAAATTCGTAAATCGTCGTTAAAAATTAACGATTCGCAATGTTAATCGTACCAATTATTCAAAGAAGGTTTGATCGACCGAAACCGTCGTCGTGAATTTCATTATTTGTTCTCAAATATTAAAAAGTTTTCCTTTTTTCGTTTATCGAGTTTCCTATTTGAAGAAGAGAACATAAAATGACCATAAGGGATGAACAGGGCAACGCTTCCGAAAGCGTCCCAGTCTTGCGTGAGTGCTCCACGGGAACGCATGTTTCAGAATGTTTTGAACTTTTTGACTTGTGTCAAAAATGGAATTTTTAATGCGACACATAATATGTAAGAAAATTTGTTATTTTCAATTTTACTTTATTGAAGTACTAAAAAAAAGTAAAAGTTATTATTTCCAATCTCAAAGATGAAAAGCTTAGCAAATTGAAAAGTTTGTTTTTAAAAATAACATTGAATTTATTTTTCTCAATTCAATGCTAAATTCGACTTCAACATTAGATTAATTCTTCCGATTAAAGCCTAAAAGGATTTAGGGTTAAAGTGAAGTCTGATCCTTAAACAGGAATTTATATTGATTACGTCAAAATTTTCACCACTAACCGAAAACCTTTAATTAAAAATTACTTCAATTAAAACGGGAATTTCATGAAAAAATATCTCGAGGTTAAAAAATACCGTACCTACATTATAATTGTTTAAAATTTTCATCAAAAACATTCCTAAGAATTTCAAAAGCAATATAAATTAACTATAGCATACAAGAATTTTTAATGCAAAGCTAATAGAAATAATCATTAATTACAGAATTTTGAATTTGTCTTTTAGTTAATTTTATTCGGAAAATTTCTGAAGAATTTACTCAGCAAATAGAATTTAAAATCGAACGGCATTGTGAAAAACAGATTCATTAACTTTATCCCACTCCAATACACTTTCGATCATCAAGAAAATAATTTTATAATTTTTTAATTCCAATGCGAAAAATTATCAAGAAACTTCTGTTATTTTCTATTATTGTGCATCGAAGTCCCGGAAGATTTTTTAAAGAAAAAATAAAAGTTCAACCTAAAAATACCAATTTCACAGCAGGATAGCTGTGACAGCTACTGTAAAAGCTTTTACAACGATCAATCACGGCTGTCGTTCGTTAAACGGCAGCTGTAAACTAAAATAAAAATTAAACTGCTGCAACTAACCGCACACAATTCCCAATCCGATTTAAGCAGCCGCGGGGTCTTAAACACCTACCTCAAACCTATTGAATTTGCCAAATTTCAATATTATCGTAAGAGGAATTGTTTTTAAATAGTAATGAACTTACTTTCTAATGTAAAAATAACAGAGTCAATTTACCACTAATTGGACCTTTTAATTAATAAAGCATGTGCTTCTGCACGAAAGACTTTCCAAAGAAGATTATTGGGATTATAATTAATTCTTGTTGAAAGAAGAATTAAAAATTATAAGAATCCTACCAATAAATTTGCATTTTTACGGATTAAACTAAAAATAATGTGTTATGCCTGTTGCTTATGTAACAGCAAACTGTTGTTTTTGTTTACTTCTTACCAAGCGATTTAACATCTGGTTTAGTCACGTGTTAACTAAATAACTAACTAAATGTTAGAGAATATTAATCGTTATTGAAAGCAGCTATAATACAAGAATATTGCAAATAAGGTTATATTTTCGAATTCGGCCGTACGAATTAAGTCGTAGCGACTTTAATCATGGGCGTCAAAAGCTTTATTTAATTTATTTTCTATTTTAACAAGTCAGAATACCAAGTAAATGCTTAGTATAGTGTACCAAGGGGAGAATAGCTGGGAAAATCTGGTGTACAAGTGAAGAGAAATTTGAAGAAATCCAAAGAAATCGCAAGAAATTCCAGAAAATCTAAAGAAATCTTACAAAATATAAAATTTTATTTGTTTATTGAACAAATGAAAATAACGATGAATTAAATTTATGAAAATAATAATTAAGAAAATTATATTTTGAAAAGTGGGACAGCTCTCTTGTAGTTTATCTACTTAGAAAGTACAAAAATTATTGAAGTGTAAACATTTTATTTGACAATTAATGTCTTCAAACGTCAGTTTCTTTAATTTAAAAAGAATAAAAGTTGACTAAATTTATTAAAGTAAATCACTTTCTGCACTAGTGCGTTAAATTGGCTCATTATGTAACTCAATTCAGTGTTGAAAGTGATCTATTACGAATCTATCTTGTTAGGTTTAAGCTTTAGATTTTTCCCGGTGCTGGAATAATTATTTACTGTAATTTTGTACTTATTCGTTCATCAATGCAAGATTAATACAAATAAATGTTAAGATTTAGACAGTTTTACTAAATTAGGATACGATAAATACAGGATACGAAGGTGCACAATTTGCATAAGAAGCTGAAGCTCAACTAGATCATTAAAGAACTACGTTGGGTGGAATAAAGAAATACATCGGACAACATATGTTTGCACACTGGAATTTCTGGGAATTTCTCCGATTTCCTTTCACTTGTACATTAAATGTTTCCAGTGATTCCCTCCATCGAATAATGAAAAAGAGCGTTCTCCTTATGCGTTAGACATAATTGTATTGCGATGTACTGGGGTGTAAACATTATAAAATTAACCTACCCCCAGCAACCGATTTTTTAGTCCAAATTTAAAATTAAAAATTTTTCTTCTTAATTTATTAAGTTCTGTTATAACCATGGGATGTACCAAAGTTACACTTGGCTCTTAAGGTCTTTGGAACACTTGCATATATTCTAGTAGGGTGCTGACCTCGCTAATTGCATAGCCCATAGGTCAAACTTAGGTAATTAAACTGCGGTCTTCCGCTTAGCATGTGGATTTATACCTTACATCACTGCTAGTCTAAAAATTAATTTAAAAAAATACTTTTAAGCAAACTTTACGATTTGTGATGGATCGTAAAAATGTGCGCGACCATCTGGCCACACATGCGACTACGCCGAACAAACTTTGCGTTGCCTTCAATTTTTATGCTTTAATTTTTGTATTCACTAATTCAACCAATTATTTAGTATTCAAATTTTTAATTAATTATTATTTTTATCAACAATCCAAAACCATTCTAATTTCATCCAATAATCCTTCCAAGATATTCAAATATTAACATAACAATCTAACAATAATTAAAACGCAAAATAATTATTTAAACGGAGACTTCCTCGAAAACGTCCGTCCACTTCGACGGACTTGGCAAAAAGCCCTGTTTATTCTGACAGTCGGCGCCAGTTCTTATAAAAATGTGATAAATCGAAAAATTCAAAATATTACAAATTTTAAAAACAAATAAAATCTTTACAAAAAAATACAAAATTTCCAAATTACATACTAAAAATTTTAATGAAGGATCGATTGGACCTTGCGGACCACTAAACTTCAGGACCATTAACAAAAATATTCTTTTAAAATGCACAAATGCTGATCTCAGAGCAACGATTTTTTTTACTCTCTCTGACCTCTCATTGGTCAGTTAGTCAACCAATCAGGGATGCAATATCAAATTAACTTCTTCTGATAAGATGACAGGGCAGTGGCTGACCAAAATTCGTTTCTTATTTCTAAATGATTAATCTATATTGATAATACTATTTTTAAATAATTATACTCGTAGTTAACTTTTCATCTAGCTTTCATTTTAAACTACATATCTACATTTTTACATAGGTACATATTATTTGTACTTAATAAATATGAAATCTTGAGCATAATTCCCATAAAATTCTATTGTCAGTTTACGATACTGCTTTGCAATGATATTTTTGAGTCAGTTCATAGCTTAAATATTTTATGTTATTACGAGTATAGTGGGATTCAGGAGAGAATTGATTAAAGTTTTAAAATTTTTGTATTATTCAGCAGGAAGCGTGTTACTGTAAAATCACAAAGGTCAAGTCGATAATTTAGAATTTTCCTACCAATTTCTTCTTTCATTTCATACCCGTTTTAATATTTTAATGTTCTTTAAATTTTACATACCTACTTAATGTTTTTTTTTTGTGTTTTAAATTACCTTCTAGTCATATTTTTTCCTTATTTTCGTAATGAGACTAATTTGAGATATCACAAAACCAACGAATCATATTAGGAACCAATTTAAAATAAAAAAACATCAATCCAAAATTTGCTTTTAATTTAAAAGTATATCTAATTTGCTTTTATGAAAAAATTTTATTCATAAATATTTTTAAAATATTTTTATAAACAGGAAACTAATTAGAATAATCCAATAAAACATTTCTTATTGAAAAGCTCAACTTGAACCAACTGCTATTGGACGACTAGGAAAAATATGAGATTATTTATTTAGTTTTATTATTCATTAATTATATATATAATAATATATATATATATATATTGCACTGTTAAAGACCGATGATCTTTAAAAGCCCATACTTACTCTGATTATACAATGAATGCACAGCTTATCGAACCTCAGCTACCAACTCGTTGTGGGTCGAGCTAATGTAATTGTACAATCTTTTATTTTTGAAAGATCTTTTAGAAATTTTTGTGAAAGTTACGTTTTATTTTTAAATCAAATAAACAATTGAATTACAAATTTTAATTCTTTGAATTTTCATTTCTCCAATTGCGCTTTATAGTTAACTATTTGTTTATCCGCCGCAAGGAACACGTTTAACACTTATAATTTTGATTATGCAAACCTGTCTTTATCTTCTTCTTTGATCGACCCAGACGGTCCACATAAAATTGGATCCGAATCTCCTACTCTCCTCTTCGCGTTGAATAGACCCGCTATCAGCTAATCCCAGATTAATCTCCTTCCATTTCTTCTAATGCTTTGTCCAAAATCACGCCTCGTTCTTGTTCCAAAATTGAATTTATTATTTTCGTTTCTAAATTTTGCTTTTATTTTCACTGTGTGGTTCTCCTCCCTTTTTCTAAGGACCACTCGTAACGACCTTCCTCTTTGAGGTTCTGTCGTCAACTGATTTTATTTTTTGTTATATTTCTTCATCAACACCTTGTCTAGCAATTCAATTTTTTTAAATCGATGCTTGTTAATGATAATGCGATTCGTTATACTTATTTCATTCGCCTGTACACGCACTTCTCGCCATTATATTACAACACCTGAAGTTCTTTAACTTTCAAATGTCTGTTTTAACCAATTATTTCTTTCAAGATTAATTTTTGATTTCAAATGTTAAGTTTCTTTCAATTTGTATTTTTGATTTTTATCATAATTCTTTTGATTAATAATGGCTCGATTACTTGCATTCTATACACTGCACTGTAATATACTGTAATGACCTGTGGTTACGAAGTTTTAATTTAAATTTCAACAAAAAAGTTTCCACGTCAGTCAATAACCGCTAAACAATCCAAACTCAAATATTTTAAACCAAATTTTTATTAAAATATTCCAAAACTTTTCAATAATTTTACCATATAAATTATTCGTTCGACAAACTTGACTTTATATTTACAAATACTCGTAAATACAATTTAAAAATCAAATCACCAAATAAAAATAATGTCATAATTAATTCAAAACCAAAATTGGATTTTGGAACAGGACAATATATATATATGTTACGGTCAATGACGTAAATTGGACATTGACGTCAATGGCCGGACAATGACGTCAATGCCCATTTACGCTGGCCATTAACGTCAACGCCCGTTAATGGTGGGCAATGATGTAAATATTTTGATTTGATTGTAATATTTACGTTTTTGGCCGGTCAATGACGTTAATGACCAAAATGGATTGAACAATGATGATATTATAGAATAAATACTATAAGGAACAGCAAAATGACGATGCACTTCAATCTGAGACAATTATTTGTCGTGCACCCGTTTTTCCCTGTAAATGACAGCAACTCGGCTCTTTTTATTTAATTTAGACAAACACAAACTCATTTTAGAGTGGATCCGTGATTCGTCGAGTTTGCGCTAGCCAAACCGGTCCGGAGGAAAAATTAATTTAATTAATTCATTTTACGGTGGATCCGTGATTTACCGTGGTTGCGCCAGCCAAAACTGACCTTGCATCATGATATGCATCATTGTGGAATCCATATTGGTCATTAACGTCATTGCCCGGATAATATGATGTAAAAAATTTTAAATGTCAACATCGTTCAAAATTGACGTCAATGCCCGGTCAATGACGTTAATACCCAACAAAGCTGGGCATTGACGTTATTGTCCGGCCATTGACGTTAATGGCCGCATTGCCATCATTGACCGTAACATATATATAAATATAATAATAAAATTCTCGTCCAAAATTAAATATTAAATATATTTAATATATAAATAAATAATATAAATATTTACTAATTTCTGTATTTGGTATATTTGAGATGCAAGTTTTAGTTCTTTGTTGTAGCTTAGATTCCACTGAAAATTTTTGTATCGTTGACTTAAGACAAAAAAGGGGCAAATTTTAAGTGCTTCAGCTGAAGACTCCCACTCCAACTTTGTATTGTTCTTAATATATTATCTTACCATGTTTTTACCTCGGGTTTATTAACTCTGTTTCTTGTCTGTCTGGTTGTCTGTTCGATATAAATTTTGCTATCGATTTTAAACAAAATTTTCGATGAGCTATAAACTTTAAACTTTAAACATAGCTGAGAACTGGTCGACAATGCAATATTTGTTGAGGATAAAATAGTTTATTGAATCTATATTCCAACATTGAAGGTATTATATTTTGAGGATTAATTATGGATATTACAAATATGTTTTGATCCGGACAAACCGATAATCGTGCAAATAAAAAACAGCAAATAAGGGAGAAAATGTTAAGTAAATAAACAGAGAGGATGTTCATAATCGATTACAAAATTTCACACACACGAGACTAAAAAGCAGAAAATAATAATTATTTAATTAAAAATAGAAAATTTTAATAAAATAATAATTACTGGCTCCATACAGATTGTCCTGAAAAATTGTGATTGTAAATTTTTAATATCTACGAAAATTTGGCTTATTTGTTTTACTTTTGTTATTTTGAGTAGTATTTCGAGATCTATCATTAACCAGAATGTATATTACGACTGATGATTTATAAGTTGATGCATAGAAGCTGTCCCTTAGACCGCTACATATTTTTGTTTCGGTTGCACAGTTCTGATTTATTTACGAAGTGTGGAACGCATGGAACGGGAAAATTCTCTCAAAACAACGGCCGGTCGAAGAAGGAAACCAAAGGTTAATAATTTGTTTAATTTAAATTTTAGAACCTAACAGATAATTTACACCTAACGTATAATTTAGTAACAACTCAAGAGTGGTAGCAAAATGTCCGAAAACGAAATGTCCGGAAACGAAATGTCCGGAAACAAAACGTTCGGTAAAATCCATTGTACACCTTCAGGGTCATTTACTTTTTTCCTCATTTTGTTGTCCCTGCCAAAAACTTTTTTACAGTTTTATCTCTAAAATAACTAGGGGAGCAAATAATTAAACCGAAGGACCAATTGAAAAAAAAAGGAAAGTATAAGTTTGGGATGTCACGAAATATCTTTGTCTATTTGTAATCTCAAAAGTTTAAAACAAATGCAGCTATTGAAGGTTTTTACAGGAAGTTCTTTCAGCGGTTTCTTATTTTCCTGAAAACTTTTTTAATAATTTTGTTCGTTCTTTCTTCTGGTTATTAGTTTATATTTGTATTCTGGATGATAAACTTTCTTTTGAACGGGTTATAAAAAGGACTTATTCTGGTGTGTGTCTGGGCGAACGAAAGGCTGCCGTAGAGCGGAATTTTGAGTTTCGAAAGTTTTTAAATTGAAAGTGCGACTGCGATTATGTAGAATAAAAAAATTAAGACAAAGAAATTTAAATCAGTTGGAAAATGATAAAACTAAGGTTTCGAGTTAGATAATCCTTCATGACGGTTTGGCAGATTTTACGATTTTACGTCTTCAAATTTAATTAAAAATAAATTGACTCAAGCATAAACTTTTCAAAGATTTGTGGTAACTTTTTACTAAATTATGGTTTCTGACAATTTTCAGAGAAAAATAAAAATGGTACACTTCTAGGGGTAATTTTAAAACTTTTTAACAGATTATTCAAAACTACACCTTTCGATTGTATTTATAAGTTTCTGAGAATATTTGGTGGCTTTACAAATTTTAAACCCAGAGCTTTGAAAAATAGGCCCTGCATGATGAGATGAACGCAAAATGAATTTTAATTACCTTTCATTCGCAGAGCCGGCTCTGTTCTCGGTGTTACAAACTGTTACAAACTTTTGACATGGAAAAACAAATTTTACTAAAAGTAAAGTTTCAATATTTTAGTACTGCTATTCCGTTATTCAAACGAAGATGAAATTCCGCTAACGAATAGAAAACTAAAGGCAGGCATCTTTGAATATTTTCAAAGTATTCCGAACATGTCTTGTAATAAAATTTCCGCCATTATAATATTTTCACGAGACGAATATAATCTATTGAGCTGGCAATATTAAAATTCCGCTATTATTAGTTTTTCTCGTGAGCGTAAAACTAAAAACCTACGTGGTTATTGCATGCAAGCTTGGTTATTTTAAAAATAAATGTAAATGGCATTGCACAATACTGAACTATTAACTTTTTATTTCAGTTTACAAAAGCACGTGAAAAATGCATCCGATGTTGAGTATCCAGCTTACGGGGTCACCGGTCCAAATAAGGACACCTCACCCTCTGGCGATCGAAGATTGGCGCAGTCAGCCCAAATGTATCATTATCAACATCAGAAACAGCAGATCATAGCGATGGAAAGGTTTGTAAAAAATTTAATAAACAAGTTAACTTTATTTGCAATAAAAACCATACAACTCTTTGGAAGGTAATAATTTGGAAACAGCTTCGAGTTAATTTTAGAAAGATCATAAATATTTCACCCCTATATGCTGACTTGCAGTTTGTTTTAAAAAATTCTTCGCAACAAAAATGTTTCGTCAGGTCGTAAATTTAACTTCAAATATAAAGCGACTGATAACAAAATAATCCTTGTCGGAAGACAACTCAAGTTAGGCTTTGATAGCGCCTTCTTAAAGCGCTGAATCGATATCGGAGAACATTAATGCGATTTTGTTTGAGCTTTATGTAACTTTTATGTGCAATTTCTGAAACACGCATTTCTCTTATTTTGTTAATTCCACAAACTTTTCCAATAAAAGTCCAAATTTAATTAAAGCTTTTTTGAAACTATCATAAATTATTTGTTTTCTGCAGAGCTGCTGCAGGTGAGCGGCACGGATCGGTGTCAGAAGTGGATAGCGACGAAGAAAATGAAGAAGGCGATTATACTGTCTACGAATGTCCAGGACTGGCACCAGTAAGTATCCATTTATATTAGGTATACCGGTCCCAAAGCCTTGGGGTCAGCCCCTTAATAGTGATGTCCAGAATAATGCGAATGTAGAGTACGAATACTTGGAGCGTGGTCGTCCAAGCAGCGTAAAACAAGTGCTACAGTGTCACCGTGGGTGATTCCTTTAATTTTGTCGCACTTTTCTATAAGTTTTCGTGCCACCAGTGGAGCATAAGCTTGCGTTAAGATTTTGTGGACTTCCTCCCACTCTATTGCTCCATCGGAATTTTGATAACCGTATCTCTTCCAGCAACAGCTTAAAAAACTTTTGTATCTTTGGTTATCCGCTGGAACGGTGTTGGTGCTTTTAGATTCTAGAACTAAGTCCTCCGAAACTTCGCTTTCGATAATGCATGCCTGTTCGTCTACATCCAAGGTAACTTCACTTTCTGATGCAATCTGAAACATACAAAGGAGACTTACAAATAGTTAACACAAACGAATTGTAGTTTTATGATGCTCCTATTCGCTGTTATTTGGCGAATGTTCGCCTTCGTCAAATTAGCCAAATGTTTGGCCAATGTTAGACTTGTCAAATGCTGTATGTCTTATTTAGTACTTGAAATTTTTAATATATTAAAATCAATAATGAGAACATTCAACCAGCGAAATTTTCCTCCACCCTCTTGTCGGGTACCGTTCGACGCGGAAGACCTCAAGAAAGCGACAGGTCCCATCTGCGGGGCTCAGAAATCGCGCTACGCGGGACACGGGGCGTAAAACCCGAAAACATATCAAAAACGTCAAACTTGAATTAATTTCCGAAAAAGCACAGATAGTAAGGTTACAAGGATCTTGATGCTGGGGGAAATTGTTTTCAAAGTTGGCGCACCTGGAGTGCAGGGGGACCCGCTTAACAGTCAGTATGTTTAGTCTCGCGTGTTTGTCAGCCATTATTTTCAATCATAGTAAATTCTCTATCGGGACAAGAGATGAAACGTGGGTGTGTCACAAAATTCCAGAATTCAAAAGACAATCACTTCGGTGAGATCATTCGTCTTCCGCAGCAACAAAGTTCAAGATGACCCGCTTGGCTGGAAAAGCAATGGTATCTATGTTTTGGTACCGTAACGGAGCCCTTTTGGTGGATTTTATGCCTAAAGGGATTACCATTAATTACGAGGCTTACTGTAATACCCTAAAAAACACAAAAAAACCATTTAGAATCACAGAGGGGGACTAGGGAGTCAGCCTCCTGCATGACAACGACATTGTCATCCTCCCCATTCACTGACTGGCACCAAATTTTCAATAAAATAATGGAGTTTTTGGGTAGGAAACGTTGTTCCAAAGCCAAAAAGTGGCTGGTCATTCCATATTAAGTGGTCGAATCTTGTAGTTTGACAATTCAAAAAAAAATAATTTTTTTTGTGAAATCAGCCCAACATGTTAGTAGTACTAAATGCCTATTATTTTAATTTTATTGTTTTTTGTTTTCGTGTGGGGGCCATATTTGTTTTACAATGAGCAGCATTTTTTCTAAAATAAGGGCTTACGGAAACTGAAATATTTCTAAGATGGCGAAAAAATAAAATTGTTTAAACCGAAACGGACTTCATTACATGCTATACATTCATTATATATTTTTACTTAAAATCAATACTAAATTGTTAACTTGCAGTCTCGATTCTTATCAGGTTTCTTAAAAAAGGAAAGAATCTCAAAGTTAGATTTTTTTTACAAAGAGATAGTAACTAGTTAAATTCACACACCAAATATTAACCCTGAGATTTACTCCCCTTTTTTTGGAAAGTTTGGAAATTTACACTGAAAAATTTTTTTAACATATGAACTTATTATTAAACTTTCATAAATATAATGAAAAAATTCATAAATACCAAGAACAATTCATAATCATTATGAGTATTTGTCATTAATATATATATTACGGTCAATGATGACAAATCGGTCATTAACGTCAATGGCCGGCCAATAACGTCAATGGCCGGCCAATAACGTCAATGCCCAGCTTAGTTGGGCATTGACGTCATTGACCGGATATTGACGTTAATGACCATGCATTTTGGGCGATGTTGACATTTAAAATTTCATGTGTGGTTTTTATATCATTGTCCGGGCAATGACGTTAATGCCCAACACGGGGTGGGCAATGATGAAACTATTATTCTATAGATTCCATCTGAAAGTAATATATTAAATGTACCCTTGCAATTAATATTAGTTATTAAGGGATACTGAAAAGTTAATTTTGTTAGAAAATATTAGTGATACGACCAAAGAAGATGAGATTACTCTTAGACAAACAGCAGCTCAAAGCAGTGTTTTAGAAGGCCAGGGTTACAAGCGTTGTCTTTGCGAGGGTGAATGTAAAAATAATAAATGTGCGTGTCGCGCAACAACAAATTCGCAATTTACTCTCGTACCAGAATAAAAATGATTAATTTAAAAAATGTTATTTTATTATTTTTTAATTTATATTATTTTTGTTAATAAATAATGATTAAGTATATTATAATACAATGAATACAACATATGTACGTAAATATCACTTGGGAGCCGTCCATTAATTACGTAAGGATTTTGGGGGAGGGGGGAGGTATCGGAAATTTTACAGACCCTTACGTGGGGGGAGGGGAGGGTCCGATGTATTCCTTACGTAAGTATCGTAAGTAGTAAGTTGACCTTTTTTTTCGCTCTTCGCTATTTTTCATGATCTTTCTTTTTCCGGTTTTCACTGTTCTTTAGGTACGGGGGGAGGGTGTCAAAAATTACAAAAGTCGTCCTTACGTAATTAATGGACAGTCCCTGGACAGTTAGCTGTCAAATTTAAATCGCCATTTTGCTGTTCTTTATAGTGGTTATTCCATAATATCATCATTGCCCAATCTATTTTGGCCATTAACGTTATTGACCGGCCAAAGACTTAAATATTACAATCAGATGAAAATATTTACATCATATTGCCCACAGTTAACGGGCGTTGACGTCAATGGCCGGTCAATGACGTTAATGGCCAGCTTAAATGGGCATTGACGTCATTGCCCGGCCATTAACGTTAATGCTCAATTTACGTCATTGACCGTAACATATATACTATAAAATTTTCATAATAATCGTGAATTGTAGTTGATTGGCATTGTTAAAAATTTTATTGAAACTTTCATAAAATTTTCATTGTATATATCAGGGGTGGCTAACAAGTCGATCGAAGTCGATCATAGCTGCCGACAGTAGTCGTGATTCATAATTAACCGCGGAGGAAACCGCTGTGGAAATTTGTTGTACAAGTGAAGGGAAATCTCAGAAAATCTAAGGAAATTTAAGGAAATCTAAAAAATTACAGATAATCTTGCTTTTTAACTTTTTTGAAAGGAATTCATTAAGTAATGTAAAAGAAAATCCAAGAAAATTTTAGGAAATGTGAAGAAAACCGCGGAAATCCAAGAAAATGTCATAAAAAGAAATCTGGTGTATTGGGTCTGTGCTTTCCTCCTCTTCTAATAAGCTAAGAAAATATGTTCTTTCTCTACTTTTACCTTAATAAATACCATTCGAGTATGATTATTTATATGCAGGGTTCCCACTCATCTGGAAAACCTGGAAAACTTGGAAAAGTAAGGAAATTACTTCTCTTACTAGGGAAAAGAGATTTTTTTAATTTTGTCAGGGAAAAGTCAGAGAAATTAAATTATCAGCCAGGAAAAGCAATTTAATAAAAAAAATTTTTTTTTTTAAATACATTTTTTTTTTAATTTTAAAACCGAATTTCTAAATTTTAAAATTGAATTTTTTTAAATTTTGAGATTAAAAAAAATTATTAATTTTAATTTAATTTTATTAAAATTAAGATTTTTTTTACATTTTTATTTTCCGATTTTTAGAAATGTCGGGGAAATGTTTTATTTTTTGTTAGGAAAAACTTGAAAAAGCCAGGGAATTTGATTTCAAAAATTTAGTTGGAACCCTGATATGTCAATATAATATTAATATTATTATTTTATAAGATTTTAATAGGTTAGATCGCGAAATAATTTTAAGAAACATTTTCGATCGTATATGTTACGGTCAATGACGTAAATTGGGCATTGACGTCAATGGCCGAACAATGACGTTAATGGCCAAAATGGATTGGACAATGATGATATTATGGAATAACTACTATAAAGAACAACTAAATGCCGATTTAAATAATTTGACAGCTAACTGACAAGTGATATTTACGTACTATGTTGTATTCCTTGTATTATAATACAGTAGAATCCGCTTAATGTAATCACTTCGGGCCAAGGTCATTTCAATAATATTAACTGATAACTGATAACTAATAACAATTAGCGAAATTTAGAAAAAGGCGAATTTTACAAGACTTGGATTAGAACAAAATAGAAGAAAAAAAAGAAAGAAAAAGTGGCCGGTTTCCAAAAAAATGATCACAATAACCGACTGATAACATTATCCGAGATCACATTTGTAATATATCCTGGATTAAAGGATTAAATATATAAAGTACCAATTCAGGAAGAATACTATACTTATTTAATATATAAGTAAAATGTAATTGTGGATTCAACAGAAAAGTTCCAGTTAGTTATTAATAAAGTTATTGTAAACGCGTATCAATATGTTAGTATAGTTAATACATATCATTGGCGACGAGAAAAGAAGCGAACCCAAGAAAATGGCAAAAATTCAAGAATTCAATGAAGAGATTGAGGATTTTGAATCGTGGGAAGAAAGACTGAGATATCACCTATTAGCGAATGATGTCAAAGAAGAAATGCAGGCCGCGCACCTCATTGCATGTATGGGTCCAAAAACGTATAAAGTATTAAAAAATGCGTTATACCCAGAACAGCCAGGAAGGAAAACGTATGCGGCGTTAGTTTTACTACTGCAAGAAAAATACAAATCAGTTACAAGTATATTTGTGAAGCGTTATAAGTTTTATAATCGTAAACAAGAAGGAAACGAGAAAACAGAGAATCAAGAACAGATGATTTGCGGTGAAGTTCAAGTCAATCAAATAGATAAAAGTCAAAGAAGCGATCAAGGTAAACCACAGTCACAATGGACACCGTCAAATAAAAGTTGTTTTCGTTGTGGAAAAAAACACGACCCTACAAAGTGTCCAGCCATAGATTGGGAATGTGTCGGTTGTAAGAAGAAAGGGCACACAAAATATGTATGCAAAAACGCAAGGAACGTAGCGAATGTCGGAAAAGAACAGGAGGAACAAGTGGTCACAAGCGATAAAGTTAAGATCTTAGAAGAAGCAAGAGTCAATGTAGGTATCAATGATAAATGTTACGAAGAATTGACGTTAGTTCCGATTGATTACGAGAATAAGTGTTCGCCTTTATTGGAAGAAATTGTATTGGGAAGAAATTGGTTACCCATTATAAAACCAGGGTAGTAGATTAACTATGAGAGTTCTACATCAATTTCTTATGGGAATTAACATGGGAAGATTTTAACTGCACTTACTTCCGGTCTCTGACGTCACAGCATTGTTTTAAGTATTTCACCAACATTTAATGTTGGTTTTAATGACGTCACAACGTATAGAACAATGACATCCTATTCTATAACAATAGGCATTGTTTCCAATCAATTGTTTAAGCATTTCGAAGACAATTACTTCCGGTTTGCTGAAGGTAGGTTCCTATTGTTCACAGGGAGACGCTTAGGCCTTTTTGGCAATGGTTGTGGTTTAGGCCCTTTTGGCAGGGGGCGTGAGTTAGGTCCTTTTGGCAACGGGGTGTGGTTTAAGCCCTTTTGGCAGGGGTTGTGACTTAGGCCCTTTTGGCAGCGGGGTGTGGTTTAGGCCCTTTTGGCAGGGGGCATGGCTTAGGCATTTTTGGCAGCGGGGTGTGGTTTACGCCCTTTTGGCAGGGAGCATGGCTTAGGCTTTTTTGGCAGCGGGATGTGGTTTAGGCCCTTTTGGCAGGGAGCATGGCTTAGACCTTTTTGGCAGCGGGATGTGGTTTAGGCCCTTTTGGCAACAGGGCATGGCTTAGGCCCTTTTGGCAGCGGGCTGTGGTTTAGGCCTTTTTGGCAACAGGGTGTGGGTTAGGCCTCTTTGGCAGGGGACATGACTTAGGCCCTTTTGGCAGCGGGATGTGGTTTAGGTCCTTTTGGCAATGGAGTTTGGCTTAGGCCCTTTTGGCAATGGGATTTGGCTTAAGGCCCTTTTGGCAATGGGGTGTATTTTATATGACAAATAAGTCATGCACGAGCGGGTTCCTCCGAAACCTAGATAATTTTTGAAAAATTTTATTTAATTTATTAGATTTAATATCGGTGAGTAACTAATTCCATCATTAAATAAACAAACAAGCAGTTTATTCATTAAATAAACAATTACGTAGTAAATTTTAGGGGCCCGCAAGGTAAATATTATAATTTTAGAAAAAAATTTTTATTTAATTAGATTTAATATCGATGAGTAACTAATCACATCATTAAATAAACAAACAAGCAGTTGATTCATTAAATAAACAATTATGTAGTAAATTTTAGGGGCCCGCAAGGTAAATATTATAATTTTAGAAAAAATTTATTTAAGTAGATTTGATATCGATGAGTAACATAATTACATAATTAAATAAACAAACAATTACCTAGTAGTATAAAATTTGTTAGGGCCTACAAAGTAAATACTATAAATTTTAAAGAATAAAAAATTTAACCACCCCCCCTCCAATTTAAAATTATTATAAATATATAGTTTTTTTTTTTTTTTTTTTTTTGGGGTAATATAATATTCGAGCGCGTCAAGTCAAGAAATCAAAATGTCTTTAAATAACAAGCGTAAAGCAGTTGAAAGTGAAAACAAATCAGTGAATTGTAAAAATATAAAAGTTGATGAATTGGATCAGCAGCATAGTGCAAAACCCAAAGAATTGTTATACCAAACAGCATATTATTTAAATAAATCTAAAAGCAAGAATGTTGGATTAGGTTTTGGATCCATACGAATTTAATGCAGGATTAATATTATCGAGTTCAAAAGGAATAGAAATATTTCTAACCGAATTTGAATGGAATGTTATCATTAGCAACAAGTGCCATATTGAAAATTACTTTAGTCGTAGTGATCCTCAGTTCGAATTCATATCCCAGTATATAACAGGACTAATTGTGGAACCGGCAAAGATTAATGAAGATTTGTTAATCAAAATTTCAAAGGATGAGCGTTATATTTACTTGGGGGAAGAAAGTGTAAAAGGAATATTTCAAATTGATGAAATCATTCAAGTTCGAATAGGAAATTTAAAATATTTAAATTTTAAAAATTATTTCCATGAAACTTTATATTCCTGCGTAGAATTGGGTGGCGATATCTTGGATAACGTTCGTTATATAGCACAACCGACTGACGTGAATTGCAGTCATGAAAATTTGTGCATCCTGATTGAAATCTTGGTTCTTCGACCAAATATAATTATGGAAGCGGTTCAGAAATTATTCATTTAAAGTGGTTGAAGTGAGACATACGGTTTATTCAATAGATATTCTAGGATTTAATATACCTCAATTTATACCAAAAGAACTAGCAATTTATGACGGTGAAACTATAAAACATTATCTTTTTAAATCACCATGTCTGTTTAGTGAACTGAATGATAAATTCAAATTTCAAGTGCATTGGTTAGAAAACAATCATCACGGCATACCTTTCAATTCCGGTTCAACGGATTTAAAACACTTTAGTGAAATTGTAATTCAGAAAACCGAAAAAAGCCGACGTAGTATTTTGCAAAGGACATCAAAAATTTAACTGTCTTGAACCCATTTTGGGGAGAAAAATTTTTCAACAACTTGAAGATGAGGACCACTGGGAATGCACCTTTTATCCAGAAGTCCCTCTATGTAATAATAATCATAAATTTGAAATGTTATTTTGTTCGATAAACGATACCATAAAATTATACAATAGTATAATATGTTCAAAAAAATTAATGTAATTACCTCATCAAAGATTCAATAAAAATTTTAAGAAAATGTTTATTTATTTAAGATTTTAATTTACACAAACCTACAGTTACATCATTATAATATTCTTCAATAAAAAAGAAAAATAAATGGAATAAATGGAAATCAGAGGTTCTCAAATTATATTTGTCGAGAGGTATCTTAAAGTAATTATAAAAATTCAGGGCACCCCATTTTGAGAATCACTATAGTCTAATTAATAAATATAACGTTAATTCAAGTATTTTGAATATTTTAAATATGTATCTATTTATTTATCAATATTTAGTTTCTAAACAGAATATATTTAAAATAAAAAAAAAAAAAAGAAAGAAAAAAAAAAAAAGAAAGAAAAAAAAAAAAAACGTTAGCAAGGTGTTTACATTATCATCAATAAGCTAAACAAAAAAAAAAAATAAATGAAAGACTTGAATAATGTTATTATCATCCAAGAAGTATATGAAAGAGGTTCATTTGGGTAGTGAAGCTAAAATATTATAAATTTGATTATAAATTATTAAATTCATATTAGATAATATGAATTCTATATTGATATTATCAACCATTTTAAATGGTACATTCTATATATAGCTTTCCCCAAAAATGTTTTGTATGAATATGCCTGTTTGGAGTACGAAAATGATTTAAGCGAGGCTAATAATAATTGTTCATGGAAATTAATGGATGTGACGAAAAACGTCGATATTTGTACATTTACGATCGATTTTGAAACACATGACAGTTTTAATTACAAGTTGAAATTAATCGATAATTCAGCAAAAAGTATCGAAACGAAATGGGAAAAAGTTCAAATTAATTGTAAAATACCGCACGATGATAACATTCTCATCTGTCAAAGTGTCTTTGGAACAACTACAATGTTTATTTTAGGAATCTGTGTATATTATTATTATTTAAAGAAACTCAATATAATTAAAAAAAACCTATGACATCGATTGTAACTAATACTTACATTACAATGAGATTTCCATTTGTATACAAGTATACTCAAAGAAATACAAAACTACTAATTTAATAAATATGTTTTATTTATTTAAGAAAAAAAAATTAATTTTACATTGGATTAATAACACCTGTAAACGGATTACAATAAATTATATACAGAGCTGATTTCTATACTTAATACTCAACATAGGCTCTTCAGCTTGCTCGTTTTGTTTTGACATGGCAATAACGAATATCGGTTCTTATTTAAACATTGGAAAATTTAAAAACAGTTCAGTTTTCTCATATGGGACAGCATAATGCAATAGATTCATTACATCTCTGATAAACTTATTATAAAATACCTAAACAATTGATCAGAGACAATACTAATTTTATAATCTTGTTTAAACAAGATGGGTTAAATTTAAAAAATGTATACGAATATACGATGATCACGTGGGTAACAAATTTCATTCACTTTTCTAAAATGGTATGAAGTACACAAAAACGAAGAATTTAATATGCCAAGTTCTTTAATGGCTTTAGAGGTCTGTACCATAGCCTCTGCTTGTAACAAGATAATTTTCTGAAATCAAATTCAATAGGCAAAATTCTTCAAGGTGGTTATAGAAATATTGATAATCAGTCGGTAAGTGATACGCAGTGGCTGTTGTGGGAAGAACATACAAGAATAGTGTAAATAGCTCATTCAACCAAACAAACAGAAGTCAGATTGGGTGGTTTTAAGGCTGATGGCTACTGTGAAAGTACAATTCAGGTGTTTGAGTTTCACGGATGCTATTTTCACAGTAATCCTTTATATCACAAGTATGATAGAGACACCCCGCTACTCGATAATCTATCTGATACCCTAAATCTAAGGTACGAATCAACAATTACAAATACCTAAAGATTAAGGTTACTGGATTATGATGTGATTGAAATGCGAGAATGCGAATTTAAAGGTCAATTAAATCAAGATATAGTGAGGTATACAGAAAACTATCCTCTTATCAAGCTATTACCTCTGAATCCTCGAGATGCGTCTTATGGAGATAGAACAGGAAACACAAAGGCTCATTACAAGATAAAAGAAAGCAAAAAAAATTAAATATACAGACATTTGCGCACTTTATCCTTGGGTGTGTAAATACAGTAAATTTCCTATAGGCCACCACCGCGTATATGTGGGAGAAGAATGTCCAGAATTATCTAAGGATATTGACAGTATAATAATATGTAAAATATTATCTCCTCAAGACCTGTATCGCCCTATGTTACCCAGCAAAATTAGCAATAAACTTATATTTTCATTACGTAGAGTGTGCGCAGAGATACAAAATAATAACGCGTGCAAAGAGAGTGTTGGAGATAGGTTTCTAGGAGGTACTCGGGTTATCGACGAGGTGTTAAAAGTTATAGAAAACGGTTACACAATGTTAGAAGTACATGAAATTTGGTGTTAAAATGTGGAAAATACGATAAGAATAACCGAACTGGTGATTTCTTTACTTCAATAATGAAAAAGTTTATAAAAAATAAAACAACAGGCTAACCTGAAAACAAAGAGCTATATGTTGAACATTTTTTTAAGCACGAAGGCATTCAGTTAGAATTTGAAGAAATCATAGAAAATTCAGGATTACGAGCACTGACGAAATCAATGCTACACTCATTTTGAGGATAAACTGGGATAAAGGCAAAATCAACCTAAAACAAAAAATCATAAACAGTCCATCAGAATTTATTAATATAATGACAGATCCTACTTACATAGTGAACATTATTTTACCCATTAACGATAATACATTTGTAGTTAATTGTGAACATAGCGAAGAAACCTACGAGTTACATATTATTATCAACAGTAAACGTTTGCCTGGCCGCCTACACGACATGCAACACAAGCCAGGTTAAAATTGTATTCCAACATAGAGATGCTGGGCGACCGACAGGGTTTTATATTACATATAAGAATATTACATTTTATCAAATAAAAGTATGCAAAATTTGGAGCTATGATATTGAGACATGTTGTGGGAGCTGTTCGATCTTTAAGGTGCTTGACCAAATTTACAAAACATCAATCATTCAGGGCGAACTTCAGTATTAAGACACATTGTGCGCTTCTTTAAAACAGTTTTTACAAAACGTTTTATTACAAGCTTCGCAAATCCATATATACTTGGCGGTTTTTCTATTAGCCTCCGATTTACCATAAAGAGCAGCCTCCTTCTGGTAACACATGAAACAACGTCTTTTAACAGACCCCCTTATCAGATGATGCTTTTCAGCCTCTTTAACACCACCTTTACCGTTAACACTACCGAGGTCTTTGCTATCACTAGCGGTGTCTTTGCTATCACTACCGGTGTCTTTACTATCTTCATCATGAGAGATGCAAGTCTCACTTTCTTGCTTATTTATATATTCTTTTTCTACATCAGGTATAATGTAGGTATGTGTTTCTAAATTTTCTTGATTATTTTCAAATATAGGCGATTTCAATATTCTTTTATATATCCTTTTTACATTAGGTATGCTGTAGGTGAATGTATTTTCTTGTTTATTTTTAATCATAGGTGATTTGATTATTCTTTTATATACCTCTTTCACATTAGGGTTAATGTAGGGGTACGCATTTTTATGTTTATATTCAAATACAGAAGGCCTTTTTCTTCTTCTTCTTCTTCTTCTTCCATATATCTGTTCTATTGTAGAATTATCAGTATCTTGAATACAGTATTTGGTAGTGTAAGAACTTAGAAAGTGATACTTTTGATTGTCACCTATTACAATACCCATGATAAATACAGAAGATCTTATCAGAGAATGGTATATTTTATAACATGACCCTCTATATAAACTCGCACTATTATACCCTAACCGACCCTAGCACACAATTTAACAGGTCTGTTCTCTGTGTAAATAAAAAAAACATGTAAATAAAGAACAATCATTTCACTATTTTAAGTACATACTTAATATCTTAAGAATTAACAGTTAAGGTTAAATTTTACATATGCTTAACATGGGAGTACATACAACTTCCAAGTCACGAGGTGTTTTGTTGACGGTACGTGTACTCTGATATAGTCTTAGTAACAGCGGCACCACAGGTGCGGCATCCCAGTCGAGGGGGATTGACTTCAGGCATACAATCCAACAGTTATGCCCTAAATATGAACAGGGCTGTTTATAGTTACCCTAACATGCCCTAAATATGAACAGGGCTGTTCATAGTTACCCTAACATGCCCTAAATATGAACAGGGCTGTTCATAGTTACCCTAACATGCCCTAAATATGAACAGGGCTGTTCATAGTTACCCTAACATGCCCTAAATATGAACAGGGCTGTTCATAGTTACCCTAACATGCCCTAAATATGAACAGGGCTGTTCATAGTTACCCTAACATGCCCTAAATATGAACAGGTCTGTTCATAGCTACCCTAACATGCCCTAAATATGAACAGGGCTGTTCATAGTTACCCTAACATGCCCTAAATATGAACAGGGCATGTTAGGGTAACTATGAACAGACCTGTACATATTTAGGGCATGTTAGGGTAACTATAAACAGCCCTGTACATATTTAGGGCATGTTAGGGTAACTATGAACAGCCCTGTTCATATTTAGGGCATGTTAGGGTAACTATGAACAGCCCTGTTCATATTTAGGGCATGTTAGGGTAACTATGAACAGCCCTGTTCATATTTAGGGCATGTTAGGGTAACTATGAACAGACCTGTTCATATTTAGGGCATGTTAGGGTAACTATGAACAGCCCTGTTCATATTTAGGGCATGTTAGGGTAACTATGAACAGCCCTGTTCATATTTAGGGCATGTTAGGGTAACTATGAACAGCCCTGTTCATATTTAGGGCATGTTAGGGTAGCTATGAACAGACCTGTTCATATTTAGGGCATGTTAGGGTAACTATGAACAGCCCTGTTCATATTTAGGGCATGTTAGGGTAACTATGAACAGACCTGTACATATTTAGGGCATGTTAGGGTAACTATAAACAGCCCTGTACATATTTAGGGCATGTTAGGGTAACTATGAACAGCCCTGTTCATATTTAGGGCATGTTAGGGTAACTATGAACAGCCCTGTTCATATTTAGGGCATGTTAGGGTAACTATGAACAGCCCTGTTCATATTTAGGGCATGTTAGGGTAACTATGAACAGACCTGTTCATATTTAGGGCATAACTGTTGGATTGTATGCCTGAAGTCAATCCCCCTCGACTGGGATGCCGCACCTGTGGTGCCGCTGTTACTAAGACTATATCAGAGTACACGTACCGTCAACAAAACACCTCGTGACTTGGAAGTTGTATGTACTCCCATGTTAAGCATATGTAAAATTTAACCTTAACTGTTAATTCTTAAGATATTAAGTATGTACTTAAAATAGTGAAATGATTGTTCTTTATTTACATGTTTTTTTTATTTACACAGAGAACAGACCTGTTAAATTGTGTGCTAGGGTCGGTTAGGGTATAATAGTGCGAGTTTATATAGAGGGTCATGTTATAAAATATACCATTCTCTGATAAGATCTTCTGTATTTATCATGGGTATTGTAATAGGTGACAATCAAAAGTATCACTTTCTAAGTTCTTACACTACCAAATACTGTATTCAAGATACTGATAATTCTACAATAGAACAGATATATGGAAGAAGAAGAAGAAGAAGAAGAAAAAGGCCTTCTGTATTTGAATATAAACATAAAAATGCGTACCCCTACATTAACCCTAATGTGAAAGAGGTATATAAAAGAATAATCAAATCACCTATGATTAAAAATAAACAAGAAAATACATTCACCTACAGCATACCTAATGTAAAAAGGATATATAAAAGAATATTGAAATCGCCTATATTTGAAAATAATCAAGAAAATTTAGAAACACATACCTACATTATACCTGATGTAGAAAAAGAATATATAAATAAGCAAGAAAGTGAGACTTGCATCTCTCATGATGAAGATAGTAAAGACACCGGTAGTGATAGCAAAGACACCGCTAGTGATAGCAAAGACCTCGGTAGTGTTAACGGTAAAGGTGGTGTTAAAGAGGCTGAAAAGCATCATCTGATAAGGGGGTCTGTTAAAAGACGTTGTTTCATGTGTTACCAGAAGGAGGCTGCTCTTTATGGTAAATCGGAGGCTAATAGAAAAACCGCCAAGTATATATGGATTTGCGAAGCTTGTAATAAAACGTTTTGTAAAAACTGTTTTAAAGAAGCGCACAATGTGTCTTAATACTGAAGTTCGCCCTGAATGATTGATGTTTTGTAAATTTGGTCAAGCACCTTAAAGATCGAACAGCTCCCACAACATGTCTCAATATCATAGCTCCAAATTTTGCATACTTTTATTTGATAAAATGTAATATTCTTATATGTAATATAAAACCCTGTCGGTCGCCCAGCATCTCTATGTTGGAATACAATTTTAACCTGGCTTGTGTTGCATGTCGTGTAGGCGGCCAGGCAAACGTTTACTGTTGATAATAATATGTAACTCGTAGGTTTCTTCGCTATGTTCACAATTAACTACAAATGTATTATCGTTAATGGGTAAAATAATGTTCACTATGTAAGTAGGATCTGTCATTATATTAATAAATTCTGATGGACTGTTTATGATTTTTTGTTTTAGGTTGATTTTGCCTTTATCCCAGTTTATCCTCAAAATGAGTGTAGCATTGATTTCGTCAGTGCTCGTAATCCTGAATTTTCTATGATTTCTTCAAATTCTAACTGAATGCCTTCGTGCTTAAAAAAATGTTCAACATATAGCTCTTTGTTTTCAGGTTAGCCTGTTGTTTTATTTTTTATAAACTTTTTCATTATTGAAGTAAAGAAATCACCAGTTCGGTTATTCTTATCGTATTTTCCACATTTTAACACCAAATTTCATGTACTTCTAACATTGTGTAACCGTTTTCTATAACTTTTAACACCTCGTCGATAACCCGAGTACCTCCTAGAAACCTATCTCCAACACTCTCTTTGCACGCGTTATTATTTTGTATCTCTGCGCACACTCTACGTAATGAAAATATAAGTTTATTGCTAATTTTGCTGGGTAACATAGGGCGATACAGGTCTTGAGGAGATAATATTTTACATATTATTATACTGTCAATATCCTTAGATAATTCTGGACATTCTTCTCCCACATATACGCGGTGGTGGCCTATAGGAAATTTACTGTATTTACACACCCAAGGATAAAGTGCGCAAATGTCTGTATATTTAATTTTTTTTGCTTTCTTTTATCTTGTAATGAGCCTTTGTGTTTCCTGTTCTATCTCCATAAGACGCATCTCGAGGATTCAGAGGTAATAGCTTGATAAGAGGATAGTTTTCTGTATACCTCACTATATCTTGATTTAATTGACCTTTAAATTCGCATTCTCGCATTTCAATCACATCATAATCCAGTAACCTTAATCTTTAGGTATTTGTAATTGTTGATTCGTACCTTAGATTTAGGGTATCAGATAGATTATCGAGTAGCGGGGTGTCTCTATCATACTTGTGATATAAAGGATTACTGTGAAAATAGCATCCGTGAAACTCAAACACCTGAATTGTACTTTCACAGTAGCCATCAGCCTTAAAACCACCCAATCTGACTTCTGTTTGTTTGGTTGAATGAGCTATTTACACTATTCTTGTATGTTCTTCCCACAACAGCCACTGCGTATCACTTACCGACTGATTATCAATATTTCTATAACCACCTTGAAGAATTTTGCCTATTGAATTTGATTTCAGAAAATTATCTTGTTACAAGCAGAGGCTATGGTACAGACCTCTAAAGCCATTAAAGAACTTGGCATATTAAATTCTTCGTTTTTGTGTACTTCATACCATTTTAGAAAAGTGAATGAAATTTGTTACCCACGTGATCATCGTATATTCGTATACATTTTTTAAATTTAACCCATCTTGTTTAAACAAGATTATAAAATTAGTATTGTCTCTGATCAATTGTTTAGGTATTTTATAATAAGTTTATCAGAGATGTAATGAATCTATTGCATTATGCTGTCCCATATGAGAAAACTGAACTGTTTTTAAATTTTCCAATGTTTAAATAAGAACCGATATTCGTTATTGCCATGTCAAAACAAAACGAGCAAGCTGAAGAGCCTATGTTGAGTATTAAGTATAGAAATCAGCTCTGTATATAATTTATTGTAATCCGTTTACAGGTGTTATTAATCCAATGTAAAATTAATTTTTTTTTCTTAAATAAATAAAACATATTTATTAAATTAGTAGTTTTGTATTTCTTTGAGTATACTTGTATACAAATGGAAATCTCATTGTAATGTAAGTATTAGTTACAATCGATGTCATAGGTTTTTTTTAATTATATTGAGTTTCTTTAAATAATAATAATATACACAGATTCCTAAAATAAACATTGTAGTTGTTCCAAAGACACTTTGACAGATGAGAATGTTATCATCGTGCGGTATTTTACAATTAATTTGAACTTTTTCCCATTTCGTTTCGATACTTTTTGCTGAATTATCGATTAATTTCAACTTGTAATTAAAACTGTCATGTGTTTCAAAATCGATCGTAAATGTACAAATATCGACGTTTTTCGTCACATCCATTAATTTCCATGAACAATTATTATTAGCCTCGCTTAAATCATTTTCGTACTCCAAACAGGCATATTCATACAAAACATTTTTGGGGAAAGCTATATATAGAATGTACCATTTAAAATGGTTGATAATATCAATATAGAATTCATATTATCTAATATGAATTTAATAATTTATAATCAAATTTATAATATTTTAGCTTCACTACCCAAATGAACCTCTTTCATATACTTCTTGGATGATAATAACATTATTCAAGTCTTTCATTTATTTTTTTTTTTTGTTTAGCTTATTGATGATAATGTAAACACCTTGCTAACGTTTTTTTTTTTTTTCTTTCTTTTTTTTTTTTTCTTTCTTTTTTTTTTTTTTATTTTAAATATATTCTGTTTAGAAACTAAATATTGATAAATAAATAGATACATATTTAAAATATTCAAAATACTTGAATTAACGTTATATTTATTAATTAGACTATAGTGATTCTCAAAATGGGGTGCCCTGAATTTTTATAATTACTTTAAGATACCTCTCGACAAATATAATTTGAGAACCTCTGATTTCCATTTATTCCATTTATTTTTCTTTTTTATTGAAGAATATTATAATGATGTAACTGTAGGTTTGTGTAAATTAAAATCTTAAATAAATAAACATTTTCTTAAAATTTTTATTGAATCTTTGATGAGGTAATTACATTAATTTTTTTGAACATATTATACTATTGTATAATTTTATGGTATCGTTTATCGAACAAAATAACATTTCAAATTTATGATTATTATTACATAGAGGGACTTCTGGATAAAAGGTGCATTCCCAGTGGTCCTCATCTTCAAGTTGTTGAAAAATTTTTCTCCCCAAAATGGGTTCAAGACAGTTAAATTTTTGATGTCCTTTGCAAAATACTACGTCGGCTTTTTTCGGTTTTCTGAATTACAATTTCACTAAAGTGTTTTAAATCCGTTGAACCGGAATTGAAAGGTATGCCGTGATGATTGTTTTCTAACCAATGCACTTGAAATTTGAATTTATCATTCAGTTCACTAAACAGACATGGTGATTTAAAAAGATAATGTTTTATAGTTTCACCGTCATAAATTGCTAGTTCTTTTGGTATAAATTGAGGTATATTAAATCCTAGAATATCTATTGAATAAACCGTATGTCTCACTTCAACCACTTTAAATGAATAATTTCTGAACCGCTTCCATAATTATATTTGGTCGAAGAACCAAGATTTCAATCAGGATGCACAAATTTTCATGACTGCAATTCACGTCAGTCGGTTGTGCTATATAACGAACGTTATCCAAGATATCGCCACCCAATTCTACGCAGGAATATAAAGTTTCATGGAAATAATTTTTAAAATTTAAATATTTTAAATTTCCTATTCGAACTTGAATGATTTCATCAATTTGAAATATTCCTTTTACACTTTCTTCCCCCAAGTAAATATAACGCTCATCCTTTGAAATTTTGATTAACAAATCTTCATTAATCTTTGCCGGTTCCACAATTAGTCCTGTTATATACTGGGATATGAATTCGAACTGAGGATCACTACGACTAAAGTAATTTTCAATATGGCACTTGTTGCTAATGATAACATTCCATTCAAATTCGGTTAGAAATATTTCTATTCCTTTTGAACTCGATAATATTAATCCTGCATTAAATTCGTATGGATCCAAAACCTAATCCAACATTCTTGCTTTTAGATTTATTTAAATAATATGCTGTTTGGTATAACAATTCTTTGGGTTTTGCACTATGCTGCTGATCCAATTCATCAACTTTTATATTTTTACAATTCACTGATTTGTTTTCACTTTCAACTGCTTTACGCTTGTTATTTAAAGACATTTTGATTTCTTGACTTGACGCGCTCGAATATTATATTACCCCAAAAAAAAAAAAAAAAAAAAAACTATATATTTATAATAATTTTAAATTGGAGGGGGGGTGGTTAAATTTTTTATTCTTTAAAATTTATAGTATTTACTTTGTAGGCCCTAACAAATTTTATACTACTAGGTAATTGTTTGTTTATTTAATTATGTAATTATGTTACTCATCGATATCAAATCTACTTAAATAAATTTTTTCTAAAATTATAATATTTACCTTGCGGGCCCCTAAAATTTACTACATAATTGTTTATTTAATGAATCAACTGCTTGTTTGTTTATTTAATGATGTGATTAGTTACTCATCGATATTAAATCTAATTAAATAAAAATTTTTTTCTAAAATTATAATATTTACCTTGCGGGCCCCTAAAATTTACTACGTAATTGTTTATTTAATGAATAAACTGCTTGTTTGTTTATTTAATGATGGAATTAGTTACTCACCGATATTAAATCTAATAAATTAAATAAAATTTTTCAAAAATTATCTAGGTTTCGGAGGAACCCGCTCGTGCATGACTTATTTGTCATATAAAATACACCCCATTGCCAAAAGGGCCTTAAGCCAAATCCCATTGCCAAAAGGGCCTAAGCCAAACTCCATTGCCAAAAGGACCTAAACCACATCCCGCTGCCAAAAGGGCCTAAGTCATGTCCCCTGCCAAAGAGGCCTAACCCACACCCTGTTGCCAAAAAGGCCTAAACCACAGCCCGCTGCCAAAAGGGCCTAAGCCATGCCCTGTTGCCAAAAGGGCCTAAACCACATCCCGCTGCCAAAAAGGTCTAAGCCATGCTCCCTGCCAAAAGGGCCTAAACCACATCCCGCTGCCAAAAAAGCCTAAGCCATGCTCCCTGCCAAAAGGGCGTAAACCACACCCCGCTGCCAAAAATGCCTAAGCCATGCCCCCTGCCAAAAGGGCCTAAACCACACCCCGCTGCCAAAAGGGCCTAAGTCACAACCCCTGCCAAAAGGGCTTAAACCACACCCCGTTGCCAAAAGGACCTAACTCACGCCCCCTGCCAAAAGGGCCTAAACCACAACCATTGCCAAAAAGGCCTAAGCGTCTCCCTGTGAACAATAGGAACCTACCTTCAGCAAACCGGAAGTAATTGTCTTCGAAATGCTTAAACAATTGATTGGAAACAATGCCTATTGTTATAGAATAGGATGTCATTGTTCTATACGTTGTGACGTCATTAAAACCAACATTAAATGTTGGTGAAATACTTAAAACAATGCTGTGACGTCAGAGACCGGAAGTAAGTGCAGTTAAAATCTTCCCATGTTAATTCCCATAAGAAATTGATGTAGAACTCTCATAGTTAATCTACTCAGGGTGGCAAAAAAAGTTGAGGGAACACATCACAGAAGACGAAGGAATTAACCTAAGCGAAATCGTGGTTAACAAAAATAATGAATGTTTAAGTAAAGAATTAATGAAATCTTTCCCTAGTGTTTTCGATGAAAACATGGAACTTCCGATCAAGGGGTTTACAGCCAGCATTAGAATAGAAGAAGACGTAAAACCGGTATTTCACAGGGCGTATGAGATGCCTTACGCACTGAAAGCGAGAGTTGAAGAAGAACGGAATCGTTTAAGTCATGGTCAGGCTAAAACCTTAGTTAAAGTAGAATATAGTAACTGGGCAAGTCCCATAGTGGTCGTACCAAAAAAAGATTCGACACGCGGAAGAAACGATAGACGAGATCAAGATAGAAATGTGAGAGGCGGTGATCGACGTGGCGATTGAGATCGAAGAGGTGGTGGTAACTTTCGAAGAGAACGTTTACCGGCAACCACGAAAAGTAATAGTGTCATTAAAGAAAGGGGCGTATTTCGTTATCGAAAACTTGCTAGAAGCAAGTCAAGAAGTGCAACTCCGATTCATTGGAGAAAAGAAGATTCGAGAGTAAGTAAATTGTGTGACAACGAAAAAGTGGAGGCAACTCGAAAACAAAAGGAAGAGGAGAGGAAATGGAACAAAGATAAAATAAGATCAGACAAAGGCAGGGATTTGGATGACAGTTACAACTCAGGTAAAGAAAATGATCGAAGTAAAATTGATTATAATGCGCTCGATTACGAACAAGAAAACCAATCGGACGAGGAACGAGACGTCTCGAAAAAGCAGTTACCGAGTTTGGTTCAGTACCCCCTACCTGGAAGTTTGAATCCGATCGAAAAGAGTAATAAACGTGAAAATGGTGCTGAAATCGAAAATGGCAAGAACAAAGACCCAGACCATTTAGTTCAAAACGAGCGAACGAAAGTATTAGCGATGCCGTTGGGTGTTCAAATTAAAACTGGAGAAAATCCGGCTACGGCCGATATCGAAATAAGTGGTTACGAGAAGAAACAACAAAGAGGTGAGGATCATTTGAACAACGCCGAGCTTGTTTCGAAAGGAAAGCAACAAGTAAACTTGAAACTAATGAAAATGGCCGATCAGGGTTGTATGCACTCACTGGACGATTTGGGCGGGAATATGAATAAAAGTGGAAGAGAAAATCGTAATAATAACAAGCGTAGCGAACGTAACAAGTTTGAAATAGAAAAAGCAATACCGCGAACTGTACAGCGACTTTCAGAAAGCGAAATAAAAGAAAATCTGGCACACTTCTTGTTCGCTAATCAAAACACCCCAAACACAGTAATAGGAATCTGCTCATCCGAGAGTGTTTTAAGAATGAAACCCAAAGTTAAGTTTGATGTGATCAAACCACCGTTTAATGGACAAACCAGTAGTAGCGTAACCAAAAAGGAAAAGATAGAAACAGTCAGAAAGACAAAACTATATAGTAATGGGGAATCCGTATTTGTTAAAATCAAAAATGATCGTAATAGCGTGAAATGGGAGAAAGGACAGATTGTAAGAGTAATAAGTTTCAACACTTATCTGGTGTTAAGGAATGGTGCAATAACACATGTGCATAAGGACATGTTAAGAAGTGCACCTGCCGAAAGTACGGAAATAATTAGTAAAGAAGAAAATATACTACCAACTGTCAGGACACCACGAGTTCAAGAAAATTTAGAGAGTTTATTTAAATTTACCTAGTTTAGAAAGAACACAAAAGGAAATGATGACACCAACAATTGATGACAACACAGGTAAGGAAGCCATCAATATAGAACGCACCAGAAATTCACAACAGCAAGAAGAACATCACGAAAGTCAAAGAAGTCCAACAGTAGTCAATGTAAGAAGGTCAAATCGAATATCGCGTCCTCCCGAACGGTATGGTACGGTACAACATTTAAAGGGGAGAAATGTAATATATCCTGGATTAAAGGATTAAATATATAAAGTACCAATTCAGGAAGAATACTATATTTAATATATAAGTAAAATGTAATTGTGGATTCAACAGAAAAGTTCCAGTTAATTATTAATAAAGTTATTGTAAACGCGTATCAATATGTTAGTATAGTTAATACATATCAACATTAGGCGGATTCTACTGTATAATATATTAATAATTTATTAACAAAAAAATAAAAATTAAAAAATAATGAAATAAAATTTTTTAAATTAATAATTTTTTTCTGTTACGGGAATGACCCATGGTATTGAAAATTTTAAATTTGTTTGCTGGCGCGACACGCACATTTAGTATTTTTACATCCACAATTGCAATGACAACGCTTGTAACCCTGACCTCCTAAAACACTGCTTTGAGCTGCTGCTTGTGTAAGAGTAATCTCATTTTCTTTGGTCGTATCACTAATATTTTCTAACAAATATACTTTTCAGTATTCCTTAATAAATAGTATTAATTGCAAATGGCACATTTAATATACTACTTTCAGATGGAATCTATAGAATAATAGTTTCATCATTGCCCACCCTGTGTTGGGCACTGACGTCATTGGCCGGACAATGATGTAAAAACCACACATGAAATTTTAAATGTCAACATCATCCGAAATGCATGGTCATTAATATCAATGGCCGGTCAATGACGTCAATGCCCAACTGAGGTGGCATTAACGTTAATGCCCGAATTGTCATCATTGACCGTAACATATATACAATGAAGTTAGCCACCCCTGGTATATATGACACTTTTTGGTTCAGTATAACAAAAGTACACATCTCAACGCTAAATAATATCGTTGATAGGAGATAATATAAAATTCAAAAATTTTAGCCAGTAATAGTACTACTCTATCATAGTATTTTAAACAATTTTATTTTTTCTCTATCTTGATAGGACGAATAGGAGTTGAAATATTCCAGTTGCAGTAAATCCTTAGAATTGCAAAAAAATGCCCCACCATGTAAAGGCAATATGGCCCCCACACAAAAACAAAAAATAATAAAATTGAAATAATGATCATTTAATACTATTATCATTAATACTGATTTTACAAAATAATCAATTATTTTTGAAAAGATCAAGCGACAAGATTGAACCACTTGGTATAGAATGACCTCTGGATTCCTGGATAATATAGCCAGTACTGCGGTGATTCGGGCTTCAAACCTCTTTAACCCTCTCCCATTTAATTTTGGACTGTACAAAACGAAAAAATAAAATTAAAAAAGTTTGTTTAGTAGGTACCTATTAATTATTATTCTTTATGGAAGACGATACATTTTCATTTTGATTGACAAGCGGAAAGTGTGAATTCATAAGCAACGAAGTACCGAGTGATTTACTTTTTATTAAATTTTATTGCCTCGTATAAAATTCAATTTTTTCTATAGCAGATGTTTTTAAAGCCTTGAAAGTAAATGTAACGTTAATTAAATATAATAATTTATTATTTTATTAAGTGTTCTTATACGTAAAAAGTTTGCTCGTACGCTCAGGCGCGTCAATAGCAAATAATACTTTTCTATTATTATGCATGCGTCGAAAACGATAGTATGTAGTACCAAACTTGAGAATTTAAAGAGCACAACATTCAGGAATGCTCGTTAATTTCTAATATTGTTTGTCCTGGAAACGTCGAAAAATTTAAAGAAAGAAGTACCTATTACATTTTTCTAAATAAAAAATAAAAAATTTTAGTTTTGGATAAAATATAATGGAAAGGATTTTCAAATGTTATGATAATAATAAATAATTAGTGATTTCCTCATTAAAATTTTAGTCCATTAATTTGACCTGTTGTTCATATCATTGGATTAATTCTAGACAATTAATTATTATTTTTCATGGTTTTTTTGTATATTATGGAAATTTTTTTATATTGTTTGTTCAAAGCAAATTATTAAGGAATCAAACAAACTGTTTTTTGTAATAACTTTTTGAGAAACAAAATCTGGAATGAATGCTTTTCATTATAATGGCGATTTTTAAGTGTGGGCTGTAAAGTAAAAACTGCGAACATTCATTGCTACATACTGGGTTTTTTCAAGTCAGCGCCACCGTTTCTAGTTTATTAGTTTTAAATTTTTTATTCGGTGATTTTTCTTTTGGTACTGTGGAAAGCTTTTTCTTTAAATGAGAGATATTATTAACATTATTTATCCATTTGTTTCATTTGTGTATAAAAATTTGGTTCAAATCTAAGGACACTAGTATAATAAGTTGCCCGGCGTAACTTGCTCGGAGTTTTATAGAATTTAAAATACACATAAATATAGAAAATGCTGAAAATATAATTACTTATCGAAACTTAGAAGTTGATGTATTAATGTAATGAAATTAAATTTTTGTTAACTTTTGCATAATTAAGAATTGAGCGATAGATTCCTAGTTTCTGGCTTATTAGCCGTTCTCAGTACCGCATACACACATCCGCGTACTCAGCGGCTGCAGTCTTTATGTATGTTTAGAAACAATACTTTGCCCTTTTATAATTAAGAGCATAATTAAGAGTTAAAACGTGTATGCAGTACTGAGGACGGTTAATAAGCCAGAAAAACGTTGCTTATCGCTCATTAATTATGCAAAAGTTATTATTTTATAGAGAACTTTTATAATATTAAAATTTTATTTTTTTTTAATTTATTAAAATTTAACAAAATAGTCACATAAAAATTCAATTAAAAATTAATGACTGAATTACTAAGTAACCGAGTTATGAACTTTCAAAATGTTTATTATATTACGAGTAAGTATACTACGTATGGTGCTATTTGATACTCCTACGAAAATTACGTGACTTACCTATCCCATTTAGTCCCCCATTTAGTTTGATCACAAAAGTTGATAAAGCTTCTTTTTAATTGCTCTGAGTAAAATTTAGTGCTATAATACGTAAGTACTTACGAAAAAGCTTTGCGAAGTTAAATGCAGGGAAGAAAACGCCACGAACAGGAAAATTGACGTTAATGGTTAGGGAAATATTCACAATAGTTTACTAGATACTAGATTGTTTTATTATTAGGAATGAAAATCAAACTTTTCTTAGAAAGCAAGTTTTACATATCAAAACGAAATTAAACGTAGCCGGGCGAATGTTACTCGTCTTATAGGCGCGACGTTCAGGCTCAACCATAGGGGGGGGGGGGTTCGGGGATTTGTCTCCGGGGCCCGGGATCCGTCAAGGGCCCGGAACACCCGGACAAATAACTAAATACATTTGTATGGCTATCATCTTAACTATTTAAGTCAAGATGACGCACTAAGGAATTTAATTAATAAGGTGGTTCCCCGTTGTCTTTCCATAGCCTACGGATCGATCATGGGCTCTAGATCACAGCAGTGTAGTCGGCATGACCAGGCTTTGATCTGTCGACTTAGTATGTTAATGTGTGCGGTTGGATTTTGTTAACTGGATTCTCAATTTAGAACTTCGTCCTTTTATTACGTTATTAACACTAATGCACTAAGTTTACCCTTAGAACTCGTAGTTTTGTTAGCAGTTAAGTAATACATTCTTTAGTAGAGTGCTAACCTTGCTAAATGCATATAGGAACATAAATCAAAATTGAGGTTTAAATCACAGCAGTATAGCCGTATTCACAAAATTTTCAATAAGCCGTTAAATTTAACAGATGATCAGTTCCGTAACTAGGGTATGGCCAATATGGCTCCGGCCATAGGCGCCGTTTGAATGAAGGCTACGAAATTAAAAAATTCAAATTAAAAATATTGTATTTAATATTTGAATAAAGATGCCGTTTAAATAAAGGCGTCAAAATTCAAAAGTCCAAATTAAAAATAGGCTATGATTAACCCTGCGGCAGTCGCGCCATTTATTTTCCTTTGAGCGGTCGCGCTGCGGTCTTTAGGTCCGCATAATGCGATATCAGTTGTTTTGTGAGATTATGTTGCAAGTCACACAAAAACTGTTAAAAGAAAACAAATTTTATTCAAAATTAAAAGTTTACTAAGGTCCGCTTTTACAATAGTCGGTTAAGTATGAGTATAACTAACCTATAGCTGCGAACCAATGAACGATAACACAATAAACAATAAACCAATCAACATCCGTATAACGTTACACCGGATAAATAATACTTAACCGACTATTGTTAAAGCGGACATAAATAAACTGTATTGATGCAACAATTTAGTAAATAAAATCGAAATTCTTCTTTAGTATTTATAATTGTTAAATAACTTTTCTGTGGCAATGCTCCAGACAAACTAATTTTTTACAGGAACCGCAAATAATTGTCCTACACACATCCATTCGATATAATGACAAATATGTAAACAATTTCAAATTTTATCAGCAGTGCGGACTTCTGTTCCCTGACGCGACTGCCGGAGGGTTAAATGAAGGCGCCTAATTTATATTTTTTTTGTTGGTAAAACTATTTAATCAGTTTTTTTAAATTTAATATATTTTAAATGAGAGTATGTATCAAAATTCGCCATTTTGCACCAAATCCAAAAAAAATTTCTGGGGAAACCCCGGACCCCTCTTGAGGGAAGGGTAAACTCTGCCCTGTGCCCTTTCCGTTAAGGCGTATTTTTCGTAGTTGGCCTTATGGGCCAAAGGTTCTAGTTACAACACTGCGAATGATTTCTATTGGCTCGATTGTACTAAGAAATGCTTTCCATTGGTTTTTCCATTTTTGGAAAATAAATACTTTGAAATTTTAAGATTAATTACTGTGGATCTAACCTATCCTAACAAATTAATTTAATGAAAATATTTCAGTATTGGAAACAAGATATAAAATCTTCGAAGCGTCGCGTTGAGAAGCAGATTAAGTTTTTTTAGTTCGATTTACAATCTAAATCCTCAAAGCATTTTTTTATTAATTCAACTGTGGATGAGAAATTTATTACTCACCAAATTAATTTAAGTTTGATACAATTTCGCCAGATTAAAAATTAATAATCAACTTAAATTGGTAATTTAATGTAAAATTTGTATATTTGTTATTAATTCTTGGAATTTTGTTAATTTATATATGCGCTTTAATGGTATCACAGCTATCAGAAGAAATCCGAAATGTCCAGCTTTGGGATTTTCAAACATTGACAACTCTAATTCAACGCCAGCGTTTTAGGAGATATCCAGCTCAATGAGAAGTATATTTAAGGTTACAAACGCAATAGGAGGCAAAATCGCCACTGAAATAGAATTAGTAAATTTTGAACACATGTTTTTGGAAAAGGAAGTATCCAGTAGGAACAATCAAGTACAACAATATTCTAAGAATAGAATGATCCAAGGGGTTTGAATACTACACGTTTTCCATCAGTAATTCAGATTTGTCAACTGATATTCAGAAATCGTTAATTGTAATTCAGATTTGTCAAATAAAATTTGACTTTATTTGAATTTGAATTTATTTTGACAATTTCTGTACATCAATTGGCAAATCTGAACTACAGTTGACTATTTCTCAATAACAATTGACAAATTTGAATTACAATTGACAATTTCTGAATATCAATTTGCAAATCTGAATTACAATTGACGTTTACTAAATAGCAGTTGACCTTTTCTGAATTGGAACTGCAGCAGGTGTAGTGTGCTACTCGATTTCTCAGGTTGTGCGGCCTGAACGTAGCACCCGTTCCTCTCTCGTAGCCAAGGGTGGGCTGGAGCCAATTTTTGAAACTCGGGGAGCCGCTTGTTAAGTATGTTAAATTTGGAATTTATCAGTTTTTTTGTGCAATTAATGTTTTGTTTTGTTATATAATATATTAAAATATATTTTACTCATTTATCAGCTCTGCAGAAAGAAAAAAAGAAAGAATTGAGAAAAGTCAGTTGTGACTAGAAACAAGGTACAAAAGGAAATCATCGTTCTATGCAGGGCCGGATTATCCAATAGGCAAACTAGGCAACTGCCTAGGGGCGCCGAGTAGCAAAGGGGCGCTCAAATTATTTTAACTCATAATGAAACTGAAAAACCTACTTAAAGACTTTAGTAAATGGATTACTAATTTTTTTTGAATTATTGGAAACTGGAATTTTAATTGAATTTTTGTCTCGTATTCTGAATGAATATGACAACCAGCAAACATCTCAAAATCTGTGCAAAAAAATAGAACTATGTTCTTATGTATGTACAATTACTATGTACTTAATTGTCCCCTTAATTAGGTGTCAATCCGGGGGTCTGGGGGCATGGAATGCCCTCCAGTGCAACCTATGCCAAATACTTCATTGGTAAATATTTTTCATCTGAATCTACGTCAATTAGATGTATTTGGTAAAAATTGCACTGGAGGGCATTCCATGCCCCCCAGACCCCCCGGATTGTCACCTACGTTTTAAATTTAAAAAGCACTGGGACAAAGCTAATGAAAATATTCGAACCCTCCTATGTTAACATTGTAAATTGCACATTTTGAATCCGTATTTTGACATATGAAAATCGCTTTTAGAAAAAAATTTTTTTAGACATTTTTTATTAAAAATTTCATTGTCTTCAATTTTGTACCTATACATTTAACAATTTTATCGCCGCGTTTTTGACTGGCAGCGACTTAAAAAAGACTCTGTAAAATACAAAGAATATTATTACCTGTATCTCAAAATCGGTGATAGAACTATGTACTATCTACTATGTATGTACAATTACTATGTACTTAATTGCCCCTTAAATTCACAAAACGTAGGTGTCAATCCGGGGGGTCTGGGTGGCATGGAATGCCCTCCAGTGCACCCTATGCCAAATATCTCATTGGTAAATATTTCTCATCTGAATCTACGTCAATTAGAGATATTTGGTAAAAAATGTACTGGAGGGCATTCCATGCCCCCCAGACCCCCCGGATTAACACCTACATTTTGAATTTAAAAAGTACTAGGGACATACAGAGGCTAACGAAAATATTAGAAACCCTCCTATGTTAACATTGTAAATTGCACATTTTGAATCCGTTTTTTGACATTTAAAAATCAATTTTACAGCAAAATTTTTTCAAAATTTTTTTGTTAAAATTTTCATTGTCTTTAATTTTGTACCTATAAAGTTTTCTATTTTGTCTTTAGGTTGTTGATGCGACCGATTATCAACTAAAACTGTTTTATAAGAAGCTTTTATTTACATTTTAATCGTTTTTATTTATGATCAGGGCCGGCCCTAGAGCCGAGTGAGGATTATTTTCGAAGTATTTATGTTAGTACTGGTACAAAGATTTTTGGGTACGTTGCTATCTACATAAAACGTCGCTAGTCATAATGAGACGCGGCACCACATTTCACGATAGGTGCATGGATTTTCTTGATTAAATATTACACCGACGCGACGCTTATTGAAAGTGAAATGAGTTTCAATTTTTATATAAACTATTTTTTTGTAAAGTTTATAATTTTGGAGATATTATTGAAAAACCATAAATGGTCACTTAAAATTCAAGATGGCGGACACTTCCGGATCTTGGAGGGATGGCCACTTTATGGACTACATACCATCCTACAAAACTTATATTTTATGTATATTTCTTATTTTTTTAAAGTTTGACCTAAACTCTTGACCTAGGGCGCCTCAAATGCTTGAACCGGTCCTGTTTATGATTGAATTTTTTGGAACCCAAAAACCAAGACTTTCATGGGTCAAACACATTAATCTAACACCCAGGGTTTATAAATTACACCAAAATTGTTGAAGAATTTAGGAATCAATTGATTTTGAAGTTTTGATTTTGCACATAAGAAGTACCCAGTTTTTCAAAATTACCTCCATTCTGTTAACAGTGCGTGTTAAATCGGAATGAATTGGGCAACTGTTAACATTATACATCATAAAATTATAAATTATAAAAAAAAAAAAAATTTTTTTTAAATAAGCAAATTTTATTTATTAAATAAAATATTTTTGATCAACTAAACATTGTTAAAATTAATTTTATTATCAATTGAAATATTTTATTTAAATTATTAAACAAAATTTATTTATTTAAAAAAAAGTATTCACTCAAAATGTTTTTTTTTCAAAGAAAATGTTTTTAACGTGTGTAACGTACAAATTTATACGATAAAAAAATTTATGCCAAAAAACAATTAGTCCTATAAACATAAAACACGCCATGGGCGGGGCCAACTTTATGGAAACAGCCAATCGAATAACCTCATTGCGTTTTTTGCCCTTTTTTTACTTTAATTTTTAGAATATCCTCAAAATTTTATCATTATATTTATAATTTATGCTTTCAACTACCATAATTTCATCAAAATTTTTTAAATTCGTAGACTGGGTTATCGTGCTATTCCCGACTTCCAGTTTAATCAGTTTTTTTGTCGGTGTGGGTTTTCTTTTGATGCTGGTTTACTTGAAGCTTTTTAAATTGCAGGGGAAGACGATCAACATTTTTCACGATCCATTTTAAATATTAAACGAGCTTCGTTAAAGTGAGTTGTCTCCAGAACAAATAAGTGTAATCAACTTAGATCGTTTGTTGCAGATGATCGATGGTGTGACCTTATTTTGACTGTTACAATAACTGATAACTCTACGTATAAATATTATTTAGATACCAAGTCCAATGCTGATAAACTTGACCTCAAAGTTGTTTTGTCAAACTCAAAAATGATGTAACAAAAGGTGTTTCTATCAGAATCTTAAACTTTTTAAACAATTCGTGTGTCAGTTTAAAAATGCTTTTTGGGGTTGCAGGTGTCGGTTGTGTTTGTTTCCTTATGTTACTTTTGAATCTCAACACTTTTTCTTTTAAGGAAGATGGATGACTTGTTCTTCAGAACAAACTCAAAAGTTTGAATCGTCAGTTAATGATTTATTTAATTAAGCATAGTTTGAAGGAATATAACATTATTTTGGTTGATAAATTATTTATAAATATGACACTAGAGAAAAATTCGATTAAACATCAATATGGACACACTTGTTTAATGTTTTTGGATCACTGACTAATCGAATCCGTTCCAAAAATGTTTGGGTCACTTCTTCATCGACGATGTCCAAACATGTTTCAGAAAACGTTTGCGGATAAATACAACTTGGTATGTCTATGTTTCGACAGCGATCCAGACTTTGCACGGTACCATTATTTTGATAAACCCAATAATTTACTCGATCCCAGCAGGCACACTTCCAAGGATTACCTTCTAAGGTGATTTGCTTAACCTTGATCCTACTTAAAACGTCACTTCCTATAAAATTAAATCGATTGGCATCGATGAAAAACTTCTGAATTCGAACATTTGTATGAAAACTATTGGAATTCAAAACACTCAAAAAATTATTGCTCAAATTTAATACTGAAAGTCTTCGTAAACCATGAAAAGCTTCGGATTGAATTTCCGTCAGCACATTATCGTTAAAATAAATTTCGGTCAAAATTGGTAAATGTTGAAAAGCACTTTTTGGGATCTTTTGGATTTTGTTATGACTAAAATCGATTCGAGTCAAAGCAACATCATTTAGAAACCAGTTTTGATTGAAAACTTGAAGACGGTTATGCGAAACGTTGACGGTTCCCAACGTGGATATTCCAGCGAAAGCTTCATTTTCAATCAAGTCGATTTCGTTGTTGTTTAACTGCAACGTTTCTAATTCCTCAATATTGTTAAAGACGTTCATTGGAATTGTTTTCAAATGGCCGTATGTCAAAGTGATTGACGCCAAATGTGGAACATTTCGGAAAGCGCCCTCTTCGATGGTTTGAGAATTGCACTCGGTGAACGACAGCACTCTTAGATTCATTAAATGTTTGACGGCATCTCTCTTTAGATGTTGAATTGGTTGTTTGTTAGCGTAGACTTCTGCTACATAAATTCGTCCTTCGTCAAAAGTTAAACGTGTAATACAACCTTCCACAGTGGCGTCAAATGGCGTACCAGTTTTGGGCACTACATGCATGTTTACACTTCCAAACGAGTCGCACTTGCAGTTTACCGAATTTAAAAATAGAATGGTGAACACCAGGATTTTCAAAACATTATTTAAAGTTAACATCATTGCGGTTGAACTAGAAGCATAACTACATGTAAGTAATCAATCACACTGGCAGTGTACTTTACGTATTTGCGGTTATTCCCCATGCAAACATATATGTGAAACCTGTTTTCTTTTATAATGCATATACAAGGTTCGATCAAAGAAATATTTTGTCGGAAACATAAAAATGGGAAATAATTGAATAAGGAAATTTTAAAATTCTTAACAAAATTCATTAATGAAATGAATGGGAATGGATTAACGAGATTCTGTTTCTTGATGAAATTCTTTTTTGGATTTTTGGAGAAAAAATTGTACTTATGTGTTAAGTTTTCACTTCGCTTCATATTCCCCAATCTATCTATCAACAGGGCTCTCCAAGAAAAAATCCTCCTCCTCCAGTCTATCCGTCTTAACAGACGCGTAGTGACTACGTCAAGTGTCCAAGCGAGCCGCAGACTGTCGTATCGTCTCGCGCCATCCTTCTCTATCGTAAGTAGATCGGACGGCATGCTCAACATCTGGAGCGCCAGGCAAACAACCGCTCAAGGACAACATAATCATAGTGCTCTTGGGAAAAATAGTGTAGTAGATTCCCCTGCCTTTCTACACCGCAGTACTTTGGCCGTTCTTACTGATACAGTTCCGCCTGAAGAAATCTATTTATGATCCATGCCAAGGTTATTCCTTTTCTGCATCACCGTAGTACTGATGGATACTGCTGATCTCCATCAGGGTTCACCATATCTGGCTATCCTCACCTAGTTTAGCCTGCAGGTCAATGCAGTTGCCCGGGGTATGGCACGTGGAGCCATAGGTGAGAATTGGGTATCCCGCGAGGACCAGTTACCAAAGACCATCTCCCGTCATCGACGCTCGATGTGACCGTCTTGGCAAAAGGTGCTACCTCTGCAGTATAACCCCTAAAATAACTAAAAAATGTGACCGGCCATAATTGTGACCGGGACATTTGGCTATAACTAAAAAAAAAAAAGGTCCTAAAATCTTAAATTAACTAAATACTCCGGTGGAGTATTCGGGGCCACATTTTTAAATCCTAAATACAGGGGTAAGTTTAATTGGTCTGTCTGCGAATTTCTCATAAAAAAAATTTTAAAAATGGAAATTATTTCAATACCGGGACATTTTGTAGATCAACCGGGACCACCAGGACAGGAGTTCCAAAAAGGGGACATGTCCTGGTGTACCGGGACAGATGGCAACCGAAATCTAGATGATCTCAAACTACTCCAAGAGGTAAAAACTTTCCTGCCGCTTCTGGCGGCCATCTTGGAAAAAAGCCTGATTTTCACTTCCCGTTGCAGCCACTAATTGAAAAGCAGTGGGAAAAGCAGCAAATACAAAATATTTTAGAAAATTAAAAAAATATTAAAACCAGGAATCTATAGAGAATTTTGAGACATGACTTTACCTTCCTGAATTTTATTGCTTTACCTATGGTTTACAATAAAATCTAAATCTAAATAAAATCGAATCTAAATCATTTCCATCTGAAATCTGAAGCGTTTTCAAAGGATTACTTTGATAAAAGGCTCCATCTCTTTGGAATGGCCTAGTCGTATTTGGTCAAAACGCTGTATCACAAAATTTGGTAATAGCTCCAAACATCAATTCCATGATGCTGAATACAACAATTATGTGAATTGATTTTCATTTGAAAATTTTATATCCAATTCAGGTAATTTTTCTACAAATATGCTGTTTTTCCAAAATTAATTTTTTTTTCTTTTTTTTAAATCCTTTATATTAGTTTCACCTTTCTGCTTGCTTGAATGAATACGTCAAAACTTAGAAAGTGAAATTTGAACCAGTTCGCGATATCCAATCGAGCTGAAATTTTGCACATAGATTCGTCCCAGGTGAATACACTTTGCCAAAAAAATTTTTCCGAATTTTCGCATATTCCGAGAAAAAAAGTTAAAAAATAGTTGTTTTATGGTTGATTAACTATAATTCAATTTTTAATCTTTTGTAAAATCGAGTATCGAGTATCCTAAATAAAGGATTTATAGTGAAAAACTTGTTTTTACGAGTTCATTTCTTACTGCTTTACCATCCAAATTTTCAACTGTTTTCGGACTCTTCGTATCTAAATCTTTACTTATGTTTTTCATAATTTTATTAAAACTCATCCAATTTTTCTTTTTATTAATTTTTAAAAATTTTTATTGTTTTTTCCTTTGCTTTCATTATCTCTTGTTTGTCTGTTTCTCTATTTTCTAAATTCATTTTTGCTAAATTTTTACCTTAGGGTCAAGAGTATGTTAGGAATGTCTATTACATTGCCCCACATTATTTACGACAATTGATATGTTCTTTTCTTGTAAAAGTACAAATCCTTCAAATTTTATTCTGCCCGACTAACTTCCAAACATTCAGTCCAAAAAATAAATTCGAAGTATTCATTTGGAACGTCAATACCCAAAATATTAAATTAACATTGAAAAACAATTAAATTAAAAATTGGATTTTGTGGATTTAATTCTTTTTAATTAGCCTGACAATTTTTAAAATTTGCATTTTTCTGATAATTTCAGTACTATTAAGTAGATGGCAGCCAGAATAAATAATATCGATTTTAGGTAAATTTGGTTGAAACCAAAAATTTGGCTTGTTTTTTCGAACTAATTGATGAGTGTGTGTGTACCTTTATTTACATTTATAAAAATTAATAATTTGACAAGAAGATCATCATTGATCATCCTAATTTGAAGGGTAGATCATAGCAATATTTAACTATTATTACCGCTTAATATAACTTGTCACTGTTCATAGTGACAATAACTTATCACTAGTGGCGTAATTAGAGGGGGCAAAGGGGCCCTTCCGGATAAAAATAATGTTTACTCTGAGGTTTTAAAATTTAAATAACTTTTAATTATTTTTATTTATTCGTTTATTATTTATTTTTTAATTTATTTTTTTTGGTTTACCACTGACGCGCATGAATGGATTAACGAGATTCTAAAAATACTTATTCTGTCCAGTGGCGTATTTACACTCTGTAACTAATCAATATATTAAATAATAGGTATACAATTATTTGTTATTTGAATATTTAAAAGTTCTGAGCGATTCTTAAATCTTTATTTCTTTTATCATAAAAGATCCTTTCTGTTTATTGGAATTAAGACCTTTCGGTCCTTTCAAGGTTTTAAGTAAGTATCCCTAGTATTTAAGGATGTTACATATAAAAGAAGAATTTCAACTATTGTTTTTGTAGTTGATATTTTCTGATCTTTTTTTTCTCATCAACTTTTTCGGTTTCAGCATTTCGACATTTATTTTTATTTTTTTTAAATTAAAATTCAGCAAGTGACCGAAATTTTAATTTAATAAATAATAATAAGCAATAATTACGAATAATTATTAATAATAATTTAATAATCATTGACTTTAACATAAATTTTATTAAAAACCCACAAGCCACAACGCATTGTGGATTTTGTAATATGCTCAGAACGCGTTGTGGATAAATTTGTTTGCTTTATTTCGATAAGTAAGCAAAGAAATGCTAATAAGTAACTTTATTCTTTTCCATATCCATATTTAAATCGTTAAGTGGCACTAGTTTCGTTTGCTCTTGGATTAAATATGATTTAAGGAAACCTAAATTTTCAAATCCGGTGGAGAAAATCAACGTCAGTCCTACCGAGAGTCAAACAACCACAAGAAAGCAATTGTTAATCCGGCAGGTATACATTAACCCCCCCCCCCACCTTCCAGTGCATCTTTTGTTTTTTATTCTTGCTTCAAAACTAGGGAATTATTAATTGCCAGAACGTGGTTTGTGTGAAAGTTGACAGAATTTATGTTAGCTTGAGAGTTCCTCCCGCTTTATTTTCAAATTTGTACCGCGATTAAGTTGTTTGAATATTCACAATATATTATCGTGTTCCAAAATCTCCACTTTGATTTTTGATATTTAATTTTGTAAATTTTTCAAAATTTTTCAAATATTTTAATTTTTTAAAAAATATTGTGAATAATTTGTAATTTCTCGCTTTCCCCGCCATCGAAGGCAATGGCGGTGCAAGAGTAGCTAGAGCCCGTAAGCAAATATACAAAACGGGCCCCGAAAAAAACAATGTATTAATTTTGAATTGCGCATATTATTTAAAAATCTCTTTTTTGGGATTTACTACCCTTTATGGTTCCGGGCCCCTAAGTATTGCTTACATTCGGTTAATGATATCACTGGCATTGCAATGGGCCCATTTTAGTGGCCTAAATGCGCGTAGGGATATCTCCCTGCCCTCCTACCTAAAATCCAGAATCCAAAAGAGTGCACTGGAAGGTATTCCATACCCCCCAGACCCCCCGGTTTACACCAATTGTTTTATGACTTAAATAATAATATTTAGAGCTTTGGAATCGGAAAGAACTGGTTTCGCTGCTAAGTCCAAAATAATTTTATTTTTGCTCATCAGGGAGTAAAAGTTTAAACATATTATTTAAATCACAGAAAAATTGGTGTAATCCGGGGGGTCTGGGGGATATGAAATAGATATGGATATAGTTTATTCTTACTTATTCTAGTTACTGATCGAAAATATAAATATTAAAATTCAAGTTATTTTTGTAATTATTATAAAAACTTGAATATTGAAAAATCAAAAATTCTCGCAAGAATAGGTTCGGATTTCGACATTTTCTATGAAAATTAAGGCAACCGACAGCAGGTTTTTAATAGTTGATGATGGTATTGATTTTGACCAAATGCTTGGGCCTAGTTTGATATTTTCTTACATTAGTCGTTTAGGGTGAATTGTTTTACTAAAAATAATAAAAACTCTAATTTAAATATATTTTCAGCATACAAACTGGGAATATATGCCAGAAACACATTTGTATAATATGAAGTATCTCAATAGGTGTTCCTGTCTAGATATCAATTTAAAAAAAAAAAACAAGTAAAAAATAAGTTTTTAGCGGTAGTACTAGATGTATTATCTTTTTTATAATAAAATATTTTCACTAAAAAAAATAAATAAAAACTTACTTTGGTAATTAGCAAATTAACAATATAAATTCCAATAACGAATATTGACAATGTTTTCATAATTAAGCCGTTTATTAAAACCGATCCGCACAATATAAACTTTCAAAATAATGTCACGCACAATAGCAGTTATTATAATTAACTCAAGGTAATTAAATATTCTGGAAACTCGCAATAGTTTTAATTGAAGATAATTAAGCTATATTTTCATTGTTATACTTGCATGGTCATGTTGATGAACAAGTTGAATATTTATGATGAACATCAGCACACATGATCCTTGGGTAAATTTTTACAAAACCTTAACCAAAGGACATCATTTTTTTCTTCTCTCATCAATATTGGCCTATTAAATCCCTTGTTACAAGTCCCTGGCAGGGACCTGTAGCAGGTGCCATTGTAGGTCCTGCCAGGGACTTATACCAAGGGATTTAATATGCCAATATTTCCAATTGCAAAAAAATCACACGTTGGTTAGACTCACTCCAAACACAATTTTGCTTGTTTACAAACCCCAGATACCCAGAACAACAACTGGATATCTATCAAAATCAACAACCGCGTTTACTCTGTACTGGGTTTTGCCGCGAAAAATGTAATAATATTTAAAAAAAATCATTACCTACTTAATTATTTATTGTACTAAAAACTAATCAAAATAATTTTGGCTAATTTTAGACGGGAGAAATGGAGGTGAAAAATCCGCTATTTCAAGATGACCCAACTCCAGCCCAAACTCCGGCTCAAAAATCGCTCGAAGGAGAAGATAAAAAGAAGTGAATATATTAATTAAATTAATTTATTTTTATGAAAAAAAATTTAATTATAGAACCTACTTATTGTTAAATAAAATTTACTAATTTATTTTTTGTTAAAAATACCTAAAATTATTGTATTTATTATATGTGTAGTTTATGAAACAAAGTAATAGGAAATAATAGTTTGTAAAATTTTAAATGAAAAATGTACCAATAAGCTGGTAGGTACCACTTGGACGAAATTCGTCAACTGTTTAAGTTTCTTACGCCACAGTAGTACCTACACCAAATGTACCTTTCTTATATACTATACATATTTACTTATTATGTAAATTTTGATTTAGTACCAGCTCGAGAAGAATTCCGAGGATCAAAGTGGTTCTCAAAATGTAGTAGGTAAAGAATATTATTTACTTGAAAATCAAAAACATATTGACTTCTATCTTATGGGGTGCGCGGTGTATACCAAGTATGGGCGCAGTCCAAGATATACGTCAGCGGTATTAAAAAAAATTTGTTGAGCTTTTTTTTTAAATTTGGTTTGTACGATAGGCTAGAAATAAGAATTAGAAAATGATTGTTAGTGTCCTCGCTATTTTAGTTATTTTTATTTAAGAGCGGGGTTTGCATTCAAGAAGTGGAAATCTCGTCAACAGATGGCGGGCTGTTCTGTTTTAGGAAAATATATTTACTTATATATAGGTAATTGAACAATTGCAAGGATATGTACATAGTTCAAAATATTGAATTATAAATTGTTGACGGCATTTTCTCTTGAAATGCAAGCTCCCGTGCCTAAGTAAAATTAAAATGGTATATAAAATATTTTATTTGAAATACGTAAAACGGTTGCCTTTTTATTTTACAGAGCTCAAAACTATTTTAAGATTTTGCGTAACTAACAATTAAATAAGTAATTAGGAACAAATAATTTTTGTAAATTATGGCAGAAGAAACCTACTGATAATTTTTACTCAATACTTGTGTGTTAGAGAAAAATGGTCATTTTCTCTACAACACGAGTATCGATTCCGTTATGTTTGACTATCACGTCTACACTCAAGTTGCACGTAAAATTACCAAAGTGCAACGGGAGTGCAAATTTACCTCTTAACAACCTGAAACTTTACTATTTTTTTAAGACTGAATATTTCTTTAAGGTGTGAAATGGCGCTAGAAAATTTTTTAAAAATGTATTAGAAAAAAATTATATATTTTCTGAAATTCTGTAGAACTATTAGGGTAAAATGTGCACCAATAAGAAATGGCTTGCACTCTATACATTATAGTTGCGGTTTGTCGAATTCAAAAAAATATTTGTCACAAAACTAAAAAAAAACTATTTTTGGTTGACAATCCGTAACCCATCATTGCGTCCCCATTAACAACAATTTAAAAGTTTTCTACTAAGACTAATATTAAAGCACCGTAGCTTAACTATTATTGTAAGGTGATTGAATGTGGGGAACAGTAACGGTTATTTAAAGAAAAATACTTGAGCCGATCCTGTCGAATGAAATATACAGCGCCTCTCCTTGTTTTACTAATTTCTGGCCTCGCGCGTTAGAAATATATTATACACTGACATATCTTTAGACCATCACTAATCATAAAAAAGGGACCACAATCCCTCCATTTTTGTTTTGTATTGCTTCCTATAACTTCTTAACCATTCTAGAAGTAGCAAGAAATCCACACGTAGTTAAAAATTCTCAATGTAATACAGGGTCTTTTGAAATTGTTTTGACGCTAAAATATATATAATCTTCTTACTTCACGCTTGAATATTCTAAATCAGACAATTTACAAAACACCCTGTATATTAAAAGTGAAATAATATTATTTGACTGTAGTTTTATTATCACAGCGTTAGTTGAATTAATGTTAGACATAAATATTCTTTTTAATAGAAAACTTTTACGCATATTTGTGTCATATTTTGAGTTGCGATTTTCTGTACTCTCAAATTTTGTTTTTGATCAAACCGATGAAATCTAAAAATATCGTAACTTGTATGAACTGATGTAGTAATAAACAATTACCTTTTTCACGCTTCTTTAATTTTAGTATCCTGTATAATATATAAGGGAAGGTATTGAGAGAATCCTGTGAATGTGAGTCTTACTTCACTATTCGTGTGCTTGGTTCAAATTCAGAAACAATTCACTGGCTACATCACTGGAGATGAAACGTTTACTAACCTTAATTGCTGCTAAACCCACGAAGTGGACCCTACCTGCAATAATAATGAAAATTCTTTATCATTTCAAATGAGAATGGTTTTAGTCAAATTACCTTTAACACTGTAGTCCTTTCGCCTTGTTCCTCTTCACCATAATAGCTTTTCATCGTCCATAACTTACCAACCCGGACACTTGCACAATATTTTAACGATTTCGAACTAAATTTTTTATAAAAGAACACTTGGATGCACAGATTTTTTAAGTATTAAAAAAATATTCGCGATTATTAATTCATAAGCTAGTACCATCAAGCTTTTGCACAAAGATCCGTACTCCACACATCACACTCCCGTTCGCGAAATACGAATATGTCGATATTAACTGAAAATGAAAAAACTTTGTTAATCAAGGTTAAAAATAATAATAAAATGATTTATTGCTTATACAAAAGAAATGCTGCGAACAGAATTGGAATCTCTGAGAGTTAAACCGCTAATCTCCTTAACCACTTGGATACCGCAGGTCTTATTAATGAATTTTTGCTCGATTTTTGAAGAATTAAATTTTGTAACACCGGAGATTTTCGAATTTTGAATATATTGCGATGAAACACGAAGGGCGTCTGAAGTCAGCAAACGTGAGGGATTTCCATGGTCCTGCAAATTTTGTGCAGAGGGTCCTGGAAGTCGATAAAAAGTTCTTACAGTTTTCGCTATGAAAAAAACTAAAGAAAAGCAAGCAATCGAACCTGGGCTGTTGAAAAAGTTTATTAATCAAAAGTTTAATTTGTAAAAGAAAAACTTTAGTTCATGGAAACCTAGCATTCGGATACTTAGTTTATAAAATTAACAAATCTATTTTATTTATTTAAGTAAACAAGCGAAAATTGAAAAACTCGAAGTGTGTGTAAAACAATATTGTCAGCAGTGCGCGCGGGTGCGGATGCAATTATGATTTAAAAAATCGCGTTATCAGATAACAACCATTGATTTGAAAAATTGAACCAAGAAAAAAATGAATTGCCTGGGCAACAGATTGATAAAGATAGTAAGTATAAATAAGTTAGTTTATGATTGAATCCCAACGGGGAAGGTCGTGTTGAGTTTAACCATAGCTCTCGAAGAGAAAGATTGTGCATGTGTATGCTCTAGAAGATAAGAGCATACACTAAGTGAATTTAAAATAAATCTTTAGAACAACCAAAATAAATTCAATTTAGAACGAGAACCCAGTGGTTTATTTTTTAGAGCATTAATTTTGAAGAAGAAGTGGCAGAGAAATTCATTGGAATTGCCAAGGGCAGTTCCATTTCACGTGGAGAAGAACACGGAAAATCTACAATCAGTTTAAGTGTACCCAATTGGGTTAAAATAATAAAAGCAGATAGGAATAGAAGAAGAATCGACATAGGTTTGCATAAAACTTTCACATTCTAAGTGTTCGCGCAATTTATGCGGCAATTTACTACGGATCGGAACAAACGGTGCGTTAACTGGCAATAACTGTAAAATTAAATCTTTATACTGTAAGTCAATTGTTTGCTTAGCTCAAATAAAATTTTAATATTCATTCAAAAAAATTAGTAAGATTTTCTTTTTTTTCTTTCACATTTTTAAGTTTTATTTATTTAAGTGACGCAAATACGTTACTCATTATGGGGAGGGGAGATTGTAAAATATAGTGCAATATTGGAATGCATGGAAATAAACGGCATAACTCATGAGTCATAACATTTTGAATTTTGGGATCCAATAAGCCCATTCCCAATCTAATAAGATCTGATTTGTTTTACATTGAACTGTTTATAAAATCATCTAATACGCTATGTATTTTCTAAAATTATCCAAAAATATTTAGTTGGTCTTTATTTTGGAGGACCTAAAATTTTCATCTCTACGACAAAGCACGAAAAAAGAAACAAAACTTAGTAATATTTGACCCTTTTACCATTAAAACACAACACTGTCTTGGTGTTTGTATAGAAAAATATAAAATCAAACACAAAGCAAAACTCGTGAGAAAGAAATTTCCTTTTGGATGCTTTACTCTTGAATTTTCTTTTGTTTGTATGTAAAAATTCAAAGACTTACGTTTCGATTGTTGAAAACTCTGGAATTTTCTTGATCAGCTCAAACAAGGAGCTAGGACGAACATGGTCACACTATTAGAACTGCATATTATTTCACAAAATCGTCTTTCCACGTTATCAACCAACTGTAAAAAAAAAAAAGGTTTCGCACCAACAAGAAACTAAAAATCTTACGTTTGTGATTTTCTTCAAACAATGTTATTGTTTTGTTTATCACTTATCACTATCACTTATTTTGTTTCCTAACAGGTGGTCACGTGATAAGTTTTTATTATAATAATTTACACATGTAACAATGACTCACTGTAGTATATGTCGGTAAAAATATTTACAACATTTTTTTAAAGCCAATCAAGTAGTAAGTATTTAATCACTCAACATTTTGATTTTTTTCTGTTATCAAACTCTGCACATCGACGTTTTGTTTTTTTGTTTCGACTTGACAGACGCAAGTGTTTTCTTTTTCGACTTACTTCATTACCTTTTCTGCTGTTTTCACGGTTTTTTTATCTGTGCTCCCCTTTTGGCTTTTCATCACTGCTGAGATCACAGTTCTGATATCCAGCAGTGAGATTTTTCAGCAGATTTTTGATTTCGTGCACAGGGGATTGCAAATTAATTGTGCCGTGGTTTGGATTCCAGGTAAAATTTCATAATAAATTAATTCTAGAATTTTGAGGTGTAACACTGCGACCCCCCTTCACAAATTAAATTTAATTCAATTTTAAGTTCAACAGTTTTCATAATCATAGGCAGAAGCTACTCGAGATACCTAATATGTGTTTTTCAAGAGTCAAGAGTTCAAGAGTCACCTTCCCAATAAAATATTGGGAATTCCCGGATATTTCATAAAATGCATTTTTTTGGTTTTGTAGAAGTTCTTTTGTTGTGTGGTTGATAGTATTGATTTTTTTTTAATTAAAAAAAAAATTCTAATTTACGACGAAACTTCTGTCTACACTTTAAAATGGGGGATATAGAAAGACAAAATCTTTAAATTCACGAAAAATGTTAAAAACATCTTTGAATCCGCCGAAACTCAAAAATTACGGAGCTAGAAAAACGGGATCTTTATTTTTAAATTAAATTCGACTATAATTAACAAAATTCAGTTTGAAATAAATTTATTACATAATATGAATGTTGTGAACAGTTGCACGGCTAGAAGTGAACTGCGGGCGGCACCGTCCAGTAAAAGCTGCATGTATTTACGTCGACCACACGTATCGTCACAGAATGAGCAAAACACCGATTTTTATATGCATTTCTCTATCAAATTTTACTATAATAAATGAATTAAAAATGTTATTAATTTGGTAGCTAGTTTTTCATATATTCTGTGATAGATTCAAGAGCGGATACAAGGAAAGAGATTAACGAAGTAACTACCTCCCTTTCCCCATGACCCATCAAAAACCAATAAAATATGCTAAATTTTGTTAAAATTTTATTTGAAAATTCCCCCCCCCCTTTAGTCTCATTTATCTCTTCCATAAACTTTGCCTGAATCCGCTCTTGGCAAGATTTAATGTTTGAGTTCTTTAATAAATATTTATTGATTCAACGATAAAAAACGTGTGTATGTTGAACTGATGGCGCGTTCAGGCCAGTGTGTATGCAAAAGTCATGATCGTATTTACTCGGAGACTTGCCTCTTCAGGTAGACGCGAAGGCATGTCCGATCGTGTGTATGCCCATATAGACTTCTCTTTTACGAGAACGATGACGAAAGTTACGGTTTTGCTAAAAACATATCTTAAACCTTCTGTGGTAACATACATAATAATAAGTAATAACTAATAATAAATTTAAAAAAAAAAAACTTAAATTTACTCTAACCATATTTTTAGGCATAAACTGCACTAGAAAATGGCGTATCTCTTAGGCAGTTAATCTTTGAACCGGTCCTGCCATTAAAAACACCCCTGAAGTGGGTCTAATTAAAAAATAACAGATATGGAAAGCATCTCGGAAGAGGTTCCGACACAAATAGACGGGATTTTCGAGACGCTCCAATTATTAAAACTATCTCTATGATAATAATTGGAACTGCACTTATTAAAACATCCCTATAATAGCCAAAACTTGAAAATTACGGATCTAGAAAGATGGGATTAGTGTTTTACAGTTAAATTCAGTTAGAATGTTGTCAGCATAATTATCTGTCGGCATTAATGCTGTCGGTCTAAAAGTCTTCGCCATAATTACTTGTCGGCTATTTACCTTCTGTTATTACCGCACGGACCTCTCTTTTGGCGATGGTTTTGCTAAAAAAGGTTACTTAAACCTATGCCTTTACATGGACCACTTTAAAAAAAAAATTAAATAATAATAAAAGCTTATAAAAAGAAAAGCATTATTCATTTTGGAGATCATTTGACACCGATATCATTCGTAGCGAATGGAATGAAAAAAAAAAGAATAGTCGCTGATACAGGGAGAAGGGTGCAATCCCTTCCCCCCCTTCCCCCGATTGACGACCAAAGCACTTTATTTTGACCAAGTTAAAATTTTTGAAATAAAATAAGAAATTTTCTGAATGATAGGTAAAAATCATACCCCATTAATAAAAGCCTGTATCTGCTCATGGCAAGGAAGAGCCTAATTCATTGGACCAATAGCTGCCGGACATTAGGCACGCGCCTAGGGCCCAATGGCCAGATGGGCCCGAAAAGAGAGAACATAAAATCGTAAAATAAAAATCAAATACTGATAAAATAACCCAAAAATTGGGCCTTCGATGCTATTGGTTACACTGCAATAAAGGGGCCCAACATTGGCGTATTTAGAAAATGCTTTGGGGGGGGGCAGATTTAAGATTTTTTGGAATCTCGTTAATCCATTCATGCGCGTCAGTTGTAACTAATCCTAATTCATAAAATCCCAGCACGCTTCTGCTGCTCCTGCTACAAAGTGTAATTTTTTGTTAAAAAAACATTCTGGTTGGTCGATTTTTTTTACCCACCAAAAATGTATTAAACTAAGATTAGGACCAAAAATATTTGTCCAATATTAATCCAATCCGGGAAATTTGAATTTTTAAGCAAAAATGAGGGAAGTTTAACCTTCGGCTAGAAAATATAAAAACTTGGAAAGCATATTTATTGAATTACCTTACTGTTTACGGAGTTTAGCAGCAACCTCCTGTGTTACTTTGAAAGTTAATTATAAAAATATAATTGAAAATTGTAAACCGGGGGGTCTGGAGGTCTGTACCTCCAGTACATGTCGCAGGATTTTCACTCTTTTAAAATACTTAGAGAAGATAGGGAATTTATAATTTTACAAATTTTGCCAGAAAAAAACGGGAAATTTGAATTTTTAAGTAAAAATGAGGAAAATTTAAACCTTTGGCTTGAGAATATTAAAGTTTGGAAAAACATTTATTTAAGTGCCTTACTGCTCAGAGTTTAGTAGCAATTTTTACGTTACTTTGAAAGTTAACTGTTAAAATTATAGTCAAAAGTGTAAACCGAGTGGTCTGGGGGTGAACACCCTCCAGTACATATTATAATAAAATTCCCATTCTTCTAGAATACCTACAGAAGACAGAATAATTATACAAATTTCGTTGAAAAAAGTTAGGAAATTTTTTGTTTTTTTAGCAAAGGTGAGGGAAATTAAAACGTTCCTGTAAAGAAAAAATTAGAATTTGAGAAACTTATTTATTTTTATATTATAATAAAAAAAAGTGGTATTAATTGCCCCACGGCACATCAAGTTTAGCAGCAACTTTTTGCGTTACTTTGAAAATATAGAAAAACGGAAATCATCCAGTTGCAGGAAACTGAAATTAAATGTTCAAATATTATACTGCTAAATATAATTTTCCAGCTAGTAAATAAATAAATAAATAAATAAATAAATAAACAAATATATAGAAATAATTTAAAGTTATTTAAATTTTAAAACTTTGTAGTAAACATTATTTTTATCAGGAGGGGCTTTAGGGGTGCAATCCGAGTCATCCTTGGGGGGGCCCTTTGCCCCCCTCTAAAAACGCCACTGGGGCCCAAAAACTTTCTAGAGCCTAGGCAGGCCCGGCGGACCCATTAGGGGAGTTAAGCAACCGCCTAGAGCGGCAACATTTTAGGGGCAGCAAAAGGGAAAAAATTATATCGGCATATTGTTTTTGTGTATAGGTACTTATTATTGTAGAACGTTGGATTTACAACCCAACTTCTTTTTCGTACTATGAGTTTGCCAACCAGCCTTAACGAATCGGAGAACGAAACCTCTCAGGAGTGGGTTCCTGTTAGACGCCAATTTAAATTTCTTCAAAATGAAAACCAATTTATCCAAAAATTCCAAAAATTTCGACACAAAATTCAATTTTTTAAAATTGAATTGAAATAGTTATTTTTATCATTAGGCTGGAAACTGAATTTTTCAGAGTACGAGTTTTGTTACAGGCAGAGGCGGATTAGCCGAGGCCTGTATTTACGAGTACTCGGAAAACAGTTTCCTGCCGCATGATAAACGTAATTTTTTACGCCGACTTGTATAATTTGTTACAAAAAATCATAAAATTTAATTATTTTTTTAAATATTTGGTATTAAACGTCAAAATTTGACGTAAATTTGACTTTTAAATTTAATTATTTTTGTTTCTAGACTAGGCGTGAAAACCAGCTTTTCAAGCCGCATTTGAAGTATGCAATTGAACACTTGCCTGACAGAGGCGTAAAAAGTTAAATTTATTTACATTCCAATGTACATTTGATCTATGCGGTTGACTTTGAAAAATTAATAATTCCCGCCTGCTGCGCATATTAAATCCTACAAGGCCAAGAAGCCTTTAAAAAATATTTGCTTCGGGTCTCACATATCTTTAATCCGGCTCTGAAGATGTATATTTCTTGTGTATAAAAATTTTAAGTACACCGATAATAAGTAAGTAAAGAAACAGTGTCAAAAAATATAATATTTTTGTGGTATATTCAATGTACTACTAAGGGGTAGTCAATAAATTACGTCACACGATTTTTAAGATTTTTAGACCCCTCCCTCCCCCTATGTCACATTTAGTCACATTTTCATTAACCCCCCTCCCCAGTGACGTCACACTTCTACCCTATAAAATGTAATAATTAGTAGAAAATTTTTTTTAACAACTAACTTAAATTAAATCAATTTTACAGGTCTGAAATAACATTTTATTTTTATTAATATTTAATTTTTTTTTGTGACATCACAATATTTGAAACCCTCCCAGACCCCCTGTCATATTTTTGTCACAAATCTGAGATGACCCCCCTACCTCCTAACGTAGGACGAAATTTATGGATGGCCCCTAAGCTGGAAAGGGTTAATTTAGAAAATATAATTAAATGATTTTCGCTGTCATTCAACATTAAAAAGTTTTCATTTTTATCCGTTTCAACTAGTATAAAATCAAACGACGAAAAAATAAAAATTTGTTAAAGAAATTTTCAAGGGGGGGGGGATCAGTTAATTAAATGCAAAGTCAACAAATAACTTCGACAGATAACTAACCTACTTCAAAATTTCTATATATCAATAAACAATATAAATTAATGCCTGATTTCATAAAACTTTTAACAAGCCGTTAAAGTTAACGGATGATTTCCAAAGGGATTTTAATTTTATTAATCTGGCTATTGTACACCTACTAATACGTTATAATCCCTAATTACGGTTAGCGGTGGAATTTACAGGTGACCGACGCTGATCATTTTGGAAGGACGGATTAATTATTGACCGTCGGTGGAGTTTACATACGTCCCTATGTTTATCTTGAATTTGCCTAATATGTTTACTTAAAATAATAATTAATTTTCATAAAATATATTTTCCAATACCAACAAATCAAATATATGAATTTTTTCTTTTTCCGAATATCAGTTAAAACAAAAACTTAACTACAAAACTGCTTAAAAAAGTTTTGGGAAAGCTGGAAGAGCGTCAAAATTGATGAAAAATTTGATAAGAACTAGGAGGGGGCGAGTGCCTCCTGGCCTTATAATGCTACGTTACTGCATACCTTCCGAATTTTTTCAAATATTTGTTTGTAATCTTATATTTTTTTATATTATCTGTTTTTAATTTTTTTCGGTGAAAACAGGCAGACTTTCTAGTTTTTCAGTAGTAATGTTATTATTACCTACAATAAATTTTAAAAATTCAAAAATTTTGTAAAATAATTATAAACGCCTTTACTTCAGGCAACCAATAATGCAGCCTACTGTCACAGAAGTTACTAGGCGCAGCTGTCAATAAAACCAAATGTTGTGGTAGGGTGTACCATCTGCTCATTTCGTTACGGTTGTGTGTGTGTACAATAAGTTATAATTTTGTTCTATGGTTGTGTTATTGTTGTGATATTAATTAAAATTAACAAACAAGAATTTTTATAAAAAATTATCATCGTCTGCAGTTCAATTGGATGCCATGTTTTGATTTTACACAGGTAAGTTTGTTTACATTTGGTTTTCGTAACAAATTGGTCAGTGTTTGTGTGGGTGGAGAATTGGCTAATTGTGTTGACAAAATTTTGTCTTACATTGCGTAAATTATCTCTTAAAATAGATTCGGTTTATACAGAGTGTTTAATAATTTATTGTGAGTTTTATGGGTCACCTGGGTTTTGTTGCAACCATTGTAATGTACAGGGGATTTAAAAATTAATGCTAATTTTGGTTTGTTATTTTTAACTTTTCAAGCGAAATTGCGTTTCGAAAATATAAGCAATTCGGGATAAAATTATCAAATCGTAACCCTATCTGAATTTTTCAAAGTGCATTATTGTTTTGTTATCACTAGAACTATGCAGATTATCTTTTCGTGATTTTTCAATTTCTTATCGCTGTATCTACGAGTATCTTTATCACAATTTCTCAAAACCCAGGCGGCGATTGTCAATTCCACTTAATGTTAACTGGAAACTTGGAAACTGAAAGTGGATGTTGCGCGGTATCCAGAGCACTAAAAAGTGGGTAAGCCGTATGTCACCGTAGCTAAAGGCCACTTTCTACTCCTGTCTATTAAAATATCAAGTAAATACCTAGTACCTCATTTGCATCATTAATAATCATCAAATACTAGTCGATTTATCAAATTCGGATAGTTCTTATCTCTGTTGACATACAAATTAAGATAGATCTCTGCGCTTTCTACACTCACTTTTATGTAAGAGAGACTTCGTCGCATTCTTAAATTCAGCTAGAGGTACTTCCGACATCGTGACATAAAAAGTTATAGATTCAGGGCAAAGTTTATTCATCCGTTGACCTTATATTACCTTTTCTAATATATTTTATTGATCTTATGCTAAGGTATCGTACGGGTTGTACTCTATTTTTGATCGTAGTAATAGTGGGGTCATCAAACTACCGTTGTGAGACGTAAAAATCGTTAATTAAAATGGGACAAGGAAAGTTACAGGTTCTTAGTTGTGGAAATTGAAATTTGAAATAGAAAGGGAAAATGGTGAAAATTAAATATTTTTTAGCACTAAAATGTGCAACAGTCTTAAGTCTATCAGAGATAAGAAACGTAGTTTGCAGTTCTTGATATAGACTGTTTTGGGCTACATGGGCAATGTATGAAATTTTTGAATTTTGGATGCAAATTTCAGATTCCCGAAGAACGAAACTCAGAATTCAATCAAATGCAAACTTAATATACTTAACTTGCTAGCTATTGATTATATTTGGTTTGCGATAGTTAAAAGAGATAATATTTACTTGTGAAGCATTAAATTACAATATTTGTGTCTAGGGAGAACTGGACTCTTCTAACATGACAACAGCGGCTTAGCTGAAATATTAATTTGTGATGTCATGATTTCAAATAATTAATGCCGTTCCGATTCGAATAGTTTCCGAAACAGAAACATTTCTTTGAAGTCATAGACACAGACACAAAGATGGTTTGCTTTGGTCGAAACAAGCAGGCGGTATGAGATGGGTATTTGAAAATTACAGAGATGCCAAGTACTGTTTTTATTCCCCCGAAGATATATCCTTGCAATTAAAAGACGTCCAGCACGGTTCTTTATGATTCTGCTCATGGAGACTTAAAGTTGGGAATTCTGTTCTACGTAAAACGTGACGTAAGAACTTCAAACATTGGGAACCGTTGCGATGTCCAGTTTATTGGCAAACCTATCCTTACAGAATTATTTCAAACTAACTCAATCGACATTACATATTTTTAACACGTTTTCAGGCGTGGAGCAGCGGGGAAGTACCGAGAATTTTTCTTTCCGGCAGGGTCGTGCAATTCTTCGGCAATATCCAAAAAGTTGGCAAAACCATTAGTTTTCGCTCATTTTGTTGAAAATCAATAGCATTCGTTTAAAAAGAAATGAAAAAAAGTTTTAAAAAATAGTTGGCAAATTCCGGACTTAACTTAAAAATATTGAAGAAATTTTAATAAAATTTTTCATTACTCTTCGCCTTTCTGCACATCGCCGAATGTTTTTGTGATTTGACTAATGTTCATCATTCGGTACATTGTGTATGAAAGCCTAACAAACCCACGTGTAAAAATTCGAATCTTTACAACATTATACATCAAATGTGTCCACATGCCCGAGTTCGTTACAGACATATCGAGTATATAGTATATAACAATATTTTTTCAGTGTAAGGTTTTACAATTTTGATAGCATTGCTCAGCTTCAAAATAATATTTACCACGAGATTAGTGTTGTATTAGAGCTTGCAGGAATCAATCAAATTATAGGGAATAAACCAATCTCGCTGCTACAGGGGGTCTCAAAGTGGTCTCTGAGCGTAGAACTGCATGAGATATAATTCTGAAAAAATGTTTATTAATACATTGATCCAATGTTTTCCAAACATTTTTAAAATATGAAATTTTTTAAGCAGAATGTTTACAATTATAATAGTAAAGTAAATTATGCAGTTATCTTCCTAATTAGTCTTATGTAGAGTGACTGCACCGGTAATGGGAACTCCAAGATGATTTTCTGTTTTAAAACGGAATTATCTAAATCTTGCAATTAAGAATATATTGCACATAATAACCATTATGTAAAGAAAGTTTATTTAATTCTTATTAGTGAGCTCATGTATGGTCTAATTCCTATTTATAAGTAATAATTGCCGTCGATTGCCGTATTATATTTTTTTATCAATTGTTTTTCAAATACTGTAAACTTTTCACAAATAAGTAGCCTAATGCAGCGGTAGATGAGAAAAATTTATTTGTAAAGAAGAAAAATTGTATGGTGACCATTACCGGTACACTTTCCTTATTGATGTTTCGATTCATTCCATTTCGTGCTGAACAACTTCAATTTTTGTGAGAGGCGGGGCCAGTTGTTGTAGTTTAGAATTCTTATATATTTCTGACTGCCACTGAAACTCCTGTTTACGCACGCACACACCTCCAGACAGTCAACGGAGTAAGACGTGTTTTACCGTTAGTGACCGATAGCGCCATCTAGGTATTCAAAATGCGATCCAAGAGGAGAAAAACGAAACCGATCGATAAAACTCCAAGTCCACCAAGCAGGGTGCTTACGGAAGGGATGTCACCTTCACTCAAGAAAATATTCAAACGAGAGATGGAACTGGAAGCACTGAAATCGATCAACGGGGTTGTTAGTGATATTCTGATCCAACCATCGGCTGAAACCAGTGACAACTACGACCCTAAGAAGAGAGAAATCAGGGAAGAAAATCCTCGAAGAGATGACCGCAAAGATCCCTACACCCAGGACAGACACCAAACCCAAGAAGGGGGGTACACCAGGGACGGCTGGTCCCCCCCCCCTCCTATTCAAACGCCAGCTCAATCCGAGGAAGTTGCTCCAAGAAAGACCTAAGAAATACAGGGTCAGCCCCATCACGCTAAAGGACACTTCCTCCTGGCCAAGCATCATGAAGAGGCTCAAAGAAGGTAACATCACCTACTCAAGAGTTCGGAGCACCAGGGACGGGCTCCAAATCACCCCCAGCTCCATTAAAGATTTCCAAGAGACGATCAAGCTTCTCGAAAAAGAACTTCCGGAAGACAGCAGTGGTTTCTTCATGCGAGTCCCAGCTGAAGAAAAATCCATCAAGATTATTATCCGAGGCATTCACCAAGACATCGCTACCGATCTAATCCAAGAAGAGCTCACCGCAAAAGGGTTCATAAACGTCCGCATTGCCAGAATGTACCGTGGAAGAGATAGAAGACCGCTTCCTCTTGTCATCGCAACCCTGGACAAGATACCAGAAAACAGAAGTATCTACGATTTAGATAAAATTCTCGACATCAATATCTGCATCGAAGCTCCAAGAAGAACCAATAGATTGAGCCAATGCTACAGGTGCCAATCCTTCGGGGACGTCCAAAGTTCTTGTCGATCCAAGCCGCGCTGTGTTAAATGCGCGGGTCCTCACACCACCGGTACATGTAGTAAACCAAGAGACATCTTCGCAACTTGTGCAAATTGCGGGGGACCACATCCCGCTAGTTATAAAGGATGCAGATTCTACCCGAAACCAAGAACAGATCGTAATAACCGAATACTTAATCCAAGATTAAACCGAGATCCATGGCGTAGCTCCAACTCCAACTCTAATTGGTCCAACAGAAGAATCAACCAGCGTCAAGATATCCAAGACTCAGCCAGCGACATCTACCCGGCCCTCCTCACTCAGTTCATGGCACTCATTGCTGCAATAATGGACAGCATGAAGAATCAGCGCACAGCCATCTAAATCGGACCTAGACGACACGAACGACGAACAGCGTAAAACGAATTCACCTCGTATTATACCTACAACGGAGTAGAGTATCCACCAGTTCAGGCTCAATGCCACTACGGCGGGTCCAGCAGGATCCAGTTAAATTCACCTCCATTGATTACCAACAGATGAAGAAGATTAAGGCTTCGCATAGCCACTTCAGATTTCGATTTCGAAACTCCTGTTAAACCTTTCCAATCGCATGGAGTTGGATTATCTGGAATACTTCGAAGTATTCTTCTCAACTCTTCAAAGTTTTTTACATTTTCATGCTCAGAAAATTATGCTCTATCCAAATCCGTAAAGAAAAATAATGGTTGCCATTTAAAAAAATTTACGGTAACGTCACACCTAAAAAACAAAACACGATAAAAAACTATCAATGGCAGAAAATTGTGGCGTTTGGTAAAATACGGCGAACGTGGATTTATTGGATTTGTTTCAAACTTTACGAGCTCGCTGTATGTGAATCCCCGATCTCTGCTATAAAACGAAAATGAAACATCCATCAAGTCTTTCTAATAACAATTGATGTTGTTTTTTTAAATTGAATATATACAATAAAAATTCAGTCCCATGTGATTGAACTATGATATTGATACATCAATGCAATTGATGTGAAATATAATGCAATATAGTAAGAAGTAAATTAATTCCTATTAATTTGGGCAATTGGCAGCTCCTGCGTCTCAAATAAAATTCTTATTTTATTTTATTCAAATATTCATCCGGCTTAGTAATTTATTGTAAATTGTTTACTTCTCAATTATTGTGCGTGACCGGCGGCGGGCGTATAGGTACGCCCTAGTTTTTCAGTTTCCGTCTAGTCATAGAGGGTTGAAGAAACCTTTCGAATTTTTGGTTGAATAAAAATTTTAATATGTACATGTTGCACGTGCAGCATAATATTTAATATGCATGAAAAATAAATACAGGATGTTAAAATTCTACTGTCACAAAAAATTTTATACAAAATATTTTTTTATTTATTTAAATAATTTTTTAAATATAAAATACCAAATTTATCTATTGATCTTGGCGACCAATGCCTGGTCGCACCGACTACGCGATCTATGGGCTATGCATCTAGCAAGGTTAGCACCCTACTAGATACTAGAATATTATTCGAGCGGAGTGCTCACAAGTGTAAAACTTAATGAATGGTAATAACAAGACGATATCTGAAATTCAAATCTGAGGTCAAATCTGCGAGTCACCACTGCTATTTGGGTATTGCAAGAGTTGATTGAGCAAAATTCGAGAAAATGAAAGCAATGCTACTGTCGATTTCGTTCTCAATGCTGTTAATTTATTTTAAAGAAAACAGTAATGACCGAGATGGTATCAATAAATTGAATTTTTATGTAATATCTCCGAATTTATTAATATTTCGTTTTGATTGTTTGATTATTATTTTTATAATTTCGAAATTCGTGTCAAGTTGTTGAAATCCTCTGGTCGTAGCCGAATTGTTCACACGCCACTGCTTTATATTACACAAATTTTTAATGTTGTTTGTTATGCTTGTATACCTACCCTCTAAATGCGATTACCCAATCAATAGATGATGTTTCATAGCCACTCATGCAAGTCTGGCTTTCGATGTTTCTAATTTAGTAAAACCCCAAAATAATGTTTTACTATGCTTCACGGTTCAGCGCTCCACGCACGCGTTTTACAGTCTGAACATCTGAGGTTCTAATCCAAATTTTCATGTTTTTCCATCAAAAATATTTTAAAACATAAATCGAAAGCACTTTTGAGTAGCTAGCAACAATAATAAATTATCGATTTGATTTTTCATAATTAGTCACCTTAATTGTTACTCTCGACACTGATTATAATGAGGAATGTTATCGATTCGTCTTAATCGGAATGTTATCTTATTCAACAAATACAAGTGTCACTTTTCTAGAAAAATGTGATTACTATTAAAAGTTTTTTCTTTGTTGACATTTTTCTGTTTGGAATTTTTTCTTATAATAATAATTATTGTCTGGTTATTTTTACATTATTTGTCGTCAACATGATCCGGAAATGTCGAGTGTTTATAAATTTTGAATCAGGTCATTTCGATTGTTTTAAAATTTTTTCTCAAATTTTGTTTTACCTCTGGATGTCCCTGAAATATGTTACTGTATGGTGCATAAGAACAATGCATTAAACAATTATTAAATTAATGGAAGTTGCACGATGTTGATCGGGTGTCGATTAAACTTGTGTTTACATAGTCAAACAAGGAAATTGTTATTTCAAAATTGTTTATTTATTAACATTTTAAACAACACGAGATGTTATTTTTTATTAACTTTGATTAATCGTCAAGTTTTGTTTTTCTTTAAATACTTCACCTGTTTATTCTCAATGCTTCATTGTTTAACAAATTGAGGTTGAGTTCTCTCGAAAATTAACTTTCCCTTAATAATTCATGTATGCTTGCCTACCTAGTCTTGTCATTAAAAATCATTTTAGTTTTTTGCCTTCAATGGCGTAACACGGTTTGTTTTTGCCAACAAAAAAACACTTTGTCGTCACAGATATTACATCTTTAAAAATTAATTTTCTTATCAAGTTTACCCATATTTTTGTAACGAAATATTAAACTTTCATATTTCTAAATTTCGTAAGTATTGCTAATTAGATTAAATAATAATAAATTTGATTTCCAATCTTTTAAAATTTTTCAAGAACAAAGGATGTTGCATTTTTGTTTTTTATTCAAAATCCATGAGGGGCCATGGGGGGTATTTTTAAATATGCTGATTTGAACTGCGAAGATTGCAGTACGCCACTGCATGTTTCTATTGTCGAAGTTTTTGTTTATACAATTATGTATTTTGCGAGATGACCCAGTGCTTGAAAAATTTTATGTCCTCAAATGCAATTTAATGGATCCTTTTGTTATCAGTACCGTGAGAAATAGGTTTTGTAAAGAATCATTTGTTCGGGCTTTATTGGTTTTTTAATTAATTTCGGTTGCGGTGAAAAGGAAAGTGATTTGATGCAATCGAAGATAATCAAACCAATTAAGTTTAATAAAATCCAATAACATTCATCTGCAGATTGTAAGAAATTATGATTAACACTTTCTCTATAAATTTATTGTAATTAACCAAATATAATGTGGATTTTCAAGGAAATTAACGCTAGTATGATAGTGAACTCAATCAACATTTAATAAACAAATTATTGTATAACAAAAATTATCTTGCAACAGTTTTTGCAAATCATAAATACTAATTCCGAATTTTAAGTAACATCAATCACCATGATTTCTAAATTTTGATTTGACTTTTAAAACGCAGTTCTGTTTCAATGTGATAAATGAACAAAGTTCGATTTCCGACCTAAACATTAGCTGGTGTGAAAAATGTTCGATATTCCGAACTAATTGGATGTGCGGCTACGCATTCTGAATAATATCATAGTGAATAATGAGGATTATCAAGGTTTATTTTTTAAATAAACCACTATTATGACTATTACTTTTATTTTTACAATCAATAGCCACTAAATCATCTAAGTTTGGAGAGGAAGTTTCGGCGCGGCAGTTTCGGCGCGGCAGTTTGGGGAAGACGATATATCGTAGACTGAGTCAACTCAGTAACAGCAATTTTAACTAAATTGCATTTTATATTATCAACAGCTTTGTTATGTCCCTTGACAGAAACGTCACGATCCCACTCAGGGTTCCCACTCATCTGGAAAACCTGGAAATGTCCGGGAATTTTTTTGCGCCAAATTATATAGGTATTTTTCATTTTAAAATTTAAATATTTTTATTTATTAAGTTTCTTCTTTTTTATCGAAGTGTCAGGGAAAACCTGAAAAAATCATAGAATTTACTTTATAAAATTCATAATATTATGACCCATAATAACATTCAGTGGAAATCCTGTTTATCTGTTAGATTGTTAGCAGCACGAGAGGTTCTTTTCCCGCCGAGACAATCCAGAATACGGGTCTCGTGAGTGCTGAAATCACTTATTTTGAAAATATATTGCTACTATGAGGTTCAAATCAAGAGAAACTTAATTTAAAAATTTGGGGATGTTCATTAATTACGTGTGGCGATTTTAGCGATTTTCAACCCCCCTTCTCCCCTGGTGAGATCTGGATCAATCCCCCCTCTAATCTCACGTGAGATTGTTTGTTGTACTTATAATTTAACCCAGTTTTCTCGCAATTTTACAGTTTCTTGCCGATAAAAAACAATTACATGATATTTGCCGAAACCCCCTCTCCCTCACTTGAGATTGGATGAGATTCTGTTCGACCCCCCTTCACCTAAACGCCTCACGTAATTAATGGACGTCCCCTTACCTCAATGTTTTACCATGGGAAATCAATATAAAGTTTTTACTGCAATCGGGGTCCAACCGGGGATATCAGCTTTTAGCAATCAAGATTTACATATTACATCCTTCGAGTGCGGAAGAACTATTCGGAGAACCGGATTATGGGCTTATCTGTGGTTGAGCATACCAGCAGAATTTCATAAAGCCTACACCAGGCGACTGGGAAGCTGGTAACCGCAGTTACCCCTCATCTTCTTGGGGGCCCCCAAAAAAATTGTCTGAGTGCCTAAAATCATCTGTACTTATAAAGGGTACCATATCTCAAAATCCGTTCCTGGGAAGACAACGGGAAAGCACTCATTAATTAAATTCCCTAGTACGTCATCTTGGCTTCAGCCAAGTGATCGCATATATACTGCATAGTGTATGGCACTCGAAGAAGAAGAATGGTTGAGTACAACCTGTACTCTTGAGAACAAGTACATACACACAAGAGAGTCGGAAATCACAGAACTGTGCGTTTTCTAGGGATATATTTGAATAGAAGCTCCGAACATTCCAAGCGTACTCGATTTGCTCGGAGCGTGCTTCATCAGAATTTTTTTGCAATAAAGCTTCTGTTTTCGAACGCATCCTGAATGTCGTCTACAGAACAGTTCTGGTGTTTTGATAAATATATTTACATGTGTAGCGGTTGCGACAGCATTGTGCACAGATGTATTTACTGATCTAAATCTAGATAACAACGAGAGTGCACACCATGCAGGAATGACACCTTGGTAACGCAAGTTACTAAGACACTTGTTATTTAGGAATAAACAAGAGTTGCTACAAGCATTCACCGAGACCACACGTATTTTTCTTGACTCTCCATTTATATTATTTTATTTCACTTTGTATGCAATTATTATATCATGTAAAAACCTTTGACAAACCAACAATTAACAAAGTTATTATTGTAATAAATTAATTAAAAGATTTGTCAAGTGAATCATCTAAGAAGTTTCCGATCACAAGCAAAAAGCAAGTTACGACTAGGTATGGCAACTAGCCCGTACACATGGTTTGCTCTTTGTACACTGAAAACAATGGTTCATCATATTGATGAAAAGTTCATCATTTTTCAGCTGATGAACAGAATTCATCATATTGATGAACAAATTTCATCAATATAATGATTTTTTCATCAATACTATTTTTGATGTACCTTTTTTTTCAGTGTATCTTCACGTAAAATTTTCCTCAGTCCTGAATCGCCGGCATCGTTTCTATGTAACTACTTTAGAAAATAGCAGTGTATCCGACCATGTACGTTTTAAAACATTTAAGCACTCTAGACTTGTTGCCCTAAATACTCCACATACCTTTGTAAACACGAATTTGTAAGGTATACTCGTGCCTTAAACTTGACTGCCGTAAAGATAATTTCTACACTGATATAAAGAAAAGTTTTAGTTATGAGGATAGGAGAGAAGTCCATGTTTTACAATCTTAATTCGTCCACAATTTAGGGCTGAAAAATTAAATAACAGAGTTTTATTAAGCGGAAAATGCTATTTTGTCTGTTGATATATCCATAAAAGTGAAAATACAAAATTCATTTATTGCACAAATGAGTATTTATTGAAAATACCAAGACTATATAAACCAGGAGTATCCTGGTTGTATGGTTCGATTCCTGATCGCGTCGGGCGTACTACTTGTAGGTCATTGGGAAGGCAGCGGGAAACCATCCCATTAATTATATTCTTTATGAAGTAATCTTTGCTTCTATATATACTGATTAGTGTATGGCACTCGAAGATAGGACTGTATTGTATACTCTCCATTGTGTATACGGACATCGTAGAATTATACCAAGTCAGTTTTAGGACGAAATTTCTCGTGAAAACCAATTCAGTTTGGAAGTTTTGGTTACTGGCAGGGACGAACCGAACCGATAGCTTTAGTACTGCTATATTTCTTCAAGTTTTAATAGAACAACCGCTAGCCGAGTGGTTAGCGCTTTGGACTCATGTTAATTTATTTTGCTAGTTTTTCTGTTTTTTATTCCAATTGATTTAATTTCTAAATTAAATGTAATCTAAATTTAGAATGATAACATACACAACGCGATCGAAAGCTATCTTGTTTAGTATCGACCAGCGCAAAAAAAAACAGTGAACTATTTTCATAACATGGGTATGTAGGTGGTTAGGAAAGCCAGAGCCTTACAATGTTACAATTATTTAGTTTTCTTACTCTAATAGCATTTTCTTCTTTTAATTGATACGCTCGTAATGAAGACACGCAAAAGTTTTATTAATTTGTCAGCAAACATGTAGAAACGAGAAACTTGGTATATCCTGCACAAATTTTACATTAAATAAAATAAACCCATTAAGAATTATAACAAAACATTTACAATTTATATTTTTGAAAGGAAACGAAGGAAAATTTTACTCTCATTAGATATTTTATTTTTAATTTAAGTGGGAATGGGATGATGTAAACATCTAATTTGTTAAGGCGGGAACCATTTAGTTTATTGGATTAATTTTAGCATGCTTATTGCATTAAGTGCGTATTAACTAGTAAAGATTATTTTCCTGTCGATAGGAGTCGAAACTATATCATGCTATCTGTTTTTAGTCTTAATCAATCCGCTATGTTTTATTTAAATTTATATATTTTTTTTAGAAAATAATAACGGCCATGTCTGAAAATGTTACGCTATTCAGAAATTCCAAGAGACGTTTCGGTCGACAACCTTGCCACAACGAAGTTACCACAAGTAAGCAATTTTCCTTTTATCTTATGTTTTACTCATGACTATTGGTTTTTCTAGCCTTCAGACGATAAAAGTCGTAGGAGCCGACACAGTGACAATACTCACAGAATTCATAATGGTAACGGTAAATCAAGCAATCAACCAGATACTCGTGCACGAAAAATGTCTACAAACTGCACACCTCAGGAAACCAACCCCAGGAATTCTTATTACAATTATGGGTAAGTGCTCGAAAAATCAAAAACAAAATTTCAACTCATCTCGTATTATTTTATTCGTAGAAGCTCTTTCACATCAGTTCCTGCTCAGGTCAAAACTCAGAGTTTACCCAACCACGCTTCTAGAAATTCCATTGATTTTACCAAAATAGTCTTTGATCCGCTTCGAGTTACTCCCGAAGATTTTGCTAGTCAGCTAACATTACTCGATCTTCCAGTATTTCTGGGCATCCAACCGGACGAATTGAGCAGTTGCGCTTGGAATAAAAAAAATAAACTCATTGTTGCCCCCAACGTGGTGGCGTTTACTAGAAGATTTAACCATGTAAGTGTGGTCCTTTGTGATGAAACATTTTGTTTGATTATTAATTCTTTTTAGGTAAGTTTTTGGACTGTGCAAGAGGTATTGGCTAGAAAAACTCCAAAACACAGAGCAGAAATTTTAGGCCACTTCATTAAAATTGCTAAAAAGCTGTATGATTTTAATAATTTGCATTCGTTGTTTGCAATAATTTCTGCCTTACAAAGTGCGTCGGTGTATAGGTAAGCTGGAGTGTTTGGGGAACCCCGAAAAAATCCAACGTATAATTGTTTTGCAGATTATCAAAAACCTGGAGTTGCATATCAAAGAAAGAGAAACAGCAATTTGACAAACTGGCAGAGGTATTTTCGGATACAGATAATTGGTCAAATCTCAGGAACCACATAGAAAGTTTAAAGCTGCCATGCATACCTTATTTAGGTTTATATTTAACAGATCTCGTGTACATAGACATGGCGCATCCACATTCTGGTGGATTAGAATCTCAACAACGCAGTCTGAGAATGAACAACATTTTTCGCATCATATCTAACTACCAAACATCTAACTATTCCAATTTAATCACTCTTCCCCACGTACAAAATTATCTTAATTCAATTCGTTACATAGAAGAATTGCAAAAATTTGTGGAAGACGACCAATATAAGTAAATTTTTGAAAAACCATTAAGTTTGGTTTATTTTAACCAATTTTTTGTAGACTTTCACTTAAGTTAGAACCTCCTTCGCCCGCACCTAGTTCTTCAACTTGCAGCTCAAAAGAATCCGTTAGTGGACTTACCATCGATGCTGCAGCTATTGCATCTTTAAATCTGTCGCCTGCAAAAGCTTCCAGTGGTTCTTTGAGGTTGCATGCAGTCACGGCAGGAGCCAAATATATACCAGGACATCGAAAGTGTAGCAGTTTGGGAACAAAGTAAGTAAATACTGTTTTGTTTTTTACGCACTACCACCATATACTTACAATGGTTTGCCAAAATTTGAGTTCTTTAGAGAGCATACCATTGTAAGCAGGTGTACAGTTTGCACTACTTTTAACATTTTCCATTCTTAACAGCAAAGCTCTATGCGCATTCTGTGGCTTACAAGCATAATGGTTTGTTTACAATTTGAAACATTAACTATCAGGTTCACATGTGCTTTCCACATTTAACATTGCTTAACTTTGATGATTGTCACAAATTGTAAACGAACCTTTAAATTTACATTTGCAACAATTTGAAAAGTGTGTGTTTATGTCTAGATTTCGTAGCGCAAGTCTTCCACGTAATTTTCATAACGTGCGGAATGTGTCTTGCGCTGGCGGCATTTCAGTTGCAATGCCGTGGAGGTGAGTTTTGCTCAAAAATATGTCAAAAAATTAATGTGCTTATGTTGGTATGTCCATTGCGCTTTTGTTGTATCTTAGATTGTCGTTTTAATTTTATTTTTTAATTTATTATGAATTTTAACTAAAATCACTTATCGGGAATTTGGACCAATGATCAGAATGAAATAAAACCCTTAAACTTTTTGTCGACGTTTTGAGTTATATTTTACTCTTCATCAGGACTAGAAATGATAAAATATTCAGAATTACAAAATTACAATTAAAAATTATGAATTTTGAACAAATTTCGTAATTTTCCCCAGATATCATCATGTGTCAATCATGTGTTGACTTTTATTGGCCCCTTACGTCTTTCGGGGTGACTAATAAGACCTTTTATTTTTACCTGGAGGGAACGTAAATAAATATATTCTGAAACAAATTTAGCTATATTTTTTAAATTTTAACTAAATTTTGTGGATTTTGTTGGTGTTTAATGGATAGCTTGTGGCTTCACACACAGGGATTTTTACGTCCACGAATTTGGTAAAACCATCTCTGATGATCGACCAAAAACGAAAACCACAAATCTAGAAAGTCAAGAAAGTCATCTCGGCATATTATAGCTATAAATACTAGCTAGATCTAATTTTACTGGACTGCTAAATAATCATATAAAGAACTTACTCTATTTTTCTCCAATCAAAAATTTATTAAAAAGTTAAATAAGAATAAATTATCACAAGCTATAAACAAAGCTTCAACTTCAAAAAGTGATACAAAATCTCACATACTGAGTAAGTGAATGTAGTCCAGTCAATATGTACATTTAAAATTACATTAATTATAAGAAGCAATTTTCTTTCTCTAATCGATAGGGAGGGGGGTCGTTGGTAGTCTAAAACCAAAAACTAACGAGAAGCTAAATCACCCACGATTCCATATGAACTGTGCATGACTTAATTTTAAATTATATTCCAGAACTGTTTAATTCTCTAACATCTAACAAGTAAGTCTCGATTAACAATCCATATTCTCTAAAATTCCCGAACAGTTCTAAACAATATATATGCCCGTAAGTACTAATAGTCACGAATCAATCTGAGATTCAAGATGATCCTAGGATTTACCAATGAGATTACTGGAATTTAGACCGTATAGTAGCAACAGCTACTATTTCGAGAATTAATCTTGAATCTCGGATTGATCCGCGACTTTTAGTACGGGCATTAGAGTTACCTATTAGAAAATAATAGAAAATTAGTTGATTATTGTGTTTTTTTTTAAATTAATTTTACCTATTTTAGAGGTTTTGTTCGTAGTTTTCCTTAATAAAAATACGAAGTTTAATATTTCATTTTTATTTATGAAATTTTTAAGAGCAAGGGGGCCGCGAAGTCTTGCCACGGAGCCCGACGTGGCTCTCGACGGCCCTGCAGATGAAACTAAATAATTGCATTATCTCCTTTATTTTCAACTGTAGCGTATGAAGGGTAAGCAAGAAAATTGTAGAGAACGAAATTGCTATAAGTTTTGTTTATATCGTTTTTCTCGTCGAGTCGATATCTACGGAATTATGCCTGTGTTTGTCCACCACGGTCTCTCCATTTCGGGGTCCTAATTTATCCGGGAAATTAAAAAAAAAATTGCAAAGTTATAACTAAGTTTGCAATTTTTGAATAATGATGAGTTAACCCTAGACCGCCTAACCAGGGTCCGTCGGTACCCCAGTTACATGATTTACGTATGGACTAGGTAGGTTAGGTGATCTAGGGTTAAACTAAGGGGACGTCCATTAATAATTACGTGAGGCGATTTTTCGACCCCCCCCCTGGTGAGATGTCGTGAGAGTTTGCTCGACCCCCCTCCCTCTAATCTTACGTGAAGTTGTTTTACTTAATTTAACCTAGTTCTCGCAGTTATTTAATAAACAAAAATCAACCCTTAAATTCAAGATGGCGGAAAAAGCAACATGGCGATCTGCCCAAGTTTTTGGTTTTACTACCAATGACGCCTTCTCCCTCACAGAACATATTATTTACAATAGAAGGGAAACTCCCATGTTAAAATTGAAAATCAGCTTTCAGCGCCGCATGGTCGCCAAGTAAAATAGTTCAGAAACCAATAATAGATGGCATTCTATAGAATCAGAATACCAAAATCGCTTAATAAATTAATTTAATTTCAAGTTATTATTTTATAACCACTAATGTTTTACGAATTCATACAATAATGAATCCAAAAACATTAATAATTACAAAATAACAATATTTAATAAAAATCTTAAAAAAATATATAAAAATTTAATATAATTTTATTGTTTACATTAATTTAACTTTTACATTGTATTGTTTTTCCCAAGACAAAATGATTTGAAGTATTTAATGTTCAAAAATAATAACATTTTTGTTAATGAAACGACGATCAAATTTTTCATGATTTTCTTATGTCCACTAATTATAATTATTTACTTAAACACCTTCAACACAACCACCTATGGACAGAAAAAAACAACTTATAAATTTATAGGTTATTTTGATTTTCAGTAGGCGTGTTTTAAAGTAGATTTCAGAATAACGCCATCTATCCGTGTGGTCGTCTAATAAATTATATTATTTCACTTTCTCCCACCAAGTTTCAACACCCTGTTCTCCCTATAGATTGGAGAAAGAAAATTGCTTCTTATAATTCTGTGGCCTGGAACTAAAACTAAAAGCTGCTATAATTAATTGTATGTTACATCTACTATTAACAGGTTTATTTTATATTATAGTTGTAGCAAATTAGAATTCGTTATATGTCATCACTCACAGGCCCAACTCCTGGGCCCGGGATCCCTCAAAGGCCCGGAAAAATAACTAAATAAATTCCATAAAATCATCTTCAAATGTTGCTTTAGAAAAATCTAAATTTTACTTAAAAATGCAAACAAAAATCGGCGTTGCCTCCCTCTTTTGGTGAAAATGAAAATATACCTACAAGCAGGCCTACCGGAAATTAAAAATTACTAGCACTTGAGTCAACTTAAGTTATTTTTTGTTTTTGTAGTTTTTTGTATAATAGGAATAAATTATAATTTTGTAATTTAGAACTGTACTAGTACGTCGACGTGGTAGTCTCATAAAGAAATTTCAAAGCATGCTTGTGTATAAGGATACAAATTTAACAGAGCCGTTAAATTCTAGCATATTTGGTAAATCCCAAGTAGGAAGCATCGACATGAAGGAATTGACCAAAGGTTTACATTTATTAGATGATTCTGAAATTGAAGATGCGGCGAATATGAGTACTCAAAGTAATACTCCCACTACACCCACTGCTGAAGTACCTTCGTTAAGAGCCTCAAGAGGAACAGATGACAATTGCTCATTATTGACCAGGTAAGGCGCATCACTTTGTAACTTCTAAGAGCAACAAATGGAAACCTTTCCTGTCTTACACTTTTGTATTAAAAATTTTGACAAGAATTTATAGTTACTACTACTTTTTAAAATAAGACTGATGATGTTCAACAAACGTTGAAACGGAATGCTTTAGCTTTATTTACATCATTGCTTTGTGTTATGTTTATTTGGTAGATGGTAGTGAAATACAAATTTAGTTGCTTGCTATGGGCATACTTTTTGGTGAAGGTTCTCACTATAAACCACAGTTTTTCTTGTTTGAACGAATAATTTTTAAACGATTCTTTCTCCGTTACTGTAATTTTCGAGTATTTTAGGTCAACAGACGAATCTCTGACAAGTGAGGACCAATTATCGGTGATACAAGGTTGTGTGAGAAGAAAAACCATTCTAAAAGATGGGCGGAAACCAACAGTGGCTTCCTGGCAACGTTACTGGATCCAAATTTTGGCGTCTTCTCTCGCCTATTTTTCGCCCAAGTCTTTCAAAGGGTAAGCTAATAAATTGACAGTATGCTGAGATGGTTGCTTGCATGATTTTTGTTTTTAGTAACCAGCGTTGTGATTTTAAACGTGAACCCTGCAAAATGGTCTCTTTGATTAATTGCAGTATTATTTTGGGTGGTGATAATTCGATACATTCGGATCTGTTTCACATTATCGATCACCAAAGAGGTGCGTATAACTTATTTCGAAAACTGCTTAGACTTAAACTGTTGTATTTGTAGGTAATGTGTACAAATTTAAGGCTGGTAATCAAAGTACGGCTGTTAGATGGTGCCGTTATTTGCAGCAAGCAGCTACCGAAGAACAAATTCCTCTTCCAGCTAATCTCATGTCATTTGAATGAATGTATTTCTATAAAAATTGTGCAATTGTTATTTAATGTTATATAAATTATTAAGTTAGGGTAGCCAACGTAAATTTGCCAAAGGTATGGAGAGACTGTCCTATGAGTTGTGTTTTTTTATTACTTTGTATGTTGTGATTTTAAAATTCATATCCATAAAATGCTAAGGTTTCTTTTTATTACGATTGTTAGTACAGCTTTTTGTACAATAAATTCCTCAAAAATATTTCTACTTTGTTGTTATTTGTTCTATCAAGAATTGTGAGGGGTAAATATCAAAGGGGTCAAGTCGTAGGCTTTCCTTTAAAAAAAAATGTGAGCAAAAACGAGGCACTTCTGCTGCTGGACCATGCAAGACTTGAAGAAAAGTGGTTAAAATATGTTGATCAACTTACGAATTGAGAAATTAAATTTTGGTCCTTTAACTTCATTTGGTTTAATTAGTTCTGGACGCACAAAACTTGAAATTCTTTGTGTAGGTTTTGAATCGGACCACCATTCTCAGCTTAAAAAATAAATCCTTATATTATTTTTAAACATTTTATTATAAATAACACAAACAACTTATATCATATCATTTAAATAATTCAAACTAAAATAAAATATAATTGCTAACATACTTTGAAATTTCAGTTACTTCTTGAGATTAATCGCAACTTTTGTATGTTATATCAAAGTTAAAAAAGTCTGAGAACCATTGTTTTATTAAACTTATAGAACTTAAACTGTTGTATTTGTAGGTAATGTGTACAAATTTAAGGCTGGTAATCAAAGTACGGCTGTTAGATGGTGCCGTTATTTGCAGCAGTCCAATGGATAATTATTACCAAAACATAGATATTGAAAATATTCGTTCTCTTCCTCGTGTGATGTGTATCACATTTGACAACGCTTGGGAACGATCCAAATGCCCAACTTTTGTGCATTCGTCTTATCCAGCTCAGCTCCCACATGGCTTACCAAATTTACGAGAATTACTTACTAACTTTTGTATGTTATATCAAAGTTAAAAAAGTCTGAGAACCATTGTTTTATTAAACTTATAGAACTATAGCAATAAGTTATACTATAAATTATAGTACCTAAACAAAATCTTTAAAAATTCAATTTAATTTTAAAAAATGTTTTAAATTTTTCAAGAAAGATTTTACTTACTGCAACAAAAGAAACAAAAGAATAATTAAAATTTAATAATAAAACAAAAGAAAAAAAAATTCGTGAAAACAAGACTGAAGTTCGAGAATTACTTTTACTAGTTAAAAATGGAGTACCGGGCAACTAAAAGTGCAGAAAAACCTACAAGTTCATTCAATAACAGAACCAAACTAAATCATTTCGTAGGGTAGTTCTGATGGCACACTTATAAACATTACAATTGATCGTCAGTTCTTTTGCGTTTACGCAATGACATATTGTACATGGGAAATTTGATAAGTGTCTCGATTGACTTTGATAAAATTCTAGAAACTCCCAACCTTTCGGTTAAACTAGGATTGTTCACACTGTTGGTAATATTTTGCGAAATATTATTGGTAATATTTTTTGTAATCTTTTCCGTAATTTCGTTAGAAATCTGATCTGACTTTCGCGGAATTTTTATGTCCGGAGACAAACCAATCAACGAATCGCATTTTCGTTTTCGTGTGTCGCCCGTAAAACGGCCATCCAAAATTTCGGAATAATTCGGTAACGCCTGACGGGGCTTTATGATGGTACGAGTGTATTTGCTGGCCGGAGTTATTGGAGGCGTAAGTAAAGGGGAATGTGGTACAAAAATATTAGGAGATGTTTGTGTTTTTGAGACCATATCTTCGCGCAAGCGTGTCACTTCTGACGATAAATCCATGTACTTTTGGTCAAATTCGTCCACTTGCTTTTTGAGATCTGTAAGCGACTTTTCTTGTTCGCGGAACTTGGCGCTTTGTTCTTCAATTAATTGCTTCTGTTCCGAAATCAGTGCGGTGTTTTCTCGTAGTTGCTTGTGGATCAATTTGAACTGAAAATGAAAAGTTAACTTTTGCTGTAATAAAACAAACTTTTGATTTACCTTCGGGACAATTTTGTTGTAATTTTGGGTAAAATAGGCCAACTGTTGTTTGAGTGTCTTGCACTGACTCGTCGCCTTTTTTAATTCTTCCAGCATAGTGTTAATGGTCATTGGTTGATTTCCTGGCCATAATTCGGGATCTAAATATGCAAACATAATTATTCAATTAATGGAATGCGGCAACTTACGTTTCAAAACGGATTTGAATTTTGGTGAAATCACTTCGTCGAAATGTTCCATCGCCATGCTACTGATATCCCTCAACTCTTGTAGTAATTCGTGGTTTCGTGACGGAATTTCGACCGATTCCACCATGCCCAAAACACGTTGAACTTCGTCAAGAACCTAAATTTATTTTTTTTAGTGTGGAACCGAAAATTACAATTATTTGCTTACCTTTCCTGGTATAAAACAGCAGGATTTGCTCTCGATGTATTTCATGTAAGTCATGGTCAACATGCTGAGTCTCGTTTCAATGGCGGACAGCATATCGCAATTTCGGGCCATCGGATGCGACCTACGTTCAGATTCTCTCCTAGGCAGCATGCCTTTCATTTTCTTGTAGATCTGACTGTGTCTTTTTTCGATGCGAAGAAAGCCGCGAGTCAACAAACGGCCACCTACTTCATCGAATCTCTTGCACACCTAAAAAGTTGAAAAAAATAAAATAATGAACGATTATTATTAAGATTACTTGTTTTAGTCAAATCAGACTCTTTTTTTCGTTAGTTATTGTTTGACTTCCAAGTTTTTACTTGGAACTCCTGCCTGCTTAAGAATATATTTTATTTTTAATTATATATTTGAATTGACCTAGAAGACCCTCTTTGCAATTGATGTGCTCTTGGCTACCACCGATGTTTAAGCTAGGGATCATAGAGGCTCAAATTGGAATTCTTGATTTTGGAGTTGAGTTGCTTCTCTATTGAGAAAAGAGATAGGTCATACTCTACTGTGCTGACCAAATTCAAATAATTACTCGACATCAATGAGGATAAGCATCGAGCAGTGTTTTCAAAGCGGCCACTCATCCAAGTGTGAACCACAAACATTATTTTTTAACACGATTAATTGTAATGATTTAACAATAATGGGTAGGGTTGCCTACCTACCAGCAGAAACAGAGACCCTTTAAAAAAAAATTAAATATTTTTTTTTGTAAGCCGAAATAGGTAGTAATTTCATCTTTCTCCATCAAAACTTAAACCTTGGAGAAAGTTTTCTTCCATCCAATTTTTCTATTTTGTTTGTTACCTTTGCTATCTCAAAACCCTGGGTTTCTTATAGTTGTGGAAAACCGAAAAAAAGGTAAAACCCCGAAATTATCAGATTTACTACTACCGGAGACAGCCGATGATACTGATATTCAACTTTTGCCTTTCTTAGATGAGAACGTATAGGGAATAACTGGAGAAATTCGAAAATCTTTCTTTTTTGCTTTTCAACTTTTTCGAAAGGAAATCTTAAGAAAACCCCGGAGGAAGTTCGGAGAAATCTTTAAAAAATTTCATAAAAGGAACTCTAGCATAAAAATTTGATTTGTGACTCGCTCCTAGGATTTTGACCTCAAAAATATCCTCCAAATCCACTCCAAGCCACTAAGCGAGTATGTGAAGTCGACGAGTTCCGCAAACCTACTTCTACTAGTGGCGTTTTATCTAATTTTAAGTACTAAACTTGTCATTAGAACAAACTTCCATAGAAATTGGTGCATAATTTTTTATACTCGAAAAAACATCTCTACCCATGAGATTAAATAAAATCGACCGCGGAGTATATTTTATACAAGGGAGGAATCTTGTGTACAAGTGAAAGAAAACACTAGGCATAATAAAATTAAAAAAAAAATAAACGAAAAAATTTTAATTAATCAAATTAGAATTCACACAATGTAAAAATAAATTAACACTTTTAGATTTAACTTTTGTACCTACTAATAATAAAGTCATATTCACCAAAAACAATTTTATTAAAAATTACTGACTGTCAGGAACCAATAAATTTAAATTACCATCTGATACATTAGAATTAGTAAAGACTTGTTCGCCTCCACGTATGGACAACTTCGGAGCGGCTATTTGGACCATATTTTCCTTCATCATACTTGTTTTAACCCACTTGCCAGCATTACAATTCTTACACGGATCAACAGGCACTATGGTTAAACACACAGTTCTATTATTACAATTTCCACATTTGAAAAATCTTTTCTGAGTATCAAAAACTCTCAGAGGATGCTTTTCCGCCTTGCAATGATCAGCTGCTGAAAAATTGGTGTACTTGCACTTTAAACATCTGACTGCTTTGCATGGCATTTTAAAAGTATTAATCATCTTCTCTTCCATTTGCTCTTTCTTTTCTAATTTATTGAAATATTTGTCTTGTTCTTCGTTGTCACGTTGCTCCAATAAGTCGACATGAGCCGATGTGGCTGCCATTAATTTTTTAAACCTTTCAGAAAAAAATTCATTTTCTTGTATTTTGGGATCTGCCACTTTCAATTTCTTTGCTGCGGGTGTGGACGACAGCGACGCTAATACATCTGAAGTGCGTTTCTTCCCATTTTCTGCACTACGCACGCTATTAGGGTCAGTTTTGCTAATAGGCCCGTTGTTTTGAACCCAAGCTAAGGCTTTACTTTTCGCCACAACCTGTTTCTTACGATACGAAACGCTCAAATCAATTTCAGTTGTGTTCCTTTGCAAATTGAGAAGTGGTAGAGTTTTAAGCAAGTCTGTCGAAACTCGTTGATTGGTAACTTCCGGAGTTGGAGGCGGAGCAGCCTTTTGCTCTTTTAATTTATTCATTAAATTTGCCGCTAAATTTTTAGAACCTTCCAATGTGACGTCTTGAGAAGTTGGTGCGGAAAAGTCGCTTTTTTTGTTTGAAGGTGAAGAAGTCTCAAGGCCCAATTGCTTCAGGCGTTCCAAATCTTTCAATCTTTGAGCATGACATAAGTCATGTTGAGATGCAGCACCTAATTTTGGCTTTTTGACTGCATTGGTTGGACCTTTGAAAATGTCACTCAATAGAGCTTGCATACGTTTATCATCTTTGGCAATTTGCTTTTTGTTCTTTTTCGAGGGCAACGACGTGTACATTTTTCCAGCGTAAAACACCTGATCCTTACCCAAAACCTTGTTTCGTAGTGCAGTCAATCCACCACCTGAAAATGCCGATTGAATATCAGTACGTTTAGATGCCTTTTGATATTCCTGTTTTACGTGGTAGAGACAAAATTCGCAAACACTTGTGTTGATGAAGGAAGTGCAACGATCACCGTTCTTTTTCAGACTTTTGCAAGTTCCCATGTCCTTTGATTGTCCAATAATTAGAACACGTTGATGATTATATACGCTCAGACAAGCTTCATCTTTGGAACCTTCACGCAACTCCATGACAGATGGATTTAAAATTCCAACCACAGTACCCAGAGTTGTTTTCCACAATTCTTTATAAGCGTTGCCAAATAAAAAAATAGTAGCCGTCTTACAATCGTTTTTAAGGTCACTCAAAGTCCACAGAGAATAGCTTTTACCATTTTGAGAAGTTTTGGTGGGACTTTTCTGTACTATCACGCCCGAAATAACCCAATCTGATTTGTCTGAAGCAGTTCTAGCATACATTTTAAGTTCCATAAAAGAAACCACTTTTCGTCCTACTAAACGTTCTTCCAATAATTGACTTGATACAAGGGGATTTACAACCCGAATCCCAAAAATTGGTTCACTTCTTAGAGTTGTTGGAGTTACCGTGGCAGCTTTCGTCTTCCAAGTTGAGTATTTGGTTGGAGGGGCCAACTGTTTGGAGGTCGACTTGGTGTCTTCCAGCATGTGTTTCACATCGCGTCCAAATTCGTTGTATTTGGAATTTTGAAAGTCCCTGTTATCTTCATCGTCCGAAGAATCAGTATCACCGGTGTGTAACACAGCTTTCTGCTTTGAATTACTTGCACTAGTACTCGGAACATTAGAAGACTCGTTAATGGAAGTTAAAGCAGCACCGAAGGAATCAGGTTTTGTTACTTCTTCATTAGCAATCGTTAAAAAACGGTCCAACAAATCATCACACATTTTGAATTGTTATCACTAAATTTTGAGGTTAATATAAATAAAATGAAACGGAGTGTAACTTAATAACTATAGCATGTAACATAAATTATCACTTAAACAATAACTGGAAAATACTTCTTAACCGAAAACTTGGTTTACTAACAAAAACAGTTAACAAACAAATAGTAGGCGCCCTTTTCAAGTAGTGTCAAAATAAAGCGACATCGACGGTAACAAATATAACCTCATAATAAAACGTCAAAATACCAAAACTAATTAGTGAAAATTCTGGATAACATAATTATGTCAATTGCAGATTGGGATTTTAATTCTTGCAGAGAAAAATTAATTTGAAAAAAATACTGACCTGCCTGTTTTTAGCAATATCGTCGTAAGACAAAAAACTGAAAATGTTTTCCAACGCCACATCTGGTACATCAACGATCATAGTGATGCCACTCATCTTTCATCCACAGGTTTTTAAAGAGAATCTTGATAATATTTTTATTTAGATCAATTATGGCAAAATTGACACAATAACAAAGAACCACTACCGAATCACTCCGTGTCAAAATTTACGTAATCGACCCGAACTAATAACACGCGCGTTTTTTAAATACAACTGATTGTGATGGCTTTTATTTTATTTTTACTTTGTAAGTTCATTTCACCAGCGATTTTAATTTATTTTTCAATTAATAGACAAATTTGCTTGTATACTTTTATTTAACAGAAACCTACTCCAAAAAAAACAAAAATTTTTATACGTAGTTTTTTTTTATTAAAAAATAACAAAGCAAGTATTTTCAGTATCAGTTTCAAGAATATTTTACTCTTCTTACAATACCTTAGGGCTTAATTCCTAAAAAAATATGTTTACTGTGTAGGATTGTACTTTGTGCCTGTCCCTGTAGTTTACGGTAGTTTCAAAATCAATTTTTTTTTCTATTGGTAGTTCCGACATCAGGGGGCGCTGCTGTATTTAAATCAGTTTGATGAAAATTTTACAGGAATCTGCATTGTATGCTTATTAAATTTAACTTTCTAACCTGTAAAACTACCGACAACTACACGTGTTTTAATAATGACTGACCACGGTAAGCTTTTTTGAATTATTCTATAAAAATTTGATACGGATCAGCACGTTGAGTTTTAAAACAATTGAGTTCCAAATTTTTAAAGTAAATTTTTATTCCAACGCCTTCAAAGCGTCGTATTAAGATAGTTTAAAGTAAGACGCATTTGTTGTTTGTTTAGATACCTCACCGGTTAAAGAAAAAAAGAAAAAGAAATCCAAATCGTTGGGCGAAGTGCAAGCAAACACAGATTTTCAGTTGGAACCCTCGACTCTACCAACGAAATTGGAGGCATCTCAATGGCCGTTATTACTTAAGGTAAGGTGCGACTGTTTTCTTCCAAACACGTTTTTGATTTATTTATTTTATCGCAGAATTATGATCGTTTAAACGTATACAGTAATCATTATACTCCAGTCACTAGCGGGTGCTCTCCACTTAAACGAGAAATCAAAGAATACCTAAGTTCCGGGTTCATAAATTTAGATAAGCCGAGTAATCCCAGTAGTCATGAAGTTGTGGCATGGATCAAACGTATTCTTAAGGTGGAGAAAACTGGACATTCCGGTACTTTGGATCCTAAAGTAACTGGATGTCTAATCGTGTGCATCGATCGAGCCACTCGGTTAGTGAAATCACAACAAAGCGCTGGAAAGGAATACGTAGCTGTTTTTAAGTTGCATGCTCCTGTTGTGGGCGGTATTTCTGACGTCATTAAAGGCATCGAAAGATTGAGGGGGGCAAATTTCCAAAGACCACCTTTGATTTCTGCAGTAAAACGACAACTCAGAGTGAGGACGACACACGACATCAACCTAATAGAATATGATGAAGCCAAAAATATGGGACTCTTTTGGGTTAGTTGTGAGGCCGGCTCTTACATTCGTACTATTTGCGTTCATTTGGGGTTGTATTTGGGCGTTGGTGGACAAATGGTGGAATTGAGAAGAGTGAGATCTGGAAATATGTCAGAATATGACGATATGGTTACAATGCACGACGTAAAAGATGCTATGTGGCTGTACGAGAACCATAACGATGATACATACTTGAGACGAGTTGTTCAACCATTAGAACGTTTGCTTATTAAACATAAGAGACTTATCGTGAAAGACAGTTCTGTAAATGGAATCTGCTATGGTGCTAAAATGATGTTACCCGGTTTGTTGCGTTACGACGATGGAATTGAATTAAACGAAGAAATTGTTCTTGTAACCACGAAAGGTGAAGCTATTGCCATTGCTATTGCATTAATGACGACATCGACGATTGCCAGTTGTAACCACGGAGTTGTAGCCAAAATCCGACGTGTTCTCATGGCAAGAGATGTGTATCCACGGCAGTGGAGCTTGGGACCTTTTGCTAGTAAGAAAAAGTTACTAATTGCGGAAGGAAAGCTAGACAAGTATGGCAAACCTAATGAAAATACGCCCAGAGAGTGGTTAAATTCCTACATTGATTTAGCAGCAACAAGCACGATTAAGCAAGAGAAAGTGAAAGAAGAAGAGGTGGATGATGATGACGATGAAGAACAAACATCAAAGAAACGAAAACTTAGCAACACAAGTTTTGATACATCTGCAGCAGCCGTAACTGATGCTTCGTTAGAAGTTAGTCAAAGTGAAAAAAAAAAGAAAAAAAAGCGAAAGACAGAAGAAATAAGCGAAGAAGCTGTCTCTGAAGTTGCTGATGAATCGGTAAGCTTTACTTGATTTTTTAAAGACCAAATTTCAGTTTTGTTTTTTAGTCTATTAAGAAAGAAAAGAAGAAGAAAAAGAAGAAAGATGTTGAAGTAGAAGGTAATGGAGTTGCAATTGAGCCGGCAGAAGAAGTGGTAAGTTAAACAGTTTTGTGAAATTGCAGTTTTTGAATTTTTTTTTGTGTTTAGCATTCCAAAAAAGAAAAAAAGAAGAAGAAAAAGAAAGATAAAGCTGAAGTGGAAAGCGAATAAGTTTTCTTCACTTGTAATTACTAGGGTTAGATTTTTCACATCTATAAATTCAGTTTTATTGTTAAATTTTTTTATGAGTGTCGCTGAGATGTGACAGAATGGAACACTTTTTCTTGTAAAATTAAAGTGTTACTTGTTTTCCATTTTAAAATAAGAACTTATTTTTAAGATATACTGCGTTTTATTTTTCCGGTACTAACATATTTTTTTATAATATGAGTACTAATGTGGGTCTGTGAGACCGATTCTAGTTTTTAATTTTTTTAATGTGGTGTTGACATTTTTTTACCATTGATGGAATAATATCAAACGTCTAGGTATTTTGCATTATAATAATGTTAATTTTGGTAGGAAAAAATCATTTTGTTTTACAAAATTTTATTGTTGTAAAAATATTAAAAATTATAAAGAACAAATTAAAAGTAAAATTTGACGACAACTGATATTATAAGTAAAGATACTACTGTTATTAAAAAGAAAACAAAATTGTTCTAATTTAGCCACAACAATAACCGAAATACAGTGAGTAACGAAAATATCCGAACACTCCTATATGTTAACAATGTAATTTTTGTTAAAAATTTTATTGTTTTCAATTTTGTCCATATACGTTTTTCTGTTTTGACGCCTCGTTTTTGAGTGAGCAACTTAAATAAGACTGAAAATACAAATAAAACTATCATCTGTATCTTAAAAACGGTATGACGGACTATAAAAATGTAGAATGTAGGGAATGAAATTTGCAACAAAAACTACTTATAAATTTTTCTATTTTGAGATACAGGTGACAATATTTTTTGTATTTTACAGAGTTCCGTTGAGCAGTCAGCAAAAAATTTAACTTTATTAGTTAGTTTTTTGTTATTTTGTGTTCATTTTTCGTTTCTCTGTGACAAAGTGTGATGATGATGGGGGGGAGCGGACTAAAAAATAGAGATGGGACTATCGAATAAAAACTATCGAATTATTCGATAGTTGGTCTTCATTTGAACTATCGATAGTTACTAAAACTATTCGAATAACTTTTTAGTTAATAAAACTATTCGAATAGCTTTTTAGTTACTAAAACTATTCGAATAGCTTTTTAGTTACTAAAACTATTCGAATAACTTCTTAGTTACTAAAACTATTCGAATAGCTTTTTTAGTTACTAAAACTATTCGAATAACTTTTTAGTTACTAAAACTATTCGAATAGCTTTTTAGTTACTAAAACTTTTAAATGAATTGTTAGTTACTAAAACCATGAAAGAATAATTTTTAGTAACTAAAAATAATTTTTAGTTACTAAAACTATTGTATAACTTTTTAGTTACTAAAAAGTAAAAACTATTGAATGAAATTTTAGTTACTAAACTTGTATAAATTTATAGTTACTCAAACTATCGAATGTATTTTTAGATAGTCATTTAGTAATACTAATTATTGAAAGTTAAGAGTACTACTGTCAATACCAACGACCGATAATAAAATGGTACAACTAATAAAAATAGTATATTATAGGCCAAGGTTGTGAAGACAGCCATTATAGCCCTAGCGCCAAGATTATATTCCGAGCTGCGAAGCGCCGAGGAATATAAGGCGCGTAGGCTATAATGGTCTTCACAACCGTGGTTTATATACGATTTTTTCCACTACTAGATTTATTACCTTTTTTTTAAATTTCTTATTAATAAAAAAATTTCAAATTTAAAATATTTATTTCAAATGACAGTTTTGTTTTATCGATTTGTTTCCAATTTCATTATCCTCAAAATACAGGGTGTTAACTACCAATTAGTACAAAACGAAGGAAGAAGGAACATTTTAGTTACTAAAACTATTCGAATAACATTTTAGTTACTAAAATTATTCGAATAACTTTTTAGTTACTAAAACTATTCGAATAACTTTTTAGTCGATAGTTTTTATTCGGCTGTTTTCATTCGATAGTTTTATTCGATAGTTTTTATTCGGTTTGGTTTTTAGTAACTAACTTTTTAGTTACTAACTATCGATAGTAAAAAAAAAATAGTAACTAACTATCGATAGTCAAAAATTTTTGATAGTGCCCATCTCTACTAAAAAATGCTTAACATTGCTTAACGTAACTTATAAACGACCCCAAATTAATTAAGTAACCAATCAGAACACAGCAATTTGAAATTTAAAGTACTTAACATATCATAAATTTCATTGGTTACTTGATTATTTATTGAACAGATTCGTATCCAATAGATACCTCGAGGTGAAGTAAACGGGCATAAGAAAACATCAATGTCTCAATAAATAAAAACGTTGAACCGTGGGGGGTTCAAGGCCGGAAAGGTGAAGTTTAAGATGATTGAGTGCTAAGTTTCGAAGAAACTGGCCGGCTCGCTGAACCTGTACTCGATATCAAGCCTGGGAGGTCTCCTTTTACGTTACTTTTCGCCCTGTATGGTGAAAATGTTCAATGCGCATAGACTATCATTTTCAGTTTTTTTCCGATTTTTCGCTTAATTTTCAGCATTTTTGAAAAACGAAATTAGAATATAAAAAAATTTGCCACAAGAAAAGCTGTGTACCAAATTTCAGCTCTTTAGGAAGTAGGGAAAATGAGTTCAAAAAAGTCCATGCACACGGACGACGGACAACACTCACGTCAAGTTAAATAATAAAAGCTTATAAAAATAGAAGTCGTCGGTCTGTGAGACCGACTGTTAGTACTGGAGGGTTAAGAGGGGGAAATGCAACAAAAACGACGAAATACAAACATCTTTTGCAGATAAAATTTATTTTTCGAAGATAGAATTTTCATAAATTTGTGGAAGCCATATAAAAAAACTTTAATTAATGCACGAAATGAAGTTATCCGAGCTTGCAATGATTAATATTTCCAAAAACAAACTTGTAAATATACAATATTCATGGCAAAGATAATTAACATATTTTAATAATACATAATGTATTGTAACGAACCACACTCTTCTACTGAAATTTCAGTATTTAATGAAACTAGATCATTTACTTGACCAAATACAAAATTTGAAAAAAAAAGTTTTCTAAAATAGTTGTAAATATTGTAATATATTATGTAGGTAGTATTATGTTTTTTTTTTAATTTTTTCAATGTAGTAAATGTTAATTTCTTAGAATGTAGTACGGAATAAAATTATTAAATACAGTAGAATCCGCTTAATGTGATCACTTCGGGCCAAGGTCATTTTAATAATATTAATTGATAACTAATAACAATAACCGACTGATAACATTATCCGAGATCACATTAAGCGGATTCTACTGTATAGTGTAAAACAATTTAAATAAGTAAACAACGCAAAATCGTTTTTAGAAAAATGGCCCGATATGGGATTCGATCAGACGACGAAGAGATTATTCGATATTCAAAAGTATATGTACTCGGAGAAGTCGGCAACTCAAAGATTTACTCGGAGGCTTGCAATGATAATCACTTGAATTTAATTTTTGTCGTGTTTTCTTGTAATAGAATTTAAATCTAGTTTGCTACTTTGTTGTTGTAAAAATCATTGTGCACTGATTTTATGCGGTGACGGAACATTTTGAACTTGGACTCGTGGTAAATTTTATGTTAGGTTCCGAAATATTTTACTTACTTAGTTAATTTTTCCATTATTTTTTTTACAATTAGTATTTTTGCTTAGTGGGATAAGTACTAATATCATGTTTAAAAAAAAATCACGTAACATCACTACAACACATAAAAAAAAAAAAAAAAAAGTTTTCCTGAATTATGGAAAAATCACGAAGAAGGAGGTGAGGTTTATGTGGAGAAATCTAAAAGTTGTGGCTAACAATTTATTATAGATTTATTGATATTTGAGTCCCATTTACAGATTGTCAATAATTATTATTATCTTACTACCCATTGATTGGTAGATATATATTATAACATATATAGTATACAATTTACTACTTAAACTTTATAAATACTGTTCACAACATAACAGTAAGCAAGAATTTTTAAGTAATTAAACACTTAATTTCTAAATTTACATTTACTGCTTTCAATTTTATAATAGGTATAATGAAGTTTAAGATGCTGCATATAGTATGACGATCCGGATAATATATTATATTGTCTTTCATTATAATGTGGACGAATCACTAGATGTTTCAAAGTGAGTCCCCTAGGCCCGTACCTAGGGGGAGGGGGCTCGTACCCCCCTCCCGGAATGTTAAAAAAAAAATTTGAAAATAAAATAGGTACCTAAATAGATATATTTTCAAGGTGGAAAAAAAATTTTTTTCCCGAAAAAAATAATTTTTTTTTACGAGTGCCGCCCCCCTAAATGAAATCCTAGCTACGGGCCTGGAGTCACCTGTGCTTCAATAATAGAATTTTTGCAAAGAAAATAATTTTAATAATAATAATAATAATAAAAGAGAATTTTTAGAAACATAAAATTTGTTGCAAAGCTTCATCCATGCATTTCCTATATAGTCAATATAAAGTTTCCTTTAAAGTACACACGTACACAAAATTCAATTTTTCTGGCAACATTCGACATTATTTTACGAAATTTTTGATGGTTTAATTTTCTAATTTAACAAAACACCCTGTATAAAATTGTGTCTCCCCCTATCACAGCACAATGAAATATACGCTTTAATAAAAATTGAGCGACACAAACATAACGAAACGTTTAACAGATATTTAAAATTTCGAAAATAGAAGTTGCACTTTTTTGATTTGTTTAAAACAGACGGACAAGGAGCATCTTGTTTAGTTTAAATTTTTTCCCTTTGTGCTTTCGTTATGTTTTGACGCTCCCCCGTATAATTAAATATGTACATAATATAAAATATATAAGCTTTTCGTTTATTTATAAGATGAAACTTTCGAAAATCAAATCGTTATCTGGTCCGTTGTATTTATTATTTTTATCTTTACGTGAACTTCTAGTAGATAAATGGCAGGTTATGCCTCATTTTTTTAGGAAACATTATCTAAACAACAAGAATATTACGAGGTCCAGTCCAAAAAGTTTGTTCAATTTTTGTAAAAGTTATTAAATTTTGAAAGTCCCACTGTCGCCTCAAAAATAACAATTTTTAACCGGCTTACTTGAACCTCGCAACCCCCTGGCAGCTGAGTTAGGCGTTTGAACGTAGTTTATAAAACTAATTAAAATAAATAGTAACTCGTAACTAATAACTAAATAATAATGTTTTAAATATATAAAGAAAGTTTTCATAAAAAGAAGTTACTTAGAATGAACAAGATTCAAAAATTCTTCTCTGGTTTTGGGATCGTCTCGAAATACTCCCAACATGGTTGAAGTTACGGTTTTGCTGTTGATTTTTTGAACACCTCTCATGACCATACACATGTGCCTTTAAAATATATCAATTAAAATTTACCCCATTTTTTATTTGATTATACTTACACCCCTTCGACGACAACCGCGACTCCTGCAGGCTGAACAGCTTTGGTTACCGCTACGGCTATTTGCTTGGTGAGTCTCTCCTGAACCTGCAATCTTCTTGAATAGATTTCGACAATTCTGGCCAACTTGCTCAATCCCAAAATTTTTCCGCAAGGTAAGTAACCAATGGAAACTTTACCGTAAAATGGGACCAAGTGGTGCTCGCACATGGAAAACATTTCGATGTCTTTGACAACCACCATTTCGTCGTGGTCTTCGTCAAAAATTGCGTCATTTAGGACCTCTGAAAAATATAAATTATGGTATCATTATGTGATAATTGAAGTTTTGAAGAAAAATTGACAAATGAAAGAAAATGAAATTTTAGTATTTTCAAATTTATTTTGCTCTGAAAAAGCTCAATAAAAAGAGATCAGTAACTTAGTAACTGGAAGAAACTTCAAACTAAGAACTTCAGATCTTATTATTCTTAACTTGAAAATACGAATTAATTTGTTAACTTCGAGTTTTTAACTTAAAATTAACAACTTCAGATCTTCAAGATATCTGTTTCAAAATCAGAATTAACTTAGTAACTTGAAGTTTCTAACTTCAAATCAATACCTTTAGATCTTCAAATTCTTAACTTGAAGATCAAACTTTTAATGTTTGTATTGTGTTTACCTGAAATAATAAATCAGAATTTACTATGTTTAGCAGAAACCGTTAATTAATTACCGAACAATTTTGAAGATTTCCCGTGATTTACGAATTTTAGTCTTTGGTGTGATATACAGGGTGTCCCCAGATACAAGTTACATATCTTAGGTGGTGATAGAGAACACTTTTTTAAGAACAATATTTAACAAAATTGTTTTTCTAAATTCAAACCTTCGAGAGTTTTGCCTCTCGAAAGCATTTTTTTAAATTTCCACCTTCACATGGCCATAGCCCCGAAAATATTGATTTTTCAGTAAAAATGGTTTAGTACTTTTTTAAAGAGCGTTAAATAATCTACAAACTAGGTTTAAACCTTTCATTGTCTAAAATCAACGGCTTTCGAGTTATGAATTAAAAGAAGTAAAAAAATGTTGAAATATTCGAGATTATTTTATTTTTCTTTTTTAAAACCATGTATCTTTTAAACAAAACATTTTACAAAAAATCTGACGTCCCATTCCGAATAGGAAATTTAACGGACTAAAACTTTTGTCTAGTAAAATTTTTTGAAAAACTAATTATTTCCTTAGGGTCTGGGTCCTTTTGGCCCGGCGCGGCGTCCATTTGTCCGGCACCGAATCCTACTTTTTTATGTTCTGTTGCATAATCAACAAGAAAACGTGTAATTTACATAAAAAATAATCAGTAAATAGTTACTAAAATTAGTAGTATTTTATCTTTTAATCTTACTTTTAAATCTAGATAAAATTCATAAATTTTATAACCACTTTGGAAAAATTGCATAAGATCTATTCTTTTGATAATGAAAATTTAAGTAGCCATTATTTGATAATGCTAATTTGTATTCAAGAGATAAAGACATTTTAATACTAAATTTTCACATACTACTTAGTAACTATTAATAGATTAATTATATAACAAGTGATAATATTTATGATTTGTAAAAATGTTAGATTAAAATTTTGAATTCTCATCAGATAAACCTGGAATTATTATGTAACACAGGACTTTCCAACCCAAAAATTAAAAGGGGGACATCAATACATTTTTGTAATGACCGGTGAGATTCAATGTAAAAATGGTTGGGAATCCCTTATTGAGTTTAATTGCATAATAGTTCCAGGTCCGTCTGATGAGAATCTGAAATTCGAAGGACCATGATCGATCAACGTGTAAGGAACTATAATCAGTCAATTAAATAGTTCAGAAATTGAAATAATTTTAATCTTACATGTAAAATTTTAAATAATACTTATATATAAACTTATGTTATATATTATGCTCCTATGTTACTAATCCATTCGTGAGCGTCAGTTACTACCTATTTATCTAAGTAATTGCATAAGATGTTATAGAAACTACATCATGACTCGCTGCAACAATTATTCAACTAATATATAATATTATATTATATTATACAGTAATTTGAGTATTTAGTTGTGATTTTTGAAAGATTCGAGATTGCGGTTTTTGATTTATAAGTGAGAATTTATGCTTTCTGAATAAAAATGACTTTTATATTGTAGTCGGGTAGTTGAATAAATCCAAATAAATAACCATTTAAGACTTTCAAATGAATCCTTCTTCGTATAATTTAATGCACTTCGAGTTACTGAATGTAAGTGGAGTAGGATCCCTTGTACTAAAGTAGCGGCGGGTAATTCAAAATTAAATAAAATATTGTCGATCGAAATTGGCGTTGAATTGTAATTGAATAAATCACAATAACAAAACAGATTAGTAACGATATTATAAAAGTGGTTGGTGCGTACCAACACGAAGTTAAGGACCATCAGGACCGCTTTTCAAAAATCCCGATAAAAATTATCCAAAAAAATTATAACCTAAAATGAAGTGTAATAAAAAAAATTTTCATTTTTGGAATTTTCTTTTTTAAAGTTTTGAAAATTTGCCGCTCTATGCGAATGAAAATATCCCTTTAAGCATTATATTATAAGAGCGTTCAAGCTTTTAAGCTTAGGAAACTGCAGAAGGTCTAGGCCACTTTTCTTTTATACTTTTGACCAATTACCCTTGCGACAATGGTTTGGGGAAAACGGATGCAAAAAATTTTCAGATATAATTATGACGTGTGACATGATCTTTGATTATGGTTGTTAAAATAAAGCGGTGTCAAAAGCACGCTTCAACAAGTGCTTCCATTTAAAATCAATAAATACATTTCAAAATTAAATGCGCACAATTAAAAATTCAAATATTTTTCTAATTTTTTATTTTCATGTTGGCCGTGAATCGCGCGTGCTAGAAACAGAACCTGTTGGCACTTATAAAATTACGTAAACTTTTACTCGCGATTCTTTTACATTTACTTTTAACCTAGACACAAAATTATTATAGCATAAATAAAGCAAAAGTTACACAATTGTTCGCCTAAGAAATTAAAAGTAAGAAACAATAGCTGCGATTGCAGCCGAAAGAAAGAATTGATTTTGGAAATTGGGATGGATTCGTGTCGTGTCTATGGATACCAGATGCGAATAATCTCAATCTCCAGAGATTTCAGTTCCTTCTCATTATTGTCCGTTAATGTTTTCTATTATTTCACATTTTAACGTAAAGTCGATGTCAAGGAATTGCTAGCCATGAAATACTTTCCAATTATTTATATCAAACACTAACATCAGAAGACGTTACGAAAATGACCAAATACATAAAATTCTTCCAAAAGAATCTAGTCAAAAATTTTGCGGCTCAGAATAAAAAACGACGACCGGTTTATCAAATTTTTACGTCGCTTTCCATCTGAATACAATGTTGAAATGATATCTCAATTTAATTTCAACTTTTTTATAAAAAACTTAAACGCTAATGGTACCTGAAAACTGGATTTTACGTGATTGTAGTTACTTTTTTCTCACAACCATGATTAATCATAACATTCTTTGGGTTTATCCCGCTTTTATAAAGCAATTATTTTTGTTGCTTTAGCCTTAAGTAATCATCTTAGTAGTGGAAGGGTCAGAAGGAGCAAAGTATGCAAAATAAAACTTTTGCCATTAAATAAATTCGAACCTACGATGTTGAGATGTCAAGATTTTTTGTAACTGCTGTGCTGTAACCATCGATACACTACACTATTTTGTGTGAAAAATTAATTTGAAAAGAAGAAAATTAATATTTAACAGAAATAAACAAACGTTAAAATAATAAATTTTTAACGGTAACCTGTTAAATGTTAAAAATTACCGTTAAAAATTTGTTATTTTAACGTTTTGTTTAGTTCTGTTGTTGCAACTACATAGAATTTATACCACAAATCTACTTGAAATTGTTATTTTAAGTTCATTTTTTAGAAAGAAAATGTCTAGATAAAGTAAAAAAAAAAGTATAATATTCGAACTAGTCAGTTTGAGCCTGCCAGTAGTTAAGTCCCTGTACAAGAAAGGAAATGATAAAGCCTTTGAATTGGGTCCATAGGATCAACTACCAAAGCTCTTTATTTTTCATCTCCATGAAGATAATTTAATTTTATGTCTTCTTATAAAATATCTACCGATGAAAGTCCTTTGTGCTGCCTTTCAAATGATCGAATTTTTGCTCTACCACTAGTTTAATGATCACAGCAGTTTTTAAGCTATTTGATAAGGATTAGCATGTTATCCGGGTCCACAGGATTTTATTTTGATATAACCAAAAATGTTGTAAAATTTGATAAAGTCCCAATATAAAGTTTTGATTTTGTATGCAAAAAACATTTTAATTGCTCAAATTTGGCAAAACTTAGCTCCATTCTATTAACGGTACGTGTAACCTACGTAAATAGTTACAGTACAGTTTCTGTATTTCATAACAACCGAATTTTACTTAAAAACAGAGACTTCCGTCATTCTAGATCAGTGCCTTTATAACGTTTTTTTACAGTGGAATCGTTTTCAAGTTTTATTTAAAAACAAAGTTTCCTGCCGTCTAGATCCGTATTTTTCGGATTCGGCCATTTCACAATAGAGATAATTTTCTCAAGTGCAGCAATGGTTTTTTGAGCTGTTTTTCTCAACTTTTGTTATTTTCTTATATGTCGTTTAGGGTGAATATGTTTACTAATCATAATAAAAACTCTAATTTACATATAGTTTTAAACGTAGCAGCTTGCGTAGTAACGTACGAACTGTTGGTTTGGTCTGCTCATCGAATTTGATCGGAATACTACTGTTCAGCCGCATATTTGCCATTTTGTCTGTTTTTTGTAGGCGTTTTATAAGGAATCGCACCATAATGTGCTTTCTTTAACCTTTAATCTTCTTGGGCCTGCGGAGTACTGGGGTGAACCCATATCTCCTTCATCTGATTTGGAACTTTGACGGTGGGAATGCAGAGGCGGTAAACTCTGGGGAGGCGCGAGCCTGGACATGTACGCAAACTGTACGAAATAACACAGTACCCAGGTTGGGTTTTGGCTAACCTCTTCATTTTATGAAGGATTTTCAAGGCAGATTACCTCGGTGGTTTGCCATTGCCCGCCAAGAGAAGACTGAAGCACCACTTGTGTTTGAACCAGGGTTCTCTGCTTAGTAATTAACGCACTTAAGCATCAGACCTTAACCATCAGGGGGTTAAGGAAAAACCTTAGGAAAATACTCCTAATTAATATTGAGGCGTAAATACGTTAACTGATAAGTAAGCAATAATAACGACAGAAGAACATAAGTACGAGCGAAGATACAGGAAGGTAATCAAGCATAGTTGTTATGCAAATAAATCCATATTGAGAGATAAGGCAATAACTATGAAGAGAAAAGCGGAGGTATTGTGCATGACTCTCAAAGATAAAGAAGAAATGAGAGTATATGAAAGAAGAATACTGAAAACTATTCTCGGCCCAAAAAAAGGAAATGGAGAAACAAGAACAAAATGAATTTTGAACTTCGCGAAGCAATGAACGGAGAAAATTCATAAAAGATCAAGGGATCAAATGGTTGGGTCACCTAATGAAAAGTAAAGATGAGGAAGTGACAAAAATGATGATGCTGTAAAACTCCATAAAGTATCGACATAGTAGAGGGAGATCGAAGAAAGGATGATGGAATTGTGTATCTGAAGATTTGAGAATTATGGGTAATAGTGGATGGAGACAATGGGTCAATGATAGACCCAGTGAAGAGATATTGTAAAGGAAGCTAGAATACATCGTAGTTTGTAACTCGATGAACGGTAGCGTGAAATGTGATAAGGGGCTGATTCCCCTGAAACGAATTTTGTAAGTCTAATAGGACAGCTCAATTCCTAAAAGAGAATGTAAAGCTATTAAATAAGGGAGTCAACTACGGTATTTGATTCGATTCCGGGCTAGGGATGGGCGATATTCAAATATCGATATCGAATTTCGATAATTCAAAAACTATCGATAATTATCGGAGTATCAAAGTATCGATAATTGTCGAAATATCGAAATAATACGTTTTCTCAGAAACTAAAAACTGGATGACTAAAATTATAATTTAGGTTTCTGGGCATTGGTCAATTTTGGGTTCGGCTGGCTTCTTTATTCGAGAAAAAAATTTGGAGTTCCACGTTTTCGCGTGTAGGATGACCTCAAAATTATAATGTTCATGTTCTTGGAGAGTAGTCTCCTTGTTCCATTAGATCGGTTATTGGATAGTTATCGATATTTCGATTGTTTTATACAGGAAACCCCAACTTTTTTTCTCGAATAAAGAAACCGGTCGAACCTAAAATTGACCAGTGGGAAGTACAGAAAATGAAGTTCCGAAACTATCGGAAGATAGAAATGTCGATATCGATATCGATTAATCGATATTTCAAAAATAAAATATCGTTTGATTTTGATTAATCGATAACTTTCGATATTTATCGATTAATCGATAAAAAGTCCCAGCCCTATTCCGGGCGAGTAAAAACCTTATTTTGACCTTTTTTCTTCGGAAAACAATGAGAAAATAAAGAACCCAGCTCTAAGAACTGAGCGACCAACAGCATCCAGTATAGCCGATACGTACAGATAATCTAGGATCAACAAAAAGGGCAGTGACTACAATTTAAACAATTGTTGATACAGCAGTTAAATTTTAATAATTAAATTTGGGGTTTAATTAAATTAATAATTAATTTCGAGTTGGAAAAACAAAGACAAACGAAAGTTTTCTATTACAATATCTTCTGAGCGAAGACAACTAAGTATGAAAGAATATACTATATAGATGCTTCTGGGATAGCCTTACAACTGCTTCAAACAAATATAATTTTTTTTAAATTGAAAGTATCATGAGCGTCCATGGAATATTTTTTAATGGGGAAAAAACAAACAGATATTATAATGGCTCTCTAAAATAATTTTGGATATTTTTTGGAGATTCTTAAACATCTGCCGTTTTTACAACGGCTTTCCCGTTTAATTGTATTATATTATATTACATATGAGCCTATTTGAATACACATAATTTAGGTGGTGATAGAGGACACCTTTCTAAGAAAAACATTTAACAAAAATTTCATTTTTTAGGCGTCTGTATATACCATATTTTTAAATTTCCACTTTCATATGGCCATAGTTTCCAAAATATTGATTATTCAGTAAAAATGGTTTACAAGTTTTTTAAAGAGCGTGAAATAATCTACAAACTAGATTCTAACCTTTTATTGTCTAAAATCAACGGATTTCGAGTTATGAATTCAAGTAAATAACTAAAGAAATGTTGAAAAATTCTAGCTTTGTTTTCTTTCGGTTTTCTGCCCTGTATCTTTTAAATGAAACATTTTACAAAAATCTGATCTCCCATTTCGGATAGGAAATTTAATGGACTATAACTTTTGTCTTGTTAAGATTTTTGAAAAAACAATTCATTTCACCGAAAAAAAATAAAAAAATAAAATTTACAAAATTTTTATTTTTATTGAAAAATTATTTTAATAATTATGGTTAAATTATTACGTTATTTTAGTAAATGTTCAAAGTGACCATTTGCATATTTTGGGCTACAAGTAAAAAATTAAATTTTTTTTTAATTAAAAAAATCAAAAAAACAAAGCTCGAATTTTTCAACATTTTTTGACTTACTTTAATCGATAACTCGAAAGCCGTTGATTTTAGAGAATAAAAGGTTAAAATCCAGTTTGTAGATTATTTCACGCTCTTTAAAAAATTACTAAACAACTTTTACTGAAAAATAAATATTTTCGAAGCTATGCTCCAAAACGCTTTAAAGAGCCAAATTCTCAATGATTTCAATTAAAAAAATTTTTTTAAAATTTTTCTTAAAAAAGTGTCGTCTATCACCACCTCAGTTATGTAAAGTATATCCTGGGAAAACCTGTATTTAGTAGTTAAACGCGAAAAACCTATGATATTTAATAAATTGACATTGACTGAAAAACAATTCGACATAGCAATGATATCTAGCAATTACATCATTTTATCAATAAATTCTATACGATGCATTATTTCAAGTTGTCTAGTTGACCCACAAAATAGATATCAATTTTGCACAGTCGTTTTATAAGTATGCAAGTTTTTATAATTTATTTTCCATTTTTATCTCTATTTTGTTTCAAAGGTTTTTGAACAAATCGCTCTTTAAAATTTCAAGTGCTTACACTCAGCGAAAGAAAATAATATCAATAAAAAGTTATATTTGTTTTCCCTTCGTCCTGAAATGTACTTTCGGAAAAACATATCGAAAAACATGTTCAAATTTCCGAGTCCTTTCTATTTTGTTAAAGCATATTTAAAAAAATTTGATTTTGCATAAAATCGTATAATAACTTCGTATAACTTACGTTCGAATTATATATTTTTCGTATAAATGAAAAAAAATCCGCAATTTCGTCCTTTATAAAATCCTTTATTTAAAATAATTAAATACCAAGTCCTTGAAGCAACAAGTAGAAATAAAGCAGAAAGGATAATGCGAAGTCGTTGCTACAAAAGAGTCTGATAATTAGGAAAGTCAGAAGAGGTTTCCGTTTGTTAATAATTAGTTCGAGTGAGGAAATGAACGATACTCGAAGCTTCTATCAACTTTTAACACCCCTTTATCAACTCACTTTTAATTCTAGTCCATTCAACGCGTTTAATTTAGTTAAAGTCCAATTAGTGTAACATTTTGCGATTAATCAGGTTTGGAATCGATCACAAGAGGAAGCGCAAACTTCAAAATTGCATTAAAAATGATATCACATTTAGTTATACCTGACTTGATATACCCACCTACGTGTTATTTTAATTTAAAATTTGCAATAATTATTAATTGATTAATTGAATCTTGGGTAACACAAACGAAAGTTTTTTTTCGATTTAATTTGATAATTTGATAATTATACCAATCAAAGTGAGAATGATGCAAGATGTAGATAAATTTCAAACTGATTGTAAAGGTTAGAAATTTGATTATTGGAATATTTAAAAAATGTACCTTCAAGACTTTGGTCGTATCCTTTTGTGAAAAACAGCATGGCTTTGGCCGCCCTTTCGGGAGTTTTCAATAATCCTTGACGATCAGGGTTTTCCCCCAGCGAACCCAAAAGAAGCCTGTAAGAACGTGCCATTTCGGGTAACATGGCTTCTCTGGTTGGTGGTCGATGATCCAATTCTAAATCGTGATGAAAAGTGCACTTTTCGTGGCCTGAAACAAAAGATAAATAACTATTTGATGATATAAGATGCTGGAAAATTAACAGACTTGCAGCGGCAAGCTAGAAGTATTAACTGAAAACTTTCAATATTGTAATGATAAAATTTGCAAGTAATATTAATGCAATAAATTTTTTAACAGTATACCTAATTATTAACTTAATGAAAAAAATTTAAAAAAACTATAGGTGCGCCGCTTTATGAAATTACGCCGCCATTTTTGCTAAGATATGTTTAAATTTTGAACAAAATTTAATCATCCAGAACAGAAATTTTTTTAATTATACATTGAACAATTATTGGTCCCAATAAAATGTAAAAGTTATAAAACCCAATTTTACAAAAAAATCTATTTTTTAAGTAAAACAGCTGCGGAGTAGCCAGCCTACTCACAGATCTTGTAAGATTGCTTGCTTTGGACGTTTTATGTGTCTATCAGAATCTCCACACTGAATACCTGAAAGCATTTTGGAAGATAACAAGCTTATCCTTTTAAAGAGGGAGAGAGCATCTGAAGGAATTAACTACCCCTCATTTTATCAATATTGCAGCTAGTAACGTTTATATGAAGTCACGTTATCCTCATTTAAGTCAACAATTTTTCATGTCGACTAAATCCAGATTTGAACAAAAGAATTTCATTATTTTCAGAATTGAATTTTCAAAATTTCTTCGTTTATTTATTTTTATTTTAATTAAATATACTTCAGGTATATACGGCACTGATGACGACTAAAGAGTCAGAAACACGTGTCTATCGTTTATCCTTGATTTCATAACTTCATAACTGCACCTGATCAATTTTGAATTGTTTCAGATTCTTTTTTTAATAAATTTTTAGATTTTGCTCGTCACCTGCAGTAAAAGTCATAATAATTAAATAAATAAATTAAAGAAAAATGAAATGTTTTATTTGGGGAAAACGTACTTTTTGGAACTGATCTGTAATTGTGCCGTAAATGTTAATCTTAAAAGTACATCACTAGAATATGTGTGTATCAGAATTTTGTTGCTGATGGTATTTGTATTAACATATTTTTACACACCAAAGGTTAAAGCTATAATTTTAACAACCTCTTATACAAAAAAATTTACTTAATATTATACAAGTTATAAAAGTAAATGTTATTTTCAGCACTGACACGTGCAACAGATTTTCATTTGCCACGGCTATATTTTAAAGTCGACAGTTGTTTTTAAAATGTTAATAGGTTTATTAAAATGAATTTTCAACGCAAATTACATTGGAAATGTGTAAAAAGTGGAAATGTCATAAAAATCAAACGGTGTTTATGTTTTTACAGTAGAATGAGAAGCAGAATCGCAGTTTAACTAATTTTATTACTTTTAATTACTTCACGTAAACTTTTTAAATTTTAAGTTACGACTGAATTCTTACGGCTGGTTTTCGCCTAGTCCTAGTAAAAACTGAATTTTGTGACTAATTATTTGCTTTCTTTGATTTTCCCAAATTTTCTTTAAATAGTTGTTAACAAAATAAATAAGAATATATTGTAGACACAAGAAAAACCTATCCAGGAGCATTAAATCCCACGGCTGCCTACAGAAGAATATAAATTTGTATGAGCTTGGTTACAGCAGTTATTAATTTTCAGTTTATACAAAGAGTATGTATACATAGAGGGACAGCTCTTATGGGAATACTTGTCACAAGTATTTCTTGATGGCTCTGCTACGCCATCTAGTGGAGGGGGTTATCTCTACGTCTTAATTTTTGGTCCTCTATATACAGGGTGCTGAATGAATTAGCTGAACATGGGAAATTAACATGTAAAAACTTATTTTTGCAAAAATACCTCCCTGTATATAAAGGATCAGCCATAAATTAAAAATTAAAACGTAGAGATCACACCGTCTACTAGATGGCGTAGCAGAGCCATTAACAAAAACTTGTGACAAATATTTGTTAATGGCTGTCCCTCTATTAATACATACTCTTTGGTTTTTACTAATTTATAGTTTAAGTTATAGGCTGTATTAGATTGTGAAGATTAAGTTTTACATGAAAAACATAAATTTTTGTACACCAAATTTCCAATTTCCACATTTTTGGGCCCCTAAGGGTTCCGCGGAACCCCATTTGGGAACCGCTGCCTTAGAGTCCCCTGCAAAATTCGCATTCTAACGAAACACTCCCATAAGAAAACATGAAGAGCAGTCACTGCGACTTCAGTCGCAGAGCCCCAGCCGCAGCTAAGGAATCACACTTTTAGCTGGTCATCTTAAGGTTCCTTAGCTGCGGCTGGAGCTCTGCGACTGCAGTCGCAGTGACTGCTCTCTACACTTCCTTATGATACAATCGCATTCTAAGGAAACACTCCCATAAGAAAGCATTGTTGATATAAAAGTATGAAAGCTATAAATCTTTAGCTGCGGCCGGGATTCTGCGACTGAAGTCGCAGAGGATTCTCTCCATGCTGTTTTATGAGACTGCTACCTTAGAGTCCTCAGCAAAGATCGCATTTTAAGAAAACATACCTATAACAAAGCATGGAAAACTGTCACTGCGACTTCAGTCGCAGAGCCCCAGCCGCACCTGAGGAATCACACCTTTAGCTGGGCGAAATTGTCTTCACCAACACTACGAGCTAGTTAAATGTTATGTAAAAGCCGCAGTTAAAAAATCACACCTTAAGCTGGTTATCTTAAGGTTCCTTATCTACGGCTGGAGCTCTGCGACTAAAGTCGCAGTGGATGCACTCCATGCTTTTATATAAGACAATTACCTTAGAGCTGCGGTTCCCAATTAGTTTTGGCCGCGGAACCCTTGGTCGAAGTAAAAAATTTTGCAAAATATATTTTTCGCCATTTTGAAATTCTTTTTGGCGGAACCTTTGGATTTTTTCGCGGAACCCCATTTGGGAACCGCTGACGTAGCTTCATTGTTGTAAGAGTCAACAATTTAATTTTTACGATACAAGTTACATTGCAACACAATACAAATTGCATACAAATACGAAAATAATTTTGAAATTTTGAGTCAGCTAAGCCGCGGGTCAGAGCAAACTTTTGTTTTGCGATTTACGCGGTTAATACTAAACTTAAGACTTTAATTTTTAACAATATAAATAATACAAATTGAATATAACATAATGCAAAAAAGAAATTTCAAAATTTTCGAAAATGGGGGGTCAGGGCGAAATTTTCTTGCGCAATTTACGCGACTAATGTTAAATTTAGGACTTTAAATTTTAGCAATACAAACAATACAAATTGAATAACACAATACAAACAAAAAATTTCAAAATTTTCAAAAAAGGGGGGCCCCCTAAATTTTATAACTTTATACTTCGCGAAATGAAAAAAGATTTACAATACAAACAATACAAACTGAATACAACACAATACAAAAAAACAATTTTTAGTTTTCGACAAAAGGGGGGGCTAACTTCACGGACATATATATTGTCGTGTTACAAAATCTTTCATTTTTATAAATTTTGAATAATGCGAAAATTTAATTTATGTGAGATATTTTTTTTGAGATTTGAATTTAGTTTTTGTAAATTCTGAATTTCTTTGTAAATATTGGTTCGATCTTCGACCGAGTATGAAATTTATAAAGACTAACTTATTCATTGAATAATTAAATTACCCTTCCAAGTTGGTTTTTGTTAATGGTCAGAATTGAGATTTTTGAATTATTTTGAGAATAAAATTTTAATTTGAGTGAGTAGATTTGTTGGTATTATTTTTATAATATGGAAATTGCCCGAAATTTGAACAATATTAGAGTGATTTTTGAAAAAGTTTGGATTTGGAAAATTAAAATAAAAACGGAAACATTTAATTAATAAATGATAAGTGAAATTGGATAATTGGATATAATTGATTTTTGAATAATTAAATTGGAAGGCATAGCAAAATTTACGTGCACGTCGAGCACCTAGTTTGATAGCGCACACTTGAGGTTATCCTTACATTTTGGCTCGGAAATTTGTTTAAAAGTTTAATTTGGAGTAATTTATGGATTATTATATAAAATTTAGAAAGTTATTGGGAAATAATTTAAATTGTCGGAAAATTTACAAATATCGAACCCACTCCTGAGAGGTTCCACTAAAATGTATATACACTTTGTATATACTTATAAGAAAAATGTAGTAATTAGAAAAAAATCTTTAAAAAAATTTTCGCTCCAAAATTTTGCCGCTTCCTAAATTCTGCCGTTATAAAACATAACAATTATGTTTTATCATAATTATCATAACATAACAATTTTATCATAACATAACAATTATGTTTTATCCGCGGGGGATTTGTTGGGAAAATCCGGTATTTAAATGAAGAGAAATCTAAACAAATCCGGGGAAACCCGAAAAATTCAGATAGTTCTATTTATTTATTAGTTTTTGCGACTAAAATTTGCTTATGGAAACAAAAATGGAAATCTGGTGCATTACACAACGATTTTTGTGCTTTCCACACAACATTAGGCCCAGACCTTTTCCAGTTATAAGAAAGAATAATTTCGATAATCTATTCATGTGCGTCAGTAATTATATAGGTATTGAATTCTCAGTCTTTTTTTAAAATTTTAAATTTTGTGTGAATCGTAGTAGATTAAATTAGGAAACCACGAGATCCTTAGCTGGATGTTAAAAATAAATCTTAATTACCGATAAGATAGGCTTAATTTATATTATTTGGAAAATAAAGTAATTTGAAGTCTCTTGACTGTTGAACACCCACTATTGTTATTAATTAATGATGCAACCTTAACTTTGATAATAATTATTGAATAATAATTCTGAAAATCGGAAAAATATGATTGATCGATAGTAATAAATCCATCAGATAAAAAGGTGATCAAGAGGTTAACTATAGACTGTAAAACATAAATTGATAAAATAAATATTTCGAAAAATGTGACTTTCGTGATTTTTAAATTTTTTAATATTAAAATAATTAAAGTATTATGTAAAGCTCATAAAATTTTATTAAAAATCCTTCGAGGACCTGGACTCGATAGAAAATCATTAATTATTTAATTGTTTATTATTTAATTATTATTTATATTATTTAATTGTTTTAATTGTTGTAATAATAAAATAATAATTAAATAATAATTTTTTATAAAATATGTGAATTTTCACACAAATTCAAGTTAATTATTTTGATACTTTTGCAAATCAATCTAATCTGAGAACTTAAAAAATCGCGGTTATCACAATAATTATATTCGTAAGATAATTATTTAATTAAAAACGAACCTGGGGTTGTGGAAGTTCTTGGTGTTTTTGGAGTGCCTGGAATTTCGACATCGTCGAAATTTTCAGACCAAGCTCGAGTAACCAAAGGTCTCGGTCGTCTTTTTTGTTCACCGTTGGTATTTGTAACAACAGACGATTCTAAATCCATTTTTGAGAAACAGAAACTAATTCACGTGAGGATAATATTTCACAAACGAAGAACAACGTAACTCACACCTTACTCGAAGAGAACTGACGCTTACGAGGAGAACGAGAAATATTTATAGGAAAACGGTGTCGGAGAGGTGAACACTTTTGTTAATGGAATCACGGAAAATTCGTTACCGTACGTAAATTTTATAGTACCTAGTTGTGATGACATTGATTTAAATAAAACCTTTTGAGCTATTATCAGCTTTTCATTGCGTCGAATGATAAAAAACACTTAGCCCTTAAAATTAATTATTAATTTATATAATAATTAATATTTCGTAAAATATTGCCTTTGAACTTGAATGCTATTTAATGAACATTTTAATTAACTTTAGCATTGTAAGAAATTATGGTTAATTCGAAAAAATAACAGTCAGAGGCTGTTAGTCAAGGCTCAGGTACATTCTCCAATTCAAGCAGCCATGGAGTCCTAAAACTTTCATCGAGAGATAGAAACCGATGTCCAAGACATGAGCAGAAACTTGATTTTCACTCGAAATTTTCCATATATATTTAAAATTTTTATTTTTATTGTTGTTTTCTTTTTAACTTTATATCTTTTTACCATAGCAAATTTCATGGAGTGCAACTTTGGTCTAATGACCTTTTTTGTGAAACTAGCTTATCTCACGGAAAAAATAAAAATAATGAACAAGATAGGTATAATATTAACAAAAAGTAATAAATTAACAAAATTATAAAATTTTTGTAATTTTATTTCTTTATTCTTTACACTTTTGTTTTGATTTGTGGAAAAAATTTACCAGACTAAAGTTATTTAAAATTTTGATTTCAAAAAAAAAAAAAATGTTGGAAACAGTTTTTCAGTTAATTTAATCCATAACTCGAAAATCTTTGATTTTAGGCAAATAAGGCTCAGAATCGTTTTTGTAGATAATTTTAATCTTTTTAAAATAGCTTTAATCAATTTACCCAAAAAATCCAACGACAGAGATTTTTAGATTTTAAAGATTTTTATGCACTTAATAAAATAATTACAAAAAAATCAACAACATGAGGAATCACTTAATCTGAACTATCGGTCATTGGTCAATCCACAGCTCGTTAATCAAAAGTGTCGCACAATTTATTAGCCTCAACGACATGTCGTACGCTTTCAAATTATTTGGAAAAGATTCCATAAAGAATTTTTAATTTGTTTATTGCAATTGAATTAATAAGGAACGGCGGCTTACTTTCAAGGTTAGTAAATAACATTCTAAGTAATACCGATTACTAATTAGATCAATCTCGGTTGGGTATCTACATGGGTTTTAAAGTTATCTCAGTTTGACCTCCATTGAAAGAATTTTTATTTCATGTTCAATATGAATTAATTGATATTATGCAAATTGAAAGTCATTGAAATTTTAGTTCAAATTTATTCATTGAGGTAGGTAATGGCAATTCAAAATATAAATGAACTTGTGGTCTTGTGCATTACAATTGATTTGAATAGTTTTGATTAAAAATAAAAAAATAATTTTATTTAAGATTGGAACCTTCAACTAATTACTTTATATCATTCGTGGTAGGTATATGACGCTAAAGTGTTTGGTAAAATTATTTAATAGATGAGGTTTTTCTAATAAGATAATCTAAAAATTGGAAAACTGCTTTACTGCTTATTAGAAAATTGACTGTGAAGGAAAGTCCAATTTTTTCTTATTAACACCGCGTGATTCATTAACCATTCTAAAGGTAAATCCCACTATTTGCATGACAGTTTCAAAGAGAAATTCTTTGGTTTGTACTAATTTGTTGAACCCAAAAATGGTAATTAGTATTTCTGCTCTTTGTTTTCTTTAATTCTTATTGTTCGAAACAAAATATTAAAAAAAAAGTTTTTAAATTATTTATATTTTACATAAAATATTCGTTTATTGTTTCCTATTTTTTTCTTATTTCTTAATTAATATTTTTATGGATTTAGAAACTTTAATTTTTAAATTTAAATTTAATAGAAAATAAAAATGTATTAAAAAATTATTAATAAATAATATGGGCCCCCAGATTTCAATGATCTTAAAAATGAAAAAAAATATTTATTTAAATGCATAAAATTGCAAAAAAATACTTTTAAAATTTCTAGTAATTGCATTGCAAATAGAAAAGAAATGACACAAAATTTTAAAAAATTAAATTTTTAAAATATCAACTCGAAAATACTCTCAGAAACAGTAAACTCATTTAAAATTCTAAATAATTATTTGTTATATTTTTTTTTTTTTATTTTTTATTTTTTAATTTTTTTCATAAATATATTTTTTTATAATAATATTAATTCACCTTTTTTTAAAATATTTTTAATCATAACCTGTCATGTGATAATTAATATCTTTTTTTGTTTTTTAAATAATTAATTTGTCTATATAATGTATTTTCTTCACTTTACCGTTAAAATTGTATTATTTTAACGTTTTGTTTAGTTCTGTTAAATGTCATATTTTACAAATACATTCTACACACCACAAATCCACTTAAATTTTTTTATTTTAGGTTCATTTTCTTCCTTAAATAAAATATATACTAAAAAATATGCAAAAATCCATTAAAGCTAGGGTTGCCAATATTGTACAGATGCATATTTGACAAACACTCTGCATTGTCTGAGACTTACAGAAAAAACTAGACTTGGGTTAAAAAATCGTGTTAGTCGTTATGACAAAAGCATCGTGACCCATTACAGGCTCTCCGGCAAATTACCTCGGTGGTTTGCCATTTCCTTCCGAGGGAAGTCCACAGATCTATCTTGGATTTTTAGATCACATCAGTGTATTCGACAAGACCAGAATTTCAATCGCGGCTACCCGCTTCCCAGGCGGCAAATGTAAGCTTTACGCCATACTGCAAGTGATTTTTTATTTAATCAAATTTATTTATTAAATTAAGTAGTTTAATTAAAATTAATTTAATTTAATTGATATATTATTTTATTAATAAATTAATTTATGAAATTAAATTAATGTTTGCTTTAAAATTTCTATAAACTTGCCATATTCCAATAGTTAATATATTTATTTAATAGCCCCCCCCCCCCCCGTTGGCTTCGAATTTTGTATGACAAACTACAGGCAATTAGCTGTCTCGTTCAAGTTTGGTTCTTACAAATCGCATTTCTTAGAAACTTCTAAATCGGTTCAGTACTTTTGAAATAATTGAATAGAAACAAATTGTGATAACGTGCAGTGCCGGATTGGAAGCAAATTATTTTCCGGGATTCGCAGCCAGCTACCAGCTTCCATCACGTATGATGTCAACAAGGTTTAAATGAAAAGTATTTTTAAATTGATTATTATTTATCAATTACATACGTAATTTACAGGAAACTAGGACCATGCAGCGGCAACCTGTTCATTCGAATTTTTTACCATATTATGTTGGACATTTTTCTATTTTTGAATTTTAATTAACTAACAGTTTTAATAAAAAATTTTAAGAAATCAGTCACAGGTCGGATTTTCCGGTCGGCCAACCAGGGCTGATAACATGTAAGACTACTAAATTCTTTTGAAACGGCGGCGGACATCTGGATTAATGGATAACCGGAGATTTTGCTACCGGATAGTTCGCTCCTACTACTGAATTGCAATTTAAAATTATATGAAGTATGTTAAGTTTTGAAATATTTAAGTTCTTTACATACTTAGCTAATTATTTTTTTCTGCAAAAATTTATTCCTTAATTAATAATAATTATAAAAAAAAATTAACTGATAAAACTAGTTGTAACACATTTTGTGCGGAGCATGTTGAGATAAAACCAAAACAAATAAAATTGATATTATCAAGATTCCTCTTGAATATCGGCTAATAAACTCGCGCTATAGATCTATAGATCTATAGCGCGAGTTTATTAGATCTATAGCGAGCACGTGCTCGATCACAGTGCTCAATAGTACTAGAAAGTAGCAGTTTAGTACTCATGAAAATGCTTAACTTTGCCCTCTTTTAATCGACCTCGTATCTCTTTTAATAACTGAGATCCCCATGGTGGAGCTCCAAAACGGGAACTTTGTATATTGAAATTCAATTAAGCGATTAAACAAATATAATTAATATAATTGTTCTAATTATAATTAGAAATCCTTGTAATGCTTTGGAAATCTTTAGAGTTCTCTAGAATTTTTTGAACAAGTATTCTCAACATGCTCCGCACAGAATGTGCTACTACCAGATTTATCAGTTATACCAAAAAATCTATCTTTTTTCTCGATAATTCTTATAATCCATTCATGCAAGTCAGTGGTAAAGAGATAACTGGCAAGTTCCAAAAATCAAAATAATAAAAATCATTTAAAAAAAATTGAAATTGTATGTGTATGTATATGTTACGGTCAATCACGTAAATTGGGCATTAACGTCAATGGCCGGACAATGACGTCAATGCCCATTTATGCTGGCCATTAACGTCATTGATGCCCGTTAACGGTGGGCAATGATGTAAATATTTTCAGATGAATGCAATATTTACGTCTTTGGCCGGACAATGACGTTAATGGCCAAAATGGATTGGACAATGATGATATGGACAATAATTTGTTGTCAACGCGTTTTTCCGTATGAATGACAGCAACTCTGCTCTTTTCACGGCTTCATAAGTGTACAGGGATTTTTATTTAATTTAGACAAACGCAAACTCATTTTAGGTTGGATTCATAATTCGTCGTGGTTGCATCAGTCAAAACATCTCGGAGAAAAAATTAATTTAATATAATTAATTTATTTTACGGTAGATCCGTGATTTGCCATTGTTACGCTAGTTAAAACGGTCTGAAGCGCCCAGAGCTCTCTAAAAAAGCTTTCTTACTCGCTAACAACATCCCCGAAATCAATTCACCTCGACTGGGAAGCCCGACCTCTCCAGAGAAGCCCGAATTCGGCAAAATAGAAAACGTGTGGAGGCTATCATAAAGAGGACTAAGAGTGATACAATATGGAATCTGTAGAATAGTAGTTTCATTATTGCCCACCCTGTATTGGCCATTAACGTCATTGCCCAAACAATGATGTAAAAACCACATATGAAATTTTAAATGTCAACATTGCCCAAAATGCAAGGTCATTGACGTCAATGACCGGTCAATGACGTTAATGCCCAACTAAGCTGGGTATTGACGTTATTGTCCGGCCATTGACGTTAATGGCCGAATTGTCATCATTGACCGTAACATATACATTTATAATTTTACATTTACGAAACAATATCCAATCTCAGATTTTCCTTTTGTAATTCAGCTTCAAACGAATCCGAAAAACTGCTTGTCAAAATGTATATATTGCATATTTTCAACATTTGGTGCATATTTGAGTAAATAATGCATATTTGGACCACTATCGTGTTTTTTGAAGAATTTTAATAGAAAAAATAATAAATTATTATTAAATTTGTCAATTTAAAAGCAATTATTTTATTTAATTTTTATAATTTTTTAAATAACAAATTAAATTGCTTAAAATTAAATAAAACGATTACTTAAATTAACAAAGTTTATTAATAATTTTTTATTTTCTCTGATTAAAAATCACTAAAAGTGGCCGAAATATGCACAAATATGCACCAAATGTTGAAAATATGCAAAATTTTTGCACTAACTTTGCACTGAAAAGCCCGTCTGTAGACGGGCAGCTAGACGATGGATCTCATTTTTAGCGGTAAAATATTTAAACATTTAATTTCGTTTCCCACAACTGGGGGATTCCCCGATTTTCATAACAAAATTAAAAAATTATAAATTCTAACGGAGTGGAAATCTTGCGTTATGTACTGGAGGGTGTTCCACACCCCCCAGACCCCCCGGTTTAAAATTTTGGTTTTATATTATTATAATTAACTTTCAAATTAACACCGAAAGTTGCTGCGAAAGGTAATTAAATAAATATGCTTTGTAAGTTTTAATTTTTTCTAACCGAAAGTTAAATTTCCCCTATTTTTACATAAAAATTCAAATTTCCCGGTTAGTCCTAATCTTAGTTAGTTTAATATATTTTTCGGTTGGTAAAATTATAAACCGGGGGCTCTGGGGGGCGTTGAACACCCTCCAGTACATATCGCAAGATTTCCATTCTTTCCGAATACTTGGAGAAGATAGGGAATTTATAATTTTTCAAGTTTCGCCAGGAAAAATCGGGAAATTGAGGGAAATCAAAGTGTTTTTTTCAACCACAAAATGACACGCTGTAGCAGAAGCAGCAGTAGCATGTTGGGATTTTATATATCAGGATTTCATAAAAAATTGGAAAAATTCGAAGATTAGATTTTTTAATCTGCATATTAATGCATATTTTATCTATTTTTATCAATTTTGTTGCATATTTTAAAGGAATTCAGTGCATATATATGCGTATATTCTCAAGTATTTTGGTGCATATATTACGGTCAATGACATAAATTGGCCATTGACGTCAAAGCCCATTATCGGTGGGAAATGATGTAAATATTTTCTACTGATTGGAATATTTACGTCTTTGGCCGGTCAATGACGTTAATGGCCAAAATGGATTGGACAATGATGATATTATAGAATAATTAGTTATAAGAAACAGCAAAATGGCGATGTACTTCAACTAAGGACAATTATTTTTCGTGACGCATTTTTCCGTGTAAATGACAGCAATAACTCGGTCTTTTTAAGGCCCCATTTTTTTTTAAAATTTTTATTTAATTTAGACAAACGATTATTTTAAGATGGATCTATGATTTGTCGTGTTAGAGTCAGCCAAATCGGCCCGGAGGAAAAATTAATTAAATTTAATTAATTCATTTTACGATGAATCCGTGATTTGCTGTAGTTGCGCCAGCCGAAACTGAAAGAGTATGATAGAATATAGAATCTGTAGAATAGTAATTTCATTATTGTCCACCTTGTATTAGACATTAACGTTATTGTCTGGACAATGATGTAAAAACCACATTATACAATTTTAAACGTCAACATTGTCCAAAATGCATGGTCATTGACGACATTGGCCGGTCAATAACGTTAATGTCCAACTAAGCTTATTGTCCGGCCATTGACGTTAATGGCCGAATTGTCAACATTGACCGTAACACTATAAATTCGAGATCTAATAATAATCCTAATCCGTTCAATTTTGTATTTTCTATTGTATTACCTAAATACAGTTACTCTCAAAAGAAGTGTGGCACTCTTATGTAAGCAATGTAAATTGTACAATTTGAAATGGATTCAGGGAAGGTGAAAACGGATATTTCCGTCAAAATCTGAAAACTGAAAAAAATCGAAATTATGCAATACATCCCTTTTTTTTTAGTAAAAATGAATTCACCCTCGATTATCGACGGTCCGATTTTCGAAGTCCGGATTATGAGGTTCTTAGAATAGAATAAAAAACTTGGGCATCAAAAATGTTAAAATATTATTTCAAAATTTTGAATTAATTAAAGAACTTTTAAAATTAAAATTAAGTCGTTAATATTTAAGTTATTAATTATTAATTATATTCAAATTATATAATCATGAAATTAAATTATACAAAACATATCTGTAGTATAATAAATCATATATTTTTATATGATTATAAAATTATAACTATAAACCATAATAAATCACATAGATGAATTTTTTCACAGTATAAGAATTTGTCATCTTAACATAATTATGATTATATAATTTATTGAATTTATAATTATTATTTTAAAAGAATGTGAGCTTTCTTGTTTATAATTTGTCCTTTTCATATTATAATAATATCTTCGATTAAAATTACAAAAACGACATTTTCTACTTTACATAGAGACTCGGGCAAAACGTTAACGCTGGGTTGGTTAAGATAAGCATTAATTGAAATTAAATCGCATAACTAGCATCAGGAAATAGAACCAAGAAAGATCAAAGGAGACGAAGAGGGCCGTCAAGTACATGACATTATCATTTAAACCTTTAAATTGTAAAGAAAACGAAAAATATGAATAAATCTGTTAATATTTTTTCAAATCAACTTTCTGCACTTTTTCTCATTTTCTTTTGTTTCATTTTGTGAAGTTTGGTTTCACATCCTCATTATTGTTACTGATGAGTAGAGTACGGACTTCTAAGCATAAAAAATCGTGAAAATAGCGCATAAAATAGCAGAAAAAATTGCCATTATATGCTGGCATAAAAATATGATTTCATCTTAAATATAAGCATTGAAAATATTTTTTTTAAATAAAATTTATTTGAAAAATAACACAAGAAAAAGTAATATAGTAAAAAAAATATAAAAGTGATATATAAATAAATATATATAAAAAAATATAAATAATAAAAAAATAATAAAAATATTAAAAAAAAATAAATAAATATAAATAAATATAAAAAAAATATGCCGGATGCCGGTCCAAAATAAATGTAGGTATTTATGTATTTACTGCAATTTTGTTTTAATTTATCTAAAATATGCTAAAATAAGCACTAAAAATGCTTAAAAATAAATATAAATATAATAAAAATAATAAATTAATTTAAAAAAATTAAAAAATAATTAAAATCAAAATGCTTGAATAATGAAAGCCGAACCCTTTAATTATTAGGGAAATCATAGCAATATATTTTTAATAAATTCTTTTTAAGATGTTTGATAACGTTATTTATATTCCCTAATGCAAACAAATCAATATTACCAAATGTTGAAATTATTTATTGGTATTATAAACAATGCTATTAAAATGCACAATATAAACATACTAAAAATATATAATTTTAATTAATTTTTATTTCACTTTAATTGGGTTCAAATACCGAACTCTCACTGATAAAGCACTAGTATATGCAGTATTTGTCATCAAAAATTCAAAATTATAATTTTAAGGAATTTTTTTTAATGATTTTAATTTTTTAAAATTTCTATTTAAATTTTAATGATTGAGAAAAAAAATTATAATTTACAATTTTTGTGATTCAGTGGTTGACAATCAACAATTCACCTATTAAATTATTTCTCATTTATTATGATAATAAAGAGGATGTGGTTTCGTGCTATTACTTTAGTAAGTGACAATAATGCTTTAAGGATTTATTCCGGGATATGACAACAGTAAGATCTAAATTTTATTAAACGCCCACTTTTCGAAGTTGGCACCAGTTGCAAATTGGAATTATTACCAATTTAATAAAAATTCGAACCGAAATGGAATAAAATCAACCAGTAACTCGATCTATTGTTGTTTTGGGTAGGTAATCGAAAATAGAAATTGATAATTATTAAAGTATTATAATGAAACTTTTAAATTTACTTCAATTGTACTTTTAATAGCTGTTTTTAATTGAAAGGAAGTTTGTGTTTGGCCTTACACAAACGAAGGTGATTTTTTCTCGTTTTTTTTTTTCTAATTATCCAGTAATACACTCAAGGTGCTTTGGAGATAATATAGATTAATATTAAAATTAGCAATTTTCTCATGTCGATTAATAATTTCCGCAATTTTTACAGTAATTCCTAAATTTGAAATTGATACCATTTGGGGGGGGGGGGGTAAGTAAGTAAATGTTATCTCGTCCCTTCGACAGCAACTATTCGAAATATCGTCTTCGATTTTTTTCGAACGGCATTGAAAATCCATATCGAGCTAATTTGCCAAGAATGTCTTTCAGTTATGCTGCTTCTGCCATGAAGTACATTACGAAGAGGAATACAATGCAAATAATGCAAACAAAATGAGTAAAATCTGTAATTATGAACAAAACCTTCTAATGCATAAATCATGTAGAAATTCCTTTCATTTCATGATTTTTATCATAACTCATAATTCCGTACCCCTCAATTTTTTCAATTTTTTTTTTGGATTAGTGTGCAATTCGATATTGCATAACAATAGAATGCTATTTTAAGCTGATTAGAATAAATTTCGAATCCTCATAGATAACGCAAAGTAATTATACATTTGAAGTGATGATAAATCAATAATTAATATGTGTTCATAAGTAGCTTATCAGTAAAGTAACAATTGGTTGGTGTCGAGTGATGATCGCACGTTTTAAGTACAATCTGTAATCTGCTTTTAAATATATTTAAATAATAGAATATCGTGAACTTCCAAAAATGTCCCACTCGTCCACAATGCGAAAATAATATTTGATGAAAAGTTCATCATTTTTGCGTCGATCAACAAAATTCATCATATTGATGAAGGAAATTCATCAATAAAATGATTTTTCAATTCACTGATGAATTTTTTATCAATATGATGAATTTTGTTCGTCTGCGCAAAAATGATGAATATTTGATGTACCTTTTTTTCAGGGCATTAATGTTGGGCCGTTATGCCATACTTGTGAGTTTGTTTTTTGACATCGGATTTTTTCGACTGTCTTCCTCATAAGATGTTAACGGTATCTTTGAGAAATTAAGTGCTAAGTAATAACTTTCTGTGTAATTGAAATGTCCGCGGTTTGGAGTCCGCGTTAAACTGTAGGTGTTTTATGCCCTTTAAATAATTATTGTGCTTCGATTTTAAAATTTTTATCAGCAAACCTGAAAAACCTAGTTATTTTAAATAATAATTCTAGGTAATTGTTATTAAGATTTGTCAAATGATATTACAATTCACGTTTTCTGATTATCAGTTAACAAATCTGAATTGCAATTGACGTTTTATGAAGAGCAATTAATCTATTCTGAATTACTGGTGGAAATGGTATAGAATTAGTAATTGGAATATAATGTCTACAATATGGAAGCTGAATTACGTATACATTTGATATTGTTTTGAGTTTGATTCTGAATTATGTTATCGTAAAACAAGGGCGTCGCTTCCAAGAATTTCAGGGAGATGCAAATTTCTTTAAACCCTATTAAAATTAATTATTTATGTTAAAAATTTTTATATTTTTATATTGCAATTGTAAATTTATATGTTTTGCCAAAAGCCAGGGGGGGGGGGGCTGTAGCCCCTCTGCCCCCCCTTGGCGACGCCCATGTCGTAAAACCACAGTGAAATGATAATTCACAAAATAGAACATCAGAAGAATGCAAGTGTTTGGTTTCAAAACAAAACTTTCTATACCAACTATACGTATTAGATTGATTTCATATTTTTTCGCGTGGTGGCGTTCGCTTAATGTAAATCGCGAAAGCTGTTGCAATAATCATCAATAGTTCTTGTTAAGAAAGCAACGATAAGTCTGCCTTGTAAATATTTGCATTCTCCAGCTTTTTACAATTATGTTTTTTCGATTTTTGAATAAAAGGAGTAAACCACTTGTACCTTTTACTTGTAATCAGCTGTAATCATTTGCTAAACATCAGAAATCTTTGTATGCTAATGCAATACTAGTTAAACGTACCTATTCTTCATGTAATCATCTCTTTGTAATTGTAACCCTTCGACAGCTAGATCACTCCTGCCCTATCTCTTGGTTTTCACTTATGTAATCACCTGTAATCATTTGGTCATTTTTGGTAGTCTCTGTACTTACTGTAATACTAATAATTTACAGAAGTTCGTTGAGCATTTAACCGTAATCTTGAAAAAAACTATTGTAATCTTTAGCGGTAATCATTCGTAATCACTGGTAAATATCAGTATCATATTAAGTCTGGTTTCATAAAACTTTTAACTGGCCGTTAAAGTTAACAAATGATTTCTATTTAGTTAACGGCTTGTTAAAAGTTTTATGAAATTCGGCATAAGTAATCGATAGTATGTTCTAAATAATTAGATAGTTCTAATTATGCCGTTTTTTCTGGTATAAGCTAAGGTAAATAAAGCGCATCTGACTTTTAAAGCAATTTATTTTCAGTTCATCGACTAAAATCTACCCTCTTCATTTAAATTAATTTTTTAACAATATTTCCATTTTCCATTCTATAAACTCATATTAAGATCATATTCAAACTTTAAAATTTTCGCTGAAATTTACTTTCAATTTATTTCTTAAAAACCACTGGTTTATAAGATTTAATTTTTAAGTAAACTCTTTATATTTCACCCTTAAAACTCACCCCATATTAATTTTCAATATTGCCTGAATATTTTTGCTACAATGGTTATTTTGCATTTCTACTATGCAATAATAATTATTCCAGGTATCATAAAAATTTTAACGGACCGTTAAAGTTAACAGATCATTTCTATTGGCCAACCTGTAAAAAAAAACAAAATATCATATTTACCAGAAAATTTTTTGAATATCGGCAGTGGCGTAGCGTGGATTTCTGGTAACCGGGGCAAACCCTAAATTTGCCGCCCCCTTATTTTCGCAGTTAAACAAAAAAAGTATTTCTTATATCAATTTATTAGATACTAGATTACTAAATAATTTATTAGATCTCTTTTAAGCGATATAATATTTAAACATTTAATTTCGTTTCCCGACACTGGGGGATTCCCCGTTTTCCCTGGAAAAATTATAAATTCTATATCTTCTCCAAATATTCTAAAAGAGTGGAAACCCTGCGATATGTACTGGAGGGTGTTCCACACCCCCCAGACCCCCCGGTTTACAATTTTGACTTTATATTTTTATATTATTTTTATTTAGTAAATTAAATAAGTAAAGTAATTAAATAAATATGCTTTTCAAGTTTTAAGTTTTTTTTAGCCGGAGGTAATTTTCCAAAATTTTTACTTAAAAATTCAAATTTCTCGGTTAGTCCTAATCTTAGATAGTTTATTATATTTTTCGGTTGGTGAAATTGTAAACCGGGGGGTCTGGGGGGTGTGGAACACCCTCCAGTACATATCGCAGGATTTCCACTCTTTTAGAATACTTGGAGAAGAGAGAGAATTTGTAATTTTTCAAATTTCGTCAGGAAAAATTGGGAAATTTGAATTTTTAAGCAAAAGTGAGGGAAATCAAGAGTGTTTTGTTTCCAACAAAAATTGATACGCTGCAGCAAGAGCAGCAGCGTGCTGGGATTTTATATGTCAGGATTAAAATAAAAAATTTATAATTTTATTCCTCGGCCATTCTCTGTCGCCCTTCACAGAAGTGCCGCCCGGGGCATTTCCCCCCCCCCCCTGACCCCCCCACCCCACGCTACGCTACTGAATATCGGCAGTTTTATGGTCGTTAAGTAGACGATGTGTTTTGCATATCAAATGAATCAGTTAGCCAACTTTTCTTATTTCCCCCCTTCTTTTTAAATACTTTGAAGATCAAAATGCAATTAGCTATGGAAGAAGAAAAATATAACAGTCTGAATTTCTTATAAATATAAAAATTCCACCACGACCGACACCCTTCCAGGAAAATAAAGTTGACAGCCTTTCATAGTTTTATCGATAGACTATTTCAAATACCAATATCGAAGAAAATTTTATAAAATCGGCCATTAATAGGGATTATTCCTAATTTCGTAAGGGATTTTTAATATTGAAATATATTAACAGAAATATTTTGAATTGTGTAAATTTTACATGACCGATGAAGGGTTAATAATTATTAAGACTGTAACAATTCTTTTTAACATTTTCTCTATCTTAAGTATTATTTAGGTAGACTATAGAATACCTATATACAAATACTTATACTTATTTGTTTATTTTTATAAAATAAAATAAAATAAAATTTTTTAAAAATTATTTTTAGAAAATCTGGAAAAATTATATAATAAATTTTTGAACTGCAATCTTAAAATTACTGCATAGAGATGCATACTGAAAATAAGTGTTTAAGATAGTGATAGGTTAGTAACATAATTAGTGATTAGAAAATCAAGAAAAATTTAAAATCACTGTGTGGGGTTCAAAATAAATTGAATAATCAGGATAACCTTTACGGCGCATGCATAATATTATTAAATTAATTAGTATAATAATTCATTATTTACTCACACACAATTGACCTACAGTGTGCAATATGTTATTGCTATCAATAAATAAATTCTAAAATTTCCAAAAAAAGTTAATATATAAATAATTAACATATCAATATATAGGAAAATAATTATTTATCGGAAGGATTTAAATAAATTAGTAACCATATGCTGACTATTATTATAAAACAAGTCTGGAATAGAAAATTAATAATTTAATACATAAAGAAATATTTCTTCCGATAACCCTTCACCAGCTTGCTTAACGAGATCATAGATAAGACAAGCCGTTTCTATAATATGTTTACCAATAATTTAGCGATAGTTCTTTTGTTTTTTCAATTTCATCTCTTCTTAAACGTAATATTAAGAATTTAGAAGAATATAAAGAAGTGACGATTGCCAAAAAGCACGAAACACCTTGTTTTGGATTTTTATAAATAACTTATATGATGAAATTTTAGGTATTATTATGGTAATCTTAACTATAACTTACCTTTACAACACGTCGATATGACCTGTTTATCTTCATCCCTTACACCGTTGGTTGCGTGTTCTTTCATATTTTGAATTTTAATTTGAAAACAGGTAAGTTGGTTTCGTGGACGAAAAATATTTCGCGCGTAAATAAATTGATCACCGCTTATTATTTGATTGATAGATAGCTACTAATCAAACAGTTGTATGAATTCTAGTTTTATTGCACTCTGTTCATGACGTCGCGACATTGATTAACTCCGCCTATCATCACATTTGTATCAGACAATTTATTTCGAAATGATTCTGTTAATGGCAAGCGTTTTTATGATTTCAAATAAATATAGTTATACAAAAACGTAACGGCCCCAATTTTAATTCAAAATGAAAAAAGCAACCATGTAAAATTCTGGAGGTTGCTCTCAAGTTAACTACTGTGGTTTTATTCAAGTGCAGCAGCGTCAGCGTCCCTAAACTAAACCGCTGACTTTTTTACCATTTTCCTTGCATTACTGGTACACCACTACCATCGTAGTTGAGATGGTAATTTTTATTATTTGTCGTCTACATTCAACGCCAAAAGAATATTTTGAAACAAGTTTGGTGCGACAGTGTCCCATCGGTGTCCCTTATTTAAAAACTGTATAATTAAAAAGGAAAATGTGGCAAACCCCTATTATATTGAGTGTAAATATTATTTTGCAATTTAAAATACGCGTTATCTTCGTCTAGATTTCAATTTGTTACGCTCGATGTGTGCACTTAATTGAAGCCTTAAAAATATTTTTAATTTACCATTGGCATTGATTAGGTTGCGTTCATTATTTCATTGATGAATTCAGACAGGAAAAGTGAGCGAAAGTTGGTCTCTTTATTTCTTAATTTGATTATTAAAAATAGCACAACATTTGAAAAATGTATCGCAATAAAGTTATCTTCAAATCAGTTCGATTGTGTCAGGAGCACACCGCTAATGATGCCTATGCCTATAATTCCGCATAAGCCAATCTGACCGAGGTGAAGGGTTAATATAAATTTAAAAAAATAAAAAAATAATTTGAATGCTTGGCCACTACTATTAACCAAAACGTAATTTCTTTCAATATGACCCATTTTTTTACAATAATAACTAGAGCTCGGATTTTATGTTTTTGCAGGATTTTTAATATTGATATGCCAACAGATTCTTTTTGAAATCTGGAGGATTTAGTTAAAGTTAATTATTAGGTAGTTTAAAAAAAAATTAATAAAAAAGAATATTTTGCATATTTTTGCATATTTGGTCCACTTTTGGTATTTTTTGAAGAATTTTAAGAGAGAAATTAAAAAATTATTATTAATTTTGCCAGAAATTTAAGAAATTGTTTTATTTAATTTTAAGCAATTAAAAATTTTTTATTTAAATTTAAGCAATTTACGCTTATCGCTTTTGTTAAAAATTTAATTAAAGTTGTATCTATCTTATTAATTGGATTAACTTGTTATATTGTTATTATTATTATATAATAAATTATATTATAAATATTATAATTAGTATATTTATTATTAAATATATTTTCTGCTTGGTACCTATATGTCCAGATATTCCTAATTATATTGAGAAAAGTACATTGTCTGTACATTTAACATTAACGCCGGCTTATGTGTATATGTTACGGTTAATGATGACAATTCGGTCATTAACGTTAATGGCCGGACAATAACGTCAATGCCCAGCTTAGTTGGGCATTGACGTCATTGACCGGCCATTGACGTCAATGACCATGCATTTTGGGCGATGTTGACATTTAAAACTCCATGTGCGGTTTTTACATCATTGTCCGGGCAATGACGTCAATGCCCAATAGAGAGTGGGCAATGATGAAATTATTACTCTATAGATTCCATCGAAAGTAATAGATTAAATGTGCCTTTGCAATTAATACTAGTTATTAAGGGATACCGAAAACTTAATTTTCTTAGAAAATATTAGTGATACGACCAAAGAAAATGAGATTAATCTTAGACAAGCAGCAGCTGAAAGCAGCGTTTTAGGAATCCACGGTTACAAGCGTTGTCGTTGCAAGGGTGGATGCAAAAATAACAAATGTGGGTGTCGTGCCAGCAAATAAATTTGCAATTCTAAGTGCTATGGGTCACTCCCGTGCCAGAATGAAAATGATTAATTTAAAAATTTTTATTTCATTATTTTTTAATTTTTATAATTTTTGTTAATAAGTGATTAAATTATACTATTATAATACAACGAATACAACATAATGTACATAAATATCACTTGCCAGTTGGCTGTCAAATTTTAATTGCCATTTTTCTGTTCTTTATAGTAGCTACTCTATAATATCATCATTGTCCAGATCATTTTGGCCATTAACGTCATTGTCCGGCCAAAGACGTAAATATTGCAATCAAATGAAAATATTTACTTCATTGCCCACCGTTAACGGGCGTTGACGTCAATGGCCGGTCAATGACGTTAATGGCCAATTTACGTCATTGACCGTAACATATATTTACTAGAAAATGTGTACTTATACCGATATACGTATACCTTTTCCTTAACAGATCAGTTGCCTAAATTTCTGTTTTTTTCCTATAAATCACACCCGAGCGAAACCGGGTACTCGACTAGTTATTTATAGTTATGGAACCTCTCTGTTATATCAGGGGCCTGAAATTGTAGCTTCATTAGTTTTAACGTTGATCTGCCCTTCAGTTTTTACTTCTTTTTGGGAAAAAGTGTTTATGCAAGTTTTGAATTGATTAAGATTAAGAAAGAAGAAGATACAACATTTTTCTCACTCTCAGAACGTCACAACGAAATAGTAAAATATACCGACATGTTTTGTTGTAAATTTCATTCCAAAATAGAATAATCTATATAAACAAAAATGAAGAGAATGAAATTAGCAATATAAATTGTCGGATAAGTATTACCTTAAAAGCGATTTTTACCAGACAAGAGCTTTTCAAATGAAACAATTTACATTGCTAACATTTGGAAGGTACGAATAATTTTTGTGTCTTGATTTATCTTAAATAGATCTTCTGAGTTTCAGAATATTATCATTTAAATTATCAATAGTAATTTAACAAGATTTCATGTTTAATTGGAATTTTAAGATTATAAGCAGGTGTATCCAAGATTAAACAAGTGTGTACTCGAGCTGATACTCTCGTGCGTTGATAAGCAAGAATAGTTTTTTGTTTAAAAACTAAAATTACCAAGAGAAAAACCCGTAGTTCTATTAATATATTTTTTGCTAAGCTAATTGCGTCAAATAGTGATACACTTCACTGTGATAAACGAGTGGCTATGCGATAAACAGGATGGTCACCACTTTTAAAAAGTTAAAGCTCATTTTCATCGTTAATGTTACTCACTAATATTAATTATTTTATTAAAGTATACAATACACAAAAGTTTAAATTCTCAAAAAAATATATTATAATTGAATTACGTCACTGTACTAAAATAATAGTTAATTATCAATCCAAGTCAAAAATTATCAATAAAACAAAATACTAAAATATTCATTATAATTTTTCTACTGTTTGAAAATGCCCAACTTTTCGATTTTTGGTTGAGTAAGGTAAAATAAGCTTTCCGCACTGAAAAGCAATTATTTCATGAACCCCGTGCGTTATGCTTTTCCACGCATTCGAGCTCCTCAGAAATGATTATAAATCTGCTAGGTGCTATTGCAAACAAAAATGATTTGCAAATCAATACTGCCTAATAGTTTAATTATTAATAAATTATTTTGTTTCTTAAACCCAGTTTTTTATGTTGGATTTCATTTGTATATTATAAGGAAGGTTTGTAAAAATGAATAAATACAGAAACAAACAAAAACTAAATTAACATATTTGTTAATTTTAAAGTCAAGTTAGTTTTTGTTTAAAAATTTGTGCATAAGAATACCTAAAGAGGTAAAAACATTGCTTGATATATCAACATTTCATGAGCCTAGAACGCAAAGTGCGCCCCCCCGAAGTTTTACAATTACGATAAAAATTCTTTAAGAATTTAAAAGATGAAATAAGATTCATTAAAATGAAGCGTTAATGGCGGAAAAATCAAAATTTTTTCTCTAATTTCCTAAAATATCGATTTTTCCCCTAAAAGTCGGTAAATATTTGTTCACTCTGTTGACAGTATGTGTGCTTGACGTAAATGGATAAAATGGTCCTAAATTTTGGTTGTTTTGTTTATATATCGAAAACGGTTAGCCCTAACTGAAAAGCTGATAAAATTTTCTACAGAAAGAGATGTTTCTGAGGTACTGTAAGCTGATGAAATTCGCAAATTTTTAAGAAATGTTTTAATGCCTTGCGTTTTTAAAGTATTTTGGAAGTTCTAAAAAAATGACACAAAATCGTGTAATAAATTTTTCGTTATAGGGATTAAATTGCATTTTGACAAAAAATTTCAGCTACCATTTTTTACGAAGACATATTAGAGTAGGTAGTATACAATCTGAAAAAAGATTTGTCGTCGTAACAAAATTATTAATTTTTTAGTTTATATCCGTGTGCAAGATTAGTATAATTTTCAAAATATTTTTTTTTTTTTTATTTCTCAACCATCTTCAGGTTACTGTGTCAAAACGAGAAAACAATGGAAAATCTTGTTATAAAATAAATTATGATATCACAAAAAGTAAAACACATTATACAATCTAAACGTACTGTAAACTGAAAAGTTCAAATTTGCAGCGAACTTGCGTTGTTTTAATTTATTACAAATTATTTAATTACATTTAGATTGTATAATGTGTTTTACTTTTTGTGATAGCATAATTTATTTTATAACAGGATTTTCAATTGTTTTCTCGTTTCGATACAGTATCCTGAAGATGGTTGAGAAATAAAAACCGAAACTAGTTGATGCAAAGAATTTATTTAATGACAAGAATATACCTTACCCTTTAGATATTTTGAAAAAAAAAATCATTAATAGCTAGATCGTCAACAGAGTATTATGCTGCTACAACAAATTTTATGTTGACACAACAAAGCTTTTTGGCGATTAGAACAAACTTTTTTTCCAAACAGCATAAAATTTGTTCTAACAGCAAAAAATTCTGTTGATGCTGTAGCTACTAATGATTTTGTTACGATGACAAATCTTTTTTCAGAATGATATAATATAATTTTTTTTTCTTTTGCTTTCATTTCTTATTCGGATTAAAAGTGAAACTTTGTTTTTGCACACACAATTTTTACATGTGGCCTCCGATGGCTTTCTTGCAGATTTTATAAAAGGGTTTGGTACACAATTAGTTACACCCCTCGCATTGCTGTTCAATTTCTCTGTTAATCTTGAGTGTTTCCTTCACATTGGAAGATTTCCAGTATTACGCCTATAGTACCCAAACAGTGAAAAATTGGCTATGTAAACATTGCATAACTTTCCCCATTAAATTTGGGTATAAAAATTATCTTTCAACCTCCTCTTTTCGGGAACCTTTCGACGAGAAAGACAGCGAGGAAGCTAAAGTTCGCATCAAAAAGTCAAAAAGTTTAAAAATTTGAAAACCTGTTAAATTAAAAGTGCAGATTTACTTCTTTGCACACATAATTGGAGAGTAAATTTTCGTTCGCCATCTTCTTGCAATGTACCGATCAACGTGAGTAGATTAACTATGCGGGTTCTACATCAATTTCTTATGGGAATTAACATGGGAAGATTTTAACTGCACTTACTTCCGGTCTCTGACGTCACAGCATTGTTTTAAGTATATCGCCAACATTTAATGTTGGTTTGATTGACGTCACAACGTATAGAACAATGGGGGTTCGGTTTGACATCCTATTCTATAACAATAGGCATTGTTTCCAATCAATTGTTTAAGCAATTCGAAGACAATTACTTCCGGTTTGCTGAAGGTAGGTTCCTATTGTTCACAGGGAGACGCTTAGGCCTTTGTGGCAATGGGTGTGGTTTAGGCCCTTTTGGCAGGGGGCGTGACTTAGGTCCTTTTGGCAACGGGGTGTGGTTTAGGCCCTTTTGGCAGCGGGGTGTGGTTTACGCCCTTTTGGCAGCGGGGTGTGGTTTAGGCCCTTTTGGCAGGGGTCGTGACTTAGGCCCTTTTGGCAGGGGGCATGGCTTAGGCCCTTTTGGCAGCGGGGTGTGGTTTAGGCCGTTTGGCAGGGAGCATGACTTAGGCCTTTTTGGCAGCGGGATGTGGGTTAGGCCCTTTTGGCAGCGGGGTGTGGTTTAGGCCCTTTTGGCAGGGGGCATGGCTTAGGCTTTTTTGGCAGCGGGATGTGGTTTAGGCCCTTTTGGCAATGGAGTTTGGCTTAGGCCCTTTTGGCAGCGGGCTGTGGTTTAGGTCTTTTTGGCAATGGGGTTTGGTTTAGGCCCTTTTGGCAATGGGGTTTGGTTTAGGCCCTTTTGGCAATGGGGTGAGGCCTAGGCCCTTTTGGCCACGGGGTGTATTTTATATGACAAATAAGTCATGCATGCGCGTGTTCCTCCGAAACCCAGATAATTTTTGAAAAATTTTATTTAATTAGATTTAATATCGATGAGTAACTAATCACATCATTAAATAAACAAACAAGCAGTTGATTCATTAAATAAACAATTATGTAGTAAATTTTAGGGGCCCGCAAGGTAAATATTATAATTTTAGAAAAAATTTATTTAAGTAGATTTGATATCGATGAGTAACATAATTACATAATTAAATAAACAAACAATTACCTAGTAGTATAAAATTTGTTAGGGCCTACAAAGTAAATACTATAAATTTTAAAGAATAAAAAATTTAACCACCCCCCCTCCAATTTAAAATTATTATAAATATATAGTTTGTTTTTTTTGGGGTAATATAATATTCGAGCGCGTCAAGTCAAGAAATCAAAATGTCTTTAAATAACAAGCGTAAAGCAGTTGAAAGTGAAAACAAATCAGTGAATTGTAAAAATATAAAAGTTGATGAATTGGATCAGCAGCATAGTGCAAAACCCAAAGAATTGTTATACCAAACAGCATATTATTTAAATAAATCTAAAAGCAAGAATGTTGGATTAGGTTTTGGATCCATACGAATTTAATGCAGGATTAATATTATCGAGTTCAAAAGGAATAGAAATATTTCTAACCGAATTTGAATGGAATGTTATCATTAGCAACAAGTGCCATATTGAAAATTACTTTAGTCGTAGTGATCCTCAGTTCGAATTCATATCCCAGTATATAACAGGACTAATTGTGGAACCGGCAAAGATTAATGAAGATTTGTTAATCAAAATTTCAAAGGATGAGCGTTATATTTACTTGGGGGAAGAAAGTGTAAAAGGAATATTTCAAATTGATGAAATCATTCAAGTTCGAATAGGAAATTTAAAAAATTTAAATTTTAAAAATTATTTCCATGAAACTTTATATTCCTGCGTAGAATTGGGTGGCGATATCTTGGATAACGTTCGTTATATAGCACAACCGACTGACGTGAATTGCAGTCATGAAAATTTGTGCATCCTGATTGAAATCTTGGTTCTTCAACCAAATATAATTATGGAAGCGGTTCAGAAATTATTCATTTAAAGTGGTTGAAGTGAGACATACGGTTTATTCAATAGATATTCTAGGATTTAATATACCTCAATTTATACCAAAAGAACTAGCAATTTATGACGGTGAAACTATAAAACATTATCTTTTTAAATCACCATGTCTGTTTAGTGAACTGAATGATAAATTCAAATTTCAAGTGCATTGGTTAGAAAACAATCATCACGGCATACCTTTCAATTCCGGTTCAACGGATTTAAAACACTTTAGTGAAATTGTAATTCAGAAAACCGAAAAAAGCCGACGTAGTATTTTGCAAAGGACATCAAAAATTTAACTGTCTTGAACCCATTTTGGGGAGAAAAATTTTTCAACAACTTGAAGATGAGGACCACTGGGAATGCACCTTTTATCCAGAAGTCCCTCTATGTAATAATAATCATAAATTTGAAATGTTATTTTGTTCGATAAACGATACCATAAAATTATACAATAGTATAATATGTTCAAAAAAATTAATGTAATTACCTCATCAAAGATTCAATAAAAATTTTAAGAAAATGTTTATTTATTTAAGATTTTAATTTACACAAACCTACAGTTACATCATTATAATATTCTTCAATAAAAAAGAAAAATAAATGGAATAAATGGAAATCAGAGGTTCTCAAATTATATTTGTCGAGAGGTATCTTAAAGTAATTATAAAAATTCAGGGCACCCCATTTTGAGAATCACTATAGTCTAATTAATAAATATAACGTTAATTCAAGTATTTTGAATATTTTAAATATGTATCTATTTATTTATCAATATTTAGTTTCTAAACAGAATATATTTAAAATAAAAAAAAAAAAAGAAAGAAAAAAAAAAAAAAAGAAAGAAAAAAAAAAAAAAAACGTTAGCAAGGTGTTTACATTATCATCAATAAGCTAAACAAAAAAAAAAAAATAAATGAAAGACTTGAATAATGTTATTATCATCCAAGAAGTATATGAAAGAGGTTCATTTGGGTAGTGAAGCTAAAATATTATAAATTTGATTATAAATTATTAAATTCATATTAGATAATATGAATTCTATATTGATATTATCAACCATTTTAAATGGTACATTCTATATATAGCTTTCCCCAAAAATGTTTTGTATGAATATGCCTGTTTGGAGTACGAAAATGATTTAAGCGAGGCTAATAATAATTGTTCATGGAAATTAATGGATGTGACGAAAAACGTCGATATTTGTACATTTACGATCGATTTTGAAACACATGACAGTTTTAATTACAAGTTGAAATTAATCGATAATTCAGCAAAAAGTATCGAAACGAAATGGGAAAAAGTTCAAATTAATTGTAAAATACCGCACGATGATAACATTCTCATCTGTCAAAGTGTCTTTGGAACAACTACAATGTTTATTTTAGGAATCTGTGTATATTATTATTATTTAAAGAAACTCAATATAATTAAAAAAACCTATGACATCGATTGTAACTAATACTTACATTACAATGAGATTTCCATTTGTATACAAGTATACTCAAAGAAATACAAAACTACTAATTTAATAAATATGTTTTATTTATTTAAAAAAAAAAAAAAAAAAAAAAAATTAATTTTACATTGGATTAATAACACCTGTAAACGGATTACAATAAATTATATACAGAGCTGATTTCTATACTTAATACTCAACATAGGCTCTTCAGCTTGCTCGTTTTGTTTTGACATGGCAATAACGAATATCGGTTCTTATTTAAACATTGGAAAATTTAAAAACAGTTCAGTTTTCTCATATGGGACAGCATAATGCAATAGATTCATTACATCTCTGATAAACTTATTATAAAATACCTAAACAATTGATCAGAGACAATACTAATTTTATAATCTTGTTTAAACAAGATGGGTTAAATTTAAAAAATGTATACGAATATACGATGATCACGTGGGGAACAAATTTCATTCACTTTTCTAAAATGGTATGAAGTACACAAAAACGAAGAATTTAATATGCCAAGTTCTTTAATGGCTTTAGAGGTCTGTACCATAGCCTCTGCTTGTAACAAGATAATTTTCTGAAATCAAATTCAATAGGCAAAATTCTTCAAGGTGGTTATAGAAATATTGATAATCAGTCGGTAAGTGATACGCAGTGGCTGTTGTGGGAAGAACATACAAGAATAGTGTAAATAGCTCATTCAACCAAACAAACAGAAGTCAGATTGGGTGGTTTTAAGGCTGATGGCTACTGTGAAAGTACAATTCAGGTGTTTGAGTTTCACGGATGCTATTTTCACAGTAATCCTTTATATCACAAGTATGATAGAGACACCCCGCTACTCGATAATCTATCTGATACCCTAAATCTAAGGTACGAATCAACAATTACAAATACCTAAAGATTAAGGTTACTGGATTATGATGTGATTGAAATGCGAGAATGCGAATTTAAAGGTCAATTAAATCAAGATATAGTGAGGTATACAGAAAACTATCCTCTTATCAAGCTATTACCTCTGAATCCTCGAGATGCGTCTTATGGAGATAGAACAGGAAACACAAAGGCTCATTACAAGATAAAAGAAAGCAAAAAAAAATTAAATATACAGACATTTGCGCACTTTATCCTTGGGTGTGTAAATACAGTAAATTTCCTATAGGCCACCACCGCGTATATGTGGGAGAAGAATGTCCAGAATTATCTAAGGATATTGACAGTATAATAATATGTAAAATATTATCTCCTCAAGACCTGTATCGCCCTATGTTACCCAGCAAAATTAGCAATAAACTTATATTTTCATTACGTAGAGTGTGCGCAGAGATACAAAATAATAACGCGTGCAAAGAGAGTGTTGGAGATAGGTTTCTAGGAGGTACTCGGGTTATCGACGAGGTGTTAAAAGTTATAGAAAACGGTTACACAATGTTAGAAGTACATGAAATTTGGTGTTAAAATGTGGAAAATACGATAAGAATAACCGAACTGGTGATTTCTTTACTTCAATAATGAAAAAGTTTATAAAAAATAAAACAACAGGCTAACCTGAAAACAAAGAGCTATATGTTGAACATTTTTTAAGCACGAAGGCATTCAGTTAGAATTTGAAGAAATCATAGAAAATTCAGGATTACGAGCACTGACGAAATCAATGCTACACTCATTTTGAGGGTAAACTGGGATAAAGGCAAAATCAACCTAAAACAAAAAATCATAAACAGTCCATCAGAATTTATTAATATAATGACAGATCCTACTTACATAGTGAACATTATTTTACCCATTAACGATAATACATTTGTAGTTAATTGTGAACATAGCGAAGAAACCTACGAGTTACATATTATTATCAACAGTAAACGTTTGCCTGGCCGCCTACACGACATGCAACACAAGCCAGGTTAAAATTGTATTCCAACATAGAGATGCTGGGCGACCGACAGGGTTTTATATTATGTATAAGAATATTACATTTTATCAAATAAAAGTATGCAAAATTTGGAGCTATGATATTGAGACATGTTGTGGGAGCTGTTCGATCTTTAAGGTGCTTTACCAAATTTACAGAACATCAATCATTCAAGGCGAACTTCAGTATTAAGACACATTGTGCGCTTCTTTAAAACAGTTTTTACAAAACGTTTTATTACAAGCTTCGCAAATCCATATATACTTGGCGGTTTTTCTATTAGCCTCCGATTTACCATAAAGAGCAGCCTCCTTCTGGTAACACATGAAACAACGTCTTTTAACAGACCCCCTTATCAGATGATGCTTTTCAGCCTCTTTAACACCACCTTTACCGTTAACACTACCGAGGTCTTTGCTATCACTAGCGGTGTCTTTGCTATCACTACCGGTGTCTTTACTATCTTCATCATGAGAAATGCAAGTCTCACTTTCTTGCTTATTTATATATTCTTTTTCTACATCAGGTATAATGTAGGTATGTGTTTCTAAATTTTCTTGATTATTTTCAAATATAGGCGATTTCAATATTCTTTTATATATCCTTTTTACATTAGGTATGCTGTAGGTGAATGTATTTTCTTGTTTATTTTTAATCATAGGTGATTTGATTATTCTTTTATATACCTCTTTCACATTAGGGTTAATGTAGGGGTACGCATTTTTATGTTTATATTCAAATACAGAAGGCCTTTTTCTTCTTCTTCTTCTTCTTCTTCCATATATCTGTTCTATTGTAGAATTATCAGTATCTTGAATACAGTATTTGGTAGTGTAAGAACTTAGAAAGTGATACTTTTGATTGTCACCTATTACAATACCCATGATAAATACAGAAGATCTTATCAGAGAATGGTATATTTTATAACATGACCCTCTATATAAACTCGCACTATTATACCCTAACCGACCCTAGCACACAATTTAACAGGTCTGTTCTCTGTGTAAATAAAAAAAACATGTAAATAAAGAACAATCATTTCACTATTTTAAGTACATACTTAATATCTTAAGAATTAACAGTTAAGGTTAAATTTTACATATGCTTAACATGGGAGTACATACAACTTCCAAGTCACGAGGTGTTTTGTTGACGGTACGTGTACTCTGATATAGTCTTAGTAACAGCGGCACCACAGGTGCGGCATCCCAGTCGAGGGGGATTGACTTCAGGCATACAATCCAACAGTTATGCCCTAAATATGAACAGGGCTGTTTATAGTTACCCTAACATGCCCTAAATATGAACAGGGCTGTTCATAGTTACCCTAACATGCCCTAAATATGAACAGGGCTGTTCATAGTTACCCTAACATGCCCTAAATATGAACAGGGCTGTTCATAGTTACCCTAACATGCCCTAAATATGAACAGGGCTGTTCATAGTTACCCTAACATGCCCTAAATATGAACAGGGCTGTTCATAGTTACCCTAACATGCCCTAAATATGAACAGGTCTGTTCATAGCTACCCTAACATGCCCTAAATATGAACAGGGCTGTTCATAGTTACCCTAACATGCCCTAAATATGTACAGGTCTGTTCATAGTTACCCTAACATGCCCTAAATATGAACAGGGCTGTTCATAGTTACCCTAACATGCCCTAAATATGAACAGGGCTGTTCATAGTTACCCTAACATGCCCTAAATATGTACAGGTCTGTTCATAGTTACCCTAACATGCCCTAAATATGTACAGGGCTGTTCATAGTTACCCTAACAAGCCCTAAATATGTACAGGTCTGTTCATAGTTACCCTAACATGCCCTAAATATGAACAGGGCTGTTCATAGTTACCCTAACATGCCCTAAATATGAACAGAGCTGTTCATAGTTACCCTAACATGCCCTAAATATGTACAGGGCTGTTCATAGTTACCCTAACATGCCCTAAATATGAACAGGGCTGTTCATAGTTACCCTAACATGCCCTAAATATGAACAGGTCTGTTCATAGCTACCCTAACATGCCCTAAATATGAACAGGGCTGTTCATAGTTACCCTAACATGCCCTAAATATGAACAGGGCTGTTCATAGTTACCCTAACATGCCCTAAATATGAACAGGGCTGTTCATAGTTACCCTAACATGCCCTAAATATGAACAGGTCTGTTCATAGTTACCCTAACATGCCCTAAATATGAACAGGGCTGTTCATAGTTACCCTAACATGCCCTAAATATGAACAGGGCTGTTCATAGTTACCCTAACATGCCCTAAATATGAACAGGGCTGTTCATAGTTACCCTAACATGCCCTAAATATGTACAGGGCTGTTTATAGTTACCCTAACATGCCCTAAATATGTACAGGTCTGTTCATAGTTACCCTAACATGCCCTAAATATGAACAGGGCTGTTCATAGTTACCCTAACATGCCCTAAATATGAACAGGTCTGTTCATAGCTACCCTAACATGCCCTAAATATGAACAGGGCTGTTCATAGTTACCCTAACATGCCCTAAATATGAACAGGGCTGTTCATAGTTACCCTAACATGCCCTAAATATGAACAGGGCTGTTCATAGTTACCCTAACATGCCCTAAATATGAACAGGTCTGTTCATAGTTACCCTAACATGCCCTAAATATGAACAGGGCTGTTCATAGTTACCCTAACATGCCCTAAATATGAACAGGGCTGTTCATAGTTACCCTAACATGCCCTAAATATGAACAGGGCTGTTCATAGTTACCCTAACATGCCCTAAATATGTACAGGGCTGTTTATAGTTACCCTAACATGCCCTAAATATGTACAGGTCTGTTCATAGTTACCCTAACATGCCCTGTTCATATTTAGGGCATGTTAGGGTAACTATGAACAGCCCTGTTCATATTTAGGGCATGTTAGGGTAGCTATGAACAGACCTGTTCATATTTAGGGCATGTTAGGGTAACTATGAACAGCCCTGTTCATATTTAGGGCATGTTAGGGTAACTATGAACAGCCCTGTTCATATTTAGGGCATGTTAGGGTAACTATGAACAGCCCTGTTCATATTTAGGGCATGTTAGGGTAACTATGAACAGCCCTGTTCATATTTAGGGCATGTTAGGGTAACTATGAACAGCCCTGTTCATATTTAGGGCATGTTAGGGTAACTATAAACAGCCCTGTTCATATTTAGGGCATAACTGTTGGATTGTATGCCTGAAGTCAATCCCCCTCGACTGGGATGCCGCACCTGTGGTGCCGCTGTTACTAAGACTATATCAGAGTACACGTACCGTCAACAAAACACCTCGTGACTTGGAAGTTGTATGTACTCCCATGTTAAGCATATGTAAAATTTAACCTTAACTGTTAATTCTTAAGATATTAAGTATGTACTTAAAATAGTGAAATGATTGTTCTTTATTTACATGTTTTTTTTATTTACACAGAGAACAGACCTGTTAAATTGTGTGCTAGGGTCGGTTAGGGTATAATAGTGCGAGTTTATATAGAGGGTCATGTTATAAAATATACCATTCTCTGATAAGATCTTCTGTATTTATCATGGGTATTGTAATAGGTGACAATCAAAAGTATCACTTTCTAAGTTCTTACACTACCAAATACTGTATTCAAGATACTGATAATTCTACAATAGAACAGATATATGGAAGAAGAAGAAGAAGAAGAAGAAAAAGGCCTTCTGTATTTGAATATAAACATAAAAATGCGTACCCCTACATTAACCCTAATGTGAAAGAGGTATATAAAAGAATAATCAAATCACCTATGATTAAAAATAAACAAGAAAATACATTCACCTACAGCATACCTAATGTAAAAAGGATATATAAAAGAATATTGAAATCGCCTATATTTGAAAATAATCAAGAAAATTTAGAAACACATACCTACATTATACCTGATGTAGAAAAAGAATATATAAATAAGCAAGAAAGTGAGACTTGCATCTCTCATGATGAAGATAGTAAAGACACCGGTAGTGATAGCAAAGACACCGCTAGTGATAGCAAAGACCTCGGTAGTGTTAACGGTAAAGGTGGTGTTAAAGAGGCTGAAAAGCATCATCTGATAAGGGGGTCTGTTAAAAGACGTTGTTTCATGTGTTACCAGAAGGAGGCTGCTCTTTATGGTAAATCGGAGGCTAATAGAAAAACCGCCAAGTATATATGGATTTGCGAAGCTTGTAATAAAACGTTTTGTAAAAACTGTTTTAAAGAAGCGCACAATGTGTCTTAATACTGAAGTTCGCCTTGAATGATTGATGTTCTGTAAATTTGGTAAAGCACCTTAAAGATCGAACAGCTCCCACAACATGTCTCAATATCATAGCTCCAAATTTTGCATACTTTTATTTGATAAAATGTAATATTCTTATACATAATATAAAACCCTGTCGGTCGCCCAGCATCTCTATGTTGGAATACAATTTTAACCTGGCTTGTGTTGCATGTCGTGTAGGCGGCCAGGCAAACGTTTACTGTTGATAATAATATGTAACTCGTAGGTTTCTTCGCTATGTTCACAATTAACTACAAATGTATTATCGTTAATGGGTAAAATAATGTTCACTATGTAAGTAGGATCTGTCATTATATTAATAAATTCTGATGGACTGTTTATGATTTTTTGTTTTAGGTTGATTTTGCCTTTATCCCAGTTTACCCTCAAAATGAGTGTAGCATTGATTTCGTCAGTGCTCGTAATCCTGAATTTTCTATGATTTCTTCAAATTCTAACTGAATGCCTTCGTGCTTAAAAAATGTTCAACATATAGCTCTTTGTTTTCAGGTTAGCCTGTTGTTTTATTTTTTATAAACTTTTTCATTATTGAAGTAAAGAAATCACCAGTTCGGTTATTCTTATCGTATTTTCCACATTTTAACACCAAATTTCATGTACTTCTAACATTGTGTAACCGTTTTCTATAACTTTTAACACCTCGTCGATAACCCGAGTACCTCCTAGAAACCTATCTCCAACACTCTCTTTGCACGCGTTATTATTTTGTATCTCTGCGCACACTCTACGTAATGAAAATATAAGTTTATTGCTAATTTTGCTGGGTAACATAGGGCGATACAGGTCTTGAGGAGATAATATTTTACATATTATTATACTGTCAATATCCTTAGATAATTCTGGACATTCTTCTCCCACATATACGCGGTGGTGGCCTATAGGAAATTTACTGTATTTACACACCCAAGGATAAAGTGCGCAAATGTCTGTATATTTAATTTTTTTTTGCTTTCTTTTATCTTGTAATGAGCCTTTGTGTTTCCTGTTCTATCTCCATAAGACGCATCTCGAGGATTCAGAGGTAATAGCTTGATAAGAGGATAGTTTTCTGTATACCTCACTATATCTTGATTTAATTGACCTTTAAATTCGCATTCTCGCATTTCAATCACATCATAATCCAGTAACCTTAATCTTTAGGTATTTGTAATTGTTGATTCGTACCTTAGATTTAGGGTATCAGATAGATTATCGAGTAGCGGGGTGTCTCTATCATACTTGTGATATAAAGGATTACTGTGAAAATAGCATCCGTGAAACTCAAACACCTGAATTGTACTTTCACAGTAGCCATCAGCCTTAAAACCACCCAATCTGACTTCTGTTTGTTTGGTTGAATGAGCTATTTACACTATTCTTGTATGTTCTTCCCACAACAGCCACTGCGTATCACTTACCGACTGATTATCAATATTTCTATAACCACCTTGAAGAATTTTGCCTATTGAATTTGATTTCAGAAAATTATCTTGTTACAAGCAGAGGCTATGGTACAGACCTCTAAAGCCATTAAAGAACTTGGCATATTAAATTCTTCGTTTTTGTGTACTTCATACCATTTTAGAAAAGTGAATGAAATTTGTTCCCCACGTGATCATCGTATATTCGTATACATTTTTTAAATTTAACCCATCTTGTTTAAACAAGATTATAAAATTAGTATTGTCTCTGATCAATTGTTTAGGTATTTTATAATAAGTTTATCAGAGATGTAATGAATCTATTGCATTATGCTGTCCCATATGAGAAAACTGAACTGTTTTTAAATTTTCCAATGTTTAAATAAGAACCGATATTCGTTATTGCCATGTCAAAACAAAACGAGCAAGCTGAAGAGCCTATGTTGAGTATTAAGTATAGAAATCAGCTCTGTATATAATTTATTGTAATCCGTTTACAGGTGTTATTAATCCAATGTAAAATTAATTTTTTTTTTTTTTTTTTTTTTTTAAATAAATAAAACATATTTATTAAATTAGTAGTTTTGTATTTCTTTGAGTATACTTGTATACAAATGGAAATCTCATTGTAATGTAAGTATTAGTTACAATCGATGTCATAGGTTTTTTTAATTATATTGAGTTTCTTTAAATAATAATAATATACACAGATTCCTAAAATAAACATTGTAGTTGTTCCAAAGACACTTTGACAGATGAGAATGTTATCATCGTGCGGTATTTTACAATTAATTTGAACTTTTTCCCATTTCGTTTCGATACTTTTTGCTGAATTATCGATTAATTTCAACTTGTAATTAAAACTGTCATGTGTTTCAAAATCGATCGTAAATGTACAAATATCGACGTTTTTCGTCACATCCATTAATTTCCATGAACAATTATTATTAGCCTCGCTTAAATCATTTTCGTACTCCAAACAGGCATATTCATACAAAACATTTTTGGGGAAAGCTATATATAGAATGTACCATTTAAAATGGTTGATAATATCAATATAGAATTCATATTATCTAATATGAATTTAATAATTTATAATCAAATTTATAATATTTTAGCTTCACTACCCAAATGAACCTCTTTCATATACTTCTTGGATGATAATAACATTATTCAAGTCTTTCATTTATTTTTTTTTTTTTGTTTAGCTTATTGATGATAATGTAAACACCTTGCTAACGTTTTTTTTTTTTTTTTCTTTCTTTTTTTTTTTTTTTCTTTCTTTTTTTTTTTTTATTTTAAATATATTCTGTTTAGAAACTAAATATTGATAAATAAATAGATACATATTTAAAATATTCAAAATACTTGAATTAACGTTATATTTATTAATTAGACTATAGTGATTCTCAAAATGGGGTGCCCTGAATTTTTATAATTACTTTAAGATACCTCTCGACAAATATAATTTGAGAACCTCTGATTTCCATTTATTCCATTTATTTTTCTTTTTTATTGAAGAATATTATAATGATGTAACTGTAGGTTTGTGTAAATTAAAATCTTAAATAAATAAACATTTTCTTAAAATTTTTATTGAATCTTTGATGAGGTAATTACATTAATTTTTTTGAACATATTATACTATTGTATAATTTTATGGTATCGTTTATCGAACAAAATAACATTTCAAATTTATGATTATTATTACATAGAGGGACTTCTGGATAAAAGGTGCATTCCCAGTGGTCCTCATCTTCAAGTTGTTGAAAAATTTTTCTCCCCAAAATGGGTTCAAGACAGTTAAATTTTTGATGTCCTTTGCAAAATACTACGTCGGCTTTTTTCGGTTTTCTGAATTACAATTTCACTAAAGTGTTTTAAATCCGTTGAACCGGAATTGAAAGGTATGCCGTGATGATTGTTTTCTAACCAATGCACTTGAAATTTGAATTTATCATTCAGTTCACTAAACAGACATGGTGATTTAAAAAGATAATGTTTTATAGTTTCACCGTCATAAATTGCTAGTTCTTTTGGTATAAATTGAGGTATATTAAATCCTAGAATATCTATTGAATAAACCGTATGTCTCACTTCAACCACTTTAAATGAATAATTTCTGAACCGCTTCCATAATTATATTTGGTTGAAGAACCAAGATTTCAATCAGGATGCACAAATTTTCATGACTGCAATTCACGTCAGTCGGTTGTGCTATATAACGAACGTTATCCAAGATATCGCCACCCAATTCTACGCAGGAATATAAAGTTTCATGGAAATAATTTTTAAAATTTAAATTTTTTAAATTTCCTATTCGAACTTGAATGATTTCATCAATTTGAAATATTCCTTTTACACTTTCTTCCCCCAAGTAAATATAACGCTCATCCTTTGAAATTTTGATTAACAAATCTTCATTAATCTTTGCCGGTTCCACAATTAGTCCTGTTATATACTGGGATATGAATTCGAACTGAGGATCACTACGACTAAAGTAATTTTCAATATGGCACTTGTTGCTAATGATAACATTCCATTCAAATTCGGTTAGAAATATTTCTATTCCTTTTGAACTCGATAATATTAATCCTGCATTAAATTCGTATGGATCCAAAACCTAATCCAACATTCTTGCTTTTAGATTTATTTAAATAATATGCTGTTTGGTATAACAATTCTTTGGGTTTTGCACTATGCTGCTGATCCAATTCATCAACTTTTATATTTTTACAATTCACTGATTTGTTTTCACTTTCAACTGCTTTACGCTTGTTATTTAAAGACATTTTGATTTCTTGACTTGACGCGCTCGAATATTATATTACCCCAAAAAAAACAAACTATATATTTATAATAATTTTAAATTGGAGGGGGGGTGGTTAAATTTTTTATTCTTTAAAATTTATAGTATTTACTTTGTAGGCCCTAACAAATTTTATACTACTAGGTAATTGTTTGTTTATTTAATTATGTAATTATGTTACTCATCGATATCAAATCTACTTAAATAAATTTTTTCTAAAATTATAATATTTACCTTGCGGGCCCCTAAAATTTACTACATAATTGTTTATTTAATGAATCAACTGCTTGTTTGTTTATTTAATGATGTGATTAGTTACTCATCGATATTAAATCTAATTAAATAAAATTTTTCAAAAATTATCTGGGTTTCGGAGGAACACGCGCATGCATGACTTATTTGTCATATAAAATACACCCCGTGGCCAAAAGGGCCTAGGCCTCACCCCATTGCCAAAAGGGCCTAAACCAAACCCCATTGCCAAAGGGGCCTAAACCAAACCCCATTGCCAAAAAGACCTAAACCACAGCCCGCTGCCAAAAGGGCCTAAGCCAAACTCCATTGCCAAAAGGGCCTAAACCACATCCCGCTGCCAAAAAAGCCTAAGCCATGCCCCCTGCCAAAAGGGCCTAAACCACACCCCGCTGCCAAAAGGGCCTAACCCACATCCCGCTGCCAAAAAGGCCTAAGTCATGCTCCCTGCCAAACGGCCTAAACCACACCCCGCTGCCAAAAGGGCCTAAGCCATGCCCCCTGCCAAAAGGGCCTAAGTCACGACCCCTGCCAAAAGGGCCTAAACCACACCCCGCTGCCAAAAGGGCGTAAACCACACCCCGCTGCCAAAAGGGCCTAAACCACACCCCGTTGCCAAAAGGACCTAAGTCACGCCCCCTGCCAAAAGGGCCTAAACCACACCCATTGCCACAAAGGCCTAAGCGTCTCCCTGTGAACAATAGGAACCTACCTTCAGCAAACCGGAAGTAATTGTCTTCGAATTGCTTAAACAATTGATTGGAAACAATGCCTATTGTTATAGAATAGGATGTCAAACCGAACCCCCATTGTTCTATACGTTGTGACGTCAATCAAACCAACATTAAATGTTGGCGATATACTTAAAACAATGCTGTGACGTCAGAGACCGGAAGTAAGTGCAGTTAAAATCTTCCCATGTTAATTCCCATAAGAAATTGATGTAGAACCCGCATAGTTAATCTACTAACGTGGAAGACCTCAATGAAGCGACAGGTCGCATCTGCGGGGCTCAAAAATCGCGCTACGCGGGACAGGGAGCGTAAAACCCTAAAACATGTCAAAATTTCATAAACGTCAAACTTGAATTAATTTCCAATAATTTGGATATAACAAATGGTGGTCCAAAAGTAATTGACATTTGAACTTTTTTATTTTCTTTATCATTTCCGCAATTTTCAACAAATTTTCACCATTTTCAGCTGGACTCTAAGTTTAACTATGATGTACATTTATGCCAAATTTTTTGACATTTGGTTGCGTGGTTTAACCTGTGCAATTGATACTATTTCATTTCATGATCTCGTAACCACATACAGACAGACATACAGACAGACATACAGACAGACATACAGACAGACATACAGACAGACATACAGACAGACATACAGACAGACATACAGACAGACATACAGACAGACATACAGACAGACATACAGACAGACATACAGACAGACATACAGACAGACATACAGACAGACATACAGACAGACATACAGACAGACATACAGACAGACATACAGACAGACATACAGACAGACATACAGACAGACATACAGACAGACATACAGACAGACATACAGACAGACATACAGACAGACATACAGACAGACATACAGACAGACATACAGACAGACATACAGACAGACATACAGACGAACATCCAACTAAAATTCATCAAAAACTTATCAGGACATGATAAGGAACATTTTAATGCAAAAATTTCGATTTTTGAGTGGATTACAATACTTTCCCTTATACATACGTATATGTATGGGGAAAGTAAAAAAAGGTTGAACTTCAAATTATCGCGGAATTTCAATTTTATCAATAATATCAAAAGTTTTTTAAAGTAAGCCTACACTTTGTGCTGATGAACACAATTTATCATATTGATGAGCAAAAATCATCAATACAACGATTTTTTCATCAATACTATGAATTCTTTATCAATATGATGAATTTTATTCATCGGCGCAAAAACAATGAATTTGTTTTGTAACTTTTTTTTCAGTGTACCATGTAACCAATTTGTTGCTTTGCAAATTTTTCGGTAAACGATATTGAATCGAGAAGTCAGATGGAAGTCATATAGTTATACCTACTGATTTTCAAAAAGATTTTGATTATCGATTCAACACGATATACTAATATCTAAGCTGGAAGACTCAGGTTTTTCAGTAGCATTTGTTAGCTGGCTTTTTTTTATCTTACAGCCAGAAGCCAGTACATTAAAATTAATGGAGTAAATTTGAGTTTCACAGATATGCTCTCCGAGGTGTAATTTTTTTTGATTTAAATTTTTACAGGTTCAACTAAAATATTGTGTAACGAGAACAGTAAAAAGATAAAATACATGTATTCAGGTAGCTCCATTCACAATAAGCGGGATCGAGAACAGAAACTATTAAATTTTTATTGATATGGTTGTGCGGATGCGTAAACTGTAAAAAGTTTAGCCAATGAAATATCCTTATATAGCTATCGTACTGTACCCGTTCTGATTTATTGTGAACCGAGGATCTATTTAGTTCCCGTTACTGTTACAGACTAAATGTGTATGAGCCTTTACGTTTTCTTCAGAGTTTCTTGATCTAGGAGTTACATTTGTTTCGTCCCTAATACATTTCAATCGCCATATTGAACTTATGGTTACAAGAGCAAATTATAAGGCAAATATATACTCAGCGAGTTTGTTACAGCATGCGCTGTTTCCAGCAACCCATACGCCATTTCCTCCTATTTTAAACGTCATCTTTGTTAACAAAACTTGAGTTTTTTCAAAATAGAATAACGTATTGGTCTTACAGTTACTATCAGTATTAGCCTTTTTCTTTCCATTGCTGGATGAAGGCCTTCCCCAAAATTTTCCATTTCTATCTATCTTCTGCCACGTTCAACCCGCAGTCTTTTTTATCCATCGTGTTTTTGGGCGTCCTGTGTTTCTTTTTCCAGCTCTCGGTCTCCATTGCAGCATCTTCCGTGTCCACCTATCACTTCTCACTCTGACCATGTGTCTTGAGTCCTGACTAATTCCACTTTAATTGGGATGCCTTTTCAACCACATCATGTATCCCTGTCTATTGTCTTATCTAGTCATTTCGTTTATGATCCCTTAGAGTTATATTCAACATTTGTCTTTCCATCGCTCTTTGTGCCACTCCAAACGCTCTCTATCCCAACTTGGTTCTTCTGGTTATCTCAGGTGTCATGTTATCTTTTATTGGTTGTTACAAGCAGTCCCAAATACACAAATTCCTGCACAACCTCTAGGCTAGGGTGTTGCCATCAAGCATAATGCGGATCTCTTCATGGTCGTTTACCGTTCGACATAATCTTTGTTTTTGATTTGTTTATTTATAATCCTACCAATTTAGAAGCCCTTTGAAGATCGTTTAGCATTATCTGGAGTTCTTCTTTGCTTCCACTTATTAAGATAATGTCATCTATACATACATATTATTCCTTTATTCTGCCAATCTAATTCTTTAACGTCTTCCATCGTTGTTATGAAGAGCTTTGGCGAAATTGAATCTCCTTGCCTTATTCCTCTCTTGAACTCCGTACTTTTTGTTAGTGTATTAATTTTTGCATTTCCATATATGTTTTTAAGTAGGGTGGAATACCTGTCATCTATTCTACAGTTTTTCAGAAATCTCATTATTGCCCATATCTCCCACAGAATCAAAGGCTTTTTCGTAGTCAATGAATGCAAGGTATATATGCATGTACTCTTTACTCTTTTTCAGCAATAAGCGTAGGGTCTAGAGGTGATCACATGTGCAGTATCCACTTCGAAATCTGGCCTGCTCTCTTGGTTAGTAAGTCTATTTTTGAGACTATTCCGTTGAATGGACTTGGGTTTGCTTTACTGCTATACAACTGTAGGTAGTATTTTTCTATTTCCTAATCTCTCTTCTTCCCAGTGCCAATTTTTCCCTTATAACTTTAGGACATCTGCTTTGCTTTATTAATTCTTCTATTGTATTTGTGTTATATTATGTTCGGATATCTTTTCTAATTTTTCTCTTTATGAGTTTATTAAGTTCAGCTAGTTCTATTAGATTGTGATCCTCACGTGACTTCATTTTGCTTCTCTTTTCCATAAGGTCAGTGGCTTTTGATATTTTATTGTGATGTGATTTTTTCTTTTTGCCCGCTATTAACTTAATTGACCTGGACATAAGACAGCAGTGATCTTCTTTGCTTTATCGTTTAGTGATGATAGATTGTCTTGACACTGTTTGGCTTCTCTGCTTCTTAGTTGCTTTTCAAATTCCATTTGGTATTCCTCTTTAGGCAACATTAGGTCTTCAGGAGTTATTCAACATCTTTTGTCGTTCCCATTTCTCATTTATGTATATGTTAGCAAGTACCATTCTGTGATCACTACCATTAGTGATATTATTCATCACTGTTGCATCTTGTACTATGTATTTATGAGTTGCTAGGATATGGTCTATTTTATTTTTTGTCTGCTCATTTGGACTTCTCCACGTCCACTTTCTCCTGGTTTTCTTTTTGAAGAATGTATTCATAGCATACAGGTTGTTTCGTTCTAAATATTCTAACAGCACCTCTCGTTTCTAACCCTTACAGTAATTTGTAATAAATAAAAGATGTGTAGGGTACTACGTAAGTTAATCTAAAAATTTAAAAAAGAATAATAAATTTTTTAATATTTCAAAAGCTTTAAAAATAGATACACAAAAATAATATAAAAGAATGTAAAATCACATATGCTCATGAACAGGTTGTTTGTGTGCCAGATAAAGTGTGGCTATGCTGCTTAAAGCACTAACAAGAAAAATAACATCAAACCATCTATGATAAAAATTAAACTGTAAATCACCCAACACTTGCGTTATGATCACCCTATACTCGGCTGGCATGTTCATTCGTAACAATAAAACTGACGACACAAAATACATCCCCATTATTTGAGCCAAAAGTAACACGATGATGTTAGAACTTTTGCTAGACGAAATTTTATTGAAGAACTGCAACAGAAATTAATGTAATTTTCAGATTCAACTTTAATTATATATTTTACCTTTGTTAATGTAAGAAGTAATCCACGAATAGAAGTCACCACTATACAACCAACCAAATAAAAAGAAATTTGTTGCGACCAAAACCCTACATCAATGTTGAGACCCATCCAATGTACAGCTATTTCCATACCTCTAGTGACCGGATCCTTTTTACCAACTCGATCAAATATTATATTAACTGTGCACTAAAATTAGTAAAAAAAATTATTAAAATTGCAAAACACCCAAATCCAAACTTACAATGAATATCTTCCACATACAATACAAAGAAAAAAAGTAACCCAGAAAATTAAAATATTTTCCCGTCCACGTTTTTGACCATTCAATTCTTTCTAACATATTATGACTTTCGTGTGCTTCCAGAAATAATTGTCTGCTTAATTCTTCCAAACCAGATATTTCAAGTTTAAGCTGGTTTATGTCTAAAGGTTTTAGAAAGGTTAAAAATACAAAACTGTGATTGGTGCTTCTTACTTTCTACACTTCTCTGGGTAGTAACCGAAGTGAGCATTTCCCAAATTCCAGTTCTTTGTTTATTATTACTTCGAATACTTTTTTCCATTGCTTGCTTCTTCGCTATTGCTACTCTCTTTTTCTTCATTACGATCATATCCATCGTTTGCATCAGTCTTTTCTCTGTACTAGTAACATCTGCAATGGAAACTTCTCTAAAAGTAAACCCATTAAAAACCTGCAAAATGTACAAAATTGGGGCAATTTTGCGTTTTTGCAAAAACAACTGAATGTGCCCGACTTGTACAAAACAAAACACTGATATTAACCTCATAAAGTAAGCCATAGAAGTGTAAGGATAATTAACGGCACCAAAGCCCGATAAAATTGCCATTACAGTTACTCCAATGACGCCAATTCGCGACACCAATTGGTCCATACTTAAAATTCCTTGTTTGGAACTGGTAATTGGAAACGGATCACCAAGTTTCCAAAAGATAAATATAAAAATCATCCATACAAAAATAGTTAAATACTTAACTAATTCAGGCCTCACTGTAAATTAAAAAAATTCAAAAACTCACTTGCAAGTTAATTAATAAAACTCACCGAAAGGAAGATTCAATATAGTAGAATAAATGATGTAGAGTGGATTGCATACCACCACCATCACTACCAAAAAATGTAACGTTACGTTCCAATAAAAATATCTAGAACTACATTTAAAAATATATTAGCAAATAAAAAAATTGAACCTAAATGCAACCGAAACTCACCTGGAATCTAACCATCCTAAAATTTCGAATATAATCATCTCGAACATTATACACGATAAGGTTAAAATGATGCAGAAAATCAGCTGTACCAAAACATGTCTCAACTCGTAATCTTTGAATAAATGCTTTACGAAAAATAGCCAGGAGCCCACCAGAAAAAATAGCTACGGTAACACAATGGTAATATTAATAGTTGGATAAAGATTTATGAAATACAAACCTCCGACAAAAAGATCACAAATGAGTCCAACAAAAACGACATTTTTATTTCTTTTATATTTACACTTTACATTATTATATACATAAATCTATGGCACAAATAAGTTCCGGCCAATTTGAAAGTTTTGAGGTTAACTGTCAACTTCTTAAGTCAAATTGAAAAATGTACGGAATGTACGTGTTTACTTTGAATAGAAATCATAGGCGCACAAATAAAATAAAATTATATTAATTTGACTGTTGACAAAAAAATAAAATTTCAAAAAAATCAACGTACTTGGATCAACGTACCTTTTACTTCATAAAATAAACAACTGGAGACTTACTAATAAAAATAAAAGACTAATTTACATAGGCGTACTTGCGGATCACTTCTGATTGGTCAAACATTTGAAATAAAATTTTATTCACCAATCAAAATTTATTTACAGATGAAATTACAAAATTTTTTTATCACAAGTTTGATTCCAATGTTATTATCTAAACCATCTTACAGTATACACAGATACTAGAAATTTTTTAAGGTAGTAGTCTGGTAACTTTCACATTTTTCTACGTCTTTATTGGGAATTTTTTTTGTATGGGAAAATAAAATTTAATGGTTTTGGTTTTTTAGTATGTTATTATTGACATCTGCAGGATAAAAAAAAAATTTTTTTTTACTTAATTTTACAATGTTTTATTATTATTATTATTGGTCAAAGTAAAAAAAAGGTACGTAACTGGCCCGGGTGATTTCGGCTCTTGAGGACATCGGAAATAAAAAAATCAAAAAAAGGATTAATCTATAAACTTGTCGTTATCGCTGGAACTAGGATCTTTTTTTTCCATCCCTAACTTTCCATTTTACAGTCCGATTTGTGGCTGAAAAGAATCAATTTTATTTTAGAATTCGGCCATTTTGTTATTTTTTGATAAAATTTAATAATTCTAGTTCCAGCGATAACGATAAGTCTATAGAATAATAATCTTTTTGATTTTTGTAATTCCGATAATCTCAAGAGCCGAAATCATCCGGGCCAGTTATGTACCTTTTATTTGAGACGTCTACTTTGACCAATAATAATAATAATAAAACGTTGTAAAATTAAGTGAAAAAAAATGTTGTTTGCATCCTGTAGATATCCATAATAACATACTAAAAGACCAAAACCATTCAATTTCATTTTTCTATAGAAAAAGAATTTCAAATAAAGACGTAAAAAAACGTGCAAGTTACCAGACTACTACCTTAAGTTCACAGTGGTTACTGTATAAAATATAAATAAAACACACAGAGTCTAAAACTTTCACATGACCGGCTCCGGGCTTCAGAGGATTGCCGCCATCAATTATTGAAAACAGGATTACACACTGTAAAATTTTTTTATGTAAATTTACATAGAAATCATTAGAACTTTGGTGACCTATGATAATAAATGTAAAAATATACATAAGGGTGTAATTTTACATACCCAAGTAATATAGGATTAGATCATATTATAGGAATTGTAAAAATACTAGTTTATGTAAAATTTATGACTTTTATGACCTGTGATAATCAATGTAAAAAATATACATAAGGGTGTAATTTTACGTAATGTTTTGTGTAATCTGAAAAACTCTTTATTATATCGTTAATTGTAATTCAGATTTGTCAAACGATATTCAGAAACCGTCAACTGTAATTCAAATTTCTCAACTGATATTCAGAAATCGTTAATTGTAATTCAGATTTGTCAACTGATATTCAGAAATCGTCAATTATAATTCAGAAATCATCAGTTGATATTCAGAAATCGTCAAATAAAATTTAGAAACTGTTAAATATAATTTAAGTTTTTAATGAAAAGGCTGCATAAAAACGAAAAAAAAAAATTTAATTTAAAAAAAAAAAGATTTATTCATATATTATACGCCGCCTAGGCAGTGATTTTGTGCATAAATTTGGTGAAAATCTGGCCATAATTGACCAAAAGATGGCGCGGCGTACGCTTTTTTGGGATATCCAACTAGCGTATAGAAAAAAATAAAAAATTTAGCATAAATTATGTCACAACAATAACTTAGCGGCCGTTTTTAGATTTTCATTTGACGTATTCTGAGTATTATTTGACGGTTTCTGAATATCAGTTGACAAAATCTGAATTACAGTTGACGATTTCTGAATATCAGTTGACAAATCTGAATTACAATAATTGACGTTTTCTGAATAGCAATTAATCTTTTCTGAATTACTGGTGGAAAAGGTGTAGTATTTTTACAATTCCTATATGTACCTACTCCTATTACTTTTTTTTTGTGCGTTGGGGAGGGGGAAATCCTCATGGACACCACCCCAAGTGGTGGTAGTGTCGGACTCTTACCGACTAAAACCCCCTCCCTTGTAGCTAACTGCAGGAGCGTGGTATTCGTCGTGAGACATTACTTCGCCGCTCCCGCAGATTTAACGCGTGAGAGATGTTCTATTCTGTTGCCCTTTTCACTCTTTCGGGTCTTTGCTCTTCTTTCCATATTACTCTATTTCCTCCAATCAGGGGATGGTGTGCCGTCCTGTCCTTTGTTTGGTCTACTCCGCGTTTTGATCTCGCCTCTCGTCTTCTTCTTTTTCCTTCATTACTTGCCGTATAAAGCTTCCAATAAGGTTCCACGCTTCTTCCGATCTAAGCATTTCTTGTACCAAGTTTACTGGAGTCAGAGATTTGCCCAGTTTCTGATGCATGGTCTGCCTGATGTCCAGCCATTTCTCACACTCAAAAAGCGTGTGGTGTGATTGTCTTAGCTTCATTCTGTGTAAAAAGTCATTGAAGCATCCATGGCAACACTGGGAAATATGGAAGTCAACCTCTCCATGCTTCCTCTCGATCCACGTTTTCACGTCTGGGATCAGGGTGTAGGTCCATCTTTCTTTTGCATCATTGTTCCATCTCACTTGCCATGATTCGAGTGCCTCCTCCCTGACCTTTTGCTTATTGCCTGGATTTTTGTAGCACTCAGCCCTAATCTGTGCCTGTAGATCTATAGGCATCAGTCGGACGACCAGCAACACAGCATTTTCAGACACCGTGCGGTAAACGCATACCATCCTTAGTGCGGTTTTACGTTGTACTCTTGCTATTTCAGTGCGGTAGGCTTGAACTTGCATGGCCTTGTACCACACTGGTGCCCCGTACAAAATCACCAAATGTACAACAGCTCCCAGCAGTCTTCTTTTGCTGTTTTTCGGTCCTTTTAAATTTGACATCAGTTTTGACAGCGCCGTAGTTATTGCTCCCGCCTTGGCTGCTGCTTTTTTAAGATGGTCAAAGAAGGTCAGCCCCTTATCAAACGTTATGCCTAAGGAGACTAGCGTTTTCTGTGGCAAGATATCTTTGCCTCGGACGGTGAACCGCATGGGTTTTATTTTAAGTCTTCCCGTTGGGAGCATAGCCTCTGTCTTTTCCGGGACCCATTGAAGGCCGTGTCCCTCCATCCAATTGTCAAGAATAGCAAGTACCACATTGACCTTCAGCTCAAGGCTCGCTTCTTCTTTCGCAGTCACCACTGCCGTTATGTCGTCAGCAAAACCAACCAGCGAGACTCCCTCCGGCATATGAAGCCACAGTACGTCGTCGTATGCGATGTTCCATAACGTGGGTCCCAACCCTGACCCCTGCGGGACGCCGCTCGTGACTTTTACCGTCCCGTTCAGCAAGTCTTCTTCTATCTGAAGGGTTCTGTTTGACAGATAATCAACAATAATGTTATACAGGTACCCCTGGATTTTTCTGCACGCAAGGGAGTCCAGAATGTCCTGCCACCTGACGGAATTGAAAGCAGTTTTCACGTCTACCGTGACTATTGCACAGAGTTTTCTTGGGCGCCATTTGCCTTTCTTGCTTCTTCGGTTTTATTCTTAATTTGCTCGAGCGCATCTTGAGTAGAAAAGCCTTTCCTAAGCCCATACTGGTTTTGGGCCAGTCCACCAGTTTTCACCATCTCGCATTGAAGCCTGGACAGCAAAAGTCGTTCGAACAGCTTGCCCACTTCGTCCAGCAAACATATTGGTCGGTATGAACTCGGTTGGTCCAGTGGCTTTTGACCCTTCCTCAACAGTACCAGGCGGGTCCTCTTCCACCTTTCCGGGAAGGTGCCCTTTTTCAAACAGGCATTGTACAGACCAAGGAGTTCCCTTGGATGGTCGATGAAACTCAATCCGGGCCAGGTGCTTTATTCTTCGCCATTTTCTTAATTGCTTCAGCTAGCTATTGTTCAGTAAGGGGTTCAAATTCTGCTTCTTCTACAGCACATATTAATCTCTATTCGGAGGGGGATGTTTCGGAAAGAGAGCCTCAACAATGCCCCGCACTCTTTGGTGTCGTCGTCAACCTCCCTGATTAGGGTCTCCCAGTGACGTTTCTTGCTTTCTTTTATGGCATTGTTAATTCTTTCTTTGCCTCTTTTGCATCTGCTTCTTCTTGCCTAGCTTGGTCGAATCCCTTTCAGGCAATCTTCCTCAGAAGGACTCTGCGCGCGTGCAGGCATTTTTTCCTACTTTCTGCAATTTCTGGTGTCCACCAATATGCCCCCCTTCTCCCACGATTCGGGCGTCTCCTGGGCATACAGTCATCGCAGACCATGGACAGCTTTGTCGCGAGCTTCTCAGCTGTTTCAATGCTTTGTCCTGCTATATGTTTTTTGATTGAACTGCGGAGCTTCTGACTGTCTAGCTTTTTTGTTAACCATCCCCTCCTTGATGAGTCAGGAGGGGAGGAAGGAGTTCCCGCATCCACAGAAAATTGGATGTATGGATGGTCGCTGAGAGTAACCTCGTCCATCACCATCCACTGCAAAACCCTATCTCTGTTGGCCAAGGACACAAAGGTCACATCGATGAAGGATCCCATGACTCCTCTCCGAAATGTGAAGGAGTCGCCCTCGTTGCAAAAATCCAAATCTAACTCGGCTATGAAGTCGCTTACTATTTCACCTCGGTGATCCGTCCGACCAGAACCCCATTCTGTCGACTTGGCATTCATGTCTCCGGCCACGATAGTTTGGAAAGTCTGTGTTCTGATGCTTCTTGCCAATTCGTTGAGACTCTGCTCGAGCTCTCTTATAGAGGAATTTGGAGAGTAATAACAGCTGTAGTATATCATCCCCTTGACCTCCACCCAAACAAATCCCCTCCCACAGTTCCAATTCTGTACTGCTGTCGTCTTGGGTCCACTAACTAATCTTCTCCCTCGGTCTTGTGGGGTTCACTGATCAGCGCTAAATCTATCCTCCAATTTTTGATGTTATGTTGGAGGAGGTCGCTTGCCGCTCTAGCTCTATGCAGATTTATTTGGATGATCTACTGTGGCATTATCGTTTAATTGTTAGGAGGGTCCTACTGCACTCCTATTACTTGGGTATGTAAAATTACACTCTTCTGTTTATTTACATAGATTACACAGTGTTACAAAATTGAACTTTGGCCAGCTTCTAAAATGGGTGGGGGTGATTCTAATAGATTTTTTTGCGCTGAAAACGAATCTGACTTTGAAATTGCTCCATCACGTCAGGTTCTTTTGAAATTTTAATTTAAACAGTCCAAAAATGGCTATTTTAACCATTTTCATGATTTTCCACAAGTGCATTGTGTAATACTACTACTGTAGTAATACTAACCCCTGTTCAGCGCGGTAAAACGGGTGACTTTGAATGACTAAACCTCTTGACTTAGAAAAGGTATATCTTCACTTTAAAAAATCGTAGAACGATTTTGAAATAAGGATTTTAAAGTTAAGTAGTATTACTAAGCGATGCAGTTGTGGAAAATTGAAAAAAAATTGAGGTTCCCTGAAAAAAATCATGAAAATGGTTTAAATTGTCATTTCTTAACAATTTAAGCTACAATTTCAAAAAAACTGACGTGATGGAGCAATTTCAAAGTCAAATTTATTGTCAGCGCAAAAAAATCTATTAGAATCACCCTCATCCATTCTAGAAGCAGGCGAAAGTTCAATTTAGTAACACTGTGTTATCATAAGTCACAAAGTTGCTAATGATTCTCTATGTAAATTTACATAAAATTTTTTTACAGTGTAGTAAATATTAATTAATGCAGTACCTACATAAATTTCTGATTAATTTCAAATTTGCATTTTTTAAAATTACAAGTAAGATTATCAATACTGACTTACCTTTGTAATACTTTTCAAAACACATAACAAAATTTAAAAAATAAATTATACAGAAATCATTGTGCTTTCACTAAATTTTATTAAATTTAAATTAATTTTACATAATTTAAAGCAGTAAATTTACATTGTTTTAAAAAAAAAATTTTAATTTTACACGAGCGTTACCCTAATTATTTATTTACATAGGTTTTCAATAAAAATCATTGTAATTTTACATAAATTTTTAACAGTGCAGGCATTCCCCAATCCGGTTTGAGCAGCCGTGGGGGCTTGAAACCTTTCTCTCAGAGAAAGAGGACAAATAAATGGACAAAAATTATCTGGATTAAAATAAAAAAAATTAGATAAATAATTTTCAATGGCTTTTAATAATAAATATTTATGAATTGTTTAAATTTTGAGAAAGAATTGAATAACAATATCCTCCTCTTCCGGCATCGTATTCCTTGCGATGTTCATCACGCACCTGTCCACCTTTTCTGCCTCGACCATATTGTCTTCCTTCCACAAAACCAGAATCCCAATCGACGCGAATAGTTCTTTCATCTACTTTAATACCATTGATATACCTAACACAATCTTCGGCATCGCATCTATCATAATATTCCACAAAACAAAATCCACAAGGCGTTTTTTGATATCTATCAAGCCCCATGACAATATGTTTAACGTCGCCACATTTTGAAAACATTTCGTGTATCTGAGCTTCGGTACTAAAATATGACAAATTTCCTACATAGACCGTTTTAGAGGTTAACAACCTCTCATCTTGCTCTTTCTCTCTTCCTCTGTAGTACGCGTCGCGATACGAACTAAATTGCCTTGCTGAATCTGGGTACAAAATTTCGTATTCCATATTCGATATTCAAAACATTTGAATGTAGAAATTTTTTAAAACTACATTTTGTTTTATATATATAAATAACACTTTCATGTTGGCAATACTTAAAACTAAACCAATAATCAGATCGATCAGAATATTTCGAAAATATTTTGTACACAGGATTTCGAATTTATTCCAATGATTTCCATGTAATTTCAGGGATTTTCAAAGATTTTCACGAAATTCCAGAGATTTCCAAAAAATTCCAGTAATTTTCAAAAATTTACCAAGTTTCCAGAAATTTTAAAACAAGTTCCAACCTTGAGAATTTTAATGATTTCCAAAAAAATTCCATGAATTACCAAGAATTCCACAGATGTCCACAGAATTCCAATGGTTTCGAAAAAGTAAGGTCGGAAATCCTCTGACGTGGAACCTCTCCTTTATTACTTTTTCGGTACCCACATTCCTGGATGTCCATTGCATCAGGAGAGAGAAGTGCAAATTGAGTTTATTTTATATCTCATTTAATGTCTGGATGCAATCAATAGCATAGATGATTTTATAACTCTTGGGTATCACAATGACTGACTGCTTCATTTTACAGACACGTATTGGATTATTTTATCATGTGGATTTATATTTGGGCGCGATAAAAGATTAAAGGATTAAAAACTCATTAAATGCTATATATGGAAAAAATCGAAATTGTAAAATTAAAATTTAAAACTTTAAGAACCAAAAAGTAATTAAAAACGATTAGAGACAACAATGCCTAAATATTACTGTGATTATTGTGATACATATCTTGCGCACGACGCACCCAGACTTAGGAAAGCACATAATACAGGCCGAAAGCATCGCAGTAATGTTACTAATCATTATCAAAATATTTTGAACAAAAATACGCAAAAAATGATAGATGAAGTCAGTAACTTATACAAAATAAATAAAGCTGAAAATGTGGGTTTTCATCCATATACGCAGATAGGCTATTATAACCAAGTCGGATTAGCTGGAATGTTTCCACTCAGACCAGAAATGTTAATGCCTTCGGGAGGACAAACATTTCCTGGAATGCCAATGTTACCACATGTTAGACCAATGATTCCTCAAATGCCAATGATTTCTTCAGGACCAATGTTTCCAATCAGATTTCCAAGTGAACCGATGTTGCCCTGAGAAGTTCAAAGAGAATCAGATCGACAAATACTATTTCCACCTACTCCAATCAGTTTAAATAAACCATTAGTTCCAAACGAAAAGCAGATTACAAAAAACGTTGGTAATCAACATTTTGTAATTAAAAAAATAGTAGAAAAGGTAATAACAAAATAACATGGAACTACTCAGGGGCGGATCCAGAATTTTTTTTGGGAGGGGCACAAGGATCAGACGAGCAAAAAGTGCTCTCAAATTTGGGATTGTCTCCTTTTAATCGTCTACATATAAACAATTTTTTGTAATAAAAAAACTAATTTACACTTGAAACCAGTTTCGTCATTATATTAATCCCAATTATTTTTACAAATCATCTCTTCAACTATGGGAAACTTTAAAACAAAATCTTATCGATTATTTCGGCATTTTCAACATTTTTCCAAATTTTGCATTTAAAAGAATAAACAATCAACAGATCATATGGCTTCTTCCTATACGTTGTATAGAAGCCTAAAATGCTGTCAAATGACATTTGCTCACTTAGCGCGATCTATCGGAATAGAAATGAAGTAATTTTAGATTTTTCCAGATTTTTCTATTTTCCGAACAACTTTTCTAAGTTTTTTTTCAGTAATAACCTTACTCGGACCATAACAAACAATTATAAAAAAAATTAGCCAAATCGGTCCAGCCGTTCTCGAGTTATGAGCTTAGCAACGAACAGCATTTCATTTTTAGGCTTCTATACAACGTATAGGAAAAAGCCTTATGATCTGGCTCCGTGTCTGTCTGTCTGTCCGCATGATTAAAAAAAAAAGCAGAACTCGTTAGCGTTTTCTTTATATAAAAAAAAATTTGCGGTTGGTATCTACCTATTTAAAAGATTAACGCATTAAAAATTATAATAAAATAAAGCCCAAGTATTATTATTATTATTTCTGGGAAAAGTCGGAATCCAGAATAGTTTGCTCCAGAAAGTCCAGAAATCCAGAATTTTAAATGGCAACATATGTCGAAAGTGGTATCGTTGGAAAGCTCCTTAGAAAATAAGCAAGTTTTGTAGGAAAATTTTTTTTTATTACTCCCACCTCTTTTAAGTTATATTCGACTTAAGTTATTAAGTTATTATTTTGATTATTTTGACTTTATTTTAAAAATTGGCATTCAAAATCTAGCTATCGGGTTAGACAATAATTAGACAATAAACCAGAAGAGCTCAACAGTGTTTAGAAGTAAATGGAAGACATTTTGAACACTTGTGACATTGCTCTAACGCGGTAGCTGGATTTAAAATGCTGACTTTTAAAGTTAAGTTCGTTATAAGAAATTGAAATTTAATAATTTCAAGTGAAAATAACATAAAAGGGGTGGGAGTAATAAAAAAAATTTTTTCCTATAAAACTTGCTTATTTTTTAAAAAGCTTTCCAACGACGATACCACTTTCGACATATGGTGACATTTAAAATTCTGGATTTTTGGACTTTCTGGAGCAAACTACTCTGGATGCCGACTTTTCCCGGAAATAATAATATCACCATTAGATTCGTCATTAAGGCTTTTGTAATAAATTTTTTTAGCGCAACTCTCTACGACTTACCGTTTTTGAAAAAAAGTACCGATACGGGTGGTCTGGGTCACCCTGCATATAAGATATAAATTTTAACTTGTGAGAATTAATAATATTAAAAACTTCAAAATAGCAAAAGTTAATTCAAATCATAGAGTTTTTAATATTAGTTTTTAATGTTACTTTTTTTTAATCTATCTGGGTTTTTGAATTAGATTACTGATGCGGATCACGACTCTCACATATCGTCGGAGGTTAGCCATTGAAAGGCAAACGGTTTTTAAACCTATTTTTAAATAAGTGGAAATACCAGTTAGTTAAAAAAACTTTTTGTATCCAGAAGTTTTATTTATAACTAAAAACTAATGAAAAATCTAACTTACCTTTCCGAACCCGATCACTGATGGCAGATCCGAGAAGTAGATTTTGTTTATCCAGTACAGAGTACTTGTTTTCAAGAAACCAGAAATATAAAATTTGAAAATACGAAATCTACTTCTGGGATGGGATCGCCAGTAATTGGGTCTGGAAGGAGAGTATCTTAATTTTTCGTTTAAAAACTACCAATAATGCTACATAAAAGTGATACTTATAATACGCTAGTTGGATATCCCAAAAAAGCGTACGCCGCGCTATCTTCTGGTCAATTATGGCCAGATTCTCACCTAATTTATGCATAAAATCACCGCCTAGGTGGCGGCACCATAGCTGTCCAACTAACTTATAGTCCTGAAAACCTTAGTTGCAAACTCGATTAACCGTAATTAAGGTTAACTAACAAACAGCAAGTTAAGTTTGGAGATTTAATTTTAACCATAACTTATATTAACTTAAGTTAGTTAACTTAACTTAGTTAACAGAGATTATCGGTATAATCTGCCCTTAATAGTCTACCCTTAATTAAAAAATTTACATTTTCATATTTTAGTTATGTAGTTTATATCTATAATGCGGGTACAGGAAGTACTTTGGTAATTTCTTGTTCCTTTGAAAATAATTAAATTAAAAATATTTGATTTAGTAAAACAATGTTAATATACTTACTAATACAGTTTTTAAAGATTCGCTAAATTTCTCTATCGAGGTTGGCACTGATTCCAGTGGCAAAACAATTACCTGAAAATGGTTATTTCATTTATAAGCGATTATACAACCACGATAATGTTTTAAGGCGGTGTTCTAGTCTAGAATTTTAGAAAAATCGATTTTTTGTTTTTTGCATATTCTTAAAGTTTACCTTTGTAGAATATATCATCGAGAACAAATTTTAAAATTCAAATTATTTATGTAGTTATAGCTATTTCAGTGACGCACTAATTAAACTCTTAAAGCCGGAACAAATGGGGGCTCATATTATCTTAAAACGTGTTTATGCAAAACTACATTTTTCAACATGCTTGACACGATATCTCAAGATTTATTTACCCGATTTACTTCAAATTTGGTGTCGACCTTCAGTTTACTTCTGTCTACCGCCCCTACCACTCTTATAGCAAAATATTGTTTTTAACTATTTGAAACTTTTACTCAAAACTTTAAACGTATTTCAAAACTACATGTTACCGATTTACTTCAAATTTTTTTCTAGTCCCCAATATACATCTGCCTATCGCCCCTACCACTTTTGTACCAAAATTATTTTGTTAACTATTTTAAAAAAATAAAAACTTTGGAAAAAAAGAGTAAAAAACTGATTTTTTTTTCAAACAGCTGCCATTTTGCCAAAAAAGTATTTTCCGTCTACTTTTTGGTAGGGGCTATAACGACATCTTTGCTAATACAGAATCTATTTTAAAATTTTGTTTTGGATGACCAGAAGGGCTGCAATCGTGTCAACCACCGCATCTCATTTCTATTTTATGCTCAACTTTACTACATTTTTTGTTCAAAATTTTTTTTGTAGTTTGTCCAAATATCGATAATAATATTGATAATAATGTTGCTTGACAAAACACCTAAAATTCATGGTTCTAGACTAGAACACTGCCTTAATGTAATATCGAATAAAAAATGTGAACTTCGAAAAAATATTTGTCGTCGTTACAAAATCGTTAGTAGCTATAGTCTCAACATAGTTTTTTGCTGTCATAAGAAAGTTTTATATGTTCAGAACAAAAATTTTTTTCAAAACGAAACAGACTTTGTTGTGGCAACATAAAATTTGTTGTATAGCAGCAAAATACTCTATTGAGACTATTGCTACTATATATTATAACGACTTTTCGTTAATTTATAAAAATATATTTATAAAAATAAATAAATAAAAACTGTACAAACAAAAGAAGAATGAATGGGTCAATGAGAGAACGAGAGAAATAGAGCTACGCAATGTGAATAATAACGTAAGAAATTTTTATAAACACATTAAAAAACGAGAAATATCTACACAATAAAAAGCAGAAGACTAAAAAATAATGATGGAATATTAGAAAATGGAATAAAAAATTGAGAAAATCTGGTAGAATCACATTAGAAAACTTTTGAATATACAAAAAACGATGAAATAGATTAAAACACAGATTGAAGATGAAATAGAAAAGCCAACAAACGAATAAAATTATGGAACCAATCAAAAAGTTAAAAAACTGAAAAATACCCGGTACAAATAAAATTATTAAAAATGGAGAAGAAAAAAAGGTACAAACCTAAATCTACAACAGACACCGTCATTTCGGCGATTCTCATTCGGCGACAGTCAATTCCGCGACCCGATATTCGGCTAGTTTCGGCGATTCTATTTCGGCGACAGAAAATTCGACTAAGTCGATTCGGCAACGGGAGGTATACTTTTAGTTAATTCAATTTATTCTTCTAAATCTAAAATCTTAAAGTAAAAGAAACCTTAGTACGGACGCTTATGGCTTTTTTCGAACTTGTACTTAAAACCCGTCGTTAATAAACCGTGATTTCCCTACCGGGGGGGGGGGGGGGAATAAATTTTCCCTCGCTGAATCGACGTAACATGGATTAAAAAATTTGTTTAATTGCTTAAAAAGTATGCATAATTATGATACCTGTGATGTATACGTAAATAAATATTTAATTTAAAAATAAAAAAGAAATTGTTTTAATATTTTTAATAAATTTTAAAACTTAAATCAATTTTCCGTCGCCGAATCGACGTAGTCGAATTTTCTATCGCCGAATAGTCCAGGACAATTAGTAATCGTCTTCTAAAAATCGAGCGCCGCGAAGTTTTTTTTTAAAGCTTTTAATTAAGATGTATTGAGATACGCCTGAAAGTTACGCCACCGACGTACTGGAGCTTCGTGACCTATAAGCGGTCGAAGGTTGCGGATTTTTCTATCTCGCTTTCTATCGCTCCGACGTGAAAAACACCTATTACAAAAGTTGAAGATCTTAATTTTTCATACCCAAAAAAAAAAAATTTTAAAAAATGCAAAAATAGCAAAATTCGAGTATGCAAGTGTAACGCCGCATTTTTCTCCCTTCCTACTGCTTAAATGGCAATGACACCTATATAATTATGTTTCTGTAAATAAGCGCCCTTTCTAAAAAGCCCAGTTTGGTTTTCGTACACCTATCTGTTCTCGAGATATGAGACACGAAAGATAAGTTTTGATTATAAAATACTACAAATACTACTAAAATACTTGGAACTTCAATCATTTTCCGACGGTTGTTCAACTACAGGAGTGTCCTCCATATCAGCATTGTTCTCAATGTCAGAAAACGTTGCGGCAGCATTGAGAGCATTTTTAGAAGATTGCATGATTTTCAATCTAATTGTCCTGGACTAGAATGAGAATCGCCGAAATGTCGGTGCCGAATTAGAAACGCCGAAAGTAGCATATTCGGGTTGCCGAATATACGTTGCCGAATCGCTTTCTCCGAACTGCGGTCGCGGAAACGAGTGTGTACCGACATTTTTTTGTTTTGTTGTACCGCTTCCGTGTTACAGCGAGTTTAAAAAAACTCTGTAAATAAGTACAAAAAATATTGTCGTTTGTATCTCAGAAACGGTGCCACAAAATAGAAAAATGTATAAAGAAACAAAAATGAAGCAAATGAAATTTCCAAATAAAAATTTCCAATAAGTATTTCTGTAAAAGCGATTTTTATGTGTCAAAAAGGCTTCAAAGGGGTACAAAAAAAAATATATATATACGAGTTTCAAAACTTTTGGTCGGTAGTGTAAATGTTACGGTCAATGACGTAAATTGGGCATTGACGTCAATGACCGGGTAATGACGTCAATGCCCATTTACGTTGGCTATTAACGTCATTGACCGGCCATTGACGTCAACGCCCGTTAACGGTGGGCAATGATGTAAATATTTTCATTTAATTGTAATATTTACGTCTTTGGCCGGTCAATGACGTTAATTGGACAATGATGATATTATACAATAACTACTATAAAGAACAGCAAAATGGCAATTTAAATTTGACAGCCAACTGGCAAGTGATAATTATATACATAATATATTATGTTGTATTCATTGTATTATAATATAATATACCTAATCATTTATTAACAAAAATAATAAAAATTAAAAAATAATGAAATAAATTTTTTTTTTAAATTAATCATTTTTATCTGGCACGGCAGTGACCCATGGTACTTAGAATTGCAAATTGTTTTGCTGGCGCGACACGCACATTTAATATTTTTACATCCATCCTTGCAATGACAATGCTTGTAACCGTCGCCTCCTAAAACACTGCTTTCATCTGCTGCTTGTCTAAGAGTAATCTCATTTTCTTTAATCGTATTACTAATATTTTTAACAAAATTAACTTTTCAGTATCCCATCGTAACTAGTATTAATTGCAACGGCACATTTAATACATTACTTACAGATGGAATCTACAGAATAATAATTTCATCATTGCCCGGACAATGATGTAAAAACCACATATAAAATTTTAAATGTCGACATCGTGCAAAATGGTTGGTCATTGACGTCAATGGCCGGTCAATGACGACAATGCCCAACTAAGCTGGGCATTGACGTTATTGTCCGGCCATTAACGTTAATGGCCAAATTTTTCATCATTGACCGTAACATATACACCTCTATATACGTAATTAGTACTTACATTCTCAATAAAATGAACGATTAACTTCGCAATCTCAAAAGTAGTAATTTCAATTAAATCTTTGTAATTATCAATTCGTTTCAGGTATTGCAGTTGGTTTGAACTTAAAGCGGTCCATAGCTTTTTACTGAATTCCACGATTATACCAGGATTTTCTGAAATCTTGAACGAAATCTATAAATATCTAATTCAACTGAAACCTTAATTATTACAATATTTAAAGTTTAACTAACCCGTTCTGTAGATTTAACCAATTCCTGTAATAGTTCGGTGATGTGTGATTGTAAAAGTGGACGTTCATTAACCGCTGCAATAACTAAAGTGAATGCTATTTTACTTGCAAACACGACTACATGAAAAATAACGTTATTTAATTTTTCTTCAGGCTGTATTTCATCTATCAAACAAATTAAATATTTGACGACATTTTCGAACCATTATTAATTAACACCCACCTGTATCTAGAATATCGGCTGGTAAATACTTGTTTACACATCCATCAGCAGAAGTTAACATTCCTTCCAAATTATTTATTAACACCATGGAGTATTTATTCTCAGTTAATGGATGAACATAAGCATTATTGATATACTCTGCCTAAAATTATATCTTATAAATTTTTTATTTTATAATTAATTTAAGTAAATACCCTTTCTTCAATTAAATCCATGCCAGAGCATAATAATTTGTCAACAGATTTAATTGGTTGTTGTACGAAATTGGGGAGTAGCACTGCTTTATCAATGGCAAATTTTACAGAGTGTTCACCAAGGTTTATTGCCCAGTTTATTAAAGCATTGTTTTTCTATAGATATAAATGTAAGTAGGATAGGTACTAATATAATAAATTATTAATAATTAAAAAAGATATACCTTAGCCCGTTCGCATACTTTCTCAGTTAATTTAATTCCTAAGGAAACTAGGGACAATTGTAAGATACGATTGGGAATCTTCAAATGTAAAGGATTTATATTTAGATCAACAAGTGGTGGTGATACATCGGTCACTAAAACAAATAAAATAAAACAAAAAAAAGTAAAACAAATGAAACAAAAAAAAATAAAAGGAGGGAAATTAAATACCTCCCGCGGACCAAACAGCCCGACCGAGACCAGCTTAGCAAGCTATCTCGGTCGTATCAATAATGCTCAAAAAATCAAAAACGGCTTCGGAACTGGATGGACGAAACGGATGACGATAGCGCAAAGAATAAGGCATAAACGATTTAAGATTGGCGGCACGGTTAGATTGGCGACTTGGAACATAATATCATGGAGCACTAGAGATCAGGAAGTGATCACGGAAGTAACAGAAAAGATGATAGACATTTGCGCATTATCTGAAACGAAAAAGAAAGGCAAAGGAACTCGCGAATATGGCGAATATATTATGATTTACAGTGGAGTTACCAAAGAGAGCCGAGCAAAAGAGGGGGTCGCTCTCTTAATTCACCAAAAGTTGCACCCAAACATAATTAGTGTTGGCTACATAAGTGAGAGAAAGTCAACATCATAAGCGTGTACGCCCCTGATATTAGTAAACCACGTAATAAAAGAGAGGAATTCCATGAAACTCTGCAGAATGAAGTCGATTCGATACCACCTTCGGAACACATAATAATAATGGGAGACCTAAATGCTAGAGTGGGAACACAAGTAATATGAAAAGATTCAAAATGATAATAGGGACCTTCTGGTAGATTTCTGCAGTGATAACAGTATGAGAATTAACAACACCTTCTTCAAACACGACCTAAAATACAAAATAACATGGCAAAATTTGCGCGGCCAAGCATCTATACTGGACTATATTAAAACTAGTCGCAACATTCTACCAACCAAAATACTGGATGTCAGAACACTAAACTCAGCAAATGTTGGCAGTGACCATAAGCTGGTGCTCTGTAAGCTGAGACTAAACCATCCGAACAAGCAAGAAAGTAAAACAGCGGAAATAAACAATACCAACAACGTAAAGGAAAAACGTCTTGCAGTGGAGAGCACACGGTATTCATACGCGCAGAGACTTGAGACGAGGATATCCATGAACAAAATTGATTCATCTGACAATGTGGAAAAAGCATGGGAAAAAGTTAAATCAAACATACTGGAAGCTGCAAAAGAAGCGTGTGGCACAAGAGAGATCAAATCAAAACCAACTATCCCGAGGACACCATGGTTCACGGACGAAGTAAAACAGCTCAGCCAAGAAAAAAACATCGGGCACACTCGAAGACCTTAGGGAATATAAACAGGTTAGAAACAGAGTTATCCAGAGAATAAGAGAAATAAAAGAGAAATACTGGGAAGAGTTCACTTCGGAAATGGAACATGATCTGACAGGGTCACAGTGAAAAATATGGAAAATGATTCGAAATAGAAAGACTGATATCAACGAACGCCTAAGCTTCCACAAAATTAGTGCAGAAGAGTAGACCAAGCATTTTACATCGACGTACCAACAGAGAGAGATATCTATAAAAAAGACGAAATGCCTAACAATATCGAAAGAGCCAATAAGATGTAAATTGGAAATAGAAGGAAAAAAAATAGAGCAGGTGATGATGTTCAAATATCTCGGAATAGAAATATCGAGCGCGAGAGACATATTTCGTGAGGTGCAACAACAGGCTACGAGGGGAGTAGTGATGTCGGGGTGTCTTCGTGACGTGTTTTGGCGAAATAAATATATGTCTATCAGAAGCAAGATTAAATATACAAAACAGCGGTTAAGACCTGTGATAACATATGCAGCTGAGACAAGAGCGGAAACATGTAAAACAAAGCAAAAAATGAGAACAACCGAAATGAGAACGCTCAGAACAATAACTGCCAGAACACTTTTGGACATCAGGGTTCCGAGTCGAGAGATCCGACAACAATGCGACATACAAGATGTCGTAAAATTCATAAAGACCCGCCGTAAAGAATGGAACGCGCATATCGATAAAATGGGAAACGAACGCCTTCCAAAAATAGTAAGAGATGGTAAACCCACTGGAAGAAGACCCCCCGGCAGACCGCCAAAACGATGGGCGGAAGGTTGGGTGTCATCGTCAATTGAATCGCAACCAAGATACGTACGCAATTGGAAAAACAGGCATTGCTTAATTAAAGAAGAAGAAGTTTCAGTTTAAAACCGGGGTGAAATAGTAATTCACATAATAGAATACTAAAAGCATGCAAACATTTGGTTTATAAACAAAACTCTCTATACCAACAATACGTATTAGATGAACTTAATAGTTTTCCACGTGGTGGCGTTCGCTTTATTTAATTTAAGAATTTAATAAATCAATTTCCAGTCCTGACAAAGTCCACAATAAAGTTGACCGAAGCGTAGATCCGCATCATAGAGTAGTTTTATTGAGCAAAGGTCCAATTCCGGCAAAAATTTAAAATTTATTTTTAAAATCTGCCCCGAAACCAGCAATTTTGGCTGAATCTGGCCGACATCTAACCTTCGGTCGGTCTCTATTATTTATAAATTAAGACACTGTATTTATGTAACACCTTGTATATTTATTTACCACAGCACTATTAAGGTTTATCCAAACGGTATGCACCTTAACATTAACAATTCAGAATTTGAACTGTCTTCACAACAAATCCCGCTTGTATTTATTTATACCCTAATAGATCTCTCTAGAAACTTCTAGAAACAACAGGTTTTTAATCTTCATTTTTAATAAATTGTCGATTTTCACCTTTTTTGCCCTAACAGGTTTGCTGTCAAACCCGTTTACCTAGGCGGCTAAAAAATGTCTAAGATATGTAATAATAAGTACCAAGGTTATCAAATATGAGTCATCATGGATGAGTCATCAATTAAAATTATTATTTCAAAATTATTTCATGAACTAGCATAATGTCAATCTACTCCACTGTATTGTAGTACGCTTAACAACGCGCACTTTGTAAGGTATCCTAGTGCCAAGTATTATAATACTTATATAAGTATTAATTTTTAATTAAAATTAATTAAAATTTTAATTTAAATTTTTTTAAAGCTATTTATCGCCAAATTACTTAAAAACAACTTTTGTAAATATTAAACAAAACTTGGTGTTTTATCTTTAATAATATGAAAAACTATAATATTTTTGGTCCCCTTTTCTACCCCTATAATTTTAAGTTTACTTACTTGTAATATATACGGAAGTAATTCTTTTTGGAAGTAGTATTTGTATTTAAAATCGTTTTATTACATGAAAGGTACAAATAAATGCGCATTATATTTATTACCAAAATAAACTAAATATTTACTAATTTTTTGATTTGGTTATTTATCTACAATAATATTATAATTTCAATTTATACAGGGTGTTCCACGCCTCCAATCATTTAAATAACTTATTATTCTTTCAAAAATTAAGAACTGTAACAAACAAGTTATCAGTTTTCTTAGTTTTCTCGCTGTCTCGCAGAACGTAACCAGTGTTTTTTTGATGAGATCCGCATAGTGACCATAAATCAATTATAGTTAATTCTACACTGCTTTCTTACAGTTTTCATTCTGTTTGAAGTTTTATAATGTAAATAATAATGTAATACAAAAAAAAATAACTCAAAGATTAAAAAATTCGTTCTCAAGCATTACAATAAAAATAAATAAATAACTCAAATATTTAAATACGATTAAGAATAAAAGTCAAACAAAAGTTAATAAAAAGTAAACTTTATGTTTTAGTTGTATAAATTAAAATTTTCCATTATTGAGAAAACTCGATATTATTCTTTGTCTTAAAATCCACATTGTGGTCTATTGCAAGGCTTTGTTCCAATTTCAAATAGGAATTTAAACAATAGTACGGTCTCGGACATTTGAACGCGGCCGGTTGAACGCCGCCAGTTGGACGCGGCCGTTTGAACGCAGAGCCGTTTGAACGCAGGGACGTTTGAACGCGGGGACGTTTGAACACAGACGTTTGAACGCGAGGACGTTTGAACGCGAGAACTTAGATGCAATTGCACTCCCCCCTGTATTATAAATATATACTAAACTTAACCATCATTTCATAATTGTTCAACTTAATCAGATTTTGCGCCGCGAAGAGATTTGAATAATATATAAAAATAAATAAGTCGATTATGCATAAAACAAATAACGTGTATATTTTTCAGACTTTTGAAATACAAGTGCAACTGTTATTAATGAAAAATGACATACATAGCCAGAGCTACACAAAATAACTTAAACTAAACAAAATATTAATTGCGCGTTTGACTAAACTCAACACTCCCACTTTTAGTTGCAAGTTACTTTAAAATAATTAACATGTTCTTCAAATATTTACATTACTTTAACTTTTTGTTTTACAACAATGTTTATCAGCCTACAAAACAGCTGATGCTTAACCTTTGATAATGACTTAGTCATTATATCCGCCAATTGTCCATCCGTATGTACGTATTTTAATTCGAACTCTTTGTCTTCGAATTTTTCACAGATAAAGTGATATCGTACATTTATATGCTTGGTTCGTTTGTGAAACTCCGGGTTTTTCACTAGCCTTATTGCACTCTGGTTGTCCATGTAAAAAGTCGGTGTATCCACTTCGATTAATAAAAGCTCGGATAACAGAACTTTCAACCATACCAATTCCTTGATAGCATACGATGCGGCCATGTATTCAGATTCTGTTGTCGATAATGCTACCGATTTCTGTCGCTCTGAACTCCAACTGATGATACCATTGCCAAACATAAAAACGTAGCCGGATGTTGATCGACCAGTTTGTTTGTCACCAGCATAATCAGCATCGCTGTATCCGCATAAAATCAAACTAGTTCCACCCTCAAATTGAATGCCCAGGTCAGTTGTCCCTTTGATGTATTTAAGAATGCGTTTGACAGCATTCACATGAGCTTCAGCGGGCTTGTCCAGATAACGACTAACGTTACCAACCGCAAAGCTAATATCTGGTCGCGTTCCCACAGCCAAATACATCAGACTGCCAACTGCTTCACGATACGGAAAGCAGATTTCACCATTTGTTTCGAAATCGCTCAAATTTTGTGTACTTTCCGATGGTGTTGATACCGCATTACAATTTTCCATGCCAAAACGGTTGAGTACCTTTTCTGCATATGCTCGCTGATTGACATGTATTGATCCGTCCAATCGTTGATCAATTTCGAGTCCCAAAAAGCATTTTGCATCAAAAACCTTAATTTCGAATTCTTTTCTCAAATGTTCAATAACAGGTAAAATAAATTTCTCTTTCTCTGCCGCAATTAAACCGTCGTCCACGTAAATTGCTAGCACCATCATACCATTTTTACCATTGCTCACGAAAACACATGGATCCGATGTACTGACTTTAAAATCGAATTTCGTTATAAACGACGTGAACTTCTGATTCCAACAGCGTGCTGCCTGCTTGAGACCATACAAGCTTCTTGACAACTTGCACACTAGTCCACTTTCATCGTCATAACCAATCGGTTGATTCATGTAAACATTTTCTTCTAAATTTCCATTTAGAAAAGCAGTTTTTACATCAAATTGTTTTAATTTCATTTTCTTCGAAGCTGCCATAGCCAGAATAGCACGAATTGATGTAAACTTGACGACTGGACTGAACGTTTCTTGATAATCAATTCCATATTCTTGAGCAAAACCACGAACCACCAAACGTGCTTTGTAACGATCGATGCTTCCATCCGTGTTCTGTTTCAACTTAAAAACCCAACGATTATCAATTACTTTTTGGTCATTCGGTGGATTGACCAAAATCCAAGTACGATTCTTGACTAGCGAATCATACTCTTCGTCCATCGCTTTCTCCCACTGTTTATGATCAATCGATTCCATCGCCTGTTCGTACGTTTTTGGTTCTTCGTTGATCATTAACATTGCCACATGATTTGCTGATGAAAAATATGATATACGCCGCGCTGATAAAGGAACAAGATTGTTCCGATCTCTCAATCGATTCCAAACAACATTCTTGTTGTCGAGATCACACAATGTACCACGACCTTTTTGTTCTTCAGGTGTTTCCGTTTCTCGTTCAATATCATTTTCCGCTTCATCGTCGGTTTCAATCACGCCTTTGTGGACATCCTTTTCAGTGTCACCAATTTCATGTACCGCGAATGATTCTTCCAGTAGAAATACTACATTGCACGCAACTTCAATTTTATGTGTTTCCGGATTCCAAACTCGATATCCTTTTGAGTGGTTGTCGTATCCTACTAAAATACACTTGACTGCTTTGGAATCAAACTTTCGTCGCTTTTCCTTTGGAACGTGAACAAAAACTTCAGATCCGAAAATTCTTAAATGATCAATTTTCACCTGTTTGTCGTACCACAACTCATACGGTGATTTGTTAACAACACTACTCGTTCCAGTTCGGTTCAAAACATACGTTGCCGAATTCACTGCTTCCCCCCAAAATTTCTTATCCATTTTCTTTGAATGAGAACATAGTTCTCGCAGCCTCAACAATCGTTCGCATTTCTCTTTCTGCGCAACCATTTTGCTCTGGAGTGTATGGCACCGTTCGTTGATGATGAATTCCATTTTCGTCAAAAAACTTTTTTATCACATCATTAACAAATTCCGTTCCATTGTCCTATCTAAAAATACGAATGTTGTGTCCATCCTTTTCTGCTAACTTAACAAATTTCTTAACGTTATCTGCAACCTCGGACTTTTGTTTCAAGAAAAATACGAAACGAAAATGTGAGTAATCGTCCTTAAGTAACAAAAAATGTCTAGAATCACCGAGTGAAGTTACTTCCATCGGTCCACACAAGTCTGCATGAATAATTTCGCCGCACTTCAATGATTTCTCTTCACGACTCTTGAAGCTTCCACGATGATGTTTTCCATAAACGCATGCTTCGCACGTAAAATTCTCATTGATGAAATCAATGCCTTTTTCTTGCAGAAATTTCTTGACATGTGTAACGTTTTGATGTGCAAGTCGCTCATGCCATGCACGAAGCGAAATCTTCTTTATAGCTACATTTGCGGTAGCCGCATCATCTTCTAATGGTTTCACCACTTTGAACAACATTTGGAACAATTTCCCATTTCGTCGAACTCCCACTGCAACAACATTGTTATCTTTTAACAATTCACAGCGCTCGTTGTCCGATCGAAATTTGTAACCACAATCCATGGTTTTTCCTGAAGAAAACAAATTCACTCCAATTTCAGGCACATATAAAACATCCACAATTCTTTTGGAAATCCATTCATCCCCGTTAAAAGCAAGAATATTTATATCACCTTTTCCTGTTGCCTCGATTGTCGCTCCATTTCCAACAGTAACCTTTTTGGATGTTTCCACAAAGTTTTCGAACCATATACGACAATTGCACATGTGGTCACTTGCACCTGAATCCCAAATCCAAGCGTCTTTTTCATTGGTTGAAAACGAAACATGACTCATAAATGCATCGGTCGATGTATTTCCTTGCTTCGTTTCCGTGTCAGTCTTCTTTTGAGGACATTCACTTCTATAATGACCTTTTTGACCACAACCGAAACACTTGCCCTTAGGCTTTCTATTTTTACCGCTGTCCTTTTTTTCTTGATTCACCGAATGACCTTGGTTTGCTGAACCTTTCAAACTATTTTTCTTAAAATAATTTCTCTTCGCCAGCAGCGCTTCCACACTTTCAACTTTTCTTTGAGACATAATTCGAAGTTCCTCAGCCATTAATCGTGAACGCAAATTCGCCATAGTTTGTCCATCCGCACTTGTCGATTCCCATGCACTGTGAAAATGATTGTATTCAGCAGGCAACGACATTAGGACTTTTGTAATAACCATCGAATCGGAAATATTTTCATTCTGATCTTTCATTTGCTGCACGATTTCCATTAATTTCGATAAAAATGTCGCAATATCATCACTTGGCTCTTTTGTGAAACTATAGTACTTTTGTTGCAAAAATAAAATATTTGACCTGGATGTTTGCTCATAAGTGCTTTTGAGTGTCGTCCACATATCACTTGCAGTTTCACAATTCATGATTTGCAGTAATGGTTGTTTTTTACACGCAGCTGAAATTGCTCGTCGTGCTTTGGCATCTGACCTCTTCCACGCAACAATTTGTGTAGCATAATTTCTTTTTGAAATAACTGGTGGCGGTTCGGTGCCGTCCACAACATCGAATAATTCACTTGCTTCCAAAAATTGTTTTATTTGGAACTTCCAAGTGAGCCAATTACTGCCACCTTCCAAACGATCTATTCCCATTTTATCGTTATCCATATTTCTCTATTTTACGATCACTGGGCCGTATAACCTGTTCAACTTAATCAGATTTTGCGCCGCGAAGAGATTTGAATAATATATAAAAATAAATAAGTCGATTATGCATAAAACAAATAACGTGTATATTTTTCAGACTTTTGAAATACAAGTGCAACTGTTATTAATGAAAAATGACATACATAGCCAGAGCTACACAAAATAACTTAAACTAAACAAAATATTAATTGCGCGTTTGACTAAACTCAACAATAATTTTGAGAAATGAGTTTGGGAATGTTTACACCTCAGCTTTGGTCTGTATATCAGCGCGTCATGAATGATGTACAGAAGAAACAGTCACGCCGAAGCAGCACATAGACGGCTACAAACGGAATTATTGGGGATGCATAATCCAATAATTTGGAAATTTATTAACACACTAAAAAAAATACAACATGGCAGAGATGTATTTTTGAACAACGAATTGCCGGGCAAGAACCTCTACAAAAAAACAGTACGTTGATGCAGACTATAGAATAAAAAAACTTGTAAAAGCTCATACACAATTAATTTGTAACCGTAATGAGAACGGGAACAGTAAAAAATAAAATACATGTATTCAAGTGGCTCCATTCACAATTAGCAGGAACGGGAACAGAAACGATTTAACTTTTACTGTTATGATGCTGCTATGGTTATGCGCATGCGTAAACTGCCAAAGGGCGTGTTTTAAAAATTTTAGCCAGTGAAATATCCTTACGTAGCTATCGTTACTGTTCCCGTTCTCGTTACTGTTACAGACTAATTGTGTATGAGCCTTTATGGATTACAATAATCGCAATATTGTTGATTTTTTGAGAAGCGTTTCTCATAATTATGAAATGAATGGTTAAGTTCTGTATAATAAATATATCGACAAACTTTATGTTTGCTCCAAATCCAGTTAGCTTTTATTTGTTTGTAAGCTTCTGTAATTTTATTCTTTTCAATATAAAAAAAAGGTTATATTTATTTTTAATTTATTATTATATTTAAACGTAATGAGGGGAGGTGCAATTGCATCTAAGTTCTCGCGTTCAAACGTCCCCGCGTCCAAACGTCTCTTCGTTCAAATGTCTCCGCGTTCAAACGTCCCTGCGTTCAAACATCCTCGCGTTCAAACGGCCGCGTTCAACCGGCCGCGTTTAACCGGCCGCTTTCAAATGTCGGTCTCCAACAATAGTAGGTATATTTAAAAAATATAGGTAGGTACTTAACCCTACAATGCATGACATTTTATTTTGTAAAATATACTTTAAAAACTAGAAAGAAATAATTATTACATTACGGGAAAAATAAAAAAAATATATATTTTTAAATTTACATAGTTTCTTATTAAAAATTGTGGGCGATGAAAATTTGCATCCCTTTTACAAAATTTTACAACATAGCACAAAATAGCTGGAATTCATAATCAAAAATTGGTTGTAATTTCATTATTTTTGTGTTTTCCTGTTTTCATTTGGAGGCTACTGGTTCATATTACTTTCTTTGAAAATAAGTATTGTGGTAGTAGAAGTATTGTGATACCGATTTTTTTCGATTTCCAGATTTTGACGGCAATATCCGTTTTGACCTTCCCTGAATCCATTTTGACTATTTTCGTTGTGACGTCTGTACGTACGTACGTATGTACGGACGTCTGTATGTCGCATAACTCAAATACGATTTTGGATTTGAGACACTTATAGCATCTAGTTGTGCACCTTCTATTTTTGGTTGCGATTGTCCGTGCCAAAAGTTGTAATTAATGACGCGCATGAATAGATTAACGAGATTCCTGTCCAATTATTATAAAAATTACAAGGAAGTTATGTGGTGTCCACATCAGATTTTTATTTACAGTGTGCATTTGCGATATAAAATGTTTTCAAAACAAATTTAGATAAATTTAAAAAATATAAGAATAATACAATACATAGAAAATCGAAAATTCAAAAAATTTAAAAAAGACAATTATCAAACATAACAGGTCTGGATCAAGAATATTTGAAATTATGAAAAATCTATAATGTAATATAACGTTATTTCATGGTTATTACCAATTATATTTTATATAATATTTTTTATATATAACTTTATAATTTTTTATATAATATTTTATATAATATTTTAGAAATCAAGTATAGGGGGCAGTGCCTTCAGATTTCACGCTGGTAGTACCAGTTCAGAATTTCTTAATTTCAAATTATTTTAAATTGTTCATTTCTACACGTGACAACGTTCAGATTTAATAATTTTGTGAGGTCAATTTTGGTCAATATTTTTGAATTCTGTTTTGTTTAGTTCGAATATTTTTCTTATTTTTCAATTTTTAATCAATTATATCTGTTAAATGTAACTGATGATTGGTAATAACCATGCAATAACGTTATATTACATTATAGATTTTTCATAATTTCAAATATTCTTGATCCTGACCTGTTATGTTTGATAATTGTCTTTCTTAAATTTTTTGAATTTTTGATTTTCTATGTATTGTATTATTCTTATATTTTTTAAATTTAACCATTAATACATACTACATACCACAAATTTACTTAAAATTTTTATTTTGAGTTCAATTTCAAATTTAGATAAGCCTAAATGCGAGTGATATACATCACTATGCACTGTAGGGTTAACACTTTAGAAAAATAAAAGATAGTAATATTCAGTGGCGTATTTAGAGAGGGGCAAAGAGACAAATACCCCCCCCCCCCATGGATGACTCCGATTGTACTCCTTAAGCTCCCCCCAATAAAAATAATGTTTACCACGGAGTTTTAAAATTTAAACAACTTGAAATTATTTTAATTTATTTGTTTATTTATTTATTTATTTACCAACTCGAAAGCCCGTCCGCTAGACTAGCCCGCAGCTAGTCGGTGGATCTGTTTTTTAGCTTTATAATATTTAAACATTTAATTTCGTTCCCCGCTACTGTGTGATTCCAGTTTTTCTATATTTTCAAAGTAACACAAAACTTGGCTGCTAAACTTGATGTGCCGTGGAGCAACTAAAATTTTTTTTTTGTAATATAAAAATAAATAAGTTTCTTAAATTCTAATTTTCTTTAGCCGAATGTTTTAATTTCCCTTAGTTTTGCTGAAAAACAAAAAATTTCCCAGCTTTTTCCGAAGAAATTTGTATAATTATTCTCTCTTCTGTATGTATATTCTAGAAGAGTGGGAATTTTATTATACGAGGTGTGGCAATTAAGTTCTAGGAATTTGTCAAAAAAACAGATGCAAATTAAGTTACAAGTAAAATTTCTTATGGACCTTCACAATAGTCTTCCTTTAACTGTACGAAACGATTCCAACGCTTTTCCCACGATCAGAAACACCCTTGGTAATCCCCTGAAGTTAACTCGTTCAGCACCAAGGTTACAGCTTCATTGACTTCCTATACGGCATCATGATGAGTTCCCTTGAGGTGTGACTTCAACTTGGAAAATAAGAAAAAGTCGCAGAGGGGGATATCGGGACTATAGGGTGGGTGCGGCAAAGTTGGAATGCCGTTTTTCGCCAAAAACTCTTGCACAATGAACTAGGAATCGGCCGGCGCGTTGTCGCGGTGCAAGATCCAGCTGTTCTCGGTGAGTTTTGAGAAAATGCGTGCCCGTAGCCTCTCCAGGACGCCAACATAGAACTGTCCAGTCCCTGTGTGGCCGGCAGGAAGATATTCACGATGAATAATGCCGTTGATATCGAAAAAAGCGATCAACATTGCCTTCAGTCGCGACTTGGACATTCTTGCTTTCGTTGACCGCTCTCAACACTTTTCCAACCCCTGCTGACTTTGTTTACGAGAGTACTCATCTATAGGGTATTCACCCCCAGACCACCTTGACCTTGTAGACAATGTAGACAATTATAAACAATACGTAAACAATTGAAATTAAAGTTTTTCGAACAAAAGGTTAATCTTGTTTTCAAAGTAAAGCACTCTAGCGCCTAGTCACTAAATAAAGATAATAAAATTTAATTATATTTTGACGCTTCAGAAATAATAACAAAAGCGAAATTTTTGTTTCGATAGCAATAAACGAATGTTATCTCTTTTTGACGTTTGTACTAGAAAATAAATTTGCATATACCTGTTATCTATAGCTTCTAATATTTTGATGATTATTCGCTAGGCTAAAGATTTGTGTTTATTTTAAAATCTCGGTTGAAATCGATTATAAAGTAAAGAGCTCCAAGGAAGGCCTTTGAAATGCTAAAATAATAAAAGTTTGGACGTATGTAAACTCCACCGACGGTCAATAATTAATCCGTCCTTCCAAAATGGTCAGCGTCGGTCACCTGTAAATTCCACCGCTAACCGTAATTAGGGATTATAACGTATTAGTAGGTGTACAATAGCCAGATTAATAAAATTAAAATCCCTTTGGAAGAGGTTTTTTATCGACCATGAAACTATCAAAATATTTTACCGAAAATCTTGGGCCATCAAAACAACACTTTCCTGCTTTTTTAACTAAAATTTTTTTTTAACAACTAACTTAAATTAAATCAATTTTACAGGTCTGAAATAACATTTTATTTTTATTAATATTTAATTTTTTTTGCCGCATGAAAAAACGCACGCAAGCGCTACTTATGTTGCTACAACCGATCCATGGATCAAAAAAATCTATTTTTAAAAATTTTACTTTGTGACAATACAATATTTGAAACCCCCCCAGACCCCCTGTCACATTTTTGTTACAAATCTGAGATGACCCCCCCTACCCCCTAACGTAGGAAGAAATTTACAGATGGCCCCTAAGTTGGAAAGGGTTAATTTAGAAAATATAATTAAATGATTTTCGCTGTCATTCAACATTAAAAAGTTTTCATTTTTATCCGTTTCAACTAGTATGGAATCAAACGCCGAAAAAATAAAAATTTGTTAAAGAAATTTTCAAGGGGGGGGCTCAGTTAATTAAACGCAAAGTCAACAAATAACTTCGACAGATAACTAACCTACTTCAAAATTGCTATATATCAATAAAGCTGAGAACACACACAGCTACTTTTGCTGCGCAGTTTTTGTACTGCGGCTGTATAAGCTGAATGTCAGGTTGACAGTAATCAAGTTTTCATCTGCAGCTGCTTCAAAAGTTCACCCAAGTTAATATTTTTTACTGTGCTCGCAACTCACAAATGTGTCGATTCACATTAAGCTGCTTTGAAACGATTTGTGCGTTAAAAATGTGTAAGGTAGCAATACTGCATGAGCTGCCTTTTAGGTTGCAGCAGTGTTCACACGGCAAGCAGCTAAAGTTGCGCAGTTTTTTAATTGGCAGCGCAGCAAAAGTAGCTGTGTGTGATATCACCTTAAACAATATAAATTAATGCCTGATTTCATAAAACTTTTAACAAGCCTTTAAAGTTAACGGATGATTTCTATTGGTTTGTTAGCTTTAAGGAATGATTTCCATTGGTTAGTTAAATTTTTATGAAATCAGACATAAGTAACCTAATACAATTTTTATGCAGTGTATGAAAAAACGCGATGTAACATTTACATAATTTATTAATCAAAAATATAAATTAACTAACTTAATAACCTAGTCAAAGTCTTACCTACTTAACGACGAATTATAAACTTAACAATAATTAAAAGATTAAATATTTGACCAGTCTACCTGCCTAGTACGCCGGTGGAATATACATATGGGATTATGGGACCCTTTGACCATCGGTGGAAATTACAATCGCCCAAAAGTTTAACAGTAAAGTCAAAAAAATACAATCCAGTGGAAAATTATTATTTAAGAAACCCAAAAAAGACATTATTTAGCACTTGACAGGTTAGAATTAAAAATATTTGAAAAGATAAATTAATATTACGTTATAAAAAAATATTATTGAAACAAAATTTAATGAAAATTAAAAATTAGTAATGCGATATAAGGCCCTATTTTATTAGAAAATGAACCCAAAATAAAAATTTTAAGAAAATTTGCGGTATGTAGTACAAATAAATAGTTAAATTTACCTATTTTATATTAATTAATTAATTAATTGTACAAAATAAATCGAATTTTGAGTCATGCATTGTTTTCATAGCCGATTTCTTTCGAATAGAACGGCAGTTTGCTAGGTAAAGATTAAGAAACAAATTTACCCGGAGATTTCTTAAAGTTTTTTATTTATTGTATTTTGTCATTTCAATATTTACTTGTAGATACTTAAGTTAATTCAACATAAGGCTGGTAATGTTAATAAAAATAATTCGTAATACGTAGTATAGTTATCAGAATAATTTGATAAATAATTACCAATAAATAATGTAATTCAAAGCTGACGCATTTGATTATCTATTACAAATTATTATAAACAATTTTCAAAATTTTTTTTATTCAATTGTCGAAAATTAAAAGGGAAGTTACAACACTTGGTAACATATAGAAGAAAAACCGATTGCGGTTCTTTTTTAATTGGTTATTCTCGAATAAAATTTCAAGCACAGCAAGGATATTGTTTATCAAGCAAAAATTATCCAAACTCAGGGACGTAGCAAGTCAAAGCCGAGCCCTGGAGCAAGTGGGTCACAGCGGGCTCCCTTCATCATTTTAAAATGATAATTAAAAAAATATATATAAACTACGAATGATAAGAGCATTAAATTTCATCTCGAGTTGTTACTTAAGGGTTAAAAAAATGTTATTGAAATTTGTTAACATTTTCATTTATCAGGCTGGCTATGTAATAAATTCAATAATAATCACATTGGAAACTTACCTGGCCAGTCGGATAAATAATTTAGTTTTTCTTATTACTTGAACATCAAGTAAGCAAAGCCCTTAAATTTAATAAATAATAATTATTTTGTAAGTTAATTTTACAAGATCTTTTTATTTTTGAATTAACGAATTTATAAAATTAAATAAATTTAATTTATTTGTGAAACTAAATAAATAAAAAATTGTACAAGAAAATTCGTTAATTTCTTTCATTCATTAAAAAAAATTAATAAATAACACAACAGTCCACATTTACTTTTCATTAAGAACAACAGCAAATTTTTCATTATATTTAATTTTTTTAATTAATTAATTTTTAATTAAAACCAAGCTTAATTAAATTAAGCTTATTACTTACCTATTATATAGGAGAATGTCGTCAGGGTTGGCCACTTTTTTAACTTTTGTCCATAACTTCCGTTTAAGAAAGATTTTTATTAATCTAATCACATGGTCAGAAAGGTCTATGAATAAAAACACTTACGAGGCAATTACAAATTGATTGGGTAAAAAATAGAAAACTTACAGAGGAATAAAAAAAACAAAATGTTGTCTAGGTTGGCCCACCATTTAGAATCGACAAAATTCATGTAAAAATGTTCGAAAATTACCTAAAAAAATTAACTAGATGAAATAATAAACCAAATTTGTTTTATTTTTATTTCATCGAGTATTGCAGTTAGAGGCTAATCGGGATTTTTTGCGAATACAGCGTCAATAAGTTGACGCGCACGAATGGATTAACGAGATTCCACCAAGTAATTTTTTAAAATGGGTAGTTTTTTCAATATCTATGTTTCCACATTTTGACGTTTCACTCCACTATTCTAATAACAATTTTGTAAGTAGGCAACTACAGTGACTAGAATAAGAACTCCGACACTCCTAAGTCACCAATGTACATTGAACATTTTGAAACAGGTTTTTTTCATATAAAAATCGATTTTACAGTAAAACTTTTTAGAGATTTTTTGTTGCAAATTTCATTAACTTCAATTTTGTTTATATACAGTTTTTTATTTTGTCTCGCCCTTTTTGACTGACAGCGACTTAAACAAAACTCTGTAAAATTAAAAACAAATTGTCATCTATAGAGCTCGGATTTTATGCTCTTGCAGTTCTTTAATATTGATATTCCAACAGATTCGTTATGAAATCTGGATAAATTAGGTAAAAACGAATCCGAAAAGCTGCTTGTCAAAATGCATATTTTGCATATTTTCAACATTTGGTGCATATTTGAGTAAATAATGTATATTTATGCATATTTGGGCCACTTTTGGTGATTGATTTAATAATAATTTTTAATTTTCTCTATTAATATGCAATTTTACGTAATTCGTCCAGATATATCATTAAAATTATTAAATTTTATAAATCTAGGTAGTACTTTTTGAAAATTGGAAAAACAAAAAATTGAAAAATTCGAAGATTAGATATTTTTTAGTGTGCATAATATCGATGCATATTTTATCTATTTTTGTGCATATTTTAAGGAAACTCGGTGCGTATATATACGATTATTTTTTAATTTTTTGGTGCATATAAATCCGAGCTCGATTAATCATGCTTTCTTATGCGAGTATTTCCTATAGACTGATAAGATCAACATCAATTGACTTTGAATTGACTTTTACCTAACGTTTAACGAGCCCTTAGTGTTGGTGCAGAAAATTTCGCTAAGCTAAAGATATGTTTACTAAGCTGCGGCTGGGGTTCTGCGACTGAAGTCGCAGTAAATGCTTTCTTATGGGAGTGTTACCTTAGAGTCTCCTGCAAAGATCGCATTCTAAGGAAGCACTCCCATTAGAAAGCATTTACTGCGACTTCAGTCGCAGAGCCCCAGCCGCAGCTTAGTACACGTATATCTTTGGCTGGGTGAAATTATCTGAATAAACACTTAGGGCTAGTTAAACGTTAGGTAAAAGTTAATCCAGAGTCAATCAGTCTATAAGAAACACTCCCATAAGAAAGCATAAAAGATATGAATCTTGAGCTGCGGCTGGACACTTAAAGCGGCCCAAATATGTATGCATAAATATCCATTGTTTACTTAAATATGCACCTAAGGTTGAAAATATGCTAAATTTTGCAAATTTCACGTAATTCGTCCAGATTTATTATTAAGTTTTATAAATCTAGGTATAAGTACCCACTTATTGAAAATTTGAAAAAAAAAGAAAAATTCGAATATTAGATATTGTTTAGATTGCATATCAATGCATATTTTATCTATTTTTATCAATTTTAGTGCATATTTTAAGAAAATTCGGTGCACATATATGCGCATAATTTCAAGTATTTTGGTGCATATAAATCCGAGCTCTAGTCATGTATATATCTGAAAATTAAAGACAATGAAATTTTGCAACAAAAAATGTCTAAAAAGTTTGGCTGTAAAATTATTTTTTATGACAAAAATTACCCTACATTGGTAACAGAAAATGTAAAAAATTGAAAAAAAAATCTATCGTGAGGGGGAGGGGAGATCTGGGAGGTGTGAAACAAAAAATAAACCGTGCGCTGCGGAGTTTTCCATACCCCCCGGTTTGCCTACCGTTACAGTGACCATAGCTGAAGAATATTTCATATACTCAGACAACAGCAGTTTTATCTTTATAAGCGGATACTTTTATCTGTCTACTACTGACGCGCATGAATAGATTAAAGAGATATACTATGATGTAGATGTAGACAGATCAGTTGCGTCTGGTTGCGAGCTACGAACGTGGTCGAGCGCGACTCACATAAAATTGCTTACATTTAATAAATTAATATTTTCAGTTTTTAGAAATTTTGAAAATCGGGACAGCAGTGTAAAAGAAAGGACTGTCCCGACTAAATCGGGACGTCTGGTAACCTTAATTATGGGTTTATTTCAGGCAGGCGCACTGAAATATAATTTTGAAGAAAAGTTTGCCAAGTTTTTATTTTTCTAAAATAAATAAAAAAAAATGTATTAAAAATAATTAAAAATAATAAATAAAAAGAATATTAATTAATCAGAAAAGGGTCGGGCATGTTTCATTAAAAGATTAAAAAAGAAATTCAATTTTGAAATATATTTTTATTACAAATCTAAATTATTATCAATAAAATTTCAAATTTAATTAATTGGCCCCCCTCGATAAAGAAGGTTTTAGATTTTAGACACCTCCCTAATCGTAAGATTTAGTTTAGGTTCGAGACTTTTCGTACGACAAATCGTACAAGGTAAACGAGGAATCTTATGATAAATCGTATAGTGTAAAGGGCGCTTTATTATTCGACAATTTATGTCAAAATAAAATAATATTTTAAAAAGTTAAAAAAATATTTTTGTTTATTTTAAAGAGAAGTAGGTACTTATTATTACAGCCTTGGCTGGATATTCCAGAATAATCTGAACTTTGGTATAATAATAGAAATTCCGTTTGCCGGCCTCATTCAGCTCAAACCTTTATACTTGTTTGCATACAATTGAGCAGGTAAACGTTCGTTTAAAAGTAAAATTGTCATCGATGCAACCTTTATTTGAGTATATTGAAACTTTTCAGTTACTTGGTATATTATGTTTTATTATATGACGTTCTAATAGGAAGCGATTATCGTTTTGTTTTTTGTGAGATAGTGAAGTGGTATCATAAAACGTGTGACTATTAATACTAGTGTGCGTTAAACTCATTTGTGTGGTGATCTTCAATGTAGTACTTATTGAAAAATACAACAGTGAAAAATATGGATTCAATGCAAATAAGCTGCCAAAAATATGGACTACAACAACAAGAAGGCAATCGTATGTTTCAATACCTTGCCATGCTATTTGGTAAGATATTAAAAAATTTGCTAATCAATACCTAATTTTTTAACTTTTTTGCAAACAATTGATAATTCAGTGGTAAAATTTTTTTTCACTTAGTACTTGAAGTATCTACAAACTTTGAGCGCCTTTAAAATAAATAATTTTATTCAAAAAATATAATTGTAAAAAATACAAAATTACAAATTATTTTATCAATTAATACATAAAAAAGAAAATTGAATTTTAATATCGTTTTCTATTATTAGATATTGTTTCTAAGTTTCCAACATTTAGCATTTGCGTACATTACATTTTAATCGATTTGAATTTATAATGCATCGATATTTATTACACAGCTTAATTTTTAAATAGTTAAGCTACTGATATGTGAAACAATGTTGTCATATGAGAGATTAATTAATAAATGAGTATTTTTAATATTTCATTAATATTTTTAGACAGCTCGTATTAATTTAGTTTAATAAACTGTAATAACTTTAATATCTGCATGCCAATATTATTGTATTGTAAGACAGTGATGCATCCATGGGAAGGCAAAGGGGGCAACGGCCCTCCTTAAAGTTCAAAAAAACAAAATATAAATTTATTTTTGTTTTCACTCCTTTTTATTTTTCATATTAAAAATTTTTATTTTGTCGCCCCCTTATGATAATTGTTTGGATATGCCGCTGTTGTAAAATTATATTTTTAATATTCCATAATAATATTGGTGCAATATTAATCACGAATATTCGGATAATTTTTTAAAGCGATAACCGTCGCTGAAAGCTAAAATGTAATTTCTATTTCATTATTTAAATTAACTTGTTATATTGAAGTTTTTAATATTATTAATTCTCACAAGTAAAGATTTATATATTTTAATATTGTTACAATGTAATATCGGTGTGATATAGTGCGCAGGAAATAGGAAGAGCCTCGCCTATGATTTCTAAGAAAACTAAAGTAGGGATTACTTTAATAGGTTTGTATAATTTTATTTAATTAACCCTCCAGTCAACGAGTGAAGCCTGTCAGGCTTCACTTTTATGGTATAATATACAATATATATCTACTTTATTTTACCTATTGACCTGTTAACGGTTAACAGGGTTAACAAACTATCGACTCGCGATAAATTTATAATAATTTATTACAAAATAACACATTATTTTATTTAAAGACTCAATTATCAAGTGGAAATTGGAATAATCTCACTCAATAATTTTTGTAAATATAATAGTTTACATAATTTAAAACCCCCCGATTCCTTTATGCGATTTTATTCATTTTCAATAAGCTTTGCGCAGCTTCAAAAATAAATCATAAAATAGGAAGCCAAAAATAGTAAAAATAAGTAACAAACTATAGTTGACCTTTATTTAAATCAATATTATATTGTCCAATGTTTGGGATCGTTTTTTAAATTTAATTTAATTAATTAATGTTATAATATTGTTTTAACAATAGATCTTATACTATTTTTAATCAAATAATAAAAATAGTAAATATTCTCGAAAATGGGGGGGGGGGGGGGGTTAAAAATTTTCAAATTATAATACTTTTTCTACTAAGGAGTTCTAAAAGTAAAAATTGTAGTTAGAATATTAGTTGGTATGCTACAATGTACAATGCACTTTTATTATAATAAAAATATGAACTATCTACTTATCAATATCATAAACCTTATCATTATCAGGAGTACTTTTTAAATAATTGCACTTCGTCAAGTATAGGTATACTTATCTTCAAGTGGAACATCAACAAAAATGCAGGATATAATATGTAAATATAGTAATCAATTATTATTTTTAAATATATTCTGCCCCCCCCCCCCCAACGCGTAAACACAAAGTTTGAATACAAATTTTACAATCTGATATTTACATCTTTAATATATTTGTTTTGTTTCTTTTGTTTTTAAAAGCTCATTAACCTTTCTATTATTAATTTGACAAATAAATATTGCGGTAGCGGTTTTGAGAACTATGTTTCTTATACAATAAACAGTAGAACTCCAATTATCCAAACTCTCACTATCCGAATCGCTTTCAGAATTTCAGATAAAAATAATTAAGACGAAACTGTACTGCGATTCGCATAATAATGATTTGAGAACATTATTGGGATAATGTTCATATTATACGGTTCCATTACTTTTTATTTATTTTATTTATTTATTTATTTATTTATTTATTAATTCGCTTCACTTTACTGTTAAAATTCTATTACTTTAACGTTCTGTTTACTTCTGTTCAATGTATAATTTGTTTAAATTTGTTAAATAAAAAAAAAAAATAATAATAATAGGCAGAAGAAATGTGGGACGGCCGAAGAAGTGGTGGTTGCAAGGAATTAGCCGAAGTATGAAGCCATCTATGGCTTAATCATCGCCGTTGATGATGTTGATGATGAAAAAAATAAAAGCAATTTTTGGTTGAAAAGTATTTAATAATAAAAGGTGTTTGTGGATGAAAACAAAGTTTCAAAATAGAAAAATTAAGAAAATTAAAACAAAAAGTAAAATAACAAAATTGTAATTATAAATTGTGAATTGGAAAATAACATTAAAACTATAAATCAATTATTATCAATTGAAAACAAATCCAAGTTAAGTTTATAAAAATTAAAAATAATAATTAAAAAAAAGTCAATAAAAAAAATAATAATAATAATGAAACAAAAATGTTGGGCGAGTTCATATTTAGCAATAAAACCAAAATTATCGTTTTATGTGAATTATTGTGAAAATCATAGCAATATAAATATTGCATTGATTTACAGTTATTAAATTGTATAATCTTAGCAGCTTACATTTTTTAATAACTATCAGCTCTGTTTTATCGCTTCAATCTTTAAATAATCTACGATATAATTTTATTGTTGCATAGCTAGAGCTACATTTTTACATTTAAAATTTTTCATATTAATTACGGTAACAATTATTATACTAGACCTCTAAATTTGTTTTGTTTCAGGTACCCTAAATATGATATGCAGTGGAATGCACTACGGCTGGGCTTCTCCATCTTTACCACAATTATTAAACAAGAATATAACTACAATACCCATCACAAGCGACGAAGGTTCTTGGATAGCCATCATGCCTCTCATAGGATCACTTTTAGGTGGTTTCTTGGGTGGAATAGTTTTGATGTACATCGGCCGGAAGAAAGTTATAGTATTTTTGTCCATTCCCTATTTGACAGCCTGGTTAATGGTGGCCTTTGCAAAATCAGTGGGAGTTTTATTTACCGCAAGATTTCTTGCTGGAATAAGTGATGGATTAGGATTTTGTGTGATTCCTATGTATTTGGGTGAAATTGCCGATCCCAAAATTAGAGGAATAATCGGTTCGAGCGTGGGTGTAGCATCAGTATTAGGAATTGTGCTAGTCAACATTATGGGTGCCTATTTGAGTATAAGTAACGTGGCTTTAATTGCCTCGGTTATTCCTTTAACTTGTTTTGTTACGTTTTTATGGATGCCCGAAAGTCCGTACTATTTGGTTATGAAAGGAGAATTGGAAGAAGCAAGAAGATGTTTGATACGGTTTAAAGGGACTACAAATGTCGAAGCAGATTTAGATAGAATGACAGTGTCTTATAAAGAATTGCAGCTAAATAGAGGAAAAATTACAGATTTATTTGCTGTGGCCAGCAACAGAAAGGCCATGTTCATAGCAATGGGAATAAGGACATTTCAGCAATTTTGTGGGATTACTGCCATTACATTTTACGCTCAGATTATTTTTAAAGAAGCTAACAGTGTGATTGCACCTCACATTGCAACAATACTTTATTTTACAGTTCAATTAATATGCGGAGGCGTTTCTTCGATTTTGGTTGATAGAACGGGCCGTAAACCATTATTGATTGTATCCATAATTGGAACCGGAATTTCTCTTTTCGTTGAAGGAATTTATTTTTATTTGCAAAATATGACTGACGTCGATACATCAGACTTTTCATCTCTTCCAATCGTGGCCTTGGTGTGCTTCATTATCTTATTTAGTGTTGGTATGCAATCCATTCCAATTTTATTGTTGGGAGAAATTTTTCCAACAAATATAAAATCATATGCAATTTCTTTCAACGACATTTATTTTTGCATGGTCGCTGCCATAACTTCAAAATTCTTCCAACACACCAAAGATACTTACGGTTTACATTTACCGTTTTTTGTGTTTTCGGGTTGCTGTGCTCTCGCACTGATATTTATAATTTATGTAGTGCCTGAAACGACACGGAAAACTTTGGAGCAAATTCAGTTGGAACTCAAAGGAGAGAAAGTGGAAAATTTTGTATTAAACGAAAAACCAGAAACGCGAGAAACTCTGATATCAAAAAGTTGATGACGATTTTATATCTGTGATTTTATTACCAAATATGATAATACTTTTTTTTTTTTATTTATTATTTAATATTACTGACCGTATTTTGTAATACATGATAACTATTTGCTACTGATTTTTGTTGTTTTTCTAGCTTTGATCTTTGAATTTAGTATTTATCTCCAGACAGATATTTTAATTACAATTGGAGCAAAGGTAGATTTAGCAATTTACAAAATTTACAAAAAAATGTTTTTACAAAAAATACAAACCCTAAACTAATTATACAAAATCATTTCCAACTCCATCCTTGCTACACTAATAAAAGTGATTTAAGGGGTTATGCCTACTTAAAAAATGCAACTATTTGTTTCTGGAGAAAAATTGCACAATGATTGTAGTATTTTAGAAATGAATGTAACTTTTTTGTACAAAAATTATTGAAATAATCCATTTACAGCCTATGTTGTACTACCCGTTTTTGCAAATCTGTCGGTGGGCAAGATATTTCAAAAAGTAGTGCACCAATCCATTCCAAATTTGGTGTACTTGTTTTAGACATCAAAATCTTGTCTATAACGTAAATTTTGTCAAAATTCAATTTTTAGTAAAATGGCTCCGTTACGGACTAGATAAACTTATGTTTTTACTATAGCTTTTTGAATTTTTGATTTTGAATAAATTGATTCCGCATAGAATTGCCCACCGCAAAATGCTTTTTAAAAATAGGGTTGTAAAACATTGGTTGTAAATGAGCTATTTCTTAATATTTTTGTACAAAAAAAATTACATTGTATTTCTAAAATAAAGCTGTTTTCAATATAAAAAATTGTTGTGCAATAATAAGTGACGTGGGGTAAATCCGAACAGTAGGGAATTCCGAACACCGTCATTATCTCGAGTTGTGTTGACACGTGATAAACCAAATTTTTATCAGTTGTTTACAATACTACCTCATTTTTCAATAGTCACTGGTGCGTTCAAACGTGCGTATATTAGCTGTGTGAAACGAGTGACAATTTTTGTATTCCCAAAGTTTTATTCCGCTCTCAAAATATTGTGTTTCTGGCTAACTAATCGTCACAATTATGGGGTAAATATAATATATACCAAAGGTTTAATGATGTTTTCTCAGAAACCGAAGAGATTTTACATTTTCTACCGTATAGTCGTAAAATACAAAAACATGTGCATAAAGTGGTGTCAGTGGAGGAATTCCGAACATAACATATTATGTATGGTAAAGACTATCCTAGAAAATTCCGACCACTTTATATTACGTATTAAATCAAAATATTAATTTTTTTTAGAAAAATATATTTATTGTTGTTTATAACATACTTGCACATTTTTTTTGTATTGTGTTGTATTCAGTTAGTATTGTTTGACTACGAAACGTCAGCGTCGAAACGTCCGTCTCGAGAAGTCCCTATACCCAAGAATTTCAAATTAGTGGGACAATACAGCAGCATTTCTTCTTTTTCAAGTGCCATACACTATACAGTGCGTAGACCAGCGGTTCCCAATTAGTTTTGGCCGCGGAACCCTTGGGCGATGAAAAAAATTTGGCAAAATTTATTTTTCGCCATTTTGAAATTCTTTTTGGCGGAACCCTTGGATTTTTTTGGGAACCGCTGCCTTAGAGTCCGCTGCAAAATTCGCATTCTAACGAAATGCTCCCATAAGAAAACATGGAGAGCAGTCACTGCGACTTCAGTCACAGAGCCCCAGCCGCAGCTAAGGAATCACACCTTTAGTTGGTCATCTTAAGGTTCCTTATCTGCGGCTGGAGCTCAGCGACTGCGGTTGCAGTGACTGCTCTCTACACTTCCTTATGATACAATCACATTCTAAGGAAACACTCCCATAAGAAAGCATTGTTGATATAAAAGTATGAAAGATATGAATCTTTACCTGCGGCCGGGACTCTGCGACTGAAGTCGCAGAGGATGCTCTCCGTGCTTTTTTATGAGACTGCTACCTTAGAGTCCCCTGCAAAGATTGCATGCTTTGAAAACATTCCTATAAGAAAGCATGGAAAGCAGTCACTGCGACTTCAGTCGCAGAGCCCCAGCCGCAGCTGAGGAATCACACCTTTAGCTGGGCGGAATTTTCTTCACCAACACTACGGGCTAGTTAAATGTTATGTAAAAGCCGCAGTTAAAAAATCACACCTTAAGCTGGTCATCTTAAGGTTCCTTAGCTACGGCTGGAACTCTGCGATTGCAGTCGCAGCGACTGCTCTCTACGCTTTCTTAGAATGATACAATCACATTCTAAGGAAACACTCTCATACGAAAGCATGATTGATATAAAAGTATGAAAGATATGAATCTTTAGCTGCGGCTGGGGCTCTGCGACTAAAGTCGCAGTGGATGCTCTCCATGCTTTTATATAAGACAGTTACCTTAGAGCAGCGGTTCCCAATTAGTTTTGGCCGCGGAACCCTTGGTCGAAGTAAAAAATTTTGCAAAATATATTTTTCGCCATTTTGAAATTCTTTTTGGCGGAACCTTTGGATTTTTTCGCGGAACCCCATTTGGGAACCGCTGACGTAGCTTCATTGTTGTAAGAGTCAACAATTTAATTTTTACGATACAAGTTACATTGCAAAACAATACAAATTGCATACAAATACGAAAATAATTTTGAAATTTTGAATCAATTAAGCAGCGGGTCAGAGCAAAATTTTGTTTTGCGATTTATGCGGTTATTACTAAACTTAAAAATTTAATTTTTAACAATACAAATAATACAAATTGAATATAACACAATACAAAAAAGATATTTCAAAATTTTCAAAAATGGGGGGCCAGTGCGAAATTTTGTTGCGCGATTTGCGCGACTAATGTTAAATTTAGGACTTTAAATTTTAGCAATACAAACAATACAAATTGAATACAACACAATACAAACAAAAAATTTCAAAATTTTCAAAAAATGGCGGCCAGCGCATAAAATGGTTTTTCGAGATTTATAACTTTATGCTTAGCGAAATGAATAAAAGATTTACAATGCAAACAATACAAACTGAATACAACACAATACAAAAAAAAATTTTTAGTTTTCGACAAAAGGGGGGCTAACTTCACGCACATTTGTGGTCACTTTTTAAACCGATTTATGTGAATGTTTATGCATCTTGTAGGCAGTTTTCTTGGGTGTTCGGAATTACCCCACCACTTTGCAAAAAATCAAAAAGCAATTTTTTTTTCAAAGGGAAATATTTGTATGAAAAAATGTAAATATTGAATATCCATGGATGAAGCCAGTTAGTACTTGAGTTCCTCTTGCATTTCGAGCCAAAAATGTTCAAAAATATACATTTTTCAAAAAATAAAACCTGTTGGAAATTACCCTATATATACATTTTTCAAAAAAAAAAATAACAAATATTCGCATTTTCTCGACCTCCTAAGTAGGCATAACCCCTTAATAATACTAACCACAAATGAGGAAACTCTTTTTAACAATGGCCAAAATTAAGGAAAAAATTTTTTTATCATAAATAGACCTATAAATTGTGCAATTAGCTACCATCCTAAACACACCCAAATAAGAAAACAAAGCCACAAGATTTTGAAAATAAAAACTAACAAAAAACCAGAAAACAAATCTAGAACAAGATATTATAAAATAATAAAGTATTATGCCGATGGTTCGGAATAAAGGTACAATGATATTTTGAGCATTAGATAATATGCTGAACTTTTCTATAAGTAGGTACTTAATATTAAGTAAAGATGTGAAGAAGAAGAAATCACATGATCACGAAAGTTATGCAATTTTATTTATTAATCCAATAAAATTTCAAATTTAAATAATGTCGATAAAGAAGGTTTAGATGTTATCGGCAGTCGTATGCAAACTCGTAAGAAAATTCGCGATTTACATTTAGCGAACGCCATCACGCGGAAATATATTAAATTAATCTAATACGTATATAGTTGGTATAGAAAGTTTTGTTTATAAGCCATACGTTTGCATAAGCATAAGTTTCACCTATGGGCTACGTATCTGGCAAGGTTAGCATGAATGCCAAGTGTAAATCTGGTATATCCCATGGTAATAACAGAACATAGCCCTAAATTAAGAGGAAGAAGAACAGTCTAGTAATGTTATCGCAGAAGTTGCGCCAAACCAGTCGAGAGCGATTAGTGATTCTGATGGTGGAAATTTTCAATTTCATGCTTTCCGCAATGACTGAAAATGAATTGCTGTTTTTAGTAGGATTTGTTTATGGACGGGTGGCGACAGATAAAATATCTGCTTTAAAAAGGAAAGTATATTTCTAAAAGCTCAAACTAAATCGTTTAAAGAGAAAATTGACTGACTTGCTGCTTCTTCGGAGCCGAGAGTCGGAGTTTATGAATGGGTGGAAACTGTTGGAAATCTAAATGTTAGGGTTATTGTAACCCTGGTATAGGCAGTACTGTGCCGCTGCCTGGTCGTAGCATCAGTTTCAAATCGTCAGTGACCTTCCATTGATTAAAATTTGGATCTAGATAGAATAGCCCCCCGCCGGCTTCCTCCAATCGAAATTCTGGTAAAGATTTCTTCATTTCGGGAACTGCTGAAGTGGTTTCATTTGAACAATGTTACACCTAACACCTCTGTCGAGACAACTAAAGATTTTGACTGTTAATACAAAATATTGATCCTTTAAGATTGGTTTACGTTAATATGAATATTGCAAATTGTTGAACGACAATGTCTGGCCTAATAAGACTTCCATTTTCAAGATTCGGACCCGGACAACTGGGCGACTCCCACTGGGCGACGTACAACTGGGCGCCGTGTAACTGGGCGACGGACAACTGGGCGACGGGTGAACTGGGCGATTGGGAAACTGGGCGATGGTCAACTGGGCGACGGACAACTGGGCGATGGGTAAACTGGGCGCCGAGTAAACTGGGCGACAGTCAACCGGGCGACGGACAACTGGGTGACGAGTAAACTGGGCGACGGACAACTGGGCGACGGTTAAAGTGGGCGACGTATAAGTGGGCGACGGATAAACCGAGAAAATCAATTACATGCAAAAATGATAACATCTTCAGCATTTGTTTCACAAGACGATGTTATACACTCTATAACACATTTAGAAAATTATTTGCCGGAAGAGCTATAACCCATTTTGGAATGGTTCACTAACGCATATATAGGACGTCTTCGAAACAATGGAACCCGTGCTATCGCAACATTTCCATCTGATATTTGTCCGTATATCAAAGAACTTTAAATGGAACCGATAGGACCAATAATTTTGCAGAAGCGTGCCATCGAAAAATACAATTAGGTTTTGGTAGTGGAATTTCTCACCCTAGTTTGTGGAACTTTATTAACAAATTAAAATCAATTCAAAAGGGTTACGATGTTGAATATGAGAGACACCTTGCTGGTCACCAAGTAACAACAAAAAGGAGACGTTACCCGCAAGCTGATATAAATAAGGTTACCAATTACGATCGTAATAATGTAATTCAATACCTTCGTGGCAGATCCCATAATTATAATATGAATTAATTTTTTTGATAAATTTAATTTTTTATAATAAATAAATAATAATAAATTATTTTTTAAATTGTTAATAGATTTTATAGAAAATTACCAGTATTACATAAATATATTATAAGAATTTCCTTTTTGAATGTCCGGAATTTACAGTAGTGCTGCCCGATTTACCCGTCGCCCTGTTTCCCCGTCGCCCAGTTTACTCATCGCCCAGTTGTCCGTCGCCCGGTTGACCGTCGCCCAGTTTACCCATCGCCCAGTTACACGTCGCCCAGTTATACGTCGCCCAGTGGGACTCGCCCAGTTGTCGCGTACCGTCAAGATTTTTACTTTTGCAGACCGGTCGACAGTAATCACAGTGCCCTCGATAGTCACGATAATTTTAGTTTTTTAGAAGATTTTTAGATAATTTTAGAATTAGTGTATGGGTCTTTTTCCGTCTACAAATTAAAAAGGCCAAAGTGAGCCTCATCGTCATAAGCTTGCGCTAGAAGTGAAACTTCTTTAGTCATAAATGTTATTTGTATATTTAATTTCTTTTTTAAAAAATCAAATTTTTAATTTATAAAACAGTTACCAACATGCTTAGGTGGTGATTCTGTAACTCATATAGGAGCTTTACAAATAGGATTCCTTTCTAAAAAGATGAACTTATTCGATAACTATAAAGAATCCTTTAATGACATACTGTCCTTTAAAGATCGATCATTATGAACTGGATTCTACAAAGGAATGCCTTTATGTTAAGGGATTGGTAAAGGACACATTTATGTAAAGAATTTAATTAAAGATCGATCTATAAAGACAGTCTGTCGTTAAAGGATTCTTTATAGTTACAGAATAAGTTTATCTTTTCAGAAAGGAATCCATTTTGTAAAGTTTCTTTATGAGTTACAAAATAACCACCTTAATCTATACCAATCTTCACCGTTGCCTTCGATCCTTTCATAGTCATCTTTATTAGTCGTTTCAGTTTCTGTGGTATTTTCAGTTCCTCCAACACTTTATACAGTTTCTCGCGTATAATGAATCAAATGCTTGTCGAAAGTCAACAAAAATAATAGATGTAGCTCTATATTATGTTCGTACGCTTTTTCGCTTATTTGTTTCATTATATGTAACGCGTCTATCGTCGATCGTTCTTCTCTGAAACCGTGTTAGTATTCACCTACTTTGTTCTTAATCTCAATTTTTACTCTGTGATATATGATCGTCGACAGGATTTTATATGCCACCTGCAGTAAAGTTATTCCTCTATAATTTCCGCTATATATACTTATTTGTGCATCGGTGCTATCTTTCCTGTTCTCCATTCTCTCGGCATTTCCTCTTTTCTCCAGATCTCAAGTATCACCTCCTACTTTCTTTGATGTATCTCCTCTCCCCCATTCTTCAACATTTCACCGCTTATTTCGTCGCGTCCGGGTGCCTTCCCAGTTTTTAACTTTTTTAATATTGTTTTCGTCTCACTGTAGGTTAGTTCCGTTACTGTTGCTTCTTCTTTTTGTTCTTCCTCTTCCACTTCAGCGATTCGTTATCAACTTGGTTCAACAGTTTCTGGAAGTATCTCTTCCATATTCCTGTTATTTCTTTTTCATTGTCACCTCTTCTTCCATTATTGTCTTTCATTGTTCTTGCGTTTACTTTTCGTTTTCTTCTTTTTGTTACACTCCAAGATAGAACTTCTTAGCGTTATTATTTTTTAGAGACTATTGTCTCAAAAATGGTTGGCAGTATAAAAAAATTTTTAAAACAAAATTTGTCGAAAATTTTATACCCTACAATTTTCATAATAGATCTTAACATCATTTGAGCTATAGAAACCGAGATAATCGACAAAAACTAATTTTTGTTACCTTCGACCTCGAATAACTTACTGCGCAGACACGAGATTTTATAGGACTTTTGAGAGAACTTTTAGCACCGCAAAATGAAGGTGTATATGAGTTTTCAGCTTATTATCTCTCATTCCGAGGTGAAACCCTAATATGACTGCACTAATTACGGCAGGAAGATATTGAAATTTAATAAAAATAAATATGTATTTAAGGCATATTAAATCATAATAAAACATTTTTGATTTGTAGAAAATTTGTTTTCATTTACTCCAAATCTGTTTTCATGTTTTCAAATCTGTTTGCATTTTGTTCCAAATGTTCTTCACTTGTTTCAGATCTGTTTTCATTTGCTCCAAATTTGTTTTCATTTGCATCGGTGTGTTTTCATTTGCACCAAATCTGTTTTCATTTGTCCCAAATCATACTGGAAAAGGTATAGTATAGCGCAATCATTTCCCCCACTTATCTCAATTTTCAAACAGATACTTTGCTAAAGAAGTTTCATTTCAAAAATCAAAATCAAAATTTTGCATTAAAATGTTCTTTATCATACCCTGATTTTAATGAATTTTAGTTGGATGTTCTTCTGTATGTGTGTGGTTGGAGCGTGAATAGAAATAATATCAATCGCACAGGTTGAACCGTGCAACCATATATCAAAAAATTTGGCAATAACGTGCAGGCAGCAAAAAGTGGTGAAAATCCGTTGGAAATTGCGGAAATGATAAAAATAATTTAAAAAATTTAAATATAGGTTCTCTATAAATCTTAACCTTTTAAGGGCGGGCTGATGTTTTTCTATGTAATTTGATGCGATGTGATAAAAAAAAATAGTGAAAATTTTTTTTAAAAGCGCAGATGACCTTGAGAATTGCATTTGAAAGTCAAATTTATTGTTATTTGTATTTATTTATTCTTTATTTGGATATAATTTCCAAGCACTTCTACTTATTTTTGCTCTCACATTTGCTTCGCAGCTTTCCGCTGCACTCCGAGCGCTTCGCGCCATGCAAATCACGGATTCACCGTAAAATGAATGAATTAAATAAAATTAATTTGGTTCCTCCCAATACATTGCATTTTATATGTAAAATTTTGGATTTGTAAATGCCGATTTTTCGAAAACTAATGGATAATCCACCGAAATTTTTTATTTAATATATAGGTACTTAAAAAAATTGTCCTCTTTCCAATGGTATATAGCAAAAAGTGAAATTCGTAGTACAGATTGACTGACAGACCCCAGAGCTTTGACTGCAAAGAACTTAAAGAAATTAACCCTTCACCTGTCTGCTTATATTTCACCCCTATAAGTAAAGAGGTGTTTAAGCGAAAAAGTGCGTAAATAATAAAAGATTAAATTTCTTTTAATTTAATTTAAGCATTCGCTCGATTTAAGAAGCTTATTACTAAGCTATTATTATTTAAATCATATCAATATTTTAGAAAATCAAAAAAATGCACGAAACACTTTTCTGAACTAAAATGTTTTTAAGTTATCACATGTAAAATACACTGTAAGTATAAATTATCGCAATCGTTTTCCCCATTATATTGCATCATCAGGCAAAGAACTAGTTTGTACTTACAGTGTATTTTACATGCGAAAACTTAAAAGCATTTTAGTTCTGAAAAGTGTTTCGTGTATTTCTTGGGTTTTTTAAAATATTGATATAGTTAATATCGAGTTACACTACTTAAAACTTAAACCAGGTATCAATCGACTAAAAACAAAAATGCCAATGAAAATATATTACAAAAACTAAAATTCTTCTTAAAATAACTAAAATAGATTCCGTATTAACAGTTCTCCATTTTCCTGGTCCTTAAAATCTCAAATGTAGACTGAGGAGTCAGAAGTTCCCGAGTTATGTTTTCTTTTTACAGTCAGGGGTTTTGAAAATGTTTCATTTTTATTTTTCAATATAGCTGTGCGCTCAGTAACTGGTAATTTTCGAGTCTCGGCCAGTAATTTATTATTAGCAATATTTGTAATTATGATTACTTATGATGATTTTAATAAGTTAAATTAATGTTTTTTTACTTTAATTAATTATTTGGCCTAATTTAACTATTAAAATCATGATATGTATAATTTCTAGCTGGAAAATTTCCAATCTGTAATAGAATACTGACTTTTAATTTAATCAATCAATGACCCCTTGTTATACATAGGATATGAATATGAGTCAAATGCAAATTACTCAAACAAAGAAATTTTAAAATAACTAGTAATAATTACAGAAAGATAAGGGTAACTGAATATTACACATTTCCTTTTTTTGCAGTACAAAATGTTATGACCACACCCTGATGTATAGTTGCCCACCTTCAGGTTATTCAAAAAAAACATCTTCAATATTATGATTAAATACCATTGCATTCTTTTAAAGAATCATGCTATCCCTCGAGACTTACAGAATTAGCTAGTTTAGACCTCTTACAAATTCAAAATTGTTATTTCACTGCTCTTCTTAAAAATTGCGATGTGTTCTTGCTTCACTGATTATTTCTATATATTTTTTTCTATCGTGAACCAGTGCCTCCACATCCTGCGTTACGCAGCTCCGTCATCACAATCACAAAAGAGTTTTATTGGTTCCGTCAACACAATAAAAATATTTTATTCTGTGGGCTTTCATGAACTTGACGAAATTATCCACTATCTTCTGTGTTATTCAGTCTGACTTTAGGATCTCCCTTTCAAAAACTTGCAAAATTTCTTCCTCTCGTTTAGTTATACACATTACCTCCGCTGCGTACGTGAGTACAGGTATATATCTTCATCTTTGTTGTTTTCTTTAACTTTTTATCTTTCAGATAACTGTGTGATAATAAGCCCTATTTCCAGCCTGTATACTTTCCTTAACTTCTATATCTCTGTTGTTTAATTACTTCCCTCTAAAAGGGGGATGTTGCATAAATTTTAGATTTTGTTAGTAAAATTTTCCACTTATTATTTTTGTAAATTTTATATTTTCCCGTTAGTTTCATTAAGGTGGTGACAACTAGCGGGGAATAAAAGGATAGACGGAAAAGAAAAGAAATAAATTAAGAGAATTTTGTAACATTTGAATTGAAATTATTGAAGGAATAGCAGATCAACGGATTTTGCCATTTATTTAGTAATAGCTTCAATTTATAGCAGCAAATTAATTTTATATTTGGACTTTTAGGAAAATTGGGAAGGTGGAAAATTACATTTTACCTCTAACCCAGCGCCAGCGGTAGAACGATCGACTGCTGAAGTAAAGGTATCATGTACAAAATTATAAGGTATTTTTCGATATTAAGCTAAAAAAACACTAAAAAGAAAAAAACGACGTCAAATATCTGGACCAGAGACATACCATACCCATACTTGTAAGTCTTTAAATAGAAGAATTTATATTACTAATTTTTTCCAACTCTTATTTTGAACTTTGAGGACTTCAATTCTTCTCTTCTGACTTTTTACAGAATTCTGAACAAGTTTTAAGTTACGTTTAGCTTTCCTAGGTGTAGAAAAATGTAATTTTTGTAAAACGTCAACATATTATACTATACATTCGATTTTTAGTAGGGGTACACACGGGCAAACTGCATACGTTTGAAGTTTCCTCCACAATTACTGAAAAAATATAAATAACTAATATAAATATAAATAAATAATAAAAAAAAAAAAGGTCATTAACCTAGTATGCTAGCCGAATAACTGCTGACATTAAAAGTACCCAGTTCGAATCCGGAAAGAGTCTACAATTTCTTATGATCGTCTCCGTGCTTCGGAGGGTACGTAAAGCCTGCGGTACCGCTGGGTTGATAAATTTCCTTGATCAACAAAAAATCCAGGGTTACCGGCACATCTGAGACAAACCCAGCAAACTGCCTCAGATGCAAAGCAATTAATAAGCAAACAGGAGTTATCCCAGCCTAAAAGTGGAAGAGGAAGTATTTAAAACAGTGAAATGTTTGATGTATCTTCACAGAAGGGATTACGCAAATCTGCTGGAGGCGATTGCTAACACCATGTACTTATACTTGTTGAAGAGACATCTTGAAAACAACCTTCCAGTGGTCGATTTTCAACAACTTTGTTAAGTTTTTTAGTAAGGTTACTTCTCAGGAGAACTGCATACATTTGAAGTTTATCCTGCAATAACTAAAAGAAAAGTAATCAGAAATTTTGATTTTAAATAGTAAAAAAAGTTGATGTAATTATTTTTATATTGGGATTCTATTGTGAGTAATTTTTGTAAATATTTATAAATATTTGGAATTTTGGTGGGTCTTTTGGTGTTAAAAGTTAAATGTTGGCACCGAAAGACAAGATAAGAGACTTCCAACCGTGTCCGTGGCGGCGCACGGACGTATTCGCAGGTCTCTCCTGAAATTTTTTAAATTTGCGTCTCAAATATGAAATGTTGAATTTGATTTGAGAATAAAGTTGAAATTTAAGTGAATCATTTTCTTGTTTTATTTGATTTGGATATTGGCCGAGGTTTGGACGACATTGGAATTGTTTCGAAATTTGGATCCGTTAATTAGTTGTTGATGGAATTGGAAATTTGGGGTTCTATGAGAAAATTAATAATTTGCTTTTAAATAATTAAATTGGATAAATTTGCATTGGAAAATTTGTACAGATAGTGCACACCTGACTTGATAGCGTACTAGCGATTGCAATTATTGCACTTTGGATTGAAGTTTTATTTAAAAATTTAAAAGATTTCCTTTATTAATTTCGTGTAATGAAAAGGAAGTAAAAAGTTCGAATTATTTAATGTTGAAAGTTTATTTGAAAATTTTTTCACTACACGAACCCACTCCTGAAAACTCTCCAGCTTTCACCTTTGTTCACATCTAAAGTTAGAAAAGAAAGTCGGGGAAATTTTTTCCGGCGTTCCATTACAATATGTAATTTAATCTACCCGTTAACTGCAGGGTTTCTAGGAAGGAGTCCTAGTCTGGATGAATTTGTCGCGAATAGCTAATATTAAAATGTGCATAGCGAGGGGTGTTTCGCTGAGGAATTTTGGTGTACAATCTTTAGGAATTAGTAAGGAATTACTGGGGAATTACGGGAATTATTTGGGAAATTTGGGTAATTAGTAAGAAAATAATGGAATTAGTCAGGAATTAATGAGGAATTAGTGGGGAATTAGAAGAAATTGGAAGCGAATTAGTAGATCGCGCAATGTCGTGGTCGCATAAAACTGCTAACGCGTGATCGCTGTCGTTTATTTCGTTTCGCCAAACGGATGGTGTCTATTATTTCGCTTTTTGCATAAATTATTTGAGAAAAAAAAACTCTCAGTACTCCGTATATCAGAAGAGACTGTAGTGCAAGCGTGGTGATTTATCGATTTGTATATTTAGTACATAGTAAGTAAATATTTTTAAAAGAGGGGTAATGTAAGGAACTCCCCCCCTTACGTCCCCCTTCTCCACCCCTCTATGTAAATAATACCCCCTGTAATAAAACTACTGTTTTATTACAAATATTACTAATATTTACTACACAGTTTCAACCTATATATTGGTCTTCATCAGAGTTTACAATAGAAATTGACAATCATAGCTATACAACATGGAACATCTCTCAAACACTCACTAGCGTACCTGGGGGGGGGGGGGAGTTGACCGCCCCGTGCGGCACATCTTTAGAAGCGGCATTTTGCTTCTTTTTATACAAAAATATTTTTGTAAAAATAAAAAATGTTATAAAAAATATTTAAAAAAAATCAAGTCTTGTTATAAAAAATTATTTAAAATAAATATATTAGGGGAGGGGGGGCAAATTTTAAGACCGCCCCGAGCTGCAAAAGCTCTAGGTACGCCAGTGCAAATACTCACCAACAAATCTTAATACAGAGAATAGCTTGAAAAGTCCAAAAATACCAGACGGGCATTGATTATATTTAATACTTGAGGGTCGGTATAATGGTGCTAAAAGCTGTTACTTATAGATACTTACTTAACTTTTCTTATTCATACTTTCTTAACCCGACGAGATGAGAAGGGCGTGAGTGGCGATTAATTAACAAACTTCCAAAAGATTCAAAAAAACACACATCTTTTAACATAACGATATAATGAATTTTAATATTATTACACAATTATGGGTACAACCCTAACATTAACTCAATGCTAAATCATCAATCCAGATTCTCGAAATCCAAGTGATCACCACGGCCGTGGCTAGACCTAAATAAACTTATTCTAATATTACATGTTACAATTGGCCCTAGCTGGAACCTTGCTAAATATTACAAATAAGTCTGACCTTAAGTTATAATCCTTAATCCTATTCAAATTGCCGATGATCCATGGGAGGCTTGATCAACCCACAACCACATAATTCACAAATTATATTTATTGAATCCCGAAACCGTAATTAACTAATCACTTGCTTAAACAATTTCAAATTCTAATTGGATTCGCGAAGGCTTGTTACCAATTCTATGGTTGGTTAGGGACTACCCGTTCTTCCACGTATGTGTCTCCTATGTATTTTTTCTATTACCCCCCTTCAACGCTTGGTTCGCCTACTGTCTGTAAATCCAGACGCTGAATCGTAAAAAATCCCACGGTTACGGCGGAGTTGAGAAAGCATAATAATATTTATCAAACGCTGAATGTTGGATTTTACACGCGACGGAAGCGAGTAAGCATAACAAATTGGGTTGATGTAGCTGAAGGCGCAGATCTCACGCCATCGGGACGGTGCTTATTAAGCATGAATTAAAAATAATTTAATTTTTAACACCATAAAAATCATAGGCGTAACAAAGCAGAGCTGTCGAGAGCCACGTCGGACCCCGTGGCAAGACTTTTCGCGGGCCCTCTTTTAAAAATTTCATAAATAAAAAAGAAAAATATGAATTTTTATTTTAAGAAAAATTACGCACAAAACATCTGATATAGGAAAAATTAATTTTAAAAAACAAAAAAAAACAGTAATCAACTAATTTTCGGCAATACCTCACAGTATTATTATGTAATTGTTTATATAATTAGAAATAAAGAAGAAAGAAAAAAAATTTCTTTAAAATTTTAAAAAACTTGCTAAGGAGCGTCCATTAATTAGTAGGTAATTAGTTTGGGAATTACTAAAATTAGGGGAATTACTAAAATTAGGGAATTACTGAAATTAATAGGGAATTAGATTATTTAAGGGGAATTAGTGAAGAATTAGTAACAATCCTGGGAATTAGTGTACACATTTTTTTTAGCGGTTTACCCCTCGGTGTATATGTCCTGTTATGTGTGCAAGATTTTCTGTAAATCACAAATAGAATTTATAAAAGGATTCAACGATTGGATATATTTAAACAGAAGTTTAAAAGAACACAGATCTCCTCCAGATCCTTTCAAGTCAATGTCAATGCTAAAATAATTATTTAAAAATTTAAATAAAAAAAAAACAAGAAAATTTTAAAGGAGAGTCTCAACGGAGCTTGCGCTTGCAGGTCACTAATTAATCCGCCACTGATAATAACTATAACAAGGAAAGCCGTTTTAACAACAATAATCTTCTTTGTATTTTATATAATTATTGTTTGCTTTATTATGTCTATTGGTTTATCCGTTAAATAAATAAATAAAAAATCGTAATTTGATAATCATGAAAATAAAATCAGAACAAAAACTTTTAAGTAAAACATTAACATAATAAAACTTTAACAGTAAAGTGAAGCAGTGGCGTATCCAAGGTCCATTGTCCGGCTTTTAAAAAAAAAATTTTTTTGGGTGCCCCCCCCCGAACTAAATTTCTGGCTACGCCACTGAAGTGAAGAAATACAATACGTAGAAAATTATTATTTAAAACTCAAAAAAGACATTAAGTACCATTTGATAGCTTAGGATTAAAAAAATCAGATATGGCCATGCCCATAACTTTATCATACTTTTAAATAGCAAAAATATAAATAAATAATATATTTACACGATTATTAATGAATACTTTTTTATTATTTTTATGAAGCGGAATATAATAAAAAAATAAAATTTAATAAATAAGAAAGAAAAATTTTTTTTTAATTTGAAAAAAGAATATTTTAAAAAATAGGATATTTACACGATTATTGATTAATACTTTTTTAATATTAGAATAAAAAAAGAATTTAATAAAAAAATAAAATTTGAAAAAAAGGAAAAAGATTATTTTTTTAATTTACAAAATATTATTTGTTTTGCGTTTCCGTGTACCGGTTTTAACCAAAATCTAATCAGTTCTAAGTCTCAATATTATATACGAAATTTTATTAGAAAATTCCTATTACTTTTTACAGACATCCAGACATTTTTTGGAAATGATGATTTTCCGTTTCTGGCACCCCAATATGCATAAATTCATCGAAATCTCAATTTTTTATTCTGCACGATAACAATACTTTTTCATACTTCGTGTGATAAAGTAAAAAGATGAATAAATATTATGTTATAAAAAATATATTTATAAGAAAAATTAAAAGTTAAAAATTCGAAATGCAATATAAGGCCCTATTTCATGGTTATTTCCAATTTTCAGTCGCATATAAGGTTAAAAAAATGTAGTAATTTTAAAATAAATTATATTTGTTGAATTCGTGGGGATAGTGGACATTAATGTAGATTACATTAGGATAGTGTAGATCCTGAAGAAGAAGAAATTATATCTTCGAAACGTCGATCAATAAGAATTGTTTTATTATCACCTAATGTCCACTATCCTCACGAATTCAACAGATATAAGTTATATAATGGACACGATTGAAGATCATAATGATTTAAAATAAATATTTTTTCAAAAATATTTTAAAGCCCTAATTATTTCAGAAAACAGCCACGAATCTTCATTAATATTTTAATTAAAAATATGATGAAAAACCAGCGCTTTAAAATACCTGGGATCGTACCTATCCGCATTATCTGCACCGTTTTCTTGTTAAGATCAATAATTTTAGAGAATATAATATAGTAAGTCTGAAAAAGAGAGTTTAGGTGAAAATTAATTCCCATTGATTGGATTACTGGATTACTTGGATTACTTTGTTATAATGTAAAATTTTCTCTTACTTGTTTTTCTTTCCGAGTTCTAATTACCATTTATTGAATAAATTATATTGACATTCTTGGATAGTTATTGCTTTATGTTACCATTCTGTAAAATAAAGAATTCCATTAATTAATGTGCTTAATGATTATATTATTTTTATTGTTTTATTAACTTAAACAACAATGCTGCGCTAATTGTCCGATGCAAACCAATTTATAATTTTTTCTTTTTAATTATAAATTTCTCTTTCATTAATTTATTTTTCCATCGCTGTAAATTAAAACGTCAAAAGCCCAGAATGCACACGAAGCTTAAATTGCGATGAATCTCTCGATTTATGTAGCCGTCTTCGGTGTTTTGACCTTTCCTTCCGTATCTTGCGATTTCATGCCAAAATAAAATTAAATATATTCGGACGACCTGTGAATAAATTTCAATTTTAAAAATATTCTGCCTGACCACAAATTGTATATTTTTTAACAGCCTGCAGCCGCAATATTAAATTATTAATTATTCTGTTTTGCTAAACCCATAAGCGCGTTTCAGGAAAATTTTCTAATTACGGGTATGGTATTTCATCTGAACACTTTGTGGGTATTTAAAGAACCAGTTAAGAACAACATCGATTTGAAAACCGAGTCTGTATATTAAATAAAATTGACCGAAGTTCATGTATTTTATGTCTTGGCATGATCAGTTACTCTACATTAATCATAGCGCACGTTTGACAACAGCTAGCAGTCGATGTAGTTATCAAATTTTGTACATTTGTACTTTTTTTTAAAAATTTTATTTAAGTGTTCCAATTTTAAATCAAGTGGGTTTTCGTACCAAAGAAAAGCTGCTTTCAAGTCAAATTTTGGATATGAAGCTGAGACCGCAAATTAAAGATGGTGCAAAAGGGCACCAGTTTTATCAATTTCTTGCCATGTTTTCAGGTATGTTAAACGTTTTTTGAGTTATTCCAATTCAATATGTAGTTTTTCTTATAATTCACTAGTCAAAAATTTTCCATTGTGCAAAAAATAAAATATTTTAATTTAAGTGAAATAAAATTATTGTTAAAATTTAAAGGGATACCTATTTTCGCCCTTTTTAAAAACTAATTCAAAACCAAATTATCCCCTGGCATTAATTGAAAATAAATCTTGATCATATTCATGCTTGCGAAAGTTTTGAAGCGACTTTGGATCATTTATGCATTCGTTTTTTAAAGTAATTTAAAAATTTTGGGGGGCAACAGCCCAAAATTTTAACCAATTTTTTTTTAACGTCACTGGCACGTGTATGACATTGTGTAATTAATTTAGTTTAATTTTGACCATGTAAAATAATATAAAAGAATACAACGCAAATTATTGCAAATATTTTGAATTTTCTAAATGAAATTTTTTTTGTTATTATAGAAATACTATGAAATAGTATCGTCACCACTGATAACCTCACCAAAAATTGTTATGTTGTCATAGGAATAATAATGCCTATTTAAATTTAATGTGATTCCATGTCAAAATGTCGAAAACAAAAACGTCAACGTCAAAACGTCGAAAACAAAAACGTCGAAAGTCAAAAACGACGAAAACAATAACGTCGAAAAGCAATAACGTCGAAAAACAAAAACGTCGAAAATAAAAACTTCGAAGTTTTTATTATGATTTAGCAGTAACGTATCTAGGGGGGGAGGGACCTTATGACTTTGTATACTTGTGAAATACTAGCCTAATATTTCGTGTATTTTTTTAATTAACGAAAATGCTAATATTATGTATGAACTTTTAGTCCTCCTATTGATGTTTTAGCCCCCCTTTGATTACGTCATAGATCGGATTAATCGCATAAGAAGAATATCGCGACGTTGCGGCCAGAATTAAGTCAATAAGTAAAGTAAAAAAAAATTTTTTTTATTTTCAACGCTTTTGACTTCGACGTTTTTGTTTTTCGACGTTATTGCTTTTCGACGTTATTGTTTTCGTCGTTTTTGACTTTCGACGTTTTTGTTTTCAACGTTTTTGTTTTCGATGTTTTTATTTTCGACGTTTTGACGTGCTACCACTAGCATGATCTCAGAAGAACGGTTATTTACAGTACTGCCTAAAAGGAAAAAACAAAAAGTTGAAAAATTTTGTGAATGAACATTGTTATTGTCACTAATATATTAATACTATAGTATTAACTTTAAAGCTGTGCAAATCTTCTCTACAGTTAATCGGTTAAATTATTGATCGAATATTAAAGAAAGAGCAAAAAATTTTGTATAAGTATGGAAAATTATTTCTGTGTAATTTTTTTATTATTCGGCCTATATTCGATCGATGGAGGTAATAAAACACCAGTAGACGACGATAAATTGTAATCAAATATTTAAAAAATGTTAATGCTTACTTAATTTTATTGTTAACAAAACTAATTGAAGATATTTAATGCTTCAACAATTTAGTAATGGAAAAATTTTGTTATACATAATTTGCCGCAATTAATATGTTGGTATGGGCAAATTTTTTTTGAAACTGCAAAATCATCAAATTTAAAAGTTATTAGTTTCAATCTTGACAAATTACTTAGGTTTACTTTTTCTAATAATAGATTAAAATTTTTTAAGTCAGTTTTTCCAAACAATAAACTGAATATATTAACGAGGTTGCATACCCGCATTTTTGAACATTTTGGATTGAATTTAATTGAAGTGATTTAGATGTCCTAATGTCCTAATTTTGAATTTTAGAAATTTATGAAATTTGAATTTTAGACGAAAGTGAAACATGCAATAAATTGAACTAGACGTTTATCAAAACGGAAAATATTTTTTTTACTAATATCAATATTGATATTGGAATATGACTCACTCTGAAGTAATTAAGAATTTTTAGAATATTTAGCATTGTTGCGGTTTTAATTTTGAGGTTTCTTTAACTTATATTAAAGCTTATAGTATCATGGAATAGCGAAAATTTTCCATAGAAATAATCTGCAAAATTCCGAAGTCTATTCAAACAGCTGTCGGTTCTTGCTCCTTAGGTAAAACAAGATTGTTGTTGTTGGTCGATTGCGAGTGATTTTTCGAGGTGTACAATTTTTTGTATGGAAACTTTTCAAGGGGATTTTTTTTATTGAAATTCCAGAATAATTACAACCTTTTTTTGTTCTTAAATCAAATGAATAAAAAATTAATTAATAAAAAAATGGTGTGCCCATGATTTAGGAAGTTCATTTCCATAAACTGAGATGTGCAAAACAAACATTGCAAAATTGTATAGAATAAATAATCTTCTGCTCCATAATATAAAAATATTTTTTTTCGAGTAAACGAGCATAATATGCGTTTAAAATTAAAATATCGACAGTTGAACGTTAATTTCATGTTTAAAAAAAAATATTCGTCGCAATACTGATGTTCATCTACGGATTGGTCTGATTGATATAGAAAATATGTAAAAAAAATTTATGATAACAAAAATGAGCAATAAAAAACAAGCTAATTGCAACTTAAAACTGACACTTAAAATGCAAAAATTGTTAATAACAAGGTCATATTCTAAATGCATAAACTACCAATAATTAGTAATAAAACTAAGTGCAAATGCTCATTTGTTTCACTAGGGAATTATAAAAAGTTATGCACATAATACCATTGTTTTGCTGAAAACAATTTTAATTACTTTATTTTGGAAGTACTTTAGTTTCGCCGTTTGAATATAAAATTTTCAAAAACAATTATTAAATTTACTATATTACACAACGTCGACGTTAACCAAAAAGTATGTTTATTTTACAATTTTTACATAAAAAAAAGTTTGATACCCCGACTTCTTGGATCTGACGATGCTGAAATGGCAAAACCGGTAATCCAATATAAAGTAATTAATGCAGTTTAAAGTAATACGTTTGCAAACATGAATACAGAAATAATTATTTTTAAGTATTCAGAATAATAAATGTATTATTCGGAGTACATATACCTTTTGTGGCTCGTTTGTACTTCTTGTACGAAATCAATATAACGTAGGCACTAAATTTTTTTTAATGTTTAGTAAAAACTCACAATTTAATTAAGATAAGTATTTCGTCCTATGCGATGTAATAAGTTGTTATATTTTATCAGACCGAGTTGGAGAAAGTAAATCAGAAACCAAAAGTAATTGAATTACTTTTGAAACTAATTGAAAAGTTTTCGGTAGTTACTAGAAATTCTTTTTCGGTACTCATCCAATCGAAATCAATCGCAGATTCAACTTAATCCTTAAAAGGGAAACGGTAAACTTAATGTTTTACGATAAAAATCTATTAATTTTTAATAAAAGTTTAAGTTATGTAAATGTCAAAGTCAATTTTCAATAAGTTCTAAAAATTCATATTTGAATAGATAAACTTAAAATAATTTTTTAGAAAACTCAAAATATTCTCGTCCGATGGTAAATCAATGAAACGGGATATCGAGTATAAATAAAATAAAAAATAAAATAAAAAAAAATAAAATAAAATAAAACAACAATGTTATATCGTCGACGATATAACATTGTTGTTTTATTTGGTGTCCGCATACCCGATATCCCGTTTCATTAATTTTTAGAAAAGATAAATACCAAAATGAGTCAATTTTACTAAAATAATATATTTCTGGTTTTTTTCTATTTCTAGTTTATTATTTTACCGGAAGGTTTTTTTTCGAAAAAACATTACACCACGTGTTTAAAATCGATAATGAAACAGCTTACTTTAGTTAAGTTTGGAGAAAATAGTATATTCTTTTATTAGGATGGAAAGATTAACTTTTCTTGCCGAGCGAGTTTTTTAGAACAAGTTATACTAGCTCACATTAGGTTTTTAGCGCTAACATTTTTGTAAATTTCAAAGATGACGTTAAAATGAAGCGATTAAACTATGAATCAACCTAAATTTTTCCTTTAATTTCAGAAATAATCGATTTTCATATAAAAGCCGATGAATTGCTCATTCTATTGACGGTATGTGTGCTCGACATAAAGAGGTGCAGTAATATGTACGAATTTCAGTAATTTTCGATTTCACTGACTAGTAGATCCGCCATTTTCGAATGCAAGTTATGCTCAAAAATACTTGTATTTAGCAGATTACAGCACTCAGTGAGAGAATTTTGCTGTAATCATGCATACAGCACGCGGAGAATGATGTGAAAGGATTACCCACGGTGAAGTTTTGATCAGTTGTTTTACTGTACTAGCGCTATTACCTACGAAAATTATGTCCAAAGAATAATAGCCAATCGAATAATCGCATAACGGTTTTAGGCCTTTATTATTTTTTATTTTGATTTTAATTTCGATTAATTTAATAAGTTTATATTTATATCAATTTACACCCCAAACTATAATAATTTCATTAGAAAATTGAAAAATTCCTAGGTCGGGTTAACGTGCTACTCCTGAAAATGTAGTATTTCAGCTAGTCTAATTTAGTTAGTGGGCTAGTTAACACCGAGAGATGAAGTATTGACCCAATCTATTTTTCCCTTTCCCTCAGTAGCGTAGCGGGGGGGGGGGCAAATGCGCCGGGCGGCAGAATAAAACAAGCAGAATAAAATTATAATTTTTTTTTTTAATAATTATTTTTAATAATATCTAATAAATTGATATAAGAAATACTTTTTTTTGCTTAATTGCGAAAATAGAGGGCGGCAAATTTAAATAGGGGGGCGGCAAATTTAGAGTTTACCCCGGGTACTAGAAATCCAAGCTACGCCACTGCTTTCCCTATTCCCTTTATCCTATCCCTATTACAACTGTTTACACCAGGTCTGTTCGTTTGATTGCACTAACTTGAATCGGGCAAGTTAGTGTAAATAAAAGCGTTTAATAAAAGATTGGTCTTTGCTTGCTCGGTTCAAATTAGTGCAAACAAACGAATAGACCCATTAAAAGTATTTGGATCATACCTTTTATCAGGTATGTCCATAAATAGGTAGATAGGTAGACCGTCTATTGTATAAATGTTACGGTCAATGATGACAATTCGGCCATTAACGACAATTGCCGGGAAATGACGTTAATGCCCAATATAGGGTGGGCAATGATGAAACTACTATTCTACAGATTCCATATCATAGATAAGAAAGAGTAATGTTCCATATTCACTCTTAGAACCAATCCGATCAGACAAAAAATATCGAGTTTTAAACAAAACTTGTTAAAATTACCTTGGCAACACATGTTAAATTTGTTATTTTAATCTAAGTTTTGTCTGAAATTCGATTGTTTTTGTTCAGTGGGACGTGTTACATGGATTAATTTCAGGGATGTTTTTAGCGATTAAGTAGCTAAACCGACTCGGAGCGCAGCGAAGGGCTGCGTAGGGTCAGTTTTGGCTGAAGCAACCAAAGCAAATCACGGATTCACTCTAAAATGAATGAATTAAATTAAATTAATTTTTCCTCCCGGCCACGACGAATCACGGATCAACCTAAAAATGAGTTTGCGTTTACCCCTGTAGACTTATGAGGCTTTGAAAAGGGCCGAGTTGCTGCCAGACCCGCGGAAAAATGAGTGCACGACAAATAATTGTCCCGGGTAGAAATGCATCGCCATTTTTCTGTTCCTTATAGTATTTATTCTATAATATCAGCATTGTCCAATCCATTTTGGCCATTAACGTCATTGACCGGCCGAAGACGTAAATATTACAATGAAATGAAAATATTTACATCATTGCCCACAGTTAACGGACGTTAACTTAGCTTATTAGTATGGCATCATATGTGCCTGTAACCCTGTTTTAATCTTAATGGCAGTAATAATTAACTTAGGTAGATCGACAACAACGGTTTTACGTGCTCCCCGAGGCACAAAGATGCTCATAAAAAAGTTAGTTCCTACTTAGATTCCAACTGGATGCTTTAGAGTCAGCAGTTGATCGCCCATTTTATCTTTATACCAGCTCTTTTGATTGAGATGTATTCTTAAATAAAAAAATATCTAGGCAACAGACCTTTATCTCTTCAGAATCACTAATGCTCAAGTTACGCCTTTTGGTAACCTGATTATTCAGCGCAATAACCCAAAAAGATCAAATGCAAAATTGAAAAGTAGGATGCCAACAACCTCAGAAGTCAACGTCACTAATTAAAAAAAAAATAGAACAAGTCAGATCGACCGAAAGACATATATACATTAATATAATATAATTTTTTAAATATTTATACGACGTTGCTTCCTTTATATGAGCTAAATTAATGAATTCAACTTAATTTAAATCCATAATAATTTTTCCAGTCGCATGCGATTTGTAATTTATTTTTAGCTGCCTATTTTAATCTCAAAATATTTATACTTTCAGGAACACTGAGTATAACCTGCAGCGGAATGCATTATGGATGGCCTTCACCTTCACTTCCACAACTGCAGCATCCCAATTCTACCATTCCAGTTACTAACCAAGAAGGATCCTGGATGGCCGTGATGCCATTAATTGGTGCCACGATAGGTTCCATCGCCGGAAGTTTTATTTTAGACATAATTGGAAGAAAGAAAAGCGTGTTAGTAACATCTTTTCCCTTTTTTATATCATGGGTTATGGTTGCCTATGCAAATTCTGTACCTGTTCTGTTAACCGCACGTTTTATAGCAGGAATTGCTGATGGGTTAGCATTTTGTTCGGTTCCGATGTATCTGGGCGAAATTGCGGACCCAAGCATTAGGGGAATAATTGGATCGAGTTGTTCGATTACTTGGGTTTTCGGAATGTTCTTGATTAACGTTATTGGATCCTATACTGGAATTTCAGTTGCAGCAGGCATTTCTTCGGCTGTTCCTGTATTGCTTTTCGTTACGTTTATGTGGATGCCCGAAAGTCCATATTTTTTAATAATGAAAAGAAGATTTGATGAAGCAAGAAATAGTTTAAGAACATTTCGAGGGGTGCACGACGTAGAAAATGAATTGAACAGACTTAGATTGGCTGTAGAAGAAGATACCCATAGAACAGGAAAGTTTTTGGATTTATTCAGGGTAAAAAGCAACAGAAAAGCTGTTTTCATTATAATGGGAACACGAGCTACTCAACAACTAAGCGGAACGATGGCAATTACGTTTTACGCAAAAACCATCTTTCATAATGCCGGTGATGATATATCATCGAGCACTGCCGCTATTATATATTTTGCGGTGCAACTGATCGTTTCAAGTGTTTCTTCCATAATAGTAGATAAAACTGGAAGAAGACCGTTGCTGATGATATCCGTTACCGGTGCTGGTATATTGTTATTCATCGAAGGATTGTATTTCCAGTTACGTACGATTCCAGAATTAAATTTAGAAAAGTTTTCCATTATTCCCGTGGTAGCTTTAATTATGTTTGTCATTGTCTTTAGTAGTGGATTGCAAGCAATTCCAATTTTGTTCCTAGGCGAACTGTTTCCCATGAATGTTAAAGCATTTGCTTTAGCTTTAGCGGACATCTACTTCACCGTTTTGGCAACGGCGATATCCAAGTTTTTCCAAATTGTGAAAGACGATCACGGAATTCAAGTGCCTTTCTTCGTATTCAGTGGATGTTGTATGTTAGGACTAATTTTTATTATATTTTTTGTGCCCGAAACAAAGGGGAAGACTTTGGAAGAAATACAAATGGAACTTCGTGGAATCACGAATTATCAAAGCGACAAACAAACTCGGGAAGCGCTGTTTAAAAATAATGAAGGGAAATGTTAACAAAGGAGTTTCTCCTTAGTTTTAATTAAAAAAATGTGTGAATGCCAAACCGAAACGTAAAGTTTTTGCCAATTCTAATTTTATCCATACAGATGAATAAAAATAGACTTGTTACTATTTTGGCATCAGCGTGAGTTTTGATATTAGTATTACTTTATGATTTTCTGACTGATTTATATGTCACAAGGTCGTTTCACTAATTAATGAAGTATTATTTACCAATATTTATTTACCATTAAAAATACTTTTTAAATATTTTTACAAAATTGATTTACTAATTTTCTCGTTTTTACTTCAATCTCGAATTTATACTTTATTGCAGGAAAATTTTATAATTATAGTACAATGGCAGTGACCCTCTAAGTAAAATTTAGTTCCATAATTAGAAATATACAAAATTAGTTTTTCTTTTCCCAAATAACTTTTAGTAGGTATTTCTGAGTACAAATATATTTATTTATATTATGATCCTGAACAGATGGTACTCGACACTTAGTCCAAGGCAGCTAATCAGATGTTTATTATTGCGTTTTTATTTTTTATTATAATGGAGAATCTAAACATTTCGCACGAGCTTGAACCACTTGAACTGTTTTCCTAATTCAAGTAAATGGGGTTTTAACCTGTCAGTGAAGTAGTGCAATTATTCCATAAATTTTAGGGATAGATAAGGTATTGGGCCAAAAAACTACCTGAAAATAGTAAACTGGGCCAAAGGCAAATTCAGATCCATCCTACAATCTAGATCTCTAATTTTTGAGTTGGAGCCGCTGCAGGGATTTTTTTAATGAATGAACAAGGGCGAAGATCTCTTCTTTCAAGATCTGTGATTTTTTGTTTTAAATTTGCCTTTGGCCGAGTTTACCGTCACCCAAATTTAAAACTTTTAAAATCTGAGTAAAAGTTATCATATCCCATTGGATTATTGCTGTTGCTGCAGAAACCGTTGAGCCATCAGGAGTGAAATTATCATGCTGACAAAAATAATATTGCATGAGGCAATCCACACCGAGTGACAAGTCAAACGTGGATGATTTCGAAGTGGAAACTTGCAATAAATAAAATTGTTGAACAAATAATACTTGTTCACTAAATTTTTTTTTGCAAACTTTACATGTTTCGCACGAAGCGCATCTTCAGGATCTATAGGATTTATTACCCTAGATCCTAGAACAGTTATTAACCTGGAACATCGCTGGTTTCCATGCCATGGCCATGCGTCCTTTACTATGTCTTAGCAGTTGGTTTGCTATCAGGTTGAAGAATAAGTAAGTATAACAACTGTCCACTAAAGCTGCATCCTGTAATATAGCTGCCAAAAAGTCGATGAGAGAGCTTGATGTCTATCCGAAAGTGTGCTGGCAATGGAGGTTTGATTTTTGTTGTTTGGCAGCACCTAAACTGCAACCGTTTGTTTTCAATCGATAATTTAAAAACGTTTTTCGAAAGATGCTCTCGTTATCGAATTGCCTGAGATGGGACCGATGCACCATTGGCTAGTGATTCGCGAATTAGAACAATGGAAAGTTCCTTATGCAACTCTTTACAAACCACTCCCTCTCATCAGTCACATCCATGAGTAATTTTTTCCCACCAATTAGTTGAGTTTAGATCAGCTGGGTGGGGGAACCAGGTCATTGCTTCGTTTGCCGTTTCATTTTCAATATTAGAAATTTGAAGTAAAATTTTAAATTGGAATTGATTTGTTTAATTTTGGATTTTGTTTTTTGATATTTAAGAATTTGGTAAGGAAGTTAAGGAAATATTTTACTTTATTCCCCCCCCCCCCCAATTATACTGCAGTATATACAGGGTGGCGCGCGGCAGACGCATGGATTTGAAATGGAATAAAATACAGACTACCTATTACAAAATGACCAAATTTTTTATCTTTTCCTGTTTCATTAACATGGGAAATTTAAGTTCACACGGTTTTGAACAAGGTAGCGTCCAAATGGCGCCCCTCACACTCCTAATGCTGAGTAGTGCACTCTTCAGTGGATGTGTCAATAAAGAAAATATGCGGTATTGGAGAGATACGAATCCCAAGGAGCTCCATCAGAAACCCATGCACTCCGACAGGGTGTCTAGGACTGTTCGTCGCGGCCGTTTCGCCGCAAGGATTATTAGGCGCTAGACCTATTAGCCGCGATCCTTTTCGATGCAAGACCTATTAGACGCAAACCTTTTCGACGCAAGATGAAAAGTTAAAAAAATATAAGATAGTTTAAAATCATAATATGGAACTAGAAACCGTTCTATTCTGAAATACATCTACAAGGCTCCTATGACATTTCGCTACCATTTCTACTTTCTTGTAAACTTACATGATTTATATCATTTGCTTACATAATTCATTCATTTTACGGTAGATTCGTGATTTGCCATGTTTGCGCCAGCCAAAACTGATCTTACGCTACCCTGCGCTCCGCTCCGGGCCGTTTTGGCTGGCGCTTAACTCACTAAAAACATGCCTGAAGTCAATCCACCTCGACTGGAAGGCTCCACCTCGACTCGGAAGCCCAACCTCGACTGGGTAGCCTGCAATATTCCCTAAAATAACTATTTAAATCGCTTTGCGACGAACTGGCTGAGGAGAATTGATTTTATAGCCAACAGTCCTGCGACGAATTGTCCATGCGACCAATACATTTTGGGTCAAAATGGTTTTGCGACGAAACGCTCGCGACAAATTATCCCATTCCCGACAGGGTGACAGTATGGTGTGCTACTATATTTCAAGAATTGGGATCATTGGCCCTTACTTTTTTACAGCGGTTACAGTCACTTCTGCACGTTATCCAAGATTTTTTTGCCTCAGTTGGAAGGGATGGAGCTGGAAGACGTCTAGTTTCATCAGAACAGCGCTAAAGCCCACACAGCAAGAGTTTGAGTACACTTTTTGCGAGGGAAATTCTCGAAGCGCCTTACCTCCCCAAGAAGCGATTTGAACTAGCAAACGCGCTCTCCTGATCTGGGCCCTTGTGATTTTCTCCTGTGAAGATATATAAAATCCTTGGTTTATAACGATCTTCCCAGGACCCTGAAAGCCCTCAAGCACAACATTCAACTAAAATCTACAAATCACCAAAATTACTGTGGCAATGATTCAAAGAGGGCAGGAAAACTTCAGAAAAAGGTTTAGTCAGTGTTTAGAGTGTGAGGGGCGCCATTTGGACGATAACTAGTTCAAAACCGTATAAACTTAAATTTCCCATGTTCATGAAACAGAAAATAATTTAATAATGGGAATAGCCCCATTTGGTGTAGCTGTTTTGATACGGGTCCAGTTCGGCGCAGGCCCGATTCGGTGCGAGTACAATTCAGCGCATTACAAATCATTACATGCATTTGATCTTATTCTAATTTAATTAAAATAATAATTAGGTATTAAATAAATAAATAAAAAACAATAATTTTAAATTCCAAGCAACAAGTTGCTCATAATCTACATCTTGACGTGTTTGAATTTTCTTTAACCCAAAATAGAAAAAAAACAAATAGTTTGTACTCGCGCCGGATTATTCTTGCACCGAACCGGTGTGTCGAAACGGCTGCGGCGAAACAGCTGTGCCGAATAGGACCCGACGCGTTTATGTAGTATTTTATTGTCGAGGAAGAGTTTGAGGGTAGTGATTTTCGGATAGGCTGAATTTGATTTAAAGTCAATAATTAAGCTATATAATACAAAGCTATAATCAAATTAATTTGGATCTACCATGTTCAACTTGGGGGTTCAGCTGCTGAACAAATTGGAAATTGGAGAAATACGGTCTACGACGTCGGCGCGACCGATTCGGCGCGAGGACGGTTCGGTACGAAGACGGTTCGGCGCGAGAATAAAATATTTGAAAAAAAGAAAGAAAAAGAAAAAAAATTTGAAACAATTTAAACATTAATAGTTAAATAATATAAATAATAAATTTATTAAAACTAAACAAAAAATATTTTATTCTCGCGCCGAACTGTCTTCGCGCCGAACCGTCCTCACCCTGGGTTTGTGTAATAAAGAAATAAATATTAGGATATGAAAATGTCGTATATTAAATATTAGAAATTATGTTACACTCTTAACTCATAGATTTGGATACAAGCAACTGTTAGCGTAATCATTTGTGGTAAAATATCACTGACATGTAAATCCTGCATTTCGTACCACTTACCTGTCGACTTTTGCAAAATATGAACCTTGTAAGTTCCTTTATTAGGTTCCCCATCATGTACGATATTAGCAATTAAATCGTAAGTCGTACTTTTATGTTTTGCTTTTACTTCCGGTGTCAACAATTCGGCAAAGTCGACATTCCTGAAACAGTTAAATTAAAATTTTCAATTCTGTATGAAACCGTAACTTACTTGACAGGAAAATTCACAATCGTTGGATTTTTTTCCAAAAAGAAAGTATTTTTTGTAAACCTCTTGATGTACAAAATTAAATATGGGGGTAGCCTGGTAATTTCAAATCTCTTCATTAAATTTTCTTTGTAGGTCCTGTATTCCCGCTCCGTTTTACCATTAAATTTAGTCAACAGCTGATACAAATTCACTTGAGGAATAATTTTTTCGCTCAATTCGTCCATGAAAAGAGGTTGTGGTGGCAAATCACATGTCAGATATAAAAACGGCGATTCTGTCAAGACTTCCTGATACTCGGGTGTAGTAAGTAAGTGCCGTTTTTGTTTATCATCCAACTCGGTTGGAGGAATTTTACGAGTGTAGATGTTCATAGAGCCCAAAAATGATTTGTGAATAATAGAACTGTTAGGTTTCTTTGTGCCATTCAAAGTTCTATGTAGGGCGTTCAAAAACCAAGACAGAAAATCGATTGGGTCTCCTAAAAAATTGTTAATACCAATTATTACTCAAAAACAAAATACGACTTACCTTGTTGGGTAAATTGAAATTGTTTCCTGCTCCACAATACAACGGCTTGTAACATTTCGTGGGGAGATACATGTACTTTAAAATTTCGAGGATTCCACAACTTTCTCATCAGTTCACCAAATCTTTGCACCAAGGTATATGCAGAATCACCTGGAGGCCTCTTAACCTTGCTATAATTTTCTTCCCTCAGAAAATAATCACGTAATGATGCAACATGTGATAGTGCCTACACAAAAAAATTGTGATTCAAGTTACATTAATCCTGTTATTTATTGTTACGAAATACCAATATTTTCAATTTGGTAAAAATCAAAGTTTTACCTGCAGAATAACATTGCAATAGTCATTAGCTTTAATATTATTAAGACCGACAATGCCAGGCATATAAAGAGATCCATCAATAGCTCTCGACATTTTAGTGCTGGCATCCAAACTTTGAATATGACTCTCTGTGAAGGTTGGATTTAAAACATATTTGATATCGTCCAGAGAAGAATCGATAATTTCATAATTATCAGGTAAGCAATAAAACTTCAAAGTGTTCAAGTTGAGGTAAACATGGTGACTTTCGGCTACCGAGTGAGTGTAAGCGTGGGTATTGGTACCTCGACCCTGAAAATATTTTCCACACACCAAACATGCATAAACGTTGATCCGCGTTAACGACACCGAACATAACTTTTCAAAATCGAAATCCAAATACTGTCGATTAATTGTGTCCAAGTAGGGGCAGAGACGGTTTGTTTGTCCTAATAAAAATCAATATGAGAGTATTGTATTTATTGCAAAATTTACAATTTACGTACCTGATTGTGAAGTCTTCGTCTTGGGTTCAACTTCGCCTAAAAAATAACAAATTAGTGCAAGCTGAAAATAACCGAAGGTAGTCCATGTAGGTACCTAAACTGGTAGACACTTCAATTTTTGGTTTCTTATTTGGCGGTTCTCCATTTTTATTCATTGTAAATAATTAAATCAAAATTTACTTTAAACCTTAGAATATCTCTAAACAAACAAAACCTCGCGTACGTCAAACGTAAAGTTAGGTTATGTCATGGAGTAAGCAGTGGCGTCGCTAATGTGTGGGCTAGGTGTAAAGTTGTAATCATAAATATGCGAAAAGAGATATTGGTAAAAATAAAGAGTGAGTTTTTAAGGCGTCATGCCAAAATCTGCTTTGAGAATTTGATTGATCGAGTCATATCAGAGGAATTCTCATTGGTCCAAGAAACTTCAAACGAATTCTTATATTCAGAAAAATTTCAAAATATAGGAAGTACTTTTAATAGTAACTAGCAGGAGATAATTATGGCCTATTGATATGGAACTCGACTGATGCGCAACGTGCAAATTGAATCAATCAGGTGTGTTACAGATAGAAGGAAGGATTATATATTATTTATATTATCTGAACTGATATTCAGTTGTTTTAACGTTAAGTACTTCATGTATGTGTAATTATATTTGATGGGATAACTTGATGGGTTCTACTTACTCTGGAGTTTTGGCAAGTTGGGGCAAGTGGAACCTACAGCCAGTGCCGTAACTAGAACTTTTGGCGCCTATGGCCAACTATGAAAAATGCGCCTTAACGGAAAGGGGGGAAAGGGGAGGAGTCCGGGGTTTCCCCGGAATTTTTTTTTTGAATGTGGTGCTAAATGGCGAAATTTTTATTGAATAAAGAGGAAATATTTTTTATAATTTGAACTTTTGAATTTCGGCGCCTTTATTTAAATGGTACCTTTATTCAAATGGCGCCTCTGGCGCCTATATCCTATATTAAATACAATATTTGTAATTTGACCTTTTAAATTTCGGCGCCTTTATTCAATGGCGCCTATGGCGGGGGCCATATTGGCCATACCCTAGTTACGGCACGGCCTACAGCATAAGGGTAAGTAAAGAATAGACGCTTAAGTCTGATTTATATGCCCGATTTCTTCACCTTGAGATATCTATCGGATAAGTATAAAAATTTGAATTACGGTTGTTTGATTGGTTATCCGTATAGTTTTACTTATCCGATAGATATCTCAAGGTGAAGAAATCGGGCATAAGTCAGACACGGTACTAACCAGATAATCTGTCTTGAAAATCTTTCATAAAATGAAGAGGTTAGCCGAAACCCATCCTGGATTGTAGCACTAGTGTGTATTTAGCTGACCTTTTTGAATATAATTTCTAAAGACTTGATATTCTTATCTTTGATAGGCATTTTTAGATTTTTTTATATTTGTTTCACCTTTCTGTTTGCTTGAATGAATACGGCAAAACTTAGAAAGTCAAATTTTACCCAGTTCGAGATTTCCAATCGAGCTGAAATTTTCCACATGGATTCGTTCTCGATGACAATACTCTTTGCAAAAAAAAAATTTCAAATTTTCACATTTTCCGAGAACAAAAGTGAAAAAATTTAATTTTTAGGGTTCATTTTCAATAATTAAATTTTTAATCTTTTGTAAAATCGAGTATCGTAAATTATAAAGAATTTAGTTTAGTGAAAAACTTGTTTTTACGGGTTCATTTTTTTTACACCTCAATTGGTAATTTAGAGAAATTTTGCAAGAAAATATAGTAAATAAGTACTTAAATTGTCCCCTCACATAAGTCACCTCCTACAACCGATTAATTTATGATTCCTCAGCCTAGCACCTACTTGGAAATGATGTAGTCATCACATGGAACGCAAGGATTTACGGTATCGATTACTGATAATTTTGAGATGACTCCGATTACACAGATTAAACCGTAGATGAGTATGCATCAAAAGATTAAGAAGCACCTGGGGGTATTCCATACCCCACACACCCCCCGGTTTCAAAAATTGATCATTTATGTTCATGATCTCTGATCAACGTTATTAAGTACTAGCAAAGTTACTAGAAACCTTTGACTGGAGTGACAACATAAATTTTTGAACATCTTACCTATATGAATTTTCATTACCTATATTTTAGGAAGTTGTCTCAGGTTTCTCTTTATTTCAAACTAAAAGAGAATTGCTGCGAAGAAAAACCTAAGGAATTTCTCAAAAATTAAACGAAATAGAACATTTGAAATCCTAGGAAATCCGAGTAAATGTAAAAATTCAAGGAAATTTGTGGAAATCCAAGAAAATCCGAGAAAATCTTATGAAATTCAAAGAAGTTTTGGAAAATTAAGAAATCGTAAGAATACGCTAGCTGGACAGCTATGGTGTCGCCACCTAGGCCGTGATTTTGTGCATAAATTAGGTGAGAATCTGGTCATAATGGACTAGAAGATGGCGAGGCGTACGCTTTTTTTGGGATATCCAACCAATAACGCTAGTCAGACAGCTATGGTGCCGCCGCCTAGGCGGTGATTTTGTGCATAAATTAGGTGAGAATCTGGCCATAATTGATAAATGGCGCGGCGTACGCTGTTTTGGGATATCCAACTAGCGTATACATCGACTTTTTTTTGCTTTTTCAACTTTTTCGAAAGAAAATCTTGAGGCTATCCAGAAAGAAATCCGGAACAATCATTTCATAATCTAGTGTACAAAAATTTGCCCTGTGTCATCATTGGTAGCTTTCACCTTCAAAGTCAGATGTAAAAAATTGCAAATTTTTTTTCAGTGCCTACGCTACGGACTGACTATTACCTGTTACGTTGGCATTAGTAAAATTACAACTACGTTCTTTGGATAATCAATTGTGTGCAATTACTACATCTACCACATGTGGAAAGCCGTCATTGAGATGGATTATACTTATACTTTACTTTTATACTATACTTTTTATTATATTATTTATACTATACTTTTATTTTAGATTATACTATACTATAGATTATACTATTATAAAATTGATTATACTATAGATTATACTATACTTTTTAGTGATTCAGTGGCGGATCAGTGATATTTACAATCTGTTTAAGAAAAAACAAACATTAAGTAAATCATTTGAAATTATATAAGGAAAGTCCTTCTAGTAAGTAGATATAAATATGTCGTATATAGTAGTATGTACATTTCTTCCCCCCCCCCCCTATTTCGAATTTTGAATCCAAAATTATCTAAATTGTTTGTATCTATTTCTACTTTCATTATTTTCGTTCGTATCCATTTTGTTTTCAAAACAATTAAAAATATCTAATAACGGCTTTGTGACAGTTACCCCCCCCCTTCCCCATATATTTTTGTTTGTACTCTACCGAATTTTCATCCTCATAGTCACGATACACTTATTACCGGTATGCTCAGTAAGAACTTAAAACTCGTTCGTTCTGCGCAATTACGTCACGTTGGAGACACGTTGTGGTTGGCGGTTAGAACAAAAACGGTCAAGCGTCTCAGCCAATTAACGCTATATAATTTAGACGTCAATTCAAAAACAAATTCAACAAACGGTAATGTAAACACGAAACTCTAACCTCATTTCTAAACGTCAACGGCTAGGATCGGTTTACGTCACCGCAGTATAGATGTCGCTACCGTCTCGCAGCCAAGATCAGATCTGCCGCGAGACGCTCGTGTTGAAGCACGTAGTACATAATGTTTCGAATTTGACATTTCTGCCTCCAAGCTGACCTCACATAGTGCGAAAAGGATAGAGCTACCTGCGCATGAGCATACCGGTAATAAGTGTATCGTGCTCATAGTAACATCTCAGATTAAAATGATTAAAAAATTAAAATTAAAATTGGTTGGCTTAGACACACTACAAACAGTGAAAACTAATTACATGTAGTGTGTATTAAGGGAAGCCCACAGATGTATGTTGGACTTTTTAGATCACAGCAGTATATTCGGCGCGACCAGGAGTTGAACCGCGGTTACCCGCTTCACAGTCGGTCAATGTAGGCTCTAGACCATACTGCTGGTCGGCATTAACCAAAGATGGGAATTTTTGAAACACTATATTATCAAAAACAAAATGGGTACAAGCGAAAATAAAAAAGATAAATAAAAAAGACCTAAGATTCTCTATTATTGTAAATCTTGGTTTTGTGTTCATATTATTTCTAATCAAATTTGTAAACTTATGTAAACTTACGTAAATAACTCTTTGGGAGCTTCTACCCCACGTAAGTGGCTTTATAGTATTTTTATAAATAAACAATAAATAAAATATTTAATATATAAAATAAATTTAGAATATAAAATATACAATAAAAAATAAAATACTACAATCCAAAATATAAAAGTTACAAACAGTTTATAATGTTCTTAATCCAAATTTTGAAATGGATCGAGAATTTTGAAATATTCCTTTTTGGGAATTTTTGAAACACTATATTATCAAAAACAAAATGGGTACAAGCGAAAATAAAAAAGATGCAAACGAGGTATAAACTATTTAGAATATTTTAAATTCAAAATGGCGAAGGAAACTGCAATTTTGCCAATCCTGTTGAATATTTCTATAATTGAAGAGCTTAGTGGAAAAAGTCGATAACGCAGTTTTTTTGAAATTTTGAGGTAAGAACAGTGGCGGAACTACCGGGGTGCGGTGGGTGCGACGCACGCGGGTCCCCGGCTAAAGGGGCCCCCAGTTGGGAATTGATATCCCGCTATAATATCTGCCTTTGCCTGGCATTCTTAGAAAAGAGAAAATTTAGAATATTCTAGAAAATCTTAGGATAGCCAATCAATAGCCAAGGAAATCTCAGAAACCTGAAAAAGGAAATAAAAAAATTATTCTATGAATTTTCCTAAGATTTCCTTGGGAAGAAAATAGTATTCTAAAGTTTTACTAAGATACCCTAAAATTTGCTTGGATTTCTTTTCACTTTCGTATATCACGATTTTTCCTTCGGTTTTCCAGTTAGTACAAAACTAAGGTGAAATCGACGGAAAAATTGTGTGTACTAGTGAAGGGAAATCTGAAGAAATTCTGTAAAATTCCAAGACATCTCAAGAAACAGATTCTTAGAAAATTTGTAGAAATATTGAAAATCTCAAGAAATCCGTAGAAATTTCAAGAAAATCTCAGGAAACTCGAGAAAATTTTAGTAAATAGAAAATCGAGAGAAATGCAGAAAATTCGACAAAATCTTTGAATATTATACGAAATGGAAAATTCTAAGGTATCTTAAGTTATCTGAAAAAATCCAGAAAATTTTAAAGCCAATGAAATCTCAGAATTCCAGATTTCGTTTAATTTCCGCTGATTTCCTTTTAGTTTTGCATATGACAATTTCTCTATCATTTTTCTACTTGGTAAAAAAAAGAACGGGAAATTTGAAGAAATCCGGAAAAATTTTAAGAAATCCAAAAAATCTCATTCATTTTACAATCTTAGGATATGTAGAAAATTAAAGGAAATAGAAAATTCTAGAAAATCTTTAAAAAATATCCAAAAAAATTTCTTAAAAATCTTAAGATTTTCAGAATTTTTTGAAAATTGTGAAAAACACAGAAAATTCTAGGATATTTTAAGAAATCTAGACAATGTTAGAAAAATCAAGGAAATCTCAGAAAATTGAAAAATGGAAAAACTCATCTAAATATTATTTTTTCACAAGAATTAAGGTATAATTTTCAAATTTTAATAAAATTAAATAGGGGGGGGGGTAGTTACTCGTCTTTATATCCGCTTTTATTTGGAAGGAATTCCTTGGAAATCACTAGAATTGCATGAAAATCTTCGGAATTCCGAGTTTTGTATACAAAATTGCTTTTGTCTTTTATAAAAGCAGGGCATCGTTAACAACTTCGCACACGGGTCCCTCACCTGCTTGTTACGCCACTGGGTAAGAACATAGTGATATTCAACTATCTTTTCTCTACAAATTGGTATAAATATCATGTCGGAAAAGTATCGTTGAGTCGGTAATATTTTACCCAACCAGCTTTGGTGTCATGTTGTTCTCAGCAGAAAAAGTCGGGAGTCATTAAGTGGACGTCATAAGGTCAAGATGTAGCCGCTTGATGGTTCCACCCTCCAAGGGTGTAGAGTAAGTTATAGATTTAAGTATGTAAATAGTTTTTAGCATTAGTTAATGTTCTTATTCAATAAATAGTTTATTTTGATACACCCGTGTTTACAATTAAATCAATACCAAATTAACCCTAGTCAATTTAGCTCTAAGCCCCTGAACTACACAACCCCAGTCACGAGTACCAAAATATACGTGACAATAATAGATGGGCGAGAAACGACGGAGAGAAAGCAAATACTTTTGCAAAACATTTAGTGAATACATTCCAACCAAATCCTTCACCTATAGTAGCTAATGACAACGAAATACAAGAATACTTAGAGACTCCGTTTCAAATGGATTTACCAAGTAAAAAGTTCAGGAGGGGCAAAGTGGCCAGAGTCTTTAACAAAGAAATAAATCCAAATAAAGCACCAGGCTTTGATCTTATCACTGGTCGAATCCTACAGGAGGTAAGCTGTAAGTGCATCAAAGCACTCACTCAAATTTTTAATTCCGTTATCAGAATCAATCATTTTCCTAGGCAATGGAAGGTCGCCCAAATAGTTATGATTCTTAAACCTTGTAAAAAAGTCGATGATGTTAAATTATACAGGCCAATAAGCTTCTTACCTGTGCTGGCTAAAGTTCTCGAGAAGCTCCTACTGCAAAGATTACGACCCATAATAAAAGAAAGAAAACTGATTCCTAACCATCAATTTGGATTCCGAAACAAGCACGGAACCATCAAACAAGTGCACAGATTGGTCAGAAAAGAAACAACACGATTTCGCTCAGCGGCTTTTCTTGACATCAGCCAGGCCTTCGACAAGGTGTGGCACAACGGATTGTTTTACAAACTGAAGAAAAATCTTTCTTACCACCATTATCTAATCCTTAAATCATATCTAACCGATAGACATTTCTTCGTTAAACATGAATCTGAAATAACTGATCTTCACCCTATCCAGTCAGGAGTGCCACAAGGAAGTATGCTGGGTCCCATCCTATACTTGCTGTACACACTTGACCTACCAACATCAAGCTCAACTACAGTAGCGACATTTGCAGATGATATTGCAATACTATCATCTCACGAAGATTCGGCAACAGCATCTAAAAATCTGCAAGAAAACTTAAACTTGATCCAGAAGTGGCTTGAAAAGTGGCGTATTATGGCTAACGAGACCAAATCGGTGCATGTGACCTTCACCATGAGAAGAGATACTTGTCCCCCTGTCAAACTAAATAATTGCATATTACCACAAGCAACGGATACTAAGTACCTCGGCATTCACCTTGACAGAAAACTAACTTGGCGGAAACACATATTTAGTAAACGCAAACAGTTTGGAATAAAATTCAGCCAGATGTATTGGATCATAGGCCGAAAGTCACAACTCTCTCTTGAAAATAAACTACTGCTCTATAAGGCAATAATTAAACCAATCTGGACTTACGGCAGCCAACTATGGGGCTCGGCAGCTGAATCAAATCTAGAAATTCTCCAACGATTTCAAAATAAGGTGTTACGGACCATCGTTGATGCACCTCGGTACATACCGAATAATGTTATACTACGCGATATTCCTATTGCTTCGGTTAGGGAAGAAATCAAGAGGTTTAGTGTAAATTACCGCGAGAGACTCACAGTGCACCCGAACATTTTTGCCAACAAACTAATAGTGCCTAGTGATGAAGTGCGCAGACTAAAAAGGTTTAGACCCACAGACCTCATGAACAGATTTTGACTCTAATCTAAAGAAACTTTAAGTTTTAATTAATTATTGTAACTCGGTGCCTAATCACATATTTATAGTACACGCATAGCTATAATTAGTTAATTTAGAATATGCAGTGTTCACTGGAACACTTTCTTTTCTTTCATTAAAATAAGCTTGTTATCTTGTGATAGATTGCTGTATCAAGGAGTTAAATAAAAAAAAAACTTTTTGTTATTTAAAAGGTATTTCATTCTGATTTCCACAAAAATTCCAACCATGCTTATACAACTTTTTTGGGTTATTCTTCGTCTTTCTTCTTCTTTGTCAGCCTTTCTCGGTCCACTCCTGGACATAAGCCTTTCCTAATCTTCTCCAAACCTCTCTCTTCTTCGCCTTCCATAATCACTGAACCTTCCACATTCTTATCATCGTCGAGTCATCTCTTCTGGGGTCTACCTCTGCTCCTTTATTTTTCTATTATTTTTTTCTGTCTACCGGTTGTAGTCCTGCCTCGCCACGTGTCCGACACAACTCCATTTCAGACGTGCCACACGCTCCATTACGTCCACAACTCCAATTTTTTTTCTTTTACTTTCTTTTTTTCTTTTCTTGTCTTTTTATTTTGTCTCGTAAACTCGTAAACGAAAATATAAAAATATTTTAAAAACAAAATGAGCACAAAAAATGAGTAAGTACAAAATGACTACAATGAGTACAAAGAAATTCGAAATGGGGAGGAGGAAGCTGGCGAAATAAACCTGAAAATACAATACAGTGGAAAATTACTATTTAAAAAATCCAAAAAAGACATTAAGTAATTTTCATTTGGTAGGGTAGGATTAAAAATAGTATTTCTTCTTTTCCTTCACTTCACGAGATACGTAATTATGTCTGTTCCAGCACCCCTCTTTTTCTCGGCCGTTCTACTTTTCTTTTCTTCGTGGTTTATAAAAAATATTTTTGAAAAAATTTACTAAAAATTAAAAATTTGTAATGCGATATAAGGCCCTACTTCACGGTTATTTCTGATCTTCAGTCTCATATAACGAAGAGAGTAAAGAAAAATATAGGAAATTAATGACTAAAATATTAAAAACTGACAAAAATGACTTACCAAAGGAGTACTGTTCATAAAAAAGGAGGACAATCCTCCTTAAAGAAGGATTACCTTATTAGTTTATTACTTTATCCATGTTACTTTTATTATCTTTGGAATGGATTACTGGTGCTCGTCGTCTAAAGATTATTTGTTGTTCATTGTTAATCAAGTAAAAAGTCCAAACATTTGTGGTCCAAAATTACAGAAAGTTGTGGGAAAATAAGAACATTTATCATTTTTCAGACATTTTCTATTAAAACTTTCAAAGCATTGTACAAAACGTTTGGAACGTCCAATAAGGCTTTTGTGTATCACATCTTTTACTCTACACGATTATTCAGAACATATAAAGTAAATGCACATAAAAATATTTTTTTTCTGAATACTTTACTTATATTTTCATTATTAGAATCATCATTGTTTAAGCAACTAAAACTACGTTTTTAGATTGATTTCCTGTGTAAATAATAGCAGTGCTGCTGACCTCTTCTGTTAAATCAGTGGCTACATTTTCTGATTTCCCGGGATCCAAGAGGAAGAGTTGGTCTAAAATTATTTTGAACAAACTCTTCAAAGTCACCACTAGGGCAAAAATCTTCGGAACAATACGTGCGCAATGATCTAAACGAGTTTAACTGAAATCAAAAGATACAAAATTGTAACAAAAAATAGTCTTTTACTTATTATTTACCTGTTCATGAGATATTTCGATGGGATCCTCAAATACAATCCAAATAACGCATTCTAAACACGGAGGCGTTGTTAACGATCCCTGATACGTCCAGTATCCACTAAATTGAGGTATGAAACTTCCAGGATCCACCGGCAGATTTAATTTGGTGAATTTATCTTTATAATGCACGTGCTTAAGTTCGGCTACTATTTTGCCCAATTCGTAATGCGATCTTCCAACCTTAAAGTAAATAGCACAATGTTAGGACTTCAACTTACTTACAAGGGAGAGATCCCCGATCTCCCTTACCAATTTGGACAAATTTTGGATTTTCGTTTAAAGTTTTAATATTTGCAAGGTCAAAGTTGTTGGTGATACCGGGGATTCTTTCCTTATTAGTTTGATTGTTGCCGCACATTGCAATAAATAGTTACAATTAAACTGAAAGATCATAAGAAACTTACTGAATGTATAGGTAGGATAAATTGTAGGAGAGTAGAAGTACTTTTATGTCCACATTGAGCGGGGGTCCAGGGGTCCTTTCGCGGGAAATTTTGAAAAATTTGAGTTTCGGGGGGTTTGCAACCCCCAGCGAGCGTTCTCGGATACTGAAATAATTTGATAATAGATTCAAGAAATATATCAGTACCCGCGTGCAATGTGCGGCGGTCGTAAATTAACCCTCAAATTTAAGCTTCTTTCCGTATTATTTTGGAAATATCAGGTTAGTTCGCACAAACCTTTAAAAAAGTTCCTAACACGCACAATCCATCCGGATGTTGGCAAGCTTCTTCAAATGAGCCGTATTTTGAATTGAAATGTACCAGATGTAACTGAAAAATAAAGTACCGCATTATGTATTTGGTTTAACGGAAAATATTTTGGACTTACTTCACCTGCATATTGCTTTCCATTCACCGTGTGCTCTGATCCCTTGTTGTTTGTCGCACCCCAGTGACAGTGAAACTGTTGTAAAATATACTTTTCCTCCAATGGTCCACCAAATAATTCTGTAAAATAATAAATTAATTATTATTTAAAGTATAAAAATTATCGGAGGGTCGCTGCCTGAGGAATTGGTTGTCTCTGTTTTTTTAAATTAATAACAAAGTGTTTTTAACCTTAAGGTCATACGCAAATTTACATGTTAGGTCATATTTAATTGTTGGGATAATTTATACTCCCCAAATTAGAAAATGTTAACTTAAATTTAAAAAATTTACTGCTAAAAGTTATTTCTCAAATCTTAGGAAAGATCGGATATTTTATTGAGATTCAGAATATTCATAGAAGATAATATCGTTATCATTATTTACAAACATTCTTTTATTTTACTAATCAATCATATTAAAGTAAAATGTATAATTATGTGTTTAAATAGTTTTCCATCTTCTTATCATTTTAATTATAATTAGCAAGCTTGTTTCAAAATGTTTATTATGGTGGCTTATGTACACAATCCTTCATAATTTTTTATTTTTTTTTAGATTTTAGTTTAAACAGCTTGAAATAGCAAAATAGTTTTTACTTGTTATAAAATTTATTGAAATATCTTCCAACCAAATCAAATTAAATTATCATGATTATTTTATACTATAAGTTTTCAAGATTGACTATGAATAAATGCAGGGCTCCTACCTGGCTAGTCAAATATATGACGTCTGAAGTCCAAGGATACTGCTAGCAAAAACTGTGGTATTCGCGAAGATTCTAGGTTTTCATTAGGTAAAAAGCAAAGACGAGATTCGATCTTTTGGCTTTCTGGTTGAGGATTCGATGAGGGATTCTAGATGAGATGAGTTGAGAGATCGATACCAATGTACTTGTTTTCTAAATTATAACTATATCTTTGTCAAAATCAAACAACTAAGATAGTCCAGTCAACTTAACAAGCTAAATATTATGTGGGGGAGGCCTAGATAAGCTTAACTTCGAATTGTCGATCGAAATTTCCTTGTGGATTTTCCGCCATCTTGAAAAATGGGTTAAATTCAGTTTTTTCATAATAACTCGGTTCTCCGTTGAGATACAAAAATTTTTACGCAATACTTTTTTGTTGATTTTGTTTTTTTTGTTTTTTTTTGTTGATTGAAATAAATTAATAAACCAGCCAAATTATGAATCAAACATATAAGGTTTATTGAACAAATAATTTTTAAGTAGTAAAAAATAATAACCAAAGGCGGTCATTTAAAAAAATATTTTTCGTTGTTTTGACGATCCTAGCTGGAGAAGTTCCTCAACGGTAGGTCTTCGAGTCGTGAAGACTCTTGAACTAAAGGAAATGATGCTGTGACGGTTGAATCGTGGCCGTCGTTGAGTAGCATGTCGACTCTGGCAACGTTGTTGCATGTTTGTCCACTCCAATGCAAACAAATAACGGAGCAACTGATTCCTGCTTTCCTGCACCCACAAGCAGCCCCACACTTTCCTTTACATTTGCACGATATTAGTTTCAAAAGCTCAGGTTGACCGGGTTCGGCTGTGGTCTGTGGTGCAAATTGGTTCGAGCCCGTAATCGGTCTGTCGCCAACCTCATTCCTGAGGATTAGGATCCCCCTAAATTTAGAGGGAAAACCTCTAAGTTGGCAACCCTGGCTACAAAAAGGAGCAGATGTTCCGGCATGAACACAAAAAAGGGCCTTTTATACCTGGGCCAAACGTTCTATGGCGGGACGAACATTGTAGCCTCGGGCGCGCTGCAGTCAACTTTGTGCCGCGCTAGACGTTGTAATTTTAGTCAAAAATAAAAAATCAAATTGGTAGGTCTAAATACGCTCTACAAGTTTGATACTAAACATTTTTTCGATATCTTTCACGAGAAAAAAGAAAATAGCAAAAAGCAAATTTTACTCCCCAAATTTATGGTTTTCTCGATCAATATCTCAATAACTGTGGAAGATAGGTAAAAAATGTAAAGTACCTTAATTATAGATTGTGAAAAAAGCAACAAAAAAGTATTGCATAAAAATTTTCGTATCTCAACGCAGAACCGAGTTATTATGAAAAAACTGAATTTAACCCTTTTTCAAGATGGCGGAAAATCCACAAAGAAATTTCGGTCGACAATTCGAAATTAAGCTTTTCTAGGCCCCCCCACGTAATATCAAAAATTTAACTTGTTAAGTTCATATGCTTATCTGCCCCTTTGTTTCCTACATAATGACTGGACTAAGAGTTTTATTGATAAAGAGAATTATGTATTCTGGTATTAAACGATATGGTATTTTAGGTTGATAGCCATATGATGCTTTGAGCTCTGGATGTTTGGGTTAAACGCTTGTAGTAGGGTTATTGGCAAAATTTTATTTTAAAGTTTAAGTTCAATCAGTCTTTTTAGAACCAAAACCAAAGAATCTACTAATATTTCTGCTTTAGCTTCCCATTGTCTTTACTATGCACTTATAGTTTACTCTCTTATAGAAATATTTTAGCCTTTAGCGTTCAACAGCTGCTTATCGAAAAAAAAGGACGAAAACTTTTTTTGCTCTCTACTGCTACATACCTAATTTAGCAATCCATTTCAATGTGATTAACTTCTTATGCTAACTAGAAAAATCCCTGTTTGCCTTTCAATACTAACTTATTCGTTTCGAAACTACTACTATGAACAAGAACCTACCTCAATTCATCGTGTGACAATTCATCGCGTGCGACAATTTATCGCTTGAGTCAATTCAAAAACAACAAAAATTTCAAAAACTTCCACAAGCTGTGATGGGCGGCGTTAATTATAGATGTAAAACTATTATGCCAACCTTCAAAGGCATTGCTTGTGCGAGGAATATTATCTCGAACAGCTTCATAGTAATTCCATACACCTATTGCAAATAACGGTGGACGCCTCCTGCCTCTTCCATCTGTTCGACCTATCCAGGTGTCTTCAAAATAATTAACTAATCGTATTAAAATCTCTTCGTTTTGATAGTAAAAGTCGCTATCTATTTTAATATCCATCAATCCAAATCCAATCCCTCAATTAATATTTTTTAAATATTCAATTTTTGTCCAATTTCTTAACAATTTTTAATTCAAACTTTAAATAACTAATTAAATAAAATTACTACGCACAATTCAACTAACTTTATTCACAAATCAAATTGAAAATCTTAAATCTGAGATGCAAAATTAATACATTTGACGGGACCTTTCGCAAAAGCGTATGTCTACTTCAGCGGACCTAGCTTAAAGCTAAAAATTGTTGTTCAATTTCGTGCCAACTTAAAAATTGTTGGCGCAAAAAGACGCACATATTCAAATATTTACAACATTTACACCAAAATTATTCACAAAATCAAGTTCTATATACAGTTTTATTAAAAGAAATGTCCAAAATCCCGAAAAAAGAAAAATTATATTAAAATTAAGATTTACAATACAAATTTAAAATCACAAAATTAAAATTCAAATCTCAAAACGGTTCATAAACAAATTAATTTTAAAATTTCAATATTAAAAAAAAAGGATTTCTCAACACAACAATAAAATAAAATTGCAAAAAAAGCAAAAACAAAATAATGAATCTGATTGTAAACGGATAGATTCGCTGAGTTGGTACTAGTGAAAACGAGTAAAATTAAAGAAAAATATTAATCGTTGGAAGTAGACGACCGGGATATTTCAAACGGTATAATTTCAAAGATCGAAAGTGATGCAAGGAGTATCGATGTGGAAAATGAAAAGAAAAAAATAATTTGGTTGACCGAAGGATAAGGACATAAACAAGATATAATTAAGTTGAGTATATGGAACGTAAGAATACTGATGAAACCTAGAAAGATAAACAAAAAGTTGCAAATGAGGATACAAAGATACTAGGTGAAGTAGCAGCGGTAAAATCGAATTTGGACTTCTTCAGTACCAAAACGTCCGTTGGGGAGCTATGTATACGAACACAATTTTATTTTCAAGTCATCTTGCGTGATAAGACACCGCAGTTTGTGACTTGGATTCAGCGGTTTTGTTGCGGTGTTCGGGTTAAGTAAGTGTGACCCTAGCACAAGTTTACTATCAAGCTAGTGACAAGTTTATTTTATCAGCTATTTTTATTTTATTCTTCAATTATTACACAAATTTGTCTGTATATATTTTATTATTTATTTTATACCGGTTTCCTTTTATATAGCATCAAGTTTGCACGATAGAAGATAGTTTTCTAATACTAATTAAACATTTTACATGCAATAACAATTTAACAGCTGACCTAATGATGCCATATATAAAGCGAAACCGGTACAAAATAAATAATAAATTATATACAAGTAAATTTGTATAATTATTGAAGAATAAATATAAGAAACTAATTCTAAAAAAATATTACAAATTGCTCGTAGTCAAGATAAAAAATTAAAAAAGGTGTATTTTTATCATTGGTTGAATCTACTTGCCAGTTTGTCAACTTTTACTTTTATATTTTTCGGTTTTAAACTTAACAATATTAGTAAATTCTAGAGTAAATTCAATAAAATTGTCGATTTCCACCTATTTTCTATTTTCTGTTTAATAAAGTAATAAATCAATTCTAGTACAGTTTTTAATAGTTTTAAAATTAAGAATTTTAATTAGACTAGTTAATTAATTAATATAATTAAAATAGGTAATCAAATAAAATTATTTTTTAATTTTCATTAAAGTTAATGTTTAATTAACTTGTTCAATTGTTTATACGAGTATAGTAAACTTTGAAAATAAAAAATGTTTATGTACTGTTTTTATTAACTGACGCCTATAACAACATTGTATTTTCACATTTAGCGAAGACCGTATCTTTAAATAAATTTGAAAATAGCTCAAACTTTTAAACTGTAATATTCAATAATTTTTGTAAAATTACTTTTAAATTATTTAGATTGTTTTTTTTTTTTTGTCAAATTGTCTTAAAATAAATGAAAATCAGACTTTTTGTCTTTTGAGTTTCACTTAAAGTTTAACTAGAACCCATATTGCCCCTCTACTGATAAATTAAATAAAACAATACCTAGTGTAAATTTCTATTACCTGAACGTTTTCCATTCACGTCTACTCTCCAACCACACCCCGTATTAGTGATTGTTTCACTATTTTCTGAATTGTATTTCCACGTTAATCTTTTGATTGGATGTAAATTTTTTTGGTGAACCGGATTAATGTCAATTGGACTTTGTTTATCGCCACTAGCCGCTGGATAATAATCGCTCCACGTTAGAGGTCCTGAAAAGTAAAAACTATTTGATTTAATGAGTAGTATATCTTTAACTAAATGAATAATTAAATTATTTAATAGTCAACAATCTTTATTTTTTGTTGTGATTCCTGGTTTGTTACTTTCATTATAATGAAACAAATATAAATAACATAAAATAAATTTTCTGGTTGATTGAAACATCCACACCAGTATCCTATAAAGGGTTAATAATAATTTAAGATAAAATAGTCAAATAACTATTTTCGTTCTCATTAATATTAATTTTATAAATATTTTTCAAGCGATAATTGTCCCTTTTAATTTTATCTGTAAATATACAAAAATTGCTATAAGTTTTTTTTCATGATACTCCTAGCGTCGAGCCAAGCCGCATCCAAGTTTCAACTCACCCTGCCTTTATCCGTCCCTGAGTTGATACACTAATTCTAGTTCCGTGTATGAGATTGTACTTGAAACAATTGACCCCTATTTACAATACAAAACAATCAATTGAGAGGGACCAAATAATTAACTTAAATAAAAGATACCAGTGAAATGAACGGATTCTATCAATTTTACTAAATGATCGGTGTCATTGGACGTTATTCAGCCTAATTCTGCCTTAAAAGTTCTTTCAGGCCCCAGCAATTTGCATTACCAAGCATGGAATCATCAAATTTGATGATTTGTACCAAGATACGCAACATATGAGAAATTTTGTGCTATTTTATTAAAAATATGTTTCAAAATTTTTGCACATTTAAAAAAAATTAAAATTTTCAGAATAATATTTCTGAAAGATACCTAGTATTTTTTTAAAAATGCATAATAATCAATGATTTACCTGTTATAAAAAAACAACTAAGTGTCTATTTTTTGTCTAAAAAAATACTTTTTAAATTTTCTTACCATTTGTCTTATTGTAACCCCATTCCGTGAACATTCTGAAATTAAAAAACCAACATTAATTATGCTGAACTGAGTTTAAAAATTAAGATGCGGTTAAATGTTGTTCGACAACAAATTCAAATAATTTAGCCTGGTTTAAAATTAAAAAAAGTTTAGTTTTGATTTTAATTAATTATTATTTTAAAATTTATTAATTAAAAATTATATTATATAATTAAATAAATAATTTTATGAAATAAATTTTTTTGTTTTTGTTGATCAGTTAATGTTGATGTTTTCTTACACATAACATGGATTACCGGCAAATAATTAGCATGTATTAGATAATTTTTTAAGCCAATTTACTTTCTTTCCCTCTATAGACAATATTTGCAAAACAAATACATCTATAGAACTTTAAAAAAAAATCGATTGATTGAATAAATCCTAAATAACAATAAACGCAAACTGCACCAGAGAAGAGCTCACTTCACACTTACTTTTGTTAACTACCAATATGCATTTCGTTTTACAATTAAAGGACTTTAATATCTTATGCAACTTGAATTAATGAAATGACTCTACAACTTATCTACCATAATAAGGGTCAATGTCAATTCCCAAGGACATAACTTAAGTGTATAGCATTAATACAGAATATGCATGATTTTCGCAAATTAATTAAATAAATTAATAAAATTTTAATAAGTTAATAATAAAATAAAAAAATAAATAATGTAAGCTGCGTTTTAACCTCAAACGGTCATCATCGGACACACTATACCGAAAAATAAAGTTAGTAAAATATTACAATTATTAAAGTTAAAGTGGAAATAAAAAAATTAAAAATTATAAAAGATAAAACCAATTAAAAAAGAAGTAAAAGAAGTAAATATAGTTAAAATAATCAATTACATGTCTTATCCAAATTAAGTACAAGTTAAAACTCATGATCGTGGTGCCATGATAGGCATTCGATGAAAAATTTATTTGCTCCGATAGGTCTCTCACAAGGCAAAAATTTGTACAGGATTGCCGATTGCTGACAATACAGTACTATTTTAGTAATATTATCTTAATTACCGTTTTCCGGAAATCATCATCGAAACATTTCCCTGCTTATGTACGCGGAAGGAAATTGAATTTTCCTGACTAGTCCGGTAATAATTAGTAATTATAATATTGTATTGTTTGTAACTATATGGATTCAACAGATTGACAAACTTGATTTTTGCTTATCTTAAAAATGTTTTTCAATTAGTGTTTCAAAATGTTGATTTTTTACGATTTTCGGACAAATATAACACAAAATATGCCAGAAAAATGTTTCACTTTACTCGGAGCTCTAAAATACTCGGCACAAAGTGCCTCGTATTTCAATATTCCTCCTCGTCAGTAATTTGTAATTTTCCTGACTTTTATGTATATGTTACGGTCAATGTTGACAATTCGGCCATTAACAGCTTAGTTGGGCATTAACGTCATTGACCGGCCAATGACGTTAATGACCATGCATTTTGGGCAATGTTGACATTTAAAATTGTATATGTGGGTTTTACATCATTGTCCGGGCAATGACGTTAATGTCCAATACAAGTTGGACAATGATGAAATTACTATTCTACAGATTCTATTTTCTATCACTCTTTCAATTTTGGCTGGCGCAACTGCAGCAAATCATGGATCAACCGTAAAATGAATTAATTAAATTTAATTAATTGTTTTTCCGGGCCGCTTTGGCTGACGCAAACACGACAAATCATGGATCCACCCCAAAAATGATAGTTTGTCTAAATTAAATAAAAATCTCTGTACACTTATGAGGCCTTGAAAAGGGCCGAGTTGCTGTAATTTAAACAGAAAAATGTGTGCACGACAAATAATTGTCCCTAGTTGAAGTGCAAGGCCATTTTGTTGTTCCTTATAGTAATTATTTTATAATATTGTCATTGTCCAATCCATTTTGGCTATTAACGTCATTGGCCGGTCAAAGATGTAAATATTACAATCATATGAAAATATTTACATCATTGCCCACCGTTAACGGGCATTGATGTCATTGCCCGGCCATTGACGTCAACGCCCAATTTACGTCATTGACCGTAACATATATAACTCTAATCCAATTTATTTTCTGGTATTTTCATAAATGTCATTTAATTTCCATAAATACCGCGGTATTTCAGTTCAGAAACTTAGTGTTTTTACGAATTTAGTTTAGAAAGCATAGGTCTGGCAGCTATTAAAAAGGATTAAATTATGATCCATTAAAAGAGGTGAAATATTTATGTCAGACGCACCATACGCACTGCACGCAGACAGATAAAGTTCAAACATGTAATTTCTATAGCAGCGTTTATGTAAGTATTTACATGCGCGCGGTGCGTGAGCCGGCAATGGACATAAACAACCTAAACGCTGCTACAGAAATTCAATGTCTGAACTTAATCAGTCTGGGTGCAGTGAGTGCACGCAGTGGTTTGACATAAACTAACCATAACAAAATGACAAAATTAAACGGTAGTACTCATATTAAAATATAATTTTTTTTATGTTAAACAATGTTAGACCGATTATACTTTTATAAAGAAAAAATTAATGTTTATTGTATATTTTAATTAAATTAAATAATATGTTTGTCTTTCTTGAGAGTTTGATCCTCCTAGCTGCCCTGCTAGACTTGTGGTTTCAAAACCAAGAGGTTACAAGTTACATATTCGCAAAAAAAATAAAAGTTATGAAAAGAGGTATATGTAAGTTCATTCAGGACGTTCGGGCTAACACCAATTCTTGCACGAAAGCAGAAACTTGTAAATAAATAGGTAATATTGTAGGTACCTACTCTACATAATTATATCTTTTGTTATACGCTACTTATGTAGTGGCGATACCTAGTCGGTCAAGTTGATTGTAACTGGGATGCCTGTGCTAAATCGAGCGTAAACGATAGCTTTTTTATTTTTTAATTTAATTTAAATTTATTTTGTAAATTTATTAAAACAAATTTTTTAAATTTATTCTTAATTTTATTTAAAAAAATTTAAAAAAAGAAAGAATAATACAATACGTAGAAAATCAATAATTCAAAATTAAATTCTGGATTAAAAATATTTGAAAAAATGATAAATTCATAATGCGATATAACGTTATTTCACGGTTATTTCCGATCTTCAGTCGTATATAATGAATAAATTGAAAAATAAAAAAATTTTATTTTGGGTTCATTTTCTCTCTTAATTTTATTCTCTAAAATTGAATATTTGTTGAATATTTGCATTTATTTCTTCCTATCCTTTTCAATATTATTGGTTTTTTAGTAAAACAATATATTGTTTCATGGAAAAAACATGTTTTATTTAATAAGTGAGAGAGTGCAAATGCTCAGCTTTCACCGAAGAAGTATCAAGGCGATGCAGACTGGGTCTCTAGGAATGGGAATGAAGTCTAGTATTTTTCACCGCAAACGTTAAATGAGATTCCTCATAATTTTATTTCGAGAGATTGTTGGTAACTCTCACTAGTATGGGTAACATCAAGATGGCTACACCGGGACTTAATCTCTTTTCTAACATATAAAGTTGCATATATATCGTCAAGCCAGGAATGCCATGCATGTGCGTGAAGTCAGCCCCCCTTTTGTTGAAAACTAAAAATTGTTTTTTTGTATTGTGTTGTATTCAGTTTGTATTGTTTGTATTGTAAATCTTTTTTTCATTTCGCGAAGCATAAAGTTATAAATTGCGAAAAACCATTTTATGTGCTGGCCCCCTTTTTTGAAAATTTTTGTTTGTATTGTATTGTATTCAATTTGTATTGTTTGTATTGCTAAAATTTAAAGTCTTAAATTAAACATTAGTCGCGCAAATCGCGCAACAAAATTTCGCGCTGGCTCCCCATTTTCGAAAATTTTGACATTTTTTTTTTGTATTGTGCTATATTCAATTTGTATTATTTGTATTGTTAAAAATTAAAGTCTTAAGTTTAGTATTAACCGCGTAAATCGCAAAACAAAATTTTGCTCTGACCCGCTGCTTAGCTGACTCAAAATTTCAAAATTATTTTCGTATTTTCGTATGCAATTTGTATTGTGTTCCAATGTAACTTGTATCGTAAAAATTAAATTGCTGACTATTACAACAATGAAGCTACGTCAGCCGTTCCCACATGGGGTTCCGCGAAAAACTCCAAAGTTTCCTCCAAAAAGAATTTCAAAAGGGCGAAAAATAAATTTTGCAAAATTTTTTACTTCGCCCAAGGGTTCCGCGGCCAAAACTATTTGGGAACCGCTGCTCTAAGGTAACTGTCTTATATAAAAGCATGGAGAGCATCCACTGCGACTTTTGTCGCAGGGCCCCAGCCGCAGCTAAAGATTCATATCTTTCATACTTTTATATCAATCATGCTTTCGTATGAGAGTGTTTCCTTAGAATGTGATTGTATCATTCTAAGAAAGCGTAGAGAGCAGTCCCTGCGACTGCAGTCGCAGAGCTCTAGCCGTAGCTAAGGAACCTTAAGATGACCAGCTTAAGGTTGTGATTTTTTAACTGCGGCTTTTACATAACATTTAACTAGCCCGTAGTGTTGGTGAAGAAAATTTCGCCCAGCTAAAGGTGTGATTCCTCAGCTGCGGCTGGGGCTCTGCGACTGAAGTAGCAGTGACTGCTTTCCATGCTTTCTTATAGGAATGTTTTCTTAGAATGCGATCTTTGCAGGGGACTCTAAGGTAACAATCTCATCAAAAAGCATGGAGAGCATCCGCAGCTAAATAGTCATATCTTTCATACTTTTATATCAACAATGCTTTCTTATGGGAGTGTTTCCTTAGAATGCTATTGTATCATAAGGAAGTGTAGAGAGCAATCACTGCGACTGCAGTCGCAGAACTCCAGCCGCAGCTAAAGAACCTTAAGATGACCAGCTAAAGGTGTGATTCCTTAGCTGCGGCTGGGGCTCTGCGACTGAAGTCGCAGTAACTGCTCTTCATGTTTTCTTATGGGAGTGTTTCGTTAGAATGCAAATTTTGCAGGGGACTCTAAGGCAGCGGTTCCCAAATGGGCTTCCGCGGAACCCTCAGGGGTCCTCGAAAAAATCCAAGGGTTCCGCCAAAAAGAATTTCAAAAAGGCGAAAAATAAATTTTGCCAAATTTTTTACTTCGGCCAAGGGTTCCGCGGCCAAAACTAATTGGGAACCGCTGGTCTACGCACTGCATAGTGTATGGCACTTAAAAAAAAAGAAATGTTGCTGTATTGTCCCACTAATTTGAAATTCTTGGGTATAGGGACTTCTCGGGACTGACGTTTCGACGCGGACGTTTCGGGGCAAGCCGGTTCGGTGCAAGGACGGTTCGGAGCAAAATAACGTTTGACCGAAAGCCGTTTCGGCACGGAAATATAATTTTTGATAAAGATAAGTAGTGTACCTACATAATATTATTAATGTACAAATAAAATTTGATTTGAAATATCTAATTTAACAAAATAATGATTGTACGGCCAGAGAGGAAGATTTAATTTTTACGATACAAATTGCATTGCAACACAAAACAAATTGCATACAAATACAAAAATAATTTAGAAACTTTGAGTCAGCTTAGGCAGTGGGCCAGAGCTAAATTTTGTTTTGTGATTTACGCGGTTAATATTAAACTTAAAACTTTAATTTTTAACAATACAAACAGTACAAATTGAATACAACACAATACAAACAAAAAATTTCAAAATTTTCAAAAAAGGGGGGCCAGCGCATAAAATGGTTTTTCGCGATTTATAATTTCATGCTTCGCGAAATGAAAAAAAGATTTACAATACAAACAATACAAACTGAATACAACACAATACAAAAAAAAACATTTTAGTTTTCGACAAAAGGGGGGCTAACTTCACGCACATATGCCATGCCTACATAAAAATAAATCACATTTTTGACGGATTCTAATGTATTTCGAACAAAAAAAAATGTTCACACGCAGAATTTACGCAAATCTGCTGTTTAATATTTTGTGAAACTTATGTGAACCTCTTTGAAATAAAATATAATAGATATCAAAAACTTGTATTTTTTATCGATATAGCTTCATGATACCAACCGCGGGGATGCAGTGATGTGGAAAACCGAGGAAAAAATGGGCCGGAACAGGTTTTCAATTAATTGTTGATAAACAATTTATGATAAACAAAATTATGTAGATAGATATGCACTTATATTCTATGATTTTAGAAAATCTATAAGCCATAAAAAGGAATTTGTGACGTCATGTAGCGCAATAATAATAGTAAATGCATTAAAGATCGATGGGTGATAAGCTTTTCTCGTAGTTACTTTGACAGTTAATATAAAATTTCTATATTACTTCATATTGCTATAGGCTCTAAAAAGAAAAACGACTCATTTAGAACCAAGTACAATTTTGTAAATGTTTGATTGTCTTTGGTGTTTTGAACCACAAACAAAAATTTTACGTTTTAAGAAAAATGAATTCTGATTTCGTACAGCTCCTTCTTTTTCTGTTGGGATATAATTATGGTTAATTTTTGGAATAAATTTAGACGTAAACTTTACTAATAGGTTGCGCATCTTTCCGCATTTATAATCAATAGTTTGATTAAGTGTTTACTATGAGTCAAATTGTTAAGTAGATAAATAAAGATTTATAATCCCTCAATTGATATAAACCGCAAAGAAAATTAAAAATTATGTTCAATTTTAAGTCGTACTTAAAGATTTATTAACTGCATTGTAAAAATTCTCCAAGTATAGTCACGTTATGCGCGCATTATGCAACTTGTTTATTTTATATTATAAATTTCTTGTTGTATAAATTTTAATTTTTCTTTGAAAACTGCAACTTGTTAAAATTACAAAGACAACTCTGTTTAGTGTGGTGAACTCCGAGTTACCTTCGATTTTTTCAATTCGTACCGAAAGACGGTTATCAATATAAATAAATTTTAAAATAAAAAATAACAAAAATATAAAAATTATTTAAAATTTTTTCTAAATATCTATCCCAATATTTATCCCAATCTCGTTTTTATAATTAAAATTAATACTAAAAATATTAAGCCCACGATATTAATTTGCATACATAAATTATTAATAGCGCAAGAAAACAATTTGATTTTATTTGGTCTCATGACGATTGTTAATATTTAGCATTGTTAGGTCATCCTAGAAATTCCAAAGTTGAAAAATTAATAAAATTTCTTACCTTAAAAATTTACTAAACTTTTTTGTAAGAGTAACTTATTTTTCCACAAGAATAGCTTCCTCACTTATAGAAGAATGCAAATGCATTGAAGCTTATATAAATTGTCAATATTACCCAGTCCCCAACTTATATCCGTACCCCACTACGAAATACTCCGGAACAATTTCGTAAACACTAAATAATTTATTAAGCTGTTTTAAAATTCTTTTTGGACGTTTACGAATAGATTAGGGTTTTGCAAATTCAATTTAGAAGATTGGTGAATATAATAATGTAGATACGTCAAATGAATGAGTGAGCGATAAAAGGATAATGTAACATATCCACCTTCGTAAATAATTTAACTTAAATACATACGCAATAAAAATGATTACTTTGATTTCCATATTACAAAAGATGCATTTAAGATTTAAAAATAATTCCTTAAAACGTATTGTCGTTCTATAGGACTCATTTCAAATTTAAAAACATTTATTTTTATTAATTTAATATAGTTACTTCATAAAAAGCAAACACGTTTTTCGTAACGTAATTCATGTTAATTGTTTGCACTTTTCCTAACCTGCTGGAAACTTAAAATGTTGATGTCGTAATATGGAAATCTGAAATTTTATTAAAAATATTTATTTAATTTAAATTGAAAACTTCAGAATGAGACTCTCAATTTAATTTCTTGTGGGTTTCAAAATATTTCCAATTTCTTCTGAAAAATTAGACCTTTTAGAATATTGCTTCGAAAATTTTCAAATTCCATTCTGAGAATTAATTTGACAGTTTTTTTTTCTTTTGCTGAAATCCGAATTAAAATATTATTTGTAATAATTTCAAACAAATGACAACGTTAAATGCAACAGATAACCATACCCATCTGCCGCCGTATCAAATTATTTTTTATTTGCCTTCATTTTCAATTTTCAATATTATGAATTAAATAAAAAAATTAGTTATATTCGTTCAAAAAATATTTTCAAATTGATTTCCAGCAGATATCCAGCACATATAAATTTTTCTCGTCTTTTACCGAGCTTTACAATAAAAAGAAATCTGATGTGGACTCTATTGCCACGGTTATTGTGGAAAATTCGCTTTATTAATTATATTAATATAACATTAAATGTCATAAAAAGCGAAACCGGTAGTAAATATATAAAAAAATTTATAAGCAAATTCGCGATTTTCTTTCATTAATTGAAAAATAAAAAAAAGGCTTGTAAAATAAACTCGCAAAATAATGATTGAATTGGTATATAAATAGTACCTATACTAGATATTCTTGAAATGTAATAGTTTTTAAATTTTAGCATTTAAAATAGTTATATTTATGTGAAGTAGAGAAAGATTGATCAGACCACAAGCAAATTTTCCTTTCAGCTTATTTATATTGGATCTCGGCCTAACGCTTATATTTATTTAATTTTAAGTTTTTGAAAAAATTCGTAAGTTAATTTTGTGTGAGAAATAAATAATATTATTTATAATATTGGCCAAAGTATTGAGTAAATTTTTAATTATTTAAAGTTTCAAATTGTCCCACATTTGGATAAATTTGGATAAATTGGAAATTTGAACAATAAAATTTTTAATTGAACAATTTATTGTAGTATTATAATTGGTTTATCCTTATATGATAAAGTTTGTAGTATAAAATTGTAAATTCAGAGCAAATGAATTTAAATCAGAGTGGAAATGAATCATAGCAATTCATTCGATGAAACTGTATATTATAGGTACTCTTATTTTGCCAATTTAATTTTCAAAATTACATTGAAAATAGTTTAAATTTACTTTTTAGATTTGAATTACACGGAAATATGTAGATATATAATAAAAATAACAAAATAGAAGTAAACATTGCACATTAAAAGCAGAAAATGCGTGTCAAACAAAGTTTCACTTTTAATCCGAATAAAACAATGTAGTAGGTACTATTATTTAAAATCAAAAAATAGGTGCACTTAAAAGTAAAAAATAATTTTTTAAATAAGAACAAGTAAAGACATCTGTATGAAAACGTTTTATTTAATTAGAATTTTTTTAATTTTTTATTTTTACAATCTAAAAATGTATCGAAATTAAATATTTTGAAATATGACTTTTTTATATATTATATTTTTTCATAGTTAGTATTTTGTTATTTAGTGTGTGTTTTTCATTTTTCTATGACAAAGTGTGACGATAAAAAATTATAAATATCCCAATTACTTTATCACTATGTATGGTGAAAACGTTCAAAGAGCATAAGACGAATGAGTTTTATCATTTTTAGTTTTTTCCCGATTTTTCGCATATTTTTCAAAATTTTTAAAAAACGAAATTGAAAAAAACGCAAATGAAAGCTATGTACCAAATTTCAGCTCTCTAGGACATGGAAGCTGGTTAAAAGTGATTTCAAAAAAGCCCATGCACACGGATGACGGATAACGCTCACACTAAGTTAAATAAAAGCTTTTAATAAAAATCACGGAGGTGCCGAACCAACTTTTATGAGGGAGGAGCAGTCATGAAATTGCCAACAATTTTGTTCCTCGCAGTATAATACCAATGAGCTTTTTTTTATAGGTTTTTCGTGTCTTTTACAAGGGAATACCACAATTTATGCACTTTGTACCAACTAGTAGATAGTTTTCGCTAGCTCGTACGTAAATAGCAATTTTCATTTCGAAAATCATTAAATTAAAAATCACGGAAACACATGTTTTGCCCAGGTTCCCTTTTTTTTAACTTATAAAATATTTTCTTGTATTGTGATGTACTTATACAATTTGTATTGTTTATATTGTTAAAATATTTATAAAAAAAAACTTTTAAAAAACCACGTTTTACTATTGATTTTTCAGTGGACTAAAAATTAGAAAATAAATGTTTTTCAGTGCCTTGCAGACCAGGTTGATATACATACTCAGAATTTACTGTGATCTTCCATGACTAAAAACGTGGGGCGCATTTTCGCAAAGACTGTTGATCAGTCTGCACATCAGCATTGAATCTAAAATTAAAATATTTGACCTAGTTGTTGATAAAACATTATATTCATTTGGAGTTTCAGCATTAAATTTTTCTTCGTCAGTCTTTCTCTCATAGTTTTTCAAGTCTCGTCTATCGTACATTGTCGCATTCTTAAAATCAGCTTTTCTTACTTTGCTTAGAAGAATTCATTGCTGTTTATTGATTTGCTTAACAGTAATTTCCGTAATTTTTCAACAAATTTTATTTCTGTCTATTCGGGAGAACGTAAGAATAGTTAATGCGAAAATGCGCCCCACGTTTTTAGTCATGGAAAATCACAGTAAATTTTGAGTATGTATATCAACCTGGTCTGCAAGGCACTGAAAAAAATTTATTTTCTAATTTTTAGTCTACTGAAAAATTAATAGTAAAACGTGGTTTTTTAAAAGTTTTTTTTTATAAATATTATTTAACACTTTTTAGTCATTAAATTCTGTTGTCAAATTTTGCAATCGATTTTATTAATGTCTTAAATTAAAACAAAAATTTTGCACTGAAGTTGAACTGTTCATTTCTTTATTTAAATTTTACTTAGTTAATTATAATTATAATTAAAATCCGAACTTTTAACGACGTAAAGTACGTTTAGTACGACTCCTGTTAAAGCGACCAACCGCTTTCAACGACGTATTTTTCTAAAATCGTCCAATTAAAACGACGCTCGTCTCAAAACAATTCATAATTTCAAGAGCAAATGCATACATTGCATTATATCGCCGCCCCCACAAATGCCTTACACAAGTAAAATGCCTTCTATGCATTGCTTCTTGTCTGGTGGCGTAATTATTAGCTGATTAGATTACATCCGTCTGCTGACACCTTTCTTGCTTCATCTATATAATATAAATTACATTGATACTACTGTGTACTTAATTTTTTAAAGCGAAATTTTTTTTTTAATTTTTAGTTTAACATGTAAGTAATAATTATTAATCTTTGATAATTATTATAATTTCAGCATTTAAACAAAGTTGCATCATTTTTTTTTTATTTTATTATTTTTAACATGAATAGTAATTTATTTTCATATATAAAACTTAACATAGTTAATTCTGGCTTACATGTTCATTTTCAAGCCACAAAATTGTTAAAGTATTGCATTATCATCGAAACCCAGCCTAACTGAAAAATTTCAGCTCAATTGCCCTTCGGGAAGTGGTCGAAAAATCAATTGCAAGATTTGACAAACAGAAGGACAAACAAGATAGTAAGTTAAGTAAAACGTGGTAAAAATTCAAGTCTTAAGTTAAATATTAACCGCGTATATCGCAAAACAAAGTGTCACGTTGGCCACCTTTTTGTAAAATTTTTAAAAAATGGGGTGAGTTTTTAAATTAATGATTTTTGAAATAAAAAACCATTTTATGATACAACAGGGTTACCATTCATCAAGCACAGGGGTGGCCAACTACACTATATTGCGATGAAACACGTGGGGAGGATGGAAGCCAGTAGACGTGGGAGACTTCTTACAGTCCGATAATGTATCAAAAAAGTATCAAAAAATAACAAATCAAATTTTATATTTTAAGTAAAGAAGCGAAAATTGTGTGTGTATAAAAATAAATATTGCCAACATGTGCGCGCGTGCGGACGAACTTATGATTAAAAAAATCGCGTTATCAGATAACACGCATTGATTTGAAAAATTGAACTAAGAAAAAATTAAATTGTCGGGGTAAGAGATTGATAAAGATAACAAGTATAAATAAATTAGTTCGTTACTGAATCCCGACTGGGAAGGTCGTGTCGAGTCTGCGATTGAATCCCAACGGGGAAGATCGTGTTTAAACTTTACAATTGAATCCCAAAGGGGAGGGTCGTGTCGAGTTTGACCATAGCTCTCGAAAGAGACTTTGTGCATGTGTGTGTTTAGAAAACCATAGCATACACTAAGTGAATTTAAATTAGACCTTTCTAACAAATAAAAATAAATTAAAGTTTTGGACGAGAACCAGCGGTTCACCTTTTGGAAGAATAATTTGGAAGGAGTAGTGGAGTAGAAATTCATTTGGAATTGGAGAGGATAGTTCCTTTTTTAACGTGGGAGAGAAGAAGAAGTACCCACAATCCATTTAAGTGTACCCAATTGGGTTAAGAATTATCGCAGCAGATAGGAATACAGAATTAAGCGGAACAGATTTCCATAAAACATTATAAGTGCTCGCGCGATTTATGCGAAAATTTATTCGGATCGGAACAACGGTGTGTCAACTGGCAATAATTGTAAATTAAAATTAAAATTATAATTTAATTGTTTTGCTTAACAAAAATTAAATTTCAAAATTCATTCAATACTCAGTAGGATTTTTTTTTAATTAAAAGTTTGAAGATTTCACATTGATTCGAAGATAAGGCGGACGGCTAAGGTTCGATATTTAGCTGGCATTATTCCAGAAAGTTTAATAAAGTAAGTATGCACGATTTAAGGTTCTTGACCGAGTCGTAGCAATATACAGGGTGGCCGTTTGAAAACGAAACAGACGGGATTGTGGCCAGTAGAATGTCTTTTTCAAAAAATGCAAAAACACGTCAATTTTATTATCGAGGGGGACAACTTTTGCGACCAATGTCACTCCCGTATTGTTTCATCCCTTAGCGCTGTGAAGACAACCCCTGAAATGTTAATAGAGATGATATGGCAAGTGACACCTCATTTGAAAGGTCTTGCTGCCCTGAATTCAGTCCAATAATTTTGTTTTGTTTTATCAATTATTCAACAAAAAAATTGAAGCTGCAAAAATGCGAAATAAATATGATATTTCGAGACATTTAAGAATAAAAAAGTGAAAAACGCTTGGACAGGTTGATTTTGATTGCAAGGGGGCTACATTTACTGTTATACATAAACATTGACAGTTCAACCCTTAGCAAACCCCCCTTCCCCCTTGGAATTTTGAATGACAAAATGGGTCTGATAAAAAGATTAGTTTAATCAATCAAGATGTTCTACAATTTGAACAATTTAAAACAAAATTTTTTAAATTTTTTTAAATAAAAATGTTTTTAATTATTTAAAAAATGAAAAAAAAATTTTTTTTAATTAAAATTTTCTTTAATTAAAATTTTTTTTTAAAAATTAAAAAAAATTTTTTTAAATTGTTCAAATTGTAGAACATCTAATTTGATTAAACTAATCTTTTTATCAGACCCATTTTGTCATTCAAAATTCCAAGGGGGAAAGGGGGTTTGCTAATTTCCATGAAAAATGAAAAATTTCGTGACTTTTTCCTGATAAAATTAGGAAAATCTTAAATTCCCTGACTTTTTCAGATTTTCCAGGTTTTCCAGACGAGTGAAAACCCTGCATATAAATAATACTCTAATAGTATTTATTAAGGTAAAAGTCGACAGAGAATCATAATTTCTTAGCTTATTACGTGGAGGAAACCACCGACCCAATACACTAGATGTTCTTTTACAACATTTTCTTGGATTTCTGTAGATTTCCTCGGATTTCCTAAAACTTTCTCGGATTTTCTTCTGCATTGTTTCATGACTTCCTTTCGAAAAAGTTAAAAAAGCAAGATTATCTGTAATTTCAAAGATTTTCTAAAATTTCCTTAGATTTTCTCAGATTTCCCTTTACTTGTACAACAAATTTCCCCAGAGGTTTATTAAGAATCACGACTAGTGTCGGCAGCAATGATCGACTAAAAATTGCTTCGCGATCGACTTGTTGGCTACCCCTGGTCTAGCAAACCTGGAAACTCTGTAATGGTCAGAGAATTTAAGATAATAACATTTATAAAATTAAAAAACAAGTGTTAATTTTAATTTAAATTTGAAATTAAGTTTTTTTACCGATTTATCTTGCGATTTATTAAAATGGCAAGGAAAATTTTAATTTTTTGTCAGGGAATACCTGGAAAAATCAGGGAATTTGATTTGCAAAACTTAGTGCGATCCCTGTACAATTAATATTTTTTTTCAATTTTTGAGAAAAAGAGAGTAACTTTACATATGTGGTATTTTATGAATTTCCAAACAAACTCAAAAAATTACTGTGATTTTCAAAAACTTCAGAGATTATTAATGAATACTAAGGATTTCCAAAAACTTCTGGAAATTTTCAATGATTTCTAAAGTTTTCATAAAATTTCAGAGATTTCCGAAAATTATAATCTGGTTTGTTTGCGTTGCAATCGACAAACTTCCGACGAAGATATTGGCAAAATCTATGAAGTATTAAATGTTTATAGGATAAATGTACATATGCTATCCCGCAAATTGGTTCTAGTCCTACTACATATCGTTTTCCAGCAGCCTTGGTGAGGGCGTCTTTCGTTTCCTTTTATTCCTTTGTGTCCCGGCACACTTACCTCACCGTTAAGCTGTTTTGTCGTGCAAGTGCCACTAGCACATGAAAGCAGTGACTCACAACCTTGGATTGTGTTTCCATTCTTTCCAGAGCTTTTTTGATTTAAGCAGGTTTCGCTATATTTATTGGCGTTCAATGTGAGATCGTCCGGGCTGTAACTACTTACTAACTTCTAGCCGCAGTAATTGTATTAATTTTACTTTTTATATAAATACTTTTTCAAAATAAATGTGCGCAAAAAAAAGCTTAAAACGTTTTTTAATGGAGGAATGGAGAAAATTACGGGAAATATCCGAGCTTTTTTGATAATTATCATAAATATCGGCTTTTTATTCGTAAAATAGGTTTAAAAAGAAAGATTCAAAATTTAGTCTATACAAGAATTCTGAAAGAAAAAATTCATGAGAACTCTTGGAGTCATTGTACAAAAACTTCTCAATCGGTTAACCCCTCAACTAACGAAACAAATTTTTTTGATTTTGTCTGGAATTTGGTTTATATGTAGTCATTCATTGGCAGTTATATGTTGTAATCCCTTACAATTTTTTACAATTTGATTGTAAATTGTATTATGATAATTACAGCCAAATTTTACTTAAAAACCTTTTTATTTCTAGATCCGTACTTTTGGCATATCTGACGCATTAAAAGCATTTTTTTAAAATTAAACTTCCGGGTTTTACCTAAAGGTTTCCTCCTCTTCTAGTTCCGTGCTTTTCGATTGTTTTTTTTTTAAGTGGAATGGTTTCTGAGTTTTAATGAAACAGAGAAATATTACCCCTTTAGACCCGTTGTCTTTAAAAACAGCCAATAATTGCGTATTACATTTTTACAGTTTTTGGCCTTTTTTACACAAACTTTTGAATGCAATTTAATTTTATGTTTTGTTTTACTTTATGAAAACCAAAAAATAGAAAAATAGAAGGTCACTAGCTCGGGGTCATTACATCTGGGTATTGTACATTACATTTTGTTTGGTAATTGTGCGAGTTACAGGTGTAGAATCAAAATTTTTGTAACAAAACGCTAGAACAAGATAATTGACACAATAATAAGTTTTAAACAAGACGTTGCGCAGATCATAATGACATATTTTTTATTAAGATTCTTGTTAATTTAATTTTCAGTGCTAATTACACATTTTAAATACAAGTCACGAGCGTGACTGTAACTAATTTGTTATTACGCTTGTTTAATATAAACAATTTATATGTTTAACTAAGCGTAACAAATTTCGCATGTAAACTAGTAATATTTTTTTCTTAATAAAATTAATTTTGTAATCATAATATAAAAAAAATTAAATAGTTGGTGAACAAGGATAACTAAACAGAAAAAAAAATAAGAAAAGAAGAAGAAAGAAAGTAAGAAAATCTAATTCATAAAAATAATTATTTGGAGGGGTCACTAATACTACTTATATAGGCATTAGAGTATTGCATTCGAGGAGAATGAGATTATTTAGTGATAAGTTGTTTTGATACTTTTGAATGTTGTTAATCATTAAGATAAATAATTGACATCTTTCTTTAGTTGAATAAATCAATATGAGACTCTTAACACTTTCAACTTTTTATTTACCCAATTGGCACCTATGCTAATAAAAAAGCAAAACACAATTTCTTCCTCGAATTTCATTGTTTCCCAATCATATTTAACATTGACACACTAAAACATCTATGGTATTTGCTTAATGAGAAGTGAATCAGTGTATAATTGAATTCGCGTCGAAAATCAAGTTCGACAAAAATAGAAAAAAAGTGTGAATTTCAAACCAATTACCTAATTGTCGTCTAATCTATACGCCAATTTTGAAGGATAAATATGTAAAACTTTTTTATTTTGATACCTATCGTATTTGTTAACTTTTTTTAGCCCAATACAAGTAATTAAGTTTTTATTTTTATTTGAATATATATTTTTTTTAAATATCAAATATACGAGACAAACAGAGGAAAGAGATTTTCTGAAAAACCATTTAAATTTAAATATGCCCTTCAAACTAATATAGAAATTATGGACTTTGAATATGCAATATAAATTTACAAAATTGAAAAATCTACCCTATCAGAGGTTTTGCTCTTTAGTTTATTGTTGTTTAAATAAACTGTCCCACTAATTTGATGCAATTTAATAATATTATTTATTACTAGCCGGAAAGCCCGTCCGTGGACGGGCAGCCAGACGGTGGATCTCTCTTTTAGCGGTAAAATATTTAAACATTTAATTTCGTTTCCCGTTACTGGGTGATTCCCCGTTTTTCTATATTTTCAAATTAACGCAAAAGGGTGCCGTCGGGCAATTAAAATTTCTTTTATCTTAATATATAAAAATGAACTTTGGCTAATTTTTTTTATAAAGGTTTGTTATGGTCCGAGTAAGGTTTTTACGGAAAAAAAACTTGGAAAAATTGTATGGAAAATAGAAAAATCTGGGAAAAACTAAAATTACTTAATTTCTATTCCGATAGATGATGCTACGTGCATAAATGTCGTTTGACGGCATTTTTAAATTAGAGGGTGACACTTAAATGTGTCATCAATTATATTAGGTGCAACTGTTCAGATAAATCCATTCGCAAAACCAAAATGGCATACTTGCCAGATTGTTGGACATTGGTAATAGGAAAATCGCAGTTGACATCTTCACCGGATTCATCACATTGCCCACTCATTTCTGCCAGTTGGCCGAATCGAAGAAATATCTCATTCATAGTGTTTTTCCCAACATAGTTCAAAGTTTCAAAAACCATAATTGGCCGGAGGAAAGAGCCTATTGGCTGCGAAAAACAAAGATGTCGATGATGAATCAACTGCGAGTGAGTTGATTTCCTTCAAATCGGTTGCTTTAATCGAGATGAAAAAAATAGTCTACTATACCATAGAATTCTTGAATTCGCTTGAATTGTCCGGATTACCACCTCACAACTTGTAATTGAAAGTTAGTGGTCATCATCATGTTGTGTAATGATGGATGTACTGACTTATTGGAACTAGGGACCACTCGGCCAGATTATGAGTTAAAGGCGGGCTCGCAAGAAATAAAAAATCCGGATTTACGGACCGTGTATTCAAAAGTTCATGCTATTCGAGTTCAAACGGCTGTAATTCCCCATGCGTTTGGCGTTCGCGATGATCATCAAGTCGTTCGAGTTATCTTGGAATTTCCGTGTTTCGCGTATGGACAACTGTATGGCACGTGTTCGCAAATTTTCATTTTTGTTTATTTACGCGCCGGAAAACAAAAGGAATTAATCACAAAGCGAAACTCAAACCGCATACAATGGAGTCACTATTGCCGATCTCAATGAATTGGAGTTGGAAGGTTGATTGGGATTTATAATCGCTTGGAGAACATCCATTAATTATGTGAAGCATTTAGGGCAGGGGGGGGGGTCGATCCGAATCTTACCCAATCACACATAGGGGTAACGGAGGATCACGTAATTTTTTTTCCGCAAGAAACTGTAAAATTTAGGAAGAACTGGGTTAAATTCAGGGTTGTAATGTTTAAAACATTTTTTTCTAAACAAGGTGTTTTAAACATGTTTAAAACAAAATTCTTTTAAAACAACATTTTGTTTAAAACATGTTTTAAATGCGTTTAAAACGAGTGTTTAATTCTGTGTAAGTTTAAAACATGGTTTTTTTAAAGTTTTCAATTTTTTTAAAGATTATAAGTAATAATTTATTCAAAATTTAATAAAAAAATAGATTATAGGTGTCTTTTTCAAAAATTGAGGAATTTTGAGGACGCAAGCTTCGATGCTTTTTTTGTTCCTAATCTATTACGGAGTTTACAGTTTACTGTGTACAAATCCAAATGATAAAAATAATCACTCAATTCCGGCATCAGAAGCTACTGCAGAATGCGGCTGAATTGCTAAATTATACATTTCTGGATTTACACTCCTTTGTAAAGAATTGCACCAAGCCAATGAGGGGTTACATTAACGACGGTATCTTCCATCGGATTATCCAATAATTATTCGATTATCCTTAGCTTAAGATAGATATTTTTTAGTTTTAAACAAGGTTTAAAACATGTTTTTCTGTTTAAAACATGTTTTTTTTCTAAGGTAATAAAACATAAAAAACTGTTTTAAACATAAAAAAAACCATGTTTTTTTACAACCCTGGTTAAATTAAGTAAAACAAACAATCTTACGTGAGATTAGAGAGGAAGGAAGAATCTCACGACATCTCACTAGGGTGGGGGGTCAAAATAATTTCAAAATTACTTCACTTATTTAACGAACGCCTCCTTATTACAATCAAATCAATTTAATAATATAAAAATAAATAAGTTGCTGAAATTCTAATTTTGTTTAGCCGAACGTTTTAATTTCCTTCACTTTTGCCCAAAAACAAACAATTTTCCGGGTTTTCTTGCAGAAATTTGTAAAATTATAAATTACCCTATCTTCTCAAAGTATTCTAAAAGAGTGGAAATCCCACGATATGTACTGGAGGGTGTTCCACACCCCCCAGACCCCCCGGTTTACAATTTTGACTTTTTATTTTTGAAATTAACTTTCAAAGTAACACAGAAAGTTGCTGTTAAACTCCGTGAGCAGTAAGGTAATTAAATAAATTTGTTTTTCAAGTTTTAATTTTTGCTAACCCAAGGTTGAATTTCCCTCATTTTTGCTCAAAAAATTCAAATTTCCCGGTTTGGATTAATATTGGACAAATATTTTTAGTCCTAATCTTAGTTTAATATATTTTTCGGTTGGTAAAAAAACTCGATTATCTGAGTGTTTCTTTTTTCACCATAAAATGACACGCTGGAGCAGGAGCAGGAGCAGCGTGCTGGGATTTTATGTATTAGGATATTATTATTTTATTAGTTTATTATCATTGATGACGGAACTTGTGATTCGCAAAAATTTCATCTCAAAAATTGTAGGTGAAATAATTCAATAAATATATGAATTTTTATTTTATTTTAATATTTCATTAATAAAAATAAACAATGAAATAAAAAATTGAAATGAAAAAAAAAAAATTAAACTTTTAAAATAAAATTTAATATTATTTGAGCTTTCAGCGAACAATATCAAATCAGCAAATAAATTAATGCCGAAAGCAACATCTTTCTTCGTCCGGGAGAGCTATTGAAACTTTTTTTGGGGGGGGGAGGCACTTTTATTATTTATTTTCTTTTATTATTAAAATACAAAGAACGAAAAATGCATTTTTATGTTAAATTTTGGATTAAAATAAACTACATTTTAAATAATATTTACCTTGTTTTGTTGGAAAACTTTATATTAATTTAAATTCCACCTTTAATTTAATTAATTTATTTTTAAAATTTATTAAATTAATTTTAAAAGACACATACAGTACGTGCGTTCATTCGTTACAACTTGAAACAGACTATAAGAAACAACTCGGTTTTATTGTACAAAAACACAACAACAAATCATCATGAAGCGAAAAACTCATAAGACGTTCAAACGATGACGCAATTTCCTACAACAATAATAATACTGAATTATTTTAATAAAATTTGAATTAAAATTAGTACTATGGTATCTCAGTTATATTTCAAAATGTAATGTTGCTTTTTATATTTAAAATTATTATTTTAATTTTTTACATGCTTCGACAAATTCCCCCTAGGGTGGGGCATTCTGTTGCCCCCGGGCACCCCCTGGATTTAACACTGTATGAAGGTCGGTCGATTATGTCATTGCTTTGATGAAGTTACAACCTACTGGTTGATGATGGTGGAGACATAACCAATATGGACTCGCCGACTATAGTTTTACTTTCAGATCATAGCTGCAAATTTGAATATACCGAAATATACAGAAATTCCTGCTTCTCTAATTATTTTAGAGAAAAATTGAAAAATTCAAAAATTATGCAGAAATATAAACTACAAATGATAAGACCATTAGATTTCATGTAACTTTTACTCAAAAGATCAAAAAATGCTTTCGAACATGTTAAAATTTTCAATTATCGCACTGGCCATGTAATAAATTCAGATTAATTTATATTTTCAAATATAATTACCATGGAAACTTACATGGCAAATCCGATAAATCAAACTTTTAACAATTTTAAAAGCTTTTTTTGACTTTTTAAGTAAAAGTTAACTAACTCATTCGGCACCCAGTATATATTATATAAAATAGCACTACGGGCGTAGTAGTCCCATGACTTGATTTATCACTTTATTCCAAATGCCTCTATCTTTTGCACTCTGCTCAAAATCTCTCACACCAATTTCAGCCAAATCTTTTTGCACCTCGTTACTCCATCTACTCATTGGCCTTCCTCTTCTTCTAGTACCTCCTAGTTTTGATTTCCATATCTTTTTAGAGGTTCTTATTTCGCTCATTCTTTCCAAATGCCCTATCCATTTTATCATCTGGGTGTTTATTATGCTTACAATGTTTGATCCCCCATACAACTCTTGTAGCTCTCCATTTGTTCTTCTAATCCATCTTCCTTCAACCCATTTTCCACCGTATATTTTTTTAATATTTTTCGCTCCCTTATTTCTAAACTTAACTGCTCTAGCTTTTTCATTATCCAGCTCTCACATCCATAAGTTACTGTCGGCCTTATTATAGTTTTATACAGTCTCACCTTTAAGGTTCGAGAGAAGACTTTACTGCCTAGCATCGCTTTGCATGCGAAAGCGCTTCTTGTTCCCGCCGTTATTCTTGCTTTTATTTCCACTGCATTCCCAGGTTTCTACTTCCTCAAATTTCATTATCTTATCCTCATTTATCTTAATATCTATTGTTTTACCCGGTATAAATGCTTCGCTTTTCCATATCATGTATTTGGTCTTCTGTTCATTAACCTCCAGACCCATTTTACTCGCTGCTATTATTAATCTCTTTGTAGTGTCATGCAATTCTTTTCTTGATCTTGTAAGTACAGTAAAGTCATCTGCGACAGCGAGGCATTGGTGTTTTTGTCTGTAAATCGTTCCCCTTCTATTTAATTTGGCTACTCTTAAAACTTTTTCGAGGGCAATGTTAAACAGTGCTGACGATAGCGGGTCTTCTTGTCTCATTCCAGCCTTTACCTCAAATTCTCTTGATATCCTACCATTTATTCTTACTTTACTTTGAGTGTCCTTCAGCGTCGTTTTTGTCAGGCTAATCAGTTTAGTTGGTATTCCTAGTTCGTACATTGTCTCATATAGTTCTTCTTTTGCTATGCTGTCGTATGCTTGTTTGAAAATCTGGTCAGTCATCGATCTATCCTTCCTAAATCCACACTGGTACTCTCCTAAGGACCCTTCGGTGTATGTTCTTAACCTATTCTTTATACAGGTAGCCAAAACTTTGCAAGTGACGTTCAGTAATGCTATACCGCGGTAGTTACCACATTCAGTTTTTGCTCCTTTCTTATGTATCGGGCAAATGATAGCCATTTTCCATGTTTTCGGCATTACTTCGAGGGTCCAAACTTTCTGTATCAATATCACTATCATCTTGTGCAGCTTAGTACCACCGTATTTAATCATCTCTGACTGAATTCCATCATCTCCTCCAGTTCTATTGTTTTTCAGTTTTGCTATAACTTCCAATATTTCTTCTTCACTGGGCATTTCCACTTCGCCATTCTTTACTTCTCTATCTCGTTCTTTATTTTCTTTTTTGCCATTAATTTGTGTTTTGCTTAGCAGCTCCTGGAAGTACTCCATCCATCTTTCAATCATCTCCTCCTCAGCACCCAGCAGTGTCCCCTCCTTGTCTGCAACCAAACTTGTATTTGGTTGATATCCTCTTCTCATCCTTTTCACTTCTTGGTAAAAGTTTCTTATTTCCTTATCTGCATACTTTTCTTCAATCTCTTTCAGGTTTCGAGCGTTGTGTTCTCTCTTCTTCTCTCGAATTATCTTCTTACATCTTTTTCTCTGGTGCTGGTAGTTACATTTGTTTTATTTTGTGTCCTGTAGCTCAAAATTGATAATTCTATTTAGATTACTATTTTATCTATACCCTAGCATGGCAATCTTCAGAAATCCAAAATAGTTATAATTGCAATAAGTTACCTACAAAGAGAAACTTACAGGATTTTTTGTGAAATTTCATCGAAATGTTATATCTATAAGTCGAGTAGCATTAGAAGGAAAAAAAACATTAATTGGTAAAGATCTGAATTTTGGTATAAATGATCATTAAGGCTTCCTGTTAAACATACTAATAGAGATCTGTTGAGTTCCAGTCGGAATCTCGGAAAAAAGTGCATTTTTTCAGTTTTTTGCTTATATCTCGGCAACTTTTTGTTGATACAAAAACTAGTTCAAATAAAAATTGTAGCTTATTAAATTTCCTTCAAAAAAGTTGATATACATTTTCCTTGTATCTCCAACACTTTAACAGTGATCTGACGTTAAATAGGAACTTTATTTATATTTTTGTTGTCGATTTAACTTTTTTGTTTCTGTGCACTCTAAAATCGATGAAGTATATTTTCTCAAACTTACTCTGTGAAATATAGAAAGACAAAGAGAGAGAGAGAGAGAGAGAAGGAAAGAGATAGAAGGGAGGTGCATTATACGACGGGTCCCTAGCGGGTCAGAACGTGTATAGGGTCCGCTTAGTGGCTTAGAGCCTAAGCCTTGAGCGGCAGATATTTGTGCTGACTAGAGTTCATGCCAAATAAACATGAAACTATAAATCATCATAGGCCATACCTCCAAAATATCTCTAACTGCTTAAAGAATACTAAGTCATTCTGTAACGCGCCGTGAATTTCTTACAAATGTTACGAATTGTTTCTACAAGTTGTCAAAATTGTTTTATAATTATAATAAATTATTATTCCCATTTGTTATTTGTTGTTGTTTGTTAGTTTGTTATTTAAACAAACAAGTCTTATAAATACGTTTTATAAAAACATCATTTTAAAAACAATTCACATTTTGAATTTTAAACACCTTTTCACTTCTTATTCTCGACTACTGAGCCGGTTGACTATATGGGAGGTTACGTGGATACTTCGAACCATCGTATATTAAGCGTCAATGCTTAACTCTCTCGCTTATCGTGTACTCACTCATAGAAAATGCAATACTAATGACTTTTAAAATTAATATTACCAACTATAATGATTGAAGGTTTCATTTCTATTTGGCACGAAACTATTTGTGACACCACATTATGTATCTTTCACGAGACTTCGGCAATAGCGACTTTGATGAGCCTTCTTATACCTCAGGCAATTCTATTCCTAGTACGAGTGGCATTCAACGGTTATCATTGGTAAGAGTAGTAGACGAACACATCAAATCTCAGATATTATCTGAGAAATACTACTACAATTTCCAATAAATGTAATAATTTGCCATTAATTTATGATTTTTGCATTTTTACAGCTAAAGTATTGGAGATAATAAAAAAATGTATATCAACTTTTTTAAGAAAATTTCATAACCTACAATTTATATCTGAACTATTTTTTTGTATCAGCAAAAGTTGTCGAGATATATACAAAAAACTGAAAAAGTGTACCTTTTCTCCAAGATAGCGGTTCGAGAGTATTAGACTTTGACTGGAACTTTTAGTATGTTTAACAGAAAGCCTTAATAAACATATACCAAAATTCAGGTCTTTACCGATTAATGTTTTTTTTGCCGAAAATGTATCTCAATTGACTGGACTACTATAAATAGCACTTGATATATGAGTATTATAAATTATAATCATGTGGCAGAATGTGGTTTGTAAACAGAACAAATTTGTTTGTCCAAATATAAGTAAATATTTAGCTAGCTAATAGTAATTATTATCAATTTTTTTGCGCTATTGGTAACTCATATGTTAAGTACTTAACAACACATAAACTACAATTATCTTGTTTTAAAAATTGTTATATTACAATATGCAGAACTTGGAGCGTTTATAACACTTGTAAAAATAAATTTTACCATAAAATATTGTATTATATAACAGTGTAGATTATTCAACAGTAACTGCTGATAAGAACTCTTCAAGTGTAGCTGTAGGATTGGGACAAATTATTTTGGTAGGTTAAATTGAACGTTGAAATTAAACAAACAAAATTTAAAATAGAATTTAAAAGTTATATGTAATGCTTTAGCTAGTTTATGCAATAGAAATCTTAAGATGTTCTAACTGTGACGATATCTCGACCTCAAGTAGATTGGAAGGTTCAAGGTACAATGTTTTTTTAAAATAGTTATTTTTCAGAAAATGAAAAGGTATAGAGAGAAATGCTGGGAACACAATTTTTGATATCTTAACTTTGTTTGGACTAATTAGGAGGTGAACATATCAAAAGTCCCCGCCCGTAGTCCTTTAAGCCGAAGGGTAGGGGGGTGTTTCAAGGTCCCATTTTTCAGTTTTTGGCTTATATCTCGGAAACTATACGTCTTAGTGACATGACCATTCTATACAAAATCAAAGCTGATTAAATTTTCTATAAGTTTTATTCTATCAAGTTTTTCGATATTTTATATAGTTTTTGCGATATCCGCTCTAAAATGTCTGTAATTTTGGAAAAAAACATTTTTGTCTCACATGTTTTGCTCTTTTTGACCGGATAACTCTTCAACGATGCAATAAAAAAATAAATAACGGCTATAGGGTTTTAGAGCATTCAATTTCCCTTAATAATATACAGTAGAATCCGCTTAATGTGATCACGGATAATGTTATCAATCGGTTATTGTGTTTTTTTTTGGAAACCGGCCACTTTTTTTGTTTTAAAATTCGCTTTTTTCTAAATTTCGCTTATTGTTGTCAGTTATCAGTTATCAGTTAATGTTCTTAAAATATTCTTGACCCAAAGTGATCACATTAAGCTGATTCTACTGTATATTACTTTACTATTTTATCTAGTTTTCTTCAAATGTTCAAGCAAGTTCAGTGTTGAGCGTGAAATCTGAAGTTTTGCGACAACTCCCGACTAATGAATCTTTCAATTTCTCACCATTCCCAGTCAACGTATTACCCGAAATATGCACCATTATGTACACATACTGAGTACTAGACGTCTAAATAGCACAGATACTCATTTTAGAATATATATAGTCGTGTTAGTTAGAATCCCTCGTAAGTCCAGATTGCACAATTTTTGACAGCTTAAAACATCAGTTTGTAAGTTTTTTACAATTATGAGATTTTCTAAGTCGATAGAGGTCATTTTTTAAAATATTTTAGCTCCAAAATGTCAATTTCGACATTTTATGGACTTACGAGGGTTTCTAACTAACACGACGATATACTTGTGGGTCCGCTAACCAGGTCCCTAGATCTAGACCATTTTAATGGGAAAATATGTTGCTATTATGACCATATGTTTGTTCATTTCGATATAAGTGTCAATAAGGCATTGGAATAGTTTTATAAATTACAACCATTAAATGAAAAAGAAGTTTATTGACATAGAAAAGTGGATTAACATAAAACATTAGAGCAGTAGGTATTATTGAGTCAATTTCTTGTTCTCTTAGGATGGGAAGGACCTTCATCCTCGTCTTTGTTTTATTTTCTTTTTCTCCAATATCTTCTCCATCGGACCCCTGTAGGGAAACGGTCAAAGCATCCTCCTGTCCTTCTTCATCTTCGGAGTCAACTCGAGGGGGTTTATGAGCTCGACATCTTCACCCAAAAAGGCGACAGCTGTTGTTTCCGACATTTCCACAGCCATATCTACGATCAGAATCCTGATCCAATTGTTCTCAAGCTTTACCTTAAGCATGTTGATGAACCTGCTTTTGTTGAACTTATTCGACAGAAATTCTTCTTGTTTGCCGTTTATCTCAGTGTCTTAGGTGAAATGGATGTCAGCAGAGGTGATGAGTCGATAGATCCTTTGCTGTTCTGCTACTTTTGTATTTGAGGTTGATGAGGAATAGCCGTCAAAGACTACAGTAGGTACATCTCCTTCCATGGTAGTACTTTAAAATTAGGTTAAACCTGAAAATTAGGGTTGAATTTTTACCCAATGACCAATGTTTTTGAATGGCGATTTTGCAAAAACAAAAAATTTTAGTATTTAATTTGTTAAATATGCACTCAAACTCAAAATATGGATTTATAATGCATATAAAAGCTATATAAAACGACTCAAAAAGAAGTAAAACAGGTTCCCATTTGAAAATTTTTTATGTGCCTGTACGCAAAAAAAAACATGCAAATGCTTAAAAATCCGATCCCTATTAATAACTATGGTAACAACTAATTGAATCAGTGAACGTGACTTGGCCGAAAATATCTATTAATTCAACATTATTAATTTATTATAATTATTATTAAATTATTTAATAAATGTTAATTTAAATCCAATTTTACGTTTTTAATTCAAGCTCTAAGTTTTAATTACAGTAATATAAAGAATAATTGGATAAAATGTAAGGTCTTATAAGGAAGTAATTCAATTTAATGCAATTAACATGTAGCATCAGCATGACCGAAACGAATGATTGCATTTTCAATTTTCAATCAAAAACTTGCTCTCGGTGGAAGTCGAAGAAATAATACATTACAGGATTCTGTTACATCAATTAGAAAACTTCATGCAATTAGAATGAGCTTACTAAATTTAATTTAATGCTAACAGGTGGCCTTTCAGATATAAATTTCAAAATTTTTCTCAGGCGAAAAACCAACTCCAGATTGTTGACTGCATTTACTCAAAAAAAAATCAATACGAAATCCAAAAGGTCAAAAATATTATTATATAAAAATAATTTATAGCAGCAGTTCATGCTATAGTCAAGTAACACAAAGAACCCAAAGAATTGATTACATTTTGACCAGAAGCGGTACAACGGAAGTGGGCGTTTATCTACATCGATTCTCGTTAATTTAAAATATTTTTAATTTGAGACATGTACAATGTCCTCATTTAAAACGGTTAATCTTAATATTGAAAGAAAGATTAATATCAGGAAAAATGCAACCATTAATTTTTTAAATTATGGAAAAATGAGAAGATGAGCGGTAGTCATTTGCAGCGACAGCGCCAGCATTTTTGAAATGGGTGGACAAGAACACACAAAATTTATAAACAAACTCAAAAAAAATACATTATTGAAATAATGTGGTTTGATCGAAATAATAAGGTGAGCAAGTGCCCACCCTAACCCACCCCTGGCGCCGTCACTGGTCGTTTGAAAATCAAAGAAAATCCTTAGAGAGCTTACCAAGAAGAAAGAAGTAACACTAGATAAATTTCAAGTGAGCCATTCTAGGTTCATTCATAGCTTATTCAGAAATAAAATGATCATCCAAATCTTCTTGGAGTCAGTCTTCCTTGTGAAATTAGATGAAATATTGAAATATTGACAAAGATCTATTACTGTTCGAAGTGACTATTTGCTTAGTTAAGTGATGACCTAGAAGAAACCTTCTCAAATAAAAATGGTCAGCTACAAGATGTTTGGGTAAACATAAAGGCACCAGTCTTATCATCTTTTGCTTAAGATGGGAACTTCTTCCTTGATTGTGGCCATGTCTAATGAGAAAAACCTTTCAAGTGTAGCTCCAGAATCAAGACAAGCTTTGTTAGATTGAGAGAGCACTAAATGTAACCTAACCAATTTAAAAAATTTAATTTTTAATTTTTGAATAAAAAAATTCAATTTTAAAATTGAAATAATTTTTTTCTCCAAACGACACGAAAGTCAATTGTTTCATTATCTATTTTAAACACGAAAGTCAAACTTTGCCTTAGCGACATATATAAAACCAGGTGGCGTAGAGTTTTTTTCGAAAGTAAAACTGCCTAGGCAGGTAAAAAAATAACTAGAAACATTATTTTTTAATATTTTTTAACATAACAAACATTATATTTAACATTATAGTGACATTATTTTAATAAAATTGAGTAATTTTGGTATCTACCTTTTCCAAAAATTATTTTAAGTTTATTTACCATTTCAAATATAAAATTTTAGAGCGTAATTTAAAAATAAGTAGATGTAAACTTTGACTTTGATATTTAAATCCTTAAATATACCAACTTAAAATTTTATTTTTAACCAAACAATTAAAAATTTTGATCTTTTAACCTAAAAATTTTAATAAATGTCACAATTGAAGTTGACAGTTGCGAATTCAATTTAAAAATTACCAACATAAATTGAAAATAGTTGACAGATTAAATCAAAATATCACCTCACTTTTGTTTATTTTTATTTCAATTTGATTAAATTAAAACTGGTTGACGGATTAAAATATTATCTACCTTTCGAATTTTCTGAATTTTTGCATATTCCTTCTTACCAATAATAATTTACGGGGGTGTGTACGAAGCAAGGGAGAGAATTTTTTGCTCAGTTTTTTGATATCTAGCGCCGTTCTCGAGTTATTGCTAACTTTAAAACTTATTTTTGAATTTGCCACGCAAGTTTTCCATTCGCTCGGCTCGGCTCGTTCCACTCACCTCGCAATTGAAAAAACTCGCTACGCAGGAAAAGTTAATCTTTCCATCCTAATAAAGCAATAATTTAGTTTTCCTGACTTGGCACTAAAAATGAGAAATCCCAGACTTTTCTCTGACAAAATTAGGAAAATCATAAATTGCCTTACTTTTCCAGATTTTCCAGGTTTTCCAAACAAGTGGGAACTCTGCATATAAATCATACTTGAATTGTATTTATTAAGGTAAAAGTAGACAAAGCAACATTTTTTCTTAGCTTATTACGAGGAGGAAAGCACACAGACCCATAATACACCAGATTTCTTTTTTTTAACATATTCTTGGATTTCTCTAGATTTACCCGGATTTCCTAAAATTTGCTTGGATAAAATTTCTTTTGCATTGTTTCCAGATTTCCTTTCAAAAAAATTAAAAAGCAAGATTATCTGTAATTAATTTCTAAGATTTCCTTAAATTTCCGTAAATTTTGTCAGATTTTTCTTCACTTGTACAACAAATCTCCCCAGCGGTTTCCTAGTCGGTTTATTTTAAATCACGACTTAGCGTTGGCAGCTATGATCGACTAAAAATTGCTTCGCGATCGACCTGTTGGCCACCCCTACTATACAAGGTGCCCGTTTTTCGAGCTCCACCATGGGAATTTCAGATATTATAAGAGATACGAGATTGGTTAAATTCATACCAAGTGATCCCCAACCAAATGATCTTAGCACAAATTCTGAAATTAAAAAAAATTTATTTCAAAATTAATTTAAAAATAATTATTATTCATTTAGAGGATTATTCGTCGCGACACCAATATGTGATTTCTAGGGGGGTTTGCTCTCCTGTACAATATTCATTATCAATAAATTACTCCCGGATTTTATAAGTCCAAGATTTGTATGCATGCTTTGTGATTAATTTTATTACATAGCAGCTTATTTTACCATTAGGCACATTAGGCACGTGCCTTGGGCCCAATGACCAGAGGGGCTTGACAAGAGAGAAGATAAAATCGTAAAATAAAAATCAAATAGATAGGGGAAAGGCTTGCAGGTTACCACCCCATAGCTTTTTTGATCATAACTCATCATACAATCAATGTATTGCTGATATAAAATAACACACACAGGAAAGGGGAAGTATAAAGCAACAATCCTGCGCAAAAAATTATTTTAATATTCAAAAACTAAAAAGTTACAGCAAATTTTCAAAAGTATCTAAAATCGACACCTTGAAATTTCGGCTTGCAGGTTGCCACCCCTTGAAAAATTGTTGAAAATGTAGAGAAACTCAAGTAAAAACCTATGATTTTTATTAATTACACTTAGTGGCTGCGAACAAAAAAATCAAAGTAAATTGACAAGGAAAAGAAATGTTAAAATTGAAAAAAAAAAAAAAAATTTTTAATTTAAATCTAAAAATATATAAAATAAATGCACAATTATTATTGTAAGATTTATATTAAAATTTATATTAATTTTTAAAGATTTTGAAAGCGTTTACGTCAATATTTGTCAATAGGTAAATAAAATATGCAATGGGGCCCTTGTCGAATCTCGGTTTTATTTGGTTTTCTTTGTGTTTTCTCTTGTGTTTGTAATCTGTACTAGTGATTCTCATGTTACACATTATTGCCAAACTGCACAGTCTTACTTCATTGTCGTTTGTGGTTTCGTATAGAGTATGTTTACCAGCTATGCCTCTCAAGTACTCCTCTTTACCGTATTACGTAATCGTAATATTCTAGAAATTTAATTTAAATGTAAAAAGTTCTACGTTCTATAGTTCTACAGAACTATATTGTAGATTGTTATAAAAAATTTGAATTACGTCAAGTAATGGTTAGAAGAAGTAATTCAATGTTTAGGGAATTTCCAAGTTAAAATCGAAGGTTTTAGTAATATAGAAAAAAACTGTGTTTAAATATGTCCTGATCTGTCATGACGGTTTGGAAAAATAATATTGAACATTTTGTGGATTTGATTTTTATTACGGACGATTACCTTGAAGATTTAATTTAAAATTTAATTATTGTTTAAAATTGTATTCATTGCTTAAATACTGCTAAATTTTCAGTCTGAATCTTTCCAGAAGTCTATAGAAGTTTACAGAAGTTCCTTGAAATTTGTGGAAGTTTCTAAAAAGATGTATCTCGGTATGAATAGCAGAGCGATTTGTTCTGAAGACAGTCCGAGTTCGGATCTTGCAAGTGTAAATAAATAGGGTAAATTAATAAAAATGTATATAAATAAATCAAAATAATAAATAAAAATACCAGGTGTTACATAAATACAGTGACCTAGTTTAAATAAATATAGACTTGATTGAGATACAGAAGTGTTTGTTAATAATTTTGTACGTAAAAAACCGCTTGGATGCGGGTCTATTGATTTAAAAAGTATAAATTACTATAAAAGTATTGTGGTCCTCATCCTTCAGACCAGGTTAAAGCCACTGGCCATCATACTGCCCTCTTAATAACTGCATTGGATCCGAAGATAGTGTTTATCGGAAAGGTAGAGAAATCTTGCTGAATAGCTGTTTTCCTGTGGTTTGCAATGGTAGAATGAGGAAGTTGAAACGGTTGGGCGGGATATTTCTCACAAATTATATTTAGTTACTAAAGAAATTTGAGTACGTACTAACGGGGTTAGCAATTTTGATAAAAAAATTTTCTCATTGCGTACTTGATGTGACATACCAAGGTTAGCTAGTCAAGTGATTGATTTTATTTTGCATGATTTGGTATTATTTAAGTTGAATATGGTACTTAAAGTAATATTTCATTTTTATTTAGCAACTTTGAGTACCGTATAACGAGATCAATTTATTTAAATTTATTCTTAATTTTCAATCTATAAACAAAAAAACTACGCCTACTGTGCGCATTCAATACAAACAGATATTACTTGAATAGAGGAAAGTTTATATAAGATGCTGTTAGCGTGCATGCACGATATTTCTTATAAAATATTTGCATTAATCTAAACAGGTTAACTTGTCGGAACTAAATAAAGTACAAAAGTAAATGGTATAGAAATAAATAAGAAACGAAAGTAATTATAACCGTGGGTACTTTATAAATAATATTTACCGTTTCTTCCTTTCGGCAACAAACCACTTTATGATGTGGGGCAAATTTATAGGTGCAACTATCAATTTGCTTTAAACGATTTTTTCCCGCCGTGCTAAAGCCAATGGTTAGGGTGCTTTTTAAAAATTTCTCTTACCAATAAATAAAATTAAATTTACGCGCTATTCAATGGTGAAAGAACGAAATAAAATAAATTGAAAGATTTAATGTGACACTTTGTTGTGTATACAATTGATTTGAGCTGACAGTTAAAAAGTTATGAATCATTTTGTTGATTAATAATGTACGTGAGTCGTTTTGATTTGACACGTTTCTATTTACTATTTGAAATATGTACGTATCGATACTACGCTCATAGTAGATAGGAAAATGTTTAGTTGATGGACTACTTCTTTTTAAAAATCAATTTTACGCTTACTTTCTGTGGTGATTACCACCGATTTCAGAATCATAGTGGTTATCGAGATTATAATAGTAGGTATTATTCACAACAATATCAAATCTTAAGAATCTCTTTACTCCTTAATTTACGTCCATTCCCATTTCTTGACCTAATAATAATTTATCCAACTTTATTTCTTAATTAGGATTTTAGAATTTTTTGAAATTTAAAATTTCAATTTTTCAAAATATTTTGACTTAGGTACTTTAATTCATAACTCGAAAGCCGTTGATTTTTGAAAATAAAAGGTGTGAACTAGTTTGTAGATTATTTCACACTCTTTAAAAAAGTACTAAATCATTTTAATTGAAAAACCAATATCTTCGGGGCTATAGCCATCTGAATGTAGAAATTAAAATAAATGCTTTGAAGAGATCTAACTCTCGAGTTTGAATTTAGACAACAATTTTTGTTAAATATTTTTCTTAGAAAAGTGTCCTCTATCATAAAGATTCCATTTTAAATTTAATTTTAAAAAACTGATCAAAACTTACACCCCCAAAGATATACGATTCTTCGTATGAAACATGTCGTGTTAATTTAAAAGTTGGGGCACAATAAGCTTAAGCTTCAGTGCAATGGGTGTCAGAACCACAACCCGTTTTAATAATAATAAATTTAAAAGTTAAAAAAATTAAATGATAATTTTATTACTATGCGAAGTTGTACTAATTTACTTTGAAGTAAAGCCAAACAGTTTATATCAAAAAAAAAAAAATAAAAATAAACTGTCATCAAAAACCAAAAGAAAATTCAATATCTCCCTGTAAAGTAATAAAAAAAAATGACATAAATTACAATAAACTATTGTCAAATTTTGCATTAGGAATTTTTACATTCTCTGTAATTGTAAAATTGTAAAGACATGTCTGAATATTGGTATCTTATATGATAATTATGGAACTGCAACGTTTTAAACATTATTACGCATAGAAAGAAAATATTTATTAAAAGTCCAAAAGGTCTAAAGAGGACAAGAATATACTTTTTGGATTATTTTAGTTCTTTTATAATTCTCCAGAAATATTTATTACCTTCATTACCAGTAAAATCCACATTTTGTGGATGAGACTCTTTTAAAGAAATGTAAAATAATCCAAATTTTCAAATTTCAATCAAATTTAAACTTTATTTCAGACAAATTTACCATTGTAACTGGAACCTAACAATGCTTCCACATCCCCACAAGTCCTGGGAAGTCTGGGAAGTCTGAGAAAGTCTGGGAAGGCTGAGAAAGTCCGTGGAAGTCTGAGGAAGTGTGGGAAGTCTGAGGAAGTTCGAGAAATCTGAGGAAGTTCGGGGAAGTCTAAGAAGTCAGGGAAAGTCTGGGGAAGTCTGGGAAGTCTGATATATAAAATGATATTAATTTTAAATTATTATAGCAAAGACCAATTAATAGAATGAAATCATATCAATGGGATATTAATTCTTTCCCGCGCCATCATTGCGCGCCATTTATCTGAAATTTTGCATATGGCTTCCTATGACGAAGTACTAGAATTTTAAGGCACAAATTTTTTCTCGGTTTTTCGATATCTAGCGCCGTTTTCGAGTTATTGTAAATTCAAAATCTCAAATTTATCTCAAATGTCATAATTATAATGAATAATTACTTCTTAAAGCAACACAATAATATTTGTCACAAAGTTTAAGTCCGGGGAAGTCTAAGGAAGTCCGAGGAAGTCAGGGAAGTCTGAGAAAGTCCGGGGAAGTCCGAGAAGTCCGAAGTAGGAGGAAGTCTGGTGTACACAATTTTTGACCGTAATTTACCCCTCGAGTCTGCAAATAAAATTTTTTTTTAGCACTAAAACATTCCTGCTGATTATTATGTAATATAACCCCCCGAATCCAAATAATATGACCTCCGTTTTCCCCCATCACCCACCGTTTTCGGCAAGGGGGTGTCCCATTTTTTTACCACTTTTCGATAATTTTGAGGGATGAAAACGATTATTTTAACCTTTGGATTTATTCTGGTGGGCTAAAGAGGTAAAAAGTTAATATTTGTAGCAAGAACGTTGATTTTGGAGAAGCTTTGCCCCCCTTAAATTATAAAAAAATTATTTAAAATAATCGATTTTTCCGTTTTTTTTGGTAATTTTTTCATTTATTTTCTACATAATTTAGCTTCCAGCCCCCTTGATCCTTTTCCAAAAACCATCAAATCATAAAAATATAATATAGCAACAATATATATGAAGGAATAAGAATAAAAATATATAGCTGTAAATAAAAATAAATAAAAAGTAAAATTATCAAGAGAGTTATTTTCGGAAACTTTTGGGGAGGTCTAAATAAAACTTTTTATTCGTCGAACTATAATATTTAGGTTTTCTTCAAGACTACAAAAAACATAATCAGTCACATGATGTTTTTTGTATGTTTTTTGTAGTCGTGAAGAAGAACAACATAAAAGTTCAAAACGTCGACGAATAACGGTAGTTTTATTTAGACCTGTCGACCTGTCCAAAATTTCCCAAAATATAACCCTCTTGATTATTGATTAAAGTTATGGAAAACAGAAAAATAATAAATATAAGGAATTTTCCGAACTGTTGCTATGTATTTTTATTATTTGGGGGTGTTTGAAGTAGAATTGAGCAAAAATTGGAAAAAACTATAATTTTTCATAATTTTTTTACAATTTAAGGGGGAAAAATCCTCTCCCAAATCAACTTTTCTCAACAAAACATTTTTAGCTTTTCACTTCTCCAGCCCCCCAGAAGGAATGTAAATGCCAAAATAATCGTTTTCATCTCTCCAAATTATCAAAAGTAATAAAAATATTCAGATTCAGGAAGTCATTTTACTTAAGAATCAGTAAGAATAGTGTCACAGTTGATTTTCTTTCCGACCAGTATTATTCTTAATTTCAGTTTTCTTTTTTAAAACTGCGATTTTATCGATGCACTTGACGTACATTTATTTAATAAAATAAATAAATATTTTCTTAAAGTCAAATACATCAATGAAAATGAGGTTTTAAAAAATAAATATCATATTTTTCTATTAGTATATTTTATTACTTTACGTAGCGTTAATTGGATGTGAACGGCGCTTTAACCATTAAAACGTGTCGATTGGTATAATAATATGTTTATACATATGTACATACTATATTGTATGGTCAATAATGGCATATATGACAGCAAAGGGTTCAGTTTTATTTTGGGATTTTTTAGCTCTAACTTAAAAGCCATAAAACATAAAACCAGTTTTCATAGTTAATTTCTAAATGCGTTGTAGTTATTGAATTTGTCTACATGGGAGACGTCATCGGTCGCAGCGTGAACTATTTTAATTTATTTTATTTATTCATTGTTCTTTTTTTCAAATTTGTAGTACACTGAAAAAAATGGTTTATGATTTTGATGACAAATTCATCATTTTTACACCAATGCATAAAATTCATCATATTCATGAAAAATTCACAGTATACATGAACAAAATCAATGTATTTATGAATTTCTTCATCAATATGAGAAACCATTTTTTTCAGTGTAAGTTTTCCAGCTTTATATTTAAACAAGTGAGCAATTGTCACAATAATTATTATTAGTATCAATAAATATGAATATCAATAATGAGCTAAAAGATACTAATAAATCTCATTATTGATATTCATATTTATTGTATTTTCAAGAGCTAATAATTTTAATTTATATTATTAGTATCGGTCTACAAGTATGAAATGCGGATTTGAGAAACAGAAAGCGCACCAAATGCTGTATGTAATATAAAGATTTAGAATAAATGTCATTTTGTTGTGCCATCAACAAGGATCAAACGTGTAAAAGCGATAAATTGAAAATTACTTGCATAGTGTCGTTTTGCTATGTTTAATATGTCGAGATGTGTGCCCAATAAAGATTTGAAGAAAACTGCTCCTGAATCATACCGATTGCTTCAAAAAGCTTATGGGGAACATGCTCCATCGCAAGATATCTGTGTACGATGGTTTCTGCATTACAAAAGTGTCGATAACCAAAAAATTATAAAGATACAGAATTGCAAGCACTGTTAGACGAAGATGATGAATGAGCTGTGAAAGCCTTGTGAAACAATTGATACCAAACACTACCAACAACAATTGATCAATTTCAACCGTTTACTGCTCAAAAAACGATCACAATATCAAAAAAGGCACCACAAGGTCATTTTTTTCTATGACAATAATGCTTACACATACGGCAAAACCAGTTCACAACACTTTGGAAGCACTCAGCTGAGAGGTACTATGATATGCGGCTTACTCACCAAACTTGACTCCTTCCGATTACCACTTCTTTGCATCGACGGCGACGGGTCATGTACTTGCTGAGTAGTGCTGTGGTTAGTACGAAGATGTGCAGAAATGGCTCTATCAGTAGTTCAGAGTAAAAGAGGAAGATTTTTACTGGCGTAGTATCCACAAATTGTCCGAAAAAAAATTGTCATAAACACATGATATTATATATAAATATTTTAAATTATATGCGGCATACCAGATATCGGGTTCCCTATTGCATATAATCCGGTCTCTAATTATTAGAGATGAAAAGCCACCAGTGCCAGTGTTTCCACTTAGTATGTTTTCTCGAAATGTTTTAAGATGTATCATCCTAACCTAAATCCAATTTTTTTACTCTCGAGAACTTTGTAATATCACCGATGGATTTTCTGATATAAATGATGTTCCAGAGAGTATTTTTAAAAATCAGTCGATTTGATCCTTTATTGTAGATATGGAAATGAATTGGCATATTGCAATTAAATTCGATTTTCTTATACTTTTCTAAAAGAACCGATTCTCTTCTGATTTTGAAAGAAGCTATTATGTGAGCAGAAAGACGACGGTTACGGTCTGATGAGGATATGTGTGGTTCAAGATCGAGTGGAGCAAGAACTTTATTTTAACCGTATTCTCTCGACTGGCAATGGCAAACCACCGAAGTAATTTGCTTTGCAAACTCTTCATAAAATAAAGTAATCAGCCAAAGCTCACTTTCAGTTGTGAAACTATTGAGTATGTGAGTAAAAACTATAGTTCATACTATAGAAGCCAAGATAAGAGTGTGGATTTTATTACTACAGTTATTAAATTAACATTAAATCGACACAACAATTGTGTGAATTTTCTATCCAAAATTAGAGCACAGTACTCTGCAGCAAAATTTTATAATAGTGGAGTGTTGAAGCAAACCCTCATTTTTCTTTCAGTAATATTTGCAACTAAGGGTATGAACTCTCGTCTACTTGAATTAAATTATCATGATTGTTATATGTAATATGTTTTCCAAATTTAAATATTCTTATTGGTTGTTGGATACTAAAACTGTTTGTGTCGGCTACTCAATAATTAGTTTGAAAAACTTTGGTATTTTTGTTAACGCGGCGGATGTGCGTGAAGTTTTTTTTTTCTATTGTGTTGTATTTAGTTTGTATTGTTTGTATTGTAAATCTTTTTTTCATTTCGCGAAGCATAAAGTTATAAATCTCGAAAAACCATTTTATGCGCTGGCCCCCCTTTTTTGAAAATTTTGAAATTTTTTGTTTGTATTGTGTTGTATTCAATTTGTATTGTTTGTATTGCTAAAATTTAAAGTCCTAAATTTAACATTAGTCGCGTAAATCGCCCAACAAAATTTCGCGCTGGCCCCCCATTTTCGAAAATTTTGAAATTTCTTTTTTGTATTGCGTTATATTCCATTTGTATTATTTGTATTGTTAAAAATTAAAGTCTTAAGTTTAGTATTAACCGCGTAAATCGCAAAACAAAATTTTGCTCTGACCCGCTGCTTAGCTGACTCAAAATTTCAAAATTATTTTCGTATTTGTATGCAATTTGTATTGTGTTGCAATGTAACTTGTATCGTAAAAATTAAATTGTTGACTATTACAACAATGAAGCTACGTCAGCGGTTCCCAAATGGGGTTTCGCGAAAAAATCCAAGAGTGCCGCCAAAAAAAATTTCAAAATGACGAAAAATAAATTTTGCAATATTTTTTACTTCGCCCAAAGGTTCCGCGGCCAAAACTAATTGGGAACCGCTGCTCTAAGGTAACTGGCTTATATAAAAGCATGGAGAGCATCCACTGCGACTTTAGTCGCAGAACCCCAGCCGCAGCTAAAGATTCATAGTTTTCATACTTTTATATCAATCATGCTTTCGTATGAGAGTGTTTCCTTAGAATGTGATTGTATCATTCTAAGAAAGCGTAAAGAGTAGTCCCTGCGACTGCAGTCGCAGAGCTCCAGCCATAGCTAAGGAACCTTAAGATGACCAGTGTGATTTTTTAACTGCGGCTTTTATATAACATTTAACTAGTCGGTAGTGTTGGTGAAGAAAATTTCGCCCAGCTAAAGGTGTGATTCCTCAGCTGCGGCTGGGGCTCTGCGACTGAAGTCGCAGTGACTGCTTTCCATGCTTTCTTATAGGAATGTTTTCTAAGAATGCGATCTTTGCAGGGGACTCTAAGGTAACAGCCTCATAAAACAGCATGGACAGCAGCGGCCGCAGCTAAAGATTCATATCTTTCATACTTTTATATCAACAATGCTTTCTTATGGGAGTGTTTCCTTAGAATGCGATTCTATCATAAGGAAGTGTGGATAGCTCTCCATGTTTTCTTATGGGAGTGTTTCGTTAGAATGCAAATTTTGCAGGGGACTGTAAGGCAGCGGTTCCCAAATGGGGTTCCGCGGAACCCTTAGGGGTCTGCGAAAAAATCCAAGGGTTCCGCCAAAAAGTATTTCAAAATGGCGAAAAATAAATTTTGCCAAATTTTTTTCTTCACCCAAGGGTTCCGCGGCCAAAACTAATTGGGAACCGCTGGTCTCCGCACTACATAGTGTATGGCACTTGAAAAAGTAGAAATGTTGCTGTATTTTCCCACTAATTTGAAATTCTTGGGTATAGAGACTTCTCGAGACTGACGTTTCGACGCTGAATTTTTACAATACAAATTGCATTGCAACACAAAACAAATTGCATACAAATACAAAAATAATTTAGAAACTTTGAGTCAGCTTAGGCAGTGGGCCAGAGCTAAATTTTGTTTTGTGATTTACGAGGTTAATATTAAACTTTAATTTTTAACAGTACAAACAGTACAAATTGAATACAACACAATAGAGAAAAAAATTTCAAAATTTTCGATAATGGGGGCCAGTGCAAAATTTTGTTTCGCGATTTACGCGACTAATGTTAAATTTAGAACTTTAAATTTTTGCAATACAAACAATACAAATTGAATTGAAACAACATAATACAAACAAAAAATTTCAAAATTTTCCAAAAAGGGGGGCCAGTTCATAAAATGGTTTTTCGCTATTTATAATTTTATGCTTTTATGATGTACAGTATTTTTTTGGATTTATTTGAGATTATTTATTAATTTTTACAGAATTATCTGTAAATCTATGTATGGAACAACTTTTTAGCTATATGCTAGAGCTCTAGTTGTAAGCCTTCAAACTTGATCCATTTTGGGCCATTTTTGTCGTTAAATTTCTGCACATATTTCGATTTCGTGCTCTGTAAGAAAATAAATAAATTATCAATAAAATACAGTTTGATTGCATACACAGCACACCCCTGCCGATAATCCTCGATGTGATTCCATTTTTAAATTGGTTAATTAGCTGCTCGGCGCTCGGTACATTTTAAAATAAAAAATTTTGCTTTGACGCAACAGCAGGATAATTTAAATTAGTAGAAAAATTAACATTTGTGCACTAAATTTAGACTAGTACAGTTACTCCTTCATCAAATTAGCTTATTTTTAATCGTAAATTATTTTTTAAATTGGTTTGGATGCACACAGATTGCAAAAGTCGATTTTAATTAAATCTTGCATACGAAATTATCTCACTAATGGCATGGCGATCTCGCAAAAAAAATTCAACTAACTGTTGCAATCGCACATAGATGAAGCCAAACCAAACGAATTTTTGTCAATACCGCTATTATCTCTTACGTCAATAAATATTTTTTTCTGGTAAAAGTTGTTAAAATGTGGTGATATAAAAAAATGATTAACGATTAATTTAATTCTCGTTGTCTCTTATAAAAATTTCAGTTTAACTCCTTTAACCGGTTATTACGGTATCTAATTTTATTTTTAATAATCCTGTTTTTGTTCTTAATTTGATAAATTTGCATTTCTTCTATTTAAGTCACAAAATTTAGGTTAATGGTCGACTGATTTGCTATAATAAATAATAATTTCGTGCTGCAATGTGTGAACTGTAATTATTACTTACTTAGGTTTTTTAAAATTACGCAATTTTATTTGGAATGCCGATACCGCCGACACATAATTATTATAAACTGTATAAACGGCTCCTCAATTAAAAAAAATGCTTTATCAATATTGATCATAAAATTTCACAATTTTGTTTGTATTTCATTAGATTTATCTATAGACCAGTCAGTGTCTAAGATGAAAATTGTGAGATTTTAATTTTTTCAGGGCTGTCACTATTAAAAGCCCGGAACCTAAGAGGTGAGGGATGTGCAAAGGAGCTCCAAGAAGGTTCCGGTTTATAGTTTTTCCTTTATTTCTCGAATAGGCTTAGCTTTAGGTAAAAAATGCTTATAGACAAAATTGAAGCTAATAAAATTTATTACAAGAGTGTATTATTTATTTATTTGGAACCAGTTCTAGTTCTTGAGGTATGAGCTCGTAAAATTAATTTTGATAAAAGGTTGTTACCACATTATTGAAAATCGTAATGATTCTCAGACATTACTGCTTAGTATTGTAATGTATTAATGTATAAACAAAATTTCAGGATGTAACAGTTTTTAACAAACTAAAAACTATAAAGCGAATTACGAGTAAAAGTAATAAATAAAAAATTTTTTGTAAGAAATTTTATCAGCTTTAATTTATGTACAACTACTTTCTGAGTAGGGCTGATTATTCTTTTCGAAATTATAATATTTTGCTTCAACTTCTGGTTTGTTACCAAAAATTTTTAATAATAATAATAAAAATGCACCAGGAAAAACCAGATTTAAACAGGTCCCAGACCTAAAACAAGCTGAAGAAGAAGATTAAAAATATCTTCAATATTTCAGAAGCTCACATATTCTAGGAATAATTTATGAGTCCGAGATCTCTTTTCTTCCATTCTTACCACCTATTACCGAGTTCAAACACAGTCCTGAAGTCAAAAATTGATATTTTGGCATTTCCATGACAGGAGGATTACTTGAAACGGTTTAAATAGGACAGTGACGCTCATGAACAATTCAGGATATGATTTTAGATCTGGACTCTTAAGTTTAGATAGATAGATTTTAGCGGAGCCATTTATTTCGGCGCGGCACATTTCGGTGCCGATACGTTTTGACACGATACATTTTGAAGACGCCGCCTCCAGAACGTTTTGTCATGGAAAATACTTATGTAGTACTTTTTTGGGATGATGTTTTTTTAATGAGTGCGTCGACCTACAGTTCATCGCGAGGGAGAAAAAATACTTCAGTTTTTGCCCGAATCGTAACGATATTGGTCCGATTACAGAAGGTTTAACTAATTCATTACATTAATTAATTACGCTTACAAGTAATTATATCGTCGACTGCATCATTAATGAAAACAAATAATGAAGCGGATAGCTAATTGAAAAATATTTAATTTTATAATAAATTACGAAAGGGGATGACTTATATTGGATAAATCTATAGTTAATTATAGCCGAATTTAACTTCAAAACAATAATCCTATCTTTTAAGATTTATAATTTTCGAGATCTGGCTATTACGGGGATGTTTTTAATGTTTTTTTTATATCCGTCTGGTTTTTGTGTAGATAAAGGTTTGTTTTGTAAGTTAGAGTAGGTTTAGTTTTTACAAAACCGTCGTTAAATAGAATGTCTTTGTGAAGATATTGGTCTGTTTTATAGGTTTAAGTAGATATTTTTTAGCAAAATCGTCTCCAAAACAAACTAGATCCAGATTTTGGATAAAGAAATCCTTCTGATATATATAAACTAATCCTAACAAAGATAAACTAAAAAATCTTGGCAGGAAAAGTACAACTGATTATGGCTATACCAGGATCCTCTATATCTAATTGTCACAAAGGTCAATCTAGATTTTATACTTATGTCAAGGCAATATAAAACTTCTGGCTTTTTCCAAAAAATAGTCTTTAGTCTTAATTAGCGCAGTTAATTTTCTATTTAAATCTAATACAAACTTAATACAAAATGTAAAAATTAAGTAAAAGAGTTAACTTGTCCATCTGTCGCCGTAACAAACTTAACTTTATGTTTCCCTAATTTAAAATTTTTATCATTCTATCATTCAATCCATTATTCTAATAATTATAATTATTTATTTTTAAAGAGTTTTAGAATTTTAGAAAATTTCAAAAAATAATCTCAGGAAATTCTAGGACATTTTAGTAAATAGGAAATCCGAAGAAATGTGAAAGATCCTAGAAAATTTTAAGAAATTCAAGAAAATCTTCAGGATGAGGAATACCAAAGGAAATAAAAATTTTTCTTTAATTTTGTAAATGACGATTTCCAGTTGGTCTTCCACTTCGTTAAAATCGAGCGGGAATTGGGATACAAGTGAAAGGAAACCTACAGAAAACCGGAAAAATGTTAAGAAATCCCAGAAAATCCAAGAAACAGAAATATCAAAAAAAACCATTGGCAATCAAGAAAATGTAGAAAATCCTAGGATATTTTAGGAACTAAGGAAAATCCAAAGAAATCTCAGAAAATTAAAAAAATAAAAAAGTTCATTTATAGCATTTTCTAATTTTCTATTTTTTAAGATTTCCTTAAATTTCCTTTTGGTTGTACACAAGGTAGATCCACGAGAAATTCATGTGTGAGGTAAATGAGGCTGGGAAGGGGAAATATAGATTTTTTTGATAAGAATTTTGATATATTTTTTAAATTTTAACAAAATTTAGTAATTTCATTGGTTTTGATGAGTTACCCTGTTACCTGTCCTTTGTTGGAAATTATTGGAATTTTTTGAGAATCTTTGGAATTCTATGGAAATCATTTGAATTCCGAGTCCTGTGTACAAAATTATTTTTACATATTTACCGCTTGGTTTCGATCATACTCTAATGGGATTAGAGATTAGTCATCCCTAATGTAAACTTACACATTTATTGGCGGTTTATAAAATAGTAAAGTAGTAAGATTGCCTTAGAAAAAAATTTTCGGTGATCTTTCCAATAATTTTCTTGTTAAAATTTAAAAAATAAAAATGTAAAACCTTTAAAGAAAAATTAAACATATAAATTCACACAGTGATGCGCACGAGTGGATTAAAAAATAAAATTATAAGATAATTATGAGAAATTTCACTTAAAAAATATGAACTATCTAAGAATGGTTTCAAAAAGCAAATAGTTTAAGCGGAGCCTCACCTACATTCGTTGCTTAACAACTATCATAGAGATTTGGTTAATATGTACAACAAAGTTGCTGAAGATAATTATACCGCATCAGAGATTAAGCATGCGGATAATTTAAATGATAGTAACCTACCGGCTTACTGTAAGCAAAGCTTTACCTATTGAAAATGCCGATTTCCTAATTAAAAAGCAGTTTAAGAAATCAACAGGTTCATAAGCTAAATAAATAAAAAATTCATAATAAGAAATAAATTTACAACTTTCAAATTAAGAAATACTCGTAATGTACCGTATCAAGTCTTGTTTGGTCTGTATGCTCAATAATTCTAGTTTTTTAAACTTCAGGATGCTGAATTAAATTAATTGCAGATAATTGTCAATAATTGTCGCGGCAATCCATGAAAACTACAAAGTGAAAGAAAAACTCTGGTACGTTTACTAATATTAAACTGTTTTCTTCAACATATAGGCGGGTAATGAAATAAAGAAAAATTATAGGTAGTTGCGAATTACTACAAAAACGATGTATTGCTTCAAGCGGTCTTCCTTTTATGTCGCATATATGAGATTATAACCAATCTAACATTATATTTTACATTAGAGCACATAAAGGAAGACAAAAAGTGCATCTACAGTTTTGACGCGGTGCCGGCGGCTCATAATAGAGATGTGCGACTAAACAGATTAAAGAAAATTCTAACTAAATATCAGTTGCAAAATTGCAAAAAAGCTGACGTCTATATAATCTTTACCTTAAAAGATATTCCGGTTAAAGTAGGGTTTTGCATATCCCCCATATCTCCCAGACTAAGATTTTTTATAATTCTTAAGATTTCTTCAAATTTCTCCGATTGTTCTAGGATTTTCCTTCACTTGTACATAAGATTTCCTCGGAGATTTTTCTCTAGTATCTAATGAACTTCTGGATCACACTGTTTGTCTGGAATTAACAGAAGTTTAACAACTCCCTCTTAACTAAAACACAGTCAACTAGGCATTTTTTTTTGGAAATTTTCTGAGTAATAATGATTTTCTACCAAATGACAATGGACAGAATCAGGTATATATATAACCTCCTATATTTACACAAGTGGACATTTTAGTAGGCCTCTCTGCGAATGACTTTATAAAATGACAAATGTAATAGTAATTTACTGAATTCATTTCAAATTTTCATATTATTATAGTGATTACATGTCAGAAAAGATTTGCTTTGCATGAGTGCAGTTGCTTAAAACTATAATCAGAATTTTTGCCATTTTTCAGATTCTCAGTTTAGCATGCATTTGATGACTCATTATTGAATCCATAACATTTTGAAAATCAGAATTTTTCAGAATTCATGTTTTTGATATAAATTTTTTATGTTTTATGTAAATGTAAAAAATAAATAAATAAGTTTTAATAAAAAATTATAATTACCAAAAAATGCAATTTAATTAAACCGATTAAATAATTTGAATTTTAAAGGAACGTAAAAAAATGGTAAAACTAGAAACATTTTCAGATAGATTCGGTAATATCAATCATATTACAAAGAGTCATAGTCATATAGCAAATTTTTATAAATTCACATTTATTATTAAGTGAACTTAGTCTATTACTGAAACCCCGGTATGTACTGCCACAACACATAAATGATTTTTTTTTAAATAGTGATAGAGCAGAGATTTATATGCAACAAAATACGTGAAATATGCACACATACAAAACATGCCCCAAAATTTTCTATAATATTAATAACATTGATAATAAAAGATAAAATATAAAAGATAATTAAGTAATAATTGGCATTTATAGGCAAAGTAAAATAATTTTTTTTTTTGAATTTTTATAGGTTGGCTTTTTAAATAAGTACTACCTAATATTTATTAGAACTAAATAAAGCTTTAAAACATTTTTAATTTAATTAAAAAAATTATTATTGACCCTGGAACTACACACTGGGGTCTCAGAATCCCTAAGCGTCAAATAAATTAATGCCACGTTTGCTGTAATGATTTTTTTAAAAATCTATTCTTGTAAATTAAGTTCAAAATTAGTTATCTGAGTAGGTGTGAATAATCGTAGGTGCCTTTTAGTCATTAATGCCCGTAGTTGATTAGTTGATGCTTGGCTCCAGCAAAACTTGAGCACGACTTAAGTACGCAATTGTTTATTTTGATTGGTCGATTTCGCACTTAAGTCTGACTCAAGTACGAGATCGGGCGAAGTATCGACTATAGGTATGGGTATAAGCGAATTACAATAATTGAAAATAAATTTTTATGGGTATCTCAGACCCCAGTGCGCAGTTTATGTATACAGTACAGCCTCGTTATTCCGGACAGATATAGTTTTGAGTTTGTTCGGATAACCGAGTTTTCCGGATTAGCGAAAATTTTTGGCAATAATTTTATACAATCAGTCGGATACTGGGGTACTCGGTACTACTCAGTGCGTATTTCTTAAACCTACAAATGCATACTTACTCTCAAAAAGTGATAGTCTCTTATTAAGTAGATAAGATCAATCACAGAACGGGGGGGGGGGGATCTGGGGGGTGTTCTGAACAAAGCTGAATTTACAGTTATCCATCTTCGAATAGCAGTTAACAAATCTGAATTGCAGTTGACAAATCTGTATTAAAGTTGACGATGTCTGATTGCCTAGGTTGTGAGGCCTGAAGGCCGCACTGATCCATCACACCCCCATAATCACTTAATATTTTTAGGCTGATAACTTAAGATTAACCAATTCTAAATAGGCCAGTGGAAAATCGCCGATACTTTTTATTATGATTTTTTTTTGTTTCATTTATTTCATAAAATTCCTATTTGACCTGGGGTATCGAATCAAATCAAGGTCTTCGGAAATATCTTCCTTCCTAAATCGCGAAAGGTTTAACGTAATTCCTATTAATGTTGAATAAATTAAGTTCCCGATAGAAAATTTTTAGTATCATTTTATAATAATAACTGAAGAACTGGCTTAACCTCGGATTGTAAATAAATTGACAATTGTCAGTGTCAACTAGGCAAATTGACAATGTATCGTAAGCATGAATTGTCAATTTTATTTATTGTTACTGTTAATTGAAAAACAAATTTATCACAATTATTGCATGGTTTCGAAGTACAAGAAAGGAATATGAAAGATATTTAATAAACAGCACACGTTTAAAAATAGACAAGGAGACAATCCCAAATCTGAAAACACTTTTTGCCCGTCTGATCCTTTTGCCCCTTCCTGACAAAATTTTGGAACCGCCCCTGATAGCGAATATGGATTAAGCAACGAGTTGTAGTTTGTTATAAGGGGCCAGGGGGGGCAAAAAATCAATAATTAGGACAAATGTTTAAGCAGGATTTTCATTTGCAAAAGTAAAGGAATTGAGAATTACACAAATTTGGTCAGGGAAAGTCGAGGAATTTTTTAATTTTACTGAAAAGTCGTGGAAATTAAGACTTGAAGGCAGCAAAAATTTTCGGAAAATTCGACAAATAAAAAATTTACAATTTTTAAAAGTTAAGGTTTGCAAAATGTTCAGCGTCGGCAACCTTTTGAGACGGAAAAGCCAAAAGGTACAATTTACAAAATTTCCCAGTTTTTAAAGAGCCACTAACATTTTTATTTCAATATTATGGTATTTTATCCTGTTTAAAGTATTTTTTGCGGAATAATATTTTCTATGGGTTTGGAAAATAAAATAATATAATTATTAGGTATCATTTGTGCATGTACCTGGAGAACTTGACATCAAAAGAGCCGCATGTGGCTTGCGTACCGCAGGTTGCACACCCCTGATCTAGGGGAAGACTTGGAAAAGTTAGGGATTTTGTTTTTGAAAGTTTGAAAGAAAACATACACAAGTTTTCAGTTTTTGAAACCGGGGGGTCTGGGGGGTGTGGAACACCCTCCAGTGCACCTAAACAAAATTATTCCCAGAATCTAGCTTTATATAGATTTTTCTAAATGTCTTTTGTAACTTAGATCCAGTAATACCCAGCGGAATCTCAACTTTAAAACCAGAATCAAAATTTGTTTGCTCTTTGTGTTTTTTAACACACTTACAGGTATACTAGAGGGTGTTCCACAGCCCCCCCCCCGCAGACCCCCGGTTGTAAAAACTGAAAACTTGCATATATGTACATGTTCTGTGTGATTGCTTTATTTTTTGCCGAAATAAACAGCCAAAATAAGTGAAAAAATTAAGCAGAAAAACGGAAAATTCGATCATCTTTAATGATTTTTTTTTTACAACTTCAAGGGACAAATCTTCTTCCCAAATCAACTTTCTTGCCACAAATATTAACTTTTCACCTTTCTAGTTTACCAGAAAACATGTAAAGACTAAAATAGTTATTGTTAAAAAATAGATGGGGCGGGACATCCCCCGATAGCGGTGGTTGATAGGGGAGAGCGAAGGTCATATTCGGATTCAGGAAAAAAAAATTCGATTTGCAAACCTGTGTTATCATTTGTTGATAACAACTCGGTAAATATCACGTAATTAAAAAAAAGCAAATCTTACGACATCTCACCAGGGGAAGGGGGGGGGTCAAAAAATCGCTCCACTTAATTACTTTACCAATTAAATCAAAGAAAATATGAATTAAATCCGTTCAGATTTTTATTCAAAATTTAATATTTTATAGAAAATTAAATTAAAAACGCACAATTTTAGAGCCTTCTGAATTTTGGCGCTGGATGCGGCGGCTCCATTGCACCCATGGTTTATCCGACCCGATGTCATAGCTTGTCATAGTCTTAGATGAATTAATTTGAAATTGCAACTAGAAATTCGTCCGGATTGCAGAGGTAAAAAATATAAAATGTCCGAAGAGGCGGAGTGTCCGGATTACTGGAGTGTCCATAATAAAGTGTGTCCGGATAAGCGAGGCTGTACTGTATTTTTAAAATCTAACATTAATTTAATTTTATAGAATATTAGCTTTATTTACCGTAAAATAATTACTGATTTATATCAAAGTGAGTTTTAAAGATATATGACTTCACTATAAACGTATTTTGATAAATTGGCACTAACTTGGTCAATGTATAATTCATTTAATAAATTTACTTTTTTTATAATAAAATTTGGAGCTTAATTTCACAAAATTTTGTTCTATTTTGCAGGTTTTTAATAATAATTTGACCAAAACGGACGAAAAGTTACTATCTAATAATATATCCTACATACTAAGGCAGTATTGTTAAAGAGTACTAAACAAAAATTTTCTTAAAATTGATTGTTTACTTCAAAATATCATAAAAACAAAATTGGGGTCTCTAAAACCCAGTGTGCAGTGTGCAATGTTATAAAAAATAAGTGTGAAGTTCCAGGGTTAAAAAAACAAAAAAGATAAGTGAATATTACTTTATACAACAATTTAAAAAAAAATATATGTTTAAAAATTTTGTAGTGCGATATAAGGCTGTCTATTTCATGTCAAAATATGCACAAATATGCATGATTTACTCAAATATGCACCAAATGTTGAAAATATGTACCAAATGTTGAAAATATGCACCAAATGTTGAAAATGTGCAAAATATGTATTTTGACAAGCAGTTTTTTAGATTCGTTTTTATGTAATTCGTCCAGATTTCATAACAAATCTGTCGGCACATCAACATTACACAGAATATGGAAAAACATAAAATCCCAGTTTGAATTATGATCCTTAGGTAGTTGTAACTAAATATTTCAAAAAATATGTTGTTAATTTTCGATCCAAAATTCTTACAAATAATACAAATTTGCATAACTACTTTGCAAATAAAAGCAGTAGCGTAAATAGGATTCGAATTTGGGGGGTGACGAATCTGGTAGGAGACACTACCGGGGGTCTGGGGGTATGGAATACCGCCAGGAAAAACGGGGGTCCGGGGTTCTCCCCGGAAAATTTAGGAAATTTTTACTCTTAATAACGTGATTTTAGCGTCTTTTTTTAGATTATCATTAGCCTTTGGGGGGTGATTCATCACCCTGATCACCCCCCTTATTTACGCCACTGAATAAAAGATTTTATTTTAAAAATGAACCCAAATTAAAAATTTTAAGTTAAAGTTAAAGAATTGACGTAATAGATTGGCCTGGAAATAGCCCCGACCTCAACCGGATTGAGAACTTTTGGGCCATTATGAAGCGGCATGTGGCAAATAGGTCACCAAAGAACTTGGTTGACCTGGAAAAGGCATTAAATTTCGTCTGGGACAACGACATAAAGTGCGAATACCTGAAGAACCTAACGGAATCAATGCCAAGACGTCTGCAACTAGTAATAAAGGCTAGAGGGAGTTACACAAAGTATTAATAATTTTTTTTGGATTAATATTGCAATGATATTACTTTTGTAAAGTTATTTTTACAATATTAAATGATTTTATATTAAATTATGCAAAATTCATTACTGCCGATAAACAACCATCGTATATTAAAAATCGCGAATTTTTTTCGCGAATTTAATTTAACGGTTTCCATGCAATTTGTACCATCAAATTTGATAATTTTATACACTACTATCGCTAAACATTAAAAAAAAATTTTTTTTCAACTAAAAAATAAGAATATAACGAAACAACCGACAAATAAATCGAAATTCTGCTACCGTGTGAAAAATTAAAAGTTAAAAATGATATTTTTTGAATAATTGATTATCTACGTATTGTACTTTTCTAAACTTCAATTAAAAAAATTATCCATATCAATATTTTAGAGAACCCAAAAAATGCACTAAACACTTTTCAGAACTAAAATGTTTTTAAGTTATCACTTGTAAAATACACTGTAAGTATAAATTCGCAAACGTTTTCACCATACTATGTCATCATCAGGCGATGAATTAGGAATTAGATTAGTAATTTTTTAAAAAATTATATTTTTTTTAATATTTAATTAGCACGTAAAGTTTCTTAAGAAATATCGTATATATATAAAAAAGAATTAAATTGTCTGGGTAACAGATGGATAACAGAAAAATGAGATAAATAGTTTAGTTTGCGACGAGATCCCAACGAGGAAGGTCGTTCATTTTTTTGAGTTAGTGATTGAACCCCAAAGAGGGAAAATCGTGCGGAGTTAATAACCAAAGCATACACCAAAAAAATTAAAATAAAAATATTTCGATTCAAGAATAATAATTTAAATTTTTGGAAGAGAACCAGCGTCTTATAAATCTGGAACAAGCATTTGGAACCTGGATAGAAAGTTATTTTGGAATTGCAAGGGACAGTTTTTCTTTAACGTGGGAGAACAGAAGAGGTGCTCACAACCCATTTAAAATCAGAAGAAAGACAGAAGTTCAGGTTTGCCTAACAATAACTTTTTAAAGTGCTCGCGGTTTATGCGGAATTTTATTCGGGCCTTGATATTAATGCGTCACTGCCAATATTTATAAATCAAAAATTAAATTTGTAAGTCAATTGTTTTGTTTAACTAAAATAAAATTTACATTCATTCATAAGTAGGATATTTTTTTGAATTAAAGAGATTGAATCACATCCATTCGATATTTTGCTACCATACTTTAAGGAGTTCAAAATAAAGAACGTACACACGAATTTAAGGTCCTTCACCGAATCGTGGCAATATAATCATTTTAAAAGTGAAATTAAATTAAAAATATTTAAAAAATTTCTGATCTAAAAAGTTAACAATAAAAAAAGCTTTTTTTAAAAAGAAGAAGAAAATTACATTAACTAGTAATTTGTAATATTCAAAACTTCGTTTTCACTTTATACAATACAAATAACAGTAGTCGGGAGCTGCAATAGAATCTATTGCCATACTCTAAAATCTTTATTTTTATTGACTTTTGGACATTAATTTTGTAATTTATTTAAAACCCTAGTTAGTGGTTTTGCACACTAGCCAAACCTAACCCAACCTAAGGGAAACCAGAGTTTTGCCTCTGAACCCACTTAGGTAATTGCGGTGGTAGACTCGACTTAAAGGTCTGTGGCAACGTTCTGCTGAAGACCCAGTATTGTGGGGTATAGCACTTTATCCTTCTTCAGGGTTACGGATGAAGACCACAACGACAGCAAAGGTGGAAAAGAAGTAATTTCGGTAAGGCAACCCAGTTATTAAAGGCAGCATAATAATAAATGACTTGGGACAGCAGTCATGATCGGTACTGAGTGTTGGCTAGAGAAAATTATTTTCCCTTCAGATACTAACCGGCAACAATCACATTTGGTTAAATCGACGGTAACACTGCGATGAGGAAAGTTATGGCAAACTCCCTCATCATAATCCCAAGAAACATAAAAATGGCAATTGCAGGCAGAATTGATAAATGTACTGATCATGGATTTCGGAACCCGATATCCAGCATGGGAAGAACAATAGCTATTGTTGTGTTATACCACGTTTTTATAGAAAATATTGGACACGTGTTTGGAACGTCGGTAATGTGTATTGAACCAGTGTTTATCTTGTGAAAATTTTGGTAATTTTTAGTTTTCGCTGTACACTTTGAGGAAATACCTTTTCTCTTTGCGATTTACTGTTTGCTTGATTTAACATCTTTGTGTACCTTGGTAATCGTATTTACCGCGGATCTGTTAAAATCGAGTTCTTTTTGATAATCGTCGCAGCTATCTATTTTGATTTTTTTGCATCTGGCTTTGTTGTTTTTTAATATTTTTTTTATATAATTTTTTTTTTTAAATTATTATTTTAAATACCACACCTTTATTGAAATGAAAGGCATTTGGGGAGCCAGTTCTAGCGATAAAATTTTATCTTTGTTCGCAATTTTCCAACAAACGTTAAATTTAAAACAAGTAATTATTTTTACTGTTGGTGTAGACTACTTGTTCTTTCTATATTTCTCCAATTATTAAGACAAAAGTAGCTACGATTTATTTTCTTTCTATCTCAGTTGCAAAGTCTATTTTTAACTGAGTTGGGTCCTAGGTTTTAGCAAATTTTCGGGCCCCTTATATTCGAGTGTAACTAATAGCATCGAAAGCCCAATTTTTGGGTTATTTCATCAGTATTTGATTTTTATTTTACGATTTTCTGTTCTCTTATTTCGGGCCCCTCTGGCCATTGGACCCTAGGCACGCGCCTAATGAACCTTATGGTAAAATAGGCTCTGCTCAGTTGAGGCTGTCGGTTTGTTGGCAGCAACCTTCTTAGTGCATAAATATTGAGACTTAGATCTGATTAGATTTTGGTTAAAATTGGTACACGGAAACGTAATTAGAAATAATATTTTGTAAATTAAAAAAATCATTTTTTTCTTATTTTTAAAATTAAATTTTTTTATTATGTTCTGCTTTATAATAATTAATAATATTAAAACAAGTATTAATTAATTATTGTGTAACTATCCTATTGTTTATATTGTTTCTACAGATTTTTTTTAATGTTTATATAAAAAATTTATTGTTATGTAAAAGTATGATAAAGTTATGAGCATGGCCATAGGCGGATTTAGGTACGTGCCCCCCCCCCCCCAGACGCTTAAAATTAACAATGAAACAAGGAGACAATCCCAAATCTGAGAACACTTTTTGTCCCCCCAGAAAAAAATGCTGAATCCGCCCCTGGGCATGTCCACATCTGATTTTTATTATTGTAATTTTAAAAAAATAATAAAAAAAGAGCTTTTGATGGCATAATTTGGATATTTGGAACGTCAATTATTATTAATTTGGGCGATTGCAATTTATAAAATTAAAAATTGAAATTCAAGGAAATATAAAATAAAATTGGATATTATCGTATCTGGGTCGATCTGTCTGTTCGATATGCGTTTCATTTTATTTTACAGTAAAAATTTATTCATCATTAAAATTTTGGATTTGAATTTATTTAAATTTTGAGAGTATCATTGCTTGACGTGCAATAATTTGGTTCTGGAGGTGATGCGGATTTTTTAAAAAGCTGCAAAACTGAAATTTTGTAAAAATCTGCTCCAGATTCTCGGTTAGTAGTGAGACAAAAATACTTTTTCAAATCTAATTTTTTTAAATTAAATTTGTTAAGAATTTGTCGTTTCCGAATTCGGAGAATTTGAAGAGTACCGTAGTGTCCGGTGAAAATTTCCACGGTGACAAAAACTTCCCGAACGATTCAGGCCCGTCTACTTTTTATTCTTTAGTCTACTTTTTTAATAAAAATAATAATAACGAGTTTTTGTGGTTTGGGAAAATATTTGCAAGATGGACCGGTTTTTCTTAATGGGAAGCAGAGAGTTTTGGAAAAATGTGGAAATTTCAACAGAAAATCGCTTAGACTGGTAAAAATAATTAAACTTGACCTTGAATATTCAATTAGTATTGTGCAGAGTACCTGGTGAATCACGTCACATTAACAGTGGCAAAGAATAAATCGCCTGCAGACATCACGGTCTTCCACTTCTTTGATTTAACAGAACGAACATAAGTTTACCATCTTCAGTGCAGCTCAGATCATCAAATCGCGTGTACCAAACGAGTTCCGGGACAAGTCTTGCGCGTGTCTTGTTTAAACGAGAACTTAATCGTCGATATTGGCTGTTTTAAGGAAGAAGAACGCGGATGCACCTTTGTTTATGGATATCTATATTGCTTACGTGCGCGCGTACAAAATTCCATGGCACGTGTGAAATATTTTAGGTGAAAATTTTAAGCTTCTCAGCGAAAGGTGTCCTTCTTTCGAAGAAGAAAGCGTAGTGGTGCAGAGTCTCGAATGCTAATCGAACAAAATTTGATTATCACTTGTCAATATGAATGCAGCAAATCAAAATTAAAATTATCATAGAAAATAAGTTCTCGTTGAACTCGTTTGTATGTAGGTTTACGACCGAATAATACCAACTATCGCAATTAACGTCTAAATAAGGTTGTGAACGAGTTATATGTCAACTTGATACATGAAGATCTCAATTTATGTTCCTATTTAGAAAATGCTCATTAATATTTCTATCCATAACTCAAAAAAATTTCGAAATCGCGTTAATTGAGTTGTACGCAAGTTTTAACTGGCGGTGTAAACATCGGTGAACAAGAAATTCTGTTTCGACAATTATGAGGAATATAACAGTTTGGCTGCTACTGGCGATTCCGTAATTTATACCCAAACGAGTCGTGTTTAAAAAATGCCGACTCGTTACATGTTTCTTCAAAAATCTGATTATTCATCTATGTCGCACGAAGTGTCTTCGGATTCATGCAGTTCTCCTCGCTTATCCAGTCCGGACAGTCATTACACGTTAACAACCCCAACATCTCACACTGGAAATAACGTCTACTACAACGAACCCGGCACATCTTCCCAGCCGTACATTCCCAACTACTACAAACCGGAAACGGCAAGCTGGAAAGAAACGAGTTATTACGGCGAAAACAACAACATCTACTCTTATCCCGAAGCCTCCAGCATGCAAAACTACAACCAAGACACACGCTACAAGACAAATTACGATACAAACAAATACAAACGGGAAGTTTCCAAAAAGACCGTTTATCCACAAATCGGAATGGACGTCATGAAAAAACGCCGGTTAGCGGCCAACGCCAGGGAACGAAGACGCATGAATAGCCTCAACGACGCTTTCGACAGATTACGGGATGTCGTTCCGTCCTTAGGAAATGATAGAAAATTATCGAAATTTGAAACCTTACAAATGGCTCAAACATACATTTCGGCACTTCGAGATTTGCTGCAACGAGATTAAAGGCTTAAGGTCAGATTTTTTAGTTTATTTATTACTCGCGTACCTTTCTTAGATTTAAAAACAAATATTACATTATTCAATTCCTCTCCGATGTAAAATTTGCAGTTCCAAAGAAAACTAATCAAACAAAGTTTAATTAATTCAAGTAATTTCTAACTATATGTATTTTTGTACGACATCGCGGCCAACCAAAGTGATTCGAGAACTGCATAAATATTTAAATAACTGAACAATTAAGAGAAAGAACATGAAGAAATACTTACTGAGGAACCCTTGTAGAATGTAGCGGTATAAAAACTTAAAATAAATTGTTCCTTAAGATTGAGATGATAATTTCACTCACAAAAGGTAAACAAGCAATTACACTGACAATTCCGGACACAATTAATCAAATTCAGAATTAGAGCGATAAAATCGCGGAGTTAAAGTTTTTCTAAGACTGTTGCCTCCTAATTTCGATGAAAATGCGCCGGCTAATCTTTTAATTTGCCGGCCGTTTGCTTCGAAATTATTAAACGCAAACTCTTTTCAGCTAGATAAATCGCTGTTGTGAAAATAATTCTCACGCTTCGTTGGTTTTCAGGTAGGCACATCACTGATATATTAACGCGCACGTAACTTTTATTGAAAATATACGAAAATCAACAAAAAACTTAAAAATTAATCCAGTTTATAATGCTTAATAAAAGAATTAATTAACTTTTAATTAAATGTACAACTGGCTAATTGCACGAATTAATTTAAATTTTTATTATATTTTCTGTTCCAAGTATTGAATTGCAGTTATAAACTGAGGTTCAAACCACTATATGTTTTTAATTGCTTTTATGCAAAATAGAATATAGCACTCGAATATCGATAAGTATTAAATAAATTCTCTGTTCGCAACATCAATCATGGGTCGAAGTAACTTGGAAGTTATACTTTCTCAGGAACTCGTAATTTAAAGAAATGATGATGATGATCTTTTATAAATTGCAATTTTTATTGGAATTAATCGGATAAATTAAAAAATTTCAACTTGTGAAAATATAGCTATTAATATATCCGTTGAAGCGACTCCGTCGGAATAATTCTACTTCCGACTAGGTTCAAAATCATAAATAATTATCATAGAATAAAAGGTCCTGGACATTCCGTTAAATGTAAAAAAAATTATTTAGACTGTTAAAAATTTGGAGCTTTCATTTTTCTTGTGTTTAATAGGTATTTCAAAGTTTTTGATCACTTTATGAACAATGACGGTCCTGAATGGATTAACAAGACTGTGATTAATGTTGAACATACTAAAATAATTCCTGTAGTAAATTTTGTTATAAATTACAAATTATTAGGTTCTCAAGATAAAAGATTGATAAAATTATAACTAACAATTGAGGGTGGAAAGAATTTCAAAAGCATTGCTAAAAGATATTTAACCTGGAAAATTATTAGTACGAGCTATAGAAATCTACGCAGTAAAAAAATCTAAACTTGATGATTATCATGACCATTCAAAAATTTTCCTACACGTGTTAAACATAAATGAGCATTCAAATTTGAATTTAATTACATTGTGGTTTATAAAATAATTACTTATAACACTAAGGTAATTAGTCATTAGTTTTGCTTTAACGATTATTCGAATAACCCAAAACGTTCAGCTATGTGTTAAAATGCCACCCAAGTCATTTTTATATATTTTTTTATGAACCTGCAATATAAAGAAAGTAAAAAAAACTGTGTACCTTTATATTATAGTGGTAGGTAGGTAAATAAAATTTATAACATTAAATTACTATAAAAACACGAATTCAATTCGAATTAATGGTTAGCAGAGCAAAAAGCAAATACTCAATAAAAAAAACTTGGTTAGCTATAATTTATTCAAGATAATATGTTATTTTTTATTTCTTTTCTACTTGATTGATAATAAATTTGCATTTTCAAGTTATTTAAAAATTCTTTAATGGTAGGTCAGTATACAATGACTTCAGGAAATCAAATAGAAATATTTCCCTTTCATAAAAGAATTTCAAAAAATTAATTCTTTTGATAGAGATTTTTAAAACTCCATTATACCGAGTTACTAGCTTCTTCCTTTGTATGCATCTCGGATGCAAAAATATTTTAAGTCGATACAATCTATAAAATTAAAAGTTGTTTTATAAAGATTAGCACAAAAAATTAATTGAATATGAATATAACTTAAAATTTTGGTATACCCATGTTTCGTTTTTATTGAAGCTCATCAGATGGATATAATTTCCTCTAAGTTTAAATTTTAAAAAACTGTTGACTGGCAATTTAATTTATTTTACTAAAAAAAACTTGATTAAGGGTAGCCTATAATTCAACAGAATCAATAGATGTCGCCACCAACTATTTTGGCTTATTTTTTTTATTCACTGCCGGATCTATATCGTTGAAAAAATTAAAATTCGATATTTTATCGAATCATAAATTGAAAAAATTGAAAAATTATGATTATTAAACTTTTAGACCTTTAATCTACACCTTAGATATTTGAAAAACGGACCTAGACCTAGGACCGTATACATATACTAATAAATTTAAAAAAATTTTGATTATTGATCTTGCATTTTGAGTAATTTTGCAATATATTATTAATATTGTTTTATTTTACTGTTTTATTCTACCTCCAATTGGTTAATTTTAAGTTATCAACCTAAAAAGATCGGAAGCTTGCGGGAGAGCGACTTTGGGCAATGAAGTTGTACACCAATCGAGCTCCACACCATTAAAACCCAGACGCCCGTTGTAATAATATATTTAGGACCCTTATTCTCTGAACCTAATAAGCCGGCTGTTAACGAAAAGTTGTCTTTCAATATTAAGTTAGCTTTGTAGAAGTAAAAGCAGTTTTAATTGCTTAAATCCAAAAGGCTAACTTTTTTCGAGCTTCTTAAATTTTGACATAATTTTACAACATTTTTGCAAATTATATACATGTTTTTTCTTAAACATTACATCTTAAATTACATAAATTTCATTCTTTCTGCATTTTATTTATTCTTGGATGATCTTTATAGAAATTCCAAACAATCTTGTACAAAAAACTGGCATTTTACGAGAATCAAAAGCGGGTTTTTTGATATTAGGGATTTCCAGTCAATATAAGCAGGAAATATTTACTTTCCTGATGTGGAAAGGGAAAAATTTCTTAGATATTGGGAGCTAAAAGCTAATGTTGACTTAAAAAGAGATAACAAATAACAGAACTAAAGAAAACCTTAAAGCAAAAGAATTTTAATTGTAAAATCAAAAATAAAACAAAAGTATCATTTGACAAGTCAGGATTAAAAATATTTAAAAAAATTTATTAACAATAAGTAATAAAAAATATATTCGTGAAAAATTAAAAGTTAAAAATTTGTAATGCGATATAAGGCCCTATTTCACGATTATTTCCGATTTCTTGATTATTTGCTTTTTTTGATTATGCGAATAATTGATCTTCTACGTACTGTATTTCTTAACTTTATACTTAAAATTCTTTTGTTTTAAGGTGGATAATATTAGTAGATTGTAAATTAGAAATCTCTTTATATTAAAACTATTGTTTTAAAAAATATATTATGTAAAATATATGTGCGTAGTATTAAAAACTCAGGTTTAGATAATATTGAAGCTGCGTTTAATCGGCAGGAACGAATCGGCTGTGTTATAAAGGCTGTGCACTAAAAATTATTTCAAGACTAAACCTTTTTAATTTCAACTTGGCAATAAGACATCTCTACTCTCGGCATTTGCAGTTTCATAATCAGTCCATCTTATTTTGTGCATCACCAGTACACAGTGGTTTTATTGAACAAAGGTTCAATTCCAGAAAAATAAAAATATTTTAAATTATATATTCGGTAAAGTGACTGAAAGAATCTTGCAGATATCACCACAATGCAGTTATTGCCAGTTATGCAGTTATGGATGGATATAATGTGAAAGCTCACCATAAACTGCTAACTGCTAAATTCTTAATCACGGAAACATGAATCTACTCTCGTCAATAATAAGTAACAAAAATGGTAAACCTAATCTGGTGTTCAATAAATGTTCTAATAATATTAAAAACTTCAATAGGTATAACAAATTAATTCAAATAATAAAATAGATATTATATTCAAGCTTTCAGCGACGGTTATCGTTTTCGTCAGAGATTTAAACTCAAATATAATATCTATTTTGTTATTTGAATTAACTTGTTATATTGAAGCTTTTAATATTATTAATTCTCACAAGTTTAAATAAATGTTTTATAAGAAACAAGTCATTCTGGTGAGCCAAAACGACCAGAAGTTGCAATACAAATATTCTGATTTTTTAACCAAGTTAGCATCTTATTGGACTGAATCATTAGTGTGCTTACAGTTGGTTGGAAATAATAGAACAAATAGTGCCAACATAAGAAAAGAAATTTTTTAAGTTTTCATATCTGGAGTTTTTAAACTTCAAACTAATTATTTTTCTTGGTTCGCTTCTGGAACTTGGCAATAAGTACATTTGGCTGATTCAGGTACTTTTCAAAATGTAATCAGATGATTTGTAAAAATAGCTGTTTAATCAGCTTCTGTCGAAATACAAACTTTTAATTTAAAAATGCGGTTGTAACATTAAATAATTGAATATTCAATTCTACATGAAATGACAAGCAATGAAACAAGTTTCACTAAACAATTTTCAAATTCCGATTAACTCATAATCAAGTTTAAGGTGCTTATCGGCAATATCTTCCGCTACCGAAAGCAATAAGTGTTTGTAATACTAGAAGATCTTTCTCTTTTTATTTTAAATATTAGGTTCAGTTATTCAGTTAAAAAAAATTTTAATGAATAATTTGAGTAATACAAATTTTTCGAAATTTGAGTTTTCCAAAAGAAAACCGAAAATTCATGTTTATTCTAAAACTTATGTATTAGTGGTGTGCGACCTGAAGTTAGTAAGTTCAGTAATTTCAAAAATGTGGTTTCGAAAGAATTTTTCGGTATTGCCGCTTTTGGAAAAAAGTTAAAATCCGATTAAAATATTTATGCAAATTATCCGGTAAGGTGCGAGTAAACATTTAACAATATACATGAGATAATTTAATCGTGCAATTATACGGAGTATCTTAGAACGATTATGCATTAACTATAATGGATGGGCCTGTTCCTTTGAGATCTCAGAATTTTCGCTAATCCGAGGTTCTAACCGTAGTTCTGGTCTAGCACGACTTAACGGTCAGACGAATCAAGTAAAATATATCATCTCTGGAAATTTGAAGAAATATTTTTTAGTATAACAGGAATTCGCAATCACGACCTTCTTAACGTGAATCGGATTGAGATGCGACCAGTCGCGGCACGATATCAAGCCTAGTTTTTTTATTCCAGAATAAAAACGTGGGTGTATCGTGAGGAAAAAACCAATGCTGATTTTATATTCCTACCTCATTAAATTAATTTGATGAATCGATCCGATCGTGGGACGCAGCCCATTTTCGACAACTTCAAGCAATGTTGAGATTAGATGGCCCGTTTGCCTACACTTGTTACATCGATGGGTTTCTGTAATTATAACGCGATAACTCCAACTTTTTTATTTAAATGCTTTATACGGTGATTAATACTTTTGCTGTAAATTATAATTGCTTCTCAAGATAAAGTTTTTTTAATATCTTCGAATCAGATCATTTATAAGACATTATAGCGCAATTTAAATATTAAACTAAATGATGATCATAAAATTGATTAATGCTGTTAAGTTCATAAAATAGATTAGCAGTCATGAATATTATTGAGTCAGTAGTTTAAAAATTTCTTAGAACAGGAACACACTGTTTTATTGGGTCCTTAAAATGGTATATATCAAATTTATATTATGTAAAACACAGAAGTTACACAGTTAATTGCTCAATTAAATTAGTTAACTTAATGTAACTGTAAAATTTCCATTCTCATTTATGTATGAAAAAAATTACAGTTTACTTTGGAAAACTAAACGAAAAATTAGCCATAATATCCAAGAACAATTGAGGAAAATCAAATAAAAATTAGTACTTAACACAATATTATGTGCGCCATTTTGCCTTATACGGCGAAATAAAAATCTAGCTAGCGGATTTACTATTCTCAGAGAGTATAGCTCTTTCAAGTGCAATAGTATTAAAGATCTCTGGTACTTAATATCCTATAAAAGTAGGAATTCCTCATTATCGTAAATACTTGATTTTCTCTCGTTATAGTTTATTAATTGCAATTACTTTTTGAATTCACCATTTAATGTAAAAATATCTCTGTAAGTACACATGTACGTTAAATCTTTACAGCAATGTTTACTCAGTTGTACTTGATGTTGATGTTCAAGTTTTAACGCAAAAAGCTTCGTCATTTATTACTTCTTCACTTAAGAAAACAAGAAATTCTTCACTTGTTCGCCGATTTGACCTTACATATTTTAGAAATTACAAGCCGTTAAATGCAACAATTTCTCCTAAAATTCGCAAATATTTTACATCCTCAGAGGAATTACATTTTGTACATTATTTTTTATTAAAATAAAATATTGGTTACACTGTAAAAAGTTATAAAAAAATATATAAGCAATGACTGAAACTTTATAAATAAAATTATCGAATGGTATTTAGGAAGATAATTTCATAAATTCTGATTTTTTTTTGCCATTTTAGAATTTTTTACAGTGTAACCATTTGATTTTGCAGCTTTTAAAACCATAAAGCTGTGCTTTTGTTTTGTAATATATTTACGAGTCTGTTATATATGTAACTTACGTGCAATAATCGTGCAATATTTTTTTTACAGTTAGTTTAATGATTAAGTGATTAGAAAAATAGTTAATACTGTTGGTATAGGAAAAAATAAAAAGGGGGGCTGTTTCGCAGTAGCAGTATTATGATAATAATTTTAATTGTGCAATATTTTTTATATGTTAATTATTGTTGTTCTTTATTAAGTAGTTTATTTATTTTTAGATTTACTTTTATTACCTTGTTCCTATATACCTTTTCCTTATTTAGGAAATGCGAATATTTGTGTTAAATTCTGTTACGAATAAGAAAAAATGTTTAAATTTATTTTATATTTGATATTATAGTGAGTTTTGAGAACTACCGTTTGAAATACTGTTAATGTAAACGAGTTTCATATGTGTATAAATAGATCTGTTCGACTGTAATATTAGTGACATTATTATTTATACAATACCTATGTAGATTATTATTTCAAGTGTGCGAATGTATTTATTTTATTTATTAGAAGTAAATGCGTCTAGTGTTCCTTTGTTTTGTAAAAAAATTTACCAAATTTGTATTTTGTGCAATATATTATTTAAATTGTTTAATAATTCTTCCTTTATTTAATAAGCATACGTATACCTTAAATATAAAACACATAATGGATGTGGGGCATCCCTTAATGCCTTGAAATATAACATATAATAGACATGAAGCGTTCCAAATATCCAACTCATTTGTATGATAATTAAGTTATTTTTAATTATCTATTTTATTTATATTTTCTATTATATTTTTAATTAATTGATAATTAATTATTTATATAACTTTCACTTTTATCAATATTTTTTTAATTGGTTTATCCATAATTCAGCAACATAAAATAATAGTGATAAAAAGAAACATCTTTTTCTATTCAGTCAAAAATGTGCCCTTAATAAAAAATACAAAAAAAAAATTTTAATTGCAAAAAATGGTTTTTTAATTTTTTTGAAGTAATTTTTTAAGAACAATTTTGCGCACTATTTAAATCGTGGCCCCCCGATTCCTTTCATTTTTTTTTCAGTATGTATTTGTTTTCAAAACAGTACGTACACTACGTTTTCAATATTTTTGAAAAAATTCTTTAAAAAACCAAATCCGATTCCACAACTTCATTGCCTATTCATTCGATTGTAGTAGACAACAATTTCCGGGGTAAATCATCCAGGTAAGTTTGAATAGTCCGGATGAATAAAAAATGTATCTCGAATAAGAAAGAAGAAAAAATCCAAAAGAAAAAAAAGGTAGTTCCAAAAAATCTGAGGAAATTAGGAAAAGTTTTGGAGAGTTAGAAGTACCAAGTAATCTGGTAACATACTTTGAGTCTGTGGTTCTTTTCGTCCGACTCTCTGTTTTTTTAATTTTCAAAACAAACTCAATTCTCTATTTAATTTTACAAAATTAATTTTTTAAATTTGATAAAGAAAATCCTAAGGCAGTTGTTAATTTCATTAATTAAAAGAATTATGTCAAAAATCAAAAAATACAAATTTAAAGAAACTTAATATTTAAATTTATAAAAAAATTAATCTTGAAAGAAATAATTGGTTAAAATAAACAATTGAAAGTTAAAAAACTTCAGGTGTTGTAAAATAATTGTAAAAGGTGCGTGTACAGGCGAATGAAATAAGTATAACGAATCCCACTAGCATTAACAAACATTGATTGAAAAAATTCAATGTAAAATAAAAATGAAATTGCTAGACAACGGACAACGGACAACGGACGAGGAAGATAACAAAAAATAAAATCAGTTGACGACACAACCTCAAGGAGGAAGGACGTACGTGTGGTCCTCAGAAAACGTGGGGAAAATTACAAAGTGAAAATAAAAACAAAATAATATTTCGAAAAGAAAATAATAAATTCAACTTTGGAACCAGAACGAGATGTGATTTTTGATAAAATTAATTAGAAACGAGAACGAGGTGTGATTTTGGGCAAAACATTTAGAAGAAGTGTGGACTCTTTGGGTTGAATAAAGAAAAAGATAAAGACAGGTTTTGCATATTCACAATTATAAGTGTTAAACATGTTCCTAGCGGCGGATAAACCGATATTTAAATATAAAGCGCAATTGGGGAAATGAAAGATTCAAATAATTAAAAATGTTTAATTCAATTGTTTAAAATAAAAGATTGCACAATTCCATTAATTCGATCCACAAAGACTTGAAGCTGAGGTTCGATAAGATGTGCATTCATTGTACAAGCAAAGTAAGTATTTGCTTTTAAAGCTCTTCAGTCTTTAACTGTGCCAGTGGCGTATTTAGAGGGGGCAAAGGGGAAATTTCCCCCCCCCCTCAAGGATAACTTGGTACCCCTAAAGCGCCCTTGATAAAAATAATGTTTACCACGAAGCTTTAAAATTTAAATAACTTTAAATTATTTTTATTTATTTGATTATTTATTTACTAAAGATCTCTTTTTTAGCGGTATAATATTTAAACATTTAACTTTGTTTCCCGCTACTGGGGGATTCCCCGTTTTTTTATATTTTGAAAGTAACACAAAAATTTGCTGCACTTTTTCTTAAAAATTGAAATTTCCCGATTTTCCTTCTCCAAGTATTCTAAAAGAATGGAAATCTCGCGATATGTACTGGAGGGTGTTCCACACCCCCCAGACCTCCCGGCTTAAAATTTTGACTTTATATTTGTAAATTATTTTTATAATTAACTTTCAAAGTAACACAGAAAGTTGCTGCTATATACTTCACGAGTAGTAAGGTAATTAAATAAATATTCTTTCACGGTTTTAATTTTATCTAGCCGAAAAGGTTAAATTTCCCTATGTTTAATTAAAAATTCAAACTTTCCGATTAGTCCTATAATCTTAGTTAGTTTAATATATTTTTCGGTTGGGAAAATTGTAAACCGGGGGGTCTGGGGGTGTGGAACACCCTCCAGTACATATCGCAGGATTTTCACTGTTGTAGTATACTTGGAGAAGATAGAAAATTTATAATTTTTCAAATTTCTCCAGAAAAAATCGGAAAATTTGAATTTTCAAGCAAAAGTGAGGGAAATCAGAGTGCTTTTTTTTTCACCAAAAAATGACACTCTGTAGCAGAAACAGCAGCAGCGTGCTGGGATTTTATATATTTTTATAATTAATATTATTTTTTATAATAATTATAAACTTAAAATAAAGTGGGATCGAACCTTTTTAGTTTATCTACTAATTTAACAATAAATTAAAATATAAATATTTTTTATCGAAATTCTTAACATGAGGTACTTTTGTTTCTCGCTAGTCAATAATCATACAAGTTATTTACCTTTGTAAAAATGATTACCAATTCTGAGAAGATTCATATAACAAAAGTAGATAAACAAAGTAGATTCTAGCCCAATTTCAGTTTTCATTAATTTTGGATTTAATTTAAATTACATTATTTGTTAATTTCTCGGCTTTGCATGGCAAACTTTGTAAAATTGTAAATTCTCTATCTACTCCAAGTATTCAAAAAAAATGGAAATCCTGCGATATGTACTGGAGGGTGTTCCACACCCCCCAGACCCCCCGGTTTACAATTTTGACTTTAGATTTGTATAATTAACTTTCAAAGTAACACAGAAAGTTGTTGCTAAACTCAATATGCTATCCAAGTTTTAATTTTTTCTAGCCGAAGGAAGGTTAAATTCCCCCCATTTTGCTTAAAAATTGAAATTTTCCAATTAGTCATAATCTTAGTTAGTTTAATATATTTTTCGGTTGGTAAAATTGTAAACCGGGGGGTCTGGGGTTGTGAAACTCCCTCCAGTACATATTGGAGGATTTCCACTCTTTTAGAATACTTGAAGAAGATAGCGAATTTATAATTTTTCAAATTTCGCCAGGTAAAATCGTAAATTTGAGTTTTTAAACAAAATTGGGGAAAATCAGTGTTTTTTTTCACCAAAAAGTGACACGCTGTAGCAGGAGCAACAGAAGCGTACTAGGATTTTATGTAAGGAACATGATATCAATGTTATGGAGTGGCCACTACAAAGCCCGGACCTCTTACCCATCGAAAATCTCTGGGCTTTACTGAAACTCCGAATTTCACAGAGGTCGCCGAGGAATTTAAATGATTTCCACTCTTTATAATTACATCATTACACTAATCTACTATTTATGACTTGGAAAAAATATTTTAACTATGTTTCGAATGTTGTGACGTTACATCAACATGTTTATAAAAATTTATAAAAAACAATTATGGAAATTTTGATCGTGGGACAGGGGCATAAAAAATGAAAAAGGAAAGTAATCATTTTATTCACTGATGTTTTTTGCTAAGGAAATCTGTTTACTTTTAATAGCAATCTGATATTAAAGCTACTATTAGAATCTACTGTATGATCATAAACAATATTTGTACAAATACGTTGCAATCTTTGTTTTGATTCAATTTTTTTGGAACTTGGAAAAAGCTTAACTGCTTGAAAGCAGAGTAATTGAGAATTCTTAAAAATCAATCAATCCGTAAGTTCGGAGAAAATTTTATAATGCCAATTGAAAAATAAAGTGGGGCTCATATTTTTGAACTTATTTACATCTACAGTTTTTCTTGACTGCATCAGATTTCATGAGAATTACCAGTTTTCAACTGTAAATATTGGCGATTCAATATTATAGTTTTCCCATTTAGCTGAGGTTGCATCTGAGTATTATAAGAACCTATGAAGATTTTTGAACCATTGCTCTTAAGGGCTATGTTCAGATAGCAAAGCTAGCTAACATGTTCAATGACATATTATATGGTTGTATGGTGGTAAAACTAGCATGGCTTTTGCTACACATAACGAAAATCTACTTTAACAGACTCAATAATTAAACCAATATAATGTTACCTGTAGCCAGCAGTTAGACATTTTTGAATGAATGAGTCGAAGCAGTAAATACTGACACGAGAAGCTATATTATGTAGAACTCTAGTCAGCGCTGGGTCATTCACTCTTCTTGCAAGTATTATAAAACTTATATACATGGTAAGTCAAAAATTATTCTGAATGATTATTAACTGCCCACTAATAAACCGACAGTATTGATATTCATTTTATTGAATAAGTACCTATTCATAAAGGTAATGGTTAATGGTTAAATTTATTTATTACCAAATAAATATTCTTAAAGAGTGAAATAGGTAATTGATATCACAAATAAATATGTAAGTAAATTAACAGTATCAGACAACATAAATTTTGTAAGTAGTAGATGTACTTTGTAAAGGATCTAATATTTACATATCATGGATACATTTATAATAAAATTACTGGCGTTCCATTCTCAGGAGACGTTTATGTACAGAATTACGATTTGTATAACATGTATTTTGTTTATTTCTATCATAATTTTATAATCACACTAAAGTAAAATCAAAAAAACCAAACTAATAAAATTTAAGTACTAATAAAAATATAATAAAATTAAATTTCTACTTTGCCGCGTAAATTATTAGAATTCTTATATTTATTAAGAATTTGCTATGGCCAACACGAATTTTGTTATCATAGAATCTAAGAAAAACAATTCAGAAAAATCCAATAAACTAAATTAAATTTAATACGAAATTTTTAATAAAAAGAACAAATTTTATTCAAAAAACAATTATTATTTCTTTTTAATCTTTAGAAGTAATCAAATTATGAATTTGTAAATATTCACCAGATTCTCTAACGACATAAGACAGGCATTAGCTATTTTATTTCTATGTGTATTTTTTTCTGGCATAAAAGTTGTCTACGCTACTATAAAAAACGCTACTATAGAAATTTAATGTTTGAACTTCATCTGTCTGCGTGCAGTGCGTGCGGTGTGTTTGGCATAAGCCAACCTGAAAGGCCGAAACGTAAAGCCCGTTGGACTCCGTAAAAATTAAGGTAGGTGAGGCTTTCACGTCTTTAAAATTAAGGTAATCCATCTGTGGGAACCCCCCAATACACTTCGAAGCCCCAGGGCTTCACCACTTTGGGCTAAAATTAATGTTGTAATTTCACTTTGCTTAACTAAGTGCAATCATATTTAATATTAATTCACCTCGTGAATTAGAAAAGCTTCAAAAGCATGGATCGTCGACTTTTACCTTTAAGTGGAAGTCCGCATTTAAAAGAAAAACGTCAGCGCCTCAGCTGTGATATGAGCGACATTTACGGCCATTTAAAATAAAGAAGTTAAAAAAATACAAGTTTTGCCATTAAATACTAAAAATACCACTTCATATTCCAGAAATGTTGTCGTCTTTTCATTAATCTAGATTATAATTTTTTGCTTAATCTTAAGAAAATTTATAAAAAAAATTTTTACATGGAGATCTTTAGGAACAAGTAATTTTCACTAATTGATATTTTGTGTAAGAACTAGTTTTAATTAAAAATTGTAATAAACTAGTTTTTGTTAGATAAATATGCTCATAAATTAGCGCTTGATCAGATTTTTTACAAATGCAGATTGTTTAAACATTTTTTGTGTTCTACCTCCTAGTTTAGCGTCGAGTTTTTGAAATATTTATATCTTCTTTTCATGTAAGTATTGGTAAATATTTTTGAATATGTCTTCACGACATATGCCTTGGTTTATCTCTATTAGATTCTTCATTTATAATTATAGAAAAATACAGAATTTTATAGTTTTGAAAATTAAAGTTAATTATTTATTTTGGATTGAAAATATTGAGACGAAGATAATCAAAATTTAGATCAAGATTTGGAATATTATAACGAGTAATTTTGAAAGAAAAATAATTAATTTATAAAATTATTCAAGGAAGTATAGAATAAAATTTTATACCATTGCACATGGACGAATAATCTTTCAATTTAACTTTATTATTTATATTGGATGTTATTAAAAGAAAAATTAGAATTTAAAAATTAGCCAGGCAATATTTTAAGAATTTTAATTTTTTGAAGTGAATTCATATAAAATTAGAAGTAGAGTCTTGTCTCATTGCTCCAGTGCAGTACAGGAATTGGAAGAGTGAAAAAAACCTTTTTGAATTTTTGGGAATGGTAAGTTGATTTATATCTTCCTGTACGTTTGCAAGTCCGAGAATAAATAATTAAATTGCTAAAATGTTTAATTTGGTACCGTTGGCAGATCACTTTCCAGTTCCTGGGCCCAATGCTTCTTGTAAATGTGCAAAAATTTATAAGTTGAAGAAATGTTTGTTCATCTTCAAATTATAAAAATAAATTGAAAACAAAGTTGTTTTGCAACTGTGTCACAATATAATTTATATATCCAACAGGAAAAGTTCACCTCTCATTGACCTTGTCGCTTTAGGCAGATATCAATAAGCAGCAGACCACCTGCAAAATTCAGCTATTCGTTTAAAAAGCTATTTCTGCATTTTCGTGATTAATTTCACAATTTTCACAAGCTTCTTGTGAGTTCAACTTGATGTTTTTATTAAATTTAAGATGCAAAAGCTTTATTGCTTCTTATCGAATGCATTATTTTTAGCTCAGTATTTTAACATTTGCCGTTTTACGATCTTTGTGATTAAATACAGCCATATTCAAAATGCATTTTTAGCCCTGTCTGGTGCTATCACGGCCTTGATCCTTCGACGGTTCCATTATCAGGACCATCAAAAAAATGGTTTCTGTTATATTAATTTGATAGATGCGCGCTTACAGGGTGGACGGTGAGTTAAATATTGAAAGAATAAACCCATTTTTGGCTGGCAGAAATTTTTTTCCCAAAAAAATTTTTAATAGTCTAGTGCTTAGGACTAAAATGATAATGCATCAAATATACTGTAAATATAATTATCGCAAAGTATAATAATCTACAAGCTTCTAGGCTTGAACGCATAATTAAATTACACAAATCAGAATCTCCGATTATATCAGTTGTCAGTTACAATAAAAAAACTATCTTCAAATTAATCGATGTCATCAAACACCACAGCACCAAATTTGAAGCTCAGTCAAATACAGTCAAAATTCATTTGACTAAATTAGATTTGGTTAACAAATTAAATAATAAAACTATTAATAATTCTTACAGACTTGTATCTTTTGACGTCACTAATCTTTTTCAAATGTTCCCATTAAAAAAACCGTAAAAATAATCAAAAAAAAAGAAATAAAAAAAATTAAAAATAACAGAACTAATTGGTAATTATTCAAGAAATTTAAACGCTTAAAAAGTTTGCTTTAATCAAAATTACATCAATTCAATGATTTTATCTTCAAAAAGATAAATAGACGAGAACTGAAAAATAGGAAATTTCAAATAAAATGTGCGGTATTTAGTCTGTAGATAGTTTAATAGTATATTGTGCAACGAGTGCGGGAAGTTGTCGATTTGCGTGTTTTATTGTCAATCAGCGTGCGCAAAGTATACTTTTACCACACTGTAAAAGTCACTTATTGCAGAATGTGTTATATTATGAAGTTGAAAATGAAACAAATGCCAAATGGCAAAAGATTTAAAGATTCAAGGAAAAAACGTTATAACTTATAAAAAAGGACAAAAAAATTCTAAAAAGCAATAAAAAAAAATTAATTTTTGTATAGACTAGAAGCGAGTGAGATTCAGACATAATGCTCAACGGTCATTCCGTTGCCTGGCCAGGAGCAAATCCAGAAGAGGGCGATCAACCCCCCTCTTAGAGCTCAGAAAACAGCAGTTCGTATACCGAAAATCTTTAATTTATTAAAAAACAAAATATACTATATTCACGGCGCGCTACTGAGTGACTTAGTATTCTCTAAGTGGTTAGAGAAATTTTAGAGATATGACCTATGATGATTGACGGTTCTGTTTCTATTTAGGGAGTACTCTAGGAGTTCCTACTCCTACACTGAAAAAAAAAGTATCTCGAAAGTTCATCATTTTTGCCCGTATCAGCGTATCTGCCGTGTATTTCATTATATAAAAAGTCTGCAAACAAGTTAATCGTTGAATCAAGAAAATTAAAATTTGCAATATTCAAACAAGAAAATAATTTATTTATATATTATTGCTAACCAGTGGTTTTAGCTAACCACTTCATTTTATAAAGGAGTCTCAAGGCAGATTACTTCGGTGGTTTGCCATTGCCCGCCGACGAAGGAAGATTAGAATAGAATTTTTGCTCCACTCGGGTTCAAACCTGGGTTCTCTGCTTAGTAAACGACGCAATTAAGCATCAGACCGCAACCGTCCTCTTTCAAGAGCTTCGTATTTTAAATAATTTTTTTGTGATAACCCCTGACAAACTACCGCACACGAGCTTATAGACTCTATTTACAATTTTCAAAAAAACTTCTAAATATTTTCAAACTTTCAACTCTATTTATATTCTTTTATCAAATACTTGGCTTTGCACACCCATCCACATCGAAAGCTGCTGCCACAAGCAACAATTATTGATCATCTTTGTGCCAACTTAAAAATTGTTGATGCGAAAAGACGCACAAATTCAAATTCATCTGAAGCCAGTTAAGAAATCGTGCGAAACAAAATTATGAAAATTATTCGATGCTTTAGGCTTTTGATTGCTTTAAAATGGCAATTTTCTCATTTGGTTTTAATGTGGAGTAAGTGAGAAAAGAAGCAAATTACTGAATTAGTATAGACTTCCTTCCCTAATATCCTGACTGTTTGCGTATGGATTTGTCTATTTGTTCAATAATTCGTGTCTTGACCCATTTGGTGCGTAAACTATTGTTTCCAAATCTTCTTTTGATGAATTCACAGACGAAAAACAATTCCTATAAAACCGCTGATAAGTTGGTACATGTGGTTTATATAAACGAGACCCCCTGAGGACTTCCGGAAAATCATTTAAAATTTCTTTTTTACTTGAATACTGAACTTGAGATATTTCGCACTCTCGCATCGTGTAGGCCGACCTTGTTATTACTTATTTTGCTTGACAAATTATTAACATAATTTAAAAACCGGTCCTATTTTACATAATGCATTTTATTAGTTTCTCTTTTAAATTTTGTTTAACATAACGTTTTTCGTCGAGCTTTTGATAAGATCGTAAAGAAGGAATTACAATATTTTTCTTAATTAACAACCATCTTAATGGTTGTCACAGTTTGCCCAATTATGTAATTAAATTTTAATTTCAACGATAAAATATATCAGCATTATTCCACATATTTTCAAATGTGCAGAAAGGTGTGATCCAAAAATACGAAAGTGTCACTGCTATTGTAAAATTATGATTGATTACAAGGAAGTATCTCAAAATATACCTCTATAATATGCGCTATGGTAACTATAATATCTAACAGAACTAAACAAAATGTTAAAATAATCGAATTTTAACAGTAAAGTGAAGAAATGCAATAGGTAGAAAATTATTGTTTTAAAAACCAAAAAAGACATTATTATCACTTTCGACAGTGCTTTCGACAGTATTTCTTCATATTGCTGTTAAAATTCTATTATTTTAACGTTTTGTTTAGTTTTGTTAAATATTAAAAAAATTAAACTTTATATTTTTTCTTCTAAATCTGGTCGAAACTAAGATAGGTTCGCACTACTCAAATTTCTTGAAATTTGCGATAATAAATTTTCTTATTAAAATTATATTTTGAATTTGTCCAAGAAGCGCATTATTTCATAACGGTAGCTTAACTTCATTAATATGCGCTATGTTAGATACTGTAACTGGTTTATTTTCACGTTAAAAAAAACTGGTCGCATTTTATTAAGCAAGTAGTTATATTTTTACAATTCCACTTTGTGGAGAACAGTAATTCAATTACGTCTACACTTGAAAATTTATTGCCGGTATTAATATGAATAGATGCGTGTGCGCTTCCTAGCAATTCTTTGCTTTATGAAAATTATCAACTATTTTGTAATTGCGCTTGTATGTAATTAATTATTTTTGTTTGCATCTGCTCTAACTGCACTGTTATGATTCTCCTTAACTAATAGTTGTCGTGTGAAAAGACATGAGCTTAAGAATTGAAAAGTCATGTTTGCAATGCTATAGCGTAAAATAATTTGTAGAAAAATACTGATCGGCAACAATTAAAAAAAACCGCTATTCTCTTTAAAACAAAAGATACGAGGGAGGAGCTCTTATTCTAGATCTGACATTTAGAGCTTTAAGCTTTGAAACAGATAGCATTTTTAGTTTATCTGTTACAATGGAACGCAGGAATAAAAAAAAATGATTTGCTTTGTTATTTTTAATAAAGATCTTCATCTTCAAATTATCAAATACACTTCTTAACGGTATGATTCCAACAAAAGTTAAATCATTGAGGAAAGCGATCACACCCATCAATTTTGGTGCTTAAGTAGCAAAGCCATCTTCAAATATTGTCGTGGAATAGAAGTTCATCACAAAATTAAACAACCCATTATCTCCTCTCATTCTTTCAATTACTTATTAAATCTTGATCATATAAATCAAGATCTCCAAGATCTGCTAAGAGAAAAAAAATCAATAAGAAGGTCCAGTTAAGTGGCAGATAAGATAAATTATTCCAGTACACTAGAAAAGAAAAAGAAGAAAGAACTATTGTTTTTATCACTTCAATAGAGGAATAACACAAGGTAAGCTGTTTAAAAACGTAGCAGTGCTGCGGGTGAAGGTAGAAATATCTGGAAAACCATATATTTATTATAGACAAAAAAATATTCTTACACTATTTTATTATCAACTAAGTAAAACTAACATTGTACAACGGGACATATTTTGAAGTTTGTATAAAACTTAACTCTCCTATTAAGTACGGGATATCATATAGTCATCTATCTTAACTTTGTCACACTTGTTTTTTCCGTTAATGAAAATAATCATTTACACTGCACCAAATCATTTATTATATAGATGAATATACTTACTTAATACAGTAAGCATTGGATTAACACTAAAGCAATAGCTGAAGTTCAAGTTCAAGTTTAAGCTGAAGGTGAAACTGTGAAGTTCAAGCTCAAGCTCAGGCTCAGGCTCAAGCTCAGGCTCAAGCTCAGGCTCAGGCTCAGGCTCAGGCTCAGGCTCAGGCTCAGGCTCAGGCTCAGGCTCAGGCTCAGGCTCAGGCTCAGGCTCAGGCTCAGGCTCAGGCTCAGGCTCAGGCTCAGGCTCAGGCTCAGGCTCAGGCTCAGGCTCAGGCTCAGGCTCAGGCTCAGGCTCAGGCTCAGGCTCAGGCTCAGGCTCAGGCTCAGGCTCAGGCTCAGGCTCAGGCTCAGGCTCAGGCTCAGGCTCAGGCTCAGGCTCAGGCTCAGGCTCAGGCTCAGGCTCAGGCTCAGGCTCAGGCTCAGGCTCAGGCTCAGGCTCAGGCTCAGGCTCAGGCTCAGGCTCAGGCTCAGGCTCAGGCTCAGGCTCAGGCTCAGGCTCAGGCTCAGGCTCAGGCTCAGGCTCAGGCTCAGGCTCAGGCTCAGGCTCAGGCTCAGGCTCAGGCTCAGGCTCAGGCTCAGGCTCAGGCTCAGGCTCAGGCTCAGGCTCAGGCTCAGGCTCAGGCTCAGGCTCAGGCTCAGGCTCAGGCTCAGGCTCAGGCTCAGGCTCAGGCTCAGGCTCAGGCTCAGGCTCAGGCTCAGGCTCAGGCTCAGGCTCAGGCTCAGGCTCAGGCTCAGGCTCAGGCTCAGGCTCAGGCTCAGGCTCAGGCTCAGGCTCAGGCTCAGGCTCAGGCTCAGGCTCAGGCTCAGGCTCAGGCTCAGGCTCAGGCTCAGGCTACAGCTGCAAAAGCGTTGTTCTACCTTCACTAGGTTTAAAGTTTGATAAAAAAAAGTGACATGGTCACCACACAAAATTGATAAAATCCGATAAAATCCTGCTGTTGATGTACCATCGCATGGCAGTTCTCCCACCAGTTTGGTAATATATAATATAAATAACAATGAAGCAAGGATGCTTCCCTAAGGAACCCCACGGGAAACAGTCAATGGTTGAGACACATTTCCCGCCAACTTCTCCACTTAAGACCTGTCTCACAAATGACCTGCTAACCACCCACACGATAATTCATCGTAGCCATAATAGCGTAATTTTGCCCGAAGACGATCATGCACAACGAAGTCAAAGGCTTTGGAATAATCAAAAAGCACCAATAAGCCACATACAAGGTGAGACGCAACAGAGAAGTCCCAGAGAGTCGCAGCCCCCCCCCACCCCCCGAGGTGGAGCCTAAAATCAAGCTGGGCAGGCGATAAAATCTTGTACAGTGCCAAGTGCTCACATGAAGCATCTTTAACAAGGAACTCTGTTATTTTTACGAATGACGACAAAACACTAATCGGACGGAGATGAAAAGGTTTCGCAGCTAGTTGAATCTTGCGAAGAGGTCTTACACGGCATGCTTTTTAGACAGCTGGCATCTCCATAGTTCTGAAACATTGGTTCATCAAATTGCAAATAATATCACTTCAAAATGAAAGTATAAGTCATCCGGACTAAGAGCATATGAACGCAAAATCCCAACAATACTCCACCCATCAGGCGTGATTTTACGAATAAATGATGATTTGTTTTTTTATTGGAAGTTATTCAATAAGAATAGTTTGAATATAGTTGACCTTTCATAATCTTTCATAAGGTCAGTAAGATCAAAAATATAAGTTGTCCGACGTTTCGGGTTCTATTATTGACCCATTTTCAAGACTAAAGTATATAAATAAAAAAATATAAGAAAACACATGAAAAATATTTTACATAAAATCAAAAATCAAAAATATTAAGAAATACAAAAATAATAATTGAAATACAAAATAATCGAAATACAAAAATTGAAATATAACACACAAAAATTTAAAATTAACGTTAGAAAAAAATTATTAAAAATTGAAGAAAAAAAATTGAAAAAATTTAATCTATTAATTTTTGTTTTTTTAAATAATTTTTTTATAATTTTTAATAATTTCTTTATAATGTTAATATTAAATTTTTGTGTTTTATATTTTAATTTTTGTATTTCAATTATTATTTCCTTATTTCTTGAAGGAAATTGGAAGAAATGCCACAGAGTTAAAACAATAAATTCAAGAAATGGGAAAAAAATTAAAGAAAAGTGGAAAAAAGAGTAAGAGGAAATGTCCAAAAGAATAAAAACGTTTGAAGATCGAATTCAAAGAGAAGAGAAATATAAAAGAAAAAACAATATAGTGGTAAAGGGAGTCCACTTAACTGAAAGTAACATAACGGCTGATCTAGAAAAATGTTTGGAGAACGATTTACAAGTGAATACCAGATTAGTAAAGTCGTATAAGCTTAAAAATACTAAAATAGAAACAGTAGTGGCAGAAATAAAAAAAGAAAAGGTAAACTAGGAAACCGCAAGATATAAATATATTGATAATGACTTAACGATTGAAGAAAGACAAATTCAAAGAGAACTTCGAGAACTGGCCAAGAAAGAAAGAGAAACAGGTAATCGAGTAAAAGTAAGCTATCAAAGAATTGTAATAAATGAAGTTGCATATGATTGGAATAAGATAAAGCAAATGGAGAAAGAGAGAAGAAATCATGACCCAAAAAACTAGCTGTCACAAATAGTTTACCTAATGCAGCAACAAAGACGACTTTAGCAATGGATATGAAACAACGAAAGGATAAAAGTAAACAAACAGAAAATGATAAAATAAAGGAGAAACCATCCAGCAATATAGAAAAACGACGAAAGGATAAGCGATCAAAAAGGCAAAAATTAAGTATATAAAAGTAGGAACATGGAACATAAGAAGTATAAATAGGAAGGAAATTGAACTAACAGAAGAAATGAAAAAAGCGAATTTAGACTTTCTAGGAATAACCCAACTAAAAAAAAAGGCCAATCGATAGAGGGCACAATACAGGAGGGACAACTGACAAATCGAATCACTTGAAGAATATTTGAAGCTAGACCAGAAGGAACAAAAATAAGAGGAAGACGAAGAAAAACATGGAATGATGAAATAATGGTGGCAGCAAAGTTACGAGAAATAAAATTGAAAGACATTGAAAAATTAAAGCAAGATAGAAGAACATGGAAAATGCTATGGAAAAGAACACCAACAGAGCAAATATAAAACTAACTCCAATAAAACCTGCACCAAAAGGTACATGGTTAAATTTTGATTATGTATGTATTTCTGTATTTCTCAATACTTTTGATTTTTGATTTTATATAAAAAATTTTTAATGTGTTTTCTTATATTTTTTTGGTTGTATATTTTTAGCTTTGAAAATGGGTCAATGAAAGAACCCGAAACGTCGCACAACTTATATTTTTGTTTTTACTGACCTCTTACTCAACAATGATTAACTTGTTATTCAATAAATTTTGGATGTGCGTGAAGTTAGCCCCCCTTTTGTCGAAAACTAAAATGGTTTTTTTTTGTATTGCGTTGTATTCAGTTTGTATTGTTTGTATTGTAAATCTTTTTTTCATTTCGCTAAGCATAAAATTATAAATCGCGAAAAAGCATTTTATGCGCTGACCCCCTTTTTTGAAAATTTTGAAATTTTTTGTTTGTATTGTGCTGTATTCAATTTGTACTGTTTGTATTGTTAAAAATTAAAGTTTTAAGTTTAATATTAACCACAAAACACAAAACAAAATTTAGCTCTGTCCCAGTGCCTAAGCTGACTCAAAGTTTCTAAAATATTTTTGTATTTGTATGCAATTTGTTTTGTGTTGCAATGCAATTTGTATCGTAAAAATTAAATCCTCCTCTCTGGCCGTACAATCATTAGTTTGTTAAATTATATATTTCAAAACAAATTTTATTTGTACAGTAATAAAATTATGTAGGTACACTACTTATCTCTATCAAAAATTATATTTCCGTGCCAAAACGGTTTGCGGTCAAACCGTTTTTGCTCCGAACCGTCCTTGCACCAAACCGGCTTGAGTCGAAACGTCAGCGTCGAAACGTCCGTCCCAAGAAGACAATATACCCAAGAATTTCAAATTAGTGGGACAATACAGCAACATTTTTTCTTTATCAAGTGCCATACACTATGCAGTGCGTAGACCAGCGGTTCCCAATTAGTTTTGGCCGCGGAACCCTTGGGCGAAGTAAAAAGTTTGGCAAAATTTGTTTTTCGCCATTTTGAAATTCTTTCTGGCGGAACCCTTGGATTTTTTCGCGGACCCCTAAGGGTTCCGCGGAACCCCATTTGGGAACCGCTGCCTTAGAGTCCCCTGCAAAATTCGCATTCTAACGAAACACTCCCATAAGAAAACATGAAGAGCACTCACTGCAACTTCAGTCGCAGAGCCCCAGCCGCAGCTAAGGAATCACACCTTCTGGTCATCGTAAGGTTCCTTAGCTGCGGCTGGAGCTCTGCGACTGCAGTCGCAGTGACTGCTCTCTACACTTCCTTATGATACAATCGCATTCTAAGGAAACACTCCCATAAGAAAGGATTGTTGATATAAAAGTTTGAAAGATATGAATCTTTAGCTGCGGCCGGGATTCTGCGACTGAAGTCGCAGAGGATGCTCTCCATGCTTTTTTATAAGACTGTTACCTTAGAGTCCCCTGGAAAGATCGCATTCTAAAAAAACATTCTTATAAGAAAACATGGAAAGCAGTCACTGCGACTTCAGTCGCACAGAACCAGCCGCAGCTGAGGAATCACACCTTTAGCTGGGCGAAATTTTCTTCACCGACACTACGGGCTAGTTAAATGCTATGTAAAAGCCGCAGTTAAAAAATCACACCTTAAGCTGGTCATCTGAAGGTTCCTTAGCGACGGCTGGAGCTCTGCGACTGCAGTCGCAGGGACTGCTTTCTACGTTTTCTTAGAATGATACAATCACATTCTAAGGAAACACTCTTATACGAAAGCATGATTGATATAAAAGTATGAAAGATATGAATATTTAGCTGCGGCGGGGGCTCTGCGACTAAAGTCGCAGTGGATGCTCTCCATGCTTTTATATAAGACAGTTACCTTAGAGCAGCGGTTCCCAATTAGTTTTGGCCACGAAACCCTTGGGCGAAGTAAAAAATTTTGCAAAATTTATTTTTCGCCATTTTGAAATTCTTTTTGGCGGAACCCATGGATTTTTTCGCGGAACCCCATTTGGGAACCATTGACGTAGCTTCATTGTTGTAACAGTCAACAATTTAATTTTTACGATACAAGTTACATTGCAACGCAATACAAATTGCATATAAATACGAAAATAATTTTGAAATTTTGAGTCAGCTAAGCAGCGGGTCAAAGCAAAATTTTGTTTTGCGATTTACGCGTTTATACTAAACTTAAGACTTTAATTTTTAACAATACAAATAATACAAATTGAATATAACACAATACAAAAAAGAAATTTCAAAATTTCCGAAAATAGGGGGCCAGCGCGAAATTTTGTTGCGCGATTTACGCGACTAATGTTAAATTTAAGACTTTAAATTTTAGCAATACAAACAATACAAATTAAATACAACACAATACAAACAAAAAATTTCAAAATTTTCAAAAAAGGGGGGCCAGCGCATAAAATGGTTTTTCGCAATTTATGACTTTATGCTTTCCGAAATAAAAAAAGGATTTACAATACAAACAATACAAACTGAATACAACACAATACAAAAAAAACAATTTTTAGTTTTTTACAAAAGGGGGGCTAACTTCACGCACATAAATTTTGAATTTAAATGAAATATAATTTAGATGAGATTGATTATTTTGAATGATTAATTTTGAATTAGAAATTTTGAGCTCAGAAGGTAAAGTTAAGAAGAATAAAAATTTAATTGTAATTGATTTAAACGGTAAAAAATTAAAGATATAATATAAAATTTATTCCGTTGCATATGGGCGAATTAATCTCTTAAAGTTAACGTTCCAATTTGTATTGAAATTTTGATTTAAAGTGAAATTGAAATTTGATAACTTTGAATTTCCCAAAATCCATTTATATTAGAGTGAAAGGGAACTCAATACATTGTCGTGTTCCAAAATCCTTTTATGAATTTTGAATTTTGATATTTGAAACTATTAATTATTTTGTATGATCCGTTTTGATTTTTGAGCTTATTTTATGAAATTTGTAATTTATTAAATATTTATTTATTTTTTTCTAAATAAAATTGAAAATTTTATAAATATTTAAATAGTTCGTTCTTCGCATCTCCGTTTTAAGTTGGTAGACAAATTTGCTCATAATTTTGTATTATTGCCTAGGCGTTGGACCCAAGTGGTCGTCGTGTTTTACGACGAAAAAGTCCTCTTAAACTTTTTAATTTTGCGATTTAGTTGAAGATTTTGTAACTTTGTGAATAAAGTTGATTCGAGTGAGTGATTCTTAAATACTAATTATTTTTGAATTTACTGGTCCCAAAATTGGATAAAATTTGGACATGGTTGAAATTATTGAAATTTGGACATGTTTGAGACTATTGAAATTTGGCTGATGTTGATAATTGATTTCGAATAATAAATTGAAGATTGAGAAGATTAGAATTGAATTCGGAAGTAAGTATTAATTAATTGGATGAAAATTTTTAATATTTCAAATTGAAATTAATGGCCCGGCATGATAACTTTTATATCGTCGACCCTGGGTCGATCATAATGTTGATTTTGATTTGAATTCGCATTATTTGTGCGGTAATTTGGCTGGGGTTGCAGTATTTTTTTAAATATAAATCAATAAATAAAAAATAAAATATAAATAAAATTTTTTTTGAATTTATTAATATATTTATAAATAAAATAATAATAAGAGTTATTATTTGTGAATTTATACTTAAAACACAATAAAAAAACAATCAAGACTTGTGTAGCGTTTTTACCGTCAAGTCGGTGGCGCCGAGTCGGTCTGAGCCAAGTTGGTGGCACCAAGTTTCTCATCCAATTGTTTTCAGTGTTTCACAAACATTGGAACACAAAAGTTTCAATTCCCCAAAAAAGTATCTCTTTTATTTATTATAATATTACTAATACATATATAATAATTATAATCAGGTATTTCCGGAGCCAACAATGGGTTGCCTATCTGATACTACATAATATGTTGAGATGCATTTTTGCAGTCTTCAAAAATCGTAAATCCAAATCGCCAGAATAATACAAATTTCTAATAAGTCTGCCCGGCTAATTTAAAAAAAATTTAAATCTATAAGATAAATTCCAAATAAAAATTAATTATGATTTATTATTATAAACTATAATTCCATTTATTCTTCTTATTTCCAAATCCAAAATTTGAAATTAATTTTTGTTAATAAAATTCCCACACAAAATGAATAGGTACTACTCAAATTGAAGAAATAACTCGCTTCCGTGCGGCGATATCAAATTACACTTTATGATACTTTCAATTTAAACTTTTGAATATTATCAACTTTTCATCCAAACCAATTAATCTATGATACCAATCTTCCAATTAAAGTTTTATCTTTCAATCTTCAAATTTATTCTTAAACCAACCAAATTCCAATATTCAAATATATCTAATTTGTCTAAAATTGGGAAAAGTTTCATATCAAAATTAATAAAAAAATTATTCACTTGAAACTCAAATCGATGTAGCTATACTTAAACACAAAATTTTAAGCCAAATAGGTACTTATCAAAAAAATTTTCAGGTGACAAAGTTTTTCTCGGCTTCATTCTGGCTGTCAAAGCATGGTTTTCCGATTTAGTTACTGCCACCTAAACTAGTTGAACGGGAAATCAAAAAATTAAAAATTTTTACAAAATTTTACAAAAAAAAAATACAAAAATTATAAATCAAATGCCAATAATTCCAATGTTTTCTAAAGTATATTAAGGGCTAGACAATCGGGATTCAATATTTTGTATTATATTACAAAATTTTGAATTTAAAAGGGGGGGGGGAGGTTAAAAGCGAATAGATATTAAATATTAGTTCCTAAATTATTCCAAATGATAATTAAACTCTCAGTGTGGCTGAAGTATTAATTAAATAACTAGTGTAGGTAGTTTAAATTCTATATATTGTTCATTTACCTCAGGGCAGGCTAGGTGCAAGCCAATTTGGCGCAAAACCAAAATTTTTTAAAATTTTACATGCTAAGCAAATGTGAAGCACAGGTGTAAAAATAATTAAACTGGAATTTGTCTCATGATGACCCACTCTCCCCTACGTATCAGTAATTTAGCTCATTCTGGTTGACGAAGTGGTCGTGTATGCTGTCGAAACAACAATGATATACACAAAGTAATTTAAAATTGTGACTTGGTCAAGTAATTGCATAAAATTTATGTTCGTTGAAATTTACTGTAAACTTTTCCAATCATAATGGTCAAACATTGATCGTTAGGAGTTTGGTCACAATTTAATATTCCATTCTGTGTATTATGTTTTGCAAAAAGCAGACTACAATGTTTCCAATTTTTCATAACATTTCTGATCTTAACGACTTTCTCTTCCCCATAATTTTACTTCAAAAACTGTTGGAAATAAAATCACCAACTGAAAAAGTTTTAAATGTACATTGGGTAATAAAAACTAAAGAAAAGCAAATTTGATACATATCTATCAGATCAGGCAATTAAAGTTTAGAATTGAAGTTTCAAGTTTTATTGCAAGTGCTTTCATTTAGTACACCATTAAATAAAAGTCAATAAAAACGTGTTATTGATGAGAATCGAAAAAAATTGAATTTTATTAAATAACTTTGAAATTAAAACCGGAACAATTTCTATTAAAAGGTGAGTGATCTCAAAATGATTTATCTAAAATAATTGCTCACTTGTTTTAGTTAATTGCTATAAACTGTATTCGTTCTAGCGAAAACTTTCACACAAAGATCGAAACTAAGATATTGGTCTATTAATTTTATATGCGAATTTTACAGTCTGTTTTTTGCTGTTCAACGTAAACTTGTTTGGTAATTTTTGCAATTCCAAGTTCAATGCTAAAAATATTGCAGCATATTTAATGATCAAGGGTTCTGGGTGGAAAATTATTTTTCCTGTCATTTTTACTGTCAAGTGTGATTGATTATTACAATGCAGTGTCCAAATAAACTAAGTCGTTTTTTAATTGCAAGAACCAAAGTTGTGCTACCTTCCGCAGTAATAACTGTGCTAACTCGAAATATGCCCAGTATATGCGCTGCGCCAGTGATTGAAAAACCCAAACATATTTATCTGAAACGTCCGCTCAGTGTTACGTACAAAACAATATCTAAAGATCATCCCAAGGGTCCATTCCTTATTGTATCAGGACCTGCACGAAAGACTCACCTTAGATTTGCTCACAGCGACATAAAGATACCTGATTTTTCGAAATACAGGCGCAACAATGTTAAATCTCCCAATAAACTAAGCAAAGATTCGGTTGATACTCGAAAAGCATTTACATATTTATTTGCTGGAGTTGGTATGCTGGGGTCTGTTTATGCTACCAAAGCAGTCGTCACCATATTTGTTGCCAGCATGAGTGCATCGGCAGATGTGTTAGCTTTGGCGAAAGTTGAAGTAAATATTGCAGATATTCCAGAAGGAAAATCTGTTACGTTTAAATGGAGAGGCAAACCTTTGTTTATTAAACACAGAACAGCAGCTGAAATTGAAACTGAGAAGAATGTGCCTTTATCTGAGTTAAGAGATCCGCAAACTGACGAGGAACGAGTTAAAAATCCAGAATTTTTGGTTGTTATTGGAGTCTGCACACATTTGGGATGTGTGCCAATAGCAAATGCCGGTGATTACGGTGGATATTATTGTCCATGTCATGGTTCTCACTATGATTCTTCGGGAAGAATACGAAAAGGACCTGCTCCTTTAAATTTAGAAGTACCTTATCACGAATATCCAGATCCCAATACTTTAGTGGTTGGATAAAACAAGAAAATAAAGCACTGCTGTTTTAAAAGTTTAGTTTTGATTTTGATTTATATTTTACAAGGAAAAATATCTGGAAAAAATTTTAATGAAAAATTATTTATTCTTATTATTTTACTAATTTTCATACCTTGATTATTATGTAATTCCAAAGCAGTGGCGACTCGTCGCTTTTTCATTTAAACAGGCTAATCAATCATAAAATAATAAGAAATTTCTTCTGAGTAATCTCAAAACCTTCAGTAGTAATCATACACCGTCTGCATATACGTTCTACGCTGATGATGCTGCTTCTATGGCTCCTCGCGTTACTTTTTGTGTAAGTATTGTGGAAGGACTATCCATCTTTTGATAGTTTTCATGTCCAAAAATCCATTATTTTACTTTTTTGAAAATTTTAGTAGTTTAATAATTAGTAGATCAGAACTCTAAGGAGGCTAAACTTTTTTTGCCTCCCTGGCAAACCACCGCTGCTCCAAAGAGAAATCAATATTTCTGCCAAAACTGACCCTACGCTACCCTCCGCTCCGGGCCGTTTTGGCTGGCGCTTAACTTGCTAAAAGCATCCCTGAACTCAATTCACCTCGACTGGGCGGCCCCACCTTGACTGGGGTCAAGGTAAATTCATACCCAAATTACAAAAATTAACGAAAACAAACAAATTCATAATAATCCAACAAAATAAAATTCAAAAAAATCAAAATTGATGTTTGAAACATCGCATCTTTTCTCCTCCGATTTTTTTGGTCACCGTCAAAAAAAAAAAAGTGATTAAAAAATCTTCTCCCTATGTTGTGTTTCAAACGGTTTCTTCGTCTTTTTCCATCTAATGGACTTCCATATAACAATTCTTGGCGAAAATGGATGCTTTCTTCCAAAAAGCACGACTGTAATAAAAAATTTAAACATCTACTTCCTCCTCCAGATCTTTGTTTGAATTAGTACTCTCTGTCCATCCTTTAATCCAGAAATCTTCATCCTTGTCTCCTCAAATTTTTTTAGCTCCAGTTCGTATTCTTTTTCCGTATCACTTCCATTTTCTCCTCCACAACTCAAATCTTTGCTTTTATAATCCATTTCCAAATTTCCAATTTTACAATCCAAATTTTCATTTTTATTGTCCAAAATTTCATTTTTAGGTTTAAATATTTCAGGTAAGTTTTCATTTTTAAATTTAACATTATTATCCAAGTTTTTATTTTTTAAATCTAAGATCTTATTTTCTGTGTCACCTATTTCGTGTAAGTTTTTATTTTTCACAATCAATCTTTTTTTTTCAAATCTGTCTAGATCTTCATCCAAATTAATTAATTTGTTATTACCATTTAAATTTTCAAAATTTCCATTTTCCCAATTTATCAGATTTTCATTTTTCAAATTAATTACATCATCATTTTTCAAACAAACCAATTCATCATTTTCAATTTTTACATCTTTTTGTCCGGATAACTTTACATTTTTCATAATCAAATTTTCATTTTTTAAGGCTAAATTTTTCTCCTCCAAATTACTTAATTTTTCATTATTTAAATTTTTAAAACTTTCATTTTCGTCTTCATAATCCAAATTTTTGTTTTCCAAAATACTATCAAAATTTTCTTCTTCAAAATTCAAATTTTCCAAAATAACCAAATTATTTAAATTTTCCATTTCATCCAGCCTTGAACTATCCTTTTCTACTTTTAGCTCTAAATTTCCCAAATTCTTCTCAATCCTATTAATTTCATTTTCTATTTTGTTTTCTAAAGCTACCCTAGTGTTTATTATTTCGTTTTTTAATTGATCGTTACTATCTTTTATTGTTTGATTTATATTACTATTGATACTAATATTTTGCAAATTGAAAAGTCTCATTATAGCCTCTATAGTCACTTCCTCTGTTTTTATTTCTTTATTGTCTGCCATGTTTTAAAAAAATTTGTATCTTTCCAATAAATTTCCAAACAAGAACATGCGACAGTATCTCAGGGTCAAACGGTCAAAGGTGAGTTCCAAATGTGCGTTTTTTTCAAGCCCCACGTTCTGGCGACAATTAAGATGTAGTGATATTTTATTCTTCAATCCAAAAAATATTTCCAAATCCAATTAAATTATTAAATTTGATTTTAAATAAATTTTTCGAATTTAATAAATGGAACAATAACCGCGAGTCTATCGTTATCAACGGTGCTTGCTTCATACAAATTTCACTCTGCCTTTATAATAAATTTTAATTTGTAATTTTCCAAATCCCAATAATTTCAATGATCCAAAATTTAATTTTCATTAATCAAAATCCAATATCCAAATCCAATTAAATTATTAATATCCAAATCTTCCACAATTTGGACAAATCGCACAAATAAAATAATAAAAATTCTCAGCATAAATAATTCAATTTATTTACTTAAAAATCAATTCGCACAACTTTACAAAACTATCTCAAAAATTCGCCAAAAATATTCAAAAATTACGAGAGCGTGGCGAAACACGTCCGCTCTCGCTTCAAAGTCGGCAAAAAAGCCCCCTCTCTCACAAAAATTGTCTCCAACTTTACAAATATTCTCGCGTTACCGCGAAAATTTAAAAATTCTTTACAAATTCATACCCAAATTACAAAAATTAACGAAAACAAACAAATTCATAATAATCCAACAAAATAAAATTCAAAAAAATCAAAATTAATGTTTGAAACACCACAATATATACTATAGCACTAACAGGCCATGTAGACCCATGGCTTAATATTTCGGCATTTAATACCTCAAAGCTGTTGCCAACATCTTGTGAGAGAGACACGTTCGAAATAGCCAGTTGTGGGGATCGAACCCACGACTCCGACATAGCAATAAAATAAAATATAAAACGGCTTATAATAAAATAAAGCCCAAATAATTTAATCTATCAAAAAAGTAGATGTATAGAAATGTGCGTGAAGTTAGCCTTCCTTTTGTCGAAAACTAAAAATTGTTTTTTTTTGTATTGTGTTGTATTCAGTTTGTATTGTTTGCATTGTAAATCTTTTTTTCATTTCGCGAAGCAATTGCGAAAAACCATTTTATGCGCTGGCCCCCCTTTTTCGAAAATTTTAAAATTTCTGTTTTGCATTGTGTTATATTCAATATGTATTATTTGTATTGTTAAAAATTAAAGTCTTGAGTTTAGTATTAACCGCTTAAATCGCAAAACAAAATTTTGCTCTGAGCCGCTGCTTAGGTGACTCAAAATTTCAAAATTATTTTCGTATTTGTATGCAATTTGTATTGTGTTGCAATGTAACTTGTATCGTAAAAATTAAATTGTTGACTATTACAAGAATGAAGCTACGTCAGCGGTTCCCAAATGGGGTTCCGCGAAAAAATCCAAGGGTTCCGCCAAAAAGAATTTCAAAATGGCGAAAAATAAATTTTGCAAAATTTTTTACTTCCCCCAAGGGTTCCGCGGCCAAAACTAATTGGGAACCGCTGCTCTAAGGTAACTGTCTTATATGAAAGCATGGAGAGCATCCACTGCGACTTTCGTCGCAGAGTCCCGGCAGCAGCTAAAGATTCATATCTTTCATACTTTTATATCAACAATGCTTTCTCATGGGAGTGCTTTCTTAGAATGCGATTGTATCATAAGGAAGTGTAGAGAGCAGTTACTGCGACTGCAGTTGCAGAGCTCCAGCCGCAGCTAAGGAACCTTAAGATGACCAGCTAAAGGTGTGATTCCTTAGCTGCGGCTGGGGCTCTGCGACTGAAGTCGCAGTGACTGCTCTTCATGTTTTCTTATGGGAGTGTTTCGTTAGAATGCGAATTTTGCAGGGGACTCTAAGGCAGCGGTTCCCAAATGGGATTCCGCGAAAAAATCCAAGGGTTTCGCCAAAAAGATTTTCAAAATGGCGAAAAATAAATTTTGCCAAATTTTTTACTTCGCCCAAGGGTTCCGCGGCCAAAACTAATTGGGAACCGCTGGTCTACGCACTGCATAGTGTACGGCACTTAAAAAAGAAAAAATGTTGCTGTATTGTCCCACTAATTTGAAATTCTTGGGTATAGGGACTTCTCGGGACGTCCGTTTTGGCGCGGACGGTTCGGTCCAAGCCCGTTTAGTGCAAGGACGGTTCGGAGCAAAAACGGTTTGACCGCAAGCCGTTTCGGCACGGAAATATGATTTTTGATAAAGATTTGATAAAGTTTTGAAATATATAATTTAACAAAATAATGATTGTACGGCCAGAGAGGAGGATTTAATTTTTACCATATAAATTGCATTGCAACACAAAACAAATTGCATACAAATACAAAAATAATTTAGAAACTTTGAGTCAGCTTAGGCAGTGAGCCAGAGCTAAATTTTGTTTTGTGATTTACGCGGCTAATGTTAAATTTAGAACTTTAATTTTTAGTAATACAAACAATACAAATTGAATACAACACAATACAAACAAAAAAGTTTAAAATTTTCAAAAAAGGGGGGCCAGCGCATAAAATGTTTTTTTGCGATTTATAATTTTATGCTTAGCGAAATGAAAAAAAGATTTACAATACAAACAATACGAACTGAACACAACACAATACAAAATAAAACATTTTAGTTTTCGACAAATGGGAGGCTAACTTCATGCACATTGTATAGAAGCCTAAGAACTGTCGCAAAAGCGAGTTTCACTTTGTTTAAAAAGATGCATATTTGGTTCTTTTATAGCAATTTTGTGATAATAATTGATTATTAAATTCAATTAAGACTTTAAATGTAAGCATTCTTTTCACATAAAATATTTTATATAGGTAACATATTATTTTATGCACGAAATGTTCATTTATTTTATTTTAAAATTAAACCTTATTAGGTAATTAATTATTTAGAGAAATTGTAAATTACTTGCATTGATTATTTCAGCTCCTTCTTTGTAGTAGCAGTTTTACGATTACGATTCGTTAGTAAACTTTACTGAGCAGTAAAATAAGATACAGTAAAATAACAGAAATCTACCAGCAGTATGGCGTCAAGTCTACTCCGGCCAACTGAAAAGCAAGTACCTAACCGCTGCTCAAATCCTGGTCGTATCCAATAAAGCCCAACGTAAATTTGTGGGTTTTGATGATGGCAATGGAAAACTACCTCAATAATTAAATTCTCTAGTAAGTCATCTTAGCTTTAGCCACCAATAAGCGATCGCTTACGCCCTGAAAGAAAAATAAGTAAATTTAACTTAACCTTAATCAAACCAAACCTAATGAAATTAAACCTAACCTAAACTAACTGAAACTTCAATTTACTTAATTTAAAGCAACCTAAATCAAACTAAATTCAATGTAACTTATTATAACTTTATCTTCTCTCTCAGATTCCTTTGCTCTACGAAAGAGCATAGTGACCACTTCTTTTTATTTAGAAGGGTTTTCTAGGTAGATACCTAGGTGGTTTGCCATTGCCTGCAGAGGGAAGACGGTCAGAATAAAGTTTTACTCCGCCCGGGATCGAACCGGTGATTTCGGCTTAGCAATCGGCGCACACAAGCACCAGGCCGTGACCGTCTTCAACTTTATCTTAACGAAACCCTAATCTAACTTACATTAACTCTAATCTAAGCCAACATAAACGAAATCTAACCAATCCCAACTTTTAGCATTACCTATTCGCGATTTGCATTAAACGAAGGCCACCACGCAGAAAAATATTAAGTTAATCTAATACGTATAGTTGGTATAAACAATTAAACTTTAAATAACAAGTTAAATAAAATAATATAATCAAATTATATTTTTTTGAACTTTCGACGATTTTTGTCGTCTTCAGAATTTATTTAATATAAATCATATAAATAGTTTATTTTCTCACAAGTTAAGATTTATATATTTATTTATTTAGAGTTGGTGTAGAAAGTTTTGTTTATAAACAAAACGTTGGCATTCTTTTGGTGTTCTATTTTGTAAATTATCATTTCACCACGGTTTTACAATAAAATAATTCAGAATCAAATTCAAAACCTTGAACCGTTATGTTGTTGACATTTGTAGGCGTCACGAGCGCTACCAACGGCAAGGTAAATAATGAGTACAAACTCAAACTGCAATCTATCATTACAGAAGATACCCTGTTATCCGCCGCTCTTCTATCCGACCATTTTGAGAATTTATAGTTTTTGTAGATCTTCTTCATCAGCTAGTTCCATACAACCTCTTGAAAATCTTAAACTTCCATCATCAGTTTAGTCTCAAGCAGCCTTTTCTCGAAAATTGGGACAATTCTGCCCTCTTGGAACGGATGGATGATCAGCGATGACAAAGTTTGCGTTTCAATATCGTCATAGAGGAAAGAGAGACCAGAAAAGATCGCAGAAGCTATGCCAATAAGAAGTTGGAACAGACCTAAAAGCCTAATCTCTGATATGCAGAAGAAGAAGAAGAAAGTTTAATTTTCCTATAGAAGGCAAAATAAAATTATTGTTCTTCATATTTTTAAGGTTTTTTCCTTAAAGAAAGTTTAATTTTCCAATAGAAGGCAAAATAAAATTATTGTTCTTCATATTTTTAAGGTTTTTTCGGGAACATATAGTAAAGTAATAGCCAAAGTCTAACCTTTCACGGTTCTTTCCTCTTGATTAATTCTTTTCCGTCGTAAATTTACATAATTATTAATCTAATTCAATAACTGCTTTTTTTGATCAGAACCGGATTAGTTTGATTTATATTAATTATTGAAAATTATCTATTGGTCCTTTACAAAGAGAGAAAAAAATGACTGACGCCCATGCAATCTTTAAATTTCATGATCTTTACCTCTGTACAAAAGGTATATAATCTTAAGCACAATTCAAATAACCAAACCTCAAACTTGCGAAATTTATAATAAAATGTAGTAATAAAATTATTACTTGGGTTCATGGCCTTCCAAAACCCACATTTTGATTTTTGAGTATAAAATTGTTTCTTATTTGTAACAATTGATTTGTTAAAAATTTCTCAATAGTTTTGTATTTGCTGGTCTCTCCCCTTCGAAGTTGTAGTAGCAGCAATATGAAGTGAAAACCAGGCTTTTTGCCAAAAATTGTCTCTCTAAGTGGTTTAGGGTTAGATATTTTTGCAATTTCATTTGAGATTTGGGTAAGAATTAAGTTTTGCAATTTTGGGCGAAATAAAATTGATTTCCAAGTGAGTGAATTTATAATTATTTATTTCAATTTTTATGTGTCCCATTTTGGACAAAATTTGAATGAAATTTGGATTAGATGGAAATTGGATTATTTTTGGACAATTGATTTGGACCAAAATTGAAAAGATAATTCAGATTTCTTTTGATTCTGTTTTGCATGCCAATCACCAATCACACAGTACCTTCTGGACAACTTTTCTTAAATCAACATGACTTATTAGAGATTGTAAAGAAATAAATTGGCTTCTTTTGCCTTCTGCATATTTGAAAAATCTTAAAGTCAAAGTATATCAGCTTCTTTTCATCTATTTTTCATTTTCTAATTTTTTGGTAAGACGAAAAAGAAAAAAAGTATGCACATGGTGCAAAAAACTAAGTGCGGTACTACTTCAAATTTCAAAAGGAGAATTTTATCTTGAAGCTATTTTGCTTTTATGTGTACTATCACAAACACGGTACAATTAAATAATTTGGGTATAACAAAGGGTGGTCCAAAAGTAATTGACACTTGAACTTTTTTTATTTTCTTTATCATTTTCGCAATTTTCAACAAATTTTCACCATTTTCAGTTGTTGAAACAAAATTTTCAATTTTTTGTTGCTGTTTTCGATCGTTTTTCATTTGTTTTCAATTGTTTTGATATTTTTTTTTGATTTTGACAAACATGAAGAAAATCTCACAGAAACTGTTTTTCTGCCAGCTCCCCTTTTTTAAAAATTACTACATTATTTTGTTGTTTTCGATTGTTTTTGATTTGCTGTTAATTGTTTTGTAAAAATAAAATTTTTAAATGAAATGATAACCGCGAAATTCGCGAAATATGATTTAAAGCCAATCTCTATTTTCTTTAATTATAATTTTCTTTTTATGTTGGTGTGAATCGTTCTTCAAATAAAATAAAATATTAATAATAAATTTTCACATATTAACAATTATACCATATTTTGAAAAAATGAGAGCCAAGTTCACGCACGAAAAAAAAGTTTTTTTTAAATATTATATTTTCTAAGAACTCTAATCAAAGATGATAATAAATTGTTATCCAAAAATCTAAGAAATTAATCAAAGCTAAAAACAAATTTTGTTCAATTTATTGTAGATTTGAATAAAATTGGTGCTTAAAGTTAGAAGATCGCCTGATTTTCCAAAATTTTGAAACCCAAAATCATGGGAGACCCTTACATTTTATTTTGATAGAAAGGTTTATGCCAACAAGCCCAAGTTGATATTCTAAGTTCAAATAAAATATTTTCGTTGTTTAGGCCAAATAGAAATGCAAAAATATAATGGAATCAAAAATTTCGTCAAAAGAGTAAATGCTTTGTTAGCATATCCGATGGCGTCAGTTTGCCTATAACACATAATTCCCAGGCTTATAGTACGTACATACGTATATGTACTTGAAATGTTTAATAATTTTAATTACACATCAATTACGCATTAATTCTGCTTAAAAGTGCGTAAGAAGATAATTATTTGGATATGAACCGGGCGTACTTGGTTTTTGTTAGCAGTCAACGCACTTAACCGGTAAGCAATTACCGTATCTAATATTGGTTAATAAATTTCAATTTGAATTTTACGAAATTTAATTTAAATCGTAAGCAAAGCAATATTTTTAACTTATTAAGTACCGTACTAGCAATTTACTAAGTTCTCACGCTTGAACGAATCTCATTGTAATTAAAAATTAATGAACATATCAAATTGAAATCCGCAGTTTAGAGTTTTTACTGTAAACAGTTTTTAGGAATTTTTCTAAGGGTTTACAACTGTCATTTTAATTTGTTTTCAACCGACTAGCTTACAAACGATATATTTGCCATATGCCGTATACGTATAATAGGGCAAATAACCATTAATTTTCTAAAAGCCGTCAACACTAATCCTTAAATACAAATTTATTATTAATGGAGATCAATCGTAAAACTGAAAAGTGTTTTTACCTGAACCGAAACAGAAACGTTCCCAAAAAACGAAATTTGGAGTTGGTACAAAAATTTTGAGAAGAAAGCGTCATGGTTAAATTCGAAACCGTTAATAATTCGAAAAGTAAACTTTTTCAAGAAATTAACTGTGGTTCATTTGGTTTTCATAAACTTTTAATGTATTCCTAACACGAAATAATTTTTGCATTTACAAAAAATTGCAGCCCACCGTTAAGTTGTCGTTTATTAATAGTAACACGTTAGCGAAATAACCGATGCTGGATGACAGTTTTTTCTAAATTCAAAATAGTGATAATTAAGTCGTTAATTAATTACTGCTTGTTTTTTTTCTGAATAAAAGTTCAGAGTACAATTTTTTTCTATAAATTTTTCTCATCAATTTTGGTTGTTGCTTCATCAAATAATTGTGAACGATAATGTATTATTTGCAAAAGAATAAGCTTTTCTTCTGGCGATTGCAAATCAAGAAGAATTGAAAGATTAAATATACTTCAACATTCCTGTAGGAATAAAAGTGTTGAAATATGCAGATGACTTCATTCTGGCATGGTACGACGATTACCTATCCATCTCCAAACACGGTCTATTGAGATTTTCTGAATCAAATTATTCATATAACAAATCTAAGGTAATTAAAAAATGACGTGGGTAGTAATCAGAAAAAATCCTTTGAATAAGCTAGCGTTGATTTTATACGCTCGTGCCGTGTTATGAATATGATGATTAGGTATAAAATAATAATTATATTATTTAATGCAAAGATGTAATGCATTCAGAGTATTCACAGTAGTTAAATAATATTTCATTCAAATCATATTTAATTAAATTACAAGAAAAACACGTGTTAGGATAATTAGTTAATCTAACAAAATATATTAAATTTTTTTCTTTAGTGAGTCCGTCTTACATAGTTGAACATCAAAAACAGGCGTGTGCTGCATAACCATATGGTATTACCTAAAATTTTATGCTTCGGAAAACAGGCATAGATACCCTAATGCCAAGCGAGGGTGAGTCCAGTCGTTATTGATATTGAATCTTAATTTATTATTTACTTCCTAAAGATTTAAAACAATCCCCGAATATTTTAGGTAAAACCAATTCCTAATTTTTTCGATAAAGTTTTTTTTTTAAAATTTTTTAATTTAATTTTTTTAAAATTATAATTTTCTTAAATTGCTCTTTAAATTTTGTCGCCAAATATAATAATCGGTGCAATTTTCTAAGCAAAATTGATAATTATAACTACTGAATTTAGTTGTTATGACAGAAAATCCTATATGCGGTGCGATTTTCTAAGAAACTTATTAATTTTAACAACCGAATTGCAAAAAATAACGTAAGTGGTGAAATTTTCCAAAAAAAGTTAATTATAACAACCTAAATTCGGTTGTTAAAATAACAACTTTTCTTACAAAATTGCACCAAAAATTTTCTGTCATAACAACTAAATTTAGTTGTTAACTTAACTACTTTTTTTAGAAAATTTCAAACGAGCTCCAACGAGAGAAATAAAGCTTTTAAATATATATTTATGAAAAATATTGCAAGTTAAAAATTCGAAATGCGATGTAAGGCCTTATTTCACGGTTATTTCCGATTTTTAAATAGATGGCACCGCCTTCTTCTGATTTTAACCTGGCAGTAACAATTTTAGAAAATCAGTTATTCAAATCACTTTTTCGTGTGGCCACTACCCCTATAAAGTCACTGTAATATATTGTCGTTTTCCCAAATCATTATGTGAATTTTTTGGATCTTTTCGAGCTGACCAGTTGTGTTGGCACAAAAAGACGTGATTCTCGTCCCTTCCAAATATGCCCACCGAAGTGAACAGAAGTATTTCTGTGGGAAGATGCCGAGAAATTTATAATTGAGCTTCAAAGTTGAGATTTATAATTGATTTTGAAAATAAAAGTAGAGTCGAGTGGGGTAATTCCAAACTGGTTTTATTTTTTGCGGTGAAAAAAATTAAACGCGGTTTAAGAAAGCCGAATAATAAAGATATACCGAAGAACAACTAATAGAAATTTGGTTTGTCACCTAATCAACACAACTCGAGATAATAACGGTGTTGGGAATTCCCTACTGTTTGGATTTACCTAACTTCACTTTATAATTTGAGCACGTAATTTATTTTTGATTATTTAATTGGGAAATTGTCCGAAATTTTGACGGTATTGAATTATTATTTTGAAATTTGGATTTGCAGGATTGAAATAAAATTTGGATCCGTTAATTAGTTTATTGATGATAAAGAAATTATAATTGGTTCTTGGATGATTTTATTTTTAAAATTTAGTAAAATTTATGTGCAAGGCGAGCACCTGCTTTGATAAGCTATACCTACTTGCAGTTATCATTCCATTTATAAATTACAGGCATTCCCCAATTCGGATTTAGCAACCGTGGGGTTTAAATTCTAAAACCTCTCTTCAAAAGGGGATGGCCTACATCAAGCAGTGGATTGTCATAGGCAAATCGTGATCAAAATGTACTGTTGTGAAACGTCATGTTAATAATTTCCTTTTCAACATTTAAATTTCCCGACCGGCTTAACAAAAAGAGAGCTGAAACCTTTCAGGAGTCACCTGAAAGATTTGAAAATTATTAAAATTCTTATTAATCCAATCCAAATTAAATTTTTAAACTTTACAATAAATTTTAGCATAAATAAATTTCATTGCAAATGAGTTTGGCAAAAGTGATGCTATCTCGCCAGATGCCACACTATCCACATAAATTTAAACTTTTTTATTCAAAAATCAATTATATTTATTTTTTATTGTCCAATCATCCAATCTCATTTATCATTTATTAATTAACGGATGCAATTCTATTTTAATTTTCTAAATCAAAATTTCAATCGTCAAAATTTCAAACAATTTCTATAAAAAGTAATACCAATAAATTTACTCACACAAATGAAAACTTTATTCACAAAATCAATCAAAAATCTCAATTCTGAGACGCAAATTATGACATTTACGGGATCTTCCCGCAAAAGCGTTCGATTACCTCGACGGACGGACCAACTTGGAAGGGTAATTATTAATTAAATTATTCAATTAATAAATCTATATAAATTTTATACTTGGTTGAGGATAAAATCTGCGACTATCCTATGCAAATCTAGCATTCTGTTGGCAGCTCTATTTAAGCTTTTAAGCCAAAAATGTGGGCTCGAAAAGAAGCACAACTTTAAAATTTTTTACATTATTTACAAGAATTTTAAATACAAATAATCAAAAATTCATATTTATAAACAATCTAGAATTTACAAAAATCAAATTTAAATCTTAAAAAACATTTCTCATATAAATCAAATTTTAAATTTATACAAATTTATAAAATGAAAATTTTATAAAATATAACAAAACTTGGCGTGGAAACTCCCTTCTTAAAAATAAAAAAAAGTTTATCGAAATGCAAATTTTATGTTTTATAAAGTATGATCATTTCCTCCATTTTATAAGATTAAATTGATGTAGAGAGCTGGGAATAGTGGACTTAACATTAGAACTCTTCGCCATTTTTTTTTATTTCGATCGAGCTTTTATCAGACATAACATAGGCAAACTTTGTAAGTTTTTCAATTATTAATTTTTCTAACTTGTAAAAAATTAAATTGTTGTACTGTTTGGGTTAGTTGTGTTAAAAATTATTCCTGGTTTTCTTGATGAAAATCCAAAATATATATGAATTCATATTATGTCGCAAACTAATTCAACAACTAATTTGGATAATTTTTATATAAAAAGCAGATTTTCTTTTTCAAGTGCCTTATCCGATTTTGGATGTATGGCTATCATTCTGAATACTGAAGCCTAGATGTACTAAACTCGATTAATTGGGAACCTGACTGTTGTGCAACTCGATTGGTTGGGAACTCGACAGACGTTCAACTCGATTACTGTATGTGCGGGAAGTTAGCCCCCCTTTTATCGAAAACTAAAAATTTTTGTTTTTTTTTTTGTATTGTTTGTATTGTAAATCTTTTTTTCATTTCGCGAAGCATAAAGTTATAAATTGCGAAAAACCATTTTATGCGCTGGCCCCCCTTTTTTGAAAATTTTAAAAATTTTGTTTGTATTGTGTTGTATTCAATTTGTATTGTTAAAAATTAAAGTCTTAAGTTTAGTATTAACCGCGTAAATCGCACAACAAAATTTTGCTCTGACCCGCTGCTTAGCTGACTCAAAATTTCAAAATTATTTTCGTATCTGTATGCAATTTGTATTGTGTTGCAATGTAACTTGTCTCGTAAAAATTAAATTGTTGACTATTACAACAATGAAGCTACGTCAGCGGTTCCCAAATGGGGTTCGGCGAAAAAATCCAAGGGTTCCGCAAAAATAATTTCAAAATAACGAAAAATAAATTTTGCAAAATTTTTTACTTCGCCCAAGGTTCCGCGGAAAAACTAATTGGGAACCGCTGCTCTAAGGTAACTGTCTTATATAAAAGCATGGAGAGAATCCACTGCGACTTTAGTCGCAGAGCCCCAGCCGCAGCTAAAGATTCATATCTTTCATACTTTTATATCAATCATGCTTTCGTATGAGAGTGTTTCCTTAGAATGTGATTGTATCATTCTAAGAAAGCGTAGAGAGCAGTCCCTGCGACTGCAGTCGCAGAGCTCCAGCCGTAGCTAAGAAACCTTAAGATGACCAGTTTAAGGTGTGATTTTTTAACTGCGGCTTTTACATAACATTTTTTAACTAGCTGGTAGTGTTGGTGAAGAAAATTTCGCCCAGCTAAATGTGATTCTTCAGCTGCGGCTGGTTCTCTGCGACTGAAGTCGCAGTGACTGCCTTCCATGCTTTCTTATAGGAATGTTTTCTTAGAATGCGATCTTTGCAAGGGACTCTAAGGTAACAGTCTTATAAAAACGCATGCACCTTTTCGACTTCAGTCGCAGAGTCCCGGTCGCAGCTAAAGATTCATATCTTTCATACTTATATATCAACAATGCTTTCTTATGGGAGTGTTTCCTTAGAATGCGATTGTATCATAAGGAAGTGTAGAGAGCAGTCACTGCGAATGCACTCGCAGAGCTCCAGCCGCAGCTAAGGAACTTTAAGATGACCAGTTAAAGGTGTGATTCCTTAGCTGCGGCTGGGACTCTGCTACTGACGTCGCAATGTCTGCTCTCCATGTTTTCTTATGGGAGTGATTCGTTAGAATGCTAATTTTGCAAGGGACTCTAAGGCAGCGGTTCCCAAATGGGGTTCTGCGAAACCATTAGGGGTCCGCGAAGACACCCAAAGGTTCCGCCAAAAAGAATTTCAAAATGGCGAAAAATATATTTTGCCAAATTTTTTTCTTCGCCCAAGGGTTCCGCGGCCAAAACTAATTGGGAACCGCTGGTCTACGCACTGCATAGTGTATGGCACTTAAAAAAAAAGAAATGTTGCTGTATTGTCCCACTAATTTGAAATTCTTGGGTATAGGGACTTCTCGGGACGGACGTTTCGACGCTGACGTTTCGACGCTGACGTTTCGGCGTAAGCCGGTTCGGTGCAAGGACGGTTCTGAGCAAAGACGGTTCGACCGCAAACAAATTGCAAACAATAACAAAAATAATTTAGAAACTTTGAGTCAGCTTAGGCAGTGGGCTAGAGCTAAATTTTGTTTTGTGATTTACGTTGTTAATATTAAACTGAAAACTTTAATTTTTAACAATACAAATAATACAAAGTGAATACAACACAATACAAAAAAAATTATAAATTTTCGAAAATGGGGGGCCAGCGCAAAATTTTGTTTCGCGATTTACGCGACTAATGTTAAATTTAGAACTTTCTATTTTTAGCAATACAAACAATACAAATTGAATACAACACAATACAAACAAAAAATTTTAAAATTTTGAAAAAAGGGGGGCCAGCGCATAAAATGGTTTTTCGCGATTTATAATTTTATGCTTAGCGAAATGAAAAAAAGATTTACAATACAAACAATGCAAACTGAATACAACACAATACAAAAAAAAAATTTTAGTTTTCGACAACAGGGGGGCTAACTTCACGCACATGATTACTGTGCCACTTGATTATTTGGGAATTCAACTGATGTGCAATTTGTTACTGGCAGATAGAGACATACAGATTTTTACTGGTTCATATTGGAACGGAAGAACTAAATGCCACAAATTTACTTGAAATTTCTTTTAAGTTTTTAAGTTAATTTCTATTTTATTTTTCATTAAATGCAGGTTTTCTCTATTCCGCCCCACCGTGCCTTGTTTGGATATATTTTTTGATTGGTAAAAGAAATCGACCTATCCTTAAATCGCGAATACATGCACGAATGGCAATAGCTAATATAAATTATATAAAAATGCTGCAACTCAAAAACAAATAAAAAATAACTTAAAAAATTATTTTTGTCTATCTCTTAAAAAGAGATTTTTTTTTTTCAAGGATTTTTCTTTCAAGGATTTTGAACCAAAATTTAGTTTTTTAGTTCTGAAGATGCCCACAAAAAAATTAGGTGAAACGTCGATAATGCAATATACTACCTACTTTGTTTTAATTATCCTGGTCCAAAATCGCGAAAAGTTTAAATATTTATATAAGAAATAGTTATCAAATAAATAAAATATAATATAATAAAGTTAAAATTAAACTTAAAAGTTGAAATTTATAATTCACATATTATGTAGATGTAGATGAGTAGATAGGGGTTTGTAAAAAGTTTGAACTTATGGTTTTCATGTACACGGAAAAAAAATTACTTGGTTCAAATAAGTACCATTTGAATCGCCGAGTTGTCCTGGCGCCGAGTTGGCCTGGCGCCGAGTTGGCCTGGCGCCGAGTTGGCGGCGCCGAGTTGGCGGCGCCGAGTTGGCGGCGCCGAGTTGTACCTGACCGGATCCGTGGTAGGAGGGATGAAGGGAGTGACTTATAGAGGTGGAACGTGGTTTCTTACGATTTGCGGTGAAAGTTGACCTCCGATCGACAAAAGTTGTATGGAGGTTTTGTAGGTATTGAAAAGTTCTACAACTTTTATATACATAATTTTTCACATAACCTTAAATTTTCCGAGAAAAATCGAAAAAACCGCGTTTTTCGTTATTAATTGTTTTCTCTCGACATAAACATCGTCATAATGCCCTTGATACATAAATAACTATTATTAAATATAAAACTTCGTCCGGTGTGGGGTTCGAACTTAGGTTTTCCAGCTGCGAAATTCTGGGAAGAGTACAATTACCATTTGGCTGTACTAGTCGAACTGTTAAGTGTGTACAAGTTCGTAATATAAGTTTGACAATTATAACTTTTTTTTAAAGAAATTAAGTTACTTAGATTAAGAATATTATTAATATCTATGTATCTAGAAAAATGTGTTTTTGGTAAAATGAAATTTTCTTGAATCTAAATAATATTTCAAGTGAAAAATATTCTTTTTCAAATTTTTTAATCAAATATTTTTAGTTCAAGCATATTTTATTGCGCGAAGAAATTATATTTTTAAATGAAATAAATAATTTCAAGAAAATATTTATTCATTTAAGAAATCCCTTTTTTCAGTGTAGCTTTTCATACAAAGCGGGTGCCTGTATAGGCAGATGCAAATCCTGAAAGTATCCTTCTCGAAACGGAAAAAGCACACTATCGAGATCATATATCAAGAAAGTATTTAAGCAACAAAAAGAAGAATACAAAGAAGAAGATTCTATTATGATTGGCCAAAAAATTAATTTTAACTATTAAATACGCCAAGGTGGCATTAATCGCCATAACTTTCAAATAAAAATTGTGCTCCAATAACACCCAACGACACTCAGCCTCAAATAAACAAACAAAACGTACGTAATATTTAACCAAATTATGCGTTAATGCTAATTTAGTGTGTGGATTGGTTAACGTAGAAAAACATTACTAGCAGTTAACAGGACATGTGCTGCATTAACACCATCCAACATTAAATTTAATTTCTATCATCCATTAACTATCATTATATATCATTAAATAAATTAAACTCACTCGTGCTTATACCTAATTATTAGTTCACATTTACAATAGAACAACTTCTATCTGATTTAATTGCAAATCACTTATATTTTTCTTTTATTTTGCTCTATTGCTCTATTCGCAATAAATTGTAAGTTTCTTATTTCAAATATCTGTAACAGTAAAACTAATTTACAAAACTTGAAGGCACTATTTGGATGTAAACGACTAGTCGAAGTAATTTTTTAATAATTATAATTGACATTAAACAGCAGTGGCCTCAAGCAAACACTCTTTTTGTTGCTCAAAAATTATATCAATCCGAAAATAATTAACATATATAATATATTATGTTAGCCTTAATTTATCTGAGTGTGAATCCATATCGTATAATTTACCAACCTAAAAAAATTCTGAGTGGTTGACTTTTTACTAATCTAAGAAATTACTAATTAAATATTAATATTATTAATAATTATAAAAAATAAAACAAATCCTTTCCCCAGATCCAAGTTTTAATTTTATAAAGGAGTGTTTTGAAAAGTTATAATTATTCCAATCATAAACACGTATATATTAATAATATTATTTATAAATATAATATTATAAATAATATTATTTATTATATTAATAATATTATTATAATAATATTATAATATTATTATTTGGCTTCTCTAAAATTGGGAATATGAGTTGTGATAAATAGTACTTATTATTAAAATTAACATAAATATACATACGAGACGCACATTAATCAAAGTTTACATCAACCGAGATGTGTAGCAATCTAGGTACACACCAATCAAGTTGGGCATTAGTTGAGTTCCACTGTATTAAAGGTAAAGGTCGCCATGACCTTTATCAGCGCCGGATTAAGGATATGCGAGGCCCGGAACTAATTATTTTTGGTGGCCCCTTGGTCTTGCACGATTTAATAAAATGCGCCGCAGAGAGAAAATTTTTGATTTTTTAAGGTCAATTGGTGATTTAAATTTTGTTGCTTTACTTTTTTTGAACGGGGACATATTTTACTTTGTAAAATAAAGAAATACTGCAGGAACTTTTTGATTAAATCTCGTATACCTCTAAATTTGTATATTAATAATTACAGTAAATCACTGAACTGAATTTATCGGAAGAAATATTTTGATGCTCTTATATGACTCATAAGAGTATTAATTAGTGTTAAATACTGTATCGACCATACAATCAATTACAGATTACTGTATTAAATGCATGTTTTATAGCAATTAACAGTAATATCAACAAATCAATAAACTCTAAATCTATTCTTGTAATCTTCAGTCGATAAAAACGACATATAGGATTAATTTAAAAATTGGGGGACCAATATAAAATACATTAGGGCACAAGATCAATCATTTTACTTTCAAAACTTTTTAAAATGGCATATTTTATGTCGAAAAGTAATAAATAAATTAATTGACATATTTTTTTAGGAGATGAGTTTTACTTTTTGCTGGAATAGAAAAGTCTAATTTATAGTTTTTATTTTTATTTTTCGATTAATGAAAGAAATTAACTAATTTGCTTGCATAATTTTAATTTCTACCGGTTTCGCTTTTTATAGCATCGTCAGGTATTTGTCCAATAAAATTGTCAATTATTTTTTGAAAGACGTTTATTAATTAAATTAGAGCAAAATACTGTATAATATTAGTAAGTATAATGACTACTATATTAGCAGATGCGCTGCGGAGAGGTTTTGTCAATTCTTGCCCTTCGGTCCACTTTGAATTAATAAAATAAGCAAACGAAACAATTGTGTCTGGGAAGTTGGCCGTCGACAACTGGCCTTAGAGATTTTTTCATTTGTGGAAACGCTTTTACAAATAGAAAATTATCAGAATTGATGTATAGGATTTTTAAGATTTCTTTAGATTTTCCTAGATTTCCCTTTACTTGTACACCAAATTTCTTCAGTGATTCCCCCTCTGGTATCAGAGATATAAGGCAGATTAGTAACATATCTAAAGCTTTGGTGTTTTGTGCTGGACCAAGTATGAGTCGTGGCGATGCATTATATTGAAGTGCAAAATTTCCAAGCCATTCCAATCCCAAGATTGTTAACACTCTTACAACCTTTCTAATATATTAACCTCAGATATTAGCTCATAATAGTAGGTTTTATAATATTTTATATATTTTTAAGTTTACTGAACTTTACTGAATCCCCGACCAAGTACTACACCTAATTTTTCCAACAGTGGCTTCTTCACAAAGTGCTAGAAACGCATTTCTTCTTCTTAATTTAGAACTACGTCCTGTTATTATCATGCGATGTACCAAATGTACCAAAATAAATATGTACCAATAAATTCTAGTAGGGTGCTAACTTTGCTAGATGCATGGTCATAGATGAAACTTAAGTTTTAGATCAGAATATTATTAAACACGAACTGCAAACCACGAAAACTGTAATCCACATTATTTTAAGAAGAATACATTGAGCCCCCCTTATGATCTCTTTACGCCCCCTTAGGGAAGAACGCTTCACTGGTTTGAAAGTCCTGATCTAGAGGTAACGTCAAGTGGATGTAATTTGGGTTTTTAAGATCCTTTAGCAAATGTATAAACTAAAGTTGTTAAGTACTAGGTACTATTTACATTTAGGGCCTGTTCCACCAACTCTGGTTAAATACTTTAATCATGATTAGTTGGGGTCCACTGAGAGGGGAACTTTCGTTCGCTTTTAAGGTTTCGGATGGATTCGGGAGACGAAATTTAAAAGAATCATTTGTCAATATGATGGAGCTGCTTCGATGTCAGGGAAATTTAATGGCGTTCAAGCTCATGTCACCAGTTTGCATCCTACAGCAATTTATGTTCATTGTGTTTCACATAGTTTGAATTTGGCGATCTCTAATGCAACTGATGTTCAGGAAATCCGGAACTGTGTTGGTATCATAGAAAAGATTTATGCTTTTTTCCTAACACCAAAACGCAATGAGGTTCTGTCAAGTAAGATGGAGGAGTATGTACCGGTATCAAAACGTCACGGTTTGAAACAGATGTGTCCTACAAGATGGGTGGATCGACATGATGCGATTATGGTTATGGTGGAATTGTTAGAACTAGTGGTTTGTGCTTTGGAAGAAATAAAAAACTGGCTGGATAGAGACACCTCTACATCTGCAGATTTAATGTTGAATGGCATTCGTAAACCAAGTTTCATTCTTTCGCTGTATATTGTTGAAAAGTTGTTCAGCGTAACTTTTCCGTTAAGCAGACTTCTGCAAACTGTCAATATAGATTTGAGTACAGCGCTCAAACTTGTTCGAGATGTGGAAACTGTGTTACGTCAAATTCGTCAAAATGGTGACAATGAATTTGAAATTATTTTCACCAATGTCAAAAATAAAGTGCATAACCTATTCGACGCCGAGATTACCATGCCAAGAAGAGTAGGAAAGCAGCTACATAGGAACAATGTGACAGCGAATTCCCCAGAAGAATAATATAGAATTTCTATATTCTTACCTTTCGTCAAAGAGTATTTATATATAGAGGAACAGCCATTAACAAATATTTGTCACAAGTTTTTGTTAATGGCTCTGCTACGCCATCTAGTAGACGGTGTGATCCCTACGTTTTAATTTTTAATTTATGGCTGATCCTTTATATACAGGGAGGTATTTTTGCAAAAATAAGTTTTTACATGTTAATTTCCCATGTTCAGTTAACTCATTCAGCACCCTGTATATAGAGGACCAAAAATTAAAACGTAGAGATAACCCCCTCCACTAGATGGCGTAGCAGAGCCATCAAGAAATACTTGTGACAAGTATTCCCATAAGAGCTGTCCCTCTATATGTACATACTCTTTGCTTTCGTCAATGATTTTGCGATGCAGATGCAGAAATATTGGAATCGTTCACGTGCCTTCTTCCCAACTCAGCAGTCGACTTTGAGAACTTACACAAATTGATCCAGTTTTACTCTTCTCATTTTTAAAAGACTATCATCAGCAAAAATATTTTGAATACGGAATTAATATTATGGTATCAAAAGTTTTCTAGTTTGGATGTTAAATCTGCATTGGAGTATATTAAGAAATGTGACGGTAACATTTACCCAACAATTTTTAAACTTCTTGAGATTTTTGTGACACTTCCTGTATCAACTAGTACCAGTGAACGGTCTTTTTCAACTTTAAAGAAAATCAAAACCTACTTGAGGAGTACAACAGGACAAGACCGTCTAAATGGGTTGGCGTGTCTCAACGTACATTGGGAAACTACAGTGACTGTCGATGAAGTACTTGAGTTGCTCCAAAAGAAGACGCGAAGAATCCAGATTGTTCTTTAAGAGAAAATATCTTATCTTGTTTTTATTTTTTAATTAATTATTGTAATTTTTTTTAATAAAAAATAGTACGTTATTTAGCAAAATTATCTGAAAATTCCCGACAACTTACCTGTTACTTGCTTAACAGTGGTAACACAATAATTATACTCGAAAATAAGATGACCACGCCCCTTTTTCCGAAAGAAAATTCCGGCTGCGGCGCAGCTCGCTTCGCTCGCATCCCTTAGCCCCCCCCCATAACAAAATCCTGGCTGCGCCACTGGTAACGGGGTTCTATTCCAAATCATCTTTTTCTATTTCTGTGGAGTTCCAAGTGGAAACCCCTTCGATCTTCTTGGGGTTAGTGTTTTTGCTTAGGAGTTTCTGGCGCCCATTTTATAACATCTTAAGAAAAATCAAACGTCGGACTATCATTTTATTTTATAAGAATCCACGATAGCAAACATCTGCTACCCTCGCTCCAGTTATATAATTTCGATAGCCGATACGTCAACGTTTCTGCTCATTGACTGAAGCCATCTTCAAAGACTTTAATATGAGAAACATATTGTAATATGTATAATATAGAAACATATAAATGATAACATAATAGTTTTGATCAATAGGTACAAAAATTGGTGTAAGTATTTTACATTTTTTGTGTCAAGATTTTACACGCTGAAAAATTGAACTAACAAAATATTTCCGTGTAAAACACAATTCCGTGTGAACCTGGATTAACACAGGACTGTGTTATTTTGTGTTTTTTTGTATAATTTTTAGTAAATTTTTTTTACTGTGTAATTAAGAACAAAAAGTTTAAAATTTAAATTTCAAAATTCAAATGATTTTGAAACACGACAATGGATTATATTATTCAACTATTATTCTATATTTAAATATTTTGAATTTATTTTTTTGAGATTGATTTTAATTTTGTGATTTTGAATTTATTTTATAATTAATTTAAAAAAATAAAAATATGAAACAAAAATTTGTTAATAATTTTTGCTTTTCGCCGTGAGCCCCAAGGTGGACGTACGAAAAGCGGTACGCGACAACTCGGCACTTCGCAACTCGGCACCGGACTACTCGGCTCCGTAATAACTCGGCACTAGTTGGAAAATTATTTTATTATTATTGAAAAATATTAACAAAAATAAAAATAATACGAGTATAAAAAAATTTATTATAAAATTACAAGGTTTTTATTTAAAACATATATATTTACATACATTTATTTATGTAGGTACATTAGTTCATTACATAATTATGAGATAAACCACGCAAATACTCCAACATATTCTCTTGCTCATAATTCGTTACTTTATTAAGAATACGCAGATCTGAGTCTTCATAACGTTTGCGTTTTGTTGGTGCTTCGTATCCCGCAACAAAACGCTCGTAATCAGCATCGAATGTTTTCTGTATTTTTATTAGATTATCCAGAAATTTAAATAATCCTGGATGTGCGACCCCATATCTCCATTGCAGCTTTTTATGACAAGCTTCAGCGAATGTATTGGTTTTATCAGAGCCGAGTAAAGTACGCTGATGTACCGACCACACTGCATAGAGAAACAAAGGTGGGGCTCTTGTTCCATTATTTCTGAGTCTACCAACGTATGTAATAGTAAACCAACTTATGATTGGTTCTAATTCTGGCGGTAGATAATCTTCTAGAACGTTCAGGGCGTTTTCAATATCATCTTCTGAAACAAAAGCTACCGAAGTTATCATACGCGATTTCAATGCAACGTTGGGGTCGGTATTACAACGACCAAGAAGGTTTACTTCTGAAAGATGTTTACGAAGATTTTGAACTAGGTGAAAGAAGCAACCTCTAACGTTTACACCATGAAATTCTGCGCGCAGGGCATTATGTACACCAATCTCGTAATCTACATTTCCAGCATCTGGATTAAATTCGGGCCACATATCTTTAATCATACGGAAAAGCTTCGAGTAGCTCGCTTGTAGCTTGTTAGGAAATAGGCAAAAGAGAACCGGAAAAACAAATCCGCGACCTTCACCACGACGAGCAAGCAACACAAATATTTGAGAAAATAACGGTGGAGTTAAAATAACGGTGGTTTTAAAAATCCGATCGTTTGGTGCCGAGTTATTACGGTGCCGAGTTATTCCGATGCCGAGTTGACGGAGCCGAGTTGCCGGTGCCGAGTTGTCCCGGTGCCGAGTTTTCCCGGTGCCGAATTGTCCGGCGCCGAATAGTCCGGTGCCGAGTTGCGGTGTGCCAAGTTGTCCGTGTCCCTACGAAAAGTTGGTCTCGATAAATTACGTTTATAATCGCGATTTGCTTAATTTGAAAATTTTCGAATAAATTATTTGAGTTATGCGAAGGTGATTTTATTAGTGATTGAGTTGGAAGTTGTTCTGGGTTTGGACGAAATTGGATAAGTAATAATTATTTGAAATTTTGGAATAAGAAAAATAAATTGTATTCGAAAAATAATAGTTGATAAATTGGCAAGCTACAAAATTTCATAGCATTGTTCATGTGGACGTCGACGTATACCTGAAGTGTCCAGCACATTTTACGTTTAAAGTTTGTTTAAAAGTATTTTGGAATTAAAAGGGTCTCTAGTTCGTGTGCATTAGTTCGCCAGGGGTAAGCATGGTATAATAATTATAAAAATTGTACACCCCCTAACTTCACGTCAATTATACATTAGAATTAGCTACAAAACTCACTCCTTCACTCGGTATAACCTTTTGACAACCAAAAAACAGAACCTGACTGATCGACTTCTTGTTATCAACTAAAAAATATTATATCAAACAACCGGTAAAATTTCCATAACACTCGAGTTGTACATAATCGATTTTCCAACCAATCGAGCTGCACATCAATCGAGTTCCACTGTATTTACAACTGTATAGTATTTATGTGTTAACAGAATTATAAAATTTTACCTGCACAGGTGACAAATATTAACATACATAATTTCAATTATTTTTTAAAATAAATTTGCATAATATAATTATAAGTAATAATTAATTAGTAGTTTGTTCTTTCAAAGTAACTACTTGAAATCTTAAAATGTCTACTCTAAGATCAGATATAATTTAATTACCTGTACTACCTATGATTTTCAAAAAACCTATTTTTAGGCTTTTGGATTGTTATCTGTTAAAAAACAAAGTTTTGGAATGTGAACATGGCCAACAAATCCCGAAACTATAGCCTTCAAAGTTGGACCAAAGCTGACTTGAAGTGTGCTTCTTTCTTGATTTTTACAATACAATTAAAAAACTTTTTTATTGTTTTTAAAAAAATAAAAAATAAAAAAAAAGTTAAAAATTTTAAAAAAATTAAAAATTAAAAAAAAAATTAATTTTAAAATAAGAAAAAATAATAAGAAAAAAACGCGTTTCTGATACTGCTGACTGGTAGTATAAAACTCAATATGACTGAAAAAATATGTTCTAATTTCGCTGTAATATCAGCTGAAATATGCTATAATGACAGTGCTTACATGATTTATTAATTTATTTTGTACTAAGTTTTTATGCGCGCCGGTGTTGGGAACATATAGCTGGCTTATGAGTTGTTGAAATTACGGTACCAATTTGCAAGCAAATGCATTTTTTGTTCCAGTTGTATTTTTGCTTTTAATATTCATTCATTGTTCAGTTTGTAGAAGACGGTCCTAAATTATTCGGTAATTTATTGTAATCCTTATTATTTGTTATGTAAAATGCCTGCGCCAGTAGTGAACACCCAAGACGATTTTCAACAAAAATAAGTAAATCTTCTAATTAAGAATATTTACATAATAACCATTATGTAAAGAAAGATATTGTAATACATAGTAAGATCTGTATAGCCCAAAATAGCGCACTTGCACCAGGAGTGGACATAATAATATAATCATAATTATTTTTTCGATAATTATCATATTTTATATATTTTAAACAATAATGTGCATAGGTAAAAAATTACATACAATTAAAAAAGCTGCCGGTTATCGATGATTTCATATTATATTAATAATTTGTTAAATTTTTTCTGCCCTGCACTTCTCCATTCTTCTCTAGTTAAATTAAAAAATTTCGAATAAGTAGTCTGCTGGGTATTGACTTGAGCAAATGAAGCTGATATATTTATCTGGACAAAAAACGCAAGGATCCCATCTCTGAGCCAAAAACCTTTTAAGCTGTCACTGCGCCCCCAAAAAAATTAATTTAACTCTTCCTTTTTTTAAATCGTAAAATGAATCGTTTTGATTAAAGAATGGGAAATTAACCAACAAATGATAATCAAACTAAACAAAAAATTACAGAGTCTGAGATTAGTTTTTGTTAAACACATCAATTTTTATAAAATACATAAAACCGGTACTAATGATGTAGGTACCTATAAATCCAAAGATAAAAATTAAATTAGAATAGCAAAAGTAAAGAAGTCCATAATGCATTCAATCAAGAGTTATAGAATTATTGTTATACGAAAACAAATATAATAGGCGATAGATTATAAATAAATAATAGACCATCTTCTTTTATGAAGAAGTACGTGTGTGGTCAAATTTAATTTTGATTTTTGACGGTAACTCCCATTTATGCCATTAAAAATTGCCTCGCACAAAATTTCTATTAGAATTAACCGCTAATTTTCATTGATGTCTTCGAATTGTTATTAAAATTTAACAATAAAATCATTAAAATAAATCGGTTGTTGCTGAGTCAGGTATTACAGAATCTTTCTTAGCTTCCGAATTTAAATGGAATTTTATCAATAGCCATTTAAAATTACAATTGTAGATTATCTTCATTAGAGCAGAATTTATAAAATACCACCACGATAATTATAGTGACCGCTTTTTTCTTATTCTACCTAATACAAAGTAAATACAAAGCTATTACAATATTTTATTGTACTCGAGATAATCTTAAATCAGATTAAAGTTTTAAATAGATGATTAATTATTGCGGAACCGTTATTATTGGTTCGTTTTAGATTATGTGAACATTTCTCGCCATCAAAAAATTCACTAGAATTATTTTTTATTCGAGCCTATTTCGGAGGAGACCGCCGGCGGAGGCATTACCGGTACGGTCCTGGCGACCGGGTGTTAACGGATAAAATTTTACAAAATTTTTTATTCAACGCTAAGTTGTTGATTAGCTCTTGTAGCAATTAAAAAATAATAATTAAATCTATCAAGTTATCATGGTCTGTCGAACACACCTTTTGTTCGCACACTTAACGGAACCTGTAATTTTATAATTATCGGTGTTTGTTTAAATTGTTATTACATCTTAATGCTTTAAACTAAGAACTTAATAGCACGTGCTATTTATAAAGTTGTCATTAAAAGAGATACAAACCGTAACTATGAATTATGTACGTCCAGCAATCACCACATTACGTTTTAACATGAAATGTTAATTATATCCAAAATAAAATAATAACTTAATGCGGCACTTATATTTCTAACATGATGTGTAAATTGTAGTAAATCGAACATACAACATTAAGTATTTTACTTGCCTTCATGGTATATTTTATTATAATGGCAATACCTATTAGAAGATTATGTACCCACTTAATAAAAATTATATAAATTTTATATTAATAAGCAATGAAATCGTTCTCTAATATGCAATCAAATTTTACGTTTTAAACTTGTTAGAAAATACTAAAATAAATCATAAAATCGAGCTCGATTACATAAAGCATCACCAAGCATCCAACTAAGTAATAAAATTACTTGATAATATCAACAGCAAAATTTTATACCTATTTCATCCAACAACCAACATTAAATATTTTTTTGGATTGTTTTAAAGTTTGAAAATCACGAAAAATGTGTATCAGACCAGAATGTTCGACATTCATTTGCCTTCCAATTTCAATAATTTAATTATTCGAAAACCAATTTTATTAATTTAATGTCCAATTATCCAACCTTAATTGTTATTATATTATTCAATTTTACCTTAATTTTCAAAATCCAAATTCCATCAAAATTTACTATAATATCGTCCAAATTTCGAACAACTTCCAGATATAAATAATAGGTACTAATAACTTACTCATTCAAATCAAAATTTGATTGCACAAAATCAAATCAAAATCTCAATACTGAGATGCAAATTACTACTTTTACGGGACCTTACTGCAAAAGCGTCCGCTCACCTCGATGAACCAAGTCGGAAGGGGCTGGGTTTCACATTCTTTTCTACCAACTTAAACGTTTTTGGCTCGAAACGACGCACAAAATTTCAAATTTTACGTTTTTTTCAAGAAATCATTTACAAAGCAAATCTAAAAGCAAACAAAAATAAACCAGAACTTACAAAAATTTAAATTCAATCTCAAAAAAGTATTTTTAAATTTCAAATTATCAAAAAAATTTTAATTGAAGATTTTTAACACGACAATAATGTAGAAAATTATTTGGTTTCTACATAATCTTACAGAAATTTTTTTATGATTTTTAAATCAAATAAACAATTGAATTAGAAATTTTAATTGTTTGAATCTTTCATTTCCCCAATTGCGCTATATATTTAACTATCGGTTTATCCGCCGCTAGAAACACATTTTACACTTATAATGGTGATTATGCAAATCTGTCTTTATGTTCTTCTTTGTTCGACCCAGAGGGTCCACATTAAAATGGATGCGAATTTACTACTCTCCTCTTCGCGTTGCATGGAACCGCTACCAGCTAATCCAAGATTAATCTTCTTCCACTTCTTCTAAATGCTTTGTCCAAAATCACACCTCGTTCTCGTTCTTGTTCGAAAATTGAATTTACTATTTTCGTTTCTAAATATTTTGTTTTTATTTTCACTTTGTGGTTTTTCTCACTTTTTCTGAGAACAATACGTAACGGCCAATCTTCCTTGAGGTTCTGTCATCAACTAATTTCATTTTTTGTTATCTTTCCTCATCAACCCATTGTCTAGCAATTCCATTTTTTTACATTCAATTTTTCAAATCAATGCCTGTTAATTATAGGCGTATTCTTTTTACCTATTTTATTTCCATCTCAGTTAAGCAACTGAGACAAATTGAGCTGAGCCAAACAGAGATTAACTGAGTCAAAGTGAGAAAAACATAAGATAAAAAGAACAACACGAATACACTGCCAAGCGATAATACAAAAATTACCTACCAACCACATTGTACATATTTGGTTATATAATTATATAATTATATATAAATCTCCTTTTTTTCGTTTTTTACCTGCAAGTCACTTTAATATTAAATTAATAAATTACCAAATTTTTAAAATTTAAATGTCAAGTACAGAAGTGTTGCAATTTAACCAAAAAATTAACAAAAAAACACTGACAGATGACTTTATCCCTTTTATATCAACCAATTCGGGCTATTTCCAAATTAAACTAAGTTGTAACGCTTTGAAACAGCAAGATCAGTTGGGTTAAGGAGGGAGGCAGTTTTCTCAGTTACAACTCAGTTCGGCACGGCACGGCACCTGCTTCAAAACGCTAAAAAGAACACCTATTTAACTGAGCACCTGAGTATCTCAGTACAATCTCACTTAAAATAGATAAAAAGAATACAGCTGATAATGCGATTCGTTATACTTATTTCATTCGTCTGTACACGCACTTCTCACAATTACATTACAACACCTGAAGTTCTTTAACTTTCAATTGTTTATTTTTAACCAATTATTTTTTCTGGATTAATTTTTGATAAACTTAAATGTTAATTTATATTTTTGATTTTTAACATATTGCTACGACTCGGTCAAGAACCTTATATGGCGCATATGTACTTTATTAAACTTTCTGGAATAATGCCAGCTAAATATCGAACCTCAGCCTTGCCTTATTGTCGAATGAATGTGACTCTTCAATCTTTTAATTCAAAAAACATCCTACTTATTGAATGAATTTTGAAATTTTATTACTGTTAAGCAAAACAATTGAATTACAATTTTAATTTTAATTCACAATTATTGCCAGTGGATGCCTCGTTATTCCGATCCGAATAAATTTTCTCATAAATCGAGCGAGCACTTTTAATGTTAAGTTTTATGCAAACCTGTTCCGCTTAGTTCTCCATTCCTATCTGCTGCGATAATCCTTAACCCAATTGGGTACACTTAAATGGGTTGTGGGTACTTCTTCTTCTCTCCCACGTTAAAAAAGAACTGTGCTCTCCAATTCCAAATAATTTTCTACTTCACTACTCCTTCTAAATTATTCTTCCAAAAGATGAACCGCTGGTTCTCGTCCAAAAAATTAATTTATTTTTATTTGTTCGAAATATTTAATTTGAATTCACTTAGTGTATGCTTTGGTTTTCTAAACACACACATGCACCAAGTCTCCTTCGGGAGCTTGTATGGTCAACTCAACACGATCTTCCCCTTTGGGATTCAATCGTAAACTTTAAACACGACCTTCCCCGTTGGGATTTAGTCACGAAATCGACATGACCTTCCCCTACGGGACGTTTGAACGCGAGAACCCAGAAAACTAACTGGAATTGGAACAAACAGAAAGTTTATCGATATATTTATTTATTATACAAAACTTAACTATTCATTTCATAATTAGGAAAAATGAGTTTGGGGGGGGGGTATTCTTTGGTAAGTAATAATTACGGTTTAATTTATGGACAAGCGACAAGCTAAACGACGGTTTATTAACATAGATTAATATGGAATCTTTAAACAGGTTATGTAAGTGGAACAATTCTCCATTACCCTTCAGCCCTGACCTCAAAATTAATACTTAAAATTTGTTATTGGGGGCGGGGGGAGATAATTAAAACTACTTTGGTAAGGGAGCGTCCATAAATTATGCAAGGACAATTTTTGGAATTTTTGATCCCCCCTCTCCACGTAAGGGTCGGTATTAGATTTCTGATACTCTCCGAACTCATTTCTCCTAATTATGAAATGAATAGTTAAGTTTAAAACTGCGTTCCAACGTCCTTGCGTTCAAACGGCCTCGTTCAACCGACCGCGTTCAAATGTCCGGCTCCGCTATTTTATTTATAGTATTTGTGCATTTCAGATCATGTCATTTAGTAGCTTTATTGCATAGCTTTTTATAGGTCTTCATTTGCTTTTTATTCGAACCCAGGCTGCTTACTTTAACCCCTTATGTATTGTCAATTTGGTTATTAATTTTAAATCAAATGAATAAAAAATTAAATAAATATTGTTGAAATTATTGCAGATTAAATACATTTAATCGCACTGAACTTGTAATTATTGGTAAAGTAAAAGGTGCACTTTAAAATGGGTTTAAAATTTGTGTATGTAAGTAATGAGAAGATACAAGCTGGCTATAGAGCATTCCACTCAAACCAGAAAATTTTAAAATGTAAGAATACATCTATAAGAACAAAGATAAGAATTTACAAGACATATGTAAGAACAGTAGTCACTTATGCAGCGGAAATATTAAATCTGTAAAGATGAGGAAAAATTGAGTATATTCCAAAAAAAAGTGTTAAGAACGAGTACAAAGCTTGCCATTTCTTGTATCCACACTTATTTTACGGCATTTCCTTCTCCAGTGAGATAAAAGCTACTTTAAGGTAAATTTTAAGTAATATTGGAGTTAATTTTCTCCTACTTCCTACTTATTTTAAAAATCCAAATAAATACATGGATATTTAAAATTATAATAATCAATTGATACGTGGTTTAGGTAGTGTAACTCGATATTAACCATATCAATATTTTAGAAAACCCAAAAATTGCACTAAACACTTTTCAGAACTAAGATGTTTAAAAGTTAGCACATGTAAAATACACTGTAAGTATTCGCAAACGTTTTTAGTTCTAAAAAGTGTTTAGTGCAATTTTTGGGTTTTCTAAAATATTGATATGTTTAAAATTATAGACAAAGTTTATCAAGTAGTATGTATTTATACCGCACTGAGTTTTTGAAAGCTGATATAGATAACAGTGCAATATATTACTCGGGCGTGTAAAGTGGTTTTTACCTATTTTATGCCTTTGTTGTTTGATATTCTATATATATGTTACGTCAATGTTGTGTTATTGTCAATGATGACAATTCGGCCATCAACGTCAATGGCGGGACAATAACGTCAATGCCCAGCTTAGTTGGGCATTAACGTCATTGACCGGTCATTGTCGTCAATGACCATGCATTTTAGGCGATGTTGACATTTAAAATTTATATGTGATTTATACATCATTGTCCGGGCAATAACGCTAATACGCAATACAGGTTGGGCGATGATAAAACTACTATTCTATAGATTCCATATTGTACCACTCTTAGCGATAGCCGTCACACACGTTTTACAACACACAAGAGAGGTATTTTTAGAAAGCTCAGGACCGTTTTGGCTAACGCATCTATGGAAAATCACGGATCCACCATAAAATACATTAATTAAATTAAATTAACTTTTCCTCCGGGCCGTTTTGACTGATGCAACCACGACGAATTACGGATCCACCCTAAAGTTAGTTTACGTTTGTCTAAATTAAATAAAAATCCCTTTCCACTTATGAGGCCGTGAAAAGGGCCGAGTTGCTGTCATTCATACGGAAATAAAACGTGTGCAAGACAAATGCTGTTCCTTATAGTATTAATACTATAATTTCATCACTGTCCAATCCATTTTGGCCATTAACGTCATTGACCGGCTAAAGACGTCAATATTACAATCATATGAAAATATTTACATCATTGCCCACCGATCACGGGTGTTGACGTCAATGCCCAATTTACGTCATTGACCGTAACATATACCTACATACGAGTATTATTAAAATGATTTTGAAATTTTAAATAACTTGAACTTTGTAATATGTATTTGTATGTTTACTTTTGCATTAAACCTATAAATAATGTGAATTATTTATATTTTTAGAGATAATTTAATACTTCGTTAATCAAAACCACCAATTTATGATAAAATGAATTTATGCATAAGTAAACACGGAGCTTTTAATGCTCTTTGAACTAAAAGTAATTATAAAATTGATAAATTATGTGCGTAAACGTATCGTATTTTATAGTAAATATCTTGAAAATCAAAACTTTGTCACAAGTATTTTTATATCAGTAATGTAATATATAAATTAATTAAAGCTAATTAACTTTTTTATAAATATTAATATCATACTAACCGGAACTTATTCGAGATTTGGCCGCTTTTGAGACGAGACGCGACTGGTTTCACATAAAAATTCACACCATTTTCGTCTTCACCAAGAGCTTTCTATCGTTTTTGGGTAATAGCCTAATAGCAATTTCTTTGTCTATAAAGAGCTTAGAATCATTAGCTTGATTTAAGTGTTTAAGTGAGTGGATGGGCAAGGAATTCACTTAGAACTTTTATTTTACTAAAATTTTATTTTCAGAAAATTAAAATTAAACAAGAAGGTACCGTTGTTAATATTTTATAAACAAGCATGTAATTTATTCTCTTTATCCTTATTCGTAAAAAGAAAAGACACCTAGAAAGCAACTTATATACCTAATGTTGAAACCGCATCTGATACAGGAAAATTATATATAAAAACACATACTTCATCCATTAATTATAATTATTAACGTTCTTCACGTCATAATAAAACAACATTTTTTTCAAACTCGGCGTAAACTTTCTAACTTTTTTAAAATTACCTAAAATAAAACTACAACGAAATTTTTAAAATTTGAATATATACTTCAATATTTGAGCGCAGGCGTGTTAGATAGTAGTTGAGTTTGTGCTAAACGAGATAATTTTTGATTTTGTTTGTCCTTTACCCCTTTTGATACTTGAGACTTAATAAACTAAACTTAAAAAATAATAAAGTTAATAAACATTGATAGAGCAGACATAGTACTTTTTTTACGTGGAAACTACAACACAGAAAATTTGCATTTTTCCATCCGCGAGTTTTCAATCTGTTTTTCTGCACATTATATCTAATTTTTACTTTCCCCATAAAGTATTGTAATCCACTCAAAAATCAAAAATCGAAATTTTGGTATTAAAATGTTTTTTATCATATTCTGATAAGTTGTTGATGAATTTTATTTGGATGTTTGTCTGTATGTCTGTCTGTATGTGTTGGTTAGGACATGATAAGAAATAGTATCAATTGCACAGGATAAACCACGCAACCAAATGTCAAAAAATTTGGCATAAATGTACATCATAGTTAAACTTAGAGACCAGGTGAAAATGATGAAAATTTGTTGAAAATTGCGGAAATAAAAAAATAAAAAACAAAAAAGTTCAAGTGTCAAGTACTTTTGAACCACCATTTGTTATACCCAAATTATTAAATCGTACCGTGTCGCATCTCTTTCTAAACCACATATATCGAGTTAGACGGAATGCGAGTCGCATCGCAACTCGATTCTAAAAATTTTCGAAAATTAATTCAAGTTTATGAAATTTTGACATGTTTTCGGGTTTTACGCCCCGCGTCCCGCTTAGTGCGATTTTTGAGCCCCGCAGATGCGACCTGTCGCTTCATTAAGTCTTCCGCGTCGAACGGTACCCGAGAAGAGGGTGGCTGATAAAAATTTACCCTCTAATTATGTGTGCAAAGAAGTAAAACTTCACCTTTAACGGGTTTTCTGATTTTTCAACTTTTTGATTTTTTGATGCCAACTGTAGCTTTCTCGCGATCTTTCTCGTCAAATGGTACCCGGAAAGAAGAGGTTGAACAATAATTTTTACACCCAAATTTAATGGGGAAAGTTATGCAATGTTTACATAGCCAATTTTTTAGAATAAATATTTATTTATTAATAATTACTAAATAGTAGTAATTGTTTATTGAATAAAATATGAAATATAATAAACTGCTTATTATATATTTTTTTATGATACCCCCACTATTACAGTAAAAGTAATATAAAAAGCAATGATGTTTATAGAAAATACGCTTAAAAGTTACGAACAGATTTATTAATTTTTATTTTAATATAATAATTATTAAGGGGCTCGAAAATGGGGTTTTTTAATTATTTTATTCTTTTATATTATTCTTTTATATTTTTTTTTCTTACTTTAATTTTCACACTCCCGTAACCGGAGAAGAGGGTTTTTCTGTTCAATTGTCGACATAATTGTCGATTACTCTCGGGGTAATCATATGGAATTCTATGTGCGTGAAGTTAGTCCCCCTTTTGTCGAAAACTAAAATGCTTTTTTTTGTATTGTGTTGTATTCAGTTTTTATTGTAAATCTTTTTTTTCATTTTGCGAAGCATAAAATTATAAATCGAAAAAAACTTTTTTGCACTGGCCCCCCTTTTTTGAAAATTTTGAAATTTTTTGTTTGTATTGTGTTGTATTCAATTTGTATTGTTTGTATTGCTAAAATTTAAAGTTTTAAATTTAACATTAGTTGCGTAAATCGCGAAACAAAATTTCGCGCTGGCCCCCCATTTTCGAAAATTTTGAAATTTTTTTTTTATTGTGTTGTATTCAATTTGTACTGTTTGTATTGTTAAAAATGAAAGTTTTATGTTTAATATTAACCGCGTAAATCACAAAACAAAATTTAGCTCTGACCCACTCCCTAAGCTGACCCAAAGTTTCTAAATTATTTTTGTATTTGTATGCAATTTGTTTTGTGTTGCAATGCAATTTGTATCGTAAAAGTTAAATCCTCCTCTCTGGCGGTACAATCATTATTTTGCTAAATTATATATTTCAAAACAAATTTTATTTGTACAGTAATAAAATTATGTAGGGACACTACTTATCTTTATCAAAAATTATATTTCCGTGCCGAAACGGCTTGCGGTCGAACCGTCTTTGCTCCGAACCGTCCTTGCACCGAACCGGCTTGCGACGAAACGTCCGCGTCCAAACGTCGTCCCGAGAAGTCCCTATACCCAAGAATTTCAAATTAGTGGGACACTACAGCAACATTTCTTCTTTTTCAAGTGCCATACACTATGCAGTACATGCCGCAGTTTTGGCCGCGGAACCCTTGGGCGAAGTAAAAAATTTGGCAAAATTTATTTTTCGCCATTTTGAAATTCTTTTGGCGGAACCCTTAGGGGTCCGCGGAACCTCATTTGGGAACCGCTGCCTTAGACCCCTGAAAAATTTTCATTCTAACTAAACACTCCCATAAGAAAACATGAAGAGCAGTCACTGCGACTTCAGTCGCAGAGCCCCAGCCGCAGCTAAGGAATCACACCTTTAGCTGGTCATCTTAAGGTTCCTTAGCTGCGGCTGGAGCTCTGCGACTGGTGACTGCTCTCTACACTTCCTTATGATACAATCGCATTCTAAGGAAACACTCCCATAAGAAAGCATTATTGATACAAAAGTATGAAAGATATGAATCTTTAGCTGCGGCCGAGACTCTGCGACTGAAGTCGCAGAGGATGCTATACATGCTTTTTTTATGAGACTATTACTTTAGAGTCCCCTGCAAAGATCGTATTCTAAGAAAACATTCCTATAAGAAAGCATGGAAAGCAGTCACTGCGACTTCAGTCGCAGAGCCCCAGCCGCAGCTGAGGAATCACACCTTTAGCTGGGCGAAATTTTCTTCACCAACACTACGGGCTAGTTAAATGTTATGGAAAAGCCGTAGTTAAAAAATCACACCTTAAGCTGGTCATCTTAAGGTACCTTAGCTACGGCTGGAGCTCTGCGACTGTAGTCGAAGGGACTGCTCTCTACGCTTTCTTAGAATGATACAATTAGATTCTAAGGAAACACTCTCATACGAAAGCATGATTGATATAAAAGTATGAAAATTATGAATCTTTAGCTGCGGCTGGGGCTCTGCGACTAAAGTCACAGTGGATGCTCTCTATACTTTTATATAAGACAGTTACCTTAGAGCAGCGGTTCCCAATTAGTTTTGGTCGCGGAACCCTTGAACGAAGTAAAAAATTTTGCAAAATTTATTTTTCGTCACAAAAGGGGGGCCAACGCGAAATTTTGCTGCGCGATTCACGCCACTAATGTTAAATTTATAACTTTAAATTTTAGCAATACAAACAATACAAATTGAATACAACACAATACAAACGAAAAATTTCAAAATTTTCAAAAAAGGAGGGCCAGCGCATAAAATGGTTTTTCGCAATCTATAACTTTATGCTTATGCGAAATGAAAAAAAGATTTACAATACAAACAATATAAACTGATTACAACACAACACAAAAAAACAATTTTTAGTTTTCGACAAAAGGGGGGCTAACTTCACGCACATTGGAATTCTGCATTTAATTAAATAAAAATATAATTATCATACAGTGGATTGCGCTTATTGAAATCACGGTTAATGTTATCAATCGGGTATTGTTATTACTTTTGCCAAGAACGGGCCGGACGTATATGATTACAAACAAAAAGTATCGCTTATAGAAATCAAAATTCGGTTTATATTATCACATTATTCTTAAGATTATTTTCTCCTATATGAGCAAAGGAGTTGGTTTTCAGCTACAAGCACTATTTTTTCTATATTATTTATAACCCACCCACATATTGTATGTACCACATATTCATTACGTGACTTTTAAGTCAGGTGTTAGCAAGAAAATCTGTCTAGTTGTTCTTAACGTGTGAGGTAATTCAGTCCTACTTTGAAATTTTGGAATGAAATATTAAAAAAGAGTTGTGATTTGAGCGCTTGAAGTTTTGCGGTGTGGTATGCAGATGAGGTCGTCAGATTTTTAAATGCATTATCAGTATGAACTTTTTATAAACAATTTGCTCCTCGTACAGCATAGGCAAACAACTTTAGATGAGTTTTTTTAATTTGCTTTTTTTTAAATTAATTTATTGTATTAATAAATAACCAATAAAAAAATAATTTTTTTTTGTTATCAATCGGTTATTGTTATCAAAAACCCTAGGTCCCGATGTGATCACATTAAGCGGATTCCACTGTATATATAATTGTAACATATATATATGTAAATATAATTCACAGCAAAAAGCATTAAAATTAAAGTTTAAATTTTAATTAGTCCTCAATGGGCCATACTTTTAAAATTTATCTTATTTAAGTCATTTCTGAACCCAGGATTTCATTTAGTTTATTTTAATTTTAGAAATATGGTGTATTATACAATTTTTTACCAACACATTTATAATACTCAAACATTAAGTCGTCAAAACTATTTACCGTTAATTATATGTATAATGCATAAATTAAATCTGCATTGCGTTATTTGAAGTAGTAAGTAGGTACAAATAAAAAGTAAAATGCCTTATAGTAATTTTTTGATATTTATTCTAGTAATAAAATGAACTTAAATTTAAATTATGTAATTAATTTTAAATTTATATTCCTGCTATTAAAATATTATACAATTTCATTAAAATACAAAGTAAATAAATATAGGTACTTCTTGTAAAGCTCTATTAAGATAATACTTGCATAACCGGTTTCTATCTTGTAAGTCATTTTCAGGTGCAAATTTAGATGCAACATTGCAGATTAGCGCAATATTTAAGAAACAGTAAAAAAGTTATGACAGGCAAAGAAATCAAATATTTATTGAGGAAAAAAATAAAAATGTACAATCTGCAGAATACATAATTTACAGGGTTTTTGTGACCGTGAAGAATCTCTGATTCAAAAATCAAGTTTTTGCCAATTTCAAACTTCTGCAAGAAATTTTTTTTATTTATTCCTTCATGTGGCAACAGCATCCAAACTATAGATTTTTTAATGCTAATGAATAATTAGTGACTTTTTAAAGAGCTTTCGCTTATCTACAAACTATATTATAATCCGAGTTATGAACTAAATTAAGTGACAAAACGTTAAAAAAATTTAAGTTTTATATTTTTTGTTTTTCTTGCAAATCCTGTATCTTTTATGCAAAACCTCTTACAAAAAAACTAATATATCATAATTCTTATAGTAATAAGTTTAATAGGCTACAACTTCATTTTAATAAAATTATTTGAAAAATCAACAGATATCACAGAAAAAGCACCAATACCCAAAATTATTATAAAAAAAAATTATTAAAAATTTTTTTACAAAACTTACATAAATATTAAAATAAAAAATGTGATTTCTGCACAATGCAATGATAAGAATTGATATGCACAGAAAAATAGATGAAGCAAAGTGAAATTTCAAAATTTTTCCCACCTCGTAAACAATTTCTTGGTTCCCAATAAAAATTTTAGGTTTTTAGTGAAAAAAAAAATTTGAATTCCATAATTATTAATATTACAAAAATAAACATATTAAGAAGTTATCACAATAAAAGCTAATCTGCCCATTAAATTTAAACGAATAATTAAAATTAATTTAAAAGTTTCTATTGGCCTGTTTGACGCTATAACTTTTTCAAAAAAATTGTAATATGCTATCTTAATTTCTTTACATAATTGGTCCTTATTAATCGTCCTCTTTTTGCAGCACAGCTATAATTAGTTAATTTATTCATTTTCCAATCTCATACTTGAAACTATACTTCTTATCAGTTATTATATGCACTTATGTATTAATTAATTAATTAATTCTGACTAGTTTTTCATATGTTTTCTGCAATATAATATGATATTTGAGCTCTTAAATATTTATTTTGGGTAAATTTTGTAATTAAACAAATATAGAAGATACTATAACAGAATAAACAATAAAACTGTAAATAACAAGTTAAATTCAATAATATAATTAAATTATATTTTTTAAGCTATCAACGACTTTTATCGTCTTCTTCAGAAATTAATTTTATATAATATAATAATATAATTTATAAGTCAAACAATAACATTTAAAAATAAATAAATAAATCTACATAATAAGTTATACACTTTTCACAAATAGAGAATAATTATATATCTAGGTATCAGAACTAAAAATTCTCGCAATTCAAGGAAACAGCGTCTTAAGTGCAATGAGTTCCCATCACGCTGATGGCATTTCCCCGCTGAATCGCGATTGAGAGTCTTTCTTTAAACCAAGAGCCCTCTTTGGGATTCCCAGTGGCTTCGATTAGTTTACGGCTGATGTCTTTGATGAAAGACCGCGCACTGGAGCCTTGAGGGCCAAGAGTCTCTATTGCGATGGGGATAAATAAATAATCGTTTGATAAAACGCTATATTTTGTTCTTTTATTGGCTTCGGCCTTTTCGGTCGCAGTTTCCTTCATGTCAGTGGCGTTTTCGAGAAGAGGGTTTTTGGCCACATCGATGTTGTTTTGTAGAAGATGGTAGAATGGAGGAGCTAGTTATTTGTTGCCACATAATTTTGATTCAGCTGTTCCGTGTATATCGATTAGTAAAAAATTTGTTGATAAAATGTTGAAGAGATTTTGACAGGATGTGGAAGAAGAAATAAAACTTGGTAAAGCCACATCAACGGCAGATCTGATTCCAAGTCCTCCAGAATTCAGTGGAAGAGAGGCTTGCATCCATTCGGTATTAGATAGTTTTATGTTCAAAATTTCACTGACTGCATGGCGGTGTAAATCATCAAATTTTAAAAGAAGATTGTGTTTGTATATTGTTGATGTGCGTAAGAGATATTGCAGGTGAGGCAGGGTAATGCAGTTTTTCAAAAGAAAGAAAGCCTGGTGTGGTTCCAGCAACGATAAGCGCTTACACATGATTGTAAAAGAATCTATCTTCTTCTGTAAAATGATGTTTTCAGCATGAGATCCAAGAGGAGCTCCTAGTAATTCTAGATTATTCTTATTGGTGACTTTAGATCCGATGAATTCAGACGTAAAATTTACCAATTCTGTTGACGCAGAAATAGGGCATAACTCACATTTTTCTTATAATAATTAATTATTTTTTGTAAAAATTTGCAATTTAAATTGAATAACCTAATTATTATAATCTGATTGTATTTTTTAGGAATAATAATTTTTAATCACGTAATTTTCGATGTTCAATATTTGAATAAAAAGATCTTTTCTAAAACAAAAACTTAAAATTTCAAATTTTATATAACAAAATTACTTCGGAAATCCTGAATTGAAATTTTGATATTTAATTTGTAAATTTTTTATTTTGAAAAAATTATATTTTGTTCAAAAATTTGTAAATTTTTAACTAGTCCATTAACTAGTAGTATTAGTAACAACTAGGTGGGGAAATCAGGCGTTTTGCAAAAATGGCAGAAGCGGTTGAGACTAAGTTTATCTTTTAAATATTTTGAGATTTTATATTTAAGAATTAATCGATTACCTTTAAGTGAGTAATCTTTTAATTATTTTAATCATCCAAAATTTGGATGAGTTTGAATTATGTCTGTATGCGATTATTATTATTATTATTATCTAAAAATAAATTAATTATAATATTTATAACTCAACTAAAGAACTAGATTTTTTTCATTTTCAGATGTTAAATTTTTCGATTTTCGATTTTATAAATTTTTTTAAAGTGATTTCTTTTTTGAAATGATGATCTTTCACAGAGTTAAGTATTTCTTAAGTAGTTGATACTTAAAATGTTAATTTTAAATATTAATTAAAATGCGATAAACTTTTAAAATTAGTTTTTTTAGTGTTAGTTATTAATTTACATATATCTCACGGCTAAAACTTACCAATAATTTAAAATCATAAAATATTATAAGATAAAGAAAGTGTATGCAGTAAAAAATTATAAGTGCAACAAAAAATATTGAAATCTGCAGAAACATGCTAATATATGCAGTAAAAAAGCTATAATAGTATAAAATAAAATTGATACATAGTTTAAAAAATTGTTTACTTCTTCAATTTTATTAGTGTCTGCTATAAGACGAGACCTACATTTATTTAGTTTTTCCAAATATTTGAAAATATATAGTTTCTTAAAATTTAAATATTTTAATAAGCAATATCATCAATAAGTAGTGGCGGATCTAGTTTTTATGGGGCCCAAAGCTAAATGGACTAAAGCAGAAGTTGAAATAGACTTTTTCCTCGAGTTTGATGGGATGTACGGAATGCGTCCTTTTTACAGTCAACGCTTCATTAAACTCTATAAATTTAATTTAAAACTAGAATTAAAACTAAAATTGCATATTATCTAGATGTCAATTGCAGAAATTGCAAGGAAATTTTCAAGGAATTGCAAATTATTGGAATAAAAAAAAAAAAATTTATGTAGGTACAGATTTCAGTTTGCAGTTTATCTCTTGGTGTTATTAATGGTATATTAATGGTATTCCAAAATTTTCGGATGCGACAAACCTCAGTTTATCATTGTTTTGAATTAAGGATTAAGGTCTAAAAAATACATAATAGTTATTTGAATTTGTTAATAATTAAATTTGGTACTTAACTTGTGAGAAATTAAATAATAAAACTTCAATTAATAAGTTAAATTCAATAAAATTTTTGTGTTTTTTTTAAGCTTTCAGCGACTGTTATCGCCTCATCAGAAATGTATTTATTATACCGGTTTCCATGTACAGTACAGCCTCGCTTATTCGGACACACTTTATTCTGGACACTCCACTAATCCGGACATTCCTGCTTTTCGGACATTTTATATTTTTATTATTATTATTATTACCACGTTTTACTTAACTTACAATCTTGTTTGTCCTTCTGTTTGTCAAATTTTGCAATTAATTTTTTGACCACTTCCCGAAGGGCAATTGAGCTGAAATTTTTCAGTTAGGCTGGGTTTGGATGACAATGCAATACTTTAACAATTTTGTGGCTTGAAAATGAACATGTAAGCCAGAATTAACTATGTTAAGTTTTATATATGAATATATGAAAATAAATTATTATTCATGTTAAAAAAAATGATGCAACTTTGTTTAAATGCTGAAATTATTATAATAATTATCAAAGATTAATAATTATTACTTACATGTTAAACTGAAAAAAAAAAAATTCGCTTTAAAAAATTAAGTACACATTAGTAGTATCAATGTAATTTATATTATATAGCTGAAGCAAGAAAGGCGTCAGCAGACGGATGTAATCTAATCAGCTAATAATTACGCCACCAGACAAGAAGCAATGCATAGAAGGCATTTTACTTGTGTAAGGCATTTGTGGGGGCGGCGATATAATGCAATGTATGCATTTGCTCTTGAAATTATGAATTGTTTTGAAACGAGCGTCGTTTTAATCGGACGATTTTAGAAAAATACGTCGTTGAAAGCGGTTGGTCGCTTTAACAGGAGTCGTACTAAACGTACTTTACGTCGTTAAAAGTTCAGCTTTTAATTATAATTATAATTAATTAAGTAAAATTTAAATAAAGAAATGAACAGTTCAACTTCAGTGCAAAATTTTTGTTTTAATTTAAGACATTAATAAAATCAATTGCAAAATTTGACAACAGAATTTAATGACTAAAAAGTGTTAAATAATATTTATAAAAAAAAACTTTTAAAAAACCACGTTTTACTATTGATTTTTCAGTGGACTAAAAATTAGAAAATAAATTTTTTTCAGTGCCTTGCAGACCAGGTTGATATAGTACATACTCAAAATTTACTGTGATTTTCCATGACTAAAAACGTGGGGCGCATTTTCGCATTAACTATTCTTACGTTCTCCCGAATAGACAGAAATAAAATTTGTTGAAAAATTACGGAAATTACTGCTAAGCAAATCAATTAACAGCAATAAATTCTTCTAAGCAAAGTAAGAAAAGCTGATTTTAGGAATGCGACAATGTACGATAGACGAGACTTGAAAAACTATGAGAGAAAGACTGACGAAGAAAAATTTAATGCTGAAACTCCAAATGAATATAATGTTTTATCAACAACTAGGTCAAATATTTTAATTTTAGATTCAATGCTGATGTGCAGACTGATCAACAGTCCTTGCGAAAATGCGCCCCACGTTTTTAGTCATGGAAAATCACAGTAAATTTTGAGTATGTATATCAACCTGGTCTGCAAGGCACTGAAAAAAAATTTATTTTCTAATTTTTAGTCCACTGAAAAATCAATAGTAAAACGTGATTTTTTAAAAGTTTTTTTTTATAAATATTTTTATCTCTGCAATCCGGACGAATTTTTAGTTGCAATTTCAAATTAATGCAATTCATCAGTACTCTTTTATCAGACTAAACTATGACATCACTCGGGGCCGCACCCAGCGCCAAAATTCAGAAGGCTCTAAAATTGAGCGTTTTTAATTTAATTTTCTATAAAATATTAAATTTTGAATAAAAAGAAGAAAACGCTAAACGAGAAGTCACGAATTGTGATTTAATTCATATATTCTTTGATTTAATTGATAAAGTTAAATATGTAGGGGGTGGCCATTAATTACGTGAGGCGATTTTTCGACCCCCTCTGCCCCTATTGAGATATCGTAAAATTTGTTTTTTTTTAATTACATGATAATTACCGAGACTCCTTGATCTCCTCCTCCCTTAAACGCTCACGTAATTAACGAACGTCCCCTAATGATAACACAGGTCTGCAAATAAAATTTTTTTTTGATACCATTTTGATACCTGATACCATTCCTCCTGATTCTTATGTAAATTAACTTCCTGAATTCGAATATGACCTTCGTTTTCCTCCATCATCCACCGCTATCGGGGGATGCTTCCCCCCTATCTATTTTATTTTATTTTTTAACAATTATTTTAGCCTTTTTTTTTTTTTTTTTTTTTTTCTGATAAACTAGAAAGGTGAAAATTTAATATTTATAGCAAGAAAGTTGATTTGGGAGTAGATCTGTCCCCCGAAATTGTAAAAAAATCATTAAAGATGATCGAATTTTCCGTTTTTCTGCTTAATTTTTTCACTCATTTTTGCTGTTTAGTTCAGCAAAAATAAAGCAATCACACAGAACATGTACATATATGCAAGTTTTCAGTTTTTACCACCGGGGGGTCTGGGGGGTGTGGAACACCCTCCAGTATACCTGTAAGTGTGTTAAAAAACACAAACAGCAAACAGATTTCAATTCCAGTTTTAAAGTTGTGATTCCCCTGGGCAGTACTGGATCTAGGTTACAAACAACATTTGGAAAAATCTATATAAAGCTAAATTCTGGGAGCAATTTTGTTTAGGTGTACTGGAGAGTGTTCCACACCCCCCAGACCCCCCGGTTTCAAAAACTGATAACTTGTGTATGTTTTCTGTCAAACTTTCAAAAACAAAATCCCTAACTTTTCCAAGTCTTCCTCTAGATCAGGCGTCGGCAACCTGCTGCTCTTTTGATATCGAGATGCAGCTCTCCAGGTCCACGCACAAATATTACCTAATAATTTTAATATTTTATTTTCAAAACTCATCAAAACTATTATTCTGCAAAAAAAAAACTTTAAACAGGGTAAAAACACAGGATAAAAACAGGATAAAATACCATAATATTGAAATAAAAATGTTAGTGGTTCTTTAAAAACTGAGAAATTTTGTAAATTGTAAGTTTTGGCTCTTCCGTTTCAATAGGTTGCCGACCCCTGCCCTAGATCAAAATTAAAAATTTTTCAAATTTTAAAAATTGTAAATTTTTTATTTGTCGAATTTTCCAAGAAAGTAAATTCCTTTACTTTTGCAAGTGAAAATCCTGCTTAAACATTTGCCCTAATTTTTAATTTTTCGCCACCCCCTGGCCCCTTAATATGACAAACTACAAGTCGCTGCTTAATCCATATTGCGATCAGGGACAGTTCCAGAATTTTTTCTGGAAGGAGCAAAAAGATCAGACGGGCAAAATGTGTTTTCAAATTTGGGACTGTTCCCTTACCTATTTTTAAACGTCTGAGGGAAGGGTGCCCCCTCCCCATAAATCCGCCTAAGCTCGCGATTGTCTGGCAGTTTATTTAATATCTTTCATATTCTTATCTTGTACTTCGAAACCATGCAATAATTGTGATAAATTTGTTTTTCAATTATCGGTGACAATAAATTAAATTGGCAATTCATGCTTACGGTACATTGTCAATTTGTCTAGTTGACACTGACAATATTGTCAATTTGTTTACAATCTGAGGTTAAGCTAGTTCTTCAATAATTATAAAATGATATTAAAATTTTTCTATCGGAAACTTAATTTATTCAACATTAATAGGAATTACGTTAAACCTTTCATGATTTAGGAAGGAAGTTAGATACTTCCGAAGACCTTAATTTGATTCGATACCCAGGTCAAATAGGAATTTTATGAAATAAATTAAACAAAAATAAATCATAATAATAAGTTTCGGCGTTTTTCCACTGGCCTGTTTAGAATTGGTTAATTTTAAGTTACCAGCCTAAAAATATTAAGTGATTACGGTGGAGTGATGGATCAGTGCGGCCTTCAGGCCGCACAACATAGGCAATCAGACATCGTCAACTTTAATATAGATTTGTCAACCGATATATTTAGAAATTTACAACTGTAATTGAGATTTGTAAACTGCTATTCAAAGATCGACAACTGTAAATTCAGCTTTGTTCAGAACACCCCTCAGACCCCCCCGGTTTCAAAAACTGAAAACTTTTTGAGAGTAAGTGTGCATTTGTAGGTTTAGGTTATACGCACTGAGTAGTACCGAGTATCCCAGTATCCAACTGATTGTATAAAATTATTTCCACAACATATAAATGTACCTATTGGTTTTTTTTTAAGTTTTATTTAGACTTTTTTATTATTTGTTAATTTTGTTTAGTTTAGTTTTATTAATGTAAACTATATAAAATAAAATAATTGAATAATACATACGTATCAACGGTTTTTAATCAATAAAACAAGTAAAATAAAAATCTTGTTAATCCGGAAAACTCGGTTATCCGAACAAACTCAAAACTATATCTGTCCGGAATAACGAGGCTGTACTGTAATTTAATTTGTTTATAATAAATAAATTTCTGACGAAGGCGATAACAGTCACTGAAATCTTAATAAAACAAAAAGAGTTCATAAAACAAAACAATTCGAGATCTACATTTTGAGTCGAATTCGATCATATAAGACGCATATTATACGATTGCAACGGAATAGATCCTGCCCCCGGACTATTTATTAAATTTTCATTAATTTCAACAGTAATCCTATTAGTGAAGTATAGTTAGGCCTACAACACTTACGGCAATCATTATTTTGATTAAGTACTATAATTTATAATTTATTGTAAGTCTGCGGTAGGTGTTCCTTTGTGTTCCTGAAAAGGAGTAAAGACGGAAACCTTTAGTAAAATATTAATAAAATGGAAAAAGCATAAATTTATTAAATTACAAACCAAGCGTATTAATTTCAAATATTATGGTATCAGTTAACCATTATAACATAATAAGAAACTAATTACCCTTAATAAAGTTAACGATGCAGAAAATGATCGAAACGTGCAATTCTTTTAAAAAACTCACTACCCCATTTAAAAATTCAGTAAGTCAATACATCTAATTAGACAAGGATGATATGGCGTGTGCTACGATCATTATCAAATACAACATATGGCCAAACCAGTATAAATGCGTCCCCCACAACGTTGTTGTTAACGAATGAAAGCTTAAAATGCACTTCGAAATTATTTAAATTTATACCAATTTTTTCTAAAATATTTTACTGCTATTCCAGTAAATGGTATTTATCCTAGTTTTATTTTATGCTTTATTAGGTAATTATTGAAGAAAATATAAATATATAACTTGTATAATTAACTAAATTAATATTATCTTTTATTCAATTATTGGATGCGCTTAGTGACCTTAAAATTTGATTGGTTTATGTAATTTAAGTAGGAAAGAGGCGGGGTTAACCTAAATCATCAAACTTTTTAAAATATAAAAGAACCAGTAATCCTTATTCGTTATTGTTAATTTATTTTTTAAATTCAAAATAACAAAATTTATTTATTAGAATTTGTAAAATTATTTGAAATTATTCCTATAGCGAGACACAGAAATGTTCATCACTTGGCAGGAAATCATTAAATTTTGGCACAGTTGTCCTTTAAATCCAAAATATCGATTTAACCTGCAGGTTAAAAAGGTGGTCTATTTTGAAAATAATCAAGTTCATTTTTGATCTTAAATTTGATCTTGAATAGCTTTCGAGATAGTTTCTAACTAATCTTTTATTTGGAAGACTCTGATAACAAGTAACGGTTTTGACTCTCCACTAAATGTATTCAAACCAACAACTGCAGGAAATAAAAACAATAATTATGGTCTCTGCACAAACGGTACATAATTAAAATAAGTAGATGAACAATTAAATTTGATTAAATAAAAATGGTTTAGTATTCAAGTCTATTATAGCGATATTCTATTGCCCGACGCGACGTTTCGAGTCGGTTTTAATTTACCCATTTTCAGGACGAGTTTGACAAATTAGTGTCACAATAACACTAATGGTACTATTTGACTAATTTGTCAATTAATTTGTAAAACTCGCCTTGAAAATGGCTCAATAAAAATTAACCGCAACGTCGGACAGTATAGAGTAATGATGTTTGTTTTACTAGACCTTAACACTCACATTTATAAAAAAATGACATCATTAGTATCCAAAAGTTGAACATTGTTGACTTAATTCTGACTTATGGCCTTGGTCAAAACCACTTTATAATAATGCAATTTCGTCAGTTTCTGAATCTGAATCTCTTCTTAGACTGTGAATTTTTAAATAGTTTGCTAGATTAAATAGCTTTCAATAAATTGAAAATTTGTTTTCAGGTCCTCCATAATAAGTGATTCTTTAAATTTTACATGTTTTTTAAATTTTAGTACTGATTATTTAAAATAAATAAAAGCTAAAGCGGAAATAGGTATTCAGAAGTGGATTTCAATGATTGAAAAATAAAATAAAATAAAAAATTTTCTAACTGAAAATTTTCATGAAAAAAATATATAATTAGAAAAAGAAAGTTGTATGTTGTTTATAAAGAAGTAAAATAACAAAACTTGCATTGGTTATAAAAGTTAAAAACATTAATCTTTATTTTTCTTCTTAATTTTAGCCATATTATGCAAAATTGGTCTAAACCGTTTCGGCGCGACCGATTCGGTGCAGCAGGTTCGGTGCAATGTCGAAATTGTTTAAAAAGTTTTAGGAATAAAAGAAGTGTGTGATAGCTTGAATATTGTTTCGGGTATGTTGTTGGTATGGAACTACGGTTCCCTGAAGAAGAATTCTTGCCTAAAATTCTCTGTACATCTAAATATACAATTCCAGCGAATAGGTCAACGCTACTCTAAAATAAATAAAATAATAGCAATGATGGTATAATTCCATCAATTCAAAAACGATACGCTTGCAATATATACTTACCCTCGCACCTTTCATTCATGATTCTATGGTACACATCATAAAAATTTGAATAACTATTTACCTTCTGTAGTTTGAAAACAAATTTGGTACAAACGAATAAGATTTGGTAGAAACAAGAACAGATTTGGTATAAACAAAAACAGATTTGGAGCAAATTTATTTTCGTTTTTTACTTCCTTGTAAAACAAGGAAGTATTGCGATACCGATTTTTTTCGATTTCCAGATTTTGACGGAAATATCCGTTTTAACCTTCCCTGAATCCATTTTGACTATTTTCGTTGTGACGTCTGTACGTACGTACGTACGTACGGACGTCTGTATGTCGCATAACTCAAATACGGTAGGTCATAGAAAGTTGAAATTTTGGATTTGGGACACTTATAGCATCTAGTTGTGCACCTCCTATTTTTGGTTGCGATTGTCCGTGCCAAAAGTTGTAATTAATGACGCGCATGAATAGATTAACGAGATTCCTGTCCAATTATTATAAAAATTACAAGGAAGTTATGTGGTGTCCACATCAGATTTTTCTAAATCTGATTTTGCGTGTTCCAATTCTGTTTTAGTTTGTACCAAATATGTTTTTAAATGCTCCAAGTTATACTGTAAAATAAATAATTTTCCCCATCCTGATGCTTCAGAATAGGACATTGGTTTGGAATCGCTAAAACCAAAGCCAGATCAAACATAATCAAACTAAGTTTATTACCCATAATTTACCCATAGGTAATCTAACCATCACGATTTGCATCTTAAATGCACATTACAAATTCACAAAATCCACTAACTCCATACCAAAGTCCAAACCAATACAGGTATGTAAGTTAAAAACTATCAAGTTATAACAGATTCTTAAATAGGAGGACATCTCGAATCAAATCCACAACACATATCAATCTACCGTAGCAACACAGAATAACCAATAGTTGGAAAATAATCATAAGAGATAAATTGATACAAAAGCAGATTTCATCCATCAAGGTCGAAACGATTGAAGAACAACGGAAATAAATGTCCTGCGAGAAATGATCAGAACAGCAAGATTAAAATGAGACAAAAATAAAATTTGAATGACATTATCAGATCAAGAAAGAGCAAGAGAAAAAGAATGGAACTAGCAATAGAACGAAAGAGAGAAAAAGAGATGGAAAGTTGAGATAAGAAAAACAAATAAATATGTAAAATAAAAGAAGAAGAATATGAAGTTGTTAGTAATCATTAAAATTTGGTGAAAATAGACATATAGTTTATTTTTGCTTAAACGCCCACGATATTAGAAATACATTATAACACTTTTGGAAGACATAAAGATAAGAACCAGATGAAGCTAACTTGCAAACTGCATTCTTAGCATAATCAACACAATCTAATAGGCAAACAAAATTTTGAAAAAATTGATAGCAAGCTAATTTGCTGTTATTTTTATATTCCTTTGATTTTATTTATTAGAAATAAAGCACTAAAATGCTGTAAAAGATAGAGTTGAATAGTGTGAACGACACAATATTATTTTCTTTTTGGAATAAGAATTTTACCTATTTAAGTAATTAATTTTTCAAACCATAAAGCATCCCACTAACTCCAGTCAATTTAACACTTATAATTTTAGAAAATTTGTATTCTGAGACTTTAATGGAGTAGATAATGTATTCGTTTTAGAATTTTTTGTTTAAACTATCTACATCATCAAGCAATTATCAATAAATAATTATGTTAATTTATAACAATTTATTCATACCTACCCATATTCACTGGCTCTCTTCTTTCATCAATTCCACTCAACAATCAATCCAATCAAATGGTTGAGAGTGCTGTGTTAACAAAAAAACTAATACAAATCAATACCACTTTTGTTGGATAAAAACCAGCAGCTTTTTCATGAGTGATTAGCTTTCGTAATCACTAATTATCCTCACTTCACGTCTGCTTCCAAAAGTATCTACTATTAATAAACGATCGGTCTTATACCTAAATGCAATATACTACCAGGTAATTTGACCTCCGTCCTCTTCGAGTGTCAATATTCTCATTAATTATACTTCATGCTTACAAAGTAAGTAAAAAATCTGGATACAATGTAAAATTACTAAACCAGAGAATATTAAACGTCAAAACTCATAAACGTTTTGTACAGGGTGGTTCAAATTGGAATGTTCTTATGGGGAATTCGGTAACCATAAGAGATATGGAAAAATGGATGGCGCATCCTCGATCTCTTTTTTTAAGCAAAGCTTAATGGTGAAAACCAGAATTCGATATCTTTTTTCGTTTCCGAGTTATGGCCAAATGTTCGCTTTTTCGACTTTTCGTTAAATGTCGATATCTCGGTTGTTTGTAAAGTTATAGAAAAAATATTTACACCTTTTTGAGACACTTTTTCAAGGAGAATAAACTGGGCTAAAGGAATTTTAAATATCTTCATGTTTTTCCGAGTTATAATATAAACTTTTGTTTTTTTAAATAGAAACCATAGTTGGCTATGACATATTTAAGTAGAGTTTTTTATGCTCTTTTCAATTATATATAACATGTGGGGTCTATTATTTCAGTTTCTACCCTTTATATCAAAAAATGTTAAATAAAAACAAAAGAAGATTGGAAAATTAAATGTTGGCTGTGTAAAAACAAAACACTATACAAAATCATTATTGACATCTAAAACAATTGTCTCCAATTGTTTTTATGGTATATTTTTTAGTAGCCACTCCTAGACCTACTTCTATTTAGTACCTATTTACCTATTTATGATATGTTACAATGTTTAATTCAAAGTAACAATAGTGCTTTTCTTGCATCTGAAACTTATTTCAATTGTTATCCTGAAAGAAGACAACCCGATAATCGAATTTTTAATAAATTAAAAGCAAATCTTATTAATCATGGATCTTTTAACAAACCTAAAACGGAAAATTATGTTATGCAAGATGCTGAAGAAACAACCATTAACATATTAGGAGCTGTAGCTGTTGATCCTTCAATTTCAACCCGTCAAATTGAAGCTGAATCGGGTATTTCAAGATGTAAAGTTATGCTTACTTTAAAAAAATATAAATTCAGGCCTTATGTGATTCGAAAAATACACCATCTATAACCAACAGATGATTAGAGACGATTAGAATTTTGCAATTGGTATTGTCAACAACTCCAAGAAGATCCAACGTTTTTCATGCGTGTGATTTGGACAGACGAATCTTATATTAGCAGTGCCGGAATTTTTAATAGACACAATGAACACCATTGGTCCGATGTAAATCCTCACCGTACCGTCACCGTCCAAACGCAAGGACCATTTGGTTTTAGTGTTTGGTGTGCCCTACTTGGCAATCGTATTTTATGTTATTATGTTATGAAGAAACCCTAAATGGTCAAAGATATCATGAAATACTAAATGAAAATATTGTTAACGATTATTTAGATAATTTACCCTTGTTGGAAAGAAGACATACATTCTTCCAACAAGATGTTGCACCACCTCACAATGCAACAATTGTTAAGGAATTGTTAAATAACAATTTTGGAAATAACTGGTTAGGAACTAATGGTCCAGTGAGGTGGCCACCACGTTCTTCAGATTTAACGCCACTGGATTTCTTCTTTTGGGGTTATATTAAAGACAATTTATATAAAAAAAAAGTGAGAACATTAACGAACTCAGACAAAATTTTATAGATTGTGTTAGTTCAGTATCGAATGTTCACATACGCAATGCAACTCAGAGTGTTAGGAAGAGGTGCAATTTATGCCTTGCAAATAATAGACATCAGTTTGAATACTTAGTTTAATTTATATTATTGTTTAATATTACTACATTAAATTTTTAATATCTTTTTATTTATTTAACATATCACATTTTTCATAGTTTTCATAAGCCATTTCACACCGTTATGAAATAACCGGTAAATAGGTACTAAATAGAAGTAGGTCTAGGAGTAGCTACTAAAAAATACACCATAAAAACAATTGGGGACAATTGTTTTAGATGTCAATAATGATTTTGTATAGTGTTTTGTTTTTACACAGCCAACATTTAATTTTCCAATCTTCTTTTGTTTTTATTTAACATTTTTTGATATAAAGGGTAGAAACTGAAATAATAGACCGCACATATTATATATAATTGAAAAGAGCATAAAAAACTCTACTTAAATATGTCATAGCCAACTATGGTTTCTATTTAAAAAAACACAAGTTTATATTATAACTCGGAAAAACATGAAGATATTTAAAATTCCTTTAGCCCAGTTTATTCTCCTTGAAAAAGTGTCTCAAAAATGTGTAAATATTTTTTCTATAACTTTACAAATAACCGAGATATCGACATTTAACGAAAAGTCGAAAAACCGAACATTTGGCCATAACTCGAAAACGAAAAAATATATCGAATTCCGGTTTTCACCATTAAGCTTTTCTTAAAAAAAGAGATCGAGGATGCGCCATCCATTTTTCCATATCTCTTATGGTTACCGAATTCCCCATAAGAACATTCCAATTTGAACCACCCTGTACATGGGTTAATTTAGTTCAATTACTAACAATGTGCGTGAAGTTAGCCTCCCTTTTGCCGAAAACTAAAATATTTTTTTTGTATTGTGTTGCATTCAGTTTGTATTGTTTGTATTGTAAATCTTTTTTTCATTTCGCTAAGCATAAAATTATAAATCGCGAATAACCATTTTAATGCTCTTACCCCCCTTTTTTGAAAGTTTTGAAATTGTTTTTGAACCCCATTTGGGAACCTCTGCCTTAGAGTACCCTGCAAACTTCGCATTCTAACTAAACACTCCCATAAGAAAACATGAAGAGCAGTCACTGCGACTTCAGTCGCAGAGCCCCAGCCGCAGATAAGGAATCACACCTTTAGCTGGTCATCTTAAGGTTCCTTAGCTGCGGCTGGTGCTCTGCGACTGCAGTTACTACTCTCTACACTTCCTTATGATACAATCGCATTCTAAGGAAACACTCCCATAAGAAAGCATTGTTGATATAAAAGTATGAAAGATATGAATCTTTAGCTGAGGCCGGGACTCTGCGACTAAAGTCGCAGAGGATGCTCTCCATGCTTTTTATGAGACTGTTACCTTAGAGTCCCCTGTAAAGATCGCATTCTAAGAAAACATTCCTATAAGAAAGCATGGAAAGCAGTCACTGCGACTTCAATCGCGGAGCCCCAGCTTAGCTGAGGAATCATACCTTTAGCTTTCTTCACCAACACTACGGGCTAGTTAAATGTTATGTAAAAGCCGCAGTTAAAAAATCTCACCTTAAGCTGGTCGTCTTAAGGTCCCTTAGCTACGGCTGGAGCTCTGCGACTGCAGTCGCAGGGACTGCTCTCTACGCTTTCTTAGAATGATACAATCACATTCTAAGGAAACACTTTCATACGAAAGCATGATTGATATAAAAGTATGAAAGATATGAATCTTTAGCTGCGGCTGGGGCTCTGCGACTAAAGTCGCAGTGCATGCTCTCCATGCTTTTATATAAGACAGTTACCTTAGAGCAGCGGTTCCCAATTAGTTTTGGCAGTGGAATCCTTGGGCGAAGTAAAAAATTTTCCAAAATTTATTTTTCGCCATTTTGAAATTTTTTTTGGTGGAACCCTTGGATTTTTTCGCGGATTCCCATTTGGGAACCGCTGACGTAGCTTCATTGTTGTAATAGTCAACAATTTAATTTTTACGATACAAGTTACATTGCAACACAATACAAATTGCATACAAATACAAAAATAATTTTGAAATTTTGAGTCAGCTAAGCAGCGGGTCAGAGCTAAATTTTGTTTGGCGATTTACGCGATTAATACTAAACTTAAGACTATAATTTTTAACAATACAAATAATACAAATTGAATATAACACAATACAAAAAAGAAATTTCAAAATTTTCGAAAGTGGGGGGCCAGCGCAAAATTTTGTTGCGCGATTTACGCGACTAATGTTAAATTTAGGACTTTAAATTTTAGCAATACAAACAATACAAATTGAATACAACACAATACAAACAAAAAATTTCAAAATTTTCAAAAAAGGGGGCCAATGCATAAAATGGTTATTCGCAATTTATAACTTTATGCTTCGCGAAATGAAAAAAAGATTTACAATACGAACAATACAAACTGAATACAACACAATACAAATAAACAATTTTTATTTTTGACATTTACTAACAATATTCTTCCAGAAATATCTGGAGTTAAATTTAAAAAAGAATTTATTTCATTTATTTATTTTCAAATTTTTAGTTTCTACTTTGGCTTTCAAATTTAACTCGGCCTACGGCCGCGCAATTTAATATTACCGAATAAATTGGTTTAGTATTAAACATAAAATACCTAATCCAGTGGTCAAAATTTAATCATTGTTTTAAATAAATTAGTATTTTACGCAATGAGAAGAAACACGAATAGGTTATTGATACACTATAGATTTTAATAACAAACTTTCAAGCGATTCAACCTCTTAGATCTGGCATCTAGATATGTTTAAAAATATTGCTTACAACTTTAAAGTTGTTGCTCGTCAATGATCATGAGTTGTAAACTTAATTTTATCACTGCTTTAGCAATTAAGTTGTTATCCTTAAACTTGTAGACAATCTTTAAAATTTTAGTACACAACTTATACAACTATTCAAAATTTTAGACGATTTTCTGTACTGAAACTGTGCACTTGTTGACAATTTAGTGTGACAAATTCAGTGGCGTATTTAGAGGGGGCAAAGGGGCGATGCGCCCGCCAAGGATGACTCAGATTGTACCCCTAAAGCCCCCCCCCCTTGATAAAAATAATGATTACCACGAAGTTTTAAAATTTATTTACTAGCTGGAAACCCCGTCCGCGGATTATTTAATTTAATTAAAATTTAAAAAATTTATATAGTATAAAAATAAATAAGTTTCTTAAATTCTAATTTTCCTTTTTTTTCCAGCTTTTTCCGACGAAATTTATATAATTATTCTGTCTTCTGTAGGTATTCTAGAAGAGTGGGAATTTTATTATTATGTACTGGAGGGTGTTCACCTCCAGACCACTCGGTTTAGACTTTTGACTATAATTTTGACAGTTAACTTTCAAAGTAACGTAAAAGTTGCTACTAAGCTCTGAGCAGTATGACACTTAAATAAATGTTATTCCAAGCTTTAATATTCTCTAGCCAAAGTTTAAATTTCCTTAATTTTTGCTTAAAAATTCTAATTTCCAGGCTTTTCCTGACGAAATTTGTAAAATTATATCTCCTATCTTCTCCGAGTATTCTAAAAGAGTGGAAATCCGTCTATATGTACTGGAGGGTGTTCCACACCCCCCAGACCCCCCGGTTTACAATTTTGACTTTATATTTTTATATTATTTTTATTATTAACTTTCAAAGTAACACAGAAAGTTGCTGCTAAACTCCGTGATCAGTAAGGTAATTAAATAAATATGCTTTCCAAGTTTTAATTTTTTCTAGCCGAAGGTTAAACTTCCTTCGTTTATGCTTAAAAATTCAAATTTCCCGGTTTGGATTAATATTGGATAAATATTTTTAGTCCTAATATTAGTTTAATATATTCTTTGCTTGGTAAAAAAATCGGCCAACCAGAGTGTTATTTTTACCAAGAAATGACACGTTGTAGCGTGAGCAGTAAAAGCGTGCTGGAATTTTATGTATTAGGATTAGCTACAACTGACGCGCATGAATGGATTAATGAGATTCTAAAAAATCTTTAATCTCCCCCCCGCTGGCTCCTTATTTTAATCTCTTTCTGGCCAGTCAAGACACTCTTATCGCATTTCATATAATTGGTTTTTCTTTGATTTACCAGCAGTCCCACTTCTCTTGCTTTCTCTTCCATTTTCACAAACATCTCTTTCATTATTTTACGAAACCTCGCCATTATTTCCATGTCGTCTGCATAGGCTAGGATCTGTCCCTCACTTGTGACTATCGTTCTATTTATATCCATTTCCCACACTATCTTTTCCACTACTATATTGAAAAGCGACGCCGATAACGCATCCCCCTGACCTACCCCACTGTTGATCATGAAACATTCTGTTGTGCCTTCTTCGGTTCTAACACATGCCACGGTGTTATTTAGGGTCATTTTTATCAGTCTTATTAATTTTTTTTGGTATTTTCATCTCTTTCATCGCGTTATATAGTTTTTCTCTATCGACCTTATCATACGCCTGCTGAAAGTCCACAAACAGTATATGAATCTTTATGCCGTGTTCATTTGTCTTTTCCGAATCCGAATTGATACGATCCCACCATTTCTTTGGTATATTCTTTCAGTCTTGTAGGATGAGTTTAGCAATGTTATGCTTCTGTAATTCTTGTATTCCTCTGCTGTGCCTTTCTTTTTCAGAAGTACAATTACGCTTTCATTCCATTTTTCGGGCATTCTCTCCTCTTTCCATACCTGTTGTACCACTTTGCACATCCTTTCGCTATCATTGTTATTCACAGTATGGTTTCTAGCAAGCTGACACTTTTTATTTCACGCATATAACAATATAATGCATAATCTTTCACCAATTAAAATTTAATTACATAAAAATTGACTTAATGCAGATTAAAACAAATTTCATGTACCAATTCCAGCCTACAAATACGTCCCATTGGAAAGTTTCCACCCTGTAAAATTTGACCCAAGTTTTCGAAAAAAAATTGACATTACCACAAAATTACCTTTAATTATCGTCGGTTTTCTTAACAAGTTAATATTAACGTATCTTGGTAGTTAAAAGTAAATTACACTCGACGGGTGCCAAAATTGAAATGCAACAAATTGGCCAATTTTGGGTGTTCAATCCAGTTCTAACAAAAGCGCGATTTTTTTGCCTTATGTTAAATTTATATATTGGAGAAGTAATTACCTAATAAGTCTTCTAACAAAATTTTAACAATGAAAGAAGTTTAAAAAATTCCGTCTAAACATTATGGAATCTCGAGCGGCCCCGTTTAATGTTCAGTTAGTCGATAAAGAAGTAGCCTCATCATTATGTGATTACTAATTTTCTTAATTTCCTTCTACATTCCGTCCAATAATCTACCACAAGTTTTTCTAAATAAAGCAAATTGCTTTTATTCACACTATATTTGGCAGCTCAAAGTAGCAATATTAATCTAAACGTGATTTTGTACCAACTAATTAGTATAATAACGTCAATTAACTACAAACTACAATTTACTAAATTATTAGCGCAATTATGAAATTCGGTGGGTTATTAATTTTCTTGCTATTGAAATATTAATAAAGAAATCGAAATTTATGTTCACGTGCCAATCATTAAATAATTATTTTTAAGTTTCTGATGCTGCCTCCCTAAATACAACTTATATTCTTCACAATCTCAAGAAGACATTTATAATGTTTTTTATGTTCTTTGCTATTTTTTTTTTCATGAATTAAAGATAAATTTATTCTGCAAAAAAAGCTGTAAATTCAAATAAAATAACTTGCGAAACTTTTAATGTCTCATCAAAACGACAATAATATTATTCGCTTCTTCTTTCTTAAAACTATAATTTGTTTCTTCAGGCTCAGTGATTAGCTACTATGAACAATAAATTGTAATTATTATTGTTATTCAGTGGCGTACTTAAGGTTTCAAAAGAAACAGTATGTAAATGAAATTCTTTGAATCCTTTGTAAAGTACAATATTGTTGATATTATACATTAAATACAATCTCAGCCAAATGGTCACAGCGCAGCGACTTCGTCGGCAGAGTAAACCCTGTTAAAAAATTTTTGAAACATTTTGACGTCTGAATTTTTTGAATTTTATTATTCAATTTCTTTCAAATGAAAAGTATCAATTTTCAATTTCAGTTCAATTTCTTTGTTGAGTTATTGAATCGTCCCATGCTGATTGGCATAGATCTTACTTTTCAGAAAACCCCCAAAACGAAGTCCAATCAGATTAAATCGCAACTTCTAGGTTGCCACTTTTAGTACTCTCCAGAATTCAAGATAACATGACTTGGGAACTAAGTTTGCATAACATCATTTCTGCGCTGTATATGGTTGGTCGGCTTCATTTCTTGAGTCAGCTGGATTTTCTAACCCCTTATGTAGCGAAAAACCGCTTTATGTAGTGAAAAACGGACTCCAACTGAGGAACGGTTAACTCGACACCGCTCAACAGGGCGACGGTCAACTCGACATTGTTCAACAGGGCGACGATCAACTCGGCTAGCGGTCAACGGTAAACTACCCTTTTAAACTACTTATATTTTTTATGTGGTTAGTCTTTCTATATAGATCACTGATTTTCGAGTTCGGTCGTTCTGCATGGATGTCTTCCCTGATGCCTTTCTAGATGTTTTCCCTAAAAATTTTAAATTCAACAAGCAGTTGTCAGTAAATACAGTGGAACTCGACTGATGTGCAACTCGATTTATACACATCTCGATCGATACCAGGTTGGTTCCTATAATAGGTCATACATTTTTTTTGGTTGGCACCTCCTGTCACATTTAAAAAAAGAGCGACAAACAAAGTACATAAATATATTGTCGTGTTCCAAAATCTCCATTTGAATTTTAATATTTCATATTCTTTTTGATTTATTTTATAAATTATATATTTTTAAGTTTTGTATTTAAAATTTTTTGTTTTACCGCACTTTTGTAAAAGCTGGCGCCGACTGGCGGAAAAAACAAGGCTTTCGCCAAGATGGCCGCTCGAAGCGGTTGAGAAGTTTGTCTCCTAAATTTATTTTCGTTTGTATTTTTGAGAGATTGAATTTTGGAAATAAATTAATTTGATTGTTTAACGAATTACATGTTTGATCATTGAATTTAATTAAATTTTTTTTGCTTTTTTTTTCATTCGTCATTGATTCCTAAGAAGGCCCTGTCTGCCGATTTCTTGCTACGATTTTGCTTATTTAGAAGTTTTTATCTACTTTGTAGATTTTTATGACCAATATCTCAACTATTAATTCTTTTTAAATTGTTGAATAATTTAAATTTGGATTAGTGAATTTTAATTTAGAATCAAGAATTTTATGCTCATAGATATTGCATTAAAATAACGTCTTTTTTACCGCCGCAGTGAATTTGTAGATCAAGCAAGAAAGGCGCCAAAGTTTGATCTCATCTAGGGATCATCCTTCAAAAAAATCTATGGGCCAATCAAAATCACCCTGAAAAGCATCTATAATGCCTGCCTTATATGTGGCAGAAAGAATTATTTTGTGTAATCTTGAAACTTTGCAGGGGATCATGGGTCAGCAAAGAATAAATTACAGGTCCGTCACGTTCCTTTCAGTTTTTAGGAAGATACTGGAAAAAATAGCCAAAAATAGGCAAAGCAATTCGAGTTCGGGAATGGGAGATCAACCGTGAATGTCATACAAGAAATGGTGAAAACCATCAAACAAGACAATAAGAAAAAGGGTATACAGTGCCGTCCAATTCTTTGACATCTTAGGAGCCTTTGATAACCTTTGATAACCAGCTCTCCTTCACGTCCGGAACAAATGGAAGAAGCCGCTACCTGGATACTGAAATGTTATTTGACAAGGAGGTATGTCACCCTTTCTTCTGGAATCCCCAGCGTGAAGAAAATCTGCATCGAGTGATGCCCCTAGGGTTTTGGCTGGATGATTACCTACAACAAGAAGAAGATGATTGGCTTGTGAGTGGAACTTCGTCGAGAATTCACTTGTAAATCTATTAATACATTTATTACAATAATAATTTAGTTTAATGTTGTTTACGAAAGGTTGTTACATGAAATAATTATATACAAATTGATAAAATAATATAAATGGAGAGCCAACGTAAATACATGTGGTCTCGGTGAAATGGTTGTAGGAACTCTGTTTATGTTCTGCATAACAAGTCTCTGGTAACTTGCGTTGCCAATGTATCATTTCTGTGTGTGTGCATTCTCGTCGTTATCTAGATTTAGATCAGTAAATATATGCTGTCGCAACCTCTACAAAGATCTAGAACCCAATGGAGAAACTAGACAGACTAACGCCGTAGATATTGGAAAAATTGCACGAGAGCAACAAATCTGATCTTCTGACTCTAACGCAAGGCAAGAGCCAGCTGGGAAGTGGATTTAAGAAAATCTATGAACAAAATTTATTAGAGAGCAATTGTTTTTATCTAACCCACGTGATCTTATGTAGGATCTTCATCTTACGATTATTTTTCTTGTAATCTTCATGTAGAATTAAAGAACGCCTCGCTAAAGCCTGGCTCTAGTTTTACTATAGACTGTACTGCAGACTCAACTGCAAAGGATACCGAACGGTGAATGAAGAAAGATAAAGAAGAAGGAAATCATGGTATTCTTGGGTCACAATGCCATTCAGGGAGTACTTCAAATCGTTGGTGTGCACAGCAATAAAGCGAGCGATAAATCTAATAGCAAAGAACAAATGGTAGGAAAGATGGAAGGAATCCGAGAATAGAAGGACTACTCATCACTTCATTAAGGACTTCCTTCCCAGAATAAGAGTTGAAACCAACTTCGGAACGACCCAACTTTTTATTGGACATGGCGAGTTTGGCAGACACCTTAAGAGATTAAGGAAGTTACTAGACGGACTGTGTCTAGTATCCTGGACGGCATCATATATAGGGAGAAAAGGCAGGCGGTGGAAAAAAAGACCCTCCCATTAACCTTACCGAACTAACCAGAAAAACCCGAAGAAATTTGAAAAACAGCTGGAAAAAACAATAGATCGAATAATAAATCCCTCCAAGTACAAAACGGGGATGAGAAAAATTATGAAAAATGAAGAAAAATGAAATGAGAAAAAATGAGAGAAATGAAAAATAAAAAAAAAATTTTTTACCTACTCTGCCATATTTTTTAAAAATACTCGTTTAAAAAACATCTAGGGGCTATAATAAACGGTTTTTGGATTGTAAAGGATTAAGGGGGTATTCTAGTCTAGAGGCATGAATTTCGGGTGGTTTTTGAAGTACAAACGAAACAAATAATATTTTTACTATCGATCATTTGTTTATTGATATTTTACGATTACATAGAAATTTAAGCGAAAAAAAAAACTCAAAATTCACTAAGTTATGAACTGGCAAAGTGGGAAATCAAAAAAAAAGAGATGTCCTGGCGTGCACGATATCTCAAGTTCTAATAAACCGATATATTTGAAATTTGGTGTGAATGTTCTTTATAGATGCCGCTATAGCATATACCTTGGAAAAGTAAAACAAATTTTTTTTCACAAAATGACGGCCGCTTGAAGAAAGTTTTTATTTTATTAAAATAGTAAAATTAAAAATTTTGATTTGAGCGTGGTTCAAGCGACAGAGGAATGTATACAGAACATGTAAGGAAAATGTAATTTCCTCATTTTTGAATGTTGCCGCGCTCTCACGAGCGTTGGAATAGATAGTGTCATTATCGACATAACCTTTTATCACAGCTTTTATCACAAGTTTTATAAAGTTTTGTAAAATAATAGTTTGTTCAATTTTTAAATTGTTTGTAATTTGGTGGCATCGAGTTAATGACATTAAATGTCGTTTCTTGTATTGCAGATAAACTCAATTGTGTCTTAATTTATGGTGTCACCTTGTCGATTAAAAAGATTAATATTATAAAACGACATTTTTTGTAACGTATAAAGTTCGAATGTACAAGATTTGATGTAACGATGGATGAGGAAAAAATTGAAATTTTTAGAATATTCCTTGAAAGGTCTTGCATGGATTGGTACAACTCTATGATGATAAAAATGACTCTGCTGTCAAAATGGTCAGATTGGAAACAAAATTTTTGTGAAACATATGCAAAGAAAGGCTGGTCTGCTAGTAGATACGCTTTATCCTTTAAATATCAAACAGGCTCCTTATTGGAATATGCTATCAAAAAAGAAAAATTTATGCTGGAGATAAGAAGAAAAATTGATCAAGGCACGCTGATTGACATAATTGCTGCTGGTTTACCAAATTTTTTAGCGGATAGGATCAATAGAGAAAAAATTCTGGAAACTAGAGACTTGTTCAATGAGATTGGAAAGCTGGAGCACCTTGTCAGCAGAAATAAACCGATAAAACAGGGAAGTTTTACGAAATTTAATACAGAAAAGAAACAGAAATGTAGTATCTGTGAAAAACTCAAAAAAGGTGTGCGATACCACCCAGAATCTTCATGTTGGTTCAAACCAAAAGATACCGATATTAATGAAGAAAATCAAATAAAATTTATTAATAGTTCGGAATTGGAATGCACACTTCAGAATGAGAATCCAAAAAAACTAGCTAGGCCGCCATTGATTAGGATAAAATTGGTATTGAATAAAGATCTTGAAATTTTTGGAATCTACGACTCAGGCTCAAATGTCTCACTAATAAACTCAAGATTATTAAAACTAAATGATAAAAGAACAGCCGATTCCAGCAATACTAATTTAAAGAATGGCGTTAAAAAGGCAGCCGGTATAGTAACAATAGATGTAAAAATTTTCCGTGTAGAGCAAAAAACTAAGGTTTTTATAATTGATAAAGAAAATTTTGATTATGATTTTTTGATTGGGCTGGACTGTATCAAGGATTTCTACTTGACTCAAGATGAAAACCTGAAAATTAGTCAGAGGGTGCCAATAGAAGAAAACATTATTTCTAAAGAAATAATAAATAAAAATTATGAAAATAGATATTTAGTCAACTTCAATGAACACATTGAAGAACAAAATTTTGAGATTTATACATATAAACCATTTAAACTACGATCAACAATCAAGAATAGATGAATTAATACAAGAAAACAGGTCTATTTTTGCCAGAGATAAATATGACATTGGCACAGTAATAGGTTACGAAGCACACATTGTTTATTAGAAGAAAAATACTGCAGTAAAAGACCATACCGATGTATAATTGCCGATAAAAAAGAAATCGAGAAGCAAATTGCAAAGTTACTGGACAAAAAGCTAATAGAGGAATCGTACAGCCCGTTCGCAGCTCCAGTGACTTTAGGATATAAAAGAGATGAAAATAAGAAATCCAGATTGTGCATAGATTTCCGCGATCTGAATAAGATCGTTGTGCCTCAATTGCAACCGTTTCCAATTATTGAGGACTTAGTGTTGATGACGAGAGATTGTAAATTTTTCTCAACACTGGATATAAACTCGGCGTTTTGGTCAATACCTCTACGTATTACTGATAGACACAAAACAGGATTTATCACCCAAGAGGGACATTTTTAGTGGACTTGTTTACCATTTGGCCTAAAAACCTCGTCAGCGCCATTCCAGAGAATAATGTGTAACATAATAAGAAAACACAAACTCGCAGGATTCACAGTATGCTATGTAGATGACATAATGGATTTTTCTAATTCATTCCAGGAACATATTGAGCATCTCACAAAACTGTTCCAGGCAATAAAAAGTAAGGGTTTCAGGTTAAAATTTGTAAAATGCACGTTTGCAGCTGATTCAGTAAAATACCTGGGCCACATAATACAGAATAACTCTGTGAGACCAATGAAAGACAACCTCATTTCCAAAAAAAAAATTCCGATTCCAAGAACGCAAAAAAATGTAAGACAGTTTCTAGGGAAAATAAACTTTTATCATAAATATGTACAAAACGCAGCAATAAAATTGGATCCATTACACAATCTATTAAGAAAGGGACAAGCATTCATTTGGACCAACGAATGCCAAAAATCGTTTGATGAATTAAAAAATATATTATGTACACAACCAGTATTAACAATCTTTGATCCAAATTTACCTATATATTGTCGTGTTTCAAACGTTAAATTTTGATTTTTCTTGAATTTGTTTTATTGGATTACGATGAATTTGTTTATTTTTGTTAATTTTTAAAATTGGGTTTAATTTTGTAAATAATTTTTAAAATTTTGTAATAATGCGGGAAGCATTTAAGAGTTGCTAACAATTTTTGTAAGAGAAGGGGTTCCCAGCCCTTCACGAGAGGACGTGTTTCCATTACGTTCTTGTAATTTTTGGGTCATTTTGACCAGTATTTGGCATTCGATTTATATTGGAAAAGTGATTGGAAATTGTACTATTGAATTTGTTAATTGGATGAATAAATTTGTATTATTTTTTTGGTGAGAAAATTTTTATTATTTCGACTTAATTAATTTGGATTGATTTGAAGTTGGATTTTGGATAATAAAATTTTAATTTGGATTCTGAAGATACAAATTGTTATTTTGTGGAATTTAACAATATAAAAATTTTATTATAAGGAAAGGTTAAATTTGGATGTGTACGTCGCACCTGGGACGATAACGTTTATCTCGCAATCGCCGTTCCATTTTATAAATGCGAGAATTTATTTTGGAAGTTAAATTTAATAATTTAAGTTGAATCAAAGTTATTTTTATAGACTAGATTTTGGATTAAAAAAAATTGAATTGGTGCAACAATAAAGCACATAGGAACCGACTACGGAGCGTCTCTTACTTTACCGACAATTGAGCTAGTTGGGAAAATTTAAAGTGTGGCAAAGGTTTCGTTGGGGTTAGATTTTCCCCAATTGAAAATACCACTACAATATACAGATGCTAGTTTGCTAGGAATAGGGGGTGTGTTGAAACAACATAAGGAAAATAAAGAAGAAAAACCCGTGGCATATTTCTCTAAAAAATTAAATAAAGTGCAAAAAAGAAAAAAAGCTATATATCTCAAATGCCTGGCAATCAAAGAAAGCGTGAAATACTGGCAACATAAATTGCTGAGTAGAAAATTTACGGTCTTCTCGGACCACAAACCATTGGAGAAGATGAATATAAAATCAAGGACTGACGAAGAACTGGGAGATCTAACGTACTACTTATCCCAATATGACTTTGAAGTAAAATATTCTCCAGGGAAATACAACTTAGAAGCCGATTATCTTAGCAGAAATCCAGTCTTAGAAACAAATGAAAATATGGATGAACAATTGAAAGTTGTAAACCTAATAAAACTTTAAGATATCTTGAGGGGTCAACAGGAAAATAAAGATATAAAAGAAAAGAGAAAATGTTTACTATAAAAAAGTAAAACAGAAAGAAAAAATCATTTTATCAGAAGAGTTCAGCATAAAATTTTTGAAGAACGTACATGAGAGCCTATGTCATATAGGAATAAAACAAATGCAAATGAAGATGGGACCATTCTATAGTGCCAAGAATTTGACAGGAAATATTAAAAAAGTATGCAGAAGCTGTACAGTATGTATTAAGAGCAAATCAAGAGGTCAAGAAAAATCTGGATTAATGTCACATTTGGGCCCAGCCACAAAGCCTTTTAAGATTGTTTCTATAGATACAATCGGAGGTTTCGGGGGTTCTCGGTCTACAAAGAAATATCTGCATCTTCTGGCGGATCACTTTACAAGATATGCCTTTGTCCTGACATCAAAGACACAGAATTCAAATGATTTTGTTAAATTGGTGAATAGCATCGCGGAGTCGGATGAAATCGGTATGATTCTTTTGGATCAATATCCGGGAATTAATTCAAACGAATTCAAAAAATTTTTGAACGAAAAGGTTATACCTATAGTTTTTACTGCTGTGAATTCACCTTTCTCAAATGGATTAAATGAAAGATTAAATCAAACTCTAGTAAATAAAATCAGATGCAAAATTAATGAAAATAAAGGAATAACAGCTTGGACAACCGTAGCACGGGAATGCGTGCGTAAATACAATGATACAGATCACACTGTTACGGGATTTGCACCATCATATTTGTTGTACGGTGCGGATGTTACAATGTTGCCAAGTGAGCTCAAAGAGGAAAATTCTAAGCAAAAATGGTTTCAAGACAAGAAAATAGCTTTGGAAAATACTATAAAATCACATACCTATAACCAAAAAGTTTACGACAGGAATCGTAAACACTTCGAGTTTGACGTGGGTGATATGGTGTTTGTGGAAAACGGAAACAAATTGAATAGAAAGAAGCTTGACGAACTGAAGATTTCTACGAAATCATAGAAAAACTATCAACCTCAATTTACAGGATAAACACGGGTCACAGCAAATCGGAGTCAAACCTTTTTCATATCTCTAAGCTGACTCCTGCCCCGTCACTTGAAGAGAAGCAACAAGAAGATAAAGAAGAGGACGAATTTTAGTTGTTTGTAAGAATGTTCTGTAAATATTTTCTTCTCCTGAAGGGGTGATGTATGGAAAATGTAATTTCCTCATTTTTGAATGTTGCCGCGCTCTCACGAGCGTTGGAATAGAGAGTGTTATTATCGACATAACCTTTTATCACAAGTTTTATAAAGTTTTGTAAAATAATAGTTTGTTCAATTTTTAAATTGTTTGTAATTTGGTGGCATCGAGTTAATGACTTTAAATGTCGTTTCTTGAATTGCAGAGAAACTCAATTGTGTCTTAATTTATGGTGTCACCTTATCGATCGAAAGGAATAATAATTACACCAAATTTGAAATAAATCGGTTCATTAGAACTTGAGATATCGTGCACGCCAGGACACCCTTTATTTTGAATCTTCCACTTTGCCACTATCAATAAACAATATCAATATCAATAAACAAATGATAAAAAAATGAATAGTAAAAATATTTTTTGTTTCATTTGTACAAAGCTTCAAAAACATGTTTCAATTCAAAATGCATGTTTCTACATCAGAATACCCCCTTAATAGAAAAATCAAAAACTTTTTTTGGGTCTTATTTGACAATTTTGTTTATTTTTCGGTCTGGATCTGATATAGGAAACCTACGGTTTTTGTTCAATGCCAAAGTAAAGAAATTTGCAAAAAAAAAGTATTTGCAAGTGCCTAACGACTGGACTATTATTTTTTTAATTTTCTCTATGTTTACAAATAAAATATCAACCACCGCTTTTCTAAACTTGAAACTGTACTTTTATTGTGTAATAAATCACAACGCCACCGTAAAAATTCGTTTTTAATTATTAATTTTATTGAAAAATTATGTTAAAAAATGCAAGGTGTTTTAATAAAATGGGAATTATAGACAAATTACTTGGTGGACAAAATTCAAAGTTCATCGGTGTTTGTGATAAAATTATTTAATTACCTTAATTTCAATATATATTATCTAAAAAATAATGCACATAAATAAATAATAGTAACCAACGGTCGTTTGTAAACTGCATTAATAATTTTAGGATCATCTATTAGATAAGAGTTAAGAACAAGTCTTGGTAATAAGAATTAAATATACATATTCATGATATCGCTTCTACAATCTAATCAACTTGAACATCTTCCTATTTAATTGCGGCATCTGTCATTCTTATTAACCGACCACTTGTATAAAAATCGACCCTATGATACCTGTACCCAAGAAATGTCTACAATTTTTTGATTCCCACCCTTACTCCATTGGCACGTGCACGACGACATAAGGTGTTATAGTTAAAGAATGCCGAAATAATACAATCGCGTGCAGATGCGTCTCTACAGGGTTGGATTTCAATTTTCATTTTTTTCAAAAAAATTTTCAAATATTTTAAATTTAAATTTTCAGTCGAGTACTTCATTTTAAACTTATATTATTATTAATAACACAGGGGTGTAATATTACATTAATAACAAAAATATAGAACTTCTTTTTGAAATTTATTATATTAATTATTTGAAATAATTCATCAAATTGATATTTTATAAATTAATCTTACAAAATTATCAATTAACGTATTCGGTTTAGTAATTTGTGTGTTCCCTCCCACTGTTATTAAATAATAGAACAAATACAATTTTTCAGTCCAACCCTGGTTATCATCAAACTTGGTGGTTGGTTCTGCACGCGACACCGGCTGGTGCAGGTCAGTCCCATCCTAGTTCCATCAGACACTTCCTGACTTCCGTATAGGTCATCGTTCTTCCCTCATAACATAAAAATCTTTTTAACTTCCTCGTAACAAAAATTTTAAATATGATTTAGTGAGTTACCATAACTTTTAGTGAGACAAAATTTAGTGATTTAAATAAAATGAGTGTGATGAAATCTTATTTTAACCGCTATGTAACCGAAATACCCGACGACCAATATTTAGTGCCTCATCAGGATCGTTTGTCTCAAACAAATCCTCATTTCGATCCATTTCAAATTGGTTCCATAAATTTTTTTGGTTTGCCGCAGACCCGGTTTCATCAATCTATTATTTCGCGAGATGACAACGAAAGATTTTTCAACGATCGGTTAAGCGACCAACCCGAAACTTACGATATCAACACTTACGATAGTTTTGTGTCGAATACTAGTGAATTGGGATCTCCGAGTGAACCGGGTCGGTGCAGCTACAACAATTTCTCGTTTATTAATGGAAAAATTGAAGAAAAAATAGGTCAAGGCAAAAAAATAGTGAGAGGACGGAAGAAAAATGTGATACGGGATGGACCTCCATCGCCAACGATAATGAAAAAAAGAAGATTAGCGGCGAATGCGCGTGAAAGAAGAAGGATGAACGGTTTGAATGAAGCTTTCGATCGACTTCGACAAGTTATACCGAGTTTGGATGCAGAACAAAAGTTAAGTAAGTTTGAAACTTTGCAAATGGCCCAAACCTACATCTCGGCACTTAGGGATCTTCTCGAACGGGACAATTCTAACAGATAAACTGGTAAAAGTTAATTTTGAAAATTCTAGTCTGAAAATTTTTGAATTTTCTGTTTTGAAAAATTCAAATTAAGAGAGAAAATATACAGCCTGTCCGTATATCATTGTTGCGATTTAAAGCAAAAATTTTCGGTTATTGTAATTATTGCATAATTTTTTTTAGCAAAATAGCATCTGCTAAAAGTGGTTAATGGACAGGAAACACGAAAGTTTGAATAATTTCTAGTAATTTTATAAAAAAATTAAACATAAATTTTGTAAATATACTTACAACCTTTAAAAGGTGTAACAATAAATTATTGTAGCGGAGGGGAAAGATAGTTATCACCAAATATGTAAATAATTGCAAAATTTTGAATTGTGTAAAAGAATATTTTTGTACCCATACCAAAGATTATTAATAGATATTTATTTTATTAATTTGAATTTTATTTTCTTGTGTTTGATAAAATGCATTACCAAGGGCGACTTTTTATAAAATTTATTACCAATTGGAAATTACCACCAAAGCGTAAGTATATGAAAGTTTATCGAACTGGTGTATCTCCCTAATAATTTATTAAGAATTCTGTCTTGACTAACATTTCCTTAACACCTGCTACAAAAAATCTATTATTATTTGATTGTGTTATTAAAATATAATTATCGTCGTATCTGCTTTTGATTTCACCACATTTCCAATTTTATGTTTTAAAATATATTTGCGCATAAATTTTCAATTAGAAATTATAATTTGTAGTTATAATAACTTTAATAAGGTGATAAATTAAAAACTTTAATTACCTACCTGTTACTTTATTAGGTACTACTGCTACAAACTATTATTATAATTATTAAAAACAAATTTAATAATAATGATAATTTTAGTAAGCATATCTAGTCTCGTCCGCATAATTAGGTACAGTGGCGGATCTGTGACTATAAAAACAGGCGCAGAAAAAAGAAATTAAGATTGCAGCGCAGGGCCATCGCCAGTGTGGTGAGAATCGTAACTAAACACTGTCGTGATCCAAAATTATTTTTTATACAACTGACATTAAAAATGTCACTTTTAGTTCAAGTTACCCGGGTTAAAAATTGAATTTTATAAAGTAGCTGGTTAAAAATATTTTTAACACTAGTAAAAAAAAGCTTTTTAACACTAGTGGTAATTAGTTTATAAATTATTTATAAACAGTAACATACATATTTATTTATAATATATAATTAAAAACACGTTAGAATTAGAACAATTACTGATATTAGTCCCTTAGGAAGTATATAGTTAACGAATTTCTTGCTGCCAAACAGTACAAACTGTTTTAAAAATACGCACAAGTTTTCTGACGTTTCTAAAAAACAATTTTCAATTGTCACTGCATAACGTGGCTACATCACGACATAGCTGATTTTTGTGAAACAATTTAAAATACTCTTAATAATTATTTTGAATTCGTTTTTAAATTAAATATAAACAGTTGTATAAAAAATATTGTACGATATACATGTTAAAAGTGATTTTATTTTGTTCGTGGGGGTTGCTCAACTCGCTCTCGCTCGTTTCGCAAAATTCCCCACTAACAAAATAAAATCCTACTTTTAACACTTATATCGTAAATAGTTATTGAATTTTTGTTTTTAGTTAATTTTTGTAAATTTTTTAAATTTGAATTTGTTAAAATTTTGCGTTAGAGTTCTATGTTGGCACGAAATTAAACAATAATTTAGCATTTGGCCAAAATTTTGGATTGGTATTTGGATTTTATTTGTCCTAAATTCGAACAAAAGTTGGACACTTTTGAAAGAAGAATTTATTTGGATCAGATTAATTGAAAACAAATTGAAAAATTGGAAGTATTAATTGAGTTGACGTTTATGGCAAAATTTGTAAAATACGTAGCTAGACCTAGTTATCGGTCAAATTGCTTTCTATTTAAAAAACCGTACAAATTTATTTATAACTTTTATAATTTTGGATTAGTTTTGGAAACGCTCAACATAGGGCGCCATATTGTAGTGTAATTTTCCTTTCATAAATAATCCAAACTCCACAATTTTACTAATTTTTTCGGATTGTTTGGGATTTATGATATAAATTTGAGAACAAACTGCAATTTTAAGTGAGTAAAACTTTCGTTTTATTTTGGAAATTATCCCGAAATTTTGACAACATGGGATATTTTTGAGGCCGTTATTTTATTAATTAGTAATAAAATTTGAATAGTTAAATGGTAAATCGAATCTTTAAAATTGTTAAATTGGAAGGACATTGTAAAATTTGTATTTGCAGCGAGCATCTGCGTCGATAAGGCACAATCTGCGATTATCGTTCCATATTTATTAAATTAATACAAAATTTATTTAAAAATTGTAATTGGATTTGGAATACTTTTATGGATGATTTGTTGTTGAATTATAGCAGAATTCTTTTCGAAATGTAAATTGGTGCCCCAAAGTAAAACAGTAATCCACTCCTGATGGGAGATTTTGAGCTCCCAATTTGTAAGTTGGTCGGCAAATCAAAAGTAGAGAAGAAATATATTTTGAAGTTCTTTTTCTTCGCTCATCAAAACAATGGAAAGCGAAACAACGCAAACATTTTTCGTGTTGTAATTTACAAAAATAAAAAAAAGCAAATGTGTAAGCGATAATATCGATTCCAACTAAAGTCCAGGAATTAACACTAATACCTGCTTGGACAACCAATACAATATCGGGGTTCTAGTGAATTTGTTGATTAATACTACCCATGTAGCACATATTATTGGCCAATACTGAATGTCGATGCAATATTGCATGATTCAGCCAATATTGGCCCAATATTGTTTTTCAATATTGCGCCGATATATTAAATCAATATTGGACCAATATTGGCTGTAGCTTGGCGCAATATTGAGCCAATATTGATAACCAATATTGTCTGCCGATCTGCAGCTAAATATTCGGTTAAATATTAATATTTATGTATTTATTTAAATAAACAATATTAAAAAAACATTTGTGTTCCAAATTTGTTTTGACCATTATGATTATTAAAAAAAATTTAAAAAAATGTTTATCTAAATTTTCGAAATTCGATAAGGTTTAACGGATAGTTTTTGAAAATTATAAGAAATAACAATTTCGGCGATATATAGGAAATCAATATTGCACCAATATTGGTTGTATTGCCAATATTGCCGTTCAACCTGGAGCCATTATGGGTCCAATATTGAGCCCATATAGGAAATCAATATTGAACCAATATTGGCTATAGCTTAGTGCAATGTTGGGCCAACATTGATAACCAATATTGCCTTCTGATCCAGTGGTGGATTTACCAACAGGCTGAGTAGGCTCAAAAATTTTTGTCTCACAGAAATAAACAAAATATATTATATATGTTACGGTCAATAACGTCAACGCCCGTTAACTTTCATCTTCATCTTCATGAGACTGTGTTTTTTTCTTTTTATCCACTCCTGAACGTAGGTCTCTTCCAATAAGGAAGGTTTTAGTATTTAGACCCCACGGTTGCTTAATCCAAAATGGGGAATGCCTGTAACCCTGTTTTTCATAGTCGATGGCGGCAATCATCAACTCAGGGGGACCGCCTGCTTTACGTGCCCTCCGAAGCATGGAGACGGTCATGTGAAAGTTTTCTCCCCGGATTCGAAACGAGTACCTTAGAGTCAGCAGTTGTTCGGCTAACCTACTAAGCTAATGACCCGTTAACGGTGGGCGATAATGTAAATATATCATATGATTGTAATATTTACGTCTTTGGCCGGTCAATGACGTTAATGGTCAAAGTGAATTGGACAATAATGATATTGTAGAATAAATACTATATGGTACAGTAGTAAAATGGCGATGCACTTTGCAACCTGGAACAATTATTTGTCGTCCACACGGTTTTCCGTATAAATGACAGCAACTCGGCCCTTTTCAACACTGGAAAAAATGGTTCATCATATTGATGAAAAGTTCATCACTTTTGCGCCGATGAACAAAATTCATAAATATAATGATTTTTTGATCAATATGGTGAAATTTGTTCATTGGCGCAAAAATTATGAACTTTTGAGGTACCTTTTTTTTCAGTGAAGGCCTCATAAGTGTACAGGTATTTTTGTTTAATTTAGACAAACGCAAACTCATTTTAGGGTGAAACCGTGATTCGTCGTGGTCGCATCAGCTAAAACGGCCCGGATAAAAAATTAATTTAATTTAATTCATCTATTTTACGGTGGATCCGTGATTAGTCGTAGTTGCGCCAGCCAAAACGGCTCGGAGCTCTCTAAAAACCTCTCTGGAAAACAGCTCTCTTATTCGCTAAAAACATCTCCGAAATCAATCCACCTCGACTGACTGGGAAACCCGACCTCTCCAGGGAAGCCCGAACTTGGGCGAAATACGAATCGTGTGTGTATTGGGCATTATCGTCAATGCCCGGACAATGATTAATGATTGTCCGGCCATTAACGATAATGGCCGAATTGTCATCAGTGACCGTAACATATACATACATAGAGAAAACGAGTTTAGGGTACGTTTATATTGGAGCTGCAAGCCCTGATGATTGCAGTGATTCTAGCGAAGCAGTGATTTGTAATGCATTGATTCTTATAGGACCGTTTATGTTGAAGCAGCGCGCAAGTTAATGTTAATTCGTAGAACAGCGATTAGAGCGAAGCAATTTCTTCGCTTTATCAGTTATCACAGCTCCAACATAAACGTAGCCTTAGAAAATTTAACAAGAATTTCAATATTTTAGTACTGTACAGTGTACTGAACACTCTAGCGTCTGTATATGAAAAATTACTAAACGTTCTGTAATAATTTGTAATATATCGTCGGCTTAGTTAGAAACCCTCGTAAGTCCATAAAATGTCGAAAATGACATTTTGGCGCTAAAATATTTAGAAAAATGAGCTCTATCGACCTAGAAAACCTCATAAATGTAAAAAATTACAAACTGATGTTTTAAGCTATCAAAAAATTTAATTTACCTTTAACCACTGTTTGTTTTAAAACGTTTTATGTTTTTCCTGTAAAATTGTGCAATATGGACTTACGTGGAATTCTAACTAAGCTGACGATATACTTTTGTGATCATGAATTTTTAAAATATTCTGATAGCGTTTCAATATTACAATTTAAATTTAGTAATTTTTACTCATTTTTTTTAAATTAATTATTGCTATAATTTGAAAGACTCGGGTATCGAATTTCACAGGTCAGTAGGGGCGGCAAAAATTGAATAGCCTGCTGGCGGCAAATTTGTAAATCCGCCACTATTCTGCTCTTTAGCGAATATCATTTAAATTTTAATATTTATATATTATTATAATATTGAAATTTGTTCAAGGTTTAACGGAAGGTTTTTAAAAATTATAAAAGATAACAATTTCGGCGTATATAGGAAATCAATACATATTGCACCAATATTGGCTGTAACTTGGTGCAATATTGGACCAATATTTATAAGTAATATTGTCTGCCAATCTTCAGCCAATATCGGTCAAGTATTGTTTTTCAATATTATACACATATAAGAAATCAATATTGAACCAATATTGACTGTAGCTTGGTGTAATATCGGGTCAATATCGATAACCATATCAATATTTTAGAAAACCCAAAAAATGCACTAAACACTTTTCAGAACTAACATGTTTTTAAGTTATCACATACACTGTAAGTATAAATTCGCAAACGTTTTTACCATACTATGGCATCCCCCCCCCCCACCATATTTGAACCAATTAGAGCGCTTATTTTGTCCCTTTTCTTATTACTTTAAATTATCTCTTCGTTTTTCAAAGTACCTGCCTCCACCCCGCCCCCAAACAATATTTGAAAGATTGTGTCTTAATTTTCTTTCTTATTTATCGCCTGATGATGCCATAGCACGGTGAAAACGTTTGCGAATTTATACTTACAGTGTATTTTACATGTGTTAACTTAAAAACATTTTAGTTCTGAAAAGTGTTTATCGCATTTCTTGGGTTTGGGGTCATCGATTAATATCGATAACCAATATTGCATTCCGGTTAAATATTAATATTTATATTAGTATAATATAAATAAACATTAAAACTTCAATACAAGTTAAATTAAATAATTATAGTGGAAATTATATTTTAGAGCTATCCGCGACTGTTATCACTTTTGTCAGAATTTTATTTATAATTTTATATTATTTAATTTAACTTGTTATATTAAAGTTTTAATGTTTATTTATTCTTACAAGTTAAGATTTATATATTTATGATATTAATATCAAAAAAAAAATATTAAAAAAACATTTGTTTGTCAATATTGCGCCGATATAGTAAATTAATATTGAACCAATATTGGCTGTAGTTTGGCGCAATATTGGGCCAATATTGATAACCAATATTGTCTGCCGATCACTACCGATTTTCAGCCAATATCGGTTCAATTACAATATTAAAAATAAATTTCGGAACATTTTATTTGTCTAAATTTTCGAAATTCGTTTACAGCTTAACGAAATGATTTTGAAAATTATAAAAAAAACAGTTTAGGCGAAATAATATAGGAAATCAAGATTTCACCAATATTGGCTGTAGCTTGGTACAATATTTGGCCAATATTGAAATCCAATACTGCCTACCGATCTTCAGCCAATATCGATTAAATATTAATATTTATGTATTAGGGTGTCCGTTATTTCCCAAGTTGGTTTTTTCTTTGCTGCCGCGTCACGAATTTTTAGTTTTTCCCCAAAAAAAAAAAATCCAAACCAAAAAAAACTCTTAAGTTTCTAATTAAACCGTGCCGAAATCATGTTACAATTCCCATTTAAATAACATGGGATTTTTGGACTTTTTGCATTTAATTTTTTTTTCTTTGAAACAAATACGGTTACAGCAATGACCAATATATATTTTTATAGACATTTGGATACTCCACAGAAAAGATCGATTATGATTTTTTGATAAATTTACCTCCTCCGAAAGTTATTTAAGATTAAAGTGGTATTATTTTGCATTTAATTTCTTTTCTCTGAAACAAATACGGTTACAACATCCAGAACTTCCAGTAGAAGTTCATCATCTAAAAAGTCTAAGTATTCGCCAGCTACAACTAATAATTGTATAATAAATTCCCCATTAAAGCAAACATTAATTTAGCTAAACCAAAAATTTTAAAAAATCCTTCAATAGTCACTAGCAATTTAAATCTAATCGTGGAACCTGTCTAGACGGGTCTTTGTGATAATGGTTTGACGTTCAACCCATCGACTTTGTTCTCAAATATATCCTCGAAGCTTCGGCTTCCGTTTTTTCTATAATTCTTTCGATTATAAGGCAAAAAAATCGAAAATGGGTCTAACTGAGAGGAATTTAAAATCCTCCAGTGGATGGAGTTCAAAAAGATGATTTGCCAAAAACAACTCAAGGCTTGGAGAAACTTTTGTAAAGCCATCGCGTCCATTGCAGATGCTGATGCTAAAAAATATCATATCCATTGAGAGTATGCTCAAAAGCATAGATGCCTAGATGCCGACAGAATATTTCCCAAATATGTGTTTGATAGGAAGTTCAACATCTTGCAATTCTGGCAAAAGTAAGTTAACAAAGTGTATTTTCTTTAAACCATGTCATTTTAAGTAATTTTTAAACTCAGAAACAAAAAATAAAATGCCAAACTTTAAAATATATATTATAAACTACCAAAAATATAAAATTAGTTATAGTTCATAATAAAAATAGTCATAAAAAAATCAAAATTATAATAAACAAATGAAAATTTGGATTCCAAAAATAAGTTAACAAATACGAAACTAATAAACATTAATAATCACGATGCCCACTTTTTCTTAAAGACATATTAGCCAATCTTGAAGATAATGAGTGGACATACTTTCCACATTCATTTGGAGTAAATTTGAGCCATATTTTGTCGTTTAAAAATTTTAAACTGGCTAAAACTCTTTTGCGATTATCAAGAACCCATAGGTTTTCTAAGGGTGAAAGGTATGGGATTTGCGGTGGCCACTCCATAACTTTAATATTGGTTCTCTTGAAAGTCTGTGACAATTGTAGCCAGTGAATGGGTCCTGCTGTAGAATAAAATCTTTCCCAATTAATCTTTTACTTTCTGGTATAATTAGCTTTTTCAAAAGATGTAGATATAGCGCAACGTTAATGCTTCCTTCTAAAAACACAATTTTTCCAACTCCCGCTGAGCACATGCATCCCCAAATCATTACTCCTTTTTCCAGCAACTTTAGGGAAAATTTAGTGCATTTATATGAGTATACTTCGTTTGTTTTCAACCACACATACAACCTGCCATAAGTATATTTAAGGCCAATCATGGATCCGTCAGTCTATATGATTTTATTTTAAATTCTAAAGGTTTTAAAGCATGATCAGAGTAAAGCTTCATCCTTTTTTTGATATTTGCTTTGCTTACAAACGGTACTTTACGTGCAATTCGACCGTGTTTATCTTTGCGCACTCTATATTAAAAATTTCCAGTTTTTTAACGAAAAGAATAGTATCAATTTTGATCCAACTTACTTCTAATATTTATCACTGTATTCATTTGTGTAATCATAAATGAAATGATATTGAAGAGTTTTGTTAACTTATTTATGTTACATGCAAAACGGCACATCCCTGCAGTTGCATCGAATACTCCTTCATTTCGTTAGCAAAAACAGTGTCACTCCTTTTCGTTATATTCAAAGATGTCCTAAGAATTACAGAATTACAGGACAAAACAGTTTAAATGCTGACAGGCAGCAGAGCTGTTTTCATGGTAGTTGATCACCATATCACTATCAACACACAACGTTGTAACTCTTAAGTAGTTGGTATACAAAGGTAATGAGGGCAACGAGAAGGCTATTCGCCCTCTAAACGACATGCAAAATACTACTTGTAGCTGTCACGGGACAAACTGCCCATTATTACTTGCACTTTCACAGGGCACTGCAAGCTAAATAAACACACAATGGTTGACAGTCAAATATGAGAAGGTGGGCTGCTATAACAGTCGGAAGTAGCATATGGGTTCGTTATATAGCCTCAATGCATGTGAACTTCGGTTTGCCCTCTACATGCAATCCAGAATCCAGAATCAAATTACACGGTAGATTAGATTTAATCAATCTATGTGCCGGTAGGCGATATTTGAGCGCTAGCGTTTAGGCGCTGTCATTTCGGTAGTGAGAACAAGATTTTTCCGCATCAGGAAATATAGGTCATTTAGACCTATTTAGGAGAAATATTTAGGGTACATAAAGCCTTCCCCCCTCCTCTATATTCTCTCTCTTCAGTCGGTAGCCCTTCGTCAGAGTGTGGCGGTATTAATGATCAGTTTGTTTTACTATTTGTCGCCAGGTTTCTCTGTTTTGTGCCGTTGTAATTGATTCGTGTAGTCCTCATCCTATTAGGGTCCTTGTACGGTCGATCCAGCGTGTTGGTGATCTACCTCTTGGTTGACGTCCTTCTATCTTGCCTTCCACAATTATCTTCTCCATGGCGTCGGTTCTTCTTGCAATATGTCCAAGATATTTATGTCAGATACTGCTGGTTTATTATTTGGGATAGCCTAGTTGTGATCTCCAACTCTTCTATTATGGATGCATTGGTGCGGCGCGCTGTCCAAGGTATGTGAAGAAAACTTCTATAGCACCACATTTCAAAAGCGCTTATCCTTTTTTCGTCAGCCGCCTTGATTGTCCATGTTTCTGATGCATACATTGCAATGGGAAAGGCCAAGGATCGCACTAATTTCAGTTTGGTGTTAACTGTTATGGCTGTTGTTGTCCTAACGTTAAAATTAACATTATTGCAACTGAGACGTTGCGTTGGTGTATTTTAACAACTTATCAATGGTTGCCGTCCTCCAAGGGGGAGATTAATTTATATTTTATAATCCAACTAGCTGGAAAGCCCGTCCACGGACGGGCAGCTAGACGATAGATCTCTTTTTTAACAGTTTAATTAAAAAGTTCCTAGCTAACCTAAGATCGACCGGTGTATCTCTATTTTAACGATCTAAATAAAAACAACATTGTTTCTTAATATTGCCAATTTTAATTTTTTGTCTTCGGGTACGTAACCCAATACTAAACAAATCGTACTTATTAATTTAAAAAAAAAACACTCGGGGACCGTCATCTTCAAAAAAAAATTTGCATTGACTCGATAATATATTATTTATACATAATTAAAAAATAAAAAGAAAAAAAAATAAAAACTAAAAAATAGTTTTTTCTATTAAATTTTTTATTTTTAAATAAACATTTACTTGAAGAAAAATACAATAAACGAATATAATTTAAGTTTTGATAACTACCTATTGTTCAAAACTATTTCATTTTACGATTATATTAACCCTTTTTATAGGGGTAATATTAATCCAGTCATTTAAAACCGCATATCCATCCATTATCAAAGAAACTTGTGGATAATTTAAGTTAAGCAGATTATCCGTCAATTTGAAGATTATCGGATTAAATCACTATAAAGGAAAAACAATTTTAATAAATTAGTATAAAACAATATTGAAAAGAAGACAATTTAGTGAAAACATAATGAACATGTCGATCAGAAACAACATTCCAAGAATACCCAGAGAAGTACAAAAGTGCGGTATTTGTTGGGACACAATGGAGGAAAAACATAAAATAGCGTATCCTGAAGAGTGCGAGAACCATGTGTTTTGCTTCGAATGTTTGCAATCCTGGTCGAGAAAAAATCCTAGTTGTCCATTAGATCGCAAACCTTTCCAAAAAATGTATGTTTACAACTACGAGAAAAATTCCAAAACGACAGTATTTTGTATGCGTCCAAGAATGTTAGGTAGATGAAAGAGGAAAATCAGAATTTGGACAACGGTTCTACATTTTATTTAAAAGCCAAGAAAAAGTTATACGAAAGTGCTAAAGAAAATGAAAATTATATTAATAGTAACAAAAATTAAAACATTTATTTAATTGCTCAAGGGCTAAAATATATTTATAAATAAAGCTAATAACAATAATAGGTATATTTATTTACACTACTTTTTTTTTTAGGTTATTTATGTCAACACTTGCAAGTTAAAACTGGAACTGTCTTCACGGCAGATTGTTCTGCTATTTATAGCGAGATGCATATTTCTGGAAACTTCCCAACCTTCCAGAAATTTCTATCAAGTTTTATAGATTTCTGGAACAATCTAGATTGCAAACTCAGCAGTATTTAAACAATAACAACATGTTATCATTGTGAATCATCACTGATGAGTGATCCATCATACATAAATCATCAACCATAATTAATCATTATTGTTTCGTAATAATATATTTACTTTTGTAGATACAACGATAATATCATAGAAAAGAGAAAGATCTAGGTACTACTTTATTAATTCGGTGCACTCTTCGCACACTAAAATTCTTTTCCTGAATGAATCCAGGGGTCTTAGTTCCTGTTCTAGATTGAAAGAACAGTAGTAACCAATAAAAATGTTAATGGAGCAACACGGAGCGCTACAATTTCGATCGGTAGGTAGCAGCGATGGGCAGAAATTTTTTTGCTCCCTCCGTAATTGGTACCGGAATCGGTTGGTACATGGAAATCCCGGCTCTACAGATGACACTAACGTCATCATGAATGAACCAGCAGGTGCAAGAACTCAATCAAGAATAAGGAACATTGCCAAAAATGTACATAGTTTCTTATGTTTATGTTTTCCTCATCCTCATCGTCATCTAGGAGGATATCAGGTGTTATTTGCGGCAAAGGCAGATTTTAATTGTTTTTCTGCAATATGGTTGATGGATCAACGCTTTTGTCAGATTGTAGAATTTTAAGTTTAGTAAACAGGTTAGAAACGATTTAGACCATTTTGGATTCATAATTCGAAAGCCCCTGGCTGGCAAATTTTGTCAGCCGATTTCCACTCCCTATAGTGAAGTCTCACAAAATTTTGTAACTTCTAAAATAAATTAGGTCAAATCGTCACTAGCTCCCGAACTGATATATCGTCGTACTAGACGTGAATAGAGCTAAGCCACATTTGCTATTTAGAGATATAATTAGCAAAAAGAGTTTTAAATTGATATCTAAAACAATGTTTACATCTAAATTGTTTATTTGCCGATTTAATAAAAATAAAATATTCTTCATGGTTTTTTGATTGATGGGATGTAGATAATTCAATTTGCCAATTTTTGTGGCTTAGATCTCTTCACGTCTAATACGACGATATATTTATCAAAATGTGTTAAAATAAGCACTAAAAAAGCTTAAAAATAAATCTAAGCATAAAAGTATCAAAATCAGCATATAACCATAAAAAAATAGCACCAAATGTCTTACTTTTATCAAATTCATGGACATTTATAACAATTACAGGTCTGCTATTAATATTTATGTATAGCAAATTTTATAGAAATCCGTACTCTGGTTATAACCTTTTCAGCGACTTCTCCCCTCTTTGTTTCGTTTATTGCTTTAACAACAAAATCTTCCGAGATTTCTTTATCTACTTTTTTCCATTTTGTTTCATTTTCATGCTCAGTAGTAAAGTATTTAGGGAGTTGCCGACCAATCTTCCACCTTGCAAACAGATTGTGGGGTTTCGGTGTAGTACATAAATCCACCAAAGGTGAAACTTTGGTTCATTAAAAAACCAAAATCCAATAGCACTGATAGCACCAACAATAAACTCGACTGGAAAACAAAACAATTCCTCCTTCCCTTATGGGGCATCCAGAATTCTCTTCCACACGTTGGGAAAAGATCAACCAGCTTTTATTTACCGTAGATGTCCAGTAGATGTTACTCTAGCTGAAGATGGTGCGGAATCAAGGGTCATAAGTTCCGGAAAAAGGTAACAAGAAAACAAAAAAAATCCCTGCAAGAAGTATGCTGCCAAACGGCAGTTGCAACCGAAAACAGCAAAAAGTCGTAGCTACTTGCCTCAATTATTATCCTTCGGAGTAACATAATTAAGAACAAACAGCATAAGGGGCTGTCCATTAATTACGTAAAGACGATTTTTGTAATTTTTGACCCCCTCCACCCCTCATATAAGGGCACGTAAGATTTTGGTACCCCCCCGTCCCGTCACATCTTACGTAAGGATTATTAAACAAAAAAAATGTTAAGCCCTCCCTCTTCTTCGCTTATATTTATAAATATGAATAACAAGAATATTGTTATTATACAAAAATTACAAAAATTTAAATTACATTTTATGTTTATATAAATAAAAGTTAATAAAGATTAATTAATTATATAAAAAAGTTAATACAAAAAATCGGTAATCCCTTAATATCCAGGTAAAAAAAACTGATTTAATTTAAAAAATGTATTTTACGAAACTTACGTAAGAAATACGTTGGACCCTACCCTCCCCCCACGTAAGGATCCGTAAGATTTCTGATACCTCCCCCCCTCCCCCTAAACCCTTAATTAATGAATGGACGGCCCCTAAGCTAATTGTTGAACCAAAATAAATTTAATTATTAAAATTAAATATTTAACATTGTTAAACATATTTAACGTTGGAAAAATTTGCGAGCGAAGATAAAAGCTATCGGTCGATAAGCTCGTATTAGGTTGGTTCCATATAAATTAATTTGCCGTTACAAATTATTTAAAATAATTATACGGCAACTCGAAAACAAATACGAGATTCTCACTCAGCACAAAAAGAACAGATCGAGCAAGTAAAAAGAATATCATAAAAATTAGGTGTCTCCCTACAAGCTTCATTTCAAAAGTAATAAAACTTACTCCAAAAATTGACGAGCACATGAAAATCACTCTCACACTTTCAAGAGTTCACATTGCGTTTACAAAACGCAAACTCCACCCCCCACCCCAATCAGACTTTAGACAGGGGTGTACTCAGTAAACAAAACAAATTGCAAAACTTTGTTATAACATGAGTCCCATTTATTTTAGTTAGTTGAGCGTTTATTGTATGTATATTTTAAAAATTTTTACAAAAAAACTAATCGAATGTTTAGATTTAGTTGGAACTGTAACTAGTACATAAGTATTCCAAGATACTTTCTAATTACAATAACCAAGGTCTAAAAATTCATTAAAATTTTAACCAATCCTGCCAAGTCTCTATGCAAAATCGGAGCAACTTATAAAATTGAAAATCACAAAATAATAAAACAAATTTATTTAAAATTATGAAAACTTCACAAACTACTTTTCTGTAGTTATTTTACCTTTTTGTTTGTTAATTTCGAAACCTGCTGGAATGGCTCCAGTTTCATGTAATAATGCTTGCTTCTCAGCAAAATAATTTTTGTACCATTCAATATGTTCTTTCTTACTTTCTACACTTAAATAATAATTTTTGGATAAACCAACACAAACCAATTCCATAAAATGGCGTATTGGCCCTTTTGGTGGACACCAAGATTCAAGATGTTTTTCTAAAAATATATGTTCGGCAAAACTAACGTTTTTTTCTTCACCGATACCTATAATTTAAAGATGTCATGAATAAAAGTAAAAAAAGTTTTATGACCACAAACCCTGTTCGTTGTCAATAGGAAATTGCCAAATTTTGCCTTGTTCGGTCCATAAAATCATTTGTTGGAAGTAATTGCTAGGAGGATGAGTGATTGCAACTTTTAATTCATTTTCATGTAATTTCTTGTAAGTTTTGTTCATTTCTTTTTTGGTCCAACTAGCAATTTCTTTTTGTTCTGGGAAAATGCCCAGCCGTTCTCCACCAAATAAGTCCACATGTTCACTCTCACTAAAAATTTAGGTGAACAAAAATTATATAAATAAGAAAACATCTTTAACTTACCTATATGCCGTCACTGGTCTTCTTTGCAGAGGTCTTGAACTTCTACCGCTCTTCTTTACATTTGTTTTTGAATTATCAGTAAAAGCAAGCAATCGATGGACTTGGTGTGCCCTAGACACTTCGGTATGTTTTACCTCCCTGTCAATAGTCATATCCTTGAAGATATCTCTAAAATAATAACAGTAAATAGAAGCAAAATTTGAGTAATTACGAGTAATTACGATAAAGATGTAACCGATTCAGTTTTGTTGTCTCGGTTTAATAACTTCTGTAATAATTCAGATTGTACTTTCAATTTATCATCGTTTAATGTCTCTGCAACGTTTAATGCAGCATCGCTAATTTTCTTCTCAAACGCTTCGCTTTCTTTAGCCAATGCTGCTTTAGCTTGTTTACCAATTTCTCTGTGATTCTTTGCCTTAGCCAAATCTAGTTTTGGCATATCACTAGAAGTGTTACTGCGATTCTAAAACTAACCGTTAGCAGAAATCAATAAATTAGAATCGTCAAACCTCCAACATGTTGCTTAGAAGCAAATCCAGTTTCTGTCGAACATCCGCACTTTTATTTTTCTTCTGTTCGTCTTCACTCGACGAAGAGCTTGAACTCGAACTTGAACTACTTGTAGGCTTTCTTTTAAGTTTATCTTTATTATCATCGCTAGAAGAACTAAATGCTCGCAACGTCGAAGAATTGGTTCGAATTCCACCGCCGAGGTTCCTAAAACATAAAATTTTGTAATAAATCGAAAATTGTGGTTATTTTACTCAAAGTGAGAAATAAAATAGAACTGATTATGAACTATTTACCGTAAATTAGAAGTAAATCTTATCATCTTAACTGTAATTAAATTATATTTGGTAACTTCTCGATTCTACGTCCAAGTAAGTGAGGTTAGGTACTTCTAATTGCTAATGAACACACTTGCTTTTTTATATACACGGTGCAGCCAATTTTTATTACTTCCTTTACGAATTATTATTATTACTGGATACATCAAATTTTAATTCATGACTGGCTCAAAATTATTATAGTAGTTTTATGAGTATTTTTGTGAGTAAGACAAGAACAGACATACTAATTGCAAAGTCAGAATATTCACACAGTGGCAACCAAACTTTTTTCGTCTAAATCCTCAGTATAAAACAGCGATTTGATTTCTTAATGTTTACAAATGACTCTTACAATTTACTTAAAAAAAATTTTCCCACAGCATCGCAATGCGCAACAGCCCACAGATCTTTCCCAGGTTTTGATCATGATACAATGATAAGAAGATTTGAACCGCGGTTACCCGCTTCCCCAGTGGGGCAACAACTCTGACCTTGTATGCATACTCGGTACAGGTGCCCCAAGTATCTTTTTAAACTTTTACCTTTGCTTGCTATGTTTTTTCGGTTTCTCACTTTCCTTTACTTCTGGTTCAATTTAATTAACATTTTCCATTATTTTTGTCGTGTCATTTTCCAAATTTTCATTTGACTTTTCGATTTTTTCATCAACATTTTCCTTTATAATCAAATATTGTATTTTCAAATTTTTTTTGTTTTTCAATTTTTCTGTTTTCTTTGTTAATCAAATTTTCGATCTCTGGTTCACTTGCATTTTTAATAATTTATTATTGTTTCTTCTTTGGCTTTATCAGAATTCTTTGTTTTCTTCCTGCTACCCACTTCCAAAATTGTTTTTCGTTTTATCCATTCTTTCAAATTTTTACTTTCCGAACTCCTTAGTAATTACTTTCCGAACTCCTTAGTAATCTGAAATTGAAAAATAAATTGTCCCCCATTTTTTTTGAAATTTTTATGTTTTGGAATTTCCTTAAACCATTGCTATTATTTTTGAAAAATGTCCGTATGTGTGTGTGTATGTGGTCAAATTTTGTGTGTGCTCTACCTCAAAAAGTAGAAGAAATTTTTTAGCAAAATTTCGTTTTTAGTACATATATATTGAGACTAATTAGATTTTGGTTAAAATCGGTACACGAAAACGCAAAAAAAATAATATTTTGTAAATTACAAAAAAAAATTTTTTTCTTTTTTTTAAATTTTGTTTTTTTATTAAATTCTTCTCTATAATAATATTGAAAAAGTATCCTAATCTATAAAATCCCAGCACGCTGCTGCTGCTCCTGCGTGCCATTTTTTGGTAAAAAAAGAAACACTCTGATTGGTCTTTTTTTTTACCAACTGAAAACTATATTAAAGTAAAGTTAGGACTAAAAATATTTAAAAAAGAAAATAATGAAGAAAAAAAACAATTAAAATTTAGTAATCATATATATTGCGATGATATTTCATCATATATACAGTAGAACCCCGATTATCCGTGCGCGCATTATCCGTGAAGCGGTTTATCCGTTGGCGCGTTATACTTTGATTACCGTGCGCGGATTATCCGTGAGGCGGTTTTAAGGCATCTTTTTGTGTTATACATAATATGAAATTCCGCTGAATTTATTGTTTTGTACAAATGACTTGTACAAATCTACTTTAAGTGTCAATTCGTCTAAATTTCCTGCTTATCTACTTTATTTAATTTAAGTAAAAGTCAAAAAACAAACAAAATTATCTGCTTTTTTTAAATAGAACTTTTAAATTAATATGTTTCTTGTTCGTAATCTACGATATAATAAGTATATTTTGTAATATTAACAAAAAACGTCAATTATTATTATCCGTGTTTTTCAATTATCCGTGCTGAGCCCGGTCCCAGTCGACCCGGATAATCGAGGTTCTACTTATTGCGATTATATTTAAGGGCCAATAAAGTTTGAAAGTAAACCATCAAGGGAAAACAGTTAAAAAAATTTTGAATTTAATAATTTAAACAAACCAAAATTAAAATGAAGGATGTAAAAAAAAGACAAGAAAAATTAATTTATTGTGAGCTATCAAAGAATTGTAAAATTGACTAATTAAAAATTTGAATATAATTGTAAATATTATTTAATACAACAAAATAAAGGTACCCCGTCAAAACAGCCCCAGCCAAAAGAGCTTCGACACCAGAGCCCCGTTAAGACAACTCCGGCAAAATAGCCCAATAACAAAACAGCTCCGACTCAATAGCCCGATGAGATCTCACGCTGGAGGAGGGGGGTCTCGGTAAATATCACGTAAAATTTTTTCATAAGAAACTGTTAAATTGCGAGAGAACTGGGTTGTAAGACAAATCAAGGGGGGGGGGGGGTCGAAAAACCTAGTAAATCGCCTCATGTAATTAATGGACGTCCCCTAAGGGTTTGGGGGAAGGGGGGTGTCGGAAATCTTATGGATCGTTCATATTTTTTAGTGTTTATATATTTTAGTTTTTTTACGAGAAATCTCGCATAATTTAACTTTATAAATAAATGTTTTTGCAGTAAATTTCGTTTTTATTATCATTAACAAAATTGTATTAGTATATTTTGAGAAGCTACTTTTAGTCCGGGCTGTCTAAGGCTATTATATCGGGGCTACTATGTCGTAGAGAGCTATTTTAGCATGGGCTATTATGTCTCAGGCTATTATGTCGGGGATAATTTTTTTAATGGCTATTGTACGAAAATACGGAAAGCCAGATTATTTTATTACCATGACGTGCAACCCAAAATGGCAGGAAATATTAAATAACTTGGAACCTGGCCAATCTGCAGAATTTCTACCAGACTTAGTGGCTCGAGTATTCAAGTTGAAATTGGATGAACTGATAAGAGACATAACAAAAAAACATGTACTTGGAACGCCAACAGCAATTGTACATGTAATTGAATTTCAAAAACTTAGTTTGCCCCATGCCCATATTTTGTTAATTGTCAAAGAAGAAGATAAGCCCAGGGATTCTAATACCATCGATAAAGTTATTTCAGCAGAAATCCCCAATGTTACAACTTTCCCAAGGTTACATGCAATTGTTACGAAACATATGGTTCATGGACCGTGTTGAGCGGAAAACTTAAATTCCCCTTGTATGGTTGACAGAAAATGTTCGAAGGAATTTCCTAAAGATTTCCAAGAAGAAACATTGGCAAATTCAGGCGGGTATCCTAAATATGGCCGCCGAAACAATGGCAGCGAAATGATTGCCAATGGAAAGAGAATTAATAATTCCTGGATTGTTCCATATAATCCATATTTAAGTATGAAATTTAATTGCCATATTAATGTTGAAAGTTGTGCCTCCGTCAAAAGTGTGAAATATCTTATCAAATATGTGTACAAAAGACATGATCGTGCTAATATTACAATTGAAGAACACAACACTTTACATCATGATGAACTTCACACTTTTTTGGATTCCAGGTACGTTAGAGCTCCCGAGGCTGCATGGAGATTCTTTACGTTAAAAATGCACGGCCAATCTCATGTTATCGTGCGACTTCAAGTTCATCTTCCTAATGAACAAAGCGTATATTTCACCGAAGACAATATGGACGCCGTTGCAGAAAGGGAAGCCACACGCGATACTAACCTGACTGCATGGCTTACATTAAATCAGGAAGATGGAAATGCTCGAAAGCATTTGTATATCGACATTCCACAACATTATGTATTTGACGAGAAAAACCGTAAGTGGAAGCTTCGACAAAGGGGTAAGAAAAAAACGATTGGGCGTATGTACACCGTAAGTTTGATCTGAAGATGTGAAGATAAAAATAGTTGATGGTAAAGAACAAGGGAAATTGATTCAGGGTTCACAAGCAGTGCACACAAAAAATATCGTGTACAAGGAAGTGCTAACGCACTAGGCAGGCAGGGCTCAAGATTTTATTCGCTACAATAATTTATTTTTAATTAACAAATAAAACAAATTAAAATTAATAAGTACGATTAAACTTGACAATATTTGGAAACAATATGTTGTTTTTATGTAGATTTTAGATCCTTAAAATAGAGATACACCGGTCTATCTTAGGTTAGCGTTACGAATATTTTTAATTACTACCGCTAAACAGGAGATCCACCGTCTAGATGCCCGTCCGTGGACGGGCTTTCCAGCTAGTATATAATAACTCTCCTTCGGCAGTCGGGTAGAATGCCAGAACGCTACTGCTACAGCGTGTCATATTTTTGGTTAGAAAAAATCCAGACTTGATTAATAAGAAGAAAAACACAGAAGCTAAATGGAAAAACAAAGAGAAAAAGGAAGTAACAACAAATAGTAAAGATATATTGCCAGTCAAAGATATAAGATCAAGATGAAGAAAAAATTGATGAGAAGAGAAACGCCGAAGAGAAATATAAAAAGAGAAAGAAGAAGTAACGCTAATTAGTGAAGAGATAAATACCGCCAGTCAAAAATATAAGAAGATAGTAAAAACAGAGGAGAACAAGCAAAGAAATTAAATAAGATAATAGAAATAGGGAGAACTTTTTCAACGAACTATAAATTTGTACATAAATAAATCCATTAACCATATACATTTTATAACTACTAATACCACGGTGCTACACATCAATCGAGATCCTAACTAATCAAGTTACACATTATAGGAGTTTCACGGTATTAATTTTTTAATTGAGACCGTTAAAAGAGAGATCCACCGGTCGAACTACATATATACTATAAAAATTATAAGCAGAGAAGCTGATTCTTCTACAGCGTCTCATTATTTTTTTTTTTTAAACCTAAGAGGAAGAAAATCTACGGTACAAAATTGAAGATGTATCAACATCTTAACGGATAACCAGATAAGTGTATAAGCGGATAATCGGATAAAATTTTTAGGTAATAAAGCACAAGGAAAAGTGATTCAAGGTTCGCAAGCATTGTATAATACATTGTGTACAAGAAAGTACTAACGCACTAGGCAGTGTTAAAGATTTTATTTGCTACAATAATCTTTTTTTAATAAATTAACAAATAAATAGAAATAAAAATAATAAGTACGATTTGTTTAGTAATTGGGTTATGTACCTTTAGTTACACGAAATGCGGAGACGTTTTAACGCAAGGACCAACAATTAAAATTGGTAATATTAAGAAACAATGTTTTTATTTACATATAGTCAAAAAAGAGTCAAAGCTGATGCTATTATTCTAAAAAACTACCTTTAAACTTCAAAGAAGATCCTTGATCAGAAAATTATTTTCAAACCATTTTTTCTGCCCCTGCAGACACTTGACAATTGACTTTTGATCCTCAAAACATTTATCCAAAAATAGTAGAAGAAAGTCACACCAATAAATATTAATATTACTTAATATTATCTCAGATAAGGGGGCGTCCATTAATTACGTGAAGCGTTTAGGGGGGGACGGGGTCGAGCCAAATTTCATCAAGGCCCACGTGGAGGCGAGGGGGAGGTCTCGGCAAATATAACGTAAATAAAAATAATTAAGCAAACTATGCTTTTTTAATAAATCCAACGCAATCAAGCACAGATTAACGTATTTACACTAAAAATACGCATTTTAAAAAATCTCACATGAGATTAGAGAGGGGGGTCGAGCCAAATCTCACGATAACTCACCAAGGGGGCGGGGGGTCTAAAAATCGCCAAAATCACCTCACGTAATTAATGGGCGCCCCCTAACAGACAATGTGATATAACTTGCAAGTTATATATTATTTAGTTATTACATTTTCATATCTTGGTCACTGATATTTAATATATTTTGCGTTCGTTTCCACAATTTTTCTCCATTTTTTGCACTATATGCTACTTTGGACATATATGACTTTTTGCAATGAACAAAATATTTGCCAGTTTCATTAGCAACTCTATCAGATGTTGCCAAATAAACTATAGTTTGGGATCCTTCCTCACAAGTTTTAAAAAAAAATTTATTGATTATGTTTAGAGGAATACTTAGAAATCTGGGAGAGGCATCCCATATATCGGAACGAATAAAACCAGGATGAAGACAGTTTACAGTTATATTGCTGTCTTTAAGACGTCTTGCCAATTCCCTTGTGAAACAAATGTTGGCCAATTTTGAGTTGAAGTAATTCCACTGTGGAAAAAATAAACCATCAGTATTATTTAAACTTTTTGCATCTATTGAACCTAAGAAGTGTGCAATAGAAGAAACAACTACGATTCGACTGGGTGCAGACTGTTTCAATAGATCTAAAACAATTATTTCATTAGAATTAAATTCTGTTAACTTGAAAACTTACCAATGAGAAGATTAGTTAGCAGAAATGGACCGAAGTGATTAGTTGCCATTGTCACTTCAAGTCCATCAGCATTCTGAACGTTTTCTGTTAAACAAATTCCTGCGTTGTGAATTAGTACATGCAATTTAGATTCAGTCGAATTAATATCTTCAGCAAAATCGCGAATTGATTTTTGTGATGACAAATCGATATTTTTCAGTAAAACATTTTGATTTTTTGTTTCTTCTATTATTTCATCTGCAAAGAAAAATAAAAATTTTACAAATTTTAGATTTTGACTTTGATTTGTTACAATAATGTAAATTTTGACGTGAATACGTCTATAAAATCGGTAACATGTTCAAAAATTAAAAAAAAAAATGTAACGAAAAATGTGTGTGTGTGTGTACAAAAAGTACTCCCTACAGGTTTAAAAATTTAAAACAAATATATAACGAAAAACGTGTGTGTGTTTGTGTACAACCTGTGGTTGTACCCTTTGGTGGTTCCCAACCTTTTCAATACTGTTCCCCCTGTGACCTGTTAGGAAAATTGAAATGACCCCCACTACCCCCACCCCTTTAAATATTATTACTAATACAAATCATGCAAGCAAATATAAATATCTTTACTTTTACCCCCGCGGGGGTAATTACCCCCAGGTTGGGAACCACTGCCCTACATGTTCAAAAATTTAAAAAAAATATGTAACCAAACATTTCAAAGCATGTTGACTTGTTGATTTGTTTTCTTAAGCCCGTTTGAGACAATGTCTAATTTTTTGTATTTTTCACACGAAAATTTTCTAAAATGGTAGTTAACCAATAAAAAAAGTCACATGGATACCCACACGCGCTTTCCATTGGTTAGTTACCATTTAGTGCTAGATTTTATACAAAATCGAATGCTGTTTGCAATGATGGATAAAGTTTGGGCAAATTTTTTAGAAAATTTTCGTGTGAAAAATACAAAAAATTAGACATCGTCTCAAATGGGATTTATATAAAAACTAGCTAGGCGGCGGATTTTAATTAATAAATTATTAATTATTAATTTTTATTAAAAAATTCCTTCATCTACACTGCTTGCGAACCTTGAATTAATTTCCCTTGTTCATTTCTATCAACTATTTTTATCTTCAGATCGCCGTACTCTTACACATTGCTTCATAAAGTGGACCGTGGTTAAACACAGGTTCATGCAGATATATTCCTACCTTTTCTAACATCAGTCCTTGAACCTTGCTGATGTTCATTAAAAAGGCAAGTTTAATTGGAAACTGTCGCCTGCGCCGTTTTAAAACAAAAAGCAAGTCTGTTCTTGTTGAGGCTAAATCTATGCTAAATTGATTGCTAAATATGCTAAATAGAAATAGAAAATATGATTCAACATAAAATATCCGATTATCCGCTTATACACTTATCCGATTAAGCGGTTATTCATTAAGACGTTGATACATCATCAATTTTGTATCATACATTTTCTCTGTTTTCGGATTTTTTTTAACAAAAAAAATGACACGCTGTAGGAAAAGCAGCTTCCCTGATTTTTAAAATTTATATATATAAAAGCTTGAAGGTGGTAGTAGTCTGATGCTTAAATGTGACGACGACTAAGCAGAGAACCCTGAACTGTATTCTAGCTGTCCTCCCTCGGCGAGCAATAGCAAACCACCGAGGTAATCTGTCTTAAAAACCCTTCATAAAATGAAGTGGTTAGCCAGAACCCACCCTGGGTTATAGCGCTACTCTGTAATATACAGCTTCACCGGTGGATCTCTTTTTTAACGGCAACTCTATTGATGTGTAACTTGATTCGTTGGGATCTCGATTGATGTGTAGCATCGTGGTATTGGTAGTTATAAAATTTATATGACTAATGGATTTATTTCTGTACAAAACTGTAGTTCGTTGAAGAAGTTCTCTCTATTTCTATTATTTTATTTAATTTCTTTGTTTTGTTCTTTGTTCTTTTCCTTTTTCCAATTCTTTTCTCGTTTTTCTTCTCATTAATCATGTCTTCATCTTCATCTTATATCTTTGATTGGCGGTACTTCTTCACTAATTGCCGTTCTTCTTTTTTTTTATATTTCTTTCGTCGTTTCTCTTCTCATCAATTTAGTGTTCATCTTATATCTTTGACTGAAGATGGATCTTCACTAATTACTGTAACTTCCTCTTCCTCTTTGTTTTTTCATTTCTTTTTTTTTCTAACCAAAAATATGAGACGCTGTAGAGCAGCGTTTTGACTTTTTACCCGACTGCCGAAGAGTGGTTATAATATGGTTTAATTGTTTTTATTATAACGTAATTATTCATTATTTTCTTTTTTAAATATTTTTAGTCCCAATTTTACGTTAATATATTTTTCGGTTGGTAAAACATATCGACCAATCAGAGTGTTTCTTTTTTCACCAAAAAATGACACGCTGCAGCAAGAGCAGAAGCAGGAGCAGCATGATGGGATTTTATGTATTAGCATGTTCAGTTAACTCATTCAGTTATGATTACTATGATTACTATAATATGATTACTAAATTTTAATTGTTTTTTCTTATACCAGAATTAATCTTTATTTTATTTTTCAAATATTTTTAGTCTCAATCTTAGTTTAATATATTTCTCGTACCCATATACAGGGTGACCCAGACCACCCGTATCAATACTTTTTTTTCAAAAACGGTAAGTCGTAGAGAGTTGGCCTAAAAAAATTTATTACTAAAGCCCTAATGACAAATCTAATGGTGATATTATTATTTCCGGGAAAAGTCGGCATCCAGAGTAGTTTGCTCCAGAAAGTCCAGAAATCCAGAATTTTAAATGGCACCATATATCTAAAGTGGTATCGTTGGAAAGCTCCTTAAAAAATAAGCAAGTTTTGTAGGAAAATTTTTTTTATTACACCCACCCCTTTTAAGTTATATTCGACTTAATTTATTAAGTTATTATTTTGATTATTTTGACTTTATTTTAAAAATGGGTATTCAAAATCTAGGTATCGGGTTAGACAATAATTAGACAATAAACCAGAAGAGCTCAACAGTGTTTAGAAATAAATGGAAGACATTTGGAACACTTGTGACATTGCTCTAACGCGGTAGCTGGATTTCAAGTGCTTACTTTTTAAAGTTAAGTTCGTTATAAGAAATTGAAATTTAATAATTTCAAGTGAATATAACTTAAAAGGGGTGGGAGTAATAAAAAAATTTTTCTTACAAAACTTGCTTATTTTTTAAAGAGGTTTCCAACGCTACCACTTTCGACATATGGTGCCATTTAAAATTCTGGATTTCTGGACTTTCTGGAGCCAACTACTCTGGATGCCGACTTTTCCCGGAAATAATAATATCACCAATAGATTCGTCATTAGGGCTTTTGTAATAAATTTTTTTAGCCCAACCCTCTACGACTTACCGTTTTTGAAAAAAAGTACTGATACGGGTGGTCTGGGTCACCCTGTATATGTACATATTACGTCATATCCCCACCCTCCCCGACACTGCGGGTTGTGACAGAAAGTTTTCAAATGTTAAAATCTACAAATTTTAATATATCACAATGTTGTACTAAAAATTTGCCTCAAAAAATCTAATTCCGGTGGACTAATAATGGGTATTTTTTATTACCGAACTACGTTGTGTATTTTGAAAATACGTAATTACTATTATATAACTATTTCGCTTAATATGTAAACATTATAATATATCTCTACATATGGTATATACCAGGGCTGTATCCCGGACTTTTGTTGGGGGGGGGGGACAATAATTAAATAGTGTGTTTACTTCCAGGATTAAGCGCCGCAGGAAAATTTTTTTGAAATTTTCAAGGTCAAGCGCTCTAATGCAAAGTTAGAAAATCGCGATAATAAAATATTTTTTAAAAATATTTTATTGTTTAAAAATTCTTTGATTTGTCAAAAAAATTGTTTAAAAGTTTTTTATTATATTTTGTATTCTAGGATTTTATTTCGCAATTTATTTCGGGGGGGGGGGGGGGTGAACCCCCAAAACCCCCCCCAGATACGGCCCTGGTATATACACATCATAACATTTATTCACGATTTTTTCATTCCCGGTCACACAAATTAGGAATTTAATATTTTAATGTATTATAATTCCAAGATAATCAAGTCACCGGTAATGCAATATTTTACGTAAAGATTTCTTGCTCATCCTTTAACTTTTTACTTGTTGCCAGTATTTTTAAATTTGTGATTAACCAAACAAACGTGGGAATTTATTTCTTTTTATTCATGGAATTTATGGACCATGAAATAAAACAATATTTTAATTATTTCACTAACTTTCAAAATCAACGGGCATTTACATACCAATAAAAAAGTGTATACCTGGTGCTGAATGAGTTAGCCGAACATAGGAAATTAACATGTAAAAACTTATTTATGCAAATTCCTGCTTCCCCAATTATTTTAGAGAAAAAATGAAAGACATAAAATTAATGCAGAAATATAAACTACAAATGATAAGACCATTAGATTTCAAATTTAAAAAATTTTCATTTATCGCACTGGCCATGTAATAAATTCAATTTAATTTATATTTTCCAAAATAATTGCCATGGAAACTTTCATGGCAAGTCCGATAAATGAAACTTTTAACAATTTCAAAAGCATTTTGTGGTTCTTTAAGTAAAAGTTAGATGAAATCTAATGCTCTTATCATTCGTAGTTTATATTTCTGCATTATTTTTGTGTCATTCATTTTTGCTCTAAAATAATTAGGGAAGCAGGAATTTGCATATTTTTTTCTGATTTTTGCGATTTAGGTTTGAGTCTCAATTTAAATAAATTATTTATTTTCTAGTGAGTACGTTTTTAATTTATTAAATATTTGAATTTGCCCAAGATTGGACAAGGTTGGATTGCTTTTGAAGAAGTTTGAATTTTGGATGATTTGGAAGATTTAAAGATAATATAATATTCAGATCATTTGGAAAATAATGTATTATAATAGATTTAAAAATTAAAATAATGACATTGAAATTTAAATTTCGACGGTGAATAAATCGACATTAACCATATCAACATTTTATAACTAAGATGAACTAGAGTTCATCGCCTACTGATGCCATATAGCATGGTGAAAACGCTTGGGATACTTTACACTTACAGTGTATTTTATTTGTGATAACTTAAAAACATTTTAGGTCTAAAAAGTGTTTGTGCCTTTTTTGGGTTTTCTAAAATATTGATATGACGAATAAATTGGTTATCGTCAAAGTGTTTTTTCATTATTTTATATAAATTCCAAAAATTTTTCTTAGAAGAAATGGCACAGATCAATAAACTCCTGGTCTAGGTACATCATTCTTGATTTAATTCTATTGGAATTAGGCCATCTTAACGGAGGTCAATGTAACAGATATACAATAAACACCTTAGACAAACTAATAATAAAATAAAGAGTTCTTCTTCTTCCTTTCAAGGTATAACCTGTGTTTGCCTGTTTCGACTTTATAAATCACGCCAACGTTTTCTTGGGCGGCCGATATCTCTTCTCCCCTTCAGATTATACGAGAGAATATTTTTTGAAATTGTATCGTTCTCCATTCTATTGACGTGTTGTTTCAAATTTTTTCTGAACTCCGAGATTTTCTGAAGATCTGTAATGCATCGCGTATATCTTCATTTCTTATTCGCTCCATTCTTTCTTCATTAAAAAAATCACATTAATTACAATGCAATTAGTACTGACGAGACCCACAACAAAATAGGGCAAAACGTTGACAACTACACAGTGTATTGACAAAACAAGTTCAAATTATTAATATTACAGTATATAAATAAACAAATGAATAATATAGTACATTCATTCTTATTTTATATTGTTAAAAAACTAAATAATAAAAATATTAAATGTTTTTAAAAAATGTAATTATTGCTTACATTGAGCTGCCCTTCCAGTTTCCATATTTCTGCAAGCCAAAATCACCCTTGCACCTTTTTGTGCTAGCGCTTTAGCAGTTTCTTTTCCAATTCCACAATTTCCTCCGGTTACTATTACAGTTTTTCCGTTCATGATTATGGGAAAAGCAACTAATAGTAAAAAGTTATGTTGGTAGGTACTTTAAAAAATTAAACGCAGTTGTTTTATAAAAAATTAGATTTTTAATAACTGATGCCGATCAGGTTGCTTATGAACGAAAGATTACTAACGAATAAATCAAGGTGAGCTATTCATCAAATTTATACTTACTAAACTACAAAATTTACTAAATACATTATCGTAGTATGGACTTCGACCGGTTAGACGCACGTGGACGGTTTCATGATCGTTTGAAATAATGGTAAGTTTTATTTTAATTTTTCAATTGCCAGTACGAATCTGATGAGATCAGTGTCGCGGATAACACCGCGAATAAGATCGCAACATGTAATTCGTTAAGGCGTTTTTTTGAATTTAATTGGATTTTTTCTTTCTATTTTTTCATTCGTCATTGATTCCTAAGACGGCCCTGTCTGCCGATGTCTTGCTACGATTTTGTTTATTTAGAATTTTTCATCTACTTTGTAGATTTTTATGACCAATATCTCAACTAATAATTTCTTTTTAAATAAATTTTATCCAAAAATGCAACGAAAGTATGCGTTGCTATCAGACCAGATTGTTTGACGCTAAAAAATAATACTATGCCTCCCAATTCCAACTAATATGTAAAAACCAATTATATTAATTTTATGTCCAATTATCCAATCTAAATTTTGTCATTCATTAATTAATCTACAGATCCAATTTTATTTAAATTTTCAAAATCCAAATTCTATCAAAATTTGCTCCAATATCATCTAAATTTCCGAAAACTTCCGAATAAGATACAAAAATAATTAATTAATTAATTAAATAATAACCAAATTAAAATCTAAATTTTGAAACACAAATTATTGATTTTACGGGATCCTCCCGTAAAAGCATCCGCTCATCTCGACGGACCTCGACGGATTGTAAATTTCGCAATATTTACAAAAAATTAATTACAATATAAATTTAAATACAAAACAATCAAAAAAACAAATTCAGAATCATTAAAATAAAGTCTAGATCTCAAAATTTATTTTACGTAATAAATCAAAATTTATAAAAATGGAAGATTTTGTAACACGACTATATGTACTATATGTAATAGCTTAAAAAATTAAATATATTTTTATAAATTATTATTATTATTTACAGCATTACACTCTACAATAGAACAGAGCTGTCCTTACGGACTTACAAAATCCATTTGTTGAGGTGGATTAATCCTCATAAATACATCTCATTACAGGTCCCGATGCGTTTTAGCTGTTCGCACAATTTCCCTCCATGCCTCGCGATTTTTCACATTTTGTGCCCAGTCTCTCACACCCAACTTTTCTAGGTCTCCTTCCACTCCGTCACTCCATTTCAATCTTGGCCTTCCTCTCACTCTTTCATGTTCTGGCTTCCATGCCATTAATGTTCTTCCAATTTCCTCATAGTTTTCTCTCATTACATGGCCCCAACATCTTATTCTCTGAACCTTTATGAATTTCACTATGTCTTCGCCGGCCATTTCTTCAAGTAATTCAGAGTTATTTCTACTTCGGTATTGTCCATTTATTCGTTTGTGTCCAACTATCGTTCTCAATATTTTCCTTTCAAACACTCTCAAATATTCTTTTTCTCTTTTTGTTAGGCAGATAACTTCAGCTGCATATGTGAGGACCGGTGTTATTAATGTCTTGTATATCTTAATTTTAGTACCTTTAGATATTTGCCTATCTTTTAATAGCTGCTTGTTTGCATGATACGCCCTGTTTGCTGCTTGTATTTTTGCTGTGACTTCCATAGTTCTGTTGTTTCTATTATTAATTTGCACACCCAGATAGTTGAAGTCTTTTACTTGCTGAAATACGGCGCCGTCTATATTCAATTCATTCACTGTGTCATTATTTTCTCTCGTGCACTTCATATACTTTGTCTTGTCCTGATTAATATCCAATCCCATTCTAATTGCTTCATGTTTTATTAGCTTTAGTATCTCTATTAATCTTTTTTTCGTTCTTGATATAATGACTACATCGTCTGCGTATGCTATTATTTGGATTTCCTTATTCATTATGGATCCTGTGCAGCCCGTAGTTCGGATTATCTTCTCAAGTACAATGTTGAATAGGGTCGCCGACAATGCATCTCACCCTGTCTCACACCGCTATTCACTTCAAAGCTGTCTGTGTCACCTTCGTTCGTTCTAACTGTTGCTCTTGCTTCTGCTAGTGTCATCCAAGTCATTCTTATCAATTTATCTGGAATCTTGAATTCCTTCATAATATTTATCAATTGAAATCTCTTGACTTTGTCAAACGCTTGTTTAAAATCCACAAACAGCATATGGATATCCAGATCATATTCATAACTTTTTTCTTGAATCTGTTTAATTGTGTGTAATGCATTCACTGTCGACTTTTCTCTTCTGAAGCCGAACTGATAATTTCCAACTATTTCATCAGTGTATCTAGTAAGACGGTTGTGAATGATTGTCGATAGTATTTTGTACGCGGTGTTTAAGAGCGTGATTCCTCTATAATTGCTACACTCCTCGGCGCTACCTTTCTTTTTTATTGCAATTATTACCCCTTCCTTCCACCTTTGTGGCATCTCTTCTTGCGTCCATATCTGTTTTACCAATTTGGAAATTTCAGATAGCACCGCTTCTCTTCCATTCTTTAGCATTTCTGCTGTAATTTCGTCTGTACCAGGGGATTCACGGTTTTTCAGCTTCTTAATTGCTTCTATTATTTCCTTTCTAGTCGGTTCATCTATTTCATCTGTATGCTGTTTGTCTACTGTCTGATTTTGTTGTATATCCTCATTTTCTTGTGTATTTAGTAGCCTCTTGAAATGATTCTCCCATATTTTTTTAATCTTGTCAGATCTATTTTCCAGAACCCCTTCATCGTTCTTCATTCCTTTGTTTCTTATCTCGTAATTCTTTCTCGTATTCTTGATTTGCTTATAAAACCTTTACATTATTATTAACACTGCTTATCTCGATTTCTTTCATTCTTTCCTCAATCCATTTATTCTTTTTTTGTTTATATAGTCTATTAGCTTCTTTTCTTTTTTTTTTTGTATTCATCTAGGTGTTCTCGTTCATTACTTCTCAACCATTTAACTCTTGCTTTCTTTTTAATTTTATGTATTTCATCACATTCCTCATCAAACCATGCCTTCCATTTTACTCTTTTCTCGTATCCTAGCACTTCTGTGGCACTTGTTCTAATACTATCTCCAATGTTGTCCCATATCATGTCTATGTTATTGTTTTTTTCTTTTTGTTCCATTTCCCTATTCACTCTCCCCTCGTATTCTTCTCTACACACTTCATTGTTAAGTTTCTCTGTTGCTATCCGCTTTCTTGTGTGGTGCCTTATGTCTGTTACCATGGTTTTTTGTTTCACTTCTGCGACTACCAAGAAGTGATCCGTGTCGGCATTGACGCCTCTGTAAGTTCTCACGCCCTTTATTGATGTTGCTCGCCTTTTTGTCACCAGTACGTGGTGTATTTGGTTTCCTTCATCGTTATCGCCGCCAGGCCACATCCAAGTAATCTTGTGTAGTTTTTTATGCTCAAATTTGGTGCTACTGATAACCATATTCAGTGAGGCTGCCAAGCAACATAGTCTAATTTCGTTGTCATTTGTTTTCTTGTGTATTGTGTACTTTCCAGCTACATCCTCAATATGCTTTTCTTTGCCAATTTGTGCATTGAAGTCTCCCGTTATAATTGCGGTGTCGTGTTTTGGTATCATATCATATAGCAATTCCAAATCGTAGTAGAACCGTTCCTTCTCTTCTTCAGTACTTTCTTCTGTCGGTGCGTAAACATTTATTATTGACAGGTTATTTGGCTTCATTGCGATTCTTAAGTATGATAGTCTTCCACCCATTGACTTAAATTGCAGTATTCTTTTCATAAACCTCTTCATTACCAAAAAACCAGTACCCTTACTACCTTGCTTATCTTCCCCAGAGTACAGAAATATAAAATCTTTTCCTCTTATTTCTCCTTCTTTCTTCCATCTAGTTTCCTGTATTGCTGCCAACTCTATTCTATACTTCCGCATTTCTTTAACAACTTCCTTCATTTTTCCAGGTTCAAAAGCGTTCTCATGTTCCACGTCGCTATTCTAATTGTTTCACCCCCCTTGGCATGTTTTTTCATTCCTCTCATACACCTTTTTTTATCCGCTTGATCCATTTCGATTATTTCTGTTCCATGCCCTATCTGTGTATCTTCCCCAGCTGTCCTTTCTGGAGTATCTGTCTGGGTAGGTCCAGATACTCCTCCCCTTAACTGCTTTAGTTTTTTGTAGATTGTTCTTGATTTTTTTTTAGTTTCAGAACATTATAATTTTTGTCCCAAATATACACTTCGTTCTGTTTGATCATCTTTTGATACCCAACCTTTATTTTCTCTCCTTTTCCCATTTCAATTTTAGCCAAGGACCATATTTGGTTTTGTATCTCCTTTTCCTTGCAGGTCATGTCGTTTTCAATATAAGTGCGAGTACCCTTAAGTTTACTTTTATTTTCCATTATTAGTCGCTTCTGTGCATTGTTTTTCAGTTATTCTTCCTATCTTAAAAGCGTCAACCACCTCAACACGTATCTGCATCTTACTATTCAAGTATTCCTCTATTTTTCCTGGGGTTACAATTCCCTCCATTGTTAGATTTTTTATAATTATGTTCTCCTTTCTTTTCTCTTTTTCATGCTTTTCGAGTTGCTCCTCAAGGTAGGTTATTCTTTCATTCTGTTTACTTGCATTCATTGTCAGGTCTCCAATCACCTGTTCCATTTCTTGAACTTTAGCATTCCAATTGATTTCCATCGTATTCAGTTTCTCCTTTATTTCCATGTTTACCCTGTTACCGTGAGTTACGATTTTGGTTAAGCCCGCCATCATTTCCTTCAGTTCATCCATGGTTTCACCTTTTATTTTGGTTTCACTTTTTATTTCTCCTTCCCCTGTCTGTGTCGGTGATTTGGGTGTTTTTTTACTTCGACGGAAAATCTCCTCCTCCTCCGTACTTGTATTTGTTATTTCTCTTCTTCTTTTGAGGTATTCTTTAATCGATGGTACACTGTTTGTCCTTCCTCTAGTTATTTTGTTATTATTCATTTGCTAATGTTTAGTTGAAGTCAGGCAACCAAAGTTGCTCGTTTGAAATCCTTATTTCAATTTGATGGTAAATGTTTAGTGACTCGTGTGATTATTATTTATCCACAGTCAGCGTCAGCACGAGAACCCAGGTCAATCCTTCAAAGAAACTCACACTACTAACAGGAACCCTAAAACAAACGACTTCCGGTATTCTAACCTCAAATACTCATAATTGGTTTTCAATTACTACTTCACTCCTGTGTTTGTTGTCTCCACAATATTTTCTTTGTATATAACACTAGTTCCTCGTACTCCACCTCGCCTTCAAAATTTCTCTCTCTACTTTCTCCAATTTTCAAAAAACAACCAGCTCAAAATCCGTATACACCATGCAGGACCGTACCTAACCTTATTCTGAATTATTACGAGGTTAATATATTATTAACTTTACGGTTAATAAAAAATTAATTATTAATATAAAAGTATTTGTATTTGTTTACTTTTTTTGTGTACTAATGGAGATCAAATTAATAATATTAAAAATAATAATAGAAAAAAATTAAAATTAATAAAACAAAGTATAAGAACAGCTTTTTTTAATGCATTATCATTATCAAGAGATATTAGAGTATTAATATAATAATGTAGATACCAATATGTATTAATGTGTTGTAGCATTTAGTTATTGGTTAATATTTTAAAAGTATAAGTATATATAGTATATACAGTAGCGCTACAACCCACAGTGGGTTTTGGCTAACCACATCATTTTATGAAGGGTTTTCAAGGCAGATTACCTCGGTGGTTTGACATTGCCTGCCGAGAGAGGACGGTCAGAATAAAGTTCTTGCTCTACTCGGGCTCGCACCAGGATTCTCTGCATAGTAGCCAACGCACTTAAGCATCAGACAGTAACCGTCCTCAAAAGTATAAGTACATAGTAAGTACATAATATAGAGAAATAATGGAATATATTTCTAATTGCTATAGAAAACTTAAACGATTTTCATATTTGAATACAAATTCACAAGATTGCTTAGTTTGTGCAATTTTCCCCCTCTTTAGATTAAGTAATTATTTTGGATTGTCTTTTATCATTGCAAGTTGTAGTCATCGGCAAAATAGAAAAATCGACGTTGGCAAAAATGTTAAATTTAGCATTTCCAATTGCTTAGTATGTGTTTCTATTGCTATGCTTCTCTTCTTAGTTTATTCTTCTGCGTTAATAATTATAAATTTACTTTTGATAATCGAATATAATGCAAAAAGTGTAGCACTGCTTGCAGATTTATTCTATGCCTTTAATGCAATGATAATGATAGTGATGTACGTAGTCAAGTTTCGATTAAGGTAAATGTTTCTAATTTATCTTTGGTATTGAAAAATAAAACATCTTCATCTGTTTAGAATAAAAGCATTGAATTCTTGGGCATTCCTATTGGACAATCGCGAAAAATACATAGAACATGCTCTGCTGACGAAGAAATCCACTAGATCCTTACAAAGGAAAAGTTTCAAATATTGTGTTGAAGTAATATGCATACTTTTGATAATGTTTGGAATTAGTTTAATCATGGAAGACGGATTTGTAAAAGTTGTCGATATGCAAAAAATACTCTCCGCAGTAGTGTACACTTTATCCGTGTATCATTGGTCAATTTCGTGCGAATTCGTGAATAAAATTCACGAAAATTGGAACTTTAGACTGAAGGACCTGTTACGCAAACGATTAGCAACAAATTTTAAATTAATAGAAATTCAGTTAACTAATTTTAATCGATTGTATTGTGCGATAGCTGATTGTACGAAAATTACTTGGGTAACTTGGAGTTCTCCAATTTCATTGTGGTTAATTGTATCTTTACCGATATTTATCTTAAATATTTTTTTACTTTTAATTATATCAAGTGACGACCATTTTGGTATAATATATAGTGCAAGAACTGCGTTGTTAATTATACTGCTTGTTCGAACTTTAATTCAAACGGAAAATATACATCATGTGGTAAGTCATATTTTTTTTTTAATTTACCCTATACCGGGTGACCCACCCCATATGATTAAAAAGGACGAATATCGCAGTATTACACACTAGAAATAGAAAAGGTACTAACTTTGCCTGAACAAATCTTCTTACTAACCAGGGGAATCACCTTTGGTAGATTCAAACAGCACTAAAGTGAAGCCAATTCCTGTTTTTATTAAAATGTTATGAGCAATCGCTTTTGAGAAAATAGTATTTAAAAGTTTGAGTGCAATACTTCAGGTAGTTTATGCAACAAAAATTCAAAGGTTTTCTAATTGAGATGCGTACAGGTTCACTTCCTCCTGCTAATAAAATATTTGTTTCTTCAGTATATTGTGCTACAAGCAAACTGAGAAAAGTAACAATTACTGCTGGGAATTGAACCCAGAATCTTCCAATCCACTTGCGGACACCTTAACATCTTATCAGCTAGTGAACCTGTGGATTATTGTTGCATAAACTAACTGAATTATTGCATTTTAAAACTATTAAACGCCCTTTTCTCAGAAACGGAAAATTTTAATCAGTTATTATAATATTTAGAACGATTGAACATTTGTGTGATGTATGAAATTCTTTGTTATTAAATAACTCTTCTTTAAAACAACAACATTGTGTGGTGTTAGTGGAAAACCTTAAGTACGGTAATATTGGGAATTATGTGGAAAAAGCCTTGGGCTACATGGCCACTTCTTGAGTGACCACTAAAATAGTACACACCAAACAAATCTCCGGAAATGTTTAACAGATTCAGATAAAATTTGGTGTGCTGATGTTTGGAGGTATTGCGGCAGAAGTGCCAATATTTTTTTATATACAGGGTTCTTACAGATAATACCTTGACACGTTGACACTATAAACCAAATTGCCACTGCCTACTAATGCGGATTAAATTTATAATGGCAGTATAGGAACCATTATTATTTAATGCATTACCATTAATTGATTTCTGATAAATGACCAGACATTAGAGCATTAATATAGGTACTAGTATGCATTAATGTGTTTTAGCATTTAGTTATTAGAAATATTTTGAAGGTACATATTGTACCGAGAAATAATGGATTTTTTTTATGATTGCTATAGAAAACTTCGACGGTTTTCGCGTTTGAATACAAATTCGCAAGATTGTTTAGTTTGTGCAGTTTTTCCCATTCTTAGATTAAGTAATTATTTAGGATTGTCTTTTATCATTGGAAGTTGTAGTCATGAGATAAATGGAAAAATCTCTGTTGGCAAAAATAATGTAAATTTTGCTGCTTCCAATTGTTTATTGTGTTTTTCTGTTGGAATACTTCTATTCTTGATTTATTCTTCAGTGTTATCAATTGTCAATTTAGTTCTGCTAATTGATTATAATGCAGAAAGCGTAGCACAGCTTGCAGATTTATTTTATGCTTTCAATGCAATTCTAATGATATTGATGTACTTATTCAAGTTTCGATTAAGGTAAGTGTTTGTAATTTACTTCGGTCCTTCCTAAGTAGAACATCTTCATCTGTTTAGAATAAAAGGATTAAATTCTTGGATATCTCTATTGGAAAATCGGGAAAAATATATAAAGCATCCACTACTAACAAAGAAATCTACTAGATGTTTACAAAAGAGAAGCTTCATATATAGCGCCAAATTAATTTGCTTGCTTTTGGCGATACTTGGAATAAATTCGATCATGGGAAAACCAATTTTTACGGTTAGCATTATGCAAAAACTACTTTCCACTCTAGTGTACGCTCTGTCTGTGTGTCATTGGTCAATTTCGTGTGCATTCGTGAATCATATTCTCGAAAATTGGAACTTTAGGCTAAAGGAACTTTTATGCAAACGATTAATAAGAAATTTTAGATTAATAGACATTCAAGTGAGTGATTTTAATCGACTCTATAGTGCGATAGCCGATTGCAACAAAGTAACTTGGGCATCTTGGAGTTCTTCAGTTTCAATGTGGTTAATTGTATCTTTACCGATATTTATTTTAAATATTTTTTTACTTCTAATTATGTCAAGTAGTGACAAGCATTTTTCTATAATGTATTGTGCAAGAACTGGATTGTTAATTCTACTACTTATTGGAACGTTGATTCAAACAGAAGATATACAACATGTGGTAAGAAATTTCTTTTCTTATTAACTCAATATGGTGGTAAACTTTGCTACGTGTTCTTGCATAAGGGGAAAATAATATTTTCTCCGTAATTGTTTTAACGTTTCGGAAATACCTCTATGGTTTGTTTTACCCTCATGTTGATTTCGTATAGCTATTTCTATCATGTCTTGCTCGTGTAAAATTTCTCTTCTTTCCGTACAATAAATTAACTCGGGGCCACTTGCATTAAATAATTTTTGAACTACTCGATTAAATTGCTGAAATAGCGTATCAGTTTCAAAATGAATATATTTTTTTGATTCGGTCGTGTATTCTTTTAAAAATTTGATTATGCTTTCTTCATCGTTACTATTTATCTGAACATGATATCGTTTGATTTTACCTATTGTCTCTATTTTGAACGGTTTCATGAGCGCGTGTACTTCGTATATGAAATACTGATTTGGTTTTGAATCTATTACATCCGCATATATTTTAATATAAGCTATTTCTTTATTACAACTAACTGAATTTATAGTATCTGAATTATCTAATTGTTCTAAAAGTGAATCTAACTCGCCTTCTGTCATAACACAATCTTCTCATTGCTCATTATCCATTAAAAATTCTCCTATGGAATTATCTATTTCGTTTTCATCAAAATTATTTATTATAGATTCATTTTCTATGGCATTTATATCTACTTCCATATTTCTATTACAATAACTATTACCTTCTAAATAATAGATTTCTATATTAAATTGATTCCCGAATATATAATTAATCATATGACGCACTTTTTCAAAATTTAGTTTATCTAACCCGCTACCTAGCCTTGGCATTGCTAATTTCTTAATATTATTTTTCAAACAAAATTCTTTCAAATTGACCAAACATTTAAATAAATTTTCGTAAATTGGTTTTTCGTAATGTTTATCTTCAGTTATTAAATAAAATATGTATTTTTGATTTTCTTCCAAATAAACTAATGAGCCTAATTGTGGATTTTGGTTTATTAATTTTAAAAGTTGTCCGTATCTCTCTTTAAATTCCATGGCTATTCCTGCACTCATACATAAGTCTTTACTAACGCAATGACACAAGGAAAATTCCGAAGGAGATTCAAAGAGGTCTCCAACTTTTTCTATAATTGTAGGAGAATTTACAATTTGTTTACAAGTGAATTTTGTCCCAAAATCTTTATAACTAAGATTATTATTATTGTTTTGAATTTCTACCCTGCTTAATGCGTCGGCATTACTATTATGATTACCTTTTTTGTACATGATTTCATAATCATATTCTTCCAATTTAATTTTCCATCTTTGCAATTTCGAATTTGGCTCTTTTAATTTCGATAGCCAAACTAAAAGGCGATGATCAGAATAGATAATAAATTTTCGACCATACAAATAATGCCTGAAATATTTAACTCCCCATACAACTGCTAACAATTCGTTTTCGATTGTACTGTATTTTCTTTCCGAATCATTTAACGTTCGCGATGCATAACAAATTGGTTTGTCCGACCCTACAGTACCTTGGGACAAAATGGCACCGATTGCAACATTGGAAGCGTCCGTGGATACTATGAAAGGTTTACTAAAATCTGGATATTGTAAAATGGGATGATTAACTAAAATGTCTTTACATCTATTAAATGAATCCATAAATTCTTTAGCATGCTCAATTTTATAACTTTTTTTCAAACATATGGTTAGCGGTTTTGCTACCTTAGCATAATCTTTAATAAATTTTCTATAGTATCCCGTTAAGCTTAAAAATCCTTTAATTTCTTTTGTTGTTCTAGGGACTTTTTTATTACTGCATCAATTTTGGCTGGATTTGGTTTAACACCTTCCGGCGTAATAACATGACCTAAAAATTGAGCTTTTTTTTTTTAAATTCCGATTTATCCATTTGTATTTTAAAATTTGTTTTTCTAAGCCGGTCGAATACTAATCTTAATTTTTCAATATGTTCCGGCAAGGATGTAGAAAATATTACTATGTCATCTAAATAAACAATGCATGCTTCATTTTGTATTCCGCGTAAAATGTTATCCATAACTCGTTGAAAAGTAGGAGGGGCATTTTTTAGACCAAAAAGCATGCGTTTAAATACATAATGACCTCGCGGTGTTGAAAAAGCCGTCTTTTTTCGATCATCAGGATGCATTTCAATTTGATGATAACGCGATGCTAAATCTAATGTAGTAAAATAAGAACATTTTCCTAACTTATGTAATATATCGGAAATATGGGGGAGGGGGTACTTATCATCGAGACATTTTTTGTTCAATAATCTATAATCAATCACCATTCGATATTTTTGCACGCCCGATGCGCCCAATTTTTTTGGAACAACAATTACTGGACTGCTCCACCCACTTTGCGAATGTTGCATTATATCATTGGCCAAAAGTTCGGCCACCTGATTGGCTACGTCTTTTTGTTGTGCATATGGCATCCTATAAGCTTTCTTAAATACCGGACCGTCATCTTTAGTATTTATTTCGTGCTTTACAATATTTGTAAATGATAACGGTATACCATCACAATGAAAAATGTCCCTATATTCGTAACATATTTGCTGAATTGCTTTTCTTTCTTAGTTATTTAAATGACCTAATCTAAGATTTTTAAAATTTTCTTTTAATAACCTATCTTTTTTTTATCATAATTAACTTCTATCATTTCTGCATCTTCTATCTCTAATACATTTAATGGTTCTACATTTACTAGTTTTTCTGTTTCGCTACTATTTGTAATACTAATAATGGCTTCCCTATTTTTATCTTAACTAAACATTGAGGAATTTCTACTCCTTCGGCTAACTTTTTATATTCGACAATTCCTACATCTAAACTATTTGAATTTATGGGAACTTTTATAAATTGTTGTCGCGGTGGTAATTTAAATTGTTTTCTAATGGTTCAAAATATATGGGTATTATACCGTGTTTAGTATACAAAACGTTTTTCTTTAAATCAATATTCGCGCCTAAATGTTTTCTAGCGTTAAATTCAAAAATGCAAAAATCATAATATTCTTTGGTTTGATAAGTTTTCGGCAACGGAATTCGTGCAACGTATTTATGAAATTTAGTTTTATGAGCCGATCTAATTTTAAAAGGTTTTTCTCTAACAAATTTTTTATAATAATTTTCAACTATACGTGGTGAAATTAAAGTTTAAGTCGATCCTGTATCAATCATTAATTTAAAATTTACGTGAGGAATTTTTATGTATGGTAGCGCGGACGTATTAATATTTGTTAAATCGATTACGTCATATAGTTTGGTGGGTGTTCCCATTGAAAATTTTGTTCTTCCCTTTCTTCATTAACTACACCGTTGTTACCAAATTCCGTTTGATTTAATTCTTCAGATGTAAATCTTGGAGAATTAAAGTTATTTTGGGGTCGCCTAATACTATTTCCGCTTGATGTGTCCATTGGTTCTGGACGAAACTGCCTAGATTTATTTTCATTAAAATTTTGCGTTTGTCTATTTTGATAATTTTGATTTTGTCGAAACGATTGAAATGGTTTAGAGTAATTATTATTATTATTTTTAAATTTTTATAACAACATATCAAGGAACAACAAAGTTTGACTTCCTGTTTTTATAGGATTTTTAATGTTGGTTGTCAGATTATTATCTGACTATTATGAAATAGCGTTGCATGAAAACGTTGAAGTTTAGCGCTGTGTTGGAAATACTTGTTAGATATCATATTTTGATTGAGTAATGAAAAGGTTAATTTTTTTAAAATAATATTTCATATAAGTAGTAAAATTTCTTAGTTGGTAATTAACCAATTAAATAATTAAGGAGTTAATCATCTTAATCTGGATAAAAATCCTTATCTTTTTATATTAGAGGGTTTTTTTTGAAATTTTTAATCCTTTAAATTTTTATTTTGAGTTGGCAAATAAGCAGATTTTGTATTACCATCGTGTGAGCCTCAGCTACCACAAAAAAATACCCAAAATTGTTATAGGGCAGGGGTATGAAATGGGATATACATTTTGTACTACTTTTCTTTTCAAATCATAAAATATCCAATATGAAATTTAACTCAATCGATTAAGCTAATGATCTCTTATGATCGTCTCCGTGCTTCGGAGGGCACTTAAAGCCGGCGGTCCCCCTGGGTTGATGATTTGGCTTTATCAACAAATAATCCAGGGTTACTGGCACATCTGAGACAAGCCCAGCAAGCTGCATCAGATGTAAAGCAATATATTGTTATGTAAGCAAACAACCGACTCGCAATTATTTCAAAGAGCAAAAAAAAGGTACATTTATTTTATAACATCTATATACAGTGAAACTTCCTTAATTCGAACTGCTCTAACTCGAATTATTCTATAAATCGAATTTTTTTTTGAAAAAAAGTATAGGTTTGTCAGATATTTATGTGTAATTTTATCTCCGTAACACAAAGTTTCTTTAATTCAAACTTTTTTGGTGGTCCCTTGAGATTCGAGTTAGAGAAGTTCGACTGTAAATGAAATGCTGTTCGTTGCTAAGCTAATAACTCGAGAACGGGTGGACCGATTTGGCTATTTTTTTTTATAAATGTTTGTTATGGTCCGAGTAAGGTTTTTATTGAAAAAAAACTTTGAAAAGTTGTCCGGAAAATAGAAAAATCTGGGAAAACTAAAATTATTTCATTTTTGTTCCGATAGATGGCGCTACGTGCGCAAATGTCGTTTGACAGCATTGTTATTAAATTTTTAATTGGTTGGGGGATGGAGCTTATTGGCTGCGAAAAACAAAGATGTCGATGAATCAACTCCGGGAGAGTTGATTTACCTAAAATCGGTTTAATCAACCAAGATGAAATAGTCAAATATCCCATATAATTCTTGAATTCGCTTGAATAGTCCGGATTATCTTCTCACAATTTGTAATTGAAAAGAGAATAAAGTTTTTACTCCACCCGGGATCGAACCGGTGATTTCGGTTTAGCAGTCGATGCATACAAGCGCTAGGCCGTGACCGTCTTTAAATTTGATTTTATTAGTTAGAACCAAATTTTGTTTAAAAACGGATTCCAGCACTCTTTTTTAACAAACAACTTTAAGTTCTGTTATTGATTTCCGATCTGTTGTTTTCGGGAAATGTTTTTTTATTTGCAGTTTTCAACTGTGGTTTCGATAAAAAAACCTAGATTGCTATTGAATTATTTTTTATTTTATTATATTTGTCACTGTAAAAATGACTTACAAAATAATATGGTAAAATTTTAATCTACATTAAAGTAATTTTCAGGAATCAAAAATTTATTGTATGAAATAATTATTTAGTTCGCTTTTCGTACATTAGTATTAATTGACTCCCTAATCTACGATGAGATATTGGAGCATTAATGTATTCTATTTATTCTATTGCCATTAGTCTTTTGGTATTGGCGTTTTATTGAATGCTACTGAATAGTATCAAACAATGATGGGAATAGTTCACATTTGTTATAAATACTTAAATTTATATTTAAATTCGAGTGCAGATTCAGAAGATTGTATAGTTTGTGCTGTTTTTCCCATGCTTGCACTAAGCAATTATTTGGGGTTATCCTTCATAATTGGAACTTGTAAGCACCGAAACGAAAATACTCTGCAGACTAAATTTGTTCGTTCAAGTTGGTTACTTGGCTTTCCAGTTGGAATACTCGCGATTTTGATTTATTCATCGGCATTATTGATTTACGATTTAGTTTTGGAGTTTGATGAACAAAATCTAGCAATATTTGCAAATTTATTGTATACTTCTAATGCAGTTATAATGATGCTGATGTACGTGTCCCAATTTCAATCAAGGTAAATATTGGTCCTTTCATAAGAGAAACATTTATTGGTCCTTATATTTTTAGAATAAAAGGACTGAATTCTTGGTCATCCTTATTAGAAAACCGAGAACAATTTGTAAATCATGCCCTACTGACGAAAAAGTCAATTGGATTCTTGCAATATCAAAGCTGGAAATACTGCTTTAAAATAATATGTTTGCTTTTGATGATTTTTGGATCTAAGTTAATTATCGGGATCTCAATTTTCACAGTTGACACTTTACGAAATATACTAGCAACCTTAGTATACACGTTAGCTGTGTTTCATTGGGCAATATCTTGCGCTTTGGTAGATCAAATACACCAAAATTGGAATTTATTGCTAAAAGAAGTTTTACGGGATCGATTAAAAGGGAGTGTAATATTAATACAAAATCAACTAAGTGATTTTAATAGGCTGTATAGAGTGTTAGCCGATTGTTCAAAAGTAACTTGGGCATCTTGGAGTTCTTCGATTTTCTTGTGGTTGATGATAACGTTACCTATATTTATATTAAATATCTTTTTACTACTAATTATTGCAAATTATAACAATTTTAATATAATGTTAACTGGAAGAACTGTGTGGTTAATCGTATTGCTTATTTTTACCTTAATTCAAATAGAAGATACACAACATACGGTAAGTTATATTGTTTTAATTATAACATTTTAGTAGAGTAGGTAAAACATCTAATTGTTACAATATTTAGTTATCTTCTTTACGATTTAATATAATAAATAATAGTGGATTTTATTAACAACTAGCTGACCCGGTGAACTTCGTATCACCTAAAATTGATTTGACTGTAACTCTTCAGAATGGGGCATCCATTAATTAAGTCAGGTGATTTTGAAATTTTTTAGTTAATTTTATAGTTGACTATTTTTTTCATCTTGATTGAAAAAACCAATTTGAAGGAAATCAACTCTCCCGCAGTTGATTCATCATCGCCATCTTTGTTTTTTGCAGCAAATAGTCTCCTTCCTCCAGCCAATTATGGTTTTTGAAACTTTGCACTATATGTTGGGAAAAACACTATGAATGAGATATTTCTTCGATTTGGCCAACTGGCAGAAATGAGTGGGCAATATGATGAATCCGGTCAAAATATCAACTGCGATTTTCCTATTACCAATGTCCAACAATCTGGCAAGTATGCCATTTCGGTTTTGTGAATGGATTTATCTGGACAGTTGCACCTAATATAATTAATTATTGACACACTTAAGTGTCACCCTCTAATTTAAAAATGTTGTCAAACGACATTTACCCACATAGCACCATCTATCGGAATAGAAATTAAGTAATTTTAGTTCTTCCCAGATTTTTCTATTTTCCGGACAATTTTTCCAAGTTTTTTTTCCATAAAAACCTTACTCGGACCATAACGAATATTTATAAAAAGAAATTAGCCAAATCGGTCCAGCCGTTCTCAAGTTATGAGCTTAGCAACGAACAGCATTTCATTTTTATTTATATAGATTGATGTGTCAGTATAACATCACTATAGTCAATCTAGGCAGTTGCAATGGTGCAAGTTTCCTTTGCTTAACTGATAATCTTCCTAGTAGTGAAATGTCCAAAAACTGTTTTTCACCAATAGTAATCCAGATATGTAGCTTCCAAGACTGATTTCATATTTAATTGTTGATTATCTTTCTCCAGTCGATCCGATTTAACGGACGCGTAGTGATTAAGTCATGTGTCCAACCGAGCCGCAGCTTACCGTACCAACAGAAATCCTGATTGACAATCTACGAAACTCAGGTTTTGAATGAAAGTAAACCTGTTGTGGTGGATAGAAATTCGTGTGAATGCTTTACTTAGATCCATAAAAACGGCATTCCTGATTTTAATATAGAAGAGGGACTTATGCTTATCAACGCAGATAATCTTGAATGAAAAGCATTAGTACAAACTTGGCAAGTTCACCGACATAAGCACCCGTCAAAGAAAACAGATTCCGACTTTTGCCGATTTTTTACTTTCCCCATACGTATACGTTATGTATAAGGAAAAGTATCGTAATCAACTCAAAAATCGAAAACTCGAAAATTTGTTATTAAGATGTTTCTTAACATGTCCTGATAAGTTTTTGATTAATTTTAGTTGGATGTTCGTCTGTATGTCTGTATAGGTGTATGTCTGTATGTCTGTATGTCTGTATGTCTGTATGTCTGTATGTCTGTATGTCTGTATGTCTGTATGTCTGTATGTCTGTATGTCTGTATGTCTGTATGTCTGTATGTCTGTATGTCTGTATGTCTGTATGTCTGTATGTCTGTATGTCTGTATGTCTGTATGTCTGTATGTCTGTATGTCTGTATGTCTGTATGTCTGTATGTCTGTATGTCTGTATGTCTGTATGTCTGTATGTCTGTATGTCTGTATGTCTGTATATCTGTATATCTGTATGTCTGTATGTCTGTATGTCTGTATGTCTGTATGTCTGTATGTCTGTATGTCTGTATGTCTGTATGTCTGTATGTCTGTATATCTGTATGTCTGTATGTCTGTATGTCTGTATGTCTGTATGTCTGTATGTCTGTATGTCTGTATGTCTGTATGTCTGTATGTCTGTATGTCTGTATGTCTGTATGTCTGTATGTCTGTATGTCTGTATGTCTGTATGTCTGTATGTCTGTATGTCTGTATGTCTGTATGTCTGTATGTCTGTATGTCTGTATGTCTGTATGTCTGTATGTATATGTCAATGTATGGTAAGGAAATAAAAAGAAATAGTATCAATCGCAACGGTTAAACCACTCAACGGAATGTCATGATATTCTGCATACTCGACTGTAAAAATTATATTGTTTTAAAGTTCTGTTAAATTCTGTTAAATATATTGCTACGACTCGGTCAAGAAACCTTTAATCGTGCATACTTACTTTTTAAACTTTTTTGCAATAAATGCCCAGCTAAAAATCGAACCTCAGTCTTTCGCCTTATCGTCGAACGAATGTGAAATTTTTAATCTCTTAATTCAACAAAAACCTGAGTTTGAACGAATTCGAAATTTTACTTTTTGTTAAGCAAACAATTGAAGTACAATTAATGTTTAAATTATTTTACAGTTATTGCCAGTTAGCGCACCGTTTCTTCCGATCCGTATTAATTGCTCATATATCGCGCGAACACTTAGAATGTTTAAAGTTTTATGCAAACCTGGTTTTTCGATTCCTCCCCAATTGAGTAGACTTAAATTGCTTGTGGGTCCTTCTGCTTCTCCTCAACTTGAAAAGGAACTGTCCTTTCCAACTACTATGATTTTCTACGCCACTCCTTCTTCCAAAATTATTTTCCAAAAATGTGGACCGGTGCTCCTGGTCCTCGTCCAAAGTTGAATTTATTTTTATTTGTTCGAAAGGTTTATTTTTAATTTACTTATACTCATATTCACAAACGTCCGTAAAAATTTTAACAAACCGTTTATTTAAACAAACCAATGGAATTTATTTGCTTGGACTACAAATTCATTTTTATTGGTTTGCAAAATTAAACGGCTCGTTAAATACTTTACGGACGTTTGTGAATAAGGGCATTAGTGTATGCTTTTGTTTTCTAAAACACACACATGCACAACTCTCTTCTAAGAAGCTAAGGTCAAACTCAAACAAGACCTTCCTCGTTGGGATTCAATCGCAAACTCCGACACGACCTTCCCCGTGGGGATTCAGTCGCGAACTCAATTATTTCTGCTTGTAATCTTTATCAATCTGTTGCTCAGACAATTCTTTTTTTTCTTGGTTTAATTTTTCAAATCAATGCTTGTTATTTGATAACGCGATTTTTTAAATCACAAATTCGTCCGTACGCGCCCGCACTGTTGACAATTATTTGTTTTTATACACACTTCGAGTTTTTCAAATCTTTGCTTGTTTACTTAATTATAAAATTGATTTTTTATCTTTTATAAATTTTCAGAATGTCAGGTTTCCATGTGCGTGAAGTTAGCCCCCCTTTTGTCGAAAACTAAAAATTGTTTTTTTCTATTCTGTTGTATTCAGTTTGTATTGTTTGTATTGTAAATCTTTTTTTCCTTTCGCGAAGCATAAAGTTATAAATTCCGAAAAACCATTTTATGCGCTGGCCCCCCATTTTTGAAAATTTTGAAATTTCTTTTTGGTATTGTGTTATATTTAATTTGTATTATTTGTATTGTTAAAAATTAAAGTCTTAAGTTTAGTAATAACCGCGTAAATCGCAAAACAAAATTTTGCTCAGACCCGCAGCTTAGCTGACTCAAAATTTCAAAATTATTTTTGTATTTGTATGCAATTTGTATTGTGTTGCAATGTAACTTGTATCGTAAAAATTAAATTGTTGACTATTACAATAATGAAGCTACGTCAGCGGTTCCCAAATGGGGTTCCGCGAAAAAATCCAAGGGTTCCGCCAAAAAGAATTTCAAAATGGCGAAAAATAAATTTTGCAAAATTTTTTACTTCGCCTAAGGGTTCCGCGGCCAAAACTAATTGGGAACCGCTGCTCTATGGTAACTGTCTTATATGAAAGCATGGAGAGCATCCACTGCGACTTTAGTCGCAGAGCCCCAGCCGCAGCTAAAGATTCATATCTTTCATACTTTTATATCAATCATGCTTTCGTATGAGAGTGTTTCCTTAGAATGTGATTGTATCATTCTAAGAAAGCGTAGAGAGCAGTCCCTGCGACTGCTCCAGCCGTAGCTAAGGAACCTTAAGATGACCAGCTTAAAGTGGGATTTCTTAACTGCGGCTTTTACATAACATTTAACTATCCCGTAGTGTTGGTGAAGAAAATTTCGCCCAGCTAAAGGTGTGATTCCTCAACTGCGGCTGGGGCTCTGCGACTGAAGTCGCAGTGACTGCTTTCCATGCTTTCTTATAGGAATGTTTTCTAAGAATGCCATCTTTGCAGGGGACTCTAAGGTAACAGTCTCATAAAAAAGCATGGAAAGCATCCTCTGCGACTTCAGTTTTCATATTTCAGATTTCATACTTTTATATCAACAATGCTTTCTTATGGGAGTGTTTCCTTAGTATGCGATTGTATCATAAGGAAGTGTAGAGAGCAGTCACTGCGACTGCAGTCGCAGAGCTCCAGCCGCAGCTAAGGAACCTTAAGATGACCGGCTAAAGGTGTGATTCCTTAGCTGCGGCTCTGCGACTGAAGTCGCAGTGACTGCTCTCTATGTTTTCTTATGGGAGTGTTTCATTAGAATGCGAATTTTGCAAGGGACTCTAAGCCAGCGGTTCCCAAATGGGGTTCCGCGGAACCCTTAGGGGTCCACGAAAAAATCCAAGGGTTCCGCCAAAAAGAATTTCAAAATGGCGAAAAATAAATTTTGCCAAATTTTTTACTTCGCCCAAGGGTTCCGCGGTCAAACAAAACTAATTGGGAACCGCTGGTCTACGCACTGCATAGTGTATGGCACTTGCAAAAGAAGAAATGTTGCTGTATTGTCCCACTAATTTGAAATTCTTGGGTATAGGGACTTCTCGGGACGGCCGTTTCGGCGCAAGCCGGTTCGGTGCAAGGACGGTTCGGTGCAAGGACGGTTCGGGGCAAAAACGGTTTGACCGCAAGCCGTTTCGGCACGGAAATATAATTTTTGATACAGATAAGTAGTGTACCTACATAATTTTATTACTGTACAAATAAAACTTGTTTTGAAATATATAATTTAACAAAATAATGATTGTAATTTAAAAAGATATCGGGATATATGGAATATATAATAATGAATAATGATTGTACGGCCAGAGAGAACGATTTAATTTTTACGATACAAATTGCATTGCAACATAAAACAAATTGCATACAAATACAAAAATAATTTAGAAACTTTGAGTCAGCTTAGGCAGTGGGCCAGAGCTAAATTTTGTTTTGTGAATTACGCGGTTAATATTAAACTTAAAACTTTAATTTTTAACAATACATATTGAATACAACATAATACAAACAAAAAATTTCAAAAGTTTCAAAAAAATGTTGCCAGCGCATAAAATGGTTTTTCGCAATTAATAATTTTATGCTTCGCGAAATGAAAAAAAGATTTACAATACAAACAATACAAACTGAATATAACACAATACAAAAATAAAACATTTTAGTTTTCGACAAAAGGAGGGTTAACTTCACGCACATCAGGTTTCCTTGAATTAAAGTTTTCCCTTCTACAAATTAATCTTTTGATTAATAAAGTTTTTTTAACAGCCCAGGTTAGATTGGTTGCTTTTCTTTTATTTTACATTTTAAAACACTAAAGACTTATTTATTCGACTTCCAGAACCCTCTGCACAAAATTGCAGGGCCATGGAAATCTTCAACGTCTGCTGGCTTCAAACGCTCAACGTGTTTTATCGCAATATGTATAATAATATAATAAATAATAATATAATAAATAATAATATAATAAATAATAATATAATAAATAATAATATAATAAAAAATATACTATTAGAATCCGGTCAATTAATTTTTTTACGGTTCTTTCATCTTATTTAGATTAGAAATTAGTCGAATGCAATATCGATTTCATCCAAATAAATATGATATATTGCTATATTTTATTATTATCCAAAGATATATTATGCTTTATTGAGCCACATATAGCAGATTCAATTCAAATATAGTATATTAAAAATTTAAATCGCCATGTTTGAACTAAGCACAAATTTTTAATTTTTTCAGTGTAACTGTTTTTACTACCAAAAATGCTTTTGCTTGCTTTGGTAGCAGATAATTGCTCTGTAGCAGTACATTCTTTGGTGAAAATAATAACTATTTTAATAATTTTCCTTCTTAAAACACCCAAACAGCATATAAAAAATTTTGTTTATTATATTTTAAATGCTAAATAAAAACTAAATAGCATGTTTTAGCTTTTGAAATTTAATATTAAAAATCAATTTAAGAGTCATTACCTATTTTTTTATTTTCGTAGCTATCGTGAGTATCAACGATCACAAAAATATATATGTACTTTGTATTCACGTTGTTCAAAGAAGACAGTACATTAATAATATGGCTAATACTAACATGGCCAATAAATTTTGTAAAACTTTAGTTGCAGTTTTTTATCCAAAAACAGATTCTTCAGATTGCTTTGTGTGTGTATTTTACCCTATGTGTAAATTGAGTAATTATTTGGGTTTATGCTTTACTGTTTGCCGTTGTGAGCATCTGAATCCTAATGCAAGAAATTTTGATAAAATGGGTTTCACTAATTCCAAAATACTGTCAATTATTTTTGGAGGATTGTTGATTTTTCTCATTGTAACTGTAGTATTACAAGTAAAAGAATTAATTTTTATATTTGATTATGATGCAAGAAGTTTATCGATAATGGCTAATTTGTTATATACCGTCAATGCAATTATTATGTTTGGTACTTATGGTTATCAGTACAAAATAAGGTAAGTACCGTTTATCTACCATAACTTATAAAATATAATATCCAAGATATTATATTATTCAAATTAAATTATCTGCAAAAAAGTCCCCCAGAGCCAGTTCATCATATTGATAAACAAATTCATAAATACAACGATTTTTTTCATAAATACTATGAATTTTTTATTCGTATGATGAATTTTGTTTTTCGGTGCAAAAATTATGAATTTTCCATCAATTAATTTTTTCAGTGATAAGAAACGCTAAGACCACGTAACAAATATGATAAAATTTCATAAAAACAATGTTGTAGGAATTTAAATTTTCTACCAAGAAATCCAAAAGAGCATTTATATTATTTATCTTTATTAGTTTAGATGCAGCTGGCATTCAAAGTTGCAGATTATGATTCTTTAGTAGTTATTATTAGGTTTGTTTCAACAAGCAATTCGATTATCGACGGCAACCAGTAATTTCATCACGTATTGCACCTGCGTTAGGAACACTAGTAAATTTACAAGTAGTAACGTAAAGCTGTGTTGGGACTTTTTGCGAATTGTTTATACTTATTTGATGCCTGTTTTCATGAATATTGAAGATTTTAAATCCCGATTTAATAAGTAAACAACAAAAAACTTTCTTGAAAAAAAGAAAATTCCATTAGTTAGTTTTTTATATTCTAAACCTCAATTCCAGCTTTACTTCATACAATACAAATACAAAATAGTGGGAAAGTCTCACAAACGAGATTTAAAATTTAATCCAGGATTATAATTATTATCGAACATGAAAACAATGCATTTTAATTATTGTAACTTTAGTTAATTTTTAACTTTTTAATTTTGGAATTTTATAAATAAAAGGTAGGGAAATGTCGTCAGGGTTGACCACCTTTTTAATTTTTGCCCATAACTTCCGTTTAAAAATGAATTTTGTTAATCTAAGCACATGGTCAGAAAGGCCTATGAATAAGAAAAGTTTCGAGGCAATTGCAAATTGATTGGGTAAAAAATGGAAAACTTATACGGGAATTTAAAAAAAAAAAGTTGTCAAGGTTGGCCCATTGTAGTCTAGGTAAATGTCCGAAAATTACTGAAAAAAATTAACTGTATGAAATAATAAACCAAATCTCGTTTTATTTTTATTTCATCGAGTATTGCACTCCAGAATGGAGGCTAATCGGAAGTTTTTGCGAATACAGCGTCAATACATTGACGCGTATGAATAGATTAACGAGATTCCACCAGAGTAAATTTTTTTTTTTTCCGGTTCACCTTTAGATGTCGGATACCCGCCACTGTACGGTGCCGGCCGATAATCTGTCTAGGTATGTGCCTTAACGCACACAATCACAGTGGACCAACCCTGACTACACAAATATTCCAACCTAGACGACAAGTGCTATTACCTCATCGCGTCACACCACAACCAAACAGATTACAAAACTCAAATTTTTTTAATTTGAATTTTTAAAGGCTATCCCCATAACACATTTAAAGATATTTACTTTGATGAATTCATGTTTTCGCTCCAAGTTTTGATGCTTTATTAACAGCTACTGGAAAACTTTTTTTGTCTTTATTAAGTTACTGAGTGCATGTAAAATCTCGGAGGAGAGATTTTGAGAGATGGGCTGACTTCTGAGCGTTGGCAGCCTCACCAACGAATTTTTAGGCTTGGATTCTCAGAAGGTCGCCGTGGTGTAGAATAAAACACGATCGGTTTTAGACTATGTTTATTTGGTGGATCGTCCGCTTTTTATTTACAAATTTTGCTTACATTTCATTTATTATTTCCGTTTAAAAGTTAATTATATAAAAAAGTGCTGATAAGTTTACCTACTTAATGGTCTGTAATTGCAATTGTTGCAGGACATTATTTTGCATACCTATTAAATAGTTAAACTTAACATATTGTTGTGTTCTCTTACTCTCTTGATTAAATGGTCGTTGGTTCGCGAAAATGGTTACATGCAAGAACAATAAAAAACTGACGATTATAGAACAATTTATTTTGCAACCTTACACAAGTAAACAAAATTAAAAAGCAGGACTCACACAAATTCGCCGAGCAGCACGTAATTTGGCTTCTTCCCACTCTAATCACAATTTTCTTCAGCTAAATTCAACACCACACCAACTCTTGGATTGTAAATATTGGGACTTCTCTATTCGACTTTTATTTATTTATCTTCGACTGTAAAATTTGCGATCCTCCGCAATTAACTTTTATTTATATTTTTGATTGTAAAATTTGCGACTCTCCGCAATTAACTTTTATTTATCTCTCCGTTTGTAAATTTTGCGACTTCTCGTACTATCATTTATTTATCTACTGCTGCATTTCCTTGGTTTTTCTATTCTTCTTTTTTTTTTATTCAAATCAAGGTTCTAGCTTGCGTACTGCTCAGCTGCAATTTGTGTGAGTTGCTAAACAACTAAAATTAAAACACAAACATTACAATTTAAATAAAACAAACGAAATTACTGCAACAACAAACTTAAACTAAACAATACAACTTAACTAACGAACCAAACTTAACACTAATAAAAAAACAATTTCGAAAACGAACAAGAGTCCTGCCTCTATTGTTCCTCAGGTTGCAAAGTCAGTTCTTTATTTCTAAATTACGCAACTCACTTTTCATTACTTTATCAGAACACAACAATATATACAGTATGGTTTTCTTTAATATACTACATTTAATATCATACAAAAAATTTTTATGTTTAACGTGGTTAAACATACTGCCACCTCCGGAAAATTTGCGATTTATTATTCGTCAAACGTTACCGTATTAATTTGCAATAAAATTTGTTACAATAAATTAGTTGTAGTTAAAGGTTTATATTACATTTTATGTTGGGGATTTCGCTGATTTGGGCAAACCTGTCGACTTCTTTTATTGAATTTTAATCGATTACAATTACAAATCCATTGATCAATAATTAGATTATCCTGCCGTTTCAATTTAAAAGATTAGTGATATGTTGCTGATGCTGTATTATAGATGTTGTCCTAAGCCAATTCCAAATTCTATCATGATGATCTTTGTCTTCTCGTAAGATCTCTTCTGTGTATCTTCGATATGCTTTCTTCTTAAACTTCTTCAATGTATCTTCTTTAAGTCGTCTTCTTCTTAAACCTCTTCAATGTATCTTTGTTTGCTTGTTACGTTTCTTCTTTAAACTTCGTCTGTGTTTCTTCGTTACCTTTTCTTCTTAAACTTCTTTAATGTATCTTTTTACGTCTTCTTCTTCTTAAACCTCTTCAATGTATCTTCGTTTGATTGATTATCTTCGCCGCTTCTTGGGTCGAAGACGAATTGAATTGTTGCTTGATTATAGGCGCAAGCTGAATTGCTTTCTTCTTAAACTTCGTATCCTTCTGGGTTGTAAGGCCAGATGAACCTCTTGACTAATTTTGCTGCTAGAATTGGCTGGACATACTATCATATAGTTAAGTTGAACAGTGATAAGTTGGCAGTTTGGCAGATTGTTGGAATTATTCCTATTTGGCTGTCGCCGACAGGTTTGCACTTTTTGATACTTTTTGTGATCTGAAAATATTTTCAAAATATTAGAAAAAAATTAAAATTAAATGATAAATTATAATTGTTGAAATGGTGCTTTACATGATGCTCATCATGTAATTTGCCTCCTCCCAAAAAATGGTTATAGTTATAAAGTAATGAAAAAAAATAAAATTTTGGTAACATTTGACGACTTAAAAGTAATTGATTTTGTTGTATTATTGCGGTTCTAGTTTCGTGCGCCGGCAGGCTTCCAACCTCTCCCGCTGGCAAAATCCTGATGTACTATTCTTAGATTTTCTATTTTTCTAATGTTGTCTAATGTTGAGATGAGTCGCTGATGGACCGCGTTGAGGTGAGTCGCTGATGGACCCGTGTTGATATAAGTCGCTGATGGACCTTGTTGAGTTGAGTCGCTGATGGACCGTGTTGTAGTGAATCGCTGATGGACCGAGTTGATCTGAGTCGCTGATGGACCGTGTTGAAATGAGTCTCTGATGGACCTTGTTGAGATGAGTCGCTGATGGACCCTGTTGAGATGAGTCGGTGATGGACCCTGTTAAGATGAGTCGCTGATGGACCCTGTTGAGATGAGTTGCTGATGGACCGTGTTGAAATGAGTCGCTGATGGACCGTGCTGAGATAAGTCGCTGATGGACCCTGTTAAGATGAGTCGCTGATGGACCCTCCAGAGATGAGTCGCTGATGGACCCTCCAGAGATGAGTCGCTGATGGACCCTGTTGAGATGAGTTGCTGATGGACCGTGTTGAAATGCGTCGCTGTTGGACCGTATTGAAATGAGTCTCTGATGGACCGTGCTGAGATGAGTCGCTGATGGACCCTGTTGAGATGAGTTGCTGATGGACCCTGTTGAGATGAGTCGCTGATGGACCTTGTTGAGATGAGTCGCTGATGGACCGTGCTGAGATGATCCGGTTCGAAGGACCATGTAAAATCTCGGAGGAGAGAAATTTTGAGAGTTGGGCTGACTTCTGAGCGTTGGAAGCCTCACCAACAAATTTTTAGGCTTGGATTCTCAGAAAGTCGCCGTGGTGTAGAATAAAACACGATCGGTTTTAGACAATGTTTATTTGGTGGATCGTCCGCTTTTTATTTACAAATTTTGCTTACATTTCATTTATTATTTCCGTTTAAAAGTTAATTATATAAAAAAGTGCTGATAAGTTTACCTACTTAATGGTCTGTAATTGCAATTGTTGCAGGACATTATTTTGCATACCTATTAAATAGTTAAACTTAACATATATACAGTATGGTTTTCTTTAATATACTACATTTAATATCATACAAAAAATTTTTATGTTTAACGTGGTTAAGCAGTGCACAACACGTTTCAACTTCACACTTCGAAATCAGTAATAACACGAAAAGTTCGTTGTCATTGAGGGATGTTTAGCCACCCACCCACACAAGTGTCATCAGTGGTCTATACTGAAAAATCGCAGTGGGCCGACCTAGACTACTCTACAAAACGATTCCAACGTTTTTCCCACGATTAGATACACCCTTGGTAATCCCCTGAAGTTAGATCGTTCAGCACCGCGGTTACAGCTTCATTGATCCCCTATACTAGAGAAGAATGCGGGACTACTTTATCTTGTCCCGTCACATTCCGTCCCGCAGTGCCGCCTCGTTTAGTAGGTCCCGTCCCGCGGGTCCCACACGTCCCGCGCATCCCGCAGGTAACGCGCATTCCGCCCGCAACGCTTTTGAGTTTTTGATTGGCTCCTTTCTTTCAACCAACAGCCAATGAAATTGCAGAAAGTTTTGCAAACGAAGATGTACCTAAAATTGATAGTACGGATTTGGATTTGAGATCATATTGTAATATACTTAGCTCTATTAAAAATTGATAAAAGAATGCCAGTAATTCAATATTGAAAGATACTCTCCAGAAAATTAGTGTGTAGTACTGCGCGGGACTAAATCGGCTTCCCATCCCGCGCGGGATTAAATTAGGATTCCGTCCCGCGCGGGACCGCGGGTCCGTACATACGGCGCGGGACGGGACGGGATTTTTCTCGTCCCGCATTCTTCTCTATTCTATACGCCACTATAATGGGTTCCCTAGAGGTGCGACTTCATCTTGGAGAATAAGAAAAAGTCGCAAAAGGCGATATCGGAACTCTAGGGTGGGTGCGGCAAAGTTAAAATGCCTTTTTTCGCCTTCTTCTCGGTAAGTTTTGAGAAAATGCGTGCCCGCAACCGCTCCAGGACGCCAACATAGAACTGTCCAGTCCCTGTGTGGCCGACAGGAAGATATTCACGATGAACATTGTCGTGGATATCGAAAAAAACGATCAACATTGTCTTCAGTCGCGACTTGGACATTCTTGCTGTCGTTGACCGCTCCCAACACTTCTCCAATCTTCGCTGACTTTGTATATGGGTGTCAGGGTGATACTTAAATATTCAGCTCTTATCTCCAATGACTATCCGACTCATCCAATCTCTGACTTCACTAAAAAGGTTACTTTTGGAAAACACGCGTAAGATACAAACCAAACGTGGTATCGCCTTCAAACTTCGACTGGAACTAAAGAAAGGTCCCCGCTTTTCAAAAATATGTTTACAAACGACGCAATGTTTACCAGTTCCATAGTTATAACTAAATACCCGGAACTTAATTACCACACCTCGTATATGTAGTTAATTAAAAAATGTAGATTTTGCTTCTTTTTTTTTATAAGAATTTTTAATCTTACTCTTTTTTTTATTTTTTCTGTTTTATTTTTTTAAATTTTTAATTCTAAATTATATTTTAATCTAACTTTTTTTTAATTTTTTTTTTTATTATTTAAGAGAATTTTTAATTATTTTTTTATTTAATTTTATATGACTGGGCCAGGGTAATTTTCTCTTTCTAATATTATTTGATTAAGATTTATAGTAGTTTGACGAAACCGATACTTATATGTATCCTGCTGAGACCTTGAGTTTCCTTGAGCTGTGAAAGACTAAAAATATGTTAATGAAAAGTAATAATTAAAAAGTGAAAGTCCCTACTAGTTTAATGAAAACAAAGTGAAGTTGAAACAAAATGTAGAATTAAGAGAAATAACGAAGAACAAAGAAGTGGTAAAATGCATTATAGCTTAATGAAAAATAAGATGGATGAAACACATAATTAATAGATAAAATGAAAACGAATCGACAAGACCTGAATGATAAGAGAAATGGAAGAAATGAGAGAAAATTAAAGAAGAAGAGGAATTAAAGAAAAAGATCAGATTTACAACACCGAACACTGAATTGTTAGATAAATTTCATAATTCGATTCAGACGTTAGATATTTTTTCTATAGTCATTAAATATGATAATATTTAGAAGTTGATGTTGATAGTTGAGCACTGTAATTGTCATAATCATCACTAAGTGCAATGTTAACATTGGCTACCCAAAGTGTAGAAAGCAAAATTAAATAAAATATTTGCTCAGTTAAAAAAAGTCAAATCTTTACACAGAACATGACATATCCTCCTTAAATATCTTAAATCTTGCCAACCATATAGGTACTTTAGTTTTTGTTTAAATTAAACTTTTGAAGGTTTTTTTAAAATTTATTAGATTATTTCAAAATTACAGAAAGCCATAAATTTTTAATTTAAAATTAATAAAAAAAATTTCACTATCAGTCATTTATTTTTATCGAGTATGAGACTCTTATTAATTATTCAAATTCAAATATTTAAAACTTTTAAAACTAAAATATTTTAAAATTTAAAATGACTACTAAAAATAAGAACACACCGATATATTAATACATACCTACCTGTATAGTGTATACCATACACTTAACCTGATTAACACTGATTTCAATTTCAGAAATGCAGCAATGAACATGTGGCAATCTTTACTGGCAAACCGAAAAGAATATCAAGTTGATGTAATTTTTACCAAAGAATCAACAAAGAGTTTGCAAAAACAGGGAATTTTGTATTGCACGATAACCATCAGTTTAATTTTTGTTTTTATTTTCTCATACGGAATTAATAGTAATCTAGTGAATTTTAATTCGTCCAGAGATTTACTATCTACAATTATTTACATAGTATTTGTATTTGATTATGCACTGTGCAGCTCTTTTTTTGCTACGATTCTGCATAACTGGAATTTAATCTTACAAGAAATCTTAAAACAAAAACAGATTTCTGCAGAAAATGAATCCTCATTAGAGTGCCGTTTAAGCAATTTAAGACGGTTGTATACTACGATTATATTTAACATGAAATTTACTTGGTCGGCTTGGAATCTAACGATCCTATTGTGGTTTATAATCATTATTCCCATTTTTATACTTAATATTTATTTACTTTTGATTATATCTCACAACGATTATTTAGCGAATGCACTGGAAAGCAGAACACACTTCTTGATGATAATTATCATTTGGCTTCTGATCGGTGTGGAAAATATTCAGAAAAAGGTAAGCATTATTTTTTAAACAGCCGTTGATGTTTAGCTACTAGATAGCTCCGATAGCTCCGAAAATAGCTCCGATTTGCCACTCACTCCCTGTGACATACATGTCCATCCAGACTGCATAACATAAAATTACTAAAAGATTGGGGTTGTTTCAACCAAACAAATTTTCGAACATAAATTTGCAAAAATATACAACAAAACTTAAAACCGGATTACGCATTATTCCAAAGAAATAAATTAACTTCCAAAAAAATTAAGAGTTATGCTTTAGCCTAGTTTTTTCTATCTTGATTAATAAAATTTACGATTTCGTCTTCTATGTTCTACTTTATTTTAATTTCAAATACATTAATGTGTTTTATATAAGAGATAAGTAAACAAAAACTAATTAATATACGGTCAACATACATTTGATATCAAATTTTAATGAATATCTGCACAAACTAACCATTGCGTGTATCGATTAACAATTAAAAAATAATGAAGTCATTTGAACAACTGTCACGAAGAAATCGTTAAATTTAATTTGTTTGACTATGATTTATAAGGATTAAGTGTCCGGAAACTACAAAATTATTTATGTTTGGCTATTGAAGGTTTAGAAATATTTCGTGAACAGCGGTGAAATGTTAAAAAATTCAAATGCGCAATTAAAAGTTTTTGATAATTGCTTAGTATGTTCGATCGGAATGATTTTCAAGTTTTCCGCGATATGTGGAATATTTCCGATTTCCTGTACTTGCAATCATCTTAAAACTGTTCCTAATACTAGTACCGCGACGTTTCGGCCTTCCATCGTCGGTTTGGTGTACTCTCTGATAATTACGATTATTCTGTGTTCCGTTATTATATGGTACATAATTTTAATGGTTCACAATTTGGGTAAAGATGAGATGGAATTAATGGAATTACTAGCGGAAGCTCTGTATTACACTAGCGCCTTGGCTATTTCAACCACTTCGGTGTTAAAATTTAAACAAAGAGTTTCAAATTTTGTCGGATTGACCAGAATTATTGATAACCGCAAGCAGTACGGATTTCACACCTTGATCAGCAGTAAAGCGACTAAACGGATTCGCAAGTTATGCTTGATTTATGGCATAGGAATGACTCTCGTTGTTACTACAGTATCTTCCATAGCTCTCACGAGAAGTTACGACAAGATTGCGAACTGGTCTACGGTTAGAAGACCCATGAGCACAATGGTTGGGTTTATTCAAGTAATCATAGTGATTCTATTCAGCGTTGAATTGGTGGTTTTCACGACTATCATCAAATCCAGTAATCGTTTTCTGAAGATTTACATGGTAAAGTATATGCGTTACATAGAAAACAGAAACAAGCTTCCATACGGTGTGAACGTATTAATTCTGTACGATAAAAGCTTGCTTTATCATCTTCAAGGAGCTCAGCGTCTTTACATTTCCATTTTTCAAAGCATTCAACTGTTTACTCACGTTTTAAGACCCGCATTTTTATTTTGGATTTGGCTTATCCTGGGCTGCGTGATTTTCAACAGTTACGTTTTTATAACGGCATGGTTAACAGGATTGGAAGATACCAGATTTGTGACACTTTTGGAACTACGTACGCTGGCAATTAGCGTCATTTTAAGTCATCTCTTGTATAACATTGAACGATTTTCAAATGTGGTAAGTGCACTATCAACAGCGTCAATGCTGATACATCTGCTTATCTCGAGGTCTTTCGTTGAATCAAAATTTTAATTTTATCTGAAATATTGACTATTGGCAATGCAAACGTAGATACAGAAATTCAATGTTTGAACTTCATCCGTCTGCGTGCAGTGGATGCAGGGCGTTTGAGAAAAACCAACCTTTAGAAATAAACGTAGATCCGACGGCCCGTGCTGGAATTGCTGCTCAAATCCTATCCCGTGAAAATTTTGGAGCAACCGTCTAGCTGTTTTCAATCGGTTTCAATTCTCAATCGGTTTCAATTCACAATCGGTTAGTAATCGATACATTACTGATTTTCAATAAGTTGGAAAGCAGTTTATTATTAACTTTCACTTGCCAACCAATCAGAAAGCTATTTTGGTTTACTTTCCAACCTTTCCCAGGTCGGGAAGCGATTACTTCCCGACTTGCAATGTCGCATTGTCGGTTGGCAAGAAAAGAAGCTAACAAAAAATATGCGTTAAATTAGTTAAGGTTATGTCAAGCGTCAAGTACAATTTATGTACAAGTTTAGTACAAGCTAAATTATAATCTAATTTTATTTTAGTTACTTTATAAGTTTAAGTTTAGCCAGAATAATTAAAAATTATTTAAACAGTAATATAAAAACCATGAAAGAAATTTGTAAAATTAAGTTGCCAACACAAAGTTTTTGTTTGACATAAACAGCAATTTACAAAACGTAGGTCAATCCGGGGGGTCTGGGGGGCATGGAATGCCCTCCAGTGTACCCTATTCCAAATACCTCATTGGTAAATATTTCTCATCTGAATCTACGTCAATTCGAGTTATTGGGTAAAGAATGTACTGGAGGGCATTCCATGCCCCCCAGACCCCCCGGATTGACACCTACATTTTGAATTTAAAAAGCATTGATGACGTACAGAAATTTACGAAAATATTCAAACCATCTTATGATAACAATGTAAATTGCACATTTTAAAACCGTGAAACCATACACAGGCATACAGACAAACATCCAACTAAAATTCATCAAAAGCTTATCAAGACATGTGATAAAAACCATTTTAATACCAAAAATTTTGATTTTTGATTTTTGAGTGGCTTACAATACTTTCCCTTATACATATGTACGTATGGGGAAAGTAAAAATTCGGGATAATTACAAATAATTATTACATTATAATGTTTACTTGCAATTTCTACCAACGCTTACCTGTTAATTTGTTGTTAATATTTATAATATAAAAATAAATAAAATAATTAAAATTTTTCATGTTAAATCTGAACTTTTTAGTGCTTGTAACTCGAAAGCTGTCTATTACATCAAGTTGTATCCATTGAGACATTTATTCAGAATGATGAGAATTTCAATATATGCAAAAATCAGCAAAATCTACAAAAATACATTTTCCCATAAGAATGGTGCGCCCAAGTAGCATTCGGATGCTAAAAAATAGCTAAATAGCAGCTAATTAGCTATATTTGGCAGCCAACAAAATAGCGTTTAAATTGCATCCTTATTGCAGCAATATTGCTAAAATGGCTCACTATTTTTAAGCAAATAGCTAGCTATTTAAAAGCAATTTGCTTACTGCCAGACAGCTATTAGTATGATTTTAGCTAGCTAACTAACGTGTTTTTAGCTGAAAGCGCGCTATTTAGCTAGCTAAAAACATAAATTTCTTTTAAATAGCTAGCTATTTGTTTAAAAATATTGAGCCATTTTAGTAATATTGCTACAATTCGCAATACGCAATGGGGGGTTAAACCCCCCTTTGCGCGGGAACCTGTCCTGGGCTTACAGTCACTGTAGTGTACGTCACATTGTAAAATTAAAAGGGTGGCAACCTGGAAGCCAAAAAAGGTGGCCACCTGCAGTTTTACACCACTTTATTTAGCAAACACCTTGTTATTGTGTCCGTGTGCACCACAATTACATTAAAAGCCACAACTACTCGTTTGACATCAATGTCTGTCGAAATTTAACGGATGACACTGCAATTTTCTATAGCTATTTAGGGTCTTATTAGCACATCCTTGCAGCAAGAAATTTTCAATAGCTATTTATCGTGTTATTAACGCATCGTTGCAGCTTGCTGCCGGCAAGCAATTTTTAATAGCTACTTAGCATCTTAGTAGGGCATCATTGCAGCTTGCTGCCTGCAAGCTATTTTGAAGTGCTAATAAATTGCTAATTTGCAGCTATTTTTCTAAATTATTCACAGTTGGCCGATTAGCTATAAATTTGCTTGCTATCAGCAAGCAAAAACAGCTATTGAAATTGGCAGCTGTTTTTTAGCATTAAAATGCTACTTGGGCGGGGTCCTTTCAAAAATTTCATAAAAGTTCCATAAAACTCCACACACCTACCTAAATATACTAAATTTTTACAGTGACTTACCCTTTGCAAGGAATCGTGCCTTTTCTTCCTTACTCAACGCAATTGGTTTGTTTATTTGTTTTATAATATTTTATAAATTGACCGGTTTTCCAACTGATAGTGTAAAATATAGTTAAAAATTAACAAAACATCTTCTTTCTATATATATAAATGTGAAATGTGATTTTTTTGTCACAGGTTATCTTTGAAAGTACTGAACGGATCGACTTGATTTTTTTTTTAATGATAGAGTATATCTCGGAGCAAGTTTTAAGTCTAATTCCTCGTTTGTAAGTTAATAAACAATCACAGTTTTTCTAAACAGGATTTTATTCCCATATTAATCAATTAATCCTATAATACCAACTTTAATTTACTATATAAGGGAAATATCATATAAATAGAATTATCAATATTGAGCTACAGGACACATTTTTCACAATTTTCGAAAGCTCGTTTAAACTTGTGTTTTATTTTGTGTCCTGTAGCTCAATATTGATAATTCTATTTATATTATTTTCAAGAGCTAATAATTTTAATTAATGGCACTAGGTGATTTGGTCCCTGGTAATTTGGTCCCCGGTAATTTGACCCCCAGTAATTCGATCCCCGAGGCAAATTGATCCCCGGTAATTAGATCCCCGGTAATTTGACCCCCAGTAATTTGATCCCGGAGGTAAATTGATCCCCGGTAATTAGATCCCCGGTAATTTGACCCCCAGTAATTTGATCCCGGAGGTAAATTGATCCCCGGTAATTTGGTCCCCGGTAATTTGGTCCCGGTAATTTGATCCCCGAAGCAAATTGATCCCCGGTAACTTGATCCCCGAGGCAAATTGATCCCCGGTAATTTCGCCTCTGATAATTTCACATCGGGTAAATTCACCCCTCTGAAATTTGATCTTTTGGTAAATTGGTCCCCGGTAATTTCACCCGTGGCAATGTGATCCCGGTAATTTCATCTAACAGTTATCTCTTTTAACAGTGATAAATATTAAAAAACTATCGTTTCCTAACACTAACCTAAGCTTAACCGGTGGATCTCTAATTAAATTATATTATTATTATAAAAAAAACTTCAGATAATAATTTTATTAATTGCAAAATATGAATAATATAACACAAAAAGAGTTATCAAACATTCAACAAATCAACAATCAAAAATTATGAAGATTGTAAGCAATTCCTTTCAGAAATTCAATTTTACGATCAGCATTATAATTTTCAATTAACGTGAGAATATTTTTGTTAATGTTGTTATAAATTTTGTTGTTCTTCCTTTCGCCGCGATCAAATTGATTTTTTTTCACTTAAGCTAGACTCTCTTCTTTTTTCAAAGATTCGATTAATTTCCATATGTTGGGATGCATACAGGTAATCGAACTTTGTATGGCACGAGGCTTCTAAATTATTATTAGTCCGAGGCATATTTCTCAAAGTCCGATTATGTATATTCCATGTCTCGAGAGGAAAAAGTTGTAATTTTCTTTGAGTTTTGTTACGCCTACCTGTAAAGCCCGCCTCACACGACGCTTGTTTTGCTGATGGATTGCTTGCTTGCTTCGCTGCTGGCTACGGTGCTGGCTGCCCTGCTGGAAAATGACGGCCTGCTGGCTTGCTTGTTTGTTTTCATGCTGGATTTCTGTGATAGAACTCGTGCTATTTTTGCTGCTGGTTTTCGTGATGGATTTCAGCGCTAACCAATGAAAAAGTCGCGTCATATTCGTAAACACGAGTGGTATCGAGATATGTCGAGTTTCGCCATACCTACTCTACTACCTGTCACCAAATACTATAGATAAGTTATAATCCTTTCTATAGTATTTGCAGTCACTACCTGCGTGCGGATTGAAACCACGAAGTGCGTGTGAAGCCAATCAAGCACAGAAACCATCACACACCACCCAGCTGCTAGAAACCCAGCAGCCGAACAAGCAAGCAATCCTTCAGCAAAACAAGCGTCGTGTGAGGTGGGCTTAACTTCCCCAATATAATATTTTTCAAAATAAATTAATATTTCCTCGGGAATAATATCTTCATGAGATAGTTCTTCAAATCCTTCTATTACATCACTAATTGGAAGAAACGCTAGGCTTGATAAGCATTTAATTCTCAAATTAAATTCCATATCTTGATTGTATCGTTCTTTGAATCCAAGTTCTACTACTTTTCGGTGTATATTTTGAGAGAAGTGGAACAAACATGAAGTAATTCCAACGTTTGGAAAAACCGTTGCAAAGGCGTTAATACTGGATTTCTCAAAATCCATCACGAAGGTTTCCGGTTGAGCATTTGGCCGTAAATCTACTATCGAACGGAACAGACGAATATAAACTTCTTCCTTCTTATTCGGTAATAAAGCGAATAATCTTGGAACACTGAAAGTTTCTATTTGGATATGCAAAATATACAACTGATAGCAACATTTAAATGTACCGTCACCTGCCCAATTTTTATTTTTTTCAAGATCATCTAAGCCACTACTAGTTGCAAAGATAAAAATTCTTTCTTCATCATGTAAACCGCTATCAAATTGCAAAAATTGTTCACCATTGCTAAGAAATTTAAATTCGTCAGAAATCACAAATCCAGATCTGGTATTAGGAATTGGAGGCGTACATTCCTTAATTTGACGCCATTTTTTTATATTTCTACTTAGAAGTGATACCGATGGCAATTGAGATTTTTCAGTGGTATTTAAATTCTGAACTGCATCGGCAATAATGGTTCGAGGGGCTTCTTGTTGTGCTAGTGCAGTACTCTTCAAAGTGTTCAAAAATTGTTTAACAAAAGGTTTTGCAGGCGAAGATGGGTGATTATGGTCACCAACAGCTTTAATTACTTCATTGTTTACATCATTGGTTAAAGTTGAAATTCGTGCCTTAATAGTTTCTTTTCACATCTCCAATACGTTATGGACCCATCGGAATTTTTTTTGTGTGCTTCATATATGAAGTTCATGTTGTCTACAAGTTTCTTCTTTCCACGAGTGCTAGTAATAACTGTTGTCATTTTGTGAGTTGATTCATTCTATTCTGATTGTACTTTCAGTTCAAATTGTTGTCCTGTTGTCAAACAGTCCTAATAATACCTACTTTTACTAATGTTTAAAAACGCAAGCAGTTTAAAATTCAAATTAATTATTTTGTATAAAGTATACAGGGTTTTCAAAATACTACAAAAATAATAAAGTTTTGAATTTTCAAACAATTTTTTATTTAATCCAGAGCTTAAAACTAATTGATTTTATTGGAATATCTAATTTTTAATTTAATATCTTTGGGAGCTATGACCGTTCCAAGGCAGAAATTAAAAACTAGAAACAAAAAGTTGAAAAGCTTTCTTAAAAAATTGTACTAATAAATCACAAGATGGACTGGATTTTCCTCGTGGGTATTTTTGGGTCCTTAAATAAAACAACTAATTGTTTATATTCGCCAAAGAGGTTCAAATGTTATTAGATGCTACAGTAGGAGTTTAATGATTCTGAAGAAGACCAATATATAAGGTCGAAACCGGTCAATTAAACATATTAAGGTAGTTGTTTTATTTAAGGACCCAAAAATACCCACGAGGAAAATCCAGTCCATCTTGTGATTTATTAGTATTTAAACTTTAGGGTCGATAATTTTGCATCGTGTTAATTAAAAAATTGTCTTGTATAACACCCTGTATATACAATTAAAATTTTTATTTAACAAATTTTTTGAAGTGATCAAAAAAAGGCACGGGTAATGGGGCGATTACTTAACCGATGCATATAATATTAGCGCGGATATCTCTTTTTTACGGACAATGCAAATAATTAACATCAAATTACAAGCATGAAGAGGAACAATTTTGTAAAATAATGTACCTATATTTTAATAAATTATTTTAAATAAAAATGTATTTTAAGTAATTCATCACAAAAATGCAGTAGAATAATATAAATCGAAATTTGGGGACGAAATTACCGGGGTCAAAATTACCAGGGGATGCAATTACCAGGGATCAAATTACTTGGGGGTAAAATCACCTGGGATGAAATTACCGGGGACGAAATAACCAGGGGATCAAAATACCTGGGGGTAAAATCACTTGGGACGAAATTACCGCGGACGAAATTACCAGGGGATCAAATTACCGGGGATCAAATTACTGGGGGTCAAATTACCGACACCGTGCTAAAAGACAGCGTCTTCATAGAGAAAACCCAAGTACCGATAACAGAAATGTTCTTATACTTCTGAGCTAGCACAGGATCCCATTTCACAGCAAATCCAAGTCTGAATAAGAGTTGGTGGTGATGATCATTTGCATGGTATAGAAGTCGAAAATGAAATCGTTCCTTTGGTTCCATGGACAAGCAGGGAAATGTCTGGATTTAATTATGATGTCTCCATTGATTGTTCAGCTGATTCTCACGTTTCTATTAGAACCATTACTTTCAGATGCAACTACTGTCATGCATTGAAATGGAAAAAAGAAGCACCTGGTCTATGTTGTTGTAGTGGAAAAGTTTTACTAGATGATATTCTTGAACCACCAGAACTGTTAAAGAGTTCACAGTAGGACTTGGGGCAGGTTTTTGTGTAGGAATATCTTGAAAAATGTGAGAGGAGAGAGAAATAGAAAAATTATGTATGGATTAAATTGTAGCTAAGTTGGTAATACATTTTAACTATATAAATTCGGATTTTCAAAATGTGACGAACTTGAAGAACACTTAATATTTTTATTACCCTTGAGGGATTTTGCAAAATATACTAAGTTACTTGAACTTGAATTGCTTACTATATAAGTAGATATTTAAATTGAATCAAATACAAACAAAGGAATTTGGACTCAAACAAACGAGCAACGGAAAGCAAAACTGGAAAACGTTCAAGTACGTATTGCTCTATCCAGACGAACATTGCACACTGATTTCTTAATAAAATGCTTTCGGACAGGTCAAATAATCCTTGCTTCCGAGAGCAAGAAACCAGTTAAACAGCGTCTTGAGATATAGGTATAGTAATGCAACACGCAACTAAAATCGGATATAAAATTAATTTTGGTTTGTGTGTCAGGTTGTTAATACTAATTACCAACAAAATCATCTTGAAGCTTATAGGTGCGCTGCAGTTAAAGATCGGCAGCCATATACTGAAGTTCATGGAGCAGCTCAAAATTGTTATGAAACAAATACACCTAAAGTTCGAAAAAAGATACGAAAACGTCAATAGAGAATAAAAATTAGCGCAGCAATGAAGTATAATGTAGACATAATTATTATGAAAAGGTATAATGAATTCTGGGTGCCGATACTGTGCATGGAGGGAGCTCTTAAATGAAAGAGCGAAACACCTGGAATGTGTTGTAATGGTGGAAAAGTGCAATTTTTACCTATCCAACCTCCACCGGAGGTTTATAGTTTAAGAAAGTTGTTGGACAAAGTTCAAGGGTCTAAATCGAAGTACTTCAGACAAAGGCAAAGTATTTTTTTAGAGAGACCCCGTGCGAAGCCGGGTATCCAGCTAGTATATTATAAAATTAACAGCAGTTAGAAAACAAAAAATTCAAAATTCTTGCTTAACAGACAACTCTCTTTGTCCAAGTGAGTATAGAATTGCTCTAGGTCTATTTTCTTTTTGTGATTATTATTTTAAAAAAGCGTAAAAATGTCAAATTGTTGACTTACTCTTAATATAACATTATTTTAACCCTGAATAGTCAATTGATTTTTAACGGACAATATAGGTATGGTATTCATGTTACATAATATATTAAGTACTCAAATTAAATGTCTACACGATCAGATAATTATTATGTATACAAACAATTATTGTAATGCAAATATGAAATTGATATGCATAATTTTCCTAACGCTTATGAAAACATTCACAATTATCTGTTATTTAAACATAGAAATAAATATTATTTATATATTATGCTTACTTAAATATTTTTACCAACAAATACTATTATCAACATTTATGCTTCTATACTGCAAAAAAAGGAAAAACATAAAAATAGTATGTTGTTCAATTAGAAGCCAATGTTTGACTGTTTATGGCCGCGTAGGACACGTACCGAAGAGAGTCTGACAGTTACATGCAAGCTACAAAAAGTATATTAGCTCCGAAAAGCACTTTTCTTTTGTTAAGGGAGGGTTTTTAAATATTCTATTGTTGGAATCCGGACTGGGCATTAGCTGTTAAAACCCGCCTGGTAATAAAATATAATTTATTCTATTTATCGATTTTCTAATGTCTTTCCATTAATATTCGTGTATTGTATTGTTAGACATCTTAAATAATTTTATCGTTATCCTGATCAAGTTTTGTTTGCGTGCCACTTGACACGAACATTATGTTTAAATAAGAGTTTAGCTTTAGTTTTGTTAATGATGACTTATTAAGTGTCGCGTTAGTTGTTAATACAATTGTTCCTATTGTCCATTTAATAACTCAATTTATTTCTTAATTTTAAAAATAATGAAGTTCTTTTTTCAAAATACTTCCAGTAATTGTATAGGATGTATACTACGACCGTTGGTAGTTATGGGTTGTTGGTGTGGCGTAACAGCTTTTAGTGTTAATTGTAAACATTATCAAAACGTTTCGCAAGTTAACACATTTTCAAAATCTTATTTGTATTTATCAGTTTCATTAATTTTTAGCAATTTGCCACTATTTAATTGCGTTTATTGCATTCAGTTACTTTTAAGTTATGGAACGCATTCTCAACAGTTCTTTTTCACTTTAAACGAATTTTTGTATTCCTTTATTGTTGTTTTAAGTTCCTATTGTGCTTTATTTCGATATGAAGACACTCTAGTACACTTAAACGGTTTCGCGTCAATAGTAGAAAATCACGCTTTATTTGGTTTCAATTTTCTCATACACAAAAATTTAACAAAGCGAATGCTGAAAATGATTTATGTGTTGATTTGTTCGGCAATTGTGAACGACCTATATTTTGCTGTTTATCACCTAAAAGTGCCTGATTATTCTTCTGTATACATATTCAGTTTGAAATTCCTAATTATGTTCGTAGTGTCCCATATTATATCGTTAGACTTGATTCAATACACTTTTCTGAGTTACTTGTACAAAAATTTATTCACGAAATGTAATCATAAAATCAAAGTTTTGTTAAATCGCCGATTATTACACCCAAAAAAATTATTTATAGGCACCGCTAACCTAAATGCAGTTTCAAATTTTTCCAACTTGGAAGAAAACATAAAACAACTCAGAATTTTTTATACATCTATAGTTTATAATTACAGACAATTAAGTGTATCAATCAGTCCTCGTCCAATAATTTCCTGGATTTTCAACGTCATCGTTTTGATCTTAAATTTTTACTACAGTATAACTGCGGTTAATCTAGACAGTTTTAACAGTTTTTTGATCCAGTTGAGATGTTTAGCTACCAGTGCTGCAGTTGCAGCAGCGTTAGTTTTTTATGAAAGAATCAGTAACATGGTGAGTTACTTTAATTATTTTTATTTATAGTTTATTGCAATTATGTATGACACTATTCGGTAAATCACAATAAATATGAATTATTAACTAAATAATATAGTAATGAATTAATAAAACTTAAGAAGAGGCGAGCTAAAACATCGGGTTCAAAATTATTGTAAATCCATACTACGATTTAAATTATTTCCAAATAAACTTTCCAAATTTTCATATTAATCCATAAATTACCCCAAATTAAACTTTTAAATAAATTTCCGATCTAAAATGTAAGGAAAACAACAAATGTGCCCTTTCAAACCAGGTGCTCAACGTGCACATATACTTTACTACGCCTTCCAAATTTTAAACTAATTATTCAAAAACCAGTAATATTATTTTTAATGCCCAATTATCCAATCTATCGATTAACGTATTCAATTTTAATTTGAATTTTCCAAATCCATACCCCATCAAAAAATCTCAAGTATGTCCAAAATCTCGGAAAATTTCCGAATAAAAGAACTATTTATAAAATTTTGAAATGCACAATTTTAAATACAAATAATTAAAAAGCATATTAACAAACTAAGCCACAACTTACAAATATTAAAATTCAATCTCAAAAAAATATTTTTCATATGATGTGCGTGAAGTTAGATCCCCTTTTGTCAAAACTAAAATGTTTTTTTTTGTATTGTGTTGTATTCAGTTTGTATTGTTTGTATTGTAAATATTTTTTTCATTTCGGGAAGCATAAAATTATAAATCGCGAAAAACCATTTTAAGCGTTGGCCCCCCATTTTCGAAAATTTTGAAATTTTTTTTGTATTGTGTTGTATTCAATTTGTACTGTTTGAATTGTTAAAAATTAAAGTTTTAAGCTTAATATTAACCGCTTAAATCACAAAACAATATTTAGATCTGGCCCACTACCTAAGCTGACTCAAAGTTTCTAAATTATTTTTGTATTTGTATGCAATTTGTTTTGTGTTGACCAGCGGTTCCCAATTAGTTTTGGCCGCGGAACTCTTGGGCAAAGAAAAAAATTTGGCAAAATTTATTTTTTGCCATTTTGAAATTCTTTTTGGCGGAACCCTTCGATTATTTTGCGGACCCCTAAGGGTTCCGCGGAAACCCATTTTGGAACCGCTGCCTTTACGTACCCTGCAAAATTCGCATTCTAACGAAACACTCCCATAAGAAACCATGAAGAGCAGTCACTGCGACTTCAGTCGCAGAGCCCCAGCCGCAGCTAAAGAATCACACCTTTAGCTGGTCATCTTAAGACCAGAGCTCTGCAACTGCAGTCGCAGTGACTGCTCTCTACACTTCCTTATGATAAAATCGCATTCTAAGGAAACACTCCCATAAGAAAGCATTGTTGATATAAAAGTATGAAAGATATGAATCTTTAGCTGCTGCCGGGACTCTGCGACTGAAGTCGCAGAGGATGCTCTCCAGGCTTTCTTATGAGACTGTTACCTTAGAGTCCACTGCAAAGACCGCATTGTAAGAAAACATTCCTGTAAGAAAGCATGGAAAGCAGTCACAGCGACTTCAGTCGCAGAGCCCCAGCCGCAGCTGAGGAATCAGACCTTTAGCTGGGCGAAATTTTCTTCACCAACACTACGGGCTAGTTAAATGTTATGTAAAAGCCGCAGTTAAAAAATCACACCTTAAGCTGGTCATCTTAAGGTTTCTTAGCTACGGCTGGAGCTCTGCGACTGCAGTCGAAGGGACTGCTCTCTGCGCTTTCTTACAATGATACAATCACATTATACGGAAACACTCTCATACGAAAGCATGATTGATATAAAAGTATGAAAGATATGAATCTTTAGCTGCGGCTGGGGTTCTGCGACTAAAGTCGCAGTGGATGCTTTCTATGCTTTTATATAAGACAGTTACCTTAGAGCAGCGGTTCCCAATTAGTTTTGGCCGCGGAATCTTTGCGCAAAGTAAAAAATTTATTTTTCGCCATTTTGAAATTCTTTTTAGCGGAACCCTTGGATTTTTTTGCGTAACCCCATTTGGGAACCGCTGACGTAGGTTCATTGTTGTAATACTTAACAATTTAATTTTTACGATACAAGTTACATTGCAACACAATACAAATTGCATACAAATACGAAAATAATTTTGAAATTTTGAGTCAGCTAATCAGCGGGTAAGAACAAAATTTTGTTTTGCGATTTACGCGGTTAATACTAAACTTAAGACTTTAATTTTTAACAATACAAATAATACAAATTGAATATAACACAAGATAAAAAAGAAATTTCATATTTTTCGAAAACGGGGGGCCAGCGCGAAATTTTGTTGCGAGATTTGCGCGACTAATGTTAAATTTAGGACTTTAAATTTTAGCAATACAAACAATACAAATTGAATACAACACAATACAAACAAAAAATTTCAAAATTTTCAGAAAAGGGGGGGCCAGCGCATAAAATGGTTTTTCGCAATTTATAACTTTATGCTTCGCGAAATGAAAAAAAGATTTACAATACAAACAATACAAACTGAATACAACACAATACAAAAAAACAATTTTTAGTTTTCGACAAAAGGGGGGCTAACTTCACGCACATCTTCATATGGGAAATTAAAATTTCAAATTAACAAAATTTTTTAATGAAGATTTTGAAACACGACTATTTATTGAAAAACTTAGGTATTCCAATTACTAGGTTTTTTAATTGTATGGCAAAAATCATTTCAAGCTTTGACTCTAATTTTTTTAAAAGTAGGTAGGTACTCTGAAATGTTTTTAAGTTATCACATGTAAAATATACTGTAAGTATAAAAACATTTTAGTTCTGAAAAGTGTAAGGACCGTTATCTGCACGAAATACCATTGAAACTCAGTTTCAAATCTTATCGAGAATTAATGGCGGATTTGAATGATCAACTAGAAGTCTGTGTTAGCATTTAAACTGTTAGTAATCGCTTTACGTGCTCATATTGTAGTTAAGAAATCACTTTTGACCCAACAAGTCAAAAAGTTTTCTTATGGGTCCGATGGTAAAAGATATGTGCAGCGATTACAATGCAAATGATTATCCGAACAATGTACCATTAACACAACAATAGTAGACTGGGTGTTACGTTATGGGGCTGTATTTCTCATCATGGCTTACTGCCCTGTCAGAATCATGTTAACATGGCCAGTCGGATAAATGAAAATTTTAACAATTTCAAAAGTATTTTTTGACCTTTAAGTAAAAGTCAGGTTAGCCGACCAACTGCTGACTCTAAAGTACTCGGTTCGAATCCGGCGTTGATGATTGCCGCTATCAACTATTAAAAACAGGGTTACAGGCATTCTCCACTTCGGATTAAGCAACCGTCAGGTCTAAATGTTTAAACCTTTCTCTCACAGAAAGATGTCCTGCAGTAGACAGAAAAAGGCTAAAAAAGAAGTAAAAGCTAGATGAAATCTAATGTAATTTATATATCTGCTTTATTTTCGGATTTTTTATTTTTTTCTTTATAATAATTAAATTAAAATTAAATGTACTAACAAAAGATGGTTTTCCTCTTTAGCCGAAACAAGTACGAGATACTAAATTTCTTGTAAAATTCGGTGCTTGAAAATTTGGTACTGTTTTTAATTTATTCAAAATGATATTCATGCAGATTACAAGGAACAGCTTAACAGGTTTCTTTCTAATTCCGTACTTGGTGACTTAAAATTGGGAATTCATTCCCCCGAAATGTAACGTGAAACTTAATTAAATGAATATACTGGGCGATACTGATAACAAGTGAAGTCAACGTAAATTTGAATTTAATAATTATTATAGAATTTACTTTTTATATTACTTCCAAATAAAAATTCTCGTTACTACTATCATCCACAATGAAATTCTACCGAAAGAGTAAACAGTGAATTCATAAATTGTAATTCAAAATACATCTTACTAGGTGCATTACAAAAAGCATGAATAAAGACCTTTAAAAACCACATGACTTTATCTATGACAGCATTTGATTTTGATTTTAAAAATCAAGAAATGTAATTCAGATATCATTCCGGTCGTGTGATGCTTTTTTTAATTTTATTAATTTGCTATAATCATTTGCTTTTTCAATTTAGATAAGTAGTTGTCTGAACATTAAAATTAAAAAAAAATAAACATTTTTTTATTTAGATTATGTTTACACTTCGACTTCCTTGTCACAGAGTATTAGTAATAAATTAAGTTAATAATGTATACAAGGATGTTTGGTTTAGTTAGTATTCATTTTTAACGGTTTATACTTCGTTCTAACGCATAAAAAATGATTAATTGTACGGGGTGTGTTTTCAAACCATTTTTTAAATTTGGCTATCCTGCTATAAAAGTTCGGTGTGTCCACAAAAACAATAAGCCTTACTCAACCTTTTTTAACTTTTCCTTAAAATGTAAAATAATTTTGAATATTCTAACAGTCTTTCAATGCATGCATTTCTATAACAGTTTGTGTGAATTAATCTCAAACCATTTTCACTCTCGCTCGTTAACTTCGCTTAAGATTTTCGAAGTTATCTTGTCTCTAGGATCTATTTCATGCAGCGTACATTCAAATTTAACAATGAAAATATTATTAACAGACTTACGAGGAATTGCTAAAATTATAGAAAATTCTCAGACCTGTTTCATAACTATTAAATTTATCGAGAACTGCAAAAAGTGGTGCAACATTTTTGGATTCATATTGTTTACAGTAATTTGTAACGTGACCTTTTTAACAATATACGACACCGAGGTTTATACGTTCAAATATTTTGTAATGAAAGTTATTAATCGAAGTTATATAGTATTGATTCCATATACAGCGACACACTTAACTATGATTAAAATCATATTCTATTACTTTCTCTTCAAAAAATGTATAGAAAATATAAAAATGAGACTCTTGAATGAAATTGATGAAAACTCGGTTAATAAAATATTTGAAATCACAGATAGCCACAATTATTTTCAGTCCGATATATTACGCTCAATCGACACATATTTAGCCATAGAGCGGAATTACCGTGAACATGGTGCATATTTACAAGTGATTCTATTACCATGGTTTATTGTTATGACTATCGCAACTGTACTGACTACTTATATGCTCCTGTACGTTTTTGAAAATTGCGACAATGTTGGTTTATATTATACAACTATATTTTATGGACATATTTTTGGATTTACATTATGTTGTATAATAATTCAACAGATAGAAAATGTGGTAGGTATTGATTTGTATATAATATTTAATGATGAGCACATCTCTAGACGCATAAAAAAAATCTTCTTCAATTGATAACTTTAATTAAGGAATTTTTCACTCATTCAATTTCCCTCTGATCGGCTGTAACGTTGGTCACCCGGTACATTTAGTTACACAATTTTTTCAGAAATAATTTTTGCGACAAAATATCTATTTTATTATTTGAATTAGCTTGTTATATTGAAGTTTTTTAATATTATTAATTCTCACTAGTTAAGATTTATATATTTATTTAGATTAGATAATAAATTTCGTTTAATAGATTATGCCTACTTAAACTTATCAATGACGAGAAGAGATAGGAAAATAGGAAATAGCTAATAAAAATATTAATTAATATTATATTATAAAAATTATATAACATATATTTATAAAAAATTTTTTACTTTTACAATATTTTCACATGTTAATAACTATAAAACAGAATCAGTAAACACATAATACATAAAAATTTCACTAGGGCATTATTTGGTAATTCTAGAAATGTTGTTTGACAACTTTTGTATTTACAATTAACAATATATTTGACTGCATACATTAATACCTCTAAACAAAAAATGTGCCTATATGTTGTATTTTTTAAATTTTATGTCGAATAAATAATGTATATTTGCATAAATTTAGCGTCGAAGAAATGTTCGCATAGGACTTTTGTTCGCCGGACAATTGTTCGCTATTTGTTCGTCGGGTCTATATTGTCATGTATTTTCTGCAGTTACCAAATTTTTCAAATCCAAATTTACAATTTTAAATTATTTTAAATTCAAATTAAAATATTTCAAACCAATTTACCTTTAATACAAAAATGGAACGCAAATGTGCATGGCACCGGACCAAGTACGTGAACGTCCACATAAATTCAAGAAATCCTTTAAATTTTCAAATTTCAATATTTCCAAATTTTTCCAAATATTTCCCCCCCTTTTGTCGAAAACTAAAAATTGTTTTTTTGTATTGTGTTGTATTCAGTTTGTATTGTTTTTATTGTAAATCTTTTTTTCATTTCGCGAGGCATAAAGTTATAAATTGCGAAAAACCATTTTATGCGCTGGCCCCCCTTTTTTGAAAATTTTGAAATTTTTTGTTTGTATTGTGTTGTATTCAATTTGTATTGTTTGTATTGCTAAAATTTAAAGTCCTAAATTTAACATTAGTCGCGTAAATCGCGCAACAAAATTTCGCCCTGGCCCCCCATTTTCGAAAATTTTTAAATTTCTTTTTGTATTGTGTTATATTCCATTTGTATTATTTGTATTGTTAAAAATTAAAGTCTTAAGTTTATCATATTATAAGTATCAACCGCGTAAATCGCAAAACAAAATTTTGCTCTGACCCGCTGCTCAGCTGACTAAAAATTAAAAAATTATTCTCGTATTTGTGTGCAACTTGTATTGTGATGCAATGTAACTTGTATCGTAAAAATTAAATTGTTGACTATTACAACAATGAAGCTACGTCAGCGGTTCCCAAATCGGGTTCCGCGAAAAAATCCAAGGGTTCCGTTAAAAATAATGTCAAAATGGTGAAAAACAAATTTTGCCAAATTTTTTACTTCGTCCAAGGGTTCCGCGGCCAAAACTAATTGGGGACCGATGCTCTAAGGTAACTGTCTTATATAAATGCATGTAGAGCATCCACTGCGACTTTAGTCGCAGAGTCCAGCCGCAGCTAAAGATTCATATCTTTCATACTTTTATATCAATCGTGCTTTCGTATGAGAGTGTTTCCTTAGAATGTGCTTGTATCATTCTAAGAAAGCGTAGAGAGCAGTCCCTGCGACTGCAGTCGCAGAGCTTCAGCCGTAGCTAAGGAACCTTAAGATGACCAGCTTAAGGTGTGATTTTTTAACTAGCCCGTAGTGTTGGTGAAGAAAATTTCGCCCAGCTAAAGGTGTGATTCCTCAGCTGCGGCTGGGGCTCTGCGACTGAAGTTGCAGTCACTGCTTTCCATGCTTTTATAGGAATGTTTTCTTAGAATGCGATCTTTGCAGGGGACTCTAAGGTAACAGTCTCATAAAAAAAGCATGGAGAGCATCCTCTGCGACTTCAGTCGCAGAGTCCCTGCCGCAGCTAAAGATTAATATCTTTCATACTTTTATAACAACAATGCTTTCTTATGGGAGTGTTTCCTTAGAATGCGATTGTATCATAACGAAGTGTAGAGAGCAGTCACTGCGACTGAAGGCGCAGTGACTGCTCTTCATGTTTTCTTATGGGAGTGTTTCGTTAGAATGCGAATTTTGCAGGGGACTCTAAGGCAGCGGTTCCCAAATGGGGTTCCATAAGTTATCTTATGGTGATAACTTCAGGTCATATATCTTTATGATAGATCTTTATTTACATCTTTAATATCTAGATTTATTTATTATATAAAAATTATTTATCTTGTTTCTTATATTTTTCTATTTTAATGGTTATATGCGACTGAAGATTGGTGATAACCTTGAAATAGGGCGTTATATCGTATTACAAATGTTTAACTTTTAATTCTAAAACTTAAAAAAAAAACATTCATAAACTGTAAAGTTCCTCCCGAGGGGTAAATCTCCCGGGAAATCTGGTGTACAGCTTGTAGGAAGTCCCGGGAAGTCCGGGGAAGTCTGAGGAAGTCCGGGGAAGTCTGAGGAAGTCCGGGGAAGTCTGGGAAGTCTGAGGAAGTCTGGGGAAGTCTGAGGTAGTCCGGGGAAGTCTGAGGAAGTCTGGGGAAGTCTGATGTAGTCCGGGGAAGTCTGATGTATAAAATGATATTAATTCTTGCCGCGCCATTCTTGCGCGCATTTGATCTGAAATTTTGTATATAGCTTCCTATGACCAAGTACTGGGATTCTAAGGCACAAATTTTTACTCGGTTTTTCGATATCCAGCACCGTTTTCGAGTTATTGTAAATTCAAAATCCCAAATTTACAATAATATTTGTCACAATGTCTAAGGAAGTCTGGGGAAGTCTGAGGTAGTCCGGGAAGTCTGAGGAAGTCCGGAAAGTCTGGGGAAGTCTGAAGAAGTCTGGGAAGTCTGGGGAAGTCCGGGGATGTCCGAGGAAGTCCGGGGAAGTCCGAGGAAGTCCGGGAAATCTGGGGAAGTCCGGGGAAGTTTGGGAAGTCCGAAGTGGGAGGAAGTCTGGTGTACACAATTTTTAAGCGTGGTTTACCCCTCGGTTCCTCCCGTGGATGTTGTTGGATAGGAACAATTGCACCTTTATCCCAAAGCTCTCCTATGAGCTTTATAATGATTTTGCTTGTAATTAGTATTAGCAACCTGATACACAAACTAAAATTATTTTTATATTTGATTTTAGTTACCTACCTTGCACGTTGTAGTTTAATTGGTGTTTTGCTCTCGGAAGCAAGCATTTGTTTTGTCTTAAACAACTTTATTAAAATGCTTTCATTTTATGAACATGAACAGTGTTCATCTAGATAGATGCGTATTCAAAGGTTTTCCAGTTTTACTTTCTGCCGACAAAAAAAATTTCACTTCGGGTGCAAGCTTATGTGGATGAGGCTCGAGGCTCACTTCGGTTTTTTGGTTTTTAATTTTATTAATTCGTTCAATCGATTAATTCTGTGTAGAAAAATACGTAGATAAACATTAAAACGAAAAAATCAATAATCTTTGGTTACTTAGGTAATGTTTACATTTCGACTTCATTATCGTAGAATATTAGTAATTTTGTGACAATATTAATAAAACAAATTAAGTTATTTGTGTATACAAAAAGGCATGTTTTAGTTAGTATTTATTTTTAACTGTTTAAGTTTATACTTAGTTCCAAACGACTAAAAAAATGATTAACTGTACTGGGTGCGTTTTCAAACAATTTTTTAAATTTGGCTATCCCGCTATTCAAGTTCAGTGTGTACACAAAAATAATAAGCCGTACTCGACAGTTTTAAACTTTTCATTAAAATTTAAAATAATTTTGAATATTCTAACAGTCTGTCAATGTGTGCATTTGTATAACAGTTTATGTGATTTATTCTCAAACCATCTTCATTCTCACTCATTAACTTCGCTTAAGATTTTTGAAGTTATATTGTCTTCAGGATCTATTTCATGCACTATACATGCAAACTTAACAATAAAAATATTATTAACCGACTTGCGAGGGATTACTAAAATTATAGAAAATTCTCAAACCTCTTTCATAACTATTAAATTTATTGAAAACTGTCAAAAGTGGTGTAATATTTTTGGTTTTATTATGCTTTCGGCAATTTGTAGCGTAACTATTTTAACAATAAACGATACCGATAATTATGAGTTCAAGTATTTCGTAATGAAAGTTATTAATCGAAGCTTCATAGTGTTGCTTCCATATTCAGCGGGAAACTTACTTTTACTTACAATTATATTCTATTATTTTTTTTTCAAAAAATCTTTAGAAAACATAAAACATACAATTTTGAATAAAATTCATGGATATTCTATTAATAAAATATTTGAAACCACAGATAGCCACAATTATATTCAGTCTGATCTCTTATGTGCAATTAAAACATATTTAGCCATCGAACATAATTACCGTGAAAATAGTGCGTTTTTACAAGTTATTCTTTTACCATGGTTTATTATTATTACTATTGGAACCGTACTCACCACTTACATGCTTCTGTATGTTTTTGAAAATTGCGACAATGTTGGTTTATTTTATACTACTATATTTTATGGACATATTTTTGGATTTGTGTTATATTTTATAGTAATCCAACAGATTGCAAATGTGGTAGGTATTGATTTGTATTTATACAGGTTAACCGAATTTACATCCGATCATAGAGAAATAACATGAAAAATTGATAAAAATCAGCATAAAAAGATTTTCTTTCAACGTCCAAAAATATGCTAAACTTGATATTTTGTTCTTTAGTTATTGTTAAAAACGCAATAATAAAATAGAAACGTAGCGCTTTAAAAAAGCTTTTACATTGTTTTTAAAAGCTTTGAAAGCTTTTTAACAATAATTAAAGAAGTAAATACTAAATGATGAGTCTCTTTAGATGCATAAAAAAATTCTCTTTAAATTGGTAACTTTTTAATTAAGGAATTTTACAATAATTCCATTTCCCATGTTATTTCCCTATGATGGGCTGTAAGGTTGGTCACCCGGTGTATATTAAGATGTAGTTTTGTAAATTAAAATTTTTTCCAGAAATGATTTTTGCGAAAAATAATTTTTCTCGTAGTTTGTTCAGATTAAATAATAGATTTTATCCAACACCTCTGTCTTATGAGGGCATAATAATGCCGATTTAACATATCTTATGGGGTCTATAAAACACTAGCAACTTATGAGGTCTATAAAACACTAGTGACTTATGTAAATTATGAGTACACCTACTTTAGTTTACTCAAGAAAAACAAAAAACATTTCTTTCGTAACTTATTTGCCTTATAAGACACTTGTATAATAAATAGCTATTGTTTAGTAGGTTTAGGATGTCTAAAAATGCAATGTTTGTTATTTTTCTATCTGGAAAAGGGTATAAACATTATTATTCAGCAATGGTTTATTTACAAAATATCTTGCTAATTTCTATCCAGTTTTTATTTGTTAAAATTTTCTCATACTTTCCAATGAACTTGAGAATAAAATTTATAAAATTAATCTACAATACAAATTAAAATTAACTGTAACAACAATTTTCACACATTTTAAATAAATTTTAAACAATTTGACGAGAACTGCAAATGTGCGTCGATATTGGACCATATGCCACGACGTGCATACAAATTTAACAATGCCTTCAACTTAATATTTTAATTTGAAATTTTACCCATATAACCAATTACATTAATTTTATTCTTATCTTTTGATTTCCAATTTATTACTTTATTATTTACTAGCTGACCCTGTGAACTTTGCATCACCTATAAAATTGATTTGATTGTAACTCTTCATAAGGGGGCGTTCATTAATTCAGTGAGGAGATTTTGAAATTATTTTGACCTCCAACCTAGTGAGATGTCGTGAGATTTGTCTTTAACCCCCCTCCCCTCTAATCTCACGTAAGATTGTTTGTTTTACTTAAATTAACCCAGTTTTCCCGAAATTTTACAGTTTCTTGCGGAAAAAAAGTTACGTGATGTTTGCCGAGACCCCCCGTGTCCCCCATGTGTGATTGGGTGAGATTTAAATCAAATTCCTTATTTATGTAAATTCTTGCTTCCTTAATAATTACGTTAGCGAAAAAATTAAATAATGCAGAAATATATACTACGAATGATAAGAGCATTAGATTTCATCTAGCTTTTACTTAAAAAGTCAAAAAATGCTTTTGAAATTGTTAAAAGTCTGATAAATGTAATTTTTTAAATTTCAGAAGCATTTATATATTTATTTGTTTGATATTTATGGTGTAACTATTAGTGAACAAAAAAATAAACATTTTTTACACGTAAGCAAATAGCTATTTACGCAACAAGAGCTAAAAGTGATACATTTTATAACAATGCGTGTAAATTGTCCATCGAGGCACAGTTGAGAAATATTGGATACCTATTATTTGGAAATTCTGTAATTCGTTGATGGTGATCAGTCATTGTAGTCATTACGAAAGACAATAATAAGAAATTCCAAAATCCTTTTTGAATTTTATTGCGAAACCTTGTTTTTAATTTTGTGTTTTGAATATTTTATATTGTAAATTTAATTGCAGTTTTTGTATTAGATATAATCCATTTTGATTATTTTAGATTATTTTATGAAACTTTGAATTTATTTTGTGAGATTGAATATTATTTGGCAATTTAGTGCAGTCAAATTAGGGTTTCACCTCAGAATGAGAGATAATAAGCTGAAAACTCGTATACATACACCTTCATTTTGGTATTCTAAAAGTTGTCTCAAAAGTCTCATAAAATCTCGTGTCTGCGCTGTAAGTTATTCAAGGTCGAAGGTCACAAAAATTGGTTTTTCTCGATTATCTCGGTTTCTATAGCTTAAATGATGTTAATATCTATTATAAAAATTGTAGAACATAAAATTTTCGATAAATTTTGTTTTAAAAAATTTTTCATACGCCCAAACGTTATTAAGATGGAGGGTAGAGAGCCCGCAGCTTGAAATTGAAATAAAGTGAAAATATATATAGTAAATCTTTAATTATTTAATAAACAATAGTATTAATTTTCTTCTTCTTCATCGTCATCTTCCGAGAATGTGAAAATGTCCGTTACATTGTCATCATCTTCGTTGTCATGAATTGTTGTTTCCAGGCCTTCCAGAATTTCCGGGTCAAATGCGCTCTCTTCTTCAGAGTCCCTTTGTGATCAAACAGCATTGAGGTAAGCTTGACCATTACACTGGCTACAAACTAAAGTGCATTGCAACCCCGATTTTCTGCACCCACAGCGCACCCCACATCAATTCTTACAATTACAAAATAGTGTTTTAAGTAATTCCTCAGGAGATGGTCTTAATATTGTTGTTATTGGCTCCAGGAGTTTATTTTGCAGCACCCAACCCCACTCCTGAGGTTCAGCCATAACTTTTAAAATTGTACGACAGTCAATTTCTCCGCCTTGTATCTCAAAAATGGTTGAGCATATTAAAAAATGTTTGGAACACAATTTGTAGAAAATTTTATGCTCCACAATTTTTATAATGGATCTTAACATCATTTGAGCTATAGAAACTGAGATAATCAAGAAAAACAGATTTTTGTGACCTTATTTGATCTTGAATAACTTACGACGCCGACCCGAGATTTTATGAGAATTTTGAGACAACTTTTAGAACATTAAAATGAAGGTGTATACGAGTTTCCAGCTTATTATCTCTCATTCCGAGGTTGACCCCTTTTTTGTGCTTAAATGACTGGACTAATTCTGATATACGGGTTATCCATTTCGTGGTTTCAAAACCGCCGGTCTGGCAAAGCTGTCAGTTGTTAAATATCTGTCACCTGAAATATCATTTATTTAGTGAAAGGTATGCCATTTACGAATACGGATTGTTTAACAACCGAAAAACGCATTAAAATAGTTAAAACTTACTGCAAAGTTGGTAGTTCAAACGTGGTCACTTTTCGAACATTACGGGGTGATTATAATCGTCATAACCGACCTACTGTGCAAGGAATTGGCAAGATTATAAAGAAATTTGAAGAGACTGGAGGCGTTACAGATGTGGTCAAGTGGTCAAAATTTGGGCTTTATTGCATGAGAAGTTTCCAGAACGCGTAATTTCACGTTTTGGCGACGTCAATTGGCCAGCAAGATCTTGCGATTTGACGCCATTAGATTTTGTTTCTGGGGCTATGCTAAAGACCGTGTCTACGCGGATAATCTCTTAACGCTGGAGGTTTTGAAAACCAACATTCGTCAAGTTATCGCCGAGATACCGCCCGAAATGTGCGAAAAAGTGATCGAAAACCAGCTCAAAAGGATCAACTGCTGCAAGCAATCTATGGGCGGTCATTTAAATGACATTTATTTCGTACATAATGGCAAGGTCCAAGCATTATAATGAAGTAAAAGTTTCATCGAAATCATAGCTTTATGTGTGTTTTACTAAACTTTACTTTTTAAACCAGAAAATGGATAACCCTATATCATTTTGAATTCGAAATTGTTTTTAATCATTTTGTATTCCATACCAAATCGACCACTTTTGATCCGACCCTTTTCGATTTAGCTAAAAGTTTTTCATCTTTTTCTACCCTATGGAAAACCGTTCTCAGAATTTTTTCAAATTTTTTTACCCAACCCAAACAAAGTTATGAATTTTTCAGAAAAATGGCTTTTATATTTTCAAATAGGTATAACTTTTTCAAAAATAGACCTCTCGGGACCGTATTATTATATTGAAAATTTTGTGTTTTTAAATGTACTACTTTTCAGAACAAAATACAAAAAAAATTTATGATAAACTCTATGAAATTTTCGCCTTTTTTGAAGAGAACCGTTATTTTTTCGAAATTCGCCACTTTTTATTTTATTTTTTATTTTCTCAAAAGAAACTGCTATTAATACTGCGATTATTCCCCCTAATCCCAGAGTGGGCCGATCTTTTTTTCTATTCTTTTTATTCGATTGAAAAAAATATTGAAATTTTCAAAGTTTTTAATTTTTTTCTTCAAAAAGTTTGTTTATACAATAAAATAAATATATATTTATTTTATTATTATTATATTTATAATAAATATATATAGATATATAAATAAATGCAGTTATTTAATATATAGTCTCATTTAAATTTTTAATTTAAAAAATAGAGGTAATTATTAATAAATAATTTTTGTAGTTTCTGGTGGTATAATGTGATAAAATGATTGTATCCTATTATGCTATTTGTGATTACTACCACATGATTAACTTCTGGAATTTAATATACTTTTAAAGAATTATTAAGTAATTTATATTTTAAAAACCTTTATTGTACAGTTTCAGAATTCACCATCTAGATAAACGTAATAACTATAACATAAATACAAAGAAATTTACTCAATAATGTTTTTATCGTAGTGAAAGTACTCAAGAAATTGAATAAAACATTAAAACAATGGTGGTATCTATAAAAGTAATTGACACTTGAACTTTTGTTTTCATGACATTTGGTTGTTGGGATTAACCTGTGCGATTGATACTATTTCTTTTCATACTCCAACCATACACTGATATATATATATTTTGGTATTTTTGATATTTGATTTTAAAGTGGATTACAATACCTACTTTTCTTCATTGCTGTAGGTAAGGTCCTACCATTTAAATGACAACAAATCCCGTTTTGCAGGAATCATTAAAATATATATTTTACGAATAAATTTTATAAATTAAATGACAAAACTGTGACGATACTCGTTACAAAATAACAAAGCTATACGAGTAATATGTAAATATTTTAATTTTTTAATTATTTATTATTTCAAAATAATATTTTTTTTAAATTTAATTAACTTTATTTTAGCATTAATGCTGTTATTTTCCTAATATAAAGAGTATAACGTAGTTAATCAATCTGTCTACCTACGTGTTTACCTCCGAGTCGAGGCGAGATTAAGCTCACAACTTGTGAGTTTAAGCTCAGAAGCATCTGTCTATTAGGACGAGAAATTCTAAAAGTTGTCCGATTAGAAGATGTCGAACTATACAGGTTTTACAGTAATAATTTTCTATATACGTAATATCTTTTTTCACTTGACTATTAAAATTTAATTATTTTTATGTTTTGTTTAGTTCCGTTAATTTTTAAGGATTTGTTTTTATAAGTAGTTTACCCGTAAATTGCTATAATCTAAAAAAACAATAATTAAAGTCATTGTTTTTAATATACTCATTATTTTTAAAAACTGTGTTGTAGTACGATATTACATCCGATAAAGTGAAACAAGTTTAACTGCTAAAAAATGTATACAAAATTTCCAATATTTCAATATGTAGCTGTGGTAACAGGTATGCAACAAATTAAAAAAAAAGAATTATTCTGGATAATATTTTTTTAGGGAGTCTAAACGTGATTTGTACGGGAATGCAGTACGGATGGTCTTCTGCAGCATTACCAAAACTTCTTCACGAAGATTCTGAAATTTTACTTACCAACGATGAAGGTTCCTGGCTGGCAGTCACACTTTTAATTGGAGCTTTTTGTGGATCCAGCTTCTGTGCAATATTTATGGCCAAACTAGGAAGAAAGAGTGTAATGCTAACAGCTTCGTGCTTCCTGCTTATTGCTTGGACCATTGTAGCTTTTGCTACAAACTTAAGATTGCTATTTTTGGGCAGATATTGGCGGAGTAGCAGATGGTTTAATTTTTTGTGCAACCCCAATATATTTTTTTGAGATTGCTGATGCTAAGGTGAGAGGATTAGCAAGTGGATTTATTTTGGTTACCTACGGAATTGGGATGTTAACGGTTTGCATTGTTGAATTTTATGCGGATATGTTTACTGTTGCATTAACAGCCTTAATATTTCCTGTTTTAAGCTTTCTCACACTGGCTTGGCTACCAGAGAGTCCTTACTACTTAATTATGAGAAAAAGATATGACGAAGCAAAACGCAGCATCCACAGATTGCAGTCGGATAAAAATGTTGATTTGAAATTTTCTCAACTCTACTTCACCATTACAAGCCAAACTACCAGCACAAGAACATTTTTGGATCTATTTACTGTAAGAAGTAATAGAAAGGCATTGTACGTAACATTGGGAAGTCGAGCAATTCAGCAAGTGAGTGGAAAGTGCGCAATCGCGTTTTATGCAGAAAAGGTTTTTAAAGAATCGGCGGATAATCCGATTTTATTTAATTACGGACCAATGTTATATTTTAGTACTCAGATAGTGGTATTAATTTTTTCGTCATTAATTGTCGATAAAGCCGGGAGAAGACCTTTATTGCTTATGTCTTTAAGTGGAGTATGTTTGATGTTACTCTGTCAAAGCTGTTATTTTTCCTTAAAAAATTTGACTTCTGTAGATGTTCGTCCGTATGAGATTATCTCAACTACCACTTTGTTGGTTTATGTGATAAGTTTCAATATTGGATTGCAATCGATCCCTTTACCTTGGTTACCGAAATTTTTCCGACCAACGTGAAATCTTTTGCCGTGGGATTGTCTAACGTTTCCTTTTGCGTTTTTGCTGTTATCGCTACAAAGATATTTCAATTTACTAAAGACGAGTTTGGTCTGCATATTTCGTTTTATATTTTTTTGGTTTGCAGCATTTTGGGGGGTATTTATATTGCTATGCCCCCAACGGTATAAATTGCCAAAAACCACCCACTACCGAAAAACGCCTCACTGGAGCGCACACATCTTTGAACATGAGACTCTCGTGAAATCTTAATGAATAAAACAATAATATGTTGTTAAATTTTTGATTTAATTACTCAAATTAGTTATAAAATTCTCCAAAAATACCAATCCAATCCTCAATATTTACTTGAATTGAAGCAGAATAGTACAGATGTTTTTATATCTTCGTCTTACATAAGATCGATTAATATCTGACCAGAAGCCGTATAGCTAAATTTTCAATTTATTTAAATCGTAATTATTTCAACGTAGCTAACTGAAAATTTAACGTAATGACTCAATTTATGAATAATAGTGAAATTTATAATCTCACGATGAAGTTTTTAAATTGTTTAAGAAAATGTTTAAGTTTTATTTCACAATAATGCGCTCACCCTGTACTTAAGTTGGAAGCGGCCTCTCTCGGTGATCACTTTGTTGTTGTTCCTCACATTTAAAACGGCTACTGATGGTTTGAAAGTTTTATTTGTGTTGATTTTTATTTTTGTGCACTTATTCGATGATTCTACTTGTAAATTCTTCCTTGTTTACTTAATTCATTCTTCATTTACGGTACGTATCATTAGCTTTGTTTTGTTGATTGCGACATTTGTAAATTTAAACTAATTTTTCATGATTGCAGGTTAAATTTTCATATTTTATGGAGACACAATTTAATCAACTTACACGTTTGGTGGTCTCAGTCGCAATGTCCTTTTTTTATTCTGCGCATTTTGTTCTTACCATTTTCAAAATTACCAATTTACAAACATAAAACAACGGCGCGAAATTCGATCGGTGAGTATTAATTTTCGTTGTTACACTTTCTCTTTTTAATTTTTAAACACTTTTATTTTAAGTTTTAGGCCCTAAATGCATTATCATTTACAGTCCTGATCATTATTAATCATCATCCTCTCATTCGAAGATTTGTGATCTAATAACATCTTTATTCTTATACAAAACTATGAAATGATCTCAAATAATTCATCGGTTAAGTATTTATTTTAGAAATTTATAACTAAAGCTTTTCTCTTTTAGGATTATACTACAATTCATCATATTATTTTATTTTATTTTAAAACTTAATTTCTTCTCATCGGGTGATGAAATTTAAACAACTAAAATTACCGTAAAGGCTCATAATTAGCTTAATTTAGTAAAAAAAACATGACAATATATATCATTTTGTTCCCGAAACTAAAGAAAAGACACTGGAAGAAATACAGCTGCAATTGTAAAAATATAAGTAACAAATTGATAATGTTAAGATAGTTACACGGGGTGCTGAATGAGTTAGTTAGCCAAACATAGTAAATTAACATGTAAAAACTTATTTATGCAAATTCCGGCTTCCCTAATTATTTTAGAGAAAAAATGTAACATACAAAAATTATAGAGAAATATAAACTACAAATGTTAAGAACATTAGATTTCATCTAACTTTTACTTAAAAAGCCAATAAATGCTTTTGAAATTGTTAAAAGTTTCATTTATCGGACTGGCCATATAAGTTTCCATGGTAATTACTTTTGAAAGTAGAAATTAAATTGAATTTATTACACGGTCAGTGTGATAATTAAAAATTTTAACAATTTGAAAAGCATTGTTTGATCTTTAAGTAAAAGCTAGATGAAATTTAATGCTGTTATAATTCGTAGTTTATATTTATGCATTATTTTTATGTCTTGCATTTTTTCTCAAAAATAATTAGGGGAGCCGGAATTTGCATAAATAAGTTTTTACATGTTAATTTCCTATGTTCGGCTAACTCATTCAGCACCCAGTATAAGATGACATAAAGGCTTTTAAAAATAGATAAAAATAAAACAATATGTTGTAACATTCATGAAAGTAAATTATATTTTATTGCTAATCACTCATTTTGTTAAAATTATTTAACTTATAGCGCATTATTTTCCCAAATTATTAAAATTCATTATTAAATTTATTATATTTTATTATTAAAAAATTATTAAACATTACACTAATCTTTTTAAATCTCAAAATTTTTCGATTGTTGCTTACATTATCCTAATCGTATGGCTGACTTTGCGCCCCCCCCCCCAATAAATTTTTTTTGGATCCGCCCCTGGTTCATATGCCCGGCTATTGTGACCAAAAGATAGTACAGGTGCACCGTTAACAGGCATTAACAATGCCTTTCTTAAATGCATTAACAATGTAACCCGCCTTCCCTATGTCCATGGTCTGAGCATATTACAAATTAGAAATCGAAAAAAATATTGATCCGGCAGTTTTTGGCAGACAAATTTTATGAATTTCGTAAGCTAATAGACCCACCTAAAGCCGTATACTTCGATCTTTGTCTGATATTAAGGGAGCGGTTATTACTTTTCATTTATTTGAAAATAGAAGTAAAAATCCAATATGGCCGAATATCAAACAAATAAACATTACATTTGAATTGAACTGATAAAGAAATATATTCTACATATCTCGAGGAATCGAATCCATTGTTGAGATCTGGAATTTTAAAGTTCATACTGTTTTTGCCACAGTAATCAAAGGCCAACTTTGAACTGCAGTAGCGAGTCAGGTATAAAGGATTTCACCTTGCAATTCGAGGCTTGAATGCACCAATCATTTCTCTACCCAACCCACTGGTCAAAAATTCCCCGAATTGAAAATTTATTTCTGAGGTTTTGGCCAAGATATAGGGCTTTCGTCCCACTGTGAGACGTGTCTGTAAGATCGCAGCTTCTGGAGCTACTGATAACTGGGTTTCTGTCTCCTCATGGATAACTGGAATTGTATTATGGAAACGGATATCGTTTTGGACAACAAAGGTAGTTACGTAAGAATTTCCGTCAGCCTTGTATACCGAAAGCTCACGATAACAGGATTCAGAAATCGTCTAGTAACCGTAAACGACTGGAGGTTTAGATACGATGTACGTCCGGACGGAAGGTACGGTAGCGAGGTAGAGAATTACGTAGAAATTACGGAGAGAATTTTATTTCCTTCAACTTTGGTCATTACCATTTTTATCCTATGATCAATATTTTGAAGCACAATTAAAATATGGGTGAAATTTTGTATATTTTCGTATTTCGTTTATAAAAATAGTAATGTACAATCAGGTACATAATATTTAATTTGATTTTTCTGAGGATTTGAACACCCGAGTAGTTCTTTTAGCTTTGCTACTCCGCCAATAAATTTGCTCAAAAATAATAATCTTAAGTTAGTAGCGAAAGCCACAATGGTCCAAGCGATAAGTAAGAAGCAAGAAGCTGCTAGCATTACACTCTTTCTTCTTAGTATATCCATAAACATTGCACAGAAGCTGGATCCACAAAAAGCTCCAATTAAAAGTGTGACTGCTACCTAGGAACCTTCATCGCTGGTAAGTAAAATTTCAGAATCTTCGTGAAGAAGTTTTGGTAATGCTACAGACGACCATCCGTGCTGCATTTCCGTACTAATCACGTTTAGACTCCCTAAAAAATATTATCCAGAATAATTATTTTTTTAAAATAAATATGTTGCATACCTACTACCACAGCTACATATTGAAATATTGTAAATTTTTTATACATTTTTTAGCAGTTAAACTTGTCTCACTTTATTGGATATGATATCGGACTACAACAACGTTTTTAAAAATAATGAGTATAATAAAAGGAAGGACTTTAATTATTGTTTTTAGATTATTATAGCTATTTATGGGTAAACTACTTATAAAAATAAATTCTTTAATATTTAACAAAACTAAACAAAACATTAAAAAAATTAAATTTTAACAGTTAAGTGAAGAAATACATTACGTAGAAAATTATTACAATAGAACCTGTATAGTTCGACATCTTCTAATTGGACAATGCTGAGAATTTCTTGTGCTTATGAGATGCTCATGAGTTTAAATTAATGAGCTTAAAGTTGTGAATTTTATCTCGCCACGACTCGGAGGTGATTACCTACATTATAATGCTTTATATTAGGAAAATAACTGAATTCTTAATGTTAAAATAAAGTCAATTAAATTAAAAAAATATATTATTCCGAAATTATAAACAATTAAAAAAATAAAATATTTACGTATTACTCGTATAGCTTTGTAATTTTGTAACGCGTGTTGTCACAATTTTGTCATTTAATTTATAACATGTATTCGTAAAATATCAAATTATTTTAACGAGCCCGGCAAAAGGGGATTTTTTACAATTCAAATGGTAGGACCTTACCTGCAGCAATGAAGAAAAGTAGATATTGTAATCCACTTTAAAATCAAATATCAAAAATTTTGGTATTAAAGTGTAGGTCAGTGTATGGTTGGAGTATGAAAAGAAATAGTATCAATCGCACAGGTTAATCCGAACAACCAAATGTCATGAAAACAAAAATTCAAGTGTCAATTACTTTTGTAGGTACCATCATTTTTAAATGTGTTATTCAATTTGTTTGCCATAAATTAAATGTTCAATTTTATGTCGATGGTTCGAAATAAGGAAAGAATAATATCTGGAACCAGAAATGCATCATTTTTGGTAATAATCAAAGTTACATATTCTAGTAATATTAGTTAATAAATAATAAATAATAAAATAATAAATAAAAGTTAATCATACGAGAATCGTTTAATTACAAAGTTTAACGATCCTAGATCTCCGCTCAGTGAAACGGTAGAGCGATGAAACTTTTATAGGTTAGTGTCTAATCGATTGTGAACATGTTCGTTTGAGTAGAAATCAAATTGATTAAAGTTTAAATTAAATGATTACCATGGAATTGCCATTGAAAGTTGCGTCCAAATCTAAACTGCACGATTTAGTTCGTTTTTTGGCTGAAAAAAAAAATTCATCAAGAACTATGTAATGCATACTGTTAACAGTGTATATGAGGTTTGAAATAGTAAGGCGATGTGATTCGTAAATGGTCCAGATCAGTTGCACAATGAAGAGCTGCATGCAAGCACCGACGAAAACGTTGCAACTCGTCAAAGAGCTGATTTATGAAGTTCCGTGGGACACAAACGACAAATTAACCCTACGATTACCAAGTAGAGAGAAATGTAGTCGTTTACAATTCGAACAATTCAATTCAACAGAAGAAATCTAAAGCGCCGTAACTGATTATTCTAAAAACTGGACGCATCGCATTACCGACTCGGAATTGATAAGTTGATTTTTTGCAACGAAAAATGTCTCGAAAAATTTGGCGATTATGTGGAAAAGGAATAAAATTGTCTGTATATCTAAAATATTTCCTTGTTTTTGTGTTTCGATCTCTTTTTGGTAGTGTAATGCGGGCGTTAAACTTTGTAATTAAACGACCCTCGTAGTTTCACCTTTCTGCTTGCTTGAATACGGCAAAACTTAGAAAGCCAAATTTGGCCCAGTTCGTGCTATCCAATCGAGCTGAAATTTTGCACATCTATTCGTCCCCGATGACAATACACTTTGCCAAAAGAATATTTTCCGAATTTATACATTTTCCGAGTAAATAAGTGAAAAATTTAAAATTTTAGGGTAATATTAAAAAAAAAATTAACTTGTCATTTTTCAAATGTTAATTTCCTCATCTCTTTTTCTTTTTCGCATACGTTTCGCTGCGGCTTTTTTCTCGCAACAGCTAATTGAGTACGTTGCATGGGGTTTTTGCTAAAATCTTTCAATACTTCTTTTAAAACATTTATAATGGTTCGAGTGTATTCCATTTTTACTTCCCAATCTTCATATTTTGCGAAAGATAAGGTCCTATTTAGCGTCGCATCTTATAGTGTTGTCACACTCCGCAAGAAAGGTGTAAATAGGAAAATCGCGCAGAGACGGAGTAATAGAGAATTTAGGTCCCAAAGATATAGTTTTGGTGAGCACTTCCGATTATTGGGTCTTGGACACGTTGAGGACCCAATTATCATCACCCACGATAGTATTCCTCTTTTGGTGCCGAAAAAGCGTATCAAATTTTTTCACCATCCTACCTCTTATAATATTAATGTAATATCTTTGATATCTCCACCTCTCAATGCTTAGAAATCGGTCCACAATATCCGTTCTTGGACCTCAGGGTTATTAGAGGGGAAGACGGAACACTTCTTACTGATATTTACTGAAAACCTTCATCCACCAACAGATTATTGAATTTCAACAGTTCACATCCTATCAACCAGAAAATGAGTATAATATCCACCTTAAAACACAGAATTCGGCACAAGACTCCATGCTTTGAAAAAGCAACTGTTAGAAAATGATTATCCGGCTCGCTTGATTGACTGCGCTCTTTTTCGTACGAAGTTTCCCTCGAATGCCAACCTAACTTTTCAACAAGTGGACCTACAAGATATAAGATACAACAAGATTACTTACCATCCTTGGCTGAAAAATAAACTGCAACACAGTTTTAGAGATCTTGTCACTAATGGTTTTTTCAAACTTACCTTTTACAACGATTTTAAGTTGGAAAAAATCCTGTATTCCAAAACGAAGGACAAGATTCCGATATTGAACAGAGCTAATGTAGTTTACAGAATCAAGTGTGAGTGTGGCCGTAAGTATATCGGGCAAACTAAACAATTATTAAACAGTAGAATCCATCAACATAGTTACGACATTAAATACAAGTTCAAAAGACAGGAATTTCTAAACATACTATAGATACCTGTCACAAGTTTGACCCTGAAGATGTGGAGATTTTGGCCTCGGAGGTTAACTTTAACAAAAGAATTTTTCTGGAAGCTGCGTTCATATCTACTACGACAGATAATCTTAACAAACAAACTGATTTCTGTCAAATAAGGGAAAGTTTTCGCACTGTTTTGAAGTGTTTCATGGATAAAACGAAGATTACCAAACACCCACTTTTGGATCATGGTTTTTATCATTGTACTTGGCAGTTTTCTATTATTTTTTAACCTGTTTTACGAACACCTCCTTTTATTATTTTTATTTTTATTGTTATCTTGGTGACACGATTGTTTTGGGTCGTCATTTTACTTTCCCATTTACGTAGTAAAGGAAAGTATTGTATTCGAGTAAAAAAAAAATTTTGAACTAACATTTTTTCCATAGTCTATGAGTCCGTACAAATCGTTTGAGATGTCCGGATGTGTGTATGTTGCACTATATTTGTGGCAATTTGTGTGTGCATAGGCCTGTACTGTGGCGAGTTCAAAAATTGTGGCGCTATACACTCGATGCCACAATTTTAAATTAAAATATCTCGACACTTAGTTGAATAATTCGCCACAATTGACAATAATTCGTTTGTATTTAATATAGGCATTATATGTGCATCCTTGTTTCTACGTAGATTAAAAATTCGAAGGAATATTCTATTTTATGTGAAATTTGCCACAATAGAGCTTATTTCCCGTACCACACACTATAATATTTATGGCAACTTAAACTAATGCCTTCATGTGGCGCCCTCTGCTTATCATTACAGTGTTGCCAGATATTCTCGATATGTTAGATGGGTTGCAGTCATAATTATTATAAACTATTAACCCCTTACTAACTTGTATTACTCGGTTTGAGATTTCTGTTATTTCAATTTTTGGTTAGATATAAAAATAATAAAGTAAAACAATGTTATATAAACTGCATATTAAAGTATACCCTTATCTTCGAATTATACTAAAAAACCCTAAATAAAATGGGAATGCCATGACTTGCTAAAATGTTAAAATTATTATTTAATTATTACTACTATAGTAATAAGTAATAATACTATAGTATTAACAAGGAGGGGATCCCTACTCGACATCACCGATTTCGTCCAAATTTATAGGTATGGAGGACTTGACTAGAATTGCAAGTGATATAAATTGTAGCTCCAGATGGCCAAGCGTTTAGAAAATAAAATTTTTTTAGGTCTTACTTTATGTATACATAAGTGTTTTACGTTATGAATTTCCAACTAGTAGCTAGCGCAGCGCCAAGATGTGGGACTCGCAATATGAAGGTCATAGGTTCGAGTCACCTGAAAGAAAGTTTTTTTTTTGCTTCTTTTTAATTTTTACGCTACGCACCGTAATAATGTATTGTATTTGTTTATATTTTTACAAAAAGCATAGGGCATCATTATTTTATCAAAAACTTTTTGAAAAAAAATTTTTTTTGTATGTTATAAAATTGAATACATTTAGTGATTTACAAGAAAAAAGTTCATTTGAAGGCACGCCGTTTGCCACCGCTGTCCTAGTTTGCTCCCGGAAGATGAATCTTACTACTTTTTGGGGGTTACCCGGTTACCACACCTACATCTTTAAGCAAATAACAGATTTCCAATATGGGCAAAAATTTCATTATTTAGTTTTAAAACAATTCCACTTATAAAGTTTGATAAGTTTTAAATTATAGGTACATTATTAGAAATCTTATTATAAATTGCATTAATCAAGGCCGTTTATAGTTCTTATAAAGTTGTTGACACTATTAAATTTACGCGTCTTTTTTTAGATGTAAAGCGTGGGAGGGTATGCTTAATTGCAGTCGTTTGAAGATTATTTACATTCTTACAAAGATAACATACATAATATGTATGTATGTTTAAATATTTAAATTTTTATTAACAACGCGAAAAAATTAAACGATTTTTAATACTTTAATACGGATTTCTAGTTCTTATTCTGGACTTGTAGTAAAAATCACCTATCTTTGAAAACGGTTTTATATTATTTTAGAAAAATTTTAGTTAGATATTTAACTGCAGAGCCGTATTATCGCATAAGCCCATAAAGCCCGGGCTTGTGGTGCAAAATTTCAGGAGACAGCTTCCTTTTCTTTATAAATTATTCTATTAAAAAAAATAGTCAACTGTAAAGTCGAGGATAAGGGCGCAACTTGCGTAATACGCCTCTAATTAAGAGCCAAACTACACTAGCGTTGTTTCCGTCGCGTATTTATCGTCGCGTATCGTCCGCCCTATTGAAAACCACACGTTTAAATGGAGCAAACTACAGGAGCGTAATTTTCAACGCATTACGCTGTAGTTTGGTTCTTAATATTTCCTCAAATGTTTAAACATTTAAACAAAATTAACAATTTTGGAAATTCGTTTTCAGTGATATGCTACCTACATGAAAATCTTTTGGGATAGTTTTTATTTCGCCCATAAATTTTGAATAGTTTTACATTATAATACATTTTATTAAAAATTGCATTATCAAGGCCGTTTATATTTCTTATATTATGAGTAAGGTGACCATTTGTACTGATTTTACCAGGACAGTACTGATTTTGGAACCTTTTTTTTTTGGTTTTGGTTAACTGTCGTCACTAACCAGGACACAAAAATTTACTGATGTGACTATTGTGCTATTGATGTATTGACCTTGCATTAAATTGTTACCTAGCGTTTTGCAAAAATCACAGTTCCCCCCCCTGTTTTATAATATGATTATTTAGACTGTTTGAAGTTTGATCTATTGCCGGAAAACCGAACTCGATTTGACCTTGAATTAAAGTGTTAGCTAGCGTTTTGCAAAAATCACAGCCCCCCCCCCTGTTATATAATATGATTATTTGGAGCTTTGGTAGTTTGATTTATTGCCGAAAATCCGAACTCGATTTGACCTTGAATTAAAGTGTAAGCTACCTTTTTGCTAAAATCACAGTCCCCCCTCCCTGTTTTATAATATGATTATTTAGACTGTTAGAAGTTTGATCTATTGCCGGAAAACCGAACTCGATTTGACCTTGAATTAAAGTATTAGCTAGCGTTTTGCAAAAATCACAGTCCCCCCCCCCCTGTTTTATAATATGATTATTTAGACTGTTGGAAGTTTGATCGACTGCCGAAAATCCGAACTTGATTTGACCTTGTATTAAAGTGTTAGCTAGCGTTTTGCAAAAATCACAGCCCCCCCCCCCTGTTATATAATATGATTATTTAGAGCTTTGGTAGTTTGATTTATTGCCGAAAATCCGAACTCGATTTGACCTTGAATTAAAGTGTTAGCTAGCGTTTTGCTAAAATCACAGTCCCCCCCTCCCTGTTTTATAATATAATTATTTAGACTGTTGGAAGTTTGATCTATTGCCGGAAAACCGAACTCGATTTGATCTTGAATTAAAGTGTTAGCTAGCGGTTTGCAAAATTCACAGTCCGCCCTTCCCTGTTTTATAATATATTATATAGACTGTTGGAAGTTTGATTTATTGCCGGAAAACCGAACTCGATTTGACTTTGTATTAAAGTGTTAGCTAGCGTTTTGAAAAAAATTACGTGATATTTGCCGAGCCCCCCCCCACTCCCCCACGTGAGATTTGGTGAAATTCGGCTCGACCCCCCCCCCTAAACGCCTCACGTAATTAATGGACGTCCCCTAACTTGAGTAGGTCCTCGCATCCTGTATCTAGATGGATACGGTAATTACTAATTACTTAAACGCAACTAGCTCGGAGTACCAAAGAACAAGAGTGAGCTAACAATCGATTTTTACTTTGAAACTGAATATGAAAACATAAAATAATTTTATATACTACTTGCGTTAGAGACTTGATGCAAAATAACATCTTTCTTTGAAATCGGCTTTATATTAATTCTGAAAATTTTTAGTTACGTAGATATTAGCTGTTCAAATTATATAAGAGGACACAGATATTTTTTAATTAGAAAATTAGAAATTTTGTTAATTCGTCTCTAGCTACTACTTTATATCTTCTATTTGAAAAACATTTAGAATTATCAAGGCCGTTTAAAATTGCACTATAAAGTTTACACGTTTTTTATCAGATGTGGAGCGGGGAAGGAATGCTTAGCAATCAGTAAATAATTATTTTTTATTAACAAGGCGAAAAATTAAACAAATTGTAGTGCTTTGGTAAGGGTTGAAGGTTCTTCAGAAAATGTTTAGTAGGTACCTAAATTTTACTTAACCTTAATCGTTTAGTAAAAAAAAGGATTAATATTGTAAGTAACTCGAGTTAGGTCCTTGCGTCCGGTATTTACAGACAGTACAGACATTAACGTAACTAGCTCGGAGTTATAGTGAAAGCTAATAAATGGATTTTTATTATGAAACTGGATTATATTCATTTTTAAATAAGTTAAAATTTAAGTTAAAAAACTAATATATCAAGTATCTTTGCATACTTGCGTTCTGAAGCTGAAGTAAAAACTTTCTCGGTAAACGGCTTGAAAGTAATTCTTAAAAATCTTTGTTTCCTTTCTTTCTTTTTCGCAAAAATTGTAAAAGTAAAAAGTTGAAACAAATTCAATAAATTGTTATAATGAACAACTTTTTTAAAAACAGTACAAGTTATTTTAGTAGATCCTAGCAGCTTTCTACAAGTGGACACTTAATATTTCTACAAATGTTTTAAAATGTATGTAAATAAAGTTTATAATAAATTTATTTATAAAAGTTTTAAATTATTAACCGGACAACCCGGACGTTATTCGGGGCGGCGCTTTGGCTGTTAATGTGACAAAATATTGATAAGTACCCAAGTAATCAAAATTTATACGTTTTTTTTTGGCTAAAATTACCTTGCAATTTACATTTTTTCGTATTTATTGTTTTTGCCTAAAACGCCAAATAGACGTGCAGCTTGGTTGCCAACCTGAGTTGACAACCTGTCTTTATTCATAAAGAAATGACAATTTTTTACGCTGCTTTATAATTCGTTGGAAAAAAAATTTTTGAATTTCGGCAAGCTCTTTAGCACACGTGACCGCAAAATACAGCAGTTCGAAAAGTTCTAAATTAATAAAATTTTTAGAATCTCGGTTGCCAACATCTGGCTCCGCTCACAAAAAATCCAAATCATTAAAATTAAAATTCTAAAAATGTATAAATTTGGAAATTTGAACTTTGCGGTCACGTGTGCTGAAGAGCCTGCCGAAATTTTGGATTTTTCCAACGAATTATAAAGCAGCGTAAAAAATTATCATTTCTTTATGAATAAAGATAACAGGTTGTCACCTCTGGTTGGTAACCAAGTTGCACGTCTATTTGGCGCCTAAGAGCTAAAAAAATATTTATAACCATGCGGCAATTTGTCTTTTTGTCGCATCATCAAGGCCGTTTATATTTATTATTATGAAAAATATGCAGACAGTATAAAATTTACGCGCCTTTAGATGTGAGCGGGGAGTTGCAGTACGTTTAAAGATAAAATCTTTCCAAGATTGCCTAAAAAAAGATTAAATTTTGCCGCCTAGTTTAGTGAATTTTTAATTATAAAATTTAATTGTTTAATAGAAATTCCCTCTTTTTTTAAATAAATTACAACTTTGTGTTTATTAATTTTTAACATTTAAGATACTAGCATTAAGATTTATTTCTAATAATTATGAGGGGTTAAGTTAAAATACTTTTATCACACTATAATTACCTATTTATTTTAAGAAAATATATTTTTTCGAACAGGGGAAATTTTTCTTTTAAATGCACTGGTTTTTACTTCAACGCAACTAGCTCGGAGTTCCAAAGAGCAAGTGCGCTAATAAAAAATAGATTTTTACTTTAAAACTGGTTTAGTGTTAGTATACTATGTATTTTTGTATATCTTTAAAAATTTAAAGTAAAAAAAGCGTTCTGAACCTGAAGTGAAAACCCATCTTTCTTGAAAAACGGCGATACATACTATATAAAATTTTAAAAAGTTTTATATTATTATGTACTTCGTATGTACATACGTATATGTATGTACATCCATTTTATTAAAAGTTGCACCAAGGCCGTTGATATGTATTTCTTATTATGATTATGAATAACATGCAAGCAGTATAAAATTTACCCGCTTTTTATTAAATGTTAGAGCGGGGAGAGAATAATTTAGAAATCGTAGTACGTTTGAAGATAAAATCTTTCCAAGATAAACTATATTGCCAAACAAAAGGATTTTTTTAACAATGCAAAAGTTTAACGATTTTTAGTGCTTTGGTTGATACTTATGTTATGACTTATGGTTTTAAAAAAAAAATTAAGTAAGGTAGTAGTAAACATAGATTAAACATTTTACATTATACTAAGTAACTTTATTAGTAGGTTCTCGCTTCCTGTTGGAAAACTTTTCATTTTAGGGGTCAGAAAAACCTAATAAATTTAAGGGGGGAAAAATTGTCAGCCCTGTCAGTCGAAGTTGAACGTAGCTGACATCAGATGTTAAGCATAAAAATGGTAACGAAAATTTAATACTGAAAAAAATAAATAAAGAGATATTGTTGTAGAGTTAGGTGCAAAAACTCTGAACAAAATAGTCCTTGACTAACATTTTAGCGTTTTTCTGAAAGAACAATGCCGTATTGGTTATACCTCTTTTTGCATTCCCTACACAATTTATCAATAAAATAATACTTGTCGCATGGCTTCTTCAGTAGCATGGTCTTTCGGTTGCGACTACTTCTTCAAACTCGAAATAGTGACTAAATGAACTATCAATATTCTTCATACTTAAATTAAAAACTTGATTGTCAAAAATTATCAATTCATGATATTGTTTTGTAATAATTCACCTAATAAATAAACTATAATAAATAATAATTAGTTACGCCGATATCTATACAATGCTTGGTGGTTAAAAATAAAACTAATGTGTAGCTTTACAAATAGTAGGCAACTTGTTATACTTCGCCATGTAAGAAAAAGATTTTATTTATTAACTGGGTAGCAAATAGAAGTTGGATATTTTTGTCATGACTATTTTTTCGTTTCGTCTTAACAATTTTTTCGCCCCCCGAGAACACGCACCCTACGCAGCTGCGTTTTTTTTAAACCTTTAAATTTTCGTCTTTAAATTTTATTTTTTTAAATAAAATTACGTTAATTGAGAGTAACTACACTTTTTTCAACCTCTAATTACTGATTCACAAAAATTAGCCTACAAAGTTTTATACTACACAAATATAAAACGATAATTAATAATAAAATTATTAAACTGAAACTTGGCAACATTGCACTTACACCTTTGTTTATAATATAATATTTATGACGTTACATTTTTACACATTTCAGGTATTACAATAATTATGGCAATACGTTTACACTGATTTCGAGATTATATATTTATGGATAACTTGTCACAATCTAAAAAATGTTATAGATTCCTTTAAACCGTGGGTAAATTAAAAATTATCAGTTCTATAGATTCCTTATAAGATGGCGCACCTAGTATGTTAATAATTATGATTATGCCACAATCGAGGATTATTCACAGCTTGTCACAAACATTACGGGGCTTGTAGATGTGTGTGTGTGTGTGTGCGTAGGTCTTGCTATAATTATGTGGACTTCCTACGGAATGAAACCCACTTTGTGTAGACCTCACCATTTGTGGGGACATACACCGGTCCCCATAATTTATTTTCATGTTTAAACCGTTTTCTAGGGTGTCCTTACTACAGAAAAATTGAAATTTCTATATGTCCCCACAACCTCGCTATGATTCTCGTGTGTGAACATAACAAATTTTTCCAATAATTATGTGGACTTGATTGAGGCTATGTTAGTGCTGTCCTCTACGGCGACTAGTTGTACTAATCTAACACAAGTACTGTGTAAGAGTAAGAGTGTTTAGAAGAACTGTGTTTGTTTTCGCATTGTTGTGCGGACCTCTATGTATTTTAAACGATTATTGTATAAATTATACATACATCGAATAATTATTGCGCATAATTGATTAAAATGCTATAGCGCCGAATTTCAAAGGTAACCGAATTTTTGTGAAGGTGTATTTTATAATTTTTAAATTTAATAATAATTATTATTAACTGAAAAACCATTTGTTAAATGTCAAAATAAAAATTTGTTCAATTTTTTTTGGCATTTTAATGCCAAATTATTATTGTTTATCTTTTTATTTTATTGGCTTAGACATTTAATGGACCTTAAATTCAAATATTTTTTCGTTATAGAAGATTATTCGCAAACATAGGCGCAACTAGGGGGGCTGGGTAGGCTTACTCCCCCCCCCCCGCAAAATAAATTGACTACGATAAAAAAATGGATATTTCTATTAATTGATATAGAAAGCATAATCGACGTAAATTCTCGTTTTAACCCATCAAAAATATTATACCTGGTTGCGCCTATGTTCACAAAGAACTGCTTATGGTTCCAACGCGACATATATCACTTATTAGTATTTAAAAAAATAAAATTAGTATACAATAAAAAATTACTGATTTATAGAAATCACCTGCTACGCCTACCTGTCCAATAAAATTATTAATTTTCACGTTACGTTACGTTACATTACGCTACGCTACGTTACGTTACGCTACGCTACGTTACGTTACGCTACGTTACGTTACGTTACGTTACGTTACGTTACGTTACGTTACGTTACGTTACGTTACGCTACGTTACGTTACGTTACGCTACGTTACGCTACGTTACGTTACGTTATGTTGAGTGAAAATTAATAAAATTATTTTTATTATTTTATTTTATTTATTTCTTTTATCATTTTATTTTATTTATTGCTTTCATTATTTTTTTTATTTTTTTAATTTTTTTATTTAACGTGACTTGACGTTACGTTACGTTACGTTACGTTACGTTACGTTACGTTACGTTACGTTACGTTACGTTACGCTACGTTACGTTACGTGAAAATTAATAAAATTATTTTATATTATTTTATTATATTTATTTCTTTTATTATTTTTTATTTATTTTATTATTTTTTTTTTTTATTTTTTTTATTTTATTATATTTATTTTTATTTATTTATTTATAACTGCTACTGGGACGGTAAACTGGGCCAATGGTAAACTGGGTAAAATTTAGAAAATGGTAAACTGGGTCAAAGGTAGACATTTTTCTTAGTATCATTTTTAAGAAAATATTAAAAAGATACTCTAACTTAGCGACCGATCTGCTTCTTTTCTACCATTTTGTGCAGATTTATTGGTTTTTAGTTGATTTAGTTCAATTTATGTTTATAGTAGATACACAATTTTGGTAAAAAATTTGCGAATAATAAAATTTTTATCTTCGGGTTGACTCTTGCGTAATAATAAACATAAAATTTGTAAATTAATTAATTTAAAGAAAAGGAAACCTTCCAGTCGTCCACTCATTAAAAAAATCCCTGAAGCGGCTCCAATTCAAAAACGTAACGTAACGTATCGTAACGTAACGTAGCGTAACGTAACGTAACATAACGAACGTGAAAATTAATAATTTTTCTAGACTATTTATTCTTATTATTATTTTATTTTATTTATTTTTTTTATTTTATTATTTGTTTTATTTTATTTATTGACGGTAAACTGGGCCAAACTGGGTAAAATTTAGTTAGTATCATTTCTAAAAAAATATTAAAAACCAACTCTAACCTAGCGACCGATCTGCATCTTTTCTACCATTTTGTGCAGATTTATTGGTTTTTAGTATATTTAGTTCAATTTATGTTCATAGTAGATACACAATTTTGGTAAAACATTTGCGAATAATAAAATTTTTATCTTCGGGTTGACTCTTGCGTAATACAAAATATAAAATTTGTATATTAATTTATTTAAAGAAAACGAAACCTTCGAGTCGTCCACTCATTAAAAACATCCCTGAAGCGGCTCCAATTCAGAAACGTAACGTAACGTTACGTGAAAATTAATAATTTTATTGGACAAGTAGGCGTAGCAGGTGATTTTTATAAATCTGTAATTTTTTATTGATTTTAAATTATTTTAGAAATTAATAGTATATTAAGTATCTAGAACGGTATGTACAATTTACTGGTTGACGACAATGTTTTCGGAAACCGGTAAATTGCATACCGTTCGTGATGGTTATAACATTTTTTGCACGATCGAAATGAATATAAAAAATAATTAATTTTTTTTAAGTCAAATCTAAAGTGCATTGGCATTTGTAGCTATTTATGAAGTAGGTAAAAAATTTGAATTAATTCTGTTGCCGTGGTTAAATGTAGTCAATTACACTGGTCACTCGTTTCGACGTACTTCAGCCACATTATTAGCCAATAAAGGTGTAGATGTTTTAGGACTAAAAAGACATGGAGGATGGAAATCTTCGACTGTGGCTGAAAGTTACATATGTAGAAGATTCTCTTCAGAACAAAAATCAATTTGCAGAAAAGATTCTGCATGATGATAATGAATCACCTTGCAGCGTTTCTGATGATACTATACCACAATCGTCAACTGGTGCTTCTATATCACGGGCATTTTCTGTTAATACAAATACCGAAAAAAGCAATACTATATCGATTTCTATTTCTAGCTGTAACAACTGTACATTTAATTTCAAATAAATCGTGTTTTTATTTGAAATTTTATTTATTATTACGACTTACCGTCGTTTTAGTCCTAGCAACCAGTAAAATCAACTTACTGTCATAGAAACACTATTAGTAAATAAACAAAATAGTCCGATCGTGCAAAAAAGTAATTTTTTTATGCGAAAAGTTTATTTCGTTTATTTCTTAATTAAATTTTATAATTTTGAGAAGCTTTTGGTTATTTTAAATAATTAAAGGAAGCGGTACTTGGAAAATTTTAAAGAGAATAAAGAAATAGTAACTTTTAATGAAGATTAGAATAAATATTTTGGAATAATTAAAATGGTAAAATTTATGATTTAAAGTTGAAATTGAAAGGAACGACGAAGGGGGGGCTAAGCCTATTTGGCGTGATTCTACCTGACACACCTAAGAACCATTAAGTTACACGTATTTTGTACCAATGGCGGTATCTATTATCTTATCCGTTAAAAAGTTATTTACACTGTTGCAACTTACTCCGGTCTCGCCTATTATATTATATTTATACAGCAAATTCCGAATTTTATATCTAGTTTACTGTACATCTTTACTTTACATCTAGTTACGGAGGTGAGATTTGTTTTAAATTTTTGCTTACTTCCGATGGTTCATGCTTTGTTTTTTCTTCATAGTCTTGAAGATGAAGGCATAATTATAACTTTCGAAACGTCGACAAAGTAACTTTTGTAGTTTTATTTAGTGTCCGCAAATGCAATATTCTTTTTCGATATAGTAAAGAATGCTATAGTAGCTCTTAACGAAAGAGGAAATGTTATAAATAATAATATTCAACATCTTTTAAAACGATCACGACTGTGTATTGAAAATGAGGGTGGTCATTTTGAACATTTAATTAAATAATGTAATGGTTTAATCTTCATTAATTAAATAATTTTTTTATTATATTTTGATTTTTCTGTGAAATAGATTAGTTTTTCAAAAATGTTTACTTGACAAAAGTTATAGTCCGTTAAATTTCCTATCCGGAATCAGGCGTCAGATTTTTTGTAAAATGTTTGGTTTAAAAGATACAGCGATTTGAAAAATACCAAGAAAAAATAAAAGTTCAAAATTTTCAACATTTTTGTACTTACTTTAATTCATAACTCGAAAACCGTTGCTTTTAGACAATAAAAGATTAAAATGTAGTTTGTAGATTATTTCACCCTCTTTCAAAAAGTACTTAAGCATTTTCACTGAAAAATCAATATTTTCCGAGCTATGGCCATGTGAAGGTGGGAATTAAAAAAAATGCTTTAAGGAGGCCTAACTCGCGAGGGTTTGAATTTAGAAAAAAAAAATTTTTTAATATTTTGTTTAGAATAATGTCCTCTATCACTACTGAAATTATGTAAAGGGAGCGAATTGTCCGGGAGCGAAATGTCCTAGAACCTATAAAGAGTAGTTGCCGCAGTTGCTGATAATATACTATAATATCCTTTGTTGTAGTTCTGCTATATTTGCTGACTTTTTTACTGACTTTTTTACTGGGGGCTGCCTTGTTAAACTCTTGTCGATATTTTTGTGATACTTGTTTTAAACTTGGGTCATTATCCCGTCTATTTCCATAAGAGCGAAAATAATGCTCTACAACAAACACGTTTTCCTCCGTTGGGAGAACCACTTTCAACGCGACTTTAGCACTTGAGCAATGTAAATATGACAAGTGTAATGACAAATAAGCCAAACATAATAAATGAATATCGCGCGAGCAATTTTACAGCACTCTAAATTTCGGTATTATTTATTTTGGCAAATACTGTATATAGAGATTGATAAAGAAAAATTTGGTCGAAAAACCAAACCATAACACTATATTACTGGAATTCGATAATGAGCAAATTGATTGGTGGGCACCTCGATGAGTGTCCTCCTCAAACGATGTAATCCTCGATTGACGCGGATTTCGATTCTTGAATTTATAAAAATATTGATAAATCAAATCGTCGGCAGTACGATGCGTCCAATTTTTAAATAATCAGTTACGGCGCCTTCGATTTCCTCTGTAGAATTGAATTGTTCGAATTGAAAATGAGTACATTCCTCTCTAACTTGATAATCGTAGTGTACCACGGATCTTCATAAATCAGCTATTTGACAAGCGCAACATTTTGGTCGGTGCTTGCATGCGCAGGTCGCTCTTCATCGTGCAACTGATCTGGACCGTTTACGAATTACATCGCGCTACCATTTCAAAACTCATACACTTGTGGCGGCAGACCAGCAGCACCTGATATGTTCGTATTACGAACTAATACGTACATATCAGTTCGACCGGGATAGCTCAATGCGTTCCATTGATTTATACGATTTCGGAACCCGAAATACTTAGGATCGAATCCCACGTGGAACAAACTTTTATATTTAATATTAATTTAAAATAATTAATATTAAATATACTATAAAGTCCACTGTCCCGTCTTGCCAACAGTTGCGCCATACGTTTGGACCACTTCTTCTGTTACATTGGTGACCCTCGACAAGGAACAACAGCAACCTTCTGATCAAGGAAGATCAAGCCAGTAGGCCAAGCTTGCTGACCAAGCTACTGACCAAGTTGCTGATTACTCTACTCTGCTCAAACCACACTCTACTCCTGCTCGACGACCGAAAGACACAAAACATCAGCTATGGTGTGCTTCTTCATTCGGATCACATGCCAACACCGCACGATTCGAGAACTCAGCCACCTAGCTAATATGTGCTTTCGGTTCAAACAAAAGGGAAAGTATTGTGGTGGCAGACCAGCAGCACCTGATATGTTAGTATTACGAACTAATACGTACATATCAGTTCGACCGGGATAGCTCAGTGCGTTCCATTGATTTCCACGATTTCGCAAACCGAAATGCTTAGGATCGAATCCCACGTCGGACAAATTTTTATATTTAATATTATTTAATTTAATTAACATTAAATATACAACAAGTAACAGTTGACGCCATACGTTTGGACCACTTCTTCTGTTACACACTGTTAACCGTACACACTACACAATTCTTGATGAATTTCCGTAGTTGTTTTAATTTTTCCAGCCAAAAAACGAATCTCATCACGAAGTTCACGTTTGGAGGCAACTCTAAATGGTATTTCCAAACGAACATGTTCACAATCAATGAGAGACTAACCTATAAAAATTTCATCGCTCTACGGTTTCACTGAGCGGAGAGGTAGGATCGTTAAACTTAGAAATTAAACGGCCCTCTATTTACGACTGATTTATACATTCACTGATCAAATTAGAGAAAGTAAAATAGAACATAAAAAAATAATAAATTCACTGATTTTCTAGGAAATGTAAAAAATTACTAGTTACTCTACTGTCTACATAATTATTAAAATGCACCAGTGGGTAATTATAATAAGAAAGATCAATATAACCGGCAATGTATTTAAATAAAATACAAAATTTTCTTGAATCTTGGAATTTAGAAGTGCAAACATTGATGTGTTTGACATTTTGCGTCTTGAATGAACATTTTTCAAAATTCTATTCAATTCATGTTAATTCACCTTTTTTTAGATTACATAATATTATAACAATTCCACTAGCTGATCACAGTTAATCTCAACTTCTGATATACGTACAACATAATTTAAACTGCATTTTTTAACTATCACCGGCAGGATTTAGTGATTCTCTAAAATGACTAGTAAAAGTAGGATTGACTATCCTACTATAACATCAAATTACTAGTGACAGTATAAAATCACTGTTTACTTATATTCTCTGTAATATATTGAAGTGTATTCTTATGTGTTCCAAAATTTCCAAAATTCAAAAAATTCAATTTGCTAGGCTAACTTTAAAATCGTTTGATACATTTAAATTTTTGCAGTGATTTAAGAGCAAATTACGACGACAAACATCATCTGCAACTAAATCCTACCGAAAGATTAAATAGTAAATAAAAAAAAAATTTTAAAATACACCTTACCAGGTCATATTTTAATTTTTTTTCTTTGCAAAAACCATTTTTTTAAATTTTAATAATTAGCTTATCGATTTATTCTGCTTCAATGAACAATGCTTAAATGACCATTAAAACAAAAAAATCAATAATATATATATTTACTTAGGCAATGTTTACATTTCGGCTTCCTCATCAAGAATGTTAGTAATTTTGTCACGATAATAATTTACTTATTAATAAAAAAATTAAGTTATTTTTGTGTTTACAAAGCGAGGTACAATGTTTTAGTTAGTATTTATTTGTAACAGTATATCCTTAGTTTCTAAAGCGTAAAAAAAATGAATAATTGTACAGGGTGCGTTTTTAAACCATTTTTTAAATTTGGCTATCCGACTATAACAGTTCGGTGTGTACACAAAAATAATAAGCCTTACTCGACCGTTTTTAACTTTTCGTTAAAATTTAAAATAATTTTGAATATTCTAACGGTCTTTCAATGCGTGCATTTTTATAACATATTGTGTGATTTATTCTCAGATCATCTACATTCTCACTCATCAAGCTTGCTTAAGATTTTTGAAGTTATATTGTCTTTAGGATCTATTATATGCACCATACATTCAAATTTAACAACAAAAATATTATTAACCGACCTGCGGGGAATTGTTAAAATTATAGAAAATTCTCAAACCTGTTTCATAACTATTAAATTTATTGAAAACTGTCGAAAGTGGTGCAATATTTTTGGTTTTATATTGCTTGCGGTAATTTGTATCGTAACTTTTTTAACAATAAACGACACCGAAATTTTTATGTTTAAGGATTTTGTAATAAAAGTTATTAATCGAAGTTTTATCGTTTTTCTACCATATTTATTGGCAAACTTAATTTTAAGTACAATTATATTCTATTATTTTATTTTCAAAAAATCTTTAGAAAATATGAAAGTAAGGCTCTTAAATAAAATTCATGGATACTCGGTTAAAAAAATATTTGAAATCACAGATAGCCACAATGATCTTCAGTCCGATCTCTTACGCTTAATCAACGAATATTTGGCCATAGAGCGGAATTACCGTGTAAATGGTGTGTTTTTGCAAGTGTGTCTTATACCATGGTTTATTATTATGACTATCGGAATGGTACTGACTGCTTATATTCTTATATATATCGTTGAAAATTGTGACAATGGTGGTTTATTTTATACCACTATATTTTATGGACATCTTCTTGGATTTGTGCTATATTTTATAATAATTCAACAGATTTCAAACGTGGTAGGTATCAATTTGCTTTGTTACTACTACTAAAAAGATAGAACAAGAAATTAATAACAAAGTTAATTTAAATTAATTTATAATACATAGATACTTCTTTCACAAAACATATCCTTAGTTGTAGGTGGTTCCTCTGCCGTTGACTAACTATAATTTAAAAATATAATTGTTAATTATTTGCGCCAAAAAGTCCAAACTTTTCGTATCAAAGTGTTTCCGTGCCAAATTGGTTTCACGTCAGCGCAAACGGTTGCGCCAAAAGTTTCCGCCACAATGAAGAGTCAACAGTTAAAAATATTGTTTATTTGGCCTCAACTCCATCAACAATTCTAATTGTTTCAATTATTTTTTTTAGGCTGCTAATATTTATATAACAATAATAACTATCGTAATTTACAAAACGTACATAAACATAAATATGCTTTTAAATTAAAATAATAAAAATAATAAATAAAAATAATTTTATAATTAAATTTGTTTCTATATCATCCGTTGTACTACAAACAATAGTGTTTCAAATTTATTCAGTTATAATATTATCAAAAATTATGGAAAATTGCGTAGTCTGTATACTAAACCCATTTTTAAAATATAGTGCAATTTTTGGATTTCCACCAATTAACAGTAAATGCATTCATTTAAAAAATAAAGCACGGGCGTCCAACTACATTATAAATAATACGTATATTTTGTTGTCGATAATGATAATTGTTTATTCCGTTGCCTCTTTGTATATTTTAACAGTCAACCTGAAAAGCGTGTTTACTGCAGCGGAAATTATATTAAACTTCGTTCCAATTTTGTGTTGCTCTAGCGGATTATTAAAATACCATCACAAATTATTGGAATTAAAAGGAATTGGAGCAATTATGGAAAGCTGGAATTGTTACGAACTGGAACACTTTATAACTACGAAAGTTTTAAAAATAAGCAAAAAGTTGGAAATCTGTAATATATTAATAATTTGTTTATGTTTTTCGAGCGCCTTTTATTTTACTATAACTGATACTGAAATTAAACATATTTTTTATTTTGGACTGAAAATTACATACAGATTCCTATTTACCTATATCGGATATATAGTGATTTATCAGTCTATACTAAACCCCATTCTGTATTATATACTTTTGCAAAAATGTTTTAAACAAATTCAAGTTTTGTTGCTCGCAAAAATTACGATTTGCCATTCTTTAAATGAGTATAATTTGAAAACCAGAAGAATTTGTTTAACAAAATCAAAAAAGATATCACTTGAACGTTTGCGTCGCTTCTATTTAGAAATTGTCTTAAATTTTAGACAATACAACAATTTTATTGGTCTCTTAAGTTCAACTTCGATTGCGTTTTTTATCATGACTGCAATTATTAGCAATTTCTTATTATGTACATTATTTCATGGGTTCGATTGCAGAGTTTTTTTGTTTGTTTTAAATTTTTATTTATGTACGGTGGGAATGGTGCTGATTTATTGGGTAAATGGACGTTTAGCGAACGTGGTGAGTATTTTAATAAATTTTTAATAAAAAATACACAGATATTTAAAAAACTGATTGTTTTGTGTGTTAATAGTCTGCGGAGTTATGTAACTCCGATGATTCATACACAGAAAGTTAATCTTAAATCCTAATACTATCGCATATCATATAATGTATGTAGCTATTACAAAACTTTTAATAAGCTCATATGAAGATACCAGTCGTGAATGGATTAACGAGATTACCACAAAAATGTTTCAATTTCTATTTTTTATTTTATTTAATAGCATTACATTCTAATTAGAATTTAGCTGTCCTTTCGGACTTACAAAATCCATTCATTGAGATGGATTAATCCTCGTATATACAATTAATTATAGCCGATTGTGTATGATTGTTGACAGGACCTTGTAGGCTGTATTCCGAAGCGTTATGCCTCGGTAATTGTTACATTAGACTGCGCTCCCCTTTCTTTTTTACCATCACAATGATTTCCTCCCTCTATTTGTCCGGCATATTTTCCTCTTTCCATATTTGCTTTATCAGTATGTGTTGAGGATATTGGTAGAACTCGTGTCTGCTCGTGTCGTGCTGCGCACACACGATCGCGCAGATAACGTGTGCGGAACTGTAAGTCGTAATGTTAACAAGCAGTGACACGCACGTACTGATTAATGAAATTATCAAATAAAAAGTTACTTTGTTCTTAAAGTGTTCTTATTAATAACATCCACAAATAAAAATAGTATACATATTTTAGTTTGCAATTTTTTTCCTCCATTTTTGATTATTTCCGCCACGATTTTATCGAAACCAGCTGTTTTTCGGTTTTTCAACTTTTGATTTTCAGTGATTTCTTTTTTTGTTGGTTCATCCATTTTATCTTTCATATGTCTGTCTTCTGCCTGATCTAGCTTTCTTACTTCTGTTTGAGTCGTATTGAATAGTTTTTTGAAGTGGATTTTCAATATTTTCTTAACTTCGCTTCGATTCTGTTTTCGAGCATTCCATCTTCGTTTTTAATTTCTCTGCTTTTAATTGTGTAAGATGCGACTTTCTAATTTGAAATTAGCGCCAACATCTTTTCATCAATGACACGGAAATAGCCATTGATCACCCCACGTTGTATAAAATACCTACAGCACGCCACCTAGTAACCAGTTCTTTCTTCCGATGTATAAAACAAAGTTGTGAACTTAGCTGAAACACAAACAGATGACCGCTCCAAAAACAAGCGACGATCGTAAACCGCAACACAAATAAAACTACAGATATTGGGGTTATGTAAATCTTTTTATTTCACCTTAATATCAGGGAAAAGTTTAAAGTCTGAAGCAATGGTTTTGTAACTAAATGATTCCTAATTCCCCTGTATTTTAACTATTCGGTCTTAGAATTTAATTCGTTCGGAACTGTGAAATTTTAGTAATTTATGCCATTTTGGCGACCCAATAATTGTTATGGAAGTTCTTTGATTTTAGTTGTCTCAAGATTATTTATATCTTGTTTATTATTATATTAATTTTTATGTTGCTGATGCAAATATTATCAAACCAACCTTTATAAAAGAAACCAACAAATACCTTCAAATGTGACTTATTTAAATCAATACGTAGATCATAATTTAGATTTGAAATTCAAGGAGGGCTACGATGAGTTCGGAATAAAAGCTTTTCGGCTCTTGTCCTCACGGCTGGGCAAATTTCTAGATTAAGCGAATTTATATCAAGTGTGCACGGAAAAGATGTTGTTCTTCTAGTCTGAATGCAATATTTCAAATAGAAACCATGATTACGATCAACTTAAATAATATACGTTCATTTATATGCACTGTAGATGGCATGGGCTTTTAAAATTACCTCAACTTGTGATCGTTGAAAATAACGAGAAAATCCAATTTACCCAAGTACATAAAAATAAAATAAGGTTGTCTGCAAAGTAACCCACCCTGTATATAACATCCGCCGTACAAATACGAAATCCCGTGTTGCTAGCAAAAGAATAACCTAACTTGAAAGTACACTAAACTTTAAAATACGCAAACTTATGACCACGTGTTTAACTGATTATTTAACCAATCCCCAAATTTAAACTTATATAAATAAAAGTATTTAACATGGTAACCATTAACTAGACAATAAAATTTTAGACACGTGTGTCCTGATTTTAAGCACATTTTTCATTTATACATAACCAAAAATTCATACGACAATAGTTGAATAAGATTTAACCAAAACCGCAATATTATAAACCATTAAAATTTAAATATAATTAAAATTTACGTTACCTATCTAGAATAAACAGCAAGAGACGTAATACCACTTTTTAAAGGAAACTAAACTGCTCGGTCTCACTTCACTGCTGTTAATGTGTCGATTTTTAAATTTGTAACCGCGACCTGCCGTATCCCCCTTCTAGGTGTCACCACAAACTTAAACTATCCAAGCAATATATACCGGACATTTCGAAATATAATGACTCTCTCTAGGCAACCCAACCATCATTTAAGTTAAAATTGAAATGCCATATTACAATTGTGTATGTTTTTTAGCATTTCTAATTTGTTTGGAAAAGTTCTTTGCATTGTTAAGTATTTACTTTACTTATTTTTATTTTTCTCATTTTCTTGTTAATCCATTCATTTTTCTTCGGTACCCGAGAAAGCGGCGATTTCCACTCGGCGACTGGTCAACTCGGCAATGAACAACTCAGCGACGGAAAACTCGGCGATCGGTCAATTCGACGACGGTTAACTCGGCGATGGGTTAACTCGGTAACTCGGCGACGGTTAACTCAGTTAACTGTATTTAGGTTATTCTGAAATACAAATATCAATTTTACTTAATATCAATTTTCAGTACATAAGGTATACCACGAATCCATCAATTATTTAAAGAAAATTATATGGTAAACAAAATTTCGTATTTAGTAAATATATATTCAGACTTAGAACTGATTAGATTTTGGTTAAAATCGGTACAGGAAATTCAAAAAAAAATATTTTGTAAATTAAAAAGATAATTTTCTTCCTTTTCTTAAAATTTTATTATTTTTTTTAATTCTTCTCTATAATAATATTAAAAACGTATTAATCAATAATCGTGTAAATATTCTATTTCTTTATATAATTTTATTTCTATTTCTTTAAAAGTATGATAAAGTTATGGGCATGGCCACATCAGATTTTTAATAAAATATTTGTATGTCATATCATAGTCATAGGGACCCCATTATCCAAAAGTGCCATGGGCCTCTAGTAGGTTAAAGACGGCCCTGATGGTACTGCAAGTTTTAATTTAAGGTTTGTTTATTTAAATTTAAAAAATAAATATTTAAAATTTATTATTATTCTTATTCAGCAAAATTACTGAAATAAAAATTTAGAAATGATTATTATATACCTAGTGAAAATTGATATAAACTACTATATATATTTGTATTTCAAAATAACTAACAGATATAGATAATTTTCTTTATAATTTACCAGTGGCGTCGCTGAGTTCACCGATCGCCGAGTTGTCCGTCGCCGAGTTGAAATCGCCGAGTTGACCGTGTCCGTTTTTCTTACGTTGTAAGAATCATTATAAGCTTCCATGCATTTTTTATATTCATCTAGGTGTTCCCGTTCATTGGTTTTTAGCAATTTAATTCTTAATTCTTGTTTTGCTTTATTTATTTTTTCGCATTCCTCATTGAACCATGCTTTTCATATTCCTTTCTTTCTGCAGCCTAGTACTTCTTTTGCATTTATTCTAGGACTTCCTGCAATACTGTCCCATGTCCCATTTATGCTGTTGTTATTTCCTTTACTTTCTAGTTCTTTTGTCACTCTATCTTTATATTTTCTTTTGTTCTCTTCATATTCAAGTTTTTCAATTGTCAGCAGTTTTATGGCTTTTATGCTTTATATCTTTTAACATCGATCTCTGTTTTTTCTTGTTACAAGTACATGGTCAATTTGGTTTTCTTCCTCGTTACTGCATCCCGGACACATCCTTGTAACTTGGTCTATTTTTTTATGTTAAAATTTTGTGGTACTGATAATCATGTCAAGTGATGTTGTTAAGTTACATAATCTATTTCCTTTATCATTTTTTATCATATGTATTGAATGGTTTTTAATTAACTGTATCCTCTACATGTTTATCTTTTCCAATCTGTACGTTAAAATCGCCTATTATGATTGTGGTATTATACCCCGGCACCACGCTATGCAACTGTTCTAGGTCATGATGGAACTCTTCTTTCTCATCTTCTCCTCTTTCTTCGGTTGGCGCATAGACGTTTATTATTGATAAATTGATAGGTTTCATTTTAATTTTTAAATGTGACATTCTCCCTCTTAATGGTTTAAAGTGCAATATATGATTCCTGAGGTTTTTCATGACTAAAAAACCTGTTCCGTTTCGCCCTTGTCTTTTTTGTCCAAAATACAAGAACACAGAGTCCTCTCCTTTTTATTTCTCCCCCTCCTTTCCATCTAACTTCCTGCATTCCAGCCACTTCTATCTTATACTTTAGCATTTTCTTTGCAACCTTTTTCAGTTTTCCAGGTTTTAACAATATTTTTACATTCAATAATATTCTATTAACTATATTTCTTTTACTTCGTCTTTTCTTTCTTTTCAACTGTCTGGGGAGGTTCAGTCACCCTTCTTCTTTCGACTATCAGTGTTATATGTACCTTATATGTACTGTCATGTCAGCAAAGTAAAGATAAAGATATTAGTTCATAACGCATAATGCATAATGCAATATGAACTAATATCTTTATCCATGGGGACACGTACATTGTACATAGGTAAAAACAGAAAAACTAATTACGCATGAGGTTACGGGAGATAAAGAGATAAAGAAAAGAGAAAAAGAAATATTTCAGTTAAATAAACCATTATGATGGTAAATGCAAACCAACAATCTGATGAAATGGTGTAGTTTCTGCATTGTATCAAATTCCATATAAATTTCTTCAATAATAATAGTCTTACGTTGTATGAATAGAACAAATTGATTGAACCAGGATTGATCTAAGAAAAGATTGAAAATTTGTAATATGTAATTTTAACATATTTGTGTTGATAAAATGTTTGGACTTACCTCAGGTGAACTTTGTTCCTGACAATTTCATGATTCCTTAAAACGTAGTACTTCGTTAAAAGAATTTTATGGCTAAGATGTAAGTGATTTCCCTGAAGTTTATTGTAACGCTTAAAGAATTGAAAATACGCAAAAAAGAATTTGAGAAGGTCCAAGAGAAGGAATGATTTGGGGTGGACACCTAAAAAGCAAAATTAGTTGGAAAAATATGAATTTATGAAAAACGACAAGGAGCTTTCAGATGGTAGAAATGCAAATTTTAAGATTACTTAAGTAATATAAAACATACAGAGCAATGAAGTATACCAAAAGAAAGAGAAGAAAGAGCTCGAATTTTCGAGGTACAAATGACATCTGAAAAATTAAAATATATATTTCCAAAATTTTCTCTACGCCAACCGTAGGACCAAGGTTATCTTTACAGCGTCCCAGTAGTACTGCCAATGTTAGTCAAGCGTTAAGCACCGTAGTGGTAATCCTGGGCCAGTTGTAAATATCAGCACTAGGCCAGTACTGAGAGCCAGTATTGCACCAACGCTGGTCACCAACCTAGGACCGAGGTTATCATTACAGCATTGAGCCAATGTTGCCCCAGTAATACTGCCAATAGTTAGTCAAGCGTTGAGCACCGTTGGGCCAATGCTTGGTCAATGCTGGCCTAGTTGTAAATATTTTCATGGGATTGCAAAGTGTTAAAATTTACAACAGTAATTAATTATTTTTGAAGAAACGGCTGAAGCTTTGGAACTCCAAATTTTTCCACATGTATAGGGAGCTGAAAAAACATATTTGTAAAATTTCATTGAGATTGGTGCAAATTTTTGGAATTAGTATGTCAACGGTAATATGATTTTATCAAAAATTTGGAAAAGCATAAATAGAAGTGCCAGTTTTAAAACAATTTAGTACTATTTTATTGTTTGTCCAGACAGGTTGTGTCAACCTAACTCAACTTTTGTTATAAAACAAAAGGGTACTCTTAAAGTTTTTACGAAACGTAATTTGGTGTTCAACGGAAGAATGTCTAACCTACAAATTAGAAAATTTTAAATGGAACGATTAATTTGAAATGAATTCTTTAACGTATTCAATTCTCCTATGTGTCTAAGAAAATATCTTACGTGCGAAATTTATATTTTCTTTTAAAGAAGGACTTTGTGATTATTGTTTACAAATGTTTACAAATGTCTGCAGCTATCAACCATAGCATTATTTAAACCTTGCAAGATAATAATTTTATTTGACCATTTTTAATTCAGATCTGACAATTCTCGTATATTTAGTTTAATTTTAAGAACACGCTGACACCTCTACAAATAAAAACCCATTTAGGCAATATTATATCATTGAATATTTGCAAATTTATTTACTACGTACCTGTAAATATTCTGTTAATAGAGTTGGTTTCTATCAATTTGTTTTGTATTGCTGGAATGTGAACGGTATTAAACAAAAACATCATTTTTAACCACTTAATGCATGATTTGTTTTTGTTTTGAAAAAAATATATGAAATACATTTTGGTGAGTTAAGTTAAGAAAAAATAATAAAAAAAATAATTATTTGGCACCCAACGTTAGGAACTTCTCGAGTGTAGTGTACATCGTATAAATATCACATAAGTATGAGGAAAAAATGTTAAACTTACTTAATGACACTAACACTTATAAAATAACTGGAAAAGCACCCCACACAAACCATCCAAGGTAAGTTTAACAGGAAAATTAAAGAATTGTATGATGGGGGATATATTGATGGTGACATGAAAAAGTCAATGACTAATACAATTTCCAATCTCCCAGGGCGTATGGCCTCCCCAAGGCCCACAAAAAAGGCACACCGTTACGTCTAGTCATCAGCTGTTTGGATTCCCCATCCATTCCGTTGGCCAAACTTATTAATCAGGTATTGAATGTGTAACCTTCGATTTCTGATCGTTCGTCTCGTCTGGATAAAGATATGTCCTAATGTCTTTCGACGTAAACTCCCTCTTCACTAATATCTCCAAAGAGGCAGCCATATTATCCATCAAGAACAACTAGGACATCAATGGGCCTTCCACCACCATCCCACTGAAAGTTTTCGTCCAGCTCATCGCAATGATTTTTGAGAATAGTTTCTTTAGTTATAACAATAATTTTTCCTCACAAACTGACGGTACGGCGATGGGTGATCCCTGTTCCACGATCCGTTATATGTTATGAATGACCTAATCTTTAACTTCTTTGGGACCATAACGTTCGAACTGCCTTTCTTCCTTCTATATGTTGATGACATGTTGGCTGCGGTCCCATCTACAGAGGTGGAAAATTGCGGGAAAATACTCGGTGAATACAACAAAATGCTGACATTTACCTACGAACTTGAATCGGAGTGTTCCATCCTTTTCCTCGATCTTAGGATGACCAGAAGAGAAAACGGAACACTCACCACCGACGTATATAGAAAGGCCTCATCAACCGATAGGGTGTTGAACTACAACTCCAGCCATCCTATAAAACAGAGATTGGGAGTAATTAATGCTTTCAAAAATAGAATTGAAACCTGCGTTCCTAGAAGTTTGAGGGGGATGAAACTTCACGACTTGAAGTTGCAGCTGATTAAGAATGACTACCCTCCTGGTTTGGTTGACCGTATCCTGTTCAGAAAAACAACGACTCCCTCACCTAGAAGCCAAGACAACATGGAAATTAAACCTAAATTCAATAAAATTACTTACCATCCTTGGTTACAACATGAAATAAAACAGACTTTTAAAGAAGTGATTGAGGGAGGGGAAATAAGATTGGCGTTTTACAATAATGTTAATTTTAACAGAATTTTATTCTCTAGAATCAAAGATAGAGTAATGTTGTATACAGGTTGGAATGTGAATGAGGAAAATGCTACATTGGGCAGACGAAACAGCGGCTATCAGCTCGAGTACACCAACACCTTCAGGACATTAAGCATAAATCGGCCAAGACGGGACGGTCTGAACATGCGATAGAAACAGATCATAAGTTTGACTTTGATAATGTGCAAGTGTTAATCGGAGAGAAGAACTACGTTAAAAGGACTTTCTTAGAGGCAGTTTATATCAGCAGCACAGAATCCAATTGCAATAAACAATTGGATTGCCAGTTTTTGGAGAGCAGTTACAGAAACCTACTAAACAAGTTCAATCAGAATCCAGGTTAAAATTAAAAGTATTTGACACGTGGGTTTGTACCTACTTAGTTTTTCCTTCTTGTCCCTCCTGTTGACGACTACGGTTCTAGATGTTAGAATTGCGTTCGGTTGGTTTTCGCCTCCAACCTGTTGTGTTGTTATTTTATATTTTTCAGATACTAGTTTTTTCACTTCGGGGCGTCCGTTTACAGTTTACAACTTAATTTCAACTTTTCTGCCCTTTTTCTTGGCATTGGGATGGGAGGCGATTACTCACTATGTTTTGGGAATGGGATAGTTCGTCGCGAGCGTTTCGTCGCAGCCGTTTTGCCGCAGCCGTTTTGCCGCAGCCGTTTCGCCGCAGCCGGTTCGTCGCAAAACTATTTTGACGCAAAATTTATTGGTCGGATGGACAATTTGCCGCAGGACTGATGGCCGCAAAATTAATTCTCCGCAGGACTGTTGGCCGCAAAATCACTTCGCCGCAGGAGTATTGGCTACAAAATTGCAAAAAAAAATGAATTTATTATTTAGATCTTTAAAAACAACTTTACAAAATTAATTAATATTAGATTTGTTAATAATAAATTTATTATTTAAAAAGTTAAAAATAAAAACTTAAGAAACTTCAAACTAAAAACGGAACCTTTAAAAAATTAATATTTTAATTTTGCATTTCAAAGTTATGTGCAAGTCCTCGTAAATAATCAATAATATTTCTATTATGAAAATCTTGCACAATTTTTTGAATTCTCTCATCAGCATCTCTGTACTTTTTTAATTTATGAAGTGGAGAATTTCTAGCAATAAGACTTTAATAATAAATATTACGACTTTTTTGGACTTTCCTTAACCCATCTATAAATTTCCAAATTGTCGGATGGAGCATACCCAGTTCACACTGTATTCTTTTATTAGCGGCTTCTGCGTGACCGGACATTTCGCTCCCGGACATTTTGCTCCCGGAAATTTAGCTACTAGGATATTTCGCTACTAGGATATTTCGCTACTAGGACATTTCGATACCGGATCATTCCTACGCTGTAGGGCTACCCAGTCGAGGTGGGGTTTCCCAGTCGAAGTGGAGCCTCCCAGTTGAGGTGGATTGGCTTCAGGTATGTTTCTAATGAGTTAAGCGCCAGCCATAACGGCCCGGAGCGTCCGGAGCGGAGCGCAGAGTAGCGTAGAGTCAGTTTTGGCTGGCGCAACCACGGCAAATCACGGATCCGCCGTAAAATGAATGAATTATGTAAGTTTAGTAAGAAAGTAAAAATGGTAGCGAAATGTCCTAGGAGCAAAATATCCTAGTAGTGAAATGTCTGGGAACAAAATGTCCTAACACCGTCAATATTATGCCAACTTATCGGACTTATTCAATTCACCTATCTAGATTAAAATTAGTTCTCGCGACTAATAGGTTCTGCGACGAAAAGAGCCTCGGCTAATGGTTTTGCGTCGAAAGAGATCGCGGTTAATGGGTCTTGCATCTAATAATCCTTGCGTCGAAACGCTTGCGTCGAAACGGGTGCGCGTCGAAACGGCTGCGGCGAAACGGCAGCCACGAAACGCTCGCGACGAAAAGTCCTGAACCCCTATGTTTTATTTAACCGGCCTTGAGTGTTTGGATGTATGCTTTGTTGCATACCCCACAGGCAGGAGTGCTGGCGGTTTTTTCAAAATAATTACTTATTTAGTCATCTCTTGTTACGATAAATTTTATACGAGAATTGTTAATGTTCAGAAAAGTTCTTAATACTATATTGTTACTCAACGTTTATTTATTTTAGTGATTATTTACACTGTATGTTATTTATACACATTTTAAATGTTGACTTTGTTGAGTTAGCTGTAATTTTTATTCTAAAGCCGTTGCCTCTCCGAGCAATAGAGTCATACGTTTTCCATCCTATTTTTGTTTCGGGCGATTGGTAGGATGCTTACTTTACATATCAGTCAATACTAGACCTGATATTTTAACTAGTGTAGCAATAATGACACAAAAGGTTACCGCTCCTACCTAAGAAGATTGGGTTGAATTAAAAAGGATTTTAAGATATCTTAAAGGAACTATTGATTTATCTTTGGTTCTTGGAGTTACGGACAGCAAAAACGGTCTTATGGGTTTTGCAGATGCCAATTGGGCAGAAGATATTGCACTGAAAAAAACGCAAATCAACATCAGGCTATATATTTAAATATTTTGGCGGAATAATTAGTTGGTGCAGTAAAAGACAGACGTGTGTTGCTGAATCAAGCATGGAAGCCGAATATATGGTCCTCTCAGAAGCAAGTAGTGAAGCTATATATGGATTCGACGTTTACTAAAGGATTTCAAACAACCAGAAAAAGAGGCAACTTTAATTTTTGAAGATAATCAAAGTTGTTTGAAATTTATTAAGGTAGCAAAAATATCAAACCGTTCAAAGCACATTGATGTATATGTCTATTTTGTAAAGGATCATGTCGATAAAGGAACAATCAAATTCGTATATTGTCCAACGGAAGAAATGGTGGCTGATATGTTAACTAAACCATTGTCAGCCCATAGAATTGTAAAATTAAGAAAATTATGCATTTTGTCCAATGAGGAGGAGGGTTAAAAACAATATAAGTTGCATTAGGCCAAAATTGTCAAATTGTTTTTTTGTAGTCAAAATAAATAATACAATCAGTGTAAAGAATTAATGTAGCTAAGGATTGGTGGATTTCCAACAAAAGTATCTTGATTTCTATAAAGTAATATAATAAAGAAATAAGCAAATTCCACGGGTAGTAATGATGAATTCAAATAGAAATTATTATTATTATTATATAATAAATTATTAGTAAAAATAGAAATAAAAAAAACTTAACTAGAAATAGTTGAAAGATTGACACGCGAACATAACATATTTGTTTTACTCATCATAAAGAAAAGTTAAAAAAAGTAAAACAATGTGTGACAGTATCTTTCCTTCTTTAACTTACAAAACAAAATTTATTTAGAGTTTATGTTATTTACTCAAGCGAAGGCAAACTACGCTAATGGAATAATTTTGAAAATTCCAAATATAAATACCACATAAAAATTCATAATAATGGAACATCTCTTTGTTCTATTGTTATGGAAATATTAATGCATTTTTTTATTAACCAATTAATTTTAATATTTTTGATTCGTACAATAAAAAAACAAGAGTTGTTTGATTTCCGCCATAGTAAATATTGCAAGTTGACCAAAATTTAATTCAAACCTTAACGTAACCCGACTTTAAACCTACATAACCATAACTGAAACCTAACTTTTTCATCATAAATAAAGCGGAAAACACAATTGAAATCGAATTTTTACATTTAAAAATTAAATAACATTATTTAACGTCTGAGTTTTGAGGTGAAGGTAATTTTTTTAAATTTTATTTCAATATACTCGTACGGCCATTTTTCTAATGTTTAGATAATATTGAGCAATGGATATATTGAACTACGAGTAATTGTCTAAATAAAAAACATTTTATCTATAATAACCTGAGGATTATTTACTAAAGGTTTTATCCGTACTTACATCTAAATTGCATTTTAAATATTTATTGGAATTTTTGAAAAACCGAAACCAGTAGCGTTTATATGTTCTTCCTGTATGCAAAACTTGCAGGATGATTAACTGTGTGGGTTGTCTTTTTAAACCATATATATATTTAACTTCTTTTGGTTCGTGTCCACCTGTTCACGTGAAATGTGTCCATATAAACAATAGAGCATACGCACCTCGTTTTTCAACATCGCGAACATTTATAGTCTTAACAATTTTAATAATTTTGTTCCAATCTACCTACTTTTATCTAAACTTATGTGAAATTTTCAGCAAACAAAATCGGGATAACGTAAACATGCTAACATTTTTAGTTGAAAAAGTTATTTCTGCAAAATCAACGCTTTTCTGTATTGGTGGCGTTCTAAATTACAAAATTGTATTAATTGAATTAGATGGAATTTCTAAAATTGTAGAGAATTGCAGATATTATGGAATATCATGTTTTATAACGAAAAAAATTATAAGAGCAAGTAAATTATTTCGTTACTTCATGCTGGTTGTCGTATCCCTTGTTTTATTTAATGTCTTATTGTATACTTCTCTAAACAAAAACAATATATATTACTTTAACGTTATATTACAATGTTTATACAGATTCTTCTATTTCTTCATTAATATCACTATGGGATTTCAACTTTCCATGCATGGAATGTTTTACGTGGTTTTGTTTCGTAGTTGCTTTCACCAAATTAAAAAAGTTTTATCTAAGAAATCCGGTCACTCCTATCTTAAAATGAATCAAACAAAAGAAGAACTTGCTCTAAAGCGACTACGCCGTTTATATATGGCTTTAAAGATGATTCATACACATTTTAACAGTTGTTTGCAAATTGTTATGATACCATGGCTTCTATTATCAGTTATTGCATTGGTTGTAGATAGTTACGCCATAGTGCTCACAGTTACTACTCAGCAAAAGCTCAAGTTTTATTTGATTTTCGGATCTTATATGAATATATTTGGAGTAATCATTTTTCTCGCGGTCAACCAAAATGTCATGAATGTGGTAAGTATTATAGTTTTTCTCTAAGACTAAAAAAATAACCTTTTCTTGCTAATTTGTAAAATTTCCTATCGGACCAGGTGCCATGGAGTGCACATAAATTTCAACTTCATGTTTTAATTTGCAATTTTACCCATAACTAATTTTGAACTTCAAAGAACTTCCAAATAAAAAATATTAACAAAATTACTCACTCAATTGCGATACAGATTAATGAATATTTGTTACGGGATCTTCCGCAAAAGCGTACGCTTACTTTAGCGGATCTAGCTAGAAGGCTAATTTATCGTTCCATTTTGTGCCAACTTAAAAATTGTCGGCGCAAAACGATACACAAATTTAAAATTTTACAATATTTACACGAAAATTATTTACAAAATCAAGTCTAAATACACAAATAAATTTAAATTCAGGTTTACAAAACAAATTCAGAATCACAAAAATAAAATTCAAATCTTAAAATGGTTCATATAACAAATCAAATTTTAATATTTCAAGAATTATAAAAAAAAATGATTTTCTAATACGGCATCTTGCTCCCCTGAAAATAACTGGTAGTTCACAAGGAAAACCATTCAGGTTGTGGTCCAAATAAATATAAAATTAAAATCATTTCCACCTGATGGACTCCCACAAAATAATTTTCGGCGATCGTGAATGTTTGTTAACTAATCCCGGAATAGTTAAAAAGTTGAATCTATTAAACTTTGTCCTGTTGTTGGCGTTGCCGGTCCACTCCTGATTTTGTTATCCACAAGTATTTCCCTTTCTTCACAACTATTTCGTCCAATATTCTGTTTTTTTCCTTCTCATTGTCTTGTTTTTTTTGTTTTTTCGTTTTCCTTTTTTTCTTTCTTTCTTTCTTCCTGCTTCCCATTTACAACAGTTGTTTATTGTTTTATTTATTCTTTAGCATCCTTGTTGTCAAAGAATGTTTAAATTCTATTAAAGTTTTGTTTGTTTTCGTTCATATCTGATATTTCTTTGTATAATTTTGTATCCCTAATTTTATCAGTACCTATAGTTTAAAAAATTTCCTGAATTGATATTTTAGATGCCATTGTTCGTTCCATTTATTTTATTATTGTATCTCGGAATCAAAACTCAGTTCTGGGACACAGTCAAGCCCCACGTTACATACGAAAGTTTTAGATGATAAATTCTAACAATTTTTTGTTAATTTTTTAATTGAAATTCAAATTAAAATTTTAAATTATTAATTGAACTTTTCAATAATCCATAAGAATAATGCAATATTTTAAATAAAATTTAATAATTGGGACAAGAACTGCAAATGTGAGTCGCTATCGGACCAGGTGCCACGACGTGCAACAAATTTTTGAACGCCTTTCAATTTGAACTTCGACATAAACCATCTTTAAATTGTATTATTGATCTAATTAACTTATCAAAATTTTCCAATTTTTACTTTTACCATTTATTAAACGGATCCAAACTTCCACATCGACTCAAATCTTTCGAAATTCTCCAAATTTTGTCCAAGCTTCGGATAATTTCGAATTATAATTTTATGTAATTGAATAAAATCACTTACCTTAATTGAGACGGTTATTAGCCCAGTATGTTAGCCGAATAACTGCTGACACTAAGGTACCTGGTTCAAATCCGGAAAGAGTCTAAAAAATTTTATGATCGCCTCCGTGCTTCGGAGGACACGTAAAACTAGCTGTCCGCCTGGGTTGATGATTTGCTCTCATCAACAAAACATCCAGGGTTGCAGGCACATTTGAGGCGAACCCAGTAAGCTACCTCAAATGTAGATTAATTAACTTTCCATAGACTTGACTTTGGCTCGGTCTTCAATAGAAAGCAGCTCGAGGTCAAAGCAAACAGGATTTATCCTTGCCTAAAGTGGAAGAAGTAGAAGAAGAAGACTTACTTTATTCACAAATCAAAATTAATAACCTTAAATCTGAGATGCAAAAAGCGTTCGCCTACTTTAGCAGACCAGGCTAACAGGGAAAATTATTGTTCTCTTTTGTGCCAACTTAAAAATTGTCGGCGCGAAAATAAGCACAAATTCAAAATTTTACAATATTTACACAAAAATTATTTACAAAATCAAATCTAAATACAGAAATAAATTATAATTCAGATTTACAAAACAAATTCAGAATGAGAAAAACAAAATTAAAAATTAAAATGGTTCATATAATAAATCAAATTTTGAAATTTCGAAACAAAACAAAATGGATGTATTACATAGACACCAAGTGCCATATTCCAATGCATTCAACCTAGTAAAAAATCATTATTATTTATTTGTTAATAAAAATGTAAGGATAGAATTTTACTATATTTTTCTTAGCTTGGATTGTTTATTATTAAAGAAAAACACGTAATTTGCATTAAAGGTACTAATTAATTAATCTAATCTCTCTCTTCAGCCTCTTTCTCAGAGAGAAAGCTTTAAGCATTTAGACCCCACGGTTGGTTCATCCGGATTGGGAAATGCCTCTAAATCTGTTTTTTAATAGTTGGTGGCGGCAATCGTCAACCCAGAGGGATCGCCGGCTATACGTGCCTTCTGAATAACGGAGTTTCAGACTCCCCGGATTCAAACCCATGAGTACCTTAGAGTCATCAGTTGTTTGGCTAACTTACTAAGCTAACGATCGTCTCAATTTTCTCAACAATAATTAATCTAACGCTAAAGAGAAAACTGAAAATACATTTTTTGAGATTGAATTTTATTTTGTGAATTTAAATTTGATATTTATTTGTGAATTTTAAATTTGATTTTGTAAATAATTTTAGTGTAAATAATGTAAAATTTTTAATTTGTGCGTCTTTTTGCGCCAACAATTTTAAGTTGGCAATTGAACAATAATTTTTGTTTATGGCCGTAGCCTTCTATAAGGATGGATATGCAAAAGCCAAATAATGTCCGATAAAATTATTTTTTGAGTTAAAAGTTACACATTTGTAAATTCAAAAGTTGATTTGGCGTAAACGAATGATTGTTTAATTATTTGTATCGATTTGTCTAGTTATGATTTTAAATTGTATTGAGTTATTTGGAAAATTAATTAAACTTTGGGAAAATGTCTAAAAAAAAGTAACTATTATTTGTAGTAATCTAATAGATCTTTTTATATATCAAAAGTTGTCCTAAAATGTTTTTGTGTGAAAATTCTTAAGAAAACCGTAAATAAAACTATATCTCGTTTCTTAATCTTATTAGTTTAGTAAAATTTATAATTATATTAAGTGTTTTAACCGTAAAAATAATTAAATTTGTTTTTTTAAATTTCAAGTCATTTTATACTTGACTTCTCAATGTATGCTGCGTGTGGATTACGAGTGAAAACCATGAATTGCTTTGGCTGTATTGTAAAACCATACGCAAAATTGGGTGCTATTTTTGGTTGTCCAGGAATACATGTCGAATGTGTGCATATAAATGGAAAAGCGAGTGTTCCAAATTTTTCAATTTTTGGAAAATATTGGAACATGATTACATACATCGTAATTTTATACAAATGTCTTAATATTTATTATATGGTGGAGTATGCAAAAATGTTATACGGAAATCAAAATTATGGACGATTATTCACTCTATCTTGTGAATTTTATTTTAGTATTGGATCAATTTTATGTTGTTTGATTATAATACTGAAACGTAGAACAGTGTTATTGGAAATGAACGAAATTGCTAAAATTTTCGAAAAGAGTAAATATTATGGAATAACTTTTTTCTTTACTCCAAAAATGATGAAGAAAAGTGAACAGTTGGTTTATGTTTGCGTTTTGTTTCTTTCAGTAAATATTATTAGCGTTATCGTATTATCATTTATATTTTACGATAGTAATCGATATACTTACTTTATGGTCAAAATTATCAATAGAATGTTGTGCATCTATATTCAAAATATTATAATATTGCATGTTGTACAGTACGCTTTGCTTTATCGCGTACTTTTTAAAACATGTTGCCAACAAACAATGAAAATATTAATCAGAAAACTTGATATTCCTTCTCAGTGTCTTAGTTTAGAAGTTCAACTGCAACGTTTGCATAGATTGTACTCTACCATTGAATTTTCTTACCGAAAATTGAATATAGTAATTCGATTAGAATTTCTGTTATGGTTTTTTTCGATTATGTTATTTTTGGTAATAAATAATTACCTGTTGATCGCTACTACTGATTACTCGAAAATGCACGTAATGTCATTATTTTATTCATATATTTATACATTAGAAGCTGTTATTTATTTATATCTGGTTCAACATATTGCCAATACGGTGAGTAAAATGTTTTCAAAAAATGCTGAGAAAAGTTTTAACTTAAAATAATTTCAAATGCAATTCAATAACAAAAATTTGTGAGATTTACGTAGAATTTGAATTTGGAATTGTAGACTTTAGAATTTGGTAGAATTAACGCGTTATATTTATGAAATAATATGTAAAATTGTACATATAGTATATAATAAATTTTATCATGGATTTTTTGATAATCATAAATTTATTAGATTCGAGTTATTTAAGAGTTGAAAAAGTTACCTCGTACTCGTATGCACGAGATGGTTGTTTGTGGGATAAATACGCTTATAAGTGTAAAAAACAATAAACACAAAAATGTTGGCGTAATTCTAATTTTGATAGTGTAAATTTTCGAATTTTGGAGAAATAGGGAAATTGGCGAAAAAAAAAAAAAAATAGGGAAAAAAAAATACTTCCCAAAACTTATGAAAATACAATCATTGATATTCGATATTTGTTATTAAGTAATATGTGTTGTTTCTAATTTCAGAGCGAAGATATATTGTCGTTTCTGTTCAAATACCCAATTAGCAAGTTAAACACAGCTGAAGCCGCCCAGGTAAGTCAATTTTTATAATATTCAATAATAATAATTATTGTTCTTTACTTATTTAATAGGTGGAAATGCTCATAACTACGTTAAAAATACAAAAACCGGTTCTGAGAGCTTCTGATATATTTACTGTTGGAACGCGTCTTTTGGCTTCTGTAAGTATATTCCTATTGCTGTTTTGAGCCTAACATTTTATTTTTCAGATATCTGGAACGGTGGTCACTTACGTTTTAGTAGCACTTCAATTTCACGCTTCTTGGGCAAAGTAGTAATAAGTTTATGAATCACAATCATGAACAATGTATTTTATTCCTTGGTTTACAGTACAAATTAGATATTATACTCGTATGTCCTATTTAAGTAATCGTTTATGCAAAACGTAGTAAACATAATTTTGTAACAAGATTCAAGCATTTTAGGTGAAATATTGCTCAAACCTAGAAAAAAATATTTTAAGTTTTAATGTTGGTTTAATACTCTTCAAGAAATCACTTACATATCTTAGTATAGACAAAATTTTGTTAAAAGTCAACCAAAAATAATATAAATTGAAAATTTAAAAAATTTATTTTTTCAAAAAAAGCTCTGTTAAAAAACTCATGTGAGCTAGAAATTTTAAATTTACAATGTTTTTGGGTAGGTTTTAGCAAATTGTTTTTTAAATATGTCCAGTTGCTCACAAAAATATCCAGGAACTCCTAAATTATCAATGAAAATTGTACATTTTGAAGACATTTTTTGTCACATATAAATCGCTTTAGACATTTTTTTAGACCTTTCCTATTTAAAGTGACTTAAGAAATACTGTAAAGTACAAAAAATATAGTTTTTACAAAACTTAACAAAATTTACAAAAAAAATCTTGTTTAGCAATGCTTGAGGATCACTAAAGCCAATTTTCAGACTTACAATATTTTTTTATAGGTTAAATGACTATTACTCTGAACTAATTAAATATACTAAAACTAATTTAACTTCTGATGGCAAAATGGTAATCAAAACAAAATTAATATTGTAAAAACTACAGTTTAGAAAGACTAAGTATCCTGCACGCTTTTCAACCTTGGCAAAACATGTTAACAATTCCTGTTTTGGATAAACGTGGTACAAATTATTAATGCAATTATCTATGTGCAAAAAATCAGTTAATAAATGTAATATTTTTCTACTTATAACTACACAAATAAATAAATAAACAAATTGTATGATAACCTCACCTTATATTTTCTTGTATTATCTTCTTGATTACAATTACATCAGGATCAAATGCTAAACATAACAAAAGTAAAAAATTTCGTTTCTAACAAAATGTTGATTTATGGATGGGATAGGATCTCAATATAGGGCTGAAGCGCAGTCCACTCTTGATAAATTACAAAAGAATAATTTCTGGAAACAGAAATAAGGAAAACTATTTAAACATAATACTACTTTGGAACTTTGGAAATAGGTCTTCTCTAGTATGAATCAAAATGCAATAAAACAAATTTTGATTTTGCAGCCAACCTGTTGAACGTTGATGTTTGAACGTAGAGCAAAGATCGTGGAGATCAGCAGTCAATGATGACATAGAACTTCACCATCAACATGTACTAATAATAATATTCTGTCTCCAAATTGAAAAACAATAAGACAAAAAAATTATACAAAAAAATACATTTTCAACCTTATACAATCCGTATCACAAATATGTCACTGCAAATGAGATGAAAAGCGAACAATAGTGATGGCAAACTGATTCCATCAGACTGTTTACATGGAGGCTGAACTGAACCTGTACAGCTGACTCGAAGAAAAATAACGGTTTGAAACTGCTATACTCTATTCATTTATCACATGCAGCTGAGAATAACAAATACATGGAGTTTGCACGTGATTTATGAGGAGGGGCTGGACAGAGAGGGACTAATCTAGGTTGCCTTGAATTTTTTCAAATTCAAACGCCAGGTGAAAATTATAATACTTACAAAGAAAAACTGTAAGTACGGACAGTATATGGAGTTGTCTTGATCTTATGAGCATCCGATCGCAATTAAACATAATGCAAACACTTGCAGGACACGCACCGATCACTGTTTACATCAGCTGCATGTGTTAAATGAATAGAGTATAGTACAAACTCAACTTTGATATAATTGGTGAGTGAACGCGGTTACTTAAGGGGGGGGGGCTCTAAAATTTTAAAAAATTCGAATTTTTAAATTTTACGTTTACCTATCAAAACAAATTAGTTTTAAGAATGCTTTTTCAAGATTTCAACAATTTCAAAAATTTCTGTCGGTTAGATTGCATCTGCCAGATTAATAAATTCTAACTTCGGAGGCGAATATCTCGAAAAGACAAATAATGTTAAACTGATTGACAGCAGATTAAAATACTACACATCCAATTAATATTATTAAACAATAATTTTGTTTGCAAAATTCATCTTTATAATCCGACAGACGATTTCTGCATTTGGTGGTTTTGTTTAGCTTCTAAGTATCTACAATAAAAATATGTACTAGTTTAAAAATACTTTTTGTTATGCTATTTCAGGACCGGGTGCAGATTAGGTAAATGGCGCCTTCAATACTAAACATATTGTATAAAATATTCGTGATTTACCTTAAGTTGGTGGCGCTCATGACGCTACCAACTATCAAGAGCATGGCGGCTCTCTTACGTACAATAATTGATGATGTTGTTGTGATGATGATAATTCACAAAATAAAATACTAAAAGAACCCAAACGTTTGGTTTTAAACATAGCTTTCGATATCAACTATACGTATTAGATTAACTTAATATTTTTCCGTGTGGTGGTGTTCGTTTAATATAAATCGCGAATAATCAACGAAAACAAGGCTTTTATTATTTGGCGGTGCTTAGAAGAAGACTATGGGGATTAAAAGTTGGAATATGTTGAAAATAAGTGGAAAAATTGAGCAAACAAACGAAATATGAATAATATTTAAGTAATTTTTTACAATTTAAAGGAACAAATCCTCTCCCAAATTAACTTTCTTGCTACAAATATTAACTTTTCAACTCTCTAGCTTACCAGAAGAAATATAAAAGCTAAAATAATCGTTTTGATTCCACCAAGTTATCGAAAAGTGATAAAAATTGATTGGGCGGAGGGTAACCCCCGAAAATGGTGAGTGATGGGGAAAACGGGAGTTTTATTCCAAACATTTTAGATAAGAATCAGCAGGAAAGGTATCAGGACTCGAAAAAACTAAATCTAAATCTAAACTAAAGATAAAATGTAACTTGTTCTGCCCATAAATTTGGTAGAAGTCAATGTAATTATGTTATTAAATATTAAGTTGCGTGATTGCAGTGATTCCAGCTCGCGCCCCCTTGTTACGTCACTAATATTAAACTAAGAATATGTAAGATGCTGGTTTTAAAATTTGTCATCTCATCGGCGATGACACGGAAACACTTCTCCTGAACCACCACGTTGTAAGATTACCTACCGCAACTCCATCTAGTAACGAGTTCTTTCTTCCGATGTAAATACAATTTGGCAAACTTTACTGAAACAAACATATAATTGCTCCGAAAGAGGAAACGATCGTAACTGGTAGCACAAATAAAACAACTATATTTGGTTTATGTCAAATCTTTATTATCAGATGAAAATTCTGTTTAAGGGTAAAGCCTGAAGCAAAAATTAACGAAGAGTAAAATATAACATGAAAAAAGAAAATAAATATTTATTAAAAATTTAAGCTTTTACCGATTTGCTAAAGTTTAAAGTATTGTGAAAGTATTTTTCTAACTTGATGTTTAAATTTGCGATAAATATGTATTTTTCTATTTAAAATAATTTGATTGAAAATAGGTTTCAAATGTGTTATGTAATTTATTAAGTGGATAGAAAGAGAAAAAAAGTAATTGATAATTATATACTATGTTCATAGAACCACGAGGTCCTGAAAGACGTACAGGCAATGGAGCAAAATCATTTTTCGAGAATTTGAGTAGAAAAATTGTGAAAAGAGTTAACAGTTTTTGAAAGACTTTTCACAGATGATTGTATACCTGTGCACTCATATTTTTTAGAAGTGCAACTAGATTTAATATTTTCGAGGGGAAAGGGGGGGAGGAAGAAAATAACAACCTTTTTTTAAAGTTCTTTACGTCTTGTTTTCAAACGTTTTCACTAAGAACACTGAATTCAATCAATTAATTTTGAGAGAGGGGGGCTAATTGTGATTTTGAAATGTAATAAAAATAATTAAAAAACTAGAGCAGATATGAAAGAAATTTACAAAAGAAGCAGACTAATTGTAAATTTGAAAATTGTTTGGCCATCTTCAGCAATCCGAATTTTAAAACATATCTATTCTTCAAATTGCAAATTTTGCAAATTCAAATTTTTCTGAAATTATTGAAATTATTATTGTAAATCAACTGTAGTGAAATATATTGAGAAAACCGATGTGTATGAAGAAATTGTTAGCCAGATTTGGTTCAAAATCTGAAATTTTTATTTTTATTCATATTACTACGCACAACGGATTAATTGGCTTATACTGTTCATTAGTATATTACTATGAGGTAAGACAATATACTTATTTATATTCTGAATCAAAAAAAGTTATCAAAAACCTAATTTGAATTGATTCTTGTTTGATCATTTATATTTATATTTGTGATTTGTATTTGATAAACAAACATATATTTCTTGTAAAATAATATTATATTACTGAAATCATACATTGCATGAAGGTAATATTTAAATTACGTTATAAAAGTGATTCATTTTTATAAAAACTTGAAGCATTTTGTTGAATATTAGGCCTATGAAATTCTGCGCCATCTGGTATCATAGTTTGGCGTGATTCGCTTAAGAGATCGCCATTTCAACCCATAAGATACCTGTCCTGAGCTTATAAGTCCATGCTTATAATATTGAAATTCTACCCTCTTACAAATATAATTTTCAACGTTTCTGTCATCGGTTCATATTCAATTATTAATTAACCGGGAGGTGTAAGTCAATCATTACCACGATTAGATGACTAGATTTTAGGGTGGATCTCTGAGATGTACCGTAGTTCCGTTTGACAAAATCATTTTGACAAATATGCTATACTCGATAAAAATATCCCCCCTATATGCAGCGGTTCTACTCGGCAAAGTGTGCTACTAGAAAGGAAGAAATAAAATATTCAATAATAATAAAGAGAATATAATATGTACGTAATATTGTAAGAAGTTGAAAATAAATTTTGTAATCAAATATTACTTTAATTAAAAAAATTACCGAATTTCCCGTCGCGTCGCCCAATTTGTATCGTCGCCTATTTGACCGGTCGACTAGCTGGGGTAGCCTAATGTAAGTCATCGTCTAAAAAACCAGTATCCAATTGACTCCGTCGTCTAATTGACGATTTCCGATAAACGGGATACCTTATGGACTGACTAGATGTACATCGTCGAGTGACGATTTCAAGTTTGAAGTCAAAATTTGAAGTTTAAAATTGTTGATAAATCGTAAATATATTTTTAAATAAATGTGTTTTATTCATTTTTAAATTTTAAATATAATTTGGATACAAAATAATTTAACAGGTAGAGAACCGTCCAGCTTAGCCCCGTTTCACAGTCCACACGCGCTACGCTCCTCGCTATTCGGCGCGTGTTGGAAAGCATTGTACCTTATGGTAGCTTTCACTGTCACACGCGCTACTGTGCTATAAAGTACAATGCTTTTCAACACGCGCGAGTAGCGCGTGTGACTGTGAAACGGGGCTTACGGTAAGAGCGTAGATTTCCTGATCGGCCAATTTGAGTTCGAGTCTCACTCGAGAATGTCTGTCGTGAAAACGATGTTGTCACTTAATGAGCTTGATTTCTTATAATAGTAGAGTTTTCCTGTTATTGGGTGTATACATATTGGAAATGTATGACATTATTATTATTTATTATTATTGTTAAAATATTAAAGAGTATTAAAATAATTTTTTATTTTTAAATAATGATTTTTGTGGTTTTGGAATGGGAGGGTACGTGCCCCTGTGCCCTTTATCGCAAACCGCCACAAACTATAATAATTATAAAATCAACTTCACCTAACGTAAACAATATCATTAACTGAAAAGCTCTGATAATATTAAAATTATGTTGATTCACCTGGGTTAACAAGTCTAATGCCCGTACTAATAGTCACGGATCAATCCGAGATTCAAGATTAATTCTCGAAATAGTAGCTGTTGCTACGATACGGTCTAAATTCCAGTAATCTCATTGGTAAATCCTAGGATCATCTTGAATCTCGGATTGATCCGTGACTATTAGTACGGGCATTAGTGCGTGTTAAGACGTTTGTTCAGTTTGCAGTGTCCAGTTAAAAGCCCTGCAAATGTTTCTTAGATTGACTCCAGACAGCTTTAAATAATATTTGCTGTTTACCGGAGGATACTTTTATTGTTGCCTTTGCTTATCTGCCTGCATTCAGATGCTTTTGTTTGTTATTTTTATTTTTTATTATTTTTACTTTTTATTTTTATTATTTTTATTATTTATAATTAACACCCGTTGATTATTCAACATTATTATAAGTTAAGTTATACATATATTATACAAAATGTAATCTTGCTCTGTCTTTATTATTAACTATTATTATCAATGAAGAAAAATAAACTGACAGAAACATAAAAATATTGACAACAAAATATTGGCAATGATTGATAATAATCAAAAATTGACAATTATCAAGACCGCCGTGAATAGCACTGATTGTCTTCATGTATAAATTGTATCCAATTAAATTTTAAATTTGTTGAAAACAATCTTAAATTATTATTTCTTTTTTTTGTGAATGAAAATTGACATTTTTATCTCCAATACACGGACGTTTATGAAACAATTTAAAAAAGTTTAAAATTTCATAATAGTGGTTTTAATCAACTTATCACTTCGATGTTTAATATTATGCATTTTAGTTTACAAATCATAAACAAACAATCAATATAGTTTTTTTCAAAATCACAAAACGTTTTCCTGTACATTGTTTAGATGATTAATTTATCATTTTGCCATTTTATGAAGAATTCAACTATTTTGGATGGACAAGAATTTCATAGTAACACAACTTAGGTAATGAGTAAAGCTGGGAACTCATTTACTCGAGCCGTTCGACGTGGCGTAAAGCTTTCGTGCAAAATAAATATAAGATAAGTTTCAATGCATTGCTATCTCACTTGCCCCACGGAATTTCACACCACCACCGCGGTGCAATTCAACGTATTGTATATCTGACAATTCAGATCTGTTCGACGCGACGCGTTTACAGGCAGCAATTGCAGTTTCGCTAGTTATCTAGACCAGGGGTGACCAACTTCATTATATATACAATCGACTGTTCCTTATGTAGCAATTTCGGTATTTTTTATAAAAAAATATCTTGCTCACCACACCTGGGATAGGTATTCCCCAGTAATAATATATTTGTGGTGAAGCCCAGGTAGAAAACCAGCTCTTATAGCGGAGGCAGAGCGTAGATTCTGAAAAAAATATAAGAATTTGCTTCCTCGAACAAAATAAAACTCTCTTAACAAATAACCGTATAATGAATATTACAAAGAATACAACAACTTCCAATTTTAATATAATTTGAATCGTTAGCCACAAAACAGGGAACATCCACGTCGCCAGCAGATGTTAAACTCGACGTTTCCACAATTGCAGTAAAAATCAGTAAAGCAAAAAAAAACACTTACCAAGGCCTGGCTCGCTTACAAGATAGTAATTCGACAATACTTGTTTACCAATTATGTACTGCAATTCCAACCCACACAAGCTCTTGACTAGATGAATTCCCCTGGCTACTGCAGATGAAAAACCACGGCTCGATTGCGAAACTGCTTGAAGAATTCTTTGCGTTGCACAAACAAGAAATTCGCTACCAAAAACTTTAACGTAGCACAAAAACGAACTATTTCCAGTAGTCGTCGAGGTAAGTAAAAACCAAAAAGATTTAACATACGGCCACAAACGTATTCCAAAAACGAACATTCAATATTCAATGTTGCAGGCAAATGAAGGCAGTTTGAGTTCTGGCGCCACGGTACCAATCCCAAAATAAGGTTTCCAATGTTAAACTCGAATTACAAAGGTTTTACGGTTTCGTAATTCCAACATCCGCTGACAGATTTCTTCCTCAGGCGTACTCCTTAATAATTATTCTGCCCTATCTGAATAATCTTCAGCCACCAACGAAACTAAACACGTCTTTCCTCTCTCACCGTGCGCTTTAGAATCCCGCTCCCAGCTCAGCGCGCGCCTTCTACGATCCCTCGCGCATGCCTTACTAAGTATAGGCGTACTAAAAATCATCATCAAGGGATCGCGCAACAAGTAACAAAAAATTGTTACACTTAAAATTGAATCGCGATCTACCTATTAAAATTTGAATATAATAATATAATATTAATATTATATTGACATATCAGGGTTCCCACTAAATTTTCCAAATCAAATTCCCTGACTTTTCCATGTTTTCCCTAACAAATAATAAAACATTTCCTTAACATTTCGATAAATCGGAAAATAAAAATGAAAAAAAAATCTTAATTTTTTATTAAATTAAATTAAAATTAATAATTTTTTTAAATTTCAAAATTAAAAAAATTTTATTTTTAGTTAAACAAATTAATTTTTAAATAAAAAAATTCAGTTTTAAAATTTAAAAACAAATAATGTATTTAAAATTAATAAAACAATTTTTATTTAATTGTTTTTCCTGATTGATAATTTAATTTCCCGAACTTGGCACTAAAAATGAGAAATTCCCTGATTTTTCCCTGACAAAATTAGGAAAATCTTAAATTCTCTTACTTTTCTAGATTTTCCAGGCAAGTGGGAACCCCGCATATAAATAATACTCTAATAGTATTTATTAAGGTAAAAGAAACATATTTTCTTAGCTTACGAGGAAGAAACCACAGACCCAATACACCAGATATACTTTTATGAAATTTTTTTGGATTTCTGTAGATTTCCCTGGATTTTCTAAAATTTCTCCAGATTTCCTAAATTTTCTAGGATTTTCTTTTGCATTGTTTCATAATTTCCTTTCAAAAGAGTTAAAAAGCAAGATTATCTGTAATTTCTAGGATTTCCCTTCACTTGTACAACAAATTTCTCCAGCGGTTTCCTCCGCGGTTTATTATTACTATTATTATCATCACGACTAGTGTCGGCAGCTATAATCGACTAAAAATTGCTTCGCGATCGACCTGTTGGCCACCCCTGATCTAGACCATGCGAGGTGAATACAAACCCATATTTTCTTTAAAATTTTAATTACTAGAAGATGGAGTGTGCCAGCAGTATTTCTACAGACAAATGGGAACAAGAATTGGAGGAAGGTTGTGCTCTTATATATTTTCAAAACTAAAAAAGGAAAATTTGATTCACGAAAACAACCAAAACCATGAGAAGTATGGTGCTTTTCATACTTTAATTAAAAATTAAATTAATTAGTTAATTTAAATTTAACGTTATTAACCGATTATTATTGCTAGAGCTGGTACTTTTTATCGATTAATCGATAAATATCGATAGTTATCGATTAATCGATATATTGATATTCCGATAGTTATCGATATTTCGATAGTTTTCGATATTTCTAATTTAGGTTTTCTCATGTTTTCTAGACTTCCCATTGGTCGATTTTAGGTTCGACCGGTTTCTTTATTCGAGAAAACAGTTGATCTTGATTATTTGATAATTCGATAATTTTTAGAGTATCGATATATCGATATACTTTGATAATTATCGATAAATATCAATTAATCGAAGTTATCGATAGTTTTTGAATTATCGATATTAGATATCGATTTTTGAATATCGACCAGCCCTAATTATTGCATATTATGTTACTTTTGAGATCTTTTTAGTGTAATCTTTTTAGTTTAGATAAATAATTAATTAATGAATTACAAATAATCATGAATTAACAAGTATTACGAGTATTATGTATTATAATATATAAGTAAATGGGTAGTAAGTACTTAAATTTCATAACGGAATCCTAGTTAGTTTGTTAATTTTTATAATCAAAGTTACTGGAATGTTATTTGTTATCCTTGTTCAACTTGTTTATTTATTTGCTATGAGTGCAACCCATTTGTTCCGCGGAGCACAAATGTGCTCTCCATGAAATATCACGCGTCGAGCAGATCTGGATACGTAGGAAACGATCAAGTTACTTAGCATCAAGTGGTGTGGTGTCGAGTCGAGTGGGGCAAGTGAGGTCGCTATGCATTGAAACTTGCCTATGTGTATTGTGCACAAATGCTTTAAGCTGAGGTTACATTGGATGCATATCGGTGCGATATTTTAGACGTGCGTGCTCGTACGATATTTTTCGTACGAGTGAAGTGGTTACACTGATTTTAGATACGTCAATTTGTATTTAGGATTATTTGGATTATCCATTAGTTTTCGAGACGGCTATAAATTAATTATTAGCAGTTAAGCTCCTCCCACTATGTTATGTATATTATGATTGTATATTATGTAAAATTTTCGATTTTTAAATGTCGTTTTTTTCAAAAATTAATAGATAATCCAGCATTTTTTTTTAAATATGCTTAAGAAATTGTCCTCTTTCCAATGGTATATAGAAAAAGTGAAATTTGCGGTATAAATTCCTTAACAGTACCTTCTATAATCTATGTTTTATAATAAAAGTCGTACGATCTGATGAAAAAAACAAACGTGTTTGTTTTGATGCGATATCGGACGTGTAACCCGTCGCGTAACTTATCAACCCGTCGCCAGTATAACCACTCGTAAGCATTTTCAAGGGTTTGTTTTTATTTAAATACTCGTACGTGTACGTAAGACCAAAATATCGTACGACTATGCATCCAATGTAACCTTAGACTTACACCACGTCGAGTGGCGTGGCGTGGAGTAAATGAGTTCTCACCTTTAGAATCTTTTATTAACCTTTACTAATTATTATTTAAATTCTAGACAAATACCAAATGCGCTCTCTCTCTACTAAGAATGTTGGGGTTTATTAATGAATTATACTCATCAATATCAAAGGTATATATTTTTTAATATAATATAAGCTAAGTTAAACATCACATTAAATTGACATAATGTAGTATTTCGTAGTGAAGTTTTAATTTTACTTTATGGGTGTTGAATCACGTTTACTCGCTAAAATAATAATGTTGCCACTTACATGGTCTTACGAAAAATCATAAAAAACTATTTTTAAACTATGCTACTTGTATAGTGAGCTTATAACCCGTATTTTAATAACTTGCTTGTATAAAACATTTTTAATCTTTTATTTATTTTCTTAACAAAGAAAAACCATTTTACCTTCAAGATCCAAATCATACTTTATTTTAAAATTTTCATTCAAGTTTCTCAAGCTGCGTATATCTCTTTAAATATGTACATAAGAAAAAATTATATTTTATTAATCTGATAAAAAAACAAATAAAAAAATAAAAAATGTTGTGACTTTTTTTTATTTGAATATTAATTTTTGAACCTACTGTTTGAATTAGAACAATAACATATAGCATATAGCAGTCAGGTTTAATGGCTTTAATAATTAAGAATAAGTAATCTTTAATAAATTAAATGCGATTTGAAAGGATAACAGTATTTTTAACCTTTACGATGAGCTACTTTAGCAACCCTTATTTCGATTTGTATACAGAAATTGTGAAAACACAAGTAATAATCATATCTTCCTTTTTAATCTAAATTTGAAAATATTTATAATTACATTAATTTCTCGATCTATAAAAATTAACTAAAATTAAAAAAAAAAATTTCTTTATCATTAATTATCAAGCTGTTCTTAGTGTGTTAAAGTGAGAACATGAATTGCTTTGGCTGTTTTGCAAGACCTTATATAAATCTGGGTTCTTTTTGCGGCTGTCCAGCAATAAATATCGAATGTGTGCATCTAAATCAAAAACCAGGTGTTGCAAAATTTTCAATCTTTGGGAAATATTTGAAAATATTCTCATTCCTCATAATCTCATTCAACTGTTTTAATCTTTATCTTATGCTGAAGTTTGGAGATACTTTAGACATAAGTAAAAGTTATGTTCCGATTATCACCTTATCGTGCGAATTTTTATTTAGTTTTGGAGCAATTCTCTGCAGCCTTTTTGGAATATTACAGCGTAAAACAGTTTTACTGCATTTGAAGGAAATCGCTAAAATTTTTGAAAAGAGTAAATATTATGGAATCGCGATTTTTATATCTCCAAAAATGGTTAAAAAGAGTAAACAATTTTATTATGTTGCCGTTTTAATTATTTTCGTGAATGTTGTTGGTATTGTCGTATGCTGTTTTATATTCTCTGAGAGAGATCAATACTCTAATTTTCTGGTTAAGATGATCAACAGAATATTATGCTCCTATATTGAAATTATCGCAGTATTGCAAACTATGCAGTATTCTTTACTTTATCAAGCACTTTTTAAAAAATGTTACCAGCAGATTAAGAGAATATTAATAAGAAAAAATAATATTAATTCTTGTTGTCTTAGTTTTGATGTTAAACTTCGACGTTTGCATAGATTGTGTTCAGCCATTGAATTATCTTACAGGCAACTGAATGTAATGGTTCGAATAGGATTTCTGGCTTGGACTACTTTCGTTATTTTAATGCTGGTGCTGGATAATTACCTGTTCATTACTATGATTTATCATTTGAGAAGCATACACGTATTTGGGTTGTTTTATTCATATCTGCATATATTTGGAATTACTATTTATCTAATCCTCGCCGAAGAAGTTACCAATACAGTAAGTAAAACATTTTTCAAAAAAAATTAAAATCATCCTGGCAATGAACGCCCAAAATAGGGGTTTTTGACTTCAAAGCCGAGTTAGGACTGGTTAGGATGACTAGGAAGTTCTAGATTTTTGTTTTTTGCGTATATTTCGAAAGGTTTTAGCCCTATTAAAAATGTTGAAGTTGTAGTCAGTTGTTTTTTAATTTTAACAGTTAAGTACCTGGTAAATTATCTGGCAGGTAAGCTAAGAAAACTACATATTGTAATATTAAGCCTAGTATTTCATTACTTTTTACAGCGTTGTAACTTTTGGTATTTGTACGTGCTGACGTCACAGCAGCTTTAAAAATTAATTTTTGAGTTTATTATTTGAATTAGAAAAAAATTAAAAATATATAGCAGACAGTTTAAATTGCTTTTATAATTAAGAATAAATACTTTTTGATAAATTAAATGCGATTGGAAAGAATAATAGTACGAGTATCTCTAGTTTTTTACAATGAGCTGGTTTGGCAATCGTTATTTAGCTTTAATGTACAGTAATTGTTAAAACACCAGTCAATAATTGTATGTTCTTTTTTAATCTTAATTTGAAAACATTTACAATAATATTAATTTCTCTAACTGCGAAAATTTAATTTTCTCTTAATTATTATTATTCTACGTGTTGATTATAAGTGAGAACATGAATTGCTTTGGCTGCTTTGCAAGACCTTATGTAAAACTGGGTTCTTTTTGCGGTTGTCTAGCAATAAATATTGACTGTGTTCATGTAAACGAAAAATCAAGTGTTGCAAAATTTTCAATCTTTGGAAAATATTTGAAAATGTTCTCATTCATTATAATCTTATTCGTCTGCTCTAATCTTTATCTTATGCTGAAGTTTGGAATGACTTTAGACTTAAGCAAAAGTTTAGCTCCAATTATCACCTTATCGTGCGAATTCTTATTTTCTGCTGGATCGATTTTCTGTAGCTTTATTGGAATACTGAAGCGTAAATCGGTGTTATTACAAATGAATAAAATTGCCAAAATTCTTGAAAAGAGCAAATATTATGGAATCCCAATTTTCTTATCTCCAAAAATGGTGAAAAAGAGTAAACAGATTTATTACGTTTCCGTTTTAATTATGACAGTAAATATTGTTGGTATTATCGTATGTTGTTTTACCATTTATGATAGAGATCGCTATTCCAATTTACTGTTTAAGATGGTCAATAGAATATTATGCTCTTACATTGAAAATATCGCAGCATTGCTAATTATGCAGTGTGCTTTACTTTACCACGCACTTTTTAAAAGATGTTACCAGGAGATTAAGAGAATATTAATAAGAAAAATTAATATTGATTCTAGATGTCTAATTTTGGATATTCAACTTCGACGTTTGCATAGATTGTACTCGGCCATTGAATTATCTTACAAGCAACTGAATGTAATAGTTCAAGTAGGATTTCTGTCTTGGACTATTTTAGTTAGTTTAATTCTGGTGCTGGATAATTACCTGTTGATCGCTGCGATTTTACATTTTACAAAGATAAACATATTTGCATTTTTCTATTCATATATGCATATATTGGGAATCACAATTTATTTATTCATGACTGAAGAAGTTACCAATGCAGTAAGTAAAACAGTTTCTAAATAATTGAAGCCGAGGTTTCCAGGCTATGTGTTTTATTGTCCAACGTTTCGTGTCGTTTTAGATTGACCCATTTTCATTTTATTGCTCTTTTCTCTCAAAAACACCGTTTGACACCTCTTCAAACTCCAAGGTATAATGTATTAATAAAATACGATACGGTTCAACAATAATTTATTCTATAACAACCACTCTACGACTCACTACTATATTACAAAAATACACATTCCTCTATAAGGTTAGGTAGAGTTTTCTAACCTAGTTCCACCACATACCAACCTCAACCTGTATGGGGGATATTATATATATACAAGATGACACCAAATACCACATCTTCTCTCTTCGTTTTAAAACGTTAATCTCTCCGGAGCCTTTATAGTCCGGGCACTTCGACGCAATGAAGGGAATGACGCGCTTGCTGGTGCCTCTGGTTGAACTTCCACCACTGGGGGCTCCTCTACTTTCTCATTGGCTCGTACCTGCTCAGGTTCTCTTTCCGCTTCCTTTTCCGTTTCGATAATTGTTTCTCTCGGTATTATGCTTCTCTCTTCGACTGACCTTTCACTACTCCTTACCGGCGGGGATGCGCTACTTCCCGTCGGGAGTATTTCCTCTACCTCTTCCAACAACGATTTACGAAGATTATTTGCATGTTTATACCATATATTTTCTTGAACCTTAACCAGATAAGTTACTCCGCTTATTACTTTGACGACCACTCCTTCTTCCCATTTAGTTCTAGCGTTGGGACCTAACGCCGACACCAACACAACAATTCGTATTTTTCAGGTTCCTTTGAAATTATCTTGCCACTTGATGGTCTCAGCATATCTAACCTGGTTCTTGGTTTGTATTTGAATATCATATCGTTTGGCGACACTCCAGTCGCTATATTAGGAGTATTTCTGTATGAAAACAAGAAATTAACAATTTGCTGATCCAATGACAAGCTAGATTTGACTATTAAGTATTTGGTTAGGCCACTTTTTACGTTTTGAACATGACGTTCTGCCAACCCGTTTGATTGTGGGTGATATGGCGGGGACTTGAGCGCACAGATACCATTTACTTGACAAAACTTTTGAAATTCCACCGAATTGAACGGCGGCCCATTGTCGCTTACCACTGTTTCCGGAATTCCCATAAAAGCGAATGTCATTTTTAGCTTTTCTATTGTTTTCACGCAATCTGTTCCTCTTGACATTGCGTGTATATCCAACCATTTCGATTTACTGTCTACGATAACCAAAAATGATTTTCCCTGAAAATGAAAGAAATCAATATGGACTCTTTGCCATACTTTCTCGGTTTTTGGCCACGCTAATAAGTTAGATTCTTTCGCTTTGTTCTGTGTGAGATGGCATACTCGACACATACTAATCAGTAATTCAATGTCTTCGTTTAGACGAGGGCACCATACTGCGGATCTTGCTAGCATCTTACACCTGACCTTTCCCACATGTTCTGCATGTAATAACTCCAGAACTTTATGTCTTAACCGCTCTGGTATCACCACTTGAGTGCCTCTCATTATGCATCCATTATCAATTGATAACTCGTTACGCCTTATAAAATACGGTTTCAGTTGATCCTCAGTTATTTTGTTTGGCCATCCTCGGTAACAAAAATCTATTACGTTTACTAATACTGCATCTTTAACTGTTAACCTTTTTACTTCTTCACTCTCCAACGGTATCTCTTCGGTTAAGTTAAAAGAGTTGATAGACGACTCTACCTCGGTTGTATCTGGTAATGGTAGCCTTGACAACGCATCTGCTTCTGCCAACAGCGACTCCTTCTTATACTCGATGTTATAATCGTACGTTGACAGTATTAAATTCCATCGAACTAATCTTGATGCGGTCATCACCGAAATTGCTTTATTTGGATTAAATAAAACTTGTAAAGGCTGGTGGTCTGACAACAATGTAAACTTTCTTCCAAAAATATATTTATGAAATCTCTTTACAGCAAACATTATTGCTAGCGCTTCCCGTTCAATCTGCAAATAATTTTGCTCCGTTCTTGACAGCGTTCCGGAAGCAAAGAATACGGGCTTATCTACTCCGTTTATACGGTGACTTAAAACGCAGCCAACTCCATACGAACTCGCATCGCATGCAATCACGATTGGTAATTTTGCATCGTAATGCACCAATATCTTGTCTTGGGAAATCTGGCGTTTGCTCCACTCGAAACATTCTCTGCATTCGGGTAACCATACAAATTCCACCTTTCTTTCTAACAATCGATATAATGGTCGAAGATGTGACGATAACATAGGTACAAATTTTGAATAATAATTTAATAGACCCAAGTATGACCTACATAAGTTGACTAATATTTTCTGGCTGTGGTGCCTCCATTATAGCCCGAATCTTGTCCTTAGTTGGATGGATACCCTCTTTATCAATTCGGTGGCCCAAATATTCAACGCTATTTTAAAAAAACTTGCACTTTGTGAGATTGACTATTACCCCGTACTTCTGTAATCGACTTAAGACGGCATCGACCAGTATATGGCATTCGTTCATATCCTTGCCTGCAATCAAAATATCATCAAGGTAACACTTAACATTTGGGATTCCCATTAGTATGCGGTCCATCACCGATTGAAACTTTCCCATGTGCATCAGATATCCCAAATGTTAGTCTGGTATAACGAAACAATCCTAAATGTGTGTTAATCGTTAACAGTTCTTGTGAATCTTCTGCGACTTTTACTTGGGTATACGCACCTGTTAAATCTAAGACTGCATAGACTGTTCCTCCAGATAACGATGCAAATATATCTTCTGCAGTTGGTAACGGATACTGTTCTTGGACTAAAACTTTGTTTACCGATACTCGAAAATCCACACATATACGAATATCACCATCTTTCTTGGGAACTATTACTATCGGAGATGCCCACCTGCTATTTTTGACCGGTTCTAAAATACCTGCTTCTACTAATGCTTTTATTTTTCCCTCGACCTTATCTTTCAGTGCATATGGCATATTGTACGCCTTCCTAAATATCGGTTGTGACCCTTCTTTAACTTGTAGGTTAACTTCAAATAGTTTGATTGGGTTAACTAGGCTTCCTTCGAACACCGATCTGAACTTTTCTTTTAGCTTATCCACTGTCGTTGATATTGCTGCTATTTTAAAATTTTCTTGCCAATCTCGAAACAAACTGTCCAACCAATTTCTTCCCAGTAATGGTACAAAGCTATGTTGCGTATCCACTACAACTAACGGTAACTCATACGTTTGGTTTCCGCTGTCGACTTGAACTATGCATTCGCCTAACGCTTTAATTCCTTGGCCGGTTACTGATGTCAGACTAAATTTTACCCGATGTAGCTCTACGTTTGGAAATTTTGGTTGTTTTGCACGCTCCAGTATCAACTTCAAACTTGATTATCTTGTTGTTGACTTTCAGGTCTATCCTGTGGGACAAACTGTGAATAGACTCACCCAAGCAGTTAATGTTGTACAAAGGATACAAATCTGGTACGTCTTGGTGGTTTTCATGACATTCTTCCTGACGTTCTTCGACTGCTTTGATTGCAACTTTTCCTCGACACTGTTTTGCGGTATATCCTCTTCTTTTACAATTAAAGCAATCCCAGTTGATTGCTGGACAGGAGCTTGGGTTATGTTGCCTACCACATCGAAAACATCTGTTTGGAATATACCGACCAAAACCTCCTTTTTGTTGGATTCCACTGTCTTCTGTGGCTGATGACTGTCGTTCAATTGGACTACTTGTGCTTCGATTCCTTCTTTTTTCTATGTAATGCACTTCCTCTTTACTACTCATTACTTTGACCTGCTTGTCTGCCATCTCGTATTTTCCTGCCATCGCACAGGCTGCTGGAAACGTTAGTTCTGACTCCGCTAAGAATTTTCTTTGTAAACCTTCCGCTTCAACTCCCACAACTAATTGATCTCTCAACGCTTCGTCTAAGAATGACCCGAAATTGCACGAACTGGCAAGTTTCCTTAGTTCCACTTCGTATTTTGCTATCGTTTGACCTGGCTTCTGGCGACATTTATGGAACTTGAACCTTTCACAAATCTCGGACTAGACTGGCGAATAATGCTTTTTTAATACCTTCACAATTTCATTAAATTCTATCGCCCCTGGTGACTTTGGTGCGACTAAATCCTTCAACGTTTTGTAAACTTTAGCACCTGCTAAGGTTATAAATAACGAAGTCTTCATTTTATCTTCGACCACGTTGGCCACAAATAGGTGCTCTATTTGTTCACAATAGCACTCAAATTCTTCTGCTCCCCCTTCAAACTGCTCGATTGATCCCACTAAACCTGTCGTCATTCTCGCCAACCTCAACCTGTATGGGGGAAATTATATATATACAAGGTGACACCAAATACCACACAAGGTAGATCTCAAATACAAACATTTCTCTTGTGGGAAACTACCTGCGCAACCAAAATCTTACAAAAATATTTAATAACAAAATTAAGAATTATATTATGTAACCGTAAACTGTGTATGTCACATTCACGTTAATACTACGTAATCTTTGACTTAAGTACTGACCAAATAGTACCCAATAATTGACGTAAGATTAGTTTGTTAGTTGGGCTATAATCTTATCTGCCAGACCAATTTATAAATAAATCAGAATAAAATAGGTTTAACTTATTACTTCTTTCATTTCTTGATTTTCTTTGGCAATTTTTGATTCTATTTCAAATTTTATTTAATTTTCATTACCATTTTTGTTTTTTTAAATTTCAGAGCAAAGATATTTTGTCGTTTCTGTTCAAATACCCAATTAGCAAATTAAACACAGCGGAAGCCGCTCAAGTAAGTTGATTTTCTTAAAATTCATTATCTACTGCCTTCTTACTTAATAGGTGGAAATTCTCATAACTACCTTAAAAATACAAAAACCTGTACTGCAAGTATCTAATTTATTTATTATTGGAACGCACCTTTTGGCTTCTGTAAGTATAGTATAATCTTTGTTATGTTCTTTCATTATTATATTTTATTTTTTAGATATCAGGAACAGTTATCACGTACGTTTTGGTAGCACTTCAATTCCACCCTTCTTGGACAAAACAGCAACAAAATTGAACACAAACAAGAAATATTCACCCTTTCTTGATTTCTAGTATAGTATCTAGTTAGATCCAGTTGGGTATATTATTGTAGCACTTGATGTGATTTTGCTCTAAAATATTAATATTAAATATATAAGATATATACTATTGTTATGTATCTTTGTGGTCGAGTTAAAATTACGATCAATTGTTTAGATGTAATGGACTTAAATGTGAAATTATGCAAGTATTTTATCTGTAGAATTAAATGCACAAGTCTCCTTTATAATGGTGATTAAAATTGTGTTTATGAATAAAATGTTATTAAATTAAGTTATTATGAAAATCAACTTAAAATAAAATCCCCAAATGATCCAAAACAGCCCAAGTACATTTTTTGAAAATATCAGAAAATATATCAAATATCATACAATATCAAGTATTGTATGCGATTCCCAAAGGACCTTTCTGTCGAGTGTAAAAGTTACTGAATGTATTGGCTCAAGAAAGTATTCGTACACTCCTATATGTAAATAGTACTTCTTGAAGCTTTTTTTGACACATATAAATTGTTTTTACAACAAAACTGTTTAAACATTTTTTGTTAAAAATTTCATTGTCTTCAAAGTACCTACTGTTTGAAGTACGTGGTACCTTTCCTTCTTTTTGTGGACTGTATATTTCCTTGCTAAAAAACTCAATTTATAACGTAATAAAAGTTAACTTGTTATTTCAATATTTTAATTAATTAATTTCATTGTTTTTTGTTTTACAATACTTGATTTTTTTATTTTAAATAAATGCAACTTGATTACTAAAATTATAATAAACATGGTTAACTAAACACCTACCTATACATTTTGCTACTTTGTGGCCCCGTTTTTGACTGACGGCGACTTAAACAAGACTCTGTACATTTTTCTATTTTGTCACACCGTTTCTGAGATTTACAGATGATAATATTTTTGTATTTTACAAAGGTGTCACTTGCCATATCATCCCTATTAACATTTCATGGGTTGTCATCACAGCGCGAAGGGATGAAACAATACGAGACTGACATTGGTCGCAAAAGTTGTCCCCCCTCGATGATAAAATTGACGTGTTTTTGCATTTGTTACGTTAATTTTTGTTTTTCCTTAAAAATCAAATACAAAAAATTAAAAAAAGTAACGAAAAACCGGAGAGCATGTCAGGGGGCTGTGCTCGTAATGCAAGACAATAAAATTGCAAAATAATTTAAATTGTTTAATTCGAGCATTTAACAATTTAATTCAAAATCACAAAAATTGGTTAAAAGGCTTGGATTCAGCTTACTAAAATTCTAAATCAAATCAACAATTACAAAAGTTAAATAAACAAAAATTCCAGTTTCCAAATATGAACATTCTACATAAATTTTGTATTAATCAATTTTCACTGAACTTGGCCCATGCCAATCGGAGTTACCGCGACACTTTTTCATAATCACAATCAATTTGTCCAAATCTCCAGCGGTTGTCCCAAACTTAACTTAATAATACAAATGTTTACCTTACAAAGTCGGATACGAGTACCATTAGATTTCTTAAGCAGTTTCCAATTCTTACGGATTAGCCGAAATATATCTCGAACTAGATGCCCTTCGGCCTGCATTTACCATGGCACGCCCTCCATAAATACTTATATGATGTTGAAGTCGATTACAGAACATCTTAATTACGTGAGTTGGTTCCTTTAGGGACTACACGAATAAGTGTGTTGACTCCACAATCTTATTATAAAATGGCACGTGCGACCAATACTTTCAAAAGCCGATAGTATCACAAAATTTTACTGAAATTTCAAACCTTCACAATTTTTAGAACTAATTACTTGTCAAATTCATCGTGTTACAATTAATTGCAACCCGAAACCATAATTAACGAAGTTAACCAAGCACTTACTTAAACAATTTCCAATTATAACTGGATACGCGAAGGCTCGTTACCATTTTGATGGTTTAGCTGGGACTGATTTTCCCCGCACCTGTGAGTTACTTATATTGTATATTATCACGCCCTGTCGACACTTGGGTCGCCTACTGTCTGTAATTCAAGACGCTGTATGGTAAATTGTCAGATGGTTCGACGGAACTTATTAAGCATAATAAATTTTATCGAGTGCTGAAAAGATGAATTCCACATGATCTAGACGGGGACCTAGTAAGCATAATAAATTGAGTTTATTTATTAGCTGAAGACGCAGATCTCACGCTATCGGGATGGTACTTATTAAGCATGAATTATAAATAATTTAAATTTTCCACACAATAAAAAACATAGGCGTAACACATTTCTTGAAAAAAAATTCTGCTGGCCACAATCCCGTCTGTTTCGTTTTCAGACGGCCACCCTGTACAGCCGCATGCAACTGAATTAGGACCACTGAAAATATATGTTATTTCGATTTTTAGGTAAAATTAAAAGACGCACACAAACTCGAACTTCAACTTTTATTACTTTTACACATTGTCATGCATATTTTGTGTTTCCACCCTTTGCTTTAATCACAGGAGGTACCATTTTTGGCATTAGGTTTGTCTCATCTTTATTTTCCCAAATAGTATCTTGAATTTTATTCTTCACATCGAATCTAATTTAGCTTTGGTTTACTTTAAAAAAATTACAGCAAGACTAATTCCAACACAAGTAAATAATTTGTTCGATTAAGCATTATTTTTGTATTTGTCTTCAAGGGATGATGGTAGGGTAGTAGGGTACAATACCGTGGCGTTCAAGTCTGGAGGTACTTTATTATGCATTCCTGACTTACTATATAGTAAAAATTTAGGTAGTCAGATCAAATTTGTAACTTAAAACTAAGAAAAATAAAATATTTTTACACGTGGTCCTAATTCGGTTGCATGGGACTGTATAATGATATATAGCAAGGAAATACGCACCTTTTGCTTCGTTAAGGTCGCTCCGGGCCGTTTTGACTGATGCAACCACGAGAAATTACGAATCCACTTAAAAATAAGTTTGCGTTTGTCTAAATGAAATAAAAATTATGTACATTATTTTATGGGGCCCTGAAAAGAGCCGAGTTGCGGTTATTTACACTGGAAAATGTGTGTACTACAAATAATTGTATGACCGCGATGAATTGACGTAGATTCCATTTTGCTACTTGGGTTATTTAACTTAATTCCAGGACAAATAATCTCCCAACAAATAATCCCTGTGTCAAATGACCCCGACGATTTTTTTTTTTAATTTAAATTATAAACACAGGGTGTTCTATGGAGCACTTTCCGAAGGGGTCGAAATGACATGTCATAAAGACAGTACAGGGAGGTGTTGAGGATTGAACCTCACTCATAACCTTAAGGTTATTATGGCGTAGCTTCTTCTAGCTACTGAGAATTGTAATAATTCAAAGTTAAATCAATATAATCAAGAACGCAACAGTGATAGACATGTTTCAACCATATTAGGTCTCATCAGTATCATATAGTTGGATTCTTGAAAATATTGACCTTGAATAAGGTCGAAACATGTCTATCATGTCTATCAAACAACATCTATCATTGTTAGGTTCTTGATTATATTGATTTAACTTTGAATTATTCTAAACTATAACTTAACCTACAGAACAGACTACTACAGAACAAAATATCTTAAACTTTGTCTAACCTGTAGAAAATGCCTATGTCTTTGCACGGACTTCCTTTTTAACGACGGTATTTTACGCGTATTTTCTGAATGCGTGTATTCTATAAGCTGTTTTCATAAAATTAATCCGGTCATGGAGTGTTTTAATTTTAAACAAGTGAATCAGCACTCGTTAAAAATATCCCCAAATCGCCTCCAACTCGAATATTACAGATCTAAAAGCATGGCACTTTTGAGTTGCTCAAATCATTAACAACATCCCCGAAACTGCTCCAAATCAAAAATTACAGATCTAGAAACAAGAAATCTTCGTATTTAAGTAAAATTCAGCTATAAATAACAAAATCCTATTGTAAATAAATTTATAATGTTGTTACCACGGTTAGAAACCAACTATGGGCTGCTCTACCATCTGAAACAAGTGCTACAAATATTTACGTAGAGTACACACACCGTCAACAGTATAAGCAATTCATCGACTTTTATGTGAAACATCGGAACTTGAAAATAGATTATTTCCAAACTTAAAAGAAAAATATTTTATTTTAGTGCAAAATAAATACTAAAATAAAAAAGTTTAACGTCTACAGCTATTTGTATGTAACTATGAAAAGCGATGGTCCCGGAAACCTGACTATATATAAGAATATTGTGAATTTTAGTTTTTTTAAACTAAAACACATCACTTTTCTTGTCCCTGTACAGGTTGCAATCCATGATCCTGTGGATGGGTTCGTCTAACGTCTTGCAAGTCGGGCACAGTCCATCCAGAAACTTCCCCAATCATTTGAGGTGTCTGCCGAATTCACCGTACCCGGTTAATATTTGACCAGTCTTGAAATTTAAGTTAACATTTAAATGTTCCCTACCCTTATTATAAAATAAATTAAAATTTAGAAACTTCATGGTCTGTAACAGCGCATTTTTTAAATTGGCAAATTTTGGTGATCTTTATAATATAGACACCCTGTATACAAACAATAAAATTTGTCCACCTTTTACATTTTAGAAAAAATTATTATGAATTGTTTAATCGCTTCAAGTAGCCCCCTGCGTTCCCTCCATACAATTCAATTCTTCTTCAATAGGCTTCGTGCCACAGCAGACAAAAACTTAAATTTAAAATTTTGAATGATTACGTTGCTTCGTTTAGAAGTTTTGTGTTCAAATACATACACATACATGATAGACATTTTCCAAAAATAAAAAAAATACTCAACAAAAATTTGCAAAAAAAATGAAGGGAATAATTTTTCAGATAACAATACTTTTCTTACTAAAGAGTTTGAGACTTGAGAAGTAATAAACTAGTAAAACTAATTATTAGGAATAATATAAATTTTGTCTTTAATTTCTTAAAACAAAATTAAAATATACAACAAATTTCGCCAACCTTGTATTCTCGGCAAGCTTCTTGTAAGCTACTGATCACTATTCACATTATGAGTGCTTAAATGTCTCCTTAATTCTATTAGCCGTAAAAAGCGCTTATCACAAATATTGCATGCATATCGTTTTACACGTGAGTGAATCACAACATGTTTTGATAATTGTCCTTTCGATGAACATTTATAATTGCAAAATCCGCATCCAAAGTTTTTTTCCCCTGTATGTATTTTTTCATGCAATTGTAGAGATACTTTTTGCGAAAAACTCTTATTACACACCGAACAGGTAAAAGGCTTTTCACCTGTATGAGTCAACATGTGTCTTTTCAAAGTAGCCTTCAGTATAAATTTCCAATCACATATTTTACACGCATGCGGTTTTTCTCCTGTGTGCAACATCATATGATGTTTCAAAATAGACGGAGCTATAAATTTTAACTCACAAATCTCACATGTATATGGCTTTTTATCCGAGTGTTGTTTTAAATGAATCTTAAGTCGAGTATTGTTTTTGAACTGCTTTTTACAAACCGGACAAACACTTTCCTGGCCCATTACTTCACAATTTCTCTTCTGCAAACTTGTACCTCTTTTGCGTACACATGTATTTGTTCGTGTATTTCTTTTTCTTGATTTATCTTCCGAGTGGTTTCTAACATGCTGCATGTAAGCTGTCTTTACAGTAAATTTCCGACCACAAACATCACACAAAAATTTTTGCTCTGAATGAGTTACTAAATGTGCTTCCAAACTTGATTTTTGTGCAAATTGCCTAGTACACGTAGTGCACTTATGTGGTTTTAGACCGGTATGATTTTTTTCATGTCGATAGCAACTAGACCTAAACGTAAATTTCGCGTTACAAATTTTGCATGCAAATGGCATTTCACCCGTGTGACTTCTCATATGTGTACGCACGTGGTCTTTTCGCAAATACTTTTTACCACAAACTTCACAATTATAGCGTTTGTTACCGGTGTGATTGCCTAAATGTCGTAACCCTTCAAATATGGTTTTATATTGTTTACCACAAAATTCGCAAAAAAATTTTGCATCATTTTGAACCTTACAGGAAATATTCTTACTTTCCACGAAAGTACTTTCTTCCTCCGGCTGATGTTGAATATCCTCAATTTTTATTCTAGTTTCTTGATATCCAATCGTGACAGCCCTTGGTTTTATTTCATCTAGTATTATATCCTTCTTATTGTCACCAGTTGTTTCGATTTCAATTTGTTCTAATTCAAAGTTTTCATTTCCATCCAAATTGAGAGATGTATCTATGGATTTGGTAGATGAAATGACATTAGAATTTGAAACTGTTGATTCCATTTCTATTTCTTGCTTTGTGTTCAAATAGTTGTGGTCTTTCATTTGGTTCATCAAGGTTTGCATTAAATAAACCTGATTTTGTAAATAGGTATTCCGACCTCGCAGAACTTTATTTTCATCCTTCAGAAATTTAATTTCTGCCTTTTGCAATTCTTCCGTTGGTACTTGTAAAGGATCGGTTAAATTCAAATTTGTAGCTTTATCGAACTTCTCAGATGTACGATCTTTTTCAACATTAAAATTTTCAGTCTTAGCCTGAACACACGAATTGTATTGCAATTTGCTGCATGTCGCACAATTAGTTATATCATTGATATCGACACCCTGAAAATGGTTATTGCAAGTTCCGCATTCAAGAACCTTTGTACCAGCACCACCGATCACATTCTTTTCTTTCAACTGTTTGCTTTGCTGAAACATTGCTGCTGGGACTTCGCTTTTGTTTATCATTGTAAAAGAAATTTTTCCATTTTGGCTGTTAGCTAAATGTGCACTACAAATTATTGCATTGGGAAGACGCAATATATTGTCATTAGGTAGATTCATTAATCCCATAAGTTGCAACCAAGCATTGCACCTGAACAGAATTTATTACATTGCAAACAATCGAAAATGTGATAGGTATTAAAAAAACTGCTTACCGAATTGTATCTTTTGGTAACCTAATAAATTTAAGGTTAGGATTAGCAACGCTGTTGCTTTTACAATTGGCTATGTTACAGTAATTCACCATATTGCCGTTTAAAATTTTATGCAAAAAACCCTTAAATGGGCGAATACATAGAAATAAAATTTTATTTTGAAAGGTAAACTCGAAACTTTCTATCACTTTGATCACAACAGTATAATTTTGATTCTGTGTAGTATTTTGCTTGTACTGCGTTCACACTCGAACACAGAAGACGAAAGTGGCGCCAGCTGTCTTTCGACAACTTCATTATTAAATAGAATAGAGGTATAAATAAATAATTATTATGTTATTAAAATAAGTCAAAGAAATAGCTTCGGTTTTAAAATGGCTCTGGAACAGAGCCGGTAACAACTTTTGTTCCGTTACACAGTAGTATTCAGAATTTGCCTCTGAAGTTCGAGTAATAGACAAACTATACTCCTGTTTTAGACTTTTAGATGTTGTATGGGCTAGATTCAGGAGCGCAATTCAGGGGAGATCTTTGTAGCGTAACCCTGCCCCTAACTAAGTCGCCTTCAAGGCCAGGCCAAAAGTTGGCGGGCCCAGTACAGCCCTGGATGAAGCATCGAAAATGAGCAAGCCACTAGCGCTCATTTCCCACCCTCCGTCGCCGAAAAACGAGCAAATCTCGACTGCGATACAGAACGACGTGCGCCCATAAAACTAAGCAATTTAACAATGTTCACTTCCCAAGCCCCTCTCCCCAAATAGAAAAGCTGTATGCGCGGCACTCTGGCTCAATCAGATTTGCGCCGCGAAGAGATTTGAATAATATATAAAAATAAATAAGTCGATTATGCATAAAACAAATAACGTGTATATTTTTCAGACTTTTGAAATACAAGTGCAACTGTTATAAATGAAAATGACATACATAGCCAGAGCTACACAAAATAACTTAAACTAAACAAAATATTAATTGCGCGTTTGACTAAACTCAACACTCCCACTTTTAGTTGCAAGTTACTTTAAAATAATTAACATGTTCTTCAAATATTTACATTACTTTAACTTTTTGTTTTACAACAATGTTTATCAGCCTACAAAACAGCTGATGCTTAACCTTTGATAATGACTTAGTCATTATATCCGCCAATTGTCCATCCGTATGTACGTATTTTAATTCGAACTCTTTGTCTTCGAATTTTTCACGGATAAAATGATATCGTACATTTATATGCTTGGTTCGTTTGTGAAACTCCGGGTTTTTCACTAGCCTTATTGCACTCTGGTTGTCCATGTAAAAAATCGGTGTATCCACTTCGATTAATAAAAGCTCGGATAACAGAACTTTCAACCATACCAATTCCTTGATAGCATACGATGCGGCCATGTATTCAGATTCTGTTGTCGATAATGCTACCGATTTCTGTCGCTCTGAACTCCAACTGATGATACCATTGCCAAACATAAAAACGTAGCCGGATGTTGATCGACCAGTTTGTTTGTCACCAGCATAATCAGCATCGCTGTATCCGCATAAAATCAAACTAGTTCCACCCTCAAATTGAATGCCCAGGTCAGTTGTCCCTTTGATGTATTTAAGAATGCGTTTGACAGCATTCACATGAGCTTCAGCGGGCTTGTCCAGATAACGACTAACGTTACCAACCGCAAAGCTAATATCTGGTCGCGTTCCCACAGCCAAATACATCAGACTGCCAACTGCTTCACGATACGGAAAGCAGATTTCACCATTTGTTTCGAAATCGCTCAAATTTTGTGTACTTTCCGATGGTGTTGATACCGCATTACAATTTTCCATGCCAAAACGGTTGAGTACCTTTTCTGCATATGCTCGCTGATGCTCGCGTCCAATCGTTGATCAATTTCGAGTCCCAAAAAGCATTTTGCATCAAAAACCTTAATTTCGAATTCTTTTCTCAAATGTTCAATAACAGGTAAAATAAATTTCTCTTTCTCTGCCGCAATTAAACCGTCGTCCACGTAAATTGCTAGCACCATCATACCATTTTTACCATTGCTCACGAAAACACATGGATCCGATGTACTGACTTTAAAATCGAATTTCGTTATAAACGACGTGAACTTCTGATTCCAACAGCGTGCTGCCTGCTTGAGACCATACAAGCTTCTTGACAACTTGCACACTAGTCCACTTTCATCGTCATAACCAATCGGTTGATTCATGTAAACATTTTCTTCTAAATTTCCATTTAGAAAAGCAGTTTTTACATCAAATTGTTTTAATTTCATTTTCTTCGAAGCTGCCATAGCCAGAATAGCACGAATTGATGTAAACTTGACGACCGGACTGAACGTTTCTTGATAATCAATTCCATATTCTTGAGCAAAACCACGAACCACCAAACGTGCTTTGTAACGATCGATGCTTCCATCCGTGTTCTGTTTCAACTTAAAAACCCAACGATTATCAATTACTTTTTGGTCATTCGGTGGATTGACCAAAATCCAAGTACGATTCTTGACTAGCGAATCATACTCTTCGTCCATCGCTTTCTTCCACTGTTTATGATCAATCGATTCCATCGCCTGTTCGTACGTTTTTGGTTCTTCGTTGATCATTAACATTGCCACATGATTTGCTGATGAAAAATATGATATACGCCGCGCTGATAAAGGAACAAGATTGTTCCGATCTCTCAATCGATTCCAAACAACATTCTTGTTGTCGAGATCACACAATGTACCACGACCTTTTTGTTCTTCAGGTGTTTCCGTTTCTCGTTCAATATCATTTTCCGCTTCATCGTCGGTTTCAATCACGCCTTTGTGGACATCCTTTTCAGTGTCACCAATTTCATGTACCGCGAATGATTCTTCCAGTAGAAATACTACATTGCACGCAACTTCAATTTTATGTGTTTCCGGATTCCAAACTCGATATCCTTTTGAGTGGTTGTCGTATCCTACTAAAATACACTTGACTGCTTTGGAATCAAACTTTCGTCGCTTTTCCTTTGGAACGTGAACAAAAACTTCAGATCCGAAAATTCTTAAATGATCAATTTTCACCTGTTTGTCGTACCACAACTCATACGGTGATTTGTTAACAACATTACTCGTTCCAGTTCGGTTCAAAACATACGTTGCCGAATTCACTGCTTCCCCCCAAAATTTCTTATCCATTTTCTTTGAATGAGAACATAGTTCTCGCAGCCTCAACAATCGTTCGCATTTCTCTTTCTGCGCAACCATTTTGCTCTGGAGTGTATGGCACCGTTCGTTGATGATGAATTCCATTTTCGTCAAAAAACTTTTTTATCACATCATTAACAAATTCCGTTCCATTGTCCTATCTAAAAATACGAAAGTAGATGAACAAAGCGGGTTCTAGACAGGAAGTGGCGTTCTAGACAGGAAGTAAGTTCAAACTCGATGGCTATGTTTTGTAAAGCTCGATGACCAAGGGTGTCTTGGCTTGAAGTGTATTAGGGGTTGTTATCGAAGTGTTATTCTTGAAGACGTGAAGTTCGATGGCCAGGGTGTTCTCTTGAAGGATATTAGGGGATGTTAAGCGGTGTTAGACTTGATGACTTGAAGCTCGATGGTTAGGGTGTTCTCTTGAAGGATATTAGGGGTATGTTAAGAGGATGACATTAAGTTCGATGACCAAGGTCATGGCTTGGCGGGTATAAGCTGCGAGGGTCTTGGCTTGAAGGGTGGTGTTAAGAGGAGTGAAGCTCGATGACCGAGGTCTTTGCTTGGCTGGTATAAGCTGCCAGGGTCTTTGCTTGAGGGTTTTCGCTTGGAGGGTACGTTCTTCGCGTGTCGGCGCTTGGAGGATATTATGGACCGGAAGTGCCTCGTTGACGCGGGTCTTTGCTTGAGGGTTTTCGCTTGGAGGGTACGTTCTTCGCGTGTCGGCGCTATGCCTTTTTGTGTCGGCGCTATGCCTTTTTGAAAATGTTAATAATAATACATTGTATTAAAATAATCTCCTATTGAGATATTGCGACCGGAATTAGTGATATGAAAATCACCTTGTGTTTTATTATAGAACAGATAGTGGTAATTTGTATGAGATAGAACGGATATAATACATTGTGTTAATAACCCTACGGTCATTGGAAAAGGAAAAAACACCTTGTTTTAGGTCATATAGAACAGATAGTGGTAATTTATATCATATTGAGCGGATATAATGCATTTAACAAGATCATCAGTTCCTGTTTTATGATAAATAAGACTGGAATTAGCAATAGGAAAAAACACCTTGTTTTTATGTCATATAAATCAGTTCCTATTACGATAACGTTTTGTAAAATAGACCTGTATTAATGATAAGAAAAACGCTTCATCTTGCAGGTTTAGACATGTTTATAAATCCCATTTTATCAAACCTCCGTCATCACGAATGAGATAGTTGATGTTGTTTATCTTTGAACTTAGAGTATATAAAAAATGGAACGGAATTTGTGGTGATAGAAAAATAAGTGTTTCCTGTAAATAAAAGCATTATACTGTGCGATTTGAAGAACGGGGTGGGGTGTAGAAGAAAATCTAATATAAAAGTAGAATAATCTATCCTAAAGATATAGGTTACTTCTATATATCCAAGTAGTAGTATATTGTATCTAAGTGAGTGAGTTATTCCAGAAAATATTTCAAAAGTAAGTTGTATAATTTTAAATATTTAATAATAATTAGTTATAATAAATTTTTAGTGGATCTAAGTGCTATTAACAAATTTGCAGCATTAGAGACAAAAAAGCTGCAGGATCTAACACCAGATCGACCATATATAATTAACAATTTAGAAATTGTTAATAGTGTTTTTGGAGAAGTTCCGAAGTTAACTTTAGAAGACTGTGTGGTATTTTTACCAGGCCGATGTGTTACAGTCATAAAAGAAAATTTGAACAACTTCCAGCCAAAAAAATATAAATTGTTATACAGAGGGTCGAGGACTTCGAGCAACCCAAAGTACTCACCATCGCAATTGTTTGAGATAGTATAAGAAAACAAATATTAGCAATGAGTTATACTAATTTAGATAATGTCTTTGAGGTAAGTAGAAATTCAGTTAATATTATTGAGCGATCATACAAAATTTTAAATAAAAATAATTCTCAACAACGAGAAATTGATATTTGGTATAAATATTGTTCTAAAAGTTTAAGATATTGTTATAAAATATTAAAAATTAAAAATTTAAATGTCGGTGAAAAAAAAAAAATATTATCTGATATCTCTAATTTAAAACGTTATCAATTACTCATTAGTAGATGTGTATGTGTAAACAAGAAGAAAAATATTGTTGGTTTAGGAATAGTAGGGGGTAAAAAGAAACGTAGTGATTGGGTAAAATGGGTGGATTTAAAAAACGCTTTCGATTCGAGAATTCGTTCAGGCATGATTATCAATTTGAAACATATCGATATATTAGAATTTTTTAATGATGCATTTTTCCTCTTCAATGTTAGAATAAAGAATGTTCTTAAAAATAATTTTATTATGATAAAAGTTAATAGCTGTTTTTGTGGAGAATTTATCAAACGAGGGTTAAACGATAATGAAATTATTGAATATAAACATTTTAATACTAAAAATGAAATAATTGATACGAGTGTTAATATTAAAAAATGGTTTCAAGAACATATTTGTAATCCTATTATAAATAAATTAGAGTCTTTTCAACTTTCTCAAAGTGGTTGGGCTATTAGGGAATTAATTTCATTGGAAATTAATATTAATAAATGTGATATTGGTAATGGATCATCCTTTATTAGACTTCCAGAATCAATTGCTGCTAAAAAAGCGTGTATTAATATCAAAAATTATGATGATGATGCATGTTTTGCATGGTCGTTGGTAGCAGCATTATATCCAGTTGATAAACATTGTGATATAATTACCTCTTACCCTCATTATTCATCTGTTTTAAATCTGGAAAACATTAAATTTCCAATAAAATTAGCACAAATACCTAAAGTAGAAAAATTAAATAATATTTCTATTAACGTATATGCTTTAGAGTTAAATAGATTAGAAAAGTATACTGTTGTTCCTGCATACATAACAAAAGATAAAAAAGATAAACATATTAATTTATTATTAATTCAGAATGTGTATTACCCTAAATTAAATGATTATATAACAGTAGGAAATGATGATGATGATGATGATGATGATGATGATGATGGTGATGATACTCAAATTCGTTATCATTTTTGTTTACTTAAAAATTTATCACGTCTTTTATCGAGTCAACTCACTAAATCTAAAATAGCTATACATATATGTGACTGTTGTTTAAATTATTTTTATACTAAAGATAAATTAGATATGCACTCTGAGAATTGTAGAAAATTAAATAATTGTAAAATTTCGTTCCCTCCCTATGATACTGTAGAATTTAAAAATTTTTCAAATCAACAAAAAGTACCATTTATCTTATACAGCGATTTAGAATCAATCCTAGAACCTATAACTGATGATGATAATGATATCATTAAAACAGTAAAATATCAAAAACATCAAGCATATAGTGCAGGTATCTTTTTAAAATGTTCCTATGATAATAACCTATCTTTTTATACATCTTATAGAGGTATAGATGCTATCACATGGTATGCAGAACAACTTAAAAGTATAGCTCAATTTATTTCAAGTAAAATTATTAACATTATACCCATGCAAAATCATCCTTCCGATTTTAAAACAGCAATTAAGTGTCACATATGTAATAAAAAATTTACTTTCAATGATTATAATGATAATAAAATCGTAAGAGATCATTCACATTTCGAGGGGGACTTCCGGGGGTTTGCTCATTCTATTTGTAATTTAAACTTTAAAAAGAAATTTATGGTACCTGTAGTGTTTCATAATCTAACAGGCTATGATAGTCACTTCCTCATTGAAGATATCTCAAAATTAGGAAAAATTAGTTTATTACCAATAAACATGGAAAAATATATTTCTTTTACATTAACTGATGATGGGGGAAGCAAGATTAAATTCCGATTTATAGATTCTTTTAGATTTATGAGTACATCTTTAGATGAATTAGCTTCTTCCATGGAGTTGGATATGTTTAAAAATTTAAAATCGGAATTTAGAGATGAAGATAGTCAAGCATTTAAATTACTAATCCGTAAAGGAATATTTCCCTATGATTATATCGATTCTTTAGATAAATTAAATGAGACTACGCTACCCCCCATCGAATGTTTTTATAATAAATTAAAGAGTTCAGATATTTCTATAGAAGATTACGAACATGCAAAAAATATATGGCATACTTTTAAATGTAAAAATTTAGGAGATTTTTCTGATTTTTATATGAAAATAGATATTTTTTTATTATGTGATATCTTTGAACAATTTCGGGAGACAATGTACCTAAATTATGAGCTCGATTTGGCTTGGTATTATACTTTACCTGGATATACGTGGGATTGTATGTTGAAATATACGAGATGTAAACTAGATATTATTAAGGATGTAGATATGCTTATGTTTATTGAAGGAGGGATTAGGGGTGGAATAAGTCAATGCTCTAATCGATATTCGGAAGCTAATAATAAATATATGGATGAATATGATTCTTCCAGAGAGTCTATATATAACATATACTTTGACGTAAACAACCTTTACGGATGGTCAATGTCTCAAAATTTACCATATAAAAATTTTAAGTGGATGGATAATATTGAAAATTTTGATGTCACTACAATAGCTGATGATGCATCTATCGGATATATTTTAGAGGTAGATTTGGAGTATCCTAATCACCTTCATGATACACATAAAGATTTACCTTTTTGTGCGGAACATTTAAAACCTTCCGATATACAATCAGTATATCAACATAAAGCTTTACAACTCCCAAAATCAAAAATATCTAAATTAATGACAACATTATATAATAAATCAAAGTATATAATTCATTATCGTAATTTGAAACAGTGTTTAGAACATGGTTTGAAATTAATAAAACTTCATCGTGTGCTATCATTCGAACAATCTCCATGGTTAAAATCATACGTCGAGCTTAACACTAAATTACGATCTGCAGCTACTACAACATTCGAAAAGAATTTATTTAAACTGATGATTAACGCTGTATTTGGTAAAACAATGGAAAATATACGAAAACATAGAGTAGTAAAGTTAGTAACTCGATGGGAGGGAAGATACGGAGCGAAAAATTTAATTGCAAGTCCAAATTTTCACAACCGTACTATTTTCAATGAAAACCTTGTGGCTATAGAATTAACAAAGAGCGAACATGTTTTCAATAAACCTATATACGTGGGGATGGTAATCTTAGATATTTCAAAGGTATGTTTATACAATTTTCACTATTCATATATGCTTAAGAAATGTGCTGAAAATAATCATGTGAAGCTTCTATATACCGATACAGATAGTTTGATTTATCAGCTTAAGAATATAGATCCCTATCAAGATATTATAAAAAAAGATATTCATATGTTTGATACAAGCGATTATGCTCAGGATAATTCTTATAATATACCTCTAGTTAATAAAAAGATTCCAGGTCTAATGAAGGATGAGTTAAACGGTAAAATAATGTCACATTTTATAGGACTCAGATCAAAGATGTATACATATAAATATAGTGGAGAGGAGGGGTGTGTTAAAAAATCTAAGGGGGTTAAAAAGAATGTTATGAAAACTAAAATTGATTTTAATGATTATCTAGAATGCTTACGAAATAATGTTGAAAAAATGATATCACAAAGAACAATTCGCTCGTTTTCACATACAGTCTATAGTATAGAGCAAAATAAAATAGCTTTAAACGGTTTTGATGATAAAAGATATTTAATTAAAAATTCAACCGATACACTACCTCATGGACATTATCTATTGAAAGAATCGTAAAAAATACCAATTTACTTTTAAAATATTTTTATGAAAGAGAATCGAAAAATCTGGTATGTTTATACAATTTCTTATTAGAGTTCTTTAATTAATTTTTATTTTTTACTTATAGGGCAAATGGATAAGGAGGTTGATTTTCAATAATACTAATCGTTTCCACCCATCATCATCAGAAGTTCGCAAAAGAATTACAACGATCCCAATAATGGGGACACAATATTGCCGTTCATGTAGGATGATGTTTTGTTTCTGTAAATCATCTATAGAAACGCATACAGTTATCGATTATGATGATCTATTACTATGTAAGGAAACGTTAAAAGATAGTCCTCCTTCAAAATCAATTAAAGAAGAATAAAAAAAAAACTTCTTTTACCAAACAATATATATTTTATAATAATGTTCAGTGATATTATTTACATTCAAAAAATATAAGAATAATACAATACGTAGAAAATCAAAATTCAAAAAATTTAAAAAGGAGACAATTAACACATAACAGGTCTGGATTAAGAAAATTTGAAAAAATGAAAATTTCGTAATACGAAGTACAATATAACGTTATTTCATGGTTATTGCCATTCATCAGTTGTACGCATCGATTACGATTACATTGTAAAATAAGAAGAAAAAATTTTTCAAACTAAACAAAATTATCGACTAAATTGTACAAAATTGACTTACCATAACCTCCAAAGATTATCAAAACTGAACTTGTTACACGAGGTATGAATAATTTAAAAATGATTTGAACTAAGAAATTCGTTTACCTAGCACTGCTAGTTTGAAATCCGAAGGCACTGCCCTCTTAATATGATTTCTAAAAACTTTGAAAAAATTCAAAATTCAAAAATTTACCACGTTTTTTAACCGTGAGGCGTAAAACTAGAAAAAGAACTCAAAATAAAAAATTTTAAGTAAATTTGTGGTTTTTAGTATGTATTTATGGTTAAATTCAAAAAATATAAGAATAATACAATACGTAGAAAATCAAAATTCAAAAAATTTAAAAAGGAGACAATTAACACATAACAGGTCTGGATTAAGAAAATTTGAAAAAATGAAAATTTCGTAATACGAAGTACAATATAACGTTATTTCATGGTTATTGCCATTCATCAGTTGTACGCATCGATTACGATTACATTGTAAAATAAGAAGAAAAAATTTTTCAAACTAAACAAAATTATCGACTAAATTGTACAAAATTGACTTACCATAACCTCCAAAGATTATCAAAACTGAACTTGTTACACGAGGTATGAATAATTTAAAAATGATTTGAACTAAGAAATTCGTTTACCTAGCACTGCTAGTTTGAAATCCGAAGGCACTGCCCTCTTAATATGATTTCTAAAAACTTTGAAAAAATTCAAAATTCAAAAATTTACCACGTTTTTTAACCGTGAGGCGTAAAACTAGAAAAAGAACTCAAAATAAAAAATTTTAAGTAAATTTGTGGTTTTTAGTATGTATTTATGGTTAAATTCAAAAAATATAAGAATAATACAATACGTAGAAAATCAAAATTCAAAAAATTTAAAAAGGAGACAATTAACACATAACAGGTCTGGATTAAGAAAATTTGAAAAAATGAAAATTTCGTAATACGAAGTACAATATAACGTTATTTCATGGTTATTGCCATTCATCAGTTGTACGCATCGATTACGATTACATTGTAAAATAAGAAGAAAAAATTTTTCAAACTAAACAAAATTATCGACTAAATTGTACAAAATTGACTTACCATAACCTCCAAAGATTATCAAAACTGAACTTGTTACACGAGGTATGAATAATTTAAAAATGATTTGAACTAAGAAATTCGTTTACCTAGCACTGCTAGTTTGAAATCCGAAGGCACTGCCCTCTTAATATGATTTCTAAAAACTTTGAAAAAATTCAAAATTCAAAAATTTACCACGTTTTTTAACCGTGAGGCGTAAAACTAGAAAAAGAACTCAAAATAAAAAATTTTAAGTAAATTTGTGGTTTTTAGTATGTATTTATGGTTAAATTCAAAAAATATAAGAATAATACAATACGTAGAAAATCAAAATTCAAAAAATTTAAAAAGGAGACAATTAACACATAACAGGTCTGGATTAAGAAAATTTGAAAAAATGAAAATTTCGTAATACGAAGTACAATATAACGTTATTTCATGGTTATTGCCATTCATCAGTTGTACGCATCGATTACGATTACATTGTAAAATAAGAAGAAAAAATTTTTCAAACTAAACAAAATTATCGACTAAATTGTACAAAATTGACTTACCATAACCTCCAAAGATTATCAAAACTGAACTTGTTACACGAGGTATGAATAATTTAAAAATGATTTGAACTAAGAAATTCGTTTCCCTAGCACTGCTAGTTTGAAATCCGAAGGCACTGCCCTCTTAATATGATTTCTAAAAACTTTGAAAAAATTCAAAATTCAAAAATTTACCACGTTTTTTAACCGTGAGGCGTAAAACTAGAAAAAGAACTCAAAATAAAAAATTTTAAGTAAATTTGTGGTTTTTAGTATGTATTTATGGTTAAATTCAAAAAATATAAGAATAATACAATACGTAGAAAATCAAAATTCAAAAAATTTAAAAAGGAGACAATTAACACATAACAGGTCTGGATTAAGAAAATTTGAAAAAATGAAAATTTCGTAATACGAAGTACAATATAACGTTATTTCATGGTTATTGCCATTCATCAGTTGTACGCATCGATTACGATTACATTGTAAAATAAGAAGAAAAAATTTTTCAAACTAAACAAAATTATCGACTAAATTGTACAAAATTGACTTACCATAACCTCCAAAGATTATCAAAACTGAACTTGTTACACGAGGTATGAATAATTTAAAAATGATTTGAACTAAGAAATTCGTTTACCTAGCACTGCTAGTTTGAAATCCGAAGGCACTGCCCTCTTAATATGATTTCTAAAAACTTTGAAAAAATTCAAAATTCAAAAATTTACCACGTTTTTTAACCGTGAGGCGTAAAACTAGAAAAAGAACTCAAAATAAAAAATTTTAAGTAAATTTGTGGTTTTTAGTATGTATTTATGGTTAAATTCAAAAAATATAAGAATAATACAATACGTAGAAAATCAAAATTCAAAAAATTTAAAAAGGAGACAATTAACACATAACAGGTCTGGATTAAGAAAATTTGAAAAAATGAAAATTTCGTAATACGAAGTACAATATAACGTTATTTCATGGTTATTGCCATTCATCAGTTGTACGCATCGATTACGATTACATTGTAAAATAAGAAGAAAAAATTTTTCAAACTAAACAAAATTATCGACTAAATTGTACAAAATTGACTTACCATAACCTCCAAAGATTATCAAAACTGAACTTGTTACACGAGGTATGAATAATTTAAAAATGATTTGAACTAAGAAATTCGTTTACCTAGCACTGCTAGTTTGAAATCCGAAGGCACTGCCCTCTTAATATGATTTCTAAAAACTTTGAAAAAATTCAAAATTCAAAAATTTACCACGTTTTTTAACCGTGAGGCGTAAAACTAGAAAAAGAACTCAAAATAAAAAATTTTAAGTAAATTTGTGGTTTTTAGTATGTATTTATGGTTAAATTCAAAAAATATAAGAATAATACAATACGTAGAAAATCAAAATTCAAAAAATTTAAAAAGGAGACAATTAACACATAACAGGTCTGGATTAAGAAAATTTGAAAAAATGAAAATTTCGTAATACGAAGTACAATATAACGTTATTTCATGGTTATTGCCATTCATCAGTTGTACGCATCGATTACGATTACATTGTAAAATAAGAAGAAAAAATTTTTCAAACTAAACAAAATTATCGACTAAATTGTACAAAATTGACTTACCATAACCTCCAAAGATTATCAAAACTGAACTTGTTACACGAGGTATGAATAATTTAAAAATGATTTGAACTAAGAAATTCGTTTACCTAGCACTGCTAGTTTGAAATCCGAAGGCACTGCCCTCTTAATATGATTTCTAAAAACTTTGAAAAAATTCAAAATTCAAAAATTTACCACGTTTTTTAACCGTGAGGCGTAAAACTAGAAAAAGAACTCAAAATAAAAAATTTTAAGTAAATTTGTGGTTTTTAGTATGTATTTATGGTTAAATTCAAAAAATATAAGAATAATACAATACGTAGAAAATCAAAATTCAAAAAATTTAAAAAGGAGACAATTAACACATAACAGGTCTGGATTAAGAAAATTTGAAAAAATGAAAATTTCGTAATACGAAGTACAATATAACGTTATTTCATGGTTATTGCCATTCATCAGTTGTACGCATCGATTACGATTACATTGTAAAATAAGAAGAAAAAATTTTTCAAACTAAACAAAATTATCGACTAAATTGTACAAAATTGACTTACCATAACCTCCAAAGATTATCAAAACTGAACTTGTTACACGAGGTATGAATAATTTAAAAATGATTTGAACTAAGAAATTCGTTTACCTAGCACTGCTATTTTTGATTTTCTACGTATTGTATTATTCTTATATTTTTTGAATTTAACCATAAATACATACTAAAAACCACAAATTTACTTAAAATTTTTTATTTTGAGTTCTTTTTCTAGTTTTACGCCTCACGGTTAAAAAACGTGGTAAATTTTTGAATTTTGAATTTTTTCAAAGTTTTTAGAAATCATATTAAGAGGGCAGTGCCTTCGGATTTCAAACTAGCAGTGCTAGGTAAACGAATTTCTTAGTTCAAATCATTTTTAAATTATTCATACCTCGTGTAACAAGTTCAGTTTTGATAATCTTTGGAGGTTATGGTAAGTCAATTTTGTACAATTTAGTCGATAATTTTGTTTAGTTTGAAAAATTTTTTCTTCTTATTTTACAATGTAATCGTAATCGATGCGTACAACTGATGAATGGCAATAACCATGAAATAACGTTATATTGTACTTCGTATTACGAAATTTTCATTTTTTCAAATTTTCTTAATCCAGACCTGTTATGTGTTAATTGTCTCCTTTTTAAATTTTTTGAATTTTGATTTTCTACGTATTGTATTATTCTTATATTTTTTGAATTTAACCATAAATACATACTAAAAACCACAAATTTACTTAAAATTTTTTATTTTGAGTTCTTTTTCTAGTTTTACGCCTCACGGTTAAAAAACGTGGTAAATTTTTGAATTTTGAATTTTTTCAAAGTTTTTAGAAATCATATTAAGAGGGCAGTGCCTTCGGATTTCAAACTAGCAGTGCTAGGTAAACGAATTTCTTAGTTCAAATCATTTTTAAATTATTCATACCTCGTGTAACAAGTTCAGTTTTGATAATCTTTGGAGGTTATGGTAAGTCAATTTTGTACAATTTAGTCGATAATTTTGTTTAGTTTGAAAAATTTTTTCTTCTTATTTTACAATGTAATCGTAATCGATGCGTACAACTGATGAATGGCAATAACCATGAAATAACGTTATATTGTACTTCGTATTACGAAATTTTCATTTTTTCAAATTTTCTTAATCCAGACCTGTTATGTGTTAATTGTCTCCTTTTTAAATTTTTTGAATTTTGATTTTCTACGTATTGTATTATTCTTATATTTTTTGAATTTAACCATAAATACATACTAAAAACCACAAATTTACTTAAAATTTTTTATTTTGAGTTCTTTTTCTAGTTTTACGCCTCACGGTTAAAAAACGTGGTAAATTTTTGAATTTTGAATTTTTTCAAAGTTTTTAGAAATCATATTAAGAGGGCAGTGCCTTCGGATTTCAAACTAGCAGTGCTAGGTAAACGAATTTCTTAGTTCAAATCATTTTTAAATTATTCATACCTCGTGTAACAAGTTCAGTTTTGATAATCTTTGGAGGTTATGGTAAGTCAATTTTGTACAATTTAGTCGATAATTTTGTTTAGTTTGAAAAATTTTTTCTTCTTATTTTACAATGTAATCGTAATCGATGCGTACAACTGATGAATGGCAATAACCATGAAATAACGTTATATTGTACTTCGTATTACGAAATTTTCATTTTTTCAAATTTTCTTAATCCAGACCTGTTATGTGTTAATTGTCTCCTTTTTAAATTTTTTGAATTTTGATTTTCTACGTATTGTATTATTCTTATATTTTTTGAATTTAACCATAAATACATACTAAAAACCACAAATTTACTTAAAATTTTTTATTTTGAGTTCTTTTTCTAGTTTTACGCCTCACGGTTAAAAAACGTGGTAAATTTTTGAATTTTGAATTTTTTCAAAGTTTTTAGAAATCATATTAAGAGGGCAGTGCCTTCGGATTTCAAACTAGCAGTGCTAGGTAAACGAATTTCTTAGTTCAAATCATTTTTAAATTATTCATACCTCGTGTAACAAGTTCAGTTTTGATAATCTTTGGAGGTTATGGTAAGTCAATTTTGTACAATTTAGTCGATAATTTTGTTTAGTTTGAAAAATTTTTTCTTCTTATTTTACAATGTAATCGTAATCGATGCGTACAACTGATGAATGGCAATAACCATGAAATAACGTTATATTGTACTTCGTATTACGAAATTTTCATTTTTTCAAATTTTCTTAATCCAGACCTGTTATGTGTTAATTGTCTCCTTTTTAAATTTTTTGAATTTTGATTTTCTACGTATTGTATTATTCTTATATTTTTTGAATTTAACCATAAATACATACTAAAAACCACAAATTTACTTAAAATTTTTTATTTTGAGTTCTTTTTCTGATATTATTTACATTAATTTTACAAACATAAAATGTATAACTCATTACAAACTGTTTTCTTATTATTAATTCAACATACTTATAATGTAAAAATAAAATAAAGATTAAAATACTATTAATTATTATCATATGAAATAAAAATACTATAAACCTTCATCATCCTTCAAAATGAGATAAGCTAACTGAAGTGAATGAAATTTGATAACGTTATAAGCTAATAAACAATGATATCATGCGAGGGCTGTTGGATAGTAGCACAGGAAAAATGATTACGATTGACCTTGACATTTTATTTTACTCAAGGAATGTTTACATCTAACGATTTATAATTATTATTAAAATCTTCTACAACATTGTTTTTATAATTAGAAATATATTCAAGCATACATTGATCTTGGATTGAATTAGTATTACAAAGATCTTTGATTATATCTATTATATCAATATCTGATTTTAGTTTATCATTTACACATTTTAATACATTAACATAATATTCATGAAAATTTAAACTTGAAAGATATTTTATTACATTTAAAATACGAGAATTTAAAAGAAGAATTTCTGATGTCTCATAATCCTCGAGTTCAAAAGCAATGTTATTTCTGGATATTGTTATGCTTCTAAAGTATTCCAAAATAGGAGCACAAGAAATTTTGGTACCCCAAATAGTAGTGTAGATATAGGATTCGTTCACTTCTCCAAAGTTCTCTTCAAACATACAACGAAGTGTTTCTATTAATTCCAACCATTCTTCTACATCAAAAGATAATATTAGATGATCATCATTAACTAGGTGAATTGATGGTTGAAAATTTCGAGCTGAACTCAAACCACAATTTATAGAAAAATCGGTAAACTGTAATTCATATTTATGATTATGTATCAATAAGGTTTCACATTGAATCTTCTCTTTATAATTTTCCACCATCCTATTAAAATGTATATTATAATTCGACGTATCCTCCTCCTCCTCCTCATCAACACTACCCACTAACATTATTTTAAGAAGACTAAAGAGAATTTTAGATAATGTTGATTTTATATATTATAGAACATTTGATCGATCAATCCAGCTATTATGTGAATCATCGAATCCTAACCACTTTACATAATTTTTATTACCACGTCTTTTTAAAACTTTTTCAACCAGATAAACATCCGGATATTTAGCTATTTGTAATTCTTCTTTGTAAAAAGCGCCGCTTATAGATGTTCCTCTTAAATCTTCTAGGAGATATGTTACAGGATGTGTAATTTGTATTCTAACGATTTTAAATATTTCAGTTGTCCAATTTGGAATATATCCTTTTTCAAAAACATGTTTGGCTATACTTATTCTAACATAATCACCAATTTTAAATGTTCTAGGTGTAGTGGCTAATTTTATAAAATTATAAGATGATTTTAAAACTTGATCCTCGTTTTTCTTAGTAACATCGATAGGTTTCATTTTTATTGTAGAATGTGTAGTATTATTATATATAGATGTAATTTTAGATAATACATCGATCCATTTATGAGAGCCATTGAGAGTAAAATGTTTAAATAATTTTTCTTTTAAAGTTCGAATAACTCGTTCGGCCATAGATGCCTTCATCGAGCTAAACGTATTATAATGATTTATATCATATTTTTTCATTAGTTGATTAAAGGTTGTATTTAAGAATTCTTTTCCTTGATCGCTTTGCACGTTTCGAGGACAACGTACTCCCTCTACCAATATTGATTCGAATGCTCTTGCAACATCTAGAGCACTTTTTGTTTTAAGCGCTCTACACCACACATATTTTGAGAAGCAATCGATAACAACCAATATGAATCTAAATTTTTTATTTGATGATGAGAATCGACTCATCTCCATCAGATCTATCTGCCATAAATCATCCAATCCTTTAATTATGGTTCTACGTCTTTGAAAATTTTTGCGTATAGGTTTGTGAAGTTCTTTAACGATCTGAAGTTTTTCTTTACTAAAGAGATGATGATTCATGATGATGATGATGATGATTACTCGATGTATACTTTAGTAATTATCTCAAATATCAGACTATTATAATTTTCGTCTATCGCAGTAAAAGTGAAAATATCTCCTATTTTTAAAGTGCGTCCAATTAATTCTTTACCAGCACTATTACACTCCTTATTATTTAATAGAATTTTCGCAGCTGAACAACTAACATTAACAACTGTTCCTTCTCTAATTACTCGAAATTCGAATTTATCAGGAACATTGAATATTATGAAACGTCCAGCTTTATCGGTAGAGGTAGAGTAAATGTATGTATGAAGTAGATAACTATTTTTAATCTTATTAATTTCAACATCCACATAATGCTTATTCGAGACATCCCCAGCAACTTTAGGTTCTTTAACGTTACAAATTCTTAAATTTTCTGCATCAATATCACCATCGGCAGTATGTCTAATATTAGCACTATGGGCATCATAGCGTAATCTTCTCGATGAGAGAAGTGAAGTAGAAGACAATGATTGACCGAATTTATCGAGCGGCATCTTATAACTAATATAAAAATATAGAAAAGAGCTAATATATAACCGATGCTTCTCTTAATTCATTAATGATTGATATTATTTCATTATCATGCGATGTATTTCCAGCATCTTTAGATGCTATGAGTAAACGTAATCGGTCTACGAGCTCATTTACATCATCAAAATAAACATATTCGATGGGTTTAGAGTTATGTTGTAGTTGTAAGCTATTTTCTACACGAAAACCACCGCCACCACCTTTCTTCTTCTTTTTAGATGAATCCAAATTCTTCGTCTTCCTACTCTTCTTTTTAGATGAACTCAAATTTGGTTTAATTATATTTCTATACTTTAAAGTATTATTACCATTAATTTGTTCGAGAGCAGAATAATTTCTTCTGAATAAATTTGTTCTATACCCGATATCCATATATCGATCTATATCCTGTTTCGTATAACCGTGGGGTTGTTTTTTAAACAAAAGTTCATACAATCCCGATGTTCCTGTATATGTTTGAGGTATTTTTGTATTAGATATATCATCATACACGTATACAATAATATTAGATCCATTAAAATCTAATACGGAGTCTCCAATAGAAAATTTTCTTGTTTCCAAATTTTGATTTACACCAAAATTCATATCAAACGTATTTTCAGTATCATGAAGCTGTTCTTCTAGATACTTTCTAGGTAATGGTATCGTAAAATTGTTTGATAGATAGTCTCTATAGGCTTGCGATTTTGTAAGTTGCTGAAAATCTTTTCGAGTGGATTCATGAACATCATCATCGTAATCATCAGAGGCTATATCTTCATAAACATCATCGTCATCGTCGTCGTCGGTAGTAGCATTGAGATTTGTATTAGCTGTTTCTTTTTTTAGAAATTCTACTTGTTTTTGTGGGGAAGAAGAAGGCTTTACTTTTTCCAATGTATCGAAAACTAGCTTTCGTTTGACAACAGCTCGCTTCGGTGTAGTTATCGATGAGATGTCTTTTTCAAAAATATTAGGTTTGTTTCTAGCAACAACATCACTAATACTATTTAGAGGTTCCACTATAGGTTTAAATAATTTATTTAACGCACTATCTTCTTCAGATTTACCTAATTTAAGAGCTAGGTATTTTTTTCGAATACTTTTAGAAAGCTCATGAATTTGTTTTTTAACAGTTCCATCATGATGTGATATCATTTTGCTATGAGTTTATGTATAGGAAGACACTATTTATATACAAGTATTCCAATATGCTGGCGACCGCTATAGCGACCATAAGCGAGCGACCGACCGGTATTAGCGACCTTAAGCGAGCGAGCGACCGGTATTAGCGACCGTGACCGCTATTAGCGACCGCTATAGCGATCGTAAGCGAGCGATCGGTATTAGCGACCGCTATCGGTATTAGTGTTTGCTATCGGTGTTAGCGGTATATCTGTATTGATATAGCTATCGAAACCTCTACGATAACGACCTTGATTTAGAGGAAAATCTTTAACAATCACTATCGGTTCATAATTTTCTTTCCAACATTCTGCACATAGATTTTTAAATACATCGTATGATATATCGGGAGAAACATGTTCGTTATATACATGTTTTAAATTTGTTTCGTCCTGTTTAAAAAGCACTATTAAATTACTGTTATCACGAATTAATTGTTTTGGAATTTTCGAGTACGTTTGACATAAATAAGCAACATCGATACCTTTATGTCTACCCATAGAATAATATTCACGTATTTTATTCTGCTTATCGCACGCTATATCATCGAATATAAAAATAGAATTATCAAGAGCTTCGCTTTGTGCAATTATTTCATCATTATTTTTGAATGGAAAATATCCCACATCTTTTACGCCGTTTAAAACCGATTTTAATAACTCATACTTGTCTTGATATAGAGACTTTGAGTATACATAAATATTTTCAAATCTTGCTCCATTGGGATGAAATAGTAGACTTAATAAAGCATTCGTCTTGCCCGATCCACTCGGACCGCAAAAAATAGCTCTAAACGAATTTGGTAATAGATTACCATGTTTACTACACTTAACAATCGTGTCATTAAAAATATCTAAATTTAGTATAGGAAGCGGCTCCTGCTGTTTAGTACAATGCATCTTATGACAAACTAAGAAGTTATAAGGTGTATTACCCTAAATATAAAATGAAAAGATATAATATTTAGATATAATTTATTTTAACATTATTTACATTTATCTATTAACAACATCATAATATCGCATAAGCGTAAAACAGATATAAGAATTTTTTCCATATTCATAACATTACAACCACAATTTACACATTTTACAGAGGTATTGCTACTATCGCTTCCGGTATCATTATTAGTTGAGGTAATTGGTTCCATCCTATGTATGCGGTTGTATTTGTTATAAGTTGTAGATGTGGTTGTGTGATGCATCACACAACCACAAGTATCAGGACCTTCTGTTGCATTTGGATCCGACCAAGGACAATTAGGATAATGAGTCTTAGAGTTTCGAACTTGATTTACAGAATCTGCTCTATTATAAATATCACCCTTGTTATTATACCATTTTATAGAGGTATTGTTGATATCGCTTCCGGTATCATTATTAGATGAGATAATTGGTTTATTATTATAAATATCATCCATTTTACTATACCGTATATATTAATTTACGAATAACAACTAACTAAGAAATAAGAATACACCGTCTTTTATACTCTACCACTACTTAACCATCTAGATAAGATGATAATGATTTCAATAAAGAGTAGATTTTACTCATGATTTTAGTACTAGGACATATAATTTCAAACAAACTCCAACTAAAGGGTGATACACTAATTAGTTTATTTGTAAATTCATTATATTCATAAACCGTTTCGTTTATACTAAAAAATAAATTTCCGTTTATATATCTAAAGGCTTTCGTGACTGGTAGTGGTAGCCCCGGAAAAAGATTAGTAATGTAACCTTGATTTATAACATTAAGAGTGGACTCGCTAATTTCGAAGTATAATTCATCATCGTGAAAAACAAATATTCGTCCTGAATATGATTCGAAAGCTGCATTAATTTTATTTGTATTAGGCCACCCCATCTTTAATAAACTCGAATTAGTTATTTGTGTATTAGTTAAAGATGAAATAATAGCAATATTTTTTTTATCAAATACCCATATTTTATCATATTTACTTTGAAAGAAATGTGAAGACGATGTATATTGATGCTGATACGATGTAACTAAATCGTTTTGGATATAATTCTTATGTATAGGAAGCTTCCACATTAATTCATTATAATATATATATAAATAATGATCTCGAGTAATTAATATGTTATCAGGTTTAATAATTTTACATAAATCTGTATACTGCGTAGACGTAGGAATAATAGCTGTCGGTATTGTATGTGAAGACGGTTCCCCATATAAATCTTGAAGATTCTTTTTATCTGTTTCTGATAGTTTCACTATATGATTATCGACAGTATACGCATACATCATATCTTCTTCATTTCTAGTATGCTCTAGTCCTAAGTTATGACCTATTTCATGAACTAAAACATGAAATAAACTTATTTTATTATTATCTAACGGAATATCAGTATTCTCAATATAATAATTTTCCTCGGCATCTAAATGTATTTCAACACATTGTCCTATGTTAGTAGGAAAGTCTGCATGAGCTAGAACTCCTCCAATCCCATCAAGGTTATTTGAACACATTTTAGTTCTCGAACAATGAGGATTATTTTCATGAACACCTTTTCTATATGAAATAGCAATATCAGTATTAAACGATGAATGATGAAATGATATGGTTGAAGCAGCCTGCCATAACCCGAATGCCTTTTTAACAACCATCGCTGTTTTTATTAAAATATCAGAATGTTTAGAGTAATCTGTATCGTTTGATGGAAAAACGTACCAATTCAATCTTCTTTTGTTCCATTTATAGAAAGTATTTTTTAAAGCACCTTTATCGGGAACATTGCAACGTCGTTTTTTCATAAAATTTATAAGTTCAGGTGTAAATATATTGTTTGTTTCAAGATTATAAAACTTTTGAAACGCTAATAAGGCATTATCCACCCCTGAATATGAATTAGCTGCAGAATTTAAAAAACCTGCTTGCTGTAAATACTCGATAGCGAGACGTCGATCTTCATAACATTTCACAAAATATAAAATTTCTAGCACTACTAATAACAATACCACCTTCCCCATCATGATCTTTTATGATACTAATAAACTTTAATGAAAGGATTGTTCTTTTATTTTAATGAATAATAGGAAAACATTCTTATCAATAATTTTTATTTTATATAAATATTACAATTCATCATCATCATCGTTCGGAAACACTCCTTATTGATAAAAGTATAACTAATCTTAGTGGTTAGATTATTCTACTTATTTAGATTCCTCTCTTCAAATCCTTTAAGATAACTTGCGTACTATTTCACTAAGTGGAAGATGTTCGATTATTGCATCATGAATAATAACACAATAGGCTTTAGTATTGGTAGGAAAGCTTGTTCGAGCTTCAATATCAATTTTGACATCAATCGTACTCGATTTTAAAGCATCAATTCTTCTAGAACAATCGATAACAAATAGAGCATGAGTTTTAAAAGTTACATAATCCAACAACGGTTGTTTTGGTAATGTATAATCATTTTTAAAACTCTGATAAAATTTTGTGTAATTACAATGTGCTTCAACATAATTATTTTTATTAAAATCAAGCCTCATACGTTCTATTGGATAATAATCGCCGTTTAAAGTAACACGTATATCAGATATATCGATATTATCAAAATTTGATGCATTTTTCTTTAAATCTCCTCTTCTAGCTTCTTGAAAGGATATAATAACATAGCGAGGACTCTCGAGAGCTGTACAGGTTTTCACCGACCAAATTTCTTTAGTTGCACCTATAGTTAATTGAGGTAATTCGTGATATTCCCATTTTCGAAATGGAATTATGATGGGTGTATCTTTTTTGATAGATTCCAATAAATTTAACTTTAATACATCGTTCGGTATCATAATGTCTACTCTTAGAATAATATTTTCAATTTTTATTTCAACCTTGAATGTATCGTCAGCTTTTTCTACTAAAAGAGCATCCACGTCATGTCTTGCTCTTACGAGACGAATCGTTTGTTTTCCGAAAAAAACATATTGATAATCATTAAAAATTCCTAATAAATGTTTTAAAGGAATACGTAAAACAAATGAATTATCATTCTTATTTATTATAGGATTAGATGGAAAATTCCATCCTGCTATATCCAAATGCTTAGAATCGGTAGTATTATAACACATGTATCCTTTTATCGTGCTTAAAATTCCCGGATCACGTACACTTTCAACTTCTTGTCCATTTAAATCATAAGTTATTGAATCAAAGAGAAAGGCTCCTGCATTATTTACTAGAGATACCTCACCAGTTCCTACGGTTTTTATTTTTCCTTCGATAATTAAGGCGGCATCGCTCATTAGAATCCACTGATCAGATTGATTTATCGATATTTCTATTACATCATTATTGTTGAATGATTTCACATAAGGTTGATATGTTCTTGTTTCAACTTTTTGAATTGTCTCATCATATTGAGGTTTTTGGAAAATGTTAAATATTTGACTTAACGACATCGTAATCCTATTGCTTCGAGAAACATACGATTTTCAGTATTTAGTCTTTTTGATAGGTCTATACCTCTAGCCTTGTAACTTATCTCCAATGGATGGTTAGTTGAGACTGAAGACCAAACTTTTTTATATGAGTTTTTATAGTTTTTTTGATTATTATTATTATTATTAAACACTAATCCCATTTTAATTTTTTTAATTCCAAACGAATTATAACGGTTTCTCCTCGAAAATTTATAGGTTTAAAGTTCTGATCTAAGATGGTTAGTGTAATATTCGTTATTTCCCGCTTATTGATTATAGGTAAATATATTAAATTTTGAGGTACTTCGTCTATGGCAAAGCCCGGATCCACTCCAATTGCAAATTCGTAGATCGTATGAGACGGTTTATTATCATAAAATGCTCCTGTGGTTATATTACAATTTATTTGAATTGTTCTAACTTTTATGATATCGACTGGAAGATCAGATAAGTGAATGGTATCCGGTTCTAATATACGATTAGAAAACCCCAAAATTGATCCAATGGTATGTCGATCGTAGGCAAAATTAATTAAGTACTTCTCGCTATAAATTTCACACTTTAACGTATTATGATTAGGTTTTAGAGAAAAGTATTTATCATAGTCTTCCTTTTTTACAGTTTTTGGAATTAATTGTTGTCGTAAATAATTTTCTATATCCAAAATTTCATAGGATCCAGTCGGTAATGTAATCGTTTCCTGTTTTTTCGTTTTCTTATCAGTATTATAATCAGTGTAATAAAATTTATTTTCACCACCTTCGTAAATATTCGGAATGCTATTATATGAATGAAAGCCTATCAGAGCTAATCCGTATTCAGCTTCAGGATCGATGGGTAGTGGATTTGTAAAATCGATAGATAATACGTGATTATTACTTTTTAATGTAAAAATATATGACATGCTAGGTGTTTTATGTACTACTAAGGATTTTCAAGATTTTACATGTTTATATATAACTTCCTATAGACAATAATTTCATAGTTTATTGTTTTTACATGTTCGATACAAGAATTTTAAACATAAATGACCACAGTTAATTTCATTATAATTTTGATAACTATCATTATTATATAAGATTTTAACCTTATTTCCTAAATATTTTACAAGTTCCCTGGGGGGCTTAAGCCCCCCAAAACTGTCGAAAAATGATACTGTATTGTTTCTTTTAACATACGCTACCCAATGAGTTCCAGGATTTTTATAAGAATCTAAATTAAGTATACCACATTCGTTAGGGTGTGGTGGATAGTTTTTTGGTAACGTATCACGCATAAAAATTCCTCTAAAATGTGGTATCCTTAATTTTTTTATATATTTAACTAAATCTTTATCATATAGTACTCTATTGGGTAGCGTTATTGGTAGTTTTTTGACTGCTTCTTTAAAAATAAACCATATCCTCCTTTAACATTTTTTCTAAGATATAATCCTGATCCTATTCTACCAATTTCCTCCATCGTCTTATTATGTCGTTTATCTTCTTCGAGTTTCTTTTTAGCATTTCTCGAATCGATCACTGTTTTTGCTACAGCACTTGCACCACCTACAAGAATTAAACGTAAAACAAAAATAAATTTTTTAGGAATCTTATTTACCTGATAATGATCCTATTGCTCCTAAAGCTGCTAGTATTGGCATTAATAAAGCGGGTAAAACTCCCCCCTTTTTAGATTCGAATGGTATAATTCTAGGAGTACGTATATTTCTACGACCTCCTGCTTTTTTAACAGCTACACGTGCCGCATTAAGTGCTATCATTGAAGCTTTTTTTAATGCAGTTGTATTATTTAAATCTAAATCTTCAACATGTTTTTTCTTTAAACTTCTCCTAACATGATCTAGAATACCACGTTTAAATGGAATCTTCTTCCTAGCTTTCATCCCCATTCCAAGTTTACGTTTCGTTTTCATAGCTGATGTAACGAACCAGGCTGCAGCTTTTTCACCAAACTTTACGTCTTTCGACTTTACTCTTTCCCACGCTTTATTTTCCAAAATATAATCAGCTTTATGTCTATCTTCTAAAGATTTATTTTTCGAATAGCTAATATCATGTATTTTGCAAGCACTATCGAGCGGATTCACCCCTGAATCACCTCTTTTTAAACGTTCTTCTAGGCGAGTACCTGGTCCACAGAATTGATATCCGGGTAGATGTAATTCGAAAGGTAGATTATTAATTAACGAATTTAATACACCACTACCTTGATGTTTGAATGTTAACATGAGAACTGATGGCAAATAAAGAGTAATTAGGTTATTTATAGTTTTTCAAATCTTATAATATATTTTTACCTTATACATCCGTGAAGATGACTATTTTGCTTAATTTTTAAAATAATCTTTTAAAAATTGAGCAAAATAGCTCACCTCCACTTTGGGGCAATGCGCTTTTTTGATTTTGTTCTTCAAATATCCATGATTGCCACAGTCTTCAACGTTTAGAGAATATTGTTGTAGTAGGGTGTCAAATTTTGGACACCCTAAATCCTCTAAGTTGAAAACTATGTTGGAATACCCCAACCTGGTAATATGATTCTTCTCATAATTACCGCCTTTATAGCACACAAGTCGATTCTCCAATTGTGTTTCCATACACAATCGCTGTATAATATCATCGACTTGTGTTCTATCCAGCTCGTTGGGGTAATCCCGACACAGCAATCCATGGATATTATTAGTTACAAAGCGTATAGTTCTCATGTCTCGCACATCCCTGGTACTTCCAACCTTAAAAATTAAAATATCGATTTTTAGTAACTTACAAAATGTATAATTTTATTTTTACCTTAAACATCTTTGATGATGCATATCCAGCGTCTACATCATAGATTCCGAGTTCTTTCAAACGAAATTCCCCATCGAATGAAAAACCATCGTAATCTATGATGTACTTGACTGATTTTATATTATTCATCTAAAAGATGTAAATTTATTAATAATATTAAAAAAATTTAATGTAATTAATTATAATTGAAGTATAGTAGATAATTCAAATTAATCAACTTACTCTGAAATATTTTTTATAGTTGATAGTATAGTTGATGGTTTATAGTCACTTCACTTAGATACAATAACACTCTACTTGATTTTCCTACTTATATAAGTTTTATTTACAGGAAGCAAATTGCAACTATCTGTTCTGTATGACCTAAAAAACAAGGTGTTTTTTCCTATTGCTAATTCCAGTCTTATTTATCATAAAACAGGAACTGATGATCTTGTTAAATGCATTATATCCGCTCAATATGATATAAATTACCACTATCTGTTCTATATGACCTAAAACAAGGTGTTTTTTCCTTTTCCAATGACCGTAGGGTTATTAACACAATGTATTATATCCGTTCTATCTCATACAAATTACCACTATCTGTTCTATAATAAAACACAAGGTGATTTTCATATCACTAATTCCGGTCGCAATATCTCAATAGGAGATTATTTTAATACAATGTATTATTATTAACATTTTCAAAAAGGCATAGCGCCGACACAAAAAGGCATAGCGCCGACACGCGAAGAACGTACCCTCCAAGCGAAAACCCTCAAGCAAAGACCCGCGTCAACGAGGCACTTCCGGTCCATAATATCCTCCAAGCGCCGACACGCGAAGAACGTACCCTCCAAGCGAAAACCCTCAAGCAAAGACCCTGGCAGCTTATACCAGCCAAGCAAAGACCTCGGTCATCGAGCTTCACTCCTCTTAACACCACCCTTCAAGCCAAGACCCTCGCAGCTTATACCCGCCAAGCCATGACCTTGGTCATCGAACTTAATGTCATCCTCTTAACATACCCCTAATATCCTTCAAGAGAACACCCTAACCATCGAGCTTCAAGTCATCAAGTCTAACACCGCTTAACATCCCCTAATATCCTTCAAGAGAACACCCTGGCCATCGAACTTCACGTCTTCAAGAATAACACTTCGATAACAACCCCTAATACACTTCAAGCCAAGACACCCTTGGTCATCGAGCTTTACAAAACATAGCCATCGAGTTTGAACTTACTTCCTGTCTAGAACGCCACTTCCTGTCTAGAACCCGCTTTGTTCATCTACTTACGAATGTTGTGTCCATCCTTTTCTGCTAACTTAACAAATTTCTTAACGTTATCTGCAACCTCGGACTTTTGTTTCAAGAAAAATACGAAACGAAAATGTGAGTAATCGTCCTTAAGTAACAAAAAATATCTAGAATCACCGAGTGAAGTTACTTCCATCGGTCCACACAAGTCTGCATGAATAATTTCGCCGCACTTCAATGATTTCTCTTCACGACTCTTGAAGCTTCCACGATGATGTTTTCCATAAACGCATGCTTCGCACGTAAAATTCTCATTGATGAAATCAATGCCTTTTTCTTGCAGAAATTTCTTGACATGTGTAACGTTTTGATGTGCAAGTCGCTCATGCCATGCACGAAGCGAAATCTTCTTTATAGCTACATTTGCGGTAGCCGCATCATCTTCTAATGGTTTCACCACTTTGAACAACATTTGGAACAATTTCCCATTTCGTCGAACTCCCACTGCAACAACATTGTTATCTTTTAACAATTCACAGCGCTCGTTGTCCGATCGAAATTTGTAACCACGATCCATGGTTTTTCCTGAAGAAAACAAATTCACTCCAATTTCAGGCACATATAAAACATCCACAATTCTTTTGGAAATCCATTCATCCCCGTTAAAAGCAAGAATATTTATATCACCTTTTCCTGTTGCCTCGATTGTCGCTCCATTTCCAACAGTAACCTTTTTGGATGTTTCCACAAAGTTTTCGAACCATATACGACAATTGCACATGTGGTCACTTGCACCTGAATCCCAAATCCAAGCGTCTTTTTCATTGGTTGAAAACGAAACATGACTCATAAATGCATCGGTCGATGTATTTCCTTGTTTCGTTTCCGTGTCAGTCTTCTTTTGAGGACATTCACTTCTATAATGACCTTTTTGACCACAACCGAAACACTTGCCCTTAGGCTTTCTATTTTTACCGCTGTCCTTTTTTCCTTGATTCACCGAATGACCTTGGTTTGCTGAACCTTTCAAACTATTTTTCTTAAAATAATTTCTTTTCGCCAGCAGCGCTTCCACACTTTCAACTTTTCTTTGAGACATAATTCGAAGTTTCTCAGCCATTAATCGTGAACGCAAATTCGCCATAGTTTGTCCATCCGCACTTGTCGATTCCCATGCACTGTGAAAATGATTGTATTCAGCAGGCAACGACATTAGGACTTTTGTAATAACCATCGAATCGGAAATATTTTCATTCTGATCTTTCATTTGCTGCACGATTTCCATTAATTTCGATAAAAATGTCGCAATATCATCACTTGGCTCTTTTGTGAAACTATAGTACTTTTGTTGCAAAAATAAAATATTTGACCTGGATGTTTGTTCATAAGTGCTTTTGAGTGTCGTCCACATATCACTTGCAGTTTCACAATTCATGATTTGCAGTAATGGTTGTTTTTTACACGCAGCTGAAATTGCTCGTCGTGCTTTGGCATCTGACCTCTTCCACGCAACAATTTGTGTAGCATAATTTCTTTTTGAAATAACTGGTGGCGGTTCGGTGCCGTCCACAACACCGAATAATTCACTTGCTTCCAAAAATTGTTTTATTTGGAACTTCCAAGTGAGCCAATTACTGCCACCTTCCAAACGATCTATTCCCATTTTATCGTTATCCATATTTCTCTATTTTACGATCACTGGGCCGTATAACCTGTTCAACTTAATCAGATTTTGCGCCGCGAAGAGATTTGAATAATATATAAAAATAAATAAGTCGATTATGCATAAAACAAATAACGTGTATATTTTTCAGACTTTTTGAAATACAAGTGCAACTGTTATTAATGAAAAATGACATACATAGCCAGAGCTACACAAAATAACTTAAACTAAACAAAATATTAATTGCGCGTTTGACTAAACTCAACAGGTTGCGAATCACAAGTGTACGGCGTCCACGTTAAGGCACCATGCTGCTATCCTGAACGCCCAAAATTGATTCGCGGCTATCGACAACCAAACTCCTAAGATTGTTCGCCGGGCAAACTTATCTAATTGGCCCAGCGCAACGATCCAGGAGTTTGGCACAGAGGTCATCTCAAAGATAGCCGCTTAGGCCCAATAGGGCACGATTTTCTTAAAAAATGCCCATTGAAAGACCCCAACAAGATTTGAAGAATCTTCAGTACTTCACCTTCTAAATTTAGTACGACAATTAGTATGCTACTTCTTTTGAAGCAAATGAGTGTAGTGGTGGAAGTTCGATAATTTCGAACGGTTAAGGAAAAAGAGGATATGTACTTACTACATATTATATTTTTGGGCCAAAATGAGTTAAAAACATATTCGAATAGTGATTACTATTCTGCATCTAAATTTAAAATCTGGGTTTTCTATGTAACTTCGAGCCTAAGATATAGCTACAGATATACTTATATTAAAAATGGATTACAGAGAAGATTATTAAATACTGCCTGCTGGTTCTCAACGCACTAAGTAACAGCAGGGTAGATCAGCAGCGACGGCGCTAGCATTTTTGAAATGGGTGGGCACAAATTGGGCAGGGGTGGGCAGGAGCACACAAAATTTACCTATAAATAAACTTTAAAAAATTTATTTTTGAAATAAGCACCTAAAAATTTTGGGTGGGAACTCCAATCACTTGCCCACCCTGGCCTACCTCTGGCGCTGCCACTGCACCTGCTGCTGGGTTGTATTCCATAATCAAGTTACTGGGTCAACAAATTTCCAGTGCACTGGAGTGCACATTCCATGCCCCCCAGTTTGAAAATCAAACAGTATGTGCGTATAATTTTTGATTAATTTCAATAAACAAGGAGCTTTTACTCTTTCAGAACCAAACAATTACATTTCCACCGGAGAATCTGAGCATTTAATTTCATTGAATAAATATCTAAACATCTTTCACTCTTTCTAAAGGGTGTTTTATATTCCTTGAACTATTTGGTTCTGAAAGAGTGAGAGTTCTTAATTTAATCATATTCATAAAAAAATATGGCCATAAACGGTTTGTTCCTGAAACCGGGGGGTCTGGGGGGCATGGAATGCCCTCCAGTACATCAGTTATTCATTGACTCAATAACTTGATAATGAAATACAATATAACCCAATTACTGACGTACCCTGAACCCTCAAGTTTCAGAAATGGAAAGTTTGCTCACAGATTTTTGGATTAATTTTATAAAAAAAAACTTTTACTTTTTCAGAGCCTTTACATCCGAGAGTCTGGCTTAATTATGGAATACAACTTAACACAATTAATGATGTACTGGGGGGCATGGAATGTTTGAAAAACAGAAAGCTTTTGGTATGCACTGCCGCGACCTGAAAATGTATTTGATTCTGAAAGAGTGAAAACTATATTTTTAAAAAGATCTTGTTTTTCAAATCGGGGGGTTTGGGGGACATGGAATACTCTCTAGTGTACTCGTAATTTGTTGATTCAGTAATTGATTATGAAATATAACTGAACACAATTAATTCCATGCCCTCAAGTTTTACAAAAACACAAAGATTCTAAATTACTTCATACAATTACAGGAAGTCATTTTATATTTCACAGACCCTCCGGTGTGTCTGGAGGGCACGGAATGCCCTCCAGTGCACCATAAATTTGTTGACCTTTTGTTGACAGTTTTGGCAAACTGCGTGAAGTTCTTCAATCACAGCTACCTAACACGCTTGTAATAGGTAAATACCAGAGTGGTTTTAGAAAATCCAGATCGGTGAAGGACCAGATATTTATAGTAAAAGAAATACAAGCAACAAGCTATGAATATAGATTCCTGGATTTTAAACAGGCTTATAATATAATACTTAGAGAAAAGCTGTACGAGGCTATGTACGAATTAAAAATATCAGCTAAGTTGGTCCGTCTGACAAGAATGGCACTAGATGAAACGCAAAATAAAGTGAAAGTGAATGAAGAAAAATCGGGAGGATTTATTACAGGCGTGGGATTGAGACAGGGGGACCCTTTGTCACCGGTCTTTTTCAATCTAGCCCTTGAAAGAGTGATAAACAGAGAGAAATATACGGACGAAAACACCAGTATTTGGCCTTTGCGGATGACGTAACAGTGTGACAGACATTGAGAAAATTGTTGTATGAGACAAAGAAGATGGGAATCGAAGCAAATAAGAGAAAAACAAAGTATATGATATGGGATGATAAACCTTTTAGGTCCGCTTTTACAATAGTCGGTTAAGTATGAGTATAACTAACCTATAGCTAAACATTCGTATAACGTTACAACCCGGATAAATAAGACATAACTGACTATTGTAAAAGCAAACCTTAGACGAAAACAAACTTTGAGTTTCAAATTGAGTGCATTGCAAACTTATCAATTTGAAGAGATAGAATTTTTTAATTATTTGGGAATGGTTATAGCAATGAAACCGAATAATGAACAAGAACGAAAAGCCAGAATAGGGGCCATTCATAAATTACGTCACACGTTAGGGGGCAGGGGGGTCATCTCAGATTTGTGACAAAAATGTCACAGGGGGTCCGGGGGATTTCAAATGTTGTGATGTCACAAAGTCAAATTTTTAAAAATATATTGTTTTGATCCATGGATCGCTTGTAGCAACATAAGTAGCGCTTGCGTGCGTTTTTTCATGAGGTTGAAAAAAAATTAAATATTAATAAAAAATAAAAAAATTTCAACGGATTATTAAATTTTATAGGGTAGAAGTGTGACGTCACAGGGGGGGGGGGGGTTCAATAACAATGTGACTAAATGTAGCATAGGGGGAGAGAGGGGTCTAAAAACCTTAAAAATCGGGTGAAGTAATTTATGGACGACCCCATAGCGGCTAGAACACGGAGCTCGTATTCAATGAAAACGATGCTGAATAGCAAAATATTCTCGCGAAGTCTGGAACTCAGACTATACAAGACAATAATTATATTTAAGACCAACAGTAACATACGGATGAGAGGTATGGAACTTAAGAAAGCAGGATAGAACAATGCTGGAAGTTTGGGAAAGAAAAATTTTGAGAAAAATTTTTGAATGAAAAGAGGTGAATGAATTGTGGATCAGAACAAATGATTAACCGAAGAAATGGTATAGCAAATAGAGTATAAATAGTGGGGTATGTCAAGATGTAGACAGTAGCGGTGATATCAATAAGCGAATGTAAACAATGCTTAGGGGCCCAGGACCATAAAGGGTAGTAAATCCCAAAAAAGAGATTTTTAATTATTAATATACGCAATTCAAAATTAATACATTTGCTACACTTGCACCGCCACTGTCCCATTGTACTACCTCGGATGCAGTTGTCTCGATCGAATTCGTCCTGGAAACAGGATGGCTTGAGTGACACGATGGAGAGCCGCTGTATCGGAGGTAGTGCTATGAGCCTCCATTTAGTCGCCTAAGTGCGCGTAGGGATATCTCCCTGCCCTCCTACCTAAAATCCAGAAGAGTGCACTGGGGGGTTTTCCATACCCCCAGACCCCCCGGATTACATTGATTATTTTGTGACTTAAATAATATGTTTAAACTTTTACTTCCTGATGTGCAAAAATAAAATTACTTTTAAACTTAGCAGACTTAAAGCTCTAAACTAGTCACAAAACAATTGGTGTAATCCGGGAAGTCACTCACAGTGCACTCTTCTAGATTCTGGATTTTAGGTAGGAGGGCAGGGAGATATCCCTACGCACACTTGGGCTACTAAATTGGGTCCATTGCAGTGGCGGTTAGTAGCGTATTTAGATGGAGGCAAAGGGGCAATTGCCCCTCCCCCTCCAAGGATGACTCTGGTTGTATCCCTGAATTAAAATTTTAATAACTTTTAATTATTTTTATTTATTTATTCATTCGGTTACCACTGACGCGCACGAATGCATTAACGAAATTCTGAAACATATTTTGATCTAGATACGCCACTGGTGGCGGTGATATCAATAGGTGAATTGATATCACAAAAGGGCTTTTGATATCACAAAGGCGAAAAAGATTTTTAAATAATATATGCAATTCAAAATTAATACATTTTTTTAGGGGTCCGTTTTGTATATTTGCTTACGGGCCGGGGCCTAGCTACTATTGCAACGCCACTGGATGTAGAGATTGAGATGGTTGGGACACTTGACAAGAGAGCCAAAGATAATATGGGAAATGGATTTTGGAAGTACCAAGAGAAGGGGGAGATCAAGGAATAGATGATGGAGAGAAGTGCAGGAAGATCTCAATAGTATGGGTGTGAGAGATTGGGAAAGCAACGGAAAGACCTCAGTCTAAATTAATTTTCTTTGCACGATAATAGCATCCCTATTCATATCCTATACGTCCATAGTAGGAAAGCAAAAATGTTCATAAATCAAAATGAAATTAAAGGTAAAAGTCAAGTATAAAGAAATAATAAAATTTACGTTAGTTTAAATTCACAGATTGAATTTAAATTAATCCGTAAGTAGCGAGGTGGTTTTCTTGTCGCACAAGAAACGAGGTGGTTTACTACAATTTTGTTTTAAAGAGATAAATTCAATCAGATGATGTGAAACACACATGCCCGAGGGGTACATGAAGCCCGATGATACAATGATTACACCTATCGATATCGTTAACTAATAGCATTTTCAAAATCTACTGGGAGCTTTCACATCCCACCTCGCTACTTACGGGTTAAGAATTTCTTATACATAAGTTGCAACAATACATGGCAATGGTCATTTTTAAAAAAATTCTTGATTGCAACCTAAAATTACCAAACAAATGTTACCAGCTGTTACCAGGGTAAAATGATTGCAAAACAAACATATTCGATTCTATCATGTTTTAAACACTTGTTAACTCTCCGATCAACGGGTAGACAAAATTACAAATACTATATCATATTATAAATGAAGCCTGATGGGCTTCACCCGTTGACTGGAGAGTTAAAAACTTATTTTTTTCACTGTATGTGAATCCCCGACCTCTGTTATAAAACATAATTTTCAACTCTGCATTTTACATAGTATGAATACTCGAATGTCTTTTTAACTCCGTTTTCAGTAAAAATTTCTTGCTGCAAATATCACAGGAAAATAGTTTTTTAGGGAAATGAATTATCACGTGCTTCGTTAATTGCCCTTTTGATGAACATTTATAGCTACACTTTGCACAAGAGAAGTTCTTCTCTCCAGTGTGAATTTTGGTATGTAGTTGTAAAGACACTTTTTGTGAAAAACTTTTATTGCAAACTTCACACACAAATGGTTTGGCACCGGTGTGAATCAGCATATGTCTTGCCAAATTGCTTTTTATTGAAAATTTTACCCCACAAAGTTCGCAGACGTGTGGCTTTTCTCCTGTGGTTTTTAAGTGCAACTCCAAACTCTTGTTTGTTAGAAAATGTTTACCGCAAGCTCCACACTCGAATATTTTTGTCCTCAAATACGAATTTGGATCCGTCGTATGATGAATCTTTATATGACTTTTATACTTTCTTTTCAGCGAACATTGATAACCACAAATTTCGCAAGAAAATTTCTTTTCTCCAGTGTGAATTGTTAAATGTTCTTGCAAAGTTACCTTTTGCGAAAAACTCTTACGGCAAACATTACACTTGAATGGCTTTTCACCACTGTGATTTTTAAAATGTCTTTCCCAATTTTGCCGTACTGCAAAAGCAGATCCACAAATTTCGCACTTAAATGGTTTTTCACCTGTGTGAGTTCTTAAATGGTATTTTAAAAACGAATTCCGTGCAAACTTCTTACCACAAAACTCACAAACATATGGCTTTTCGCCAGTATGGGTGCTTAAATGTAGAGCTAAACCAGAAAACCTCTGCGCAAATTGTTTACCACAATATTCACATAAAAATTTGTCCCGGACTTTCTGAATTTTGTCACAAACTTTATTTGTCAATATTTCTTTACCGACATATTTTTCATCAAGTTGGAGTACCGGAAGTGTAATTTCTCTTTCATCGTCATTTGGACAGTATTCGTTCTGCAGTACTTTTTCAAATTCGTTTTCTTTTTCCATGTTTGTAACAACTTTATTTCCAAACACTACATCTTCCTTGTGAATCTCAATTTGTAATATTTTCATTGACATGAATCAGCAAACACTTCATCTTCTCACCCAAGTTTTCTGTAACAACTTCAATCATATATTAGTTATGTTACTATCATACCGTAGTTCGTAAAAAACATACCAAGTTTTATTCAGTAGAATATTAGTTCAATAATGTTTGATTTCACTGTTTGAAAATTTGTAGATTAGGTTAACTTCACTTCATTAGAATTAAGCCTGTGGTACTAAAACTTTTATCAACGAACGAAGAATCTGCAGTTCCCCAGCACCCAGGGGTGAATCACAAAACACTAGATTTACTTTCATGAACTTTTTTTAATTTTTCCCAGATTGCATTAAAATTTCCTTTTACAGATGTTGAACACAGCAAAAAAAAGTCTTGAGATTTCTTGCATTTATAGTCCAGTCAATGGAAACTTTGAATATATGGCAACACAAAAGTATAATGTTTCAAAGTAGTTTGTAAACATTTATTTGACAAAACGTCAGCTGATCGAATCGCCACGCCTCCCATGGCATCTGCGCCTGCGTCGCATGTTGCGCTCCGTAAGCAGTACCACTAAAGGTACCTCAATTTTCGAGTCTTTCCAAACTATTGAACGAAAGTACCAAAAAATACCAGGATGTCATCATTACCACCGACACCGATGATTTTTGGGAAATCCTCAAAAAAGAAGTCAAAAGCCACGACCAAAGTTCAACGATCTTAGCCAATAGAATAAAAAACCACAACGAGATGGCAAAAACCAGCGCGAAGAAGGCGCAGAAATTTTCTAAAATCCGAACATTTCAAAGTTCGATCGAAAAGGACCAACAAAAAAAAAAGCGAATCAAGAACTCAAACTGAGGGAGAAAATTTCCAATCTCGCGTACAAATTAATGCGAGAGTCAGCCAAAAACATTATAACAAAATCAAAGGTTATAACAAGCGCAGGGTTAAATGTAACAAATGCAAAGTCACCAACATCCGACCGACGCAAAACGCAAAATCCTTCCTGAAGGATGTTCCACCACCACATCCAAAACCGGAACCGGACATCCAAAAGGGGAAAAAGCGTAGTCGTCAAGCCAGTGAACCCCTCACTCCAACCTCGCCCACCTCATCGGCAGATGAGCAGCCTAAAACAAAGGTCCGGGCCGAGGAGGCCAATAAAATTGACGACATCCCAGAGGAGGAAGTAGAAGTAGTCCCGGACGATCTCGCCCAGGGGGTGGCCACCCCCTCTGACGAGGTTTTCTACCTGGAATTCTCCATCCTCCAGGAAAAAGCATCAAAGCAGCACCCCATCGAGGTGATAGTCGAAGTGGAAGCCAACCCTCCCCCAGATGGAACCATGGAAGTGGTTAATGTCGAAGGTGAGCCGAGCGAAATCGAAAACGAGTCGTCAATGACGGGCGGTGATGCCGACCTGCCAATTCCCAAGTTAACAGTCAACACCGGCAATTGGGTCGTGATAAATAAAATTATTACAGCAAACAACATCAAATTCGTAAACATCTTATCGGTTCCAAGGGGAATCGAAATTAGCCTCTCTACCGCCTACGACCTAAGACGATTCACGAAATTATTAGAAGAAGAACAACCACCTACAAAGTCAACTACGCCACTACGCCACTACGCTACCCGGCAATCTCAAGCCGAAAAACATCCTGGAGGACCTCCAACAGCAACAAATCCCAGCAAAAAAGGTCCAACAGCTGAGACATGGAAGAGACCGTCGTCCAATGCCCATTTTCCTTGTCGCGGTAGACAAAAACGAGCAAGGGCGAAAAATTTTCCAAGTCGGGGCTGTACTCAACATCTCAATCCAAATTGAATCGCCATACAGAAAATCGGAAGCAGGTCAGTGCCACAGATGCCAAACCTTTGGACATCACCAAAGAGACTGCCGGACCCAGCCCAAATGCGTGAAATGCGCCGGCAGTCACTTCACGGCATCATGTGGAAAAACTCCAAATGTCCCCGAAAAATGTGTTAATTGCGGGGGACAACACCCGGCCAACTTCCGAGGATGCACCATCTTTATGAAAATTGCCAATCCAATTTCTAATCCGCCAAACCAGGCCAAAAAATTAGAGACGCAAAACATCCGGGAAGGTAAAGTCAACCACCTTGAAATCAAACCGCAGCTCAAGGCAAACACAAACAACGGGCTCCTGTCAATCAAACCACGCGCAACGTCGAAAAACAACAGCCAAACTGAGAAACCACGCCCACAGCAAGTAAAGCTAACCAATGAGAACCCACCTCACACCACAAACGTGGACATCGTTGCACTTGTTGGAACATTGATGAATGCAATCATCGGGGTCCTCGCTGGTGATCGAAAAGGTCACAAATAAAGTGGCACACATAACAACAGCAGTCACCCCCGCCACCAAGTCAGGTGATTAGGACTATTCCAAAAATTTCAATCCAGGCACCCAGCCAAACCACTCAACACCGAAAATTGTTTAATAAACGATCGACGAGATATGAAATTCAACACCTACAACTCCCCCTGTTCTTGCTAACGCAAGCAGGGGGGGAACAATATAAACGCACACGAAGGGCAGAAGTCACGAAACTGACAGTCTAAGTATTTTTTCAAATTTTTCAACGAGACTGACACAATCACCAGACGAAGGGGATTAGAGCGTCTACGGCGCTACATATATCTATAGATATGCATCGGTTATTTACTAGATTAGTGTTAGTTTATGATTCTTCTTTGGAAAAATCGCTAAAGATAGTAACCCACGCGAAGATATGCATTGGTTATGTAAGTTATTGTTAGTTTATGTTTTTTTAGCAAAATCACCCGTAAGAAAAAGTTATCCGCGCGAAGATATGCAACGGTTATGTGGGTTAGTGTTAGTTTATGATTTTTTTTGCGAAATCTTTCTTAAATGAGACATTGCCGTGCCGGGGTTGAAATTACCGGAGATCAATTTACCTCGGAGATCAAATTACCGTGGTCAAAATACCGGGGATCAAATTTCCGGGGACCAGATCATCTAGTGCCGTTTAGTGTGGCCACTTGTACCGTAGTCGAACAAAAATTTATTAATAAGACAAGACCTGCGGTGTCTGAGCGGTTAAGTATTTGGACTTTAAATCCATTGGGTTCAACCCTTACAGGTTGGAATCCTCTTGGCAGCGTTTCCTTTTATATCAACAATAAACCATTTTATTATTATTTATAACCTCGATTACAAAATATACAATTACAATAAGAATTCTTCTTCTTCCATTTTTTAGGCTATGATAAATCCTGATGTTTGCCTTGATATTAGGCTATCTTCTACCGAAGACCGAGCCGCAGTCACAAGTCTCTGAGCATATATATTGCTTTACATCTGATGCAGCTTGCTGAGCTTGTCTCAGATGTGCCTGTAACCCTGGAATTTTTGTTGATGAGGTCTAATCATCAACCCAGGGGGACCACCGGATTTACGTGCCTTCCAAAGCTCGGAAACGATCATAAGAAATTTTATACTCCTTCCAGATTTGAACCGGGTACCTTAGTGTCAGCAGCTATTCAGCTAACATACTAGGCTAATGACCGTCTCACAATAAGAATTAAAATTTTTTTTTCATTTTCAGTTGAGATCGACATTGGTGCGTGAATGCGACATTTGTATTTCGCAAACGGGAGTGTGATATATCGAGTACGAATCTTTGCGGAAAAGCTTGATGGTAGCTTATTAATTAATAATCGTGAATATTTTTTTTAACACTTGAGTGAAAACTTTTGCTTTCAAGTGCTTTTTTACAAAAAATTTTCATTCGAAATCATTAAAAAAATGTACAAGTGACTGAGTTGGTGAGTTATGGACGATGGAGACGCTATTATCTTTGTTTATCTATATCGATATAGATAAACAATGCTATTGCGATAAAGAGGAAAAGGCGAGAGGACTACAGTGTTAAAGGTAATTTGACGAAAACCATTCTCATCTGAAATGATTACTAACAAAGAATTTTCTTTTCATTATTGCAGGTAGGATCGACTTCGTGAGTTTTTCTTTTCTCTCCAGTGATGTAGCCAGTGAATTGTTTAAAATTGTGAAAAATGCATTTTTCTTTAAATGCACAAACTGTAGTTTGGTAAGAACAGTTTTGTTTTACTTATTTACTAAAGTATAATAAATTTCAGATAACTAACTTTTACTCCGTAGATTTTTATTTCTAGAACCTCAAAATGCACACCTTTCTAGATACGGTCGACTTTCTAGGTTATCGTTAAGATTAATATGGCAAATAATATTTTTAATGCAATTATATAAACTTATAGTTTGAAGAATATTTTAAGAAATTATTTATTACAGTAGGTATCTACTTTAATAATAATAGTTATTATAATTTTAAACACACAAAATGCTGCTTCCACATAAAGCTCTATGTTAAAAATTTGATTTTCAATCATTAATTACGCTCCAGAATGATCGATGAGGGGTTTTGAATTTTTGAGGAAGGATGACTATACAATTGAGGATTCCAATTTTAAAAATTAAATTTTTTTTATCTACTATCAAGTTTCACGCATAAATGTCCTTAAATAGGTACTTAAAAAATTTAAGGCCAAACATTGGATAAAGAAGTTCCATATCTTTCATCGCTATTCGCCAAAATCCAAGCATATATGACTTTAAGCAGATTGTAATGGGTAAAAACCATGTAACACAGATGCTCTTAAAGAAATGGAACGTTTTAGAAAATAACCTCCTGCATTTTAAAATCTGTTACGCCTATGATTTCAATTGTGTTGAAATTTAATTATTTACAATTTATGCTTAATAAGTTCCGTTCCGATAGCGTGAGTTCTGCGTCTTCAGCCACTAAATAAACATAATTTATTATGCCTATTAGGTTCCGGTCGAGATCGTGAGGAATTCAACATTTCAGCACTCGATAAATATTGTTATGCTTTACCACCTCCGCCGTAACCCTGGGATTATTTACAATTCAGCATCCTGTATTACAGACAGGAGGCGACCAAGGTATCGAGAGGGGTAATAGAAAGGCCATATAAGTAACTCACACGGGCAGGGAAGAGGAGTCCCAGCTAAACCATAAAAATGGTAACAAGCATTCGCGAATACAATTTATAATTTGAAATTGTTTAAGCAAGTGCTTGGTTAATTACGGTTTCGGGATTCAATGAACTCCGTTGTGAATTATGTGGTTGTGGGTTGATCAAGCCTCCCATAAATATCGGCAAATTAAATAGGATTAAGAATTGTAACTTAAGGTCACATTTATTTGTAATATTTAATAGTGTTCCAGCCAGGGTCGACTATAAATTGTAAATTAGAATAAGTTTATTTTAGTCCAGCCACGGCCGTGGTGATCACTTGGATTTCAATGATTTTGATTGATAATTTAGCATTTGAGTTAATGTTAGGTGTTGTACACCAAAATTGTGTAATTGATATTAAAATTCATTATATCGTTATGTTATAAGGTGTGTGCTTTTTTTTGAATCTTTTGGAAGCTTGTTAATTAATCGCCACTCACGCCCGTCTCATCTCTTTGGATTAAGAAAGTTTGAATAAAAAGTAAAGTAAGTATTCCGTAAGTAACAAATCATAAATTTGAGCTTGTTGCAAGTCTGATTTTAACCTTAGGTTTTCGCACATATTTTGTTGTCCTTACTTTCCTAACAAAGGAATTTACCTTTCCGTCTCCCCTCTCGAATACCGTAATAATTCTCAAAACGACACAGCATTACATTTTTCCGCTCGGGTCTCTGAGATCCACAGTGGGAATATAGGGTTAACATTATTGAAGTACAAATATGACAATTAGTTTTCGTTATTTAAAAAAAATTTATAGGGGACAAACGGGTAAAACGGGGTAGTTGAATATTTTCTAAAAAAAGAGCTATAACATTCATCTAAATTTAACTCGATGTAAGAAGTAGTAAATTAGTTTATTGTACAATATTATTTCTAGGAACAGGAAGTGTACACTTTTAAACATGTATTATCACAATTTTGATAAATAATAAGTAAATTTTAAATAAAAAAAATTGAGGTTGTTTAAAATATCTGCTGTTCGGGAAAAACGGGGTAGCGAAAGATAGGGTAAAATGGGGTACCCTATGTTGCCCTTACTGTATAACATTTAATCTGAATTAAGATTAGTGTTGTTTTTAGATGGTCGGTAAATACATAAGAAAATCCAATAGACAAAATTGGTCAATAGCTACCATGCAAGAGGCAGTAAATGCTGTAAAAAGTGGTGAAATGGGATATCGTCGAGCATCACTTTTGTTTGCTGTTCCTTCAAGTACCTTAGAATGTCACGTAAAAAAGCAACGAAATAATGAAACTTACGCTGTTTAAAAAAGTTTTGGGTAGCAGAAAGCCAGTTTTTAGTGTCGAACAAGAGGAAGAATTGGCCACTTATCTGAAAGATATGGAGACTAGATTATTTGGCGTGACCATGATTGAATGCAGACAAATTGCGTTTCAGCTAGCCCAATTAAATAAGCTTGACGATCCATTTAACAAAAATAATAAAATGGCTGGAAAAGGATGGATACAAGGTTTCTTAAACCGACATCAAGATGTGTCCATTAGAAAACCTGAAGCCACATCAGGTGCACGAGCTATGGGTTTCAATAAAGTGGCTGTGTCACAGTTTTTTAAGCTTTTAGAAGAAACCGTAGAAAAGGATCATTTAACAAACGAAAATATTTATAATGTAGACGAAACTGGCATTTCGGTAATTCCAAAAGGAGTTTCGAAAATTCTAGCACGGAAAAGAAAACGCCAAGTTGGTGCACTTACATCGGGCGAAAGAGGTGAAAATGTCACTGCCGAAATTTGTTTTTCCGCTTCGGGTGCATATATGCTTCCTATGTTAATTTTCCCACGGAAAAGAATGCGTCAGGAGTTTCTAGATGGTATTGTGCCTGGAGGTTGGGTCGAATTAAAGATAAAGGGTGGATCGACAAGACGTTATTCTTTTCTTGGTTTAAGAAGTTTGTGAAATATTCAAAAGCTTCTAAAGATTCGCCGGTATTACTTTTGCTTGACGGGCACACGTCACATACAAAAAATCTAGAAGTTATTAATTATGCAAGAGATAATGGAGTTATCATACTATGCTTTCTTCCCCATTGCACTCACCGCATTCAGGCACTGGATGTTTCATTTATGAAGCCTCTTAGTGCTTATTATGATGACAAAGTAAGGAAATGGTTTCGAACACATCCAGGACGGGTTGTAACATTGTACTAAATTACTGCTTTATTTAGTGCTGCATATCTTAGAGCAGCTACAATGCTTACAGCAATAAATGGTTTATAAAAAACAGGCGTGTGGCCCGTTGACATGAACGTTTTCTCTGACGCAGATTTCTTGCCTTCAGTCACAACTGACATAGAAATGGAATCCAGTCATTCAGCAGCAGAAACTCAACATCAAGAGAGAAGTGTTCATGTTAATGATCATTCTGTAAAAGAGAAGACTCCCGAGAATGATCCCCAACCAGGAACGTCACGAGATAACGACACTAGTTTTGAATTTGTTAGTCCTAAAGTTATCTTACCGATTCCTCAAATTAAACAAACCAAAAAAAGAGTTATGCGAAAGAGAGGCAAAACAACTATTCTAACATCGTCTCCTTATAAAACCGAACTAGAAGAAGCGCACGATAAAAATAAATCATCTAAAGTAAAAGTGGTGAAAAGAAAGCTATTATCATCGCATGTTAAAAGTCAAACAAGAAAGGCTAAAATCCAGAAAAAAGTAGAATCTGAAACAGATAGTGATGTTAATGACGCTGACTGCTTGTACTGTGGCGATTTTTATTCAACCTCGACGGAGGGATGGATCTGTTGTTCCGTGTGTCACAAATGGGCACACAATTTGTGTGCAGGTGTAGAAGAAGACGACGATGAAGCAGTATTCTTCTGCGAACATTGTCAGCAAAATAATTAATACCCCGTTTTACCCTACCCGACGGGTAAAATGGGACAAATTTCAAATTTTAGTTTCTAGTTTTTAGTTTTTTTTATGACATATTTGTATTTTTTCATCAATAAAATGTATTTTAATAAATAGTTAACACTATAATGATGACGTAATTTCATTTCCAAAACTTTAGGTCTTCAACTTTTTGTCATAGACCCTCTTAAACGTTAAGCACCCCGTTTTGCCCGTCCGTCGCCTATAATGGATATTTTTGTAATGAAAATATAAAGCTTTTTCTAAAAAAGTAAATAAAAATAAAAAGTACAAAAAAATTCACTAAAAAGTATAAAAATTGCTTTTCAAAATAAGAACAAAGCTTCTTAAAAACGTCAATCTAAAAGTGTAGGGCTATTATATGCAGATATTAAATTGTGAAATTCATAGAACCACGGTTTTATATTGATGTTTTCAAGGAGCTTTGTTTGTTCTTATTTTGAAAAATTATATTTAACTTTTTAGTGCATTAATTGTACTTTTTAATTTTATTTGCATTTCAGAAAAAGCTTTTAATTATTTTCTATTATTTTTATAGATTCAGCCTAGGGATCTACAGATTTTAAATACGGGCGTGATTCATCCATTGGATATTCTTCAATAAGAAGGAGTTTCTAAAATGTAGAGCAATATTATATGGAAGATAGGTAGAGTTCGTTCAGAAGCTTAAGTCTCATACAATGCGCGAAACGGGCAAAATACATAAGAATAAATGTTAAATGAAAACATCAGCTTGGCGCGAAAATTTAAAAAATCTGACTTGAACATTATTTTCATTATAATTATAGAAAAGAAAAACTAATTATAGAAAAAATAAAATGATTACTATAGGAATGTAATTTATTGTAAAACTTTATTATTATAGTACAAGCAAATACTATTGTACAAGTAAAACAAATTATTTTTATTATAATAAAATAAAAACGAACAAGAAAGTGAGTAATCGCACATTGAAGTAAATTTTATTAGCCGAGTAATTAATTTTTTTTATTTTTATCTTTACAAGATGGGCTCACATTCTAAATTGAACTTTTCATCATCTTCTTCATCTTCCGAAGACAGATAATCTGAACTGTCACTTTCATCTTCGTAATTTACTCTAATAATGAGTTCATCTACATCATCCATAATATATTCCTTTTCTATATATTCTTTTTCTGTGGCTTCTACATGGCGACAAATATTTTGCCAATCTTCTATTGTGACTTTATTAAATTCTTCTTCAGTCAATCTTCGGACATCGTCCATTTTAAATGTGGTATTTCGTGCGGCAACACGATTCTTTACCAACGCCCAAATTTTCTCAATAGGGTTCAATTCTGGGTGATATATTGGTAACCGTAATACAACGTGGCCATGTTCGGCTAAAAGTTTATCGGCTACATAATTTTTATTACGTGGCTTGTGTAATTTAATTATATTATACAGATCCATTTTTGTATCTCTGATTTGCCATATTATATTTCTTTCTGATAACCATTGCTGCATAGCACCTTTTCTCCATGAAGACGTAGGGCATTTTAAAATACTAACGTTATGATACGAAGCGTTGTCAATAACCAAAACGCTATTTTTTTCTAGATTTGGAATTAATTTTTCATTTAACCATTTCAAATAATTTTTGTGATTCATGTCATCGTGATAATCTCCAGTTTTAAGGCCAGATTTAAATATTAATAAGGCCCTCGTAACAAAACCTCTTGCACCGCCAGCGTGAACAATAATTAATCGTTGTCCTTTAGACACTGGGGTCTTTAAACCGTTAGTACTTCCATCGTCCCAACATTTAGGAACGGTATGTGAACTATGGATGTAAGTTTCATCCGTATAAACAATATTTCTTCCTTCTTCTTTATATTTTATAAGGTTTCTTAAGAACATAACTCGTTTACCTCGAATATCACTTTTTTCAACAAGTATTTGCTTATTACATGGGGATTTTCTCCACCTAAAACCAATCCTATGTACTACAATTCGAAATGATGAAAGCGATCCAGAAAAGCCATGATCTTTTTTCATCGCTTCATACACAGTTTTCATTGTAGGTCGCCTTTTATGTATAGTCGCATAAGAATGAATTATACGCCTAATAACATCTTCTTCAAATTGGCTTGTTGTAGTTTTTGGGGATGGCATTTTAATAGTTTTCCTGGGAGTAGAAAACTTGGCTTGTTGAGGATTTTCAGCTCCTTCCTTCATTATTCTTATAACAGTTTTATAAGAAACTCCAGTTGCAGATGACACTTTTGCATACAAAATATTTCCTTTGCATTTTTCTTTATTCATAATATATTGAATGACATTATAAATTATTTTTCGTTCTTGACTATGAACTACTTTACGGTTATTCATATTAGTAATGAATTTTAACTGTAAAAAATATTGTTTGTTTAAAAAACGATGTTAAATTAATTTGTTTATGCATTACCTACCACAATAAAATAATAAACGTTTTCGTCAAATAGATGTAAAAAAAGATTTAGTGGTGCACACAGCAGTTTAACCTAAAAATAAAATTTTCGTTTAAAAACGATTTTAAATTAAAATGTTGTTTGTACTAACCTCAGTATAATAAAAATACTCAAATTGCGTTAAAAAAGGCTGATTGTTATTTAAATTATCAAATAATGTTAATATCATTTAATAATCAAAAGCACGAAAATAGCGAATCTGTCAAAGCAAAACGTCAACAAAGAACGATATTTTCAGGACTGTATTTATTTTGTTAAAACGAATTTTATCATTTCTGCGCACTATTGTATGGGACATGACCTCCTGAATGATCTCTACTTAATACATTTATCCATACAATAAAATCAATCTTTATTAAAATGTTACATAACACCTTCATCCACTCGTGTTTTCAATTTTATTCATCCAATTTAATCAATTTTACCTTGTAAATATAATTTATTTTTCTTATCATCTAAATTATTTTCACTTTTACTAATTTCCAATTATACTCCTATTATTTATTAACACGTCCAAGCTCAGGACATTCAGCAACAGTGACCCAAAATTGATAATTTAAAATTTAAAACTCTTTGGAAATTGAAAATACTCCACGCTATTCTGATCGTTTTCTATAAGGATTGCGTGCAATAATAATAACGCTTATGAAACTAATTTCTAAATTAAATAAAAAAACCTAACAAAAAAAATTAATTAAGTTTTTATAGAGCTTCTACATACATACATAAAGTAATTTAGTAACTTTTGTTTACTTTCAAGAGAGCATCGGGCATTTGGTCGATAATTGTTTAGTGTATTCGAAAACCATGAAACGGGAAAATCGAAGTTTAGAAAATTGTGTCGGATGTATTTCAAATGCGTTCTTAAAATTAACTTCAATTTTCGGATTTCCTCCGATAAACTCGACATGTGTTCACATACAAAATAAAGCTTTTACGCCCATCTACACTTTAAATAAAATGTCTGTCTTCTCAGCTGTACTTTTAATTTGTTTCTTCACTGTTAACATTTATATTTACATAAGAAATTCTATAAGTCTTATTAACGGAGGAGATCTTGTTTTTATTTCTATCACGATTATATTTTGTTGTGGAGGTATCTTAAAATATAAACAAAAAGTGGTGGAATTGAAAGGAATTGCAGCAATTATACAAAATTGTGATTATTATGAAATTCCAAATTTAATAACCAAAGAAGATTTAAAAATGAGCAAAAGATTTTATTTACTTAGTCTGGCTATGACTATTTTAACTCAAATCATCGCAATATACATTACATTAATGGATTCCGACCCATCAAATTATATTTATTTTTATTTAAAACTATTAACCCGTATTATTTATTGCTATATTAATCACATGATGGAATATCAAATGCTATTTAACGTTATGGCATACTATATGCTTTTTCAAAAGTGCCTTTTGCATTTCAATAATTTCTTGTCAACAAAAATTAAATTAATCCTTATAGGTAGATTAAATCACCAAGAAGTATGCACTGATTCAAAATTGGAAATTCTTCTGAAACGATTAAGGCGATTCTATGTGCAAATTTTTTTAAATTATCAAGAGTTTAACAACATTTTCGAATTCCAACTGATAATCTTGACTTTACTTTTCGTCTTTTGTGCAATTATAAGCCACTATTTACTAGTTGCTTTGATTAAAAATTTTGAACTTATTACGCTCATATTCATCATAAACTTTTATTTGTGTATTTGTGCAGTTACAGCAACTTTCGTCGTAATCACGCGAATATCAGATATGGTACGTATTATTTTATTGTCTTTTGTAATAGTCTTCTGCAAACGCAGCGTTTCATGATTATAAACCTTGAGAGACGTTTCACTTCTTTTGTCAACTTAGAGAAACGGAAACTTTCGAACGACAACCGAACGTTTTGTTTTTAGTAGTCCTACAGAAATTTATGCAAACCAGGTTCCCACCTGGGATGATCAGTTACGGATAAATCGTGCATAAATAGGGTTTTCAGCAAAACATTTGCCCCGAGTTAGTTTGGTGCTGGCTTGGTTTGCACCGAATAAGGCTTGCGCCGAAACGGATAGCAACAAATAAGTCTTGAGAGGAACAGGCTTGCGCTAAACAGGGTTTGCACCTAATCTCTTGCGCCGAATTGTTCTATTCTTTTCAACGGCAACCCTTTAGCGGTGTAATTGTTTTATAATAATTGTTATTCTGTTAAATCAGTAATCTGCTAAATATAATACATTTTCAAAAATATGTCCAAAGAAGCCATTACTTTTACTTTTACAACCAGTTGCTAAACTTTCTAAAAATATTTTATTTAAACGTTATATTTATCAGAAGAAAATATACTCCTGCGGGGAGTTGCACTTGCAGATTGGTTATCGCTGAATCCATACAACCTTTGGGTTTCTGTTGCATAAACTAGATGAACTATTTAATTAAAAAATTTTGAATTAAATTTTCTCAGCACTTCAAAGAACAGGTGCTTGCTTTTTTTTTGCTATAAAAACTGAAACCTTCCCTTAAGATAATAAAAAAAATATTTAAGTTTGTTACTCCACCAAAGCCGAAAGCAAATTCAGAGATTGGATGCCTCGTAACTTTACAGGGTATAAAACTAAATTAATAATTTCATTTTACTTATTATTTTAGTTGTATATTAAATAAAAAATTTAATATATTCAATATGCTTTTAGCTCTAATTCAGTAATATTTGTTTACTTCCGGAGCATTAGGTATTTAGACGACGCGACGTTAGTTTAGTTAAATGTGAGAAAGCCATGAAAAAAGAAAACCGAATTTTAGAAAATTGTGTCGGATGTATTTCCAAATCGTTTTTAAAATTATGTTCGATATTCGGATTTCCCCCAATAAACTCTAAATGTGTTCATGTGCACAATAAAGCCTTTACGCCCATCTACACTTTAAATATAAAATTTGTAATTTCAGCTATGCTTATTAGTATTTACTTTGCATTTAACTGTTATATTTGTCTAAAAACATCACCAGATATTATGGAAAGAGGAGAACTTATTTTCATATTTGTCGCAATTTTATCTTGTTCTATCGGTGTCGTAGGATACAAACAGAAGATTGTAGAATTGAAAGGAATTGCAGCAATTATACAAAACTGTAATTATTATGGAATATCAAACTTAATTAATGAAGATGATCTTAAATTGAGTAAAATATTTTATGCATTCGCTCTTCTTATAACCGCTTTATCTGAACTCTTCTTAATTTATTTTACATTCATGGATTCCGATCCATCAAATTATGTTTTTTTTTATTTAAAACTTTCAAATCGAATTATTTATTGCTATATTAACAGTGTAATGCATTATCAAATACTATTTAATGTTCTGGGCTACTACAAACTTTTTCAAAAATGTCTTTTTCAAATAAATAAGTTTTTACTGGCAAAATTTTCATCAAATCGTCAAGAAAAAGTTTCGACTGACTTAAAATTAGAAATTTATTTGAAACGATTAAGGCGATTATACGAGCAAATTATTTTAAACTATAAATACTTCAATACATTTTTTGAATTACCACTTACAATTATGACTTTACTTATAATCTTTAGTGCAATTATTTGCCATTATTTAGTGGTAGCTGTAATTAAAGACTTTCAAACTGTAATGTTTCTGTACGTCATAAATTATTATCTGTGCATGTCTGTAGTTGTAACAACTTTCATGATCATCGAGCGATTGTCAAATATGGTGAGTATTAATTATTTAATTTCTTGTTCAAGACTCGTTCAACCAACAACAAAAATTGACTCATCAAATGTGTAAAAATGGTGTTTCGCGATCGATTATAGAAAGGTGAACGAATAACCAATTGATCAGATATTTCCAAATCCCAATATTACAGACTTCTATATCTGTCGCGCGAAATTGCATTAATAAATATGGCGGGCCTAATATAACTTTTGACGATTTTGACGTCATTAAAATGGCGATTAATAAGTAAAATTTGGTTACGTTATTTTACAAACACCAGATACTTTAGTGGAAATTATATTGGTGTATTGGCACAATGTGTATCACTTGTTGAGGCTCGTGTCGTCATGACCTGATTTCAATCACGTGAATTTTGCAAATAAATTACATTTCATTAATTTTTTACATGCTGGCAATACAGAATTTTGAAAAATCACTCAAATATTCTGATTATAGGTAAATGCCATTTTGAGGTGAATTTGAATTTTATGCAAATTTTCCATTATAAACTTTTTTTATCGACAATCCACATCGACTTAATTTCAAAATTTCTCCTCTTAATTTTATCTAAAAATACTCTATTAATCTCTAAATATCATTAATCAACAAAGCATTCTACTTAAATCAAAAACTTTATTCACATAAGTAAACAAAGCAAAATAAATACTTAAATAGAGACTTCCGTAAAAGCATCCGTCCACTTCGATGGACTTGGAGAAAGCAACTTATTGTTCATTTTCGTACCAACTTAAAATTTGTTAGCGCGAACAAACAAATTCAAATATTTACAATATTTACACAAATTCATTTACAAAACTAAATTTTATCTAAAAATATTCTATTTCCATCCAAATATCATTAATTAATAAAGAATCCTACTCACTCAATCAAAAACTTTATTCACTAAATACACAAATTAATTTCACAATTGAGAAGCAAAATAATTATTTAAACGGAGACTTCCGAAAAAGCATCCGTCCATTTCGACGGTCTTGGCAAAAAGCACTTTATTGTTCATTTTCGTACCAACTTAAAATTTGTTGGTGCGAACAAACTAATTCAAATATTTACATTTTTTATACAAATTAATTACAAAACCAGTTTAAAATTTTCGCCTTGATCGTTGTTTAAAAATGCCAAATTTGTGCAGTGCGCGCGCTCCCCGAACTTATGGGGGTGAAATTGCTAGCCGCGATATGTGACCAATTACCAGTTACGTTTCTTCCATGAAAGGTTCGAGTTGTAAAACTAACCAATCCGAATGAAAATTTATGTGAAATGTTAAATGTTAAATACAAAGTTATTGTATCCATTTTAGAATTAAATAATTGAAAAGGCAAAAGGCAAGCAAAAGGCAAAGTGTAAAATTTGCGACAATGCACATTACATTCAAAATTGCGAGGAGTTTTTAAAGCTCTCTCCAAATGAGCGATCTGAAAAAGCAATGAGCAAAAAGCTTTGTTTAAATTGTTTAAAGTGTGTAACGTGTGTCGAAGAAGTGCTTGTAAAAAATGCTCTGCAAAGCATCACACACTTCTACACTTTGAAGTCCAACTTGCTAAAGCGCAAACAAGCGATAATACGGTTGCAACGGCTGTAAATAACGTTACTTTAACGGCATATACGTCTTGCGCTTATGTATTACTATCCACTGTATTGCTTCAAGTTTCAGACAAAAACAAGGTTGTATATACTATTCGGGCCTTACTCGATTCCGGGTCTGAAGCAAGTTATATAACCGAAAAATTATGTAAACAATTAGAATTAGAAACTGAAAGTATTGATTTAACGATTTTAGGATTTAACAATAGTAGTTCTAACGTAAATTTAAGATGTGAATTGCAAGTAGAATCTATACACAGTAAGTTTGCTACCAATATATCGTGTTTTATCTTACCGAAGATAACGGAAAGTCTACCGAGCACGCAATTCAAAGGGTCAGATTTCGATATACCGAAACATTTAAAATTGGCGGATCTTACTTTTTACAAGTCCAATGAAATCGATATTGTCACAAGTGGAAATGTATAATCTATAAATTAATGTAATGAAATAGATTTCCACTTGAAGCTCCCTCGTATAAAAAGTTGACAATGTATTGTAATAATAATTAATAAATATTATGGAAGGGGAAGCATCAAGCCATAGATACATCAAGCGGTGCAATGGAATAATTAGTTAGTGAGTGGGAAGTCGTAAGTCGGGAGTGATTAAGTGGACGTCATAAGGTCAAGGATGTAGCCGCTTGATGGTTCCACCCGCCAAGGGTGTAAATGTAGAGTAAGTTATAGATTTAAGTATGTAAATAGTTCTTAGTATTAATTCATATTTTCATACAATAAATAGTTTATTTTGATACACCTGTGCTTACAATTAAATCAATACCAAATTACCCTAGTCAATTTAGCTCTAAACCCCTGAACTACACAACCCCAGTCACGAGTACCAAAATATACGTGACAATATGCTAATTGGGGGTGACTTATTTTGGAGCGTTATTTGCATTGGGCAAATTGCATTAGGGGTCAATAAACCAGTTTTGCAAAAAACCAAATTTGGCTGGATCGTGTCGGGACCCGTTGGCAAAAATACAAAAAAAACGACTATTTGTAATTTCAATCAAAATTGCACGGTGCAAGAGCAATTATGTAAATTTTGGGAAATGGAGGAGTGTTCATCAGTAAAACCTCTCTCTCAAGACGAGATAGCTTGCGAAAAACATTTTTGTGAAAACACAAGACGCGCTGCGGATGGAAGGTTTATCGTTGCTCTACCATTGAAAGAAAGAGTCGATAAGTTGGGCGAGTCCTCAAGCGTGCGGAACAACGGTTTTTATCTTTAGAACAAAAATTAGAGAAAAAGCCTGAATTTAAAAAGCTTTATGTCGACTTTATGAACGAATACGAGTTGTTAGGGCATATGAGAAAGGTAAAAAACCTCAATGAAAATAAAATCGCGTATCATTTGCCTCATCATGGAGTGCTCCGCGAAAGCAGCCTTACGACAAAATTAAGAGTTGTTTTCGACGCTTCAGCGCCGACTGATACAGGCGTCTCGTTAAATAATTTGCAGTTGGCTGGTCCAACTATACAAAACGATCTCATTGCAATATTGTTAAGGTTTAGACAGCATCCTTTCGAGGTGTCTGGCGATATAGCCAAGATGTATCGTCAAGTTGAAATAAAGTCAGAACAGCAACATCTTCAGCGCATTTTATGGCGAAAGTCTCCCGATGATCCCATCGAAGTATATGAATTACTGACGGTTACATACGGAACTACAGCTGCGTCTTTTCTCGCCATAAAATGTCTCTTTCAACTAGCTGAAGAAAACAGAGAAGTACAGCCTGAGCTGGCAAAAATTATTGAATCCGATTTCTATGTAGACGATCTATTAACCGGTGGCAATACAATTGAAGAAGCTGCTCTTATAGCGAAGGGAGTTGCAGACATTTTACTTCAAGGTTGTTTTAATTTGCTTAAATTCTATTCTAATAAACGCGAAGTGTTAAAATATGTAAAAGATAGCAATACGTCCTCAAAAACAGTAGAATTCGGTAAGAACGAAAACGCAAAAACTTTAGGTTTGATTTGGTGCCCAAATACAGATAATTTAAAATATGACATTTGTGAAATTCCAGTAAACAACAGGTTTACAAAACGCTCAATGTTGTCGGGAATAGCGCAAGTTTTCGATCCTTTAGGTCTCGTAAGTCTATGCGTGATAAATGTAAAAATTTTGCTACAGCAACTGTGGCTTGAAAAATTGTCTTGGAATGAGGCATTGCCATCCAATATTCACACGTCATGGTCGGAGTTCCGCAGAGAGCTACCATGTTTGAACTCGTTAACAATAAAACGACACGTCATATGTCATGATCCAGTTCGCATTGAAATGCATGGGTTTTCTGATGCGTCCGAGCGCGCATACGGAGCGTGCGTATTTATAAAATCAGTTGACAAAAACGGAGATGCTAGTGTTGATTTAATATGCGCAAAAACAAAGGTCGCGCCTCTAAAAACCATAACATTGCCGCGTTTGGAATTATCAGCTGCTCTAGTTTTAGCAAGGCTTGCAAAGAAAGTAACAGATTCGTTAAGGATAAGAATCGATCTGCGAATATTCTGGACAGATTCGACAATTGTTCTCGGTTGGCTCAAATCCACGCCAAATAAACTTAAAACTTTTGTAAGCCATCGTGTCGCAGAAACACAAGATTTAACATGTTTCGACACATGGAGATACGTCCCAAGCGCTGATAATCCAGCGGATATACTTTCTAAAGGAGCAAAACCAAGAGAAATAACAGATTTAAGTCACATTGGCTTAAAAAGGATGAATCAGAATGGCCTTTCAACAACCAATTCAAAGGTGAGGAAGTGCCAGAAACGAAAAAAATTATTCAAACCTTTGTCGCTACGCCAATTCCGAGTTTTCCCTTTGAACGGTTTTCTAAGTTAGAAAAGCTAAAGCGCGTTACAGCTTGGTTATTTCTGTTTAAAACCAACTGCAAACTGTCAAGGGACGATCGGCATCGTGGAAATCTTACCCTAATTGAGGTGAATGACGCCTTTAAATGCTTGATAAAAATAGCCCAACGCGAATCATTTCCAGACGAAACAAGTACAATTTCAAAATCCAAAGAAATTCAGCGTAAAAGCCGACCTTTAAGCCTAAATCCATTTTTTGACAATGAAGGTATAGTTCGAGTTGGGGGGGCAAATTCAAAGTTCAAGTTTTGCTACTGATAAAAAACATCCAATGTTATTATGTTCAAAGCATCATTTGACAAGGTTAATATTTGAAAATGAGCATTTAAAACTTTTGCATTCCGGTCCTCAACTTACATTAGCTTCGATCCGCGAAAAATTTTGGCCTATTTTAGGGAGAAACTTAGCACAAATGGTTGTGCGTCAATGTTTAGTTTGCTTTCGACACAACCCAAAGGGTGTTCAACCCATAATGGGTTCATTACCTGAATCGCGACTCACACCCGGTCCTGTATTTAATATAACCGGAGTCGATTATGCTGGTCCTTGGGTCGTTGGGCAAAATTAAGTAAGTGTTACGTGGAACTTTTTGTATGTTTTGCAGTAAAAGCAGTTCACTTAGAACTTATAACCGATTTGACAAAAGACTCGTTTATTTTGGCATTAAAACGTTTTGTTGCTCGTAGAGGAAAGCCACTTCAGATATTTTCCGACAATGGCACCAATTTTGTGGCCGCTAATTCAGAGTTACAAAATTTCATACACAATTTTAGGGATCAATTAAGTAATGAATTTTCTCGTGAAAATATTGATTGGAAGTTCATTCCACCAAGTTCACCCCATTTTGGGGGATTATGGGAAGCTGGGGTGAAGTTCTGTAAGCACCACTTAAAAAGAGTGTTAGGCGATGCACATTTAACCTTTGAAGAATTTTATAGTTTGTTGGTTCAAATTGAAGCAGTGCTAAATTCCAGACCTCTTTTTCCAATGTCTTCCGATCCCAATGACCTTGTTCCTTTGACTCCAGGTCACTTTTTAGTTGGAAGGGCACTCACATCGATGCCCGAAGCGGATGTTAAAAACATCAATACTGGACGACTCTCCAGATTACAACACATCCAACAAATGCAGCAGCATTTTTGGATAAGATGGCAACGAGAATATGTGTCCGAGCTTCAACAGCGGTTGCGGTGGAAGACAACCAAGGGCGAGCTTCAACTAGGCGCCATGGTATTGGTGAAAGAAGACAATGCTCCCCCTCTACGATGGAGGTTAGGTAGAATTGTACGGCTCATTCCAGGGTTGGATGGAGTAAATAGGATCGCCGTTATAAATACCCAAGGTGGTGAAATACGACGGTCGTTCGCCAAAATTTGCAAATTGCCAGCTGCAGAAGAAGGTTCAAGTGATCTTGGAATAAGCTCTCCGGGGCATGTTTGAAAATGCAAAATTTGTGCAGTGCGCGCGCTCCTCGAACTTATGGGGGTGAAATTGCTAGCCGCGATATGTGACCAGTTACCAGTTACGTTTCTTCCATGAAAGGTTCGAGTTGTAAAACTAACCAATCCGAATGAAAATTTATGTGAAATGTTAAATGTTAAATAAAGTTATTGTATCCATTTTAGAATTAAATAATTTAAAAGGCAAGCTTTTTTTAATTTAACAGAAAGTCTGACGACAGTACAGAGCAAGTGTTTCAATTAATTACAATCGTCTTCTTCAATACATTTCTCCAAATTTTAGAAATAATTATTTAATTTTTGGCTTTTAGGGCCAAATTATATTTATTCTAGTTATATCGTATAACAGAATTAATGTTTTTAAAAACATTACACCATTACAAGTGGTTTCGAGCTTTAACTTTATCTTATTTACCTACTTACATTTATTCTTATAGCATGTTTAAGGTATATAACGTTTTTACAGGTTTCTGAAATAAGTAATATTATTTGGTAACTTTTGTTTATTTCCAATAGAGTATTAAGCATTTGGTTTATGATTGTTTAGTGTATTGAAAAACCATGAAAAGAGAAAATCGAATTTTAGAAAATTGTGTCGGATGTATTTCTAATTCATTTTTAAAATTAAGTTCAATTTTCGGATTTCCTCCAATAAACTCAACATGTGTTCACATACAAAGTAAAGCTTTTACGCCCATCTACACTTTAAATAAAAAGTTTGTGTTTTCAGCTATGTTTTTAATTTTTTATGTGGCTGTTAACATTTATATTTACCTAAAAAATTCTCTAAGTATAATTGATGGAGCAGAACTTGTCTTTATTTTTGTGACGATTTTATGTTGTTCTACCGGTGTCTTAAAATATAAAGAAAAAGTAGTGGAATTGAAAGGAATTGCAGCAATTATAAAAAACTCTAATTATTATGGAATACCAAACTTAATAAGTAAAGAAGATATAAAAATAAGCCAAAAATTTTATTTTTTCAGTCTTGCTATGACCTTTTTAACTGAAATCTTCATAATTTATTTTACATTAACGGCTTACGAATCAAATTATATTTTATTTTATTTGAAACTCTCAATCCGTGTTATTTGTTGCTATATTAGTAATATAATGAATTATCAAGTTCTATTTAATGTTATGGCTTATTATACGCTCTTTCAAAAGTGTCTTTTGCAATTAAATAATTTTTTATTATCAAAAATGAAATTAATATCAAAAGGAGGACTAAACCATCAAAAAGAGGTATATACTGATGTAAAATTAGAAATTTATTTGAAACGCTTAAGGCGATTATACATGCAAATTTTTTTAAATTATAAACAGTTTAATACATTTTTTGAGTTCCCCATTATAGTTTTGACGTTGCTTTCCATCTTTTGTGCAATTTTATGCCATTATTTAATAGTTGTTATGATTAACGACTTTGAACTTTTTACGCTCATATTCGTAATAAACTTTTATTTGTGTATGTCGGCAGTAGTAACAACTTTCATCTTAATCACTCACTTATCAAATATGGTAAGTAATTTTTTTTTAATTACCATATAATGTAGCATTTAGCAAACGCAGCATTGCATGCTTATATATCATGAGTAACGATTTACTACTCTCAGCTCTGTTAGAGAGCCGCAATTTTATTTGACCCGTTGAGGGCAGAAATATATCTGAAGAGATTCGTAGAAATCGGAGACTCCTGAATGCTATCCGATGCTACATATCAGTTTTCTTGCGGAGGTAAATTACAATGGTTTCTAAATGAACCGCTTAATAGTTCATAAATAAGATAAATAAATTTAAATATACTATAAGATTCTTAACTTGTGAAATATAATAAATTAAAATTTCAATATCACAAGTAACCTTTGCGGAAAGCTTAAAAATAAAATTAATTTTTAATAATGTTTAATCCTCTTCTTTCGAAGACTGAGCCGAAGTCACAAGTCACAATACTTTATTAACACTTTATTTTTAAAAATTCACTTCGTATCGACGAAATTTACGAAAGGTACTGATAAAAATATATAAAATTCAAACACAAGTTTAAATATTTTTACTTATAGAAATAACGAATAATTAAAACTAGATTAATCAAATTTGATGTTAAACAACGATTATACTTTATTCCAGCAAATTAATTCATTTTGTGAACTAGTTTTCACCTGATCGTCTTTCTCAGGACTTCCAAAGACCATCCAAATTTTAGAAATAATTAATTAATTATTTTTCGGACTAAAGAAGATCTGCATCTAAGTTGAAACTAGTTAGTTGAATAATGGAAAGACTTTTGAAGTTTTTCTTATTATTTGACCCAGATACCCACGATTTTTCAAATTTCAAAAATTCCAGGCCAAGTAACATTTTTAATCTGACAGACATCTGCTAGATTTCTTGCAGGGAAATCTCGCAGGGCTCTGTTCCTGTGATAGGATTGTAATAGGGCTCTGTCATATAATATGAGAAAGAGGAAATGGACCCTGTAAACGCTCTCTAGCAAGTATATTGTAACAGAGATTTTCGAGACCTACCAGGGTACCTGCACAGAAACCTGTAACAAAGATCTGCCAGGCCTATCTGTAAGAGACCTTACAGGTTTCCCTGTAAGATACCTGATACCTGTTAGATGTTAGATATTGATTTTATAAAATTTAAGTAAGTTTTTCGGATTCAATTCAAAATCATTTATTAAAGTGGCACTTTACCACATAGAAAAGTCACTTTACTATATAGTAATGTCACTGTCAATAAACAACCTACACAAGTACCTACTATGAAATATTTTGAATTAGCAATAACTCAAAAACGGCACTAGATATTGCACAAAATCCGAAAAAATAGTATAAACAAACCTTGTAAGTAAAGCATTTTTACTAAACTCATTAGCTTTTAAGTTACTCGCTCGCTGCGCTCGCTCGTACTCAAAGGCTAAATTCGTTTAGTAAAACTTTGCTTTACTAAACTTGTTGTTTAATATACTATTATTCATATGTTTTACGTTGTTAAATATTATATAATTTATTGTTGTTGTTAAACAATATGCAGCTGTAGGTCTAACTCAAGTTTTTCATTCGTCAAGACCAAAGGCTGACTCGGAGGTCAAACTTAAAAAAAAATTACTAATTTTATATTAAAATTGGTCATTACATTACCTATATTTATTATTTTAGTTTTATGTGCATGTACAGAAAGCTTTTAGTAATAATTCAGTAATACTTATTTGCTTCCACAAAAAGTAATGGGCAATTTGACGATGTTAGTTCAGTTAGATGTGAGAAAACCATGAAAAGAAACAATTCAATTTTAAACAATTGTGTCGGATGTATTTCCAAATCTTTCTTAAAATTAAGTTCAATATTCGGATTTCTCCCAATAAACTTAAAATGTGTTCATGTACAAAGTAAAGCTTTTACGCCCATCTACACTTTAAATAAAAAATTTGTATTGTCAGCGGTGCTTATAATTATTTACTCTGTTGTTAACTTTTATATTTGCTTGAAAAATTCACCAAATATCATGGAAGGAGGAGAACTGATGTTTAGTTTTGTGTCAGTTTTATTTTGTTCTCTTGGTATCCTAAAATACAAACAAAAGGTTGTGGAATTTAAAGGAATTGCAGCAATTATACAAAACTGTAATTATTATGGAATACCTAATTTAATAAACGAAGAAGATTTTAAGCTGAGTAAAAAAATTTATGCATTTAACCTTCTTATGATTGTTTTAGCTGAACTCTTCATAATTTGTTTTACATTCATAGATTCTGATCCGTCAAATTATATATCGTTTTATGTGAAACTTTCAAATCGAATTATTTATTGCTATATTAACAGCGTCATGGATTATCAATTTCTAGTCAATATTATGGCATATTACAAACTTTTTGAAAAGTGTCTTTTACAAATAAATAATTTTTTACTAAACAAATTAAAATTGAAAAAAGTTCGGACTGACTTAAAATTAGAAATTTATTTGAAACGACTAAGGCGACTATACGTGCAAATTTTTTTTAATTATAAATACTTTAATACCTTTTTGGAACTCCCAGTTACAATTTTGACTTTACTTCTAGTCTGCAGTGCAATTATTTGCCATTATTTGGTGGTTGCTGTAATTAAAGACTTTCGAACTGTAATGTTTATGTACGTCATAAATTATTATATGCTTATATCTTCAGTTTTAATAAGTTTCATGGTAATCGAGCGATTATCAAATATGGTAAGTATTTATTTTCTAATTGCTTAACATATATAGAAGGGTTTATCATATTACAATGATTCATAAAAAAGCTCAAAAACTCCTACTATAGAAAACTTAGGCACCGACGGAATATATTCTAAAAAATAGAAAATATAAATAATATAATTTTCTTTAATTTCCTGCATGAAATGATTAATTTTTTTAATGTTTGTAAGAGAAAATTATTGCGCTATAAAGGCCTGTAAGCCTAACATTTATTCATGGATTTCCTTCACCTAGCTCCTAATGCATTTAATACATACATATATCGAAAAAATCCAAGGGTAGAGGATATTTCGCGGTGCATGTACTCAACTTAAATAGTTGCAGCACTAGTTTTAATGAGCGGGGCAGCTCCACGACTGTTACCCATGCTAGTGTGCTAGATGAATGTTTTTTAATGATTGTAAGGATTCAAGCATCCTGTCTTTTATCATCCGTATTTTTTTAGTTCAAACCGTTTCAGGGATGATTTTAATAATTGAAGCGACTTGGACGGACGGTTTAGTTGCACAATCACCCAGAAAAATTGAAAAAGTTGAAAAAGTCACCCCCGAACCCTTCCAGGAGGGGTGAAACGTCTTTTCTAAATGTGCTTGCATCGCCCTTATTTGGCGTCGGATTTTGATTTTCTCAAAAGTTTTGAAATCGTCGTGACGGTGGCTTTCCCTTAGTTGAAAAAAAGGTTAGAAATTTTTGACTTTTGAACTATAGTTTTCGCTTCGAAAGTTTTAAAACTTCTTTTAACCGCGCCGCAGCTAATCGGTATCGGACGGAAAAATGGAAAAAACTGTTGGAAAGAAAAAGTTAAAGTTAAAAAAGTTAAAAGTTAAGCTGTTTTATTATTCTACAATTTGCTTTTGGAAGTTTTGTACCCTTCCAAAAATAACCCTTAAAAAAATTACTACCTACCGAAAAAGGAATAACTTGTTCATTTGAGTATCGAAGATATTCGGGTGAATATTACAAATTGACTTATAAATAAGGCCGAATATTTTTGATTATCTAACATTTTCTAAAAAAAGCCAAATAAAGGCTCAAATGAGCAAGTTCTGATATTACAAAAACTTAGTTTTACAATCTTGCAGTATTAACTGTAAATCATAGCACTATTTGTCGATTAAAAACAAAAATTTGCATTGTATTGCATGTTAATGTCATTTAATTGGAAAAATAGTGCTATTTGTAGTTGGCGAATACGGGCATAAGCAAAATTAATTTAAAAATAACAAAAAAAAATTTGAAAATTTGAAAATTCGCATTTTACGGGTTTATTGTTTAATATACAAAAAAAGTCAATCATATCAATATTATAGGAAATTTCCATGCGCTTACTTAACTTTTTTGATATCAAAAATCGGCTAATAAATAAGGTCGCTACGGCCGAATTAAAGAAATTTCAAATTTTGACTTATTTACGCCCGTAGAGCTTAAACTGCTGAAATATTCGAAAATGTTTTGCGACCATCGTGAGGTCCTTGCGGATGGCTAAACTTTTGTTCCTTACGAATTTTTTCAAACACGATTCCTTACACCAACTAAGCGACGAAATGTCGAATGACGAAGAATTTCGTTTCAAATCCTTGCCATTTTTGCTGTAAACCAAAAATTTAAGATTTAACGATGAAGGGGCGGTTTTTTGGAAAAATGTCAAATCCATTTTTAGTTTCCTTTTCACGAATATTATCGACGTGAAAATAAAAAAAATTGAATTTTGAAAATTTAAGAAAAATCGTTTGACACCAAAGCGGGCGGACGCCTCGAAAAAAACTTGGCGGTTATTGTCAATGGCCGAGATACATGTGCGCAATTGTCGATAACAATTTAACGTTTAAAATTTTAACTTTTTCCTTCTTTGTTAGCGTGGGACTCAAATAAAAGTAAAATTTGCGTATATTTTTGAAATTTGATTCCTCGCAACAAAATTTTTCGGCAAATTCAAAATAAATTTATAAAAAAAATTTGAACCAAAATCCTTCCAAGTATCGAGTGCATTCGTTTATGTCGTTAAATTTGAAAATTTTCGAAAAAAAATTTTTCAGCAGAGACCTTTAAAATTCTTTTTCAAAATTTCGATTTAGTTTTGCGGCCTTACCGCTATAGATGGGAAAAAATAGTAATATATCAATATTGTGGCAATACAAATTACCCACTAGATCCCGCTTTGAAATTGAAAATCGGTTAACAAATATAGCCGCAAAGACGGAAATAAGAAAATTGCAAATTTGGACTGTTTTACGCCGTTTGCGCGTAAACTGTGGAAATATTTGAAAATGTTTTAAGACCATCGATTGGGCCTTACCAATGGCTTTATTAATTTTCTTTATGAATTTTTTTAAAAGCGCTTTCTTACATCTGCTAAACGACAATATGTCTAGACACGAAAATTTTCGTTTTTAAAATCCTGGCCTTTTTTGCAGTAAACCAAAAGTGTCAGTTTTAACAGTTGAAGGACGGTTTTTTCGAAAAAGGCCAAACGAACTTTTCGTTTTATTTTCGCGAATATTATTGATGTGAAAATTGAAAAACTTAAATTTTTAAAATTTAAAAAAAATCGTCAGAATAAATATGGTAAAAATTTTAACAATTATTTTTATAAAAGCTATCTGGAAGCAGATTCAAATAAAAACAATAAAAAGCAAAAAATTTGGTAACGGAAACCGGTTCTCTTGCGGTTTTCTTGCAGGACCCATCGAAGTAGTAACCGCGCCCGACATTGTCTGACTGATCGGATAAGAACGAATTTAGAACTAAAATTAAATTAATTTATTCAAATTTTATTTTCTAAATTGTTTGGTCATTTGGTGCTAACAAACAGTGCCGTTCGGTCCTACATATGTAATTCATCTTACGAACAAGAACCGATACTACTATTAATGTAAATTTTAAATATCTTGACAATAGATATTTTATAGAAAATTTAAACATTTTTAATGCTCAAAATATTATTCTATATTAATTTCGTATCAACATAAAACCGAACATTTAATTTATGCCACATAAATTAAAACGAACTTATTTTATATCACTTCCGCAATTTTCAACAAATTTTCACCGTTTTCAGGTGGCCTCCAAGTTCAGTTAAGCTGTATGTTTATTCCACACTTCCAGACATTTGGTTGCGTGGTTCAACCTGTGCGATTGATGCTATTTATTTTCATGCCCCCACCACACACACTGATTTTTTTTTGAGTCCATTACAATACCATCCCTTATACATGCGTTAATACCTATGGAATAGGTTTTTGAAAAATGCAATCGCAAGTCTGCCCATCTTCACAGGTCCAAAAAAGCAATCTTTTACTTCGCCTACGCCTGCAAGAAAGTACAAATCGAAACACTCGGATCGTCCGACACTCCACGCCTCTCTCAACACCTTCTTTCCCCCCTCACCATACTCCATTTGCCCCCTCCCTTTCCGGCCACCGGTTCCAAACTACAACCGAGACCAATGTTATCGAGGCCGCAGGACTCGTGCCTCGCAGAGATAGCCAAAGAAATCGACCGTTTAATTTAAATTAAATTATATCTTTTAAATTATTTGATTTATTATCGACACTTTTAATGTTTAAATATAATAATCAAGAGGCTAATATGTTTCGCCGGCTCGGTTCGGTACGATCGCTCCTCATGCACTACTAGAGGATTACCAACTACAGATTTGCAGCCTAAAGGCCGATTTCTATTGGCTAGTTTACTATAAAATTTGACTTATTCTTAGACAAGCTAGGATAATAGTCTAAGTATATTATAAAAGATTCTGATGTTACAAAATAAAACGCTGCGTAAGCATTCCAAGCAAATAAAACACACTTTACTTCTAAATTAAGAAGAAGAAGAAGAAATAATATATAGAGCATTATAAAGAAAGAAAACAATGAACAAAAACTATCATTAACAATAAAAACTACAACAAATCTTGCATTGATTATTATAGACTAATAAGTTAATACACTGGAACTCGATTGATGTACAACTGGATTCGTTGGAAACTCGATTAAAGTGTCTACAACTTGATTGATGTGCAATTTGATTAGTTGGAAACATGATTGATGTACAACTCGATTGATATGGAGCTTGACTTCTTTATTTTTTCGCCACCACGCGGACGCGATGTTTTAATGCAAGCAAACTCCAAGTGCTTTAGTGGAACTTACGTATCTGACGTCGACAAATGATATCAGTCTCGAGCTGAAATTTTTGGAAAATTCCATTTTACATGTACATACCATTGTCCATGAGTAATCGTCAAATTTTCTATGAATGCTTTTAACTTTAGCTTAAATACTCTGGCGACTAAAACAAGATGATCTGAAGTAAATTCACCTCATCTTAAATAGTCTATTATCTCTTGTCACTTTGGAATGTATGGAATATTTGGAATTTGCAGTGAATGAAATGAAAAGGTTAGGTGGACCATATTTTCCAAAAATGGACATTGCATCTTGAAGTCTTTGCCGATGTTTCTCGGAGAGCGATCAAAACACAAAGAAAGAATAACCGACAAACGGTTAATCCTCGATACAACTCATTACTTACTTTGTTGGTATTGGTTGTAGTTCAAATTATTGGCATCTACTTGCAAATATGAGTATCCAGTGGTGATGATCGGATTAAAATCATTTTTAACTGCTGTTGGCTCAACTTTAAATTGTATTATGCTGAATGTATTACGGGATTGCAGATTGTCGTCGCAGAGCCAACTGGATTGCCACTCTGATTCTCTATACGGATAAAGAATGCCATCCCAAAGGTATGGTGTAAAAACTACACCGGTCCAGTATCAAGCGAGAAACCGCTGTTCAAATCCTAGTCACGTTGCATACACTGCTGTGATCGAATGCCCAAAATATAACTACCCCATTGATTAAATTCCCAAGTAAGTCATCTTAGCTTCAGCCAAGTGATCATCTAAGCATTGCATAGTGGCACTTGAAGAAAATAAAGAATGCCATATAAGCTTACACTGTCCAAATTTGAACTGAGAATATTGATACGAATGACCTCTTGAGCAACATTTCAATTTCATTGGATGTTGGAGTGTTGTAACGTCTTTGATCAGACCGAGTATCGGGCCTCAACACCATATTGCCGACCGGAACCACTCGTTCTTCTAGTTGAACTCAGGCACGCTTTTGTTGTTCAATTTTTTTCCTGAGAGAATACAAAGCTGCGATACGATAGTTGATGCGGAAAAAACTATCAATTTCTTCAATTACTTCAGGCAGACAACATCGGTTCTCTTGCTGATTTACTTCTTCGTTAACCGCTGTCGTAATCTCCATTACTTACAGTTGTGCAAACTTTCTCGGTTGATTTTCAGGTGGATATAGATGAGAGTTGCTGCGATACGTCATTGAAACTATCTCTGCCCCTCCATGGAAGCGAAGGAAATATGAGAACTATAAGAGCGGATGTTCTGATGAAAGTTCTGGTAGTAACGATTTTCTGAATCTGAAAGCATAGAGTGAAAAATTGCAGGGTACAATAATGAAGTCAGGAAAGCTTGACTTATTCTTTAGCCGTCAACTGGCTGTTTCTTAGCGAAATTTTTGTAACCGCCAAACTGCCAGATGAAGTTTATTACTTCACAATCATGGCGAGCAATATAAGATTTATCAAATGTCGATGCTCTAACTTAAAACCGAATTACCTTATTTTGTTGTCTATGTTCTTGCTGTTATAGGCTGGCTAGAGATTGTCTGTTATCAGCTCGCCGCACCTTAGAACGTTGGCTGTTTGTCTTGCTCCAAGTTGTTTTGCTGTGTAATTATTTCTTGTACAGGCTTTTCTCTCACGATTAAATACCTCCTTTATAGTCGAATTTATCCGTTAATCCGTTCCACTTCCACTTGACAATTCACTTGGCTTTTTATAATATTAAAATGCTATTGAAACACTTTCAGAAATAGAAGGGCGTTTATTTCTTTCCTTATATATATTTTTCATTTTCTTATAACCGTGAAATAGGGCCTTATATCGCATTACGAATATTTTTATTTATTTATCTATTTTTAAAATATTTTTAATCCTAACCTCTCAAGTGGTCATTAATATCTTTTTTGTTCTTTCAATAATAATTTTCTAATTAAAGCGATTCACTTTACTTTTAAAATTTTATTATTTTAACATTTTGTCTAGTTTTGTTAAAAATTATATTTTATAAACACTACCACAAATTTACTTGAAATGTTTATTTTACGTTCATTTTCTACTTTACAAATAAACAATAGATGTATATTATTAATTACATTACTGTCAGTAATTTTAATAATTATTTTAGTAAATTAAATTAAAATAATTTGAAAGAATTAGTAGGAGTGGGAGTGTAATTCATTAAAATAATAATTTGTAGGGATATTACAATATCTACTAAATTTGTTTATTCACTTAAAGGAAAACTTAATGTTCTTTGTGTAAATTTCCAATACTTGTGTTTACATAATTTAAAAAGAACTCAATGATAAAATAGTTCCAAAAAAATATGGAAAATTGTGTGGGATGTGCATTTGGTCAGTTTTTAAAATTGAGTGCAATTTTGGGATTTCCTCCAATAATTTCTCAATGCGCGCATACAGAGAATAAAGCTTTTTCACCCGATTTCAGTTTAAACAAACTTTTTGTTGCCACATCGGTGACGATAATTTTATTTTTTGCTTTTAACTTTTACATTTGTTTACCGAATTTGTCAAATTCAATAGTTGGTGCAGAACTGACTTTTACTCTGGCTTCAATTTGCTGCTGCGTAACAGGTTTATTAAAGCATAAGAAATGGTTACTGGAATTAAAAGGAATTGCAAGAATTATACAAAATTGCAATGAATACGGAATATCCCATTTTATAAGCAAAAGTTTAATAAAAACGTGGAAGAAGATTTATTTGGCGAATCTCCTGTTGTTGAATTTGATTTTAATATTTGCGACGTATTTCACTATCGTCGAAGATGAACCAAATCGAGTCCTTTTTATAGTGAAATTCGCTAACAGGCTAATGTATTGCTACATCGGCAACGTTATAGTCTACAAATTTTTACTCAACATGATCATCTACTATATAGTTTACCAAAAATGTTTAGAACAAGTCAAGAAAGTGTTATTAACAAAAATAAATGCAACACCAGAAGAATTTCAACTGTTGAATATTAACATTGATTTGAAACGACTTCAAATCCTTTACTTGCAAATTTGTATAACTTTTCGACAATACAACAGCTGTGTAGGAGGATTGGTTATACCTTTGATTTTTCTTTTTGTTTTGAGTGCAATAATTAGCAACTGTTTGCTGATAGCTTTATTCTATAACTTTGATAAGTTAGCTTTTGTGTTTGTTGGTCATTTTTATTTATGCATTATTGGAATTGCAATTCTTTTAATCGCGTATGAACAGTTATTGTATGTGGTGAGTATAAAATTTTGTTATTTTTTAAAATTAATTTTTTTTAAAATTATTTTCTTTATTGGAAGTTGCCAATTGCGCCCTATTCCAAAAATTTATCCGATTCTTACAAATTTGGAATGGCTAAATTTCATTTTTTTATTCTATAGAATATATTGCTGGCCGGAGCCTGGTAGATACCTGCCAGGCACCTGGCAGGGACTTGTTAAAAGCTTATTTTTCCGTGCCTGTACATTGCTTGCGGCATTAGTTAACTTGAAATATGACCTACAGGATGAAGCAAACATTGAGGGTCTTCCTAGGTTTTCAAAAAGATATCTAAAGTTTTAGTAAGGACTTTCAAGGCACTAGTGGCTTTCCAATAAATGAAAGTGTCTAATACACCACGGTTTTGATTAAACAATGGTAAAGTGTTTATTTGAAGCAAGTATAATGCTATTCAATAAATTACCTAATTTGTTTTCGATACATATAATTTTAGTCCATCTGTTTGTCTAATTTTAGAAATAATCATTATTATTGTGAGTTTACGAAATTAATGGAACAGTAAAGTGGATCATTAAAAAATTCATTTTATGAAATTATATATTCATTGGAAAAATACACTTAGTACTTAACTATTTAGTTGAAAGAAAAATGGTCAAGTGTGTAGGATGTGCAACAAAATCGGTTTTAAACTTAGCTGGTTCTTTGGGATTTCCACCCCTCAATGTAAAATGTATTCATCAAGAACATAAATCTTTTACCCTTGTGTGTACTTTCAACAAAAAATTATTTTTTCTATCAGCGATTGCAATTTTGTACCAAATTATTAACATTTATGTTATTCTCAGCGAGAATTCGAATACACTAGTGAAAATTGAAATTGTATTTCTGTTATGTTCCATTGTGTACTACTTGACCGGGGTGTTAAAATTTAATGAAAGATTATTGCAATTTAAAGGACTTTTAGCTATTGTACAGAATTGCAAATATTGTGGAATTTCAAACTTATTACCCTATAAAATCGGCAAAATTGACAGGTTTATTTATTTAAATTTTGTTCTTGCAGTTTTCAGCCTTTTCAATGGCTTATTTATGACATTTTATGATACGGATGTCAGAAGCTATTTTTATTTTATGTTTAAAACTTTATATAGAACAGTGTATAGCTATGTCGGAAACACCATTGCTGTTTACTTTATATTAAACCTCCAATTATATTGCTTCGTGTTGAAAAAATGTCTTGAAAAAATTAAAACGTTGCTAATATACAAACTTAATATGAACATCGAATTCCATTCTGGCCATACAATTTTTCAAATTTACTTTATGCGCTTGAACAAACTATATTTGGCAAATTTTTTTACATTTCAACAATTGAACAAATTTACTCTATTTATAATTACTCCATATTTTATTTGTTTTACTGTATATTCAACAGTTGCAATATATTTAGCAATTACTTTAAATAATACTTTTTACTATACTAGATTTTTACTTGTTTTGAATTCCTCCATGAGTGTTCTGCTATTAATTGTGACATTGGTTCTAAGCGAAAGGATTTCAAATGTGGTAAGTATTATTACTATTATCATAAAATATATATGTCCCATCAATAGCTTCAAAGAGAATTGTTGATTTGTCTAGTTCTCTCAAAATTTTATTTTTAATCTACAGTTATTTCTGTAAGAATATTTTGGGAAATTACTCTTCAATGCAGGGGAGTGTGCCATCGATGCATTTGTTTATTACTTGTATGAGGCAGCATGTTACTAAGACTTAAAACGCTACTATTAAATAATATACTTATATTAACCAAGTAATTAATAATAAATTAAACAATTTGAAATTTTGTTTTTTTCATATTAATAATAAATAATATTGACAAACAATATTTACATTTATTGAATTTTTATTGACTCTTAAAATTATTAAACCATTAAACTATTACGAAAACCTCCTAACAAAATTGCTTGTGGTAAATTGAAAAACACTTTGTTTGGTATTTTATCGAGTTGTGCAAATATTAAAGGCAAAGTCATGATAAATTGTGCGGGATCCGTATTAAAACGGTTTTTAAAATGAACTGCATATTTAGGGTTTCCCCCCCGTTACTATACAATGTGTTCATAAAAAGTTGCATGCAGCAACTCTTTGTTTACTTATGAGTTGTTATCTTGGGGTGGTTGGATTGATCGTGCATTTGTGTGTAATGCAGCGATTATCAAATGTGGTAAGTTATTTTTGTAATGTAAATTACTTGCACAGCATAATTTTTATTTAATCAAAACAAAAACATCATTCCTTTTTACATTTTTGTTTGTCTAATTTATTACCAGGAAAGCTATTTTGACCTAGCCCGTTATAGTATCACTTTAGTTGAGTGGAGGTAAAGAGTCAAATTATGGAAAATTGTGTGGGATGTGCAATTAACCCATTTCTAAAACTAAATTTGTTTTGTGGATTACTTCCAATAACCTCAAAATGCGTGCATACAAACAACAAAATTTTTGCACCTCAGTTCACTCTAAATAAAAAATATTTCTGTCTGTCGATTGTAGTAATATTGTATTTAATATATAATTTTTTAAATGCTGTTACGCGGAAATTAGATTTTATGATTTCTATCGATATTATATACACTTTGACTTCGATTGTATGCTGTTCAACTGGCATTTTACAGTTTAACATAAAATTGAAAGAACTGAAAACAATCAGTGCAATTGTACAAAATCGCAAATATTATAAGATTACCACATTTATAAGCAAGGATGTTATACGCATGAGTCGTAAAATTGTTAAAATAAATATTATCTTAATCGGGATAACTTTTCCAAGCATACTCTATATTTCGACTTGGGATTTCGATACTTCAAATTATTTGAAATTTGTCGGAAAATTATTAAATCGATTTATTTATTGTTATATACATAGGTTATGTAGTTATTTTTCAATTTATTCTAAACATTTGATCCCGGCCAGTATACCGCCGCCACAAGACCGCGACTGGTAGACCACAAACCATTAGACCGCAAGACCATAATACCGCAAACCCATAATACCGCAACGCATTAGACCGCAAAACTTTAATACCGTGATCACTATAAAGCAAGTTAATTACCACGAGAGTTTTTATTCTCGGATTTATGTAAAGCGATTTTTGTTAGTACCTACTTAATATTATTATTTTATTATCATTCAGGTTTAAATTATGAAATTCAAATTTTATGGATTATTTTGTATTATAAATATTATTCGTTTAGTATATTATAGTTGGTGTGAATACAATGAGTTTTTCGTAATTGTTACTTTAAAACTTCTATTCGTTTAAATTCATTTCAAACAATAGTATAGGAATCCCTAATTTTCAGTTGTAAATTGTTAGGAATCCTTAAAAGTTTTTACTACAGAGCCTTTCACTACTAATTCTAAATACTTGTTCTCTTATTATAATCTTAAAATTGAACTTAAATACAAATGATTTGCATATAATATGTATTTGCGACAATTTTAATTTTATAAAAATGAATTTTAAAAAACACACTAAAGCTTTTGCGATAAGTCCAAATTGAATTTGTAAATAAATCATCGATTTACTTTAAAAATCACTTTATTCCCGGAAGTGAAATTATTAGATCTTCACATAATACTAAATATTTACTAGGATAGTGGGTTTATTTTCTTAATGTTATATATAACTTTGTATATAATATGTTATATAAAGAAGCCAACCCTTATTTTGATCTAAAATAAATTCATGTAATTGTTTAACAACATATTGTTAAGTAATTTTCTTTAATGTTATACTATGATATCTCAAGACGTTGAACTTACATCCACTCTAAGAAAACATAATAATAATTTATTGTAAAGTGCTAAATCGTAGTTTCTAATTTCAAATATGAAGAATCTTATAATCAGTTGAGTGTGAACTTTTGAGTAGTAACATTAAAATTAAATAAACGCAACTTCTCTTTATTAATTGGAGTTATTATTTCAAACACCTCTTCTCACACTTTTGGAACCAAAATTCGAAATTACAGTAATAATACAAAAGAATATAGATATATATACTGCAATCACTTCCTTCACCCCCTCGGCGACCAACCGAATTCCCAATCTCCGGCTCCGCATACGAATTGTGCCCGTCAGTGCAGCTCATAAATCCACCCAAACTGATAGCACCCACCATAAGCCAGGCGGGAAAACAAAGAATTCCTCTTCCCCATGGGGCCTTCAGAATTTTCCTCTACACGCTGGGAAACGATCAACCAGCTTTTATTTACTGTAGATGCCCAAAATGTTAATCTAGCTGTAGATAGTGCAGAAAGCGAGGGTCATAAGTTCCGAAGAAAAAGTAACAATAAAACAAAAAAATAATTTCTGCAAGAAGTGTGCAGCCAAGCGGCAGTTGCGACCAAACACCAAAAGGTCGCAGTAGGTCTCAATTATTATTCTTCGGAGAAACATAACTAAGAACAAGCAGTATACGCCAATTGTTGAACCAAAATAAGTAAATAAATTTAATTATAAAATTAAATATTAAACGTTGTTAATAATATTTAACGTTGGAAAATTTGCGAGCGAAGATAAATTATTATCGATAAATAAGCCGCAATAGGTTGGTTCCATATAAAATAATTTACCGTTGCGAATTCTTAAAAATAAAATACGGCAATTCGGAAGCAAATACGGGATTTCCAGTCAGCTCAAAACAACGGATCGAACGAGTAAAAGAACATCGGTAAAAATTAGGTGTCTCCCTACGAAGTTTCAATACAAAAAGTAAAAGAACTTATTCAAATTCGACGAGCACACGAAAAACCCTCTCACACTTACGAAAGTTTACATCAAAGTCCCGGAAATCGCGCTTAGGCGTTTTCAAAACGCAAACTCCAATCCCCCCCCCTAATCAGACTCTAGGCAGGGGCGCACTCAGCAATTAAACAAATTTCAAAAATTTGTTACAATACTTGGCGGCGGTATAGTGGCCGCGGTCAAATGTCCTAGACCGTGATTGTTAGCCCAGTATAATTAGCTGGAACGATTTTTTCTTTTAAACTCAGGAGAGGTTGTTTAGTAGTATAAATCTCGGTTTTCGGGAAAATCCCCCCATTGATATCAACTTGACAGTAAAAATGATAATAACAAAAGTTGTAGGAAATGTAATTCCCCAAAGGTTGATTTACATATTATATTACAGTTACCTTAGGATTATGATCGATATTTGTAGAGTTAGACTGCAGGGGTGGAAAACTTATTTTATATAAAAGTCATTAAAGTAACATAAATTTTATACTTAGAATTTTTTTTCAATTTTGTGGTGTAATAATTTAATCTTAAGGTTGCCGTCACGCCTATGCTAAATAAATGAATAACATGGTGTCATTGTATTTGCTTAGGAAGAAAAAGTACGAACTTTTAGAAACCAATTTTGGAACCATTTAAAAGCTAAAAGTTGGCTCTCGGACCCTAGCTAGTTTTTATTACGATCAGAAAACCGTAAATATTAAAAATTTTGCTGTTAAATTTACAATTTTTCGAACAGCAAAAGTAGCCATTTAATAATTTTTATAAACATTACTTTAATAAATAGAAGTATAAGAAGTAGCTGACATCCAGCACAAATGTTCCATCTAACTTGAAAAAAAAATTGGTAGCATTATATGCATTTTTGTAGAAACGTAAGCAAATACAAATTGATAGTACAATAGAAAAAGAACTCAAAATAAAAAATTTTAAGTAAATTTGTGGTTTTTAGTATGTATTTATGGTTAAATTCAAAAAATATAAGAATAATACAATACGTAGAAAATCAAAATTCAAAAAATTTAAAAAGGAGACAATTAACACATAACAGGTCTGGATTAAGAAAATTTGAAAAAATGAAAATTTCGTAATACGAAGTACAATATAACGTTATTTCATGGTTATTGCCATTCATCAGTTGTACGCATCGATTACGATTACATTGTAAAATAAGAAGAAAAAATTTTTCAAACTAAACAAAATTATCGACTAAATTGTACAAAATTGACTTACCATAACCTCCAAAGATTATCAAAACTGAACTTGTTACACGAGGTATGAATAATTTAAAAATGATTTGAACTAAGAAATTCGTTTACCTAGCACTGCTAGTTTGAAATCCGAAGGCACTGCCCTCTTAATATGATTTCTAAAAACTTGAAAAAATTCAAAATTCAAAAATTTACCACGTTTTTTAACCGTGAGGCGTAATGAATGGCAATAACCATGAAATAACGTTATATTGTACTTCGTATTACGAAATTTTCATTTTTTCAAATTTTCTTAATCCAGACCTGTTATGTGTTAATTGTCTCCTTTTTAAATTTTTTGAATTTTGATTTTCTACGTATTGTATTATTCTTATATTTTTTGAATTTAACCATAAATACATACTAAAAACCACAAATTTACTTAAAATTTTTTATTTTGAGTTCTTTTTCTAGTTTTACGCCTCACGGTTAAAAAACGTGGTAAATTTTTGAATTTTGAATTTTTTCAAAGTTTTTAGAAATCATATTAAGAGGGCAGTGCCTTCGGATTTCAAACTAGCAGTGCTAGGTAAACGAATTTCTTAGTTCAAATCATTTTTAAATTATTCATACCTCGTGTAACAAGTTCAGTTTTGATAATCTTTGGAGGTTATGGTAAGTCAATTTTGTACAATTTAGTCGATAATTTTGTTTAGTTTGAAAAATTTTTTCTTCTTATTTTACAATGTAATCGTAATCGATGCGTACAACTGATGAATGGCAATAACCATGAAATAACGTTATATTGTACTTCGTATTACGAAATTTTCATTTTTTCAAATTTTCTTAATCCAGACCTGTTATGTGTTAATTGTCTCCTTTTTAAATTTTTTGAATTTTGATTTTCTACGTATTGTATTATTCTTATATTTTTTGAATTTAACCATAAATACATACTAAAAACCACAAATTTACTTAAAATTTTTTATTTTGAGTTCTTTTTCTAGTTTTACGCCTCACGGTTAAAAAACGTGGTAAATTTTTGAATTTTGAATTTTTTCAAAGTTTTTAGAAATCATATTAAGAGGGCAGTGCCTTCGGATTTCAAACTAGCAGTGCTAGGTAAACGAATTTCTTAGTTCAAATCATTTTTAAATTATTCATACCTCGTGTAACAAGTTCAGTTTTGATAATCTTTGGAGGTTATGGTAAGTCAATTTTGTACAATTTAGTCGATAATTTTGTTTAGTTTGAAAAATTTTTTCTTCTTATTTTACAATGTAATCGTAATCGATGCGTACAACTGATGAAGGGCAATAACCATGAAATAACGTTATATTGTACTTCGTATTACGAAATTTTCATTTTTTCAAATTTTCTTAATCCAGACCTGTTATGTGTTAATTGTCTCCTTTTTAAATTTTTTGAATTTTGATTTTCTACGTATTGTATTATTCTTATATTTTTTGAATTTAACCATAAATACATACTAAAAACCACAAATTTACTTAAAATTTTTTATTTTGAGTTCTTTTTCTAGTTTTACGCCTCACGGTTAAAAAACGTGGTAAATTTTTGAATTTTGAATTTTTTCAAAGTTTTTAGAAATCATATTAAGAGGGCAGTGCCTTCGGATTTCAAACTAGCAGTGCTAGGTAAACGAATTTCTTAGTTCAAATCATTTTTAAATTATTCATACCTCGTGTAACAAGTTCAGTTTTGATAATCTTTGGAGGTTATGGTAAGTCAATTTTGTACAATTTAGTCGATAATTTTGTTTAGTTTGAAAAATTTTTTCTTCTTATTTTACAATGTAATCGTAATCGATGCGTACAACTGATGAATGGCAATAACCATGAAATAACGTTATATTGTACTTCGTATTACGAAATTTTCATTTTTTCAAATTTTCTTAATCCAGACCTGTTATGTGTTAATTGTCTCCTTTTTAAATTTTTTGAATTTTGATTTTCTACGTATTGTATTATTCTTATATTTTTTGAATTTAACCATAAATACATACTAAAAACCACAAATTTACTTAAAATTTTTTATTTTGAGTTCTTTTTCTAGTTTTACGCCTCACGGTTAAAAAACGTGGTAAATTTTTGAATTTTGAATTTTTTCAAAGTTTTTAGAAATCATATTAAGAGGGCAGTGCCTTCGGATTTCAAACTAGCAGTGCTAGGTAAACGAATTTCTTAGTTCAAATCATTTTTAAATTATTCATACCTCGTGTAACAAGTTCAGTTTTGATAATCTTTGGAGGTTATGGTAAGTCAATTTTGTACAATTTAGTCGATAATTTTGTTTAGTTTGAAAAATTTTTTCTTCTTATTTTACAATGTAATCGTAATCGATGCGTACAACTGATGAATGGCAATAACCATGAAATAACGTTATATTGTACTTCGTATTACGAAATTTTCATTTTTTCAAATTTTCTTAATCCAGACCTGTTATGTGTTAATTGTCTCCTTTTTAAATTTTTTGAATTTTGATTTTCTACGTATTGTATTATTCTTATATTTTTTGATAGTACAATATTTCTTGTTATGGCGAATCTACTTGAAATATTTGATAGAAATCTGCCGTATTAAAAGAAAAAAAATTAAATTTTATTGAATAATAGTTTGTCTATTTTCTCAGCAATGGCGCTGTGGGTTAAACGCTACCGGGGAGGTTTCAAACTTTGCTAAGTGCATAATAATAGAATGATGAAATACCTATGATGAGAGTAATTCTTATCATGTACTAGTAGGTAATATAAGGAACATAATATACGTGTGGGTAGACGGTCAGCATTTATCAAAGTACGTTATCAAAGGTCAACCGTATACTATTTTTATAATATTAAATACGCTATTATATAGGCCATACTAAATAATATAAAGGAGAAAATAAATTTTAATTCTTCTCTGAACTTGACGGCATTACTGAACTATTTTGATGTGAAAAAGCTCAATAGGCAATACATAAATATAAGCAATGTAAATTAAACTTTTTGAAGACATTTTTTGTCATACAAAAAAAATTCGCTTTTACAGCAATACTATTTAAACATTTTTTGTAGAAAGTTTTGTTGCTTTTATTATTATTTATGTACATTTTTCAATTCCATCGCACAGTTTTCGAGTTACAGTGATTTAGAAAAGACTCTGTAAAATGCAAAAAATATTTTCGTTTGTATCTCAGAAACGGCACAACAAACGAGAAAATTTAAGAAACATTTTTTCTTATAAATGTTATTCTCTAAATTTTTGTTCATATACATTTTTCAATTTCATCGCACTGTTTTCGAGATATATGTAAATGACGATATTTTTTGTGTTTCTCTTGTTTAAGTCTCGTTTAAGTTGCTGTCAGTTAAAAACGGGGCGACAAAATTGAAAAATGTATATATACAAAATTGAAGACAGTGAAATTTTTAACAAAAAATGTTTAAAAAGTTTTGCTGTAAAAGCGATTTTTACGTCAAAAAACCATTTCAAAGTGTGCAATTTGTATTGTTAACATAGGAGAGTTCAAATATTTTCGTTAATCACTGTATGTAGGTATATTTCACACAAAAATTTGAAAGAAAAAAATTATATAACATAAACAATTTTGTAGACAGTAAACTTATCAAACAATTTGTTGAAAATTTCATTGCCTTCGTATTGGTTTATAGTATATATTTTTTTATTCCGTCGCACCGTTTTCAAGTTACAGTGATTTAAAAAAGACTTTGTAAAATCAGTGGCGGTGCAAGAGTAGCTAGAGCCCGTAAGCAAATATAAAAAACGGGCCCCTAAAAAAAATAATGTATTAATTTTGAATTGCATATGTTATTTAAAAATATCCTTTTTGGGATTTACTACCCTTTATGGTCCCAAGCCCCTAAGCTTTGCTTATACATTCGCTTATTGATACACTGTTAAAAATGTATGGAAAACTACAATGAGTTTTATTGTAAAATTAACGTTGAAAATCTATGTAAATAAATAATTACGGTAACGTTCGTGTAAAATTAAAAAATTTGTGTAAAAATAATAGACCAATGTAAATTTACTGGTTTAGATAATGTAAAATTAATTTCTGTTCTGTAAATTTACAAAAATTTTGTGAAATCACAATGATATAACTAGTATTTTTACAGTTCCCATATGAGTACACACCTATACCTCAGAAGCATAACACTGTATGTCAAAAATTATGATTTTACAAAACAAGCTCAATTGTCTTAGAAAATGATTACTTTCATTATCAAATTAATGAAACTGTTAGCCAAGGGTTTTTTCTACTAAATCTCATAAGTATGATAATGTATGTACCTAGGTACTTATTTTCTAAGACAAATTGAGCTTGTTCTGTAAGCATGATTTTCCACATACAGATATTACTTGGGTATGTAAAATTACATCCTTATGTATATTTACATAGATTATCATAGGTCACAAAGTTGCCAATGATTTTCTATGTAAATTTACATAATTTTTTTTACAGTGTATCACCGTCACTGCAATGAGCCTGATTTAGTGGCCTAAGTGCGCGTAGGGACATCTCCTTGCCCTCCTACCTAAAATCCAAAATCCAGAAGAGTGCACTGAGGGTACCCCCCGGATTACACCAATTGTTTTGTGACTTAAATAATATGTTTAAAGGTTTAGAATCGGAAAAAACTGGTTTCCCTGCTAAGTCCAAAAGTAATTTTAATTTTACTCGTCAGGGAGTAAAAGTCTAAACATATCGATACCCCCTACGTAAACTATCGTATCTTCAAAATCTTAATTTTACAGAAGAGCATTTTAAAGTTTGTAATGTGTATGCTCTTAAGTGGAATGTGGAATGTAAGTCAATGTATTTTGTTGCAATTTAAAAAAGAATCGGTATAATTTTTGCAACTTTCGCTTTGGTAACATTAAGATTAGATATAGTAGAGTCAATTTCTGCAAAAAAGTAAAAATTGGGATTTTGTGGGTTACGATAGTTTACGTAGGAGGTGTCGATATTATTTAAGTCATAAAATAATGGTTTGGGGGGTATGGAATACCCTCCAGTGCACTCCTCTGAATTTTGGAGTTTAGGTAGAAGGGCAGGGAGATATCCCTACGCCAAAATTAGGTAGGCCTCCAAAAAGACAATGAATTAATTTTGAATTTCGGATATTATTTAAAAATCTCTTTTTTAGGATTTACTACCCTTTATTGTCCCGGGCCCCTAAGCATTGCTTACACTCGCTTATTGATATCACCGCCACTGTGTAAAATACAAACAAATTTTTCGTCTGTATCTCGGGAACGGTGCGACAAAATATAGAGAATGACATTTTTTTATAAAAAAAGTTGTTTATTAATTTTTCTCTTTCGTTGTACCGTTTCTGAGATACATACGAAAATATATTTTGCATTTTACAGAGTCTTTTTTAAATTACTGTAACTCGAAAACTGTGCAACGGAATAAAAAAGTGTACTATATAAACAAAAACGAAGGCAATGAAATTTGCAACAAAAAATGTTTAATGAGTATTGCTGTATTTTATATGATAAAAAAGACTTGAAAACCTGCAATTTACATTGTTAGCATAGGGGTGTCCGGATTTTATTATGAGCCACTGTAATTATTTGCTATATTGGATTTTTTCTGTTTTTGTTCTACTACTATTGAAGGAGGATCTCTTTATTTTAAATTCTTTTCTCTCCTATTTAAAATTATTTGGGGAGCTTACATTCTTTATAAAATTTAATTAATTTTGGTAACATTATCTAACAATCTAACCCAGTGGTTTTCAAAGTGGAGGGCTTGCGCCTCATGGAGGGCGCAGAGACCTGCAAAGGGAGGCGCGGGCCACTTGTGTAGTTGAAATAAAATTTTCATTTTATTTTTAACACGGTTGGAACTCAATACTTTCCCTAAACTCCCTTTCCTTGTTTTGAAAAATTGAAAAGTTTCGTCTTGTGGAAAAGTACTTTTTTTGAAGGGAGGTGCTGATAATTTTTTCTGGTAGAAGGGAGGCGTGACATAAATAAGTTTGGGAACCACTGATCTAACCAAATATTCAAATTCAGAATTTGAAAAAAATAATCGTGAGATCTATTTATAGCCCCTCTGTAATAATAACTCTGCTTGTATTTTTTTAGCTGATTACGCATACGTCCTTTCAAGGTAGTAATCACTGCTCTACGCTTTGATAAGAAATATGTTTCTTTTTCAATTATAAATTATTTACCTATAGTAAATTTTTATAATAAACATAATTTCTGTTTAAAAATATTTGATAAAATGGGTTCTCATTTATTAATTAATTTAATTCAATTCCATAAAATTGATTTTTAGAGATTGAATATTAAATAATTTGTTATAAAATATACGTTATGTAGCAAATTGTTTATAAATACGGCAGCACTCAAAAAATTATTATTTGCGAGTTTGTGAATCGGTAAAAAATGCATATCTTAGATGCATAATATTTAATATAGTATCAAAGTCGAGTTGTATCTAAATAGCATAATAATTGATGATTAATAGTTTCGCCTCTACTCACTACGTATCGCTACTTTACAAATGAATTTTTACGAACATCTACCGCCCACGGTCGTGACGGCCCCCTTAAAAGATATAGTGCTTCACTATGCAATTACAGGAAATCCTGTATAATATCTGAAAATATTAAAAGTTAAAATATTTCATTTTTTGACGAATATGTCTATAGAATCGGTAGCTTGATCAGAAATTTAATGAAAATATTATAACGAAATGTTTGTGTATGTATACATCCGATAATGTCAAAATAACATGAACATAGTACGTCTATAAAATCGGTAGCATGTTTCAAAAAATTAAAGCCTAGGCTTCGAGGCTATGTTTGGGTATATAGCCGTTAAGTTTAACGTGAATGTGTCGTCGAAGAATACGTGTATTTTTAACTAATATGATTGCCTCATTACCTAATGAAAGCAGCTACACCACATACAAACTCTTGGTTCGAAATAATTGCATTATCAAATAAGTCATAGCATTGTATGTAAGCGTCACTTACTCCATTTTGTACAACTAAACCTCCCGCCATTGTACCAAACAATAATCACCCCTAACCAAATCTATAATATTACCAACGTTTCCCACAATAATCAAAGTTTAACTTACCCATAAGCTACCCATATTAGTTAATTGAACACAATAATAATAACACCCATCATGTCACTTTTAAATAAATATAGAAAACCAACCATCAAATGTATAAAATCCACGAAGCATTAAAAAGAAAAACCAATTTACAATTACCAATAAGCAAATCCCTTCATTCCTGATTACTTAAACAAATAAGAATTTAAATGCATTAAACCAAGCCACCATTTTTAATTTGCGCGTTATCCACTTTACATAAATACCTCATGTTTCAATCAACTTTAGTTAATAATTATTATAATACATAAATACCCTTAATGGAGAATTTCAATTTAAGAGAAATACCTGATTTGTAGTTTTAAATTCGGTGCGAATTTATATTAATTATTTAAATATGAAATTACAGATATTTTGTTCAAACTTTGGATATACGTCAACACACTTCGAAGTCTCACAAGCTAAGGGCCGTTTTGAAGCTGCTTTCTTTTTATTTACCAACCCCCTCTTTGCTTAAATCTTACTTCTGTTACCCTTCCACAGATGGTGCTTTCAAAATACACAAATAATAGACTACACAGCCATTCAGTGCCGTGCTATGAATATTTAATAACCCGGTAAATTCAAATGTACACTGTGAATATTAAACAACTAATATAATTTTTTTCCCCAATTCATTGCTTTCCAAAACTCTTTGAATATTGACACTGGGTTTTCTTCTGAAAATGCACGACAATTAATTTTTGAAATTTTTTTATGGAAGTTTTACAATTGCAATTTATTATATTTCATAGTTTTTTTTTCTCTTGGAATGTCTTAACTAATTTATCGGTTATATGACGTTTTGCCCCCGCCGTTTAGCCCCCACCGTTTTGCCCTCGACCGTGTCGCCCCGACCTTTTAGCCCCCAACCGTTTTTAATTAATTCTTACGTAAAATGTGGAGGGGCACAATATTACGTACCTACACAGGGGAGGGAGGGCTAAAAAATTACAAGAATTGTCCTTACGTAAATAATGGAGGGGGGTGGCTAAAAAATTACAAAAATCGTCCTTACGTAAAGTCGAGTTTACGTAATGCGATTTTATGTTTTGAGTATTCAAATTTTTGACAATTTTATCTGACTTTCTTCCGGGATAGGTATTAAAATTTGTAATATTTTTATTTTAAGTATTAGGGTATATTGTATTAATGAGATTCTTTTGATTAATTTGACGCAGTAAGTTATCTCTTAATTTCACTTGATATCCATTAGATATCGCGATAAATTTAATTCTGTCTAATTCTGTTTTAAAATTTATTTTACTGAGAATAATTCTAGTTAAACGAATAAGAAAAATGTAAAAAGAAGGAATTTCATGTGTAAAAGTATGTTCAGAGTTGCTATGAATATATTTTTAATTTACAGTTATTGTCGTAAGAGTACTTTGGGATATTACTCTTTAATACAGGGGAGTGTAGCATCGATACACTTTTACTACTTGCTAATACTGCTTGTATTCTTTGTACGGAATGTTACTAATACCTAACACGCTACTATTAAAGTATACCTGTATTACCCAAGTAATTAATAAATTAAGTTGAGAAAATAGTTAAAGTAAAAGTTTGAAATCTTATTTTACTTTTATAAATAATAAATAATATTGACAAACAATATTTACATTTTTTTATCGAAGCTTTATTGACTCTTAAAATTATTAAACCATTAAACTATTAAAAAAACCACCTAACAAAATTGCTTGTATAGTAATTTGAAAAACAGCTTTTTTAGTATTTTATCGAGTTGTTCAATTGATAAAGGCAAAATCATGATAAATTGTGCGGGATGCGTATTAAAACGGTTTTTAAAATTAACTTCATGTTTAGGATTTCCCCCCGTTAGTATACAATGTGTTCATAAAAACGGAAAAGCTTTTGCCCCTATTTTTAAACTAAATAAAATTAATTTATTTATTTCGGGAATTATAATCTTGTTCCAAGTTTTAAGTATACATTATAGATTTATAAAAATATTTTCTACATTATATATATTAGAAATTACATTTATATCAAGTTCTATCACCTACTGCGTCGTTGGGTTGCTAAAATATAATCAAATTTTGTTAGAACTCAGAGGAATGTCACTAATCATTGAAAATTTGAAATATTACGGAATATCGGCCGTAATATCCGAAAAAACTTTAAAAATCACTAAAAAATATTATTTGTTCAATATTGCAGTTGGAGTTTGTTCAATATCCAATGCTCTTTTTTTTAATTTATTCGATAAAGAAATAAAAAATTATCCGTCTTTTTTATTTATGCTTCTTTATCGAACTATTTATTGTTACATGAATAATGTTTTTAGCTACCAATGTATGTTACACATTCTTTTTTACAATTTTATTTTCAAAAAAAGTTTTAAAAAAATTAAAATTTTATTACAACAAAAATTAAAATCCAAAGAATTAAACCAAACGAACGGGAATCAAAATAATAATTTAATATTAGAAATTTATCTCAAACGGTTAAACAGATTTTATTTAGCAGTTTTTTTATCGTTTCGGGAATTTAATGGATTTCTTGCGTTTATAATTACACCGTCTCTATTTGTTTTTGTTATCTGTCTAATATGTATTAACTATTTGTTTGTTCATATATTGGATTATTCTCATGCAGCAAATCTTTGCTTACTTATAAGTTGTTATCTTGGGGTAGTTGGATTGATCGTGCTTTTGGGTGTAATCCAGCGATTAGCCAATGTGGTAAGTTATTTTTTTTTTAATAAATTACTTGCACAGCATAATTTTTATTCAATCAGCTAAAACAAAAATATTTTTGTTTGTCCAATTTATTACCAAGAAAGCAATTTTGACCTAGCCTGCGATAATATCACTTTAGTTGAGTGGCGGGTAGACGGCAAAGCTATGGAAAATTGTATGGGATGTGCAATTAACCCATTTCTAAAACTAAGTTTGCTTTGTGGATTACTTCCAATAACCTCAAAATGCGTGCATACATACAACAAAATTTTTGCACCTGAATTTACTCTAAATAAAAAAATCTTCTGTCTGTCGATTGCAGTAATATTATATTTAATATACAATTTTTTCAATGCTGTTACGCGGAAATTAGATTTTATGATTTCTATCGATATAATATACACTTTGACTTCGATTGTATGCTTTTCAAGTGGGATTTTACAGTTTAACACAAAATTGAAGGAACTGAGAACAATCAGTGAAATTGTACAAAATCGCCAATATTATAAGATTTCCACATTTATAAGCAAGGATTATATACGCATGAGTCGTAAAATTCTCAAAGTAAATATCATCATAATCGGAATAAGTTTTCCAAACATACTATATGTTTCAACTTGGAATTTCGATCATTCAAATTATGTGAAATTTGCTGGAAGATTATTAAATCGATTTATTTATTGTTATGTAGGATACGTATTTATGTTTCAATTTATTCTAAACCTTACTATATATAACATACTTTTCGTAAAAGCATTTCAACAAATTAAAAACTTTTTGATATTTAAAATTGAAATAAAATCTAAAACAAAAATTGTTAATATTTCGAATAATAATAATTATTGTATTGCACTGGAGATCTACCTCAAGCGATTAACCAAATTATATTTGAAAATTTTAGCATCGTTTAGGCTGTACAATAAGTTTTTGGGACAACTTATAATATTTCAAGGAATATTTTTGGTTTTATCTGCCATTGTCAGCAATTACTTACTAGTTGATTTATTTCACAATTTCCGAAGTGAAATATGTGTATTTGTTGCAAATTTTTGGATATATTGCATTATTATAGTGGCTACAATATTTTTTATAAATGATCGAATATTAAATGTGGTAAGTACATTATAAGTTTAATTTATTACTGTGGTTTATATTGAATTCTTGATTATTAGTCCAGTCAAGGTAGGAGTAAAAATCGGTCAACCTGGAAATAATTAAGTTGAGCTATTTTTTGATTTAAATTTAAGAGAGGTTGTTTGGTAATGTAAATCTCGGTGTTCGGGAAAATCCCCCCTTTTGCGTTTGCTGCCATCTTGATTTGAAGGGTGATTTTCTTGTTTGTCAAATAACTCACCTATTTTCAACTTGAGAGTAAAAATAAAAATAGCGAAAGTTGTAAGTAAATGTAATTCTCCAAAGGTTGATCTATATTAGTTTTAGCCTAGGATCGAAATTTGTCTAGTTAGACTGCAAATTCTTTACGACTAGCACCCGCGCGGTCCAGGTTCAATTCCCGCAAGAGTAAATTTTTTTTTAGTTTTTGTTGATTTTTTTTTCAATTAATGTGTCAATTTACCTACAAAATGATTGAATTATAACGCTATTATTTTAAATTATTAAATAGATTTATAATATTCAGGAGTAATACCTGGCATACTCCATGGTAGGCATGCCTCTGCATTCATGCAGTTATAAAAAAGAAAAATTTAACAAGTAGGCGCTAATCAGTGATTGTTACGCTGTGCTTAAGAATACAGAGTGACACAAACATCATACCTGCATTATAATATCCGGTAAGTAATACAGGTAATATAATTTATTGCATGTACAGAACACAGTGACGATGATGACGAACTATAAACAAAAATATGCTGTAAATCTTTTTGTGATAATAAATTTTGTAATAAATAAAAAATTTCATAATTTAAAATAATAGCGTTATAATTCAATCATTTTGTAGGTAAATTGACACATTAATTGAAAAAAACAATCAAAAAAATTTTTTTTTTTAATTTACTCTTGCTGGAATTGAAACCTGGACTTCGCGAGTGCTAGTCGTAAAGCCTACCTTGGAACCTTCGATGTTACTTGTTAATCAATGCAACCGAGCAGCTATATGAATTTTCAAATTTTCAATTTTCAAAAACTTTTTATTTTTTGAGAAGTGGGTCCTACCGCTTGGCCTAGAGTTTGTTATTACGAAGTACTTTGCTCCCCCAATTAGGTTTTAAAATCTGTGACTCGCGCGTGGCGTCCCCTCTTAGTCAAGTCTCACGTGAAGTGACGCAATTTAGACAAGTGGTAAATAATTTTTTCATTATATGCTACTAGTAAATAATGAACATATTGATATTTTTCTATAGTTTAGCGACTATTTATAAGACAAATTTTATTAAAAAACGATTTTATATAACCAAGAGATTCTATTTAACCCTTTGGTGGGCGAATTTTTCTGACGTCTTTTTTAAAGTTTTTTTATTAAAAATACAACATATGAAGCCTTTTGAATTGATGTGTCATTTGTAGTTTTTGAAATTTTGAAAAAAAATTGAAATTTGTAATTTTCGTTTTTACTTTGTTAAGCAATAATGTAATAGAAATTATTTCTGTTTATTAATAAAAAAGTTGTAATATAATGTTTAACAAACAATAAATATCAGAAAAACCCTTATTATAAACATATAATGCAAAAAATTTCACTAAACTTAAATTCACTTTTTAATAATTAACACTAATATTGACACAAAATGTCAAATAAAATTTTTAAATCATAAAAATTACTATTCTTCTTTGTTTTATATATACAAATACCTTTAAATATTACTTCGTATATATATTATTCTAAAGGACAGACTAATAATAGGTGGTAAAATGTGGTCCCAAGAACTCGTTTTTAGGCAATTTTGGTGCTGGGAATACGTCTTCCCGCCGCCCACCAAAGGGTTAATAACATTTAAACTATTCAATACGTTTTTAAATAGATTAATTTCATTTTAAACATTTCTAAAAAATACTCGAATTAATTATGACAGGAGCGCTAGCGCCACCTCTTGTTAATTTGATAAACAAAAAAATTACAAGTTTATTGAATAATTTCAGTATTTTAAGACGAATAAATGCAAAACAATGCTTTTGAATAACTTCGGTGATTTCTATCCATTATTTAAAACAGTAAAAACTCAGTGAACGACTTTCAAAAACTAAATTTGTCAACAACTGTCAATACGACAAAACAAAACAAAACTGTCATTTGAAATAAATATTTTAAATATGAAATACTTTTTATCCAACACCTCTGTCATAATAATGCCGATTTTACATATCTTATGGGGTCTATAAAACACTAGTGACTTATGTAAATTATGAGTACACCTACTTTATACTAGTTTTCATAATTTAAATCTGAAATTTTAAAACGTCAAATATCAAAACTTTTAATTACATTTTAAACTATTATTACGAGATATTGGATAAAGCTTTGTATTACACACGTGTCTTAACAGCAAATAAGTTACTCAAGAAAAATTAGCCACTCGAGCAAGCTCTCGTGGCTAAACATTTGTTTCATAACTTATTTGCCTTATAAGACACTTGTATAATAAATAGCTATTATTAATAAGAATTTTTTAAAAATGGCAATAAATCTAGTAGCGGAAAAAATCGTATATAAACCACGGTTTTGAAGACCATTATAACTAGAGGGCGGATTTATATTTACTTACATGTTTTGTTTGATGTACCTACTATAGAAAGCTGAATTTTTGTATCTAAACGTTTGTTACTGAAAGAAGCCAAAATACGCAGTTTTATACCGCATATAACTTAATATTTTTGGTTTTTACCGCATATATATTTATTATCCATATATCGTTTATAATCGCATATATAATCCATATTTGACAATTTTCTTAACTATTTTTTATGTTAAAATTAAATTATAATTTAAAATTTAAATTTAAAATTTTTTTCCGAATTTTTTAACCAATGAAAAACAAGTGAGTATGCATTGCTTTAACACTTAACTGCCATGGGCGTCCATTGGGGGGGGGGGTAGGGGGATGCAAAGGGGGGGTAGCTGCCCTTCCCGGCTTTTGCTTAAATAAAGAAAATTAAAAATTTTTAGTGTTTTTAGTTTTTCTCTTTTTTTGAATTTTGCCCCTCCCTGAAAAAGTTCTTATGGACGCCCATGTTAACTGCCAACATAACCATTAACCATAGTATGTGTTAAGGGGACAAAATGAAACTATTGATGATATGAGCTCCGGAGATATAGCAGCAATGAAATATGCACCCGTTACAATCGTGTGATAGAGATTGTAGAGCGTTCCTTTTCTGCATACAATAATGTTCTTACCGATAAACGGCACAGTTTTACAAGTGAAAATTTAAATAAAATTTTAGTACTTGATTGTAATAAACTAGTAGACACTTAATGAATTAATTAATTTAGACTGAATTTGTGCATTTGTGTAACCGTATATTCATATTTTGGCTCTATTTTCTAATTTAACCGCATATAAAAAAGTTATTTGGGCTAATTTCAACCGCATAAAAAAAAATTATTTTGGTGTTTTTCACTGCATATAAATCCGCCCTCTAATTATAACTTACGCGCCTTATATTCCTCGGCGCTTAACACCTCGGAATATAATCTTGGCGCTAGGGCTATAATGGCTGTCTTCACAACCTTGGCCTATAATATACTATTTTAATTTTGTTAATTCTTGAATTATTTCATATTTGTTCATTAAATATCCAATTTATTCTATTTACAATTTTTCCACAATTTTCACTCAAATATGAAAAATCACAATTATTATATTAACATAATAGCATTTTTATTATTATTTTAACCAGGTGTCAACGTGAATTTTTACCCCTAGAAATTTTACCTTCCTGGGGTAAAATTCCACTAGGGAAATTTTACTCCCGGTATAATATCCCTAGCGAAATCTTACCCCCTTTAAAAATTCTTTAGGGGGTAAAATATCCCTAGTGAAATTTTACCCCCGTAAAATATTCCTAGCGCAATTTTACCGCCGGTAAAATATCCCCCGAGAAATTTTACCCCTGCAAAAATTCTTCAGGGGGTAAAAATTCCCTAGTGAAATTTATAGTGAAAATTAGACAAAAAAATTCAAATTTTATTGCGGAAAGAAAAACTGAAGTTGATCATTTTTCTGGAACTACCAATTACTACTTAGAAAACAGTCGAATAAGAAGTGATACAGTATGAGCAACAGAAGTTGAGCTATTTATTGGATCAGATTGGTATTCATCCACTTCTACAAATAATAATAAATTTTTCGGTTGGATACGTCTTCACAGTACACTATAATTTTTAAACGAACCCGATTACCAGAAGACAGCTTTGTATTTAAACCATAAAAATGAAAATCATTTTGAGGTCGTAGTTAATGTAAATAACTAGCCACAGATAAAGGATCACATGAAAAGACACAAAAAAGAGAGTTGATCTTCAATTGATATGAACAATTTTTTTTAATTTAAGTTTTTGCCTTGGTTTTTGATTCAGAATAATTTTTAACGTCGATGAAATTTTACTTTCTTGATAAATATACCTTAGTGAAAATTTACCCGGGGTAAAATATCACGAGGGTAAACATTCACAGTTACACCGGCATAGGTCTGGTGGGGTACAATATACCCCAACGCACTTTAAAACGTGTTAACGTCATTTAAAGTAATTAATATTTTCTTCAAATTTTGTGTATGTTCAAGTTGAACCTTATTAAGCATAAATACATTGAAAAGTCAGACGTAGGTCAGCTATTGTGCATGCTGTATTTATGATGACAGATTTTTTTATTTTAAATTTTAATTGCGTTTAGTACAAAGTAAGTCATTTCTTACATTTATTAGTTTTATATTAAATATTACAATTATGTATATGAGAAAGGCAGGATTGCCACACGGAATAGCCATTCCAAACGTGTTTCAGACTATACTTTCTATACGACTATTAAAATAATAAGCAGTATAAGTTTTGACCGTAATTAGAACTTGTAAAACTGAGAAAATTTTTTTGTGCGCGATTGATCTGAATTTTTGCACATGCTTTCCTACCGATAATTCACAGGGGAGGAGTTGCAGCGAGGGGGGAGAAGTTTTTGCTCAGTTTTTCGATATCTAACGCCGTTTTCGAGTTATTGCTATTCAAGTTTGAGTGGCGGAAACGCAGCAATAACTCAAGAACGGCGCTAGATATCAAGAAACTGAGCAAAAAATTGTCCCCCCTCGTACACACCCTTTGTGAATTATCGGTAGGAAAATATGTGCAAAAATTCAGATCGATCGCACGCAAAAAAGTTTACTCATTTGACAAACTTGATTTTTGTTTATAAAATTTGTGAATTAAAAACAAAGACAAATTGACATAGGTTAAATCAATAGTAAATCAAGAGGTTAAATTAAATGATAAATTTAAATTTATCTGTCTTTTATAATACGCGAGTAAATTTTTAACTGTCTTTTATAAATTGTAATCCAGGCACTTAAATATAATATTTGTTATTAATTTGACAGATGTGTAAATAAATTGAGTTCAAAAATTTGGTAATAGATGTCACTTCAAATAGTAGTCTATTCTTTGCTCTAATTGGTCTAATCTGTGCGAGAATAATTATTCTCGCACCGATATCGGTGTGAGAATAAAAAAAAGAAAGAATGTAGATATTCTGTATTTAAAAATAGAATCAGAATGCCCACATTCTATGATTGTCGTATAGAAAAAAATTACTTGGTTCAAATAAGTACCATTTGAATTAAGAAATTCTCTGTTTTCAATAGCCGCACGAAAATGTTTTCTTCTTGTAAGAAAAAAATATTTCAACTAAAAAAATATTCTTTCTGGAAGAAATCTGATGTTTTTAATACAAGCATATTTTATTGCGCGAAGAAATTATATTTTTAAATGAAATGAATAATTTCAAGAAAATATTTATTCTTTTTTAAGAAATCCATTTTTTCCGTTCAGGAAGAAATAAATAAGCGAGAAAAACTAAGGAATATAATGCTACAAACAAAAACAATAGAGAACAAACACAAATATGAATTGCAAAGAAAAGCATGCAAAGCATTACTTAGAGAGAAGAAAAGAAAATACATGATAGAGCATTTAGAGGGTATAGAAGAAAAATATAGAAACAAGGAAATTAGAAACTTCTACCAAGGTGTCAGAAAAGTAAAAAAAGGCTACCAATCAAAGACAATATTATGCCAGGACAAACAGGGAAACCTAGTAGGAGACCACGATAAAGTACTGAAAAGATGGGCAGAGTACTTTGAGGAACTTCTCAACAAACCAGTAGATAGAATGGAAGAACCGGAAGTATTTGAAAGCAATATAATAGAACCAAACGTAGAAAAACCAACAATAGAAGATATCCGAAGCATAATTAAAAGCCTGAAAAATAACAGAAGTGCCGGAGAAGGTTCTATACGGGCAGAAATGATAAAATATGGAGGTGAAAAGGTAGAAACTATGATACATGAACTAATCGAAGAAATCTGGGAAAAGGAAGAAATGCTCTAATATGCCCAATTCACAAAAAAGGAGACAAGACGGATTGCAATAACTATAGAGGTATAGCTTTGTTGAGTGTTACTTATAAAATATTATCAATATGCATTAAAAATATGCTAAACCAATACGCAGATACAATAATTGGGGAACACCAAAGTGGATTTCGTAAAGGTAGGTCAGTGACGGACTTAAATAATTTAAGATACCTAATAAACCAATAAGATTGGTACAAATGACACTCGATGAAACAACTAACAAAGTAAAAGTGAATGAAAAGCTATCAAGAAGGTTTAAGATCGAATGCGGCTTAGGACAGGGAGAGCCACTATCAGCGGTATTGTTTAATTTCGTACTTGAAAAAGCATTAAGAGACAGCAAAATTGGTGATAAGAACATAATATTTCGCAACCGACAACAATGTCTTGCCTTTGCGGATGACATGACAATTTTAACGCGAACGAAGCACGAGCTACAAGAAACAACAAAAAAGATATTAAATGCTGCACAAAAATTGGGTTTAGAGGTCAACGAAGAGAAAACAAAATATATGTTGTGGGACGACAAGCCCTTCGAACAGGGTGCATTTCTTCAAATACAACTAGAAGAGAATAGTACAGTTAAATTCGAAGAAGTTGAAACATTTACATATCTCGGAACTTTGGTGACGAGAGAAGTAGGAAGCAATGAAGAGATAAAAGCCAGAATTGTTTGCTGGGAACAAATGTGCGTTTGCCCTAAAATCGATACTGTCTGGTAAAATGTTTTCAAGGTCTGTCAAGCTTCGAGTATACAAGGCAATAATACGACCGGTAGTAACATATGCAAGTGAAGTTTGGACGTTGAGGAAGCAAGAGCAAGCAATGTTAAGTGTGTGGGAACGGAAGATATTTAGAAGAATATTTGGAGGAAAATACGTAGATGGAAGATGGTTAGGGCGAACAAACCAAGAAGTGTATGAGCTATATAATGAAGCTACCATTATCGGCGTGGTTAAATCGCAGCGTATACGATGGATGGGTCACTTGGTGCGAATGAGTGAGGAAAGAGTACCAAACAAGATATTAAAGATAAATCTGGGCGGAATGCGAAGAAGAAGAGGTAGACCAAGATCTAAATGAAAAGGAGAAGTACAGGAAGACTTGGATTACTTGCACATCAAGAAATGGATGGAAGAAGCTCGAAACCGAAAGAAATGGTCCAGTTTAGTCAAACAAGCCATGGGTCTACAAGGCTCGAAGTGCTATCATATATATATGTTACGGTCAATGATGACAATTCGGCCATTAACGTCAATAGCCGGACAATAACGTCAATGCCCAGCTTAGTTGGGCATTAACGTCATTGACCGGTCATTGACGTGAATGACCATGCATTTTGGGCGATGTTGATATTTAAAATTTCATATGTGGTTTTTACATTATTGTCCGGGCAATGACGTTAATGCCCAATACGGGGTGGGCAATGATGAAACTATTATTCTATAGATTCCATCTAAAAGTAATATATTAAACGTACCCTTGCAATTAATATTAGTTATTAAGGGATACTGAAAAGTTAATTTTGTTAGAAAATATTAGTGATACGACCAAAGAAAATGAGATTACTCTTAGACAAGCAGCAGCTCAAAGCAGTGTTTTAGGAGGCCAGGGTTACAAGCGTTGTCTTTGCGAGTGTGAATGTAAAAATAATAAATGTGCGTGTCGCGCAACAACAAATTCGCATTTTACTCTCGTACCAGAATAAAAATGATTAATTTAAAAAAATTTATGTTATTATTTATTAATTTATATTATTTTTGTTAATAGATAAGGATTAAGTATATTATAATACAATAAATACAACATATGTACGTAAATATCACTTGGGGGCCGTCCATTAATTACGTAAGGATTTAGGGGGAGGGGGGGAGATATCGGAAATCTTACGGACCCTTACGTGGGGGGAGGGGAGGGTACGATGTATTTCTTACGTAAGTATCGTAAAATACCGTTTTTAAATTAAATTTTTAAAATACCCCCTTGACCTTTTTTTTCGCTCTTCGCTGTTTTTCAGGACTTTTCTTTTTCCGGTTTTCACTGTTCTTTAGGTAAGCCCGCAAACTTTCTTTTTTTGTGTGCACTTTTTTGTCATGAAAATAATTTTAATAATCCTTACGTAAGATGTAACGGGGGGGGGGGGTGCCAAAATCTTACATGCCCTTATATAAGGGGGGGAGGGTGTCAAAAATTACAAAAGTCGTCCTTACGTAATTAATGGACAGTCCCTTGACAGTTAGATGTCAAATTTAAATCGCCATTTTGCTGTTCTTTATAGTGGTTTTTCCATTATATCATTATTGCCCAATCTATTTTGGCCATTAACGTTATTGACCGGCTAAAGACGTAAATATTACAATTAGATAAAAATATTTACATCATTGCCCACCGTTAACGGGCGTTGACGTCAATGGCCGGTCAATGACGTTAATGGCCAGCGTAAATGGGCATTGACGTCATTGTCCGGCCATTGACGTCAATGCCCAATTTACGTCATTGACCGTAACATATATATGAGAAAGAGCAAGTACGGTTATTACAGTTTTAAAAAGAGGTGGAAGAAGAGAATATGCCTGTTCAAGACTTAAATTCGAGTTCAGAAGTTGAAGAAGACTTGAAAAATTGATTTTAAATAACATTAAACATATATCCTTCTAAAATCAACACATAATTTTAATTCGTTTGCCTATTTTAACTCATACCCCACCAGACCGCTAATGTGACTAAAATCCACCAAACCTACGCCGGGTTAATATATCAAAAATTAAACACTTTAAACGAATTTGAAAAGAAAATAAAACAGAAAAAGCACAGCAGTAGATTGCTGTGATCGCTGGTTGAGTTACTGAGCGGAAATTCTGGGATCAAATCTCAGATGTGACAGAATTTCGGGATAATTAAAAATTTCTAATTAAAATTATGGTAGTTTTTTTATTTTTATAGCTATCCAAATATTCGGGAAAAAGGCCCAAAAGCGAAATGCAATTATTTCATTAGCTGTTTCCGCAAGGTTAGCCCCGCCCAAAGCAAGAATTTATGATATACAAGTGTTTTTTGGCACAAATTCCGAATTACGCTATTCCGTTCAAAATAACTTTTAATTTATACACATTGGTGCAACCGTTACGATTTTATTACATTTATATGTTTTTCATTATATTTCTATTTAATTTATTTAAATTAATGACACTGTCAATATTTACGTTTATCGCACTGTCATGGAGTAATAAAATTAATAAAAGCATTAACTTATTAAAATATCCTTCTAATAAAATTCCTTTAAGTACTTTAGTGAAGTGTTTGCTAAGATGATGTAGAATTATCACCGAGGATACAATCAAAGCAAAATTATGTTAAATTGTGTGGGATGTGTAGTAAAACCGCTTATAAAATTGACATCATATTTTGGACTTCCCCCAGTTAATGTACAGTGTGTTCATAAAAACGGAAAGGCTTTTGCTCCTATTTACACATTAAATAAAATATTAATGGTTATACCCCTAACTATAATTTTGCTTCAAGTTGTAAACATACATGATTCCATTCAATTATTGACAATAGTAAATTTTGTTGAAATTACATTTGTTTTTACTTCTATCGTGTTGTGTTTCATTGGTTTGCTAAAATACGATCAGTATTTATTAGAACTCAGAGGAATGTCATTAATCATAGAAAATTGCAACTACTATGGAATATCCTGTGTGATATCTGAGAAAACTTTAAAAATCGCCAAACAACTTTATTTTTTTAATGCTTCAGTTGGTATCTTAGGAGTACTTGGCGCTATCACTGTTAATTTATTTGACACACGAATAAAAAGTTACTTGGCTTTCGTATTTTTGCTTTTTAATCGGATTATTTATTGTTACATTTGCATTGTTTTGGGTTATCAATGCATATTTCACTTTTTGTTTTACAACTTCATTTTCAAAAAGTGTTTTCAGAAAATTAAAGATTTGTTATTAAAAAGATTAAAATACAAAGACTTAGAACAAATAAGCGACCTAGAAACATTTACCATGGAATCGACACATTCAACATTGGAAATATATCTGAAACGATCAAGCAGATTTTATTTGGCACTTATTCTAACGTTTCGGGAGTTCAATGGTTTTATGGCATTGATAAGCACATCATTTTTATTTAGTTTTATAATAAGCACCGTTAGTATTCACTTTTGGTTTGTTAAATTTGGCGATAATAGTTGTTTTGGAGATAATCTATTTATGTTCATAACTTGTTACGTTGGTGTTCTTGGATTACTCATGATTTTAGCAGTGACACAGCAATTAGCAAATGTGGTGAGTAATTTTTTTAATGTTTATGTAATATAGCCAACTATGCATTTTATTTTAAATTTGGAGTAATTTTTGGAAATTTCATTTTAATATAGGGGAGTGTAATATTAGATATAGTGTGCTTTTGTTTTTATTATTTACAAGTATTTCTAGAAAAAATTTCTAGAAAAAAACTGAAGATGGTAGAAACAGAAAAAAATAATAAGCTTGCAGTAAGCCAAGAGTAACGCAACGGGAAACCACTCCATTAATTAAATTCCCTAGTACGTCATCTTGGCTTCTGCCAAATGATTGCCTATGCACTGCATAGTGTACGGCACTCGAAAAAAGAAAACAAGCAAAACAACAATCGTTAATTCTATAAAAAGTTAAAGGAATAAAACACAGGACATAAAATAAACACAAAATGAATGAAGAACAGGGAAGGAAAATTAAAAAAGTACACAGAGAAAGTATAACTATAAATGGAACATTTTTGTCTATTTCATCTTGTAACTGTTTTATCGCTTCCTCTTGCTTTACGATCCTATCCTCCAGCCCTCCAATTTCCTTTTTCAATTCCTGTCTATCAAGTTTCCTTTCCTTAATTCTTGAAATTGTTTCCTGTTATCCGTAAAGCCAGCATTAACCCTGAATGGTATTGCACTTATCATCTCCTTCAGTTCTTCGATTTCGTATCCGTTTAACTTCTGCACTTGTATTTTTATCTCTTTTTTATCTTTTTTATCTAATTCCTTTGTCGTTTTTTTTTCGGAGGAATTCTAGACACCATCCTACTTCTATTAAATATTTCTCCACCACCCTCTCTTTACTCTCAGTTTCTTCTCTTCTTCTCTTGCTGTACTCTTCTGGTGATACGTCGATACGTTGTTCTGTATCTGTAAGTTCTGTCGCTTTGGTTCATAAAGCGCAATAAATTCCTTTAGCACCAATAAAAACCAAAAATTACAATAAAAAATAATATGTTAAATAATGTTTAATTTTGTATGCAACTTCTTTAAATTGATGATGGCGAGTTGGAACGCGGCGAGGATGGAAGTGAGGAAAATTCGTGAAGTCCCTCAAAAGGTGGTCCTTGCCTATTTTTCGGAACAAGCTTAAAATACGTTAAAAATATCATAAACCTGCAGTAACTGAACATCCCACAGAGAATCCCGAAAATGCATATAACTATCCCACCAACATCCATTGAATCAGAAAGAGCTTTTCTGCAGAAGCCCTTTTTATTCGCGATTTACCTTACCGTTGATGGCGCTCGTGACGCTACCAAATGTCAACAACATGGCTGATCTATTACGTACACTTGATGTTGTTTTGAGTTTGATTCTGTATTATTTTATCGTGAAGTCCCGGTGAAATGGTAATTCACAAAATAGAACACTAAATGAATGCAAACACTTGGTATATAAACAAAACTTTTTATATCAATTATACTTACGAGTATTAGATTAACTTAATATTTTAACTTGATATTTTGTATATCAAAACACATGAGAGTACGGACCTGCATCCCGTGAGTTTTGAATTATAAGGATTTTAGTGACTGGTAGCGAAGTTGGGGAGATAGAAGCGATATTCCAAAGGGTTAAGTTATAGCATGTTGGGCGTCGTGTTGGTGGCTCGGGGGCTGCACAAAGAGCAATCTTGTCGAAATCGAACATAGGAATTTTTGAGGTTAGTTTTGACTGTCACTTTGGTTAGAAGCACCATATAGTACCAACCAAAGAAGTGTGAAGGAACTGGTAATCGAAAAGGAGAGAAACCTCAATAACGTCTTTTGTAGTGCGAGTGTTTTCGAGGTGTTGAACGCTGTACGCATATAGGCCAAACTTAGCAGAACTTAGAAGTTGATTCAAATAATATATAGTTAGACGCAAGGTATGCAGAATAATTGCAGATAATTAAACAGGAGAACTTTAGAAAATACACTGGTGAAAAACCATTAGAACTCAAAATGATTTTGATACGAAACGAGCATGTTTGGGAGAAGGTCATGAACTCAGCGACGGATCAACCACGGATGAGAGTGGTTTCTATAACCAACTTTTTTCAATTAAAGTTTTAATTCTGTCCAGCTACTTTAGACTCATACATTAATGAGTGGGAGTAATAGCAGAAGTTAAACAGAAAACGTCGATAGCCAAGATTAAACACCAAATAAAGAAACGAATTGCAATAGAAGCTCTTAAGCACGAATCAGTCACAAAGAAATATGAAGATAAGTTAAAAACATAAATGAAAAAACGGAAGAAGGGTAGAATAACCGACTTGGATGGAATACAATATTAGACAGCATCACAGCAACTGCAAAGAAGGTGGTGGGAGGAGAAAAACGAAAGGGTAGTTTTAAAATAAATGCAAAGAAAAAAATAAAGAAAAGAAAACAGCAAGACACAAGTGGTTAGAGACGAATGAAGATCGAGACCTCAATAATTACAAAAAAAAAGAAAAGAAGCCGACAAATTATATAAACGGAAAAAGAACATGTGGATGGAAGCAAAATGAAAGAAGTAGAGGAAAGTAGGTTCAAACATAATGTGACGGGCTCAAATTGCCCGAAAGTCTAAAATTGATAGCGGAAAATGGCTATCAACTCAGACACACAGGATTGCCGCTGGCTCGAGTCGGCGAGGTCGTGGATCGCTGAAAACAAGGAAATCCTGGGTCCAAGTAAACGAGGTTCCTAAAAGAATCTTCAAGAATTGTCAAAATCGAGAGGACGCCACTCGAGCAAATGTCACTAAATCTTACCTTGAGTTGAGTTGAGCTCCAGATGGAATCTTCAACTAAATATGATTTTAGGCAGGTAGATTCAATAGAAAGATAAGTCAATGAAAAATTAATAAAGTTTAATGAAAGGCTAATTAATGACAAAAACAAATTATAAAAATATAGTTGGTGAATAATTTGCAAATGTACCACAAACGAAATCTTAAAAGTTGATTTCTTAAAATTTTGAAAGTTACTTAGGTCGGTTAAAATAATGCAAAAACCGGTAATCACAATTGCTGGGGATGGTTCCAACCAGCAAGGTCGCTGGATGACGTCACAACGGAAATTTTTGAGAAATTCAATACAAGGTGGACCGTTAATTGTTGGTAAAATCAAATTTCGAGGAATGTTAATTAAAAGAATCGTAGTCACTTACAGTTGTGTAGAGTAAGAGCGGATTAACGTTGAAAACTAAACAAGATGGATGCTGAACAACGTGGTTGAATGATGAAATCTGCAATCATCGCCTCACTGGGTACAAATGGTGGTAGCCAACAAGGTTTCTGGATGTTATTTCGAGTAGTCGACAAAGGTTGATATTGATTTTTCTGCGATTGAGTTTCAAATGGTTTTCCTTCAAATTTTCAAGTGAAATGCAATCGACCTGGGATTGCACAATGTTGGATAATATCTTGGAATTTGTGAATTAAATTTGCACCAAGTGCAGAATGGTTCTTGATCTGCCTAGACCATAAAGAACCCCAAACTTAAACGGCAACACTAAAATTTTCCAAGTTTTTCAACAAAAAGGAAACCATTTCCCATTCACAACCTTCGGAGTCCGCTGATCTTAAAGGACTGCTCGCTGCGGTCGATGCGCAGTTAATCGTCACAAGAGGGAAGGGGGTTTTGTAGGTAACTGCGTGTAATAATGAATTTGTAATTACTTAAAAAAATGGGCTTAATTATACTATTAACCGATAGAGGACATAAGAATGTTCTTTTACCAAATTTAAAGTGACAAAATTGAATTTAAATTAAATAAAATGGAATTAACAAAACTAAAAATTTCAAACGAAGGTTACAATAATATGAAAGCATTTTATGATCAAATTAAAAACAAAAGAAAAACACGATCGATCAAAACAAGGGAAATGAAACAAGGCAAAACAAGGCTGGTAAACAGTTGACAATTCGTCGCAAGAGTTAAAGCTGCTAGTAACCTCAAATTCAACGCAACAAAATTTAGTGGCGATCAAATCGTTTCATACGACGAATTCTCTACTGCGACAAATTATCACTGCGACGAATTGTCGCGTGCGAAGAATTGTCGCGTGAGCCGCATTGTCTCATGCGACGAAATGTCGCTTGCGACGATTTGCCGCGACGAATATTCCGCGACATTTCTGCGACGAATTGACGGTACACCTAATAATAATAATATTTTTCTGCGTGGTGGCGTTCTCTAAATGTAAATCGCGAATTACAAAAATTCGGTCATTATTAAGCGATACATCAGTTGACAACCTGGGATTTCGGGAATCTAAGCAATTTTATCCCGCAATCTCGGGATTTGAGATTTATATTGCGAGAAATCAGAAACCTTAGTGCGTCCGTTAAGTTATAAAAATTATAATTCATAAGTTACTAATTTCTTGTGAATTTAATCTATTTAAAATATTGATAATGTCAATATTTACGTTTATCGCATTTTCGTTGAGTAGTAGAACGAATAAAAGCATTTACTTATTAAAATTTCCTTCTAACAAAATTATTTTAGGTACTTTAGTGAAGGGTTTGCTAATATTTGGTGGATTTATCCCGTTAATCAAATCAAAATTATGTTAAATTGTGTGGGATGTGTAGTAAAACCGGTAATAAAACTGACGTCATATTTTGGACTCCCCCCCGTTAATGTACAGTGTGTTCATAAAAACGGAAAAGCTTTTGCTCCTATTTACACATTAAATAAAATATTAATGGTTATACCGATAATTATTATTCTGTTTCAAGCTGTGTGCATACACGGCTATATAAAATTTTTGACCATCGTAAATTTTGTTGAAATTGCGTTTGTTTTTACTTCTATCGCGATCTGTGTCATTGGGTTGCTAAAATACAATCAGTGTGTATTAGAACTTAGAGGACTATCATTAATCATAGAAAATTGCAAGTACTACGGAATATCCTGTGTGATATCTGAGAAAACTTTGAAAACCGCTAGAAAACTATATATGTTTAATGCCTCAATTGGTATCTTAGGAGTAGCTAGTGCTATCATTGTTAATTTATTTGACACGGAAATCACAAGTTACTTGGCTTTCGTATTTGTACTTCTAAATCGGATTATCTATTCCTACATCAGCAATGTTTTGGGCATCCAATTTATTATTCACTTTTGGTCTTACATCTTTATATTCAAAACGTGTTTTAAGAATATTAAATATTTATTACTAAAAAAATTAAAATATACAGATTTAGGACAAGTAAGCGTCGGAGAAACATTTACCATTGAACCGAAACAATTAATATTGGAAATATATCTCAAACGATTAAACAGATTTTATTTGGCACTTATTATAACGTTTCGGCAGTTTAATGGATTCATGGCATTCATAAGTACATCATTTTTCTTCAGTTTTATAATAAGCGCCATCAGTATTCACTTTTGGTTTGTTAAGTTTGGCGATAGTAGTTGTTTTGAAGATAATATATTTATGTTCCTAACTTGTTACATTGGTGTAGTTGCATTAATCATGATTTTAGCTGTGACGCAGCAATTAGCAAATGTGGTGAGTAATTTTTTATCTTTTCTATTTTTAAAATTGCAAGGATTATTGTTGCGAGAATAATTTAGGAAATTTCTTTTTTAAATTAGGGGAGTGTAATATAACATTGTGGGTTTTGTTGTTATTGTTTACAAATAAAGTTTTCAATTCAATATTGGTAATTTTAGATTGTTTAATATGTAATTTTGGAAATATCTCTTTAATACAGGGGAGTGTTATGTCACGTTTTTATCATTATTGATCAATTTCGTGCGCTAAAGTAAGTTTTTAATAGCACTTTTTAAATTAGGCTTTCAAAAAATATATTGGATCTGGATCGATAGTAATGACTATAATTTAGAAAAATAATTTTATTAGTTGCTTATTTATGTTATTAGAAAGTAATAGGTTTTATATTTTGTTATTGACTTATAAAATTATTAAACCATTAACATATTGAAATATCCTTCTAACAAAATTGTTTCAGACCATTTGCTATCATATTTCATAAAATTTTTGTCCAGTTAATACAGGGAAAATCATGATAAACTGTCTCGGATGCGTAGTAAAGCCATTTTTAAGGCTAACATCACTTTTCGCAGTTCCACCCGCTAATGTACAGTGTGTTCATATAAACGGAAAAGGTCTTGCGCCTATTTGTACATTAAAAAAAATTTTTTTGATTTTACCAGTAATCACTATTTTATTTCAAGTTGGGAGTGTATTTTACCTCATTAGCTTATTGACAATAGTAAATTTTGTTGAAATTTCATTTATTTTGAGTTCTATCATGTATTTAATCGTAGCGGTGCTAAAATATCATCAAAACTTATTAGAACTCAGAGGAATGTCATTAATCATAGAAAATTGCAAGTACTATGGAATATCCTGTGTGATATCTGAGAAAACTTTGAAAGTCGCTAAAAAACTTAATATTATTAGTATCTCGGTTGGAGTTTATGCGATAATGAGTGCTATAGTATTTCATTTTCTCGACTCGGGAATAAAAAGTAATCTAATTTTTGCTATTCTGCTTTTAAATCGGATTATCTATAGCTACCTCAATAATCTTTTATGCATTCATTACGTGATGCACTTGTTGTTATACAGTTTGATTTTCAAGAAATGCTTTAAGAAAATTCAAATTTTGTTATTAAACAAATTAAAATCTTTGGAGTTAGAGCAAATTAGCGAAGAACAAAAATCGAAAAATTTAATATTGGAAATTTATCTCAAACGAATTATCAGATTTTATTTGGCAGTTTTTGTAACATTTCGACAGTTTAATGGATTTATAGAAATTATAATTATACAACTTTTGTTAAGTTTTATAATTAGTACCATCAGTATTAACTATTGGTTTGTTAATTATCTGGAATATATTCGCTTTGAAGATACATTGATGCTTATAAATTGTTACATCAGCGCAGCAGGATTAATCGTGATGTTAGGTGTAACCCAGAAATTAGCAAATGTGGTGAGTAAATTTAGTTAATGTTGATAATTTGACTCCGAATACCATTGAAATGTAACTTGGATTTAATCAACTAAAACAAAATTTTTAACTTTTTTGATTAACAGATTTATTTCTCATTATTATTAACAAAGAAGAATGTAGATCTTTCTCTCTCTAGTTATTAGTCTGTGGACTGGCTTCACGTGACACTTCACTTAAGTTTGGTTTATGTCAAACGCAAGTTCTAACATTGAATTTCTATAACAGCGTTTATATACATGCGGTTCGTGAGCAGGCGTTTAACATAAACCAACCTAAACGCTACTACACATATTCAATGATAGAATTTTTTGATTTTGTTTAGTCGAACGTTTAAATTTCTGTCACTTTTACCCAAAAACAAAAAATTTCCCAATTTTTCCTGGAGAAAGTAAAATTATAAATTCTCTATCTTCTAAAAAAGTGGAAATCCTACGATATGTACTGGACTGTGTTCCACACTCCCCGACCCCCCGGTTTTCAATTTTGACTTTATATATTTAAAATTAACTTTAAAGTAACACAGAAAGTTGCTGCTAAACTCCGTGAGCAGTAAGCTAATTAAATAAATATGTTTTCCAAGTTTTAATTTTTACTAACCGAAGGTTAAATTTCTCTAATTTTGACTCAAAAAATTCAAATTTCCCGGTTTGGATTAATATCGCACAAATATTTTTAGCCCTAATCTTGGTTTAATATCTTTTTCGGTTGGTAAAAAAGTTGACCAATCAGAGTGTTTCATTTTTCACTAAAAAATGACACGCTGTAGCAGGAGCGTGCTGGCATTGTTTGTATTAGGATTGCTAAATTTGAATTGTTTTTTCTTATAGCGGAATTATTCATTAGTTAGCTGGAAAGCCCGTCCACGGACGGGCAGCTAGGCGGTGGATTTTTTTTTAGCGGTATTAATTAAAAAATTCGTTCGTCTACACTGCTTGTGAACCTTGAATCAATTTCCCTTGTTCTTTTCTATCAACTATTTTTATCTTCAGATCTCTCTACGCTTGGCATTGCTATATAGAGTGGACCGTGGTTAAACGCAGGTTCAGGCAGAAGATATATTCCTACTTTTTCTAACATCTGTCCCTGAGCCTTGTTGATCGTCATAGAAAAAGCAAGTTTAATTGGAAATTGTCGCCGTCTCAAAACAAAAGGCAAATCTGTAATAACCGATTATCCGCTTATACACTTATCCGATTAACCGGTTATCCATTAAGACGTTGATACCTCATCAATTTTGTATCATACACTTTTTCTGTTTTAAGCTTTTTTTTAAACAAAAAAAATAACACGCTGTAGAAGAAGTAGCTTCGCAGCTTTTTTTAAATTTTTATACACTACGCGAATTAAAAACCCTCGCACCTGAACTTTTACCTGTTACCTGAAAACTTTTACTTTTGTCTTATGGGGAATTCCAGTTTCAGCCCATATTTTAAAGGTTTTTACCTAAATTAAAATTTTAAGAGCAGTTTTAGTTTACGTTTTAGTTTTGTAACAGTGTGGGTTGATTCAGTGTTACAAAATGCCTCGATACAAACAAATGTCTATAGTAGAAAAATCAAAGATTGTTGCTTGGCATGAAGCCAAACTTTCAAATCGTGAAATAAGTCGACGAATAGGGTGTAGTGAGTGGACTGTAAGAAATTTTTTTAAAAATTATAAAGAAACTGGCTCTTTAGAGCGAAAAAAAAGAACAGGAAGAAAACGTGTATCAACTGCAAGACGGGATAGCTATTTGAAGCAGATGTGTTTACGAGATCGTTTCCAAACAGCTTCTCAACTTCGCGCTGAATGGTTAAAAACTGGAAACCTAACTTGTTCTGTTAGAACAGTACAAAATCGACTCAATGAATTCGGTTTAAAATCAAGAACCCCAGCACGAAAGCCGTTGCTCACCAAGAAAATAAGAGCAAATCGCTTAAATTGGTGTAAAATGCACCAAACTTGGACGGTTGAAGATTGGAGAAAAGTTATATTTTCTGATGAGTCGAAATTCAACCTTATAGGTCCAGACAAAACTCTCAGAGTAAGGCGACGAAAAGGTGAAAGATTTAGCGACAAATGCATTCTTCCTACTGTTAAACATTCGCCTTATGTTATGGTGTGGGGAGCCATTACAAGCATAGGGGTTGGTGGTATTATGTTTGTTGATGGTAGCGTAAATGCTGAAAAGTACATAGAAATTTTAAATGAAGGCCTTCTTCCTACTTGGAATCGTGTTAGCGCTGAATTTGAAAATCCAATATTTCAAGATGATTCGCCACCTTGCCATCGAGCTCGTTCTGTAAGTAAACATCGAATAATTTAACATTTTTGTAATATTTTTTTATTAAACCGATTGTTTCTATCAAATAGGAATTCCAAGAGGAACTTGGAATTACAACCCTTTCTTGGCCTAGAAACAGTCCGGATCTCAATATAATTGAAAATTTATGGGCCATTATGGGGAAAAAAATCGTTGCCAAAAAACCAACTACCGATGAAAAATTAAAAAACATTGTTCTAGATGTTTGGAATAATGAAATTGATCAAAATTATTTAGAAAATTTGTATCAATCGATGCCCAACAGGATTGCTGCGGTTATACGCGCTAAAGGGGGTGCTACAAAATGCTAAAGTATTGTTTGTAACAAAAAAATTATTTTTAAATAAAATTTAGTTGATTTATCAATTTTTACTTATTTCTGATAGTTTTCATTAATAAAAATATTTTGTAAACGGGTTTTTAACTAAATTTATTACCTGCACTAAAATCTGAATTCAGGTAATTCTTAGAAAATTGAGGGTGTACTTTAAAATTATAACAATAAAGGGGTAAATATAGTTTGTAGAGACAGCTTGATGACAAACCTTAAATTAAAAACTGAAATTTTGTCATTTTATTCTATTTTATTAGTTTAAAAAAACTTAAACCTAAAACAATATTAAGTGCGATATATAGCTTGACCGGTGGATCTCTCTTTTAACGGTCTCAATTAAAAAATTAATACTGTGGAACTCCATTGATGTGTAACTTGATTAGTTGCGATTTCGGTTGATGTGTAACCCCGTGGTATTGGTAGTTATAAAATTTATATGGTTAATGGATTTATTTATGTACAAAACTGTAGTTACATGGGCGCCCGAAGAAATAAATCTCAGTGGGGTCAACTACATAAATTTACAGTTTCCAAATTTCATTTTGTTTTTTTTTTCGTCAGTAAAGATTGTTTTTTTTCTCCATTCAATTTCCCGGAGTGGGGGGGCAATAGCCCCCTTAGGGCGCCCATGTACACTTATCCAGTTATCCATTAAAATGTTCATACTACAATTCTTCAAGTTCTTAATTTTGTATCGTTCATTTTCGATTCTCTTTTATTTCTTCTCGTTAATCACGTCTTCATCTTCATCTTATATTTTTGACTGACGGTGCCTCTTCACTAATAACCGCTATTTCTCCTTTTTCATTTTATATTTCTTTTCGTCGCTTCTCTTTACATCAATTCTGTCTTCATTCTATATCTTTGACTGGCGATGTATCTTCACTAATTGCTGTTACTTCTTCCTTCTCTTTCTTTTTTCATTTCTCCTCTTTGTGTTTCTTCTCATTAATCAAGTCTGCATCTTCGGGTTTTTCTAACCAAAACTATGATACGCTGTAGCAGCCGCATTCTGGCTTTTTAACCGACTGCCGGAGAAGGGTTATTATATTAACCCTCTAAATTAGTAAATTTCAATTTTAGTTTCATAACGTAATTATTTATTTTTCTTTTTCCAAATATTTTTAGTTTTACCCTTAGGTGAATATATTTTTCGGTTGGTAGAAAAAATCAACCAATCAGAATATTTTTTATTTTTATTGTTCGTTGTCAATAATTAAATCTTTCTTTTTTTTGTAAAATCGAGTATCGTATATAAAGGGGGTCCGTTGCTTTGCCCCCCCTCTTCCCCAGTTAAAATTTTTGTCCAAAAAGCTAGCTCCCGAATCTATGGAGCTAGCACCGGCTAGCACCCAAATATTAAAGCTAGCACCATTATAGTTTTTTCACAAATCCACATTGAAAGTGGGGTGGGTGGGGCTAAAGTAACCCTAGCCCCCCTCCCCAGTTAATATTTTGGCTCCAAAAGCTAGCTCCTTAATCAATATAGCTAGCACCAGCTAGCACCCAAATATTAGAGCTAGCACCGTTACAGTTTTGTTACAAATTAGTATTTGATAAAAATGTCAAAATGTTTCATTCCACTGCGCATGAGCGATGATAGATTCCACATGCCCCGCCCATTCTAAACTTTACTAATAATTTTTTAACAGCTTAAGGCTTATTTTTTTTTTTTTATTATCAGATACAAAGTAAAATGGAATAAACAAAAAAGTGCATCAACGTAGGTTATTAGCACTACTTAATATTATAGTAACATTTACACAATTAATTAAATAACTATAAAAAACTAAATAACATATTTGAACTGAATTAACAATGAGATAATAAAAAGATTAAATTTTAAATTTTGTTAAATAAACCCGATGACTGTAGAAACTTTAGTAACTTTAGAACGTTGCATCTTGTGTTTGTAGAAATGACTGTATGTCTGTAGAAAGATAGAAAGATGACTGTAGAAACTTTAGTAACTTTAGAACGTTGCATCTTGTGTTTGATAGTATATCTTCTATCAAACACAAGATGCAACGTTCTAAAGTTACTCAAGTTTCTACAGTCAAGGCTTATTGTTAATCAACATTATGTAATTTATTTAAGAATTCCGATATTGGCTTACATGCTATAGATAAGAAAATGACATCCGAATTATTTGATTTGACGAAATATAATAATTTTTTAAAGATTTATTATAAATTTCCCATTTACCGTTGTGTCGTCTCCCATAGGTCAAAAAGTGTCTCAAATAATTTCAAAACTTTGTAACCTTACAATAATGTGCATTATTTACTCGGGAGGGGGGGGGAGCTAAGAAGCATATTTTCAGTCTTGCTTGTAGCGCCAGCTCTGGCTATTGTAGAGACCGAAATTAACGGAACTAAAATGGTTTATCGGTACAATTGAATACTATCAAGAACTGCAGACGAAAATAAGAGGCACATAATATCCGAATATGTAATTAGAAAAACATGCAATGAATGTGAAAACAATAGGTTCTTGCGAAAGATTAATTTCGTCGGTCACCAGCTTTATCTGGTGTGTTGATTCTATTTTTTACAAAATCAGAAATGTTCTTGTACCAACTTCTAAAATTATTAACGGTTTATTATTATCGGTCATAGAGAGTGCCGGCAGAGGGCGGAGGGCCACTTAATGGGGAAAGTTATGCAATGTTTACATAGTCAATTTTTTTTTGAGTTTTACGCCCCGCGGCGCGGCCAGCGTAGCGCGATTTTTGAGCCCCGCAGATGCGACCTGTCGCTTCCTTGTGGTCTTCCACGTCGAAATGTAAATTGCAAGAGAGTGGCGAACGAAAATTTGCTCTCTAATTAGGTAAATCTGCACCTTTAATTTAACTGGTTGTCAAATTTTTCAACTTTTTGACTTTTTGATACGAATTGTAGCTTCCTAGCGGTCTTTCTCTTCGAATGGTACCCGGAAAGAGGAGGTTGAGCGATAATTTCGATACCCAAATTTAATGGGGAAACGTATGCAAAGTTTACATAGCCAATTTTTACTTTTGAAATTAACCTTTGGGTCGGCACGTGGGGTTTTTTGGGACCCACAAATTTTATTTTTGCGCATAACTTTAATTTTTAAGAAGTTTAGGCACAAATGCATTAGGCGCTGATGTCTTAGTCGTAAAATCTTTTGTATAGACCTAAGCCTAAGTGTAAAAGTTTTAGGTGTAAAAAACCATAGACGTAAAATTCGTTACACGTACTGACTTTGTTTTTAGGTGTATAGGTTTAGGTGCAAGGTCGTGCAGCTTTTATGAGTGCATTCGGTTGACAATTTATTTACACATGTAATACTTTTATTGATTTAGCAAATTGAAAAAACATTAACGTATTAAAATATCCTTCTAACAAAATTGCTTCGAGTACATCGATGAAACAGTTGCTAATATTTCATAGAATTTATTATTCAGTTTATAGAAACAAAACCATGATAAACTGTGTCGGATGTGTAGTAAAACCGTTTTTAAAATTAACATCGAATTTTGGACTTCCACCGGCTAATGTACAGTGTGTTCATAAAAACAGAAAAGCTTCCGCAGCTAATTACCCAATAAATAAAATATTTTTGTTTATACCGGTGCTTATAATTTTGTATCAAGTTGTTAACATAATACACAGGCTTAAAACATTATTAACAGTAATAAATGCAACTGAAATTGGATTTATTTTAAACTCGATCATATGCTGTATTATTGGAGTCCTAAAATATAAGCAAAGTTTATCAGAACTAAGAGGAATGTCATTAATCGTAGAAAATTGCAAGTATTACGGAATACCATGCCTGATATCTAAAAAAACGTTGCAAGTCACTAAAATTCTTTATTTTTGTAATATTTCAGTTGGAGTTTGCGCAGTATTTATTGCTGTAATTTTTAATATATTTGACGATAAAATAAATAATTATCTGTCTTTTTTGTTCATGTTTATAAATCGGTTTATCTATTGCTACATCGGCAATGTTCTGGGTTTTCAATTCATGTTGCACATTCAGTTTTACCAATTAATTTTCAAAATTTGCCTTAAGAAAATTAAAATTGTATTATTACAAAAATTAGAGCAAACTAATGGGCTACAAACATTTCCGATGGAATCGAATCATGCAAAATTGGAAATTCAACTCAAACGGTTGAATAGATTTTATTTGGCAGTTTTTCTAACGTTTCAGCAATTTATTGAAGTTGGCGCTTTTATAACTACATCATTTTTATTCAGTTTTATTATAGGTACAATTAGTATTAACTATTGGTTTCTTAATTTACTTGATAGTTTTCGTTATGAGAATCTCTTATTGCTGATAAATTCTTATCTGGGCGTAGTGAGTTTAATCATGTTATTGAGTATAACCCAGAGTTTATCAAATGTGGTAAGTTCAATTTTATAGTTTTTATAATAATTGTGTTACTCAAAAATTAGATTTCTAATATACCTACTTAGATATTATATTAACTACGACTTCCATTGCTTGTTCTGCAATGGGCATATTACAGCTGAACAAAAAATTGAAAGACTTCACAACAATCAGTGCAATTGTGGAAAATTGCCGATTCTATAAAATTTCCGAATTTATATGCCAAGATAATATACGCACGAGTCAGAATTTTTTTATTTGTACTGTTGCCCTCATCGGGTTTACTTTTTCAAACATAATTTATATTTCAACTTGGAATTTGAATTTTTCAAATTATATTAAAATTGCAGCAAAGATATTGAATCGATTAATTTATGATGTTATAGGATATGCATTTATTTTAGAAGTCATTCTACAACTTATTATTTATAATATACTATTTTTAACAACTTTTAAACAAATGAAAATATTTTTAAATTCAAAAATTAAAATTAAATCTAATGGTCATTTTGCCACAGCAACTTTTGATTTTGTGGAATTGGAAATTTACCTCAAACGATTGACGAAATTATATTTGAAAATTTTAGCGACGTTTAGGCAATACAACATGTGCGTGCAGTTAGCCCCCCTTTTGTGGAAAACTAAAAATTGTTTTTTTTGTGTTGTATTCAGTTTGTATTGTTTGTATTGTAAACCTTTTTTCATTTCGCGAAGCATAAAGTTATAAATTGCGAAAAACCATTTTATGCACTGGCCCCCCTTTTTTGAAAATTTTAAAATTTTTTGTTTGTATTGTGTTGTATTCAATTTGTATTGTTTGTATGACTAAAATTTAAAGTCCTAAATTAAATGTTAGTCGCGTAAATCGCGCAACAAAATTTTGCGCTGGCCCCCATTTTCGAAAATTTTGAAATTTCTTTTTTGTATTGTGTTATATTCAATTTGTATTATTTGTATTGTTAAAAATTAAAGTCTTAAGTTTTAAAGACTCGCTGCTTAGCTGGCTCAAAATTTCAAAATTATTTTCGTATTTGTATGCAATTTGTATTGTGTTGCAATGTAACTTGTATCGTAAAAATTAAATTGCTGACAATTACAACAATGAAGCTACGTCAGCGGTTCCCAAATGGGGTTCCGCGAAAAAATCCAAGGGTTCCGCCAAAAAGAATTTCAAAATAGCGAAAAATAAATTTTGCAAAATTTTTTACTTCGCCCAAGGGTTCCGCGGCCAAAACTAATTGGGAACCGCTGCTTTAAGGTAACTGTCTTATATAAAAGCATGGAGAGCATCCACTGCGACTTTAGTCGCAGAGCCCCATCCGCAGCTAAAGATTCATATCTTTCATACTTTTATATCAATCATGCTTTCGTATGAAAGTGTTTCCTTAGAATGTGATTGTATCATTCTAAGAAAGCGTAGAGAGCAGTCCCTGCGACTGCAGTCGCAGAGCTCCAGCCGTAGCTAAGGAACCTTAAGATGACCAGATTAAGGTGTGATTTTTTAACTGGAGCTTTTACATAACATTTAACTAGCCCGTAGTGTTGGTGAAGAAAATTTCGCCCAGCTAAAGGTGTGATTCCTCAGCTGCGGCTGGGGCTCTGCGACTGAAGTCGCAGTGACTACTTTCCATGTTTTCTTATAGGAATGTTTTCTAAGAATGCGATCTTTACAGGGGACTCTAAGGTAACAGTCTCATAGAAAAGCATGGAGAGCATCCTCTGCGACTTCAGTCGCAGAGTCCCTGATGCAGCTAAAGATTCATATCTTTCATACTTTTATATCAACAATGCTTTCTTATGGGAGTGTTTCCTTAGAATGAGATTGTATCATAAGGAAGTGTAGAAAGCAGTCACTATGACTGCAGTCGCAGAGCTCCAGCCGCAGCTAAGGAACCTTAAGATGACCAGCTAAAGGTGTGATTCCTTAGCTGCGGCTGGGGCTCTGCGACTGAAGTCGCAGTGACTGCTCTCCATGTTTTCTTATGGGAGTGTTTCGTTAGAATGCGAATTTTGCAGGAGACTCTAAGGCAGCGGTTCCTAAATGGGGTTCCGCGAAAAAATCCAAGGGTGCCGCCAAAAAGAATTTCAAAATGGCAAAAATTAAATTTTCCCAAATTTTTTTCTTCTCCCAAGGGTTCCGCGGCCAAAAACTAATTGGGAACCGCTGGTCTACGTACTGTATAGTGTATGGCACTTGAAATAGAAAAAATGTTGCTGTATTGTCCCACTAATTTGAAATTCTTGGGTATAGGGTTTCTCGGGACGGACGTTTCGACGCTGACGTTTCGGCGCAAGCCGGTTCGGTGCAAGGACGGTTCAGAGCAAAGACGGATCGACCGCAAGCCGTTTCGGCACGGAAATAAATTTTTTGATAAAGATAAGTAGTGTACTTACATAATTTTATTACTGTACAAATAAAATTTGTTTTGAAATATATAATTTAACAAAATAATGATTGTACGGCCAGAGAGGAGGATTAAATTTTTACGATACAAATTGTATTGCAACACAAAACAAATTGCATACAAATACAAAAATAATTTAGAAACTTTAAGTCAGCTTACGCAGTGGGCCAGAGCTAAATTTTGTTTTGTGATTTACGTGGTTAATATTAAACTTAAAACTTTAATTTTTAACAATACAAACAGTATAAATTGAATACAACACAATACAAAAAAAAATTTCAAAATTTTCGAAAATGGGGGGCAGCGCGAAATTTTGTTTCACGATTTACGCGACTAATGTTAAATTTAGAACTTTAATTTTTATCAATACAAACAATACAAATTGAATACAACACAATACAACAACAAAATTTCAAAATTTTCGAAAATGGGGGGCCAGGGTGAAATTTTGTTTCGCGATTTTAACGCGAAAAATATTGAAGCTATTAACAACTGTGATCTATATCCAAAAATTCACAACATATAAACCAATATATTGTTGGAAATTGTAAAATAAGACGACTACTAATTAATTGCTAATAATAGCAGCTGCAATGAAGAACACTCCCAAGAATAGTATAAGCTTATCTATTAAACTGTTGTATTGATGTGGTTGAAGTTAGCCCCCCTTTTGTCGAAAACTAAAATGTTTTTTTTTGTATTGTGTTGTATTCAGTTTGTATTGTTTGTATTGTAAATCTGTTTTTCATTTCGTGAAGCATAAAATGGGCATTGACGTCATTGTCTGGCCATTGACGTCAATGCCCAATTTACGTCATTGACCGTAATTTAATTTACGTTGGCCATTAACGTCATTGACCGGCCATTGACGTCAACGCCCGTTAATGGTGAGCAATAATGTGAAAATTTTCATATGATTGTATTATTTACGTCTTTGGCCGGTCAATGACGTTAATGGCCAACATGGATTGGACAATAATGATATTATAGAATAATTACTATAAGGAACAGCAAAATGGAGGTGAACTTCAACCCGGGACAATTATTTGTCGTGCACGCATTTTTCCGTGTAAATGACAGCAACTCGGCCCTTTTCAAGGCCTCATAAGTGTACAGGGATTTTTATTTCATGATTCATTCATGATTTGTCGTGTTTACGTCAGCCAAAGCAGCCCAGAGGAAAAATTAATTAAATTTAATTAACTCATTTTACGGTGGATCCGTGATTTGCTGTAGTTGCGCCAGCCGAAACTGAAAGAGTGATAGAATAAAGAATTTGTAGAGTAGTAATTTCATCATTGTCCACTTTGTATTGGACATTAACGTCATTGCCCGGGCAATGATGTAAAAATCACATATGCAATTTAAATGTCAACATTGCCCGAAATTCGTGGTCATTGACGTCATTGGCCGGCCAATGACGTTAATGACCGAATTGTCAACATTGACCGTAACATATACAACCTTGGGCAAAAGTATTAGGTCACCTCTAAATCGTCGTTATTATGGAAACAGTTAAATATTTTTTGAAAACAACCATGCTACTGTCTTCCTGATAAAGAACTGTCTTGTTTTAATGTTCTAGTAAATGCAAAAATACAAACTATAACAGCAATACGGCCTTCATTAAAATATCGATATTTTCGGCAACCTTTATGCGCTAAATTAGATAGTAAATTATACAAAGATTATGTAGTACTAATCATTACAAACAAAAAAGAGTGGAACAAAATTTTTCAAAAACGTACAGTTTTTGAGTTATAATGAAATCAAAAATTTTTGTTTTTTTTTAAAAAGTGCTAACTTGGCGAATTATAAGTTTAAAGTTTGGGGTTTTCATTATAATTGCAATATTCGTGTAAAAATTTTAATTATTTCAGATTTTGAATTGAATTTCAATGTAATTTACCTAATTTTTTGAAGAATTTTGATAATTTTGAAGTTTTAATATTACGTATAACTCAAAAACGGTACGTTTCTGAAAAACTTTGTATTACCCTTTTTTGTTTGTAATGATTAGTACTACATAATTTAGGTAAAATTTACTATCTATTTTAGCTCATAAAGGTTTTTGAAAATTTCGATATTTTAATCAAGGCTTAAAACAACCGAACTGCTGTTATATTTCGTATTATTACAACATTAAAACAGTGCAGTTTTTTACTAGGAAAACAGTATCATGGTTGTTTTCAAAAAATATTTAACTGTTTCCATAATAACGACGGTGGCCCAATACTTTTGGCCAAGGCTGTATATAGATATTTGTTTAATTTATTAAATATTTAAATAAAGCAGACCTATTATCACCGCAATTTAATATGAAAATTTTGAAACATTACAAATAGTTCAAACGAAAATTAATCACTTAGTCAGTCGTAATAATAACATAATAAAACTCATTTACTCACTCGCCCTTTCACTCCCTCGGTAACCTATTACAAACCAGAAAAAAACACCCTAGTTGACCTTTTTTACCAACCGAAAAATATATGGAACCACTGAAACGGTAAAAATACTGCAACTCTCTATCTCCTTGTAACAAGTTGCACATCAGTTGAGTTCCATATCAATCGAATTGATAAAAGCAAACCTCCATGATTGGTTAACTTTCTTATCGATAATATTAATATAATAACTGGTAAAACATTTGATCATGTGATTTCTCTATCTCCCTCTAACGAGTTGTACATCAATCAAATTCCATATAATTTCAGTTTCCAACCAATCGAATTCTACTGTTTTCACGCTCACTCTTTCACCCTTTTACTCTTTCACTAGGTTATCTTTTGCTAACCACCAGAAAAGCTCTAATTGATCGACTTATTTTTACAAACCGAAAAATATCGTAGTACCGATGAAATAGCTCTTTTATGAAATTGAAGTTTTTTCAGAATAAAAGTCCGTTTTTGAATTACAATTGACGCTTTCAGAATTATAATATAATTTTTTAAATAAACATTAAAAACTTTAATATAACAGGTGAAATGAAATAATATAATATAAATTACAATTGAGCTTTCAGCCACGTTTATCGCTTTCGTCAGAAATTTATTTATAAACTTTTATAATTTCTATTCTATTATTTCATTTAACTTGTTATATTGAAGTTTTTAATATTTATTTATTCTCACAAGTTAAGATGTATATAATAATGTAACATTTTAATTTAAATTAGGAAGTAATCAAAGAGAAATTAATATGGAATAGTTAATGTAACACTGTATACTATATACTATTTCAAAAGTGTCCCATATGTATGAAAATTTATGGAAAACTGGTTACTGTCACCCCATTAATAAAACTGGTAAAGGGAACTGTCACGAAATTTGGACCACGAATTTAACCTTTTTCTATTATTATTGAAAAGAGGACATTATTTTAAGCATTACATAAAAAATACAAAAATGGAAATTTTCCATATGTTTAACATGGGAGTAGATAGAAATTGTACGTACACGAGAGTTCTGTTGACGGTATGTGTGCCCAGATATACTCTTGGTGATTACCGTCAGACACGTTTGGTACTTCGTTGAAGCCTTCGCGGCACGTTGGGGCCTCCGTGACAAGGTGGAGATTTTTTTTCGATGATCTTAGCGAGTAAGACGCAACCACAACAAATCACGGATCCACCTTAAAATGAGTTTGCGTTTGTCTAAGACCATTTTACCTCCGGACAACTCATTCCTGTACACTTTGCTACTAGAACATTTCCAACAATAATCGGAGGGAAATGTCCCGGAACGAAATGTCCAATAGGAAAATGTCCGGTTACCAAGATGCATAGAGCGAGCTAGTAGATTATGAAAACATTCATGACTAAAATTTATTAAAAGAGTACACAAAATCAACATTTACATAATATATTTTTACATTCGTATTGACTAATTAATAACCATTTATTTACTAATTTACTCGAATATCCTTTTAGCAAAATTGTTTCGGGTAAATACCTTAAAAAATCATTTGCTAATATTTTGTGCAATAATTCGGTTAATAAAAGCAAAATCATGATAAATTGTGTAGGATGCGCAGCGAAATCCTTTTTAAAATTAACTTCGTATTTTGGATTTCTCCCCTCTAATGTACAGTGTGTTCATAAAAACGGGAAAGCTTTTGCTCCAATTTACGCTGTAAATAAAACACTATTGCTTATACCGGTGATTATAATATTGGTTCAATCTGTGAGCATTTATAGAGATATACAATTATTGACAATATTATATGTGATTGAAATTCCTCTTTTTATTTGCTCTATCGTATGCTGTTTTATTGGGGTGTTAAAATATAAACAAAATTTATTGGAACTCAGAGGATTGTCATTAATTATAGCAAATTGCAAGTACTATGGAATATCGTGCCTAATTTCTGAAAAATGCTTGAAAGTCTCGAAAAAGCTTTATTTTTTTGATATCTCAGGTGTAGTTAGTGCAATAGGCCTTGCCGTAATTATTACATTATCTGACGTAGAAATAAAAAACTGCTATTCTTTCTTATTCATGTGTCTAAATCGCTTCATCTATTGCTATATTGGAAATGTTTTGGGCTTTCAAATTATATTGCACCTTCTTTTTTACAGTTTTATTTTCAAAAAATGTTTTAAGGCAATTAAAATTTTGTTATTAAAAAAATTAAAATCATTAGATCAGATAAATGCGGAACATAACTTTTTGGCGGAATCAAATGAAGGAAAAATGTTCAATATTCATCTCAAACAGTTAAACCAATTTTATTTAGCAGTTTATTTCAACTTTCGAGAATTTAACGGATATAACGCATTTGCGATTTCATCGTTTTTATTTGCTTTTATTATAAGTACAAGTGGTGTTAACTATTGGTTTATTAATTTTTTTTATAATTTTCAAAGTGTGCATTTCTTGTTGCTTTTTAATTCTTACTTTGGTATAGCTGGATTAATCGTACTTTTATGTATAACCCAGCGATTAGCAAATGTGGTAAGTAATTTTATTTCCGAATAAATTTTAGAATTTCAGAAAACCCAAAAAATAGAACTAAAATGATTTTAAGGTATCACAAATAAAATACACTGTAAGTATAAAATATCGCAAAAGTAAAAAAATGTTTTTATTTTAGTTCCTCGCCTGAAAATGTATACTTACTACAGTGTATTTGATTCGTGATAACTTGTAAATATTGTAGGTCTAAAAAGTGTCTGACATTTTTTGGGTTTTCTAAACTATTGATATGGTTAATTTTATTTATGTCTATAGTCCAGTTACCTGTTAAAATGTTAACCTGCTAACTGTATTTTGTTTAACACTTCTTGGTTTGTAATAATCAGTACTACATCATTTTGGTAAAATTTACAAATATTTATTAATATAAAAAAAATTTGGGATCGGAAATAAAAAAATTGGAAAATTGATTTATTTATGTGATGCATTAAGGCTAATTTTTATGAGTGGTTTATTATATTTTGTATACCATTTTAATAACTCTAATAGTTTTGTGTTTTCCTACCATTTCTATTATTTGCTATAAAAAAACAAAGGGTGCACACGCCCGTTATCGGAGGTAGTAGTCAGTATATTTAATTCAAGTCAAGTAACCGAAACTAAATTTTGCTTAAAATGATCAATTGCGTTGGATGTTTTTTTAAACCGCTTATTAATTTATTTTCGTTTTGTTCGTGTCCTCCTCTCATTGTCAAGTGTGTCCACTCCACAAAAAATCACGCTAATGCGCCAAAATTTTCCATATCTAACAAATGTGTAGCATTCACGGTGTTAATTATCATAATTCAATGTATCAATTTATATCGAGATATTTGCGAAATTTTTAAAAAAAAATTTGACAACGTAAAAATTTTATCGTCATTGCTAGAGAAACTAATTACTGCTATGTCCATCTTGTTTTGTGTCATTGGAATTATTAGAAAAAAAACCAAATTACTGGAACTTAATGGAATTTCGAAAATCGCAGAAAAATGTAACTATTACGGAATTCCGAATTTTATAACGAAAAATGTTTTACGTGCAAGTATAAGATATTATTACTTTTGCATACTTGTATTAATCTTGTCTTTAGTTACTACTTTGTACGTAGTGTTAAACGACTCACAGTCTGGTAGTTTAATTAATATCATTTTTAAATTTGTAAGTATGTGCCTTTATAGTTTTGTAGCTTTTGCAATGAGTTCCAACTATATTTTTTGTATTTTATTTTATTATATTTTATATCGAAAGTGTTTCAAACAAATTACCGTTCTCTTGAAAGAGAGGTGCAAATCTAGCAGTAAAACAATAGATATCCGCCTTAACCGGTTAATACTATTGGTTTTTGCCATAAAGTTAAATCACGAGCAATTCAAAAAATTTTTTCAATTCTTGCTTGTTCCTTGGTTTTTATTCGGAGTTATATCTATGGTCGTGAGTAATTTTGCAATTGTTATTTCGTTTATTCATAATCAAGAAATAAATTTGATTTTACTTTCTTCTGCATACGTGGGAATACTAGGAATGATCTTCAATTTAGCGATAAATGAAAAGTTAGCAAATGTGGTAAGTCAATTTTAGATTCAATTATCAAAATTGGAATTCAATCTATTGATGTACCTATATTATTTTAAAAAAAGAAACACTATAACAATAACACAGCCACACAATAAAAATTTTTTTTCTGCCCTAGGGGTCAGACCATGTTTACTATATGTTTTTGGGGTCGCTAAAAACCCCATAACGTCAGATTTTTGACATAACCCCAAAAATTGCATAAAAAAGAGATATCCCCGCGAAGATATGCATCGGTTATGTAGGTTAGTGTTAGTTTATAAATTTTATTTGGAAAAATCGCTTGTAAAAGGGATATCCGTGCGAAGATATGCATCGGTTATGTACATAGGTTAGTGTTAGTTTATAATTTTTCTTTAGCGAAATTGTCCGTAAATAATAATAGATATGATTTTCCACCTGTCGAGCTTAGGTTAACTAGATGAAATCACCGACATATTGCCAGGTGAGTAATTACCGGGGATGAAATTACCGACGATTAATTTACCTCGGAGATCAAATTACCGAGGTCAAACTACCGGGGACCAAATTACCGGGGACAAAATCACCTTCTTAACCCCATAACCTCAAATTCCAATAATTTTGGATTGGAAGACTAGTATATCTTTTGTTTCATTCCAACGAAATGAGTGATCTTCTAGACAAACAAGATATTTCCACGCTGTTGTCTATTTACCCGCATAGAGGGTTGCCTTTGAAGTGTTGAGCATGAGCAATACTAGTGCTGCCATCTGGCAACTGACGTCTTTATCGTAAAGTTTGGCATTTTTAACGGTAATTTTATTCAGAACCTTTTGACGTACGAGCGCTGTTTGTGCTGTTTATAGTAACTTGAAGATATCATCTCGACCAAAAAATGGAATTTATTTGTCAAAAATTTTCTTCCAATTATTTTTTACAACTTTCGAGATGGATTATCTCAATAGCAGAGCATCGATAATCATAATTTGACTTTTGGTGATGAAGCACCATCAATGATCAGTATTTATCGATGATTTACCAAATTAAATTGTGACCATAGTTTACTCAACTACGACTTTCGTGGAGGTCGTCCAAAGTTGGTAGTTGCTCTGTAAGACATTGATGCTGTACATGAACTGAAACTTGAAAATCGGCATGTGACTTATCGTGAGATTGAGGCATCTTTGGGCATTTCAGGAACCAAAAGATATTTAATATTGCTTGAATATTTGGTTGTCCAAAAAAAAACCTCCATAATTTGACAATCGCTGAAAACAAGGCTTGTGTCAATTGGTCAAAAGAAATGGTTCACAAATACTATCGCGGTGCTTCAAATCGGGATGGATGACATTGTGACAAGTGAGGAATCGTAGATTTACGAGTATGAGCCCAAAACTAAACACCAGCCGACTAAAGAAGCGATTGAAGCGTTCAAAATGCATGTTTTGGAGGTATTGGTTGTTTTTTTTTCTGATGTAATCAAATAAACGGTTTTAACATTAAAAATGAGAAGAAAATCGTTTACATCAGTGTTAGATCAGTAATAACCACAATGTTATTCATCGTAAATGCTGGGCTGTGATAGATTGCGCTCTAAGAGTTATGACGTCATTGAAATTATGGTTAAGAGATTATATGGTTAATGGGTTTACATATTTGGTATTAAGATAATTAAGTTTGAATTATACGGTTTTTTAGAGTTATGTCACAAATCCGCAATGAATGGGTCAAATGGACTTCGAAATCGGTTTCAGTGACCCTAAAACGTAATAAATATGGTTTAATCCTAACCCCTGGGCTAGAAATAGAGTTTTTTTATATGTTTGTGTAATCAAATGTTTGAATAGGTTACCTTTTGAACATACGTGTAAATAAAACTATTATTTAATTTTAGTTCATTTGTTTTTTGAAATTGAATTTTATTTGTGCTTTGAATTTGTTTTGTAGATCTGAATTTTGGTTTTATTTCTGTATTTTTGGATTGATTTTGTGTATATGTTGTAAAATTTTGAATTTGTACGTTTTTTCGCGCCAACATTTTTTAGTTGGTACGAAAACGAACTATAATTTTTTATTGGCTTATTGCCGAAGCGTTTGACCGGAGTGGTTGTTCAATAATTTTTTGAAGTTTTGAATAAATAATTATTTTTTATGATTGTATTGGAAGTCGTTTAAAATTTGGACGAAGTTTACCCTATGTTTACCCATAAACCTATGTCCTCTGGAGAAGACACTGCCAAAAAAATTTAATAGCTTTTTCTTAGGAAACTTTTGCTGTCGATGCGAAATTCGTCTCGTTGACAATATGAAAGAAGTATTTACGATTACAGAAACATGATTGAATATTATTTAGTTTTTGTGTTTATGTACAGTACATCATTTTTCAAACTCGACTAAGAAATTATTAGATAAAGACCTATCAAACTAACAGATCGACGATGCCATTGCGTCAAAATCTTGTTGTTGAAAAACACTTTTCCACTTTGAGGTGATAAATAATAATGGCACTACTTGAAAATATAATATTTGTTTACTTAAGAAAAGCATTAGACATAATTTTTATGAGTGCCACGTACTTACATTATTATTTTATATCGTAATTGTTTTGCTTTCCTAACATTTCAGTTGTATGTTATAAACAAAAGAATCGGTTGTATATCGTTGTCATGTGTACTTTTTAAAATTTTATTTTTATTCAATTTTTGTTTAAAATGATCAATTGCGTTGGATGTCTTTTTAAACCACATATCAATTTAGGTTCGTTTTTTTCTTATCCTCCTTTAAACGTCAAGTGTGTCCACTCCACAAATAATCATGCTCATCCGCCGAAATTTTCAATATCTCAAAAATATATAGCATTCACGGTGATGATGATAATAATTCAATGTATCAACTTATACCTAAACATTTGCGAACTTCTTCATTCAAAATTTGATAGCATAAAATCATTGACATTACTGCTAGAGAAACTTTCTACATTTATATCTATTATTTTTCGTATTGCTGGAATTATGACCAGAAAGATGAAATTACGGGAACTAAACGGAATTAGGAAACTCGCAGAAAAATTTAATCATTACGAAGTTCCACATTTTATAACCAAAGAGGTATACCGTACAAGTAAAAGATATTACCACTTATCTATATTTTTATTCATTTCAATCGTAGGAAATCTATTGTATATGTGGTTAACCCAAATACAAACAACTAGTTTCTTTACAAATTTTTTTAACTTTATAACTACAGCCTTGTGCAAAAGTATTAGGCACCCCTAGCGTTTCTTTGTATTTCAAAAAATAATTCTTAATTATAACTAATTCTTCTGAAATTCCTTTCTGGAATATTTTATTATACAAGTAGAAAGTTTACCTAAGTACTGTAGGTACTTGGAAGGGTTTTCAAAGGACAATAAAACAGCAGGTAGAAGAATTTGACAAAATTTGTTTATTTTAAGAAATACTCAGTTTGCTTCTGTTTGTCATCGAAGACGTTTATAGTTCATTAAGTGTTATTTTTTATTATTTGGGTGTTTAAAAGTGTTATTCATTACATCATTATGCCAAAAAAACATGAACTGAGTTTAGAAAAACGAATTAAAATTGAATTATTACACAAGACAGGAATATCGCAAGTAAAAATTGCTAAACAAGTAAAATGTTCGCGTTGTGCGGTACAACATGTTTTAAAAAGGTATAATGAGACCGGCTCTCACTTAAATAGGCCAAGAACGGGAAGAAAAAGAATAACCACTGAACGGGAAGATCGCGAATTAATTCGCGAATCAATAAAAAATCGCAGAAAACCATCTGCCGAGCTGGCTAGTGCCTTATCGGACAAAAGGGGCAAACCTATAAGTGATAGTACCGTTAGAAGAAGGCTTCTAAAAGGTGGTCTTAAGGGATGCAAAGCCAGAAAGAAGCCGTGGCTTTCGGAAGTAAATATGAAAAAACGGTTAGAATGGGCAATTAAACACAAGAATTTTACCGTAGAAGATTGGTCAAATGTATTGTGGTCGGACGAATCCAACTTCGAGGTTTGTATTTCTTATCTCAATTTTTAATTAAAAAAACACGTGTAGTTTAAATTTTACATTTTACTAAAAAGAAATGTATTAAAATAGGTAATTACATTTTATTTACTAATTTTCAGGTATTTTCAACCCCCGGGGTGTCGTTTGTAAGGCGCAGGGTAGGAGAAGAATACAACCCGGAGTGTGTGATACCCACTGTGAAACACGGAGGGGGTAGTATTATGATCTGGGGATGCATGGCGGCCAGTGGCGTAGGTGAAATGTTTATTTGCAGGGGTCGGATGGACAGCAAAACATATATTCAAGTGCTAGAAACAACCCTAATGCCATCTTTCCAATCAATTTATGGAGAAACAAATCTGCGTGGTGTTACGTTTCAGCAAGATAACGCACCATGTCACACTTCTGCATTTTCCAGGAATTGGCAGACTGAAAATGCGATACCCTTACTCGATTGTCCTGCATAGTCTCCAGATCTTAATCCCATAGAGCATTTGTGGGGAATTTTAAAGAAAAAGATCCGAAAGCTTCCCATAACTTCCAAAAAAAGTCTGGAAGTTGCCTTAAGGGAACAATGGCAAAAAATAACTGCGGAAGAGTGTCATAAATTAGTGGAAAGTATGCCAAAAAGGGTGGCTGCGGTTATTAAATCAAGGGGGGGTCCTACTAAGTATTAATTAAGTAGTAAATAAAGATTATTTTCAAAGTTTTATAGTTTTATTTTCACCTAATGCAACCGGTTTTAAAATATCTAAATAATTATAGGGTGCCTAATACTTTTGCAAAAGACTGTATGTGCTATTCTGGTTTTGCATCTATTGTAATAAGTGTCAACTTTGTTTTTGGCACTTTGTTTTATTACATTTTGTATCGGAAATGTTTCAAACAAATTATTTTTCTCTTGATGGAACGGTTCAAATACAACATTAAAAAAGTAGAAATTGGTCTTTACCGGTTAAGACTGTTGTATCTGGCCATCGAGTTAACTCATCAGCAATTCAAAAATTCTTTCCAGTTATTACTTGTTCCGTGGGTGTTAGTCGCAATTGCGGTTATGATCGTTAATAATTTAGCTATAGTAATTTCGTTTATTTCTGATCAAGAATTAAATTTATTGCTAATTGTGTCTTCGCATGCAAATATATTGGCAGTTATCTTCAATATGGCTATAAACGAAAAATTAGCCAATGTGGTAAGTCAATTTTAAATCTATTTTATTCTAATACAGAAGCAGAATTTCTTCCTTGGATACACAAATTGATAGTTGTCAATAAATTTTAATGCACAAATGTCTCTGACTTTAAGTTAAGCTACCAATTTCCTCATCGCTGCTTTCAATGGTCACGGTCAATTGGTCAATAAATTGGTCAAAGGCCAATGGTCACTACAGCAGAATTTGAAAATTAATATTTATTATATTTTAACTTATTATTTTTAAATATATAAATTCTTGTAAAATATAATAAATTAAAACTTCTATATAACAAGTTAATTAAAAAGTAATAATAATATAGAACAGTACTATGATATAGAACAAATAAAAGATGGAAGAGCCACGTCTGCCGTTTTTCATGTCCAAATCATCAAAAGGTATAGGCAAAAAAGCTTTTACAAACAACTGAAAACAAAACAAATCTGTAATTGGCGCATCGAAAATAATTAAATTTTCCCTATTTATACAGAATGTTAAATATAGGAGTTTCACGTTCGTGAACTTGGCTGCCTTTTTTCAAAATATTCAAATTTGTTTGTTGTTTTCAATTGTTTTCCATTTGTTTTCAATTGTTTTGATACTTTTTTTTTGATTTTGCAGAAAAAAATTAAGAAAATCTCAAAAATAGTATATTATACATCATGGAACTAAGGTGCTACTTTTCATCCCGCGTGCGAAGGTTTTTGCACGAGGTGTTAACCGAGTGCAAAAATGTGGAGTGTAGAACTGTTGTTGACTAAATAGCTCTTAAATAATGAAAATTAATGAAAAATCTATCGGCCCAAATTTTAGACCTCACTGTGTGTTCACCCTGTACGTGTACCTTTTTCACCGGATTATAATATGATTAAAAGTCGACCAATCAGAGCAACGTTACCGTTAATGGTTTATGGATTCCGCGTTTTCGCGAATTTTACAACTTTTTCTGCACTAAAACCTATTCTCCTGCCTACCATATACAAAAAATTTCATAAAAATCTTTTTTTTGTAATAATCATTTTAATAGTGGCAGAAAAGAGTATAACTCTCCAAAAAGAGTAGGTCCGTCGTGTCATGTCAAAAAATGTCTATTCGCTCAAATGTTGAGTCAAACAAATGCATGTCGAAACAAATTCCGTGTCGCACAAATGCTGTAGATTGAGTGCTTATTGAACAAATGCTGGAGTACAAAATGCCGGACAAGTGTCAGATGGAGTTTTATTGTCTGAATCTAAATTACTTAGCAGCTGATTCCACATTTAAATTTTTGAGCTTCCTAAATTCTCTCCTCCTCCTTTGTGTTTACCTTGTTTTGCTTAATAGGAAATTTCATGTTAAACTGCTGACAATTCTCGTCGGGTTGCTTCTTTAATAAAATGTTATTGATAGAAATAAATAAGTAACTGGAGGGAAAATTTGGTAAAACTTGGATTTATCTTCTCTTTAAGAGTGGCATGTGGTATGTGGTAGCTAACAACAAATAATGTGATTTTTGAAAATTAAATGCAAAAGTGTAAAAGTTGAAATTTAAAAATTAAGGTGCAACCCTTAGTAGCAGCTGGCTTTAGCTGGGGTCTCCATAAACTATGACGCACTGCAAATTGACTTTCATTTAAGACTTGCACATCTTAATCTCACCTCAATAACGTGATGTTAAATTGAACACCAAACATAATAATTATACATATCAATATTTTAGAAAACCCAAAAAATACATAAAACACTTTTCAGAACTAAAATTTTTTTGAATTATCACAAATAAAATACACTCTAAGTATAAAATATCCTATTTCATCGCTTGATGATGCCATAGATGGTGAAGACGTTAGTGATATTTTATACTTATAGTGTATTTTATTGTGATAACTTAAAAACATTTTAGTTCTGAAATGTGTTTTGTCCATTTTTTTGGGGTTTCTAAATTATTAATATGGTTAATATCCAGTTACACTACTTAAACCACATATCAATCGATTATAATAATTTGAACTGCCTGAACTTAAAAAATTAATTTATTATCACAATGTAAAATAGTTAAAAAAGGGTGTGCGTCAAATTTAAACTCCAGAATATTATCGATGTTATATTTTCCCTCATTTGAATTTATCCCTGTTTTTCATTCTCTGTAGTTCTTCTCCGCGGTTTTGAAATGTTCATTGATCTGATTTTCGTAGACAAATGAATCCTGGTTAGGTTAGGTTGGTGTTTTGATTGGTTAGGATTCAGCAGAACTTTACTCCAAAAATATCAATTAATTCCCAAAAAAGAAAACCAGTAGAGCCCGCACCACAAATTCAGCCAAGGAGACTACGAATCTTAAATACGGCACTGTTAATAAATTAATAAATAAATTAAATTTCAGACAAAAGCGATAACCATCGCTGAAAGGTTAAAAATAATATCTATTTTATTAATTGAATTAACTTGATATATTGATGTTTTTATATTATCCTTATTGATTTGAAAAATTAAGCATTAACTAATTAATATATCTTTTCCAACGAAATTGCTGCGAAATAGGAATGTTAGTTGAATTATTCTGTTTATCAAAGCTAAACCATGATAAATTGTGTCGGATGCATAGTAAAATCCTTTTTAAAATTTACTTCGTATTTGGGCTTTCCTCCCTCTAATGTACAGTGCGTGCATAGAAATGAAAAAGCTTTTCCACCAATTTACGTATCAAATAAAGTTTTGTTGTTTATACCAGTGATTATAATTTTGTTCCAAGTTGTGAACCTATTACATAGCGTCATATATATATTGCAGTGTTACTAGCCTACAACACTATTTAGCGGTCGTGAGCAATTACGGAAACTTGAAATTGGCAATTTTACATCATTTGATACAGCTTGTGGTACTTCGGATACCTAAAATTTTAATAATTACTTGCACATTTTTCTAAATATAACATTGACGTTGGTCAAAACTTACCTAGGACAGCATGTGATTTAGCTAATTGTTGTGTGGGTCACCTCTGCATTGTTTATACCAAGGGAAAGGGTTGTATCGTTGAGCGTTTTCCGGTGGTTACTCGAATCATGTTTTGGTCAGGTGTAATTGGGGTTTTGTCTTAAGAAAATTTTAACTAAGTTATAAAGGAACAAGTAGCCTCATTTTGGAAGGTTACTGACTTAAAGTTAAAGAAAGCAACAAGAAACCTCAAAAATATAGCCGATTTTGAAAATCGAGAATCAAACCTGCGATGTTTGAAAATTTTATTAGAATAAGTTATGTTTAGTATTTAAGAAGTGTTAAAGTGCGATTTTAGGTAGTTGTGATGAGGAACCAAGTGTAAAAGTGAACATTTATTAAAACCGTGAACTGTCAAAATTCAAAGTTCGCAATTTTCGTGAATAACAATTTTTATGTGGACTGAGTGGAATGAAAATGATGGGAACAACCTCGGGAAGATGTTCAGAGACAAGAAAAATCCATTAGGAACGGATTTGGGCCGATACAAGGAAATGTAGAATTCCGGAAAAGCACGTGCGTTTTCATTTTGAAATGCACCTGGAAGACTTGGACGTGCATTTCATCCCGTGAAATTTATTGTGGTGACTCCTGAGGTCATGAAGGAACTTTCCACCAAAAATGGTCAAGATCTGAAAGACAGAAAATTCCAATTTAAAATCAAAATTGCCATGGATTTGAAAATTTTATAAAAAGAAGCGATTTTTTAGAATCAAGTAGGTAAAAAGGAGAAAAAGTATAAAAAGACAGCCGGAAAAAGCTGCTAGTTAGTGTAAATTTGAACGCGTTACCGCACGCATCGTTTGTTGCAATACAATTCGAGTTTATAGGTTACGAGAACTTTTCGGAAAGGCAAAATTGAGGTTACGGATGAAAATTTTTGGAACTTCACATTATTGAAATAAATTAAATAGAAGATAAAATCAAGTTGATTATAATTACAAGATAAGTTACCAGGCTTTTGCTGTTTTGGTTTTTAAAAGTGAAGTGCAAGTAATTTCTTCCGTATGAAGATTATCCTACGGTAAAGGAAGTAAAGTTAATGGAAAATTTGAGCACGTAGGAATTGGCATATGAAGTTCGCACAGATAAGGTAGAAATATTTTTATATTTTGTAACTTGGTTCCCTCGAAGATTCATATAACCTAAAAGAACATTGCGTTAGTATTTAGTTGTAATTTTAAGTATTTGTTTACCTGTATTTGGAGATTATCGAATACACTCAACCAGTCACTCTACACGAACACAAAATTTTGATTCTCATTAAATGTGCATAATTTGTAAATGTTGCCTTTTTTTTGAATCTTGTTGTTTTTCTTAACTACGCGAAATACCGAAATACAACATAATAAGGGTCCATTTTATATAGTAACCACTAGCGCCGGCAAAGGTACTCGACCATTAGCGTCCCATAGCAGTCAACATTACAAAATTTATTGTCATCAATAGTAAGTATTAGGATTTTAAAGATAGAGGAAGGTAAAACCATTTCAATTGGCACGCCAACGTGTGGGGCTCGAAACACGGCTCGAATCGAACTCACGACCCTAAAATATAAAATAGTTAAATTATAAATAAATTAAATTAGATAAACATGGAGACTAGGAGCGGTAGGAAAATAGGAGAAGATAGTGATTCTGAGGGGGAACAGATTGTACAGATTCACGAGGTAGAAAGAGTAGGTACGGGGGAAGAAGAGAGGGTAGAAGTTCATGCGGGAGAAAGGATAAACGAAGGCAAGGTGGGTGTAAGCGACTTGGAAAAATTAATGAGTATGATATTAAACATGAACGAAAGTATAAAGAGTGACATGTTAAACATGAATGAGAAACTGGATAAAAATAAAGAAAGTATGAATGAAAAACTAGATAAAAATAACGAAAGTATGATGTTAAGCATGAAAGAAATGTTCGAGAAGGAATTAAAAACTATGGAAAAAAAAATCAATGATACAATTGACAAAACGGACGAAAAAGTAGGTAGAATGATAAGCGAGAATGAAAGTTTCAAGGGTACTTTAAACAACAAGGTAGTGGAACAAGGAAAAAAGAGCGAAGTGTTATGTAAAGAAAGGGAGAAAAGAATGAATGAGAAACTAAATGAAATAGACAAACGTGTGACAAAGGGACAAGATAAAACGAAACAGAGAATCGACCAAGTAGAAAGTAAGGTAATTGAGGTCGAATCGGCTGTGAAGTCCATAGAAGTCATAGTAGACCACAAATTACAAGAAAGGAATCAAGGGGGTGAAACCCATATTTACCGGGAATCACTAATAGATCGAATGGGAAAATTTCATGGGGATGGGAAATCCAATCCTAAAATATTTTTAAAGAACGTCAGCCACCACTTGGGGAAAATTAAAGATACACAATTGTGTATAAACCTATTACGCACAACAATGGTGGGCGACGCAGAGACTTGGTTCTCTATGATCGAATCCCGGATAGGAGATTTTGAGGAATTCAAAAGTCTGTTCCTGCGGAAGTATTGGGGAGAGTTTGAACAGGACAAGGTAAAGTCACGTGTAAACTGGGGCAGGTACAAGGGCTTCGAAAGGTCGAGAGAGACGTACGCCATTAGGATAATCAACCAGGCACAACAGGTTGAGCCTAAGTATACGGAGCGAGAAATGGTCAGTGCAGTAGCGAGACACTTCGAGAGGGAGGTTAGGTCGAGAGTGGGGGTCGAGGGAATCTCCAAATTGGATGATTTCCTCGAACTCCTAAAGAGGTTTGACGAATCGGTAGAGTACAGAAGTGAAACGAGTCAAATTCCAAGAAATGTAGGACAGACAGGATATCATGGGGGTGATCAGAATGAGCGGTACAAACAAGACGCGAGACGAGAAGGTCCAGGAAGTTCAGGGGGAAACAATTACAACCAAAATCACAATTACCAGGGACAAGGTGCAAATTCATACAGAGGGGGATTCAACTATAGTAGGGGAGCAAACCAGAACAATGTAAATAGGGGTTATAACAGAGGTCGTGGCAGAGGCTACGGAAATCAAGAAGAGGTAAATGTTAATAATATTAACATAAGAGGGGATGATGGTAATACGCAGGCGGTTGCAGGAGAGATTGCAACGCCTGTTGCCAACCAAAATTTTGCCTAAAGGACAACCACATGGGTATAAATTCGTATGAACACCCGCGCGAATTTATATTCCATGAAAACAATGATTCGGCTCTTTTGAAGAGAGACGATAGTTAGAATTAGGATAGTTAAAATTAAGTAGGATAGATTAAATTAGAAATTGAAGAAAGTCAGTTGAAAAGAAATAAAGGATCAAGGGAGAAAATAAACGTAATTAGAAAGCAAGGTAAACCTTTAAGAAAGCGATTTATTTGGTGATAATTTGGGTTTGAGGAATAGGTGTTAGGAAAGATGAAAAGAAGGACAGCTAGAATTTGAAGGTGGATTGAAAACAAGGGAAGTTTGTATAAGTAGAAAGGCACCGCGAGGTTGCCGAAATATAGGAGGATACCGTGAGGTGATCGAAATGATAAAAGGGGGAATAAATAAAGATGTATTATGAAGAATAAATAAAGAGGGAAGGGAATTACTGCAATAAAGCAGAAAATGATGGTAAAAATGTATTACCATGAAATAAATAAAGAGGGAAGGGAATTACTGCAATAAAGCAACAAAAAATAAATAAACATTTATACAAACGACCTAAATGATTGAAAAACTAGATAATGTAGAAACGGAGCAGTGATATACGTTGGAAACATTTTGTATGAATCTTACCCAAATAAGAGATAAATGTCAAAGTAAAAATTAGGAATACGAAAGGGAAATTTAGTAAGAAGTAAACATTTAAGTTACGTAGTTAAATAATCGAACCTTGAGAAGAAGTGATGGGGGATCAAATCAACTGACAAATTCACGAGAGGACATAAACAATTTAAAAAGAAAGAATAGGAGGTTGACCAAAGACGAGGAAGTTATTTAAAAGTTGCCGAGTTAGGAGAAAAGGAGAATAATTATATTAGGAAGTTATAAGTAGGAGGTCAGTCCAAAGAGGGGGACGAAGTAGGAGAAAAGGGGATAGTTATACGAGGAAGTGATAAATAGAAGTTAGTCCATAAAGAGGGACGGAAAAAGGAAATAAATAAGGGGGCAACTAAAATAAAGATTAATGATTCAAATGGTCAAGGGAGGAAATTAGAAATACTAAAGTTAGATTTCGTGATTAGTAAGGCTTCTTATAATTAGATTAGTTAGGATTCTTATAGTTAAGTTGGTTAGTTTATATCGTTAAGTTAATTGTTAGTTACATTGTTTAATTTAATATGAATACCTACACAGGTAGTTGTAATTCACAAACATCCTGTTTGAAATTAAAACTAGGGGGAATTGCAGTGTTACTAGCCTACAACACTATTTAGCGGTCGTGAGCAATTACGGAAACTTGAAATTGGCAATTTTACATCATTTGATACAGCTTGTGGTACTTCGGATACCTAAAATTTTAATAATTACTTGCACATTTTTCTAAATATAACATTGACGTTGGTCAAAACTTACCTAGGACAGCATGTGATTTAGCTAATTGTTGTGTGGGTCACCTCTGCATTGTTTATACCAAGGGAAAGGGTTGTATCGTTGAGCGTTTTCCGGTGGTTACTCGAATCATGTTTTGGTCAGGTGTAATTGGGGTTTTGTCTTAAGAAAATTTTAACTAAGTTATAAAGGAACAAGTAGCCTCATTTTGGAAGGTTACTGACTTAAAGTTAAAGAAAGCAACAAGAAACCTCAAAAATATAGCCGATTTTGAAAATCGAGAATCAAACCTGCGATGTTTGAAAATTTTATTAGAATAAGTTATGTTTAGTATTTAAGAAGTGTTAAAGTGCGATTTTAGGTAGTTGTGATGAGGAACCAAGTGTAAAAGTGAACATTTATTAAAACCGTGAACTGTCAAAATTCAAAGTTCGCAATTTTCGTGAATAACAATTTTTATGTGGACTGAGTGGAATGAAAATGATGGGAACAACCTCGGGAAGATGTTCAGAGACAAGAAAAATCCATTAGGAACGGATTTGGGCCGATACAAGGAAATGTAGAATTCCGGAAAAGCACGTGCGTTTTCATTTTGAAATGCACCTGGAAGACTTGGACGTGCATTTCATCCCGTGAAATTTATTGTGGTGACTCCTGAGGTCATGAAGGAACTTTCCACCAAAAATGGTCAAGATCTGAAAGACAGAAAATTCCAATTTAAAATCAAAATTGCCATGGATTTGAAAATTTTATAAAAAGAAGCGATTTTTTAGAATCAAGTAGGTAAAAAGGAGAAAAAGTATAAAAAGACAGCCGGAAAAAGCTGCTAGTTAGTGTAAATTTGAACGCGTTACCGCACGCATCGTTTGTTGCAATACAATTCGAGTTTATAGGTTACGAGAACTTTTCGGAAAGGCAAAATTGAGGTTACGGATGAAAATTTTTGGAACTTCACATTATTGAAATAAATTAAATAGAAGATAAAATCAAGTTGATTATAATTACAAGATAAGTTACCAGGCTTTTGCTGTTTTGGTTTTTAAAAGTGAAGTGCAAGTAATTTCTTCCGTATGAAGATTATCCTACGGTAAAGGAAGTAAAGTTAATGGAAAATTTGAGCACGTAGGAATTGGCATATGAAGTTCGCACAGATAAGGTAGAAATATTTTTATATTTTGTAACTTGGTTCCCTCGAAGATTCATATAACCTAAAAGAACATTGCGTTAGTATTTAGTTGTAATTTTAAGTATTTGTTTACCTGTGTTTGGGGATTATCGAATACACTCAACCAGTCACTACACGAACACAAAATTTGATTCTCATTAAATGTGCATAAATTGTAAATGTTGCTTTTTTTGGAATCTTGTTGTTTTTCTTAACTACGCGAAATACCGAAATACAACATAATAAGGGTCCATTTTATATAGTAACCACTAGCGCCGGTAGAGGTACTCGACCATTAGCGTCCCATAGCAGTCAACATTACAAAGTTTATTGTCATCAATAGTAAGTATTAGGATTTTAAAGATAGAGGAAGGTAAAACCATTTCAATATGGACAATTTTATATGCAATTGAAACTATGTTTATTTTATGTTGCATCGCAAACTGTATTATTATGATCTTGAAATATGATCAAATTGTGTTAGAACTCAGAGGATTATCAGTAATTGTAGCAAATTGCAATTACTATGGAATATCTTGTTTGATATCGGAGAAAACTATAAAACTCGCACAAAAGCTTTATTTTCTTAACATCTTTTTTGCAGTTAATACAATATTGTTTGCTTTAATTTTTAATTTATTTGACGTAGAAATAAAAAGTTATATATCCTTTTTACTCATGTTTTTAAGCCGGTTTCTGTATTTGTACATCGGCAATCTATTGATTTATCAAAGCCTCTTGCACTTGCTGTTGTACAATTTAATTTTCAAGAAAACTTTTGTGAAAATTAAAGTTTTGTTATTAGAGAAATTGAATTTTATTGAATTAAAGCATAACTTTCCATTGGAATCTTTGGAAATTTATCTTAAACGGTTGAACAGATTTTATTTGGCCGTTTTTCAAACGTTCACTCAATTTAATGGATTTACCGCAGTTATTCTGGCTACATCTATATTTATTTTTATTACAAGTACGATTAGCTTCAACTTTTGGTTTTTAAATTTTTTTGATGATAAATTTTGGTATAAGAATCTCTGGTTAATGTTAAATTCAAACTATGCTATAACTGTGTTAATATTAATCTTAGCTGTAATCCAACGATTAGCGAATGTGGTAAGTAGCTTTATTAATGTTAGTATAATTTTTGAATTATAAATTTGAATTAATTATTGAATATTACACGGAGCGGAATTCCATTCTAATATACAGAAAATGATTTGCTTAATTTCAGTAAATGTAATAGTCAGTTGTTATATTAGGATGGAAAGATAAATTTTCTTGCCGAGTGAGTTGTCCGGTTTTTCTGGTTTTCTCTTGTGTGCTTTGGTAGTGATTGATATTTGACAACTAAAGAAGGACTGGAATCGTTATTTGAGCAGTGTAAACTACAGCAGCCGAAAAAAAGTATAGTGAAGTGGGGTAAATCTGAACAGTGGGGAATTCCGAACACCGTCATTATCTCGAGTTGTGACAAACCGTGACAAACCAAATTTTTGTCAGTTGTTGTTTACAATACTAGCTCATTTTTCAATAGTCACTGATGCGTTCAAACGTGCGTATATTAGCTGTGTGGAACGAGTGACAATTTTTGTATTCCCAAAGTTTTATTCCGCTCTCAAAATATTGTGTTTCTGACTGGTAATCGTCACAATTATGGGGTAAATATAATATATACCAAAGGTTTAAGATGCTCTTTCAGAAACCGAAGATATTTTGAATTTTCTACCATATAGTCGTGAAATACAAAACATGTGCGTAAAGTGGTGTCAGTGGAGGAATTCATCTATGGTAAAGACTATCCTAGAAAATTCCGACCATTTTATATTACGTATTAAATCAAAATGAATTAATTTTTTTTTGAATAATATATTTATTGCTTTTATTAATATTGTTTTTTTATAACATTTTTCACAAATAAGCATTAATTAAATTTGATGATTTTTATTTAATACATTTGTGGTCACCTTTTAAACCGATTTATGTGAATTTTTATGAATCTTGTGAGCAGTTTTCTTGGGTGTTCGGAATTACCCCACCATTTTGCAAAAATTTAAAAAGCAACTTTTTTTTCAGAGAGAAATATTTGTATGAAAAAATGTAAATATTGAAAATCCATGAATGCAGCGAGTTAGGACTTGAGTTCCTCTTGCATTTCGAGCCAAAAAATGTTCAAAAATATACATTTTTCACGCCGCTATAGACAAAAAATAAAACCGGTTCGAAATTACCCCACTTGACTTTATAATTTAGGAAAATAATCAATTTATACCCCATTATATTAAATATCTATCAAAAATATTGAATTAAAAAATTTGTAAAACATTAACTTATTAAAATATCTTTCTAACCAAATTTTTTTGTTAAGGGATGTTTCCTTATTTTTCGAACGACTCAACTTTACAGTAAAAATGATACCTAATACTTAAATTATAAGAAATGTAGTTTCCTACAAGTTTGGTTTATATAACTTTTACACTAGGATCGATATTTGTAGATTTCTTGGAAGAAAGTCAAAACAACTTGTCAAATATTTCAATCATCACAATTTCGACATCGCTTTTACAACAGAAACTTAAAAAATTTATTAATAGCGCCAAATCAAAGTCAGATATTTTAACTAAATCAGGGGTTTATGAGTTCATATGCGAATGTTTTCAAAAATACATCGGCCACACAGGTAGATCTTTCCAAACACGATTTAACGAACACTCGCGATCCAACAAACTTGCAGAGGGAAAATTTACTTTCGCAAACATTTATTACACATCAACCATAAACAAGGGGGGTGTGAAATTTTACATGTATAGAGCCAAAAAGCAAAAAATTAAAATTCTTAGAAGCTTTGGAAATGATAAAATTAAAATGTTCATCATTGTGGTTAAATAGTTATCTGATTTCAATAATTCACCATTATTAAACATCTTTAATAAATAATTATACCCCCTTTATTTGAACCAATTTGAGTGCTTATTTTGTACACCCAACCCCCTCTTTTTTTAATCACTTTCAAATTAATTTTTTCCTTTCCAAAGTATCTACTCCTGGAACAATATTTAATGGATTCTCTCTTAATTTTCAATCTATTTCATCGCCTTATGATGCCATAATATGGTGGAGACGTTTGCGAATAATTTGTACTTACAGTGAATTTTATATGTGATAACTTAAATACATTTTAGTTCTAAAAAGTGTTTAGTGCATTTTCTGGGTTTTCTAAAAAATATTTATATGGTTTTTTGTTACGCCTATAAATCGGCGCAACCTATTTTTCAAAATTGTTTGAAAATTCCGTATGAAATTTCCTTCAGAAGATTCTTTGTTATTAAAAGTGTTAAAAAAAGTTATATATTACATTCTGTAGGATCAAGGTTGTCTACCTAACCATAAATAATAATTGGCCCAATTTTAGTGCTCTGCTAATTACGATTATCATTAGTAAATGTTTGTTGATTTGTGTCAGGTAATCTAATTTTTCCACATTTTGTAAGTTGATTTAAGTTAGTTTGACTCATGGGCGCCGGCAGGATTATTTTCAGGGAGGTGCATCTACACACCATACTCTTAACTAATAAAATATAATTTATAATAGTCACAAGACCCTACACAGAGAAAAAAAACTCAAAAATATAGTAAATATCATATCAATATTTCAGAAAAACCCATTTTTTAGTACTAAAATGTTTTTAAGTTATAATAAAAATGAAAGTTTGCTTGTTTGTTGGTCTTTTAATAACTCAAACTCTTTGACCTATTTAAACCAAACTTGGCGCAATTACTCAATAGGACTTGGGGAAGGTTTTAGTGCAGGAATATCTTTAAAAATGTGAGAAGAGAGAGAGATAGAAAAATTTTGTATGAATTAAATTGTAAGTTGGTAATAAATTTTTACTATAATTATGAAATCGGATTTTCGAAATATGACGAATTCGAAATATACCCAATAATTACTCTTGAGGGATTAAGCAAAATATACTAAGCTACTAAAACTTGAGTCCCTTACTATACTGCCCTCATAACTGAAAACGCCGTATTTACATAGGTTTATATGAGTAGATACGGCGTTTTCAGTTACGAGGGCAGTATATAAGTAGATATTTAACGTGAATCAAATACAAACAAAGGAATTTCAATTTTCGGTTCACCGGGACGCACCTCAAGCATGCAAGAAAAGGACATGACGAGCTTCACAATCAAACGAGCAACGGGAAACAAAACTGGAAAACTTTAGGGTACGCATTGCTCTATCCAGACAAACACTGCACGCTCATTGCTTAATAAAATGCTTTCTGACGGGATAAATGCTTGCTTCCGAGAGCAAGAAACCAGTTAAACAGCGGCGTATGAGGTAGGTGTAGTAATTCAACACACAAACTAAGCAATTAAAAATCGGCTATGAAAATATTTTTTGTTTACGCATCAGGTTGCTAATACTAATTACCAATAAAATCATGCTGAAGCTCATACGAGAACTGCAGAGCAACAGGTATAATGAATTCTGAGTGTCAACACCGCTGTAATAGTAAAAAACAAAGTTCAAGACCCTACATCGAAGTACTTCAGACAAAAGCAAAGTATTTTATTTTTAGTGAGATCCCGTGCGAAGCCGGGTATCCAGCTAGTCACAAATAAAATACACTGTGAGTAAAAAATATCGCAAACGTTTTCATAATATGACATCATCAGGCGATAAATTAAAAACTCTTCTTTGGTTTTTAGTTCATTACCTGATGATGCTATAGGATGGTGAAACGTTCGCGACTATTTTACGAGTTTTAGAGAACTTTCGCACAACGCACCAAACCAAATAAACCAAAGCATATCAACTCTGCACGACTGCAACAACTCCAACATACTACATCGTCAGCGTCTATTTTTAACTGGGTTGGGCCCTAGGCTCTAGCAAATTTTCGGGCCCCTAATATTTATTTTATCAGAATTTGATTTTTATTTTACGATTTTATGTTTTCTTTTCGGGCCCCTCTAGGCATGTACCTAATGCGTCTAATGGTAAAATAAGCCTTTTTGAGAGGTTGAGTAGATGATGTAGTCTAGTTTATTGTGTTGGGCGTAGCGATTTGGGAATAAAGTTAAAGTGTCCACTGGGGGGTATTCCATACCCCCAGACCCCCCGGTTTATTCTCATTGTTTTGTGCCTCTTAAACTTAAATTCAAAATTTAATAGGTTGTAGAGGTCTCACCATATGATTCAAGTTTTGGGCATCGAAGGATTTATTATTAATTTATTATTATAACTTCAAATATTGATTGAGCTTCGGTATAGTTAATGGCAAACCGGGGGGTCTGGGGAGTATGGAATACCCTCCAGTGCACGGTTTACTCTTTATTCATGAACCAATAGTATTAGCCAATCCTGGGATATCCTTGATTGTGAGCGTCGCATTTTGAAGTCGCAGGTTTGAGAAGAAGAGGGAAGAATGTGGAAAGGAAAAAATTCGAATTTCCGTGTGTTTTCTTTCATGGCAGGGGGGGTCCATGGTTTGACTGCATTATTATGTTGTTATATATAAATTTAGATTTAAAGTATTCAATTAGTCATATAATTATAAGGATATAATATTTCTATAATCTATAATCACGATTTTAAAAAATGCAAGCATTTTAACCTAACAAGTGCGACTGGGGCAAGATGATGACATCTTTGCTTTCACATAGAAATACAGGCAGTATTTTGCAAAATTTAAAATTTTTTGCAGTTGGTTTAAAAAATAAAGGGAAACGAAAGTTAATTATCAAAAGTAAAGAAAAACAAATGAGAAAAAAGAAAAGGGCAAAGATTTCTATTTCAGATGACGAAGATTTGCAATGCTTGTTATATTCAGTCTTAGGGAAGGGTGGGTGTGCTGCATTGTTTGCAAGACGGAAAATTTTCTACCTTTTATATTTTATTTTTCTTTTATTCAAAATAAATATTTATTATAATTTTCTAAAGGTAATATTGTGAAATATGCTTTAAAGAATCCATAAATAAAATTTGGTTTAATTTTCTTGGTAAATAAAATGTATAGAAATTTTTGAACCCTTCCCTATCATGTTCAAAATTGATCCTCTTTTAATTGCTGAAAAAATCGTTACAATATCTTTAAATAGTCGATTGATACGTGGTTTAGATAGAGTAATTCAATATTAACCCTATGAATACTGTGGAAAACCAAAACATTGCATAAACATGTTTTAGAACTAAAATGTATATTTAAGTTAAATTCAAAAAATATAAGAATAATACAATACGTAGAAAATCAAAATTCAAAAAATTTAAAAAGGAGACAATTAACACATAACAGGTCTGGATTAAGAAAATTTGAAAAAATGAAAATTTCGTAATACGAAGTACAATATAACGTTATTTCATGGTTATTGCCATTCATCAGTTGTACGCATCGATTACGATTACATTGTAAAATAAGAAGAAAAAATTTTTCAAACTAAACAAAATTATCGACTAAATTGTACAAAATTTCTTAATCCAGACCTGTTATGTGTTAATTGTCTCCTTTTTAAATTTTTTGAATTTTGATTTTCTACGTATTGTATTATTCTTATATTTTTTGAATTTAACCATAAATACATACTAAAAACCACAAATTTACTTAAAATTTTTTATTTTGAGTTCTTTTTCTAGTTTTACGCCTCACGGTTAAAAAACGTGGTAAAATTTTTGAATTTTGAATTTTTTCAAAGTTTTTAGAAATCATATTAAGAGGGCAGTGCCTTCGGATTTCAAACTAGCAGTGCTAGGTAAACGAATTTCTTAGTTCAAATCATTTTTAAATTATTCATACCTCGTGTAACAAGTTCAGTTTTGATAATCTTTGGAGGTTATGGTAAGTCAAATTTTGTACAATTTAGTCGATAATTTTGTTTAGTTTGAAAAATTTTTTCTTCTTATTTTACAATGTAATCGTAATCGATGCGTACAACTGATGAATGGCAATAACCATGAAATAACGTTATATTGTACTTCGTATTACGAAATTTTCATTTTTTCAAATTTTCTTAATCCAGACCTGTTATGTGTTAATTGTCTCCTTTTTAAATTTTTTGAATTTTGATTTTCTACGTATTGTATTATTCTTATATTTTTTGAATTTAACCATAAATACATACTAAAAACCACAAATTTACTTAAAATTTTTTATTTTGAGTTCTTTTTCTAGTTTTACGCCTCACGGTTAAAAAACGTGGTAAATTTTTGAATTTTGAATTTTTTCAAAGTTTTTAGAAATCATATTAAGAGGGCAGTGCCTTCGGATTTCAAACTAGCAGTGCTAGGTAAACGAATTTCTTAGTTCAAATCATTTTTAAATTATTCATACCTCGTGTAACAAGTTCAGTTTTGATAATCTTTGGAGGTTATGGTAAGTCAAATTTTGTACAATTTAGTCGATAATTTTGTTTAGTTTGAAAAATTTTTTCTTCTTATTTTACAATGTAATCGTAATCGATGCGTACAACTGATGAATGGCAATAACCATGAAATAACGTTATATTGTACTTCGTATTACGAAATTTTCATTTTTTCAAATTTTCTTAATCCAGACCTGTTATGTGTTAATTGTCTCCTTTTTAAATTTTTTGAATTTTGATTTTCTACGTATTGTATTATTCTTATATTTTTTGAATTTAACCATAAATACATACTAAAAACCACAAATTTACTTAAAATTTTTTATTTTGAGTTCTTTTTCTGTATATTTAAGTTATCACAAATAAAATTCACTGTAAATATAAGATTAAAAAGTAAAAAAGAACTCAGTTCTGATGATGCCGTAGTATAGTAAAAACGTTTGCGATATATTTTATACTTACAGAATATTCTGTGTCCTAATTGCTAATTTTCTTAATTTCTGTTTTATACAGATAAAAATAATTCGAATCAACATTCTCAGAGATTTCCAATTTTTAGTGCAATTTACGTTTTATGAATCATCATTCTGATACTTAAAGTTTGATTGGTGTGTAGCCCTTAATAGTACAAACTAGCTGTAATATAGCGGATGCAAGAACGTAACTATAACTTATAGCGCGTGCCAAGTAGAAACCGAAACGACAATAATCGTTTTTCAGCAATAACTATCATGATTTTCGAGATACAGGAAAAGTTGTAATATACAAATTTAAAGAACTAATAAAATTCTGTGAGTTCGTATATTACAAATTTTGCTGTATCTCAAAAATCAAGAAAGTCATTGCTAAAAAACAATTACTGTCGGTTCTAATTCTACTTGGCACGAGCTCTAGACCAAGGTAGAAAAGCTTAGACCAAAAAAAGCTAGTAAAATTTAACACAAAAAAGTGTTAATTCAATAGAAAACTTCTAGCTTTTTTAATGTAATCATTAATTTAACAGCTAAATAAGTATATCAAACTTCTGAATTATTTGGAGTTCGACGCTCGCTCCTTTTATAACTGTTTTCTTTAGATGACCAGGCTAATAGATTTTGGTGAAATTGATAAAATAAGATTCCAACCATCGGAACTTATTTTACGTTATTCCCATTAAAATATTATTTTCTGGTTTAGAGTTTAGAACTAGGTGCAAGGACTATAGACGTTTGGGATTATATAGGTATAATATAGCAGATAGACCTCAATTAGAATAATAAGCAATTATTTATAGGACAATCAACATTTCCATTTTTCTTTCTTATTGACAAATAAAATTAATAAACCATTAAGTATTTTAATGTAGATTATTATGGGTGGGTACTTTGAAACAGCATTATTTGTTCATTGCATATGTAGAAACCATGATGAATTGTGTCGGATGCACAATAAAACCGTTTTTAAAATTAACTTCATAGTTCGGGTTTCCCCCCGCGAACGTAGTGTGTTCATAAAAATGGGAAAGTGCTTGCACCTATTTTCACCTTAAATAAAATATTTCTGTTAATTCCGGTGATTATAATATTGCTTCAAGCTGTGTGCATATACAGAGATTTACATTTGATAGTAATAAATAAAACTGAAATTCCATTCTTATCTTGTTCGACCATGTGTTGTATCACTGGAGTGCTAAATTGTAATCATACTTTATTAGAACTCAGAGGACTGTCGTTAATCGTACAAAATTGTAATAACCACGGAATACCCGGTCTGCTGACCGAGAAAACTGTGAAAATCACTAAGAAACTTACAGCCGGTTTCACAATCGATAGTCAAAACCTAAGGTTACGTAACCTTGACTTGAAGGTTAACTTGCAGTTTAAGATGTGGCACTGTTTCACATCCGAATTTTGACCTTTGGTCTGCTTACCGGCAGTTGATCATCTATCAATAATTTGCGTTTTGGAAATATCTTGCCGCTGGTGAATTCTTATTGTGGCACAGTAGGAATAATTCTATTTTTTGATGCAACCTAGTGAGTAGCAAATGTGGTAAGTAATTTTGTTAATTACTGTTAAAAAAGGTATATTATTGAATACTATTTTACAATAATTAATTACCATATGTGGTGAGACGTGCGCCGAAGTCGATTTTGTTGGTTAAGTGAGACACTAAAAAGCCATTACATATTTGCTATGTATTCTGTTAACAATCGATAATCGCACTTATTAAGTTTTTATTTATTTAGAAAACAGTAAAACATTAATTTATCAAATATTATGCTTTTAACCAAATTGTTTCGGGTAGGTATCCATACTTTGAAAAAGCACTTGCCGATATTTTTGTCGGGGCGAGTACACTGTTGTGATCTAACTCCTTCGTTTCACCTATAGGCTATGCATCTAGCCAGATTAGCACCCTACTAGAATATATTTACACCATACTGCTGTTCTAGCAGTAATTTTGTTTTTTGTTGTTCGTTATATGGACCATTTAATATTTTAAACTTAATTTTGTAAATAATTTTATAAATGTTGAATAAGTTTAAACTTGAGCATTTCAGCGGTCTAGCAAAATTGGTAGGAAATTATGTTATTAAAGCTCTATTAGCGTACAAAATTTTAAGACAATCGGTTACACTTTTCCGGAAATACGATGACATTTTCATTTTTTTTTGTTTATTTTATTATAGTACTTCTGGCAAAGATTTCTTTGCCAAAACCTTATTATAACCTTATATTTTTTATAATATATAAATCTTAACTTGTGAGAAAACAAATAAAGTAATAAAAATAAAACGTTAAATTCAATATTATAATGAAATTTTATTTTAAAGCTTTAAGCAACTTTTATCGCCTTCGTCAGAAATTTATTTATAAATAATAATATAATATTTAATAATATTTATATACAATATTATAAACAATAAGGTGATAAAAGTCGCTGAAAGCTTAAAAATATAATTTCTTTATATTATTGAATTTAACTTGTTATTTGAAGTTTTATTGTTTAAGTAAGTATACAAAATTTGGTCGAGATCCCTTCAGTATTTCATGAGTTATTCAATTTTGAAGTTTCAACTTTGACAGCTTGTAATTTTTGACAGATAATAGATAGAAAGTTCATTTCACCTATTCCGGATAAAGCTCAAGGTCTTTAAAATAATCTATTACCGTTGACTGACAGAGTTATAAAGACACGCAACTATATATGTTTTAATGCAATACTAAATTGTCGGGACAACTAGATGGCGCTATTTTTCCATGTAAATCCTCATTAACAACTATTAATTTCGCGATCCATTCCGTTAGAACGTGTGGGCAGTATAGTGCGAGGAGTATGTTCGAGTGCGAGGGACATAGTATTCGCAAGTCTTCCATATAGTTGCGTGTCTTGATAACTCTGTCAGTCAACGCTATTAAAAGACAAAATCGTTTTTAAAAACTTGTGTGAGTTTCTTGTAGTGGCACTCCTGATTAACACATCGTGACGAAAATCTAATTTTCACCTTTCTACCGTAAACCCTACTACCATACCAAACTTGGTCGTGATTGGTTGGATTGTTCAGGAATAAAGCCAGAGACAAAATTTGATGACCCACAGACAAACCGACACAGAATTATTTTTTTTGCAAATCTTTACGTTTCTGAACACGGTGATGTCGAAAATTGAATAAAAATTTTTAATTTTGTTTTAATCATTATTATTGTGTTTTATACCTTAACAACGAAATATATTAAGTATGCCATAATATCCTAGGGCGTATAAATCACAATGCCCGCTTATTATGCCTTCTCAAGTCACAGCAAACTAGAAAATTTAGCAAAATTAAATTCAAAATTTATAAAAAAAATTTAATTTTCTCAAATTCAAATGCAGTGTACGAGTAATATAAAACGTTGTATACATCACTGATGGCTTTACTCGATGTTTATGCTCACGAGCAACTTAAAAACCATCGGACCAAGCGGCCCTTGACCTTTTAAATTGGTTGCTCTCGACATAAACATCGTAATATTGTCTTTGATACATAAATAACTATTTTTTGATGGAGGTAATAATTTCATAATAGGGCACTTCCACTCCCCCACTCCAACATGGCTGCCGAACAGTAGCTTGGTGGTATGATTGGTGATATTCGCCATAAGATTTGTAATGCGCGCACCAATTGCGCAAGAGAATTCCATGTGCGTATCTGAGCAAATGGAACAGGAAGTCACGGCAACAAATTATTATACAATAAATTGAAAGACTCTTTGAAACCTCTATTTGAAATTAAATATTCATAAATTGTTAGATTCAAATTATTTAAGAGGTTGAAATCCCTTTAAGATCTATTTTCTAGTAAACTGTTTGATTTACTGATTTTTTAAATTTCTGTTTTATACTGGTAGAAATTCGTATGAACATTCTCAGAGATTTCCGCTTTTTAATGCAATTTACGATATATTAATCACAATTCTGAAAATAAAATCTTTAATGACCCCCAAAGGGAGAGTAAAAAAAATTTAAATTTGTGTACCTCCGGTAGCTCATACTTTAAGTTTTATTGGTGTAGAGCCCTTAATCTTAGTACAAACTAGCTGTTATATAGCGGATGCGAGAACGTGAATGTTACTTAGACCAAGTTAAATTTTGATGAGATTGACAAAATAAGATTCGAAACATTTGGACTTACATCGCGTTATCCCCATTTAAATATTTTTTTTAGGTTTAGAGTTAGGAACTATAGGTGCAAGGCCTGTAACTAGACGATTGGTATTATATAATAGTAGTTGATAAAACCCCAATTTAAATAATAAGCAATTAGTTTTGAAAGTATTTTGTTGACAACCAACATTTACGTTTTTTTTTCATATTGACATATAAAATTAATAAACCATTAAGTATTTTAATGTAAATTATTTTGGGTGGGTACTTTGAAACAGCATTATTTGTTAATTCCATTTGCAGAAAGCATGATGAATTGCGTCGGATGCGCAATAAAACCGTTTTTAAAATTAACTTCGTGGTTTGGGTTTCCCCCAGCGAATGTACAGTGTGTTCATAAAAATGGGAAAGTGTTTGCACCTATTTTCACATTAAATAAAATATTTCTGTTTATTCCGGTGTTTATAATATTGCTCCAAGCTGTGTGCATATACAGAGACTTACATTTAATAATAATAAATATAATTGAAATTCCATTCTTGTCTTGCTCCATCGTATGTTGTATTATTGGAGTGCTAAAATGTAATCAAATTATATTAGAACTTAGAGGATTGTCGTTAATCGTACAAAATTGTAATAACTACGGGATACCCTGTCTGCTGACCGAGAAAACTATGAAAATCGCTAAAAAGTTTTATGTTCTTAATATTTCATTTGGAGTTGGCGCATTATTCCTTGCTTTAATTTTTAATTTATTTGTCGAAGAAATAAAAAACTACCTCTTTTTTCTATTCATGTTATTAAATCGGTTTATCTATTGCTATGCTGCCAACGTATTTGGTGTCCATTGCGTGTTGCACCTTTATTTTTATAAATTCATTTTCAAAAACTGTTTTAAAAGAATTAAAATGTTGTTACTAAATAAATTGAAATTTTTGGAATTAGAGGAAATGAACGCAGAACAAGAATTTCCAATAGAATCAAACCATTTAATATTGGAAATCAATCTCAAACGGCTAAATAAATTCTATTTGGGAGTTTTTCTATCGTTTCGAGAATTTAACAGATATGGCGCATTCCTATATTCTTCATTTATTTTTGCTTCTATTATAAGTACAATTGGTATTAACTATTTCTTTGTTCAATCCATCAACAATTTGAGTTTTGTAAATATATTGCTGCTGGTGAATTCTTACTTCGGTACAGTAGGAATTGTTGTACTTCTTGGTGTAACCCAGCGAGTAGCAAATGTGGTAAGTAATTTTGTTAGTTTATGTAAAAATTATAGTACCTATATTATTGAGAGATAATTTTGTTGTGACAAATGTGGCACGAGCCGCCGTAATTGGTACATACATTCATACTTGAAATTAAACATTTTATAATTTTAATTGTAATTATTGTTCACACCTTCAAGATTTATTATTCAATACTAACTATTTTACAGTAAATTATTACCATATCTAGTAAGACATTAGCTGATGTCGATTTTGTTGATTAAGAGAGACACTGAAAAGCCATTTTATATTTGCTTTGCATTCTGTTGACAATCGATAATCGTACTTGTCAAATTGTTATTTATTTAGAAAAGGGTAAAACATTAATTAATTAAATATTATGCTTTTAACCAAATTGTTCCGGTTAGGTAATCTATACTTTGAAAAAGCATTTGTAGATATTTTGTGAAACTATCCAGTTTATAAAAAAAAACCATGATAAATTGTGTCGGATGCACAGCAAAACCGTTTTTTAAATTTACTTCATGTCTTGGCTTTCCCCCCACTAATGTGCAGTGTAATCATAAAAATGGAAAAGCGTTTGCACCCCATTTCGTGCTAAATAGATTAATTTTGTTTCTAGTGGTGATTATAATTCTGTTTCAAGCTTTGAACTTATATAGGCTCATAAAATTAGTAACAGCATTACATGCAATTGATATTTCATTTACGTTGTCTTCTATGATATGTTGTATCAATGCGGTGGTTAAATATCATCAAAATTTATTAGAATTCCGAGGTTTGTCATTGATTATAGAAAAGTGCAAATATTATGGGATATCGTGCCTCATAACCGAAAAAGTCCTAAACGTCACTAAAAAGCTTTATTTTATTAATATTTTTGTTGTATTTAATTCAATATTAACTGCTTCAATTATCACTATATGCGACTCGGAAATGAAAAGTTATATAATACCCTTTCTGTTCATGTTCTTAAATCGACTTATCTATTGCTATGTCAACAATATTGTGACCTTTCAATTCCTGTTGCACATTCAGTTCTACAATTTCACTATCTACAAATGTTTTGAAAAAATTAAAATTTTATTAATACGAAATTTGGAATTATTTTCATTGGAATCAAACCATTTGATTTTAGAAATTTATCTCAAACGATTGAACAAATTTTATTTGGCCGTGTTTCTAACTTTTCAGCAATTTGATCGATTTATCATATTTATAGTGACATCATTTTTATGTACTTTTATTATATGCAGTGCTGGTATTAATTATTGGGTTTTAAATTCGTCTGATCATTTTCGTTTTGATCGGATGTTCTGGCTGATTGCTTCTTATGTTGCTATTGCTTGGTTAATATTAATCCTAAGTACAATCCAGCGATTAGCAAATGTGGTGAGTTATTCTAATATTTTTAAAATTTCAGCTAATAAAGTAGCATAAATTTAATAACCGAAAAATAATGAAAAAATTTTTTTTATGTGACTGTTATTAATAAAGATAATGAATAATAAAGTTGTAAAATACCATAATGTAAATTTAAAACTAGGTTTTCTTCTTAGATAAGACTCTTTGAAGCACACATTTGAAATTAAATAAATTGTTAGATTCAAATTGTTTAAAAGGTTGAAAAATTTACCTTGTATATACAAATTTTGTGGTAATAAAGTTATGGTGGGGCAATTAATTAATTATTAAAATGTGGTGAAAATATTAATTTTGTATTGATGATTGTAAAGAACAAATTGAATCATGTGTTGAAATAAAATAAATTTATAAGGATTTTGAAAATTTAATAGATTTGGATTGATTATTTTTAAATAAATACGCCTACCTGCTAAAATTATATTTATATAAAATATAAATATTTTATGTTTTATATTTTTTTATCATTCTTTAATTTAAAATATTGTGTTTGTGATTAAATAATTATAATAATAATTCGTTCTCATTATATTTTGATAATTTTGATTAAATGCAACACTGAAAAAAAAGGTACATCAAAAGTTCACTATTTTTGCGCCGATGAACAAAATTCATCATATTGATGAAACAATCATAGTATTAATGAAAAAATCATTATATTTATGATTTTTGTTCATCAATGTTATGAATTTGGTTCATCGGATCAAAATTGATGAACTTTTCATCAATATGATGAACCATTTTATCAGTGAACCGATGATCAATAATGATCATCTAATTAGGTCCAAATATATTGCGAGTTTTATTTTTTTATCATTTCGTTTAGCATCATTATAAAAATTTACAACCGAATGATTTTAAAATAGGTACCCTATGGAACAACAAAAAATATACCACCAGAAAAATTACTCAATTGGCATATAAAAGTGATTACCACCCCAAAATAACCATGGTAGTCGTTTACTAGTTATTGCCCAAACACATTTACCTGAGTAGTCAGAAATCACAATGATTATTATCCATTTATTGAATGAGATACTATTAAACAAAATTGTATTTTTTCTTTAATCAGATAAAAGAAAAATTGAATTAATTTGTTTATCTTATTTGTTTGTTAATTTAGTCAAGAACTCATAGTTATTTTAGTGGAACGTTTAGTTAAGTGGTGACAACGAGCTTAACTATGGAAAATTGTGTGGGATGTGCTATTAAGCCAATTTTAAACCTAAGTTCGGTTTGTGGATTTCCACCAATACGCTCAAAATGCGTTCATGTAAACAACAAAGCTTTTGCACCAAATTTAAGCTTTAACAAAAATTTTTTCTGTTTCTCAATTTTAATAGTGATATATCTAACGTATAATTTTTACAATTCTATTAAATTTTTTGAATTGGAAATATTCGTGGTAATGGATAGTATATTTATTTTAACTGCAATTATATGCTGTTCAACCGGCATATTACAGTTCAACACAAAACTGATGGAGTTGAAAGCAATTGGTGCAATTGTGGAAAACTGCCAATTTTACAAAATTTCCGCATTTATAAGCAAGAAACATATACATGCAAGTCATAAAATTTGCATGCTGTTTATTTTCATTTTCGGATGTAGTTATATAAACACCTGTTTTGTTGGTTTTTGGCATTTGAAGATTTCAAACTATTTGAAGTTTGCTGCAGGAATGCTGAATCAATTAATTTGTAGTTACGTAGGATACATTCTTATTTTTCAAACTTTTCTAAATCTTTTTATATATAACATACTTTTTATAAAAACTTTTGAACAAATTCAAGTTTATTTAAAAGCACATATTAAAAATAAATCTAAAGTAAATATAACTAAATCGTCTTTTAATTTTATGGAACTGGAAATTTATCTCAAACGATTAACCAGATTATATTTGAACATATTAGAAACGTTTAGGCTATATAACAGTGGAATTGATAACCTTATAATATTTTTGGGATTCTTTTTTGTTGTTGCTGCCATTGTCAGCAATTATTTACTCGTCGACTTATTCAGTAATTTTCAAATAAATATTTGTTTATTTGTTGCTAATTTTTGGTTAAGCATTATAATAATTACAGCTGCAATATTCTTTCAAAATAACCGAATAACAAATGTGGTGAGTACAATGTTCATTTCTATTTTTGTCAATAGCTTTGTGTCAACCAGTTTCGGAAATTTAATTAGCCATTATCAGGACCAAGTCGCAAGTCGATGGCTGCCGAACAGCAGCTTGGTGGCATGGTTATTTCAAATCGCCATAAGATTAGTTAAAGCTTCAAGTGTTTTCGTTATAAAATTGTACTTATAAAATAATTCTAATGAGTTTGTTTTACATTTTCAGCTTTTGGGACACGGTGGTGATTGTTTTATAATAAATTGGACTACTAAAATCCACTATACTTGCAAATAATTGAATAAATTGTATGTTATTAAATTTTTCAAAATTTCTAACCTGAAATATTTAAAGTTACAATAATTTAATAGTTTTAACAGTTATTTAAATGAAATACATTGCAATAAATAAATAAACAACATTTCAGCTGTTATGTTTTATAATTATTTGCCAGCATTTTTGTGTTTCAGTAATTTGTTTGATTTTCAAGTTCATGTTGAAATAGCAGGGCTATACAACCAGAATTTGTTATTCTTCAACTTCTACCGGTTTGCCTTTAAACAAAGCCAAATATTTACAGAATAAAAAGTACAGTAAAATTAAATGAACGATTAAACATAACCAAATCGAAATAGAAAATATCTTATTTAAATGGTTTCTCGTCAGTTTGAGTTATGGGTAGTGAATTTTCAAACTTGGACGAAATTTGTATCTGCCGGGCTTAATGAATACTCGACTAGAAGATTTGCTGATTTTTAAGACTTATTTTTACTTATTTTTAGTAAACTCCTGAACTGTGCTAGTTACGATTATTTCTTTCACCAAATTACTCAAAATCACAAAAATGCTGGAAAATAATTAATAAACAGCTGAAATGTTGTTTATTTTTATTTAAAGCAATTTATTTCAAATTATTGTACCTAACTTTTAATATTTAAGGCTAATAATTTTCAAAAATTTAATAACACAAATTATTCAATTATTTGTAAGTATAGTGGATTTTAGTGGTCCCATTTATTATAAAACAATCACCACCAAAAGCTAAAAATGCTAAAAGAACTGGTTAGAATTCTATAAAAAAATACATTTTTATAACGAAATCACTTGAATCCTTAACAAATCTTATGGCGAATTTAAATAACCATTCACCAAGCTGCTGTTTGGCTGCCATCTTGGAGTGAGGGAATAGAACTGCCCTATTGGTGATCCTGCATCACGTGTCTTTATGATAGTTGGTTAAAATACCGAAAGCACTTACCGACAAGTTTAAATTATAGTATATTATTTAATAAGAAGGTTAATCCTCACTAGCGTTGAAAAGGACAAAACAATAAAACTTGCACTTTTGCAACTGTCTAGGCTGGTTCCGGTGATGTCACATTGGCGTATTATTAATAAAATTCACTACTATTATACATTATGCGTGGGTATTTTACATCGTAAAAGAGAAAACTAAAGTATAACAAATCTTGATAGTAATTTGTTTTAAAATAGATACGCTCTCATGATTACAGAGAGCGACACATGTAAATTAAGTATTTCAACAGAAAAAAGGTACAATCACATTAACCCTACTTCAACTTCAATATGACACCTTCAATAATGAATTCTGTAGTCGGCACTTAAAAGGTCATAAGTATATATACTTTTAAGTGCCGACCACAGAATTATTGTTTGTGTTGCAGGACGGAACTACCGGGGTACGATGGGTGCAACGCACGCGGGCCCCCGGCTAAAAGGACCCCCAGTTGTACTGTGACTGTTTCAATCTTTTAAAAAAAATTAAAATCTTAATTTTAAAATTAAATTGAAATCAGAAATTTTACTTAAAATTAAATTAATTAATTAAATTTTTTTAAATTAAAAAATATAATTAGTAAATTTAAATTAAAAAAATAAATAAATTAAATTGTTTTTCTAGACCGAAAATTTAATTTCCTTTAATTTCTTTAATTTTCTAGGGAGATCTTTAATTTTCCATGACTTTTCAAAGAAGTGGGAACCCTGTAATTGTTATATCGCGAATAACCAGTGGCGTATTTGCGGGGGCGGTGGCTAGGGGGTTCGGGCCCCCTCTGTAACTAATCAATATATTAAATAACATACAATTATTTGTAATTTAAATATTTAAGCCTTTTTTAAATCGATTTTTAAATCTTGATTTATTCATCTCAACAAACCGATTTTAAGAAAATTTGTAGAAATATAGAAAATCTCAAGAAATCCATAGAAATTTCAAGAAAATTTCAGGAAACTCGAGAATATTTTAGTAAATAAGAAATCGAGAGAAATGCAGAAAATTTTAAAGCCACAGAAATCTCAGTAAATGGAAAAAGCAAAAAAAGATAGTCTAGGTATAATAATAATAATCTAGCTTTTCTCAAACTTCCCCTGATTTCCCTTTAGTTTTGCATATGACAATTTCTCTATCATTTTGTCACTTATTAGTAAAAACCGAGCGGTAAATTTAAAGAAATCCGGGAATTTTTTTGAAAAATTTCAAAAAATTTTAGGAAATCTAAGAATATCTTAATTAATTAATTAATTTTACAATCTTAGAAAATGGAGAAAATTAGATAAAATCTTAGAAAAATATCCAAAATCTAAAAAAATTCAGGATCTTAGGAAATCTTGTGAAGTGGGAAATCAGAAAATTCTAAGATATTTCAGGAAATTTAGACAATCTTTGAAAAATTAAAGGAAATTGAAAAATAACTAACTCATGTATATATTTTTGATAAGAATTAAGGTATAATTTTCAAATTTTAATAAAATTAAATAAGGGGGGCCCTTGTTTGGAAGGAATTCTTTGAAAATCACTGGAATTGCATGGAAATCGTTGGAAATCCAAAATTATGGTTATATATAAAGTTATTTATTATTTTCTTTAATTTTTGTCTCTTATAAAAGCAGAGCCGGAGTTAACAATTTTGCACCCGGATCTCTCGACTGCTTGTTACGCCAGTGTAAATAATCAAAACATTTAAAAGTTAAACTACTATTATTTATTAAATAAGAACATCATAAATACATTTTTAAAAACGACGCCATTTTGGGATCCTAATCAACGTTCTCTTTCTACCTTATCTTCGAGCTGAATATTTTTTTTCCAAATTTTTATTACTATTTTCTCCGTGAGACGGCGCATCTTTCTATCATATTTTATTCATGAAGGATATTTTGGTTCCAGCAGTGGCTCGATTCACAAAATTTTGGCGGTTCAAGAATTCCGATGAAAATTCCTCTGATTCCTTGAGACCGTTCTTCTAACTCGGTTGAAATTTCCTAAATAGATGAAAATGTTTTCCCTCTTCAAGGGAAACGTTTTTCTAGGTGTTCTCAATGCCAGAGTTGCAACACTCAACTTTGGTTTTTCTTATGGGGTCATATTGAATTTTTGCATTTTTGAAAAGTCTGTTTTACGATTAGCTTAGGTCATTGATCAGATTAGATATTTAATCAATAGTATTAGTGATAATCTGAATAACGATGAATAGAATAAACAATTGCATTAGTTTAGAAGGCAAAATCATTTTCGAGAGTATAGTCACAACCATTATCGATTTGTTCAATAAGATACTAATTGACAAAAGTGTATTTTTTATTTAATCAGCTAAAAGCAATAGTTTATTTAATTAATTTGTTGACCTTACTTGTTTGTTATAACACACTTTATAATTTAAAATATAATTTTTCAGTAAGGCATAACTATTGGCATAAAATAATGTATTTATATCTTCAGTTCAGTGCTGACAACTAACACAACTAAGGAAAACTGTATGGGATGTGCAATTAACCCATTGTTAAACCTTAGTGCGGTTTGTGGATTTCCTCCAATAATCTCAAAATGTGTTCATGTAAACAACAAAGCCCTTGCACCGAAATTCAGCTTAAATAAATTTTTTTTCTGCTTCTCAATTTTACTAATCGTATATTTAACATATAATATTCGCAATTCTATTAAATTTTTTAATTTTGATGTATTCGTGATTGTGGATTTTATCTTCACTTTGATTGCGATTATGTGCTGTTCAATTGGCATATCACAATTCAATACAAAATTGATGGAATTTAAAGCAATCGGTGCAATTGTGGAAAATTGCCAATATTACAAAATTTCGGCATTTATAACGAAGAACCATATACGTGGGAGCCATAAAATTTGTATGCTTTGTATTATCGTGTTCCTATTGTGTTATATAAACACCTTTTTTGTTTGTGTTTGGCATTTAAAGATTATTAGCTATTTTGATTTTGCTGCAGGAATGTTGAATCGTTTGATTTATTGCTACGTAAACTACATTCTTATTTTCCAATCTTTTCTAAATCTTTTTATATATCATATACTTTTAAAAAAAACTTTTCAACAAATTAAAAGTTTTTTAAAACTACACATTGAAATAAAATCAAAAGTAAATATTACTAAAACATCCTTTAATTTTATGGAACTGGAAATTTATCTCAAACGATTAACAAGATTATATTTGAATATATTAGCAACGTTTAAGTTATATAACAGTTATATTGAAAATATTATAATATTTGTAGGATTCTTCTTGGTTACTGCTGCCATTGTCAGCAATTATTTACTTGTCGATTTATTTCATGATTTCCAAATAGATGTTTGTTTATATGTAGTGAATATTTGGTTTGGCATTATAATAATTACATCTGCAGTATTCTTTCAAAACAACCAAATAACAAATATGGTGAGTACACGTTCATTTCTTGTTATATACTAATACAAACTTGTCAGTGAATACAGTGGAATTTGACTGATGTGCAACCTGCAACTTGTTATGCACATACATTATTTTTGGTTGGCACCTCCGGTCACATTTAAAGAAGACAAAGTTCATAAATATACAGGGTGTTCCCGTGACCGTGGAGAACCTCCAAGGTGGTGATATAGGACACTTTTCCAAGACAAATTTTTGAAATACAATTTTTGTCCAAGTCCAAACCCTTGGGGGTACCTCCCTTTAAAGCAATTTTTTTAATTTTTGATTTCAAACAGCCATAGCTCCAATATTATTGATTTCTTAGGCTTAATGGATTAGAACTTTATTAAAGCTAATACGGTTATCTACAAATTAGGTTAGAATCAACGGATTTTGAGTTCTAAATTAAATTATGTGGATCAATGTTTTTTTAATTTTTTTTTACTTTTCTTGCAAACCCCGTATCTTTGATCCGGAACATTTTAGAAAAAAACTAACAACCTAAACCAGATGGACAATTTAACGAACTACAACTTTGGTTAAATAAATTTTTTTCGAAAACCAACCGTTTTCACAGAAATTCTGAAGATAATGAACAAGGTGTAGGTAAAATAAAATATATTTGCAAAATTTATTTTAATAAATTTTCAAAATGGCCTCCCTCATAAATTATTATCATAAACTGACAGTTTATGTATTAACGATAAACTAACGCGCTTTATAATAAACGCTACAATACTTTTAGACATTAAAACAAATGCTGTACCTAAATCAAATTGAAATTTTTAGCACTTTTGTAAATTTATATTTTTTTTACCTACACCTTGTTCATTATTTTCAAATTTTCTGTTAAAACGGTTGGTTGCCCAAAAAATAGGTTTAACCAAAGTTGTAGCCCATTAAATTCCCTATCTGGTTTGTGCCACCAATAAAGTAATACAACCCAAATAAATTTGCCGGTGCGTCATTTAAGAACGTTCATGCGCTACGCTAGAGTCAAATGAGTATTATCCTTTTCAACATTTACTCGGAACTTGAGAAAAATTTTAAAATACATCAATAAGCATACAATGATTTATAATGTTTTATTATTCTTCCCAAATATTTTTTAGTAGTTTATTGTAAAATATCAGTAAGTTAATAAAATAAGTCATTAATTTAACTCTTTTTTATTATTATAGTAAACTTGAAAACTCCGTCTATACAAATCTATTCAATTCTATTCAAATCTATTCAAATCTATTCAAATCTATTCAAATCTATTCAAATCTATTCAAATCTATTCAAATCTATTCAAATATAACCTTTATTATGTTTTATTTGACGTTTGTGTATGTGTTGCAGTTGCGCGCTGTTGCTAGATTTCAATATGGAGAAAAATGTAGCACTATAGTTTTAATTTAACTGATTAAAATAATTAATAATTAATTTTAACGTCCGTCAACATAATTTTTTTAATGGAATTACATAAACTGCATAGTTTATTGAAGAATATTTAAAAAAATTATTTATTATGGTATCTACCTTATTAATATAGTTATTATAATTTTAAACACTACAAAATGCTGTTTCCCCATAAAGCTCTATGTTAAAAATTTGATTTTCAATCATTAACCCTTTCGGCCCTCTCGGTGGCAATTGCCACCGCTGTATTTTTTGCATTTTAGCGTAAAGATCTGTAAATAATTTGGATATTGGCTACTATAGGTCAAAAGTTAGGACCTTAAGGACTGTGAAAACATAAATAATATTACCTTTATTCTTAGTTTTGAGTGCCTTAATGATAGTTATTTGCAGTGTAATAAAAATTGAGTCTAAGTTAGAATATAAAATTGAACACTACGTTTGGTAAATTAGAAAATTTTAGAGTATCCAATTATTTTTTGACTTTATCGTGAATTATGGGCATACATATATGTCTAATCAGTTGCTTTGTTAACGTAGTTTGATATTTTTAACTCCTAAACCCATGGCGCGATTTTGTTGAAATTTGGTGAATACCAATAATTATGGGTCCAGATAAAGAATTTAAAAAAAAGTTTTTTATTTCGACTACAAAAAAGTCAGGGCTGAAAGGGTTAATTACGCTCCGAAATTATCGATGAAGGGTTTTGAATTTTTGAGGAAAGATGACTATGTAATCGAGGATTCCAATTTTGAAATATTGGGCTATTGGTAATAAGGAATCTTTATTTGACAACTTTAATATTTTTATTTTTCAAAATTCAAATTATCCTTTTTTTTATCAGAACAACCAATAATATTTTTTTACAATCCTGATTTTTATATTATACAATTATATAAAAATACACTACATATACTCCCCCTCCAGTGACAATGTAACAAACAAACTATTATAATGAAAACGAAACTTTTTTATTTGAGTTGGGGTTCTCGGTTTTTTAAATTATTATCCAGGAAAGCTGGTTTAAGTTTGTCAATACTCACTCTTTCCGTTTTAGTATTCACTTTAATTTTGAAAAATTTTGAAGTTCGTTCTAAGATTTCAAAAGGTCCTCTATATGGAGGTTGCAATCCAGTTTTAAGTTGATCGATCCTGACAAATACATGGGTGCATGTACTAATTTTGGATGTACAAAAATGTTTTTTGATTTAATGTCACGAGATACTGGTCTAATTTTGGCAAAACTAGATCATAACTGCTGGATTAACTCATCATGAGAGTCTGAGCATTTACTTTTCACAATAAATTCCCCAGGAACTCAAAGTTCCTATCCATAAAGTAGTTCAGCAGATGAAAAACCTAAATCTTCTTTTAGAGGGGTTCTTATACCAAGAAGAACGATAGGTAGTTCGTTGAACCAAGCAACCGAATTACCACCAGCTTTTAGTAATGTTTTTAATTGGCGGTGAAATCTTTCCACCATTCCATTAGCTTGCGGATGATAAGCGGTGGTATGAATCTTATGAATGCTTAAAGATTTTGTAAGTTCAGTGAAAAGAGAACTAATAAATTGTCTTCCACGATCCGTCGTAATTTCATGAGGAACGCCAAAACGGGAAATCCAATTTTGAAAGAAGGTTCTTGCAACAGCTATAGCGGAGATGTCTTTAATTGGGTAAACTTCGGGCCAACGCGAAAAACGATCAACGATGGTCAACATGTATCTAAATCCAGATGATTCAGGAAGGGGTCCAACTAAATCTAAGTGAATATGTTGAAAACGTTTTGATATTATTGGAAATTTACCAATTTCGGATTTAGTGTGAAGATTAATTTTGCATTTTTGGCATTGAATACAAGTTTTTGTCCAACGATTAATGATGCCATTCATATTTGGCCAAAAATATTTTGATGTGATTAATTTTCTGGTAGCTCGAATACCCGGATGTGATAAACTATGCATACCGTTAAAGATCGATCTTTGTAAAATAGTAGGAACAAAAGGACGATTTTTATTCGTATTAACTTCACACCAAATTCTAATGTCGGTAAAAGGAGTTTCAATTAATTGGAATTTTAAATTTGAATTTTTACAAGTATTAATAAAATTTTGTGAAATTTCGTCATCATTTTGAGCTTTCATGATTATGTTAAAATCTATTGAAAATGAGTTAAAAGAATTAATTTCGACTGAAAGGCGCGAAAGTGTATCGGCAACTACATTATCTTTTCCTTTAATGAAACGAATATCAGTGGTAAATTGAGCAATAAATTCTAAATGACGTGTCTGTCGAGGGCTACGTTCTGTTTTTGATCCAATCGCATATATTAAAGGTTTGTGATCGGTGAAAACGGTAAATTCTCGACCATCTATAAAATATCGAAAATGTTTAATTGATAAATGCATTCCTAATAGTTCACGATGGAAGGTGGAATATTTTGATTGGGTTGGAGTCAATTTCTTCGAGAAAAATCCTAATGGCTCCCTACTTTTATTATTGAATTGCTGTAAAACAGCTCCAACGGCAAAATTTGAAGCGTCTACTACTAAACTGTATTTTCCGTTTTCTAAAGGATGAACTAAAATTGTTGCAGTCGATAATTGTTCTTTTATTTTGATAAAATTTTGTTCACAATTATTGGGCCAGATAAATTTTGGTGGTGGTTTCTTTTTACATTCTTTTAAAAACATATATAAAGGATCCAGCAATTCTGCTAATTTAGGAATGAACCTATTATAATAATTGATCATTCCTATGAATTGTTGCAAAAGTCGGATTGATGTAGGAGAAGGAAAATTTTTAATTACGTTGACTTTGTTCTCTGAAGAAGTAATTCCTTTAGAGGAAATTGCATGACTTAAGAAATCTAGTGAAGAGGCACCAAAGATACATTTGAAAGCTTTGATGTTTATCCCGTATTGTTGGAGGCGTTCAAACAACAAACAAAGGTGTCTTTCATGATCTTCTACAGAGTGTGATGCAATTAGAATATCGTCAATATAAACAAATAAAAAATCTAATCCAAATAAAATCGAATCCATAAATCTCTGAAAGGTTTGTGCCGCGTTTCTTAAACCAAAGGGCATTCTGTTGAATTCAAAAAGGCCAAAAGGGGTTGTAATCGCTGTTTTAAATTTATCTTCGGCAGCTACAGGAATTTGGTGATAAGCGCGTACTAAATCTATTTTCGAAAAAAATCGTGCAACACGTAATTGTTGTGACAAATTTTGTATATGTGGAATGGGGTAACGGTGAGGGATTGAAACATTGTTTAACTGACGATAGTCACTACAGGGTCTCCAGTCTGAACTATCTTTCTTGGGCACTAAATGTAAAGCTGAAAAAATTTGAGAAGAGCTAGGTTGAATAATACCTAAATTGAAGCATGTGTTGGAATTCAGTTTAACCCTTTCAGGACAAGTGGTTAGCTGAAGTAACCACCTTTGTTCAATTATTTACTAAACGTCTAATAGTTTGGTGAAATAACATTGCTGTTTGATGTATTTTAAAAATGTTAATTCCGCCCTCAAAGGGAAGCAATCTTATGTTTTTCAGGATTTAAACGACGTGGTTTGACAGCTGGTAGTTGACCTTTAGTTACAATTCTGTGTACTAACCCGTGTTTAACTGGAAAATTAAAATCTGGTGCCGCAAAAAGTGTAGGAAACTCTTTCAATAAATTTCCGAATTTATTGTTAATTTTGAAAAATTTTGGCGTTGGGCAATTTGTTTTTTTTTCGATAAACAGTTAATTGATATTGAGGTAACACTGTCGATTAAGCGTTTATTTTTTAAACCGATCAAGGGACCAAATTTTGACAAAAAATCTGCTCCGATAATTGGTTTTTGTACAGCTGCAATTACGAATGGAAATATAAATTCTTTTCGTAATCCGAAATCTACTTTTAGCAGTTTAGAACCGTACGTTTGTATAGATGTTCCGTTAGCAGCTGATAAAACTACATCATTTTTAACTTTAATATCAATCAACCAATTGCTTGGTATTACCGACAAATCAGCACCCGAATCAATTAAAAACTGTTATAAAGAGATTTGATCTTTTAAAAATAAGCGACATGAAACAAAATCTCTACCTGTAGTCGCCTGTTTTGGTAGAGGGTTTAGTTTAAATTTGTTCATTTGAAAAATGATTGCAATCTTCTTGGCATTTAACTGCTTTGCTCCCAAATTTTAGGTGGTACCAACATAGACCATTTTTAATACGACTTTGGGATTTTCTCCTGCTTGGGGTTCTTTTGTAACGAGAACCACTGCGGGAAGGAAATCTAAATTTTTCTCTGCTTAATCCATCCAATGTGGTTTTGATTTCGCTGATTTCTTTTTGTAATTTTGTACAATCTTCACAACGTGAAGATACTGCTGAAATAGCACCACATTGAGTTGCCTCCCAGATCTTGTCGACAAGATCTTGAAGTTCTAATATAGGTTTTTCACCAGCAGATACGACGCCTAGTTTTACCGCGTTGGGTAAACTACGGACCCATAAACGTTTAATGAGATCGTTATTAATGCTAGCTAATTCACCCGCTGTATTTGTTAAGTGGCGATAAAAATCGCTTGGTTTTCGGTCGCCTAACTCGTTTCCCAACTTCGCTAACTTCTTCTAACGCCTAACTTCGTATTACCTAAAATTAATTAAGTGAGGTGATTTTGAAACTTTTTTGACCCCCCACCCTAGTAAGATGTCGTGAAATTTGCCTTTAATCCCCACTTTTAATCTCACGTAAGATTGTTTAAAAAAAAATTATGTGATATTTTGTGTAATTGGGTAAGATTCAGATCAACCCCCCCCCCCTCTCCTAAACGCTTAACGTAATTAATGGATGTTCCCTAAACGATTATGAATCCCAATAAACCTTCCAACTCCAATTGCCGATCTCAATGAATTGAGATGAATGCATTGAGATCGGCAATACTGACCGCAATCAAACCGCATTTGAGTTTCGCTTTGTGAGTAATTCGTAAGTCCGTTTGTTTTCCGGCGAGTAAATAAACATAGATGAAAACTTGCGAACACGCGAGATACAGTTGTCCATACGCGAAACACTGAAACTTCAAGTTAATTCCAACGACAAACGCATGGGGAATTACAGCCGTTTGAACTCGAATGGTAAGAACTTTTGAATACGCAGTACGTAAATGTAGACTTTTTATTTCTTGCGGCCCGGCTTTAACTCATAATCTGGTCGAGTGGCCCCTAGTCCAAATAAGTCTATGCATCCCTGCATTACACAACATGATGACGATTGAGCTTACTTTCAATTACAAATTGTGAATTGGTAATCCGGACAATTCAAGCGAATTCAAGAATTCTATGGTATAGTTGACCATTTTTTTCATCTTGATTGAAGAAACCGATTTGAAGGAAATTAACTCACTCGCAGTTGATTCATCATCGACCTCTTTGTTTTTCGCAGCCAATAGGTTCCTTTCTCCAGCCAATTATGGTTTTTGAAACTTTGCACTATGTTGGGAAAAACACTATAAATGAGATATTCCTGCGATTCGGCCAACTGGCAGAGATGAGTGGCCAATGTGATGAATCCGGTCAAGATGTCAACTGCGATTTTTCTATTACCAATGTCCAACAATTTGGAAAGTATGCCATTTTGGTTTTGGGAATGGATTTTCCTGAACAGTTGCATCTAATATAATTGATGACACATTTAAGTGTCACCCTCTAATTTAAAAATGCCGTCAAACGACATTTACGTACGTAGCACCATCTATCGGAATAGAAATGATATAATTTTAATTTTTTCCATATTTTTCTATTTTCCGGACAACTTTTCCAACTTTTTTTTGCGTAAAAACCTTACTCCGACCATAATAAACATTTATTAAAAAAATTAACCAAATCGGTCCAGCCGTTCTCAAGTTATGAGATTAGCAACGAACAGCATTTCATATTTATTTATATAGATAGATTTATGTCATTTTTGAATCAAAATTTTGTGACGTAGAGGCACAGATATTTGAATCAAAGTTTATATAGTCATTTGTTCGATTAAAACAATTAATAATATTTTGCAACTTCTAATGCAAAGTAAATAATATAATAAATAATAATATACCTAGTCGGGACATAAGTTCTGTTACACAGTATTAATTAAATTTTTAATGTTTCAAAATAATAAATTCAATTATGATATATACTGCTTTATTACTTAATATATAAAGAATACATTTTTAATATATTTACTCAAAATGTCCTCCTTTAGCCTTTACACAAGCCTTTAAACGCCGTGGCCAATCATCAATTGCGGCACGGACGATTTGTAACGGTATCGATGCTGCTGCTTTCGCCAAATCCCGCTTCAGAAGCTCGATATTTTTATGAGGCTTACTACAAGCCATGTTTTCAAGAACTGACTACAATTTATAATCCAAAGGATTCAGATCAGGACTTCCAGAAGGCCATTGTTCTGCTGCAATAAATGCAGGTAAATTTTCTGCTAGCCACCTTTGGGTTTTCTTAGCTTTGTGTGCTGGTGCAGAGTCCTGTTGGAAAACCCAATGGTTTCCTTGAAAGAGAGAGTCGTTAAGAGGCTTTACCACGTCTTCTAACATTTCTTGGTAAATTGGTGCCGATGTTTTAACGTCTTTTTCACAAAAGTGAAGTTGAGTAACCCCTTCGTAGGATACACCCCACCAAACCATCACAGATGCTGGATAATGGCCTCTTTGAACCCTCGGAATTTTTTCTGCCGCTTCTTTAGAGCTGCGAGCATAAGCACGATCGTTTTGCTTATTAAATTTTTCTTCGACGGTAAATTTTTTTTCATCGGTAAACAAAATATTTTTAAAATTATTATTACCGTGCCTCCTTAATAGGGCTTTCGATCTCTCGTGCCTAATTTTTTTTAAAGCTGTTGTTAACCTTTGTCCTGTTGCTCTACAAAAAGCCCCAAGTTTTAGGTCCTGCCTCAATACGCGAGACACGCTTTTTTTTGAAATTTGCATCTCCATAGCAATAATTTTTTGTTTTCGCAGAGGATTTCGTCGTATTCTTTCACGCACTGCTTTAATCACTCTTGGAGTTCTTATGGTACGAGGACGTCCACTTCTTTTTCTGTCAGCTATTGCATTTGTATCGGTAAACCGTTTTATAGCACGACTTACAAACATTTTTGAAATTTTTAACGGCTTTAGCAATTTTAAAATTTCACTATTTGATACACCACATTTATGTAACGCAATAACTGTTATCCGATTTTCTTTCACACCCCTATCCATGTTGCTGGTTGAACTCAAAAATTTTAACTATAGTCTGTACGAGTTGCCAAAAGAAAGGGCTTTCTAAATATGTAATTCTTTTCCACCCTCTGTAATCTTAAACTGTAAAATCTAACGGTTCTTTACAGGTAACAGAATTTATGTCCCGACTAGGTAGTAAATAATATATATAGGATGGGTAAACACATATATCTTCATAAAATGAAACAAAACTTTGAGTCAACCGGTTTCGGTACTTATAATAATTAATCAATATATTAATAATTTTTCAGAACTGTTATGAGTACTTTTCCTTTGCCTGTTTAAATTTTAATTGAAAAAAAGTTTTTATTGCCGACATTCTTCCACCTTGATTACTCCGGTTCTTCCGTTTCTTTATTGCCAGGGTAAATTTTTCTGTCTCATCAATTATAAAACTAATTGCATCGATTTTGAATGTAAAAACATTTACCTGAAGAGTCACAATCATTATTGATTTGTCGAATAAAATACAATTAGACAAAATTTTATTTTTTATTTAATAAGCTAAAAGCAATAGTTTAATGAATTTGTTGACCTTATTTGTTTGTTATAACAAGCTTAATAATTATTTATATTATTATTTTTCGGTAATTATATCATTTACTTTATATATGAACATAAAATAATCTAAAACCTTCAGTTCAGTGGTAACAACTGGCATAGCTATGGAAAATTGTGTTGGATGTGCAATGAACGCATTTTTAAACCTTAGTGCAGTTTGTGGATTTCCTCCAATAATTTCAAAATGCGTTCATGTAAACAACAAAGCTTTTGCACCAAAATTCAGCTTAATGAAAATTTATTTCTTCTCCTCAATTATACTAATTATATATTTAACCTATAATATTTACCATTCTATTAAATTTTTTGAATGGGATATACTTGTGTTTGTGGATTTTATTTTCTCTTTGATGGCGATTATGTGCTGTTCAACCGGTATATTACAATTCAACACAAAATTGTTGGAATTTAAAGCAATCGGTGCAATTGTGGAAAACTGCCAATATTATAAAATTTCGGAATTTATAAAGAAGGAACATATACGTGGGAGCCAAAAAATGTATATACTTTGGATTGTCACGTTCGGATTTTGTTATGCAAACTTCGTTTTTATTTCTGTTTGGCATTTGAAGATTATTAGCTATCTGGACTTTGCTGTAGGAATGTTGAATCGATTAATTTATTGTTACGTCAACTACATTTTTATTTTCCAAAGTATTCTGAATATTTTTATATATAACATACTCTTTAGAAAAACTTTTGACCAAATTAAAAAAATTTTAAGACTACACATTAACATAAAATCAAAAGCAAATAGTAATACCGAAACATCTTTTAATTTTATGGAACTGGAAATTTATCTCAAACGATTAACCAGATTATATTTGAACATATCAGCAACGTTTAGGTTATATAACAATTATATCGATAATCTTTTAATATTTGTGGGATTCTTCTTTGTTACTGCTATCATTGCCAATAATTATTTACTTTTCGACTTATTTAATAATTTTCAAATAGATATTTTTTTATGTATTGTGAATATTTGGTTCGGCATTATAATAGTTGCATCGTCAGTGTTTTTACAAAATGACCGAATAACAAATGTGGTAAGTACACGTCCATTTTTTTTGTATACTAAATTGACAGAAGTTCGATTTAAAGTAATTAATATTATTTTTCAACTTCTAATGCAAAGTAAATAATATAGCATTCATTATGTCTTTATAAAATAAACCAAACTTTGAGTCAACCGGTTTCGGTAATTTTATTAGTCATCGTCAGGACAAACTGATAAAATGCAAATTCAATTTTTAACCAATCATAATAAAAGGTGGTCTTTATGGTGGTTGAAAGCAACTTAACGTCAAATTTGAATTAAAAATATAAAAATTGATATAATATTGTTGACCTTTTATAATGTAAGTTGAATATGGTGGAGTCAGAGGTCAATGAGAACAAATATATTAAGTTGTCCGAATCTTTAGGTTCTTTATTATTCTAATTTCAAGGATAAAAATATACAAATAAAATGAAATACAAAAAAAATGACTAGAAAAATTAAACACAAAATTTGAAAATTCAAAAAATTAACAAATTAGAAAAATTATTAAAAATTTAAAATTCAAATTCAAAATAATTAGATGGAATACTAACCTAATATTCCAGAAAAATGAAAGTGAAAAGTAACATCTCCCAGTTTGGCCGTATTTTACCACGTTTTAACCAGCCACGAGGTGCTATTTGAATTTTTTGTGTTTAATTTTTGCAAGCCATTTTCTTGTTTTTTATTTTATTTGTATATTTTTAGCCTTGACAATGGGTTAATAAAGAGCCCGAAACGTCGTACAACTTAATATTTTTGTTCTTATTGACCTCTAGCTCAACCATATTCAACTAAAATTTAATAACACATATTCAATCCACAAAACTTGTATTATATCTTAAACGTCTTAAAACGTAGTTTTTAGTACAAAATTATTTCATACTATTTTGACCTCGACATCATCTGTTGTTAGTGAGGCCATTTTTTTTGAGAAAAATGCTTTTGAAAACTATTTTGACGTTTTTATCGAGAGCGTCTTGCGACAGTCACCATACCTTGGCTGTAACTGTATTTGACATTTATCGTGCGGTGCTGAGAGCACTTTAAGAAAATGTGTGTGTGTAAAAAAAAAATAAAATAAAAAAATATGAAATTCCAAGTGAAATCGAAGATCCTTCTAAATAAAATAACAAAGTTAGTTTCAAATTCTTTATCAACTGCCATCACCACAGCACAAATGTCACCATAGTCGCAGCCAAAGTTGTTACTATTGTGATATGCTCTTTTTTTATCGACCCTACGATCTAAAATTTGTTTTTAGAATTATCAACAGATCTTGCTTCTATGTGAATTTTTGTAAAATTATTGATTTATAATAATTGATAAGGAAATTCACGAAAAATGTATCATATGATTTTTTCAAACCAGTAGAAATTCTATTATCGGAAAATTCTGAAAATTTACCGTGTTAACCAAAAGATGCATGTGAGCATTATCTCGCCGTAATTCAGAGATGAACATGTAGGCAGACTGAGTGTTTACCTACGTTGTGTTGGAATGATATAGGAAAATAAGAGCATTCTTAATGCTAAAATATATAGTAATTCAAATTTGAAAGAGAGATTATTCCGAAATTTTAAATAATTACAAAAATAAAATAGTATTTACATTCTACTCGTATAGTTTTGTTATTTTTTATTTTTATTTAATTTTATTTATAAAATTTAATATAAAATTATTTAAAAAAAAAATTTTTGCAAAATAATTCTTTTTTTCGGATTCAATTCAAAATCATTTATTAAAGTGGCACTTTACCACATAGAAAAGTCACTTTACTATATAGTAATGTCACTGTCAATAAACAACCTACACAAGTACCTACTATGAAATATTGTGAATTATCAATAACTCAAAAACGGCACTAGATATTGCACAAAATCCGAAAAAATAGTATAAACAAACCTTGTAAGTAAAGCATTTTTACTAAACTCATTAGCTTTTAAGTTACTCGCTCGCTGCGCTCGCTCGTACTCAAAGGCTAAATTCGTTTAGTAAAACTTTGCTTTACTAAACTTGTTGTTTAATATACTATTACAAAGTTTCTATATTTAAATTAAATCCACAAGTTTGCTGGGTTAGTACATAATTCAAATAAATTGAAAAAAAATTGGCTATGTAAACATTGCATAACTTTCCCCATTAAATTTGGTTATAAAAATTATCGGTCAACCTCCTCTTCCGGGTACCGTTCGACGCGGAAGACCTCAACGAAGTGACAGGCAGCATCTGCGGGGCTTAAAAATCGCGCTACGATGGACGCGGGGTGTAAAACCCGAAAACAAGTCAAAATTGCATAAACGTCAAACTTTAATTAATTTCCGAAAATTTTTAGAATCGAGTTGCGACAGAACTCGCATTCTGTCTAACTCGATTTACGTGCTTTAGAAAGAGATGTAACACGGTACGATTAAATAATTTGAGGTATAACAAATGGTGGTCCAAAAGTAATTGACACTTAAATTTTTCTTATTTTCTTTATCATTTCCGCAATTTTCAACGAATATTCACCATTTTCAGCTGGCTTCTAAGTTTAACTATGATGTACATTTCTGCCAAATTTTTTGACATTTGGTTGCGTGGTTTAACCTGTGCAATGGATAATATTTCTATTCATGATGTCTTAACCACACACAGACATACAGACGAACATCCAACTAAAATTTATCAAAAACTTATCAGGGCATGCTAAGAAACATTTTAATACCAAAATTTCGATTTTGAATTTTTGAGTGGATTACAATACTTTCCCTTATACATATTATTATTGTTATTATTCAAAAGCAGTAGAATAGTTTGAAATTTCCATTGATCTGAAGACATATTGGTACTATATCTTTAGCTAATTAAATTTAAATTTTCAATTAAGAAATTATAATTTATACCAGTGGAATTTTGTCAAAAATTCCCGATAAAAATTCTTCTTGTTCCTTGAACTTTCTAAATACAACAAATTTTCTTCTATTTCAAACTACAACAAGCCAAAGTTTCGAACTAACTTTTTGCACTTAATTTGGCCTCTGCCAATGCGGATAATTACTGCCACACAAAACCAAAAATCACTCTTCCATCGTTCCAAGCCATTTCGGATGTTGTTCCATAATAAACGTAATAATACAAATTTTGTTTACATTGTTGGATATTCGAGCCACCATGGATATTTGAGCAGTTTTCATATTCCTAATAATTTCCAAAACGATACCATAACCCAAATTTTGCCACATAACCTTAAGTCGCTAATGCGCGTTTCCCAAATTATGCTGAACGTCGATTTGTATCATAATACCAGTGAGTTTGTTCCGTAAGGACTACACTGTTAAGTGAGCTGATAGCCAAATTGCTACTAACAACACGCGCGACTAATAATTTCAACAAAGCCACATATCACAATTTTGGTTCCGAATTTATATAAAATTCTGGTATAAATTTTGAATTGATTATTTCATCGCGTTACAATTACTGATAGTTACTAACATTATCGTGAATACCGAATCGCAACCAACAAATTAACTCAGCCTTAGCTTAAAACAATTTCAAATTAAAATTGAATTACGCGGGCTTGTTACTATCATGTGTGATGGTCAAATCGGTTCGGTACTGTCCTTTCCCGGTTGTATCGGTAACTTATGTATATCATTTCTATCACTCGCTTCGACTCTCTTGTCGCGTACTGTCTAGAAAATCAAGGATGTTGAAATGCAAATCCCACACTGCTTTAACGGAAACTTATTAAGCATAAAAATTTATATTAATCAAGTTGCTGAAAATGCATATCCCACACAGTCTTAACGGAATCTGATTATGCATAATTATAATTAAATTTTCTACCTAAGCGATAAAAATCATAGGCGTAACATTTTCTGATAATTTAAAATTTTTATGTTGTGCCGATTTATAGGTGGCACATCGAATGCAAAACTACATTTACAGAAGAAAACGTATTTAAAATAATTCGTTACATGTGTTGCCTAATCTAGAACGTTTATAAGTTTACAAAATGTATTTTCACAAATTTATTTCAATTTTAATGCGATTTTGATAAAATAAATAAAGTAATACTGGATAGGAACTATTTAAAATAATACGAAAAATTAAATGTTATCTGTTAACAACACGTAAATTTCGCTAGTGTGAATCCACCTAATTTCAAACCAATTTCATTGGTTAATATTTCGTGGTCATCGGTTTAGTACAAATTTTTACTTGGTTCTTAAAAGAAATGGACTATAGGATAAAAAATATTCTTTCATATTTGTGATTAACATTAATTTATTGTATGGAAATAAACATTTGTGCTTATGAATATTTGTATCAGGGTATAAAACTGATTACTACCCCAAAATAATTATGATACTTGGTTGCTATTGATGCCGCAATAACTATTTGCAGAACAGGAACCGAAGCATATCCTTTATGTAATCAGTAAGCAAAGATGTTAATAGACAAAAGTGTATGTTTATTTAATTAGCTAAAAGTTTAGTAATGGTTTAATTAATTGGTTGATCTTATTAGTTTGTTAATTTAGTAAAAAGTAATTTATTTTAGTTGGACTTTTAGTGAAATGGTGGCAGCGTGCTTAAGTATGGAAAATTGTGTGGGATGTGCAATTAACCCAGTTTTAAACCTTAGTGCAGTTTGTGGATTTCCTCCAATTATTTCAAAATGCGTTCATGTGAACAACAAAGCTTTTGCACCAAAATGTCGGACGATCCGAGTGTTTCCAGTCGTACTTATTTGCAGACGTAGGCGTAGTTAAAGATTGCTTTTTTGGACCTGTGAGGATGGGCAGACTCGCGATTGAATATTTCAAAAACCTATTCCATAGGTATTAACGCATGTATAATGGAAGGTATTGTAATGGACTCAAAAAAAATCAGTGTGAAGTTGGGGCATCAAAATAAATAATATCAAACGCACAGGTTTTTATTGGAATCGGCTTCCAGATAACTTTTATAAAAATAATTGTTAAAATTTTTGCCCTATTTATTCCGAGTTGAATGATTTTTCTTAAATTTTAAAAATTTTGCTTATGCCCGTATTTACCAACTACAAATAGCACAGTTTTTCAAATAAAATGACATTATTACAATGAAATACAATGAGAAATTTTGTTTTTAATTCGACAAATAGTGCTATTTGTAGTTGGTGAATACGGTTATTAGATTCTTAAAAAAAAGACAAAAGCTTTAGATAACTTTTTCCGAACACATATTTGTTTACTTTTAAAACTTGCTATTTGATTTACAGTTAAAACTGCAAGATTGTAAAACCAAATTTTTTGTAATGTCAGAATTTGCTCATTTAAGCCAATATTTGGCGTTTTTTGACAAAATGTCAATTTTTGATATTCACCCACCATCTTCGGTACTCAAATGAGGAACTGAGCTAATCGTGCAAGTTTTTGTACTTGTTATTCTTGAGCATATGGGGTTTTAAGCGGTCTAAAAATTCTATAATGTTTTTCACACTATATGTCGATCTATAAGGAAACCTAACCAAGAAATCGTTAATATATTGACATAAAAAATAAATCGGGGAGTTAATACATGACTATAATATAAGTTTATACTATAAACTTAGTTGACAAGTTAATAAAGAAAAATCGATTGAAAGGGGTCTAGTTACCGCTTTCCTCACTTCTCCAATTGAAGAGCCGGCCCCCAATTGGGGAGTTATCAACTATGTGGCAGGAACCAGCAAACAGATCAAAATACATTTACAGAAATTGCGCTTTAGAATTACAGAAATAAATAGATTAAATATCGGTTCCTTATTATCCAAGAATAAAACAAAGATTGATAGCCTCACCAAGAGCGAAATTTATAAACTTAGTTGCAACACATGTGATGCCATATATATCGGGCAGAGTGGAAGGTCGATATATAGACGCTTTAAAGATCATCTGGCAGATTTAGCAAATAATAGGTCAAGTACAGGTTTTTCTTAAAACAAATCAAGGTTTAGACACCTAGAACATGTAGCATGCAAAGGTCGCATGTTGACTTTACTAGAAGGTCTCGAAATCAAAAAAGCGTTCCTAAGCGGACAACATCTAACCAATTCACAATTGGAACTCCAGGATATCAGCTCACCACTATTACTCCAGATTCCATAAGATTGGTTGATTGTTTGTCCGTTTACAACCTTTTGTTTTTTAGAACCCCCCTGTATGTTTTAATAAGGTTGGTATTCGGCTAGTTTTCTATATAAGAATATTGAATTTTTAGTTGAATTTTTATTTTTTTAAAATACCGGTATTCCATTATTACATGCAAATTAATACCGAAAACCGGTATTTCAATTTTGGTCCGGTATTGCATTCCCTAGTTAATAATCGTTTAGAAATTATAGCGAACATCGTATCGTCGAATTCACAAGTTTCCATTATAAAATCTTCTTACTTTTTCTTTTCATGAGTGCAACTGAATATGAACCTTCAGTTAAGTTGGTGAAAATAATGCTTCGATATTGACACATCTTCTTAGCGGTAGACTCTTATCGAACCTGAAAATTTTTAAGTTTTAATATTAATATTAAATTTTAATATTATCCTGGTAAATTTGTTGGATTACAATTACATCCAACTACCCAGAAACTAATATTTTCTCGGTTTCTTCTCTTTGTTTTATTTGGAAGAAATTTTCTCAAATTTTATTCCGAATATTTCTACCTTATTTGGGTTAAAAATGTTTCTGTTGTGATTAATTCTCACTATGTATTGTTAATTTTGGTTAAATGCAACTGGAGATCGAAATTAATCAAAATGACAAGATGGAACTCGGATGACCGTAGTTCTAAGGTTTCTATTCAGCTACTTTTCTATTTTAAATGTAAAGGATATCGACTTAATTTATTCATTTATCCGGATTAAATGCATTTCGTTTATATTCCTTAGGTAATCATTATAAAATTTAAAACTGGTAAAATACACATTTGTTCATAATTTTATTTTTGTACGTTTTTATTTCTTTGCATAATTACAAAAAGTTTACTTTAAATATTTACATTAGAATATAATAGGTTGAAGAAGACTAGCGCCAGTCGAAACTATTCCACTATTTAAAAGTAAAAAATAATTAAGAAAAATGTATTCTTTAATCAGCTAAATGCAAATATTGAAGTAGTTTGTTGATGTTATTTTTTATTTGTTATTTTATCAACAAAGAAATTTATTTTGATGTTAGCTTAAGAAAAAAAAATATACCTTCAGTTAAGTGCTGCCAACGGGCATAACCATGGAAAATTGTGTGGGATGTGCAATTAATCCATTCTTAAATATAAGTGCAGTTTGTGGATTTCCACCGATAAATTCAAAATGCGTTCATGTAAACAACAAAGCTTTTGCACCAAAATTCAGCTTAAACAAATATTTTTTTTGTTTTTCAATTTTAATAGTCGTATTTTTAACTTATAATATTTATTATTCTCTGAAATATTTGAAATTGGATATACTCTTGATTATGGATATTATACACACTACGACTTCGATTATATGCTGTTTAACTGGCATATCACAATTCAACACAAAACTGATGGAATTAAAAGCAATTGGTGCAATTGTGGAAAACTGCCTATATTATAAAATTTCCGCATTTATAAGTAAGCAACATATACGCGGTAGTCATAAAATTTTCATCTTATATATTATCACGCTCGGATTAAATTATACAAACACCTTTTTTATTTGTGTTTGGCATTTAAAGATTTCAAACTATTTTACGTTTGCTGTAAGAATGTTGAATCGATTAATATATAATTACGTAGGATGTATTCTTATTTTCCAAACTTTTTTAAATCTTTTTATGTATCATATACTTTTTATCAAAACTTTTGATCAAATTATTTTTTTTTTGAAAGTACGCATAAGAATAGTATCAAAGGGAAATATTGTTAAAACATCTTTTAATTTTATGGAACTGGAAATTTATCTCAAACGATTAACCAGATTATATTTGAACATATTAACAACGTTTAGGTTGTATAACAGTATTATTGATAAACTTTTATTAATTTTGGGATTATTTTTTGTTGTTTCTGCTATTGTCAGCAATTATTTACTTGTCGACTTGTTTAATAGTTTCCAAACAGATATTTGTTTATTTGTTGCGAATATTTGGTTAGGTATTATAATAATTGCAGCCGCAATATTCTTTCAAAACGACCGAATATTAAATGTGGTGAGTACAATTTCGTTTCTTTTTTCTAATGCAAAGTTAGTAATACAATATTATTTATGTGATGGGTATATGTTCATAAAATGATACTCATGCTTTGTGTCAACCGGTTTCGGTAATTTAATTAGCCATCAGCAGGAAAAAGTCAAAATGCGAATCAAGTATACATCATAATTGCTGATTTTGCATTATGTGTTTTTATGATGGTTGATTAAAACACCAAAATCATTTAACATCAAGATTGAATTAAATTTGATATGATTATATTAGGGTTTGCCTATTGCCGTACTACTCTAATTGTCGTACACCAAATAGAATTAAATAGAAATAAAATCACGAAACAATTTCCACAAATTTTGCTTTATTAAATTGATGTACTATTACAAAAAAGAGTTGACAAAGCATAGAGTAATAAAATACGATTCAATGTGTTTACAGATTTACTTATCTCGGTTTAGATCTGTTATGTGTTTGGATCCAACAATAGGCAATTTTTACAATAATTTCTACTCTTTATTTATAAATAAATATCTGAAAAATTATTTTCTATGAAAGATTCTTTCTATACGACTAATACAGAATACGAACAATCTGGGTCAATTTTCAGTTCAGAAAATACACATTCTTCGCACCTGTAACAGAATATTTCAATCTGTAACACCCGTTACAGAATGACTATATTCTCACATTTAAGAAATATTAAAACCTGGTAGTGACATCTATGTACAAGTTGTTTTACCGGTTTTATAACACCAACTGTCAAATTGGTGTTCGGGTATTACAAGAAATATGTTAGCGTTGTGCATCAGTCGTATAGAAAGTACAGTCTGGAACTTGTTTGGAACGGCTATTCTGCAGTCGTGGACCGTCACCCTCGCCTGAAACTTTCCCCTCGTGCAGAATGTGCCAATTCCTAACTCGTTACAGAATATACTATTTTTGTACTTTTTTCTTAAGTCTTTTTTGATCATATAAAAAACAATTTTACTGCAATACTTATCCGAAATTTTTTATAGCAAATTTTATTCGCTTAATTTTGTTTTATACATTTATCTATTTTATCTATAAATAAATCACATTTATTAAAATTAATTTTGAAACAAGAAGTGCAATCATATGGTGCTTATTATTAAGTCCCAGTTGACCTGGTTACGTAAGATCACGTAAAAATCACTTGATTTAATGTCAAAAATACGTCAAGTAAGGTGATTTTGACGAATTCTGACGTAACCATGTCAACTGTGGTAATAAGTATTTCACAAAAATAAATAGAATTTTATTTTATGTTTTGTAGTAGACATATCATGGATAATTAATTATTTTATTATCCTAACAGGTTACTGTAACTTAATTGACCCCACGTATTTCACTTTTTCCTATATGGGTGATTCTGTTCTAACTGTTACTTTTTTGATTAAAAATTTTTCAATTTTATTATTAAACAGTTTTTTTGTCAATATAATTATTATATAGTCAATATTATAACGAGTTGTTTCATTAATCTTTAGGTGGATGGCGGACGAGTGAGACAAATTCTTAAAAATTCGCTTAAAGGACAAAAGTTACGAAGCTAGAATTCAATGTCATATAAGTATATTAAAAATAAATTTGTCAATTTCTTCTTAGTTTGATTATATACTGTCGTGGAATTTTCATGCAATTTTCAATTTGAATATTTATTTGTTTGAATATTTTTGAATTCTTTTGTTTTCACGCCATAAAGTTGATGGGAAGAATTTTTATAGGGAGGTTGGTAGTATACTATGAGGGAAGTTGGAGATGAAAATTTGTATGCGAAGTTGTATTTTGTAAATTTTGGAAGAAATTAAAGTTTTATATTTGCTAAAAAGGTGTTTAAGTTAATAATTTTAAAAAATCGGAAAATTATATGACAATACATTAAGATTAATATGTATGTAAGTAAGCTTTAATCGTTTATTGCGACAAAAAACATAATTGATAGGTAAATTCTAAGAGTGGACAGACACGGTACTGACATTTGAGCGATATACTGTAAGTTTTCTCTGAATTGCAAATTATATTATATAAAAAAGTGATGAAATATGTTGATGAGGATGGTATTGACGGTGACCCGTCAAAATAACCCCGAAAAAATAGCCCCGACAAATTATCCCCGACATAATAGCCTGAGACATAATAGCCCGTGCCAAAATAACCCCAAGACAAAATACCCCCGACATAACAGCCTGAGACATAATAACCCATGCCAAAATAGCTCTGTGACATAGTAGCCCCGACATAATAGCCCTGCGACATAATAGCCCGTGCTAAAATAGCTCTGCGACATAGTAGCCCCGACATAACAGCCTGAGACATAATAGCCCTGCGACATAATAGCCCGTGATAAAATAGCCCTGCGACATAGTAGCCCCCACATAATAGCCCGGGCTAAAATAGCCCTATGACATAATAGCCCCAAAATAAGAGCCTAAGGCAGCCCGGGCTAAAGTAGCTTTTCAAAATATACTAATATAACTCTGTGTGATGAATAATAATAAAAAAGATATTGTAAGATGCGACTTTCTAATTTGAAATTAGCGCCAACATCTTCCCATCGATGACACGGAAATAGCCATTGATCACCCCACGTTGTATAAAATACCTACAGCACGCCACCTGGTAACCAGTTCTTTCTTCCAATGTACAAAACAAAGTTGTGAACTTAGCTGAAACACAAACAGATGACCGCTCCAAAACAAGAGACGATCGTAAACCGCAACACAAATAAAACTACAGATATTGGGGTTATGTCAAATCTTTTTATTTCACCTTAATATCAGGGAAAAGTTTAAAATCTGAAGCAATGGTTTTGTAACTAAATGATTCCTAATTCCCCTGTATTTAACTATTCGGTCTTATAATTTAATTCGTTCGGAACTGTGAAATTTTAGTAATTTATGCCATTTTGGCGACACAATAATTGTTATGGAAGTTCTTTGATTTTAGTTGTCTCAAGATTATTTATATCTTGTTTATTATTATATTAATTTTTATGTTGCTGATGCACATATTACCAAACCAACTTTTATAAAAGAAACCAACAAATACCTTCAAATGTGACTTAATTAAATGAATACGTAGATCATAATTTAGATTTGAAATTCAAGGAGGGCTACGATGAGTTCGGAATAAAAGCTTTTTGGCTCTGGTCCTCACGGCTGGGCAGTTTTTTCTAGATTTAAATTAAGTGTGCACAGAAAAAATGTAGTTCTTCTAGTCTGAATGCAATATTTTGAATAGAAACCATGATTACGATCAATTTAAATAATATACGTTCATTTATATGCACTGTAGATGGCATGGGCTTTTAAAATTACCTCAACTTGTGATCGTTGAAAATAACGAGAAAATCCAATTTACCCAAGTACATAAAATAAAATAACGTCGTCTGCAAAGTAACCCACCCTGTATATAACATCCACCGTACAACTACGAAATCCCGTGTTGCTAGCAAAAGAATAACCTAACTTGAAAGTACACTAAACTTTACAATACGCAAACTAATGACCACATGTTTAACTGATTATTTAACCAATCCCCAAATTTAAACTTATATAAACAAAAGTATTTAACATGGTAACCATTAACTAGACAATAAAATTTTAGACACGTGTGTCCTGATTTTAAGCACATTTTCCATTTATACATAACCAAAAATTCATACGAAAATAGTTGAATAAGATTTAACCAAAACCGCAATATTATAAACCATTAAAATTTAAATATAATTAAAATTTACGTTACCTATCTAGAATAAACAGCAAGAGACGTAATACCACTTTTAAAAAAAACTAAACTGCTCGGTCTCACTTCGCTGCTGTTAATGTCTCGATCTGTAAATTTTTAACCGCGACCTGCCATATCCCCCTTCTAGGTGTCACCACAAACTTAAACTATCTAAACAATATATACCGGACATTTCGAAATATAATGACTCTCTCTAGGCAACCCAACCATCATTTAAAATATAAAATTAATTATTGAGCTTAGTGGACTAAAATCAAACTCAGTTTTTACGAAGTCGACGTTTCGAAGACTTTATGTCTTCATCTTCAAGACTAGAAGAGAAGCAATGTTACAATAAATAAAAACATTAAAACGCAATAATTATACCTAGTAAAAAATGGATGTCGAGCTGCTTGACTGTATAAAATTAGATGTTAAATAGGGAGAGTCACAAATGGTCACAGATAAATTGTTAAAATATGAAAATATGAACTGAATTAAAATTTGTAAATAAATCTATATAATTAAAATAGTGTCTGTCATTAAAATGACATTAAAATTGTGAACAATCGGACAGTAAACAAATTAAAAAACAAATAGCAAATAGAAGAAAGTAATCAACAGCTCGAACATCAATACAATAAATCGTAGAAACTAAAGTAAAAAATAAAGGCGTAGACAGAAAAATGCAAAAGTGTTGTCGTGAAGGTGTTAGCTTGGCTTTGAAATTTTTTCTCTTTTTTCTTTGAAACAATTTAAAATGTTTTTGTAGCCAGCGTTTATATAACCAAAATCGGTTTGTTTGTTAAGGTTTTCTTCTGAGGTTGAAATGTAGGCCGCCTCCAGAAAAGTTCTCTTATGGTAATTCATTTCTGTTGCAAGAATTTCTACATCTTCATTTTTGAAACTGTGCGAGTTTACTACAGTATGCTCAGAGATACCTGTTTTTGTAGATTTGTATCGTATGTCATATAGATGTTGTTTAATTCTGTTTGATAGATTTTGCTTAGTTTGACCAATGTAGTGTTGACCACATTCACATACAATTTTATATATAACATTAGCTCTATCTAGAGTAGGTACTTTATCTTTAGTTCTCGAGTAAAGAAGTTTTCCTAATTTGAATGGATTATGAAAAGCTAATTTTATTGAACCGTCGTTTATAAAATTTTTAAATGTATGTTTTATTTTATGGTTCAACCATGGATGGTAGGTAATTTTGATAAATTTGGTATTTTCTACGTTTTCTAGGTCGGAAGGTTTGTTTAGTCGAAACGTCGACTTCGTAAAAACTGAGTTTGATTTTAGTCCACTAAGCTCAATAATTAATTTTATATTATCAAAGTTTGGACGAGAATTTTATTATTACATCATTTAAAATTAAAATTGAAATGCCATATTACAACATTTATAGCAAAATCATTTATTTACAAATTTAAATTATGCGAAATTCCTCGTAAAAAAACTAAAATATCGTTGCCATCATATTCATTAACTAAAGTTTGTAATCTTCTACTTGTATATATTTCTGTTTCGAAGCTTCGGGGTTTCTAAAACCTGCACGATATCGTTCAAGTTCAATTTCCACCCGATCTTGCTCTTTCCGGAAGTGTTCGATTAGTTTAAAAATAGATGGATGATGACAGTCGACAGTTTTCTGGAACGCACGATGCCATCCTTCTACAGAGTTGTTGCTTCTTGGTAAACCTTCAACCACTCTGTTATGTACATTCCACACAGTTATAGGGAACCTTGGTTCGGCTCTTCTACCCCGTCTTTGCCGTCTTATGTAGTAATCTTCCCAGTAATCAGCTAGTGGGTTCAACATCGGCGGCAAATTCTTGCCTTCTTAATGGACGTCCCCTTAAGTAATTCATTAACGGCCCCTTTTCTCAATTTCTTGCAGAAAAAAAATTACGTAATAATTTCCGAAACCCCTCACCCCCCGCTTGAGATTGGCTGAGATTCTAATAATAATTAATAATAATAAATAATAATTAATAATTAATTATTAGGCTATTTAGTGAGAGCTATTTTATCATCGGGCTATTTTGTCGGAGCTGTTTTGTTATTAGGCTATTTGGTCGGAGCTATTTTGTCATCGGGCTATTTTGTCGAAGCTGTTTTATCACTGGGCTATTTTTTAGAGCTATTTTGTCATCGGGCTATTTGGTCGGAGCTGTTTTATCACTGGGCTATTTTTTAGAGCTATTTTGTCATCGGGCTATTTGGTCGGAGCTGTTTTATCACTGAGCTATTTTGTCGGAGCTATTTTGCCATCGGGCTATTTTACCGGAGCTGTTTTGACTGGGTTGTTGTGTCTGGGCTGTTTTGGCTGGGGCTATTTTGACGGAGTACCGGTATTGACACAAAAATTTTATAAATACATGATTAATGTATGACCAGTAAGAACAAGTAGTACAGGACATTAATAATCACAGTTAGAATAGAATCACCCATATACCATTGAAAAGAGAACAATATTTTAAGCAAATAAAATTTCATATTTGCGGATTATCCATTAGTTTTCGAGAAAACGGCGGCATTTGAAAATCTAAATTTTCCATCTGTTTAACATAGTAGTACATAGAAATTACACGTCAAGAGTCTTCTGTTGACTGTGCGTGTCCTCTGATATAGCTATCAGAAAAGATATAGGTATATCAGAGCACGCAGTGCTTACCTCACACGCGTTACGTACCTACTTCGTCCAGTTCAGATTTCCCTGGAGAGGTCGGGCCTCCCAGTCGAGTTGGATTGATCTCAGGGATGTATTAACATTGTTTTGTAATTGTTAAAATATTATTATTAATATCATAATTGTTTAAATTGTAAATAAATGGGAGACTGACATGGGGTTATCGCCAGACTGGTGACTAGACGGTGCATCAGTACACATTCTACAGTACATCCGGTACAAATTTTAGAAATACAAAATACAAAATTAATGTTTGAAATATGCAATTTCTGTTAATCGATCGTAATCCGGCGAATTCACACTATTTGTTCCTAAAAATTTATCTTCAAGTTCATTTAAAAAAAAGAAAAATCGTGAAAAATTTGCATATTTCAGGCTACAATTTGGCCATGTTTGATAAGAGATAAAATTTTGAAATTTACAGGATACTTAGTTCTTACCCTTAACTTCAAAAAACTTCAAAGTCGTTTTTAGAATTTTCTTCTCTGGCAGATGTATAGGCGTAAAGAAATCAGCAAAACATCGAAATTTTTAGAATATGCATATTTCAGGCTACAACTTGGAAGTGTTTGATAAGAGATAAAATATTGCAATGTACAGGATACTTAGTCCTTACCCTTAACTTCGAAAAACTTCAAGGGCCTTTTTGGTATTTTCTTCTCTCGCGGATGTACAGGCGTTTAAAGAGAAACAGAAAATATAAACTTATGATATAGGTATGTACACTTTGATATCAGAGAACGATTAGACATTTATATTCAACAGTTCAGACACTAGAGTCAATTGATAATCACAAAAAATAAATAAAATACACGCATTTTCAATACCTGATATTTTTCAGGTATAGGAATTCTCAAAATGTCTATATTTTTTTTTAGAAACTACCGTCTTTTATCTTCAAAATGCTTATATATTTTTTACTTTCTTCGTTATATGCGGTTGAAGATCGAAAAGAACCGTATGATAGGGCTTTATATCGCATTATGAATATTTAATGAAAAAAGAAAAATAATTTTATAACGCAATATTCATAATATTTTTCTATGTGTTGTATTTAAAAAAATATAAAACTACTTGGACTAATTGAGATAAGTGAAGTAATGTAGTTTTTATGTATATTTCATTACCCAAATTGAGTTATCTTTTTTTAGTATTTCTGATGTTTACTGTCCAAAACAAACCGCTATTAAGCATAGTAAGTGAATTTTATTCAAGTCAAGCAACCGGAAGCATTTGTTGTTTAAAATGAACAATTGTGTTGGATGTTTGTTTAAATCGCATATTAATTTAAGTTCGTTTTGTTCGTGTCCTCCGTTAAACGTAAAGTGCATTCAGGCCAATTCAAAATATGCTCATTCGCCGAAATTCTCAATATCTCATAAATTTATAGCGTTCACACTATTTATAATTTTAATTCAATCTGTTGACTTATATTTGAATCATTTGGAAATATTTAGTACGAAAAATATACTTAATAACGTAAATACGCTGACATCGGTGCTTCATAAACTAATTTCCGCTAGTGCTGTGTTTTTCTATATCAATGGAATTAGTAGCAGAATGATTAAATTACGGGAACTAGATGGAATTTCAAAACTCGCAGAAAATTGTAGTTATTATGGGATTTCGTGTTTTATAACGATGAAATTATTGCGTGCAAGTAAAATAATTTACTACTTCAAAATATTTTTAGTAGTCTTAAGTTTAGTTTCCCTTTCATATTATGCATTAATCAAAATTCAAATAGATGATTTACTTTATATAATTTTCAACTTTATAAATGGGTTCTTCTATATTTTTGTGAATATTACAATAAGTTTCGACATTGCTTTGAGTACTATTTTTTATTACCTTTTATATAAGCAATGTTTCAATCAAATTACATTTGTTTTGCTGAAGCGGTTCAAATTTAAAATACACAAAGTAGAAGTAAGTCTTCAGCGCTTAAGACGATTGTACTTGGCAATCGAGTTAACGCATCGGCAGTTCAGAGGTTCTCTTCAGTTTATTCTTGTTCCTTTGATTTTACTAGGAGTTACCGCTATGGTGGTAAATAATTTTGCACTGGTAATTGCGTTCATATCTGATCAAGAATTGAATGCATTACTAATTTTGATGTCGTATGCGTCTATAGGAGGATTGACTGCTTTTTTGGTACTTAATGAAAAATTATCAAATGTGGTAAGTTAATTTCAGAATTTATTATTTAATATGTATATTTATGTACGTAGGTCAGGTTGTTTTAATTTATAATCTGTTACTGCATAAGCTCCCTAACTTTGGATAATAATTTATAAGAGATTTTGCAATAAAAAGACAATATAGCTATATATACTCAATTTATTCTTTCGGTGAAATTTGCTTGCGGGTAATAACCCTTGGACAGGACTTAAGTATTAAAATATCGTTCTGGTGGAATAAATGGAGTAACATTCCATTTCGTAATAACCAAAAAATTAATAAACGAGTTAAGTCTATTTTAAATTTAGTTATATACTAATACCTAGGAAAGCATAATAATCAGAGGCGGCTAATCTTAAGGTTCACTCAGAAGCGCGCCCTGATCAATAACTCTGAACCTAAAAAATAACAAATTTTGAAACAGAGTATATGTATTTTACTTTATATTTATCTGATATTTTAATATGTGTCAAAAGTGTTTGCTAACAAATAACAATAACAAAAGTGACACTATAAGTAATGGATAAGTTATGACCAAAGTAACTTAGCTTTTTAGTGCTATTTTCACTTAGTCTTTTATGGGGTCTCTGAAAGTTATGTTCACATTTTGAAATCATAGCAATCGAAAAATTTTAGTCATGAATTGTGTTGGTTGTATTTTCAAACCATATATACAGCTGTGCTCATTTTTCGCTTATCCACCTGTATATGTCATATGCAAACACCAGGATAAAGTTAACGTCACAAATTTTACAATATCAAAGAAATATATAATAACGGCCCTACTTATAATAATCTACTACTGTTTTACTTTGTGTCTTACTGTTCGCGAAGTATCAAATAATAAATTTAATGTGCTTCAAATTGTCGCGATAATTATAGAAAATATAATTTCCGTTAGCGTAGTTATATGTATCTGTTCCGGACTATTCAACCGCGAAACAAAGTTATTGGAGTTAAAGGGAATAGCGATATTCGTAAAAAATTATGAATATTTTGGAATTTCGTCTGTTTTCAGTAAGAAATTCATAAAAAATAGCAAACTAATTTATTATTTTGTTGTGTGTGTAATATTTGCTATAATTTCCGTTGTAGTTAGTTATACTGTGATTATAGATGATTACGATAACCATTTTGTTCATTTTAATAAACTTTTCAGTAGAACATTATTTATTTACATTGAAGGAACAATGGGTTTTCAAATATTGCTGAATACATGGTTGTATTACTTCTTTTTTAAAAAATGCTTTCGGCAATTAAAATTTGTACTACTTGAAAAGTTAAATAGTAATCAATGCTCAATAAATATAGAAAGTCAGATTCAACGCCTAATTCGCTTGTATTTAATGCTCGAGTTAACATTTCGACAATTGACTGCAGTTTTAAGATTAGTCTTTATAATATGGTTTTTGGAAGCTACTATAGCTATGGTACTGGATAACTTTTTACTTATAGTATCCTGTCGTTTAAATGAAAACTTTAATTTGTATTTACTTGCATCATCTTACGGAAATATTGGAGCTTTAGTCTGTTATTCAACTGTATTAGAAAAACTTTCAGCAGTGGTGAGTACTTTTTCTTTTAACTGCTAATATAGTAAAACCAAGACATTTAACATATCACCCAGAAATACATAATGTAAGTCAGAAAATCGGTTAAATTTTTTTCAGTCATTGCTGAACAACTACTGAACCTCCTATGGTAAAGAGTTTCACCTGTTTATAAAGAGATTGTTTAAAAGCTCATCGATTTGAATTTATTTTGATAAAAACGGTCAAATATATTTGTTAAAACAAAGCTGTTACAATCACTGAGTTTAGTCACGGTTTACGCGATTGCGGATGTTAGTGCTTATCTGGAAAATTAGAAATTTAGTGATTTGTTTCATGATCATCAACCCCTGGATTGACGATTGCCAGCATCAGTAAAATTATATCGAAAAGTAGCTAATTACTGAAAACCAAATGGGGTTTAGGATAAATCCACCATAAACCAACAAAATCTTTTAGAGCATCGTCCGCCATCCTGAAAAGCAGAAAATCCTCAATATCTCGACACCTATTGATTGCATTTTTGTTGTTTTATAGTATTTTTACAGATAAAAATATAATCTAAAACTTATATTACAAATGTTTTGTGGAAACTGTACCGGAAAATAGTTAATTCAACCTCGCATGGATGTTTATTGTTCAGAATTAACTTATAAACATTAATTAATGGCACTTTTTTATCGTAACAAATATTTTCATTCACAGCAAGTACTTTTCATAAAGGTTGCACATAATATAAAAAATTGGAAAGCATCATTTAGGCGACGCGCTACGGTCAGTTAAGCGATGGCAATCGGGTGACATCAAATAGGCGAAGGTCAATAATAATTGGACACTGGTTTTTGGGCGACGACTTATTAGGCCCCCAGAAAACGGTAATTTTTTTAAATTAAAAAATTAATGAAATTAATATTTAATTATAAAATTTACTTTCAAATTCTCTTTGTTATTATTTAATAACCTCTTTCTTAAGTAGTATACTTTGCCGAGTAGCATCGGTCTAGGGGTATATTTTTAGTGAAACGCAACTACGGTAATCTCGGATTCACCCTAAAATCTATCATTTAATTGTGGTAAGGATTGACTGACAACTCCCGGGTAATTAATTAAATGAACCAATTACAGATACGTTGCAAATGATATTAGTGACGTAACCAGAGGGAGGGGAGCTGGAGTCACTGTAATGGCTCAATTTCATATATTTAATAAAATAATTATATTAACTTCTAGCAAATTTATGGGCAGAACCAGTTATATTTTATCCCTGGCCTCCACGTAAGGACACCCATGTGCCATGTTTCGTTTACTTTCTTTATCCACCGTATGTAATTGTAATTTGTAATTAGAGAGCGTGCCAAATAGAAGTAGAACCGTCAATCATCATAGGCCACACCTCTAAAATATCTTCAACCACTTAAACAACCCTAAGTCACTCAGTAGCGCGCCGTGTTATTCTTGCAAATGTTACGAATTGTTTTAGTTTAGTACGCCATTGTGCATTGCATAGGTATCATGTTTTTAAAAACAATTAACATGTTGAATTTTAAATACCTTTTCACCTTATATTTGCGACTACTGAACTGGTTGACTATATGGGCAGGTCCGGGCAGGTTCTATGACTACTTCGATCCGCCGTATATTAAGCGGAAATGCAACTCTCTAGCTTATATGTATGCACTCATAGCAAATTTAATAGTATGTCTTTTAAAAATAATGTTACCAACTAAGACGGTTTACGCAGGCAAACCCGGGTATTTTCCCGACTACAGCACGGGGCTGTTTACTCGAGTATGGCACGAAAAGGCTCAGAGATGGCAAAAAAGGTAAGATTATGCTCTTAAAAACTTATTTTCACAATTCCAGGAGTAAAGTATTGTTTTTAAATATACTTAATAAAAAATAATTATAAGGTAATACTTTTTTTGCGCCATTATTGCGCGCTATTGATCTGAAATTTTGCATATCTATGGCTTCTTACGACAAATCCCTGGGCGTTTATTGTAACGGGGGTAAACTTTTTGTTCAGTTTTTTGATAGCTAGCGCCGTTTTTGAGTTATTGCAAATTCAAATTCAAGGAAAATACTCGGATGGAATCTCGTTAATCTGTTCGTGCGCGTCAATGTGGGGGGGAACTCTGCTCGGTCGATTTTTTTTACCAACCAAAAAATATATTAAACTAAGATTAGGACTAAAAATATTTGTCCAATATTAATCCAAACAGGGAAATTTGAATTTTTAAGCAAACATGAGGAAAGTTAAACCTTCGGCTTGAAAAAATTAAAACTTGGAAAGCATATTTATTTAATTACCTTACTGCTAACGGAGTTCAGCAGCAACTTTCTGTATTACCTTGAAAGTTATTTATAAAATAATATAAAAATATAAAAATATAAAGTCAAAATTGTAAACCGGGGGGGTATGGAACACCCTCCGGTACATATTGCAGGATTTCCACTCTTTTAGAATACTCGGAGAAGATAGGGGATTTACAATTTTAGAAATTTCGCCAGGTAAAACCGGGAAATTTGAATGTTTAAGCAAAAATGAAGAAAATTTAAACCTTTGGCTAGAGAATATTAAAGCTTGAAAAAATATTTATTTAAGTGCGTTACTGCTCAGAGTTTAGTGGTAACTTTTACGTTACTTTGAAAGTTAACTTTCAAAATTATCCGGGTGGTCTAGTACTACATATAATAAAATTCCCACTCTTCTAGAATACTTATACAAGGGACGGAATAATTATACATATTTCGTCGGAAAAAGCTGGGAAATTTCCAAGTTCCAATAATTTAAAGTTAGTATTTAAATTTTAAAACTTCGTGGTAAACATTATTTTTATCAGGAGGAGCTTTAGGGGTACAATCCAATTCATCTTTGGGGGGTGGGGGGGGGCAATTGCTCTTTTGCCCCCTAATCTAATGGAACCGATGACTACTTATAATCGTCATATAAAGTTAGTCATTCCTGCGATTCGAACCGGATATCTTAGGGTTAGTAGTTGATCGTGCTAACTACTAAGCCAATAGTCGTATTGAATCAGGCATAATGTATGTGCATACTTTACAACAGGCTTTGACTTCATGAAGACTTTTGTAATTTTTCTTTACACTGTACCACGGTACATAATATAGTAAGGTAATCCAGCGCTGCACTCTTTACGAGCATTAGAAATGAAACCGTAATATACAACTGTGCGAGTGAAAAAAAACGACGAGAGAGATGCATTGCAAGGTATCTAAATGAAATAATACGTGCGTATTTAAGATCATCTTACTACGACAAACATCGCAATTAGTCAGCTCTCTGTCTATACAATGCTTGCTTACATGGTAACTTGTGCTCTGTCCTTGTGGACGAAATTGTTTCACGTAAACGTTGCTCGTCGGATTACCTTACTATATTTGTACCGTGCACTGTACTTATCTCGCAAAACTTTTCATAAATTTCAGTAGTTTACAAATTTTGTAACCTGTGATTTTTGAAGGAACTGAAAACGCTATGATTATATATCAATGTATTTCTCCTGCTTTTAAATTCTGAAGTTACCTCAATCACCAGAAAAACACAAATCTTAAATTTTTACCCGGCTAATCTCAAAGAAAATCTAATACTGAAAATGATTTCCAAGTAGCTATAAATAGTATTTGATAATGCCATTATTCCAAAATCAATTTTTAACTTATTTTATTATTAATTCAAATTCAAACCAATTTACTTTAGTTACTGTAATTATTTATGTTCATATAAATTTTCAATATAAATGAAAAGGTAAATCAAACAAGATAACCTGACCATACGCGAACGATATCAATTTCATTTATGCTGCCTTTAAATTTAAACATTAATCTTTCAAATTTTATTATTAAAACCAATATTAATTCATAATTCCAATTGTTTGATAGAAAATAATCTTGCATCAATATACTGCGACGATTTTATCTAGCCCTGACGTTGGGCGCCAATAAACTATGCGATGTATCACTATCGAGCTTTCCAAGTTGGGAGCCAATTAACTCTGCGACGTTTCTAACTATCGACCTGTTGTTGAAATTTAATAAATTGAATTTCCCGCTAGTTTGAATTTCAAGATGTGAACGCTCCTTTAATTTTTTATTGAGGTTAACTTTATATTGAAAACATGCAGACAAATTTTTATTTTACGCAGATAAACTTTGTGAAAGTTATTTATTTTGGAATATTTTAAACATAAATAAATCCTATAATCTAGGGTAAAGGTGTCAAAGTGCATAATTGGTTTAACATTAAATTTGCAGACAGGTGAGTGGAAACATAAGTTATAATTTGAAATCGAGTTTAATCAAATGGTTTTCTTTTTATAAAATAAATTAATTTCAACCTTTATCGTTGCTTCACAGATTAAATCACGAGCGTCTCGAGGCAGATCTGATCTTGGCTGCGAGATGGTAGCGACATCTATACTGCGGTGACGAAGTAAACCAATCTTAGCCGGTGATGTTTAGAAATGAGGTTAGAATCTCAAATTTTTTTATGAATTCAGGGGTTAGTATAATATACAGTGATTTTTTAATCACTTTTGATAAATAATTTAATAATAATTTTGATAAAATTATGAATACAATGAATAAATCAAATATCATTTAATTGAATATCGCAAAAAAATTAACGCAAATGAAAATATAGAAAAACAGGCGCGTCTGGTTTCTTCTAAAAAGAAGAAAATTAAAGAAGTAACAAAATTTAATAAACCAACAATTGTTGAAGAAAAGAATATAATGGATGGCCTTTTAAATAAAACCGATGTTACTGAAAACATTAACACTATAGGTTTGACCAAATATACACTTCGTAATTTGTTTTATATTTGAATAAATTTATTTTTACTATAAAAAGTATTTTTATTCCGATTTGACAATTGTCACTTTTTAAAATTAAAGTTACAACCGTTACAACGGTAATGTAAACACGAAACTCTAACCTCATTTCTAAACGTCAACGGCTAAGATCAATTTTCGTCACCGCAGTATAGATGTCGCTACCGTCTCGCAGCCAAGATCAGATCTGCCGCGAGACGCTCGTATTAAATCATTCCAGTAAAAACATCCAACTGATTTTTACTTAAATTAAGACAGGTAAATATTTTAGGTTATCGTCACGCCCTTATTTATTAAATACAATATTTCTTTAATTAAACCATAATCATTTCCATTATCCAAATATTTATCTTTTCTTGCGTCAATCTTCCATAAATATTTATAACATAAACATTTTTAAACTTTGAGGTTATAACCGCATCAACATTTAATGAATTTCACTGTTCCCAATATAACGAACTGCACGCAACAAATTTTGAAACAAAACTGACTAAATGAGCCATTTTGCGTCTTCCTTTTATTTGTTTTCGAGAAATCCGCTAACTAGATTACAATTTTTTGTTCCGTTACCATGACAATTCATTTTAAATTTTTATATATTTGAGATTTGGATTTCACTCGAACAATAATCTTCTTGAAATTTTCAGGAAATTCTTACTTCGAATAACATCTCATAATTTTCCTGTTCGAATTGATTCAACAATAAGCTAATCGGAAGCAAAACCATTTCTCGTCGCTTCAGCAACTGTCATATCTTCGGATGAAGATTACGCACCAGCGCGGGCTTCACCTCGATTTTTATCGCACGAAACGTATTCTCCAGGTAATTTTACTACTAAAAGCATAAGTCTTTTCTGCCAAAAATTGTTATTCACAAAACCACGGTCATCTAGCGTTTATGTAGGTAAAATGTTCAAATAAGTTTCCATTTTCCAAGTTCTACTTGGATGGACTAAATCAAGTATTTGACCACCAACAATTAATTAAATTGAATTTTTAAAAATCCCAACCAAGGTATGAGATGACTTTTTGATTTAAATAAGAACATGACTGAAAACTTAGATTTTATGGAGCCTTCACAAGCAAGGTAAAGTTTTTATGTTATACGCAACTGTACAGGGTGGCTCAATTTCGATGCTTCTTATGGGGAAATCGGTAACTATAGGAGATATCAAAAAATGGATGGCGCATCCTCGATCTCTTTTTTTGAGAAAAGTTTAATGGTTTAAACTCGAATTCGATATCTTTTTTCGTTTTCGAGTTATGACTAAAAGTTGACATTTTCGACTTTTCGTTAAACGTCGATATCTCGGTTATTTGTAAAGTTATAGAAAAAATATTTACATTTTTTTCCGACACTTTTTTAAGGGCAATAAAATGGGCTAAAGAGATTTTAAATATCTAACTTAGTTTGCGAGTTATAATATAAAGTTATGTTTTTTTAAATAGAAACCATAGTTGGCTATGAAATATTTAAATAGAGTTTTTTATCCTCTTTTCAATTATGTATAATATGTGGGGTCTATTATTTCAGTTTCGTAACATTATATTAAAAAACGTTAAATAAAAACAAACTAATATCGGAAAATTAAATGTTGGATTTATCAAAACAATCCATTATACATTTATATTATAATATTTCATAGTTTTCATAAGCCATTTGACACTCTTGTGAAATAATAGGTAATAGGTACCAAATAAAAATAAAAATAGGTATCGAAGTATTAGGTACTAAAAACACTCTTTAAAAACAACTGGAGATAATTGTTTTAGATGTCAATAATGATTTTGTATAGTGTTTTGTTTTGAAAAAGTCAACCTTTAATTTTCCGATTTTCTTTTGTTTTTATTTAACATTTTGTAATATAACGGGATGAAAGTGAAATAATAGACCCCACATGTTACATATAATTGAAAAGAGGATAAAAAACTCTATTTAAATATTTCATAGCCAACTATGGTTTCTATTTAAAAAAACAAAACTTTATATTATAACTCGAAAACTAGCTAAGATATTTAAAATCTCTTTAGCCCATTGTATTGCCCTTAAAAAAGTGTCTGGAGAAAGTGTAAATATTTTTTCTATAACTTTACAAACAACCGAGATATCGACATTTAAAGAAAAGTCGAATTCGGGTTTACACCATTAAACTTTTCTCAAAAAAAGAGATCGGGGATGCGCCATCCATTTTTCGATATCTCCTATAGTTACCGATTTCCCCATAAGAAGGATCGAAATTGAGCCACCCTGTACAATTCTAAATTTTAACTAATCAACCTCAACTTTTTAGATTTTGGCAAGTACAAACCACCTCCGATAGTCAAACGTTGGCTTTTACTAAACTGTCGTAGGAATGGAAAGTATTAATAAGTAAATTTAGGTGTCTATGCATATCCAACATGGCAATACATTTAAATAGTTTTTAAAATTAAAAAATTAAAGTGCACACAATTAAGTGATTACAACAAGTATGCGATACTGATGACGACTAATGAGTCAGAAACATATGATGTGATGGCTTGGAAGTCGAAGAAGCGGTACATGCGTTTATAATTCCAATTGTTCAAATTATTTAGAACAATTTTGTGTTTAAAAGAAGTTCATTTATAGTTTCTTATTTAGACAATTTTAGTTTTTTTCTGAGAGTAAATTAAAAAAAAAAATTGGTGAAAAATATATTTTAACTTTAAGTACCACAATTTTATTAATAAATAATCATTGAATAGCTATTTTAATTTTTTTTAATTTGAGAACTTTACGGTTGTTGCAAAATGTTGTATTTATCGACTTTATGTTTAAACCTGACAACTCGATTTGTAAAGATCCACTTTCCATCCGGTTACGAACATAACTATTACAATATTGCTTTTGTTTAATTTATAATGTATATTATGTTTTATTTTTTTAAAGTTTAACAATACCCACCTACTTAATTTAATTAATTTAATCAAAGTTAAACCATCTCAATTAACTAAATGTATGTTTTTGTATTTATAACCTTTTGTTAATATAATAATATTCTTATACTTTTAATATTTTTCTTATTAATTTAAACTTTCACGTCGTTCGCATTATGAAAAATTGCGTTGGGTGCGCTTTCGGTCCGTTTCTAAAATTGGGTGCATTTTGTGGTTTTCCCCCGATTATCATTAAGTGCGTTCATAAAAATGATAAAGCAGATTCACCTCAAATATTTATTTCTCACAAATACTTATGTATACTATTAATTGTTATTGCATACCAATGCATAAATGTGTATATAATTTTCAAAAATGCATTATTAATAATCATTAGTTCTGACAGCACTTTAATCGTCATGGTTTTTTTAGAGATATTGAATAGCATGAGTTCGATTTTGTCTTGCGCTGTGGGAATCTTTAAGTACGAAACAATGTGTGTACATTTAAAAGATATTACAAGAATTATTGAAAAATTTCAAAAATTAAGAATTGCATCCATCTTTCCGGACAATATAATTTATAAATGCAGAATGATATATGGTATTCTCGTCTGTCTTGCAGTAATATATTTTGTAAATTCTCTAAAATTTAACATACCTTTCCATAATCAAAATTATATTAAAATCATCAATGCATCGTTGAATACAATTTTATCTACTTTTATTGGAAATATTGTCACTTTGATGGCAATTCTAACATTGTTATTTTACCAACTAATGTTTTCCAAGTATTTTGAAAAAATTAAAATAATTTTGTTACGAAGAAGTAATTCACTAATGCAACAAGATAAATTGTTTACTGTTGGACCTCAATTTTCTTCCTTGGAATTACACCTCTGCCGTTTTCATCGTTTGTATTTAGCAATGGATTTTTCATACAGACAATGGAATTCCATCTTACAATTTTCAATTATACCATGGTTTATATTAATTATCGTAGGTTTAATTTTGTATAATTATTTGATATTGAGGTGTTTTATGATGAATCAGAATATGAACGTGCTTTCTGCTGTTCAATCATATTCAAATATCATTTTTCTTACAATTTTTTTGAAGTTAGCAGAACGGCTAGAAAATGTGGTGAGTAGTAATTCACTTATGTTTTTCCGAAAATTTATTGTGGCTTCTTTATGATTTACGTGGAATACACGCACTGTCAGCAGAATGGAGCCATGCACCGACCACTTATTTTCCATCTTACTGAATAGTATGTTATTATAACTTATTATTTCTGTTATCGTTATTAATTTATAAATTACTCTAAACCACGAAGGCATTGTTAGTAATAAATATATTAAACCTCTTATTAAAAAACAAATTTTTGAATTATCGAAGTCGATTAATTTATATTAATGCATTTCCACTCTAAATTATCAAATTTAACAATACATTATGTAAGTATATTCTATTTTATGGACAAATTAATATTAATTCTTGTACATGAAAACGCATAAATTTATTCCTGCTTCAAGTATTATGTGTACATCATCCGGGTTCACAATTCGTTTAAGATCGGTGCGTGTTAAACTGTCGTTTGTTTAATATTGTGCATTTGATAATGAAAAATTGTGTGGGGTGTTTTATTAGGCCTTTCCTAAGATTGGGTTCCATTTACGGTTGTCCACCTATAAAAATTGAATGTGTGCACAAAAATGGAAAAGCTTCCAAAGTTAAATATTCGGTCTCGAAAAAATATTTAATTATTTCCATAATAACAATAATATATCTTGTGAGTAACTGTTACATTTTCATAGCAGGGGAGATTTCCGACCGGCATCTAGCCCACTCTGAAATTATAAATTTAGCTTTGGAAACTTGCTTTAGTTTTGGCGCCATAGTGATCTGTGTGTTGGGTTTAGTAACTCGCAGAGATAGACTATTGGAGTTAAATGAAATAACAAAAATTTTTGAAAATTTGAGCTACTATGGAATTCCGTTCTTAATATCCGACACAGTAACTAAAAAATTCAAACTGGCATTTTATTGCATCGCTTTCTTACTCTTGATAAATGTTAGTAGTGTATTAATTTTCACGATTTCAGAATCTTCTCACAATAATAATAATTATGCTATGATGTTTAATAAACTCTTTTATCGCATATTCAGTTGCTATATTGAGAATGTTTCAGTTTTGCATTATACTTTATCTTCCATTCTTTACTACAGAGTTTTTTCTGCATGCTGTAATCAATTGAAACTTGTATTGATTAAAAAGAAAGGTTCTGAAACTTCTCAGAAAATGATTCTGTTAACAAATTCGGAGTTTCTAGCATTTGACATTTACGTGCAACGTCTACACAGGTCATATTTGGCCATAGAGTTAACTTACCGTCAATTAAAATTAACTGTTAACTTAGGTATTTTGTCGTGGTTCTTAACTGTTGTGCTAGTGACGGTATTGTCCAGTTATTTGTTTATAATTTTGTTTACCACTTTTGAAAAGTTTAATATACTTTTAATTATTTATTCTTATCTGAACATTTTTGCTATCAATATATTTTTAGTATTGAGTCAACGTGTTTCAAACATGGTGAGTATTATAATATTTTAAAGCTTATTTTTTATTTTGACCGAAAATCGTAGTAGGTATTATAATAATGGTAGAACACATGTTAAATCTAAAGATCCCATTCAAATTGCCTTTTGTTATCACAAATTTAATTAACGTCATATAGAGATAGAAACACAATATTTTCTGGCCCGATTGTGAAAGTAAGCTTTTCAATCTACAAGTTTACAATTGCTTCTCACCAAGCGGCAATGATCTATTGTCGCTTGCAGAACTGAAAGTAATTTGCCCAAAAATTTCAAAAACGTTAATTAGATTAAATTTAGTAAAATTTACTTCTGATTTGGTAAAATTTACTTAAAAATTGATGTGAGGCTGATTTGAACTTCAATTATAGTAAAAATTACTTCAATTATAGTAAAAATTACTTAAAAAAAAACATTACACCAAACATTTTATTTTAATCTAGTTATTGCTATCAATCTGAAGCTGTGACTTCTCTTCAAGAATTATGAGCAATGCTATTGTAGGTCGGTGTCTTGGCAAGGCTTGGTATCGTTGTTAGCAGGGTGCAACCGATGAGACAAATCCCGTAATGGATAGGTGAAGCAGGTTATAAAACCATCGATCGTACAAAATCAATACCCTTATCAATAATGTTATTGAATTCAGGGCTTCAAGTGATTACTCGTATTCCTGATTCATGAATCTGAATTTGTGTAGCATTTGCTTCGTGCAATAAGAACAATTTTTTGAGATTTAGATTTTTTTTTGATTTAGATTTATATTAATTAAATCTCCCATTTGACAACTATGGTGAGACGGTTAATACCGCCGAAATTTTGCTACAATTATACACATTAACAACTTTATAAATTTATTAGTTGTGGTCCTGGATCAGTGACGGCGCCAGGGCTGTATATCGAGCCTAATTTGTGGATTGGACTTCAAATTTGTCCCTACAATTTTCTCGTATATCCTAATTTAAGTTACAAAATAGGAAACCTGTGACCAAATCGTAATTCAAATGCACTTTACTGTTACAAGAATACACCATTGATAATAATCTACTCACATATTTGGTCGAATGGCTAGATAGATTGGTGTGGCCGGCGAGTTAAGTTGAACCATGTAGAATCCCATTCTTACTTGAGCTAGTTGACCTTTCCCAATTATGCCCGTTTGTCGAAGTCAGAGTTGAATTTTATCCGAAATGGCGAATGGCTGACAAACGAAGGAAAATTTATCATAAAATTGCTTTAAAGTACACGACACCGAAGTAATACCACACCCTAATAATTATCACTTACAGAAATTTTATTCTTTCCATCGATTCGACAATCGGTCTGGGAGACCAAATAACTGCACTACAAACTAAATAAAAATTATCACCAAAATACATTTAATCTACCAAATTTAAGTAATTTCTCTAGGTTGTGAACCTTACGTACGCTTGCCTTCATGGTTCTACAGGAAGTATCGTCCCGTGCAACGCTGGTTTATTACAACCCCCTGTGACATTGTGCTCCCGAACGGTTGCAGCTTCGAGTTCCTTTCTTAAAGGAATTTAATCTATAGACTTGTCGTTATCGCTGGAACCAGGATCTTTTTTTTCCATCTCTAACTTTCCATTTTACAGCCCGATTTGTGCCTGAAAATAATCAATTTGATTTTGTAAGTCGGCAATTTTGTTATTTGTTTTTGTTAGACGACAATGGGATCAGGACCTTTCCAGCAGAAAGTGATGCGGACGTTTTGATCATTAATACGGCTGAAGAAATGTTGAAAACAACAGCTGTCGGCATTGTGGGTGAAGATGTGGACCTCATAGTCCTCTTGATGGCTAAAGCTGATGCTCATATGGACCTTATTTTCATCAAACCTGGACGTGGGAAGATAAGGGATTCCTTCTTCTCGTCCCAAGAGTTTCAGCAAAAAGGTTTCAAAGACGTGCTGATTTTGAACGCCTTTACTGGATGCGACACAACATCTTCCGCATTTCGAAAAAGCAAGGTGGCATTTGCGAAGTTGTATCTGAAGTCGACAGAGGTTCAGAAAACAGCAGCGGTCTTTTCCGACTCTTCCTCCACCATCGCCCAAGTACAAAAGGCAGGTGATACTTGCATCTTTAGGTGGTATGGGGCTCCAGGGAAAAGAGCAGGTCTCCCTCAATGCCTTCAGGTACAAGTCATTTTTAAAATCGGTGGCCGCCATCACGCCCACTGAGGGATCAGTAAAAATACATTCCCTCCGAACATTCCACCAAGTACAGCTGTTGCTTAGAAATATCCTGCCTCCTCAGATGTATGGGTGGAAGATTAAGAACAACTGCCTGGTCCCAGTGCACAGTGAGTTAGCAGCTGCACCGGAGAATATCCCGAATATGATTTTCTGCCGATGCACAAATGACTGCGACAGTGCAAAGTGTGGCTGCGAAAAAGCAAGCCTCAGATATTCTTCAGCATGCCAAAATTGCCGGGGAAACTGCCTGAATGGGGCCTCTCGAGTTGACTCCGAAGATGAATAAGAACAGAAGGATGCTTTGACCGTTTCCCTGCAGTGGTCCGATGAAATTGCTTTAACATTTGAAGTAAAATAGATAAAATAGTAAAGTAATATATTGTCATGTTCCAAAATCCCCATTGAAATTTTTGTATTTAAGTTTGAAATTTTTTTATTATTTTGTAGAAAATTTATTTCCTTTTTAAAGTTTATAAATATTTTTATATTTGCTGGTTTTCCTGCCAAAAAGTTGTAGTGGCAGCAATGGGCGGTGAAAACCAGGCTTTTTGCCAAAGATGGCCGCCTAAAGTGGTTAGGGAGAGTTTGCTCCTATATTATTTTTGCGATTTAGTTAAAAATGTTAATGGAATCGAAAATAAAATTGATTTGAAGTAAGATTTTTGATTGAAATTTGTCCCATTTGGACATAAATTGGAGATTTTATTGAATATTTGGATGGTAAATTTGTGGACTGATTGGAAGATTTGACTGATTATTGAAAGGATGGATTTTGATTTGGATAATTGGATAATCAGATTTGGTTATTTATTAAAATTTATAAATTTGAATTAAGTTGAAGGCATCGGAAGATAAAGTTTTGTGTCTCCGCACCTGGCTTGATTTATCAATTGTATTTGCGATCACACAAATGAAATTAAATAATTTAAAATTGTTTTGAAAATAACATGACAATATATTATTGAATGGAATTTAATGCTCTAAAACCCCATTGCCGGCACATATGTTTTGATTGCATCGTTGAAGAGTTATAGGGTCAAAAAGAACCAAAAATGTGAGGCAAAAATGTTTTCTTCGAAAATTACAGACTTTCAAGAGCAGATATCTCGAAAACTATACGATATATCAAAAAACTTGACTGAATAAAACTTGTAACAAATTTTATCGGCTTTCATTTTCTATTGAGTAGTTTTGTCGATAGGACGCATATTTTGCGAGATATAAGCAAAAAACGTATACGGCGGCGCCTTTTCTGCGGCGCCTACTTGTGCGGTTCCGATTAATCTGTTATTGTTATTAACTGTAGATTTCCTAAATTTAAACAAATGAAAGACACTCTTCTACAGGTATTTTTTATTAATGCAATCGACTCTAGTTTCGTGATATAGTTTTGTAATTTTGAATTGAGTGTAAGGTTGTGAATATGTGTTTTTTATATCTTAAGTGACAAAACCTGACCCTGAAGAAGTGCACAGTAGTGCACGAAACTATAGTCGGTTGCAATAATAAAAAATACCTGTAGAAGAGTGTCTTTCATTTGTTTAAATAAACATTAATCGGTAACGATCTGAATTTTGGTATACCGTAGAACGGGGTGAGATTGATTTCGAGGGGTGAGATTGATCACAAGAAGTAATTTTAAATTTATTTAAATATCGCGCGAACTGCACACAATACTAGTTGCATACTCTGCATGACAGTAGTAGAAGCTTCACAGAACATAACCTCACATCGCGGCAAGATGCTATCTAATTATGTTCACATTTATTCGCCTATTAAGTTTATGTTGAATTTTTAACGATTTTGTTAGATCCCGAAACTTTTGTTGACTGTGGAAAAACTTGGATATTTATGTTATTCTTATTAGTGACAACTTAGTTAGTGTTAGTTTGTGAGGGCTTACAAACATTTGTGTGCAAATTGTTTCAAAGGTTTAAGTGTGTACAGCATTGTTCTTCAACGGGGTGAGATTGATCACGCAGGAAAGGTATGATAGGCACTATATGAAAGGCTATATTATACCGGTGTTTTTCTTTCTGATTTATTTAGAACAAAAATTTATGCAGTATGGGGAGAAACTATAAACGAAAATTAGGTAGCAGGAGTTATGGTAATTTTTCAGAAGAACAGATAAACAATGCTTTAAAAGATGTTGTTGACAATGGAATGTCGCTACGCCAAGCTGCAAAAAAACATCATCTATCATTTGGTACCCTATATAATAGATATCATGGAAAAAGAATCAAGAAAACTGGTGGGCAAACAGTTCTATCTAAAACAGAAGAAGAAGTCATAATTAGTAGTGTCCTCAAATGTGCAGACTGGGGATACCCTCTGGATTCCATGGATTTACGAATGTTTGTGAAAAGCTACTTGGACAACTGTGAGCGGTCAGCGTCCCGATTTAAACAAAACCTCCCCGGAGGTGACTGGGTGCACAGCCTGTTAAAACGGCATAGGGATGTGGTGGGCAAGAGATTTGCAACCAATATTAAAGTTAATCGCGCTAGCGTATCTCGCGAAACACTACAAAAGTATTTTAACAATTTAGAAGAAACCATCAATGGTGTACCACCCGAGAACGTATTCAATTATGATGAATCCAATGTGTCAGATGACCCTGGGAAAAAGCTCTGCATTTACAGGCGTGGTGTGAAATACCCGGAAAAAATTTGCAATCACTCCAAATCGGCAACGTCTATAATGATATGTGCATCTGGCTCTGGAGTACTCCTACCTCCTTATATAATTTATAAGGCGGAAAATTTATGGAATACGTGGATCGAAAACGGCCCGAAAGGTTCTCCATGCTGTAATAAGCCATGCTGTTCTTTTGGAGCACGATATAACAGAACTTCACATGGATGGATTGACATGCCCACATTCAATGATTGGTTTAGTACTGTCTTTATACCGCACGCAAAGCGTTTAGAAGGCAGGAAAGTCCTCTTGAGAGATAATTTAGCTTCTCATTTCAATCCCAATGTTCTGAAGCAATGTGAAGAACATAACATTGCCTTTACGTGCTTACCACCCAACTCGACACATATCTGTCAACCCCTTGACGTTGCGTTCTTCAGACCCTTCAAAGAAGCTTGGCGAAAAACACTAACGTCATGGAAAATTAAACATACCGAAAACGCAGGAGTACTACCTAAAAACGAGTTTCCCACGCTGCTACGTGAAACTTTGAATAATATGGACAAAGTACCACCAAAATCTCCAAACACGGAACTAAGTGCAGTAAAACGGAATGTTATTTCTGGTTTCAACGCTTGCGGAATTATTCCAATTGATGCTGATCGAGTTCTTTCCAAATTACCCCAGGAAGATGTTCAAATAGTAACTGATGCTGTTTCCACTACACTTACTGACTTTTTAAAATCCCAGAGGTTTGGGGATGGTTCTAGGAAGCCTAGGCAACGTAAAACAAAGTTGAGAGTGGAAGCAGGACGTAGTGTAGCGGCGCCATCAAACCGTGATGACTCGACTGATGACGGGGACGATGATGAAGGAGAAAACATTCAATTGAACAATGCAATTAGTGAAGAATCGCTGACGGCAGAAAACGAAGAATTAGAGTGTGAAATCAGTTATGAACAGCCAAACCGCGACAATGTGAAGTTAGGTGCCTTTATTCTGTGCAAATTTTTATCTGGAAAAAGGAAGAAAACTGAGTTTCGGTATGTGTGCATTGTACAAAGAGTGCTGGAAGACGGAGAAATTGAAGTTATTGGACTGAAATCTGTTGAATCAAAAAATGTTTTTAAAGTTGTCGAAAATGATTTATCTGCCGTACCATTCAATCATATAGTTGCCATATTACCGACACCTAAAAATGAAAATGTTGGTCAAAGATTGGCTAGATATGTGTTTGAAGGTATTATTGATGTAAAAGAATGTTAGCTAACATTTAATACAATAAAAGGTGATTAATAAACTTTGTTAATTTATTCATTTACAGTGATCAATCTCACCCCATATCTAAAAAAAATTCATTGTACAAAAACCTGTTGGCAGATTTGAGTCAGGGTGACATTGATCACTCCCTATGCTCTAGTAATATGATACCGTGCAATAAAATAAGGCTGATCAATCTCACCCCAAAATAGGTATAAGATTGATCACCCACTTTTTATTTTTTTTTTTTCAGGAATTGGAAGAAATTAAATATTTCACATGATAAATTTGCATTCCTTAATCATTCACTAATAATAGTAATTAAATAGGTTTGAAAAATATAATGAGTTCTTGAAGTATTTAAAAAAAATATGTTTGAAATGATCAATCTCACCCCGTTCTACGGTACATCTTTATTATAGCTTCTTGTTAAACATACTAAAAGTCCCCGTCGAAATCTTGGAATAAGTGTTTATTCAGTTTTTTGCTTATATCTCAAGAACTTCTGCTGATACAAAAAAATAGTTCAGATATAAATTGTAGTTTATTAAATTTTCTTAAAAAAACTATGTAAACATTTTTTTTGTATCTCCAATACTTTAGCTGTAATCCGACATTACATATAAAAGGTCTTTTTGCAGCTTCAGGACCTGTAAAAACCATGAATAAATGACAAATAATTAATACATTTTTTGGATATTGTTTATTGTTTACTGGAAAACCTTTTTTGATTGTGTGATAATGATGTCGGTTTAAAGACCCTCACTAACAAACAAATTTATGTAAATTTACATAGAAAATCATCGGCAACTTTGTGACCTATGATAATCTATGTAAATATACTTAAGGATGTAATTTTACATATATTGATTTACATATGTCAGTTGAGCCTAGTAGTATCCACAATAAGATCCCCTATAGAAAAACTAACTAATCAGGGTGATTAGTATTCTCCGAAACTCAACTGACTTTAGTCCCGCACACATGATTAAGAACATCTGTGACCTGATCTCTAAAATAGAAAATATTGACATACCAAGCGGCGCTAAATTAGTCTCCTTCAGCTATCCCTATCTAAAGATGCAAAGAACGAATAGAAGATGTTATAGCTAAATCACCCAACCTCTCTAGATTAGCAAAAATGGAATTAATGGTAGCAATAAACCTCATTTTAACACAACACTAATTCAAATTTAATGATACCTGCTATCAACAAAGAGATGGGTTAGTTATCGGTAATGGTTCATCCTCGTCATTTGTTGATATTTGTATGGGCGTATTTGAGAAGGATCTTCTGGATAATGTGAATAAGAAATGTGAAATAAAAAACAAATGCATTTTATATTTGCATAGATATGTCGATGATACTATTGTATGATGGAACGGCTTCAATCAACAGCTTAGACAACAATATCAACTTTACTATGGAAGTAGAAAAAGATTATCAACTAAACTTCCTTGATTTAATGATCAGCAAGAGACAAGGCCGCCCACATATTTAGTATCTACCGAAAACCGACATAAGGTACACCGATACCATGATCCGTAGCGATTCTAACCACCCTTGGGCACACAAAATGGCGGGATTCAGATCGATGATATGGAGACTCGTAAACATCCCCATGGACGGGCATGATAAGAAAACCAAATACAATAACCATCAAAACTCTTCCAAATCTACCAACAACTGTTATCAAACTTCAATCATTGACCACCTCTACAAAAAGATCGATGTAAAAGCTGCAAGAAAAACAAAAAAAAAAATACGATGTTATGGTAAAGTATCAGAAGATATAGGGAAGGTCATAAAAAGTGATGACACGATGGTATCATACAAAGCCAGACACTCCATACAAGAATCGCTATCAAGATACACAAAACAGAAGCGGAATATATAAGATCAAATCAAAGATCACTCCCATGTCGTCTTTTAGTAGTTTCTGAACTTTTTCCTTTATTTGTTCTGAATTTGTTTGTTCAAGCCGTTTAATTATTATGGTGTTTTTTTTTCTTTAATTTTTCTTGTTTCTCAAAGTTTTTCTATTCTTTTCATAAATGTATGATTTTCTCTATTCCATTTCTCTTCCTTTTTTTACTGTCTTCCTGCATTGCTATAATCTTGTCTCTAAGTTTTCTTATTTCAACCTTATTTTCTGTGAAGCTATCACGTATTTTTGTTCTCTTGTTCTCGATTCCTATCAATACTGTTTCTATTTTTATATCTTGTTCTTCGTCTTTTAACTTAGTCTGTTGTTGTCTTGGTGGTGATCTCGTAATTTTTCTGCTTTTCTGAAATATCCTTTATTCCTTTCTACTTGAACTTCGTGGTTTGGGGATCTCCCTCTTTTTGTATATTGGGAATATTGGTTTTCGTCACTTACTTGTGGCTTTTCTTCAGTGATGTATTTCTTAGTCTTTGTATATTTGTCCCTCTTCTTTGTTTTCCTATTATTCTTTTTTAATTTAGTTAATTTTTGTGTGTTTGGAAGTTAATTTTAATAATTCAGAAAGTCATGCAATAGTTACATTATATTTTTTAATTCTCGAAACCAATTAATTTGTATTAATTCATTTCCATTTTAAATTATCGATTTTAATATTATTAAAAACATATATTAAATAATATTATATTAAAAATAATTATTATTAAATTAAAAATATTAAAAGAAATTGACAGTGTAATGACAGTAAATTCTATTTTCCGGACAAATTAATATTAGTTTTGGTAAATGAAAAAGCACAAATTTATTCTTGTTTGATTATGATCCAATAGAAAATGTAGTCACATTATACTCCTGCGTAAACATAAATTATTATGTGTACTTCATCCGGGTTTCATAATTCGTTCAATATCAGTGCGTGTTAAACTGTTGTTTGTTTAATATTGTGCTTTTGATAATGAAAAATTGTGTGGGGTGTTTTATTAGGCCTTTCTTAAGATTAGGTTCCATTTACGGTTGTCCACCTATAAAAATTGAATGTGTGCACAAAAATGGAAAACCTTCCCGAGTTAAATATTCGGTCTCAAAAATATATTTTATTATTTGCATAATAACAATAATATATCTTGTATGTAACTGTTACGTTTTTCTAGTAGAGGAGATTTCTGACCGGCATCTAGCCCACTCTCAAATTATAAATTTAGTTTTGGAAACTTGCTTTAGTTTGGCTGCTATAATGATCTGTTTGATGGGTTTGATAACTCACAGAGAAAGATTATTGGAGTTCAACGAAATAACAAAAATTTTTGAAAATTTTAGTTACTATGGAATTACGTTCTTAATATCAGACACATTATCTAAAAAATTCAAACTGGCATTTTATTGCATCGCGGTCTTACTGTTCATAAATGTTAGCAGTGTGTTAATTTTCACGATTGCAGAATCTCGTCATAACCATAATTATGTTATGATGCTTAATACTCTCTTTTATCGCATATTGACTTGCTATATCGAGAATGTTTCAGTTTTGCATTATATATTATCTTCCATACTTTACTACAAAATTTTTTCTTCGTGTTGTAATCAATTGAAACTTGTATTGATTAAGAAGGAAGGCACTGAAACTTCTCAGAAAATAATTCTATTAACAAATTCGGAATTTCTAGCATTTGACATTTACATGCGACGTCTACACAGGTTGTATTTGGCCATAGAGTTAACATACCGTCAATTAAAATTAACTGTTAACGTAGGTATTTTCTTGTGGTTCTTAACTGTTGTGGTAGTGACGGTGTTGGCCAGTTATTTGTTCATAATTTTGTTTACCACTTTTGAAAAGTTTAATATACTTTTAATTATTTATTCCTATCTAAACATTTTTGGAATCAATATATATTTAGTATTGAGTCAACGTGTTGCAAACATGGTGAGTATTAATATTTTAAAGCTACATTTTTTATTTTGGCGCAAAATCATTAAAACGCATCGTAATTGCTCAATTCCACTTTATAGTACCTATGTCAATTAATCTAGTCAATATAATATAATAGTAGAGAGTTAGTTGGATGTTCATCTGTATATCTGTCTGTACGTCAGTGTGTGGTTGGGATATGGAAAAAATAGTATCAATCGTACAGGTTAAAACACGCAACTAAATATCATGAAATTCGGCATAAATGTGCTTTATAGTTAAACTTAAAGGCCGACTGAAAATGGTGAAAATTTGTTGAAAATTTCGGAAATTTTAAGATAAATAAAAAATGTACAAGTAGTGTCAATTACTTTTGGACCACCATTTTTATACCCAAATGGAATGGGAAAAGTTATACAATATTTTAATACCACATTTTTTAATTTTTTTAACTTAATATTAATTTATCTTCTTGTTTAAATATTTTTAGTCCTAACTTGTTAAAGTGGTAATTAATGTCTTTTTTAATTTTTTAAATAATAATTTTCTACGTATGTGTTTCTTCACTTTACGGTTATAATTATAGCATTTTAACGTTTTGTTTAGTTTTGTTGGATAATTTGTTTGCTAACATAATCAATGAAAGGGTAAATTATTAAAGAAATTTGTTGCATGATATGATTGTCATCGTTCTTATTGTTTATAATCAAATTTTTATGCAAATGAAAATTTTTACCAAAAAACAAATAACTTAAATTTTGTTTTCTACGCCTAGAAGTTTAGATAATGTTAATATCGTCAATTCACCGGATTACGGTCAAGAACAGAAATTTCATGTTTGACAAGTTGTAAAATTTGAATATTTTTACTTTGTATTTTTACCAATAATTTACAAGATAATTAAGTAAACCAAATATAACCCCCTAAATTCAATTAGAAAACCCAGTTGAAAAACTATGTAAAGATAAAGAAAATTTTGTGATTTTTGATATTGGAAATCAATATTGCACCAATATTGGATAATGTTCACATTTGAATTTTGGCCTAATATTGATTTTTAATATTGGACAAATATAGGAATTTTACACTACCGATGGTGGCGCTTGCGACACCTTCAATATGTTTGCCTCGGTAGAATTTTGATTTAAAAAAGGCTAAAAGACTGGTTGTTTAACCATTGAATAGTGGGAAATTGGACAGTCAATAAAATACAGATTTTTTTAATCGATCAACGTTTCGAGGTTTTATTTTTCCTCTTCCTCAGGATCAATAAAAAATGCGTATGACCAAACAGAGCTGCCGACGACTGGTGACCATAGTCAAAACAACACACGTGATCATGAACTTATTAAATAAATAAAAACTACTTTAAAATACAAAATTCTCAAAAGAGCTGTAAAACATGTAAAATACTAACATTAAAATATAATATCAATTGAACAACGCAAAATTGCAAGAGGAAAAATAAAACCTCGAAACGTTGATCGATTAAAAAAACCTGTATTTTATTGACTGTCCAATTTCCCACTATTTCGTTTTTCACTGTTGAAACACTTTAAAGACACTTAGGTATACGTGATCGAGTAGTTACAAATGCTGCCGTATGGTGGCGTTTATTTAATGTAAAATCCCTATTGCTCCAATATTAGAAAATGTTCACATTTGAATATTGGCCCAATATTGATTTTTAATGTTGACTCAATATTGATTTTGAATATTGGACCAATATTGGTTTTCAATTCTTCTTCAAAAGCCAAGATGACGTAAATCAATTGTCATATAAGCTGTCATATAAGCCATAAGGCCAACAATCGCGAAGATCAATTGTCGCCGGGGTCAGTTGTCCTAGGACCCAGTAATAGTAATAGTAATAATTATTCGGAAAAAAGTTTTATTTTTACAATTTAATTTTTATATTCTATAAGATTTAATTTATTAGTTCTGTAAGTATATCAATATGTTAACAGCTTTGTTTTATTTTCAGAGCGAAGATATATTGTCTTTCTTGTTTAAGTATCCAATCAGTAAACTAAATGCGGCAGAGGCGGCTCAGGTATGTCCACTATTTAATAAGTTACCTAGTAAAAGAAGTGTTTTCGAATTTTTTATTTACAGGTTGAAATGCTCATAACCACATTAAAAATACAGAAACCCGTTCTTAGAGCTTCTGATATTTTCACAGTTGGAACACGGCTCTTGGCGTCCGTAAGTATTTAATAATTTTTTTACATTCAGGGTTTTTTTTTTAATTTATTACAACAGGGTTTTATAGAGCTAACAGAGTTTAATTGGTTAAGAGAAATCTACTGCTCACATTTTCCGTTATTAGATGTAAAGGTTGATTTATGTAGAAAGCACCGCACTGCACGCAGACGAATGAAGTTCAAACATTGAATTTCTGTAGCAGCGTTTAGGTAGGTAGTAACATAAACGTTAATATAGAAATTCAATGTTAGAACTTCATCCGTCATCATTATCAGAGAGCGTTCAAGGGTTAACTCCCATTTTCAAAATTGTTCAAAAGAGCTAACCTAATAAATTATTCATTCCTCATTTTAAAGTTTGTGTGAAATATTAGAATTCGCTTTGAATTAAACAATCAAAAATTGTTGAGAAATGCTGGTTTTCGTCCAAAAATTTTATTTATTCTTATTTGTTCGAAATATTTAATTTGAATTCACTTAGTGTATGCTTTGGTTTTATAAGCAACCACATGCACAAAGTCTCTTTCGAGAGCTATGGTCAACTCAACACGACCTTCCCCGTTGGGATTCAATCGTAAACTTTAAACACGACCTTTCCTGTTGGGATTCAATCGCAGACTTTAAACACGACCTTCCCAGTTGGGATTCAGTGGCAGACTTTAAACACAACCTTCCCCGTTGGGATTCAGTTACGAACTCAAAACACGACCTTCCCCGTCGGGATTCAGTGGCCGACTAAATTATTTATACTTGTTATCTTTTATCAATCTGTTGCCCAGACAATTCATTTTTTTCTTCGTTCAATTTTTCAAATCAATGCGTGTTATCTGATAACGCGATTTTTTAATCATAAGTTTGTTTAATTTTAGTTGCCTTGATTGAGTTTTATTGCAATTGTTTTTGTTTGAAAACCAATAATTTCCAACAAGTTTGACAGATTACAATAAATTTGGTTAACAATGAACGCAAACACTTATTCTGTGGAAGAACAAGTTTTTATGGTAAAATACTATTACAGTGGTAGTTGTATTACTAAAACAATTGCAATAAAATTCAATCAAAGCAAGTAAAATTATTTTTTAAATCTCTTTTTTGTATTTTATTAGTGAGTTTTTACCAGTAATTAAAAAACAAAATATCAAGTGTTAGGTATCTTTAGAAGAGGAATAAAAATCTCTTTATATTGATACCATTTTCATTCTTATCCGTTGTGATTGGAAGCAGGAATTAAAGAAAAATCAATTTCCTGTGTTAATTTGGGATGTTCAGATGGTTGACCGGTCACCCTGTATACTATACCAGCAGTATGACGTAAAACCTCACTGACCGACTGGGAAGCGGGTAACCGCGGTTTAAATCCTGATTGCGTTGTATACAATGCTAAACAAAAGAAAGTCAACCTCACTCACCCAGATAATACTTAAAGATTATGAAGAACGCAAATTCACCGATGCCACCTTCTACGATCTATCTAAGGCCTTCGATTGCGTAAATCACGACTTATTAATAAGAAAACTGGAATACTACAACTTATCTAGCAATAGCATCGCACTAGTCAAGTCGTTCCTGAAAAACAGACAACAACGTGTGAAATTCAATAACGACATCTCCACAAGTCTCGACGTGACACTGGTGTTCCACAAGGTTCCGTATTCTCTCTTTTTTTATTTCTTCTTTATATCAATGATATCAATAACAACTGTAGTACCACATCCGACTTCATCCTATTTGCGGACGACACCGCTAAAACCGAGAGCGAATACAACCTATGTGATCTGCAATACAACTCGCAGATTGCTGAATCGCGTAAAAAAAACTGGTTCATTTGCCATTTGCTTAAGATTGTTAAGAAACCAATTGTCAAATAAATATCTTAAAACAGCATACTTCGCTTTGTTCCACTCCAAGATGTCATACTCAATACTAAATTGGGGCCACTCATCCCACACCGAGAATGTCTTCAGGGTACAAAGAAAATGTCTTTGCGTTCTGGTTGGTATTGGTTACCGCGATGATTGCCAGCTTTACTTCAAAACAATGCGTTTTCATACAATGATGCTTTATGTACCTTAAGCGAAATATTAACACCCTAGCTACCAACAGTAATTTCCACAAATATCCAACAAGAAATGCGGAAGACTTAAGGATCCAATTCCATCGCCTAAAGCCCAAGATAGATTTGTGGGCCGCATTTCCCTATCTTTCGCTTATCTTCCTCTCTTCATCTTCCTTTGCTGGCATCATCTTATCGATAATTTTATTGATTGAGTTCTAATTTTGTTTGAAGCGAGCATAGCAAACACCAGATTTTGAGGTGTTAATATTGTTCTGGTTTTTTTTCAGTGTATCTTCTTGTATGGATTGTGTTCCTCGCGTCATTGTCTTTCTCACAGAAAAAGCAATTTGAGTTAGACGATTTTTGTATTTTATTTCTGTTCTTTTAAGCGCCATACACTAAGTAGTGCGTAGGCGATCACTTGGCTGAAGCCAAGATGACTTACTAAAGAATTTAATTAATGGGGTGGTTTCCCGTTGCCTTCCCCATAGCCCACAGATATTTTTTGGGCTTTAGATCACAGCAGTGTATTCGACGCGACCAGGATTTGAACCGCGGTTGCCCAGTCGGTCGGTGTAGGTTTTACTCCACACTGCCGATCTTGTTTTTAGATATTTTTTTAGATTTTATTTAGATATTTGTTAAAGCATCCGTGTCCGGTTAGCGCTTGAATGAGGTGAAATATTAGTTCTCCATGAGCTCTGGTTGGTCGGTATTACATCTTGCATTCAAATACTTTTTTTGGCGACTAACCATCTTGCATGCCACACTTCTTCCAGATATTTTTTATGCGGTTTCCCGTCTTCTTTATCGCCTTTGAGATAGTTAGCATTTCCTTTGTCTTAGTTCGTTCTAAAAATTATAATAATTATTAATGAATAGTTTATCCGTAATTCTTTTAATCCGATTATTTGATTATCCGACTACTCTATCGTATTGCATGAGGTTAAGCGAATCATAATTATGAGTAGGTAACTATGTTAATTAGTGGCAGTATTGTTTTTTTAACTTTTATATTTCACTTTTCCGTGTACAGTTTTGGTTAAAAATCCATCCCTTTTATCACGAAACAGATTTTTTCTGCTATAAGATTTATGTAATGCATGAAAATCTCAAGAAAATATAAAAATGCTCGTGTAATTGAATACCTAAATTCTTATTTGCATTTATTTCAGATATCTGGGACGGTGGTGACATATGTTTTGGTAGCACTTCAATTTCACGCTTCTTGGACGAAACCGTAATGGAATAATATAGTATCAATTTTAATGAACAATCAAGAGTGGCACGCAAACAAATTAGGATTACTTGCAAGTTTTAGTATTGATGTGCTAGAATGTAATCTTTTATAAACTTGATGAAAGCTCCATCTGCTAATACGTAACAAAATGAACAAGCGTCATATTATGTATACTTGCTGGTGGACTTTTTATGTGCTTAAATAATATATTAAAAAATGTAATATAAAAAGTCCGCTAGGAGGATCGAACCCATGATTCCTGTGTATAATATGGAACTTGAAAATTTTTTTTAACATGTGTATTTATAATACGGAATTTACTCCAACGGCAAAACTGATCAAATTTTTTTTTGTTTGGAAGTAATAAGGCAAATCCAGTTTTGTATTGGATTAAATTAAACGACACAATTCGTTGGCCTGCCACTGTACCTGCAATGTTCTATCACATGAATATACTAAAATGGTATATGTACGATAGGTTCCTGTTTATAAAATCTTAATTAATAGATGAAATTATTTATATTTGATTTTCAAGTGTGAAAATGAACAAATTTACTGTATTTATAATCGGCACTTAAAATAATGTACAATTTAAATATAATCTTAATAAATTGATAATGGCACTAACGATTATTACACTGCCGTACAAAATATTATTTGCGACGAATAATAACCCCGGAAATAATTAAATTACAAAACATGGTTTACTTTAGTAGTAAGAACCGTTATGTAAAAGTATAAAAATGTAACTTTTTCTCATGGGTCCAGCAAGTGCATATTATTGTTAGTATTAATAAGAATAATTTCTCCAGATTTTACTTTCACTTATTCTGAATCGCTTGCAGCAGAATGAGAAAGCATGTGTAATATGGTGAAGTGCCTTTATGAAATTTTAAATGTTATTTTACTTATTAGTATTTCTACAAATGTTTTAAATTGTGCTAATAATTGCGATACAAGTCAAAATATTGTTACAATTATTAAAAATGCTTTGTTTGTGTGTTGAAAATGTTATATAGATATGTAAAGTTTACTTAATTATCTGTAAATAGAATAGATATATGAAAAAAAATATTTTGTATCATCTTGATGCAGTTAAAATGTAAAATTTATTGATTACAAATAAACATAATAAGTACTTGATTCTTAACCACATTAAGGGGTTAGGTTCGTTTTTTGCGGAGAAATGTATGCATATTTTTGTACAACAGTTTTTCATTTTAAAAAGTAATTTTTTCATTGCAAAAAATGTATTTAAACAACCCTCCGTAATTACTTACCATAATAGATGACCTATAAGCAGATATAAAAACACTTACGTACCCGTATACTCTAAGATTCATAACTTTTTCGGGAAAAAGCAGATCAACTTAAAACTTTTAAGGAATATTTCTGAAATTCTATAGTTCAATAAAAAGTAATTTTTAAAACATTGATTTTTTGACATTTCTAAGTGAGCCTAACCCCTTAACATTCCAATAAGTTTTTTTTCTCCAAGTAAAAGTTTGAAAACCACACGTATGAGCTGCGTAAGTGATGTTGGGTTGGACAATAAATTAATGACTGTGAAACATACCTAGCTGTAGTCCACTAACTTAACTGTTATTATTGAAACCCATGGTGACTGAATTAACTTATTGCTTGAAATATTGGTTTAAAAAATATTGCTACCACCCGAAGCTCTCAATCATTAATTTACTTATTTAAATTTTTTTATTATTTTTTTATCCAATTCAAAATTGAAATTAAAATAATTTTTTTTAAATTAAATTCATTTAATTTTTATATTTTCCAATTTATCAATTTTATTTTCATTAATATTTACATTCAACCAATAATCCAATTTCCATCTTTTCAAAATACTAATCCAATTTTCCACAAATAATCGTCCAACATTTGGGACACACTTACAAATTTAAAATTCAGTAAAAATCACTTTCAGAGAGTTCAAATAATTCATTCACAAACTTTTCATTGTAATAAATCGCAATTTTAAACAGAATATTAAAATTTCTCAATACTTTTTTTAGTCATGTCTGTTCGCACCACTGGCTTACGGTAAAAGCTAAAATTATTGTTCGTTCTCGTACCAACTTAAATTGTCGGCGGGATAAGACGCACAAATTCCAAATTTTACGACGTCCACACAACATTCTTTACCAAATCAATTTTAAACACATAATTAAAAATTCAGATCTACAGAACAAATTCAAATCACAAATAAATTCATTCTAAAAAAAAAATTCAAAATATATTTTTTAAGTTTAAAAATTTTAAAAAAAATGGATTTTGGAACACAACAATTAAATACGTGAATCTGGATTAGACCTGAGCTCAAAAGTATACTTGCCTTTTGACAATTCTGATTATTTTGAATAGGTACCTAAACTAATTGAAGGTACAATTCCATTAAAACCATATTGAATAAATGGCCCAATAGCAAAAATTTGATATCAAGCAATAAAAGGGTTCGACAACGGAAAATTCATGTTGTTTAAAACATATTATTAGCGATTTACATTAACCAAACGCCACCACGCGGAAGAATATTAAGTTAATCTAATACGTATAGTTGGTATAGAAAGTTTTGTTATAAACCAAACCTTGGCATTCTTTTGGTGTTCTATTTTATGAATTATTATTTCACAGTGGTTTTACGATAAAATAACTCAAAATCAAATTCAAAACAGCATCAAGTGTACGTGATAGAGCTGCCATGTTGTTTTGATCAACCGTAAGGTAATTCGTAAATATCAGGAACAAACATATCTAAGTAATTTTTTGTAAACAAAAATTGGAAATTCTACTTATCAATGCAATGTACAACTGAATGAGTTGATTAAACATTTTTATTTTGTACTACAGCAATCAGGTACGTGCCGAACCAACTGTTATGAGGGGAGAAGCATTCGTGAAATTGCCAACGATTTTTTTTTAGCTTTTTCGCTGTTTTTCAAGGGAATGCCATAATTTATGCGATTTGTACCAACTAGTAGTTTTGCCAACTGCTCAATGAAAATTACCAACTTAAAAACCACAAAATTGCCAACTTTCTTCCAATATTTGGGGGAGAGGCTCCTCCCCATCCTCCCCTTAGGCACGTCCCTGCCAGCAATTTTGATTGTACTAGTTGCAAAATTAACTTTCTTGATGCCATTTATAAAAAACTTAGTTAAGTATTACTTACAAATTTTTTTCCTAGTGTGTAAGATTCCACGATAATAATAATTATTATTATAATATTTGATATAAAATATTTTTAAAACAATATTAAAACAATTGAAACAGTCATTAAACAATATTTAAAAATATTAAAGCAAAATAATGATATTTTTTTATTGATGTCAGACAATATATAATATTGTTTTCAATAGTATATTGTGTAGCAAGGGATGAAACAAAAAGATTTCAGAGGAAGGTGAGAGTTGTCTACCCTAGCAAAGTGAGCAAAACAAAAAGCGATCACTTTACGCTCTAAATTAAAAAAAAACTACATGAACCAAGGGATCTTAATTATTATTATTATTATTAATTAATAATAATATTATAATATATCTTAAAGTCTACCTCTTCCAAATTTAAAAAAAAATTGTCCCGAGTTATATTCTGTGAAACGTAATTATTGTAAACTAACCAAGCAATAAATGTATAACTTCACTTTCATGAAAGATGACCTTGACTCAGAAGGAAGTATAGTAAATAAAATTGGTTCAATAAAAACAAAACTAGAGTAAGTAGAGAGCACAAATAAAAACAAAATTTTCAAGTATTAGATATTATGTAGGTAGGCAATTATGATGTAGTACTACTATTACATAAAAATTTTGTGTACTTATTTATTCTTCCTTAATGCCGAAGGTGTCATCCTTGATATAACTGTTTTTTTTTTCTGTAAAAGCAATTTATTGCATTTCTCTCCAAATACAGACAAAACTAAACAAACAAAACTAGTCAAAGATTTGTTACAATTGAGCCTGTTTAGATCAGCTGAGGAAGACATTTCGATGTTAGCTTTAAAAATGGATATCAGTTTTATTTATAATAATAGTAATATACCAGCGTGTACCATATGGCATAAAGCCTAGGAGGCAGGCAACTGCGGTTCTAATTTTGGTGGCGCAATATAGATCTGTGGGCTATGGAAAAGGCAACGGGAAACCACCCCATTAATTAAATTCCCTAGATCGTTATCTTGACTTCAGCCAAGTAATTGTGTACGCATTGCATAGAAGAAGAATAAAAAAATTGAGCAACATCGTAATAACAACCGAGTAAAAGAGTTGCCAGTCTGTCGGCAGATAATATATTATAGATTCTAAATCTAACACTAATGCACCGAGAACTCTTATCAGTGAAGTCACGGTGGTGCGGAGGAAGCAGAAGGTGATCCCCAAATTTGGTATTAGAACGGTGAACTATCGAGGCAGTCTGGAAGCTATTTAAATTATCACGCACGAACACAGCGTAGCACCCTTCGGTGTTGGTGAAGTGCGTACTCAGATGCTACTTTGTTGTCGGCAGTGAGCCAACCGCACAGCTGTGCTTTGATATTTTCGATCTACATGCCGAAAGCAAGGTGCGTTTGCACGTTTCGTGTATTCTTATATTACTGTACAATAACCACTCGAAAGGAAAAATGGAGTTGCCGATGGATGCCAGCCAATTAAAATAAAACACAAAAGTAAAAGAAATGAAATTTTGAAAAAAAATCTGCAATGTAGCGTAAATTGCTCAAAATTCCACTACATTTGCCACTTGCTTAACAGTAGATGGGCTGTACGTGTTAGCTAACTTTGTTATTTAAAACACAGTTCTCGAGAGCGTGGTTTCGAAAAACATCGTGGGTTTGTAACAAAAAGATCTTCAATAATCAGATTTATTTTTAACTGAATTCGGCCCTAGGCTCTAGCAAATTTTCAGGTCCCTTATATTCGAGTGTAACTAATAACATCGAAGGCCCAATTTTTAGGTTATTTTATCAGTATTTGATTTATATTTTACGATTTTATGTTCTCTCTTTTCGGGTTCCTTTAGCGATTGGGCCCTAAGCACGTGCCTAATACGTTTAATGGTAAAATAGGCCCTGCCTTGAAGGCGTAGTTAAGGTAAAAAACTAGGCAAAGATAAAAGACCACATGAAAAAACACAAAAAAAGAGAGTCAATTTTCAATTGATGTGAACCATTATATTTGAACAATTATTTTTAATTTAATAAAAAAAATTATTCTTAATAGTCCACTTAATTTAAGTTTTTGCCTTGGTTTTTGATTCAGAATAATTTTTAACGTCGGAGAAATTCTACCTCGATGATAAATATACTCTAGTGAAAATTTACAATAAAATATCACGGGGGTAAAAATTCAAGGTTACACCAGATTCCACGCAAGTACTGTGCGGCGCGGACCCGATTCGGCGCGAGTACAGTTTGGTGCACCCCCAATTCAGTGCCTCATTTTATTACATAACACGTCATTACATGCATTTAATTATTACCATCATATTTTTAATCTTATTCTAATTTTATTAACACAATAATTATTAAATAAATAAATTTTATTAAATTAATAAATAAATAAATAAACAAAAAAAGCAATAATTTAAAGAAATCAGTTTTAAAAAAATATTATTCCCGCATAGTAAAATTATGCGCCAATCCGCGTAAAAAGTCGATAATATCACAATTATCAAAATCCTCCACCACCAGCAATTCTTCTGACCGAGTCTTTGTTTTTGATTCAGAGTCTATGGTGGAGGATTTCCAGCAAAAAGCCGCTCATAAGCTACATCTTCACGTGTTTAAATTTTCTTCAACCCAAAATAGAAAAATGAAATAAAAATGGTTTACAAACTCAGATAGTTTGTACTGGCACCGAACTGAACTCCCGTCGAGTTGTTGACCCGTCAAACATGATTGCACCTTTGCGAAATAAAAGGACCTTAACACTGAGAGGCTCAAGACGAAAGAAAAACGCCCTTATTTGGTAGCAGACAGAGCTAAATGTACCAGTAACCGCGCGACAATGATTCCTCCGTCGTTTTTAAGCAAGTGCGGTGTTTCAACTTGCGTCGACGCCGCACCGTCCGAAGCAAGATTGACGTTTGATATAAACCAACCTTTACATTTGGCCACTTTGCCCTGACTGCGCAAGAAGTTTGAATGGGAATGTATCGATGATAAAATGAAACTATATTCTCTAATTCGAACAAAAGCTCATCAAGAAGTGCAATTAAGTCCATAAAGGGCAAAAACAAGGCAAAGCCCGACAAGGAATCCCGACAACGGAGGCTGTGAATGTAGAGAAACAATAAACCCTCCAAGGTAGGCCAAATGGCTTCCTTGGTAGGGTGGAGCTTTCTCCAAGCAAATCTGCAGCATTGTCGGGAGGCAGTGGCAATACTATGCCGCCACCTTGACAACTGCAAGGACACTATTGCTCTAATACAAGAGCCCTGGTTAGTAAAATCTTCTATACGAAGTTTTACAAAACTAAACGGGACTATGTTCACGTAGTTCCACAAATAAAATCAGGACATGTATCTACATACTTAGCAATATTCAAGCCAACCTTTTGCCGCAGTACAGCGACTGCGACTTGACAGCAGTTCGGACGAGCTGCGACTTAGAAGATGGTTCAAAGGATGTCGTTTTAGCGTCCAGCTACCTCCCAATCGATTCTCCGGAACTACCACCTTCTCGAAGGATGTTGGATCTGGTGAACTATTGCGAGCAAGAAAAGAAACACCTCATCATTGGGTGCTACTCCAACTCCCATCATCAGGCATGGGGCAGTAGAGATTGCAACAATCGAGGTGAGTCTCTATTAGACTATCTTATTGATACAAATTTAGTAATACGTAATCGCGGAGATGTTCCTACTTTTTACATGTCACCCCACCGCAACTCGGTAATTGATATTACCGTAGCGTCATTAAGTATTTCTAATTACTTATGTGAATGGCAAGTGACCGACCAACTGACAATGTTAGATCACAGATGGATTTTCTTTAAATTAAAGGATAAAGTAATAGAACCCGAGCAATATAGGAATCCTAGGAATGCGAACAGGATGGTCTTTCTAGATCACCTGTCAACATCCATGGATTCTGAAGTGTTGAAGGGACTTTCCAACAAAGAAGAGTTAACAACTACTGAGGAAATTGAGATGTATGCTACTGAGCTACAAAACTCCCTCATAAACGCATATGAGCTGCCATGTCCGCTAAGAACGGCTGGACTGCGGGTTCGAGCAATGCCCTGGTGGTGCGAAGAACTCGACAAGCTAAGGAGAGCGACAAGAAAGCTCTATAATAAAGCTCGAAACTCCAAGAAGGACGACGACTGGACAGCGTTTAAGGCGCACCGGTCAGAGTTCAAGAGAGCAATCCGCAAGAAAGCCTTCTGCAGCGATGTTGAGACAACCACCGCTGCGGTTAGGCTAAACAAGATCATCGCAAAAGATCCATATCAGCAGCTCGGCAGCTTATGTCAAGAGGATGGGTCATACACAGATACCTTCTCACAATCTGCCGAAATACTGCTACATACACACTTTCCCGATAGCCAAAGAGTCTCCGATTTCGATTGGACTGACACCATAAGTCAACCACCGACAGAGGCTGACTAAGAAATTGCAAAGAAAGTTGTGAATAAGACAAAAACGGCATGGGCCATTAAATCCTTTAGCCCCCATCTGGTGCGAGTGTTCAAGGCGTGCATTGCACACGGATACACACCGAAGGAATGGCGTAAGGTTAAAGTTATCTTTATACCCAAACCAGGCAGGGGCGACTACTCCCTGCCAAAATCTTATAGACCAATCAGTTTGACTTCGTTTTTCCTGAAAACGTTAGAAAAACTGTGCGACAGAGAGATACGTGATACGGTTCTGGAACACAGACCATTACACGTAAACCAGCATGCGTATATCCTTGGGAGATCTACTGAGACCGCTCTACACAAGGTGGTGGAGTGCATCGAAAGATCACTGGGCCAAAAAGAGTCCACCCTAGGAGCGTTTATTGACATCGAAGGGGCTTTTGATAAAACCACCTTTGAAAGTATAAATGCAGCGCTAGGCCAATACGGTGTTCCCACAACCATTTCCAACTGGATTAGTTTTATATTGAAGTGGCGAGCCGTGAAGGTCTGTGTCGGCGACATAAAGATCAAAGGCGTTGTAACCAGAGGCTGCCCTCAGGGAGGGGTGCTCTCCCCACCGCTGTGGATTATGGTAGTGGACAGCCTCATACGACGCCTTAACGAAAAAGGTTTTTATACTATAGGATACGCAGATGATATGACCATACTGCTTACTGGCAAATTTGAAAACATGATCTGCATGCTAATGCAGACAGCTTTCAAAATACTGGAGGAATGGTGCATTAAGCACTCTCTGTCGGTCAACCCGACAAAGACTGAGCTTGGTCTGTTTACTAATAAAAGAAAGTTACCTGGCATGACAATGCCTAACTTAATGAGGACCCCTCTGAAACTGGCAGACGAAGTCAAGTATCTGGGAATAATACTTGACAAGAAGCTAAACTGGGGAAAACATTTGAAAACCAAAGTTAGCAGAGCAAGAATGGCTTTCTGGCAGTGCCGAACGGCGATGGGACGGTCATGGGGCCTTTCCCCTAAGATTACCCTCTGACGCTAAACTGCGGTGGTCAGACCTATGCTTTGTTATGGTGCACTTGTCTGGTGGCCCAGAACCAAACAGGTAACAGCAGCATCCCCTCTACACCAGATTCAGAGACTAATCTGTCTTGCTGTAACGGGGGTGATGCGCACTGCACCCCTACGGCATTGGAGGCCCTTCTCTGCCTCCCACCACTTGATCTTCATGTGCAGGATATGGCGGTTAAGGCTGCTCTTAGGCTGCGTAGCTGGGGGCTATGGAACCATAGGCGAGGAGCTGTGGGTCATATGCGGATTTTAGAGGACTACTCAATTAGAGTACCTCTGCTGCACCTTGAACCTGACAGAATCTCCCCTAAATATATATTTGACAGGAAATACAATATCCTGTTGAATCCAACAGAAACCTACGACTATGACATATGTCTATTCTCGGATGGTTCCAAAAACAATGTTGGCTCAGGAGCAGGCATTTTCTCTGCTGAACTTGACCTAAACATAAACATACCGCTGTGCAGGCACACATCAGTTTTCTAAACGGAACTTATGGGTATACTGCACTGCGCAAAAATAGTTCAAGATAAACTTATGTGCGACAAAAACATTCAGATATCTGCAGATAGTAGAGCGGCACTTGTGGCACTGAGGGGTCACAAGGTCACATCTGGTCTGTTGCTAGAATGCATTCATACTCTAAATGAGATATCTAACTCAAATGTTCATTTCACTTTCGTGGGTGAAAGGGCATCAAGGTAACGAGGGTAACGTAAAAGCGGACGAGCTGGCAAGAAACAGCTCCAACCGCCTTCCCTGCGGTCCGGAGCCGATGATTGTACCAGCTGTCAAAACTATCGATACCCTCCTAAAACAACACATCCTAAAACTGCACTTTTGCAGATGGGCAAAAGAAACTGAATTCAGACAAGCAAGGGCAGCGATTAAAGCACCCTCTAGTAGGCATTCAAAATATTATTTGAAGCTGTCCAGAGTCAATCTACGGACAATTGCAGGGATTTTAACTGGACACTGCAAACTGAACAAACATCTCAACACAATGGGACTTGTAGATAACCCAAGATGTCGGAGATGTAATACAGCAGACGAAACCGCAGAACATGTGCTTTGTCACTGTCCGTCGCTAGCGTCAATTAGAGGTGCCATGCTGGGGGACTTCTGGCCTAACATGGCCAGAATCAGCGACACTTCGCCTGCCAAGATACTCGAATTTATCCTGGCGACAGGGTGGCTTGAGGACTGACAGGACGGAGGGCCGCTGCATTCGGAGGCAGTACAATGGGCCCGATTTAGTGGCCTAAGTGCGTGTGGGGATACCTCCCTACCCTCCTACCTAAAATCCAGTATCCAGAATCCAGGAAACATCGCAATCCCCCAATTAAAGAAAGCGGCAACGAAGAGGACAAAAATTTCAAAAGATCAAAAATCAAATCTGAAAAAAGCAAGGAAAAGACACTATACGACCATATACGGTAATAGTACCTAGCAAAAAAAAAGTTCCGACATCAGGGCAACGTGGAAAGATAAAGTTGTAATTCTCTTATTGGAATAAGCCCCTACGACGAACAGGTAAGTCCCAAAAAAGTCCGGAGGTAAAATAGCTTAAATGTCCAAGTGGCTGCTCCGTGGATTGTTGGGTGTATGGGTGTACGGCGGATAGCCGGCTTCACAAATTTAGGGGATAGGTTTTAATACGTAGTGAAAGTCTCACACTACCGGTTTCGATTAAGCCGGTGTCTTGTAAGAGATCTCCGATACCCGCACATGGCAAAAGGAAAAATACCTGACTAACACGCAGGTTGACTGTACCGATTTAACAACATGTTTAAATAATTTTTATAAAACAATAATATATTATATTATGTCTAATTAAAATAAAAATTATGACTAGAATAGACTTGACAGGTGCTTAATTCTATAATTAAGAAGAAATCTTAAATTTTATTATTACTTTCAATACTCTTTTCACCAAATTAATAATTTTATAATTTTATATGCGGATACACGTTCGCAATGAGAAAGCTATACATGATTTTGAAAAATTTTAAGAAACGAACAATGAGTTTTCTCAATTAAACACTTTCCGTAACAGAATGTCTTGACCAGAAGTAGGATTAATTTTTAAGTAGCAATTAACATAACTTCTGGTGCAAAACCTCATCTTGGGAAAGAATCGACCTTAAATTTCAAGTTCAATGCTTTTAAATCAATAGAAAACAATCAACGCAAGAAAATACACTGTATAATTGCATTAACTGCTTTCTAATAGACATTAAATTCACATGAATAACATGAACTATGCTAATTGGTTTGTATAGTAAATCAAATTAAAAGTCCAACATTCCATAAACCGCAATAAAACAATTTCCATTTGTTGTTGTCTGCAGTGTAGCTTCTTTCTTCTTCAATATAAGTGTTTGCTCTTGGTAATTAGACCGGCAAATAACAAGGTTACATTATCATACAAATTTCTCACCAAAAATAATATATTAATTATCGCCAGTCATAGAAAATATAATAATAAAGGAGAATGTAAAATTTTACTTTCAAACGTCAAAGGTTAATTAATGCTTAAAGAGTTCTTCTTATATTTTGTATATTATTGTATACATGTATATATTATATTAATTTGTGCGTTATACAGCCATTTAACGCCAATTGAGTATTTAAAACTTTCAGTCACGAACAAGGAACCAACGTGCTTTAAATTTTATGTAACAAGTTTGCCATGAAGAAGTTGTTCGATTAGGATCTTCGTGTTTACATTTCACGTTTCATCAATAAATTTGGAAAATACTATCATTAGGATGTTCTTTATTTGTCCTTTTTTAATGTTTTCTTTGCCTTTTAACTTTTTTATTTTCTTCCTTTTGGTAATAGTAATTAATGTTTTATCGATTTGCCTCAGGATTTAATTTCAAAAATGTCTGCAAGTAATGTAGATTCAATTTATAACTTCATCGTAGCTTGAGGCTAATCATACTAAAAGTGAACTATTTAAAATAGCTAATTATATTATCCAGATTTGCTTAATAAATAATTTACAAAATAGTCTTATATAATAAAAACTAAATTTAAATTACAAGATAAACAAAACATTAAATCAAAAACACAATGGGAAGATGCAAGTGAAAGTAGAAACTGAATGAATGTTTAATTTCTTCTTGAATTTTAAAATTTAGGATTTAAATTTAAAAGTAGTTAACGGTATAATGTTTTTGTTACTTCTTGACTACCGGATTGAATCAGTTACCATTCTTATTAGTACTATTATATTATTATTTTTTTCAAATCGAAATAAATATTTCTTAGTTTCCAAGTATTGATTGTTAATCAAAAAAATCAACGCTTTTTGAATTAGTTTATTAACCTTTTCAGTCACCAATTGTCAATTGACTACAAGGTGTCCGAAAGGGTTAAATTTAATTATTTTTTAATTTTTAGTAGGTACATCATAAAAGCGTGTTTTTTTGATTTTTTAAAACTATAATATTTTTTTTTATAAGTTATAACTTACAAGAAGACGAATTCCACACATTATACAGTACAGGAAATAAGAATAGCCTCGTTTATGTTTTTAAAGAAATCTTAAGTAATTATTACTTTAATTGATTTGTATAATTTTATTTCATTAATAGTAATACAAAACCATATACTCACCATCAAAATTTTTTGGAAATTTAATAGCTCTAAACAATTTTAATGATTAGTAATGATCAAGATTCTTAATAATAACAACAAATAAGCGGCCAGACATTGAAAAATCCAAATTTTGCAATATCTCCGAGGATAATTCTTTTCACATATGTATCCCGAATACGGTTTTCAACTCTTCGGTTGATCAAAGCTGTTATTATTTTTATAAACCTGTTGTGAAATCATATCCCACATGTTTTCTATGAGGTTTACATCAAACTTGTTGAGTGGAAATTTTATTTACCAACAATATTTTGCTGCCATTCGTGGTTTCAGGACCACCAAGGACCAAGGGATGGTGTAAATAAAAAATATTGCAGTTTTGAAGTAGCCACTCTACAGGTTGGATGTAAACCCTATAGAAAATATGTGGGATATTATTTCACGGCAGGTTTATCAAAATATTAACAGTTTTAAACAACCGAAGAGTCGAAAAACCGTTTTCGGGGTATGTGAACAGAATTATTCCCGGGGATATTACAAAATTTGGGTTTTTCAATGTCTGACCGCTTATTTGTTGTTATTCTTAAGAATTTTGACCATTACTAATCGTTAAAATTGTTAACTAATCATAAAAATTTTACAAGAATATCCCATACTTTATTTTTTTACGTATGTCTTTCTATTCTGGTTTGGATAATTCATATAAAATTGTATGATTTTTAATATTCCCAATTAAAATTTCAACCAAATCATTGTTGCTTTCCATTCTTTTTTTAATATCGCACGGCCGAACGCAGCACGCAGCGTTCTACCGCGATCGCAACTCAACAGCAAAAACAAACGTGAGCAAAAAGTTTGATGTTTGTAGTCAATATGCATTGTAATAACCAGCGCGATCGCTACGATATCGCACGGCCAAACGCAAGCAAAAATTCAGCTGATCGCCGTTGGTGTGCAAGGTACATAAGGTACCTTGGTACATAAGGTATAAGGTACATAAGCTTACATAGGTTACATTTGATCGCCACCGCGATCGCTACCGCTACCGCAACCGTGATCGCTGTGGTGTATTTGACGCTTTAAAAAGCTAAAATCCGCTGTAAAACAAAATTATAAGTAAAAGTTATAAAAAATAACAAACAAAAAAAATAGATTGTTAAAAAATTGTTTTTCCATAAACACGCATATAAATTAATTAAAGATTTTATTTAAACAAACTGTGGATTTAATTTAATTGACAAAACCACAACGAAGATAACATCCACAATTGGTGATCCACGACAAAGAACAAGGAATATAATCAAATTTATTTTAGATAAAAAATTTAAAAATTATGTATTATATAACAATATCTATAATGTCGAAGCATCAACAACAAATACAGAAGATAAAGAACCGCAGATTAATACAGTGTAAGTACGAGTACAACCTTTTTGGCGTGAAAACCCAGCACTATGGTTCAAACAGTTACAAGCACAATTTGAGTTAAGTCATATCACTGCCGATAGAACAAAATACAATACTCTGGTAGCTAATATTGAAAGTAGTGTTCTTAATCAGGTTAGTGATATAATTGCAAATCCACCTTTAATCGACATGTATGAAATGTTAAAAGCGCGTTTATTGGAGTGTTATTCGGACTCGGAACAAAGTCGTTTAAACAAACTTTTAAATAATTTATCAATCGGGAATCGCAAACCATTACATCTGCTGAGAGAAATGCGAGAACTGACAGGTAATAATTTTGGCAACTCCGCCATCAAATCGCTGTGGTTACAACGACTTCCACCACAAATGTAAGCTATACTTTCGATCAGTGATGATAATCTCGAAAAATTAGCCATCATGGCAGACAAGATATCTGATGTGTCAATTAATGATATATTTTCGGTGACATCAACATCTAATAATACTAAAAATAATGATTTCTTTGTAAAACAATCACAAGATATTATAATTGAGCAAATAGCAGCTCTAACTAAACGTGTGGACAATTTGTGTCACTTGAGATCGCGTTCACGTTCACAAAGCAACAGTAAATACAGGTCCAGATCAAAATCAAATCAAAATGATAAAGATATGTGTTGGTATCATGCAAATTATAAAGATAAAGCTAAGAAATGTATTCTACCATGCACATTTAAAAGCAATTCGGAAAACTAGTTGGCCACTTGGTTTCGGCGGCTACTGATGTAAGCCAACATACCCGCCGTCTTTTTCTTACTGACAAAAATACATATGTTTCATTTTTAGTTGATTCAGGAGCTGACATTTCTGTCATACCTAAATCAATTAGCGGAATATACTTATTTAATACACCTTTTAAATTATATGCCGCAAACGGCACAACAATTTCTACTTACGGAAAAAAACTTTTAAATTTAAATTTAGGCTTACGAAGAACATTTAGTTATCCTTTTATTATAGCAGACGTAAATCGAGCCATATTAGGGGCAAATTTTCTTCATGAATTTAACTTAGGGGTAGACCTTCGTCGAAAACGTTTAATTGATAACAGCACTGCGTTAAGTGTTTCTGGAAAGATAAGCCACGATTATTTTCCTAAGCTTTCAACAATTTCATATAATGACAATTCTGTATTCAAAGAATTGCTGAAAGAATTTAAAAATTTAACGAAAACAACCGATGAACATACATCAGTCCCGCATAACATTGAACATACTATTATTACAAACGGTCTACCGGTTTTTGCTAAAGCTAGACGACTAGCGCCAGAAAAACTTAAAGTAGCTAATGCTGAATTCGAATACATGTTATCGAAAGGTATATGTCGGCCATCGAAAAGTTCATATGCAAGCCCACTACATCTGGTTCAAAAAAAGAATGGAGATTGGAGACCTTGCGGGGATTACCGGAGACTAAATGCGATTACGGTACCCGATAGGTACCCCATTCCTCACATACAGGATTTTACACAAAACATTCACGGATCAAAATTTTTTACCACATTAGATTTAGTCAGAGCTTATCATCACATTCCAGTATCGTCTTTAGACATAGAAAAAACAGCAATTATAACACCATTTGGCCTATTTGAATTTCCACGTATGAGTTTTGGTTTAAGAAACGCCGCTCAAAGTTTTCAAAGATTTATGCATCGCGTTTTGCAAGGATTAGATTTTTGTTACGTTTATATAGACGATTTATTAATAACTTCAAAATCATTAGAACAACATTTAGAACATCTCAGAATAATTTTCGAACGCTTGTCCGAATATGGCATTAACATTAATGTTGATAAATGCGTATTTGGTCAAAGCAGGGTTAACTTTTTGGGACACAGCTTATCTGAAAATGGTATCGAACCACTACAACATAAAATTCACGCAATAACAAATTACCCAAAACCGGACACGATTAAAAGTATCCGAAGATTTTTAGGCATTATAAATTTTTACCTTCGTTTCTTACCCAAAGCAGCAACTAGACAAGCTAAATTAAATGCTTTAATAGGTAAAGGTAAAAAGAACGACAAAACAAAAATTATTTGGACAGAAGAATTAGATGAAGCTTTTCAAAATTCAAAAAATCTTCTTACCAGCACTTCTCTTCTAACACACCCTGACTCAACAGCAGAATGGTCTATCATGACCGATGCATCTGATATTGCAGTCGGTGCAGTGTTGCAACAAATGTCCGGAAAAGGTTGAAAACCACTCACTTACTTTTCAAAAAAATTTAATCCAGCACAACAAAAGTACAGTGTGTACAATCGAGAATTACTAGCGATTTATTCCGCGATTAAGTATTTTGGACAAATGATAGATGGACGAAACTTTGTCATATACACCTATCACAAACCACTTACAACAGCATTTTTTCAGAATCCAGAAAAAGCATCACCTCAACAACTTCGACACCTTGACTTAATTGGTCAATTTTCTACAAACATCAAATACATTTCGGGTGTTGACAACACTGTTGCCGATGCATTATCAAGAGTAGAAGCTATTTCATTTCCTAACGTTTTTGATTTTAACAAAATGTCTGAAGAACAGGAATCCGACAAAGACTTTCAACGCTTTAAAGATTCTAAATCAATGCAAATTGAAAAATGTCGGATTCTTGGCTCTACAAACACAATTTTTTGCGACACATCAACAGGTGTCAGCAGACCGTTTGTACCTTCATCTTTCAGAAACCAAATTTTTAAGCACTTTCACAACATTTCTCATCCAGGTTTCAAGGCCACAACAAAACTCATCCGCACACGATTTATTTGGCCAGCAATAAACAAAGACTGTCGACATTGGGCACAAACTTGTTTAAGTTGTCAACGGTCGAAAATTACAACACACACAACTAGTCCAATAGGATCATTTTTAATACCTAACGAAAGATTTTCACATGTACACATTGATTTGATAGGTCCAATGCCAAATAGTAACGGTTATTCTTACTGCCTAACATGTATTGACAGATACACTAGGTGGATGGAGGTGATACCATTAACAAATATTACGGCTGAAACGGTAGCATCCGAATTTTACTTAAATTGGATTGCTCGTTTTGGAGTTCCAACACAAATTGTAACGGATCAAGGCAGACAGTTTGAATCTTTTCTATTTCAAGATTTTACCAAAATTCTCGGAATAAAAAAGCTAAGAACATCACCATATCATCCCGAATCAAACGGTATTATCGAACGTTTACATAGGACTTTAAAAGCAGCAATAAAAGCATACGAAAATACAAACTGGGTTAGCATTTTACCAACAATTTTATTAGGAATGCGAACAACAGTAAAAGAAGATTTGGGCACATCAGTAGCTGAACTAGTGTATGGATGCACATTAAAGTTGCCAGGTGAATTTTTGCAAGAACAAAATTCGAAATACTTAAACAACCAAAGCGAATTTATTCAAAATTTAAAAAACCATTTTCAAAACATTCAACCTGTATCTACAAAATGTCACACTAAAAAAAAATATTTATCTTTAAAGAGTTAACCGATTGTTCACATGTTTTAGTTAGAGTTGATTCTGTAAAACAACCACTACAGCAACCGTATCTTGGTTCATAACGCGTATTAAAACGTTTGGAAAAAACTTTCTTACTCGATGTTGATGGAACCAAAATAATCATATCCATCGATCGGTTAAAACCATGTTTTATTGAAGCAGAGAAAAAAACAATTCCACCCAAAACAACCAATAATTGTAACAATGTTAATAACAGTTTGCCTCAAGATAACACTTCAAACATTCATCGGTAACGTTGTCACTGGTGATGGGGTACTGTGGCGGTAGATACCACATCACTAAATTTTACTGTTTAGTTTTAAGTTCATTTTATTGTTTCGATTTTTTATAATAAAGTTGTACATAAGTTAAGTTTCAATTGTGAATAATTTAAAATATTAATCAAGTTATAAAAAATAACAAAAAAAATAGATTGTCAAAAAATTGTTTTTCCATAAACACGCATATAAATTCATTAAAGATTTTATTTAAACAAACTGTGGATTTAATTTAATTGACAAAACCACAACGAAGAAAACACAATAATCCACAATGTATTTAGATAATTTAAAGTAACATTTGAAGTATTAAGATAAGATTTATATAACTTAACATTTAATGTTTAATTAACAATTAATTAATTGCTATATAAACTACATTGATCTCTTGATTTATTATATCTACTTGGCCTGATATACAGGGTGTTCCCGGATACACTTTACATAACTTAGATGGTGATTGAGGACAATATTTAACAAACATTTTTATCTAAATTTAAAACATCAAAACTAAAGCATTTTTTTAAATGTCCACCTTCACATGGCTATTACTTTGTATATATTAATTTTTCATTAAAAATGGTTTAGTACATTTTAATCTACAAACTAGATTCAAACCTTTTATTGTCTAAAATCAACGGCTTTCGAGTTATGAATTAAAGTAAAATAAAAAAATTCTGAAAAATTTAAAGTTTTCTTTTGATTCAAAACTCTTTATCTTTTAAATAAAACAATTTATAAAAAGTCTTTTGTTTACAACTTTTTCTAGTAAACATTTTTGAAAGACCAATCTATATCACAGAAAATCAGAAAATAATAAACAAGGCAGTAGCAGAACAAAAAATTAAATTTACAAAATTCAAATTTTTATTGAAATATTATTTAAATAATTTTGGATTTTCTAAAATTTTTACTATACAAAAGTTGTAGTCCGTTAAATTTCCTATCCGCAATCGGGCGTCAGAATTTTTTTAAATTTTTGGTTTAAAATATAGAAGGTTTTAAAACAACCGAATAATTTTCAAATTAAATTTTCAACATATTTTTACTTACTTTAATTCATAACTCGAAAGCCGTTAATTTAGAATATAAACAGTTTAGATCTAATTTGTAGATTATTTCACGCTCTTTAAATAAGCACTAAATAATTTTTACTGAAAAATCAATATTTTCTGAGTTATGGCCATCTGAAGGTGGAAATTTAATCAAAGGTTTGAATTTAATATTTTTCTTTTTTATTTCTTTGACGATTCTTATCAGGTTTCAACGGCAAAAAGAAATCTCAATAGAAATTAAAGTAAAACTGTCAACTCATATGTAAGCATAAAAAATCAAACACATTTTAATGTAGTAACGATTTTGTTATAAACTGTCATTTGATATCAGATAAATCTTCCATGGAAAGTTAATTTTTATTGTTACTTTGTGTCAAAGAATTCCAAAGTTGAAAAGTAGGTGCCCCACTACATCATGCAAAGAACGACTTTATTCTAAATGTTTTCCATAAAAAAATTTAAAAAACAAAAAGAATAAAATATTTTGTACTGAGTTTCATTTATAATTTTTTCTTAATACTAATGCAGCGATACGGTAGTTTGACCTAAATATGTACAACTTTACTACAACCAAACCAGTTACACACGGAGAAATGATGATACTCTTAATCTAATTGATTAATAATTTTATTATGCTTGTAGGTATCTTTCACTTGTTTGTATAAAAAATTATTAAACGATTCAAGGAGTTTTTATGCAAAATTCCAACTAAGAACGCGGTAAAACTTGTTTATTTAATCAAATGAAATTTTTGTATAATATTATACAATATTATAATATAATAGAAATCAAAAATTGATGGGCATAAAAGCATTGGTTAGTTTAAATAAAATATTTGTTATTGTCCAATCGATCACTAAATAGGAATTAAATTCTCATTTCGGGAAGCAATAACAGGAAGAAAAGTGAATAGGTACTACGATATTTACAATACTTTTACTTAACAGTCGCTAACAACTTACTTACTCCATTAAAAACCACTTCGATTTGCATATAATTCGCAAAATAAACTTTTTATTTTAGTTTTCTATTTCGCTCTTGATCTGAGAGAAAACACTATGTTTACTTCTGGAATAAAGTGCACTTTTTCTCGTCTTAACTACTACATTAGCTTTGCTTTAATCGTTTCGGAAGTTTTGTAGGAAAAGTAATACAATCAATCCTGCTGCAACGCGGTTAATTCGCACCGCCGTATATAGAAAAATATACAGCCAAGTAAAAAAAATTTGGGATTGGTATTTCAACGAAATGTCAGTTAAATTCAACATGGCTACTTCTGAACAGCTGTTTATTTAATTAACGTTCAATGTGAATAATTTATTATTATACTAAAACACAAAGAAAATATTGGTGGTAGAAGAAAGGAATAAATTAGATAAAATACTGACTAAAAGACGATATTTAATTAGTTCATAACCATTAGGTAATCCAAAAATACGCAAAAGTTACATCTCTTCAAATGATTCATTCCGAATCGGTTTATGCCAAAACGTTTTGTGCCGAAGCGTTTTCACGCCGAACCGGCTTATGTAGGACCATCTTTGCTCCGAACCGTCTTTGCGCCTGCACCGAGAATTATAAATGCCCAATGTATTTATTTAGGCATTCTAAAATGTTTGGTTAATCTATGAAGGCAAAGGATTAATGTGATTCTGATAATAATTAGTGTTGAGTGTTCCAAAACCAAATGCGGTCTTTAAAGTAAATATACATCAAGGTAATTTTCGCTTTTACAGTATAGCGTGCGGGTATGTGGAATTTTTAAAAAGAGCAAAAATGCAAAATATCGAGCCTCAGTTGCATTTAACTAAAAAATTCAAAATATTATACGAAACAATCTGAAAAGCAATACTTTTAAAAATTAAGTGTTTTATCTGTGAGAAACAAGATTTGTTTTCGTATTATTCGATACGAATTGTTTTTACACTCCAACTTGGAGAAAATAATATTATATTTATTACTTAAATAAATTAATTACTATATAGATTTTTTCTTAATTAAATTACTGAAGTGATTAATACACATTCAATTAGCTTAGAATGTATACCTACATATGACATGAATATTCATTTATATGATTATTATTATTAACATGCCATAATATTATATATAATACTTAAGTATAAATTTTGATGTATGTACTTGTATTAGATTAATTTGTTGTTATGTTATGAAATGATATAAGTTATGAAAATAATCTTTTTTCAAATTTAAACTTATTTATTCAATTTTGCATAAAACATTCTATCGTCTTTGCTGAAACCAAATAATTTCTTACAAAACTCTAGTTTCCTCTGGTTTAAATTCAAAAAAATAAAACCTACAAACAAATATGTGTAGGCGAGACCGGGGTAAGTTGCAACACTTTTTAATATTTATAATTTTTAAAGGCTATTATGGCAAAAAAACTCCAAATATTGGTGGACATTATGTACATTGGTCCTTAAGGAACAGAGGTATATAAAATTCATGAAAAAATTACATAAAGTTAATAAAAAAGGTGATCGTGTTGCAATGTACTCCGTCTTCGGGAAACGTTGCAACACATCCTGGGGTAAATTGCAACACTTATTGAAAAGCACTATCATCAATAATAGGTACAATTTACACATATATATACAACGTGTCTCTTTTTGCACAGGTCGAGTGTGCCCACATTTAGCAGTTTTCATTCATTCAACAGTGCATTTATTCACGACGCGCATGAAAGGATTAACGAGATTCTTGTAAGATGTTTACAAAGTCATATGGTGTTCACATCAGATTTTTTATTTTTGTTTTTATTTTTGTTTGAACCGCTAAATATGTGAACGGGTTACTTTGTAACAATTTGTTGCAACGTGCCCCGCCACACTGTTTAGTTTTATAAGTTGTATAACTTTTACCTTGAAAACTTTTTTGATGATTATTTCACTCCAAACGAAAGACAAATATTCACTCTATATCGCAAAGTTTAAATAAAAGCACTGTAACACTTGATACTTTAATAATGCAACTTCATTGGTAATAGTAGCAAAATTACTTATTCTATCGAGAACACAGATGTGACGATTACTCACATACTGCAGCTATTTGGCGTGATTCTACCTGACACACCTAAAAACCATTAATTTACACGTATTTTGTACCAATGGCGGTATCTATTATCTTATCTGTAAAAAAGTTATCTACACTGTTGCAACTTACCCCGGTCTCCCTAAGTGAATTTTCAGTCGTAAAGATCTATCATGAAGATAGATACTCCTCTTACAATATGTTTACAAATGAATAACGTAGGGTTATTGCAAAATCCGAATCGCTAGCCAAAAACACACGTGCTGATAGTTTTCACCATCGCATGGACCGCTAAGATTTATAGACGTATATGTTACTCATCAGGTACGAATTAATTCTCAAATGCTAAGGCATGGACCATATACACATTTTCAGCTTATTTTTCAAGAGTATTGAGACTCCAGAGCACACATTTTGCGATTTATCTTTATCCGACCAAATATGAAAATAATCCTCCAGGTTCTCACTTCCACAACCTTTCTTCTTTGTTTCCTAAACTACCACAACATCAATATTCAGGTTCTTTAGTTCGTATATTATTTCCATTGTTCTTTTTGACATTCCCTCACATTCCAAGTACATTCATAGTCCTTTCTATTGTTAATCGTCGCCATTAATTGTTTCAGTCTTTATTCCGATGCTGAAGATTGGTGCATTTTAGCTGTTGTATTATATTATTTTCCTAGTGATTAGTTGCTGGCCCTTTGTCCCAATCTCCACTTATCGCCCAACGTGGGCCGCTAATTAATGAGATGTCCCGAATACTTCAAAATTATTAAATATTTAATTTGTCCAAAAATCTTTTATTAACTTGTGGGCCACAAATTTTCGCAAGCATGAGACTTTCAATTTTATATTTTTTATCCGAATTTGAATTTTAATTATTAATTTAGATATATTGGTAATTACTTAATAAAATTTTGCACAACCCCGTCCAAATTAATATTTCACATTTCGAATACAATCCATTTAGTTATTCACAAACAAAACCATCAAAATTTCAATTATATTAATTACTTTCAAATCACTTTTTCAAATTATTTCTTTAAAAACTTTAAAAACCAATTTTCGGACGAAAACGTCCAATTCAAATAAACTTTTATTTCATAATATTTTACAATTAATCTCAATTAGAAACGCAAAATTAACACTTTAGCGTCCGTTTACTTCGACGGACAGAAGGCTAATTCCATTGTTTATTTTCATACCAACTTAAAATTTGTTGATGCCAACAAACAAATTCAAATATTTAGAGTATTTACACAAATAAAATTAAAATTTACAAAATAAATTCAAAATCCCCAAATAAAATTCAAATTTCACGATAAAATCAAAATTTCAGAATTGTTTATACCGAGTCACTGGACGATTATGTGATCATAGGAAATTAATATAGCAAATTGATTTTTCTTTAATTCCTGCTTCCCATCACAACGAATAAATATGAAAATAGTATCAATTTAAAGAGATTTTTATTCTGCTTCTAAAGATACCTAAACTCTTAATAGTTTGCTTTTTATTACTGGGAAAAATTCACTAATAAAATGCAAAAAAGAGATTTAAAAAATAATTTTAGTTGCCTTGATTGAATTTTATTGCAATTGTTTTTGTTTAAAAACCAATAATTTCCAACAATAAGTTACTTTGACAGATTACAGTAAATTTGGTTAGCAATGAACTCAAACTTTTGTTCTGTTGAAGGAGAAAAAATTATTGGTTTTCAAACAAAAACAGTTGCAATAAAATTCAATCGAGGCAACTTAATTTATTTTTAAAATCTCGTTTTTGCATTTTATTAGTGAGTCAGTAATGAAAAAACAAAATATCAAGTGTTGGGTATCTTTAGAAGCGGAATAAAAATCTCTTTAAATTGATACTATTTTCATTCTTATCTGTTCTGGTGGCAAGCAGGAAATAAAGAAAAATCAATCTCATATGTTAATTTCCTATGTTCAGATAGTCGCCTGGTCACCCTGTATAATAAAATTCAAAACCAAAATCTTTTCATAAAAAAATTTTAAATTAAAAATAGTTAATATTAAATTCAAATTTGAAAACTGAAAATTCAAATTAATTTTGGAACACTACAATTCAATGCATACCTAAAGCTTTGCAGACTACCAGGCAGTTCTGGCACTGGACTCCTGATACCTTAAAATATTTTAAAAAATTATAATTTGTTTTAATGAGCTTTCTGTTTACATTTTTATTTGCAACATTTGCTTTGTACCTTTAATAGTTTCAGTATAAAATTTACGATTTAAAATTACGAAAAACAATTGTTCCTATTATAAAACAAGCAAGAGCTTTTGAGTAATACCCTTTTCTTCATTTGTATGGAAGTGATTTAATTCCCATAGTAAGTAATTTTGTAAATTCACACAAACACTTTGTTAATAATAATTATATAAAAGACTGAACATTATGTTTAGATTGTTTTGACAATATTAAAACATCTTATTTTAATATTAAGCAACATTGTTAAAATTGCAAAAATAATGCTAATTGCTAAAAAAAGCTGTGTACAAATTATTTAAATATTTATTTAAATTAAATTTTTAAAACATTAAAAATTTAATGAATATAAAATAGTTTGTAAATGTAATATATTGCCTGTTGTGGTGGACTTCCTTAAATGTCAATATCTATGGAGAAATCTTTGCAGTTAGATGGACTTAACAGTGCGAAAATTAATATTTTTCTATAATAAATTATATAATATCTGCTTTTTCTTCCAAGTTTTAATTTTTTTTTTTGCTAGAACTAAGAAGTAGATATTGCAAATTTATAAAAATAAATCAAATTTCGAATAATTTTGGTAAGCAATAAAGGCTTAAGCAACAAGACCATTAAGTAGTATAATTTTTTTATACTATTTTTTTATTCTAATACTAATTTTTTAATAATTTTTTTGAAGCGATAAATATATTATTAAATTAATCTAAATTTTTTCTTGTTTAGAAGGGTAATTAATAGTTATCTTGTGATGTAGGGAATTTTTTTAAAATTTTTTTGTAGAAATTACAGCTGTTTGGAAAAATAAGTCTTTGTCTTGAAATTTTGAGTTTAAAAAAATTATAACTTTTGAACATGTCGCCCAATCAACAAAATCCTACGTCACAAGTTAGATAATATTATGAAAAACAACTGTTGTAAATTAGATCGCGAAAAAAAAAATACAACATCAGCGACTTAAAATCGAATATTTATTTTTAATTACCTTCGATCTGCAATTTCTGGAAAAAGTATTTAGTAAAAAAAAAGAATCTATAATTTCAAAATTTCAAGGTGGTGTAACCCCTTAAATGTGGTTTTGTTGAAGAACTGGCAGCTTTGTAACTACTTAGTTATACAAATAGGTAAGTTTAATCATAATTAAATATAATAATTAAAATAATGAAAAAATGAAATTATTGTACTTGAAATGGAATTATTGGAAAAACACAATATTAATAGAAAATTACTCTTTCTACAATACATAATGTTAAAAGTAACACAAGGCTATTGCAGGGGGGGGGGAGAGAGGAGGTTATATTCAAAAAATATATTGCAACCCCAGTCAAATTATCCCATATGCGAACATAATGAGTGAATTCAAATCTTTACAAAATCACAACAAAATTATACAAAAATTCACAAAATCAAACTCAAAAATTAAATTAGGATTAGGTGCATTTCGCCAGCCAAATAATGTATAACATACCAGGAAAAAATTCAAACTGTAAAATTTTCAAATACCATTATTAGAAATTTTGAAATATATCGAAAACAACATGGGTATAAACGAATATAATGAAAATACAAACAGGCACAAATATAGTATTAACTAATTTAAACAATTTTGGATTTAAAATGGGGGGGGGCTGGCTCATTTTAGATATTTCAAAATATTTCAAAAACAAATTGGGTACAAACAAAAATAAAGAAGGTACAAACAGGTACAAACGAGTTACAAACGATTTAAACTATTTTGGATCCAAAATTCAAAATGGGGGGGGGGAGGCCTGGCGAAATGCCGATATTAGATATTTTAAAATATCTCAAAAACAAATTGGGTACAAACGAAAATAAAGAATGTATAAACAGGTACAAACAGGTACAAACGAGGTACAAACGATTTAAACTATTTTGGATCCAAAATTCAAAATGGGAGGGGGGGGTTGGCGAAATGCACCTATTAGGATTAATATTAGGAACATATTAGCTCTTCTGAGTTTCGTTGCACAACCATGGTTAAATAACCGGGTGTTTGCAACTGAAGCCATTCAGGATGTGCGCCAAAGTCTGAAATCAAAAATAAATTATTTCCACCTGACGAACGTTCACAAAATAATCTTCATTTTTGGAGAATGTTCGTTCTTAACTCCATAAATAGTAATTAAAAGGTCCAATCCATATAATTGTGCTAAGTATTATATGACCTGGTACTCTGATTACCGGTTCAACTTTGATTTTGATGCCCATAATTACTTTGTACATTGTTTTGTTTTCCCATTCTCTTCTACTTCGGGTTCCTCATTTTCCATTACTTCCGGTACAATTCCATCAAAATTTTTCTTTAATTTTGTATCATTCTCCAAATTTACATTTTCTTACTCTTCTTCAACTTTCATCGTTTGTACTTCTCGAGATCCTTTATCATTTTGATCTTATTATTTTCCTGTTTTGCATAACACCGTCCTCATTTCTATGCAAATTTTTTGTTTTTGGTTTAATAAAATGTTCGTTTATATTAGTAGGTTACAATTTTTTCCAAAGTCCCACGTAATGGGATGCCAAAAATGAGATGTATTTTCCGGAATCCAATTTTTCCGAACGACTTTTCCACGAAAAACACCCTCTTAAAAAAATAACTTGCTAAGTTAGTTGAAATTATCCAAACTGTTAATTAAAATCATTTTAAGAATCCCCCGTATAAATCCAAATTTAAAATTTTATTTAAAACAAATTTCCAATACAACTGGGAAACATGATCGTTGTGATAACTGATAAACTGACCACACGCAAAAACTCTATTCCTGATACCCATTAATTTCAACTTTCAATATCACAAACTTTCGTTCAAAATTAATTAATATGAGATCCAAATCTTCATTCAAATAAAAGTTTAATTTCAAAAATCTTCAATCTACCAATCCAAATCGGTAATCATCCAAAATAATCAAAACTTGACTCACTGAAATTAAAGAAATTTATTCGCCAAATATAAAGAAATCTCAAAAATAATCGCAAAATTACCGTAGACGACTTTCTCCAAAACCGGTAGGGCGGTCATTTTTTGGCAAAAGCCTAGTTTTCACCGCCTATTGCTGCCACTACAACTTGCTGGGGAGAAAATACAAAACTATTTACAATTGTTTACAAAAAAGAGATCAATTTCATAAACAAAACCGTTGGGTGTTGAGGGAGTTTTTAAAGTTTTAGCGGCATATATTTATGCGGAGAACGATAAGAAATCTTTTTAGAGTAATTTTATTTGGAGTAATTAATTAAAACTACTTGAATTGATACAGAATTATTAGAATCAATGTGGACTTACATGAAAATTTTATAATTAGGCTGCATTACTTTTAAAGATGTTTTGCTATACCAACTCAACTCAAACATGCATATTATGATTAATACAATAAATAATAATCTATAGCCAAATCATCTTTGGTACAACGATCACAGCCGGAAACTGAATGGTGTTTCTCCCCAATTTGAAAATCACTTTTATTTTTAAATATATTGACGGCAAAGTTCAAATAAATTATGTAATAAATATAAATATTTACATATCGGATGCAAAAAAAAATTATTACTTGTTAGAAAGGGAAAGTTAATGCTACAGGCAATTAAATTATATATGGAAAATCTAGCAAAACCCAAATTGTCAAATTAATTTAATTATTAATTACTTATAAATAAATAACTACATATATAAATTGTATACTTGAAAAGCGAAAGGATGCTTTTTAAACATTATGATGTTACCATAATGCGAAACAATTACTAATAAGTCATAGAAAGCGATAGATGTACCGAAATATTACTTCATCGTCTGACCAACGCTTCAGTGAAAGGGAATCTGCAATTAACTTTCTTCATACTTGAATTTCATACATCAATGTCTGCAAAATAAACGGCAGGGAGATTTGACCTTTTTATTAACCTCCGATGAAGAGGAAAGTATTCGCATAGGTTCAAGAGCATAGCTTTCCTCTTTCACTTTTACAGAACATAGTAAGTATATTGATGCTCTAGGTCACGGCCAATAATACTCCCGCCATCGATAAATTCCCCACTATCTAACTGCACCGCATTGTCACTCAGAAGCAATAGAGAGAACAGTCGTATAAAATCCAAAATTTAATGGATACTCACCACAATAGATCAACTCACATCTAAGAGATCACTTCGGTGTGGTACTGCACATTTAAAAATAATGCGTACCAAAATTACAGTAAGTTTTGGGAATTGTTTCATTCGAGTGCTTCATGTAATTGGTTTTTCTTTTCAGATTTTGTTTGTGTTAACAGTGTTTACTGCCTACTGTGCAGCATGGGGAAAGGAACAGTAAGTTTTTTTTAATTTTTAAAAGTTTAAACAGCGTCAATAAAGAAATTCAAGTCAAAAATATTCATTTAATTATTTTTCCAGCGTACACATTAAAATTCACATTCCTGAAGAGGGACATCATAAAGAAGTAATTCACTTAGATGACCATGGAGGTGGAGGTGGCGGATATGGAGGAGGAGGAGGATTTGGTGGAGGAGGTGGATTTGGAGGAGGCGGTGGCCACGACGATCACCACGGAGGAGGCGGAGGATATGGCGGAGGCGGAGGATTTGGTGGTGGCGGTGGATTTGGAGGTGGTCACGATGACCACGGAGGCGGTGGTTATGGAGGAGGAGGTGGATTTGGCGGAGGCTACGGAGGTGGAGGAGGTGGCCACGGTAGCGACCACGGAAGTGCAATAACAATTATAAATCACGGTGGCAGTGCCGGAGGTTACGGCGGAGGCCACGGCGGCGGCGGTGGATACGGTGGAGGAGGAGGCGGTGGATATGGAGGTGGACATGACGATCACCACGGAGGTGGTGGCGGAGGATACGGCGGAGGCGGAGGATTTGGAGGAGGAGGTGGTTTCGGAGGTGGACATGACGATCACCACGGAGGTGGTGGCGGGGGATACGGCGGAGGTGGTGGATTTGGAGGAGGCGGAGGATTTGGAGGTGGACATGACGATCACCACGGAGGTGGTGGTGGAGGATACGGCGGAGGTGGAGGATTTGGAGGAGGAGGAGGATTTGGAGGTGGACATGACGATCACCACGGAGGTGGTGGCGGTGGATACGGAGGTGGTGGAGGATTCGGCGGAGGAGGTGGATTCGGAGGAGGTCATGACGATCACCACGGAGGTGGTGGCGGAGGATACGGCGGAGGCGGAGGATTTGGAGGAGGCGGTGGATACGGAGGAGGACATGATGATCACCACGGAGGTGGTGGCGGTGGATACGGCGGCGGAGGAGGATTCGGCGGAGGTGGTGGTTTTGGAGGTGGTCATGACGATCACCATGGAGGTGGCGGAGGTGGCTACGGAGGAGGCGGTGGTTTCGGAGGTGGTCACGGAGGAGGACTAGGAGGTGGTCATCTCGGAGGATTTGGAGGTGGCGGCGGATTAGGAGGTGGATATGGCGGAGGACATGATGATCACCACGGAGGTGGAGGTGGTGGATACGGCGGCGGTGGAGGATTCGGCGGAGGAGGTGGTTTCGGAGGTGGTCATGATGATCACCACGGAGGTGGCGGCGGTGGATACGGAGGAGGCGGTGGTCACGGAGGAGGAATAGGAGGTGGTCATGGCGGAGGATTTGGAGGTGGTTTCGGAGGAGGTCATGGAGGTGGATACGGTGGCGGAGGTGGCCATGATCATCACCATTAGCATTTAGCTCTTCATGCCAGTATTACCATGTAAAAATTCAGACGTCGTACTACATTGTACCTTCCATAGTCATTTTTGTGATTCCATTGTTTGTTGTATATATTGTAAAATTTGTTGTTATATAATAAATAAAATAATTTAAGATGTTGCATTTTATTCATAATTATCTTTCTTATAAGAATTAAATCAAATTATGTTCATCAATAGTAATTTGCATACTACATCATAATATATCTTAAAAAACTCAGTGCATCTGTTTCGTACATAAAAACAACTACAATTTGTGTACGAGTAATATATTATTGCAAATTGCAAAATTCGTGCAATTAATTTTTGGGAATATCAAACTGCAAGGCCACAAGCACATAAGTTAAAATATTAGCAGATATCTGAAAAAAATGATTTTCTTTATTATTTGAACGAAATCTATCCAAAACCTCCCCTTACCGGTCCTGCAATGCCTAAATCAATGTTGAAAACTCCACTCGCAGTTGTGGCGCGATGTTGTTCCAATTTCTCAATAAATATTCTGATCTGTTGATGTTCTTCCGGACTAGAGATTCTGGTCGAGTATTCCAATAAGAAGTTGGTTAAACCATGCACCTACAAAGAGAAGCAAATATAATTTCCTTTCATTTCAAGAAAATAGCCAACTTACCATATTCTTAAGTTCTTGTGCACTTTTCATGAACAAAAATAATCCAATGGTGTGCGCAATCACAAATACCCAGTTTAAGCAATTGATGGTACTGGCAAATGGTGTGGAGAAAGTATACGAAGTGTATATGATAACTTCGTACCAATGGACAATCAAAACCGTTAGTTCCACAATTGTATGAAACAACAGTTGAGGATTTAAACAATCGTTGATATCGTACATTGCTAGACTAACATCTTCGTGCAAACCTCTTAAATATTCTATCAGTTCGGGCTGACTCAGCACCAACATCTTTCCAAAACATTTGTGTTCTTGTTTACAAACCTCGTACTTAATTAGTCCAATGAAATCACGCCGATTGTTAGTTTCGTCGATGTCGTTAAGAGGGTGCACGGGAGTAAACTTAATTGCATCAATTATTAGTTTTTCAAAACATCCCAAGATTGCAATGAAGGTAGAGCATCCCGAGAAAAATAATAAATAAAAGACAAACGGAATAGTTTGAATCCCTGTGTTGAAAAAGATGCTGAAGCTGAAATCCGTTGTGTAACTTTCGGAATAATGCAAATATATTAAAACAGCATATTCCACAAAAATTTCTCCAACAAAGAGTATCAGATATCCAAACTCGACCTTGCGAAGGGCGGTGAGAGACGACTGGCATGCCAGTCCTGCCTCTGTAAGTATCGGAACCAATTTATTATAAGTTTTCACAAATCGTGGGAAACGTGCTGCATTTAAAATTGTCAAAAATGCCACAAAAATCAAGTACATTATGTCATTGATGTCGGTCAAAAGCTCCGGTAAGGGTTTGCTCTTATTGAAGGTCAATAAATTTGTAGAAAAGAACAATTGAACAGCGTAAATAACAAAAAGAACGCCTGAGTATCCTAGCCAGGCGTAAGAAACTTTGTAAGTGCATTGTCCGTTTTCGTGACCCCATGTTACGGGAAAAAATCCAAACAGTTTGCAAGTTATTAATATCGGAGATACAGAATTGCAAAAACAACGTCTTTCTTCATTATTTATTGACTCCATGGTGTCGTCGCCTTTTGAAGCCTTTTTAACCGAACCTTTTTTGTGACTATTTACATGTATTGTTGCAACTTGAGGATGAAACTCCATGACCATGTAGTATAATGTTAACAATTTAAACTTTAGTTAGTGTTTTGCCCAAGAGGCGTGAAACTGAAGTGCCACTAAAACATAGGTCACTACTGTCCCCGATATCTGGAAGTATAAATACATAAATTAGAAATAAAACAAACTTAACGATGAGAGTTACAATAAATATTTAAATAGAATATTGAATAAATTATAATTAATGCTAGAATCGATAAAGGGGTGCAATCGAAAGCAAAAAAACTTAAAGTATCGTTCAAATAGATACTGTTGTACAATTGTAGTTATTTGTAAAGAAATTAAACCTTGACTTGAGCGTTCACGAGGTATTACAGTCAACTCTCCTGTAACGCGGATAATTATTCGTACCCCATTACTTGAAAATCGCATTATAGGAATCCCGGAATTAATATCACAAATCACGTTAATTCGTACTGCCTTTTATGGAAACTAATATACTGTCGTATTAGTAAGGCAATTAGGGTTGGTATTCTAGCCCAACGACATGTCAATTGACGAAAAATTTATAGTATTCAAGAACAAAATCGATGTATTTATAAATTTATTCATCAATATGATGAATTTTGTTCATCGGTGTAAAAATGATGAATTTTTCAACAATATGATATACCATTTTTTTCAGTGTATCAGCTGATTATTTAATTAAAACACAATGTACTTTTAACTTTGTACTTTTTGTTTTTCGTTGTAATCTTATTGTACCTAACCCTAACGTAGAAATACCTAAAAGCTAGATTTTAAAATTTAATTGCCTAAAATCAACGATTTTAGAATTATGAATTAAATTAATTAAAAAATTATTGAAAAGAATTTAGATTTATACCTAGAATAGTGTGTAAATGTGTGAACATTTTGTTTATATAAGATATAGTATTCAAAAGAAAAAAAGAAAATTTTTCAAAAATTTTTTATTTAATTTAATTCATAATTCAAAAATCATTGATTTTAGGCAATTAAATTTTCAAATCTAGCATTTAGGTATTTTTACGTCAGTCTAGGACATTTCGCCGTCGCCGTTTCGCCGTCGTCGTTTCGACATTTTTTTACTTTAATCTATAACTCAAAAGTTATAAAAAAAAAACTAAAATTAGAAATTAGAAAAGCAGAAATAAAAAAACCCTCAAGGGTTTGAATTTAGAAAAAAAAATTCCTTAAATATTTTTCTTAGAAAAGTATGACACTCTGTATATACGCTATAGAATCAATCAATTAAAAAAATATTGATTGGGAATGTTAAAGTATAGTAACAAAGTGAAGGAACAGTACGGTAGTATATAAAAGAAAAGCGGGAAGTAACTAATTTTGAATAATTATTTAAACTCGACAATTAGCGGAATCCCTCCGTGGTATTGCTCACAGTTACCAAATGGGCATTAAGTACTTCTTTTTTTAGGTTATATTTTTTATATTTAATTTGTATCCTTATTAATTTTTTTATTTAATTTTATATTTAATTTAATAAAACTTTAATTGTAACTTTTGATTTATATTTTTTAATTAACGACGGCGAAATGGGCAAAGGCGAAATGGGCGATGGCGAAACGGCCACGGCGAAATGGACACGGCGAAACGTCCCATTGCGAAATCTAACGGTTCACAACTTAAGTACAGTATGTATTTTAAAAAAATAACCCATTTTGTTTGAAAATCTAAAATACTAAAGAAAATAAAATGAAAATATACAAAGTAAAGAAATAAATCAAAAAAAATTATCAAAATTTATTTTTATTCCGGTTTAACTTTCAATCTAAATTTAAAATTTTGTGAATTTACTCAAATATTGTCGAGTTACAAAATTATCCTTTTGTAAAATTTTTGAAAATTTTAAAATTTTTTGATAATTTAAAATTTTTTGATTTTTATGGAAAAGAATTTTTTAAGATTGAATTTAATTTTGTAAATAGGTATCCAAATTTGTAATTTAAAATTATTTGTATTTAGAATTTGTTTGTAAATAATGTAAAAATTTTGAATTTGGAGCTCTTTTCGTGCTGACAATGTTGGATTGGTACGAAATGAAATGAGCCTGTCCGTGGAAGCGAGTAGACGCTTCGTGGGAAGGTCCAGTAAGAATGACAATTGACAATGACAAAACACAAAGTGGTCACTTTACTCCCACGTTTGCGAGAGTAAAGTAATACTTTTATTTGGCATGCAATATTGTGCGCTATTGATCTAAAATTTTGCATATCGCTTCCTTCGACAAATCGTTGAACGGTTAGAGCAAGGGAGATGCATTTTTTGCTCGGTTTTTTTTATATATTGCTCCGTTTTCGAGTTAATATAACAAATTCTAAATCTCAAATTTAGTTATTAATCAATGAAATTTATCATTTGCATCAAAATTGTTAAACTATCAAAACTGAAAAGAGTCCAGGCCCCGATGGTGTCCATCCTATGCTGGTGAGATTATGTAAAGATTCACTTTGTCTTCTGCTCTTAAGGGGTTACGTCCACCTGGAGATTTTAAAAAATCGATTTTTTAAAAATCATATTTTCTTGAATTATACAATGTCAGAAATATCTCCTGAAGGTTTTAAGATAATCTGATTTTTTATAAAGAAAATATACGGCTTTAAGTACATGTAAGTGTAGCATTAACTAATATTTCTCTCTTCTACCTGCCTATAATGGTTTAGATAATCTATTTTATTACACTAAAGTAATAAGGTCTTATTGTAATTACGGAAAGTTACGTAAAATACAATTTTAAAAATAAATTCAAAGAATTTTAAACCTTTTATTATTTTTTATTTTTTAAAATTTTTATTAATTTTAAAAAGGATCAGGAGCTTTATTACAGATCTTATAAGGTATAGAAGTAAGTAGTGGTGCCAATACCCACCAACATGTCGAACGAAAAGACACTGAAGGCATACAGGTAGCAGAACAACGCGTACAAGAGAGCATCCGAGACGAAAGAATGCATCGTCGGCTAATTCAAATTGATTTTTCCGCTGCGACAATTTGAAAAAAAGATACAGTATATCGGTCCAGAATAGATGCCTATGTGTAAATTATAAAATTATCTTTTTACTTTAGTGTAAACTGTCCTATGAGGTGCCCATCTTCAAGCAAGGTAACAGGTCTGATGTAACGAATTATCGACCCATTTCGATTCAATCGGTTATACCAAAAATATTTGAAGGCCTTGTGCGGGACATTATCTCTTCTGAGCTTTCAAGTCTGATTGTTTCCGAACAACATGAATTTTTACAGGGCAAATCTTCGGTGACTAATCTAATGTTGTATGAGGACTATATCCTGAAGTGTACAGAGAGCCGTCTACAAGTTGACTCAGTTTATACCGATTTCTCAAAAGCATTTGATAAGGTGAACCATTCGATTTTATTTTCTAAATTGGAAGCTCTGGGTATTCGTGGTTCTTTATTGACCTGACTTATAGGCTACGTCTCTGGTAGAGTGTAGCTTGTTAAATTTAAGATGCAGATTTCTCAGCCAATAGAGGTGACCTCTGGAGTTCCCCAAGAGTCTCATTTGGGTCCCTTGCTATTTCTGCTATTGATTAATGATATTGGAGAGGCTATTTGCGAGAATGTTTGTTATTTGATTTTTGCCGATGATTTTAAAATTTATTCTGCAATCAAGTCCAAAAGTGACCAGGATTAAAAGAGCTTTAGATGGGCTTAGTAGTTGGTGCACTTATAACCTACTTTTTCTTAATGTCCAGAAGTGCTGTGTAATGAGGTTTTGTCGAATTAACACGCCTGTTCTTTCGTTGTACACATTGAATGGTGACGTGCTAAGGGCTGTAGAGACAGTAAAAGATTTGGGCATAGTTTTTGATCAGACCTTGTCCTTTAAAGATCATTTGGACTACATTTGGAAGAAGTCGACAAGAATGTTGGGATTTATATATAGAAATACGCTAGACTTTAAGAACAGCTACACGTTGAAGATTTTATATGTGTCTCTAGTAAGATCATTAGTGGTGTAAGATCATAAGTTCTTCACGTTTTAAACTAGCAGGTTAACCTATTTAGACTTTTAGAAGGTTATTAGCTTTGTAGGTTAGCCGAACAACTGCTGATTCTAAGGAACTCGGTTCGAATTCGGAGACAGTTTATAACTTTTATATGACCCTCTCCGTGCTTCCGAGGGCATGTAAATTGATAATTGCGGCCATCAACTATTAAAAACCAGGTTGCAGACATTCCCCAAACCGGATTAAACAACCGTGGGGTCTAAACACCAAAAACCTTTCTCTCTGAGAAAGAGGCTGATTGTCCTGCAATGGACAGAAGAGGTTGAAAAGAGAAAGAGAAGAGTGTGGTGTAAAGCATAAATCGATGGGATACGAAGCGGTAAAACCGAGGATCAAAGCCTGGTCGCGCCGACTACACTACACTGCTGTAATCTAAAGCCTTTTTTCGATCTATAAGCTTATAGGGAAAGCAACGGAAAACCACCCCATAAATAAAAAAAAAATGCCGATGTTCGGGGGACCGAGCATGGTGCATATAAGAAAAAGACTATTTTTTGTGGGATTACATAAAATCAGTCGTTTATGCCAATAACCAACGACAATTTTAGCCTTGGAAAACAACATCACACGTGTTATCAGTGAGCAGCCACCCGATATGTTCGAAAAAGTGGTTCAAAATTGGACCTGTCACATGTAAATTGCAAGCATTTGATTGCTCAACACAACAGATCTAAAAGAATACGAGACTATCGGTATGCGTAAAGCCTACATGGCACCGGCCGACTAGGAAGCCAGTAACTGTTGTTCAAATCTTAGTGACGTCGAATACAGTGCAGTGATCTAAAGTCCAAAATAGATATGTGAGCTATGGCAACGGTAACGGGAAACTACCTCATTAATTAAAATTCTCTAGTACATTATCTTGGCTTCAGACAAGCGTTCGCCTACGCACTGCATAGTGTATATTATATAACACTTCAAAAAAAAAATTACGAGTTTATGAAGGCAGGAATCCTGTTTTAAACCAAAATTAGGCTGTAATTAACGAAATCTAATTTAAAATAAAATTATTCTACGCTGTTTATTTATTGTTGTTATCCTTGATCGGAACTAGATCATTAAAGTAAGTGAGATTAAAGTTTTTATGTCAGTTACACATACCGTCACCAGAATGGAGTTAATTCTCGTTCACTTCGAGGAAGCAGATGTATTTCGAAAGAAAAATTATTAAAACTTTTACAGCATATTTTCTTATATTATCTATAAAAACCTGCGGACCCGGTTAACGTCCTAGTCCCCTCTAACGGTTATGTCATTATTAGATTTAAATGTGATTTAAAAAATTTAACGATAATAATAACACAATGTTACAAAATTTTACTTTTTTCAGCTTCAAGAATGGGCGGGGGTGATTCTAATAAAATTTACCACGTCAGGTTTTTTTGAAATTGTATAGGTAAAAGGGTCAAAAAAGGCTATTTTAACCATTTTTAGGATTTGTTTCAGGAAATCTAATTGACTTAAAAATAGTATATCTTCACTTTAAAAAATCGTAGAACAATTTTGAAAAATGGATATTAAAGCTAAGTAGTATAGTACTATGCAATGCACTTGTGGAAAATTGAAACAAAAAACTGAGGTTCCCTGAAAAAAATCATAAAAATGGTTAAAATAGCCATTTTTTTACCATTTAAGCTACAATTTTAAAAAAATCTGACGTGGTGGAGCAATGTTAAAGTCAGTTTCGTTTTCAGCGCAAACAAATCTATTAAAATCACCCCCGCCCATTCTTGAAGCTGTACCATGTAACATTGTGTAATTGAGAAGATTATTATCGCTAATGAGTAGAAGTGCAAACAAAATTAAAACTTTTTGGCGATCTTACTGCAAAATCAGCCAAAAAATAATAATTTTGAAATCAAACAATAATTTTGTTACACTTACCGACGCCAATAGACGCGTTCCAACAGTAAAAATATCAGAAGCTCTCAATACAGGTTTTTGTATTCTCAATGTAGTAATTAGCATTTCCACCTATGTACACAGAAATATGGTTGTTACAAACTAAATTACAATATTTAACATAAAAAAGCACCATACCTGCGCCGCTTCTGCTGTACTTAATTTACTAATTGGATACTTGAACAAAAACGATAAAACATCTTCGCTCTGAAAGTAAAACAGTAATGAATACATCGATGATTGAATTGAAACGAACTTAATTAATTATTTGTCAAATGAAACATTTCAGTTTTTAATAAATTACGTCGTAAAGAGAATTTAATTAATTTTTTTATCAAAACATGTTATTTTTTTATTGACTACATAGGGTTCATCATACTCAGCCATCATTTTATTTTTGTTTACAATAGATACTTTCTTTTTGTTGTAATAAATTTATTTTGCATTTTTTATAAAAATGTAACTATATAGTTTTGTTCTGTTATGCTTTCACTTCTTTAAGAAGAATAATATATTAATTAATTTAAGCTTCCTACTTCCTTTCAATGACGTTCATCTTCATCATTGTGTAAAATTTATAATAATGTACCGGGTGTTTATTTGAAAACTTTCGACAATAAATATCTCGAAAGGAAAAAACCAGAAGAAAGAATGTTCCTGCAAGAATTCTATAATTTTTGCGGTAATTTCAAGGCTAATTTCGTTTCTTTTAAATAATATTAGCTTATATTTTTCATAAAATTCAGATTCAACGTTGAAAAAAAACAACTTTTGTTTGAAAAAAACTTAGGTATATCTGGTTCAAGCGTTTCAAATGCTGCTTGAAAAAAAATCTCAAAAACCAATAACATTCCTATAAAAAAAAGCTTTGGCAGAAACACATAATATTTCCAATAATTTTTTCTAATATTTTACTTGATTTAATTGGTGCAAATATTATAAATATTTTTCGATCCCTGATACCATTCCTGCTTATTTTTATTTAAAATAACCTCTATTCGAATATAACTTCGGTTTCCTCCACTTCGCCACGATTTTCCGAAGATGCCCTCTCCCCCATCTATTTTGATTGCTTTTCGATAATTTGGATGGATGTACCTAAACAATTCTTTCAATGTTTTCATTTTTTGCAGTAGGCCAGAGAGGTGAAAAGTTAATATTTGAAGTAAGAAAGTTGATTTGAGTGAGGATTTGTTCAATCGAAGATCAATTTTTCGTTTTTTACTTACTATCCTCTTTAATCCTCTCCCAAACATCGCCAAATAATAAAAATATATTGCAACAATTCGTAAGGGGCCTCCTATTTTCACCATTTTTCAACAATAGTTTTATTTGAATTTGATTTGTAGGGGTGAAAGGATAATTTTAGTTTTGGTGTTTTGGAGGAGGATAAAGGAAGCTGTAAGCTGGAACAGCGTCGTAACTACGATACTGCCAATATGCCCCGGCCATAGGCGCCTTTTGAATGAAATGCGGCAAATTTAAAAAAATCAAATTTAAAATATTGTATTAAATATAGGCGCCAGAGGCGCTATTTGAATAAAGGTGCCGTTTAAATAAAGACGCCGAAATTCAAATGTTCAAATTAAAAATAGGCAATGATTAAATGAAGGCGGCTAATTTACATTTTTTTGTTGGCAAAACTATTTAGGTCCGCTTTTACAATAGTCGGTTAAGTATTACTTATCCGGGGTGTAACATTATACGGATGTTGCTTGGTTAATTGTTTATTGTGTTTATCGCTAATTGGTAAATTGCTATAGGTTAGTTATACTTATACTTAACTGACTATTGTAAAAGCGGGCCTTAATCAGTTTTCTTAAATTTAATAAATTTTAACTGAGAGTTAAAAAATTCGCCATTTTGCACCAAATCCAAAAAAAATTCCCTCATTTCCCTCATTTGGAGGACGAACAAACCCCGCCCCCACCCTTTCCGTTAAGGCCCATTTTTTGTAGTTGGCCGTAGGCACCAAAACTTCTAGTTACGGCACTGAGCTGGAATATGTAGAAAATATGTGAAAAAATTCAGCAAAAAAACGGAAAAATCGATCATTTTTATTGATTTTCTTTTAATCTTCTCACAAATCAACTTTCTTACTACAAATATTAACTTTTCGCTTCTCTAGCCCACCATAATAAGAAATGTAAAGGCTAAAATAATCGTTTTTATCCCTAAAAATCATCGAAAAGTGATAAAAATAGATGGGGAGGGGGGGTCATACTCGGATTCGGGTCTAAAACTAAAGACATTCCTAAGGTCAATACACTTTTACTAAGATACTCTACCTCGTCTGGGAGATCCCACCTCGACTGGGTAGATCGAAATATTAGATAAAATAACTATTTAAATCAATAGCAATAAATTTTGCTTCAAAATGGTTTTGCGGCAAACCGGCTGCGGCGAAACGGCCTCGAAGAAATTGTTTACATAAGAATCGTCAAGAATGGTGTCAAAACCAATTCTCATACCGACCAATGCAATTTATTTCTTTGTCGCTCAATCAATTTTTATAGTTTTTTTCACATTGTAATAATTTTAAGATAAAATAAAACTAATTCATCGCCTGATGATACCATAGTATGGTGAAAACGTTTGCGAATTTATACTTACAGTGTATTTTACATGTGTTAACTTAAAAATATTTTAGTTCTGAAAAGAGTTTAGTGCATTTTTTGGGTTTTCTAAAATATGGATATGATAAAATTTGATTCCAAATTGTTCCCTCTTGTTATAGTCTTTTGAACAACACACGGTCTATTGATGGTCTAATAGACCGAAACATGTTTTCAAGGTATTTAATGTATTAGTTTTGTGACTAATTTTAATTTTAGTAAAAGTGTGACTACAACATTTGTTTTATTTATTTATTAATAAATCTGTGGTCACATGCTAGAAGGGAATAAGTCCACTTACCCTATGATCAAAAAGTACCCGAAATTTCTCAATTAAACAAACCGCGTGTGACGTTTTCCGAATTTAGAATAATTTATTATTAGTACTAGTATATAAGTATATTTTATCGTTCATAATATATGTGACAAATGCATTATGTCATGGGAACAAAATGGATTCGAACAACTTAAAATAATATATAAGTTTACACGCCCCATTAAATTTTAGGATTTAGGGTGTAAGTTTAAGATTTAATATAAGAATGTAAAAATGTAAAAACCAGTCAGTTATAATTGTGCTCTAGCATCGACACTTTATAATTCAATAAACTCAAAATTTAAATTGTGTTATAATTTTATTTGAAAAACCCTTTCTAAACATAACTCGCGCTTGAAATATTGCCAAAATAATTTTTTTTCTATGTTAGTACCTCTGTCACTTGTTTACATGCTAATTTTGAAAGCAATCTGTCGGATAGTTTATGCCCAATAGTTTTGTAAGCAAGTCCTTGTTTTGTGTGTTCTGCGAATTTTGCTATGCCGAATTTAGTTTTTTGACATTTTTACGCGATTATCTGACCAAAAACAATGTTACCACTTCGTGGAAAGCGTTTTGAGACAATTGATAAAGGAGAATTCGCAGAAGGAGCTCAAAGCGATTCCAAAATTGGCATATGAAAAGTGTTTCAAAGTTTGGAAAAAGCGTTTTTGGCATGCATATGTGTATTGCTTGCGATGGAGATTACTTTGAAGGGAATAAAATAAATATCGATGAATAACTGAAACATTTTCGTTTTATTGAGAAATTCCGGGTACTTTTTGATCATAGTAGTATGCCCAAATTCATTTGTTTGTAGAATTAGATTCATAATAACAGGTGTCAACTTCAGATATAAAGAGAAAAATCTATATCAATAAATAATTGAAAATTTAAGAATTTTTTAAATCAATCATAAAATACAGTAATTTTTTATTTTATTTTTTTTACTTCTGCTATATGGGAATTTATGTTATATTTGTGAGATAGCAATTAAATTTTCAAAATAAAAGTTTAGTAGTTATAAGCTAGTAGCTTTTAAAGTTAAAATTTCAAAAAAAGGTTTTTGTGCCTCCTGTAAAGTTGGTTATTTGTACTTATACCCTTTTAGCATGTGACCACAGAAATATACAAGTATTTTTCGAGTACAGGTCTGAGTCATTGCTTAGCACGGAGCCCAAAGTCAGATCTGTACTCAGAAAATACTCGGATAGTATTCCATTATTCGAGTCCAGCCTTCCAAGGGGAATATTAATTATTCACCCAAATATACCTAATTATTTGTGCACTTTTTATCATATATTTTGAACTAAGTACATATTATATTTGAATATAATATGTTTAAGAACAGATTTAATATATTATTTTGTTTATTACAAGTAAACATAGCGTGAATTGTGATTCCATGATGTACCTACCATATTTTTTCTTTGATTATTTGTGATTTAGGAACGCCACCACGTGGAAAAATATTAAGTTAATCTAAAAGTATAGTTGGTACAGAGAGTTTTGTTTTTAAACCAAACGTTTGCATTCTTTTGGTATTTAATTTGTGAATTATCATTCTACCGCGGTTTTGCGGTAAAATAATTCAAAATCAAACTAAAAAAAAATGAATTGTTGTTGATATTTGGTAGCGTTATGAGCGCCAGCAACGGTAAGGTAAATGACAAATATTTTACAATATATTTAGGCGCCATTTACTTAATCTGCACCCGGCGCCGGCGCTGAAATAGCTTGATCCGGCCCCTTTAATATTTTAATCAAAGCTAAATAACTCCAAACATTAATCTCATAGCAGAGCATTAACTAAGAATCGTACTATGAGGATACCACCCCCAGTTCTCCTCCACACGTCGAACCCCGTTCCCAATAAACCCTGTACGCAAAGGGGGTTATTTATTAATATTCTAGCCATCTGTATACATATTATGTAAGTTTCAACCTCTCTCCGTTTCTCTCCTCTCTCACTAGCCAATTCTTCGAGCCCACCCACAGTGTGGATGTATGCCACAGCTCGTCAAAATAAAGAATGAGCATGGGTCATTTACATAGTTAACAATAATATTTCTACAAAAATTTAAATTATGCAAGAAAAACGCCCAAGTAGGGAAGATGCAGATTTAGAATCGAACAATTAACTTTTTTTATTTAAATAAATCCCTCCAAATCGAATTTTTTATTAAAATTGATATCAAACGTTTAAGCTTCGTTTGAGTCTCAATGAGCTGCCATTTTGGTCGTTTAAGCCTCATCCGTCGCCAAGCTATTCGCAAGAATTTGGCAGGGGAGAAGGCTGTAAACATGATAACTCTCCCAAGCCGAATTTGTGTCAAGCGTTAGAGCTTCGTTTGAACTTCAATGAGCTTTCATTTCCCTAGTTTGATCCTCAACAGTCGTGGATTCGCAAAATCTTTGGGGGGGGGGCTGTAGACATGTTTTTCTATTTGACGTAATTTTGGTGTCAATCTACATACCTTCTTTGAGTTTTTCAATGAGCTTCTATATTCATCATTATAATTAAATTGTTTACTAAACTATTTATGGTGTTTTAAATTTTTTTTATCTCCGAGTAAGTTGCACTTGAAAACCTTTAATTTAACCTATAAACCTATATATATATATTATATATAGTATAATATACTATATTGTCGTGTTTCAAAATGTAAAATTAGGATATTCTTGAACTATTTTATTTATTTTGAAATAAATTTGTTTATTTTTGTTAATTTTTAATACTTAACTTTGATTTTGTAAATAATTATTTTGAATTTCGCAATTATGCGCGAAATTCTAAAAGCTGGCTCAATAGAGTAGTCAACATAGTGCTAGAATATCATAGTGTTGGTCGAAGGTTTGATCCTCGATCGAGTATGAAATTTATAAAAATGTATTGATTGAATAATTAGTTGTAGAAGGGGCTTTTTGCCGATGTGCGTATCGAGGGCGAACGTGTTCCGCTACGCTCTCGAGATTTTTGAGTATTTTTCAAGTTTTTGGAATAGTTTTGTAATTTATTGAATTGATATTTAAACGAAGAAATTTATTGCGGTGAGCATTTTGAATAATTTTTGTTTCTACGATTTTTCCAACGTTGATGAGAATTTGGTTGTTGATTGATTGGATTGAATCATGGTTAATAAATTTGGATGTTAATTAATTTGGATATTGATAGTATTTTGACTTTGAATGTTGGAGATTATAATTATTATCAATTTGGAAAGTCAACATTTTGTTCAAAGGAGCGTGTGTTAAAGCGATAGTGTGGTCTGAATTTGAAATCTATTTTTCCATTTATAGAAAATTAAAAATTTCGATTTACGACGAGGTGCGTAGGGGTGGTTTTGTGAAAAATTTATTTTTTTCATAAAATATCACTACAACTAAATTGGCGCCCAACGTGGGGCTATAAATCGCAGAAAAATCTTTAAATTGGCAGTAAAATTTTTAAATTGACATAGAAAACGTTTAAAATTGACTCGAAAATTTTTGAATTGGCTCGAAATATTGAAAATGGCATTAAATCGCTCGAAAATAGCATTGTAAATTGGAAAAATGGAAGGACGAAGTAAAAGAAAGACGGAGGATGATCGATTTGATTGGTTGCTTAGTGCTATACGTGAGGAATTACAAGAGCAAACAAAACAGATTAATAATGCATTTATACAGCAAACAAAAATTTTGAAAGAAGATATCGGTAATTTGACAGAAGAAATGAATCAGAATTTTCAAAGCTTGGGTGAGGAATTGAAAAAAACAAATCATGTTGGTAAAACTTTAAATTTGGAAAATGAAGATTTAGTAATTGGAAATAAAATGGAAAATTTGGTTATTTTGAAAAATTTAAGTTTGGAAGAAGAAAATTTTGGTATTATTTTGGAAAACAAAGATTTGGATTATGAAGACGAAAATGAAAGTTTTGAAAATTTAAACAATGAAAAATTAAATGATTTGGAGGAGAATAATTTTAAATTTAAAAATAAAAACTTACCTGAAATCTTTACAAATGAAAATAAAATTTTGGAAATGGACATTGGAAGTGGGGATTTGAATTATGGAATGGAAATAGAAATTGGTTCCGGAATTGAAGATGACTTGAAGATGGAAGGATGGGAGGACCCAAGGAAGTGGAAATTTAAAATTTTTATTTTAGTTAAGTTTTATGGAAGGAAGCATCCGTTTTCGCCAAGGATTGTCGTATGGAAGTCCATTAGATGGAAGAGAATGCAGAAACCAGAAACACGACTTGAGAAAATTTTTTTATCACCTTTTTTATCTCGACGGTGACCAAAAAAATCGGAGGATTTTTTATTTATTATTTAATTATTTTATTTATTTTAAAATGAATTTGTTTGCTTTTCTTAATTTTTAATATTTCAGTTTAATTTTTTAAATAATTTTTGAATTTTCGCAATTATGTGTAAATTTTTAAAGGTTGGTAAGATTTTTGGAAGAGTGGGGGCTTTTTGCCGGCTTAGTTTTTGAGAGCGGACGCGTTCCGTTGCTCTCTTATAAAATTTGAGATTTTTGAACAGTTTTTGATATTTTTATGATATTATTTGAATTTGTGAGATTTGATTTGTTGATTCAACAAATAAAGAGATTATTTTGGTGAGAATTTTTGATGATTTTGATTCTTGAATTATTTTATTAAAGTTGATAATAATTTGGATATCAATAATTGGATTTTGATAGTTTGGATGTTAATTGATTAAATTAAAATTTGGATGTTGCAAGAATTGGTTTTTGGAAAAATTGGAATTATAAAAATTGTAAAGGCGTAGAAGATTTGGATACGCGTGTCGCACCTGGGTGATAACGTACTCGCAATCACCGTTCCATTTACAAAACGAAAATTTTATTCTAAAATCATTTGTAATTGAATTTGAATTGGAAAAATTATTTTATGGGTTGATTTTTGGTTTTTAAAAATAAATTCGTGCTGTTCGGGGCACACAGGAACCGACTATCTGAGCGTCTCATGTTTACCGACAATTTTGAGCTAGTTTGGCAAACTTTTAGGATTGTGAAGGATAGGTAAATTTTTTATACAAAATCCCACAACAATATACTATATAAACAAATAGCACAAAAAATCTCTAATTTAATCTGAACATTAAAATATCAATAACACCAATTTTTTTTTGTTACAACCCTCCAACTTAACGATTTTTGACAATCAACAAAATTTACATATTTAAGAGTTATGAAATAATGTAAAAGGTATTCTGTGTAGTTTTGAATCTGAAATTGTTTCTAGATGACTCTGTGGTAGTTGTAAACTTTACCATTCGAATGTTAATTTATACAATTTGTAAAACTGCTGTAACTTAATCTTTAGTCTCTATCACAAAACAACTAATTAATTATTATTAGGGCAGTTTGGTCTGGTCCGCAAAGGAATAGCGTGATTACAAGTGTCTGCGTGAGTGGACATTTAGTCAATTTAAAGTTCAGTTTAGCGATTACTAATATTAAAAAAAAACAAATAAAATAGCAGTGCAAAATTTTCGAAAAATTCAGCCAGATGAAAATTAAAATTTGACGATAAAAATGTTGTTAGTTTCATTGTTTAAAATGAATAATTTGTATAAACAGAATTCAATAAATGCTTATAATTTTTGTAAAACTTAAATGTACGTACCAAAAATTTATATTGTCACTATAATTTTAAAACGAAATAAAAATATATAATACAACCTTAGTATCGGAAAACCCAAAGTTGATTGAGGTAAACTTATTTTGTATAAAAATACAACGAGAAATAATGGAAATGATTACGATCATAACATGAAATACATTATTTGTTAAGTCTTAATAGAAATTCTGTTAATAATTTAGTATTTGTATTAACCTATGTTAACGGACAAATTACCACTCATTATAAAAACGTCCGATAAGCATCAAAATTTTGTCTAATTTATACAAATTTATCGTCTGATCATTTTTAGTGATCTACTGGCAAAAGTCCTTCAGATTCTATTAGTTTGAGTCAATAGGCATTATATTAAATGGTTTGAAAAACCTTTATAATAGAAAACATCTTAATTTGGAAATGGCATGGTAAATTACTACAAAGTATGTTCATAACAGCATATACATGCCCCCCCCCTCTCGTCGCAGAAATCGAATATTAGATAAATTGATATCAAATATTAAAGTATTTTATGAACAGGAATAAGCTATCATATAAGCATTGTTCAAACCTCAACCGTCGCGAAGTGGCGTAGGTATTTGCAAAAACATTTTGAAGTGGTGGAACGGCATGCACAAAAGAGATGCTCGTCTGCTCAACAGCTTAATACCTCAATTTTAGATATAACACTGCTTATTCGCCTCACAAATGCAAAAATTACTTGTAAAAAATTGACTCGATTTAAATGCAAGTACAATAATATACTATTTATTTGCAACCTTAAATTGTTATCAGGTGAAACATTGTGTTATTGTGTTATATCTCATTGTGTTATAACAAATGTTGAAAAAGATAATTATTGACACCTCGCTAAATGAACCTTTCTTAATTCGACTCGATTAACGCCTGATGATCAAAACTAGTACTAATGTTTTATTCATGATCATCCATTGATTATTAATTATCAACAAAGTGATGTGATATTTTTTATCAAATTTATTTATATTTTTATTTTCTCTAACTGAATTAAACTCATTGAATCAACAGGGTGTTCCAAAACTCAACGTCATCCTATGATGGACTAATGGCCAGCTCATTACCGACCAAAATAAAAAAATATGACCTTAGTAAAAAATAGTTAGTTTGCGCAATATTAACATTTTAATGAATTTCGTGAAGATCGACACATTAAATCAGTTTTTCGAGTGCCACAGGTACGAAATAAGATTCTAATTTTGGACATACGAGTACAATCCTGAATAGCCTAAATAAACACTTGTTAAATGTATTAAAGTAGCAGGTATTTATTTAAAACTAAACAAAGCACCAATAAAAAATAAATAAAAAAATTAAATGAGCTGGCCAATCCCATCAAGGGATGATGTTGAGTTTCGGGACGCCCTGTATGTAAGATTTTTTATATAAATTTTTGTAATATTATGATCCATTGAGAACTAATTGACACTAAGGTAGACTGTCATCAACCACCCCTAACGTTAATAAAAATATTAACAGTGATACTCATGTCAAAAACAACTTTTATGCAAGTGCAAAACATAGATTTCAACTTTAATTTCAACAAAATTGTTAGAAGGACTAACTAACAACTATGATTGATGTGGGCTATAAAAATCAGATCTCCGAAATTGATGCTCTGAACAGCAACATTTCCAAACGTCTAAATAAATATCTCTCAGATTCCTTCACTAAAAAAAAAGATTTGTCGTTCTAACAGAGCTATTACTAGCTATAGCCTCAACTGAGTTATTTTTGTTGCTGTAACAATTTTTATCCTGCCACAATAAATGTTTTGCTGCCAAAATAAAATTCTTTATCGGTTCAAAAAAAGATTAGTTAATTTAACAAATAATATTTTTATGGTGAATAAAAAAATTATGTTAGAACAGCAAATCTTTTTTCATACTGTTCTACCAAAACAGGACTAGCTTGCACTTTATAGACCAGTTTGTAAACTGTAAACATGTAAACGTACATAATGTGTATATATGGTACTGTCAATAATGGCAATTCGGCCATTAACGGCAATGGCCGCACAATGACCATGCATTTTGAGCGTTGTTGACATTTGAAATTTTATATGTGGTATATATGTCATCATTGTCCGGGTAATGACGTTAATACCTAATACAGGGTAAACAATGATGAAACCACTATTCTATAGATTCCATGTTCTATCACTCTTAGTGATAGCCGTCACACACGTTTCGTACTTCGCCGAGTTTGGGCTTCCCTGAAAAGGTCGGGCTTCTCAGTCGAGGAGGTTTAACTAGCAAGCGCTCCGGGCGCTCCGAACTGTTTTGGCTGGCGCATGGCCATTTATTTTTAATTTAATTAATTAATAATAATTAAATAATAATAAATAATCACGAATCGATCCTAAAATGGGTTTGCGTTTGTTTAAATTAAATAAAAATCCCTGTGCACTTATGAGGTCCTGAAATGGGTCGAGTTTCTATCATTTACACAGAAAAACGCGTGCACGACAAATAATTGTCCCGGGTTGAAATGTATCGCCATTTTGCTGTTTCTTATAGTATTTATTCTATAATATTGTCCAGTGGCGGAACTACCGAGGTGGTGTGGGTGCGACGCACGCGGGCCCCCGGCTAAAAGGGCCCCCAGTTGGGGATTGATATCCCGCTATAAGATCTGCCTTTGCCTGGCAATCTTAGAAAAGAGGAAATTTAGAATATTCCAGAAAATTTTAGGATAGCCAATAGCCAAGGAAACCTTAGAAACTTGAAAAAGAAAATAAAAGAATTAATCTATGAATTTTCCTAAGATTTCCTTGGGAAGAAAATAGTATTCTAAAGTTTTACTAAGATACCCTAAAATTTCTTTTGATTTTTTTTCACTTTCGTATATCACGATTTTTCCTTCGGTTCTCCAGTTAGTACAACTAAAGGGAAATCGACGAAAAAATTGTGTGTACTAGTGAAGGAAAATCTGAAGAAATTCTGGAAAATTCCAAGACATCTCAAGAAACAGATTCTTAGAAAAGTTTTAGAAATATTGAAAATCTCAAAAAATCCATAGAAATTTCAAGAAAATCTCAGGAAACTCGAGAAAATTTTAGTAAATAGAAAATCGAGAGATATGCAGAAAACTCGAGAAAAATTCAGAAAATTTTAAAGCCAATGAAATCTCAGAAAATGGAAAAATCAAAAAGGAATAGTCCATAATATTCTAGATTTCCTTAAATTTCCGCTGATTTCCTTTTAATTTTGCATATGACAATTTCTCTATCATTTTTCTACTTGGTAAAAAAGAGCGAAAAATTTGAAGAAATCCTGAAAAATTTTAAGAAATCCAAAAAATCTCATTAATTTTACAATCTTAGGAAATGTAGAAAATTAGAGGAAATAGAAAATTCTAAAAATCTTGGAAAAATTTCTAAAAAAAATTCTTAAAAATCTTAAGATTTTTAGAATTTTTGGAAATATTGCGACGAGGGGAATCACAGAAAATTCTAGGATATTTTAGGAAATCTACACAATGTTAGAAAAATCAAGGAAATCTCAGAAAATTGAAAAATAGAAAAACTCATCCTATATATTTTTGATAAGAATTAAGGTATAATTTTCAAATTTTAATAAAATTAAATAGAGGGGGGTTAGTTACTGGTCTTTATATCCGCTTTTATTTGGAAGGAATTCCTTGAAAATCACTGGAATTGCATGGAAATCTTCGGAATTCCGAGTTCTGTCCACAAAATTGTTTTTTTTTGTTTTTTATAAAAACAGGGCCCCCGTTAACAATTTAGCACACGGGTCCCTTACCTGCTTGTTACGCCACTGATATTGTCAAATCCATTTTAACCATTAACATCATTGACCTGCTCAAAACGTAAATATTACAATCAGATGAAAATATTATCATCATTGCCGACCGTTAATAGGCGCTTACGTGGATGGCCGGCCAATTTACGTTATTGACCGTAACATATACATATATGGTATGGCTGTCAGAAGACAACAATAACACCATGTCAACTGAATTTACTAAACATAATTCTACGATTACGAATTTTGCTTGTTTTTATTTGGTTTCAAGTTTAGACAGCAAATTACAGGTTGACACTATATTGTTGTGTTACCTAATCATTTTTGGAAGATTTCTTGATGATTTCTTGATGATTCTTGATGAATTTGTAAATTGATTTTTGAGGATTGAATTTTTATTTGATAATTTTTGAACTTTTGTAAATACTAGTGGATTTTGATTATTTTTGTTTGGATTTGATTTTAAAAATTTTGAATTATGTAAATATGGGATTTATTGTAATATTTGTAAATAATTAGTAAAGTTTTTAAATTTTGTGCGCTTTTCGTGCCGGTAATTCAGTGATTAAGTTTGTCAAGGTAACGTATTTGCGGGTTTATCCCGAAAAAGTAGTAATTTTGAGTCTCGAGTTTGATATTCTTTAATTTCGATTTTGTGAAATGAAGCTATAATTTGAGTAAGTGAATTTTAGTTTTGTGTAATTTTGGAAATAGTCCGAAGTTTGGACGACATTGAATATTTGGAAATTTAAGTTTGGATTATTAAAATTGGATCCTTTAATGCCCGGTTTCTGAAGATCTCCGGTTATCCTCTGGTCAGCTAATCAAAGGTTAAAGTTAACCTTAGGTTAAAGTAAGATGGGTTTCTAAAACCACCAACTACTAGAGGATAACTAACCTCTTGTCAAGTCGCTTGATTGAACTGCCGGTAGATGGGGATACAGTAGTTACTTCAAATTAACCAGTTTTTTTTTTGTAATTTTATTATTTTATGTTGGCAAAAATCTGTTATGTATTTAAATGTTTTGCCGAAAAGTTTAAATATCATATTATTTTTATTATTATTATTATTAAAAATATTTGAAAATAAATTATTTTGTGCGTAAAAATAAAATAGATTTGAATAAAAGAAGTAAAAATTTCGCCGACTTCGACAAAGATGTCTTATTTGATATCGAACAAGAGTTTAATCACAAATAAAAGAATAAAAAAAAAAGACGGAACTAATATGAAATTTAAAAACGATGCATGGATCGAAATAAGCACTGAATTCAATTCAACTGTCATTATAAATTCGATTGCGCATGTTCTACAAAGTTAACCAGTGGATAACTCGAGCCCATCCGCAGGTCAACTTTGACCAGAGATCTAAGGATAACTTTCTCTATAGAAACTCAAAATCTGCAGGTATATTGCGGTTAAGCTTAACCTTTGTATAACTCGAGCTTCAGAAACCGGGCATAAGTGTTAATTACTGAAATTGCATAATTGGAAATTGCTAAAAATTATAATAGCCTTAAGAGAAATTAAAGTGCAAATTTCATTTCATTATTTCATTCATTCATTTTCATTCAATTTGATTAAATTTCATTTAAAAGCAAAATTTATTTTCAAGTTAAATTTAATAATTTGAATTATTGAAAATTATTTGTTGTCTCCACAACAATTTTTGGAAAATTTAAATTGACCTCGAAAACAGAACCCACTCCTGAAAAGTCGAGTTTCTGACACTTGATTAGCTGGTCGGCAAACAAAGTATGGAAAAGGAAGTTAGCAAAATTTTCTAACATTCCACTACATCACATTTGGCACCCAGTGCGTATGACATGATTTTGCTCGTTTTTGCTCGATTTTGCCATATTTTTACGTTGCTATCAGTTTGGAGTTAACCTGTTATTTAAAATTCAATTAGTCAAAAATGGCAGAAAGCAAAGAAATTATGGATAAAGAAAAGAAACAAGAAGAGGAAAAGTTTCCAGATTACGCAAGTACGAGGCGAGGAATAAAAGCTTTCCACTCGAGGGAATCTGAAAATATGACATTTATAAAATATTTGGAAGAACAAATGATAAAGGAAAAAAAAGAATTACAAGAGCTAAGAAAAAAATTGCTAGAAAGAGATCTAAGAACAGAGGCACAAAGGAAGGACGATAAACAAGAATTGCTAAAAGAAATAAGGGAACTAAAATGAGAATATTGGAAGGAAAATCCGGAGCAAATTTTTTTTTATTTATGTCCTTTGCATTACAAGCAATCTGTATAAATACAATAAGCTTTAGTTTTGGATACAATATTCTAATAACAAGTAGATAGTTACTTCAGTAAGTAATCTCCGTATTACTTATTCATTATAAACTTATTGTGTTGTCCATCTATTTGGCAGATTTTCAGGTGTAAATCTGCGTAGTCTTCGCTTTTCATTATTCACATTAAATAGTTCACTTGCAAGTATATTAGGATGATTGGAAAGTCTTTCGCGATATTTTACGCTGTAGCTGTTGATCTCCTCTTTGATTGAAGCCAGTGGTATGTCACCTTGTATGACAGTGTTAGGTACATATCTCGGTGCATCAACTATTATACCGAGCACTTTATTTTGAAATCTTTAAAGTATTTCAATGTTGGAGTTTGATGCTGAGCCCCAGAGTTGTATGTAGTAACTCCAGATCTGTTTAAGTATGGCCTTATAGAGTAGTATTTTATTTTTTGTTGCTAATTGTGACCCCCTGCCTATTATCCAATAATTTGCCTGAGTTTCAATCCTAGCTGTTTTCTTTTTGTGAATATAATATTTTTGCGTCATGTGAGCCTTCTGTCTAGATGGATTTCAAGATATTTACCATTTTCTGCCATTGGTATTTGTCCATCATTTAATTTAACAGATGATCAGGTATCTCTTCATAGCGTAAAAGTCACATAAACCAATTTTGCTTCATTGGCCCTTATGCGCCATTTTTTTAAACCAGTCTTCGATGGCAGTTAAGCTGACTTTGAGATTTCTGGAAGCAGTTATTGGATCGGAGTGAGAAGCCAGGATGGCGGTGTCATCCGCAAAGGTGGAAACTGTTGTAGGTCGTATGTATATATTGACGTGTAGTGGGGGTGTGTATTATTATAAATTAATTAAGTTTCAACTGCCAACTACCTCACAAGAACATGAGACTCTTCAATTTAAATATTTAAAAAAATATTCCAAATTAACGTTAAATAAAAATCCTAAGTCGACAGGAAAGGTAAAATGTGTGCGCCCATCTGGCTGCACGTGCGTCGCTGTCCACATAAAATTTACAACTCCTTGCCTTTAACTTGCAATTGTAATTTTCAATTTACTAATTTTTCTTTTGTTTTCCAATTTAGTATCAAAAATTTTAATTAACTATTATTTGATCAACAATTCAAATTCGTTTTTCAAGCAATCCAAACAATTTTATCCAAATATTCGTTTAGTAATCCAAAATTTTTAAAAATTCCAATTAATTCAATTAAAAAATCTCTTACTTCAAACTCAAATAAATTTTTTTTCGAAATCCAAAATTTTAATCAAAAATATAATTATTAAAGCAAATATTACAATTTTTAAGCGGAGACCAACTCCAGCACGTCCGTACTTTACAGCTTCAACGGCAAAAAGCCTCGCACTTCCCTCGCTTAGTTACCAACTGGACAACGGCGGGAAAACGAGCAAATTTAAATATTTACAAAATTTACAAAATTAAAACAAAATTATACAAAATAACAAAATTCTTCAAATTAAAATTCAAAATTTATTCATTGGATTTCGGAACACGAAATCTGGGTTTGCTCCTCTGGGTTTCGCTGCACAACCATGGTTAAACAAAAAAGTGGTTTGTAGCGGAAGGTTTGTGGTTTGTTTCGGTTAGCTAGACATACAAATATTTTTGCACTCATTTAAATGAAGATAAAAGACGTCCAAAATTATATTCAGTATGTCATTTCTTAATCAGAATTTCGTGACGTAGCGGCACAGATATTTGAATTGAAGTTTAGAAAACAATTTTGGAAATGAGAAATTTGTTCATAAAAGGATATTTTGGAGAAGAAAATGATGACTAAAATAGACCCAAAGTAGAAGTAAATGGGGAGCCGGCACAAGAAGATTGGAAGCAAGAAAACGGAGTAATCGACTAAATCAATTTGGACCTCAAATTCGAAGCGTGATTGATAACACCAATACTGGCCCAAAATGTTCATGGAGTAAAATAGATTTGAAATATTTAATATTTTTGGATATAAAAACGAGCACCCGCATACAGCGAAGATCATTGTGTGGAGATCTATTAGACGGAAAAAGAATTTATTTTTAGATTTTGTACCACAACCGAGATGGTTTTTTTCTGCGAACTACTTGCGATCGACCGTTGTATAAAGTTTTTGATACTTGGATTTTGATTTGTCTTGTTTTGAGTTTAACCATTTTTGAATTTAATTTGCAAATATTGTTTTGAATTGACGTGAGTAATTATTTTTGATTTATTTGATTTTGGAAATTGTCCGAAATTTCGACGAAGTTGAGTTTATTTGATATTAGATTTGGATCTGAAAGATAAGAATTGAATCCGTTAATTATTAGAATTAATTATTAATTACTTAATTATTAATTAGTAGAAATTATAATTTTTGCTGTCTACGAAAATTTAAAATTAATAAAATTGAAGACAAAGCAAAATTAGCGGTGAGCACCTGAGTGATGAGCGGCACTCGCAATCACCGTTTTATTTTAAATATTAAATTTATTTTAAAAGTTTATTAATAATTAAATTATTAGAAATTAGTTTTTTGATGATTTTTGTTTGGTTTATTGGAAGTTCTGGAAGTAACGGTAGAAAAGGAAGTCAGAGAAAATTTTTTCTGGTGTTCCACTATATCTATTCTTTTTACAAATTAAATTCAAATATAATTTTAATCTAAAAAAAAAAACACATTTGAGCCCACCCACGTTATGCGCCAAAATAGATAATAGATATAAATTACAAAAAGTTACTAAACAAAACGGACCTTCGCTAAACAAACACGAACAATTAAACTTTCCTTCCCTTTACAACGTCTTTCTTTAACTAAGCTATTTTCATTTACCCCTTAATGTATTTGCCCGTGACATACGCGAGCACGTAATACTGGCAGTTTTGTACGAAATCGACTGGGACACGAGCGAGCATTATATTTACTCAGAAAATTTTTGTGTGGCGGGGTAGATTACTAATTTTTGTATAATCACCTGTAGCTAAATATTTAAAAAAATTCAATCAAATCAAAAATAATTTTAAATTCATTCGAAATTATGTGTGCACTAAGGGGTTAAAAAAGCTATGTTACGCCTATGATTTCTATTGTGTTGAAAAATAAATTATTTACAATTTTTGCTTAATAAGTTCCGTTCCGATAGCGTGACTTCTGCGTTTTCAGCCACTAAATAAACATAATTTATTATTCCTATTAGGTTCCGGTCGAGATCGTGTGGAATTCAGCCTTTCAGCACTCGATAAATATTATTATGCTTTACCAGCTCCGCCGTAACCGTGGGATTATTTACAATTCAGCATCCTGTATTACAGACAGGAAGCAACCGAGGTATCGAGAGGGGTAATAGAAAGGCCATATACAAAGTAACTCACACGGGCAGGGAAGAGTAGTCCCAGCTAAACCATAAAAATGGTAACAAGCCTTCGCAAATCCAATTTATAATTTGAAAATGTTTAAGCAAGTGCGTGGTTAATTACGGTTTCGGGATTCAATGAACTTCGTTTGTGAATTATGAGGTTGTGGGTTGATCAAGCCTCCCATGGAATATCGGCAAATTAAATAGGATTAAGGATTTAACTTAAGGTCAGATTTATTTGTAATATTTAATACTGTTCCAGCCAGGGCCGACTAAAAATTGTAATTAGAATAAGTTATTTTAGTCCAGCCACGGCCGTGGTGATTACTTGGATTTCAATGATTTTGATTGATAATTTAGCATTTGAGTTAATGTTAGGTGTTGTACACCAAAATTGTGCAAATGATATTAAAATTCATTATATCGTTATGTTACAAGGTGTGTGTTGTTTTTGAATCTTTTGGAAATTTGTTAATTAATCGCCACTCACGCCCGTCTCATCTCTTGGGATTAAGAAAGTTTGAATTAAAATTAAAGTAAGTATTCCGTAAGTAACAGCTATCATACTTCTTCCTTTTATTTTTTACAATCGCTACATCTATACTGACATCTGTAGTTTAACTTCAAACAAATCAATTTTCAAAATTAAGTTTTTAACTTAACTTCAACTTAATTAATTAATAATTAAAACAAAAATTTTCATAAGGGTTGCCGCCCATGATGTCCTTTTATTTTATACAACTATTTTTGATCATAAATTGCACTAAAAATTGGCAGATCTACAAAACTGGGATATCAGAAGAGCTCAAAAAAATTAAAACATAGTAGAAGATCATTTAATTCAAATATTTTAGATCTAGGAAGATGGAATCGTTGTTTTTAAGTTAAATATGGATATAATTAAATATTAAATAAATTAAATGTTAGCAGATGCACGGCTAGAAGTGGTCTGCAAATAGCTTCGCTCTCTAAAACACATTACACGTACTATCAACAGAATGAACTATTCCTTGACTTTTTTGAGAAAACTTTAAAATTTTATAATTTTTATTGATTAATTTTATAATTTTCTGTAATTAGAAATTTTTTATACATTCCAATTTGACACTATTTTAGTCATTGGACTGAACGTTTCCCCAAGGATTCGCTGTAATATGCAATGATAATTTGTTATAAATTTTGATCATTTCTTTAAAATAATCAACAATTAAATACCAAAATGCCAGCTCCAATTGACTTAAACTGCTTAAAAGTTCTAACCCAATAAATATATGGAGTTTGTTTATTACAATCAAACTACGAATACCAACAATTTTCTTTCATGTTTTCGTGAAATATAAACATATTTCACGAAAATAAAAAGTAAACATTGCCTTTACTGCTCCAGACTTGCGACAATAAATGTTAAGCTAGGAGATAGCCAGCGGCATAAAAGTACGTATAATAATAACTTTTTTTTTTGCAATAAGCGGTGATATGTATGTTTACTGGGGTAGGTAGCCGTCCTACCTACCTACTTCTGCTTGAAACAGTTTGAGGTTTGCACTTGAATGCGCATGTATGCTGAAAAGTAAAACGCACTAGCGCGTGAAAGAATTACTTTTCCACACATCGAAAAGTTTAAAAAATATTTACTGGTACTCACCCCGTATGATACTCGATCTGTCACAACCAGATACATTGCGATACTAAACATGTTTATATAAGTATGAATTATCCCATACACATTAACACTTTTAGTAATGTTATAATAAAATATAAGCAAGTAACTTTTCAAAATCAAATGCAAAACAATTATTGCAAACCAGGGAAGTATTCCAAAATTTACCACAACATTCAGTTGTTTATACGTTAATTCCATTGCTAAATATAAACGATTCAAATAACGCAGGGTCACTTCCAGCGGCAAACATTCAGAAACATTCGATTTATTTTGTTTGGTAGCAAAATTTGTTTTTTTCAGTAAAATTACCTTTATTTCTTGATAAAATATTCGAAAAATATGGCAAAAAAATAAAGATATCATCATCTGCAACAATGAACATGTGGACGAAATGCTCGAGGACAAAACGGTAAATAATAATTTGTACAAATAATAAAAATTTAAAGTGTCACCATAATATGCCATATTAAAAGCAAGAGTATTGAAGAATCCTAGTACACCAATCACGATAACGATAAAGAATGCTATTTTACTTTTTTTCACATAATCGTCGGCTAACAAACAAGGAATTCCAAATTTTTGAGAATTTTCGATCACTTTTGCTATTTCCCGAAATTCTAACAATAATACATTATGCTTGATAATTCCCGCAGCGCAATTTATCATCGAAGTAGTATTCCAGAGGATTCCTAAGATTGAAACAACCGAAAAAGGAATGTCAAAATTTTTCTGTTTTAATAGATCGCAAAGAGTAAATAAAAGATTTACACTTTGAAATGCGAACAAAATTAGTGAAAACATTAAATATTTTCTGGATAAGAAAAAATGAGAAGTGCATTTTGTATTTGTATGAATGCATCTAACAATAATTGGAAGAAAACCTACACACGAGCCTAACTTGATGAAAGGTTTAAAAAAGCAACCAACGCAATTTTTCATGTTTTGCATTAATTTAGTAAGTTTAAATGCGTACTGGTAAGAAATAATTATAGACAAGAAATTGAATTAACAAAAGTTAGTATTTATTTTGTGATTGGGTTTTTAAGGCGATTGTTCTATAATCACTTATTCGAATTAAATTCTTACTTATCTATCCTGAATATAAATAAGCGATGTCGTAACTACATTATAACAGATTTTATCATAATTATGTCAAGTTATTTAGTTTTAAATTTGGATTATAATAGTTATTTATAAAATAAAGTACTCAAACAAAACGTCACTAGGATGATTAATTAAATTAATGAATCATTCAAACTAAATGATAAACTAACAAAAAAGGGCTTACTTTGTATTTGAATTTGTTGTGAAATTGTAATTTGATTTTATAAATAATTTTAGTGTGGATATTGTAAAAATTTGAATTTATGCGTCTTTTAGCGTCAACAAGTTGGCACGAAATTAAACAACAATTTTTACTTTTAGCTAGACTCGTCGAAGCGGAAGAACGCTTTTATAAAAGTCTCCAATTATTGATAATTATGATTTATGTTGCTGATTTGAAAATAATTTGAAAATTTGCGCAATAAAAGTTTGATTTTCTATGAGTAGATTTTTTGATTTATTATTGATTTGTAAGAATTTATGAAGTTTTTCAAAAAATTGGTTAGTTATTAAATTAAATTGCATAATTTGAATGATTGAGGATAGATAATTAGGATTGGCAGGATTATTGAATTTTATAATGTTTAAAGCATAAAAATTGAAGGCAACCAAACGTAGTGAGGCATCTAGTGTGGTGTTGCACACATTTGCTTTCCCATTTGGATGGCAAATTTAATTATTTTTAATTTAAAAATTTGATTTATATAATAAAAAAAATAGTTTTTTTACATCTAGAGGAAATAATTATAGCCTCACTTGATAAACCTACACAATAAATGGTAGAAATTTCTTGGGTCCACATTCCATTGCCGGTCCCTTCTTTTAACAAGTATCTGTAAGTTATTATACAACCGCGGTGTATTTTAAATTTCAGTCGTGTTTTAATCCGGGGGAGATTTGGTATACATACATGGGATAAGAAATGTGTAGGAGATGTGAGTATAAGTGAGGGAGATCTGAGGAGATGTGGGGTGAGATGTAAGAGATATCGGAACCACATCAAAGCAAACCAAAAATAATTATTTTAAAAATATTTAATATTTCAATAACAAATAAAGAAAGGCAACAAACTACTTTCTTGAACACCTTTAAAATCCACCCCAGAAACTATAGATTCAAGACTGAAATCAAGAAATTAATAAAAGATATCAGAATGAATTTCATGGGGAGATGTGAGGAAATATTAGGAGGTTTTAATGAAAAAGAGATGTGATGTACATTGTTTTGTCAGAAGATTTACCCCCCGATTTTAATGCTATATTCAATGCTAAACTTGGGAATTAAAACCAAAGATGGTACTGTGGCTATACACCAGAGTGGTGGTACTCATAGTGTCATAGTGCCGTACTCGGCCCTGATCTGGTGGCACGCAACCAAGAAAAGAGAGAGCATAACAAGGCTTGGCAAGCTGCAGAGATTAGCATGCCTAGGAATCACGGGGGCAATAAGATCAACGCCCACCGCACACATAGTGGTGGAGGCAGAGGCCCTACTAGCGGCTTACAGGCTAACAATCAACGGCTATACTGCTAATAAAGTAGCACCATACCATGATCTTTAACTCAATCAAGAGTAACAATATGCTTAGCATGCAATCGGATAGAACTAGCACAGTAAGGGACTTTCGAAAACCATTCAGGGTAATAATACCACCTGAGAGGGGAAAGGAAAAAACCATACAAGAGCTGGGCAACCGATATGATACCATCTGGTACACAGATGGATCTAAAACAAAAATAAGCATTGGAGCAGGTATATGTGGGGGAAGAATGGGAAATGCCTGTTCATCTGAATTGGTGCGGAGGAACTACAATGGTAGACGAATCTGCATCATGACAGACAACCAAGCAGCTCTAAAGGCCTTGGAAGGAGTAGAAATACACTCCATGGTCGTTAAACAATGCTTTGATGCACTGGTGAAACTGGTAGTCTGCAACAGCGTCTTGCTCATATGGATTCCGGGACACCAGGGCATTAAGGGAAATGAAGAGACAGATCGCCTGGCCAGATTGGCTGCCAACACAATCATGATAGGTCCTCAGCCTACCTGCGGGATTGCATACACGACCGCGAGGAAGGGGATCAGGTACATGTTATGGAAACAAAACCTTGCTCACTGGGAGAGTCTTCCTGGACTGAGGCAATTGTGGATGTTCATTGGGGGCCCCTCAAGGGAGTCCAAGAGTAAAAATATTATCCAACTGAGTAGAAAACAATTGAGAAGGTTAGTAGAACTTTTCATAGGACACTGCTGCCTTAAGAGACACCTCAAAATGATGGGGTTGACTGACAGTGACGTATTTTAAAATTTGGCGCCCTGGGCCCAAAAGGTTTGCCACTCTATAAATCAATTATAAAAAACAAAAATTAATTTTTACTTGTTCTCTCAGTGTATGTAACGATTATAAAATGCGCCCCAAGCTGAGCGTGAGGGACGCCTTGCGCCGCCCCTCGAAGCCTTCCGCCCCGGGCCATGGCCCTCTTGGCCCTTGGGTAAATAAGCCACTGTTGACTGAAGATTCTACTTGTAGGATGTGTGGTGAAGAGGATGAAACCCCTCACCGCATCTTATGTGAATGCCCAGCTTTAGCTGGAAGCAGGCTACGCCACCTTGGTTTTCCATATCCGAGAGCCGAGGAGATAGTAGCTAAAGCACCCTACAACTGCTTACTTGACTTTTTCGAGAAGATGCAGTTGCTAGAGTAAAACGTGGAACGAGGGGCACAATAAACTTAAGCTTCAGTGCAGTGGGTGTCAGAACCACAACCCGTTTTTAATAATAATAAGTACCAATTACCAAATACTTTGTTAATGCCAAAAGTACTTAAAGTATCAAATACTATATTTTCTTAAAAAAACTAGAAGCATCAACTACCCAAGTACTTTACCAAGTAAAGTACTTATCAAAAATAATTCAAATTTTTCAAAATTAACAAAAAAGCACTTCAAGTACAACCAAATTACTTAAAGTACTTCAATTCAAAAACATTTTTTAAGCATACTCACCACGTTTGTGACACGTTGGCTAAATTCAAGAAACATAACAATTCCCAAGATGTTTGTATATGCATTAACGATAAAAAGTATATCAAATTTTTCCCAAGTATAAAAAAATATTATGAACTGATAACTGGAAAAAACTGTAAAAATCACAATAATTGTAAACCATATTAGAAAAGTAAGACTGCCAGTCAAATTCAGCTGTTTGTAAGTTACATTCAAGGCTAAGTATAGCCTGCGCAAACGTCTAGAATAAATTTCAAATGTTAAAAATTCACTTTTTTCCGGCTTGGAAACGCATTTTCTAGACAAAAGAAACTTTATTTGAGCACAATATTTACGATAGAATATGTAATAAAATACAGATGTTAGAACATAATTAATTACTGCAATGTTTTCAATATAACAAATCAAACACCTAAATATTAATATATTTAAAAAATATAAAAGGTCCAAGTCGCGAAAATCTTTATAGGTGAAAATGCCAACATTCGTAATAGTAGCAACCACAAACACGATAATGGCATACACAACTTTCTTCGAGTTTTTAATCATTTTTGACGATATGAAACAAGATAATCCATAATATTTATAGTTTTCAACAATTTTTACAATTTCTTTAAATTCTGACATTTTTTCTTTAGAGTTTGATAGATTTACTGTACAAATTATAATTGGACTAAAAGCATACATAAATAAAAGGATAAAATTTAAAATTTCACGATGAGTAAGATGCTGAAGTGAAATTACTTCTATAAAGATAAAGCATGCATTAATAATAAAATAAATTAGTATAATAACTACGGCTAACAAATATTTATGAGAAATTAAAAATTTAGTTTTAATTGGTTTTCCATTTTTATGCACACATATGACATTTATAGGTGGCCCCGCACAAAAACAACTAAATTTTATGAACGGTTTTATAAAACACCCCACGCAATTTTCCATGTCGAATGAGTGTTTTTCAATAAGCTTATGTATATTATTAATTTTCTTAAGTAATAATGATAATTTGAGATTGTCTGATTGATAAATAAGAAGGTCAATTTTTCTTTCAAATATATTTCACATTGTAAATCAAGTACAATTATTATTTTTGTTTAAGAAATTAATAAAATGCCGCCTACAACATTTGCTACATTTTCTTCAGTGCCAGTTGTTATTAGTTTTCATCTTTTATCAAATCAATACTAAAATTTAAAAATGCATAATAACTTTTCAAATTTTTATGTTTCGAGGTTCCCTTAAACCATGTATGAGTCTGTGAAAACGATAGCATCCAAACGAAGTAACGAAATCACTCTAAATTTTAAATTTATGTTTTGAACTGTTGTAACTTGTGACACGAAGCCTATTCAAGATGAATGGAATCGTTTTGGAGGAACGGAGGGTTTACTTGAAGCGATAAGACACAATCCATCATAACTTCAAAACGCAATGAAATAGATAAAAGGTTTGTAAGGAGAATTTTTAATTTATACGAAAATCAGATAAATTTTAGAAATTAACATTAAAACTTTGATAATTTGTTTTAATCCATCCTGTATATTTGTTCCGTAACATAAATAACTATACTTCATCAACTTCAAAAAACAATTTTTCAAAATTTCATTTTTAAATTGAATTTGGTATGTAATTACCGTCAAACGGGGTAAAACGGATCACCGACGCTTTTGTACGAAATATTTTTAGGCTTGGTAGTATGCGTACGATTTGTGGCAAATAAACGTTAAAATATGTAGTTGGGAAGATCAGTCGTTGGAAAGAGAGATGGCTTGTATTATTACCTATGGTTGATATTTGCGAAAAAACAAAAGGTGATAGGTACTTGCGTAGTTTTTACAAAGCGTTAAAAGATTGACATCCTCAGAATAAGAGATACAAGTTGGAGACTTCTGGTAAGTTTTTATGAGTTACTCAATTAGTCGAGTACATCAGGAAATAAAAAATATTTTTTAAATCTTTTTTGGTTGAAGTTTTAGAATTTTTTAAATTAAAAATTTGAAGTTTAGAGGGTGAAACGGATCATCTATTATAACTAAGAACGGGCTCAAACGAAAATCCAAAGAGGAATAAAAAAGTGAATGGAAAACAGGAAAAAGTGTTTCTAAGAAAGCAGGAGGAAGAAGGCACTGATATGAATTTTTCAGAATTGGAAAATGACGACAAAGTTTCAGACGACTTCTCTGAGAGGATTGATGAAAATTTTTAGTTTGGAGAATCTGTTATCGTGAAATTTGTCACGAACAAAAGAGTCTGATTTTTTGCTGCTAAAATTGAAGACATTTTAATTGAAAAGACTACAGTAAAATGTTTAAGGAAAAAGTCGTCAAAAAAACAAATAACTTTTGCCTATCCTGAAATTGATGATATCGTAATATGCGTGAAGTTAGCCCCGCCATTTTTAAAAATTTGAAAACTGAATATTATGCCGGATTGTGCCCGATGTGTTTTTTTTAATTTTTTTTTGTTTTTTTTTTTTGATTTTATAGAGATTGCTTATTTTGGGGTAGAAGTTAGCCCCTCCATTTTCGAAAATTCTAAAAATTAAAATTGTATTGGTTTCTGCTCGACTTGTGCCGTTGTGTGCCGTACATTATAAAATTTTATTTTGACAAATAAAATCTTTTTGGACCAAATACTGTTTCATCGATAGAAATTAGCGTCATTTTCGATAATTCTAAAAATTAAAATTTTATTGTATTCTATTCGACGTGTGCCTTTGTGTGCCGTACATTTATTTTGATAAAAAATTTTTAGGCACACAATTTTTCGATATAATTAATTGAGATGAAAGACGAGGTAATATAATATCCTAAACTCCTTCTTATGCAACGGTCATTTGTTAACCTTTGTATTTCAGGTAAAAGTTTAAAAAAGGTTTCTACCAGGTTAATAAAAAGGTAAATTCCTTGATGTTAAGGTAAATAGAAAGGATAATTGTTAGCGGAGTTATAAAGACAGCAGTAAACGTTTCAAGATAATAATTTAATAACTGAACAAAAAGGGCACAAATACAAATTAGGAACAACTCAATTAAAATAACATGTAGTTAACAACCAAAACAATACAACATAATACAAACATTCAGTACGCTCTTGATTTTCATACGCAGGCGTAACTTACGCATAGGCGGGTCGCGCGGCATTGCATATGGGGTACATTATTCCTAACACTTCCCCTCAAAACGCGCCGAGCTCGAGTTCAAACACCGACCGAGGTTGAACAACTTCACGCACTTATTATGCTTTAGCCTTACTTTCCTCATTGGAACTTCCGAAATATAAACTTCTTCCTCAATGTTAGCAACCATATTGTATTCTTTTCGTGGTCTTCCCCTGGAACCAGTTCTAGCTATTCGGGGTCTTCCTCTACCACGAACCGTTAGGTTTTCTTCAACATTATCTTCTTCAGTTTCTGTTATTTCGTTTTCTTCACATTCTACTTCCTCTTGGAGTTCATTTTCTTCTGGATTGATGTCCATATTTACGTCACAAGTAACTACATTTTGTGTATCAGTTTCGATGGTTTCTTCATTCGGAAAAACGTTTGAATATTCGTTTTCGTTTTTGTCTTTACTTTCACCTAAAAACTTCACGTTGCGAGTCACTTCCAGCTTCTTCTCCTTTGACAACCAGATCCTGTAGCCTTTGGTCTCGATCGAGTACCCTACGAAAATTCCATTTCTGCCTCGGGCGTCGAATTTTCCTCTTCCAGGTTCTCTGCACATAGAAACGACTTTACAACCAAATTCCTTAAAATAACTTACGTTTGGTGGTTTCCCGCTCCAAACTTCATAAGGAGTTTTCCCATTGAGACTTTTGGTTGGACATCGATTGCGTATGTAGTTAGCTGTCAATATTGCTTCAGCCCAAAACGATGGTGGTAGTCCTGACTGAATCAGCAAACAACGAGCCATGTCGACCAGCGTCCTGTTCTTTCTTTCCGAGATTCCATTTTGCTGAGGGTTGTAAGGTGCGGTCAGGCGCCTCACAATTCCATTTTGCTTCAAAAAACTGTCGAACCCTTCATTTATATATTCCGTGCCGTTGTCAGATTGAAAACATTTGACCTTGAAACCCGTTTGTTTCTCCACCATTGCAACGTATTCTTTGGTCTTCTGTAACGCTTCATTTTTCGATTTTAGAAAGCGAACTTCACACCAACGAGAGCGATCATCTATAAATTCAATAAAATATTTAGATTTCCCGTTAGATTCTACCCGCATTGGCCCGCACACATCCGTATGAATTAAATCTAGGATGTTTGAAGTTCGTTCCGACTTCTTTGGAAATGCACTCCTGGTAATTTTACCTTTGACACAGACCTCACATTCCAAATTTGCATTTTTGATATTGAAATTTGTATTAATGACTTATTAATACAAATTTCAATATCAAAAATGCAAATTTGGAATGTGAGGTCTGTGTCAAAGGTAAAATTACCAGGAGTGCATTTCCAAAGAAGTCGGAACGAACTTCAAACATCCTAGATTTAATTCATACGAATTTAACAGTACCTTTCCGTGCACTTTCACAAAGATCACCAAAGTTAAAATGTCCCATTCTACGATGCCAAGACATTACATTTTCGATTGATGGTTTGGGTAAATTGTCAATTTTCCGATTTTCCAGCACTTTATTCTCAACGTTCGCTGTTGATTCATTTTCACTATGTTTTTCATTGTCATTCACGCGTACATAATACAAATCTCCAACACGATCAGCTGTCATTTTAATTTCACCGGTTTTCCCGTACACTAATGCTAGATTTCTTTTAAAAAATACATTGTTTCCATTGTCAGTAATTTTACTTACAGATAACAGATTTGTTCGTAAATCTGGTACATGTAGTGTGTTGCACAATTTATAATTCCGCGTTTCACGATTTCCATTCGCGTTTATTCGCACTGTTCCCTTTGCAACAATTTTTGTGTGTGAATTATTCGCAAGTTTCAAATTTACACTATTTGATTCATTCATTTCCACAAATTTGTTCAAGTCTCTACAAAGGTGTGAAGTTGCTCCGCTATCCAAACACCATTTGGATTTTTGATCGTTTTCTGATAAATTCACTTCACACGTAAACATATTTTCTTCCAAACGATTCGCAGATGATTGCTTGGATTTAACATAGCAATTGGCTGCTTTGTGTCCGTATTTTCGACATTTGTGACACTTAAACTTAAATTTCACGTTGTCTTCTTGTTTACTTGTTTGTTCATTCGGTTTCTTGTGGTTATAACGCCATCTTTCCGATTTCTTTGTGAACATCACATTTTCTGTTGTATTTGTACGCACGTCGCTTCTTGCGTCACTTTCTTCGGTTATTTTTATTCGTAACACTTCAGGCGTTGGCAATTCGTCACGTGATTCGATAGCACATCTGAAATTTTCGAAGTTTGATGGCAAACTGTACAATAACATAATGGCTAATAAATCTGGGTTTATTTCCACTTGCAAGTCATGTAATTTATCAACCGCGTCGAAGAAGTTGTTCATATGAACTCTTACATCAGCGTCTTTTTCCATTCGTTGCAGTGTCAATTGTTTCAACAATTGTGCTTTTCTAGCAGGTCCCGATGACTGATAAATATTTTCCAATTTCAACCAAACATCACGAGATGTGACGCATCCTTTAATTTGCTTTAATTCCGTTGGATTAATTGCTAGGATTATTTCGGATTTCGCCATGTTGTCGTTTATCGACCATTTTTCCACCTTCTTTGCGTTGTCTGCACCATTGGTGATTTCCGGTTTCTTCCATAAACCGTTCACATAACACCAAAGATCACATTTAATTAAAATTGCTTCCATGTGGATTTTCCATGTATCATAGTTGTCCTTTCTTAAATTTTCACATCGGGCAACGTTTGCAAAGCTCATTTTGAATTCCGTTGACACACGACAATTTAATATTTTGAACGAATAACAATTTTTGTTTTTATTAAATTATTAATTTTATTCTGGGTGCCATAACCTGTTAGCGGAGTTATAAAGACAGCAGTAAACGTTTCAAGATAATAATTTAATAACTGAACAAAAAGGGCACAAATACAAATTAGGAACAACTCAATTAAAATAACATGTAGTTAACAACCAAAACAATACAACATAATACAAACATTCAGTACGCTCTTGATTTTCATACGCATACATTATTCCTAACAATAATTCTAAAAATTAAAATTTTATTGGATTCTGTTCGAATTTTGCCGTTGTGTGCCTGCTTTATCGGTAGAAGTTATCCTCGCCATTTTCGGTAATTCCAAAAATTTTAATTTTGTTGGATTCTATTCGACGTATGACTTTGTGTGCCGTGAATTATAAAAATGACAGCCCTTTACTTTCGGTTACGATAAATGCTCGACACCCTGTGTGTAGTCCCTCTTATGCATTGGTCATTTTTAAATCCTTTATATTAGTTATAGTATTTTGTGCTATAATCCTTATTCATTGTCAATCTACGGACAGTGGTAACGGTCAGGCTTTAGATCTTTTTTTTTGCTAATCTGCCGAAGGTAAACATGAAAGTTCCACCGATGGCCAGAAAGGTACCCGGGCAAAACAGGACGATTGTAAGTTCTACCGATCGGTCAAATATTTTTTAATCCGACATGTAAGTTCCACCGGTCCCTTTTGGGTCACTATTTTCCAACATGTAAGTTCCACCGATCGGTCAATTAAGTCGATTAAGGGGGTATTCTAGTCTAGAGCATTGAATTTTCGGGCGGTTTTTGAAGCTCTGTACAAACGAAATAAAAGAAATTTTTACTATCCACTTTTTTACCATTTGTTTATTGATATTTTAAGATTTGTAAAGAGAGTTTTTATTTTCATAACATTTAACAATTTACAGTAAAAATACTTTGACAGTTTGCTTTAGTCCATCCTATATATTTATTCAGTTACATAAGTAGTTTATTCTATAATATGTTATTATTCATAAACATTATAAAGTTTCCCAAAATACTTATTATGGTCTTTGTAATGTTTTCCAAAAATCGTTAACCCGACTATTTCATACTAAAATTCTCCTAAAACACATAAACTTGTTTATTTGTCTGAAAAATTCTTTAAAATCTCGTAAAACCTTATGATGTCATAACCAATTAGTAAGAAAAATCACGTAGTATTGTTCATTTTTCTGAAAAATACACCCACACAGTTAATGACATATCGACCTAGTGACCCCCAAATTAACCAATAGTGAACTGTTGGTCAAGGATTCCGAAATTTTATATAACCTTTGGCTTAAGTTCACGACCTCAGTTAGTTAGTTTTTGAAGTCGCTTAACTTCACTTCAACTCCGTTTCATTAAAATAACGCCAAGTGCGGATAGAAACGTAAAAAAAAAATATCCAAAGTTTGATGGATGTCAATTAAGTTCGAATAAAAGAAATTCGGTGGTGTAATTTTGCTGGAAAAATAGGCTTGTACGCGTTAGATCCCTAATTTTGAAGTTAACGTTACGTTTTTTTTTACCGTGGGAAAAACTCCCAAAATTATTTAGTTCGCCGTGTGCGGAATATAAAATAGGGAACCACAACTACGACGCAGTGTCTTGCCATTTTGTTGTTTAACAACAAAAGTCTCTTCCGAGGATTTACTTCCAGGATTCACATCGTCCGCTATTACATTTTTCCCCAATTGTCATCTCAACTTATGTACCGGATATTTCCAACATTTGGTATTTGTTCTTCCTGCTTGCTCCAACTCAAAAATCATCAATTTTGTAAGTACTTTTAACTGCATCTATATTGTGCCGATATTTTCAAAAGTGAACCACGAGTGTATTTATTTTCAATAATTGTACTATTAAAAGTAAATTTCTAATATAGGATAGATTGATTTTTTATAAACTAAGTACCAATTTTCAATATTATTTTATTATTAAAATTAAAATCATTAATCTAAGAAAAATTAAACTTATAATTTATCAAATTCATGCGGTGCACCAATTTATTAAATATTTGTCTAATTATAACAAATTATTAAAACCAATTACTATTATATATATTTTTTTTTGTGTAATCCTATTTTTTTGTACAACTTTAAATTCCAATATATTATTGTTTTTTCCATTTTCTGTGTTTGTTTGTTTATATAATTTCAGATGTAAAGTTCGAGCAAGCGAGGTTGAACAAGGAGCCCGTTATTATTTATTTCGCAGCAGCCAGCGGTCGAATTGAGTTCTGACCACTTGATTCTTCGACTCAGACTTGGCCAGTGGCGCCCTTAATTTTGAAATCCCGTACATTTCGGCTCAATAATTTTTTTTATATTCAACAACTTTTCTATTTTACTTAAAATTGAACCACCCGTCGCGCTGAGCCTTGCTGGCAATTTATCTGTTGCGCGGTTGTGCGTTGCGCCGAAAAGTTGCGTAACAGATTACATAAAAAATTAACCAAAAAAAAAACTGAAAATTCAGAAAGTTATGAGGTTGCAAAGTGGGAGGCCTAAAAAAACTGGTGTGCACGATATCTCAAGTTCTAATGAACCGATTTATTTGAAATTTGGTGTGAATGTTCTTTAGACATTCCTCTATCGGATGAACTACGGTCAAGTCAAAATTTTGAATTTTACTATTTTTTAAAAATTCTGATTTGTTAAAAAAGCATGCAAAAAAAGTTGTTTTTTTCTTAAAACGGCCGCCATTTTGTGAAAAAATTGTTGTTTTACTTTTCCATAGTTCATGCTATAGCGGCATCTTTAAAAAACATTCACACCAAATTTCAAATAAATCGGTTCATTTGAACTTGAGATAGCGTGCAGGTGTGACACAGACACCCTCACAGGACACCCTCTTTTTTTTGGAACTCCCACTTTGGCAGCTCATAACTTTGTAAATTTACAGTTTTTCTCTTTGGTTAATTTTTTATGTAATATTAAAATACGAATAAACAAATGATAAAAAAATGGATAGTAAAAATATGGTTTGTTTCGTTTGTACAGAGCTTCAAAAACCGTCCGAAAATCATGCCTCTAGACTAGAATACCCCCTTAAGGTGGTCAAGGTGGACGTATGTAAACTCCACTGCTGGTCAGTGGTTAATCCGTCCTTCCAAAACGGTCAGCGTCGAGCACTTGTAAATTCTACCGCTAACAAAGTATTTGTAGGTACACAATTGACAGATTAATAATTAAACTCATTTTAGAAAAAGCTTTTTATTGACCATGAAACTATAAAAATTTGATTTACTATTAAAATTCAAAACAAATAATTACATGAAAACAATAATTATGTTTACCTATTTATTAAAAAAAATCAAATATAAACCACCATTGTTCAGGTAATTTATCATTAATGTGACAGAAATGATTAGCAATGTTTTTCATAAACAAGATCAGTGGAACTTACAATCGCCAATTTTATAATAGCGATAATACCCTTTCTATTTACCTTAAATCAAGAAATTTGCCTTTTTACTTACCTGATAGAAACGTATTGGGTTTTGATATTAAGCAATGTTTGGCAATTCATTATATTTTTATTTTTCTAATTATCTTTTTTTTAACAACCAATATTATTTTTAGAGTCTACATTTTTATATTATTATTACAATAAAAATACACTAAAAACCGTTTTTTAAACTTTTACCTGAAATACACAGATTAACAAATGACCATTGCAAGAGGGAGTTTAGAATATTATATTACCGTGTCTTTCATCTCAATTAATTATATCTAAAAATTGTGTGCCTAAAAAGTTTACCAAAATTAAATTTTAAATGTACGGCACACAAAGGCACACGTCGAATAGAATATAATAAAATTTTAATTTTTAGAATTATCGAAAATGACGCTAATTTCTATCGATAAAACAGTTTTTGTCCCAAAAACAAAAACTTTTTGTCCCATTTTGACAAATAAAATTTTATGATTAACGGCACAAAACGGCACAAGTCGAGTAGAATCCAATACAATTTTAACTTTTAGAATTTTTGAAAATGGCGGGGCTAACTTCTACCGATAAAATAGTTTTTGGCCCAAAAACATTTTATTTGTCCAAATAAAATTTTATGATTAACGGCACAAAACGGCACAAGTCAAGTATAATCCAATACAATTTTGATTTTTGGAATCATCGAAAATGGCGGGGCTAACTTCTACCCCAAAATAAGCAATCTTTATAAAATCAAAAAAAAACAAAACAAAAAATGTCAATTTAGTTCAATAGCATCGTAAAATTTCTTAAAACACATCCACATTTGGTCATTGTAAATTTCTTCAAAAACTCATAAAGTTGTTTGTCATTGCTAATTTCTAGAAAAATTACGCGTTGTCATTCAAAATTTTCTGAAAACCTCCCTCCATAACCCGGATATATCGATGTCGTGATCCAAATTATCTAATAGTAAACTGTTGGTCAAGGTTTATCAAATTTTATATGACCTCTTACATCAGATCAGCAACCCAATCTTGAAGCCAATTTCAATAACTTCACCTCGGGGTTCCGTTCCAATATTTTTTTAAAGTAACGACTAGTGCCGATAGGAACGTAAAAACTTAAAAGCTATAAGTATGTCAATTGAGTTCGAATAAAAGTAATTTTTGTGGTGTAATTTTCGCTGAAAAATAGGTTTGTACGCGTTGGGTCTCTAATTTTCTTTAAAGTTTACGTTACGTTATAGTAGGAAAAAAATTCCAGTATTAGTTCGTCGTGTTACGGAATATAAAAATAAGGAACCATAACCATGCCGTGCCTTGCCATCTTGTATTCCACAGGAAAAGCTCTTTTGATAATCTGCATCCAGCACTCAATATCGACCGCAATTATATATTTGTTCTACAACCCAGTTATTATCACAACTTCACATACCGGATGTTATCAAAATTTGGCATCTTGCTATCTTGAATAGCTTCAAAATTTGGTTTAATAATAGCTTCGATTTCAACATATTTTAAGCAGGTAAAATCTTAACTTAAGTAAAAAATTGAACCACCCCTCGCGCTGAGCCTTGTCGGCAATTCATCTGTGGCGCGGTTGTGCGTTGCGCCGAAAAGTAACGTAACAGTTCATTATGACAAAAAATTATTACTATCAAATTATGTGAATCTACATTCTAGCAAGTTACTAGACTGGGCTTGAGCAGCTATAAAAGTAAAGAAGCTTAAGTCTTATAAAGGGCTTAAAAATAGAAGTTCTTTGTGGGTTTCATAGAAAGTTCTCAACTACGAGTAAGTTAGAACACCTGCAAGCTCTGAAAGTCCACAAAATTTTGTAAAAAATATTTTGCATCCGAATACTTTCAAGCCATTTCGGCTGAATTCTTCGAGTGAGCAAGCTTTAATTCCCACCAATGCGGTACGATAGGTGTATTTTGCCAGTCCGCCCCTTCCATTTCAAATTTTGGGTTAAAAATAGTCTACATCGTTAGTACCTCGTTTGTATGTACCTGTTAGTACCTTTTCTGTTTTCGTTAGTACCCCGTTTTCCAGATATTTCAAAAATTTTAATAATAAAATGTTGACCCCCCTATTTTAAATTTTGTATCCAAAATAATGTAAATCTTTTTTCCTTTATTTGTGCCGATTTCTACTTTCATTATTTTCGTTTGTATCCATTTTATTTTTGAAATATTTAAAAATATCTAATAATGGCTTTGTCCTCCCATTTTAAATCCAGAAGGGTCTATATTGTTTGTACCTGTATATCTTTCTTATTTCTGTTTGTACTCAACTGAATGTTCACCCTTATAATATTACCGCAGATTAAAATGATTAAATAAAGATGGTATAACTAAATTTTGAAGCCTAAGATCTTTTATTATTGTAAATCTTGGTTTTTTATTCAAGTTATTTCTAATCAAAAGTATAATATTGATTTTATAAAAATTGGAACATTTTGAAATATTTCAAACCAAAAATGGGTTCAAATAAACATATTGAACATACAAATGAGCTACAAACATAATTTAGTCTCTTGTTGATAAAAAAAATCAAAATGAGGGGGGGAACTTGTTATTGTTTAGATATTTTGAAATATTTCGAAAACAAAATTAAAACAAACAAAAATTAAAAAGATGCAAACGAGGTACAAACAATTTAGATTATTTTCTATCCAAAATTTGGAATGGGGGGGGGGCTGGAAAAATGCCATTATTGGACGTTTTGAAATATCCTAAAAATACGAAATTGGTACAAAGGAAAATAAAAAAAGTACAAACAGGTACGAACGAGGTACAAACGATTTTGACTATTTTAGACCTAAAATTCAAAATGGGGGCTGGAGAAATACACTTTGGTGCGATAGTCCTTCCTTTTCCTAATTCTTTTTTAGCTATAGTATCTATATGGCAGCTGTAAATTACACTGGTTTTTGTAAATACAGAATAAATTTTAATAAGTATAATTTTAATAATTTTTTGCGCATATCAAATTTACAAAAATTACTTACCACGTTTTTTAATCTCTCGATCAATACTAGAAAAATTGTTATTGCTAGAAGATATCCGTAAGAACCAGAAATATATAGTGAACTTGAACTTTGATTTGATTTCAGCATAAAAATAATCGAGAAATTATCGAGAACCATGATTATTACAGATATTAAAAGCCATGGTACTAAGAGAAATTTTTGAGCTCTCTCAAACTGTTGATGTGTTGCTTTTATGGTCAAATACAAGCGCGAGAGACGTTTGAGACAATCCTCAAACTTTAAACCATTACAATCCATCCATAATTCAATTTGATGATTTGGGGATTAACAAATTTTTGTACGTAAGACTAACTTAATTTGTTTCAAACATACTTTAAAGAACGTAAAATAAAATATAGAAGACAAATAAAATTGTGAACCTGTTATGAGAGTAATATACGAAACTATAATTCTATTTGTATATTTGTAAGTGGCGTAGATAAAATTATTGGTACCCGACTCACTTAGAGTGTGAAATATGATTGAAATTGAATTAACGCATGTAAATGCTATAATAATATAAAAACTTAATTTGCTTCTGCGTAAACATTTTTCAGTTAAAATACATGAAATACCGAAATAATTACAGTTTTGAACAATTTTTCCGATCGAATTCAATTCGTTCAATTTTAATTTTCGATTACAGATTCCGACAACACTAAATATAATTGTTATAATTGAAATTAAATTTTCTAACGTGGACGATAATGTTTGCAAAGTGCTGTATTCTTTACTATAACAATGCGTCACGAATGGTCAAGTAAAAGTCGATACATTGAAATAGAATAATAAATACTGCTATTATTATAAATTTTTGAATAATTAAAATCTTGGGAGCATAAGCTTTATTTCCATGTCTGCACGTAATTACTATAGGTGGGTATGAACTAAATGAAGACAAATTAATATACGGTCCAAAAAGACACCCCACACAATTATTCATATTGAAAAATTTTTCAGGTCCAACACTACCAAAGAATATGTAAAACAAACTGAGTAAAATATTCTAAAAAGAAATGCATTTACTAAATGCAGTTGGAGTTGGTAAATATCAGAAAGCCATTAAATAACTTAATATTACCTTATAGCAATACAAATAAGACATAAATTCAAATGATAATGTAATGTTATGTCTCTACTAATACTTTAGGTGAATTAAAAATATTACCAGTATATCCTATCAATCAATCCAAAAAAACATCAGGTAAGCCGAGGTAAAGATTGTGTACAACCCCACTGATTAAATCACATCAAAACAAAATTTGAATATATAAATCATAACTTGTGAGAATTAATAATATTAAAAACTTAAATTTATTTTAAATTAAAAATCATATTTCTGTTCTCTTAATTTTTATTCAGCATGACATGTTTCATACGGATGTCGAATAATATGTAGTATATTGCGATGTACTAATGTTGATTTTTATATTTTATATTTATATAATTCTTGTACCTCTATGGTCTTCAGGTACACAGGAAAAGATTCTATTCTTCAATGTCGTGATGACATTGATTTTTTGTTGAAGAGGATGTATAGATTGAAAGTTCAAAAGTCTATTAGTAGAAGACGGCTTTCGGTAAACATCGGTGCTAAGACCGCCATCAGTATGTCTCGTTATGAGGAGATCCAAAACGTCCAAAACGGTATCGCAAAAGTTAAGTATGGAGAGGCTACTATCGACTTCACTCGAAGGTGCAGCAGTTAACATATCGTCCACATACAACACAAGGAAAGGCAATTTAAATTCCACCGCACCAAAAAAGTTACACGACAGAGGTCATTCATAACAAAGCTAGCAAAAGCGGGGCTACAGCCGATCCCACCAGCTGAGAGTAAAAATGACCATCATAACAACTCTTTTTTCAGTCTTGAGAATGGTTTAATTAATAAACCGAAACGTCGACCAAACAGATTATTTGTTTTTATTGGCGATCCAATATCCTGATAAACTTTTTTTTACTTTAAATTTTACTTTAAACTTTTAACGAATTACTACTACTTTCTTTTCCAAATTAATTATTAGTACCAAATCCCCTTATCACCTGAAAATGAAATCTCCCAGGATATCACTAACTACAAATGCAAATGTAAAAAAATTTTACTGGAGACCAATTCCGGTACGTCCATTATGTACTGCTTCAATGCCAAAAATGCCCCGTCTCTCCTAAATATGTCACTGCCAACTTGACACGTCGGCGGGAAACTCGATCAAACTCAAAATATTTAAATATTTACAAAATTTTACAAGATTATTTACAGCATTAATAATCAAAATTCAAAATAAATTTAAGCTCATAAAATAAATCAATTTCAAACCGCGGGTTTTAGCAATAAAATTAAAATCCAAAATTTTGATTTCAGAATTCATAGAAAATTACTTTTTAATAAAAAAAGAAGAATATTTTTAAATATTTTGTGTAAATTTTTGGAAATATTTTATAATTTTGTATGAATTTTGTAAAATTTGAATTTACTCTTCTTCGCCTACAAGTCAAGTTGGCATTGCTAGAATGTGTGGAAAAGGACTTTGCTTTTCTATTTTTGAAGCCGCCCAAAAGTGGACTGGTTGGTTTCAAAAGGTAGATTTCATTTATAAAATTAAATAGATATCTGATATTTATAAAAAAATGAATTTTAATTCGGACCGAAACGGGACAATAACATTGTCTTTAATATACCGAGTGCAGAATTAGTTAGCCGAACATAGGAAATTGAAAGATATTACAAAACTAATGCAGAAATATAAACTACGAATGATAAGATCTTTAGATTTCATCTAGCTTTTGCATGAAAAACAGTGGTGGAACTACCGGGGTGCGGTGGATGCAACGCACGCGGGCCCCCGGCTAAAAGGGCCCCCAGGAATCTTTAAAAAAAAATTTTAAATATTATATAAAATAATGTAAAAAAGGCCGGTTTAACAATAGTCGGATGAATCTGGTATAAAGTTAGACCAGTGGCGTATTTAGAGGGGGGCAAAGGGGCATCTGCCCAAATCAAATCATCAGTGGCATTAGACAAACAAGAAAGGGGGACATTATAGTGGAGCTCGAAGAGAGCAATCAAATGCACAAACTTAAAAATGTCCTAAAAGACAAAGTCGAAATCAAAAGAGATCTCATAGGCTTGAAAACGACATACACGATTAGAGACATAGAAGAACTAGCTACTGCAGAGGAAGTAAAAGAGGACCTCCGCAGAGTGGCACCGGAAGAAAACCTGATACTCAGGGACCTACGACCATACTACCAAGGCACACAAATCGCGAGAGTCGAGGTCAGGGGCGACGCGATCAAGGTCATGGAAAACAAAAGAACACTAAGAATCGGAATAGTCAATTCTTGCCGAATACGAGAAGAGCGACAAATCAAGAGATGCAACAGGTGCTGGCAGTCTGGTCACGCGACCGAAAACTGCAAGGCAGAAGACAGGTCAGGAATGTGCCTGAAATGTGGAAAACCAGGCCACTTTGCACACAACTGCACGGAGGCAAAGCCCTTTTGCCTCACATGCAAGCAAGAAGGGCACAGGACCACCAGCTACTCGTGCCCCACAACAAGAGGTCGACGCCGGAAGATCGACGTCGTTCATGCAGGCTAATCTAAATCACGCCAGGGCCGCCCAAGACCTACTTCTGCACACCACCGCAGCAAAAGATGTGGACGTTGTGCTTATCAGCGAACCATATAGAGCAATGGACAGCTGCTGGACCGAGTCCATCGATGGGAAGGCAGCTGTTCTCACACACGATCGAGTGGCGGTCCTGAACTCTGGTAGAGGCCAGTGCTTTGCATGGGTGGAGACGCCTGCGCTGGTAGCATATTCCTGCTACCTATCGCCAAATTCCACCCTGGAAGAATTCATCAACCAAACCTGGAACCTCAAAGACAATATGAGAGCACAGTCCAAGCCCATTGTCGTCGGTGGTGACTTCAACGCCAAGGCGACGGAATGGGGGTCTCCGAAAACGGATGCCAGAGGAGCCATCCTGGCCGAGGTTCTGGCGGAGCTGGGCTGCACAGTATGCAATATCGGCAGTTCCCCAACCTACGAGAGATACGAGTGTGAGTCATTCCTGGATGTCACGGCTGTCTCGTCACAGTTGGCTAACAGGGTTCTAAACTGGAAGGTGATGGAGGAGGAAACGGCAAGTGACCACAAGTATATTTCGTTTGAGATTTGCCGAAACTCCAGCATAGATAGACCTCCTCCTTCAGGATGGAACTGGAAAAAGATCAAGAAACCCGACCTACAAGCTCACCTACAGAAACCAGACCTACAACACGTCGTCAAGAGCATCGGTCTTGAGGAGTTCCTCAGGAAGTTGTGCGATGAAGTGATGCCCAGGAGGGGCCCTAATGTGAGGAGGGGAGCTTACTGGTGGACAGAGGAGATCGCCTTGGCTAGGAAGCGCTGCCTAGGCGCCAGGAGGGCATACCTACGTCTGAGGAGGCTGACTGTCCGACGACGCGGAGAAACACTCTCAACCCAGTGCGAAGAGGCCAAACAAGAACTGAAAAGACTCAGAGATATTCTGACCATGAAAATCAGAGAGAGCAAGAAGGAAAACTGGAGGAAACTCATAAACGAAGTGAATGGGGATGTCTGGGGAAGGGCCTACCGGATGGTCACCAAGAAGCTGGGTAGCCCATCTATCCCTGGCTTGACTGAAGACAGACTCAGAGAGATTATCCGGACCCTCTTCCCAGAACATCCTGAAATGACATTTCAGACCAAAAAAGTGGACGGAAACGTCCCTTATTTTGACGAAGCTGAATTGAAGGCAGCCGCGAGGAAGATGCCCAACAACAAGGCGCCGGGACCGGATGGAGTCCCATCGGTCATCATCAAAGATCTGGCAGAGACCCGACCAGAGGTGCTACTGGATGTTTATAACGGGTACCTGAAAGAAGGGATATACCCGAAAAACTGGAAGAAAGCTAAATTACGACTGCTGAGGAAGGGAGACAAGCCGCTCGAGCTCCCTAATTCGTACAGACCAATCTGCTTACTGGATCACGCTGGCAAACTGTTCGAAAGACTGATCCTGCACAGGCTACAGCTAGAGATCGACAAGACCGAGGGCCTCTCGGATAGACAATATGGCTTCCGAAGAGGTAGATCCACCACCGATGCGATCGACAGCGTGGTCCAGAGAATCAAAACGACATTGGGCAAGAAGAAGAAGAAGAAGCGTTACGCCGTTCTGGTGACGCTAGACGTCAAAAACGCTTTCAATTCGGCGAGATGGCAGACGATCATGGAAGAACTCGAGAAGAGGGAGGTGTCACCATACCTCCTCAACATCCTGTCAAGTTACTTTCACGACAGGACTCTGGTAGTGGACGAGAAACTCTGGCAACAGACGCTCCCGGTGTCCAGCGGAGTCCCACAAGGTTCGGTACTTGGCCCTCTGCTATGGAACGTGATGTATGACGGCGTCCTCAGGCTCCCCACGCCACCCGGGGTGAGCATCATCTGCTTTGCGGACGACATCACGATCGTGGTAGAGGCAGACACGGAAGACGAGATGGAGCGATTAGTCAACGCTACCATCGCCGACATCGCTGAGTGGATGGCTGCTAGGGGGTTGCAACTGGTCCCGGAGAAGACGGAAGCGGTCTTGGTTATTGGAAAGAGGCGGATCAGGCCGGTCCGGTTTTCCTTGGGAGGTCACACCATAACACCGTGCGACCAGGTTAGAGTGCTGGGCGTGGACATCGACCGGTGCCTTTCGTTCAAGCCCCACATCACAAGGGTTGCAACAAGAGCAGCAAAAACAACAGAAGCACTTAGCAAGATAATGCCGAATTTGAGCGGCCCAAGCCAAGAAAAGCGAAGACTGCTGTGCGCCGTGGCGGAGTCCGTCATGCTGTACGCTGCTCCGATATAGGCCTCGGCCCTTAGAAGGGTGACGTACAGGCACCTGCTCGAGACAACCCAGAGGAAGAGCGCCCTGAGGATATGCAGAGCGTATAGAACCGTATCCACAGAGGCGGTTCTTGTCTTGGCGTCCCTTCTGCCAATCCACCTCAAGGCGGAGATGCGAGACGCCAAATACAGATCCGAAAACAAGACCCTCTTCAAAGGCAGGTGTATGGATATCCAAAAGCAGTGGCAGTCGTCATGGACAGCGTCAGATAAGGGTCGGTGGACTCACCGTCTAATTCCTGAATTAGAGCCTTGGATAAACAGGAGGCACGGTGAGCTCACCTACGAAACCACACAGGCCCTTAGCGGGCATGGATGCTTCAGGAGCTACCTGCATCGTTTCAAGAGGTCTGATACCCCCAGCTGCCTCTTCTGTGGAGAGATCGATGATGCAGAACATACTATCTTCTTCTGTAATAAATGGACGGACCGCAGATTAGCCGCTCAAACGCAGCTGGGGCAGACCCTGACCCCCACCAACATCGTGAAGCTGATGCTGGCTAGCGAAGAGCTCTGGATGGTGATCGAGAGGATGCTGGTCGACATCATCTCCGCCAAGGCCAAACTACAAGATGAGTCACCAACATGAAGAGCAAAGTCCCGAAAGGGCAAAAAACCAGAGGCAGGAGAGTGTACGGAAGAAATGCCTAGCGATTCCCGGCACCTCCAAGGAGTGGGGTTTTAGTCGGTAAAAATCCGACACTACCACCCTAATCATCAGGGTGGTGTCTTTTGAAGATTTCCCCACTCCCAACGCTCACAAAAAAAAAAAAAAAAAAAAAGGGGCATCTGCCCCCCCCCCCCCAAGAATGCCGGACTGTAGCCCTAAACCCCCCTCCCCCCCCTCGATAAAAATAATGTTTATTACAAAGTTTTAAAATTTAAATAACTTTAAATTATTTTTGTTTATTTGTTTATTTATTTATTTATTTATTTACTAGCTGGAAAGCCCGTCTGCGTACAGGCAGCTAGACGGTGGATCTCTTTTTTAGCGTTATAATATTTAAACATTTAATTTTAACAAAAAAACAAAAATTTGCTGCTAAACTTGATGTGCCGTGGGGCAATTAAATTTTTTTTATAATATAAATATAAATAAGTTTCTCAAATTCTAATTTTCTTTAGCCAAACGCTTTAATTTCCCTCCCTTTGGTCAACAACAAAAAATTTCCTACTTTTTTTCGACGAAATATATTCTGTCTTGCTTGGTATTTTAGAAGAGTGGGAATTTTATTATAACATGTACTGGATGGTGTTCACCCCCAGCTCACCCGGTTTACACTTTTGACTATAATTTTGACAGCTAACATTCAAAGAAACGTAAAAATTGCTACTAAACTCTGAGCTCTTAAATAAATCTTTTTCCAAGCTTTAATATTCTCTAGCCAAAGACTTAAATTTCCCTCATTTTTGCTTAAAAATTTAAATTTTTCGGTTTTTCCTGGTAAAATTTGTAAAATTATAAATCCCCTATCTTCTACAAGTATTCTAAAAAAGTGGAAATTCTGCGATATGCACTGGAGGGTGTTCCACACCCCCCAGACCCCCCGGTTTACAATTTTGACTTTATATTTTTATAATTAACTTTTAAAGTAACACAGGAAGTTGCTGCTAAACTCCGTGAACAGTAAGGTACCTAATTAAATAAATATGCTTTCCAAGTTTTAATTTTTTTTAGCCGAAGGTTAAACTTCTCTCATTTTTGCTTAAAAATTCAAATTTTCCGGTTTGGATTAATATTGGACTAATATTTTTTGGTTGGTAAAAAAAATCGACCAACCAGAGTGTTTTTACCAAAAAATTACACGTTGTAGCAGGAGCAGCAGAAGCGTGCTGGGATTGCATGTATTGGGATTAGCTACAACTGACGCGCATGAATGGATTAACGAGATTTCGAAATATATTTAATCTGCCCCCTCCAAAAGCATTTTCTAAATACGCCACTGAGTTAGACTTAGTATTACCATTATTACCAATAATCATTCAGTGTTTCCACTAAATTTTCCAAATCAAATCCTGATATTTCCAGGTTTTCCCTGACAAAGAATAAAAATTTTCCATGACATTTCGATAAATCAGAAAATAAATAGGTAGAAAATCATAATTTTAAAATTAAATTAAAACCAATAATAATTTTCATTCTTAATTAACAACATTAATTTATAAATAAAATAATTCAATTTTAATTAAAAAAAAATTTTAATTAAATTGTTTATCTTCAATCTTAAATTCCCTGACTCTTCCAGATTTTCCAAATAATTGGCACTCTGCAACTTTGTAATTGTTATACCAGGAATAACGTTATACTAAGTTTATCGGATTATTCTAAATTTGGCCTTTAATTTAGTTTTGTTATTTGTTTATCTTAACATTATGGTTATATTGTATATGAGTTATTTATTATTTTCTTTCATTTTTGGTTTGTTTTAAAACAGGGCCCCCGTTAACAACTTTGAACACGGGTCCCTCAACTGCTTGTTACGCCACTGATAAAAAGTCAAAAATGCTTTCGACATTGTTAAAATTTTCATTTGTTGGACTGATCATGTAATACAATCCAATTTGATTTCTATTTTCAAAAATAATTACCTGGAAAACTTACATGGCCAGTCCGATAAATGAAATGTTTAACAATTTCAAATGCATTTATCGACTCTTTAAAAGTTCGATGAAATCTAATGCTTTTATCATTTGTAGTTTATATTTTTGCATTATTTTTGTGCCTTTCATTTTTACTCTACAATAATTGGGGAAGCAGGAATTTGCATAAATAAGTTTTTACGTGTTAATTTCCTATGTTCGGCTAAATTCAAAATTTTGAATATTTGAAGTTTTGATTTTTTATGTGAGAATATTTTTTGATCTTGAATTATTTGTAAATATTGGTTTTTAAATTTTGTATTTAATTTTGTCGGTGATTTACGATATTAAAAGTGAAGTATAGACTTGAATAGGAGTGGTATAGTGTTTTTGTGGTTAGGGCTACAGCTTCCGAGGGGTTGACCCGAGTTGCAGTCCTAATCGGGATGAGTAAACCATCACAATACGATAGCGATATCGAAACCTACCGAAAACGAGGAGCTGATTTCGAGATTTTTAACAGAAGCAAAAAGACATCCAGAACACCAAAAAAAGAGCCGAAGGAGAGTAAAATGGAAGAACTGACCAGAATGATCAGAGAGCTGATGAATGAGGTAAAGGAAATTAGAAGCGGCCAACGAATTTACGAGCAAGAAATCAATGAGTTAAAGCTAGAAAACAAAATAATACAGCTAGGGGGTAAAGAAAGAAAGAAAAACAAATATAATAATAAAGGGAGTATCGATAAACGAAAGTAACCTTAAACAAGAAACCGAACAATTTCAAAAAAACGAGATAGGGGTCGATATTGCCTTGAGGGGAGCTGAAGTAATAAAGACAAAATCAGCACAAACTATTGTATTGGCCAAAACGAACAACTGGCGCGATAAAATGGAAGTGATGAAGAACAAGAATAAATTGAGAGGCACAAGAAAATACATCGAATATGATTTATCAGTGGAAGAGAGAAAGATACAGGTCAGGTTAAGGATGATCGCAAAGACAGAATTAACTGTCAGCATTGGGATTGGAAGCAGCACTCAGAGGAAATTCTGAAGTATGCGGGCAACCCGGCGAGATCAAATAACTAAATATTGTAAGCCGATGGAATGAAGATGTAACGAACAAACGAGATTGAAATACGTACGTGGAAACTGGCAACTTGGAATGTAAGAGGGATAAACGGTAAAGAACAGGAGTTAGTTGTGGAATTTAACAATAACGATGTAGAAATACTAGCGGCAACCGAAACAAAAAAGAAAGGAAATGGAATTATAGAGATTGGAGAAGATGTGACAATGATATACAGCGGGGTTAAAATAACAGAAAGAGCAGCAGCAGGAGTGAGTTGTATAATTGGAAGAGAAAGCAGGAAATCAATAAAAACGTGGACATTTGTTTCAGAAAGAATATTAACGGTGACATTACAGAAAGAACAACAAATTACAGTAATAGTAGTATATGGACCAAGCGAGGATGCTCAAATTTTGGGAAGAATTACAGCTGACAATTGAGAATGCGACAGGTACAGTTTATATAGCGGGTGACCTCAATGCCCGAATAGGAAACAAAACCGAAGGAACCAATAAAGTAATGGGACCGTTTGGTGAAGATACTCTAAACAAAAATTGAAAAAGGCTAATTGACTGTTGCGTGGTGAATAACCTGGTGATCGACAATTCGCTATACAGTCATAAGGAAATATATAAGTATACAAGAGAGGAACCAAGCAGAAAAGAAAAATCTATTATAGACTATATAATAACAGAGAAGGTAAATAAGAAAAATTTAATAGATGTTAGAGTACATAGAAAGGCTGAAATAGGCAGTGACCACTATTTGGTGGTAGCAAAAATAAAATACAACACACTCATCGATCAAAGAAAGGAGAAGTCACAAAAGGTAAAAAGCAAAGAGATAGTGAAAGATTACAGACTAATGAAAGAAACAAGAAATGAAACGAAAAAGCTAAAAATAGGACACAGAAATATGCAACCGGTAGAAATAACGGAATGTGCTTTCGCGGATGACTTGATACTCTTTGCAAGTAGCGAACATAACTTACAGCATAATCTGGACATATGGAAAGCGGCATTAGATGGTAAAAATATGAAAATAAACACAGCCAAAACCAAAGTAATGACACTAGGGAGATCAGAAGAACAGATAAAAATTTACCTAGATGGGAAACAAATAGAACAGGTTAAACAATTTAAATATCTTGGTGTAGTGATAGAGGAAAATGGAAGCTATGAGGCTAATAGTCAGCAAAAAACAAATTTAGAAGAAAACAAAGATGACAGTATACAAAACCATTTACTTGCCGACACTAACATTTGGATGTGGGTCATGGAACCTAAATCAAAGAATGAAAAGTAAGATACAAGCAACGGAAATGAAATACTTGAGAAGAGTGGAGGGTGTTACAAGAATGGACAGAATAAAAAACGAAGAAATAAGAAATAGGCTCCACATAAAACCAGCAAGTGAAACAATAACAAGGCAACAGTTGAGATGGTTCGGGCATCTAAACAGAATGGAAGAAACTATACCGGTAAGAAGGGTGTGACAATCGAAAACAAAAAGAAAAAGATAAAGAGGTAGACCACCAAAAACATGGAACGACAACATAGGACAGATATTGAAAGAAAGAGGAAAAACGTGGAAAGAGGCAGAAAAGGCAGCGTTAAATAGAAAAGAATGGCGAAAATTTGTGATCAAGTCCGAGTGAGAGTGAAATAAAATACCTCAACACCTTCGGGTACAAATGAGGAATTCTGATTTTGATTGATTTAATTTTAAAATTATAAATAATTTATTGCAAATAGTGAAAATTTTGAATTTTGTGCGTATTTTAGTGCTAACAAGAAGCGATAGTCGTGACTTCCAAACCGGTCCGTCGAAATGAACGGACTTCTTTTGCGGAAAAGTCCCGTAAAAGTGATAATTTGCGTTTCAAGATTGAGATTTCGATTTGATTTTGTGAATAAAGTTAATTTTAGGATCGGACGCATTTGGAGTTATTTTTGAAAATTTGGATGAGATTGGAAAAATAAAATGTAGTTAAGATTGGATCCGTTGATTGATTAATGAATGATGAAATTGAATAATTGGACATTAAAAATTGTAATTGATTTGGATTGAAAAATGTATTGTTGGAATTGGAATGCGCTGTAAAGTGTGCACGTCAAGCACCTGATCCGACAGCGACGTACACTTGCGATTTTCGTTGCATTTTGGATAAAATTTATTTATAAATTTAATTTGAAATTTAAATTTTAGCAATTCTTTGGATCATTATTTTGGATTATTAAAATTATTTTTTATATTTAAATCTAAAACAAATTGTAGATATACTCACCACGTTTGTAACTCGTTCGCTCATTTTAAGAAATAGAGTAATTCCGAAGATGTTTGAATACGAATACATGATAGAAAGTACATCAAAGTTTAGCGGAGTATGAAAAAAATTTATGAATTGATAACTGGATAGTACTGTCAGAACTACCACAATTAAAAACCAAAATAAAAATGGCAAACCGGAAATCACACTCACTTGTTTGTAAGTTACATTCAGAGCTAAGTATAGTCTGCAGAGCCGTCTTGAGTAAATATCCAATGATAAAATTTCAATTTGTTTTGATTCTAATAAGCATTTTCTCAATAAAATCAGCTTAATCTGAGAACAATATTTACGATAGAATGAGTAATAAAATGCCTGAGTTAAAATAAAATTAATTATTGATATATGTTCAATATAATGGGTCAAACTTCTGAATATTAAAATATGGCAAAGATAAAAAAAATCCAAGTAATGATAAGTTTTAAACGTTGATACGACAATAACCGCAATATTGACTACATTGAACATAAGAACAGCATACATAACTTTTTTAGAGTTTTTAATCATTTTAGACGATATGAAACAAGGTAATCCATAATGTTTATGATTTTCAACAATTTTAAGAATTTCTCGAAATTCTAATATTTTCTCTTTATATATTGATAAATTCATTGTACAAATGGCAATTGGCCCAAGAGAATATATAATTAAAAGTGTGATTTTTGTAATTTCAAATTGATTAAGATGCTGATACGAAACTGTTTCTATAAATATGAAGCACACACTAATGAGGTAATAAATTAGTATAATAATTAAAGCTAGCAAATATTTTTTACAAACAACAAATTGGGTATTAAGCGGTTTTCCATTTTTATGCACACATATAACTTTTATAGGGGGCCCTACACAAAAAGAACTAAATTTTAAAAACGGTTTTAGAAAACACCCCACGCAATTTTCCATGCCGAATGCGTTTTTAAATAAAATAATTTTACTTTTTAATTTTGTTAAGTGGGTAAAATAATTTGAGATTATCTGGTAGATAAATGAAAACATCAATTTTCTTTCTAGTTTGTGTACACAATGAAGTGCCATTTTTTGAGGTATTTTAATATATGAATGTACTATTTATTATTAATTACTATTTTCGTCCATCTTAAAATTAATTAAAATATTTTTTTTCGGGAACTTCGGAATAAAACCACCGAAAATTACCGAAATAATATAATTTAATTAATTTACACAGTATGGTCGTTAAAAATTTTGAAATTTTATTTTCTATTATTTCTTAAATTCCACTGAAAAAGCCAAAAAAATCAGTAAATTTCCCTTCACAAATTTTTATCAATCTCAATCCCATTGATCCACAAAAATCTCAACGCAGTTTTCGGCATAAATAATTTAATCAATTTCAATATCTTTTGCATCGCCCAAATTTCCTTTTTATAAATCAATATTAAATGATTTCTATTTATTATTAAGAATAATAGAAATAAATAAAAAAAAATATTTATTAAATTTAAATATTTTAATAAAACCGCTTGTGTTGAACTTAACCCTGGAACTGCACACTGGGTTCTCGGAAACCTTAAGCGTCATATAAATTAGTGCCACATATGCAGGGCCGATTTATCCCTTAGGCAAGCAAGACAGCTGGCTAGGGCGGCAAATATTCTAATTAATTTCAATAAAAAGTGTAATATAAATAAAAATTATTAACTCTGAAAGTTAACTTTTTTTGCTAATAAATATATGCTGCAAGAATAATTTCAATTTTTTACTTTCCCCATACGTATACGTATGTATAATGAAAAGTATTCTAATTCTCTCAAAAATCAAAAATCGAAATTTTTGTATTAAAATGTTTCTTATCATGTCCTGATAAGATTTCGATGAGTTTTAGTTGGATGTTCGTCTGTACGTCTGTCTGTGTTTGGTTAGGACATGAAATGCAAACATAGTATCAATAGGGCACTTCCACTCCCCCACTCCAACATGGCTGCCGAAAAGCAGTTTGGTGGTATGGTTGGTGGCATTCGCCATAAGATTTGTTAAGGATTCAAGTGTTTTCGTTATAAAAATGTATTTTTTATAGAATTCTAACCAGTTCTTTTAGCATTTTTAGCTTTTATGATACGGTGGTGATTGTTTTATAATAAATTGGGCTACTAAAATCCACTATACTTACAAATAATTGAATAATTTGTTAGCCTTAAATATTAAAAGTTAGGTACAATAATTTGAAATAAATTGCTTTAAATAAAAATAAACAACATTTCAGCTGTTTATTAATAATTAGTTTCCAGCATGTTTGTGTTTTTGAGTAATTTACATAAATACATTCAGATTTAGTGAAAGATATAATCGTAACTAGCACAGTTCAGGAGTTTACTAAAAAATGTAAAAATTATGTCTTAAAAATCAGCAAATTTTCTAGTCGAGAATTGATTAAGCCCGGCAGATACAAATTTCGCCCAAGTTTGAAAATTCCCTACCTATAACTCAAACTGACGAAAAACCATTTAAATTAGATATTTTCTAGTTTGATTTGGTTAAGTTTAATCATTCATTTAATTTTACTGTACTTTTTATTCTGTAAATATTTGACTTTGTTTAAAGGCAAACCGGCAGAAGTTGGAAAATAACAAATTCTGGTTGTATAGCCCTGCTATTTCAACATGAACCGGAAAGTCAAACAAATTACTGAAACACAAAAATGCTGGCAAGTAATTACAAAACATAACAGCTGAAATGTTGTTTATTTATTTATTGTATTGTATTTCATTTAAATAACTGTTAAAATTATTAAATTATTGTAACTTTTAATATTTCAGGTTAATAATTTTGAAAAATTTAATAACACAATTTATTCAATTATTTGCAAGTATAGTGGATTTTAGTAGCCCAATTTATTTGAAAACAATCACCACCGTGTAATAAAAGCTAAAAATGCTAAAAGAACTTGTTAGAATTCTATAAAAAATACATTTTTATAACGAAAACACTTGAATCCTTAACAAATCTTATGGCGAATACCACCAACCATACCACCAAGTTGCTGTTCGGCAGCCATGTTGGAGTGGGGGAGTGGAAGTGCCCTATTACACAGGTTAAACTACGCAACCAAATGTCAAAAAATTTGAAAAAAATGTACATCATAGTTAAACTTAGAGGCCAGCTGGAAATGATGAAAATTCGTTGAAAATTGCGGAAATGATAAAAAAAATAAAAAAAAAGATCCAGATACTCCTCCCCTTAACTGTTTTAGTTTTTTGTAGATTGTTCTTGATTTTTTTTTAGTTTCAGAACATTATCATTTTTGTCCCAAGTATACACATGGGGGTGAAGCTGAGATTTGAAATACCGAAACACAACATGGCGGTGCCTTATCGTAATTTTCATAAGGTGTCGTATACACCCGACTAAAAACGATGATATTTGCAGAGTTTAGTGATTTCCATGGTGGTTTCTAGTGATTTTTAAAATCACATAGTTGGTTACTTTCTATAATCATTCTATTTTAGGTTATATTTGTGCATTTTGTACAAAAAGCGCGTGTACCCTAACCATGATACAACAATTTATATCAAAATAAATTTATTGTGTCATGTCCTGAATCCATGTCCATTATCCATGTCCATTATACCTATTGTAAATGATTAATCTGTGATCCCTACAAAGTGAAGTGCAAATTTATTGTGTGTGAAAATTGAAAGTTAAGTATAAGATTTCGCAGATACTACACCATTATTTAAACAAATTTCTTTTCAATTTCAGGTTTCGTTTGATATATTAATTTAGCAATGGAATTGGTTGGCCGTAAGAAGTTTAGCTGCAAGTATCCTTGTGAAAATCATTACTTTTTAAATACAAAAGGCGATTATGTAAACAAACATTTCTTTAGATTTCCTAAAGATGTTCATGTTCATAATATTTGGAGAAATGTTTGTAACGTAGATTGTACAAAAAATACAAGAAATTGGCAAATTTGTGAAGATCATTTTAATCAATGTGATTTTGTGAACGAGGCAAAACAACGGTTAATTTCTGGGGCTATGCCAGTACCTTGCCTTGTAGAAATTTCAAATGTTCAAAGTAATTCCAATGTTTTAGAAGGCATTGCTGATGAACAATTGATCAAAAGGGTAGATTTGCCGATTTTACATGATTCGGTTTCTTTAAATAAGTCTTGTACTGGACCTAGCTCTTTCTCGACAGCTTCATGCTCATATTCAGATTTGCCTCTTTCACATGATAATGCAGGAACAAGCAATGATCTTCAAGATCACAATTATTATAGTCATTGGTGGTAATTGCAAACGCTTTTTTTTATTAATTTTTATTAATTTCTTTATTAACTTGTATAGAAAATGTTTATTTTAGTTCAAAAATTATTTGTTTACGTATTTAGTGTATTTCAGTTTTTATTAATATATTCGTTGTACATTTTTAGTTTGTGAATTTTTATTACAACTAACCTTGGTCAGATTTAGCAAATAATTATTTTAAATTCTTAAAAAATTTATTTAATAATTTTCTATAATTACCTCTGTTTATTATAGAAAATTTTTAAATAAATTTTTAAAGAATTTGAAATTTTAAGTTTGGAAATAAAATTATAAAATTATACAATGCTATTCAAACGTCGCGCTAAATTTTAGTTTGCCTTACGGGCGCAGGAGGGCCGTGTTGCGATCATTTAACATGCAGGTTTCGCTTCTCAATATATATGTTCTGTGAGTATACACTTCGTTCTGTTTGATCATCTTTTGATACCCAACCTTTACTTTCTCTCCTTTTCCCATTTCAATTTTAGCCAAGGACCATATTTGGTTTTGTATCTCCTTTTCCTTGCTGGTCATGTCGTTTTCAATATAAGTGCGAGTACCCTTAAGTTTACTTTAATTTTCCATTATTAGTCGCTTATGTGCATTGTTTTTCAATTTTGCAACAATTACCTGTTTTTCAGTTATTCTTCCTATCTTAAAAGCGTCAACCACCTCAACACGTATCTGCATCTTACTATTCAAGTATTCCTCTATTTTTCCTGGGGTTACAATTCCCTCCATTGTTAGATTTTTTATAATTATGTTCTCATTTCTTTTTTCTTTTTCATGCTTTTCGAGTTGCTCCTCAAGGTAGGTTATTCTTTCATTCTGTTTACTTGCATTCATTGTCAGGTCTCCAATCGCCTGTTCCATTTCTTGAACTTTAGCATTCCAATTGATTTCCATCGTATTCAGTTTCTCCTTTATTTCCATGTTTACCCTGTTACCTTCAGCTACGATTTTGGTTAAGCCCGCCATCATTTCCTTCAGTTCATCCATGGTTTCACCTTTTATTTTGGTTTCACCTTTTATTTCTCCTTCCTCTGCCTGTGTCGGTGATTTGGGTGTTTTTATACTTTGACGGAAAATCCCTTCCTCCTCCGTACTTGTATTTGTTATTTCTCTTCTTCTTTTGAGGTATTCTTTAATCGATGGTACACTGTTTGTCCTTCCTCTAGTTATTTTGTTATTATTCATTTGCTAATGTTTAGTTGAAATCAGGCAACCAAAGTTGCTAATTTGAAATCCTTATTTCAATTTGATGGTAAATGTTTAGTGACTCGTGTAATTATTTATCCACCGTCAGCGACAGCACGAGAACCCAGGTCAACCCTTCAAAAGAACTCACACTACTAACAGAATCCCTAAAACAAGCGACTTCCGGTATTCTAACCTCAAATACTCACAATTGATTTTCAGTTACTACTTCACTCCTGTGTTTGTTGTCTCCACAATAATTTCTTTGTATATAACACTAGTTCCTCGTAGTCCACCTCGCCTTCAAAATTTCTCTCTCTATTTTCTCCAATTTTCAAAAACAACCAGCTCAAAATCCGTATACACCATGCAGGACCGTACCCAGCTCATATCAATCACATACAGGTAGATCTTTCCAAACACGATTTAAAGAACACTCGCGATCCCACAGACTTGCGGATGGAAAATCTACTTTCGCGAAACATTTATTGGATACCAACCATAAACAAGGAGGTTATGAAATTTTACATGTAGAGCCAAAAAGTAAAAAATTAGAATTTTTAGAAGCTTTAGAAATTAATAAATTAAAATATTCACCTTTGTTGTTAAATAGTCAATCGGATTTAAACAATTCACCTTTATTAAACATTTTTAATAAGTAATAAACCCCCCCTTTTTTTGTAATAACTTTCAAAATATCCCTTCTTTTCTTATAAAAACCTCCCCCTACCACTCTGAACAATATTTAAAGGATTCTCTCTTAATTTTCTTTCTAATTCATCGCCTGATGATGCCATAGTATGGTGAAAACGTTTGCGAATACTTACAGTGTATTTTACATGTGCTAACTTTTAAACATTTTAGTTCTGAAAAGTGTTTAGTGCATAGAAAAAGAACTCAAAATAAAAAATTTTAAGTAAATTTGTGGTTTTTAGTATGTACCTATATTTATGGTTAAATTCAAAAAAATATAAGAATAATACAATACGTAGAAAATCAAAATTCAAAAAATTTAAAAAGGAGACAATTAACACATAACAGGTCTGGATTAAGAAAATTTGAAAAAATGAAAATTTCGTAATACGAAGTACAATATAACGTTATTTCATGGTTATTGCCATTCTTCAGTTGCACGCATCGATTACATTCTGAAATAAGAAAAAAATTTCAAACTAAACAAAAATATCGACTAAATTGTACAAAATTGACTTACCATAACCTCCAAAGATTATCAAAACTGAACTTGTTACATGAAGTATGAATAATTTAAAAATGATTTGAACTAAGAAATTCGTTTACCTAGCACTGCTAGTTTGAAATCCCAAGGCACTGCCCTCTTAATATGATTTCTAAAAACTTTGAAAAAATTCAGTGCCTTCGGATTTCAAACTAGCAGTGCTAGGTAACGAACTTTAACGAACGTTACAATTTTTTTAAAATAATAATAAAGAGTAGGAGTAATAATTAATAATGATTCATAATAGTAATGATACATATTATGATACTGTTACGAAACAACAATTGTTCTTTATGTTTGATGATTCATATATGACTCATCTGTGATGATTCATTTGATGACGAAATTTCAATGGATTTCTTGAAATTTTCTATTTTTCTACAAATTTTCTAAGAATCTGTTTCTTGATATGTTTTGGAATTTTCCAGAATTTCTTCAGATTTCCCTTCACTAGTACACACAATTTTTCTGGCGATTTCCCCTTGGTTTTGTACTAACTGAAAAACCGAAGGGAAAATCATGATATACAAAAGTGAAAAGAAATCCAAGCAAATTTTAGGGTACCCATCTAGGAAATTCTATGAAATCATAATAAAACTTAAGAATGCTATTTTGTTCTCAAGGAAATCTTGGGAAATTTAGGAAATCTTTAAAATACCATAGATTAATTCTTTTATTTCCTTTTTCAATTTTTTGAGATTTCCTCCTCGCATCTCCCTCATATCTCCTCGCATCTCCCATATTTCCTCACACCTCCTCACATTTCCCACATCTCCTCACATCTCCCATACCTCTTCAAATCTCCCTTACTTTTCAATTACTTGTTTAATTGATATTTAAATAAGTTCAATTATTTGATTCCCATTTATTGGGATTACCACAAACTCTTATGAGTCGATCAGTACTTAATATGATGGATTGTTCATTAAAAAGCCAGCACAGTGAAGATTTTCGGATCGTTCTGATGTTATTATGGACTTTAATTTTGAGAAAAAGACCTTCCGATTTATATGTTTAGTACCTAGGTCAGGTACTTATATTCAAAATTCGCCATACATATCACCTTATTCAATAATATCTGCAATATCTGAGGGCGGACCACTGTTGGTTACAGTGGCGTATTTAGAAGGAGGCAAAAGGGCAATTGTTCCCTTCCCCCAAGATAACTCGGATTGTATCCCTGAAACCCTCCTTGATAAAAATAATGTTTACCAAAAGGTTTTAAGATTTAAATAACTTTAAATTATTTTTATTTATTTATTTGTTTATTTATTTATTTATTTATTCATTCATTCATTCGGTTACCACTGACGCGCATGAATGGATTAACAAAATTCTGAAAATTCTTTGCTCTGCCCTCCACCCCAAACATTTTCTAAATACGCCACTGATTGGTTGTCGCATCATCCAAATATAGCAAGTCATTTAGACGATCTTTCATTATAATATCAGCTTCATTGCTATTACTATATGAATATGGATATCGACTTCTCATCCTTCAATAAGTCATATGCTTCAATATTTGTGTCTCGATTGGTGTTAAAACCTTTCACTTTTTGCCACAATTCCGCATTAGAAGGCCTAATTTTAAGTTCTTTGCAGTCCTTTTTGGCATCGTGTAGTGCATTTTTCAATCTCCTGATCGGTCATACTATTGAAATCAATTACTTCTTTTCCAAAGTTCTTCTTATCCATTTTCGCATTTTTTACTTCTCTAGGAAAAATTATGTTGTCCACCAAATCAGATACAACGATATTTATATGTTAAAGTTCATCAAGTTTTTTAGGGATTTAAAGGAAAATTAACAACCGTAAAGAAAATGGATGTTAAGGATCGAGTTGCCCAAAAATTTATACAGGATCATCTGGTTCTTTCTTATGTCAGTTTCCCTTATTTTGGATTGTTTTTTGTGTTTGTTTACTCAGAAAGGCACTGGTTTTGTTTCTCAAAAAGAGGAGTCTAAAAGGTTCCTCTTCGAAGTTGTTTGTATTTTTGTCTTCTAGAAATGCAAAAAGTATTTCTAGTGGGGCTACTTATATATAATTTCCATGTTATTTAGTTTTTCTACGTTGAGGTAGATTTTGAGTTCTGTTTGTTCATTCTGATATCATTCATTAATTTCTTGATTTCAGTCTTGAATCTGTAGTTTCTAAAGTCGATTTTATGGGTGTTCAAAAAAGAAGTGGTGTTATCTTTCTTTATTTGTTATTGAAATATTAAATATTTTTAAAATAATTTTTTATGTTTTAAATAATTATTTTTGGTTTGCTTTGATATGCTTCCGATTTCTCCTACATCTCCTCGACATCTCCCCGACATCTCACCTACACCTCTCTTACATCTCCTCTATATCGCTCACATCTCCCTCACATTTCCCACATATTTTTTTTTAAATTTTTTTAAACAGATTGAAAAAGGCACAGTACAACTGGGGGCCTTTTTAGCCAAGGATCCGCGTGCGTCGCACCCCTCACACCCCGGTAGTTTCGCCCGTGGTGAGGGCCACCATATTTTGATTTGATTAGATTGAAGAATGAGGAGTAATTATCTCCGTATGTACGGAGATGTGGAAATCACCAAAATAGCCAAATCGCAGAGAATAAGATGGTTGGTCAACATGGAATAGAGCTTAAATATTTTAAATAAAAAATAGGCTTAAATCGAGCAGTCAACATAATGCTAGATTTTGCATACCGTAATCGCAAGTTTGATCCTCGATTAAGTATGAAATTTATAAAGATTCATTAATTGAATAATTTAATTACCCTTCCAATTTGGTCCGTCGAGGTGGTCAGACGCTTTCGTGTGAAGGTCCCGTCAAAGTGTTAATTTTGCGTCTCAGATAAAGATTCGATTGATTGAGTAAGTAATTGTATTGCTGATTTTATTTGGAAGTTGTTCAAAGTTTAGACATTGTTGGAATTATTTTTGATAAAATTTGGGTGGATTTAGAAATATAAAATTGGCTCCGTTAATAAATTACGAAACATCGGAAAATTTCGATGCTTAATTGGAAAATTTGTTTAAAAAGTTAACGAAAAGTCGATAAAATTTAAAGTCGAAATAGAATGGCATTGTAAAATTTGTGTGCACGTCGACTACCTAGTCAGATAGCGACGCAAATTTACAGTTATAGCCGTATTTTTGAATGAATTTCATTTGAAATATCCTCATTAATATTATTTTGGTTTATGGTAAAGTAATTTAAAATTTTGAATTTTGGAAATAATATCAAATAATTAGGTATTTGGATTATTATATTCATATAAAGAGAGACAGAGTTTATATATTTTTTGGTTGGTAAAAAAAGTCGACCAATCCGAGTGTTTGTTTTTTGGTTGAAAAAAGCTTACCAAAAATTGACACCCGTGGGAGCACCCACAGCAGCAGTAACGTGCTGAGATTTTATGCATTAAGATTCATGTTATAAATTAATACATTTAAAAGTAATTAGAGAGAAGTCGATTATAATAATTCTAAAAATTACTTACCACATTTTTTAATCTCTCGACCAATGATAGGAAAATTGTCATTCCTACAAGTTGTCCATAAGAACTTGAAATATAGTATGAATTTGAAGTTTGATTTGATTTTAACATGAAGATAATCGTATAATTATCTAGGACCATGCTCATTACCGATATTAAGGACCATACTAGAAGAACAAACCCTTGAACTCTCTTAAACTGTTCATACGTCATATCTGCGGCCAAATACAATCGCGATAGCCGTTTGAGACAATCTTCAAATTTTAAAGTATCCATTTGAAAATTAATTCCATGATTAGGCGATGCACAAATTTTTTTATTCAGCACATATGTAATTCGCTTTAGAGATACTTTAAAGAGTGTGGAATAAAATATAACAGACACATAAAATTGAAAACCTACTGTAATAGTAATGAAATTAACAATACATCTATTCGTATACTTGTAAGTGACATAAAAAATATTTTTGGTAATACTTGATTCTTTTAAAGTAAAAACTAAGATCAAAAAGGAATTTGTGCACATAGAAACTAAAATAAAATAATAAAACAATTTACTTTTACGCAAAAATTTGTTGGTTAAAATACATGGAATACCAAAATAATTACATTTTTCAACAATTTTTCCGATCGAGTTTAATTCGATCAATTTTAATTTTCGATTTAAGATTCCGGTAACACTAAAGAAAATTGATGTTATTGATTCTAAATTTTCCAAAATCGATGTCCAAGTGTGCATACTGTTGTTATTTTTACTGTTTATTGCGTCCCAAATCGTAAGGTAAAAATCGATACATTGAAATAAAATAATAAATACTGCCATTATTATATATTTGTTAATAATTGAAATCTTGGGTGCATAAGCTTTATTATTTACATGTATGCACGTAACTAGTAAAGGTGGATTTGAACTGAAGGAGGTTAAATTAATATAAGGTCCATAATAACACCCCACACAATTATTCATTTCAAAAAGTTTCAAATTCTAACTCGACAAAAAACACAATGAATACAATATTCTTATTCAAAAAATGAACAGTACCTGCCTTATGACTTATAAGGTTGGTAAATATTAGAAAATCATCAGACAAATTTAGTATCTTACTGTAGTACAAATAAAACATAAAATCTATAGACAAATGTACATATTATACAATATTATGTTTATTTCGCTACTTCAAGTGAAATAGAAACATAATTACATCTTGATAATGGATAATGTAATCGAAACCAGTGGCGGACTAAACCCGAGTTCCGAAACGCGATTGCACCTTGGGTTCTGTCAATTAAACGACGGGACTTTTATGTACCAAAAAGTGGTGCACTTCTGACATCCCTTTTTTCACTTTCTACTGCATATTTTTTAATCATTTACTCCCGTTATAGTCATCTCTCAGCGATTTGTTGTAAGAAGCCATATGCAAAATTTTAGATCAATAGCGCACAATAATGGCGCAAAAAATGATTATTTTATTCCCGCAAAATCGGGAGTAAAGTGTATACTTTACTCCCGGAATTGTGAAAACAAAATTTCAAGATTTAATATTTAGGACATTGTGAGGGGCTTGAAAATTGCTATAGGTACCAAGATCATTTTAACACTATCATTTAGCTTGAAATGCCTACTTTCCAACTATATATAAAAATTTGTGTGAAATTTTTGCATTTAAAATGGAAAGTTTTTCTTTAATAACATTCTTGTAACACTAAAAAAGCGGAATTTTATGGAGAATATTTCATACGCATACGCTATACACTTATTTTTATAAATAAATACAGGAGACCACTAAAACAATAAAATTGCGCTCCTACTTTTGTGACTATACATTTTTCCATTTGTCGACTCGCTTTTGACTGACAGCGACTTAAACAAGACTGTAAAATACAAAAAATATTGTCACCTGTATCTCAAAATCGGTGCAATGAAATAGAAAAATGTATAAGAAGTTTTTGTTGCAATCTACTTTTTTGTTTATATACTGCGATGAAATGCTTAGCTAAATGTTAATCGAGCTAAACGTTGGGCGCCAAATTTATATGCGATGAAACGCTTAACCCTTATGTTATCGAATAAAAAGACAACATATATCACTCGGATGAGGTACCCGGTACCACAACATAGTTTTTACGGATTTATGTGTTTTCAATGCTTTTTTCATAATTATTAGTGTTCTGCAGCTATTGTATTTATAATTTTTTTATGTTTTAATATCAAGTTCTTTTATTTATGATCAAATTTTAGTTTGTGAGGTTAGGTAATTGGGGAAAACCCATAACCTTACTATTATAAATATTTTTCATATATTATTCAAAATTTGTTTAAATTACAAAATATAAGAGCAGCAACATAATACTTTGCATTAAATCAAATAAATCACTTGTTTTAAATATAATAATCCGTTTTAGGTCCGATTTTGAATTGGTGGTACCCGGTACCCTATTCGAGTGATATACTTATACTTTTTTATAACTGCAAAAAAAATGCATTTATAAAAATCTTAAAACTTTTAAAATGGCTTTAAGTTATTTAGAACTATTTGTTATAAGATGTCACGAAGTCCCAAAACGCTGTGAAAAATACGAACAGAGATATACACTGTCAAAGTCAAAAAAGTACCCGGTACCTCGATCCGGTAACATAAGGGTTAATAATTGTATCGAGCTACTATAAAAACGCAATTGTTGATCGGAACTAGTGTGTGAGTCGTAATTATTGAACGAGCACTTAACTGCGCATAACGCATGAGTCAAACAAACAATAGGGCATTTTCACTCCCCCACTCCAACATGGCTGCCGAACAGCAGATTGGTGGTATTGTTAGTGGTATTCGCCATAAGATTTGTTAAGGATTCAAGTGTTTTCGTTATAAAAATGTATTTTTTATAGAATTCTAACCAGTTCTTTTAGCATTTTTAGCTTTTATGACACGGTGCTGATTGTTTTATAATAAATTGAACTACTAAAATCCACTATACTTACAAATAATTGAATAATTTGTGTTATTAAATTTTTGAAAATTATTAGCTTTAAATATTAAAATTTAGGTACAATAACTTGAAATAAATTGCTTTAAATAAAAATAAACAACATTTCAGCTGTTTATTAATAATTAGTTTCCAGCATTTTTGTGTTTTTGTGTAATTTACATAAATACATTCAGAATTAGTGAAAGATATAATCGTAACTAGCACAGTTCAGGAGTTTACTAAAAAATGTAAAAATTATGTCTTAAAAGTCAGCAAATCTTCTAGTCGAGAATGCATTAAGCCCGGCAGATACAAATTTCGCCCAGGTTTGAAAATTCCCTACCTATAACTCAAACTGACGAAAAACCATTTAAATTAGATATTTTCTAGTTTGATTTGGTTAAGTTTAATCATTCATTTAATTTTACTGTACTTTTTATTCTGTAAATATTTGACTTTGTTTAAAGGCAAACCGGCAGAAGTTGGAAAATAACAAATTCTGGTTGTATAGCCCTGCTATTTCAACATGAACCGGAAAGTCAAACAAATTAACACAAAAATGCTGGCAAATAATTACAAAACATAACAGCTGAAATGTTGTTTATTTATTTATTGTATTGTATTTCATTTAAATAACTGTTAAAATTATTAAATTATTGTAACTTTTAATATTTCAGGTTAATAATTTTGAAAAATTTAATAACCCAATTTATTATAAAACCATCAGCACCGTGTCATAAAAGCTAAAAATGCTAAAAGAACTAGTTAGATTTCTATAAAAAATACATTTTTATAACGAAAACACTTGAATCCTTAACAAATCTTATGGCGAATACCACCAACCATACCACCAATCTGCTGTTCGGCAGCCATGTTGGAGTGGGGGAGTGGAAGTGCCCTATTTGTACTGAGTACGAACGTATCTTAAAAATGGTGGTGATTAGTTAAAATTTGAACAACAAACAAAATATAAAGACTTGATAAGAACCAATTGTATTTGATCTATTACAGGTAAGTTATGAATATTTACAAGGATAATGAAAGATTTGCATGAATATGTCTGTTTGTAATTTGCGTTATGTGTTTTTAGGTTATACAACAAACTTAAGAAATAGAAACAGATCTGTGTTAAATTTGGCCAAATAAATATAATTTTAGGTTTGGTATAAACAGACGATATAAACTTCCGGCTGCACGATGCATGAAACACACTTCCAATATTCGTTTCAGTGCTGCAGTATGTATTACAGTTCATTCAATATTGTTTTTAAATTTTTTAAATTTTATTAAGATTAAATGTTCAATTTCACTTCAATTTAAATCACAAGAGGGTCACTTCGATTAAATTTGTTCAAAAACTTATAACATTTACTTTTTAGGTTAACTAACGTTCCGAGAATAACTTATATTTTGTTTCGGAAAATCTCTAGGACCGGTTTTGGTTAAAATCCAAAGTTTGGTTAGAACACGCACGTCCTTCCCAGCCAAACACCAAAACATTACTGATTTACATTGAAATTTGCACTTCCTTTTATGCATTTTCAATTTGTTTTAAAAAACAACTCTTGCCATGAAATCTTCCATTCTCAAAAACTGCACCGATCTTGACGAAATTTTGCAATTATGTCCCTCTCTGTCCCTAATATATGAACCAAAATTTTCACACTTTAGATATTTTTGAAATTTTCTATAAATTTCGATTTTTCAAATGCTCTTTAGTCTGGAAAATTCGAGCTCCTCATTCTCTTGCTTTTGCCGTTTATTCTAACCCTGTATCTTAAGTAATAATGAAATAATCTTGATTTTTCCAAAATTTCAATCTGACAGCTGCCTGTCTTTTTCCATAATTTTAAATATTCCATCTAAATTTGCTTTTTAGGTGACCTTCTTGTATCATTCCCTCTCTAGGACCTTTTTGCCATCTATTACATGTATTTTCCACTGTTCGGGCGTTATAGTAACATCCAGGGAGTTTATCTGCATTCTCCTCCAAAAATCGTATCATGGAAACACTACATCTCCCGAAAACAAGAAATCGCCACTCACAAAGTTTATCTGACGTAAGTTCTACATAAAGTCTACACACATCTCTTAAAACTACACATTTACAATTATATTTAATTTGTTTTAACTCTCAATTTCATGGTTCCATCAAACCGTCATAATTATGTCACGCAAAATATTATTAGCATTAAAATACCAGAAGAAATTGATCCATCACCTGACTTTCACCATTTTATGAGATCGTAGGTTCGCATTCTATGTCTAATGGTTAAATTAAACCTGAATTATATTGACTTTGCTCATTCGTAGCCTCATACGCAGTTATTTATACTTAAAATTGTGATACTTGTATCCCTCCCACCTGTCTCAAATTCTAATCTACCCTAATATAACATGACAATCCATGTTTCTATTTTGTCACACCGTTTTTGAGATACAGATGATAATATTTTTTTTATTTTATAGTCTTGCGAGTCGACAAAATGGAAAAATGTATAGGTACAAAATTGAATACAATGAAGTTTTTAACAAGAAATGTCTAAAAGTGTTGCTGTAAAAGCGATTTTTATGTCAAAAAACGATTTCAAAATGTCCAATTTACATTGTTAACATAGGAGTGTCCGGATATTTGCGACAACTTCGATTTTATCGATGTTAATAAAAAAAATAAAAATTTACTTAAAGTTAAATACATCACCGAAAACAAGGTTTTAAAGAAAAAATTCCATATTTTTCTATTATTTTTTATTATTTTACGTAGCGTTAATTGGATGAGAACGGCGATTTACACTTAAATCACACCAGCTCTAATTAAAAATAGTTGACCTATTAAATCCGGTCATTTTACTTTTGCTAATTTTTCTAAAATATTGCTTAATTATTGATTAAATTAAAATTATGAAATTAAGTTTTGGATTTTGATTGTTTGGAGAAAAAATAACAAGTTTCATTCGGATGGAAAGATTTATCTTTTTTTGGCGAGCAAATAGATAATTGAATACATATATCCGATAATTATGTTTCTCTTTCAAAACGAAAAATCACAAAAAAATATCTAAAACACCAACGGAAAAAATTAAACACTAAAAAGATAAATTTATGTTTTCTTTAAACCAAAAGCAAAAGATAAAATAATATTGTTCGACTTTTGAATGAAATGAAAATATTGAAAATCTTTCAATAGAAATACTAACCTGTTAGGAGAAAATTGAGGTAGAAAGACAACTAGTTTTTCCAAAACAACTCTTATTAGAACCACGCTTCTTACAAAACACGTGACATTTTATACTAAAATCTTACAAAAAGCTAATCGAACCGAGTCAATTTAGACCGAAATTTTAATTTTCAACAAAAGTTAAACCGCCTTCTAAATAATTTTATTAATACCGATTTCATTTGAACTAAAATATTTTTTTCTATATTCAAACAATTATAACTCAGAAGCAAAAAGTTTATTTTATCTAGAAGTTAATTATACAATAGTGCATTGTGATATGAGTGCATAAAGTGGCTGCTAAAAGAAATATTACTTACGTATGAATTATTATTTACGTAAAACTGGCATGTAATAATTAATAATATATCAACATAATATAAAAATATAAAAAAAAGAGTAATATAAAAAAAAACTAGTATAAAAATTCAAAACAAACTTCTACAAAAGGAGGAATTTTTCTGAAGATTTTCTTTGTGACATGGTAACTAAACAATAACTTGATAGATTATAAAGCCGGAAAATCTGATTGATTTGGCATTAATGGGAAAAATTGAAGTTTTGATTGGAAGTATCATTATTGCTAAATAAGATATTTCTCAATCATTGTAAACTAGTGAATCATTAACCAGTAATCATTGAAGTAGGTATAGTACATTAAAGTTAAAATGAAAAAGATAAAAATTCAAATTAAGTAATACAAAATTAATAAAATTTCAGTATTAATTTGCTTGAGTGTCGATCAATAGCGTTATTGGATAATTATAAAGTAAAAGTAAAGTAGATAAACAAAATTATTATATTAAATGTTTAATGTACACATAGAAATGCATGAATATAAAAAGCATAAGTTAATGAACAAAAGTACTACCTTAATTGATTTACCAAATTCTTTTACCCGTAAGTAAAAGGTGGAAAAATAAAATATAATTTAGAAAACATAACATGTTTTCCAAACTAATTAAAAATGATCAAATCTTGATGATCCGATAATTCGCATTTTCCCAGATTGTTAGACAATAAATTGTTATCGACAAAATAAAATTTTTTCATATCCTTAAGTTCATTTCATGATATTTTTATTCATCGTGCACCAAAATAAAAATTTGCTTTTATAGTGTTAAGAGGTCATATCCCATGTGACGGTTATCATTTTTCTCTTTTTGGGAATTTTTTTTGATGAATTATTAAAACACTATTTTTGAGTTTTTACTACACCTTTATGAACATTTCAACAGTCCTTTAGAATTTCTTCAAACAAAAATTATGAATTCAATTGACTTCACACCGTTCGGAAATCAAAAACTCAAACAGAATTTTTATTTCTAGATCAGAGGCTATCGCCGAAACTTCAATAAAATTAAATTTTTGAAATTTTTACTTTATTTTAGTTCAGGCAATAGCCTGGGGTCTACATATCAAAATACCGTTTGATTTTTTGACTTCCATCAAGAAACTGTCATTGGATTCGTCCCTGAACGATTCATCTTGGACCATACATCCTAGGACGATTCATCCCGGACAGTCAATTGTAAAGCAAAGTAAGGACTAATATCTATGTGTGTTAGCTCGTCTTATCTGCTGCGGATCTAGCCGCCACACTATCTTAATTTTATTTACTAATAAAAATCACTAGATCGATTGAATTAAAAATTTTTAATTATTTTAAATTATTAAATGTTATATTGAAGTTGGTAGTCCCAAATTAAACTTAAATATTGCCAACTTAACGTTATTAACCTTCGGGTGGGTACGTGTTTTTTTTCTGAGACTCCTGGGTAATATTTTAGGACATCTCGTTTTAATGTTTATCTAATATAAATAATTCAATGAAGTTGAGCTAAGATCATTATGGACGAGGAAAACAATTTTCAAAGTTATAGCAGGTTCCGATGGGCACTTGGGGTCTTTTAATACCCAAGGAATAATTTGTTTTTAGCGGTTTGCAAAATAGCTCATTTGTGGCATAATCAATTTATTTTATTTTAACAAGGATTTAATCCTTTAAAATCTTTTAGAAAAATAGTACTACGGACAACATTTATGTGCTATTTGCATTATAATAATATATAGCGTATAATTCCTGGGGTTTTAAAAGACCCCTAGAGCCCATCTGTGTAACCTTTTTAAAGTGCCTACCAGAAGGTTAAATAAATGTTTCTAAATTAAAATAAAATTTTGAACTTACGATTTTGATAGTCGATTGATACGTGGTTTAACTCGATATTAATATGATTATGGTTATGATTTTGATTTTCTGTTACTTTTGACTGAAATGCAAATTGTCTTGGACTGCAAGTCTTGCACTCAAAGTATTCACTCAGCTACTTTATGAAAAATTTGCTTGCAAAAGAAGTGTGATTTTCAGTGCTGATAAAACTACATACTATTTTCATTTATAGTGCCAAAATTATAATACCCGGCACCAGGTTTTCACGAAAAGTGAAAACATTTTAATAAAAGCGTTAAAAATAATTTCAAAATATTATATTGCTAAACAATCGCTCATCGTGCGCTTGAGTATTGATTGAAAGGTTTTCAACTAAATTATAATTAAATGATGTAAACACATTATTAGCAAGTCGAATGTATTATTATAAGATAATAAATATAAATTAAATTGTACCTTGAAAATATGAATTAAATGGAAGTTGAACTTGCAGATTTTTATATTATGATGTGCGGGTGTAGGTACTCTTATCAACAACTTCTACAGCATACTAATTTATTTTTGGTATTGTTCAACAAGTCAATTTACCGACCAATGTGTGTATAATTGATTTATGATAGATAAACAAATAATACACGTACAATGTTTCTAGCTTAGCTACATAATATATTCTGAATTTTTACATGAAAATAATTTAATATCCAGCCATAGCTTTGCTTGCGCATTGATTTTTTTTTACTAATTTTTCTTTTTAATAAAATCATATGCAATAAATTAGGGGTTACTCTAATTTTCATAAAATTTATATTGAAAATAACATTGAATGGACCGGGATAATAATTTACAGTTAAAATTTTATTTTCTTCCTCATTGCATGATTTATGCCGTTCACACTAAATTGTTAAGTTAATATTGCGAAAATTTAAGTATCTGTATTATTGATAATTTTTGTAGTGAAAATGAAATGTTCAGTTAGGCAACCACTTTGACATTGGTGGTAAGAGCCCACTATTGTGAACCAAAATTTCGGCAAAGATGTAAGCTTTTATTCGGAGTTTACAGATCTTCTTGATAACTTGCTAAAAAAATATATTTTAATCCTTTTTTTTTATACGAAGATTTTGGTTCATTCTTACTTATGAGCACTGAGATGATTTTTCTATTGATATAATAGTCGTCATTGGTAAAGAATAAATTAAATCAACAAACTGTCAAACGAATTGATCAACGATGCCTTTGCATCACAACTGTTTAGAGTTCTTATACAATCAAGTTCTTAATAATAGTTTGCAATAAGATCTTATTTTGCATTTGCAAGGTAATAAATCTTGTTTTTAAAGATTAAAGATTAAAGATTAAAGATTAAAGATTAAAGATTGAAGATTGAAGATTGAAGATTGAAGATTGAAGATTGAAGATTGAAGATTGAAGATTGAAGATTGAAGATTGAAGATTGAAGATTGAAGATTGAAGATTGAAGATTGAAGATTGAAGATTAAAGATTAAAGATTAAAGATTAAAGATTAAAGATTAAAGATTAAAGATTAAAGATTAAAGATTAAAGATTAAAGATTAAAGATTAAAGATTAAAGATTAAAGATTAAAGATTAAAGATTAAAGATTAAAGATTAAAGATTAAAGATTAAAGATTAAAGATTAAAGATTAAAGATTAAAGATTAAAGATTAAAGATTAAAGATTAAAGATTAAAGATTAAAGATTAAAGATTAAAGATTTAAGATTTATGGTCAATTTATACTCAACATTTAACATTTAGCATTTAACATTTATCATTTACCATTTATCATTTAACATTTATCATTTAAGAAGATTAACAATAGGGATTATGTATAATCATTTATACTCCTCCTTTAACATTGATCACTTTTCATTTAGGAGATGACCAACTTTTATCTATCATTAAACATTTCAGAAATTTTGTTTGCACTGCGCAAGATTGAACGCGCGCGATAATTGTTTGCCGTCAAACGTCACTTTAAATTTGTAATTTAACTAATATAACCTTAAATATTGTTTTAAATATTTTCTAATACAGGGTTTGTTAAAAAACAACCGAAGTTTTAAGATGAAAGGCATAATACCAATCACAGAAAACTTTTATTTATGTATATTACCATGATCAAAAAGTTTCAGGAATAACTACTGTTTCATTTGTAGTAATAACTTTACATGATTTTTTTGAATTTTACTATATTGACACATATGTAATTGATATGTGCACGTATAAAATTTCAGCATCATAGCTTAACATTTGTAAAAGTTATGTCGTTTTCAGTAGATCTACCTGTTCAGTGTTTTCGATTTTGTACAATATTAAAAAAATGGAACCAAGTTTGTAACAACGGGGTTGCATGAAATTCTGTGTTAAAAACGGATTAAATGGTGGGAAAACTTTGTAAATGTCTGAAACGTGTTTCGGTAATGATACTGGCGTACACCAAATTGCGTATACCAAATGAGCCAACACCTAGAAAGCCACGTCGTTTACAGCCGCAAAGAAGCCGATGATCACGGTTTTCATTGATTACAATAGTGTTGTGAATTATGAAATCTTATCAGAAGGTCAGACGGTAATCTAGGAATATTATTTGGGCGTTATGATGCATTTGCGTGAAGCAATTCTCCAAAATGACATGATTTGTGGGCAAACAACTCGTGAATTTTACATCACTGTAATGCATCGTCACACCATTCTATCGTTATCCGTGATGTTTTGCCCAAGAACAGAATGAATACCATCCAACAACCACCGAATTCGCCTGATTTGGGTCTCTGCAACTTCTTCCTGTTTAATCGACTCAAGAAACCGATCTGGGGAACGCATTTTAAGAGCTGAGAAGAAATGGTAGGGTAGGCCGTAGGCCTAACGGGGGTCTGTGACTGATTCCTTAAAATTTTTTACTGAAATTGTTAGGTAATTAAAATTCAAAGATAGAAAAATTTCCAACATAATATGGTAAAAAATCGTAATAAACAGCTAGCAGCTGCATGGTGTAAGTTTCCTATAAATTAATTGTAGATTTCCTGTAAAAATACTTTTCATTTAACCTTGTTGACCTTGAAATGTTTATAAATTTTTACCTGCGGCACATTTTAATATTACTTCCTTGTAAACCAAGGAAGTATTGTGATACCGATTTTTTTCGATTTCCAGATTTTGACGGAAATATCCGTTTTGACCTTCCCTGAATCCATTTTGACTATTTTCGTTGTGACGTCTGTACGTACGTAACGTACGTATGTACGGACGTCTCTAGGTCGTAGAAAGTTGAAATTTTGGATTTGAGACACTTATAGCATCTAGTTGTGCACCTCCTATTTTTGGTTGCGATTGTCCGTCCCAAAAGTTGTAATTAATGACGCGCATGAATAGATTAACGAGATTCCTGTCCAATTATTATAAAAATTACAAGGAAGTTATGTGGTGTCCACATCAGATTTTTTCATACGTGATGGGGGCCGGTGGCCGGCTGCGAATCCCGGTAAATAATTTGATTAGGGTAGTATATAGAAATAAGTGTTTAATTAGAAAAGTCATTAGAAATTTGAAATCTACTTTATAATAAGTGATGAAGATTTAATTGCTTTAGTTCAATAATTTACTATAATTTACTATAAGAGCGATCCCCTTTTCAAGGACAATGTAGCGAAACAAAATGAGTGGTGTACAATAAAAAATATTTGACTAATACTGTCAAATATCAAAAAAACTGTCAACACTTTTAAATGTTAAGTGAGTTCAGTATGTATCCGTCCTCTTAAATGTTAAATGGAAATGATAAATGTTAAATGATAAATGTTAAATGATAAATGATAAATGATAAATGATAAAGTTAAATGTTATATGTTGAGTATAAATCGACCATTAAGATTGAAGATGTAAGATGTAAGATGTAAGATGTAAGATGTAAGATGTAAGATGTAAGATGTAAGATGTAAGATGTAAGATGTAAGATGTAAGATGTAAGATGTAAGATGTAAGATGTAAGATGTAAGATGTAAGATGTAAGATGTAAGATGTAAGATGTAAGATGTAAGATGTAAGATGTAAGATGTAAGATGTAAGATGTAAGATGTAAGATGTAAGATGTAAGATTTAAGATTTAAGATTTAAGATTTAAGATTTAAGATTTAAGATTTAAGATTTAAGATTTAAGATTTAAGATTTAAGATTTCAGATTTCAGATTTCAGATTTCAGATTTAAGATTTAAGATTTAAGATTTAAGATTTAAAGTTACTATTTAACGTATTAATTTTGTTAGGATTTCAATTTTGTCCGGAGAAACTATATTTTAAAATTTTTTAATCTGGGAAATTACATAGCAATAATAATTATTTCAATTTAAATTGATTTTGCAAATTGCCGCATTTTATTGAACTTACCACCAATTAACGGCATAATCCAGACTTTTTGCCAAAAAAGAACACAAAATAAATGATAAACAGAAAGCTGTAAGCCGGTAAAAATTTTCTTTAATTTTACAAACAATAAAAATTTAAAGTTAACCAGGCAAGAATTTGTATTTTGTTGGTAGTTTAAAAATTTTAACTTTGGAAGTTGAAAAAATATACTTTTAAATACTTGTAATTGTAATTGTAATTAAATCATATCAAATAATCGCGAATCAAAATTTTAACTAAATGTAAGGTGCGAATGAAAATTTCGAATAATCAAATTTAAACTTAGAAAAGCAAATGTACTAATTTTTGCTTTGTTTAAATTTCTATTTTTAAATAAAATAATTTAATTTTTATTAATTTTAATAATTTATTTCATTCTCTATTTGTTTATTAAATAGCATAATACAAAACGCCACCACAAATTCATTGATAAAACTATTTTGGTTAAATTATAATCTGCAGCACTACATCGTCACCAATATTTATTATTGTTGGTAAAACTAATGTATATGGTGGTGGTCCAAAAGAATATCGAATACACATACGGCAACTTCATATGCTGCTTCACATAAATGGGTGTTTTTGGGAATTTTGCAGTCTGATTCAACCTTATCAAGAAATTTTTGATTTGTAGCTTTTAACACCCTTTTCACTGCGTCTATATCAACAACTCCTGATTCATCTACCACTTCGGACTTAGCCCCTTGGCATCGTATGTAACATTTTAATTTATCATCTTCGGTCATTTCAGCTTCCTTTTCCAATTTTACAACCAATGCTTCATCGACGCCAGTCTCTTGAATACATGGCTCACGAAATTGTAAACCTGTAGTTTCCAAATAATTATCTACTGCTAAAAATTGAGACTACAATTAAATTAGCAGAGATGTCTGTATTATAATAGATATTTACTTCTTTTCCTTGGCAATGTACTGAGGAAGCAATGCCAAACAACACTAAAACTATAATGAACTTCATATCGGAATATATTAAATAATAAAATAAATTATGCACTGGTGCTTTTGCAAATGTACATTAAAAAGACAAATTGAACTTGTGCATTTTACTTTATATATTATCAAATTTTAATAGCTCTTAGGTAATAATTACTTAAGTTATTGCTCATTGAAGTGTAATTAAGTTTGAGTAAAACTGGGATGTAATTTATAATTACGGAAACGCGAGTTTATTAATGTTATAAAGTACTACATAATGCGCATTGTCATGCACAGTAATATTATATGGAATTATATAGAAAATTAACTGAACAAATTTGTGCTAATCTTTTTGAATGAAATATTTATAACTAGGAAAATATTAAACAACAACCGAAAATGACATTACAACATTAACTTTTATTGGAAAATGTGCAGGAAATCACTGTAACCTCCCAATTATAAATAATCACTCTAACAATAATTGTCATTGATAAGGAAAAGCTCTAATCCAAATAATTAAATATTGTACGATAGTTATGTAGCGGTTGCGACAGGATCGGTGCTCAGCATGTATGTATTGGTTTAAATGTAGATAGCGACGAGAGTGCACACCCGCAGGAATGATCCTTTGGTAACACAAGTTACCAAAAGACTTGTTATGCCGGATATAAACAGAGTTCCTATAACCTAATCATATAGAGACCACACTTTGCTTTCCAATACTTATTTCGATCCTCTCATATAATTCTTTCAGCTATTCTTCTTTTGTTTTTTTACAGGTTACAGGTTGCGATTTTAGTGATAGTAGAAAGTAAACTTGTCCGGGAGAAAAATAGAGTACAAAAACCCAGCGTCATCAAGTAGATAGATTGAATTTTCTTAATGCCAATTTACATGAGGATATTATGTACATGGGAGATTCCATGTCAACTGGTCCACAAGTGAATGGGGGTGGTACTCAGATCGCTACCAAAAGTATTGCATCATCTTTGGGACCACAAAATACACCAAGTCCTAAATTTTCAGCTACTAATTTTGCTCCACTTCATATTTACAGCCAATTTTGTGTTTTTTTCAAATTTTCCGCGAGCTGTGACAAATTTCGTCTTATAGGGTGCCAGAGCCGGATTTTGTTTCGAGGAAATTTGTAAAAACACTATATCGACGTAAAATTTTCCGAGGAATCCATTCCCGCCATCAGAATTGCGATCAGACGCTCCCCCGAGATGAAAACAGTTTTTCGTAAAAGGGGAAATAACTGAGAGGTTTATTTTTTCTAAAATTTCTGCGACCCGGCAAAATGTTTCTTTTTTTGTGCACTTTAAGATGAATACAAATTTTCCATGTGTATTTACGTTTGGAGACAAAAAATCGTCAAAATTCGTCTTTTTTTTTGGAAAACACAATTTTTTTCCCCGTTCGACGCTTTGATAGGGTACTAACCTGGTCACATTCACACTATTCTCCTTTTACGTACAAAAAGCAATGCTCTTGGATCTTCAACAATGATACAACATGCCCAAGATTTGAAGATTTGAATCTCCCGCCGCTGTCGAACGAATTGTCGACTACTAGGGGCGCCACACGCGGCGCGCTTACTACATACTCTAGTATGACAAGTATCTACAAAGAAGATTGTTGTTGCTATGGCCAGTGTACTTTGTTTTGATTAATCGCACCAGAGACTAGATATTTTCCCTCCTGTGGTCTCCGTTTTGTGCATTGAAAAATTTTTTTGTGGTGTCAACCGATTACCAGATTGAGAAGAAAAAGTGAAAATAGTAAGTTTCTGAGTTCTCGGGCTATGTGAAATATACGCTTACAGCAAAACAAACATTTTGTTTTTTTTGCCGATGTTCATACTGAATTCTATATAATTTTTTGTCCAGGTTTGCCATGTCGAATGAAGATGAAAGAAGTTCCTCTCAGCGAGCGAACACTTCAATTTCATCCAGTGACAAACTCTTGCCTCCGACTGTTGCAACGAACCTCCTGGACCAAGGTAAGATGTTCACTTTTGTTTGTTTTTTTTTGGTAGAAAATCCGTGCTAAATCGGTGAGAGTTTGTGAGGTCAAGAGTACAGATTCAAAATTATTAGTCAGAGGAATCCAAGCCATTTTGTGTTCAAATTTTCTGTTCTTTTTTTTGTGGACTTTTTCTTAAGGGTATCAGATTTTGTGTAGCGCGTTACTGCATTGTTACTGTTTCACTTTATTCTTTGGGCAACATGAAGCAGGCATTTTCCGGACGTGTGACACTCGCTAATTTTCGCAATTTCCTTTGGAAAGTTCGACTTGAAATTTCAAGTTTTATAAGGGTTGGGGTCAATTTATCCGGCCGTTGTCACTCGTTTCTAAAAGTGATGGTTTGGATGTCTCTATGGTCAAGTAGATATCGTGCTCGCTTCCTACGCAGAAGTCCAGGGTTCGAACCCGAACCCGAGCAATTTTCGTTTTATTTTTTTCAGTTATTCTTTCTAGGTTTATACTTGGGCCTAAGTGAGAATCAATACCGATTTCAGAGGCGCCTGCTTCATTATTTTCCAGTTCGAATCCATTATTTCAAACTTGAAATTCACTATTTCACAGTTGCGAGGGATTTCAGTGCGATCCGAAATAATGAGAGGTAAGGCTGAGAGAGGGGGTGGCGGTAAATGTCCAGAAGCAAAATCATTCCGGAAGAACTTCCTAAGAACGAAATGCACATCAATGTTTGGAAGATACAGTGTTGGTTTTATTCACTAGCTCAATCTTGAAAAATAGATCTGTGAAATTCACTCGAAAACCGAAAAAATTATTCTCCTCATCTGTAAGCATGGAACATTAGATTCTGTAACCTCTAGAATCGCCCAAGAAGTTCGAAATTTGTTGAAAATCTCTGTATAATGTCTCAGTGAGCGGTGCAGAATCTTTACCGAGCTGTTCTTTCAAGCTCACAATGCATGTCTAAACCCAAAGAGATTACTGCTGCGTCTATAGGGAACTTTCAAAGACGGTAAGGCAAGTTTATCCTTCTGTTTTTAATACTCAGAGTAGCCAATGAACGACTACCTGAGAAGGGCGCCCACATCAAATCTCCAGTGAGAAAACCTTGCCTCTGCAGCACACCCGTTTCTTTCTCTCTCAACCTAACCTAATTTTTCCGTATCATCTATATCGCGCGTATCGCTCTATGACATTATATCACCGCGATAAAGTTACTGAATCAGGATCCAGGCATTTTTCACGTATAACACTTGCGAATGAAATTACAAAAAAGAATTTGCTAAATGTCCGAACACCCCATTTTTCTTCATGTTGGGAAAAGGGTGTAAAAAACAATAACTTGAATTAATAGCCGTCGAGAAAGATATTTGTGTTTGAACCACCCAATGTAGATGTTAGAGGACCCTTTCTAAAGGCATATTTTGATTCTCTTTCAGAGTCCAATCACATAGAGAGATGTACCCTAGGACAACATCTCAAAGCCATCACTTGCTGCGGTACTCAATTCGAGTTATTGGCAAGTCTCTCTCACAATAACCAAGAATTAATCAGACTGAGAGCTGATGCAGTGTTGCCGGTGGACGGGGATATATGTTCAGCCCATAAAAGATCTCTAGTTTATGTTTATCCAGGAAATCAACCCACATGTTGCGATCCTTTGGGTAGACATAAACAACCAATTACAAAATCTTTGAAAGAAATTTCACTTGATGTCTGTGTCGAATTAACTACAGAGCAAAGGATTCAAGACTGTACCTGGTCAAAAGATCTGCGTTAATTGTTCCCAAATGGTGAAAAAACGGGAAAATATTGTAGCTGTCGAACAGAGTCAAGACCGACAATCCCAAGAAATATAGCACCTCACTCAAAGTTCGCAAAGTGATAAAGAATCCCTGACCTGCACTTTACAAGAAAGCGCGCTAGATTTTTTAAATAAAATAATCCAGAAACTTGGGGAATCTCCGGTCAAAAGGAAAGGCGGTCGGACAAGTCAGATTATAAAATATGGACAAGAAAAGTTAGGGAAATTGACAAATCATTTCGAAGAAAAATTGGAAAAGTCTTTAGATCTCCCGGTAACATGCAGGCTGGACATTGTACCGGATTCGACGGCAAAGGCTAAACTCTTTGATATTTTAATGACAGATCTGCAACAGAAAATTAGTGAATCACCCCGATCGCAACAAAAACGGTTGCTGACTGTGATTCCACTTGAGATGACCCGTAAAGATGTAGCGACTACTTTCGAGGTCTCGGAAAGGCTTGTTCGACAATCTCGTGAACTCAGGCAACAAGAAGGAATATTTGCTGACCCTCAACAGAAAGTTGGCCGACCTCTTGACAAAGGAGTTGTTGATCATGTGATCAATTTTTATTTGGACGATATAGGCTCATATTCCAGAATCATGCCAGGCATGAAAGATCGCGTCAAAGTCAGCAAAAATGAGTATGCCCAAAAGCGATTAATGCTTTGCAATTTGCGGGAATTATATTCCCAATTCAAGACCGACTTCCCGGAGGATAAAGTGGGTTTCTCAAAGTTCTGCGAATTGCGCCCCAAGCAATGTATTCTCCTTGGAGCTAGCGGAACTCATTCTATCTGCGTTTGCGCCGTGCACCAGAATTTCAAACTCTTGCTCATAGCATGCGGTCTCGATTGTTCTCTTACGGATTTTATATCCAAAATTGTTTGTGACGTTCAATCTAAAGATTGTATGTTTAGGCTTTGTTCGAATTGTAGGAGAGATTCAACATTGTCTGTTTCTCTAGAGAAGTTACTGTTTCCAGATGTTGAAGAAGATGAAGACGAAGAAGAACAGAAGTATGAGTATAAAGAATGGTTAACGACAGATAGGGCAATATTGTTAACAAATAGAGCCTCAAAAAGTGAACTGGTTGATTTGGTTGAAACAAAACTAGAGCTTTTATTACCACATGCCTTCATTGCCAAACAGCAAGCAAACTACCTTAAAATGAGGAAAAATGATCTTAAATGTAATGAGGCCCTTATACAGTTAGATTTCAGTGAAAATTATAAATACGTAGTCCAGGATGACATCGGTCAAAGATATTGGAACCAGGAAGCAGTTACTGTTCATCCAGTTGTTATTTACTTGAAGCACAATCAGACAGTAATGAATAAGAACATGTGTTTTTTTACGGAAGACCTGAAGCACGATGTTTCTGTAGTTAAATTTTCATAGAAAAAGTCTTCGAATATATTAGAAAAGACTTTTCACACATCACCTATTTTGAATTCTTCAGCGATGGATGCGGAAGTCAATATAAAAATGCAGAGATTTTCGCTTTTTTACTAGAATGCCAAGAAAGATTTTCGATCGTTATAAAGCGGAATTTCTTTGCCACGTCACACGGAAAGTCAGCTTGTGACGGGATTGGAGGCATGATTAAGCGGCAAGCTGCTATTGCGAGTTTGAAACGACCGTATTCGAACCAGATTTTGACAGTGCATGAGCTCCTCAAATTTTGTCAAGAAAACATCAGGTCGGTCTCTTGCCAATCTGTGTGCTCAGATGAAATCGCATTGGTTCGGAGTAATTTTGAAAAGCAAGCAAAAACGATTCCTGGCACGAGAAGTTTCCACCAGTTTTGTGCACATGATAAATATATAATAAAATGTAAACATACTAGTATAGATAAAAATTGGGCATTGCTCTTTGATTTAAGAGGTAAGGTGATGAAACTTTGGAAACCATATTTACATGTGGCTTTTGTATTCAATGACAAATGGCATTTAGGTTATATAACCCAAATTAACGAAGAAGAGCTTGTAGCAGAAATATCCGTCAGCTTGAATTCTAGTGCCAAAGTTTACTCTTTTCCGGAATTACCCATCTGGCTGACTATAGCTTTCCCACACGTTATTTGTGAAGTAAAGCTCGCTGAAAAACGCAATTCACCAAACACCTTCACTCTAAGTAAAGCTCAGAAGCAAAAGATTGAAGCAAATTTCAGCAAATGCAGTGTTACCGATTCATGAAAATATATTGTATCATTAAATGAATTAACAAATTGAATTAATATCTTGGAAATTCATCTCTCTTATACTGGTTTCTCTCTTATATCCCGAATAATCAGGAAGGAATCCTCGCTTTTGGAAAAATTATACTGTTCGATTTGCGACTCTCTACAGATTTTGTATAATATTTTTCTAGAGACCGAGCTGTATCGGCCGAATAGAACGCGCGGTCAGTTTTTTCCGGCAATGATTTGTTTCTTGAGGAGGAAAATACAGCTCCAATACTCTGTAATGATCTTGAAAGATCTTGCTATCCTAGTGATAGGGAAGTACGGGGACAAAAAATGTCAAGGTGACCAGTTGAGTACCCTGTCAAAGCGTCGAATGGGGAAAAAAAATTTTTTACGAAAAAAAAAACGAATTTTCACGATTTTTTGGCTCCAAACGTAAATATACATGGAAAATTTGTATTCATCTTAAAGTGCACAAAAAAAGGAACATTTTGCCGGGTCGCAGAAATTTTAGAAAAAATAAACCTCTCAGTTATTTCCTCTTTTACGAAAAACCAGTTTTTTGTGATTTTCATTTCGGGGGAGCGTCTGATCGCAATTCTGATGGAGGGAATGGATTCCTCGGAAAATTTTACGTCGATATAGTGTTTTCACAAATTTTCCCGAAACATAATCCGGCTCTGGCATCCTATAAGACGGAATCTCTCACAGCTCGCGGAAAATTTGAAAAAACACAAAATTGGCTGTAAATATGAAGTGGAGCAAAATTAGCGGCTGAAAATTTAGGATTTGGTGTATTTTGTGGTCCCAAAGATGATGCAATACTTTTGGTAGCGATCTAAGAACCACCCCATTCACTTGTGGATCAGTTGACATGTAATCTCCCACAAGCTTGTGTTTAATTCTAAACCGCGCGGTGGAGTTGCGTATGTTTGCGATGTGAGTGGATTTTGCGTGATGGTTTCGGTAAAGAATTATATCGCAGCGCTTTTTATTTCGGCCCGTAGTGTGGGTGTGTCGTTTGCGTATCTGTGTAGTTCACAAATTTCCGTGGTCATTGAGGATCCAGTGATTAGTCTGAGACATTTATTTTGTGCCCTTTGAAGGCAGTTTGAGTTGGAATTAGCGGTTTTGCTCCATACCGGCCATCCATAAGAATAATGTTATGTTCGGTTTCGTGCTGTTTAAGCCGTGAAGGTATAATTTTTTCTAGAACCTTAGAGAGGGTTGGCAAGAGACTGATTGGACGGTATCTGGATGAGATGTTTTTGTGTTTTGCAGGCTTGAGGATTCGGATAACTATAGATTGTTTCCAAGCGGACGGAACGTATTGGTTTTTGAGGCACTAATTCAGGATATAATTTGTTATAATTTGATTGAATTTGTCGTGGCCAGGAGCTTCGTTTTTCAATGAATTGATAAACTTTTTTATTTCTTTAGGATTAGTCAAGTCGTCTGGAGGTGTTGGGATGGTTGTCTGTTGGAAGGAGAGTAGGGATTGTTGAACCATATTTTTAGTTTGGGGGTTTGAGAAGTTTTCGGTGAGCCTGTGGTTTTCTAGGCAAGTGTTGGCTATGGCTTTTGATTTGTCCATATTAGTACTTTTGAGACCTGAAAAAGTTTGTGGAGGTGACATTGGAGTACGAGAATTTTTTCCTTTGAGAGCTTTAACGATAGCCCAAAGTTTTTTGAGATTTTGGTGAGTGATGTCGGATAGCGCTTTCTCCCATTTTTGATTTTTGAAATGGAATTATTGATATCGTTAGTGAGTTTATTAATTTGTATTTTGATGGGTGGAAAGCGATAGCGTTGATAGATTTTTCGAAGTTTATTTTTATTTTTAATTTTTTGTATTTGGTCAGGAGGTAGGGTGAGTTCAAGTGATAGAGGGGTTCCTTTAGTGTTGTTATTATAAATTTCTGTTAAATATTTTGTGAAGGTAAATGACTAATCCACCGTTGCGGGTTCTTGGCTGGTTAATGACGGTGTAGAGAGGGATGTGTGCAGGGATTTCTTTGTTTAACCTAGTTTCCTGAATTATTTAGAATGATGTTGGGATTGATTTGTTGCATTAAAACTTGGAGTTCATTAATCTTGTTGCGCAACCCGTTTGCGTTCCAAGTTAATAGTTTGAGGTTCGGTCTAATTTTGGATTTGAATTTAAGGATCGTATTTGTTTGAGATTCCTGAAAGAATTTGAATTTGTGACATAATGTCAATTACGCCAGCGAGTCTGGCTTTTATTTTTCTAACGATTGTGATGAGTTTGCTTATATTCATTGTTATGTTTAAACTTTTGATTTCTTTAAACAGGGTTTTCATATCGTTTGGATTTTCGTTGTCGTTGCTCTGGAGGGCTTAGGTTGCGCGTGTAATTATTCGAGTTAATTATGGGAGTAAATGTTTGTGGTGCTTGACGATGAGTGGGAAGTTGAAGCAATCATTGGTTTTTGATGTTAAAGTTTTAGTGATTTTGACTATTTGGGTGTTGCTGGGGGTTGATTTTAGTTGTATGACGCTGCATTTTGGTGGATTTTCTAACCATTTGCGTTTTCAATTTACTTGTGTTATATTTTTATTTTTTTAAATTCCTTCAGGCCATATTTGTTTGTAGACTATCTAGTCAGTTCATTTTTTGTATTGTTATTTTTATTTGTTACGTTTGTTATTCTTTTCTTGTTCCTTCTGTTTGTCAACGATATAAAACTTTAATTTCTTTTCCTTTTGTGTTTTATTTTTGTTGGCTGGCGTCCAGCGGCATCTCCATTTTTACTTTCAGGTGGTTGTTGTGCAGTAGTAAAAGAACTCACGAAACGTGTCAACGAACCCTGCTCTCGGTCTGTGGATCGAAAAGATCATAGCGTAGCTGTGCGGTTGACCATCTATCACCAACAAAGTGGCATCTGAACAGTGTTTTGTTTTTTGCAAAGCCAAAATTTAATTTTCCGATCTTCTTTTATTTTTATTTAACATTTTTGAATATAACGGGTAGAAACTGAAATAATATACCCTGCATGTTATATATAATTGAAAAGAGGGAAAAAAACTCTATTTAAATATGTCATAGCCAACTATGGTTTCTATTTAAAAAAAACACAACAATGAAGATATTTAAAATTCTTTTAGCGCAGTTTATTCTCTTTAAAAAAGTGTCTGAAGGTGTAAATATTTTTTCTATTACTTTATAAACAACCGAGATATCAGTCAAAAAAGCGAACTTTTGGCAATAACTCGAAAACGAAAAAAGATATCGATTTCCGGTTTACACCATTGAGCTTTTCTCAAAAAAAGAGATCGACGATGCGCCATCCATTTTTCCAAATCTCTTATAGTTACCGAATTTCCCATAAGAACATTCTAATTTGAACCACGCTGTACAAGGGGTGGCTAGAGACACTCAAAACTTTTTTCCCTTTAATACAATTAAAAATAATACAAGAAAAAATACAATTATTGTTTTACATGTTAGAAAAAGTAATGATTGAAAAATTTTGTAAGATATTTTTACATGCTAATAACTATTCCATATTAAGAGTTGCACCTCCGAGCAGGTTGCGCTCGAAAACCTTTAATTTTAATTTTGTAAACAACTTTATATAAGATTTCTAAACAAATGAATTAAACTCCAAAAGTAGGAAATATAGAAAATTAAAGAAAATCTTAGGAAATAGAAAATTCTAGAAAATCTTAGAAAAATATTCAAAATCTACAAAATTTCGGGATCTTAGGAAATCTTGTAAAGTGGGGAATCAGAAAATTCTGGGATATTTTAGGAAATCTAGGCAATCTTAAAAAAATTAAGGAAATCTCAGAAAATTGAAAACAAAAAAATTTTAACAAAATTAAATAGATGGGGGGGGGGGAGTCTCTATTTGGTTTGGAAGGAATTCAATGAAAATCACTGGATTTGCATGGAAATCGTCGGAATTCCAAAATTATGGTTATATAAATTATTTTTTATTTTTTTTTGTATCTTATAAAAGCAAGGCCCCTGTTAACAACTTCGCACACGGGTCCCTCACCAGCTTCTTACGCCACTAATCAAATCACATTATAAAAACCGTAATCAATAACATCACAAGAATTGGAGGCTGGGTACGGTCCTGCATGGTGTATACGGATTTTGAGCTGGTTGTTTTTGAAAATTGGACAAAATAGAGAGAGAAATTTTGAAGGCGAGGTGGACTACGAGGAACTAGTGTTATATACAAAGAAATTATTGTGGAGACAACAAACACAGGAGTGAAGTAGTAACTGAAAATCAATTGTGAGTATTTGAGGTTAGAATACCGGAAGTCGTTTGTTTTAAGGATCCTGTTAGTAGTGTGAGTTCCTTTGAAGGGTTGACCTGGGTTCTCGTGCTGACGCTGACGGTGGATAAATAATTACACGAGTCACTAAACATTTACCATCAAATTGAAATAAGGATTTCAAATTAGCAACTTTGGTTGCCTGACTTCAACTAAACATTAGCAAATGAATAATAACAAAATAACTAGAGGAAGGACAAACAGTGTACCATCGATTAATGAATACCTCAAAAGAAGAAGAGAAATAACAAATACAAGTACGGAGGAGGAGGAGATTTTCCGTCGAAGTAAAAAAACACCCAAATCACCGACACAGGCAGAGGATGGAGAAATAAAAGGTGAAACCAAAATAAAAGGTGAAACCATGGATGAACTGAAGGAAATGATGGAGGGCTTAACCAAAATCGTAGCTGAAGGTAACAAGGTAAACATGGAAATAAAGGAGAAACTGAATACGATGGAAATCAATTGGAATGCTAAAGTTCAAGAAATGGAACAGGTGATTGGAGACCTGACAATGAATGCAAGTAAACAGAATGAAAGAATAACCTACCTTGAGGAACAACTCGAAAAGAATGAAAAAGAGAAAAGAAAGGAGAACATAATTATAAAAAATCTAACAATGGAGGGAATTGTAACCCCAGGAAAAATAGAGGAATACTTGAATAGTAAGATGCAGATACGTGTTGAGGTGGTTGACGCTTTTAAGATAGGAAGAATAACTGAAAAACAGGTAATTGCTGCAAAATTGAAAAACAATGCACAGAAGCGACTAATAATGGAAAATAAAAGTAAACTAAAGGGTACTCGCACTTATATTGAAAATGACATGACCAGCAAGGAAAAGGAGATACAAAACCAAATATGGTCCTTGGCTAAAATTGAAATGGGAAAAGGAGAGAAAGTAAAGGTTGGGTATCAAAAGATGATCAAACAGAACGAAGTGTATATTTGGGACAAAAATGATAATGTTCTGAAACTAAAAAAAAATCAAGAACAATCTACAAAAAACTAAAACAGTTAAGGGGAGGAGTATCTGGACCTACCCAGACAGATACTCCAGAAAGGACAGCTGGGGAAGATACACGGATAGGGCATGGAACAGAAATAATCGAAATGGATCAAGCGGATAAAAAAAGGTGTATGAGAGGAATGAAAAAACATGCTAAGGGGGGTGAAACAATTAGAATAGCGACGTGGAACGTGAGAACGCTTTTGAGACCTGGAAAAATGAAGGAAGTTGTTAAAGAAATGCGGAAGTATAGAATAGAGTTGGCAGCAATACAGGAAACTAGATGGAAGAAAGAAGGAGAAATAAGAGGAGGAGATTTTATATTTCTGTACTCTGGGGAAGATAAGCAAGGTAGTAAGGGTACTGGTTTTTTGGTAATGAAGAGGTTTATGAAAAGAATACTGCAATTTAAGCCAATGGGTGGAAGACTATCATACTTAAGAATCGCAATGAAGCGAAATAAACTGTCAATAATAAATGTTTATGCACCGACAGAAGAAAGTACTGAAGAAGAGAAGGAACGGTTCTACTACGATTTGGAATTGCTATATGATATGATACCAAAACACGACACCGCAATTATAATGGGAGACTTCAATGCACAAATTGGCAAAGAAAAGCATATTGAGGATGTCTTGTAACACAAGAAAACAAATGACAACGGAATTAGACTATGTTGCTTGGCAGCCTCACTGAATATGGTTATCAGTAGCACCAAATTTGAGCACAAAAAACTACACAAGATTACTTGGATGTGGCCTGGCGCCGATAACGATGAAGGAAATCAAATAGATCATGTACTGGTGACAAAAAGGCGAGCAACATCAATAAAGGACGTGAGAACTTACAGAGGCGCCAATGCCGACACGGATCACTTCTTGGTAGTCGCAGAAGTGAAACAGAAAACCATGGTAACAGACATAAGGCACCACACAAGAAAGCGGATAGCAATAGAGAAACTTAACAATGATGTATGTAGAGAAGAATACGAGGAGAGAGTGAATAGGGAAATGCAACAAAAAGAAAAAAACAATAACATAGACATGATATGGGACAACATTGAAGATAGTATTAGAAGAAGTGCCACAGAAGTGCTAGGATACGAGAAAAGAGTAAAATGGAAGGCATGGTTTGATAGGGAATGTGATGAAATACATAAAATTAAAAAGGAAGCAAGAGTTAAATGGTTGAGAAGTAATGAACGAGAACACCTAGATGAATACAAAAAAAAGAGAAAAGAAGCTAATAGACTATATAAACAAAAAAAGAATGAATGGATTGAGTAAAGAATGAAGGAAATCGAGATAAGCAGTGTTAATAATAATGTAAGGAGGTTTTATAAGCAAATCAAGAATACGAGAAAGAATTACGAGATAAGAAACAAAGGAATGAAGAACGATGAAGGGGTTCTGGAAAATAGATCTGACAAGATTAAAAAAATATGGGAGAACCATTTCAAGAGGCTACTAAACACACAAAAAAATGAGGATATACAACAAAATCAGACAGTAGACAAACAGCATACAGATGAAATAGATGAACCGACTAGAGAGGAAATAATAGAAACAATTAAGAAGCTGAAAAACCGTAAATCCCCTGGTATAGACGAAATTACAGCAGAAATGCTAAAGAATGGAGGAGAAGCGGTGCTATCTGAAATTTCCAAATTGGTAAAACAGATATGGACGCAAGAGGAGATGCCACAAAGGTGGAAGGAAGGGGTAATAATTGCAATAAAAAAGAAAGTTAGCGCCGAGGAGTGTAGCAATTACAGAGGAATCACGCTCTTAAACACCGCGTACAAAATACTATCGACAATCATTCACAACCGTCTTACTAGATACACTGATGAAATAGTTGGAAATTATCAGTTCGGCTTCAGGAGAGGAAAGTCGACAGTGAATGCATTACACATAATTAAACAGATTCAAGAAAAAAGTTATGAACATGATCTGGATATGCATATGCTGTTTGTGGATTTTAAACAAGCGTTTGACAGAGTCAAGAGATCCCAATTGATAAATATTATGAAGGAATTCAAGATTCCAGATAAATTGATAAGAATGACTTGGATGACACTAGCAGAAGCAAGAGCAACAGTTAGAACGAGCGAAGGTGACACAGACAGCTTTGAAGTGAATAGCGGTGTGAGACAGGGTGATGCATTGTCGGCGACCCTATTCAACATTGTACTTGAGAAGATAATCCGATCTACGAGCTGCACTGGATCCATAATGAATAAGGAAATCCAAATAATAGCATACGCAGACGATGTAGTCATTATATCAAGAACGAAAAAAGGATTAATAGAGATACTAAAGCTAATAAAACATGAAGCAATTAGAATGGGATTGGATATTAATCAGGACAAGACAAAGTATATGAAGTGCACGAGAGAAAATAATGACACAGTGAATGAATTGAATATAGACGGCGCCGTATTTCAGCAAGTAAAAGACTTCAACTATCTGGGTGTGCAAATTAATAATAGAAACAACAGAACTATGGAAGTCACAGCAAAAATACAAGCAGCAAACAGGGCGTATCATGCAAACAAGCAGCTATTAAAAGATAGGCAAATATCTAAAGGAACTAAAATTAAGATATACAAGACATTAATAAGACCGGTCCTCACATATGCAGCTGAAGTTATCTGCCTAACAAAAAGAGAAGAAGAATATTTGAGAGTGTTTGAAAGGAAAATATTGAGAACGATAGTTGGACACAAACGAATAAATGGAAAATACCGAAGTAGAAATAACTCTGAATTACTTGAAGAAATGGCCGGCGAAGACATAGTGAAATTCATAAAGGCTCAGAGAATAAGATGGTGGGGCCATGTAATGAGAGAAAACAATGAGGAAATTGGAAGAATATTAATGGCATGGAAGCCAGAATATAAAAGAGTGAGGGGAAGGCCAAGATTGAGATGGAGTGACGGAGTGGAAGGAGACCTAGAAAAGTTGGGTGTGAGAGACTGGGCACAAAAGGTGAAAAACCGCGAGGCATGGAGAGAAATTGTGCGAACAGCTAAAACGCATCGGGACCTGTAATGAGATGTATTTATGAGGATTAATCCACCTCATCAAATGGATTTTGTAAGTCCGTAAGGACAGCTCTGTTCTATTGTAGAATGTAATGCTGTAAATAATAATAATAATCAATAACATTTTAATCAAAAATAAAACTCAATTCTTAAAATCGCGAATCAAAATTTTAATTAAAACTAATACGTGAATCAAAATTTCGAATAATCAGATTTGAACTTAGAAAAACAAGTGTAGTAATTTTCACTCTGCCCTACTACTGCTTTGCAAATTGAAAAATTTTTACTTTGTTAAAATGAGAGCCACCTTAACGCTTAACATTGAGTTTTTAAAATATGGATATGGAACGTATATACAAAGGATTATGCTATGTACTTTATAATTTAAAAAAATATTTAATTATCTGATTGATCATTAGTTTATTAAATATATTAAAGCGCCACCACCACACATTATTTGGTAAAAACTATTTCGGTTAAATTATAATCTGCAGCACTACATCGTCACTAATATTTATTATTATTTGTAAAACTAATGTATATGGTGGTGGTCCGAAAGAATGTCGAATACACATATGGCAACTTCATATGCTGCTTCACATAAATGAGTGTTTTTGGGAATTTTGCAGTCTGATTCGACCATATCAAGAAATTTCTGATTTGTAGCTTTCAATACCCTTTTCACGGCGTCTATGTCAATAATTCCTGTCTCATCTACCACTTTGGACTTAGCACCTTGGCATCGTATGTAACATTTTAATTTATCATCTGGGGTCATTTCAGCTTCCTTTTCCAATTTTACAACCAAAGCTTCATCAACGCCAGTCTCTTGAATACATGACTCACGGAATTGTAAACCTGTAGTTTCCAAATAATTATCTATTGCTAAAAAAAGAGACTAAAATTAGATTAGCAAAGATGTACATATGTATTATGATAGCTAGTTACATCTTTTCCTTGGCAATGAACTGATGAAGCAATTCCCAGCAACACTAAAACTATAATGAACTTCATATCGGAATATATTAAATATTAAAATAAATTATACACTACTGTTTTTGCAATTGTATATTAAAAAGACAAACTGAACTTGTGCATTTTACTTTATATATTATCAAGTTTTAATTGCTCTTAGGTAATTACTTAAGTTATTGCTCACTGAGGTGTAATTAAGTTTGAGTAAATCTGGAATGTAATTTATTATTATGAAAACGCCAGTTTATTAATTTTACAAAGTAATACAATGCCCATTGCCGTGACCAGTAATATATGGAATTACATAGAAAATTAACAGAAAAAATGTGTACTAATCGTTTTGAATGAAATATTAATAACTGGGGAAAGATTGCACAACAACAGAAAATGACATTGTAAAATTGACTTTGATTGGAAAATGTGCAGGAAATCACTATAACTTCCTAACTATAAATAATCACTATAGTGACTATGAAGAAGCTCTACACTCAATAATTAAATATTGTATGATAGTACATACTTATAAAAATTAATGTCTATATTTTAATCACCTATATTTTTTTATTGTATATCGGGCTTGTAGTCCAGTCAATAAAATTCTATAAAAAATTCGAGCTAATTAGTAGAGCAACGTCATTTGAAAAGTATACTTATATTAGTTTTTTCGGAAAATTACCCACCCCTCAGCTATTTCAGAGAGAGAAATCACTAGCAGCTATATTTGTTCCTAAGTTACGACCACTTTACTAAAATCTGAATTATACAGGTAAGTGCAAATACTATACAGGATGTCATTTCAACCCAAATATTTCTCTTTATTTTATTTTTTTTATATTTTATTTATTAAATATTTCTACAAACTATATGTATATAATCTGTTATTGTCTAAGTTAATGTCTTATGAGTTAAGGATTAAATTTAATAAACTAATGTCTTAAAATTCTAAGTTTTATTTTTGTATTTTCCTTATGAACTATCTATCTATCTTTTAAATAAGCATTTTAAATTATTGTTGTGTTCTTTATCGGATAGGAAACTTTTTTTTAAACTGATCCTATTTATGGAGAAACCAAAGATAGTGAAAAAGATAAATGCAAAAAAGCAATCAATTCACAAAATTTGTAACTTTAATCTAATTTTAATTAAAATTAAAATTAATTTCTGTAAATTTTGTATCCAACTAAATTAAATTTAATAAAAAGTAACTACTAACTATTTTAGTGAATTTATGTCTTTGTTTTATATCTTTTCTGTGTCGTTATTTTTTTAAATGATTTCTAGTTTCTCTATATAAAATGAATTAGTTTTATACAAAGTTTAAATCTGAAGCATTTACTCATCGTACAGTCAGTATGTACTTTTGAATATACAATAATTCCGGGAGCTCAGTTTTCATTCAATTACAAAAAATAAAACCGACAAAAACAAAAAGTTAAAAATTAATAAAAAAAAAATTAAAAACACTGAAAAGCAAAAAAATAAAAAAAATGGCTTTCATAATTTTGAAGTCGGTGCCTTGTTGTACAAAAATATATATAAGAAAAAATACAACTTGGCACCGACTTCAAAATTATGAAAGCCATTTTTTTTATTTTTTGCTTTTCAGTGTTTTAAATTTTTTTTTTATTAATTTTTAACTTTTTGTTTTTGTCGGTTTTATTTTTTGTAAAAAATTTTTTTTTATTTTTTGCTTTTCAGTGTTTTTAATTTTTTTTATTTATTAATTTTTAACTTTATTAGTTTTTGTTTTAAATAATTTTTTATTTTTGCGTTTTTTTTGCGTTTCTCAGTTTTGTTTTTGTCGGTTTTATTTTTTGTAAAAAAAATTTTTTTTATATTATTTAATTTAAAATTTTTATCCATCATTAATAATTACACAAATACACAAATTGTAATTGTTTGATTTCGTCACATGCAGCAGAATCTTACTGCAGCGTTGGAACGTGAGTCGCGGGCTTTAGACGCTCAATGGCAGTCATAACCATGTCGAGCAGTCTAAAGTTGTCATACATGCCAAATTTCTACAAAAAAAAAAAAATCGGCTCACAGGTGAAAATTCAGTGGATAATATTCAATCATCCCCAATTTTTCTACCCTTAGGGTTGGAATTTTTCTTTGAAATTTAAATGGGACCACCTTGGAGGAATACCTCATCTAATAAAAAAATAATCATCAAAATCGGACTATTCTGGAAAAAGTTATGCGTGGTCATCCATTAAAAAAAAATATACGTGTCGAATTGATAACCTCCTCCTTTTTTGTTTTCGTCGGTTAAAAAGTCGACCAAATTCTGCATTTACCATGAATTTATGAATATAATCTGGATAGCCAGTCACTGCATATTCCCACCACAATTTATGTCCAACTCTCCTTGGCCGCCATACTGTGCTAATTTTTAGTAACTTTAATGCCCTACAGTTGTCGGAGCTACAAAAAATTGTCACCCTGAGTCTCCAGTCTGTCATTTGGTGGTCAATTTCAAAGTATAGTGAGGTTATAAGTTATAACATAACCGTAGATATACCTGTGTTGTGGTAGGTAGGTAGCATTTTAGCACAGTATGGCGGCCATCGGTATCGAGACAATAGTGGGGATCAGCATTAGCTATCCAGTTTATATTCATAAATCCGTGGCATTTGCTGATGTCCGCCATTTTGAATTTTATGAAAAATAGTTTATCTTGAATAACTCCGTCATTTTAAATTTTAACGAAACATTGTCAAGACAGCAGTTATATAAAATTCAATTTCCTATAACTTTAAGTCCGGCATTTTTTTTCTGAAATCGATATTTTTTAAATTAAGATTAAAAAAACCGACGATTTTTAATTTTTTTTACTAGTCAATATTTAAGGTTCTGCGTCAATGGCAAAGAAAAATAAAAGCGTCAAAAATTTTTAATAAATTTGTTTGGAAATTTCCCACAAAATTTTTGAAAAATTTCCCACAAATTTGTTAGAAACTTTCCGACAAATTTGTAGGAATAAGTATATGAGATAAAATTTGAAGCTCTCAAAATTGCCTACATTAAACATTTTTTCCTTTTATCTGTGGAATTAACTGTCTCGGCAATAATTCAATTCGTATTTTTTTATAATTTCCTACAAAGTTTCTACAAGTTTGTGGAAAAATTTCTAACAATTTTTTGTGGAAAATTTTCTAACAAATTTGTGGGATATTTGTTAACAAATTTGTAGGAAATTTTCTGACAAATTGGTGGGAAATTATAAAAAAATACAAATTGAATTTTTGAGGGTAAGGTACTATTCGGCGCAGCCGTTTCGACGCAAAACCGGTTCGGCGCAAGTATAGTTCGGCGCAAGTACTATTTGGCGTGAGTCCCGATCGGCGCAAGTACAGTTCGGCACTAGTACAGTTCGGCGCAATTACTATTTGGAGCAGACCTGATTCGGTGCGAGTTCAGTTCGGCGCAAAACCCGTTTCGGCGTGAGTCCAGATCGGCGCGGGTACAGTTACTACATTTTTAATCTTGTTCTAATTTGATTAAAAAAAATTATTTTAAAAAATAAATTTTATTAAAGAAATAAATAAACAAAACAATAATCCTGAAAAACTAATTAATAAAAAATTATTCGCGCATAGCAAAATTATGCGCTAATCCGCGTACAAAATCGATGATATCGCGGTTATCAAAATCCTCCATCGGTGTTGCGATTCTTATGTCTGCGTCTCTGTATTTTTTTAGTTTTAATGGTGGAGGATTTCCATCAACAAGTCGCTCATAAGCTACATCTTGCCGTGTTTGAATTTTTTTTAACCCATTAATGAATTGCCATATAGTGGGATGTGTCATTCCTAATTCAGCCTGAATTCGTCTATTGCCAACTTACTTGGGTGACGTCTCTCTCCATTGGTTTGTTCATAGTCAAGACCGTATCCCCTACTACTAATGCTAACATATATAGTAAAAAATTTACTATAATTAAAAGGCAGGTGTTAAAAGTAAAATAGAAAAACGAATTAAAAACGATAGAATAAAAAAGACTCGCGCTGAAATGTACTCGCACCGAACTGTACTTTCACCGAACGGAACTCGCGCTGAATCGGGCCTGCGTCAAACCGGACTCGCGCCAAAACGGCTGCGCCGAACTAGACCCTCACCGAAACGGCTGCGGCGAAACGGCTGCGCCGATTGGGGCCGTTCCCAATTTTTGCCGAGACAGTTAATTCTACAGAAAAAAGATAAAAATGTTTTTTGTAGGCTACTTTGAGAGCTACAAATTTTATCTCTTGTACTTTTTCCTTTGAATTTGTTATAAAATTTTCGACAAATTTGTACAAAAGATAAAATTTGTAGCTCTCAAAAAAAAACAACACATAAAAAACAAACAAAAGTTTGACGGTTCTCTTTTTCTTTGCCATTCGCGTAGGACCTTAAATATTAACTATAGGAAAAAAGGGAAACAACCAAAATTTTTGAAAATTTAATTCTCTACAAGTTTTTTTATGTTCATTTATACCTTGAAATTAAAAATAAATGAGATAATAGAAGAGTTTTAGTTCGCCACTTTTTTGAGGTTTACTTTGAAAAATATCAATTTCTTAAAAAAAAATTTACTAACCAAAATTGTAGGAAATTAAAATTCCTACCACTTTTATGTTGACGATTTTTCGTTAAAATTGAAAATGGCCGAATTATTCAAGAAAAACCATTTTTCTTATAATTCAAAATGGCGGACATAAACAAATGCACAATTTGGTCGATTTTTTGAATGAAGACTACCAGTGACCCCCTCCCCAAACGGGTATAAAAAGAATGAGCAACAACGGAATTTTTGTATATTCAGGGGGATTATTTGGACAAAATAACCGTACTATCAAAAATATAAATAACTACCTGATCCGGTGAACTTTGTATCACCTATAAAATTGATTTGATTGTAATTCTTCATAAGGGGGCGTTCATTAATTAAGTGAGGTGATTTTGAAATTATTTTGACCCTCCACTCTAGTGAGATGTCGTGAGATTTGTTTGTAACCCCCCTCCCCTCTAATCTCACGTAAGATTGTTTTACTTAATTTAACCCAGTTCTTCCGAAATTTTACAGTTTCTTGCGGAAAAAAAATTACGTGATATTTACCGAGACCCCCCGTCCCCCCATGTGTGATTGGGTGAGGTTCGAATCGACCCCCCGAATTAATGGATGTTCCCTAAGCGATTATGAATCCCAATCAACCTTCCAACTCCAATTCATTGAGATCGGCAATATTGACCCCATTGTATGCGGTTTGAGTTTCGCTTTGTGATTAATTCCTTTTGTTTGCCGGCGCGTAAATAAACAAAAATGAAAACTTGCGAACACGCAACATACAATTGTCCATACGTGAAACACAGAAACTCCAAGTTAATTTCAACGATTTGATGGTCATGGCGAAAGCCAAACGCATGGGGAATTACAACCGTTTGAACTCGATTGGCAAGAACTTTTGAATACGCAATCCGTAAATGCGGACTTTTTATTTCTTGCCAAAGCGGTCCAGTGGTTCTCAAGTTATGAGCTTAGCAACGAACTGAGAGAGGTCGAGAGATCACGAAACACCACGAGACGCGATTCATTCGAATTGATGCCTTCCGAAGATCAACAAGTGTGAAATAATTGTGCTAGTATTTGTGGTTTAATAATTAATTTAATTTGGTAAGATTTTATAGTATTTAATATAGTTTTGTTTCAAAGTATATTTGAGTAATGTCGGACAATATTTGATGGAATTTTGAAACTTTATTTCATTAGTAAAACAGGTTATACATAAATTCAAGCGGGAACGGTTGAAGTTAAATTTAATTTAACTTAATGTGGGTAGATTAATTGAATTATTAATTTAATTAGAATATTTTGAAGTATTTTAGTAAATTATAATTATAGAAGATTTTAACGTACTTTAGTATTTGAAATTTTACAACGGTCATTTTTCTGTATGTTAACCGAGCGTCGTAAGGTCATGCTTCATTTCTTCGAATCCTGGTTTTATGTTATTTTAAACAGGAAGTATCGAGTCAGGTTTCTAGTTATGTTTATGCTTATGTCTAGTTTATTAACGTAATGGTTTTCAGTATTTATCTACAGGGTGATTATTTCGCAAATGACGCAAATTTCGTTGTATGAGATTTTAATTGGAATGTTGCTTATTTATTTTATTGAGGATCACAACTCATAAGATATTTAAGATGCATTCTAGGTGAAATGCGTATAATTATTATTATATTGAACCGATCATGATGATAATTTCTAATTGAAATGTATGAGTGAGTTTTATTCAAGAAGAAAACCCTAACCCAATTTTAATGCATGATTTGAATGATCTCGAAGACCAACTAGAAGAATTGCTCAAATTCCACCAGGAGAGAGTCAAAAAACTTTTATCCAACTTATCTTTAGACCGTGGAGTTCCAAATAGAAATTACTAATCATGGGCCTAATTTGATTGCGTTATTTTGTAGTTTATTTTAACTTGGGGATGGATTCTTATGTTACCGTAAACTTTTGCATTTAAACCTTGACCCAAACCTACCACACAACAATTTATTATATTTTAAAACCCAAAATCTTGACCTTGACCCAAACCTCCCAGACAACTTATTTTATTACTATCCAATTTTTACCCTGAATTAATTATTGGTATTTTTACTTTACATTATGAGGTTTATCCCATTACGTTATACTTGGCATTTTACCATTCAATGTTAGTTATCCACAGGGTGTTAGGAATTTGCTCTTCGTTTAATTGTTGCTTCAGGCTTTACCCTTAAACAGAATTTTGATCCGATAATAAAGATTTGACATTACCCAAATATATTTGTTTTATTTGTGTTCTGAGTTACGATCGTTTTCCTTTCCGGAGCGATTATATGTTTGTTTCAGTAAAGTTTATGAAATTGTATTTACATCGGAAGAAAGAGCTCGTTACTAGATGGAGTTGCGGTAGGTATTCTGACAACCTGGTGGTGTAGGGAAGTTTTCCGTGTCATCACTGATGAGATGTTGGCGCTAAATTCAAATTTTAAAACCAGCGTCTTACAATTTAAAGTTTTACTGTTTATTTTTTCGCCAGTTAAGATTTATATATTTAAATATTCTTTATATATAATAAAACAGTTTTATATTCATAGTAAATTAACAATAAAAAAAAAACATTAAATATAAAAAATTTCTTAAAATTCACAAAATTAAGCATTTTAAATTAAAAAAAAATATACAAAAATAAATAAATTAAATGTTACCTTAAAGAAATTACCTATTTGATTATTAATTTATTCAAGTTACTTCAAGGGGAAATCCTAGCATTAATATAAATTATATAGTATAGTGTATTGCATAAGGACAAATTCATCATTGTTAAACTTTTGTTTAAATTGTTAATACTTACAGCATTGCTTACTTAAGTATAGTTGCACTTACTCTACTATAAACTTTAACGAATTGCAGGTACTCATTTAAGTTTATAAATTTTTAAGTAATAAATACCAAATCTTTCCCATTCACTTTCAAGTGGGTGCTTGCAAAGCTCTTGAAATGAATAGGATAGGATTAACAGAATTTACGAAATTAGGAAATATTCAGATGGATTGTTTTTTTGCAAAGATAACCGATTACTTTATTTTAATTTTAGCTAAGTATTTATAATGATTCACTTAATTTCAGGATGTTCTTTACTATATTTGTAATTTTGTTCCTGACGAAAGAAAATTTCCCCCATTTCTTCTTAGTGGAAACTTCAAAATTGAAGTAACTTTGTTATATGAAGATCATCCAATAATGACCGCCCATGCATTAAAGTAAGATGTTTTGAAAGTTATGTTTAAATAATTATTATCACAGTTAGTGCAAAAGTACACGTTGTCATCGCCTCTACGCCGGTCATCACCGTTTTGTTGTCGGACATTTAACCGTCCGTCGATCATTTTGCTATAGAAAACTTTGTTTTTAATTTTGTATTGTTACTATGGGATGTTTTTCAAGGTGTGGGAAGTAATCTAAAATGTTTTGGTATTACAATGTAGGTACTGGGGTAAAATTTAAAATAATTAAATTAATAAAACAATAAAATTTGAAATACTGTCATTATTACAACCAAGATAAATTCATTTATATTGTTCAACAGAAGATTCAAAATATTGCTCTTTTAAAGTTTGTTACTTGGTTTCGTTCATAGTTTTTACTAGTTATCTATTTAACCAGCAGTATCAGCTGTATGAATCTATTATATATGAGTCATCATGGATGAGTCATCTAGTACAATTATTCAGTATTGTTTCGAAACAATTACACAATATTATATTTAAATCTAAAACAAATTGTATGTAGGAATACTCACCACGTTTGTAACTCGTTCACTCATTTCAAGAAACAGAATAATTCCAAAAATGTTTATGTAAGAATAAATGATAAAAACCGCATCAAAGTTTTTCATATTATTAATTAAAATTATAAACTGAAAACTGGACAGTATTGTCAGAACCACGACAATTAGAAACCAAAATAAAAATGGCAAACCGGAAATCACACTCACTTGTTTGTAAGTTAAATTCATGGCCAAGTACAGTCTGCACAGACGTTTTGAGTAAATATCAAATGATAACATTTCAATTTGTTGTGATTCTAATAAGCATTTTTTCAGCAAAAGCTGCTTGATGTGGTCACAATATTGACGATAGATTGTGTAATAAAATGTCTGAGTTAAAATAAAACTAATAACCGAAATGTGTTCAATGTAACAAAGCAAACTTCTGAATATTAAAATATGGAAAAGAAGAAAGGAATCGATGTCGTGGAAACTTTTCCACGTGTAAATGATAACACTCGTAATACTGACTACGAGCAGTATGACAACAGCATACACAATTTTCTTTGAGTTTTTCATCATTTTAGACGATATGAAGCAAGGTAATCCATAATATTTACGAGTTTCAACAATTTTTACAATTTCTTGAAATTCAAATATTTTTTTTTTATAAGTTAATAAATTCATTATACAAATTGCAATTGTACCAAGAGAATATATAATTAGAAGTGTAAAATTTATAATTTCCAATTGAGTAGTATACTGATACGTAACTGCTTCTATAAATATGAAGCACACACTAATGAGAAAATAAATTAGTATCATAATTACTGCTAACAAATATTTTTGAGACACAACAAATTGGGTCTTATAGGGTTTTTCATTTTTATGCTCGCATATAACTTTTATAGGTGGCCCCGCACAGAAACAACCAAATTTCACGAACGGCTTTACAAAACACCCCACGCAATTTTCCATGCCGAATCCGTTTTTAAATAAAATAGTTTTGTTTATTATTAATTTTGTTAAGTAGGTACAATCATTTGAGATTATCTGGTAAATAAATAAGAACATCAATTTTCTTTTCAATTTATTCCTTCATAATAAACTGCTATTTTTTTGGTAATATTATTAATTTTTTTATAGGTATTTAGAATAATGATACATAGTATGGTCAACATTTCTATAATTAAAACTACTTTAGTTTTTCTTTTTAATTTATATTAATACGAGTAAATCGTAAAATTATACCGCATATAGCGTTGCCATATTGGTTTAATTGAAAATAAAATGTCGGGCAACTCATCCCTAGAATTCCCCAAATATTTTAATATGCAGACACAAACGAATAAGAATCGTGCACTACACAGACTCCTTTCATCCCCCATCAACTTGCTTGCACGGAAAACCACCCACTGGTGCAAAGACGGAAAACCAAATTCAGAAGATTTATTCCAAACACATAATTATCAATCGGCATATTTACCAAATATTACCAAAAAAGATAATAAAAAGAAATTCATACTAACTCAAGAGGACCAGAGTTTAGTATATGGCGATCCTGCCACGCAAAATTTTTGGGAAAAATTTTGGAAAAGTTCCTGTCCTGTCGTTGCACAGTAAGTTTCATCAAATTAATGTTAACAAGTTAAAAAAATTGGAAACGAGAAGAAAATCATTGAAAAATATGGGTGAGCATCTTTAGTCCAAATAATAGGATCATCTCCTCATCATCTTCAACTTCAACAAAAAGTGCTACGAAATTGTGCGTTTGTGAAACATAAGTGTAGTGAAATGTGCAGTGAAATGTCCCAATAATGGGGGAGTTCCATTCTTTGTTAATTGAGGATCTAAAAAAGCATTTTTAAAATGAATTATAAAAATGACAGCCCTTTACTTTCGGTTACGATAAATGCTCGACACACTGTGTGTAGTCTCTCTTATGCAATGGTCATTTTTAAATCCTTTATATTAGTTGTAGTATTTTGTGCTATAATCCTTCCACGGGTCCCTTTTGGGTCACTATTTTCCAACATGTTCAACTGATCCACATGCGTCCGTCCGCATGTTTTAAATTTAAGAACTATGCCTATAGTTTAAATAAGGCCTCTTGCTATACTTTGTATGAAAGCCTAAAACTATACCAGAATAGTGAATTATAGTTGAGATATTGATCATAAAAATCTACAAAGTAGATTGAAATTCTAAATAAACAAAATCGTAGCAAGACATCGGCAGACAGGACCGTCTCAGGAATCAATGACGAATGAAATAATAGCAAGAAAAACTCAATTAATTTCAAAATAGCCTTAACGAATTACATGTTTCGATCTTATTCGCGGTGTTATCCACGACACTGATCTCATCAGATTCGTATTGGCAGTTGAAAAAATAAAATTAATTTAAATTAAAAAAATTAAATTAAAAAAAAAAATAATTAAATTAATAAAATATTTCTTTCGTCATTGATTCCTGAGACGGTCTTGTCTCCCGATGTCTTGCTACGATTTTGTTTATTTAGAATTTCAATCTACTTTGTAGATTTTTATGATCAATATCTCAATTATAATTCACTGTAGTTTCTAAAGATCAACTAAAAAGATTTTTTAAATTTTTTGAGTTTCTTGAAATTCAAATATTCTTTTTACCGTTATAATTTCTATACTAGAATAGTTCTTCAAGTTGAAACATGCGGACGGACGGACACAGTACCAGTACATAAGTCCAGTAAACCCGCTCCTGATTGTTTCTTGTTTTTTTTTTGACAACACCAGCTAGTCGAAGCAACTTTGAGTTGGTAAAGGAAGCTGGCAATCCTAAAAACTAAAAAATCCTAAAAACTGACGGACACAGTACCAGTACATAAGTCCAGTAAACCCGCTCCTGATTGTTTCTTGTTTTTTTTTTGACAACACCAGCTAGTCGAAGCAACTTTGAGTTGGTAAAGGAAGCTGGCAATCCTAAAAACTGCAGGAAACTACCACAGTATATGCTGCAGTGTCTAGAATGCAAGCAATCGAGCAAGGCAGTTGCAAATTCATTAAGCAAAAAAATTATGTTAAAAATCAAAAATACAAATTCAAGGAAACTTAATATTTAAATTGATCAAAAATTAATATAGACAGAAATAATTAATGAGGAAAGATAAAAAAAATAAAATCAATTGACGAAAGAACCTCAAGGAGGAAGGTCGTTAAATGTGGTCCTCAGAAAAAGTGAGGAAAACCAGAAACTGAAAATAAAAACAAAATATTTAGAAACGAATATAATAAATTCAATTTTGGAACGTGAACAAGTGTGTGATTTTGAACAAAGCATTTAGAAGAAGTGGAAGGAGATGAATCTGCTATTACCTGGTAGCGGTTCCATTCAACGCGAATAGGAGGTAGGAGATTCGCATCCAATTCAATGTGGACCCTCTGGGTCGAACAAAGAAGAAGATAAAGACAGGTTTGCATAATTACCATTTTAAGTGTTAAACGTGTTTCTTGGGGCGGATAAACCGATAGTTAAATATAAGGTGTAGTAAAAAGAAATCCATTATTTTTGCATGAAATAGAAGGCATTAATTACCATAGTTAGGATGATCCGATTTAGGTCAAATATGCGCCGTTTTGTTCGATAACTTGTTGCTATTATGAAAGTAATTTCAGTATGTCTCTCTCATAGAAGCCCTCGTCCCCATTGGCAAAGAATTGAGATAGTCAATTTTCACAAACATCTCTTGAAGCGAATTTTTCTCCGGCAAAATTGTTAGCCATGGACAGGAACAGATGGTAATCACTTAGTGCCAGGTCCGGACTATAAGGTGGATGCATAAAAACCTCCTAACCAAGCTCTCGAAGCTTCTGGCGAGTCACAATCGATGTGTATGGCCTGGAGTTGTCCTTATGAAACACAATTTCTCTCCTATTGGCCAAATCTGACTGCATCTGGGCAATTTTTTCCTTCAGACGGTCCAATTGTTGACAGCACAGTTCCGAGTTAACAGTTTTGCCGTAGAAGAGCAGCTCATAGTATATGATTTTCTGCCAATCCCACCAAACACAGTAAAACCTTCCCAATAGTCAATCCTGGCTTGGCAACCGTTTCCTCCGGCTCACCGCGTTTCGACCACAACCGTTTTCGCTTGATGGTATCGTAAGTGACCCACTTTTCATCACTAGGCTTCAACCGCTTCAGAAATGGGTCGATTTTGTTGCGATTCTGCAGTGATTCGCAGATGGAAATTCGGTCTATCAATTTTTTTTTACGTTAACTCGTGTGGCACCCATATATTGAGCTTCTTTTTGTATCCAGCCTTATTCAAATGGTTCCAAACGGTTTCTTGTCCAATCTTTAGCTCTTGATTGGGTGTTATAGTGTTAGGACCATAAGCACTATTCAAATTTTCAGCCGCCTGGCTTGAGTTTTCGTTTTTATGGAAGAAAAATTGTAAAATATGGCGTATTTTCGCTTGGCTAGTGTCCATCTCTGACACGCGCTCAAACAAAACTGATTCAACTATTCACGAAACTGCCAGAAAAGTCTTTTTAGTACGAAATATTATCTTTTTAACGCCATTTTGTAAAACCCGATCGGACTTACATAACGCGAGATACAGATAGCTAAAGCTATTTATTGGAAAAATAATGGATTTCTTTTTACTACACCTTATATAAAGCGCAATTGGGGAAATGAAAGATTCAAACAATTAAAATTTGTAATTCAATTGTTCATTTGATTTAAAAATAAAACCCTACATTCACAAAATTATTTCTGTAATTCGATCCACTAAGATTTGGAAGCTAAGGTTCGATAAGCTGTGCATTCATTGTATAATCAGAGTAAGTATGGGCTTTTAAAGATTATCAGTCTTTAACAGTGCAATACATACCCTACCCTTGGGTTTGGGAGAGGATTTGCACCTATTATTAAAAATTATTGATTTTTCCGTTTTTTTGTTCAATTTTTTTTACTTATTTTCTATATCTTTTAAACTCACTCATCCTCCTCCAAACATCCCCAAATAATTAAAATAATTAAATTTTTGCGTTAGTCTTCTATTTCGAAATGATTTAATATTAAGCTTGGCATGCTTTGCCCACATTACTATGTGGGTTTTAATACTACACAATCACGTTTGTGTTATTCAGGTGTTTGCTACGTTAGATCAGGTATCAATTACTGCACTAGTTAAATTAATCATCCTCCTATAGTCTCTTTCACATTATAAAATTTTAAGATAAAATGTGATTTAAAATTATTCTGTCTTATTATACTCTTTTGAACTGCACACGGTCGGGCTCGAATAAAAATCCGAGTATTTCCCGAGTATATGTAATATGTATACCGGATGCTGAATAAGTTAGCCGAACACAGAAAATTAACATATGTAAAAACTTATTTATGCAAATTCCTGCTTCTCTAATTATTTTATAGAAAAAATGAAAAACACAAAAATAATGCAGAAATATAAACTACAAATGATAACATTGTTAGATTTTATCTAACTTTTACTTAAAAGGTCAGAAAATGCCTTCGAAATTGCTAAGCAATGTACCTAGTACAGGTCTGAATCATTGTTTTGTAAGGGGCCCGAACTCAGACCTGTCAGTCAGTACTTGGGCAGTCTTATCTTGCATTCTGTTACATTGACCTTTTTGTGAATCGGTATGGTACTGGCTATGCTCTATTTTATTGGCATTTTTTCCTTCCTCAATAATACTTCTAGCATCAATTTTATTTTTTACTGTTTATATCAATTATGGCAAACCTTTTTGAGAAGTGGGTCAAATTTTGATCCTTATGATTTTTTAATACTAGCCCGTGTGGGTCACTATGTCAGTGGCGTCACTTGTAAAAGGGGAGAAAGGGTACCAATAATGTGTAAAAAGCACCGAAAGTTGTTAACAGAAAAACTTGATAGTTTACTCTTTGTTTTTGGTTTTCCTTTTTAAAATCGTCTAAATAAGTTAAGGTTTCTTTTTTGGTTTAAAACTTTTACTTTCTCAAATAAAGAACAAAAAATATTTTTTTATAATTCGCCATTAGATATTCATATTTTAATTTTTTAATATTTTTGATATAAACATTTTACTAATAATTTTTACAAATTAAAAAAAACAAATTAAATAATTTGTTCTCCTTATATTGATATACCGGCTCTAACATTTTTATCCGTAAGTTTTCATTGAAAGTGATTATACAATTTGATAAATAAATATTTAAATAAACAACAGTTTTTACTGTGAAATAAACAAACGGAACGAATGAGATAACTTATTGACCCCACAATATTAATAATCATTTCTTTTAAGATGCAGTGTCGTTTAGAAAGTACCAGCTCTGTTTTGTGAATTCTTCTTAAGTGCCTGCAATTTTTTTAAAGTATTAAGGTTTGTAACATTTTGTTATTTAATTTATTCAATTTTATATTCCAATGATGAATAACAACCATTTCAAATTTTGGGTTAGTTCGTTTAAACCTGCTCATCTTAAAATTTAAGCAATATTTCAAATATAAGTGGTTATTCCAAAACACTTCACAAATATTTGGTCGATGATAAACTGTTTTAAAATATAATTATTATATTTATGTGTTTTTTTAGATAAAAATGCTGACCTACGTAATATTAGTAACCATTTTTTTACATTTTTATGGTGTAACATCGAATCCAAATTGTGATTGGCAACGTGGAACATGTACAACCTTACGATGTGTCGAATTAAGTACATTCAACTTGGAATCCAAATTACGTAACAGTGGTGAAATTTCAATACCAACATATTATACAAGTTTTATTAAGTTACCGAAAGATAATTGCCTGAGCCTTGAGATAGCCCATAGTAGTATTTCCGAAATAAATAACAGCTCGCTTATTCTAAAAAATCCTACCGACTATCAACAAATGTCATTATCAAATTTAAAATTAAGCAAAATTGGAGATGGAACGTTTAAAAACTTTACAAATTTAAAAAAATTATATTTGTATAATAATTTGTTACAACGAATAAATTTCACCAACAGTTTAGCAAAATTGGAAGAACTCGATCTAAGTTCCAACGAGATACGGTACGTGAGTGCCGATCAAGTGAATAAAATGGAAAATTTAATACTATTAAATTTAAACAATAACAAACTTCAAAATTTGGACCCTCAATTCTTCTGTAACTTACCTTCATTAGAAGATCTCGATTTAAGTCAAAATTCCATTAGCAGCACCGACGGTTGGTTCAAGTGCAACCAAAACCTTAAGAATTTGAATTTGGGCTTCAATAAAATAACGCAAATTAACGAAACTACACTGCAAAATTTAAAAATGTTAAATACAATATTTTTAAATAACAACCAAATAAAATATATCGGCGGAGAGCCGTTTAGAGGATTGACGAAGCTAGAATATCTCTACTTGCAAAATAATAATATCACTCGACTGACCCTCAAATATTTTGCTGGGTTAAGTAACCTGAAACATATTTCGTTGGACAGCAACAAAATAAACAATTTTCCCAAGCAAACATTTTTGGACCTGAAAAAAGTAAACTCCTTTTCAATATTGGATAATAATGTGCTACACATAGAATCGGAAGCTTTCGCTGGTTTAGAGAATTTAGAAGAATTAGATTTGAGTGGACTAAGAATCTTGATCGTACAGGACGACGCTTTCCTTGGATTAAAAAATTTGAAACGTCTAGATTTGAACAATAACTACATTTTTGATTTCAATATGGATATGTTTAATGGATTAGAACAATTGCTGGAATTAAACTTAAAAAATAATTCTGCTTCATTGCAGGGTAAGCCGTTTAAAGAACTAGGAAATCTCAAAAACTTAAATATTCAAGAAAACTTTATTTATAAAATTAAAACGGACACTTTTATCGGATTATACAACTTGCCCGAACTTGATCTATCACTGCTGAATATTTCGTTGATTGAAATGGGAGCTTTCAACGGATTAAATAAACTATCCAGATTGAATGTAAGTTGCAACAATTTAAAAACGTTAAACGAAGACACCTTTATTGGAATGCCACTTTTGGACACTCTTGATTTGAGTTACAACTTAATTGAAGAATTGGATTCCAACGTTTTTTACGAGTTAAATAACGTAATCCACTTTAATATAAGCAAGAATAATTTGAAACGATTGGGGTCAAACGCTTTTAAAGGATTAAATCAAGTACAGTTACTGGATTTATCGAATCAAAAGATTCTCACAATCCATCAGCAAGCATTTCTCGATCTCGAAAATCTAATAGTCTTAAATTTAGAACGGAACGGAATCTTTGCTTTGCAACCCAAAACTTTTATTTCCCTCAAAAATTTAAAAACTTTATCATTAAATGATAATAAAATATCAAAGTTAGGTTCCGATGCTCTTCTAGGTCTTTTCAATTTGAATGAAATAAATTTGCTAGGAAATCCAGTCGATTTAATCGAAAGTAACGCTTTCCAGAATTTAAGTAGCGTAACTCTTCTCAATTTGACTAACTTAGGATTTAGAAATTTGGATTCACATATGTTTACGGGACTTGACAATTTAAAGATTCTGGATTTGAGTTGGAATAATTTTTTCACAATAGCATCCAAAACATTTGAAAGCTTGACTAACCTGCAATGGTTGTCGTTGGCCAATACAGAAGTACAGGAAGTGGAAAGCGATGCTTTCTTCGGCTTACAAAATTTGATTTATTTGAACATGAGTTCCATTAACTTAACCATTATGCGACAAAATACTTTCAATGGTCTAACCAGTTTGAGTAAGCTCGAACTTGCAAATACAAACATCGGTCATATAAAATCGGAAGCTTTCGGTAATTCACTTTCATTGAATAATTTGGATTTACGTAAATGTAGCATCCAAAGTTTGGATAGGAATGCTTTTCATGGATTAGTACATCTGAAAACTCTGGTTTTGAATAAAAACTTAAATTTTATTAACGAGTCCGCGTTTAATGGTTTAACAATTGCCGGACTCTTGTTCGAAGATATAAACTTGAGTGTTCTTAGATCGAATACTTTCAAGGAAATGCCAAACTTGTCTCACTTGCATTTTCAAAATGTTACTATTGAGAGCATCCAACGAGATGCTTTTGCAGGTTTACCAAGGTTGAGAACAATAAATTTCTACAATTGTAGAATCCATCGTTTGGAATCCGGAGCATTTTCAAATATGCCAGAAGTGTCTTTCAAATCTAAATTTCAATTTGGATATTCGAGATCAATTACTCCACGATTTGAATTATACAACTTATCCATAAATTCAATTGAGCCAGGGGCTTTTTTACATCAAAGTCAATTGTTTCCGTATGATGTAACCATGGATTTATCGTTCAATAATTTAAAAATCTTACAAAACGGCAGTTTTTTTGGATTAGAACAAGTAACATATTTGATTTTGCAGAACAACAAAATTTCGTCTATCGAAGAAGGAGCTTTCGATAAGTTATCGAATCTGCATGCACTATCTTTAAACCACAATTACTTAGAAACGATAGGCCCATACATGTTTCAAAATGCCGGCTTCTTAATTCACCTGTTTATAACAAACAACAGATTGGAAAACTTAAACGAAAATTCCTTGTATGGTTTATGGAATCTTCAATATTTATTTTTATCCAATAACAGTCTTACCATTATCAAGTCGGGAGTTTTTCAAAGTTTAAAGAAAACAACCAGACTTTATTTAAATTTCAATAAAATTCATACTATTGAAGAATCCGCATTTTCAAATATGGTTTCTTTGAAAATTCTGGATTTGTCTCACAATCACTTGGTGGTATTCGATACTGCAGTGCTAGCTCAGTCGTTGGTATTAACCGACTTGTTCTTAGATTCTAACAAACTGTTTGAACTAAACATGGCATTGTTATTACGTAATTGTCTTCGGTTACAAAGAGTCCGTCTGGATTATAATAACTTTAACTGCGATAGGTTAGCAGAAATGATAGAATTACTCAAAAGAAAATCTGTATATTTATGGAAATTATCGTACGAATCCATAGTAGAAAATTATGATGGAATAGCTTGTAAGCAAGAAGAAGAATCTGAGTTCATATCAAATGGTTTAGATTTACTGAATATCGAGATGATGCTAAATAAAACCAATAGGATAGTGGAAACATTAGATCGAAATAAAAATGTGACTCTATCTTCGATTGCCCGCGACGACATCCAAAAAGGCTTACTAATGTTGCAAAGTATTCACAACAATACGGTTCCAGAACCTCCACGAACTACAGAAATAAATAATTCATATTTAACCAGTTTAACTGTCTTTAAAGTTATTCTAATAATTGTTTGTATTTACATTTTTATACAAATTATTTATCAATTTTATCTTATTGTTAGAAGAAAAAAAGAAACTGTTGAAGATCAACAATCTCAAATGGAACTTATAGACGATTCTTTGTAACGTCAATCTTAATTTTTATAAAGTCATTTCTAAATTATTTTAAGGTTCGTTACATTTTAAATTATTCATATTAGCGGAAGTGACCACGCTGCAATATTTTTTTTGTCCAATTTTCGTAATAAAGCAATATACTATTATGTTTGTTGTGTAAAAACAACTAATTATGTAAAGAGCTATTGTTAATGCTAGTATGCCATTCAGCTGTAAATTTTTTTAGAAGAAAAAGTTTCCGAGTCATCTAGTCCGGCGTTTGTACCTTCTAATAACTGTATGTGTGTAATAGAAAATGTTAAATAAAAAATATTGTTCCACAATGAAGTGTTTATTATTTATTTATTTTTGTTGTGGTAAATAAGAAAAATATGTGAACACTAAACTTTAAGTTGTTTTTATTTAGTTCTAAAGCTACTAGCTACAAAAACTATGTTTAATATTGTTTTTTTTGTTAATTTTTATTTAACTTAACTTAACTCATGGAAATGTTGAATTTAGTGCTGCCTGAACTAAAAATTTTTTATCATTGACCTAGGGTATTAAACTGGTCAAGTCTCGTATTTTTGAAGTATTACACTAATAAAATAAATTTGATAATGATTGTTGTAATTAATTGTTGAAGAAGAATAAGGAATTTAAAATTATTTAAAAATTAAATTATTGAAAATTATATTATTTCCATTATTATTTAAACAAATCTAAAATTTGAGTCTTTTAAGAAGCAGAGAAAATTTTAAGTGACCTTAAATTATAGAAATTGTTATAGGTGTTTAGCAAAAATATAAAAAAGTAAAAAATTCTTGTTTGCAGGTATCAATCCTAGGGGCGGAAAAACTGGGGTGCGGTAGGTGAGACGCACGCGGGCCCCCGGCTAAAAGGGCCCTTAGTTGTACTGTGACCATTAAAAATATAATGAGATAATCAATTATTTCGATAAATCACAAAATATAAAGGCAAACAAAATTTTAATTTTAAAATTAAACTGAAATCAGTAATTTAAATTAAAATTTCATTTTTTTAAATTAAAAAATGTAATTAAGTAAATTAAAATTTTAAAACTAATTTATTTTAAAATTAAAAGAAAATTAAATTAAATTGTTTTCCTAGACTGAAAATTTAATTTCCTTGTCTTGGCACTAAAAATGAGAAATTTCCTGACAAAATTAGGGAAGTCTTATAGACTTTTCCAGATTTTCCAATAAAGTGGAAATCCTGTAATTGTTATATCGGGAATAATCAGTGGCGTATTTCCGAGGTCCGGGCCCCCTCTGTAACTAATCAATATATTAAATAGCATACCTACAATTATTTGTTATTTAAATATTTAAAAGTCATGCGCGATTTTGAAATCCTGATTTATTTAATAAATTAATTTAGGTCAAAAAATTAATTATTAATAGATTAAACTTGTATTTCATATTTTAAATTTCCATTAGAGCTCATGACCTTGAAACTGTTTTAAAATATCACCGGAAAAATTGTGTAGGTATACTAGTGAAGGAAAATCTTAAGAAATCACAGGAAACTCGAAAATATTTTAGTAAATATAAGAAATCGAGAGAAATGTAGAAAACTCTAGGAAATGGAAAATTCTAAGATATCTTAAGATATCTCGAAAAATCCAGAAAATGTCGAAGCCATTGAAATTTTACAAAATTGACAAAGCAAAAAAAAAGAAAGTCTATAATAATCTAGATTTTCTCTGATTTCCCTATAGTTTTATATATGACAATTTCTTCATCATTTTCCACTTATTAGTAAAAAACGAGCAGGAAATTTTAAGAAATCCCAAAAAATTTTAGAAAATGTAGAAAATTTTTTAGGAAATCTAGACAATCCTAGAAAGAATTAATTCTTGATAAGCATTAAGGTATAATTTTTAAATTTTAATAAAATTAAATAGGGGGGGGGGTCTCTATATCCGCTCTTGTGTGGAAAGAAATCTTTGGAAATCACTGGAATGCATTGGAAATCGTCGAAATTCCAAAATAATGGCTATATAAGTTATTTTTTAATTTCTTTTATTTTTGTCTCTTATAAAAGCAGGGCCGCTCTTAACAATTTCAAACACGGGCCCCTCATTTACTTGTTACGCCACTGATGAATCCTCATTACCACCCAGTGGCGTAAATAAGGGGGATGATCAGGGTGATGAATCACCCCCCAAAGGCTAATAATTATCAAAAAAAATACAGTAACAACTATTTACTGTTGGTCACTTGCTTCCGTACAGGTTGATGATTCATATCAAAATGAAAAGAATGTGTTATTTCTACCCTATGTAAATTGTGGTAAAACCAAATTCTATTGTATTAAAAACATATCTTTACAAAATTTGGAAAACCCCAAAAATTTTAATATTGTTTATTGTTAACGCCTGCCTTTTTCGGGTAGGTATATGTCAGTAGGTAATTTTAAAATCCACTTTAATTGCCTATATACTGTGAAAATACTAATTATTTTCAAAAATAAGGAGAGTAACAGTAGCTGTTATTACGAGTAGTCGTGGTTTTTACAAATAAGAAAGAGTAATAGTGAGCGATTGTGTATTAGTGTGTGTGGGTTCTGTTACGAGTTTCAAATGAATATTCTATGTGGTGATATTTAATTTACTTTATTTTTTCTTGCTGAACAATATGTCGGATAAAAGAAAGGGCCAGTGTTTAATATCGGAAATGTTTAAGAAAAGAAAATTAGAAGACGGTTCTTCGCTTGAACCTGAAAATGAACCTGTTTCTTCGATTGAACTGTCTTCAAAAAGTTCATCTTCCTCAGACGCTAAACGTGAAGTATTCAATCCTAATGACATTGGGCTTTATTTGAACAATAGACTACAAGATAAAGAAAAAGTAAAACTCATGAATACATTTTGGCAACCCTCCTCCACCTACAAGTTTCCTGTCTTGGAAAAGTTTCAGAAACGAAAATTGAAATTTCAATTTTCATGGTTCAGCAAATATTCGTGGCTAGTTTACTCAGAAAAAGAAGAAGGAGCTTTCTGTAAATTTTGTTTTTTATTTTCCAAACATGAAGCAGGAGTAAACAGCCAAGATCTTGGTTCATTGGTGAATCATAAATTCACAAACTGGGTAAAAGCCCAAGAAGTTTTTAGACACCACGCCGAAACCGACTATCATAATGCTTGCATTACTGATTTCAAAAATCTGAAACAGATCCTAGAAAATAGGTCTTTGGAGGTTATCAATCAGCTTAATACTGCACGCAGTGAAGCAATCCTTAGAAATAGACAAAACTTAAAACATGTAATTGAAACCGTTATATTATGTGGGAGGCAAGAGCTTGCCTTGAGAGGTCACAGTGACTCTGGAAGTATTGGAACGAGTTCTGTATGTACTGAAAAAAATGAAGGGAATTTTAGAGCTCTTTTGAGATACAGGAGCCAAGGAGATCAAGAGTTAAAAGACTTTTTGGATGGAAATCAAAAAATCAAATCTCTATCTCCTCTGTTACAAAATGAAATCATTTCCTCTTGCAATAATGTTATAAAGAGTAAACTAGTTGAAGAAGTTAATAATGCAACTTATTTCTCAGTACTGGCAGATAAAATCAGCGACATTTCAAACATTGAACAAATTTTTTTGTGTGTTCGCTACGTTGCTGTGGAAAATGGAAACCATATTGTAAAGGAGCAATTTCTACAGTTTGTGCCAACTACTGAAATATCTGGAAAAGCATTGGCAGCAAAAATACTAGATAGTTTGGAAAGTTATGGGTTGAACATGAATGGTTTAAAAGGACGAGGCTATGATGTCGCATCAGCTATGTCTGGTCAGTATAACGGTGTCCAGTAATTTGTGCAAGACAAGCATCCTTTAGCTTTGTATGTACACTGCGCGAGGCACTCCTTAAATTTAGCTGTAACAAAAGCATGTGAGGTCCAAGAAATACGTAATTGTCTTGGTACTATCGAAAAATGCTACACATTTTTCAATACGCCCAAAAGGCAGGCTATTCTCAACGATGTAATTGAGAAATCACAACTAAATCCAAAAATCAATACCTTAAAAAGGTTGTGTGCCACTAGTTGGGTGGCAAAGTTTGAGGCAGTTCGGGATTTTATGCATATACTTGATTTTGTTTTCGAATCTCTTGACATCATTTCCTCTTGGAAGGATGGCTCTGAAGCCAACAACTTAAAGTGGGCAGTATTAAACACAGAGTTTTGCGTTGCTGCACACGTTCTTTCAAATGTTTTTGCTTTTGGTATCCCGTTGTGCAAAGAACTGCAAAAAGAAAATTTGGATTTGAAAGATGCTGTTGTGTTGGCCGAGGATATTCTATCGGAATTGCATCTAATGAGTACTAATGCTGAGGAAGAGTTTCATATAATATTTAACCAAGTCAAGGTTGTTGCATTAGATATAGGTATCGACGTGAAACTTCCTAGACTGTGTTCAAAACAAAAGAATAGGAGTTATGCCCCAAGCGGGATGGGGCCGGCGCCGATTTCGCAGCGCCGAGTTGCTCGGCGCTGCTAACTCGGCGCCAGCTAACTCGGCGCCAAGCCAACTCGGCGCCAGGACAACTCGGCGCCAGCTAACTCGGCGCCAGGACAACTCGGCACCGATTAAGCTTAGGTTAGAAAACGATATTTTATTTAACTACGATACATTATTTTTATAATTAATATTTTTTATATTGTCATGGGGCCGAGTTGGCCTGGCGCCGAGTTGGCCTGGCGCCGAGTTGGCCTGGCGCCGAGTTGGCTGCGCCGAGTCGGCAGCGCCGAGTTGTACCTGACCGTGCCCCAAGCACATCCAATGAGTGCGCTGATGTGACTAGTCAAGCTGATCAAGTTGAAAAACATTATAGAATAAACTTATTCCTTCCTTTTATTGATTTTTTCATATCACAGCTTGAAGAAAGATTCAAAAACCACAAAGCTATTTTTGAAGGCTTTCAATGCTTATTTGGTCTTGAACCAAACAACGAAACAAAATCCAAGTTAGATGCTTTGGTTCAGTTTTATGCAAACGATGTTTTCTCAAACAAGGATGACATTTATGTGGTACTAAAACTGTGGAGAAAACACATTGACAGAACAGAAAATCACAAAGCTTTGAAGTCCGTTGTTACCAGCCTTGATTCATGTGACAAAACATTGTACCCTTCCATCTACCAGCTGTTGAAAATCCTGTGCACACTTCCTGTAACGACTTGCACTCCAGAAAGGTCCTTTTCAACATTGAAGAGAATAAAAACATACCTTAAGAATTCTTCAGGACAAGTAAGTGTAGCTAGTTTAATACTTTCCTACTTTAAGTTTTGAATTAAATCTTATAAAATTAATTTATTACAGACACGATTAAATGGACTTGCCATCATGTCAATCCATCGAGAAATTGATATCACTGTTGACGATGACTTTGGAAAGAAAAGTAGGAAGATAGATTTTCTCATATAATAAGCTTTAAGCAAGAGAATCGCTGTACGAATTTAATAAATGTTGTTTATTACTGTATGAAGAAGTTTTATTTTTAAATCCAACACAAGCTGTGTTCATAATATCAATTTTATTGTGTATATATATTATAACGTGCAAAAAAAACTAAAGCAATAAACACGCTAAAATCGCTTTTTTAAGAGTAAAAATTTCCAAAATTTTCCGGGAAGAACCCCGGTCCCCCGTTTTCCCAGACCCCCGGTGATGTCTCCTACCATATTCATTACCCCCCAAATTCAAATCCTATTTACGCTACTGTTACCACCTAGTGCTTTCCGGCTGGGTTGTTAAATGTTTTTATTCTTCTATTTAAAATGTATTGTCATTTAAATTTTCAACTGTTCTATAAAAGACGCACAGTTCACATGCAGGGTTAATTAACTCTTAAAAAAGTACTTTTCTGTAGAAGAAAAATATTTGGCACCTTTCTCGAAAACTATACATGAATTTAGGCTACAGGATTTTACGAACTTTTGCTTTCTATTCCGAACCCGAAGTAGAAAACCTAAAACTTTTTTTCTGATGCAAACTGAAGCTTATCACCCAGACCTCTTTTTTGCTACGTACATGAGAACTGACTATTTAATTCCAATTTAATTTTTCACATGAATTAAGCAATGGCGTATAACCAAAATGACAACTATAAAATTCTAAAAATTATAATTGTAAACAACATTAATTCGGATTACCTTGTGTTGCAATTTTAACACAAATATTAGAATTTACAAAGAATTGAGTTCACTAGATAGCCGTCTGACCTACGATAAATTAATGAACATCGTTAGTTTATAAAATTCCTTCATAAATTCGGATCTTTTCGTTTAAGTTTTGTGAAATTTTTAAGTTAAAATTACTGTAATATTTTATTGGTAAGTGGTATCTACATATAACATCAGTATAGCTTTTCACAGGTAGGGTTAGTGCTAGATAATTTTAAGTATTGTTGCTTCAATTTTCTTCGGTTATTTAAATTTAAAAAATATTAATTATTACAATTTTGCTTCATACCAACTATTTAGTTCATAATTTTAACAACATTATTTTTGGCATATTAATAAATAGTATGTTACTTGCCGAGACTCGAAAATTACCCCTAAATAACATCACAGTGGGTTTTTTAAAGCTGTAAGCCTAGTACAGAATAATTTTTTGAGTAGAAGCAAATAAACTATTTTATAGAAAAACAAACCAAATGAAATATTTTGAAAATGCATGCAGGTGTTTCGATCGTTTCAAATAAGCGGATAGATTTTGTTTATTTATGTGTTTTAAAAAAATATAACGGAAGGTCTACAACTGCACGGGATTAGCTAGATCTAAGCATTGGGTGGGGGTGTCCTGGACATGGTTCCCCCATTATTCTTTTATTTTCCGCCATTTTTTCAAAGAAAAAATTAAGCATAATATATTGAACAAATTTCATTGTATGGTTTCACAGCAAATTTGCTTTTGTTTTATTTAAGGGTTGTAATAATCTTATTGCTATAAATTTGAATTTTTGAATAGTTATATAAAAAAATAGTTTTACGCCTTACGGTAAAAAACGTGGTAAATTTTTGAATTTTGAAATTTTTTCCAAATTTTTTTTTTTTTTTAATTCAGTTTAAATCTATTCGAGTTGTTCTGTATACTATTATGACATTATAATTTATCAATAACAATAATCGTTAAACTCATCTTTGCTTTCTTTCATTCTACTAAATAACTATAATTTTATTTTAAATTTAATTTCGTAAATTGTAACCGAAATTTACTTAAAAACAGATTCTTGCTATTTTTATAAACGTGATTTTTCCCTTCGGTCGCCTACAGATATGTTTTTAACAATTTTATTGTCTCAGAGACTCCTGTATTTATAAATCCATAATTTACGATTTCGAGTGACCTACAGGAATTTTTTTGCCAAGGTCGTGGACCCAGAGGTTCTCGTGCTTCTAGATCAGTGCTGAATTAAACATTTGTGGGCCCCTAGGCAGTTAAATTTTCGGCGCCCTTTAAAAATTACTACTTGCATAATATGTCTTTAATTTTTAATATTAAATTAATTCACTAAAACCTTTTCATTTACACCAAAAATTAATTAAAATATTAATTCATTAATATTTTATAGACGCTGAATCAGTATAAAAATATAAAAACAATTAAATGAAATTTATAATTAAAAATTTTTTTTCTCTGTTTTCACGGGTCCCCGAAAATAAGCGGAGCCCCTAGGCAGCCGCCTTTTCTATCCTATTATATTACCAAACCTATTTTTTTTAAATGAAAGAGAAAAATCGTTGAAGATATCGAGTGTACAAGTAAATACGAGGAAATATGAAGAAGTCGGATGAAATCCGACGAATGATAAAATCTCAGAGCATCTTAAAAGATCCCTTTCTTGGTGGAAATGGCGTGTCCACGCACATTAATTTTCGACCACTACGAGGCTCTAACCCGTGTTTCCCAAATCCTAGGTCACCATGCGAAGCAAGCAGCTACTCATCGGTACTGCTTACCCCAGAGCGGGGCTAAGTACAGCCAATACACTATACTAATTTTATTTTTAAGGTTTTTCCTTTATTTTACCCAAATACTAGAGTAATTTTTCATTTAATACTCAAAAATTTGATTACTTCAATGTTACAAATTACTTCAATTTTATTAAGTTTCAAAAATCAATAAACTTTTTAAATAATTCTGCCAATTTTAATATCTAAATTTCCAATCATTAATTTTCATCAACGGATCCAATTCGACTTCAATGTTCCAAATCCAAATTTGATCAAAATCACTCCGATGGTGTCCATATCTCGGTCAATTTTCATAAAAATAATCAACAATAAATTGTTTAGTGCTCTTATCAAAACTGTATTCACAAAATCAATTCCAAAATCTCAAACTTGATACCCAAAGTTATAACTTCCTCAGGACCTTCCCGAAAAAACGTCCATTCGCGTAGGCGGACTCTTTTGAAGGTGCAGACTATTACGTTTTTATTTAATGCAATATTTGGATATTCAATGGAAAGTAGAACCCCAAAAGAAAACATTGATAACAAAGAGGTCTATTCGATGTGCACAAGCATCTGACTGATGAAAACATCTGAAAACAAAACGTCGATTTTCTCATTTCAAGCAAATTAAACTTTTAAATCAATTAATCAGTTGATTAGCAAAATTTACCTTAATCTATGTAATTTTGTCCATTTAATTTTTTTATAAACTACAGTTGTTAATATGTTTTTTCAGATAAGTATGCAGCTTCTTCTGGAAGTCACCTTTCTGTTACTATTTGGTTGCATTCAGTCTAAGCCAAAATGTAACTGGGAAATGGACGTATGCTGGAAATTGAGATGTGTCGAAGTGCAAAACTACAATCTTGCATACTTACAGCGCTTTCCTAACAGTTCAATTCCAGATTTTCCAAAACCACTTACGCAATGTCTTTTTCTGGAAGTCTCCCATTCCACTATCACGGAAATAAACAGCTCTACATTTTTGGTGAAGGAACCACATGATTATTTTGAAATTTCCCTAAAAAATTTAAAATTAACCACAATTGGCAAGAAAACATTTACGCCGTTTACAGCTTTAAAAAATTTATATTTTAGTAACAATTTGATTGAACGAATCGACTTCTCGAACAGTTTACAAACATTGGAAAAACTGGATCTCAGTTACAATCTTCTCAAAGAACTAAATGAAAATAACTATGTTGAGAAAATGGCAAATTTAAAAGTTTTGGAGTTAAACAACAACAAAATTTTAGTAATAAATTCCAAATTCTTGTGTAATTTTCCTTCCTTGGAAGAACTCGATTTAAGTAATAATAAAATCAGTGGAATTGGGGATTCCTTTCAGTGCAATCAAAATCTTCAGAGTGTAAACTTGGCTTTTAATAATTTATCTGACATAAATTCAACTACATTTGCAAATCTTAAACGGTTAGATACGATCTTTTTAAATGATAATAAAATAAAATATCTGGAAGAAAGTCCATTCGATGGCCTGAAACTGTTACAAAACTTATATCTACAGAACAACCAAATCAGAAGATTAAAAATTACCGATTTTGTTGGATTGAGTAATTTAAAGCTTTTATTGTTGGATAACAATAATATAACGCGATTGGAAAAAGATGTTTTTTTGGATCTGAAGCATGTAACCACATTATCAATATCAGATAATTTCATGATAGCAATTGAGTCTTCAGCATTTGAAGGTTTAGAAAGTTTGACGGAATTAGACTTAAGTCGACTTGGTTTGATGTTTCTAGCAGAAAATGCTTTTCTGGGTTTAAAAAGTCTGGAACGATTGGATTTAAGTACCAATAGGGTTTTTAATTTTGACATGGGAACCTTTAATGGATTAAAAAATTTAAGAGAACTGGCAGTTAGGGATAACAGAGCTACTTTTCATTACAAAGCATTTACACGGTTAAAACATGTTAAAAAATTGGATATATATAATAACTCCCTTCCTGTTATAAACACCGATACATTTGTAGGATTGAATAACTTGCCCGAACTTGACTTATCCAACTCAAAAATTTCTATAATTGAATTGGGGGGATTTAACGGATTGGATAAGATTCTTAAATTAAACTTAAGTTGCAACAATTTGAAAGATCTCGGTGAAGAGTCATTTATCGGTATGCCTCTCCTAGAAACTCTTGATTTGAGTTACAACAGAATTGAGGTTTTGGAATCCAATATTTTTTATGAATTGAACAATGTAATTCATTTCAATATCAGTAAAAATAATTTAAAAAGATTGGAATCCATGGCGTTTGTTGGATTAAATAAAGTAAAATCTTTGGATTTATCTAATCAATTGATTAGTAGCATACATTTAAAAGCTTTTGACTATCTGGATGGCTTAGTTTACTTAAATTTGGAAAACAACTCAATCGCTTCGTTACCATCCGGTGCTTTTAATTACCTCCACAATTTAGAAACGTTAAATCTCAAGAATAATAACATAAAAACGTTGATATCAAGCACGTTTCTTGGCCTGTTCCATTTGAAAAACTTGAACTTACTGCAAAATCCAATTAGTTCCATCGATGCTAACGTTTTTGAGGTATCATTGCAGATAGAACACCTTAATCTGACCGCTTTAGGAATTAAACATTTGGATTCGCATGCTTTTCGAAACCTTAATAATCTAATCAGTCTAGATTTAAGTTTTAATAACTTTTCGACGATTCAATCCGAAACTTTTAAATTTCTGCCACACCTAAAGTGGCTTTCCTTGTACTCATCCAATATTCAAGAACTTCAAAACAACACATTTATTGGATTATCTCAATTGGAGCATTTAAATATTAGTGAAAATAATATTACCAACCTTTCCAAAAACACTTTCACTGGATTAACCAGTTTGGAAACGTTGAAATTCTCCAATTTTCGAATCAAAGTAATACAATCTGGAACCTTTCGCGGTTTAAGTAAATTAAAAGTTTTAGATTTAGGTAAAAGTGAAGTGGAAACTATAGACGAAAACGCTTTTATTGGTTTAGAAAATTTAGAGAGATTAAATTTAGGTAAAAATTTGAAATCTATTCATAAATCGGCTTTCAATGGTTTGCGAATCCGTAACCTTCTAATTAGGGAATCAAATTTGGAATTTCTGGAATCTTATACTTTTTCTAAAATGCCTTTCTTGCGTCAGTTAACGTTTTTAAATGTAAGTATCGGAAGCATCCAAAAAAATGCTTTTGCGGGATTGTCAAGTTTCATTACAATCTATTTTACCAATAACTGCTCTATCGGTGAACTAGAACCCCTAGCATTTTCAAATTTAACTAATGTGAACTTTATAACAGATAGTCATGCATTTCAAATAAGAGGCCAGTACCTATTATCAAACCTATCGTTAAATTTGATAGCTCCAGAAGCTTTCTCAAATCTCAGAAGATCAAAACTCTTTTCAACTGTCGGATTGGATTTGTCGTGCAATAACTTAGTAACAATATCCCGAAGAACCTTTTCTGGTTTGGATTATTTGTTTGAGTTAAATCTTTATGATAATAAAATTTCATTTGTGGAATCAGAGGCATTTTCAAACTTAAAATTTGTTGTACGCTTAAATTTAAACCAAAATTTTTTGGAATCCATTCAACCATACATGTTTGAAGGCATGACAAGATTAAAGAACTTAATGCTAAACAATAATAAAATTGAAAGTTTGAGCGAATTTTCTTTCTATAATTTATCTAGCCTTTCTAACTTACATTTGGCTAATAATAGCCTTACCGTAATTAAATCGAATATTTTCCAACATTTACGACGAACAGAGATATTAGATTTGAACCACAATAAAATTCATACCATAGAAGGTAATGCATTTTTTGGAATGGATTCTTTGTCAATATTGTATTTATCACATAATGATTTGTTAATTTTCGATTCTTCCGTATTATATCATTCAGTTGGATTGCGTTTCCTTCGTTTAGATTATAACAAATTGGTTGATATAAATTTAAATTTATTGTTAACTTACTGCGTTCATATTACCAATATTGGCATCCAAGGTAACAAATTTACTTGCCAAAAAATGAACGAAATACTGACAATCAGTGAAACCAGTAACATTAATTTGCTACAGATTTCGCAACCAAGTGATTTAATATCACATTGTGAAGATGAAGAAAGCCAATTTTGGTCAAATGGATTGGATTTATCCAACGTCGAAATGTTGTTACATAGAACTAATGAAATAATAGATAGATTGGATCAGAAAAATAAGACATTGTCTTCCTTGGCTAATGAAGACGTCAAGAAAGGGTTAAGAATGCTTGAACAAGTTCATAACCAGTTTAATGTGAAAGATCACCAAACTTCCAAAATAAATAATTCATATTTGGTAGGATTAAAAATTTTTAAAATTATAGTAGTAATTATTTGTGTTTATATTTTTATTCAATTTATTTACGAATTATTTAAATTTATCTCTAATTTTATTAAAAGAAGAAATAATTATGAAGTAGAACATAATCGATTTGAACTGCGTAATGCCTTGTAATGTTTTGTAAATTTAAGTAAAACTATTGAATTAATAATAATTATAATTAATTGTAATATTTTTTATTTTTTATCCTAAATAACATACATATTTATTACTGCGACAATGCTATTCTGGTTCAGAGTAAATTATTATTAATATTTTTTTTTTTGAAATCTTAGTTATTTACAATCTATCTAATAATAGACAATAAGCAAAAGGTTTGACATATTGAACCGGATGACATAGAAGTAGATTGCCCAATGGCACGCTTTCTTTACATTTTAACACCAGAAAGTGTTATGTCAGGCTTACGGTAAGTACCATTTCAAAAGCGATGAAGCAAGTCCAGTGGGTCGTGACGCTTCAATCTCTTTATTCGATGGGATGATAATAAATCCACAGCGAGGGAGTTGGGATGGTCTCTAACACGATCCTGATATCTGGTGCTGAACGACTTGATACATTCTTCAACTGTGGGCACTTGAAGATCACGGTGAATCACATAATTTGGTACAAACCAAGGGGCTTCTGCGATAGTTCTCAGGGTTTTTGATTGAAATCGCTGTATTTTGGCGATGTTGGAGTTACTTGCTGCTCCCCAAAGCTGGATGCCATAGGTCCAAATTGCCTTTATTATGATTTTATATATGAGCACCTTATTTTCCAGAGATAATTTTGAGTAACGATTCAGTAACCATTGGTGTTTTCTAAAGGAATGACCAAGTGGGAGTCTCTTGTTCCAGATATGTTTACCCCACTTCAGTCTTCTGTCCAAATGCACTCCAAGATACCTAACTTCCTCTTTTTGTGGTAGTATTTTTCCATTGAGATTAACAGTAGGACATGTGTCTCTCCTTGTAGTGAATGTTACATGCACCGACTTTTGGACATTGGCTTTAATGCGCCATTTCTTCAACTATTTTTCTAACTTGTTTAGATGCTTTTGTAGGTTTGTAGCCGCTGTTAGTGCATTAGGATGGAAGGCCAAGATTGTTGTGTCATCCGCAAACTTCGCCATAAATGTGCTTGGATTAGTTGTTAGATCAGTCGTGTAAATTAGATATAGAAGCGGACCCAAGACGCTGCCTTGGGGGACTCCAGAGTGGACTGGCAAAAGTGGTGATATCTCATCTTGATATTTTACAAAAAAGTGGGTATGCTGTAGGTAGGATTTCAACACCGGATAGAAGTTGTGTGGAAAATATGATTTAATTTTGAATAATAGACCAGTATGCCACACCTTATCGAAGGCTTGAGTTATATCAAGAAATGCGGCTGAACAGTACCTTTTGGTCTCCAAATCTTGCTTGATTTTATTAGCAATTCTGTGAACTTGCTCAATAGTGGAATGCTGATGTCGGAATCCGAATTGATACTCAGGAATCACTTGCCGTTCCTCAATCACAGGCATAAGTCTTCTCAAAAGCAGTTTTTCAAATATTTTAGATAAAATAGGGAGCAAGCTGATAGGCCTGTACGAGGTAGTTTCCGTTGGTGGTTTTCTCGGTTTGGGTATTAAAATAATTTGAGCCACTTTCCATTGTGCAGGAAAATATCCCAATCTCAAGATGGAATTAAAGATCATGGTTATAAACTTGATGGCGTTGTCTGGGAGTTCTTGTAGGACTTTTGCAGTTATTAGGTCAAATCCTGGGGATTTCTTTAAGTTTAAGTGTTTCTTAATGTAGGTTGAAACTTCATTTTTCTTAAATTTTTTTACGGGTAGTTCCATTTGGAGTGGTGCTTCCAGGAATTCTTCAAGTCTGACATCTTCTTCTGGGACTTCTGCTTGGAACGGTTTGAAAACGTTGGCCAGATAGTCTGCGAATGCATTTGCTTTTTCTTTATTGCTTCTTGCCCATTCTAGTGTTGGTGTTTTTATTGGTGGAATTGCTGTTTGTGGTCTTTTCAACTTACTAGTTGCCTTCCACAGTGAATAGTCAGTTGCTTCAGTTGCTGTTAGTCCGTCCAGGTAATTGTGAATTTCTTGATTTTTATGATCTTTTAACAGTTTTTTAAGGTTTTTAGTTGCCTTATTATAATTTGTTCTATCACTGAGAGACCGGGTTTCTTGCCATTTTTTTCTAAGTCTTCTTTTTTCCTGCAATTTGCTTTGAATACGTTTTGGACACAGGTTTTCAACTCGATGGTTTTGATTTTCTGGACTTGCTTCCCAGGCTGTCTCTGGTATATTTTTTGTTAAATGTTGTACTGCTTCATCCAGCAGGAATTCCGATTTCAAGGAAACATCTTGCGGTAATTTGAATTGGAGTAGTCTTCTAAACTTCTTCCAGTCAGTTTGCTTATTACAAAGAGTTAGAGGTTTTGGTGTTCTATTGATTTGAGAAGAAAATGTGACTACGATTGGAGAATGGTCCGAGGAAAGTTCGAAGCTAGCCTCCACTCTGAGGTGATTATGCGAAATACCTCTAACCACACAGAAGTCCAACAAATCGGGCAGTTTTTCTCTATCTGTGGGCCAGTAGGTTGGTTGGCCGGTGGAACAGTGATCCAAATTTTTAGATTGCATCACTCGAAACAGCTGTCGACCTCTCGGATTAGTAAGTCTTGATCCCCAGCACGTGTGCTTGACCTTAAAGTCCCCACCTGCAATGAAACGATTACCGAGCATATTAAAGTAATTTAAATATTGGTCTTGGCTGATTGTATGTCCTGGAGGACTGTAGACTGCAGATAACGTTGTGGTGCATCCATTGGATTCTTCAATTACTATATTTGTAGCTTTTAAGTATGTCTGGGAATGTTTAAGAGATTCATGATGTTTAATGTTATTTTTGATTATGATGGCTGCACCGCCTCTGGCCCTACCACTCGGATGTTGTGTGTAGTATATTTTATATTTTGGTATCTTAAAATAATCATTATATGAATATCATGGTTGGATAAAAACATTTTAACTTCTTGGTTATGCCTGGTTAATCCGTTGGCATTCAGACGGCTATTTTGAGTTGTGTTTGCCATTATTTTCTTGTATTGAGCATAGCTGTGAGGAGATTAAGAAGAGTCTCCATTTTCTCCATCATTTTCTCCATCATGCTTTCCAGCCTTGAATGATTTTGGGATGTTTGTGAATTTGTGGTAACAATTTGCGGAGATGGAATGACAGCTTGCGGTTGCTGAATTCCTCTTGTTATATTTGCATATGAGTTACCTGGGAATACGTTTGGGTTATGGTGGATATTTGGATTTCTGTTGTGTATGGTATTGTTTACTGGATTGGATAGTTGAGTGGGTCTTTTTTCTCTTAAGGTTGGATAAGTTCTCTTCTGGTGATCCTTCTATACAATGCAACCCTTATAATTGGCAGGGTGGTTACCTTCACATAATACACATTGTACACCATGGTCTCGTTCTTTTCTTGTGCAATCTTTAGTGGTGTGATTTCCCGTACATTTGACACATCTTGCTTGCCTATAACAGAATTTGTTAGTGTGGCCGTACTGTTGACATTTATTGCACTGGGGGATTTCTCTTTTCGGATGGGGCGGTTCAAAGTTGACAATTGAATTTATTAAGCATGTGACATTATAAATTTCTTTATTATTTGGGTTTGTTTTTAGTTCGACGTGGAAAAGTGGTAGTGGCACTTTTGTGACCCTTGAGCGGATGTTATGCAGATTTACCACGGTATGACCAAGTTCTTAGATTTTCATTTTTAGAGTTTCCAATTTAGTCGTTGGGTGCATATTTCGTAAAACTACCCTAAAGGACCTATCACTTTTCAATTGGTAGGTATGAAATTGTGTTTTTTTTGCATTTAGTTGCTCTATAATAACTCGATAGCCTTTTTCTGACTTTGGTTGTAGTCGAACCTGATTATTATAAAGTATCTTCATCACATAGTCGTCTTTGGCTGCCTCCTCCAACAAGTCCGTTAACGCCGTAATATTATTAACGCCATCAATAAATATGGGTGGTGGCTTGAAGACCTTTATGGGTTCATTATTCTCGTTGTCCTCGGACTTCTCTCCATCTTTTCCTTCGTTTGCTAGGGCTCCAAATTGATTGGATGTTTCGAATGGGGCATTCAACCAGTAATTCGGCAAAATAGTTTGTTTAGCAACTCTTCTTGGTGCTTCCGGGCTATCTCTTCTACCTCTCTTCCTGCTTACAACTTCACACGGTCTTTCCTGACTTAACGCTGCTGTCGGTGGCTGAGAATGACTTTGTGGCTGTTGATGTATATGGAGGGGGTCTACAATGTGTTGACCAGGATATTGTGCAATTGGCGGATAATTTTGATTGTAGTACACTAACGGCATTTGTTGCGTATTGGGCAAGTACATCACTGGTAGTTGGTTATTCAGTAGCTGCGCATTTTGACTATAAGGGGCTGGACCATTCGATAATTCGTTAGACAGGGATCGGTCATGTATTTCTACTTCTTGGGGTGGATTATTGTTTTTGGTGGGAGTACGAAACATATTTATCTTTGAAGTTCACATATTAACCTCACTTTATGAAGAATCGATAATTTGTCTGTAGTTCTGCCAATCTTCAATGTTTTTGGTAAATAACACTTACACTCCTAATTCACAGTCTCCTGATCATGCAATCGCTACTGCAATATAAATGACAATCAATACATTGAGTATTTAAAGAAAACAAATTAAAACGAAATTTCAGTATTGGCAGTGTCTCACACAAATTATAAATTAATAAAAATAACAAATTATAATGAACTATCCAGTAAGATGGAAAAATTCATCCTTATTGCGATGTCCTGATTATGGACTTTTTAAATTATTTCTTTAAACTCGAAAAATACGTCTCGCCAACAACAATCGATTTTTTATGAGCATGAGACTCTTTTTGAATAAATTCAATTAAAATTAAAATTTAACTAAATCAAAAAGCATTTCAGGCTGACCAGAAAATCAAATCAAGTTATTTAAATTGTTGGATGGGAATTATTTTTGCCTAGTGTTTAATATTTTTTACCAGGCGCAAAATGGAAATGGTAACATAATATGTTCACTATCGAAAGAAATTTTACGTTGCCTTTAAATTTTTATGTTTTTATCCAAATTTACTTCATATCTCCCAATTAATTTTTTATAACTTATCATCACTCAAATCAACTCATGTTGATTCAATTTCATCCAAAAAATATACAAATTTTCAAAATATTCAATCAAATTCAATATGAGACAACCTCCAACTCAAATAAATTTACTTACGTAAATCAAATCACTTATTTATTTTTTTAAATCAAAATTTAATCAAAATCGCAATCACAATCTCACAATGCCATCTTCAGTTGTCTGCAAATTTTACAAAATTCAAACAAAACTATAAAATATTTACAAATATTTTCACAAAATAGTAAAAAATAATAATCATTGTGGATTTTAGAACACGACAATATATGCCCCTGTAAGCATCAACCCTAGCACCAAAGCAGAATTTCGACGTTGGATGCATAAACTGATTGTTTGAATTAAGAAATCTTTGCTTGTCTATTTCTTGATAAATCAATTAAAAGACGACCGATCCACCGCTACTCCAAAGGTCCAAGCTTTAAAGTTTCCGCTTTTGTTGCTGCCGAACTGGCCAAAATTGTTTAGAAAAATTATTTGAATTTTTTGGAAATCATGATAATTGATGAAAATGTCTTCAAATTGTTGGAAATCTTCTGAATTCCTTACAAATACCTTGTATTCCATAGAAATCATTGAAATTTTTTATATGATATGATCAAAATTTCTTTGAAATCCTTGTTTTTCTTGGGAAATTTTGGAAATTTATGAGAAAGTAAACACTTCAGAAATTTGTTAAATTCCTCGGAAATCATTTAAATTCCTTCGAAACCAATAGAAAATTGGTTGGGAAAATTGGAAAAATAAAACATTATTGATTGAAATGTTCTCGAAAATCATTGAAATTCTTTGGTTCCTTGCTGGTAATCCCCGACATTTTTTAAAATCTTTAGAATCATTTAATAATTCCTGATATTCTAGCAAATCGCAGAATAATTTGGCATTCTTTGGGGATCTTTAGAAATCCTTAGAAACCTCAGGAATGCATTAAAAATATTCAGAATTCTTTCGGAATCAATGAAATTCAATCGCAATCTCTAAAATATTTTGCAAATTTACTTGGTTACAATTTCTTAAACATCATTTGAATTCTTTGGAATTTTTTAGAATTCCTTGGAAATCTCTGAAATTTGTTAGAAATCACTAGAATTCCCTAAAAATGCCTAAAAATTCTATAAATACTCCGGGAATTTCTAAAAAGTTTTAAAAAATCTCTGGAATTTCTTAAAAATCTTTGGAATTCCATGGAAATTCATGGAATTCCTAATCTTATGTACAATTTGTTTTAAATTATCTACCCTTTGCATTATTCTGCAATAACTTAACTTAACAGCTCAAATTATGTCTAAGCAAATTTCTATATAATAGTAAAAGCATCATTTCTGTTCTCAAGATTACAACCTTCCAAAAACTCGGCTTTTTCGTAAATATTCAACCAAGTGAACATAATTTTCAATTTTTGATGCAGAATATTTTGTTATACTTCTGACTCAAAAATGGTTCACAAATTAGTTAAACTTAATTTAATTCTACCCTACTGATCATTAAAGTGACAAAAAAATAAATTACAAATAGGAATTCTAAAGAATTCCAATAAATTCCATTGAATTTCAGTGATTTTCAAGTTTTGATAATTCAGAAAGCCCCAGTGAATTCTAGAGATTTTCAAAATAATTCAAGGAATTTCCGAGATTTTCAAAGAATTCCATTGACTCCAAAAGAATTCAGTCATTTGTAAGAAATTTCTGCAGATTTACCAAGACTTACAGGAACTTCCTGTGAATTCCACATAAGAGTATAAAAACTTTTCAAAATATTTATTCTTTATATGCACATAATATCTAAAATTTACAACTAAACTGCTGCTAAAGTTTATATTCTCTGTCTTACCTCTTTTTAGATTCTTCTGGCAATAAATTCTAAATTATATTCTTTGCTGCTTCTATCATGTATGACTGCTTCGTTTTCATCATTACTATCCATAGTTTTAAACGGACATAGAAAAAATAGTGTTCATGCTTCAAGCGCATGTACTTCTAGCACAAAAGAAACACTTTTCGCTTTTAATATGCAACATACTATTTTGGATTTTCCAAAGATCGGTTCGTTTACTATTTTAAAAATTGTAACTTGAGCGCAATCTTCATAACAACCAGCACAATTTTTTGCATCAAAAATTGGTGGAGCCAGAATAAAATTCAGTGTTTTGTTTTTTTTTTAGCACAAATTAAAAACAGAAACTAACTTTTCACACCAACCCACTTTCGCAGCACAACCTAGCACAACTTCAAAAAAATTTTAATTTAAAAAATGGGTTATTTGCCTGTTCATTACGAATTGCAAAAAAATGCATTTATGCAATAAATCCAATTAACTATGTTGCACCTAATTAATCTTTCTTATAAAGTAATTATAAAATCATACATCCTGCTTATTAGTACACTTAACTCGGCATATGCTATCTGGGAAACCAATAATTATTTATCCTTGATGTACTTTAGATACTTATAAAAAATTACCCAAGTCATACATATGTACATCGATATTAATTTTCTCAACTTTTAATCATCGGATGTAAATTGTAAACAATTATATAGAATTGCACTAAGATGTACGCACTAATTAAATAATTTAATTCTGCAAGAAAATTTAACAGACTAAATTCATCAAGTATCTACCAAAGCAGTTTTAAACTAATTATCTCCTTGGTGAACTTTTTTCCAGCTTAAAAAAGATTGGCAGTCGGTAGATCAATCAAGTTCCAGCCAATCACTCACCGGAAGGTTAGGGCGGCCGTAAGGCCGCCTGACCTTCAATTATAAATAATAATGTTCTAGAATATTAGATTCCTGATCAATTAATACAAAATGAAATAGTATAAAATGACACAAGTTGAACCTGGGCATTTTACAATTAGCAGCAACCATGAAGCTAACTTGTTATTTACTTTTCGCCATTCTATTTTTTCTTGCACTGGCAACAGTAGCATCTCAAGATGCAGGAGGTAAGCAATTACAATAAAATTTTGAAGTTTACTGAACAATAGAATTTGTCCTCATTGTAGATTTTTTTAACAGAACTTTGCACAATGCGTAAAGGTGAATATGTACCAGAGTCACGTTGTGAGTTTAAATGCTTTCAATTAGATATTCGTGGAACATGTGCAAATAAAACCGAATTGAAATGTTGCAACTTTGGTTATGAAATACCTTAAGTAGTATCAAATTGACGAAAACAGATCTGGAAACCAATGAAAACAAATTTAAAATTAACTTTCAGCAATGGTATTTTGCTACCTTCAAATGGATTATTAATTGTTTTAGTAGGTTTTTAAAAACTTTTATAAATTTGGTTTGAATTTTACTATTTCTTAAAAATTATAATAATTTGAAATAAAATAATTTGAGCAGTTTGTCCGATAATTGTTTATTATGCTTAACCAAAAGATCAAATTCCGGATCCTAACATTACCAGTAGGTAATTTTAAAATGGAAAGTTATAGGTTAGTCACTACGAATTTTCCTGCTGGGTTGGTGCCAAATAGAAATAGAACCGTCAATAATCATAGGCCATACCTCCAAGATATCTCCAACCACTTAAACACTAAGTCATTCAGTAGCGCACCGTGAATTTCTTGCAAATGTTACGAATTGTTCTAGTTTTGCATTTTCTTCGTCAAAATTGTTTTATAATTAAAATGTGAATTATTCACATTTGTCATTTGTTGTTGTTTGTTAGTTTGTTTTTAAACAAACAATAATACGTGGAAAGACTAACTTGAGCTTTTAAAATAACTAAAATAATTTTATTTTACTACGCCAAACCCCAGGGATTATATAAACACTTCATATATGTTATCTTTTTAAAAACAATTGACATGATGAATTTTAAACACCTTTTCAAACTCATATTCGCGACTACTGAACTGGTTGACTATATGGGCGGCTCTATGGATACTTCAAACCACCGGCATGCAACTCTTTCGCTTATCATATATATTGTCATGTTTTTTTCGTTTCGAGGCGTTTTTCAATAGCGGGTGGTTTTTGCAAATTTATACCGCTGTGGGCATAGCAATATATATTATGCACTCATAGAAAATGCAATACTAGTCTTTTAAAAATAATGTTACCAAACTATAATGATTGCCGGTTCCATTTCTATTTGGCACGAACTCTAGTCTTGACTCTGCTTTGGTGATTATTACATTCTTACTTAATATTTTGCCAGAAAGTCATGATTTTCTTCATATATTAAATTTTTATTACCGTGCAGTAGGTAATCAAATCATATTACAAAAATTTATTGTTGAGAATTCTATTACAACAATTTGATATTAAGTATTAACGCCCTTCATATCCAATGCTGCAACATGTCAGTCCACTGTTTGGTGAACATTTTCCACGAAGCTCTAATTGAAAGCATTTTTCATCACACCGTGTCTCTGGTATAGTCTCGCAAGTATCCAAACCTTTATACATATGACGATACGATTTTGTGCAAGGATCTATTTAAAAAATGTAGATAAGCTACAAAATACACTTATATATATTATGTAAATAGTCTTACCACCTAAACCTTGAGACGATACAGTTGTTATTAAAATAAAAGATAAAATGGTGAAAACTAAATAGTTAGTTAGCTTCATGATGGCTTCTGTGCTTCTAAGGTAAACTTATCTCTAGTTATATATTTTTGTTACTACGTACCTACTTATTAAGTTGGAAAGTAATAATTAGGGGTATAATAAATTATTATAAACAGGCACAGGCGTTTAGATGATATTGCCTACTTTGTAATCTACAAGTATATTCTAGACTATTGTTATTTATAATGAGGTAGTTCATAAAATAAAAATTTTAAATTTAAAAAACTCCTGACTGTAAATAGAAAAAAATAGTTTTTTTATATGGTAAAAATAAAAAAATAAATAATAGAAGGTGTATCGCCCCCCTAAAATTAGAAATCCCTTATAAAGTATCTCGAATGCTATGAAATTTTTTCGAAAAAAACATATGTTGAAGAAAAGAAAAACTGCAGCTAAGTGTTGTTGAATATTTTTTTTTCTAAAATAACATTTAAGAGGGTAACGACCCATTTTTTAACTTTTTAACGTTTTTAACTGCAATAAGATTGTGTTTAACAATGTAAATGTAAAGTATTTTACGATACCGGATCAGCGAGACATATTAAACAAAGACAATATCCTTCAGGTCCCATTTGATAATCTCAATTGTATTCCAAATTAACAAAATGTTAAAAATTTTGTTGAGAGGTTGCTGACATAAAAAAAGACTACTTCTTTTATATCTGTTTGTTTATGTTTATTGAGAAAAACTAATAATTAGTGAACTTGCTATACATGGTAGCGATTTGACGCTCGACATCGAACTCACTGTCGACTCTGCTGTTTTTTATGCTTGCGCAACGTGCTCTGCTGCGCATGGACGGCGTAGCGTCAAAGTGTCCCACAAGTGGACGGTGGTATACATAAATAAATTCGTCAACATACCGCCCGACGTTGAAAGAAAATGCTTTCAAATAATACAATGAATAGAAATGAACATATTGTTAGAATGAATAAAATATGTATATAAATACATATTATATAAACAATGTAGTACCTACACTAGGAACATAAATAATCCAAATTTGTTCAAAAACGGTGCGCACAGTGACCACTCGGATGATTCCATCATCTCCTGGATGGATAACTTCGATGCGTCCTATTTTCCACTTTAGTGGAGGAAGGTTGTCGTCGCGGATTAGGACCATGTGTCCTAGTTGGATATTTGTCGTTGGTAAGTTCCACTTTGCTCTTCTTTGCAGATTGACTAGGTACTCTTCCGACCATCGGTACCAGAATGGTTGCTGCATTTGCTGGATTTTCTGAAATTTAGAGAGCCTATTTTCTGGTAATAGTGTCATATCAGGGTCAGCCACCAACATAATCAGTCTTCCAATCAGGAAGTGAGATGGACACAGAGGTTGCAAGTCGTTGGGATTTGTGGATAGAGTGTGACTCACAATAACTTCCTTCAACCGACAGGGGCTTATCCGTAGAACCGTTTTCAAGTTCCCAAAATTTTGTTAGTTGATTATTCAAAATTGAATCAATTGCGCTTATATTGCACTGAATTTTATTTTTTGTCGGAAGTGCCATTGGTCCAGTTATAACCCACCCCAACTGCGTATTTTGTTATAGAGGTAGGTGCGCTCCAAGTTTAATTTGTTCCTTGTTTATGATCTTCCAGAACCATTCAGCACCTATTAACAAGTCGATTTTCCCGGCTTGTCATAATTTGGGTCTGCTAATTTTACATTTGTTGGTATTTTAATTAATGATTTATTAACTACAAAATTGGGTAAATAAAAAGTGTGCATCGCAAACTTAGTTTAATTACACATTTTTGTAAAGTTTGTGCAGTTGACTGGCCTATGCCATTTACTACAACATCAGCGTTGTTCAAGGTTAAATTTAAAGTTTTACACATTCGTTTGCTTATAAATGAAGATTGATTTCCTGCATCTAAAACTCCTCGCACGATATGAGGATTTCCATCAGCATCTTCGATTAACACTGCTCCTGTTGCTAGAAATACATTATTGTTATGTGAAGCAAGTGCTGAGATTGTAACCACCTGCTCGTCAACTATTTCCTCAATGGTTGATTGCAGCGTCGTATGTGCATCGTTCGCGTTTGTTTGATGTAACATTGTATTGTGCCTTTTTTTGGAAAATTTTGCAACTACTAGATCGACAGTTACCGACAAAATGACCTCTCCGGAAGCAGTGTAAACATAACTTCAGCTCCTTTATTTTGTTGATTCGGTCCGAAATATTTAATTCCTTAAATACAGGACATTCGTTTATATATTGTGCTACATTGCATATCGCACAATTTGAGGTATTGCTATTGACTAATAATCGTTTATTTCTAAAATCAGTTTTGTACTCAATTGGCGCATGTTTATTTTCAATGTTTTCGAGTAATTCTGCTTTGTTTTTTAAGAATAATTTCATGTCGTCAAGAGTGGACAATTCATCTCCTGTTTTTTCCTCCTCCCACGATCGCGCTGTTCTTGCATCTACCTTGGACATGACCAGATAAATGATTAATTGATCCCATAATAACTCACTCGGAGCTAATGAACTAATTGCTTGTTGGTGTAATGAAATCGCGTCATTTACGTCTCGAATTTTCTCCGATGACTCCCTTGTCATGGAGGGTAAATTAAACAGTGATTTTAAATGATTGTGTATTAATACACGTTTGCTATTGTGCCTTGCACAAAGACAGTCCCATGCGGTAATATAGTTTTGGGCGCAAAAACTAATCGAGCCAATTACATCCACGGTCTTCCCAGTTAACGCACCGCGAAGAATTTGTTTACGTTACTGATTGATTCGTCGTTGTGAATTAATGATTGATACAGATCTCTAAATTCCAGCCATGACTCTGATTTCCCATTAAACTTAATAGGAATGGCCGGTAACTTGGCAGATTGCGAAATATTGGTTGATCCAATGTTTGAGCTTTGACGAATTTGTGAATTGCTAAGTGAAGTTTGATCTTGTGAAGGGACACCTTTGTCATTTGAATTGTTTTCTATTAACATTCGTGATTGTGAAATTGCTTTATAATATTTATTTTCAAAATTTAATCGTTGATCGCGTTGAACTTGCAAATCTTCTTGCGTATCAATAATTTCAATATCTAATTGTAAGTCATTAAAGTTATTTAATAGTGCTCGCGCGTTATCCAACCTTTCTTTTAGTTCAATTACTTCTTGACTTGTTGCTATTGAGATTGTTGCTATTGTTGATACATAAACTTGAGATTGTTGCTATTGTTGTACATAAATTTGAGATTGTTGCTATTGCTGATAACTCAACTTGACACTAATAAAGATTGATACATTCGACTCGAAGAACCATTATGTTGAGAAGTTGTTGACATAAAAAAAGACTACTTCTTTTATATCTGTAGATGTTTATTGAAAGTAATAATAATTCGTGAACTTGCTATACAAGGTAGCGATTTGACGCTCGACATCGAACTCACTGTCGATTCTGCTGTTTTTTATGCTTGCGCAACGTGCTCTGCTGCGCATGGACGGCGTAGCTTCAAAGTGTCCCACAAGTGGACGGTGGTATACATAAATAAATGCGTCAACAATTATTAATATTCAAGTTTTAAAATTGCCTTGGTGATCAATTTTGTTAATGAAAATGAAAAATTGCGAATTGAGAACTTGTTTCGATAATCGGAAATTAAATTCTGTGACAATTAAAGATAGTTACCCTTTTCCCGAAAATGATTGCAAAATTCAAAGTTTCTATCTTCTATCTGCTTTAAAAAATTGTTTGGAAAAGTGAAACGACTCAATTCTAATTTCAAAAATTCAAAGCAACTCTCCTCCTACTTCTCGACAACCAAATTACACGCTATCAAATCTAATGGACTTGTTCGTTCGCTTCACATGTGAAGCTTGACACATAATACGAGAATAGCAACCGCTAAGAGGTGCTTTCGGTTCAACAAGAGCGAAGATATAGTGTAGTGGCTAGATCCGCAGCAGATAAGACGAACAAATGCATATACACTAATCCGAGGGTTGGTAGCTCTATGAGTCATGTACATGATGCTTCGTTTAGTCCCTAAGGGTACGTTTATGTTGGAGCTGTGATAACTGATAAAGCGAAGAAATTGTTTAGCTCTAATCGCTGTTCTACGAATTAACATTGACTTGCGGGCTGCTTCAACATAAACTGTCCCATAAGAATCAATGCATTACAAATCACTGCTTCGCAAGAATCACTGCAACCATCACTGCTTAGAGCTCCAATATAAACGTAGCCTAAGCAGCGAGTTTGATACTCCTAGCGACCAGAAAAATAAAATTGTAAGTAAAGTTATAAAGTTCTTATATTTAAGAAAATAAAACTCTTTTATATGGATAAACAAGTTCATAGAGATTATCCGATTGTCGGTTTACTTCTGACTCCGCCACAAACGTTTTAAAACAGAAGATCTTGCGTAGATTAAAGTTTTCTATCATCACCTCAGAGATTTTCCTAGGTCGTGGGGATGGGGATACCCTGTATACAAGCAACCGATAAAAACAAATTTTATTCTATTAATTTGATTTTATTTTTTATTTTAGATATAGGAACTAAAATTGTAGTAACTGTTTATCGATAGCAAAAATAAACAATTTATGTTCTTATATAGAGACTCCATAGATTTTTCCATCCGCAACATTTGTATCCTTTAGGACATTTTCCATAGTGAAGGTCATCTGAACTGCATTTTTCATCAGTTTTAATACAATCTGTGTTGGTCATATGCGCATACTGGGGTGGGCCGCGCTCCTTGAAGTTTAATTGACATTCTTCTGAAAATATTATTAAAAATAGGTATTTGATAAATACATATCTTATGTATATATTATGATTACCTGCTAATACAGTTGTTGTCAATGCAACAAATGATAGAACGGTGAAAACTAAACAACAAGTTAGTTTCATTGTTGTTACTCACACTCCGGTTTAATTTGTCTCTACTTATACGTTTTTGTTAGGCACAAGTGAGTAATTTGCAAGATATAACATAGTTAAAAGTACAATAAATTATGTCAAGTTGATAAGATAATTTCGCTTACCTATTTTTCTTTAAATAATGAGAAAGATAAAATGATATTTTATAATAAAGTAGTTTTATCGTAGTATAGCAGTAGTAGTAGTATTATAAAGTAATTAATTTACTTAAAGACTCGGCTAAACCTTCGCACGCAGGAGAAAAGTAGCATCTTAGTCCCATGATGTATAATGGACTGAGAAAGTGGTGTCGTCACGATGAATCAGCTGATGGGTGGAAACATGATTATAACCTCACTTTGTTTGCGTTTAGTTACCATATAACTTCAAAAACTGCACTTTTCTCGTCTAGAATTATGTAAGCGACCTGGGCAAATGCAATAAAGGCATAATTTTGAATTAAAACATTGTAAAATCACGAAAAAGTTTAAAATAACGCATGCACCCGGCAATGTTTCCACCCATCAGCTGTTCGATCGGGCACATTTTATTCTGGACACTCCAGTAATCCGGATACTCCGGCTCTTCGGACATTTTATATTTTTTACTCACTAGTTGCAATTTCAAATTAACGCCGGATAAACCATGGGGGCAATGAAGCCCCCGCACCCAGCGCCAAAATTCAGAAGGCTAAAATTGTGCGCTTTAATTTAATTTTCTATAAAGTATTAAATTTTGAATAAAAAGAATATCTGAACGGCCATAGCAAATCAATAACACACAAAACGCTAAGCGAGACGTCACGCATTGTGATTTAATTCATATTTTCTTTGATTTAATTGGTAAAGTGAAATAAGTAGGGGGCGGCCCATTAATTACGTGAGGCGATTTTTTGACTCCCTCTCCCACTGGTGTGTTGTAAGATTTGTTTTTTTTTTAATTACGTGATATTTACCGAGACTCCTTGATCTCCTCCTCCTTTAAACGCTCACGTAATTAACGAACGACACCTAATGATAACACAGGTCTGCAAATCAAATTTGTTTTTCGAGCCTGATACCAATCCTCCCGATTCTTATGTAAATTAACCTCATGAATCCGAATATGACCTCCGTTTTCCTCCCATCATCCACCGCTATCGGGGAATACCCTCCTCCCCTATCTATTTTATTATTATTTTTAACAATTATTTTAACCTTTACATCTTTTCTGGTAAACTAGAAAGGTGAAAAGTTAATATTTGTAGCAATAAAGTTGATTTGGGAGTAGATTTTTTGTCCCCTGAAATTGTAAAAGAAAATCATTAAAGATGATTGAATTTTCCGTTTTTCTGCTTAATTTTTTCACTAATAATTGCTGTTTATTTCGGCCAAAAATAAAACAATCACACACAACATGTACATATATGTAAGTTTTTACAGAGGGGTGTGGAACACCCTCCAGTATACCTGTAAGTGTTTTAAAAAACACAAATAGCAAAACAGATTTTGATTCCAGTTTTAAAGTTGTGATTCCACTAGGCATAACTGGATCTATGTTAGAAAAGACATTTGGAAAAATCTATATAAAGCCGCGTTTTCACGGGTCGATCTGCGTTGAACGATTTGGATCGCTAATTGAACCGAAAGCTAATTGAACATGTAAACTACCTTTCGGCGGGGTCGTTCGGCGGTATGAATCGATTCGACAGAAGTCGAAAGGCTGTCTACTTTGATAGGCGATTGCGAATCAAAGTCGAACGACGGTAATTGAATTTGTAAACATCTCGTCGTACGGAAACGAAACGTGCTGAATGGATTTTTGGATGCATCGCGTACATGTTTGCTTTCAACACAGATTGAACTATGGTCGAACGCGTGTTTTCATCGCCTATCGTGTAAACCTTTTTGCTTTCAACACAGATCGAATTACGGTCGAACGACCGAGATCGTTCAACGCAGTTCGACCGGCGAAAATGCGGCTTAAAGCTAGATTCTGGGACCAATTTTGCTTAGGTGTTCTGGAGGGTGTTCCACACCCCCCAGACCTTGTGTATCTTTTCTTTCAAACTTTCAAAACTAAAATCCCTAACTTTTCCAAGTCTTCCCCTAGAACCCTAGATCAAAATTAAAAATTTTTCAAACCTTAGCAAATTTTAAAAATTATACATTTTTTATTTGTCGAATTTTCCAAGAATTTTTCTTACCTTCAAGTCTTAATTTCCACGACTTTTCCTTAAAAATAAAAAATCCTCGACTTTCCCTCACCAAATTTGTGTAATTCTCAATTCCTTTACTTTTGCAAGTGAAAATCCTGCTTAAACGTTTGTTCTAATTTTTAATTTTTCGCCCCCCCCCCTCTGGCCCCTTATTATAACAAACCACAAGTCGCTGTTTAATCCATATTTGCGATCAGGGGCGGATCCAAAATTTTTCTGAAAGGGGCAAAAGAAAGACGGGCAAACATTGTTCTCAAATTTGGGATTGTCTCCTTGTCTATTTTTAAACGTTTGGGGGGAAGGGTGCCTCCCCCCCCCCATAAATCCGCCTAAGCTCGCGATTAGTACCTTCTTGTACTTCTTGTACTTGTACTTCGAAACCATGCAATAATTGTGATAGATTTGTTTTTCAATTATCAGTAACAATAAATAAAATTGACAATTCATGCTTACGATACACAGAGAAAAAAAAATCAGAGAAGTGTAATATACTTCAGTTAACTCTATGAAACGGTTACATATACGTGATCCTATCGTACGGCCCTAGTAAGTAAATAAAATACTTGTAAATTCAAGCATCGAGTTACTTCAGTTAAGTAGATAGAGTAGAAACAGCACATAACGTAGTTCACATTCAAGTAAATTTCAGAGTTAAATCTAGAAATGAATCGAGTTCTTAGGAATATTTTTTATTCTTACGAATTCAACTCAATATAAGAATTACTTTTTTGAAAAATATCCGTTCTTAAATCAACATTTGAAATTAATCGATTCAAGTAAATAATATTTCGATTAACATAATTTGAGAGTGAAATTAAATAAGAAATTACTTAAAGTAAATTTTTTTAATAATTGAATTAACTTAATTTGGGATTAAATTAAATTCTACACTTTCTTCATATATTATTTTATTTTATGAACTGTTTTCGACTGTTCGTCTTTTTCAACATGTTCCATCAATTAATATATTGATGTATTAAAATGTATTAATTGCCGGAACATGTTGAAAAAGATGAACAGTCAAACCTAGTTCCTAAAATAAAATAATAATCGATGCAAGTGTAGAATTTAATATAATTTGGAATTAATTTGAGGAAGGTTTATTTAAAAACAATTGAAACTCATTTAATTTTAAATATCTATATTTGAAAATTTCTATTTTAATATTTTTAACGGATGTTTTCGCGATCCTAATATAACGTTGAACAGGTTGATTGTTTCTCCAAAACAGTGGCGGTGATATCAATAATCGAATGTAAGCAATGCTTAGGGGCCTGGAACCATAAAGGGTAGTAAATCCCAAAAAATAAATTTTTAAATAATATACGCCATTCAAAATTAACAGTGGCGTATTTATAAAATGCGTTTAGAGGAGGCAGAACAAATATTTTCAGAATTTTGTTAATCCATTTGTGCGCGTCAGTGGTAAACCGCCTGACCAGTTTCAAAAATCTCGATGAACCTTCACGAACGAAATCTGAAAACTAAGAAACAAAAAAAAATAAAAAAAATGTTTAAGTTATTTAAATTTTAAAACCTCGTGGTAAACATTATTTTTATCAGGGAAAGCTTCAGGAACACAATCTGAGTCATCTTTGGGGGGAGTGGGGGGGGTAGGCAATTGCCTCTTTGCCTCTCTCTGAATACACCACTGAAAATTAATAAATTGTTTTTTTAGGAGCCTGTTTTGTATATTTGCTTAAGGGCCATAGCTACACTTGCACCGCCACTGATCCATTATACTACCTCCGATGTAGTTGTCTCGATCGAATTCATCCTGGGGACAGGATGGCTTGAGTGACAGAATAGAGATCCGCTGCATCGGAGGTAGTACAATGGGCCCCATTTAGTGGCCCCAAGTACGCGTAGGGAATCCTAGGGATCTCTCCTTGCCCTCCTACCTTAAAATCCAGAAGAGTGCACTGGGGGGTATTCCATACCCCCCAGACCCCCCCGGATTACATCAATTATTTTGTGACTTAAATAATATGATGTTTAGACTTTCACTCCCAGATGTGCAAAAATAAAATAACTTTTAGACTTAGCAGCGAAACCAGTTTTTTCCGATTTCAAAGCTATAAACCTATTATTTAAGTGACAAAACAATTGGTGTAATCCGGGGGGTCTGGGAGGTATGGAATACCCCCAATGTACTCTTCTATATTCTGGATTTTAGCCATTGCAGTGGCGCCACCTCTCAAATGGCTGTAACTCGCAAACGGTGAAAGCAACAAATTTGCGATTGCGGCAATTAATTAGCCACAAATTCCCATATACTTTTTGTTTTTTTTCAAATAAGTTTTTAGTGGCGGCGACGCTGGCTTGATGTCAAGCTAGCGCCGCCACCTTTCAAATAGCTGTAATTCTCGAACGGTGAGAGCAACAAATTCGCGATTGCGGCAACTAATTATCCACAAATTGTTCATATATTTCTTTTTGGTTTTGCAAAAGTGGCGGCGCTAGCTTGATGCGGGTGTCTTAGAGGGTGGCAAAGGGGCAATTGCCCCCCCCCCCCCCCCAAGGATAACTCGGATTGTATCCCTGAAGCGCTCCTTGATAAAGAGGTTTTAAAATTTTAATAACTTTTAATTATTTGTTTAATATTTATTTATTTATTCATTCGGTTACCACTGACGCGCACGAATGGATTAACGAGATTCTTAAAAACTATTTTGATCTGCCCCCTCCCCCCAAAAGTATTTTCTAAATATGCCACTGGTGGCGGTGATATCAATAACGAATGCTTAGGGGCCCGGGACCATGAAGGGTAGTACGTCCTAAAAAGGAGATTTTTAAAGAACATACGCAATTCAAAATTAATTCATTTTATTTTTAAGGGACCCGCTACATACATATATATGTATGTTTTTCTATGTGTACATTGTCAATTTACGATACACTCACAATTGTCACTTTGTTTACAATCCGAGGTTAAGCCAGTTCTTCAATTATTATAAAATGATACTAAAAATTTTCTATCGAAAACTTAATTTATTCAACATTAATAGGAACTTCGTTCAACCTTTCACGATTGGCTTTGAAAGCATTGAAGTTAGATACTTCCGAAGACCTTGATTTGATTCGATACCCAGTTCAAATAGGAATTTTATGAAATAAATTAAACAAAAAAAAAATTATAAAAAGTATCGACGTTTTTCCACTGGCCTGTTTAGAATTGGTTAATTTAAAGTTACCAGCCTAAAAATATTAAGTGATTACGGGGGAGTGATGGACCAGTGAGGCCTTTAAGCCGCACAACCTAGGCAATCAGACATCGTCAACTTTAATTCAGATTTGTCAACTGATACATTTAGAAATTGTCAATTGCAATTCAGATTTGTTAACTGCTATTCAAAGATCGATAACTGTAAATTCAGCTTTGCTCAGAACACCCCCCAGACCCCCGGTTTCAAAAACTGAAAAAAAAAATCTGTTATCACAAGATCTAGTCTTATTTAGAAGCATGAAAAATATGGCTCGAGGTTTGGTAGTAAAGAAAAAATTAACCAAATGAAAAATTAATTGTTTCTTGAAAAAATCATAGTATGATTGTTTGATGAAAGTTTTGCTTTTACTTTTTTATTCTTTGTTAATTTTGTTTAGTTTAGTTTTATTAATGTAAACTATATAAAATATAATAATTGAATAATACATACGTATCAACGGATTGTAATCAATAAAATAAGTAAAAAAAATATCTCGCTAATCCGGAAAACTCGGTTATCCTGTGCGGAATAACGAGGCTGTACTTTTTTCTAGTGACTATTGGCAGGCTACGAACATCAGCGCCACCACATAACGCCACCGTTAGTTCTAAATTTTCCTTTGTATTAATGCAGTAAAATGTCATTTTCTTAATAAATTTATTTTTAATTCAAAAATGTAAATGAACAAAATTAAAGGTCATGAAATTTGCAACAAAAATTTTTTAAAAAGTTTTGCTGAAAAATCGATTTTTATATGAAAATAAGCGGCTTTAAAATGTTCAATTTACATTGGTAACATAGGACAACTTAAAAGGTTGCCACTTTTTTTGCACAATTTGTCCGCAGCGTACGCTGGCGTCGGTTTTAATACCCCCACTCTGCACTTCGCACCCTGCCAATAGTTAATACTTAATAATAAAATTCTAAGTTACTAATATTTAAGGTTTACAGGTTACGTAAATGCCAAAGTCAATTTAAATTAAAAAAATATAAGAATAATACAATACGTAGAAAATCAAAATTCAAAAAATTCAAAAAAGACAAAATTAACATATAAACAGGTCTGGATTAAAAATATTTGAAATTATGAAAAATTCAAAATACGATATTACAATATAACGTTATTTCATGGTTATTTCCAATCCTCAGTTGTAAATAATCGTTTAAATTTATTTAATAAGAAGAATATTCGAACTAATCAAAAGAAAAAACTATTTAAAGAGTACTGATTAACAAGCATAAAATTTGACTTACCATAACCCCAAAAATATGAAATCTGCACGTTGTCACATGTAGTAATGAACAATTTAAAATAATTTGAACTAAGAGATTCTTTTACCAAGCACTGCTTGTGTGAAATCTGAGAGCACTGCCCCCTTAATTTGATTTCTAAAAACTTTGAAAAAATTCAAAATTCAAAAATTTTACCACGTTTTTAACCGTAAGGTGTAAAACTAGAAAAAGAACCCAAAATAAAAATTTTAAGTAAATTTGTGGAATTTTAGTATGTATTTATGGTTAAATTAAAAAAATATAAGAATAATACAATACGTAGAAAATCAAAATTCAAAAAATTCAAAAAAAGACAAAATTAACATATAAACAGGTCTGGATTAAAAATATTTGAAATTATGAAAAATTCAAAATACGATATTACAATATAACGTTATTTCATGGTTATTTCCAATCCTCAGTTGTAAATAATCGTTTAAATTTATTTAATAAGAAGAATATTCGAACTAATCAAAAGAAAAAACTATTTAAAGAGTACTGATTAACAAGCATAAAATTTGACTTACCATAACCCCAAAAATATGAAATCTGCACGTTGTCACATGTAGTAATGAACAATTTAAAATAATTTGAACTAAGAGATTCTTTTACCAAGCACTGCTTGTTTACTACATGCTTCATTACTACATGTGACAACGTGCAGATTTCATATTTTTGGGGTTATGGTAAGTCAAATTTTATGCTTGTTAATCAGTACTCTTTAAATAGTTTTTTCTTTTGATTAGTTCGAATATTCTTCTTATTAAATAAATTTAAACGATTATTTACAACTGAGGATTGGAAATAACCATGAAATAACGTTATATTGTAATATCGTATTTTGAATTTTTCATAATTTCAAATATTTTTAATCCAGACCTGTTTATATGTTAATTTTGTCTTTTTTTTGAATTTTTTGAATTTTGATTTTCTACGTATTGTATTATTCTTATATTTTTTTAATTTAACCATAAATACATACTAAAATTCCACAAATTTACTTAAAATTTTTATTTTGGGTTCTTTTTCTTTTTTTGCCAAAGTCAATGTTTACATTTGTTAAATATTAATAGTAATTATTATATTTAAAGTGGCAATAAGTAGTAATATTTTATAATACTGCCAAATAACAATGCAGAGTACATACTCGAAACAATTTTATGTTATTTAACTACCTCATAATTAAAAATGCGTTAAAATATAGTTAAATGTTATGCATTTTATCTTTCTCGTTATTTAAAAAAAAAATAGGGAGGTAAAATTATCTTATCGAGTTAAAATACTTTATTGTACCTTCAATTATTTTATATCTTACCAATTATTCACCAATGGATACAAAACGTATAAATAGAAACAAATTGAAACAGAAAGGAAGTAGCAACAATGGAACAAGCTTGGTATTTAGTTTTCGGCATTCTAGTTTTTGCTGTTATGACAACAACTGAAACAAATGGTAATCGTTTATAATAGAAGTACCTATATTTGGTAGATTGTATTTTTTTAAATTTTTTTTTTAATATAGAATTTTTTTAAATAGAGAATTGTAAATTATACTTCAATCGATTAACCAGGGGTAATGCCTTTTCTGCGCCCTATACAGAATGTGTTGGTAATGAAGATAAATGCGAACTAAAAGAGTTAAATTATAGCATATATATATGTCCCCCATATCGCAAGTGTTGCGATACTTCTTATCTGTCGAGTCAGTAATTATTTATTTTTGCTATTGATAGTTTGTTACTATAGAATAAAACTATTTTTTAGCAACTGCAAAGGAGGTCTCTACGGAAGCGTGGAAATATGGTGGACGCAGCAAATGGAATCTCTGAGGTGGTGAAGAAGATACTATTCTAAGAAACAATTTTAAATAAAATTTTAATTATGATAATCACAGTTAAACAAAATTTGACTTTTTTACCATCTGAGTGAAACCAAAGATAATAAAACTTAAAGATGTCCAACGCTATACAAATTTATGTGTATCTCAATCGACTCCCAAAAGTAGATGGCGACACTATTTATATTTTTTTAGGTTATATTTTAATAGGGCACTTCCACTCCTCCACTCCAACATGGCTGCCGAACAGCTGATTGGTGGTATGGTTGGTGGTATTCGCCATAAGATTTGTTAAGGATTCAAGTGTTTTCGTTACAAAAATGTGTTTATTAAAGAATTCTAATGAGTTCTTTTGCAATTTTAGCTTTTGTGAAACGGTAGTGATTGTTTTGTAACAAGTAAAATTATAATTGCAATTATTACACACGCTATTTGTGATTTATTATAATTTTGCGACCCCTTGACGCCGTCCTGAGTTTTTATCAAGTATTTCTGTATTTTTTGAATTTAAATATTAGTGTAGAGTACCAACAAACTAGAAATGAAGAAGTCAACAAGTGTATAACATAAAAAGGAATGTAGAACCAAAATATTTATAAATCGTAAATCATAAGAGTTGTAAAAGAGTAAGTACTTAACCTACAATGTTTAGATGTTAACTTGGATGTGATAGTTTTAAATCACAATTTTCAAAATTATACAATTTGCTTAAATACAAGCCATATGGTGTGTAATCGCTATATATTATTTTAACCTGTATTATGACAAATTTTAGTGCCTTATTTATGTGGAGTTGTTGGTTGTTCACACAATAGTAAACGGGATGTTGGGTTTCACTATTTTCGAATCCCATCTGATAAAGATCGCAGAGGTTTAGTTGTTCAAGAGAAACAAAGAAGGCGATCGCAATGGATTCAATCTTTACATCGAACTGATTTGACGGATAGTAAAATAAGAAATATGAGGATCTGTTCTGCACATTTTAGCAGAAGTACGTATCCTTTATATATCTTTTTAATTCTTAAGCACATATGTGAAAATTACAAAGTTAAAAATTTACAATAGGTGCGTTCAACAAGAACAATTAATTTATTAAAAGCATTTCGATTGATTTATCGTTATGTTGACATATTTTTAGCTTTTAAAAATGTTGCAATCCTAGTTATCAGTCTCGTTGAATGCCCCTAAAGTATCCATTTTCCTTTTTATTTTGAGATTATACATGGTATTGTAAGACAAAATTTAAAATTTAATTAATTTTTCATACTGGCAAGAAACCATTAAAATGTAATATTTACTACTACAGTAGAAACTCCATAATTCGACATAAACGGGACCCATTTCCTGTCCAAAGATAGAGTTTGTCGAATAGGGAATTGAAATTAATATCTTTATATGATATAAACATATCATGTTATTCTTGATTACGATAAGAATTTATTTACACTATGCCTTACCCAGCAAACTTGATGATGTAATTTAAATATACAAATTTTGTAAAAAGAATTATTTTGTAAAACTGTTATTAGATACTTGCATAATATAAACTTCAAAATTATTTTATATTTTACGATTTTACGAATAAATTTTATAGATTAAATGACAAAATTGTGATGATACGCATTACCAAAATAACATAACTATTATATTATGATTAGAATGTAAATATTTTATTTTTAATAATTTCGAATAACCTCTTTTTCAAATTTAAATTATCCTTTATTTTAGCATTGAAAATGACGTTATTTTTCTATTATCATGTAAACATTATAACGTAGGTAATCAATCTGTCTGCCTACGTGCTTAAATGCAGTCGTGGATTTTGATAAGCTCACAACTTGTGCGTCATAACCTCATAATTATCTGTCCATTAGCATGAGAAATTCTCGGAATTGTCCAATAATGGAGTGTCGAATGATGGAGTTTCTACTGTACTTTGCTTTTTATTCTATATTATAAATTTCTTTTGTTTAAAGGCAAACCGGCGGAAGATGAAGACACAACAAATTCTGGTTGTTAGTCCAGCTATTTCAACATGAACCGGAAAGTCAAACAAACTACTGCAACACAAAAATGCTGGCAAATAATTACAAAACATAACAGCTGAAATGTTGTTTATTTATTTATTGTAATGTATTTCATTTAAATAACTGTTAAAATTATTAAATTATTATAACTTTTAATATTTCAAGTTCGTAGTTTTGAAAAATTTTATAACATACAATTTATTCAATTATTTGCAAATATAGTGGATTTTAGTAGTCTAATTTATTATAAAATAATCAACACTGTGTCCCAAAAGCTAAAATTGCAAAAAAAACTCATTAGAATTCTTTAATAAATACATTTTTGTAAAAAACACTTGAATCCTTAACAAATCTTATGGCGAATACCACCAACCATACCACCAATCAGCTGTTCGGCAGCCATGTTGGAGTGGGGGAGTGGAAGTGCCCTATTAGGTTTTTTTTAGTTTGTCATGTTTTTTGTAGGTTGTAACCATGGACTTCCATAGACTTCCATGGTTACAACCTACAAAAACATGACAAACTAAAAAAAACTTAATTAAAATATAACCTAAAAAAATATAATTAGTGTCGCCATCTACTTTTGGGAGTCGATTGGGATACATATAAATTTGTATAGCGTTGGACATCTTTAAGTTTTATTATCTTTGGTGAAACATATCATTAGGTCGCAGAATTATTCTAGCACGGCAGGATTTCAAGATATCCAAACCTCAAAGTTTTTCGGAGATATTTAAGGCTATATCTTATTTGAAATTTGAAATTAATTGCTTTAAGTAAAAATAAACAACATTTTAGCTGTTTATAAATTATTTTCCAGTATTTTTGTGTTTTTGAGTAATTTACATAATTACATTCAGATTTTGTGAGAGAAATAATCGTAACTAAGGACTGTTCACGAAATAAAGTAGCCACAGAAAATTTTTTTTTTGCAACGAAAACATAAAAAATAACTATGAAGGCGGGATTTAAGGTATAAGTCAACTATTAAACTGTCATATAAAAATTAATTTTGTTTTCAAAAGTCAAAGAATTAACAATGCCTACGATTAGTGCTTTAACTCGTAAATCTATTATTGAAATTTATTGTAAGGAAAAACACGCTTCACTGCGCGATATAGCAAAGCGATACAATGTATCAAAAGATGGAGTCCGAAAGGTTATTAAGAAGTTTGGGGAACACCGTACCTTGGAGAATCTGCCAGTAAAGGACGCAAAAGAGGTTGTGTGGATCCGATATTGGATGGAAAGATTGTTTCGCAATTTCGCAACAAACGATCGATATCCACACGAGATTTAGCCAAGAAATTGCGAACATCAGTCGGAAATGTGCAGAACGCTAAGAAAAGGAATAATTTACTACCCCGTAAAAAACAAAAAATTTCGAAACGAAGCGCTGCTCAACTGGAAAGAGTGAAATCTCGTGCTGTTTTACTGAACAAATTTCTTTCAAAGAATCGCAAAAGATGCATTTTGATGGACGATGAAACCTACGTGAAAAAGGACATGCGAACTTTACCAGGGCCCCAATTCTACACTTTTGAAGCTGACGAGAGTGTTCCCGATGAGGAAAAAACAGTTGGAATTGAAAAATTTGGCTCTAAAATCTTAGTGTGGCAGGCCATCTGCTCTTGTGGATTAAAAAGTTCCAGTTTCTTTACATCTGGTACAATTAACGGCGATATTTACCGACAGGAGTTCATTAAAAAGCGTGTTTTAACACTTTATCGGAAACATGAATTTCCTCCGATATTTTGGCCCGATTTAGCGACAGCACACTACTCTCATGACACTCTAAATTTACTAAACAAAGAAAAGGTCGAATTCATTGCAAAGGATATGAATCCACCAAATTCCCCGGATCTCCGCCCTATTGAGAGGTATTGGGCAAATATCAAACTTGATCTGTTGAAGAGGGGTGCAGTTGCTAAGGACATGCACGATTTTAAGAAAATTTGGAACGCAGCATCCCGCAGAGTCACTAAAACATCGGTTCAAACCCTGATGGCAGGTGTTTTAAAAAAGGTGCGAGACTTCGCTAGTTCAAAATAATTTATAGAACTAAAAAAATTTATTAGCGTATTAATATGTAAACTTTGATAATTTCACTAAAAAATACTAAAAACTTTTAAGTACCTATATTATTTTTGCAATTTTTTGTGGCTACTTTATTTCGTGAACAGTCCTTAGCACAGTTCAGGAGTTTACTAAAAAATGTAAAAATTATGTTGTCTTAAAAATCAGCAAATCTTCTAGTCGAGTATGCATTAAGCCCGGCAGATACAAATTTCGTCCAAGTTTGAAAATTCACTGCCTATAACTCAGACTGACGAGAAACTATTTAAATAGATATTTTCTATTTTGATTTGGTTAAGTTTAATCATTCATTTAATTTTACTGTACTTTTTATTCTGTAAATATTTGACTTTGTTTAAAGGCAAACCGGCAGAAGTTGGAGAATAACAAATTCTGGTTGTATAGCCCTGCTATTTCAACATGAACCAGAAAAGTCAAGCAAATTATTGAAACACAAAAATGCTGGCAAATAATTACAAAAACTAACAGTTGAAATGTTGTTTATTTATTTATTGTATTGTATTTCATTTAAATAACTGTTAAAAGTATTAAATTATCGTAACTTTTAATATTTCAGGTTAATAATTTTGAAAAATTTAATAACATACAATTTATTCAATTAATTGCAAGTATAGTGGATTTTACTAGTCCAATTTATTAGAAAACAATCACCACCGTGTCATAAAAGCTAAAAATGCTAAAAAGAACTGGTTAGAATTCTATAAAAAATACATTTTTATAACGAAAACACTCGAATCCTTAACAAATCTTATGGCCAATACCACCAACCATACCACCAAGCTGCTGTTCGGCAGCCATCTTGGAGTGGGGGAATGGAACTGCCCTATTCGATGTTCTTATAACATAACCTCAAATATCTCCGGAAAGCGTGTTTTTAGCACTTGGAGGTTAGGATATCTTAAAATTCTGACTTGCTAGAATTATTCAGAGGCCGAATTTAGATTCAGCGACAAAAAACCTACAAGAAATAACAAGGGATAAATATCTCGAAATATTTGTGAACACTTGTTGGGAATTCCCTTAGAAATCCCTGGAATTCCGAGTCTTGTGTACAGAAATTTAATTTCCAAAACAAAATTTTATTTTTAAAACTAATAAATTTACTTTTTTTCGATTATACGCCTCTTATTAAATAAATAAATTAAATTACAAGTAAAGGACATTCTACCAAGTAGGTACTAATTGTAAAAATAATGTAAATCTATTAATAAATAATTAATTAATTTTGTAAATAAAAATTCTACCTTCCCGTTAAACAGGGAACAGCTTTAACTCTATGTAGAAACCCACGATGTTGCAACTAGCTAATTTAGGGCGGAAACGATGACATGGCTTCCACGAAACCAAAACCCACCGCAAGCAGCTTGCTGTCAGTCTACCAACAGCTACCATCTCAGATTGTGAAGGAGCCAAGAAATTAATAAGACTAGAAAAAGAACTCAAAATAAAAAATTTCAAGTAAATTTGTGGTTTTTAGTATGTATTTATGGTTAAATTCAAAGAAATATAAGAATAATACAATACGTAGAAAATCAAAATTCAAAAAATTTAAAAAGGAGACAATTAACACATAACAGGTCTGGATTAAGAAAATTTGAAAAAATGAAAATTTCGTAATACGAAGTACAATATAACGTTATTTCATGGTTATTGCCATTCTTCACAATGTAATCGATGCGTGCAACTGAATAGTAATACGAAGTACAATATAACGTTATTTCATGGTTATTGCCATTCTTCACAATGTAATCGATGCGTGCAACTGAAGAATGGCAATAACCATGAAATAACGTTATATTGTACTTCGTATTACGAAATTTTCATTTTTTCAAATTTTCTTAATCCAGACCTGTTATGTGTTAATTGTCTCCTTTTTAAATTTTTTGAATTTTGATTTTCTACGTATTGTATTATTCTTATATTTCTTTAAATTTAATAAGACTAGACTTATAACCTAGCTTGTCTTAATATTATCGCAATTGGATTAACATAAAAGGACAAGTAGGCTAATCCTGTAGCCCACTTTGTAATAAATTACACAAATGGTGCACGGCTCTTTCAATTGGATGGTCTGTACATAGCGGCTTCTCAGGGCTATTAAAGCTAATCGGTGGCAATGTGATCTGTCTCGGGGGGTGAGATTTTGATTGAAGCCTGCTATTGTTGATAGAGAGTTGCAATAACCTAATTTTTTTTTAATTTTTAATCTTATTAAAATAATTTGCAAACAGAATCAAGACAAAAAAAACAAACTTATCTTTCAAATAATAAATAAATGGTATCCCGTCAAAACGTCGCGGACATTTGGTCGTGCGACATTTGGTCGCTGTTATTTGGGCGCGCGACAATTGGACGCATACAATAATTGGACGCGCGTCAATTGGACGCATACGACAATTGGACGCCGAAATTTGGACGCGCGTCAATTAGACGCATGTAACAATTTGGTGATACGACAATTGGACGTGGATATTTGAACGCGCGACAATTGGACGCACCGATGGTGTATTATGGTATTACTGGCTTTTGATGAAAAATAAACTCAAATCCCAAATAATAAAACAGCTCGAATTATCTTAAGGTTATACCCAAAGTTATAACATTTAACCCCTATATGAACACTCAATTATATCTTGTTATTGCCCGGAAATCATGTTTTTAAGTAGTTATAGTTTTTCCTATTATAGATAAAATATATATAGATAAATATATTAATTATATGCGTATAATTAATTAGTTAAAGAATTACACAATTCGTTTAACCCATTTCAGCCCAAACGCCTAGGACGTTGGAATTATATCTTATGTAATAAACCCTTTGTCCGGTTTTTTAAAAATATTTTTTTTTAATAGTTCGTGGGGGGGTGCCCCCACCCCCAAAACTAAATTCCTGGCTATGCCACTAAAAAGTTTACTGTGTCAGTAACGCAACATCGGGACGAAATGGGTTAAATATCGTTCGGGGTGGTAGGAGCATGTATTTTTGAAAAGGGATTTTAATAGGGGTATCAATAATTATAAAAAATGTATTCGTACGCCTTTTAGTTAAACCAATTGGGGTGTATTGTCCTTAACCAATTAAAAAGGTGAAAAGAAGAAAACGGGCTTTAATTATTTTTTGAAAATGTTTAATCGAGGTGAGTTACTTAAGTCAATTGGCTGTTTAATAAAAAGGATGATTGCTTAAATTTGTTAATTTCCACGGCTTCTAAAATTTCTAAGTTTTTACTTTTTGGCTCTACGTGTAAATTTTTCTATCCCCCCTGTTTATGATTTGTGTCTAATAAGTGTTTCCCAAATATAGATTTTCAATCAAAAAATTGATAACATTATTTCTTATTTACTTCTTATTGTAGTTTATTATTTATAAGTAAATTTTATATCTATTATATTTATGTCAAATTATAGCATTATGTTCAATTGTCGCATGAGCCAAATATCGCATGCGTCCAAATATCCGCGTCCAATTGTCGTATCACCAAATTGTTACATGCGTCTAATTGACGCGCGTCCAAATTTCGGAGTCCAATTGTCGTATGCGTCCAATTGACGCTCGTCCAATTGTTGTATGCGTCCAATTGTCGCGCGTCCAAATAACTGCGTCCAAATGTCGCACGACCAAATATCCGCGACGTTTTGACGTGGATCCAAATAAATAAAGCTAATTATAACTGTTGACAAATTTCCAAGGAATTTTTATGAATGGACCAACCCTTCGCACAGTTTTAAGTAGGTATGTACTTCTTAAATGAAAAATCTGCCGAAACAATTTCTTAGAATTGTTATCGTCAACAAATTTTTATTAGACTTATTTAAATGCATCGGTTACTTTAATTACAATCGGCCATTATCCTATAAGAGATTAACTGATGAAATCTATGTATTTCCAATCACCATATAAGAAGGTCGAACAATGGTAATAAAATGGGAATAAGAACGGGTTCTTAACTTAAAATAAGTTAGGTACACATGAATGCTTTTTACTTGTATGACTTTTGTTTAAAATATACAATTTTTATTGATATTTGAAAATATTTTCAGTTTTCATTATCATAAAATAATTTGCTATAAACTGCTATTACTGGTGTTTATGCTTTATGTAATAATAGCACTAGACTTTTCTTCGCCCTATTGAGCTGGTATAATAACCATCGCTGCAACACTTCTGTTTCCTTGGACATTCTCCAAAGTGCATGTCGGCTATTGAACATTTTGTAGTATTTTCACAAACGGTAAGGGGTATACTATGGGAATAAACCCCCCCATTCTTATTTCTAACTACTTCTATACACAACCCTGTTAAAGAAAAGTGTTAAATAACGTAAAACAAGATTTAGAATTCTACGAATTTTCAAAAAATTTCAAAATTTTAAAGATTTTTAAGGATTTCTAAACAATTTTAAATATACTGGGTGCTGAATGAGTTAGCCGAACATAGGAAATTAACATGTAAAATCTTATTTATGCAAATTCCTGCTTTCCTAATTATTTTAGAGAAAAAATGAAAGACACAAAAATAATGCAGAAATATAAACTACGAATGATAACACCATTAGATTTCATCTAGATTTTATTTAAAAAATCAAAAAATGCTTCGCATTTATCGCACTGGGCTTGTAATAAATTCAATTTAATTTCTATTTTCAAAAATAATTACCATGGAAACTTGCGTGGCCAGTCCGATAAATGAAAATTTTAACAATTTCGGAAGCATTTTTTATCTTTTAAGTAAAAGCTAGATGAAATCTAATGGTGTTATCATTCGTAGTTTATATTTCTGCATTATTTTTGTGTCTTTCATTTTTTCTCTAATATAATTAGGGAAGCAGAAATTTGCATAAATAAGTTTTTACATGTTAATTTCCTATGTTCGGCTAACCCATTCAGCAACCATTAGCGTGTGAAATATAATAAAATTTAAACTGCAATATAACAAAATTAATTCAACATTAATAAAGTCAATTTTATTTTTAAACTTTCAGCGAAAGTTATTGCTACGCATTATTAGAAAATTAAAAAAAAAATTTTATAAAAAAATGTTAGAAACTTCCGAAATATTCTAGAAGTTTTTATAAAATATACAGGATTTCTAAGAGAATTCTAATGAATCACAATTTTTTTAAAGAATTCCATTGCTGTTCAAGGAATTCCAGTAAGTTATAAAATAATCCCAAATTGCTAAGATATTCCAGAAATTTCAAAAAATTTCAATGAAAAATTCTGAATAGGTGCAATTTTAAATAATTCTGGTCATTTCCAATGAATTCCATTGTTTTCCAAAGAATTTCTTCACAAAGTGGATAATGATGAATGGATTACTTTGGTATGAAGTATTAGTTATAATAAATTATATGATTTTATAAATATAATAAAAAAATGGATAGTTTCACATACATTAATGTATTAAAAAAAATGCTTACCAGCTCCGTCGTTTGTTATCATTTTAACAAAAAGTATAATGGTGAAAAGTAAACAGCAAATTAGTTTCATTGTTGATATTTTGTTTATGGTTAAATTTTTCCCTTTTATACGTTTTTATTACACAAAAGTGATTAATTTGCAGAATATAAAACAATTAAAAGTCTAATAAATCATTACAAGTTGATAAGATAATTTTACCTACTTATTTGTCTTTAAATAATGAGAAAGATAAAATATATGGAATATAACATTTTATCAACATATAATTATTCCAAAGCGTTTTAAATTATAATAAGGAAGTTAATTAACATAACATAAACAGAAATAAAATTATTATATTATAATTAAAATAATTCACAACAAAATACTACATATAATACGATACTGACAACAAAGTTAACTAAAATTAACTATTAAATTAACTATTAGCTAAAATCTTAATTAGAAGAAAGAAAGAAAGAAAATAAAATTATATAAAAAAAACAAAAATATTAAATATAGTAAAATAATTAATAAAACTTATCAAATTTTCGGGATATTGGACTTTTTTAATTAAACTCTGTATAAAACGGTCTACGTTTCGCCCAACCTTTTTGTGGACCTTGTCAGGACTAGAAACTGTTTGTTGTAATTAAGAATATGAAAAAAGTTACAAATTTTACGTTATTACAATGAAGTATTATAATTAATTAAAACAATTTTTTTCAAATTTGGTAAAAAAGTGGAAGCAATGACAATATTAATTTTGACGCAAATCAAACATTAACTATAAAAACAATTTACAAAATCTGAACGTTTTGAGTTCAGATTCAGTTTTGAGTTCGAACGGGGTGAGTATTACCTGCTTCGCGGACGACATCACGGTCGTAGTGGAGGCCGAGATAGAAAAAGAAATGGAACATCTAGTCAATGCTATATTCGCGAACATTGCGGCATGGATGGCCGCTAGGAGATTGCAACTGGTCCCTGAGAAGACGGAGGTAGTTGTGGTCACGGGAATGAGGTGAATCAGGCCGGTCCGGTTTTCGTTGGGCACACCATTTCAACGTGTGACCAGGTCAGGGTGCTGGGCGTGGACATGGATCGGTGCCTATAACTTAAGCCCCACATCTCAAGAGTTGCAGCCAGAGCAGCGTCCACAACCGAGGCATTGAGCAGGATCATGCCGAATGTGAACGGACCTGGACAAGGCAAAGAAGACACATGAGCGCCGTGGCTGAGTCCATCATGCTGTACGCCGGCCCGATGTGGGTTTCGGCCCTGGAAAGGGTGACGTACAGGTTCCTGCTGGAGTCAACCCAGATAAGGAGCGCCCTGAGGATATGTAAGAGCCTATAGAACGATATCCACAGAGGCAGTACTTGTGTTGGCATCCCTTCTGCCAACCCACATCAAGGCGGAGATGCGAGATGCCAAATACTGAAAGCAAGAGTATGGACATCCAAGAGTGGTGGCAGAGTTCCTAGACAACGTCGGATAAGGGTAGATGGACACATCGCCTGATTCCTGACATAGCGCCGTGGGTTGACATGAAGCACGGTGAGCTCACTTTTGAAACCCCCCAGGCTCTGAGCGGGCACGGATGCTTCAGGAGCTACCTACATTGCTTGAACCTTGCCGTGGTGAGGGGGCTTGCGTGTTTTAAGGAAGGGGTGGACGTGTACCTGCTAGGATTCGAGCCAGGGACATAAAACTCTCTCGTACTCGGTCTGATTTGTCAGGCTGGCTCGGGCCGGGGCTTAAAACCCTTTGTGCTCGGGCTTGGCTTGTCAAGGAAACGGGATGACGGCCACTGTGGAGAAACCAGACGAATACAGGTACCTGCGTGTTTGTGCCGTGCGCGGTAACCCGTACGGTGGGATGAAGGGGTCCTGGTTGCTGAGCCAGCTTGGGGGCGGTAGTAGTTCTGCTGGGTCTGGCAACACTCTACTTTGGCCTGAATTTTCACTCAAACGGGCGGTAAGGACTATTCCACCCTGATCAATCGGCTGTGCTGTTCCGTCAGAGGTTCAGTAGGACGAGTCCTTAGAGAAACATGTAGTGTGCAAGCACCGCACCTTTCAGAGGGCTATATCCTCCGAGTAGCCTTGGCGTCGATTTTTGGCGTCCCCAACGTTGCGGGCTCCATGGCGGGTGGGGGGAGCTCTGGAGGATGAATACTAAATTCTCTACATGACAGAATTTAAACCTAAAAAACCAGCTGATGTATCAGCTACTAACCAGCAGATGGGTGCGTCTTCGGATACCGCACACGAGCAGGCCATATTATCCAAACCACCTGCACGTGACGACGGTGTTAACAAAACCAAGCAGCTGAAAACCGAAGCTGCTAAAAAGCAACTCCGATCTCGGGACTCCTTGCCTTCGCTCTCGAGCAATCAGGGGAAGAGGACAAAGTCGACTTCCGAAAACAAGAGTTCAAATTGGGTGGGCAATGTCACCTACAAAGAGGCCGCTGGAAAGCACCTCCGAGTAGCGGTGATAGACCGCTTAAATCCCCTGGGCAAACTCGATGAGTCCCAAGTGACCATAGTGGAAAATCACCTCACCCCTGCACTAGATGCTTTTATAGCAGCAGCGGGAAATGAGGGAAAGCTAGCACCCTCCTTCGGAGGGTTCTGTGACTTGGGGAAGATCCTTCGGATCGTCTGCAGTGACCAGAGCTCGTTGGAATGGTTGCAAACAAATATAGCAAACCTGCCGCCATCATTACAGGGTGCTAAATTGGATGAAGTCCAGGTGGACAACTTACCAAGGCTGACTAAGGTCACTCTTTGGATTCCTGGGGAACCGGAGCCCACTGAGATGATCACACGGCGCCTTTCTGCCCAGAACCCCTGGGCTAAACTGAAGAAATGGTGCGTCTTCCACGACGCGAGCAAGGATGAGTCGAAAGGTAAACTCCTTGTCTTTGGCGTTGGCCAGGCAGACAGCGCCGCCATCAAAACAAGAGGGAAGAGGTTGAACTATAAGTTCACCTCTTTCAAAGTTAAGATGCAGAAGTTCGACGACGAATCTGCATACAAGGAAACTGAAACAGCCACCCTAACTCCCATGGAGATGGGCGAAAACCCGGCAACGGAGTCTGTGAATATAGAGAAACAATAAACTTTCCAAGGTAGGCCAAATGACTTCCTTGGTAGGGTGGAGCTTTCTCCAAGCAAACCTTCAGCATTGTCGGGAGGCAGTGGCAATACTATGCCGCTACCTTAACAACTGTAAGGACACTTTTGCTCTAATACAAGGGCCCTGGTTAGTGAAACCTTTGATACGAGGTTTTACTAAACTAAACGGGACTATGTTCACAGGTAGTTCCACAAATAAAAGCAGGACAAATATCTACATACCTAGCAATATCCAAGCCAACCTTTTGCCGCAGTACATCGACTGCGACCTGACAGCAGTTCGGACGAGCTGCGACTTAGGAGATGGCCCAAAGGATGTCGTTTTAGCGTCCTTCTACCTACTACCACCTTCTCGAAGGATGTTGGATCTGGTGAACTATTGCAAGCAAGAAAAGAAACACCTCATCACTGGGTGCGACTCCAACTCCCATCATCGGGCATGGGGCAGTAGAGATTGCAACAATCGAGGTAAGTCTCTATTAGACTATCTTATAGATACAAATTTAGTAATACTTAATCGCGAAAACTTACCGTTTTCGAGAAAAATTCAAAAAACCCCAAATTTTACCTTTGACCCCAAATAACTTTTGTAGCACACATAGGATCAATGGGGATTTTTAAAACTTTATTTGTAATGGTAAACCCCAGCTCTCCACCAAAATTTGGCTCTCCGGCAATTTTTTTTATTTGACCACTATTTTATTTCTAAATTTAATTGAATAAAACACATAACGTCGCCTTTGGAATTTTCCATTTACTTGAAAGTCATGGAAGTAAATTTTGTTTCATTATGCCATTGTTTCTCCTTGTCACCCTTTTGGTACAATGGGTGCTTGACATCGTCATTTATTTCCACCTAACGTACATATGCACCTATTGAGCCCCCTCGCACGGTAGATTAATCAGAACCAGCATAACTGACCGAGTTGGGAGCCCTTAACCCTTTCAGACACAGCGTCGTGTACAGAGGACATAAGTTTAAGGCAAAATTTTGGATAGAAGTAGCTATATGGAGAGTGCCAATCAAGTTGATCTGTTCCGAGGACTAGTCAGCTTGGCTTCTGAAAGATTGCATTACTTGTGGGACTTATTGTTATCCTTTAATATGCTTATTTTGTCTTACGTATTGAAGCTAAATCACGTGGTTGTTTTCGAGTTTTTTGTGTTTATTTATCATATGGAATTTAATACTTTTTAAGTAAATAATATTTTTTCTACTTTGTATAATGTTGTATGCATTCAGTAAAATAATTTTGTGTTATAGAATTTCTCAAATTTTCGATAAATCGTGATCAGGACTATCTGTCCTGTACAGAGGACAAGGTGTCTCAACGATTTTGTTAGATTATTGGATTTGTTATTTAGATTTACTGCTTTAGATGATCTGATGGCTAATAGGAATAAAAAATTATTTGATGAGCCAGAAGTGATATGTAGAATGTTGGACGATGGCAATATATAAAAAATAGAGGGTTTGCTGAGGACGAAAATGATTTTATTTGTTTGTTAGACCGAATTACTGATAACGGTATGTACCTGCACATAATTTACCAATTTTTGCTTATGTAAATGAAGCAAGCAGGTGCAAATATTTAAATTGTACAGCGAAAACCTATAGAAAATGTAAAAAATGTCATGTAAATCTGTGTATTAAAAACAAAAATAACTGCTTTGAACAATTTCATAAGAATTTCAAAACAATTTAAAGAATAATTTTATGAAATATATTTTCGTACGAATATTTTTAACAAATTTTATGTCCGACAGGATACAAATGTAGAGAAGACATACATCGATGGAATTTATAACTTTTTAATTTATTTATTACAAATGGAATTTATTACAAATATTACTTTTAACATGGCCCATTGTTTGTGCTAACACCAAAGTGAATTGACGAATTGATTCTATCTACAGCAAACATTTAATGTTAAAAACTTGAAATTTTATTGTAAAAGTATTTTTCAATTTTTTTCAAAATGATTGTTTTTCGGGTGAATCAATTGAAAAATGTAAGTGTAATACAGGACTGCGTTGTAGCTAATGGTGAAGTTTGCACCAGTATAGGTACAGTGTTGGTGCCTATTAATTTGAAGGATAGGGTTGTACTCCTTGAGGTTTTAGCTTTTCCAGCAGTGAAACAATGTCTCATTCTAGGCACTAATTTTTGGGTAAAAATGGGTATTGTTACAAACCTTCGTAGCGGTGACTGATGCTTCTCTAATACATATAAAATTCACTTAAACCTATTGATACTCTTTCCGATAGTCAAAAGGAAGTCCTTGATAACGTACTTCTCGATTCTTATTTTGAACAGCCAGGTGGCAAACTTAGTTATACTTATCTCATAGTGCACGAGATTAAGACAGATTATCCTAATGTCTGGAAGCAAAATTTTGTTCTTTCTAGCGCACCAGATAATTTGTTTTTGGAAACTTGCTCCCAAATATATAATATGCATTATCACAAAGGTTACGGGTCCTTTGACATACCGTAGAAAAAATGAATACCGTTTAAAGCAGTAAGGAATCAAAACTTAAATTCATACTTCGTTTTAGATGCTAAAAAATTTTTTTTTTTCCAAAATGATTTAGTAAGTTCACGTTAACGTTTTTCTTGCCCACTCCTAAAGCCAAGCAGATTGTGAAACACTTCGAGGAAGATGTCTTTCTTGTGTTTGGTGTTCCCCGCTCAGTCATCTGCGATAACGGTGTCCAATTTTGTAGTCACGAATTCGGTAGCTTGGTTAAAAATTACGGCTGTAAGATCATTTTCACGCCAAACTCCCATCCACAGGCAAACCCTACCGAACGTATAAATCGAGTTCTGAAGACTATTTTAGTATCCTACGTGAAAAATAATTACAAGAAACATGAGGTGACTGGTCACACTCCTCACTTTATCAACTTTGGGAGAGAAATGATTATTGAACGCGAGGAATCGAATATCGACAATGTTTTGTCTTTGCCCGAGGTTTTACGGTTCGCTCTGAAGCGTTTTAGAAATTGTATACCGATATAACTTTCCGGCTCATTCGAGCGTACGAGAAATCTAAACAGCATTACAACATCAGACATCGAACAGTAGATTTCCAGTTAGGTCAGAAGGTTTGGAGAAGAAACTTTGTATTGTCGGACGCAGCCAGACAGTTTACAGCAAAATTAGCACCTAAGTTTGTTGGTCCTTTTATTATCGACAAAAGAATTTCTCCGTGGGTTTTTTAACTCAAGGAACCCGGTGGGACCCGATATTTATTTAAAATATGCTGTCGTAACAAATTTGATTAATATGTTTTATTTTTGTGCCTATATTATTTGTGTACTTGCGAAAGTTTGATTTGAGGAAAAGTTCTCAAAGATCAAGACAGATTGCAAATTGATTCCATCATCAAGATTAAAATACAAGATGCAAGCAAGATCGAGATAATACACTTTCAGTTAGAAGCCGCGAAAACAATTAAATTTTACTATTAATAACTAGTATTTGATTGTAATATTTTATATTGCTATGTTGTTCACCAACTAATTGGGGTGTCAATAATTTTTAAAAAATGGCAATATTCATTGTGCCATATTCAATATTTTTGTTTTTTTTTATATAATTTTATTTTCTTTCTTCTAATTACGCTTTTACCTAAAATGGTTAATTTAGTTAATTTAAAATTACTTTGTTGTGAGTATCGTATTATGTTATATTGTTGTGGATTGTTAGTATCATTATTATAATATAATAATTTTATTTATGTTTATGTTATGTTAATTAATTACCTTATTATAATTTAAAACGTTTTGGAATATTATGTTGATAAATTGTTATATTCCATATAAATATGTATTTTATAATATCCATTATTTAAGGACATATGGGCGGGTAAGTAAAATTATCTTATCAACTTGTAATACTTTATTAGACCTATAATTATTTTTATATCTTGCAAATTAATCATATTTGTACAACAAAAACATATAGATAGGCACAAACTCAACCATAAACCAAATATCAACAATGAAACTAATTTGTTTTCTACTTTTCACCATCATATTTTTTGTTAACATGAAGGAGCCGGTAAGCATATATTTTAATACATAATAATTTGTGCGTAAACTATCCCCTTTTCGGATTTTTTTGGAAGATTTTGGAAAACTTTTGAAATTGTGAAACACTCCTCAAACAATCAGACTTTGACTTAAAAGAAATGTAATGGCAAATTTACTAACTTTAACCCAAACTGGAATTTGTTGTACTGAATTTAAATCCGCATGAAAGCGTGTACATCAATTTAGTGCTGGTGGGCAACTGTCCATCATCTCATCGGGATGTCACACCCCAAGCGCGTTAGTAACGACCTGAACGAAATTTACATACGAATTGGTCACGTGTAGGGGAGAGGCTTGCAGGTTGCCACCCCTGCCGGATTTTGGCATTCTAACATTGTCATCCCCAAAATTTCGACGGACATCGAATACAAACTAGTAGTTGTCGCTTTTAATGTAATTGTGATGCACTCAAACACAATAACAGGGTGTTTGATAAACAAAATGTGAAATTTTATATGTAAAAAAATGAAAAATTAAAATTGTGTTTTTCTTCTGTGCCCATAAATTGAACATTTTCAACGAAAATTTAAGGGAAATATTTTTGCTGTGTTGCTTTTTTATTCAATTTTTATTATTCTTAAATAATTCTAAACATATCATGAGTTGGAAGTTTTTTTTCCTGTATATTCTAAAGTGGTGTAAAAATGCAGGTTGCCACCTTTTTTGGCTTGCAGGTTGCCACCCTTCTTATTTTACATTGTGACGTATACTACAGTGACTGTTTATGGACAGTGGCAACATAAGCCCCTAAATCGGCATAGGACAGGTTCCCGCGTAAAGGGGGTGTGGGGTGGGGGGTTAAACCTCCCCCCATTGGATATTTTATGTACATATTGACGTAAACGCTTCTTAAATATTTTTAAAATTAATATAAATAATTATTTACTAATAATTGATGCATTTTTTATATATTTTTAGATTTAAATGAAAAAAAAAATTAAATTTTTTTTTCAATTTTAACTTTTTTTTTTCTTGTCAATTTACTCTCATTTTTTTTTTGTTCACAGCCACTAAGTGTAATTAATGTAAATCATATGTTTTTACTTGAGTTTTTCTACATTTTCAACAATTTTTCAAGGGGTGGCAACCTGCAAGCCGAAATTTCAAGGTGTCGATTTTAGATACTTTTGAAAATTTGCTATAAATTTTTAGTTTTTCAAAATTAAAATGATTTTTTGCGCAGGATTGTGGCTTTATACTTCCCCTTTCCTGTATATGTCATTATATCAACAATACGTTGATTGTATGACGAGTTCTGACCAAAAAAGCTATGGGGTGGCAACCTGCAAGCCTTTCCCCTACCAATTATAAGAAGTAAATCACTATCGCAGACGTCCAAAACGGGACACATTTTCAACTTGGCTCGCATCACTTGACATCAATGGACAGGGTGTCATGGCCGTTTTAAATTAATTATTTTTGTTCCTTGCTTCGTGGCTTATTATAATAAAAATATTAATTATTTTGGCTTCTAACTTGACTTATAATTGATAAATAACACTTAATTATAAATAATAATACAAAATTGAAGCTCTTGCAGTTTGAAACTCCGAGTTCTTATTATGTTGAAACAAAATGTGAAACTGAGGATCAAAGAAACCTTTGGTCCGAAGTTAACAATAAAAATATGAGCTGGTACCTGCTGGGGAAAATGCCAACGGGTTAAACAATAATACATAAAAGAAAATATAGTCTATTGTCTAGTTAACGGCGCCAGCGAGGCGCCAACCAACTTTGGTAAACATGGCTGGCACAGTACTGATAAAATTGTTTACCAATACTGTGGCAGTACTTTGCCCAAGACTGGGTAGCCAAGGCTGGGTGCCAAGACTGGCACGGTACTGATATATTCAGTTTTCTGTGTCGGTGCAGTACTTCCAGCCGAGACTCGACCAACTTTAGCAAACATGGCTGACACAGTACTGATAAAATTGTTTACCAATACTGGGACAGTACTTTGCCCAATACTGGGTAGCCAAGACTGGCACGGTACAGATACGTTCAGTTGCCAGTGTTGGGGCAGTACTTTTAGTCGAGACTTAACCAATCTTGGTAACCAGGACTGGCATGGTACTGATACGTTCAGTTTTCAATACTGGGCTAGTATAGCTGACTGGGAGTCGGCTGCCAGGCTTGGCACAACTCTGGGCCATATAGGTAACTACGGTGTTATACAGGCATTCGTACATGGGTAGATGCTACCGGATCAGTAGTAACAAAAATTAAGAAAACTAATGGCCAGTTATCACCACATAGTATATACTTTATATCAGATTGTATGCAAAACCCCATCATCCAAAATGCCAGTGTTTCAAATGTTGAGTGCCGTACAAAATACAAATGCGATACAGAATTGGTTATTTGAAATAATGAGAATAGGAAGTTTAAAGAAAAGTAACTTTCCCCTACCTCAAGAAGTTGTTAGTGATTTTGATAAAGCTTTAATGGGGGCTGTGGCACGAGCATTTGGTCAATGTACGAATCTTAGAGATTATCCATCCAAATGTTTATTGGCAATAAATCAAGATTCGAGTTCGCATCTTCCACGTTGTTATTTAAGATTAGATATATCCCACTATGTAGCTCTTGTGGCACGTTGGAAATTATTTATCCATAAATCCATAAATCATATTGTTAAAAATTTTTGTATAAGAGTAATGTGATTGTTTACCAAAACAACCACCTTGAAGACATTTAAGAAATTAGTGAAATCGGCACTTATTCTTTCTTGCAGTGAAACATGTGGAAAAACCGAAAACGGGAAAAATAGTTTAGCCGAAGAAGCTCGAATTTTTATTTCAGAATGTATCAAAGGTGTTGAAAGTTTCAGCGATACTCATGATGAGATTACTGAAGACAGTTTGTTTTCAGAAGAAGAATTAAATGATGATGATGATGATGACGATGATGGGCAAAATACTGTTGCTTCTTGGGCAAATCTATTTTTGGAAGAATGCATGAACGAAGCACATAAAGCAACAATTGGAAATGATGCAAATACTGCCCAGAAATGTCAAGAAAAATTTAATATATGTTAGCATATTTTCCAATCTATACTGGAGTTATGGTTTCTATATTTGGATATGGAGCTATTATTGCCAGTTCCTCTGCAGTAGAAAGCGAATTCCACGATATAAAGTGGGGGGTTTTTGGAAGTGAATATATTACATTACCATTGCGTGTAGACAAATTTTTAACTATTCACTTGCGTTCATTTTCAGGTAAGGCAAAATTAGCAGTGGCTAGTTCTAGGAACAACTCAACAAATGAGACAGAAAAAGTTGATTATATCAAATTTAAAAACAATTTGAAAGTTGATCAAAGTGTCAATGAATTAGCTGATGATCCTGCTCTGAAGATGAGGTATTAATGTCGAGATAGAGAAACATGAAGAGATACTAAACGAAAACTCTGAAAGTTCTGAATTGGTTGCTGAGCAGAATTGGTGAAATAAAAATCCAACGAAGAAAATCAAACGATCGCACTTAGATCCACTTCCTGATTGGGATATAATACAAAATATAAAAGGCGGTCACAAGATTGACCTATTGCTTAATGGGAATATTTGTGAATTAATTGTAGAAAGCAGGTGTCAATTTGTTGTAACAAATACATGCGGTTTCGATAGTATCATGCAGATATTAGCTGCTGCATGCAGACATAAAAAATTCGAAAACTTAGTTACCTCCACAAAAACCTCTATGTTTTCTTTCCTTAGGTTGTTTCTGAAAAATGATTCTTCGGTTAAAGTTTATAAAGCTGTAACGTGCCAAAAGACGTTTTGACCGTTACAGTATATTTTTCAAGCTACGCCACTGGATCGCTATTGGTTGCGATAAGTTTTGTTCAATTTTGATAGAAGCCATTATGCGTTAAATTTCATACGAGATTGACGTATGATCGGTGTTTGTTAATTTTTAGTTTTCCATGTTTTAAATTTTATTAAATTTTGCCGTTTAGCGGGTAATTATGATATTTTCCTTCTAATTAATTTGTTTAACAAATTATTTTTAGCACCCAGGTTATGGGTTAAACGTATTTGTAATTATTCGTTATTGGTTTTTATCACAATTTTATTTGGTCGTCGTAAAATGGAGTTTATCAGTATTGGAAATCTTTTCTTATCCGAATATGGTTCCAACATTTTGTTGCTGGTTTTGCGATGACACTGCTTTATCGGTCATCTGTTTCGAAGATTTGGGGTTACTATTATTCAACATCAATAGTCCGAAGAATGGTTAATTTTTTTTATTATGGATTTCGATGCCCGATGGTTGTATTTTTATTCACAAGATGAGTTATCCTTGTGAAGCTGTGATACCAAGTGGATCGGAATTAATTTCAATTTGGAGAACCAAACTTCGTGGATTTATCATTTTGTTGTTTCAACACCTTTTCAATCCCGGACGTGGATTTACGTTTTTTATTTGGAATGGTACACCTCGACTTCAAGCAGATGATTTGATTTTTATGAAGATGTTTCAGTAATGATTAATTGAGTTTGCAGTCACACTTTCTCGGTTGATGAGAATTAGAACTGGCAAGCTGTTGATTTTTTAATGAGTATTTTGTGTTCTCTATTTTGTAGACTTTCATTCCTGGATGGTAGACCAATAGAATGATGAAGTAACTGTTATTGATTTCGAAGGGTCCTGACGAAGGAAAGACAATTGCCGAGTCGTGAAGTTGGTAGTACTGCGTTCAGGGTAAGTCTCATAGAGATGCATTTACTTGTTTTAAATGATGCAGTATGCCAGGATCTATTTTGTAATTCAATTATCCCGAGATGATGAAATCCGGTGTGCAATTAATCTTTGCTGGGCATAACTTCTATTTGTTGAGTTATCCTCTTCAGGGGTACTCAACTGTGTTTTTTTTACTTGACTGAATCTACCCCTCAGGTGGATGTCAGTTCTTTACTTTTGTATTTTTTTATTTTGTTTTCTAGTTCGTAATCCTCAATTACGTACTAGCTTTACTTGATCCTTATGTGTATGTTTTATGTTTTGTTTTGATTAGTGAATTAATTAAACTTGTCGACATCTTTATTTTCTATCTGTGTTAATACAATAAATCGACTCTTGCTTTCTTTTCAGTTTTATTTGTATTAGCTGGCGTCCACTTTAACATCGTATTTTTCATTTAGCTGAAATTAAATCTGAGTACTGAAGAACTTTTTGTTACGAACCTACGATGTTTTTCGAAACACCCACGCTCTCGAGAACTGAGTTTTAAATAACACAGCTAGCTAACGCGTACAGTCCATCTACGGTTAGGCAAGTGGCAGGGGTAGTTTAATTATGAGCAAATTACGCTACAAAGCAAGAGCAAATATTTTGAAAGAAATTAAATATTTCGTCGATACCGATAGCGATGTGCCGGGAAAAATTAGCATTGATGCTAGTTCTAATATTAGCAATTTGTGTGAATATGTATTTCATCGCGATTGGAGCGTTATGGAAAAATTTATTTGTGATATATGTAAAAAGAAAAAAAATTTCACAAAAGTTTTGGCTCCAATTAATATTGACATAATAAACCAACACACTTTCAAACATTTAGAAGATGCATTACGAAAAGGTGGACTGTCAACTAGAAGGTGTTGTGGAAAATTATTTGAAATAATTATAACATATGGTTCGCATATTTTCATCGAATGTGAAGTGAACAGAAGTATATCTGTTGAAGAATTTCCACATTACATACAATTATTAGAGAGAAAATACGAGTTAGCAGGGCTTGTGATGTACAAGAATGACAGCCAGAATTCTTATAATGCCATTAATTCGCTAGGACATTACACAGCCTAGGTAAAGAGAGGCAACGATTGGGTAGAATTTGATGATTTGATTAATAAGTCTCCACTCTCAATTAAGTTTCTTAATGGAAAAACACCACGTTTATGTGTATATGTAGAAATATAATTTTAGAAATACTGTTTGCATAATTGATATTTTAATAAACATTAATTATTATTTTTTAAATTTACTATTAACCCATTGTGTACCTGTTGGACTATTGACGGTATATACCGTTTTGAAATGAAACCCGAAATGAAAAACGATCCACACCAACAAAGAAAAAAAATTATAATTAAAAAAATACAGATTGGCTTTAAATCTTATTTCGCGATTTTTGCGGTTATCATTTGATTTAAAAATTTTATTTTTACAAAACAATTGAAAACAAATCAACAATCGAAAACAACAACAAAAAATTTTAATTTCGAAAAAAGGGGAGCTGGCAGAAAAAAAGTTTCTTGAGATTTTCTTCAATTTTTTTTTGCAAAATCAAAAAAAAATTATCAAAACAATTGAAAACAAATGGAAAACAATCTAAAACAACAACAAAAAATTGATATTTTAAAAAATGGGGAGCCAAGTTCACGCACGTAAATTATATATCTTTTTTTTTTGGAAAACTATTTAATCAGTTTTCTTAAATTTAATAAATTTTAACTAAGAGTATATCTCAAAATTCGCCATTTTACACCAAATCCGAAACAAAATTTCCAGGGGAACCGCGGACCCTTTTTTTGGGGAAGGACTAAACCACGCACCCACCCTTTCCGTTAAGCGGCATTTTTCGTAGTTGGTCATACGCTCCAAAAGTTCCAGTTACGGCACTGAATGTTACCTACATAATAAATATAGTATAATTTCGTCAAATAACTACTGTAATAAATGCTAATAGCATACTGCCTCTTACTGCAAGACGATTCTAGGTAAAAAGGTCTACGAAAAAATTCAAGAAATATTCCTTTTTTACCAACTTTTTAATAAAAAGTTGGGCTTACACGGCTCACATACTATATGTATATGTAGGCAATGATGATGCAGCTACGATTCTGATACGAAAATGCAAGTTCTAATCCAAACCTTGATTCTGGAGAGTAATTGAGTTTTCGAATCTATTTAATCTATTCAAGGGCGTAATCCCCCCCGGCGTGGATCGGCAATTGGTAAAATATATATGATTACACGTTAAAAACAAAAATTTTTATATTCATTAGTAAACCTAATAGATTCGAGCATAGTAGGAGTACCACCCCGATTTTCTTCGCAAAACCATCGATTGGAAGGGCCTCCTCAGAAACTGAAATCGCTCTAACCCAACCCATAGCTGTACTTGATTCAACACATGTCCGTAGTAGCCCTATACACGACACTTTTTACTTCGGTTTTTAAAATCTTTGGATAGAAATAAACAGCCTTATGCATAGTCAACTTAGCAGCTACTAAAGGGCTACTAGTATCTCGGGTAGTAGCCACACATGCAACCTGTGTGTATAGTCGAGTTAAAAGGGTTCCATCCTTAATAGTACTACTAAAATCGCCGGTTGGCTACTAAATGTTTGGTGACGGTTTTGGGCATGTTTAAGACCATTTTAAGGTTACTTTTACCTAAGAGTAGACCATTTTGAAAATTATATTTTGTCATAATAAACTATATGCATAAAACAAGTATTTAATTTACTATTTTTAAGTTGATAATTGCTGAATTTTAATACCTATATCCTCAATTTTTTATTTATAACAATAAAAAGTTTAGCAAAGACGATTTTACTTAGACCATTTTACATCTACTATTTTAGCTAGACCATTTTACCTACACTTTTTTACCCGTAGACTTTATTTCTGTAGACCTTTTTACCTAGGCCAATTTACCGTAGACTTTTCAACCGATGCTAGTTATGATTTATTACTGATATAAATAGAAATATTTAATAGAATACTGTTATATAATATTACCGTGCCACTATTCAGTTAGTGGCAGTTAGTATTGAACCAAGTATCGGCAGGACTTAGCAGTAGTAGCCGTATTTCTTACTCCAACTTAATTATTCATCCCGAGACTTTAAGTTAATTAATTGCGTACTTTATAATACTACTACTACCATACTAAGTACTATAAAATTACTTTATTATAATAATTATAATGAATAACATTTTATCTTCCTCATTATTTAAAGAAAAGTAAATAGGTATGCGAAATTACCTCATCAACTTGACATGATTTACTGTACTTTTAATTATATGTTATATTTTACAAATTACTCATTTGTGCGTAACAAAAACGTATAAGTAGAGACAAATTAAACCGGAGTGTAAGTATCAACAATGAAGCCAGCTTGTTTAGTTTTCACCATTCTATCTTTTGTTGCAATGATAACAACTGTATTAGCAGGTAATCATAATATATATAAGTACATATCGAGAGTTTAGAGTCAGAAGGATGTAACTAAAAAAGTAACTTCTTCAGTACCTATTATTTCTATGTTAAATTGAATAAACATTATATCAAATTACTTTGGAGTTTACCATCTAAACAACTCGTAAGATATTTTGTTACCTTAAAAAAGAAATTAAGAAATATAAAACTGTATTTAACAAATACTTATTTTTAATAATATTTTCAGAGAGATGTGAAATAGACGTCTCGAACCGCGGCCCACCCCAGTATGTGCAAATGAGCTATACAGATTGTATTAAAAAATCTACTAGATGCAATTCAGATATCCTTCATATAGGAACATGTCCGACAGGATACAAATGTTGCGGAGACAAAAATCGATGGGATTTCATACTTTAATTGTTTATTTTTGCTATCGATAGCCAGTTACTACAATTTTAGTTACTAGATCTAAAATCAAAAATAAAATCAAATTCACAGACTACAATAAATTTGTTTTTCCACTACTAGTCATATTCGCGATTACAGCTAAGTGAAGCGACGTCTGGCAGAAGAAATGTTAACTAGAGTTGATGAGTAGTTTTTAGTATTTTGCAGTTGTCACAAATTTATTTGTATGTTTGTGGTGTTATCATACTATGGATATAATCGTTTTTAACGTTGAATATTGTTTTTATAAGTGCTTGTGTGAAATCCATTTGTTATTGAAAAAATTAGTAAAAGTAAATCTCTAAAGAGGAAGCTTTGTTGAACAAAGAGATTGCTCGTGCTAGGGTACACATAGAGAGGTCTAACCAGCTTATTAAATTATATAAGTTTTTAAATGCTAGATACGAATTTTCGTATTTAAATTTAGTCAATGAAGCTTTCGCCGTTGTATGTGGTTTAGTTAATTTATGCTCACCTATATTGGCAGACGATAAGTTTTGATTAATTATAATTATTGAAGAAATTAAATAAAAAAAACAATAAACTACTTTTCATTTATAGATACTATTTATTTATTCCAAAGTCGTACAATTTATAAATTTACTTTTCGTTTGTTTAATTTACAAATTTCAGGAAGAAGGAAACGAAGTATTTAGTTTTTAATGTGGGTAAAAAAGTTTTTAAGAAATCATGATTAAGATGAACAGAAAAAATAAGTGTTGAGCTATCTTTGCTACAATAAATAATAAAGTCGCAAACTTCTACATTCAATATAGCCATCCCTAATTGTATTTGACCGTAATACGAATGTTTTTGCTTTAGCTCGTACCTTTGTAGGACATCGTTAAAAACCAAATAATCTAAAGTTGGTAGGAGATCTTCAATTGTCAAATTGCGGCCCTCGAATGGGCATTTAATTTCGATATGTTTCACAGGTTTTCCACTCTCAATGATCGGTTAATCATTCTCTGGTATAAATTTTTATCGTTATCAATATTTTTTAGATTAACCTTAACGGGAGTGTAGCAACAGTATTTGGTAACATCTTCTGTTACTTGATATTTATCTATAGCCCCCTTTTCCAAATTGGACCACAAACATTTTTTGTCGGTTGCCGAGAGCTTTTCCAACTCGTCTAAATTATTTCTGAAATTGAAAAATTATAAATAAATAAATAAACTATCTTCACTTCAACTTAATCTTGCCTGCTGCAATATATTAAAATTGCAACTATGTGCTTACAGCATTCCGATGCTCCAGCTTTACATGAACAACAGAACTTCGATATTGATAAGCTTTTTTTATTAATTAGCCCAGACACTTCATGAGGCGGTGAAGACAAAGCTGTAGTTTGTAAAACCAAACTATAAACGTGGTAGAATTCGTCGTTACTAGGCGTTTCTCCACACAATACAATATGCTTAGCGTTTGCTAAGCTTCTCCCTCACAAAAGTTTCTAGACGAACTACTTCAACAAAATTGCAAAATACTGTTTATTGTTAATTGTTTATTCATATTTAATTATTATTTACACACAAACGAATATAGTACACCAATCACAACACGTTAAGGTTTATATAATAACATTGTTTATGTTGGTAAAACTAAAAACTACTCATCTCTAGCGGCCACTTTGAATGTTTGGTCACGTGACTTTCCTTAATCGAAATCGCGAATAGGCTATCATTATAACTCAGTCAAGTCGCACGTGAAGTGATGCATTTTAGACAAGTGGTAAATAATTTTTTCATTATTTACCAGTGGTAAATAATGAACATATTGATATTTTTCTACAGTTTAGCGACTATTTATAAGGCAAATTTTGTTAAAAAACGATTTTGTATAACCGAGAGATGCTATTTAATTACACTTAAACTATTCAAAACGGTTTTTTAATTGATTAATTTCATTTTAAACATTTCTAAAAAAAGTCAAATTAATTATGACATGCTAGCGCCACCTCTTATTAATTTGAGAAACCAAAAAATTACAAGTTTATTGAATAATTTCAATATTTTAAGACGAATAAATGCAAAACAATGCTTTTGAATAACTTCGGTGATTTCTATCCATTATTTAAAACAGTAAAAACTCGGTGAACGACTATGGAAAACTAAATTTGTCAACAACTGTCAAATCGACAAAACAAAACTGTCATTTGAAATAAATATCTTAAATTTGAAATTTTTTTTATTAATAAGTATTTTAAAAAAATGGCAATAAATCTAGTAGTGGAAAAAATCGTATATAAACCACGGTTGTGAAGACCATTATAGCTGTCTTCACAACCTTGGCTTATAATATACCATTTTATCACCTGCTTATTCTATACAGGGTTCCCCACGACCTAGGCAAATCTCTAAGGTGATGAGCGTGTACACTGCTTTATTCCGCACAGGACTTGTAAGGGAGTGTTCCCAGGTATGAGACAGCTCTAGGTATGAGACAGTCGACGATTTTCGTAATGCAACATCAGTATAATCGGTCTGACTACTACCAAATATTACTTTTAACATGGCCCATTATTTGTGCTAACACCAAAGTGAATTGACGAATTGATTCTATCTACAGCAAACATTTAATGTTAAAAACTTGAAATTTTATTGTAAAAGCATTTTTAAATTTTTTTCAAAATTATTGTTTTTCGGGTGATCAATTGAAAAATGTAATTGTAATGCAGGACTGCGTTGTAGCTAATGGTGAAGTTTGCACCAGAAACAATGTCTCATTCTAGGCACTGATTTTTGGGTAAAAATGGGTATTGTACAAACCTTCGTAGCGGTGACTGGTGCTTCACTAATACATATAAAATTCACTTAAACCTGTTGATACTCTTTCCGATAGTCAAAAGGAAGTCTTTGATAACGTACTTCTTGACTCTTATTTTGAACAGCCAGGTGGCAAACTTAGTTATACCGTTGAATGATAAGTATTATAGAAGGTTCATCATATAGGCAAATGTGTCGCAGCACATTTATGCGAGAGAGCATTAATGAAGTGAGACAGAAATACCTGTCAAGTAACACCACTAACGGTGGAATATTTAAGTTTTGCAGTTTATTTCAATTCTTGAATTGCATGTTCGTTATGAAAGAAAGCGATGTTGTCATTATCAGAATGCACTTTGTCTAAGCGTCTAAGTTTGTGTCTGTTGTTTATATATATAATATCAAATAACGACAGATTATCCTACAGAGCAAATAATGCACGAACACGATTCTTTTTATAACTTGACTACTTTTATAAATTATTTAAACGATTATGGGAGAAAAAATACAAATTTCAAAATATTGAAATTATGTCAATATGTTTTTCAAAATTATATTCCAACTTATTTTTAAAATAGAAAATGGGTAGATATACAGTGACTCGCATAAGTTCTCGGACACTCCTATGCTACCAATGTAAATTGGACATTTTTAAGCCGCTTTTTTTCATATAAAAATTGATTTTACGGCAAAACTTTTTAGACATTTTTTGTTGAAAATTTCATTGCCTTCAATTTTGTTTATATGAATTTTTTTATTTTGTCGCGCTGTTTTTGACTGACAGCGACTTAAACAAGACTCTGTAAAACACAAAAACTATTGTCATCTATATCTTGGAAACGGTGCGATAAAATAGAAAAATGTATAGGAACAAAAATGTAGAGAATAAAATTTACAAGAAAAAATGCTTATTAATTTTTTAGTTTTTTTGCACCGTTTCCGAGATATAGATGACAATAGTTTTTGTGTTTTACAGAGTCATGTTTAAGCCGCTGTCAGTAAAAAACGGCAAGACAAAATAAAAAAATTCATATAAACAATGGAAGGCAATGAAATTTGCAACAAAAATGTCTAAAAAGTTTTGTGGTAAAATCGATTTTTATATGAAAAAAAGCGGATTCAAAATGTTCAATTTACATTGGTAGCATTAGGAGTGTCCGAGAACTTATGCGAGTCGCTTGTATGTAACAAGAAGCGAGAACAATATACCTACTACGTGTACTACAGTCAAACCTGTTAAACAGTGCCGTAACAAGGCACTGGCATCGGGGAGTTCGCGAAGGGCGCGAAGCGAAAATAAATAAAAATATATTTCAGGTCAATTAAAATAGAAAATTATCAATTGATTTGTTCATTTTTTATATTTATTACAATAAGTTTTTAAAATAAATTTAAATTACATTTATATTTATGTATCTACCTAATTTAAAATTTGTATTTTACGATGAGGCTTCGACTCTTTTCGGCTCTTTTCAGGAGAAAGCCATTGTAGTATTCTAAATAATTTGATAGAAACCAGATGATTAAGAATAATAGTAAAATGATCATAGCATTTGTTTATTAATTCTGAATTTGGAAAAACAGTTTTTACGTCTTCTTCAAGATGAGCTGTAATTTTCTTAGTGAGCCCATATTCTATTTTAAAATTGTCGAAATAAAAATTAAACCTGGTTATTAAAAAAGATATAATCTGAGTGAATGTTTCAGAAGGTTGCTTTAAAAATTTAATTTCTGTATCACAGCCATAATCTCGACATAAAATAAGTAATTCTTGTTTTTCACACGTATTCTCACTTTCATAACTAATATCGCTGCTAATATCTTTAATTAGCATTTTTCTGCAGTTGTCACAATCATATTTTTTCAAAAACCAATGAGCCAAATAACCAGAAACGTATGCTTTTGCACACGTATCTAAAGTTATTTTTTTTTCCTCTTTATTTTTATTTTCAGCATAACATAATACATCATTATCTTCATTATTTTCTAAATTCTCTGCTAAAATATTTATTTTAATTTCAGCACTTGAAATTTCAGGTGCTGAAATTTCAGAAATCCCATCGTAATCATCAACCAGCAATAGTGGTTCACCATCATCTGCTTCACAATTCGAACCTTCTACTGATGACTGTAATCTTATATACATGTTGTGCTGGAATGCAATTCTAAAATCTTTAGTAGTTGGTTGAGGATTGTAGCCACCTCTTTGACGAACTACAGAAAAAAAATTTTCTATTGGGTCCTGGCTAATGTTCCCTGTAAGTAAATAACGCATGTTGCTTACTTTAAGATCTTCCCAAAGAAGAAGAATTGATCCAACTGTCCACTGAAAGCCTTCTATGACCTTAACATAATTTGTTTGTTTTCCATTGTGTAAAACTTTTATGCCTTGCAAACGATCTAACGTTGATTTCATGAAGTCTTCAACAGTGGTGTTTGAAGTAGACAATCCACGACGCAAAACATTTTTATCGTAAGTAACACGTGCATTAAGACAATCAAATATATCATTGAACAGTCGAATAAATTCAGATGTATCGAGAGCAGTTTCACTCTTCAATTCACCAATCAACAATGCTGTTTTTATGGTATCAGCTACCTTTCTACTAAATATTTGAGCCGCGTATAAAACCCTCATCTTTTCGAAAGCTGTCGGATTAAGATGTTTTCTTTTCAATTTCGGTAAACAACGTACTTCGGTATTTTGTAAATCAATATCTGCGACTGTTGTTACATCATTCCAAGACACTTTTTTATTATCTACAAGAAAGGTAGTATGCGGATTCATAAAATTGTTACGAAGTGTCTTTAATAAGTGTGGAGGATCGTAAACAGTGTAAACAATTTGGCCATGTTTTAAACTAATTTTTGGGTTTTTCATTGTGCAGCCTAATAAAGATAAAGCTTTCTGATTGTTTTTACCTTGGTCGCAAACCAAGACTTTGGGGAAAAGTCCAATTCCTACCAATTTTTCTAAAACTTCTAAAATGATATTTTTTAGTAAGTCTCCTTTAGTTGCGTTACTGGAAATGTAGTAACAAATTGGCATTTTCCATTTTTTGAACAGACCCCTAAGATAAAATACAACCGCATAGTTGCCGAGTATGTCTGTTCTTCCAAATAAATCAAAATCTTCGTAACCTTCAATGTAGTCCCAACGTTTGTTAAAGTTTAAATTTTTTTTCAAAACAATTTCATCAAACATAACAACAATTTGTTTTTCCAATTCATCCATTGTCTTGACTTTTAACTTCAAACAATCAAAAAGTTTTGTATTTAATCCCGTCTTTATATTGGAAGCCCATAGCCATCTCTTAATTACACTAATTGAGGGTAAAACAAGCTTAAGTTCTCTTACCAAAAATTTGTAGCATCCTGGAGATTTATAATATAATGACATTGCTAGTTCTTTTTCCAATCTTGTCCAAGGTTGTTTTGTTTTATGAAATAATTGTATATTAACTAGGGTTTTACACCCTTCAGATCTTTTGTCCAAAACATTGGGAGTATTAGATTTTGAGCGTTTTTGCTGCTTCAATCTTAAGATTATTCTGTTTTTGGAATTCAGTTTTCTCTTAAGGCTTGCAATCTGACTTAAATACTTATCTTTACACAAACAGCCCGTATTGTCTAATCCTATAATAACACGATTTTCATCGTTTTCACTGTAGCACATATTAAGCGATGATGATGGTACATTAGATGACCTATCAATGTATTTAATAAAACTTGATTCGTCGTTTTCTTGAATTTCTGAAAATTTTCTTTTTCTTCCATACATCTTATCATCAGGATTTTTTGTTAATGTGAACTCTAAAAATATTTGAAATAATATTCAGTCAACCTTCTATATCTCGAACTTCCTTAAGTCGAATATTACTATAAGTCGAATTTTGTGTTTGCAGCTAGATCGAATTTTACGTTAAAAATTGTTTCCTTATCTCGAATTTTCTATAACTCAAATTTTTTTTGTCATATAATGGAGGTTCGACTTAGGTAAAGTTACCATCGTTTACAATCGTGAAATCAGGACATACACCCATACCCAAAATTATGCAAGCAATGAAAATTGTGCATTTTGAAAACACGTTTTCCCATATAAAAGCAAAAACTTCAGCAAAACTTATTAAACATTTTTTGTTGAAAATTTCGTTCTATTCATTTTTGTTTATATACATTTTTCTATTTTGTCGCACCGTCTCTGAGATACAGTGATTTAAAAAAACCTCTGTAAAAATTTTAATAAAATTAAGTTTACTCTTATGGGTATTTTATTAAAATTCTTACAGAGATTCTTTTAAGTCATTGTATCTCGAAAACGGTGATTCAAAATAGAAAAATGTATATAAACAAAAATGAAGACAATCAAATTTTTAATAAAATATGTCTATTAAGTTTTGCTGTAAAAGTGACTTTTTATATGACAAAAAAGGTTTTCAAAACGTACAATTTACATTGCTAACATGGGAGTGTACGAATACTTTTTGTGTTCATTGTAGGTGCAAAAGTGCTTATATTTAGTAAATTAATTAGTTACATGAATAAATATTTTTACTTTTTAGGAATTCTGAAAATCGGGACATTTTTGCATCCCAACTTGCATGAAAAACAATCTGGATAGCAGTACAAAAGAAAGGACTGTCCCGACAAAGTCGCGGGACGTCTGTAACCTTAACTTAGAGAAGTTCGCTGTACCTTATAGTTGAACAATTCAAAAAATATTTACCATTATTAATTACGTTACACTCCCCATATTTTATTGGCACTGCATTTCTGTTTAAGCGTTTTTTGGAAGCATTTACATTCATAAAATGTTCTGTTAAAAAGTGTTTTTCACAAATAAGTTTATTAACGGGGTCAACATCTTCCAGAATAAGGGATATATTTCCAGTTGCTTCTATCCATTTGTTCAAACGAATAGTGTCTTTAATTGGAAAACTAAAAAACATACTGTTGGGCGAGTTTCTGCGATTATTTTTACAGCCTGTATAAGCACAGTGATGAGCTTTTATAGACATGATTTTTTAATATAAACAAACCACAAATTTAAAATTAAGAAAATGAATAAAATAAGAATTAATTAATAACGATTTGCAGAAAATTTTATTACAAACTTTTAACACGATTTAAAAACAAATTGAATACTCGTGTGAAATTAATACCTAGCACCTAGCACAAGCTGGCAACATCGGCGGTGATAACAGATAAAAAAATTATTTTGCATTCATTCATTAAAGTAATCTACAAGTGCAACTAGTGCATTTTAATTTTATGTAGCAAAATACAGATGGCGTATATAGATTTTAATATTTTTATATGCGACAAATATTAGCATACGATGATCCTTCTATAATACTTATCATTCAACGGTTATACTTATCTCATAGTGCACGAGATTAAGACAGATTTGCCTCCTATTAAACAAAACACGTAGACTTGAAACTCGATAAGATGCTGTCCGAAGATATCATAGAGCCATGGGATTCGGATTGGTCCTTTCCAATCTTGCTCGTCAAGAAGAAAAACCAGACCTTTCGATTTTGTCAAGATTTTCGTCGTCTTAATTCTGTTAGTGTTAGCGATGCTTTTCCATTCTGTGATGTGTCGAGTATTCTTGGTCGGTTAGATAAAGCCGAATTCTTATCGACGTTAGATGGCAAATCTGCATTTTGGCAAATTCTTATCGCTCCTTTTTCAAGGAAGTATACTGCGTTTGTGATACCTAACCGAGGCCTTTTTCATTTTAAACGTATGGCATTCGGATTAAAAACGCTCCGGCCACTTAGTGACGTTATATTCTTAAGATCATAACTCCCGAGTTGGAACCTTTTGTTTTTTTTAACTTGAGGATGTAATTGTTGTAAAACCTACTTTCTAAAATCATATCGAAATTTTTAAAAGACTGAAATAAGCCGATTTAGCGCTCAATCGTGAGAAATGTCGTTTTTATCTGTCGATACGGAGAAAGTCGAAGCTATCTAAATCAGAAATTTGCGTGGACTGGCAAACAGTCCCTGAGAGCTTTAAAGGAAAATTTGCTTTCTAGAGTTATTTTGTTGTGTCCCAATTGGAGTCTACCTTTTTTGGTACAAATTGATGATAGTGATTATGGCCTACACCAAATCGATTACTGGAACGCTTCTACTAAGAGTGTCAGGTACTATATGTTCTTTTCCTTTACGGTGTATGATTTTTACATTAAATTGTTGCATTTTTACTGACCAACGAGCCAATCTTCCGTTTGGATCTTTCAGATTCTGCAACCACACAAGAGAATAATGATCGGTTACAACAGTGACATCTGGAACGCCCTCTATATATGGCTTAAGTTTCTCTAACGCAAAAAGTACCGCTAAACATTCTCTTTCAGTTGTGCTGTAATTTCTTTCTTGTTTATTAAGGGACCGACTGATGTACGTCACCACTTTCTCACCATCTGGATGGGGTTGGCTTAAGACAGCAGAAATGCCCCAACCACTCGCATCCGTCTGCACCTCAAAAGGCAGATCATAATCTGGACAACTCAATATCGGTGATGTAACTAATTTTTCTTTAATAGTTTTAAAAGCTTGGTCACAATCGACGTTCCAATCTATCTTTTTATTAGTCTTCTTAATCAGAGCAGTTATCGGAGCTATTAGAGATGAAAAGTTAGGAATAAATCTTCTGCACCATCCAAAGGTACCAAGAACCCCACGAACTTGACTAACCGTTTTTGGAACGGGTAACTCTACCATGGCCCTCACTTTATCAGGATCAACGTGTAAACCATTCTTGTCGACCACGTACCCCAGATATTTTAATTGAGACCGAAAATATTGACACTTCTCTTTTTTAAAGAACTTCATTTAAAATTCTCAAATGTTCCTCGAACGTTTTGGTAATTATTATTATATCATCGAGATAACAAAATACGTAAGAAGCTAAATCACGCAAAACTTTATCCATCAGCCGTTGCCAAGTTGCCGGACTGGTGGACAATCCAAACGGCATGCGACAGAATTCCCACAAACCTCTATTTGGTACTGTGAATGCAGTATATTTCCTCGACTCTTCCGCCTAGGGCACTTGAAAGAAAGCTGATTTTATGTCTAATGACGACAAGAACTTCGCTTTTTTTAATTGGTCCAGAGTATTATTGACGTACGGCAGAGGATAACTGTCCTTTTCAGTTACCGAATTCAATTTCCTAAAATCTACGCAAAATCTATAATCCCCACTTTTCTTTTTGACCAAAATAACAGGAGATGCCCACGGACTATTACTTCTTCTAATGATACCTTTGAAATCATGTCATCCAATTCTTCATCGAAATGTTTTTGGATCACTGGAGATACAGGGTAGTACCTTTGTTTAATGGGATCTGCCTTAGTCTTAATAATATGTTCGACGGCATTAGTGCAGCCTAACTCAGTACCCATCAAACTATAATTTTCAGTAATCAATTCATTCAATTGTATTTTTTGTTCTTTGGTCAAGCCATCAAGTTTGACTAAGTGTTCACCAATTTCTAAACACTCATAAGTTTCTTTAGAGAAATGCCATTTATCGCTAAGAAGATCGGGTACGATGCCCATCTTCTTCCAAAAATCTACGCCGAAATGTGGTATTTCCGGAACTACCAACACATCTATATATTTGGTTTGATCTAATAACTTAATGGGTATATTACAACTACCAATGCTTTTGACTTTCTGACCGTTAGCGACCGTACATTCAACAATTTTGTCCTTATTTAATTTCACACCTAATTCTTCTAAATATTTCCAGCCATTTATTCCCATCAATGTGCATGAAGCACCCGAATCAAGCAAGCCTTTAAAATTTTTCTCATATATTTCGACATTTAAATATGGTCTCTCATCGTTTTGGACATGCTCAAAGATAAAGTTAATGATATTTTTATAATAATTGGTCGAATCGTCTAATTGGGCCGGCCTCATTCTACCATTCAAGAGCGACCCGAATCGTTTCCCAAATTAACAAATTCACGAGTACGTCCGCCATTGGGAGCCCTATCATCATTACAATTAGGGCAATTCCTAACCGTCACATCGTTTCGACCGCATCTAAAACATCGAATTCTCCTATTTCTACAAACGGAAGCTCTATGACCTATCTTACCACACTCAAAACATTTCATCGGAGGAATTTTCGTAATTCAAAACCTCCTTTCAGTAAAATTTTTACTTGAATGTGAAGTAACTACTTCTCTGTATTTGCACCCATCCATATAAAAATCATTTTTTATTATTTTGCACGTCACTGAAAATTCGCTTTCATTCTCTAAAGCTTCCGTTTTTTAATTTTATCATCGCTGTAAATTTCGCAATAAAATTTGCGAATTATTAACTGCCGCCTTCAATGTTTCAGTATTATCTTCGGTTTTTTCTAGATTTTGGATAACTGCTGAATGCACTAATTGAGGTTCTTTCTGTAATTCATTATTTCCCGTATTCGGTTTATCAATGTTACCTTCCAAATGTAATAAAACATTGTGTGGCTTCTGACATTTAAAACATTTCACTGCTTTGCATCTCCACGACATATGGAAAGATCTTAAGCAATTTAGACACAACTTCAACCTTTTAACTTCCGCAATACGATTTTCATGATCTAATTTTAAAAACGATTCGCATTTGTAAATCACACGATTTTCTTTGCAGAGATAACACGTTAACTTACTGTCTTTTTCATTATTAGTTGTTGCAAAACTGTTTGTAGCTTGCTTTTTATTCCAGTTTTGACTAGTACTTGGCCGTTTGTTCTCGGTTAACGCTAACCTTTCCAGTACCGCGCATCTGGATTTCAAAAAATCGTTCAAGTCTCCCATGGTAGGTAAGTCCTCTCCGCAATTAAATGATTCCCAATCCCTCCTGGTTATTGGATAGAATTTATTGCTTATTATAAAAATTATTAATCGATCCCACGACTCTGTTTTTTCACCTAAGTTATTGAGAGACCGCAAATGTTTACTAGTATTATCGTATAAATTTCTCAGTTCAATGTGAGATTCTTTCTACAACGTGGATTGTTCGCAAACGGCCCTAATATGATTATGAACTATTAAATTTTTGTTTTTGTACCTTTCTACTAGGCATTGCCATGCTACCAGATGAAATTTCAATGGATTTGATTATATCTTTTACCTTATCTGCCAAGGAAGTTTTCAAATAATAAAACTTTTCTATTTCTGTTAATGATTTATTGTTATTGACAAGAGCCCCAAACGTATCCCTAAATTCTAACCAGTTGCAATACTCTCCATTTAATGTTGGCAACTTAATTGGGGATAATTTTACTCTTGAACTACTATTATTATTATCAATAGTTTCGTGCAATTGAAGAACCTGATTTGGTTCGACCACCGAAGCATATTTGACAACCTCAAACTTGTCCTTTGAATATTCTTTAAGAATTGCTTTTATATTACTGAGTACTTCAAAATATGATGCTTCAAACTCCTCTCGTTCATTGTCCTCGCAACGCGATTCTAATTCTTCAATTTTCGTTTGCAAATCGTTAAATTGATCCCATAAGGGTTCAGTTTTGCTTAACCTGAGCTCCAAGTCGCTTATCAACGCGTTATCTATTTCAGTTATATCAATTAACTCAATAAATTTTCTTATTCGGGTCAATTTGATTTTCACACATCCCCGTTTAACCTTCAGTTGGTGCACATTACCTTCGACTTCAGACATTATTATTAAGTATAAAAAGTGTGCTTCGACACACCCCTAGGTTAGGAATAACTTCAAATAGGTTTCCATTCAGTCCAATCCAAATTTTGTATAAATACCACTGCAGACCGCGTAGTCAGATGAATATTTGGCAAGAAATTTTAGAAATTTCTATTATTAGAAATTTTAGAAATTTAACTAAATTTTAGAAAAATTAACAAAATTCGTGTTTAAACGCCGAACGACGTGGATGTTGGTTGATGTTTTCCGGAGTTCTGGTGGTCTTTCGAGAGCCTCTTCCTTTCTATAACCCGTTCTATAACCCGTTTTTTCAAATGTTTCCACCCAACTCTTGATCAATTTCCACGATTAATATTTCGTAAACCATGATGCGACGAAAAAAATATTCGGGCGCCAATGGCAGAATTGCCATTTTTGGAATACGCTTTTAAGCAAAGAGCTGATTTTCCAAAACATGGTCTTCAACATGCGCGCGTCCCAAAAATTGTCATCCAATCTCATTTCGAGTTATTTCACTTAAAAATCGGAAATTTACCACAGGACACTGTGGGATGACCAACAGCTTGAATAAATTCGGTCATAGTTAGAGTACCATCGCGGTATTCCTCGCAAAACCCTCGATTGGAATTCCAATTCTTTAAGGGCCTCTTCAGAAACTGAAATCGCGCTAACCTAACCTATAGCTGTACTTTATTGAACACAGGGCCATAGTAGCCCTATACACGACACTTTTTACTTCGGTTTTTAAAATCTTTGGATAGAAATATACAGTCTTATGCATAGTCAACTAAGCAGCTAATAAGGCGCTAGTATCTCTGGTAGTAGCCAAACATTCAACTTGTAGTTATATGTTCCTTACTGGTTTAACCTTGGGACGTATCGGTAGGATCGCAACTTCTGAAGCTACTGAGCTTCTGTCTCCTTCTGGATAACTGGAACTGAAGTAATTTTATATTATCGGAAACGGATGTAGTTACGTAAGGATTTCCGTCAGCCTTGTATACCGAAAGCTTACGATTACAGGATTCGGAGATCGTTTAGTAACCGTAAACGACCGGAGGTTTTAGATGTGATGAAATTACTGGAACTTCGGCAGTCTTGTATAACGAAAACTAAAGATTCCAGGATGGTACAGTAGCGAGACAGACACCTTGATAAAGAAAATCTCTACCTCCGGACGGACGGTATGGGGCGAGATAGAGACCTTGTGTAACGAAAATCTCCACCTCCCTTCGCAGAAAAATTTATGATTCTTAGATTCTTATCGCTCCTTCCTCAAGGAAGTGTATTGCGTTTGTCATACCTAACCTTGGCCTTTTTCATTTTAAACGTATGGCATTTGGATTGTCAGATCATGAAACAATTACACGATTCTCCTAGATCTGGTCACTTGGGGCTGCATAAGTAATACCACCGTATTTTGCAAAACTACTATTGCCCTAAGTAAAGTGATGTTGCTGCGTATATTAGACGCTGGTGTGGTTTGCGCGCGTGGCAAACCAGAGCAAAAGGCTCCTATAGGTACTATGGGAGGTCATTCGCAAATTGCGACTCTTTGGGAGGTTATCTGTACCAAAATTGTTGTCCTCTTCCAAACCCTGCTCGAGGTTATACTTATATTTTTGTTGTTGCCAACTGTTTTACGAAGTTTATGTTAACGTTTCCCTTGCGCAATACTAAAGCCAAGCAGATTGTGAAACACATAGAGGAAGATGTCTTTCCTATGTTTGGTGTTCCAAGCTCAGTCATATGCGATAACGATGTTCAATTTTGTAATCACAAATTCGGCAACTTGATTAAGAAGTACGGTTGTAGGATCATTTTCACGTCAAACTACGATCCTCAGGCAAACGTATAAATCGAGTTCTGAACACTATTTTGGTATCCTACGTGAAAGATAATCACAAGGATTGGGATAAATTTCTGTCGACAGCAGCGTGCGCGATTGGTACAGTTAAACATGAGGTGTGACCCGTCACACTGTCCAATCTGTGACATTTACTCAGATTTTTCTAGTTACTCCAGGTGGTGCTCCTGATCCCTTATTTTTGTCCCTTAACCAACCTTCGCAGTTCAGGTGGTTTTGTAGCAATTGCTGACGGAGTGTTTTTAACTGCGTGGCGCTCAATTCACCATCTTACCGCTTGTTCTCGGAGCAAACTCTTTGGCACGATCAATTAAGTTCAGAGCAATCATTATTTTTTGTAGTCTTAGCTCTGTCTTCAGACTTTTTCCAACGACTGATCTTCCCAACTACATACATATTTTAACGTTTATTAGCCACAAATCGTACGCATACTACCAATCCTAAAAAGATTCCGTACAAAAACATCGGTGATCCGTTTCACCCCGTGTGATCCTTTTCACCCCGTTTGACGGTACCCAAGAACTGTAAGTCAATCCTTACCGCGATTAAACGACTAGATTTTAGGGCAAATCTGAGATTTGCCGTGGGTTGCATTTGTCAAAACCGATCCTCCACTCCAGTCCCCTCCGCTCTGGACCGTTTCGACAGGTTTTGGCAAACCCTTTACTCACAAAAAATTTCCCCCTAATCTGGTCCTATCCGGCAATAAAGTAGTAGAGGGGTGACCTCCCTCGATGTGCACTTGACGCTGATATTCGTGACTTTGTAATTAATTACACGCAATAATTCTAAACGATTATTATACTATTAAAAAAACCTATTATTTTAAATAATAATTAATAAACCCCCTTTTCCCCAAAATTAGTCGGGGGAGGTTGCAATTTCTCATACTCAATTGTCCTTATTATATTTAAATATAATTTTAATAAATTAAATAAAAATTAATTATAGAAATATAATAACAATAATAATAATAAGAAGAAGCCACGGCCTGGGACTTGTATGCTTCGATTGATAAGCCGAAATCACCGGTTCGATCCTGGGAAGAGTAAAAACTTTATTGTGACTGTCTTCCCTCGGCAGGCAATGGCAAACCACCGAGGTATCTGACTAGAAAACCCTTCTAATAGGTTGCTCTTAAGTAGAGCGAAGGAATTTGAGAGAGAATAATAATATTTAAATATAATGAGGGGTGTGGGTGCAATTGGATCTAATTTCTCGCGTTCAAATGTTCCTGTCCACCATTTAGGTCTTCTTTCAAACGACTTCTTATTTTTTGCGCATTTATTGATTAGATCCTATATTTTCTTATTTAGGGTGTTGACGATATCTTCTACATTATTAGTTTTTATTAGTATTTATTATTTTATTTAGTAGGATGACTTCTTCGATTTTCATAGCTCTTTCATTAGCTGGATTTCAAATAATGGAAGGTCTATTGGATCAGAGGGGGGGGGCATAGACGCTGATGAAGAAAATTGGCTTGTTATTGGGGAAGGAGATGGATGCTACCGTGATGTAGGTGGAAGAGATGTGTTTATGCAACATGAAGGTGGTCGCAGAATTTATTTTTTTATTTAGAATGATACAGGTTTTGAATTGGAGGTGGTTTAAGGATGCTGTTATAACTATATAACTTCTCGAATACATTCTCAATCTTCTTTCATTCGTCATAGCTTTTGCTAGGGTTGGATGAACAGTTCCGATCCAGTTTGTGCTAGGTCTGTTTTATGATTTATTCTTGTCTTCTTTCTTGTAATGGGAATGAATGACAAGGACAGGTTACCATAATGCTAACAAGGAAAAGCAACCACATAATGAGTCCTATGTAACTTATTTTCAGGATTTCAAGGCGAATGAAAAATTCCAACTGCGCCATAAAGTATTTTATGAAATTAAATGAAATAATTAATTTAAATCAGAATTCCCTTAATACTGTATTATTTAGGTTTAACGGATTAACGGTTAACGGAATTAACGGATAGTGTAAATGATATATGATAAATGATATTTAGACTTTAACACTCCGATGATAGAGCCATACCTAGGCCGGAGTTTCAAAGTACGAGAAGAGGAATAAATGGAAAAATTGGAAGAAGATTCGATGGAAGAGATATATAGAATGTTAAAAATATAGAAGTAACTCATCTCGGCAAGCAAGTACCAAGGACGTCCTGGCACATAGTTGAAAATAACAGAAAGTAGAAAAACGGTAAAAATTTAAATTTTTTTATTTTTACAAAACAATTACTTAATGTCACACAGCAGTGCAACACCTCTCAAAGTCCAATGTCTTGAATTATAATCGGTTTCAAAATCTATGGATCCCACGTATTTTTCATCAGTTCTTTGAGGTTTCCGATAAATCGGGCATTCGTACAATTTTGGATCCTTTCCGGCGGTTGTGTTAATCGCATAAATGTAGATAACTGGCATTGGTTCATACAAAACCTTTGGTTTACTTTCAATCAACTTTCCAAACCGTCTGTCGAGACTTGCGCCTTCTAAAAATAAACCATGAATATATACGCCTTCCGCTGGCCCTTCTTTCATATCTTCTTTGTTATATCGGGTTATTAAATTTTGAAGGACGACAGAATCCAAAGCCCAACCTTTATGAGCTCGAGTGACATCCTGGAAGAAATCATTGAAATCAAAGAACAAGTTTTTGTTGAACCTTACCTGTCTCATCGCTGTTAAAAATCCTTGAGGATTGAAAAAACCAGTCATCCAAAACACGTTAGGTTTTCCGTTATTACACCAAGCACGAAATTGGATATCCCGTTCCAACAATTCGGTGTACCAAAAACCTAACGTTGCTGATTCCCAAGAAACCTGATCATAAAAAAGCATTAAATTACAATTTATGTTTGCTCTAATTGTCACCTTTAGCCAACGTTCTGGAATTCTTGCATCAAACATCGAATCTAAAGCTTTTCGCAGGTTGTTGCTCATAACAATAGTTCCATCTATTGCCAACTTCAGGTCGCACAACGTTGTTTGCACCTAAAATAGTGTAAGTGCAAATAGTGTAAGTACCATGGTGCATTTTCAATTATCTAGAAAGTACCTCTTTAATAACTTTTTGAATCCTATCGATTTCTTGCCTCAAAAATATGTTCATTGGTAAAAGAGCGCCCATTTTTTGAAGAGATTCTTTTACCTCGAAGCTATTATACTGAGGAGGTAATTTTTCTAACATATCTTCAGCGAGACAGTAAACAATGCTTTCTCTGGTTTCACCACCACCACCGCCCCCTTCCTTTGGTTGTACATTTACAATTGTGTCTAAAATTCCTGAAAATATCTTTGTAATTATTGATCTTAATGGTACCCATACATTTTTACCTTTGATGGTGTTTATTTGGTACGTGATATCTGCATTTCCATGTAAACCAAACACTTCAGGTGTGTCGGATAAAGGTAACCCGTTAATGTAATCTACGTAACCTTGCAAATTTCTAGTTTGTGGTACTTTGTAACCTTTGTAGAATTCAAAACCGGGTCGCAGGAGAATGTCGCAAAACCACACTTGAGTAAAAGTTGTCAGTAGACGCTTGTCAAAATCATCAGTAACGCGACCGCCATACTGCACTTCTCCTAACATGTAACATACAGTTGGCCAAGATACTCCTTTTTTGGGATCCATATCATCCAAATGATTTTGTATAAACTGAACGCTGGCAGAAAAATCGGCTTGGTTAAATTCGTATGGTACATTCCAGCCCAATGGTCCAAATTTTCTTCGCTCCTGAACAACTGTGTGCAAAAATGCTACAGCATACAACAACGGAGGCCATTGCGATTGGGACGAATAATCCAAAAAATCCTGGGTGATGTTTTGGTAAGTACGTTTCATGCTGGCTCGAATTCCTTGAGGAGGTTCATTGGTAAATTTAATCGACATTTGAAGCAAACCAATGGGAAATTGCTCGTGAACTTCTGTAGTTAACCAAATCCTAAAATTTTCGTTGATAACTTCTTTATCTGCAACCATCGTCATTACTTCAGTAGCGAACGGTAACGAAAGGTGAACATTTTGAAGTAAAACCCAGCCACCATTTTGCATCGCTATTTCAATCATCTCTCTTGCCACGATTTCTTGCCCTTGTCCCATTGAAACAGCTTTCAAACCTACAAAATTGTAAAAGTAAGCAATTGAAATATTTGTCCAATTATGTATCTACCAATTTCTTTTAGTTTAGCGAGCGTGTGTATCTGAGGAGAAGGGTCCGATCCTATAGAAAGTATGCAAATGAGTGGTACTTGAGGTGCAGATTCATTCCAAGTTGCTTCCAAATCCAAAATAAGACCTTCCCCATACCGAGTACCCAACGAGTCTAAAAATAAACTTGGAAAAATTTCATATCAGCTGGTTTTTAAATTTACCCATTATATATCTTCGGGCCTGAGATAAAGTACGATCTGGACACCAAGACCGAACAAGCAATAATTTTCTAAAAACATCCAAAGATTTGTGATATCCACATGGTAAGTCTTCTTCTTCTGGTTTTTCCTTTTCGTACCAAATTTTCCAGTCCTTTTCGTTTTGTTCAATCTAGTAAAAAATAGCAAATTTAGGAAATACCATAACTAACTTAAAGTAGATAGCTAAAACCTTCTTTAGAATTTGTGAAAACGTTTCCAATTTTTGGACTTCGACCAAATTTAACCACGTGATGTCCAATATCCACCTGAACGGTTTTGGTGTTACAGCATTTAGATCCAAGGAAGCACCACCTTTTATGAAGCACATGAACTCGTCGTGAGTTATGACTTTATTATGCAGGTCCACTTTCATCGCCATCATTAACGTAAATAAAGCCTTATGTCGCTCATACAGACTTCTTTGAGTGAAAGCCCAAACTTCGTAAGTTAAGTATTGCAAAATAATATTTATCCGTTCTTCAGTATCGGGACTTTTGGTCGACTTGGTAATTGAGTTATCAAAAATACTTAAAAATTGTTTCAACGAATTTTGGTACATGACGTTCACGTTACTCATTTCGACAATCAAAAAGTATAAGATTGATCCTCTTGCAGCTACTGCTCGAAACTCTTCTCTAGCAATATTGATTTTTCTTTCGGTATGAACCGAGACGGAAAGCTTTTGAGTAACTTCTTCAGACGTCACTTTAGTAACTTCCAAAACACTAATTAATTCTTCGTCGTCAACCAAAGACCCTTCCGTAGAATTAAGACGACTTAGCAAGTTTGTTTCCAATTCTTTCATTCTGCATTGATTTTGCATGACGGATTCGAATAGCGTTACACGCTCTTCTTCCAGATCTGACTTTTCCATTAAAATTACTCTTCCTAGCAGTTGATCCTCGAGGCCTAAAATAAATATTTACTTTGTTGTTTTCAAAATTTTACTACTCACCTAACATGGTAACTGTAAAGTCGATTATTGAAGTTTTTGCGCTTACTTCTGGAGAATATGGAGGATTGGGGAGTTTAGTTGTGATGTACAGCATGAAACCTTTAAGAACGTCGCATTCCTTGTCTCCCACTATAACTTTTTCGATTGAACCAGACTTAATAAAATTTTTTTCCAGAACGTTGTCCAAAACTGGATCCATATCAACGTCGATATCTTCTATTAGAAGAGGTCTTCCTAAAATTGAAACTATTACCAAAAATAAATCGAAATTTTAGTTATTTACCAAGAGATAAGCAATCTTCCAAGTGGTTCCTGAAATATTTATGATCCAGTTTTGTAATTTGGAGGTTATTGTTCGCTTCTTTGTTTTTTATCCACATTTTTCCTTGAGTTTGTGGATCAATCAGTAATGGATACGATCTGGCTTTCGTCACAATCAAGGCATTTTGAACGGAGAGTTCATCGTTTGGTAGGCCTTGCAGAGTCCACTGAGACACGGTGGAACTTTCCACTAACATGTTAATGATATTAAGATTTTCTGTAAAAGGTATTTCGCGGTTTTCTAAAATTGTCATCCATGTTTTAACTAGGTTAGCTCGATATTCTTGATTGTATGGACCACAGTAGGACAAAAATCCTGTCGCTAAAAGCACGTCACCCACCAATCGGCCTAATTGTTCTTTGAATTCTTTACTTTGCTGCGTCCATCTCTCTTTTTCCCCTCCGAGGCCGTTGATTAAAGTAGTGGCGGTGTTCATTTTTCGTAAACATGCATTTGCGGCATCCGTGAGTTCTTGTTTTTCCATTACTGCTTTGTCGTATTGTTCCTTAACTTCTCGTAACGATTGTTCCCGTTCTTCCAGTTGACGTTCTGCGGAAGCCAGGTCATCCATTGCAACCTTTTGAAAAGCATTTTATTGTAATTATGAGGAATTATCGCCGAGTCTACCAAAAACATAATGGTAAAAAGAAATACCAAGAGTAAGAGAAATAATGTAGAACTGGATAAAACTGGGTTCAGACCAAGAGATTCAAATAGTTCCAAGCAATTCTAAGCGGTCTATACAAAAGCATTGGCTGAACTCTTAACAAAGGGATTCTGTTGATAATTGAAATGCTTTATGGGACAGTTGTTGATGATTTAATACTTGAATCGATAAATAAATCAATTTGTCACGAGTTTTCTGTAAAAACAAATATTTTGCAATCCATAAAATCGTTTCTATAAATAAAAACAAGTCAATTAATATGATTGATAAGAAATTAAGCTATTGAATTGTCTATCTCTTATTGACAATTTTTTAAGTGATATCATAATATATTATATGTAATTAAATTTTGCTCATACGCGGATACCGAAGATATGGAGCATTTAATTAAATCCCCAAGAAAAAGGTTAAAGGTTATTTTGAAGTTTTTTTTTGATCTGTCTAGACTGCATTCCAAAATAATTTACCTTCAATCTGGCTTCCTGTAAAGTTAAATTAGCTTTGAGGGGTAAAACTTCTTTGTTAACCCCGTGGAAAAATCCCATAGCTTTCGTCCAGGATAGTAATCCTGCAACATCGCCACATACTCGTTTGGCTGTATCCATATTATAGTCTTCCATTTCAAAGTAAGGCTGCAAAAACTCAATCATCTCGTCGTTTATCATATCTTTTGGATAATTTTGTAATTGCAGAAGAAAAGTTGTCGATGCCATCATCTGAAAAAAAGTGAAATTTTACTGGAAGACCTGAAAAGACTAACATGGGTCTTGAAATAGAAGTTTAGGTATTTTTGAAAATAAAATATAGAAATTGTAAAATATTTTTTTAGAAATTTATTTACAATAAAATCTATTTAATTGCATCATGAGTTTAAAATAAAATAAATTAATTTACAACATATCCGAGATAAAGCACTGCTTTAAAGAAATAATTATGATAAATAGTTGAATCGGTGTCAAAGTTGACGAACAAACATAATACTACGCTGAATGTAAATGAAATTGGGATCACTGAGACAATAATTGGCAGAAAGTGAATAGTAACGGTTTTTTATTGTATGTTGTACAAAAAGGTAAGCAATAATTTATTTATTACGTTTTAAGCGGCAAGGTAATGTATCTAAACTACTCCTTAAAATCTGAAAATTTTGATTTTCTGAATTATTTCTCCTAAAGTTATAAATATTCAATCATTTTCGCCATATCCGGCTAAATCATTATTTTATAATATTCCTTATAAATTAATATTTAACTTGGTTTTTTGAAGGCAATCTATGAAATATTGAAAAAGAACAATCTTTCATTTTAGTATTTTAGAATAACCAAAATATACATTAACATTTTTGAAAACTAAAATTAAAAAGAAATAAATTCACAAATAAAATACACTATAGTTTTGCTTAATTGGCTAAACTCGTAGTAGGTATAAATTTGAAAAAGACGTATGGCGCAAACAAAATTTTTTTTTACTTTATTATTTTTTTTTATTTTTAACATTTTTTTTTAAATTTTGTTTAAAAAAAATTTTTAAATTGTTTTAAATGCTTTCTAATTTTTTTGCAAAAATAGGCTAGTTATGTGGATGGCCGCTTTAGATTTTTTATTTTAATTTTAATATCCTTCTTGCGTTCTGCAGTCTTAACATTTATCTTTATATGGTGATCTTTAACCTAGTCGAATTTTTTATATAACAGCTGGTTTGTAGTTTTTTTCCAATCAGAAGTTATGTTTATCAGTGACGGCAATAATGTCCCCACAGACCACGCGGTGTGGGCCCCTATACATGAATCTATTTGGAGATTAATTTTTTTTAATCAAATATTACATTATATATTTGACAAATTTTAACTTATCGAATGTTGCCTCCTTTACAACAATAATAATAATTATGTTGCGTATTTTAAAAATTAGGTTGACTACTCCCAATAATAATTATGTAACTAACTGTAGGTAAATCAATGCCAGTAATTTTCAGGATATTAAAAATGAAATTCCTTTTAATGAATTTTATTAAAAAAATATTAATTTATAATATTTATACTTTCAAAAACCTTCGATTTTCAAAAATTTTGACCGATTCAGAGTTTAAACTTACATAAAAATTTTTATTTTTTTCTTGAAATTTTTAAATCGGCTTACAGTTTGCCCATGGCAACCCACCTTTTTACTTATGTAGTTTTGCGATTTGTGTTCGTCGCGCAAAACTAAAATAGTTTTTTTCTGTAATTCTTAAATTTTTAATTAAATTAATTAAATTTATAAAATAAAAATAATTAATTAAATAATTAATTTAACTAATTTTTAAAAAACTGAACACTCGAAGGACACTAGGTAACAACTGAATTCCCTAAAATCTACATCTGCTTTTGCAAAAAATCCCAACCCCTAAAATTATTACCTGTACCTCCAGGCGCGGATCCAAGGGGGGAGGCTTTGGGGGCAGATCCCCCCCATGACCATGATCATTTTTTAAATAAAGTTAAGAAAACAGCTGGAAGATGAGCCAAAGTTTTTCTTTTCTAGAGAAAACTGTTTTATTAAGAAAATTTGCATGATGAAACCTACCCATACACAAAATTGAATGTACACTTCTATGCTAGCAATGTAAATTGTGCCTTTTGAAGACATGTTTTCTCATATAAAAATCGCTTCTACAACAAAACTTATTAAACATTTTTTATTTTTTATTTCATTCTCTTAATTTTTGTTTATTTATATTTTTCTATTTCGAATCACCGTTTTCGAGATACAGTGACTTAAAAGAATCTCTAAAAATTTTAATAAAATACCCATAATAGTAATATAGTAAGGATTTCAGGCTGATTGGATAGTCAAAAACAAACAACGATTTGCTGTGTCGACGTTTCGAAGTCTTTATTACTTCATCATCAGGACTAAAATGGAAAAACAATATCCCACCGATATGAATATGAGTCCTCGGTGGGATATTGTTTTTCCATTTTAGTCCTGATGATGAAGTAATAAAGACTTCGAAACGTCGACACAGCAAATCGTTGTTTGTTTTTGACTATCCAATCAGCCTGAAATCCTTCCTATATTAGTAATTGTTGGATGAGAATTGTTTTTGCTTTTTATGAAAAAACATGTCTTCAAAAGGCACAATTTATATTACTAGCATAGGAGTGTACGTTCAATTTTGTGTATGGGTGTATATCTTTCGGAGAAAATATTTGTATCGTGATTTTCTATTTTTTAACTATTTATTAGAATGCTTGGCCTTAAACAATTGAAAAATTTTTGTCTGTGGCGCTATAGGCCCAGACCCCCCATTGGATTTCAGTTAAGCCCCCCCCCCCCACAGATACATTCTAGATATTCTTTGAAAATTAACCATGCGCTTTTCATATGACCGTCATGAAGGGATTGTGGTCGCGGAGTTTTGTCCTAGATGAAGAATAGTCGTGCATAGAATTTCCGGACATCGTCATTTCCGCGATTCCAGTTCTACACTGTCATTTCGGCGATTCTGAATCGGCGACCCAATATTCGGCTATGCCAGTTTCGGCGATTCCAATTCGGCACCGGCATTTCGGCGATTCTCATTCGGCGACATAAAATTCGACTACGTCGATTTGGCGACGGGAGGTATACTTTTAGTTTATTCAATTTATTCTTCTAAATCTAAAATCGTAATGTAGTACAAACAACCTTAGTATGGACGCTTATGGCTTTTTTCGAACTTGTACTTAAAACCCATCGTTAAAAGTTGATTATTTCCCTACCTTCTTAAGTAAATCCCTTCTTTTGTTATTTGCTCATTTCAATAATACTTATTGTATTAATCTTTCCTTGGTTTTCCTCATTTCAATACAATTCAGTTGGTTTAAATTTCAACATTTAAATAAATTTCCCTTCGCCGAATCGACGTAACGTCGATTAAAATTTTTTTAATTGCTTAAATAGTATGTATAATTATGATACCTGTGTACATCACAGGTGTATACATCACTGTGTATGTGCCTAAATAAATATTTGATTTAAAAATAAAAAATAAATTTTTTTAATATTTTTAATAAATTTTAACACTTAAATAAATTTTTCGTTGCCTAATCGACGTAGTCGAATTTTCTGTCGCCGAATGAGAATTGTCGAAATGCCGGTGCCGATTTGGAATCGCCGAAAGTAGCATAGCCGAATTTCGGGTAGCCGAATTGAACGTCGCGTCGCCGAATATACGTTGCCGAATTGCTTTCGCCGAAACGACGTGTACCGAGAATTTCGTATGGAATAATATAGAATTTTTGTAAATATTTATATTTTTGTAAAGAAAATTTTTTTAAATTTTAATTTGTAATTTTATTACCGCATTTAGTTGACTTTACGCTAACAAGCAGAGACAACCAGGCCTTTTGCCAAAGAATGGTCGACTGAGCGGACGGAGAATTTGAGAATTTGGTATAATTTCGAACAAACATAATTATTTTGGATTAATTAAATTTGAAAGCACTGATTTAAAAATTTGAAGATGATAAAAGCGATAGTGAATTTTTATTAAAAATTGATATAATAATTTGAATAAAATTTTAATAATAAAAATCGGCAATATTTAAACTTAAAAATTAAAGACACAAAAAATGAAAGTTTGATACTCTGATAACATTATATGGGTTGTAGTTTTTATTTTATTACTTTATTAAATAGTATTTTTATTTTAAAAGGGGTCATGAAACCTAAGTACGAAGTTGATTCAACTTTATATCAACCGTTCGGAAGACATTCCTTTGGCAATTGACGGGAGTTTTGCTCATCTGAAATCAAAAAAATCAAAATTTTGGGCACCCTATTGATTTTTCGAAGAAATAAATGAAATGAATCAAAAATTAGATAAAATTTCCTACCAAATGACGTTTTGGTTCATTTCCCAGGATGAAAATTAACGCCGCAGGCGCCATTCGCGTTCTTGCCGGTTTTTGGAAAAATTCAAATTTTTTTTTTATTTTGAAAATATTCAAATTCCATACCGACCAGAGGTTATTATTTCTACCCGTTGCCGTCGGCATGAAAACCTCTATTTCACTCGAGAAATCATAAAATTTGAATTTTTTGAAAAACATACTATAAACCAGCAAAAACGCGAATGGCGCCTGCGACTTTAATTTTAGTCCTAGTCCAAGCTAGACCCCCTTTTTTCGACGTGGTTACTGGACTATGAGTAAAACCTCTGCAAGCATGGAATGCGTCAGTTGCCTCATGTGTGTCTTCCGAAAAGTGTCAAGTCGATTCAACTCTAAATTTTTCTGTGAAAAAACTCTGAAGGACTATTGAAATATTCATAAAGGTGTGATAAAAATTCAAAATAATGTGTTTCTAACAAACAATCCCAAAAACAGCGATAAATGATAGCTGTAACATAGAATGCCCCCTTAAATGAATTTACTTTTATTTTAAAGTTGGCCGCTAAAAATTGATGTATATCATACATATTAGTGACTATACAATAATTTATTGAAGTGATTAATTTCTAAATGGTGGCTGTACAGCGTTCTTGCGATGACATCTCCAGGATTCACGACCGGACAAACAGCTTCTGTCATTTTTGAATTATAATAAGTCACTGATTTTTTATCGATTATATATAACACAACACAGGCCCGTAGCCTGGATTTTATTTCGGGGGGGGGCACTGGTAAAAATAAAATGAAATTTTCGGGGGTTCCCCTTGCGACAATTTTTCCACTTTAAAATATATCTATATTTACCTATTTTATTTTTGAAATTCAATTTTGCTTTCAAAATTTTTTTTCTTTTATTTTTACGAAAAAATGCATGGGCTCATCATAATTAAAAAATGACAACATACGGCCGTAGATTCAGCAAAGACGCTGCACAGCCGCTATTTTGAAATAAATCACTTCAAAAAATTTATTATATTTATTATATATATTTATTTATGATACACACCCTTTTTTGAAATTTCGATTTATTTAGTAATTTTTCTGGAAAAAATCCTAAAAAAAAGCTATTCTTTCAATAGGTATAAGTGCAAATTTCCAAATAGTAAAAATTTCCAACAAGAAAAATTTCAATTTTTAATAATTTTCCTCGGTTAACTTTAAAATAAAAAAAAACATTTTAAGGGGGTCATCCTATGTGACGGCTATCTGTTTTCGCTATTTTTTGCAAAAACGCTACACAGCCGCCATTTTGAAATTAATCGCTAAAAAAGTTATTGTATTCAGTCACTGATATGTATAATAAATACCCTGTTTCGTAACCTCGATTTATTTTGTAGTTTTTCTGAAAAAAAATCTCAAGAAAAGCCTATTTTTTCGACTTCTAGGTGGTCTAACCCCTTAAGGTAACTTATCCCTGGTGAAATACAACAAATCCAAAGTCTTAAAAAATCTTCCAATCTTAAATTTTTTAGTAATTTCAACTGACCAATTAAAATCAACAGATCTATTTTAGCTCCGCCTTAAAATAAAACTTTGGATTTTCATTGGTTAGATTAGTTAAAATTTTAAAGGTGATTTTTCCGGAATTTACACATTAATTAGGCGAGGAAAACTCATCTTTCGTATAATTAATACAACTTTTGTTTTAGGAAAAACCATGAAACTTACACTACCAATTGGAATTTTATTTGCTACGCTTATTATAGCAGTATCTGGATTATCGCCAAACTGCAAATGGATAGAGAACGGACCGTGTAAGAAATTGCAATGCATAAACCAAAATAAGGATTCCAATTTTACATTCAAATTAGAAAAAGATATCGGGTCTCAGTTTAAAAACCAGAATTCGTGTTTCTCGTTGGAAATTGTGGGATCAAATGACGATGTCATTAAAGAAATCCATATCGACAACCAACACAAATATAAAGAAATTCGAGTAAATAACGGTTTCACCAAAACAGTCGAAGGTAATAGTTTCAAACAGTTTCCCAATTTGGATCGTTTGCACTTGGAAAATAATAAGATACAAAGAGTAAGATTGAGTCAAGGAGTAAACAATGTAAACGAATTGTATCTAACCAACAATAATTTAACAACATTGCAAGTTAGCGATTTACCCGCAACGGATCGTCTTCGTATCTTGGACGTTAGTCACAACAAATTGACCTCTGTCGATAAATTGACCTGCAATTACATAAATTTGGAAAAATTCATAGCTAGCAACAACAAAATTACCGATTTAGGACACTGCTTCCAATTCAATAAAAAATTGAGACTTTTAGATTTGTCATACAATAACTTGAAAGAAGTTGATGGAAATTTGTTGTTAGGACTTAAAAAACTAGAAACTCTAACTTTAAACAACAATGAAATTAAATCTATTAATAATGGGTTGAATTTGCCAAATTTGCGATCGTTATATTTGCAAGATAATAAATTGAATGCTATAAATGCGATGACCTTTACTAATTTGAAAGACTTGCGAATTTTGTCGTTAGATAACAACAACCTTGACAACATTCTTCCTGGAACCTTCCAAAATTTAAGAAATGTGAGGCATTTGAACCTTCAAGGAAATACTTTACGAATTTTATATGCCGATATGTTCAGCGGTTTGAGAAATTTGGAAAACTTAAATTTGCAAAATTTGAAAATTGAAGAAATTCGCGATGGCGCGTTTAGAGGTTTGAGCGAATTGAGATATTTGAATTTAAATGATAACGCAATTTCTAGAATCGATCAAAACGCATTTGCCGGTTTAAACCGATTACGGATTTTAAAAATTCAATACCCCAATTTTTCAAAAAATGTAAACATCTTTAACGGCTTCAAAAATTTGAAACAGCTTCAATTACAACGTGGAAGTAGCGGAACCCATTTAGTTTCAAACGGGTTTAAGGGATTGCCAAGTTTGGATAATTTAGATTTATCAAATTTAAATTTGGAATCGATTGGAAGCGAAGCTTTTATTGGCTTGCCACAAATGCTGTTTTTAAATTTAGCAAACAATGACTTAGGAACTATCGAAAACGATTCCTTTGTTGGAATTCCAAATTTGAACACTTTGGATTTGAGCCAAAACAAAATCACCGAAATTGAACCAAAATCGTTTAGTGAATTGAATCAAGTTCAGTTGTTCTACATTGGCAAAAATGAATTAACCGTTATAAAAGAGAACACTTTTGAGGGATTGAAGTTAATTAAGGATTTGGATTTATCGTTCCAAAATATAACCGCAATTGAAGTCGGAGGTTTCAACGATTTGGACAAATTGGAAAATTTACTATTGAACAACAATCTCCTGTATGAAATCAAAGTAGGAGTTTTCAATCTAACCCAACTTGTAAAATTGGACTTAAGCTACAATAAGATATTCCGAATTCGATCCAAAGTTTTTGCCAACCTTCCTAACTTACAGATTTTGAATCTGAATAATAATCAAATTCAATTTGTGGAAGACAATTCATTTTTAGGTTTGAATCGACTTTATTCGTTAAATCTAAATGAAAATTTCCTAAATGTTTTGATTAATAACACATTTTTGGGATTATCAGCTCTTGAGTTTCTAAACCTGACAGATTTGCACATTCACGAAATCAATCCAGGATCTTTTAATGGTCTCGATTCGCTTCGATCGTTGGACTTACATTTGAATCCGATTAATTTCTTAAAACATCAATCTTTTATTGGGATGCCATCCCTAATTGAAATAAATTTGAACGAAGGAATTATTGTGCTTGATGATAACGTTTTCAGTGAGCTTGAAAACATCGTAACTTTAACCATTAGAGAAGGAAGTCTAATCCATCTGAATACTGACGTATTTAACGGATTGACAAATTTGAAAAAGTTGTCGTTTGAAAATACTCAGATTGGTGCAATTGTTGGTAATGCCTTCCAAGGTTTATCCAATCTAGAAGAAATCTCTTTTGTGAACAGCACCATTGAAGTGATAAAATCGAATGCATTTTCTAATGTGGGAAAACTGAAGTCAATTAAATCTGATTCATGTGATGAAGAAAATTTAGTTGATGGATACTATGGTTTCTGCAACATGTCAATAACACGAATTGAAAGTGGTGCTTTTAGTGACTTATTTGACCAAGAGGACGATGGTACCAAAAATTGGAGTTTGGATTTGTCCAACAACAAATTATCCATCATTTTAACAGATAATTTTGTTGGATTGGAACGTATTGGAGCTTTAGACTTGAGCAACAATAATATTTTTGCAATACAAAGCAATGCTTTCTCGACGCTTACCAACCTGAAAACTTTGAAACTCAATGATAATCAAATCACCAATTTATCTAATGATATTTTCCAAGGTTTAAAACAATTGGTCGATTTGGATTTAGGTTCCAATAAAGTAAATTCGTTATATTCGTATCCATTTAACAACTTGATTAGTTTAAATTACTTAAATTTAACAACCAACGAAGTTGAAGAAGTGCCAAATGATGTATTTGTTAGTCAAACTCTCAAAAGTTTGGACATCAGTAACAATAGCATTTCAAAAGTATTTGATTTATCATTTTCCAACCAAGGAATATTGAAAACATTAAATCTTTCTCGCAATAACATTACCTACTTGAATATTACCATATTCAAACCATTACCATCTTTGGAAACCTTAAAACTCAATTCCAACAATTTGACAACTTTAAGCAGCTACTTGGTCGAAGTCGTGCCAAACCTGTCCAAAATTGACGTAAATGACAACCAAATCCCGTGTGAAGATCTGAAGGAAACTTTGGAAGGTTTGAAAGCTAAAAATATTGATTACGTTTCAAATCCGACTGAGAGTGAGAATCAATACGATGGAGTATCGTGCGTAGTTCCTGAGGGTAAAGGCGTAACTCCTTGCGATTGGGTAGAAAAAACCGAAACCCGTTTGGAAGACTTTGTTAAGAAAGTGAACGAAATCATGCAAAATCTCAGTAACGACACGGCAGCTTCAAAATTCAAGCATTTGGAAAATTTCAAAACCAGAATTCAAACTCAACTTCAAAAGTTAAATATTACCGATAAGCCCAAAAAGTATATTGTTCAGGCTTACGATGACCATACGGAGAGTGCTGCTCCAAATCTAAGCATTTTTCAATCTTTACTGATAGCCGTAAGTGTTCTCATTATTTTGGGGCAAATAGTGTACGTCGTGAAACGAGTCAGTAGAAACAGATCGGTTTGTGGAATGAGACGAAGCAATTCTGAAATCGAACTATTGGGTGGACACAATATCAGGCAATAAGGAGTGGTTCTATCTGCTTAGTATCTAAGAAGTACTTTTTCAATTTTATTGTTACTTTTAATTGATTTAGATTAAGAATACTGTTATTGCTTATTATAAACATACTATAAAGTTTCTGTACCACTTAATAAATAAAATTAATCATTCTTTTCTGTTTACTTTATTTTGGTTTTTTATATATTTTTGTCATAATTAACATTTTTGATATATTATTACAGCAGATCTCACTTTCGTAACTTATTAAGAATAGAAAAACTAATTAAGACAAAAAAGAACTACAACTGATGAAAGGTGCTGAACTAGTAAAACAAGAAAATATTAAAGGAAACACTATATAAAAAAGAAAATTGGATACACAAATCTCGATGAACAACTTAGATGGACATTCAGAGAATTCCAAAGAATTTTCAAAAAATTCTAGGAATTTCCAAAACATTTCAGCGATATCTAAAGAATTCTAGTGAATTCCAAGAACTTCCAGTGATTTTGAAATAAATTCTCAATTTTTATTAAATTTTTTATTAAACTAAATTCTCAATTTAAAAAAGCAGTAGAAAACTAATGAGAAATTCTAAAATAGAAAAAAAGAAGAAAAAAGAGAATGATAAATTATTATTGAAAGATCTAATGAGCAATACCAAGTAATAATATAGAAGAACGTACAGTCACTAGATAGATACAGTATCGCAACGTCCGGCCATTTTGGGGGACCTAATTTATCCGGGAAATTATTACAAAATTGTAACTGGGGTTATAATTTTTCAATAATTTCAAGTTAAAACAACACATTTCGTCTTATGTAGGTATGTGTTTTCCTGCATGTTTTCGTTTATTTTTCTATTAAATTTTAATAATATTAGGAAATTCTGACAAGCCGCACACCAATTACTTATAATGACACCATTAATGAAAATAACACCTTCATACATATTTATGTAGCGTGATTATATATAAACAAAGCATTTGATAGTGAATTGACTATTTATTAAATAATAACATCATAAATAAGGTAATGTAACCGTAAAAATTACAACAAATATCGTTTGACATTTCCGAATGACGCCATTTTGGGAACCAAATTAACGTTCTCTCTCTAACTCATTGGCCTATAGGGTTGCGGTACTATTTCTATCTAGTGACTGTAGAAGAACGAAAGAAGTAGCGCCACCTGTTAGTAGATTTTTAAACAATAAGTAATGTAGCGCCATCTGTTGATGTTTTATTAAATTTCAAAAATAGTTCTAATTGGAAAAACGGTTTTTCGCGATTTTTCATGTTAATATTTGAGTTATTGAAAAAATATTTTACAACATAAAACAATCGCAGAACAACGTAAAACAACCTTCAAAAATTATTTTTATAAAAAGTGCGGGGCTAAGTTCACACACGTTAAAATTTCTAGGTTACTTAAATGCCAAAGTCAATGTTTACATTTATTAATTTTTAAATTACGGCCCAAAAATTCTTATTTGAAGTGATGGATATCACAAAATTAGTAAATTTGAATAAACAAATGTCATATTTCTAGTTTACTATTTACTTTACAGCGCAAGGTTTATAAAAAAATTGGCTATGTAAACATTGCATAACTTTCCCCATTAAATTTGGGTATAAAAATTATCTTTCAACCTCCTCTTTTCGGGAACCATTCAACGAGAAAGACAGCGAGGAAGCTAAAGTTCGCATCAAAAAGTCGAAAAGTTGAAAAATTTGAAAACCTGTTAAATTAAAAGTGCAGATTTACTTCTTTGCACACATAATTGGAGAGTAAATTTTCGTTCGCCATCTTCTTGCAATGTACCGTTCAACGTGGAAGACCTCAATGAAGCGACAGGTCGCATCTATGGGGCTCAAAAATAGCGCTACGCGGGACACGGAGCGTAAAACCCTAAAACATGTCAAAATTTCATAAACGTCAAACTTGAATTAATTTGCAATAATTTGGATATAATAAATGGTGGTCCAAAAGTAATTGACACTTGAACTTTTTTTATTTTCTTTATCATTTCCGCAATTTGCAACAAATTTTCACCATTTTCAGCTGGCCTCTAAGTTTAACTATGATGTACATTTATGCCAAATTTTTTGACATTTGGTTGCGTAGTTTAACCTGTGCAATTGATACTATTTCATTTCATGATCTCGTAACCACATACAGACAGACATACAGACAGACAGACAGACAGACATACAGACAGACATACAGACGAACATCCAACTAAAATTCATCAAAAACTTATCAGGACATGATAAGGAACATTTTAATGCAAAAATTTCGATTTTTGATTTTTGAGTGGATTACAATACTTTCCCTTATACATACGTATATGTATGGGGAAAGTAAAAAATTGGCTATGTAAACATTGCATAACTTTCCCCATTAAATTTGGGTATAAAAATTATCTTTCAACCTCCTCTTTTCGGGAACCATTCAACGAGAAAGACAGCGAGAAAGCTAAAGTTCGCATCAAAAAGTCGAAAAGTTGAAAAATTTGAAAACCTGTTAAATTAAAAGTGCAGATTTACTTCTTTGCACACATAATTGGAGAGTAAATTTTCGTTTGCCATCTTCTTGCAATGTACCGATCAACGTGGAAGACCTCAATAAAGCGACAGGTCGCATCTGCGGGGCTCAAAAATCGCGCTACGCGGGACACGGAGCGTAAAACCCTAAAACATGTCAAAATTTCATAAACGTCAAACTTGAATTAATTTCCAATAATTTGGATATAACAAATGGTGGTCCAAAAGTAATTGACACTTGAAATTTTTTTATTTTCTTTATCATTTCCGCAATTTTCAACAAATTTTCACCATTTTCAGCTGGCCTCTAAGTTTAACTATGATGTACATTTATGCCAAATTTTTTGACATTTGGTTGCGTGGTTTAACCTGTGCAATTGATACTATTTCATTTCATGATCTCGTAACCACATACAGACAGACATACAGACAGACATACAGACAGACATACAGACGAACATCCAACTAAAATTCATCAAAAACTTATCAGGACATGATAAGGAACATTTTAATGCAAAAATTTCGATTTTTGATTTTTGAGTGGATTACAATACTTTCCCTTATACATACGTATATGTGTGGGGAAAGTAAAAAGTTGTTGATAAGGAAAACTATAACTTTCGTTGAGTTTGGAGAATCAGATTATATTTATTTAAAAAAATTAGTTTCTTCTATTCAGTGCTGAATAATACTCTTCTGAGATTCAAACCGAATACCTTAACATTAGCAGTTACTGATCCCCATAATTAGCTAATAATGACCGTCGCCGTCGGAATTATGGACACCACCACCGTGAGGGGAAAGGTGAAGAGGTACCTCTTCTTGGAAAACAACCAAAAAATTATATTTTATTAGAGGCGGACTCGTAGGCCTACTGAAGGGAGCCCTCCCACCTCCCCAATTTCTTCGGTAATAAATTCTGGCTTAAATGTAGTTACCATGGATCATGGGTTGTGATCTCTCTTGTAAGCTAACTTCCCCCTCGTACTTCATACGCACCTCTTAAACAATTTGTAGTGTTGTATCTGCCTTACTGCTTGCAGATTGAAGTGATATTTTCCAAGCTACCGAATTTTCCAAATCCAAATTTACAAGAAACATAAATTTAAAATATTTCCAAATTATAATTCAAATTAAACTTTCCAAATAAATTCTCGACTCAATTAATAAATGCCGATGATAATCGCAGGTATGCGTACGGTTAATGACGTAAATTGGGTGTCACATGACATGCCCATTTACGCTGGCCATTAACGTTATTGGCATTTACGTCTTTGGCCGGTCAATGGTCAATGACGCTAATGGCCAAAATGGATTGGACAATGATGATATTATAGAATAAATACTATAAAGAATAGCATTTTAGGGTAGATCCGTGATTCGTCGTGGTTGCATCAGTCAAAACGGCCCAGAAGAAAAATTAATTTAATTAATAAACTTATTTTACGGTGGATCCGTGATTTTCCGTAGTTGGGCCAGCCAAAACAGCCCGGAGCTCTCTAAAAATCTCCCCAAGAAAAAGATGATGTAAAAAACCACATATAAAATTTTAAATGTCAACATCGCCCAAAATTCATGGTTATTGACGTCAATAACCGGTCAATGACATTAATTTTTTTTTATATAATAATTTAATTGTAACAAGTAACTGTAACAAATAAATGTATTAAAATCAAATTTTTAATATAAAATTCAAAATCTATACTAAATTTAAAACCGCAGTAATAATTTTAAAAGTTCGCACTTCTCCTTACCTAAATGGTACCTACTTAATTATTTTTAAGTGAAAGTTTTGTTAAGCTTTCCATAAACTTAGCAACACCGCATTTGTTTAATAACTTTGTGTGATATTTTATGAATAATAGGCTGGTGCCTATAATTTTTGTAAAAAAGAAAAAATAACAGGCAAGGACCAGGTGGAAAATGTTGCTGAGGTTCAAACTTTAAGAAAAAAAACTTTTTCACCACGAAAACACTAGAAGTTATGAAATGGGCGATGCAGTTGGGGAACCTACGTCAATTCATCGCGGACAATTCATCGCGCGACAATTTATTGCGGACAATTCATCGTGCGGCAATTCCTCGCGTGCGATAATTCATCGCGTGCAACAATTATCGCAACTAAATTTAATTAAAATAAAAACAAAAACAACAAAATTTTGATATTACAAAATTAATTAAAATTGAAACAACACATATTTTTATAATTGTAGTTGGAAATTATGAGCTATACTGTAAGATATCTAAATGTTACGGTCAATGATGACAATTCGGTCATTAACGTTAATGGCCGGACAATAACGTCAATGCCCAGCTTAGTTGGGCATTGACGTCATTGTCCGGGCAATGACGTCAATGCCCAATACAGGGTGGGCAATGATGAAATTATTATTCTATAGATTCCATCGAAAGTAATAGATTAAATGTGCCTTTGCGATTAATACTAGTTATTAAGGAATACCGAAAAGTTAATTTTCTTAGAAAATATTAGTAATACGACCAAAGAAAATGAGATTACTCTAAGAGTAATGATGAGTAATGATGAGCAGCAGCTGAAAGCAGTGTTTTAGGAATCCAAGGTACAAGCGTTGTCGTTGCAAGGGTGGATGCAAAAATAACAAATGTGCGTGTCGTGCCAGCAAATAAATTTGCAATTCTAAGTACCATGGGTCACTCCCGTGCCAGAATGAAAATGATTAATTTAAAAATTTTTATTTCATTATTTTTTAATTTTTATTTTATTATTTTTTAATTTTTATTTCATTATTTTTTTATTTTTATAATTTTTGTTAAGAAATGATTAAATTATACTATTATAATACAACGAATACAACATAATGTACATAAAGATCACTTGCCAGTTGGCTGTCAAATTTTAATTGCCATTTTTCTGTTCTTTATGGTAGTTACTCTAAACTATCATCATTGTCCAAATCATTTTGGCCATTAACGTCATTGACCGGCCAAAGACGTAAATATTGCAATCAAATGAAAATATTTACATCATTGCCCACCGTTAACGGGCGTTGACGTCAATGGCCGGTCAATGACGTTAATGGCCAGCGTAAATGGGCATTGACGTCATTGCCCGGCCATTGACGTCATTGACCGTAACATATATACGTATTATATCTATTATTCTATAAGATAGAACAATTTGTGGCTGGAAATGAAATTCTACAAAAAAGAGTGTACAGAGACTGCCAGAAGAATGAAAGCAATGTAAGATTACGCTAACAGACCTATTTTAGATTTTTTCGCGGTATAGCTCATAATTTCCAACTACAATTATTATGAATTCTGTTCTTCACTCACGTCCATATTCATATAATTAATAAATACACCTATAATGGGGATTTTGGACTCTGTAAATAATTTTTATATTATTATAAAATTATGTGTTGTTTTTAATTTAATTAATTTTGTAATATCAAATTTTTCTTTATTTATTTCAATTTATTGTATTTAACGCGATTTAATGCGACGAATTGTTGCACGCGATGAATTGTCGAACGCGATAAATTGTCGCGGCGATGAATTGTCGCACAATTAATTGTCCGCGATGAATTGTCGCGCGATGAATTATCCGCGACGAGTAACCGCAGTTTAGAGGTTGAAAACGGGTTTTTGCGATTTTCGGCGAAACGTATCCTCCTAGTGGAAAACGTCCAATACAAAAGTTGTAGATAATCAAAAAATCTAAAACTTTTGTATTTAACATTTTGTGACATAACATCAAGTTAAGCGTCAAAATGACGAAAACTCGATTTTCCGTATTTAATTTTTCTCACGCGTATAATATATGATTTAATTTATATGAAAATTTGTAAAAGTATGTCTTTTTGGTGTTGAATAAGCATTATCATAATTATTTGAAAAAATCTTATATTGAACATGCAATGAAATGTTGATTTGTTCAACTTATGTATTTTCAAAAACTCGGAAGCTAAGTCGGAAGATGCGCGCTAGGAAATTCACACGTGTTGAACAATATGTTTGTTATATTTCATTGCTTGGTATGCTAGTTGAAGAAATATCTTAATGTTCTTATAAATATAATTTCCTTGCAACAAAGTAATAATACTATCAACTTTTCAAGATAATGAAAATGTTCGGACGCTGCTATAAGTGATAGGGCCGGAAATATATCAGCAAAGATAAGCAATAAAATTTACATAATAAATAGTGGAAATGGAATTTCATAGTTAGAAGTAATTTAATAATTGTTATTGTTAATAATTTTTCTATTCTCGTTAACTGTTAAATAAATTATTACCTCAAACTACTAGTACTGCCTAGTAATTTAAGTAAATGAATAGTTTTCAAGAAAGCTTACCTATTGAATTTTTATGTGTCAAGTTTTTTAATACAAATTGTAAGTAGAAATCCTTTTATTATTGAAATAAAATTTATTGTTTTTAAATTTTACTATAGTAAAACAAATTTGTGTATTGGCATATAAATAAAAAATATTGGTTTTTCTTGTTTCAAAATTATAGAAAACAATTTTGTTATGCTCAAATTAGTAGCAACTATTTTGATCCGAAAAATGAAAATAAATACTTAACAATTATTAAATTTTTATCTTTTAAAAATGCCCCCCCTTGATAGGAAACATGACTACCCCTGATAATCAGTGCTATCCACGATAAGTTCATTAGTAAACAATTTTGTTAATTTGATTTTAAGTGATATTTGTCATTATGGTGTTGTGAAAGTTCTGAAATAATATTATTTTTGAAAGGGGTGAGTTTTAGATGTTAAAATGTAATTCAGTTTTCTGTGTTTAATAATTTAAATAAACAGCCAATGCAAAGACAGTTTAAAAACAAATTTAAAAAAAAAATAGCTAAAAATTTGAACGATTTTCCTCTAGAGTTCAAAGTTTTAAATTTATTATACTTTGCAGAAATTATAAATGTAATTGTATCTCAAAAATTTAAATGTACTTACATACACATAAAAATAGCTTACAACAATACTTTATTAGACATTTTTCGTTGTAAATTTTATTACCTTTATTTTTGCAACTAAAATTTGAAATTTATTACATTTACTAAGAGGATTTTTGTACCTAGTTCTTGACTTTTTTTTATTTTTTTAAATTTTTTGGTAACCTACCAACTATGTATTTAATTTCTTTTAAATATTTTCTTATACAAATGGACTTCCTAATAAATTTTCTTGCTAATTATGCCAGTTTCTGTTGTTTTAATCGTTTCAATAAATATTGCAATAATTTTTGCTAAAAATGGAAAATATCGATGTTATACCTAATGACTAATAGAATAGAGTAATTTGCTTATTCAATAAATTTATTCCATATTAATTTCTCTACTCTACAGCAGGAGTGGCCAACTTCATTACATTTTTTGCTTTTTTTTGCTATCTATACTTATTAAAATCTATAATATTCCAATATAGCAGTTCCAATATAATATTAATATTATATTGACATATAAATAATACTCAAATAGTATTATTACTGTAAAAGTAGAAAAAAAAAGAGAAAAGAACATATTATCGTCAGTGCCCTGACAATACCTGCTATCTGCAAAAATAAGTGGTGAAAAGTGGTTGATAAAATTCCGAACAAAATCATGTAACTAACTAAATTTCACATAATGTCACTTAGGAGGTATTGTCAGAACACTGACGATATTTTTTTAGTTTTATTACGATGAGCAGTGCCGTATTATCGTAAAAGCCCATGAAGCCTAAGCTTGTGGCGCAAAATTTCAAAAGACGGATTTAGTTTCGGGAGTCTCATGATATTTGCTTTCAAAAAAGTTGAAAAACAATAAGATTATCTGTAATTTCTAAGATATCAAAGGATTTCCTAATTACTTAATAATTAATCGACTTAATTATTACTAAATAAGTTTCATTTTCTTTAGAATTTTTTTAATTTAAAAGAAAAAATCAACTAGAAAACCGAGGGTACACATACACAGTAGCGCTACAACTCAGTGTGGGCTTTGGTTAACCACTTCATTTTATAAAGGGTTTTCAAGACAGACTACCTCGGTGGTTTGCCATTGTTCGTCGAGGGAGGACGGTTTCAATAAATTTCTTACTCTACTCGGGCTCAAACCAGAATTATCTGCTTAGTAGCCAACGCACTTAAGCTTCAGCAGAGACGGCGCCAGCATTTTTGAAATGGGTGGGCACAAGTTGGGCCAAATATATTTCTGTTGGGCAGGAGCACACAAAATTTATAAATAAACTCAAAAAAATAAATTGTTGAAATAAGTTCCAACTCCAATCAACAGGGTGGGCAAGTGCCTACCCTGGTCCACCCCTGGCGCTGGCACTGAGCATGAGACCGTAACCGTCCTCTGGAAAATAGAGGAAATGGGCGCAAAATATATATTAAAGGGTTGTGGCGTCAAACTTGCGTAATATAGGCTTCTGACGAAAAGGAAACCACAGACCCAATTTTTGTACCCCAGATTTATTTTTAGGACATTTTCTTGGATTTCTCTAGATTTCCCCTGATGTCCTAAAATTTTTCCAGATTTCCTAAAATTTCATTGGATTTTCTTGTCTCATGATTTGCTTTCGAAAAATTTGAAAATGCAAAATTATCTGTAATTTCTAAAATATCCTTGGATTTTCTTAGATTTCCTAAATTTCCTAAGATTTCCTTAGATTGAAGTGGTTTCCTTCTCATGTTTTTATGAATCACGACTAGTGTCGGCGGCCGGCGGCGGCTATGATTTACTAAAAATTGCTTCGCGATCGACCTGTTGGCCACCCCTGCTCTACAGCATAATGCAAATAAATTTCTAAAACTATTATTAATTTTTAAATTGAAATTCTATAAAATATTTTCTTTTCTCTGTTTTTCTCAAATTTTTTTTTTTTTAATTTTTTCTCTAAATTAAATTTCTCTAATTCTGAAGCGACTATTGCCTGATTTCATAAAACTTTTAACAAGCCGTTAAAGTTAACGGATGATTTCTATTGGTTTGTAAGCACTAAGGAATAATTTCAATTGATTAGTTAAAATTAACAGCCCGTTAAAAGTTACATGAAATCAGGCATATACATATGTACTACTACTGCACAATTACGTAAGAAAAATTTTTAAATTTTTTCAATTTAATTTTCAGTATAGTTAGGTAACATTGTTACTCAAGTGAAAATCTTCGATATTCTCCAAGATACTCGATTTTCGGGAAAATCCCCCCATTGGATTTGCCGGCATCTTGATTTAAAGGGTGATTTTTTGCCTTTCGAATAACTAGCCTATTTTCAACTTTAAAGTGAAAATAGTAATACCCAAAGTTGTGGGAAATTACATTTCTTTGTTAGGTCTATATAACTTTTACCCTAGGATCGATACTCGTAGAGTTAGAGGTACAGAGACTGTAAATAGATATGAAAAACATTTTTTCTCAATTATCTCGTTTACTATAGCTGTATTCTTTTTACCTATTTTAAGTGAGATTGTACTGAGATACTCAGATACTCAGTTAAATGGGTGTTCTTTTTACCGTTTTGAAGCAGGTGCCGTGCCGTGCCGAACTGAGTTTTAACTGAGACAGCTACCTCCCCGCCTAACCCAACTGATCTTGCTGTTTCAAAGTGTTACAACTGAGTTTAATTTGGAAATAGCCCGAATTGGTTGATTTAAAAGGGATAAAGTCATCTGTCGCTGTCAGTGTGGTTTTTCGTTAATTTTTTGGTTAAATTATGACACTTCTGTACTTGACATTTAAATTTAATAAAAATTTGGTAATTTATTAATTATTTAATATAAAAGTGACTTGCAGGTAAAAAACGAAAAAAAGGAACCAAATATAATGTGGTTGGTAGGTAATTTTTGTATTATGGTTTGGTAGTGTATTTGTGTTGCTCTTTTTACCTTATGTTTTTCTCACTTTGATTCAGTTAATATCTGTTCGGCTCAGCTCACTTCGTCTCTGTTGCGACACTGAGATGGAAATAAAATATGTAAAAAGAATACGCCTTATAATGTTGATCGTAAAAATGCTAGTAAGAAATAATTAGGTATGGAATTTTATTTTTACCATTTTTAGTCCGACAAGATTCACACATGTAACATCAGTTTTGTCAATTTCAAAAAATCCTATATTACTTAAATATTTTTTTAGGTGCTCTTTACGTCTGATAACCTCAACCAAATGCTTGGACATGTATTAATAAATGTTTGGAAAAAGTTTTTTTCAATAAGGGCCCATTCTTCTTGCAAGTAACGAATTATAATATAAAAAATAATACCAACTTAAAATTCTACTATTTTTAACCCAATAAATATAGATTTTGCTTTTCATGTCAACGTACTTTTTTAATTTTTATAAAGAAATATTGCCTGATTAAATTGAAATTTTCAAATTAAGTTTTGGATTTTGATGCTTTGGAGAAAAAGTAACATTTTTATTCGGATGGGAAGCTAACTTTTCTTCTTAATAAAACGATATACAGTAACAGCCTCGCTTATCCGGACACACTTTATTCTGGACACTCCAGTAATCCGGACATTCCGGCTGTTCGGACATTTTATATTTTTTATCTCTGCAATCCGGACGAATTTCTAGTTGCAATTTCAAATTAATGCAATTCATCAGTACTCATTTATAAGACTAAACTATGACATCACTCAGGGCCGCACCGAGCGCCAAAATTTAGAAGGCTCTAAAATTGAGCGTTTTTAATTTAATTTTCTATAAAATATTAAATTTTGAATAAAAAGAAGAAAACGGTAAACGAGAAGTCACTAATTGTGATTTAATTCATATTTTCTTTGATTTAATTGGTAAAGTTAAATAAGTAAGGGGTGGCCATTAATTACGTGAGGCAATTTTTCGACCCCCTAGTGAGATATCGTAATATTTCTTTTTTTTAATTACATGACATTTACCGAGACTCCTTGATCTCCTCCTCCCTTAAACGCTCACGTAATTAACGAACGTCCCCTAATGATAACACAGGTCTGCAAATAAAATTTTTTTTTGAGTCCTGATACCATTCCTCCTGATTCTTATGTAAATTAACTTCCTGAATTCGAATATGACCTTCATTTTCCACCGTCATCCACCGCTATCGGGGGATGCTTCCCCCCTATCTATTTTTTTTTTTTACCAATTATTTTAGCCTTTACATTTTTTCTGATAAACTAGAAAGGTGAAAAGTTAATATTTATAGCAAGAAAGTTGATTTGGGAGTAGATCTGTCCCCCGAAATTGTAAAAAAATCAATAAAGATGATCGAATTTTCCGTTTTTCTGCTTAATTTTTTCACTCATTTTTGCTGTTTATTTCAGCAAAAATAAAGCAATCACACAGAACATGTACATATATGCAAGTTTTCAGTTTTTACCACCGGGGGGTCTGGGGGTGTGGAACACCCTCCAGTATACCTGTAAGTGTGTTAAAAAACACAAATAGCAAACAGATTTCGATTCCAGTTTTAAAGTTGTGATTCCACTGGGCATTACTGGATCTAGGTTACAAACAACATTTGGAAAAATCTATATAAAGCCAGATTCTGGGACCAATTTTGTTTAGGTGTACTGGAGGGTGTTCCACACCCCCCAGACCCCCCGGTTTCAAAAACTGAAAACTTGTGTATGTTTTCTGTCAAACTTTCAAAAACAAAATCCCTAACTTTTCCAAGTCTTCCCCTAGATCAGGCGTCGGCAACCTGCTACTCTTTTGATGTCGAGATGCAGCTCTCCAGGTCCACGCACAAATATTACCCAATAATTTTATTATTTTATTTTCAAAACTCATAAAAAGTATTATTCTGCAAAAGCAAAATTTTAAACAGAGTAAAAACACAAGATAAACACAGGATGAAATACCATAATATTCAAATAAAAATGTTAGTGGCTCTTTAAAAACTGGGAAATTTTGTAAATTGTAAGTTTTGGCTCTTCCGTTTCAATAGGTTGCCGACCCCTGCCCTAGATCAAAATTAAAAATTTTTCAAATTTTAAAAATTGTAAATATTTTATTTGTCGAATTTTCCAAGATAGTAAATTCCTTTACTTTTGCAAGTGAAAATCCTGCTTAAACATTTGCCCTAATTTTTAATTTTTCGCCCCCCACTCTGGCCCCTTAATATGACAAACTACAAGTCGCTGCTTAATCCATATTGCGATCAGGGACAGTTCCAGAATTTTTTCTAGAAAGAGCAAAAAGATCAGACGGGCAAAAAGTGTTTTCAGATTTGGGATTGTTCCCTTACCTATTTTTAAACGTCTGAGGGAAGGGTGCTCCCCCCCATAAATCCGCCTAAGCTCGCGATTGATATCTGGCAGTTTATTTAATATCTTTCATATTCTTATCTTGTACTTCGAAACCATGCAATAATTGTGATAAATTTGTTTTTCAATTATCAGTGACAATAAATAAAATTGGCAATTCATGCTTACGGTACATTGTCAATTTGCCTAGTTGACACTGACAATATTGTCAATTTGTTTACAATCGGAGGTTAAGCCAGTTCTTCAATTATTATAAAATGATACTAAAAATTTTCTATCGGAAACTTAATTTATTCAACAGTAATAGGAATTACGTTAAACCTTTCATGATTTAGGAAGGAAGTAAGATACTTCCAAAGACCTTAATTTGATTCGATACCCAGGTCAAATAGGAATTTTATGAAATAAATTAAACAAAAACATCACAATAATAAGTATCGGCGTTTTTCCACTGGCCTGTTTAGAATTGGTTAATTTTAAGTTACCAGCCTAAAAATATTAAGTGATTACGGTGGAATGATGGATCAGTGCAGCCTTCAGGCCGCACAACATAGGCAATCAGACATCGTCAACTTTAATATAGATTTGTCAACTGATATATTTAGAAATTGTCAACTGCAATTCAGATTTGTTAACTGCTATTCAGAGATCGACAACTATAAATTTAGCTTTGTTCAGAACACCCCCAGACCCCCCCGGTTTCAAAAACTGAAAACTTTTTGAGAGTAAGTGTGTATTTGTAGGTTTAGGCTATACGCACTGAGTAGTACCGAGTACCCCAGTATCCAAGTGATTGTATAAAATTATTGCCACAACAGATAAATGTACCTATTGGTTTTTTTTTTAAGTTTTATTTTGACTTTTTTATTATTTGTTAATTTTGTTTAGTTTAGTTTTATTAATGTAAACTATATAAAATAAAATAATTGAATAATACATACGTATCAACGGTTTTTAATCAATAAAATAAGTAAAAAAAAATCTCGTTCATCCGGAAAACTAGGTTATCCGAACAAACTCAAAACTATATCAGTCCGGAATAACGAGGCTGTACTGTACTATTCTCATGGCGGACCTCTCAGCGGCAAAAACCTGGTTTCCCCACATGGTTGTTGCCACCTCAACTAGTTGGTGAGAAAACCAGAAAATTCAAAATATTTACAAAATTATAAGAAATAATTAAGTATTTTGGAATACGACAAATATACTATACCTTCAAATTACTCAATATATCACTAAGGGCTGTTCTTAATAATTAATAATTAAAAAGTCCTTATTTTATCTTATATATTTTCCGTCAGATTTAAATAATAGATATAATTTATTTAGATTGACTGTACATTTTTTCAAATGATCACCAGATGATTATAAAAGTTCTCAATCGCTAGAGTAAATTCCAGTAAATCGTTTGGCCAAAATACAAATTTGTTTGATATACATAGTTTGCACACCATTTTAATGTACCAAAGTTTTCGGATACTTGGCAAGTTTGCCGGATTTTTGTTCGTAAAATTTTTTTTTTTATTTGATTTGATTAATTATTATTTAGTTATATGCGGTAAAGTCAAATAATACAATATCAAATAAAACAATCCACATACCTCATTTTTTTCAACTGTTTCATTTCTGACGTAAAACGGTTTGAACGTTACACAAGTAGTATAACTAAGCCGATCCTGGGACACTTTCCGTTTAAAAAGTATAATATGAAAAGTAATTCACAATTAAATTTAAAAAAATAAGAATAATACAATACGTAGGAAATCAAAAATTCAAAAAATTAAAAGACATAATTATCATATAACAAGTCTGGATTAAAAATATTTGAAATTATGAAAAATTCATAATACGATATTACGATATAATGTTATTTCATGGTTATTTCCAATCTTCAGTCGTAAATAATCGATTAAATTGAAAAATAAGAAAAATATTCGAACTAATCAAAAAAGAACTATTTAAAGAATATTGATTAACAAGCACAAAATTGACTTAAGTTTTCATATAGATTTTTTTAATTTATATTTCCCAACTGATTAAATGAATAAATGAAAGCAAATAACCCATAAAGTGTAAATATTGTAAAATTAAAATGAAAATCCGAAAACTTTCAAGTGTTCGAGGTCTTTCTTAATAACTGCTTAATTACCCAAATATGCACTCACACTTTTTAGAACGAAAATGTTTTTAAGTTATGACAAATAAAATGTTTGGGTTTTCAAAAATATTAATATATGGATAATTTCGACGAGTTACACTACCACGTATCAATCGATTATTGTATTAAGTAACCTTAATTTTCTTATATAAATTTTTATTTTTATAGAAATTGCAATGCACTATTTACTTATCATCATATTGGCTATTGCAGTAAATAACACGATAGCTGACGAAAGTGCGTGTACAACAAATGGTAACTCGGCAACATACTACGGACCTAGAGATAATATTGGTAAATATTATAATTGCCGCATGTATGCAACAATATGTAAAAATTTAATTTCGCCCAGATCTTTAGTGAAAGGTCATAAAAGTTGCTCTTCTGATACTTGTGATGAAGTAATAATATCGAATTCGTTTATAACGATATTTGATGATAAAGTAATTAACTCGAGTAGTTTTTGTAAATTAATCAAATTAACAATTAATGCTAGCAGGATTACATCTATTAACGAAGATGCATTTTATTTGATGCCTCATCTGCATGTGTTAAATTTGAACAATAATGAAATTGAATATTTAACATTCTTGTCGGACCTTATAAATTTGTTTTCTTTGAGTCTTGAAATGAATAATGTACATGAAATAAATGCTAAAGATTTTAGACAGTTAAGAAATCTGCAAAAATTAAATCTGGCACACAATAACATACAAACTTTGGGAAATTCTTCCTATACTTTGGGCAATCTAAAAGAGCTTTATTTAAATCATAATAACATCAGCATTATAAACCCTAACGTACTAAGTAAGCTGACTGGTTTAGAAATTTTGAATATGGCGAATAATGAATTTACATTTATCGATGAAAACCTGTTGGAACCGCTAACATCACTACGGTATGTGAATTTTGAAAACAATAAAATTCATGCAATAGACGATTGGGCTTTTTCCAAATCAATCAGAGAATTATATCTACAAAATAACCCACTGAGCTTCCCTAACAAGCAAACAATATCAATTAAAAATCACATGCTGGATGTGATTGATATAAGTGGGTGTACCATAAAGACATTAAATAACATCTTTACCTACATAGCATCCATAACCATTTTGAGAATTTCCAACTGTTCCATTAATGAAATTGCTCCATATGCGTTTAATTCGCTGAACAAACTGACTTCGTTGGATTTGAGTAAAAACAATCTGAACTCGTTAGGTAATAATTGTTTTGCTGGACTTGAAAATTTAAAAGAATTAAGTTTGAAGCAAAATCCAATCAAAATAATTTTTTATCAATCTTTTCCTGCTTCATCCAAGATGGTAACGTTAAATATAACGGTCGAAAATTTTACATTAACAAATTATACTTTTAAACGATTAATATCGTTAGAAACACTGAAATTTGTAGACTCGAATATTTTAAAAGTTACTAATGGAAGTTTTTCTTCTTATCAACATTTAACTTCTGTTAACTTAGTAAATACAACTATACAATGCATCGAAGAAGATGGATTTGCAAATATACAATCAATCCGATGTCTAAATTCAACATGTGAATGGAACCATGAGTTTTATGGAAGAGTATTTAATTTCAGCGGATTATCTTTGCAAACTATTGGCAATTATGGTTTTCAATCTGTAAGCAAACCTACAAGCTTATATTTTGACTATAACAATATTGGTATAATTCCCAAAAACTTGTTTTTTAATTCTGTAGCCATTACTATAATATCTTTTGATCACAGCGGTATTAGTAATATAGAGCCATATGCATTTCAAAACATATATTTCTATTATTGTAACTCCTTTTCTAATCCTTTTTGTAGTGAAATCCAAAATTCAATTTTTATTAATAATAATAATATTTCTATAATAAAACACCATTCCTTTAGAAATATTACTAATTTAAATAACCTAATAATGCGTAACAATAGGATTCAAATTATAGAAAAATATGCGTTTGATAAATTGCAGTTTTCCAAAGAAAGAATAAGCTATAATACAATTGATTTCAGTAATAATTTACTGTCCATAATTCAAAATAACACTTTTATTGGTATTACAAATGCCTACATGGTAGTATTGGATAATAACGTTATACAAAAAATTATACCGGGTGCATTTAACAATTTACTTCGGACATACATTTTAAAGTTAAGTTACAATGATTTGAAAGTAATTGAAGAAAATACTTTTGTTGGCTTGAATAATTTGCAACAGCTTTATTTAGACAATAATAAATTACAAACTATTATGTTTAATTCTTTCAATGGTTTAGAGCGCTTGATAGAGTTGAAATTGGATAATAATCAACTGAAGAGTATCCCATCGGGAACATTCAGAAATGTTTACTCCCTTAAGATTTTGATGCTGAATGGAAATCAATTAGCGAAATTGACGACTGGGGTATTTACAAATTTGACTAAGTTGGATGCTTTAAATTTAGGAAATAACAATTTTTCTGCATTAAATAATAACGTTTTTTATCCCTTAACCAGCCTTAAAGATTTATATGTAAACAATAATTCAATTTTCGATATTGACTATGTATCGTTAAAGTCACATTGCTATTCATTGCACGGCATAAGTTTAAATTTTAATAACTTTAACTGCACATTTTTGAGGAAAATGTTACAATATTTTAGACAAAAATCAATCTATCATGAGTTAATTCAAGACAAACTTTACGATAACGAGAATATAGAAGGAATATTGTGTTTTGAAAATGAATCTCCAGTCGAAATCGAAAAATCAAGAAACAATTCCCATAATTTCCAACACGGTATTTTTTCATTAAATATTAATCAAAATGAAAAAGATAACAGTAAATTGGAAAATATTTTGAAAAATAGTAGTACCAACTTGTACTACTTTAATAAATATTTGAACAAATCAAGCGAATTTATGAAAAATATGACCGATCTCTTTAACAGCAATATTTCAATAATGAATTTTAAAAATGCTGAAAAACATTTAACTACTGACAAAGAATCAAGAGCCGATCAGTTTAAAAAGTCTGACAAAAATAATAGCGATTATTCAGGTTTCCTAGTTTTTATTTCAATGATTGCATTTGCTATATTATTATTAATGTTGATCAAAACATTCAACAAAACATATTTTTATAGAATCAAATCAGCAATTTGTAAAAAACGTAAACCTGAAATCGAACTTATTGATACCTCTGAAAATTAAAATCATCCTTGCTCGTAATATTATTCTAAATGCTAGGATTAAACAAAAACTATTTAAGCGTCAATCAGTTTAGGCCATCTAAGAGCTATTTTTATTATTTAATATAAATAAATCAAGAATTGTGTAAGTCTTTCATCTATCATGTAGATAGATACATCAACCAATGACAGTAGCAGATTTCTTCCTAAGATACAAATATCGACGGTTTAACAAAAACAAGGATCGTAAAAATCCTAGAAGAAAACAACAAGAAAAAAAAACAAAATGTATTATTTATCCAAAATTTGGCCATCGACTTCTTAAATACAAGAGGTGAATTCCTAGTCGTGAAACTGGATATTTATTTAATTTAAACTTTTTCTATACAAAATAATACAAAATTTCCAAACGCTATTGAATTCATCGAATTCAATGATTTCATTGTCTCATTGAACTTTGGCAAAATAATAAATGGAAGACTTTAGGATCCACCACAATATCAGCATAATGATACTCTCAGTTTAGGAACAGCTAATGATGTTTAGAGAACGGGGGGTGATTTTTCTGATTTTTTTTGTTAAGATGACTAAAATTGAAAAAATAATACAACAAAAATGAAATAATCGTTTATTGTCTTATTCGGATTAAAAGTGAAACTCTGTTTGACACTCAATTATTGCATTTGCTTCGCAGAACCCCAACGAAGTCTAGCAGAGGCAATAATTCCACCTCAAACAAAGCCACTTTTAATTCAAATGAAATTTGCATTCGCTCGGTTTCACTTGAGCTATGCCTCGCAAATGCAAAAATTGCGTGTCAAACAAAGTTTCACTTTTAATCCGAATAAGACAATTTTATAAGTATTGTTGCTTTTACTGAAATATTAAGTTTTAGAATAAAAACTTATAGGTACGTTATCTACCACATTAAAATTAGTTAAGTCAGTTAAAATATTGCAAAAAATTAAATTAAAAAAAAACACTAAATAAACAACTCAACATGGTCCTTGGGAGGGGGGTATTGTACCCATTACCATCCCTCTTTTGGGTCCGCTTTTGTCTAGTGATATATTATCAATCAGTAATGTTATATTATAATTAAAATCAAGGACTCTATAATAAGTGTAATCTTAGTATTAGTAGTAATCACTTTTACAAAATTCATAAGGAATGAGCGGCATGCATTCATTTCAATTTATATAAATGCTAGAACTGTTATCATTAGAGACTGGATTATATGCATTTGCATATTTTGGCTATTTTTTAAGAATATTGCTTATTTTGACTGAAATCTACTGATCGTGCATATTTGGTTATAATTTATAAAATTTCTAAAAAAGGGAAAAGTTTCTTTATCAGAAGACGGTCCTGATCTGATGATTTGCAATTTTAATTTGGCGATGCTAACAAATTAAATTTTGGGTTGGCAAAACTACGGTAATAAGTAGATCTATATCAAAATAGTAAAAAATATTAGTAGAAAATCGTAGAATTAACAAAATAACTTTATTTTGTAGTATTTATTGAAATACGATGATGCATGGTTGGGACTTTTTGGCGAATTTGTTGCATATTTTGTGCATTCATGATGCATATTTTGACGATTTTAAGTTGCATATAATCCCGTCTCTAGTTATGATAATCAGTTATGATAGTTTTAGTAATATATATCAATAAAAATTTTATCTACATAGTTTCTCGTTGTAATATTCATTATAAGTTTCTAGTGTTTTAAAGAATATTGTAGAAAATAAATTATGCGTTTTCCACTAATAAAATTATTGTCACAAATTGTTTTTAATTTTTTTAAATTTTTTCTATCGAGAAGTTACACACAATTTCCTCATGTATGTATGTACATATAGGGTAAATTGGTATTTATGCCCTGTAGGATATATGCCCTTTAATGATTGTTATAAAGTTAATCTAAGCAATGCACTCTTTTGATTGTTATAATTAAAATAATAATGAAATTTTCTTATTAACATAAATACATAATATCATTTTTAGCCATATGAGGTGGTACCCGCTGTAAAGTTTTGTCCTCGCTCCATTCTACACATCGATTTTGCGCCTTTGCTAAAAAAAAGTTTGAATAGCCCTGGTCTAGAAGGACAGAAATATCTCTTTTTAAGTAATATTCCTACCAATCAAAATTATTACTTTTTAAATTTGTGTTGTATTTTATTAATAATTAAGCAATGGAAAAGAAAACAAGGTGGAACTCGGATGACCGCAGTTCTTAGGCTTATACACTGCTATCTATCAATGATGACAATTCGGGCTCCGTCAAGTTGGCCCCTCCATTTTGGAATTTTTAATTTTTTTGCATAATTTGGAAATGCTCGCGAAGTGCTGGCGAGTGCTGTAAATTTTTCGGAAACTGCTGAGTCCGTTAAAGTTTTATTAAGAAATCAAAATTTAAAGATTTGGAGGGGCCAACTTGACGCACCCCCTCCACTTTGGAATTAAAAATTTTTTTTTGCACAATTTAGAAGTGCTCGCGAAGTGCTGGCGAGTGTTGTAAATTTTTTTGAAAGTGCTGGGTCGGTTAGATTTTTATTAGGAATTGAAATATCGACAATTGTCAAAAACGTCAAGTTGGTCCCTCTTTTTTTCAATTTTATTAGATATTTAAATTTTCTTTATATTATTTAAAAGTACTCTTGAAGTGCTGGCGAGTGTTGCAAATTTTTTTAAGATACCTATTTTAATAAAAAATTTGAAAAATAAGCTCCGAGCAAGATACATTAAATTCGAAAAACTTAAAAACGGGAGTTTTGAATTATTTTATTAAGTTTTGAAATTTATTAGTTATTATTACAAAAAACGTAACCAATTAATGTTTATTTATTTATTTCAATGGTAGTATAATATAAATTTTGAATTTACCAAAATTTTTTTAATTGCCGAAAAAAATAAAAGTGTAGTACATACAATTGATTTATCAGGATTGCAGTGTTTATCAAATTTTTCTTTAAAATCGTTGTAAAGTTCTCATTTCCCATGCAATTGTTAAACATAAGCCACAAAATGACCTACTTTTGCATTATTCCGGTTATAATTTTCGAAAACTCCTCGCATATGTTATTTTTGATTTTTTGCTGATACTGTAGAAGGGATACTTGATAGTTGAGACGTGTTATCTTCTCCACTTGAAGCTTAATTTTTTATATTATTAAAATTACTTTCCATCGGAGCACTTGATGCAATTGATGAAAAGTTAGGAAACAATGGAATCTTAACACCTGACCATTGAGGTAATAGTTTTGATGTTATCAAATGGTATAAGTATGGGGGCGTCCATTAATTACGTGAAGCGATTTAGGCAATTTTTCGACCCGCCCCCCTTAGGTTTGCCCCTTGAGATTAGTCTCAAGTGAGATTTTCTAAAATGCGTATTTTTAGTGATTTATTTAAAAAAACATAATTTGCTAAATTATTTTTATTTAAGACTAGTTAAGACAAAAAATTACATGATATTTGGCGAGAACTCCCTCTCCCCACGTGTGAGATTGATTGAGATTCGGTTTAACCCCCCCCTACACCTCTGATACCTATTTAGTTTTATTAAAGCTTTAGACAGAAGTTTTGTGTTACAATGATTATTAATTAATTGTAATGTTCGCTTGATTTCTTAATTATTTTCTCTATTGGTTAGTTGACCACTGTAAGGGGTTGGATTGTGTAAAGGGTTCTGAATTGATTTCGGTGGGTTGATGTTCTATGTATTTAAAATTTAAATTAAAATCGAAACTAGTCAGTTAAAAGAAAGATAGTTGTTTTGTTCATATTGACCTAAAATCCAAGAAAAACATCGATTTGTTGAAAAATACTTTTGTCTTACGGTATCGGCGGGAGACAAACACGATGTGAAACAATATGGTTGATTAGGTAGTAACTTGTTTTGCCGAAAGGGGCGCAGTTGGTGTGATAATACGCCTAATATTTAAAAGGTACGACTTAAGCGGTGGTACGACTAACGCAACCTTACCCTACACTTTTATTTTTTTCGGCAATTTAAAAAATTTTGGTAAATTCAAAATTTATATTATACACCATTGAAATAAATAAATAAACATTAATTGGTTACGTTTTTTGTAATAATAACTAATAAATTTCAAAACTTAATAAAATAATTCAAAACTCCCGTTTTTAAGTTTTTCGAATTTAATGTATCTTGCTCGGAGCTTATTTTTCAAATTTTGTAATAAAATAGGTATCTTCAAAAAATTTACAGCACTCGCCAGCACTTCAAGAGTACTTTTAAATAATATAAAGAAAATTTAAATATCTAATAAAATTGAAAAAAAGAGGGGCCAACTTGACGTTTTTGACAATTGTCGATATTTCAATTCCTAATAAAAATCTAACCGACCCAGCACTTTCAAAAAAATTTACAACACTCGCCAGCACTTCGCGAGCACTTCTAAATTGTGCAAAAAAAATTTTAAATTCCAAAGTGGAGGGGGTGCGTCAAGTTGGACCCTCCAAATCTTTAAATTTTGATTTCTTAATAAAACTTTAACGGACTTAGCACTTTCCGAAAAATTTACAGCACTCGCCAGCACTTCGCGAGCACTTCCAAATTATGCAAAAAAAATTAAAAATTCCAAAGTGGAGGGGGTGCGTCAAGTTGGCCCCTCTCGGCCCGAAAATTATATTTCGCTAATAAAAAATGAACAAACCCAGCACTTTCAAAAAAATTTACAGCACTCGCCAGCACTTCGCGAGCACTTCCAAACTATGCAAAAAATATTTTAAAATTCCAAAATGGAAGGGCCAACTTGACGGAGCCGACAATTCGGCCATGAGCTTCAATTGCCAGACAATAACGTCAATGCTGAGCTTTGTTGAGCATTGACGTCATTGACCGGGCGTTGACGTCCATGACCATGCATTTTGGGCAACGATGAAACTACTATTCTACAGATTCTACCAGATTCCATATTCTATCACTCTTAGGGCTAATCCCACTAGACAAAAAAAATCTGGTTAAAATTACCTTGGTAACATATGCTGAATTTGTTATTTTAATCTAAGTTTTGTCTTAAACTCGATTTTTTTTGTCTGGTGGGTTTGGCCCTTAGTAATAGCCGTCACACACGTTTTATACTTTGCCGAGTTTGGGCTTCCCTGGAGAGGTCGGGCTTCCCAGTCGAGTTGGATTAATATCATGAATGTTTTTAGCGAGTACGCGCCAGCCAAAACGGCCCGAAGCGCAACGAAGGGATGCGTAGGATCAGTTTTGTTGGAGCAACTACGGAAAATCACGGATCAACCGTAAAATGAATTAATTAAATTAAATTAATTGTTCCTTTGGGCCGTTTTGGCTGACGCAACCACGTCGAACTACGGATTCACCCTAAACTGAGTTTGCGTTTGTTAAGTTAAATAAAAATCCCTGTACACTTATGATGTCTTGAAAAGGGCCAAGTTGCTGTCATTCACACGGAAAACCCGGGTTAAAATGCATCGCTATTTTGCTTTTCTTTATTGTATTTATGCTATAATAACATCATTGTCCAATCGATTTTGACTATTAACATCAAAACGTCATTGACCAGCCAAAGACGTAAATATTACAGTCAGATGAAAATAATTACATCATTGCCCACCGTTAACGAGCGTTGACGTCAATGGCCGAACATTTTTGTATTCCTCTGTTTATCTTTTCGTGACGAGGGACATTGCTATTCTTCTCCTGCGCTTTTCGCCATGTTTTGTGCTAGTTACACTGCTAGGAGGTATTCTTGCCTTGATAGAAAGGCTTTTTGTAATGCCTTCCTCTTATTTTGGTATCTTTGTATCCAGGTATCCTGAAGTTTAGAATCTTTCTTGGATACCGGATTTTCTAAATAAAAAATTAATTTTCTAACGGTTACTAAAGTTGCCTAGGTGGACAGACTGATTTGAAGTTTCTTCTCTTGAGGATAACTGTGTGTAGGGTATCCAGAAGCTTTCGATCTCCGATCTCGGGAGAGTTCTAACAATGTGACTATTTGGATCTATTTCCAAAACTATCAAGAAAAGTTCCGGTTCCTGATTTTTACTTTCCGAACTCCTTAGTAAGGAAAGTATTGTAATCTGAAATTGAAAAAAAAAATTGACCCCCCATTTTTTTATAAAATTTTTATGTTTTGAGGTTCCCTTAAAGTAAACCATTTCTATTATTTTTTAAAAATGTCTGTATATGTGTATGGGTGTATGGGTGTATGTGTGTGGGTGCGTATGTATGTCTATGAACCAAACGAAATAACGAAATCACTCCAAATTTTAAATTTAAGCTTTTATCTGTTGTGACACAAAGCCTATTGAAAATGGATGAAATCGTATGGGGGGAACGGGGGCTTTACTTGAAGCGATAAAACATAATCCATCATAACTCCGAAACGCAATGAAATAGGTAAAAGTTTATTATGACAAAAATTATTCTAATCAAATTACCTACACCTTCCGTTCTATAAAATTTTTTTTAAAATAAAAAAAAATAATAAAAATTTTTATAAATTTAAAAAATTAAAACTGAAAAAAAAAATTTTATAAAATTTCTGAATTGCCAATAAATAAGCAAATTGTTTTGTACAAAGAATTTTAGTTATTTGTGATATATTTTTTTATTTGTATTTTTGTTTTTGCTTATTATTTCGATTTCCTGAATGTTTTTGACGATTATTGCTGATGCTCTGATAAGATTTAGTAATTTAGTTTTTTCTATCCGAGGTAAGTTAGGAGTTATTTTTAATATTCGGAAAGTTATGTGATGGCCACATCCGATTTTTTCAAATTTATATCTTGCAAATACCTTAAAGGTTTCGGGTAGGCATAAGGTTGCATAAAATCAACATTTAAGCTATTTCATGATATGCGCAAATTGGGGCAGACAATCGTGTGATAACGTTGAAAAACGCTCCAAAATATTTGACTACTATACTTCAAAACTTTTTTTCGGAGCAGGTGAATGATGAAACAGACACAATAAACAGTGATTCAACAACCAAACTTTCAAGTGATGATAAAAATCGGTTGGTGACATTTGGGCGCCGGCGTTTGGGCGCCGCTATATGGCACCGCTGTTTGGGCGCCGGACTTTTAGGCTCCGGATTTTTGGGCGCCGGATTGTTGGGCGCCGCCGTTTGAGCGCTGGGATTTTTGGGCACCGGACTTTTAGGCTCTGGATTTTTGGGCGCCGCCTTTGCCGTAAATACGTCGATCCCCTCCCCATATAAGGGACCGTAAGATTTCCCATACCACCCCCCTTTCTCCCAAACCTTTATGGGCCGTCCATTAATTACGTGAAGGTTTGCGGGAGGGGGGGTACCGGATATTTTACGGACCCTTACGTGGGAAAGGGAGGCGGAGGGTCCGACGTATTCCTTACGTAAGTTTCGTAAAATAATTTTTTTTTATTAAATCAGTTTTTTACCTGGATATTAAGGGATTACCAATTTTTTTTATTAACTTTTTTATGTAAATTAATTAATTTTGATTAACTTTCATTTATATAAACATAAAATTTTATTTAAATTTTTGTATAAGGGGGCGTCCATTAATTACGTGAGGTGATTTTAGCGGTTTTTAGACCCCCCTCACCCCTCGGTGAGATGTCGTGAGATTGTCCTAGATGTCCTAATCTCATGTGAGATTTTTTAAAATGCTTATTTTTAGTGTAAATTCTTTAATTTGTGCTTGATTGCGTTGGATTTATTTAAAAAAATATAATTTGCTTAATTATTTTTATTTAGGACTAGTTAAGACAAAAAAAATTACGTGATATTTGCCAGACGCCCCCTCTCCCCACGAAAGATTGGGTGAGATTCGACTCGACCCCCCCCCCCTAAACGCCTCACGTTATTAATGGACGCCCACTAATAACAATACTATTGTATTTATACTATTGTTACTTATATTTTATAATAATTTTATAATAAGCGGAAAAGAGGCGAGGGGGCACAACATTATTTTTGTTTTGTGCCCAAAAATCCGGCGCTAATAGCCATTTCTACTTACTTGGCTAGACAAGTAAATGACTTCGGATTTTCTTGGAAAACCCTGGCTGGTGTGATGCACCGTAGCTTCACATGGCGGTTAACGTGTTAAACAATAACAACATGCAATCATATATGAATCATCATGCATGCGTCATCAAATGAATTATCACGAATGAGTCATCATGCATACATTAATCATCAAATATAATTAACCATCATTGTTTCGTAACAATAGTAATAATGAAAATTGAGATAAAAACATTGAGTGATTCCTTTTATTGAAAAACAATTGATTGTTGTTATGATGTCTTTTTATTAATAGTAATTATTGAGTTATGAAAAATTATAGTTACTTTATTGAACTGTTAGTTAACTTTCCAGGGCAACCACAGCGGAACCATTAAACTTACAAAAAAAATTAAAGATACCATTTTTGTAAATAGGCATGATGACAGTCACCAAAAATAACTAAAATTATTAATTTATCTAATGAAATAGGATTCATGGATTATAAAAAACATATTTCTTTTTATATTATGAACGAGATTCATAACTTTTTGATGAAATAAAATAATTAGAAAATGCAAAAATCCGCCATGATAAGTTAAACACCAATCAGAGCAAAGAACGTCACGTCTGTGTGAGCTTGTAAAACGTCATTCTGATTGGATTTAATTTCAAAAGTGTGCGCACTGTCTGCGTTTTTTGATTCACGTATTGCTATATTTTATGATGTTAGGTTAGGTTTTCATTTTTATTTATAAGGAAACGGCCCCAATCGGCGCAGCCGTTTCGCCGCAGCTGTTTCGGCCAGGGTCTAGCTCCGCGCAGCCGTTTTGGCGCGAGTCCGGTTTGGCTCAGTCCCGATTCGGCGCGAGTTCCGTTCGGCGCAAGTACAGTTTGGTGCGAGTACAGTACGGTTTGATAACCGTGATATCTTCGATTTTTTAAGCGGATTAGCGCATAATTTTGCTATGCGCGAATAATTTTTTTAATTAGTTTTTTAGGATTATTGTTTTGTTTATCATCATCATCATCTGCACGTCTTAAACTTGTTGTCCGTTACTTCACTCTTGGTGGTCCCAGCTTTTTCTGGGTCGGCCTACATTCCTCTTATATATTGTCATGATATAATCTGTAAGGGGTGCCTTACAGAAAAATGTAAAATTTTATTTTGTTTTTAAAATTTTGTAAATTTTGGTTTTGCCGCAGGTTAGTTAAGCTGAGCGCCAGCTAGCGACTAAACCTGGATTTTTGCCGATAATGGCCGCCGAAGCGGTTGAGACGAAGTTTGTCTCCTGGTTTTAATTAAAATTTGTTGGAAGTTTTTTTTTGATTTGATGAATAAATCGTTTGATTTTTGTATGAGTTGAATTTGATTTATTTGGAGTTTATTTGTTCAAAAATTGAACAGAGTTTGAATTATTTTGGATGATTAGTTTTTTGGATTGGAATTGGATTGATAGAATAAGGATTTTTTTAAATTAAACTTTTAATTGGATGAACATTTGGATCTCATAACAATTAATTTTGAATGGAAGTTTGTGATATTAAAAATTGAAGTTAAAGATATCAAAAATAAAGTCATTATCATAAGCGTGTGGTCAATTTATCAGAACGATTTAATTTCCCCATAAGTATTAAAAATTTATTTAAAATTAAAATTTCATTTTTGGAAAAATTTGAAAATTATAAAAAGAAAATTATCATCTGATCATTTGGAAGCTAAAAAATATCATCTCATCATATATATTTGTCTAGGTATGAGGACGTTTTGCATTCTTTGTGGATGTTGTTTCCAATTTCTCCTGTATTCCTCTATACGGTCATTAAGGTTTTGTTCATTTATTTCTTTTATAAAAATTAATTTTTTTAAATAATTTTTTTTAATCAAATTAGAATTAGAACAAGATTAAAAATATAATAACTATACCCGCGCCGATCTGGACTCACGCCGAAACGGGTTTGTGCCGAACTAAACTCGCGCCGGATCAGGTCTGCGTCAAATAGTAATTGCGCCGAACTGTACTAGTGCCGAACTGTACTTGCGCCGAACGGGACTTGCGCCAAGTTGTATTTGAGCCGAACTGCACTTGCGTCGAACCGGTTTTGCGTCGAAACGGCTGCGGCGAAACGGTTGCGTCAAAACGGCTGCGCCGAATAGTACCCGACCCTTATTTATAACCTCCAATACTTCGACAGTGACATTTACATAAGATATGCCGCCACAAACAGACGCCATGACACAAGCAAGCGTTTTGGCGTGAATGTTAGATTTCAAATTAAAATGGTAATTTTTTCCAAACCTTTATTTTCTGCAGAAATTAAGATATTTTTTGGAAATAGTAGATACTTTCGGACATCATAGAACAGTTTTTCAAAATCAGTCATGCCTATTGTAACAAATTTTAGTAGTTTGTTTTATTTTCTGAGTACGCCCCTGCCCAGAATTTGATTTGGGAAAGATTGAGTTTGCGGTTTTGAACCCAAGACGGCACTTTTGAATGTGAGTTTGAACAGTCACTTGTAGAACCACTAATTTGACCCTTCTAAATGAAGAGTTAATATTTGGCAACTACTGGGTAGCTCCGGAAGCTAGGCCAGAGGGTGGACTTAAATTGTCGATTATACTCCTCACTCACTGGACGGTACTCGGGCGCCAATTCGAATAAGTTGAATACTAAACGGGGGAGGGGGGGGTTCTGGTACGGATATGTCCCCTAGTAATGAATTGAATTAAGTGGCTTGCAATAATATCGGCTGCACAATGATTACTTATTTTTACTAAGTCTCGGATAATTTAACAATAGTAGCTGGTGACTGATACTAATTGAAGCTCCCTCTTATAACTTTGATTTAAAATTTACACTAATTGATGTAATATTTACTTCAAAATTATTGCGACTATTATTTTTTTCTCTGTGAAGTAGCTACGATCACTTTTTATCTCTATTGTGACTGCCAGTTGGCAAAAAAAACTTTAAGCAGTTATTTTTTTTTGTTTTTTTGCGGAACACTCACCATCGCCGCCGACCCTTATTCAGCTGGATAACATCTCGGGCCTCTACACGAAAAATAAAAGTTGGTTCATCTTTTCCAGCGTGTAGAGAAGTTTATCCGCAAGGGCAGATAGAATTTTTTATTACAAAATAATTATTTTTTCAATAAACTTATTTTTTAATTTTAAATTTTCAATTATTTTGTACTCTATGAAACACCTATCAGCAAAGTGTTTCACGTTCAATGTAGTGACTTGATTTTCTTATAAAAACTTTTATTTTTAGATACATAATGTACCGGTTAATAATCATCATCATATTGGCCATCGAAGTAAAAATCAGTATCGCTGACGAGAATCCTTCTTGTATTCCCGATTTGGAAAAATTATACAAAATGGGAATAATACCCGGTGTAGGTTTTAGTCAATATGGTTGTGACTTCATCGAAAAAACCATATGTAAAAATTCAATTTCATTCGCAGCTTTACCTGTGAAACGTAATAAATTCAGAAGATGCGAATATCATGACTGCGATGAATTAATAATATCAAATTCGCTTCTTAATAAAATTGATAATAAATTATTCGATTCAAGCAATTTATGCAATTTGATAAAATTAACCATTAACGCCAGCATGATTTTATCTATTAGCGACAATGCTTTTGATGCATATTCTAGACTCGTTTTGCTAAATTTAGACAACAATCAAATTTCGAATTTGACATTTCTGCAGAATCTTATAAACTTGCATTCCTTAAGTCTCGAAATGAACAATATACATGAAATAGATGTTAAAATTTTCAGGCAGTTAAAAAAACTGGAAATATTAAATCTGGCACATAATAATATACAAACTTTGGGAAATTCTTCTTATATATCGGAGAATTTAAAAGAACTTTATTTAAATAATAATAATATCACCACTATACAATCTAACCTGCTAAGTAAGCTGACAAGATTAGAAATTTTGAATTTGGCGAATAATAAAATTAAAGTTATTGATCAAAAGTTGCTGGAACCGTTAACATCACTATGGTATGTAAATTTTGGAAACAATGAAATTCATGCAATAAATGATTGGATTTTTCCCGAATCAATCGTAAAATTATATCTACAAAATAACCCACTGAGCTTCTCCAATAAGGAAGCAATATCAATTAAAAATCACATGTTGCATTCGATTGATATAAGCGGGTGCATCACGAAGACATTGGATAACATCTTTTCATCCGTAGCATCAATAGTTTTCTTAAGAATTTCCAACTGTTCCATTAATGAAATTGCTCCATTTGCATTTAGTTCGTTGAACGAACTGATTTTGTTAGATTTGAGTAAGAATAATCTAAGCTCATTAGGGGTTAACTATTTTGCTGGACTTGAAAATTTACAAGAATTAAGTTTGGAAAAAAATCCAATCAAAATGATTTTTTATCAATCTTTTCCTGCTTTAGCTAAGTTGGTAACTTTAAATATAACTGTCGAAAATTTTATTGTAACAAATTACACTTTTGCAAATTTAAAATTTTTACAAACTCAAAATTTTATCGACTCGCACATTTTAAAAATTACTAAAGGAAGTTTTGCTTTTGGTGATTATTTAAGGGATGTTCAACTAATTAATACGAGTTTACAATATATTGAAGAAGAGGGATTTGCAAATATAAAATCATTACGATGTGTAAGTTCAATGTGTAAAAATGAAGATCTTAATTCGGGAAATGTATTTAATTTAAGTGGCTTATCCCTTCAATCAATTAAAGATTATGGCTTTCAATCTGTGAATAAAAGTACAAGTTTTTATTTTAACAATAACAATATTAGTATAATTCCGAAAAATTTGTTTTCAAATTCTGTTGCCAGTGTTATTTCTTTTGATTTAAGCGGTGTTAGGAATATACAACCAAATGCATTTCACAACATTCGGTTTTATCACAGCAGTTACGTTGATCAAGTTTTTTCAAGATCTGAAAGGGATAGATTAATTTTTATTAATAATAACAATATTTCTATTATAAAACAACATTCATTTAATAATATTACTGGTATAGAAAATCTAATAATGCACAACAACAGTATTCAGTTTATAGAAGAATATGCATTTACCCGATTACAGTTCACCTACATAGACTACGGAAATTACAGAAAAATTGATTTATGCAATAATTCATTGTCGATAATTCAAAAAAATACTTTTTTTATTATTTCGGGCATAAACCAAATAGTACTCGATAATAATGCTATTCAAAAAATTATACCTGGTGCATTTAATGGTGTTACCTTTTCCTTGATTAAACCTAATTCAACACTATCCTTTCAAAGAAATGCACTCAATTCCATCACCAGAAATACATTTGTCGGAATTTCTAATTTAGATCGTTTAATATTAAGTCAAAATATGTTAACAAAAATAGATGAGGGTGCATTTAACTCTTTAAATAAAACAAAAATTTTAAAGTTAAGTTACAATGATTTGAAAGTAATTGAAGATAATATTTTTGTGGGTTTAGATAATTTAGAAGAACTTTATTTAGACAATAATAAATTGCAAAATCTTAAGTTTAATTCTTTCAGTGGTTTGGAACGGTTAATACATCTGAAATTGGATAACAACCAACTTAAGAGTATTACATTGGGAACATTTAGAAACATTCACTTACTTAACATTTTGACACTCAATGGGAATGGGTTAGCAAAACTAGAGACGGGGATATTTTCAAATTTGGCCAATTTGAATGTTTTAGATTTGGGCAATAATGAATTATCTATATTAAATAATTCCGTTTTCTATCCCTTACGCATGCTTCAAGATTTATATATAAATAATAATTCAGTCTTTTATATTGATTATCGCTCATTAGAATCACATTTACCAAAATTGCGCCGCATAAATTTGAATCTTAATTACTTTGACTGTGAATTTTTAACAAAAATGTTACAATATTTTAGACTAAGATCTATCAATAATTATGAGTTAATACAAAACAAAAATTACCAACACGAAAATGTGGAAGGAATTATATGCTTTGAAAACGAAAATGCATCTTTAATAGAAAACGAAAAATCAAGAAACGACTTAGACTGTAATGAAATTAATTATTCGGGTTTGCAAATTTTTACTTCGATGACTACATTTGCAATATTATTATTGTTGTTGATCAAAACATGGAACAAATCCTATTTCTATAAAATCAAATCGAAAATATGTAAAGAACGTAAATCTGAATTTGAACTGGTCGATAATTCTGAAAACTAAAAATAAATTTCATAGATTAGTTTATACGGGGTGTCGTGACCTTGGAGATCTTTATAAGTAGTGATAGAAGACAATTTTATAAGATAAATTGGACGTAGTTATGCAAAAAGGAACCATCCATCAATAGTTAGTTTTGAGATATTGAAGCTTAAAGTTAAAATAATGTAATTAAATCGGTTTATAATTATGCATATTTTAATTTTGTTTAAATAACAGATAATGATATGTAATTTGTGTTATCAGAAAAATTTTGTGAAAATAAGTTTTCACATTATTTCGGTCACTTATAGCAAATAAACTAAATTTTATGACTTTGTCGCTTGGTTCGTTTTTGCATAACTACGTCCAATTATTGTGAAATCAAATTTTTGTCTAAAGAATAGTACCCACAGAAACTATTAATTTTTTAAATATATAAATCTTAACTTGTGACAAAATAAACAGTGAAACTTTAAATAACAAGTTAAATTTAATAATATATAATGAAAATTATATTTTTAAGCTTTCAGCGACTATTATCGCCTTCGTCAGAAATTTATTTCTTATAAACAAAATAAATTACACCGAAACTGGGAAAAAACACATTGTCATTTGATATTACCTAAGATCCAAAACATAATGATCGTGAGTTATAGTCATAGTCATAGTCATAGTCATAGTCATAGTCATAGTCATAGTCATAGTCATAGTCATAGTCATAGTCATAGTCATAGTCATAGTCATAGTCATAGTCATAGTCATAGTCATAGTCATAGTCATAGTCATAGTCATAGTCATAGTCATAGTCATAGTCATAGTCATAGTCATAATCATAGTCATAGTCATAGTCATAGTCATAGTCATAGTCATAGTCATAGTCATAGTCATAGTCATAGTCATAGTCATAGTCATAGTCATAGTCATAGTCATAGTCATAGTCATAGTCATAGTCATAGTCATAGTCATAGTCATAGTCATAGTCATAGTCATAGTCATAGTCATAGTCATAGTCATAGTCATAGTCATAGTCATAGTCATAGTCAAAGTCATAGTCACAGTCACAGTCACAGTCACAGTCACAGTCACAGTCACAGTTACAGTTACAGTTACATTTATAGTTATAGTTTGTTCGTTAACTCACGATCATTTTATTTTGGATCTTAGGTCGTAGCAACTGACAATGAGTTTTTTCCCGGTTTCCATGTAATCAGGGCCGGCCCTAGAGCCGAGCCAGTGAAGCCAGGGCATCGGGGCAAACGGCAGATTTGGGAGCCAAATGCATTATATGATATAATTTTCGAGTGTTAAACGGCGTCTGTAAGGAATTATTTTTGAGGTATTTATGTTAGTATAACATATTTTTCGTTTTATGCTTGAAAGTCCGTACTCTAGTTATAACCATCACGAAATCACCTAATTCCGACAATAAGAGTGCAGTTTGTTCCAAAATCAGACATATCAGTGAACCTAATTCCGACAGAGACTCGAAATTAGATATTTGAGCAGCAACAGCAACAAAAGTTTATTTCAAGTTTAAAAGTTTAAAAATAGAGTGAACTCTATGCCAAATACCTCATTGGTAAATATTTTTCATCTAAATCTACGCCAATTCTAGGTACTTGGTAAAGAATGTACTGGAGGGCATTCCATGCCCCCCAGACCCTCCCGGATTGACACCTACGTTTTGAATTAAAAAATCATTGGGGACATACAGTGATTAATGAAAATATTAGAACCCTCCTATGCTGATCAGTTTTTTCCGATTCCAAAGCTCTTAACATATTATTTAAGTAACAAAACAATTGGTGTAATCCGGGGGGTCTGGGGGGTATGGAATACCCCCCAGTGCACTCTTCTGGATTCTGGATTTTAGGCACTTCGGCAACTAAATGAGGCCCATTGCATTCCCTCCGATGCATCGTCACTCCTCAAGCCATCCTGTCTAGATCGAAACAGCTGCATCGGAGGTAGTACAATGGGCAATGTTTTGTTTTTTTGTTTTAATTTTTTGTTTTTGTAATTTTTGTTGTTTTATTAATTCCATTAATTTAATGACCGGACATTTAGTTTCTTTCTGCCAAGTTGCAAAACCCCCTATTAACCGTACTACATACCATCCGACAACAATTATATTTTATTTATATTTCTTATTTTTTTAAAGTTTAATATAAAAATTAAAATATTTATTAATAATAAATAATAATAATAATAATAATATTTAATAATAAAAAGGCGATAACAGTCGCTGAATAAAAATATAATTTTCATTATATATTGAATTTAACTTGTTATTTAAAGTTTTATTGTTTATTAATTTTGTACTGTTAATGATTTAGGGAATGTTTAGGACCAATTCGCTTATCGACAAACCAGATTTCTATCGTTAGAATGAAATAATTTTAAGTTATAAATTAAATTAGAAAAGGAAATGTAAAAAAATTCCAAGCTTTATCTTTTTGTCTTTCTTGCGAACCCTGTACTATTTAAACAAACTATGGTAGAGTTCGTTCAGAAGCTTAAGTCTCATACAATGCGCGAAACGGGCAAAATACATAAGAATAAATGTTAAATGAAAACATCAGCTTGGCGCGAAAATTTAAAAAATCTGACTTGAACATTATTTTCATTATAATTATAGAAAAGAAAAACTAATTATAGAAAAAATAAAATGATTACTATAGGAATGTAATTTATTGTAAAACTTTATTATTATAGTACAAGCAAATACTATTGTACAAGTAAAACAAATTATTTTTATTATAATAAAATAATAACGAACAAGAAAGTGAGTAATCGCACATTGAAGTAAATTTTATTAGCCGAGTAATTGATTTTTTTTATTTTTATCTTTACAAGATGGGCTCACATTCTAAATTGAACTCTTCATCATCTTCTTCATCTTCCGAAGACAGATAATCTGAACTGTCACTTTCATCTTCGTAATTTACTCTAATAATGAGTTCATCTACATCATCCATAATATATTCCTTTTCTATATATTCTTTTTCTGTGGCTTCTACATGGCGACAAATATTTTGCCAATCTTCTATTGTGACTTTATTAAATTCTTCTTCAGTCAATCTTCGGACATCGTCCATTTTAAATGTGGTATTTCGTGCGGCAACACGATTCTTTACCAACGCCCAAATTTTCTCAATAGGGTTCAATTCTGGGTGATATGGTGGTAACCGTAATACAACGTGGCCATGTTCGGCTAAAAGTTTATCGGCTACATAATTTTTATTACGTGGCTTGTGTAATTTAATTATATTATACAGATCCATTTTTGTATCTCTGATTTGCCATATTATATTTCTTTCTGATAACCATTGCTGCATAGCACCTTTTCTCCATGAAGACGTAGGGCATTTTAAAATACTAACGTTATGATACGAAGCGTTGTCAATAACCAAAACGCTATTTTTTTCTAGATTTGGAATTAATTTTTCATTTAACCATTTCAAATAATTTTTGTGATTCATGTCATCGTGATAATCTCCAGTTTTAAGGCCAGATTTAAATATTAATAAGGCCCTCGTAACAAAACCTCTTGCACCGCCAGCGTGAACAATAATTAATCGTTGTCCTTTAGACACTGGGGTCTTTAAACCGTTAGTACTTCCATCGTCCCAACATTTAGGAACGGTATGTGAACTATGGATGTAAGTTTCATCCGTATAAACAATATTTCTTCCTTCTTCTTTATATTTTATAAGGTTTCTTAAGAACATAACTCGTTTACCTCGAATATCACTTTTTTCAACAAGTATTTGCTTATTACATGGGGATTTTCTCCACCTAAAACCAATCCTATGTACTACAATTCGAAATGATGAAAGCGATCCAGAAAAGCCATGATCTTTTTTCATCGCTTCATACACAGTTTTCATTGTAGGTCGCCTTTTATGTATAGTCGCATAAGAATGAATTATACGCCTAATAACATCTTCTTCAAATTGGCTTGTTGTAGTTTTTGGGGATGGCATTTTAATAGTTTTCCTGGGAGTAGAAAACTTGGCTTGTTGAGGATTTTCAGCTCCTTCCTTCATTATTCTTATAACAGTTTTATAAGAAACTCCAGTTGCAGATGACACTTTTGCATACAAAATATTTCCTTTGCATTTTTCTTTATTCATAATATATTGAATGACATTATAAATTATTTGTCGTCCTTGACTATGAACTACTTTACGGTTATTCATATTAGTAATGAATTTTAACTGTAAAAAATATTGTTTGTTTAAAAAACGATGTTAAATTAATTTGTTTATGCATTACCTACCACAATAAAATAATAAACGTTTTCGTCAAATAGATGTAAAAAAAGATTTTGTGGTACACACAGCAGTTTAACCTAAAAATAAAATTTTCGTTTAAAAACGATTTTAAATTAAAATGTTGTTTGTACTAACCTCAGTATAATAAAAATACTCAAATTGCGTTAAAAAAGGCTGATTGTTATTTAAATTATCAAATAATGTTAATATCATTTAATAATCAAAAGCACGAAAATAGCGAATCTGTCAAAGCAAAACGTCAACAAAGAACGATATTTTCAGGACTGTATTTATTTTGTTAAAACGAATTTTATCATTTCTGCGCACTATTGTATGGGACATGACCTCCTGAATGATCTCTAGAAGAAACTGACTCTCAAAGTCGTAGAGCAAATTTAAATGCCTACAACTGTAGTCTAGTAAAAGTTTTAAAAAACTTTTGATTTTACATAAAATCCAAAAATAACGAATTATATAATGAGGATATATATATGATATAAACTCCTTTCATTTGACGGTGCAAGGTAAAATCTAATTTGTAGATAAACAAATAAGCTTTAAAAATTCACTAATAAATTAACACTACAAAATTAATAGTTACGGTACTATGACCAGCGACGGTTCGTCAGAGGAGGCAAGGGAGGCTTAGCCTCTGTTAAAATTTTGAACTATTAATTAATTTAATAATTGTACTTTTATAAAATAATAGATTTAATAGCAGTTTTTATAAACATTAGTCATAATTTTTAATTTTTAGCTTAATTAATTATTGTAAAATATTTTAATAAAAACTTGATAACTCTAAGTATAAGTATTTTGATGTAAAAAGCTTTTAATTTTATATTTTTGATTGTATTAATTTTGAGTTTGGGAAATGCTCAGTGTCTTAAATTATAGGGTCGATCCGAGGAAATAATGCCGGTTCACCTTGATTTTGTAAACTCAGATAAATAATGTTAATTTAAATGAAAATAAATTAAAAAATTATTTTGAAAATTAGTTTTATTGTAGTAATTAATAAAATTTGTAATCAAATTTCAGAAGCATTGAAGTGAAATTGAGTATTTTGGAAGTTTGTTTCATAACAGAATTTGGATTGAAAATTTATTATACGGAAAATCGAAATTGTTGGAAGATAAGAACGGAGTCATAAGCAGGTATCATTTAAGTTTATAGAATGTAGGGTATTCGATTTTAAAAAATGAAATTTTTAATTGGAAAGAATTTTGCGATTTAGATTCATCCTGGAAATTTTATTAAATATCCCACTATATTGCACTGACATAGTAAAAAAAAATTTTAATCGTGCATACTTACTTTTTAAACTTTTTTTCAATAAATACACAGCTAAAAATCGAACCTCGGCCTTCCGCCTTATTGTCGAATGAATGTGAAATTTTCAATCTTTTCATTCAAAAAAAAATCCTACTGAGTTTGAATGAATTCGAAATTTTATTTTTTGTTAAGCAAACAATTGAATTACAATTAATATTTAAAAAAATTTTACAGGTATTTCCAGTTAGCCCACCGTTTGTTCCGATCCGTAATAAATTGCCGCATCTATCGCGCAAACACTTAGAATGTTTAAAGTTTTATGCAAACCTGGTTTTTCGATTCTTCCCCAATCGGGTACACTTAAATTGCTTGTGGGTCCTTCTGCTTCTCCTCTACTTGAAAAGGAACTGTCCTTACCAATTCATATAAATTTCTACGCCACTCCTTCTTCCAAAATTATTTTCCAATTTATTTTTTTATTATAATATTATTTGTCATAAAGGTTTATTTTTAATTCACTTAGTGTATGCTTTTGTTTTCTAAAACACACACATGCTCAACTCTCTTCTTAAAAACTATGGTCAAACTCAAACACGACCTTCCCCGTCGGGATTCAGTCGCAAACTAAATTATTTATATTTGTTATCTTTATCAATCTGTTGCCCAGACAATTCATTTTTTTCTTGGTTCAATTTTTGAAATCAATGCTTGTTATTTGATAACGCGATTTTTTAATCATAAATTCGTCCGCACGCGCGCGCACTGTTGACAATTATTTGTTATTATACACACTTCGAGTTTTTCAAATTTTTGCTTGTTTACTTAATTGTAAAATTGATTTGTTACTTTTATAAATTATCAGAATGTCAGGTTTCCTTGAATTAAAGTTTTCCCTATTACAAATTAATCTTTTGATTAAAGCTTTTTTAAAACAGCCCAGGTTCGATTGGTTGCTTTTCTTTAGTTTTATATTTTTAAAACTGTAAAGACTAATTTATCCGACTTCCAAGACCCTCTGCACAAAATTTACAGGGCCATTGAAATCTTCCATGTCTGCTGGCTTCAAACGCCCAACGTGTTTCATCGCAATATATTGCCGTGTTTTTTAACATCTTCAAAAATATACAAAAAGGATTTCAAGAAAAATCCAGTACAAAATTTTCTGCATGATGCCGAGATAGCGTTTAATTTTTATAACTACAAACTTCCAGAATCAATTAGTTAAGAGAGTCAAAAGTTTCGAAAATACTTATTCAAAATTCTCGTTTAAATTTAAAACAAACCTCCAATACAAAATTGAACAACAAATCAAATAGATAACCCACGACACATTCAGCAAAATCGAATTTTTCAACTGTTGTATAGCTGCCGTGTTTATTATTTTCTGATTTTCTATGAAATGGATTGGTTTTTCAAAAAATTTTACTAGGCAAAAGTTATAGTCCGTTCAATTTCCTATCTGGAATGGATTGTCAGATTTTTTGTAAAATGTTTCGTTTAAAAGATATAGGGATTTGAAAAAAATCAAAAAAAAAAAGTTTAAAATTTTCAACGTTCTCTTACTTACCTACTTTAATTCATAACTCGAAAACCATTGATTTTAGACAATACAATGCTTTAATTTAGTTTGTAGATTATTTCACCATCTTTAAAAAACCATTCAACTATTTTTACTGAAAAATTAATATTTTTCGAGCTATGGCCATGTGAAGGTGGAAATAAAAAAAAATGCTTTAAAGAGGCCTAACTCTCAAAGGTAGCCCACCCAGACCGCCATGGATATCCTTTTCAAGCGTAATTTCTAAAGAATTTCAATGCCAAATCTTCAAACTTTCCTCATTGAATTTTTATATTAATTTATGAATTAGTTTGTAAAATATTTTAATTGTATAATTTTGAATTTCGTAAATATTTTGAATTTTTTGGTTTTCCCGCCAAGTACTTAAGGTGGCAGCAACTAGATGGGGAAATGAGGCTTTTTTCCAAAACTAGCAGACAGAAGCGGATGAAGAGATGTCGTCTCCTGAGATTTATTTAGCATTTTCACTTGAACTTTTGATTTTTGAGAATAAATTGATCAATGACTATTTTGCGTAAGTAATTTTTATTTTCTGGTTTTTAAACGGTCCTAAATTTGATTTTTGGATGATTGTGATAATAAAATTAGAGATTTGAAGAGTTGTAATTTGAAATAAGCATGATTTAATTTGTTCATTTTTTGGGATTCCCTTTCGACGATTTCTTAAGCTATTCGATTCAGACATGAAGTCAGATGTATACACAATACGTTGAAAAGCCGATTTTACTAACTTTTTGATGACAAGGGAGGCTTAATCTCTTTTGAAATTCTGATTTTGTAATTATTATTAAAGTATTAAAAAATTTTACAAAACGAAAACGTAAATTTTCTATTGTGAGAACTGTCAAAAGATAGATACTCCGTCCAAAAAGTAACACGAGGCTACCGCAAAATGATGTAGTCATCACATGGAACGCAATATTTTCTGATACTGATGATTTCGAGATAACTTCAATAAATTACACAGATTAAAGCGTAGGTGAGTATGCATTGAAAGAAGCACTGGGAGGTATTCCATACCCCCCCCCCGGACCCCCCCCCCCCCCGGTTTCAAGGATTAAACTATTTGTTTTTGTGATATTTTGCTTGAATGACAATATAAATTTTTGTACACATCATTTTCATTATTTCTTGTGAAATTTTCTCAGTATTCCCATTACTTGTAACCCACCAGAGAATGATTGGCAAAATCTAATGTACAAATGAAGAAAAACCTGAGGAAATCGCAGCAAATCGAAAATTCGAAGTAATGTAGAAAATCATAAGAAATCCGAGAAAATCTTACGAAAGGTAAGGAAGTCTTGAAAAATTGGAAAATCTTAGAAAAACTATAATAAACTACCTTTTTTGCTTTTTCAACTTTTTTTGAAAGAAAAGCTTGAGACCATCCAGGAAGGGAATAAAAGCAATTGCGTCACTTACCTTTAAGGATTCCGGCCAGGATGGTTTTACACTTAACGTGGTAGGATCTGGGATTACATTCAGAAGTTTACGTTGGAAAAGTATCAAAACGCAATCCATAATTCTCATGATGAGATGTGGCGGTCTTCCCAACTTTCTGACAGTTGCTGAAAAAGAATTATGGTAAAGATAATTGAGGTATCAATTTACAAAGAGGAAATGAATACTTATTAGCAATTTAGAGATATGAAACAAAATTATTTACCAATTGGCCGAAAAGTATCAAATTTTTTACCTATATGCGCCTGTTTAATTGTATTTAATGCCGATTCAGCTTCCTCGAGAGCAGGTTTGGCAGCCTCCAATTTTTCTTCTGCTCTGGCTTTTTCTTCTGCTATGCATGCAACCAAAATCTCAGCTTTTTCCTTAACTATCTGCACTTGATTTTTAAATACTTCAGCTTGACTGGCTCGTTCAGTTACCTGAAAGAAAGTCCGAATGAATACCGATGAAAGGCCAATTAGAATCGCCTACCTCCGTTAAAACTCTTTGGGCCCGTTGAGATGCTTCGACAAGCTCTTTTTCCATTACAGCTAAATCCTTTTTCAAAAACTCAACGGAAGAAGATGCTTCTGCAAGTTTTTCTAAACCTGTGTCCATCCGCAGGGCACCTTCCCTCAATTGGTGACGTGTGTGTTTATAAATGCTTTTATACCCCGCAATAAAATTCAAATACGATTTTGGGGTTACATGAGTAGCTCGCCGAAATCTTAAATGATAAATTCCACAAATTAAAATATCCATCTATAAGAAAATATTACCTTTGAAAGTAATCTAAAGACGTTTCAGAAACAACATCTTGAATGGTACCAAGAGCTTCTACTAAGCTTTTCTTAACGTCATCCGAGCAGGTGATATCAAAATTGATAATAAAATGCCGAGCAACTGAAACCAAAGCGTCTTTGGGCCATGGTTGAAACCAATCTAAAGTGCAACCCGATATCAAAGCTGGAAACCTTAACGCTCGGTTACGAAATTTTTCACCTACCTAAAAAAACATGGATGCATCTAACTTTCAATTAAAACGTCAACTGCTTACCGGAGAAAAGCACAAAACAACATGCAAGTTTTGACAAGTCCTGTTCATAAAATATTCCATAACGACTTCCTGATTCAATGTTCTTTTGGGGTTCTCTCTTCTCATGATTGGGCTCAATTCTTGAATTATTTCGGCTTGTTCGTCTTTTGAAAATAAATTGGTTATAACACCGGAAGATAAAATGTTATTTAAGTATTCTAAGAAGCCTTCTTCTTTAATGTCAAGATCGGTAAATATAAACGTTGTTCCTTTCGCTTGACATCCACAAGATCTGTACAAAGCTTTGATGTCTTCCAAATAATTTGCAATATTATACGAGCGGGTTAAAGTTATTTGGAAACTTTTGTAGCCTGCTATGAAGGATGAGAGTTTGGTCAGTGATTGCTTTCCACTTCCACCAACACCTTAAAAATAACAAACCTGCAGATGTTGATGATAAAAAGAAAATAAAACTGACCGACAAGCATAACGTTTCCTCGGGGATGACGAATTACCCGGGAGATCTTTACTAAATGTAACATTGCATCCGGAAAAAATACAAGATCCATTCCTGATCCACGCACCATCTCATTAAATTGAGCCAAAAACATATCCAAACGTTCTCTTAACTCGTTATCGTCACTTACAGGTTCATAAACCTTCGGAAGTTCCATATCTGCATCTTCTCCTTCTTCGCCAGTTGGTTCAGGTGCATCTCTAAAATAGCAACCATAAAATGATTCTCGGAGAATTTCAGATACTTACCTCATAAAGTCAACAAATATTGGATTGGGTAGAGACATGTTTTTGTACTCGACTCCCATTTCTTTTTCGGTGATTTGAAGAATAGTTTCGTCGAACCACTTCTTATCTTCGACAATGGTGAAACGATCGGAAAAAACTCGAGTGCATTCGTGTTTCCATAAAACCATCAAACAAGCTTGTGATTCTATCACGGTACATAATGTTCCCACCTAAGAAAATGTAACCACTTGTAAACTATAATAGAAAAATTCCACAATTTTACCATTCCCTGCCAAATTCTGGATAAATCTCGCAACGAGAAGACGTAATGGAATTTTGCTGGTGTTGGAAGAAGTTGTGCACGAGTTGCTCTCCATAGAAGTCTTGTTAATGGAACCAGTTTTTTTATTAAGTTTCGAACTTCGAGTGAAAATCCACGCTTAACGTTGTAATGACCTTGGCCAATTACGTTAAATATTTTATCGATGGATGGGTCTGTTGGCAAAGGACAGTTGAATATACAAAACTGCCTTTTCAATCTTGATGGAATATCGTTGCGACCACCACCTGCAATAGTTAGAATTAAGAACAATAATCTTGAGACTGTTTGATTTCGAAACCTGGATGTCCCATGGCTGCCACAAATTGCACATCCACAATTGATGTAAATTCGCCTGGTTTCTCCAAACTGTAAAATCCATTCATATCCATGGTTTGGCGCACGATTTCGTTTGTGATCTATAATTTACTTGTAGTGATTGGAACGCCGAGTAAAAACTTAAAAAAATGTACCTGATCTCCCCAGCAGTTAATTTCGGGCAAGTTTATATCATCAATAAAAGCTATCATTTTTTTCCCACCCGAAGGGCCGAAAGTATTACCACCACGTTTATCTACGTAACTTTCGATTGTTTTTTGGAACTGATAAGGCGTGGTGGCGCTGGAAAAATTGAATGACCGAATTATATAATTTTCTGGATTGGCATTTTTCATGTAATTTTTTATCATCACCGTCTTGGCAGAACCTTGCTCGCCAATTAACAACACCGCTTTATCTTGTTTTGCAACGAGGTCAATCAGATAATTTACGCGAACGTTATCTGGAATGGGTATTAAAATGCTGGCGTAATCTGGAGTGGCCAGTTCAGGATACACGTAATTTGTAACTCTGGATGTCCATAATTCCCATTCACCATCATCGTTAACAACATAATCAAAAACTGTTGCCTGGAAAAGTAAAAATTAGATCGTTTAACTGTTATTTTTTTTAGAACTACAATTTGGTTTTTTGAATCGTTCACTGGGATATCAATGTTTTCAAATTTTTCTTTCAGGAAACTGTCAAACTTAAATCTGTCGTCAGTTTCCAGCAACGACCCCATTCCCCAAACAATTGCAAAAACATAAAATTTCTGAAGATGCTCCTCAGATAAAACTGAAATAACTTCGGGGTTTGGAACTTCTTCCAATAACTCATCATCCAAATCTCCATGATCCGACTTTGAAGCAGTGGTTTCGGCAACTTCTTGTACGACGATTGGAATTAAACCTAAAAATAACAGCTCGCGATCAAGTTGAAACTTTTTAGTCGGGTTTTTACCTTCCAGCAAATATAACGTTTGCAAAGTTACGTTGCATTGTAACAAATTCATTGTGAGAGTAAGATTTTGGGTAATCCAAGAATAGAGAGTACTAAACGATTCATCAAAAGCTGCCTTGAATACTTCTTGCTCTTTAGAGTTTCGTTTATTTAACCATGCATTAACTACGGGTTTCCAATTGAGTGCAGATGAGCTCATGTATACCATTCCATTACGAGAAACAGTTGCAGGAGAAGCATTGTCGATGTTATGGGGTTCAAATATAATTTTACAAGTTGGCGACATCGATAAACGATCACCATTAGCCAAAGTTAACGTTTTATTGTCGTCTAACACAGAATTTAAATTTTCGATCCATATACTGTCCACCGGACCATCCAAAACCAACCAAACATTGTCGTCTATAAGAAGGCGATCATTGTTACGCTTGCACGATTGCATTCACACTCACCATCTTTTAATTTCAAGGTTTTCCTCCAGAGGGCTGAAAATATTCCATCCGTCCAATCGTTTGTTGCTACATCCAAGCGTCCGAACATTTGAGCTGCGGTAATAGCTTTAGGATTCATTCTCATTTCTCTATGACTCTCTCCGGTCTGACTTAAGGCTTTCATTAAGGTGTGGATACATGCGGTTTTCCCGGCACCAGTTGGTCCCAACGTCATAATTCCATGCCTCACTCGTTGAGTTTCGTATAACTGAAATTTTATAAATAAAAAAAATGTTGGCAATCGTTGAATCGTACCTGGATAAGTTTCAATGCCCAAGGGGCATGATTAATCAATCCTGCTTCTTCGACTTGAGTACTGATTGCTTCTTCCAATTCTTGATAAGTAGTTTTCTCGAGACTTTGGTTTGGAAACAAATCGGAAACAAGAGAATTAAATAAAGGTTCGTCTTCATCAATCAACTTGGACAAATTCATGTCCCGCAATACTCTCATCACGATAGTACTTTCGCTATCTTTTTGATTTACCCGCTTCGATGCTCCCAAACTTCGTAAAACGGACAAAATATTTCTTAGTCCAAAATCGTAATGCACCTGAAGATATTTAAAATATTTCTCCATATTTTTACAAAAATAATACGGACCTGTTTGGTAAGTTGTTCTTCGCATAATTTATACAACGTATAAAATTTTCGAGCTAGTGTAATATTTTCCAAAAACCCACAACTAGCCAATTTGACGCGGATTATAATCTGGCGATCTGGTACCATCATAGCAACCGTTCTAAACTGGATTTTCAAATTTTCTGGTAACTCTTTGCGACCTGCATAACCTGGATTCTAAAATATGAATTTAAGAATCACGATCGATAACCTTTCCTACTTATTTACCATGGTAATAAAAATACCGAATTCCGGACACATTTCTATGGTATCTCCATCTGTAAACACAAAATTTCTCTTCTTTTCTTTTTTTGCTCCTAAAACAACTGCAACTTGCTGCGCGGCTACGGAAAGAACTGGTAATTCGATTCGGTTGAATTCGTCAAAACAACCCCACGCTCCCGATTGGGCTAAACCCTTGTAAATTCGTCCCAATCCGCGATAATCCATTTGGTCTGAACAATTAAATACAACCACGTATTTTGCCAATGTTTTGCCCATATCCTTGACCGTTTCGGTCTTTCCCGTTCCTGCAGGTCCACATGGAGCTCCACCCATACTCATCGCAAGAGCTTGGGCCAACGTTATGTAACATCTTAAAATAATCAAAATTGCACATTAACATCTTTAATGCCAAAAATACTATTCCAGCAGTTGTCAAGCTTTACATAAAATTTGGTAAGACATCTAGATTTACCTGTCAGTTAAAGGTGTGATCACCAAACGATCCGTACATCCTAAATATTCGTTTTGGTAAGAAAATATTACATCGGTAATGATGATGAGTGTTTTATCAGATTCTTCTTTGAAATAAAATCGACACTGCTTCAGCCATTCAAAATCATTCACGTGCCGCACATTCAAACGGCACTAAAATGAAATTTAAATTTTATGAATAATCCTTTTAGGTAGGTATACTTCACATACCAATATGTCAAAAATATCCCGTTGATGAACGTGTATGGTGATCAGAGTTTCAAACTTCGTTCTTTCAATTTTGGTCAAATCTTTCGTAGTTTGATCGATCAAAGTATTTAGTAATTCCAAAAATTTATTATTTGATTCGGCCATTATTTTTTTGTCGGCCCTTGCTTGCATCAAAGCAAGTTCGGAGTCTCGAGTCCAAATCATTTGTAATCCAAGTAAACCAATCTGAAAAAGTATTCTGAAAATTACTGGAAAGAGAATGTAAATCTGGAATTTCTACTTGTGCCGGAAGTTTATCCAAAAATGAAAGCATATTAAAGTTAAGATCGTTCATGGTGTTGTTGGCTTGCCTGATAATTGAATGAATAGACGTTTGGGAAGTTACCAATAACTGGGTCAGCCAAGTTTCAACGCTACCTTCTGCACGTACAGCTTTCTCTAATGGAATTAGTTCATTTTCGGATGAAATAATTGCAGTCATTTTATTATACTCGATGTCGTGGAATTTCACCCAACGAGTGTTATCAAAAATGGATAAAAGGTGATTTTGAATGGTGTGGGAATCGGATGCTTGACCAAGAATTTCGAGGAGAGCTGGATCCGATACAAAGAAAAAACGTGGAAACATCATCCTCTTTTTTTCCAAATAACCACTTAAAGATTTTTGACATAAATCTAATTGTTCTTGAAGATGTGGTAAGAGTTGTTTCAGTAAGTCATCTCCTAAAATTTTAAAGGTATAAGGAATGTTTTTAAAGAAGTTTGGGCACTAACCAACACAACATGAAACTACGCCAGGGGTTTCGTGTGCTCTTTGCATAATTTTCTGCCATGATTTGTCAATTTTGGAGAAACGTTTGGCTTCCTTTGGTAACTGCTTGGCAATGTCACCACCAACAAAAACGGCTTCCAAATAAACCCAAAGGTTCTGTACCAAAAGCCACCTTTCCAAAATTTCATTTGTGTTTGAAAGGTCATGAACCCATTGTTGGATTTGTTTCTTGAACGGTGCGTTGTATCTGAAAGGCAAAACAATAAAATCTATATTTTTTCAAATTACAAAATTACCTGTTGGATAAAAGAGAGCCTAAAATCATCAAACTGTCTTCCAATTGTCCAATGGTTTCAGCTGTAGTATCACCACGTAGCAGTAATTCTCCTCTGTTGTTGAATGTTTGAAACGTTAGTTCATGAACTGACCATTCGTTGGTCACTTGTCTGAGTTTGGCTTCAATGTCCCGTTCTTTCATTGCAGAGATACAAATATCCTGTAAGTAAAATAAAATTGTTTTTATGTGGATGGAAAATGAAAATCATCATTTACTTCAATGTCTTCTTTAAATTGTAAAATTGGAGCTTCCAAAATATTTTTTAAGCAAAATCCGTCGCTGTCCAATTCAAAAGTATGGTTTAATGCGTCCATAATTCTCTGCCAATGTCTAGGTTTCATAGCCCTGTTAGCCATTAGCTCCAATAAAGGACACATATCGTTAAAATCGTCGATGGTTTTTTTCAAAGCAAAAAATGCGGGCCACTCTTTAAGACCTTTTGGTAATTTACGGCATCTATTTTGAAATTCCATAAGTTCGTTATTGATTTCCTCGATATTGACTTCTCCCCAGGGTATATCATAATAACTGTTTACTCTATCGATTACATCGTTGTAGAGTTTGTAAAGTTTCTGCAGTAGATTAAGCTCTTTACGGATTTGTGCCATATCTGGATAATCTGTCATAGGGAGGCCAAATAGTTCCTCTCCGCTTTGATAAGTTTGGAGTTTACGCCACATTCCATCGAAACGATTCTGTTAATAAAAGAAAATTGAAGGAGATTCTTTTTGTAATCATCATTTTTTTACAAACCTGGAAGAACAATAATCTGTCGGAAGCTTCTCGTGGTGCAAGTCCAAATTCCATAGGACCTGCGACTTTGTATTCGTGACAGTAATCCAATTTTTCTTGCCGAAACTTGGCCAAATTTGTACGTAGCTCTTCCTGAAACTGTGGTTGCATGTCCAAAAGATTAGCATTAACTGTTAACGATTTGGACAGCATGTGGGTCCAGGTGTATCTCAAATTATCCACCTGTTCCATTATTTCCTTTTCTACGTACACCTCATAACGGCTCAATATGTTGAATGCCTCCTAAAGGAAAAATTAAAACAGCCAATTACAAATCGGTTTTGAGTAGTACAAACCTCGACCGGATCAATTTTCAATTCCATATCAACTTCCTGTTCTCTTATTTTCTTCAAGGTATCCATAATCAGACGAACATCGTCCAAATCTCGAATGGGTTTATCTAATTTTCGACCCATTTCATTTATAACGGCGTAAACGTAATCCATTTCTCTTTTATACTTCTTCTTCAAGACAATTCCAATCCTGCAAAATAAAATTGAATTTCGAGTTTTGTTGTTGGGTAGCTCACCTGTGAGTGCAGGATTTTATTTCTGTTCTTAACGCAAATTTAAGTTTGTCTGTTGATATGGCAAGATAACTTCCGATATTGTAAATGTCAGGTTCGTCGGTTAAGCGGCTTTCTAGTTCTTCGTGCTTTCTCAGCGACGCTTCAAATTCAAACAAACAGCAATTTAGGAGTTCTCTTGGTGTTTTTTCATTACGCCAGAGAACGTTATATGGGCGCCACTTAATCAAGAAGTTGTTAACATCCTAAAAGAGATTTTCAAAAGTCGAAATCATTGTTGTTCAGACAATCTACCTGTTTCATATTTTGGGTGCAAGTAGATAGCAACGACAGCGTTTTGATGACTTCTTTATTTTCCATAACATTGCTGTAAAAATTTTTGCATTGCAACGGAAAGGCTGGCTTCTCTTCGGTTGTGAGCCGATAAAAACGGCGTCTCCTGGTCCTAAAATCTTCTTCTTTGTTTTTGATTCCAGTAACGGCGGTAGAAGCATTCTGATTGGCACAACGAGATACAATATCCACGAGGGTTTTTTGGCGGCCTATTACTTTTTTCCACTTTGATGACGGGACGGGAGTCTAGCTTAATGTGTATTATACAAAGCGTTGTGCGGTGTTTGTGTTAAAGGAGAGTGTTGATTTAAACGGATTAAGTCGTGTGTGTTGTCAATATGAAAAATGTCGTGCGCCATGTACAAAAGTTTCATTTTTACCAGTGTATTTACATTGTTAGTTGCATGATGTGTGTGTGTATGATTTGTGCGTCAACAAGAATAAAAACATATTGCAATTAATATTTATAGGTATGTCCACACATGTAAGGATTACACTGTTGAATCAAGAAGTTGAATCAGTGTAATTCTTATGAGTTTTTTATAGTTTAATAAAATTTAGTGCAGAGGGGTAAACCGCATATCAAAATTTTTTGGCATCAAATCCCTTGCAATTTTTAGAAAATTCCTCTACGGTTTAACCCCCCTTGGGTGCACTTCACTCAATCCCCACTTATCTTAACAGTACGGATGAATATAAGAAAAAAAATTATTTACAACAATAAGAGTATATAAAAATAAAGTACCTGAGACTTTCCAGCTGTCCACTGTCCAACACCTTTTGCAACCGAAGTGATGCATTTTCCAACATGGACCAAAACTTCTTGAACCTCGTCCAAATTTGGTTTTATTACGACTTTCGGTATCAAAAGCACAGCTTTCAGAACGAACACTGGCGTTGCTTCCCCATAATTATCTGCAATTGCAAGTCTTGAAAGATTATTTTTCAAAGAAATCATAATCCCACCATCTGTACTGAATCTCTTCCTCAATGCATCCAATGAATGTCTGGTTACACGTATAAGAACATCTATAATTTTCCGACTGTAGAAGCGTCTCATTTCGCCCATGGCTCCTCTAACCAAATCTTGCATCGTTTTAGCCATACCAATGCGCAACAGCATGTGAGGTTTTTCAAAACACTCATATATTTGGCTCCAATCGGATTGTTGCTGAGTTGAAGAACTTTCGCCATCATTTTGACCATTTTGAAGATCATCTGCAACATTACAAACATTACTTTTTAGCTATATTCCATTAACAGTAAAAGCACCATCGAAACAAAAATCCAAATCATCTCCAATGGGAGGACAATCCTCTTGAACTCTTTGAACCAACTGCAAAATTTCTTCGACAGCTTCTTCCACCATAAGACTTTTTTTATGCAATTCAACTGCTGCTGTACGACAAATTTCTTCGGTATATTCACTAAAATATTCCAACGTCCACGTGGTTTTATCGGATTCTGGTAAAGCGTGCAAAGCGACAGTTTGCATGGATGTTAACACTTCAAGTATTCGATTTGTGTAGATATCGTGAGCTCTACCAATCTGAACAAATCCTAATAATATTGCAAAACGTCTTCGTTAAAACTGCTTACCAATATTTTAAAATTTTGGACAGCTTCGTTGACGGTATCTACAAAGGGCTTCCAATCGGACGAAACCCAGGTCAAACTGTTTAAAGCTGGAGAAATCATATTTATTAATCGTACCAGCTGAGGTAAGAATAGAGGTCTTATTTCTAATTTTACTTCTTGAACCACACTTAAGAAATCGTTGATTAAAAACTGTTTGAACAAAAATACAAAAATTCAGAAAGGATTGGATTACCCAAATGTGGATTTTACCTGCAAGGAATCTTTCACTAGCGTAAAGTGATCCTGCTTGGTGTACAAAGTTAATGCGACAATTGGTAAAGGCAGATCCATTTTTGACATTAAATCTGATTCCCTAATAAGCAACGGAATTGTACGGTGCAAATTGACTTTCAATTTTTGTTGTTCTGGACATATGGCTATCAGAGATCTCTTCAGACAACCATCAACATCTGACACCTAAAATGGATTTCTAATCCAAATTGAGCAAAACATTATCTTAGCTTACATGTTGAGACATCCAAATTTGAACCATATCGTTTTCGTACGCTTTCAGCATAGCTTCGACACTTTTGTGCCGCTTGGTTAACTCGATGGTAGCATACAGCGTTTTCAAAACTGGATGATTTGTTACGCTGTCCAAAAGTTCCGATAAATGGTAAGACAAACACCTGGCCCATTTAATTCGTCCTATATGCTGAAAAATTAGACGAACTCTTCTACTTCAAAAATATTTACCTGAAATTGGTGGAAACATATACGGAACGGGTGGATCATCTTTTTCCTTCTTATACATTGTAACAATTCGGTTTACTTCCTTCTCGCAGTGCTTCAAAATGCGTTCATACTTATCTTCCATATTTTTTAAAGGAACTTTATCGCAAATCTAAAATTTTGCAATTGAATGAATTGAAAAGCGTATAAACACGCTAGTAACCTTTTCAAATTTAATGAGAAACTTGATACCTTGAGGAGTTTCCCAAACACTTTCGTAACTGTTTTCTATTGTATTTCCAATCTCCGCTTTCAATTCGTCGATGCGAATTAAAAATACATCAAAGTCTGCATCAAATTGAAGATTTCGCTGATCTAAGTAATTGTAGCTTTTGTTGATGATGAGCAGCTTCACATTTTCAAAGTTTTGGATGGCTTCCTCCAGAACTAAAAGTATTTATGTATAGTAAAACCAAACTGAAAATTCCAATAAACGAAATACCTTCCCCCAAAAGCAATCCCTCCATTCGTCTCTTAAACAGTTCACTAAAATCCTCGATTAAGTCAAAAGTTGTAATGATTTTGCTCAATCGAGCGCAAAACGAATTAAATTTTCCAAAAACATAATTTTCCGAAAAATTAAATTGTTGTTGATCGGGCACATTGGATTGACCTTTGACCACAAGATAAGTACTCTTGTAAGATTGGTTAAGCGTAATACAATGCAACAACTTTTCCTTAACTTTTGCTCTATCCTGTGACCAGATTGTTTCGTTTCCTCTGCAAGTTACGTATTCTTTGCACGTTTCGATCATTTGGTTGGTAATCTTCACCATCAAAGCTGATGTTCGCTCAGAGGTGTTATAAAATTGCGAAACACTGTGTATTAATCGAACCGTTTGAAGTAGCCCAAGAAGTGAATCTTTCATTTTAACCTAAAATTCAGAAGGAACTATCTACGATGGAACTATAACTCCAGCCATACTCACGGGATCGTCCAAATAAAGAGAGTGACAATTTTTTTCTAAAGCTTGGATAAACTTTGCGTTATCTTTTGCTTCGTTGTAACAAAATGTAATTTTTTGGTCAGTTTCTTTCCATTCCTTAATGAGCTTTGATCTGGCAAATTGGAGACACATTATGGTTAACTGTACCTCTGTGGCTTGCAGTTGAGTAACAATTTGCGAAAAGGTGGCACCTCGTTTCTTCCAATACTCGAGTTCATCTTGTGGACCTGACGAATCGTTTTCTCTTCGAATTTGGTCACTCTCTTTCAATATCTCCGATAAGTGTTTCATCCAATTCTTCACTCTTTCTTCAAGATAAGCTACATCCTCAGCTTGAGTGGACATTTTTTTCAAATCTTCAATACCCAACCCGGCGACTAAGGTCCGATTATCGTCAAAAATATTTCCTTTGCCGCACACTTCTTCGCAAACTGAAAAACACATTAAAGAAAATCATATTACGTTTATTTGTGTTACCTTTAAGAGCGCTGCAAAAGGAACGTAGACCTGGAAGAAGCTGATTTTTTACCATCGGGCAATTAGCAGCATCGTCTTCGCTATCAGGACTCGGAAAAGCTAGCGCTTCCATAAATACGTGCCTGATGATACGTTCAATCGCTGTTACAAGTCCAATTTTTTCAGCGTCGATTACTCCACAAAACAAATCCTAAGAAAACAATCAACAAGTCACATTTTATTGTTTGGTCAAACTAACCTTTTGAAATCCTTCCTCTGGTAACTGCTTGCTTGTGTTTATACGATAAATATAAATGCAAATTCCAATTAGAGGATGCTGCCAACCATCGGTCAAAAATAGTTTTTTCTTCTTGACTGGAATGGATAAAGGCTGAGTGCGACTCAAAGTTGATTGAAGCTGCCTACTGGTACTCGGTTTATTTGGATCTACTGTCGGTTCCGGAATAGGTTCCTCCATTTCTTGATAAAACCACATCAATTTATTTCTAGCATGTGGTATAAAAAGCTGGTTGATTTCATCAAGCTATAAAATATTTTACAATTTTACACAAAATGCATATCAAAACTTTGACTCACCATATCTCCTTCGAACACATGATCCATTATTTCTTGGCGGGGCAATCCAGTCGCTTCAATGAGAATTTGGAAGGTGAACTCCAATCGAGGATCCATTTCACCTCTTCGGGCTTTACGCTCACATTCTTCCCGGCGTCGCTGGAAAAAGTGTTCATTTGAAAATTTGCACATTCACAAAAATTGATGCTAATGTGGTTATCACTGTTTACCAAAATTGCCGTTTCTGAATCATCGTCATAATCAGTTTCTGAATCAGATCCTGAAGGATAACAATGTGGACCATACACAAACATAATGACCACTGTTAATGAAATTTCGACTGCGGATGGTTTGAGTAAAAATTAAACTAAACTTTGTTAACGTCGTGCGGATCAGACATCGCACGATGGAATTTCACAGCACTTTTAATGTGATAATGAGTTGAAGTGTTTTGTAACACAATAAGCAAAATTTTCGTTCCTGGCACCATCACCACCTATTTATACCCTCGAGCATGTTCGCTTACAATTTTTCATGTAACTTATATTATAAATTTGTCATTAAAAGTAATGCACAAAGATTGCGTTAAGTTGTAAAGTGCTTGTTTGTTCAGGTGAGTCATGGCTTTGTTTTGCATAAAAATGTTATCTGATTGGTGATGACAACTCTTTCTTATTGAACGAATTTTTAATTTATAGCTATTTCGGGCAAATTCTTTGTTTAATTTTGCGTTAATAAATTGGCTTTTAATGGATTCAAGTTTCAATACCAACTCATATTATCATTTCGTCTAGATCCGTTCCGCTGCCAGACGTTGCACTTTTAAATTTTTGAATTTAACCACACCTAACATAAATCTTATCTAATATTGTTATTTTATCACAGCTGATACTCTTCTGCAGAAATTTTTCTACAAATTTAATGTAGATACAGTAAACGCTCTACTATCCGACCTAATGGAACCCATTTCCGGTCGTATAGTAGAAATAGGTCGGTAACGTAAAAGCTTGAAGTAAATAACAAAACATGAAGCTGAAGTCTGCAAACATATCATGTTATTCTTGAATAAAAATTTTGTAAAAATATGTTAAGAATGCTGTTCTTTTCCTATGTAGGTAATCAATCTGTTTGCCTACATGTTCACATCCGAGTCACTGTGAGATAAGGTTCAGGTAAATTCTCAAAATTGACGGATGTGGGAGCGTCGGATAATAGGGCGTTTACTGTATTGGGATTGCCCTCGAAATTAAATTAAAGCTTGTTTAATCCTCGTAATTACATCATCAAACTTATGTTACCATTAACACCATAACATACAGATTATTAGAAAAAAACTGTTATTAAACTCAATCATTATAATTTATTACGCGCTGGTCCAACATTGTTTTCCAATTTTGGATTCTCATCAGATAAATCTAGAATTATTAGGTAAAGAGAACTTGAAGTTGGTAACTAATTATTTATTAGTTCTATAATTCAAGTTTCAAGATTAATATATCTTAGCTAGCGGTATTTTTCTTTGCGGGGTTTCGTTTCTGTCATCTATCAACGATTTAACTCCCGGGTATGTGAAAATATAATTACTTACATATGCGCTCAGCAGTGGATCTAATTCTTTCGATGCCCAAAATTTGAACCATATTGTGGGATCTCTACAACTTATTAAATTTTGAATTTAAGTTTAAGAGGCATAAACAATGAGGATAAACCGGGGAGTCTGGGGGGTATGGAACACCTCCAGTGCACACTTTTATTTTATTCCCAAATCTCCCAAATGGCCAAAGGGGCCCGAAAAGAAAACATAAAATCGTAAAATAAAATTCTGATAAAATAACCCAAAAATTGGGCCTTTGACGCTATTAGTTACTCTCGAATATCAGGGGCCCGAAAATTTGCTAGAGCCTAGTGCCCAACCCAGCTAAGGGGTAATATCCACCAAATTCTCAAAAAAACAAAGCTTTTTTCATGATTTTTTTACTTTCCCCATACATATACGTATGTATAAGGGAAAGTATTGTAATCCACTCAAAAATCAAAAATCGAAATTTTTGCATTAAAATGTTCCTTATCATGTCCTGATAAGTTTTTGATGAATTTTAGTTGGATGTTCGTTTGTATGTCTGTCTGTCTGTATGTGGTTACGAGATCATGAAATGAAATAGTATCAATTGCACAGGTTAAACCACGCAACCAAATGTCAAAAAATTTGGCATAAATGTACATCATAGTTAAACTTAGAGGCCAGCTAAAAGTGGTGAAAATTTGTTGAAAATTGCAGAAATGATAAAGAAAATAAAAAGAGTTCAAGTGTCAATTACTTTTGGACCACCATTTATTATATCCAAATTATTGCAAATTAATTCAAGTTTGACGTTTATGAAATTTTGACATGTTTTAGGGTTTTACGCTCCGTGTCCCGCGTAGCGCGATTTTTGAGCCCCATAGATGCGACCTGTCGCTTCATTGAGGTCTTCCACGTTGAACGGTACATTGCAAGAAGATGGCGAACAAAAATTTACTCTCCAATTATGTGTGCAAAGAAGTAAATCTGCACTTTTAATTTAACAGGTTTTCAAATTTTTCAACTTTTCGACTTTTTGATGCGAACTCTAGCTTCCACGCTGTCTTTCTCGTTGAATGGTTCCCGAAAAGAAGAAGTTGAAAGATAATTTTTATACCCAAATTTAATGGGGAAAGTTATGCAATGTTTACATAGCCAATTTTTTAAAGGACATTTGAGAATGAATGAGAGAGAGAATAAATAATATATCATTGGATTAAGCAACTCTTGGAGAATAGAAAAAATACCAGTGGTAAATAATGAAAAAATTATTTACCACTTGTCTAAAATGCATCACTTCACGTGCGACTTGACTAAGTTATAATGATAGCCTATATGACTAGTAGTGGAAAAAGTATTTTACTACACACATAAGACCAATATTCGTGAAATTCAAATTTACTACACTTTTGTCTCCGATTGTATCTGCTATACATCCTTAATGCATGACTCATTCGTGATGATTCATTTAATGACGCATGCATGATGACTCATATATGACAACCTGTTATTATTTCTGCAAGTCTATAGAAGTTTATAGAAATTCCTGGAAGTTTGTGGAAGTTTCGAAACAGATGCATTTTGATATAAATAACAGAGTAATTTACTGTGTAGTAAAGTCAGAATTCGGATTCAGATGTGTTAACATAAATACCGTGTAGATAAATAAATATACTGGGTGTTACATAAATACAGTGACTTAATTTAAATAAATGTTAGTGTAGTAATTGTTCTATTGTTGTTAACTTTATCCTTTATCTGTAAATATATTTTAGCCCTTTGGCAATTAAATAATAAACGTTTTAATTTTCGTTACATTATTATTATAAAATTATAAAAAAAACAAAATTTTTATTTTCACATAAATCAGTAAGAACTGAAATCTGCTATTTTTAGTACAAATACCTAATATTTTACTTTTTAGTACAGACATGTGACCACTTCAAACTTTTTATGTAAAATTTTCTACATAGCTTCCTGCAACTGTTAATGATCATAATCTCTATGTTGGGTTTAATATTGGGTTTAATATAATAATAATAATTAATATTCGCCAAATCATCTCCCGCGTCTGCTGAAAACAAGATGCGAAAAACCTTCTGAAGCAATGGCCCGTGTATGATGTACAATCTTCTAGTTTTAGATACCTACTCAGTTATTTCTATCTAACTGACTGAGAGGAACTTTGTAAAAAATAAAAAACCGACGATGTTATACATGTGATGGGCGAAGAGAACATAAGAAGATTTATGTTATTATATAAAACAGTTTATTGTGCAGTAATGGTGATGACTGTCCACTTTAGTTTTGGTGTCGGTGCCTTCACTATAATTGCAGATGCCAGATCCTCAATGTTGTTTATTGTCATGGATGATAATTCCTGTCAACGACAAGCTCCTCTGACGCGCATTATTGCAGTGAAAGTGAATTTTGTTAGAGGTAATGAACTGTGTTACTCAATAGTCACCTTCATAATTAGGAAGTCCTCATCGGGTGCTTATATCATGAATTTGTCGATCTATTCTTTTATGAATATTTTAAACAGAACGGAAACCAAAGACAGACAAACAACGTAGATGGTGGTGCAAAAATTGGTTATCCATTAGATACATTATCCATTCAATTTTTAATCATTCAAATTAAACAATATTTAAAGGATTCTCTCTTAATTTTCTTTCTAATTCATCGCCTGATGATGCCATAGTATGGTGAAAACGTTTGCGAATTTATACTTACAGTGTATTTTACATGTGATAACTTAAAAACATTTTAGTTCTGAAAAGTGTTTAGTGCATTTTTTGGGTTTTCTAAAATATTGATGTGGCATTCAATTCTTTATATAGGTCAAAAACCTCCGCTGTAAGCCATTTTCAAACTTTACTGGAAAATTATTAACTTTTGCAGTACGGAAATTGCACACAAAATTGCAAACTGCAACACACGGTCAAATTAATTACCCAACCAACAATATTGTACCTACTGCAACAGACTGGCCGACTTGTCTGTGATCCGATAGTGTAATTATTCTGGAACAACATGCTAACCTTTTCACCATCAAAACAATAAAGTATTATATTTTTAGGTTGAAAATTGAAGATTTCATAGCATAATCAAAAGATGCCATAGCAATATATATATAATTCGCGGTTCTGTTGTCTTTAAATTTGTGAAAAAACTTAATCGCATCTATGATTGGTTAACTATTAATATATCAAATATAAACAAATGAAAATAATGCAAATAACAATGGTATTGGCTTTATTGGTTTTTGAAAATCGGATTATAGTTTTCTTAATTAATTTTTTAACAAACAAAAGTTTAATTCCTTTTTCAAAGTTTTTAACATTTAAAGTAGCCCGCGTCATATTGAACATACGCCCTTTGTTTGATCGATAAATCAATAATTTTTTGTAGTAATATTCATTAATTATTATTAGCATTACATTACTATGGATATTGTATTATTAATTAATAATTTTTAGAATTGCAATTCACGCTTTAAAATAGCAAAAGTAATACACAGATTTATTGTAAAACTAATATTTTCAGTATAAGAAATAATTTTGATAATTAATCAGATATTATTTATTTATAAGAGATCGGAGATCAGGTCAATCCTCTTCACTAACTTTTAATTGTGAATATTCTTATTTAACGCATAATTAGTATACTCACGTTTACGGTTTCCAAGCTAAAAGACCTACTGGGCATAGCCAATTTTCTAATTCCTCCCAGCAAAACTAACTTTCCTGCCATTTTCGATTTTTTACTTGGAGAATTATTCATATTTACTTCAGTTTTGTTTTGTAGAAATAAATAAATACAATTACAAACAATTTTCACACTAGAAAAACTTGAAAAATATTTTCACTTGAAAGCCTAGCAACTAAGTTTTGTCAATATTTATTTATTTGATTTATGAATCAAATCAAGTAAAATAGATTTGAAATTTTCGACTATTTTGTTCAATTTCAAAAACAATAAATTTTTGTAAATGGTTTATTGAAATACAGGTACTATGTATCTATAATCACCATGGGGTGCTTTTGCAGTTTTTACTTAGATAATAATGTATAAAATTTTCTACAAGGGACATTCCAAAATGTTTAAATATTATGAATAATTTAACTTTTAATGAATTAAATTTTGTATTTTTAAAAATTTATAACTAAAATATTGAGGACATTATTGAAGGAATTAATATTATTATTATTATTAATTACTGAAAAAGGAATATTGTATCGCCTAGAGCCTAGACTGAATATTATATCCGCATAAAGTAACTTTTAAATAAAACAGACTATATAAAAATTTCGCAAGTTTTCATATTTTGACTTTTGAAACTTCATGAGAATCTCAAGAGATAATTTCTCTCCATCGCGAGTGCGTGTTTTTTTTAAGAAGGTAATTTTAAATATTTTTATAGTGATCAAATGTAAGTTTCATGCTAGATAATATTAATTTCTGAAATTTATATTATAAATATATAAGGGAATGAACGATCCAAAACTTACTTTACAACTTGCCGAACGCCATAAACTAACTACTTTATTGATATTTATGAGTCTCTAAATGGGGCAATCTTTAATTGTAATTAGTAACAGACACTGCAATATTTCAGCATAGCGTGGTCGTAATTCCCACTTTTGCAACACAGATTTCGCCAACAGTTTAACTTTGCACAATTTTGATATACCTAATATTCAACATTTCTTAACTTTAAATATTGAGAATGACGATTCCAAGTTTAACATTTGTTTAATAAACATTGCTAAATCTAAGACCACTACATCATCCTTCCCTAGTAAACCATACAATTTTGAAACTTGAATTTCATTTTTGTGATTTTGAATTTGTATGATAAATCTGAACTTTAATTTATTTGTGTATTTAAATTTGATTTTGTAAATAATTTTTGTATAAATGTCGTAAAGATTTGAATATGTGCGTCTTTTCGCACCGACAATTTTTAAGTTGGCACGAAATTGAACAATAATTATAAGTTTTTGTCAGGTCCGCTGGCAGACGGACGCTTTTGCGGGAGGTCTTGTAAAAAATGATAACTTTCGCCGAAAGTTGAAAAATAAAATTAGTTTTATTAATGTTTAATTAACTTGTTATATTGAAGTTTTGTTACGTTAATTTATTTGCTTGAAAACCAAATACAAAAAAAAATAAAAGAATTACGAAAAAACCGGAGAGCATATCAGGGGTGGTGTGTTCGTAATGCAAGACAATAAAAATGCAGAAATTTTAAATTGTTTAATACGAGCATTAAAACAACTTAGTTCAAAATCACAAAAATTGGTTTAAAGGCTTGCATCCAGCTTACTAAAATCTTAAATCAAAATCAACAATTACAAAAGTTAAATATACCAAAAATTCCACAATTTCCAAAAATCAACTGTCTACTACATGAATTTTGAATTTATCAATTTTCACTGAACTTGGCCCATGCCAATCGGAGTTACCGCGACACTTGTCTATAATCACAATCAATTTGCTACAATCCAAATCTCCGGATGTCGTCCCAAACTTAACTTAATAATACAAATTTTTACCTTACAAAGTCGGATACGAGTACCATCAGATTTCTTAAGCGGTTTCCAATTCTTACGGACTTGCCAAAATATATCTCGAACTAATCTAAGTGCCCTTCGGTCTGAATTTACCATGGCGCGCCTTCCATAAAATACATATATGATGTTGAAGTCGATTACAGAATATCTTAATTACGTGAGTTGGTTCCTTTATGGACTACACGAATAAGTGAGTTGACTCAACAGTCTTATTATAAAACTTTCAAAAGCCGATAGCATCACAAAATTGTTCTGAATTTTGAAACATTCACAAATTTTAGAACTAATTAAAGATTAATTTCATCGTGTTACAATCTTTAATCCTATCTAAATGGCCCATATTCCTCTGGAGGCTTGATCAACCCACAAGAACATAATTCACAAACGAATTTGGTTGAATCCCGAAACCGTATTAACGAATTTAACCAAGCACTTGCTTAAACAATTTCAAATTATAAATTTGGATTACGCGAAGGATTGCTACCATTTTGATGGTTTAGCTGGGACTCTTCTTCACCGCACGCGTGAGTTACTTATATTGCATCTTATCACGCCCTTACGACGATTGGGTCGCCTACTGTCTACAATTCAGGACGCTGAATTGTAAATAGTCACACGGTTTCAACGGAACTTATTAAGCATAATAATTATTTATCGAGTGCTGAAAAGATGACTTCCATACGATCTAGACGGGAACCTATTAAGCATAAATATTGTGTTTAGTTAGTAGCTGAAGACGCAGATCTAACGCTATCGGGACAGAACTTATTAAGCCTGAATGATAATTAAATTATTTTTCAACACGATAAAAATCATAGGCGTAACAGTTTCAATTTATTATATTTCACAAGTTAAGAATTTATGTATTTAAAAGGAAAATATATGCACTTTCCAATATAAGTACTTTTTCCGTAACATACAGTACACAAACATTCGTTCTATTCACGCTTTTCTTTGATATTTGTCTAGATATTTGTCTGCGTTTCTCCTTAACTGCAGGAATGGACTCTCAGCGAATGGCCAGAATGAACTTATCTGATTTCATAACTTATAATTTTTTATATGAATATCTTACTTGTAACCCCTTTGTATAGCAGTGAAAGAACTTTAAAAAAGATGCCAAAAAAATTCGCCCACCAAAGGGTTAAGGGAACGTTCAGGGAATTTAGACCACAATTTTACTTTTTCCTATATAATAGTACCATTGGAAAGAAAAACATTTTTTAAGCATATAAAAAAAAATTGCCGATTTTCCATTAGTTTTCAAATAATTGGCATTTAAAAATCAAAGATTGTATATATTGTCGTGTTTTTAAGTTTATAAGCGATTTGAACGGTTAATTTGTGAAAGAAAATTTGGTTAGTTACTTATTTGAATTTGAATTTGCCGCGCAAATTTGGCTACGCCAGTTGACCTGGACATAAGGGATTTTTGAAAATGCTGACGGAGAGTCGGCGTTGTTTTTATTAAGCCGCCGGCGCCGGTAAAATTGGTTTAATTTTGTATAATAAAATAAAATTTTGAGAAAAAGTGGTTTAATTTTGAATTGGATTGCGTAAAAGGCAAAATAAGAAGAATAAAATTTGTGTTTTAATAGTGGCGCGGACGTCACATGTGAATTGCACAGACAAACAAAGTTCAGTTTATAAAAAGTGCCGGTAAAATTTGTAAAAATATTTAAAAAAACATATCAATATAAAATCGCATGCATAAATTAGCGTGAGGAGCCAAATTAATTCACTTTACGGTGGATCCCTGATATGCAGTGGTTGCGTCAGCCAAAACTGATCCTACACAGCTCTTCGCTACGCTCCGGGCCGTATTGGCTGGCGCTTACTCGTTAAAAACATCCATAAAATCAATCCACCTCAACTGAGAGGCCGGACCTCTTCAAGGAAGCCCCCACTCGGCGAAGTACAAAACTCGTGTCGAGTCAAGTCAAAAAACTCTATATTGTGCATAATAGCAAAGATAATAAAACTTAAAGTTGCCCAACGCTATACAAATTTATGTGTATCCTAATTTACTCATTTAAGTAGATGGCGACACTAATTATATTTTTTTAGGTTATATTTTAATTAGGTTTTCTTTAGTTGGTCATAGATGTCGTAAATAAAAACAGATGTAGTTTCATACCTACCTGTTTTTGTAGGTTGTCACTATAGACTTCCATGGTTACAACCTGTCGTAAATAAAAACAGTTGTAGTTTCATACCTACCTATGTTTTTGTAGGTTGTCACCACGGACTTCCATAGACTTCCATGGTTACAACCCATGGTATAAAGATTACAAGGTATGATCTATCCGTGAACGAAAACTCGTCGGGTACTGCGCATTCAAAAATGGCGGACCGAGGAGACGTTTTTTGACGTTTCCTATTGTTTATTTTAGAATTCTTATTATTTTAAATAATTTAAAATGTATTTTAAACTAAAACGTATCTTATTTTAAAGTTAGTCATGCCTATTTTTTATTGCGGTTGGTAAACAATGTAATTACTATAATAATAGTGAAATCAAAGTGAATTGTTTGTGTTAAATAAAAGCAAATAGGTAAGTGTCAAGTGAAGTAAACAAGTGTGTGAATATTGTATTACAAGAATGAGGTGTTCTGTTTTCGGTTGCAATAATAGCAATCAAGGTGGAAATGCTACCACGTCGATATATTACCACACTTTTCCTAAAGATTCAACAGTAATGAAACGGTGGCTGCATTTATGTGGACGCAGTGATAAAATTAATCCGAACACTGCTCGAATATGTTCAGTTCATTTTGTTGAAGATTACCAAGTAGATACTCTTTTAGCATCTTATGGTATCAATAGAAGATTTAAAAAGTTAAACAATGGTGCGGTATCAACACAATATTTGCCTCGACAGCAACCGGAAGATGAAAATTCAGTGCGGTTTGATCGTCTTAGAAGGAGGAATGAGAACAAAACCACAACACAGTTAGTTTTAGATAATTATTATTTTTTATGTTAATTATTACTATAAATTATTATTACAGAATTCAGTCGCCCGAGATCTCTTTAATGAACACTTTTGAAACTAACGACATCGCAATACATCAACCATCATCTTCTACCTCTTTAATGGAAAATGAAAGGTAAATAATTTAAATTAAATAATTTAATTATATTAATAATGCATTTCTTACAGAATTGAGCCATTGTTAATCCAAAAAAATATTTTGGAACAAAATAATGAAACCGTATTAGTACCTCCACCAGAAAATGAAAGGTAAATAATTTATATTGTATTATGTTTATATTATTGCTTAATTTACATTTATTTTACAGTGAATTAAGGCAAGAAATTTGCTTATTAAAAAATTATATTGAAGGGCTTGAAGCTAAAATCAAGTTACTTGAAGCAGAGAGCCATGAAAAAACAGCAATTCTAAAATCTGTTGCTGCTATTTTCACATCGGGTCAAATGAAAAGGTTAGCCAATCCTGGTATAAATACCTGGTGGTCTCCTGATGACATTGCAAACGGAATAGCAATACATAGTGCAGGTGCACGTGCTTATCGATTACTGTTAAAAAAGGAATACCCACTGCCTGCTGTATCGACTCTTCGAAAGTGGTGTGGTAAAATCAAGATTTGCCCAGGAATTTTAGAACCTGTTTTACAAATTACGGAAAATTCAGATTTAACAGTGTTAGAGAAGTTATGTGTTCTTTCATTTGATGAAATGAAAATCAAAAAACAATATTTATACAATAAATTAAATGATGAGACGCTAAAGCCAGCCAATGATGTACAAGTGGCAATGATTCGAGGGTGGTTTGGTAATTGGAAGCAACCAGTATTTTTCGATTACGATTGCAACATGACTAAGGAGGTAATATTAAATATAATTACACGTATTGAAGGTTCTGGTTTTCAAGTTGTTGCAACGGTAAGTGATTTAGGTGGATCAAATCGGGGAGTTTTTAAAGTGCTTGAGGTCACTCACGAAAAGCCTTGGTTCTCAAACCCAATCGATACCAGTAGAAATGTGTATGTTTTTGCAGATGTACCTATATATTTGTTATCGCCTAAAAGATCAACCAGAATTAAACTTGGAATCTAATAATCCGGAGCAAAATTATACGTGGACCAATCAGCTCTCTGAAGGTGGTTTAAGAAAACCCTCCGATGAGCTAATGCAGAAGATGGAAATTTTGGAGAAAATATTCAACGAGATAAATGGTAAAGATGCTCTTATATTTATGAAAGGGTTTCTGCAGCTTCATTTGGAAAGTTCTTCACACATTGATTGTGATGAAAAAGTGAAAACTTTGTTTTTTAGATCTAGACTGTATTTTAGAATGAAGAAGCTTAATAAAGTACTTCTTGATTTAAGTAATACCAGAAAACGAAAAGCAATAAAGATTACTTCTTAAAATGTTTATTTTATTTTATTTTAGCAATAAAGATTACTTCTTAAAATGTTTATTTTATTTTTATATATTCAAATAAATATAAATGCGTTCTTATCACCTTGTTTTTATATCAAAAACCTATATAAATAATTAAATTCCTACTTAGAAAACTTTGCACAAACTAAATGTTTAAAAATAATTATTCAAATATGAAGTGTAAAAATGTCTAATTTTTAAATTAAAATCGAAAAAATATTTAAATTTCATAATTTATTTGAATTCGTAATTTAAACCTTCAGTGTACATATCTCTAAGAGTCCGCCATATTGAATTATTAAACGTCACTAGATGCGTCAGATCATACCTTGTAATCTTTATACCATGGTTACAACCTACAAAAACCATAGGTACGTAAGAAACTACATCTGTTTTTATTTGCGACATCTATGACCAACTAAAGAAAACCTAATTAAAATGTAACCTAAAAAAATATAATTAGTGTCGCCATCTACTTCGGGGGGTAAATTAGGATACACATAAATTTGTATAGCGTTGGGCATCTTTAAGTTTTATTATCTTTGATAATACAAATCATTAGTGAATTTTACATGTCAGTCACGATTCATGTCAGTGCAGTGGCGGTGTCAGGGAAGGGGGGGCACGTGCCCACCCTGTTGCTTGAAGTCCCAGTTAAGTGTCCACCCAAATTTTTAAGGTGCTTTTTCAATAACGTGATTTTTGAGTTTATTTATAAATTTTGTATGCCCCTGCCCACCCCAAATATATTGGGTCTAATTTGTGCCCACCCATTTCAAACAAGCTGGCGCCGTCACTGTTTTAGTGCCTATTGCTTCTAATTTGCAATTTATCGAACAATTATAATTTTAATACAAATAATACAAATTTTCAAAACATATAAACGCAGACGAAATGCATGTGGCGTAGAGTAGCGGAATTGTATGCGAAGCGTAGAGTGCCGGAGGCACTTTGATCTTCTTCATCTGGTGATGGAATATTGGCAATGATATTCATTGGAATTACGCTGGCGAAGTTTTCCCACGTGACGGTCTGGGTGGTCTAAACGCATGTTCGTAGAATAGCGTAGCTGTTTGGTATGTGAAGCATAGAGTGGTGATGGAATGTTGGCAATGAAATTTGTTGGAATTACGCTGGCGTGGTAATACCACGTCGGTCTGGCTGGGTTGGTTATTGTTAAATATTTAAATATAACGGTTGAACCGTGGGGGGGGGGGGGTAATAATTTAGAATCGAAACTCATGTAGCGTAGCGTAGCTGAGTGGTATGCGAAGCATTTAGTGCCGGAGGTACTTTAATCTTCTTCATCTGGTGTTTGAAGTTTTGGCATTGAAATTCTTTAGAATTACTCTTGGAGTGGATACTTCACTTCACTTCTGTTATGGCTGAGCGGAGTATGTAGCAGAGAAGCTGCCTTATCTCCTTCATCTTAATTTGGAAAACGGTGGCGTTGAGTCATTTAGGGATTTACTGACCCGGATAGCTTTGAGCTTGTCTTCTTTCTTGATGCGAAAAAGTGGGAATTTGGAGTTGGATGGGTTGGGAATTTTGAGAAAAACAATTAAATTAACCTTGACTGACGGCTAGTGATGATGAACTTCGTCTTGGGCGGATTCTTATGTCGTAGTTGGAGCCAGGATGCTCATTGGTCGAATGTGAGTGGGGAAATCTTCAACATTGTATTGGCCAAATCCCGAGATGAGTGGGTTGTCCGTGTCATGGCATCTATCGTAGAATTTTTCCGTCAGCTTTTGGATGAATTTGCTGACGGTTTCGAGCTTGAATTCTTTGTGGAGATATCGATTGGGAACCAAGTAGAATGCGTTTCTGGCTTTTCTGAATGCTACGTTTTGAATAGTTTGTAGTCTCTTCATTTGGAAATTTTATGCGAATGCCCACGCCGGGGCTGCATAAGTGAGGTTGCCTTGAAAATGGTTAGTTTAAAGCTCGGGTGCATGGTACTACGCCTCCCGACGCGACGATTGGCTCCAGTAACTTCATGATGCCTCTTGCTTTGCCGTTGATCGAGTTGATGTGTTTTACCCAGGACAGCCTGCTGTCTAGTGTGATACCGAGGTACTTGGTTGACGTTTTCCAAGGTATTTTCTGGCCATTGAATTCTAATTCTTTAAGTTGGGGGGCGCTTCTTTGTGAACATGACTGCGGTGCTCTTCTCAACGTTGATTTCTGTCTGCCAAATATGAAACCATTTTTTGAGATTTTTGAGGGCGATTTGAATGCGTTTGGCTGTCATCTTTGGGTTTAACGAGCTGGCTGAGATGTTGGTGTCATCCGCGTATAGTCCTAACGTGGTGGTTGGTGTTCTTGGGAGGTCGTGAACGTAAACGCAGAAGAACGTCGCGTCGGTGCGAGTGGGGAGCCTTGGGGTACGTCGGCCGTGATTTGACGTTTTGTTGATCGGATGCCATTTATTTTTACCTGGAAGTTTCGGTTGTCGAGGTAGGATGCCAGAAGTTTTACCACAGCGGGTGGAGTGCCTGATTGGATGAGCTTGTAGATGAGCCCGTTGTGCCATACCTTATCGAATGCTTTGGAAACATCTAAGAAGACTGCTGCACTGGATTCCTTCTTGTTGAACGAGAGGGTGATTTGCTCGACGAGTCGCAATACTTGATGTGTGGTGGAGTGACCTGGGCGGAAACCAAATTGTTCATTCTGGATCATGTTATTTGTTTCAAGGGCGTCATTGAATTGGGTGAGGTTGATGCGTTCCATGATTTTTCCTAATCCGGGCAGGAGGCTAATATTTTATAATTAGAATTTAGGAATTAACCTAAATTATTCTTTTTAATTTTTCAGGGCTTCCACCGTAAGAAATAATCCAACTCTTATCCGACGCTGACTGAATTTCTTGTTTTTAATATTATAATATTATACCAATCAAAGCAATCAATAAAAAATACTATTCTTACATAAAACTTCTAATTTTAAAATAAACCTACCCTTCCACAACTAAAATATGAATTAAATGAAGTTAATAATAATAAAAGTTGATGATAAACGTTCGACCATAAACTCATACAAGAGGATTAAATAATATTGGCACTTATCACGCTATTTGGTATTTTATATAAACAATTATCAACTACATTAATTCTTTATTGCATATTTTTTGTCCTATTTCTGAAATAACTGTTTAAGTACATTTTAAATCAATATTTCAAAAACAATTAATTTTTTTTGTAAATCCTATCAACGTAAGTTGAAAGCATTTAATATGTTTCATGTGCGATTACTATTTTTTAAATTGGTTATTTATTTTTAAATTTTTGAAAATAACAAAACCTACAATAAATTGAAGTATCTACTAGAAACACAGACGAGTACCGCCGGATTAGAGGTTGATCCTCTATTGATCAGCACTTCAATTAGTGTGTAACGCGATTGGTGAGCAACTCAATTTAATGTTAGTAACTAAAATATGAATCACAAGTACTCGGGGAAGCTCGTAAGGAGCAATGTTTTTAGTTGTATATTTTTTGTTTGCTGTATAACAATAGCAATAGTAATGGCAATATTCCTGGAGATTTATGGTATGGCACTTAAGCGCCGTTCTCAGCCAATTAACGCTACGTAATTTAGACGTCAATAAATAAAAGAAATTACATTTCTTATTTATAACTTCGATGTTATCAATGTATTTGATGTAAATTAGCTAATTAAATAAATAAAATTTTCTTAGAGTCAAATACATCTATGAAAATTAGGTTTTAGAGAAGAAATTTCATATTTTTTATTAATTTACGTTAGCGTTAATGGATGAGAACGACGCTTTATAGTTAAACACTATTTACTAAATCTATACTGTTATTCTCAAAGTTTGTTCCCCTATAAAAACCTGCGAATAGAATACTATCAATTTACGCCAACGCAACTAACAGCTATTTTCATATTTACTTTTTTTTTTAAGATTTATATTATATAATTTTGGTTGAGGTTGAGTACTGAGAGATTACCGTTAGCGCCACGAAGATATAAACCCTCGGGGAAAAGAAACATATTATAGGACGGCTGAGAAAAGGATGGGTGCTGGAACAGGTATAATTGCCTATCCCATAAAGTGAAGAAGAAGAAGTTTTTTTTTGAAATAATATTTACTGAAATTATTATTAATTTAAAATCTAAAAAAATCGTTCGTAAAAAAATTCGTAAATTAAAATGGAATTCCTGCATGTCTGATAGTTGCAAAACTGTTTAAACTGCTGCAGAAACAAAACTAGTAAAATATTGTAATATCTTCTACTTACTCTATTCATTTCCTCGTCATTCATTTTGATATTAAGTTTTGTATTCTATTTGTCACTTCAATAATATTATAACAAAACACAACCCGCAACAATTTACATAAAAAAACTTTAATTATATAAACAGTTTTTTGCACTACCGACTATAAATAGTTTGCGTTTGCTTACACAAAATTAAATGACGATGCTATAGGTAGCAAGTAAATCTATGACATGCCTCTAATTCGAAAATAATTTATCAGATTGGCTTATGATAATAATATGCAAAATAGTATCGTGATTTTGGTATTTCAACTTATAATTTAATTTTTCGTGATTAGATCGGTGTAATTTGACAATATCACGCATATCTGTGGTATTATCGAAATGTCGTGATTGTATATCTCTAAAATGACGTTTATTAATGTTGCTTTCTATTTACTCCTATAGAAATTTATATTACGTGAACGATAAAATGTCTATTTCAATTTTAAAAGCAGAGTTTAGTTTTTTATTTCCATTTTTCTTATGATGGATGAACGACATAAAAATTATTAGCTTTTAATAAACTGACATTGTTTAGAATTAAGTTAGCCAATATTGGATCGGAAGTGCCCTTTTTTAATAATGCATACTATGCTCTTATGTCTGTACTTTAAATTTTTAAGTAGTTAAGAATTTTTATTGTCCAGTATAGATTTAACCCGTCGTTGGTATACATGTAAGCGTACCGCTCACATAAATGATGTCGAAATAATCTGATACTATTAATACCTTCAAATAAGATGTCTACAAATATTGGAAAAAATAAATTATAGCGCTATTTATCATTCATAATTATCGTCTTACAAAGTTGACAGCACCGATAAAGTGAGCGTCGCGCTAACCGTGCGAAACAAGTGTTTATATTTTTTTCAATTCAGCATGGCAAATAAATTAATTTCGTAGTTGGAGGAGTAAGGTTTTTACGGAAAAAAAATTGGAAAAGTTGTTCGGAAAGTAGAAAAATCAGGGAAAAACTAAAATTACTTCATTTCTATTCCGATAGATGGCGCTACGTGCGCAAATGTCGTTTGAAAGCATTTTTAAATTTTTAATTTGCTGGAAGATGGAGCCTATTGCCGGCGAAAATCAAAGATGTCGATGATGAATCAACTCCGGGAGAGTTGATTTACCTAAAATCGGTTTCATCAACCAAGATGGAATAGTCAGCTATCCCATATAATTCTTGAATTCGCTTGAATGGTCCGGATTATCACCTCACAATTTGTAATTGAAAGGAGGCTCGGTCATCATCATTTACGATTGACTTTTTACTCAACTCAACAGCGCATTCAAAATTATCGACATTATTTTATTTTTGCTATTTCTATTAATGTTGCCATTCGAGTTCACACGGCTGCAATTCCCCGTGCGTTTGGCGTTCGCGATGACCATGCAGTCGTTAGAATGAAGTCGTTTCTTTGTTTATTTACGCGCCGGAAAACAAAACAAAATATGTAGTTTACCACAAAACTTTGCATTGAATGTTAATCTCATTTCTTTTCCGTTCCATGTAAATAAAAGACATTAAAATTTCAATTACGAACGAGTTTCAATTAATCACAAAGCGAAACTCAAACCCTATACCATGGTGTCAATATTGCTGATCTCAATGAATTGGAGTTGGAAGGTTGATTAGGGATTAGGGAACATTTATTAATTACGTCAAGCGTTTAGGAGGGGGGTCGATCTGAATCTCACCCAACCTCACATGGGGGAGAGGGGGGTCTCGGCAAATATCACGTAATTTTTTTTCCGCAAGAAACTGTAAAATTGCGTGATATCTGGGTTAAATTAAGTAAAACAACCAATTTACGTGAGATTAGAGGGGGGGAGGTTGAGGCAAATCTCACATCTTACTGGGAGGGGGGGCCAAAAATCTCCAAAATCGCTTCACGTAATTAATGGACGCTCCCTTTTGAAGAGTTACAATCGAATCAATTTTAGGTGGTACGAAGTTCACTGGGTCAGCTAGTAATGATATACAAATAAGTGTATACAAAATTTTCGAGATATTTACCTCTTGCTATATCAACTACCAAACTACATCATCTAGATCTCAAGAACAAGTATGCGATACTGATGACAACTAATGAGTCAGAATCACATGGTGTGATGACTAGGAAGTCGAAGAAGCAGTACATGTGTCTATCGCACTTTGCATTAATTGTGGTTATTAATTTTATTTCAACAGAATATCATAGATCTTCAATGAATTTCACTATTTTTCAAAGAATTCCGGTGACTTCTAAGGAATTTCAGCGATTTCCAAGCAATTTTAGTAATTTAAAAATTTACTAATTTATCACACAATTCACATGTCGAATCTTTAGAGCTTTTCCCCTAGGAAAAGGACCCTTTTCCATAGTCATAGTCCATAGTCAATGTTGTCTACATAAATTCTGAATTAATCAATTTTCACTGAATTTGGCCCATGCCAATCGGAGTTACCGCGACACTTGTCCATAATCACAATCAATTTGCTGCGATCCAAATCCCAAACTTAACTTAATAATACTAATTTTTACCTTACAAAGTCGGATACGAGTACCATCAGATTTCTTAAGCAGTTTCCAATTCTTACGGACTTGCCAAAATATATCTCGAACTAATCTAGATGCCCTTCGGCCTGAATTTACCATGGCGCGCCTTCCATAAAATACATATATGATGTTGAAGTCGATTACAGAACATCTTAATTACGTGAGTTGGTTCCTTTAGGGACTATACGAATAAGTTTGTTGACTCAACAGTCTTATTATAAAACGGCACGAGCGACCCATACTTTCAAAAACCGATAGCATCACAAAATTGTTCTGAATTTTCAAACATTCACAAATTTTAGAACTAATTACCGATTGATTTCATCGTGTTACAATCCTTAATCCTATCTAAATGGCCCATATTCCTCTGGAGGCTTGATCAACCCCAAGAATATAATTCACAAACGAATTTGGTTGAATCCCGAAACCGTAATTAACGAATTTAACCAAGCACTTGATTAAACAATTTCAAATTTTAAATTGGATTACGCCAAGGCTTGTTACCATTTTGATGGTTTAGCTGGGACTGCCCTTCCCCTCACGTGTGAGTTACTTATATTGCCTCTTATCACACCCCCTGCGACACTTGAGTCGCCTACTGTCTGCAATTCAGGACGCTGAATCGTAAATTCTCACACGGTTTCAACAGAACTTATTAAGCATAATAATTATTTATCGAGTGCTGAAAAGATGAATTCCACACGATCTAGACGGGAACCTATTAAGCATAAATATTATGTTTAATTAGTAGCTGAAGATCCACAATCGTAACGAAACTTATTAAGCCTTAATTATAATTAAATTTATTTTTCAACGTGATAAAAATCATAGGCCTAGCACAGTACATGGTCTATTTGGTTTCCTTCATCATTATTGCCCTCAGGACACATCCAAGTAATCTTATGTATTTTTCTGTGTTCAAATTTGGTGCTACTGATAACCATATTTAGTGAGGCTGCCAGGCAACATAGTCCAATTCCGTTATCATTTGTTTTCTTGTGTATTGTGTACTTTCAGGGTACATCCTCGATATGCTTTTCTTTGCAAATTTAGGCATAAAAGTCACCCATTATAATTGCAGTGTCGTGTTTTGGTATCATATCATACAGCAGTTCCAAATCATAGTAGAACCGTTCCTTCTCCTCTTCGGTACTTTCTTCTGTCGGTGCATAAAAGTTTATTATTAACAGATTATTTGGCTTCATTCCGATTCTTAAGTATGATAGTCTTCCACCCATTGGTTTAAATTGCAATATTCTTTTCATAAACCTTTTCATTACCATAAAACCCGTACCCTTACTTCCTTGCTTATCTTCCCCAGAATACAGAAATACAAAATCTTCTCCTCTTATTTCTCCTTTTTTCTTCCATCTAAATAGTTTCCTGTATTGCCGCCAACTCTATTCTATACTTCCGCATTTCCTTAACAACTTCCTTCATTTTCCATGTCTCAAAAGCGTTCTTACATTCCACGTCGCTATTCTAATTGTTTCGCTCCCTTTACCATGTCTTTTCATTCTTCTCATACGCCTTGTTTTATCCGCTTGATCCATTTCAATTATTTCTGTTCCATGCCTTATCAGTATATCTTCCTCAGTTTCCTTTCTGGAGCATCTATCTGTTTCAGAACATAAATATTATTATTTAAAATATATAAGGCTTAAACATTGAGTATGTTGAGGTAAGTAATTACACTTGTTTTTAATTGTCTAATTATTGTAAATTAGCGTAAGAAAGTCTTCAGTTTTGTGCCAATTCTTGGTTAGAAGTGAGACAAATATTTCTTCTTGCAACACGCAAGTCTAATCAACAACTTGCAGCTGCAAAACGATGCATGGACTCAATGAAATCCGGAAGAAATAGGTGTAATGCCAACTGTAAAATCGCGATTATTAGCTGTTGAAGGAAAAACCTGTGTGATCAGCAAGACATGAAGAAAATGATGGGAAAAACAGAAAATCATTATGTTTACTAAAATCTCCTTATCGACAGGTAGCAGAAAAAATGTACTTTTCTTAAGTATAAACATAATATAATCGAGTTTTGATTTTTTGAATTTTACATATTATAACAAAAGCAGGGACGTAGATTGAATGAATTTTAAATTGTAGCACCACTAGCACCACCTGTTGCTACGTCCCTGATGATAAGAGTTCCCTTATAAAAATTTAACTGTACTGGGAGATTCATATAAATGGAAGTACAGACAGTACAGATAAGCGAGACTCGACTGTATATAAGTATAAAACCAAAATCCGAGAACTCTCTTTGTACCTCCTTCAATGGCGGCGGCAGGGGTGGCCAGAGTGGATATGTGCCCAACTTGTTGATTGGAGTGCCCAAACAAGTGCCCACTCAAACTTTTAGAATACATTTTACATATTATTTTAGGTGCTTATAAAATTTATAAATTTTGTGTGTCCCTACCGACAAAATTTGCCCCTCCTGCAGCCCAATTTGAGCACACCCGTTTCAAAAATGCTAGTGCCCGCCGTCACTGACTTCCTTCAATCCCCATGCAACTTTTAGTATCAAGAAATTTTAGTAGGTACCTAAACTTTCTAGTTAGTCCAAATACAGCCCTGAAGTCAAAAATTGGGATCTCCACATTTTCCCCTAAATACCATTCGTTCCTCAACTATTAATAATGGAAAAAATATTAGAGGAATACGAAAAAGAATTAGAGGAACACAAATCAGCTATGATTTTTTATGATAGATTTTTGTGCTCCAAATCCAAAGTCTAGATTTTAAATGCAATCGGCAACTATGCAATTCAGTATTTTAAAAATTCAAATGAAAGATTTAAAAATAATAAAATCAAAATCAATTTTTTGTAAAAAAATTTTAAATTGCATAACTTCTTATCTTAATTTTAAGCATTTATGATACATTTTAGAATTTCAGGACAACTAGAAGGCCAGTGACTATTATTATCATCTTAAGAAATTACCCTAATCTAGAGGTTGATATTCAGTGAGTGAATAGAACAAACTACTTCCACTAATGTGACTTTGTTTTCTGGCAAAAACTTTCCTGTTAAGATAGAACCTTTAAAAAATCTAAAAATTAAACAGAAACGAACAGAAACAACACCTTTCAGGGAAAACAGTATTGAATTTGTTAACCTTTTTACTTTTCACCTCATATAAATGAGCTTTTTTTAGCTTTACCGGTCCCTTTTTAAAGGAATGCTATTAATATCCAACAATTTAAGTGATTTGTGACAACTGATGGTTTTGCCAACTGTTCGGTGGATTTTCCAACTTTTCATTGGCCTTATCAACTTTTGGCAATTGCCGAAGATATAAACATGATATGAATAAAAATATCTAATACACAAAGTTGTAATCAATATTTCAATTCATCATTTTGAAGTTTGACCTATGAACATGATATTTTCAGATGATTATATTCATTACAAATCATGATTTTTTAAAACGGTCAGGTGAACATTTAATTTGTTTCTAGACCATATTTACAAGATCGTTAACAAGTAGGAAGTACCGAATACATAAATTGATGTATAAATCGATTTTTGAAAAGTTTACACCAATCTTCTAACTTTAGTTCACAATGTTTATAATATTTCCCTTAAAATAAATACCTCGATATTGAATAATTACGTTCGTATTGCATGCTACTTGTGAACCTACGGAGTGTTTCACCTCAAACTAAACGAAATTCGAATTATCAATAAAAGTTTTTCAACTGTTCATTTATTATTCTTATTGTTAAGTTGTATGAACATCCAACACTCCATGGTACTTAAAATGATCAAAATGTACAAAAAATTACATATATTATACTTCTTATTTTCCTATTAGTATCAAACCGTTGTTCGCCCCGAATCACCAGCCAATTTGTCCACAACCTACAATAAAAAAGTAATTATTTACATAAAATCTTCAACAGAAGCAAATTACTAACCATACTAACACCAGGAAAATTTAAAAAGGTTCCCAGGACTGGAACCCTCCGTAAAAAATTAATAACTACAGGGAAGAATCCACTGAATAATAAAACAAAACCATACGTTTCCAAAATCATGCCAACAATTGGCCACCCAATTAATACTATAATAATTCCAGAGAAAAATGCCAGCGATGCTTTTACTTTATGTCGCTGAAAGAAAAATCTGAATGTTCGTTCCAATCCTATCACACACGATAATCCACAAATAAATAAAATCTAAAACAAACAGAAGAAGTAGTAATTTATTTATTATTCAAATTTAAGGCGTACTCACATTTCCTAGTGCCAGTAAACTCTTATCAAATATTAAAATTACACCTAAGAATAAGAAAAACATGCCGAAGCCGGTGAGACCAACTCCAATCTCTGAAAGTTACACAAATTAATTATAAACAATTCTTATTCGCTCGACTTACTTTGAGTGTCGGTTATTTCAAACATCTTGTTTAATCTTCAGTAGCCTTTAAATAAAAACAAATATGTACAACATAACCTCAATCCACGTCAGTAACCTAATTTTACAATGTACAAATTTGATACATTAGTAGGAATTTAATTAATTAAATTACGTAGGAAATTGGTTCACACAATTATAAATTCAGCATGACAGAAATTAAAGAAACTCAAATCACAACAATATGGTACACCCAAGTACACCTCATTGGTGAATGTACAGTGTAGGGCAAAAGTTCAACTTTCAAGCTGTCAGTATTATGCTTTCTTTAAATTTTCTTTTTATTCGTTTTTTTTTTAATAAAAAAAATCAACAGTAATCTATCAACCAAAAACCAAAAGAACTCCTACCATATGCAATATTAAAGAATGCATTTTATGCATTATCCGGGGCTTCCCAATTTTTTATTGGGCTACTGAAATTCTACTTTAGTGCTTCCCACCATTTTTTGCTGTAAACATAAACTTTTACAATTCATTGACATTAAATGAACGTATGTCCGGGTTTTTGTTGATTGATATTGTTTGTGAATATTTTAGCCATTTGATTACCTCCTGTATATTTTGTGTTTGATTTTATTAAATTGTAATAGATCGGGAAAGTGTGACGTCAAAATGTGCCCGATCGAACAGCTGATGGGTGGAAACATTGCCGGGTGCATGCGTTATTTTAAACTTTTTCGTGATTTTACAATGTTTTAATTCAAAATTATGCCTTTATTGCATTTGCCCAGGTCGCTTACATAATTCTAGACGAGAAAAGTGCAGTTTTTGAAGCTATATGGTAACTAAACGCAAACAAAGTGAGGTTATAATCATGTTTCCACCCATCAGCTGATTGATCGTGACGACACCACTTTCTCAGTCCATAGAAGCGTCTTTTACATTTTCAGAATAACTATATAAATTAGATAATTAATAATGTCGCAATAGCTCACACCGGGGCTCGGGGGTACGGGACACCCCCCCCCCCCCCCAGTGCTCTAATAATTGCGTAAAATATTTTAATTAAATAATAAAAAATGCATTTCTACTCATAGCTTCACTATTTTTCTAGCAAACTCCGAGCTACCGCTACTGTATGATCATCTTTAAATATTATTAGCATTTTTCCACAAAGCGATTGACTGGCTACATCACTAGAGAAATATTTTCTCACTGGAAAACAGTTCACCCAAGACACTTGCGCATAGATAGCTATTAACGAAACAATTTATGTAATTTAAAAAAAAATAGAGAAAAAAATTTGTTATATGGAATTTATTACGTCAGTATAGGTAAAGAAAACTTTTCATACCAAACTACAGTTCGTTCAATTAAAAGAATAATGTAGTTTTTCTCAAATTTAAACAATTCACTAGCACATCACTATAGAGAAAAGTTTGCTAACCTAAATTGCTACTAAACCCACGAAGTGGAGCCTACCTGCAATAATAAAGAAAATTCTTTGTTAAGCTTGAGTGACACTATCAAACTTTAGTTAAATTTTCGTTAAACTTTCTTGTCAAACGTTTTGCTTCAAAGTTTGATGAAAATTTTTGGGTGGGGTAGTTTGTAGTAAGGATATGCAAAAGCCAACCTTATTGCATAGTTTTGCAGCAATGCGCATGCTTGCGGATGCTTACTCATGCTTATTCAAAAGTTGAACGGAAAAGTTGAACGAAAGTATGACACGCGCTACTTTTTCGTCAAACATTTGACAAGAAAGTTGAACGAAAATTTAACCAAAGTTTGATAGTGTCACTCAAGCTTTAGTATATATTTTTATATATATATTTTTTTATATTTTTCGATGCAAGAAATATATTTGAAAAAAATTCAATTTATTAGATTTTCATTTTTTTACGTAAAAATACAGCATTTAAAAAAACCTTTAATTTGAAGTGTTACGAAGGGTATAGTCTCTAATGCCATTTAAATTTTTGAAGTTGGGGTAGCTGACAGTGAGGGGGTGAGTCCTCGCGCAACGCAAAGTGCTCAGTCTATTCGCCCTTTTTCTTTCTAAAAAAGATTCTTCTACAGTTTTTCGATATTTAATGTAAATAGTTTTTTATTTTAAGGTGAATATCATTTGGCCGAATTCTATTAACCGATAAATTATTTGGCCGACACGTCATTTGGCCGAAAAATTATTTAGTCGACCAGTTTTTAACCGATCAGTTTTTGGCCGACAGTTATTTATCCGACATTTTTTATCTTTTGGAAAATAAATAAATATTTAAATAAATTATATTGTTTTATTAAGCATTATTATTATTGAGCATTATTGAGCATAGTGCTCGGACGCCGACTGGGACGGATTGGGAAATTGCAAATCAGATCGTAAACCCGATCAAAGTGGCATGGGCCATTAAGACCTTCAGTCCCTATAAATCGCCGGGGTTAGATGGAGTGTATCCGGCCCTACTTCAGTGGGGCCTGGATTACTTACTCTGTCCCCTAGTGAAGGTGTTCAGGGCATGTGTTGCGCATGGCTACACACCCAAAGAATGGCGGAAGGTCAAAGTCATCTTCATACCCAAGCCAGGTCGAGCTGACTACTCACTGGCTAAATCCTTTAGGCCAATAAGTCTTACCTCGTTCTTTTTAAAGACACTGGAAAGACTGTGCGATAGAGAAATTCGTGATGGTGTTCTGGTGCACAACCCACTCCATCCGAATCAACACGCATATACTCCGGGGCGATCTACTGAGTCCGCACTTCACAAAGTGGTGGAATGTATCGAGAAATCGTTACAGTCTCGGGAATGCACTCTAGGAGCATTTATAGATATCGAAGGGGCTTTTGATAAAGCCACTTTTGAGAGCATTACGACATCCCTACAAAGTCATGGCGTTCCTGACACCATCGTAAGATGGATCAGCTCTATGCTGAGCACCAGGGCTGTTATGATCGGTGTGGGAGATGTAAACATAAAAGGTATTGTCACCAAGGGCTGCCCGCAGGGAGGCGTACTCTCCCCACTCTTGTGGGACTTTGTGGTAGACAGCCTTTTGCGACGCCTTAATGAAAGTGGTTATTATACCATAGGGTACGCAGATGATATAAACATACTGCTAAAAGGAAAATTCGAGAATGTCCTGTGCGATCTGATGCAGGATGCTCTCCGAATCTTAGAGAAATGGTGCACGGAGCAATCTCTCTCGGTCAATCCGACCAAGACAGAGCTTATTCTGTTCACTAGAAAAAGGAAGCTAAGGAACATGAAAATGCCTAGCCTAAAAGGAACCCCTCTTAAAATGGCATTCGAGGTCAAGTATCTGGGAATCATACTGGACAGGAAGCTAAATTGGGGTAAACATATCACCTCTAAAATAACCAAGGCTTGCATGGCTTTCTGGCAGTGTCGAAGGGCAATGGGAAGATCGTGGGGATTTTCCCCGAAGATTGCCCTCTGGCTCTACACTGCCATAATAAGACCAATGCTATGCTATGGTGCACTAGTCTGGTGGCCCAGGATCAGACTGGTAACAACAGCGTCTTCTCTATGTCGGCTGCAGAGATCGGTCTGCTTGGCTGTAACGGGAGTGATGCGAACAACACCAACTGCAGCCTTGGAGACTCTCCTCTGCCTTCCTCCGCTGAATTTCTATGTGGAGGAGCAGGCGGTGAGAGCTGCTCTTAGGATGCGGTCGTGGGGTCTTTGGACTCACAGACAGGGAGCTAGTGGGCATGTACGGATCCTGGAGGAATTCTCAAAAAGGACGCCTCTTTTGGGTCTGGATGCCGACAGAATCTCTCCCAAATATGTGTTTGACAGGAAATTTACCATCTTGCCAGACGCAACAGAAACCGACGGATCAGACATTTGTCTGTACACGGATGGTTCCAAAAGCAATACTGGCTCGGGGGCGGGGATTTTCTCCTCTGAACTTCAGCTGGATATAAGTCTAAAGCTGGGTAGTTATGCCTCCGTCTTCCAAACGGAGCTAATGGGTATACTACACTGTGCGGAAATAGTCCAGGAAAGGAATATCCAGGACAAAACAATTCAAATTATCACAGACAGCAGAGCTGCTCTTGTGGCACTTGGGCGTCATAAGATCATCTCGGGCCTGGTGCTGCAATGTATCCGGGCACTGAATGTGATATCAACACGCAATGCTCTAACTCTTAGTTGGGTAAAAGGGCACAAAGGCAATGAAGGCAACGAGATGGCTGACAGGTTGGCGAGGCTGGGATCGGGTTATCCACCTTGTGGTCCCGAGCCTTTCATCACGCCGGCTGTTAAGACATTAGATGCTATCATAAAGAAAGAAACACATAAACGGCATGCGGAAAGATGGGCGAATGTGATTGGATGCCGACAGGCGCGGGCGACAATGCGCTCTCCCTCTGAAAAACATGCAAAATACTACCTACAGTTGTCACGGGATAGCCTGCGTATTATTGCTGGCTTTCTAACAGGACACTGTAAGCTAAATAAACACCTGTACACAATGGGGCTAGTTGATAGCCCAATTTGCCGGGGGTGTAATGAAGCAGACGAAACAATGGAGCATGTGCTTTGTAACTGCCCATCGCTGGCGTCGAAAAGAGGATCCATGTTGGGGGACTTCTGGCCTAGCATGGCCAGTATTAGCGGCACACCGCCCTCTAAAATACTCGAGTTTATCTTAAGTGTGGGATGGCTCGAGGAATAGATGGGAAGGTGGGCTGCTGCAACAATCGGAGGTAGCATAATGGGCCCGTTTTGCGGCCTGAGTGCATGCGAACTTTGGTTTGCCCTCTACATCCAATCCAGAATCCAGAATCCATCATTTGGCCGAAAAATTATTTAGTCGACCAGTTTTTGACCGATCAGTTTTTGGCCGACAGTTATTTATCCGACATTTTTTATCTTTTGGAAAATAAATAAATATTTAAATAAATTATATTGTTTTATTTAAATCATACTAAAAAAACATGCAATACGAAATATTTAATTCAAATCAACGAAATATTTCTAACATTCGTTGGGTTTAAACTGAAGGTTATGGCCAATACAACGAAGGAAGTCCTCTGGAGTTTAACCTGCAATATATACTAAACAAGGCTGAATTCAATAATATCTTGTTTGAGTCCATTGATGAATTTCGAAATTGTGGGGTAATTGGCTACGAGAAGACAACTGAATTTATTATTCCACCCTTCAATAGAATTATTCGAATTATTAGGAAGATCTCCGATGCAGGTAGTTTCAGACCAAAATCCCAAAATTCACGAGATTTCGCACTGGATTGCTCCTACTTAGAATCGCGCCAATCCAAGTGTTCTCAAGGTAAGACTGTCGGCCGCTCAAATAATCTGTCGGCCAAATGATGTGTCGGCTAAATGATTTATCAGCTAAAAACTGTCTGCCAAATGATTGTCGACTAAAAAAATTTGGCCAAATGACTGGATACCCATAAAACACTCTTTTAGGGATTAAGGAAAACATTGAAAGTTTTGATGTTCCAAAATTGCAACAGACTCGAACAATCTCGCTGACGCTCGCCTGCTCTCGTGATTTTGTCAACAAAGTTTTCTCTCGCTAAATTGCTAATCACGTATTCGTTGAAATTAAAAATTATCTGGATAAATCAAAGCTCTTGTGGTAGGTATTGCTTCCGAACATTGAATTATCTGAAGAAAGTAGTTTCAGAATTGTTCAAAGTTCCTGGACCCTCTGAGCTTTAGGGCCCCGGGGCACTGTCGCACTTTGCCCTACGATAGCTACGGCACTGATTAGGCTGCTTCCAGAAATTCGGATTTAAATTCCTTGATGTACAAAATGTGGTCTTGTGTAATAATATAGAAGACATAACATTTAAAAAACAATAGGCGTATTTTTCTTATTTTGTTATAAGGTCAAAGGTCAACATCTAAGTCAAATATACATAATGGACACGACGCGGCGCGTTGTCCATCTCGGCTCTGGTTATAAAAAGCATCACTTTTACCTCTTGTTGAATAAATAGCTCTTGTTATTTATAAAAAGTAAAAACGTAAATTTTCGATTGTGAGAATTATCAAAAGATAGATACTCCTTCCACAACACTTATTCAAAAATTAACGCGAGGTTACCTTAAAAGCAGAATCCTCACCTAGCACCTATGATGTAGTGGCGTATTTAGAAAATGCTTTTGGGAAGGGCAGATCAAAGTTTTTTTAGAATATCGTTAAGCCATTCATGCACGTCAGTTGTAACTAATCCTAATACATAAAATCCCAGCACTATTCTGCTGCTCCCAGTGCCGGACTAAACATTTGTGGGCCCTAGGCAGTTAAATTTTTGGGGCCCTCTAGAAAATTATTACTTACATAATATGTCTTTAATTTTACTACTCAATAATTAAAATAAACAGTTTCAATAATAACCAACTATTAATTTTAAAAAATAAAACAATGTTTATTAAATTAATTCACTAAAACTTATTCGTTTACACAAAAAATTAATTAATCAATTAAAATTTTTATATTTTCTACTACTTTAAAACACAGATTCTTGATAAACTATGAACAAAAATTAAAGAAATTAATTTATAATTAACCCTCGAGGACGCGCGCTCCATTTTTTTACATGAGCACTCGCGTGGTATCAATTTTGCTACCACTTCGAATATGCATATAAAATGAAAAAATACACAAAAATATTTAATTTAAAATAATTAATTAATTAATTTATGTTTTAATATTCACAATGAAATAATTATAAGTAATATTTTGGCAGTCTTCTCTTATTAAAGTAAACAAAGTGAGCATCATTTATTATCAATAATTCAATGTTCTCACTAAATTTTCAAAATCAAATCCTGACATTTCCAGGTTTTCCCTGACATTGAATAAAAATTGTTAAAGAAATAAGACAAAAATAATCTTAAATTAAATTGTTTACCTTGACTGAAAATTCAATTTCCTTGACTTGGCACTAAAAATGACAAATTGCAAGGTAGTAAATTTTTTTGTTTTTATAGTTCATGGGGGGCGGGTTGATATCCAGTTATAATATTTGCCTTTGCCGGGCAATCTTAGAAAAAGGGAAATTTAGAATATTCTAGAAAATCTTAGGGTAGCCAATAGCGAAGGAAATCTCAGAAACTTGAAAAAGGAAACAAAAGAATTAATCTATGAATATTTCTAAGATTTCCTTAGGGAGAAAATGGTATTTTAAAGTTTCACTAAGATTTTTTCATAGAATTTCTTAAGATACCCTAAAATTTGCATGGATTTCTTTTCACTTTCGTATATTACGATTTTCCCTTCGGTTTTCCACTTAGTACAAAACTAAGGGAAAATCGACGGAAAAATTGTGTGTACTAGTGAAGGGAAATCTGAAGAAATTCTGGAAAATTCCAAGACATCTCAAGAAACAGATTCTTAGAAAATTTGTAAAATTTTAGAAATTTCAAGAAAATCTCAGGAAAGTCTAGAAAATTTTAGTAAATAGAAAATCGAGAAAAATGCAGAAAACTCTAGAAAAGCTTAGAATATTCTAGGAAATGGAAAATTCTAAGGTACCTTAAGACATCTAGAAAAATCCAGAAAATTTTAAAGCCAATGAAATTTCAGAAAATGGAAAATCAAAAAGAAATATTCTAGATTTCCTCAAATTTCCGGTGATTTCCTTTTAGTTTTGCATATAACAATTTTTCCATCATTTTTCTACTTAGTAAAAAAACAAGCGGGAAATTTGAAGAAATCCGGAAAATTTTTAAGAAATCCCAAAAAAGTTTAGGAAATCCAAAAAATCTCATTAATTTTACTATCTTAGGAAATGTAGAAAATTAGAGGAAATAGAAAATTCTAGAAAATCTTAGAAAAATATCCAAAAAAATATCGGAAAAACCGAATTTTAGGAAATCTTGCAAAGAGGGTATTCACAAAAAATGCTAGGATATTTTAGGAAATCTAGGCAATGTTAGAAAAATCAAGGAAATCTCATAAAATTGAAAAATAAAAAAACTCATCTATATATTTTTGATAAGAATTAAGGTATAATTTTCAAATTTTAATAAACTTAAATAGAGGGGGGAGGGTAGTTACTCCTCTTTACATCGGCTCTTGTTTGAAAGGAATTCCTTGGAAATCACACGAGTCCTGTATACAAAATTGTTTTTTTTTGTTTTTTTATAAAAGCGGGGCCCCCGTTAACAACTTCGCACACGGGTCCCTCACCTGCTTGTTACGCCACTGGTGCTTATAAGTAAATTGATATGCATCGTATAAAAGTAAACGTAATTTTACCTAGAATAAAGTACGAATAAAAGATGTAGAAAATTAATACTTCTAGCTTGCTACGGAACGTGTTAAATTGTGTATATTAGCAACACTTATAAAAATTGAATATTTTATGCTGAAACATGGTTTAACATCGGCCTCTAAGAACATACTCAAGCGCAAAAGTTTGTCGGTCAACTCAAAATGTCCCAATTTCAAAATTATATTTTTTTGGTAGCAAATTTGCACCAGCGCGAGTCCTCGAGGGTTAAAAAAAAATTTCCGTTTTCACGAGGCTCCTAAAACAAGCGGAGCCCCTAAGCAGCTGGCTTATGGGTAATCTGGTACTGGCTGCTGATGTTACAACGTGTCATTTTTTGGTGAAAAAAAAAACAATCTGGTTGGTCGATTTTTTTATTAACGAAAAAATATATTACGAGTAAACTAAGATTAGCAGGCCCGTAGCCAGGATTTCATTTCGGGGGGGAACTCATAAAAAAAATTTGTCAGGGAAAAAAAAATTTTTTTGTTCCCACTAAAAATATATCTATTTACCTATTTTATTTTCAAATCTTTTTTTTGCTTTTGAACATTTCGGGGGGGGGGGGGCACGTGCCCCCAGATTCCCCCCCCCCTGGCTACGGGCCTGAAGATTAGGACTAAAAATATTTGTCCTATATTAATACAAACTGAGAAATTTAAATTTGTAAGCAAAAATGAGATAAGTTTAACCTTCGGCTAGAAAAAATTAGAACTTGGAAAGCATATTTATTATTTAATTACCTTATTGCTCACGGAGCTTAGCAGCAACTTTCTGTTATTTTCTGGTCTGGGGGGTGTGGAACACCGTCTATATTGCAGGATTTCCACTTTTTTAGAATACTTGGAAAAGAGAAGGGATTTATAATTTTACAAATTTCGACAGGAAAAACCGGGAAATTTGAATTTTTAACCAAAAATGATGGAAATTTAAACCTTTGGCTAGAGAATATCAAAGCATGGAAAAACATTTTTTTAAGCGCCTTATTGCTCAGAGTTTAGTAGCAACTTTTACGTTACTTTGAAAGTTAACTGTCAAAATTATAGTCAAAAGTGTAAACGGGGTGGTCTTATATAAATTTTAAAACTTCGTGGTAAACATTATTTTTATCAAAGGGGGCTTTAGGGGTACAATCCGAGTCATCCTTGGAGGGGGCGGCGGCAAATGCCCCTTTGCCCTCCTCTAAATACGCAACTGTAGCCAGCACTTAAGGCTTTAAGGCCCACTTTGCACTGAAGCTCTAGGCATATTTAACCCTGTTTTTCCATTGAGTTATTAAGGAAAGTTTTAAGTATTTCGATCGACAGCTTGATGTTCACCAGAGAGCTGGCTTAAGAAATTCTGCCGAGTCCGTAGCAGGTTTGAACCCAGAATCTCCGCTCATAACTTCAACTAGAAATCACATCAAGCCACCGGCTGTTGTCTTTTATTATACTAACGATGACTTTGAGATACCTGGGATTTCACAGATTAAACCGTAGGTGACCATGCATCAACAGATTAAGAAGCACTGGGGGGTATTCCATACCCTCCAGACCCCCCGGTTTAAAAGCGGATCATTTTTGTTCATGTTTTTCGCTTGAAATGCAACATAATTTTTTTTACACCGTTTTTTCATCATCATGAAATTTTCTCAGATTTTCCATCACTTCGAAGGAGAAGAGAAGTTAAGATAAACCTGAGAAAAGCAGGAAAAATCCAAGAAAATTAAAAATTCGAGGGAATGTAGAAAATCGTAGGAAATCCAAGGGAATGTAAATATCATAGAAAGTTTACGGTCTTGGGAAATTAGGAAATCTTAGGAATTAGGAATACTGAAATAAACAAGATTTTTTTTGCTTTTTCAAATTCAAATGTCAAATTTAATTTCAATACGGGCTGATTATTTCCTGTAACGTAGGTATTAGTAAAATTACAACTATGTCCTTTAGATAATCATAAATTAGCTTAGTCTTGGTAAAATAATCGTATATTTATACAGGTGTGCAATTATATCACATCTACCAAATATGGAAAGCCACCAGTGGGATGAGGTTACATTTTTTCACCATACTTTATGATTGGCCTCCTCAAATAAAAAAACCACGAGCCGTCACTGCTCATTAGCCTGAATTACTCTTGAATTTCAAGATTCCTCACATTTACAGGTATTACTCACACATTGGCAACACTGGGTTTTGTATTTGACGACAAATGGTTCTTGAAACTTGATAAGTAAGTCGGGCTCACCCGAACCAGGAAGTCTGGCGACGCCACTGGAACGAACAGTCGAGGCTGAATATTATCTCTTTTATCTCTATAGAATCACATCAAGAATTTATATTTTGAGATTTGAGCTTTACTTTGTGAGACTCCCTGTATGGAAGCTACAAATTGAATTGTAGTGTAATTTAAATTGCCTAACCTGCAGGAGTCTATGTACGAAATTTCTATTGACGCGTAAAATATCGACAAAATAGCATTGGTTGGTTGGTTGGCCACAAAAATTTATTTAGAAAAAATTTAAATCTTCCGCTTAATTTGCAACATATAAATTTGAAAGTTAAAGTTTCGTCCAAATTGAAGAAAACAATTGAACAATAACAGTTTAGATTGTCTTTTATTTAGAAAAAATAACTGTTTAAAGCGAATACAAAGAAATTAATAAAAATAATAAATTAATTGGAATTAAATAAAAATTTCTTTATAGATAATGAAGCCCATAAGGTCAATGTCCAACAAAGATGCAAAAAGGGTGGGGTCACGTTATGCATGTGCATGGCAACAAGGCCTAAATTTACGGGGGTGGGGGTGCGCGTCGCTTGACTACGAAGAGTGACGTCACATTTCAGCCCGGCGTTGGCTTCTCTTGGTTCTTGTGCTTCTTGCCACTTACTAGTTGTATACCTGCGTGGTTGTGAATACAGTATCTCGTGTGCTTTCATCGCGTGTTATTAGTTGTGTGTTAGCATTTAACTTTTTTCTACAATGGCAACCGAAGTTGAAAATAACGTACCAATACCTACCGAAACAAAAGAAGTTAAAGAGGACGCTCTCACAGAAAAAGCCGAAGAAGCATCCAAAGTTGAAGCTGCTGGAGATGCTCCACCGGCAGCGACCAAGGAACCGGCACCTCCGAAGGTCTTGGTCCACAAGGCTAATTTTGAGAAGGATATTGTGTATTTGTATCAATTTTCGCGTACACCATTGCTACCCTCTTTATCGCCTTATTGCTTAAAGGTAGAAACCTGGCTGAGACTCGCGGGAATAAAATATGAGGTGAGATTTTTTACTTTGTTTATTATTTTTTTAAATTTTTAAATAATTTAAAACATCGCGCACTTGATATTAAGCGGGTGGAATTTCAACGTTTAGGGTTGTTGCCCTCTCCTTGTCAGGTCAGGGTTGGTTCTTTCGCACACCGGCGGCCATTTTAAATTGCTAGAATATTTGCACCTCTTGCCTTTTTTGCTAACCAATTTTATAATTATATTTTTTTATTGGCCTGCGGCTTTTAAACAACCATCGTTTTAAATTACCCACGCAATTTTTATTTACATTGCTCTTCTTACGATAATTGTAAAATTTCTTTGTGGGTAAAAGGGCGTTGGTGGTTGTTGTAAGGGATTAACCAGGTTGACAGCGACTACATTTTGTTTCAGGGCCGTTAAAACCAGACCCACGTTTTCTGACCAATTATTTTATTTTCTTGTTGCCCCTACTGTGAATTAAATTCCGATCTCGAAACTTCCGGCTAATCGATACTTGAGAGTTAGAAACTATAAATTTTAGGAACGCTGAAACATCGGTAAGGGTTGATAACCCTTTTTGTTTGGATCGAGTTTCAAATTTAACTCTCGTAATTTGTAGTTGAGTCGAGTGGGCGTAAATTTGTTTCGAGATTTTTCAAGTTATTTACGGTAACTTTGAATCCTTTTAACTTCAGGTCAAGGAATTTTTAATCCCTAAACAGTTTTTATAATCCGTCTGCAGAGCCGTATTTCATAAATTTTAAAGAAAAACTAGCGGCGGGCGTTGGGCTGGCGTGAGAGCCATTGGGTGTCGGTCAATTTATATAAAATTTTCAATTCAGTTTAACTCGATCCATTAGCTCTTTATTGCCCCCGTTTGAACTTCCAATTAATCATTTTTCCGATATTTTTCTTTGGACGTTAGATTTAGAGTTGCCGGATGAAAACCAACTCTTCCTTTCTAAATCACTTTTTCGGCTGGAAATTTCCACCCTTCTTGGCTCGGCATTAAAACTCGCAAGTTTTGCAATTTTGATCAATAAATGTTACATTTGATGTTATTTACCCGAGATTTATGTCGGAATATGGACGCGTCCGGAATGGGTTTTTATATTACGAACTTGGATAACATTAAGCGATACACATTCGTCATCGTGACTGATAGGAAGTTGAAGTAATTTATCAAATTCCTAGTTCTATACACGAATCCCTTTCAGGAAACCACTTATGAAGTAATTTTCTAATTCGTTACGAAGTGGGTTTGAGTAATTAATTTAATAATTAATATTCTTGGTTCTATTTTCATTCGAGCTTCGTCATTAAGCTTCGAGGGTCTGAGGTTTTTTAAAAAGCGCGTTTGGATGTTTCTGTAGCTACCAAAATGCTAGTTTTAGGTGCATTCACCCAGCACGATATTTTATTTAATGTCACGCATCAGTGGCGGAGCTCAAATACCAGAGCCTTACAACCGTCAATTTACCTTCTTTTCACTCAAAATTCGCGTAGGCGAATTTAACGCGCTTTGCAGCTGCAAGCTGGGATCTTTTCTCGAAGGATAAAACGAGGACGAAATATTAATTTCGAGTAGTTTACTTTGCAGTTTGTTCCGCCTATGGCGGAGCTGATAGAAACAATGGCATAACTGGAACCGGTGATCACCTTGATTATCATCAACAAACAAAGAATCACACCTACCGCAATTTGTAACATCGAAACTTGAAATTGTTTTTTTTTACCGTAGTATCTTATAATTTCTTCAGGATTTCATTTTGGGAGACAATACGGCCTGTGTTGGTGTATTTGTGTAGCATTTCGCAGTTGTTCATCTCCAAAATGTGCACAATGCAAATGCTTTTTTAATGTTTTCCTTTGTTTAAATTTTATGATGGATTAGTGTGCGAAAGTGTTGAAGACCTTTGTAGAAATTTGGTTATACTGCACTATTACCTGAATGACTACAATTAAACCCGATTGGAATTTCATTTCAGCTTTTATTATGTTATTTCTCAAGTATTTCCAAATAGTTACAGGAAACACTAAAATATGTGGATAATTTTTATTTTATCATGTATATCAGGTTTTTATTTCCATATCCATATCAGCCAATGGAATAGGGTAAAAACCGCTGATTAGGCCAGCAGGTTTATCCTAAGGTTTTACTGCATAGTTTTTTTAATGCGGTTGTTTGGGATACAAAGGTCTTTGTAATTTAATCTTCGTTTAACCAAGTTTGTACAAGTTTATACAGAGTCCTTTTGTGATCTCGTTTGTAGGTACCTCTTTATAATTCAAGCTGTTTTGAAGTACTTTGATTTTAAGTAGAAAAATTTTAAAAGACAATAGAATCGCTTCGTAAAAAGATATTTGAAATAGTATTCCGTTCTGGGATTCTCAAGTTGTAAATTTCATTTAACGCACTGTTCGGTTGAAAAACTTTAAAAGTAAATAGCGTCAAGCACGAATTACTCTGTAGTAGCGGTAATAGTTTTCCATCAGAGAGCTATCTCTATTAACTCATGTCGGTCGAATTAACGTGTTTTTAACGTTGTAGAATTAAAATAACGTATAATATCCGTCAAAATATACACTGTAGACCGCGGTTATATTTTTCTCATGCTGCACACGTCTATCTTCGTTATATCAATCGTAACACGTTAAAAACTTGTTGATTCAAGCAACATTTTGATTTTGAATTAACGTTTATTCATACGGTCACTCCCAGTCCTTTTGAAGACTTTTTGAGCCATAAAAATTGCTTTTACAGCAAAACTTATTTGACACTCTTGCTTGCAAATTTCATTCCTTTCATTTTTGATTATATGCATTTTTTCGTTTCGCCGCACCGTTTCCGTTTCACAGAGACTTTAAAAATACTGTAAAATTCAAAAAATATTTTCATCTGTAGCTTAGAAACGGTGCTACAAAAATGGAAGAATGTATATGAACAAAATTATAGGAAATGAAGTTTACAATAAAAAATGCTTATTCATTTTTCTGTTTCTTTGTACCGTTTTTGAGATACAGATGAAACATACTATGAACAAAAATGTAGAGTAATTAAAAAAATATAAGAATAATACAATACGTAGAAAATCAAAATTCAAAAAATTCAAAAAAAGACAAAATTAACATATAAACAGGTCTGGATTAAAAATATTTGAAATTATGAAAAATTCAAAATACGATATTACAATATAACGTTATTTCATGGTTATTTCCAATCCTCAGTTGTAAATAATCGTTTAAATTTATTAAATAAGAAGAATATTCGAACTAATCAAAAGAAAAAACTATTTAAAGAGTACTGATTAACAAGCATAAAATTTGACTTACCATAACCTCAAAAATATGAAATCTGCACGTTGTCACATGTAGTAATGAACAATTTAAAATAATTTGAACTAAGAGATTCTTTTACCAAGCACTGCTTGTGTGAAATCTGAGAGCACTGCCCCCTTAATTTGATTTCTAAAAACTTTGAAAAAATTCAAAATTCAAATTTTACCACGTTTTTAACCGTAAGGTGTAAAACTAGAAAAAGAACCCAAAATAAAAATTTTTAAGTAAATTTGTGGAATTATAGTATGTATTTATGGTTAAATTAAAAAAATATAAGAATAATACAATACGTAGAAAATCAAAATTCAAAAAATTCAAAAAAAGACAAAATTAACATATAAACAGGTCTGGATTAAAAATATTTGAAATTATGAAAAATTCAAAATACGATATTACAATATAACGTTATTTCATGGTTAAACGTGGTAAAATTTGAATTTTGAATTTTTTCAAAGTTTTTAGAAATCAAATTAAGGGGGCAGTGCTCTCAGATTTCACACAAGCAGTGCTTGGTAAAAGAATCTCTTAGTTCAAATTATTTTAAATTGTTCATTACTACATGTGACAACGTGCAGATTTCATATTTTTGAGGTTATGGTAAGTCAAATTTTATGCTTGTTAATCAGTACTCTTTAAATAGTTTTTTCTTTTGATTAGTTCGAATATTCTTCTTATTTAATAAATTTAAACGATTATTTACAACTGAGGATTGGAAATAACCATGAAATAACGTTATATTGTAATATCGTATTTTGAATTTTTCATAATTTCAAATATTTTTAATCCAGACCTGTTTATATGTTAATTTTGTCTTTTTTTGAATTTTTTGAATTTTGATTTTCTACGTATTGTATTATTCTTATATTTTTTTAATTTAACCATAAATACATACTATAATTCCACAAATTTACTTAAAAATTTTTATTTTGGGTTCTTTTTCTAAAAATGTAGAGAATCACGCTTCTGAGAAATAGATGACAATATTTTTGTGTTTTACAGAGTCTTGTTTAAGTCGCTGCCAGTCAAAAACGGGGCGACAAACTTGAAAAATGTATAAGTACAAAATTGAAGACATTGAATATTTAAACAAAAAATGTCTAAAAAGTTTTGCTGTAAAAGCGATTTTTATATGTCAAAAACGGTTTCAATATGTGCAATTTACATTGTTAACATTTTAAATGTTAATTGAAAACGTAGGTGCCAATCCGGGGGGTCTGGGGGCATGGAATGCCCTTCAGTACATTCTTTACCAAATACCTCGAATTGACGAGAAATATTTACCAATGACGTATTGGGCATAGAGTGCACTGGAGGGCATTCCATGCCCCCCAGACCCCCCGGATTGACACCTACGTTTTGTGAATTTAAGGGGCAATTAAGTACAGAGAATTGTACATACACAGTACATAGTTCTATTTCGTTGTATCAATTTTGAGATACAGGTAATAATATTTTTTGTATTTTACAGTATTCTTTAAGTCGCTGCCAGTCTAGAAGGGGGCGACAAAATTAAAAAATGTATAGATATAAAATTAAAGACAATGAATATTTTAACAAAAAATGTCTAAAAAGTTTTGCTATAAAAGCGATTTTTATATGTCAAAAACCGGTTTCAAAATATGAAATTTACATTGTTAACATTAGGAGGGTTCGAATATTTTGGTTAGCCACTGTACATCTTCGCTCATGTTCGACTGGTGATCAACATTTTTTTCTTTTTTTTATTAAATCTGGGCTCATTACATCAAGTTGTGCTCATTGAGACGATTGTTCAGAATGATGAGAAGTACAACATATCCAAAAAGCAGCCAAATCTACAGAAAGACATTTTCCTATAAAAGTGATGCGGGGTCCTTTAACTATCCAATGGAAATTATTTCTTAGTTCTAACAAACCAATAGAAATCATCGGTTAACTTTAACGGTTTCTTAAAAGATTTATGAAACCAGGCATCGGTAGTTGTACCAATGTCGAGTAATGTGGGAAATTTTCGATTTTGGACAGGAAATGCATCTTGGCAGTATACTTGATCGATTTTTACATTTGCTTTTCTTTGTGAATGTTTTATTTCCGTGACTTGGGACTATTTGTTTTCGTGACCTACAGTGACTCACAATATTATTCATACAGTCTTATGTTAGCAATGTATAACTTGTTTTGACATATAAAAATAGAAAAATGGATATGAAGAAAAATGAAAGGAATGAAACTCGCAACAAAAAATTTTAAACAATTTTTATATGACAAAACACGTCTTCAAAACGTACAATTTACATTGCTAACATAATACCTGATTTCATAAAACTTTTAACAAGTCGTTAAAATTAACGGATGATTTCTATTGGTTTGTTAAATTAACCGGCCCGTTAAAAGTTTTATGAAATCGGGCATTAGACTATGAATAATATTGTGAGCCATTGATGCACAACGAAAGAGAAATAAAATGAATTCCATATAATGTGGATTTATTTGGTGTCTTCCGCACTCGATTACACTTTGTAAGTGCACGTGAACTAACAGAAAAATTGTGATGCAGTGAATAATGAATGTTGGTTGTATTTATGGATTTGTTCATTGAATTTATGAGTTTTATAATTGCAGTAAACTCTCGATTATGAAGCATGAGATACTTTTGTTTTGAGAGAGGTAACTGATATACCTACTTGCTTTATAAACTAAGCAGGCAGTGTTATACTGGGTGCTGAATGAGTTAGCCGAACATAGGAAATTAACATGTAAAAACTTGTTTATGCAAATTCCTGCTTCCCTAATTATTTTAGAGAAAAATTGGAAGATACAAAAGTTATGCAGAAATATAAACTACGACTGATAAGATTATTAGATTTTATCTAACTTTTACTTAAAAAGTGAAAAATTGCTTTCGAAATTGTTAAAATTTTTAACTAATTAATTTTTAAGACATTATACTATTTATAAGTAGGTAGGGCGCCAACTGAGGGGTGAATCGTGACCGAAAATTGTGGAATCATTAATTACACAATTAAATAATTCATGTAATTAAATAGTTTCATGATTTTCAAATATTTACAGTATTTTCTTTGCTATTCGTCACTCGACGCATACTCCCATTTACAGAGTGAACTTTTTTCGTAGAAACCTACTTTTTTTTAAATTAAGGGCAGGTTCTCGCCAACAAAGATAGATATAATATTGTAATGCAGTAGAGAAAGATCAAAATATGTTACAATTTCTTAATTTTATTTATTTTTTTAATTTTTCTCTATTGAATTGCAATATTATATCTTTCTTTATCGGTGAGAACCAGCCCTTAAATTTTTAATTATGGGGTGTAGGCAGGCGTGGATCCAAACCTTAGTTTTAGGATAATTAATTTAAAATAATCTTCAGGTTTTTACAGTCGTGTAACCCAATGAAGGGTACATAAATATTTAAGTTTAAGGCTGAAGGGGTGACTCCTAGTGCAATATCGAGAATGTACTCCCTGTATATTTATTACTTTATTTTAGGAAATGATTATTAAACTTATCTTATGAGATATGAATTATTATGTACACACAAAATATGTTGAAAAAACATAAAACATTTTTTTGTTAATTTATGCATTTTGTTTTGCTTTGTTAACGCAATTCGTTACTCGGTAAATTCAATAACCCGAACACGAATAGTCCGGGGTTGTTTTGTATTTTATATTTTTTAATTTATACATTCCGTATATAATTTCTGTTTTTTCTTGTAAATTTTAAATTAATTTTAACAGCGAGTTGAAACGCATACAAATCATTTTGTATGAAAATAATTTAGAATCTACTGGGATTCGAACCTACGATTTAACGATTTAAGGTCTTCCCCGAAATACCTGCGCGATAATAATTTTATGTTGTAAAAATGTTCAGAATGTCTCATTTGTAGCGACCTTTCACCTCAATGAAAAACGTCTAAATGAAGTTCACCATCGAACGATTTCATCACATTCAACATCGTGATAACTTCATTGAAAAAGCGATCGACTTGTCAATAACATTGGCAGCACGACCTTTTGACGGAGGAAATTGAAAACAAATTAAATTAGGTTCAAGTTTAATCTTTATTGTCCGGAATTGAGGAATCATCTTTCAACTTTGAAATTTATATTCGAAAATCACTGAATTTTTGTTCCTTCGTGCGGTTATTCTTGATGATGCAAATGGCTTCTCTGGAAGAGAACGTGAAATGGGCTGTTTATTTTTATAGGCAATTGAACCCAATTATTTATACAGCAAGCCCACATTCGGTGATTCTTTTTTATACGCACACATACCACCATTTAATCAAATAAAGTGAACTTGCTAACATAACGCACCATACTGTAGATAAATTAAGGGAACATCTGCTTCTTGATGAAAACTCGCGATATGTGAAACGCTAACTAAATGATTGCAATAAAGATGAAATTAAGAGGCCGTGGGACTGTGGCGTTTTAATTGTTTTTTTAAAGTGACGATTAACAGTACTAAACTTTCATGTTTTGTAATAATTGATTCTCAAATGAAGTTTGGTAGCCTAGTTTGATGGGAAATTATGGAGAAGAGTCTTAAGTGGTCAAAACTGGAAGGAGCGCAATTTAAATTCTTCAGAATCGCGTTCCAGATCACCCTAAATTCATAAATAAAGAAAAATATTCTGTCTAAATTTGTAACATTCCATTTTGATTATTTTTATCTTACTATTCCTAGCATGTAATTTGTAATATTACTGATAAAACTGTTAAAAGTCTTTCTCACATCATTATGAGTCATTCTATAAGAATTTGTATATTTTAATCCAATTTATCGAGTGCATGTTCATATTTTAAAAGACTGTTGAGAATAATTCTCTAAGTTGCATTTATTTATTTCTATTTGCATGAAATTCTGCTTTACGTTCATTAGGAACACGTTTACCACAATTTCCACCTCATTATTGCTTTGTGAAGTTACATTTTTTCATGTAGGATCATCGCTTAAGCTTTTTGTCAATTGATATTTTCGAAGAGCCGTTTAAAATTAATTTTTATTTTTAAATTTTTTTTGTCAGTCTTCTTAATTTGCACTTTCACTGATCAAGCCTTTCATCTTCTAAATTGTTGCTTCCCAGAGAAGGAAACATGCAATTCCTTTGATTTATTAAATTATATCTTGAGAAATTATGAATCTACCGGATACGTCCGTCTGTCAGCCTCTTAAAATTGCACTTGCATTAACAAACGATTTTAATTTGACCAATTTTGCGCAGAGATTTTTTTAATTTCAAATTAATGTTAGTGAAATATTTAAAATGGAAGGTCCGCACCCTAATCAGGAGCGCTTTAACGCCCAATTGCGCCAATATTTTGAGCGAGAAAGGGGCTGTAGTAATTAAATAATTAAAGCCCAAACAACTGCCATGCGGGTTAATCTATGGTTTCACATTTTCGTTATCCCAAAAAGGATCTAGGCGTCCGTCGTGGTAATTTAATGCAGCCCACACAAACTAAGTAATTCAAATATAGATGGATAGTGTTTTCGCATTATGCAAATTGGCGAAATTGTATTGTAAGCTAATTTTTTTTGGTTCATTTTGCACAGTTCAATAATCTAAAGAACTTTCTTTGTTCAGATCAACTCTCGGTTAGACATTATCCATCTTCCATATTTTTGATTCGCCCGATAACGCTTGGTAATTAAATTCGTATTAAAAAAAGACGAAAATTGAAAGCGAAAGGAAGCATCGAAGAGAAACAACTTTGCAATGCCTCAAGCTCATTGGCATGCTGAAGGTCGGGCTAAATTTCGTTCTCATGTAACTTGGACTCATTCGGGAATCCAATAATTGTATAGTTTTCCCATTTCGAGTATTGATCTTTCCGATTACCATAATTATTTTTAACCATGGGTCAATGTTCCGAATGACATTAAGATTGCTATCGGTGATTATTCAAAAATGCTGCCTGTGTGTTTGTTTATGTAAATTTTAACATTTCAAAGCTGCGATTTTCGCGGAAATCTCGGAATAGTACAGAGTTCAATTCAATTGCACCCTTGAAATAGTTAGTTTGTGGGCCACAATTAAAATCGATAAATGTTTTATTATTATTTTTTATTTTTAGTTTTTATTTGCTTTGACAACACAAACTTACAAGATACTACCAGACACACAAGGTCGCGTGTAGGTAGAATAAATGAGTTCAGACACGCTCATGGGTTCAGGTAAACTCAAAATGTTGGTAACACACAGGTGTCCATGTATTCGAACAATAACAAAAAATTTACATTGAGGAAAATGGAATTTAGGGATATAAACACAAAGGAAACGAATTAATTGATTCAACGCACAGGAAGTTTTTAAAGCTTTCTAATCAATTACGTCTTTTTTTATCACCGATGATGGTTTCGTAATTACAGATTTGTCATACTATATATTTTCACGTTAATCTGGGTTTAGTCACTGCAATGAACAAAACTTAGAAGGAAGATGTTCCGATTCCCAAGAAAATAAAATGTCTTCCAGATAACCAACTTGGTAAATAGAGGTTCATAATCTTTTGAACTGCATATTTGTTCACATCAAAGAATTAAACCGCTTTAACTTTTCACAATAATTTTGTCGTTAAAGTTGTTTACATCTAACCGATAGTTAAACGCATTCCAAATGTGTTGACATAATGGTAATTAAACATTTGAACAACGGATCCACGCAACGATGCATCTTAATTTCATCGTGCTGGTACGCATGTTCTTTTCATTCTGTTATAATTTGTGTAAAACGGCAAAATAAAGTACGCGAAACTAATTTGTACCTATGTGCTTTTCTCACATGGATTTTGACCTCGGCACAAATTTCTGGGAATACAGTCCACTAATTTCCGTTTTGAATTTACAATTAACTTCCTCTCCCCTGAATGCTTCTTTTGGAAATCGCTTGACCATTTTAAAAAACCCAATGCAGGGGCTTCTGCAACCCATAAGCTTCGGTTTTTTACTTTGTCGCTTTTTGATGTGAAAACCACTGTGGGCGGATTAGCCGGATATGCAATACGTGCAAGCATATCCTTGGATTATTCATTTCCTACTTTGATATAGTCAGAAAATCCTTGTAGGGAACCACAGGTTGCACCTATTTCCTATATGGATCTTCTATCCATATACTGTGACAGGCAGGGTCTATTTTTAACTGAGTTGGGCCCTAGGCTCTAGCAAATTTTCGGGCCCGAAATAGCATCGAAAGTCCAATTTTTGGGTTATTTTATCAGTATTTGATTTTTATGTTCTCTCTTTTCGAGTTCCTCCTCCCAATTGCCATTACATGCGCATAATGGTAAAATAGGCTCGCTTTTATTACCAAAATAGAATAAAGAAATAATAGTTGAGATATTGGTCATAAAAATCTACAAAGTAAATATAAAAAATTTTAAATAAACAAAATCGTAGCAGGACAACCCAACGGTAGTCAGGGTCGTCTTAAGAGCCAATGACGAATGAAATACAGCATGAAAAAATTCAAAAAAAAGCCTTACTGAATTACATGTTTTGATCTTATTACCAATCCTCTTATTTTTAACTATTTTGCGGCATCATCAGCTGTTCCCTGAAGTGCTTCCCGGGGCATTTTCCCCTACGCTACGCTATTGCCCCAATGTTGAAGTGTGTTAGATCCGTGAATTATACTTATGTGATTATAATTTGGAAAACGTGACTTTGTCGAACAAAAATAAAATTATTATATAACTAAATTGCTTAGGTTGTGCGGCCTGAAGGCCGCACTCTCCCGCCATAGCCTTTTAATTTTTTTTAGATTTATAACTTAAAATGAATCAACCAAAGTTGAATTTCAGCATTAATACGCAGTCTATGAAATCAATTTTTAGTCTGTTTTTGATGTTTAATCGGAGAAACGCTGACTTTACCTGCTCTCCAAAGCATGGAGACGGTCATAGAATAGAATAAAATTAGAAAATGATTTTATTATGAACAGTCTTTCTCGTCCCGAACTGATAAGTCAGGAGCACATGTCTGCCATTTATTCATTTTTTTATGTTAGTAATTATTATTAATAATTAAATAATAAATAATTTATAAAAATTTATCATTTTTAATTAAAATGCATGAACTTTTATTAAAAATGGCTTTTCTTTGGTACAGTCAAACTTATAAAATTATAATTTTATACCGGGTGCTGAATGAGTTAGCCGAACATAAGAAATTAACATGAAAAATTGAAAGACACAAAAATAACGCAGATATATAAACTACGAATGATAAGATCATTAGATTTTTTCTAACTTTTACTTAACAGATCAAAAAATGCTTTCGAAATTGTTAAAATTATTACCATGGAAACTTACATGGCCAGGCTGATAAATGACACTTTTAACAAATTCAAAAGCATTTTTTAACCTTTAAATTAAAAGCTAAATGAAATCGAATGCTCTTATCATTCGTAGTTTATATTTCTACATTATTTTTGTGTCTTCATTTTTTCTCTAAAAAATTAGGAAAGCAGGAATTTGCATAAATAAGTTTTTACATGTTAATTCCCTATGTTCGGCTAATGCCCGATTTCTTCACCTTGAGATATCTATCACATAAGTATAACTATAAGGATAATAGTCATACTTATCCGATAGATATTTCAAGGTGAAGAAATAGGGCATAAGTCATTTAGCACCCTGTATATTACTACACTCGATAAACAATTGGGCCCTAGGCATGTGCGAAATTCGTCTAATGGTAAAATAGGCCCTGTTGAGAGGTTGAGTAGATGATGTAGTCTAGTTTGTTGTGTTGGGCGTAGCGATTTGGGAATAAAATAAAAGCGTACACTGGGGGGTATAGAATACCCCCAGACCCCCCGGTTTATCATCATTGTTTTGTGCCTCTTAAACTTAAATTCAAAAATTTATTAAGTTGTAGAGGTCCTACAATATGTAATTTTATTTTTGCGTTGATCAATAGCAGAAACCATAATAAAACGGGTCCGACGCAGGGACGTACCAACAGGTGGTGCTAGTGGTAACGCGCACCAGGGCCCGGGATCAAAAGGGGCCCGCTTGCCCTTTCAACACCATTTAAAGTTTATGCTATTGATAGAGTAGAAATTTAAAAGAAAAGAAGTAAAAGACAAAAATAATGCAGAAATATAAACTACAAATGATAAGAGTATTGGATTTAATCTAGCTTTTACTTAAAGGTCAAAATATGCTCTAGAAATTGATAAAAATTTTATTTTTCAGACTGGCCAGGTAAGTTTCCAATGTAATTATTATTGAATTTATAACATGGCCAGTCTGATAAATGAAAATTTTAACGAATTTCAAAAGAATCTAATGTTTCTTGTGCAATAAAATTGTATTTATTTATTATTATAACTTCAAATATTGATTGAGTTTGAGGGATACAATACAATTTGAGAAGAGGGAAGGTTGTGGAAAGGAAAAAATTGAGAGGCAGAGTCTATTTTTAATTCGGTTGGACCCTATGTTCTAGCAAACTCTCGATTCCCTGATATTACGATTTTATGTTCTCTCTTTTCGGGCCCCGATTAGCTGTTCAGATGGGATAGATCTGAATCTTTCCACTGGAATACCATCTCTTGGTCTTAGACGATTGACCATCTTACCATCTAATATCGGAGAGCCCTAATGTATGAAATAACGCAATCGTTCGAAGCAAAAAAAAAGTTTGATTACAAACATATTTTTAATTTATTTATTTTTTGCTTCGACCTTTAGAAAATCCATGGTAGGAAACCATCAGATTGCACGAAACTCATTTATGTTCAATACAAACACGAGATAGGTATCGGATTATCAATATATCGATGGAATTGTTGGTAATTATGTGTGTGTAAATCCGTGGTTCTAAATATTTTTTATATACCTCGGGTCAAGGTTTCGACCTGATTTGGATGAATCTCTAAAAAAAACAATTTATGTTTGACGATTACTAACACTATATCGGTTTCGTTAACTCTTGTTATCATTTTCTGATTTACAAAAAAGCGGAAATAAATAAAATGTGAATCATACTGATTGCATAAAACATTTTGTTAGTCATCTGTCAGAACTCCATTCGTGTTTTTCGAGTTTCTTATTCTTCGTTATAAATTTAGCTCCCATTCATTCTGAGCTATGAGGTACAACTTGGATTAGCCAAGATATGTTTTATTGTGATAAATTCGACCTAGTTCGTCTTTCTTAGTTTAATCCCATCTAATCCAACTGATCTCGTCTGACAACTTTTATGTTGTTGTTAATCTAGGAAATGAGTGAAAGAAATCCTAATTGAGATTTGAACGCAATTCGATAATCGAGTTAGTTTTACTTGATGGTTGGGAATGGAACCTCTTCGGTTGGTCGATTTTCTTAGCGAAATCGTGCAGAACGAAAATAATTTCTCGCACCCGCGTTTATTTGCTTTTTGGATTTTTACAATTGACTTTCTTACCTTGTTCACTAGTTTCCTTCTTTCATTTTCTAGTTAACTGCACTTAACTGCCTCCATTAAAACGCACTTAGAAAATTTCATTGTTTTCGATTTCACCACAATAATTACCTTGTCTACGGGGACATTCTTTTCTCTCAAATTTTACCAACATTCTTGCGGTTTATATTTGTTTTCAGATATTATCAAGGTATCGGATTTCTTATCGCACAGTAGAAACCTCATTAGTTAAATTTGCTCAAATGACCAAAAACAACGATGAAAACTTTTGGCTTTGCCCAGTAATCTGACGCCTGGGTGCTTTCGTCTTTCATTTTGTGTTAATCCTCCGCTCATAAAAGCAAGAATTTTTACGTGCGAGTTAATTTTGTTCTTATCTTACACGTCAAATTTTACAACTACTACAATCAGAGTAATTTAAGAAAATGACAAGAGCAAGATTACTTCTGTCACTGTACTTGGAAAGCGCAGAGATAATACAATTTGGAAAGTTGGTTTTGCATGATAAATTCCGGTGATTACCATGTTGGCTTTACGGAATAAATTTTGAAAGTTTCAATCTCGAGACGCATAGAATTTTCATGTAACTTGTTTTTTTCTAAGTTTATATTGTTGATTTCCAATAAAGGCGATAAAAAGGTCGCCAGTATGATAACTGCATCTTTTTATTGCTTATTTATTTGTTCAACATTTTAGTGATTTATCTGTGCATTCTGTCAACAGAGACCTTTGATAAGCATATAGAGATAAGATAGAGTATTTGGATTGTACCCCTATCAGGTAGGCATAGGCACCTCAACCCTGCATTCCTAACAATCGGAATTCTATTGTGGGATGGAGTGTACATCTAATGTTAATAATTATATCCTCGCTAGCTTTCGTACCCGGTTTTGTTGAAAACTTCAAATGTTCATATCTCGAGACGGAAGCAACATTATGAACTGAAAATAGTTGTGTTGGCTTACGAATTTGCGACAGAACGTTCTATCAAAATTTGATATGTTTTAGTGGGGTATCTATGGAATACAGGACAATAGTAAAACTACAAACTGAAAGACAGTTTAGATGAAAGATTCGGGAAAATTTTACTCAGGACATACCGATAAACATCTCTTTGTATCAAATGGGTGCAAGAATTCAGGTATCTACTTCCTGGTGATGAATTTGAGCCGATGTCTTTTGTTAGTGATGTTCTTAATTGTACAATGGATATTTTGCTCCTCAAAGCGAGATGATTAACTTTTATTTGCCATTAATGGGTTAACGTATGGAATTTTTTAAATTACTCTACATAATAGTTCTATTGATAGCGAACCGTGTTCAGGAAGTTAAAACTGTTCAAGACTGGTTTTACAGTTACACTTTATTTGTCCTGCATCTTTCTAGCACGAGTGATGATGGTACATTATGAAATATAAATTGATATACCATCTGTCCAAATTAGTCATTTCAAGTTCAAAAATCCCCAATTAAGCCTTAGAAGTTAATAGAGCGCTTACTGCATTCAAATTATTGTTTGTTTCCCTCGTAAGCCGAGGTTTTGTAGCCATCAAAAGGCAACTTCTGTTGTGATAAACTGGTCGTGCAAGTTGGTACACACTCCTACTAATTTTCACCGCAAGGTGAGCTTTATATCTTGGAGTTGTATGCATTAAATGTAAAGCATATCAATCGGTTAAAAGAATAGCACCTGTAAAGAATTACAAGTTCTTGCAAACCGGTTATTCGTCTAATTTTAAAAGACTCGAACCAGTTTATTATATTAAAATCTTCGTGAGCAAATTGCACGTTTTTGTTGTTAATTGCCTGTTCGATGATGGGTGTACATTTCCTTATTCGGTTAAAAATCTACGAATGCAATTGGGTCTTCCAGAAGAACAAATGGCCTACACCTATATTTCGAAAGAATTATGATTAATACCCAAAACTCTCCTGTTCACGTTGGTAAAACTGTAGGTCCTCCCATACTCTTCGTCAAATACCAAGAATGCCAAAACCATGAATCGTACGCTTTGAAATGCGGAAGCGGACTTCTTCCAAGACTGGAAGACTTTGAAATTAGGCAGAAAGCCTCTTAACAAGAATGGTATCAAGGCCTGAAAATGTATAAAAATACTTTTAAGTGCAAATTGCATTAAATTTAGATAGAGGTTAACCGCAATTTGTGATAAACTGGTTAACTACGGGCGATAAACAATTTTATTATTTATGAAGTGAAAACGATTTCATAGTGATTTTTTTATGGAAGTTTACTCTCGCTGTCGTGCGGGTAAGGAAGCTTAAATTCTAGTTTTCCATCCTCTCAAGCCCGAGAAGGTCTGTGATAGTAAAAATATATTGTATAAAATAAGAATTCCAGTTATCTTTTCAAAATACCGCATTTTTATTTATTTCTAAAAATAGGATATCTGATAACCAGACGGGTCAAAAGTCATTGAAAATAGCACTCGAACAAAATGGTTCATTGTCTCGGTTCTCGACGACTGTCTAGTTTAATCCAGTCGAGTTATTTTGTTAAAATTTCATTCCAAATTGTCGGAGGAATTTCTGGAACTTTATTTTTGTAATGAAGCAATTGAGAATTTTTATAGCTCACTTACGAATGACCCTTCCTATTTGACCCCGGATGCTGCGGGGTCTTGGAATGTTGCGAACAAGCACCCTCGCGTTTCTTATGTCATAAAAATTTTTTTAACTATTTTGCACAACTTGATTATTAATTTTTATTTATTTTTTTCAGGTGAGTTGACTAACATTGTTACTAAATGGCGGGCACTGCGGTGAGTACTGAACTATAGATGGAGCTGTTGACTTTGACTTTTATTTTTTAAATTAGATGTTTAATCTTTGAAATCTCTATTAAGCCACAAATTGAATTAAATGGTAATTTATGATGGAACTAGCACGTGCAAGTATAAATAAGTAATCATTAACTGTGTGCTGGTATCATTACAAATTAACTTTCGATTAAGTCATTTCGTTTGTATTTAAATTTATTAATATATTCATCTGTTCTATTTCTGTTGAGATTCATTTAAGACTTTTGTTTACCTAATTTATTCTATTTATGATTGGAATTTCAAGGAAAACCGTGACACGTATCGAAAATTGATTTTTATTATGGAAAACCATTGTTTGCGCAAATACACATTGTAATTTCGATCAATACGCTTCTTGAAATCGAGGTTATAAATATCTTATATTGAACTTGAAGTAACGAAAAAGCAAGGAACGTACTAAAACTTGTTGAACGACCCTCGCGACTAAATCTTATTTTATTAATATGACGAAAGAAATACGATTATTGATTGATTATTAACTAAATGATAGTTGGCCTATCAACTTGAGGAATTTTATCGTAAGAAATGAGGTTATTAACCAGTAGAATAGTAAAGCTATATTAATTTATTTATTGCTCAGATTATGCAATGAAATAGTTTTCTTATCTAATTTAATTTATTAGTTTTTCTATGAACGAGAATCCTTTGATAGAAAATAAATTAATTGCTATATAATTATAATGATGACTTGTGTTAAGATTATAAACAGAGCCACACCAGAGTTACTTGAAGGGAAAATAATTCTGCCCCCCCCCGTATGTTATATCTTTATAGGCAAGCTTGTTGGAAATTTCTACTTAAAAAGGAAACTTCATTATTAAGGCCACAAAAATTCCATTAACTTAACTTCGTTGCTGAACTCATTTGTTATGAGTTTTCACAATAATAGCATGTTGTTCCTTCGTGCAGCGTTCCATGACTACCGAGCACAACAGTCAGATTTAAAATTTATGCCAAATTTGTTGATCTTGTTACAACACTGAGTAGTGATTAACAATGACGAGCATAATTTTAACGGTAATATTAGTAAATAAACCTATTTGGGAGCAATATTTAAGGGAGGTACATAAGCTAGTGATTATTTAAATTTATGTAGAAGTTTAGAAATAAAAATCACATTAAACATAAATAACTTAATCATCGATGGACATCTTATAGTTTTCTTCTGAAAGTTAATTGTTGCATAATCTCCCGAACGTTAAAATTTATAGCTTATTGTTAATCTTAATCATTGGAGGCGGGGTACACTGGTACACACAGATTCAGGATGATGTGAAAAGTTTTCCCCACAGATGGAAGTTATTCACAACTGTTCGGGAATTACCCATAACCTGGGGATTTATTGAAATCTTATCAGGGTGGCTCACTAATATAAATTCATGTCAATTGAAATAATCCTATAAAAAAAATTCCTTATCGCAATAATATTAGTATTTGGGTCGTCTTCGCTTCTCGAACCTCATTTAAAATAATAATATGTGATTCATTTATGGGAGATTAATTACACTTTTAATTACGATGTCGTTATTAAACCAAACACAGGAATCCTTTTGTTCTCTGTTTATTAATTTTCTATTTAATTTAAAAAAGATAGGATTGGTGCATATAAATAAGTTCTTTGTTTGGAACAAATATGCGAAATAATTTAATGTGTATGATTAAATAATGAATAAATCAAAGTAAACTAAACGAGCTGCATTTTATAAAGACGTCGTTTCGAGATAGTTAATGAGTTATTCTTGGGGTTCATGGTCGATGTCCTAGTCTACTGTAGAATTATTGCAATATTCAACATCTGCTGTGTGTGTGTGTTCCACATTTTGTTATTTCCGTTTACATTCTTTCTATTTTTAAAAATTGTTAAGCTTTAAAGAATCTCTTTATCATTCGATTTCTTTTTTCTAATTATTGGCACTAATTAGTCAGATAAACAGATATCAAGAGCAGTGGCGGCTCGTGATTTGGTAAAATGTGAGGGCTGCATGGCAAAAACTGCGAATAATCGTGGAAAAGGGCCTTATATCGCATTATAAATTATAAGTATGGGTGATGCAAACGTACGAAACAATTACTTATAATAAATTTTTCCATATCATGAAAGTGTCTTCGTTCCAATCTTATACGCAAATTGGACAAGTACGGAAATAAGGCACGAGTTTGATATGCAAACTATTTTCGCATATAGATACATAGTACGTGCAAATTTGTAAAACAATTTATATTGTGTGTTAAAGTTTTGCCATATTTTTGCTTCCAATTTGGGGCAAGAATTCAAGTTACGCATACTAAATAGTTACGGTTAATTTAAATATGGTGTCACGATGTTATAAATTTACCAATAAACAACCAACATAATCACGAAGATTAGCTCTTATCAATGAAAAATAAAGCAGTAACAATGTTTTAAGTTAATCAGTGAATGAGCAAAACAAACAGCTTTGTTTTTTAATTACTAATTTGCATTTAAAAAACATAATTCATAAAGCGGTAAAGTATTATTTACATAGTTCGGCTATGATTTTTCTATAATTACCTTTGGGAACGAAAACTTAGTTAATGTAGGTCGAGATTTTCTATTGCTTTATTATATTATTATTGTTATTTTATTATTGTTGCTGCTACTACATGCCTGAAATGGAGTGAAAATCGTGCTTTATCTTTGCAGTGACATTCTACGTCTCTAACGGCACGTATACGTCTGTACCACGCCATAAAAGTTAGTTGACTCGATTTGTTCTACTGATTTACTGAAGGTGCTATCCTGTTTTGATATCGGTTAATATAAGTGACACGTGAAAACCAAAGAGCTGCACATGGAAGTAGTATTTATATTCTCAGTGCATAACAAAATGCATAATTTAGTCGATGGAATTTAATAAAGTCGTTTGCGTTTTACGATTAACAATAATTGTACGCAGGAATTTTACAAAGAAAATCGATACCTTGTTTGAAATTATTAATTTAAGTAACACGCGACATAGCTTTGGCTTTCTAAATTTGGCTCATACTCCAAATATATCGGTATAGGCTATATTTGAAAATATGTATTCTGTTCAAGTTCATTTTTCTGTTTATATATCGTTTTTGTCTGCTGCTGCGATACGAAATTTTATCAGACGTTCTGCTGTGAATTTCTAGGCCAGTGCAGCTATTTTCACCAATGTTAAACAAAGTCAAATGTCAAACTTTTCTATACCAACATAACACGTGGTGTAAGGTAATATTCCAATTTTAGTGATTTTGATAAATTTTGGTATCCATCTTTTCTAAAAATGATTTTAAGTTTATTTGCCACTAAAAATATGTATGTTGTAGACCGTAATTTTTAAAAAAATTAATAGGTGTAAACATTGACGTTGGTATTTACATAACTTACAATCTTTTAACCCTCCATTAATAGCGTTATTTTAAGCTCCATAAGAAATGACGGAGGCTTAATATGACAAAATTAGTATTTTATTTTTAACCAAAATCCCTAGAATAAATATAAATTAAACTATGTCAGCTTTTCTTACTTTTCTAATAATTTATACCGCATTGTTCACTTGCTAGATCGACGATCTTGTTTTGGTGCATCCAAACTGATTGTCCAGAAGTTCTCTGGTTTTTGGATATGCTCAGTAAGTTTCCGATGTGGTACAGGGGTGTTTAGTTAGTCTGATGTAATATCTTATTTTATTTTTGCAAAATATCCAAACTTGCTATATTCGTGTCAGAAACCATGCATAGTGTTGAGTCGCAAATATTCAGGGTTCCCGCTTGCCCCACACACAAAATATCCAAACATGCTATATTCATGTCAGAAGCCATGCATCCATCTGGAGTCTCAAAGTATTATTCAGGGTTCCACTCCAGCGACGGCGCCAGCTTTTTTGAAATCGGTGGGCACAAATTGGTCCCAATATATTTGGGGGTGGACAAGAGCACAAAAAATTTATAAATAAACTTAAAAAAAATACATTATTGAAATTGAAATAAGCACTTAAAATATTTGGGTGGGAACTCCAATCAACACCCCTGACCCCCCGTCAGGGCCTCCCCTGACGCCGTCATTGCACCCCCTGACGCCGTCATTGCACCTGTGTGCTTTACGCCACACTGCTGATTAGTAGAGCTCGGAATTCTAAAGATATCGGGTTCCCAGTGCTTATAATTCCGAGCTCTACTGATTAGTTGTATTCTATAATCAAGTTACTGGGTCAACAAATTTCGAGTGCACTGGAGGGCATTCCATGCCCCCCAGACCCCCTGGTTTGAAAATCAAACAGTATGTGCGTATAATTTTTGATTAATTTCATTAAACAAGGAACTTTTACTCTTTCAGAACATTTACACCGGAGAATCGAGGGTACGAAATATCCTCCAATGTATCCTCTCGCAGTAACTTGATTATGGAATACAAATATTCTAAAGATTCTAAATTACTCATACAATAAATTACAGGAAGTCATTTTATACTTCACAGACCCTCCGGGTCCTGACGCGACCTAAAAATGTATTTTGTTCTTAAACCAAAAATTAAGGAATGAAAGATCCTTATAATATTATATGCTCACCAACTTTTAATTTTTCCAACCACGGGGGGGGAGGATTTGTATTAAGGGGTTGTCCTTTAATCACGTGAGGTTCTAACAGGGGGGGGAGTTAGAATAAGATCACGATGGGGGGGGGGATGCTGTGACAATCACGTGTATTTTTTTTTGCGACCACGTGAAATCCCGAGCGAGCAAATTTATGCCTAAAAAGCAACATAACAACAATATTTAACTCTCGGCTAGCTTCCGGCACTGGACTTTGTGACGTCACTCGTCGCCCCGCGGCCTTCTGTCTCGCCGTTTCTACTTGAAGAAAATTTTCAAAAAAAATACACGTGATATTGGGAAGAGGGGGTAGGGGTAGCCTAAAACATCACGATGTATCACCAAAGGGGAGGGGGGGGTAAAAAAATGGCATAAAAAACCTCACGTGATTAAAGGACAGCCCCTAAGTTGTATTCCATAATCAAGTTACTGTGAGAGGGTACATTGGAGGATATTTTGTACCCTTGATCCTCCGGTGTAAATGTTCTAAAAGAGTAAAAGTTCCTTGTTTAATGAAATTAATCAAAAATTATGCACACAAACTTTTTGTTGTACAAACCGGGGGGTCTGGGGGGCATGGAATGCCCTCCAGTGCACTTTAAATTTGTTGACCTAGTAACTTCATTATGGTATACAACTTAACACAATTTCAGATGTACTAGAGGGTATTTCGTGCCCTTTGTCTTACTGTTTTATGTCTCTCAAACCAGTCTCAGAAACGGCAGTGGCAACAGCGGTGACACGTACATGTTAATCCCAGCGACGGCGGCAGCATTTTTTAAATGGGTGGGCAAAAAATTAGGCCCAATATATTTGGAGTGAGCAGGAGCACACAAAATTTATAAATAAACTCAAAAAAATACATTATTGAAATAAGCACCTAAAAAATTTGGGTGTGCACTCCAATCAATAGGGTGGGCAAGTGCTCCCCCTGGCGCCGTCACTGCAGGGAGATTCTCAATTTTAGTACCAAGTAAGGGAAATTAAATTTTCAGTCATCAGGGAAAACAATTTAATTAAAAATACAGTTTAAATTTTAAAATAAATTTTATAATTAAATTTTTTTAATTAATAATTCAATAGTGTTAATTTTAAAATTAAACAAAAATATTAATTTTGATTAAACTTGAAAGTCGAGATTTTTTACCTTTTCAGGGAAACCTGAAAAAGTCAGTGAATTCGGTTTGGGGATCCCTGTATATTATTGAATATTCTTCCTATTACTTCACCGATTTCAGTCTCTTTATGGTGCTTAGCGCAAATAATTTTGAAGTTATAAGCTTAATAAGTTATTTAAGCTAAATGGAATTGAAAAAAGGAATATATTAAATTACATTGATATAAGAACGTAAAAACGTTTCCGCAAAAACATAATATAGAGATAAGGTGATGTTTTTGATCGCACGCTAGCCATTTTGGCAGTAGCATTATTATGTTTTTGCGGAAAAGTTCATACGTTCTTATATCAAAGTAATTTGATTTTTTTTAATTTTTTTAATAATTCCATTTAAATTGAAACCAACGATACCATGTACCAATACCGTAGCAATATTACGGGATACCGAAAGCGTACAAATAGCACCTAATTTGGTATAGGAACTCTACAACCTGTAATGGTTTGTTTTCTCTTTTTCTTCTTTGCCCAATTCTTTTCACGTATTACATAGGTAATCTTAAGTGCCAAATTACTTTCCACTTCTACTAATTATTATCAGTTTCAAGTACATCCTCGAGTTAAATTGAGATCTTAAGTTGCTATTTACCCAGATATTAACGTCAACCCAATATTGATATTAACACTAAGGACTAATATGACAAAGGAATTGAAATGATTAACCAGCTTATTTTCTTATTGTTACATGTTTGCGCTCATCTCGAGGGATTTCACAAGTAGATCCTATTGTTTATTACTTAGGTGCTATGTAGTTTATTATGATGGTAGCATTGTAACTCACTTTTGATCTGCCGCTTCTCCAGAGAATCGGGCATCCTTTAATACAACCAATTAAAGACATCGTCTAGCAGTTGATCGTGAAATTAAATAAAAATTTTAATTTGGAATTCCGTCAATAAATTGAAATACAAATAAATAATCTTACACCGCATTGGATGAGGGCTATTAACATTTTTTCATTCATGTGGGAATAAAAAGTTCATGCGGGGATATTTGAACTTGATTCGTATCGAATTGATAGGTTAAAAAACTCAAAGCGAATAAATTAGACCGAAGAAGGATGCTGTGAATTGTTTTTGGAGTAGGCAAAGTAAACATTTTTGATGAATTAGAAAATATGGCAAGGCGTTAATGAAGACTTTCCCGAGATAAGTTTTCTCAAATATTTGCTCGTTTCTTGCTCAACATAAAACCTTTTAACGGGAACCGAAATTTTAAATGGATTATCTTTTTTCAAAATTTATTTTAACAGTAATTATCTAAGTTGCGATATCGCTAATTATGTACACAAAATTAGCATTTTATTTAAATTCGTTTTCTTTAAGCCTACAAACCGAATTACTCCTTAATTTACATATTATCGTTCCTGTAAATTATAAATAGACTGCTAATTAAATGCAAAACTTTCTTCTCTTTTTATTACCAAACTTTCAATAAATTACCGTTGTTGTTGCCACTATTATTCTAATGTATAAACGTTGCAAACTCGGATTTTTCACAAGCCGTCCAGATTTGCCATTATCGGGTCTCTTCAGAAATCGTAATTTATCTCCGTTGAAATAACACCTTGGGGTGAAATCGTGGAAGTTCAATTACAGGCGGATTTGTTAACACCGTAAGGGTGTGATGAGATAATTTGATAGAAGAGTTAGTCGATTACGATACCTGATGGAAGATGAAATTTAAATAATAGAAAATTAGTTAACGCCTGTATGTACAACATAGGCCGTTTCGTGTAGGTTGTAGGAGCTTTACGAATGCAATCAGATGTGCCGGAGTGTAACCCGGATCGTTGCCATGGAGCCTGACTCCGGGAACGCTATAAGTTGCTAGGCAACCATCTGAAAAGGTCTTTGTTCTCTAACTTGTACAATGTATTGCCAATTTTGTATTTATATTAGGACCTTGTAACTACAAGAACGTTACATGCAAATTTAAACTGTTTAAGATGTTAACACATTGCTAAAATTGCATGTAATGACTTGATTAACTTTTTCTTAATTCAAACCTGAATTAGTAATGCTTCTGCATTTTTCAAGAGAACTCGGCCTTACAAAATTCAAAAGTTCCTAATTATGTTCTGGTTCAACTCCGACTTTAACCTTCAATAATGTCACAATAAATCAATTTATCTTTATCGAGTTTTAGATTTCCTTCAGGAATTTCAGTCAACCTACTTTCTCGCCAACCCCTTACGATTGGAAGTATTTCATCGAGAACTATTTAACATGAAAAGGCAACATTTTGTCGTTTTTAAATTTGCACAAGTTAAATTTTTCCACTTATTGCTCCGCCCCATCCATTTTTAGTGCTAAAAACCTTTTAGATGCGAAACGAAAGGATAAAGGCACTCAACTTCTTTACTTTAGATTTTCCTTTTCCTCTCAGTTCTTTTTAATTACCTATTACATGGGACTTATTTATACTTAATATTGTGTTGTTAATAGCTCAGTCGTTATGTACTTTTGCGTAGAAATAACTCGGAAACTCGTTGGTTTGGAACCGGAAATTCCAATCGAAGGATTTTGCAAACAATTATCCAAGAGGATCAAACATTTTAGTAATTTTTGAATTGACCGTTTCTGATGCTTCCTATGCCCGAAGTGGTTATTATTAAAATCTAAAATAAAATATTTAAAAAATGAACTTTGTACATTGATAATTGCATTAATTCGGTAAATCATTGATAGTTTAAATCCAAATTATCGGGAATTTTCTGCTGTCGTGCCAGCAGTCATCTTGAATTTTAGGATGACTTCGTTTTTATCAAATCAAATAACTTTTATTAATTTAGTACGAGGCACGAGGATACCTTACAGTTCCCGAATTACATTATGGTATACACTATAGAGCTGGGTAGCCCTCTCTTCTATATTTAATTATTTAGGTATGTGAAAATTTAGTGGAAGGAAATATTGAGTAAGTCCTACCACCCATTACCCGTTGTAGGACTCCACCAAGAAGCTACGAGATGATTGGCTAACGATATACCGAAATTCACTGCAACCTTTGCAACGAACACCTGCGGATGATGAATGAAGATTTTGAGACTTCGTCAGTTTGAACTGAAAGATTTTAAAGAAATTATTATATTCGGCAAGGATTGGAAGTCAGCCTTCAAATAAAATTTAAATATGATGCCTTCGAAGTGTTTGATTTATAATTATTGTAAAAATGTATCAAAATCGTTCTAAGTAAAAAAAGATTTAAGAAATTATGTCAAAATTTAAGACGTCAGAATGACAATTTTCCAGTGAAAAATGGTTCTTGGGAAAAACCTCACCAAGCTACAAAGTGGTTCTATGTGGAGATTTGTACAGAAAAACTGATTTCACTCATTGGTGTATTTTTTTCTGTAAAAATAATTTTTTTTGGCATTTTCGGAATCTCTTGGGGCTAGAAAAACATCGATATTAAACAAATGGCTATATTCGGTCAGGATTGGAAGTCATCCTTGAAATAAAATTTAAATATGATGCCTTCGAAGTGTGATTGTAAAAATGTCTCAAAACTGTTCTAAATAAAAATTTTTTTAAATAAATGTCAAAATTTAAGACGTCAGAATGACATATTCCGAGTTAAAAAGGGGTTCTTTGGAAAAGCTCCCGGAGAGCTACAAAGTTGTTCTATGCGGAGATTTTTAGAGAAAAACTGATTTCACTCATCTGCGCACCACTTTTTCTTCGGTAATTGTGAAAAAACTCGCATGGAAAATAGCAATTGATGTATTTTTTTTGTAAAAATTTGGCATTTTGAAATCTCTTGGGACTGATTAACATTTTGTTCGAAATTGTATCTTAATTAAATTTTGCTACCTATTCTGAATGGAAAATGATCATATCATGCTTCTCTGTCAAACCTGAGAACCTTTTTGCGACCAAAGAAGAGCTTTTTCCAGTAAAAAAAGATTGGAAGAAAAATGGGGAATATGAAATTCAAATATGATGCCTTCGATATTATGATGGGATTTTATGATTGTAAAAATGTATCAAAATTATTCTAAATTAAAAAAATTTTATATGTCAAAATCAGACGTCAGAATGACATTTTCCGAGTTAAAAACGGCTCTTAGAAAAACCCCCACAGCTACAAAGTTGTTCGATGCAGAGATTTATAGACAAAAACTGATTTCACTCATCTGCGCACCACCTTTTCTTCGGTAATTGTGAAAAAAAACAAATGGAAAATAGCAATTGATGTATTTTTTTGGCATTTGGGAATCTCTTGGGGTTGAGTAACATCTTGTTTGAAATTGTATCTTAATTAAATTTTCCTACCTATTTTTGACATAGGATCCACGGAAAATGATCAATCATGCTTCCCTGACAGCTGACAGCTTTTTCCCAAAAGTGAATTTCAAGAGAATTCAACGTTTTTATTAATATTTGGATAGGTAGGGCTCTATTAGGACTACAAATTTATGCTATCCTTAAATTGAAATTTAATATAAAAAGAATCAAGTTAAAGTCCACATGGAAAATAGCAAACTACTTTTTTGGGGAAAAAACTATGTTCTTTGAGGAACCTATTTCAGAATTGTTGTTCTTTTGTAACGCAAAATTATAATTAATTATCTAAATTTTTTGGTATTTAACTTTTTTTGGTGTTAAATCCATAGAAAGACTCATTCATCTTCCAAAATGGTCATCTTAATTTTTGTCACTCGAATAAAAGTCATCCCAAAAGTAATGCAATTTTAATTAAGCAATAGAAATTAAATTGAAATTTTCAATTTTGTCAGAATTTAAGACGTCAAAATGACAGCTTTTTCCCAAAAAATGTACTTCAAGGGAATTCCACTTTTTTATTTCACGATAGATAGACTTGGACAGTCTATTATTTGGATGGGTAGGGCTAGGACTACAAATTTATGCTATTCATAAATTTAAATTTAATATAAGCGCAATCAAGAAAAAGTCCACATGAAAAATTGCAAACTACGGTTTTTGCGTAAAAAAACAATGTTCTTTGGAGAACCTATTTCAGAATTTTACAGTTTTGCCAGAAATTTTTTTTTTTGTACCACAGAACTGTATCTAATTTATTCTTTTGGCACTTAACTTTTTTTGGCATTGAATCCATAAAAAAATCTATTCATCTTCCAAAATGGTCATCTTCATCTTTATGATTCGAATGAAAGTCATCCAAATTTAAATGAATTGAGAAAATAATGCAATTTTAATTAAGCAATAGAAATTAAATTGAAATTTTCGATTATGTCGGACTTGAAGACGTCAAAAATGACAGCTATTTCCTAAAAATGCATTTCTTGAGGAATTTTAAGTTTTTATGTAAAAAAACTGGACCATTGATGATACTAGAGGAACTACGGGAAAAAATAGAAGACTACAGAATAATCAAAATAGTGATATTAAGACCAAACGCTAAGGGGCCCCCCAGGATGACCCCCACAAAAAATGGAAAGGCCAGTTGGGCGTATTAGCAGAGTCGAGAGTTCCGGTAATCTTTCAAATTTTCTTCCTACTCGAAAATCGTGCGGGTGCAAACTCCTAAAGCAAAATAATGGAAATGTTGCTCCAATATAATTTTTAAACTCATTAAACCAAGAAGTACAATTCAACTTCGTAAAAACAAACCCATTTAATTGAAGCTTATTTAAAATCAATCTTGAAAACGAGAGTAACATTCGAGGGTAAAATAATTGCAAAAGTCCAGCTGAAAATAAAAAGTCCTACAGAAAAATTTTGTATTAAAAAGACAAAAATAAATTTATAAATTTCTTTTATTGCAGTTTTTCAAATTATATCTCTCAATTTAATTTATCGTACTATTAGAAAAAATCGATGTCGTGTTGGATTGCTCCAGTCCACTTGGCGTTAGAGAAGGAATACTAGAGGGTTCCCCCAAAAATTCACTTTCGAGACCATCGCACTTCTTTTTGCACGGATTCTTCTTTTTGCACGGGTTCTTCTTCTTCTTTTTACATGGGTTCTTCTTCTTTTTACAGGGATTCTTCTTTTTGCAAGGATTCTTCTTCTTCTTTTTGCACTTCTTCTTCTTCTTTTTACACTTCTTCTTCTTTTTGCAAGGATTCTTCTTCTTCTTTTTACACTTCTTCTTCTTCTTTTTACAAGTAGATTTCACCTTACCGCATGGACCTTTCTTTTTCTTCTTGCATTCCATTGCCGATAAACTCTCCGCAAGTTCTTTGCTGATGTTTGATTGAAGAATCCTTTGAAGAATGTTTGATTGGACACCGCTATTTGCACAAACGAACGAGTTGGGTATGTCGTTTAAACCGGAGCGTTTCGTTGGTCCGCTAGAAAATTTATGTCGGTACTTGGGGCACACTTTGTACACCACCGCATGTTTCTTGGCCGCCAAATTCACTTTCCGAAAATTAACTAAACCCGTCGAATTTGCATTTGAATTCAGAAACGGATTCACCGAAGCACATAATTTTTTACACTCGGCTACCAAATTCGACGTCTTTTGTACGATCCTTGGACTGAAGTCGATTTTTTTTATAGTAGACAAATCCGGCGTTATATTTCTTGCCAGTATTTTTGATCTAATCAATTGATGCTTGGGAAAATTTTCTATCGTCTTCGATCTCCATTGCTTCTGACAAATGGACGATGTGGTTCGCCGTGTTGTATCAGATGAGATATAAAATTTAAATGTCGCCAAAAGGTTATTTAACTGTAGATTTGAAAGTTTTTGTAATGGATTCATGATTGGTCACTATTAATTTTGATTTGAACTTTAAAATCTTGAGCCGCAAAATTACATGGTTGTTCCTGTGAACAAATTTTGTGAACTGAATTTGTTAATGTTGTTTATACTGGCAACGGTATCCAAAGTTATTGATATTTCTAAACTAATGTGATTTGATCAAATGTTTTTTTTTGCTTCGGTGACGGAATGTTCAAAATGCATCTAGTTTGTTTTATTACATTAAAATCAATTTCATCTGTATTCACCTGTAGGGATATGCAGAATTTGCAAAGAATGAGTGCAAATATTGGTGCGATCGTCAAATTTACAAAGGAAATTTGGGTTAAGTGTTGCTCGATCGTTCTTGTGGTGAACAGTAAATTTATGGCTACTTAAAATAATATTTATAGTTGATTTAATATCTGTTTGAACATAATTTTTACAATTACCTTAAATATTATGGTTTAAGGACCAGTTTCTTGTATAAAGCACCAGAATGAGTGTGCATGCTTCTCTCCTGTGGTTTTGCTTTGCTTTACCAATAAACTAAAAAGCAGCTCAACCAAAATTGAGCTTTGAGCAAAAAAAGCCAATTGTATAAACGCAAGGGAAAGCTTTCTCTTCAGTTTGGAGTTAAACCCAACTTTTCGCACAATGTTAATTTCTTGAGATTGCTTGATAAGCATTCTCTACTGGTTTAGGTTTAATTTTTGGGAAGGAGGCATTTCTGCAAAATATATAGGTATTTATTATGACCGCCCTTGTACTGGTCAAATACTCAGACAAAATCAAAATGTGTTCACCGCTGTAGAAAGTTAAGAAGCCATCGTCAGCAATTTATATTTTTAAAATATATTACTAGCTGGAAAGCCCGTTCGTGGACGGGCAGCTAGACGGTTTTACAGGTATAATATTTAAACATTTAATTTCGTTTCCTGTTACTGGGGGATTCCCCGTTTTTCTATATTTCCAAAGTAACGCAAATGGTTGCTGGTAAACTTGATGTGCCGTCGCGTCGGGCAATTAAACATTTTTTTCATAATATAAAAATAAATAAGTTTCTCAAATTCTAATTTTCTTTAGCCGATCGTTTTAATTTCACTCACTTTTACTCGAAAACAAAAAATTTTCCAGCTTTTTCTGACGAAATTTGCATAATTATTCTGTATTGTTCACCCCCAGACCCCCTGATTAACACTTTTGATTATAATTTTGACAGTTAACTTTCAAAGTAACGCAAAAGTTGCTGCACTTTTGCTTAAAAATTTTAATTTCCCGATTTTCCTTCTTTAAGTATTCTAAAAGAGTGGAAATCTTGCGATATGTACTGGGAGAGTGTTCCAGACCCCCCGGTTTAAAATGTTTTCTTTATATTTTTATAATTAACTGTCTAAGTAACACAGAAAGGTTAAATTTTCTCAATTTTTACTTAAAAATTCAAATTTCCCGGTTATAGGGCTAATCTTAGTTAGTTTAATATATTTTCGGTTAGTAAAATTGTAAACCGGGGGGTCTGGGGGGTGTGGAACACCCTCCAGTACATATTACAGAATTTACACTCCTTTAGAATACTTGGAGAAGACAGCGAATTTATAATTTTTCAAATTTCGCTAGGAAAAATCGTGAAATTTGAATTTTCAAGCAAAAGTGAGGTAAATTAGAGTGTTTTTTTTTCGACAAAAAATGTCACCCTGTAGCAGGAGCAGCAGCAGCGTGCTGGGATTTTATATATTAGGATAATATTTTTGGTTTTATACATATTTTTGCACTTGAAAAATTTTTAATTTGCAATTTGGGCCCTTTGTTGTCGACCCTAGGCTAAAATTTATATTTTGAAAAAAATTAAGGAAACTTTCAGATAATTACTTTTTTTTAAATTTAAATGTCAAGATTTAAAGTTAAAGAGAATTTATTAATATAAAACTTCTTTGAAGTCCGGATATAATGTACTAATATTATTATTTTTGTTTTAGGTAAATATGTTCTGCAGTTCTTGAAAATAAAGCGATGCCAATATCGTAAGTAATTTAAAATTACAAAGCAAATTTTTTTATGGAATTTTGTGGCTTGAAAATGTATTTTGAATTTACCATTTTATAAAAATTAGAAGTACCGAGGTTTTGTTGAAATGAAATTTACATTTCGTCTTTCATAAAAAATTAATGACATTTACGTGCTTGAATAAGCGTTTTATAATTTAAGTTTTAGTAGTAGACGGCGCCCATGAGTCAGTCGTCCCTAACTTCCGCTTTTCACCCTTTCACTTTAATAATTGTTTCATCAATCCCTTGCTTGAAGGATACTTCAACACAGACAGTAGATGTAGATAATACTCCGATGTTGCTCTTATAAACTGCTCAAACAATTTAACAAATTGATGACGTTAATGATGGAGTTATGGACGATGGACTCGAAACTGAAACATTCAAATTTTCATTTGGGGTATTTAAGGGGAATGCTTTTAGTTTCGACCATCGATTTTCACGCTACGTGTAAAATTGTCGTTTGAATTGTTAAACTGGAAATGGGGGTTGCATTATCAAGAGAATCTACATACTATATGGGAAGTGCGTCTAGTCGATATTGTGTGATTAATGCGAATTAATTATGACAAATTGAAATTTTTATTCTGCAAATTGAGATGCTAGTAGAAACACATATAACCATCCCTTGGGACTCCTACTTGTTTAATTCGTCGTGAATTCATAATGGGGTAAAAAACGATCAATTTGTCATTCGTCAGCCGATAAGTATTTTGGGTAGATAAACTACACCCCTTTAAACTGGATATAATCGGAAACAAGAAAAAATAAATTGACCTATCCTAAATTTAACATTAAAACCGGAAGTAAATTCTTAAATCATCTCTTTGTTTTATTATTTTCTCCCCTATTGAATAGACCCAACTGCGGAGTTGTTTTATTGACATTTCGACACCCTCAAGTGGCTGCGTCGACAGAAAACGTTCATTCCACGAGCTTTCAAGTGTGGCTCTTCTCGTCCCAAAATTTTCGATTTTGAGTTGTTTGAACTTTTTGTTTTTTCAAGTACTACAGTGTTTGCTTTAATCGGGATAACCAAATAAGCTTCATGTTATCAATTGTCACGTCGTTTTTCTACTCCAGATGTTTCCAAACGATGCTTTAATTAAAGTTAAGTTTATTCACTTCATTAGTGGCATCTTCTCGAACATAAATTTTCGAGGTTGTTACACTTTTTCTTCCAAACATTCCCCTTTTCGTTTATCTTGTCGGGTTTTAAAACTTGACAGGCATTTGCCAAATTAGAAACTTTTCTGATACAAGAAGCTGTGGTCTGGTAGACTAATTCCTAATATTTTTTTAATTTCCACCTTAACCAACTAATTGCTTCTTTATTGCTTGCTCTGCAGGAGAAAATTTATTTGACAGGACCAAGTTGTGCAAATACACATGCCAAGATCCCGAAAAGTTTACTTTCACTCGAAAATAAATTTCAAGGGTTTGAATTTTATTTTTAGTTGCGGTGAATATTGATTTACGAGAAACGGGAGAACCAGGATTGGTTTCTGGTTACGGGCGAAAGTTGTACGATTTTACCTTCACTCTGCAGTTTTTGGAATGCCGTAAAAAATGGGAAGCAGCAGTTTTTTTGTCTTCCGCTAATTCAAATTCCCCATGTGAATGAAAATTTAATTGTATAAAAAAATACCCATTACACATAGACGAATTAAATGTTAAAAATAGACACACGTGAAACAGACCCGAATATGTGTATGATCGTAATAAATAATGCAACTGTTAAATTCTGTCTAAAAATATTTTTTCGAAACAAATTACATTAAACAGTCTGGAAACGTTTACGTGCACTCGACATGGAAATTGTGTTTATATTTACGAGTGTGTGTGGATCATTCGTTGAGAGTAAAAAAAACTTGAAGCTATTCCGATGATGGATTTGTTATGGTTAGATTTTTTTAGGAACACAAGAACAGTAAAGTTTTTCTTCTGAAAGTTAAAAATGTACTTTACGTGAAAATTGCTTTCATTATGTGGAAACTTCAGGTTCACTATCCTTTCGTAAGTTTAGTATAGCGAATTTGGTTACCTTAATGCAATTTTGTAGCTTACAAACCAAAACCCATTTGAATAATTTTATTAGACCTTCCCAGGAACCCCCAAGTCGCTTACAAATTTTCAGCGAGCCTATTCAAATTCTACATGCTAGAAGTAGCGCATCTTCCTTCGGCTTTCAAGTCTGAAATTCCATTTCGAGCTAAAAACCTTGGCACGTAGTTAACATCCGCAGTATAGTTCAATAGTAACCAGTTGAAATGTGCAATAAACGTGTTACACGTTAACTGGTTAAATTTTAACTGCTCATGGTAACACTCACGTACAGATAGACGATTATTTGTATTTCATTTGAAATGTTGCAAGAGCAACTTTAATATTATTGGCTCTTGCAAACTTCTAAAATACAATACCACTTATCTCGATGAAAATGCTACCTACACTTTTTAAAAGGGAGGCAAAAACAAGAGTAATAATTCTTTAAATTAACATAGTTAAAGCAAAAAAATTGTGACGTCGCATTGACAAAATTGAATTCTGCCGGTACGGTTTATGTGTAAAGGTTGGTTTATGCAAAACGTCGACGCACCGCACGCGTCCAAATAAAGTTGAAGCATAAAATTTCAGTAGGAGGGTTTATGGTGCACACGCCGCCAAAAATCAAGAGTGTAAACTAACTGCATAAACGCTCCTACTGAAATTCTATGCTTCAACTTTATTTGGACGCGTGCGGTGCGTGCGTTGCGTGCGTCGACGTTTTGCATAAACCAACCTTAAGAACTTCAGGAGTAGGCTATGTAAATACTTCTTTAAATAAGTGACATCTGTCAAAAATTATGAAAACCATATTCATAATATGGTGCCCAGTTCGATTCGAAGGAATATACAACATTCTTTTCACTTTTGCTCGTTTCCGTACTTCGGACGTCAAACAAAGTCTGTGATCCCTTGGTTTGTCATGTCAAACAGGGTAAAAATTGTCGGTTGCGACTTCGCTCCTGGTGACGAGTTCCAAATACCTCACATCTGCAGTCGTACCTGACGTAGGTGGGATCAAAATGACGGCGCTTCTTACTTAAGTTCTACCGACATGCAGTGGATTTACACAGCTTGGATACGATTACTGATTAAATTACGGAGCGTTTCCGAATTAAATGGCCCAAATGCGTGTGCCTTCCTTAAAAGGAAGATTTCAAAATCTAAAACATTCCTCAAGGATGGATTTCATGGGTTTTGGTAAGTTTTTTTAAATAATTTCCCTGTCAAAAGAAAAAGTGCACAATCAAGACACTCCCCTGAGCTCTTGCATTATACGCCCTAGGTGTTCTAACATTTTGAACATTGTAGAGTAACCATTAAGCCTTTATTTTCTCTCTGAATTTCACTGACTACAGAAGTAGAAGGTAATCCCGGCTACACGAGGGTAAACCGCAGAGGCATTTTGGAGTACAAGTTCTAGGAACTGCAATGGAATTAATTGCAAGAAATGTAAGCGAATTGTCAGGGATTTGAAAACAAACAGAGGAATTGGTGTACAAGATTTTGATCCTTGAAAAGTGTAGTAGCAAAAGAAGCTTAATGCATGAAGAAAAACCGTAAAAAAAATGAAATGGGATGAAAACTTGTCGGGAAGTTAATGGAAATCTGGGGAGGTAGTCCAAAAAACGAAGTAGCCTACTGTACATATTTTTTAGCCGTAGTTTACCACTCGATGTATTTTCAAACTTTTAGTTAGGCGACATTCTATTGGCTTATTCTTTTACCACTAACTCTTCGTCTTGGTTCATCAAAACCACTACTTTAATTACACTTTTTCCCTTCGTCTGTGGTAATATCGCTGACTGAGTTTTTCAGTGCCGCTATTGGTGGCCTAAAGCCTGATAATGTTGATAAAGCCTTTTTTTTGTCCGTAATGAAATTTAATTCTGTACCCACATTCGCTCGTCGCCGTTTGTTGCTACTCTGGTTGATGAGTGACTGCCATGCTGCTGTAACTTTTAGTGTGATTGGCGAAGTTTTCAGTTGTCTTGGGCCTGGATGGAAGGCTGAGATTAGTTGGTGATTTGGGTTCCCGTATCCATTACTTCAACTGCGGTCGGAGTTTTTCGTTGGCTGGGTTTTCTGCTGGTTGTGCGATTGGATTGGTTTCTTCGACTACTTTGAAACTGTTACCACAGTGCACTTATTCTGTTGACGAACGGTACGAGATACGCCTGGCGCGTTTCTTTTTGGACCCTTCTACCAAGGTGTAACCGTCGCTGTCCTGTTTCTGTGAGCTTTCATCTGTGTCAGATGTAGCAGGAGAAGCCCGTGTGGAGAAGCTAGCGATGCTTGCGATTTTGCTGGCTTCGGACATCATGACTTTCATGTTTTTGACTAGCTGGGCGCGTTGGGCTATTAGCGATTCGAGGTGGTGGATCGTCTGGACTGGTGTGCGTTGGTCGTTGCTGGCAGATGCAGAAGCCGTTTCTGCTGATGTAGGTGGTGGTCTAAAATTTCGTTGAGGATCCGCAATTCAGCACTTTTTCCCACTCGGATATCGTGTCCACAATGGTGTTGACTGCGGCATCGGCAGCCGTTGGTTAACCCTTGTCACGACTAGGTTTTTTGCCCCCCCCCCCAGCTAATTTTCTTCAGCCGAACGTTTTAATTTCCCTCACTTTTGCTCAAAAACAAAAAATTTCTCTCCAATTTACTCAAAAAAAAAAAATTTCCCAGCTTTTTCCGACGAAATTTGTATAATTATTCTGTCTTCTGTAGTAGGTATTCTAGAAGAGTGGGAATTTTATTATGTGTACTGGAGGGTGTTCCAGACCCCCCTGTTTACAATTTTGACTTTATATTTTTATATTATTTTTATAATTAACTTTCAAAGTAACACAGAAAGTTTCTTGTAAACTCCGTGAGCAGTAAAGTAATTAAATAAATAATATGCTTTCCAAGTTTTGATTTTTTTTAGCCGAAGGTTAAACTTTCTTCATTTTTGCTTAGAAATTCAAATTTCCCGGTTTGGATTAATATTGGACGAATATTTTTTGGTTGGTAAAAAAAATCGACCAATCAGAGTGTTTTTTTTTCACAAAAACTGATACGTTTTAACAGGAGCAGCAGAAGCGTGCTGGGATTTTATGTTTAGGATTAGTTGACGCGCATGAATGGATTAACGAGATTCTTAAAAATCTTTAATCTGCCCCATTTTCTACATTTTCATTTTCTAAATACGCCACTGCGCATACTGAACGATAATCGGTCACTAACGGTAATACACGTCTTGCTCCTTTGACTGCTGTAAATATAATCTTGAAATACATACGTGAAACTTCCCTAACTTGAGTTATTCTATAAATCAAATTTTTTTGAAAAATTATATAGATTTGTCAGATATTTACGTCTAATTTTATCTCCATAACTCGAAGTTTCTCTAATTCGAACTTTTTTGGTGGTCCCTAGATTCGAGTTTGGGAATTTTGACTGTATTTATAAAATGCAATAAAAATTTTGAAAAACTAGTATACCGGGTGCTGAAGGAGTTAGCCGAATATAGGAAATGACATGTAAAAACTTATTTATGCAAATTCCAGCTTCCTTAAAAATATTTTAGAGAAAAATTGAAAGACACAAAAATAATGCAGAAATATAAACTACGAATGATAAGAGCATTAGATTTCATCTAGTTTATACCGGGGGGTCTCTCACTGGGCAAAAATATGTACAATATTGCTAATTGTCTGCAATAAAATACGATATTACTATTATTATCTTTATTACTCTTAATTTAATTTATTTCCTGATTATTGCCATTAATGCCACTTTATTCCCATTTAATGCGTGGTATTACCGTATTTACAAAATATTGCTAGGAGCGGGTAGGCACTTTTTGTAGGTATTTACTGGAGAGCGATCGAAACTTTTCTTATTATTCGAAAATTAAATTATACACTTTTCTCAATCAATTATATTATACATATATATTTAATTGACTAGTTTCGACTGGTGTCAGTCAAAGTTGTAGAGAGAGATGGCAAGAAGTTTTCGAGAAATCTAGTTTTGAAATATTCATACCTAGGTATAAAGACTACAAATATAGGAGTTGGCAATAAGGAGCGTGGCCTAGAGGTTAGCAAGTGAGGTCTAGTTAACTGTAGATCGCTAGTTCGATTCCCGACCGATCTAACTTTTTTTTTCTTGAATTTATTTGTTTATTCTATTATTGTATATTTTATTTTTTCCCATAATTTTAAAGATTTTATACAATTTTTTTATTATGCTAGTAGTTATAGAGATTAAAAAAATTGTATGTGACCTTTTTTTTTTGGCAATTTGAAGTTATATTCAGCTCTAATACAGCCACCCGCATTTTCGCGCTCTGAGCTTAATTCTAGCGTGGTATCTAAGTGTAGAAGGAAATTTATTTTATTTCAATCGATATTTAGCTTTATGAATTCTGATTCCAAATTGTTTTATATCGTAATGATTCCAACGCCTCCGACTTGCACATGTTCTCTTAATAGGGTCAAAGATTGTATCTGTCAAATACAATTTATTCGTCTCTGGTAATTCCTGTGATGAATAAATTTTATTTTAGGATCTCGAGATATGCAGAAGAATATTTTGTGTCGTTCGGTCTAATATTGAATTTCATCTCGTCTCGTACCTGATATACCATTTTCACGTTTCTGTTGAACGTTGAAGTAAAGAGGTGCTACGTTAAAAGCTTCTGAAAACTACGTGCTTTTAGAGGTTCGACCCTATATGCTTAGAAAATCTGATGTAAACGGAAGCTGTTAACAGTTTGTGGGTTGTAGTAAATGAAATAAAATGACTCGGGTCGTATTAGACCGATGCATTTATATGATACTCCTAATAATAGTCAAGAGCGAACATTGAACCTGAACACTTTGCAAATTATAGCTCGTTTATGTGAAAATTTGTTTTGCAATTGCGAACGAAATGACGACGGAAATATTCCCATTACTTCTGGAGAGAATTACTCACCAAATACAATTTTATTCAGTGACCAGATTTTTTTAAATAACGCATAACTAATTGGTAGGTAGTTAATTCAATTAGTTAAAACTAAAGAGTAATTTTTAATAACTTGATCTAATTATTCAAATGATTTCTTTCGAATTTTAATAATCGACTAGTGGTTGAACTCTTTCCAATCTCGTTAATCCGTTCACGACTGGCGCTAATTTAGTTTTGTTTTATTAAAGAAAAACGATATGACGTGGATATCTTAGTCTCTTTTTGAAGGGCGCAAAAAGTTGTCCTTTTATGAATGATAAATTTTCCACTGATGAAATTCAAAATTTGTTTGTCTTGCATTCTAAAAATACCTTATTACAAATGGGGTGATCTGACTGTCTCTTGTGTTTCTTATAATATACAATCGTAACTTACATTTAAAGGTATACTTTTACGGAATCCCGCTATGGTCACAATCTAATTTTTTTTATTTAAAAGTATCAATGGCGGCGTGAAAGAAAAATTAATAGACACGTTTTGCAATCTGTGCTCTTAATTAAGAACCAAATTGTAATAGCTTTTCAAGTGCACCACTTAGAACTTGACCCTGAATATATATTAATTACTCGATGCTTTTGCAGTTGAATGAATGTAGTTACTGATGAGCGATAGTCTATTAGTTACCCATTTGTTCGTTGAACCGAATATTATTTAAGTTAGAATTATTTAAATCTAAAAACGTGTGCTTTTAATATTATTTTATGCTTCAATTGGTTTCGTCCTATCGGTTAATACTATTCATCTAGAACTATTTTTGCGATAATCTAGAGTAAGATTTTTTGAATGAAAGAGATAATTGGAAAACAATCCAGTCAGTCTAGAAATCTTTTGTTGAATTGCATCTCACCAGACAAGAGTAGTATTATGCTCATAAATGGAGAAATCTGAGCATTCACTATTTGCATTCAATGGAAATGCACGTCTGGAAAGTCTGAGATCTGTTAAGTGCAATCCGGAAAAATTGACACAACATCTGGGGATGGTGATCATTTTCGGGCAATCTTTTTCATATCAACCATTTTAAAACCATTAGAGCTATAAAAATGTAAGATTTTGCGACAAAAAGAAATTATTGGAATCCTCGCCGTTTCGGTGCTGCATAAAAGATTGAATTTTGGCGAAAAGCAGTATCGCATTTAATTTAACAAAAGCTTCAATTAACATTTTTGACTAAAGTCGTATCGTTAGCAATCGACACTCCCTCCGTATGATCTATATATAATTTTAATGGCCGTTCACCCCTATAAATAAATAAGCTACGTGCATCTGGCCTCACCCTCACCTAACCCACAATTGGGTGCGAAGAGAATTTTATTAGGGAAGGACCAAACGCATAAATTTTGTGTTCCATTTGTTAATTAATCTAATAACCAATAATTAGAAAACGAGATTCCAATAATTGTGCAGGATTTGACCAAACTAGGATAATTTCCTTGAGCCAAATTTTTTCTACTCGAAATAAACGATGCGGTAGTAATTGGATTTTTCGGCAAATCTTGTTAGCCAAGATTAGAGCTTTCAGCTTATTACGATGCTCTCTTCTCAATTGTAACCTCTGGATTTGAACGTTTTGATCCAATTTTATACTTTTCGATTTTGGATTTATACAAACGCTTACGTCGCTTATCGGTCGTTGCTCTATATCAATCGTACTTAATTGATAGGATCGCTGGTCAAAGTGTTTTTTTTTAACAGAAATGTTCTTGTTCTTAACGGAACTTAATTAAACGCTTCCGCAATAGGATCCTTTGATTTAAATTATATCTCTCAAATTGTGCTTCCTCTTTGTTTTATTTATTTTGATCCCCCTTGCTCCGAAATTGTTTGCGAATTATTGCGAAAAGGACACATAAATCTCAATAACACAGCTTAATGGATACTCCATTTATTTACTCTTCAGTTTTATATTGAATGCGATCGGTTTCTATTGAAAATCATTCCGTTTGATCTGTTTCAATCCGCGCCGAAGACACATAAGTTTTTGATGGGTTTCGGGTTGCAATATTCGGTTTCTTCTGGATCGGATTTCTCATCAACAAATTTGTGTTGGAGCGCCCTATTTTTAATCCACTGACTAATGCAACGGGGTTGTAATATCTAAAGTAACATTATGGTTATTACTTGTGACAATAACCGATTTGCATGTTAATTATAATGCCATGTTGTATCCCCCTGGTATATGCAGTTTGGGGGTGTGCTTGTACATTCAGATATTGAACGTTTACGTAATAATTTTGTGCAAGTTTTATTTGCGCAGATTTTGCGATAGTACCTTTTCCTGTTTGCTTTACCATTGCTTACTTATTCATTCAGTTTTTTGTTTCACAAAATAATTTTCAACTTTATTTCTTATCTTATTTTCTTCCAACAAATTTCCATACTTCTCTTCGTCACAATATATTTTCAAGTTTCATTAAAAGTTGGCCGCAAAAGTTTCAAACTTTTCCCGTTACTAATAAAACTGGATGGAATTACATTTCACTACTTCCGAAGGCAGTTCCATGTTGCTTTGTAATGTTCCAACAGTTTTCAAATGTTTTCGTGTTTTTAAATTGCGAACAAACATGAACGGTCGTTTTCGGTTTATTTCGTCAATGAATGAATGAAATAAAAATTTTATTTTTCCGCAAGCTAGTTTTATTTTAAGAATTTTCTCACGTAATAGTGGGTTGAATACCACTGGCATAGATTTTGTGATCAATACAGAGTTCTGTTGTACTGGCAGGGGTCAACATCCCTTCTAGACGTACCCAATCCACAATCGGGCGTCTGACACGTTTCCATGGTAACCACCCTATATTTCCTTCTTTCTCTATCGTCCCTTGTGTCACAACTGCACCCTTTTTAAAAACCGAATTAATTTACGAACTTTTGTACCGCTGATTTGCTTAATCTTCATTAAAAATTTATATTACTTTTTTTCAGAAATGTAAGATTGAAATTCTTGCTTACATATTTTTATACGGAAGTTAAATGACATACGGGACAAGAAACTTCGTCGGGGTTAAAATTCAGGTTTTTTCTATAAAGCTATCGAACTTTGAAGTTCCTGTTCAAGATTAGTTTTCTATTTTTTATATCAGCTTCAACTTGCGACTTGAGACATTTTTAACCAAGAGATTTTTCTTTTCTTTTCATTTGGACGACATTTGACATAAAACACAAATTTCCAATAACGCAACATCTATGGCCAGATTTTCTGTGATCGCTTTAATAGCTTAATCTATATTGTCAACAGATTAGCGTGCGATCTAAACCACGTTAATATATAAATCTTAACTTGTGAGAATTAATAATATTAAAAACTTCAATATAGCAAGTTAAGTGATAAGCGTCGCTTGAAGCTCAAATATAATTTCTATTTTATTATTTGAATAAACTACCCTAGTGACATTATAAGGATATAAAGTCTATAAAATCACTGTAATTTACCCTATCCTCAGTCTAGGACGTTTGAACGCCGGGACGTTTTAATGGTTTACGTTCAAACGCCCTGTTTTCAAATGTCCTGCTCCGACCCTATCCTTAAAAGTCCTTTTTTTAAATGTTCGGTTAAGCCCCCGTTAGGGTAACTAGTGATTGGCTAACCAATGCAAAAGATAGGGTTCAAGTGTTTTATTATCACGCCAGCTACGTTTAATATTTAAAGAATTTAGTAGAAAAGAGTTTTTGCTTATAATGCTTTATTGGAGGCCCTGACAACCGCCGCCCCAACTACTTAGTACTGCCTACAATGCTGATAACACTACTATTTATTGCAATAAATGACATAATTAGGCAATACCAGTAGTAAGCGACAGTAAGTGGCAGGTCAAATAACAGCACTGTGTACATAATCACAACCAGTTATTTGTTTCCCGGCTACCATTATTAAACACCAAATAGTGCGTTTGTTCGACCAACAACAGCAATAAGAATTATTATATAAGTTTGAGAAGTACTTAAAATGCTTTTTTTGTCATTTCCCGATGGGTCGAATCTATAATTTGATATTTTCTTAATCTAAAGCCTGCTACACACGCTTAAATAAGTTGACAAACGCTGGATAATCAGCGATGATAAGCAAAATTTGAGCTTAAGAAAATAGGTCCTTACCAGTGGCGGTTCGTGGCTTTTTCATTTGATGAGGCTAATCATAACGTATAGTACAATAGTGTAACCCACCCCAGCTTTTATTAAATAAAAAGAAATAAACTCTGATTATGCTATTTATGATTTACAACGAAGGTTGACGCTCAACTACATCACTCGAAAGCTATGTTGGACACACGATAAGGAACTGCATCCTTATTATATATTATATTGTCGTGGAACGCCGGATTTTTAAAACCCAACATCCTTTTCGATCTTTGGAAACCTCTCCTCAGGAGTGGGTCCCCTTTTTACTTTATGTTGAAGCGCCAATTTTAAATTTAAATCACTCTTCAATTTATTAATATCCAAATCTTCTTAGTATCTTAAATAACAATCCATATTCAAAATTAAAAACTTTAAATTAAACTTTTAAATAAATTGCTGATCAAAAATACAAGGATAATCACAAGTGTGTGTCGCTATCAAGCCAGTCGTCCAAATTTCGGACGACTTCGAAACAAAATGGGACCCCAAACGGGACCCTTCCGTAAAAGCGTCCGTTCACCCCGACGGATTAGCTCGGAAGAGAAAGTATCGCTTCTCTTCGTACCAACCCAACATTGTCAGCACGAAAAGACGTTCTCAATTCAAAAATTTACACTATCTACACAATTATTCACCAAACAAATTTAAATACAAAGAATCAACCCATATTTACAAAATAATCAAGAATCAGAAAAAAATTAAATTTAAATTTCAAAAACACTTCGCATACAACAAATCAAGTTTTAAATTATCCAAAGAAAATTTTTAATGGAAGATTTTGTAACACGACAGTATATTGAAATTCATAGTTTAATCAATAGTAGCATAGGGGACGTCCATTAATTACTTGAGGCGTTTAGGGGGGGGGGTCGAAAAATCACCAAAATCACCTCGCATAATTAATAAATTAATTATTATTTATTATTAAATATTTTTATGAGGAGGTTTCAGTCGATGTGCTTGATAAGAAATCTCTTACGGTTCATGTGATGGCTCAACCATCTGCATAATATACAGTTGCTCCAGAAATTATGAAATTACTCCTATGTTAACAATGTAAATCGTACCTTTCCAAGACTTTTTTTCTCACATAAAAATCGATTTTATAGCAAAATGTTTCAAACATTTTTTATTGCAAATTTAGTTCCCTTCATTTTTGTCCCTATACATTTTTCTATTTTGTTGCACCGTTTCTGAGTAACGATTTTAAAAATTTTAAAAACAAAAATGAAGAGAATAAAATTTGCAAAAAAGGTGTTTGAAACATTTTGCTATAAAATCGATTTTCATATGAGAAAAAAGTCTTGGAAAGGTACGATTTACAATGTTAACATAGGAGTGCATTAATAATTTCTGAAGCCACTCTGTATGTTCTAGGTCTAGGCTAAGGATTCTGCGGTAGCCTTAGGTAACTCTTTGGATATGTATTATGCAACCATTCTTTCATTATCTCACCAGCCACCATCGAAAATCCACTTTTTTCTTTGAAAATATTAATAGTAGGTCTAGTCCAGAAATTTGGAGGAGGCCTCCCTTGCCACCTCTGACGAGCCGTGCGTGGTCCTTACTACTCTTGGATACGCAACAACACGGCGCGATTCGCACTTATAGACGGTCAACTGACTTCTGGTGGCTTCAGTGATGTTTTTAATAAGTGCGTGGGTTCAAGATCCCATCTTTGTATTTTCGTAATTTTTTACTTCTGGCGGCTTTAGTGATGTTTTCTGGGCTCAGAGATTCATGTATTTCGAGTTCTCGCGTCGAAACGTTCCGCATTCTAGAAATAGATTCATGTGCTGTTGCATAGAACTACGTTTTATGTATTTTATGGCTACCATTAAAATGTATATATTAACACAATTTTACGATAATCTCTGCTTACACGTGACATTGCATTCGATAAACCTGCACAATTTAAATGTTATTTGCCAGTATTGCTCAACCGTTACATTGCTTGGAATTTATAAGTTTTTTTTAATTTCAGAATGTCGACCATAAAATGAAATTCAGATCCAAAAAAGGACAATTGCCTTTCATCGAGCTTAACGGAGAAGAAGTAGCCGACAGTCAAATTATCATCAAAGAGCTAACTCAAAAGTTCAACAATGATTTGGATGCCGATTTATCAGCAGAACAACGTAACATTGCTCACGCTACTACCTCCATGATCGAAAACCATTTAGTTTGGGTTGTTATGTGGTGGCGCACCAAATATCCCGATCAAGTTATCAAAGGCTACAAAGTGAATTTGCAACACGCACTTGGTACCAGAATACCAAACGGCATTCTGAATTTCTTCTTCAAGTTTGCCTTTGGACGTAAGGTATGCTTAACTTTTTTTATTATTTTTAGTTTTACTTAGATTTTCATTATTAGTGTCGGTGGCGTAACTAACCACTACGGTACGCCACTGGTTGATGTAGCCTGAAACTTAGAATTTTACGTGTCCATCCGTTTTTTATCAAAACTTTTGTCATTTTCAATTGGTCAACGATTTTGTCTGAAGGGTACACTGCAGTTTGTACTTCTCAACTTATTTTCTAACGATCCAAGTTCCGTTAATGTTTCTCTATTTCTATTTCTACATCGATCTTATTTCGGAATTTGTTCTTGGCATTGACGGTAATTAAACAGCACTGACCTAGAAGTGCTAACAAGTAATAAATTTTATCTTTCTATTTATCTCCACATCACTTCTTTGATAAACGATTCATTATTTTTTCAATTTTATTGCAATACCGTAGCGAGATTTTATAGGAATTTTTGCAAATTATGTAATAATGTAACGGAAGTTGTGGGATTGTTGGTGAAGATTAAATTATGTTATGTTGTCGATTTCATCAAAATATAAATAAATATCAGGAATGCAGTTTACGCGAGGGAATCGAAAAATAATTGTATTTTTTGCCCCCCCCCCCCCGATTTTAAAATTGTAGAATTTTAATAGTATTAAGCATGTCGTAAATGGTTGGTTATCAGCACGAGTAGCGTTAGATTGAATTTTTCTTTTTCGTCCTTATCAGGATATTGAACGAAAATTTATTCCACTCAATATGGACAACTTTTCGCTCTTTTTCACATAGGTACCAAATGTTTGATTAGTCATTGATGAATCATAAACCGTAAACTGATTTTAATTTTTTATTGCCATAATGAACTTTTCTTTTACGACTCCCGAGTTGTGCATGAATCGTAAAAATTATGTTTTGTCTGTACCTACTTTTTTTTATTTATTTTACACTTTTTAATTTCACGTTTATGCACTCACTTAATTGTATAATTGTTATTTACAAAATAACACAACATAGCGAGACTTCTAAATTTGGAAAAATGTTTTAGTTTTGAAAATCCTACACCGAAAATGTTGACCTTTTTTTCTTTCTTTTTTATGATTCTGGAATTTGGGACACTGATCATTTTAAGTTTTATTTTTATTTTTTAATTATGTCTTGCGTCTACTTGCATCTGTAGTGGTGATGTAGTAGAGCATGTTTTTTCCAGTGTTGTGTTGTTTTGAGTTTTTTTAATGTGATATTCATGGCTTAGTGGTTCCAGGGTGCCAAGAAAGTTAAGGCACAAGGTATGGGAGTTCATTCTGCTGAGGAAATTAGCGAATTTGGACAAGGCGATCTCAAGGTTCTTTCGGATATGCTGGCCGACAAACCATTCTTCTTCGGAGACGAACCAACCAACGTAAGTTACTTTTTTATTTTAGTTTTCTTTTCAGGCAAGAATTTCACTTTTGTGGAAAATTACTTTTGGGTGCGAATTTTTCGACTGATTTTGGGTTTTGGCGCGAAACTCCTAAAAGGATGCTTCTTACGGAAAAGGTCACTTTATTTTTTTTTAAAGCTGTGAACATTTCTTACAATTTGAGCTCAACCCCAATTTTTTAGGTCCAATAGATCCCAAGATACAAGACCTGAGATATTGCATTTTTTTCCCAAAAAGTTTAAAATTTCAGTTTTTGTCGTTTGTCGGGCTAAATATTGGCTGTAATACTCATTCTACGAGAAAGTTCATTGAATATGAAGTTTCAGAGCAGTTATTTAGCTTTAATTTAAGCCATGAACGAAGTCTGTATGCCCAACAGGTACCTCGTTAATAATAATTGGGGAAATCGGGGTAGGGATAGGAATTATTATTGGAGCCTGACGATTTGCGGAACCAATAGTTGCTTTTGTTAACTAGGAGGAAGATTTAACTAAATTGACTGGAACTGGAATCTCTTAGAGGGTCCAAGTTGGTCTTCGTGTGCTGCTAATTCTTAGGATGATAGGTGGGAGGCTGTCTAAGTCAAGTCTTGCTTCGACAGAACTTGCACAAAGCAGAGCACTTCATCCCTGTTTTTTGGCATGAGCAAGTTCATCTCTTGCTGCATTTCCAGGAAAGGAATTTGAAGAGAGTTTGTGGGGTAGGATCTGTAGTGTTTTAGAGCCAAACTACACGAGCGTGGTTTCCGTCGCGTAGTTATCGTCGCGTATCGTCCGCCCTATTGAAAACCACACGTTTAAATGGAGCAAACTACACGAGCGTAATTTTCTGTTAAAAATGTTTGACACAGAAACCAATCGTAGTGGTATTAATTTTTAACTAACACCATTAACAAAAGTTTCTCGTGAACTGTACCCGACGTGTTAATATCGCTCCCGTGTAGTTGCTACAGGTCGAGCGGAGAAAACGCGACGATCATGTAGTTTGGCTCTACCCCCGACCACTTCTGTACTTGGTGATACGTACGATAGCTGTGTTGAGCAGCAGCTTCTTTGGTTGGAAGTAGACGAGCGAGATGGATCTTTACGTTGGCTGCACTTCTTACAAAGAAATCGTATCGGAGGGTATGGAGGTCATCTTCAGAACCCCATCCATAAAGGACCACCAGACACTTTCTCCCAGCTCACTCTATTTGTTTGTGGGTGGCGTCAGGCTGCAGGAATTTCTTGGCCTCTTCTTCCACAAGGTGTTCATTTTTCCTTGCCGGAAAAGGGCAGAGGTGGTATCACAACCGTGAGGAACATTTCAAATACAGGGCAGAGTGACAAGCCTCCTTGATTGAAACTCGTAATAGTGAACTGTTGACAACCAGCATTACTGCTGCCACTTCTCTGGAAGACAAAATTGTCAACGTTGGATCCCAATCTATTTAGGATAACTAGTAGATCCATATTCTCTCCAATGATGACAACTGTTTCATAAGAAGGTCTTTTCTCCATGGCTGTATGCACAATTAAGCAGTCGGCATCTTCCGCTACTTGTTGCAACCCCTCTGCGGAGGAACTTGATCAGGCACCGCTTGAATTTGTCTTGAAGCACTTTGATGAATGTAGACTCTTCGAAAATAATATCACTGCAAAAAGAGAGAAGAGAGTGCAAAAGCAACTGTCACATTCTGACATTCCTCACGTGGCGGTTAAATGTGTAGATGATGTATTTCCCAATTTTTGTTTTTCCAAGATAACCAGGTACCTGTTGGGCCTAGAGACTTTGTTCAGGGCTTAAATTAAAGCTAAATAACTGCTCTAAAACTTGAAATAAATTCAATGAATTATTGTAAAAACTGAAACTTGGAACTTGATGGAAAAAATCCAATTTTTGAGGTTCTGTATTTTGGGATCTATTGGACCTAAAAAATTGCGGCTAGGCTCAAATTGTAGGAAATATTCACAGCTTCAAGAAATAATAAATTTTTCCGTAGGAAGTTCTCTTTTAGGGGTTTTGGACCAAAAACTGAAATCAGTCCAAAAATTTCGAGGGTTTTGGTTTTGCAAACTTGGTTTTACACTACTGGTAGGTACCCTAACAACATACCACAAAATGCGATACATGTGATTTTATTCAATGTTGGATGTCTAAAGTCAGTGGTCTATAGACGATTTTAAAACAAATATCAATTTGGAAAACAAAGTGAATGGAAAATGGAACATACTCTCGTAAGTGACTTTCGATCATGTGATGGCTTAACGAACGAATTTTAGCAAGGCTAGCACTCTATTAGAATTTATTATTTCAAAGATTACTTAACCATTATGGCCAAATTCAGATGTAGTTTGTACAGTTGGAAATAACAGGTTCAAGTTCTGAATTTAGGAGAAGAAAACAGAATTGCGAAGATGGGAGGAAATAGCTTTAAATCTAGCATATTTTCATTATTCTTTCTCGAAGCATGTATGCTATCAAATGCTATACTATAGCCCGCTTCAAAAATGAGCAACAACTAGGTCAAAAGTGACATTCAATTTCTTGTGAATTATTACTACTATTTTATTTATATTAGTTTTGCTATTACGTTTCTGAGAAAATTTTGCAATTTATTTTTTTTTATTTATAAATATGCAGTCAAACGTAAAGTCTTGAATTTATAAGATAACAAAATTTATTAAAACTGGATAGTAATGATGAAAACAAAATAGATTCCACTCCGCCACACATAATAGAATCCTCGAAGAATGTAATTTTGAATTTATTACCTGAAAAATCTAAAAAGAAGTAGCAAATATGAATAAAATGTAATTGTTAATTTTATTTCAGTTGGATGTAGTTGCTTTCGCCAATTTGGCCCAAATCTATTTCATCGATAAGGAAGTCAGTTATACACTCCGTGATTACATGACCGAACATTGCGCAAACTTGGTAGGTTTGGTAAATCGCATGAAGGAACGTTGCTTCCCAGATTGGGACGACATTTGCGCGACCCTTGACCTCAACTCGCACTTGCCTAAACCACCAGTAGAAGAAGAAAAGGTTAAGGAAGCGACAAAGGACGAAAAGGAAGGCGACAAGGAATTGGAACCCGAAGATAAAGATTCCGAAAAGGAGAAGGTGAGTGAATAGTAAAAACCATGTTTTCTCTTTTTATGGTGTATGTTTGTTTTTAGACCGACGAAAAAGAAGTAGAAAAAGAAAAGGAAACGGACGAAAACAAAGATAAAGAAGGAAAATGAAGGAATTAAGTGTTTTCATTTCCCCCTCGTTTAATTCTGTTCCCTTTTTTATCCTTTTTTCCTAGTTGAATCCTGGTATGTTTTTATATTGAAAATTTGTGCAAATGGTAGATTTAAGGGCCATTTATAATTAACCACTACAATTATTATTAATAATCAGACATTTATTTATAAATATTATATATATTATATATATATAGCTTTCATTTTCGAATAAAATAAAACTAATGTATTGGACGAAATATTCATTCTCACTTGTTTAGTAATTTAAGGATTTGTTTGTATAAATAAACATAGCTAGATTTTTTATTGTAAGCAAAATATAATTGTATGTCTTATGAAGTGGCAGATAGCACCCTGAATGAACGTGCCATCTGCAACTCGAGTTGTTCATGTTAGTCCAGTCTTGTTGTAAGAAATTATATTATCGGTAGCGCATTCTGTATTCATTATACTCATTCCAAACATTGCATCACAAAATTAAATATTGTAGCTTTTAACAAAAACAAGAAATACTGTAATTTGTAGATTTTTTGTATTTTTTTAATGCATAATTTTAAGATTTAAGTGCTAAGAAACATTTCTACTCGTCTCTAAATTGTAAATTGGTTATAATAAATTATAAATTCTGCTATTCACAGAAGCTCAAAAATTCTTTCTTTAATAGTTTTAATCGATTGATTGATTACGTGTTAAAATTTAATTTTAGATAGATTTTATTATTGTATGTTTATTCGACAAATGTGTTGTACGCTATTACAATTTAAATAAATATACAGTAATTTTAACTTGATTTTTTCAATTTCACGATATTACAACTAAATTATTTGTTCCTAATTTTAAATTAAAATTTTTTTTTCAAAAAAACTTTCAAAGAAATTTTATGTCATAACAGTACAATCATAATGGTATCCAGCCATTTGGGCGACAGTTATTTATTTGGCGGCAATCGTTTATACCAATATCCGATGTGCTTCGGCGCCGTTCATGTACTACGTAAAACATTTTTTCCTACTTTTAGACTCCCCCCATCTCCTAATAAGAAAATATTATATAATATGTATATTATAAAAATAATCTTGCTTAAGAGAAGCCAGATCGAATCAGGTCAAAAGAATTCTCGGTGTTTATTACCATTACAAGTGAAATTAATGAAGATATTATGTTTATTTTATAATATTTAAGAAAAAGTCTCTGGGATTGGTTCATGGGGACCTCATAACTCAAAGTAAGTCCACTTACTTCTTTCCCTGGGAATATATGGCATTACTAATTTGCTCCCCCATTTGCAGATGGCGTTATTAATTTGCGGTTACTATTTTTTAAATAGTATTGTTAATTTACCCCTACAGTGACTTTATAGGGACGGTGGCGACACGATCCCCTAAATCGGCCCAGGATGTTGCAAAATCCCTTTATTTGGTTTAGAATGTTGCAAATTCAACAAAGAAAATGAACCCAAAATTCTGATATTAATAAAATGCACTCATAAACGTAAAAAAAATAATTTTTATTCTATCGTAAGCTATGTAACAAAAATATTGTAGCCAATTAAAAATTGGACATCACTTGTTGCCACTGTCTCTATTAAAGTATAGAGTCACTGTATTTCGTAGATGTTAATGCCTTCTATATTAACATCTATGCTGTATTTACCCCAAGTTCGTAACGCCATCTGCAAATCTGAGAGAAAATTAGTAATGCCCGATTTCTTCACCTTGAGATATCTATCAGATAACGAATCCGTCCGACAAATTAATTATGGAATCAATCAAATTTTGGATTTATTATTTTAAATTTGAATTGCGTTTGTCTGATTGGTCACTCGATTAATTTGTCGTTGTTACTATCTCTCTCTCCTAAGACTTTGTTTTTGAATATATAAAAATTATTTTCTGGAACAATATAGTACAAAGCTAGAACAATATGGAACAACTTTCGAAAATCAATCTTTTTAAAAGTGCGGGGCTGGTCATAAATGTTGCTCTTTCTCCAACGACTTTATTTATGAATATATAAAAATGATTTTCTGGAGCAATATAGAACAAACCTAGAACAACATGAAACAACTTTTAAAAATTAATTATTTTTTCCAACTGGAAAAACGTTTTATCGCGATTTCCTGCGTTATTTTTTCAATTTGTGTAAATATATTTTTATAAAAAGGTTTTTTTTTATTTTTTTTTTTTTAAATAATAAATTTTTTTTTTAAATTTTTTTGCAAGTCCAAACCCTTGGGGGCATCTCCCCATAAAGCAATTTTTGAATTTCTGATTTTGAACGGCCATAGCTCCAATATTATTGATTTTTTCGGTTCAATCAAATTGAAATTTTTAGCAATTGTGTAAATTTATATTTTTTTTAACATCACGTTGTTCATTATTTTCAGATTTTCTGTGAAAACGGTTGGTTTCCCAAAAAAATATATTTGCCCAAAGTTGTAGCCCGTTAAATTCCCTATTCGGGGAATTCGGTTTGGACCATCAGTTTTTTCTAAAATGTTTCGTTTAAGAGATATAGGGTTCGCAAGAAAAGTAAAAAAATAAAACCTGAATTTTTTAAACATTTTTTCACTTAATTTAATTTATAACTCGAAATCCGTTGATTCTAGACAATAAGGGATTATAAGCTAATTTGTAGATAAGTAAATGATCTTTAAAAAAGTCCTAATCTATTAAGTTTAAAAAATTAATAATATCAGAGCTATGACCGTTTGAAATCAGAAATTCAAAAAATTGCTTTAAAGGGAGGTATCCCTCAAGGGTTTGGACTTGGACAAAAATTTTATTTGAAATTTTGTTTTAGAAAAGTGTCCTTTATCACCACCTCAAAGGTTCTCCACGGTCACGGGGACACCCTGTATATTTTTAAAAAACCTAGTAGCGACTTCGGTTGTTAAAATTTTTTAATTTTAAAATGATTATAAATATAATCACAAATAATACTAAGTAATCACAAATAATCAAGTTTAATCATGAATAATCACTGATAATCGGGTAATTTGGTTAGGGGTAGCTTTATTGTTTGGTCAAATGGCGGGTGGTTTAAGTTTTACAAAATAGAGTATTTGATGCTTACATACAGTGATGTAACTTGTTTAATAATGCAACTATTTCGAACCAGTAGTTTGTATGTGATCTAGAAGTAATAATAATTATGAGATTTACACTGGGAAGTTGATGCAACCGAATCCTTTCTTTATTCGTGTAGTTAGTCTTCATTAGGAAATGAGACAATCATATTAGTTAGGGCATTGTGTGCTTAAATCAATGGTTAAATAGTCTTCGATGGCAGTTGGTGATGATCTGGATTCCTTCTGGAATGGAACGAATAGTCTTGTAGCAGATGTTCTCGGTTTTCATCTTTTTGAGAATTGTGAGTCAGGCGGCAGTGTCTTTCAATGTAATTGGAGCAATTCTCGGTTGCCTAGGAGAACAGGCGTGGGTAGGCGGTGGAGTTTGGTCGGTCTCTTCGTCGTATCCATATCCTCGATGATGGGTGGGTTAACGATAGTGATTTCGGGTTCAAGTGGAGTTGTAGGTTGAACGGGTAGAACTGGTTTAGCGGGCTGCACGTTGGGTGATGTGGCTTTCTTGATCTTGAAACGGTTCGATGCGATGCGCGTCTGGCACGTTTGGATTTGGAACCTTTTACCAAGGTGAAATCGTCGCTGTCATGTTCTGCGTTGCTTTCTGATGGATTTTTGTCCCACACCGTCCTTAAAAGGTTAATAAGCAATTTTGTAGTCTGGTTCTATTTAAACAATTTCATTTTTTTCTCATCTTGATAGGACAAATTAAGTAAACCCTTAAAATTGCAAAAAATAATGGTCATTTAGTACTAGTATTAGTTAAAAAAATTAATTTACAGTCACCGCAGTTGATTTTTTAGAAAATAATTTTAGTTTCTTTTTTCTTTTTACAAAACAAATTAGATTTTTAAAAACTTTTTTGAGCAAGTGTGGATCGGTTCTACGAGGGGCTAATTAACAATTAATATCCCAAAAAAAACTATTTGGATTTCCTTTAAGGTACGCACGCAACGCTAGCCGTTAAATGGTTAAGGCTTAAGGGGGCCATACCCAGTGGCGTAACAAGCAGTTGAGGGACCCGTGTGCAAAGTTGTTAACGGGGGCCCTGTTTTTATAAAAGACAAAAATGAAAGAAAATAATAAATAACATATAACAAAACTAGATTAAGGGCGAAATTTAGAATAATCGGATAAACTTAGTATAACCTGATAGATAGTATAACGTTATTCCCAGTATAACAATTACAAGTTTGCAGGGTGCCACTTATTTGGAAAATCTGGAAAAGTCAGGGAATTTAAGATTTAAGATAAACAATTTAATTAAAATCTTTTTTTATTTTAAAATGTCTTTAAATTTTAAAATAGAATTTATTTTATTTAATACTTAATTTTGTTTAATTAAAAATTTAAAAAAATTATTGTTTTTAATTTAATTTTAAAATAAGATTTTTTTATTTATTTATTTTCTGATTTATCGAAAATTTTTATTCTTTGTTAGGGAAAACCTGGAAATATCAGGATTTGATTTGGAAAATTTTAGTGAGAACACTGAATTATTATTGATAATAATGGTAACACTAAGTCTAACTTTATACCAGGTTTATCCGATTATTGTAAAACTGGCCTTTTTTACATTATTTTATTATTATTTTTTAACATAATTTTTTTATATTATTTTAAATTTTTTTAAAAAGATTTCTGGGGGCCCTTTTAGCAGGGGGCCCGCGTGCGTCTCACCCACCGCACCCCGGTAGTTCTGCCACTGGCCATACCAATGTGAAAGCTGAAAATTTGAGTGATTTTCGGAAATTAAAAAAAAAATTGATTGTTTAAAAATTAAAAATTTAATTAAATGTTGAATCGGGATTTTTCCGATGCTAATCGTTCGGCAAAATTTTTTTTTAATAGAACCTTAAAAATTTAGTTTTTTCACTTTTTTTCTCGGAAAATCGCCCAATCTCACATGGGGGAGTCTCGGTAAATATCACGTAATATCACTACTTCAGTAGTCTTAAAATAAAAATAATTAATCAAATTATGTTTTTTAAATAAATTCTACTCAATCAAGCACAGATGAACGTATTTACACTAAAACTACGCATTTATAAAATTCTCACGTAAGATTAGGAGAGGGGTCAAGTCAAATCTAACGACATCCAACCAAGGGGGGTCTAAAAATCGCCAGAATTGCCGAACGTAATTAATGGCCACCCCCTTACTACTAAGAAGCGAATAGAAATAGTCCGGGAGGCAGCGTTATATTTTGGGCAGTCATGTTACGCCGATTAATTGTTGCCCATTTCGATAGATTTAGTATTTTTAATAAGTAAACTGCGCGTCAGCTGACGCACCCGCGATGGGTGTGGGTGTGGAAGACAAAGAAAGTGTTAAAAAAAAAGAAAAAAATTTGTGATAGTATGCCGACTGAAACTTATTTTACTAATAGTTCACATCATAATGATTCTAAAATAAATAGTCAGCTGCATCGCGGAGGAGGGGTTATGCGTCAGCTGCGCTCGTAAATTTGTAACGTCAAAAAAAATGAACTTGTCATTTTTCAAATGTCAATTCAAAAAAATTAAATTTTTATGGTTATATTGAAAATATAACATTTTTTCAAATGTCAAAGTAATTTTTTTCAATTTTTATTTTTTTAAAATTTTTTACAAATTCACGAGCGCAGCTGACGCATAACCCTTCCTCCGCGATGCAGCTGACTATTTTTTTTAGAATCATTATGATGTGAACTATTAGTAAAATAAGTAGTCGGCAGAGTATCACAAATTTTTTTTTTTTACCACTTTCTTTGTCTCCCACACCCACACTCACCGCTACTTGAGCAGCTGACGGTCGATTCACTGATTGGTGAACCGAGATCAACAAGCAATAAAAAATTCTGCCCGTATATTATACTCGGCCATTTTTTAAAGCTAGCTCCCGGACTTAATTTTAACGGCTTATTAAAAGTTTATGAAACTGATGCCCGATTTCATAAAACTTTTAACAAGCCGTTAAAGTTAATGGATGATTTCTATTGGTTTGTTAGAACTAAATAATAATTAAAATTGAGTGGCTGCGCAGAAAAACCAGGTTAGAATGTTTTATATATACACACCCACCCTGTATAAAACAGTGTATATGTATAAAACAAGTATAAAACAGGGTGTCTCAAAAATAGAAGTTTTGCTAGTAAATTATTTAGGTAATCAGTTAAAATAATCGATGGATACGTATTTTAAGTAGTGTAACTCAATACTAATTCAATATGTCAGTATTTTAGAAAAAAAAAATAGCCTGATGCATCTATCGATTATTTTAACTGATTATCTAAATATATTTACTAGAAAAATTTATTTTTTGAGACCCCTGTATTATATTATATACAAGGTGTATCACTCTAAGCTGGTTTTTCCGCGCAGCCACAGGTTAGTTAAATTTAACGGCCCGTTAAAAGTTTTATGAAATCAGGCATGAGCATTATATCCGGTTTCACAAATGATCGCTAAAATTGAATCTATGGTTAAAAGTTTTCAATGATAAAAATTTATTGTTACGACATTGTTAAAAATTTTTAATCATAGATTTAATTTGAACTAGCCTTTCTGAAACCGGGCAAATCAAATTTCGCGATTTTCGCAGTTAATATTAAATTTTAAAAATTTATTTTACAGAACAATTGGGAGACGGTCAGTAGCCTAGTGTGTTAGCTGAATAACTGCTGAAGTGTCCCTTTACCCCCCTCTAAATACGCCACTGATAAGCATAAGCATAAAAATAGTCCTACTGCTTCACAAAGCCTAGGTGACAACTTCTATCATCCATTGCCGCATAAATCCAAATTTTGGTAAAATGGAACTTACGAGGTATTGATTTGAGGCCATCGAAGTGAAGAACAATCGAGAACAACAACAAAAATTAAATTTTTTGGAAAAGGGGCAGCCATAAATATGACTATCCAAATAGGTATAACATAGATCCAAGGGAGCTTAGAAACCAAATCAAGGAGAATTTGTCGGAGAAATCCGGTGTACAATAAATTGTACTCATGAATGTTGGCGCAATATTGAAAACCAATATTGGTCCATTCAAATGGGAACATTTTCCAATATTGGCGCAATATTGATCCAATATTAAAAATCAATATTGGGCCAATATTTAAATGTGAACATTTTCCAATATTGACGCAATATTGAAAAACAATATTTCCCCAATATTAAAAATCAATATTGGGCCAATACCTTCATCTGGACGACAAACGGGAGTATGAAACCTAAGAAATTCGGTAACAAATGAGATTAACGTGTACATACAAGCAGACTAGCTGTTTGCAATGGTTAGGTCACAAACTGTTTAGATGAGAATGACTTTTATTATTTAAAATCAATACTTTTTTTCTAATTTTGACTCCTCTTTCCCACTTGTGCGGACCCTTGGCTTAGTCAGTTGTAATTTTGTGAAATATCCGGATTCAATAATGTTTGACTTAAGTATTATAAGTCCTTATATAAACTTTTAGCAATGCAATTGAAACATAAACTAACTAATAGTTATTTATGCACCAAGAGGTAAAAGTGATATTTTTATAACCAGACGTGAAATTGTAAAGAAAATATAAGAAATTGAAAAGTTTACTCTTTATTTGCTTTTTTTAAAACATTTACAATATGAATTAAATAAATTCGAGAATGCACCATATAATATACAAGATGAGGAAATTTGGCTAGTTTATTTAATTAATTACCAGCCATGATGCCCATGGATACCATGAATTCCATGACCAATAACTGCTGGTCCGGCAATTAAAGCTGCTCCATGTCCATAACCAAGACCATGTGCGGTGGCAATACCGTGTCCAAGACCAAGACCATGGACGGCTGGGGCAATGATGGCGGCATGTCCGTGTCCATGTCCAGCCCAATCTTGAGATTCTACCAAACCTTCTCCGTGCCATTGTCCGTCATGATGTCCAATAGCCAAACCATGTCCCAAAGCCAAACCATGACCATGAGCTACGAGAAGACCGGAGTGTCCAACAGCATTGTGGTGTCCATCGGGTCCAACTGCGCCATGTCCGGTAACAACTCCTGATGGTCCAGCGGCACCATTGCTACCTACTACTCCAGATGCTCCTACCAAAGGAAGGTGACCATGTCCATGGGCATAACCCAAATGTCCCAAATAACCAGAGGGAGTTGCACTGGCTAAAACGGCGACACACGCAAAAACTGCTAAGGTCTGGAAATAATAAATATTTTGTTAAAACGAAAATATATTTTAAAATTAGCAATGAAATTCTTACCAAAGTATTCATTTTGGATTAGTCTTGTATAGATATTGAACTGTACAATATCGATAAAAGAATAATTTTTGTTTATATACTTAAAACTTGTCCTTCATTTTAGAAATAATTGTATAATTGTTACAGAAATTTCTCCAGATCATGGTGACCCTGCTTTAGTTCCGTACTTTTTTTTGGCAAATTAGAAGGTATTTTATTAGCAATGCCATGTTAATATATTATAGATTATCAATAAAAAACCTCATATGAGTAATTCGGAATTTTAATTATTCGTGGTAACTCCTTTAATTTAATTTATAAAAATTAAAAGCTTCTTTTAAGATACTCGCAGATCGGATGCAATTGCATAATTCAGTGAAAGTATTTATTTAATATGTAAAACATAGAATTGTGTTTGTTGTTAATTTTACAATTATTAAAATAAAAGAATTAAATTCCTTAATTGCATTAATTTTTTTTGAACTTAAAATAAAACGTAGGTACTTATTATTCATAATTAATTATATATTTATTAAGATTTGTGTTGCAACGCCCATTTATTTGAATAGACATATCCTGCTTGTGATTTTATTATTTATCTTTTCATTATTTTTAATTTTCAGAAATTTTCTTTCTTTTTTTTGTTTTGTCAAACTTTTCTTATTAATTTCAAATATAAAAAATTTCATTAAAAATCAGAACAAAGTTTCTCAAAGATAAAATTTAGTTTTCCCCCTTTCCCTCCCCGGACCTGTAAAACCTTCAAAAAGTACTTACAATAAATCCAATCTCTATAAATGGTGAAAGGTTCTTGTTAGTGCGTCTAAAATATATTTATTTTTTGTTTTATTTTGACAAAGTCTAAAAAAGTTCTTATCCAACTTTGCTTCAATCATTGTAAGCAACAAAATAAATATAGTAAAATTAGTAAAAATATAGCTTTTTGCACCTTTACGTAGATATAAATGTGTGCAGCTCGGAAAAGAAGAAAACTCATTTATACTGATCCAACGAATAGTTAAATACCATAAAAGCTTTATGTGGATTTTTGGTGACTCCTAATACTAGAGATAGGTTTTTTAGGCATTTGCATTTTTTTTTATGTACAACTACTTGAAAATTTTTTTTAACTTCTGAAGTCTATTAGGTCGGTTTCAGAGTTTAAATGCATATTTGGTAGTTTGCTGCCTAAAATTTCATATTTGCTTTATATGCATATTTTAATTATATTTTGTATATTTAGCAAATGGTGAAATCATTGCGATCAATTGATGTGTTACCTGACATGTAACATGAAATCATTCCAACTACAAGATCAGCCAAAAACCAAATTCCAGAGGTATTTTTAATATTTTGGGGAGCAAAACGGATTTTTGAAAAAAACAAGCAAAGTGAGCCTTAACAGGCTTAATATTTTTTTTTTAATTTTAATTTGATTTTATTTAAATGTTCAATGCAGCCCAATAAAAATTTTGCCTCTAGAATTTTGGAGACTAAAAAGCATACCATTTTTTTGAATGAAATTTTTAGATAATAGTATTATTTATTATTAATATTCTAAAACACTTTCCGAGGGTCGGAATCTGAAATATTATCTACGATTCCAATCTTGCCCTGCCGGATATTCTGTTTGACTGAGAAGTCTTTTGCATCTTTGTAGAAAGTCAAAATAATAGCTTATTCAAATTCATAATGAAACATAAGGGTTGCCATTTAAAAAAATTACGATCCAAAACAAAACACGATAAAAAATGCTACTACCGTTAAGCTATCTGATAATTTTCTGAGTAAATTTTTCTAACAATTTTTATTTATTCCAAACTTGGTGAATTTAAGAGAACCATATTAATTAAAATTCAGAAAATTCTTATTAAATTTAAAATGTATTGATTTAATTTAATTGTATTCGACAATAATAATTCATTAAATAACTGTATTTGCAGACAGCAAATAATAGGGAAATTATGCGAGCTTCGGGCAGATGAATTTATTAAAAATGTAGAACAGGAACTAGAACAGAATTATTAAAACTTAAAAAAATTGTTTTTAAACGAAATAGCTATTTAAATAATAATTTTCTACGTAGTGGAAAAGTCGTGGGATCGTTTAGATTTCATATTTTTATGATCATGGTAAGCCAAAAAAATATAATATGCGAACTTAGAAATAGAGCCTTAATCGCATTACTAAATTTTTAATTTTGTTTTTTTTTTAAATTTATATTCTAATATTTATTCGTCTTCCTATTACTATATATTTTTACTTCCTTGTAAACCAAGGAAGTATTGTGATACCGATTTTTTTCGATTTCCAGATTTTGACGGAAATATCCGTTTTGACCTTCCCTGAATCCATTTTGACTATTTTCGTTGTGACGTCTGTACGTACGTACGTACGTACGTACGTATGTACGGACGTCTGTATGTCGCATAACTCAAATACGGTAGGTCGTAGAAAGTTGAAATTTTGGATTTGAGACACTTATAGCATCTAGTTGTGCACCTCCTATTTTTGGTTGCGATTGTCCGTCCCAAAAGTTGTAATTAATGACGCGCATGAATAGATTAACGAGATTCCTGTCCAATTATTATAAAAATTACAAGGAAGTTATGTGGTGTCCACATCAGATTTTTAATTCTAACTTGTGAAATAGTTGTAGTCTTGTAGTTAATGTCGTTTTTGGTTTTTTAAACAATAATTTTCTACATATTCTATTATTTTAACGTTTTGTTAATTTCTGTTAAATATTATATTTTACAAATACAGTACAGCCTCGCTTATCCGGACACACTTTATTCTGGACACTCCAGTAATCCGGACACTCCGCCTCTTCGGACATTTTATATTTTTTACCTCTGCAATTCGGACGAATTTCTAGTTGCAATTTCAAATTAATTCATCTCAGACTAAACTATGACATCGGGTCTGATAAACCATGGGTGCAATGGAGCCGCCGCATCCAGCGCCAAAATTCAGAAGGCTCTAAAATTGTGCGTTTTTAATTTAATTTTCTATAAAATATGAAATTTTGAATAAAAAGAATATCTGAACGGATTTAATTCATATTTTCTTTGATTTAATTGGTAAAGTTAAATAAATAGGGGGTGGCCATTAATTACGTGGGGCGATTTTTTGACCCCCTCTTCCCCTGGTGAGATGTCGTAAGATTTATTTTTTTTTAATTACGTGATATTTACCGAGTTATTATCAACAAATGATAACACAGGTTTGCAAATCGTATTTTTTTTCGAGCCCTGATACCATTCCTCCTGATTCTTATGTAAATTAACCTCCTGAATCCGAATATGACCTCCGCTCTCCCCCATCATCCACCGCTATCGGGGGATGCCCCGCCCGATCTATTTTTTAACAATAACTATTTTAGTCTTTACATTTTTTCTGGTAAACTAGAAAGGTGAAAAGTTAATATTTGTAGCAAGAAAGTTGATTTGGAAGAAGATTTGTCCTCTGAAGTTGTAAAAAAAATCATTAAAGATGATCGAATTTTCCGTTCTTCTGCTTAATTTTTTCACTTATTTTTGCTGTTTATTTCGGCAAAAAATAAAGCAATCACACAGAACATGTAAATATATGCAAGTTTTCAGTTTTTACAACCGGGGGTCTGGGGGGTGTGGAACACCCTCTAGTATACCTGTAAGTGTGTTAAACAACACAAATAGCAAACAAATTTTGATTCCGGTTTTAAAGTTGAGATTCCAATGGGCATTACTGACTCTAAGTTACAAAAGACATTTAGAAAAATCTATATAAAGCTAGATTCTGGGAATAATTTTGTTTAGGTGTACTGGAGGGTGTTCCACACCCCCCAGACCCCCCGGTTTCAAAAACTGAAAACTTGTGTATGTTTTCTTTCAAACTTTCAAAAACAAAATCCCTAACTTTTCCAAGTCTTTCGCTAGATCAGGGGTGTGCAACCTGCGGCTCGCAAGCCACATGCGGCACTTTTGATGTCAAGTTCTCCAGGTACATGCACAAATATTACCTAATAATTACATTATTTTACTTTCAAAACCAATAGAAAATATTATTCCGCAAAAAAAAACTTTAAACAGGATAAAAACAGGATAAAATACCATAATATTAAAATAAAAATGTTAGTTGCTCTTTAAAAACTGAGAAATTTTGTAAATTGTACCTTTTGGCTCTTCCGTCTCAAAAGGTTGCCGACCCTGAACATTTTGCAAACCTTAGCTTTTAAAAATTGTAAATTTTTTATTTGTCGAATTTTCCGAAAATTTTTCCAGCCTTCAAGTCTTAATTTCCACGACTTTTCCGTAAAAATAAAAAATTCCTCGACTTTCCCTGACCAAATTTGTGTAATTCTCAATTCCTTTACTTTTGCAAATGAAAATCCTGCTTAAACATTTGTCCTAATTTTTGATTTTTTGCCCCCTCCTGGCCCCTTATAACAAACTACAACTCGCTGCTTAATCCATATTCACTATCAGGGGCGGTTCCAGAATTTTTTCTGGAAGGGACAAAAGGATCAGACGGGCAAAAAGTGTTTTCAGATTTGGGATTGTCTCCTTGTCTATTTTTAAACGTCTGCTTTTTATTAAATATTTTTCATATTCCTTTCTTGAACTTCGAAACCATGCAATAATTGTGATAAAGTTTATTTTCAATTAACAGTAACAATAAATAAAATTTACAATTCATGCTTACGATACATTGTCAATTTACCTAGTTGACACTGACAATTGTCAATTTATTTACAATCCGAGGTTAAGCCAGTTCTTCAATTATTATTATGAAATGATACTAAAAATTTCTATCGGATACTTAATTTATTCAACATTAATAGGAATTACGTTAAACCTTTCACGATTTAGGAAGGAAGATATTTTCGAAGACCTTGATTTGATTCGATACCGCAGGTCAAATAGGAATTTTATGAAATAAATAAAAGAAAAAAAAATTATAATAAAAAGTATCGGCGTTTTTCCACTGGCCTATTTAGAATTAGTTAATTTTAAGTTACCAGCTTAAAAATATTAAGTGATTATGGGGGTGTGATGGATCAGTGCGGCCTTTAGGCCGCACAACCTAGGCAATCAGACATCGTCAACTTTAATACAGATTTGTAAACTACAATTCAGAATTGTTAACTGCTATTCAAAGATGGATAACTGTAAATTCAGCTTTGTTCAGAACACCCCTCAGACCCCTCCCCCCTGTTCTGTGATTGATCTTATCTACTTAATAAGAGACTATCACTTTTTGAAAGTAAGTATGCATTTGTAGGTTTAGGAAATACGCACTGAGTAGTACCGAGTACCCCAGTATCCAACTGATTGTATAAAATTATTGCCAAAAATTTTCTATAATCCGGAAAACTCGGTTATCCGAACAAACTCAAAACTATATCTGTCCGGAATAACGAGGCTGTACTGTACATACTAAATATTACACAAATAATCTTGAAATTTTTTATTTTAAGTATATTTCAAAAAGTACAATGAGTAGCCGTTTCTGAGAAAATAGTTTTTAAAAATTTGAATGTAATAATTTAGCTGGGATCAGTGAGACACTGCTCTGCTGCATTTCTTGACATTTCTCAAGCTTTTGACAAAGTATGGCATGATACATGATAGATTGATGTATAAAATCAAAAAACTCCTACCTCATCCTTTGGCGTACCTAGAGCTTTTGCCGCCCGGGGCACTCTTAAAATTTGCCTCCTCTACCCCTCCCGCCATCCTCATATAAATAATTACTATTTATTTTTTTAAAATATTTTTTATAAAATTTTTTTTTTATTTTTATAAAAATAGTTTTGTACAAAAAGAAACAAAATGCCGCCCCTAAAAATATGCCGACCGTGGCGGTCCGCCCCTAGTATTTAAACTGTTAAATACTTGGGTTTTTACCTCGATCGACGCCTGACGTGAGTCAAGCACATTTGGAGTAAGCTCCTCCAAATGGGAATCGCGTATCGAAAGATGTACTGGCTTGTGAGCCAAAACTCACCTTTATCCATAGTAATAATATCCTATTAGTATATAAAACAATCATAAAACTTATATGAGCATTATGATATTCAGCTGTGGGGTTCTGCCAGCGATTTCAATATTGCAAAAATCAACATTTCCAATCCAAAGTCTGGAATGTCCCAAATAATGTCATTAGTGCTGACCTTCAAATCAGTAGTGTAAAGGAAGTAATTGGACTTTAGACGTCCGGTAAAAAGACTGAAGAGTATGATCCCATGAACTTGCCCCATCGTGTTTAAGTAAATGAATTGTTGACTAAATCATTGTCAAATTGTCCATATTTTTTTGCCGTATTTTAAAATGTAAAATAATGTAAAGGAAGGCTTACCAATGGGTTGGCCCTCCACTGTGTCACTTTTAATCATGTCAAGCAATGTTACTTAATGTTCTATAGACAGATTTTAATGTATCTTTTCAGTCAATAAAAAAAATAGTTGAAGAATATTTGAGTGTGTTTGAAAGGAAAATATTGAGAACGATAGTGGGACACAAACGAATAAATGGACAATACAGAAGTAGAAATAACTTAGAACTACTTGAAGAAATGGCCGGCGAAGACATAGTGAAATTCATAAAGGGCCAAAGAATAAGATGGTGGGGTCATGTAATGAGAGTAAATAATGAGGAAATTGGAAGAACAATAATGGCATGGAAACCAGAAAATGAGAGAGAGAGGGCCAAGATTGTGATGGAGTGGAAGGAGACCTTGAGAAGTTGGATGTGAGAGACTGGGCACAAAAGGTGAAGAACCGCGTGGCATGGAAGGAAATTATACGTACAGCCAAAATGCATCAAGACCTGTAATGTGATGTATTTATGAGGATTAATCGACCAAAATAAATGGATTTTGCAAGTACGTAAGGACAGCTTTATTGTTTATTCTATTATAGAATGTTATGCTACAAATAATAATAATAATAATAAAAAAATACTTGAGCTAGTTGATGAAATAAAAATCCAAATGTTTTCTAACGCGCCCGCAAGTAAATTTACTGCGGTTTCATGGCAGAATGCCATGGGTATAGGGGTGGCGTAATATCAGTGGCGGCTCGTGGCTTTTTCATTTGAGGAGGTTAATCATAAAGTATAGTGTAACAGTGTAATCTATCCCAATGGCGGCTTTCCATATGTGGTATGTTTAGGGGGGGGGGGGAAGGTTGTAACAATTACGTGTATATTTTCATGCAACCACATTAAATCCCGAGCGAGCAAATTTGTGTTTAAAAGGCAACATAACAATACGTAGCTCTCAGCTGACTTCCATCACTGGACCTTGTGACGCTCTTGGTTACCTTGGTATGCTAAAAGTGGCATAAAAGTTCGATCTCCGTGTCGAAAAACCTGTAAAGATATAATGTAATAAAATACACCTGGTCGAGACTGTTACTCAACTAAAAATAAAGTTTTTACTTTATTTCTCAAACTCAAAATAAAGTTTTTATTTTTTAACCATTTTATGTCCATTTTACCATTTTAAATCAATTTTAAATTTTAAATCAAACCAAACCATTTTAATCAAAATGTTTGAGAACCCTTTTTCATTCTTCGCTTTGGTGCGCCTATGAATATTTGAAATATTTAAAGACTCGCACGATTTTCGTCATTTTGGTGAGTTTGGTATGATGAAGTGCGATTTTGAGGCTGAATAGTAAGGCCAGTAATTTCGTAAAATTCATGAATTTTGTAAATTCATAAATTGGATGAGTCATTTTAGTAAGTATTTGGGCACAAAGCAACAAATCTTTGTTTTTAAAACTTTTCGGCATCATTTTGGGAGTTTCTAAGTGGGTGCTTTTAAAACCAATGCCAAAATACATCTGAAAAGTTTTAAAAAGTCCTAGTTCCTCAAACTATTTGGACGTATGTCCGGTGAGCTCTAGTGGTGAAAATAAGGTTCTGACAGAGAAATCTTTGCCAGGGCTACCATAATAAAACAAATTAAAATGTCATTGTATTTCCGGAAATGTTTAACCGATTTCGATAAAATTTGGTGTGCTGATGAAGTATTGCGGCAGAAGTGATGATATTTTGTATACAAATAAGATTTTTTACCAACCTGTTATTCAGGAAATAAATTGGTTATACGTACGACATTAATAAGTTTTAATGTGTTGTTATCGCTTTCTGCTTCTGCAAACCAATTGCCAAACATACAGAGAAAAACACATAAAGACAACTTTTCAACGCAAAACATTTTAAATAGGTAACTACTACATTCACAATTTTTAAGTTAATACTAATATTAATAACCGCTATCTATAAGATAATAGAAATAAAATTTACAATTGTAAATATCTGAATAGCTATAGTAACTTTAATTAGTTTAAATAGTGGATTTTCGGTTGAGTAATCTATCATTGAAGATCAATGTTTTTCCACAACACACATCCGAAGCTTAAGCTTTCTGCAGTAGCATGCTACTAGTCTACTGCAGAAACAGTTCCCTTAGCTCGGAAACATACATGCAGAGAGCCAATCACAAAAACTACGAGATTTTACTGTGCTACCGGTTTCGTGATTACTATTTTTACAATAAACATGAAAATAAACAAGATAACAAAATTTTAAAAAATCCACATCTGAATTTAGTATAAGTCTTAAAATATTGATTCTAGGGTAAAAATGGTAATGACCAAAGTTGAAGAAAATAAAATTCTCTACGTAATTACTCATTACCATTTTTACGATAAACATGAGAATAAACGAGATAATTGAGAAAAACGTTTTTAACTCCTATTTGCAGTCTAACTCTTCAAATATCGATTCTAGGGTAAAAGTAATATGGACCAAATTTGTGGGGAATTATATTTCCTACAACTGTGGTTATTTTCATTTTTACTCTAAAATTGAAAATAAACGAGTTATTTGAAAATCAAGAAACCACCCTTTAAATCAAGATGGCGGTAAACGCAATAAGGAGATTTTCCCGAAAATCGAGATTTATACTTCCAAACATCTTTTCCTGATTTAAAGAAAAATCGCTCCCCCTAATTATTTCCAGGTGAAATCCTAATTTGACTGGTCTATAATAACAGTAGTAGCAGGGCAAAACTTTTCGCGGGCCCCCTGCGCTTAAAAATATTTTCATAAATAAAAAAGAAAAATAGGAATCTTCGTATTTTTATTAAGAAAAACATACGCACAAAAGATTTAAAATAGGTAAAATTAACTAAAAAAAAGAAAAAAACGTAATTAACTAATTTTAGTACTACTAACTATAAATACCTGGAATTTATTTATTTTATTCGTCCGAGGGCCAGTTTATCAAAGTCTAAGTAAAAGTGTCAGTTGGTTACCCAACAAATAACATTACTTGCCGAATAAACTTTCTGGTAAGTAAAATGGGTGGATCAATCATTTTAATGTTGTGGTTAACTACCTAACACATAATAGTTTAGTATTCAAGGTCAAAGGTCACAAAAATTGTTTTTTCTCGATTATCTCGGTTTCTATAGCTCAAATGATGTTAAGATCTATGATAAAAATTGTAGAGCATAAAATTTTCGACAAATTTTGTTTCAAACATTTTTTAATGTGCTCAACCGTTTTTGAGATAGAGGGCAGAGATGTTGATGAACGTATAATTTTAAAAATTATGGCTGATTTGTGTTTTATTTGTGAAAAGTCACTAACAGAAGGTGATTCTGTTAATGTAAGTGCGTGACTTGAAAACTTTAAAAACCGCAAGTATCGATAGAAATTATGGTCACATAGACTTCTTAAATCACCCAGTGATTCTCAAATGGGGTGCCGCGGCACTCTAGTGTGTCTCGAGCATTCCACGGGGGTGCCGCGAAAGTTTTTCGAACTAAAAATTTTTTTGGATCAAAATATTTTATATAAGGTATTTTAATTTTATCGGACAAATTGGAAAATTTAATTTACAATATTATTATAAAAATAATAATTTAAAAAATGTTATATTATTAAAAAATTTAAAATATGTATTATTATTAAAAAATATTATAAAAATAATACATTATTATAAATGTACGAAATTCGCATCATCAAGGACGTGCGTGAAATTGGCTCCCCTTTTTTCAAAATATTACCTAATTTTTTTTTTTTGATTGCTTTCCATTTGTTTTCAATTGTTTAAAAATTTTTATTTGATTTTGCAAAACAAAACGAAATAAAAACATTAATTTTTACAAAACAATTGATAACAAATTAACAACAATCGAGAACAACAAAAAAAATTTAATTTTGAAAAAAGGGGCTCTGGCGCAAAATGTTAGTTCGCGATTTTTGCGGTTATCATTATTTGATTTAAAAATTTTATTTTTACAAAACAAATGACAATAAATCAAAAAAAAAGAGAAAACAACAAAAATTTTCAATTTCTAAAAAAGGGAGCTGGCGCAAAATCTTATTTTGCGGTTTTGATTTGATTTAAAAAATTTTATTTTTACAAAAGAATTGACAACAAATCAAAAAAAATCGAAAACAAGAACAAAATTTAATTTCGAAAATAGGGGAACTGACAGAAAAATAAAGTTTTTTGAGATTTTCTTCATTTGTTTTTCGCAAAATCAAAAAAATATCAAAACAATTGAAAACAAATGGAAAACAATCCAAAACAACAAAAAAATAATATTTTGAAAAAAGGGGAGCCAAGTTCACGTACGTTGCGCAAGGGGGGGATATTGCATATTTTTTTTACCCATTTTACTTACTAAAGAAAAGGGAATGATAGGGGTGCCTTGAATTTTATTTAATGACTGTAGGGTGCCGTCAGACTAATGAATTTGAGAACCACTGCTTTAACCTCTGTAAATGTGCATATTGAGTGTCGAAAAATGTACATCAGTAAAAACTCCCTAGCAGCATCGAAACGACGCGACGCATAGTGGTCTGAAATCCTAAATTGTTGGCCAAAATTACAATTATCACTGTAAATTCATGAAAATTTGTATATAGGGGTTTTTTGGGTCGCTGATTACGAATCCGAAATTATTTTTTTGAAAAAAATGAAATGGATGCCCAAAAATGCGGATTTTTTTGAAAATATTCATAAAATATTCATGAAATTAAATGTACGATTTTTTTGAGTTTTTTTTATTACAAATCGGTTAATATGTGTTTTAAATACAAAATGGCCGATGCAAAATAACAAATTTTTCGGATCCTAGGTCACGAACAGTGACGGTGATTTCAATAAGCGAACGTAAGCAATGCTTAGGGGCCAAGGACCAAAAAGGGCCCGGGACCATAAAGGGTAGTAAATCCCAAAAAAGAGATTTTTAAATAATATACGCAATTTAAAATTAATACATTTGCTACACTTGCACCGCCACTGTCCCATTGTACTACCTCCGATGCATGGGGGGTATGGAATACCCCCCAGTTCACTCTTCTAGATTCTGGATTTTAGGTAGGAGGGCAGGGAGATAGCGTTAGTAACGTATTTAGAGGGAAGCAAAAGGGCAATTCCCCCCCCCCCTCAAATATGACTCGGATTGTATCCCTGAAGCGCTCCTCTATAAAGAAGTTTTAAAATTTTAATAACTTTTAATTATTTTTATTTATTTATTTATTATTTTTTTAATATTCGGTTACCACTGACGCGCACGAATGGATTAACAAGATTCTAGAAAATATTTTGATCTGCCCCCTCCCCCAAAAGCATTTTCTAAACACGCCACTGGTGGCGGTGATATCAATAGGCGAATTGACATCGCGAAAAGGCCTTTGATATCACAAAGGCGAAAGAAATTTTTAAATAATATACGCAATTCAAAATTAACACATTTTTTTAGGGGCCCGTTTTGTATATTTGCTTACAGGCCCGAGCTACTCTTGCACCGCACTGGTCACGAATCTGGACTTATTCTAATGTTGTACGGAAATAAATTGAAAATTCCACTATAGATAATAGGGCACTTCCACTCCCCCACTCCAAGATGGCCGTTGAACATCTGCTTGGGAGGTAGGGTATTTAAATTCGCCATAAGGTTTGTTAAGGATTCAATTGTTTTCGTTATAAAAATGTATTTATTAAAGAAATCTAATGAGTTTTTTTTGCAATTTTAGCTTTTAGGGCACGGTGGTAATTGTTTTATTATAAATGGGACTACTAAAATTCAAATAATTGAAATAATTGTATGTTATTAAATTTTTTTAAATTTCTAACCTGAAATATTAAAAGTTACAATAATTTTAATTTATTTAAATGAAATATATTGCAATAAATAAATAAACAACATTTCAGCTGTTATGTTTTGTATTTATTTGCCAGCATTTTTGTGTGTTCAGTAATACTCTTTGGCACGACTTAAGTATGAAATTGTTTATTTTGATTGGCCGATTTCGTACTTAAGTCTGACTCAAGTCCGAGATCGAGCGAAGTATCGACTATAGGTACGGGCATAAGGTATTATTCACTGAGATTCACGGTTGACCTTGCATTACAGTGAATAAAACTGAGCGTTGCGGGCTCTCTGCCCTCTCTCAAAAACGGTTGGGCGTAGGAAAACTTTTTTAAAACAAAATTTGTTGCAAATTGTATGCTCTACAATTTTTAGAATGAAGGTTAACATCATTAGAGCTATAGAAACCGAGTTAAACGTGAAATACTGATTTTTGTGACCTTTGACCTTCACTGAAAAAAATGGTTCATCATATTGATGAAAAGTTCATCATTTTTCAGCCGATGAACAGAATGAAATTTGTTCATCAATATGATGATTTTGCCATCAATACTATGAATATTTTATCAATATGATGAATTTTGTTCATCGGCTGAAAAATGATGAATTTTTGATGTACCTTTTTTTTCAGTGTTGAATAACTTACGGCGCAGACACGAGATTTGATGAGACTTTTGAGACAACTTTTAGAACATCAAAATGAAGGTGTATACGAGTTTTCCGCTTATTATCTCTCATTCCGAGGTGAAACCCTAATATGACTGCACTAATTGGAAATCTGTATATTTGGGCCTTAGCTGTAAGCTTTTTAACTTAAACTCCTTTGATCTATTTTGGCTGAAAAAGCAAATTTTCCAAAAAAAAACAATTATAAATTTTTTTTATAATTTTCACCAAAAAGTTGGGTAAGTTTGAAAGCTAGGACTCAAAATTATTTTATACATAAATTTGCAGATATTGAGTCTAATTTATTTCACTTATCTATAGACCATTTTTCAGTCAGATGATCAGAGAAATAACTACATCAAAACTGAAAAATTGCTCCTTCTTCCATGATTCAAACACTAGGTCACTTTTGATGTATTTTTGTTTTCGGTGTTTTTGTTTTCGGTATTTTGTCGTAGGTGTTTTGAGGTAGAATCCGATTGGATGTTGAGAAGTTGGTTGAAAAGTCGTCGAAATATTTTTAAAGAAAAGTATTTTATATTTCGCGGCAAAGAAAGTTTACCCACTAGATGGTGTTCGTGTTGAAATACAGGTGCGCACACCGGGTGCGTGTTGATACCGGAGGTACATTTCTGCCATTTGCTCATTTTTCAATGCATCTTCTAATAAACATGTGGTTAGCTAACCTCAAAAAATTAAATATTTTTGGGTAAGTTTTATTTATTAATTATTTAAATATTTATTAGAGTGTTAGTTTATCTGAAGCTGGATACTTTACATAATAAATTTAAAAGTTTGAAGGTTATATTAGTCGTCAGGGATTGCACGCTTACCGTTCAGTTCGAACCCACATGGTCAGTTAAATTTCTAATTTAGTTTCAATTGTGTAAAATAACCAACATTCGATAGTAATCATTCTTTTTATGTATTGTTATGCGGCTTTAATTTTGTGTTCTAAAATCCTAAATTTTAGGTTAATCATGTGGCTGGAAATTATAAACTTTCTCTATCAGATCACTTAATATGGAAATGAATATTATAAAATTATTTGAGAGAAACTGAAAAGATAATTTTAATCCTTTTGGAACATGTGGACAACTATAACCGCAATGTTTGGATGGATTCCGATTAGGTAAGTTTTATCGTAAAAATTTTTTGCTTACTTGTGCCTAACTATGATGACAAAATACCAACGTCTGAAGGTCTGAGATCCATTCAGCTCTGCCTTTTATGAAAGACAGTCGAGGCATTTGCCTGATGTTTAATTTTAATTCATTTACGATCTAATTTTATCCAACTATTTTGTAACATCGTATCTGTTAATTTCAGGTGGGTTTGGCTTGCATACCTGAACGATGGAAAGCTTGAATTATTTTACATTGTGTAAGTTTTATTTTTTAAAATTAATTTAGATAATTTTTGACAAACATGATGATTTAATAGTTCATATGATTTAAAAATGAAATTGTTTTTCGCCCCTATCTGATCATCATATTTTCAGAAATTCTATTTTTGTGTTAAATTTATTCCTAATTTATTCAATTTTAGATTCGTTAGATCGTGAACTTTTCCAGCCACTACTTTTAGTTCCATTATATCCTCACGGTAAGTACTTGACATAAATAAATTAGGTTGTTTGTAGTTGAGAATGTTGTGGGAAGTACACACACTTCAATTTTGGAGCATTTAATACTTACCAATATTACCAGACGAAGCTACAATTTATGATTTTTAACAAATTAAATTAAATTTTGTATGATGAAAATATACCAACGTCTGAGGGTAGGAGATTCCATTCAACTCAACCTTTTTATGAAAGACAGTTGAGGCATTTGTCTGATGATTGATTTTATTTTTTTTACCATATATTAAGGGGATTCATTTCACTTCGTAATCTTCGTAGTTATCGTACTTTTAATTTTTGTAGACTTATGTGACATGTGTGATGAGATTTGCCTTTTTTTAAAGTGGAAGCTGCGGTTGCATACATGTGGCACGTTTGCCCTTTTCGTAAGAAATCTTCCCTTGTTGAACTAAAACCATAAATGCGCTTCAAGATTTTCAAACGTTTAATTGTTTAATATACAAATGAATAATGATTGTGTGGATTACAATTTTAATTAACTTTCTCAATAACTTCTAACAACAAACTATTTATTCGTTAACTTCAATAATCAAAAACAACGTCCGTTCTTATTTGCTTTCTACATTACCGACCACACTTTCTGTCACTTTTTAAAAGTCCGGCGCACACATTTTTATACCCGCGCACACTCAACCTCTAACAACATGAACACACTCACCGTTCAATGTTTCGTAAATTCTTTCGTACTTGTATTTGTAGATTATTTTGACGTTTAGAGTTAGATTTTAACTAAAATTAATTATTCTATTCACATTTACTGACATTTATTGTTCAAAAATTTCTTGGTTACTATGTATCGCCAACGTATACTTAAATGTAACGAAACTACGACATCTACATAAAGTATGACTGCGTAGATTTCGTAAACTAGATCTGCATTAAAAATTCTACAAAAAACAGGATCTACGACATTTACGACAAAAGTACATTGTGAAATGAATACCCTTATTTTGTACCGACGGTTTTGTAACATTTTATTTGTTAATTTTAGGTGATTCAGGTTGGCTTATTTCAAGATGGACTGCTTCGGTGGCTCAAGTGAATAATCATGGTGAGATTTATTTAAAATATTTTTGATGTAGTTAATCTTGACTAATGATGATTTAATAGTTCATATGATAAAAATGAAATTTTTTTTCGCCCCTATCTGATCAACTCATTTTTAAAAGTTTTCTTTTCAAAATATTCGTTTTTCTAATTATTCATTTAATTTCAGCTGGAGCTTGTTTTCAAGGCTTGTCGAGGACTTTTTGTTACATAACTAAGTAAGTAAATTATAAAAAAAAATTGCAATTAAAATTATTATGATGAAAGTATACCAATGTCTGAGGGTTTGAGATTCCATTCAACTCTGCCTTTTTATGAATGACAGTTGAGGCATTTGTCTGAGCGTAAATTATTTTTACATTTACTTTTAATTTAACCCCACGGTTTATAATAAGATTTCATTTTTTGCCATTTTCAGGTTTCGTAAAGATGACTTTCTTGGGACCGAGAAAATTTAGTGACTGGTAAGTTACATTCTAACTAATTCTCATTTTGTTGATCTTCTATGATGATTAAATAGTTCATTTGATTATATTAAAATGAAAACTTAATATTTCGCCCCTATCTGATCACTTTTACATTTAAAAAATTGTTAGTTTGTACTATTTATATCTAATTATATTATATACTTTTAGGTTGAATTCTTCATAACAAGTCGTAGAAGTTACCCACACTTTTTATGGTAAGTTTTTTAATTTAGTTTTGCTTTATATCTAATTAACGTGATGAAAAGATACCAACGTCTGAGGGTTTGAGATTCCATTCAACTCTGCCTTTTTATGAATGACAGTTGAGGCATTTGCCTGAATTATAATTGTAAATTAAAATTTAGAATGATATTCGCTTTATATTAACATTTTATTTTTTTATTCCAGGATTTTGTGGATTAATTCCTTGCAGGCTAGATAATTTGGGGACTTACAGGAGCCACCTCTGGTTAGTAATAGATTTAATTATATGTATATGATTTAGTCTTGAATGATGATTAAATAGTTCATTTGATTATATTAAAATGAAAACTTAATATTTCGCCCCTATCTGATCACTTTTGCATTTAAAACATTGTAAGTTTCTACTATTTATATCTAATTGTGTTATAAAATTTTAGGTGGAGTTCTTCATAAGAAGCCATAGAAGTTACCCGCACTTATTATGGTAAGTTTTTGAATTTAGTTTTTCTTTATATCTAATTCACGTGATGAAAAGATACCAATGTCTGAGGGTTTGAGATTCCATTCAACTCTGCCTTTTTATGAATGACAGTTGAGGCATTTGCCTGAATTGTAATTATAAATTAAAATTTTAATTTGATAATCACTTTATATTAACATTTTATTTTTTATTTCAGGTTTTTGTGGATTTACTTTCTTAAGGGATAGATAATTTGGAGACTTACAGGAGCATCTGGTAAGTTTTATATAAGATTTAGTTTTGGCTTGAATGATAATTGAATACATGAATTGTAAAATAATGAAAACTTAATATTTTGCTCTTATCTGATTTACTTTTACTTTTCAAAATGTTTTACTTGCCACTATTTCCATATGAGTAATTCCACGTCAAGCGAGACAAATTTTGATAAAATTTGACCTTCATGTCTCTGATTCAGTTGTAAAGTCTTATATGGGTATCACTAAAATATCACTTGTAATTTTTGCCAGATTTTTATAATAAAGATTTTTCAAGTTATGGACAAATAAAAATTTTGGAAAATCGATCGAACGTCCCCATTTAAATATGAATGTCTCTGGTTCTATTGAACTTCAAAATCCAGTTTCAGCTCATTTTAAAGCTCTTGAATTTCATTTTCGTTGTAAATTTTTTTTATTTTATGAAAGTTGAAAATTTGATGATTGTTTAAACAATTTAACTTTAAAATCGATTTTTAACTAACTTCACCACCTTGCAAAATTTTGAAAAAAAATATAAGCGTGTTCCTCGTTAAGTTTCCCACGGAATATGTAAGAATTTTGGACTATAAAAACAGTCCAAGAAATTTCTCGATGTTTTGATGAGATCCTGACAGGGTTCCATGCTGGCCTTTGCAACCAATCTCTTGAATTGCCTCTGATGCCATTGCAAAAGAATGACGTTTGGCTGGCACACAAGAATCTTCTTTGTGGTGACAGAGGTTTATCAAATTCTTTTTGTTTTTATATTGAGCAATAGTTTCATCTAAGAAATAAATTATTTTTGCACATGACGAATCTTTCTCTGACATAATTTTTGTGTCTCCATTTTCTATGTAGTAAATAAACGGATGTAATGTCACTTGGTCGTTATTCCAATATATCCCCTGAACGACATCTTGAATCACAAATGCATAATTTTTGGAAAAAACGCATATAATTAGGCATTCTCTGGAAGCCTTCAATTGCTGTTCAGCAAATGAATTCATGAGTTCCCATGTAAAAGAATTCGTAGCTGTCCCAGTTGACGTGGAATTACTCATATCCATATATATGAATTAGTCAAATTAGCAATGAAAACCACACTAATGCTCGATTTCTTTACCTTGAGATATCGATTCAAGTAATCAAATTTTTAATTGGTATTTTGAATTTGAATTGCTGTGTCTGAATGATCACTTGATGAATTTGTTCGATAAATTTCTCAAGGTGAAGAAATCAGCCGTTAATCAACTAGGTTATTTTTATTTAGTTTAATTATGTATAATTATTATTAATATGATGAAAATATACCAACGTCTGAGGGTTTGAGATTCCATTCAACTCTGCCTTTTTGTGATAGACAGTTGAGGCATTTGCCTGAGCAAAACTTAACAATTTTAATTCTAGTTCGTTATGATTTGACATCTTTTTGACTTTTAATTTTTTAATTCCAGGTTTTTCCAGAAATGCTTCCTTGGAAAATACACAGAGAACCTCATTGCTTCATCTTGGTAAGTTGTGTTTTAAATTATTTGTAGTTCACTTTGCGTGATTAAATAGTTCATTTGATTATACACTGAAAAATTAATATTTCGCCCCTATCTGATATACTTTTGTTTCTATATAAATATACTTGTTTATTGTGTCTATTATTTATATTAAAAAATGTAATTTTAGGTTGCTTTCATATAATCCAGCGAAAAACAAATATCCAGTATCGACAGTCATATTCCATTCAGCTCTGTTAGGGATTTGGAACTACAAAAGAAGACTTTGTTTCACAATGATTCATGAATTTTTTGTCAGAAAGTAATTAGATTGATTTTGATTTTCACAAAAACGAGTATAAATTGAATTTATACCATGGAGAAATAAATAGAAAATAAAGTTACCGAGAATTTTGAAAACAAACATTTTTATTTCATTTAATCCTAAAATTTTACAATATGTTTGGCTGGATTTTGCCAAAATTTTCTTTATATAATGTGCCGTATTGGCAAATATTTAATATTTTCAGACTTCATTATTTCTTTCTAGGTCAAATGCTAAAAATCCTGAGCTACAGGCAAATATTGACTGTTGAATTTTAAATAATTGAAGAAAATAGCATGGTATACAAATTTCAAATTAATGATATTTATATTACATGAGATAGAGTAGTAATCATTAATGCATTATAAGATTTTGCTATAAAATTATATAATTTTGTATATTTAAAATTAAATTAGGGTAGTTTGTAAAAAACTCCGTGATTATGAAAGAAATATGTCATTTTCAACAAACACAGTTGCATTTGTTTAGAAATTGTGCATTGAAGAAAGAACTGTTCTAGAACATAATGGCGCAAAATTTACGTAGTAGCAGCTACTATCTCGAAAATACAAAATTGGTGTACACGGCAGGAATAATTTTTGGATTAATTGTTCCAATTAAACAAACCAAGATTAAACAATTTAGGATTTATTCCATAATTTTAATTATATTCTTCTTGATTTACAATTTAGTATCCATATATGTTAAATTAACATACGTCTACGTTAAAAATACTTTGTACCTGAGTATGGGCACAGGTGGTCAAACGATATGGATAATAATAATGGTAGTTGATATTTACACAACAGCATTTTTAAATGCAGACGAGTTTTATTTACAAGCACTTCTTTTTGACAAACTGGATGATGGTTTAAACACTCCAGACGTATTTTATAAACCTGGAAAACTTTACGTGGCTTTTAAAGTTGTAATGTTCTGTAGCATCATTAGTAGGTTAATCGAATCCTTAAACACCCTTAGATTATGGGGTATCATGGTGTTTTTTGGTAATGCAATTGCAAGAATAAGTGATTCTTATTTTGTGGTGTCAGTATTGCTAATATACAATTTTGCTGCTTTGATTAAATTACGATTGAAAATTCTTAATAATCGTTTATTGTCTTTATTTAAAAACTCCAATCCAACAATAATTGTAAAACTGGACACAGATTCATTGAAAATTATCAACAAGACAAGAGATTTGCTGACGATAGTCTTAAACATATGCTCAATCTTCAATAAGATTTTGGGATATAAACTACTTTTTGTAGTGTACATTATTTTCTTACAAACTTTACATCTAATTAACTTAATCATTGTGGAGGTTTCAAAGGAGGGAGATCAAAATGTAACGGCCAATCAAATCATGGTACAATGTTTAATTGGAATTTATGTTATCGCTGTGTATGTAAGTATTGATCTTAACAAAATTAACAGGAACTAGCAGTTACGGCTATTTTATTTTTGGCGAATATACTCGATACTTTCATTAAATTATTATTTGTGAATTTCAGATAATGGGAATCGCGGTAGTAATAATTTGTGATCAAATTACAGAAGAGGTAAAAAAAATTTCTGCAACCTGCTATAATTTGGTATCAAAAATACCAGCAACCAAAATGTCTCAAGATGTCATTTTGAGAAAAGAGTTAATTCAATTAGCTGAATACACAATGCATGAGTGTCCACACTTTTCTGCTATCGGTCTTTTTAATGTAAATCGTAGTTTACTTTTAAGTTTTCTTGATTCTATTACATCTTATATTATCATACTTACACAAATAAATAAATAATAGTAGATTGTCTTATTCGATTTAAAAGTGAAACTTTATTGGAAAAAACTTTCAGTTTGGGTAAATGCTATTAAATATCTGATGTGGCCATCGCATAACTTTCCGAATGATTAAAATTAATTCCCGATTTATGGTCGATTTATACTCAACATTTAAGACTTAACCAACCAATAGGGTTTCCAAAGAGGACATAATCCCTATCGTTAACCTTCTTAAATGATAACTGTTAAATTTTGAGTATAAATCGACCATTACTTCGGATAGAAAAGCTTTATAAAAATGAACAAATATGAAAATAATTTTTTTGTAGTGTACTCTAGTATAGAAATGGATAGAGTAGATGTTTGTGGTAACATAATTTCCTTTTCAAACTTTAAAGCTTTGATGGTGCTTCACATATTATAATTAATATAATATAATTGTTTGTGATAAAACTGAAAAGATATCTTTTAAACATCTACTATACGTTTTCCTCAGTTATAGAAAAACCTCTGGAAGGCACCACCAAAAAAGAAAATTATGTTACCAGCTTTTTTCACTTTTTCTTACGTAGTTTGAGCAGAAATATCGAATACTGTAGGCAGATTTCTCGTAAGTATAAAATTTTTTATTTTATGCGGCTTTAAACGTATTAAATTCGGGGTGAATTTGTCCTCATCTTATTTTACACCGTTTTGAGTGCGTCGGTGAAGTCCGAGCGGGTGTTTTGAGCACTAGGCATCGAAATTCGTCGATTTAGGTAATAAAAAGACCAATTAAATCTTTTATAAAAAATTGAAAATTAATCAATGTTAATTCATTAAATCTTTTTGACCCTAAAAATTGGAAATGGCAAGATTTTTTCACTTTTTCTTATGTAATTTGAGCAGAAAATTCGAATGCCGTAGTCTGAAAATCTTCGGTATTATTGGGAATTTACATTAACTAAACGCCACCATACGTTTAAAATATTAACTACGTTCGGCGGTAGCCCAGTATAGCCTTGCATAAGTTTCTTATGGTAGATATGTGTGTTTCTTAGTTAATTTTGTGATATTACATAAAATCGTGTATTAAAACACATAAATAAACATGAACATGTGTATGTTTCCAATGCGAAACAAATAATGTTATACCGCCAAGCGAAACCATTTTGCCGAAATGGTGGCGCCCTCATCGGTAGGGTAAAATCCCAATAATACAAGTTAGGCTACGTTTATGTTGGAGCTGTGATAACTGATGAAGCGAAGAAATTGCTTCGCTCTAATCGCTGTTCTACGAATTAACATTGACTTGAGCGCTGCTTCAACATAAACGGTTCTATAAGAATCAATGCATTACAAATCACTGCAATCATCACTGCTTGCAGCTCCAACATAAACGTACCCTTATACATAATTTATGAATTAGTAAATATGTATCTATATTTATTTAACGTATCGGATAGTCGACGATTATTGACAATTTCAATCTTTTTTCTACAATAAATTTTACAATAATTATTATAATTACAATAAATCAAAATTTTCAACAATTTGCAGGTTCTTGGTGAAAAGATTTTTTTTAAATCATTTTTATGGTTATTTTCGTACATTACTTTGGATTTTGTCAAGATAAATTCGCAAGTAATCAAAATAAATTACGGGTTGTCCAATTCTGTCCCAGTTTACCAATTATTTTTTGAATGAATAATGTCTTCTCTCGTGCTTTCACATATACAACATCAGCAGACAAAGTTAAATGTTTCACAATTTCAGTCAATTTATGAGGTGTAAACCCACTTTCCCATTGCTGTTCCTCCAATGAAACCGATATGCAGTGACGGCGCCAGCATGGGCAATAGCACACAAAATTTATAAATAAACTCAAAAAAATACATTATTGAAATAAGCACCTAAAAAATTTGGTTGGGCACTTGCCCACCCCTGGCGCTATCCAAAATAGTAACTCGAAGCTGTTCATCAGCCTTTGAAGATTGCACTGCGTTTATATCGCTATTACTTCTTATCAATACCAATTCTTGTTCTGCATTCAATATGACTTTATTATAATCCTCACAAAAACCCAAAAGCATCTTTAATGGTATGCAAACATTAAAATGTCATTTATTTATATTAATTCAATCCACATTAAATTTTCTTTAAATTGTATGACAATTTTTTTTGAATATTTAACCAAGTTCTATTTTTTTTTAAATTACCTAACTATCCTAACTTATTGTCTACAATAATTCTTTATAAATTATCTTATCTTTGTGATATTTCAATTCTTCCGCCTCATTTAATTGAATACATACTGGTTAATCGTCGCTTTAAAAATAATGGAATCCTTGATAATGTGCTGGTACAAGTATTTCGACAACCTACAAAAAAAATTAAACTAAATTAATAACAAATATTTAAATTTTGTTATGTCGTCAACAACAATAAAATGCAAAGGTTCCTTCTCTTTTTGAAGTAGTGATTTACTTTGATAAATTAAGAGAGGGATATTGGGCCTTGTGGACTCGAAATAAAACAAAAGATGTTACCTCATTAACGTTTCGAAGAACTGTTATGTTCATCTTCAGGATTTAGGGTGCGTTTATGTTGGAGCACCACACAAGTCAATGTTAATTCATAGAACAGCTCCAACATAATTTTACCCTTAGTGACGTCGATACCTTTTTGCAAAAGTATCGTAAGTGATATTTTTCCTAAAAACAGATTTCGCAGCTATAGTAAGAATTACACGTTTATACACATTTTGTAAATCATAATTATATTTTTTTTAAGTTTGTGAAGGGTAAACTCAATTTTATTTTATAGTAAGCAACAAATTAATGTTAACAAATAACTCAAATAAAACGTCTCCTGTAAAATTTACTATATGTTACTTACGATACTGTCAAAAAGGTATCGACGTGTTGTTAAGCTGCCTGGAAATTCAAGATGTTGATGGTGGTGAGCACCAGGAGCTGAACAATATGTTACTAAGTTCTGAAGATTGCTACGAATCTAATTTCGTGGGGGGGGGGGGGGTTGATGTAGCTCAGAATACCAAAACTGGTGTAACGGGGGTTGAAACATAATTATAAGGCAAGTGTTGGTTAACGATAAATATATTAAGCAAAGTTCCTAATATGAAAAACAATACAAAAAGATCAATTATAACAGATAACTTACCCTAAATATATTACAAAATCGAATTAACCGGAAGACTGCTGTCTTAATGACTGTATACCTATTTTATGGTATTCCTCCCCCTTAATCTTAAAAATTATAATATTAATTCTAATTGGTTATAATTACTTATTGTTAAAATGATATTATTGGTTATAGATTGTGCTTGATCAGCAGGGTCAAGTTTTGCTTTATCATTGATCACACCGGATATTAAATGTTATTTTGTATATTAACTATATTATTTATTGTACTGTGTGATCAATATTTACGTGACTAGATGAAGACACAAAGTTCTTCAAAACCTTGATGAAGTGACATCTTTTGTTTTATTTTAAGTCCACAAGGCCCAATATCCTTTCTCTTTTATTCTAAAAAATAGTACGAGTGAGACTCATACGTTGTCAGCTCAAGAAGTCTACGCCCTCACAGTACGACTAACTTGGACAGTATATCAAGCAGTAATCAAAAACATTGATTTTTTCATGATTTAACTGTATAAGTAGAATCTATCAAAATAAATTTATTGACAAAATTAATTTTATCGATAGAAACTTAACAATTGATATTCTTTCCTGAAATGCAGAAAAATTAAACCATTTTCCAGCTTGGATAGAAAGTTCGACTGATGTACGTATACACTTGAGATAAAAAAAAAAGATTTAATTAAGTAGGTACCTACCCTTCAAGTTGCTATATCAAATTAATAACTAAAATAGCAAATTTTCAGGCATCCAATTCGTGAGGCTTTCCATGTGTCACCTTAAAATAAGAAAAAATAATTATTTTTTGAATAAACAATTAGTCGAGTTATTTACTAATTCTATTTTTAAAGTTCAAATATACTAAGTTATTCCACAAAAATTGTATTCAATATAATCAATTTAAGATAATGGAAACTTAAAATTTAATATCCTTTCTTGAAATGCAGAAAAAATTAACCATTTTTCAGCTTGGATGGAAAGGTCATAAAAAATAGATTACATTTTTCATTATTTAATCAAATGAACTATGCTTCCAATTATACACAAACGAGGGATTCGTAAAATCTACTAGAACTTACCAAGTTCACTTTACAACAAAACCAATCTAATCAGCTCCCCATAACTTGGTAATCATGGCACTTTCATCTGTTGATAATGAATCGCAGGATAGATCTAGTTCATAACCTCAATTTACCACATGTATATTTGAAAAATTTTCGTACCATGTTGCTGAAGATTTTCAACAAAATGATAATTGCCTTATACGATTTAATCTGTAATTTAAGAAACATTTTAATAAATCAGTTAGGAGTGAAAAATTACATTTTATCATCAAAAGACTATGGTTAAAATATTTATCAAAAAATAATTAAATTGTAGTTAATTTAAGTGTAGATAGAAAACAAACGAAACCATAATCAAAAATTCAGTTTACCTAAAAAATACACATCGTCGATTTTACACTTCCTTCGTTGTTGAAGAAACCATAGATAAGAGAGATCATGAAGAGAGATGGTATAGATAGGCAATTCTCCGTTCTTTTTCAAACCCTATTAGGGCGCCAAAAGTGGCTCGAGTACGTACTAAACTTTAAAGCGGGAAATAGCGCATATTCAAATTTTTCCTCGGTTCAAATTTGTTATTTAATTTTTAAAAAAAGTTTATCGTTTTTTTACATTTGAAAAAAGTTGAATGTCGTGGGCGATTATACATTATATAATACGTACACATACATAATATAATCAGGGGTGGCCAACTTCATTATACAGGGTGACCGTTTGAAAACGAAATTTTTTTTCAAAAAATGCAAATACACGTCAATTTTATTATCGAGGGGGACAACTTTTGCGATCAATGTCACCCCCGTATTGTTTCATCCCTTAGCGCTGTGAAGACAACCCCTGAAATGTTAATAGGGATGATATGGCAAGTGACACCTCATTTGAAAGGTCTTGCTTCCCTGAATTCAGTGCAATAATTTTTTTGAAGTTTTATTAATTATTTAACAAAAAAATTGAAGATGCAAAAATTCGAAATAAATACGATATTTCAAGATATTTAAGAATAAAAAAGTGAAAAACGCTTGGACAGGTTGATTTTAATTTCAAGGGGGCTACATTTACTGCTATTCATAAACATTGACAGTTCAACCCTTTACCTTAAATTTTTTAAAAATGTAAAAAAAAAATTAAAATTTTTTTAACGATTGTTCAAATTGTTGAACATCTAATTTGATTAAACTGATCTTTTTTACAGACCCATCTTTTCATTCAAAATTCGAAGAGTGATTTGCTCTTTACCTTAAGAGTTGAACTGTCAATGTTTATCTCTATTAACATTTCTGAAGTTGTCTTCACAGCGCGAGGGGATGAAACAATACGGGAGTGACATTGGTCGCAAAAGTTATCCCCCTATTCCCGTCCCGTCTGTTTTGTTTTCAAACGGCCACCCTGTATACGATCGACTATGTTTCTTAAAATTTTTTCGCGATCTACTTATTAAAATTTTAACACAATATAATATTAATATTATATTGACCATTGCCATAAAAATAATACTCGAATAGTATTTATTAATAATAACTAAATTAGTATCCATGGAAGTTACTTTTTCCAATAATTTAATGTATATTATATAATAATTCTAACACTACTGTGAAAAACAAAATGTATTGTTGAACCAGTATTAAAATATTAAAAAAAATGTATTTATTAAGGTAAAAGTAGACAAAAAAGAAAAATACAAATTTTCTTAGCTTATTACGAGAAATGAAAAGGAAACCATAGATCCAATTTTTGTACACCAGATTTCTTTTCAGGACATTTTCTTGGATTTCTCTAGATTTCCTTGGGTTATCTTTTGGATTGTCTCACGATTTCTTTTCGAAAAATTTGAAAAAGCAAGATTATATGTAATCTCTAAGATATCCTTGGATTTCCTTAGATTTCCTAGATTGCCTAAGATTTTCTTAGATTTTCTCAAATTTCCATTTACTTGTACATCAAATTTCCTTGGGTTTTCCTTTGGATTGTTCACGATTTCCTTTCAAAAAAATTGAAAAAGCAAGATTATTTGTAATTTCTAAGATATCAATGGATTTCCTTAGATATCTAAGATTGCCTAAGATTTCTTTAAATTTCCCTTCACTTATACATCAAATTTTACCAGCGGTTTCGTCGTCGGCTTTTTATGAATCACGACTATAGTATCGGCGGCTATAATCGACTAAAAATTGCTTCGCGATCGACCTATTGGCCACCCCTGTAATATATAGTTTAAAAATATTTCAACCCAAAATATTCATAGATCTAAGTTGTATAAGTCTTCAAACATTAAAAATCGTTTTTCTTAGTAACTACGTTTTGTGACATTCATCCTTTAACCCCGCACCCTTCATTTAATTTTTTATTAGAGGAAGAGAGTTAATAAAGATAAACAATGGTTCAACGAAGGGAGCAACATGGAGCGCTACCAAGTAACTGGAAGCAGTTTCGTGCAACGAGTTGGAGCGGTAGGTAGCAGCGGGGGGCGGAACATGTCTTTGCTCCCTCCGTAATTGGTACTGAAATCGGTTGGTACATGGAAATTCTCAGCTTTGAAGATGACCCTAACGTCATCATAAATGCAGGGTTGCCAACTTAGGGGTTTCCCCCTAAATTTAGGGAATAAAAAAGTGGGATGGGATATTTTAGGGGGATTTTTAGAAATTTTTTGATTTAGAATATTTATTTATTTTTGTTTGTTAAAAATATTGGTATAAAAAAAAATATTAAAGAGTATTACAGTGTTATTTATTAAGTAGGGGAGAGGCTTGTAATTTGACTACCCCTAGCATTTTTGCTCCATAACTCATCTTCAAATTAATATTTGTCGATATATAATGATACCATTAGAAAGAGAACTTCATTAGCTAAATTTTTGCTGAAGACACTTATTAGATTACTCAAAAAACAAAAAAGTTATAACCATTCTCCCGTATAGGCTAAAAATTGGCTCATTTTATTTTTGGCATGTAAGTTGACCACCCCCTAAAAAGTTAATGAAAAGTCAAAAAACTTAACTGAAATCGACTGATGTACAAAAGTAATGATCTTTTATTGAGTTTTAAGTAAAAAAGTGAAGAAAAAAGAATAAAAAACATCAAAAGTGAATGAATTGTGATAATTACAATTGATGCTGTTTCACGCTTCTGGAGTTTAGCAGCTAATTCCTTCTTCGCTTTTGCAACTTTTCATAGTATATACACCTTGGGACTAAGGTTCTTTTCATCCCGTGTGCGATTTTTGCACTCGGCTAACACCTCGTGCAAAAATATTCCCACGCGGGACGAAAAGCAGCACCTTAGTCCCATGGTGTATAATATACTATTTTTTTCACATAATGTTTGTCGGAGCTAGTGCGACGCGTCTATTCACTTCTAAACCACATAAAAATTGAAGGCTATATCAAAGAGCACGATAACAGTTGAAATGGCGGTATTCCCATTGATAGTTTTTTCTAAACTACCGGGTGGTCATCTTACATGCATGGTCAACTTACAAGCCTCTCCCCTAGATATTATTACTTGAATATTTATTTAATGATATTCATTTATTTAATAATATTTGTTTATTTATTTAATTATTTTTTTAATAATATTTTTTTAGGGGGTTTTCCAAGTAATTGTGGGGGTTTATGATTTGAGCTTTAGGGAGATAAATTTTTGAGAGTTGGCAACCCTGCATAAATAAACCACTAGGTGCGAGAATTCAAATCAAATACTATCGATTTACTTTATACCTAGATCTACTATAGTATTTGCTCAAATTGAGTTGCCAAAAAATAGGCTAAATAAATAATGATAAAAAGAAAGGAACATTGCAGAAAATGTAGTTTTTTGTTTATTTATAAATTTTTATTTTCCCCTTACTTATAATATGTACTATAAAGTATTGAAATCCACCCAAAAATCAAAATTTTAGTATTAAAATGTTTCTTATCATGTCCTGATAAGTTTTTGAGGAATTTCAGTTGGATGTTCGTCTGTATGAATGTCAGTGTGTGATTAGGATATGAAAGAAAGTAGTATCAATTGCACAGGTTAAACCACCCAACCGAATGTCCATGACTCATGAAATTTGGCATAAATGTGCATCATAGTTAAACTTAGAGGCCAGTTGAAAATTCGTTGAAAATTGCGGAAAAGATAAAGATGTTTACATAGCCAATTTTTTTTAAATAGATAAATTATGAATTTAGCATTTTATCTAAAATATTTGCTAGAAGATCATTTCTTTTTACTTCTGCTTCTATTTAATTTCTTTTTGCTTCAATTTCGTTCCTTGCTTTGTCATTTATATTTTGAGCAATTAAAGATTCTTCCAAACTGTCCATTCATTTTTGAGTATTTACAATAGACTGAACCCAAAGAGAGTCCTGCTTTCTTTTTCTTCTTTTTGTGACGTAAATTTCGTCATCTAATAAACCACCAAGGGATTCCTCATCATCTTGGAGGATTTCAGGTGCTGTTGCAATTGGCGGCAACATGGCTGATTGATCAACGCTTTTGTCCGATTGTAGAATTTCTTCCATTTTTTTGTAATACTTCCAGCTAACTGTTTCTCGGGCAGACTTTCACCATTTTCTATTAGATTCATCTTTGCTTACCAAATAATGATATTTAACCATTTCGGTTAAAATTTCTTTCCACGTCATTCCTACTTTCATTTTCTTTGTTCTGGATGTCTCCACACGTGATCTTTATAAAGGATGTCCCCGGATATGCATTTTAAAGCATTTTTTTTAAATTTCCACTTTCACAAAATATTGATTGTTAAATAACGGTTAAATGTTAAATGAGGAGTATAAACGCTTATACACAATCCCTATTGATCTTCTTAAATGATAAATGTTGAGTATAAATCGACCATAAGTACTACAGTCAAACCTCTCTAACTCGAATCTCAAGGGACCACCAAAAAAGTTTGCATTAGAGAAACTTCGAATTGTGGAGATAAAATTACACGTAAATATCTGACAAACCTATATATTTTTTCAAAAAAATTCAATTGATAGAATAATATTCGAGTTAGAGCAGTTTGATTTAGAGAAGTTTTACTGTAGTTGTATTTACAAAAGGAATATTTAATTATGTGAAATAAAATACTAAAGTCCATTTCAGACGGTGCCATTCGAGGCTAATGGCCTAATGCTAATTTGCATTAAAAGCTTTTATTTTTTATCGTGGTTTGTAAAGAGTATGACTTACATAGTGGGGCGGGGGATCACAAAATGTGACTAAAGAGCAGTTGTACAAAGCTCAAGTAAAAGTGTAAAAGTTAAACCAGAGTCAGTTCACTGTGCATCGACTCCAAGTTATCAAAGCCAGAGTTAACTCTGGGAATTCTATGGGTTAATTCTAATCCGAGAATAATTTTCTGTTATACAACTGGTCCTAAGTGTGACCAAGACCACAGTGGTGGCTTGATGTGATCACTAGTTGAGTTATGAGCAGAAATTCTGGGTTCAAATCCTGGACTCGGCAGAATTTCTTAGCTCAGCCCTCTGGTGAACATCAAACTGTGGATCGAAATACTAATAACTTTCCTTAACATCTTAATGGAAAACGGGGTACAATAAGCCTAGAGCTTCAGTACAAAGTGGGCATTGAACCACTACCCGTGCAGCTAATTTGGAAAAAGTGTGACCAGGAGGTGGGTTAGCCAAATGTTACGTTCGCGTATAAATCCCATTTTAGATTTATTTTTAATCTGACTTTAAAGAAATAAAATCTGAAGTTTTTGCGGGGGGGGGGGGGTTAGTGAATTAACAAAGTAGAGAAGTGAGGTCAAGAAGTCTGAAAATACTGCTGACGTCCTTTATGAACGATTCCAAAGGTATTTGTAAATATAAAACATAAATAACTTTATGGATAGTGTAGGTTTAAGTTCTACAGGGTTGCCAACAGGAAACGGACATTTTTAAAATTCGCAGTTCAAAAATTACTATTTGGTGAGCCACTGTAACCGTTAATTCCGTACCTTACATAAACACGATCAACAATCTTCTTGAATCGGAACTTCGAACACGATGAATCAACGAAGAAAACGTATGGTTTCAGCAAGGCTGGGCAGAGTTTCCATGGCTGCAGTTCAAGCGTTGTTCTCCGATAGGGTCATTTTTATCTGTAGGTTTATCTTCAAGCACATGTGTATGAAGGAAAGCCAATCACACTGGAAGAACTGAAGGCCATAATAATAAACCAACTCAACGAAGAAACTGAGGAGAAACACTGGGAAGGTTTGAAGCAAATTTTCGAAAACATTATTTGTCATTATTTGTGTATACAGTAGAACCCCTCCATAACGAGTACCGGTTATAACGAAAATCTGCTTATAATGAGTAACTAGGCTGGTCCCTTGAGCTCTCGTTATAGAGGGGTTCTACTGTATTATATTGTCTAAACTCTATAGTCTATGTCTATATTATCAATAAATAATTTTTAAATTAAAAATCAATGGCGTCGGTACTGTTTATCCATTTCCAGTTGACAACCTTGTATTTTAGTAACACCGGCGTTAAAAGAGAAATTGAGTCTCGAGTGTTATTCTGCGATAACTTTTGTCGATTTTTGTGTCGGAGGGTTTTCTACCGATTTAAAATGACGTCGTGTAGCTACGATCAATGCCTACAGAAACGATTATGTTATAATTAGAAATTTCTGTTGCTTAACTTGTCAAGAAATGTAAAAAGATGATTTATAAATAAATTTATTACTTATTTTGTAGTTACACAAATAAAATATTATATTAAATGAAATACCTATTTATCTCTGTCAATTTGTCGTCCGTGGGTAAGTATATGTTGATGGAGGCTATGTTCTTGCGCACATTTGAATTCACAAACTTCACATGCAAATTGTGTCCTTTTTGCATGAACAATTAGATGAGTGTTTAAATCTCCTCGTCGTACACATTTATATTCACAAATATTACAAGCAAACGGCTTATCTCCCGTATGAACACTTGCATGTCTCTTCAAATCTTCTTTTCGTAAACATCTATATTCGCAAATTTTACAGAAAAAAGATTTCTCGCCCGCATGAATTCTTAAATGTCTAATCAAATGTCCATTTCGGGAAAATTTAGAATCACAAATTTTACATCTGAACGGTTTTTCGCCTGTGTGAGAAACGACATGCCTCGTCAAACTTCCTTTATGTGAACATTTATAGCCGCAAATTTCACAGGTGAACGGTTTCTCGCCGGTATGGATTCTCAAATGAACCACCAAATCTCCTTTTTGTGAAAATCGAATTTTACAAACTCCACATTCAAAAGGTTTTTCGCCGGTATGAGTTCTTAAATGCAATTTCAAACTTCCTTTATGTGAAGACTTGTACTCGCAAAGGTCACATGCAAATGGCTTCTCTCCCGAATGTGTCTTTACGTGCATAGTTAAAGTTCCTTTACGAGAACACTTATAATCACAAATTTTACATGAAAATTCCTTTCCTTCAGTGTGAGTGCTTAAATGAATCTTCAAAGTTTCTTTTCTTAAAAATCTGTCGTTGCAAATTCTACACACAAATGGTTTTATATCGGTGTGTATCCTTAAGTGACATTGTAACCTACTTTTGTTAATAAATTTATTATCACAAATTCCACAAGTCAACGATTTATTAATTTCATGGCTTACTAAATGTTTTTGTAAAATAGCTTTTCTGCTAAATTTCAAATCGCACTGATCGCAGTTGAACTTCTTCAACTGTTGTTGGTTAGGTTTTTCTGGTTTACAGACTCCAATTGTTTCTTCTTTGACATTGATTAGATGATGTAAGTCTTCTAGTTTGTAATTGTAGTTTTCTAATTTTATGTGTTCGTTCGAACAAGCAACTTCTAAAAAATGTTATTGGTAAGTTAATGTTAAATTTATCTCGATAAAATTTAATCAACCTGTCAATTCTGATTGCTCATCATCAATCCATTCAGTCTTGATTATCACTTCAGCATAATTTGGTGGTTGAACTACTTCCAAATTTGCACTTGTATTTTCCATATTGAAACAAATTATACAGCAAAAATTAAAATTACGAAGACAAAGTTTAAATTTGCATCCTATTATTATTAGTTGATGTCCGAACAAATTTTAACTGTCAGCATTAAGTTTGATTTTTGCGTTTTTGTTTCAATGTAGTAAATAAACATCAAGTAACGCACGGGAGTCATCTCCTAAATCTACAGTATGGTTACGTGACGTGCGATGGCGCTACTATTTCTTGGTTGTTTCATTGCACCAATGCTGTAAATCAAAATTTCACTTATATTGGAAAATACTCACATTTAAATATTGACACCAATTTTGCACAAAGTGGGAAGCCAATTCGCCCGTTGTAAAAAAAACCTGGCAAAAATTAGACCGATTTATTTAATTCTATGATTTCCACCTGGCAACACTGCGCAGATCTGGGTCATCGGTGTATCGCTTGTTGTGATCGTCTTTAGTGTAATTAGGTAGTTTTTAATGTAATTAATCAATGTCCCCAATCATAGTAAGTGACGAAAACTGCGGAGAATGTAATCATTTGATTAAATCAACAAGCACTAATTTAAGAATTATTTTTAGGTTATGTTACATTTTGCCGATTGAATTGATATTGTACTGCTAAGTTCATCAACAATATAATTTGTGTATTAATAATTAGTAAGTTCAAGATGAATGACAGTTTCGTTATATATTATTGAACTTTGATATTAATCCAAAGGAAGAATTGATATTAATCAATCAATTTACCATTCAATATGGATTTTAAAATAGAAATTAAGGAGGAAACGGTTGATGCTGACTTGGAATTGTTGCATCACTCGATTGACATTAAAGAAGAAGTGGATAACAAAAAGTTACTATGGCAACAAGTGGCTTCCGTGAACGAAGAAAATCAAATTGTAGAAAAATATTTAAAAAGTCATTGGAGAAAGAAACTGTTTGAATGTCCTACTTGCAGCAAAAAATTTGTTAAAGAAATAAGTTTAAAGTTGCATTTGAACATCCATACCGGCACTCAACCTTTTGCGTGTGAAATTTGCTACCGTAAGTTTACACAAAAAGGAAGTTTACAAGTACACATGAATCTTCATACCCGCGAAAAGATGTTTGAGTGTGCAGTATGTGGTCATAAATTTGCACAAAAAGGAGGTCTGGAATCTCACTTAAGACGAACGCATTCGAGGAAGGAGCAAATTGACTGTCGTAGTGAAAACCCACCCCTTTATTATAGAAAATCATACTTGAGAGATGGGCAAAATACTGTTAAAAAGTCATTTGTGTGTAAAACTTGTAATAAAAAGTTTTCACAAAAAGGAAATTTGAAAACTCACATGAATATTCATACCCGAGAAAAAGTTTATGTCTGCGAAATCTGTGATCATGAATGCGCACAAAAAGGAACTTTGAAGCAACATTCAAAAATCCACACTGGCGAGAAACCATTTGAATGTTATTTTTGCGACTATAAATCCGCGCAAAAATTAGGTTTGCAGCGACATTTACAAATGCACACCGGCGAAAAACCATTTTCATGTGAAATTTGTGAATATCGTTGTGCCGGAAAAAAAACCTTAAAAGCTCATTTAAAAGGTCATACTGCTGAAAAATCATTTGCATGTAAATATTGTGATTACGAAGCCTCACAAATAGAAGATGTGAAAAAACATGGAATGCTACTTCATGCCGACAAGAAGCGATTTTCCTGCAAAAGGTGCGATTATAAAACTGCACAATCGTGGATATTGAAAAAACATTTAAGAAATCACGATGAGATGCTCAAAGAATTTAGGTGTAACATTTGCTCCTACAAAGCTACATCGCAGCAAGCTTTAAAATCTCATTTAAAAGTACACACGAAGGAGAAACGATTTTGCTGTGCAATTTGTGGTGCTAAATTTTCAAAAAAATCTGGGGTGAGGTTGCATTTAAGAATTCATACCGGCGAGAAACCATTTGAGTGTAAAACTTGTGATTTTAAATGTGCAGATAAACGAAACCTGATTACACATTTAAGAATACACAGCGGAGAGAAACCTTTTTCGTGTGAAAATTGTGATTACAAAACAGCACAGCAACAAAATTTGAAAAAACACGTCCTCCGTATGCATTTACGCCATAAGCCGTTCCAATGTGAAACTTGTCATCACAGATTTTCAGATAGAGGCGATTTTATACAACATTTAAAAATCCATACCGGCATAAAGCAGTTTGTATGTACAATTTGTGATAAAAGGTTCTTGAGAAGAAATTATTTGGCAAGGCATTACAGGAAATGGCATATAGAAGATAATCGGGAATGAAAAATTGTTTGGATCGGGTTTGGAATGGTGGTCAATTGGGCAAGTGCTTTAATTTCTTGTAACTCAAATGTGGAACTACCTATGCTTGGTAAGTATTATCAGTTGTTTGCTGCGGTGCACTTCTCTTATTCATTTTCGTAAATTTTCCAAAACATTTGGCTGCTTTTGTTCGACTTAACATTTATACGATTGACCATGTGACATACACACATTTGTTCGACATGGAATTTTATGATATACATTTTTTTGACTGTATTTTATAATATAACTTGATAATAAAGTAATATAATGTTAATGTTATTCATAATAAATAATTTAATTTTATGACTGTTTATTTTTATTTCATTTTAGACAAATTTATTTTCCACTCGGCCATTGCCGCTTTGAAATATATTGGATTGAAGTTGATAAAATACAAACTTTCAATTCTCAACGAACAGCTTGAAAAGTCTACTTTTCCAATGAATTAAGAATTAAGGCAATTATATATTAAGGTTTTTGTGCGTTTTTATACCGGGTGTTCATTTTAAAACTTCCAGGAATTGATATCTCATAAACCAAAAGTCAGATGAAGAAATATTTCGGACAAAAGTTGTATGATAGCGAGGGGGAAAGAATACGGTATAATTTTTTTTCAATTTAATGACCTTTTCAAGGTCATTTAAAGGTCAACCTTGTTTTTTTAAATGGCACCTTATATGTTTTTTAGCAGATTCATATTTCGCATTATAAATTAAACAACTTTTGTTGGAAATTTTTTTTTATCCGACATTAAGCTCTTTGAGTAAGATGCGTTGAAACAAGATAAAAACATCAACAACATTGTTAATCAAAATTTAATACTTACAAGTTTTAGAAGGCTATTTATTAGTATAAACAGTGGAAAAAATGTTTGTAAACGAGTGCTTTCATAACAAGTTTTCAAAATGTTCCCCATTTACAGCTAAACGATGATACAGCCTTTGTTGAAACTCGATTCTACTTTTTCAAAAGTTTTTTTCGAAATATTTTTGCAAGCCACTGTGATTCGAAATTTTAACTCTTTAATATTAGCTGGTATTGATAAAAATAATAAATAAAAAAAAAATAATAAAAAAAAATAAAAGTTTTTATTTTGTTTCAGTTCATTTTACTCGAAAATTCTACGTCGAATAAAAAATTTTTTTAAACAAAAGTTGTTTATTTATTCATGCAAAATATGAATTGGCTAAAAAAATATGAATTGCCATTTAAAAAAATAAAGATGACCTTCAAATGACCTTGAAAATATCAATAAATTAAAAAAACAATTATGCCATATTCTTTCCCCCTCGCTATCATACAGCTTTTGTCCGAAACATTTTTTCATCTGACTTTTGGTTTTTGAGATATTAATTGCTGGAAGTTTTAAAATGAACACCTGGTATAGATTTTGGTGTCCCGAATAACCTGTAAAGGTGTTCCAAAATGGTTTTACGCAATTTTCTCGGTTCCTACCGATTTTACGAGCACAATACCTTTATTCGAAAAGAAAGATGCAATAATTCAACACAAAAAAGGTTCTATAAAGGTTTCCTTTCCGAGCAATAGTTTTCACGATAAACTCTGGTGAAAGAATGCTTCAAAAATTTTTTCTCAGGCTAAAATGAAAAATATAAGGAACGTATTGTATTGTATATTAGCATTACAGGCCTAGTAGACCCATGGCTTTATTTGTCACCACGTTCCATTCTTTGCTGTCACAGGCGTATTCCCTCCAATTTTCTAACCCAATCTCATTGAGGTCTTCCTGCACTTCATTTTTCCAACGGTTCCTTGGTCTACCTCTTCGTTTTGTGCCTCCGAACTCAATATTCCATATGTCCTTTGGCGTTCTGTCGTCGTTCATCCTTGCCAGGTGTCCCAACCATCGCAACCTCTGTGCCTTCACACATCCAACTATACTCTGTTGTCCATATAACTCTGCTAGCTCCTGTTTGACCTTATTCATTATTCCTCAATATCTTCCTTTCCCACACTTCTAGCATTGCTTGCTCAAGCTTTATCAACGTCCACACTTCCGCTCCATACATAACCGATCGTCTCGGCGCCAAGTAAATAATAAAATGTTTGTTAAATCGTTATTCTTATAACGATTCCACATACAGGGTCGTTTGCATAATGTAACAGTTCTCTTATCAGGTCCGTAACAAGGGTATCTCTTATTTATTCTAGCATATTTTATAAGTGATTGTAGGTCAGTTAGCCCTACGACAGTTGGCGCCGACAACTAGCCCTGGCGATAATTAGCCTTCGGGACCTGTATCAAAAAAATGCCCAAATCAACTTCAGAACTAGCCATCTAGCCCATCTACCCAAGCACTATACCCTTCCTCCAAAATCGAAAATTTTGTATTGCTAATGATTTACGTCCTAAACGTATACGTCCTCGGCGTATTTGAAAAGCAAATCTGGCTTCGCCAGTGGATATGGCTGTAAATGGGATTCTTGAAGTCCGCGTTGTGTCAAGTACTGTTTAATGAGGTCGAGATTAACTCACTTAGGAGAAGGGGGGCTAGCAGAAACATCTAACATGTAGATTTCTTTTTAGCAGAACCTCTTAATTAAAAAAATATCAATTAATTAATAATAATTAATATAAAAAATATTAATTATAAAAATAATGTATCGTTTTCTAACCTAAGCTTGATCGGCGCCGAGTTGTCTTGGCGCCGAGTTGGCTGGCGCCGAGTTGTCCTGGCGCCGAGTTAGCAGCGCCGAGTCGGTCGGCGCCGAGTTGTCCCATCCCGTCTTTTTCTTACTCTTTCCTTCGATTTTTACAGAACGTTATACTTGTTCGAAATCCATGTTTTATTCTTTTTATTCCCTGGTAGAAGTTTCTTATTTCTCTGTTATTATACTTTTCTTCTATCTCGTCGAGTTTCTTTAGTTGGTGTTCTTTTTTCTTTTCTCTTATTATCTTTTCGCACTGTCTTCTCTGCTTTTCGTAATTTTTTTTTGTTGCTTCCGTTTGATTAGCCAGGAACACTTGCCTTGCTTTTTCCCTTTTGTTTACTTCATGTACACACTGGTCATCATACCACTCCTTTTCTTTCTTTTTAGTTATCACATACTGCATACTTGTTGCTTCAATTATAATTTTTTCTATTGTTACTAGCATATGCTCTACATTTTGTTGTATTTCTGTCTTTTCCATTACTTCACGATACTTTTCTCTTTGATTTTCAGTTTTGAGCTGAATTTGCATTTTACTTTTTATCTTGTTTACGTTTTTTCCTGGATTCGTTCTATTTGGTACAATTGTTGACATTTTCACACCTACCATAAAATGGTCTGAATCCAAATCTGCTCCTCTATATGATTTAACATCTTTAATGATATTTTCGCTTCTACTTTCAATCACGATATGGTCTATCTGATTTTCAGTAGTACCATCTGGACTCACCCACGTTGCTTTATAAATATTTTTATGTTCGTAGTGTGTACTCTTAGTTTTCATGTCTTTTCCCATTGCAAAGTCAATACTGAGTCTTCCATTTTCATTACTCTCATTATGTAGACTAAACTTACCAATGGTAGGCCTATAATAATCCTCTTCTCTTCCAACTTTCGCATTCCAGTCGCCTACAAATATTTCAGTGTCGTATTTTGGTATTTTCTCGTGTTCTCTATCCAACAATTCATAAAATTGTTCCTTAACTTCTATATCTTTTTCTTCAGTTGGTGCGTGAACATTAATAATACTTATTTTCCTATTACGTCCTTTTATTCTCAGTACACACATTCTATCTGTTATTGGTTTAAAACTAATTACCATATCTTTCCGCGTTTCGCTCACCATAAAGCCAGTTCCCATCCCTCTGTCCTTACCACCACTCTTAAAAAAGGTGTAATTTTCTATGTTCATTATATCATTTTCTCTTTGTTTTGTCTCTTGTAATGCCAAAATATCTACTTTGTACTTTTTAAAGACTTTTATTAACTGTTTCAATGCTCCCGCTACAAAAGTTCCCCTAACATTCCAAGTTGCAAGAAACATTACATCATTAATCTCCCCCCTTCCATTATTATAACCGTTTGCTTTATCTTTCTCATGCCTGGTCGTCTTAAGTTTCCTCCTGTTGTTACCCCTATTCAGTTTTTTGCTCTTTCGGGCTTTTTCTCGTTTTCCTGCAGCTCATCTAGCTCATAATTCCAATAATATTGTTTATCGTCAACAGTTAATTTCATATATCCACTTCGTACTTTTTTTCCTTTTTTTCTCTCGTCTTTCGCAATTTTCCTTCCTCTTGCATAGTGAAATCATCGTTTATAAAGATTCGGGTTCCCTTCAGTTTATTTTTATTCTTCATAGTTTTAATTTTGTCTTTAACATTTTCCATTTCTACTACGCACTTATTCCGGCCTACTCTATACGCCTTTCGAATATTCGTCTCCAAGTTTTTTCCTTATCTCTCTTCAGCCATTTCTGTCCACTCCTGAACAAAGCCTCTTTCTCTAGGAGAAAGGTTTTAGCATTTAGACCCCACGGTTGCTAAATCCGGATTTGGGTATGCCCGTAACCCTGTTTTTTTAATAGTTGATGGCGGCAATCATCAACTCAGGGGGACCGTCGGCTTTACGTGCCCTCCGAAGCACGGAGAATTTTTCGCGACGGGCACAGGAAATAAATAATAAAGTGTAAAAAATGCGAAGAAAAAAAATTTCAAAGTTATTTATTTCGAAAATAAAAAATAATCGCGCCCACCTCCGTCCGTCCCGATCGTTTTCGCGACGTTCCGACACCCAACCCGTCGACACCTGTACCCGGGCAATTATTAGGAAATAAATTAAAAACGCGATATTTCGAAAAATAATAAAATTTTCCCGAACGAAATTTCGTCCACGCGTTCCCTCGCCTTCTGTGATCGCCACACAAAAATTCGCGCTGTTCTCGGCCAAACAGCACCGGGTTGTATCGGCAAAAATCAAAGATTTGAAAATTGCACCGAGTGACTCATAATAGAATCCGGATGGACCTATGTTAACAATGTAAATTGCAGGTTTTGAAAACAGTTTTTGTCATATAAAAATCACTTTTTGCAATGAATAAACTATAGATAGAAAATATTATCTAATTGAAAAGAAAAGTCTAATAAGAATTACTGTAAAAGGGATTTAATATGACAAAAAATGTTGTTTACATAAAGAGTTTCCAGATTTCATTATAAGTAACTGTACTGTACATAGTAAAATAAAACTTTATTTTTGTTATTGGTTTCGACCTTAGTCTTCGTCAGCACATTCCTACAAATTAATCAAATACAAGTTAAAAACGCAAATCAGTTTGTGGCCTTCATAACATCATAACTACCGTTAATTTTTCATTAAAAATAATCTTACACTACAAACAAACATTAGTAATACATAAATTATAAATTCCAATTAATATTTATTAATATTTAACTCAATCAGAATATCTAAATACGAATTACTATAAATTGCATATCTAACAACTTCGAGGATGCTGCTATCAAATCCTACTTATGAAACATAACAGATTAATAAATTGGTTTTTAAGTTATAATGTAGAACCTTATTAATTTATAATATGGTATGTGCTGACAAAGATGGAAGTCAAAATTCAGAAACAAAATTTACTATACTAATGCAGCCATCTTCGTAGCAAAAGACCCGATTTCCCCACCTTGCTTTATACTACCTCAAACAATATTGACAAATTTTATAAAATCAAAATTTACAAAATAAATATCGAAATGGAAATGGAAGGTTTTGAAACGTGACAATGTGAGTGGATATCCAATTCTGCTATATGGTGTACATTATTATGGTTTTTCCAGGGTTTTTTCTCAACAAGTCGTTAAACGCTACCCTCAATGCTGCTTTAAAAAGCTAGTATAAACTGCAACATGTAAGGGTTAAATAGAAAATTATTTTAATTTTTATGCCCTTCTTGTATTTTTAATTATGCAATAATCGCACCTACCACACATGACGCATGGAAAGCTTCCAGTTTATCAGTGTTTCCGATTTTTTAAAACTAAGCTTAAGGTGTCGTTTCATAAAAAATTTGTTTTATAAAAATACTGTATATTCTAGCTATGAGAGAAATACAGTGAAACCCGATTGATTGATGACTACATATTTTAGAATCCTGCTCAAGGGCAAGGGATGACGTGAATCTTAGAACTTCCAACATAGGTATGTAACTTTCAGTTAAAATTTCATTTTGTAAAGCTTTCCATTCCAAAGATTTCAATTGGACATACAAATTTTGTATTTTATATTTAAATAGGAGACTGATAGCATTCATATAAAAATATTTAAAACATTTTTGCACTAATCACTTTATGCTTATTATTTTGAATAAAAATTGTTATGAATAATTTCATCTAAATTTCGATATACCTAATAATAATTTAAAATTTAAAAAATCACTATTCGCTTTTCCACGCCTACTAAAATTCAAAACATTCTCATCTCCAAAACTCGGTCTCGATTTTTGTTTATTTCGTTAAAAATTGTTTTTAAGGAATGGCCTATTTGACGTTGAGATTGAGCCGAATCTCACCCAATCTCACGTGGGGAAGAGGGGATCTGGAAAATATCACGTAATTTTGATTTTAAAAATTTATTTTAGAAAAATAAATAAAAATAATTAAGCAAATTATATTTTTTTTAATAAATCCAACGCAATCAAGCACAGTATTTACACTAAAAATACGAATTTTTAAAGGGGGGGTCGATCCAAATCTCACGACATCTCGCCAAGAGGGAGGGGGAGTCTAAAAATCATTAAAATCACCTCACGTAATTAATGGACGCCCCCTTAGCTGGTTAGTTGATTGATTATTTTGAATTTAGACCTATATTTTGCATATTTTGGTATTGGGATTTTACCCTACCGATGAGGGCGCCACCGTTTCGGCAAAATGGCTTCGCTTGGCGGTATAACATTATTTGTTTTGCATTGGAAAAATACACATGTTCATGTTTATTTATGTGTTTTAATACACGATTTTATGTAATATCATAAAATTAACTAAGAAACACACGTATCTACCATAAGAAACTTATGCAAGGGTATACTGGGCTACCGCCGAACGTAATTAATATTTTAAACGTATGGTGGCGTTTAGTTAATGTAAATTCCCAATACTCGTATCTATGTACATATATCAATTTATTTTAATTTTAAATTGTACAAGCAAAGTTGCAAGCTGTGAAAAACTATGAAAAAAATATAATATACTATACTATACTATGGTAACAGTAGGCCATCGTTAAGTTGGGTATGATTGCAAAACTAGGTGTTTTTTTGTATATGTATATATTCTCGTAAATTACAATTCGTTACCTAGAAGGTGACGCACACGAATAGATTAACGATATTTTATTCACTTTGAGTCCAGCCTAGACACCACTTTCCCTCGAATGTAGCCTGGAGTATAAGCTATCTTGCGGGTGTTCATATTTACGTGAATGGCAACGCTTATAGCTCAATCGACAAAGGATGTTTTAAAATAACAAGGTAAAATAATTAAAGATAATAATAACATTTTCCTGTTTAGATGTAAAACATATAAAAACTCTCCCGTATGCGCTTAACCGATTTATTTTTCAGTAAGTGCCTGGAGAGATTTCATTATTTATTTTTCAATAATGACAGCCAAGGGTATTTAATATTTCAAATAATTTAAATTTTTAAATATTTAAAACAAAAAATTTATATTTTTTAGAATTGAACGAGTACGATGGTACTACAGATAAAAACACCAAAAGTGAAACCGTATATAAGGTGTACAAAAGAAGATGGTTGATTTTAGTGATATATGTATTTTATTCAATCACGAATCTTATCCAGTACATAGAATTCTCAATAATCGCAGATGTAATGATCGATTATTACCAGGTTCCTTATGAAGCTGTAGATTGGAGTGCAATGATTGCTACTCTTACGTATTTGGTGGTTAGTGTTCCTGGAACTTACATGATTGAAAAAATCGTAAGTAATCACATTTCTTTCGTTCAATTAATAACTTTTATGCAGATTATGTACATATACATAATTTAAGTAATGAGTTGAACACACTAACTTATGCAACACTCGGAAAGAATCTCGATACGAAAAACATGAAAATCAAAATGTTTCAGGATACTAATTTTAAGCAGGATATATACATTGTAACTGTAAAAGAAGCTTTTTTAGATTAGAAAAGGGGAGACTAGACTGTATTGTGCGTTGTGATAGAACTCACCCTCTCACCCCGTTTCCCCCAACTTGAAAAACTTAAATTGTACCTTTATTTTGCCACCTAATTGCCACCTTAAAGATTTCTTAAAATACTGCGTATTTACGCAAAAATATTAACTTGCAATTTTTTTATATTCATTTTTTGCATCAAAAATAACTTACTATCTTTTACCGCAAGAAAAATTCAAGTCATGAAATTCCCTATCGAGAAATTGCTCAAAAACTGTATTAGGAAACCGGAGAAAACATTAAATAAGATTAATGATTTGCAAAATTCTAATTTTTTTAGTTTGCAAGAAATAAATTTAAGAAAATTTCATAGACTTTAAGCTTTTTTGCGTAACAAGATAGCATTTTAAAAGACTTGAATTTTAAGTGACAAGGGGAGTCTTAGAGCAACCCAGAGTACGCAGTCTAGTCTCTCCTTTCCTATTTAAAAAAGCTTCTTTTATGGTTTTTCGATATTTGTGTCTTCACGAGAAATGTATGGTGAATCGTATTCAAATATACACCCTGTACTATACATAGTTGCACATAAACATGTGAGATAGAGATGTCAGGTGCTTCTACGATACCAAAATACCGATATATTTATCTTTACGTCCTCGTGTCACACAACTTATAATAACATACTTATTTAATTTTATTCGATTTAATTAAAAAATAGTCATCCTGTTTATTAAGTTTAATAATTTTTATGTAATTAAAAATAAATGACAAAAATCGTGACGTATACAAATTAGGCTATTAGATTGAGAGGAGCTATATGGACAAAACGGTACACGACATTTGGGCGACGGTCAATTGGACACTGGTTTTTGAAGCGACAACTTATTAGGCGACGGTACAAATTGGGCAACGGGAAATTTGATAAATTTTTTTAATTAAAAAATTAATGTAACAAATTACAATTAGTCCAGTCATTACGTCGGAAAAACGGGGTAGATAAGCATGATAATAAACTTAACGAGCAAAATTTTTGATATTACGTGGGGGTTGCTTAGAAAAGCTTAACTTCGAATTGTCGACCGAAATTTCTTTCTGGATTTTCCGCCATCTTGAAAAAAGGGTTAAATTCAGTTTTTTCATAACTCGGTTTTCCGTTGAGATACGAAAATTTTTATGCAATACTTTTTTTGTTGCTATTTTCACGATCTACAATTAAGACCCATTACATTTTCCACCTATCGTCCATCGTTATCGAGATATCGATCGAAAAAACCATAAATTTGGGGAATAAAATTTGTTTTTTGCCCTTTTCTTTTTTCTTGTGAAATATATCGAAAATATGTCTAGCATCAAACTTGTAGAGCGTGTTCAGACCACGGTACATAATATAGTAAGGTAATCCGACGAGCAACGTTTATGTGAAACAATTTCGTCCACAAGGATAGAGCACAAGGCAGTGGCGTATTTAGAAAATGATTTTGAGGGGGGGGGGCAGATTAAAGATTTTTCAGAATCTCGTTAATCCATTCATGATCGTCAGTAGTAGCTAATCCTAATACATAAAATTCCAGCACTCTAGTTGGCCGATTTTTTTACCAACCAAACAATATATTAAACTAATATTAGGACTACAAATATTTATCCAATATTAATCCAAACCGGAAAATTTGAATTTTTAAGCAAAAATGAAGGAAGTTTAACCTTCGGCTAGAAAAAATTAAAACTTGGAAAGCATATTTATTTAATTACCTTACTGATCACGGAGTTTAGCACCAACTTTCTGTGTTACTGTGAAGGTTAATTATAAAAATAATATAAAAATATAAAGTCAAAATTGTAAACCGCCGGGTCTGGGGGGTGCGGAACACCCTCCAGTACATATCGCAGGATTTCCACTCTATCAGAATACTCGGAGAAGATAGGGCATTTATAATTTTACAAATTTCGTCAGGAAAAACCTGGAAATTTGAATTTTTAAGCAAAAATTAGGGACATTTAAACTTTGGCTAGAGAATATTAAAGCTTAGAAAAACATTTATTTAAGTGTCTTACTGCTCAGAGTTAACTGTCAAATTTGTGAACCGGGTGGTCTGGAGGTGAACACCCTCCTGTACATATAATAAAATTCCCACTCTTCTAGAATACCTACAGAAGACAGAATAATTATACAAATTTCGTCGGAAAAAGCTGGAACAAAAAAGAAAATTAGAATTTAAGAAACTTATTTATTCTGAAATTATAAAAAAAAATTTTAATTGAAAATATAGAAAAACGGGAATCGCCCAGTAGCGGAAAAAAAAATTAAATATTATACAACTAAAAAACAGATCCACCGTCTAGCTACCCGTCCGCGGACGGGCATTCCAGATAGTAAATAAATAAATAAACAAATAAATAAAAATAATTTAAAGTTATTTAAATTTTAAAACTTCGTGGTAATCATTATTTTTATCAGGGGGGGCTTTAGGGGTACAATCTGAGTCATTTGGGGGGGGGGGCACCTGCCTCTTTGCCCCCCTCTAAATACGCCACTGGCACAAGGTACCATATAAACAAGCGTATAGACAGAGAGCTGACTATTGCGATGTTTGACGTAGTAAAACAATCTAAAATGTGCTCGTATTATTATGCATCTCTCTCGTTGTACATTATGGTTTCATTTCTAATGAACGTAAAGAGTGCAGCGCTGGATTACCTTACTATATTATGTACCGTGGTTCAGCACTACAAATTCGTTTTTTTAATTTTTATTTTAGACAAAAATTACGACTTCTAGCGCGCTCCAAAGTTCATAAGTCTGTGCCCAGTTTCGATTTAGCCGCTTGCACGGTTGTATCTACACGTCAAAATGGATGAAACGGTTGTTTAGGGAATTATTGCAATACGAAATAAATTAATAAACAAGCCAAATTATGGATCAAACACATAAGATTTATTGAACAAATAATTTTTAAGCAGTAAAAAATAATAACCAAAAGCGGTCATTTTCTTTTTATTTTTCGTCGTTAGACGGTAGACTCTTCGAGTCTGGAAGACTCTTGATATGAACTGAAGGAAATGATGGTGTGACGGTTGAAATATCATCATCATTAGAGCTCGAATTTTATGCTTTGCATTTGGTGCATATTTGAGCAAATAATACATATTTGTGAGCATATTGGTGTTTTTTGAAGAATTTTAATAGAAAAAATTATAAATTATTATTAAATTTGCCAATTATTATATTTAATTATTTTAATTTAAATTAAGCAATTATTTTATTTAATTTTAAGCAATTTAATTTTTATAATTTTTTAAATAAATAAAAAAAACAATTTTAAAATAAAATATTAAATTTCTTAAAATTAAAAAAAAACAATTGCTTAAATTAGCAAAATTTAATAATAAAAATATTGTTTTTCCTATTAAAATTTTTTAAAAATCACCAAAAGTGGCCCAAATATGCACAAATATGCATTATTTGCTCAAATATGCACCAAATGTTGAAAATATGCAAATTTTTTATAATATTCGTCCAGATTTCGGTCTAGGATATTTCGCCGTGGCCATTTCGCCGTGGCCGTTTCGCCGTCACCCATTTCGCCATTTTTACTTTAATCTATAACTCAAAAGTTATAAAAAAGACTATAACATTGTGACTGCAAAAATTAATATTTTCGGGGTTATTGGAAAATTATAAATAACCACACCGAAGCAACCCATCGAAGGCTACAAACTAAATTAGGCGTTGACGGTCTTCGATCAGCTGAAAAAGCCGGGACATTTATTACGAACAGCTTGTAGCTGGAGTAGAACCTCCTAAAAAATTTAAAAAATACAGGAACGCGCATGATAGAACATTGCGTATAGTTAAACGTTTTGACGAATACGATGACTTAGCGGAATACCTCCGTGGTATTGCTCACAATTACCAAATGGGGCAATAAGTACTTCTTTCACTAGGTTATATTTTCTATTTTTTTTTTATTTAACTTGTATCCTTATTAATTTTTTATATAATTTAATAAAACTATAATTGTAACTTTTGATTTATATTTTTTAATTAACGACGGCGAAATGGGCAACGGCGACGGCGAAATGGCTACGGCGAAACGTCGCATTCCGCCAGATTTATTATTAAAATTATTAAATTTTATAAATCTAGGTTATTGAAAATTTGAAAAAAAAAAAATTGAAAAATTCGAAGATTAGATATTTTTTAGTTTGCATATCAATACATATTTTAACTATTTTTTCAATTTTAGTGCATATTTTAAGGAAATTCGGGGCATATATTTATATGCGCATATTTTCAAGTAAGTACTTTGGTGTATTTAAATCCGAGCTCTAATCATTATCGTGGTCGTCGTTGAGTAGAATGTCGACTCTGGCAATGTTGTTGCATGCTTGTCCACTGCAATGCAAACAAATAACGGAGCAACTGATTCCGGCTTTCCTGTACCCACAAGCAGCCTCACACTTTCCTTTACATTTGCACGATATGAGTTTCAAATGCTCAGGTGGAGCGGGTTCGGCTGTGGTGCAAATTGGTTCGAGCCCGTAATTTTGACCGTGGATGAACTTCTCCAGTCAGGACCGTCAAAACGACGAAAAATATTTTAAAAAATGACCGCCTTTGGTTATTTTTTACTGCTTAAAAATTATTTGTTCAATAAATCTTATGTGTTTGATTCATAATTTGGTTGGTTTATTAATTTATTTCGTATTGCAATAATTACCTAAACAACCGTTTCATCCGTTTTGACGTGTACCTAGTCGGGACATAAATTCTGTTACCTGTAAAGAACCGTTAGATTTTACAGCTTAAGATTACAGAGGGTGGAAAACAATTACATATTTAGAAAGCCCTTTCTTTTGGCAACTTGTACAGACTATAGTTAAAATTTTTGAGTTCAACCAGCAACATGGATTGGGGTGTGAAAGAAAGTCGGATAGCAGTTATTGCGTTACATAAATGTGGTGTATCAAATAGTGAAATTTTTAAATTGTTAAAGCCGTTAAAAATTTCAAAAATGTTTGTAAGTCGTGCTATAAAACGGTTTACCGATACAAATTCAATAGCTGACAGAAAAAGAAATGGACGTCCTCGTACCATAAGAACTCCACGAGTGATTAAAGCAGTGCGTGAAAGAATACGACGAAATCCTCTGCGAAAACAAAAAATTATTGCTATGGAGATGCAAATTTCAAAAAAAAGCGTGTCTCGCGTATTGAGGCAGGACCTAAAACTTGGGGCTTTTCGTAGAGCAACAGGACAAACGTTAACAACAGCTTTAAAAAAAATTAGGCACCAGAGATCGAAAACCCTATTAAGGAGGCACGGTAATAATAATTTAAAAAATATTTTGTTTACCGATGAAAAAATTTTTACCGTCGAAGAAAAATTTAATAAGCAAAACGATCGTGTTTATGCTCACAGCTCTAAAGAAGCGGCAAAAAAAATTCCGAGGGTTCAAAGAGGCCATTATCCAGCATCTGTGATGGTTTGGTGGGGTGTATCCTACGAAGGGGTTACTCAACTTCACTTTTGTGAAAAAGGCGTTAAAACATCGGCACCAATTTACCAAGAAAAGTTAGAAGACGTGGTAAAGCCTCTTAACGACTCTCTCTTTCAAGGAAACCATTGGGTTTTCCAACAGGACTCTGCACCAGCACACAAAGCTAAGACAACCCAAAGGTGGCTAGCAGAAAATTTACCTGCGTTTATTGCAGCAGAACAATGGCCTTCTGGAAGTCCTGATCTGAATCCTTTGGATTATAAATTGTGGTTAGTTCTTGAAAACATGGCTTGTAGTAAGCCTCATAAAAATATCGAGCTTCTGAAGCGGGATTTGGTGAAAGCAGCAGCATCGATACCGTTACAAGTCGTCCGTGCCGCAATTGATGATTGGCCACGGCGTTTAAAGGCTTGTGTAAAGGCTAAAGGAGGACATTTTGAGTAAATATATTAAAAATGTATTCTTTATATATTAATAATTAAATTATTAGCTCTTGAAAATAATATAGTTATAATTATCAATATTGAGCTATTGGAAACGAAATAAAACACAAGTTTAAAACGAGCTTTCGAAAAATGACATTTTCTTTTTCAAGTTTAATATGAATGTTGTTTTGTTTATGAATGTGTTTTATTTCGTTTCCAATAGCTCAATATTGATAATTATAACTATATTCTTTATATATTAAGTAATAAAGCAGTATATATCATAATTGAATTTATTATTTTGAAACATTAAAAATTTAATTAATACTGTGTAACAGAACTTATGTCCCGACTAGGTAGATACAACCGTGCGAGCGGCTAAATCGAAACTGGGCACAGACTTACGGACTTTCGAGCGCGCTAGAAGTCGTAATTTTTGTCTAAAATAAAAAATAAAAAACGAATTTGTGGGTCTGAACACGCTCTACAAGTTTGATGCTAGACATTTTTTCAATATCTTTACAACAAAATAGCAAAAAATAAATTTTATTGCCCAAATTTATGGTTTTTTCGATCGATATCTCAATAACGATGGACGATAGGTGGAAAATGTAAAGGATCTTAATTGTAGATCGTGAAAATAGCAACAAAAAAAGTATTGTATAAAAATTTTCGTATCTCAACGGAGAACCGAGTTATTATGACAACAAAATTTCGGTCGACAATTCGAAGTTAAGCTTTTCTAGGCACCCCCCACGTAATATCAAAAATTTAGCTCGTTAAGTTCATATTAGTACAGGCGTTTTAAACTTTTGCTGCTAAATACGTGCCCTCCGAAAATTTTTTTTTATTGTGTTTATTTGGAGGTCTTGAAAGGTCTTGGTAGTTACGCCACGATACACCTGGAGGAATTCGTGAAAATTGCGTCGGAAGGTCGCGGAAACGACAGATTCTGGATTAACTCAGTTTTTATGGCCCAAATGAGAACAACACCTATTATAAAAGTTGTACGTCTGTAAATTCTCTACCTTAATGCGATTTTTACGAATTCCTCCAGGTGTATCGTGGCGTAACTACCAAGTGTTATTCAAGACGTCTAAATAAACATAATAAAAAAATTTTTTTAATTAATTTTATAGCTGAAACGCCTGGACTAGATGCTTTTCCAAATGTATATGACTGGACTAAATTACATGCGGTGGATAACCGAAGAGAAAGTAAAAGAAACGTAACCCATGGACGTCCATACGTGGGGCCTGGGATAAAATGTAACTGGTTCTGCCCATAAATTTGGTAGAAGTTAATATAATTATTTTATTAAATATATTAAGTTGCGCAATTTCAGTGACTCCAGCCCCCCCCCTCCTTAATAACTAATATTAAACCAAGAATATAATTTCCAACGTATCTGTTATTGGTTCATTCAGTTAATTGCCCGGGAGCTGTCAGTCAATCCTTTTCCTTACTAACCGAATACTACCTCTTAGCGTTAATAGTTAAACGGGCTAACTACTAGATGTAAACTTTACTTTAAATTCCATTTTACCAGTGGATATAATATTTATTATAGTTTATCTTTAAAGTTAGACACTAGTACACCTACTGGTAGGTCAGTGAGGTTCGCCAGTTGGTCTATGTATTTGTTGGGTGACCGTCCCCTCCTTTTGCCATCAACGTTTCCTTGTATGACTTACTTCTTCATTTCATCACGTCTGATGAATTGTTGGGAGTAGCCTCTTTGTAGCTTCTATCATCTTTGGACAATTTTTTACTTCTATATTTTTGTCAGTTTTGTCAGCGCTGACTTTGCCATTACGATTGTCCTTTTAATTTCCACCTCGGAACCCCTCATTTCCAGATAGCTCAGTTTTTTCAACTTTTGGACCATTTTTATTAAAAATAAGTTACACATTAAAATGGCAAAGTTGTAGAGGATTAAATTACCTATAACTTTTGTAGAAACAAGTTTTTCGTACGACGAATGAATCACGGCCGGGAACACGCTCAACACAGAGGCATTGCGGAACCGATTCAACTCATTTCCACACCACCAAAGATTCGTATCTAAGGTGATTCAGTGATGTTCCTGATTTTTTCCCACTGTAGAGGGCTATGAAAATTTGTTTCCCGGAGCTCTGAATTGTCTGTTGATTCGATTTTTTATCTTTGAAAAGTATTTGCGCATGCCTGCAAATCTTCGCAAAAAAAGAAAATTCAAAAGCTTCACAAGCTTTTCTTTTCCGATGTTGAAAAGGAAGGAGGTTGTATTGCAACCAGTAAAGGCATGTAAGAGTAAAATATGATCTGAGACCTGTGCTCTAGACTTGAGACTTTGAGACGAGTAGAAAAAAAAATGAAACATAGTTTATTAAAATCAAAACTTGGTCTTACGGGTTCCTCTGATGATGTCGATAGTGAAGGTTTCGAAGTAGTTGCGTTTCGACGACGAGCAGCTAAAATCAATTTCTCTTTCATGTAATTATGCTAGCAAGCTGAATGTAATCCTTTCAGTTTCTCTTCGTGATCTTTCCCACCTCTGTCGATACTCACTGATAACAGCTTTTTCATGCCCCTTTCCTTAACAGTGGAAAATTCCACTGGGGGGGGGGGGATTATCCGGGACTTTGGTGTAAACTTTTGTAGGTGTGAGAGTGTTTTTCGTGTGCTTGTCGAATTTGAGTAAGTTCTTTTACTTTTTGTAATGAACTTCATAGGGAGACACCTAATTTCGACGATATTCTTTTACTAGTTTGATCTGTTGTTTTGTGCTGACTGAGAATCTCGTATTTGATTCCGAATTGTCGTATATTACTTTAAATAATTTGCAACGGCAAATTATTTTATATGGAACCAACCTATTGCGAGTTATCTATCGATAGCTTTATCTTCGCTCGCAAATTTTCCAACGTTAAATATTTAATTTTATAATTAAATTTATTAACTTATTTTGGTTCAACAATTAGCGTATGCTGCTTGTTCTTAGTTATGTTTCTCCGAAGGATAATAATTGAGACGAGTAACTGCGACTTTTTAGTGTTTGGTTGCAACTGCCGCTTGGCAGCACACTTATTGCAGACATTATTTTTTCGTTTCATTGTTACCTTTGTTCCGAAACTTATGACTCTCACTTTCCACACCATCTACAGGGCATCTACAGTAAAAAAAAAAGTTGGATGATCGTTTTCCCAGCGTGTAGTGGAAAATTCTGGAGGCCCCATGAGGGGAAGAGGAATTATGTTTTTTCCGGCCTGGCTTATTGTTGGTGCTATCAGTGTAGGATTTGGAATTTGGTTGTTAATGAACCAAAGTTTCACCTTGGGTGGATTTATGTGCTGCACTGATGGGCACAATTTGTTAGTGGGGTTGGGGATTGGGAATTCGGTTGATCCCCGAAGGGGTGAAGGAATTTTTTATTACAATTTAATCATTTAAATCTGAAATCTTTTCCCGTGTTTTTAGGCGCTAGGAAGCCTTTTACTGTTTTATTTATCCATCTGCAAACTAACTTGCCCAGTTTCATTTCTGTAGTATAATATACCTATAAACTAATAATTTTTATTATGATTATTCTAGGGAATTCGTAAAAGTGTAATTATTGGAATAATAGGCACTGCAGTGGGATCGTGGATTAAAGTCGGCTCGGTACATCCAGATAGATTTTGGTTAATACTTTTAGGCCAAGGAATTGTATCATCTTTTCAAATTTGCATTTTTCCTTTGCTTCCTAAACTTGCCGCTACATGGTTTGGTTACAACCAAATATCTACTGCCGTCGGATTGGGTTGCACTGGAATTCAAGTAAGAATAAGTTTCTATAAATCTTAAGTAAATTATACAATTCAACAACAGCTTTGCCTGATTGCTAAGTAACCAAAGTTCTGATGTTATTTATTTATACTAATGAGCTTTTAAGTTCTTATTTATAATGGAGTTAAAATGTAGTTACAAGTTATCAAAAATTACGATTTTAGATTGGAAGTGCATTATCTTTCATAATTCCACCATTGATAGTGTGGAAAGGAGAAAGGGAAGATGTCGAAAGAAGACTTTACATAATGAACATTTTGTATGCATCAATGGTCACTGTTGTATTACCGTTCGCCATTCTATGTAAGTATACAGCTTAACAACAAAACCACAAAAATACAAAATTTTACTTCTGATTTTTAGTTTTCACATTAAATAATAAGGTGGAACTCGGACGACCGCAGTTCTTAGGCTTTTATAAACCCGTCTTGTTTAACTATAAAAAAATTGGGATTTAATATTTTGTCAATGAGTTTTAAATCGATTTTGGCTGCTACTAAACGCGGAAAACTTTTATAATTTGATAAAAGTACTAAAGTAGATTATCCTATCATATAGTTACTATAGACGGTGACCAGTTAGTTTAACAACAGCAGTTTCATTGTTTTTTTTAATCTGATTATCTTAAGATACTATTTAATCACTAGAAAAGGTGAAACAGTTTCTTAGCACATTCAATAGACAATAACAATTACATTAAGTTTGCACGTAATTTATGGGGAGGAGCTTGACAGAAAAGGATTAATCTAGGCTGCCTTGTATTTTGACAAATTCAAACGCCATGCAAAAAGTATATGCATCTACTTACAATGAAAAACTGTAATTAAGGACGGTTAGTAGGGTTGTCTTGACTTTATGAGCATCCAATCGCAATTGAATATAAAGCAAGCAGGTGGATATCACGCAGTGATCATTGTTTACATCGCTGAATGTGCTAAATGACTAGCGGTTTATGACATTTTTTCGCCGTCGCTATTATGCCGTCGGAAATTTATTATTTAATTTTTTAAAGTCAACCTAAGATTCTGTACGAGGTGAGAAGCAAACTTAACAAATTTAAATTTAACGGGTTAATTAAACAACAAAATTCGAATTATTTTTATTGATGCACTCGGAATAAATTCACTCGTGCTGTACAATCAAGAATTTAAATTTCTTTTAAAGCTTAAACCACCTGTTTTATTCCTTACATTTGATATTTTTCTAATAAAAAATTTGAATTTTACTTTAATAGTAAATGTTAATATTAATTTCGCAGATAAAATATTTACCTGTTTTACATAATATCTAGAAAAAGATTGATAAAAATTTAAATATTCTGCTTTAATTTTAAGATTAACATTTTAAAATTTACCTCGAAAAAGTCTGTTTCATCTTCCTCCATTCTAACACATGGTATTGTGCCCCCCAAAGTCAGTTTTATTAATCTTAGTAGTTTAGTTGGTATTTTCATTTCTTTCAATGCCTTGTATAATTCTTTCCTATTCACTCTGTCGAAAGCCTGTTGAAAGTCCACAAACAGCGGTTCTAGGACATTTCGCTACGGGACTATTTGCCCCTAGGACATTTTGCTACCACTTCTACTTTCTTACTAAACTTACATAACTCATTCATTTTACGGTGGATCCCTGATTTTCTGTGGTTGCGCTTAACTCATTAAAAACATGACTGAAGCCAATCCACCTTGACTGGGTACCCCGCAATATTCCATAAAGTAACTATTTAAATTTAGTTACAGCGTAGGAATGATAACGAAATGTCCTAGTAACTAAATGTCCAGTAGCGAAATGTCCGGTCACCGCTTCGATCTTGCTACTCGCTCCCCCCCGCAGTATTTTACGAACTCCACATTTCATTTTTCCCTCTCTGGTGGTTTTCTATTTTTATTCTACTGATAACCCCAGCTATTTCTTCGTTCGACGCTTGACGGCAATATCATTTCTTATTCGTCACTCAAGTGACGAACTTGCTTCGTCTTGCAAGCCTTTTTCTTCTGGATCTCTGCTCAGTAATTTTTGGAAGTGTCCCATCCATATTTGTTTTATTTTCTCCTTGCTGACTTCCATTTTTCCCGTTTCATTCTTCATGTCCCTTAGCGTGATTCTGTTACTCGGTTTTTGCTTCTTTATTAATAGGTAAAATAATTTAGCATTGTTAAATCTGCTACTTGTTTCTATTTCCTGCATTATATGTACATATCTGCATTCTTTCACAGTCTTCTATAATTTTCCTGCTCCTCCCTTGCTCAGTTCTTAGCCATTCAAACCTACTTTCTGTTTTATCCCTGCTGCACTCCATGTATTCTCGTCAAACATTACTTTGTTATTTTTGAGTTTGCTGAAATCAAATATTTCTTTTGCGCTTATATACAGGGTCGATATATACAGGCTTAATTCTTCATCCACATTACTGTTTTTCATCTTTTCTTTTATTTCTTACGTATTTCTTTATTATATTAAGTTTTTCTGTTGCCATTTTTCTATTATTGCTTTCTTTTTTAAGATATCTTGTCTTCTCTAGTTTTACCTTCGCCACAACCAAATAATGATCTGAATCTGCGTTGGGCCCTCTAAGGTCTATTTGGTTTCCCTCTTGCGTGCTTCCTCCCGGCCACACCCATGTTATTTTATGTTTAAATTTAGTACTGCAGATCACTGTTTCTGTTGCTTCAGCCATGTTGCATAATCTTTCTCCATTATGGCTTGTTTCGTGAATTGTATCTATTGCTGCAAACTGACCTGAAATAATGTTGCTTGTCTATCTTGGCATTAAAGTCACCTAACCTCATCAGCATAGCTTGTCTTGGTATAGTTTAGCAGCTATCTTCTATCGGTGTGTATATGCATTTATAATTGACATTCTTGTTCTGACCTACAATCTAAACAGGATATTACTTTGAAAGTTAACACCTTTTCTTCTAAAGTTTTTGCAACTATAAAACCCGTTCCGTTTCTTCCTTGTACGTTTTCCCCAGCAATATCATAATATGAAATAATATATTATATTATAAGTGCTGTTATATTGTATAAGCTGGGATGTAATCTATACCTTTTTATGAATTTTTGATTGAAATATATTCTATGTAAGAAACAATTGTTGGTTTTAGTTCGGCGCTAAATATATTACAACACAATAGTAAATATAACAGTCAAAAAAGCTTTAAAAGAGATCTAAATTCAACCTTGAATTTTATTGTTTAATTTTAATAAATATATTGTACTGTACCTAACTTGAAAAAGATAATCCAGATGCTTATTTCGACATTAAAAAATTAAATACTAAATTTCCGGCGGCACAATGAGTCCAGGGCAAACGGTCATCGGCGATTGCTTAGTGGCTATGGCCAAATGTCCCATTCTCTCAAATTAGATCTCGTCGACTAAAGGCTCATACACAATTAGTCTGTAACAGTAACGAGAACAGTAAAAAGTTAAAATACATGTATTCAGGTGGCTCCATTCACAATTAGAGAGATTAGACATTAGAGAGATACAACATGGCCGCTTAAGTCGCGCTTTAGTTGCTCCGTGTAAGTTGAAAATATTTCGCATGTTTATTTGCATAGCATCGTGATCTGCACTAAAAAGTATTGGTTGGGCATCGAGGCTGTGCTGTGAGTGTTGGTGCATCTATTGATTTACTGCTTCTCTGTTTGTTTTAATTTCAATTCGCCAGATATAACATATAGCTGTCACTTTTCGTTAAAGTTCTGCGCCGTTGAGACAATGGGTAAAACACGCAGCGCGGCTGATGCTGAAAATAACTCGGAAGTCATCAGTATCTGTGAGAAGGTGTGCGAAAAGGTTCTTTCCGTTTTTACAAAGAGGATTGAGGATAGATTCGACTCCTTGGAGAATTCCATCGCCGATATAAAAAAACTGCTTCCGAAAATCAGAAGCGAATTGATGTCCTCGAAGAAAGGCTGGACACTATGGAGCAATATAGCAGACGGAACAGTTTGTGTTTGTATGGAGTTCCTGATCAAGTAAACGAAGACATAAACGAATTGGTACTCGGAATAATTAAATCGAAACTGAAACTGGATATCACATTGGACGACATAGACAGATTACATCGTGTAGGCAAAATGAACCAGAAGCCTCGGACAATACTGATTAAATTCGTAAATTATCAAAAACGTTCCTTAATGTTTAATAACAAAAGAAACTTGAAGGGTACCACATATGTCATTAGAGAGGATCTTACCCGAAACAGGCTTGAGGCGTATGGACAAGCAGTTAGAAAGTATGGTTTCCGAAATGTTAGCACTTGTGATGGCTTGGTAATTGTGAGGACGGCTCCTGATGATGATGGAAACTCCAGGGTGCTGTTGACTGCTGCGTCTCTAGTGAGTTAAATTAATTTCTGTGATTTAAAATAACTGCAATAATTGCTGTCTTGGATTTGTTTTCGTTTCTACTAAGGGAGCATGTGCTCCAGCATGAATATGACATAGTTGGTATCACGGAGACTTGGCTCAATAGTTCCGACTTAGATGAAATTATTCATATTGATAACTACATTGTTGTCCGTAGGGACCGTGACTCCCGCGGAGGTGGAGTTGCATTTTTTATACATAACTCTTTAAAATTTACGCTTCTGCACTCCTCTCCCCTGATTGAACAAATCTGGATTCAGCTGTCTATTCACAACACAAAATACACATTTGGTTGTATTTACAATCCCAATAGAATGTATCTCGACAATTTTTTCAATGAAATTGAGGTTGCACTCTGTGAGGCTCAAAGTGTCTCCGATGAGATGTATTGCATGGGACACATGAATATAAATATGTTAGAACCTTCTCGCAGTGAAACTATCAGACTCCGCTCTGTTCTTGATGCTCTGAATCTCTGTCAGATAATCAACTCCCCTAAACGTATTGTGGGTAATACATCATCACTCTTAGATTTGCTTATAACTAATAAGACTGCACGAGTACTCGACTCTGGTACTCGGTAATAATATTCTGCTCTATCTTATGTGTTAAACCATCTAGGGCTCCGAAATTTAAGGTTGTCAGAGACTTCAGAAAATCTAATCATGATCATTTCTTGTCTGATTTAAATATGATTCCATTTCACAATATGATTCGGTTACACGATGTTAATGATAAGGTGAATTTCTTTAATGAAAATCTGTTAAATGTAATCAACGTACACGCTCCTACCAGAACCGTTCAAATCATAAAAAAACCAGCTCCTTGGCTAACTGATAATGTACGACTTCTTATGACTCTACGCGATAAGTCCTTCTCTAAATTTAAAAGGACGAAACTTCAACATCACTGGCTCGACTACAAACGGTTGAGAAATCTTACTACCTTATCGATACGAGCAGATAAACGAGCTTATCTTCAATCGACTGTTGAAGGACGTAACTCTAAACAGATGTGGAAAACACTCAAAAGCCTCAGTATCGGTAGATCTTCAGTTAACGAGATTCCGGAATCGTTGGCGGATTGTAATGCCATCAATGAATTTTTCGCATCTACAACTAAATCTGTAGACGACAACGGTCTTATTGATTACTTTAGTAACAATAAAGTGAAACCTAATATGCGCGATTTTCATTTCAATTTGATTGACGAAACCGACGTTAATCAGTTTATTGCCTCTATTAAGACTAATGCTACTGGTGCAGATGGATTGAACGCCTCTCTACTTAAACTATGTAGTCCATTTATCTATCCTTTTATTACACACATTGTCAACTCATGTCTACTTGAAGGAGTGTTTCCTGAGGTATGGAAAAAGGCACTGATTGTCCCTTTGCCCAAGGTTGTGCCCCCTGTGGAGTTATCTCAGTTGAGACCAATAAGTCTATTAAGCGTCATATCTAAGATTGTTGAAAGGACCATGGAAAAACAATTGAGATCTTTCTTAGATAGAAATAATATTTTACCTTGCGTTCAATCGGGATTTCGACCTTTACACAGTTGCACTACGGCTATGCTTAACGTTACTAATGATATAATCCAGGCTACTGATAGGGGTATGATAACGCTGCTGATTTTATTGGATTATAGCAAAGCATTTGATACTGTTAGTCACGGAGTGTTGATTGCTATGTTGAAATATTTTGGTATCTCGGAAGACGCTGCTAGGCTTCTTTCCAGTTTTTTGGTTGGTAGAAGTCAGGAAGTGGTTTTGGGGCGCAGCACCTCCGATACTTTACCGGTATTGGCTGGTGTTCCTCAGGGCCCAATCTTGGCTCCTCTGTTGTACACCGTTTATACATCCAGATTGCCAAACTTTATAAAAAGATGTAATATGCATATGTATGCAGATGACACTCAGGTTTATCTTTCCTTTTACCATGATGATGTCACGGATGCATGTAAAATTATCAATGATGACCTCCACTCACTATACAACGACTCCGGCCAATTTTCATTAGCTCTTAACTCAAGTAAATCTAAAGTCATTCTTTTTGGAAAATATTCAGATGAATTAAAAATATCAGAAAAATTCACATGGGTGGGACAGCTCTTGGGATTTCGGAGTGTGCACGGGATTTAGGTCTTCACATTGATGCCAAATTACGATTTAAAACTCACATTACCACCTGCATTCAGAAGGCGTACATGAACCTAAAATTAATTTATCAACAGCGTTGTATTCTATCTCGCCACTTAAAGAGAACTATTTGTGAATCCTTGGTCCTGTCGCACTTTAATCATTGTGATGTCGTCTATGGCACATGCTTAGATTCTATTGATGTTGGTCGGATCCAGCGGGTACAGAACGGGTGTCTCAGGTTAATTTATGGCTTACGCAAATACGACAGAATTTCGCATACACTTATAAATGTAAAATGGCTCAATATGAGCAATCGACTAAGTTACATTCCCTTCTTCTATTTCATAAAATAATTAAATCAAAAACTCCACCTTATCTTTACAACAAAATTACATTTCGTACGGACGTACATAATTTAAACTTGCGGCGAAAAATCTACTTAATCATTCCACATCACAAATTGACACTTTTCAAGCGTTCCTTTGCGTACAACATCTCCTCATTATATAACAACTGTCCAGATACATTCAAGGATTCATCTTTGGCATTATTCAGAAAGCAAGTTTTTGACAAACTTTTGGCGGAACAGAGTGCATAATCTTTTGTTTTGTTTTTTTTTTACTTTAAAAATTCCTGTGCTTGTTGATGTTACGGTCAGTTCTTGAGAAGCGGGTGTAGGGTTGTCGGTCGCGTTAGTGCCGGTGGAGGCTTGGGGGGGACTTGGATGTGTGCGCGTGCCAGCTTTTGGGTTGAGTGGAAGAGCAGGCGGCTCTCTTTGGGAGCCAATCTGAACTTCGCCCTTTTCATGTGGAGTGACACAACTGGGCGTAAACCATGTACCTCGTGCATAATCTTAATATTTTTTTATTTGTAGTTGTCTCTCTCATATGAAATAAAGACTATATTATTATTATTATTACTATAAGCTGGAACGGGAACAGAAACGATTTGACTTTAACTGCTGTGGTTTTGCGCATGCGCAAACTGTCAGAAGGCGTGTTTTAAAAATGTTAGCCAATCAAATATCCCTACATAGCTATCGTTACTGTTCTGGTTTATTATAAATTAACGATTCATTTCATTCCTGCTCCCGTTCCCGTTTCTGTTCTCGTTACTGTTACAGACCAATTGTGTATGAGCCTTTAGTCACATTCACGCTGTCTGAAGTGCCCTTTACACTATACGATTTATTGTACGAGTTGTCGTAAGTAGATATTTTACCGTTTACATTGTACAAGTTATCGTACGAAAAACCAACTTTAAAAGAAAATAAAACACCATAACCATTCATGTTGAAAAATTCTGAGATTTCTTTAATTATTTATAATTTATTTTTAGTTTTCACTGAAGGCCCGCCAACGCCTCCTTCTAAATCACGAAGTCATGCACTTGAAGAGAAGATAATTAATAATAAAAGCTTGCTTGAGATTTTTAAATCTTTAATTTGCAATAAACAATTCATTTTGTATGCAATCATACAAGGAATACATTTTGGTATTTTATGTCCACTTCAGGTTTTGTCAAACCAAATTATTTTGTTTTATTATCCCGTAAGTTTTCTTAATTTTAAAAGTTTTGTTAGTAACTAAAGGTTGGTTTGTGCAGAACCCAGTCACACATGTCCACATTACTTGACGGCATTCTCCCTGAACCCTAATAATTTATTTTAGTGCCAATTTCAACCATGGAAGTTGTTGTTTTCCTTATACCATATGTTTCTAAAAAAGTGAAACTATAGATCTATGTTAACCATTGAACCTTTTGGCTTTTACAGCAATGCTTATCAGATAATATCAGTTTTCTGCATAAACCAACCTTAAGAAAGCAAGTTTGAGTAAATTAGCATGATTTATATTTCTTTTAGACCGCAACATATGACGTAGGAGTTATAGGACTACTGCAGTGCTTCTTAAGCATGTTAGGCTCGATGGGAATTAGTATTGTCCTAGATAGATACAAAAAATTCAAGTAAATTGAAAGTTCAAGATATTTGACAAAACTACAAAATATATAATAATAAAATTCTCGTCCAAACTTTGATAATATAAAATTAAATATTGGGCTTAGTGGATTAAAGTCAAACTCAATTTTTTCGAAGTCGACGTTTCGAAGACTTTATGTCTTCATCTTCAAGACTAGAAGAGAAGCAACATTACAATAAATAAAAATATTAAAAACGAAATAATTATATCTAGTAAATACGATACAAATCCACAAAAACAGGTATCTCTGAGCATACTGTAGTAAACTCGCACAGTTTTAAAAATGAAGATGTAGAAATTCTTGCAACAGAAATAAATTACCATAAAAGAACTTTTCTGGAGGCGGCCTACATTTCAACCTCAGAAGAAAACGTTAACAAACAAACCGATTTTGGTTATATAAACGCTGGCTACAAAAATATTTTAAATTGTTTCAAAGAAAAAATTTCAAAACCAAGCTAACACCTTCTTTTTTTAATGTTTTTATTTATTGTAATGTTGCTTCTCGTCTAGTCTTGAAGATGAAGACATAAAGTCTTCGAAACGTCGACTTCGTAAAAATTGAATTTGATTTTAGTCCACTAAGCCCAATATTTAATTTTATACTACAAAATATATTTTAGGATCACGTGTTGGTTAGTGTATACCACATTTCTTTTGTCGTTGGCATTTTATATTGGTACAATAGATCTAGGAATTGCATATGTATATGTAACCTCAATTTTATTAGGGTAATACGACGACTTTTATAGTCGCTCACAATATTAGATTGTCTTATTCAGATTAAAAGTGAAACTTCTTTGAGACGCGATTTTTGCTTTCGCGAGGCAAAGTACTTACCTACGATTAGTTTGTGAGCGACTAGTGTATTATAATTTGTAAAAAATTTTATATACAATATGAATTTTTTTAGTATCTGTATGGGCGGAATAATAACATTGGGAATTGAACTGACGGTGGAATTTACCTATCCAGACCCAGAAACTATCTACATGGGTGTTTTTACTAATTGGGTTCAAGCACTATCTATCGGATTTACATTTTTATATGGACACATTTTCAGAACTGTTAGTATTCTTTGGGCAAACTTGACCATGATATTCCTAGTCATCGCTGTAGATGTGTTGTTTATTTTCTTAAAATTTGATTTGCGAAGAAAAGCGGTGCAAGATTCTAAAACTAAGAACGAAAATTCGGCACATGGTTTGTGAACTAATTACTCTCAAGTACCTTTTTGTGTATAATTAATTTATTTTAATTTTTTAGGTTAGTGATATTTCTGTCGAGATATTTCTACAATTCTCAAATACAAATATAAGTAAATAAAAACCCATTTTTTTAAATTATAATGTCATTTATGTTATACAATATAATATATTATAATATAATATTATACCTATGTCATTGACATTCATTTACGTGTTTCGTTACTGCTCTCTAATTTTTTGATATTTAGGCCTGAAAAACACAATCTTGTGTGCAACATTCATGTGATCAAACACTTCCTCAAATCAAAAATTTGCAAGAGCAGCTACAAGAATTTAAAAGAAATATTGTAGTTTTGAGGAGAATTCCCCATAGAATGTAAATGAAATTGCAAAAGGCAAGAAGAAAAAAAAAAACAAATTAGAGAAAATCTTCAAACTTCAAACACCCTTAATCAATCAACTTACTCCAAAAGAACTAGTATGTCCACTTTAACAAAAAGCCTGGAAAACAAAATTGCAGACGGTGTGACGTTCGAGTACCAACACTCGCAGAGTTACAAGCCAAACATCCGAATCCTTCATGTGATCTTGAATTTCCTAATCCACCTTTATTTTCAGATCCTTATCTGACAGCCAAAAACTCTTTCCCACGTGGAACTTCTGGAGGTATAGATGGCCTTCGACAACAACATTTAAAGGAAATGATATCTAAACCTACAGGAGAGACCGATGCAATCCCTGCTTTTTGAAATCACGAGATTGTCCAATTTTACAAAAGAAAATACAAAATATTAAGGACATTACGGCTTTGATTAAATTCTAGATTTTTTTTTAGAGATTTATAATATCAGAAGAAGCGAGCAGTAAAAAGATATCGAATATGGAATGATAAAAGGACGAAAAGCTGTGAAACAACTAAACACAATTTGGTAGTCAGACCAAATCTACATACATACAAAAAGAAGAATCTACAAGTCAATAATATAAACTATATTGACTTATGGGTCAGACACGTGGGAAGTCACAAAGAAATATAAAGAAAAACTGCAGGTAATTGAAATGGATGCATTAAGAAGAAGCTATCGAGTGTCAAAATTAGAACACAAAAATGAGAAGATTAGAGAAAGAATTAATGTACATGAACAATAATAGATTACGCATAGAAATAATAGGTTAAGATGGTAAGAACATCCGAAGATTTGGCAGTGGATTCCACCACAGATTTTTTAGAGCAAGTTAAACCTCCCTTCCCTGACGAGCACCTACTAGGTGTTCACCTAAGAAGTTCGGAAAGTATAAAGAATTTTTACCTTTGAAGTTTTAAGCTAACAATGTTTTCTATTATTTCTAAAATTTCTATTATATTATTTGATTTAACTTGTTATATTTAAGTTTTTAATGTTATTTATTCTCAGTAGTTAAGATTTATATATTTAAATATTTGACGAAAGCGATAACCGTCGCTGAAAGCTCAAATATAATTTCTATTATATTATAATTTTATAGTCAGAAAAATTAAGGAAAATACAAAAACTAAAATATCAGAAATCTATTGAAAGAATTTGTTTACGAAAAAGAAACCGTACACAAACCGTTCTTCCTAGGACGGTTTTATGGACTGACGAGGCTACTTTTAAAAGCACTGTAGAAGTCAATATTCACAATGCGCATTACTGGTCGCAAACAAATCCCCATTGGCTGCGAACTATTGATAACCAACATCTTTGGAGCGTTAACTGCTTGAAGGTAAAATTATAGGTCCTTATTTTTTTGAAGAAAATGTTAATGGGATACGATATGCCGAGTTTTTAAATAATGATTTGATCGATTTATTGGAAAATGTTTCTCTGGAAATGCGAGCAATAATGCGGTTTCAGCAAGACGGCTGCCCAGCTCATTTTTCATTGGTTGCTAAGAATGCAATAAACCAACTATTTCCCAATAGATGGATTGACAGGGGAAGCACAGTGGCGTGGCCTCCAAGATCGCCAGATTGTACTCCCCTGGATTTTTTTCTTTGGGGTCGGATCAAAGATATTGTTTATACAGAAAAACCGACAACGAGAGTTGAAATGAAGCTCAGAATTTGCAATGCCTGTCGATCATTAAACACTGAAGAAGTACTTAGAGCCACTGATAGTACAACCAGAAGAGCTGAACAGTGTTTAGAAGTAAATGGAAGACATTTTGAACACTTGTGATATTCCTCTAACGCGATAGCTGGATTTCAAGTGCTGACTTTTAAAGTTAAGTTCGTTATAAGAAATTGAAATTTAATAATTTCAAGTGAATATAACTTAAAAGGGGTGGGAGTATTAAAAAAATTTTTCCTACAAAACTTGCTTATTTTTTAAAGAGCGTTCCAACGATACCATTTTCGATATATGGTGCCATTTAAAATTCTGGATTTCTGGACTTTCTGGAGCAAACTACTCTGGATGCTGACTTTTCCCGGAAATAATAATATCACCATTAGATTCGGCATTAGGGCTTTTGTAATACATTTTTTTAGCCCAACTCTCTACGACTTACCGTTTTTGAAAAAAAAGTACTGATACGGGTGGTTTGGGTCACCCTGTATAAAAGCAAATTGAACATATTTGGTCCAGATGGAAGAATTTTTGTGTAGAGAAAACCTAATACGAAGTTGAATAAAGAAAATTCATCCCCGACGATAAAACATAACTGTGGTACCCATTGTGGTGGGGCTGCATGGCAGCAAGCGGAGTAGGAAATATAACTTTTATTGAATCTACAATGAATAATGTAACTTATTTGAATATTTTACAATCAATGTATCGCAAAATTGAGCCTACAAAACAGCTTTTATTTTCAACACGACGACCCCAAACATTCTTATGTTGTCAAGGAATGGTTGCTCTATAGAGCACCAAGAATGTTACAAACACCCCCTCAATCACCCGACTTAAACCCCATCGATCATCTATGGGAAACTCGGTCTTAACATCAGGAAATGCAAACACATTCGTTTCTTTCGCCGTCAATGTGACGCTTCTGGTAGCTATAGGATTAATAACAGTCTGCTAGAATCTAGAATTAAAGATCTGGGCGTCATTTTCGATGCAAAGCTTACTTGCATCCTGCAGTACGGCCTAAAAAGCCCTCGGTTTTATTAAGAGAAATACTTTTAATTTTTACGATCTCTTTGCTCTACAGAGTTTATAATACATCTCTTATGTTAGATCTCGATTGGAATACGCCTTCTGTGTTTGGTCGCATTACTACCAATCTGAAATCGATAGACTGGAGAGGATGCAGAGAAGATTCCTACGGTACGTTGCTTTCAAGTTGGGTGTCTCACATCGCGAGGTCTGGTACGATTACTTGTTGCAAAGGGTTGGCTTCTCTACACTGGTTGAGAGAAGAAAGGTAACCGATGCCAGGTTTATGTCTGGACTGGTTACGTCCCTCCGAGGGCATTAAGAAGTTCAGCAACTTTTTATAGTGAGCCCGCTTCAAGGCTGTACGTGATGTTTGTGGCCGTCAACAGAATGACTCGCAATGCGAACGAATTTAGTTCATTGTTTTTAAGTATTGTTAGGCTTGACTTAAATTTTGTTTCTGAAGTCAGAATTTTCTGCCTCCTCTCAGTCTAGATTTCACATTTTGAGGTCAGGGGAAATTGAGAATTGTTAATACGGAAATATTACAGATTGCGTAAATGGAATATGTTTTGTAGAGTAAGTGGAATAACACGGAATGTATAAACAGGTTTAGCAAGTAGACCAATTCTCCATTTCCCCTGACCTCAAAATCTCAAATGTAGACTTGTTCAATTGAAACTTTTATTTTATTAACATTGTTTATTAATCGCGATTAATAAGCAGTTTAAGTTCAAGATATATGCAGGTCTGTATCAGCATTTACACACGGAAGTGAAGCCTGGACGCTCACGAAAAAAATTAATAGTAGAATTCAGCATCCCGAAATGAGGTTTTTGAGACTCACACGACTAGATAGGGTCAGAAATGTAGACATCAGAGCCACTCTAAGCATCTTCGAGCTAGCCGAAAAAATAGTACGTACAATACCAAAATGAATGGAAGTCACATGTTCAGAATGACAAAAACGACCTCTACAAACCACTCGGAAGAAGAAATGTAGACAAAAAAAAAGATGTATGGATCAGAGATGGTGTAACAGACCAAAGCCTAAACATGAAGAAGAAGTTCAAGATACAATATACTATTTTACCTGTTTCTAAAAAAATTAGAATATTAATGCCCGTATTCACAAACGTCCGTAAAACATTTAACGAGCCGTTTAAGTTGTTAAGTTTAAGCCGTTTAAATGTTGACATTAGAAATAGCCGCGTTAAAGGCTAACTACAATAATCCAAGCACAAATCGCGCTAGATCACATTATCGTTCAAGTTCAAATTCTAGATATCATAATAAAAATCGACCTAGATCACAAACCCCTTCAGGTTTATGCTGGTATCACAGAAAATTCAAAGAAAATGCAAAAAAATGTAAAACGCCATGTAATTTTAAAAAAACGGAAAACTAGAAAACTAGAATATTCTAACGACTAATGTTGTTGTTGATCAGTCGTTTACACGTTTACGATCCCATTTCTAAGCAGGTATATCTTATCGATACAGGAGCTGAAATTTCAGTTTTACCTAAGAATTTTATCTCCAAACCAGTTCCTTCTACTATAAAATTATTTGCAGCAAACGGTACTAAGATTGAAACTTATGGCACTCAGTTATTGCATTTATCTTTCGGTCTAAGACGTTCATTGCCATGGGTTTTCATTATTGCAGATATTTGCAAACCAATAATTGGTGCAGATTTTCTATCCAAATTCGGTTTAATGGTGGACCTACAAAATAAACGTTTGATAGATAATATCACTAAATTATCTATTCCAGGCAAAATCAACGAAACGGAAGATTCATTTCTCACTTTGAAAACGATTTCTCCCGGTCATATCCAAGAACCAATTTTTAAACTACTGCAAAAATATTCCGATATAACTAAACCTACAAAATTCAAAACAACTCCAAAACACAACGTTAGACATTCAATACATGTTACTAGACCACCTGTTTTCTCGAAACCAAGGCGTTTGGACCCTAAAAAATTAAAGTGCGCAAAGAAAGAATTCGAATATTTGTTAGCTAACGGTATTTGTAGACCCTTATCTTCAGAATTCAGTTCGCCACTACATATGGTTTAAAAAAAGAACGGTGATTGGCGTCCTTGCGGAGACTATCGTCGTCTTAATGCAATGACCATCCCGGATCGTTATCCAATTCCGAATATCCAAGATATTACAAACAACATACATGGTAAAAAGTTTTTTACCACTTTGGATCTAGTAAGAGCCTATCATCAAATTCCCATGAACGATGATGATATAAAAAAAAACAGCAATAACAACTCCTTTTGGATTATTTGAATTTTTTTCAATGACTTTCGGCCTTGGCAATGCAGCACAGTCATTCCAGCGGTTCATGCATTCAATTTTAGGAGATTTAGATTTTTGTTCTATTTACATAGATGACATGTTAATGCTTGGAAGAGCATTTAATTCATTTAGAACAAATTTTTGCTCGCTTACATGAATTTGGCATTATACTCAACGTTGATAAATCAGTTTTCGCACAATCTACGGTAGAATTTTTAGGTAATTTGATTTCTGAAAAAGGTATTCAAGCTTTACCATCAAAAACACAACAAATTTTAGATTTTCCTCAACCCACCACAGTAGTGGAATTACGACGTTTTTTAGGCGTACTCAATTATTACCACCGGTTTTTACCCCACATTGCTTCTATTCAAGCACCATTACATGCAATGCATCATGGTAATAAGAAAAATGATAAATCCACCCTGCTGTGGGATGAAAATTCAATTAAAGCTTTCGAAACCTGCAAAGAAGTACTTGCTCAGCAAGTGACACTTGCACATCCATCAAGTGATTTTTCACTATCACTATTGGCAGATGCATCCTCCACCGCGGTTGGATCTGTGTTACAACAATACAATGGTACAAATTGGGAACCTCTTCATTTCTTTTCTAAAAAACTCTCTCCAGCACAAATGAAATACAGTACCTATGATAGAGAACTTCTTGCTATTTACTTATCCGTGCAACATCATCGTCACATGCTGGAAGGAAGATCATTTACAATTTTTTCAGACCACAAGCTTTCGCCTTTACAAAAAATTTAAACAATTTGACACCTCGTCAAACAAGATATTTCGATTTTATCAGTCAATTCTCAACTGACATTAAGTTTATTCCAGGAAAACAAAACATTGTTGCCGATACCCTATCGCGTATCAATACAATAAATTTTCCGACTGCAATAGATTTCGAATCTTTAGCTCAGGACCAACTAGAAGATCCAGACCTCAAGATCCTCAATTCACACTCAAATACTATCAAATTAGAGCAATTACCGATAATTGGTTCAAATAAATTACTGTACTGCGACACATCCACAAATATTTCGAGACCTTTCGTTCCACTTTCTTGGAGAAAACAAATTTTCAATACTTTACATAATCTATTGCACCCCGGGATAAGAGCAACCGTTAAAATGGTACGCAGCCGCTTCATTTGGATGAATAAAGATATTTCACTATGGGCAACAACTTGCTTACACTGCCAGAAAGCCAAAATTACTAAACATGTTTGCACACCTCTGCAAACCTTTTTGCTCCCTTCCGAACGTTTCGAACACGTCCATATAGATCTCATAGGTCCACTTCCGTCTTGCCAAGGTTATAACTACGCACTTACCTGTATCGACCGATACACAAGATGGATGGAGGTTATACCTATACAAGACGCCACTGCCGAGACGGTAGCATCAAATTTTCTTTTTTCGTGGATATCTCGATTTGGCGTTCCGCTTAAGATCACTACAGCAAGGACGCCAATTCGAATCTACCCTGTTAAAACAATTTTCGTCATTATTAGGCATTCAGCATAGTCGCACCACACCTTACCATCCCGCCTGCAATGGAATGATCGAGCGTTTACATCGATCGCTAAAAAATGCAATACACTGCTACCAGAGTAGCAATTGGGTATCTGTGCTGCCTCTAATTTTATTAGGTTTTAGAACGGTTTTTAAAGATGATTTAAAATGTACAATATCACAACTAGTGTACGGAACGACAATACGAGTACCAGCAGATTTTTTTTAAATTAATAAAAATCCTGCCAGTACGGACGATTTCATCCAAACACTAGAGGATGTTTTTGAAAACATGCGCCCTGTACAACCGCAAAACCGCGCTACACGTTCGATATTTGTTTTTAAAGATCTTAAATCTTGCCCGCATGTTTTTGTAAAAAATAACACTATTAAAAGTAGAAAAAGAACTCAAAATAAAAAATTTTAAGTAAAAAAATACGTATTGTATTACTCTTATATTTTTTTGAATTTAACTATTAAAAGTGCTTTGAAACCAGCATATTCAGGACCTTATTTAGTAGTCAACAGAAACGACAAATATTTCAACCTCAAAATTTATAAAAAAGAAACATCAATTTCGATTGATCACTTAAAACCTGCCTACATTGCTTGTTAATTTTTAGCCAGTTTTAGGCTTTTCTTTTCTTTTTATGTTTACCATTCCTCACCTTTTGCTATTTTATTCTTATTTTCACTTGCCTTCACCAAAAGGGGGAGTATTGTGGCGGCACGCCACACCATTGTTTGAGAATAAAATCAGGAATGCGATAAGGTAATCTCTCTCATCTTATCAATAAGTTTTGATAAAAACAAAAACATCCGTTTCCAGGAAGCTTATTGATAAGTGAGATGATAGCAGTAAAAAAAGATAACTCGCCGCGACCAGTTGTTTCAACATCCCAAATTTGTTATCCATATAAAATATAATTGTAATCAATTTAAAATATTATCCATTGTATAATATCAGTTATAAATAATTATCTAAAAATTATAATCTTTAAATATCTACAAGATTAGCAAGTTTAAAGAATCAACTAATACATCTCTAACAAATGTATTTGAAAAACAAATAATGTAACAAGATTTTAAAATAAATTTTTTATATTTATTTCTGTTTCAACATTATATTATATTTTACAGCAATGTTAAAAAAAACAATGATCCTTATTTACCTGTGACCGTACCTTATCCGTTATCTTTACTTTATTAAATTGATGTATTACCAAACAAAGTTGACCAAGCATAGAGTAATAAGATACGATTCAATGTGTTGTTGGTTTGCAGCTTAGATTTAAAATAAAAACTATATTGTAATCTGAACTGCTACAAGATAAGATTTGCTTTATTATAATTATAATTTTTGTAACAGACATTGTAACGGTTTGGTTGTTCGATTTTTTAATATCCTGTTCCCACGGTCAATATTTTCGTCATTTTACTATATCAAAATATTGACGGGACTGTCACACGCTCATAATTTTCATCAACATTTTGATAAAATTAGAGGCAAATTGATAAAAAAAAGAGGAGGCATAGGAAAGCCACAGATGAGATGGAGATATGACATGAAGAAGACGGCGGGTAGAGAGTGGCTACAGGCGGCTCAAGATGGAGAAAAATGGAAAAAATTGGGAGAAGCCTACGTCCAGGAGTGGATAAATACAGGCTGATGAAGATCGTTATGAATGACGGTTGATCAAACTATTTTATTATTTAAATTAAATATATCGGCAGTGTCTGCGAGTAATAAAATATTATTAACAAAATTTCAGGAAGAAATATAAACACTCCTCGCATAAATTATTTATTTTAAGTGCTGACCGGTTTCGTGAAACTAATTCACATCATCAGAGCCTTACGTCAATTAAACTAACACAATAGATTAGTTCAATCTATTAATAGTTTAATTGATGTAAGGCTCTCATGATGTGAATTAGTTTCACAAAACCGGTCAGCACTTAAAATAAATAATTTATGCGAGGAGTGTTTATATACATAAGCATACTTTATCTTGCCGGTGATGATTATTTACATAGCTCAGTCGGCAAAGGAAGTCTCAAAATAATCATCTAATAACAATAATACAGCATTTAAATAAATAAATCATTTTCCGGTTAAGATATCAAATATATAATATAAACCCTTTCTAGTAAGACCTACTAACCATTTAACTTTATACCTAAAGAAATTTTGTTGTTTATTTTTCAAGAATGATAGCCAATGGTACTTAAATCCTTTTAATTATTTATAACGAGGAATAGAATCAAGTTAAGAACAAGAAATTTATATTTTTTAGAATTGAACGGACACGATGGCTCTATCGACGATAATACCAAAAGTGAAACTGAATATAAAGTGTACAAAAAAAGATGGATAATTTTAGCTATATTTATATTTGTATCAATTTTGAATGCTATCCAGTACATAGAATTCTCCATAATCGCAGATGTAATAGTCGAATATTACCAGGTATCCTATGAAGCTGTAGATTGGACTGCAATGATTGCAACTCTGATTTATCTAACGGTTAGTGTTCCTGGAACATACATGGTCGATAGAATAGTAAGTAATTACATTGTTTTAGTGTAGTTAATGTGGTGGAGATGGTGTCTCGACAAAACTATCGCTAAAAGGGATAACCGTGCAAACACATACATAGGTTTGTCCTGTAGGTTAGAGAAAGTTTAAAATATGTTTTTAGCAAAATCGTCGTTAACCCTTAATTAGGCGCGAGAGCTCAAAAGTTTCTAAGATAATTCCGTCTTAAGCCCAGTTTAGCATTTTTAAAGTTTTAGTAAAATTCGCATAACGATGGTGTAAGGAGGGGACACTTTTTAAATATTGGAATTTAAAAATGTTTTCTTTAAATAAACTTTCTCTGCAGTTTTCTTCTATCCTATCCGTTCCGGATGTTGGGTATCATCCTGACTATTTAAACCAAGATGACTTACCAAAAACTTAATTAATATGGTGGTTTTTCGTTGCCTTCCCCATAACCTAAAGATCTCTCTTGGGCTTTTAGAATACAGCAATATATTTAATGCAACCAGAATTTGAACCGCAGTTACCCACTTCCCGGTCGGTCAGTGGAGGCTTTGCGCTAACTGTCGATATTTGGTTGTAGATTTAATAAATACTGTAATGACCATGACGTCCGCACACGCAACGAACTAATTATTGTTGATTATTTTTTTAGGGAACTCGTAAAAGCCTGCTAATTGCAGTAATGGGCACTACTGTGGGATCGTGGCTGAAAGTTGGTTCAATACATCCAGATAGATTTTGGTTAATACTTCTAGGTCAAGGAATTGTATCAGCTTGTCAAGTATGCATTTACCCTTTGCTTCCCAAACTTGCCGCTACATGGTTTGGTTATAACTAAATATCTACTGCCGTTGCATTCGGTTGCACTGGACTACAAGTAAGAATAAGTTTCTATAAACTGATTGCTCCATTCCGTTATTTTGTTAGGAGAGATTAGGTTAAGATCTTAAATTCAAATATAGTGCGAGGGTTTTTAGTTGGATTGGATTATAACGGTTCAAAATGGGGCGAAGGAAATTCATTAATTTTTAAGTACATCCCTGTCCATTAACACCCGTATTCATAGATGATGCGTTACATATACATAAAAACAAATATAACCAAAAAAATTGAGGAATTGGAGTACACAACTGAAACACGAGTAAAATCAAAGACGAATCTCACGGAAAGAATCCAGATCATTCTAAAAGAGAAAATAGGGGCGAAAGTTCAACCGATGAAATCCTTTCAAATAAGGAAGTAGGAGGAAAACCAGGCAATAGTGGTAAATGGTAAATTACAGAACTGAGAAGATAAGATGCACATAATGAGGAATAACAGCAAACTAAGCGGAAGAACAGTGTAGGTACATTGACAATGTTATGACACCGAATGAACTGAAAATCCAAAAAAAATTTTAAATAGTTGCAAAGAAAGAATCGAAAAAGAAATTGAATCAAAATAGGTTACCAGAAATTAACGATAAATAATAAGATATACGAATGGGGGAGCCGGACAAATGGACGCGGCCATAAAGGCGCAGACCCAAAAAAGACGCGGCCATAATAATAATTATTGTGGGTTAGCGCCTATATGGCCGAGTCTTTTTGGGCCGAGTTCTTTTCTGTCCTAGACCCATACGAATGAAATGCAATTGAAAAGTAACTAGTACCTATATCGATATTTTAAAAAAACCCTAAAATGCACAAACATTTTTCAGAACTAAAATGTTTTTAAGTTATCACAAATAAAATACACTGTAAGTATAAAATATCGCAAACGTTTTCGCCATACAATGGCGTCATTTGGCGACGAAATAGAAAGAAAATTAAAAGAGAATTCATTGAATATTGTTCGGGGTGATGAGGGAAATGGATTTAAAATACGTTAATTATTTATTAAATACATATTATGGTTATATTTACGATTTTAGGTTGGAAGTGCTGTATCTTATATAATTCCGCCATTGCTAGTATGGAGGGGAGAAAAGGAAGATGTCGAAAGAAGACTTTACATACTGAATATATCGTATGCAGCATTAGTCACTGTCTTGGTACCATTGGTCATTCTATGTAAGTATACAGCTTAACAAGAACGTTTCTTACTGATTTTAATAATTCAGAGTATATTATTTCCCTCTTGATCTCGTCTTCACAGTAAATAACAAAAAAGTAATTCAACTTTTTTTTGGCCATCCCAAATTAATTTTATACTTTATTTTTAGTTTTCAACGACGGCCCTCCGACGCCTCCATCTAAAGCACGAAGTCATGCACTTAAAGAGAAGGAAAATAATGATAAAAGCTTACTTGATATTTTGAAATCCTTAATTCGCAATAAATCCTTCATTTTAATTGCATTCATAGAAGGGATCAATTTTGGTGTTTTATGTCCACTTCAGGTTTTGTCAAACCAAATTATTTTGTCTTATTATCCCGTAAGTTTTCTAAATTTTACAGATAAAGGTTGGTTTGTGCAGAACGTACTCAAACACGTCCGCAGCAATTTTCGTTCTTTACTTATTGTTGAAAAATCAATAACGAAATGAAAAACTAGCGCTTTTAGAAATACTTTAGTCGCTTGGGTTGAATTTAATTGCCAATTTGGCCATGTTATTTCCCTATGATCGGGTGTAACGTCGGCCACCCGGTATATCTGAAATATATAAAACGTTGAAAGCATATCGACGTTCTGCATAAACCAACTTTGCAATCGAATTTGTATAATTTTTTTTAGACTGCAACGTTTGATGTAGGAATTATAGGATTGCTGCAATGCCTGTTAGCCATGATAGGTGCGATGGGAGTTAGTATTATCCTGGATAAATATAAAAAATTCAAGTAGGTTAAAAGCTCAAGGTACTATGTGTTTGACAAATTTCTAAAATATATTTTAGGATTACGTGTTGGGTGGTATACTTCGCATTTCTTCTATCGATGGCGTTTTATGTTGGTACACTGGATCAAGGAATTGCATTTGTATATGTATCCTCAATTTCATTAGGGTAACAAGATCACTTTTATGCAGTCTCTCACAAAATTATTCGCGCATATTGTAAAATATAGAAAAATTAATTAACAACTTTGCTCAGAACATTGGGGTCATTGTCTACTTATCATTTACTATTATTTTATTATAAATAATGTAGCATTAATGATTTTAGAATTATTATGGGCGGAATGATGACATTGGGAGTTGAACTGGTGATGGAATTTACGTATCCAGAACCAGAAACCGTTTATGTTGGTGTTGTTGCAAATTGGGTACAAGCATCGTGTATCGGATTTACATTTTTATATGGACACATTTTCAGAACTATTAGTATTCTTTGGGCTAATCTGACCATACTATTCATACTAATCGTTGTAGATGCGTTGTTCATTTTCCTAAAATTTGATTTACGTAGAAAAGCGGTACAAGATACTGTCAAAGAAAATTCAACACATGGTGCGTTTACTATACAGTAACTTTTTTATGTAACTACTTTATATTTGAATTTTTCAGATTAATGATATTTTTGCCATTTTTTTTTTAATTTCCCAACTTTAAATGTGAAAAAACAGAATATTTTTATTTACCAACCTAAAAAAACTGGTAGTTTACAGGAGTCAAAAATTAGTGCTGCCTTCAGACCGCATAACCTGGTAATTAATTTATACTCATTGTATTTTAGTTGTTAATAATGGAGTTCTCCAATTGATTTCTTTGTCATTTGAAAGTATGAGGTTGAAAAAACACTCAAATAAAACAATATGTATATTTTATTAAATAAACTTATTGCAAACATGAACAAATTTCATCAATATAATGATTTTTTCATCAATACTATGAATATTTCATCAATATGATGAATTTTTGATGTACCTAAAGAATAAAATCCAGAAATTTTTATGTTTTGCGGTTTTAGCTGTAAAAATTTTTCTATTAGAGATATCTACTCGACCAAGGTGGCATTCTGAAGCTGAGAGATGGTAGTTTCTGGAAAACAATATAAACATTTCTATAATTCATATACCTGAAAAATGTCATGGTACTGAAAATACCTGTATTTTATTGATTTTTTGTGATTTTCAATTGACTCAAGTGTCTGAGTGTTGAATATAAAAGTCTAATCGTTCTCTCTGATATCAAAGTGCACATATCATAAGAGAATAAAAAATTAAGATCGACCCATTCCGGTATTGATAACCGCATGTACGGCTTCATCTATCGTAATGCACATGACCTTCGCGACCTCCAATGTTTAAAACTTCTTTTTGTTAGCTTTGTAAGATCAAGGCTAGAATACGCCGCACTTATCAGGTACCCAATCCACGCAAACTATATCAAGCGACTTGCGACGGTCCAGCGCCGATTTCTGAAATTCCTGGCATTCCTTCAGGACGGTGTGTAGGATACACACGATTTGATCATCGTGCTCTGCTTGAACGGTTCGATCTAATGTCTCTTGAATTTCTATACCAGAAATTTTATTAGAACAAAAATCAAACATTGCTCTAGGTGTTAATATAATATGATGATCTGCTCCGTCACAAGGACTTTTTCCATGAGAAGTAGCAAAAAAATGCCACTCTGCTTGTAAACCAAAATCATCTTTATGATGGCATATGTTAAAAAAAATTTTTTATTGCGCTCCCGCTCCGTGGCTAAAATAATGAATTTTTTTAAACTGGGGATAATTATTTTTTATATAAAATCAATAGAATAAACCAGAGTTCTCCCGTGATCCCGTAAAGAAACAAGTTTGGACTACATTGAATTTCCTAAAAAGGAATCCAGACTTATACATATTAAAAGCAGACAAGGGTAATTCTACGGTGGTTATGCATAAAAGAGAATATGAAGAAAAATTGAGTGAACTATTTAACAACAGTAACACTTACAAAAAGTTGGATAAAAACCCTACAACCACCATCCAAAGTAGGTTTAATAGGATTGCTAAAGAATTGTACGATGGAGGGTATATTGACGTCCAAACAAAAAAGTGTCTCACGAAATACAACTCTCAATTCCCTAGAGCATATGGCCTCCCGAAGGCACACAAGAATGGCACACCTTTACGACCAGTTGTTAGTTGTATCGAATCACCGTCGATCCCCCTTGCTAAGTTTATCAATAATATCTTAAAAAAGGCCACACCGTCACTTGTATTCAACGTCAAGAACACGAAGGAAGCTAAAGAGAGAATTGTCCGGAGCAACATACCTGACAACTATATTTTGGTATCTTTTGACGTGAACTCTTTGTTTACCAACATCACCAAAGAGGCGGTCATAGCATCGATTGAGAACAATTGGGACCTTATTTCCCCATTCACTGACATACCGATAAACATCTTTACTCGGATGATAGCTGCTATTTTTGATAATAGTTATTTTATTTACAATGGAACGTTTTACTCTCAACTCATAGGCTCAGCGATGGGGGACCCATGTTCTCTTATATTTTCGAGCTTTGTCATGAATGACTTGCTCTGGAACTTCTTCGGCTCCGTCAACTTTGTTCTGCCCATCTTGATGCTCTACGTCGATGATATATTCGCAGCAGTCCCGGTCACTGAAGTGGAAAGTTGTTTAGGGTTGCTCAATAGCTACAATAAATTACTCACTTTTACATATGAACTAGAGAGGGACGGTTCCATCCCTTTTTTAGACCTGCTAGTTCAACGAAAAGAAGATGGCACCCTTACAACCAATATTTACAGAAAGCCCTCGTCTACAGACAGGTTTTTTAACTATAGTTCATCCCACCCCCTTAATCAAAAAATAAGTGTGATAAATACTATGAAACATAGAATTCATACTTGCGTACCTCATGAATCCATGGGTGTTAAATTACATGAACTTAAGCAGCAATTGTTGAAGAACGGATATCCAGCTCGTTTGATCGATCGACTACTGTTCCATAAAAATAAGATTACTCCTACTTTGCAAGGGACCGATCAACATAATAATATCCATAATGATGAGGGTACTTCACAACCACAATTGACTGATCTAGATGTTATTACTAAGTTTAGTAAAATTACTTTCCACCCATGGATTGAGAGCAAAGTGAAACATACCTTCAAGGATGTTGTGAGGAGTGGTGAACTACGCCTGGCTTTCCATAACAGTCACAGCTTCAACAGAATATTGTTTTCCAGGACAAAAGATAAAGTCCCCATCCTAGATAGGGCCAACGTGGTGTATTGTGTGAAATGCCAATGTAATAAATATTACATTGGTCAAACCAAACAACGATTGACCTCCCGTATACAACAACACATGTACGATGTCAAAGCGGGAGCAACTAAAACTGGACTATCAGAGCATGCCATCCAGACTGCACACGTTTTCAGTAAGGACGACATCAGTATTCTTGCTGCGGAGAAAAACTTCGCGAAAAGAACCTTCCTCGAAGCCGCTTATATATCTACCAATACCAACAATGTCAACAAACAAACGGACTATAACTACTTGAACAACGGATGGAAGGGTCTATTGGTAAAATTTAAAGAGAAATTCTCTGGTACCTCTGGTATTCTCTGGTAAGTGGTAACGACCACTTTCTGGAATTTCTATTCTTTTTCACAATTAACTGTTTAGTTATGCTTTTGGATATTTGTATATTCTTGCGTTCACAGGTTTCTAGTTTGTTTATTGAATACCTGCAGATTTTTATACAAAACGCTCACCTACTTTTAGATACCTCTACGAGAGGACGCTTCTTTGTTTTCTATTTTACGTAAAGCGTGGCAAATTTCAAATGTTTTCCTATCTGTACGTCACTTATCAACTGATAGATTGTTTTTAATATTTTCACTTAGTTTTAAACAGATGCTATTTATATTTATACATTTTAATTACTGTTTTAATTGTAAAGTTTTATATGTTGTACAAGTTTTTCTACATTTTAAATTTTTTGACTTCGTTTGAAAGTGACTGCCACATTGCCATTGCGTTTTTGTTCTCGTTTTTGATGCTTACATCAAACGATTTACATCTTATTTTGATATCGGTGAGTGTTGTTAGGAATTGTTGACATGATCTTAGAATTAATTGTTTGCCTTCTCTCCATCTAGTCCTGAAGATGGAGCAATAAATACTCCGAAACGTCGACAATCATAATATAGTGGTTTGATTTGCATGCCCATTCAACCCGTTATTCCTTTTCGTTTATTAAAATCAATAAAAACTTTTTGAAATGAATAAAACGATACGGTATTGTGAGTCAAATAATCACTAACTACACACAATGTTTTTCATTTAATTGTTTCGTTTTCTTTAAAATAAATTACAAAAGGATAAAGAGTTGCTTGATCGTTTGTCCAGTGAAATGATTGTTTAAATTTTTTAGGTGTTCAGATTGTTTTTTTGAAATAAAATGATGAAACTTCAAAGTCTCTAGGGGAATAAGCATGTAAAAGTTGCCCCGCAAGTATTAAGTCTAGATTGGCACCATAGATTGGTATCTATGTGACTAAAAAATCCTGCAAATATCAACCTTAAAATCGCATTTTTGTAGGAGTTATGGAAGGGGAAAGAAAAATAAAAAAAAAGATTTTTCTCGAAAACGGCTGAACCGATTTTAATGAAAAAAATATGTTATAAACATCAATGAGACTATTTTAAGAAAAAATTTTTTTTTAATTCTAACAAGAAATACGGGTAAAAAAATATTTTTGAAATTTTCAAAAAAATTTTCTGAGGTTGTTTTGGAAATACACCTCCAATTTTTTTTTTCAAAAAAAACCTTAAAATGCCTGCTTTAACATATATTTTTTGCAAATTTTTCGTCGAGGTAGCTCATGTCGAAAAATGATGAAAATAATGCATGCGGCGCCGCATCACGCTTTCACAGCACACGTACATCGAATGTACTAGTATGCTTTTTATGTTGGATTCTTGAACCATTTTGACGCAAAATTTATTGATCGCATGCTTTGGGCCGCAAAATCAATTTACCGCAGCCGGCTCGTCGCAAAGCGATTTAAATAGTTATTTTATAGAATATTGCGGGCTACCCAGTCTAGGTAAAGCCTCCCAGTTGAGGTGGATTCAGGTATGTTTTTAGTGAGTTACGTGAACGAAATGGCTGACATTTTTTATTCTGATTTTTCTGACCAAGATCCAAATTATGTTCCCGATAAATATCTTGCCACCAATAATCTGAAAACCGTAGAAACTGATGATTCTGGTGACAGCGTATCTCTTACAGGTAGTGCAGATCATTCAAAATCTGAGGGTCTCGTGGAACGTTGGCTATTTAATGAAGAACAAATTAATCCAACAGCAGATCAGGTCATAGAAAGTGCAGTAGCTTCTACAAGTAAACGAGGGAATCGATGGAAGAAAAGCGAACCCAGTAAATGGAAGCATAATGTGGCAAAGAAAAGTCGTAGTTTATGTTTGCCCTATACTATTAAGAACAAAATTCGTCCTGCCAAGGTACCAAAAACCGTTCAATGCAATACATGTCGTTTTAAATGTACCCAACAGTTTTCTGAAGAATATAGAAAGTTACTATGTAAAAATTATTGAAAGTTAGAAGATTTTACAAGGCAAAAGGATTATATTTTGGCAAATGTTACTGCATGTACACCTAAAAGACGTGTCACAACCCAAAGCATCACTAGAAATCGAAGGGTGGACTCAAAAACATACTATTTAGAAAAAGATTCAGATAAAATCCGGGTATGTCAAAAATTTTTTATCAACTCGAGCAATATCAACCGACATAATTCTTAATGCTTTTAAGTATAACGGACCATTGGGAACTTATAATGGTGTTGATGGCAGAGGAAGAAGATAGCCACCAAATAAAACTAATCCTGATGTTCTAGATTTTGTTAAACGTCACATCGAAAGTTTTCCTACAGTAGAATCACACTACTGTAGACAATCGAGCAAGAGAAATTATTTGGAAAGTACGCTAAGTATAGCTAAAATGTACGAATTATACATTGTCTGTAAAAAAAGAGAAAAAAGAACATTGCTCAGCTATAACTTACCGAAGAATATTCTGTAATAATTATAATTTATCTTTTTTTCACCCTAAGAAAGACCAGTGTGCACTATGCACTAAATTTAATGAAGCATTGGGTGATGCTAAAATTAATATACATGAAGACTACGAGAAACACCAATTAAGCAAAGACGACTGCAATGAAGCGAAAAGAATTGATAAGGAAAAATCAACAACCAACCCAAATTTTTTTAAGTTTAACTTTTGATTTACAATCAGTACTGCAGATTCCATCATCGGATGTAAGTCCAATGTATTACAGCTGCAAAATTTCAATGTATAACTTATATACGCATATTTATACGCATACGCATACTTATATACGCATATAAGCATATGGAAATATATGCTTTAGAAATTTCAAAAAATTTCCACCTGAAGATAAGGTTGGGTTATTAAATCATTAAAAAATATTAAATTATTTACTTTTTTTTATTTTTTAAGTGGACATATTTTAAACCGAGGAATGGTAAAACTGCTCCTAGGGGAAAAATTTATGACTATTATCGTAATAATTTACGAAAATTAAGAAACGCAGATCCTTGCCTAAAAAGAAAACGACCATACCAAACACTATCAGAAAGCAACGTATCTGATGATCCCTGTTGTTCTTCATCTGCTATAGTAATAAATGAATACAGTAAGTAATTATTTATTTATTCAGTATGTTACTAAATTTTATTATTATATTTTTTATATAGCTGAAGAAGAATATATCATTGATAAGAATTGGCTGAAGTATTCGGTGGATTTAGCACCTGATAATCAGGTTTTAGAAATCTATAAAGAAAACCTCGTCACGCAGATTAAAAGAATATATTTCGCAACCTTTCCCAAACTTATTAATTGCATGGCCAATTATAAAAAACCCAAGTAAATTTCCAATATTAGTAAGTTATATTTTATTTATTTATTTTTTTACGATAAACTCTGTTATTTAAGCATAGTATAACTAAATAATTTTTTTCAGGTAGACCAAGATTTTTCGTCAATATTTACAACAGGACATCAGTTGCTAACAAATTGGCAAGAATTTAAAGAAAAATCTTTAAAAATATATGCCAATAAAATTAAGGACGATGCTTCCTTGCAACTATTGCAATTATTGGAAGATTGTTGTGAAATGCGATGATGTCACTATCACTCAGGTTGATGGGTATCCGACGGTCCCGGACCCTAAAGAGCATGACGGAAAGTCATTTGCTCCCTTCTTGATTCGCCACTGCCTACCGATTCAACCTTTTCACGCCTTCAACAGCTTGCCCTATAACCTCTATTGCCCAAGTGTACGTGGCGATCTAGAAAAGAGATGCTACAGTACATGCGGTATCAACTTTTCATCCATCACAAGAACTGCAGAGCACCGGCGTGCGGTCCACAGTGCACTAGCTGCACCAGCACGCAAAGTGCGACCCTCACGGATAGTCACACGCCGAGCTACTGAGCTTTTGTGTGCAAGCGACAATGGATATTTAGAGTGGCTAAATCAGAGCGAGGTTGAAGGAGCAGATGATTTTGCTGAAAATTACATGGACATATTGGTTCCAGTAGTCACTCTTGAGACCACACATGAGTCTCCGTGTGTTGAATTTGAATGAATATTATTTTACGAATTTTAGTAGTTCCTAATATTTAAGTATTTTTATATTATTTTATATTATATTTATAATTGTTCAATTTTCTTACTGTGATTCTAGACGTTTTTAGTAGCCTTAATAAAAATAATTACGGAAATTGTTTTTTTAAATAAATCCAACGCAATCAAGCTCATATTTACACTAAAAATACGTATTTTGAAAAATCTCAATCAATTTTGCAAAATTGTTATTATTATTTTAGAAACAACTGACTTAATTTCAACTGTAGTTTTGGTTTGTTTATAAACTCAATCTGCTCTAGCTACCTAAAAAAATAGTATTTTTAACCATTTGTAAAGAAAATGTGGAAAAAGGTGTGAGTTATAGCAAAGTTGTTGACAAAGGTTTAGCAAGTTGGAAGAGTTCTAAGAAGACTGTAAGAAAAACACATTTTAAAGCTTTTAAAGAGGTTAATAAGTGGGCTGTGCACCAAAATAAATTTTATGCAGGAAAAAATGAGAAACGATTTTTGACACGAGAGAATAGATGGTTAGAAGAGACTTTGAAGCTTCCTCAGCAGTTTCTTAATTTTATTAAAAAAAGTTAACAGTAAAGTTTAAAAAAGAAAGGTGAAAGAAATTGAAAAGAAACCTTCAGAAATATCATTAGCAGCCGAGATGTCTTGGCGAGCTTGTGGAAAAGAAAAGATGCGGCTATATAGTAAAGGAAATCTCGACTGCATCATCGATGAGCACGACCAATATTAAACGGACACGGAAACTTATGGGTGAATAGCCAAAGGAAATGTCTTCAGAAGAAGCGCTTGCACTTATTATTAATGCTATATAGAGTACAAAACCATCAGAGTAAACAAAATTGTTGGGCCATAATGCTTATCTGCCGTATCATAGGGTTCAGGAGGTAAAAAACATCGTGCTATCCACCAGGAGAAGCTACAACGGTTACTGCAGTATTTGCGGAAGAAAAGCTTCAGGAACTACTCGACTTCACTTATTCAACGTCTAACTTTAGTACAAAGTGACGTTGTAAATACAATTAAAAATCACGTTCAAATCATTCAAGTTCTTATCGATAATATTTCTCTCGTTGCAAGTTTTACCGGTGAATTAGTTTCTCCTAAACGTCGCAAATTGACCATACAACAACTAAAGGTTCGTAGCATTTTAGAGTTAACTCCACGAAAGAAAAAGTTGTACCTATACAATTAATAAATCACTTCAAGTCAAAATTTGAAAATTTAAGTCACGTTTAGATAAGTCCAAAAACAAATTAAAATCGTAAAAGGTTCGTATTGTGCCCGGCCCTTGCCATCCTCTTAATGGTTAAGATGGTTGTGGTGGAGGAAACCAGACTAACTGGCAAACACAAAGAACAAATCGTAAACCGCTTGTGGGCTGCAAAGACTCTTCCGCAGAATACGATTCTGTGGGGATAGTAGTGACAAGGGGCACGAGGGTCTTGGCTTAACCGCCTGGACCACGTGGACAGACACCACTATAAAAATCTCCCAATTCCTACGGTACTGCGACGCCAAAGGGACGCAAGGCTGAGGGGTAGCTCAGTCATTAGTCGCAGAAACCTCGAGGCTTATACAACCGGCGAACCTCGTTGTATTTAGCTTTCTGTCGCATATGGGGCGCTGTGCGATGGTGACCGTTTCTCCCCAGTACTCGTGGGACCAAATATGGACAACACAATTACAAAAAACACTACGGAAGGGGTTTCCGAAAGGAAGGACCTATCCGGACCCAAACTTTCAGGGGCTGCCAAGAGGAAACGGAAAAAACTCAAGGCAGCTCAACTCAAAACGGAGGCAGGGACCCAAGGGAAACCTGCCCCAGTAAAAGATGGTGGTGAGACCTCGACCGGGGGCCAAAAGCGAAACCGGTCAGATGGGAGCACACCAGTTGGATTGGGCAGACAAAGGAAGAAGGGTAGGGGCATTGAACCTACCACTTCCTACAGCTCTGCCCTATCGGATATCCGAATGGCAATAGTGCCGGAAGGGTATCAGCAAAACACGTTCAGCGATGAGCAAAACGAACTCATCAGAGGGATGCTGATCAAATCGCTGAACGAAATGCAAATCGGAGAAAGCGCACCAAGGTTCTCCGAAGTGAAACCAAAAGGGGGGCTGATGATTGCTTCCTGCTCAGATCAGGCCACTAAGGACTGGCTGATGCGGGTTTTGACCGTAAGCGAACCCTGGGAGGGGGCCAAACTTGGTGTCCTAGACGCCAAGGACATCCCAAAACTCATTAGAGCAATGGTATGGATACCGGGTCACATAGAGGAACCGGCGACGATTCTTAAAAAGCTGATGCTCCAGAACCCAGGACTCAATACCGAGAACTGGAGGGTCGTGGAGAAGAAGCCTGATAAGAAGGGCCAGCAAATTATTGCATTGGTCGATGTAAATTCCTGGACTAAAATCCAGGAATTGCAATACAAACCCTTCTTTAACCTGTCCAGGGTCTTATTTAAAGAACTTGGCAAGAAAAAGGAGGGGGAGAAAAATGTGGTAACGGGCACGGAAGTGGGGAAACTTAGTTTGCCTGCTACGCACCTACCTCATTTGCCAAACCCTTCTGCACCCTCCACTATTGTAAGTGGGGGGAATGCGACGAAGATCAAGGCCGTAGATTTAAAAGTAATAATAAAGGACATAATTTCTGAATTACAAAAAATTTCAATTAGGGTTGTTGCTGTTGTATGCGATCAAGGAACGACGAATGCTGCAGTTCTTTCTCAATTAGCTGCAGAAGACCTTTCTGATAAACTTTACTTTCATATTAATGATCAGAGAATTGTCACTTTACACGATCCACCACACATTCAAAAGAACATCCGAACTGCATTATCCAATTACCATATGAATTAAGTATGAAGATTTTAAAGTAGCACAATGGAACCACATCAGAGAATATTATCACATTGATTCTCGAAGAACATTCAGTGCATCAGAAGAATGAGCTCTCATTATTTCAATTTTAAAAATAGCTCGATTAAAATGAAAATATCGGTTGCTGTCCGTACTTTAAGTTTCATTGTTTTGCCTTCCAGTGTTGTTTATACGGCACAATTTGTACACGATATTGATCCACTTTTTGATAGTTTGAATAGTAAAACGGTAAAAACTGAAATGGGTAAAAAACTTCGTTGTGCTGTTAGCGAAAAATCTGGTCATATCAAGTTTTGGTACGAAATGTGGAAAAAAATTGATACCTGGACCTTCGTTAGCAAAACGGATATCAATAAAATTCGTCGTGCACCAGCATGTAAACAAGGCTGGCTTTCAACTATCAGGGGTGTATTAGAGTGTGGAAGATTTATCATGAATCTGGTTCCGAATATTTAAGAACCCGTACTTTAAATCAAGATCCCTTAGAAAATGTATTTAGTGCCATTCGGCAATGTGGAACAGCAAATACAGATCCATCTTGTTATCAATTTATTTCTATTTTAAAATCTTGTAATTTAATTAGTTTAAAAACCAGAGGCACAAATTGCGAAGCTGACTCCATTGTAGCTTTAGATAATTTAGAGCACTTTTTAACAAATCCTTCAAACAAATTCAAAAACTTTTGAAAATAATGAGCTTAACTCTTTAACATTACCACCTGCTCTAAATCATATTGAAAATTTTTGTAGTCAAGCTGTTACATATGTATGTGGTTTCATAGTTAAAAAACTCGAATTGTCATCATGTACCAGATGCACAACGTTTAAATTATGTAACCTATCCATTTTTAATTTGTGTAGTTCATATGCACGATATAATTGTACTTTGTTTAAAAGATTATGGTTACATTAATCAAATTAAAAATAAAATAATTCAAATTTTATTACAGCATGTCAATTTTGATTTTATATCTTGTCAAGATCATTTTCAGGATATTCGCTTGAAAATAATTTCAGAATCAACTTTATTAATAATTCGTAAATATTATATGTAGATATTAGACGAAGCCATACTTCTTCTAATAGTATTAGTTCAAAAACATGTTTATTTATATTTGCTGGTGTATTTTTGAATTTCCGTTTTTTTTTATTACATAAAGATAATTTTGACTTGATTGATTTTTTTAAAATTAAGCTTGAGAATTTTACTTTACTTATTAAAATGTGAACTTACTTTTAATTCAAAATTTTCAAACCTAATTTTTTTAAAACTAATTAAGTTTTATTCTACGTTTCTTTCCAAATGCATAAATGGAGCAATTTGAATTGCCCGCTAAATTTTTACTTCGTTGAACTCTCCCGTAGGTCGCTGTAGTCTCAGTTTTGTTTCTCTTTCTTTAACGTTGTTTGACACATTTCTACTAATTAATCTATGGTCTAGCTCCACAAGAAATTGTAGAATGATACTCTTTGTATACTCAAAAGAAACCAAAGAATCATTCAAAAAGAATAAAAAGTATGAAAGATCAGATCAAATGTATGGTACCAACAAAAGTTGTTATAAATGGCAACTATATCCAGGTTTCCCACAATATTATGCTTTTTACAATGGTAGATGTTAAACCAATAAATGTATAGTTTTGGCATATCCCCACTTCATTCTTAGATTCCTTCATTTTTGAATATATACTCCCAAAAATGGGAGACCACCATAGGAGAAAATTTTCAAAACTACAAAATCATTTTCGAAATGAAACGGGTTTACTTGAAGTGATTCATGTGTTTCGAGTCATTTTAGAAACAATGTCAAGTGGATTTGAGATAGATTATAAAAAAATTTCCCGAATACACTGAACAATTTGAAGAACTAATACGGACTATTCTTGGTATTATATACCACCAAGTGTGCATAAAATTTTATATAATTACAGTAAAAACAGAAAAGACTTTACCAGGAAAACATCTCGATGTGATACCAAGACATTTTGAACACGTTATTGATTTTTTCGGATCCAATTTCTGACTATAAAAGATTAATATATAAAAAAACTTCATAGTTTCACAAAGATACAATAAATTTGTTGAAGTGTCCCGAGGCCCTTCAGGAAGAAGCAAATTTCATAGCATTAATATTTCTACAAGCTATACATAATAAAACAAGTTGATACTGTTGTTATACTATTGTCTTCTCGATATACTTAAGGTTAATTTTTAACATGTAACAAACCACTTTCAAGTAAATTAATAATAACACAGTATTGTAACAAATGCTGTGAAAACTGCAAACATTGCAGTCGAGTCATTGCGATTACTATCGTTCATTTAATTAGTTTTCTAGTTCTAATTGAATAAATTTTAGTTCTTGTAATTTCTTCTTCAAAAATACTGAATTACAAAAAATTCAGGAACAAAAATTACAAACATGAAATAAAAATAGACGAGATTCAAACAAAATAGAGACAATAGGCCGTATTTATAAAAACAAAGTATTTCCTTCAAAGGAAAAGGTGAAAGTAAGAGGTAGAACTCATAAGCAGAAGGTTAAAGGAAAAGGTATTGCTTTATTTTCTATTCATAATCTTTTCCTTTTCCTTGCAAGCAAATCTTCGCAAAAAAAAGTAAAAGGTAGGCATGCACGAGAGCGGCCTACCAAGATACACTAAGTCTATGTACATAGAAACCTTTGACAGTTGTACTTGTACTCGAAGTTTTGAAAATGGCAAGTGACGAAGAGGTGTCAGACGATCATTTAGAGTCACAATCTGAATGTAAATTTATTGCCGAAGGGATAAAACGATACCCGGAAATTTTGGAAAAATCGCAACTCCCCGCGAAAAAAGCGAAGAAACAAGCGGCTATTGAGAAAGTTGTCACAGAGTATGGACAGCTGTATGGAAAGGAAATGACCGCACAAAGACTAATGAAAAAGGTGGGCAATATGAAGACAAGATTAAAGAAGAAAACCGACAAAAACAGAACGGGTAATAAGCGCATTCCCCCGTTGCGACAATGGGAAACGATAATGATGGAAGCGATGGATGCGGATGTAAACCCTACCGTCGCACAAATCACAGGTAAGTAAATAAAAGTACCACAGAAATTTGTATTATGTATTGTTTATTTACGATTATTTTTTTAACGATTTACGATTATTATTTTACAGGTGGGCTAGAAATAGGACCACAACCAACAGTTGTCGTAGTCCAACGTACACCACAACCAACAGTTGTCGCAGTCCATCGTACACCACAACCTACACAAAAAATTTGGAAACAAAACACGACAGCAACTACTGAAGAAGTAGTCACACATGAAACCGAAGAAACAAAAAAACTAACTACTGGGCAACTTCAAAGATTAGTGCTACTGGAACAACTTAAGGTTGCTCGTCTCCAGCAAGAATATTTCAGTGCTAAACTGAAGAATCGAGTCCTTCCTCCCGTTCAAAAGTTTTTCATCGAAAATGAGAACACTTGAAATATTGCATTAATGCATTAATGCAATATTTCAAAAGAAGGACTCGATTCTTCAGTTTAGCACTGAAATAACTTTCTCTTGAAATGCATTAATGCAATTATTAATAAATTATTAATGCAATATTTCAAAAATGTTCTCGTTGATAATACTAACTATATATTATAATATAAACACGTTTATTTTATAATAACTTAAACTTCAAAATTAAAGAGAAAATTATATTTTTTTAAATAGCATTTTTTGTTTTTTATGGCAGTATTTCATTTCCGTAGTCCGTAGGCCTTTAGATTCCTGTAAATAAACATTAAAATTATGATAAGAAGGGAATATCAAGTCTATCAATAAACAAAAAAATATCAAAGTAAAATTCGTTTTCACCTATGTTACTATTGTAGATAAGCTGAGCTAATTGTGTACGACGGGCTTGACCTTGAGCTCGTATAGCCACATCCGACGTTTCCGGTACCTCTTGCAATTCCTCATCTTCCGTTTCATCCGCATCCTCGAAATCAGCATCGCCAAAGTACTTTGCAATATTGTGAAGCACCGCGCACGCCACTATTACCTTCGGAATATTTACCATTTTCACTCGACAGACATATTTAAGAATCGGAAACCGCCGTTTCAACTGTCCAAAAGCGTGTTCTATAATCACTCTCTCTTTCTTTAATAGTCGATTAAAGGCAGCCTGGGGATCGTCTTCCACGACGGAAAAGGGTGTCATTAAACATGGCATTATGCCATAGCCACTGTCCCCCAATAATACCGTATTCGTGGTCCGACGCATGACTTCATGAGCAGAAGAATTTTTCCAAATTCAACTGTCATGTACTGAACCGGGCCACCGTGCATCGATATTCATGAAAACATAATTTTGATCACATATAGCTTGAACATTAATACTCGCAAAATTTTTTCGGTTTACGTATTCATCCCCAAATAGATGCGGCTTTTCAATTTTAACGTGCGTGCAGTCGATAACTCCTATTGCAGTCGGGAATCTCATTTTTACTGCCCATTTGACTTTGGCTTCCATAATTTCATTGTCGGTCGATGGGAACTTGATCCACTCGTTCGCCTTGTCTATAATGAGACTAAGAATGGTATTGACAGTTCTAGAGACTGTAGGCTGTGAACATCCTAGTTCTTCACCGATACCGCTCTGGAAACCCGGATCTGCCATGTACCGTAAAAACACTTTCATTTTTTGTACTGGAGAAAGCGCACCTCCCCTAGTTTCCAGATTTTCGCCAATGAAGTAGTCGGCTAACCACTGCACGTTTCTTTCGTCAAACCGAAATAGGGTTCGGAAGTCACACTCACGTGGACTATGTCTTTCTTTGTAAAATTTTCGTGAGCGTACGTACACCATATCCGCCATGAAAAATTATAAAACAAAAGTGCTAAAACTAAACACCCTTGCTCAAAAATTGCATTAAATAAATCATTAATACTTGCTAGAAAAGCTTCTCGGGACTAGATGCATATTTGCTGAAGCAAGTCCTTCAATTTTAAAGCAAATGGTACATTTTATGAATTTCAAATAAGTGACAGCTTATCCTTTGGAGTAAAAGCTTCTGCTTCTAGCTTAAATCTTTTCCTTCTTTTTTTTATGAATAAAATGTGAAGTAATTGCTTTGATTTTTGTAAGTAAAAGCAAATCCTTTTTCTTATAAATACGGCCTATTGTATGTGGTGTTTGAAAGCAATATAATTAATGCAACATTTATAGAATATAGATTACCCTGAAGGTATGATATTTCTAATCTGCTGAATATTTTTAGATAACCAACAGTTTGTTTGCAGTTACGATGGATGTACAGCACGATTTACTCTGAAATCTGTTTTAAATGATCATCATCGTAACGTACACAATCACGAAAAGCCATTTAATTGTGATATAATATTTGCAGTCAACGCTTTCTGTTTTTGTTTGTATTTACAAAAATAATTTGTAAATTTACTACATAATATCTTGAAAATTTGGAACTTGAAGAAAGTACTAAAAGGTATTCCCTTTATCTGTCACCTCGAAGAACGAGGGGGAGACCGAAAATGAGGTGGACCGACGACCTAAAGAAGCATGCGGGACTACTTTGGAGAAGAAGAGAGGAAACGTAGAAGGAGGTGGAAGGAACTTGAGGAGACCTACATCCGAAAATGGATTGAATAAAGGCTGAAAGAAGAAAAACAACAATCAAAGATATATTTAGATGATATATATCAAGACTAAACATCGCCGAATTTTTTCCGGAGAAAAGTCATATTCCTCATTCATATAAACGATAGAGGTTATCGATGTAAGGTAGTTTACTGTTAGGACTAAGTTATGATATTCATGTAATTAACAGCTAATTAATAAATTTAGATTTGTCAGAAAACATTTTTGCAAAGCCTTTAACTAAACATAGCCGAATTCATTTCGGAGAAAAAGCATATTCCTCATTCATAAAAACAATACAAGATATGGATGTAAGGTATTTTACTGTTATTATTATTATTATTATTATTAATTATGATATTTATGTAATTTACAGATAATTAAGATTTGCCAGGAAAAACTTTTGCAAACCCATAGACTAAACATCGCCGAATTCTTTCCGGAGAAAAATCATATTCCTCATTCATATAAACGATAGAGGTTATCGATGTAAGGTAGTTTACTGTTAGGACTAAGTTATGATATTTATGTAATGAACAGATAATTAATAACTTTAGATTTGTCAGAAAACATTTTTGCAACGCCCTTAATTAAACATAGCCGAATTCATTTCGGAGAAAAAGCATATTCCTCATTCATAAAAACGATAGAAGATATTTTAAGTATTTTACTGTTAATACTAAGTTTTTTGTGGCAATTGACAAAAAATGATTCATTTTAGATATACGAGAAAAAAATTTTATAAGACCGTTAACGATTTACGAATTCTGGGCGAAGAAAACCATATTTCTATGAAATTTGTAACAGACATTTTCTTTAAAAAAAAAGTCTTCTTAACAGGCACATAAAAATGCACCATAATACTGCTATTTAATATTATTCATACTAAGTTTTCTACTATATTTGCCTAATACCATGGCAAAACTTCAAAATTTGGGCAACCACGCAAACAATTTTGTTATGATGTATACTGGCATGAGTATTATACCAGATAAGTACTTTAAAAGAAATTTACTATAAATTTCTTATTCTTGGTCACCTAGAATGTGATAGCGATCATGAGTCAATCGAATGATTCCTTACAATCCGTAACAGTCCATCTCTATTCCCAAGATTGGGTGATTATGTGTCCATCGTAAAAACGACAAGTGCTCACTTCGATGTGAAACTTATTACACAAGACTTTTTTTAAATCTCCCAACTCTTAACTAAAATTTTCATATAAAGAAACATTGGTACCGATAAAATTCCGTTTGCTTGGAATACATTTTTTTGGCTAATGTTTAAGAGATCGTCTAATCAAGTGGCATTCAATTTATTTATAACATCTGTTGCCAATAGTATAGGTAATCCATTTATTGTATAACATCCAGCGACATTATTGATGAAGTAAAATGTAGATGAAATACAAAATAAAATTTCATGTGTAGGTATATAAGTATCTCGATTACTATTGGAAATTAATTTTTTATAATTTCAGTGATTTTTATCAAATTCACAAAAATATTGTTCACCATGCCGTCCCGCAGTTTCTATTAACTTACCCCGCTAGTTGGGTAAAAGTCAAGGAAAAAGTCACCGATTCTTTACAATGGAAATTGCAAAGGTACCCGAACACGAAAAGAGGGAAAGTTATTAGAAGAAACTACTGTTGCGGGACTGCATCAGCATTAACCTAGCCAGCCAACGTTACAGGGTAAGATGGTAATCCGAAATCATGATTATAAATTTAATCAAAGTATTTTTTAGGACTACAAGAGAAAAACTGATAATAAAAAACTGAGGGAATCCAACCAGCAACCTTGCCACAAGACCAAAACATGGAGTGTATACAGCCAGTTTAGAATTTTTCCATTTACATAATTTACTTGAGCTTACTGGTGTATGTTGTAGCAATGATTTTCCCAAGAAATAGAGAATAACGCTTCCCAATTGGATAATGGCAATCTATTATTGATTTAGCTGACGCAGAAATTTTAGATAATGTAAAATTCTGAAATCGTAAATTGAATGGCGTTAACGCTTCAAAATAAATCAAGGCGGTGTGAAGAGACACCATCAAACGTCATTAAAAGACCAACAAATAGCGAGAATAACTCGAGTAAAATAAAAGAACAAAGTGAAAAAAATTTGAAATAATTTTCCATTTTAGAATTCCATTTAAAGCAAATTTACAGAAGGTTTAAGAAAATTATCAAAATGTGCCAAAGAACAATCTTCTATAGATGCAAAAATCTAAGAAAATGTATGTGAACAAAAGAGACATATTATGTAAATAACGCAGATGACGAGAAAGAAAAAAATACAATTACTTTTAGTTAAAATTTATAAAAATCACATCTATGGTTTTTCTGCTTTTAGGGAAAATTACAAGGTGTAAAACAGTAAAGCATATTTTATAATAGTTTTATTAAATTATACTATTACTAAATATCTAATAATGAATCTCAAACTAATTGGAAACGATAAAGATAAAGCTCCATCAAGCCATCCCAGTTACATCAGTTATAGACACGTAAACCCAATAATCCAATAAATGAAGAACGAACTTAGTTCATCAGAAATTGACAAAGTTTCACAGGGATATAGTCGATCTGATTTTTCATCAGAAGCGTTAGTTACCGACTATTTACGAGGTGAAGTTCCCAATCATAAAGTAATAAAGGATGAGCATTATTATTAAGCTCTTGACAAGACTGCAGAGTCATTTCAACCAAAGAAGAAATATAGACCTGTTTCTTTTCCTGATCTAAGATACTACCCCTGGACTCTTCGCACGTCAGCTGAAACACCCTATTCCAACTCAAAATATTGGAAGTAGAATCACATTCCACAACCTTCAAATGTTATTTTTCGACACAATAGAGAAACAGTACACAGAATAAAAGACGGAATATATGTAGACAGAGAAGGACGCGATCTCAAATATTGGAACCAAGCACATGCTAGATCCCATCTAGTATCAAAAGACGATCCTGATAAAATCAGAATGGTTTTCGGAGTTCCAAAACTTCTACTAATGGTCGAAGACATGTTTTTGTGGCCACTCATCAGGGATCTTCTTGACCAAGACAGCGTTATGCTGTGGGGTAACGGGACTCTCAGAGGAGGCTGGTATGCAATGTACAATTGGTTTTCCAAACAGGAAAACACCTGCAACACCTTTTTAGCATTCGATTGGAGACAATTCGATAAAAGAGCAGTATATACTATCATTGATGACTTACACAACAAGATGAAGTCAAACATTGATTTCGAGAATGGTTACATACCAACTCAGGACTATCCTGATACCTATACGGAATCCGAGAAACTGAAAAGACTCTGAGACTGGATATGTAACGCTGTTAAGCATACACCAGATGTGTTACCTAACAAAGACATATATGAGCAACAATATGCAGGAATTGCTTACGGCTTTTTTGAAACTCAGTTACTCGACTCAGAGTATAACACACTAATGATATTAACAATCCTATCTAAAATGGGATATAATATTGAGAAAATCAAACTAAAAGTTCAAGGTGACGATTCTATCGTTGAATTACTAGAAAGTATTCCAGAGATACTTCACCCTTCTTTCATGGAAATGTTCGCTAAGACAGCGAAAGACTATTTTGGAGCAGAGTAGCATAATCCTATCACTTGGATGATGAAATTCACCAACAGATGTAATTCAATTGAAAGTTTCGACTTTTCTGGATGCTGGACATCAGCATCCCAAGACACTCCTTAAAAAAAAAGATGAGAAAAAGAAGAGGGAAACAACAGTAATAGTTCCGGGCGACAAAGAATTAGATTATTACAGGACATGTCCTACAATAAGAGGAAGAAGAAATTACTAATAATTTATTTATATTTTAATTGAACACTACAGTTCAATAGTAGTACTGTCACAAGTGGAAATATAATATCATCTATAAATGAAAGTATAATTAATGTAATTGAATGGATTTCCACTTGAAGCTCCCTTGAATGGAAGATTAGCCGAGTATTGCAAAAATAATAAATAAATAATCTGGAATGGGAAGCATCAAGAGGTCCAATAGAATTATAGTTAACTAGATGACAGTTATTAGGTGAATCTCAAAAGGTCAAGATGTGACCGGACCGCTTGATTGTTTCATCCCCTCTTTAAGGGTGACGTAGAGTAAGATAATTATAGTTTTAAGTATGTAAATAATAAAATATTTAAAAAAATTGTATTTTATACATTAATTTTCTTCTGTAGACACCTGATGATGTATGATTATTCATATGAAACATGTTGTGATTATTTTTAAAGAATTAAAAATACAAAATATTTGCGAAGTCGTACTATTTTTATATTTATGTAAATAATCATTTAGTTAGTCATTAATAAATCTATCTTTTATTATAAATACCTGAAAGTAATTATTTAACTAAAGTAAACACCAGCTACGAGTACAAAAATACATGTGACAGTACCGACTAATTTACAAAAATATCAATTTCAAAATCGCCATTTTCACTTGAGGTATTACAAAGTTGGTGTGGCTGAGGGTGTGAGTCCTAATGCAACGAAAAGTATCAAGTCTAGTCTACCCTTTCCTATTGATAATGCAATAAAAAAAAAAAATATATCTAAGGTAATTAAAATTAATGTAGAAGATGAAAAACCCAAAGATTCGATGTCTAACTCAGGGTTTCCGAACGATTTGATAGGGGTCCACAAATACTACGATACAAAAATATTATTTTATTTCCAGCCCCATTCGATTATGCATGAATTTGTCAATCATACTGTCTATAGTTACTGCAATGCAATTTGTTATTCTGTTATTAATGGTACTGTGTTAATAATTTTACTTTGTAAAAGGAAGGAAATTCATTTGAATCACAAATACTATGCCACATCCAATTTTCTTTAGAATTTCACCTCGACAATATAAATACAATAAAAGTAAACTTGAATCTGACCTTTTTAAGTTAAATCTGCATTTTTGTAGTTCACTGAATCTTCGCAAAACCAATTTAAAATTCCTGCAAATAAAACAGCTTCAATTTAACAATATCAATTAATAAAAACATAAAATATGTAAGAAAAATATTGAAAACAAAAACTGAATTGTTATAAAGACGGTTGAGATAAAAAATGAAAGGAAAAGTTTTACAATAATTTATCATTTTTTTTTCAAGGAAGAGTAATGTTGCTAAGTTTTAAGATTGTTTATCACAATATATGTAAACAAACTGTCCTCGACACCTAAATAATTTAGCACAGTTGCAAAAGTTGTCAAGCGAATAAAAGAACTTGACAACTGATCGTCTATGCATATAATCTCAGACTAACTATTTACTAGACAGAGCATAGCTATGCTAACACACAGGTTTGTTTTGAAGCAAATTTTAAGCATCACTGTTGGTAAACATTACTTGTTATTAAACAACGTCCAGTGGTTACGCCTATGAATTTTTATAGGTTAAATTTTACTTACTTATGTTTTAAAGATTTTTGATACACTCCACCACACACAATGCATTGCTTGCCCATTTTTTAAATTATAAATTCCACACACGACTCAATAACTAAAATAATTAATTCACTATGTTTAAAAAAATATTTCGTATTTTAACCACAACAAGTGGTGCGCATTTTTGACCAATTACAACTCGGGACTCGGTAAACACCAGATATGTAAACAAATAGAAAAATTTGCTTCAAGTTACGTTTGTATATGTTCTGTCTAGGTATATTTAGTCTGAGCATATAATACAAATTCAAATATTTTGTTTCATACCTCAAGTATAAATAATCCAAACGAGAAACCATGTAAATGTTTGTTGACTGTAGCCATTTGAAGAAAATTTCGTACAATTTACTTGTTGAAATTTATATTTACAAAGTGCAGGTCCACAAAAACGTCGAGTATGTCCCTGCGGGTGTGGTCTGCATGATCTCTAACCTAAAAATACAACTGCATCATATTTTTAAATTTCCAAAACTTAGCAGCAAAAAGTACCAAGTTACCAAAATGTATTTTTTATCAGTAAATATAATTAAATGCCCAAAACACCTTTACCTATTGTATACTTTTAAAGTTCAAACAAATTTACACGTACAAAAACTCCAAACCCTCCAAACACTCCTACCACAATCGCCATTACATCAGAAAAGACCGTTACACAAAACATATTGGGTGCTTTCCAATTAGACGCACAGCCACATTGTGTGACACAGTGCGCGAGTGTCCACTGTTCCATTAAGAACACTGAGTGACACCGTGCGGACACAAAGAGACACAAATAAAATTTGTGTGTGGTTGTGTGTAAGCAGCAGTGTTACCAATTTGATTCTCAAAAGAACTAAAACACTACTAAAAGTTGTGTGTAAAGCATAACAATGGCCACATCGCAACTAGTTCTGTACATTTTTGGCTGCTTAAATTCATTTAGTATAAATAAAAACTATTATAGATTCATATTTATGTTTCTTCAATTTTAGTTATAAACTGATGTATGAACACCATCTGTAGTCTATTTGAAGAACTAAATTACGTTCCACACACCGTGCTTTAATGAGTTCCAATTTGGTTCCGTTGTGCGCATTGCGTCATTGGAGAGCCATCCCAATGGCGTAACTACGAAATTGGGGTACTTAAATAATTTTTTGTATTTCAATTAAATTTTCTAAAATATTCCTCAACTCAAAGACACTGCTTTATTTGTCATTAGGTTTTTAATAAATTATTCTATTTTATGTGTATTTCGTATGTGAATTAATTATCAAAATTACATTTTTAAAGAATAAAAATACATGAGTCAAAATAATTACATACTATAACACTAATATGAAAAGTAGCTTATTCTAGTTTAAAATTCCTGTCCGGGGTAAAGTAAAAATGTAGCTAAACTCTCCCTCAAGTCGTAGGTTCATAATACCGTTACTCGTTTATTTTAGTTTGAAATACAATATGTCAAATGTCTAGTAAAAAATAATGCGATTTAAAATTATTATGATGGCTTACTTATTCCTTATTATTCTACTCCAGTTAGAAAAATTCAATCAACGTTTGGAATTAATTATTATTTATTATTTAACAAAATATAATACAATTTATGTGGAAATTTTTACCATTTTTCTTTTTCTTGTTAGCGTATTTTCATGCAACGCTCGATTTAATTGCTGGATCCTGAAAAATATTCGGGATCTGAAAAATAGAGTTTTTATATTCGTGCTACATGGAACTTCTTTAGCTAGGTTCAATAAATTACCAATATAATTTTTACAAATGAAAATTTTTTCAGAATTAACAGTTTGGAAAATATGTTCCAATTCCTCCATATTTATCATTAATTCTTCTAGTGGCTTCGATAAGCCACCTTCAGATAAATGATCGACCCAAGTATAACTAGACTGATCGGATGACGATGTGGTGGAAACAGTGGGTTCCATCTTTTTTAATTTGGGACAAATGAAGCCAGCCAAATTTTCTAAGCCATCGTAGGTCAGAGAATCTAATTCTTCTTTTAAAACGTCGCTTTCATCAGCTTCCTCGGCTGCTTCCGCTCTAAGGGACGTAAAGCGCTGCTCGCTTAAAAGTTTACCTTGAATTTCTTGGCTATGTATTAAATCGGGGGTAGAATCTTCATCTACATTTCCACCATCTGACAGAGACCCTTCATATCTACCCAAAATGTAAGACCTTAAACGATACTTAAACTCTAAGGCATCAGGGTGGTCATGGAGGCCTCCCTTAGATCTAATTACTGCAAAAAAGTTTTCGAGGACGTCTTGGTTCAAAAGATACGTTAAAATATAGTCGAGCTTAAATCGTTCCTTAAGATCATTATATAGTAATTTTAAAGAATTATTACTAATTATTATTGCCGACTGAAAAGGTAACAATTTTTTTCTTCCTTTTACTCTTAAGAGTTGTGATAGCATTGGTCATATTATTCACAATATTTGTTTGATTTTCAATTGACAGACCAAAGGCATGCATTCGTTCTCGACTGTCTGCTTTTGGAACTCGAACGTTAAAGCAATCAAACCAATCGTTCACCTGCAATAAAAAATTACCTACTTAAAACAATATTACCTATAAAATAAACTATACTTACTAATTAAAAAAATTCAGCACAATGTAGCCAGTTGTCATCCTCAAACTTTCCTAAAGTTCCACATCTCGTAATTGCTTTTGAAATGGTGTGCGAAAACAACTTTGTTGCCAACTTGACCTTTTGTCTCTGGGGGCCCACTACATTAAGAAATTCTAAAGATATTTTGTGGGCTATATTTAAATCCGACGAACTAGTTAAATTTATTAATTTTTCAATTGTTGATTTATTTATTTCTGCCCCATTTAAAATAAAGCCATGATCGACAAAGTGGTTTCTTATTAACTTCATCAAATGTGGCACATCAGCAAAAACATAGATCTTATTATCATTTGTTGGATTAAGAAACCACGTTTGCTCTACATTTATAGATAATTCTGTATGTAAACGCCGATTTCCTCCATCCATATCGCTGACCATTGCCACAACAGGAAAACCAGAATTCTCCACGAAGGCTTTTATATTGAACAATAAATCTTTTGTTATGGAGCAGTCATAATTGAAGTAAATCGGTTGTGTCCAATTACCAACTAAACCTCTCAACATGACAACCTGAACATAATTGTAGGGCAACATATTTCGTCGGTCACTTTATCGTACAAATAAATTTTTTGAATTTTCATTTCATCGAATGAAAGAACACAATTTTTGCATTTCAGTTAAATTTGCTCGTTTAATGGTATCAAAAACTTGTGTTAAGATACCTGGTCTGATTTGAACTTCCTTGCACCAAGCCCTAAGTGTAGAAACTGCTGGAAAAGGGTAGCCCCTTTTAAGCAGTAAGCGATAGGCTCGTGGACCAGCAGAATGAATTACAATTGCCTTGGAAATATCTTCTACAGTCCATCTCGGACGCTTGTTTGGTTCTCTCAATTTTTTAATTTGTTGTACTGTAAATAAATTTTCAAAAGCTTTTTTCTCTTCTTTTAGTATACGAATTTCCTCTTTTAACTGAGAAATTATTAGCAATTGATCTTCAGCACGATTATATTCTGTATTGACTATAAAATAAAAAAAAATCATTAAATTAAAGAAAAAACTATGCAAAAAAATGATTGCAACAATGCTCACCCGATGCTCTTTGCCAAAACAAATTTGCCTACATTTTCATCTGGTGGTTCATTGATAATGTCTAAGTTTTCTATAGCCTTTGCCAAAACATATCCGACTATGTTTTCCTCTCGTGGTTAATTGATAACGTCTACATTTTCTATAGCCTTTGCCAAACCAAATCTGCCTACATTTTCCTCAGGTGGTTCGTTGATAACGTCTACATTTTCTATAGCCTTTGCTAAAACAAACGTGCCTAAATTTTCTTCAAGAGACTTATCAATAATCGAAATAGCTTGACATCTTTATTATAATTCTTTGCTTGATTGTCGGTATTACAACTTGCCACTGCACAACGCATTTTTAAAAGAATAATATGACCACAACTTACAGATACTTGATTATAAAAATTTATGCAATAATAATTAAAATATGTATTATAGAAAAAAATATTATTATTAAATAAAATAATAAATATACTTACAAATTTGCTTGGTTGTTTAAGTTACATTCGTAATTAGTTTTTAAATTTTGTTCGTTCATTTTGGATGGATACAGAAACTTATATAATGTACCTATTCAACCTTTATATATCAACAAAAAAAGTTTACACGTAATATTTTTAAATTTAAACTTTTAAATTAAAATACAGGGTTTCCAAAATACACTTCAGGGTTGGCTAAAATAATAGTAAAACGAATAAACCGTCTAACATCACCTAAATTACACCTAACCTAATATTTCACAAATGTCACTTCATGTTTACTCTCCAACAACGTCACGCATTAACAAGGTCATCTGCGCAATATCATATCTTTAATTCTTACAGTGCTACTTAATTGGAAAGCAGCCATTATTTACAAACACAACGAATCACAGCAACGAACTGTCGATAAAACAGTCAACTACACTACATGCGCAATGGGAGCGTTCAACGAAAATATATCGATCGAAATTGATTACAAGTTATTAATACGTTATTTAGGCTGTTCAAGCACGCGAACCGATTTAACTAGGCATTTAAGTGAAATTGTTTTTAAAGAAAAATATGTTGCAACTTGGAAGTGTAAAAATTGATTGAAATGATCAACAGGGGCGGATCCAGAATTTGTTTCTAAGAGGGGCACAAGAATCAAACGGACAAAAAGTGCCGATATTCGATAAAAATTGATCGAGGTATTATTTTTTTCAATATAAAAATTTCAAATTCATCTCACCATTCTAAAAATCGCCAAATCGCCAAGGGTACGTCAGTAATTGAGTTAAATTGTATTCCATCATCAAGTTATTGAGTCAATAAACAACTGATGTCCTGGGGGGCATGGACCACCCGGTTTCGGTAACAATTCGCTAGTTGGATATCCCAGAAAAGCGTACGCCGCGCCATCTTCTGGTCAATTATAGCCAGATTCTCACCTAATTTATGCACAAAATCACCGACTAGGCGGCGGCATCATAGCTGTCCTGGAACTGGAACTTGTATGGAAAGTGGAGCATGTGGCAGCGAAGCTGCCTTATCTCCTTCGTCTGATGTTGGTTACAATGACTTTGAGTAAATTAAGGGAATTACGAACCCGAAAGGCGTATAGCCTGGTCATGATTGAATTTTGAATGAAGGGGTTTTTGGGAAGGAAAAGGAGTTTGGGTGGGTGGGAGATGGGAGAAAATTACCAATTTTAACGCATCCGAACTCGTCGTTGTTGTGTGCCGTCTTAGTGTTGCCCTTTACATGTCGGTCGAATCGAATCGAATCGTGAACATTCTCAGGATACCACGGCTGTGCCGTATACTCCTAGTCTAGTGTGTTAACATTGTAGACGTTTTTTAAATGGGATCGTACCCTTTTTGCCGTTTTAGGCCTATCATAGAGAGCAACCGCATTGCCAGTGTATTCTGTGGGTCGCTGCGCCGCGATAATTGTCCGAGCTAAGTTCGGGTATTTTCCTCAGCGAGCGGCCTCTTAGGCATTCAGGATAGGAGCCTTGGGCCTATCGTGTACGCCGGACTTGGGAGTCGCGGGATGCGTGACCCAGCACATCTCGCTCGCGGATAAAACCGAGAAGGCCGCGCTTAGGATTTGCTATGTGAAGGGAAGGGGGGAAGGATTTGGATGGGTGGGAGAGTGGGAATAAAATGAAAACGAGGAACTTTGAGTTCATAGAAGGCATAGATTTGTGACGCCATCGGCTGTCCCTGTCGAGTTTATCATGAATTATCCGAATAACACCGAGTGACCGGATTATGCGGAAGTTTGGCCGGTTTAGTAAAAAGAGCGCGAAGCGAGCCCCGCACAGTTTCCACAAACAACACCGTGGTCAGGAGCCGCCATTGAGGCCCGACCTTCAGAAGCGGCGCAAAACGAATCTCCGGCAGGATCTCGAATTCTGCCAGAGGCATTGTGGTGTTGAGTACTGACCTTCCTCTTCGCCTGTACTCACTTATTGTGTGTGACCCCCTGAAAAATAAAGAAAATTGCGGGTTAGTGCAGACAAAATTACAATAAATTAACAGCCCCCCCCCTTTTCGACACCACCCTGATCGCACTAAGGCAGTGTTTGATTGAGAGGGGGGGAGCTGCAAGATGGCTTTCGGTCTCTTGTATCGCAGAAAGTCCTCAAGCTGGTAGTTACCCAGTTCGCGGACTAACGGATTATCAGAGTGGCCAGAAGCCTTGTAGAGTTTATCCGCCGCATTCCGGATAAACTCTTCGATGAATACCAGTTCGGCATCCTCATGCAGCTTTTTGTTGGAGACGTACCATTGGGCCTTCGTGGCGCGTCTCACCGCAATGTTTTGCACTGTCTGGATGCTGTTAATATTGCTGATGACCGCATAACCCCAGACAGGTGATGCATACGTGAGTATGGGTCTCACGATGGTTTTGACTAAGGTAAGACCGTTTTTAATGCTGAGTTTGCTATTACTATTAAGCAAGGGGCCCAATGCGGACATGGCAGCCCTTGCTTTAATAGTTACTTGTTTAAGGTGGGGCCCCCACCGAAGTCCTCTGTCCAGGGTCACCTCCAAGTACTTGGAGGTGTTTGTGCAGGGGATCTCGGTGCCGAACATTTTTAATCGAGTTTGTGGTAATCGCGACAGCTTTCTGGAAAAATAAGTGGCAGAACTCTTACTGGGGTTTACCCCGATGCGCCAAGTGCGGCACCAACCCTCCATCCCATCCAAGGCTGCCTGTAGTTTGTCGATTATTGATTCGTTTCTGAGTGAGCTCACATAGTATGCGGTGTCGTCCGCATACAACATGAGCTGCGTTTGGGGAATTTGTTCAGGCGGTTTGGGTATATCCCTGGCATAGTAGATATAGAGTATCGGGGCCAGGACTGACCCTTGCGGGACTCCTGTTAAGATGACTCTGAAAGTTGAGTACGTCTCCCGCCCCCTCAACTTTACCCTGAAAGTTCGTCCCGATAGGTGGGACGCTATCAGCCTGATTAGTGCTAAGTCGATGCCGCCCACGATAAGTTTGTGGATCGAACCTTCATGCCAGACCTTATCGAAGGCCTTGGCGACATCGAGGAACACTGCTCCCGTTGCACGGCTTTTATTCCAATGCAGCGTGACGTGTTCCACAAGCCTTAGCACTTGTTGCGTCGTGGAGTGTCCGGGGCGGCATCGACAAGATGGTCGATCCAACGACAAGTTTGTTTACAAGTTATTACTTCTTTTTCATTCTACAATAAGTTTGAATTCATATTTCAGGAGCAGAAACGAATAAGAAGGTCAGCGCAATGAATTTTTATGCGTATCGATTGATGATTCGGCAAGATGTTGACAATCATCTGTTGAGATATCGTCGGTTGTTTCAGCAGTACTGCGTCGACATGTACGTCAAGGTCGAAACGGAGCGTCTCAATTTCATTCGTTTCAATCAGTCGAAGTTACGATCAGAGTACATCCACTTGCGTGACGCCATCGCTACTGAAGGAGACGCGGCCAACATCGGTCGTTTGACTATTCTTCCAGCTACTTATGTTGGAAGCCCGCGCCACATGCATGAGTACGCTCAAGATGCGATGACGTACGTGCGGAATTACGGACGCCCGGATTTATTCATCACGTTCACTTGCAATCCGAAATGGCCCGAAATTACGAATCTGTTGCAGACAGGATCAATTAGCTATTACGCGAAGAAAAGTTGCAGCTATTCGAATACGGAAAAGAAAGAGAGAGGAGGAAGTGGTGTAGCGTTATTTGCTCAAAATTAAACTACCCCTGCCACTTGCCTAACCGTAGATGGACTGTACGCGTTAGCTAGCTGTGTTATTTAAAACTCAGTTCCCGAGAGCGTGGGTGTTTCGAAAAACATCGTGGGTTCGTAACAAAAAGTTCTTCAGTACTCAGATTTGATTTCAGCTAAATGAAAAATACGATGTTAAAGTGGACGCCAGCTAATACAAATAAAACTAAAAAGAAAGCAAGAGTCGATTTATTGTATTAGCACAGATAGAAAATAAAGATGTCGACAAGTTTAATTAATTCACTAATCAAAACAAAACATAAAACATACACATAAGGATCAAGTAAAGCTAGTACGTAATTGAGGATTACGAACTAGAAAACAAAATAAAAAAATACAAAAGTAAAGAACTGACATCCACCTGAGGGGTAGATTCAGTCAAGTAAAAAAAACACAGTTGAGTACCCCTGAAGAGGATAACTCAACAAAAAGAAGTTATGCCCAGCAAAGATTAATTGCACACCGGATTTCCTCATCTCGGGATAATTGACTTACAAAATAGATCCTGGCATACTGCATCATTTAAAACAAGTAAATGCATCTCTATGAGACTTACCCTGAATGCAGTACTACCAACTTCACGACTCGGCAATTGTCTTTCCTTCGTCAGGACCCTTCGAATTCAATAACATTTACTTCATCATTCTATTGGTCTACCATCCAGGAATGAAAGTCTACAAAATAGAGAACACAAAATACTCATTAAAAAAATCAACAGCTTGCCAGTTCTAATTCTCATCAACCGAGAAAGTGTGACTGCAAACTCAATTAATCATTACTGAAACATCTTCATAAAAATCAAATCATCCGCTTGAAGTTGAGGTGTACCATCCCAAATATAAAAATTGTAAATCCATGTCCGGGATTGAAAAGTTGGTGAAACATCAAAAAGACAAAATCATGAAGTTTGGTTCTCCAACTTGAAATCAATTCCGATCTACCAGGTGCAAACACATTCACAAGAAAACTCCTCTTGTGAGAAAAATCAACCATGGCAAATCGAAACACAAACGGGTAAAAAAAAACCATTCTTCGGATAACTGATGTTTAATAATATATTCCGACCCAAATCTTCCAAACAGATGACAGATAAATAAACAGCGTCATCGTAAAACTACAGACAAAATCTTGAAACCATATGCGGATTAGAAAAGATTTCCAACACTGATATACTCCATTTTACGACGATCAAAAATTAAATGGTGATAACAACCAAATACGAATAATTATAAATAAACGTTTAACCCATAACCTGGGTTCTAAAAATAATTTGTTAAACAAATTAAATAGAAGTAAAATATAATAATTACCCGTTATACGGCAAAATTAAATCAAATTAAAACATTAATAAACTAAAAAAGGACACACAGCGATTAAACGTTAACTTCTTTCGAAATTTAACGAGTAATGCCGCTTATCAAAAATGAACGAAAATTATCGCAACCAATAGCGATCCAGTGGCGTAGCTAGAAAAATATATTGTAACGGTCAAAACGTCTTTTGGCACGTTACAGTGGAAAATAAACGGAAAAGAAAGAGATAGAAGGAAGTGGAAAATAAACAGAAAAAAGAGGTCGCAGAAGCGCTAAAAGATTTTCAAAATTCATTAATACAAGACGAAGAGGAGGAGATGGTTTCCCAAATTTAAATTGAAAATTTGTTTTCACTTAATAAAAAGTTTATTTTTTAATCATTTATTTATTTAATCTTTTTAATACGTTTGGCATTTGCAAGGGACCATAAATAAGCCGCAATGACCATAATGAGGATGGGCAGGACAATGTCTGCCGGGTCAGCTAGTACATAATATTTTAGATTGAAATGTATAAAACGGGTGGTGGTAGATTCGTTCCCAAAGTAGATGCTGTTGGAGAAATAATTCTAGGACTAATGCCCGATTTCTGATAGCCCGAATCAAAGTTCAATTCCATCAACATCTGCTGAAGTTTTTGTGGCCCCTTCGAGAGATCGTTCATCTAAAAAAAGCCCTAAAATAAATAACAATAAAAGGAAAAAAGAAAACATACAATCGAAAGAAGAAAAATTTTAAATATTGCGCTGTAGAAGAGAACAAGAAGAGATACGAACAGAGATTTTACTGCTTCGAAAAGAAGATTTGAAATTAGATATAGAAATTAAAAGAAAAAAAATGTAATAGAACTAGCTATTTTAGAAGCTGAATTGGAAGAAAAAAAAGTTAAAAATAAAAAAAATTATGATTAACCTTGCAAATGTCGTATTAATTAATGCCCTTCCCACAGCATTCTCTTCTCTTGATTTGATAGGTTTACTACAGGCTCTGGTTGATCAGTTTCGTCGGTTTCTTCCAAATCTTCCAGTGGCTCCTTCGTATCTCTGACAATGTTATGTAGAACGCATCACGCAATGATTATCGGTATTGCTTTTTTAGGTTTAACTCTTAGTCCAACCGATAAACACGGAAAACGTCGCTTCAACACGCCGAATGTCCTTTCAACTGTATTTCGTGTCGAAATTTGTGCCCGATTATATTTTTTCTTGCTTCGCTTGCAGGGTTAGCCAAAGGTACTAGCATATAACGTTTTGATGCATATGCACTATCGCCAAATAAATAATAATTTCCAAATTCGTTATTTTCAAATCTGGCTTTTAATAAGGAATTATTAAATATGCGGCTGTCATGAGCAGAACCTGGCCACCGACAAACTACATCTCTAATTTTTAATTTTGCATCGCAAACTACTTGTACGTTTAAGAAAAAATAGCCTTTACGGTTTCTATAAATTTCGGCATTTTCCCCTCCCGGAGACTGGAGTCTAATGTGTGTTCCATCGATGGCTTCAATTACATTTGGAAAGCCGCATATTTGAAAAAACTTTGAAGATACAGTAGAATCCGGAAACCGGCCACTTTTTCTTTCTTTTTTTTCTTCTATCTTGTTCTAATCTAAGTCTTCTAAAATTCGCCTTTTTCTAAATTTTGCTAATTGTTATCAGTTATCAGTTAATATTATTAAAATGACCTTGGCCCGAAGTGATCACATTAAGCGGATTCTACTGTATTTGTTTGTACTTTTGTGCATTATTGGGAATTTCAATATAATTGCGAGCCATCAATGCCAGATGATGCGAAACTTTATGTATGATTCTACCGCACGATTGCTTCGACACATTAAAGTGATCCCCAATGTCAATGAAAAAGGAACCAGTGCACATTGGGCCAGGAGACCTGATTGCGTGGCCAAAAGTCGAATTTTTAAACTTTCAAATTTGTAAAAAAAAATCGGCCATTGTAATCTATGATAGTTAAAGTATACACTTCATAAATTATTCGTTAATTAATGAAACCCTACTCTGTTGACAGTTACGCAAAGTATGAAAATATATTTTACTTTTTCATGTGTTGCTCTTTAGGGTATTTGATATATTTTTGAATTAGTCATTAATTTTAAAGTGATTGCGTTTTCTAATTCATCCTTAGACATACACAAGTAATTATAATGATAATTGAATTTAAAAATTGAATTATTTTTCATGTTTATCGGTATTTCTGTTAATAAAAAATTTGTAATTGAGTCAAGTTTCTACTTCCGTTTGATCGTTCCCCGGCGTTCCCCTAGTTATCGAAAAATTACACATATCAGCGTGTTCTTTATAATGTGTACTTTAAGGTAAACAGGCGCAATTCGGCGCTTTTTTATAAATTACGCTAAAATCGCAAATAACCGAGCCAGCGTCCGAGTATATACCAAACATCGCATCGCATCGGTTCTGACCGTGTGCTAGTCTTGATATCAAGTTGCGACCGACCCGACCGCGTAGTGTATAGCTCTGCTTTGCATTTACTTTTCAGTTTGCGTTTAGTTCATTTAGAATTTTTATCGAAAGTTTTTTTATTACTATTACTACTTTTTCTATTTTTGAAACACTATGCGATACGACTGCCGAACTCTATGTTAAGAACTACAATTGGTTTAATATGCCATCGACATTGCATAAGATTCTTATGCATGGTGCTGATGTCATTAGAATAAGTCTTTTGCCAGTGGGTATGTTTGCCGAGGAAGCTTCCGAATCTCGGAATAAAGATTATAAAAATTACAGATTATTTCACTCCAGAACTTTTAGTCGCCAAGCAAACATAGAAGACATGTTTTACAGAGCTATGGATAGCTCGGATCCAATTATTTGCTCTATAAGTCGTGAATCCCAAAATAAAAAAAAAAAAAAGTGTTAAACTTTAGTCAGGAATTAAGTAATTTACTTACAATTTCTCAAGAAAATGAAGAGTGTAACCCTATCATAGAAAACAATAATGAAGAAGTTGAATTGCCAGGTATCTCTCAAACATTTAATATTTCAGATAATATGGAATTATCGGATGATGAAGAAGAAATGACGATATTGTGAGACGCTAGGGGACTCACGATAATAAAGCACCCCGAAAAAGGGGTCTTATATCGAACTGCAACCTCCACGTGGTAGATCCTGGAAACTACAATTTTCGTAGGCTAACTGCAGTCGTTCTATCCAAAGCTCAATAAATTATTTATTTCTTAGTTACCAATTCGAATCTATTATTATACATTTTAGCACTTTCAGCAAATTCGTCGGCCATATTTGATTTGCCATTTAGAATTTAGAAATATGAGTCTTGGAAAACCCATTTTTACTAAATTTTAGCACAATAATTGGAACACTTAACATTTTCATCCGCCATATTGAATCAGCCATTTCGAATTTCTAAATTTTGAGTTCGAATTCGAAATCAGCGACGTCGAAAAGCTATTACTACTAAATTTCAGCCTAATTGAAACATTTTTAGCATTTTCGTCCGCCATATTGAATCCGCAATTTTAAATTTCTAAATTTTGAGTTCGAATTCGAAATCAGCGACGTCGAAAAGCTATTACCACTAAATTTCAGCCTAATTGGAACATTTTTAGCATTTTCGTCCGCCATATTGAATTCGCCATTTTGAATTTCTAAATTTTGAGTTCGAATTCGAAATCAGCGACGTCGAAAAGCTATTACTACTAAATTTCAGCCTAATTGGAACATTTTTAGCATTTTTGTCCGCCATATTGAATTCGCCATTTTGAATTTTGAATTTTTGACATCAAATTCGAAATCAGCAACCTCGAAAACTTTTTTGGACCAATTTTCATAAAAATCAAACGAAAACTTGACTTTTGGCCACGGAATCTGGTCTCCTGGCCCACTGTGCAGTGGCATAGAATCGTAGTGCAATCAATAGCATATTTGCTGGCGTAACAGCATGGTTTCTTTCGGTAAATGATTTTATTTTTTCCTTCACCAACCCTAATATGAAATTTACGGTTCGTTTGTTAAAACGAAACCTATCTCTAAAGTCGTTATCACTGAAAACATCAAAAGGGTCAATTCTGCTTCTAAATATTCGAGGCATTCTTGGTTGTACTTCTTCATCGTTTTCATCTTCAACAGAGATTGACGAAATAGTGGATAAAGACAAAACACTCGATACTGATGAAACACTCGACATATTTTTAAATTTGCAACTACACTTAATTTAAGTATAACTGTCAAAAATAACCGTCATTGGTCTATTTTGCAAATATTTACTAGTCAAGTAAATATTTATCCCTAGAAATCGATAGTTTAATTTATCCATAGATTTAACTTAGCTAGTAAATTTATCTGTTTTTAATAATACGCAAATCTATGAGGCTTTTTGTGTGCGCTGAATCCGAATTTTATGTTGAAACGACCACCCGAACACCTGGTGCACCCTAACCTGGCCCTGAACGTCATCCCCGAGAGTGTTCCAGACATAATAGGGCACTTCCACTCCCCCACTCCAACATGGCTGCCGAACAGCAGCTTGGTGGTATGGTTGGTGGTATTCGCCATAAGATTTGTTAAGGATTCAAGTGTTTTCGTTATAAAAATGTATTTTTTATAGAATTCTAACCAGTTCTTTTAGCATTTTTAGCTTTTATGATACGGTGGTGATTATTTTATAATAAATTGGGCTACTAAAATCCACTATACTTGCAAATAATTGAATAAATTGTGTGTTATTAAATTTTTCAAAATTATTAACCTGAAATATTAAAAGTTACAATAATTTAATAATTTTAACAGTTATTTAAATGAAATACAATACAATAAATAAATAAACAACATTTCAGCTGTTATATTTTGTAATTATTTGCCAGCATTTTTGTGTTAATTTGTTTGACTTTCCGGTTCATGTTGAAATAGCAGGGCTATACAACCAGAATTTTTTATTTTCCAACTTCTGCCGGTTTGCCTTTAAACAAAGTCAAATATTTACAGAATAAAAAGTACAGTAAAATGAAATGAATGATTAAACTTAACCAAATCAAACTAGAAAATATCTAATTTAAATGGTTTTTCGTCAGTTTGATTTAGAGAGGGAATTTTCAAACTTGGGCGAAATTTGTATCTGCCGGGCTTAATGCATTCTCGACTAGAAGATTTGCTGATTTTTAAGACATAATTTTTACATTTTTTAGTAAACTCCTGAACTGTGCTAGTTACGATTATATCTTTCACTAAATCTGAATGTATTTATGTAAATTACTCGAAAACACAAAAATGCTGGAAACTAATTATTAATAAACAGCTGAAATGTTGTTTATTTTTATTTAAAGCAATTTATTTCAAATTATTGTACCTAAATTTTAATATTTAAGGCTAATAATTTTCAAAAATTTAATAACACCAATTATTCAATTATTTGTAAGTATAGTGGATTTTAGTAGCCCAATTTATTATAAAACAATCACCACCGTATCATAAAAGCTAAAAATGCTAAAAGAACCAAGGGGCCGCCAGCTGAGAAAAAACTTGTACAATTAATTCCAATTCCAGTTTAATTCAAAAAATTCCAGTAATCCAATATAATTCCGGTAATTCCGATAATTTTAATAATTGCAAAGTAATTCCAATAATTCCTCAGTAATTCCAAAGTAATTCCGATAATTCCTTAGTAATTCCAAATTAATTCCGGTAATTCCAATAATTCCACACTAATTCCAGTAATTCCGATAATTCCACATTAATTCCAATAATTCCACACTAATTCCGGTAATTCCAAATTAATTCCAGTAATTCCAAACTGATTCCGGTAATTCCAATGTCTGAATAATCAAATGTAACATATCAGATCATTGTCGCTACAAGCACATTCCAAGGCACATTCCGTATTTCTGACTGACGCACGATACACTGTATCGTGTGACTGACGTACGCAGTTATAAGTGGAGAACTCAGTGGCGGCGCAGAAAAGGTATAAAACAAGTAGGGGAATGTAGTCAGGGTTGGCCTGCTGTCTAGGTCGGCCCACTGCGATTTTTCAGTGTTAACCACTGATGACACCTATGTGGGTGGGTGGCTAAACATCTCTCAATAACAACGAACTTTTCTTGCCATTACTGATTTCGAAGTGTGAAATTGAAACGTGTTGTGCTCTCAGTGACTTAATAAAGATAAAAAAAGTTTTCTAGTAGCTGTAAATAAAGCATCAAAACTTGGAGCAAAAACATGAAATCGTCAAATTTATATCGTTAAATGTGTTATGGGGATGGCTATAAAAAATACATTTTTATAATGAAAACACTTGAATCCTTAACAAATCTTATGGCGAATACCACCAACCATACCACCAAGCTGCTGTTCGGCAGCCATGTTGGAGTGGGGGAGTGGAAGTGCCCTATTGAACAAAACCACCCGAAAAACCCCCAGTAACGATTTTTGGTTGGTCATTTTCAATTGTGTCTGGAAAACCATCGGGGAAGACGTTCAGGGCCAGGTTAGGGCGCACCAGGTGTACACAAAAAGCCCCTATAACGATTTTCGGTTCGTTATTGTCGATATTTCCAGAAAAATTCTCGAAGATTACGTCCGCGTCCAGGTGGGGGCCCACCGGGTGTCCGTGGGGTGTTCGCCGATGGTATATTCGAATTCAGCGACCCAAAAAAAAACCGGGTGCTCAGTTTCTCTCCTCTCTCGCAAAAAGTTCGGGATAGTCCCCGGAGATGACGTTCGTCGGCGTTCCTGAGCTCCAGGTGTTCGGGGGGTCAATTTGAACATCATAATCGTGATCAGCGACCTCGAAAACCCCCGGGTACCCGACTTGAGCCAATTCTGACTCTTATTTACGAAGTTGTCTCAAAAGATGCATTTTTTGGCTGCAGCAATGCAACTTCCGGTTTGTAATAGGTACAAAGTAGGTACGAATGATATAAATAATTTTTGCTAGCGAATGCAAAAAACCGCATTCCGATACGTCCTATCCTAAAAGATTTCCTATCATAATGCTTCATTGCTTCGACTAAACCTAAAATATTCAATTTACTGCTCTAAATTAGGACATAATAACTTATCAAATTGATATATTATTTAATAAAGTAAATAGCTATTACAAATCTACGGAGTAAATTTTATTCTAGCAAGTAAATATTTAACTATCCTTTATAATCCCGGCTATCAATGTGTTAAAAATGAAAAAAAATATGAATTTTTTTATTCACACGTGACCTTGAAAATCGCTTTGAAGGTCATATTTTTAAAAAGTTGTCATTCAATAAAAACCATTTAACGCCGCCACATTGTTTTGACAATAATGCCAATAATAATACAGTAGAATCCGCTTAATGTGATCACTTTGGGTCAAGAACATTTTGATAACATTAACCGACTGATAATAAGAAGCAAATTTCAGAAAAAATGAATTTAAGAATAATTAGGTAAATTTAGCAAGAATAAACTAAACTTACATTAAAATGCATAAAGCAAAGTGCATATTTATCAAAATAAAAATAGAAACACGCCATGAAACGGGAAACTTAATTCGTTTTTGTATAGAAATTAAAACGAGTGACGTGTTTAGTAAAGATATATAAAATTTCAATGACCAATCAGAAAAATATACTTCGAAAAAGAGAATATTGTGTAGGAAATTCCTTGAAAGTGATAATAATAAGCGGCTTTTTGATCACATTATCCGGTGGTTTTTGTATGAAAAGTGATTAAAGCGGCCGGTTCCCAGCCAAAATGATCACAATAACCGACTGATAACATTATCCGTGATCACATTAAGCGGATTCTACTGTAATTGTAATAGCAGTGTAATGGAAAGAAATCCTCAACAAGAAATAAATAACACAGAAATAACCAAGTGATAACCTGCTGGTAGGGACTAACGATAATTTCTTTTTTCGGCCTTACGACCTTGAAGATGATTTTTGCGATCCACGATACTGTTTATTTTGTGTTCAATGAATGAAATTTCGTGGAAAAACACCCTCAAATCGTTTAACTAATTTTTTTATATTGAATTTTTCGTTTTGAACGGGCTGTGACATATAGTGGCAAACGAAAATATTCGAACCTCTTATGTTAACAATGTAAATTGCACATTTTGAAACCGTTTTTTGACATATAAAAATCTCTTACAGCAAAACATTTTAGACATTTTTTGTTACAAATTTCATTGTCTTCAATTTTGTACCTATACATTTTTCAATTTTGTCGCCCCGTCTTTGATTGGCAGCGACTTCTACAAGACTCTCTAAAACACTAAAAATATCGTCATCTATATCTCGGAAACGGTGAGACAAAATAGAAAAATACTTATGAACAAAAATGTTGAAAATCACGTTTTCAAGAATAAATGCTTATTCATTTTTCCATTTCGTCGCACCGTTTCCGAGATATAGATGATAATATCTTTTGTGTTTTACAGAGTCTAGTTTAAGTCGCTGGCAGTCAAAAACGGAGAGATAAAATTGAAATTGAAAAATGTATAAATACAAAATTGAAGATGATGATATTTTTAACAAAAAATATCTAAAAAGCTTTGCTCTAAAAGCGACATTTATATGTCAAAAAACGGTTTTAAAATGTGCAATTTACATTGTTAACAAAGAGGGGTCAGAATATTTTCGTTAGTCACTTAGATGTCCCCGTATAGTTGGTTGGAAACACTACATGAGAAATGAATTGATTCATGTACAAATTTTCTATATAAAAAATGGTAAATTTGAACGTAAATTCTCCATCCTAGCTCAATTGTTTTCTCACCAACACTTGTATTTAAAAAGCTCTATTAGCACACAAAATTTTAAGACAATCGGTTAAACATTTCCTGATATACGATGACTTTTTCATTTTTTTAAATTTATTTTATTGTGGTAGCCCTGGCAAAGATTTCTCTTATTTTAATCTATTTAAATCTTGTGTTATTTTCTTGTAGTGGCACTCCTGATTGACAGATCGTGACGATAACTTTATTTTCACTTCTCTACCCTACTACCATACCAAATTTGGTGGTGATTGCTTGGACGGTTCAGGAATAAAGCGAGAGACAAAATCTAACGATAGACCGACAGACAGACCAACACAGAAATTTTTTTTTTATTTTTTGCAAATCTTTACGTTTCTGAACATGGTGATCACAAAAATGTAAAAAAAAATTTGAAATTTTTTTTCCATTACCTCCCAAAAAAAATTTTTTTTTTATTGACGGTAAAAAGCAACACCATAGGATATTGCTAAGAAAAAAAATCTCAAAAAATGTAAGCAAATATCCAACAAGGTGAAATTTTATTTCAAACAAAAGCCTCGAAACATTCTAAGTTCACCCGAAAGTGACAGTATCTGATTCTTACTTCGTATAGAAGCCTAAAATTACTAGAGAAATCACTCAAATTGTATTTGCTTTGGTTTCACTCAGCGTTGGTTTTCACTCTTTCACGTGCACTTAAATAGCAGTTAAGAGAAAATGTCTAGCAGCTAATCTTGTACCATGTTTACAATTAAAAAATTACTTTTAGGCTAATTCTATCAAATCTCCTAAAATAAATTTGGCGGTCATATAAAAACAATAAAATGTAATAATGGTAGTTTTGAATTACCAACATGTTAGGGTGACTGCACAACTAAATTGGTCAAACAACCAACTTTGAATCTTAATTTTAAATAAATCTGCCGAAACCTTGTAACACAAAAGGCTCTTTGAAGTTATTATTCTAAATACTATTATTAGAGGTTGTGAAATTAATTAATTACTCCCAAGTGTCAACTTTTATTTCCTGTTATTATGTGCACCTGCCACATTTTTCAATTTGTTGAATTACGGACAATAATGTAGATTATGATAAAAATTACAAAAATAAAATTTAGTCGTAACTTAAATAACTACTTGAAAAAATATAGCCTATCGTTATCCATTTCAATATAAAGATGTGTAAATTAAAAGAAAACTATAGGAACCTGACCCCTGTTCAATGTTCCGACAACATTTTTGCTGCTTCTACTTTTAGAGCCCATCCATCGTGTTTATTGCCAAACTTTACTCGCACTTCCAGATTTGCTCCTCAAGCCGAAGGTTTAAATTAAATTACTTCCACAATTAGCAGAATTCATCTAAAGTAAGTATCACTCCACGTTTCAAATTCTTCATTATTTAGAAATTTTTCTGTACATTCGAATAGTTTTACCAACCGTTTATTATTCATGTATCCAAAGACTAAAATTAAAATATATGAATTACACGTAAGTGACCCATAATAACACAACAGAAGATAATTACCAGTTTTTTTAATGTAGCACGCTTAATCTTCATATCTATAGAATGTTGGATCTTGGCCGATTTCAATTGAAAATTTACCAATTGTAACTTCCTTTCTAAATACGACTTTTTGAAATTATATTCAGAACAAAACTGATTTCTGTGTTTTCTATAAAGTCCAACACTCGATGTGGGTGAAGTACTAGTAACATTCAAGTTAAGAGGAAAAGCAACAGCAGATGTAGCGATAGGAACTTCAGGCGAAGCAGGCGATTTGATAAAAATATCTGTGCTCTCGACATCTACTTGTACACCAATATCCCTCTTGTCACCAACATTGTGTATTTTTAATATCTGATTATACTTTCCCTGAAATATTTTTAAAATTAAAATTTTATAAAATGCATGGCACATGAACTTACATTATCGACAGCAACATCCTTTCGAATCTTAGCTTTTATATTTTTGTAGAGTGATTTTAATTGGGTTGCAATTCGAATTTCAGATTCACAATTCAAGTTGTATTCTTCGGCAATGTTTTGCCATGCCGCCAGTTTTGCCTTAATGGTGGTTCCATCCGTTGCTTTGTTTTCTACGATATGTTTGTACCTACGTTGTTAACATCGATGTAATAATTATCATCGACCTAAATACTTTACAAGGTTATGCTTACTTGTCAACGATTGCAATTAAATGTAATTTTTCTTTTTCTGTGAAATTTCTGCTTTTCTTACGTTGAGACATTTATATTAATTTTAATAAAAATAGAAGTGTAAATTCACCAACTATCCAAATCAATCAAATTGACAATAATAGGAACAATCTAAGAAACAAATAAAAACTGATGGTGGTTTTCAAAAGTAATTTAAAATGTAACCTACGATTAAAATAATTATGGCCATAATTACAACAATTAAAATACATTGTTAAATTCTTTAATAATTTTAATCGAAGGTTAAATATTATTTAAATCGCTTTTATGAAACCCACCATTAATAAATAATTATTAACCTTACATTAATCATATAAAAGGAAATACCTCAGTAGACAGCACCGGCAAAATTAGAAGAAAAAAAACAAAAATAAATTGTTACCGCCGGCACCGGTAGAGCCACAATGAACACTTCTGTTTTCACACAGGTGAGCGATTTAAAATTTAATCTGCGATTAAAACTTTATAACAATGCATTTTATTTGTTACCTTAGATAATATATTTTCTTGGTCGCCTCGAATATACTGCTGTGATCTAAAGTCCAAGATAGATCTGCATAAGAGAAAAACAACGGGAAATCCCCCACCCCCATTCAATAAATTCCCTAGTAGGTCATCTTGGCTTCAGTCAAGTGATCGCCTACGCTCTGCGTAGTGTATGGCAATTTCAGAGAATTAACCGCTGTTGATTGCGTGCTCTCTTGTTTCGCTATAATCCTGATTTTTTCGTCATCGTCTTTGTATCAGCTTTCTTATTTTCCTAGATGTATTTAGATTACTTTGTCCAACTTTTCGCGTTGAACAGAATTGAACGCCCGTTGGAAATGTTGTCTTCGTATGCTTTTTCTGTTATTTGCTTCATTACATACAGTGCATCCACTGTCAATCGCTTCTCTCTAAAACCATGCTGGTATTCTCCAGTTCTGTCATCGATCATTGTTTTTACTCTTTTGCATATGAGTGCTGACAAGATCTTGTAGGTTACTTGTAGCAGGATTATACCTCCGTAATTCCGGCATTCTTCAATATTACCTTTCTTGTCTATTGGGACTATTTTGCCTATCCTCCACTCGTTCGGCATTTCTTTCTTTTTCTATATTTCCAGAATCAATCTGTATATTCTCTGGTGCAGGCCCGTAGCCACGGAGGGCACCTGGGGGCAATGTTAAAAAAAAATGCTTAAAAAAGACTATGATGGATATACTAACAGCAAGACTCACTGTAGCCCAAATTTAAAACAAACAGGCAACAGAAGATACAGACACCATGATTTGTAAAACTGCCCAATCCCTGTCTTCAAAGCATCAAGTAGTAATACTGGTCAGCGAGGATATTGACCTTCTGGTCATATTGATTGGAACCCAAACACCAGCAAACGTTTATTTTCTGAAACCAGGGAGAGACAGAGTCGTTCCATTTGTTTACCATCAACAAACAAAAATCGAAACCAGCCTGGCGGAGCATATACTGTGACTCAACGTCTTCGCTTTTTCAACAAGGCAAAGTCAAGTCGCTGAACACTGGTTTTACAAGACATCCCAACCTCTCATCCTAGATTCGCCGGTTTCCAATCCTAGAGCTACACCAGAGGAAACCACCGAAGCAGGGGAGAGATTCTTGGTGACCTTGTATGGAGAGAACCACCGTACCACTTATCTAAATAAATTGTTCAAGTTCTATAGCTTGTTTGTGGATGTTCAAAAGCTATATTACATCAGCATAATATATGTAAGCTGACTGGCATAAGCCATAGCGGAGCAATAGTCTTTGAGGGTGTTTACCAAGTACAATAGTATAGCTAGGAATAAAATTGTCATGCGAAGTAGCTGAAGAAAGGCCACAAACTCCTTGGTTCCTATTAGTATCCTCAAGAGCCCAGCTCCAGATGCCCTGTTGAAGCTAATAGATGCTCATGCAAGAAGGCCGAAACGGAGAACTGCGGTTGCCGACGAGTCAGTCTCTTTTGTTCCAACTAATTTTCTTTCAAATTAGGGGGTTCTGCCATCTTCTGACCCTCCTCAATGTCCTCTAACCTGGTACCTCATTCGACGTTCGGCCAATTATAGTGCAAAACTAGCCAACTGTACCATCTTTTCACTCAATACATGCAGTTTCATTCACTATTAGTAGATGTAGCAAGAATGGAAGTTATGCGGTTTTTCAAAAACTGGTGAGCTTGCCGACTACGCACTTCACAGACGTTCGCTAAAGCGCTAAATGTGACTTAAAGAAACCAGGTAATCATAATATAACCGATTTTGGCAGGGCCGGCGGACCCATTAGGCGAGTCAGGCAACCGCCTAGGGCGGCAACTTCTTAGGGGCGGCAAAAGGGAAAAAAGTTATATCGGCATATTGTTTTTGTATATTATATGCAGACTAGTGTTTAATTGCTGAATTTTATCCTTTTAAAAATCTTGCATTTGATCTAGGCAGTTGACCTTAAAAAATCAATAATTTTTGCCTGCGGCGCATATTAAAACCTGCAAGGCCAAAAAGCCTTTAAAAAATGTTTGCTCCAGGTCCACATCCGACTCTGAGGAGGGGCGGCAAATACAACCTTTTGCCTAGGGCGCCAGACATGATTACGCAGGCCCTGGATTTTGGGCATATAACGTTTATATCGCGGCTCCACCGAACTTACATAAATGATGTATGTGAAGTTAGTCCCCCTTTTTTCGAAAACTAAATTTTTTTTTCTATTGTTGTATTCAATTTGTATTGTTTGTAATGTAAAACTTTTTTTGCATTTTGCGAAGCATAAAATTAAAAATCCCCCTTTTAAAGGTCCCCCTTTTTCGAAAATTTTGAATTTTTTTTTGTATTGTGTTGCATTCAATTTGTATTGTTTGTATTGCTAAAATTTAAAGTCTTGATTTATCATTAATCGCGTAAATCGCGAAACAAAATTTCGGCCTGCCCCCCTAATTTAAAATTTTTGAAATTTTTTTTGTATTATGTTCTATTCAATTTGTATTGTTTGTATTGTAAAAAATTAAAGTCTTAAATTTAACATTATCCGCGTAAATCGCGAAACAAAATTTCGCGCTGGCCCCCTTTTTTAAATTTTTGAAATTTTTTTTTGTATTGTGTTGTATTGTATTCAATTTATATTGTTAAAAATTAAAGTTCTAATATTTTAATATTAATTAATATTATTAATATTTAATATTAATCCCGCTGGATTAATGGATTATTACCAACTGAGAAATTTCTTAAGTGTTTCATCAAAGATGTTCCTTCTTTGACAAAATATAAAATGCGAGCCAGGATATTAAAAGAGGTTAAATATTTTGGGATGGGACGTTTCGGCGCAGCCGATTCGACGCGGAAATGAATATTTATTTATCTTTCGGTTTTCTTTTATTAAAGTCTTTGAAGATGGCTTCCAATGGGCCTAAACGTCGACAAAAATATTGAATTAGTTTTTATTTTGCGTTTTTCCAATATACCAAGATTATTTGCTTCTGTTAATTTTCCAAAAACATGTTACTTCAGGATATCTATGTTTACAGTAGCAATCCGGACTAGGACGGTTCGGCGCAAAGATGGTTCGGTGCGAACCATTTTGGTGTGAAGACGTTTTGACGCGAGATCGTTTCGACCTTTTTATTTAATTTTATAGTAATAAAATACTTTTTATAAGCAGAAATCGTTGTAGAAGTAGCTTGTCACTCTATTAGAAACGCCTTAGAAAACTTTTATTATTTGACTTCTTTCTGATTTTTGGCGGTTCAGTTCAGTTCATTGTAACTTACAGAATGCTATGGATATCACATACATAGCAATACAACACAATTAAAAAAATTTTCAAAATTTTCAAAAAAAGGGGGCCAGTGAGAAATCTTGTTCCACGATTTACGCAGGACCGTAGCCAGGCTGCAAGATTAGGGCAGGCATAAGGTAGGCCGAAAATTTTCTAATGTCCTAATAATGAGCTAAAAAAAAGCTCATCACTCACATCCAGAAAGTCGAACGTCGAACCATGCCTGCTTTAGTTGAAAAAAATATATAAATTATATTTGTTTTAAATCATAGCAGAAAAAGGTGAGGCAGGCTCAAATTCTCCTAGGGCAGGCATAGCCTGCCCTGGCCTACCCTGGCTACGGGCCTGTGCGACTGATGTTAAATTCAGGAGTTTAATTTTTAGCAATATAAACAATACAAATTGAATACAAAAAATACAAAAAAAATTTTAGTTTTCGAAAAAAGGGGGTGGATAAACTTGGGGGTTAAGTGACAAAAAGTTACTATTTTTGAGTGCGCTCTAGCGGCTATTTTTGGCATCGTGGGAATCAATTCAAGAAATGCAAATTATAGCAAATTTTATCTACTTTAATTTTGTATAGAATAGTAATTATGGAGAAATGCATGGTTCGTGAGTTATAAGCGAAAAACTAAAACAAATGCAAATTTTTTTCGTGTTTTCGCGAATCCTGAAGTTAGCTCACCTCTGGCGAACTGGCCAAGTTGAAAATCTGATTCAGCGACCAAAAATCCATATAATAAATCAGCTGAGAAAAAATTTCTGGAATGTTTTCCTTTGAAAAACCTCGTAATATGCTTGAACTAATCATACTGTAAGAAGTGTAGAAAGAACTTCTGGACTGCAACTACAATTAACAGTAGGTATGTAAGTACAGTACAGCCTCGATATTCCGGACAGATATAGTTTTGAGTTTGTTCGGATAACCGAGTTTTCCGGATTAACAAGATTTTTTTTTTTTACTTATTTTATTGATTAAAAACCGTTGATAGGTATGTATTATTCAATTATTTTATTTTATATAGTTTTCATTAATAAAACTAAACTAAACAAAATTAACAAACAATAAAAAAGTCAAAATAAAACTTAAAAAAAAACCAATAGGTACATTTATATGTTGTGGCAATAATTTTATACAATCAGTTGGATACTGGGGTACTCGGTACTACTCAGTACGTATAGCTTAAACCTACAAATGCACACTTACTCTCAAAAAGTTTTCAGTTTTTGAAACTGGGGGGGGGGGGGGGGGGGTCTGGGGGGTGTTCTGAACAAAGCTGAATTTACAGTTGTCGATCTTTGAATAGCAGTTTACAAATCTGAATTGCAGTTGACAATTTCTAAATATATCAGTTGACAAATCTATATTAAAGTTAACGATGTCTGATTGCCTAGGTTGTGCGGCCTGAAGGCCGCACTGATCCATCACTCCACCGTAATCACTTAATATTTTTAGGCTGGTAACTTAAAATTAACCAATTCTAAACAGGCCAGTGGAAAAACGCCGATACTAATTATTATGATTTTTTTTTGTTTAATTTATTTCATAAAATTCCTATTTGACCTGGGTATCGAATCAAATTAAGGTCTTCGAAAGTATCTAACTTCCTTCTTAAATCATGAAAGGTTTAACGTAATTCTTATTAATGTTGAATAAATTAAATTTCCGATAGAAAATTTTTAGTATCATTTTATAATAATTGAAGAACTGGCTTAATCTCGGATTGTAAACAAATTGACAATATTGTCAGTGTCAACTAGGCAAATTGACAATGTATCGTAAGCATGAATTGCCAATTTTGTTTATTGTTACTGATAATTGAAAAACAAATTTATCACAATTATTGCATGGTTTCGAAGTACAAGATAAGAGTATGAAAGATATTAAATAAACTGCCAGATATCAATCGCGAGCTTAGGCGGATTTTTGGGGGGGGGAGGGCACCCATCCCTCAGACGTTTAAAAATAGACAAGGGAACAATCCCAAATCTGAAAACACTTTTTGCCCGTCTGATTTTTTGCTCCTTCCAGAAAAAATTCTGGAACCGGCCTTGATCGCAATATGGATTAAGCAGTGACTTGTAGTTTGTCATATTAAGGGGCCAGGGGGGGGGCGAAAAATTAAAAATTAGACCAAATGTTTAAGCAGGACTTTCACTTGCAAAAGTAAAGGAATTTAGAATTACACAAACTTGGTCAGGAAAAGTCGAGGAATTGTTTATTTTTAAGGAAAAGTCGTGGAATTAATTAGGAAAAATTCTTGAAAAATTCGACAAATAAAAAATTTACAATTTTTAAAATTTGAAAAATTTTTAATTTTGATCTAGGGCAGGGGTCGGCAACCTATTGAAACGGAAGAGCCAAAATTTACAATTTTTCCCAGTTTTTCCCACTAACATTTTTATTTCAATATTATGGCATTTTATCCTGTTTTTATCCTGCGTTTTTACCCTGTTTAAAGTTTTTTTTTGCAGAATAATACTTTTTATGAGTTTTGAAAATAAAATAATAAAATTATTAGGTAATATTTGTGCGTGGACCTGGAGAGCTGCATCTCGACATCAAAAGAGCCACAGGTTGCCGACGCCTGATCTAGTAGAAGACTTGGGAAAGTTAGGGATTTTGTTTTTGAAAGTTTGACAGAAAACATACACAAGTTTTCAGTTTTTGAAACCGGGGGGTCTGGGGGGTGTGGAACACCCTCCAGTACACCTAAACAAAATTGGTCCCAGAATCTAGCTTTATATAGATTTTTCCAAATGTTTTTTGTAACCTAGATCCAGTAATGCCCAGTGGAATCACAACTTTAAAACTGGAATCGAAATCTGTTTGCTATTTGTATTTTTTAACACACTTACAGGTATACTGGAGGGTGTTCCACACCCCCCGGTTGTAAAAACTGAAAACTGGCATATATGTACATGTTCTATGTGATAGCTTTATTTTTGCTGAAATAAACAGCAAAAATAAGTGAAAAAATTAAGCAGAAAAACAGAAAATTCGATCATCTTTAATGATTTTTTTTACAATTTCGGGGGACAGATCTACTTCCAAATCTACTTTCTTGCTATAAATATTAACTTTTCACCTTTCTAGTTTATCAGAAAAAATGTAAAGGCTAAAATAATTGTTAAAAAAAATTATAAAATAGATAGGGGGGAAGCATCCCCCGATAGCGGTGGATGATGGAGGAAAACGAAGGTCATATTCGAATTCAGAAGGTTAATTTACATAAGAATCAGGAGGAATGGTATCATGACTCGAAAAAAAAAAATTTATTTGCAGACCTGTGTTATCATTAGGGGACGTTCGTTAATTACGTGGGCGTTTAAGGGAGGAGGAGATCAAGGAGTCTCGGTAAATATCATGTAATTAAAAAAAACAAATTTTATGATATCTCACTAGGGGCAGAGGGGGTCGAAAAATCGCCTCACGTAATTAATGGCCGCCCCCTACTTATTTAACTTTACCAATTAAATCAAAGAAAATATGAATTAAAACACAATTCGTGACTTCTCGTTTAACGTTTTCTTCTTTTTATTCAAAATTTAATATTTTATAGAAAATTAAATTAAAAACGCTCAATTTTAGAGCCTTCTGAATTTTTGCGCTGGATGCAACCCTAAGTGATGTCATAGTTTAGTGTTATAAAAGAGTACCGATGAATTGCATTAATTTGAAATTGCAACTAGAAATTCGTCCGGATTGCAGAGATAAAAAATAAAAAATGTCCGAAGAGCCGGAATGTCCGGATTACTGGAGTGTCCAGAATAAAGTGTGTCCAGAATAAAGTGTGTCCGGATAAGCGAGGCTGTACTGTATTTTGAAAAGCAGAAAAAATAAAAAATCATTCAATTTATAAGACAAATTTATTTTTTTAATATTGTTTTCTATTATTAAATCTTAGGTGGAATTCAATAAAGAAACAAATATTCTAACACTTGTTATTTACATTTTTCATTTTATACGACAATATATATATAATTAAAAAAAGTTTCAGGCCAAATATGTAAAATAATTTTTGTAACTTATTAATACTTGAAGGCAAGTACCGAAAAATTAATACGACATATTGAAAATGGACAATCACAAAACTTCCAATATGATGTACGCATAATGAACAGTACAAATGCACATTCAGGCTTTGGTTTTTTGTGGGCGCGTAAATTTTAACAATTTACCATTCCGGCTGATTAAATAATAAAGTGTCATTTGCCAAAAGCACAAACAAATAATATGTTTTCCTAAACTTTTACAATATAATAAATTCTAAAGACAATTAAAAAATAAATTAAACAAAAACATATACAACAATTATCAAGTTAAATAAGGGGGGAAATGGGGGTAAGACGGGACTTGGGGAGAGAGTAACGAAAGTAAGGGAAGTTATGTATTTGTGCATTCGGCAATCGCCACAAACAGACTTAAATCTTTTTTCCTTCTCTAAACTATAAAGAACGTAAATTTACACATGTAACTACGAATAAGTTAGGAACAAAGTGCTTAGAAATATTTTAAATTACATATTAATTTAATGCGCAGTGCACTAATTGGAAGATTAATTAAATATTAATATACTTCGTATCTACATTGTATTATTTACAAACAATATTGTAGTTGCGTTTATTTTTCGTTCATCATTCAAGGGGGATGTGTGTTGTGATTTATTTATTAGGTAAACAATAAACCTGAGCGACACAATTTGATCGATCGAGCGAGCTGCCTCTATCATCGGGAACAACGACGTATTCATAAATTAAATTTTTGCCAATTTAACACACTAAAATTAATACAAAAAATTTCCGACTAGTTTTTGCGCAATAATTTACGAATACGGCACAGGAATGTATGTATTAAGGTTCTACGGATTAAAACGATAAAATCATATAAATACGGCGCCCTCTAAATCAAAAAACAAAAACTAACAAGCGTCTTTTCCCGTAACTACGGATGAGCCGTAAAATAATAATCAAATATTGTAAAGTAATTAAAATTGAACGCCGCTTTTTTTTCGATTAAAATGTGCGAAGAAGAAAAGAAAAAAATGTTCAAATACACTCAACTACATAACAAGTTTCACTTTAGCTTCAGACTTCTATACTCTGTTTCTATACGCAAAAATAAGATTTTGAGAAGAGCGAGGGGAGATAAAAGGGACATTTTCTATCTATCTCGTATCAATTACAAAATACTAACATTGCTAAATAAAACAAAAAGCAATTTGCAGTGTAAAAACACCAACACATGAATTACTTATAAAAAAGTAATAAAACAACAATGTTATTCACATCCAACATTTTATACAGTGCTGTCAAAAAATTGACAATAAATAGCAGAAAAGCTGCCCCTTGTATATAAAAATAAAATAAGTTAAATAGCAAAGCTGCATATAACAAGTGCTACATACACACACTTTTGTATAAATAATTTATACAACATTTTTTTCGCAAGTTCGTTTAATTATTATTATTATTATTATTATTCGTTTTCGTTTCCAAGTTTTTTTACACCATTACACTTTCATTTTTTTATATTATATAATTTAAATATTAGTTTATTTTTTTATTTATTAAATGTCCTACTTATAATCACTAAACACGCGAAGACTTATTACTCGGTGCACTCAAAAGCGTCGTAACTTGGTGTAATTCCACCCTATTTTGTTGTTTGCTGTCACCTCGATCTTCGTGCACCCTGATTGGTAAATCAGACGAAGTCGTTCGCCACCGCGTCCCAAATGTCGGCTGATCATTTCGATGCAAATTCGAACAACCGTCTATACAATCGCTGGACGAACGCGAAATTTTATTCTTGCGCCAATAATTCACATATATCACCAGACACAAGATGACTACTAATAATACTGCTATTGCTGCTCCTCCTGCTATACTCGCCGTTTCCAACATAAATCCACGTTGCGACGCTGAAAAAAAACAAAACATTAATATTAAATTTAACAAAAATTTACTTAAATACGTTTAGATGAGTGAATACGTGCCACGGAAGAAAACGTCAAAGAATTTAAACCAATAGTTCCCAATCCCAACTACTCAAGTAAAAGAAGACCGAACATTTCGTTACTAGGAAATTTCGCTAATTGTTACTAAAATTATATGTAAGGTTTTAAACTATTTAAATTATTTAAACCCTCCAGTACTAACAGTCGGTCTCACAGACCGACGACTTCTATATTTTTTTAACTGTAAATTTTTACTTTCAAATTAACTAGTTTAGTACGTCTTGTAACATCCTACAAGTGAAAATGTTCTTTTGTACCTTATAGGCAATATCGGTCTCACAGACCGATGTTAGTACTAACGTCACAAAAATGTTTAATAATAAGTGATTGTTTGCAATTGGAAAATTTACCCGATTTACTATACGTATATTTGTGTAAATAAACTACGTTTACCGTATATAGCGCACGAGTGCAATGTTTTTTAAAAAATCAGAGTAAAAATAACGGAGTAAATTGTACTTAGGTTAGGTTAGGTTAAAAGCCTACACCGACCGACTGGGAAACGGGCAGTGGCGGCTCGTCAGAGGAGGCGAGGGAAGCTTAATTTCCTCCTCTGATTTTCTGATCCGCCATCCCAATAGAATTTTCAGAGAAAGAAAAAAGTGGATTTTCGAGTGTGAAATCTATCATAATAGACACTGCTTCCACAGTACATATCCAAAAAGAAACTGCAAATCAAATTTTTGTACACCAGGGTTTACTTTAATGAGGTATTCCCTAGATTGCTCTGGATTTCCTAAAATTTCTGAAGATTTCCTTTAATTGCCTCAAGATTTTATTTCGAAAATTAAAACGAAATAAAAAAACAAACAAAGGTTATCTGGAGTATTCCTAAGATTTCCTGATTTTCTAAAATTTAATTTAATTTTGTATAATTTCCTAATATTTGTTGAGATTTTCTAAGATTTCCTCCCATTTGTTAACTGATGGTTTCGAGATTACTCCGAAGAGATTTTTTATCAGGCACAGAATAATTCTCAGTGGCTAATACCCGATACCTCCGCATAAATATATGCTGCCCAACGTAGCTTTTGAATGATGTAGTTGAACGTCAGCCTCCTTGGTAAATCGTAAATGAAACCTGGGGTGGATGACACTCTCGCACTATATACTTTATTAGCCTCCTCAAATGAAAAAGACACGAGCCGCCACTGGAAACGGGAAGCCGTGGTTCAAATCCTGGTCGCATCGAATACACGGCTGTGATCTAAATCCCAAGATAGATCTGTGGACTTTGGGAAAGACAACGGGAAACCAAACATTTTAATTAAATTTCCTAGTACGTCATCTTGGCTTCAGACAAGATTGGTATGGCCTACTTAAGAAGAAGATACAGGTTGTACATGTCTTACTAGCGTAGTTTGCAAAACACTTTGGTGCATTTAGAATGCATGGGGGTTGGTAGAAGTAAACTTTTTCGCATAGAATTAAATGACCACATGAGCAAATTTAGAGATGATATTTGCAGATAGATGGCACGAAGGTATTTCTAAAAAAATGAGTGAGAAGTCCGATTATGGGATGTTTTCTGGATCTGTCTCAGGTGACTTTGTTTCTGAGAAGTGCCAAGTCTGGATACTGGCATACTACAGCCCTGCATTCTGTTTTCACGATTATGAGTACGTACAGCAAGTCTGGTGTTATTTTTCTGAACAGTTCATCTGGGTTAGCAGGAGAGTCTTGGCGTGAAAGACTTCGATCGCTGCTCGCTTATTCCCGTACAGATCGCACTTCATTAGCCTGCGCACTGGTTTATCTAAGTTTAGCATTCAGGACATAGTCTATCCTCGGTTTTCCTCAATTGCTTGAGGTGGCCATGTACATAATTAATAACTCAAGCGTGATACTTCCTGATAATTAGATTTTAGGGAAAAAACTTCAAATATTTTGGAGTCACCAATTTAAGGTAAATTATTTTCGTAGTAGAAAAATTGGAAGTTCCGAAATTTTTCTTTCAGAATCAGAATCAGAAATGGCCTTGTCCTAAGAGTAGTTATTAGCTTTCATCAATTCTTGTCTGAGTAACTCCAATATTTCAATGTTTGACTTGCATGTCTGTCATTCTAGGTCAGGTGCCTCGTTAATTATAAAATAACATTTCACTCTCTCTGAGCCCCAGGCTAAAGAAGTTACCCATATCCCTACCGGTCTCCCCTACTTCCAATACCTCAAAGCTATGGAGTATTGTCGGTACATTAATATAGATCATCAAGTTGCGAGCACGTATTCGCTGCATCGGATTAGCATTATTGTCCAAAATAAATACTTACGCATATATGAACCATCCAAATCTTTGTATTCACACCTAGGACCCATGTATCCCTCCGTACACCTAAAATAAACAGTCACTTTAATACAACGTTCAATTGTTTTTGACATTATTGCCAACTTACTCGCAATTATATAGTAGCGAATCTCCTATTTTTACGGTAAAACATGTAGCACCGTTAAGGCAATACCACGCGGCGTAAGCTGGTGGGCATTCGTATGTGTGGAATGTGATATTGGGCCGTGCTGTTGGTGCGGGCGGCCGTGGTTTCGGCGTCGTACGCGACGAACAGGCATCTGAAACAAAATTCAAAAATTAAAAATTCTCCTTTTAAAGGAAACACCATCTAGGGGCGGACGGGAACAACTAATCAATTGCAGCGCTAGATGTTGCTGCACGTTGCGGACGCAAATGCGTGTGCAATTTTCGCATCGTCACGGATCGTGAATTATTTTCTATTACATTCCATCGAATGCCGAATAAATTCAGGGTCACGCTCTCTTTAATACGATTGTAAATCATCCAGCTTAGGCCCCCTCGCTCGAATCGCTTCGATCGGCGAACAGGTACGTACTAACAGAAGACGAAGAAGAAGAAGAAGAAACGTCTTCGTCTTCTAATTCAATTGGACCGAGTTAAGCGATTAACTGAAGATGTACCATAAAGTTTGTTTAATAACATTAAATGATTCCCACCGTGCGTCCTTTTTTTATCGAGCAGGTAGCGTTCCAGAAGTTAATCGGGCGGCGTAACAAATCGTTACCTAATAACAGGCCGCTATTTTGAAACAAGAATAGAAGAATTAAGTCCATTTAACCATTATAAACCATTTTTTTCTCTTTTACATTAACAATGGAGCCGAGGAAGGGGTACCGTGCGAGTAATAATTTTTTACTATCGCCGAGTGATTCCCAAATATTTTGGCACTTCCTGACGCTAATTTACAAAACGTCGGACACCGCAATAGATGTACTACAACTAAACCGAATTCATTAGGCTAACAAGGTGCGTTTTTTTGTCGCTCAAGCACACAAAGAAAAAGGTTTCGGTAAAAAAGTGTGTAAAAAAGGCATATGGCGAAGGAAGAAAAAATCGGCACGTTCTATATTTATCTAGTCTAGTTAAAAGTGTAACAGTGGGTATTATAATCTTGCAAGTTAATGCACCCACCGCGCATCTGTTACTTTTACCGCACAGGAAAAAAAGCCCTTAAAAAACGACGGCGCGTATCCGATGGCAAAATTAACTTCTCTACTTATTAAAGCACAGGTCAAAGCATCTGTTTCGTTCTGACTTAAAAATAATTTGTATTGTCTAAAAATGGTTAGGTGCAACATTTTTGATAGCACTGTATACTATGCGCCACTATTTTCAATTAAATTCGGCCAGTATGGTCGTAAAATACAAAGCTACCTAATCGAACTAATAAAACGGCACCCTCGATGCGATTGATCCATTAATCCGATAATGGTTGGATGTTTTCGGGGCGTCGCTGATGATGGTATGGGAGGACGCGGACAATGAAAAGTAGCTCCGATATCCGATGAATGGAAATTGAAATGACCGGTGGCCGGTGATCGACAATGAAATTGTTTACCGCTCTCTGTGCCCAATGTTTGATAATAATAGCAAGGTTTAGGTGTCCGTCTGGATAATAAAAGGTGGCTTTGATGATATTCTACACCACCAGCAAGCAGCAACCACCACGCGCTCACATGCCATATGCTTCGCGGAATAAGAACCCAAAAACCTATATAGAAGACTCTCGATATTTTTTTCTAACATGACTCGCGTGACATATGTCAGGCCGCCAAACAGTTTTCGCCACAAACACAATTACCATCTTAAATATTTTCTTTTCATCCAAAATTAGCCCATAATTCATCGTATTAATAGATAAAGAAGGCGAACCAACAGGCTGGCGCTAAATTGTCGATATGACCATCGCTTCCACACGATAATTATTGGATTCCAAAAATAAATTTCATTCATGAATTAACCATTAAATAATTAAAATTGTAAAACAAATAGTAGTAGCCCAAAAAACAAAAAAAAATCTTTGGGTGCAGGCTGATCCGGGTGCCTGGCTTCTCAATCAATCTTGAAAACATGGCGTTTTACTAAGTTTTGTAATAAAATTGTTCACTTTGTATTTTATTTTTGTTTATTTACATTTATCGTCATAGTTTATGTTTGTCATAGAACATTTTTAATATTTTTGTTGAATTCCTCGGAGTTTTTTCATTAAAAACTGATTGCTATCTGGCATATAAGTTTGTTACCAACTTCAAAATAGTTTAATAAACGTAGGTACATTATAGTGTACCCTGGGTCTGAAAGGGCTAATGCTTTTTTTGCCGAAAATTGATCTAAATTGACTGGATTATTTTAAAGCAGAAAATTCGACCTGGAAGTATTTAAATATTTCATAAAAAAGATATTTTAAAAAGAATTAGCTTACAAAACGCAAAATTAACGTGTAATTTACGTGAAATTAACGTTTACATTCAAATTTAATCTATTTTAGATATAGATTGCTTGTTACCTAAAATTGAATTATTCATTTAATTTATTTTATTATAATATATTTTATACTTATAAATTATTTTTATTTTTTCCTTTGAATTTTAGGGTGGAAGTCGAAATTTTAAGTGAACAAGCAGTAAAAAGCCCGTTGGCAAAAATCCTGATCTGCCACTGAATACCAGGCATAAATCAATTAATGAATTCGACTCTTTTGAGGGCGGTTTTGAAATTTTGCCAATTACCGAATATTTTTGAGAGACACTGTCACAGCATAGTGACAATCTTTTCTCTAGAAGAGTTCTCTTGGCAGATACCTCGGTGGTTTGCCATTGCCTGCCGAGGGAAGACGGTCAGAATAAAGTTTTTTTATTGAGTTTGGTGATTTCGGCTTAGCAGTCTCTCGCACATAAGTGCCAGCCCGTAACTGTCTTCTTATTAATATCTTCCATTAATAATGTTAATTGAACCTAACCGAAAGTTCTGGCTACGGCACTGTATTTCAACTGTTTTTCAAAAGATTAGATATATTAAACAAAATATAATTTTTTTACCACTTTGAAAAACCCTGTAGATCAAAACAAATTATCAACCTAAAATTCTTCAAATTTCTTCGTTTAATATTGTAAACAAAAATAATTGGAACTCATGGTTCTGTCAGCAATAGATCGAAATTGGACTTTAGATCACAGCAGTATAGCCGGTGCAACTAGGCATTAAACCGTAGTTTATAGCAGCCAACTTAAAAAAGTCAGCCTAACTACTTACCACCACTAAACCTAACTTGAAATTTGTATTATTGATAATATTCATTAGAATTTCGTACAAAACTCTGTCTCTCGCGTTATCTATCTCTCTGTAATCAAGCTCTAATTACTCAACTTTTACTTTCTTCACCAGCAGTATGGCGTAAGGCCTATACCGGCCGACGACAAATCCTGGTCGTGTCAAATACACTTATGTGATCCAAAGTCCAAAATATATCTGGGACAACGGGAAACCACCCCATTAGTTAAATTCCCTAGTACGTCATCTTCTCATCTCAAGTGATTGCCTACCCACTGCATAGTGGATTGCACTTGAAGAAGAAGAAACCAATCGAGTTCCACACTACTAAAGTAAAACTGTATCCAGTACTTCCAATTAAACATTATAACTGCGTGGACCCCCCCCCCCCCCCCTAATTAAATAAAAAATAATGATATTTTTCTGGCCCACCAGCCTCTGAAAATCATTTAAATAGTCTTTAATTGCCAAGTCGATGTCCTTGACCCAATAAATTCACCCGGTTAAGAATTTGTGATAAGTTCATGCTAACTTTCTGTGGGATCGACCTCGCAGGAATTTCGCAGGAAACTAGTATGTCCTTATATGATGACCAGGTACTGGATTTCTTCTGAATTCAAAATTATTCTGAATGGAGAAAAAGAAACTGTGGTGTGCCAAGCCTTGCCATAAAAATTTTGTTGTTGCTTTGAATCCACGATTTTGAAACTCTTTTAAAAGTTCCGCCACTGTGCTGTCTGTCCTCAATTTGACATCCAACTATCAAAAATAATTTAAGCTCATAGATTTTTTGAGTAAAAAAATTTCTTTTCTTTCTAACGGTAATTAATGTTTATTATTTTATCCACGTTTTCCCGGTGTCGGTCCAAGTTTTCCATAAAACTGATCGTCAGGATGTGACCAGTGCCGTAGATATGATCTTGTTACGGAGAGGGTCTTTTAAATAAAAAATAAAACTAAATAAGCAAAAAATATTTTTGAAAAAAGAAAGAAGAAAAAAAAATTATGATTCGATTTGTTTTAATTATGCAAATAATCTTGTTACGGTTTAACGTTACAATTTCAACTTTTTCTTAAATTTATCGAGCGGATAATGGAATTATAATTTCAAAACCAATAATCGTTTTTCAGACGCGCGTAATTGCCATGTACATAATTAATAATCTCGCAATGTCACTTTTGTAGGAAAAAAATGATATTATTACACGATTATCCAATAAATACCTACATTAGTAGCGTAGAAGGAGTCAGATATATATACACACAACTAACAATTTAAAAATAAATAGCTAAAGGATCCTAGTAAATATAAATTATTCCGTACTGTCGACAGAAAAATGTTAATTTCGCTAATTTATTCGGTTAGAAGCAGTTTTTTATGGTGCAACTTTACACGTGTTGATTTAATCAGTTTCACTTATGTTTTGGGTAAATTTTGCAAATTTTAAGCAAAAACTATCTTCTATTGATTTTTACTTTTCGAAGTGCGGTAGGTGCATTGCATAATCCCTGCGGTTGCACCATACATAAAAATTGGCCTCCTCTTCCTCCTCGAACGCTTTGTTTGGATTTTTGCGCGGTGCTTAACATTAATAATTGCTCGTCGTAACTGTCGCATTGTTTGCAAAGCGAAAAGTGGTCAACATCTTTAAACATTAATGAGATGTGTGCATTCGCTACCACGATTTGTTGTTTACATAACAACTTTTTTGTTGTTTTAGTGACGCTACTGCTGTCGTTCCTTTTTCACTTGGTTGGTATTTGGGCCACCGGTTGAAGAAACGTTCTGGGTGGAAAGAAGCCAACGACTTCGTCCTTTCAAGAAAATCCTTTAAGTTTGCCCCAATTTTTAACATCTCGTCAGACTGAGAAAGCATGGTCAGAGAACTTTCTCTTACTCGTAATTAAATATGGAAATGACGATGATAGCAATATATAGAGTCAAAAGTTTTGGCCTGACCTGGTATAATAGCAATTAATTTTTAATTAATCCAAATCCAAATGACGAAAATACCTTTAGAAGACGGCTGGTCTAGAAATGGCGTATCAAGACCCTGCAGCATCATGGGATAACTCTCCAAGAGGAATTTTTAAATTAAAATAAAAAAATAATTAAAAAACCCTACGGAGTTGCGCGATACCATTCGGAAGACCATAAATCGAGCTTAGTTTTGGGGGTGACAGTAATACACAATAAAGCGGGCGTAAAATGGACATTTTGTGTGGATACCTTTAGAAACGATTAGGACGTCATCACCTTTCAACATTGTTAACCTCGCCGATAATTACAAGGGTCGAAAACAACAATGGAAAATAAGTCACACGGGTGGTAGTTATTTAGCGAAGAATTATGGGAGAGACAACTTTACGGTGGTCGTAAATACAAAGTGTGGATACATTGAAAAAAATTTAATGTCTAAATATTACTATACCATGATAAATTTGATTGGTCCTGATGATTTGATTTCTAATATCTTTCGGTGAGATGTTTATTTAATATTATTTACACATCAACAATCAACTGATTCACATAATTTACGTGAGTCCCTGTAATTTGCGACCGATTTTGTATGAAACTTTGCTGGCCCTATAATTACGGCCGGCAATGGTTACTTGGTGGTCCCTCGTTAGAATTATCACCCCCCCCCACACACGTCACTTTAGCTAAAAAATTGTAAAAAGCGATCGCCAAAATGTTGCTCTTTGTCGAATTGACTTTAAATCTTATTAATCACATAATTTCTGTGTTTGTGTTACGATTTTCGCCGACCGCTCCACGTCGGTGGTCCATCAAAGGATCAGAGAGTAAAATTCCAGAATTCGCACACAGGTAAAAAAATAACGCCTTGTTTGGGGCTACAATGTCACACACCCCGACCTTGTTTGCATCAGAACCCGCATTGTAATAATTTTTGAAAAGTGAAGTTGTTACGGACGCCGCGTCGGCCGAAACGGCGCATAAATCAAAGAAGATAAATCCCGATTGTCGAAACGTATTTATTACGGTGATCGTTAATTTAGAGAAACAGCCCGAAACACCCAAGCAACAAAGAATAAAAATTATCGCGTTTGACCACCGCACTTTTTTATAGCCTGCCTAAATAAAATAGCTCCTGTCAAAACTATCAAACGAACGGCGCCTGCTGCTTGACCGGCACAAACAAAGCGAAACTCGGACAGGGTCATCATCGTCGAAGAAGACCACCTCGATGACAAACGAGAAAAATGGACCAACAAAATTGTGAGCACCACAGAAAATAAAACTACGTTTTTTGAATTTTTTAATATTTTTTCTGTAACAATAAAGGGGTGCGCCTGTTGGGTATGAAATTTTTGCCGGAAATTAATGGCATTCTATTAGGATTATTTATATCATCACATAATCGTGCAAAGATGTGGGTGCTCGAGACAGTTTTGGACTTTGGCTCAGGACCGGCTTCAAAACGTCCCGAAGTTTTCTTTTTACGTTATTGCGACGTCGCGGGTACTATACTTTAAGGAAACAATTTAACCTTGTCAAGGAAGTACATAAATAGCGACGTTATCTAATAAAAATAATATTTTAATAAAAAGCTTCGTGTTGTAATAATAATTTTGCATAACAATAAATTACAGATAATTGCTAAATTATCAACTAAAAATACATTTAGAGTTGTAATAATAGTCCATTCATTATAGGCACTTTTGTGTGGAAATAACTTGCAAATGAAATGCTTCTTTCTTCAATCCGTTAGTTTGGCATCCGGAAAAAGCGTATTTCTCAGTTTTTCTCTCCCCTCATCAAAAAGATGGGAAATTTATCCCATAGATAAATGAGCCAAGAGCCAATACCAAGCCTTTGATGCCATTTTTCTTTATGAATAAATGCGTAAACCGATTGACCTGCAATTTCACACGCAATTTTCCGACAGCTATCTCAAAAGCTGAATCAACTTTCGGCGAAAACCTTAAATTTTTACCTATTTTTAAAAATAATGAAAATATATCAAGCACGATCCTGCTTCCCATTGTGACGGATTTATAACGGAAGAATGAAAATAGTGTCGATCGAAAGAAATTATGTTGGTTTCTAATTATTATTATTATTAAAATGCAAAAATGTCTGGAAAAACAACTACAGACAAATGACGAATTAAATTTGATTATTTTGAATTGTTCTAGTAAGACTATTTTTCCTATGCGATTTAAATAAATAAATTTGTAAAATTATAAATCTCGTATCTTCTCCGAGTATTCTAAAAGAGTGGAAATCCGGTGATATGTACTGGAGGGTGTTCCACACCCCCCAGATTACAATTTTGACTTTATATTTTTATAATTAACTTTCAAAGTAACACAAAAAGTTGCTGCTAAACTCGGTGAGCAGTAAGGTAATTAACTAAATATAAAATGTGGCTATTGGACAAATATTTTTAGTCCTCATTTTCGTTTAATATACTTTTTGGTTGGTAAAAAAAATCGACCAGCCAGAGTGTTTTTTCTACGAAAAAATGATACGTTGTAGCAGGAGCAGCAGAAGCGTGATGGAATTTTATGTATTAGGATTAGTTACAACTAACGCGCATGAATGGATTAACGAGATTCTAAAAATCTTCAACCTGCCCCCCCCCCAAAGCATTTTGTAAATACGCCACTGCTATGGCCTATGTCCAACACTGAATTAATGAAAAGCTGAGTTTCCAAGCCGTCTGTTCGATTGTTGTTAATATAATGGGTAATATCGAGAATATCTTCGTAAAAAGCTCTTCAAAATCTTGGCCAACCAAAAAGTGTACTAATTTTTCCTATATTTGAACCTGTAGATGTTTGATTATTTCCAGGCGTACCAGGTTCTGCTTACAGTTTTTATTTTTTCAATTCAATTGAGCAAAATAAATAGATCAATGCATTTCTTCTTTTTTATTATGCCACAGAATCAAAGCAGAATATTCGACATGATCAGGAATTGAACCCTAAATTGCTAAATTCCTGTTACCTAGCCTACCAATGTAAACTTTTGCTATTAGTATAATTTTTGTACATCAAAATCCTCAAAATACCTATTACCCAAAAAAGTAATTATTGATACAATTACACCGGAAGCATCTTGAAAACTACTCGGGCTAGAGAATGTTATTTACTGTAAATATTAATTTTTTATATTTTAAATTTTATTTTTAATTTTATATGAATGTTTAAATAAGAACAAGTTAATTAAATAAATAAATATATGGAATAATTTTCCAAACTGACGTTTTATATGAAAATACAGATTTACAATTGTAAATTTTTAATATTTATATTTTATAATATATAAATAATTTCATCAAATTAAGAATAATTAAACTCAATTTAAATCTTAATATACCTATACATATTTATAGTCCGATGCATCGACAAATTTTGCAGAAAATGTTTTTTGGGCGGAAATGGGAAAAAATCTGGATTCTCTGGAAATTATAAAAATGAGAATAATATGGACTTTTCCCGTTGCCAAACCACATTTGACATGGTACCTGCTTATAAATTCAAATCGTAAGCCGCAAAAAATGGAATCGACGTTTGTCCTTGTCGTAATTATTCTAGTAAAAAATGAATAGAAAAGTAATTAACTAAGTTATTTTATTTATACGATGGGAAATGACACAAACATTTTAGAACGAATCGATAACAGTAATTTATTTACGTAGGTCATTTACAAAGTCAACTTACAAAAGAAATAATTTTTTTGACAACAAAGTGGAAAGGTAACAATCGAATAACTCCAATAAAGTTATACCGCCATAAAAGACAAAACGTGAAGGAATGTACTATTATCGGAGCGACCATGATGTTCAAAATTCTATAAACGAGCGATTTGTCCTTTTAAGGACCACGTAACACCAGAAAACCCACCGCATTTTTACACAAGTGTGACCAATTACATTTCAAAGATTTTTTAAATTGTAGGCGTTAGAATCTCAACTTTCCAAAATAAAATAAATTGGGAATTTACATAAAATCGCACCGAACTACAATTGCAATTGGTTTGTCCACTGAGACATTTTGCCCAGGGCAAAATAATTGAGAAACATTTAAATAATGACTGTAAGCACTTCTAAGACGTCTAAATAATGTATAAACAAGTTGGATATTTATGCGTGACAAGCTTCATTTTTTAAAATTCGGAAGCCAAATAAATTCATCTTTGTCAACCGGCAGCGAATTTACAACCATAATAACAACGCAAGAAATGCCTACTTCTCAAGTAAAACAAAGATAATGAAAATTCTATAGGCAACCAAGTTGGAATACTTTTAAACAAAACAAGCTCTCCAAAAATTTTACCTTCAATAATACAAATCCAAAATATAAATGGGTATGCCAAAATTCGAATCCAAATTTTTAATTTCAAATGAATTTCCAAAATATTGGCTTCAAATTGAATTTATTTTTATAAATTTTACCAAATAATTAATTCTAATTTTCGAAAAATTCAAATTTTAACTTTATTTCTTTAATCATCAATTTAATCTATCCAAAACTATTCAATTTCATCCAAACAAAATTTAATTCTGTCCAAATAAGTAATAACTAGCTAGAGCTTGGATTCGTTCTGATTTCTGAATGAATTAGGCAAAAATGAATCCAAAAAACTGCTTGTCAAAATGCATATTTTGCATATTTTCAACATTTGGTGCATATTTTAACAAATGATGCATATTTGTGTCTATTTGGGCCACTCTTTGTGTTTTTGAAAAATTTGAATAAAGAAAATAAAAAATTATTATTAAATTTGCCAATTTAAGCATTGTTATATTAAATTTGAAGCAATTATTAATAATAATAATTTTTAATTAATATTTTAGTTTGCATATCAATTGCATATTTTGGAGAACTTCGGTTATACGCGCATATTTTCAAGTATTTTGGTGCTTATAAATCCGAGCTCTAGTGATAACTTTGCAAAATTACAATAAAATCACTTACTTCTAAATCAAATTAATTTATTCTTGCAAATATAACTGAAATAATTTTCAGCAGACAAAAGTTTCTCTAAAGCTTTTGGAGACATTTTGGCAAAAAGCCTGGCTTTCCTACCTCATCGTTGCCACTACAACTACTCGGGGAGAAAGTCAGAATATTCAAACTATTTACAAATTTTCAAAAAATTGAATTTTTACAAAAAAAACTATTAATTTTACAAATCAAAAATTCTATGATATATTTGTATTTGGCAAAACACAAGTATGTAGATCTCGAATCAAATAAGGGGTCGTCCATAAATAACGTCACACGATTTTTAAGATTTTTAGACCCCTCCCTCCCCTTATGTCACATTTCCATTAACCCTCCCACCCAGTAACGTCACACTTCTAGTAGCCGGTAATTTGAACCCAGAGTAATTTCGTCCACGGTAATTTCATCTCCGGTGATTTTATGCCCCAGGTAATTTTGACCCCGATAATTTCATCCCCAATATGTATCGTTGCGCAGTTAGTTAGTCAGTTAATGATTTTTCATTAGCAAAATCGCTTGTAAAAGAGATATCCGCCCGAAGATATGCATCGGTTATGTAGGTTATAGTGTTTTTTATTCTTTATAAGAAAATATTCGGGTTATTTAGTTATTAACGTTTCGGGATAATTGACAAAGGATGCACTGGAGGGCGTTCCACGCCCCCCAGACCCCCCGGATTAACACCTTAATTTTATGGTGTTAAGGGGCAACCTACATAAATGCACAAAACGTTCCAATCTTAGATTGCACTGGGGGGCAGTCCATACCCCATATTTTTAAAAAGCTCAGTTCTTTACTTTAAATGCTAAAATGTTTTTATGATATGGTAACAGAAAAACGCAAATCATAGGAATAATCCGGGGGTCTGGGGAGCATGGAATGCCCCCAGTCAGTGGCGGTGATATCAATAAGCAAATGTAAGCAATGCTTAGGGGCCCAGGAACATAAGGGGCCTTTCTGGGGCCTGGAGACAGGATGGCTTGAAGAGTGACAGGACGGTGAGCCGCTGCATCGGAGGTAATACAACAGGCCCCAGTTAGTGGCCTAAGTGCGCGTAGGTATAGCTCCCTGCCCTCCTACCTATAATCTAGGATCTAGAAGAGAGCACTGAGAGGTATTACCCCCCAGACCCCCCGTATTACACCAATTATTTTGTGACTTAAATAATATGTTTCGACTTTTAATCCCTGATGTGCAAAAATAAAATTACTTTTAAACCTCTCTCACACTGATGACTTTTTATCGGTCGATAGTTTGGTCGGTTTCTTCTCGACCAATCATATAACCCATAAAACTTTTCACCGGCCGATATCGAATCGTTATAATGTGCGCACTTGCATATATCTTCATACTGATTAAAAAAGTCTGCAGTGTGCGAGGAGTCTTAGACTTAGCAGCGAAACCAGTTTTTTCCGATTCCAAAGCTTTAAATATATTATTTAAGTCACAAAACAATTGGTGTAATCCGGGGGGATAACTACCTAAAAGTGCACTCGTCTGGATCCCGGATTTTAGATAGAAGGGCAAGGAAACGCGCACTTAGGCCACTAAATCTTGCCCATTGCAGTGTAGGTGATTAGATTCTGGATTGTAGGTCATATCAATAAGCGAATGTTTAGAGAACATATTCACAAAATTTTGACAAAATCGGTGAGGGCGGCCCGTAAAAATGATTTTATTTCACCCACAACTGATCCCGAAAATATGTTAAAGAAAGAAAGATTAAAATAGAAGTGGAAGTGTATTTAAAAGAAAGAAACAAGCTTTGCTTTTGCAGACCATGCAAAGGTTATTGCAAGTGACAAAAAAATTGGATTAGAAAAAAAAGGAAAGTATATGACCTTGAAAGTAAATGGTGTACATTGAGGAAGAGATCAGCATTCAGAAATCTAGAAAATTTGGATGTATTGAGTTTGGAAGAATGGGCAAATAAGATTAAATTAAGAAAAAAAAGATTAACTGAAAAGTTATCTTGGTATCATAACAAGTAATAACTCTATAATTAACACTTAGATTAATTAGATGATTCAATTATATCGAAATAAATAATTGCACACATCGGCTAATATTAATTAGGGATCTAAATCACTTATAATGTCGTTAAAAATCAAGAAACTGCAGAATACTTCGCGGTTCGTGCCAATATAATGATAATGTGATAATGGTCAGGCGGCGAAAATCCATAAATATGGACTTGGACTTCGAAGTAAAAATATGGAAAAAATTATACCGCAGCAAAATCTTATATTCTTCTTCAAAATTGATCGATCGCTTTAATAATTTCAAGACCAATTGCAAATTTTGGAACTGTGGAAGTGAAGTTAAGTATTTAAAAAAATATAAATTGCTAGTTTTCGGACCTAGTGTCGCCCGGTTCAAATATATCCCCAACATCATCCCTATAACAAGAGAACATTTTTTCTTCCTCATTTTGATAAATCAAATTTGATGATTTTTAAAAATTATTGGCAAAATAATTTAAAAAATTTCCAAACCAAGGAAAATTGATTCGGCGTGAAAAATTGGCAAAAGCAATGCAAAACAAATTTGCTAATGGAATAAACCAGGTTGCCCATCAGGTCAATGTTGATAAATTAATTAATAAACTCCCGTTTACATAAGGTCAGCGGTTTAATTGTCAGCAAGTTGTGCGTCCTTGGTACCTGTTTAAATTTTTTTAATTATTCGAATTATTTCAATTGATTTTGATTACGAAATTGTGCAATGGCACATCAGGCTGAATCACGATCTCATTGGAAGCTTCTGGGATTAAATTCCAACTTAATTATTTAATAAAAAGCTCCTAAAAAAGTAAAATGCTTGATAAATCAATCTAACCAAAATTTAAAACGTGGGAGATCCAGTAGTAATCTTTCCATTGGATCAGTAAAATTAAGAAAATAGGACAGACACCTTAGCGTGTCACCAGACATCGGTCACTCGATATTATCTCCATAATGAATTACCCCATGATAATAGCGCCGCCTCGGAGCACAACAATCGAATTTTCAAAATTAAGACACCATAAAAACACGTAAACCGTAAACGTCAATTCGAGTCGCGAGGTAGGTAAATTTAAAACTAATTACACAAATCTCCCGACCAAATTCCATTCCGAGATATAATCACTAAATGCCCACTAAAATAAAATACAAGGCTATAAAATCTCATTCTATTATCTATAACCCTATTTGTCGGAATTAACTCGTTTTCGGATAGCGATGAAAAAAAATCGTCTTCCAATTTAATGGCATTGCCATGTTAAAATCGGTTACCAGAATCACAAGCGCCATTAGATCACCAATCTATGATCTTCATTAAATAATAGGGCGCTGTTAAATGCCACCCTTTTTATCTTGTAACACGGCCGAAAAATTTCTACACTTCCATTCGTCACTTTTATAACTTAATCAAAGCAGGAGAAAACATTCCGCCGATCCTTAATCCTCCGCTCCATTTATAACTCCATCGCATCGGCGAGTCTCGTTCGGTTCCAAAAAGTTGATACAACTCAGGCAACAATAAATTTGCCAAGATAAACTCTTACATCGTCATAACGGCGATTTCATATTTTGTGCGTTACCTATCCCAGGCCTCAAGTTTTTCATATAGTTTACATATACTACGCACTTTTACGTAAGCACAGCGAAGCATTCACAAAAGCTTTCCACAGCTTATTCAATATTTCAGTCAATGAGATGGATATATAAACAAAAAATCAAAATTAATCCAGTCGAGTTAATCGAACCGGGATATTTTCCTAATCAACATACAGGGTGAGCCAAAACATTTAGTTTTCCGAGACGTTCTTTTGGGCGTTAAAGATGGTGACAGTAATGAGGTTTGTCTCTGATGTTTCTGAAGTCGCGTAACAACCTTGAAAAGAAATAGTTTTCGAGTAAAAAATTTGGAGAACACAACAAATGCAACTGAATTTTAACAAAATATCGAAATTGTACAGGGAATTAAATTTCCCTTAAAAAAGTCCGTGACAGCATATAATCCAATATCTTTAGGTATGAAAGTCGTTGTTACAATGCTAATGACTTTTGGAAGGGAATTAAATCCATTGTAATGGATTAAAATGGAAATGGTCTCAATGAAAGGATATTGACCATCCTGGATCCGAGCTTTAGTAATGGTTATCTTCAGCTAGAGAAAAAAATCTCTATTGATTGATATAATTTTTATGTGTATATGAATGAATTTCTACCTTCGAATCCCGGCTTCGTGAACCGAACTAACAGAAATCTTCGTTTCAAAATAAGGTAAAAACGAAAGCAATAGGAAAGTAAACGATTGGACACCTGTGTTCTTCTAGTTATCCAAGGCCGCACTGAGAAATATTTGTTTATGCTTTCGAGGTAATCAAAAAAGTTAAGAATATATAATTATAATTGAATAATATAAATTGTTAGTAATAGCCCTATGGAACGATGATATTCATATATTCCCGAATACAGTGTGGGAGTATTGAGTTCCCAAAGCTGTGTTTTCGGAACAAATTTCGAATCTACTATATTTACAAATATTAAAATATAATTATTTAAATATATAATATAAAACGATAAGCTAAAATATAAAGCGTTTTATGGCCAAGTGCGCGATTGACATCCATTACCATTCACAGTATTTAGTTCTAAGAAGGATGTCGAGTATTCGCCTCAGTTATTAACTAACAATCAAAGGTTACTGTCACAGTTAATTTATACCACAAATTTCACTTTTTCCTATTTACCTTTGAAACGAGGACAAGTTTTTAAGCATTTTATGAACAATACAATTTTGTGGATTATCCATTAGTTTTCGAAAAAAAAATGGCATTTGAAAATCGAAATTTTGCATATGTTTAACTTGGGAGTACATAGGAATTGTACGTACACGAGAAAGGAGTGAGTTCTGTTGACGGTGTGTGTGCCCAGATTTAGTCTTAGTGATTGCCGTCATTTGCCGAGTCTCACCCTTATTAGTTTTAGGTAACCCCCATAAACCAACCCCTTAATCTCCGACTCCCAGGACATCCAAGCTTCTCCTCAGTAAACCAGACAAGGTTCTTCTGCTTGGCCTCTGCTAATTATTTTTCCCTTTCAGATTTCCTCAACAAATCTCGTAGGTATTCTCGTAAATCACGAGTCTGTACTTAGCCAGACTATCCTCAAATTACCCCAATCTGTAAAATCAGATTCCAGTTTCAGCTCCAGTCCACCTCACAAGTCTACTGTAACATTTCTACAGCGCCAGTCTCCCAAATACTTATCCAGTTCTAATCTCTTTCCAGACCCATCCCCTTCTCAATTCTCAAACTTAATCTTAATTAACGTTATTTTGAAGGTTTGACTTCCAGCTCTCATCTACTTCCCTTCACTTCAAGTGCACCCAAGACGACAAAAAAGCTTGAATAGAGTCTAAGTTCATCATATTAGTCAAATGAATCTTCTGTTCTGCGTTTTTTCTTTATTTATTTTCCTCAAAACTGACCCAACCTCTTCCCTATCATCAGCATCATGTAGGAGATTAAGGCAGCATTGGTGCTGCCGCATGCCGAATTTGGCGGGGTCTAAGCCTCCGTGGCAAGGTGGTGCGTTTTCAGGGATGTTTTTAGGGTAGGATGAGTAGTCAGTTTTGGCTGACGCAACCACGACAAATCACGTATCCTCCCTTTTCTAAAAAATACACAAAATTTTTTTTTACACTTAACAAATTGTCCTCTTTCCAATAGTATATACGAAAAAGTCAAATTCGTGGTATAAATTCACTGACAATTCCTCAATAAAAAATCAAAAAACAAAAGCAATGGTTCTTCTTGTGATTAGCCGATTTTCATAAATTCGGGGTTCTATCCTTTTCTAAATATCTTCGTATACTGGGTGCTGAATGATTTAGCCGAACATAAGAAATTAACATGTAAAAACTTATTTATGCAAAATCCTGCTTCCCTAATTATTCTAGAAAAAAAATGAAAGATACAAAAATAATGCAGAAATATAAACTACAAATGATAAGACCATTAGATTCCGTCTAACTTTTACTTAAAAAGTCAAAAAATGCTTTCGAAATTGTTAAAATTTTCATTTATTGCACTGTAATAAATTCAATTTAATTTATATTTTCAAAAATAATTACCATGGAAACTTTCATGGCCAGTCTGATAATTGAAACTTTTAAGAATTTCAAAAGCATTTTTTGACTTTTTTAGTAAAAGCTAAATGAAATCTAATGTTCTTATCATTCGTAGTTTATATTTCTGCATTATTTTTGTGTTTTGCATTTTTTCTCTAAAATAATTAGGCAAGCAGGAATTTGCATAAATAAGTTTTTACATGTTAATTTCCTAGAATGCCCGCAAGTTTCGGTCGAATATGGACCGATGATGAGTGTCAAGGAGATCTGGTATGCAAGTGAAAGGAAATCTAAAAAATCTTAATCTTAAGTAGAGAAAATCAAGAAGACTACTTTATTTTTTATTTCTTTTCGGTTAAGTGAATGAGCTTTTTTATTGCTCCTAAACTTGAAAGTGAAATTTTCTCAGAAAATTAAAAAAATCCAAGAATTCTGTGCTCGTCGGCAGAGGACTCTGCCTCGGTGTTATTTTTATTACTCTACTTTTTTGTTCTCAATTTTTAACTATCCAAAATTGCATAGAACAGAAATCCTAGGAAATTTTCGAAAACCGCAAATAATTCGTAAAGGGTGATTGGAGATAATTTGCAAAACTTTCAAACCGCTGCAGAAACAGTATGACATGACACTTTGTTAAAAAGGTATTTCTTAAATTATTAGGGTACAAAATTGATATCGAGAGGCATTTCGCTTGGAAACTCGGCGTGCTGATAATGCATTTGTGTGGTCAACGCAATAGGGTGCAAAATCACGGTTATGACGAAACAAGAAGAGAAATCATTCCATTAGTTATCACTAGAATCACGTAGGGATCGGATTTTTAGGCATTTGTATGTCTTGTTTTTGTTTTACCTAAAACCTGTTTTAAGCCTATAAATGCATATTTGCTTACATTAGCATATATTTTGCATATTTTTTAACGCCCTGTATTATATTATATATTATTAAAATTTTTAAATTATGTACAGACGGTAGAGTTGATTAACATTTTCAACTTTATCGGTCAAGAATAATAGAAAATAAATAAATAAAATATTCAAAAATCGAAGTGAGTCTCATCCTGAAAAAGTTTCACTTCAAATATATTCCTTCAGAAGTCGTATTTTTAAATATCTTTTGAATTTTATTTTACATTTGTGTATTAAAAATACCCAAAGCTAAAGAAAGTTTGGATGCATATTTTTTTTTTTAGAGCATATTTTCAAATTTTTTAGTGCCTATAAATCCGGACCCTAGATCAGCTTCTAGTCCGAGTTAATAAATAAAAAATGACAATATTTGAAAGTCGTAAGCATCTGGAACATAGAGGTAAAATATAAAAGTCCATCCAAACGAGAAGTAAAGTGCAACCCTTTCATTAAACGGGGTGGGGATATCTGAAATCCTTGCTTGGTGAGCGTACGATTTTATCAAACACAATACAATGGGTATCGAAATATGCAATTTTGCAAGCAACAATGCAACATAAAATATGAATGACATGCACCTAACAATTAAACTTCCGCGTGAGTTACTGCATCGTTTTGTGTGAAAGTAAGAGTTTTGAAAAACTGGAAGAATGAATATCGAGACATGGAGTCGTGTCGTTCGTAGAAAAAGCATAGTCCGCATCCAGTGGCCGATAATATGCCAGGTCGGATTAAACCGACCATAAAGAGTTAACACTTGTAAAATTACGTCCAGTCACCTTTCGGTGAAATTGGGGCGCTACAAAAAACTTATAACCGAGTAGGGTGAAAAAAGGTAACAAACCACCCTGTACATTAACCTATCGCGTTTCCATAGAGTTTAATGATACCCGCACCCTCCTGTAATCATCGAAATTATAAACGTTATAATTTTGGAAAGTATCAAAAAAATTAACGAATATTACATAACGTGGTGGTCGCGTTACAGGTGCAGGTAGTGCATACACGAGGGGATGTCATCTGCGGCCGGAAGGGGAAGTGACGTGTAGCGCCGCCACCGTGACCAACAAAAAGGAAGTGTTTGTTTTACGGCGTGATTTACCTTATTGTTCTTTTGCTGGGAACCATCGAAGGTGACAATTTCGTAATACCTTAAGGTCACGCCGATCCGAAAAAACAACAAATCAAACAAAAAAATGAACGCCCAACTTTTTCCCACAGTCGCTCATCGCTTGGTCCATCCAAATCGAAAAGATCCGATGAGCAAAAACGCTCAGATCTGCCAGACCAGACGTTGCCCGTCCAAAAACGTAACCATAAATTTGGTTAATTAAAACATTAATATGGTAAAAACTAATTGGTTTAAGTGAGAAACAAATTGTTACAGCTATGTAATGTATTTATGAATGACGACAGTAGTGCATTGGACTCGAAAGGAATGTCATTGATGTTAAAAAGCTAATTCATATATTCGCAAACCTGTCGGCCTTTCAAGGAATTTCTCTATTTCACAGTATCCTGTATTGTTTTACGTATCGGCATCCGAGTCACTAATTTAAGAAATTCTAGACCAGAGCAGAGATCGACTCTCAGCAATTCATGACCAACTTGTTGTGTCCATTACACTTTTTTGGTGCTGCTCCTCGTACGGTATGTAAATTAAGCAAATTGTTCCGTAAATCGTAAGTAAAATATTCCACATACGGCAAAATAAGGTTACAAGTACTCTATCATTTAACCATCCGCAGCTGTCATTACTGCCCATTTCATTTATTAATTTCATTAATAAGCCACTCCACTTATCCAAGTTGGAAAAAATTATTTATTAATCAATTTACCGATTCTTCAGGTGTGACTGACGTCTGGGCGTGGTAAACAATTGGTGTTCTTTTAAATGGTAAATATAGCTGCTTTGTCCAAGATATAAAAACGTCGCCAAAAATCTCTCAATTGTCAATAAATTGTTTGCCAGTTGAAATTGTCCGCCGGTATTAAATTATCGACTGCAACAAAAAATGCAACACTCTTGAGTCGTTCATCGTATGCAGCGTCCAAGAATGACGGCGGTCTAGACGTCTGTGTCCTTGCTTCTTGAAATAGCCTCGACGCCGGAAGAGCCACGGCCTCGGTCCAACATTTTGTAAATTTTCATCGATAAATTTAATCGCACTGCACCTAATTTACATATCGCGGCAATTTATCGAGATTGTATCTAAATTGTTGGGTGATTTAGAGCATTTTATTCGGCCGAGCCGTCCTAACAGCGGCTAGGAATTCAAAACGACGTTTTATGCTTTTAAATTGGATCATTTTCAAAACATCGTTTTTGGCCAATGGTTTTTCGACGAAGATCGTGTATTTTCCATGCACCTGGTCAAATTTTCGACGAGCAATTGGCACTTTCAGATGACTCCAAGCTTAATCGTCCAAGCAGACTTCGGTCTCTTTTCGCAAATGTATTAATGAATCTTTTTATATCCCCTAAAGCATTCTGATTTTTTTCGGTCAATAATTGCACTTCTATTAATATCTTCACCAAGACTGAAGGTATTTTGAATTGCACACTTTGGTATATTTAGTATTTAGAAAAAAACAGCGCTCAATGATTAATTTTTTTGCCTAGCAAAAAGGCCAAACGGCCTTCCTGACCTTTTTTGCCGAATTCTTCCAGTCCCATAAATTATGGTTGTTCTCAAAAATCAAATTAATCATTTCCATAAACCCTTAAATCCATCTTTTCATTTCATTTAATTCACGCCAATAAAAATGTGGACATCCTTTCGGCGTAACAGTGTCAAATGTCCAAAGAAGCTGATATGTAGTTCAAGTTTTGCCTTTGGAATAAACGAAATTTCTCCGATCCTTTTCTCCTGTAATTCTCGGACATGTAAACCTTACTTTTTGAACTTGTAAAACATACCCTTTCCCATTTTCGTAATGACGTCATCACCACTTTTTTAAACAATTCTGATTGATTTTCTATGAAATTTTTCATATAATATCTACTATTATTATGTAAATAAATGTGTGGTTTTAATTTGATTTTATGATCAGTTTTTCAATTTCCGGTTATCTCTAACCAAAGGATTATAGAGGTAAACCTTTGGTTAAAAATTGGTTGGGTAATGGGAAGAAGAAAATCGAATGTCTGAGAGCAATCCATGGATATTTATCATATTAGTAGTATTGGAAAAGTACCTTTTCTGCTATTCTGAGTTCTGACAAAGTCGTAATCCATCAAACCTTAATTTACACAAATATGCGCTCAGGGCCCTGTTTACGCGCAGACTACCTGCCAGAGGGGCCCACACCTCGAAAAACTGTTTGAAATTTTGAATTTTGAGTAGATTAAAGTAAGAAAAGTTGACTGCTGTAAGCTAAAAATTTGCTTGTTTGTTACAATTCAAATTAAATAACTATTCTCAAAAAAAATCGGTAGGGCCCGCACCACAGATTCAGCCTAGGTTCTACAAATTTGAAATACGTCCCTATATGCGCTTGAAGTTTTTTGTCACAAGTGATTGGGAAATATTTTATTTAAAGCATTTCACAGTCCAAGACAAGACTCGCATTGTATAGGTTTCCGAAGCAAAAGTGCGAGGGGAACATCGGAAAAAATCCGGGAAAATTTGAGGAAATCTTAAAAAATCCAATTAAATTTTCGGAAATATTCGAAAATCTCAGAAAATCCTAATACTATAGATAACCTTGTTTTTGCCCTTTCAACGTTATCGAAAGGCAATCCAGGGTTATCACTAAATTTTTTTTCTTTTCCAGGTTTTCCCTGACAAAAATTTTAATTTTTTCTGAGATTTTAGTATCGTAATACCAAACAATGGTACCTAATACAGTAATCGGAAAACAATTTGTACCGAAAAAAATATATAATTTTAAAAAAATTTAAATAATTTAATCCTGATATATAAAATCCCAGCACGCTGCCGCTCCTGCTACAGCGTGCCATTTTTTGGTGAAAAAAACACTCTGATTTCCGTCACTTTTGTTTAAAAATTCAAAATTCCCGACTTTTCCTGGCAAAAGTTGAAGAAATACTTCTCCAAGCATTCTAAAAGAAAGGAAATTCTGCGATATATACTGGAGGGTGTTCCACACCCCCCAGACCCCCCGGTTTACAATTTTATCAACCGAAAAATATATTAAACTAACTAAGATTAGGACTAACTGGGAAATTTGAATTTTTAAGCAAAAAAACTCCTTTTCAGTGCAGGCTAAGCAATTATCTGGCCTCTCGAGAAATTATTAGAACGCAGTGGCGGTTGACACGGGGAGAAAGCGATGAGGTGACCACGCTCCCAAAAATTTTAAATATATTAGCTTTGTTTCTACAGCCCTCCAAACCGTTTTGGAACTGTCAGGGGATATTAGAAGGAAGTTTTTGCCAAACGTATTCTTGATGATCCAGCAGTTTTCTTCACTTTTATTTCAGGAAATAAACAATTAAAAAATATTAAATTGATTAACTGCTCTTTAATTCTTTCAGATTAACAATATTCTATTTAAGTTTTTGTACCACGGAAAACGTTTTTGGAATAATTTTTTTTTAGTAATAGTTTTTCGTGCTTATTTTCTTCCTTGCCCAAAAAATTATAGGTACTACATGCAATTTTTCTACTACCTCATGATTTTTTATTAAAAATTACTAAAACTTTGCACTGATGAATGAAAAATATTTTTTTTATCAATATTGTTACAATTATGACAAACAAGATAAAGAAATGGAATATTTTCACAATGTGTGGAGATAAAAATATTTCCCAATTTTCGCGTAAACAACAAGAAGTGTCACTCAACAAGTAACCGAGGTGAGTAATTATCAAAAAAAAAAACTATTAATCAGAGATGAAACATCTCAATTTAGCGTGAAAATTAATTATTGTGGTTTCAAGTAAACCGATAATGGCTCAAGTTCCTGTACGCACGTGGAAAATTCCGGAAATGGTGCCAATAATAGAAGCGGCAAGTGCAGTTGTTAAATATAAACGTTCAGGTATGTACGGTACAGGTTAATGTATCGATATCAAAACGCACTTATAAAAACAAACAGCACGTGATTATCTTTTCTTATTTATCTAATATCTTCGAGGTGTATCTAATTGGCGCGGTGCGTAGCGCAAAGGAAGCAATTGAGCGAATGGTAATAAACAGATACCAACGCTCGAAGCGCATACAAATAAAAAGTAAAAGTAATTCGACTTTTTGTCGACTCATCAAATTAATGTGAAAATTTAAGATAGGGCCATGGTAAGTAACGGTATTTTATGTGGTGCACGCGGCAGCGAATAAAAATTTATAACTTTCACTTTCTTAGTGCTTTGGGGAAAAGAATACGGAACGACGATAAATGACCATCGCTTCCGAACTTCACTTTTTATTAGCCATTCCGGTTATCGATCGGATGAACCCAATACGTTGCAATAAAGAAGAAGAAAAAATAAAGATGGGTATAGAAAATATAAAGAAGATGGAAGTTGTATGTTGTTGCTATTTTCTCCAGTTCAGAACTGACCAGTCGCACAACCACTCATTATCACTTAAGTTGTTTACAAGAAGAACCAACACAATTACATCGGAAAAAAATGAATGACCACATATGGGTGCTGGTTAATTTGCGAGCAATACACAGGTACGTGGAGGCAAGCATTAACAAAACAAACAAATTAGTACAATTAAGTACTGAAATGGCTAATTAAACAACGGCACCAGAATAAAGTGAACAATGTCCATATTCAGCAGACGAAATAATCACGAACGACACAATAATTATACGGGCGTAATTAATCAAAATAGACCCCCATCGAATTATTATTATTATTGAGAATTTAAAAAAAAAACACGTCGATCCAATTTTATTTAAAAACCTAGCATTGCAAAACTTGAACTACGCTATAACGGTACTAAATTGGATTTTAAAAAAATGTTCTCTAAAGACGGGACTCGACGTCACGCTAGACGATTCCTACACTATTATCAGCCATAGTCTGTTCGAATGTATTAAAACGATAATTAATTATGTATGATTTTGATACGGTCAACGAATACGGTAAGCTTAGAAACTACAAATGCGCTAGTATTTACAACAGCCTTTCTCTACTTGGGTAATGTAACAGAAGGAAGACCTTTCTTATACACACAAATATAACACTACATTGTATTGCATAAAAGTTAAGTTACTTTCAAAACAGTTATCGAGTTCAAAACATTTAAATGAAATAAATGATGACAAAAGAATGGGAAAGAACAAACAAGATGAACAAAACAGGAAAAAGTCGACGAACGATATAAAACAGTAAAGCTTCTCCAGGCCAAAGCCAAAGACTACCTCCCGTTATTTCCCAAATTTTTAAATTAAAATAATTTAGCGTACAAACGCTTACGTATAATCTTCCGTCGTAAGAAAGTTGTGTCGTATAACTTTCAGTCGTACAAATTTTTATCGTTTAAATTCGGCAAGTCCTAACGATTTATTCTAGTGGAGTGCTAACCTGACTAGAAGTAATTTTCTTAAATCCAGCTTAATTTTATCAACCGCACGGTCAAAAGAAACGATTAGAACACCCGAATTAATTAAACGAAAATATTTTGAGCAGATCAAAAAGCGCCCAATTAATTGGATTAATTACGACTATCTAAATTGGCCTGAAAAAATGCACCATAAAATTTTTCTTCATGTAAAAATGCAAACCTCGACGCACTGCAAATTGTTAATTTGTTTCTTTTACATGATTTTTATTCGTAAAAATTAAATGTCGACCTTATCTTTGGTCGTATCGGTGCATTAATCTCCACTAATTAAATTTATTTCATCAAATTAAAAAAAAAAGCTTAATGTTTCCTGGTTGTAAATGCATTCATTGTGTTGTTGCTATTTTGCATATGACGTCAACGGATTCTTTCATATTATTCTTTCAAGTAAAGAAAACGCAGATTTATAAGTTTTCCACTATTGATACAATTTAGAAAAAAATAATGCAAAAGCTGTGGATAAATTTGAAAAACCTCATAACAGGGACCACTGAAATTCACGAAAATTGTACAAAAATGCAGTTTTGTTTTTTTAATTTTGCAGAGAACTTAAGGACATTAGTAATCATTGGCGGCTTGCACTCCCAAAGGCAGGTATGCTAAAATACATATTTCATTTTAGTATTCACAGAAAACAATTATTGTGCAGCAAATTCTATCAAGAATGGTTGATGTTTTGCATATCCAGTAACGGGAGTGTAAGAAGACACTTAACGTTTCTAGCGGTCCAGAAATTGTATAGAAAAGTGGTTAAGAAATTGTGCAATGTAATACAGATTTTCGAAAGATAATAATTCTTTGAATTATTTTAAATATCAAATAAAAATTTTAATTTTTATATATTTTCAAATTCATAATAATTTTATTTTATTTTTTAATTTAATTTATGTTTATTTTATATTATTATTTATTTGGAAATTAATCTATCTTCTTAATATGTTTTCTACTGCTTGATCAGAAACATTCAACAAACAACAACAGAAATTCAAAACTATTGTGATCTTTGATCTATTAAAGATAGTTGAATAATTCCTTCACAATACATATCCAAAGCTATATGACTTGATTTTTAAGATTTTCGGCGAAAATTAGCCTGCAATCGTAAAAAATTGTATAGAGATGTTGTAGGTGTTACAACCATCTACAACTTTTGTATAAATCATTTTTCACGTAACTTCAAATTTTCCGAGAAAAATCGAAACAACCGGGTTTTTCGTTTTTAATTTTTTTCCCCCACAAAAATAATTTTTTTTCATAAAATTTAGAAGAGACTTACCTTTTTGTGTACCAAAACAGCTATAATTTTTTTGGATAAAAATATTTATTTTTACATTCAAAAATAATCACTTTAGATAGATAAATTAAATAAAAAAAGAAGATAAATTTCGAAAATTTAGTATATTTAGGTTTTTCGCCCATCTGAAAGTAGACATTTCAACGAACAAATTCCCTTTCTATTCAGTTCAAAACAATTGAGTTTTAACATGAGATTTTTCGCCATAATATAAGGGTATATTTTCGGTTTTCATCAATATAAAATTTAAAAATGAAAATAAAAGTTTTTATTCAAAAAATTATAGCTTTTTTGGGACATAAAAAGGTAAATCTCCTTTAAATTTCATGAAAAAAATCTTTTCTTTGTGGGAAAACAATTAAAAACGAAAAACATGGTTTTTCGATTTTTCTCGGAAAATTTGAGGTTATGTAGAAAATGATATATGTATATGTCAATGTCAATGACGTAAATTGGGCATTAACGTGAATGGCCGGGCAATGACGTCAATCCCCATTTAAGCTGACCATTAACGTCATTGGCCGGCCATTGTAGTCACCGCCCGTTAATGGTGGGCAATGATAACTATAACTACTATAAAGAACAGCAAAATGGCGATATAAATTTGACAGCCAAAAGGCAAGTGATATTTACGTACATATGCTGTATTCATTGTACTATAATATAATATACTTAATCCTTTATTAACAAAAATAATATAAATTAAAAAATAATAAAATAAAATTGCAAATTTGTTGCCTGCCGCGACACGTACATTTATTATTTTATTCACAATCGGTTAGTAATCGATACATTCCTGACTTTTAATAAGTTGGGAAGCAGTTTATTATTTAGTTTCACTGCCAACCAATCAAAAAGCTATTTTGTTTTACTTTCCAACCTACCCCAGGTTGGGAAGTGGCCACTTCCCGACCTGCAATGTCGCATGGATGGCAAGAAAAGAAACTAACCAAAAATATGCGTCAATTTATTTAGTTAAAGTTATGTCAAGTATCAAGTACAATTTATATACAAATTTAGTGCAAGCTAAATTATAAACTAATTTTATTTTAGTTACTTTATACGTTTAAGTTTAGCCAGAATAATTAAAAATTATTTAAGCAGTAATATTAAAAACACGAAACAAATCTGTAAATTTGTTACTAATATAATATTTGCCAGTTGTCAACACAAATTTTTTGTTTGACATAAACAGCAATTTGTTTTTAATATTTCATACTAACTTGATAAACAATTTTTATTTTCAAAAGTGAAATCAAATGAAAAGCATTGTATAATTTAATTCAATTTTTAATTATTTCTTGTTTACAAACTGATTGTGAATAAAATAGTATACATACCTCGGTGTCAAGCTTCATTCCAGCGTCGCGCTTATAGTTGACTTCGGCGCTTCGCGCCTCAGTCAACTAACTTACCGCTCGGCTGTAATGAAGCATTTTCCACCTCGGCACGTAATATACTATTTACATTCACCCTTGCAATGACAACGCTTGTAATTCTGGTCTCCTAAAACACTGCTTTGAGCCGCTGCTTGTCTAAGAGTAATCTCATTTTCTTTGGTCGTATCACTAATATTTTCTAACAAAATTAACTTTTCAGTATCCCTAAATAACTAGAATTAATTGCAAGGGCACATTTAATATATTTCTTTCAAATGGAATCTATAGAATAATAGTTTCATCATTACCCACCCCGTATTGGGCATTAACGTCATTGCCCGGACAATGATGTAAAAACCACACATGAAATTTTAAATGACAACATCGCCCAAAATGCATGGTCAGTGAAGTCAATGGCCGCTCAATGACGTCAATGCCCAACTAAGCTGGCCATTGACGTTAATGACCGAATCGTCATCATTGACCGTATAATTGTATATCGTTTTAATACCTACAACATCTCCATACAACTTTTTTTGATTGGAGATCAACTTTCACTCGAAATCGTGAAAAACCACGTTCCACCCCTACTCGCCCCCTTTCATTCCTCTTACCTCGGATGGGTTTGAATTTTTTTTTCTGTAATTCTAACAACATTTTCTTCCCTTTCCCATCAATGGCATGCTTTTATTAATTTTTTCCATTTTTAGCTTGCATAAATGCAGAAAGCATTTTAAAATATGTAGACATCGGCTAGTCTCATGGCACGTCGAAAGTTTCGGGGTTACCCTAAAGAGTTCCATTTCATTCACAATTCAAATATTCTTCGGTCTCGAGGATTAAAGTTTTGTTATTTTACTCTAGACACGTAAGTAAGATTATTTCTGCCGACTAAAAAGTACTTGGGTGATTCTGTAGCTGGCATCAAAAGCAGTAAAAGTAAAAAACCAAAACGCAAAACTATTTATTGCGTTAGGTTAGCTTAAGTTTACAAAGGTGTAACATTGAAACCAGAAGGATTTCTTATTTCTTTCGTATGAGAAAATGTACATGTAGAAATATATGCATTCTTATGTCGAAACGTTTTTGCGTGAAAATGGCGACGTCAAAATACCCTAGACCGTCGTCGTGTCGGTCATTGAACTTTTGAACAAGCTTTTTAAGGAAAATAGTTTTCTAAATTTCTGTAAAGTAAAAGTGTCTGAAGGCTGATGCCAACATTGAAATTTTTCCCATTGGTTTGGTTGTATGTGTTTCTTTGATGTGTTTACATGACGTCAATGCGTCCACGCAAAAATATTTAGTTGCAAATTTCTCTTAGCCTTCGTCTCATAGAATAAACTACTATGTTCTATAGTCCAAGGCAACAGGAATCCATCTTATATAGTGTATTCCTTAGTAAGTCATCTTGGCTTTAACCTCGAAGAAGACAATTCACTCTTTCAGAACAAACCCACCTATATGTCGCGACAGTACACATTGGGGACCTTGGGGGTATGAAATATCATCAATATTGTATTAAAAATTAGTGTTTGCAATATCAATTGAAATTCTGATAAAACAAATATATTTAGCATCCCGCACATCAAACTAAATATTTACAATATCTAATTTGAATTGCAATTGACGCTTTCTGAATTACAGCTGGGAAAACGTGCAGAGCTTCGACCTCATTATGTGATCTGGAAAGTCGTCTACTGGCAAAAAACTAAACGTCTAGAGTCGGTAAAGCTACGCAATGTCAAGTTTAAACAAAAACAGAAACTTTTGCCAAATTACCTAATCACCTTCTAATTAACCGTCGGCTGTGTTGTAAAAACCCCAATTTCGTTAAAAAATTAATTGATCCGAGTCGTAAAATGATACCATTTACATGTAAATTTATAATTTTGGCAATCATAGTACACCTATTAAAAGAACACCGCTCACCTAATTAGCACTAAATGCTAATACTCTGAGTCGAACTAATTAAGAGAGTACTTTAAAAAATTAGTAAACTGAGGGAAATCTTAACAAATCGAAAAGGGAAATTTTTGTTTAAATAACAATAACACTAATAATAATAATGTTCCAGCCATTCATTACTTGAGTTATAAATTGCACATACATTTCGAAAACCAGTTTATTGTCGATGTTAAAACCCGTGTCCGAAAGTTGTAGAATTTTAGTAATTTGATACAAAATTTTTAACCACCGCTTAATTTACTTCATTTCAAGTAAGATAACCACGAAACCGTCAAACGAACAACGTCAGTCCCCGTGATTTTATGATAGCACCCCGTATTACGAGTGTAGGTACTTAGAAACTTCTCCAAAGTCAACGACACTATTAGTATTCCTAAATTTTATGAAGCAAAATAGCGATTAAACGATTAGGCAATCACGCAACAGAACGAAATTTCTGTTTGTGTGAAAATTTGACAGACGCACAAACCGAATCGATAAGGAAACGATTTTCGTGACTTTGACCACGAAAACCGAAATAATAAAGTTTGACAAACACCACCCTGTCACCTTTTCAAAAGATCGTGATAAATTTTCGCTCCCCTTTTTCATTCCAATCTAGATAATAGACACGAAAAATGCCAATGCACCTCTGTTCCTATTTGTCTTAAAATAAATAATTATCCTGCTCCCTGCGGCTATTTTTAAAATTGAAACAATTTCACTTCAATTTTAGAATAATAATTGCATTAGTCGAAACTAATTTAAGAGAGCTATCAACATCGGCATCCGCGACACCGGGTACGCGAGCTAGTGAATTTATCGCTTATCTAATACGACCTTTCGCGTGCGTAACGTAACAACTCTTCCATATTCAGTTCCTTGCATTCACATGGATCATTAATTATACGAGGGAGTCGCAGTAGTTGCGTGTCATTCCAGATTTTAGAAAAGAGACTGCGTTAAGTTTTGAAAAAACAAGGTTAAGGTGAACGTGTGCGCAAAATAGAAAAACTTTCTCAATCGAATCGAATTGAACAAATGTCGAACGCATTTAAAAACGTTAGTCAGGAGCAAAATTAAACAGGTGTGCTTCTTAAACAGTACTCACGGCAATTTATTATTATAAAAAAGACGAATAAATTAGCATTAACTCGTGAGAATAACAATTAACTACATCAATAAGCACCTCATTACTCTTCCTGTCAATTTATATAAAATTTTTTCGATTCGCTCTAATCCTACCTCATAAAAAGTATATAAGGCCACTTCAAATAAATCAGCAAAGAAGCCGTAAAAGCCCAAGATGCATCTCATGTTTTCAAAGCAAACATAAACAAACGACGATTTCTCGCATAGAATAACAGCATTCCGGCGATGTTTTATTTTTGAGTAATCGATCAACAGCTTCATCGCACAAAAACGTAAAAATATTTCAAATTCTAGTGTATTTTATAGTATTTGCATATTTCTCAGAGTCATTGCACGCATGTAATTGCAATAATGGACGTCTTCCCATAATAAACAGCCAAGCTGATTAACTTCATATAAAAGAAATTCCAACGTTCCAAGTTAAGCTCAACATTTTTTCGGCCGACCGTAAGATGGCGCCCTACCAAATCTCACGTAGAATGCTAAAAACCTAATTCGTCTTAAAGAGCTCGTCAAATTATAGAAAAGAACAACAAAAGTTCGTAAGCAAATGGCCCTCATTTTGTCGATCTATCCATCACCTTATTGTGTCTGGCTACGTGTAATGATAGGCATCCCGTCCCTGGACAAATGCCAAAGACGGTCTAGAACGTCGTTCGCTATTTACGCATTTCCGATTGAAATGCACCCGCCGTTACCATTACAATAAGTGCATCTCGATAAGCCGAAATCACGGAATTCCACTTGGGGAGCGACGGGAAAAATGATTTCCTAAAACGCAAACCACTAAGCGCTGATTAAAAATTGTTCGACGTTCGTGCAACAATGAAATTTGGCTTGTAATCCTCAAAATTTTAAAAGCAACTTTTTTCTACAAAACTTTTTAATTTACAAAATTGGCCGAGCACGCGACTGGGCTATCGTTAACAAAAAATACCCTCGCGCCACGAATTTAAAATATTAGCTAAAAAACACCCAAAAAAAACCGAAGTGAAGAATTAACTTGCACAAGTTCAACGCGCCTTCCAGAAGATCGTGTGGCGGATGTACCAGTTAGGTTCAAACCTTTCTGGTCAAATTTTCTAAACTTCCTCGCTTTCTTCCTTTCTATTCCTATTAAAGACAAGGTATAAATTGAAAGATTTAATTTAATAGAATTAAAAAAAATATAATAATTTCTGACGCCCCCCTACGCGGGGCTGTGGTTTTTACGATAAAGCATGGACGAAACAATAAAACCATCAAAAAGCTTTAAATCGATTAGTAATTTAATGATGAATAAATAAAAAATTGGATGGAATTAACGAAACGAATAAAAAAAAAAATGGTACCGGTCCAAATGTTTTTCGTTTTGTGCGCTCACGAATATAATAAAAGTGAATTTTGCCGAACAAAAACCAAATTTTTTTACTCGTATGGGTCATTATAATTTGGAAAGGCAATTCTTTTGATTTAAGTGGCGGTTTGAATAAGATCGCATAATAACAAACAAACCCTCGACTAATAGCTTAGATTGTTCAGTCACCCTTCCTTCGAGTACGTGTCGTTAGCAAAGAAACACAATGCTCTGGAATCCTTAGAAAGTATACCAGGATCAGCATTCTTACGGGGCTGTCGGATTGTAAAACAAGCTCGAGCTGAAGAAAACCAAGAAGTTTGCAATTAACCGCTCGCAAGTTTCGGTGTATTCCATTATCGTGTTTTACCCGCAGATGGAGTTTTGCGGTTAAGGCTTGTACGTTATGCAGATCAAATCTCATATTATTCGACTTACCGGACATTAAATAGGGAAGTCGTACACTTCTCGATTTATCGATTTAAGAAATTCTCGAATCGAAAACATTTGGCAGTCTGAAAATGCTTCCGTTGCCAAAACGCCTAAGCTTTCTTAAAATAACGAAATTAAAACCCATCTCCAAGCAACACGACACGCTACGTTAATGCGTCCATTCGAAAAAAAGCTTTTCCCACGATTATGTCTTATTAAAGCGTTCTTAAGTTATGTAATGACAATTCGCGTTGTTCACCGTTTAGTATTTTCATAACTGTGTCAACCATTAGAGCAACAATTGCAAGGTTCTTCCAAATGTTCCGCCGTCGAACAAATTTATGCGGGGGGGCGTGTCGGAACGAAACGGTCCCAAAATTCGACACTCAAACACGTAATGCTACTTAAATTAGACGGGACCCTTTAATAAAGGTCCCCGCGTTTCTAAATTCCTCAGAGCCGATGGAAATAAACGCACAGAAACTCACGGTGCGTATCGTGTACAATCACCTCGTTTATTCTGCACGATTAATTAGTGTTTTCTTGCTTAGTCTGGAATTCCGAATATATTAGCCGATGCTGTGTGCACTTTCTGTATTGTTGGTTAATTCTCACAGCCTAGACGGTGACAGAAAAACAGACCAGGAAACAAAATCCATTCACAGGAGTCTAACAGGACTCGAAGATTGTCTAAGGTTAAGCGCGGTCAAACCGAGAGAAATTTAAAATAAACGTCCGACCCCCGTATACTATATAAAATAATATAAACAAACTTACCTGCTATACTAAATATTGTTGATGCTACTAAGACTAAAAGGGCCCAAGGATGAGAAAATTTGTGACGAAAAAAACCCTGCAGTCGTCTTCGACCTGTAACAAAAATTATTTTATTATTTTTTCAAATTAAGGAAAATATATTACGAGTATACTGTAATTGCACACTTTTCATTTAGAAACCTGCAGAAATTCGGGGATTCACTGAAAAAACCATGGGTCCACAGTTTCGAAAATATAGATCTAAACAATTATTTATATTTTCACGTGAACAAGTATGTACCTATTTTTGTTGTGCTGACCATTTAATATGAGTCGGCAAAAATCAGGAATTTTCCTTAACGAAACACCCTGTATATCTGTTAGCCATTTCGGACACTTTCATTGTGAATTTTCGAGTTGGATAAATTAAATAAGAAATTAATAAAAATTTGAAGAATAAAATTTAGGAGAGGGTGGAGAAATAGTTTTGAAAACTATAAAATTAAAGAAAGATAGATATGTGAATGTGATAAGATGTATAAAAATAGTAAGTGTGAATGGCCGAGGGCTTCTCGTGCCAAGATTCTGACCATTTATGTCAACTTACTGTCCGCAAGTAACATTGTGAATGGACTAAATGCTTCCTTGGTTCAGAATTTACGGTGTCAAAAACATCTAATTCCATGATAGTAGTATACAAACGAAGAACCCAGTAAGTCGAGTTATTAAAAATTCATTTGATGATTTTCAACTGAATTTTTAGAAAGTCACGTTACTAGGTTCTGTGTCTGTCACGTATTTTTAACATTTCTTACGATCATCTCCGCACCTTAGAGAACACGTCAAGCAGTCAGCCCCCCCCCCCCGAGCTAATTATTGTTGCCATAGACAATAAAACAACACCCACACATCTCAGAGGAACTGGGCAAGCTATCAATATCGATGTAACATTTAACATTATTTTCCTTTTTTCATTATAAAAGTTACATTAACAGTATTTTTGAAAAAAAGAAGTTTTATGCTGCACCCAATTTATAAGGGTATATCATAGCAATATATGATATATCAGTTACATTAAACAAAATGCAGTGATTAAAGATGGCTTTTGTGTTGTTTGTACCTTCCGCCGGCCCTGTTCAGAGTAAACCAATGTAAGTATTTTTAAAACAAATAATAAAACACTTTCCTAAAGAATATAATGGCTAATGTGAACTAGTTTCGACTTTCAGGACGTGACAACAATCAAAATTATCAATTTTATAAATATTCAATTTATTTTTATTTGTTCAACTTTTTCTTCGGAAAATTATCAACCGTAACTAGTATTTTTTAATTAACTACGAGACAAATCCTTGTCAAAGCAGTTTTGTCTTTATACAATATTTTACATTTTAAAAACAACCTCTCATTTTGATGAATTCAAATAAAACAGTTTCTTTCGTTTTCTTGAGTTTTATTCATTATACCTGGCGCCCAACAACACCAACATTCCATTTTCACAAAAACAAATTTTTGTTCAAGATTGAACAATGATTGCAGATTGAAGATTGCAGGGTTCCCACTTGTATGGAAAACCTAGAATACTTGGAAAAGTCAGGGAATTTAAAACTTGTCAGGGAAAGTCATGGAATGTCAGGGAATTTGAAATTTTTAGGGCCTATGTCAGGGAAAACAAAAATTTTGTTAAGAAAATATTTTCAAATAAAATATTTTTAAATTTGACAGAATTTTTTTTTAATTTTCAAATTTTCAATTACAGTAGAAACTCCATTATTCGACATAAACGGGACCCATTTCCTGTCCAAACATAGAATTTGTCGAATAGAGAATTGAAATAAATATCTTTATTATGATATAAACATATCATGTTATTCTTGATTACGTTAAGAATTTATTTACACTATGCTTTACCCAGCAAACTTGATGATGTAATTTAAATATACAAATTTTGTAAAAAGAATTATTTTGCAAAAATGTTATTAGATACTTGCATAATATAAAGTTTAAAATTATTTTATATTTTACGAATAAATTTTATAGATTAAATGACAAAATTGTGATGATACGCATTACCAAAATAACAGAACTATTATACGATTAGAATGTAAATATTTTATTTTTATTAATTTCGAATAACCTCTTTTTCAAATTTAAATTATCCTTTATTTTAGCATTGAAAATGACGTTATTTTGCTATTATCATGTAAGCATTATAACGTAGGTAATCAATCTGTCTGCCTACGTGCTGAAATGCAGTCGTGGATTTTGATAAGCTCACAACTTGTGCGTCATAGCTCATAATTATCTGTCCATTAGCATAAGAAATTCTCGGAATTGTCCAATAATGGAGTGTCGAATGATGGAGTTTCTACTGTATTGACAAAAATTACAATAAATTATTAAATTATATTTAACTAGCTAGAAAGCCCGTCCGTGGACGGGCAGGTAGACGGTGGATCTATTTTTAGCGGTATAATATTCAAACATTTAATTTCGTTTCCCGCTACTGGGGGATTCCCCGACTTTCCTGGCGAAATTTGATAAATTCTATATCTTCTCCGAGTATTCAGAAAAAAATCGAAATCCCGCAATATGTACTGGAGGGTGTTCCACACCCCCCAAACCCCCCGGTTTAAAATTTTGGTTTTATATTTTTATATTATTTTTATAATTAACTTTCAAAGTAACAGAAAATTGAATCTTGAGAAAGATTTCTCGTTTTTCTTGGCAAAATTTGAAAAATTATAAATTCTGTATCTTCTCCAAGTATTCTAAAAGAATGGAAATCATACGATATGTACTGGAGGATGTTCCACACTAGAGAAGAATGCGGGACGAAAAAAGAGTGAAAAAAGAATGCTAATTTAATCCCGCGCGGGATGGGATTCCAATTTAGTCCCGCGCAGTACTACACACTAATTTCCTGGCGAGTGTCTTCCAATATTGAATTACTGGCATTGTTTTATTAATTTTTAATAGAGCTATATTACAATATGATCTCAAATCCAAATCCGTACTATCAATTTTAGGTACATCTTTGTTTGTAAAACGTTCTACAATTTCATTGGCTGTTGGTTGAGAGAAAAGAACCAATAAATAACTCAAAAATGTTGCGGACGGGACCTACTGGACGAGCCGGCACTGCGGGACGGGACAAGAAAAGTAGTCCCGCATTCTTCTCTATTCCACACCCCCCAGACCCCCCGGTTTAAACTCTTGCCTTTATATTTTTATAATTAACTTTCAAAGTAACAGAAAGTTGCTGCTAAACTCTACGTATAGTAAGGTATAAATAAATAGGAAAGTTAAATTTCCCCCATTTTTGCTTAAAAATTCAAATTTCCCAGTTAGTCCTAATCTTAGTTAGTTTAATATATTTTTCGGTTGATAAAATTGTAAACCGGGGGGTCTGGAACACCCTCCAGTACATATCGCAGAATTTCCCCTCTTTTAGAATACTTGGAGAAGTATTTTTTCAAATTTCGCCAGGAAAAATCGGGAATTTTGAATTTTTAAGCCCAAGTGACGGAAATCAGAATGTTTTTTTCACCAAAACATGGGACGCTGTAGCAAGAGCAGCATCGTGCTGGGATTTTATATATCAGGATTAAATTATTTAAATTTTTTTAATTTATATTTTTTTTTTCGGTGCAAATTGTTTTCCGATTACTGTATTAGGTACCATTGCTTGGTATTACGATACTAAAATGTCAGGGAAAATTAAAATTTTGTCAGGGAAAACCTGGAAAAGTCAGGGAATTTTCTTTGAAAAATTTAGTGGGAACCCTGTATAGGTACTACTTATACAGAAATTCTCATCTATCTGACTTTCCTCTCGCAACGCACCTTTGATTGATTCATTTTAAGTTATCCACAAAAAAGTTCAGGCCGCACAACCTAAGCAATCGACTTGCACACAACATTAAGGAACATTCTATAAAGCTTAAGTAAGAGTTAACCCTTAGAGTGCTAAAAGTCAAAGTTATCCCTGGTTTAACTCTGATTCGAGGTTGGTATTCTGTTATATCAGGAATATAACACCCTTGTGTTATATCTGGCCCTAGAAGATCATGGCAGCCAACAGTTATATGAAGATAGTGTTTATCTTTCAGCTCAGGATCAGGAATTCTGTGGTCGACACTTAAAATGTCATAAGTATACAGTATACTTATGAACTTTTAAATGCCGACCACAGAATTGTTATCGGCCTTAGGTGTTTAATTTAAACTTTAATGAAAATTTCATATACCGGGTGCTGAATGAGTTAGCCGAACATAGGAAATTAACATGTAAAAACTTATTTATGCAAATTCCTGCTTCCCTAATTATTTCAGAGAAAAATTGAAAGATACAAAAATTATGCAGAAATATAAACTACAAAAAATGATAAGACCATTTTATCTAACTTTTACTCAAAAGATCAAAAAATGCTTTAGAAATTGTTAAAATTTTCAATTATAGCACTGGCCATGTAATAAATTCAATTTAACTTATATTTTCAAAAATAAATACCATGGGAACTTACATGGCAAGTCTGATACATAAAACTTTTAACAATTTCAAAAGCAATTTTTGACTTTTTAAGTAAAATCTAAATTAAATCTAATGTTCTTATTATTCGTAGTTTCTATTTCTGAATTATTTTTGTGTCTTTCATTATTTCTCTAAAATAATTTGGGAAACAGGAATTTGCATAAATACGTTTTTACATGTTAATTTCCTATGTTCGGCTAACTCATTCAGCACTCGGTATAGTAATAATGAAAAACATTCATAATAGTATTTACGTTGTCTTCATGGTATTGATAAATTGTTGATTGTATTAACGAATTTATTCATTTTATTTATGAATGTTTAATAAAAAAGACCATTGGTTAAAAAGTTTTCCAGTGTAGTTGAATTAGAATGAATTAAATTGCCCAGTTAAGCCGTTATTTTTCCGTTAATATCAAATTTTTAGGGTAATTTGTATCTAATTAACGAATAGAACCAGCGTTTTACAATTCGATTCGAGAGACGAAAAAAGGGTGAAGTCAAAAAGTATATTTCCAGTGAACTATTCTATTTCCATCATTTCATCATTCAATGATACAACTTTGTAGTAATTCTTTAATCTTCTTCGATAATTGTTCACAAAGTTATAAAGAAATGTCGACAAAGGCGAACGTTGACAGGTTTCCAATATGATTAAATCTCGTTTTCTAAAAATTTTGAGTTAACCCTTTTTTTCACTCATCGGAAATAAATTTTTATGAACATATCATATTAACATCAAATAGCTCTGATTAGACAATTTCATTTTAACTAGCCTAACAAAATTGAAACTGATCGAGTTCCACAACAAAGCAATCAATCGAGTTGCTTACCAATCGCATTGCACATTGATCGAATTCCAAAGTATCCACTTATTAGGAGGTCAAGTGGTCTACTTTTAAACCATTCATAGCATCGCCAATACGTATAAGAAGTTTCTATTATTAAGATATAATATAATAGCCTTAATAATATAATTATTGATCAGCAACCATGGCCATGGTTCGAATCCTAGTTCCGTCAGATGCAGTGCTCAATATCGCACACTAAAGCCCAATATCGATCTGTTGGGGAAGATAACCGGAAACCATGCCATTAACAATTCCCTAGTAAGTCACCTTGGCTTCTGGCAAGTTGATCGCCTACGTACTGCATAGTGTATGACACTCAAAGAAGAAGAATAATATATTAATAATTCGCTGATCTGCTTCTGATTGGTAAAACTTTTTCCAACTCAAACAAATATGGCAATCAATTGACTTCCGCGTATATATATGAACATTATTTTTACGGATTAAAAGTAGTTCATTTTTGACAAGAAATTTTTGTATTTCCGCGAAACCTAGTTGAAATTATATTTAATACGTAGTTTTCTACATTTCTTGTTCAAAAATCCGACTTAATAATAAATAGTAATTAAATGTACGTTTGAAAGTATTAGTGGAAACTCGAACATTTTTCGCGATTCTATTTGAAAATCTCACATTTTATAAGATATTTTATTGGGCAAAAAATTAAATTAAAACACTTAGATGTTGATATCTCTTTTTGTCTTTGCAAAAATGTGGTGTGCGTATATTTGAATATATGGGCTTGTAGACAGCATTTTTAATAGCAGATCTTTCTCTGTTTCGTAATTCCATTTCCTATCGCACTGTGCCAATTTGACTATACTTAACACCCTTCTAGAGGCCTCCTTGTTTAAATTTAGTATTTCTCAAGCACTTCAAGATCTAGTACTACTATTACGCCATTAGAAATAGAAATATTAAACAGTAAATAAATTTTTAGTTGCCAATAGGTTTCCGATAAGGAAATGCCGTAACCCAAATTTCGTTAGATTCTTCAAAATATTGCGGAGACAATCGTAATAAAATCGCCAGCGGTACCGCAACGAGAACGCCCCGCTCCGGACACGATTAAAAAAAAAGACCAGCGCGGCAGTTTATAAAAAAGCGCTTTCGTGTGAAGTAAAAATATCTAATATCGTCTTTTTTACGCTCACTTAAAATATTTTTTGTCACAATCTATTTGTGTTGCATTTCCGCTACAAGTTTTTATGTTTATATATTTAGGAAAGAGCGCCATAGAATAATTCCGAAGGGTTTCTAGTTTGATAGCAAGAGAATCGTGAAAATAAAAAATATTTGGAGCAACGACCCTTATTTTTCGTGTTCCGCATCAGATAATATTCAAAGTCGGCGGGCGACTGAGAGCTGTAGAACATTTAAAAGAGCCATGGAATGCCAAATATGATTATCGTTCGACTAACGTTTTAATAATGAACGACATCAAAATAAATTAATTTTTCACTTTCTAATCGCAAATCGATATCAAAACAATAATAATTACGGTTTGGGGTTTTTAGAAAGCACAAGTTGAATAATTATTTTTCGACAACAATTCGATCGAGCTTGCAAAATTTAAACTTCCTTTAATTTATAGCCACGCCCACTTTAATTTCGTAAGCTTGGTCGAACCGTATTTTCGCAGCAATGTAGAAGAGCCAAACCACCAAACGATGAAAACAGTCGCGATGCAAAAGTAGTCCAATTAAATAAATAAAAAAAAAAAGAATGAAATAACAACGAACGGTGAAGTAAGCAAGCGAAAAATAATGCAATTAATTATTTCGCAGCACGAGCCCTGTACAACGTAGCGGTACTTCGTCGAGCATAATTTTTAGTAATACTTCCATTTTACGTGGAATTAGAAACCACAAACCCAATTAAGATTTTAAGATTTCGGACGATGATGTTATTGCGGCGTGACCAACTAGACACCGATTTAGGAAAAAACTTCATAACAACACTCGCGCCCACGGCTTACATTCTTCACCTTCTAGGTGTCCGAAACGACTACATAATTCGGACATTTACAAAAAAAAATTAAAATTTTAAATTATCGCATTAAAATGTAACTTTTGTGGTGGCAGCGGTCTCAATTTGCCACTACTCAAGACTCCACAACAATTTTGTTTAAAAAGTGAAGTGTTTTTTAAAATAAATTATTTAAATTTATAACTAAATTCGAAAGTTCTAAAATTCATACAAAATGAAAAATTACACAGTTCAGTTCAAAAGTAATATTTTCGAGGACGAGACGAAGTCGAGTAAAATTTCACTTTATATACTTTTTTTTTTCACGATCGGAAAAGAAAAGAAGAATAACTTTTTGGGGGAAAATCATAAAGTTTTCTAATTTCCTAAGTCGATAATTGTGAGATATCGATTTAACAACTTGGCCACTTAAGCAAAGCATGTCATTAAACAGTTAAGCCAAAAACTATTCACATCAGAGCATTTTTACAACCCACAAGAATATAAAATCGCGTGCTAATAGTATTTTTACCCCTCGATATGGGTTAAGCTTTTATGATAAATTGACCGATTTGAAAAATATGAAAATAAGGAAAAAATCACAAAACTAACGATACCAAAAGCCGATAAAGAAAAACACAAGATTTAGTAGTCAAAACTATTTATGAATAATAATGGCCCAAAATGTCGTGATTCAAAATTTGTTTCGTGATAAAATGCCAAAAAATTTATTGCACAGAAAAATCTTAATTTTTTTTTTCCGCCGATATTAACCTTCAATTTTGAAATCGCGAGCTGCTTACCCCAAGAACCGGCATAAATAACCATAAAATTATTTAAATAACCGAGATTTAATGTATTAAATGTTCAGAACATGTGCAAATTGAAATTAGGTGATGAGAAAATTGAAACACTTTCAATATGTTACGGAATCCGCAAGGCACAGTCAGGTTAACTCATTCCACGTCAGGCGAGACAGAATTTTAAAAACATTGACCTCGATGACTCTGATTTTGCTATAATTTTTTTACGTACTCTATGTAACAAACAAAAAAAAACCACATAATAAAAGTTTTCCTCAACATCCTTCGTTTGGAAGTTATAAGAGTATAAGAGAAGTATGATAAAATAAACCGAAAATTGAACATTATGCTCTACGTAAATAAATCGGATCTTCGGTACTATTTATCCTACAGGCTTCATTTTGAAGTTATTTTCATTAAATTTAACTATAAGAAAAAATTCTTCTTCTTATAAACAATTTTATCTGGTAAAAGATGACAGAGTGACAGAATAACACCCCAGGTTATGCGGCTTAAAGGCCGCACTGACCCGGCACTCTTTTTAAAAAATGACCAATAATAAGTACGTTAAGAAAGAAACATACACAAAAGCATGACTCTATAAATATTTTTCATGGATTTCCATTAGTTTTTGAGAAAACGGCATTTAAAAATCAAAAATTTTACATATATAATATAAAATCGCATGCATAACATAGTGGGAGGAACCTAACTGCTAATAATTAATTTAATTTAATTATTTTAGGCTGGATCCGCGATTTGTCGTGCTTGCGCCAGCCGAAACTGACCCAACGCACCCGTCGCTACGCTCCACCTCAAAAACTTAAATTTGTGGAGTCAATTCCCTGGCAGTAACCTCTATTTTTATATTGTAGTATGAAATTGTCCAGGTTGTGCGCAACACTGACTTGTCACTTTTCAGTTATCCTTAAGTTTTTTTAGGCTTGTAAATAAAAAAAACAATAACAGTTGTTTTTTACTGTAATGGCGTTTAAGCCTTTTAGTCTTTCCACCTCCAATATTATTTTCGGTCAATCTCTGTCAAGCAAGGCATCATTCTGACAGCATAGTCGTCAAAAATTAAAATAAAAATCACTAGTTCTTGAAGTTCATTTTGAAGTTTTTGACTTTATCCAATTTGTCAAGACTTTTTCAAAACTGAAAAGTAAGAGTCGGATTCGGTTTTGATGGAAAGGTTTAAATGCAACGCGCAAGTTGGATTAACGAGATGTACGGTTGAACAATCAGGAAAAGCATGAATTTTTTTGATTAAATAAAATCAAGCTCATTTGATTGTCAATTTTAACGATCTTTAAGTGCGGTCTGCGAATCTTACTGAAACGAAAAGTTATCTGCTTTGTTAATATTATAAGGCCAACACTTTCCGACTGATTCTAACGCATTTCAATCAGAAAATTACATTCACTCTTAAAAAAATCAATACATTTTCTGTTGAATCTGTTAATTCAAGATTAAATTCTCACCGAGTGTGGCTTATCCATTTAAATTCAATAAATATATAAATCTAAATCGCATGATTGCAGACCGAGATAAATATGACGTCTAAAAGCTGGTTTACACTATGAGATTTCTCATGTGACTTTATCGTATGAAAAATCCTATCTTCTAAAATCGTAAGCAATGCGTATTGCTTTTTTTTTTTTTTTGAACGTAAAAATATTTCTAATACGACAAGTCGTACGATAGCCCCCCCGAATCCGTAATTGCCATGCAGACATTTCACTAGTGTCTTTTTGTATTTAAAATCAATATTCTATGCATGCCTAAAATGCGTTAACAGGCCACTAAATTTTCATGTCAAAAACCAACGAGCGTAAGCGGTATTCCTAAAACGGTCACCCATCCAAATATAAACCGCTAGATGCTTGTGATCTAACAAAAATAAGCATTTGCTTCGAGTTACGTCGCGTCGCTGCCTAATTTTGATTTCACTGTATAATAAATTAAACAAAAAATATTTTAAAGACGTCCGACTAAACACTAAACTAAATTGATAAAAATAGTTATTTTTGGATTACAATTTAAAAGGTAAAAATCGCTGATGTTATAACTCTGACCTTACAACTTACAAGTGTTTAGTGTAAATGGGGCCCGGCCCATACATATTAATTGTTAATTTGACCCGCTTGCCCCACTGAGTTTAACATGCTAGATTTATAAGGCCATTTTATATAGGGCAAGACCAAAATAATTCTTCATTGCAAATTTGAATTCACGCAATATGCATCGAACTAAAAATAAGAATTCGTCTGGATTTATTTTTAATTCGGCAATTAACTATCTCGAAAATTCATAAGAAAACTCTGGGTGAAAATTTAATTTGACCTGCTTGTCTGTTAGTTGGAAATGACAGAAAAAAGAAAAAGTTAACTTGGTATTCAATATAAAAAAATGCAGCGTTTCTCAAACTTTAAATAATTTTTTTTCCACTTCCGGGCGTCAAGTGCTACTTTGCTCGTTCGGTCACCCAAGCGTCACTTTTGCTCCAACAGGATTAAAGAAATCCTTGACCGCGATTGATTTTAGACGTAGGCTTTCAAACCCCAAACTAATTAGCCCACATAAAATATTCGATTATGTACTACAAGGCAAACCACTCAGGTACAAGTTTGGATGCTCTAAACCAATAAAATGTCAACCAGGACAATTTGTTTTAGAACCACTGGAACAATATAACAAAATAGGTCTGGAGAGATTCCAAGCAAATCTCTGATTCATAAATTGAGTCCGTACGTTTCTCTTATTAGCCTTTCGCACCTGTTGATATGCAAATATTGATATAAATAATCGCACTTCCAAAGTCAACTTATTTTTAGCAACCACAAACTTTCTTATTATTGTCCTAGGCAAGAAAGACGACTCCCTTGTTACGAAATATTTTGCAATAAAAAAAAAATAATAATAATAAAATAAAAAGGGCAATTTCACCTGAAAAAAAGGTGAAAACGAATCGTTTTACCTGGTTTATTAGCACTTTCGTACTTCATCATCGATCCCTGATGGAAAAATTGTGAAAATATAAATACACAAAATGGAGCGTTAACCTCGCGCTTAATTTGAGAAAGCTCACGTAAACTGAGAATAGCTAGGATGTCGAAAAATTTGGACTAAATTAATACGTGCATTGTGTTGACAAGTGGCTTATTACAAAACGAAACGATATCAAAACACCAAACGTGGAGGTCTTCGAGGAATGTGCATCTCTTTAGGAAGTGGGTGGTCTTCGAACCTATGCTTGGTAGCAAGGACGCGTGAAGTCCTAATCGAATTTTTCCAATACTTAATTTTTGAAATGACCGGACTCCACCTTCTCAACAAATTACCGATATTAAAAATTCATGCGTTTCTCTAACCACCCGAGGGGAGAAAAACGTCGATACCAATTTTACCGTCACTACCGAAAAAAAACTTATAAAAATTAGGTTTATACGATTTCCCAGCCGGAAACTAACTGAAGAAGTAGAATCATTTTATAGTATTGCATAATTCCACCAATTCACATTAAAAATTGCCAGACTAAACAAGTATCGGTAAATTTTTACAAATTACTTATCAATATTTCATCACCTTACCTAATAGAAATTAAAAGCTGGCGGGGACATCAAAGTAAGAGAGAATAACTTTTTACCAACATAAAACGCAACATTTTCTTGAAAGTTTTAAAATAAACATTTTATTTCAATTTGTATCATCAATTAAACTTTTCAGGGCTAGAAATTGTTATCCGCGTCAAATTGTTAGTTGAGCCTATGCACGCAACGCCAAGATTCTCGATGCTGATTGGTCTAACGCAAAATACAAACTCGGTTCACCTTAAAAAGTACTTCGGCTTTCTAAAGGTCCGTCCCCATTAAGACGGCACAGCAAGCGGCACTATTGATATTTGTTGCGGAATTATTTATTTTCGGTTTAAATTGGGGGGGGGGTCCACTAAACCCATTATAAATTCCAGCTTTAGCGTTATAAAAGGGGAAATCTTCCAAAAAAATGACTACTAGAAAAACACATGTGATTGTACTGTCTAAAAAATGAAATTGCAAACATTGAGATATTTAAAGAAATTCTGTCATGTGCAAAATTGTTACATAATCCACCATATGCAAGTCCAACTTTGTCGACATTGGCATTAAATCAGCCTCGCAATATTTTAGCTACCTACATCCACTCCAATATATTTATACAGATGAAGTAATAGGAAGTTACTTGTTCGAGTAAAATAATAGAAAATGTGATGTGGTTCCAATGTTTGCATCAGGTAAAAAATTGATTTGGTATTGCAAGAGTAACCCAATAAAATTCATTTTTCACGCACAAGAATAACATATCAATTGCTTTAAATGTTTTTTGAACGACGGAACCTTTCGCTCGAATCGCACTCTAAAAGACGCTACTGCTGCTGTTTCAAAATTTAAAAGAAAAAAGAAATTTAAATCCCAAAATAATAAGATAAATTTGTCAAAACTCATCATTAAGAATAAATATTTGAATTAATTCAAAAAATCAGAGGAAATCCGAAAAACAATATTATTTAGAACCTCGTAATTATTTTATCGCGTGTTTTGTAATAATTAAATATTAGGTTAATCCCAAAATTTGAAAAACATTGATTTTAGAAATAATTAACGCGTACATCCATACCAGATTCATAATGATGAATTTTTGATTCATTTGACTAATTTTAATATTTATGTAGGTACTTTTGTTTAGAATTTAATTGAATTTTCTATATAAAAGTTCAAAACGGCAAATCCAGCACGTAGTTTAGAAGCGAAAAAACATTTCAAATTGAGGAGTAGTTGTCCTCGTTCAAATTCCTTCTATAAAAATATTTTGTCATAGACTTTTTCCTAATAAATTTAATTTTATTTTAATTTAATTATTCTCAAATTTTTATTTCGCCGCAAAAGCAATAAAAAAATACGAAAAAAAAATTGCAATATATATTTTGTAATTAAATTTCCTACAAAAATTCCGAGCGAACATATTTTTATTCATTGAGATATTTTAAATTATTAAAAATAAAACAGGGTTCCCCACTAAATTTTCTAAAGCACATTCTCCGACTTTTTCAGGTTTTCCATGAAAAAGAATAAAAATTTTACTGGACAATTCGATATAACAGAGAGAATTCAAAAAAATATAAGAATAATACAATACGTAGAAAATCAAAATTCAAAAAATTAAAAAAGAGACAATTAACACATAACAGGTTTGAATTAAGAATATTTGAAATAATGAAAAATTCGTAATACGATAGTACAATATAACGTTATTTCATGGTTATTTCCATTCTTCAGTTGCACATAATCGATTAAATTGAAAAATAAGAAAAAAAATTTTTTTTTAATTTTCCAGCCTAATGATAAAAATAACTATTTTACAATAAAAAAAATGTAATTAAATAGTTTTCCCTGATTGAAAATTTAAATTCCCTGACTTGACGCTAAAAATTAAAAATTCCCTGACAAAATTAGAGATCTTAGGGGGCGTCCATTAATTGCGTGAGGTGATTTTGGCGATTTTTAGACTCCCCCGCCTCCCTTGGTGAGATGTCGTAAAATTTGGCTCAACCTCGTCCCCCTCCCTCCTAATTTTACGTGAGATTTTTTTATAATGCGTATTTTTAGTATAAATACGTTAATCTATGCTTGATTGAGTTAGATTTAATTAAAAAAACACAATTTGCCTAATTATTTTTATTTAGGACTCAAGAGTTAAGACAAAAAAAATTACGTGAAATTTGCCGAGACCCCCCTCTCCCCCACGTGAGATTTTGCTCGACCCCCCCCCTTAAACGCCTCACGTAAATAATGGACGCCCCCTTAAATTCCATGACTTTTCCAGGTTCTCAATGAACAAAAAACAATGCCGTCACGGACTTCTTTGAATTCCCTAGAAACCTACACAATTGTTTATATCACGGGTCACCAAACTTCTTAACCTTAGGGCCAGATTGATTGCTCCATAAAGCCCCGAAGGCTAAAATCTAGCTAGCTCATCGGATTAAAAATATTTTTTGATAACTTTTTGTTGTGTTTTGATAACAATTTTTAGTCGGTAAATAAAAAATCTGATTATTATTTTGTACGATTACCTTTTTTGATTTAATTTATCGAAAGGATCAGGTACGCTGTCGCGGGCCGAATTGATCGTGCTCGCGAGCCGAATTTGGCCCGCGGGCCGTAGTTTGAAGACCCCTCGTCTATATAATTATAATTTTTTTGCATTTTTTTTATGGAAAGGTACCGGCCATTGTTAATTTTTCACCTTCATTTATTCAAGAAAATCAAATTTTTCAAAATCATGACGAAAAATCTTTCTAAACGCAAATTTCCAACATCAAATCCAAGCCAAAATACTGGGCGTGAGAAGTAAAAAATCTCAACTTTCTTTTTGTAAATTGCTAAATTGTAATTTTCAAGGGGTAAATATCCAGTAAAATTTTTGTATACCAAACTCGGAATTCCAGATTTCCAAAGAATTCCGATGATTTCCAAGATTTCTATAGAACTCCAGTAATTTCCAAAGAATTCCAAGGAATTCCAGGGATTTCCAAGGAATTCCAGGGATTTCCAAGAAATTCAAGGGAATTTCGAACAAGTTCATGGTCGTTTGCATATCTTCTAGTAGGGTGCTAACCTTGCTAGCTGCATAGCCCATAAGTGAAACTCTTTAAATGAAATCCAATGTTTGAATATTTGAATTTTATTTTAATGAATTTGATTCAGCGTATTTCCTCGTGTAAACATTTCTCTAATAAACTCTCTGCGTCTACCTAAGATGACTCAGCTGTGTGATTCCCTGAAGTTTATAATGCTTAGTAATACACTTAATCAGAACCTAGGTAATTTTTTGAAATTTTATGCGAAGGGGGGGATCGTTATAAGGTACCGTTGGTTGCCTTTTGGATAAACGTAACATTTTGAAAAACCAATACCAAGATCTGCCTTGCGCTCAATGTGTTGTGGCGGCATTTAGAAGGAATGAAAATTTTCCGACCTCATTATAATTCTCCACTAGCTTCCCTAATTTTACAAATGCAATTAAGTTTGATCTTGTCAAATTAAATGTGCAATGAGACTCGATTAAACGCAATTTACACACACAACATTAAATTAGCCTCAATCAAAATCGTCAAATTGATTCAAGCAATTAAGCTCGATGGCAGCCGCCCCCGTATAAAAAAATACCAATAAAACCGTTCTGCCCTATCGGCCCAATTATAGCAAAAAGAGAAAAATCGAAAAATTTTGATCGAAATCATAAGTGCATCGTCCGCACTCATATGAAGAAAATTAGAAGTATTAAAAGTTCGCGGCACGCGTGAGCAGCTCCACCTACTCACGACCACAATAAATTGGAAACTTCCTTTCCGAATTACCACGTACACGTTTTTACATTCACAAATTCACATATCCATCCGTGGGACTTCTTATTATTTTACCACTTGTGCGTTAAACACTGGAAACCGGTAATTTGCAAATAAGTTGACACAATTTGACCCACTTTGTTGTATTAGTATGAATTTTTTTTTTTTTTAATTATTTTCGCAACATTTAGCCGTACGACCCTAATCTATCGATTAATTAAATTACGTAATTATTGATCATTTTAAGTGGCCAATTAAAGTTTATGTTCGTTAAAACTTGAGAAATCGAGGTGAAAATATGTGCACTTCTTCCTGATGCATTAATTTCCAAAAAAATTTAAAAGCAAATTATATGCCACGGTGTATGGATGGCCTGATTCAGTATATGATATGTAAATAACTATAAGCCGGTCCCAAGTGAAAAGGTGGTCAATGTACGAAGTCGTCATTTCGTTGATCGTCATTGCAAAGTTTACACTTCCAGACACCCCACACTTGGCACACTTCTGTCAAGGTCTGACACCCATATTTTTTTTTAGGAAACTTGGAAAATGTTCCGTCAAATTGAAAAATACTCGAATTTTATCGTGAGCCGATCTTAAGAAACGGCACACGTACATCAGAAAAATAACGAAGCGTTCCGCGATGCTAATAAATTTGTAATTCTAATATTTTTTTGTTCTGGTACCAAAAATGACGTCACAATGTTTACAAGTACCACACAAACTCATCATTGGCAAATATTAAAATAAAATATAGGTGAAAAGTTTACTGACCTGAAAATCTTGCTAGGAAACGATGAAAACCGGTGGCGAGGACTTGCGCCAGGCACCGGAAAACTAGAAACAGGAGCGTCGTGCTGCCGGGAGAGCGTCGCCCCCAGCCCCATGCTGCCCACATCACGTGCGCCACTGCAACCAAAAAACTTTTATTAGTTCCATAACGTACGATGCATCACAATCTCGAAATCATTAGAAAGTACAACACAAACGTCATGTAAAATAGATTATTTAATGTGTAAAAGTGTGAATGCATAAATAACAAAAAACAACAATGGCGTTCGGTGGTTCCGGAACAACTTTCAATTACTCATGTAAATTTCGTTCGAATGGAAAAATTAGCATTTTATTAATTCTTGCGATAAAAATGACCGAGCGGGTGGGTTTCGATTAAATCGATCATCATCAAATCGTTAAAGAAGCAAAACGAGTGCGAAACGTCGAGACGTTCCGTTATCTATTTTATATCGCGAAAATGTTTCCTCATATTATTTAACAACCTATAATTAAAGCCTCATTATTTGCTCACGTTTAAATAATCATTGTCCATATTAAATGGATCTTTAATTGAATATCTTCTTGTGAAAATTCGCCAGAAATTTCCCACGACGCTTTTATTCCGCGTTCTCCCAAGTCGAAAGAAGAATCGCGGCGCATCTTTTTGAGGCTCTCTCTCCTATTACCCATTTTAAATTTCTAACCGTTAACGAAGCCGTTCTAAATTAGTTAATAAGAAAAGATTATAAAATTTTCATCAATCGAACCGCAACCGAAATATGGTTAGACGTGATTCTGCGTGGGTCAAATTTATTAACTTGCTCCTATCTTAAATAAATATTTTTATTTTATTTTGCTCTTCATCTTGACGGTTCTATTTTTTCTAGTTATGGCGCAATTGATAATCAAATTTTTTAAATTAATTTAATTATGCCTGTCGAGATGTTGTAGTTATAATAAATTAAATAAATTTCGTTAATTAAAAAAATGTAAGATTGTAGATAATAACAAAAAAACATTTAAATCTACATTTTTTTACTATGTTTCCATATTTATTCGCTAGTTAAAAAATTATCTAAAGTAAACTTTCAGTTAAATAAGAACAACGGAGATGAAACGGAAGATGTACTCCACCTTAAGTTACTACATTACTTCTTCGGTTCATGGTGTGAAGTGGATAGCATAAGAATAAAGATAAGAGTTTTTCTTTTGATTATAATCACTAGAGTAAGGTGTCTGGGAGTATGAAATACCTCCCAGACCTCCCGGTTTACATAGAAAACTTTCACTATTTCAAAACTATACCACACTCGAAAGTTTAGAGTACCCTCCCGTATAATAATTAAAATAAAATTTTTTATGTATTTATGGAGAAATATTTAGCAAAAGATGTGGTGTACACATTTTTGTCCCATGAATCATTCCTGAAGTACTCGTAAAACATTATTTTAAAGCTGATTTCAAAGACTGAATTTAAAACTAGAGTCAGAATTTATATCTACACCATTCACACGTAAACAATTAAAATTCCATCTAATAACAATATCTCATGAACTCATGACAATAGTAACAATATTGTGAAGGACAAAAAAACATTTTATAAAAAAAGAAGTTGAAATAATAATGCAAAAAAAGATAGAAAGCAAATATTCCAGATTTGGAAGTTTGTTACCAGATTAACACCCGAAACACTTCACATTTACACTGGTTTTGTTGGACAAATTTCAGGATGAAAATGAAAATAACTAATGTTAAAACCATATTTTTCATACAGGATTTTCCTAAACATGTGCGAAAATATTCGTAAAATAAATCCTTGGTCAATTTCTAAGGCCATAGTTTCATTGAAACTACCTACAGCTAAACTGAACTAGCTTAATTGCTGAAAAATATACCAATCGAGATTAAAAATCAACTGGTTTTCGCCACCATATCTAGCTCAAATGCCCACCGAAATTTAGATCCTGTTTGATACAAGAAAATCATAGTTTACACTAAAGTAAAGTTTACGTTATACAATTCAACCCGAAGATGAACTCGCAAACAAAGTCGTGAACAGAAAACCACCAAAACCAATCACACAAGAGAAATCGTACGTAAAATCGTATGCAAAATCGCATAACGTAAACTGCACTTAATCCTATTGGAAATTTAAGAAGTGGCAGTTGCATCATGCGATCTTCAATATCCTATCACTCAAAAGCTAATGCAATGGAAATAACACAAGAAATCGCTCGCTAAAAATTTGTCCACATATTTAAGAACACCCTATGCATACCTAACGGCATAGTTTTAGCAGGTTGGGTTTTGCATCAATGTAGAAGAACTGGATGAGATGACAATGCACAGGATTAAATAATCAAAATTCCAATGCTACTACGAGATTTTCGAACTACATTGATTGTTGCCCTAAAAGTAACCCTAATTTATTTTTAATAATTCTGTAAAACCCCTTAAAAATCGAAGATATACCGATCTGAAATCCTTTTCAAAATTTTTTCATAAATTCATCCTACGATCTCGAAAAAACAATAGAACTACGGTTATAGCCAATTGCCTGATCAACCAAATCTTGGAAATCTGATAAAGTCGTAGGAAATTTGAAGAAACCAATAATTGAAAATCGCATAAATGGAAATCCAGTGTGGAAAAATAAATGTTGTGATTCCCCCCCCAGGCTATATACGACTCCACGAACTTCATCAAACATCGAATACATCTGTGGAATCACTCATCTGGTAGTAAGATTTATTTTTCTGGCCAACATCGTTCTCCCTGTGTTTAACCACTTTCTTCGGGACACAAACCATTGGCATTCATGTGGGCATTTATATCGAGTTAAATCACCAACTCACTCGTGAAATGTAATTGGATGAGTTTGGGTTGTGATATTCGTCGAATTCGATTGCTTTTCCCGTGTGTTGAGGTAAAATCGTTCTATGCATTTTATGTGTAAATTTGTCTTCATTATTTTCCGCACGATCGAATTAAGGGTGTATAATCATGGGCAATGAATCTGATTTAATTTTATACTTTCTGCTCTTATTTTGTAGTACTGAACCGATGTGCAATCATGAAGCTGATGGACGCTTCCAGAAGCTATATGATACATTAATTTTATGAAAGGATTTGAATTGTGATTGTTCGATTTATTATCAATTCTGAGCAGCATTGAACTGTTCGTTATAGCTCAAATTAGATGTACAGAGTATATGGGCTGGGCGACTATCAACATGATTATCGTCCATCGTACAGATCGTCATCGCTGAGTTTGATTTCTCAAATTATCAATTACGTCAAGATGTATTCCATCCAGGAAGTCATCAAACCTCTCGAAGCAATCACCAAGTCAGCCCAGGACCCATACGTCTGCAGCTTTCTTGCCTTTTCTCGTATGTAATAGCGCCAGGCGGGGCTGTTCTTTGCAAATCTTTGATTTTGCCCGAGAACAGCCCGGGGCCGTTTACTCTAGTATTGCGCGAGAAAGATAGGGGACGCCAAAAAACTAGTTTTTATGCCAAATAATTGATACTTTTGCGGAAAAGTTTTCAATTTTTCAACATCTTTACCGTTTATTCCATTTTTTCGGCTGCCTGTCATCGACGCCGTTATTGGAGGGAAATCTCGTTAATCCATTCATGCGAGTCACGTCGAGGGCAACATTCTTTAGGGCTAGGTTCTTTATAAGCTTCAGGCTGACAAACCTTATCCCATTAGAGATTCAAAAGTTCCCAAACTTTTTGCCAGTTCACTCACAAGTCGGAAAATAAGATCTAATTCATATATTATTTATGTTGATAATTCCAAATTTCAAAACATAATAATCAGTTTCGTATCAAATAAATAACAAATAAACTCTTGGCCGACGTTTCGGCCTATTTATTAAGGCATCTTCAGGATTAAATACAAAATTAGGGGAAATAAGTCTCACGAATGGAAAAAACAGTCTTATTCTCACAGTTAAAGATGGGGGGTGTTTTTGGAGTAAAATGTATGTATTCGGAGAGAAAACACAACAAGCCTGTCAGGTGGCAACATCAACTTGTCCCCCGTATATATACATTTTACGCAAAAAAAAACTCTTTAACTGTGAGGTGAGTGTGAGAATAAGACTGTTTTTCCATTCGTGAGACTTATTTCTCCCCATTTTGTATTTAATCCTGAAGATTTATTTGGTTTTTATTTGGCGTTCCACTGTTCCCGAGAGCCAGATTAGCGATTAAAATTGCCTTGGACGAGACGTTTTTCCACTATTTAATATGTTATTATTTAAATTAAGTGAAGATTTAAAATTGGCATTTACCCTAAAAATTCATTGCGCCAACTTGATTTCTTGACAATTTTTGAAATTCCATTCGATTTTAAACTGATTTAAAGCCAACTTTAAATCTACTTCTAAGTTTAATGTTATATAAACAATTTACATCATAATTATTATGTAATTCTAATGGCAATGATTTAAAAGTGTTGTCAGCTTTAATATACGAATTTTGTATACGTCTTAAAATGGCATTAGCGCGGTCGACCCTTATTTCCTTATTTCAGAACAATTTTGGAAAAGATTATTGATAAAATAATTAAACTACGAATTTTCGATTTAAGATTTTGCGAAGGAACTTATTTGGTCGATTACAGTTTTTTTTCAAGCTTTTCTTTTCTTTAATTAACTGTAAACCGTTACAAGATAAATAAAAAGTGATTTATTTGTTCAGTATGAAAAAAGGACACCGCGTAATTGAGATAAAACATAAATTCTTTTATGGTTTGATGAAAAATACAATATTATCGTAGCAAAATATTTAAATAAACATGCAAATATTAAAATTTTTAAACACAAAAGGTTATTTTTTTCAACAGATTACGTTTTGGTGGAATAAGTCGATAACGATGCGATGGACGATATTATCGTCGCTACTATCAATAAACTATTTCTTATCAAATAGAAAACTTTCAAACATAATAAAAATTTAAAATAACATTAATTGTTAAATTAGTATTTGTAAAGGATTACACAAAAATTGGTGTAAATTTAAAACTTAGCCTTTTTACTTTAAATTGCCGCAAAATGGCATTGTAATGGCATAACAAAAGATTTTAAAAAACGTGTAATCCTTAAAAATACACTTAAGTCTTATAATTAAATTATCCAAGTTACTACCTTCGGGAGTCTTTCTTGCAACTAATAAATCCCGTTGTATAAAAGTTAGTTTAGGAAGCAATGCAGAAGCCTTCGTGAGAAAATTTACCATTCTCACACAAGAAACGTTCTAATGAAGTCTTCACACTTTCTTGTCCGATTAAAAAATTTGCTTTACAAAACCGCTTTAATATGATAAAACAAGATCAATGCAAATGTCGTGGAAATTGGTCGATTGATATTATTATCTCAAAAAGTACGAAACTAGCACGGAATGCAAGGACACGAATACCGATTCCATTATCTAAAGCCAATATTTGTTCTACAAATTTGTTACAATCGATATCTCGATTTTTCGACAAGTTGAAAAACATTGTTGAAACAATAATTAGGAAAATCCATGAGAGTGAAACTTCTCGAGATGTACATAATTTAACGAGAAATGCGACCTTTGATCCATGATAAATAATTACATTTAACTTGTGTCATGAAACGGAATTTTTCGATAAAACATGAATTTTAAAACATGAAACTACATTTTCGTTTATAGAAACTCTGTCCAATTGGCAAAAGTGGACCGAGAATAATGCTCCCAGTAAATTCTAAAGTTTTTATTGATCTAACGTAAAAGTGGTCCACAGATGAGTAAAAACCAAGTCAAATTTCATTTAAATCCTTTCAAGATCAATCTTCTAGCCCCATTAGAACCCCAGTTGTGAGATTTCAAAATTCATAACTTTTTAACCTTAAATAAATAGCAAGAAAAGCCGACGTCAAAAACTGAAAAACTTTCTTTTAAATTAAAAAAATTGAGATTCTTTAAACTGGTTCGTTTTAAATTAAAACTTTTTTCTCTGTGCAGGATAAATGGCTAATTCACAATATTTTGAATTCCTAACAAGCATTTTTAACCATTAAAGAGGTGGCAGCTAGCTGGCAGATAATTTACAGCTAAAAATGGTTGTTGGGGTCTGGCACTTCTCTTGGAAAATTTTGTAGAAAATTTGGGGGTTTTTTCCTGATGGAAATAAATTAACATGTTTAAGCAAAGCAATCGCATTTTGAAGTTATTTGCACGCAACCCCCTTTTTGGCGCAGCGATGACTGGAATCGAAAAACTGAATTTTATCAAATTTTAGGATACATTAGCACGAATTACTAAAAAAAAAGTAATTCCAACATCCAATTTTCACTAAAATAAACCACGTAAAACCTTGAAATTTAAATATTTAAATAAAACAACCTGCACAGGTTGGCCCTATTTTGATGCTTTTTTATGGAGACTCCCCTTATTATTAGGGTTAGCTAAAACTGATTATAATCTGTTGCACTGAATGTCAATTTTAAATTCGAAAATTGCAATTTTCCATCTGATTTCATTTGAGATTCGGTAGCGAAAATGAAAATTAAAAGTTACAATTGAATGAGGAAATGAACTAAATCTAATATTTAAAAAAAATTATGTTAAATTATGTTATATGTTAAACCGATTCAAAATTTAAAACTTACTTCAATATTTTGAAAAAGTTACACAACTTGAACCGAGTGGACGTAATGAGAAAATCGCATTTCTATATAAATTTAACAGAATTACTGGTTGTTTATTAATCATACATAATAATTAAATATTTATTGTTATCTATATTAATAAGTATAGTAAAAACCCCGAAAGTCCGAATTAATATGATTCAAGTCGGTTTTTCTCCAATAACTCGAAAACGATTCAAGATTTTAAGAAATAGTTTCAACATAAAATATTCGTTTGTTTTCGCTGAATATTTGTTGTCTCTTGAACATTTTTGATACCTTGCACCATTTTCGAGTTATTAAAGAAAAACTGGATCGAGTCGCACACGACCAACCCGAAAACGTTTCAGGACTTTCGGGGGTTTACAGCATTTTTGATATTTTACCTAAATTTCAAGTTATTCGAGAAAGAGGGTTTCTGCTGAATAAAACTAACAATTTTCCCAAACTTTTCGAAACTCAGTAAATTTTAATGATTATGTACAAAAATGTAACTTATTTCGCTAATTCTCTCGGTTAAAAATCAAAAATTTCCGGACTTTTCCTTTTGTTATTTTTCTCTTACCTCGAAAACAATCTAAATACTTATTATGGTAATAAAATATTCTGTTTGTATACGCTAGAACCAATTTTCGAATTATTACAGAAAAACTGAGTCCAGTCGCTCTCAACTCGGTTTTTCTCTAATAACTCGAAAACGTTGCAAGATATCAAAAATTATTTTCAATATAAAATATTCGTCTATTTAAGCTGAACACTTTTAGCCTATTCTAAATTTTTGATATCTTGCACCATTTTCGAATTATTACTGAATAACCGAATTGAGTCATTATAATTCAATAATTAAGTCAAATATAAGTGAATAATTAAAATTTCGTGGTTACAAGTGAAAATATGTCGATTTTCGTAAAAAATTGAATATAAAATATTAAAGTTTTTAGACTAAACAGTGGCGAAACAAACATAAATAAATCAAATAAAATTGGAAAATTGAATAAAAATCTCCATTTGTCTGGGGTGCATTATAACCAGCGACGGATCATAGCTCCTCGATTTTAAAAAGTAATGAAATTCCAAATTCTACGGACTTTCTACACAATTCCATACTCCTCAGAACCCTCAGTGCAAACTACCATAATATATGTTTTTGTGATAAACGAGTAAAAATATACTCATTACAGAACTGGGACAAATCGGGGGGTCTGGGGGGTATGGAATACCCCCCAGTGCCACAGTTATTGTTTTTGGAAGAAAAACTCTTATGATAAATTATAACTAGCACAAATTATACCATAAATAATTGTCTTGATAAATTTAAAAAAATGTATAGCGATAAGTAGTAATTATTATTAATAATTATTATTAAAAACGAAACTTATTTCGCCTATTCTCTCTAAAATTCGCTTAAAAATCAAAATATTATGATAATAAAATATTCTACTTGTGTATACGCTGAAACCAATTTTCGAATTATTACAGAAAAACTGAGTCGAGTCGCTCCCAAGCCGGTTTTTCTCTAATAACTCGAAAACGTTTCAAGATATCAAAAATCTTTTTCAATATAAAATATTCGTCGATTTTCGATGAACACTTTTTGCCTATTTTACATTTTTGATATCTTGCACCATTTTCGAATTATTACAGAATAACTGAATTTCGTGGTTATGTCAAAATATGTCGATTTTTGTAAAAAATTAAATATCAAATGCTGATCAAATGTTAAATTTTAAATGTTTTAGACTAAACAAATAAATCAAATAAAATTGGAAAATTGAATAAAAATCTCGATTTGTCTGGGGTGCATTATAACCAGCGACGGATCATGGCTCCTCGATTTTTCCTCAGTGAAAAATGTGCTCATCGCAGAACTTGGACAAACCGGGGGGTCTGCCACAGTTATTGTTTTTGGAAGAAAACCTCTTATGATAAATTATAACTAGCACCAATTATATCATAAAAAAATAATATTTGAAATGAAAGCAGATAAATATTGCGGTTTTCACCATTTGAATTGTCTTGATAAATTTAACAAATAATAGGTAATTATTAAAAACGAACCACCCTGTGGATGAAGAAATTACGAAAACAGCTATTCAATATCATTAAATTAACACATAATAGAAATAATAAATCACTAAAAACCAATAAAACTATTAATTCCTTATCGACAATTTTAATGCGACCTTGTGTGCTCCAACATTAATCATTTCAAGTGATATTTTAATGTTTGCTTGAAGAAAATTTAAAACTTTTGCGTGAATAAAAACAGAAACGTGGTGGAATTTTCCCAAAAAGACTCACAAAATCAAAATTATTTCACCTCCCGAAAAACTTCATTTTTCCCCAATTCAAGGGTGAAAAGTTGAAGACCGATTTTTGGTTTGTTTTTTCCAAAAAGTTATCCCAATCGCCCCGGGTCTCGAGTTTAATTAATTTCTAGTTCACATGATTGCACAATTTGCGTCAATAAAATTTAAATACCGACAGGTCCGTGCAAGTCTTGAATAATTGCGCGTTTTCGTTTAGTTTTTTTTCACCATCATGATGAATGACTATTTTTAAAAATTACATAAAATTTTTTATGGGCCCACCGCATAAAAAAGCTTAAAAATAAAAATGACAAAATAAGGAAAACGAAATGCGAATTTTGACGTGTTTGGCGATTTCAACTTTCGCGTACGGTTAATTTTTCGGAATGTTGATTTCTAATTTTGCAACCACAATCTTTGACGCTTCTCTTTGGCTAGGTTTTTTTTCGAAAGGAAAACCGTTTGCGCGAAAGGTGAAAAACGCGGACCACACATGGGCCACCAACACCAAAATGTTAAGTGATTTGTCGTTGTTCTAACCAAATGGAGATCGAAAAAAAATCTACATAAATAATGAACCAACACACACACAATAATATTATGGATTCCCTGGCTAGGACACCCACGAATTATTTTCTCACAATCATAATACCTACGTGAAATAGAATTCAAAAACATGGACGTGGGCACTTCTTATGTGTCTACCATTGATCAAGTTTTGAGTTCGCCTCTCCACGATAAACCATCGCAACAATTAGATATTGCAAAAAACACTAACAAACCAAAAAAACTTCGTCACATAATATTATCTAGTCACTTCGAACATCATCATCGAAACGAAGAAGAAAAAATTTCGAAAAGCAGCAACACCAAAATAATAATAATAAAGACCGATCACACTGCACCACTTTTAAAAAATTTTTAAAACGAAAACACTAAAATAATATCATTTTTATTATTTAAGCGGCCCGAATTTCGTGTTAGTGTAGTCGGATTAATAAAACACGCAGTCAATGTGTTAAAAAAATTAACAATTACAATTTTGCAAAAATTAATCTAGTAGTAATAATGAGCGAACGGATGAAAACGCGAAAGTTAGCACACATCGACTAACACACTACGAATTTTTACTTCAACTGATGGCCACACGGCGATATTCCAAAGAAGCCGACGAACGTCGCCGACACCGTACGATCTTTAAACGGGAACGAGCGAAGGCGGATTTACTTTTGTCATTTCTCAATGTTACTCCGAGACGCCCATCTAACCTCCAGCAAAGAAGGATGTAGATGCATTTTTCCTACCTGTCGCACTTCTATGTCGCGAAAACACTTTCCCTTTCTAAAAATTCCAATTATCTCATCGATTATCGCTTTCGGCTTATCGTAACAATTTTTAAATTGCCAATTGCATTTAAATTACAAATTTCGACTCACCGTTCACCGTAAATTTTCCGATTAATTTCTCCTTTAACCGGAATAAAAAATTAATTATCCTTAAAATTCAATCTTGACTTCTTAATAGATTCACTTGACAAAAATTTCACCTAATTGCTAAATATAAACAGAAATTTATTACGGAACGGAAAAACTTTTCCGATTGTTGAGTTGATACCGGGAGCGGACTGGCCAACCCGAGAATGCGGAAAAACCGCATGGGCCGGATCGAGCCATATGTCTTTTTTTTAATCGATTTCCTCACATGCCTCAAATTTGGTACAGAGCTTCCATAATATATCAGTTTTACTTTCCCAAAGAAAGTAATACTTAAATGAAAAATTGGATTTCCAGTTTTTTAGTCAAATTTTTACGTTTCAATGGCGTTGGGCCACAACAGTAAAAACGATTTTCTTTCAATAAAATGAAATATTGTTTTTAATTTAAATACAATAATTTGGTTTAATAAAAATTTGTTTGAATCAAAAAAAAATTATTCATAATTTTATTATTTATGATAATATAATAAAATAATAATAAAAATTAATTTTTTTTTTTAGTTTTTATTCAAAAATATTTTATTTAAATTAAATAAAATTGATTTAAAAAGAATTATCCAAACAAAATAAAAAATTTTTGTTAGATATAAAACTTTTTACTGAGCATTTGACACCGAGAGGCGGAGTCACGAGACAACTGTTTGGAAACAGATTTCTTGACAACATTTTTGTTTTCCTTTCAAAATAATTGAAATAGCAAAAAAAGAAAGATTATTCCTAAAATTTGCTAATCAGTAATCACCTAAGATTTTCTTGGATTTCCTAAGATGTTCTGAAATTTTCTCAAATTTCCCCGAATTTCCTTAAAATTCTCATTACTTGTACACCAGATTTCTCCAGCGATAATGTCTGTATGTGTATATGCTGTGAAATACGTAGCATCTAACATGGGCGCCCGAAGGAGAGAGCCGGGGAGGGATTTGCCCCCCCCCCTGGGAATTGAATGGAAAAATAAAAAAAAATTTTACAAACGAAGAAACAAGATAATGAAAGATTTATTCTTTGGCATCTAAAGCAGCGGTTCCCAAAGTGGTCTCTATGGACCCCCAGGGGATCACTGCAAAACGTCAGAAGGTCCGCGCAAGGTTTAATATAAAGTAAAAAGATTGTAACCCAATTTTATTATTATGGAAGTTACAATAAGTAGTAATAAATAAATTAGTAAGATATCTAATTAGCAGCGGCAGCTCGTCAGAGGAGGCCAAGGAGGCTTAACTTAGTCTCCCTTGAAATTCTGAACTATTATACAATTTTGAAAAAAGTAAAATGAGGATTATGAATAATTGTGAGAACTATTGGTTTAGCCATCACATGGGCTTCAACAAGGGATAAAAATATCTCGAAAATTTTGTGTACACTTATTTTGAAATCATAGAAATTCTTTAGATTGAAATTAGTTTGAAAATCAAAGGCGGATTCAGGCAAAGTTCACGTAGGGGGTAAATGGAGGCTGGTGAGGAGAGGGTAAATAAATATATTATTTTGATAAGAATTTAGGTTTATTTTTAAAATTTAAAAAAATTTAGTAGATTTCGTTGGTTTTTGTCATGAGGATGTTATCCTCCTCTTTCCAGCCGCGCTTGCCAGCAAACTTAGAAAACGGGAAATTCGAGGAAATTAAGAATATTATTTTTAATTATATATTATTTGGGAAGGCCAAGGAAATCTCACAAAAGTTAAAAAGCTAAAAAATAAAGCTCATCCCAGCAACAAACTAGGGAGAAATCGTTAGAAAACTCTGGTGAACTAGTGAAGAGAAATCTGAAGATATTCGGTGAAATTCCAGAAAATCTGGAAGGAAGAGGAAAATTTAAGGAAACGTGGAAAATTTTAAGATATCTTAAGAAATTAGAGAAAATTAAATTCAAGAAAATCCAACGAAATTTCAAAACATTCTAAAAAATTTCGAGATATTAAGAAATTCTAAGAAATGAGAAATCCGAAAAAATGCAGAAAATTCTAAGATATCTTAAGAAAACAAAATAAAAAAAGCCCATCTATAAGTATTCTTCTGCCCGGTTTCAGCAACGTTAATTTAGGAATTTAATCTTAGATTAAATATTTAATCATAGATTAAATCTGATTTGGGTAGATTTAATCTGTAGTTAAGACGTTTTTGGGTTGCAGCAACATTAATTTGCGTTTAACACAGGTTAAATACCCAAAATATTTAATTACTGGTTGACCAGTGATTAAAGTGACATAACCACCTATTCAATGAGGTTATTTAAAAAAATAATGACTTCAATGATGTGATTGACCACAGTAAAAGCGCTTTCTTTGAATCAAAAAAACTATTTTGTTTGAATTATTTATTTTGAAGCAAATAAATTTGGTTTAATTTAAATAAAATATTTGATTTGAATTTTGTTTTAATTTTTTTTAAGCAAATAAATTTTATTTAATATAAATAAAATATTTTATTTATCTAGAGAACCCATTTTAATATAAATATTAAATATATTTAATATAAATAAAATATTTTTTTTATTATTAAATAAATATTTTTTATAAAAAAATAGTTTTTTTGATTCCAAGAAAACCTTTTCACTGTGATAGAAGAATCAGAAATTAAGATTCCACTCGCCCAAAACAAGCAACTCGATTCAAATACAAATAGAAGTATACACATACTGCATCGATCGGCAGTAATATTTCAAAATTCTTTAATCAAGAGAAAATTCATTTATTTCCAAATTAACATTTTATTTTTTTATTGCTCAACAATCGTCATTTAATATTTACCATATTTAATTCAGGGACGGTCACATTTATAATATCTTGGGGAGGGGTGGGGCAAGCATTCCAAAACATTTACCAAAATTTTGAAAATTATTTAGATATTTATTAAGGACAGTGGTTTAAAACTCTATAACTGTATTGAACCCACGGATTTATGAATATAAACTGGATAGCCAGTTACTGTATATCCCCACCGCAATTTATGTCTAACCCTCCTTGGCCGCCATACTGTGCTAATTTTTAGTAACTTTAATGCCTTACAGTTGTCGGAGGTACGAAAAATTGTCACCCTGAGTCTCAAGTCTGTCATTTGGTCGGCAATTTCAAAGTATAGTGAGATTATTATTTATAACATAACAATAGATAAACCCTTGTTGGGGTAGGTAGGTAGCATTTCAGCACAGTATGGCTGCCATCGGTATCGAGACAATAGTGGGGATCTGTATTAGCTATCCAGTTTATATTCATAAATCCGTGATTGAACCTCACTTTAGGATAATTTTTACAATATAAATTGGGCGTGGTTATCGTTTCAGAAGTACCACCATAACTATATTACGCATAATCGGAGATTAACTAATTATAGATTAGAAAACGTTGCTGCAACCCATTCAAAATTTAACAACTAATTATCTTTAACATGTGTTAACTGTAACACACGTAAAGGTTAATGTTGCTGAAACCGGGCATTAAGATTTCCTATTCCTTCCTGAGATTTCCTTAAATTTCCCTTCACCTGTACACAAGAGCAGTTTCAAGAAAACTTCATGGAGGTGTAAGCGAGACCGGCTGGGAGAAGGGAGATATATTTTGATAAGAATTTAGGTATATTTTTCAAATTTTAGTAATTTTATTGGTTTTGATGGGTCATGCGGGGGGGGGGGGGAGGCAGTTACCCCGTTACCTCTTTCTTGTTGGAAATCATCGGAATTCGTTCGTTGGAATATATGGTACTCATTGGAATTTCGAGTCCTGTATACAAAATTATTTCGAGATTAGTCTGAAGACATTTTTCCTCATCAACTACGAATTGACCTGCATTAATCAAGTATCGACTGAAACATCCGCATAAATATATGCCACTAGCGATTTAATGCAGGATTGCAATATATCTAGCGCATAAGAAGAATGCAATTCCTTATTTTGTATCCAACATACCACGTAGTTCAGTATCAGACGCCTTTATTTTTTATTATCAGATAATTTTTTTTTTAATTCAAAAAATTTTGTGTTCGCTTATTTGAAATTCTCTTGGAAATCTCTCGAATTCGGTTAAAATTCCTGGAATTGCTTGAAAATAATTAAAATTCTTTAGATGTGAACTTGTTTGGATATGATTGCAATTTTGTGAAAATCCTTGGAAATCACTGAAATTCCTTGAAAATCCCTCGAATCCTTCGAAATCCCTGGAGATCGTTGGAATTCAGAGTCCTGTGTACGAAATTTTTCGACATATTTTAACTCTTAGATTCGCCTTCCCAAAAGAAAATGCCACGAGCCGCCACTGCTAATTAGTATAATAAAGATGAATAAAATCCCTCAAACTGGGAAGAGGGGGGTACTTGAAGCAATAAGACATCATTACCTCGAAACGCAACGAAATAGGTGAAAGTTTCTTAAGACACAAAATTATCACCATCCAATTTCCTACTATTAACGATGTACAGGGTGGTCAAGTTTTAATGCTTGTATATTGAACCCAATTTTCCTTTAACAAAAAATGCACCGTTTCAGAACTGCAGCCCTTTGAAGTTGATTTATTTCATAATGGCAAAAAATCTCAAAATCTGCAATTGGTCGTTTCATGTACTTCCTATAACCAAAATAGATCATTTCAATAATTAAATACAGTGAAACTTCCCTAACTCGAACTGCTCTATCTCGATTTATTCTATAAATCGAATTTTTTTTTTGAAAAAATATATAGGTTTATCAGATATTACTATATCTCGAAGTTTCTCTAATTCCAACTTTTTTGGTCGTCCCATGAGATTCGAGTTAGGAAAGTTTGACTGTTGATAGTAGTTTTTAGTTTTCGATGTAGTTTTATTTTTCTGTTCATCTTGCGCAAAAGTGGTCTACAGACCATTAAGTGACTACTTAATCATCTGTAAATATAAACAACTTTGTAGCTATATTAAGGCAGAGGCAGTCAAATTTCTAATTTTTGAGGAATGTTTGAAAAATAATCAAAATAATAAAAATATATGTAGGTGTTTAATGACCAGTTTTTCAATTTAGTTAGTTAAACCAAGTTCAAAAGTTAACCTACGTTTATGACTACTCTGGTTAGTCAGATGTCAAAGTTAACCATTGAATTTGGGGTAACTCCCGATTGGAGGGAGTGAAGGGTCACGTCCCCCATGGAAATTTGCTTTTTTAGGCTATGTATTAAATTTTTGCAAATAGCTCAATTCGGTACATATCAAGTGCAATGTTAACGTTACATAAAATGTAGTAGAAAATAAAATTTTCTATAAAAGAACAAGAGCAAAAATATATTTTTCAAAAAATATTATAAATTTTCATTCAAAAATTAGGGTATTTTGGATATCCTGGTCGGCAACATATGACCTGCGAGTCATAGTAAATAAAGTTTGGGGGGGGGGGATTAAATCGATAAATTTTCATAAGGATTTAAATATATTTTTCAAATTTTAACAAAATCTAGTGGATTTTGTTGGTTTTTGATGTGTTATGTAGATGTAGGGTAACTAGTAGATAAAAATTTATTTTATGCATAGATTTACAGATAATTCACTTATCAGTAGACCACTTTTGCGTCAGATAAACAGAAAAAAACCCTATATCGAAAACTGAAAACTAAATTATTTTGTGCAATAATTGATAAAAAAAGGGGTTCTAGAAAAAGAATAAGAAAGTATATCTTGGATATCCCAAAAAAGCGTACGACGCGCCCTCTTCTGGTCAATTATGGCCAAATTCTCACCTAATTTATGCAAAAAATGCGGCACCATAGCTGTCCAACTAGCGTATAGAACTACACCAATAATTATGATTTATCTTGGGTATACGATGTACTACAGGAAATGGCCAATTGTCAATTTTGTGATTTTTGGCACATTCTTTGACAAAAACAAAAAATTTAAAAACACCAGTTAATTTTTTTAAATCATCTATTAGAATAGGGGGAGGGCAATTTTGGAATTCATTTCTCGAGTGATCCAACTTGAAAAATATAATTTATCATTTTCTGAGAGTTGTTGCAATTTTTTACGTGCATTACCTCTACAATTCTCATTTTTGCTACCGATCCTTATAATATTCTGTTTACGTCTTTTACAAAATGCACATTAATATTCTACCGAATGAAATCCTTAAATTTGATTTAATTCATAAATCAATCGGAAGATAAGCCCGTTATTCAGATACTTTCCAATTATAACATTTTATAAAAAATTTACTATTTATATGTATCACGTTAAACCATTTAACATTACTAAGAATCTCGTTAATCCATTCTCGACTGGTTTCTTAGATTTCTTTTCACTTGTACACCCTTCCAAAATATGATATTAAATCATAATGAAATTTTTATAAACAGTTGTCAACTCCGAATAATATTATATACTCATGATGAGAGTGTTTCTTTTAATCACAATATTTATTGCTGGGGCACTGAAAATTATTCCATATCCCCTAGACCCTCCCTCGGTTGCAATAGGTACCTACTACTTTAGTGCTGTCTGTTGCGTCGTTGGCAGTAAAAGTAATTTTAAATAAATTTAACAATTATATTTTACGTTTAAACAAATGCAAGTATTATTCGAAGCAATAATGGCTAATGAATGTCCTGACAATCATACACAGGAGCAGTTGAGGAATAGCATTCTAAAGAACTCCCGCATTTCAAGCATTTTGTACACCGGGTGACACGTCTTACACCCGATTATAATGAAAAAAAAATGGGAAATAACATTTTTGCAGATTCTTGTTTCCTAATTAAGACGTAGGTGTAGTAACAAATATTTTAGTTGCGAAAGAAAAATATTCCAATATTTGCAAGCTAGCTGTGTATATATTTAGTAATTTATTTTTATTTTTTAGTATGGTTTCCGTAAACAAAAAAATATTTTTTGTTTATGTATTCATATCGTTAACAAACAATCAAATATTTGTATTTTAATTTTTATTTTTGTATTTACATTTATTTTAATTGAAGATGTGGTCGCTTTTAATATCACTAGCGCAATACAAAATATTCAAACACTTTTGGCTCCTTGCGGTTTAACTAATTTTTTCTGGGGGATTTTTAAGATTTTCAAAAAATCATGATGGGTAATCCTTACGCATCATAATCAGCATGCTATTTGCATGATTACAGTGCTATACTCTACAAAACATAGTGAAAATTTCGCCAATCAAAGACGCAACTAGGCCCAATGTTTAGGGGGGCGGGCTACAAAAATAATGTTTTCCCAACGAACGCTGGTTTTAGTCAATTAATTTTAGGAATTGTGAAAAATTTGGAAAATTGTGATATTAGAGCGGTCCTGTCCCCCTGTCATAAATGCATGAAAATAATATTACAAATTTTTTTGGTGCAGTATATTACTTATCATATATATAGAAAAGAAATATTTTTCTGACTTCTAGAAATACCCAATACTTTATATTATTATTATTCATAATTAGCAAGGGGTATATACAGTGAAACTTCCCTAACTCGAACTGCTCTAACTCAAATTATTCTATAAATCCAATATTAAAAAATTATATAGGTTTGTCAGATATTTATGTGTACTTTTATCTCCATAACTCGAAGTTTCTCTAATTCGAACTTTTTTGGTGGTCCTTTGAGATTCGAGTTAGGGAAGTTTGACTGTATCTTAAAACACTTTTGTACACAGGATTCGGAATTCCAATGATCTCTAAGGACATGGTTCCAATTGTACAAATTTTATCAGGGAGAGTCGGGGGATTTTTGATTTTTAAGCAAAAGTCAAGGAAATTAAAGCTTCAAGCCAAGAAAAATTTTCTGCAAGTTTAAAAAAAGCAAAATAAATTTTAAAAATTATGATTTTTACGTATGTTATTAAAATTTACAATTTTTGAAATTGATCGAGGTTCGAAAAGTCAGAGAAAACCGGGAAAAGTCGAGGAATTTATTTTGAAAAATTAATGGAAACCCTGAAGGAATTCCAGAGATTTCAAAAAATTTTCGAGATATTTGCCTTTTGATTTATACTTTGCTATTTCTGGAATGTAATTTTTTTTTATTTTTTTTTTGTTTTTTTATATATTGTTAAAAATTCACGAACAAGTTAAACACTTTAAAAACACATTTAATTGCTGTGCATAAATAATCGCCTACAAAATGTTCTTCATGAGCAGCCGCTTACTTTTGAATCTTGCTTGGGTGGGAGATTTTAATTTAAATTTATCAAAAATGTCTCCTAGATGATGCTTGGTTTTAAAGCATTATAGTATTTCATCGTGATAAACATGTATTATCGAGCGATTGAAACGTACATGTCGTTCAGACTGCTACACAATAATTATCAGATACACAGTTCTGTTATCTGATAAAGAGCTCAGAAATTACGATCGTGCATTCGAAACATTGCAGTAATTTGCACTCTAATTTAATATTTAATGTAATTAACTAAAACTAACCATACGTAATAATGAATAAACTAAATTTTTAACTTCCCTTTCTATATTATCAACCGCAGCTTTTGGGCACTTGCTAACTTCTAAGTATTAGTCATCCTCAAATCAAACCAAAAATCTTTACGAGAAGTTGAAGTTCGCCGCTGTCGTAAAATTCCTGGTCAAGTAAGGCCAAAATGATCCAATGACTTTCCAATCATTGAAACCCCAAAATCATCCTGGAAGCACCAATCAGATAGCCCGAATTGCCATTTTTAGTAATTGTCAATTTTGAGCAATTTTTCCTTCTCCCTCACTATAAATTTCTTTTTCAGGTTACAAATCAAAGAAGACCTGAATTTAGAGGGGGATGATAATTTAGTAGCAAAATATTATAAACCTGGCACGACACAGCCGGAGTGGGGGGGTTCACAAGCAACCGCAACATGAATATTTTAACATAAATTCATTAACAAAACGAATGCATGAAACTAGTTTCATATCAGTTATGTATCATATATTTATTTGATTGTCTATTTTTTAATATAATTTTATTTCCTTTTTAAAATAGCAAATTTACATTTTATTTTATATTTTACTGCAAAGTTTCTTAAAAATCAAGGAACCCTAATAGCCGTTAAATTTTTATTTTTGTCATATCAATAGTCATTTTATGACTATTGGAGCTTCACATCAGTGCGGAATGAACAGAAGTTCATTATATCCGAAACCGTTATATGCAGACACCACTCTATTAGGAAGTGACCAGATCAGATTGAAGCAGTTAATACAATGTTTTGGGATAAAACCAATTAGCCCGGTCCTGTGCTATCTATTTTTCGGTATCTTTAAGAGCCCCCGCAGACTGCAGACTTTTTATCGGCCGATAGTTTGGTCGGTTTCTTCTCGACTAATCATATAGCCCATAAAACTTTTTATCGGCCGATATCGAGTCGTTATAATGTGCGCACTTGCATACATCTTCATACGGATTAAGACCAAACTATCGGCCGATAGAAAGTCTGCAGTCTGCGAGGGGTCTAAAAGTTTAAATATTTTTTTAATAAAAGTACCTAATCAGGAATGAATTGTTGATTTTGGACATAACTTTTTGGGAAATCAATGTACAGTTTTGTAACTGGGCAAATCTCTCAACTTAGAACCAGGGACGGATTAGTCGCGCGGGTAGTTACAAGGCATTTTCGTATTTTCGTATTTTTTCGTATATAGTCCGACCCAATAAGCCAAAAAATGAAACTCTGAGCTGTTAATTTGGCCAAAAAAAGATTAATTTAATAATAAAAAGATACGAAATCTTTTTTATAAAAAAAAATCGAAAAAAATTCATATATTCGTATCTTGACACATTTTTAATCACTAAGATTATTTATTACGCCAAAGGCGTCCAAAATTTACGAGTCGAGTTTCTTTGACCAATTTAAAAGTGACAGTGTTCCAAATTTATATAAAGCAGTAGATAATCAAACGATTGATTTGTCACACCCTCACACCTAATAATATTATAAGAAGTTATGAATTTCCAACAGAGAATAATAATTTAACAACAGATCATAATAACGAAGCTTGGCTAATCCGTGACATTTGTCGAGTTAAAAAATACCTGCTCGAAGAAGAGCAGGTACGAAAATATTTAATGTATTTTTCTACTACTTTAGGTCATTTTAGGTGTATTGCTGATAGTGTAAAGTAATAAATTACGATATGGTTCTATAAACGTCAATATTATAGTAAAAAATTGATTTATTCCTTATTAAATCGCGATCGGTTCTAACATGACGGTGCAAGCGCCCATATTGCAAACTTATTTGATTTGAGGAAGTATTGATTGATTGAGACTAATTAAGTGAAATAGAATAGTTCCGACGGAAATATGCATTCTAAAATTTGGGAAAAACTCATCAGGAGATGATAATGCGAAATAATCAATCGGCAATAGCAGTGGTTTACCTAAAATTGATTCATCGCCTCGCGATTGAAATTCAGGTTAAGTCTGTGACATGAATCATACAGCATAATATGCATACCTGTAAGACAGACACCTACACCGATATAAGTCGACTATTGTTCAATAGATACGTCAAAAAGATAAGGAACGAGGAAAATCGTCGTCCGTTTGTTCCCAACACACCTACTAAATACAAGAACACCGACCGATCGTAAAAATAGAACCCAGACTAATAAAAACAAACCAATGAATAATTTTACCTCTTTGTATGCTCGAAGAACAAAATTTGTTGATGGAGCTCATCGTTCACCGAAGGTTCTGTTTTGATTGGACAACTTCGTGCAGAATTTATTACTGTGATCCGTCAGGCCCATACGTATGTACATCTTTTGGACAAGGATAAATCCAATTCAGTCGGCCTTCAACATGTACATACTATAATACCTTTTTTTCTGGCATCAGCTCCAATGGAACATCCCCTATATTATAGGAGGAAAGGGGGGCGGGGAGCTCCTCCAAAATAAATCGACTTCGGTAAAAAAAAATTATTTTTGTTATTATTTTAGCCTAGTTGCGCCTATGATCCCCTACCCATAATGGGGAAGAGGCTGAAATCCATGAAAACTAAACCAGAAAGAACTGAAAAACGCCAAAGAATCCCATTTTTTTCCCAGCCAATTTGTAATAAAAATATTAATTGTAGTGACTTTGATTTAAGGCAAAAATTTGTGCAAAATAAGAGTTCATTTCTACGACGCGACGTCATCGTCTTCCGTTTTTCTAAATCTCCCTAATCCAATTTCAACAAAACAAATGACTAACCCATAAACTAACAAGTAAATTTCACAATTTTATTTATTGAGGTGCGTATTTGGAACTCTCTGAAAGCAAGTGCATTCAAGGAATGCGGACTTATTCATGGTTTGTCATTTTTTATTACTAATAATCTGTAGGAAAATATCGACGATTCATTATGAAGATAAGGAAAAATACCCGCGATGGGTAAATATGCAAATTTTTCCAAGTTAAGTTCCGGAGTGGTAAAAATTCTGGAGAGCAACAAAAGATTTTTCTCCTACTTTATTGGGTTTAAATTTTGCCAACCCGATTGGACCATGGTATTTTTCGAGAAAGAAATTGTAGTTACCAAAATTTAAAAATAAACAATTTGACGCATCTACCTACCCATAAAAATTGTAAATATAGTTGATAGGCGCCAGTCGTGGAACTTTTTACCGTAATTGGCAAATAATGGAGCTACGCCCAAAACGCAAACATATAATTACGTTTATCCAATTAAAACAAATGTTTTTAAAAATTGAATATTTATTAAATTAAAGATACAACTGTTCAAGTTAGATGCAAAACAGCAACTGATTTAAAATATAAAAATAAATGCATCGAAAGTTACATTTTGAAAGTGGGGTGTTTAAAACACGTAAACACTTGAGTCGGAGACGACCCTTACATGTAAAACCTTTTTGAAACTTATATATTAATTACTCTAGACTAAACAAATAATTATATTATAAATTACTAGAAGTGTTAAAACCTTTTTAAAACTTATATTAATTACTCTAGATTAAATAAATAATTATATTATAAATTATTAGAAGTGGTCTTTAAAGGTTCGTTAGACATAACTCCTCCCCCCTTAGTAAAGAACGTGTCCGGTGAAGCTTGGACACTGTGACTTTCTGATAATTCAAATTCTTCATTTTTCTTCCCCTTAACTAATGATTTAATTTTATTTCTAAAGAGATATAATAATGCAACAAAAATACATAAAACAATAATAATAGTTGTGATAAAATGTGTAACATGCATTACAGGATGTATTTTGATGTGATGTTCCAAACTTTTTGCTTCTTCTTTTAGATCATCTAAATTGTCCAAATGGTTTAATTGCAAATTTACAATTGCGCTAGCCTGATAATCTTGAATTGCTAATGGATTATTAAAAGTAAAATTATTAAATGTATTTACATAAGTTTGATCGTCTATAATTATTTTACAATTGTTTTCAGATGAAATTAACGCATTGTTTATCACTTCGAGATTATTAATTTTATCATTGCATTCTTCAATTACGCTTAACTTAGTTTTACAAGAAGTTAGAACTTTTCCGTTTTTAAGTTGTCCGTAAAGTTTATAATTATTGTTAGCTAATGCATAAGTACAATTATTGTTATTATGAATAAAAGAGCACTTGTTCACTTGGGGTTTGTCTACACACACGATTGAGTTTTCGATCACTTGACACTTTTCGTCAGTCCATAATTCTTTTCTAACACTTTGCAGATGGTACTTCGATGGCGGAATTAGCACCTTGTTTTGCAAATCGGGAATTGGATAAATTCTTGTGTATTGGTAAATGGATGGATCCAGGATAGGTACATTAAGTATACATGTAATAAAATCTCTTGTTGCAAAAATTTGAAACTTTGAAAATTCTAAAATCTTAAAAATATGAACGGTATCTAATTCGAGTAATTCTGATTTTTTATAAATTAGTTTTAAATGATTTATAATTTCAATTAATTCTTCGTCCGATATTATTTCTAAATTTGTAATTTCCGAAAAGGCTAATGAGATGGTTCTTTCAATACTTTGGAGAATGTTTAGTAATTTTAGACTGATGTAATTGTTGTACTCTATCATTAACTGGGTATCAAGAGAATTACTTATTTTATTTATTGCATTAAATGATGAATTCAAATTATTTTGAATTGTTTCGAGATCTTTCGCGTAACGCATTGTTATGTGATGTGCAAATGAACTATACTCGTTTATTTGTTTAACTATCTTTTCTTGATTATTATATAGTAAATCTAAATTTTTGTTAATATCAATTAAATCTTGATTGTCCGGATTGCCGGTAATGAATTTAATAGCGGTTCCTAAAACGTTAACGAGTCCACGTTTGTTACGATATTTAAATTTCGATAGTTGTTTTTCAATTGATTTGCAATTATCGGTTAGTATGTTAACTAATTGTTGTGTAAGATGATTTGAATTTGATGTTTTTGACTGTAAAATAGTAGTACTGCTTAATAACTTAAAATAACTTAATTCTAGATCGCTTATATTAAAATAAAAATAAAACTTATGATAATGACCGAGGAGCTTTGCTGGACCTAGGTCTTCGGGAAAATATCCGTTCGTGTCAATCTTGTCTACCTGAAGGGCCTGGTTTTGACTGGTCAGTTCCATTATTCTGTAACGGAAATTTCTTTTTAAGTCTTTTTAATTTTCTTACGTGTATGTTTGCTTGTCGTTTTGACTTATCTCGTATTCCAATTATTTTATTTTTTTCAATTGATGTTACATTTACTTTATCATAATACGGGTCCGTTTTTCTGATTCGTTGCCGTGTAAAATATACTGTGGGTTCACTAATTTCAACAGTGGATTCTTTATTTTTATTATGATTTTGCAAATTGTTTTGACCTTTTTCGAGTTGTTTTTGGTATAATTGTTCATAGAATGGCAATAATTCGTCTTTTCTTTTTTCGTTATAAATTTCGTAAACCGTTTTACTTAGGTCTAACTCGTGTGCGTTTAAATTTTCATAAGGGCCATATAATAATGTAAATGGGGTGTAACCAGTGGCGGAATGAATTGATTGATTATAAGTTAATACGGCTGATATCATTAAATGTTGAGGACTTTCATTTGGGTCTTTTTCTTTAATTATTCTGAGTTTTTCTAAAATAGTAGAATGCACTCGTTCTATCGGTGAATTAGAACTACTATTATAATTTGTCGTAAAATGTAATTCAATTTTAAATAATTCGCAAAATTCTTGAAATACTTTGTTTTTGAACTCTTTACCTTCGTCACAAACAATTTTCTTTGGATAGCCATGATGAGAAAAGTAATGGCGTAATTTATTTAATATTGTTATACCGGTGATATCTGTTACAAAATAAGCTTGTGTGTAACGCGAAAATAAATCAATTATAGTTATAAATTTATTACTTTCAAAACTGAATGTATCTATGTGAATAACGTCAAAAGGTCTTTTTGAAAGTAGGGGTCCCGAAAATTGAATCTTGTAAGGATTCCTTTCATATTTACTAGCGAGACAAGTTTCGCATTCATTTATAAATTTATTTATTTTAGTTTTCATATCGGGCCAATAATATTTTAATTTTAAATGATTATGAGTTTCGGTGATGCCGTTATGGTTACTTGAATGATATTGTTCTATTACTTCATCTTGTTGGTTTGAATTTTCTAAATCTTTTGCTAATATATTACTTTTTGTAAATTTTACCTGATTATTGAATAGACTTTGAGTGATTTTTAAAAATTTTGATTCTATTTCGTTATCTTTGAAATAAATTCCATATAAATTTCCAGGATTAACGATTTCCTTTAACATTTGTGAGAGATTTTGTAATTCGTTACCTCTTCTAATAGTGACTGTATAGTTATTTTTCGCAAAAATTCTTTTATGATCTACGTTATATTGATCTCCTAATTGTAAGATTATACGATTCGCAAATTGATTTACCGGTTTATCAGAAATGGGCATAGTAAACACGGGGTTTTCATGTGACGTATGTCTAGTATTATTAGATTCATTATCTTCGTTAGTATTATCGTTAGCGTTAATAATTGATTCGTTATTTTTATCAAGGGCGTTAATTATGTCGTCAAGATCATCTAATGGCAATTCTAAATCGTCACCAACATTTGGTGTCATTGACATCAAATCTAAGTTTTCATCTAAAGTTTCTTTTACGTTAATTTCTATACGCGATAATGCGTCTGCTACCTGATTTTCTTTGCCTTTTCTATATTGAATTTTATAATCGAATTCTTCTAATTTTAATCGCCATTTAACGAGGCGAGAATTTGCATCTTTAATTGAAAATAGCCAGACCAGCGGTTTGTGGTCAGTCTCAATAATAAATTGTTTTCCGTAAACAAATGGCCTAAATTGTTTTGTCGTATCGACAATTGCTAATAATTCGCGTTCGATTGTTGAATAATTTCTTTCGGCACTATTTAAAGTTCTAGAATAAAAAGCAATGGGTTTATTATTTTGGGATAACACACCTCCGATAGCTGTGTTAGAAGCGTCAGTTGTGACGTGAAAGATTTTTTCAAAATCGGGATAAGCTAATATGGGGGCATTTGTTATTAACTCTTTGCATTTCTGAAATGCTCGTAAGTAATCGGGATTACTTGTTTCGATTTTTGCTCCCTTTTTAAGACATTTTGTGAAGGGCTGCACTATTCTAGCAAAATTTTGAATAAATTTTCTATAATATCCTATTAAACCGAGAAATGACCTAATTTCTTTAATTGTCTTTGGAAGAGGATAATTTTGTATAGCTATAACTTTTTGGGGATTAGGTTTTATACCTTCTGGAGTAATTACATGACCAAGAAAGGCAACTTCCTTTCGCAAAAACTCGGATTTATCAAGTTGAACTTTTAGATTGTACTGTCTAATTTTATCAAAAATTAGTTTAAGGTGAACCAAATGTTCGTGGAGAGATTTTGAATAAATTACTATGTCGTCCATATAGACAAAACAAAATTTATGAAGAAATTCGCGAAAAATGTTATCCATTACTCGCTGAAACGTACTAGGGGCATTTTTCAACCCAAATGGCATGCGAACATATTCCCAATGGCCGTTATTTACTGAGAAAGCGGTTTTCTTGATTGAATCAACGTCCATCTCAATTTGATGAAAACCTTGCGCGAGATCTAAGGTGGAAAAGTAATTACATTTTCCTAGATTATCCAGAATTTCATCAATTCTAGGAATGGGATATTTTTCTTCAATTGTTTTTTCATTTAGCTTACGGTAGTCTATCACAAGGCGGAATTTCTTTTTTCCACTAGCGTCAATTTTCTTTGGTACAATCCAAACTGGCGAGCTATACGGTGAAATACTGGGTTTTATGATTTTATCGTCTAATAGTTTTTTTATTTGATTTTGAATTTCTGTTTTTAAATGATAAGGATATCTAGATGATTTACAAAAAACTGGTTCATTATCTACTGTTCTAATTTTATGCTTTACTGCATTAGTGAATGTTAAATCGTGATTTTCGTTGTAAAAAATATCTTTGTATTTTCTACATAAACTTAAAATTTCTGCTTTTTCTTCCGGGTTAAGATGTTCCGTACGAATAACATTTTGAATATTTAGATTAGAAAAATGATTTTTTGGTTTCTTAATTTCTACATTTGTTATTGGTTCTACTTTTATTTGTTGTTTAAAATTAATGTCTATTTTACGTACTTCTTCTATGGGTACTTCGCAAAAACCGTTCTTTGCAAAGGCCATTGATTCGGGGATACAAAATTGTTTAAAATTAATTTCAGGTATAAGGACTTCGCCTTCATCAATATTCACGGGAATTTTTATATGAGTTTTAACTCTTTGCTTAAATGGCTTAAAATTTTTTTGGTTTAATTCCAGAAAAAAAGGAATTTTATAATTTCCTATCTCTAACGTTCTATTGTTATAATTTATATTTGCACCTAATTTACATAAATCTTCGCTTCCTAATAAAGCGTCAAATCGATCATGCCAATTGATTACATGAAAATCAATTGCATTATTTATACCGAATTCTTTCAAAATAGGGAAAGATACATTTTCGTCATTAGCGACCGTTTGATTCATGCTCTTAATTAAAAACTGTTTTTTAAATATAAAATTTTTAAAATTATCATGTGCAATATTTGAATTCATTATTGAGTTTGAAGCTCCACTGTCCAGGAGAATTTTTAAATTTAAATTAGGAATAGTGATAAATGGTAATTTGGGTTTGCTAGCTAATATATTTAAATCTATGTTGATTGTTCCGAGGCTGGTATTGGAAAATTTTCAATTGGTTCATTCATATTTTCAAAATATTCTTGATTTTCTAATTGCATTTGATCTGGTTCTTCTATATTATACAATTCCTCCGATATAAAATTATTTGGACCGGATTTTTGAAAATGATTATTATGAGACGCGTTTGGTCGATTACGAGAAGGGTTAAATGTATTTCTTGTTGATATCGATATTGGTGTAGGTTTTGATTCGGGTTTTCTTCCGAATACTTGCGAATTTGTAAAAATTTTATTTTGAACTGGTCTAGTTTGGTAAACTGGACCATGCGGAAATTCATTTTGACTATAATTATTATGATTATTGTTATTGTAATTATTATTATTATTAAATCTACTAGTATATCCTTGATTTTGATTAAAAGTTCGATAATTTGAAAATTGATTATTAGATTGAGGCGTAAACGAGTTAAACCGTGGATTATATGATTTTTGATTAATATTTTTGTGCGTATTATTATGCTTTGGAGCTTTGTTTCGCATGAAATTTAAAAATTCGACTTGTTGTTTATAATTATCATAATTTCTCAATTGCAGCATGCAATCTTCGATTGAATTTACAATTTGATTTGAAATGTGAGTACGATATGGTTCTAACAAGCCTGCCTTAAAAGTATCTAACGCGCTTTTATTATGCAAACTAATTTTATATAATTTAAGACCTTCATCTTGTTCCCTAATTGTAACGTGTTCTAATAATAATTGCAATTTATTTTTAATTCTTTCATAATAAGAATCGTATGTTTCGTTTAATAATTGATAACATGTATTAAGATCAGTTAATAATAAGGTTTCATTTCTTTGATCTCCAAAACGATTCAAAAGTGATATTTTTAATTTTTCCCAGGTGGAACAATCCGATGTTACTAAAGTGTCTCTGGCAACACCAGTTAACTTCGAGCAACAAGTTTCAAAAAGTAAACTATTTAATGAACTAGCTTCAATTGGACTTTTATAAGCCCTAATAAATTTTTCACATTGAAGAATAAAATATGATAGATTTTTGCTACCTCCTTCATATTGAGGAATGGTCTCTTTAGCCAATTTAATTTCTGCAAAATTAACAGACATTTCGAATGGATTAATTTTGTTTAATTGACTAAAAATTATTTCGCTAATTTCTAATTGTAAATCTGAATTATTCGAATTATTTTCCGCGATTTTAATAGGTGATCTATCGCGAATTAAACTCATAGAGATTTTAATACAGTATAACAAAATTTAAGGTAAAGGAAAATAATAAGCGGTACTTACAAAACTAAGGTTGCCAATAACATGTTGAATATGTCTAGCGGGTGAATTGCTGGTGGTGTAGTTTCCGGGTTGCACTGCGGGTGAAGTCCGTCTGCGGTAGAAGTCTCTCTGTAGCAGGTACCAGTGGATCTTGCACCAATATGCACAATTTGGAACGTTGCACTTATAATTTACCCAATTATGATTTAAAAATCGCCAATTCTTCGATAGAATTGTTTGGGTATCCTACCGACTGCGCCAATTACGTTTATCCAATTAAAACAAATGTTTTTAAAAATTGAATATTTATTAAATTAAAGATACAACTGTTCAAGTTAGATGCAAAACAGCAACTGATTTAAAATATAAAAATAAATGCATCGAAAGTTACATTTTGAAAGTGGGGTGTTTAAAACACGTAAACACTTGAGTCGGAGACGACCCTTACATGTAAAACCTTTTTGAAACTTATATATTAATTACTCTAGACTAAACAAATAATTATATTATAAATTACTAGAAGTGTTAAAACCTTTTTAAAACTTATATTAATTACTCTAGATTAAATAAATAATTATATTATAAATTATTAGAAGTGGTCTTTAAAGGTTCGTTAGACATAACTATATGCATATGTAAATAATTTTGCTAAATAATTAACGTCGTTCCAGTAAGAAATGATTGTTGCGTTACGTCTGCGTAATTATCCAATTCAAATTCGGCAATGTGTTAAGTCGACGTGATAAGAAGAATAATTTTTATCAAATTGGAGATGGCGTCAAATTATTAGGGAAGAGATGCGAGGCGCCGTTTGTAATAGCACGAACGAGCAATTGAACCATAAGAGACATGAGTCAGTGTACAATATAAATATGCATATTATACGTTCGCTAAATTATTTGATTACTTTATCAACTCACTGCATCATAACCTCGCGACCTTCGCCGAAAATGATTAAATTTAAAGCGATCATTACGTACATAATATTATAATCTATTTCCTGATCCAAACTTCCTGTTTTCTAAGCATCGTATGTGTGATTTTATTACACGTATCACTTAAAACGGTCCAAGAAATGTTTTTGGGCTCCAATTTTTTTGGAGAAAAAGTAAAAATCCAAGAGTGCTTTCCGAATATGACCCAAAAGTTTTTCTTTAATAACCCAAAAAGGTGTCGTCTATTTACGTTGAACCTTTTGTGCTTCTTTTTTTGACTATCGTGCATCATTTTTGGAAAATAAAAATAAATTGATTTACATGTAACCTAACGTGTGGAGCGCGTACAAAATTGCCAGTAAAACTCGCTCATATCTGACACGGGCACGTGCATTAAGAAGTTAACAAAATTTTACTAAAACCTATAATTATTAATGAATTGTAAATTGAAAATTAGTTTAAATATATCTAAGACATCCTGAATGATAAAATTTGTCCAATTTGATTTTGATCAAAAAATTGATCGAGAAAATTGGCCATGTTATGGCTATTTGTTGCGATAAGGTGCGTTTTAAATAGAGTGGAATATATTTTTTTATTTAAAAAAATTATTTTATTTAAAAAATCTACCTTTTTATAAAAATAATAGATTTTTTTAGAATTTCTTATAAACAATGATCTTAAAACTGCACTTATTTTTTCAGAAAGCAGTAAAAACTAAATTAATTATTTAATTTTGAATTTATTTTGCATATGCTATATTGCATATTATTATTATGCATTCAATTCACATTTTTAGTTACGCCAATGGCAGAAAATGAGAATTACGACATTTTAAATTCGAAAATATACATAATTCAATTTTCAAAAATTTTGAGGGTTGATCCTATTGGCATGTGAAGTGCCGTTTTAATTTTGCAATTATTTTGCATATTTTATACATTCAATTCAAATATCTGGTTCGGGTGGTTCCCCGGTTTTCTGGTAACAGAAAATAAGTAAACTTTATAAATGTTTTGGTATTTGCAAATATTTTAGAAATGACAGATTTTTCGATAAAAAATATATAAATGATTTATAAATCTAATAAAATTATCTTTAATTTGATTTATTTCTTGAGTTTTACATACCATATCTATCTGAATGACATTACAGATGTTCGTTCAATGTTCGATGAATAATGCAATGATCCAAATAAATAAAATTGTGTATTTATGGAAAAAATATTCATAGAATTATTATAGTTTTAGTCCAGTCAATGGGGATTAAAAAAGGCTCTTTGCTTACAAGTTTTCCAACTTTTCGACCTCGGGGGAAGTCGCCGCGGTCCGCCATCTTGGATTAAAAATACAAAAATTTATTTTTTTCAAAATAATTCCTCAACGCTGATCTTTCGACAAAAATGTCTTATATAAATTTAAAGAAGACTAATTCCTGATTTCATAAAACTTTTAACGGTCCGTTAAATTTAACTATCCAATGGAAATTATTCCTGAGGGCTAACAAACCAATAGAAATCAGCCGTTAACTTTAACGGCTTGTTAAAAGTTTTATGAAATCATGCATAAATTCCCTATATTTCTTGTATGAACACTTTTTTTGTAAGTTCGATGTGTCACGAGTTACAGCGCAAATAGGGATTTAAAGCTAAAAGCCGGACAAAATTCTGAAACACATAAAATATGTTCAAAATATTCTCTAGATTACAGGAAAAATAATGAAAAAAATGTATTGCAATTTTACAACAAGAAAAAAATGGAAATATGGTAATAGAAAATAAATTTCAATTTTTTTTATGTTTTCGAGATCACTTTTCCGCCGCTGTAACTCGTTACACAGCAGGCTTACAAAAAAAGTGTTATAATAATTGTTGTAAATTTTTGAAAGTATGATGTTAGACATTAAATTTTTATAATCTTTATTATTGTTTTTTGAGGTTAAAGTATAGATGTCAGTAATGGTGTATTGGTCGTAAAAATTTATGAAATAAATAAATATTCTAAAAGGGGGAAGGGAGGAGAAGTTTGATAGTTCGTGATTATTATAATAAAAGTTCATTTTGTTTAGGAGCTTTTTGAATTTCGAATGATTCCCATATTATTCTCTTTAAGTATTTATCTTCTTTATGTAGGATTATTGTTTTATTGTTGTTAATTTTGTGCTTTTTAAATTTTAAATATTTAGTTACTTGCGATATGGAGTGGGTTCTTTCAATCATGTTTAGCTATCATAGTTTCTAAGGGTATTTATATAGTGTTCAAAACCAAAAAATATAAAAAAAGATTCAGAAGTTAGTAACTATATAAATAAAATAAAATAATAAAATAAAGAAATAAAGAAATAAAGAAATAAAGAAATAAAATAATAAAAATAATAAATAAAATAATAAATAAAATAATAAATAAAATAATAAAAATAATAAATAATTTTTTGAGCTCTAAGAGAGATGAGAGCGATCGCCCCAATCGTCCTTCCCTGGATCCGCCACTGACTTCAAGAAAATATAACTTTTTGTCTAATGTTACAAATATATAAAAAAAATTTCAAATGGCTATTTCATACGGCGTTTACGGTTGGGGGGGGGGGTCAAGCCGAATCTCATTCAATCTCACGAAAGGAAAGATTTCGGAAAATATCACGTAATTTTTTTCTGCAAGAAACTGTAAAATTGAAAGAACTGGCTTAAATTAAGTAAAACGAACAATCTCAATCGTGAGATTGAAGAGTGGAGAAGGAGAAATCGAGAAATCGCCAAAATCACTTCACGTAATTAATGGACACCCTCTAAATGCATCAATTAGTCTCATTTGAAAGATATTTTATTGCAGTTCTTTTGACAATATGACTTTGGTATATTTTATTTGTTTTAAGAGAATTTTTTATATCAAAACAAATCAATTTTTTTGATCATAAATAATTAATTTCACAGAAACGCATTTTTTTGCCATGACTAACCAATTTTTACAATGCGAATATCATAATAATATCAGTGAAATGGTAAAAAACAATTTTTCACAATTCCGGGAGTAAAGTAATATTTTTTTCGGCGCCATTATTGGGCGCTATTGATTTGAAACTTTGCATATGGCTTCTTAAGATAAATCGGTGGGGGGTTACTGTAACGGAGGAAAATTTTATGCTCAGTTTTTCGATATCTAGCTTCGTTTTCGAGTTATTGCAATTTCAAAATCTCAAATTTAGTTATTAACCAATGTAATTCAGCGAAATTGTGCAAAATAGTATATAAGGTACATCTTGGGACTAAGGTTCTTTTCACTCTACTCTAATCCTCGACTAAGGATGTGTCATGATGTATATTGTATAATATACTATTGTTCTTATTTAGAAGGGTAATAGTTATCTTGTGACGTAGGGAATAATTTATTTAATTTTTTTTTTAGAATTGACAGCTGTTTGAAAAAAATAATTCAAATTTGCCTTGAAATTTTGAATTTAAAAAATTTATAACTTTTGAATATCACATCCAATCAAAAAAATCCTACGTCATAAGTTAGATAATATTACGAAAAATAACTGTTGTGAATTTCAACCAAATCGGTTGAGTAGATCGAGAGATATCGTGTACACCGACACCGTTAAAAAAAACAGTTTCGAGTAAATGCGAAAGAAAAAACGTACGACGTCAGCGACCCAAAATCAAATACAGTACAGTCTCGGTAATCCGAACACACGCTAATCCGATCAGTAATCCGGACATAAGAAGAAAAACTCAGTAGTCCGCACAAATAGTTATAATCCGAACACAAGTAATAAAATATTCGGATTATAGAATAATGTTCGGATTACAGAAGAAAGGATTAAGGTGAAAGATACGTATGTAATGCAATACATAAGCACTATTAACTGCTGAAACTACAATAAACTGTCGATAGTTTTAACATTTTTTTTAAGATGGGCATGTAAAGATCATGTTCCATCTCATAAATTTTTTGTATGATTAATTTAAAGAAGACGCAATTGAAAAGAAATTGGTTTCGAAGAAATAATCCGTACCTAATTACAAACTATTTTTTTTTAAATAATTAACACAGAATATGTATTGCTACGACTCAGTGAAGAAACTAAATTCGTGTCTACTTTCTCTATTTTGAACTCTTTGAGGTAAGGTAGTAAAATATCTGATGGATGTGACTCTTTAAATCTCTTTAATTCAAAAAAATATCCCACTTATTGAATGAATGGAAATTTTATTTTTATTAAACAAAACAATTGAATTACAAAAATTTATCTTGGATTTACAAATATTGGCAGTGACGCATCGTTATTCCGAACCGAATAAGATTCCGCTTAAATCGCGAGCACTTTAAAAGTTATTTTTATGCAAACCTGAACTTCTGTCCTTGTGGTGATTTTAAATGGGTTTTGGGTACCTCTTCTGTCTCCCACGTTAAAGAAGAACTATCCTTTTCAGTTCCAAAATGATTTTCTATTCCAGTTCCAAATTGTTGTTCCAGATGATGGCCCGCTGGTTCTCGTCCAAAAATTTAATTTATTCTTCTTGGATCGAAATATTTTAATTTTGATTTACTTGGTGTATGCTATGGTAGTTTCAAAGCACACACATGCACACAATCTCTTTCAAGAGCTATGATTAACTCCACACAATTTTCCCTTTTTGGTGTTCAATCACGAACTAAAAAAAAACGACCTTCCTCGTTGGGATTCCGTCGCAAACTCCTTTATTTATCTTGTTATCTTTTATCATCTGTTGCCCAGACAATTCAATTTTTTCTTTTTCAAATTTTTCAAATTTATGCGTGTTATTTGATAACGCGATTTTTTATCAAAAATTCGTCCGCACGCGCGCACTGTTGGCCATATTTTTGTTTTATACACATTTTCTAGTTTCTAATTCTAATGAAGGTCCAGAAGATATGGGTCTGTTCTGAATTAATATTGAGGATTATTCAATTATTCAGATAATTTAGAATGATTTATAGTAAGCGATAAGTTGGTTAAGGATTATTTATTGGCGTGGAATCAATTGAATGTACTCGTATGTATGTCCTGTAGTAAAATTGCTGTTTTAGCCTCACTTACTACGTTTAGAATATATTGGGAAATATATAATATAATATAATATCTCTTGACCGAATTCACTTACTATTTTTACTTCAAACTCAAATTGTGCATCTCCTATTTTTTCTAACTAAAAACTACTGTTTTTCCGATTTTCTAAAAACAATACTTCCACTTAGAAACAACTTAGAAAAATATATGGAACTAATTCAAGCAACAAAACAAGGAAGTCAAGAAGTCATGTGGTGTCCACATCAGATTTTTTGATTTACAAGTACAAGTTTAAGTCGATCGTCAGTGAGCATTTTCGTTCGATTAGAATTCGTTTATTAGTGCATTCGTAAAAGAATTTAATATTATGCTGTTTTGCACAATATTCCTTTTTAAAATTCGAAAATGCAATCGTTGTAACGTTACGAGTTTTTTTTACTATTACATCGCTTTGGTGATTTCGTTATGCTGCGTGCAAAACGCCATTATTCGTGTTATACGAGTGCGATGTGAACAAAAATTCCTTGGCTACAAGTTTCTATTTAGCATTTGATTTGTGGCACAGTAGAATATTAATATTAATAAAACATAAATTAAAAATAAGTAGTTGTGTATAAGAGCGATACATTCTCACATTTGCGCGGCCTGTAGGCCGCACTCTCTCGTCGGAGGCTGCATTAAAATAACCAACGTTATTCTATATATTTTTCAAGTTTAACCAGAAATATAGCTGTATAGAACACTATAAGAACTGCGGTCATCCGAGTTCCACCTTGTTTCTATCCTAAGTCTGTAGTAAGCGTGTTCAAGCATCTACAGACAGAGATAATTAACAGTTTAACGTAAGCTCCAAACTGCAGGAAGTAGATAAAAATAACATGATAGGCATTTCGTCCCTCAAAGATATTGTTGTTGTTGATTTAGTTAAGGAGTGAACTCACGATAATATAGCATAGTAGTCCAACGCTTTAACCGCTAGCGTACGACCGTACTCGCTTAGTTTATTACATTCTGAAAGTCTCTCTTTATGTTTGTATGTCCTACTAAAACTCGAGCATGAAATAGTCTATTAATATGAAATTTTTTCAGAATGTTCTAATCTATTATTCTATTTCAAATTATTCGGGTCATTCTTTTCACGATTACGGAAACATCAAGACATTCGGAAAATTTTATTTCTAATTGGAAAAAGCTAACGTAACTCTTCATAACCAAGATATGCTGCTTGCACCCAAACATTGCACCTTGTATTTGGATTGTGTAGCATAGATCTCCTTTTAACTTCATTTTAATATATTCAATCATGGGGGCTCCAGAACTCGAACACGACTGATTTTGAAATTCTTTGTAAACTGCTCGGTTGCTATGCTTTGCAGGTAATTATAATTATTACCTTTCCCTTTGACATTTTAATATTTGAATTTTGTTTTAAGCCCGCCACCTACGCTGAAATAAGTCGACCGACTTGGCTTGAAAGTATACACCGGTGCCTCTTCAAGTACCAACTTAAAAATCGACAATTTCCAATAAAAGCAGGCGTTAACAGGCGTTAAGCTTACCTGAGATGATCAAGCCAAGCATGACATGCCAATCATATTTCAAAAATACCGATACGTACTTCTTGGATTTGATCAGCTTGATCATCTGTGATAACTGATAAGCTCAAGTCTGGATAGAGACTTGTTTTTAGAATTTAATCATATTTGCAAGGTTAACCCGAAATCGATCGCTATATAGAAAAAATTAAAAAAATTTTATTATGATTTTTTCTATATAGCGACCGATCGCGGGTTAATAATTTATGCTGAATTATGATCAATTATTCAAAGATGGAGCTTTCTGAACCAGTTGCGAATATAGTTTTTAAGATACCATCAAGATTAATTGATTTTATAATTGTTATTTTTTGAATGCATTTGGGTGGTCTCTTGCGGATTATTACCCAAAAGAGATGGAAGACGGCCCGCAGCCAAAAAAGTTATCGGTTGAGTCCCGATCCCGATACATCATACCCGAAAGTATGTAATTGGAGTTACTAGGTTTTTTAATTTTAGGGTAAATCGAGTGACTTTTATTTTTGGAAATATTATTATTGTAATGTGCATTTAAATTGTAATTAGTCTTCACTGCATCCGCAAGGCCATGCACTGCGGAGCAGTCATTGGGTAATGAATTTAATTTTAATTGCAAAATTCAGATGTTTAGTGGCAAAACCCATGATCAATCAAGAAGCTGTTTTTTACTACTATTATGGGATTTAGATTTTCTTCTTCCCCTTTTGGTTTTTAAATAAAGATATATTCTTTGAATTTGGTATTATAATGTAAGAACCAATATGTCTTCATAATTTCCTCCAATGGTTGTTCTAGCTTACAATCTTAAATGACCTGGAATCCTCTTCGATAGTCTTAACATAGTTAATTTAAATATTTATTAAATATCAATCTTTCCAAAAGAACTGGATAGGCACATATTAAGTAGAAATACTTCAACCCAATGTTTGCACCCATCCCGCTCATTATATTTTAGTTTTAAAGAAAACTTTTCGTCTGAAGTACCGCAAAGCTAAACTCTCTTGAATTTTAACATGAAAAAAAGTGGATCCTCATTATTTAATTTTAAAAATTTGCATCATATAATTATTGAAACGCGTCGTGCAGAAAGTGGTTTCCTAACACATCGATAATTTTTTTAAATTGTTAAAAATTAGAGAGCGATAGAGACTACGAGACACAATAATAAAGTAATTATTACACAAAGTGGGAAAATCAAGACGACTTTTCGAAGCTTTGCGAACAGGAATGGACATTTAGTTTCAATTGGTGTGCAACGCCACGAGAGAAGATATAGTGGAATGCCTCCGAACTGGTGCGCTCATAATTCATTAAAACAATAAGTTTTTGGGGCAGCATTCCACAGCTACAAGAACTGCAACAGGTGTATCTGCCTACAGAAATTAAACCAGATATACATTAACGTTGTCTTCTACGACGTAGGCTCGTTATTCGGCTCGAAATTTAAAGTAAAAGAAATTTTGAATTTAAAAAAAACATTCGGAGCCGAAACTAAGCAAAATTATTTTTTGTGATCAGAAAATTAGCAAAAATTCGACTCGAAGGGACCAAGTGAAAGGGAAATTTAAAAAAGTCGAATACTACTACAACAATGGGTATGCTAACAACGGGATTCATTGAACAAAACTGAAAACGTTAACAAGATAATCGTTGTAAAGAGTTAACAATAGCAATGTTTTGCGAATTCCTTCCGCCCATGTTTGCAATAATCTTAAAGCAATAATTTTCGGTTTCGAAAATTGGGTAGATAAGAACGAGTGCAAGAATTGAAAAAATGCGAAACGAAAGGCATACCTGGAATGTCAAGTTAATATCTGTGACAAAAGTAAATAATTCCGAATCCCCGGACAAGCAAAAAGACATTGTTGACATTTTTGCAGTGTTTATTATAATTTTTGTGTGCAGCACCCGCTGCGCCATTGTTAAAAAATCCCTTTTATGAGAGAAACTCTTTCGCACCTTTCATTCATATATATTTTTCATTGTATGAAGTTACTCATCCGATTTCCATTCTAACCAGATAATAATATTAATATTATTTTTAAATAAGGCGCATACATTCTGAAGTTCCACGCCTGATCGGTACTACCGGCCACCCTGTACCCTGTACATATAAAAATATAATTACGACGATTTCTGACTCGATCGAATGGAATTTGAAGTATTTAAGAAAAAAAAAACTAGCAAAAGAAATGTTGATGTGCAAACAAGTAGGTAACTGTAATATTATAATGGAAGAATATGGGTAATATACACAGTGTCGGTAGCCTTAACAATACCGTAGAGGTGGCCACTAAATAAAGCGATTGGCGGGCTGGCACGTCTTGGTAATAGCAATAGAACACGGACATCGACACGACCCAGTGCCACATTCGAGCAGAAGTTCTCAATATTTATAGCTATTTAATCAATTCCCGACGATTGTGATCAAAAACAAGAATACAACTTAAGGAGATCGATAAGCGTTCATTAACTCCCTAGGGCGATTAAATTCACCAGTGGGAGGATTTGATACACTTTCTTCGCGTCATATACAAATGCTATTGTTAACGAAGGCAACAATTTCCCCCAAAGCCCGACAAAGTAAATCTGGATGTGCTTAAATGAAACTACAAGTACAAACTTTTTAAAATCGCTGACCTAAAGCAATTTATCATTCCGATAATATTCTCATGAATAAACTCGAAGAATTGGTAAACTGCCCTGTCTATTGAAATCGTTCACTAATGCTCACCAAATATTCTGAAGCACGTAGGTCTCCACGAATTTTACCTTGGCAACATTGTTAACCTATCTATTATTTCATCCAGGTGAGGGATGCGTGAAATTTTTAAAAACCTAAAATATTTACTGATGGGTGAGACATAATAAAAATTATAAAGCCATAAAAAATGTCACTCGACGAAAAAATCCCGAACAGTTTGATTAATTTAATTATCGATATTTGGTTCAAATGTGGTCCCAAAAAACTAATTTTAATAATGGTGATCCCACACAAATAATAAAATAAGAAGTAAATACCCACGAAAAAAGGAATTAAGAAAGTTTACCTGAAAAAAATCTCTCAATGGGCTTATTCAGTTGCCCATTTCTATTGTCGCATAATAAGATTGTCAAAAGATTTAAATATTTTGTCGATGGGCATGTGAAGAACGCCGACTGTTAAAATGTAGCAGATAATTGGATGACCGCAGAGTGTCGTTATTGTTAGCATCGTTAGACAATTTAAAAAAAAATAGAATAAAATTTGGATCACAACAAATTCGATATTGCCAAAAATTATAAGAGCACTTACATTCTCCTCCAATCCAAAAATAAAAAAGCAATTTGTTGGCATTTTCCTTCTACATAATTCAACAAAGATAAATAAAAATAAAGCCCGAGTTTATTTTTATAAAAATATAATCTAATTTCTGCTTTCGGTTATGAAGAGCAAGGTATTGTTCGCCGAAACGACGTTCATTACACTTTGCAAAATTTTCTGCTAAGAAAAAGACAAAAAGGTGAATCTGGAGAAACTAAAGCGACTCATTAGAATAGTGGATTCTATAATTATCATCCTGAATTTGTTGCTAAGGACGATTAAAATAGTCCCATGAAACAGACAATTACATTTTCTAGCATCTTCACAGCTGATTGGAAAATAAACAACCAACTTCTTCGACGAAGGAAATCTCTAACCAGACTTTCACGGCATCGTCACCTCATAACTTTTTCGCGAGACTAAAAAGGAAAAACGCGAGAGAACAGCTTAATCATGAAATTTTGCAGTTCGGAGGGTAAACGTGATCTGGCTGCATTTGGAAGGCATGACATAGTTCATCAATGATACGTCGGTGGTGCTGCAATCAACTGTTCCGCTTTCCGAACTTCATGGTTGGTAGAGCTTAATTAAAATTGAACTTGAACATCAGAATTGTAGATTTATTTATAGTGTGTATTACTAACCTGTTCGTAGATTGCAAAACAGGTACATTATCTGTCCCTTACATATATCTGGGAACGGTGAACCCGCACGTGCATTTTGATGAGATTAATATTATAAACTTTCAGTAATACACATAAACAACTACTTCTTCGTGTTAATAAAAACGTAATTAGTATTGCAAGTAAGTCGTTCCTTGAATTGCATAATAATTTATTGTAAAAAAATGTTCTTTGTATGTTTTGAAAAAAAAACGAGAGATAACAGTGAGATACACTTCGATGAAGATATTAATCGAACCGTTGATGTATGGATGTATGGAAGTGGAGAAAATTGAAAGCGCATTAAGCGTGAAGTCGTAATCTGTAATAAATTTAAATGGAAAATCAACCTGAAAACAACAACAATCACGCTAGTTTTAAATTAGTCATTACAATATAGGAAGTTCTAAGCATAACTAATAGATGAGATATACATCAAACACATTATTGGATAGACGATTGAAACTTAGAAAATCAACAAAAAAGTTTGGAAGACACCATTTCTCTGAGTGCCGAGAGAGAGTTTAAAAAATAATTAACATAATTTTAGCTTCACATTATAAATCTCGTTGGACAAGGTTGCGCGGCCTAAAGGCCGCATTGGCTCGTCATCTATTACATTAATTAATACTATTCCGCCACTGTCCTATGATCTTGGAAATATCGATTTATTTCTACCGTTCTGTCCAGGCTTGAATTTAAATAGAGCAATTTTCTAAAATTATTATAATATAAATAATAGTACTTGTACGTTATCCGGGCCTACAAGTCTTCTGGGGCGCACCAGAAATGTTGGTTGGATAAGGGAAGAGTTTATGGCTAAACAAATTCTCTCAACTTTGTAAGATATTTTCAATTTTTCAGAATTCCTTACTTTTAAGATAATCCTACAAATTAATTGAATTTTATATCAAAAAATTATAATAAAAAAATTTGTGTTTTTCTCTTTTTATTCCTATACCTATTCATTCAACCCTACATCTCGTTAATACATTCATGCGCATTGTATCACTTTTCCTACTGTGTGACTTGACGTCATGAACGTTACGTCCTGAACGTTACTGTACAAAATTTCAATTTTTATTTATTATTACTCATTCATATATTCAGAAACTTGATGAACCGAAACCTTTCAGAAAACCGTTCTTCTTTCGTTAATTTAAGGCATAGAAATCGACATTTTCATTATATACTGTGGTAGAACGTCGGAAAAATTAATTTCCCGACTTCTTTTTCCAAACAAGCTCGGTGAAAAAAATCGGTGAGCAATCCAAATAATTCACCAAAATAATATCGAACAACTTGAATTATTAAATTTAACTACAAAATAAATTCTGTCTTCGAAATGGAACGGCGATTGCGAGCGTACTTTATCATCCAGGCTGACGTACACATCCAAATTTAACTTTTCCTTCGAAATTAAACGAATTAAATTTTCGTAGAAAAGCAATTACAATTTCTAAATCTTCCAAATCTATCTTCATAAAAAAAAAATTAACTGATCCAAATCCAATTCAACCCTCCAAATAAACTCAATGTCGTCCAACTTCGGAAGACTTCCAAATTAAATTAAATTATCAAAAATTACTCACGTAAAATAATTTTATTTTTTAAAATCAAAATCACATTTTACCGGAGACCTCTTAGGCAAAACCGAAAAAGTCCCTTCTCTCACAAAAATTGTCGCCAATTTAAAAATATTTCGTGTTTTATTCCCAAATTCAAAAATTATTTACAAAATTAAATAAAATAATAAAAATGAACAAAATCTTCGCAATTAAGTAAAAAAAAATATAAAATTGATGAAACACTACAATATATTAATGTCATGAACGTTACATTTTTATCGAGACACGAAAAGTGGCAATGTATTTGAATATGACCCTATGTATAGTTTAAAACCGGGTAAAAATAATTTTTTAGAAAATTAAAAAAAAAGAAAACTAAGAGAGAAAATTCGTTTTCTTTCCCGGCACCGTTATTTTCTCTTTCCCGGCACCGACGCGACAGACATCAACAAAACTGAATTTTCCGCCATATTTCTTTTCGCTATATAAATTTATAAATTAAATTGTGTTTTTTAGTGGATCTACTTTGCTCTCCATCTGAGGAAAAATAGTATGTTTGCCTAAAGAATAAAGTGCCATTGCTTCATGACGTGGCGTCACTATACTATTTTTTATGATTTTAGTGCATTTTATTTTACATGAGAATCGGAAAACCTTTAAATTTAAAGAATATGCCATACTAGAGCATATTATATTTCTCGGTTAAATTTGATCTTGCACCGAATAAAAGTCATTCTGGGCTAACATCATGGGCCGCTTTAGGGTCTCTTGTCGCCTGTCGCCACTATCCCTATAAATCACTATAAAGTTTCCTATTCCTATAAAGTCACTGCAAAATTTTCCACTTCTTTCAGTGTGGGATTATTAAATATGTCGTTTTTTAAAGGTTACTATATAACTTGATTCAATGAGTGGAGTGGAACATATAAAAACAGCCAATCGAGTATTCCCATTTTATTTTTACGTTTTTAGGCTTTATTTTTTCAAAATTTATGCCCTCGACTAACCTAATTTCTTTAGAAAATTTGTAATTTTAAAGTCTAAGTCCATAAATTTTTTTAACGATCCGTTAAATAACGTCAATAACGTGACGTTAATTAACGTGAAAACGGCACAAAATGTTGTTGCGTGTTCTTTCGTGAAACTTGTGTAAATAGTTTTTTTTCCATGGAAAGTCTATGAATAAAAATGATGAACGAAAACTGTAAAAGATTCAATTCTACGCAAATTATACTTTTTTTGCCAAATAATAAACCAAAGCAAAGAGTATGTATATATAGAGGGACAGCCATTAACAAATATTTGTCACAAATATTTGTTAATGGCTCTGCTACGCCATCTAGTAGACGGTGTGATCTCTAAGTTTTAATTTTTCAAATTATAAACACAGGGTGTTCTACGGAGCACTTTCCGAAGGGGTCGAAATGACATGTCATAAGGACAGTACAGGGGGGGCGTTGAGGATTGAACCTCACTCATAACCTTAATGTTATTATGGCCGTAGCTTATTCTAGCTACCGAGAATTGTAATAATTCAAAGTTAAATCAATATAATCAAGAACCCAACAATGATAGACATGTTTCGACCTTATTAGGTCTCATCAGTATCATATAGTTGAATTCTTGAAAATATTGATTTGATTGTTCACCTTATATAGCATTTTTCGCGCAATGCTATATGTTGGTATCGACCCCTGATTATAAATTCAAATTATAAACACAGGGTGTTCTACGGAGCACTTTCCGAAGGGGTCGAAATGATATGTCATAAGGACAGTACATAATAACATTATTATATATAATAACATTAAGGTTATGAGTGAGGTTCAATCCTCAACGCCCCCCCTGTACTGTCCTTATGACATGTCATTTCGACCCCTTCGGAAAGTGCTCCGTAGAACACCCTGTGTTTATAATTTGAATTTATAATCAGGGGTCGATACCAACATATAGCATTGCGCGAAAAATGCTATATAAGGTGAACAATCAAATCAATATTTTCAAGAATTCAACTATATGATACTGATGAGACCTAATAAGGTCGAAACATGTCTATCATTGTTGGGTTCTTGATTATATTGATTTAACTTTGAATTATTACAATTCTCGGTAGCTAGAATAAGCTACGGCCATAATAACATTAAGGTTATGAGTGAGGTTCAATCCTCAACGCCCCCCCTGTACTGTCCTTATGACATGTCATTTCGACCCCTTCGGAAAGTGCTCCGTAGAACACCCTGTGTTTATAATTTGAATTTATAATCAGGGGTCGATACCAACATATAGCATTGCGCGAAAAATGCTATATAAGGTGAACAATCAAATCAATATTTTCAAGAATTCAACTATATGATACTGATGAGACCTAATAAAGTCGAAACATGTCTATCATTGTTGGGTTCTTGATTATATTGATTTAACTTTGAATTGTTTTAATTTTTAATTGGAATCGTGACTCTCTTAATTTAGAACTGTATCCTGTTATTACCATGGGATGTACCAAATTTACACTTGGCATTCATGGTCTTTTCAGCACTTTACATATTGTCATGTTCCAAAATCCTTCATTGGAATTTTGTATTTAATTTGGAACTTGTGTATTTATTTTCTAAAAATTGTATTTTTGTATTTGCTGGTTTTCCCGCCAAAGAATTGTAGTGGCAGCAATGGGTGGTGAAAAACAGGCTTTTTGCCATAATGGCCGCCATGAGCGGTTGGGAAGAAGTTTTGTCTCTTAAATTTTGTTAAAAGTGTTATTTTTAAAAATAAAGTGACTTGGTGATTTATTATTTTGATTGATTTGGATTTGGAAGTCGTTTCAATTTTGATGTTTTTAAACTATAAATTTTTGACAATAAGTTTTGAATTATTGATAGTGATTTGAGATTTGAAAGATTAGTAAGCAAGTTGGAAGATCATAATTAATGTTTAGAAAATTTTATAAAATTAGAATTAATTTTGAAGGCAACGGAAAGTCAAGTTGATAGTGGCGCACCTGGGTCTGCTTATCAATTTATTAAAATTTCCCTTTGAATACCTATTGAACATTTATTTTAATTTAAAATTTGGAGTTTTGAAAAATTATAGCTTGAAGAAAATAACATGACAATATATTCTAGTAGGCTGCTAACCTTGCTCGGTCTCCCGATTCATAGTATGTCTATTTATAGAATTTCATAATATCTAAAGTTATTGTCTGTCTTTCTTTCTGCCATTCCTTCTATCATAATACACCTCTGTTTGGTTATTTTAAGTTGCCAACTTTTAACAATTGTTAGGTTATAACGGGTCGTACAACCTAGCAAACTAGTTCCACACCAATAAAATACCAGAAGTTCATGACGACCAATAGGCCGCCTATAGTAATTATAATGTCAAATATGTCTTTTTGTATCTTTTTCATTCTGTTTTGATTGTCTTTAGAGACCAACCGAAGGTTCGATTTCGGCTAGAATTGCTGGTGTTGGCCAAAAGTTAGTCGAAACTGTCATTTTACATAAACTAATGTCTTCAGGAAAAACTTAAAAATTGATATAAGTTGTAGTTTTATGGATTTTTTCACAAATAAATATTGAATTTTGTTCCTACATTGTATTCCAAAAATAAAGTGATTTCCTAATAAATTAAAGTTCTTTATTTTATTTAATAGAATAATATGTTACTAAGCTGGGAAAAGCACTATAGATTTCAGAATAATAGTGAAAATTTAACTAAATTTTAACTTAACTACATAGTTTCAATTTCGTCCGAAACTAGAAGAAAGACTGAATATTCGATTACGGTTTCGGCTGAAAATCTTGTTTCGGTCGGTCTCTAATTGTTTCATTTATTCATTTCCAATTTAAGTACATATATATAGCTGTAATTAGCATTATCTAACAAAATAAAAAAAACAGTGCTGTAAGCAGTGATGGTTGCAGTGATTCTTGCGAAGCAGTGATTTGTAATGAATTGATTCTTATGGGACCGTTTATGTTGAAGCAGCGCGCAAGTCAATGTTAATTCGTAGAACAGCGATTAGATCACAACTCCAACATAAACGTACCCTTAGGTACGTACCTCTTAGGGTACGTTTATGTTGGAGCTGTGATAACTGATAAAGCGAAGAAATTGTTTAGCTCTAATCGCTGTTCTAGGAATTAACATTGACTTGCGCGCTGCTTCAACATAAACGGTCCCACAAGAATCAATGCTAATTCGTAGAACAGCGATCAGAGCTAAACAATTTCTTCGCTTTATCAGTTATTACAGCTCCAACATAAACGTACCCTTACGAGGACCAGAGCTAATAAATTACATCTAAAATACATATACATATGTATAAAATACATCTAATAAAACCGAACTCCGAGTTTTATTCTATACCACGGCGACTTCTGAGAAAATAAGCCTAAATAATGGGGGAGTTTCCTTAGAAATAATTTTTTGAAATAATATATAAACATGAAACTGTAATAAAAATGCCGCATGTTGATGCCGTAATTGGTTGGTCTTAAAATTCAGTGTATAATTTAAAAAAAAATTTTAAATTTCAAAAAAAATTTAATCTGCCCGCCATAGATGAAATGATGAAAATCGCCAGAAGGCGAAAAGCCGTTTAATGTGGCATTTAAAATCTCTTAAACTGTGGATGCAAAGCTCTTGTAAAAGTATTACTGATGTTTTGATAATATATTTATGTAAAATATAGAAATAATTATCTTGTTTGTAAATAAATAATGAAACATTGTCGACAAATTATAACCCAACAGTATAACCAAATGTAACGGACTTAAAATATTACATTAAGAATGCATGTTAAACCAATTCACTAACAAAATCTGTTCTATTTTTGAAAAACTCTACAAACTGGGTTAATTTGATGAAAATCGCCAGAAGGCGAAAAGCCGTTTACGTGTGGCATTTAAAATATCTTCAACTGTGGATGCAAAGCTCTTGTAAGTTGTCGAGATCTTTGTAAAACTAAAATATTGGTTTTCATTAAATAAAAATTGTGAATATAAGTAATCCATAATCACTCATATAAAATAAAAAAGTAACCACGAAATACACGGCGGCCATTACTTGTCATCAGGTAGGCATTTACATTTTAACATTTTAATAGAAGAAAGTACGGCAACATAGTACAGTTGTCTAAAATCCTATAGGTTTATCCATTCCCACTCAAAGAAGGGTTATGACGTCATATCCCTAACAATTTCAAATTTCATTAATTTTTTTCTGAGACTTAACGCACTCAAAAAAATCTGAAAAAAAACTGATGGCTCCGTTTGATCTCTACTTTCAAATAAAAAAAGAAAAAAAAAATAGGAAACTCCTCCATTCGTTGGTGGGGCTGCCAACGCTCAGAAGTCAGTCCAATCTTCAAAAATCTCTCTTAGGAGCTTTTACATACAGTAGAACTCCAATTATCCGAATCAACTGGGCCTGAACCCCATTCGGATAATCAAAAATTCGGATAATTGGATTTTTTTCAAAAAAAAAGATCTATTTCAATTACTACTTAGTAATTACTGTATGTATGTTGAAATTAGGAGAAATGAACTATTTCTAAAAAAAATAGCTTTCAATTAATGGAATTAATTAAAAATTTAAAAATAATAGAACCGTCTAATCAGAACATCCTCCCAGTAATGTTCTCGAATCATATTTTGCGAATCACAGTACGATTCCGTTTTAATTTTTTTTTTAATTCTGAAAGCTATTTGGTAAATCAGCGTTTCGGATAATTGGAGTATTAAGGTACATGTCAGTGGCCCCCCCACTTTCGAATTTTTGGATGAGTTTGGTGTCAAGCGTTAGAGCATCGTTTGAGCCTCAATGAGCTTCTATTATTTTCGTTTGAGCCTCAAAGGTCGCGAAGTTATTCGCAAAAAACAAGTGGGGGGGGGGGGGCTGTAGACATGATGGACCCCCCCACTTTCAAATTTTTGTATGAATTTGATGTCAAACGTTAGAGCATCGTTAGAGTTTCAATGAGCTTCCTTTATTTTCGTTTGAGCTTTAAAGGTCGCGAAGTTATTCGCGAAAAACTACTGAGGAGGCTGTAGACATGATGGCCCCCCCACTTTTGAATTTTTGAATGAATTTGATGTCAAACGTTAGAGCATCGCTTGAGCTTCATTGAGCTTCCATTATTTTCGTTTGAGCCTCAAAGGTCGCGAAGTTATTCGAGCAAAACTACTGGGGGGGCTGTAGACATGTTTTACAATTTTCCTTCCCATTTTGAATTTACGTGTGCAATTAATGTCAATTGTTAAATGAATGTGGAAACAATAGGTCTTGCGAAAGATTGCTTTCCCCGGTCACCTGCTTCATCTGGTGTGTTGACTCTATTTTTTACGAAATCAGAAATGTTCTTACACCAACTTCTAAAATTATTAAACGTTTATTATTATCGGTCATAGAGAGTTCATTCAAAAATTCGAAAGTGTGGAGGGCCATGTCTACAGCCCCCCCCAGTAGATTTTCGCGAATAACTTCGCGAACTTTGAGGCTCAAATGAAAATAATGGAAGCTCATTGAGGCTCAAACGATGCTTTAACGTTTGACATCAAATTCATACAAAAATTCGAAAGTGGGGGGGCCATCATGTTTACAGCCCCCCAGCAGTTTTTCGCGAATAACTTCGCGAACTTTGAGGCTCAAATGAAAATAATGGAAGCTCATTGAGGCTCAAACGATGCTCTAACGCTTGACACCAAACTCATCCAAAAATTCGAAAGTGGGGGGGCCACTGACATGTACCTGGAGTACTACAGTACTTAAAATTTTCTAAAGATGAAAATGATAAATATAGGCAAGATGTTCTTCGGAAACATTTAAAAAAATGTTTGCCACGTAAAATGATGCTCTTGCAGTTTTCAAATTGCTTGACAAAAACTCATCTATTTTCGCAAATACCCTAAGTTTTGGGCTTTGTCGGAAACGGCATTACCGATGAGACTGATTTATACCTTATTTGAGGAAATAAATTTGGTAAAAACACGGTTTTTACGGTCATAAAAAAAAATTCGAGATTGAACTGAGTATAGAGTACCTTTAGTTCCAACAGTGCATCACTTTAATAACTATACTAGGTCATCAAACGTCTAAAAGCCTAATAAAATAAAAGTTTCTCTTTCTTCAACATAAAAATTTTGTGAAAAAAACCGCAAAGTTTTGGAAAAAAAGGGTATGGTTCTGTTGGTTGTGCGATTCAATTTATTTCTGTACCACAACTTTACTTTTTATTGGAAGTAAGCTTCAGGTGAGCTGTATAAATCCAAGAAGTGACTACTAAATTTAATAGAACTACATAGATAAAGAAAGAGTAATTAGTAAATCGATAGATTAGCTGTCGCTAAAAATATAGGTGTGTCAATATTTCTGAGAAGAATGATTGGAATGTCAATATTTATCGAGCAATTAAGATTTGTAAATATTTCCAACTGTATTTATTACAGTAAAAAGACTGCGATTCTTATCAGTTTTGAGGCCACATCTGAGTGTTATAAGAACAAAGTTAGCTAACGCGTGTAATACTATCGTCCACTGATAAGTAAGTATCATGTTGTTGTAAAATTTGAGCAGTCTAGCTAAAACCCAGACTCTCGGAGTTGTATGCTAGATAAACAATAAGTTAGCTGATGCGTATACTAACATCTGTGAACGATAAAGTAACACAGTGACGGTAAAACTAGCTAGCAATTTTAGCTATTACCAAAATTTTTTTAGCAATCGTATCATATTGTCTGGTATAAAAAATAAAGTTTTGCCTAACCATAATCTATGCCCACGTTTGCTTTGTTCCCTTTCGAATTATGGTGAACAGCTCTCTTATAGTCCAAGGAAGTAATAGGAATTAACCATTAACCATTATTGTGCGTAGGATGCTTATGCAAAACGAGCAATCTACAACCAATACATTTTTCGAACCCCTGTTCAGGTTCTGAAGCCTCTTTTAAGAGAATCTAGATATTGTAATTTTTTGCTGATAAAATCGAAAGACCGAAGCTTCAAAGCATGCTCTATGGTACTAAGTTGACCTAGATATGTATATTTCTTTGACCAGACCGTCGAGACTTAATTTTTGATTGTTCAATTAACAAAATTCAATAGAAAAAACCTGCACAATACAGCATTTGATTTTCTGCGTCGATTTGACACTCTTTCGTATGCAAATCCAGCACCATTGTGCTGCGGCGTTAGAGCAAAAAAGGAAAATAATTACCACTGAAAGGCTTGCTTCATACAATGTTAAATTCTAATAATGTATAAAAATTATAATTACCTTATAAAAGTATTCAACCGGTGAATGCATCCAGGAACTCTTTCTCACCTGCAAAAGAAAACAATAAAATTATTGGTTACAGAGTAATGTGCTTTTAATAAATTTTTAAAAATGGCTCCCAAATTGTTACACGACTACGGTTTATGCATAAAGCGTGTTCGCTCATAAAACGAACAGTAAATATGAAAGAAAATTTATCGTTGCAAAATGCAACTGTAAATTGGGTCAATCGAACACCCTGTAGTATAATAATGCAAGGGAGGTATCAAGTGCCAATTCAATTACAACTTATCAATATTGAAAATCGCAATATAAAGCACGTGGTAATGTGGGTGGCCTTAAATTATCCACGCACGTGTTATCTGGAACAAAATGCACTTTTCAATAAGCCACTTCCCGAATAATTCATATTTGATTACATCGTGAGATAAAGCTCTTCGCAACTCCAGCACTCCAGCACAGAAATGTTAAATTTTGAATTTGGTACAAACAATCACAGTTGGTTCCTTCCATTAGTGAGTGAATCATTAAATTCAATCGCACAGGTGTACGTTTTTATTAATCACAAAAAATTAGTAATCGACAAAGCTTCATTAAGATTGACCGAATCGATAGTTTTGTCACGAAATTCACTCTACGGATGACATTTTCGTATCAATATTCAACGATTGATTGTGTGGTACCGTTACGTGTTCTCATGTCTCTTGAGAACCATTCTAGTTAATTACAAACATAATTATTATGTCCATTTCAAAGGAATAATAATGGAAGCGACCAAAAATATACTACAGATGTGGTGAAAATTACTATCTCGACGAATCTCTCGAGAACGAAAGGCTATTTTATATTGAATATTGTAAAAGGTGCTTTTCGTGTCAGTAGATTAGATTATTTCGAATTGATTATTAGAAATTTACTTCTGTCCAATGGTGTCGAATACTTTCACATGATTTACAAATTTTGTATACAATTACAAGACACCATACGCTAATTGTAAGTGCTAATTAAAATATCTAAATTAAAGTAATTAAATTATCACCATTTAAATCCAGAAAGAAAAATTAATGGTCCTAACCAAGTGCTGATCTACATCTTTATGTCACGAGCTTGTATCATTCATTTTTGAATATTCCATATTTTTTCTTACAATTTTCCGACCACTTTTCCAAAATAAAACGTTTTTTTTCATGACTTCCCCTTCGTAACCTGATTCATTAAACCTGTTGGTTCAATATAACTTTTTTTGAAATTTTGCCAATCATCTGTCCTCCTCCTATTCAGAGACAGAATTGAAGAAACTATGTATATGCTTCAATTACAATAAAGGTATATCTTCTAGTGCCATACGCACTATGTAGTGCGTATTCGATCTTGGTCGAAGCCAAGATGATTTACCAGGGAATATAATAAATAGGATGTTTCCCGTTATACCTTCCTCATAAGATATTGTCGTGCTACCAAATCATTTTTGAAAATTTTTTGATTTGCTGTGTGGAGTACTTTTTGAGATTTGAATTTGTTTTAAATAATTTTGAATTTGTATAAATATTGGATCTTGATTAATTTTATGTTTAAAATTTGATTTATTGTAAATTTTTTGAATTTTGCTGAGTCTTTTCGTGCTAGCAAGTTATGTTGGTACGGAAAAACATTATATTCTTCCCTACCATCCGTGTCCGTGGAAGCGAGCGACCGTATTTGCGGGAAGATCCTGAGAAGGTTTTGATTTGCGTCTCAAGTTTGAGAGTTTTTATTTGATTTTGAGAATAAAATTGCTATTTGAGTGAGTAATATGTTTTTCGTTTTATTTTTATTTTGAGATTGTCCAAGATTTGGACGACATTGGATATTTCTGAAGATTTGGATTTTGGATTTACTATTTAAAAATAACAATCCACTACTGAGAGGTCTCCGCTTCTGATTAGATAAGCTAGCTGGCAAACCATAGTACGAAAAAGAAGTTTCATGCTGCTGGTGCTGAACCGTGCGATTCTTCACAATATTGCAACCCAGAGTTTCAGTCCATACTTCTGCACCACCGCCGCAATCCATACCTGTTTCTCATTCGAACGAGGTAAATTAGCTGAAGTAATCTACAAGCTTCGGCTTTTACAAACGCATCATCTTCTGCCTCAAAAGACTATTCCATAAACATATTGAATTTAATTTCTACAGATCTATAATAGCCATAGTTGTCCTTTGTTGTTTAGTGCAAAGTGGTTTATCCATCGTAAATTCTCCAATAGAAAATTCAGCATCTCAATATTCAATGAGTATTTTGATGGATGCAACCGCTTCTCTTCAGTGCTTCGCTTATATGATACGGGATCGGAAAAAATCCCGCCGCCAAAATCCCGCCGGACCATACGTACAAACTCAAATTACCTTAAGATCTACCGCAGGTTTAGAATTTATTATGGCTACACTGTAAAAAAATTTTATGTAAATTTACATAGAAAATCATTGGCAACTTTGTGACCTATGATAATCTATATAAATATACTGTAGTGTTACCAAATCATCATTTTGAGGATTTTGATTAATTGGGAAGAAATGGAAATTTTATAAATTTATAAATGTTGTAATTTTTGTAAATATTTCTAAGTTTTTGAATTTGTGCGCCACGCCGTTGAAATCAAAAATGTATAGGTTGGCACTAGTAGAAGGACGTTTCGCCCCTTCCATTGTCGTCCGTTGGACGGAGCAGACTTAGTTTTGCAGGTCTCCTGGAAGTTGGTAAATTTGCGTCCCTAATGTGGGATTTATTTGATTTTTACGATTGTTTGCTTTGATTTATTTTGTTTGGAAGTGGTCCAAGGATTGGACAAGTTAAATATTGAATTTGGGGCCATTGGTGGAAGATTTGGATAATTTGCATCCTGGAATTTCAAGTTACAATTTGGATAAATTTAATTATTGTCATTGAAGGGAAAGGTAAATTTGTTTAAACGACGAGCACCTGGTTGATAAGCCGCACTTACAATCTGCGAGACCATTTTATTGAAACTTTAAGATTTATTTTAAAGTTAATTTGAATTTAAATTTAATTGGGAATAATTGAATGGAATAATTTCGTTATTTTTGGATATTTGGAAAATTATATTATTTGGAACCGACTTTTGAATTGTTTCTATGCCCACCGACAATTCAGCTAGCCGTGGTAAATTTAAAGTGTTGGAAAAAGAAGTCGGGTTAAAATTATTTTTTACCAACGTTCCACTACTATACATAAGGATGTAATTTTACATACCCAAGTAATATGTATGTACTCATATGGCAACTGTAAAAATACTAGTTATATCATTGTGATTTCACAAATTTTTTTGTAAATTTACAGAATAAAAATTAATCCGAGGGGTAAATCACGGTCAAAAATCGTATACACCAGACTTCCTGCTACTTCGGACTTCCCAAACTTCCCCGGATTTCTCCAAACTTCCCGGACTTCCTCAAACTTCTGAATTTACTGATGTGACTATTGTTCTATTGATCTATCTGGAAACACAGGTGAAAACCTAAAAGAAAAAAAAAAGATACCGCGTCTTTCCTTGTACTGGTTTTAGTTCCTGAGACTTCCCGGACTTTTAATTTACTGCTGTGACTATATTGATATATCTGCAAAGACAGGTAAAAACCTAAAAAAAAGATCCCTCGTTTTCCCGTGCACTGCTTTTACTTCCTCATATTTCCTTAGACTACCTCAGACTTCCCCGTACTTCCTCGGACTTCCGCGGACTTCCCTGGACTTCCCCAGACTTCCTCGGACTTCCCCGGACTTCCTAAGACTTCCCGCACTTCCTTAAACTTCCCGGGACTTCCTACAAGCTGTACACCAGACTTCCCGGGAGATTTACCTCTCGTATAAATCAGTAAATTTACATTGTGCTATTATTTCTACACAAATTTTTTAATTTTACACGAACGTTACCGTAATTATTTATTTACATAGATTTTCAACGTAAATTTTACAATAAAAATCATTGTAATTTTCCATAAATTTTACCAGTGTAACAGTTCGGCTGAAAAGTTCGTATCGTTTTGAAGAAAAAAAATTTTTTTTAGAAAAATTCAATTTAATTATTCAACATAGTTGCCTTCGCGGGTGATACACCGATTATAGCGGTCTTCCAACTTTTCGATACCATTTTTGTAGTATGATTTGTCTTTAGCCTCAAAATAGGCCTCTATTTCGGCGATTACTTCTTTATTTGTTCTAAATTTCTTTCCAACGAGAATTCTCTTAAGGTCTCCAAACAGGAAATAGTCGCTGGGCGCCAAATCTAGAGAATACCCTGGGTGGGGAAGCAATTCATAACTTAATTCATTGAGTTTGACCATCGTTTTTATCGACTTGTGACACGGTGCATTTTCTTGGTGAAACAAAAAATTTTTTTCTTGAAATGGGGCCGTTTTTTCCCAATTTCATTCTTCAAACGCTCCAATGTACTATGAAATAGTCGCTGTTGATTGTTTTCCCTTTTTTAAGTTAATCAATGAACAATATACCATGCGCATCCCAAAATACAAACGCCATAACCTTGCCAGCCGACTGTTGTGAGTTTCCTCGCTTTGGATTGGTTTCGTCGCGTGCAGTCTACTCAGTTGACTGCCAATTGAACTCTGGAGTGTGGTGATGGAGCCATGTTTCATTCATTGTCACATATCGACCCAAATTTTCAGCTTTATTGCGGTTGAACAGCTCCAAACACTGCTTCGAATCATTACCATGTTGTCGCTTTTGATTAACATTGAGCTCACGCGGCACCCATATTGCACAGAGCTTTCGCATGCCTAAATATTCATGCACGATATGTCCAACACGTTCCTTTGATATCTTTAGAGTCTCAGCTATCTCGATCAACTTCATTTTACGGTCATCCAAAATTATTTGGTGGATTTTTTTTGACGTTTTCACCTGTAACGGCCTCTTTTGGACGTCCACTGCGCTCATCATTTTCGATGCTCATATAGCCTGTACGGAATTTAGCAAACCACTTACGAATGGTTGCTTCCGCTGGAGCAGAGTCCGGATAACACTTATCAAGCCAAGTTTTTGTTTCAGCACTATTTTTTCCTATAAAAAAACGGTATTTTATTAACACACGAAATTCCTTTTTATCCATTTTATTCCCAATAACAAAAGTTGCTTTACTCAAAATGCTATAACTCACGAACCAATTGACAGATCGCTGTCAATTTTTGACCCATATCGTTTGAATGTTAGTTCTCACAGAAAATCACATGAGAAAAATTCTAGTGGCGCTCTCTCTTAAAAACGATACGAACTTTTCAGCCGACCGAGTAAGTTAGTAGGTTATTGTTAGTTTATGATTTTTCTTTAGCAAAATTATCCGTAAAAATGAGTTATCCGCGCGACGCTATGCATCGATTATGTAAGTTGCGGCAGCGGGATTTTGTCCTAGACCGTATATGATAGGTGTTAGTTAGAACATAAATATACAATTTCAAAGAATCGAAAAATGTGGTTGTTATTAGACCGTAAGAGTTATCGATAGCAGCTTGCAGTTGCAGAAGCAATTGTTTCTTGGTGTATCAAGCTCTCTAGCCCTTAGTTCATTTACAAACACTCTGCCGAGAGAATCTCTGTCTCTGGCCAGTATGAAGAATTCTCCCCATCGCATATTTTATCATAAAATACTTAAATATTACAAATGTTTTGGAAGTTTAAAAATGACGTTCTTAAAACAAACCAACCAACAGTTTTAGCAAACAAACCATCAACCTATGGTGTAAGTTCTTCCCTGCCCTTCTTTCCCTGGAAATTCCTGAGATGTTAGCATCAGATCCAATACCTCACATGCGAAGAAGACCAAACTAAATTAGGCATACATTATTTACAGAAAAACTAATTTACTGAACATTAGAAAGCAAAAGAGTGGTGAAATCGATCTCTGACTAGAGATCATAAGCTATATCCTATAATCTTGTCTGCTCGAATTAGTGCAAATATTTATTTAACAAAAATCAAAAAATAGTAGTTCTGATTTCAATATTATCAAATTAATAGAAAAGAACTTAAAAATAAAAAATGTCAAGTAAAATGTGTGGTATTTGGTATGTATTTGTAAAATTCGATAGTTAACAAAACTAAATACAGCGTTAAAATAATAGAATTTTAACTTTAAAGTGAAGAAATACATATGTAGAAGGTGGTATCCAGTCATTTAGTCAAATTTTTTTGGCCAACCAGTTTTTGCCGACAGCCTTTTGATCGACAATTATTTAGCGGCAATCATGTATACCAATATCTTATGTGCTAGGGGCCGTTCATGTGTTAATACGTAAGACATATTTTCCAACTTTTAGATTCCCCCTAACCCCTAATAAGAAAAATAAAAAATTTATCCCCCCCCTATAAATCTTACGCATATCAGATCAAAAGAATTTTCGGTATCTATTAACATTAAAAGTGAAATTAATGAAGATAATGTTTATTTTATAATATGTAAAAATCAGACTGTGGGATTGGTCCTAGGGGACCTGGTCCTCATTACCTTCAGTTTGAATCTTATAGAAATATTTCGTTGATTTGTATTTAATATTTCGAATTGCACGTTTTTTTAGTATGATTTAAATAAAACAATAAGCATAATTTATTAAATATTTTTATTTTCCAAAAAATTAAAAATATCGGCCAAATGTCTGTCGGTCAAAAACTGGTCGACCAAATAATCTGTCGCCCAAAAACTGTCGGTCAATAGAATTCAGCCAAATAATTTTCGACCAAATGACAGTGAATCGTAGAAAATTATTATTTAAAAAACGATAAAAAGAGATTAATAGCACTTTTTGGCAGGTTAGGACTAAGAATATTTAATGATAGAACGTCCAAGCGTTAACATCCATTATACGACGATTTCTGAAACTGGGTTGACGATTTGGGGTTGAAGACGATTTTCGATGTCCAAAAAATAGAACAAATTGTTTTACTGGCTTGCCTTGTCATCTGTCCGTTTGTTAGTCGGCCTGGTTGTTAATAATTAATATTAATTAAAATTTAAAAACGAACAGGAAAAATAAACAATAAAAACAATTTTTTTTGCAAGTAATCAAATAATTATTTTCAAAACTTCCATAAGATTTGCGCATCTGATACTATATAAAATGTAACTATTAAATAATTCCTTTCGTACTGAATTATTTCAATTTATTCTCAGCAGTTCAAAAATGCAAAAGAAATGTAAGTTTTCTGGGACTTTAAATTTTTAAAAATTATCTTGGAAAAAAACAAGTAAAATAGAAGAAAATTCTTTAAATAATACTAATCAGAAAATATGTATGTGCTATAATATAGTATATAGTATATCCATACGATATGGATAATATGCTTTCGCTGAACATATGACAGCTTTTGTGCAACAGTATGGAATGAATGGATCAACGGCACAAACCAAGTCCATAATGCTAATCAGATTCAATTTCACATCATATTTACCACATGGCTCACGTTAATCTTTCTGTTACAGAACCCTAATCAACCTTTCAATGTCTTGTTAAGGAAGAACTACAACTTACAGTCGATAAACCTTTGGAGAAAGTAAATAGTGAATTTCCATCAAACTTCTTCGTTTAAAAAGCAATTCAGTTTTAGATGATTAATCTTCCAACTAAAACTAGAGCTCCTCGGGTTCATTATCAAGGCTACGTTATCAGTGTATGCCCGTGAAAATGTGAAAAGACATTTAGCCATGAGGGTCTTGCAGTAGCAATAATGCAGGTGTCCTCGGCAGGTGTCCGAAATGCTTGAATTGTCGCCGCTTTGTTTATCCAACCATTCGGTGCCTTACTTTATAACTATAACGCTGCCGCCACCGCAAACACTTTTTGATTATACGCCATTTATACCGAAATATTACGTGTGTATGACAATGCCAACTTCAAATTTGAGGTTAGATCGAGCCGTTATCATTTAGACCTTCTCCGGAGAAAGTGCGAATTTCACCCCATTAAAATTATGCAAACAACAAAATGAAAAGCCCAGATTTGTTTAAACAGAAAAAAAATCAAAAAATCTGGGCCATTATGCAATTCAATTGTGAAGTGCATTTAGTTCCAAAAGATAGCGGTAGTTCTTGAAAGGTTGATTCGCGGGTAGTCACGGTGACAGCTGGCTTGCGGCCACGCGGATCACTGCTTGCAAATACACCTGCTCAAACACCCCCGTCTTGAGGTAAACGTTCAGGCAGTATTTCACATTAGCCTACCACCACGTGATCATAAAATAAAACGATATAGTATCGGGCCAAACGTTCACTTTTTAGAAATTACTTGAACTTGGAAGCTTATGGAAAGCAAAGGTTAAAAATGGAGGATACAAGCTTTAACATTTTTCATGGAATATGTGGCAAGCAATGCAATTTATAGATAATGAAAAATGGATTAATCAACTTCTGTCAAAAATAGCCCAACTGCTTTATGTCATATGTGTTACGCAGGCTCTTCCAATAACTTTCAAAATCCAAACTATCGTTAGCCAAAAAATCTAAATGGTACTTTATAAGCACTACAGGTTGTAGACCCATGGCTTAATATTTCGGCATTTACTACCTCAAAGATGTTGCCAACATGTTGTGATAGAGACACGGTCGAAATAGCCAGTTGTGGGGATCGAACCCACGATTGCGACATAGCAGTTACCAAATCATTTTTTTAATAATAAAGAAAATTTGATTTGTGATAAATAATTTTTTCATTGAATTGTGATTGTTTTTGTGTTTAATGATTGTTTTTCTATTTAATTTTCTATTGTAAATAATTTATTGCAATTTTTGTGGATTTTTTAACAATTTTAATGTTGGTACCAAAAGACCACTGATATTCGCCCTTCTGATCCGGTCCGTCATGTTGGACGGACGTATTTGCAGGTTTTTCATGTAAAATTAGTAATTTTTAGTCTCAAGTTTGAAATTTTTTTGATTTTTATTCTGTGAAATAAAGCTATAATTTCATTTTTTTATTAATTCATTAATTCGGTAAGTGAATTTTCGTTTAATTTGATATTGGAAATTGTCCGAAATTTAGACGTCATTGAATATTTGAAAATTTGGATTTGGATCCGTTGATGACAATTGATAATCGGAAGTTTGGAGAGTTTTAATGGTAAATTTGAAGGTTTAAAACTTTGAAATTGAAAGGCATCGTAAAGTTTGTGAACACGGCGGGCACCTGGCTTGATAAGCGACGCGATACTTGCAATCATCGTTGGCATTTTTTATTAAATAAAAAATTTATTTAAAAGTTTAATTTAATTATTTTGCATTGGAATTATGGATGATATCTTTGAGTTTATTTTTGAACAATTCTGATAGGCATCGCAACAAACTCGAAATGTGATTAACCTATTCTGGGAGGTCTTCGCTTCTGACTTGCAAGCTGTCAGTGTGAAACAAATTTGTATCTAACTTTCAATATAGATACAAAGACTTTCCAAAAAATATATGCATTTGCTAGAACTTCCGAGCCCTGGTTATATCCAATACATAAAATAACTACTGTTTAACATGGGTTCCGATGTTCCGAACCACAGAAGTGAAATTCACTTCAATTTGAGAAGGTTTCCTTGTCGAATTATACGTAGGTGGTTTGCCTTTTTGGGTAGGTACTGTCAGTTAATTAACCCCAAAAATTTACAGTTTTCCTATTAACCATTGGAAAGACAACAATTTTTATCCATTACTTTTCGAGAAAACGGCCTTTTAAAAATTAAAAATCTTACATATAAAATCGCATATAGTGATTTGCCGTGGTTGCGCCAGCCAAAACTGACCCTTCGGACCGTTTTTGTTGGCGTTTACTCCCTAATATCATCTCTGAAATCAATCCACCTCGACTGGGAGGTCCGACCTTTTCAGGGAAGCCAGCACTCGGCGAATACGAAACGCGTGTAGTGTAGTGGTTGCAGTTAATATACCTAACGTAGTACCGTGGGGGGGGGGATAATTTTGAAAAACTGGGCAGCTTGTTAAACTTGTATTTGCTTTTATTAAATTTAAAATTATGCGCTTGAAATTTGTAGTATATTTGAAATTAAATGAAGTGTAGCTTGCGATTACTTTTGACTACAGTGGAATGTTGTTGAGGTTACAAAACGCGTGTGACGGCTATCACTAAAGGTAGATTCATATTTGTCTGACGTGATGTGATGTGATGCGTCACAACAGTATCGGTTCTTTACATTTAGATGGAGGCGTTGATATTAGTGTGTTATGTGATGTACCTTGACCTGGCTTGACCAATCAAATTGCGTTCTGACCCATCACATCACGTCAAACAAATGTGTGGCAACCTTAAGACTATATCAGAACTCCCATGTTAAAACCCAGACCGACGTGGTAAAACCACGCTAGCGCAATTCCAAAGAATTTCATTGTCAATATTGCATGCCAATCAGCTACGCTACGCTATGGAAAATTTTGATTTTCAAATGCCGTCTTTTCGAAAACTAATGAATAATCCGCAAAAACGCATTCTTTATAAAATTTTTACAAAATTGTCCTCTTTCCAATCAAAAAGTAAAGAAAAATGAATTTTCCGGATATACCGCCCAGATATATGGAGGTTTCAATCCGTTCATTGCCACTTGTGGCATACCTTCATTCATACCTGATGAAAAGAAATCTCTTCCAAGTAGAAGATGACTAGACCTTCTGTGTGTATGTTTTTGATTATGGGCTCTGCTCCTGCGTCTTCACGACTTCCATTTTTTCCGAAAAATCCACTTTTTGACTTTTTACTCACTTTTTGATTTAATATTTTTTCATATTACCTGCTATGACACTGCGAGTTTCACTGTATGTTGAGACAGTCGAAACACGATAATTGCAGATCAATGCAACTGTTGGGCAGAAACTAATTGGTATCTTAATCTATCAATATTAATTAAATCAATTGTTTTAACCGTAAACTAATCTGACCATGACAGTTCTTATATTTTATGAAGGTTAGGTTAGTTAATGAAACTCTCAGATTCATTACAGGTAATATGAAAAATATTGTGTATGAAACACGATTTCAGACTTTGGGTGATGCCAGCACTCGCTTTCGCTGGGGCAGGCAATCTTCACCCTCGTCCGAAATCGTTTTGTTTCGTCCCTAGCCAAACAATATACTATAGAATAGAGTTTAATTAGTGACTCTCCCCTCAACAATCAAGCTAAGTCTCGTCTAAAAAACTACCATCTACCGGTGTCTTCCCCTGAACCGACGATATTTATGTGGAATATATACATATATTTATGTGGAAGTAATGGCAATAATGAAGATAGTAGTCTGGGATCAACTATGAAATAGTATATTGTTTGGCTAGGGACGAAACAAAACGATTTCAGACGAGGGTGAGAATTGCCTGCCCGAGCTGAAAGCGAGGGCTGGCATCGCCCCAATGCTGAAATCGTGTTTTATCCCGTGCCATACACACTATTTTTCATATTACCTGAAATTAACTAACCTAACCTCCATAAAATATACGATTTGTCACTGTCAGATTAGTTGACGGTTAAAACGATAGATTTACTTACAAGTGAGTATATGCGGGAAGAAACTAGATGGTTTCTGACCAACAGTCGCTTTAATCTGCAATTGTCGTGTTTCGACTGTCTCAACATGGCAAGGCGGTGTTCGATTTGGAAGCTTACGGCGCTATTGGTACCAACGTCTATTCTTTTATGAGTAATCATTGGTCTGGAGAGTTAGTATTGGTACCAAAAGTGCTGTAAGCTTCCAAATCAAAGACGGCCAATACCAAAATCCTCATTTTGATTTTTTATAAAATTTGATTTTTCATTGTAACAAAATATTTTTTTTTAATTTGTACATAGTTTTGTATTTACTAGTTTTCCCGCCAACGAGTTGTGGCAGCGATGGGTGGTGAAAACCAGGCTTTTTGCCAAGATGGCTGCCAGAAGCGGCAAGAAAGTTTTTTTACTCTTGAAATTAATTTAAGATTTTGTTATATAAGATGTGTTAATTGCTAGAATAAGTTGAATCGATTTGAGTGAGTACATTTTTTTATTGTTTGGATTGGACAAACAAACCAAAAAATTGGACAAACTGTGGATATTTTGGTTTAAAAAGAAATTGAAGTATTTTTGACAGTCAATTTGGATCAAGATTGAATATTTGATATTGATTGGAAATTTATAATTGGTTCTATGGTAGTTTTGCAGTATTTCAAAATTAAATTAAAGGTATCGTCCACTATAGTTGATACATCGCATGTACCACGAGTTATCTGATCGAGTTACTTTTTCATATTACATTAGATTGTGTTAACATTTTATTTTTTTGGATTTGAATTTGAAAATTTTGGAAATAAAAACAAACATTACAATATATTATCTATAACGGGAACCTTATTATTAGGGTAGTTTTCCTATAATATGTCTGTATTACAGAGATGTGCCGAACCTACACTTCAAATACAAATACTAAACAATTCAGAGAGGCAAAATAAGAATTATGATAAATTTTCCACTTTTCCCACCCACCCATCAAGTAACAAAACCTTGTTAATCTATTCGTGCGCAACTTCGTCTTCCTACCTAATAGAAGCCGAGGGGGGTCATTAGTGCATTGGATTATATAATATTAATTAGAAACCATAAAATAAAAATATTTCATTTAAAAAATTAAAAAATAGATTTAATTTTAATTCGGTTTGAATTTATACTCGTCGGTCAAGACGGAGGATTGTAGAAATTATAGCCAAGAAAGAACTTAATTATTTTCGACATGAAAATGTTAGTGCCAATCCGTCCTGGTATCCACATGCACATAATACAGTTTTAGAAATGCTTAATTTCCACTCGGTGGCTCAACTAACCATTGCAACATTTTTTGATCGCTGGAAATTTTTTTTACATTTTAATAATAATTTATTATCCGATATCCTTCATATTTGACAATTTTCAATAGTAGTCCACGTTTCCATGTATGTAGCTGTAGCTCTTCATCAAAAAATTCCATCCAAAAGCGACTACCCCTAATTAAAATGTCAACGCACCTACCCCGGCCCTGAACCACTTAATCCTTTATTATAATTAAAAAAAATTTAATTTAAAAATAAATTTGAAACGTCAATAATTATGGATATTATTAATATATCGAGTTGAAAATTAGAAAAAAAAATCTGACGTCTAGACGTGTGGCTGTCTCGTGCGGGACAGCTGCTGGCGATGTGGTTCCTTCTTCCTGTTCGCCCTTCTTGCCCAAATACTGCAGCCAGGTCAAAGGGCATGGGGACAGTATGTGTGACTTATGACCGACTCAACTTGCACCTGGCTAATGTCTACATTACATAAATCGGTTTGACGAAGAGGAGGGTGGTTCCATTTAAATACTTTTAACGCCGCATTAATTTTAAAAATCAAATCCGAAACCGCTAAGAAGTCGAAAAAAAAATAACACAGGTAAGAAAGATAAACTGTACCATCTTCCATCAACAATTACTATTATGCGCCATTTATAAATAAACTTTTCAGCCAAGTTTGCAGAGAATGCATCGCTAATGCAACTCGTAAATTCGCATTCTATTTGCGAGTTTAAATTTAAAGCTTCCAGTCACGAAATCGACCAAAATAGATCGCCCCAAACGAAATCACGATTACATAAATTTATTACCGTTTATACAAACTTTTACCACCTACAATTTAATAGAAACATTTAATAAGTTTTTAATCTACAGTGCGAATTTATTATAACGAATTTCATTTCGACCCCTGCACTAAATTTGGAACGTTTCTGACGGAAAACACTCAAAAACCTCATCACGGAAAGGATAATAAAATTACTCATCGCACGAAAATCGGAAATACGCTAATTTCTAATTTATCTCTCCTCGTCGTAGTTTCCGCTATACTATACGACTCTTATCATAAAATTCATTGACTCGTCTGTTCATTCATTACTTTATTTTTATAATTCAACTTTGCACATCCACTGTGCGATGCTTTGATGAATTTATTTCGTTTGTATATATTTGGAAAGTCAAGGTTGTGGTTTTATTCATAATACGATAATGAAATTTGTAAACGCAACGACGACGAAGGTTGCCGTTACATAAAATGCACAAACATGATTTCGATTTCATAACGCATCCAATTTAGTAAAAAAAAATATTAACACCTCAGGAAGTAAAATTATTGAAAGATTAGGTTTTATCAGAATAATTATGCACAATGATCTAGAAAATTCCATCACCACTTCAATCGAAAAAGCACCCCTTTCGTTAATCCATTCATGATGGCATCGTTAAGTTGTCAAGGTTCGTGGTGCTCCCAAAAGCACCTAACTTTCTCTTTTGGCAACTAATTAGCATTTAATTTGGTTGATAATATAATGTACCCACTAATTATTATTTTTCCTTTTCGGTAGTTCAAGTTAAAATTACTTAGTGACGCGCATATTGGATTAAGAAAATTCACCGAAACATCAAGAAACGAGCTGATCGAAACCCATTGAGTTATATAAAAAAAATATGAGTAGAACTCAGAGTAAACCGGATAACTTCAAAGATTTCGAAACTAATGCAGGCTGTTCGAGTTATGCCGGTTGCAATTGAAAATTAAAAATTCTAACAATAGAACAATCCTAATTTGCTATAATAGGAAGAGGGCCGACATTAACTCGACGACAGTATTTAATTAATTGTTTAATTTTAATCCATAATGAAGTTCAAATTACTGAGAGGTATTCCATATCCTCCCAAACCCCCCGGTGCGTACTTATGCTACTCATAAGTGCATTTTGTTACAAAAGAGTAAAGGTTCTCCTTTGATAAAAACAATCACGGAATATGAATGAGCCGGAAGGTCTGGCAGCACCAAGGATTTTATTTAAATGGAAAACTTTTAGGGTCAGTATTTCAGTCTCAGTTTAAACCCAAAATAAACCAATCAAACTCTAAATACCCGTTTCAAATCTTTTGCAATCGCTTAAATGCTATCTATATTGTTTCGGATGTAAACTGATGGCGGCGCCCGTCACACTCTTCGCACCAGCCGTCACTGCACATCTGCACCAATCGTTATTGCCAAAATTTCCAATGGGTTATGGTGTGGGCTGGAATTTGTACATCCAGCAAACATTCTTTCTTTTAAGATAAGATAAATAAGAGAGTGGAAAATTAACCCAATAAGTTATGGAAAGGGCATTCCAGAATCTCGTGTTACTATAAACCAAGCTCAATAATTACTATTAAGCTTCAATAATTGCAAATACTTAAGTTTTCAACAGGACGCCGCCCTACTCCGTAGATTTTAGACCAAGAGAGGGACCCGCTGAGGAAAGCTGATGTACCAGAGATACCAGAGAAATCTGAGGAAATTTGAAGAAATTCAAGGTAGATGAGCTTATTTTTGCTTTTTTAACCTTTTTGAAAGGAAATCTTAAGGCAATCCAAAAGAAAATCCGGGGAAACCTTTCAAAAATCTCGTGAATAGATTTCTAGTGAAAAATTTTCTTTGTGACTCGTCTTAACTTTATGTTATAATGGGCCCGTTATGTGCATACGAACCTAAGTGCATACGAACTTCGGTGTGCCCTCCACATCCAATTCAGAATCTAGACTATACAGTGCAGGATCGAACTTAGAGATAAGGGTTCCCAAGTTTCCCAAAGGTATAATATTCAGGGCCATCGAGAGCCACGTCGGGCCTCGTGGCAAAACTTTTCGCGGGGCCCTTGCTCTTAAAAACAAAAAAGAAAAATAAGGATTCCATAAAAATAAAAATCAATTTTACAATATAAAAAAATTTAGTGTCTGGATTACGCAGAATCCCAGATGGCTCTCTCTGGGAGTCCTTTCGGCAAATTATAGTGTTTTAAACTAATGTCGATATGAAATACGAAATTTATCCGTTATTATTTGTCTACCACTGATGCTCATAAATGGATTAACGAGATATATTTTAATGAAACAATTACTAAGTAAAATGTAACCTGAAAGCCTCACAAGACTTAAAGCTTCAGACCGTAAAGGAAATTGTTTTGCTACTAAGCGCACACATAATTTTATTTTTGCCTGCCCGAAAGTTAACATTTGTTAATCTATCGAAGATATCGTAATTGAAGTAGCTACCTTCATTTTGGTTCTCAGATTTTTTTTTTTTTTGAGTCTGAGGTTAAACTTATTTATTTATAATTAGAATTTCAAATTTTGATTGAGCTGCAGCTATTGGCAAAGCGGGGGACAAAGCACGCCGGTGCACCATTTCAGCGCATCGGTCACTTGTAGAAGATAATGGATAATATTCGTAAAGGATCTACATATTTTTTACTATTTGGCTACAAAATACTTTTCGAACAAAAAGAAAAAGTGCACTGGGGGGTATTCCATACCCCCCAGACCCCCCGGTATAACTCATTGTTTTTGCATTTAAAACTTAAATTTAAAATCTAAGTCATTTTAGGGGTTTTATAATACTTTAAAGCTTTGGGCCGCAAAAGAGATTGTTTTGTTCCTAAGCACACAAATAAATTTATTTTTGCCCACCCCGAGCGCCCTCCTCTCTGATTATTGGCAACAATAATGCTCGAAAGAAAATTGCACGAAAACAATTTGGTCGAAAAACAGTTCGTCGAATGAACAATTCCTCGAAAGCGTAATTGCTCGAATAACAATTGTTCGAAGGAAAATCGCTCGAGTTTAAATAATTCGGTCCGTCATCTCATCAGTATCATTTGGACGTAGTTCAAGCAAAAAAGCTTGGTTATTTAATTTTGAATTGGATGTCTTCTGCTTAACACCATTCATTTGAAGCTTCATTCTTCTAACATATTAATTATAATTGAGTGGCTACGCAAAACACTGGCGTATTTAAGGTGGGCAAAGAGGGAATATTACCCTTTTCCCAAGGATGACTAGAAATGTATCAATGGCGTATTTAGAAAAACCTCTGTGTATACTAGGACTGGGCGATATTCAAAAATCGATAATTCAAAAACTATCAATAATTTCGATTAATCGATAACTTGGATTAATCGATATTTGTCCATAATTATTGAAGTATTGAAGTATCGATAATTATCGATAATCAATATATCGATATATATTTATCGATTAATCGATAAAAGGTCTTAGCCCTAATGTATACCGAGTAAAACAAGTAGCTAAGGTGGTTTTTCTTCGATAATTATCGATATATCGATACTCCAATAATTATCGAATTATCAAAATAATAAACCCCAACTTTTTTTATCGAATAAAGAAACCGTTCGAACCCAAGATTGACCAATGGGAAGTCCAGAAAACATAAGACAAACCTTAATTAGAAATATCGAAACTATCAAAATATCGATAACTATCGACATATCGATAACTATCGGAATATCAAAAACTATCGAAATATCGAAAAATTGATTAATAGAAATTTCAAAAATAAAATATCGTATAGAAAGGTCCTAGCCCTAGTGTATACTAAGTGTATACAAGTAGCTAAGGTGGTTTTTCCGTGTAGCCACTCATTTTAATATTTAAATATTTTTTAATTTCGAACTTACTACATTCCAAACTGACTGATGATTTTAAATTTTTATTTAAATTTTATTATTTATTTAATTTAAATTTGGTTATCGAGCAATTTTCTTTCGAGCAATTGTTTTCGAGTAATTTTCAGCCACCCACATTATAATAGGAATAATACTATATCTTATCAAAAGCAATGAACGCTGAAAAACAAAATTGTTTTTCTTCGCAATCAAAGCTACCAAAGCTGCAATTAGTTCTTTGAGCAGACTTCAGCTGTGCACGTGGCCTTATTTAATTTATTTATCCCCCAGTCCACGGGTAGAATAAATTTCATATAGTTTAGCATGTATGTGAACACTGACCGGCTTCACCCGTGGAACGGAGAGTTAATATTGACAATTCATCGACACAAAAGAAACTGATTATAAGGAAGTTTCTCTTCCCCCGGAAAACTTGGCGTTGGCAATTGATCGCGCTAACTACTAGGCCAATGACCGTCTCTGTTATCTTCTCTTCGGTGAACGATTTCCTAACACCAAATAGATATTCGGATATTAGACCTTAGACAAGCTTGTCACGTAGAGCAAAAAAGCTTGTCAAGTGTCAACTAGACAAGCTTTTTGTAAGCTTGTAGGCCTTTAATGACAAGCTTGCTGCAAGCTTATAAAAACCTTAAATTGCTATCTGGGATAGATCCGTTGGTGACAAGTTTGGTGTTTTCCCATATTTTTTAAGTTTCTGAATTACGACTACTTCTTTTAACTTCGGATCGACATCTTATCCAAGAATCCAAGAAAGTTTTTAGATTATGAATTTCGAGAGTTCAACTGCTAATGATCAGGTTCCCTCCAGACTTGAAGCTAAGCAAGTATAATTGTTTTATTTATTGGACTTGAAATTTTCCCAACCGTAAATTTATTAAATTGTGGGAGAGAACAACTTATGAGGACACAGCAGAAAACTTCGAGTTGATAATTGCATGTTCGACGAAGTAAAGAAGTTCAAATAATGAGCAAAATAAAAATATAAGAAAAAAAGTTGTAAATTTATAAAATAAATGAATTAACTGGTTATTCTGTAACTTATAAAGAAACTTTACAAAAACTATTCATTTCTGAAAAGATAAATTTATTTTGTAACTATAAAGAATCCTTTAATGACACACTGTCGTTTAAAGATCGATCTTTATGGACTGGATTTTACAAAGGAATCAATTTCTGTTAAAGGATTAATCTGGATTAATCTGCTTAATCTGAAAATCTAACGAATTCTTTAACAGCGCCCTTTTTTGTTGTATTTTGACGATGATTAAAGTTCGATCTTTAAAAGACCGTCTGTCGTTAAAGGATTGTTTATAGTTATTGAATAAGTTTATCTTATCAGAAAGGAATCTTTGCGATTGTAATTTTAATAATTAATAAAATTATTGTCTAAGTCCTTTGAGAGATTTTCCTTCCCGACTCCAAAGTAATGGTATCGAAAAATCAGAGCTAAGTCATCGGTGTATACTATGTACATAAATTTTCCCGCCTGTTTTAGATGGACTTTTTTCTTAAGGGAAAATGCAAATTTTACAGCCCCCCTGTACATTCGACGTGCAAAAATAACTTAAACATTTCGTAGATCATATCAGACTCGAACACGAAGGGTTAAACTTGAAGAAGGTCAAAAATAAAGATATCGATTGCTTCGTTTAAATTAGTTTGAAACGCTAGTTGATAAAATTTTCACGACTGTGTCGTACTTTGGGCATCGCCGTCGTAAATGGAGTCCACGAGTACAAAAACACCGATTTACCTCAGGTAAATAACATGATTGCTTACAAGAATAATAAAGCAAGACACGCCAAGCATTATCAATTCATGACCAAATTTTGATCCAATCTCAATTAAAATTATTAATGAAGCACTGACCCAGTGAAAATTCAAAGCGGAAGCCATGGGATAAATAATCGCTGCAAAGAGGAAGCACACGAAGCAATTTGTAAACTTGCCGAAATTAGCGAGGCCACTTAAAAACCACATGTGGTCGGTCAAAATGTGAATGCCCAAAAATAATCTCGAAGGGTGATTAAAACCATTAAGATGACGGAAGTGGATGCGACACAACACAAGGTCACCGGGTCACGTCTATACGCATTCTAAAATTAGAAAGCCCTAATCCCCTAATATTGCAATAACAAATTGTGATTTTTATCGAAATTCGAAAATGGTGCAGTTTACAAAAACTCACCCCACGTACGTAGGTACCCACAAATAAATAAAATAAACGAGGGCTCATCCGTGGCCAATTTGGCAGGCATGCCTACACTAATTCTATAATTTCGGGCGGGTCACTGTCATATTAATCCCCTAATATGACAATCGGTCAGTATACAAAAATAAGTTGACCAAATGTGTGCAAGCAAATTTCGACACCACGGTACTCTTGGTTAAGGAACGACGCACGCCCGAGTGGTCAACCACAAAAGACGTCAAAATATATAAACCACCCGCTAACTTAACAAGGGTGATTCTATGTAACAACTCAATTTGCTCGTAAGTTCAATGAAATAACCATTTGTTGAGTAGCGAAATGAAGATATAAGATTTGCAATAAAAAAAGAGAAAAAAATGCGAACGAACGGTGGGTGGGTAAGTTTTGGGCTCTTGAAGAATATAATAAAAAATGATCTTTTTGCTTATGGGCACATTATTATTGGATTATTAAACGTAACTAAAGGTAAAACCATAACAGCACACACTTCAACATCATAACGGTGGTAACCCGAACCTGGCGCGTTGCAGCTGCCGGCCGGTGCTACATCCGCCGAAAGAAGCGTTTCATCCCCTACCTCACACAAAGGCTCATTTAATATTAACGTTGGTTAATAAACCAAGTGGTAGTTCTAAGAAACACATGCAAATTAAACAAACTTATCGCCGCATCTTTAACATTTTTTTACCTTACTTTGTCGACAAGAGGTCAAAACAATTACTACCCGCCTCAACTCCCAACAGCTTGACAATATCGGACGGCGAAAAGGTTACAAGAGTACAACCACGAAAGACTATTTTCGAACATTTTTTAGACTTCCCCTCGCAGAAAGGAACTTGGTACATTGCCACTATCTTTTATTTTGTATACAGCAACAAATGAATCCATTGTTGACAAGATGTATCAAAGTAAGTGTGTAGGTAGCGGAAAATAATTTTAAAAGGGAGGCACGCGCGATAAAATGTCCTCAGCAGCATCTGTCAAAGTGCAAACATCGTAAAATGAAACCAAACACCCACATTTCGGAAGTGGCACAAGGTGTCTGCCATAAACTCTTGTTGCTACTTTTGATGCCTCTCAATCCCGATCTGTCTGCTCTTCCTCCCCAATTTGGAAGAAAATTCTAGAAGAATACCATTCACCTTCGTCAATTTGACAAACAAATTTTTCAACAACACAAATATGAATATTCAACAAATCGACAACCTTGAAAAATGAAACACATCCACGCCTAGATATCGTCCCCCGATAGGGTCAGTTATCTGAGGGGTTAATCTTGGTAATCTGTCTACTAGCCGTGAATGTAAAAGAGCACAGGACGAGCTACTTACCACAACTTTAAACAAGCAGCACGTGTAAATAACGGAACATTTTTTACACCCTCGAGATTTTGATTCAAAGAAATTTGGATTTTTTCTTCCAAAAACAAGTCACGACTCGTTAACGACAATTGAGAAATTTTAACTTAATAGAAGTGTTTATAAAAATTAACTGCATCCCTATTAAGTTTATGCGAAGTTAAAAAAGCACGATCGCACTTACAAGTCATTAAACTATTAGATGTAATGCATGTTAATGGGTTACCACTTTAATGGTATTACATAAAAAAACCGTGTCGTAACTATAGGTTGCATCATCAACGTGCAAACATGAAAAATTATAACGTAGGAGGTACGGAAAGCAAAAATTGGATCATTTTCAGAAACAAACCATAAAATTTCTAAAACCATCCGAGGTGAAGACACAAAAGAAAATTTTAAAAAGAATCTGCCGAAGAAAAAGTCTATTTTGGGTATTTCCGAACCAATGAGAAATGCCATGACAACGATGTCATCGCAACGGGGTGATCGCTGATGAAATTTTTGTATAAGTTTCATTTTGGTTCTACCTTCATTTGATCTACTTTCATTAAAAATGTGGTCAACTGTGGGGTCCCCTTGTTAGATATCATACCAGTACGAAATGACACGAGTCCCAAACTTTTAGTTATTCCGAATTTTTTTTTTACTACTGCCTGCATCTATGTGTTATGCCAAGGGGTAAATATCCAGTAAAATTTCTGTACACAAGACTAGGAATTCTAGAGATTTTCAAGAATTCCAACGATTTCCAAGGAATTCCAAGGATTTCCAAGAATTCCAATGATTTCCAAGGAATTTGAAATTCCAACGATTTCCAAGAATTCCAACGATTTCCTAAGAATTCCAACGATTTCCAAGAATTCCAACGATTTCCAAAGAATTCCAACGATTTCCAATGATTTCCAAAGAATCAATATTTATTAATAGTGATGCCTTTAAGATGTAGTCATCGTTGGAAATAGGACATAACATTTAAAAAAATTTAACTTCTATCATTAGAGATCATTTTTTTAAATTTGCGATAGTTTTCGATAAAAACAAGTTACATTTTAATGTGATTCTAGAGATTCTCAGAGATTTCCAAGAAATTCCAGGGATTTCCAAAGAATTTCAGAGAATTCCAAGGATTTCCAAGGGAATTCCAAACAAGTGTACACAAAATTTTCGAGATATATTTACCCCTTGGTTATGCTGATAAAAGATTAAATCAACTTAAGCTTTGGATTCGCATTATAAGAACAGCATCTACTTTGGATAAATAGTACGACCGAAACCACTTGACTCAGTGGCGTATTTAGAGGGGGGCAAAGGGGCAATTGCCCCCCCCTCCCAAGGATGACTTGGATGGTCCCCCAAAATTCCAGCTGATAAAAATAATATTTACCACAAAGCTTTAAAATTTAAATAACTTTAAATTATTTTTATTTATTTGTTTATTTATTTACTAACTGGAAAGCCTGTCCGCGGACGGGCAGCTAGACGGTAAATCTCTTTTTTAGCGGTATAATATTTAAACATTTTCGTTTCCCGCTACTGTGGGGGATTCCCCGTTTTTCTATATTTTCAAAGTAACGCAAAAATTTGCTGCTTTTGCTTAAAAATTCAAATTTCCCGATTTTCCTTCTCCAAGTATTCTAAAAGAGTGGAAATCCTGCGATATGGACTGGAGGGTGTTCCACACCCCCCAGACCCCCCGGTTTAAAATTTTGACTTTATGTTTATAATTAAATTTCAAAGTAACACAGAAAGTTTCTGCTAAACTTAGTAAGGTAATTAAATTCTTCCCAGTTTTAAGTTTTTTTAATGCGAAGAGGTTAAATTTACCCCATGTTTAAGTACTTAAAAATTCAAATGTTCCGATTAATAATAATAATCTTAGTTAGTTTAAAATATTTTTCGGCTGGGAAAATTGTAAACCGGGGGGTCTGGGGGGTGTGGAACACCCTCCAGTACATATTAGAAGATTTTCACTCTTTTAGAATACTTGGAGAAGATAGCAAATTTATAATTTTTCAAATTTCGCCAGAAAAAATCGGAAAATTTGAATTGTCAAGCAAAAGTGAGGGAAATCAGAATTTTTTTTCACCAAAAAATGACACGCTGTAGCAGGAGCAGCAGCAACGTGCTGGGATTTTATATATTTTTTTTCAATTATAATTAATATTATTTTTAATAATAATTATAAACTTAGAATAAAGTGGGATCGAACCTTCTTAGCTTATGTACTAATTTAACAATAAATATAAATATAAATATTTTTTGTCGAAATTCTTAACATGAGGTAGTACGTTTGTTTCTCGCTAGATAAGATTCATATAACAAAAGTAGATAAACAAAGTAGATTTTAAAACAATTTCAGTTTTCTTTAACTTTGGATTTAATTTAAATTACATTATATGTTAATTTCCCGATTTTTCGTGGCGAAATTTGTAAAATTGTAAATTTTCTATCTTCTCTAAGTATTCTAAAAGAATGGAAACCCTAAGATATGTACTGGAGGGTGTTCCACACCCCCCAGACCCCCCGGTTTACAATTTTGACTTTATGTTTATAATTAACTTTCAAAGTAACACAGAAAGTTGTTGCTAAACTCAATTAGTAGTAGTAAGGTAATTAAATAAATATGCTTTCCAAGTTTTAATTTTTTCTAGCCGAAGGAAGGTTAAATTCCCCCCATTTTACTTAAAAATTCAAATTTTCCCATTAGTCCTAATCTTAGTTAGTTTAACATCTTTTTCGGTTGGTAAAATTGTAAACCGGGGGGTCTGGGGGTGTGGAACCCCCTCCAGTACATATCGCAGGATTTCCTCTTTTAGAATACTTGGCGAACAATTTCGCCAGGTAAAATCGGGAAATTGAGGAAAATCAGTGTTTTTTTCACCAAAAAATGACACGCTGGAGATTTTATGTATTAGGATTAGTTACAACCGACGCGCATAAATGGATTAACGAGATTCGCGCCCAAAGACATTTTCTAAATACGCCACTGACTTGACTACGATATGAGAAATAAAGAGGGGGCCATTTAAAATTTGGAATTTAAAGTGGCTGTAAAAAAATACTCAGGGATATTGTTTCAAAAGTATATTAGAAAGAATAAACATTGCCATTAAACATGGAATACATCATTTAAATGACTTCCACCGCTGGATTTACAGTACCTACCCCAATTCTATCAACCCAATTTTTCAGTACATTTTAGATTGTTTGGACTTCTATCTCATGAATGGCAGCCTCGATTTCATATTTCAAGGCTTCAATAGTCTCTGGATGGTTAGCGTAAGAGTTATCCTTAACCTTAACACAGAAAATAGTTCAGCGGAGTCAAATCATAGCCAGGAATTCCTTCCAAACAAGAGCGGATATAGAGACGAGTAACTAACCCCCCCCCCCCTATTTATTTATTTATTTATTTAATTTTATTAAAATTTGAAAATTATACCTTAATTCTTATCTTTTTTTTTATTTTATTTTTTAATTTTCTGTGATTCCCCTCTTTACAAGATTTCCTAAAATCCTGAAATTCTTTAGATTTTCCCAAGATTTCTTTGGATTTTCTAGAATTTCCCATTTCCTCTAATTTTTTAGTGATTTTTTGGAATTTCTTAAAATTTTTCCGGATTTAAGTGGAAAAGCGATGGAGAAATTGTTATATGCAAAACTAAAGGGAAATCAGCGGAAATTTGAAGAAATCTAGAATATATAGACTATACTTTTTTGTATTTTGTCTGGTTTTGGCCGATGTGCTAGAATTGGTGAATCATTTTTTAATTATTTTAATTAATAATTTCTAGTCAAATTCTAAGCTATTTATTCGTGAATTACACTACATATAGTATGTTTCGGGTTTTGACCCATTATCAAATGTTAAAAATAAATATATACAAAGTTGTAAGAAAATATTCGAAAAAAGTTAAACTTCAAAAAACAAATTTAAAATTGAACGGCGATTTTTTGATTTTTCCATTTTCTTTGATTTCATTGGCTTTAAAATTTTATGAATTTTTTGAGATATCTTAAGATACCTTCACTCTGAAAAAAGATTTGTCGTCGTAACAAAATCATTAGTAGCTATAGCCTCAACAGAATTTTTTGCTGTTACAACAAATTTTATGCTGTTTGGAAAAAAAAGTTTATTCTAATCACAAAAAACTTTATTGTGCCAGCGTAAAATTTGTTGTAGCATCAGCAAAAAACTCTGTTGAAGCTATAGCTACTAATGATTTTGTTACGATAAATCTTTTTGCGGAGTATTGGATTTTTCCATTTCCTAGAATATCCTAAGATTTTCTAGAGTTTTCTTCATTTCCCTCGATTTTCTATTTACTAAAATTTTCTAGAGTTTCCTGAGATTTTCTTGAAATTTCTTGAGATTTTCAATATTTCTACAAATTTTCTAAGAATCTGTTTCTTGAGATGTCTTGGAATTTTCTAGACTATCTTCAGATTTCCCTTCACTAGTACACACAATTTTCACGGCGATTTCCCCTTAGTTTTGTACTAACTGGTAAACCGAAGGGAAAATCGTGATATACAAAAGTGAAAAGAAATACAAGCAAATTTTAGGGTATCTTAGGAAATTCTATGAAAATATCTTAGTAAAACTTTAGAATACTGTTTTCTTTTTGCACAAAATTGTGTGCGAAATTGTCTATCGCCGGTGCGCAAGAAGGGAATAACGAGATTATCATCTCAAAGAACTTTGAACTTTAAGGCCTGGGATCAAAAATTAAAACAACATTTAAAACTCGAGCGAAGCGAGTCGTCTGGTATATAGCGCCGCAGATGTTTTTTTCTAAAGTTTGAAGGCCCCGCGCTCTAATGGAAATTAAAAATATGAAATACTAAAATAATTTTTCCTAAAAATAGTTTTCGTTCCTTTTTTTATTAATTTAATTAATAATTAATTTATCAACCCGTTCGCGCACCCCGTCCATAATTATGGACATTGCTTTTAAATGCTTGTAATTCGGTGTTACTTGAGCGGATGACCTTGAGTACCCGATGTCCACAAATATGGACATACTATAAATGTACCCGAGAGGTGCTGGCATGTTTGTTGCGATCAACTTGAGAAGATTTTACGCGATTTCGAAATATGTCAGTCGTCAACACGTAACTAACTTTCAAATCTACTCATTTCAGCTTTGTTTTGTTTACTCTGTGAATACTTAATAATTATGGTGTCGGTTTTTCTGAAAGAATTTTGAAAGTTCTAAAGTATGAACTCACTTTTTACCGTAATAAAACTCTAATTTTTCGGGTTAGCATAGGAGATATGGCACCTCCATAATTATTTTGGATTTATATGCTATATAAATCTATGCTATATGCTATATAACTAGCTATATTTCCGTGCTATATTTCCTATGCCATAGGTCGGATCCCAACTTTTTTTTTAATTTTCAGAAAAATTAGCTATAAAAGAAAACATCATCAATTAAAAATGCGTGCGTGAACGGGTTAAATAAATAAGGATTCAAAAACCGCTCAAGACTTTTAAATATTTAAATAACAAATAATGGTATGTTATTTAATATATTGATTAGTTATAGAGGGCGCCCAAATATGCCACTGGTTATTCCCGATATAACAATTACAGGGTTCCCACTTCTGTGGAAAATCTGGAAAACTCGCGGAAATTAAATTTTCAGTCAAGGTAAACAATTTAATTAAAATTTTTTTTTAATTTTAAAATATTTGAAAATTTATTGGGAACATTGAATTATTGATGATAAATGATGCCCACTTTGTTTACTTCAATAAGAGAAGACTGCCAAAATATTATGTTTCATTGTGAATATTAAAAGTTAAATTAATTAATTAAAAAAACTAAACAGTACAACTGGGCGCCCTTTTAGCCGGGCGCCCGCTTGCGTCGCACCCACCGCACCCCGGTAGTTCCGCCCCTGCCAATATTGCTTCTAACCACTAGGCCATAGTATAATACTATTAGAATAAGTAGTTTCACTCCCGTGATTTTTTGTCCCAAGTTGGAACTCGCGCAGTCCCCTACGCGCAGGCCTAGAAACTGACGGATTACAGTCATTCACACACAGAGAAAAACAATCATCGCAATATACACATCAATTCGAGTAAATTTTATATCAAATTTAGTAAAATTTACTTCCAAATTGGTGTGAGGATGATTTAAACTTCAATTGAAGTAAAAATTACTTCAAAACCCCATAAAAACTTCTATGTGCATAATCGTAACTTTCTGACTTTCTCAGAGTTGAATACTTGAACTATTGAATGATGAACCCTTCACCATTGGATAGACCACCACAACATATCAATAGATCCTGAAGGTCAGATGACTAAAAACATTGCACTTTTAGTACAAATTTGGAAATAACAATAACATCTTATTGAAAATTTAGCTGTAGATTTCTAAACAGCAGGTCATTTTGCTTTCAGTAGATTTTTGATACATAATCTAGGTAAAATTCTCATAATACTTAACCAATCTCCAAGATAACCTAAAGGAAAACAGAGCCACGGCTATATTTCCACTAGTAGTGATGAAAACTAAAGTTAATAAAACAGAAATTTTGTTTATAAAGTCAGTTTGGGTTTCAATGTAAGTACTAGATATCCTAGAATGCTTAATTTTTTTATAAAAAATGAAAATTGAAATTGCAAGTGGCATTATCCACTTGGAGAGCAGAAAGCTCGGTTTTAAATTAAGCAACAGTCACTTTCCTCTTTTTATAAGCAATATACTATTATTTGAAATAAATTTTTCTTTATAATAGAAGAAAAATTAATCATAAAAAATGTTATCTTCGGAATGCATTCATTCCTTCACACTGTTGTAGTACCTCTTCCAAGAACTAACGACTGACTATTCTTCAAATTTTTTCATAATATAAAAAGTAATGTTTTCCTGTCTGTCATTCCTTCCGTAACGTGCCCTGGTTAGTTCATTTTAAATTACCTATTTAAACAAATAAAAAAGATACGGGTGTGTGCGGCCTTAAGGCCGCACAACTTAGGCATTCGAGTACTATCCGCTAGAAACTAGAAGGTATATAACATAATCACCTATTTTCAAGGTACTTTTTCACTTACTTTTTACGATGTACGACAACCTAGAACTAAAACGGTAAGCAAAAACTAAGTATTACTAATAAAATTAGATGTTCTAACCGCCTCTCGTTATCGGTTACATGTACAGGGCACATCGTGCACACAGTCCTGCTAGTAATTTAAAATATTAAAAAAAACAGTTTTTCTACTCCCGCCTTCTAATTTCCCACGAAAAAATGTGTCTCTTCAAAAGATGAATTAAATCAAACCTGACCTAATGTAACTCAAACTCAACTCAAACCGAACCTAATCCAACTTGAATCTAGCCGATATTAAAGTTAGTTAACCTGACTTACTCTTTCGCACTTTCAAAACGCTTTGCTTCTTCGTTGATTTCTTAATTTTTGGGGTTATTAACATTGACGTTGCTTTAAATTGTTCCATTTGATACAATCTTGTTCTCATTCGCTTAACTCAATAACTAAAACCGACGAAAGAATCGCTGGGTAAATCTGGTGTACAAGTGAAGAGAAATCTGAGAATATTCCCAAATATTTGAGAAAAACTTAGAATATCTCAAAAAATCCGGAAAAATCAAGGAAATCCAAAGATATCTTAGAAAATTTTAGGAAATTTCTAAGAATTCCTAAAGAATCCAAGGAAGTTTTAGAAATACTATATAATATGAACTTTCTTAACTTTTTCAATTGGAAATCTTAATACAATCCAGGAGAAAATCCGGGGAAATATTTCAAAAATATCATTAAAAAAATATGAAGTACAAAGATTTGTCTTGTGACTCGTGCTCCTCGACTAGAACCCTACACTTCATAATAAAAATTAATAAAACGGAGAATTGTTAAAATGGAAGATTTTCTTTGACACTAATTCTTCGATTAAATTTTAGTGCAAAGTTAAACTCGAAAAATTAATCGATACTGGGCTTAAAACATTAAAAAGTTATCTAACGCTCACATTTTAATATAGCTGTGCGCTCAGTAACGGGTGATTTTCGATTCTAGAGCCTAGAGCAGTAACATACTATTACTTTCCTGTATTGTTAAAACATAGTAATGTGGTCAAAAGCAGAACCTTACTTGGAGAGGAAACGGAAAGCTAAATTAATATTACTTTAATTACATTTACTTTAATAATTTGAGCGCTAAAAAGTGTCCACCCTGCAAAATCCTCCACAAACCTAGTTACTTTGGCCACTAGCATACCTACCCATGTAGCACAAATGTTGGTGCAATATTGGTCCAATATTAAAAAGCAATATTGGGTCAATATTAAAAATCAATATTGGGTCAATGTTCAAATGTGAACATTTTCCAATATTGGTGCAATATTGATCGACTATATAGGCACAATATTGAAAAACAATATTGGCTGAATCTTGTAATATTGCACCAACATTCAATATTGGCCCAAGAGTGCCCCAATATCGCGCCAACATTGTGTGCTACATGGGTAAGGGGGACATATTTTTAAGAGCGGAATTTTTTCTTTTTATAAAAAATATTTTTTCATTTTTTAATTAAAAATAATTGTTTAAAAAAGACATATCTGTGCGTAATAATAAAAACCCTAATTTAGATATATTTTAGGTCCTAATAAGAACCAGTGTTTTATTGTAAAGAGCTGCACCGAAACGCCGTAAACCGACCCATCCAAGTGAAAATAAATTTTAAAAAATACGAAAACTGAAACCACTATACGATAACTGATTCTAATTCTGTCAGTCAATTTCACAGCTTAAAATCAAAACTCTCCATGCTGAAGAACGCAATCGAAAACTGTCCAAATAAACCTTTCAAATTCATAAGTGATGGATACGTGGTTTAGGTTCTTCACCTGAGGATATGCCACAGTATGGTGAAGACGTTTGCGATAATTATACTTACAGTGTAGTTTATTTGTGATATCCGTAATAACTTTTGCAGGTTTTCGCTGACAAATAATAAAAAGTTTCATTTCCATAAATCGGAAGATAAAAAGGTAAAAAAATTAAATTTTAAAACTAATAATTTTTTTTTTAATTAAAAAAATGTAAGTTTTAATAAAAGAAAATATATTTTAAAATTTAAAAACAAATTTATTTTTAATTCATTTGTTTTCCCTGACTGAAAATTTAATTTCCCCAACTTGGCAATAAAAATTAGAAATTCCCTGACTTTTCCAGACGAGTGGGAACTCTCTTTTAGTTCTAAAAAGTGTATGTGCATCTTTTGGGATTTCTAAATTATTGATATGGCTTTCAAATAACAGTTTCATGCTAAATTTTATAAATCAAAATACAAAAAAAACCAAGAACTTTAAACTTTTAATTTGGTATGTTCAAGAAGTGCGTTTGATAGACGCTTCCGATTTTTTTCGAAAAGCCATTAACGCAGATTTAATTTTGTCGTTTTTTATAAATTATGCGCCACCCCAATTGGTTCGGTGCACCACCACAAAACGTCATGTTTTAGGCGCAAATTTCACCCTAATTTTAGTAAAACGAGTGTATCGGCTTACAGCCACACGCAAAGATTACACAACTTTTTTAAGGCGTTTTTGACAAATTTTACCAGAAATGTGGGAAGAAGCTGTCTCCTCCATTCAAAATTTCCTGCTAAACGGAGTTTTTTGTTCGTCGACTAAGTAGAGAGGAAGATTATTTTTATCGGGCTTAAAATGACAGCAACAAAAAATCCTAACGACTTAAGCGCGAAAAACAGAAATGTTTTTGGGAAAACATGACATCTCGTTAGGAAGTCAAAGTTTGCGTTAGAGAAATAAACATCAAAATGCTGGAAAAATATTCGCAAATACCTTTTCTTTCTAAATTGCTCGGGGAATGAGATTTTATTTAATTTTTTTTTTTTTTTAAATATGTTGAGCAAATGTTCGTCCAGAGTTAAAGTGGTAAGATGCCGATGCCGCTTTGAATGAATCCATAATTAAAACGTGAAAAGTCGAACTATTAATAAATCCAAAAATTTAAAACCTCTAAAAGCCATTTTGCGTAAATCCCATATCAATAAATCACCATATAAAAACAACCCCAGGCACTAATTTAAATATGAAAAGTAAAAATAAATCGCATTTGACAAATTAGGGCGGAAGATTGTACCACATTTTGGAAGAAAATCATAAAACACGATACGCTTCCTACTATGTATATAAAATTATTTAAAAATTATTGTGAAAAAGTTGAATTGCTTCAAAAAAGTGAGCATTTATTTTAATTATGATAAAAGTTAATGAAGGAAAAAAGAGCCGCTTTTACGGTCCATTTCCATTTTGGCATCTTTTATCGGCTTCACTTGATTATAATTTTTATTAGTCAAAAGCGTAAGCAGGATATGATATGGAACGGAAGGTCAGGTAGACAGGCGGTCTGCGCGCGTTCGGCATGCAAACTGTCCATGTCTGCTAGACACTTCCACGTCTGTCACCTTCGTCCGTCTCGTTTCCCGTCAAAATTAGCATCACTAAAAATAGGTGAAAAATTTAAATAGCCAATGTATGTACTTCGCAACAACGAGTAATTAGGGAAGAAAATAGTGGACCGAACAATTACCAACTTGGTCTGCAACAATTTTTTTTTCAAAAATTATGAATCGCAACGTGGTTAGGTAAAAGAGGAAATCGAAAGATGTGACAGGCACTTCATATGTGAGAGGCACTCACATATGGTACTCCCACATTCCCGACGACCAAAAAGCATCTGTCGTGAAGAGCCTGGTGCACGTTTAAACATTTTATAACTTAAATCAGCAACAATGCCAACTTTTTTTTTCGGTGTAGTAGCTTCACCCCAAACGCAACTTGATCGATCAATCTAATCCGGGCCCTCTTCGGTTTTTAGAAGCTCATAAATAAAATTAATATAAAACAGAAAGGGTGGGCACCGAACGTTCCTTTACATTTGAATAAAGCATCCAATAGACGACGATGAATCATTCGGTCATTTTCTGGTGTCTCCTGAAAGTGGGCTTCGTTGAGGCTCATCAGCAGTCAGAGCTGCGATCGGTGAGGATATCCGCCGCCCAGGCCCATAAGTCATGCACACACTTATTAGAGTACATAATCCAGCATTCATAAAAATAAACAATTCCATATTTTTTTATACCAAGTTATAAATTAAGCGGTCGTTTTCCCCTTGACGACGGTTTCAACATTACGTAATGTCACCTATTGGGCCTCTCGCTAAGTAGAGTAGTTAAAAATGGTTTTAAAAAAATTACGGTAATATTAATTTTAAACATCTGCGGAATCGAATCGCAGTGACATCATCAAAATTCAAAGTGCTGGGACACAAAACCAGACCATCTTTGTGCCAAAGTTGAGTTTCAATTGAAACACGCGCCGGAAGAGGCGTACATTAAGGCAAAAACATTATAAAGAACCAGAGGTCCTCTGTATAGGTATTTATTCACGATCCACAAGCACTTCCAGTCTTATTTTGTGGGACACCCTAATTCCCTCAACTTTTATTAACCACCGACGTAGAAAAACGTAGAAAAGTGAAATATCTGATGGGCACTCAAAATTTGCATTGCAAAACAAATTTAAATTTTTCAAACCGATGTCGATGTGAGTGTCCCCATTAATAAACTGCGAGGCCTTTGGCCCAACTAATTATTCATTCACATTTATGGTGCACGAGTGAGCTAATCAAGGTTACGCAAATTGAAAATTAAGATGAAAAAATCCGAGTTGGAAAAAATTTTGAAATCCAATTTCTGATAATTAGAACCGAAGAATCTTTTGGCCATTGAAAATTACGTTTTTTTATAGCTCTGTGGATTACCCCTAACATTATGTTTGCAAAGGGCAGGTGGTAACTTCCTAAAACTCGTGCTTTTGGAACAAGTTTTAGCTTGCATTCATTCAATCTGTCTTGATGATGCCAGAATATAATATGGACACCTCCATTTCCGTTGGGTGCATTATTACAATCTCCGTGCACCGAAAAGATTAAAAACCGGGAACATTAAGCTTTATGGTGCGCGTGCTGCAAAATACCTTGTATACAATATCTTCAGTCGTATCAACAATGTATTCGCTGATGAATAATATCTCAATCGAGTTAATTAACTATGCAAAATGACCAGGCTTTAAATTTTACATTTCCGACGAGAAATGCGTTTCCCGCGTAAATAACCCATACGGCTGTACGTGATAACACGAAAGCGTTGGAATTCTAAGAACAAAATTTAAAATTCTCTTACCTCTTCAAAATGTGACGATGGAACTGCCATGGTAGCGGGTCCCTTCGGGTCAGTTCTAAAACAAATTACAAAATAATTAATACCTTAACTGTGCTGAGCTAGCCAGACATCAATTATTATACAGATATGGCGTGTGATAAGAGTTGCACCAATCGTATCTATAAGAAACATCAAAACTACCACAAACCAGATACGAGAGTGTAACACAGTGTAAACTATGAATATTAATAATTAATTATATTATTAAATCAAAATTATTATAATAATAATTATAATTTTAATCAGTTGGATACCGCCCCTACCCCATCACGCTTGAAAAGGAATTCATAAACTTGAACTAAATTGCTCATCACAAACAATATTGAAAATACTCTTCTTATTTACCAATAAATATTTAGTTCAATTAGATCCATTAACTTTAAACCCAGGGGGCCGGATTAACCGTAAGGCTGGTTAGGCTATAGCCTAGGGCCCGAGCTCAGTATCAAGAAAAATGATCAAATTAATAAAATAAAAGTTTTTAAAACAAAAAATAAATGATTAAAATAACAAATTCTACATTTAGCTAAAAAAAAAAGGGTTGCCGAAAAACAATAATTTGTCACCTTACAGAAGATGGGCCCTCAAAATGTCATAGCCTGAGGCCCAAGTAAAACCCAATCCGGCCCTGTTTAAACCTTTACAGTATGGAATGAAGATTAAATCGACAGGTTATGGTCTTATGGTTCAATGCCAATATGCATTTAATAGGGTTAGCATCCTAAATGCATTATTCAAATGCTCACAGAACCATGAGTGCCAAATGTCAACTTGATATTTATAGTACTACTGGTAATAACAGGTCGGAGTTTTAAATTATTTTCTAACAAATCACGAATGATGATTTTTGGCATCCTATTTTCCGCCACTGTCCTGTCCATTCTTTAAATCAGCACGAACTGCATTTTACATAATTTCAAATACTAAATCAGTTTTGTTCAAACAAGCTTTCAAGAAAAATAAGATTGATCAGATTTTCATTGAAATACATTTTATAATTTCAAAACACTTGCAAATTTCTTAAATATCTCAAAATACCGCCAATGGAAAAATTTAAGTAAAGTTCTTCCTCTGTATCAGAATAGAAAAAAAAAGTTCAAGGATTAAAAATTCGAGAAATAATTACATATAAAGAATTCTATGATAACATATCAGAATCAGAGTATTCCGTCTCCAATTTTTTGACAAATTAAGTTATTTATGCCATTTTATTCTGTTAATTTCTCCACAGCCTAATGCAAAACAAATTTCAAAATTTTTAACCCTTTAAATTGAAATTAATAAAAATATTCCAATGAAGATCAATACAATACAGAAAAAGTGCTGTACTGTAAAATTTAGAAAAATGAAGATAGAATACTATGGTTCTGAGCGATGATAAAATATCATGATTTCTCGATCTGAAAATACTCTCCATCTCAAATTATCTTTTGAGTTCTCGTGACATTTTGAGATAGAGTTTTCCAAAAGTGCGGACACGGTTTGACCATATTTTATAATTGCAATTCAATAAAAAATAATTAATTATTTGATAAGCAGTTGAGCAAAATAGATTTTAAATTTTCGCAAATTTCGGACATAAATTTCTTTATGCCTCAGTAGTACTTCATTTCTTCAACCCTCTTCAGGATTGGCAAAATCTTCTATAAAACAGAAATATACCTGTTCGGAAGCTGGTTTATTCTGACGTTATTTTTTTGATATTTAAATAAAATTTAAAAAAAATACATTTTTTATCCTTTAAAAACTTAACCTGATCTAAACCTAATTTAAATTAAAATTTTATAATCTCTGCTATGCAGCATACGGGAAATAATATAAGTTCTTACATCGAAACGTACAAGCTAAATTAACCTAACAGATCAAAGAAAAGAGACCAAAAGGAAGATTCCCTACAAGATGGGTGAACCAAATAAAATCCCCAACTGGACAAACCCTGCAGCGCGTGATAGGGAAGCGTGAAACAGCTCTTTGAAGACACTGTCATCATGATGCCACTATGTCCTTACGCAGGACGACGAAAACTGGGAGAGAACCGTCTCCCGCGTTAAAACATTTATTGTCCTCGTTGGATCAGTCAAAAACATTCGTACTTTCGTGGTCAATGGAAAACCGTGGTCCATCATTTGTCTGTGTAAAGTTGAAGATTCCAGCTTTTATTTAAATTTCTCCTCATTTGCATTCATTTCATCATCCAGCAGCGGCTCGTCAGAAGAAGCAAGAGAGGCTTAGCCTCCCCTAAAATTCTGGATAATTAATTAAACTATTAAAATTTTCAAAAAAGGAATCAAGTGGATTTTCGATTTCTTTTTTTTTCTTTTTGTTTCTTTAATTTGTCTTGCTAATGTAAGAACAACAGCATCATGCAAGAATTACGATACTGTCTATATCACTTTTTCTACTTAACCAGGAAATCTTTTTGTATAGCTTTCACATCGAGTAAATAAATATTTTCAACGTCGAACAACCAAAAAAATTCCGACTTCTATAAGCCACCTCGGATTGCTATTGTTTTTGGCAACATAATAATATAAAATAAAATGCAAAGTATTCCTTGGAGCGGTCAAAAGTACTACACCAAAAGAAATATTTTACTTTTCAAGTTGGTTATGTAATTACTATTAATGATATTTTGAAAATTCTATCAAAATATTCTATTTTACAGGGGTATACTTATATCATGGGTTCTTGAAAGTTTGTGTTGCAACAAAAATTTAAGTTGGTTTAAAAATATCAAAAACTAAAAAGAGTGAAGAAAGGATATCAAGCATAAAATCAATGATGTGGAAAAGTAAGGATGGAAACTTGGTAGGAAACCAATGTGAAGTACTGGAGAGATGGGTAGAATATTTGGAGGAATTGCTCAAATTTACAAAATAATGAAAATGTTTTCCATTTTTTTTTTATTTTTCTTAAAAAAGCTTCTTATGTTTTATTATTTCTTATACAGGGGGGGGGAGTCTAAAATCACTTCAAATTTGCTAAGTAATACATATACTTGAACACCTGCTCAAGGAAATATAAAATTAAAGCAAAAAAATTGAAATCCATAGTATGAAAAAGCCTTGTACGGTGTACGTCTCGGCGCAGCCGATTCCATGCGACCGATTCTGCGCATCCGTTTTGGCACAAAGACAGTTCGATACTAGCCGGTTTAGCGCGAGGACGGTTCGGCGTAAAACGTTTCGACGCAAACCGATTCTGCTCGAGTCAATTCTGCGCAAAACCGTTTCGGTTCCAGAATTTTATATTATAATAAAATTAAATTGTTACAACAAATTATATTGTTTAAGTTAGTAATAAAATACTTTTCATATGCCCGGTATACCGAAAAAATTAATTCATTATATTGAGAAAAATCATCATTTTTGATCAATTTTGATCGTCGACGCAAAAATGATGAATTTTTCATAAATTATTTTTTTCAAAATTAAAGGTATTTTTTTTATAGCAGATATTAAAGTGTGGTTTGTTCGACTAAAAATAATGGAACAAGTGACACTTTAACTGCATGGATATAGATAAAGTAGCATTTTAACAGCAAGGGCAGATAAAGTACTTTATTTTTACTGAAATTACTATTAAAACTCCAGTTTTTTTGATTTTTTGTAAAAATAATTTCATTTGTGATTAGGATTCCTTATATCTCTTTTCTTTAACATCTGCTACAGAAAAAAATTGAATTTTATACACGAGAATAAAATAATTTAATTATCGATTCGAAAAAATATTTTTCGCTCGGAAATAAAATTCCTTTTTATCGTCTTGTATATAAAATTACTATTGTAACATTTTTATTTTTACTGTTTTTTTTTATGTCGATGTGAATATTGCGTGTCACTTTGACATGTGCAAAATTTGGTAATTAAGCAAATTAAGCCATTATACCGTTAGATCTACCCTTTAAAATATTACAACGCCTAAGTAAACAATGTTAACAATCAAATAATTAAAATAATTAGTGGGGTGTAATTAAGCTTTAAAATTTGTGTAAGATGATAAAAATCACGGAATTAAATGAGGTAATAATTATTATACTTATTTAAGTAATTAGCAATTAGGAAGTTGCAACCAAACCAACCCTAATAATGCTAATTATTTAACCAAAATATCATCGAGGCGCGAATTTATTCGGTAGGTATTAGGGGGAATACCACACATGAAAAGTTACCACAGCGATTGATTTTTTTTTGAAGTTTTGTTTTCCATTTATAATAACTTTAAGTAAAATATTTTTCCTTTGCAATTTTAACCTGAAGAAAGTCCGGATGGTGACAGAAAGACAGATGTCCAACAAATAGCTGAAGCGTATTACGGCACTCGCCGACTTTAGGGCCGTCAATGCATAAAACCACAAAATCTTAAAACTACTGCACAAAATGACACACATCTTTTGTTTATAACTAATGGACCACAGAAAATAAAATCACTCGAGCGTAGAGTAGGTAATTTTATTTTAAATGCTTTACCATTTAAAAAAAAGCAAAAATGAAATGTCGATTTTTTAATAGGAAAATAGCGTGCATATTAAAGTTTCTTCGGCCATCGTGACAAAATTTTACGCTTATTTTTAATCCAAAAAAGAAAAAGCTTTGACCGAAACAAGCAAAATTAAGTTCAAAAATATTAAATTTTCCCACTTACGATTGCTAAATGTTTAAAAATCTAACATTGGAAATCTAAAATTGGAAACACAAGAAACTTTTTCAAAATGGAATTCGAACTGGAAAAATTAGTTTTCCAGCCTACCACTACTCTGTCAATTTCCTTGTTCACCACAAATAAGACTGTAATCATTCATTACCGAAAATTTAAAATATTAACCGGTAACTCACCCAATGGCAATGGCAAACTGAATGAAGAAAAATTGGAATTTAAATTTGTTACACCTAATCCACCTAATTAATTTTTTGTAATTCGCAAACACCTTTTAACCTTGTAACGAGGAGCGGTTGTCCTAATTTATAGTCCTGACCTAGTTAATAAAAATTTTATTTATTATTCAAATATGTTTCCTCGACACGCGAGTCGGTACCGATAAAAATGATTGAGTTCGTAATTAAAATGAGTAAAATGACATGAAAACGGTAGATCTGATTTTGTGTTTCAACTGCAGTTCGAAATCAAAATTATTAATAATTCAAATGCAACAGTCGCCATTAATAGAGAATTTTTTAAATAATGAGAAAAGGGCGAAGCAAGGACGCCAAAATGCTGCAAACACGATTTTTAAATAAAACCTTGCGGATTAGTGCTTCATTTAGTGGAAATGGCTATAAATTTATATCGCTATAATCTCAAGATCCCACTAAAATTAATTTCTTTCGGCCTTTCCTTTTAATTATGAAGAGTAATTGCAAACATTCGTTATACCGAAAAGTTCTTTCAAAATTTGAAAAAATTAAGTAATCTAAGTGGTAACTTGAAAATAAATGGTATCTTTTTCCCTAAATTAGGGAATTACCCTTTCAGTTTTAATTTAAGAATTTTCTGAAATGAAACTATAGTTTTCAATTTTTAAATTGAAAAAAATTTATTCAAGTCAAGAAAATGAATACAAGCACTCTTTTTGGATATGTATTGTGGAAGAAGTATCTATATTATGATAGATCTCACGATAAAAAATCTACTTTTTTCTTTTTTTGAAAATTTTATTATAATAATCCATAAATTGGACTATTAAAGCTTTGGAAAAGAAAGGCACGGAACAGGTAAAGCTGGAGAAAAATCGTCACGACTGCCACAACACACATAAAATTGTGAACGACAAGATAGGAACGAATTATTTTGATTAAAATCGAACCCTTCATCGTGCTCACTTTAAGAATCACAGCAGACCTTTTTTAGAATTTAACACCATGGCTTTCATTTTTGTATTTTTCTTTTCCTTTTTTAACTTCTTTGAGATTCACAAATAGCATTTTAAGGTTGCCATATAAGCTTGCAACAATATTGTCAATTACAAACAAAAAGGTTGTTGCAAGTTGGTCGATGAAAACTGTGTAAGCTTGCAATTGAAAAGAGCAAGAGAGAGAGAGAGCTGGACTGAGGTCCTCAGAGAAGTAGAGACGGACGTGTGGGGGCTGGGTTACAGACTGGCAAGCAATGAGATACCCGGGCTCACACCCGAAAGAATAGAAAAAATCGTCACAACGCTCTTCCCAATCCATCCGAGGGCAGATTACGGCACATTACCAGAAAACCACGAAAAGATCAAAATGTTCACCGTGGAAGAATTAAAAGTAGCGGCATCAGGAATGAAGGTGGGAAAGGCACCTGGACCGGACGGGGTTCCAACAGAAGTGATTAAAATCTTGGCAGACGAACGTCCCGAACTACTTCTAAGTGTTATGGACAACTGCCTTCTGAAAGGAGAATTCCCACAAAGGTGGAAAATTGCCAGTCTGGTGTTGTTGCGGAAAGGTGGCAAGCCTTTAGAGAACCCGACATCATACAGGCCAATTTGTCTTATCCACAACATAGGCAAATTACTAGAAAAATTGTTGCTAAATAGGCTAAACGAGGAACTCTAAAGAGCGGGCGGACTGGCCAAAGAGCAGTTTGGCTTCCGGAAAGTTTGGCTTTACTAGAATTAGAGACATAGCGGAGCATGCAAAGTCGGGAACTCACAGTACCCGGGAATATTGCATGTTGGTTGCCCTGGACGTGAGAAATGCTTTCAATACCGCAGGGTGGACTCACATAATGCGAGAGCTTGAGAGCAAAAAAATTTCAACCTATCTGCTCCACATGATGAGAAGCTATCTCGCGTCCAGGTAGATAAAAATTGAAGAAAAACTTCTGACCAAAGATCACGAGGTGACCAGCGGAGTACCACAGGGTTCAGTAATGCGACCGACCCGGTGGAACATTATGTATGACGGTGTATTTCGGCTGGAACTGCCGGAAAGAGTGTTCATAGTTGGCTTCGCGGACAACCTGACCATTATGGTAACGGCAAGAAATCAGCAAACGCTAATTATCAAAACGAACTCTGCTTAATGCGCATGCTCCGCTCTTGTCAGTACTGTGCTCTCGCGATTGCCGCGTACCAAGCTTTTGTAGTGCTTTTGTACATTCTGTGCTCTCTGTCGAACTACTACTTTGAAAGTGCATTTTACCGCTCTTTTCTGGTTTTGCTTTGTTTTTAGTAATCGAAAAGTTTTACCGTCTTATTTGTGTGAAATTATTTCATTTTATATAATAATTATAACAACCAATAGCTATTTTAATTGCTAACTGATTATTTTTTGTAGTATTTATCATTTTCAGTGTTTGTAGGTTATATTTTCATTCTAGGTTTTTGTGTGGTTCAGTTTTACTTTAAACCTGATAATATAAGTATAGTTATGGAGAGGTAATTATTAATAGATTTAATTATTATGTAGATAATAATTGTAAAGATAATTATTATTTTAGTGTTACTTTGCATGAAAACATTTTGCAATGCTTCTTCAAGAAATCGACACATGCGGAAAGTGCATTTACTTGAAGTCGAGAACCAAAAGACAAATCACATTCTTTGTCCACTTTGTTTGGATGATTATAAACATAGTTTTGCAACATATATTTTACTAATGCAGCACATTACAGATGTCCATAATATTATTATAAAACAAGAAAATTTAAGTTTTGAAAATCACGAAGCCTTTGAAAGTTGGAGAGCACTAGAAGAACGAAATGTTAATTATGCTAATGAGACATCAGTAAGCCGTACCGATAAAAAAATCATTTACTACAATTGTAATCGAAGTAATTCATGTGGTAGGTTTTCTCATAGGAAATGGTTTGATTAATAAAATATTGTTTCATTTAAGGGTATCGGAGTACTGCAACGAAGCGAATGGTGAAGAAAGGTGGTAGTATTAAGATCAATGGTGTTTGTCCATCTAGAATTATAGCTCATTTTAAAAATAATGGTAACTTGAATCTTTTTAAATTTGTTGTCAACTACATATTATAATTATTTCTAGGTCAAGTTGAAGTTAATTTTGTGGAAACCCATGTTGGGCATACTTCAAGTTTTAGAAGTCAACGTTTAACGAATGCACAGAGAGAAGAACTTGCTAATAAATTGAAAGCTGGAATACCGAAAAGAAGAATCATTCAAGATGCAAGAGAAATGAAGGAAGCAGAATTGAAAAGAATTAATTTTTTGAACAACAAAGATTTAACTAACTTAAGTGCCCAATTTAATATTGATAATAAATAGAAGAGATGATATGATAGCTGTATCGCTTAAAGTGGAAAAATGGAATTCTGGTGGCAAAGCCTATGCATTTTTGTACAAAAAAATTGGTAATTTTTATTGTATTATTTATATTCTCTGTTTTGCTTGGTTTTTGATTTGAATAATATGATTTTGTATTGGAAAAGGGGCATTGCTCATTGCATTATATTTATTTATCTGGTAAGGGTTTCAATGTTTTATGGTATGGTGTGGTGTGGGGGCTTAACGGTGTTGGTACCTATTAGTTATAATATTGGAACCCGTGGTGGTGGTATTTTAGCTCACACTTATCCAAAATTAGAAAAGAATGATTTCGCTTTAGGATTCATGAACAAGTCGATGGAAACAAAGCTTAAAAATTACAGCCGAATTATATGTATGGACGGGACTCATGGAACTAACAATAGAAAATTTGAATTGACAATAATGATGGTGAAAGATAATCAAGATATTGGTTTCCCTGTTGCCTTCTTTATATCCAACAGGTTAAATTTAATTGTTTTAAATGTTTTTATCTAATATATTGAATCACTAGGCACGATCAAGTTATACAAGAAGTTTTTTTGCAAGAATTTAAGACACGTATTGGTGAAGAAATAAAACCCGATTATTTGATGAGTGACGACGATCCAAAGTATCACAACGCATGGACAACAGTTATGGGTAACACTCCAAGAAGACTTTTATGTGCTTGGCACGTCAGAAAAAATTGGACAATTCAAGGTAAAAGAAAAATTAAAGCTGAAGAAATGAGACGACAAATGAATACAGATTTAGGGAAGATAATGACTGCATCCAATGAAGAAACTTTTTGGAAATTAAAAAATGAATATTTTAAAAATCTTGAAGATCAAAATGAAATAGTTTTCAGTAATTATTTACAAAGGTAACAGCTTTATTCGAATGGCACAATGGTGTTTGATTATTTATTTAACGTTTTAATATTTTCAGACAATATTTTCCCGATGAAGCGAGAATAAAAATGTGGGCATATTGTCATCGCTTGAATGCAGGAATTAATACAAATATGGCTCTCGAAAGTTTTAATAAATTTTTAAAGGTTAATTATTAGCTTGATTAATAAATTTTGATAAAATTACTAAGTTGAAACAATTCAATAAATTAAATTGATTTAATAATTTTTTATAGGATTCACTTGATAGAAACACACAATCGACTCTGGAGAAACTTTTGGATAAGATCGATGAGGCTGTAGAAAATAAAATGTGGACAACAATTAGTAATGTGGAACGCCCTTCTTCTAATAATTATAAAGACCGAGAGATTTCAAAAGCACACAAGAAAGCAGAAGCACGCAACTTAAATGAAGACATAGAAGAAATGGAATTTGGAAAATTTAAAGTAAAATCTTCTACAGGTGATAAGTATTATTTTGTTTTGTATGGTGATGTATGCAACTGTGAGAGTAAGTTATGCAGTGTGTGTTCTATTTGCATGCATAAATATATCTGTGAATGTATCGAATATACTGTGAAGAATATAATTTGTAAGCATGTTCATATGGTTTCTTTGTATGAAAGGAGAATGCTTGTGAAATCTGTTGCAGGTGAAGAAATTGATCAACAAAATATATGTATCAATGAAGTGTCTGAAGAAAAATTAAAATTAAATGATGCCGCTATGGATTTTATTTCAGAAAAAGTTGAAAAATTAAATAACGATGAAGATCATACAGAAAATGTGGACGCTGTTATGTATAAAGAAATTATGCGACAAAGATTTTCAAGCCTATTAGATAACATGCCTGATAATTTGGAAATTTTAAAAGAGGCTGCGAGCAAAGTATTTCCAACATTAAAGAGATATATGGAAGGTAATTCCAGTAAAAAAAGAAAGATGGACAAACAAACTTATTTTCCTAATCAGAATAAGCAGAGAAGACAACAATAGGTATCCTGTTTTACAATAAATTTATTTAAAGCAATCAATATTTTAAAAATAAGATGTAATTTAGCTCATTTATTTTGATTATTTATGTAAGTAGTGTTTTAGGATTTAACATTTTTAGACATTATTTAATGTCTTTTACAGGGCGAAGCTTAAATTCCGACTTCTAGCCTCCTCGTGGCAAGCTTTGGAAATGCATAAAAATATGTAGCTAATAGAAGCGGTATTCTCTTAAATAAAATATAATAATAAATTATTTTATTAATAAAACATTTTATTTACTGTAATATTTTAATGAATTGAAATAAATAAATATTTCTATTAAGTAAATTACTTAAATAAATAAGATATAACCTAAAACACTCATAAAAAATACATTAAACCTTAGATAATCATTTAGCAATATTTTTAATATCGTATATTAATAAACCTACAACGCAGAAAATGATAAATACAACAAATAAAGTAATCAGTTAGCAATTAACAGCTGTTAGTTGTTATAATTATTATTATATAAAACGAAAATATAAATAAAAGCAAAACCAGAAAAGAGCGGTAAAATGCACTTGCTAAGTCTTTTCAAACTAGTAGCTATGGGAGTAGTTCGAGAGAGGGCGACAAAAGCTAGCATAGTACACAGCAATCATGAGTGCAGTACGCACAGTGCATTTTATAGTACGAGCATGCGCATTAAGCAGAGTTCGTTGGGATAACTAGCGTTTGCTCAAGAAATCTTGAAGAACTTTATAAAAAATTGGAAGAGACGTTAAAAAAAATTAATAACTGGATAGAGAGCAGGGGATTAAGCCTGGTCCCAGAAAAAACCGAAGCCTTGCTGATAAGAGGAAGAAGAAAATGTGCGATCCGATCCATCACAGTAAACGGAACGGAAATAATGCCGAGCGACACAATTAAGATACTGGGTATTGTTTTCGACAAAGACTTAAGCTTTAAGGAACATATAGAAAAAACGACGGAAAAAGGGATGAAAACTCTATAATGCAAACTCTATAATGCTGTATACTGCGCCAGTCTGCAGAAAGGCCAACGCGGTGGCCAGCTACCGAAAGCACTACGAGAGGGTGCAAAGAATAATGGAGATAAGAGTATGCTCCTCGTATAGGACCACATCGACAGAGGCACTTTTGGTTGTCACAACCAGTCACAACTAGAGGAGTGGGGTTTTAGTCGGTAGAAATCCGACACTACCACCTCAGTACCTCGAGGTGGTGTCTTTCGAAGATTTCCCCACTCCCAACGCTCGCAAAAAAAAGTCGATTATCCAAACTATCCAAACTTTATCTAATCTAAAATTTATCCAAAACTTGTTCAAAATTTAGCTCAAATAACGGGTTCTAGGACATTTGGCTAAGAAACATTTTGCTCTCGGACATTTAGCTACCGGACAATTCACTCCCAAACATTTCGCTACTAGAACATTTTACTCCTAGAATATTTCGCTACCACTTCTCGTTTCTTACTAAATTTACATAACTTACCCACGTCTTCGCACGGAACTCTCTTTTATGCGCAGTTGTGCTAAACAAATAAATAAAAGTAACACTAAGAGGGCATCCATTAATTACGTGAGGTGAATTTGGCGATTTTTAGACCCCCCTTCCCCTCTTGGTAGGATGTCGTGAGATTTGGCTCGATCCCCTCCCCGTCCTCCTAATTTCACCTGAGATTTTTTTAAATGCGTATTTTTAGTGTAAATACGTTAATATGTGCTTGATTGAGTTGAATTTATTTAAAAAAACATAATTTGCTAAATTATTTTTATTTTGGACCAGTTAAGACAAAAAGATTTTTACGACGTGAGATTGGGCTTGAACCCCCCCCCCCCCTCTAAACGCCTCACGTAATTAAAAGTCTAACCTACATAACAGATCCATTTTTCTTCTACCAGCAATAATTTTGCGTGTGTATAAGTAACACTAACCTACATAATTAGATTAAAATCAACTTACGCAAAATCAAACGCTTTATTTGCAAAATAATCCAAATCGCAACGCGAAAAAATCTAAACCTGACCTAACCTAGACCTGAACCTAATCTAAACCGAACCCTGAACCTAAGCTGAACTTAACCTAGGTTGAACCTGAACCTAACTTAAACTTAACCTAAACCTGTACAGTGTATAAGTTCTAGGTAGGTTGGAGACCAAAGCCCTACTCGCACCTCCTCGTTGGTGGTACCTGGTAACTTGCGGAGAACTCTCTGATATCGAGTAACCAATCCAGGTGGAGGAGGGAAGTCTGCAAGGCCGACGCGAGAGACCTACATGTCCTGCAAAGGTCACGTAGGAATTCTCTTCTGAGAATACCCTGATCGAGCAGACGGAATGGGAACCGGCCAGTACCCCGAACAGTCGGGCCGAGCTCGCAACTCGCGTCCACTGCCGAGATTACCCTGCCCGAGTGTGAGGGATGGGAACCGGCTGGGGATGCTGCACAGTTCTTCTACAACACAAGATGCGGAAACGACGAAAAAGAAACAAGGAGACTGTGTCACGGACACTGCGGGAATACCCTGAACGGGCGGACAGAGTGGAAACGTGCCAGAGCCCCAAGAGACTTTGGAACGCAACTCGCGCCCCCACGGAGGCCTGCCATGCCCTATTCGAATGCTTCAGCTGGGAGCCGCTGGGGCCAAAGCACAACTAACTCTTCAACACCAGATGCGAAAAACGACAAATAAAGGAACATCACAAAAACGGCGACAGCAGGAACATCGAACAGAAGGTACCACCCGCACAACACGAAAGGAAAGGATTATCGTGATCGGTAAGTCGATTGTAGGGAAGAGGTTTCAGTCAGTGAAAGTCTGACACTATCATCGTAGATGGCGATGGTGTCTCGTAAGAGATTTCCTCGTCCCTTCTTAAGCTAAAACAAAAAAAAAAGGTTCTAGTTAGGTTAGGTTCATGTCAAGTTCAGGTTCAACCTAACCTAAACCTGGGTAAACCTTAGTATAATTTCCAATGGCAATTAACAACGGCGACAGCAAAGTTTCCTATAGACCAGAGGTGGCCAACAGGTCGATCGGGTTTCCGAGGAGGAAATCGCTGGGGAATTTTTGATGTACAAATGAAGGGAAATTTGAAGAAATCTAAGGAATCTTGATTCGTCCAAATAGTGATTTCATATTATTTTGACATTAACAGTATATAATTTCTGCTCGATTCGAACTGGTAAAACGTCTTACCAGAGAGCGTTAAAAGGTTCAATTAGAAAAATTTATAAAGAAAATGAAATTTATTTTTAATAACTTAGGGCCAATCCCACCAGACAAAAAAATCGAGTTTTAGACAAATCTTGTTAAATTATTTTTTTTGGTCTGGTAGGATTGGCCCTAAGACGATTAATGATTAGGTAATTGCAACTTCTGAAACTAAATTTTGTGTCTCCTAAAATTTTGCGCCACAAGTCTACTTCCTGGACTTTTGCGATAATACGGCACTATTCTTCGTAATAAGCTAAGAAAATATGTTTTTATTTTTTTGTCTATTTTTACCTATTCGAATATTATTTATATGCCAATAGTAAATATAATATTAATATTATGTTAAGAGTTTAATCGGTAGATCGCGAAAAAAATTTAAGAAACAGTCGATCACTGGTACTATATATTATATTGAAGTTGGCCACCCCTGCTATAGACCAGGGGTGGCCAACTTCATTGTATATACGATCGACTATGTTTCTTAAAATTTTTCGCGATCTACCTATTAAAATATTATATGGACATATCAGGGTTCCCACTAAATTTTTCAAATCAAATTCCCTGACTCTTCTAAGAATAAAACATTTCCCTGACATTTCGATAAATCGGAAAATAAAAATTAAAAAAAAATCTTAATTTTAATAAAATTCAATTGAAATAAATTTTTTTTTTCAATTTCAAAATAAAAAAAATTTAATTTTTAATTTTTGAATAAAAAAATTCAATTTTAAAATTGAAATTATTTTCATTATCATTATCGATTTTAAATACGAAAGTCAAACTTTGCCTTAGCGACATATATAAAACCAGGTGGCGTAGAGTTTTTTTCGAAAGTAAAACTGCCTAGGCAGGTAAAAAAATAACTAGAAATGTGACATTATTTTAATAAAATTGAGTAATTTTGGTATCTACCTTTTGCAAAAATTATTTTAAGTTTATTTACCATTTCAAATATAAAATTTTAGAGCGTAATTTAAAAATAAGTAGATGTAAACTTTGACTTTGATATTTAAATCCTTAAATATACCAACTTAAAATTTTATTTTTAACCAAATAATTAAAAATTTTGATCTTTTAACCTAAAAATTTTAATAAATGGCACAATTGAAGTTGACAGTTGCGAATTCAATTTAAAAATTACCAACATAAATTGAAAATAGTTGACAGATTAAATCAAAATATCACCTTACGTTTGTTTATTTTTATTTTTATTTCAATTTGATTAAATTAAAACTGGTTGACGGATTAAAATATTATCTACCTTTCGAATTATTTGCGCGCGATCGATCTGAATTTTTGCATATTCCTTCCTACCAATAATAATTTACGGGGGTGTGTACCAAGCAAGGGGGAGAATTTTTTGCTCAGTTTTTTGATATCTAGCGCCGTTCCCGAGTTATTGCTAATTTTAAAATTTATTTTTGAATTTTGTTCGTTTTGAGAAAAAATAATGTTTTATTTGGACGGAAAGGTAACTTTTCCTGCCACGCAAGTTTTCCATTCGCTCGGCTCGGCTCGTTCCACTCACCTCGCAAATAAAAAAACTCGCTACGCAGGAAAAGTTAATCTTTCCATCCTAATAAAACAATAATTTAGTTTCCCTAACTTGGCACTAAAAATGAGAAATTCCCAGACTTTTCTCTGACAAAATTAGGAAAATCTTAAATTCCCTTACTTTTCCAGATTTTCCAAACAAGTGGGAACTCTGCATATAAATCATACTTGAATTGTATTTATTAAGTTAAAAGTAGACAAAGCAACATTTTTTCTTAGCTTATTACGAAGAGGAAAGCACACATATTCTTGGATTTCTTTAGATTTACCCGGATTTTCTAAAATTTCTCCTGGTTTCCTAAAATTTGCTTGGATAAAATTTCTTTTGCATTGTTTCATGATTTCCTTTCAAAAAAATTAAAAAGCAAGATTATCTGTAATTAATTTCTAAGATTTCCTTAAATTTCCGTAAATTTTGTCAGATTTCTCTTCACTTGTACAACAAATCTCCCCAGCGGTTTCCTAGTCGGTTTATTTTAAATCACGACTTAGAGTTGGCAGCTATGATCGACTAAAAATTGCTTCGCGATCGACCGGTCGATCGCGATCGACCTGTTGGCCACCCCTGCTATCAGTGACGTATTTTAAAATTTGGCGCCCTGGGCCCAAAAGTTTTGCCGCCTCTTAAATGAATTAAAAATAACAAAAATTAAGTTTTATTTGTTCTCTCGGTGTAAGTATAACGTTTATAAAATGCGCCCCAAGCTAAGCGCGAGGGACACGGCTTGCGCCGCCCCTCGAAGCCTTCCGCCCCGGGCCATGGCCCTTGGGTAAATACGCCACTGCCTGCTATAGACCACTAACTCGCTGGTACCAACTAAGATTTCTCATTTTCCTTCTTCTTTTTCCATATGCCATGCTCGGTCCCCCGAACGTCCGTCGGCGATCATTCCGACTATTAAGCCGAGATGACGTACCAGGAAATTTTTATTTATTGGGTGGTTTTCCGTTTCTTTCCCAACAAACCCAAACATCGCAAATAGGCTTTAGCACGTCTATTTTTATGCTTTACACCAGTTTTCCCGCAAAGTTCAAATTCCAGGATTCTGGGATAAAATTTGACATTTCCAGGATCGGGGGGGGGGGGCGGAGTGAGCAATGGAATGTATTGAATTTTTTTCTTACTTTTGTTAAATTTTTTCTAAAATGTCTAAAAAAATTTTTATTATTTTTTTTTTAAATCTAAAAAACAAAAAAAACTATAGTGTTATAACGTAATGCCTTTTATTTTTTTTATTTTTCTTTATCATACTGAATAAATTTGCAATTATTCCGAAAGATTTAAAAAATTTAAATTGACGGAATTTCCCGGAATTACGGGAAGTATTTTTATCCACTAAGATCCCGTTTGAGAAATTCTAAAAGCCCATTTTAGATTACTACAATAAAAAAATTCCAATGACGTTTTACATCATATAAGTAGCATAAGTAAATGAAGCTATTTCCGAAATACCAGAAATAAAAAAAATAAAAATTAAAGAAAAAAAAATTGTTGTTATAGAAGCAAAATGATCGTTGTTTTTCTGGTAATTCCTGGATAAAAGATTGTTTTATAACCTACACTCAAAATTTGAAGCCGATCGATCCATTGGTTTTCAAGATATCGTGGATACCAGCCACAAAAATGCTGTTTCGAGAAAATCTAGTTTACAAAAGACATTTTTGTCGTATTACTTTCCCCATACATACGTATGCAGGATTCTCACTAAATTTCTAGATTTTCCCTGACAAAGAATAAAAATATTCCCTCTTCGTTTCCATAAATCTGAAGAAAAAAAGGTAAAAAAAAATCTTAATTTTGAAATTAAGTTAAAATCAATAATTTTTTTTAACTTTAAAATTAAAATTTAATTTTTAATTAAAAGAAATTTAATTATAAAGTTTAAAAACAAAACTTTAAATTAAATTGTTTTCCCTAACTTGGCACTAAAAATGAGAAACTCCCACACTTTTTCCTGACAAAATTAGGGACTCGTTTCCAGACGAGTAGCCTGGTATGTACGAGTATAAGGGAAAGTATTGTAATCCATTCAAAAATTGAAATTTTGGTATTAAAATGTTTCTTATCGTGTCTTGATAAAGTTTTTGATGAATTTTAGTTGTATGTTCGGCTGTCTGTTAGTGTGTAGTTAGGATATGAAAAGAAATAGTATCAATCGTACAGGTTAAACCACGCAACCAAATATCTTGAAATTCGGCATAAATGTGCATCATAGTTAAACTTTGAGGCCAGCTAAATTTGTTGGAAATTGCGGAAATGATAAAGAAAATAAAAAAAGTTCAAGTGTCAATTACTTTTGGACGACCAGTTACGCTATGGTTACATAGCCAATTTTTTTTGCTAATATACTATACCCACCTCGTGTGTTCTTCTTCGTACAAATCAGTTTGAGCCATTTTCTCTTTCGTTGTTCTAGCTTTTCGAACGCCAAGTTTTACGCCACATTCAGATGTTTGGGCGCGAGTAGAGTACAACATTTTTTTGTTATTTTAACTTGTCAACACCTTTCGAACAACACTCTCTCTCTCGATGATGAAATTTCAGAATCTTGGCCGCTTTTTAGTGACCAATGCCCCCACTTTACATAGGTTAATGGCTTATAACTCTGTATAAATTGGTGTTCTTAAAACACTGAATAATAGAATGAAGTAACAAAAAAAAATCAATTTTTTGTATTGATAAAAAAAGCGACTTGTTGCACAAATAGTTACTATTTTAATTTCGATTTAGTCTCCCCGTGTTGCGGAAAAGTTTATGAACGCCCATGACTGCAACTCCTAATGAACATTAAAAATTTCCGTTTCCAAACTTTGCTATCATTCAACACCAATTACATCAGTTTTGGTCACACTCCAAACGCGTAAATACCTACGAAATAATTTAATGGGATGAATTTGTGACAATAACAAAAGCAAACCAACATTCATCACCTCAATATAATTACGCTCTTCAAATTCGACATCTAAATGAACCACTTAAAATTACTTCATGAGTTTGCAAATTTATAAGAAAAAATTTTGCCAAGTAATTCTCTTCCACATCTGTCGTAGCATCAGGGATTCCTCACAATTTTCTAGTCCCACGTAAAGCCAGTGCCACAATTTAATTAAATGAATGAGGTAATCACTTTGAATTTTGCTCGAAGACTTCATGCAGACTCATATTTTCCCGTTCCACAGACTTCAATTAGTGATAACCCCCTTGAAGTAATTACAGGTGGAAGTCGCTATTAATTAAAGCAGTTGTGACCATGACCATTGAAAAGATTTGCTAGAAACGGTTTACAATCCGTCAGATTGAATCAACGACGGAAGAGTCGCAGTCGAGCGAAAACCGTCACCAGCTTGCCAATTCCAGTTGGCATGGTCGAACTTTGGGACTGCATCTCCGAAAGGTTGGAAGCTGATCTATACTGGAGAATTATGAGCCAAGTCAAAGCAACTTGGAGGACCGATTTTCAGAAGAAGCCCATAAACAAAAACTGGAAGGTTGTTGACCCTTTACAACCTGAAGGTTGACCCATTTTTTACCGAGATTCGTAACACATTTTTGGACATTAAGAGTTGTGAATTTTTGATTGAATGAAAAAACTTAACAGGGAGTGAATCGAGCAGTAATTTTGCATCGTTAGCGAATTATGGCACGAAATGTAAACAGGTGCACAGCAGTACACGACTCCCTCGTTACGGTACCATCACGGAGGTAAGCATGCACAAAAAAATTATTGGACCAATTCATCGACGTCCGTTCGCGTCTTTTCGTTGGCCATTTTTACCTGAGTACCGTGCTGCCCGACTGCAATTTCACGTTACGTCACAGAAACATTCGAAATTTGATTTGTGCGCACAAACAAATAACTTTCAAAGCAAAAACAGTTGCAACAAAACTTACCCAAGTGCTCTCAAAAACAGGTAATCAACCAATTCATGGTATCTCAAAAAGAAAAACTAGAAAAGAACTTCACGTTAAAAAATCTAGCTCGGGCACCGACGAGACTTTTCCGGAACACTTTATCACATAAAAGTAAAGGACCACTTCGAAATAAGCTCACACCTGACACGAAATTTTTAAAAAATCGCACGACTTCTACGAAAATTTCTAAAAACACCTAAATTATGACAATTCTAAATGTATTAGCCTCGCCATGTTGTTTTATTTCGAAAAAAACTCGTGCTGCCATCTCTTAATAGCTGTCTGCATATTAAAGTTTCGGTCTGATTTGAAAAGGTTGAAAAAAATAAATTAAATTTATTTGATATTTACAACTAAACTTCACAAAAAAATTATAAAAAGAATTTTCTTCTACTAGTTTCCATCGAATGGCGCCTACCATCCATAATCCATTCGTACTGTCCAAACTTGGTGTCAAAAGTACCCCTCGATACCGATTTCAATTTCAGCGTAAACCTAGGCCCCAATTCCTTCAATTTTACTCTGGTGCATTCGGAAGCAAATTCGTACTTGTAATGTCGGAAAAATATAAAGTCCCACTTGTTTTGAAAACTTACGGTTCTTCTGCCAGTAAATTCTGGTTTTTGGTTAAACAGAGCCCCCAACATGCGCGCCACTCTCTGGCCAAGTTGTGTTGTGAAATTGTGTAAAATAACTTCGGGTTTGTGTTCCGTAATCGCCTTGTGAGACAAACCCAATTCTTTAGTCGTTTTCACGTTGCTGATTCTGAAGTGAGCAGTGGGACCTTCGGGTAAGTGAATAACCAACAACCCATCGGGCTCGTTCATGTTCTCGTTTATAATTAACAAATCGGTGTACTTATTTGCAATCGAACTTTTTACCAACTTTTTTACTCCTTCCCGGTTTCTGTATAAAATTGAAGAATTTGGTATCATCCTCGTTAACTCCCTCCCAAAAGTCCTACTTTTCCGACTCGGATTAACAGAATAAGAAATCAAAATTTTAGGTTCACTCAAACCTTTAAAGTAGTCGCTATATTCGTCCTGTTCTAAATCGGCACGCAAGGCGGCATTTTTATCCGAATTCAAATCGCCCACAGCAGTTTCGTCCTTCTCGCGCAAACTGTCAATCGTATGAGGCACATTTTTAACTCCTTCCTTCTTGCGAACCTCCCTTGCTTTCCTTTGCAACTAAAAAATAACAAATTACAATGCTGATACAAATTGTTAACCTCACAATGTTACCTTCTTTTTTTCGCGTTTTACTTTCTGGTATTCTTCAATTCGTCTTTGCTTATTTTTGATGTGTTTGGAGTGACTAGGTAGACTTACGGTACCACTCACGGATGGTTTCGTTTCTACCTTAATTTCTTCAACTTCGATATCATCCATCATCGCAACGTGCTTCAAACAAACTGTCTTAAAGTTGGGTTAGGTTGTCACTGTGTCATTTGTTCTATGGTTGATTTGAACTATTACCAACCTTTAGTTAATTTGAACTATTTCACATTTTAAATTTATTTATTTCAGCAAAAATCACACTTTGGTATTCAATCAAATTTCGAAATTTTACGATAATTTTTTTAGCAAATCCATCGCCAAAAGATAGTTCCGTGAAAAGACATACAGTGCTCACAAAAATAAATGTACAGTCCTATGTTAGCAATGTAAATTGTACCTTTTGAGGACATGTTTTCTCATATAAAAATCGCTTTTTTATTTTTAAAGTTTTATTTTTATTTTTTTTTATTTCGTCGTAAACATTTTTCTATTTCGTCACACCGTTTTTGAGATACAGCGACTTACACTGGAGTACACTTCGATTGTTTGATATTTTTTTCCTGTACCTCAATTAGGGTTTTAATAATTTCGAAAATATAACTTTTTCAAGTTTTAATTTCGTTTAAAAATATTGCAAACAAAATGCTTCGCTGGTACAAAACATCCTAAAAATTAATACAAAGTCTGTTTTGGGAGATTGGAGTCATATTGCCTTCCCAGTATCCCAGTCCAGCCGCCACTGAATTTCACTTCGGGTATTGTCGTAATTTTCCGCCATTTAAAATAACAAACATAATTTTTAGTTAACATAACCTCAAAATTTGAATATTCTGTTTACGTTTTAAAGTTTTAGCAATGAATTTGGAACTACTCGGTGAGTTTTGTATATCATACGCATTTGTTGGGGAAACAGTATTATTTGAAAATTTTCTAGAGTCGTTTGGACAAAATTATCCTGAAGAATTCGATGGTGCTTTGGATAGCGTATCGATAGCGGTTACTTGCGCTTTCAACAAGAGGGGAACTTTATTAGCCGTTGGCTGCAACGATGGTCGTATCGTCATATGGGACTTCCTAACACGCGGAATAGCCAAAATAATAACCGCCCACGCTCATCCTGTTTGCAGTCTCAGTTGGTCTCGAGATGGCCGTAAACTTACTTCTGCTTCTACCGACAACATAGTGTGCATCTGGGATGTTTTATCTGGCGAATGCGATCAAAAGTTTAATTTTCCTTGTCCAGTTTTGAGGGTGCAATTCCAACCCAGAAACTTGGACAAGTTACTTATTTGTCCAATGAAACATGCAGCTGTTTTAGTAGATATTAATGGTTCACATCAGGTTGTACCTATTGACGATGATGTAAGATAGTTAAAACCTCTTGAAATTGTATTCTAATTTGTCTTTTTCTTCTAGGGAGACTTAAATATTGTAGCAGCATTTGATAGAAGAGGTGATCACATTTTTACGGGCAATGCTAAAGGAAAAGTTTTGGTTTTAAACTCGGATACCCTTAAAATTAGAGCTAGCTTTCGCATCACGATGGGAAGTTCAAGTGCCACAGCAATTAAAAGTATTGAATTTGCAAGAAGAGGAAAGTAAGTGATTTTAAAATTACCAAAGTTGAAAGAATTTTTTTATTTTACTGTATATTTCAGTTGTTTCTTAGTTAATACGGCTGATCGTGTAATTCGAGTGTACGACAGTCAAGAAGTTTTAACATGCGGTATAGATGGTGAACCGGAACCACTTCAGAAGTTACAGGATCTTGTCAACAAGTAAGTCGAAAGATTTTTATTATGTCATGAATAAGGTTGAATGGAATTTACTACAATTTTTAATGTAAAAGGAGAATTCTTCTTTCATTCGGTTTTCCCTACTATTTTTGTTGCGGTTTTAAAAATTTGTAATTTTTGACAGGGGAGTCTCAATGCAAATTTTCTGTTTCCTAAGATTTCTTGGGATTTCTTAAAATATCCTAACACCGGTTTCCCACTTATCTGCAATAGCTGGAAAAGTTGGGGAATTTATTTTGAATAATGAGTGGAATCAAGGGCTAAATATCTCAAAATCATTTTTTGAGATTAAGATATCTTAGAATTTTCTGAAATTTTTTGGATTTGTAAAGATTTGTAAAATCTCGTTCGATTTTCTTGTATATTTCTTTTTTCTAGATTTCTTAAAATATCTTAGAATTTTCTGTTTCCTTAAATTTTCCTATTCCTCAAGATTTTCTGGAATTTCCCCGAATATCTACAGATTTCTCTTCATTAGTTTTCGAAAAAACGGCATTGGAAAATCGAAATTTTCCATAATGTTTAACATGGGAGTTCGTAGAAATTGCAAGTCACAGGTTCTCTGTGCTTTGATATAGTCTAGTGACAGCCGCCACATGCGTGTCATACCACACCGAGTGCGGGCTTCCCTGGAAAGGTGGATTGATTTGATGGATATTTTTAGCAAGTTAAGCGCCAGCCAAAACGGCCCGAAGCGAGCGTAGCGAAGCAATCCACCGCAAAATGAATTAATTAAATTAGATTACTTTGACTCCTCCCACTAATTTATGCATGCTAGTTTAAATGTAACATTTTCGATCTTAAAATGCTATTTTTCCGAAAACTAATGGATAATCGAACAAACATTTTTTTAATATGCTTGAAAGATTGTCCTCTTTTCAATGGTATATAGGAAAAAAGGTGAAATCTGTCGAGTCAATTTCTTGACTGTTTCCACATTTTCTATAGATAAAAGTGTTTTATTATAAATTAAATTTTAAATTAAAAAAAAGTTTAAAATTAAATTCTTGCGCCGAACTGCCCTTGCACCAAAAGGTGCTAGACCGACCTACATTAACAATTTCCCGTTATTTAAAAACTAGAAGGTCATGCAGCCTATCGGCCACCCTGACCTCCACGAGCGTATGAACAGTGTGTAACTCAATTGATATGTAACTCGATTACTCAGGTTGTACTGTCCTTTTAGTCTTCCAATTATACCAAAATCAAAGAGGAAACGAAGAAAATCTGGGGAAATTTGAAGAAATACCGGGAGATCTTATATAGCAGGGGTGGCCAACAGGTCGATCGCCAAGCAAATTTTAGTCGATCATAGCCACCGATACTAGTCGTGATTCATTAAAAGCCGATGAAGAAACCGCTGGTGAAATTTAATGTACAAGTGAAGGAAAATTTTAGAAAATCTAAGGAAATCTAGGAAATCTAAGGAAATTCAAGGATATATTATAATAATGTTGCCTTTTCAACTTTTTCGAAAGGAAATCATGAGACAATCCAAAAGGAAACACAAGGAAATTTTAGAAAATTTGATGTGCATATTATAAGTGAAGGGAAATTTGAGAAAATCTAAGAAAATCTTAGGCAATCTAGGAAATCCAAGGATATCTTAAGAAATTACAGATAATCTTGCATTTTCAACTTGTTCGAAAGGAAATCATGAAACAATCCAAAAGAAAACCCAAGGAAATCTGGGGAAATCTAGAGAAATCCAAGAAAATGTCCTAAAAGGAAATCTGGTATACAAAAATTGGGTCTGTGGTTTCCTTCTCGTTTCTCGTAATAAACTAAGAAACTATGTGTTTTTCTTTTTTTTGTCCACTTTTACGTTAATAAATACTGTTTGAGTATTATTTATGTCAATGGTCAATATAATATTAATATTATATTATATTGTGTTAAGATTTTAATTTAATAATTTTAAGTCAATCGTATATATAATGAAGTTCGCCACCTCTGTCATATAGGAATACCATAATAGATGAGCTTTTTTGAAGGAAAATTTTAAGAAAATCCAGAAGGAAATTCGAAGAGATTTTTCAAAAAAATCTAGTGTACAATTCAATCGATAAAATTTAGGTTAAAAATCTTAAAATTTGATTAACGCAAATGAAATAATAATTAAAGCCAGCTTAAGGGGCTATACCACTTTGGTGATTTGGGTGATTTTCGGGAATTTTTTGGATGAAAAGTACTCAATTAAATGTTTCTGAAAATTAAGAATATATTTGGCTATATTTGACTTACATTACATAATTTTTTCATAGAAAAATATTGAGATGCAAGTGACTTCTGCGCTGGCTTCGGAGGCGCCAAAAAAATGTTTCTGCACTGATGAAAAAGAATTAAATTTCGTTAAACTGGAAGGTATTTCCTGTACAATGACGTAGGATTTTCAAAAAATATCAAAATCTAACAAGATGGCGTAGTTATGAAAAATAGTCTGTTTCTTGCCTATGAAATGGTCCTTTTTTCAATGCCAAATCGTGAATTTTCATCCAATCAAAAATATCCTACGTCATTGTAGAGTAAATATATTCAAGAGTACTCGGTTCAAATTTCAAGTCAATCGGATAATAAATTGCTAATAAATTTTAAAAAATATAATTTTTATATTTTATAAAATAAATCTTAAAATCCATAAAAAGTGAAAATACAGATTTAATCTTAACAGCAAGAGCATGAGCATTTCAATTCCATAAACTAATTCACTAAAACTTGCTTTCTGAGGTCGGTAATCGCAAAGATCAACCGTCCCGAAGGTCAATTGCCACGAGACCAATAGCCCCGAAAGCCAGTTGTCGGAGGCAACCGTCCGGACACCCTACGGAACTAGCGTATACTATAACTAAAGTAATGTTGGTGTTGTAAAGGCATCCGAGATCCGCCTCCAGGCAGATGCAGCATTTTATACCTGCGAGCAGTTGCTCTTTAGAAGACTGCCATTCCGGGAATATTAGAGATACGGCACTGAAATTTTTACAGGATATTCTTTAAAGTGCAAACTGCCGAAAAAGGCAAAATAAAAAAAAATAGTTTTTTTGAAAGTGTCACGTTGGTAAAGCCCCTTAAATTAATTTCCTTCTATCTAGTATAAGTAAGATCTTCGACCACATGGGTTACAATGATTCAAAGAGAAAAAATTTTAATTAAATACTCTTTATTACTTTCCTCGAGAAAAATACAAAATATGAAATGACATTTAGCTTTACAATTAAACACAGAATATAATTTAAAATTTAATTTTAAGCAGGGAGGCGTTTAACTGTTGTGCTGAGGTGGCTGTATGTATTGGGCATATTCAAAGCACAAAGGCCAAAGACCCGCATTTATCAAACGCAAAATATGTTCCAACTTCAACGTCTTGTGATACTTGATCCTCACCAAATGATCATCTATGAATACTTGCTTAATCATCAAATAATTTCCAAGTGGTACTTTGCAACCTCCATGTTTGCGAAAAATAGCCGGAATCTTCATTTCAAATGTTTCACCACTCTCCAACTCAAAAACCACATGTTTGCTCATATTCATTGCTTGAATAACTTTAACTACCACTTTCACCTCTTGCCTTACATTGCTCATGTTTTAAACTTTTAAGAACCTTTCGAACTTAATCTTTAATCTGAAAAACTTTTAAAAATTTTGAACAAATTTAAAGAATTAATTTGAAAATTACCTGATTTTTACAAATGAATTACACTTTAAAATACGCTAACGTAAAACTTAAAATCACAAACAGAAAAATGTGCATTCCACTTTAGTTATCTCTGTAGGTACTAAGTAATCTAAACATTTTTGTAAATGTAAAATTGTTTATTTAAAAAGAATTTTATTTTAATTTTTCCAAGTTATAAAAGTTGCAATTTCAATTTTGCCTGCTTTAATTCCTGAAATTTTTCCAATCAGTACTACTTTTAGAAATATATAAATATAAATCGGGGGAAACCCACAAAATCCGTATAGGGTGACTCATTCAATTACTTTTATATCAAAGAATTAGATATTAACTGATGTAAAAGTTACTAGCGTGAAATTGACCTTATCCATAATCTGTCTACCATTGACGCGCATGAATGGATTAACGAGAGATATTTTAATAAAATAATCTCTTATTGAACCTAAGAGTTCCACAAAACTTTAAGTGAAAAATATCTCTGAAAGCCAAAGATGATGGTAGCGGAAATCTCGTTAATTTATTCAAACATATCAGTGGTAGACAGATAACGGATAAGATCCAAATGACAACTTCGGTAGAAGTAGTTTCGGTAAATTAAGCAGTTTAAATTTTCGATAAACAGAAAACAATTTTTTTACAGGACAATGTGGAAGAAATGCTGCTTTTCTGGTGACGGAGAATACATTTGTGCCGGTTCTGCAAGACAACACGCCTTATACATTTGGGAAAAATCCATAGGAAATTTGGTGAAGATTCTTCATGGTACCAAAGGAGAATTGCTATTGGACGTGGCCTGGCATCCAGTTAGACCAATTATTGCCAGTATTTCTTCAGGTTTGTAAAATAAATTGCTCTGCTCTAAATTTTCTTTAATCTAATCTGTTCTTCAGGTGTTGTGAGTGTGTGGGCCCAAAATCAAGTAGAAAATTGGTCCGCTTTCGCACCAGATTTCAAAGAATTAGATGAAAATGTGGAATATGAAGAGAGAGAAAGTGAATTTGACCTTACCGATGAAGATAAATCGGTTGCTAGTGGTGGTGATGCAAAAGAGGACTTGGACCTAGAGGTGAAACTTGTAATCTTTCTCGTTATTTTTTTAGATTATAATCAAATCTTTGTTTAGGTGGATGTGAGTACAGTTGAACCGGTTGCAGCATTTTGCAGTTCTGATGAAGAACAAGAAAATCCTGATGTTTTGCAATTCTTACCGATTGCGCCCGAGATTGAAGAACCAGAAGAAACTTGGACTAACGAGGCGCCTGTACAACCTCCTCCAGTGGGTAACAGTCCTCCACCTACCAAAAAGAGCAAATCCTACAATATTCCGATAGAAGTTACCAGCACTGATGGTAGGACTCCAATTTTAATGCAAATAGAACACTTGAATCATCAATTATTTTTTAGAAATTCATCCCTTATTGAACAGCAAAGGAAAGGATAAACAAACAGTCGGTGGAGGTAAAAAAGGTGCCGGACGGCCTCGAAAATAGCCACAATTGTACTAGGGGTTAATTATAAGTTTATTAGTTTACGTTTCAATTTAAATATAAATCTATACTATAAAAGTCCAAGTATATTTCCTTGTTTACCTGTAGCACTGATATTTCGCAAATTGAATGCTCCAGTGAACTGCTAGCATCCTGTTACATAGTGATGGAATCATTTTAATGGAAATTTAGAAAAATCACAAGAATCTGATGTCCGAAGATATTCTCCGATGTCTATAATCGGAAACCTACGAATGAAATAATAATTATTATTAAAATAATTTTGGAATTCTTAGTCCCAATTAAGCTTCTCCACATTGCATTATTGAACTGATACAGAAATACTGGCGCTAAGTAGCAGTTTACCACTCAAAAGGGAGGTAACAGACAGGAGAGTAACTACCAAGGGCTAGCCCGCTTTCTCACAATTTATCAAAAACAAAACCCGGTAAATTTTGAAAAATATACTTAAAATTTGGTGGTTCGCAGAGAAATTTTGAATTTTTTTGGAATTCAAAAAATATAAAAATTTTATATTTTTCAAAAAAAATTTTTATTTCTTTGAAATTCAATTTCTCTCCTGATCAAAATTTTTGCAGACCAGTAGGTTGGCGATCGCTGTTCTAGACAGATTGACAAATCAGTATTTAAGAAATTTTGTTTTTGAATGGCCCGCCATTAAATTTAACGAAGAATACGGATCGAGTCCTCTGTGGTGGTTTAAATCAACAAATCATGTGTCTAATAAATATCGGTATAGATGTCGACTGTTTATGTCATTCGGGAACTACCAAAAATGTGGTGTATTGCATTTTATCAATAGTGTCCAATACAAATTCGGCAGTTTAAGATTTTTGTGTGTACACACGAAAATACCAAAAAGAAACAGTGTGTGTGTTTACTAGTTAGTTGACAAAAGTTTAAATTAAGTGTGAAGAATCATAAATAATGGGAAACGTACACGCTTCAGCCAGTGCACCATCCTCCTCTCCACCAATATGTACCCCACCTCCCGAGATCAAGAAATGTCAAGAAGTAGTAGAAAATCCTGGACCGCTGGAAGACTTACATACAAAATGTAAAAGTAAGTATTTTTTTCTAACCCTACTTTTTGATGCTAATGCTGGTCTATTTTAAGACGTTTTTCCGGCATGTTTCGAAGGAGCACGTGTAATGCTGAATCGTGGTTTAAGTAACCACTTTCAGATTACACACACAATTAATATGAGTACGGTGACGCCTAGCGGGTACAGATTTGGAGCTACTTATGTCGGAACAAAACAAACCGCACCGAATGAAGCTTACCCGATCATGTTGGGTGACATCGATCCGTCTGGAAATATGAACGCCACAATTATTCATCAAGTTACGCCAAATTTGCAAGCGAAGTTTGGAGCTCAGGTATATATCTGCTACTTTTACGTGGAGTTTTGTTTTAATATTTGATGGGTTTAGGTACAAAATTCGAAATTCACGGTGGGACAGTTTGGTATGAACTACAAGGGGTCAGACTATACTGCAAGTATGACTGTTGCAAATCCCGATTTGATATCGGGTTCTGGAGTAATTGTAATGCATTACCTGCAGCGTGTAACGGATCACCTCGCGTTGGGTTCTGAACTTGCTTATCAGAGAGGAGCTGGCGTTCCGGGAGGAGAAGCGGCGTTGTTAAGTGGCGCAGCCAAATATGCGACTGAAAATGTGACCCTTACTGGAACTCTCGGTGTTTCGGGTGTTCATCTGTGTTACTACCAGAAGGCTAGTAAGCAATTACAAATTGGAGTGGAGTTGGAAGCTAACAATAGGATGCAGGAGGCTGTTGCCTCTATAGGTTACCAAATTGACATTCCCAAGGGTGACTTGGTGTTTAAAGGCCATGTTGACTCGAATTGGTCAGTAGGTGCTGTTTTAGAAAAAAAAATGAGTCCGTTGCCATTTAATTTAGCTGTTAGTGGTTTAATGAATCACAAAAAGAATCAATTCCGAGTCGGAGTGGGCCTCATCATCGGTGCTTAGACAATGCAAACTAAAAATACATGTCTTTTATATACAATTTTTTTAGAAATTGTAATTGCACCTGTGTCTATTGATGAACTGTAGTATGTGTAAATACTGTGTTTGGAATAGTTTGTTAAAATAATTAAATTAATAGAAGATTTTTTTACTGTTTTCGTTTTACTTCAACTCAACGCTAGTTATCTCCCAGATACAAAAAGTTGTGGTAAAAAATTTAAAATTTGATGTGTTGCTTGATTAATTTATTTAATATATTTGTTCTTGGAGATATCTCGATGTGAAGAAATTGGGCGTAAGTCATGTTATACTATTCTAAATGATTGGTTTGGAATGGACAATAGGGGTTTTAAGATTCCAGGCCGTATATAGCAAATAATTATGCTCATCTAAAAATAGCTGAACAAATTGATTGTTTTCAAACTTTGTACTTAGGTTTACACTTAAAAATAATTATAGTCAGTGGCGCATCGTCATTAGAAGGATACAGCATATTTTTTCTAATATAAATTTTTGTAATTGAACAGAAAGGGATATTAAAAATGGGTCCAGTTAATTTGGACGCGAACTTTCTGGACCCACGTACTCATTAAAACCATCCCTGAAGCCGCCAAGTTTATGATATGATGTTAACTGTTGCATTCCTAAAAGGAAACTGTTTCTGCTTCACCCATTAAAACGTTTACCTGTTATTTAATGCCAATAATTTTTTTTTAATTTCCCATAAATGGGAAAAAACTTACTGCGTTTAAACACGGTAGGATTCGGCTAAAATTGGTGCAAGTAACTTCTTCCCTGGCCTCCGTAGCGCTACGCCACTGCTAAGAGCACCTCATATTTTTTCATATTTACTGCTGCGGTTTTATCGAGGGTAAGAATTTTTATCTTATCTGATCTCATGATAGTGAACATGTTTGCATTATCAACAGGGCCGCGTTAAGGCATGTGAGTACCCGAGGCATATATTTTTTGCCGGCCCCTTATAATAAAAAATTGAAATTATTCTTACAACATATATTTATTAGAAAAAAAAATGTTAACTCTGAGAGTTAAGTTAATTTTTATTTATGTTACATTTTTTACTAGAATTTATTTGAATTTTTGCCGTCCCTGAAAGACTGCCGCCCTAGGCAGCTACCTTGCTTGCCTAATGGATAAATCGGCCCTGAAACCAAAATCTACCCCACTGCATATCGAACCGAAATTCTCAAAAAGTGATTAAAAATATGAAACTTTCAAAGCTTTCAAAATATCACTTGCCGGAGTTAATTTTTTGAAAAATTATATTAAAACATCGTTTTTCTGAATGGGGGTGAGTTTTAAGGGTGAAACAAAAAATGTATTCAAAGATTTAAAGCTTCAGGGATATGTACTTGAATTTCAGTAAGAATGCAGTGAAAAAAATTGTAAAATTCATTATTTTTTGTTAAATTGTTAATCTTAAAAGGTTGTCAATTAAGGGGGTATTCTAGTCTAGAGCTATGAATTTTCGGGCGGTTCTTGAAGCTCTGTACAAACGAAACAAAATATATTTTCACTATCCATTTTTTTATCATTTGTTTATTGATATTTTAAGATTACATAAAAAATTAACCGAAAAAAAACCCTCAAAATTCCCAATGTTATGGGCTAGCAAAGTGGGAAGCCCAAAAAAAACTGGCGTGCGCGATATCTCGAGTTCCAATGAACCGATTTATTTGAAATTTGTTGTGAATGTTCTTTATACATTCCGCTATTGCATGAACCACGCTCAATTCAAAAAATTTTAATTTAACTATTTTTAAAAAATTCGAAATTGTTAATTTAAGCATAGGTACCAAAAACAAATTTTTTTCAAACTGCCGTCATTGGTGAAACCATTTTTGTTTTATTTTTTCGAGGTTCATGCTATAGCGGCATCTATAAAGAACATTTACACCAAATTTCAAATAAATCGGTTCATTAGAACTTAAGATATCGTGCACGCCAGCATACCCTTTTTTTTTGATTAATTTTTTATGTAATTATTAAAAAATAGATAGTAAAAATATTTTTTGTTTCGGTTGTACAGAGCTTCAAAAACCGCCCGAAATTCATGCCTCTAGACTAGAATACCTCCTTAAATTTTCAATTCACCCTCTGAAACCCAACCTCTTTCAAGATTTAATTTTTTTAACTGTTTTTACCATATCCACCAAGTTTGAAATATTTTAGTAAACTATTTCATTCAGTGGCGTATTTAGAGGGGGCAATTGCCCCTCCCCAAGGATGACTCGGATTGTACCCATAAATCCCCCCCCCCCTGATAAAAATACTGTTTACCACGAAGTTTTAAAATTTAAATAACTTTAAATCATTTTTATTTAATTACTAGCTGGAAAGCCCGTCCGCGGACGGGCAGATAGACGGTAGATCTCTTTTTTGGCGGTGTAATATTTAAACATTTAATTTCGTACTGGGTGATTCCCGTTTTTCTATATTTTCAAAGTAACGCAAAAAGTTGCTGCTAAACTTGATGTGCCGTGTGGCAATTAAAAATTTTTTTTTTTAGAAATTAAAAATAAGTTTCTCAAATTCTAATTTTCTTTAGCCGAACGTGTTAATTTTCCTCACTTTTGCTCAAAAACAAAAAATTTAATATTCTCTAGCTAAAGGTTTAAATTTCCCTAATTTTTGCTTAAAAATTCAAATTTCTAGGTTTTTCCTGGCAAAATTTGTAAAATTATAAATCACCGATCTTCTCCAAGTATTCTAAAAGAGTGGAAATCCTGAGATATGTACGTACTGGAGGGTGTTCCCCAGACCCCCCGGTTTACAATTTTGACTTTATATTTTTAGGAAATGAACCCAAAATAAAAATTTTAAGTAAATTTTTTGAATTTTTGATTTTATTTGTATTGTATTATTTTTAACTTTATTTAAATTTATTTATATTTTTATAATTTACTTTCAAAGTAACATAGAAATTTGTTAGGTTAAACTTCTTTCATTTATGCTTAAAAATTCAATTTTCCCGCTTTGGATTAATATTGGACAAATATTTTTAGTCCTAATCTTAGTTTACTACATTTTTTGGTTGGTAAAAAAAATCGACCAATCAGAGTGTTGTTTTTCACCAAAAAATGAAACGTTGTAGCAGGAGCAGCAGGCGTGCTGGGATTTTATGTATTAGGATTAGTTATAACTGACGCGCATGAATGGATTAACGAAATTCTGAAAAATCTTTAATCTGTCCCCCCCAAAGCATTTTCTAAATACGCCACTGATTTCATTCAGAAATATGAGAAATTTAGGTTTTATAGAAATATGAAATTCTGTTTTTGAACAAACAAATTGAATTTAGGCAGCAAAATATTGTAAAAGGATTTACCATAAGATTATTCTAAAATTGGTTTTAGTACCATCGCATGTCAAAATTCCAAGTTAAGGAAATGGTCAATTGCATCAACGTTAAATCAAACAAACGTAATCGAATAACAGTTAGACTGTTATAATATATAAGAACTGTTAAATATATCTAACTATCAAAACCTATGCCTGAATAAAGTATGATTAAGGTTGTTCCAACAATGTTTCAACATTGAAATTTCATTGTTGAAAATCCTTAATCGTAGATTAAATTTTAACTAGCTTTTGTGAAACCGGGCATTAAAGTTCTAAATATATATTTTCAAAGATTTGGAAAAAAATAAAAAAATAAATTCAAATTTTTTTGATAACAAAATTTTGCTTGGGGAAAAACGGTTTTATTTTTATTAAATATTTGAATTAAACAAAATTTATTTGCTTTAAAAAAAAAAAACGTTTTTGCTGTGTACCTACCTGGTCTTGCTTAGATTCAGCTCAAAGATGGATATGGATTTACTTTGACTTTCCTTAAAGCCTGTTTAGATTAGACGATTTTGCTTTAGATACCACTCTATTCACTTGAACTCTTCTGATTTGCTTACGACTCCATTTCCATGAAAATCCGAATGTTGTCGACATTCGTAAGCAAAATCGTATAGTCTAAACGGGCTTTTAATATCAAAAAATATTGAAATTATTTTTTCCAATGCATTAGGTTACTCGTAGACGAATTCTGAATGGGAATAAAAAATGCAAGCAAATTGATATAATTTTTTTTACATAAAACAAATTGGTACATCATGTTACAAATTAATATACAATTTGCGAAACTACAATTATTACAACACATAATTTATTTCAATAATTCTATTTACTAATGACTAGAATACTGATAAAATTAAGTCTTTTCTTTTTGTATTACATTTAATGGAGTAATTAAAGCAAAAAAGCAATAACGTAGATAGGAGACTTTCAAATTAAATCACATTTTATTATTTTTCAAAAATTTAGTGACCTAAAATCGTAGAAGATTATATCAGTGCGAAAAATTATTTGTTTACACAAGCAGGTGCAAAAATTAAGTTTCAAGCCCACGTTTACATTCAAGTTATCATAAAAGTGACTTAATTTGAAAACAAATCGTCGACAACAAAGGGGAAATTAAGTACAACATATAATACTAAAACACCGACGTATTAAATTACAAATGGTACAAAAATCTTTTATTTTACTTTTATTTAAAAAATAAATTAACAGTACATCAATAAATTATGCAATTCGCAATCAATTTGCCTTCTTGAAGTTGTAAACTTTAGAGTATTTTCTCTCAATCTACAAATATAATACAGGTGTGTCTCTTCAATTAATAAAAATAATAACAATTTAACTTAAAAATAATTTACATTTTTGTATCACAAAACGGGGATCTTCCTTCACTAGGTAAGGTTTAAAAATATTTTATTTCTTCGTTAGCTGCGCGCCCGGAGAGCCAGAATTTAATAAGAGATTCTAGTGCGGTTATGGCAAAACTTCTGGCAATAAAAGGTCCATAATAAAATAAATAGATTCACTGGGTGGAGGGAGGGACAGATAAATAAAAATATATACGAGATGCGTCAAAATATAAAAACAGTCCTAGTACTAAAGGTGCATTATTTTGTACAATTTAAAAAAATCTTGGATTTCTTGTAACCAACTCAAGTGGTCGTACTCTCTTCTGCTTTCAAGCTCTTACATCGTTCCTTCTCTTGTGGATTTTCAGGAGGTTCACAGTCAAAACTAGCCAGGGCTAATGCATTTTCGCTTAACACCAATCCGTATTGAAGAACCGCAATAATTTTGGGATCCTTCTCAAACGGACAAGTTACCTGCTTCCACGCCATGAACTCCGTAACCTGTTTCGCTAACTGCCAGAATTTTTCGAAATTTATGTGGCCGTTTGGTAATCTTTATAAAAAAAATTATTTTATCAATATTTTAATTTTATAAGTTTACAAAATAATTTAATTATTTTATTTGTAAGTTTAATCGGTATACACAGTGGTCTCCGAAGTTATAACGTCAGACGCCATATGGTCGCATTTCAATTGTTTTTTTGTAAAATTTAAATTACAATCATTTAAGAAAATCACTTACTTGCTCGAACATCCCTGATTCAGGAAATACAAATCTTTCACTAGAAGACTAAAAAACGGAATGACAATGCGCTGCCTTTGGTCGGTTGCACCAGCGCTGCGCCACATTGCCGCTTTCAAGGTGCTCCTATAACTGCTAAAATTACTGCTCGGATCCATCTGGTGCTCAAGTATGGCAAATTTTCCAGACTGAATTTTATGCCACTAAAATTTAAAAAATAAATATAAAGCAAAACTTGTTTTTTTCTTGTTCGTACCGTCTTTTTCAGTCTCGAAACGGGCGACATATTCAAACCAGCTATGATGGCCATAAGACTGTTAAAATTCCCAATATTGAAGCATTCTCGTCCGACTTCGATCCAATACTCGACAACTCGCACGCGAGGTTTCTTTTTCAGATGCTGAAATTTAAAAAAATTAATTTTTACCCAACGGAAATTATGCAATGTGAAAAGTACCTTTATGACCTGCGTGGCAACAAAGTAACTAAGCCTGTTGAACCACTGAACGTACTGTTCCAAATTGTGCGTTTTTTTCATATCTTTGAAGGAGGTTTCAATGTGAGGATTTTCTTTGGCAAAAGCTTGAACAAATTCTTCAGGTCCAATGTACGACAAACGTTCCAATTCGACGTGCGTTAACTGTTGAGCTAGAACTTCAGGTTTGGTGCAAACGTCGCTGATGTCAACATTTTCGTCACTGATCAGCGAAGGTTCGTCCAGCGCCTTTTCATAAGCTTCCAGCGCGGTTAACCGTTGCAGAAGATTGTGAAGAAGTGACGAAACGTTGGCCCTAAGGCTTGAACTTAATGAACAGCATTGTTGCGTAATTGTGCGTATGTGTTGCATAACGCGATCGTCTCTGAAGTCGTACGGAAATGTTTCTGTCCATTCTGCAAGGAGTTGCACCAGATGTTCGGCAAAACGGAAGAGACCAGGTTGGATAGACCCGGCGGCAGTGTTACCTAAACCTTGTTGCGATTCACACAAACTTCTCACCCTGGCAAGAAGATCGTGTGGTTTTATGAAGAGCCTCGACGACAACAAAAATGCGAAAAGATACGCTCGATCTGGATAATACAAATCTGTAGGAACCATGTGTTGGATTAGAGCTTCCAATGAGCCAGATGTTAAATTTCCGTCTTTGTACACCAATGCCTAAAAAATATCACGAGTGAGTAAACCAACAAAAAATTAAACGTTTGTCATACGTTTTCGTGTTGGATTTCATTAACTGAAGCGTTTTCGAAAACCGCGTCTCCATTGTACGATGACGTGTAGTTCTTCGAAGATGGTGGCGTTTGTGGTAAACTCTAAAAAAAAAAAATTTTGACGGTTAAAAAAAAAAGATATTTTATTTGAGATTTCTTGGGAACCCCACCGAAATGAAAGCCTGCCACATGTTATGCATGTAAGGATTGCACGGATCAAAATGAGTAAAGTTGGGAAGCAGTGGGTTCTTTATTCACCGATTCCCAAACTGGGGTTCCGTAGAACAGTCATTGGGGTTCGGCGAGAATTATTCATTATTAGCTACTAAAATTAAATAATAGCACGGTTACAAATATTATCCCGTCCCCCAGTCGTCACCTTCAATTGTTTGCAGAAATTATAGGATTGCCTTGAAAAAATATGCGAAAAAGCTAAAAAGAAGAAGAAAAAGCTCATTGATGGTTATGACGTTATGAGGTTCCAAAAAATAACAGGTTTTGGGTTGGTGTTCCGTCATCTATAAAGTTTAGGAACCCCTGCTTTAATTTATGGTTTGTTTTATTAACTTATTAGTGTTTGATGCTCTTTTCAAGACAGTCGGGAAAAAAATTCAAACCCCATAATTTTCAGGAGAAGAGGTTTCAACGAATTCAAAAGAATTTCGATCGAGACTGATTTTACCAGTTAATAAATATTTCCAGGTCGAATCACCAGCCTTCAGTTTACTCCTGGATCATCAGCCTCTTTCTCTTTGGAGAAAGGTTTCACCATTTAGATCCCAAGGCTGCTTAAACCGGATTGGGGAATGCCTGTAACCCTTAAATGCCTGATGGTGGCGATTATCACAGCACAGAGACAATCATATGCTCATATGGAAGTTTTAGATCCTCCCCGGATTTGAACCAGATACCTCATAGGTAATAGTTGTTCGGTTAAGTTACTAAGCATTGAACCGTCTCAATTTAATATAATTTCTTAATTTTGGTAAGGTGCAGAATTCAAATCAGGAAATAATGTGACATCCAGTTAATCTTCATCCTTCTGAAATTTTATTTGAAATTATTTTTATTGTTCGGATTATTCTCGTGGAATCGTTAATTTGTATTCTTCCAAAGAATAATTTAAAAACCTGAAGACTTATAAGCTCATAAGTTTACCATCTCAGTAATACATCACCTGGTGAGATTTGGCTCGACCTCCCCTCCCTAATCTCACGTGAGATTTTTTTAAATGCGTATTTTTAGTGTAAATACGTAAATCAAAAAAATTACGTGATATTTGCCGAGACTCCCCTCTCCCCCGCGTGAGATTCTGCTTGACCCCCCCCCTCCTATATACGCCTCACGTAATTAATGGACGCTCTCTTTCCCACTGGATATGAAAATAACACAACAACATGTATACAAACATTTTAACTGTCCAAACCGGGGGGTCTGGGGGGCATGGAATGCTCTCCAGTACAACAGCGGATTATTACAACTACAAAATCTTTACAAATAAGAATTAAACAAAATAAAAAAAAATTTATTTTTTTTTTAATTTATAAAATTTAACCTATTATCCGTCGGCTGTTTTTATATCAAAAATAAAATTTCCTAAATTGAACAAAAAAAATTACCAGTACATCGGTAATAATTGAGTTAAATTGTATTCCATAATCAAATTACTGGTGCACTGGAGACCATGCCCCCCAGAAATAATAAATTTGTTTGTGTTTATACCACCCAACCCCCAGTGCATTTTGCTGCGACCAGTAAATGTAGTTTTTGTTTCTGAAAAAGTGGAATTTCTTTCTTTCACAAAATTAATCAAAAAATATGAGGACGAACTTCATATTTCTGGTTCTGAATATTTTCTGATATCTAAATATTCGATAAAAAAATTTTAAGTTTAACAACCATAATATTTTTTTAACAAATAAAGTTTAAATAAAAATGACTAGTCTCCCTTCCCCCCCCCCCTGGATATGAAAGAAACACGACAACATGCATACAAAAATTTTAATTGTCCAAACCGGGGGAGTCTGGAATTCTCCCCCCCCCCCCAGTGCACGTTTTATTTTATTTCCAAATCACTTTCCACTTCCTTATTCCCTTTTCTTCTCAAAACTGCGACTTCCAAATACGGCGCTCATAATCAAGAATCCCAGCATTGCCTACTAAGTAACTCTTCAGTACTGAAGAACGAATACTATTGGTCAATGAATAAAGAGTAAAGCGTACCGTACCCCAGTCTGAGTGTTGGACGTAGCGAATTGGGAATAAAATAAAAGCGTACACTGAGGGGTATTCCATACCCCCCAGACCCCCCGGTTTGCGAATGGTTACACTGAAGATTCATCAATTTTTGAAGTTATAATAATAAATAAATACGTTTCACCTCGGACCCTTTTATTATGGTTGCTGCCATAGATCGGCGATATTCTTGAACTCCTGGGTATATGCAAAAAAATAAAAAAAACTCTTTCGATGCCCAAAACTTGAACCATATTGTGGGACCTTTACAACTTTAATTTTTAAATTTAAAAGGGTTTCATTAATCAAATTCCACACCAATCGAGTTGCACATCAATAGTGTTCCACTGTATTCATTCATTAGGAGGCTATTTCTGTCTGTATTTCCCGAGGGGTAAACTGCAGACATTTTGATATACAAAATCTAGAAATTGTAAGGGAATTATTACGGAAGTAGAAACAAAAGGATTCCTAGGTCTTTCCTTACGTAGCGCACTTTCGATTGGTTTATTGCAAGTTACAAACCTGAAACGCTTGGGAGGTTAGACTGGTCAATCAATTTGTTCACTATTCGAGTTTCTGTCAATTACCAAAATTAAAATAATCATCGCAGTTTTTCTTTTGCTTAATTTGGACTATGTCTTGTTTGTTTTGGGTTTTGAGCACTTGCATAATATATTCTAGTAGGGTGCTAACGTTGCTTTAAATCATAACGTGTATTCGGCTATTCGGCACCACCTAGCATTGAATCGCGGTTTTTCGCTTCGTAGTATATCGAAAACAAGTGAAAATTGATACAAGACCGGTTCCTCTCATGAGACTGTGTTTAATAACCCGTGACGTCAGACGATGTTTGAATTTTGAATTTAATAACATCTAAATAAATTGCACAAAAAAAACAAATGAGGTAACATGGCAAAATCTTGCTCAACATTAAACTTTTAACTCTACTGCGGCGGTAATTTTTAAGCCCGTAATTATTGTTTTATTAAAACTTGTTTACTATAATCTTTTGATTCCTCTTTCCATATTTGGAAACCCCTCGAAATCCCAAAGGACCGAACAATAGGACAAGCGTCAATCTCGGTGGGATACAGGTTGGTGGTCAGAACTGATAAGAAAAAGTCTATTGTTTTCGAATAGATAGAGGGTTCCGATGAAAAGAAACGAAAATATTAATTTACTTACCCTTCTATTCGAACAGTCTTTTGGCGTATGATCTGATGCAACAGTTCCAAATATCGTAGGCTGAAAAAATACAAATTTTGTCATACAACCACCTACACAATCATTACATCTACATCAAAATGTTGCAATATGTTACAAAAAAAATACGCTAAGTAGGATTACTTACCGCTATGTCGTTAAGGTAACCGTTACTAATCAATCCAGATTTTTTGAGTTTATCACATAAATTGCTTTGGAAATCAGTTTCGTCGAGAGAGCTTAAAGAGTCTATAGAACTCTGGGTGCAGTCAACTTTCGTGGCAGCCGAGGACGTGGAGTTGCTCAAGTGTCCGGAGTCTTTGCTCAGTGTAGCTTTTTTGGAATTATATCCATGGACGGGTCCGTCAGATTCGTAACTGGATGCGCTCGAAAATGAGCTAAATTTATTATCACTTCCAGTTTCGTAACCGTTGTGGTCGCTAAACTTTCCGTTCTGAGAGCACCTTCCGTTTTCGGGAAATTTTCCATTCGGAACGAACGATCCGTTAGAATTGGTTTTGTCATTGGTGTATCGTCCGTTGGCGAATTCAGATGTGGGGATTACTTTTATGGGTTCGTATACTTCACTTATTGCGCTGGTATAAAAATTGTGTTCTTTTGTTTCTCTACTCCGTTCGTCTACGATTTTTCCGTCCCTGGATACGGTCACCTCTTCTTTAGTGACCGTCGTGGACTTGACACTTAAAGAGGTGTCCAATTTTACGGGAGCTTTTAAGATTCCAGTTCTGATCAACAAACTGTTCAAAAGATCGCAGGGCGGCACTTGTCCAGTTATCAAGGCTTCCTTTATGGCTCGGCCATCTCTTCCTTCGAGTTTCACTGGAATTCCGTTAATGAGCAGCACTTCTTCCTCTTTTATGGACGATTTCTTTTCACAGTCGATAACTTTCACTCCTTTGCCTAAAATCTGTTCCACCGTCTCCTGAATTTCGGGATCGTCCATTTCTGTTGATAAAATTTCCTAAATCAGCGCAATGTATGCGATAAAAGTTTATTAGACACAAGATGCTATAGTAACGTGATAACGACCGGTTTTGTTGAGATTTCCGGAAATTAAATTTCCTGGTTTGTATAGAGCGCCCACTTTGCATACATTACAAGCGAGTTTATCAAAATTTGCACGAAATCGGATGTTTAAAAATGAATGAACGCTGTCGATCGATAGAATGCGACGAAATGAAAGGAAAATCTTATTCGAAAGGTTTTGTGAAAAATGGATAGGTATGAAAAAGACTTTTGACGCGCAGTTAACCACGTAAATTGCCTTCCCATCATGGTGACCAAAATTATCGCAATTAAAACAAATTGTCCTTGAAGAGAAACATCGAACACGGAGAATCCCACGTCTTGAATTTTTAAATGCCCGAAAACGATGCAAATTACATTCAATAAATTCAAATTCAACAATTAGGCCAATTAATGAGTTGCTTAGATTCGTCCTGATCTCCTGAACGTGATCTAATAACCCAAATTAATTTGGTAACTTTTATATTTAGCTACGTTTATTATTCTTGCCATAGTTCAAGGTTTGAACACCAAATGAATTATTACATTATAAAAAGTTTGCGAGTTTCAAGTAATGGATGATGGAAAAGTTTAAACGAATTTTTCTTTTTTCCCTTATAGCTTCTTCAGTTTACCACGATAAGATTGGAATAATCAAAAATTACCAAGTTGCTTTCCGATCGTCCCGCGTATATTTTGGTATAACTACGCTTTAATCATTTTTATGACCACGAATCCATAAATCTAAAAATATGTGCAATGCTCTGTTTTCGGGAGTCGAGGCCACATAAAAATTCCTACACACTACGATTGTATCGTATACGCCAACACATTTTGGACACTTCAATTTTATACCGCAAGAGAAAAATAAAATTGATCAAATTCCAAACTTACATTTAAAAAACTCGGAACAAAAGCGTTTTCTTCTCACTAAAACGTGAAATTAAGATATCATCACGCAAATTACACAAAACAATTGTGGTTTACCTTGATTTGTATTCTCAATTAAATTATTCCACGGTGCAATTGCTATAAATTAAACGAGTTACTTCCAATGAACATTGTTCACATTAAACCGTTTAATTGGTTAAAAAAAAGACGCCCCGGCTGGGAACCGAACCTAGAATTTCCAAGTCGTAGACCGAAATCTCGTAAATCGGTTCGATCTCGCAAAAAGAAATCATAAATTGCAATAATATTTATTTATTTTAATGGAAAATCCAAAAAAAAATGTTCTATGCATCCTCGGTCTCTTCTTCTTCTATTTTTTAGGTAATCGGACACAAGCGTGCTTGGTATGCACGTATGATGTATTTTGGTTTTTCATTTGTTTTTGAGTGAAAAAGAAAGCGTAACACATCTGCAAAGTGCAAACGTCAGACCACATTTAGACGGTCTTCCTAGGAATAATTTACGACCTCTAAAAACTCAAAGCTTAACCACCGTTTAATGTTATCCGCAATTACAGCACGACCACTTGAAAAAATCGCTTATTCTGAGAATAGAAAAAAGCAGGAAGTCATCGACATTTGGGCGCCAATCGAAAATACAACTTCAATTAAAAGCTACATCTAAAATCTTTTATCAAATTCAATTAAAAGTGGTTCAACGACTCAATCCAATATGGTGTTGCACCAGATCTGTTCCAACTTCCTGACAGTCAAAAACTTTGTTTTGAAAAACAAACGCGAATCGAACTGGTTTTACAAGTTATGTAAGCAGGTGGTACCGTACGTACACCTTTATGCAACAACGAAGTTTGCTGCATTTATAATCGGGGAAATTTTGGTTAATTAAAGCAGACATCAAGCTAGAATGAACAAGAAACAACTGCGCGAACTGGTTGTGACCAAACAGGTATTACTTCCTTTCCAAGTTCAAATAATGCACCAAAACAAATGACTGCAATCAAGTTTCCCAAGTTTTGTTTCCATTAGCTAATGAAAGGATTTGTTTCTCGAGTAGCGTTGCGGCTGGAGTCTTCTGAGCAAAATTAAATAATTCTAATGGCTGATGAATTCGTCGGGTGTTCGCCCCCCCCCCCACCCCAGTTGGGCACGCTTTAATTAACAAGATAATTAAACATTGTTAGCAATGTTAAATGAAAAACTAACATGAGCCTAATTGAACTCGGTGCATGTATCCCGACGTTGTTGATACTTCCGTGCGCTATTTTCGAACAACCGCAAATGTGAAAGTGAGAATTATTGATCCGCAAATTAATCTCCGAATGAGAGTGAAATTTTATTACTTTTATCTAAAACTATGTGGTACTACCAAGTGATGCGTTACGTAAAGTTTGTTTTTATTTTGTAACAAATGATTTCGAGCAAAACAATACGCGTCATTTGTTTCTCTTCCACTTGGTGACTTTCACAAGTCTCAATTGGTTTTTTAAGCAAAAATTGAGATATTAAGAACACTGACACTGCTTTCAGAGACACAGAAAATGAAAGCAATTAAGTAGAAAAAAATTAAGTTGGAAGAAGCTATGAGAACTTGTACGAAAGATAATTTAATTCGTTTCAGAAAAACACGACGCATGGCGCCGTCGGGGTTCCCGAGGGCGTCTATCACGAAAGGGAAATGCAAAGTCAACTCGGAAAGATCAGATGTCCGAGACATCGACCAGACCAATATCTAATCAGACACTGAAAATTTGACGCAACAGCCGAATGATAGGAGTCTGTTGGATATACAGATATGTTCATAATAACTAGTTATGCCCCCCGCCCCAAAATTAAACATATCAAGGAATAAACACAAAACATCTTACATGATTCTGATTGGTATGTCATGGATTGATCATGGAACGCTGCATAGCGTAAGGTTAAGTTGTGTGCATAAACCCAGTTTTTAACTTTTAGATTGAATACTGCAGTTATATCAGAAAATAGCAACAATTTCTGAAGTTTTATATACTACATCATTATAAATATCAAAACTGTGATAGTCAAGAATAAAGCTTTCCATTTCAAAGTTAGTACGCACTTGCAAGTTCTTGAATGTTGAAAAGCTGCTGTTATTACACTAATTCAAGAGGCCGACACTCAACTACTGCCTCAATTAGTCCTTAGCTCGTTCCCCACTATTATAGTTATTGTTATTACAATCACATTAATAAGAAATACTTTCCCTCAATCTGCCATAAACAATTTTATTTTAACCCCACCCTTACACTAAAGTAATGGATTTTCATTGGCTAGTAAGCTTAAAAGCATTTGAATTTTAAAGGTGTAGATCAGAATTAACATGAAAGCCTCTTTGACGGGTAATGTAGAGATGGTATTGCGGTTGATTTAAACAGAAGACTGACAACTCGTAAGCCGAAAATTTGGGCCGTATCTCTAGATCAGTGGTTCCCAAACTGTTTTGGCCCACAGACCCCAATTGAAAAAACTTTCGAAAAATGTACTCATTTTTTTAAATTTAATATTAAACCTTGCGCGGACTCCTTGACATTGTTGAGGGAGTTTATTGTAATAGAGGGGACGCTAATTCGACGACATTTTGACGTTGAATTAACGTTTATATTTTGTGCTTATTAAACAACTAACTTCCTCCTTTTTTTATTTAGCAACAAAAATTTGCAGAAAATTAAATTTTAAGTTTAATCTGACCCTAGTTACCGTTTTGAGCTGAAATGTAAAGTAGAGTATTATTTACTAACTTCATTTACCAGTGGCGTAGCCAGCCCCCATCCCCCGAAATTATTAATTTTGGTTAATAAACCCTTTGTCCGACTTAAAATTTTTTTTTTTAATAGTTTAGGGTAGTGCCCCCCCCCCCCGAACTAAATTTCTGGCTACGCCACTGTCATTTACAATTAAAATAGTACTTTGTGATTATTTTACTAGTGCGTAAAACAAGTGTTTTTATGAGTTAGAAAATTAATACAGATGAATTATATTATTTCCGTGTACATACTGTAAAAAATAGGTAAAATTTTAAGTTCATCTTGGAAAATTACTCGCTTTAGGGTAGGAGTTAATTTACCCCGAAAATAATGATGTAATATCATGTTTTAACCTAAAAAAATGTAAAATTACCTCAAAATTTTTATAGTATACCCCGAAAATAAGTGTATTAAGTAGGGTTGTGACTTTTTATCAATAGTTATCGATTAATCGAAGAACGATATTCTATTTTTATATCAATAAGAGTGTTTCCTTAGACTGCGATCGTCTCATAAGAAAGCATGGAAGGCAGTCACTGCGACTGCAGTCGCAGATCTTCAGCCGCAACCAAGGAATCACACCTTAAGATGTGTGATTCCTTAGCTGCGGCTTTTACTGAACGCTTAACTAGCCTTTAGTGTTGGTGCAAAAAGTTTCGCCCAGCTAAAGGTGTGATTCCTTAGCTGAGGCTAAGTTGCAGTGACTGCTCGCCATCCTTTTTTATGGGAGTGTTACCTTAAAATACAATTGTCGCAAGTTACTCTAAGGCAGGGGTCTCCAAACTTTTTAGCCTAAGGGCCAAATTGATTGCTCTACAAACCTCCGAGGACCAAGATCTAGCTACAGTGGCTAACGAAAATATTTGAACCCTCCTATGTTAACAATGTAAATTGCACATTTTGAAACCGTTTTTTGACATAAAAATCGCTTTTACAGCAAAACTTTTTAAACATTTCTTGTAAGATTATTTTGTTGCATTTGATGTGTCAAAATAAAATAAAGGGCGGCCGGACACCAGACATATCAGGCCCGCTCTCGCGGGCCGTAGTTTGGAGACCCCTGTTCTTTTATATCAATCATGCTTTCTTATATAGGAGTGTTTCCTTAGACTGCGATCGTCTCGTAAGAGAGCACACACTGCGACTGCAGTCGCAGAAATCCAGCCGCAGCTAAGGAATCACACTTTAAGGGGGTCACCCCGTGTGATGGCCGGTTTATTTTGCTTTGCTTTGAGATTTTTTTTTGACGAACAATAAAAATATAGTAGTTTCAACTTTTTACTATATATTTATTAATATTTCAACAGTAAATCAGAATTTTTTCAGACCAAGATCTTCATCACAACGTGTGTTGCGCCACTCCAAAGACACCCATGTCAAAAAAACTGGCCTCCACGATTCCAGCTGATTGGCTTATCTTAAATCAAAAAACTAAATGGCATTTTAATCAGTGAAGCTGTGGCCATCGAGTGAACTAGAATCATTCCAAAATATTGAAAATTGCATAATTGACGACTAATTCATTAAATAAAATGTAAAAAATTAAATAATTAATTTTAAAAATCATGTCAATTATTCAATATTTTGGAATGATTCTAGTTTACTCGATGGCCACAGTTTCACTGATTATAATGCCGTTTAGTTTTTTGATTTAAGATAAGCCGATCAGCCGGAATCGTGGAGTCCAGTTTTTTTGACATGGGTGCCTTTGGAATGTCGCAACACACGTTGTGATGAAGATTTTGGTCTGAAAAAATTCTGACTTACTGTTGAAATATCAATAAATATATAGTAAAAAGTTGAAGCTTCTATATTTTTATTGTTCGTCAAAAAAGAATCCCAAAGAAAAGCAAAAGAAACCGGCAATCACACGGGGTGACCCGCTTAAGATGACTACCTTAAGGTGTGATTCTTTAGCTGAGGCTGGGGCTCAGCCGCAGCTACGGAATCATAATAGTATCTTTCATGCTTTCTTACAGAAGTGCTTTCTTAGACTGTGACCGGTAATTATCGACACTTCGATACTCCAAAAATTATCGACAAATATCGATTAATCGAAGTTATCGATAATTTTTGAATTATCGAAACTTGATATCGATTTTTGAATCCCTAGTATTAAGTATATCTAAGGATAAATTTCCCCTCATGTTATTGGCAGGAAAGTGGCCACCACTGGAAGGGGGAAATTTACCCAAGAATTTTTTGTAGTGTACATACTCCCTCGCTTGTTCGTTCTTAATAATTCTAGTACAAAACAGTTGCTTTTATTACAATATCTTTAAAAAGAAGCTTGGCTCATCACAGAGCGTGCAATTTTGATTAGAGTATTGTTGTTATTAGTAGAAAAAATTATTAATAACTTCAAACCTGATATAATCACATTTGTAAGATTGGAACAGTTAAACAGATGATCAAATTCAAGTTGAATGTTTTAATTGAATAAACAGGTCTACTTATTTTAATTCGTTCTAAAATCTTTCATTTCATGCTGTAAATTTTCGAGATTTTTTAGTTAAAATGTCCAGCAAGTGACAATCAATATAATATGGTGTCATGGACTTAATTTCCAAAAAGACTTGTTTTTTATTTCCAATGGTTTTTTACAAAATGTTTATGAATGGCAGGTGTTCACATTGTTGCATATAACTCGTAAACCGCGCGAGATAAAAAAAAAGTTTTCAAATAAAAATTGTAGAAAATTAAAAACTACATATTTTACATTGACAATATATTTTTGTAAATCCGACAGTTTTCAAGTAATGCTTACTTTTCCACTCAGTTTCGAATAAATTTCTAAACACAGTTTTTTTTAATGTTTTGTCTCTATGATATAATTTTATAAAGCAAGTGAAAGATGGTCTCCCACATATCAAACACAATCTCCAAACGACCCTTAACAGGATGTAAATGGCCATGCATGTAAAACCAAGATATAGGATTTATATTTATGTGCGTCTTATAAAAATTTTACAATCTCATTTTGTGTATAGCAGAATCATGAATTACTGTGCCAAAAACACTTTTACGCACCCTTGCAGCCATATTTTTTGTAAATGGAAGCCCATTTACCATTTCAATCGTGAGCAGATCTTTTTAAAAAGATAAAATATGTTTAAAATCACTTCTACTTTTTGATTACGCCTCGTAACCAAGACTATTAAAATAAAGAACTTTCATTTGGTGGTCTGTGGGATTAGGCGAATTCGAGCATTTTGAATAAAATTTTCATGCTTTCAAAAGATTTATGCAAATGGAAAACACATTTTCCATAAGTTTTTGACAACTCCGCCGGAGACAACCTCGTATATCGATTCAAGAAACTGGAAAGAAAGCTTAAATAACATTCTAGGGAAAGTTTAGTTATTTCGCAAACTTCCCGATGATAGGGCAGCAAATGATGTTATTCACCCAAAAGATTATGTTATATTGTGGCGAAATACGGCAGACAGGATCTGGGAACGACCTCGACCAGAAAACAAAATTCCTTACGTATTTACGTCTGCTTTAAAAACAAAGGAATAAATATTTAAAATTTCTTTCAATTTATTGTTGTCGATGATTTAGGAAAGTGTAAAAGCACAGGTGGTTCACCTATTTATAAAACCCAAGAGATGGGTATTAATAGAACCCTCCCGACGTTTTGCTTCGACGCCTCGTAATTATTACCTAACGACGCTTATCGTCGTTATCATCGCGTCTCACAGCAATTTATAGCGCTACTTATCAGACTGACCGATAGATGGCAATATTATAAATCACCCGAATCGTCCCCAAGAAGCTTAAAAATAAAACAATGTCGCGATTAAGACCGAAAATAATAAATGTACACATTCATACTTGTCTTGTTATCCGAGATAAAAACCAAAATTGAATGCGTTCTTAGATAACACCCCGCTGACATCATAGAACGACGACGTTAGGGAAAAATAAATCAATCAAATGCAAATTTGGTACTATACTACTTTACACGTGCGAGTATATTCATTCTCCCGCTGTTTGCTTCGCTATTATCTTTATCGAACACCCTTTCAGATTCATCATTAAGGAGAGTGACGGATATACACACCAGGTTCCGTATTTGTCAATTTCGGAAGTGGGTAAATCTCGAAACAACTATCAAGCAGGAATTCGATTAGGACCAACATAAATAAGGAGAACAAATTAGAGCGTCTTTCAAGATTAGTGACCACGAGCGTAAATCTATTTTACTATTGAACTTTGAGTCCTTTTCGTAAGAAAGGCAAATTAAATGGCATTCTCGAAGGACACTAAAATTTAGCATACTTGACGACTACAAAGGAACTCCACGAGTAACAATCAAACAGTAAATTACATAATTTAACGAACAGACATTTTGAATGACCACGTCTTATTGCTAATTCGTGACAATGGCTAGACCTGAGAGCAGTTGATTTCACGATTATTTCATGTGCAAATTACGAAGCTCTGAAGTTATACATACGCCATGCAACTGACTATTCAGGTTTCAGGTTTTCATTTTAATGTTTTGCGTCTAATGCCCTTACTAGTTTCTATTGCTAGGAAATTTGCAAGCCATCGACACCTTCACCATCAAGAAACCCAACTGAGATGTAACGATAAAGAGAACAATGCACTTGAAGATGCAGCGTACAAGCCGTTGAGCAAGTTCAAGTTGTCAGTTTGGCCTCAAACCACAATATAAAAATATGGTGGTTAATATTCCACGTCAAGTTATAGGTCGCATCCCCCTCCTCTTCCATCACTTCCCAAAACACCAAGATTGCAGCAAAAGAAATAAACCTAGAAAATGAATATTCATTTTCAAATTAAACTTTAGTTTAAATATTTGTTAAACTTCATTCACAACCTACATAATACAAAAGTTTGAAACTGTCAGACGGATGAAACTGCAGAAACAAAGTTAACTAACTAACAGAAGTTCAGGTGAAAATGGAACAATTATATAATATTGACTGATCGCATATTATAGCAAATTACTGAATTTCTATTATTTGAAGCTCTATTTCCCACCACCTTGCATACATACAGCCCCGGTAGAAGAAAAATTCAGTGAACGGGTTCACAATGATTATACAATCAAATTATAGCACTAACATTCTTATGACCGTTTCCGTGCTTCGGGGGGCAAGTCAAACCTGTTATATCAGACACCTCAGCTTCTAGGTAAATTCGCCCTAGTAGGTTTATCTATAAATATTTTACAACAGTTTTCTCTGCTCTATCCTTTATGGAGCGAGTGGCCTCCTTTAATTTAAAAGTGCCGATAAGAGACTAGGCGCTTAGCCAATATCTCGAACACGGAAATTTTCCTTTATTATTAATCACCTTATCCGTTTCCAATTTATAGTTCATTGCAGAATCATGTCAATGCATCCAATGCTTCCTTTGTCCTTCCTCGCTTCCTTTCAATTGATCGCTGCTATCCTGCTATCGCATCGCTCTGATTACAAAGTTTCCGTAACTTAATTTAATGTATCGTCGCGTCGATGCAAAATTACATTAAGGTGGAAGCGTAGAAGTAAATGTCAACTTTTCATCCACACTTGAAAAACAACTGATAACATTTGTTGGAAATGTTTGTCAAGCACTTATCTGGTGAGTATTTTTCCATCGAGTGTTAAGGGTGAACGAATCTTACTTTTTACCCCGACATCCAGTATGCAATAAAATCAATTTCTGTGCATAACACAGATCTTGGCAATTTAGTTGGAAAAATACGAAAATGTGACTGATTTCCACGCTTTTACGACGAAATTGTTATTGGAAAAACTTGTTCCATTTGTGACAACTTATTTAGTTGGAGTATAAATATTTATAGATCCAAACTGTGCCTCTTCTGTTTAAGTGGATCGATCACATCAAATTAATTAAAATATTACCAGTTCAGAGCCATTTCCTCTTAGAAAATTATTGCCTTATCGTAAGTCGAATCTAATGATATAGCTATTCAATAGAAGAGACGCATCATCAGATAAACCAGGCTCACAAAATTAATTTTCCGACATTCTATCAAATGATTTTGTAAACCAACTGTAATCGTGATGTAATTTAATAATTTTACAGCCAATTACGATTGAAACGTTGATTAACCGAAAGCTCTGAAGCGTACATAATTGGCAATTAACTTTTTTATGGGCAAATGTATACAATTGTACCAACGTAAATATGGTATATGGTGGATCGTATTACCTTGTGTATGCTAACATGTAATTCACAAAATAGACTGTCTTCCTCGTTAAAGGGGGTCGTACACTACACAAGTAAAGGTTGCTTTACGCCAATAACGCCAATAATTCCCCCTCGTACTGAACCAATTGGTATCGTGAATTGTTGGCGTTGCTTCGCGGTATCGCAAGCAGGCGCGCACACAGAAGCGGTCTGTCAGTTTTGTTTGAGCGAGTATGGCCGCCTTACACGGAATAAAACGGTAATTCCGAATCAAATTGGCTAATTCATAAGCTAATCTAAGAATTAAAAGTTTTATCTACTCGAGAACTTACTAAAGTCTTAACGGGAGAGCATTAACATACGCGTACGTCACAAATTGAAGTGCGTGGGTGTTTAAATGTGTTTTAAATCAATTTAGATAAGAAATAAGTGTTTCCATTTAACCATTTCGTTTAAAATACGTAAAGTAATAACGCTTAATTAAATTGTAACCGAACATAGCGACTTGCGCGTGTCACAAGTTCATCAACATTTCTTTCAATTAATGTGTGGTGGGTTGGTAAAAATCTATGTGTGTATTCGATTTGACCCTATTTACCCCGACGTAGGTGCACGGTTGGTAAAAAGAAGTCTCGACATTGGTAAATGATTTATTACTCCATGGGCCATGTGTGTGGGTGATACTTAAATATTAAGTGTCGGAAGGGAAACGTAAGCGGGGCTGAAATCGAAAAATATAGATGTAACCGATGAGTGACATTAAAAGCTTTCAAATATTTTTGAAATAATAAAATACTAAGTAAAAATAGAAAAAGGGGATGTTTTAAATCCCTGTCATTTATAGAATCTCATTTCGAAGAGAGTTCAATGCGCTTTTTCTACATTCCAAGATTTAAAAAAATAAAATGAGAAATCGAAAGTGCATCGGAATCCGCCCCCTAGTAATAGAAGTATCGTGCAACTTGAAATTTGACCTTTCCTTCCGTAATTTCTTATTTACACAGCAGAATAAAATCAATAGCAGGTTGTTTACGCTTAGAACGCACAAATTTTATGAAAATTAGCCTTTTCGTATAATTAAAAAACCAATAATCGCCGTTAAACGGCAATTAAACTTGAAATACTTCTGAATTTTTGTTTGTTTTGAGATCGCGTACAATGTAGAAAGTCGAAATTTATTACCAAGTTTCTCGTATGCTAATTATAAATTTTCTATTGAAATTCAAAACTGCTTGTATTCATAGAACAACTAAAAAAGGTTAAGTGGTAAGTGCTGAAGTACTTCAGTCACTACTTCAAAAAATTTATTTTATAAGGGTTCTAGACATCATAATGTGAAGCCAAACTTTAGTAAAATTCTTTCAACGTTCATGGAATCATTTCCAGTGAATAAATATATAAAAAAACTAAAAATGAAAAAAAAGTCCATGAAAGCATATATTTATTTATATTTTAGTTTAAGATTCATTTGGTCTTTTCCGCTGTGAAAATGAACAAATATTTTGTTCGAAACGTCGACTAACATATTGAAGTTTTGATCTGCCACCCAATCAACCCAAGAATCCTGTTTTGATTTTTTTGAAAAATTTGATTATTCTAAATTTAAATTAAATCGATTACAATTAAAAAAAGGAGAGAAACCAGCAAGAGCTGGTTCGTTTTGGGGGGGGTATGATTAAAGATATTTTGAAAGAAAGATTTAATCAATTAGATTAAAGATTTTAAAGAATCTCGTTCATCCATTCATGCGCGTCAGTTGTAACTAATCATAATACATGCAATCCCAGCACGATTCCGCTGCTCCTACTACAACGTGTCATTTCTTGGTGAAAAAAACCCTCTGGTTAGTCGATTTCTTTTACCAACCAAAAAATATATTGAACTAATGGCTGATTTCATAAAACTTTTAACAAGCCGTTAAAGTTAACGGAAGATTTCTATTGGTTTGTTAGCTCTAAGAAATAATTTCCATTGGTTAGTTCAATTTAACGGCCTGTTATAATTTTTATTTCCCAAACCGGAAAATTTGAATTTTTAAGCAAAAATGAGGGTAGTCGGTGTTACTTTAAAAGTTAATTGTAAAAATAATATAAAAATATAAAGGCAAAATTGTAAACCGGGGGGTCTGGGGGGTGTGGAACACCCTCCAGTACATATCGCAGGATTTCTACTCTTTTAGAATACTTTTCCGAAGATAGGGGATTTATAATTTTACAAATTTCGGCAGGAAAAACCGGAAAATTTTTTGTTTTTGAGCAATATAGTGAGAGAAATTAAAACGTTCGGCTAAAGGAAATTAGAATTTGAGAAATTTATTTATTTTTATATTATAAAAAAATTTTTAATCAAGTTTAGCAGCAACATTTTGAGTTACTTTGAAAATATAGAAAAACGGGAATCACCCAGTAGCGGGAAAATAAATTAAATGAACGGGCTTTCCAGCTAGTAAATAAATAAATAAACAAATAAATAAAAATTTTAAAACTTCGTGGTAAACATTACTTTTATCAGGAGGGGCTTTAGGGGTACAATCCAAGTCATCCTTTGCCACCTCTAAATACGCCACTGGCTTATTCGATATGAATTCAAAATGCTACCCACTTGGCAATCCAATTTGGAATTTATTTAGCAGATTAGTTGAATAAAAATCCGATTTATTTTGGAAAATTCTCCGTAAGTTTGGTTGATAAAATAATAATTACTATAACTGATTAATCATCTATTATTATATTATTTTTTACTACTTTTAACTCATTGATATACTACGTTGACCTTTGATAAGCGCGCATCTCACGCTTGAGTGTCGAGCTTTGTAATTGGGAGGATGTATGTCAAGATCTTTTTTTAGTTTAAATTAAATTGATTTTATAATCAATTAAGGAAGTACTCATATTAAAATTCTGACCAAAAATCGTCATTTAATCGAGTCAAGGAAGTCATACGCTACGCTCCGACTTAATTAAGAGAATCCCCTACTGAAACCACTATTTACTTTTCTCCCTTTTCTGTAATCCAATGTTCAGTGGAATTTGTTTTTATAAAAAGTAGGGTAGGATGGAATCTAGTAATAAACCATATTATTTGTTATCCTCCCCGCACAATCACCCATTACACAAAAAATATTGTACGTTTCCTTCATCCAAATAGAAAAAGATGGGATGATCTGAATAATTTGGCCAAGGTTAAAATCGGCCAATGGCTATAATATAAATTTGATATTATTTGAAGAAAAAACTAATAAGTTAATCCAAAAATTTGCGGCAATTCGTATGCGATGAACATCATCGACCCAAATGTTAAGAAATGACCTCCAAGTAAAAAAATTCCGCATAAAATTCGTAAACAAACCAAAATGTTAATTTAAGTTGTTTGTTTATTTATTAATTTTCAATTTAATTTGATGTTTACATAATTTTAAAAGCTTCGTACATTACCGAAGCAATGCAAATAAAATTGAAAGTATGCGGAAGAAACGCATTTATAATGCACATGTGTGTTAATGCGACCTTCGTATGCATCATTCAACTGTTCTATTTTTACTTCTTCCGATGGAAAAAAATCAAAAACCACCCATAGTTATAATTTCAGACATTCGATATGCGTTTCGAGAGCATTAGGTTCAAATAATACATAAATCAATGTTGGAATTCTAAAAAGCCAGAGAAACAATTAATAGCCAATCCAAAATAATCTACTGGAAGGAGGTTTTACAAATTTCCCATTAGATATCCCAAACATTTCCATACAAAAACAGCTTTTTTCTATTGATTATCGGAATGCTTTGTTAACTTTAGTTCAAAGCGAGGCAGTCGAGCGAAAAACTTGGGAGATGTTTATTATTGAGGATAGGAAATTTTCTCATGTCAAAATTCCAAGGATAACTCTCCAGTGGACCCTTTCAATCAAAGATCAATCTTAATAAATTTTTGTTCAAATGCCAGATAAAATATTACCACTGGTTTCTAGTTCGTAAAACTTAGGGGGGTTGGTACGAAGACCTGATGGAGAAAATGTTAGATCGTATCGGTGACTCACAAGAGGGTGTATTTTCGTGTTGTGCAATCAAGGGTGGATTGTGAGGGGACGAATTGAGATGAATGTGGAAATGAAAAGGCGTGTGGTATATCGTATTTTTTTATTATCATTAGCGCCATTAACGGAATGAAATGCATTCTGACGAGCGTTGATTAATACGAAACAGGTCGCGCTTTTGGTAAATAAAACAAGCCGCATTTAGCTTTCATAAAAACTTGCGTTCGTTCCAGACTACTAAAGCTTGCAGACTCGAACTGCATTTCCCTTATTTTGACGGAGATTTTCTCATAAAAACGCGGCTGCGACTACAACCAATAATGTTTAAGTAAACTCGATCGCGAGGGTTCGAATCCCAGTGAGGTCGTTTTTTCTATTTTACGGAAATACATAAACTAGTACGTGAAGTTAAACGATTCGAAATAAAATTCCTGTTTTGGACTGTAAAAATTTCAGCAGCCATAAAACGTATTAAAACTGGAAAGTTCAACGTTTTACATTAAAAATGATTTTAGTACCAGGCTTTACTTTTTTAATAATGGCGTTTACGAATATTTTTACTACAATTTTTATGAGCGACAAATATTTAATGGGAGTCTGTCTGAAAGTTATAAAAAGTTGTAGAAAAATGCACAATGGACAATTTGTCAGCACTTCATAAAAAAAGCCATTGTTCAAACTGTGCGATGCTGTGCTGCGGGTCAATTGGGTGAAAATTTATTATTTATAACAAAGCAATAATTGAAAAGCCTGAGTGGTTTTTGTTACATAGAAATATTAATTACAAAGAGGAAACACAACATCAGGTATGCACAAAAAATGGTCAAGATTAGAATGGCCTGCATGAAGAATGACGAACGTTGTACAATGTAATCTTCGGATGCTTAGACTGCTTCGTGTCTAAAGATCATCAAAAATGTCATTTTATTTTATGGTGCCATACACGGTCAAGCCGCATGAAGATTTCAACTTTTATTTTGATTTAAAATGATAGATCATTCGACTGAAGCCACAAACACTTTTCTGATTTATCAAATGACAGTAAGCCTCACATGTCCGTGTGTGGAGGCCTTTAGGCTGTCATAATTAAGCCACTCGAGTCGAGAGCGACAATTTTACCATGTATCATGGAGAGGCAGAAGGACCCCAACGAAAATATCAGATATCGAATTACACTTAAATGTTACAACTAGTATATTATTTACGATATTCGTGGTAAGTCAATCTCGCCAGACGAATATAACAGAAAACAAAATTTTAAGCTGGAGCTTTCTAATTAAAATTGCATTCGCGTTTTATTTTCGTGAAACCGACAGAGCGTTAAACCCTTGACGTGAGCTTTTATATTATTTAGTCGTCTGTCGGATGACAAGGATAATTTGAGAGCAGAAACGATCTTCCAAAATTTAAATTGATGCGGTTTTGTCAATTGTTAAGGGAGATTTGGAAATGTAATATTGAATTTTCCACGAGGATGGAGTATATACGCCAGGAGATTATCCACCTTCTAATCGAATGTAAGAGGTATTTGAATTCGACTGGGGATTATCTCGAGTTGTATGTATTCAATTGGGAAATTTCACGTTCGGTAAATAAAAGTAATCCATAAAGAAAATGTCAGATAAGTAAGAAGCTGTCACCATAAAAACCAAGTTTTTGCAGCTCGTGACGTTATTACGTAATGAAATTTAATAACGTAATGAAATTTAATAACGTAATGACATTAAAGCATTAAAAGCCATGGAAGCAAATGTGACCTTATTTGAAATGTGAAGTTGGAAGAACCGAGGAAATGAAAATAAAAAAATGTTGCAAGAATAACATTCGTCATTCAAATCCATTCGATCATGTGGGAAATTCAATTAAATCCAAAATCCTCATCGACCAAACAGTTTTGAAAATCACTTCTAGTCTGTGACGAGAAAACGAGAAGAGGTCGCAGGTCAAAACGAACGATTTATTTTGACAAGCTCATTGCCTCCTGGCAACATCTTGACCAGATCTTCATCTCGAGTAGTAAATTCAATTAGAAAGCCTTGTTGGTTGCATATTTGACATTTTTATATCTAAACGAGTATAATATAAAAAAAAATGCACACAAAGTTCAATCAGGTGAAAGTTGTGTTACTTATTCATAAAAAAAACTCATGTGGGCTGAAACTGATCCCAATGGAATACTAACAGCATTTTTTTATTCGAGTCTTGTCGGAACATTTTCTTAATGCAATCTTGTAGCATTCCTAAAATAGGATAATTGTTGATGATAAAGTTGAAGTATAATCAGTGCAAGTTTTGCTAAAAGTGATGAATGAGCAAACAAAACTGACACCTCCGCTTTCTTATCCACTGCAGCTGCAAAAAAAGGCATCTGCACATGCCAGTTTCGTGATGTAACTAATAAACACCCGCCAATCTTCATAACAGGGTGCATTAACTTTTACATATTATTTTGCTCAAGAAAATGTGGGTTCAACGTGAATTTGATGTAAACGAACAGAAACCTAGCAATCATATCTGATAATAATAACACAGTGGCGTGACTTATGGCAATTAATTTTCACTCGATTTGTAAACGAGATTGTTCTCCGTTGAATACCTCGTGGAATCTTGAATAACTACGCAGTTAAGTGTTCGTTTCAACATCGAGAAGCTAAAATGTAAGGGGTAAAGAATGTCAAATTGTCGAATTAATATTTAATTGCGAAATTTGCTGAGTTTCATCAGCAAAAATGGAATTTAACGAAGTTTAAGCAAAAAAAACCGGGAAAAGTTTGATGGGAAAATCGAACCAAGCGGACAAGAAACTTCCAAGTCTGAAAGAGAAACATGATATGGGCAACTCAAATTTCTAATTAAGTCCACCACTCAACGCTGCAGTACTACAAATAATTTTAGTAGTGCTGAAAGTGAGCGTCCCCAACAACCCTTCAGGCCTTGAATGCCTACATAAAGCGTTTGTTATTAAGTATCAATTATCGTTTTCCGTTTTATGTTTGTTTATATTTAGGAAACTGCAAAATAGCTTTCAGCGCTTTCCACTTGGCCAAAACAAGAAGCGAACGACAAAACCGGAAGCACTACAATAAACTCCTGCTTTTCTTTTGTTCGCAATCGTTGAACTACACTACTTATCCATAGTACCTTTTCCTCATCCAAGGGCCTGAATGCAAAACTGCTGTAATTAAAATATACGAGGTTGCTCCAAAAATCTCAACTTCGCGTGTTCTATATAACAACTCCACTCTTGTTTTTGTAATCGTAACAATAAAAATGCATAATATTAGTATTACGACGCTGTCACGCCACCATAATTTATATTTAACGTATAAATCACTATAATTATGAACAAAATTTAGAGCTGCGGTTTATTATTTAATTAAACGATACAATTTGGTGGTTTTCTTCTGTTTTCCCGAAGTGGGTGTCGGAAAAAATCGCAAGTTCGTGTCCCGAGTTACATGGTTTTCCCTATCAACTCCCTACCACTGCACCATCTTGCATTAAGCTGTCAAGTAAAATGGCAAGCAGTGGACATCCTAATTATTTTTGTCAAGCTATATTTTAAAATCAGCATTTACATACTAAATGATGTGTGTTTAACATAAGCACGTTTAATTTAATAGCCTACGTTTCAACTGTGCATACATTGTTGCAAAAATGTCGAATTTAACTAGTCAAAAATAAAATTTATTAGTTTTGGCATTAGTTTCTGATAATGAAACATAGCTACCCAGTGGCGTATTTACTCAAGGGCCAAGAGAACCATAGCCCGGAGCGGAAGGCTTCGAGGGGCGGCGCAAGGCGACCCGCGCGCTCAGCTTGGTGCGCATTTTATAATCGTTACATACACTGAGAGAACAAATAAAAATTAATTTTTGTTTTTTATAATTAATTTATAGAGTGGCAAAGCTTTTGGGCCCAGGGCGCCAAATTTTAAAATACGTCACTGTAGCTACCTAAAAATAAATTTCATCGGTCAACGTTACGTCATACCGTCCATAAGGCACGTCAGGTTGGAAATACATAAATCAATGCAGCAGTTAGCGTCTGTAGTAATTTTGTGTTTTTGTTTTATGTAAATTGGTGTACATTTGGTCAGATAAAAATTGATATAAAAGCAGAAGTTATGATGCATAACCACACTATATTACATATTATGGTAATTTATATTCATCTATTTCATTTTTTATTTATCCAAGTTTCTATTTTTGCCACATCTTAATATCAGTCGTTCAGAATCGACCTAAAGCTCTACAGTCTACACAGATAATCATCCCAAGGATGACATGCCGATAAGATTTCAAAGAGACTAAAGCTATGAACTTGACTTGGTAGGTCCCCTACCCCAAACCTCAAAGGGTCGCCACGGAGTTCTGTAAGGAAATGTATTAAATTCTGAGAGATACGGAGTGATTTCGACCAGTAGCGTATTTAGAGGGGGTGCAAAGGGACAATCCTCCCCCCCCCAATGATAGCTCGGATTGTCCCCTAAAGCCCCCCAATAAAAACAAAATGTTTACCATGAAGTTTTAAAATTTAAAGAACTTTAAATTATTTATATTTATTTGTTTATTTATTTATTTAATAACTGGCAAACCCGTCCGCGGACAGGCAGCTAGACGGTGGATCTCTTTTTTAGCGGTATAATACTTAAACATTTAATTTCGTTTCCCGCTACTAGTTGATTCCCGTTTTTCTATATTTTCAAAGTATCGCAAAAAGATGCTGCTAAACTTGATGTGCCGTGGGGCAATTAAATTTTTTTTTTTATAATATAAAAATAAATAAGTTTCTCAAATTCTAATTTTCTTTAGCCGAACGTTTTAATTTCCCTCACTTTTGCTCAAAAACAAAAAATTTCCCAGCTTTTTCCGACATAATTAGTATAATTATTCTGTTTTCTGTAGGTATTCTAGAAGAGTGGGAATTTTATTTATGTACTAGACCAGGGGTCTCCAAACTTTTTAGCCAAAGGGCCAGACTGATTGCTCCGACTTTGCAGCGACTTAAAGAAGACTTTGTATGTACAATTACTATGTACTTAATTGCCCCTTAAATTTACAAAACGTAGGTGTCAATCCGGGGGGTCTGGGGGGCATGGAATGCCCTCCAGTGCACCCTATGCCAAATACCTCATCGGTAAATATTTCTCATCTGAATCTACGTCAATTCGAGGTATTTGGTAAAGAATGCACTGGAGGGCATTCCATGCCCCCCAGACCCCCCGGATTGACAAATACATTTTGAATTTAAAAAGCACTGGGGTTATACAGTGGCAAACAAAAATATTCGAACCCCCCTATGTTGACAATGTAAATTGCACATTTTGAACCTGTTTTTTTGATATTATATAAATAGCATTTACAGCAAAGCTTCTTTTTAAACTTTTTTTTTGTTATAAATTTCATTGTCTTCAATTTTGTACCTATACATTTTTCAATTTTGTTGCCCCGTTTTTGACTGGCAGCGACTAAAACACAAAAAATCTATATTTCGGAATCGATGCAACAACATAGGAAAATGCCAGAATCACGTTTTCAAGAAAAAATGCCTATTCAGTTTTTCATTTCGTCGCACCGTTTCCGATTTATAAATGACAATATTTTTGGTGTTTCCCGGAGTTTTGTTTAAGTTGCTGTCAGTCAAAAACGGGGCTGCAAACTTGAAAAATGTATAGATAGAAAATTGAAAACAATGAAAAAAATGTCTAAAAAGTTTTGCTGTAAATTCGATTTTTACATGTCAAAAAACGGTTTCAATATGTACAATTTACATTATTAACATAGGAGCGTTCGAATATTTTCGTTAGTCTCTACAGCTATACCTCATTAAATTAAGATTGCTTTTTGACAACTTTTGTTGTGTTTTGACAACTATTTTTAGTCGGTAAGTAAAATATCTGACTAGTATTTTGTATGATTGCTTTAATTGATTTGATTTATCAAAATAAATTAAAGGGCGGGCCGAATATCAGCAACATCAGGCGCGCTCTCGCGGGCCGTATTGGTTGTGCTGGCGGGTCGGATTTGGCCCGCGAGCCGTAGTTTGGACAACCCTGTACTAGACGGTGTTCACCCTCAGACCACCTGCATGGTTTACACTTTTGACTATAATTTTGACAGTTAACTTTTAAAGTAACGTAAAAGTTGCTACTAAACTCTGAGCAGTAAGGCACTTAAATACATGTTTTTCCAAGCTTTAATATTCTCTAGCCAAAGGTTTAAATTTCCTTCATTTTTGCTTAAAAATTCAAATTTCCCGGTTTTTCCTGGCAAAATTTGTAAAATAATACTAAATCCCTCAGCTTCTTCAAGTATTCTAAAAGAGTGGAAATCCTGCGATATGTACTGGAGGGTGTTCCACACCCCCCAGACCCCCCGGTTTACAATTTTGACTTTATATTTTTATTTATATTTATAATTAACTTTCAAAGTAATACAAAAAGTTGCTGCTAAGCCAAGTTTTAATTTTTTCTAGCCGAAGAGAAGGTTAAACTTTCCTAATTTCTGCTTAAAAATTCAAATTTTCCGGTTTTGATTAATATTGGATAAATATTTTTAGTCCTAATTTTAGTATAATATATTTTTTGATTGGTAAAAAAATCGACCAACCAGAATGGTTTTTTTCACCAAAAAATGACACGTTGTAGCAGGAGCAACAGAAGCGTGCTGGGATTTTATGTATTAGGATTAGTTACAACTGACGCGCATGAATGGATTAACGAGATTTTGAATATCTTTAATCTCCCCCCTCCCAAAAGCATTTTATAAATACGCCACTGATTTGGACTACTTCTGTTATTAGCAGGACTCTACAAATACGATATGCTCTTCTACCTTTTGAATTTTTAACAAACTTCATTTTGAGTTTGAAGTATTTTCTCGTGAGTTGAGAAAAATACTTTTGTATTATCCGGGTTTTGTAACCTTAATGTAAATGAAATAGATTAAAAACAGTTTAGTTGATAATAATTTATCCTATTTGACAAATTCATTCGATTTATTATAGTGTGGCTGTTCTGTCACTGGCCAGTCGACTTTTTGACATATACATCGCTTTTCTAGGTTAGAAACACCTCGAACAAACTAATCAATAAATTGTCGGTGTTCAAGTTTCGAACTAATATATAGTTCTATGAACGACAAATTAAAAAGTGACGCGCATGCTAGGATTAACAAGATCTTTTAAGCTTGCTCCAGCCTTGCTTTCAACACCAGTACATCACTTTCACAATTGAAAGCTTTAAAGTAGATGATAGTAGATAACATTTAGATTGTTCTTGTTCGATACAATAGAATTGGTTAATCATTTATTGGCATTATTTATTAGACGATTTAATAATTTTCTGTCAATAATAAATACTAGATAACGTTAAATTTATTAAACTTTTTTTGAGAGCTTTTGTCGAGCCCTGTCTCAGTTTGCAATTTTCTATATCTGATGCGATCATTAGTTTTGGTTAAAATTTTGAGTCTGATCAAAAATCTGATGAGGTTTGGAATCCCAACTGCATTCATATTTTAGTGTAGTGGCCAGATTTCGGAGAGAGATGCCAAACACTTTTCAGTTTTAATGATTTTAATTGCAATTTTTAGTTGTTCTCTGTTTTTAAGTAAACCTCAGAAATCATTCTACTTGAGAAAAACATACCCACATGGGACGGATATCTCAAAAGATACGGGTCTAGAAGAGTAGGAATCTGTTATTAAGTAAAATTCGGCTGTACCTAATAGACAAAATCCAATTTAAAATTACGCAATGGTGTTAACTTTACAACTTACAACATTTAATATAGTCCAGTCAATTTAGATCAATTTTCGACAAAAAAAAACATTGATTGAAAAAGATATGAAGTTTGGTATACATATTTACTACGAAATCTGTTGCGCTCGAGTCGTCATATTAGAAAGAAGGTACTCTTATTCATTTTTTTTGGAAACGTCGGATTGCAGCTAGGGTATTGAAGATACGAAAAAAATGTATATCAACTTTTTTGAAGGAAATTTAATAAACTATAATTTTTATATAAACTATTTTTTTGTATCAGTAAAATTTGCCGAGATATACGCAAAAAACTGAAAAAGTGTACCTTTTATCTAAGATGATAGCTCGAGCGCAACATATTTCGACGGGGACTTTTAGTATGTTGAAGAGGAAGCTGTAATAAACATGTCGACCAAAATTCAGATCTTTACCGATTAATGTTTTTTTCCCGAATTTATAATTTAGAATCAGAATACCACGTCGCTGTAGTTCACTCCCTGTCTATTTTTTATACGAGATCCTAATGTGACCGACCGACTATCTTTACTTTGAAGTTATTTCGTCGGATGGGCAGTCTGCTATCGGTGCATCGCTGCTGGTAAGACACCCAGCCGGCAATGGCTTAAGGGCGGGACTTCCTGCTTTACGTGGAATCCGAACCACAAAAAAACTGTGCGGACTAGTGAGTCGTACTTAGACTGACTCAAAATTGCTATTTACACACATAAATTTTCCAGCATGGCTCGAGGTTCGAATCTGAGTTCCCCGAACACCAGGCGGACAGACTACTGCATTATTTACGTCGAGCACACGTACAGTCAACAAAATGAACTATTCACCGACTTTTATGGGAAAAATCGAAGCTTGAAAGGAAAAATTTAGGTTGATCACTTTCGATCGTTTAATTTTAATGTCATCTTTCACATTCTACAAGAACTTTTATCGTAAAAATAAAATTTGCGTGCTAGACCCAATAGTACTTGCTTTATACTTATAATAATAATATAGTAATAAGTCTAATGTCCGGTTTCACAAAGACTAGTTAAAATTTAATCTATAATTAAGGGTTTTCAACAATGAAAATTCTTTGTTGCGACATTGTTGAAAATTCTTAATCATAGATTAAATTTTAACTAATAGCCTTTGTGGAACCAGGCATAAGTGTTTTAAATAAATCTAGACACGGGGGGGGGGGTTCTAGGATATTAATTTATATTTATTTTGGTCTAGGGTTCCCCTAAATTTTTTAAATTAAATTTCCTGACTTTTGCAGGTCTTCCCTGATTTGGCACTAAAAATGAGAAATTCTCTTACAAAACTAGGGAAATCTTAAATTCCCTGACTTTTCCAGACGAGTGTAGACGATTATTTTTCCAAAGCAACTAATATTTTTTTTAAATAAAATTACTAGAAGGCAAAGAAAAAAAAAGACAGATGCGGATCACATCATCGAATTGAGATTAAAAAGCAGCGAAATCGCTAGATTAACATGGATAACGTCAGATTAAATCTTATGTCCCCATAATTTTTAGTTGTGAAATTTTTTATAATCTCCATTTATGTCGTACAGCCAAGAAAGTTTCGCAATTTCAACAAAAAATTTGTAGTAAAGTAGAAAATCGAGTGTTTTGCTACATTAAATTTTATCTAATTCAGGTTACTTAAATTTATTACAGTTGTACACAATAAATGGCGTGGGTATGAGGAAATACGTGAGCGGTATACATAAGATCGACCGAGCATAACTTAAGACTAGACTTGAACGGGAATCCGTGAATGAGCAAGAATTTTGCATACGTGATACGTGGACGTTAAAAAATGTCTTAACGTGCGTGTGAACCCGAGAAAACGGATCGGTTACCAATATACTGGACCTCCGAGCAAGTTACGTACACCGCTTCAGATTCCCATCGGAAGAGAAAGCGGAAAATGTATCTTCGCCATTCCCGGGTCAAACAAAAAACCGCCTAGCAAATAATGGAACCCCAATAACGCAAATTGATTTTCGAGAACCGAACTCCATTTGATCCATCATTTAGAATTTGATAGCTAATTTGTCAAAACTAATAGTGCTGATGGAAAATACGGGAAGAGACGCACAAAGAGATACATCAAAGACCAATGGTTTTATTGTTTGCGACGAGGCGCCTGATAGGAACAAGAAATGAAAACAGAAATTCTTGTTTGCATTGTAGTAGACGTACGTGCGAACTGTGTTACGAATTCTAATTGAAAATCCAAACTTTTACGAATTTATAAAACCGTGTCGCTCGCTATATCGCCATTTTGTACAATAGAAAGCATTAGTCATCGAGATTACATTGTACTTGTGTTGACAACTTGGCGAAACTTGAAAATTTGGTGAGAAATTTTTCAAACGACAACTTAAATTGTCGATGTCTCTCTTCCAAGAGGAAGCATGGTCCAACGACTGTTCTTTGTTATAATGGCAAATTGTTATCCTGTTCGAACATTATTTAGCTAAATTGGAATTGCAAGGAGCGGTATTGTTGCGAGAGTGAATGTAGATGCATTCGAACGAAACGAAATCCCCTGAAGAATCGAATCAATTTAGTTGTTACTAATTGAATCACCTCCATTTTGAGTTCAAGGCAGTAAAACTATAATTTCGAAGGCCGTACCTGGATTAAAACGAAAAAACTGAATCCTCGGGATAAAAATAAAAAATATTCGAAGAGTTGTTGGTGACAGGTAGTTTGGCCATTTTTAGAATTTCCATTTTAGATGTCAGCTACTGCCAACCACTTCCATTCACGTGTTTGTGATTATTTCGACTTCCTTATACGCTTAATCGATTAGAATAATTGCGTAATTTTTTTACAGATGGTTTTAACATGCGGAATCTAGTTATACTGCAAAATACAAAGTGATGCGTAACTTTTAGATTCAGGAACTTATTTTTGTGACATTTCCATTTCAGATGATTGTGGTGAGGCACTGATGAGGCAATAAAGAAGCAATGAGGCATTTTAATCATCCTGGGAGCTTTTGGCAATGACAGGAGAATATCTTGTTCCAAATGTCCAACAAATAATAATACTCTGGGCATTACAAGCACGATTAACCGTTGGTTTTATAAATATCATTTATCATGTTAATGTCAAGCATGAACTTGACTTGTTTTTTGCAACACGAGATGAGATAAACTTGACCGTTAATTTATTTTTGCGATAAAATTGAAATTGAACCATTAAGCATGTTTACCGCTGGTAATATTTTATAACTTGGAGATAAGTATTATTTGTGAAAATAACAAATTAGTGTTAATTATAGTCTCCATTAGCGCGTGGATACACACTTGATCCTAAACAGATCAGATTTGACCCGATTTGGAAGAAAACGCTTGGTCCGTAACCGATTCGCTCAGATCTGTCCAAATTGATTCCGATCTGAATAACCATCGCAACGTCATAAAAATATGCATTGTGGTTTCGGCTTGCCATCTGAACTCGGGCGACAAAAATCATAATGAAAATACCCTGTCGCGTGTAGCAAGAATGACCCTGGCCTAAATTATAATAAATTGTAAGATATTAATACTCATAATATTAATTTATATTATCCAAAATGCCAAGGACGTCTAAAAAAGTAATGGATGTCAAATTAACATCTGACAAGCAATGACGTAACAGTAAACAATAAGTGTCAAAGATGACACAAATACTGCCTGTCCATACTAGAAAATTTACATTAGAAAAAAATGCTGCCCGTCGCGCCCCTCAGACCGTACTACGCCGCTGAAAAGGTTGGTTTTAAAAGTTATTTTGTTTGGTTAATTATAGGTTAGTCATCAAAATATTTGTTTTAATTCAAAGCCAAGAAAAAGACATTGCTTATAATGTTATAATATTATTATAAACAATAATTTGAATGACTTCGAACAAGAACACAGCCTCATTCTTGATTTTTTACTTTTAACCAACAAAATGAAATAATAAATAAATCAAAATATAAAATAAAATAAAATTAAAAATTGTTTCCTGTTGCATTCAGCTTCAACTTCAAGTTATTTATTTAACGAGAAAGACAAAAGCGCCTAGATAAAACCATTGTAAACTGAACAGTGTCGCTAATATCTGCCTTAAAGCGGCTACCAGCGGAAGTGACCAGGCGTTTGCATGGTTGTCTACTTTTCAATGTCCGTTATTTCAACTTTGTACTATTTTTTGTAATCTACTTGACACCTCGTGTCATAATAGACTCTAGTTTCGAAACTTTATGCATAAATAGCCGTTACAAAACAACAACAAATAATTAATTTCCAATGGCAGTTTTTATATACAGAGTAAAGCTGAGAAGTTAATAGTTTTCATGGTTTTTAATAGTTTTGTATGGTTTTTACTGCGCTCGCAACTCACAAATGTGTCGATTCACATTAAGCTACTTTGAAACGATTTGCGCGTTAAAAATGTTGCAGGTAGCAGTACTACAGCACGCGCTGCTTTTTAGGTTGCAGCAGTGTTCAAATTTAAATCTTCAGGACGACCCTCTAAATATCCGCATGTTTCTTCGTATACGACATCAGGACAGTGTGAAACAAATTTGTATCTAACTTTCAATGTTCTAAGAGTTTCCAAAAAATATATGCATTTGCTAGAACTTCCGAGCCCTGATTATGAGGTTTAAACCAAACACTGTTTTGTGGAGAGATTATTTCTATAGTTTGAGTTATTTGTACTCTTTAATATGTTCCACACAGTGAACTTTTCTTCGTTTCTGAACTTGTCTAATTTTCTAATATTTTTTAAAGTTAAACCCCTTAAAACCGTGCTCTGCATTCGGCAACAATAATATTAGACGAAATTGGCCACTTAGTAAAGTACTAAAGTATGTCTACTTCTATGTGGAGTATGTAGAGTAAAGTATGTCTACTTTACTTTGCTCTCTACGGTGAGAGAGAAATCATCTCAAAAAATAATATTACCTACTCAAGTTAAATAAAAATAAAAATAATTTCTGTCTTGGACAGCAGCGGGACTAAACTTTCAAATCATGAACTGAAATAGTAAAGCAATAATTTCAGCCGTTGGAAGCGTTAAGACACATTAATTTCCCAAATCCTCACTGCTTTACAGCAAAATTTATTATGGTCAGGTTTTTTTTTCATTTTACAGAAATTTTTTGAAATCACTCTATCTCGAAAACGGTGAGACGAAATAGAAAAATGTATATAAATAAAAGTGAAGAGAATGCAATTTTCAATAAAAAATGTCTAATTTATTTGTATCTAATATACAAAACATGTCTTCAAAAGGTACAATTTACATTGCTAACATAGGACTGCACTCGTATTTTCGTGAGCCACTGTGTATATCATGTTAATAGCGGAACATGAATACTTTTAACGCTAAGTTTAGGATGTTCTCGGTTAGGAATCGATTCAAACCCCAAAATATCGTGCCTGCCCTGTAGTTGTGCGGAAAATTAAGATCTCAAAATAAGTTTTCAACGAGATGAGTCAAAAACCAGCGAAGTTGAGAAAATTAAGGAGCTTTTCAGAACAAATTTGAAAATCATCTAGATAACCGTAGTATATTGGCCATTCCGCGGTGACGGGTGTTACATTTGTACGCATTCAAACCATTAAAAATTTTTATTTAAACAAAAATACATCAGAAATTATTATGCATTTAGATGCAATAATGGATTTAAGCTCTGCGACGGGTGTTACGGATACTTTTGCAGAATATGCTACCTTGTTAACTAATCATCAAAGTTCAGCTAAATTACAAATTTATGTCACAAAATGAATTGCTAAGTGGATAGTTAAAGGAATCTTCCTACCTAATACCTCGGTATTTTGTGGATATATTATTTTTCATCCTATTGTTTTTACAAGAAAAGTTTGGAACGGGCATTACAAGATTTGTGACGGGTGTTACAAGTGCAAATAAATTCTGTTCAATACAAATAAAATTCCTTGGTCCAACAAAAATTTATTCAAATCAAAAAACATCATAACAGAAGAAACAAAAAATATTAGTTGCTTGTATTCACGCAACTAACATTCTTGGTTAACTACAATAAAATATATAAAACCTTATTTTGATTTAAACAAATCTCTGTTTGAACAAAAATATTTTAGAAAAATTTAACAAAATTTATTTGCTTCAAAAAAAATTATTCAAACAAAATAGTTTTTTTGATTCAAAGAAAATTTTTTTACTGTTTTTTGCTCATATTAGGGCTTCAGGCAAAAATATTGAAAAATTTCATTTGAATTATGAAAATTGAAGTTTGTTATTTTTCTATTTTAGTGTATTTTATATTTGCAAAATTTTTTTTCATTTTGGTATCGATTACCGCGGAATGGCCCATATGTAATTTTTGAAAAAGTGCCAATTAAAAATTAAATCAGATATATCAAAGTTCCCACTAAATTTTCCAAATCAAATTCGCTGACTTTTCCTGGTTTTCCCTGACAAAAAAAAATTCCCTGAGATTTTGATAAAGGTAAAAACAAAATCTTGTTTTAAATTAAATTGTTATCTCTGATTGAAAATTTAATTTTCCTGATTTGGCACTAAAACTGAAAAATTCCCTGACTTTTCCCTGACAAAATTAGGGAAATCTTAAATTTCCTGACTGTTCCAGACATGTAGAAACCCTGTATATAATTATACTTTCTTCGCAAAATAAATAGACGAAAAACTTCGTATTTCAGTCAATAAATAAGAGCTCTGAAATGGTTTTTCACCCATTCGTGTTTCAATCGGTCCTGTAATTCCTACAAGTTCCGTTTACGTCCAAATTAAAAGAACAGGTACATAACGGGAATGTAACATGTGAAAATAAATACAACAAACAAAAAAATTAATTTAGCCTTGAAAAATTTACAAGTTTCGTTATACATCCAAAAAGGTACAAGTACCTACAAATTTAATGGTGTTTTCGAGAGAAACGTTACTTTTACACCTGAAAGGTACATGTTTAACATAAGTTCCCGTGTACCTGCCAAACATTACGGCTGCGGGTATCGAAACATTTACTGTTTGTTCCCGTCTATGTTACCTTTCACTTTCTTTACATTTACAAACAGAAAATTGCGGTTCACAATGCAGTAATTAATAAAATAAATAAGTGCATTATAATAAAAATCCATCAACTAAGGTTGCAATTAAAATTATTACAAAGTTTGTTCAAAAAGTTTTTGTACACAAAAAGAAAGCAAGTTTTTGTAAGAAATTCCGAATTCCAAAATCACCGTAAACGTAAAAATTAACACCACACTTATTATTTATTAGATAATACCATGTAATTATTAGAATGTAAATGACCTAAAAATTTCAAGTACATCCGCATACGTAACGCCAACAAAAAATAGTAATTCATAAGCATTAAAAATTGTAGTGATTGAATGGTGTAAATATTGAAATTGGCGACGAGCCAAATAATTAGAGTAATAAAGTTCTGAAATTGTGCCAATATTACTTAACTTGTAATAAATGTAATAACTGGATTGCAAAATTGGCTTAAGCACCATTAAGATCAAAAAAAAAATTTAAATAATAATCCCTCGCTTAAAATTAATTACTATTCGTACAAGTGCTCGTTTCATTGAGAAATCGACAATCAACTCGATTGCCAAATCGTAAACTACAATGTAACATATTTGCGTTTCTGTTCCGGTTTACTATTTTTTTAAAAAGCCCTGTCCCATAAACAAATTATAATACATTGTAATAATGGTTCCCGACCCCTCCGAAATTATTCACGGTTAAATTAATTATATCCGAAATATCAGCTGTTCGAAGGGTTCGTCACCCTACATCATATGAATATTTCACTCTGATGAAAATTTAAGGAGCAAATTTCAAAACAGAGGAGTTTGAGAAAACGGGATTGCATCTGGAAGGTCTGCATTGCTATAATTATATTATACCGAAACATGCAACTATGCCAGTCGGTGAGTGCTAGCCAATTTAATTACTTGATCCGGAAGAATCATCCTCTGGTGCTAAGGGTACCTGACCAAAAATTTTTAAGCCACCCTATACATAAAAAAAATTGTATCGTGTGGGAGGAGGTAAAGATTAACCTTAAACTTGTTTTGTGCAAAAAGCTTAAAATAATTTATTGCTACCTGTCAGCTTTCGCTTTGTGCGAGCAAAACCAGCGTCTTTTAATCTGATTGAAACTGCAAATTCCTTCAATACGAAACACCAGAAAAAAATTTTAAACGTAAAAAATCTTCCAATAAATTTTCGTGTCTCAAATCTACGTACATGTCACCGAAGTTGGTATTGGACGTCTCAATTCATCAGATGATGAAACAACAATCTCTCTTTGCATCTCCATAATACAATAATCTTCTTAGGAATTTGCTACCAGGAGCTTAATAAATGTAATAGGATTATTTGACAATAACGCATAACGAAGATACAATACACCAAATTTACATAAAGAGGACGCGAGATTTTAATGTGTCCGATTCGTGCAAAACCAAATTATAAACAAGCAAAGCAATGTGTCATTAAAAAAAACTGAAAGTCGATGACATAAATTCGAGGACGAGGTCTGTTGGCCAAGAATATCAGCATAATATTTTCACAACTTATCAATATGCAGAGGCGGATTGGAACAAACTCCAGAAAAATGTCAAAGAACTCTCTAATTGTCCAGTTCGCTCCAAGAAGTGAGTTGGTACTCTGCAAAATGTAGAAAAACCCTATGCTACGCTATATCATATCCAGTGGTAGTGGTGGAGGACCGTTTCTATAAATTTGCTATTGTTTACCCTTCCCGACGTGAAATTTTGGCACTAAATCTATGATCCAGTCATTGTGGTACGTGTTCGTTCGAAAATTTCACGTTAACGATCCAAACATGTAACCTCTTCGTTATGTCGGTTTATGATTAATGGCAACGGGTCAGGTCAAGTTAGGTCAGTTTCATCTCCGCTCAGCCAGATTTAAAGTCGACTAATCGTTTATGATGGTTTTAAACTTTCAAAGCTGGATGATTTTTCAAAGGATTTAAGATATTCGCGTTCCTTACGCGACGAAAGTGATAACTTGACAAGTCGAGTTCTATTATACCATTCAAATACTAGGGCATGGCGACTGACATCCCCGTGCCGTTCAATTAGACCTTCGAAGGCTCAAAAATCTGTTGGGGGTTTCTCGCCGAATTAGAGTCAAGCATTAAGCGCACTGTCGAATACTATCTCCGTTTGTCAAGTCACAGTACTTGACTTAGCAACAGCGTTGCCATATTGGTTTATCCCCAAAATTCCCTAGATATTTTAATATGCAAACATAGCGGCGTATTTAGTGTAATATTATACAATGGAAGGTTTACGAAAATTTTATACATTTCAACCCCCCCTCCCATCAACTCGCTTGCACGGAAAACCACCCACAAGTGCGATGACGGAAAATCAAATACAAAAGCAATTTATTCTACACACAATTCAATCGACAAAAACCAAGAACGTTTAACAAAAATGCTGAAAATATCAAATAATGTAAAATTGCAGCAGCAACTAAAACAAAAAATCTTACCAGCGTAATAAATACCATACACCGACAAAACTTGAAATTCCTTTAAAGCCGCTTCAAAATTACAAAATTAACATCATTTCGGCAACAGAAAACAAAATAAAAATGTGACTTAGCTCGACAATGTCACCGGATGAAAAAAGTGTACAGAGGGGTAAACAAAGTTGGTGAGGAAAGAGTAAATAAATATATTTTGATAAGAATTTAGGTTTATTTTTGAAATTTAAAAAAATTAAATAGATTTTGTGGATTTTCGTCATCAGGAGAGGGTTAGATACACCGTTATCCTCCCTTCTTCTAGCCGCCCTTGCTAGGCAAACTAAGAAAATGGGAAATTCGAGGAAATTTAGAATATTTTAGAAAGGCCAAAGAAATCTCAGAAAACTTAAAAAGCTAAAAAATAAAATCTCATCTGAAGTATTCTTGAAATTTCCTAAGATTTTCCTTCACTTTTGTTTTTGTCTGTCACTTTTTGTTTCTCAGCAACAAACTAGGAAGAAATCATTAAAAAAATTCTGGTGTACTAGTGAAGAAAAATCTGAAGTTATTCAGGGAAATTCCACAAAATCTCCAAGGTTTTTAGAATCTTTGAAAATTTCAAGAACTCCACGGAAATTTAAGAAAATCTTGAGGAAGAAAATTTAAGGAAATTTAGAAAATTCTAGGATCTCAAAAAATCTAGAAAAAAGAAAAATTCAACGAAATATCAGAAAATTCCAAGAAATTTTCAAAATACAAAGAAATTTCAGATAATTCTAGAAAATTTCGGGATATTAAGAAATTCTATAAAATGAGAAATTCGAAAAGATGTAGAACATTCTGAGATATCTTAAGATATCAAAACAAATTTAAAAAAACCATTTATATTATTCTTAAGATTTTCGCTTGTGTTTCGGATTTCCTAAGAATTCCTGGGATTTCCTCAAATTTCCCTTCACTTGTACACAAGAGCAGATTGAATGAAAAATTCTTGGAGGTAAGTGAGGCTGGCTGAGAGATGGTAAAAACATATTTCTTGATAGTAATTTTATTGATTTTGATGGGTCGGTGGGTGACAGTTACCCCCTTACCTCCCCTTTGTTGGAAATTATTGGAATTCTTTGAGAATCTTTGGAATTCCATGGAAATCATTGGAATTCTTAGTCCTGCGTTAAAAATTATTTTGAGATATTTATTCCTTGTCTGTGGGCTTCCCTCGGAAGGCAATGACAAACTACCGAGGTAATTTTCCAAGAAGGCCTAAATAAAAAAATATATAAAATCGTTGGGGAATTCCCGAGCATCGCAAATTGTTTGTATAAGGTATAAGCAATTAAAACATTCCTCATTACGCAGCACATTCTTCAGAAATTCTCTGAATTTCCAAAAATTATTTTGAAGGAATTCCCTGGAAATCAGCAATCCTATTATATGGATATTATTGAAAATGATTTTCTTCTTCGTAGCCTTCGTAGCTTTATACGAGTGGGGAATCTCGGGAGAGAAATCTAATGTTGCAGGGAAAGAAAATCTAAAGAAATTCAAAATCTCATAATTGGAAATGACTTCTCGACTCTCTATCAAATTGCTGGTTTTTTGTTTTTTAACAATCGAAAATTTTAATCTAATCGAAATAGATTAAATTCCATTTTTATAAGCTGTTTATTTTACTTAGTATGATCGTTGTCCAACTTCCCCACATCCTACCGAGTTAAAATTTGGTACACAGCTTCCACTAAGTAGCTGGGGAATTTTAATACTCAACTTTGCATTTGGCTTCTATCGGAAGAGATTCCGTGGACTACATTTAAAAATTTTTAAAAAAACTTGTGCGAAGTACGTTGTCGCCAACTGTATACTGTTTAATGCAAAGGGTAAATATTTCAAAATTCTCTTGGAATTCCTACGAAAACCCGTGGTAGACGTTTAACTTTCCAGTACTAACAATCGGTCTCACAGACCGACGACTTCTATTTTTAACTGTGAATTTAATATTTAATATCTTTACAACTATAAAATTTTCTAAAATAAAATTACTTTTTCCTACTAGAATTAACATTTTTTTGAACTGGCCCGGTATAAGCCATGTCTGCCCATTGAATATAATTCACAAAGTGTAGTCAACTTCCAACGAAGGAATATTTTACAATTTATGTATTTTGCAGTTTCCAGAAAGCAACTATGGACGGTATAAATAAACGCTGATAAAAAATTTAAGACGTTGAGCAAAGAAACCTGAGCCAAGAAGTCTCGAGTAAATACGGAATAAAATATTGCTGCAGTTTTCTAGTATTGTGGGATAATGAATCTTGTAATGCGACCTGTATATTTTGTTTTAAAAGCCATTCCGTCTTGACCCTCTTTCGCCCATTTTCCTTTACAAACACATCACTGCGCTCATTTACCATATTGCATATTTAATTGGGTACTTGCTCTAGTGTGACAAGTGCTTTACGTTCTCTAAAAACCCTTTAAACGAACGCAGGGGTAGAATTAGTTCAGTTTATTCCTCGGATCAAAGGGTTTGACATAAATTTAAATCTCAACATAATCGATACGTCGAAGCTTCAAAGTTTACATAAACCCAGATTCGGTTGATGAAAAAATTATGCGAAACTCGGAATATATTTTTGATAAAATTTGAAAAAAATGATAAATTTGTCGAGCGCTAAATGATGCAGAACTTGAAACAATATATTTATTTACACAAAAATTTATTATATCAATAATTAAACACTACAAGTTGTAAGAGATTACAATAATCGCTCAACTGTTGTAGAAATAATTTCCTGTTCACACTTCGACTAATGACACTGATATATTTGTTCCACTAATCATTTCCATGAAAAATCCTTCATTCAAACAAATTAATAATCGATAACGACTTCACGCAATTAAAATTTAATTTCTAAACCAAAACTATAGTATTTATAGTCACCAAGTTGGTTGACCTCTTAATAATTGCCAATAATCCAATGGTGGTTTCATATTCCAGTGTTATCTGGATAGTTTTGTGACAAACGCTTGCTCGGATTGATCAACATTAATTAATTTAACAGTTCTTATCTAGCAACTCAAAATTAAATTTTTTTGTTTTGGTCCAGTACACGCGGCACCCATATGCGTTGAGAAAGCTTCAAACGCAAAAACAAACAGTTTGGAGCCGTTGTGTTTGTTTTACGATTAAAGATTTGTTAAATCGGTTTCGAATGTGGGTGCGGCAACAGGTAGAATTTTCTTATCTCATTTTACATAAGTTATCGGCATTCATTCAGTTAATCCTAGTCCAAACTTAAATTTTTAGCTTTGGAAAGCTACCATTTCTCATCGTTCGAAAACGAGGAATTTCGTTAATTGCTCACTCTGACTGAAGATCTCTCAAAAGAAACTTAATTTCTCGACCACTCGACAACAAAATCAAAAAAAAAAACCAAAACGTGACATTGCTGCCCAAAAAAACCCTAGTCAAAACATGTTATTCTCAGCAGCACATTTACAATTTACATGAAATGACTAATGAAACGTCTCGTTAATATTAAACACTTAAAACCAATAAAACAATTTTGTATTGAATGAACTTGATATGGTGACGGAATTTTAACACCAACGCATTGCGTCATTCGAAATTGTACCGAACGACAATCCCAAAGGTATACAACAATCTTTTATAAATCTGATAGACCTAACGGCGTCTACCACTTTCGTTTAACAAATTTGTTGTTTATGACCATAACCCGCCCAACCGATTATTATTGTAAACATAAACACATGAGTCATCGCTCACTCAAAAAATAATTGCGCAAATTTTAAGAAGTCAGATCAAATCTTGTGACGAAATTATTTTTGTTTTCGGTTACCACGATAAGGTCAAGTGGGTCGTAGGTCCTTGCCAAATAAACGATAATGAATTTAGTATCATGAAGGTGTCAAACGGTCACGGTCGGATTGGTTAACACGTTTTTGGGCATTGACTCTGATGATAACCACGATTTCAATTTTTGTTTGGCAGCTACAATCTTCAATTATTATTTAATCCCCCCCCCTTCCACTGGGGTTAACCCATAAGAGTACAGGCCAGTGGTTGGTCTGATCGCATGGCAACCGCAAAGTACTTATCAATTTTGAGTAAGTTGCTAAAAATATGAAAATACTGACTCAACAGATAATGCTATTTTTAATTTTATCCTGTTTTTACAAACAAAATCGTGATTATCCGGCTACTGCAATGATTGAATTTTTCAATAAATTTCCCTAATTTCTCGAGTCGAATTTCCGCGATTAATCGAACCAAGAATCAATTCGGTTTTCATTCACAGAGTGCAATTATCAGACCTACCACACATGGAAAGCCGAAAGTTTTCCAATCGATTTTTAAGTGTAGGACTACCTCGGCTGCGTCTCGAGTACAATCATGAATTTTTGAATGCATTTGGTATATACAAAACGACGAATGAAAACGAGGCATGTTACTTTCAAAACAAATAATAGCCGGATCATTTTTCTATTAAAAAATACCACAACAAAAGGGCTCTTGAATAGTCATAACGAGGGTTCTCGAAGGATGAATTTTGAAAATTTATACAATGGTGTTTTATTAGCGGCGTTGATACGCATTTTAATTTCAAAAGAATACGCTATGAATTCAGTGGCTCAAGAGAGTATTCGTAATGCAAAATGTACCTTTCGACGACTTTTTTGTCATAAAAAATCGCTTTTACAGCAATACTTATCAGACATTTTTTATAGAAAATTTCATTCCCTTCATTTTTGTTTATATACATTTTTCCATTTCGTCGCACCGTTTTCGAGATATAGATCGATTTTCATTGTAGAAATAGAAAAATGTATTATAAACAAAAATGAAGCGAATGGAATTCTAGCTTCTTGACCAAAATATTACAATGACGTGGAAATAATTGCTGCATCCTGTATAATTTTTTGATAATGACGTTCCAGTTTGCTGGTCGATCAAAGGAAAACATAAGCGCATCCAATCAGGGCCGTCGACAGCCACGTCGGGCCCCAAGACTTCGCGGGCCCCCTGCTTTTCTTAACAATTTCACAAATAAAAAAATAAAAAAAAGTAAAATAATATGAAACTTCGTATTTTTATCAAAAAAAACTAAGCACTAAACATCTAAAATATGTAAAATTAACTAAAAAAAAAGTAATCAATTAATTTTTGGTTTGATACAATATATTTGCACCTTCAAGATGCTTTTATAAAATTTATTTGGTAATTAGCCCTTCCGGGCCCTGGAGGGATCCCGGGCCCTGGGGACAAATCCCCGAGCGCCCCCCCCCCTGGTTGGGCCTGCATCCAATAGGATTTTGGTTCACTGCCGTTGTATCAAGATCAAAAATTTTGGTGACCCCCACGAAATAAATCTAAGTTTTTTTATTTATCTACTTAGAATGAAAATCACGAAAAACAGCGCTTTGAAGCAACGAACACGTGCTTTCGAACAGGTAAAATTGAGATCTGTCAACATTGTAAACAAACGAAAAACGCGCCGGTATAATAGGTAAATTCGGTCATTAAAACGATATTGTACAAATACAATTTTCAATTATCGCAGCATCTTGTGTCTATTTTTATAAAATAACAATAAAAACCACTTAAATACCTGGATAGCCTTGAAGAACCTTGATCTGGTGTTGGGAGGGAAAGTTAAACCGATAACTCGCTTTTTATCACAAAACACCACACCAACAATGCATAAAAATTAATAAATCAAACACAAACAATATTTATCATAATTTATGATCAAAACCAACGAACCAATACAAAAAAATTATTCGAAATTACAAAATTGTTTCAACTGTTTTACTTGACAACACATACATTTTGAAGAAGTTGGCGGTGCAAGTTGATTTTTGACAAAATATTCGAATAATTGACGATCATGTGTGTATAAATGTTGCAAAAAACGCACGATATAAACATCAAACAACACACGACAAACAACTGACTGACTGACGAGAAAACCAGTAACTTGGTCGGGGTTTAGGACGTGAGTCATTTGTATTCGACTCGCTCATTGGCTCCCCACTTCGGCTACATTCGGTCGACGAGACTCGTCGTGTTTAGTAGACGCATCGATTTTTTGTGAGCTAAGCCCCTCGTTTTTGTCTTTATATCATATACAAGGTGTTGCAAAATTCCAGAATTTTACCTTTTTCATTTGATTAAAATTTTCAATTATTTTAAATAATTCGGGGAAATACTCGAAATAAATAAAAATATAATTTGAATTTCGGAAAAATATGCGAAAAATATATCGTGGAAAAATCGGCCAGAAAAAATTTTCCGCGAAAATTTGTTTGAAACATCCGAAGTTTGCGTCGTTTTACATGTTTATCTCTTTAACCCCCGACCTAGTCTAAAAGACCCCCCTGTGTATAATATTACATTATGTGGCTTCGTAACTTTCTAACGGTAGTTGAATTTTGAGGTAGTTTGTTTTAAACAATAAATTAGTTTGTCGAGAAAGTTTTTAACTATGTATGTGCCGTCCCACTAATATTTCTTGTTTACCAAAAATTGCAAAGTCCCACATTTGTGGCTTTCCATCTATGGTAGATGTGATAATTGCATACCTGTTCGCTGTTTAAATGTAAAACTGAAAAATTTACCACAAAATTGAAAGTAAGGAAAATAAAACTTCAAAGTTGCCAAACATAATATGTCAAAAACAAAAACATATTTTAAAAATTTTGTTTTTGAAGATTCATAAAAGTGCAATAACAGTCATTACTGGGTTGTAAGGGAAATCCCCCTCACTCACTGTATCCGCTCTTATAAAATAAGTTCGAGTGACTCCAGACTTAATTTTGTAGGAAATTAAATTTTTTTAAAATTTTGTTTAGACTCAGGATGCATTCCAAGTCGCAAATTATGATTCTTTAGTAACTATTAATAATCCAGAAATTAGGTTTTAACCTTTACTTTGACTTAAACTTGTTAAAAATACGAATTCAAATAAAAATTAATAAAATAAAACAAAAAAAATTAAAAAATTAAAAAATTAAAAAATTAAAAAACTAAAAAATTAAAAAACTAAAAAATTAAAAAATTAAAAAAGAAGAAAATAAGTAATTCCACTGATAGTCCTGTCAATGTACGATCAAAAGGGGGTCCAGAAGAAAATTCCAAAATTGCAATTTTTAATTTCTTTTTCATTTTTAATTTTAAAAAAAGGTTATCATGTACAAACTTGAAGCTGACAACATTTCCAAATATATTATGATAATGATAATGATAATAAATAAAACAAAAATTATATTTTTTTATTTAACTTAAAAAAATTTAATTTTTTTAAATTTTTAATTAAAACTGGCTTCATAAAGCGCCGCAAGCAATTTTTTTAAATTTTCAAGGTCACGCACTTGAATGGAAATTTAAAATATTATGAAATTCAAAAATACTTTCCTACTATTTTTATGATAGAAGAAATAAGGATTTAAGCATTGCTCAGAACTTTTAAATATTTAAATAACAAATAATTGTATATTATTTAATATATTGATTAGTTACAGAGGGTAGATACGCCACTGGACAGAATAAATATTTTTGGAATCTCGTTAATCCATTCATGCGCGTCAGTGATTCACCAAAAAAAAAAAAAGAAAAAATTAATAAATAATAAACGAATAAATAAAAATAATTTAAAGTTATTTAAATTTTAAAATCTCCTGGTAAACATTATTTTTATCAGGGATGCAATTCGAGTTTTCAATTTTCGTCTTATTATTATATTCTTATCGATTGCATTTTGACTTGCTATTATTAAAGTTTTATTTTCCTCTTCGACTAATTTTTTTTCTTCTGGATTATTTGTTCAACTTGTTTGAAGTTTTTGTATTTTTTTTTGTATTAATTTTTTTGTTTTCTTCTTCGATTATTTCTGTAAGTTCCTTCTGAAAATTTTCCAATTGTTCATTGGTTTTTTCGATTGTTTTCTTTTGTTTGTAATAATTATAAAATTTGTCATTTCCTCTTTGTCTGCTTTTCTATTTTTTCCTGACTTCTCTTCGGCTTATCTTCTACTGTCTTCTGCCTTCTCTTTGGTTAATCTTCTTATTTCTTTTGCATTCTCTTCGGTTAATCTTCTATTTTCCTTCAGAAGAAATTCTGCCATCATATCAATAAGAAATTCGATCTTATCTTCGCTTTCCTCGAACTTCTTTCTATGCTGTTTCGCGAATTCTGTTTGTGGCGATTCAGTCATTTCTGTGGTGCCCTTTTCGTACTTTTATATTTCGGATCGAATGATTGGTCTTCATTTGTTTCTACCAGTCCGGAAGCTTGCATTTCTTTTTCTTCCATAATTATTGTACAAAGCGAAAACGAAAATGATATTCCAAGTATGGAAATATGGGCCAGTTAGGCCCAGTTGTTCAGTTGCAGGTTAAACCCAAAAATTTAGATAAACCAATGATATTTAATAGAAAACAGGTTAAACCAAACTTTTTGATTTAATCTTCAACTGAACAGTTTCTAGAAAAGCATCTTTAGCGATTTATATTTTAGGTCGAAACGTATTTTCTTTTGTAAGCTTTTCATTGTTCAGCCTTGAACACAGGCTCTTCCTTGCCTTTTTGTTGGTGGTAATCATCAATCCAGTGGAACTTTACCTGCTCCCCGAAGCACGAAAACGGTCATATTTAATTCATTTTTATTTTATTTTGTTTTCCAAAATAGTTAAGAGCAAAATAATTAAACTAGAAAAAATGCTGATAAGCAGAAACTAAAAAAATATTATTCTACTCTATATTAAAAACCAAATATTTTTTTATTTTTGTCCCAATACATGTAGAATTGAGTTTTCAACGTCGACTTTTCTTAATGTTCTTTTAATGCAAAGACAATTCTAAGTGAAATTAGAGTCAATTTTCTGTAAACTATACTGCATAGAATAACCACGTTATTCTTTCGGTCCCTGCAGATTTACACATTTGGGGTCTCTAGAGCTGGTAAACTACGTTTAGGATCCCGAATGCAAAAAGTTTTCGGGAATTTTTAATGGTGAGACATATTAAAAAAAACCGAAGTGAGTCTCATCCGCATAAACTCACGTTGGAAGTGAAAATTCTTTAGTCGTAGATGTTATTTTTTGTTTGTTTAATTTTTAATTAAAAGGTCTAATTGAATAAAACAATTTCTCTAAGAGTATTGGAGGTACAGATACCTTTATACAAAAAGAGCGTTAGATTCCTTAAAGTTTATCACAGATCTGACTACACAGACTGTACTTCATCTCTGAACCATCTGCATGACTAAACCATCTGCATGTATGTTCTAGCCTGATGGTGTTGCTCCTGCGGTAATATCACGTTGCTCTTTGGATATGTATTGCGGAAGAAGTATCTATCTGTTCTATCTTTCGACCGAAAAACCTACGTTTCACTTTTTAAAATATTTCTAAATTGAAATAAATCAAAGTTAAAAAACATAAAATTATTATTACATAGTACAATAGAGTGGAGGAAGTTCGTTATCCCCTACGTGAGATATATTTTGTAACATATTGCAAGATTATTTTTTGACAAAAACATGAATTTATATTTAACCGACTTACCCGTGATTTCGGGGTGTGTTTCAGTCCTATAGCTGGTTGACTTCTATTGCTCTGTAACAAAATGTTGGTTTGCATAATATAACTTTAATGTAATTTATTTAAATTATAATTTAGGTTGTCGAAGTGTTTACTTCTGTTAAGATCCTAAAGTGGATCGGAATCAAATCGTAATTATAAATCTACCTCTAGACTGGTTTACGTCTTCCATGCAGGATATTAACAAAAGTAAACGCTTCTAACATAATTTTCGACTTGTTCATACATAAACTTAGAGTAAGCACTAAGTACACAGTTATTTACTAATTCCTGTTGGTTTAATGTAAAGTTTGTTTACAAACCTACCGAAAAATCTTAAAAAAAAACAAACAAAAACTTCCGAAACGGTAGTATTTTGCCTAGAAAAATTATAGTATTCCACTCGCATAATGAAAGTTATTACTATCTCAAATGTATTACGACACTCGTTTACCACTCATGCCGCAAAAACACTCTCGTGAGTAATCGCATTAGTAACTTAACAGCTTGTTAAATAATATACACACTAATTTCAGTAATTTGTTTCAGTTCTGTTGTTGTCAATCTGTTTCATTGTTTGGATCCCACTGGGATTAATCCCAGTATCAATCAATATATTTTGTTTTCAGGCACTCATCGAAAAATAAATAATTATAAATTAGCATTGAATTTCTAACAATCTCCAATCTCGGGAGAGACATGGTGACAAGTGATTTCACACACATAGGGGGCCAATCGGTTAATGTAGGCTCTGAAACCTGAAGGAGAAAGATTCTCTTGACAAATTACCTAGATGCTTGATGCCGACAGAAAAATAATTGTTTTATATAGCGGTAATTAGTTTTCTGTATAAACTAAGAACTTGCCGCTGCCCCCCTCCGCCCCCAAAATTATATTTTTTATAAAATTAGTGTCAAACGTTTGAGCTTCGGTAGAGCCTGTACGAGCTTCCAAAATATTTATATGGGCAATCCTTAATCCTTCTTAGTATACAATACAACTATATCTGGATGTAATAGCGTTAGCAGTTGATCATGCTGACTACTAGGCCAATGACCGCTTCAAATTTTGTATATTCCTTTAAAAAAATTTTAGAGAAGGCAGATATAGATTAACGAATTAACTCGAAAACGGATCATACAATTCAATGCTTTCATTTATTGGAATACTTCTTCAATCGGATTTGATTAAATTCGAGTTGCTCTCATCATTAGCATTATTTGGATGATATGACGGCAGTCCCAACGGCAAAACTTTTGAATATTTTAAATTGCTAATTTAAATTTAAATTATAAATTCTGTTAACAAAATTTCATTTTTCCTTCGTTTTGGCAGATGCTACGCTTTACCGATTTTCCAAGCGGTAAAATTGCCTAATTGCTTTTTTGCTTTTTTATTTTTACAATTTCTATGCTAGAAGTTCCTATTCTACAAATACAATTAATATTTGGGATTTACCAAGTTAAATAAGTTTCAAACGAGCAGGAATATTAGTGAACCAACAGGTGGCAGTAAATCTGTAAGAAAATTAGCCTTTAAATGAAATTTCACCGGTTAGTTCCATCCGCTCATTTAATTTTCGTGCTATTCTACGGAAGATTTAACATTTCAAAAATTTGATCGAAATATATCGCGGAAGGTAAGCCCGATAATTGGATAAAAATGAGCCCGTTACGGTTTAAACATTTTGATCGTTCCATTCGCGGGCCTTTGGTGAGGCAGGCGAATATACAAACAGAAGGGCATAATAACATGTAAATGAGTTGCGCCAAAAAAAAGGGGCCATGTCACATGGCAAAGAACATCCTAAGATCGAATTTCTGTGTTAGCAAATACTCTATAGAAGAAAAACTAATATATTTACCCCCCCCCCCCATTCCGTTAGTAAATGGAACGTCGTTTACGTACCTACTACTCGATTATTTATCTCTCTAGTTTGGACTTGACATGAAATGTACAATTACCACTTAAATTATTATTTCATTGGGTAAGTAATGTGACTGACTAGAGGCAGCTTTTAATTTTTAATGAGTACCTTTTACAATTTACGTTGATTACAAAATGGTAATTAGTACTTTGACACTGTTTAACGGGTTATAATTTTTTGCACAAACTCAAGGCAAAGAGAAGAAGATGATAAAAAAGTGAAAAGTTCACATGATATCCTTGAGTGTGAGCTGAATCGATACAACATAAGAAATTAAAAATTAAAAGTCAGTGGCGTGCGGGTGATCCTTCACACCCACGCCACGCGAAGTTTTGTTCTGGGGCGCCACGTCAGACCGAAAATTATGCGTTCGTGCAAATAATAAATTTTACTTAATTACAACTTGCAGCCGACTACTGACATGTTAACATATTTGAATGCAAAATACAAATGTTACCGAACTTCCTGGCACGTATCAAACTAAACTACATTAAGTTACAAACCTCGGTCCACTTCCTGTTTTGCGGAAGTCTCAGTTCGATGCTTTGTATTTCCTGAATCTGCTTGACAGTTCGTTGTAAATCGGCTTGTAATTTCTGCTGAATTTGCTTTTGTATCGAAACTTTTTGCTCTAGATCTTGACTACTTTCGCCGTCCACGAGACACGACTTCCTTCCGGTTTTTTCTCGTTCGACTCGTTGAGCGAGAAACTCTTCCAGCTTCTTGGTCGTGTTTTGGAATTGGCTTGGCGGTATGAGCGGCTGTCTGGGCTTAGATTGAGCGCCTCGCAGTTCTTCGTAGCCGCTCATCTTGGGTTTGTATCCAGAGTCGTCGGTTCGGTCGACGCTTTTGGAACAAATGTAATGCGATTGCGGCAAAAAGTGCTCCAAGGCTTGTGCACTTGCAATGAAGTTTTGTTTGTTTTGTGCGAATGATAGTTTCGATTCTTCAGGCTGAGACGATTGTCTTTGATGGACGAAACTTTTAGACATTTGATTGCGGGCTTCGCTTAAGTTTTCCGAAAACTCCGGCTGGGACGCTTTTCGTTGATGAATTTTGAAGTCGTGTTGGGCCATCATGTCGCGTTGTACGAATTCTTTGAAACCGCCCGAATCGGACGAGTTGGAATCGACCGAGTCGATTTTTGTCATTTTGCCTTCCAACTCTTTTTTGTGATGATTGACTATGATTCCGCAGCAGTCGTTGCCGACGTTGGTTAAGATGCTGCAACAGACTGTGCTAGGCGAATTGGGCGCTTTGGGACTCGGACCACTACAAATTTTTTGATTAGTTTCTTTACTATTATAATTAAATTTATCACATGTTTCGTTATTTTTGGCTAAATCACTATAAGGCGGTTCGTGCCCTTGGGTGGAATTGTCGTTAAAAACTTTCTTCGCGTAAGTTGGCTGTTGCTGATTTTGTGCAAAATTTTGCAAGGGATCATTTTTGTAACCCCTAGCGTAAAGCGAAGATTTGTCTGTTTGTCTTGATGTGTGGAACGAATCGTCTTGCGTTAGTTTTTGAGTTTTGAGATTAACGGGAGGAACAAATTTGGGCTTCGAGGCAATCGCTGGTTTTGGACCCTGAATTTTAGGCTTTTCAGGCTTAACACTACTAGGATCTTGCATTTTTAAAATTCGCTTATGTTACATAATTATCTAAAAAGCACTTGGTGTTTATCCCATTTTGTTTTCTATTTTAAATTTCGTAACGAAGCACTAACATCGCAATAAAATAAACTTGACTCGAAAACTCATTAAAATTTTTATTAACTAGAAAGCGTAATAAACGCATTGATTTTTTGATGCACTTGCACTATTACGTAAATAAACCAACAATCGAGTTTCTAAAATAGTGGCACATTTATAAACACGTTGTGAGGTTGGGGTTGACTCCCTTCTATAACAGTGACTTCGCGCATAGACGCTTGGAGGCGCACGGCGTCGCGTTCGATAAGACCAAGCTATTCGAGGGTTGATAAAGGTGAACCGACTCGAAAAAAATAATACCAATAACTGGCACTTAAAATTTGTATTATTCTTTTTTATACTTTGCGGATCCACCAACTGTTGGTCAAAATGATTCCCCGCCCGCTTCGCCGTCGCTGGTTTAAAACTCAACGCAAAAATTATGTTTTAAGAAATAAATATAAAACTTGCGGTTCCAGGTGCTTCGGCGACACTTAACCACCTGTGCCGAGATCACATGAGGGATCCCCCAGTTAAAAATTAAAGAAAAAAGAAATTGTTTTTAATTAATTAATAAATTGTTTTTTAATCGACGTTTCCTATATTATATTGACTCGATTAATACATTTTAAATTAAATGTAAACGTAGGAATATGCAGGTCATTCTTTTAATGTCGATAAATATTAATTAAAAATAAATAAATTGAACTGGAAATTCGGATGTGACATATAATGTACCACACGATAATTGAATTTAAAATGATTAACAAATAAAATTAATAGGTACAACAAGAGCTTTGCCAGTGGCGTAACATTAGTGGTCTCTTATTTTCAGATCTATTTAAATTTGGCAGTTTTTTTTTGAAAATTAAATTAAAATAATTTATTTTTTTAGTTGTTTTATTAGCAGAAAAATTTTTACCTAAAATTTTTATCTAAATTTAAAACAATCGGTTACAGTGGCGAAAACAGTAAACTCCTCATTTTGAGAAAGAGGCAAACTACATGACTTACTTTTATATCCATAATGAGGGGGGGGGGGGAAACAAAAGATGTATCTGGCCTGAAACAGCTCCCACAAATATAAATACTACTTCTATCATTCTACCTTTTGGGGAGGGACTTCAATTCTGCAGCCCTCCCACTAGTTACGCTACTGTCGGGGTAGCAATCCCTAAAGCAGTTTAAAATTCCTACTTTTAAATAGATACAGCACTGAAGCTATTGATTTTTTAGTGTAAAAGGATAGGTGCTTTTATAAAATCCGTAAAATTATCTGCAAATTAGATTCTAACATGTGGGTGAAGTTAGCCCCCCCCCCCTTTTGTCAAACTCTAATTTTTTTGTAGGATTGAGTTCTACTTATTTTGTATTTGAATGTGTCGTAAAAATTTGCAAAGCGCACAAAAAAATTAAAATTTTTTTTGAAATTTTAAGCAGGTTAACGTAAAAATTTGTTTCGCTATTTACGCAGTTAATATTAAACTTAGGATTTTAATTTTTACTGTTGAAACCAATTCAGATTGAATATACAAAAAAATAAAATTTTCAATTTTAAAGAAAAGGAGAAAATGAAACAAAAATGGCTTTTCGCGAATTTGATTTTAATGTTTGGTGAAATAAAAAAGTAAATATAAATAGAAAAATAATAGAAAAATAAACATAAATAGAAAAAAATAATAAAAATAGAAAAAATATTTTAGTTGTAGAAATCATTCACATGACCTTTCTAACCTTTCTAACCCTTAAATGAAGGAAAAAAAATTGTAAAATATAAATATTTTCTTTTAGATTTTAGACTTTTTGAAAAGAAACGTTTTACCAAAATATGGATTATTAGACCTTATGAATTTAGAGATTTATTGAAAAAAATGTAATTAAAAAATTAAATAAGGAAAGAAAAATTAAATCAGTTTATTGCAAAACCGAAAGTGAAAATATGAAAATAAAATATATATATAATATATGAAAATAAAATATTAAACTTAATTCACAAATTTTTAAAATTCATTTTTAAATTGAATAAAATTAAGGCTATTTTGAAAATTTACAAAAATAAATTAAAAATTTATTCTTAATTTTATTCAATAAAAGTAGATTTTGATAATTTTGTAAATTAATTTTTTTATTTTGCATCTGCATACCTTTCCGATTTTGCTATGGAACATAGATAGCAATTTAAGGTTTTCATAAGCTTGCAGCAAGCTTGTCATTGAAGGCCTGCAAGCTTACAAAAAGCTTGTCTAGTTGCCACTTGACAAGTTTTTTTTGCTTTACGTGACAAGCAAGAGTTTCTTATGTTAAGCTTGTTGGCGACAGCCTTGCAGCAAACTTTTTACAAAAATTTCATGTTACGCTTGTTGCCGAAAGCCTTGCTGCAAGCTTTCCACAAACAAATTACGTAAAGCGCCAACCACAAGCAAACGACAACCTTATCGTAAGCTTCCATGTTATCTGGGAATAGATCAGTTTTTGGCTTCTGATGGAAACCTGATGGTCTGATCCCGTGCCCGTCCCTCCGTCCGCATGTTTCAAATTTAACAACTTATTGTTATTTATTATCAGCCTTATCGAACTACCATTTGAAACATGCGGGTGGACGGATAATTAATTAATAATAACATTATATTTAAGTACTAAATTATATCAATATTTTAGAAAACCCAAAAAAATGCAAGAAACTTTTTAGACTTTTCACTTTTTCACATGTAAAATACACGAAAAGTATAAATTATCGCAAAAGTTTTCACCATACTATGGCATCATCAGGTGATGTACTAGAAAGAAAATTAAGAGAGAGAATCCATTAAAAAATATTATTGTTTGGGGTGGTGGGGCAGGTAAAAAGAAGGGATTATTTTAAAAATGATTACAAAAAAAGAGGAGCTAAGTGTATAAGTTCAAATAAGGGGGGGGGGTAATTATTTATTAGAAATGCTTAACAATGGTGAGTTATTTAAATCTGATTGACTATTTAATAACAATGATGAATGTTTTAATTTATTAATTTCTAAAGTTTCTAAACCTTAACTGAGCGGCCTGCAGGCCGCACTGATCTATCACTCTACCATGATCTCCTAAATTTGTTAGGAAGGAACTTTAAAATTTAAATAAACCAAGCAGAGGTGGATTACGGACGTACAGACATAGGTAATTATATATGGTAGCACGTCAAAACACCAAAAATAAAAATAACGACGAGTGACGTTTTTTCGTCATTCAAGGTTTTGTGAATTGCCTTCTAAACTTAATCATAAATTGTAAACTGCCCATGGGAAACTACTCTCCGAGCCAAAAGCTTGCCACTAAACTAATGTGTAATCTGTCATTACTAAACAAGTCAAACATTTCCTTAGCGTAATATTTACATAAAACCACGTAGCGTAGAGTTTTTTCGAAAGTAAAACTGCCTAGGCAGGTAAAAAAAATAACTAGAAATGTGACATTATTTTAATAAAATTGAGTAATTTTGGTATCTACCTTTTCTAAAAATTATTCTAAGTTTATTTACCATTTCAAATAGAAAATTTTAGAGCGTAATTTAAAAATAAATAGATGTAGACTTTGACTTTGACATTTTTTTAAAAATTTTATTTTTAACCAATAAATAAAAATTTTGATCTTTTAACCTAAAAGTTTTAATAAATGTCACAATTGAAGTTGACAGTTGCGAATTCAATTTAAAAATTACCAACATAAATTGAAAATAGTTAACAGATTAAATCAAAATATCACCTTACTTTTGTTTATTTTTATTACAATTTGATTAAATTAATTATCTACCTTTCGAATTTTTTGCGCGCGATCGATCTGAATTTTTGCAGATGCCTTCCTACGGATAATTCACAGGAGGGTGTGTATTAAGCGAGGGGGGAGAATTTTTTGCTCAGTTTTTTGATATCTATAGCGCCATTCCCGAGTTATTGCTAATTTTGAAATTTATTTTTGAATTTTGTTCGTTTGGAGAAAAAATAACATGTTTTTTTCGGATGGAAAGGTAACTTTTCATCCTAATAAAACAATATACTATTGTTTTCGGCATTTTTATTTTCAGAGTTCTTGTTTATGGTTTTTTTATGAAGAATTCTAATTTAGATAAATCTTTGGTTTTAGCAAGAACCGGTACTTCTATTGAATGAAACAAATTCCAAAATTAAATAAACCCAAATCCAAATTTTAATTATTCTTGTATAAATCCAAATTTAAAATTTTTCATATTGCTATAAAAGCAAACCTATTTTAGTTTGAAATTTTTTTTCTTATTTCACAATGTAAACGATTATGTGCAACTGAAGAATGGAAATAACCATGAAATAACGTTATATTGTACTATCGTATTACGAATTTTTCACTTTTTCAAATTTTCTTAATTTAAACCTGTTATGTGTTAATTGTCTCTTTTTTAAATTTTTTGAATTTTGATTTTCTACGTATTGTATTATTCTTATATTTTTTTGAATTTAACCATAAATACATACTAAAAACCACAAATTTACTTAAAATTTTTTATTTTGAGTTTTTTTTCTTTTTTTGCTATAAAATCAATTACTAATTATATTTCTCAAGATTATCCAATTCAAGCTTATCTTCAAAAATTCTTCAAAACTTTCAAAAATAATAATCAACTAAAGTCCAAAACTGGGACAATTTTCAATATCAAAAATAATTAAAATCGCTTGGCACCGAATGGTCTGTCCAAAACGCTGTGTGCCGCTATAAATTAATAAAACTAATATTATTTTGTTTTTTATGTTTTATGTTTTTGCTTTATTATCTAGAATTTATTGGTTAAATCCCAACAAAGTTATCATTAAAATGTATAAGTAACCTATAACATCAAATGGAATAAATCACAAAACACTAACTCTACTTCTCTAATTAAAATTTGAATTTAAAATTATTTATGATTTCTTAATCTTAATTTAAAATATTGAATTTTATGCAACGGAAGGCAGGAGCATCTGCCCTTTTGAACTGAAATTTAATTTTTTTTAAATGCAACTTTTTTTAATTTTTGAAAAACGTGTCTAACGCCTTAGCAGTTGTTAAAATTACATTGTCTACCAGCCGATTACACAAACGCCATTTAAGAAATCATATATTTTAACTGTCAACTTAATTTAAAATTGGCAATTCATTGAATCTTTTTTTGAGGTCATGCCAACTTTGAACTATAATTTAATTTAATTATATCTGTTCTATCCATACTATTAAAATTTACCATATCCGCCTATTTTAATGACAATTATAGATCTGAATACCTAAAAAATTATTCCTTGCTCTTTTCAGAAATATAAAGGAAATGATAAAAAAATCCGCCCGCGCAGGGACTTGAACCCTGGACCCTTGGATTAAAAGTCCAATGCTCTACCGACTGAGCTACCCGGGCTTATTGTAAAGATGTCCCTAACAGTTGCGGACCCATAGGCGCACTATTGATTTATGACTAAAAGAAGAAGCTGGTCCGTACTGTATATAAAAAGAATATAAAGTAACTCACAACGTCACAACTCAGTAATTGAAAATATTTAGTCTGCAATTTTATATCCTTACATCATTTTCAGAAGAGTTCTTAACTGTAATCTGTATTTTCCTTGACGATAATGCGTTTTATATCTATAGGGTTAGGCGCCCTAATGACTGTCCTGACCTTACCGTCTTTGATTCAGGTGATTTTTTAGCCTTTCGCAGCACTTTAATTTTTCCCTATGTTCTCAACAGAGCCGGATTTAGCTAGTCTAGCGCCCCAGGCTACACAGAGAAAACTTGTTTGTGTTTTGAAGTAATTTTTACTATACGCTAGTTGGACAGCTATGGTGCCGCCACCTAGGCGGTAATTTTGTGCATAAATTAGGTGAGAATCTGGCCATAATTGACCAGCAGATGGCGCGGCGTACGCTTTTTTGGGATATCCAACTAGCGATTGATTGAAGTTCAAATCAGCTTCACACCAATTTTGAAGTAAATTTTATGTAAATTTTACAAAAGTTTATGTAAATTTTACAAAAGTTTATGTAAATTTTACTAAATTTGATATAAAATTTACTAAATTTGATATAAAATTTACTATAACTGAAGTAATATTTACTTCAAAATTATTGCGAGGATGTGTACACATAGAAAAAATTGAAGTAGTGTGGTGTGAAGCCTCACACCATTTTGAAGTAAATTTTACTAAATTTGAAGTAAATTTTACTAAATTTTATATAAAATTTACTGTAATTGATGTAATAAATACTGCAAAATTATTGCGAGGATTGTTTTTGTTTTGTGTAATAACTTCAGGTGCCTATCGTATTTACTCAGATTAACTACAATTTAGGTAGGTATACCCACGGATTTATGAATATTCATAAATCCGTGGGTATACCTCATTAAGATCGCTAAGTCTAATGCGCATCTGCGTCACCATTTGTTAATAACATTTTTGTAAGAAGCCCGGGTAGCTCAGTCGGTAGAGCATTGGTCTTTTAATCCAAGGGTCCAGGGTTCAAGTCCCTGCGCGGGCGGCTTTTTTTGCTACATATTTTCATTAGAACTCAAATTATATTTTCAAGTTTAATTTATTCTGAAAAATGTACAGCTAGGTACTCTGTTTCAAATTTTATTTTGTTCAATTTTGTACCTACACATTTTTCTCTTTCGTCGCACAATCTCACAAACGGTGCAATGAAATTACAAAATGAATAAGAATTTTCTCTTGTAAATTTTTTTCCCTATATTTTTATTCATATACATTTCTCTATTTTGTCGCACCGTTTCCGAAATACAGATGACAATATGCTTTATATTTTACAAAGTTTTGTCACTCAGAAGCGGTTCGACAAAATAAAAATGTATATGTATATAAAATGAAAGGAATAAAATTTGCAACCAAAATTTTCCAAAATGTTTTGCTCTAAAATTGATGTTTATATAACAAAAAACGGTTTCAAAATGTACAATTTACATTGCTAACATAGAAGTGTCTGAGTTCCTTTGCGAGTAACTGTATAATATAATATATTGTCGTGTTGCATAATTTAGTTCATTTTATAAATTGTAGATTTTTAATCTAATTTTTTTGGATATTTTATTTATTGACATTAAATCAGGTTTTTTGCCAAAAATGGCTGCCGGCAGTGATCGAGGCGAAGTTTGTTTCCTGAATTTGATTTGAAAATTTGGGTTGAGATTTATTTGTTCGTATATTGTAGAACAAATTAATTTGATTTATGAGTGAGCAATTTTTTAATTATGTGCGAATTACGTGGAACGAAGTAAATATTAAAATAAACGATATATGCCCTTTTCTTCACTATTGTAATAAAACAGGTTTTATTTTATATCATATAATCAGCATGACATGTTTCATGTGACGATGTACATACGTAGGGACATATAGTATATGGTGTAGTAAAAAGAAATCCATTATTTTTGCATGAAATAGAAGGCATTAATTACCATAGTTAGGATGATCCGATGTAGGTCAAATATGCGCCGTTTTGTTCGATAACTTGTTGCCATTATGAAGGTAATTTCAGTATGCCTCTCTTATAGAAGCCCTCGTCCCTATTGGCAAAATTTCACAAACGTCTCTTGAAGCGAATTTTTCTCCAGCAAAATTGTTCGCCATGGACAGGAATAGATGGTAATCGCTTAGTGCCAGGTCCGGACTATAAGGCGGATGAATAAGAACCTCCTAACCAAGCTCTCGGAGCTTCTGGCGAGTCACTATCGATGTGTATGGCCTGTCGTTGTCCTAATGAAACACAATTTCTCTCCTATTGGCCAAAGCTGGCCACATCTGGGCAATTGTTTCCTTCAGACGGTCCAATTGTTGTCAGCACAGTTCCGAGTTAACAGTTTTGCCGTAGGGGAACAGCTCGTAGTAGATGATTCCCTGCCAATTCCACCAAACACAGCAAAATCTTCCGAGCAGTCAATCCTGGCTTGGCCACCGTTTCCTCCGGCTCACCGCGTTTCGACCACAACCGTTTTCGCTTGATGTTATGGTAAGTGACCCACTTTTCATCACCAGGCACCAACAGCTTCAGAAATGGGTCGATTTTGTTGCGATTCAGCAGTGATTCGCAGATGGAAATTCGGTCTATCAGGTTTTTTTGCGTTAACTCGTGTGGCACCCATATATTGAGCTTCTATTTGTATCCAGCCTTATTCAAATGGTTCCAAACGGTTTCTTGTCCAATCTTTAGCTCTTAGGCAATCGAAACAGTGTTTATGTGACGGTTGGACTAGCAAATTTCTAGGATTTTATCGATATTTTCGACAATTGGCCTTCCAGTGCGTGATGCATCTTTGACATCGAAATTACCGGAACGGAATAGACGAAACTCGGCCATTTTCAATTTTAACAAAAAATCGTCAAGATAAAAGTTGTAGGAAATTCAATTTCCTAACAATTTTGGTTTCTAATTTATTTTTATAAAATCGATATTTTTCAAATTAAACCTGAAAAAAGCGGCGAAGTAAAACTCCTCCATTATCTCATTTATTGTTAACTGCAGGGTTCACGGTATAAATAAACATAAACAAACTTGTAGAGAATTAAATATTTAATAATTTTGGTCCTTACCTTTTTTTTCCTACACTCAATATTTAATGTCCTACGCCAATTACAAAGAAAAAGAGAACCGTCAAAATTTTGTTTATGTGTTTTTTATGATTTTTTAACTTTTTATTAGATCACTTGACCTTGAAATTTTGAAAAAAAAGTTGCCTGCGGCGCTGTAAGCTGGGGGTAGAAATAGACATAATTTTATTTATCATGGATTTTTGTTTTGTTTAACAGAATATTGTTTTTGTATCAAATGTCATATAGTATTTAGAAGAAATACTGTCAGGTTCAAGAGAGCAGTAGAGTCACTCCTGCTTGCTGAAGTATGAAAGAAGACCTAACCGGCCTATCGCTCTTCTATACTGCAAAAAAGCCATCCAGTCTAATGTTATAATATGCAGACGTTTTCCCTAGTTCAGCATTTTATAAAATAATCCCCAGAAACTTACATCATCCGTTAGCTTCAGAAGAGTTCCAATTAATCAAATTAATCATTCAAATAAATGTATCTTTTTATATAAAATAAATTTTTATTAGTTATGAATAGCAGATATCCTAAAAATCTAACTAAAGTGAAATCAATCGACTCAGGTGTATAAGTATGTAAACCTATCACAAAATAGGTAAATAATTTTACAAAAAATTGGTGCCTCCGCGAGATCTGATTTTAATATAATTTAGAATTTTGAAACATTGAGTCCGAGCTCAAAATTTTCTAGAAACATTTTTTGAGGGGGGGGGGCGTTTAAAAACTTTTGCCTAGGGGCGCATACATTAATAATCCGGCCCTGACTATACCTATGACATGACCATAATTTTTATCTGAACTTCATTGTTTGCTACACTCATAGTCTAAAAAAATTGTTTTTGTATAGCATGATAGATTTGAATTTGATACCTGTATGATCTGGAATTTTCATGAAATGTGGTTGGATCTTTATCTGAAAAGATCTGAAGATCACTAAGTCTAATGCGCATCTGCGTCACCATTTGTTAATAACATTTTTGTAAGAAGCCCGGGTAGCTCAGTCGGTAGAGCATTGGACTTTTAATCCAAGGGTCCAGGGTTCAAGTCCCTGCGCGGGCGGATTTTTTGATTATTTCTATTATAATTCTGAAAAAAAATTTTAAAATTGTTTATAGTAAAATTTCTGTATTTTTTCTAAAATTTTTAAAATTAAATTTGCTAAACACAAATAATATTTTTATTTTCATGTAAAAATTATTATAATTGAGATAATAATAACTTGTCAAAAAATAAAAAAAAATTTGAAAATCCGAAAATTGTCAAAAAAATGTGGAACGCTTCACGATTTTGCGTGTCATCCTTGCGCAGGGGCCATGCTAATCTTCTCTGTATCGTTCCAATTTTAGTATATGTACCGCCGAAGCGAGTACAACAAATATATATTTCAAGCGGTATATATGCAATAAAATTCTTGAACACATTAGAGATATACAGTTTTGGATTTTATTATCAAAACGACATCAATTTTTATCAAACTTCTAAATCATTCTACAATAATATTCGAAATATCATGCATTTCCTGTTGTGTTATTTGAATTACCAAAAAAATTAATTTTTATGATAGTAAAATTAGAAAATCCAGCTTGAATTTCAAACTTAAGTATGAATGGTTGCCTACGTATGCTAGATGTTTCAGATTTTTACATGAAATTCGAGTAAAGTAGTAAATACTTTAGAAAATCTCCTTTTAAGATTAAATCAAGTGTTACAAATTAACAAAACCCTTTCTTAAAGCAATTTTAATGTCAAAAATAGAAATTTATACTAAAAGAAAGAAAAGATTACGAAAAATCAATATGGAGCTTAGGAAAACCGGTAAAAGGCGGCGCCACTAATCGAGTCTACTCAATATTTTAAATAATTCTACGATTTCGATTTTTGTGGTTAAATTTTTAGAATTGGAAATTAAAAGAAAAAAATTAAAGTTAATAAGTTTAACCCGAGGCACAGGGCTAAAAACAATTTAATGATTAAATAAATGATCAATTATTTCAAAAATGTTTTTTTTGCAAAAAATTCTATCTCGGTTCCAATGCACTCTTGGAGCTCAGTAAGTCAAATTAACCCAATAATCCTGCGACTGGCGGCTGACTGGCAAAGAAAAAGATGAGAGCCGGATTAAGACGGGAGGTGGGGGGAAGGGAGCTGCAGCCCCGAGTCTTCAAATTTCTAGGTCTTCAAAAAAATTGAAGTAACAAAATTTAAAGATTAAAATTTGAATAATCATTACAAAATATTGCATTCAGCTAACTTTCCGGGTTTTATAATATTGAAGTAATATTTAATTCTTAATATTAAGAGATTGTGGCTCCGTCAAGTTAGCCCCACCATTTTGGAATTTGAAAATATTTTGCGCATAGTTTGGAAGTGCTCGCGAAGTGCTGGCGAGTGCTGAAAATTTTTTGAAGATACCTATTTTATTAAAAAATGTGAAAAATAAGCTCCGAGCAAGATACATTAAATTCGAAAAAACTTTAAAAAGTAGTTTCAACAAATCGATGTTTTTCTTGGATTTTAAGTCAATATGAACAAAACAACTATCTTTCTTTTAACTGACTAGTTTCGATTTTAATTTAAATCTTAAATACATAGAACATCAACACACCGAAATCAATTCAGAACCCTTTACACACACCAACCCCTTACAGTGGTCAACTCACCAATAGAGAAAATAATTAAGAAATCAAACGAACATTACAATTAATTAATAATCATTGTAACATAAAACTTCTGTTTAAAGCTTTAATAAAACTAAATAGGTATCATAGGTTTAGGCGTCGCCAGGGTGGGGGGGCAGAGGGGGGCTACAGCCCCCCTGGCTATTGGCAAAACATATAAATTTACATTTGCAATATAAAAATATAAAAATTTTTAACATAAATAATCAATTTTAATAGCGTTTAAAAAAATTTGCCCCCCCCCTGCAATTCTTGGAAGCGACGCCCTTGTTTAGGGGGTATCATAGGTCCGTAAGTACGGCACTGGCATTTATTAAATTTATCAAGAAAATGTGGCTTTCTGATATCAAATTTCATAAAACTGCACTCGCCATTTAATAGCAACAAGAAAATCATTATTTTGTTGAATAATGGAAGTCAATTTCAGTGGACAACCTTTTTTTAAAAACGAAGAAATGACTATGACAATCTGAATACCAGAATTGCATCACTCTACGACCGCTAGGTTTAATTCGCATCAGGTGCGAATTAACCCGCTAGGTTTAATTCACATCAGATTCGAATTAACCCGCGGTGCCAATGCATGGTCGCAAACTTCCGCATAAAATATGTGATTGAAATTTTGGAAAATGAAGAAGTATACCACGTCCTCTTTTGGAACACACGTGAAAGGTCAGCGAGCGTCCTTTTTACAGGCATCTGTAATTGGGTGCTATAAATTGTAAACAATTCTCTCGCTACCAGGGCCGTTGTGCCAGGTTTAAAACTGTTGTTTGTTATCAGTATCATCAATAATTTGCAGAAGAAGCATTTTCTCTAAAAATTTTCAAAGCTGTTGTTGAAAACTGGGAAAGACGAAGGCCAACATGAAAAAGATGACAAGAATAGGACATTATTCGGTATCTGTCTGCTTTTGACGCGTCTGAACTGATTAACGAGAAATATTTTAATAAAAAAAAAAATTTTAATGTTACTTTAGAGCCCCACCAGACTTAAAGTCGGGAATCTCCAAAGTGAGTACGTATTCATACTAAAATCATTCATGAAGCGCAACTAAACTCGAATACCACGGATATATGTATGTAGATAGAAAATCATTAATTCTAAAGACGGCCCTGACTGCCGGTGGCCTACTACGTTTTTGTTTATTTAGAAATATTTCTACTTTGTAAATTTTAAAATTTTACAAAAAAGTTAATCAAACGCCCGGCGGCATTTGCCTATTGGTTTTTGCCCGTCCTGCAGGGCCTCGCGATGATACGCCACGGGTTCCACTATTTCTGTAAAAAAATGTGGAACGCTTCACGATTTTGCGTGTCATCCTTGCGCAGGGGCCATGCTAATCTTCTCTGTATCGTTCCAATTTTAGTATATGTACCGCCGAAGCGAGTACGATATAACAACCCCTACTTTGGATATATAAAAGACTTTATGATTTAACATTGACGGCGAGAGGTAAAGTTATAAATTTTACTTTTTCATAACTAATTAAAAAACCTCAGAAGTTATGATCTACAAAGTTGTGAGAAAATTATTAATCTAAATTCGAGAACATTTAAAAGTTACATATTTTTTTTATTCGATTAGGAAAATTAAAAGTTTGATATCAAATTTAGAAATTTGAGTAGCATTGGTTGCCTACCGACAGAAGTTAGTTAACAAACTCACCTTTCCAAATCCCCGAGTGTTGGCATTTAACAAGGCTCCATAGGCATTTTCGGTATATTCTTTTTCCAGATGATCGTATTGAGCTTGAATCCGACTAAAATTAAAAATTTTTGTTAGCTGTGTAATTATAAATTTTAAATAGTACAGGGTTGGTTTTAGTGGCAATTCTAGTACACTTACGTGATGGCAACGAGGAGTTCTTGCCTTTGATGTTCTTTGGCCTTTATGGAACCACCTTCGGCTAAAGCAATTTGTAGCTCTTTCTGTAGTACCGATAGCTTCCTGCGTTCAGCTTCCAATAAAAGACTTGTAACCTGAAACAATTTTTTTAAATTGGTTTATTTTAAATTTTATTTGTTTTACGAGTATACATTGTATTTGTGAGCTAATTTAATTAATATATAAAATTACGTAACGTCAATCTCAGACTTCTTGATTATACCACATTTACTTATTGCAAGTAATGATCGCCATCATTCATTAGTAAAGTTCAAGTACAAACACTTACTTGTAGTCTTGTAGTATATAAATCGATTTTAATAATTCCGTTATAAAATGAACAATAAAATTTAAAGCTCTTCAAACATTTGGATCACGGGCATTGAAATATCATAACGGTGGGTCTACGCAATTAATTTTGAAAGAACCAACAAATCAATTAAAAAATATTCCTGTGAGCGGTACCCAGATTTTAGACGATTATATAATATTACAGCCTTTTTATCAAAACGACATAAAAAAAATATTATCTTGATTTGGATTTTAACCCAGGATATCTGATTATAGTATATTATAGAAAATGTCTAAGGTCAAAGCAAGGTTTTGTGGAAAGGCACGGAGAATACCAACTAACCAAATTTTTCAAAAATTAACTTTTGTAAATTTGTAGAAAATTGGTCTCAGATGTGTACCTAAACTTTTATTAATTTGTAATGATAGCAATTCATCAACTAAAGAGACCTCAGAAAGACGAAAATGGTCATAAGAAAGTTAATTGCTCCATAGATTTGAACTGAGTAGTTTTGCGTTAGCAGGTATCGTACAAACTACTAGATCAATGGCAGTGTCTTATGTATATTTCGTGTTTTGTGTTAGTATATCTCAAATCAGAAAAGAATTTTTATAGAATATTTTGAATTTTTAGGAAAAGAGTCTGTACAATAGGACTTCTTGTAATCTTCATTGCTCACCATACTACACCCCGAATCCCGATGATGTTACGTATGAAAAAAGACGCTAAGCAGTCGCCATTCGGTCTGAAACTTCAACAAAAGCAGGTATTATATTGGAATTTAACTATAGTAACGATCTCATCAAGCTATAATGCACTTGGCACCGGAGCGGAAGTCAATCTAATTTTGGACCCACCAAAAGTCACAGAAAGTCAAGAATTACGCAGTGTGATTTGGTATTCTTGACTAAATGAAGATGATTTTTACTCAGTTTGACGTACCATACCAACTAGGAGGACCACCCGATTTAAGCGTCTTTCGGAGTACGAAGGCAATCATAAGAAGAAAAGAGTTACTCTTTCACTTTTTATGGACTTTTCTCCATGTTTTTCTAGGATTTCCTATCACTTGTACACCGAATTTCTTCGCTGAATTTTTCCATTCTCGGTTTTTAAACGCCTTTACATCTATGACGCTTATGGGCTATAACCCAATTAGCCCAATCAGGTCCGTTTGCAGAATTTCTTCATGTGTGGGAGGGGGGATTACAAAAAAATGTATAAAATAAATATATCAATTACACAGTATTACAAAATTAAACTTTCGCCAGCTTCTAGAATGGGTGTGGGTGATTCTAATAGATTTTTTTGCGCCGAAAACGAATCTGACTTTGAAATTGCTCCATCACGTCAGGTTTTTTTGCAATTGTGGCTTAAATAGTAAAAAAATGGCTATTTTAACCATTTTCATGCTTTTTTTCAGGGAACCTCAAATTTTTCTTTCAATTTTCCACAAGTGCATCTGTAGTACTACTACTTAGCCAGTGGCGGTGATATCAATAAGCGAATGTAAGCAATGCTTAGGCGCCCGAGATGAAGGGTAGTAAATCCCAAAAAAGAGATTTTTAAATAATAAAAAGCAATTCAAAATTAATACATTGTTTTTAAGAAGCCCGTTTTGTATATTTGCTTACGAGCCCTAGCTACTCTTGCACGTAGGGATATCTCCCTGCCCTTCTACCTAAACAATCCAGAATCCAGAAGAGTGCACTGAAGGGTATTCCATACCCCCTAGACCCCCCGGATTACACCAATTATTTTGTGACTTCAGTAATATATTTAGACTTTTACTTCCTGATGAGCAAAAATAAAATTACTTTTGGACTTAGCAGCGAAACCGTTTTTTTCCGATTCCAAAGCTCTAAACATAATTATTATTTAAGTCACAAAATAATTGTTGCAATCCGGGGGGTCTGGGGGGTATGGAAAGTGCACTCTTCTGGATTCTTGATTTTAGGTAGGAGGGCGGGGAGATATCCCTACGCGCACTTAGACCACTAAATCGGGCCCATTGCAGTGACGGTGATATTATTATTAATATCATTATTAATATTTTTTTTTTATTAATTATTTATTTATTAATTAACATAATTAATATTATTATTAATATCACCGTCATTGCAATGGGCATTCGCAAATGTAAGCGAAGTTTACGGGCCCGGGACCATAAGGGGCCGGGCCTGGATCATAAAGGCTAGTAAATCGCAAAATTTGTTTTATTTAAGCTACAATTTCAAAAAAACCTGACGTGATGGAGCAATTTCAAAGTCAGATTCGTTTTCAGCGCAATAAAATCTATTAGAATCACCCCCACCCATTTTAGAAGCTGGCGAAAGTTCAACTTTGTAACACTGTGTTATTAGTAAACAGTGGCGGATTTGCAAATTTTGCCGCTAGTAGGTTATTCAATTTTTGCCGCTCCTACTGACCTCTGAAATTCGATACTCTAGTTTTTCAAATTATAGCAATGATTAATAAAAAAAATGAGTAAAATTTACTAAATTTAAATTTTAATATTTGTCGCCCCCTAAAATCTGTTGCACTCCAGAGCAATTTAAGATTTTCTAAGATTACTCCCGAATAGCTTATTTTCTAAGAGTTCCAAGAACTGGAACGTTTACCATAATACCACAAAATAAAGGTGTCAATCCGAGGGGTCTCGGGGGCGTGGAACGCCCTCCAGTGGATTCTTTGTTAATTATCTCGATGGTAAATATGTCGAAACGTTGATAACTGAATAACCCGTCAATAAAGAGCAAATAGTGCACTGGAGGGCATTCCATGCCCCCCAGACCCCCCGGATTACTCCTACCCTTTGCGTTTTTAAAAGTTTCTGTTACCATAACATACGCTGGGGCAGGGGCAGATTTGCAAATTTATAATTAATTAAAAAAAAATAAGAAAAATTTACTAAATTTAAATTGTAATATTGAAAAACTATTGGAATATTGTAAAAATTCATGATCACAAAAGTATATTTTACAGAGCGAGTAATTTTAAATCTGCACCCTAGGCTTCAGCCTACTCATCTTGTTGGTAAACCCACCACTGTTAGTAAACAGTATTAAGTTTTTATCCAATTTTCAGATATATAAAAATATGTAAAAAAAAGTATGGCGATCAACTGATCAACCATTGGCAAAACGAAACCCTGGAAGACCACCCAAGAGATGGATGGAGAGCTGGGTGTCCATATCAGAAGAAATGTGAAGAGGAGAAAAGCGCGAAGAAAAACAGGCAGATATGAATAAAAGTAAAAGAAGAAGAAGATATGTAAAAATATGTTTACGTTAGTAAACATGTAAAATATGTAATAGAGGGGTTTGAACACTCCCCCCCTTGCGTACGAGCCTGAGCCCAATGCATAAAAGAAATGTTGCACTTGTTCATAATTTTCCCATTTATGCTGTTAGCCTAAAAAAATTGTCTTAAGCCCCAAAATAGATCGATCCGAGCCTGACTGCCACACCTTCAGTGTGGTGCAGGCTACGACTCTGGAAACCGTACTTCTACACTAGGTAGCGCTAGATACTACATTCCCATAAGTTAAAGTCCGACCGATCGAAAAGCCATCTATAAGTTATGGGAAGGTCACCCAAACCACATTTTTACAAGTAATTTTGACTTAAATCAAAGATCCAAGTTTGGATCTTGAAATTTGATTAATACTAATAGTAATAGTTAGTGCGTTTCTGGTGAAGTAGAACTTGGATGTTCTAAATGTCCCATGCAGAATAACAACTACAATAAGGCAGGAAATGAAAAGAAAAGAAAAGAAATTTTACAAAATAGTAAATCCTAACAAATTAAAAAAATTCAAAAAAATCTCCGGAACTTAGGAAATATTAGGAATTATTCCCAATTTTTTAGTTCTGATCATCTCAATTGTAGCAATTATGAACATCAGCGAACAAAACACCCAACATTGGCGTATTTTTCCCCCGCAGTATCTATATTAGTCTTTAAAATTTATACTTTAATATAATTTATAGCAGGTATGGTCTAAAAGTCTACACCGGCCGACTAGGAAGCAAGTAACAGCGGTTCAAGTTCTGATCGCTTTCGCTTCGAATACACTGCTGTGACCTAAAGCCCAAGAAAAATCTGTAAGCTATGGGGAAGGCAACGGAAAACTATCCCCACTCCATTAATTAATTTCCTTAGTACGTCATCTTGGCTTCAGCCAAGATACTGCACAGTATATGGCACTTGAAGAAGATGGAGTGACCCACCGAGTTTTACTCTGTAACTTGCCGGTCAAATCGGGGCATGGCTCAGAGACCTCCGTTTTTCTAAATCCGTAACTTTTGAGTTTGATACTTCTTCAGAACAACCGAGGTAACCGTATATACGATTTTTCTAAACCAGGACAAGAACTTGACATTAGCGCCCCTTTCTTTCAGCATTTGATTTTATAGATTTCAAAAGATTCAAAACATATGAATTTAGCGCCCCGTTGTATTGCCCTAGAACCGAGGCTGCCCCCCTCCCCGTGACTCATCAAAAACCAACAAAATCCATTAAATTTTTTGTTAAAATTAAAAAAATATATGTACATAATCTAAATTATTATCAGAATAGATTTATTCCCCCCCCCCCAATCAAAAATAATTATTTGTCACTACGAAAGGCGCAAGAAGCAAAAAAAATCAAGAAAATTCAACACAAGGTTTCATCCCATTTACCGTCCAAGAACTTTGTGGGAATATGCCGTTGCTTTGTTAGGGATATCTCTGCGTCCAGAGATCCCTGTCTTTCTAGATCAGCGATTTTCAAGTTTAATCGTCTTTCAGGGATGTTTTTACATCGAAAATGTAATAAATTATATTTTTAAAGGGTTTTACTCAATTTGTCTGTTTTATGGGTTTTCAAGACCAAAATGTTACAGTTCAGCTGTTTTCACGGTATCACGTCAAAATACCAAAACAAAATTACCAAAAACAAAGACGCCGAAGTTTAAACACCGAAAACAAAAACACCGAAAGTCAAAAACGCCGAAAGTCAAAAGCATTGATTTATTACTTAAGTGTCTGTTACACTTGAATGTTTTTGGTTTGGATGTTTTTGTTTTCGGTGTTTTGTCCCCGGTGTTTTGACGTGGATTCGTTTTGAAAATGGTTAAATTAACCGGATTAAGTCTTACTTGGGTCTTAGGCTATGACATTTTGAGGACCCACCTTCAGTAAGGTGACAAATTATTATTTTTTTCCAACTTTTTTTTAGCTAAATTTAGACTAACAAGTAGTAAAATCACAAAACTAACTATCTAGTTTCAGAAAAATGAGAATTGCAATCAAGACAGGTGCGTGATGCGGCTTTCGTGTTCTGTAAATGACTAAACAAAATATTTATTTCAATACATTTTTTTGTTTTATAAACTTTATTTTAACATTTGATACTGAAAAAGAAGCGGGGACCATATTTAAGGGCCCCCAATGAGCTCGGGCCCTAGGCTATAGCCTAACCAGCCTTACGGTTAATCCTGGCCTTGTGTGAAAATCACTTCTTGATAATATTTAATCCGTGACCGGTGTCTGAATCGGTTCCGGTTTTTGGGGATGCGTGTAAACATAGCCTTACGGGGTGGGGGGCAGGGCCTATTTTTAACTGGGTTGGGCACTAGGCTCTAGCAAATTTTCGGGCCCCTGATATTCGACTGTAACTAATAGCATCTAAAGCCTAATTTTTGGGTTATTTTATCAGAATGTGACTTTTATTTTACGATTTGTACAATGTACCCTTGTTTGGAATTCCTTTAGAAATCTTTGGAATTCCTTGGAAATCCCTGGAATCCTTTGGAAATTTCTGGAATTCTTGAAACTTTTTAGAAGTCAATGAAATTCTTGGAAATTTATGGAATTCTTGGAAATTATTAGAATTCCTTGGAAATTCCTGATATTCTTTGAAAATCTCTGGAATTCTTGAAACTTTTTAGAAATCAATGGAATTCTTGGAAATCTTGTAAATCTCTGGAATTTCTTGGAAATCCCTTCAATTCTTTAGTGTGGAATTTGTTTGGAAATCATAGGAATTCCTTGGAAATGGATTCTTTGGAAAGCCATTGGCATTGGTCATTGGCAAACCGGGGCGTCTGGGTATACGGTATACGGTTACCTCTTTATTCCTTGATTGTAAGCGCCGTATTTGGAAGTCGCAGGGGGAAGGAAGGGGAAAGTAAAAGATTGAGAGGTTGAGAAGATGACGTAGTCTAGTTTGTTGTGTTGAGTGTAGTGATTTGAGAATAAAATAAAAGCGTTCACTGGGGGGTATTCCATACCCCCCAAACCCCCCGGTTTGTGCCCATTATTTTATGTCTTTAAATAAATTTAAAACTAAGATGTTTTAGAAGCCACACAATTTGTTTACAGCTTGGGGTTTTGGAAAAACTGGTTCCGCTGCCAAGCGCAAAAGTAATTTTTGTTTAGCTTCAAGCTCTTCAAACTGTATTTTAGAAGTCTGAAGTACGGTCTGCTGTTTAAGTGCATCGGCTACTAAGCACAGAATCTTAGTTCGAGCCCGAGTAGAGCAAGTGCTTTATTCTAACCGTGGCATACCACCGAGGTAGTCCGCCTTGAAAACCCTTCACAAAATGAAGTGGTTAGCCATAATCCACTCTGGGTTGTAGCGCTACTGTATGTATGTTAAACATATTTATTTATTATTACAATTTTAAATATTGGTTAAGCTTCGGTGTAGCTATTGACAAATCGGGGGGTCTGTGGGGTATAGAATGCCCTCCAGTACACGGTTTCTTCTATGGTCAAAGCTGATAAGTTACGCAGTAGCTAATGCTGGGAGTATTCTATACCCCCAGATGCAGCAATTAGTCCACGAAAAAATTTGGGAATAAAATAAAGGTGTACACTGGGGGGTATTCCATAATCTCACCCAATTTCACTTGGGGAGAGGGGGGTCTCGGTAAATATCACGTAATTCTTCCATACCCCCCAGACCCCCCGGTTTTTCCTCATTGTTAAACTTAAATTCAAAATTTAATAATTTGTAGTTATTATTATAACTTCAAATATTAATTGAAATTCTGTCTGGGTCTGGGGGGTATAGAATACCCCTAATGTACGCTTTACTTTTTATTTATGAACCAATAGTAGTAGAAAAAGGGGGAAGGATGTGGAAAGAAAAAAGTTAAGAGGCAGGGCCTATTTTTAAAATTGATAACTAACGAAATATCGATTATTCCATATTTATCGATTAATCGATAAAAATTCCCACCCCTAGTTGAGACCCTGATAGTCGAGTGTAACTAATAGCATCGAAAGCCCAATTTTTGGGTTATTTTATCAGAATTTGACTTTCATTTTACGATTTTATGTTCTCTCATTTTCGGGCTCCTCCGGCCATTGGGCCCTAGGCCAGTGCCTAATGCGTCTAATGGTAAAATAGAATCTAGGTGGGGGGGGGGGCTGCTACACAATAGTTACTATAAATATTCTTAGTTAAATGAAAAAAATATTAGTTAAACAATAAACATGAGTAAATCATCTGCATCAATCTCATTATCATCAAACTCATCTCCGTTAGTTGAATAGTCCAGATTATGGAAGGAACGCGATTCTCAGCATTTTCTAATTTTACAGCAGCTTCTTATTCTAATAGCATTTACTTATTACTTAATCATCATGTAGAAAGTCTTTCAGACTTTCTTGGTCTAACCTTATTAGAAACAAATCGACAAGGGGGGCGTCCATTAAATTCGTGAAGCGTTTAGGTGGGGAGGGCTCAAGCCGAATCTCACCCAATTTCACTTGGGGGATGGGGGGTCTCGGTAAATATCACGTAATTCTTTCTTTTAACTAGTTTTAAATAAAAATGATTAAGCAAATTATGTTTTTTTATACGAGGAAATCCAAGGCAATTAAGCGCAGATTAACGTATGTACACTAAAAATATATATTTAAAAAAATCTCACGTGAGATTAGGCAAGGGGGGGAGAGGGTCGAGCCAAATCTTACGACATCTCACCAAGGGGGGGGGGTGTCTAAAAATCGCCAAAATCACCTCACGTAATTAATGGACGCCCCCTAGTTGATCCTTTTCCAAGCAAAACCCACTTGGTGGTTTTGATTGTAGAACTTAAAACCAAATGGTTTAAAAATAGTTTGTTAATTGTGTGTGTATATTTAAAATAACAATATCTTCCTTTAAACTACATTTCAATTTCTTCCGGCGAATTATTTTTTAGACAGGAAACTTATCAACAGACGACTGTTCAAAACTGAGCTTATAAAATTTTCTTTTAGTTAATTTTCGTATAAGTTATTGGCATTAGGGCAATTCTACAGTGCTGTTGAGTCTATACATCAATAAAATTATTATCCGAAAATATAAATTTGATGTTAGAAAAATTAGAAAAAAAAATCCAACAATAATTATAGTGGTTTTTGTATACAATTCGAGTTAACCTACACTTAAATACACTCATGTTACATAATTTCAAGGAAAACTCTCAATATCGATTATGTAATTAAGGACTTTTTAACAAAAGCAGGTGTAGATAAAAATCTCTACAATAAAATTGCCATACCGCATTATTACCAGAGAAAAGGAAAACTATAACAAAAGGCAATTTTAGTGTTGGTATTTTGTTCAACACCACATGGTAACCTGGGTAACTCATACAAACAAAGAGGGACATTGATTTAGTCTACGAACTAGTTAGAACCGGTGGAAATAATCAATAAAGTACAATATTTAAGCTGAAGTTGGAAAAATCAATTTTAAAATTGTTCAAATAGCTCGGCCAATGTGAAAAATAGTTAAATTCAAAAAATATAAGAATAATACAATACGTAGAAAATCAAAATTCAAAAAATTTAAAAAGGAGACAATTAACACATAACAGGTCTGGATTAAGAAAATTTGAAAAAATGAAAATTTCGTAATACGAAGTACAATATAACGTTATTTCATGGTTATTGCCATTCTTCAGTTGTACGCATCGATTACGATTACATTGTAAAATAAGAAGAAAAAATTTTTCAAACTAAACAAAATTATCGACTAAATTGTACAAAATTGACTTACCATAACCTCCAAAGATTATCAAAACTGAACTTGTTACACGAGGTATGAATAATTTAAAAATGATTTGAACTAAGAAATTCGTTTACCTAGCACTGCTAGTTTGAAATCCGAAGGCACTGCCCTCTTAATATGATTTCTAAAAACTTTGAAAAAATTCAAAATTCAAAAATTTACCACGTTTTTTAACCGTGAGGCGTAAAACTAGAAAAAGAACTCAAAATAAAAAATTTTAAGTAAATTTGTGGTTTTTAGTATGTATTTATGGTTAAATTCAAAAAATATAAGAATAATACAATACGTAGAAAATCAAAATTCAAAAAATTTAAAAAGGAGACAATTAACACATAACAGGTCTGGATTAAGAAAATTTGAAAAAATGAAAATTTCGTAATACGAAGTACAATATAACGTTATTTCATGGTTATTGCCATTCTTCAGTTGTACGCATCGATTACGATTACATTGTAAAATAAGAAGAAAAAATTTTTCAAACTAAACAAAATTATCGACTAAATTGTACAAAATTGACTTACCATAACCTCCAAAGATTATCAAAACTGAACTTGTTACACGAGGTATGAATAATTTAAAAATGATTTGAACTAAGAAATTCGTTTACCTAGCACTGCTAGTTTGAAATCCGAAGGCACTGCCCTCTTAATATGATTTCTAAAAACTTTGAAAAAATTCAAAATTCAAAAATTTACCACGTTTTTTAACCGTGAGGCGTAAAACTAGAAAAAGAACTCAAAATAAAAAATTTTAAGTAAATTTGTGGTTTTTAGTATGTATTTATGGTTAAATTCAAAAAATATAAGAATAATACAATACGTAGAAAATCAAAATTCAAAAAATTTAAAAAGGAGACAATTAACACATAACAGGTCTGGATTAAGAAAATTTGAAAAAATGAAAATTTCGTAATACGAAGTACAATATAACGTTATTTCATGGTTATTGCCATTCTTCAGTTGTACGCATCGATTACGATTACATTGTAAAATAAGAAGAAAAAATTTTTCAAACTAAACAAAATTATCGAATTTTATTTAAATTATTTTAAATTTAGTCGATAATTTTGTTTAGTTTGAAAAATTTTTTCTTCTTATTTTACAATGTAATCGTAATCGATGCGTACAACTGAAGAATGGCAATAACCATGAAATAACGTTATATTGTACTTCGTATTACGAAATTTTCATTTTTTCAAATTTTCTTAATCCAGACCTGTTATGTGTTAATTGTCTCCTTTTTAAATTTTTTGAATTTTGATTTTCTACGTATTGTATTATTCTTATATTTTTTGAATTTAACCATAAATACATACTAAAAACCACAAATTTACTTAAAATTTTTTATTTTGAGTTCTTTTTCTAGTTTTACGCCTCACGGTTAAAAAACGTGGTAAATTTTTGAATTTTGAATTTTTTCAAAGTTTTTAGAAATCATATTAAGAGGGCAGTGCCTTCGGATTTCAAACTAGCAGTGCTAGGTAAACGAATTTCTTAGTTCAAATCATTTTTAAATTATTCATACCTCGTGTAACAAGTTCAGTTTTGATAATCTTTGGAGGTTATGGTAAGTCAATTTTGTACAATTTAGTCGATAATTTTGTTTAGTTTGAAAAATTTTTTCTTCTTATTTTACAATGTAATCGTAATCGATGCGTACAACTGAAGAATGGCAATAACCATGAAATAACGTTATATTGTACTTCGTATTACGAAATTTTCATTTTTTCAAATTTTCTTAATCCAGACCTGTTATGTGTTAATTGTCTCCTTTTTAAATTTTTTGAATTTTGATTTTCTACGTATTGTATTATTCTTATATTTTTTGAATTTAACCATAAATACATACTAAAAACCACAAATTTACTTAAAATTTTTTATTTTGAGTTCTTTTTCTAGTTTTACGCCTCACGGTTAAAAAACGTGGTAAATTTTTGAATTTTGAATTTTTTCAAAGTTTTTAGAAATCATATTAAGAGGGCAGTGCCTTCGGATTTCAAACTAGCAGTGCTAGGTAAACGAATTTCTTAGTTCAAATCATTTTTAAATTATTCATACCTCGTGTAACAAGTTCAGTTTTGATAATCTTTGGAGGTTATGGTAAGTCAATTTTGTACAATTTAGTCGATAATTTTGTTTAGTTTGAAAAATTTTTTCTTCTTATTTTACAATGTAATCGTAATCGATGCGTACAACTGAAGAATGGCAATAACCATGAAATAACGTTATATTGTACTTCGTATTACGAAATTTTCATTTTTTCAAATTTTCTTAATCCAGACCTGTTATGTGTTAATTGTCTCCTTTTTAAATTTTTTGAATTTTGATTTTCTACGTATTGTATTATTCTTATATTTTTTGAATTTAACCATAAATACATACTAAAAACCACAAATTTACTTAAAATTTTTTATTTTGAGTTCTTTTTCTAGTTTTACGCCTCACGGTTAAAAAACGTGGTAAATTTTTGAATTTTGAATTTTTTCAAAGTTTTTAGAAATCATATTAAGAGGGCAGTGCCTTCGGATTTCAAACTAGCAGTGCTAGGTAAACGAATTTCTTAGTTCAAATCATTTTTAAATTATTCATACCTCGTGTAACAAGTTCAGTTTTGATAATCTTTGGAGGTTATGGTAAGTCAATTTTGTACAATTTAGTCGATAATTTTGTTTAGTTTGAAAAATTTTTTCTTCTTATTTTACAATGTAATCGTAATCGATGCGTACAACTGAAGAATGGCAATAACCATGAAATAACGTTATATTGTACTTCGTATTACGAAATTTTCATTTTTTCAAATTTTCTTAATCCAGACCTGTTATGTGTTAATTGTCTCCTTTTTAAATTTTTTGAATTTTGATTTTCTACGTATTGTATTATTCTTATATTTTTTGAATTTAACCATAAATACATACTAAAAACCACAAATTTACTTAAAATTTTTTATTTTGAGTTCTTTTTCTAGTTTTACGCCTCACGGTTAAAAAACGTGGTAAATTTTTGAATTTTGAATTTTTTCAAAGTTTTTAGAAATCATATTAAGAGGGCAGTGCCTTCGGATTTCAAACTAGCAGTGCTAGGTAAACGAATTTCTTAGTTCAAATCATTTTTAAATTATTCATACCTCGTGTAACAAGTTCAGTTTTGATAATCTTTGGAGGTTATGGTAAGTCAATTTTGTACAATTTAGTCGATAATTTTGTTTAGTTTGAAAAATTTTTTCTTCTTATTTTACAATGTAATCGTAATCGATGCGTACAACTGAAGAATGGCAATAACCATGAAATAACGTTATATTGTACTTCGTATTACGAAATTTTCATTTTTTCAAATTTTCTTAATCCAGACCTGTTATGTGTTAATTGTCTCCTTTTTAAATTTTTTGAATTTTGATTTTCTACGTATTGTATTATTCTTATATTTTTTGAATTTAACCATAAATACATACTAAAAACCACAAATTTACTTAAAATTTTTTATTTTGAGTTCTTTTTCTAGTTTTACGCCTCACGGTTAAAAAACGTGGTAAATTTTTGAATTTTGAATTTTTTCAAAGTTTTTAGAAATCATATTAAGAGGGCAGTGCCTTCGGATTTCAAACTAGCAGTGCTAGGTAAACGAATTTCTTAGTTCAAATCATTTTTAAATTATTCATACCTCGTGTAACAAGTTCAGTTTTGATAATCTTTGGAGGTTATGGTAAGTCAATTTTGTACAATTTAGTCGATAATTTTGTTTAGTTTGAAAAATTTTTTCTTCTTATTTTACAATGTAATCGTAATCGATGCGTACAACTGAAGAATGGCAATAACCATGAAATAACGTTATATTGTACTTCGTATTACGAAATTTTCATTTTTTCAAATTTTCTTAATCCAGACCTGTTATGTGTTAATTGTCTCCTTTTTAAATTTTTTGAATTTTGATTTTCTACGTATTGTATTATTCTTATATTTTTTGAATTTAACCATAAATACATACTAAAAACCACAAATTTACTTAAAATTTTTTATTTTGAGTTCTTTTTCTAGTTTTACGCCTCACGGTTAAAAAACGTGGTAAATTTTTGAATTTTGAATTTTTTCAAAGTTTTTAGAAATCATATTAAGAGGGCAGTGCCTTCGGATTTCAAACTAGCAGTGCTAGGTAAACGAATTTCTTAGTTCAAATCATTTTTAAATTATTCATACCTCGTGTAACAAGTTCAGTTTTGATAATCTTTGGAGGTTATGGTAAGTCAATTTTGTACAATTTAGTCGATAATTTTGTTTAGTTTGAAAAATTTTTTCTTCTTATTTTACAATGTAATCGTAATCGATGCGTACAACTGAAGAATGGCAATAACCATGAAATAACGTTATATTGTACTTCGTATTACGAAATTTTCATTTTTTCAAATTTTCTTAATCCAGACCTGTTATGTGTTAATTGTCTCCTTTTTAAATTTTTTGAATTTTGATTTTCTACGTATTGTATTATTCTTATATTTTTTGAATTTAACCATAAATACATACTAAAAACCACAAATTTACTTAAAATTTTTTATTTTGAGTTCTTTTTCTGAAAAATAGTTATTCGATTAACTTTGTTTGGGGAAACTTTTTGTTCATCAAACTTTTCTTTCCTCGATTGAAAACTGATTTATTTAAAAAAACAATTCCGTGTCAGGGAAATATTATATTCCATTATTGATGTAATAAAAATAATAATGTAGATATTATTTTAATTACTTTTACCAATTTTATGAAAGCTTCATTTAATCAAAAAAAAAAAAATACCTCAAGTTGAATTCCGAAGAGATCTCTTGTTCTGTCCTGTTTATTCCGCCGTTCTACATTTTCCGTTGGCAAATTCGTCACCACATTTTCGATAGGACTCATCTGGAACAAAAAACAAAATAATAAAATTAAAATAAAAAAGGTACGAGGGGTTCGAATCCTCGAATAAATAATTTTTTAAAGTGTTGAGTTGCAAAGAAATTACATAATTTAAAAACCTAAAAAGTAAAAGTTATTGCATTGGTTTATAAGCAGTTGTGCTTGTATCTGCCTGAGAAATCGTGTCAAAATAATTATAAAACTTAATAGAAAATAATAATGGTAATGAAGAAGCTCAACAAATTGCAATGTTTATGACACTGCATTTTATATTTGAGATGATCCACTTCCTTATTTTTGTTTGGAGTTATTGTACTGAAAAGTTGTAAAACGAACTCCTCGTTGTGAAATATGACACATAGAACTTACACAATCAAAATATTAGTATCTATTAATTAATCAATGGTAGAGCGTAATTTTCTTTTTTTTTGCAATCTTAATTTGTTTACCGTTAAATCATTAGAAAGAAAAAGTTTTGGAAACTTAAAGAGAGCTAAAAGTTTCCATAGAAATCAATAAAAAAACCCAGTAACGAATTTTTCTACTATTTTTTCGAAGTCCTGCTAACAGAAACAGAGCAAGCTGGCAAAGAGAAGATTCTTTGGTTCCACCTGTGTGTGGCTCACACACATTTTGCAATTTTGCACTCCTCTGCAAAATTTGCAGCATTTACTGATCGAAAATTAATTTTCCGAAAATTACCAAAAATTAATTTGTTAATAATGTCAAGAATCAGGAGTCTGTTTAGAAATCCCCCTTAAGACATCTATATGTACCAGGTTTAGACCAAAACAAGGGCTATCTCGTAAAAGTCATCCAAAGGGACAGTCTTTTTTTTAAATTTAGGAAAAGCGTAATTTTCAATTTTCGAGGTAGATTTTCTTTTCTTGATTGATTCAAATGTGGTCTAGATATGATTCAGTTGTATATGAATAGAACAAACTTTAACCCTCTACAAGCCCTATCTATATAAGCGTCCAAAGTTCCAAATATTACATTCAAATTTTTTTAAATTTTATAAAGAAGTTTGTTTAGGTTGTTATTGTATTCAATTAGGAAATTAAATTGTATATTATAAGATAGCGGCGGCTAGTATGGTGAGATCTTTGAGAGGGGGGGGGGGGCGCCGCCACTCTTTCAAAATAGAATATAAAAGGGTAAGTGACTATTTCACTTGTTCAGTTCTTGGTGTAAAATATTCAATTATCTATCAGTCGATCACAATAAGAGTTTTTCTCTTGAACACAGTTACTGATTTACTGGAGGTATTCCATACCCCCACTTTTCTGTGATTGATTTTAGCACACATAATCCTTTTACTTACTTTTTCAGAACAAAGTACGCACCGAAGAAGGAGGTCTGGAAGTATGGAGTACCTGCATACCTTAATATACCATTAATTACATACACATAGTGCCATAGCCGTTTCTTAAGACTTAATGGGGGGGGGGGGCAAAAGTTTTACATTTCAGATTTTATTAGAAAACTTTTAATTTTATTATTTTTGTATTTTTCCCCTAGGTGATTAAGGTGACGACAACTAGCGAGAAATAATTACTGAGGAGGATTGACTGGCCAAGATGGCGGGGTAGCCGCAAAATGCAAAATATGAGAAATTTAAATTAAGAGTTAGACTTGAATGTGATTTCGACTTTCGAGAATACCATAATTGATAAATTTGAAATTTGAAAAATGTAATAATCGGAAACTATTAATTATATTTTGGAAATAAGAGATTGTAGTAAAATTGGAATTATTGTAGTATTATTTAGATCAGGGGTTCCTAAACTTTAAAGATAACGGAACACCAACCAAATACCTTTTATTTTATGGAACCCCATATCATCAATGTTTTTAATTTTAATTGCAATTATTGAATTATTATTATTCATTTTCAAAATATCTCAAGGTTAAAAGGTATATTCTTGCCAATAAAAATTTTATTTTTTTAAATTAATTAAAAAAAAATAAAAAATAAAAAAAAACTAAAAAAAATCATTATTATTGAATTAAACTTTATTTATTTTTACAGAAAGCACCTGTACCGGTATAATTTTGAGTTCAGCATTTCAATTTTGGCAACCTATTTAAGTAAAATTGATATTTATACAAACAAATTATTTAAGAATTTATTATTGTAATACAAAAGCTATCGTAAAAAAAGCATCTCATGGCTGACATTTTCACCAACCGAAAAATATATCCAACCTGTAAAAAAACTCAGTCTCTCTATCTATAGTTGAATTTGCAACATCCTTTGGGCTAATTTAGGGGCTCCTGTCACCATCAAGACCGAATTTAGACTTGATAAGGCCCTGAGCTATTTCAGATATGGGGCCCTTTATAAGCCAACATACACTGAAAAAGAAGGTACATCAAAAATTCATCATTTTTCAGCCGATGAACAAAATTAATCATATTGATGAAATATTCATAGTATTGATGAACAAATTTCATCAATATAATGAATTTTGTTCATCGGCTGAAAAATGATGAACTTTTCATCAATATGATGAACCATTTTTTTCAGTGTATTATATATCAGTGCCAAATATGATTTTTGGGAATCGGATAATTTTTTTGGGGGCCCCGAAGGAAATGGAGGCCCTAAGCTATAGCTTGTTTAGCTTATACGTAAATCCTGCACTGCGTGTCGCCACTGTTCCTATCAAGTAACTGTAGCTTACATTATACAGTGTGTTCACGATAAGAGGTAACAGTGAATAATTCTTATATATTACTAGATACAAAAAAAAGTTTAAATAGTTTTTTATTCAACTCGAAATTTACCATCGGAAACTGCAAATGTAAATTTTTTTGTACTTCAAACTCAACCGAAAGTAAACATGAATTTATTTTTTCAAATAGCAACATGTCTTTTTTTAGCATTTTTAGCGTTACATGAGAAAATTTTCGAGAAAAATGCAAGACAAAAAAAAATATATCATGTCTTCAACAAAATGGTGGCATTTTGAATAATTTATCAGATAGGTTGTTTTCTGTACCGTGATGTTGTTTTGTTTTCATAGCACACTAAATAAATTAAAACAATTAATAAATTTGTCATGCATGTTTTCGAAAATTTTCTTATGTAACCCTATGATAATTTTATATGCATGTATAGAGAAAAAACTGCAGATTACAAACATTTAAAAAAAAAGAGATGTTGCCATTTGAAAAAAAAATTCATGTTTACTTCCGGTTGAGTTTGAAGTCCAAAATAATGTACCTCCGCGGTTTCCGATGGCAAATTTTGACTTGAATAAAAAACTATTTAAACTTTTTTTTTTATTTAGTGAGATAAAATAATTATTCACTGTTACCTCTTATCGTGAACACACTGTAGGTATATGTAATTTTTGAATTAACTACACGTGACATCGTTCAGATTTGAGAGTAAATTCCGTGGAAAATCGATCAATTCCAACATCAAAGCGCAATTTCGGGCTTCTATTGGTCGTAAAGAATGCGTTCGGATTGACAGTTGAAATCTGAATAAATCCATGTATTTTTCAAATGTATGTAAGACAATGTAGTTTTCTAATCAAAATACATTAAAATCTGTCACAAAAGTGATTTATTTTCAAAATTAAAAATTTTCTTCTATTATACAAATTTGAACAATTGAAGCCGCAAACTTCCCTGCATTGAGTATTCCAACTCGTAGATCTGTAAAGCCAAAATGCGCGTGAGCCTTGGTAAAAAGGGGAATCCCCGTCGAAAGAAATCTAATTGATTGCAAGGCTAATGGTAAAATGTGATTTCTTCGTAATTTTGGGAGTAAAATGACCAGTGACCACTTTAGTATTTATTTTGATGGAGCAAATTGCTACTTTTCATCTCGAAATTTAAAAGAGGAAAAAAAAAAGAAGAGTAAGTAGGTATTATCAAATGAGAAGATTGTGCTGTCATGACGCTTAAGTATAATTATTTATTTTTTAATGCTCTGTAGAAAGTTGGCGAAAAGATTAACCCTAATCGCTAAGAAATTTAAGTTTTTCTTTCGATTATGACAATTTGTAACTGAAACATCAGTCGCATTTGCCAAATAATATACCATTGTTATGGTTAATTACCACAGAAAAACAAGATTAATTTAATTGATATATATAATATCATAAAAATATTAAACCTGTGTTTAAAGTGCTTCCGTTAAGTTTACTAACCTAAAAACATTATTGACAATTTTGACAAATTATTGACAATTGAAAAGATTCAATTTCGTGAATTTAGTCCCAACAGTAAGTGTCAATTTGTGCTAAAAACAAAAGAATCTTTTTTTAGAAATATATTAGGAAATTATCTTTGTAAATTCGATTAGGTAAATTAAAAAGGGAAAAAGAAAAAAATATTCATTTCCCATTAAAAGCAATCTCTCCCATTCCGACTTTATGATGGCAACTTACAACATTCCAAAGGGTCATAATTTTTTAATTTAATTTTTCGGATTTATTGTTCCATCCAGAAGTTAATTTCTATTTAATTACCTTTGTTAATATGTTCCTTTGCAAAAACAGTTATATGTTAGTATTGTTTAATTATCACATTTTGATTTACAAGCTTAAGCTGAGTGGAATATCAAAATTATAATGAAACAAACAGGGAGGGTTCAGGAACAATTTAAAACATAAATAATTTTTTTGGACATGTTGGTCAAAAAACTCAAGTTATTGGGTTTTAGATTTAGATTTAAAATCTGGAAAAATAAATAATGTAAAAATTGTAATATAGTCGGACGTCATTTAATATGTTGTAACATTTTTTTATGATAATGTTGCTTTTACGATAATGATCTCTGGTTACATACTCTTATTTAGCATTCATGCCTTTCGTATACTATTACTGCGATTATTAATTATTGATACTAGATACAAGTGGCTTTTCTAAATTTAATCGCATTGCTACCTCCATGTATTAAGTTTTTTTAAAACAATTGACAGTTGATTCTGATTGGTTAATATGTGCTGCCATCTGTATTTCACCTTTCGCGAAATTATTTTAAATTTAAATCAGCCTTTTTAGGTTAGCAAATACCAAATTTCCTGAATTAGCCAATTAATTTAAAAAATAAAATCGTTTACTTGAATGAAAACAGCTTATATTTTATAATTACAGTTTTATATTATAATTTTTCAAAATAATAATTATAATTTAATAAAATAACAGTTATCGTTACTTAGGTAATTCACGTGTAAACATTTTTTTTACTTATTTGCTTTATTAAATAATAACGAGAAACTATTTCATGTACCTACCCACTAATAGAAATTTCAAATGATATACAATTACGAACAATTTAAAATCGAACTGTAAAACCTTCACCTAGAACCGTAATCTTTATAAAATTATCAATTCCTTTAATTATTATTGTCGATTATTACGGAATTTTATCGACAATTTTTGCTAATAATATTGGCATAGGAATGGCTCGGTCTCAATTTTCATTTTCTTGAGTGATTATAATAAATTCCTATTTATAGATAATTTATATCTTTGTCTGGAAATACTTAATTGATTGTTTTAATTTAGAATTATTTATTTTTATTCAGAATAATTCTTAGTATTTCAATGCAGGGCTGGTCGGCGCAACGACTCGTAGTATGCTATAATTCAAAATAAAAATTTTCCTTAAAGGGAGGTATAGTAAACCTCCCACAATCCCCGGTGCATTCAACCGTCACACAATAATTATTGTATTTGTGCTGATAAAACTGAAAGTTTCTTTTTGAAGAAAATCAATCATACCTCGATCAAACACATTTAACTTCAATTTCTAAATTCAATAGATTGTATTCAAGTTTTTCAACAACTTAGTGGCAGAATTTTAATTTTTTGAGTTATTTGGACATTTGGGCCTCTTATTTGAGCCCCCTGGCCCCATTATAGGTCCCGCGCATTATAGTTCCTTCACTGGATCTTCTTTCCTATATCCGCAGTCACTTTGGGCGGGGCAGATTAAAGATTTTTCCCAATCTAGTTAATCTATTCATGCGCGTCGGTTGTAACTAATTCTAATGCATAAAATCCCAGCACGCTTCTGCTGCTCTTGCTACAGCGTGTCAATTTTTGGTGAAAAAAAAACACCGATTTTCTTCAGTTTTACTTAAAAATTCAAATTTCCCGATTTTATCTGGCGAAATTTGAAAATTTTTAAATTCGCTATCTTCTTCAAGTATTCTAAAAGAATGGAAATCCTGCGATATGTACTGGAGGGGGTTCCACACCCCCAGACCCCCCGGTTTACAATTTTAAAAACCGAAAAATATATTAAACTAACTTAGATTAACACTAATTGGAAAATTTGTATTTTTAAGTAAAATGGGGGGATTTTAACCTTCATTCGGCTAGAAAAAATTAAAACTTGGAAAGCATATTTATTTAATTACCTTACTACTAATTGAGTTTAGTAACAACTATCTGTGTAACTTTGAAAGTTAATTATAAAAATATAAAGTCAAAATTGTAAATCGGAGGGGTCTGGGGGGTATAGAATACCCTTCAGCACATATCGTAGGTTTTCCATTCTTTTAGAATACTTGGAGAAGATAGAAAATTTACAATTTTACCAATTTTGCCATGAAAAACCGAGAAATTAACAAATAATGTAATTTAAATTAAATCCAAAATTAAAGAAAACTGAAATTGAGTTAGAATCTACTTTGTTAATCTACTTTTGTTATGTGAATCTTCTCAGAATTGGTAATGATCTAGCGAGAAACAAAAATACCTCATGTTAAGAATTTCGATAAAAAATATTTATATTTTAATTTATTGTTAAATTAGTAGATAAACTAAGAAGGTTCGATCCCACTTTATTCTAAGTTTATAATTATTATAAAAAATAATATTAATTATAATATAATAAGAGAAACAAAAATACCTCATGTTAAGAATTTCGATAAAAAATATTTATATTTTAATTTATTGTTAAATTAGTAGATAAACTAAGAAGGTTCGATCCCACTTTATTCTAAGTTTATAATTATTATAAAAAATAATATTAATTATAATAATATATAAAATCCCAGCACGCTGCTGCTGCTCATTTTTTGATGATTATTTTTTTTTGTTTCTGAAAACTAATAGAAACTTTCAATTTCAATCAAAGTTGCCAATCAAAACATTATGCTAGTGGGAATAATCTACTTACATTATTGCCGCGAGAATAATTTGAGGTATGCGTTTGTTTTAATACGCTAGTTAGATATCCCAAAAGAGCGTACGCCGCGCCATCTTCTGGTCAATTATGGCCAGATTCTCACCTAATTTATGCACAAAATCACCGTCTAGGCGACGGCACCATAGCTGTCCAACTAGCGTATAGCAACATATTTATTTGATTTGACGTCTGTCAATTAATTATGAATAAAATAAATCAAAAACGGTTTAGTACATCGTCAATCCATGAAATTAATATTAAAATCAACGAAAAAACAAATAATCAATCGAATATCACACGAGAATTCGATAAATTAGATAATAATTTGACATATTTGCTCAAAGTTGTCGCCGTTTGGCAATAGCTACTCGATCCCTTCGGACTCTCGTATCTATTGCCCGGCAACAACTTTTCGAAAATATGTGAAATTATTTTCAATTTATTCTCATTCTCTTGTGTTATTACAAGTGAAAAAAAAAACACTCTGATTTCCCTCACTTTTGCTTAAAAATTCAAATTCTGTGTTCCACACCCCCCAGACCCCCCGGTTTACAATTTTCCCAATTTAAAAATATATTAAACTAACAAAGATTATAGAACTAATCCAAAAATATGAATTTTTAAGTAAACATTGGGGATATTTAACCTCTTCGGCTAGAAAAAATTAAAACTGGGAAAGAATATTTATTTAATTGCCTTACTACTCATGAAGTTTAGCAGCAACTTTCTGCGTTACTTTGAAAGTTAATTATAAAAATAATATACAAATATAAAGTCAAGCTTCTAAACCGGGGGGTCTGGGGGGTGTGGAACACCCTCCAGTACATATCGCAGGATTTCCACTCTTTTAGAATACTTGGAGAAGGAAAATCGGGAAATTTCAATTTTTAAGCAAAAGTGCAACAAAGTTTTGCGTTACTTTGAACATATAGAAAACCGGGAAATCCCCCAGTAGCAGGAAACGAAATTAAATGTTTAAATATTATATTTAAATTTTAAAGCTTCGTGGTAAATATCATTTTTATCAGGGGCTTTAGGGATACAACCCAAGTCATCCTTGGGGAGGCGGGCAATTGCCCCCTTTGGCCCCCTCTAAATACGCCACTGACTCACGGTGTCAAATTATTTACAGGTACAGGGGACCTACAGTTAGCAAAACGTGTATCTATTTTAATTACAGAAAAGGAAATATGCCAAAGATGTTGTTAGCATTTTGTGAGAAGCACACGGTTGTAAAAATCTGGTGTATTTGGCCAGGGATCGAACTTACAATAACTGTTCTATGGAGTATATTATACCTAGACCAATTAAAAAAAAACATCAGTCGTTGTGGGGAACCGTAGAATCTCAATGACTAATAATTCTTTTCTACAACTGTCTATCGGAATCGACATTAAACTAGAGGTCCTCAGTGTACACCTCAGCACTGAAGTAGAAAAGGAGGCTGATGTCCAATAATATACTTAATTAATAATTGCTTATAACCTAGGATATACTACATAATTATTATTATGGCCTGTTCCCACGGTCAATACTTTTATAATTTTTTTATCAATATGTTGATCAACATGTTGATGTAAACGTCATAACAATAGAAACTCAATAAAAATATTTTTGACAGGTCGTCAAAACGACCTGTCCCATAGTCAAAACAAGTTCTTGTTTTAGTTTTTTGTTGTTTCTCAAAACAAAAATATTGACTGTGTGAACAGACCATTACAAACAACTGAAAGTGAATTAATGGAAAGTAAACACAGGTTTCTACAGGTTTAGATTATTTATTGAAGCCGATAAGTTTCGTGCAAAACTCGATCGGCTTCAATAAACATAAACCTGTAGAAGAATGTTAGATTTCAATTAATTATAATTTACCCGCAGTTACAAGATATCAAATTAGCTGAAAGAGAAGTTGCAGTTGTTGTAAAAATCGTCAAAAAATATCATGGTCCAGTGGCGGTGATATCAATAAGCGAATGTAAGCAATGCTTAGGGGCCCGGGACTATAGGATTGTAAATCCCAAAAAAGAAATTTTTAAATAATATACGCAATTCAAAATTAACAGTGGCGTATTTAGTAAATGCGTTTAGAGGAGGCAGATCAAATATTTTTAGAATCTCGTTAATCCATTCGTGCGCCTCAGTGGTAAACCGCCTGACCAGTTCCAGAAATCTCGATGAACCTTCACAAACGAAATCCAAAAACTAAGAAACAAAGAAAAATAAAAAAAAATTTTAAGTTATTTATTTTTATTTTTATCAGGGAGGGCTTCAGGAACACAATCATCATTCATCATCATTCATCATCCAGAGTCATCTCTGGAGGGGGGGCAATTGCCCCTTTGCCCCCCTCTGAATACGCCAATAAAAATTAATAAATTTCTTTTTTAGGAACCCGTTTTGTATATTTGCTTAAGGGCCATAGCTACACTTGCACCGCCACTGAACCATTGTACTACCTCCGATGTAGCTGTCTTGATCGAATTCATCCTGGGGACAGGATGGCTTGAGTGACAGGATAGTAGTCGCTGCATCGGAAGTAGTACAATGGGCCCCATCTAGTGGGGCGTAGTATAAGTGCGCGTAGGGAATTCTGGGGATCTCTCCTTGCCCTCCTACCTTAAAATCCAGAAGAGTGCACTGGGGGGTATTCCCCCCAGACCCCCCGGATTACACCAATTATTTTGTGACTTAAATAATATGATGTTTAGACTTTCACTCCCAGATGTGCAAAAATAAAATTATTTTTAGACTTAGCAGCGAAACCAGTTTTTTCCGATTTCAGAGCTCTAAACATATTATTTAAGTGACAAAACAATTGGTGTAATCCGGGGGGTCTGGGGGGTATGGAATACCCCCCAGTGCACTCTTTTAGATTCTGGATTTTAGGTAGGAGGCCAGGGAGATATCTCTACCCGCACTTAGGCCACTAAATCGAGCCCATTGCAGTAGGGTTTTTAGAGGGGGGCAAAGGGGCCCTCTCCCCCCAAGGATAACTCGGATTGTACCCCTGAAGCGCTCCTTGATAAAGAGGTTTTAAAATTTTAATAACTTTTAATTATTTGTTTAATATTTATTTATTTATTCATTCGGTTACCACTGACGCGCACGAATGGATTAACGAGATTCTTAAAAATATTTTGATCTGCCTCCTCCCCCCAAAAGTATTTTCTGAATACGCCACTGGTGGCGGTGATATCAATATTCAAAATTACAACATTTTATTTTTAAGGGGCCCTCCTTATATATATGCTTACGGGCCCTGGCTTCTCTTGCACCGCCACTGTCATGGTTATAGGAAGTCAGTCTGTATCTGAGGATGGGTAGATTATCCCGAAACTGTGGTCATGATAAGAAATTAATGTCTTTCATTGTTATTTGCAAATATGTATATTCAAAAGCTGCTACCTCTGCTAAACTTCTTAGTAGCTACAGTCAAACATCTTTAACTCGAATCTCAAGGGACCACCAAACAAGTTCAAATTAGAGAAACTTCGAGTTATAGAGATAAAATTACACGTGAATATCTGACAAACCTATATAATCAAAAAAAAATCGATTTATAGAATAACGGATAATACAGGTACAGGTGCGGCTACACATTCTGTTGTTCAAAGAGTTTATTAAAGATCAAGTTGCAGTATATTAATTAACAAAACAGCAATATTATTAGGTTGATTGTAGACGTGGACATCCTAGAAGCAGAAAAGGAGACAAAAATAGAACTTCAGGGGAAGGTAAACTATTCAAATCATCCAAAATCAGTTGATTTGAACTGATTTTAGAATTTTACCAAACAGTCTAATACCAATGCTATAATAAATAGTACTGAGCATTAACCCTAATAAAAGAATAATAATAATAATATCTGGACTTAAGGGCCCCATATCTCAAATAGCTTAGGGTCTAATCAAGTCTAAATCCGGCTCAGCCTCTGTTCATATACACCTTTTGCAGCTGTAATTCAGAAAAGATTAACTGCTATTCAGAAAACGTCTATTGTTATTCAGAAATCGTTAATTGCAATTAAGATTTGTCAAATTACATGCAGAAATCGTCAATTGTAATTCAGATTTGTTAACTGATATTCAGAAATCGTCAATTGTAATTCAGATTTGTCAATTAATATTCAGAAATCGTTAATTGCAATTAAGATTTATCAAATGATATTCAGAAACAGACAAATGATATTCAGAGAACATCAAATGAAAATCAGAAAACGTCAAATAAAATTCATAAAGCATCAATTCTGTGGCTTAATAATTCAATCGTATATAAGCAAACTAATGCAATACGTGGATCACTAAGTTAATGGAAAACCGGGGAGAGGTAAAAAGTGTACCAATAATTTGGAAATATAGAAAATTTTTTAACGGAAAAACTTGACGTTGACCCTTTTTCTTGATTCCCTCTTTTCCAATTCTCTAAAAAGGTTTGAGTTTTCTTTTTGATTTACAACTTTTAATTTTGCAAGTGAAGAACAAAAATTAAAAGGCTGACACCGTAAGACCATGAATTTCTGCATCAGGTGATACCATGTCATGAGTTAAACATAGGTGCTTGCAGTGATATTACGATAGAAAATCGGTTAACCATTAGAAATCCATTTCTTTATATGTAAATTCTAGATTAGATACATACCTATTTATATTTAAGTTTTTTAATATTTTTGATTGTCTGTTTTCTCTTTTACAATAAAAAAATAAGTTTATAAACATCATCGTGTGGGTCATTTAAGAAGCCTTCGTGGGCCATTACTTGGCTTGCGGGTCATATGTTCGCCACCACTGATCTAGAGATGGTAAACAAAATCCTATTCCCAAAGTTTAGGAAAGTAATTAAATTACCAGATATGAAATATTTTCATATGATTGTAATACTTATTATCGTCTTTGGCCGGTCAATGACGTTAATGGTCAAAATAGATTGGACAATGATGATATAGAATAAATACTATAAGGAACAGCAAAATGACGATTCACTTCCACCCAGGACAATTATTTGTCGTGCACGAGTTTTTCCGTATGAATGACAACTTCGTGGATCGGTGATTTATCGTGGTTGCGCCAGCTAAAACGTTCCGGAGCGCCCGGAGCTCTCTAAAAAGCTCTAAAAAGCTTTCTAAAAACAGCTTTCTTACTCGCTGAAAACAACCCCCCCCCCCAATAAATCCACCTCGACTGGGAGGTCCGACCTCTCCAGGGAAGCCCGAACTCGCGGCGAAATACGAAACGTGTGTAACGGCATCACTAAGGGCCGGTATTTGAGTTGTGGTTTAAACTAAGATCCGAGTTTAAACTCAGTATCTGGCCAATCAGGTAGCCATAAACGTAGGTTAATCCTTGAATTTAGTTTAACTAGCAACTGAAATACTGGACCAAGAGTGATAGAATATAGAATCTATAGAATAGTAGTTTCATCATTTCTCACCCTGTATTGGACATTAACGTCATTGCCAGGACAATGTTGTAAAAACCACGTATAAAATTTTAAATGTCAACATCGCCCAAAATGCATGGTCATTGACGTCAATGACCGGTCAATGAAGTTAATGCCCAATTATAAGCTGGGCATTGACGTTATTGTCCGGCTATTGACGTTAATGGCCGAATTGTCATCATTGACCGCAACATATACAAATAAAATGTCGACCAAGTGGTTCCAGGTCCTAGCAAAGCAGAAAATTGAAATGGATCAAAATCCCACACTAGTGCTTAGCACTAGTTGACGGTGTATTTTTGAAGTTTATTAAGCCTGATTGCATTTCAATCATAATTATGCAATCATATTGGATTTTATCTGTTCTTTTGCCCCAAACCTTACTTTTACTCAGATTTACCTCTTCATTATACAGTCTGATAACCTGTTTTTATCCCAACCCTCTTGGCACTACTTTTGGATTCACCCGCTCTCAACTGAATCTAATGCATTCCTTCACTCTGCAATTTTGTGAGAATTTCCGCTCTGATAAACTAAACTGATTATTGTCCCACTCCCCGGAACGAATATCTTTGTCCCGTCACATGTTCTGTGTGGAACAGGATTTTTCTAGCCTGCATTCAGGCAATTATTGTCATATTTTCTAAAAAAATAAAATAATTCAGGTGACAAAGTTAGATTTTAGACTTTTTAGGAATTCATAGCCATGTAAGATTTTGGCATTTTTAGCCAAACCAATTAAATTTTTAAAAGCGAGAGTTTCTATCCCATTAAACGAGCTATTTGCCTTTACGAGAGTTCGACTCATGTGGGGCAAACCTTGAGGCTGTTTTAATTTTCCTTAAAGTCTTCCTTAATTTTCCGCACAACTACAGAGAAGATATTTTAAGCCTTCAACTGACCTCCTTGCTAACCGATTACGATCATCAGAGTAATATTTTCGTAGTTGGGTCATATTTGTTCTTTCACGCAGCGTTGCCAAGTCTAGAGATTTTCCCCGAATCTAGAGATTTTAGAAGTAGAAGAGAGAAAAAGAGCTTTCTAAATTAAAAAAATTAAAAAATTTTTAGTTAATCTAGGGAAATTAACCCGTGTGGTGAAAAAAGCTCAAAAAATTAGAAGTTTCACTGTAACAAAATTTTGTGTAGTGCAGTTTTGCACGTAGCATTCTGTACACTCGTCCTTTTATCGTTTTAGTACATGGGCGTCCATTGGGAGAGGGGGGGGGGCAAAGGGGGCATCTTTTGTTAATTCTCTACAGATGTTTTCGTTTTGATGGGAAAGTCATGATAACAATATTCCTCTCAGCAATCAAAGTGTTCTTGCTGATAATTATGGTGAAGGATTGTTCTCCACCTTAAACGCTTATATTTAGAAGGCTTTCTGATAGAATTTGGGCCAGTAGAATTTAAGAAATTTACCTGGTTGTTACCTAATATGTTAGAAAACTTGGAAAACTTGAGTTTTAACTTCAGCATTTGTCAACATTAGTTGAAATGAGCGTTCGGTCTTAAATTTTATAATTTATGTGTTTCACAGTGAAGAAGGAAGAATTTAAAAATAATGCAAACCGGAGAAAAATGGACTGGTTGCGAAAAAAAAAGTTAAATAATCGAGATTTCATTTTCCTGCACGAAACATGAAAACCACGCACTACTATAAAAAATCATTAAAGGTTAAGTTATTCAAAAATGAAGTCAATAACGTCAGAAAAGCAGCATTTATAAGGGAAAAAAAAGTTCAACTTCATATCAGAATTTTCCTCAGTTTGGAAGTTTCCGATCGAAGTCCAAGGTTCCGAAATATTAAAAAAATTCTGCTTTTGTGCTTTTTTTCTACGTTTGGCACGAATATTATTTCAGGTTAATCGATTTAAATGCTTCAGTCAAGTTACTTTTCTAGTTCGTGCAGCTAATTTTGTGTACCCCAATTTTACCAAACCCAGAATACCTAAATCGTCGGAAAGGGTAAGCAAAGGTCTATCGTTATCATTAAAATTTAACGAACACAATTCAACTTTTGTCTTTTCATAATTTGGTCTTATAAATCTTCAATCGACTCGGCATTTGATTTTTCTGAGAGAGTAAAAGTTTTGAAACCACCCAGCAATGAACTTTGAAAAAAATGAAAAAAACAAACACCTGACTCTATCACATCAAAAATGAAACAATCACCAACTTATTATGATAAACTCGATTAATGCGAGCCGAATAAAATTTTCATTTATCAAGTTGGAGCCCCGAGTTTGAGTCGGTGGGTTTTGTGTTTGCAGCTAAAGAATTGATTTTACAATCAAGTTTATTTATAGACATAGAAAAATAGTAATCATAAACACATTTTATTTGAAATATTAAAAGTTTTTATTCCATTCGATGTAGATCGCTCATGCGAGTTAAGTAAAATGAAAACACGTATTTTATAACTCCCGCAGAGCACGCAGCGTTAATTTTTTCCCTGTTATGAAATTAATTTCCGACAGTACCGTATTTTGCAAAACCAAATCCAATTTATTAATTTAAATCCTAACTTACAAGATACTTGGGACGGTGTTCCACCATAGACTCCAGTATTGGGGTTTCCCCCAAGGAAGTGATTTTATAGTTGTAAAAATTATCAATCTGATTTTATATCTGAATTTTTGCTCAATATGAATTACGACATTATCCCGTAAAATAAAGCGCAAATAACGACTATGCTCATTAGGCAGGATGATATATATACATTTTGCAGAAGTTCATGCAAGAAAAAGTTAAAATATGTAATTTACTTGCACTTAATGCAATTTTTATTTATTGCGCTTGAGTAAATCAACTGCACTCAATTAATTTATTCACATTAAATTGTGATTATCAAAAAATAGGCCGACTTTCAAATGAAGTATGGGCAAATTCCAGAAATTTAAATTACGCGCTCTGTTTTGTGCAAACAACACGCAAATTATTAGTTTTCATTTCCGAAGTTTTTGTAAAGAAAGCTTTTTCTCATCATTCTTTGGTTTCTAAATTCTAGAAAAGAAAGAAAAAAATAAGTTTCTTACTGATTCTTTGCAGCAGCCCATCTACCATTAAAACTTATGAAACAAAAGCTTTAGGCCCCCATGAAGTGGGGTTTTTACTTAACTTTCACCGAATTTTCACCAGAAATTTTTTTAGATTTTCTAAAAAAGTTTCTTTGATTTATCGTTTTTGAGAAATATTTTAAGAAATAATTAGGTGTACACACATATATCTCAGTTATTACTCCAAAAAAATACAATACAATACAATAACTGACCATCGGTGCAGTTTATATGCCTCCATGCAGCGGCGGCTCGTCGGAGGAGGCAAGGAAAGTTTAGCCTCCTCTAAAATTCTGCACTATCCTATTATTAAAAATTTCAAAAACGTAAAAATCACATTTTTGATCATTGATTTATTAATCAATAGATAGATGTTCTTTTCAAAATAGAAATCAAAAAAAGCAACGTAAGGCTATGTGAGATAACGTGAAGGTAAACAGCACCCTCAGTCTAGAAAATACATGCAGATGGCTTAATCATCACAGATAGTAAAATTTTACTGTACTCCCTACTGATTGTTTCGAGATTACTCTGAAGAGATATTTCTCAGAGAGAATGGGGGGGGGGGGGGGGGAATTATTCCCTTAAAAAAAAGGTGAAAGACTAAAAAAAGCTCACTGTATAAAGGGCAGAGCAAAATAGTTGGCAATTTCAAGACTTCAAGACTGTTCCTCCTTAAAAGTATCGGTTCGGCAAGTCCCCGTATGCATGAACTGAAACCCCCGATAAATACTATATGCCGCTATCCATTTTATCCATCTTCCTTATTACGAGATAAGGGAATCTCTGGGGAAATCTGGTGTACAAGTAAATGAAAATCTGTGGAAATACCAAAAAATCATAAAAAATTGAAGAAATCTTAAAAAATCTGACAAATTTTAGAAAATAAATATCCGAAGAAATGTAGGAAATCCAAGGAAATCAGAAAATCTTTGAAATATTTTAGATGAGCTGCACGAGTTTCTTTTTTTTTTTTGCTTTTTCAACTTTTTCAAAAGGAAACCCAAGGTTATCCAAGAGGAAATCTAGGGAAATATTTAAAAAATCTCATGAAAAGAAATCTAGTATACAAAAATTACCATAGAAAGGGGGGGGGGGCAAAAAAATAAAAATTTATTAAATATAAAGAATAAAAAGTAGTAGTAAGTAGTAATAACAAAAATAAATTAAATTTTTGTTTTCCAATTAATTAAAAAATTTTGAAGTAAGAAGTGATGTGTTTGGAGGTCTACGGGAGGGAGATAATATCCGCCCCTATATGAAATAGCCACTGTGACACTCCCTTCTACTTTAATATCTTACAAATTGCATCATTCAATTTAGTTTTTGTTTTGTTTAAAACAAAGTTGAGCTTGGATTTACACTCTTACCCTATACCAACTTTATCATATCCGCAATTTTCAACGAATTTTCACCATTTTCAGCTGGCATCTAAATTTAACTATGATGCACATATATGCCGATTTTCACGACATTTGGTTCAGTGATTTAACCTGTGCGATTGATACTATTTCTTTTCATATCCTAACCATACACTGACATACAGACAAGGATTATAAAAAACACTTTGTATAATTCGAGATTATACGTAGCTGTCGTTTGTGTAACTGTTTACATCACATCATTAATTTATTTGAATATTAATTTTGTTAATTATAGCAGAATTTAACAAAAAAAAAGCATCAGTTTTCTGCCGTTCTAAACCAGTGATTTTTGAGTTCCGTTGGCTTTAGAGATTGTTTTAGTAATTGCGTGAGTTATAGTTCCTCGTCTTTCCATATTCTGTTGATCCCGGCCCTGATCAACTCTTAGTTGGGCTTTATATAACTAGCCTTTAGTGTATTCTAGAGACAAACGCAGTCGTTCTGGGACCTTCAACATTGCATAGGAGTCTCACAAGGAGCCTTATACCTGGTCTGATCTTCAAGTAAATTTACTTTTTTATGGCTTCGAGTATACCTTATAAAGAGGTGCATTTCGCCATCCCCCCCCCCATTTTGAATTTTTGATCCAAAATAGTTTAAATCGTTTGTACCTCGTTTGTACCCGTTTGTACCTTCTTTATTTTCGTTTGTACCCATTTTGTTTTTGAGATATTTTAAAATATCTAAAATGGGCATTTCGCCAGCCCCCCCATCTCGAATTTTAGATCCAAAATAGCTTAAATCGTTTGTACCCCGTTTGTACCTGTTTGTACCTTCTTTATTTTCGTTTGTACCCATTTTGTTTCTGAGATATGTTGAAATATCTAAAATGGGCATTTCACCAGCCCCCCCCCATCTTGAATTTTGGATCCAAAATAATCTAAATCGTTTGTATCTCGTTTGTACCTGTTTGTACCTTCTTTATTTTCGTTAGTACCCATTTTGTTTTTTAGATATTACTAAATATCTAAAATAGGCAAGCCCCCTCCCTTCATTTTAAATTTTAGATTCAAAATGGTTAAAATTGTTTGTACCCAGTTTGTACCTGTTTGAACTTTCTTTATTTTCGTTTATTTGTACCATATTTTCTTTAATGTATATACAAGAACAAACAGTTTAGATTAAAACTAATTTTGATCTATACTTAAACAAGGTGCAACTGGAACAGAACTTAACCCCTCCCCCCTCTTAAAAGTTTCCAAATATCTGGAAAACAAAATGGGTACAAACAAAATGGTAGTTATATTTTTTATTATCACAGTCATAGGACGTTCATGAAGATATCACTTTGACATTTAACGGTAACATTTTTGGAAATGCATTTGCTATTTTTTGTATTTCAGTTTTTTACTCTTTTAATCACGTGAGAGTTTTTAGGCCACTCTTTTACCCCTTTTTTTAGTGATTCGTCATTCGATTTTAATCTACCCCACCGCTTCTCTTCTCAACATCACGTGCAATATATCTCAGAAACAAAATAGGTACAAACGAAAATAAAGAAGGTACAAACAGGTACAAACGGGGTACAAACGATTTAAGCTATTTTGGATCTAAAATTCGAAATGGGGGGGGGGGGGGGGGGCTGGCGAAATGCCCATTTTAGATATTTTAAAATATCTCAAAAACAAAATGGGTACAAACGAAAATAAAGAAGGTACAAACGGGTACAAACGAGGTACAAACGATTTAAACTATTTTGGATCCAAAATTCAAAATGGGGGGGGGCTGGCGAAATGAACCTCTTATAAAGCAGGACTTTCCAACCAGTGGGGGGCGCCTCCCTAGGGGGGCGTAACGAGATCATAAGAAAAGCGCAAAAATCTATTTGATGGATTATGCTTGTTGATGATATGATATCGCAGTTACATCAGGAGTGCCTCAAGGTTCAGCCTTGTTCAGCAGGATTGTTCAGCCCTTTGAGTAGAATGGCGCGTCTTGTGAATGATTGGTGTGCTAGCAATAGGATTTTTTTAAAATCGCTACATGAATTTAAAGAAATAATGATGTGGAAAAATAATTTCCTAACATAATTTGTAATTTTTTATCGGTTTACGGTATATCCGTAAATATATACAGTGAGTCGCAAAAGAAGTGGGGCACTCCTATGTTAACAATGTTAATTTTACATTTTCAAGACCATTTTTGACACATAAAAATTAATTTTACAGCAAAACTTTTTAGACATTTTTTATAGAAAATTTCATTGCCTACAATTTTGTTTATATACATTTTTCTATTTTGTCGCACCGTTTCCGAGATAGAGATTAAAAAAATTTTTCGTGTTTTACAGAGTTTTGTTTAAGTCGCTGTCAGTCAGAAACCAGGCGACAAAATAGAAAATGTATATAAGCAAAATTGTAGGTAATGAAATTTTCTACAAAAAATGTCTAAAAAGTTTTGCTGTAAAATTAATTTTTATGTGTCAAAAATGGTCTTGAAAATGTAAAATTAACATTGTTAACATAGGAGTGCCCCACTTCTTTTGCGACTCACTGTATATTATTATTATTATTATTGTTATTGAGAAATAAATGTAGTGAAAATGATAAATATGTTTTTCTATTATAACAATGAAAAAAATTATAAGGGGCATGTCAAGGAGAATCTCAACGTAAAAAAGATTGAGAATCTCTGTTATTCAGCGCGTTACAGAATTTTGAATTAGGAGAGTTGTTTTATGAAAATAATACACTAACGATTAGTTTCCCATTAAATATTCATAAACATAATAATATAATAGATACTTGGCCCTGCATAATTTATTTAAGTTTTACCTATTTTCAACCCAAAATTGAAAGTGTAAGTTTTTTATAAAAATTGTACTTGACTTGAGTTTGGCACAGCAAATCAAAACTTAAATTTAAAATTTGGAGTAATTTTGTTACTTACTTCAAACGAAGTAGCGTAATTGAATTATAGACATTTTTCAAAAATAATAAAAATGGTTTAAGCGAACCTCAAAATATAAGAACGTGATAAAAAATGGAGGGGGGGGGCTCAATATTTTTTTCAATTTCAGATAACAATGCTTTCCTTAGGGGGCGTCCATTAATTACATGAAACAATTTTGGCAATTTTTCAATGGTGAGCTGCGTTAGATTTGGCTCAACCCTCTTCACCCCCTTCAAATCTCACGTAAGATTGTCTGTTTTAGTTAATTTAACCTAGTTCCTAGTTCTTTCGCAATTTTATAGTTTCTTGTGGAATAAAAAAGTGCTATTTACCGAGACCCCCTCTCCCCCCTACGTCAGAATGGGTGAGATTGAGCTCGACCCCCCTCCCCTAAACGCTTTATGTAATTAATGGACGTCCTCTTCCTAAGGAGTTCGGAAAGTTAAAATATAATTTGGCTATGTTCGGCTTACCCCCCCCCCCCTATGGTAATCGTCTGGATCTGCTACCGCACAATTGTATTATGTAAGCTACAAGATTGATTTGATAAAATTTTACTTTATCCTTCATGGATTTGACAATAATCACGATTTATTGAAAAAATTTAGATGGAAGGTAAAAAGGAGGGGTGGACAGGAGCAGTCCGCCCCCGGCTAGGGGTAAATCGCGGTCAAAAACCGTGTACACCAGACTTCCTGCTACTTCAGACTTCCCAAACTTCCCCAAACTTCCCGGACTTCCTCGGACTTCTGAATTTACTGATGTGACTAATGTTCTATTGATCTATCTGGAAAGACAGGTGAAAACCCAAAAAAAACAGGTCCCGCGTCTTTCCTTGTACTGGTTTTAGTTCTTCAGACTTCTGAATTTACTGATGTGACTATTGTTCTATTGATCTATCTGGAAAGACAAGCGAAAACCTAAAAAAAAGAAAAAAAAAGGTCCCTCGTTTTCCCATGCACTGGTTTTACTTCCCCGAACTTCCTCAGACTTCCCTGGACTTCCCCAGACTTCCCCGGACTTCCTACAAGCTGTACACCAGACTTCCCGGGAGATATACCCCTCGGCTCCCGGTGTATTTTGTATTGTCAAAAGGTTTTCCAAATATATACCAAATTTCACATTAGTAACAGAAAATGCAATGTTTTTCCTTTATTAATCCAACAAAGTAGAATTAGAAAACCTTTAAATCATTATCCTTAATTTTTAGGCAGTGGCGGCGCCAGGAAATGGCCAGGATGGGCACGTGCCCCTCTGTTGATTGGGCTGCCCCACCAAGTGCCCACCCAAATGTTTTAAAATGCACTTTTCATTTTTTGAGTTCATTTCAATAATGTATTTTTAAATTAAAAAATTTTTTTTTTAGAAAATGAATTCTTTTGAGTTTATTGAGATATAAATGTATCCCTGACCACCCCAAATATATTGAAGACTATTTGTGTCCACCTATTTCAAAAATGCTAAAGCCGTCACTGTTTGTAGGTTGTGAAGGTAACTTGAATTTGCTGATACAGGGCACTCGGTTCGACTCCGGGCTGATGAAGAACTTTTATTTATTTACTTATTATCTCTCCCGGAAAACCAATGGCAAACTTCCGAAGTGTAATCTTCCTAGTAAACGCTTTTTACCTTGTCAAAACTTGTCCTTGCTTCCTTTTCCGCTTTCGTGTTTCAAATTAACTTTGAACCTCTAACTTTTAGTAATTTTTATGATTAGTTATATTTAGTTATACTCAGTTATTTTTACGATCTAAAGACAATTTTGAAGTTGTATAATATAAACCAAATAAAAATATTTGGGTGAAATATTTAATTTAAATAAATATTTATAAAAATAAATATAAAATATAAAAAAATATAAAATAAATATTTAATTTAAATAAATATTTATAAAAATAAATATTTAAAAAAAACGGCAAAATTTTCCCAAATCAAAAAAGGATCAACATTTTTGGAATTCATTCATTATTATTATTATTATAATAATAAATAATAAATTTATTATTTTTAATTAATAAAAAAATATCTAAAATATTATATAGCAACCTTATATACAAACGCTGCAGAAACGCGAAAAAGAAAAAAACTTAGACAAAAAAGTAAATTTTGAAATCAATTAAACATTTAGCATATATTATTTATCTTCAAAAATCACAGATTAAGGCAGTGGTTCTCAAATCCATTTGGCTGGCGTTATCCCACAGTCATTAAAATAAATTCACGGCACCCCTATATCATTCCCGTTTTTTTTGTAAGTAAAATAGGTAAAAAAATGTGCAATATTCCCCCTATTATTTTTATAATATTTTTTTAATAATAATACATATTTTTAAATTTATAATAATATAATGTTTTTAAATGTCTTATATTTATAATAATAATATAAATTAAATTTTCCAATTTGTCAGATGAATTTAAAATACCATACACAGAGATAAAAAAAATCCACGCAATAATTTTGAAGTAAATATTACATCAATTATAGTAAATTTTATATCAAATTTAGTAAAATTTACTTCAAATTTAGTAAAATTTACTTCAAAACTGGTGTGAGGTTGATTTGAACTTCAATTATAGTAAAATTTACTTCAAAACACCAAAAATTTTTCTCTGTGTATACAATAATTTATTTCTCAAAAAAATTTTTTGTTGCAAAAAATTTCGCGGCACCCCATTTAAGAATCACTGGATTAAGGTATCCCATAATTTTACAATTTAATTTATAGGTACTTTTTGTACCTCGGCTCCATATTATTTGTAATAATAAAACTAATATTTTCTGCTGAACAACAAAAAATATTTTACCTAAAAAACGAAGAAAACACTTGGTCAATCACTTGCACCTGTGCATACTTTGCTGTGCACTTTTACAAAATCCCTCGATCCTTCATGTAAAAAATGACGAACTTCTAGTTCCATTTACAGTCACATTTGTATCATTGATGTACATTTTGCAAAAATTGCTGTTCATTTTAGTGATGAGTTTTGATTTTTTAAGTAAATAAAAGGACATTTTCGAGGAAAATATTTTATTCAAATTTCATACACGAATGTGACGTCACCAAGGTTACTACAAAATACAATCTATGAATTGAAAACAACATGTGTGACGATGTCCCCTAAAACATGAAAATGCACAAAAGGGACCATCATCATGGAGGAAGGAAAGCTTCTTTTTGAGCCAACCTAACGTGCGGTACCCAAAAGAAGCTTTCCCACTAATCACGTTGGTCAACAACTTACCATGACCGGAAAATTCCAAAACGGTAACTGAAATTTGAACTTGGACTAAAACAGGAAACAGCTGAAACTATAGTTCAAATTTCAGTTACGTGAATCGAGAAAATTAAACATTTTTTCCTGAGAATGCTGCATCCCTCAAACAAAGTGTGGCATTAAAAGAACCACGATTCAAATACAATCTGTGAATTCTTCCAGTGCCAAGATTCATTAGAGGGTAATTTTAGTAAAATAATAAAAATAATTTGACTTACAATTATTTCATACTACTAAACTAACAAATAGGGGCAAAATCAGCCCTTACAAAAACTGTAATTCTAAAACACATGTAACACCGAGCATAATAATCGATCACATAAGTTTTAGTCATTCACAAAATATTTAATAGTGGAAGATATCGATTAGGGGTAAAAATAACACCTCGACGTTATCAAACATGAAACACCTGAAATCTTTTCGTCTAGGAAGTAATAAAATCAACCTAGGAATGATAAACGAGTTCAAATAGCGCAAGTCATAGATTAAAAACCGCCTTCGTTGCAAAGTTTAGATGCACGCATAGACCTTAATCTAAGTAACAATCAAAATGTGACGTCATCGAGTCACGCTATGACTGCGGTACAATAATCAAAAAACGGAAACAAAGAATACGAATTTTTGAAAAAAGGCGGGAAATTTTTGTAATTTCCTCGTATAACGTTGCGTTTTTTGACAGGATACCAGCGAGGGGCGAAAACCCCAAAATAATCGATATCCTCCAGACGAAAATAACCTTTCACATTGATTTTTAAAATTACAAGGGCTGCGACACATGCAGTCGCCTGATACACCCTAGTACCAACATTAAATAAAAAATTAATCAAATGCGTCAATTTTCCGTCAAAAAACAAAATTTCACTTGCCACGAACTTTCGAATAATAAAAACTAAAAATGCGCTCAAATTCGAACTCGCGTAACCTGGTTGCACAAATTGAACACAAACTGAAATGATAATAATGAACTGACCAATTAAAGTAATAACAAGTGAAGAACGGCGAACTGAAACCGCTGAAATTCACGTGAAAACTGTAAGAATTAAGGTGTCGTTTTTGACGTAGATTATTCAAATGTTTCAACAATGGTCGTAACACTTAGCAACGGTCGCGCACGCGTTCTTGAAATGCCCAGTCAAGGCTCACTTAGGCCGGAAGTTCCGTCATGCAACAATGCCATTTTGCCCCGCCGACCATACCCATGGTGGTTTTTATCGTAGCATATTCATATTAATGGAATCTAAATTATCTATTTTAAAAATAACATCGACTAGGAAAAAAAACCTTTCACCGAAGAAATTGATAGTTTATCCCATACCATCTGCTTATGTAATAATTTTATGGATGAATTGCACCTGTCGTTAATCAAGAGTTACCGCACTTAGCATAAAGACGTTAAAAATTAATATCGGCTGTCCGATATTATGAAATATGGCGCACAGAAGTAACCAATTTGCACTAATTGTTTTTTGCAAACTTAAAATTGTAAAGGCGCCATTTTGAAACGGAAAATTTGAGCTCGCGAATCGCACAACCTCAAAATTGGAAACCACAAGGTAAACTAACAATGTGCATAGTATCCTACATGAAATGCGTCATACTGATAATTATCGGCATTAATAAAATTATAGTAATTATTTTTTTAATTTGCAAAAGAATGCGTAGCAAATTATTCTATATAGCAAAACAATTTTACTGTTAATTTTCCGATTTTTTTGTGGTCACTTCGAACACCATGCGGTCAAAATTAAACGTAGCCATTTTGTTTCTATGCGAAAAGAAATAAATGTCGCATAATCGACGGCCATTATGCATAATGACCACAAGCATAATTCTTTTTCTGCATGTGTTTCCCCTGCTTTTTGAATGATGACGTAACACTCAAGTCATAAGATTTATACTATATGTACTAGGTTATACTTATAGTTTAGATGACCTAGATATATTTAGGGTAAAATTTAGCATAAAGATTTAAAATTTCAAGGTAGGGTGGGGTTTATTCTATATAGGGAAAACGTAATGACTGCCACCATTGCCGTGCGTGATCATGGAAACAGCCGCATTTGGGGTATAATTAAGGGGACACTGGGCGTTAAAATTACACAGGAAGATTCCAGATAAGGAAAATGCAAAAATAGAAAAGGGGTCAAGCGCTAAAATGTGGTTTTTAAATTAAAGCGGGTTAAAGTTGCTGAAATGTAAAATTACAACCCTGTGATCACCGTGTAATTTTCACACCCAGTTGCCTATATGCGCACGAATTACAGAGTATAACAAGTGCCACTCGTTTTATACGTAACGCATTTCTATTGGTCACAACCATATATTCGACCGTTTACAAAGACGGTTATTGGCTTAGTAAATTAACTGAACAACTGCTATCGCTAAGATAGTTTAAACGCCGGTACTCCTCAATTGATTACCACCACAGGGTCACGGGCATATTTCCCAAACTAGTTTAAGCATCCGTAGGGTCTATCATCTAAATACTGAAAGCCTTTCTGTAGAGGTTGATTGGTCAGTTCTATTTAAGCTGGAGTTACTTACAATAAAGTATTAGTTCAACTAACAGATCGAAAAAAAAAGAAAAGAAATCTTACATATTAAAATCTCCAACTTCTAAAGATCTCTGGTTCGAATCCAAGTGGAGCAAGAACTTTATTCTAACCGTTCTCCTTCGTTTGCAATTGCAAACCACCGAAGTAATCCGCTTTGTAAATTCGTTATAAAATGAAGTGGTTAGTCAAAATCCACCTTAGGTTGTACAGGGCCGGATTAAACGTAAGGCTGGTTACGCTATAGCTTAGAGCCCGAGCTCATTGGGGGCCCTTAAATATGGTCCCAGCTTTATTTTTGAGTATCAATATTTTATTCCCAAATCACTACACCCAACACAACAAACTAGACTACATCATCTACTCAACCTCTCAACGGGGCCTATTTTACCATTAGATATCTGAGAAAATTTTGGCGTTCGATGCTATTAGTTACACTCAAATATCAGGGGCCCGAAAATTTGCTAGAGCCTAAGGCCCAACCCAGTTAAAAATAGGCGTTGAGGTTGTAGCGCTACTGGGCATTACAAAAAATGAGCAAATGAACAAAAAAAAAGTATTCCAGTTTGGATCCTCGTTTAAGAATCAAAAGTCTCAGCTGAGCTCATACGAAGTGATGCCATGCAGGCTAGAGAAAAAAATTCCTGTGATCAATATTGTAACAGCACCACTGCACTGTGACAGTTACTTTCATGTTTCTCTTCTGTTCAGTCATAAATTTATTCCGAATGTCTGGTCGGAAACCAAACCGAAGAAACCAATATTTTTCCTGAGCTATCATTTCCTTCATATTATTCAAGATCAAAACACCAACTATCGAATTGCAATCACGAGGGACGGATGCAGGCGAAACTTTTCGGCAGGTAGCAGTCCTCAATTTGTCAACTGTCAATCGATTTTGGTTGCTCCTTATATCTTCTTTTAAAGAACCTCTTAGGAGTCAGTATGCAAATAATCTGTATCTTCTATTGGTGAAAACTGACGGTTTTGCCAACATTTCGGTGGATTTCTCAACAATCCAAGATATTAAGAGCGGAGATTACCCTAATCCCCGCTTGGGGTCCGAACCTAACTAGGGCTGGGACCTTTTATTGATTAATCGATTAATATCGATAATTATGGATTAATCGAAGAATGATATTTCGATTAATCGATATATCGATTTTTCGATATTTATCGATATTTTGATAGTTTTCGATATTCTGATAGTTACCGATATTTCGATAGTTATCGATAGTTATTGTTTATTCCAGAAAAAAAGTTGGAGTTTTTTATTTTGGTAATTCGATAATTAATAGATAATTATTAATTATTATATGGATAATTATCGATGCTTCGAGAAATATCGATTAATAAAGTTATCGATTAATCGAAATTATCGATAGTTTTCGAGTTATCGATATTCGATATCGATTTTTGATTTTCCAAAAGTTGGAATTAGTACATTTGAATAATATCAATCTATAAAGTTTACTAATACAATTTATTATATGTTTTTAATTTTTGTTTTCGATTAATATTAAGCCAAAAATTAAATTTTAAAAACCTAGTGACGTCACTAGGAGGTCTTGCACAACGTGATAACCCTGTAAACAAAATGAGTAATATCCGGGTATTGTGGTAAGACAAAGACAAAAAGAAAACTTAAAAAATTGAATTTAAAAAAAATTTGTTGTAGTGTATTAACTTTTAACTTTTAAACGTCAGATTACTTCAACATGGCCGTAAACATATATTTTGTACAATAATTATTATAATAATTTAATTTTTTATTTTTCTAAACTATAATTATTATCTATTATTAACTCACTGGCATACCTAAGGCTTTTGCCGCCCGGGGCGGTCTTAAAATTTGACGCCCCCTACCCCCCCTAATATATTTTTTAAATATTTTTTATAAAAAAAATTTACCGCTCCCCTTAGGTACGCTAGTGTGTTAACTTATATTAACTTATTATTATAACTTATACGCTACGCTATCCTGCGCTTCGGTCCCCTCCGCAACGGACGGTTTTGGCTGGCGCAACCACGGCAAATCAGCGATCCACCGTAAAATTAATTAATTAAATTAAACAACTTTGGCTTCTCCCATTAATTTATGTATGGTGCTTTATATGTAAAATTTTCGATTTTTAAATGCCGCCGTTTTTGAATTTTTTTTTTGAAAAATTTTTTTTTTCAAAATACTTAAAAAATTGTCCTCTTTTCAATAGTTTATAAGAATAAGTGAAATTCGTGGTGCAGATTAACTGAAAGACCCCGGTAAGACGTCTCATCTTCATACCATCCGGTAGAAGGTAGATAATAATCGTAGATATCCACCGAGAAACAATAAACACCGTAGAAGAAATCCTCACGAAAAAATCAAGGGTTCCATAAAATTTTTCAAATAAAATTCTGACTTTTCCAGGTTTTCCCTGACAAAAAAAATTTTTCTCTCACATTTCGATAAATCGGAAGATAAAAAGGTAAAAAAAATATTAATTTTAAAATTAAATTAAAATTAATAATTTTTTTTTAAATTTTAAAATTGAAAAAGTTTAATTTTTAATAAAAAAAAATTAATCTTCAAATAAAAAAAATTTAATTTTAAAATTTAAAACCAAATTTAATATAAAAAAAAAAAAAAAATTTTTAAAATGAAATTGTTTTCCGTGACTGAAAATTTAATTTCCCTGACTTGGCACTAAAAATGACAAATTCCCTGTCTTTTTCCGAACAAAATTAGAGAAATCTTAAATTCTCAGACTTTTCAGACGAGTGAAAACCCTAAAAATGGTTCGTGTTATCATTGGTTGAGCTTGTTGTGGCTGTGGTTTTCAGTCAAAAATGGTGACTTAAGTGTCATTTAGACATTTAGAGTATAAAAATTAGATTCGCGCGAATACTATATGAAAATGCGCTTTAAACATGGAAATTATGATTTCGAATGTTCCACCAATCGATACAGGTAACTCATTGACTCGCATATTTTGCCTTAGGCTGTAGATCTCGCCTGATTCCGCGGGTTTGTGTAACAGTTTAATCTGGCGCGGAACGAAATGTCGGTTTGACTGACTTCATATTGTTACAAAACAATAATGGATGAATGATGATTCATATATGATAACCTGTTGTTATTGTTTAAATACTGCTGAATTTGCAGTCTTGGTCTTTCTAGAAGTGAATAGAAGTTTCTAGAAAGATGCATTTCGATATAAATAGCAGAGTAATTTGCTGTGAAGGCAGTCCGACATAAATAGTGTAAATAAATGGTGGTGTAATAAATAAATATACAGGGTGTTACATAAATATAGTAAAACTTAGTTTAAATACATACAGACTTATTGTTAAGTTATTGTTAATAATTATAGTGTGATTGTAAATATTAGTGTAGTAACTGTTATATATATATATTTAATAAAAATAAATTTAATTTTTGTAACAATATTAAGCTTTTACTGTTTTTTCAAATACTACTGCTTCACCCCCCCCCCGTTCGTCCAAACATCACTATATTTTAAAAGCATCAAAATTTGTGTGCTCGTGTTTATTTAAAGGGTTGTCGATCCAATAAAAATGAAACGTTAAGTTTATCGGGGTGTTTTGAGGACATGCGCTGGAGTTTTGAGTATTATTATAAGACCGAAATTAACTCAGAAATCAAGTTTTTTGCCGGACCTTGTATAGTAACAAAAATTAAATTTAATTAGAATTTGTGCGGCACGACATCTCACCAGATCAGCTTTGTCTTCAGCTCGGAAATGTATTTGGTTCAGAAATGCTGAAAAGTTCTTACTTAACAATACCAATCGCAGAATGTCTACTTAAACCTTCTGTTTTTTAATCCGGGGGGTCTGGGGGGTATGGAATACCCCACAGTGCACTAGAAATAATTATTGTATTCAAAGAGAAAACTTTTACAGCCAGTTTTTTAGTCTTGATTAATTTAAAAAAAAATACTGAGGGGTAAGAAATCTTTTGTTTTTCAATCCGGGGGGTCTGGGGGGTATGGAATACCCTCCAGTACACTTGCAATTGTGTTCAAAAAGAAATCTTTTGGCGCCAGTTTTTCAGTCTTAGTTAATTTAAGTTAAGAGTTTTCTTTTTGAATAAAATAATTATTTCTAGTGTACTGAGGGGTATTGACCCCCCCCCCCCGGATTGAAAATCAAAAGTTTAAGTAGACTCAGAAAATCGAAAAGCTACTGGGAGAAAGGGTTCTAAAGAGTTTACTTTTTAAACACAATTGTAGATAAGCTACTCTTGGTGCATACTATCGCAATCCATAAATTTTTTAAAATTTTATTCTGAAAGACTGAAAATTCCTGTTTGATTTTTTATAAGAATTTAGGTATGTTTTAACAAAATTTAGTAATGTTATTGGTTTTGGTGGGTCATGGCGGGGGGGGGGGGAAGGATAGGTACATAGTTAACCCTTTACCTCCCTTTTGTTGGAAATCATTGGAATTTTTTGAGAATTTTTGGAATTCCACGGAAATCAGTGGCGTATTTAGAGGGGGGCAAAGAAGCAATTGCCCCCCCTCTCACAAAACCAATTAGTGCCAAAAGCAGCCTGGCATTGAATTTGAAAGAATGAGAGGACTAATTGTTTTTATTTCTGAAACTATTTAGATAAAAAAGCGGTAGATGTCGGAAATTTTGTAAAATTAACTGGAATCATAACCACAGCAGTGAACTAGTGTGATCACTGATTGAATTACATATAGAAAATTTTGGGTTCAAATCCCGGATTTCTAAACGTAAAAAATAGATTTACCTAATATTAATTGAAATCCTTAATTGGATTATTTTATCCTTTGGTTTACTACATGGACATTCATACGTCCTATCGTAGATGACATTGTTTAGTAATATCTTGAACTTTGAGAATAATATTTTCAAAAATTTGAATAAACAATAAGTTTGTAAGTTTACAAGTTCACACACAGGTAGGTCATGCACCGCTTTTTATTAAAGTTATCACATTTTGTACTTTTTAATTTATTGCTGAATAATTATTGTACGAGTACCTACTATTGTTATTCTTTTAAGTTTTGCATTTTATTTTAAACATTTTTATCTGCGTTAACTAGGTATAATGTTATACAAAATATATTATGTGTAAATGCAAAAATGGATAAGGTTCATAAATAATATTAAAAAATTATAGAAATTTCATCAAATTTTATTTATGAAATAAAAATTACACTTGCTTCAAAATGAAAATAACTAAATAAAACTAAATAAAAACGAATTAGCTAATTATTAACTAAATAAAAATAAAATATTGAAAATAAATGAAATAAAATAAAATAATAATAAAAATATATGAATAATAAAAAAAAGAAAAAAACTCTTTTGGTTTCTGTAAAACTACAAATTTAATTTATTTAATTCAACTACTCAAAAAATCAAAAAATTTTGAATTTGGTGCACAAAAAAGTAGTGTTTCAGTCTATCGACAGATCTTCGCGGTTGAATACGAAAAATTTCATAATAAAATTTTATTTCTTCCGAAAGTTGATTTCATTACTTTCGTATGATTTTTTTATGACGTTCCACCCTGTATACTCGTTTAACGAGTAACTTGCCATTCTTGTGAACAAATTTAAGTGATGTAAGAACATCGATAGAAGATAATAGCAATAAAATATTACATAATTTAATTACTTCACTGGCACTTGACTAAAATACAAAGTTGTTAATTACCAACTACGTGTTAACAACAATGGAAGTTCTTCAAGAAATCCATTTAAATAGCTAATTTAGTAAAAGCGAAACGAAAACGATGAAATTAATTAAATATAGCAGTTGTAACACTTTCTTACGTTTTTATTATGGTAACCAATTTCAAATTAATATTTGGTTAGGTAATAAAGTTGCACTTTAATGTTCCATACGAGGGAGGTTCAGAACTTTTTATCATACTCAAATTGGGTGTTTCGTGAGAGGTAATTACCTATATCGCCCCCGTATCAATTTTATACTACAATTTAATTTAAGAAACGATTTTTCTTAAAAGCATTTCCAAAATTGGACAAATCGATATGCAGACGGGAAATTTATAATCAAGAAAAATGAAAACAAAGCGTATTATGGCTTAGAACTTAATTATTATAAGACAATGATTAATGTATTCAAATTATAAGTCACCATTATAATATTGAGTTAATTAACCTTGATGATTTTAAGATTGTAATTAGAGATAATTTTTGTGAACGTAAAATATTAATGTATTTCCTTATGAATAGTGGAACGAAATTGTTACAATACAATTAAGTAAAATCGATAGGTATAGCATGGAAATAAAATTTGAGTTTGCTTGCGGTACAAACACTTTCCTGTCCAAAAAGTTCTAATTAAAATTGACCTTATATGTTATATTGTCAAGTCTGCGCAGTCGAATTCAAACCTTTAGCTAATTTTTTATTGATTAAAATTTAATTTAAGGGCAATTACCGAAAAGTAGAATTATTGCAAGGTAAAGATTGGATACAGACCAAATTTAATCGAACATAATTCTTACGCTACTAACCTTCTTTGGCAGAATCACTTTCAGTTCAAGTAGAATTTGGTCCCAATTTTTCAAATAAAATGTACGATCAATTAATATTTACTTGTTTTCTTACCTGAAAAGCAAAAAAAGTCAATTATATTAACAATTTAAAAATTAAATAAAATAAAAAAATAAAAAATAAAAATTAAAAAATAAATAAAACCGAAACGTCGTCATTACATATCAATTTTTTTAATTATAATTCTAATAAGTAAATGAGAAGCAACCCCTAAAAATAATAAATTTCTATTATTTATATAATAAATAATATATTTTTATTATTTAAGGGGGAGGGGATACAAAATAATAAATAATTTTATTTCGTAGTTTGTTTTGTTATTTTATTTAGAATTAGAAGATTGGAAGAAACGTAACTGATCAATGCTCCTGTTTTAATGAATCTTAAAGCTGAATTCACAGTGACTACCTTGAGATATAAAATTTCCAAGTAAAAAAAATGATAAAATATTTTTTGTACTTTTTTACCACGAACAGTGGTTTCACTGAATTAATTTTGGGGGATAATTTTGATTTATTAATTAAAATTATTAGCTCTTGAAAATAATATAAATTAGAATTATCAATATTGAGCTACAGGACACAAATAAAACACATTTTTTAAACGAGCTTTTCAAGTTTAATATGAATTAATAAAAGCTCGTTTAAAAAATGTGTTTTATTTGTGCCCTGTAGCTCAATATTGATTTACACTGGCGTACCTAGAGATTTTGCCGCCCGGGGCGCTCTTAAAATTTTCCTCCCCTCTCATATAAATATTACCTACTATTTATTTGTTTTAAATCTTTATTATTTATTTTTTTCATTTTTTTAAAAATATTTTCGTACAAAAAGAAGCAAAATGCCGCCCCTAAAAATGTGCCTCCCGTACCGCCTCCCTCTAGGTGCGCTACTGCTAATTTATATAATTTTGATTTAGCTCACCTCCTCTGGTTGCACCCCTGCTCGCAGGAATTATACTTATTTGACTCACATACGATGGTTCTATTTCAAGTGCATAACAAATAAACAATAAAACGCAACTAAAACCTTCAAAATTTACTACTTATTATTTATTATCGTCGTTAATATTATTACTCGTAACTCGATAAATTATAAATTTATTTTATTTGATTTATGCTTCGGTGAAGGTTTAAATTCCGTTTTCTACTTTCAATATCACTGTAAGTTGCAAACGCTGACGTCGGCTGAGATATTAAGTTCTATAGTTCTTGGCATTTTTTAAAATTTAAATCTATTATTTTTTACATCAGCCTGTTTTCGTCCACACGTAAACTGTTCCAATTCTTTTTCCATTTTTTCCTATTTTGGGCCATTTGATACGAAGAGAGACTGTCATTAGCTTACATTAGTAGGTTAGTCGAACAATTGCTGACTCTAAAAGTACTCGGTTCAAATCAGGGGAGAATCTAAAACTTTCACATGACCATCTCGGTGCTTCGGAGGGCACGTAAAGTTAGGGTCGGTCTGCCTGGGTTGATGATTGCCGCCATCAACTATTAAAAACCAGGGTTACCTGCATTCCTCAATCCGGTTAGAGCAACCGTGAGGTCTTAACGGCATAACCTTTCTTGACAGAAAGAGGCCAACGGTCCAAAAGTGGATTAAAAAGGGTGATGATGATAATACGAAGTCTGTAACATAATTTTGCTAAATTCTGTTAGGGTACAGTTTGTTTGTAGCATACTGTACATAGCGTTTGCCTGGTAATATTGGCACTTCCAAATAAAACATATTTCTTGGTTTCCAGGGTAAGCTGAAATAACGTACATTTGTGATTTTGAAGCGGCTATCATTGAAGCAAAGGTTTTGTTGGTGTAATAAGGTAATTATTTTCGGTAAATTATCAATGCCCTGGTAAGATTTTTGTTTTCGTTGCTGCTTTTAATTTTACAAATATTTGTTATTTTAGCATTTTATGTTTGACATTTGAGCGACCTTAAGGTACGTTTTGCAAAGAACTGCATTAGCAGCACAGCATAACTTTGGCTAACTGATCCTATGAAATATCTGTTACGTGTCGTGCAGCACCTCCCGTTATGTATTAATTGCACTTGCAATTGACGCCGGCCTTAACTGTTCTGCTACTGTTTCGAGCAAACCCCAGCTTTAGTGACGTAAAATGTTATCAGTTGTCAGGTGATTTTTTTTGGAAACACCGATTGACGTGATGAAACAGATGTACGGTTTAACGCATTTAGTTTATGTCAGTGTCGTTTTTTTGTACACTTGATGACTGATACAGTGTTTGGATATTAAATGACTTTCGTATTTGGTTTTCCGTCATCGCACATGTGGGTGATTGGAACGACGATGGGTGATTGAATGCGACCGTTTTTTTCCTCTAGTTGCATTATATCCACAGTATGCTGCTCCTATAGGACCAGCAAACCAAAGCAAAAGAGCAATAAGAAAGCACATTGAGAAGAGCTGATGCTGGAGTGACAAACTAGCTGGTCATCATCTGAAAAAGGGACATGGACCCGAAGGCTGATCCCCTCTAATTCAAAATGGACACAGCGTAAACACGGGGAGTTGTCATTCCACCTTACATAGGCTATGTCCGGGCATGGGTGCTTTAATAGCTACCTGCTCAAGCTCTGCAGGGTTACGTCATCATCGTGTAGTTACTGCCTGGGTCGACATTCGGGAGCACACCATATTCCAATGCCCGGAGTGGGACACAGAACAAGCAGAAGTCCGGAAACCTTCTTGGTTTCATGTCCTCTGTGAAAATTGATTATCCAGAGAATGAGACAAAGTGAGTCGACCTTATAATGGCAACATTTGAAGAGAAAAGTCTCAAAACGATTAAGTTTTTTTCAAAGACAAGAAAGAATGGCCACAAGTTGACGCGACCTGGCATCGGTTGAAACTGATAGAAGAAGACTGTATCAAGAAGAAATTCAGTTGGCAAGGAGGAGTTACTAACCTCGTTAGTTTGGTGCAGGCCCTATAATTTCGCTAGACTGAGATCTTATGCAAGCTAGGCGCATTCCCCAATCCGGTTTAAGCAGCCTAACCAGTAACCATAGGGTATACGGCAACCAGCCCATAAACATTATGGACACCACAAGACAAACGCTCTGCGAGTGCTGTTGCTGGTAGCTCATAGAAGAAAAATTTGAAGTAGATCAACAATCACCACATAATATAGTTGTTTATCAACTGCCTTTAGAGGAAAAATAGAAGAAGGCGTCAATTATAATTAAAGAGATCCTAAAAATAAAGGAAGAAAACAAAAAAATGTGGAGGAAGAGGAAGAGGGAGAGAAGAAGTTGGGGTAAAAATAGGTATTACTCCATCCTCCACGATCGTTTTCCCTGGGAATAACTTTTGGACTACCGATGTACCGAAAATATGGGACATTAAAGCTTATAAAGAGACGATAAACGTTACGATCTCTGATAGAGGCTGATAAAACTCTTTACATCTGTAATCTGACTGAGTTTAAGGTCATCAACAGGTTCAAATATTATGCTTTGAATCACTGGTTACAACAGAGTCTATTTGATTTATGAGTTGGGTCCTAGGCTCTAGCAAATTTTCGGTCCCATTTGCTGTTCTTCTAGCTATTGGGCCTTAGGCACGGGCCTAATGCACTTGATGATAAAATAGGTCTTGCAAGGGGGTGAAACTCCTGAGCAGTGGAGGCAACATGTTTAAAATCGAAACCTAGTCTATGCAACAACAGATAGAAAAATAGGCCCTGCCATTAGATAAGATTCTCCTTTCATGCTCCAGTGTACTAATAATTCGATTTATGGTGAGTCATGACAATGTTTGAAAACCTCTGATCCGAGGGGTGAGTCACAAGGCAGATTTTTGTATACTAAATTTCCTTCTACGAGGTTTTTCCAAGTTTTTCCCAGATTTCCCCAATCTATGAAATATATTTTGTATAATAAATTTAAATATAATATAAACGTAAATTCAACGTTAAAACTCCCCCCCTAATGTACCAGTAAATGTATCTCCCAGACCGTTTCAGGTCTCTCCAGTCTTACATACAAAAGTTTGTTTTCATCTTCAGTGATTGGTTTTATTAGATAAGATACCGTTTCCTCTTTCAGAACAAAATACATTTATAGTTTGCAGCAGTACGCACTAAAGATAGGGCCCCCCCTTTCAATTCAGAATATCCTTCGTTTCTTCAGCACAAAATTGAAAATTTTTGTATTTTGATAAAATAAATCACAATCTTGGTTAGTCAAGACAGTTAACCAGGACACAAAAATTTACTGATGTGACTATTGTTCTATTGATGTATACCTGCTTTATCGAAAGAAAGGTGAAAGGTGAAAGAGTGTTCCATATCCCCTAAACAATTTGGTTCTGAAAGAGCGAGAGTTCTTAATTTAATTAAATTAATAAAAAAATATTGCTATAAACTTCTTGTTAATAAAACCGGGGGGTCATGGGGGGCCATGGGGGGCAACTCAACTATTGATGAAGTGGACAGCATGCCGCCAATACGCATGCCCCCAGGTTTCAGAAACGGAAAGTTTTTTCGCATATCTTTGGATTAATTTTATTAAAAAAGAAGCTTTTACTTTTTCAGAACCCAACACAGTTACACCGGAGAGTCTGGGGGAGTATAGCATACCCTCTAGTGCATTCGTAATTTGTTGGCGTAGTAACTTGATTATGGAATACAACTTAACACAATCTATGATGTACTGGAGGGCATTCCATGCCCCCCAGACCCCCCGGTTCAAATCTGAAAGTTTTATTAGTCAAAAAAGTTTCCCATTTTCAGAACCTGTTTTCGGGGTATGCTATCTCCCCCCATTCTTACAGTGAATCTATTAAATAAACTTTTTAGGAAAACTTGCAATCCGGGTCTATTTTTAACTGAGTTGGGGCCTAGGCTCTAGCAAATGTTCTGCCCCTTTATGTTCAAATGTAACTAATAGCATCGGGGGCCCAATTTTTGGTTTATTTTATCAGTACCTATTTTATTTTTAATTTACTATTTTATATTCTCTCTTTTCGGGCCCCTCTAGCAATTGGGCCCTAGGCACGTGCCTAGACCCTGGGTAACAACCACGGACGAAGCAATGTGGAAATAGGTTTCTTTTTGAAATAAGGCTTTTTATGAAGTAAAAATATTCTTGGGAAATGGATTGAGAAAATAACATTCTTTTTTGTTTTATTATTTGCATCTGGTGCCCAACAACTTCAGCATTTATTTTGATAGTACAATATGCCCTTTATAAGAATAACCCGATTTAACATCAAGGAGTCCTTGCGGAAATAGAATATTTACACTAACTTATAAGTGGACTTAAAATTCCCCCTTTGAAAATATAAATAATAATTATTGTTTTATAATAATTTAATTATAAAATAAATAACAAATCAGTCAAATGTAAAATACGTGAGATAATTTAATTTGCAAGGTGCAATTAAGTATAAAAAGTTAATGGAATGTATGTACATACTAGAATCGAGACCCCGTTCTCCATATTGGGAGTACGGTTGGATAATTTGGGTCGCAAACCAATTCGGAAAGTGAAATTAAAAATATTTGAAAAGGTTGATGAGTTCGTAGGCGTTTGCTAGCTATTTAAATATTTTTTGTTACGTAATATAGAATATACCGGCAATTATTACCATTCACCATTCGTGAACTTGAAAATAGGCAAAGTTCAATACATTTTTCAGGACAACTTTCATTTTTTAACTCCTTCCTTACGCTCAGAACGTTTTGATCCGGCCCTGCGCTTAATTTTGTTTTTTTATGCAAGCGTGATTTTACACCTGCTGTTACTTTTACTAATTAACGAGATTTGAAAATATCGATCGACGATAATCCTTTACAATTAATGCTTGAAAAATCCGTGTAATTGTTCATAACCTCGCAATTATTGTAAGCAGTTAACCTTGACCAAGTAAATTTTATTAGTTTTTGCAAATTTTCCAACTACAGTTTTGGGGATCTTTTCCCTCTCCCTCAGTAATTATGATTAATGGTGTGCATATTACAAAATTTGCTTTAATTATGCGGTCTAAATGATTCATCAGTTATTTCTCAATTTTTTCCCTATGCGGTGCGTGGTCCCAATAATTTTCGCTGTGATTGATTACGGAAGTTAAGCAACGTTAGGCGTGGTGGATACTGTATAGGATGTTACAAAAATTTAAAAAAAAACAGATCAACATACTTAATAATGCATGAAATTCGGCAAACTTGTTTATAAGTATCCATATGGAGATATTGAATATTTTTTCTAAAACGAAATTTAAAAACTTGTTTGACTTCCTTGTAAGCTACTGGATAATTATCGTTAGTAATGTCAAACTTGTTAGTAAACATTTATCTAATTACCTACTTTCTACTCAAGTGTGTCGTATATCTTCAATATTTGTCGCCAACTCAAAGTGACTCTTGCACGTTATTCTTTAATTAAATATCAATTAAGCTAAGTGCTCAGCAACTGTCGATTATAAACAAATCAGAAAACATTTTGGAATGTTTTTCTAGTCAGTTAACAAACCCACTGTTTTTGGTCTGGTACAATTGGATACGTAACGCCACGATATCGTATCGGTATCATGCATATTTCGTTCGCACTGCAATTATATTATTTAATCGTTTAGTTAATGAGTTAATTTGCTGGTATATATTAACGGTGTAATTAAAATAATTAATACTATTTATAACTACACTTAATTTTTGACTTTCTCTATCTTTTTCATTGGAAGGCCGCAGTTGGAAGGCAGAAAAGTGAGGTGATCACTAAGTTTACAGTTCGGTCCTTTTCAAAAAAGTTTGCCGATCTCTAGTTTAGAACGCAAGAGTTAGTGACCAGAGGTTTATTGTTATTTATTATTATAATTTTTCTTATATTTGCAATGTAAAATTCGATAATTTAAACAAATAATAAATCTTTTATTCATCGCAGTTGGATGACATTAATTCGCAAAAAAAATTTTTTTTTTTCTCTGAAGCTCCATCAAACTCATTTTGACCATCCTGTTTAAAGCTAATGCTCACTATTACTTTTTTTGAGTTAATTAACTAATTTAATTTTTCAATCAAATGGAGTAGAAATAATTTTATTATATTATGTTGTCTAGAAAATTATAGATAAATATAAATCATATTTTTTTTACAGAATTACATAAACTCGATTTTCAAACCATTTTCAAGTAACATAATATTAGTATGTTTCAAAATATAATAATTTTTGGTAAAAGTAATTTACTTCACAGATAATGTAAAGTAAATTTTGCTGCCTTGTTTACTTCGAACAGTGTAAATATTATCAATAGGGGAGAAAATTTCATAAAAAGTTCATGTTTATTGTTTGTTCTTAAACATTTTTAAAAACTCCTAATAAAAAAGTACACAACATAAATAATATAGTGGGAAAAAATCATGTAAAGTATATATTGCGGTTAATTTGTACAGCAATATATAAAAATCATGTTATCTAATATGGAAACCGCAGAGAAATATGGCTATTGGGGTTGATATTCCAACGAAACGTCAGTTGAATTTAATATGGCGGCTTGTTAGCAGCTGTTTTATTTTTAATGTTGTATTTTCATAGTACGGCGTTTCTAGTAAGATCCTTGTTGTACAAAATCGCATTATATCGAAACCTCCCGATAATAGGAGGGAGTGCCGTAATACTTCAACGGGCTTTTAGGGAAATCGCATTACATAAAGACAGCAAAATAGAAGAGATTCTTCATCTTTGTCAGCTTTTCACTGTCCACTCTTGGACATAAAGCCTCTCCTAATCTACTCCAAACCTCTCTTAAGAGGGATTAGTTGATTTTTCCCGGTAGAAGCTTCTATGATTGATGTACTTTGATATCTTGCGATATAATATTACTTATTAAAAATGAAAAATTATTTTTTTGTCTTTTGGGGTGAAAACTGAAGCTCAAGTCGTATGGCGAGCACAAAAGTTACGTGTACTCAAAGCCACCGGCGGATACAAAAATTTTTTCTGGGGAGGGGGACTCCCTCGACTCGAGACGGGCAAAAAATGTTCTCAGATTTGGGATTGTCTCGTTGCTACCTTGTTATTTTTAAGCGTCTCGAAGGGGCACGTGCCACTGTGCCCCCCCCTCTAAATCCGCCTATGCTCAAAGCCATAAATTATCTTTGCTCGATTTAAGTTATTTTTCAATTTTCGAAATTTTCAATTTTTAAAAATTCAACTTTTCTCTATTTCACTCGCTAATCCAAATATAATACTAAAATTAAATTTATTTTAATAATCCAGGGTGAGCCAAAAGATGATCCAAACGGAGATAAGTCTAACCTAGCCTATACCTTCTCAAGACGCCGCTGATAGGGCTCTGAAACTCGTTGTGATCGAGTTTCAATATCATATCAGTTAAGGCTCATACAGAGTTGGTCTGTAACAGTAACGAGCGTAGCGTAGCGGTGTGACATGTGAAGTATATAGTGCCAGAGGCACTTTGATCTTCTTCATCTAATGATTGAAGTTTTGGCATTGAAATTTTATGGAATTGCGCTTGAGGTGGGAGAACCACGACCACTGGCGTACCTAGAGCTTTTGCCGCCCGGGGCGATCTTAAAATTTACCGCCCCTTAGCCCCCTCCTAATTTTTTTTTAAATATTTTTTATAAAAAGAATTTACTTTTTTTAAATATTTTTTTAGCTTTAGGCTTCTATACAACGTATAGGAAGAAGCCTTATGATCTGTCTCCGTGTCTGTCTGTCTGTCCGCATGTTTCAACTTTAAGAACTATTCCAGTACAGTTTTAGGCTTCCATACAAAGTATGGAAAGAGGCCTTATTTAAACTATATGCATAGTTCTTAAATTTGAAACATGCGGACGGACGGGCGGGTGGACACGTACGTTCTTATAAACAATTAAACTTTAAATAACAAGTTAAATTCGGTAATATAATCAAATTATATTTTTTTAAGCTTTCGACGATTTTTGTCTTATGTGCTTATACACTAAAATTTTTAAGTTGGTACTTTATCGGATTATCGAATTCGCTATTTTAAAGCAGGCTTTATTTAGAATTTTCTGTATCTACCTTATATTCTAATCTATATTTTTCAAGTTTAACCAGGAAGATAGAAGTATAGAAGCCTAAGAACTGCGGTCATCCGAGTTCCACCTTGTTATAAAAATATTTTAGTACAGAAAGAAGCAAAATGCCGCCCCTAAAAATGTGCCGTCCGGGGCGGTCTGCCCCTTCCCCCTAGTTACGCTAGTGACCACGACGGTCTGGTCGGTAAAAATTAACGAGAACAGAAACGATAGCTATGTAGGAATGAAGGAATATTTCATTGGCTAAAATTTTTAAATCACGCCTTCTGACAGTTTACGCATGCGCACAACCATAGCAGTAAAAGTTAAATTGTTTCTGTTCCCGTTCCCGCTTATTGTGAATGAAGCCAACTGAATACATGTATTTTATTTTTTTTTACTGTTCTCATTACTGTTACATACTAATTATGTATAAGCCATTATTATCCCAATCATCATATACAATAGGTACTCTTCCCCCGGACCGAGATTCTGACCAATCGAGATAATTATATGGCAATACAATTGCAGATCAATTAAACAATATTATTAAACTAGAGAAAAGTCTATCCACGAACGGGAAGCTATAGCCAAGGTAATTTGGCTTGGATTAGGATTAAGGGACGCAATAGGTGCAATCCGTCATCACATATGAGTCATCAAATTAATGTAATTAACCATTATCGTTCGTAACAATAATAAAATATGTACAGTGTTGTAGTGTTCGTAGTGTTTCTTGTATAAGAGCTACAACAGCATCGTACAGCGTTGCCAGGTCTAGGAATTTTCCCCGAATCTAGGGATTTTAGATGTGGAAAAGGGAAAATAGAATTATTTTAAAATTTTTTTTGTTTTGTTCAGTACAGGTTTCACGTAGTACTCTGTACATTCCTTTTACAATTTTACATTATTTGTTATTTTTAGCATGTTCGTTAGACGTCCTTGGTTTTTGTCGATTCCAGGTATTGGTTTTTTGACAATCACATTCCGCAGCGACAGATGTGATTTTGATTGAACGCATTTGGTTTATTCGTATTAGTTTTTAAATACGCCTGTCGATTGATTGAATTTGATTGAAAAAAAATTGAATAAATTTTTAAAAAATTGACCCAGTGACTTCACTAAGAGGTTTTGCAAAACGTGACAACCTTGTAAACAAAATGAGTAAGATATATATATCCTATATCCTTATAATGTGGTAAGACAGAGACAAACAAGTTAAAAACTTGAAATTTTTTGAAAATTGTTCTAGTGTACAAGTATATAACATACTTTTAAACGTCAGATTATACTTCAATATGGCCGCAAATATATGTTTTGTATAATTATTACTATAATAATTTAATTTCTTTAATAATTATTATAGTCTACAAATATAAAGAAATTAAATTATTGCAAAAATAATAAATTATACAAAACATATGTTTGCTGCCATATTGAAGTATAATCTGACGCTTAAAAGCATGTTATACACTAGAACAAATTTTAAAAAATTTCAAATTTGTAAATTTTTTTGTCTTTTTACTCATTGTCTCACTCATTTTATTTACAGGGTTGTCACCTTTTGCAAATCCTCCTAGTGACGTAGATGGGTTTTTAAAATTAATAAATTGTATTAGTAAACTTTATAGATTGATATTATTCAAAAGTACTAATTCCAACTGTTGCAAATTCCTCATTGTGTGTTTAAAATAAATGGCTTCTGTATTCGGTTTTCCGTCATCGCACTTGTGGGTGGCTTTGCGTGCAAGCGAATTGATGAAAATTTTTGCATACCTCCCAGTGTAAAATATGTTGCTACGCCTCTGTTTGCATATTAAAATATCTAAGATATTCTAGAGATAAATTGCCCAACATCTAGGTATTTTTGTCTAAACCAATATAGCAACGCTAGCCTCGTATTACTTATATTTAGGCTTAGTTCTCGATGACCTTTCAATTTACCGGTTGATTCGGTCAAAGATGAGAAATGAACTTTCTATACCAACTTCTACAGCGTAGTTGGTTTTTAGTGATAGTTCGGTGCTGCTTTATAGTTACTCCAAAACATGATCGGGAAATATTCCTGATCTAACAAGTTAGCAAGAATATCTTCATTATTCTCAAAAACGGTGGACTTGCCGTTTCATTGGAACTAATAAAGAACTAATCGAGTTCATAGAGTTCTTCCTTTGAGCTCCAACTTCCATCTCAAGCATAATAGCAGAGGATTAAATCTCCGAGCGTGCCCCCCCCCTCTGGTTGGGCCTGCTACTCATTTCCTTCGATTGATTACGATGCTATGTTGAATTGCAATGATTTTTGCTTTTGTTTTACTACGGATTTGCTTCTGTTGATTAATGCTATCGATTTTAACATAAACCGATATTTGCATATCCAACACAGCGTTCAAAAATGTGTCAAGATCTGGATAAGCTGTATGGAAATTTTTAGCAAAATAATTGTGGAAAGACTCGCATACGTTAGTTGTTCGGAACATATTATTTGATGTATTCGATGCCCAAATTTGTGGGGGGATTTTTACAAATTAGTGAAACTTCTCCAGTGTGAAAATTAGGGCTAAATGCACCCCTGTAAAATTAAAATTACTTTTTGGGCAATACTAATCCTATTAACAAACAAGCAAAGGATTATAATATAACAACCTTTTTTTAAACTCAATTTACGGTCAACCCTAAAAATGTTTGGCTCAATTTACGAGTAGGATCAAAAAAAACCTCAACCGCTGGTAGGTTTTTATTTAGGTAGGTAGGTCATTACCAAATGTTGGTAAGTTCACCAAAAACTTGGTAAAAACTATTAGTTGTCACAAATCGCTCATTTTGTTGGAAATTCCTCTAAAAAAAAGCAAAAAACGCTTGTTTCTATGATGCGAAGAGTAAAATAGTTTACAAACTCAAGACTGTTCCTTCTTCAAAAGTGTCGGTTCGGTATGTGTGTTTGACTAAGTCCAGACAAATAACTATACTTTAAAGTGGGAAGGTTATGAAGTAGCTATGAAAATAACGATAATAAAGATAAAATAAAAAGTGTTGCAGCAAAGAAAGAGAGTGAAAACAGCTAACCGATTCAAAAAGATAAAGACAAGAGAAAAACACAAATCAAAAAATCTGATGTGGACACCACATAACTTCCTTGTAATTTTTATAATAATTGTACAAGATTCTCGTTAATCTATTCATGCGCGTCATGAATTACGACTTTTGGCACTGACAAATGCAACAAAAATAGGATGTGCACAATTAGACGTTATACGCTAGTTGGATATTCCAAAAAAGCGTACGCCGCGCCATCTTCTGGTCAATTATGGCCTGATTCTCACCTAATTTATGCACAAAATCACCTCCTAGACGGCGGCACCATAGCTGTCCAACTAGCGTTATTGGTTGGATATCCTAAAAAAGCGTACGCCGCGCCATCTTCTAGTCAATTATGGCCAGATTCTCACATAATTTATGCACAAAATCACCGCCTAGGTGGCGGCACCATAGCTGTCCAACTACCGTATAAGTGTCTCAAATGCAAAATTTTAACTTTCTACGACCTACCGCATTTGATTTATGCGACATACAGTACGTGCGTGCATACGTACAGACGTCACAACGAAAATAGTCAAAATGGATTCAGGGAAGGTCAAAACGGATATTTTCGTCAAAATCTGGAAATAGAAAAAAATCGCGATCACAATACTTTTTTGTTTTACAAGGAAGTAAAAAAGTTGCGTAAAGGAGATGAAAAAAACAGATAATTAAGTGTGCAGAAGAATTGAAGAAAAGAAGGGTTAAAGAAAGAACAAAGGTAAATGAAAAAGAAACTATAAACAGATGAAGAAGGTGAAGAAGATAAGGTCGCAAATGATGTTTGTACAGAGCTCTTCCTACAGCTGCCCAGTGAAACTGTGACAATTGTCGGATCGATAGAATCAATTTTAAAATTCATTTAAAACAATGATGTAAGAAATAAGATGCAATTAGCAGCAGATCAATGGCTAGCGTAAGAGATAATAGTGCGAAGAATGAATTCCCGGAGGTAATTAGAGATAAGATGGGTATGTTTAAGTTACAATTTAGTTGTACTATTTAGTACAACAAAAAGATGTCAAAATCTGATGAGCTAGCTAGATCTTGGCCGTCGAGGCTTTGCGGAGCAATCAGTCTGGCCTTTAGACTAAAAAGTTTGGAGACTTAATGTACGATTCATTTGATGACTCATGCATGATAATTCATATATGATAACCTGTTGTTATTGTTTAAGTACTGCTGAATTTGCAGTCTAGATCTTTCTAGAAATCTATAGAAGTACCTGAAAGTTTCCAGAAGTTTTCAGAAAAATGCATTTGAATAAATAGCAGAGTGATTTGCTGTGAAGGTAGTCCGAGTTATACAGTGACTTCGTTTAAATAAATACAGACCAATATTGTTAAGTGATTGTTAATAATAAATTGTAGTGTGATTTAGAATTAGTGTAAATATTAGTGTAGTAATTGTTCTGTTGTTTAGTAGGTACTCGACTATAGTCATAATTCGGGGTTAAAAAACGTTAAAATTAAGATAAATTGACCAACGAGTCTCTTCAGTTTTCCCTTAATGGCCTGCTTAAATTTAATGGTACATTAAATTTCTTTGTGAAATCGGACCTAATTAACCTAAATTTGACATAATCACAATTTACTTCAATGTAAACTTTACCTTTAATCTAACCTAACTAGGCCGACTGGTACTGGGAGGACGATGTGGCGCCGACCTCCCAGGACAGAATATTGTCAATATTAAATTTTAATTGCTCAATTATGATTATTGCCAACTTTTAACAAAATAATCAAGTACAAAATGCTCCCGTCTGCTTTTGAAAACAATTATTAGAACAAACTCCACTAATATTTGTTGATGATTGCTCAGTTTTAATTCTGCAATTATGCTGAAACCGAGGTCGATCCTAAACAACCAATATTCTCAAAAGACCCGAAAGAGTAAGAAGTGACATTGTGATCATGGTTTACTTGTGTGAGGTGAGTTGCATTATTATTACTGTTACACAAATTGAATTACGAGGTTTAACTCTAAATTCCGTTCGTTTATGAAATGAGCTCGTTTACAGGTTTTATCCCCATGGTTGTCGTTAATTCAAAATGAAACTCAAAGTTGGACAGTGAAATCAAATAAAAGGAAAATGGATTCAGAAGACACCCGAAAGCGGACAGCTTTCTTTCTCTTCTGACAATTACTTTATTGGTGGACAATAAAAAAAAATTAGACTTTCAAATTTCAACAAATGTTTGCAACATGAAATTTAATATTAGTAAATGACATATTAGTTTAAATATCAAATAACAATGATACTTAATAGCGGAAGTTAAAACAGGTTGTTAAAATAGATAAATCTTGGTTTAACGTTCGTTCTTACATTTTCTTATTATAATAATGGAGGAGAATAATACTTGGTCGATTATTGACTGCACATCATAAGTCTTTGTCTTCCCAACAAAGTAACTTTGACAAAATGGTCATCATTATAATATTATAAAATCCAGATAATAATATGTATTTCTTTAGGGTATTGTAACATACAAGGCACAGACATGTCTCGCCTACAACTTCAAGACAAAGAGGTGAGTCATCTTCGCGATTGTTGATGGTAAAAATTGTCAATGAATTGATTGATCACAAACAGAACCGGCGCGAGACACCTGGGAATCCCAATTCATATTGTTCTTTCTCTTCTATTTCCATTCGGTAAAAATTAAAAATCCCGTTTAATGGAAATTATCTCAAAAGTTAAGTGGCGACAATTAAAATTTATAGCCACATTTGATTGCCTATCCATAAAATTTGAAGTAATAAATCAAGAACTCCGAGAAACGGATGTTCAGGGCATTGAAAGGAAATTTTGAAAAAACTATTGCAAAGAAAATATTTAATGATGATGGCGCTATTTATTCTAATGATCGTAATTGGGTTGCTAATCATGGTGGTGGGCGTTTGCAGACAGCTCAGCTTGTTTGCGACAAACTCCTGCAATTATTGAATAGCCGACAAGCTGATTTAAAAGTGGGCGACAGAGCATACATAATATATTGCAGTAAAATTAACAAAATGTGAAGTATAATATTCAAGCAAGGTTCGGTTTAAATGACAATTTTAAGGTTATGTTTAATTTAAATGCCTGTCAAGTTATTAAATGACGTTGATGCAATCCGCCCTTTGCGAATAAATTTAAACTTTGAATTGTTTGTTGCTTTTTACAACTTCCGGAACGCAAATCAAAAATTCTCGTCCGTATAAGGTGAGGATGGCAGACAATCCCTCCATTATAATGACAACGGACAATACAAATTACAATTCCTTAACTACCAATAAGTAGACTGTTTTTGGAAATGTTTTCTTCACTTGTCGTTCCGTCTCGACGACGATATGCATTTAACTGTGTGAACCTGTCACAGGTGTATCGACTTCCTTCCTATCTAATTTCAGTTGAATCACCCTTCATATAGCACCGGAAGTGTCCGGAAGGGCATCCAAAGCATAAATATTTATTATTTAATTACGGGAAAATTGTCACTTTGTAACGGAAAAAAAATAAATCAAAAAATTATGAACGTGAAGGAGAGTCCAAACGGCGCCTAGCTCTCAAATACCATGTGGTTAGGTTGCGGTCATAAGTAAGATCCAATTTTATTTTATTACACAGTTTACCTATTCGATTACTCACTCACAATAATTTCAATAACCATTTTTGTATATCGATTGGTGGGTGCAAGTTTTTCCAATTTGGACATGAACGGCCAAAATCTTGCGTTAAAGTTCCCGTAGATGGAAAATTGCCGCTCTAATTACAAAATTAAAATCTATTGCAACATTTTTGCTAAAATGATTAGCTTTCAACCACATTGCGAGATCTAAGTTCGATAACCTTCGTACTAAATTAAATCAAAATCAAAAATCATGTGCAGCTGAACAGGTTTAAAAAAATTTGTAATAACAAATTGAAATAGATCGCCTTTCCAATTTCCTTTCATTTTAAAGAAAGGTTGCAGAAAAATAAAGACCTTCACTGAGATTGAACAATTTTTCATCCGTTTAGTTAATGTTATGTTATGTCAAAAAAACGTGAGAAAAAAGTGAGTTCACCCACCAACGCCCAATACACAAGTGTTAATTAATAAGTGCAAGCGGATTTCAAGTTTATTTCCTGCTTTATTAATCAATAGAAACACAAGGAAATCCACGATTAACACTACTTACTCAGCATATTTTGCTTCTTAACATCGCAGTTTTCCCGAAATTTTGCAAGTTGTGCTAAATTATTAATGTTATTGTTTTGTGTAAGTATTAGTTTCGGTTCACTGTTAAATCAATACGTTTAGAAGTCAAACTATAAATCAATAAAATATACATAAACCTAATGGGATATTACTAGAGGCTTCTTTAAAGAAATATAAAATTCTGTGTCTAGAAGTAATAGAACAGGCAATAATCCTACTCAAAACAATTGAATTAAATAACAGTAGCCTCCCCCCCCCCCCGAGTAGTCAAAATCAGTTAATATTCGGTTAAAAAATAATCTACACAATTGGCTTCAAAAAGAAACAAAAGCGCTCTAGCAGCAACTCTACTGCTGTTTAATCAACTAATAACTCGTTAATCCTATCATGCGCTAATGTTCTATTGTTCATACAGTTACAATTCTAAAGTTTATTTAACTTTGGATAAATTTTTTATCAGATACTAGAGAGTTCTAAGAACGAGAAATTGATCCATACCTGGAATACCTTTGAGTTCATGATTCATAAAACTGTTAATGTCGAATTTCATCAAGATCAGTTAAGAAAAACGATCAAAACCTAACCCTGGCAAAACTCAATTAGTAATCAAGCAGATAGCATCGAAAACAAAGAGAATGAAGCAGATAAGTCAAGAAATAGATTATAGTGACGCTCTAAAATGTTTTGGAGAAAAACTAAATCGGACTATCTCCTTTTAACAGTATTATCAACAATATCAACGCACAATGGCAAACATCCAGGGACGTAGCAAGGCAAAGCCTTTGTCAATTTGTGTGCTTTGATAATCCATGTTATCTGTAGATAAGATCAATTGAAAAATTGAAAATCATCGCAACAACAGCAATTTCAACTTTATCAACTCTTCTTTCGTTGTTTTACCATACTGCAAAATGTTTTCAGGAGGTCAGTTCAACTTGAACCAGCACTTTTACTTGAATAAAGTGGAGAAGGTACACTGGGGGGTATGGTGTATTCAGTGTATTCCATACCCCCAGATTTAAAAACATATTTAAAAGACAGAATCAGAATTGCTTCTCTAGAATTGCTCTCATATTCGTGAGAGTGTTTCCACAACCATTTTGGACTTTACCTTTGCTTGCCATCTCTGTTTGGGAGATGTACAAAGAATTAGAGAACGACCACCGCTAAATTAACTCTAAATCAATTCAGCAAAACATTTGAAAATATAGCAGAAAACCTGACACACAGAGTTAGTGGATAAACATGGCAAAAGATGAACAAAACAACCTAAGACAAGTCCTGTAGAAAATACACTGACCAATAGTTCAAATATGGCTTTGAAGTTCTTTCTAAACCATGAGAGTAATGCCCCCAGAACCACCAAACCAGAACTATTTGTTACTGATGGACTAAATTACTGTTCTTCTTCTTAAGTATGCCGTGTCTTTAATAGGTTGAAGATGACGTGCTAGGAAATTTAATTAATGTGGTGGTTCTATCAGGGACTTTAGATCACAGCAGTGTATTCGACACAACCGGGAACTGATCCGCGGTTACCTGCTTTCCAGTCAGCCGGTGTAGGCTTTACGCCATACCGCTGGCTGGTATAAAAGTTGCAAGGTAATACATTACTAAGAAAATGTAAACGTCTTGAGTCAGAAAATCAATCAAATGCTAAGTTTTAAGAAGCAAGAAATAAAATGGCAGCTCAAATAAATACCACAAAAAGAATAAATCTAAGTTGCATGACATATAGTAATCATGCTTTCTTATGGGAGTGTTTCCTATAGACTGATAGGATCAACATCAATTGATTCTGGATTAACTTTTACTTAACTTTTAACAGTTAACGTTAGGTATTAATATTAATCTTTAGCTGAGGCTGGAGTTCTGCGACTGAAGTCGCAGTGAATGTTCTCCATGCTTTCTTATGAGACTGTTACCTTAAGTCGCCTGCGACTATCGCATTCTAAGGAAATACTCCCGTAAGAAAGTATGGATATAGCATTCACTGCGACTTCAGCCGCAGAGCCCCAGCCGCAGCTAAGGAATCGTTTCTTTGAGCTGTGCGAAATTATCTGCACCAACACTAAGCATGATTAATGTAGATAAATTTTAACTAGTTATAGTTTAACTAGCCCTTTGTGTCGGTGCTAGTTAAAGTTTAACTTTAACTGCAGCCTTAGCTAAAGATTAATATCTTTCATTTTTACTTATGGGAGTGTTTCCTAATATAGACTGATTGACTCTGGATTAACTTTTACCTAACGTAAAGCCCTTAGTGTTTGTGCAGATAATTTCGCCTAGCTAAAGATATGATTCCTTAGCTGCGACTGAAGTTGCAGTGAATGCTATATTCACACTTTCTTATGGGAGTATTTCCTTAGAATGTGGTTGTGGCAGGAGACTTAAGGTAACAGGCTGATAAGAAAGCATGGAGAGCATTCACTGCGACTTCAGTAGCAGAGCACCCGCCGCAGCTCAAAATTTATATCTTTTATGCTTTTGAATTAATCAGTGTGGTATAAGACTTAAATCGAGATGCTACGAGACGGGGGACCGCGGTTCGATGCTTGGTCACGCCGACTACACTGTTGTGATCTAAAGCCCAAGTTTCACTTATGGACTAAAAAATTCTTTCCAATCCACACTTGGCCAGCGTGGGAAGATACGGTCTAAACCTTCAAGTTAAAGAAATTGGTAAGGCTTATATAAAAAAATTAGATGGAATAGCTATAAAAGGATTGGATCAACATCAATTGACTCTGAATTTACTTTTACCCAACGTTTAACTAGCCCTTAGTGTTTGTGTAGATAATTTTGCCCAGCTAAAAATACGATTCCTTAGCTGCGGCTGGGGTTCTGCGACTGAAGTCGCAGTGAATGCTATATTCATACTCTTATTCCTCTAGGAGTATTTCCTTACAATGTGATTGTCGCGGGTGACTTAAGGTAACAGTCTCATAAGAAAGCATGAAGAGCATTCACTGCGACTTCAGTCGCAGAGTCCCAGCCGCAGCTTAAGATTCATATTTTTCATGCATTCATATTAATCATGCTTTCTCATGGGAGTGATTCCTATAAACTCATAGGATCAACATCAATTGACTCTCGATTAACTTTTACTTAACGTTTAACTAGCTCTTAGTTTTGGTGCAGATAATTTCGGCCAGCTAAAGATATGATTGCTTTCTGACTGCTTTCCATGCTTTCTTATGGGAGCGTCTCCTTAGAATGCGATATTTGCAGGCGACTTAAGGTAACAATCTCATAAGAAAGCATGGAGAGTGTTCACTGCGACTTCATTTTTGGTATTTTTGGAAAATTTAAAGTTTTTAAATTCATAGTACTATTGATAAAAAAATCATTATATTGATGAATTTTGTTCATCGGCGCAGAAATGATGAACTTGATGAACAGTATACCTAAAATGTATCCAAATTGGTGAAAGATACCGAGGATTCCTTCCTAAGTAAGCTTATTACTATTATTTTATGTAAGTTTTGTTTAGTGTATAAAATTAATGTAGGCTTGTTGAACTGTCGTATCTTCATTTAAAATAACAGTAGTATACTTTAAATGTGCAAGAAAAATGATAAATCAACAATTACTTGCTTAACAACTCGACTTACTAGGTTCTTCGATTGTACGGTAAGAACAGCCGTCGAGAAGCGAAAAGCCAAAATAATAAACTGAAAATCAGACCATTTTTGGATTAAAAACAAGAGCCTGTCCAGTTGGTTTCCAATTGGATATATCTTAACAGATGGTAACTGGACTATCAAGAGCAAGCAAAAAAAACAAAACCATACAAATTCTACTAATTATTCTGCCCAAACTTGGAAGAACCCTATAAAATAGACAGCTTCATTTTGGTAAATTCAGATTTTTTTACAATTTCACCAAGCGGCTCGAGCTACCTTTTATATACTATTTCTCAATTTTTCAGACAGGAAACGCCTAGTTGTTCAAAGTGGAAGAAACTTAGCTCCATTCTGTTAACAGTACGTGTAACCAGCATATTAAATAGTTGCGACAAAGTTTTTTAATAGCAGCGGTAGCAGAGTCTAGGTGAGAGTTTACAAAATTCTTCAAATTCAGCTTCTTATTTACTATTCGTTTCGGATTAGGATAGAAAAAACCTAGCTCTTACTTGGGGTGCTTGTAATAGTACTCCCCCCCCCCCCTATAACAAATCGGTAGCGCATTCCTCGGACTGCCGATTCGAGATAGGAAACTGCCCCTACATTAGCTGAAGCTAGTCTAGCTAAACCGACAAACAAGTAGGGTTTTGAAAATTTTCTTTTGGAACGCTCTAAACTTCTTTCTCCACTAAACTTCAAACACAAACTTAATTAAATGTAGAAGAGAGGGCTTGTTTGCCCTAATATCTATAAGTTATCCTTGTAAACATAATTAATTGTAAGGTATCCTCGTGCTAAGTACTAAATTAATAAATTATACTTGACTTGTCTAGGTGTGCAATTGATAACATCAAACATCAAGGTTCAAAATTTATTTCAAATATGATTTTGTTAATTATAGCAGAATTTAACTTAAAAACTAAAATTCTGCCATTCTAAATTCGTGACTTTTATCTTTGATAACTTTCAGGGATCGTTTTATTAAGTGGGTGGGCCCCACTTAGAAGCCATTAACTTTCAAAATCTGTGATTTTCGAGTTCAGGTGTCCATCAGGGATGGTTTTACCAAGTGCGTGGTAGAAGACTTCATCTTTCAGTGGTCTACAGGGATGTTTTTACCATTTTACCAAGACCGTGGGCCCAGAGATATAGGCCATACAATATGAATTTTTTTATGTGAAATGGTTTGTTGGCCTACTTACATCAACTTATGTTATTTTCTGAAATCTGTCATTTAGGGTGAATGCTTTGAGTAAAAATGATAAAATTCCTACCAAGTGAAAACAAGTAATCCATTACATTTTTATGGCTTTAGACCCTTATTTACCCAAATTTTTTTTTCTCTAATTTTCATTAGAAAATTTTGGGCCTCAACCTTGACCAATCAGATCTAGAGAATTCTAGAGAAAAGAATTTCGAGAATTGGGTATACCAAAATAGTAAATCATAAAATGTTCTGATTTCTAAAATTATTATTCATTTATTGCCAAAAAATTCTTCAAAAATGTGAAATTAAATCCGGACGAACCATAAATTTGATATTATAATAGTATGGAGTACATTGTAATCTCATGTGGTTTTGAAGTGCAAGCCCTCTATAATTTGGCAGGTCAACAGAAATAATGTGTATCTTATCCGCATACATAAATCGTATATTTAAATTCTAACACGCAAACTACTTCATTCATTGGAAAATCAATATCAGATTGGAGAAAATCAATGCCATTCCGACAAAATACGACTTATCAGTAATTGCAGTTCCAGAAATTGGAATCTTTCAGTTGTTAAAATGTATAGTTAATTTGGGATTCCGGATTATGAAATTAACATCCTCCCAAATTTAGAGACTCTTATTCGGACTAAAAAAATAGACTTTAATTTGGTGAAAAGTATGGCATAGTATGGATTTTTTGAAAACCACTTAGCAAGTTCATTCTCAATAGCAATAAAAAGTTTTTTTGATTTAATCAAAACTGTAATCCTTTGGGAATTCTTTAATTTTGTTTAGTTTTTGTTTGACATACTTAATTTTAATCCATAAAATCTGGTAATACATATTCTTATTTGGAAGAATTATTGATGGAATTATGTTGTTTAGTTGTGCGGTTAGTTTAAACTTCAAGTAGGTTGTATATCAATATCTGCGGGAGCAATAATTGTAATTGTGGTAACAATTAACACATTACATAGAAGTACATTTTATTCAATGCCTCATTTTGCTCATGGCTTAAGCTTAAAATCATTCCTAATGATTTAATTTTTATTTGATGTGACATCACAGAAAGAAAATACAATATTCGCCCGTTGTCTAACTGTTGGTTAGACAAAATCACTCGAGCAATCTCGCTGACGCTCGCCTGCGCTCGTGATTTTGTCAACCAAGTTTTCTCTCGCTAAATTGCTAATCACGTATTCGTTGAAATTAAAAATTATCAGGATAAATCAAAGCTCTTGTGGTATTGCTTGCGATAATTATTTTGAATTATTGTTGTATGATTTGTAAATTTTTGAATTTTTTGCTCCTTTAGGGTATCAATAAGTTATGTTGGTACGGAAAGACGAGATACTTGTCTCTTCCAAGGGTGTCCGTCAAGGTGAACGGACGTATTTTAATGGGAAGGCCCTGATAGTTTTAATTTGCGTCTCAAGTTTGAGATTTTGAATATAATTTTGATAAAAAAAATTGCCATTGAAGAGAGTAATAATTTTTATTTTATTTAAATCCAAAATTTATTGCATTGGAGCTAATTTTGTTAAAGGTTTGGATTTGGAGTTATTTAAAAATTTGAATCCGTCAAATAATTGAAAATTAGTAGGTAATCATTGGAAATTCGGATGCTATAAAAATTAATTTTTTTTCAAATAATTTAATGGTTAAAATTGAAAGGCGTAGTAAATTTATATTTTCGGCGAGCACCTGTGTAGATAAGAGATACTTGCGAGTTATCGTTTCCATTTATAAATTGGAATTTTATTTTAAAAAGTTTAATTTAAAATTTTATTGGAAATTATTTTTATGGATTATTTTAGATTGCCGAAGAGCAAAAATTTTGAGAATTTAAATTCATCACCACAGCAACCGACTACTGAGAGGTCTTGCTTCCGACTAGATAAGCTAGCTGGCACCGAAGGTAGAGAAACAACTTGGGAATTATTAATGTACGCAAAGCAAGACACCAATAACTCAATTTTTATGTTAAGCATGAGCATTCTAATAGATGATTCGGTCAGACTTGTGGAAGTTTGCGATTAGGTGGAAGCTAATGGCCATCAAAATCTTCTTGCAATTAGCAAATTTTAATTCGATGTAACCTCCTATTTGATGATTTCCGTTAAACTTATTTCAACATTTTGCCTTAGCCTCAATCCTTGCTTTCCACATTATCGTAATTATCGTGAGTTTGAAAGGTAAAACCCTTATTTAGCTGGAGAAATTACTATCAAGGAAGTGGGTGAAGTAGTAATTCATACATTTTCGTTTTAAGGCGAGATGTGGTTGTGTTCCTTCCTGCCTTCCGTCACAGAAATTGATTCGAAAATCTTCCATGAATTAAAATGTACCCATTAAAATAATTAATGAAATTACTACAGGCACGAAGAAAAAGTCGAATGATGTTTTGGATATGCAAAATATGACTTCTATTTGCACGTAATTTGAACGTGAATGAAATTTAATGCAAGTTAACTTTCAAAATTAAATTTAGTTTTCCTTTCATTTACATGTCATATAAACTGACAGTACTTTCAATTTTAACCATTACCAGACACACTTTTTCTCGTGAGTTTTAAACAATTAAAAAATTTAATTAAAATCAAAAGTTTGAATATTTAATTTTCGCGCCAGAAAAAAAAATCGGGGGGGTTAATCTATTTTTCTTAGGATATATTTTAAATTCATTTACGAGATACTACTCGAAATTAAAGAAAATAATGGCGCTTCTTGAATGATTTATGCGCCATTTAATGGTTCAAGCTTGATTTCCAATTAATATAAATTAAATTATCCGCTATAATAAATTACAAAATGTGTTGTTTATTGAACTATTATACCATATTATTTTTTCTACTATGCACACCCACCCGCACACTAAAACAATGCAACCCACTAGTTAGATACCGATATTATACAACTTGCCGTTTGAGTTCAACAAACTTAAAGGTGAACTCCCACTAGATCGATTTTGTAATCTGGCTTAAAAGTTTTCAATCTTTAAATTAATAAAATAAAAATTCAACATAGACTGCAACTTACGGAAGCATCTTATGCCCTTTTGAAAGTTCAATCTTGTAAATCCGACTTTAACTTCGTTAGGTACCAATATATGTACTATATTGTTTTAATACAAAACAGTGACGTACCTACGATTTTTTACATTTTTCCGAAAAACTGTTGGTCCTTACGATTGACATTGGTGGAAAAAGTGTTACAGTAAATAATAAGATTAATTTGGAATTAATTATGTGAAACGAATGTTTTTCATGTGTCGACACGTTAATTAGACGTTTGGCATTTGTATTTTTATAGTAGATAACGGTCCATAGCGCAGTACAACTTTTTGGCAAATTTTCGTAAGGTATAATTAAGTGGAGATTATTTTAATCTTGATTGCTAATTCAGTGGCGTAACAAAGAAATGTTTCATTAGTTCTTTCTATTTCAGCCCGATACCTTCTTTAGGGAGGGTTTATCGATACAAAAACAAAAAATATCAAATTAAATTAATTAAAATTTGTTTGATACATCGATACAGCAGTTCTTAATAAATCCAGCGTTTGTTACGCTATTGGTTTAATAAATTCAAATCAGATGAATAACTAACCCAAAAGATGTAATTAAAGTGTCCAAAAATTAATGTAGCTAACTTAAAATTAGGTCCTGCATATTGTTTGCTAATTGTGGTTGACAGGTTTTTTCAACATGCACTGATGATTTATTTAAAATAAAATTTAAATTGCAATCACGAACGTGTAATCACGAACAAATAAAAATGTGGATTGCTGATAACTGAAAGAATAAAAAAAAATTTATTGTCTCGATTTGAATGCATTCGTAGCAAGTTTAATTTAAAAACGGCCTTTCACTGAATTTCCGCGATATCTCGAGAATCAAAACATGCAAACCAAACCAGAAAAGGCGACAAGAAGCTTAAACGAAGGGGATTAATAACTATATTCAAGCCAAAATTTAACATTGGGAAGAAATCAGTAAATCAAAATCTCCCTCAAAAAAAATGTATTAAACCTTCAACTCAAGATGAGCTCACAAAAGCAATTCGTTAGGAAAATGTATGTGAAAGTACGTTCGTGAAAATCATCCGGAAACAAAATCTTATCGGATAATGAGAACGATTTTTAACGAACAAACTGGTGGTACAAAATTTTAGCAGACACCCAACGACAAAAATAATTTTCAAAATCAATAACTTGCTTTTGACAAAAAATTCTTTCAGTGAAATACGATGATATCAAAATACCGGTATAATACGCAGACGACACCGTCATCTATCCTTCTACTACCTGTTCATATAAATACAACCACAGCTAAATAGTTGAAATAGCTCATTCAACGAAGGACAGTAGAAGATGTAAGAAAAAAGTGAAGAAGAAGAAGAAGAAGAGTAAAACATTAAGTAATCAAACTATCAAATACTTCTGTGTACAAGTGTACAAGCATAGAAGAAAACATCTATGCAAGCTATGGAATTATAAATTAAAACAATCGTCCTTGATATTAAACAGTTAATCTGACTTACACGACTCACTTTAATTAAATATTTCAATAAAAAATTCACCCCCTTTTTTTAATTTACAAATAACCATGTCCTTAGTTTAACCTGCTCCCACCATCCCGAATGATATTTATTAAACGGATTCTCTCTCAATCTTATTCCAGTTCGTTGTCTGATGATGTCATAGTATAGTGAAACCGTTTGCAATGTTTTATACTTACAACGTATTTTATTTGTGATAACTGAAAAGCATTTTAGTTCTAAAAAGTGTTCCAAAATAAATAAAAAGTTTCTAAGCTATTGGATTTGTTTTTGAATGTTGTTTAGAATTCCTAAGAAATCATTTAGAATAATTTTCAGGAATATTTACTATTTGACTACACAGCTTATCTAAAATCTGAAAATTCTAATCTTCAATGATTTAGAATAATTGGAATCAATTCAAATAAAAGTTACACAAGCATGTTTGTAAATCATGAGAAGATCTAAAGCAAAGGTCTGGATATTCCATAGGGATTTCCTGATATTTCCTGCCAAAAACTAAAGTGACATGACGGAAAATTCATAATAATAAGAGACGGGAAGCATTCTTACTTAAGCGAGTCTATCTTTATTACTTTGCCTATTTTGCCTATGTTAATCCACTGATGGATATAGGCCTTCCCCTTTTGTGGAAAGATTTTGTAGAAAATAAAGTCTTTTTGAAACCCAATAGCATATCGAAATAGACATTATTATGAAACGCAATTTTTGTTTTGAGGGGTTGGTAACTAAATGTCAGTGAAAATTAAATTAAAGATGTCACTATAAATAAAATTATAAACCTATGAATTGGTGCAAAATATATTAAATGTCTATAAAATAATTACACTGAAAAAAATGGTTTATCATATTGATGAAAAATTCATAGTATTCATGAACAAAATCAATGTATTTATGAATTTCTTCATCAATATGATGAATTTTGTTCATCGGTGTAACAATGATAAATTCTTCATCAATTTGATATACCATTTTTTTCAGTGTAGTAATAATAAAGAAAATTATAAACTGCAGGTATAATTTTGTTTATTTAACCTCTAAATTTTTATGCAACCAGCGACCAGTATGTCGTATCACATTGCTGTGATCTAAAGCCAAATATAGATCTGTGGACTTGCCTGCCTCATTAATTAAATCCCTAGTCGTCATCTTGGCTTCACCCAAATGATCCCCTACGCACTGCTAATAGTATAGGGATTTTACACTACCGATGGTGGCGCTAGCGACACCTTCAACATGTCTGCCATAACGAGTATACCTCGGTAGAATGTTGACTTAAAAGAGGCTAAAAGATTGGTTGTTTTTTAGATTAACCACTGCACTGAATTAAAAAATCACAGGAAAACTAACTCGAACACTGTTGAAACACTTTAAAGACGCTTAGGTATACTTGATGGAGTAGTTACAAATGCTGCAGTATGGTGGCGTCAAAAGAACGTCAAAATGATCAAATTTTTAATTTTTTTTAACTATGTTGATACATTAACTATATTTCAGTTTAAGTCCCAAAAACAATGAGTTACTTAGATAACCCAAAAAAACACTGCACATTCCGATTATAGAAGTTATTCAGAGATTGCAGTAGTCCCCCCCCCTAACATCAAGGGTTCTTTTTGCAAGTTAAAATTTTTTTTTAATTTATGCATTAAAAAGAGCTAAGTCTGTCTGTTATTTATTCGGTACTACCTGTTGGTTTGGTAAATTTTTATTGCCAATGGCTTCAAGCTGTATAACCTGGGCAATCAAGTTGCACAAAATCTATTTTTGTTTATCTTTCCTTACGTAACGCACTTCAAATTGGTTCATTTCAATTTGCTAACTTAAAAAAACTAGTTGATAATGATCGATGACAAGTCAGTGCGGCCTTCAGGCCGCACAACCTGGGAAATCTGGTTGTTTTAATATTCATCTATTTATGACGTTTTAGTTTGTCTTCTTTGATAGAAATATTATCCAACAACTATTTTTATTTCTTTATAACTTTCTTGTTATCTTGTTTTGTTGTTTAAACGTTTAAATATTAAAATTCTTTGTTTTCAAGTGCCATACACTAGGCACAGTGCGTAGGCGATCAATTTTGCAAAAGCCAAGATGACTGACTAAGAAATATTTGTTGTAGTTTTTCGTTATTTCCTCATAGCTCACAGATCAATATTGTGGGGCTTTAAATTCCAGCTGTGTATCCGACGCGACCAGGATTTGAACTGTGGTCTCCCGCTTCTCAGCAGGTTGGTATAGCCTTTACGTCATACTGTTGCTCAATTTACATTTGCGAAGCCACGGATATTTAAGCGGTCATCGAGAACGTAATTTGTTAAACAAAAGGTTATTCTGATCAGTTGAAGAAAAATCAGGATATTATAATTATTAGAAATAACCCAAGTAGCATTTCCGAGAGCATTTGTTTAGCTATATAATAACGCTGAACAATAGCTTACTGACAGCAAGCTGCAATGATGCAAAATAAACGCAAATTAGCGTTTAAATTGCATCCATATTACTGATATTGCTAGCCAGACACTAATAGCGCGCTTTCAGCTAGCTCACGAATTTCACTTTTTCCTATATACCATTGGAAGGAGGACAATTTTTTAAGTATATTAAAAAATTTTTTTTGCGGATTATCAATTAGTTTTAAAAAAAACGGCACAAAATTTTCTATATGTTTAGCATGGCAGTACATAGAAATTGCAAATAATAGATTGTCTGTTGACGGTACGTGTACTCTGAACTAGTCTTAGTGGAGCCGTCATACGCGTGTCATACCTCACCGAGTGCGAGCTTCCCAGTCTAGGTCGGGACTCCCAGTCGAGATGGATTTAGTTCAGGGATGTTTTTGGCGAGTTAAGCACCAGCCAAAACGGCCCGAAGCGCTCGGAGCACAGCGGAGACTTTGACTCCTTCCATTAATTTATGCATGGTAATGCCGTTTTTTCGAAAACTAATAGATAATTCACAAAAAATTGTTTTTAATATAGTTAAAAAATTGTCCTTTTTCCAATGGTATATAGGAAAAAGTGAAATTCGTGATACAGATTAACGGACAGACCCCATGTAAAAAAAATTGAATGGTAAATTCTGGTGAATTTTAAATGGTGAATTCTTTGGTAAATTCTTAGAGATATTTGTTTAAGTTTCTTCTCCATCTTTACTCATATAGCACAAAGTATAGTCTGATGGATGTCCACTGTATGTTCGTATGTCAGTATGTCCCTGACTTTTCCAGGTTTTCCCTGACAAAGAATAAACTTTTTCCCTAACATATCGATAAATCGGAAGATAAAAAGGTAAAAAATCTTAATTTAAAAAAAATAATTTTTTTTTAAATTTAATTGTTTTCCCTGACTGAAAATTTTTTCCCTACCTAACTTGGCAATAAAAATAAGAAATTCCCTGATTTTTCCCTGACTGAATTAGAGACATCTTAAATTCACTGACTTTAAGCAGTGCCTTTAAGCCTTTATTCAAATGGCGCTTCTGGCGCCTATAGTTTTAATTAAAATTTTTGAATTTCGGCGCCTTCGTTCGAACGGCGCCTATATATGGCTGGCACCATATTGGTCATACCCTAGTTACGGCACTGCTGACTTTCGCAGGTTTTCCAGACGAGTGAGAACCCTGTAGCTGGTGTGAGTAATGTACACGATGCTTCGATTAGTCCCTAGGAGTCGCGATTTTTATGTACTCCTAGCGGTCGGACTTTTTATATAACATTTATTTATATAAATAAAAAGTCTGCAAACAAGTCAATAGAGGACGCTGTATCTTCTAAATACACGAGTATTCCTTATCATTACATAATGAGTAACTGAGAGTATAAAGAAAATTGTTAACATTAAAATCTAAGCCTGAAACTTAATTTCCTATTTTATTTGATTTATCTGTTAAATATTTCTGTGTGGTCTCTTCTTCTGGAATTAAAAATCCAAGGGTGGGAGAATAAAGTACTTCGTTGTTAGTTTGTAATTTTATTCAATCCTACATGACTTCTGAGTGGACTCATGACTCTTACTCACCACCGTTAGCTGATGGGCGGGGCAGGATTCGTAAACAGTAATTGCTACATAGAGAAAATTAAGTCTTTAAATGGGACCCATCTTCAGCAGCCAGCTTTTCTGCCCAATTAAGCTTAAGTCACAACTCAAGCATAAAAATTAACCCTTCGTTAGAACCGTTCGTTTTGGTTATTGCAATACTCAAATTTAACAGCAGATATGGTAATTCTGCTGCTTCTCAACTAAACGACAAACTTAGAGACTAATTGAGGCCGGATTAACCTATTCCTATTTCTACGTCTGCATTTGTAAACTGTTTCGGTTATAATCAAAAGACAGTATGTCATCATTTTTTACCAAAACTAGATAATGAATCAACCAAACAAAGAACGCAAAAGTATGTTAAAGCTAATATGAACCGGGAATCTTTGACTATGGCGGACTGTAACAATGATCTCACCAGAATATGAATAAAAGCTCATATAAATTAAAGTAACTGCACTCGATTTGTTATTATTCATCTCTTAGTAGGCACTTCATCAACCAGGAAGACATATCCCACTATATTTTCTGATACTAAAAACTGATTTTTTAACTCATTAAGGAAATTATGTTCTTCCACATTAAAATTAATTTTAATTGTTTCATAATTACAACTAACCATGTTTATTAAATTTTACACATGCGAACTTTTGCATTTCGTATTAATTAGATGAGCAATTAATTAATGAAGACTCCAACAACAATACCGTGTCGAAAAAGGTTTGAATTGATCAAAAAAATTTGGAATTAACATAAATTTTAACCCAATTTTCTCGCGTAACTGTTTTTCAAATCAGTTAAGTTATGCAAAGGAGCTTCTTATAATATATTTATCAACTGTTGACACTTGCATTAATTTGAATAATTGGCAAAAATAACAGTTCGACTTTTAGTTATATGCAATTCTCTTTTATAGTTTATTTATTGTGAAAAGATTTCGCAGTTATCTACTGTTGTTGTATTATTCTTCTGCAAAAGACGAAAAGATCATTGGGGGATAATATTTTAGGTTATGTCATCTTCAAAATAAATTTGTAGGTTATGTCGTATTAACAAAAAAATTCAGTCCGCTAAGGAAACTTCCAAAATTGTTGGATGTTATGACGGAAAAGAATTTCAAATGCGCAGGGCCCAAAATATTGACTTATAAATTTTCCAAAAACAATCAATGTATAAGCATTATGCGACACTTTTATTTATAATGCATTACCATCATAAATAACGTATGTATGTATGTAGCATGTACACATAGCATACATTGAAAATCCATACATACATAAATAATGATTATTTTTATTCCGTTTTGATTCTATAGAAAGCAGGTAATCGACAAAAAAATCAAGTTTTACATTGAAAGAATATAATCGGGAATTTATTTCGCTTGTACGGTTTGCAAAATAATAAAATAAAAAAAAATAAAATTTTTTAAAGTTTTCCGCTGCCCAATAACATAATTCCATGCTTTCCAATTCAATTAACCTCGAGAACGAGGGGGTTGATTGAAGGTGTGGCTCACCCTTAGGTATATCTAATTGCAAATTGCACCACTAGATATTGCATTATAGCAATATCGTGCTTCTGAAAACCTTTTTATAAATGGAAAAATTTACGATTTCGCTAATTTCGAATGTTAACCTAACCCCACTTCTACCAAAACAGTTAAAAGTTATATTAAATTATACAAGTAGTAGGTATTCAAAGTCGATATCTGACAGAATAAATAATGCTAGCCAGTGTAATTACCGGCAAACATTGTTGTCTAAAGAACCTAATCTAACCTAAAATTAACTTAACCTAACTTAAATTACCATTTACTAAATGCAAATTTAAGTAAGGTTTACTTGTTTTATTGAAAGAGGGCGCCTTTAGCGTGTCTATCACTTGGACTGTGCCTAATCGGTTCAATATTTTCGGACGCGCCTGAATGTCTGAATTATAAAATGGAACAGCAATGGTATAATTTCTTAGCCAGTCATGATTGATTACAAGTTCTAGATAATTTCAAATAGTAAAAGTTTTTCAATTAGGGTAGCAATGAAAGTACTTATACGAAAATTTGAAAAAACTAATCGATTGCTACAAAAACCGTTATTATTTTTATCTTAAAACTAACTTAATATTAATTTCAACACTGGTCGAGAAGTACCAAATCCATTTATTCATGACGAAGAGATGTAGATTTAAAAGTTTGGAAACATTTTCGCAAGAATAACAAGAATAAATTTTGTCAAAGTTAAATATTCGTTATTACAGTTTTTACCGTGTGGTTTACCCTCTGTAAATTATTAAGTCGAAGCGTAGCATAGATTTTACTTGAACTAAATTAATCTCTATAAAACATAGGTTAAAACAAACATTTTAAAGTAAAAAAACCCATCCCCCAAATTTTTAAAGCAATTTATTTTCTGTTCATCAACTGAAACCCATCTCCCTGAAATATTTAATATTTATAACAGTTAAGACAGAAAATTGGTGTTTTAACCACGATTTAAACATTTTTAGTTCCAGCCATGGCAATCGATTGGATGCCGTTTAAACCTCTACTTCTTCAGTTCTAAAAACTACCAACTTAAAGGATCGATTGCCTTAGGCCGCAAATTAGCAAATCACCGCCCCCCTTGCTAGCGTTGCATGTGTAACTCGCATTACAATAATGTCGCGACATCGTCCCCAAATAATTACAATTACTTGTTAAAATGTTGTTAAAAAAAGTTGTAGTTTCCGTCTAACCATTACCGAATTACACTTCAAATATTGAATATTTTCAATAAATAAATATAAGATAAAATGATTATGACGTAAACTAATGAGTTAAAATAGTAGTTTACGCAATGAGTGGGTAAAGCAACAAATTACCAAATCAGTAAACAAATTAACAAATACAAATTTTTATTTGTTACAAATTCTGAAGAAGCTAGTTGCAAGCTCCAATAAGCATACGAAGTGCTATCTCCACCATTATTAAACTATGATTTACATCCGGTATCCCAATGATGTTTAACTTGGCCGGCATGGGTGCGCAATTGCGTAGCTGTGATTGGTGTACGAAGTGCCATCTCTCTCGTTTACTCAACTATCGTCTACGCTCTTCACTTGAGCTACGCAACGCAAGGCTAGATAATCTGTACAAAGCATTGATTTTCAATTTCAAAACCCAACCTAACCTACTTACCGAGTTAACCGTCGCCGAGTGGGAATCGCCGAGTTATCCGTGTCCGCATGGTTGTTGTTTTGTTCAAAAGGAAGGTTCACCTTTGCCCGAACATATAGATATTTACAAAATATCTAGGACATCTGATAGATAACTTTAAAATTTAGTGATTAAACGACCGTAGAAGAACTGGGAAACTAATTGAAAAAGTCATGCTGACCAGATTATAAGAAGATATTGAAGATCTCAAGGTTATTGAATCTCGAATCATAGATCAGGTTACGTTATCCTTCAACAAAGAGGAATTCATAGCGGCGATATTTTTAGACGCCTTAAAAGAGTCTGACAAAGTTTTGCACGAAGGTCTTATTTTCAAGATGATCCAAAAAAACATTAAGCCCGCATTGATGAAACTGATTGCTTCCTACTTGGAACGTAGTTAATTCCAAGTCATTATCCTTAAGGAAGATTTCAGCCGAGGTACCCCAAGGCTCCCTACTGTCTCCAACCCTGTTTCTGCAACGGCGGGAACGACAAGTGTAGAGATAACTCAACATTGGCGAGCTCACTCAACCTCAACATCGCCACTAGCCGCATTTACCAAGCCTGGTGTTACACTTAGTGTGTCGAAATAAACTCGGACAAGAGCGCGGCTCAGTGGCGGATTTGCACATTTGCCGCCAGTAGGCTATTCTATTTTTGCCGCCTCTACTGACCTCTGAAATTCGATACTCTAGTTTTTCATAAAAAAAATGAGTAAAAATCTCTAGGCTTCAGCCTGCTCTGCCTGTATTAAAATATTTTAGCATTTAAAGTAAAAAAACTGTTTTTTTTTTAAATATAGGGCATGGAATGTCCTCCAGAGCAATTTAAGATTTTCTAAGATTATTCCCAAATATCTTATTTTCTAAGAGTTCCAAGAACTGGAACGTTTTGCGCGTTTATGTAGGTTGCCCCTTAATACCATAAAATAAAGGTGTCAATCCGGGGGGTCTGGGGGGCGTGGAACGCCCTCCAGTGCATTCTTTGTTAATTATCTCGATGGTAAATATTTCAAAACGTTATCTGAATAATCCGTGAAGAAAGAGCAAATAGTGCACTGGAGGGCATTCCATGCCCCCCAGACCCCCCGGATTATTCCTACCCTTTGCGTTTTTAAAAGTTTCTGTTACCACAGCATACGCTGGGGCAGTGGAGCAGAAAAATTTACTAAATTTAAATTGTAATATTGAAAAACTATTGGAATATTTTAAAAATTCATGATCACAAAAGTATACTTTACAGAGCGAGTAATTTTTCATATACAGACGTAAGATTTGCCGCCCCCTAAAATCTGATGCCCTAGGCTTGAGCCTACTCAGCCTGTTGGTAAATCCACCAGTGGGGCTGTTATGTTTTCAAAGCTCCGCCAGGTCCCTCAAGATGTGACTATGTTCCAAGTGTCTTGGAGTCACCTTAGATAAAAACCTTTCCTGGATCAAACACATCGATTCGATCAACAGTTAAGCTCGAAACGCTCCCAACATTCAAAATCCACTCAACTGGAAACACAGACCCTTAGAAGCAAACACCAAGATCGGTTTTATAAAACTCTTCAAACCGATCCTCACATAAGTAGCCCCGGCGTAGGCATTATCGCCTTGAATAGGACTGGGCGATATTCAAAAATTGATAACGAATATCGATAATTCAAAAACTATCGATAATTTCGATTAATCGATATTTGTCGATAATTATCGCAGTATCGATAATTATTATCGAAGATATCGATACTCTAATAATTATCTAATTATCAAAATAATAAACCCCAACTTTTTTTCTCGAATAAAGAAACCGGTCGAACCCAAAATTGACCAATGGGAAGTCCAGAAACATAAGATAAACCTAAATTAGAAATATCATCGACTATCGACATATCGATGACTATCGACATATCGATGACTATTGAAATATCGGTAACTATCGGAATATAGAAAACTATCGACGCATCGATAAATATCGATTAATCGAAATTTCAAAAATAAAGTATCGTTCTTCGATTAATCGATAACTATCGATTTGATTAATCGATATTTATCGATTAATCGATAAAAGGTTCCAGCCCTAGCCTTGAATAGACAAATGAACCGGATTCAGGTTGTCCAGAACATTTGTTTACGAAAGACATCAGGCCTTTCCTACAGCCAAATCAACGCATTCACTCCGAAGCCAAGGTCGTCTATCTCAACAATTTCATCAAAGAATTGATGACCGGCTCTTGCCCCCCCAGCTGCTCAGTATAGCTTTTCAGCTATTCAGTTCCATTTCACTTTACCCAGTACATTCTCATATCTGCTCTCCTTCCAGACCCCAACTTTCAACATAAAATTTATTTTTAATTTTAATCTTAACTCTGTAATTCCAGTTTTCTGTTAGTGCATTTCTTTACAGGCAAAATACTATGGCGAAGGACAGAGTTCGAACAAAAGCAAATTTCATCAATTTCAGTCAATAAAATCATTTGGTTTATTTTCAACTTCAAACTCCCACCTGACCTCTCCTCTATCATCCCTTCTTTTTCCTCTCTCTCCTCCCCACTTTCCCAACTCAACATTCATTACATCAACACCAGACAGGCTTGATGCTACTCACTTCTGCTTTGCTTTGTAGCAGCTTTCAATTTTTTAGCTGTTTTTCAGTTTTTGGGTCTTTTTTACCCAAATTTTTGGATAATTGCAAATTATAATGTTTTCATTTGTAGTTAAGCCCCCAACTACCACATATTAGTAGTTTGTCTTTTATATAGTCATACTTATTAGTAGAGTTCGGATTTATATGCACCAAAATACTTGAAAATATGCGCATTTATATGCACAGAATTTCTCTAAAATATGCACTCAAATTGACAAAACTGGATAAAATATGCATTGTATGCTAACTGAAAAATATTGTTTTTAAAATTTTTCTATGTAAATTATTTAAAATAACTAGGTTCATAAGAGTTAATAATTTCAATAATAAATTTAAAAAAATGATTTATTTTATTAATTTTTTTTTATTTTATTTTATTAATTAATTTTATTAATTAAATTAAAAATAAATTAAACTATTTAAAATTAAACAAATGATTGCTTAAATTGGCAAATTTGATAATAATATTTTATTTTATAAACTATTTTCTTTTTAATTCAAGAAAAGAACTATTCAAAAATTTTTAATTCTTCAAAAAATACCAAAAGTGTCTAAAATATGCACAAATATGCATCATTTGTTCAAAAATGAATCTGTTGGCATATCAATATTAAAGAACATGTAAAAGCATAAAATCCGAGCTCTACTGCTTATTAGCATCCTGACTTATTAAACTCACGACTCTCGCTCACTGTTAGAGTTAATTGTTGCGATCGAAAATAATTTTAAAACAAAGAAAAATTTCGACTGCCTGGACAACCTTGTTTGAGAGAACGACTATTTTATCGAAAAGTCAAAATTCGCATTAGATTAATTTTATGATCTAATTTAAATTTTTTAAATGGACATCGAATGTTCTTAAATTACACCAACAGCTTTATTCCAAAAATCGCGAAATCATTTGACGAAAAAATTGTAAATTTAAAATTTTTTTTTTGTAAATGTGCAGCATTGCAAACAATTAAATTTTGAAAAAAAATACCTATGAAATGAGATTTAGAATATGTGCCAAATCAATATTTAATTCTATACAGTTTGATACCGAATTCAAGGTCACTTGACCACTACATTAAACCACTTTTTGTGTTACGTAAGTAACGGTAACATTATATAATCATAATCCATACACAACATGAAATTTGACCATAATTTTCATTAATCAATGAATGCAAGTATATTTTTAGTCAGGGTCGGCTTAAGGGTAATCAGGAGTACCTCGTGCGGGGCGGTTATAAATGGGACACTAGAAATTCTTGCATGCGTGGAGAGACCATAATTTTGCAACTTTCACATCGAAGTTGTTGGCTTATCTTCCAAAATTAATTACGCTAAATTACTTAACATGATAACAAATTTATTTATGTTTGGACACATCTGAAATGTACAACTATGTAACTGTTTTGTTCGTGGTGAAGTTGGCGTACCGCATTTGAGAATTAATGAGAGATTTGCATGTTTACGAGTCTTTGCATCTAGCGCTTGTGCGGAATATTTTATATCGACTAGGTTAACTGATACAGAATATTGAACCTTGCAAATTGCTACAATAAAAATTAAGGTATACATAAATTGAACAAGGTAGAGCGGCGCAGTTGACCTTCCATTGAATACAAGGAGACATCACGAAATGTCGTTGCAATCTAAAACAATTGCTAGATTTTTATTAGCCAAAAATAAATTATATCAGGGTTTTTTAACGTTGGGCGAGTGAATGGCCGAAAGGTTAATAAGTCCCGTGACGTTTCTACCTGCTGGCATTAGGTTCAAAATTTTAAAAATATCTTCTCGTACCAGGTTGGTTTCCGTATTCGAGAAAATCGTGGCCAATTTCAATTAGTTTCAAGAAAATCGAGTTCAAAACTCGCTCGACAAATAAACAAAAGTGGAATTAATCCACTCTCGTGCAGCAGCAATTAGAAACTGACTTATCGATTATTACAGCTTTGGATTGATCGATGGTTATCGTCCATAATGAATCGATCCTTTCACAAAGTTCACGGGGTTAACGTCAGTTAGGTAGGTACTTATTAACCGTCGATGAAGATGTGCGGAATTCACGTTCGCTTATTTGTAGACCTGCAATAAAATTTTACACCAGAGAAAGTTTAGAAAAGAGAGTCGAAATTTTTTCGTTTGTTTGCCAAATATTTTATTATTTTATAATTGCGTGGTAAAAAACTTAATGGCTTCTTTTTGGATGAGTTAATATTACCTACAAAAATGTGATGAGCTTTCTTCGCCAAGAAGTAAAATTAGGCAATATAAAGCATTAATTAAATATCAGAATGGCAGATGTTGGTAACAAAGAAATTTGTGTTTTGATGGAACATAAATAGGACCGGAACTGTCTAATGAAATTTGTCGTCGCAGAAATAACGACGGTTGCCCCAATGTCATTATGGGTTAAGGTTAAAACGGCGATGGTTATCTTGTACCTTTAGGGGTTGGAAACAAAAAAATATAAAATTATTACTACTACAAATTCAGCTAAAAGCGACTTGGGTTCCACCCCATCTTAGTATAAATATAAATTAACCAAGTTCACGAATATACCAAATGAATTATTCACCCTGCGAGTTTCCAAGAATTTTTGGGGTTTTACACTAAATCTTTGAAGCGAATCAAAATGTACATTGGAATTGAATATTCATTGTATAATGTAACCGACTCTTGTGTACCAACACTTGCTAATTAAAGTGGCGAGTGAAAGTAAGAATAATGCGAAAAGGACAACCGTTTATTATTTTAAATTGTGTTAATTATGAGCATAAAAACAACATAATCAAAACGGTGTTTAAAAATGCCATTAAATCTTGCATTAAACTTTCCAGCGCGGAAGACTAAGGTTAACGCATTATTGAGCAGTTAATCAGGCGATGGAGGCCCTAAAAAATCGGATCTGACCTGCAGTTGTTTTACGAAATATTCTGTAAAATTGAATGATGATAAAAATGAATGATTGTCCTGATACATTAATGTATCGCAGACTCACAAGTAGCAAAAAGCGGCCTTGCACACATTCATACCTGCAATGTCGGTGCATTATTTACTTGAAATCGGTTATGACTGCTGTTCGGCAATATCAATCACAAAATTCTAAGCGGTGACAATGCACATAGAACAGGCCTGACATAGAACCGCTGGCCTGCGAGGGATGCAATTTACTGATAGCAAGGAATGTATTTTTGCTATCAGCAAGGATATTAAAACTATCGGTCATAAGGATGAGTCAAATGCTAAAGCACAATCAAAAAATTAATATTTAACAGAACTAAGCAAAACGTTAAAATAATAAATTTTTAACAGTAAATTATCATTTAATAAAAAAATCAAACAAATATTTAAAATTCATCATGCGATATAATGCCCTATTTTGCGGTTATTTTTGATCTACAGTCGCATATAACGAAATAAATGAAAAAATATAAAAAACAAAAAAAAAAATTAATTTTTTAAATATTTTTCATCCTAACTTTGTTCTGTTAAATATTTATTTTACAAATACATACAATTTATACCACAAATCTACTTGAAATTTTTACTTTAAGTTCATTTTCTAATCACACAATTGTTACAATCAGTCACAATTTAGTGGCGCCGTTGTGGTGTAAAAAGCCTAATCAATCATATATCATGTAACTCAGCAAGAATACGACTTTCTTCAATCAAGAGAATTTCGATTGACAAATTAACGATGATTGAGTGCGTGTGATCTAATGAAGTTAAAGATTCTAAGCTAGATATTCAAGCATTTTCCAAATAAGACAAAGCGTCGTTCTCAACCAATTAACGCTACGTAATTTAGACGTCAATTAATAAAACAAATTACATTTCTGATTTAAAACTTCGATTTTATCGATGTATTTGACATAAATAAGTGATGAAATTCACTTATTAGTATCAAATACATCAATGAAAATGAGATTTTAAATAAGAAATGTCATATTTTTCTGTTAATTTACGTAGCGTTAATTGATTCAGAACGACGTTTTACTGATGAATAATTGTGGTGATTGACGATACACTTCAATATCTTTCATTGCAGTCATTTACGTCTTTTACCCCCTTGATATCTAATATACTACTATTACCGAACCTGGACTGCTAATATGTTACCGAGTAACTTCTTTAATCCTTCACCTGAACCATGCTTTACACTCTTATGGAAAAAACATGTATTACTGTCTCTTAAATGTTAAAAGACCCACAGTTCATATTGCGGAGTTAAGCGGCCCGAAGCTTCAAGAAATTCTTTAAAGAAATTAGATAGATATCTACAAAATACTATTTACCATAAGCAAAAAGAACCTGATTTTATGTCATTCAATTATCAACCTTTAAGAAGACAACAACTCAAAAATAAAAATAGTAGAGCATAAATTTCGATAGAATATACAATTCTAAGAGCCGGTTCCACCAGCTCTGATTAAATACGTTAATCTCGGTTAGTTGAAGTTAATCACGGTTAAATAAAATTAAATGTTTCATTTCTAAAGCAAGTTAACCATGGTTAAGAATCATGCAACAATTTTGTCAAAAAAAACTCATTTATATATCTGCCGGTACGGTTTAGGCGTAAGAATATAAGATGTAGGCGGTGACTTTAGTTTAGTTAGGTTACGTTAAGAATAAGCCCGATGCACACGAATAATAATTAATTTCTTATCGTAAAAAGTCTTATTGAAATTAACAATATTTTGCACGAAGTGACATATCTAAGTGACATTTGTCAAAAATTATGACCTTGAATTATTTTAACTGCAATAAGTCGCAATGTGACGCTTTATTCAATATTTAAATGTTATGAATTTTTAAAACGAAAAACAATTGACGATCTATCATTACCCTCTTTAAAGCAAAATCAAGTTATTTTTTGTATTTTGTGGTCCTTTCAAGATTCACTTTTTTGTCACATTTAAGGGTCTAGTTTCTATTAACCAAATGTGGGGCCAAATCGCAGTATGCTGTATTGCTATTTGACAGCATTTAATAAAATACTGTTACTTAATTACCACTTACTGCTCAACACAGCCGGGTTCTGCCACTTACTGCTGATACTGCCTGATATTGCACAATATCATTTACTGGATAAACTGGATAACCAGCAGTAGAAAGCGGGTAGCCGCGGTTCAAATCCTGGTCGCATCTAATATACTGCTGCCCAACATAAATCTATATGGGCTGCCCTCGGAAGGCAATGGCAAACCACCGAGGTAATTTTCCAATAGAACCTAAAATATATAGGTCACGACGCTTCTGTCAAGAAGCATAACGACTAGATAGATAGACTGGATAAATAACAGTGTTAGGTAATATCAGAAATACCAAGTAGTTAGAAGTAGTATTGGGCCATCCGTGGCAGTATTAAGTAGTATCAGTAGTAATTACAGTATTAGGTAGTAAGAGTCAGTATTGAGCAGTAAATGGCAGTATTAAGCAGTAAATGGCAGTATTAGATAGGTAGTTAATACCTGTTAATCTTACTTCGCAATACTGATGACAATAATGCCGGTATTTATTGCCCAATGCTGCATTTGACTGCATAGTACTAACTAATAATGCCACATAATATTACTAATACTGTCTTACTGCTTAGACTGTTTATACAGCTGCTAAGTGTACACTGCACTGCCGCAGTGATTCGTCACCTAATAAAATATAAACTTAGTGTAAGTGGGTCCATAGCGTCGAGTTGACGGGTGCCGATTTCTGTACTGAGTTGTACTGGACTGACCAGGGGACCAAGGGTTTGACCCGTTCCTCAAATTTCTAGACCAATAAACCGTTAATCTTAAAGCAGTTAAATAATTAATTAATAATGTGTAATGTCAGAGTTAAAAGATCCTCTAATTTTTTATTATTTAACATTTTTCGATTGGAGTACTGATTTTGAAAATAAAATTTGATGATTTGTACACGTTGTACAACGCTATAACTTTCCATGGTGATTTGCCATACACCACTGAATATTCCCAATAAATTACAGATGCTGCAAAAACATGGCCGCTTTAAATTTCGAGCATCCCTATTAAAAAGACTTAAAAATTTGATAAAAATTTTGTTCAAATCTTAACTCGGTTACCTTAGCATCAGCAGTTGATCGCTCTAACTACTAGGTCAATAACTACCTATATATTCTAATTTTTTAAACAATTATTTTTATAACAAAGCAAAAAAGAAAAACATTTTATTTGAAAATGATATAAAATAAAACAAATACAACTAAAGCAGTTAGAGGCCGTTCACGTATCAGTGACGACGCCAGCATAAATTCTATGCCGGGGCGGAGTGAAATTAACAAGTTGTCATGGGGGGCGGAGGAGCGGGCGTAGCCCGAAGCGCCGCAGGCGATTTTTTTGTAAAATTCAAGGTCAACAGCTTTTAAATTAACTTCAAAAATGTTTAAACATATTTTTGTAATGTAAAATCTATCAATTTTGTATACTTACTTTTGTAATTGTGTTACATTTTAGTAAAAAATATTTGAATGAATAACTAGCATATTAGTTTAGATAATATAGAAAGGATAAATAATAGTTAAAAGTGCGTAATTTCTAGAAGAATTTGATAGACGGCTATATTTTCAAAATGTTTCTATTTACATTTGACTATAGTACCAAAAATATATTTTATTGAAATTTCTTACACAAAGTACGTAGTTACTACCTACTTGAAGGCTCACACGTACAATAATTTTATAAGAATACTAATAAATTTATAAATGATTTTTTAATACTTATACTACTGCAGAATAATCCTCCTATTCTCATGCGCTTTCGCAAAAGAATTAACTACTTCCGAAACGTCCAAAAGGCGAGTTTCCTCTTTTTCAATCGCTAGGGTTGCTAGATGGGACAACCGTGCATCTAGCATCCTGTTCCGCGCCAAACTTTTCAAACGTTTTAAACATGAAAATGTTCTTTCACACGATGCACTAGACACGGGGATGGTCACAGTTATTACAGCGAGTCTATAAGATTCTTGAAACGCTAATTTAAATTTTATTAATAAATTAAGAAAGTCGATAAAATCAGTCACTTTTGTTCCTTCATCCTCGTATCGTTTGATCGTTTTTGGTAAGATCTGCATTTCAGCTTTTAGAGCTGAAATGTCAAGCTCATAAAATTGGGCCAGAGGGAGAACCACATTATAATTTAAAAAACTCTCCGATCCTGGAACTAATGCACTCATACCTTTAATAATGGAGTTTTCACAAAATCGTTTTTCTAACTCAGCAATAATTCTGTCTAACACAACTAAAAATACACCTGTTCTTAAGCCACTTTCACTAAAATCATCAGATGCGGACGGTATTTTTTCGGTAATAATAAACCTTGCGAGCTTTTCGGGGATTTCTCTTTTTCTTTTTTCAGACATTTTCAATCCGTTTTCATTACATAAATTCTTTGTTTCATTAAGGATATCATTGTGAAAGTTATCGGTCTTCTTCGCTTTTAAATCGTCAACCAAACTGTTTACCAAAAGGATAGCTTTTCCCATGTCAGCTTCTTTAGATTGTAAATAATCCGATATTCCTTTGGTATTCATTAATAGTTGTGTAAATAAACAAAGAAGATAAACGAAGGAAAAATCTATTTTAATTAAAAGTCCTTTTGCTTCGCACCTATGTTGACTTTGATGATCATTTGCAAATCGCATTAGCAAAACAATAATGGGACTAAGAGTTTTCTTGACCGCTAAACAAGCGTGCAGATGACTGGTCCATCGTGTAGGACAATGACGTTTCAATTCAACTACCGAATCACCCATGTCTTTTTGCAAATCCAGGAATTGTATATGAATGTTAGATCCTGACATAAACACGTATAGACCTTCTAAAGTCGAAATAAAATCACGAACATATCCAACATTTTTGCAAGTATCAAAAAGTACTAGGTGTAATCTGTGGTTCATGCAATGTACATACATAGCTTTCGGAACTTCTTTCTTTAACCGAGTTTGTACGCCACTAACTCGACCACTCATCACACTAGCCCCATCATATGTTTGCGCTACGCAATTCTTTAAGTCAATCTGGTGTTTAATTAAGGTTTCCTTTATGTATTTAAAAAGGGATTCCGCATTTAGAGATTGTAGAGCTGTGAAACCGAGAAATCTTTCTTTCACCTCGCCCCGAAAAACGTATCTTACAACGATAGATAATTGCTCTTTTTTTGATATGTCCTTAGTTTCATCAGCCATTATTGCGAATACTTGGGCTTCCTCCAATTCTTGAGTAATTTTTTTATTAACTAGGGTAGCCATTATATACATTAACTCATTCTGAATGGAACTATGCGTATATTTGGCATTTTGGGGACCTGATTCCAAACGTTTTTTAACAATTTCATCGGATTTTGAAATTAGGTTTAACAATTCTAGAAAATTTCCCTTGTTTAAGCTAGATTCACCTTCGTCATTTCCCCTTAAAGCTAGTCCTTGAACAGCGAGGTATCTTAAAACGTCTACAACTACGGATATATAATGTCTGTTTTCACTTACTGCTTTTGCATGTGCATTGCTAATTTGAGCGGCGACTGATGGGCCACCACGCTCGTGGTTGATCCACGAAACGCAAGACATTTTATGATCTTCCGAATTATCATGCTGTTTTAATCCTTCGGCACTTAACGCTTTCTTCCAATTCTTAAAACCAACACTTTTAAAAGGTCCCTTTTTGTTTTTGGAAAAAAATCTACATGAGAAGCAGTAGGCGGTATCTTCAGTTATACTATATTCAAGCCACTTGAAGAGTTCGTACCATGATTCATTAAATCTCCTAATGTCTTTTCCAAAACGAGTACCTGGATACAGGTTTAATTTCGGCTGTGATGGACCTTCACTAAGAGTTTGAGAAATATCGCTAGCTCCTGGAACTATTTGAAAGCTGTCAGGTAGAGATGAAACTTTGGCACAAAAAGTTGAAAAGTTTTCCACTTCTATAGATTCTTCTTCAGAATCGCTGTTACTGCACACACTAACACTGTCTATTGAAATGATCTCTTCGGATTTAGATTTCTTTGGACTAGAAGCATGGCCAAAATAGTCAAAAATTTTTCTTTTAGAACTCATTATGAATTTCGAACAAATATGGTTTATAAAGCACACACTTTGGTTTAAAAAATATAAGTTTATAACTTTTAAATGTTTTTCGGGTATTTTTTCATTCGGTTCTTACCTAAATAAATTCAAATTTTTTTTGTTAATGCAAAATTTCATAAAAAGAAATAAAGTAGTTACCTACCTAATGTAGTACTTCAAAAAAATTTAAGTTTATTTAGCCCAGAACCTATAATACACTCGACAACAAATTTAAAATTTTGAAAATTTAAAATGTTACAATAAATTATGAGGACATAAACGCAACTGAGTTTCAGGCAGCACCAGCAAAGAAGAATGACTAATAAGTAATAAATAATAATCTTATAAAAATGCTGATTAAACGCTACTAAAATTTAGTTTGCTAGAAGAAATTGGAATCGCAAGTACAGCAGTCGTGTTCTCATGTTGCAAAACATGATGCTAGATAATGGGATACTTGCAAAATGGGATACTCGATACCACATTGTAACCTAATGATATGTTGATATGTAACAGTTAGTAGCCAGTGAATTTTGACAATTCTGCTTATTTTTTTTATATAAATAGAATTGGTTTTTCAATTTAAACAATTTAATTTATTATCGTGAGCGCTTGTAAATTTTCTAATATGTTTAGTGAATTCTTGCCGGGGCGAACGCTTTTTCAGCCGGGGCGACCGCCCCGTCTGCCACCCCCGTAGCGTCGTCACTGTCACGTATTAATACGTAGGACGTTTAGGGTGAGGGGGTATCTGACATTTTTTTTTGTAGTTTTTTTCCGCGTGCAAGATTAGTATAATTTGCAAAATATCTAAAAGTTAAAAGGTATATTCTTGCCAATAAAAAATTTTTTTTTCTTTGTATCGACTAGTTTCGGTTTTTTATTAAACCATCTTCAGGATACTGTGTCAAAACGATAAAACATGAATAAATCTTGTCATATAATAAATTATTTATAAGAATTACAAATTATTTTTTTAATTACGTTTTGGATTTTGTGATTGTTCTGCTTTTTGTGATATCATAATTCATTATATGACAAAATTTATCGTTTTGACACAGTATCCTGAAGATGGTTTAATAAAAATCCGAAACTAGTCGATACAAAGAAAAAATTTTTCTTATTCGGGGGTCACGACAATTTCTTACGTAAGATTTTATTTTTTTATTTTTGAAGAAAGTTCGAATAGCATTTTTTGAAATATAAAATAAACATAATATCTTCATTAGGGGTTAGGCCACTTTAGAGATCGAAAAACATAGGCTTCTTGGGGATATTTTTTTCAGAAGAACTACAAAATATATCGAGCTTACAAAAAAGAGTGTATACAACGGCGACTGTGCAGCGTTTTTGCGATGACGTCTCCATCAGGACCCACGGCCGGACGAACAGCTGCACAGCTGCCATTTTACAATTAATCGCTTCAGAAAAATTATTATATACAGACAACGATATATAAGATAAACACCCATTTTTGTAACCTCGATTTATTCTGTAGTTTTCTTGAAAAAAATCCCCAAACTAGCATAGGTTTTCGGCTTAACCCCTTAAATTTATTTTAGTCCGATTCGAACTGGCTTCTCATTGGGTAGTAATTAATCTTATGTAAGATTAGTAGGAGGGATGAAGTATAAATTTTCTTGTTTTTTCTTATTAGGGGGGGGGGGGGGTCTAAAAGTAGGAAAAAACGTTTTACTTACGACATGAATGGCCCCTTATACCTTTTCTAGAGCTGTTATTAACCTTGCAAAATGCGAACTTTCAAGAACATTTAACAATAATTTATTATCTATGAAGCCAAAATCTTTTAAAATTGTAAATTTTTTTAAGTAGTAGATTGTTAATTATTGAGGTATTTGACCCCATGACCCCCCTTGGACTTTTTTGAAGTATGTAGGTATATTATGTAAAATTCGCTTAATCGCTATACTAATATTATGTTGATGTTAATAAGAAATAATGTTTAACTAGTAGGAGTGATATTTATTATTTTATGGATTGGTGATAATTAATATTGACCTACATTATAGGTCAGTATAGCCCACCCAAACCAGAAAGTTTACCTACGTCGCTACTGCTTGGAGAAAAAAGCAAAAACTCGTGAATTCGGGCCTATATGGTCTTAGAATAACCAATGATAAACTGTTCCACAGAAGATGTAGACTGTTATAGGAGAATCTCCAATAAGCTATAGCAGTGTTTCCCAAATGTTTCAAAATTGCGGATCCCCAAAATTCGATCCTAGTATCCAGGGACCCCCAGAAACAGTTTTGTTACAAAAATAAAAAAATTAAGCCATGGCATACGTGTCTATGTGTTAGCACCTTCGCCAGATCAAACAGTAATTCTTAAAATTTTAATTGTTAATGCATTTTTGTCTATTCGCCTATTTTTTTGCTTTTTGTCGTGGATTCGCGGACCCCCAATAAACATGCCGTTGACTCCCAGCGGTGTGCGGACCTCTATTTTATTTAATAACAAAATAGGCAAAGAGAAGAAATGTGTCCAGAATTTCAAGATGTGGAAGCAAATTTCTTCATCTTTGTTAATTGCATGTTGAAAACGTTGGACTGTCACATGAACTGTATCTTACTAGGAAGTTCAAATCATGGGAATAGAAAATTAATTCTAGTCAAATCCTAACTAGAGAAGCATTTAATTCATTCCCAGACAACACAAACCTATCTTCTGGATGTCCACTAGATATCTTGCAAAATATTACGATATCCAGAGGATATCTGCTAAATACAGTGGATATCCCGCGAACAAACTTGGTTATCCAGTTGATGTATTGTATCGATATCCAATGGATAGTGAGGTTCATAAAATAGATGTCTACTAAATGTCTGCTACTTAGATGTTGTGCAACATAAATCTAATAGATATCCCAGATAAAGTACTGGATATACATACATTATCTGAACTGGAACTGGATATCCAGTGGATATTAAGTGTTATCTGGGTTACGTTACATGAGGCCATTGTTTTACCAAAATATTGATAATAATTCGCCCTCCATAAGACAAAATTACTTATCAAAAGCTTAATCAGAAGACAACTTGCTTGAGTCCATTCAATCTACTCTTATCTGTTGATTGGAACGAATGTGATGAAAGTGTGTAATAATGTATTAAGGACTTTAATAGTAAATTTGAGAGAAAATACGAAAATGCTGTGGTGCATCCACGCCAATTAAAGTATAGAATCAAAGCCTATTCAGTTTATCTGTGACGTAAGTTGTATTATAATTGCTGTTTACTTCATTGACAAGTGGACGTAATTTATGTACGTAGGATCTAGATATGCAGAGCTACGACGATTATTTAGTTTAGATTATATATGGAAGAAGGTAATATTCAAGTATTACACATTTGGGATATAATGAAAACAAACGTTCCTGACACTCCTGTTTCGTTTCGGTGATATGGAAGATGGATTGTCAAAAGTTTCTATGAAAACACTTTGCACATCTTGTAATCAATTTTGTTGAGTGGATTAAAAGTTGATCCACATATTTGGTAATTCATCTGAACATTGCAAAAATAAATTAAATAATGTCACAAACACAATTCACTCATTTTGCAATTAATTCAATTGCGTAAAGTGCACTATGTGCAACCAATTTAATCAAAATTATTACAAGATACTAATTATCAGTGTGACTCATAAAATCAATTATAGAACCCTTCGGGGTTCTCGCGTGTTCGCTAAAATTTAATATTGAAGGGTATTTCAAAAATTGCCACATTCACTATCCTATTTACAAATGTCACGCTAAAATTGCAAAAACCATCCATTATTTTTGTGCAATCAAGCAAACGTTTTGATAAAAAAAACAACAATAATAATAATAATAATGAAAGTTGTTCATGCATGTAAGTCATTATTGCAAAGAAACAAATAGGTTTAAATATTTAGAAATGTGAAAAGGAGTTTTAGGACAAACCGCCTTCTTGGGCAAAAATTCTGGTTTCATATCCAAGCATTAGCAAAACGCCCGCCCCCTTAACCAATAACAGTATCATTAATAATCGCGAAGTTGCCAAAATTAATTATTTCATAATTTCTATCGACAAATACAGAGTAACGGATAATAGTTGGTTTTGCAATAACAGTCCTTGTGCTTTTTTCATTCCAAAACGCATGGGCCAATGAGCCAAATAAGCTCGTTTAGAGGAGGTTGATTGGCAGAAACATTAAAACCTTCCAATTCACCGACTTCATGTGAGTAGGTACAAATCAAATTTGCATACTAAAAATTTGGTGTCAATAGATCACGGCAGGCAACTTTACCCGATTCGGGCAGGATATGTATGAGCCGACAGATGGACACATCTTCTTACAAAAACGTGTTTTATGGAGGAAAGAATTAGAAATCGGAATGTTTGTCATTATTGTAAACGAGTATTTCTATTGCTCGATTTATGTCACTTAAGGAAGACAAATTTGAAAGAAGCAACTAACCGAACAAAGCAGACATCATAAATTGCACGATCCTTGAGTTATTAGCAAAAACCTGATCGTACAATTTCCTAACTAATTTATGCTTGGCAAAATCAACGAGGGTGTTGAACATAATTCCAAAGGCCACTTTCTAGAAAAAACATGTTATCAGTGATATTACTGTGTTTACTATTGAACATTAAAATAAACTTTATTGTTCATAATTTTGTGTATTCAAGGATTCGAACTAACGAGCAATGAATCCCTGAAGGTTATAATTTATTATTTCATTGTCATTGCCATCATTATAGCTTCGAAAATTAAATAAATTCAACAAAGTACTCTTTTTGATGCGAAATTTTCAGGGCCGGATGAACGGTTGAAGGGCGCTAAAATTGCCAAAACAACCATATAATAAAAAAATTATACGTAGGATATTATAATGGGTAGGCAACAAATAAAAAACATTTTTTAAATTGCAATGTAACCTAATAATTAGGTATTATTAGCAGGCACGTGCCGGGGGGCTTCTAAGCGCCCTGGAAGATTTCCCATTATGATGACCCGACATAATATGTTGACAAAAATAATTAAATATATTGGCTTTGGTCTTCATACAACCACAATTTTTCCTTAAAATTTTTTTGCGGTATCTATTACTTCTGTTTCTCTAATGCGTAGCGTAGCGTTAAATTTAACTTTTAATTTAAAACTCTTTTAACCCTAGCTTCACTGAAAAAAAAATTCTGTTGAAATTAGCATAAAGCAAAGGCAATACGTAAAAATTATTATACTGACCTAGGGGACCTACTGTTTAACGTGAACTTAAAACAACGGGACGTGCAATGTTTCCGTTTAATCTGGTACTCGTCATTAGCAGTCGGTATTTTAAGAAATACCTACACTTAATCAAAGCCGGTCCTGACAATTGCAAATAAAAATAATAACCGGGAATTTTGAATTTTACAATGCTTTGTTACGGCCTTGAAAAAACAATAACGTTATTCAATTGTAATTGTAACGCATGATTTATAAATTGAAAATTATAATTTCATATTACTCTTTGCTTGGTATCATTAGAGCGAATAATCACAGATCCATCCGTATCGGATGATTCCAAGAAAATTTTTTTGAGAAATCTGCAAAAATGTCAAGAAAAACATTTTTTTCCATTTTAAATTCGAAAATTTTGCCGTCCCCCTTTCTCAAAACTTCAATTTTTTTGCAAATGAAGAGTGAAATATGCAAAAGGGACTAAGTGTCATTTTGTCAATATTTCGGGAAACTCAAAAAACTTAGCATTCTTGGCATTTGGAACCTAAAACTACATTAATCTCAATTTTAGGAAATCTCGCACTTAGGTCCTTTTGCATATTTTACTCTTCAAATATACTCTTGGTTGAATAACACAACTATTAAAGACTGATATCCATAATAGTATACAATAAGTAAATATTTTAAATTCTTGACATACAAGGTGATGCATTTTAGCGGGACCTCGGGCCATTTGCGCCGAAGGTCCCAAAAAGTAATTCTTATTTAAATTATTATTTATACAATAACACCTTTTTGGCAATTTTGTCCAAACTCGTCACTTATCGATAAACATAAAATTAGGTTCTCTTGTTGATTAACAAATATTGAACAGGTGGTTTTGTAAATTTTAATAAGAAAACAAAATATCGAATATCATGAACGTTATCTTATCACTTACTCAATTAACCTAAATATTTGTAACAATGAAATTTAAAAGCCAAAATATGAGCGCCAAAATTTTTAAAATTCCTACCTTTAAAATTTAAATATCCATTTTCATCATAAAAATCCAATGGCTCACACGTAAACTTCACGCACAAAACTAACCAAAATTACACCTAAACACAAAAAAATTTCAAAAATTCTTCTCGCGATCGCATATAAAAGAATTGGTAAGAGAAACCTAACATTAACCCGTATAAAGTTTGCCGGCAACTGGCGCACACCTGTTGCTACCAACGTGGTGTCCCCTCTCCAGGTGATAGGTAAGTCATGTGGCGATCAAAGGTAAATCAAAGATGCATCGATACACATTCTAACAGTTTTTGCATAGAACGCATAAATTACCGTTTACGGTAATCGTTAGCATACATTAAGAATGCATAAAGAGATCAACTTATACCTCTTTGCTTCTATTATTTTGAACAAAAGACGCAGTGAAGATTTTAGAATTAAATCGATTTCGTGAGTAAAATTTCTCATCTATTAAGACTTTAAAATCGAATATAATAGCTAACGATGAGATTTGAATAACTGAAAAAGTCATCTAAGTAACTAAAGAACATGATAAGCAAAAAAACAAATTTTAAAATTTAATCAGGAAGTCAAAAGCACAAAATACAAAATTTTCATTTAAAATTCCTATTAGTTCTTTGAGTGAGGTCGTAGGCTAACAGTTAGAATGCTAGATAGTGGGTTCGATTCCCGACCAAGTACATCTGGCTCTCTCGACAGCTTCTCTCTCAAGAAATTCTAGGTGGCAGTGCATTGCAGCGGCTCTCCGTCCTGTCATTCCTCAAGCTATCCCATTTGTAGGATAAACTCGAGTATTTTGGTAAGCAGAGTGCAACTGATTCTGGCCATGTTAGATCAGAAGTCCTCATAATGCTGAGCTAGGCATAATCGTACTGGGACGGGATGAAGCACCTCTGAACATTTGGATGGATATGGATGACGATAAGATACATTTCAGTGCTCCTTCTAGTGGGTTTTTTTTACTTCTGCCATAAGGGAATTTGTGAAATTTTTGTGATAATAATTAAATTTTCAAAGTAAAAGTTTAGTGGTTATAAGCTATAGTAACTTATAAAGTTAAAATTAAATAAAACGTTTTTTGTTTATCCTGTACAGCTAGCAATTTGTACTTATACCCTTCTAGCCCGTGACCACAGATATGCTCTAACCACAAACTGCAGCCAAAACATCTTTGCCAAGCATCCTCCACATTCTTCAACATAGATATTATTTGATTTATTGGAATTTAATGTTAAATAAAATTTCCATTATAAAATGAGACTATAATAGTACAATCAGTATGTACTTTGAATATACAATAATTCCATAATCGATTGATACGTAGTTTAAGTAGTGTAACTCGATATTAACCATATCAATATTTTAGAAAACCCAAAAATTGCACTAAACACTTTTCAGAATTAAAATCTTTATAAGTTATCTCATGTAAAATACACTGTAAGTATAAATTCGCAAACGTTTTCATCATACTATGGCATCATCAGGCGATGAATTAGTTATACAGTACAGTCTCGTTATTCCGGACAGATATAGTTTTGAGTTTGTTTGGATAACCGAGTTTTCCGGATTAGCGAGATATTTTTTTTTACTTATTTTATTGATTACAACCGGTTGATATGTATGTATTATTCAATTGTTTTATTTTATACAGTTCACATTAATAAAACTAAACTAAACAAAATTAACAAATAATAAAAAGGTAAAAATAAAACTTTCATCAAACAATCATACTATGATTTTTTTAAGAAACAATTAATTTTGATTGAGTTAATTTTTTTTTTACTACCCAACCTCGAGCTAATTCATTCTTCTTAATAAGAGTAGATCTTGCGATAACAGATTTTTGTTTTTTCAGTTTTTGAAACCGGGGCTTCTGGGGGGTGGTTCTGAACAAAGCTGAATTTACAGTTGTCGATCTTTGAATAGCAGTTAACAAATCTGAATTACAGTTGACAATTTCTAACTGTATCAGTTGACAAATCTGAATTAAAGTTGACGATATCTGATTGCCTAGGTTGTGCGGCCTGAAGGCCGCACGGATCCATCAATACTTTTCATTTGTTGACCTTGAAATGTCTTAAATTTTTGCCTTGGGCGCATTTTTCTGGTATATAATTTGCTTCCAATCCGGCCCTGTTAACTTTACCAATTAAATCAAAGAAAATATGAATTAAATCACAATTCGTGACTTCTCGCTTAGCGTTTTGTGTGTTATTGATTTGCTATGGCCGTTCAGATATTCTTTTTATTCAAAATTTAATACTTTATAGAAAATTAAATTAAAACGCACAGTTTTAGCCTTCTGAATTTTGGCGCTGGGTGTGGCGGCTCCATTGCACCCATGGTTTATCCGGCGGTGAGTGATGTCATAGTTTAGTCCTATAAAAGAGTACTGATGAATTGCATTAATTTGAAATTGCAACTAGAAATTCGTCCAGATTGCAGAGGTAAAAAATATAAAATGTCTGAAGAGCCGCAGTGTCCGGATTACTGGAGTGTCCAGAATAAAGTGTGTCCGGATAAGCGGGGCTGTACTGTAGTCTTATAGTAATATTAGTAATAATTCCGTTGTCGCTCTTTCTTGTTTTAACCGTTGGGGGGGGGGGGGCTCACTGGTAGTCTTCATTCAAAAAGTCGACCAAATCTTGCATTTGCTTATGTCCGCCATTTTCAATTTTAACGAAAAGTCATCAAGACTACAGTTCTAGTAAATTCAATTTCCTATAACTTTGATTCCCGCATTTTTTTCCTGAATTCGATATTTTTTAAATTAAGCCTGAAAAAAGCGACGAAGTAAACCTTTTGCATTACCTCTTTTATTTTTAACTTTAGGGCACAAATGAACATAAATAAATTTATAGATAATTAAATTTTGAAAAATTTTGGTTTTTACTTTTTTGCTACAGGCAATATTTAAGGTCCTACGCCAATGGCAAAGAAAAATAAAAGCGTCAAATTTTTTTAATAAATTTGTTTGAAAATTTTGCACTTTGTTAAAAAATTTCCTACAACTTTGTGGGAAATTATAAAAAAATACGAATTGAATTATTGCCGAAATAGTTAATTACACAAATAAAAGATAAAAATATTTTTTGTAGCCAATTTTGAGAGCTACAAAATTTTTTCTCTTGTACTTTTTTCTACAAATTTGTCGGAAATTTTATTTGATGACAAAATTTTACGTTTGACACAAAACTCAAAAACAAAACACAGATCATAAAAAATACAAACAAAATTTTGACTGTTCTCTTTTTCTTTGACATTGACGTGGGACCTTAAATATTGACTGTAGGAAAAAAAAGCTAAGAGCCAAAAGTGTTGAAAATTTAATGCTCTACAAGTTTGTTTATGTTCATTTATACCCTGAAGTTAAAAATAAATGAGATAATGGAAGAGTTTTACTTCGCCGCTTTTTTCAGGTTTAATTTGAAAAATATCAATTTCATTAAAAAAATTTTTAATCTAAAATTGTAGAAAATTGAATTTCCAACAACTTTTATCTTGACAATTTCTCGTTAAAGTTAAAAATGACGGACATAAGAAATGCAGAATTTGATCGACTTTTTGAATGAAGACTACCAATGACCCTCCCAAACGGCTAAAAAAAGAAAGAGCGACAACGGAATTATTGTATATTCATGGGGATTATTTGGACCTAATGACCGTACTACTATTAAATTTTACAGATAACCATGGGTATGGGTATGGACCCATGTGTCTCCGCATTAAATTTTTCTTTATATTTTGAAGAGGTGAAGCAACAAAGGGGTTAAATGCCAAAATTGTAAACTTTGGAAATTGCAATAAACTTCATCATCTAAAATACTATACATTTTCGCAACAGTATAATCTCATTTTTCGACAAATTGGCACTAACTTAGCCTCTTTGTTACTTTACTTTTTCTTTTCTTGAATTTTAATTTTCAATAATTTTACCATATTATCCAAATTAATTAAACTAGGATGAACAATCTTCAATTCAAATTATTTTCTTCTCTAATCTTAAAATTTTAAATCAAAAATTAAATTTTCCAAAAAGATCTTATCCAATTAAATTCCCTTGTATTCAAAATTTACTTGATTAAATAAAACAAATTTACTCATTTAAAACCATCACTGTTGTATTCTCAAATATCAAGTTCAAAATAAAAATCGCAAAAAAACTCAACAGACAGATTTTGATTCAACCGCTCAGACGGCCATCTTTACACACAAGGCCTGGTTTCCTCCTCTAGTTGGAATAACTTTTTTAATTTAAAAATTAATTTACAACAAAGAAATAAACAAAAACCTTTAAACAAAAACAAAACAAAAATTTGAAATCCCGAGAGCGGGATGATAAATACCCGTGTTCGATAAGAAAGCAACATTTTTAAAAAATTTTTTTTTTATTTCGCAAGGTAGTCTTATTTTAGCTCAATACACTTATTCTAACGCATTTCCAATTTTTTTATCTTTTCCAAATAATACAATCTCGTAAACTCTCCAAAATAGTCATTTTACATCGAATTACAACTGTAATTTGATACAAATATTTTACCACTGAGCCATTTCTTTAGGACAAGAAACAGATAGAATCACAAGAGGGTAAACCCGGAAAATAGGGCCGATGAGGAACCAATTGACAGTGAAATTCTTAGCTTTTAGCCATTGCAATTATTGATGTGTAGGTATAAAGGTGCATTGATCTTAATGAAAATGCACATTTGTTCTATGATAAATGTGGGACAACAAATCCAATAATTTATATAATATTGCCGAATTTGTTGCCTTTACTTTTTTAAGATAGTCGGTAAGAAATATATCACGAGAATCTAAAAAAAATAGTAGCCATAACCATCTCGGCTGAAGAAACCACTTTTGTCGTCTCTGGAAAGGTAAATCCAGCTTCCATCCATGTTTTGACAGTATTTTGATTTCAGGTGTTTGTGAAAGGTCCCCGTAAACAACATCTAATTTTTCTTTGATTTATTCGTACGTTTTCCCATCGAAAAACGAGTATCTAATCACTGATCGATATTGAATTTTTTCAATAATTCAAAAAATACTACAAGTTGTTCACTTCGAACTGGTGTAGCAAAAAAAACTATTGGACATATCGCAATGAAATTTTGATAGGAATTGTTTGAAAGATAGCATTCAAAGATGCCCATAATATTGCGCCTGTATCTCTTGTCTTGTCTCTTGTCAAACACGGGTACTTATTAGCCCACCCTCGTATTTATCCGTTTCTAGACAAAAACCTTCTCTAGCCATGGGAGTCCATTGGGGGGAGGGGGGGTAAGGAAGGGGGCAACTGCCCTCCTGGCTCTCGCCTCAAACTTTTTTTAAACATTAAATATTATGCCGACGGGACATAGATTTTTAAAATTTTCTAAAAATTTGATTTTAAATAATTACAAAGTACAAATTTAAGAATTTGTTTTCCTTTTTTTTTTTGGTTTTTTTGGATTTTGCCCTTCCCTGAAAAAGATCTTATGGACGCCCACGCCTCTAGCTGTTCCCTAGTAACTCGTTTTTGCTTTATAGTTCTCAAAGCAAGTTCGGCAAAACGTTTTGTCATCGATCCATCTAAACTGCGGGTGCCAATTGTTTGAATTAATTGAATTTCCCTTTAAGAGAGACTTAAGAGATCCAAGTGATCCAAGTTGTTCCCTTTTCCATCAACTATGAAGTGTGAACCTTTGTTAATGATGAACTAAAAGGTTGTTCAACTAAAGTAAAACAAAGGTTATTTAATTCAACTTTTGTTGATCAGCTATAATCGGTCAATTGAACTTGAATCGTGAGAACGCGCCTTTAGGATTGATATTCCATTGTTTTCTGGGATTTATTTATTATAACGAAATCGATCGGTCAACTCGACGACAGATCAACTTGGCGATATTATTCTTCCAACGCAACGGCAGGAAAAACAAGGTAAAGTGGAGTTTACGTAATGCGATTTTGCTTCCAAGTTGCCGTAAGCAAATTTTTCGAAGTTCACGTTATACAGTTCAACCCGAAGATGAACTAGCAAACGAAGTCGTGAACAGAAAACCAGTCATACAAGAGAAATCATATGTAAAATCGTAAGCAAAATCGCATAACGTAAACTGCACTTAAGTTACTGATGTCCGATTTCTTCACTTAGAGATATCCACTAGATAAGTATAAACATACAGATAACCAATTAAATTAATCAAGTGGCCAAACAGACAACCGTTTTGATTGGTTATCGGTATGTTTATACTTATCGGGTGGATATCTCTAATGCCCGGTTTCTGAAGATCTCTGGTTATCCTCTGGTCAGCTAATCAAAGGTTAAAGTTATCCTTTGGTTAAAGTAAGATGGGTTTCTGAAACCACCAACTACTAGAGGATAACTAACCTCTTGTCAACGCGCTTGATTGAATTGCCGGTAGATGGGGATGCAGTAGTTACTTCAAATTAACCAGTTTTTTTTGTAATTTTATTATTTTTTGTTGGCAAAAATCTGTTATACATTTAAATGTTTTGCTGAAAAGTTTAAATATAATATTATTTTTATTATTATTATTAATAAAAATATTTGAAAATAAATTATTTTGTGCGTAAAAATAAAATAGATTTGAATAAAAGAAGTAAAATTTCACCTACTTCGACAAGGATGTCTTATTTGATATCGAACAAGAGTTTAATCACAAATAAAAGAATAAAAAAAGAGACGGAACTAATATGAAATTTAAAAAAGATGCATGGATCGAAATAAGCACTGAATTCAATTCAACTGTCATAATAAATTCGATTGCGCATGTTCTACAAAGTTAACCAGTGGATAACCCGAGCCCATCCGCAGGTCAACTTTGACCAGAGATCTAAGGATAACTTTCGCTATAGAAACTCAAAATCTGCAGGTATATTGCGGTTAAGCTTAACCTTTGTATAACTCGAGCTTCAGAAACCGGGCATAAGTGAAGAAATCGGACATTAATCCGGAGTACAAAATTTTGTTGAAGATTATAGTAGCAATATTTTTTTTTAAATTATAATTTATAAAATGTATAATAAAAGTGGTTATTTTTTTATTGTTTGACTGTCGAGTTGGCTGTCGCCGAGTTGACCGATCGCCGAGTTGACCTTCGTCGAGTTATCGCATTTCGTTGTCCATTACGGATATCCGTAATCGGTAATCCATAATCGATTGGAGCATAACAAAAATTGCTGCAAAATAGATTCCCAAACGCCTGAATGCAGATTTTCTGTTCCCGACTTGAAAAAGATCCGAATTTTCTGAACTGACTTGTCACTATGAATAAACCTTGGGGTACATTTCTTCGATCCATAAAACAAACCAGCAGTCAATGGAATAATGAAAGCATTTTGGGTCTCCAAAGCCAAAAAAATTTCAACTTCAAAAATCTGCTGAAAAAGTTCTTGTTTCAGTATTTTAAAATAGCGGCCGTGGTATCATTCTCATTGATTACCCGAAAAGTACGGGAAAAATAGTGGAATAAAAACCCAGAATGATCTCCAAAAGAATTCTGTTTTTACAAAACAATGTACTCTAGCCACAAATCGCACATTATCATAAGTAAATTTCGCGACCATGTCACTCCTTAGAATTATTACCTCTTTCCTTAACTTAAAAAACTGTTTTTTTTTTAAAGTTAAGTTTTTCCCTTTTTTACTCTACAAGATCAAGAATTTGTTAAAAAGACCGGTTTACCACACATCTTTGGCCTGGAAATAATCCATATCTGGAAACCTATCAAGAATTGCTGGACGGTTTTAGAGATACTACAGGGTCGATGTAAAAAGTGTATTGAGAATATTTTGACTTCCAAATTTTCGTTGCTTTTGTAACAGTCCAACAATACGAGGTGTGTAAATTAAGTAATGAGACTAAATTTTTCAATTTTTTTATTTGAATTGAATTACAATTCAATATTGTCCCTCTCAAAAATAAATAACTTCCCTAAGAAGCCATACAGCGCTGAAGGCCGTTCTTCTAATCCTCACATCAGTAGGGGAGAGTGGGGGAATATCGACTACTTAAGCGCCATTAAAGATTTCGATTAGTAATCTTTGGAATTAGATACTCAAAATGGTAAAATTGCTTGGTTACTTTATCTATTACAAGATTCTTAAATTGATTTTTCAAAAAAATAATTGGCTTTATTTATATGGTATATTTTTAAGAATAGAAAAAAAGTCGGGTAATTTCGACCGGTTGGATAATATCGACCATGGTGGAGGGAAAAATCGACCAACAGTAATATTTTGAAATAAAATTTATTTTAATATGTTAATATTGATTACCCTCACTTAGGTCATTGTCACGGCCTGGCGCTTGTGTGCGTCGACTACTAAGTCGAAATGACCGGTTCGATCCCGGTCGGAGTAAAAACTTTATTTTGATCGTCTTCCCTCGGCATTCAATGGCAAACCACCGAGCTATTGGCGTAGAGAACCCTTCTAAAGAAAAAGAAGTGGTCACTATGCTCTTACGTAGAGCGAAGGAATCTGAAAGAGAAAGAGATCACAAATATACACTAAGGTAATATCGACCACCATGATCGATTTTACCCGAACCCAGTATACTTATCCTTAAAAATTATGTTTACGAAAAATATAGATTAAAACTGCATCAAATCAGATTCAAATTATGGAAAAATATCTGTCGAATCCCAGCAGTGTAAAATTCAATTCATTTAGAAAATATAAAACTGTCCCAGCCTTAATAAAAGCTAAAAGCAGCACAATTTTAATAAAAAAAAAGTTTAAAAATGAGTAAAACTGATAGCATACACACATGAAGAGTTATGGCACCATACTAACCTTATAAATTAGGCACATACAAAACTGTCTTTCGGCTGGTAGGTAAAATTCGCTCGTATGGCACCAAGTTTATGAGATTTCAAGCTAGTCGATTTTTCCCGACAGTCGATATTCCTCCACTCTCCCCTACTGAAATTCGGATACTAGAATAGCCTTCAGCTGGTCAGTGACGGCTCTTTGAATGTTTTCGAGTGTCCCAAAGTGACGTTCCTTGAGGTGAATTTTCAATGTCAGGCAGAGGACAAAGTCACAAGAATTCAAGTCAAGCGAATAAGTTGACCGAAGAACCACAGAAATGTCTTTACGGGCCAAAAACTCGTTTATTAACATGCAGTTGTTGTTCTTGATGTTTGCTCCAATTTAACTTTTCGTTGATCATTCTGAGTGTCAACCAACAACCAGACCTACTGAAGTTTTCAAAGTTTCAGTTGCACTGTGCCCAAATTTCAAACAAAACCTGATAGTATTAGTGCATCCAAAACATCCCATCGGCGATATAGGACAGTTACTTTTATACCAGTAAAAAGTCTATCTAGAATGTACTATGTGAAGACTGAAAATTAATACAATATCACTAGTGTGTAAAAAAACACAATAAAAATATTAATTTGGATAGAAGCTATAGCATTATTAATTATTATAGTATACAAAATACATTAATAAATTAAATTAGTAGTCAAATTTTTTAATTGATGTAGTACAAAAATATATCAGAAGATTTATTGCTATATTATTTTCTATTTACCAGATGGAAGCTTTCTTATTATTACTATTTCCGGAAACAGTTTCAATAGTATTATCAGGTTCAATTATAGTCATAAAAGATGACCAGAATAAAAACAATAACAATTTAAATTGATTAATTAAAATAAGAAAAATACGTTTTAGTAGTAAATATTAAGAAATACATGACATGGCAAGATCAGACGTACGCAGAGAATATAATATTTACAGGTAGAAACAGAAAACAGTAGAACACTGAAAATCAGAGAAGTCCAGACATTTGTATACCTCGGTCCTCGGTACAATGATAACAAGGAAACCAGGTAGTAGAGAGAAAATAAGAGCCAGGATAGCAGCGGGAAATAAAAGCATAGCAGCACTACAGGGCATACTGTTGAAAAAGATGATGAGGACATTAAAAAACAAAGATCAGATGATGTTGGGAGTCTGGAAAAGGAAGATCTTGAGAAAATTTTTGGCGGTGTGAGAGTGGCGGAGAAGACGAACAAATGACGAATTAAGAAAACTATATGGATAACTGGACATAGTGGGGATAGTGAGAGCACAAAGGCTGAGATGGCTTGGGTACATAACAAGAATGTGGGAAAACAGTAAGAGAGAGTGACATCCAAAGTATGGAAAAGCCAAATAAACAGTCGAAGAACACTACTTGAATGGAGATGTGAACGAAGACATACAGCATCTGCACGTGACGAATTGGAAGGAAAAAGCAAGAAATAGATAAGAATGGAAGAAGATAGTAAAAGAAGCTATGAACCTTTAACGATATATAGTATAGTATATAGTATAGTAAATATTATAATTTATAAAGATAACAAACAAAATTGTATCAGGTGAGAATATCAAGTAAGGTGGAGTTTGTTAAATTGAATGACATGGGCGTCCATAGGTTCTTTTTCAGAGGAAGAAGAGGGACAAAAATTATTTTAATATAAAGAAAATATTAAAAGAAATTAATTAAAAAACTAAATTTTTATCCTTCATTTAAATATTTAATAAAGATTTTGGGGTTAATACAAGGAAGCAGCTGCCCCCTTAATTAGAAGCTCTTAATGACCTAGGATAATAAACGAAGATTGTCAGGTTCCGAAAGAGGTGACAGGTTTATTACATCTCAGGTGACTGTGAAAACTTCAAATTTTGAATTTAAAAAGAAAAGTAAACAAACTTTGTTACTAAACAGGATCCATTGCACTGCTTTCAATATAGCTCAAGGTGCTCAAGCAATGCCCGAATATTAAGGATTCTCGCAGGCAGTGATTCTTAGTTTTTCTTTAACCCATTCGCAGCCATGTTCCAATTATGGAACAGTTGTAAGTGTTTCATGAGCTAATGAACTTAGTAGTAGTATCATTTATATTAAAAATATCATATAATTTGAAAAAAAGGCTTGGCCTCGAATGGGAAAGCACATGCTTCGTCCCCTTTTGAACCATTTCATCTTCAGATACTGATTAAGATTATCGCTCAATTTCTTGAACCTTGAGGATGAGAACAAACCTTTATATTCATAAATAGGTAATTGACAAATAATAATACAAAATTTTACAATTTATTACAATCGCAATTTAACTTACATTAATTATATGGTTACATATTCAATCAGAATAACATTGTTTCGTGAGAGTACCCTACAATTAGACCACTGCACTGATGACGTTATTGACGTCTTGATACTCGTTCTTCCAGGTTGTCAAGCATTCATTTAAATGTTACGTATTCCACAATGTAATGAAAGTTTAGAATTTTAAATGTTTAGGGCCATCACTATATTTTATTTAACGTAAAAATTTGATGATTGAACTAATTTTAATAAACCCCGTCAATTAATTTTCATATTTGAAAATTGAGAGAAAGGATCGAGGTATGTGGCTTCTAACTAAAATAACCTTACACAATTAACTAAAATTGTTTACTTTATTTCTCTGCAACAATTACATCTAACATTTTTTAAATATCACTTGGAAAATATGAGGCCTAACTAGGTAATCATAAAAAATCAAACTAGAAATTTGTATTGTCCGAGGGAAAGATATATAAAAAAAACAAAACAAAGTAAAAACTATTATCACATTTTTAAAATACTACCAACATTATTTTTTGTTTAATTTATTATTGGCCGATTTACGAGGTGCCCAACGCAGTGCTGTAGTATCTACACACAAACGTGGTCTTTTATACTGGCTGGAACGTATATGTTCGTCTACTAATTTCGGTGTTACACAAATGACATGCTGGCCTTTCCAATATTTCACCATATTCATACTTTGCAGTGTCGATATAATATCGGTTTGAGATATGCTGGTCATTTGACTACCAACAAACAAATTAACGATAATTCAATAGAAAAACAAAAGAAAATAAATTCGTAACTCACCTTAAATCTTTGATGGACAATGTACCTCTAAAATCTCTCAAGATTTCCAAGAGAACCCAACTCCAATAACTACGATAGCTAAGCTTTCCCAAATCACTCAGAGGTTGTTCGGGGCTACCGACTGCTCCTTCAAGTCGCGAGAGTTCGTAACTGAAAGCTATCAGAAGTTTACCATAACCTTGGCGTTGGTAAGGTGGTAGAGTAAGTATGCACGCCACATTATTGCCATCTGGTGATTCCTTTTCCTATAAATTGGCAAATTAGAATCATCTAAAAGTTACAAACAAATCTTACCTTAGAAAAGTATCCCACGACGTGGGCGCCTTGTTTATCCACTTCACAAAGAATATAAAACAGAAATGGTTCCACATCAAAGTATAAAGTTTTATGATCGAGGAATAACTTAGCTAGTAGACATAGATTTTGGCAATACATCTGTAATAAAAAAAAACACGGGGTCAACAAAAGTTTACATCAGTTTCTACCTTTCAACCAGGAAGGGGAAAAAGAAAGAATAATATATACCTATTACTATATGCCTCGTGAATAATTTTCCCTATCAAAAACTTACAGTCGAGTCGCGAAAATCATGTTTGTTTAATATGAAATCAGAAGTAATTTTTGAAAATAAACTTTTTTCAAGTTTAAATAAGAATGAGAAACGACGGTATTTTATTAAAAAAAAAAAAGATAAATTCTGAATTAATATTTTTTTAAAAATACATGATTTTCGCAATTGAACTGTATTAAAATAATGGTTATTTTCAGAAAAGGTACAGCAATATTTACAGCGCTGTTTCTACAGATTTCAGTAAAAAATACTGAGTTTACGATTTAGAAAAGTAAGAATATTTAAATAAAAAGCTACATTCATAGGCTAGGTACATTAGAATTAAAATGAGGGTTCAGAGGAAAGTTATGATTTTCGTAATGTCCTTAATGTTTTATGAGTTGCTGAATACGAATTTGAAGTTTGCGGGCAAAAATTTGGACGAAAACTTTGTTTTTTTTTTGGCATTTTGCTCAAATTTTGGCACTTTATTCAGTTTTTTGTCTATATCTCAGAAAGGACGTGTTTTTTCTACAAACCCATTCTATACAAAATTAAAGTAGACAAAATTTCCTACATTTCTCATATATAACGTTTTTTTTGGAAGACTAATCGTTCCACCGCTAGAGTGAGCCATAAAAGGGCCATATTCCCATATTATCTAGAGAAATTCACCGTTTTCGCGGAAATCGCCCTTGCTATGATACTTACCTGTATATCAATTTATTACATTATTCATTAATGACAATATTACAACAATTTACAAGTGAGGTTAGCAGCATTCATCTATAAAACGATTGGAGCCCAAAAGATATTGGATGTTTTGAGTTCGTTAAGGTTTTGCAGCACTTATGTCAAAGCAGTACCCTTCCACCCTCAATACAGAATCAAAAGTATGTGCCGACGGTTTTATTCGGTGCATCTATGATAAAGCAGTTTTTAACACTCAGGCAATAGATGGGTATTTCCATGTCAAGGGAGGGATGTATATTGATGGTCCAACTTCTGCTGTTTCTCCAGATGCCACCATTGCGACATTAATAAAGATATCAGCTGCAGAGGTCATTGCCAGATTCGGCCATTTCGTGATGTCAAATTCCAAAGGAGTGACCAAGTCCAACCTCTTGCCATAATGAACAATGCAATCAAAGTAGGCGACGACATTTTCCCTGTTAATCCAACCACACTGTTTCAAGACATCAGTGCGGTGTCGCAAAGAATTGTGATGAACAACTGGAATTTTTCTTTTCTTACGATCTGGGTCCTAATCCTTCCCCCTACTTGAAAATGGCTTAAGAAAAGGAACCTGGGTTCTTAATACATAAAGTTGTCTGGCCCGAGAATCAGTCTTTCTCTGCAATATGCAACACGTATGTTAACTACGTCATTAATATCTATGGTCCACAGACAGTAGTTGTCTTCGATGGATAACCTGAAGATATGAAAGGTGCAACAAAAAGTGCTGAACGGTTGAAGAGGTCTATGAAAACAATTTCATGATACCGATGAACATGATACCGATCATAAAGCAAGAAAAATTCCTAGCCAATACGAACAACAAAAGATTGATTTCCATGATCCCAGCCAAGTTACACTCTCAAAGATTGACATCGAGACAGGCAACAGATGATGCAGACACTGTTATTGTGAACAAAGCCCTGTCTTTGGCTGAAAGTACTGAGACTGTGGTGGTGGTTGGAAAGGACATCCACCTGTTGGTCATCCTCACGGGTCTTTGCCAACGAGAAAACGTATTCTTCCTGACACAATCATTAAACAACACATCCAGTTTCTTCACGCAAAGAGTGGGTGTGATACGACTTCAGCACCTTATAATCAAAGAAAATTGAAGTTTGTGAAAACTCTCACCAAAAAACCCCACCTTCTTGATGTTGTAAGTATGTTCAAAAACCCTGAGGCAACTCCAGAAAGTATTGCAGCAGCAGGGGAAAGATTCCTGGTCAACTTGTACAGCTACGCAGGAATGACTGAACCGTCGATAAACCGTTTGAGGTACATTAACTATAAGAAAGCTTTCAAGAGCTCATCAAAAATGGCTGCACTACCACCATCAGCCGCTGTAGCCACACAGCACAGTTTTACGGCTTATCACCAAGTGCAGCAATGGCTGGGATTTGAGAAAAATATGAAAGATTGGGATTGAAAACGAGCAACAAATTGCCTGGAACCGATCACCTCTCTACAAGCCCCTGCTCCCCCCGAATTTCGGCATCTGGTGTCATAGATGCGTAAGACCTGCGCAAAAAATGTTGTTGCAGAAAAGCAGGTCTCGATTGCACCAATCTGTGCATCAACTGTGAGGACGGACAATTCGACGTCGAAGTACAGGACCAACTAGGCTTCACCTTCTCCCCGGTTGTTGAGACCATCGAAGAAAGTGTGGACAAGGAGGACGAAGGTATGTAACATTTCCTTCGGCAAAAACGTCACTCACACACTTGGAATATAAATGAATTACTTATTTGAGAAACCCGATAAATCCCATAAGATAGTTTTGAGATAATCAAAGAAAACTGTTATAATTATTTTCAATTGTCACTTTTTAAGAGTTGTTCAATGTCAATGAGACGTAATTAGAGTTTTTTCACAAAGAAACAAAAATATTCGAAATCAAAGATGGCATAAAGTCGGTTGTAAAAAATACGCCATATGTGGATTTGTCGAGTTTCTCAAATAAGTGATTCAAATGTACAAGCTGACTAATATCTTGGTGGTGACCCCACCACCTGAAAATAGGGAAAATATATGAACGAATTGAAAAGGCTGTGAGAGTTCCTTGAAAAATTAAGGTATGTACAACAGTATAAACATCTCCTGTTTGTTCTAGGTGATTAATGCCCGTACCTATAGTCGATGCTTGGCTCCAGCAAAACTTGAGCACGACTTAAGTACGAAATTATTTATTTTGATTGGTCGATTTCGTACTTAAGTCTGAGATCGGGCGTAGTATCGACTATAGGTATGAGCATAAGGTAGTTCAATTTATGACGGCAGCGACATTCATCATTCGTAACATTTATCATTATAATGATATGAATATAATATATCATACTACTGAGTACTGACTATAATACACTGTATACATAACTACTTTAGAATGAACTGCATTTCATTCGTTTATCTTCATTTTTTCAATTACATTCCATATATTCTTTATTCATGTAAGGGTCCGAGAATATGTTTTTTTGGCGCGTTCGGCGGAACGGTTAGTTTTACAAAAAAAAGTGATAGTTGAAAATCGCAGAAAATTTTGTTAACTTCAAATTTGTATGGAATGGGTATGTCGAAGAAAAGCTTCCTTTCTGAGATATAGGTCTAAAACTGAAAAAAGTGCCAAACACACAAAGTTCCTGGCCAAATGTTTGCCCGCAAACTTCAAATTCGTGTTCAGCGACCCAAAAAACATAAGGGGTGAGAAAATCAAAACTATAGCAAAACTTTCCTCTCGGAATCCGAATATGCCTAGCCTATCAATACAAATTGAAAAATTCCGGAGCCAATTACTGACAAGAAAATTAATAAACAAACAATACAACCACAGTAATATCCAACAGTGAAAATTTTGAAAGGCAATAAAATTCGAGAATCCATCAAGGCAGTTTTTTTTTATTTATGCTTCGTTCATAAATTTTTGTAACGTTTCAATGATAGTAAAGCATAAAGTTAATCTTGAAATATTAGTTTTCCGTCACTGACAACTTTTTAGGTCCTCGAAGATCACCAAGATGCAGAGCAATGATTAAAAAATTGTTAGTTTAAAGAACTGCTTACTGTACTGTACAAATCACATAATCAAGCTACTACTGTATTTACCAAAAATTTAAAATTGTAATAAAATACAACTTTAAAAACTCGCAGGTAAAGGCTCATACACAATTAGTCTGTAACAGTAACGAGAACGGGAACGAAATGAATCGTCGGTTCACAATAAACCAGAACGGGAACAGTAACGACAGCTATACAAGGATATTTCATTGGCTAAACTTTTGACAGTTTACACATGCGCATAATCATAGCAATAAAAGTTAATCGTTTCTGTTCCCGTTCCAGCTTATTGTGAATGGAGCCACCTAAATACATGTATTTTATCTTTTTATGGTTCCCGTTTCTGTTCTCGTTACTGTTACAGACTAATTGTGTACGAGCCTTAAGACTTTATTATACAGTATTTGCCAAAATAAACAGTACTGAAATTTCGAGTGCTGTGAAATTGCTCACGCGATATGCATTTGTTATGTTTGGCTTATTTGTCATATTTACATTGCTCAGGTGCTAGAATCGCGTTGATCAACAACTATAGCACCTTAAAGTTGCATTGCATTATTAATTTACCCTATATAGCTTTAATTTACCTTGTGATCTTTTCCATCAACTTCATAAACCGAAAGAGTTCCCTTCCTATAAATTTCTTTTCCTACTGGTTGTCGCCATGTGCATTCACTCTAAAATACGTAAACCATAGTTATGTAAATAGAAAACTTGACACCGAAAAATTAATACTGACCATGTGATACCGGTAGCTTTTCTCCAAACGCATATACTTTAGGCAATACTCGCATATCCAGAGCTTGTTTTGACGCCCATATTCTTCTGGATAAGGACTAAAATACCACGTGTCAATTTCAAACCTCCCAATTTGAATTTTATCGATGTACTTCACTTTTGTGATCTGTTCGTGTTCTTTTTCTAGAGCTGCAGTTGTCGGATCCATTTCGGCATAACTGCAATTAAATTGTTATCGTTACTACCATTGAATTTTGTATTCGTTCAATTAAACTAACGTTTTCTGAATGTGGTTAATTTCGTCATGTCTTCGTTTTTGGTTTCTTGTAATTTTTCGATCGGTACTATTATTTAACAAATCTGTCACCACGGGTCTATCTTTAAAAACTTTGTCGGGTACACCTTTCTGACCTTTTCCACCCTCGGTTAACTGAAACCTCGAGGACATAATCCTACCTCTCGGCACCTAAAAACATGACTACGGTCAAAAACACATATTCAAAATAAAGAAGCCTTTAAACTTAGAAACTCACCCATTCGTCCAATCTTCTATTGTAACCTTCATAGTGGACATAATACTCGTACTGTTGTTCGTTTTCGTTAAATCGTGTTTGAATAATTTCAGCCGGATCTAAAAACCACCCAAATTAATACCGCCATTTTTTGAGGTTATACCAAACAACTAACACCAAGATTCGTCCGATCTACGCACTAAATATTGTTCTCCAATGTCCAAGGGCTGCTCTTCCACACTCTCGCTGTCTTCGTCGTTAAAATTTGCACTTTTAGATTCACTTTCGCTTTTTTTACCCATATCGGTTTCGTCAGCGTCTTTAACATTTTCTTCCGACATCCTCATCACAACAAATACACAAAGAAATTAAATTGACTGATGCTGCGTAGTTGACTATAACACTGGCTACAATTCATTCGATTACGTAAAATTGCACCACAATTTTCTATGGTAATTTATTAAAAATGCGTTTTGGTGTTGAATAAAACTGACGACAAACCACCACCGTACAGATCAATTATTTTTTGTTTACTGACGAAAAACTTGAAAGCACGCAAGCTCCCTAGGCGAATAGCACTAGTGACATACCAGGTGACATCAAAATGTAAAATACTTAATGCAATTAATTAAAATTTATTGTTTGTATTTTCAAGTTTCATAAATAACTTCATCGGTTTAAAATTTAAAATAAGTAAGTGAATAGGTTTATCCTGCACATAATTCACAATTTTCCATTCCTCACTGTTTAACAATAAAATACTACAGATATACAAAAATTATTACACTTTTTTATAATAAAAACAAATATTTCTGAAATCAAAAATTTAAAATACATTGACTCTCAATTTCTTCGATAAATAGAATCCATAATTTGGTGCATCAAAGCTTTTGATATTGAGTCTGACATATTTTCAACCATAACTTGAAGATTCAGATTACTTTCTTTTTCGAAAATCAAAAATTTTTTTAAAATCTCCAACTCTTCATATAAATCGCGAATTAGTTCCTGACTTTTTAGATCAGGTTTACCGTAGTGCTTCCTAAATAATTTTGCTTGAGATGGATTTGCATTTGCCATAGCTTCCGCAGCTAACCACGTACATTTTCCAACCAAAATATCGGTTCCATGCTTTCCAGTTACATCGAGCTTTCCATAACAATCCAGAATGTCGTTCTAAAAACAAATTTGTTTTTATTTCAGATTTTCAAAAACAAGATTTTTCTTCTGGTCAAAATTACCTGAGCGGCCACATATAGACCAAGTTCGATTAAAATTGCTCTAACTTCCGAATGCAGTTTTTGATCAGACACCTCTGCCAGATACATTCCCGTACAGACTGGATGAGTCAAAGCCAAATACGAACCTCTATGTATCGATGCGGTTCTGTACATTTCTTTGGTAAAAAAATTAATCCGTTTCTCACTTAGGGTGTCGAAAATTTGGCTAAGAGAGGTTTTAAATTTCATTTCATGCGTCAGTTTTAAGATCGGCATGTAGTTAGGATGTTTAGACAAGAAATTGTTCAATAGCATGAAAGCTCCATCTCCAATTGCTGTTGCATGATTTATAGCTCTAAGACCAACTTTATCATTTTTATACCAGCAGGGTTTATTAACTCGCGTGGAAGACTCATCTAATATGTCATCTACAATTTGATAACTATTGGCAATCTGAAATAACCCTCTTAGCCAAATGCGAAACAGTTGAACAGCACTTACCATATCGCTAACCCATCCCACGATGTAAGCCAAACGCATATTTTCGGCGGTTTGTTTTTCGGAAGAAACAAAATGCTTGTAGGTTGATACCACCAAAGGTCCTGAGGCTTGATCGTGACCGGCCACATTATAATTTAAAATTTCTTTAAAATATTGGTTAACTTCTGGATAAATAACTTTATCGAGGGTGGTTAAATATTCCACAATGTCTTGAAAGTAAGAATCGTATTTTTCAAATTCGGCCTGCTCAAGAACTTTTTTGGGTTGTAAAACCACATTGTAGTAGCTAGAATAGAATAAAATTTTTAATAATTTTTAAAATTGCAAATTTATGTTACCTACCTATTTTTGGCATGGACATGAAAATCGTAATATTTTGGACTTCTCAAATGCAATTTTTTTTTGAAAATTGAAGGGCGAAATGTAAATAAATTCATTGTTAATATAAAGCTTATTGCTTAAACCGTCGTAACTTCGTGGTGATTGGTTGTAAACTAAAGTTATCTGTCGGATAGATTATTATTTGCAGTTTACCTTGATCATCGTAAACTATGTTTGCATATTAAAAATATATAGTTTTCGGCATGTGTGTGTGAGACCAATAAAAGTTTTGATAACTTTGATTAAGTATTTGATATTTACTAATGCAAGCAACAATTAAATTTATTATATATTTACAATAATTACTAAAAAGTAAAATTATAAGGACAAAATAATTAATTTAATAAAACAAAACTTAAAATTTTAAAAATCCCTGACTGTAAAAAAATCCAAAAATAAAAGTTAATAATAAAAACACCTTATTACTTTAAATACTACTGTTCTCTTTAAAAAGGAAAAAATAATTATTTTTATATAAAAAATAAAAAAAAATAAGAAAAGGGTAGATAAATACATATTTATTTAATTAAAGCTTTTGATAGATCATCGAAAAAGGGGGTGGTTGGTATTAGCCATTGTTAGAAATCTTTAGAAATCAGACGTTTCTACTGACTCGGAAACAAATTAAATCTACACCTTTTCCACCAGTAATTCAGAAATAGTCAACTGTAATTCAGATTTGCCAGTTGATATTTAGAAATCGTCAATTATGACTCAGAAATCGTCAGTTGATATTCAGAAATTGTCAATTGTAATTCAGAAACAGACAATTATTGTCTAATTAAATTCAAAAACCGTTAAATAAAATTAAACTTTTAATGAAAAGGCTTTATAAAAATGAGAAAAACAATATTTTAACTCTTGTTTTAAATTATTTATTCATATTATAGAAAAAATATAGCTTAAATTATGTCATAACAATATGTTAATTCAAATTTCAGCCAATAACTTACCGGCCGACTGGCATATCGCCCATTTTACTGATTACTTATCAAGTTGTTTTCTATTTACTTTTATTGAATTAGTTTGTTTATACATAAGGAACCGGTTTATATGTATTTTTGCAGTTTTCGTTGTTGGTAATTTCGCAATCTGTCGCCTTCTAGGCTTTTCATAACGCTTTTCGTAAAAATTATATTTTCATATCTAAAATAAAAAATTATGGAGTCCTTAAACAAATCTGAATTACAACTGACGATTTCTTAATATCGGTTGACAAATCTGAATTACAATTGACGTTTTCTGAATAGCAGTTTATCTTTTCTGAACTACTGATGGAAAAGGTCTAGAAACTTCTATACTTCAAAAATTTCGCCGAACACAAAAGTCCGACAGTTCTAAATCTTTGTACAGGAAGACCTCTGGCAATATAGGGATCCAAAATTTCTGAATACCATGTACATAGTCGTAGCCGGTAATTTGACCCCCAGGAATTTGATCCCCGGTAATTTAATCCAGGTAATTTCATCACCCCTGATTTTATGCCCAGGTAATTTCACCGCCGGTAATTTGGTCACAAGGTGACTTGATCTTCAGGTAATTTAGTCCCCGGTAATTTTGACCCCGATAATTTCATCTCCAATATTATATCCTCGTGAAGATATGCATCGGTTATGTAGGTTATAGTGTTTTTATTCTTTATAAGAATATATATAGGTTATTCACTTATTAACGTTTCGAGATATTTACCAACGAGATAATTAACAAAGGATGCACTGGAGGGTGTTCCATAATCTTAAAAAATCTTAGATTGCACTGGAAAGCATTCCATACCCTATATTTTTAATAAACCCTAGTTTTTTACTTTAAATGCTAAAATGTTTTATTACCCCAGCGTATGCTATGGTAACAGAAACTTGTAAAAATGCAAAGCGTAGAAATAATCCGGAGGGTCTGGGGGGCATGGAAAGCCCTCCAGTGTACGATTCGAGATATTTACCATCGTGATAATTAACAAGGGATACACTGGAGGGCGTTCCACGCCCCCCAGACCCCCCGGATTTACACCTTTATTTTATGTTATTAAGGGCCAACCTACAAAAATGCACACTGTTAGTATACTCTGAGTATATTACTCTGCTTCACATCTGAGGATATACATCGGTTATGTAGGTTAGTATTAGTTTATGATTTTTTTTTATCAAAATCGCCCCTAAAAGAAACATTGCCGGGGACCAATTTACCAGGGGATATAATATCTAATTACCGAGGGGTGAAATTGCCTTAGGTGAAATTAGCGGGGACTAATTTACCAGTGAGATTTAATTACCAAGAGGTGAAATTACCGGGGACCAAATCACCTAGTGCCGTATATAGCTCCCTTCAATAGAAGAGGCGCTTCGACCAATCAGCCTTTCCATTCGTGCAAAACTTCGCTATTTTATCTCACTTGGAGGGAAGCTCTATGGTATCAAACTTCTGCATATCCCGTTCTCAGAAGCAATAGAAGAGCATTTTAAGAGCCAATTTTTCCATCCAGGCAAAAACACTGACGTAAGACAAGCTAGCTTCTTCGCAACTTGATGAAAAGCATAGGAAGAAAAAAGAAGAATTTTTCCACCCAATTATTAGCGACGTTCTTGTCGCTAGACGGCAAACCTGCGCATATTCTATTTATTTTACAACCTTACCATGTTTTTAAACAACTCCGTGTTTGTCTGTCCGTTGGGTACAAATTTTGTTATTGAGTTTAAAATAACTTCCCGATGTGCTATAGACTTGAAACTTTAAAGATAGCTTAGCATTGGATGACAATGCAATATCAGTTATTAAGGGTAAAATATTTAGGGAAAAAAGGCGATGTAAGTTCCACTAGTCGGTCAAATCTTTTTTAATCCGACGTGTAAGTTCCGCCGGTCGGTCGAGATGGTCAAAGCATTATTTCTCGATGAATACTAAAGAAATCGAATAAAAAAGAAAATTTTAAAAAATTTAAGGAAATCTTACAATAATAGAAAATCCAAAAAAATATCGAAAATCATAGGAAATTAAAGAAAATCTTCTTCCACCTTCTTAAATCTTATTTTATGTAAGAAATGTCCCAACATTGGCTACTCAGTACTCTATAGTATTAGTCCATAAATAAAGGGTGCACTGAGGGGTTATCCATTCCCCGCAGACCTCCCGGTTTGCCAATAGCACCACTGAATCTTAAACAATATTTGAAGCTGTTTAATTATAAAAATAAATACGTTTATACTTCAAACCCTTACTATTCCGATTTTTGTGATTCATTAACGGTTTTCTACTCCCGGATATGTAAAAATAAAATTACTTCCGCGCTCAGCAGCGAAACCAGCGTTTTCGAGACCTAAAGGTACAAAGCAAAGAAAATCTCTGTTTTGCAAAGATACAAAATAATAGGAATAAACCCGGGGGGGGGGGGGGGCTGGAATACCCTCCAGTGCACGTTTTCATTTTTTGCAAATTACTTAGTAGACAGTGCTGGAAGGATATTTCATATCCTCCAGACAAGCGTGCTCATATCACTAATTTATGACAGCGTACTTTAAGAAAAAATTAAAATGGTGAAAAATATGTAGATATGCGTTAATCTCTCGTTAATACATTCATGCGCATCAGTGATAAACTGATAGCGGAAAAGGTCCGTATTAACTAACGATTTTGTTTTTGGTCCATTCTTTTATAGGAATATTATAGGAAATACGACATCCGAGAAGATATAGAACATTCTGATATATAACAAACTTCGAAAAATTCAAAAAATCCAATAAAAACCCAGAAAATTAGAAAAATAAAAAATATTTTTGTTTCATCGAAAATAGTATTTTTAAGATTTTCTCAAAATTCCCCGGATTTCTTTTTTTTCTCGGAAAAACGAAGGGGATATTTGGTCTATTAGTGAAAGAAATTTGGAAAACTTTTAAGATATCCCAGAAAATTCTATTAAAAATTCGAGAAAACCAAGAAAATTCTTTTTCATTTATTTATATTACAATCTTATAAAATTTACAATATCTGAAAAAATCTTAGAAAATTCTATACCTTTTCAACCAGACATTCAGAAATCGTCAACTGTAATTCAAATTTGCCAGTGGATATTCAGAAATCGTGAATTGTAATTCCGATTTGTCAACTGTATTCAGAAATCGTTGATTGTAATTAAGATTTGTCAAATGATATTCAGAAACCGTCAAATGTAATTCAGATTTGTCAACTGATATTCAGAAATCGTCAAATGAAATTCAGAAATCGTTAAATGAAATTTAATTTTTTAAACGGAAGGAATTCGTAAAAACGAAAGGAACTAAGTATATTTTAATTTTTTAAATCCTTTATATTAGTTTTACCATAATTTTACCTTTCTGCTTTCTTAATGCGGCAAAACTTAGAAAGTCAAATGTAACCCAGTTCGCGATATCCAATCGAGCTAAAATTTTGCACATGAATTCGTCTCTAATGACAACACACTTTGTCAAAAGAAAATTTTGAAAAAACATTTTCCGAAAAAAAATGAACTTACAGAACAGAAAATTTAATTTTAATGGTTTATTGTTAATTATTAAGTTTTTAAATTAATTCACATTTTCCGAGAAGAAAAATGAAAAAATTAAAGTTTTATGGTTCATTGTCAATAATTAAATTTTTAATCTTTTGTAAAATCGAGTATCGTATATAAAGGATTATTTATAGTGAAAAACTTGTTTTTACGGGTTCATGTTTTTTTTAAAAGCTTAAATTAAGTTAAATTTTCTTAAAAAAAGCTTAAAAAAAAATTATCTTTTGGCAAAGAGTATTGTCACCGGGAACGAATCCATGTGCAACATTTTTTTTTTAATAAAATCATAATAATTTAATTTTGTCACATTTTTTCTCAAAAAATGTGAAATTCGGAAATTTTTTTCTTTCAAAGTGTATTGTCATCTGGGAGAAATCCTTGTGCATAATTTCAGCTCGATTGGATATCGCAAACTGGGTCAAATTTAACTTTCTAAGTTTTGCCGTATTCATTCAAGCAAGCAGAAAGCTGAAACTAATACAGTAGAACGAGTACCGGTTATAACAAAAACTCGGCTATAACGAGTAAATCTTTGGTCCTTTGACTTTTGTTTACATGCTAAACTGACTTTATATAGCGAAAATCTGCTTATAACGAGTAAGTAGGCTGGTCTCTTGAGCTCTCGTTATAGAGGGAATTATCTGAATTACAATTAACGATTTCTGAATATCAGTTGACAAATCTGAATTACAATAGGCGTTTTCTGAATAGCAGTTGATGTTTTCTGAATTACAGATGCAAAAGGTGTAGAGTATTCTTAAGATCCCCTAATTTCATAAAATTTTCCAAGATTTATTCAGGTTTTCTTCGCCTTTGAATGCAACAAACTAAGAGGAAATCGTCGGACGATTTAATATACAAGTAAAGGGAAATCAGAAGAAATCCGGTGAAATATGATGTTTTAAGATTTACTCAAATTTTCTCAAGACATTCAGAAAAAATTTAAGAAATCTCAGAAAACCATCCCATTAATTAAATTTCCTAGTACGTTATTTTGGCATCAGCCAAGAAAATAGATTTTAGTTTACACTTCTGCCAAAAATAACTACTTTGAATCTTCAGTGTTGACCATACATTTTCCAACTGTTTACTTTGAAGTTGGCAAATTAGTCAAAAAATTAAGTACAGTACAGCCTCGTTATTCCGGACAAATATAGTTTTGAGTTTGTTTGGATAACCCAGTTTTCCGGATTAACGAGATTTTTTTGTTACTTATTTTATTGATTAAAATTGATTAAAATACGATATGATACGTATGCATTATTCAATTATTTTATTTTATATAGTTTACATTAATAAAACTAAACTAAACAAAATTAACAAATAATAAAAAAGTCAAAATAAAACTTAAAAAAAAACCAATAGGTACATTTATATGTTGTGGCAATAATTTTATACAATCAGTTGGATACTGGGGTATCCAACCTACAAATACACACTTACTCTCAAAAAGTTTTCAGTTTTTGAAACCCGGGGGGGGGGGTCTGGGCAGTGTTCTGAACAAAGCTGAATTTACAGATGTCGATCTTTGAATAGCAGTTTACAAATCTGAATTGCAGTTGACAATTTCTAAATATATCAGTTGATAAATCTATATTAAAGTTGACGATGTCAGATTGCCTAGGGCCGCACTGATCCATCACTCCACCGTAATCACTTAATATTTTTAGGCTGGTAACTTAAAATTAACCAATTCTAAACAGGCCAGTGGAAAAACGCCGATACTTATTATTATGATTTTTTTTTTCATTTATTTCATAAAATTCCTATTTGACCTGGGTATCGAATCAAATTAAGGTCTTCGGAAGTATCTAACTTCCTTCCTAAATCATGAAAGGTTTAACGTAATTCTTATTAATGTTGAATAAATTAAACTTCCGATAGAAAATTTTTAGTATCATTTTATAATAATTGAAGAACTGGCTTAACCTCGGATTGTAAACAAATTGACAATATTGTCAGTGTCAACTAGCCAAATTGACAATGTATCGTAAGCATGAATTGCCAATTTTATTTATTGTTACTGATAATTGAAAAACAAATTTATCACAATTATTGCATGGTTTCGAAGTAAAAGATAAGAATATGAAATATATTAAATAAACTGCCAGATATCAATAGCGAGCTTAGGCGCATTTATGGGGGGGGCACCCATTCCTCAGACGTTTAAAAATAGACAAGGGAACAATCCCAAATTTGAAAACACTTTTTGCCCGTCTGATCTTTTTGCTCCTTGCAAAAAAAATTCTGGAACCGCCCCTGATCGCAATATGAATTAAACAGCGATTTGTAGTTTGTCATATTAAGGGGCCAGGGGGGGGGGGCGAAAAATTAAAAATTAGACCAAAGGTTTAAGCAGGATTTTCACTTGCAAAAGTAAAGGAATTGAGAATTACACAAATTTGGTCAAGAAAAGTCGAGGAATTTTTTATTTTAAAGGAAAAGTCGTGGAATTATTTAGGAAAAATTCTTGGAAAATTCGACAAATAAAAAATTTACAATTTTTAAAATTTGAAAAATTTTTAATTTTGATCTAGGGCAGGGGTCGGCAACCTATTGAAACGGAAGAGCCAAAACTTACAAAACATTTTTATTTCAATATTATGGTATTTTATCCTGTTTTTATCCTGTGTTTTTTCCCCGTTTAAAGTTTTTTTTGCAGAATAATACTTTTTATGAGTTTTGAAAATAAAAGAATTAAATTATTAGGTAATATTTGTGCGTCGACCTGGAGAGCTGCATCTCGACATCAAAAGAGCCGCAGGTTGCCGACGCCTGATCTAGGGGAAGACTTGGAAAAGTTAGTGATTTTGTTTTGGAAAGTTGGACAGAAAACATACACAAGTTTTCAGTTTTTGAAACCGGGGGGTCTGGGGGGTGTGGAACACCATCCAGTACACCTAAACAAAATTGGTCCCAGAATCTAGCTTTATATAGATTTTTCCAAATGTTTTTTGTAACCTAGATCCAGTAATGCTCAGTGGAATCACAAGTTTAAAACTGGAATCGAAATCTGTTTGCTATTTGTGTTTTTTAACATACTTACAGGTATACTGGAGGGTGTTCCACACCCCCCCAGACCCCCCGGTTGTAAAAACTGAAAACTTGCATATATGTACATGTTGTGTGTGATTGCTGTTTATTTCAGCAAAAATAAGTGAAAAAATTAAGCAGAAAAACGGAAAATTCGATCATCTTTAATGATTTTTTTACAATTTCGGGGGACAGATCTACTCCCAAATCAACTTTCTTGCTATAAATATTAACTTTTCACCTTTCTAGTTCATTAGAAAAAATGTAAAGGCTAAAATAATTGTTAAAAAAAATAATAAAATAGATAGGGGGGAAGCATCTCCCGATAGCGGTGGATGATGGAGGAAAACGAAGGTCATATTCGAATTCAGGAGGTTAATTTACATAAGAATCAGGAGAAATGGTATCAGAGCTCAAAAAAAAAATTTTATTTGCAGACCTGTGTTATCATTAGGGGACGTTTGTTAATTACGTGGGCGTTTAAGGGAGGAGGAGATCAAGGAGTCTCGGTAAATATCATGTAATTAAAACAAACAAATTTTACGATATCTCAATAGGGGGAGAGGGAGTCAAAAAATCGCCTCACGTAATTAATGGCCGCCCCCTACTTATTTAACTTTACCAATTAAATCAAAGAAAATATGAATTAAAACACAATTCTCGTTTCACCGTTTTTAGAAATTCCGCAATTAGAAATTCGTCCGGATTGCAGAGCTAAAAAATATAAAATGTCCGAAGAGCCGGAATGTCCGGATTACTGGAGTGTCCAGAATAAAGTGTGTCCGGATAAGCGAGGCTGTACTGAATTTAAGATATTATCTTACTTTTGGCATTGTTAAATGAACAGTAGTTTTGCCAACTTACTGTTCAGTGAATTTCCAACTTTTCAGAACTTTTGCCAATTACCGAAGATTATTAGGGAACACGTCCCTGTTGCTACTTCGCTTGGTTCGATGATTGTAGTGTTAAAAATTTATATTTATAATATAGGAAAGTGTTTGAAAGACTTCCTTGACATACATTGGGTAAACCATGAAGAAGCGTTTCTCTTGTTGGGTTAATTCAAATATGCATTTAATTTAATCATTTATCATATTACACGTAAACCAGGCAGCCGTTAACAATTTCATTAAAGTTAAATTATTAACATTTACAACAGACAATATTAATCTTTTCAATTGATAATAATGTATCATCGTAAATTATTCAAAATTATATTAATCATAACAAAAAATGACCCACTTTTGTCATTAACGTTCAATTTTGAAATCAGAAAATTATTGCGTGCTTTTGAAAAAATCACAAATCAGTAAAACGGTAATAGCAATTTCAGGTATTTACAAGGGTTGGAATAGAAAAGGCGATCATTTATTATTAATTTATTCGTGTTTGAATAAAGCTAGCTGTGCTTTTTGATATGTTTGATTGATACCGCAACCGAACGCTTGGAGACCAATTTTTCTTCATTAAAAACTTATTATAATTCAATTTTATTTAGTAATCCAAAGAAACAGAAACGAAGTCAGTCAAAACAGCCGTACTTCAGTGGGTCGATTAATTTTATTTACTTAAGAATAAATTTTAAAATATCGGGTAGTTCAAGGGTTCGGGAACGATGCCAGTGTAAAATTTAATGCTTTATTGACATAGAAGGACGCAATAAAAACTGTAGTCAATTTTTTGATATTTGCTTATCATTGATGGAAATAAGCATTCGAATTATTAAGATTTCCAGAAACATGTTGAGTGCAGTTGTGGTTTTTTGGTCAATTGGCTTCACCTGCAGCCAAGATGTTGCCATTCTTAAATTCTGTAAGTAAACTTTTTTTGCGAATTATTAATTATTGATAATTTCATTATTTTTTTTACAATTTTATTTAATAAAATTTACAAATATTGTACATTTTTTTCTTTGGGTTGTTCAGTTTCATTGGTTCTAGCAATTTATTGTTGAAACCAATAGGAATTCAGAAATATTTTAAAAAACTTCAAAAAATAACAAAGAAATGAAATCAAAATTAAAAAACTGTTAGGCTTGTAAATTTGTTTAGACAACCGGTTTCGCTTAATTATCATCGCCAGGCCAGACGGAACTTGGCTATGCTATATTAATCATTTTCGTATTGCGGAATATAAGTAATGGTGTAATTAATTGATAAAAAATACAAACAAAATAAAGAAAAAAAAAAGAATCAGGGGCGGAACTACCGGATTTCCTAAATTTCCCAAGATGTCTTTGAGCAGAAAATAGCATTCTTAAGTGTTACTAAGATTTCATAGAATTTCCTAAGATAGCAGGTACCCTAAAATTTGCTTGGATTTCTTTTCCATTTTATATATCATGATTTTCCCTTCGGTTTTTCAGTTACATAACTAAAGGGAAATCGTCGGAAAAATTGTGTGTACTAGTGAAAGGAAATTTGAAGAAATTCTGGAAAATTCCAACATATCTCAAACAACTGTTTCCTAGAAAATTTGTAGAAATATAGAAAATTTCAAGAAATCCATAGAAATTTCAAGAAACTCTTGGGAAATTCTAGGAAATGGAAAATTCTAAGGTACCTTAAGAAAAAAAGATAGCAAAAGAAAGAAAAATATCCGGAAAATTTTAAGAAATCTCAGAAAATTTTAGGAAGTCCAAGAAAATCTCAGTAATTTTACAATTAGGAAATGTAGAAAATTAGAGGAAATAGAAAATTCTAGAAAATATCAGAATCTTAAGGAATCTTGTGAAGTGGGGAATCACGGAAAATTCTAGCATATCTTAGGAAATCTAGACAATCTTAGAAAAATCAAGGAAATCTCAGAAAATTGAAAAATAAAAAACTCATCTATGTATATATTTTTGATAAGAATTAAGGTATAATTTTCAAATTTTAGTAAAATTCAATAGAGGGGGTTAGTTACTGGTCTTTATATCAGCCCTTGTTTGGAAGGAATTCTTTGGAAATCACTAGAATTGCATGGAAATTGTTTTTTCTTGTCTTTGATAAAAGCCGGGCCCCCATTAACAACTTAGAACACGGGTCCCTCACCTGCTTGTTACGCCACTGAATAGAATATTAATCAGAAGAAATTGTAATGCGAAAAAGAAAATGATAAATAAGTAACAAAAAAGTAATTAAACCAAAAGTTAAATCACCGATAAATATTATTAAAATTTAAAATTTGCATTGCAAAATTATACGCAAATTTGAATATATATATATCGGACAGGTACTTTGATAACTGACTTCCCATTATTTGATTATATATAAAACCTAAAAAATACTTAACAGGGTGTTTAAAATATACTAATAGTATTTAAAATACTATGGTTATTTGAAATACTTTGGTTATTTAAAATACTTATGTTGCGGACAATGACGTAAATTGGGCATTGACGTCAATGGCCGTACAATGGCCTATTTACGCTGGCCATTAATGTAAATATTCTCATCTGATTGTAATATGTACGTCTTTGGCCGGTCAATGTCGTAACCCTTTGCTGCGTTCCGAGCCGTTTTGGCTGGCGCTTATACTCCTCTTCCTGGAGGACTCCTCGACTGAGAGGCCCGATCTCTCCAGGGCAGCCCGAACATCATTGCCCACCCTGTATTGGGTATTAACGTCATTGCCCGGACAAAGATGTAAATATCACATATGAAATTTTAAAAGTTAACATCGCCCAAAATGCATGATCATTGACGTCAATGCCCGGCCAATGACGTCAATGCCCAACAAATCTGGGCATTGACGTTATTGTCCGGCCATTCATGGTAATGGCCGAATTAAATACTATATTTAAAATATCTTCGCCAAGGGCTTCAACCGCTTTGAATAAGGATAAAGCCATATAAGTTCTTGAAACTAAGCAGTATAAAACAAATAAAACAAATATCTATAATTAAAAAAGCCTTTATGCGATGTCAAGTGCTGTAATATTCCACTTTATGAGCAGTTCTATCAAGAAGTTCGATTTCGTCGCCCGAATTTCGCCTCCGTTTAATTAAAACGTAAACATTGTAAGTCATTAACACCGACACAAACAACAATATCACAACTACCAGCACCACAACCACAATAGTAATATTTACGCGCTTGCTAAAACCATAAGTTTCCATTTTGGCTGACCTTCCTTCATAGTTTGATGTATGGTCATCGATATCTTGCTCGTGGCAACTTATACCGCCGACGTTTTCTTTCTCTAGCGAAATCTTCTTGTTGGTCGTGAAACTCACGTTCTTATTCTTGAAATACGTAAACATGTCGGAAAGAAACTCGCAAGGTAGCTTATTTTTCTGGATGTTTACCATTTTAAGGTAAGGTGACATTTCGAAAATTACACTATACTCGATAAACTTCAATCGATTGCCTTCCAAATCGATACTTTTAAGTTTGGGCATCGACATCAAAATGTTTTGATGTAAACTCTTCAGGTGGTTAAACGACAAGTTCAAAACCTCAAGTTCGTTTAAATAACGGAAAGTGTTTTGATTCACTTTGTAGATGTTATTGGAAGAAAGATCCAAAATCCGTAACTTGGTGCTTTTTTGGAATGCAAAATCGGGCAGTTCCAAAAGTGAGTTGTTCTTTAATTTCAAAATTATTAGACCGCTTAATTTGGCGAACGTAGTTCTTTCAATAACAAGTTCGTTTTCCGACAGATCCAGTATCTGTAAGTTGTTCAAATGACGAAACGTCACCTCTTTTAGGTGACAATTCCTCAGACTTAAAAAGAGCAGTTGTGGCAAATTTTGAAACGTTTCTTCCTTTATGTCCAAAAAATTACCTGACAAAGTCAACTCTTTCAAGCTGTTCATGCTTTTAAACCTAATTTTGGTTAAATTATTATTGTCCAAATAAAGTTCTTCCAACTTGTCTAAATTTTCAAAAGAAATGAAATCGATGTGGTGGATCAAGTTATTTTTGAGATTCAATTTAGTTAAATTAATTAAATCATTTATTTCGTTTGATGTTATATTTGAGATTTTGTTTCCTTCCAAGTTAAGCAACTTTAAGTTGGTTAAATTATCGAAGTAATTGGATAACCTATCCAATTCATTATATCTTAAATCGATTTCTTCCAATTGGTCTAAACTGTTCATACCATCTAAATGCGAAATATGGTTCTTGCCCAAATACAAAAACTTGAGGAATCTAGTACAATGTTTTTTTGGGGAAAATTCAGTTAGCAAATTTTGTGGCGCAAATAATGCAGTCAGACTTGGTAGTTTGCACAAAGGAATGGAACTTGATTTGTCGAATAGATTGTAACTGATATCGAGAACCTCGAGGTTGTCCAAAGGCAAATCTTCAAAACTTTGTAAGCTATTGTTTCTCAGATTTAAAATTCTTAGTTTGTCCAAGCCTTCGAAAACCTTTTTCGACACAAAACTCAAATTACTATCGGTAATATTTAAAATCTCCAATTTTTTTAATATGTTAAATTCTTTGGCTGCCTCGTCATCCAGCGTAATGTTCGAATAGGAAATTTGAAGCATTCTCAATTTTGGAATATTCCGAAATAAGCTCGAATTTTTTAAATCGGAATGGCTGATAGATAATTTGACTTCGTTGTAGGCCGAAATTTCCTGTAATTCATCGATGTTAGTCAGACTTAATTTCGAGCAGATGATATCGTAGCCGTAAGCGTACTTTTTGTGATATCTCATTTCTTCGTAACAGTTGGTTGATAATATCACGTGTATTTTAATCAAAAGTATTAGTGCACTAAGGTAGTCCATAATCTGCAACAAAATATTTATCGAATTATTGAATATTGATTGTAATTAATTAAAATTATGATCGATGCAAAAAAAGAACATTTTTGAAATAACTGAAAAAAATTGAAAAATACGGTATAGGCATTAAATAACCCCGTTAATTTAAAACATTAGCATATACTGGATTGGAAGAGACCATATGCAGAAAACACAGCAGTATAATAGGTAATAATATGTAATAATATGCAATAATATGTAATAATATGTAAAAATATGTAATACTATGTAATAATAAGTAATAATATGTGATGATATTCAATAATATGTAATAATTATTATCTACATTCAACTTCAAAAAACTTTTTTTCGTTTGGTGGCAACATCCCTAAAATTCCTGCACAATATAAGGATTTTGATTTTAAGCCAGCTACCTTCCAGTTCCAACGTCTAATATATTCTTTCAATATAGATTTGATTCAATTGTGGGTTTCTTCCTGTTTGCCGTTATACTTTAGCGTATTTAGCGTCCTTTCTAATCCGAAAAATTTCTGAGCAAACAGGTACATGTTGTTGCCCCCCCCCCTAAATCGATTTTTTAAAATTAACATTGGTGTCAAACGTTTGAGCTTCATTTGAGCTTCAATGATTTTCCATTCCTGTCGTTTGAGCTTCAATCGTCTCGTCGCGGATATATTCTCAAAATATTTGGGGAGAGGGGGAAGGGCCGGTAAACACGTTGGTTTCCCCCAAATCGAATTTTGTGGTAAAATTGGTGTCAAATGTTAGAGCTTCGTTTGAGCCTCAATGAGCTTCCATTCCCGTAGTTTAAGCTTTAACAGTCGCGAAGTATTTGAGAAAACTTTGGGGAGGGGAGGGTCTAGACATGTTTTTCAATTTTTGGTTGTTTTTTTTTCAAAATTTTTGCGTGATTTTGATCAGTTTTATTTAACTATAGGTACTGTATAAATTAGTTTAATAATTTACGATAGATTACGATATTAAATTAATTTAATAATTAAATTAAGTAATTAAATACGATTTTACGGTCCCCCCCCCCCGCCTAATTATATTTTTATAATTTTTAATTATTATAAGCGTATAAAATTTAAGCATAGGGAGAGCGAGTTTTCGTATTGCCTTTAATATTATTGAACGAATTTAATTATTAAATTTCTCAAAAAAAATAATAAAAAATTAAATTTTATAAATTACAAGTAAAATAAAGGGGACGGATTATAGAAAAATAAAGTTTTGACAACTAAAACAATGAGAGTAAAAGCTCAATGTATCACAAACAAAGCTTAATCGATTGAAATCGATTTCATCAAGATAATTCATGATTTGAAAGGAAAAGTATATATTTTATACCTACAATAATGTTAGGAATTTCTTCACTTAGCTAATACATTTTAAAACTTACTTTACTTATTAGTAAAATCGTATTGAATTAATAATACTAATTAAAAATTCAATTAATAATACTAAATACGATAGGTAGGTACTTAAAATCGCTCCCTCCTACGCTTAAATTCTAATGCTTTTGGGAGGTATGTAATGTCATTTGACATTGGGAACGCTAAAGACACAAAAATAATGCAGAAATATAAATTCAAATTATAAACACAGGGTGTTCTACGGAATTTGAATTAGCAGAAATATAAACTACGAATGATAAGAACATTAGATTTAATTAGCTTTTACTTAAAAAGTCAAAAAATACTTTTAAAATTGTTAAAATTTTCATTTATCGGACTGGGCATGTAATAAATTCAATTTAATTTCTATTTTCAAAAATAATTACCTTGGAAACTTACATGACCAGTCTAATAAATGAAACTTTTAACAATAATTTCAAAAGCATTTTTTATATTGTAAGTACACTCTAGAGAAAATCGAATGCTCTTATCATTCGTAGTTTATATTTCTCCATAATTTTTGTGTCTTTCAATTTTTTCCTAAAATAATTTGGGAAGCAGGAATTTGCATAAATAAGTTTTTACTTGTTAAATTCCTATGTTCGGCTGACTCATTCTGTACCCTGTATATGCATAGCATATAAAGTTTTATTTTTAATTTTTTTGTAGTTCTTTTTTTTAAACTTACTTTTAAAGTTTAATTCATTTGTTTACAAACTCAATAAAAAGTTGTTTACGAAAATAAAATTAAGAGTTTTCCAGCGCAACTTGCTCGGAGGTAGACAAAATCTAAAACACCTATTTTTTTGTTTTGAAAAAATTAAATTACAATGATGAATATAGAAGCTTATTGAAGCTCAAGCGAAGCTCTATCGATTGACACCAAAATTAAATATAAATTTTGAAAAAAAAAAATTAAGAAACAAGTCTACAGCCTCCCCCCTCCAAAGATTTCGCGAATAACTTCACGATAGTTGAGGCTCAAACAACGAGAATGGAAGCTTATTGAAGCTCAAACAAAGCTCTAACGTTTGACAGCAATTTTGTTTGAATAATTTTGGTTTGAAGCAAATAAATTTTGTTTAATTTAAATAAATTATTTCTATAATAAAAATTTAGTTAAATCAAAAACAATTTTAACTGAAGAAACTAAAAACTTTAGTTTTTTAGTTTTTTGCGACGTGGTGTCGCAACCTTTGAAAGCATGAATGAAAAGAATGTTCTCAAAAATTCCTAAAAATATAACCCCCCCTAAGAAAACCCCATCGCACTTATTTCCCCCTAAATTTAGGGAAAAAACCCCTAAGTTGGCAACCCTGGCTACGAAAAGGAGCAGATGTTCCGGCACGAACACGAAAAACGAGAAAAAAGAAAATGGCAAAATAGTATATTATACATCATGGGACTAAGGTGCTGCTTTTCATCCCGCGTGCGAAGGTGTTTGATTTTCGCACATTTGTGCAAAAAATGTGCAAAATCGCACATTTTTCACAATTTCGCTGAAAATGCTGAATTACATGGGTTAATAACTAATTTTGAAATTGCAATAACTCAAAAAAGGCGCTATATATCGAAAAACTGAACAAACAATTTACCCCCGTTACAGTAACCCTTCAGCGATTTGTCGTAAGAAGCCATATGCAAAGTTTCAGATCAATAGCGCGCAATAATGGCGCGGGAAAAAAAGTATTACTTTAGTCCCGCAAAGGCGGGAGTAAAGTGAGCACTTTACTCCCGGAATTGTGAAAAACAAATTTTACTCCCCAAATTTATGGTTTTTTCGATCGATATCTCAATAACGATGGGCGATAGGTAAAAAATGTAAAGGACCTTAATTATAGATCGTGAAAATGCAACAAAAAAGTATTGCATAAAAATTTTCGTATCTCAACGGAGAACTGAGTTATTATAAAAAAACTGAATTTAACCCTTTTTTTAAGATGGCGGAAAATCCACAAGGAAATTTCGGTCGACAATTCGAAGTTAAGCTCAAACATCTCTGTAGTCTCCCTTGTTGTACTCGGTCGGCTGAAAAGTTCGTATCGTTTGTAAGAGAGGGCGCCACTAGAATTTTTTCCCTATGATTTTCAGTGAGAACTAACCTTCCAACGATACGGGTCAAAATTTGACAGCGATCTGTCAATTGATTTGTAAGTTATAGCATTTTGAGTAAAGCAACTTTTGCTATTGGAAAAAAATGGATAAAAAGTAATTTCGTGTGTTAATGAAACACAACCTTTTTAACCTTCTGGTGGGCACGTTAAAAAGGTTACACGGATGGGCACTTGGGGTCTTTTAAGACCCCATGAATTCTACGTCATATTATGATGCAAATATAATACATAAAATTTGTCAATACTAGCAATTTACTAAAGAATTAATGGATTAGAACCATATTAAAACCAAATTAATTAATTAATCCACAAATCAGCTATTTTACAGACCGCTAATAAGAAAAATTATTTCTGGGGTCTTAAAAGACCTCTTGTGCCTATCCGAAGGTGTTTTAACTTTGAAATTTTTTTTCCATGTCTATAATGATCTTAGCTCAACGTTTATAGACTAATTATATAAATTAAACATTTAAAAGAGATGTCCTAAAATTTCAGAGTGAAATATCTTTAAATTTTAAAATTATGTGCAAAAATAACAGCCGGGGGTCCCTAAAGACCCCACGTGCCCACCCGAAGGTTAATGGGAAAAAATAGTGTTAAAACAAAAACTTGGCTTGATAAGTGTTATCCGGACTCTGCTCCAGCGGAAGCAACCATTCGAAAGTGGTTTGCTAAATTCCGTACAGGCTATATGAGTATCGAAGATGATGAGCGCAGCGGACGTCCAAAAGAGGCCGTTACAGATGAAAACATCAAAAAAATCTACTAAATAATTTTGGATGATAGTAAAGTGAAGTTGATCGAAATAGCTGAGACTCTGAAGATATCAAAGGAACGTGTTGGGCATATGAATATTTGGGCATGAGAAAGCTCTGTGCAAAGTTGGTGCCGCGTGAGCTCAATGTCAATCAAAAGCATCAACGTGTTGATGATTCGAAGAAGTGTTTAGAGCTGTTCAACCGCAATAAAGCAGAATTTTTTCGTCGATATGTGACAATGGATGAAACATGGCTCCATCGCCATACTCCAGAGTCCAATCGGCAGTCAGCTGAGTGGACTGCACGCTACGAACCCATTCCAAAGCGAGGAAAAACTCAACAGTCGGCTGGCAAGGTTATGGCGTCTGTATTTTGGGATGCGCATGGTATATTGTTCATCGATTATCTTGACAAGGGGAAAACAATCAACGGCGACTATTATATAGCATTGTTGGAGCGTTTGAATGATGAAATTGGAAAAAAACGGCCCCATTTGAAGAAAAACAAATTTTGTTTCACCAAGATAATGCAGAAGAAATGTCACAAGTCGATAAAAACGATGGTCAAACTGAATGAATTAGGTTATGAATTGCTTCCCCACCCAGCGTATTCTCCAGATTTGGCCGCCAGCGACTATTTCCTGTTCGGAGACCTTAAGTGAAACAAAAAAGTTTTTTAGATTAAAAAAATTGATAATTTGTTGATTTGTTGGAGTCTTGCGTCATGACTAGAGCTCAGATTTATATGCACCAAAATACTTAAAAATATGTGCATATATTTACACCGAATTTACTTAAAATATACACTAAAATTGATAAAAATAGATAAAATAAGCATTAAAATTATACAAACTAAAAAATACCTAATCTTCGAATTTTTCAAATGTTTTTCAAATTTATTTATTAAATTTTAATAATAAATCTGGACGAATTACTAAAATTTGCAAAATTTTGCATATTTTCAACATTTGATGCATATTTGAGTAAGTAATGCATATTTGGGACACTTTTGGTGTTTTTTGAAGTACAGTACAATCTCTTTATTCCGGACAGATATAGTTTTGAGTTTGTTCGGATAACCGAGTTTTCCGGATTAACGAGATTTTTTATTTTACTTATTTTATTGATTAAACACCGTTGATACGTATGTATTATTCAATTATTTTATTTTATATAGTTTACATTAATAAAACTAAACTAAACAAAATTAACAAATAATAAAAATGTCAAAATAAAACTTAACAAAAACCGATAGGTTTATTTATATGTTGTGGCAATAATTTTATACAATCAGTTGGATACTGGGGTACTCGGTACCACTCAGTGCGTATAGCTTAAACCTACAAATGCACACTTACTCTCAAAAAGTTTTCAGTTTTTGAAACCGGGGGGGGGTCTGGGGGGTGTTCTGAACAAAGCTGAATTTACAGTTGTCGATCTTTGAATAGCAGTTTACAAATCTGAATTGCAGTTGACAATTTCTAAATATATCAGTAGACAAATCTGTTTGATTGCCTAGGTTGTGCGGCCTGAAGGCCGCACTGATCCATCACTCCACTGTAATCACTTAATATTTTTATTAATTAATTAAATTATTAGCTCTTGAAAATAATATAGTTATAATTATCAATATTGAGCTATTGTTCCACCGAAGGCTTCAGTTTACTATCGAAAAAGAAATAAACAACAAAATATCATTTCTTGACATCGAAATCTTACGACACAACAACTCCCTTAAATACAGATGGACACAAAAATCTACATGGTCCGGTAGGTACCTTAATTTTCTTTCACACCACCACAAAAGCCACAAAATAGCTACTGCCATCGGATTAATTGATCGATCCATCCGTCTTACTCATGGAGACTATCGTAAAGAAACGCTTGACGTTGCAAGAAAAACTCTGATAAAAAACAACTACCCTAAAAAACTGATAAACAGGATTATTAAGGAACGAGTAAACATCCTTTACAACGGGAACACCACTATCAAGGAATCTAGTACAGGTTTTGCTGTTCTTCCTTACGTTAAAGGACTCAGCGAAAAAATTAAACATATTTTGAAACCACATAACATCAAATTAACTTTCAGATCTCCGAATAACCTGGGTGTTCACTTCTCGAAACTCAAAGACCAGATCCCTCATGATAAAAAATCGGGTGTGGTGTACAAGGTTGATTGTAAGGATTGCCATCTTACATACATCGGGCAAACTAACCAATGGCTGAAAAAGAGAATGAGTGGACACATCTCTTCAATAAGATGCAACAAAGCCGACTCCACTGCAGCTGCAAAACATGTTCTAGAAGATGGCCATAACATGGACTTTGTAAACACCACCATACTTAAAGCTATCCCGTCCTACAAAGAACGTATGTTACATGAGATGATTGAGATAAAGAAGGATAAGAACTCAATGAACAGGAAGACTGATATAGAGGGCCTGAGCAACATTTATAGCCCACTTCTTATTTAACCCCCCTTGCCAATATTGGGATTAAGTTTTCACCATTGGTTTTTCTTAATCCACGATAACTTATTAGAATTATTAATACACTCGCCTTTTTTGTTTTTCCGGATTTTCGTATTATCATTCTGATCAAGTCATCGGATAAATGTCAATATTCTTCAATATAATTTATAGTTGCTTTGTATTTGTCATTTTTTGTTTTTTCATTCATATTAAACTTGAAAAAGAAAAAGTCATTTTTCGAAAGCTCGTTTTAAACTTGTGTTTTATTTCGTTTCCAATAGCTCAATATTGATAATTATAACTTAATATTTTTAGGCTGGTAACTTAAAATTAACCAATTCTAAACAGGCCAGTGGAAAAACGCCGATACTTATTATTATGATTTTTTTTTGTTTAATTTATTTCATAAAATTCCTATTTGACCTAGGTATCGAATCAAATTAAGGTCTTCGGAAGTATCTAACTTCCTTCCTAAATCATGAAAGGTTTAACGTAATTCTTATTAATGTTTTTGTTTTTGGGATTTTGTTTTTGAAAGTTTGACAGAAAACATACACAAGTTTTCAGTTTTTGAAACCGGGGGGTCTGGGGGGTGTGGAACACCCTCCATAACACCTAAACAAAATTGGTCCCAGAATCAAGCTTTATATAGATTTTTCCAAATGTTTCTTGTAACCTAGATCCAGTAATGCTCAGTGGAATCGCAACTTTAAAACTGGAATCGAAATCTGTTTGCTATTGGTGTTTTTAACACACTTACAGGTATACTGGAGGGTGTTCCACACCCGCCAGACCCCCCGGTTGTAAAAACTGAAAACTTGCATATATGTACATGTTCTGTGTGATTGCTTTATTTTTGCTGAAATAAACAACAAAAATAAGTGAAAAAATTAAGCAGAAAAACGGAAAATTCGATCATCTTTAATGATTTTTTTTACAATTTCGGGGGACAGATCTACTCCCAAATCAACTTTCTTGCTATAAATATTAACTTTTCACCTTTCTAGTTTATCAGAAAAAATGTAAAGGCTAAAATAATTGTTAAAAAAAAATAATAAAATAGATAGAGGGGAAGCTTCCCCCGATAGCGGTGGATGATGGGGGAAAACTAAGGTCATATTCGTATTCGGGAGTTTAATTTACATAAGAATCAGGAGGAATGGTATCAGGACTCGAAAAAAAATTTTTATTTGCAGACCTGTGTTATCTTTAGGGGACGTTCGTTAATTACGTGGGCGTTTAAGGGAGGACGAGATCAACGAGTCTCGGTAAATATCATGTAATTAAAACAAACAAAGTTTACGATATCTCAATAGGGGGAGAGGGGGTCGAAAAATCCCCCACCCCCTACTTATTTAACTTTACCAATTAAATCAAAGAAAATATGAATTAAAACACAATTCTCGTTTCACCATTTCCAGTTTAGCGTTTTCTTCTTTTTATTCAAAATTTAATATTTAAGAAAATTAAATTAAAAACGCTCAATTTTAGAGCCTTCTGAATTTCGGCGCTGGGTGCGGCCCTGAGTGATGTCATAGTTTAGTCTTATAAAAGAGTACTGATGAATTGCATTAATTTGAAATTGCAACTAGAAATTCGTCCGGATTGCAGAGATAAAAAATATAAAATGTCCGAAGAGCCGGAATGTCCGGATTACTGGAGTGTCCAGAATAAAGTGTGTCCGGATAAGCGAGGCTGTACTGTATTTTAATAGAAAAAAAAAATTATTATTAATATTTGTTGATTTAAGCAATTATTTTATTTAATTACAAGCAATTTATTTTTTATTCAAAAAATTATTTATTTTTTATTTATATAAAATTTAAAAAAAATATAAAAATTAAATTGCTTATAATAAAAATACATATTTATAATATATAAAATAATTGCTAAAATTGGCAAATTTAATAATAATTTTTTATTTTCACTATTAAAATTCTTCAATTTGTTCTAATTTGTCCAGATTTCAAAACAAATGTGTTGGCATAGGTATCAATTTTAAAGAACATGCAAAAGCATAAATTCCGAGCTCTACTCATGACTATAAATAACTAAATTTGTGATGTTTTTGTATGGCACTTTTTGTGCTTTTATTACTAATAAATTAAAGACTACCACTTCTCTCACTTTTCTTTTTCTTTTCTTTCTTCTTTTTTCTTTCTGCTATTTTTTTTATCAATAGAACCCCAATCACAGCCGTCGTAACGTGAGTTATGTTTCCAGAAGGGTTTTTAATAAAATTTTTGGCGGAACCTCGCAAATGCAAGAATTGCGATCAAACAAAGTTTCACCTTTAATCCGAATAAAACAGAATAGTACGTATTTTTTTGAAATCAAACAAATTTTGTTTACTTTAAATAAAATATTTCTGATCAAACAGAAATTTGTTTAAATCTAATAAAAAATTAAAGTGACTAAAAATTCATTCACCCAACTATACAATAAAATATTGTTATTTAACCGCAATATGAAATTTTCATTTTTTCTTTGATTTAAACAAATTTTTGTTTCATCAAACATATTATTTTATTTATATTAAACAAAATTGATTTGCTCAATTATTCAAATAAAATTTTTTTTTTACTGTGTAACTGTGTCTTTATTGATTTACAGTTTGATACGAGTATTATTATTGTTCAAAACTGTAGTAAGTAAATTCAGACATCTTTGGGTCATAAAATTAGGTAAATTCTCTCATGCAGTCTCCTTTCGGGGCCCCCCTTGTAAATTAATTTATGTATCTGACTAATTATTTATTTACTTTCATAAAGTAATATATTGCTGTGTTATTTAACAGAAAATATTTAAAAGTTTTTGTTAAATTAATTGCATCTTAAAATTATCCAAAATATCCGAACTAGAAACGTAAAATAAACAGAGGTCGATCTAAAATTTGGAAATCCCATGTTTTGAACCCTGGTTCTTTTCTGAAAGTTTAACAAGAGTAGTTGTAGATCGTCTAAGGGCGGATTTAAGCAAAGTTCATGAATGGGCTTAATGAGGTTGTGTGTGTAGGGGAAGGGGGGTAAATAGATATATTTTGATAAGAATTTAGATAGTATATTTTTCAAATTTTAATAAAATTTAATAGATTTTGTTAGTTTTTGATGGGTCATTGGGGGGCTTTAGTTACCGCGTTACCCTTAGATCTAATGCTTTACCCCACCTCCTTACCCGCTCTTAGCCGGAACATTAAATAATTTTTATTTAATTTAAAATATTTAATAACTAAATCTAAGTAATTTTACCTGTAAAATTATTTAACGATAAATTTACTCGTGAATTTTTTGTTAATTAATTTATATTTATAATATTATATCTTCTGCAAATTGAAATTTTTTTTAATATACATATACATATCTGAAAGTATTTTTAAACAACGATTTTATTTTTGTATTTTATAATAAACATATTACACCAAAAATGTTAAATAAACAATAATATTATAAAACCTTTCAAAATGGCAAGATACCATTGCCGAAAGCTTATGATAAAAAATTCTTATTACTTATTACGCATCATAATTCTATATAACAAAAATTATTTCTATATAACATTTTAATTTTTGTATGTATTGAAGTTACTATAATTGTTATCGACCGATAGAAGTTTTATTATTACCATTTTTTTAAGGAAGAATTCTCCCTGCAGGGATAGAAAAAATTTTAATTTTTCGGTTCGGTATAATCGGAGTGCGTTAGATACGCCCCTGTTTATTTAGAATGTTCAATCAAGCGGTTGTTTTTTAAAACATGTAGAGACCGTTACTTTCAAGTTACCTGTCTAATATGAAATTACTGTACTCCTAAACTAGACACCCAAATTTGAAATAAAAAATGGAAAGTAAATTATAGAACTTACGTTTACTATTTTATTGTTCAAATGGTAATCTTCAATTGCATCACAGAATCAAGTTTCCCTTTAAAATTCCAGTACGATCGAATGGCACGAAAACAGCAAAAATTATACGAACCGCATTTTAAAAATCTGCTGTAATTGAAAGTCACCAATACAACTGAACCATAAAATGGTTTTATTTTTGTTGCAAAAAGATAAGGCGCACACAAGGTAAAAATCGCGATAGGTAAATTGCAGTTAGTTGTGTTTTTGCAAGTAATGCGGTTTCTCCAGAAAAACGATTCTGTTTTCTACTAACATTCAAGTTTAAAATTGTTTTATCCGTTTTCGCAAGTGCCCGGTTTCACTATTCATATTGCAAAATTTACGTTAATTTATTCGTATAATTTATATTATTCCAACTAATTTAGTCGAAAGATATGTAGGTAAGTATTATATTTTGCTATCTAAGTTTTATGTAAATAACTGTTTTATTTATTTTTTAAAATTTATTGTTGGCGGAATTCAAAATATTCTCAAAATTAACAGTAGAATTTCACAAACCTTTAATTTAAGTATTTATATAGTATTTAGTATTCAGTGTTAATTTACTAATGTGAAATATATGCATGTAAATGTTCTGCTGCATTTGTGAATTTTATGTTCCGCTGCATTTGTAAATTCCGATACGGAAATTTGCATAATTTCAATGGCTAATATACCATTTTTCCAAGATTTTACCAAGATTTTCCAATCTTGGTGCAATATTGATTTCAATATTGGTGCAATATTAATTTATAATATTGGTTTTCAATATTTGGACAATATTGTGGGACTATTAATTAATGTAATGTTGAATCGATGGCATTGAAAGCACTTGGTAATGAAATTAATAGTTCCACGCTTTTAGTTAGTTTGATGCTTTCAAAGGGACTATTGAACTCATTTCGAATCCTGCACGCCGATTGTGCGTGGTTTGTGACGAAACCAACGACATCCAATATATTTTCGTGTTATAAACTCATTTTGCAAATTTTTTGATAGTTCATAAATTTTGATATTTTATAATTTATATATAATTTATATAATTATATAATTATATAATTTGAATAATTATGGTGAAGTTTGAATGTTTATTTAATAATTTTGTATTCGCTGCTGATTGTTTTTGTTTAAAATTAAGTTTGTGAATAATTTATTGTAAATTTTGTAAATACTGTGAAGATTTTGAATTTATGTTGGTACGGAAAGACATGATATTCGGGGCTTCCAAGAGTATCCGCCGAGGTGAACGGACGTATATTTGTGGGAAGGTCCTGATATTTTTGATTTACGTCTCAAGTTAGAGATTTTTGGATTTGATTTAAAAATTAAAATTGTGCTTGAATTGAAGTGAGATTATCTGTGTTTTATTTGATTTGGAAATCGTCCAAAATTTGGGTGACGTTGGAATTGTTGTGAGATTTGGGGAGATTGGAAATAAGGATGCTGAAATTTATAATTGGTTTTTGGATAACATTGATTAATTTGATAAATTGAATTGTTATGGAAAACGTTCATAAATTTGGGTCCTTCGTTTGATATCAACGCATACCTACGATTATTATCACTATTATTTAACACTATTATTTAGCTTGAAATACCTACTTTCTAACGATATATAAAAATATGTATTAATTGAATTTTAATTAACTCTACTTTAATATTATACGAGCAGTGAGAAATTTGTGTGAAATTTTTTCATTCAAAATGGAAAGTTTTTCTTTAATAGTATTCTTGTAAGACTAAAATTTGAAAATTTGTGCACGTGACAAAAAGCGGAATTTTATGAAGAATATTTCATACGCTTACACTATACACTTATTTTTATAAATAAATACAGGAGAACAATAAAACAATAAAATTTTGCTACAACGGCGGCCACAACGCGGTTTCGCTCATACTGTAGCTGTTGGAAGGAGTAGTCCAGTAAAATTAGATAAAATAAAAACATTAATCGGTAAAGATCTGAATTTTGGTACAAATGTTTATTACGGTTTCCTGTTAAACATACTAAAAGTCGAAATCTGTTGCGCTCGAGCCGCTATCTTGGAAAAAAGGTACACTTTTTTAGTTTTTTGTCTATATCTCGGCAACTTGTACTGACACAAAAAAAAAATTTAAGTAAAAATTGTAGCTTATTAAATTTTCTTCAAAAAAGTTTTTATATATTTTTTTGTATCTCCCATACCTTAGCTTTTCTGTAGTTTAGACACTTTAGAAAGCCCGATGTTCATGCTTATTAGAGACGAAGCTTTATGCGATGCATATCTTTCTTATACCTCTTTGGACAAGAGAAATAGTCAGTGTTAAAAGTAAAGGATTTACCACCTTGAAAAACTAAATTAACTGCATTGAAACGAAAAATCTGCAAAAAGACCTTCAATATATGCTACGTCGGATTACAGCCAAAGTATTAGAGATACAAAAACATGTATATCAACTTTTTCGCATAAAATTTAATAAACTCAAATTTTTACTTCAACGTTTTTTACTTGAACAAAAGCATACGCTGAGTGAATTTAAAATAAATCTTTCGAACAAATAAAAATAAATTTCATTTTGGACAAGAACCAGGACTACCGGTTTTGCATTTTTGGAAACTAAATTTGGAAGAAGGAATGGCGTAGAAATTCATTGGAATTAGGTCATAGGTCATAAGTCATTATTAGCAATTTGGAATACCGGGCTGGGCCCATACTTCCTTCAAAAATGGCTGGTGTTGGAATCACCTGGTTTAGCACCGGGTTGAGGGATTTGCACACAACCGTCCGCTGGGTTACTGCCGACTTTAGATGCGATTAGCGCCGCATCAAGACTGTCGGTCAGTATCGTTTGAAGTTGATGAGGTTCGTGACCCTCATCTAGAATGTCGCTGTTTGTATCGGGTATAGCGGGCGAGTGAAGCCTGAAAAAAATGGCGGGCTTCACTGGCGGGAGAGTTTGCCTGAAGAATTGAATATGAATAAGATGCGACTGGAGTCGGGGAGGGGGTGCCAGATTTGGAGCCGATTAGAGCCGTCTCCAAGCTTCTGGCCCACCCTAGCTCGATCCAGCGGGTGCAAGTTACATGTCATTCTTGAGGCTGGCGAATCGTGGAAGGAATGGCAAAGTCCATCCTTAATCGTGGAGAGTCAGTCGCATCGAGAAAGGGCAACTAAGCGAGCGCGCCGTCAGCGGCACTTCTTCTTTGCGCTCCACTCGTAAGTGGAATACTTGGGCACGAAACCAAATTGACAGGTACGCAAAAGAGTCATGTTTCCACGATTGGTCTACGGCTGTACTCGATTTGATGAGAGGATTTTGTGACTCTCATCTTGGTTGAGTATAGACGATTTAATGAAAAAGAAAAATAAATATAATAACAACTTCCAACTGGTTAGTAGGAAAATAAACTATATAATAAACATAACAGCTGGTCGAGTGCCAGTACTTAACATGAGAGTAACCTATAATTCGCGGTTGAAAGTAAATATATTCGCTGGATTTCTGGGAAGCAGTATATAAAAGCTAAAACAAATGCAAAAATCCTGAAAGAAAGTATGTTACTTTTATTTTTGAAGTGAAAAACATATGGTTTAAAAGGGTTTTACGCTGTTGGCTCAAGGATCGACTTGGGACTCTTGAATCTCTTATAATTCCCGAGTTGATAGTTTCCAAGCCCGTTGATTAATCGGTTTTCAGAGTTTGCCGCGTCGTCGTAGAATTTTTCCGTTGTGCGGCGGATAAATTCGCGGATAGACTCCAGGCCGGAGTCCTCCAAGAGCCTTGAATTTCTAGCGAACATAGGGGCCTTCATAGCTCGCCGTTTTGCTATGCTTTGGACCACCCGGACTTTATTCAAATGAATTTCGGCCGCATGGCCCCAAACGGTGGCTGCGTACGTCAGGATAGGCCTGATGCACGATGTATATAGCCTAATTCTATTCTTAATACTAAGTTTACTCTTAAGATTTAAAAAGGGGGAGAGAGCGGCTAGTGCACTTCTAGCTTTGGTACACGCCCCATTTATGTGTGGGCCCCACCGAAGTCCGCTGTCCAATGTAACCCCCAAATATTTGGAAGAGCTACTCCAGGGGATCTCGGTGCCGTACATTTTGAGACGTGTAGTGGGAGTTCTTGAATAGTTTTTCTTGTGCGCTGGTCGGCCATCTAAACGTTTGAAGAATGTTGCCGTACTCTTGCTAGAATTTACTCCTATGCGCCAAGTAAGGAACCATTCTCCCAGTGTGTTTAGATGGTCTTGAAGGCGTCTTATCACGAAAGTGGGTCGGCATGAGCTGGTGTACACCGCTGTGTCATCTGCATAGAGTGCCATTTCGGTTCTTGGATCATTGTGATCTCTAGGGGTGGGCATATCTTGAATGTACGTGACAAAGAGCTTGGGAGACAGGATGCTGCCTTGGGGGACGCCCGCTGTGAAGCAACTTGAAATGTAGCGGACTCCCTCAAGTTTTACGCAGAATTTCCTGTCTTCCAAGAACGATGCCAAGATTAGTATTAATAGTGGTGAAAATTTTGCCTCCATCTGTTTGAAAAGTAGGCCCTGGTGCCATATCTTGTTAAAAGCTTTGTCTACATCTAAGAATACAGCCCCCGTTGACTGTTTTTGTTCCCATTTAGAAATAATATGTTCGACCAGTCTGAGGATTTGATATACCGTCGAGTGCCCCGGTCTAAAGCCAAATTGCTCGTTAGGAATAATTTGGCTTTCGGCCGCGGCCTGGTCGAATCTTTTTGCGATTAGTTTTTCGACCAATTTGCCTACGCATGTTAGTAAGCTAATTGGTCTGTAAGACTTTGGGCTTCTGAGGTTTTGGTTTGGTTTATGAAACATAACAACGTCGGCTACCTTCCATCGGGATGGAAAGTGTCCGAGTCTTAATATCGCGTTTGTGATCGCTAGTATGGTCACAATCGCTTTCTTGGGGAGTTCTGATATCATTTTATTTGTAATGCCGCAGGGTCCTGGGGCCTTCTTTTTGTTTAACTTCCTGATAGTTATAATTATTTCATTATAGCTTACAGGCTCTAAGTGATCGTTTTCTAATATTTCAGTTTTTAGAGTGGCTAATCTCCGCTTGACTTCCTCGTTGATCACCCTGATGTGCTCCGAGTTTGAGGGGTCAGTGTTAGGACTGAATTGTTCCTCCAAACTCTCGGCTAGGACCTCCGCCTTTTCCATGTGGTTGAGGGCCTCACCATTTGGACCGTCGAGGGGGGGGATCTTAGCTCTTTTTGCCTTCCCTTGAATATTTCTAATAAATTTCCACGCGTTTGGATTTTCCAAAGAAAGATTGTTTAGTTTATTATCCCATTTTTCCTCCCTGTGCTCTTTGAGCTCCTTCTTTACCCTCCCATGCAGGTCGTTATATGATTTTCTGTCATCTGGGTGACCTGTGTTTTGGGCTTTCCGTCTCGCCCGGTTTTTCTCCCGAATGATTTTTTGAATGTGAGGAGGGAGGGATTTGATTTCGCGGGTCTGGGATTGAGATGTTGGAGGTAGCTTCCTCGACTTCCTCAGCGATTTTATCTCCAACATTTTCAACGACTCTTTCGAGTTCGTCTTTGTTTCTAAGGACGGGGATGGGCCCCAAGTTTCGCGTGAGATAGTCTTGGAAGGTTTTTCAGTTTGTTTTTCGAATGGTGTGGCTTGGGTTGGCGAGGTCACTTTCTCCTAGTTGGAGAAGGACTGGGTTGTGGTCGGAATCGAGCTCTTGCATCGTTGTGAGTGAGTGAAGAAACTTAAGATTTTTTAGGATGACCACGTCGAGGACGTCGTGGAAATGGTCAGGATGATAGCGGTCATCGGGGTTATCAATTTTGATGGAAGGATTATATCTGATGTGGGTGTAGTCTACTGGAGGGTCGACTACGAAGTTTAGCGCATCGGAGTGTCTTTTTAGGACTAGCCCTGCTTGGTTGGTCTTGCGACTGTTCCAGGCTGGGTGTTTGGCGTTTAGGTCGCCGGCGATGATGACCTGGTCGCCGTCGTTGCCTAGGATTTTTTCTACCGGGGATTTATAAACTGAGATAAGGTGCAGCCATCCGTTGTTGCCCGTTCGGACTACGATGGATGTTGCCTCTAGCGTCTCTAGATTTGGAGTAGGCTTCTCATGGTGCTCTATTGATGTTTTGACGTAGATTGCGGTGCCTCCCCACTGACCATTCAATCTGTCATTTCTATAGAGGGAGTAGCATGGGATGTTGTCCATGCAAGGACAATTCCTTTTTAAGTGGAGAAGGACCCACAATCAATTTAAGTGTACCCAATTGGGTTTAAAATAATAGCAGCAAATAGGAATAGAGCAAGAATTAAAAACAGGTTTGCATAAAACTTTAAACATTCTAAGTGTTCGCGTGATTTATGTTGCAATTTATTACGGATCGGAACAAATGGTGCGTTAACTGGCAATAACTGTAAAATTAAATATTAATTGTAATTCAATTGTTTGCTTAACACAAAATAAAATTTCGAATTCATTCAAAACTAGTAGGATTTCTTAAAAATAAAAGATTGCAATTTCACAGTCATTCGACGATAAGGCGGAAGGCTGAGGTTCGATTTTAGCTGTGCAATTATTGCAAATAGAAATTATTATATTATTTGATTTCATCATCATCATCTTATTATATTTAAGTTTTTAATTTTATTAATTATTTATTATTAATAAACTTTTATTATTTTTATACTTTTATTATTAATAAAAGTTTAATTTGATTTGAAAATTTTTAAGATTTATAATTTTCTTGCAAATTGAGAAGCAGATCTTTTTGGAAGCTGGATAAATACACTTATACATTATTTCTGCACTTTTATGTGCAGAAATTTTGATAAATTTGGAAGTAATGTAAAGCTAATTTCGAAAGATAGTACTTTTTTGCTATAATTTTTTGATATTCGGTGTAGTTTTTTAAACAAATTTGTTAATTACTAAATTCAGTTGATATAATTAACATAACTTTGCTTAGAAAATTGCACCGATTGTCAGTTGTTGCTCAGAGACTTGCAATAAAATTGTTTTTTCTACATACAACCTAAAAAAATTTTTTTTAAGATATTAAAATATCTTCGAAACTAATAATAAATCGATATTCAAATTTTGAGGGTAAGTATCCCCAAATCATATTAAAATTTTAGAAAAAAATGTAAGTATTTATGAGAAAGAACACTTTCAATTTTTTGGAAAATTTCTAAAAATTTAAAAAAATTACATTTATATAATAATTTATTTATTTTTGTATTTATTTTGTAAAACTAAATAATTCAGTTATTATAATAATAATAATAATTAAATATATAAATCTTAACTTGTTAGAAAATAAATATATAATAATAATTTTAATTAAATTTAATTTAATATTAATTAAATAATTAATTATAAAAAATATAATTTAAAATTTTCACATTTTAACTTCCTGATGGTAGTTCTAGTTTTACTTATATTGATTTGTATTAATATTAAATTCAATTTTGTAAATTAATTTCTCTTACTTACATTATTCTGAGATGGTGGTTAAGGTTTTTATTTATAACATTACCTGTAATATTAAATTGAATTTTATAAATTAATATTTTTTTACTTACCTTTCCCGGTCTGGGATTCGAACGCCGTACCCTGTTTGGCTATGGGTGGTACACGTGTTTCGGTGTTTCTATTGCAAAAATTCAGAGGCAATATTAGGAAACAATCGGGCGCAGATAGAATGATAATTGATAATTAGATAATAAACTATAATGATGAATGATTAACTGTGCCAACTTGATGAATAAAAGTGCAACAAATTTAAGAAACCGAAATTTGACTGTTAAATTTTTATTCAACGTTAGTCCAAGCAAAGTATCTCAGCATTCTTATTAACACCTTAACAATCAATATAATCATTTTATTCCTTTAGAATTTATGGTTACCGCAAAACATAGTTAATATAAATATCAGGCCTGTGCGCAGGATTTCTTAATGGGGAGAGTTTACAAAAAAATTTATAAAATAAATACATGAATAATTATTACTAAATAGGATAAATAGTATTACATTTATATCCATTTTTCAAATATATAAAAAGTGTTTACGTTAATAGGTAAAAAAATATGGAAATGGGGGGGGGGGGGTATCCTGTTCCAAAATCCAAATTAATTATTTTGATTATTTATGTGTAAATTTTGTAAATATTTTATAACTTGTCTTAATTTCGTCAATTTGAATTTTACTCGTCTGCCCAATCAAATTTATCAATTAAGTTGGCATTGTGCGAACCTGGGCGAAAAACGAGGCAAGTGCGGACCTGACCATAGTTGGTTTTGTGGATTGTTATAAAAATTATTTCTATAATTTGTTTAACTGCGTGAGTAAAATTTTATGATATTGGATTTCATTGTCTCAAAGTTTGCACAAAGTTGGTTGATTGAATAGATTAATTGGATTGGTGTTTTGGAGGAGATGCGAATGAAATTAAATTGGATTGAATGGTAATAAATTATAATTGGAAAAATTAGAAAGATAATTAACTAGATATATATGAAACTGCCGAATTTGAAGGCATTGTAAGGTTTCATGGGCGTCCATTCGGGGGGGGGGGGCAAAGGGGGCAGTTGCCCCTTCCTGGCTCTCACCTCAAATTTTTTTTAAACATTAAATATTATCTATGTCGACCTGAAATAGATTTTTTAAATTTTCTAAAACTTTTGGTTCTAAATAATTACAAAGTACAAATTTAAGAATTTGTTTTCCTTTTTATTTTGGTATTTTGGATTTTGCCTCTCCCTGAAAAAGATCCTATGGACGCCCATGTAAGGTTTGGATAGCGTTGTAATGTGTGGTCTGATTGTCGCGCTCATTTTACCAATTTAATTGGTAAATTTATCCGAAGTCAAGTTTTAATTTAATTTAGATTGTTTCAAATTTATTTAAAAAACGAGTCTCATGCTCACAAAAAATGGATTGCCGGTGATGAGACGAATTTATTGGAATTTGGAAAGTTTTATAAATTTTGAAAAAATCATCACCCAGGACGTCTCTGGCGCTGTAGTGTTACAATAAAATAGTAATAAAATTCTAGTGATTGCCTATTATTTTCACCTTAAGAGCTGTAAACTTTAAAGTATGCAATTACAGAAACATACTAATTAAAATTATCAATAATTATCTGTAATTAAAATAATAATAAAAATTATTATAATCAAGCCACAAACAAGTCGTGTTGTTGTTGTTGAAATATTATCATTTAAAATAAATATTTATTATGCAGTTAGTAAAAAATAATAATAGTCAGATTATCCAGACATGCAACTTTTAACGAAATTATTAGATACTCTCTTGCAACTGCAAACATTCATATCATCATAGAACAATGGGGATTTCACGAGATGAGCTTTAGTATGGAACTCGATGAGCGTTGATACTCTGGCTCCAAGTTACTTGGAGCTGAGTTGACGTTAACTTACTAATTTAAACCAAGTAAAAAAGTAAAATATTTTTTGAAAACATGACATTATCCCCCTAGCATATTTTTTAATTTACCAGAACGAGTTTTTCTTTTTACTCTTTAAGTTAACTACTTAAAATTTTTGAATTTTTCACATTATTTATTTTTAGTGTTTTTAATCGAAGAAGGACAAGAACATTTTGCAGAATGGTTGAATCAATCCACGAATTCAATTCCTCTAGAAAATTTATCACTCGAACCTCATGCGGTTGTGGTCAACCACGACGAAAACGACCGTTCTCTAAGTAAGTTAAACTGATTTTTTTTACTATTAATAATTTTACTCAATAACTTTTGTAGTTTGTGAAAGCTTCAATCAAGGTGCCACAATGGTGATAGACGCCACATGGACTGGAAACCAAGAAGCTAAAAAAACTTCTACAAATTTTAACATTCCGTATATCCGCATCGATCTCAGCATTAGCCCACTTTTGAACTTGTTGGACAAATTCCTTAGCTTGAGAAACAACACGGACGTGGTTGTAATTTTCGAAAATGCACAACGTAAGATTTTCAAACCTTTTGGTTCCTAAGCTAGTCAATTACAAATTTCAGTTATTGATGAAGCATTGTACTATTGGATCGATTCGACAAGATTGAGGATGCTAGTATCAGATAAATTGGATAAAATTTCGACTGAAAGATTAAAGAAACTGCGACCAATGCCAAATAGTTATGCAATTGTGGCGACTACAACCAATATGAAAAACATGATGAAATTGGTAAAAACACTCAAATGTATCTGATACACACTCGTATCTCTGGTATAAATTACCAATTTTTAGGCAATTAAAGAGAGGTTGGTACCGATTCCAGAACGATGGAACTTGGTGTTTCTGGATTTCCTCTACAAAAGGTTTCCGGAAAATTATACTATGGAAGCGTTAAATTTCATAAGAATCGACTCCAGTTTTTGTTGCCAGTTATTGGACAAATCTGACGAGTGTGATTGTCCGGCAGATTTTGATTTTAAACCTAAATTTTTGGAAGTATTTCTTCGTGAATTTCTTCGAGTTTTCCGGGGGTTAGATAATAATGAAGGAATAAATAGTCGAGTTTCTTGTCAAAATAATGCAACCAATGATTCGAGCCGGTTTGAAACAAATCAGAAATTTTTGAGTGCTCTAAGAAATTCCTCGCAGTTGTTTAGCGAAATAAAGGATTCGTATCGGTTAAATATTAATGGTGTAGTGGAGATGGTGATCGAATCAGAGCTTCGGGTGGCTGCTAGATTGGATGAAAATGGAAAGCTGAACGTGGTTCCAGGTGTCAGTCTGCTGCCGGTGAAACCATTTTATCGAATTGGAATTACTTATGTGAGTGTTGAGCAAATAACATTTTGCCTTATTTGAAAGTGTGGTTTTAGGCGTTGCCGTGGACGTTTCGGGAAAAAAATCCCGATACCGGTGAATATTATTGGACCGGTTACTGCATCGATTTTATCAAAAAATTATCAACCGAGTTGAATTTTGACTATGAATTGGTGGTTCCTGCAAGAGGTACTTTTGGGGAAAAAGATCAAAATGGAGAATGGGATGGAATAGTTGGAGATATAGCAAGAGGAGTAAGGTCATTCAGAGGATATGTTTTGCAACATTTCTGAGTGTATAATTTTTAATTAGGAGACGGATATCGCAATTGCTGCCGTTGTAATGAGAGCTGATCGAGAGGAAGTGGTTGATTACGTAGCACCATACTACGAACAATCTGGAATTTCTATTGGTAAAATTTCTCCTTAGTCCATAATTTGGTTTGAACCTTTCAATTTTAGTGATGAGAAAGCCTATCAGGAAGACGTCACTTTTTCGCTTCATGACAGTTTTAAAACTGGAAGTGTGGTTGAGCATTGTGGCCGCTTTGATTATTACAGCATTTATGATGTGGTTTTTGGATAAATATTCTCCATACAGCGCTCAAAATAACAAAGACGCGTATCCGTATGAATGTCGGTAAGATGCAACATTTTTAGAATATACTCTCATGTGTTGCCTTACTTTAATATCTTTTAGATTATTTTCGTTGAGAGAATGTTTTTGGTTTGCATTAACATCGTTCACACCCCAAGGTGGAGGAGAAGCTCCAAAGTCATTATCTGCTCGAGCTTTGGTAACCGCGTATTGGCTTTTCGTTGTATTAATGCTGGCCACCTTCACAGCCAATTTGGCAGCCTTTTTAACAGTGGAAAGAATGCAGGTAATTTTTTCCTTCTGAACAGAAACCGCTTCTGCAATAGATATTTATTCCTTTGATTTTTTTTAGACTCCTGTGCAATCGCTAGACCAACTGGCTCGACAATCGAGGATTAATTATACCGTAGTGGAAGGTTCTGACACTCATCAATATTTCATCAACATGAAATATGCTGAAGACACCTTGTACAGGTGATTCTTCATCGCATGCATCTTTTAAATCATTCCTGTTATCTTAATTTTAGGATGTGGAAAGAACTTACTCTTAACGCTTCAACAGACGACGTTCGTTACAGGGTTTGGGATTACCCAATTCGTGAGCAATATGGCCATATATTGATCGCCATTAATGAATCCATACCAGTAAACGACTCAACGGAAGGTTTTCAAATAGTAAACGAACGAATCGATGGAGATTTTGCCTTCATCCATGACTCATCTGAAGTTAAGTACGAAATAAGCAGGAATTGCAATTTTACAGAAATTGGCGAAGTATTTGCTGAAAAACCGTACGCTGTAGTGGTGCAACAAGGCAGTCACCTGTCGGATATTATCGGAATTAAGTGAGTTTTTTCAGAAGGTACTACTCGCAGCTCACTATTCGTCCAATCAGCTTAAATTATGTTGTCCACGTAAATTTCATGGCCATTTTAGTCCAGCCTAGTCTTTATGGCTTTCAAAGTATCGGATCTTAGACCCACATCTCTTTCATTGGGAAGGTCAATGCAGGATTTACGTATAAGCTAAACAAGCTATAGTTGAGGGCGCCCACTTTCTTGGGGGCCCTAAAAAAATTATCCAGGTGCCAATAATCATATTTGGCACTGACATAAATAATATTTGGATTTCTAAAAGGCCCCATATCTCAAATAGCTTAGGGCCTTATCAAGTCTAAATCCGACCCTTGGGGGAGGTTATTTATGAATCTCTACGTTTATGTTTTGCTAATCGGGTTAGGTCGGTTTCCATTCTTTATTTGAGGAACAACAATTAATTATACAAAATAAAATTAAATGAAATAAACACAAAAAAACTAAAATAAAACTAAAATTACAAAAATTATGTTTTTTGGCCATATCGTTTTGATTATCGTCTTCTTCTTGGGTCTCCCAATGGGATGGATTTGTTTGAATGGAAAGTGTGCAATGTTCGGGAATTAATGAGTTTGGGGCCGCAGGATCAGCTTAGACCTATTATACCGCACAGATTCTACGAGATGGTAATTCCCAACTTCGAAGATTAGTGGGATTGTTGGGGGTTTCCAAGTTGTAGAATTTTTCCCCCGAATGTGGTTGTGGGTCGGTTTTGCCAAAGACATTTTGCTGTTTTGGGCAAAACATTTTTAGAGAAGTGGTCGGCAGTCGTTCGGATTTAAGCAGTGGTGACTCCTGCCTTTTTCATTTCAGGAGGATAATCATAAAATATAGTGTAAATTTGTAATCCATCCCACTGGCGGCTTTCCATATGTGGTAGATGTGGTAATTGCATACCTGTTTAAATATTTAATATTTTATCATTTTTACTAATGCTAACGTTACAGGTAATAATCAGCCCTAACTAAAATTTTTAAGAGTGAAAGCTACCAATGTCTCACAAGGCAAATTTTTGTGCACTAGATTTTCTTTTACGAAATTTTTAAAAGATTGCTTCGAATTTGCTTCTGGATGGCCTTAAGGTTTTCTTTCGAAAAAGTTGAAAAAGACTTACCCAAGACTTTTTTAAATTTTCTAAAATTCTCTCGGATTTCCTAAGATCTTCTTGGATTTCCAAAGATTTCATGGAATTTTCTATTTCGTTGGATTTTTGCAAAATTTCTTATGTTTTTCCCTTCCCTTCTCGGTTTCAAGTGAAGGGAAACCTGAGTAAATTTCACCAGAGATAAAAAAAATGCGGTGTACAAAAATTTATGTTGTCATTCAAGTGAAAGGTTCCTACTACTTAATAACGTTGATCATAGATCATGAACAAAAATTGGTGGCTTTAGAAACCGGGGGGTCTGGGGGGTATGGAATACCCCCCAGTGCACCTGAATCCCTTGATGCATACTCACCTATGGTTTAATCATTTGCATGTAGGTCCTAGGATTCTACCTTTGAGATAGCCTCGCGTTACTTCTTGGATAAGTGTATGTTTGGATAGTTCTCACTAGAGCTCGGGTTTATATGCACGAAAGTACTTGAAAATATGTGTACCGAATATGCACTAAAATTGAAAAACAGATAAAATATGCATTGATATGCAAACTAAAAAATATCTAATTTTTAATTTTTTAATCATAAGTAGAGCTCGGATTTATATGCACCAAAGTTGTTGAAAATATGCACATTTATATGCACCGAATTTTCTTAAAATATGTACTAAAATTGAAAAAATAGATAAAATATGCATTAATGTGCAAACTAAAAAATATCTAATCTGCGAATTTTTCAATTTTTTTTCAAATTTTCAATAACCTATATTTATAAAATTTAATAATTTGAATAATAACTCTAGACGAATTATAAAAAATGTGCAAAATTTTGCATATTTTCTACATTTGGTGCATATTTGAGTAAATAATGCATATTTGGGCCACTTTTGGTGATTTTTGATGAATTTTAATAGAAAAAATAAAAAATTATTATTAAATTTTGTTAATGTAAGCAATTGTTTTCTTTAATACTTAAAATTATTTTAAGCAATTTAATTTTTTATTTAAAAAATTATTTTTTTTTATTTATTAAATTATAAAAATTAAATAAAATAATTGCTTAAATTGGCAAATTTAATAATAATTTGTAATTTTCTCTATTAAAATTCTTCAAAAAACACCAATATGCACAATATGCCCCCCAAATATGCACAAATATGCATATTTGCTCAAATATGCACCAAATGTTGAAAATATGCAAAATATGCATTTTGACAAACAGTTTTTCGGATTCGTGTTTACCTAATTTGTCCAGATATCATAACGAATCTGTTGGCATATCAATATTAAATAACATGCAATATCATAAAATCTGATCTCTAGTTCTCCCAATTGAAATATTTCGTTTTTACTTTTTTGAAAACTTCAATAGTTTAAAAAATTATAGTACAGAATTTCAGGAAAGGCTAAGCCTCCTTGCCTCCTCTGACGAGCGCCCGCTGGATTTATGGGAATAATTTCTGTTTGTAGGAATTAGGACCCAGATAGTAATTTAAGGTTGTTAAAGCTTGTAACACTCTTGTCGCTGACATACAAAAAGTTAGTCGTGAGCATGCTGGTTAACACTAGACAAGCTAGTCTGAAACGTTTTGCCATCTTGTTGGACAATTAAAGTGATTTATCAAGCTTTTTGCAGGGTTTACTACGGAAGGCTTGCCATGGCAAGGCAACAACAAGCAAAAGGGCGCAATTTTTTATTGTGTTTTTTTATTTTTCGCTTTACGTGAGAAAGTTGTAGCCAGAAACATTGAGTAAACCTTATGACAAGGGTTTTATGCAAAGCTTGTCGTCAAAGCCTTACGGTAAGCTTGTCATGGCAAGCTTTATATAGTTTTCTGGGATGGGCAAGGTTTTGTGCCCTTCAGAAGTAAGTTGCCGTGTTTTTAGAGGGGTTAATCTCTATTCGCCATGTTTGGAACCACTTCTCAAAGTTTTCTAGGGCTAATTGGAGACGGTCTATTATGGGCTGAGGGATAAATAACTGGTGTCCTCGACATAGAATCCCCACTTTTTTTACCTTTGCGGAATGGAAAAGTTGAATATGCAATATGAAAAGGCAGAGGCAAGGATGGATTTTTGCAGGAGGTCATAAACAATGAGGTACACAGGGGCTTCGGAACATTTTCGAAAATCAGGAAAAAAGTCCCGGTTGCTTGATTTTTGTTTTAATTTTCTGTGGGTCTGATAATTTAAAAGCTAGTACCCAGCAAACCAAGTCACGTTATTATCACGTCATATTCTTATCATTTTTGTCACGTAGTACTTACGTGACGCTGGCGCTCGTTAACGAAATTCTCCTTTCCTTTTTCGCAAATTTGTCGATTATGCTTTATGTATTAATAGAAATATCAATTATTTTTACCGTAATCAATTTATTATTGTCAATTTATTATAATCAATTTATTATTATTATTAATTTGATATTGTCAAAGCTGGGGACTTTTTTCTTATTAAGTTTTCTCTTAGGTACCTAAGTATTATTAGTACCTAAGTATTAAAATAATACCGAGAAAATCTCTCGATAAGAAGTGGGCGTGTTTCCAAGATTCAAAATTAAAAATTCACCCAAAATCCATTACTTTTATTGGAAGGATAGTGGGCTGCAAGTATATTCACTTCTATAATGCTCTTTTTATGTTTAAATTTCTTAGAATTTTAGACTTACAAAAGGATCGTTACTTCGAAGCACTTCGAGCAAAATACTGGAACTATTCCGTAAGAGGAGAATGTCCAAATGAAGAAGAAGAGGAAGGCATAACTCTTGAAAGTTTGGGTATATTATTAGAAATTTGTATACTGAATAACGTAATGAACTCTTTCCATTTTTAGGCGGTGTTTTCATTGCCACTTTGTTTGGTTTGGTCATGGCCATGGTGACGTTAGGCTTTGAAGTGTTATACTACAAACGAAAAAGTAAAACAAAAAAGGAGAGCAAGAAAGAGAAACAAATTTTAAATCAAGGAAAACAAATACAAGTTTTTCCAAATACAATTACCATCGGGACTAAATTTGCACCCATGATTCGTCCTAATTTGACACCCCGATTGAATCATCGTAAATTTACACAATAACTTTTTAAAACCAGCAGGTTGCTGGCTGAAATATCCTGAGATCTGCAGATTTCTTCCACCATAACTTAGTATTCGGTTCTAGAAAGCACTGATTCTTATGTTTCATTAAACTTTAATGAAATGCAAAAGTAGCAAAAATAGAAACAACTGAAATGTTTTTTTTCCTTAATAAAATTACTTGGCCAAGATTTTTCGAGAACTTATTCTTTGTAACATCCACTAAATAAATCCTGAGCTGATACAGATTAAAATCAAGTTGGATTCATACAATTTATTGTATCGTTCGTTTAACTTCTACAGTTTATTATATAAAAATAATAATAACATTACAAAACTTGATGAGAAAACACTGATTGTTTCCTCAATATTCACAGAGTGAAACACAATTTTAAATATGATTATTCTTTTATTTTAGTGGTAAATATCCTAATTCTTTAATTTCGTCGTGGTGTGACTTTCCATTCTTCTTTCCCCATTTGGCGTATTCCGTCTTGTATTTGTTATCACCGGATGCGGATTGGTGTCCTTTGTGGAACGAAGTCTTGTTTTCTTTTAAACTCTTGCCATCGCGTCCGTGTTTTTCAGCGTGCTTCTTTAACTGAAATAGGATTTTATAAAAATACAAATATTCAAGTGAAATTGCTATTATTAGCAAGAAGTATTTAGATTAAAATAATAAACTAGAATATTAAAAATAAACAACAGGCCAATTACTGGCCTATTTCGAATGTATCTCGAGCTGTTTTGAAGTTATAAGCAAAAACTTATCAAATCAATCAAAATTCAAAATTTTGAAAAAATCTTACAGCATTTTTGGCGTGCTTGTCAGCTACGTGGTGATGTGCATCGTATTTTTCGTTTTTGTTTCCGTAAGCTTTGTATTCTCCACTTTTTTGTCCGTTGCTGTAAAACGTGTCGTGTTTTTTGTGCTCATTCTTGTGGTACTGCTCCCTGAATCCCTACATAATTTAAAAAAAAAATTTGCATTAGGATTAGCGGCAAAAAAAATATACGCAATTGCATAGTTAATGTAAGTAATTATAATTTTCTCCGCAGTAATTAATAATTTTAATGATCATTTGATTGATTACAAGGTTCTTAGTCCGAGTAAATAAGTAGTATTTAATCGAACTGAATTTTTTCTCCTCTTTTGGAAAAAAGAAAAATTATATAAAAATAGTATTACCTTACTGTAATTATTTTTCCTTTGCCTTACTGCGGCTTTTACTTTTGCTCCTATTGCTGAATGATTTTGTACGTGCTTGTGGCTTTGATGGGCATCACTCGAGTGAGATTTGGATTTTTTGCCACCCTTCTCTTCGTCTACAATTTTGTGATTTTTGATCACTTTTTCTCCTTTTTTTGCATGCTCGTGATCGTGAGCAGACGATTTCTCTAATGTGCTTGCGTGTTTATGCACGTCGTGTTTGGAATCTGCAAAATTACAGACGGAATTAATACAAAAGACTAATTTTGAGTTATTATGCGAAACGAAGCAATTGAGGTGCAAAATTATTTTTTAATTTATTTTCTCAAGAGAAATCTAGACCCATAAAAATACCAGACCAGCTAATTTTTAAACCATAATAAGACGTTTCTTTGGTATTTTTAAGTTCAAAATTTTCGTTTGTAATTAATCAATTTAATCATAAGGGGTAGATTTCGCTCAACGAAAGTCATAAAAGCGGCTAACTTATGCTTGTACTTAAGTAGATAAACTATAAGACTCTTTGACCACTTTTGTGTAAAACTTTCTAAGTTCCGATTTGATTAATATATTATTATATTTAGCACAAATTTTGATTTGAAATTTTATTCAAGGCTCGAATGTTTAATTAAGCCACGATAATTTTGTTATCACTTTATGTTAATTTTGTCACCCCTTTTTCTTTCATATCAAATTCATAGATAATAATTAATATTAATGATAATGAAAAAAGTAATGTTTAAGTTTTATTGCAGTAGGTACACAATATGTATGATAAAAAAATTGTAACAGATGCAAGTTATGATACTCATGCACGTCATACTTTTAATCAGTCTATATTATATTTATTAATTAATATAATATATAATAAAAAATATTTTCGTCCATATTTTAAATTCAATTTTTTTATTTTATTTTTGGGATTCTGGACATTTTTTAATAAAACTCTGTGTATTCGCCTTAACTTTTTTGTGGACATCGTCAGGACTAGAAATTGTTTTATTTCATAAAGAATATTAAAAGTACCACATTGAAATTACGTAAAATTTTTAAAAAACTTTTTCAGAAAAATGAATTTGAGAACATCTGAGCTAAGTGATTTTCAGGGCCTATTTTACCATTAGGTGCATTAGGCACGTGCCTAGGACCCAATGGCCAGAAGGGCCCGATAAAATCGTAAAATAAAAATCAGATATTGATAAAATAACCCAAAAATTGGGCCTTTGATGCTATTAGTTACACTTGAATTTGCTAGAGCCTGGGTGCTAACTCAGTTAAAAATAGGCCCTGATTGCAAGGTTTCCTAAAAAAATTAAATAATTACTAGATTCACTGAAAGAGGGGGGAGGTAACATACCCCAAAAACAAGTTCTGAAAATGAGAAACGTTTTTGGCTAATACAATTTTAATGGAGTTTTGTAATCATAAAACTTTCGGCTTTGAAACCGGGGGGTCTGGGGGGCATGGAATGCCCTCCAGTGCATCAAATTACGAGTACACTCGTAAAGGTAAAGAGTAACATCTTTTTTTAATAATTTTAATCCAAAAATATGCGAACAAACTTTCCGTTTCTGAAACCTGGAAGCATACTTACTGGCGGTATGCCGTCCAGTACGTCAGTAATTGAGTTGAAATGATATTCTATTATCAATTTATTGAGTCAATATATAACTGATGTACTGGAGGGCATTCCATGCCCCTCAGACCCCCCGGTTTCAGTAACAAAAAGTTTATGGCCATAATTTTTTAGTAATTTGATTAAATTAACTGTCTTGACTAACCAGGACAAAGCTTCCAAAACCAGTACTGTCCTGGTAAAACCAGTCCGAATGGTCACTTTACCTTTAGTACACCAATAATTTGTTTACCCGAAGAATACAGCACTAATTGTGATTTATTTTACAAAAATACAAAAATGTTCAATTTTGTGCTGAAGAAACGAAGGATTCTGAATTGAAACTATAAATGTATTTTGTTCTGATAGAGGGAAATGGTATCTTATCTAATAAAACCAATCACGGAAGATGAATACAAACTTTAGTATGTAAGACTAGAGAGACCTGAAACGCTCTGGGAGATACATGTACTGGTACATAAGGGGGGGGGAGCAAAATATATTTCATATATAAGAGCGGGGGGGGACTGTTTAGGGCAATCAGATGTACAAGGGTAAGGAAATCTGGGAAAATCTTGGAAAAACCTCGTAGAAGAAAATTTAGTATACAAAAATCTGCTTTGTGACTCACCCCTCGGATCAGAAGTTTTCAATCATTGTGAACCTAGCCGCGACCCACCAAAAATCGACTAAATTTGGGAAACCCCGTCGTAAATTATTGGTACACTGAAGCATGGAAGCATACTCTTATCTAATGGCAGGGCCTTTTTTTCTATCTGTTTTTGCGATTTTAAATATGTTGCCTCCGCTGATCAGGGGTTTCGCCCCCTTGCATGGCCTATTTAGCCTAATAAAGCAAGTTGTATGTGAGATATCTACGAATATTTTTTTTTATTCGAAAGGCCTATTAATGACATTATGTAAAAAAAATAACGTCGTTCAAATGGGCGCGCACCCGAGAGGTCCAATTTTCGATTACTTTTGTGCACAAATCAGGCTGAATTTGGGCGATGGCACGGTTTGCGGCTTATTGGTATTGACCTGGGACTTAATAAAACCCCACAAGAAAAAGTCAAACGGGGTCAAATCGCACGATCTCGGTGGCCAATTCACGTCGCCTCTGCGTGAGATAACCTTGTCACTAAACCGCTGCTGCAGAAGTTCTATTATGGCATTAGCTGTGTGGCACGTAGCACCGTCCTGTTAGAACCACATGTCGTGCACATCCATATCTTTCAATTTAACCCAAAAGAAATCGGTTAACATCGATCGGTAGCGCTCTCCGTTGATAGTGATGGCAACGCCATCGTCGTTTTCAAAGAAGTACGGACCGATTAGCAATCTATTATGATAGAATGGAGGAGTTTCCTACTTTTTTTTTATTTTTTATTTGAAAGTAGAGATCAAACGGAGCCATCAGTTTTTTTTCAGATTTTTTTGAGTGCGTGAAGTATCAGAAAAAAATTAAAGAAAGTTGAAATTGTTAGTGGTTAGTTCTTCTTTGAGTGGGAATGGATAAACCTATAGGATTTTAGACAACTATACTATGTTGCCGTACTTTCTTCTATTAAAATGTTAAATTGTAGATGCCTACCTGATGATGACAAGTAATGGCAGCCGTGTATTTCGTGGTTACTTTTTTATTTTATATGAGTGATTATGGATTACTTAGATTCACAATTTTTATTTGATGAAAACAAATACTTTAGTTTTATAAAGATCTCCACAACTTAAAAAAGCTTTGCATCCACAGTTTAAGATATTTTAAATGCCACACATAAACGGCTTTTCGCCTTCTGGCGATTTTCATCAAATTAACCCAGTTTGTAGAGTTTTTCAAAAATGGAACAAATTTTGTTAGTGAATTGGTTTAACATGCATTCTTAATGTAATATTTGAAGTTCGTTACATTTGGTTATTCTGTTGGGTTATAATTTGTTGATCGGTTGTGCTTCGGTAAGATTCACATGTCGACAATGTTTCATTATTTACAAACAAGATAATTCTTTGTATATTTTACATAAATATATTATATGAACCACTTAAAACATCAATAATACTTTTACAAGAGCTTTGCATCCACAGTTTAAGAGATTTTAAATGCCACACGTATATGGCTTTTCGCCAGAAGCTACCATACAGCTTATAGAGTTCTTAAAAAGAGTGCACCAATTTTGTACCAATTTTTATCTATTCAATTTTGAACAATGATGTTAATAAAAGACTATATTTATTGATCAACATTTCGAATAGATACAGAACAGCGACGGCTCGTCAGAAGACACAAGAGAGGCTTAGCCTCTCCTGAAATTCTGAACTATTAATTAAACTATTAAAATTTTTGAAAAAGTGAAAACGTAAATTTTCATTGTGAGAAAATGCTTATCCACAGCACTTATCCGAAAAGTAACACGGGGCTACCGCTAAAGCAGAATCTCAGCCTAACATTTACATATTATACATAAATAATGTAGTTATCACATGAATCGCAATTTTTACTGTACTACTGATGATTTCACGATAACTCCGATTACACAAATTAAACCGTAGGTGAGTATGCATCAAGAAATTACTAGGCACTGGGGGGTATTCCATACCCCCCAGACCCCCCGGTTTGAAGCGCAAACAATTGTTTGTTGGTGATCTTGAGCATGACTAACATACACATAATTTTCGTTACCTCTTGTGAAATTTTCTCCAGATTTCCCGTTACTTGAAACCCAGAACGATAATATGTAGAAAAACGTAGGAAATCCGAGAGTAAACCATATGAAATATTCAGGAAATATAATAAAATCTTATGAAATACGAAAAAATGTTAGAAAATGTGAGGAACTCTCAGGGCCGCGTTAAGGCATGTGAGGACCCTAGGCATATTTTTTTACCGCCCCTTATAATATAAAATTGAAATTATTGTTACAGCATATATTTATTAGCAAAAAAATGTTAACTCTGAGAGTTAAGAACTTACTTGAATTTTTATGTATGTTACATTTTTTATTAGAACTAATTAGAATTTTTGCCGCCCCTAAAAGACTGCCGCCCTAGGCAGCTGCCTTGCTTGCCTAATGGATAAATCGGCCCTGGGAAATCTTGGAAAATAAAGAAATCTTAGGAAAACTATAATAAGCAACAATTTTTGGTGCTTTTTAAACCTTTTCGAAAGAAAATTTTTCTCGTTCGTTTCTAAGTTTTTTTGCAAATAAACTGATATGATCTGATTTGGAATGAATTATATTTGATTGATTTCATTTTAAAATTATTCAAACGATTTCAAACATAATTGGGTTATTTTGAATAAGATTGAGTTTTTGAATTATCAATAATTGTAATTGGAGATTTGGAAGATAAATAAAAATTGGATGATTTGAAAATTAATATATATTATAATTCGTTTGAATAGCGACTTTATAGCATTTAGAATTACAAATTAAAGGTAAAATAAAATAAAATTGATACGGCGACATATAGGTAATTTTTCTTTTCAGTTGAATTTCATTTACATTGTTTGAAATTATTCAAACTAAAATTTGGATTTGAATTTAAGAAGAAAACGATTTTATTTTTAGAAATTAATTTTTGAATTTATATAAAATATGTTACCGTGTAATTCCCCGGTAATTTAAGAGTTTAATTTATTATTTTAAATTATCGCCCAAATTACTAATGTAAGGAATAAATACATTTAGCTCTCACAGCTTCAGCTGTATTAGCTGTTGTGTATGAAAATTAAATAAAAACAAAAATGGCCGATCCGACCAGGTTCAAAAAATTACCGCTAACTTCACGTGCATTGAAACACCATTTACTAAAGAAGACAATTTATACAGTTGTCGTAAAAGTTCTAATTTGCTTGAATGTTTTTCCAAGTAATTACGAAAATAATAAAACAGTGTTTTATGAGCCTGGATGTTTCAAAACATCAATCACCTTCTAGGATGTTGTAAAGTTTATAGTCGGACATTTTTATCAAAATATGATTAAAAACAGAAACACAAGCAAGAAAGTTTTACGATTACGCCTGTAATGTTTTCATTGTTTATTGCGGTTGTAAATAATTTAAATCTTTGAAACTCATTAAATTTCGCCCACCACCTAATGCTGATACCATAATTCAATATTAACTACATAATACGATTATTATTGAGAATTTATTTCATTTCCTAAAGTCCTTACCGAAGGATGCCCAGGTAATTGAACTTCCACTATCTGTATCAATGTACTCATAAATTTAACCAGAGGCGTAGTCGGCACAATAATAACGTATTTTTAATTATGTGCTTCCCCGAGATGTTGCAATAAAAAAACTTGAAGATTTGAACAAATCGAACAGAAGAAGCAATTCGATTTACATTGACCTCTCAAAGTGCAAAATATCTTTAGTGGACTCCCAATAATTCCTGTTCTAGTCGACTTTCAGATGAGAACGATAAAAAAAATAATAGCGAATAATTATAGAGCATTTGAGTTCGTCCATAATGGTGTTACAAAAAACATAGTAATCATTAAATCGTCAGGGCTTGCTATATCATTAACGTGTCACGCTTTTTATTGCCAGTTTTAATAGTAATAAATGACCGTTAAGGTTTGGCTGAGGTTTACAATAAATACAAGGTGCTACCAAAAAACTGGCAAAATGTTTTTGATATTCATCGCCTGCAACGTTAATTGCCCATACTTTTACCTTTTTTTGCATCGCTGTGACCATCTTTTGCAGAAGTTACGTGCTTAACTACATGGTGCTGGCTCGCTGGAGGAGAATGAACGGTTTTCGCGGTGTTAACGTTTACGATCGTTAAAAGGACTACCGCTAGCTGCAAAAAAAGAAAACAATTAATTTTCTCAAAAAAAATAATATTCTTTTTGGGTGACAAAAATAAAATTGATTAAGACGACAAAATAAAAAGTGAAATTTTTATTTGAGCTGTGAAATTACGATTGCATTTTACAATTACTTCCTTATCAGAATTTCTTTATCCTAAAAAGTAAATAATGCAAATCAAATTTACAAATTGAACTGTTATTTGGTGTTACGTAAACTCATTGCAGAAAACAATTAAAAATTTAATTATTAATAATGTAAATAAATTTTACACAATAGAAAATTCGTTTGTACAAGAATTCGTCGATTGTTCTCGAAAAGTTCAATAAACAGAGCGTGTAAGTAAATTTGGTAACACGTTTATAAATTTCACTAAGAAATATTGCGATTATTTACATGTTTTTCCATGATTACACCGATTAATGTGTTATTATTTTATGCAATAGTTGATAGAAATATTAACGGCAGTAATTGAAATTATAATGTTAATTTAAAAAAAAACAATGCAATACTAACACTGGTGGTTACGTATTGACAATTTAAAAGTGTTTTTTATGTATAAATATTAATATTTATTAAAAAACTGCAACTGGGCGTATTCTCCATCCGCTGCGTCGCGTCGCGTCACGTCACGTCACGTTGCTTGCTCGGAGACACGCCTAATTGCATGAAAGTAACATGTGATTATTACACGATTACCCTGAGGATATGGAATACATCGGTAACATTCTTTTTTAATACCTTTTGTCTGTATTCATAAATTAAACAAAAACATTTGTTTCACAAAAAGTTATACTTAAGAGAGCTTCAAAACGACAGTTATATCAAATTAAATGTAGGTATTCGTAGGACGGCAATTTATCCTTTTACATTCTACAGTGAGTGTAGAAAGTATTCGTCACCTCCTATATTACCAATGTAAATTGAACATTTTGAAACCGTTTTTTGACATATAAAAATCGCTTTTACAGCAAAACTTTTTAGACATTTTTTGTTAAAACTTTCATTGTCTTCAATTTTATATCTTTACATTTTTCTATTTTGTCGCCCCGTTTTTGACTGGCAACGACTTAAACAAGACTCTGAAAAATACAAAAAATATTATCATCTTTATCTCAGAAACGGTGTGACAAAATAGAAAAATGTATATAAACAAAAATGTAGGGAATAAAATTTTCCATAAAAACTACTTATACATTTTTCCATTTTGTTGCACCAATTTTGAGATACAGGAGACGATATTTTTTGTAATTTTCAGAGTCTTGTTTAAGTCGCTGCCAGTCAAAAACGGGGCGACAAAATAGAAAAACGTATAGATACAAAATTAAAGATAATGAAATTTTTAATAAAAGATGTCTAAAAAGTTTTGCTGTAAAAGTGATTTTTATATGTCAAAAAACGGTTTCAAAATGAGCAATTTACATTGGTAATATAGGAGGTGACGAATACTTTCTACACTCACTGTATATGTAATATTGTTTTTGTACCTCTTTCCCTTTTACAGTTTGTTATTGATGCAAATATCTGAAGGATTTATAAGCACAATAATAAGTAAATAAACTCAGAAAGTCTTCAAATTTAAAATTTTTTAATGAAAGTTAGAACAACAGTTAAGTAGTAGGGGATCCACACAAGTTGGAAGCTGGAGATTGGTGAGCTTAAACGGCAAAGATTGGAGAAAAACAGTCAATTCTGCCAAAACAATAGAAGAAGATAGTGAAAAAAAACAAGAAGTAAAAGAAACAAATAATTTTATAGTTACTGTCAGGAAACATAATAAATATATTATTGACCCACAACAAATCACCAATCATGGATCCATCTTAAAATGAAGTTGGGTTTGTTTAAATTTAATAAAACACCCTGTACACTTATGGGGCCCTGAAAAGGAAGCTTCGTTAACGGTGGTGCACGACAAATAATTTTCCCGGGTTCGAGTGCAGTTAGGCTCCTCCCACTGTGCTATGCATATGCGATTTTATATATAAAATTTTCGATTTTTAAATTACGTTTTCTCCAACAACATTTTTTTAATAGGTATACTTAAAAGATTGTCCTCCTTCCAATGGTAAATGTTAAACTCCTGTTAATTCCCCGACAGTTCCCAATTTTAGTTTATTTAGTAATAAGCCAGGTTTTCGTAGAATAAAATCAAGCCGACATGTATTTTTCCAAGTAAAATTTTTTCGAGAAAGTGCGTGAAATAATTGCTTTTTTTTGTAGCGCATCAGAATATTACTTTTAGCCAAAACGGACGGCCGAGGTAAAAGAGTCATTTTAATACGTCAAAAACATTGATTTCAGTTACGAAATACAAAAAAATTTTTTGTAACACCTGTGTAACATTTAAACATTGAAAATTAAAAAATTTAAAAAATGCTACCAATGCGCGATTTACATTAAGCGAAGCGCCGCCACGCGGGAAAATATCAAGTTAATCTAATACGTATAGTTGGTATAAAATATTCTATTTACATTCATTTGGTGTTCTATTTTGTGAATTGTTGTTTTGCCGCAGTTTTACCATAAATTAACTCAGAATCAAATTCAAGACAAAATCAAGTGTATACGTAATAGTGCCGCCTTGTTATAAATCGCCAATATTCATTTTTCAGGAATTAGGAGACGTCCATTAATTACGTGAGACGTTTAGGGGGGGGGGCCGAATCTCACCCAATCTTACGTGGGGGGAAAGGGGGGTCTCAATATTTTTTTCCGCGAGAAGTTCTAAAATTTCTTATTGGCTATAATGGGTTCAAGAGCAAATCTGTTGCCGAGCAATTGCGAGGAGGTGAAACCCCCGAGGGTTTCGCAACAACAGATAGAAAATCAAAAATTTGATAGAAAGTGAAGATTGAAAATCTGTTGTTGTAATTTGAAACTGCAAATTTTTATTAATAAAATAAAAAAAAAAAAAAAATATAACGGCTGCGAAATTAAAATTTTGTACTCCCTCCTTCGTTATCTTTTACTGTTGTCAATATTTATTTAAAAATTGTGTTAAAGCTACCTAATATTTCGGTAATTTTTGCATTTCTGCGACCGCTACTGTATAAGAAATATATTAATTTTTTAATGAAATAAACTTAAAATAAAAAATTTCAACTAGATTTGTGGTATTTAGTATGTATTTATTTTTTATAATTTTTGTAATGAAATATTCATTTATTTTCTGTTTTTAAATATTTTTAGTCTTAACCTGTAACGTGTAGTAAGGGGCCGTCCATTAATTACGTAAGGACGATTTTTGTAATTTTTGACCCCCTCCCCCCCTCACATAAGGGCAGGTAAGATTTTGGAAATCTCCCCCCCCCCCCCCACATCTTACGTAAGGATTATTAAACAAAAATAATCAAGGGCCCCCCTCTCCTCCGCTTATATTTATAAAATATGAATAACAATAATATTGATATTATACGAAAAATACAAAAATTTAAATCAAACTTTTTTTATATAAATAGAAGTTAATAAAGATTAATAAATTACATAAAAAAGTTAATACAAAAAATTGGTAATTCCTTAATATCCAGGTAAAAATAACTCATTTAATTTAAAAAAAGTATTTTACGTAACTTACGTAAGGAATATGTAAGATCCTCCCATCCCCCACGTAAGGGTCCGTAAGATTTCCGATACCTCCCCCCTCCCCCCAAACCGTTACGTAATTAATGGACAGCCCCTAATATCTTTTTTGATTTTTTAAATAATGATTTTCTACCTATTGTATTTCTTCACTTTACTGTTAAAATCATATAGTTCTGTTAAATATCATATTAATTTATTCAATTAATTTTGTAAATTTTGAAAACAAAAAAATTAAAATTAAATATAATAAAATTTTTACACACAATGGGTACTGCATAAAAATAATTAGTACTAATTAAAAAAATTAAGAAAAAACCTCAGATGGCTAATAAAATCAAAAAGATCATATTTTTTCAAAATTTAAACAGAAAATAAAATTTTCATTAATTTCCAATAATCTTAATAATATAAAACTCAAAGTTTGTATGTATGTATATCCGTCCCATCAAAATCTCCTCAACGGAAAGCACGATTGAATTGAAATTTTTGGTAAATTAACCATAATTATCAAAATTACAAAGAGATATGACTAATTGGTGATTTTATAATAATAAAATAAGAAATTAATTATAATAAATGAAAAGTGCAAAAAGGAGTTTCCAAGTCATTCAAATATTAGGTCATGGCGGCCGACAGGCCACCTGACCTACTATTATTTGTATAAAGTTCCGATCGCATAAGTTACTACTGTATTTTTTCAGTTCTAAGATTAAAGTGGACTATTGTTCTGAATACAACTATTAAAGCAGTGGGGAGTATGGAATACCCCCCAGACCCCCCAGTTTCGGAAACCGATAGCTTACAACTCCCTGACATTTCAATAAATCAGAAGATAAAAGAGTAAAAAAATCTTAATTTTAAAATTTTAAAAAAATTATTATAAATTTTAAAATTAATAATTCCCCGACCAAAAATTTAATTTCACTGATTTGGTACTACTGAAAATGATAAATTCCCTGACTTCTCCCTGACAAAATTAGGGAAATCTTAAATTTTCTGTTTTTGCTAGATTTTCCCGGTTTTCCAAACGTGTGGGCACCCTAAAAAATAAATTCTCTCTCCTAACTTGAAAAATCCAATCGACAAACAATTTCCAAACATAAATGGCGGTATTTATTTAAGCCAAAATTTATAAATTAATTTTCATTTATTTTCTTTGATATTCAAATCCAAATTTTAATTTTAATAATATAAATTTTCCAATATAAATGGGAAAACAAATTGAAAAGATTATTTGCCCATAGGCCACGGAAACTAATTACTCGAACCTTAAAATTTTAGTTTTGAATGTTACAAATTTAATTATCGAAATAAATTATAATTAATTTCTAAATTCAAATTTAAATCTTCAATATATTCTCCAAAACCTATCCAAACAAACAAAAATCAATTAGCCAAAACTTATTCAAAAATTTATCAACTTTGTTCAAAATTATGTTGGACAATTTTCAAACCAAAAAATCAAAATTTATTTCAAAATCTTGAAATTAATATTTCAATCAAAAAATAACGGATAAAATTTTGTTCTACCGCTTAGACGGCCAATTTGGCGACGATAACTTCTTTTCCACCATCAGTTGGCGTGATATAATATTATAATATAAAAAGATCGGTGCCATTACAATTGAGTCAACCTAGGTTTTTTTTTAAATAACTTGAAAAGGGTAAAAGTAGGTTTAAAATGTTTAAAATTAATAAAAAATATTTAAATTTTTACACTGAACATTTTTGGTTTTTTTTCATTTTTAATTTTTTTCACCATTTCCAGGTTATTAGATAGCAACTCTTGTGGCTCAGGAACCGAAATGATCTATTTCTTGACACTGCAACATACTAATCTCTGGAATATCTGTTACGGTCAATGTTGACAATTTGGCCATTAACGTCAATGGCCGGACAATAACGTCAATGCCCAGCTTAGTTGGGCACTAACGTCATTGACCGGCCAATGACGTCAATGACCATACATTTTGGGCAATGTTGACATTTAAAATTGTACATGTGGTTTTTGCATCATTGCCCGGGCAATGACGTTAATGTCCAATACAAGGTGGACAATGATGAAATTACTATTCTACAGATTCTATATTCTATCACTCTTTCAGTTTTGGCTGGCGCAACTACAGCAAATCACGGATCCATCACAAAATGAATTAAATAAATTTAATTAATTTTTCCTCCGGGTCGCTTTGGTTGCCGCAAACACATGGATCAATTTTAAAATGATTGTTTGTCTAAATTAAATAAAAATTTCTGTACACTTACAAGGCCTTGAAAAAGGCCGAGTTGCTGTCATTTACAAGGAAAAAATAATTGTCTCTCGTTGAAGTACATCTCCATTTTGCTGTTCCTTGTAGTAATTATTTTATAATATCGTCATTGTGCAATCCATTTTGGCCATTAACGTCATTGACCGGCCAAAGACGTAAATATTACAATCATATCAAAATATTTACATCATTGTCTACCGTTAACGGGCGTTGACGTCAATGGCCGGACAATGACGTCAATGCCCAATTTACGTCATTGACCGTAACATATCCTAATCTGTTGGAATTGAGTGCTGTTACCGGGATTGTCGTTCATAGGATTGATATCTAATGAAGAGTTCTGTTTGCTAAAGATTTTTCCTGGAATTTTCAAGTATATGGAATAAAGAAGCACAAGATTTATTACCACCACCATAAATCTTTGCGTCCGCTCCATTGATTAAAAACATCCCTCAAGCGGCTCCAATTCAAAAATTGCGGATTCACAAAGACGGGGTTTTTGAATAGCTAAACTTATTAAAGAAATTCTTGAAACATCTCTAACTCTAAAACTACTGATCTAGAAGGAATCGGATCTGTAATTAACGATATACGATTGAAAATAAATTTATAATATGTTGGTAGGAGTACTACGGATAAAAGTCAATTGTGGGCAATCCACCCACAAAAAGCAAGTGCTGTACCTACTTACGTGGAACACACACACCGTCAACAAAATGAGGAATTCAGCAATTTTTATGTGACAAATCAAAACTTTAAAATTGATTATTTTGCTATTCAAATTCAACAACAATTTTTATTGTATCTTGTGGGTCGGAATAAGATGCTTAATAATAATTATTATTTTTATTAGACGTAATTTCAAAATCTAGTAAACTGTGATATTCGGGTTATGCTTGACACTATTGATCTTTAGTCATAGGCTAAAGGGCAATAACTAGAAGATATATTGAATCCCACGCGTTATTTTGTTTAAGTATTTGTTTAGTATAATATGATAAAAAACTAATATTTCGTTAATCCATTTATGCGCACAAAGCCATGTACCCGCCCCCGTGAAGGTGATATTAATAATTGTATGGTATTTTATTAATTTAAACCATAAAATTTGGTTATAATGTTACTAGCTCACAGAAAATCTCGTTAATCCATTTTTATCTACCATGCGCGTCTTACTCATAAGTCAAAATAAAACAAAATATTAATTGTTTAAGTTAATTCCATATTATTTACTAAACTAACCATCGATGAACTATTTCCTGTTGTACCCGTTTATGTACAATTTCAAATTCAGTTCTCTGATTACTGACAAGGTTAATAATGTCAAGAATTTACACCTGACGGGTTACCAGGTAAAGGTGAATGCCTACTTAAAAATGAACCCAAAATAAAACATATTTTAAGTAGATTTGTGGTATGCAGTATGTATTTGTAAAATGTAACATTTAACAGAACTAAACAAAATGTTAAAATATTAGAATTTTAACAGTAAATAGTGATTCTTCATTTTACTGTTAAAATTCGGTTTGTTTAGTTTTGTTAAATGAATGCCTACTTGTTCAAACCTTTAAAATATGAACTATTTTGGAAATTTAAAAAATGTTCGGCTCTTAGATTTTACACAATTGCATCGAACAGAAGTAACAGTCAGTTACTTATCAGTCTGTTAACTTTAAAATGGTAAATATAAGGCTGTTAAAAATGCAAAAATTTTTATTATATGTGGGATCCGAAGAAGTGCGGTCACCCTTTTTCAAAATTACTTTGGAATCTCGTTAATCGGCTCACGTGCGTCAATATTATTTATAGTCGACAAAATTCATTTTGAATTTTAATGGTTTCCTCGCCTGAATTATTTTTTATTTTAATATTTTTTCGAATTTTATAGGAGCAACTTATTTAATTCCACATAATTTTACTCCACATTACACCCCACAATTTATTAGCTTTTGGCGAAAACGACTTAGTATAATAAATATTCTTTATAATTTAACTTGGAAAATTTCGAAAAACTGCCTATATCTGAAATTCGAGATTTCGTGACTCGAAATGTTGAAGAAAATCCTTCTTGTATTTCTTGATCTTCTATTTTCCTCATACAAATATTTAACCTAATTAATTAATTTAGTGTTACCTTTTCCGGTAAGTTATTGCGCAAAGTTTGCAAAACAAAACAAATATACCTAAACAAATGAAAGCGAGTAACCGTTAATTAAATAAATTATAAAAATTTTATTTTCGCATAATTTTAGTTTTAAATTAGAGAAAAATTGATCCAATTTAATTGTTTACGAACGAAATTGCATATTATCTGGTTGGATTAGAAAATTTCATAATTCAGATATTTACATCAGCGCATAATATTATTATGTTTAAAATTGATCTAAAATTAAGCAGCAAAAAACACAAATTAGCAAAAAAAAAAGTTAAAATCAATTTAAAACGCGCGAGTGACTTCGCTTAGCTACTTGAAACCCAATATAAATGTAATCGATATTTGCTATTTAGGATGAGTAAATACAGATAATAGTTATCGCGGTGGTGATTTAAATTGTATGGATTTTGTAATATTAAGGTTCGAAAAAATAATTTTCAAAATACAAAATCAACTGCTTTGCCGCTTCATTTCGTCAGGAAGTTTAAACATAAATCCGCAACCCAAACAAGTTAGCATTTTAAAAAAATCGTGGAAAGACTCTTACCAATAAAATGGAATATTTCATCGTGCTTCGTTTTTCGATTGTTTGAAATCAAGAACTCGATATCTACTAAATTCGAGACTTGGAAGCTTAAGCCACCAGAGTGGGGGATACCGCGATGATACGTCACCTAAGCAATTCTGGTTTTAAAAACTCAAAAGGTTGTTGGCATTGATGTATGCGCTTCTGGCATTCTTTTCTAGTCGCGATAGTTTCTTATTTTATGTTTGGGAACAAAAAAAGTCGCTTCAGATTTCGTCCATTGTGATAAGCCGAACCAGGTTTATCATTTCAGACAAAAAAAGGATTCGGTTTCACCCCTTTCCGCCGATATTACTTTCCTCTTCATTCAATTCGAAAATCGTTCTTTTCGTTAAGCTTGTCAAGGTCATGCTCACAAAACTTCCAATCATTGTGTAACCATCATCGTAAGGGTAATCTTTGTAGCGTATCTGATCTGCATGTAATACTCCGGACGAACGTCGAACTTATTTCACAGACAACTTTAATTACTTACTCAAGTTGAACTTTGTCGATTCGTTCAATCATAAAATTAAAGAGAAATTCAAAAAAACAGAAAGTGATCTACAAACAGTAGCGTACATCCTAATTATTTTGCAAGGGCTACTTGAAAAAGTCGTTGCAAATCTAATTAGACGGATGGATTTCTATTACTTATTTATTCGATTCAAAAGGATTGATTTTCAACGAATCAAGCTTTAATCAACTCTGCCAGAAGCCAGATCTGGCTGTTACATGGATAGAAAACAAGACAGTGACGCAATAGTAAGAAATCATAAATTTACTCTTATACGGAGAGGTCGAAAGCCGAGCACATAAATCCGCTTGTAAAACAAATGAGCATCATGCAGACCCCTCTATATCTCTTATGGTAATTTAGAAGATAATATGCTGCAGTTTCACATGACCATATAAAAGTGTGGTATTTTTACTTCCTTGTAAACCAAGGAAGTATTGTGATACCGATTTTTTTCGATTTCCAGATTTTGACGGAAATATCCGGTTTGACCTTCCCTGAATCCATTTTGACTATTTTCGTTGTGACGTCTGTACGTACGTACGTGCGTATGTACGGACGTCTGTATGTCGCATAACTCAAATACGGTAGGTCGTAGAAAGTTGAAATTTTGGATTTGAGACACTTATAGCATCTAGTTTCATTCACATTTCAAAGTAGGCTTTTTAAATTTTTCTCAGTTGTTTTCTTATTCTAGACCGTTAAAACGGGATAAGGTAAACTGGGTCAAAAAATTCTTGAAAATGGTAAACTGGGCAAATTTTTGAGTTTTGGTTATCACAGGGATGCTTTTAATTAGTGGGGCGCCTCGAAAGTCCCGTTTTCTTAAAGTAAATTGTGTACTATAAGAGGACGGTTAAGGTCTGATGCTTAAGTGCGTTGGTTACTAAGCAGAGAATTCTGGTTCGAGCCCGAGTAGAGCAAGAACATTATTCTGACCGTCCTCCCTCGCCGGGCAATGGCAAACCACCAAGGTAATCTGCCTTGAAAACCCTTCATAAAATAAAGTGGTTAGCCAAAACCCACTCTGGGTTGTAGCGCTACTGTATATATATAAAAAAAAATAAAAATAAATCTACTACTATTTCTACATATAGGAAATTAAACTAAATAAACTAAAAAGAAATAGGTAGATCGAGAGCAAAGATGTAGATCGATCGATAGGTTACAGTATGATTTAGGGATGTAGGGATCAAGTAAAATCTCACGACATCTTACCAAGACTGGGGATCTAAAAATCGCTAAAACCATCTCACATATTTAATGGACACCCCCTTAAATTCAAAATTCAATGATTTGTGGAGGTCCCACAATATGGTTCAAGTTTTGGGCATCCAAAGAGTTAGATTCTCTGCTAGGCGAATAATATGTAAGTAATTTTACTTTTGCATACCCAGGAGTTGAAAAATATTGCCAATCTATGGCAGCGACCATAATAAAACGGGTCCCAGGTTAAGGGTATTCATTCACCAATAGTATTAGTTCTTCAGCATTGAAGAGTTACTTAGTAGCCAATGCTGGTATCCTTGATTATGATCGCCGTATTTGGAAGTCGCAGTTTTGAGAAGAACAAGGAAGGAGGTGGAAAGGAAAAAATTGAGAGGTTGAGAAGATAATGTAGTCTAGTTTGTTGTGTTGGGTGTAGTGATTTGAGAATAAAATAAAAGCGTGCACTGGGGGGTATTCCATAACCTCTAACACCCCCCGGTTTGGACAATTAAAATTTTTGTATGCATGTTGTCGTGTTTCTTTCATATCCAGGAGGGAAAGGGAGACTAGTCATTTTTTAAACTTCATTTGTTAAAAAAATGTTGTTTTATGTTGTTTTATGTAATGTTGGCCTATTCAACTATTAAATTAAAAAGACAAGATACTTCTTCCACAATACATATCTAAAAAGTAATATACGTAAACCATCACATAGACTGCAAAGGTAATGTAATGTAATTAATTGACTAAAATCTCCGTATAAACATATGCCGCTATTAATTTAATGCGGTATTGCAATATTATTATATCTATAGCATAAGGAGAACGCAGTTCTTTATGGTGTCCTTTAGTTAAATTAAGTCCTTAATGATTTAGGGCCACTTTTGCAATAGTCGGATAAACTTGGTATAAAGTGTAATGATTGTTGGCATTAGTAAATCTTACACATTTGTATAAACCGTAAATAGCAATATCTGCTATGCTAAGCTAAGTGCTATAAGATTAGCACAGGAAAAATATTGCATTTCCGGTTACTATCTGACATCTGACAACTCCATTGTAATACCAAATACACTGACGGAAAAGCTGCTTCTCTTGTATCTCTTTTACTACTATTTAAGGGTCGTTTTTTAGTAAGTTGTGATTATTGACAAATTTATAGAGGTAGAGAGAGAATTTACTTACTTTCAAATCATAGATATTGACAAGTACAAACCGACTATGGCATCATCAGACGATGAAATAAATAAAACCTGATGATGCTGCCATAGTTTGGTGAAAACGTTTGCGATACTTTATGCTTACAGTGTATTTTATTTGTGATAACTAAAAATTTTAGTTCGGAAAAGTGTTTGTGCATTTATGTCAAAATAGCTGGACCACAGTGAATAATCCGCATATATAAATAATAATTGTTTTTATTTTTGTATTAAATTAATATTTAAATTTTGTTTACTCATATATTATCTTTTTAGCCTTTCCTGCCCACTGCAAGACAAAGTTTTAGACTCTCGCCGGATTTGAACTGAGTACCTTAGAGTCAGCAGTTGTTCGGCTAACCTACTAAGCTAATGAGTAATGACCGTCTCATTTTATTTTTATTTTATAAAAAATATTAATTTTAAACTTAAAGAAAGAATATGTACCTAATTAAATATTTTCAATAAATTTCAAATCCTGAGGCGGTAGGGGGAGATTACAAATTCTAATCTTTACGTAAGGGCAGAAAGAGGTCTACCAAAATCTTGCGAAACTTGACTTGGTAGAAGGAGAAGATGAAAATTTCAAAAATTTTCAAAATCAAAAGAAAATGCTTTCGCATTTTTTTAAATAAGAATATAATAATCAGTAAATAATTAATGTGCGTGAAGTTAGCCCCCCTTTTGTCGAAAACTAAAAAAATTTTTTTTGCATTGCGTTGTAGTCAGTTTGTATTGTTTGTATTGTAAATCTTTTTTTCATTTCGCGAAGCATAAAGTTATAAATCGCGAAAAACCATTTTATGCGCTGGCCCCCCTTTTTCCCAAATTTTGAAATTTTTTGTTTGTATTGTGTTGTATTCAATTTGTATTGATAAAAATTAAAGTCCTAAATTTAACATTAGTCGAGTAAATCGCGCAACAAAATTTCGCGCTGGCCCCCCTTTTTCGCAAATTTTGAAAATTTTTTTTTGTATTGTGTTATATTCAATTTGTATAGTTTGTATTGTTAAAAATTAAAGTCTTAAGTTTTATATTAACCGCGTAAATCGCAAAACAAAATTTTGTTCTGACCCGCTGCTTAGCTGACTCAAAATTTCAAAATTATTTTTGTATTTGTATGCAATTTGTATTGTGTTGCAATGTAACTACGTCAACGGTTCCCAAATGGGGTTCCGCGAAAAAATCCAAGGGTTCCACCAAAAAGAATTTCAAAATGGCGAAAAATAAATTTTGCAAAATTTTTTACTTCGTCTAAGGGTTCCGTGGCCAAAACTAATTGGGAACCGCTGCTCTAAGGGCTTATAAAAAGCATGGAGAGCATCCACTGCGACTTTAGTCGCAAAGCCCCAGCCGCAGCTAAAGATTCAAATCTTTCATACTTTTATATCAATCATGCTTTCGTATGAGAGTGTTTCCTTAGAATGTGATTGTATCATTATAAGAAAGCGTGGAGTCGCAGAGCTCCAGCCGCAGCGAAGGAACCTTAAGATGACCAGCTAAAAGTGTGATTCCTCAGCTGGGGCTCTGCGACTGAAGTCGCAGTGACTGCTCTGCATGTTTTCTTATGGGAGTGTTTTCTTAGAATGCGATTTTTGCAGGAGACTCTAAGGCAGCGGTTCCCAAATGTGGAACTCTTAGGATTCCGCGAAAAAATCCAAGGGTTCCGCCTAAAAGAATTTCAAAATGGCAAAAAATAAATTTTGCTAAATTTTTTACTTCGCCCAAGGGTTCTGCGGCCAAAACTAATTGGGAACCTCTGGTCTACGCACTGCATAGTGTATGGCACTTGAAATTAAAAAAAAGTTGCTGTATTGTCCCACTAATTTGAAATTCTTGGGTATAGGGACTTCTCGGGACGGACGTTTCGACTCGGACGTTTCGACTCGGACGTTTCGACTCGGACGTTTCGACTCGGACGTTTCGACGCGGACATTTCGACGCAGACGTTACGGCGCAAGCCGGTTCGGTGCAAGGAAGGTTCGGAGCAAAGAAGGTTCGGAACAAAGACGGTTCGACCGCAAGCCGTTTCGAAACGGAAATATAATTTTTGATAAAGATAAGTAGTGTACCTACATAATTTTATTACTGTAATACAAATAAAATTTCTTTTGAAATATATAATTTAACAAAATGATTGTACGGCCAGAGAGGAGGATTTAATTTTTACGATACAAAGTGCATTGCAACACAAAAGAAATTGCATACAAATACAAAGATAATTTTGAAATTTTGAGTCAGCTTAAGCAGTGGGCCAGAGCTAAATTTTGTTTTGTGATTTACGCGGTTAATGTTAAACTTAAAACTTTAATTTTTAACAATACAAACAGTACAAATTGAATACAACACAATACAAAAAAAATTTCAAAATTTTCGAAAATGGGGGGCCAGGGCAAAATTTTGTTTCGCGATTTATGCGACTAATGTTATATTTAGAACTTTAAATTTTAGCAATGCAAACAATACAAATTGAATACAACACAATACAAACAAAAAATTTCAAAATTTTCGAAAAAGGGGGGCCAGCGCATAAAATGGTTTTTCACGATTTATAACTTTATGCTTCGCAAAATTAAAAAAAGATTTACAATACAAACAATACAAACTGAATACAACACAATACAAAAAAAAACATTTTAGTTTTCCACAAAAGGGGGGCTAACTTCACGCACATAAATAATTAGGAAAAATATTTACAACAGTAATACAATTTAAACTTTTAATTTACCCTAACATCATTATCATAAGGCACAGGCTAAAATCGACACGGTGTCATTAATTATCATCTTCAAGTAAATAACTTAAAGAATAGAAGTTATTAGTTTAAAGTTTTGTGAATTCGATATATTTTTTATGACTTTTCTTTTTGCTTTTCGTTAAATGTCGATATCTCGGTTGTTTGTCAAGTTATATAAAAAATATTTACACTTTCTTTAGACACTTTTTTAAGGGCAATAAAATGGGCTAAAGATATTTTAAATATCCATGTGACTTTCCGAGTTATAATATAAAGTTGTGTTTTTCTAAATGTTAATCATAGTTGGCTACGACCAAAGAGTATGTATATATAGAGGAACAGCCATTAACAAATATTTGTCACAAGTTTTTGTTAATGGCTCTGCTACGCCATCTAGTAGACGGTGTGATCCCTACGTTTTAATTTTTAATTTATGGCTGATCCTTTATATACAGGGAGGTATTTTTGCAAAAATAAGTTTTTACATGTTAATTTCCCATGTTCAGTTAACTCATTCAGCACCCTGTATATAGAGGACCAAAAATTAAAACGTAGAGATAACCCCCTCCACTAGATGGCGTAGCAGAGCCATCAAGAAATACTTGTGACAAGTATTCCCATAAGAGCTGTCCCTCTATATGTACAGTACCGTGCAATTGAATTAGGGCCACTCATTAAAAATTGATTTTTTTAAATTTACTGGTAGTTTAATGCAAAAATACAACTATATTTACAATAAATCTTTAATTTTATTATTTTAACATATTTTTCATCAATATTTTGTGACACCACCCCTAGCTTTAATTACTGCAGCCACCCTTTTTGGCATACTCCTTATACAAGCTAATGCTACTTCCTTTAAATGTTCATCGGTTTCCCATACCAAACGAATGTTTTCTTTTAAAGCCGCTATTGTGGGGTTGTTTCGTTTGTATACCAACGACTTCAATGTTTTCCAAACGTTTTCTGTTGGATTTTGGTCGGGCGAATTACCTGGCCAAGGCAACACTTTGATTCGCAACCGTTTGAATGTGTCCATGATTGTTTTGGCTCTATGACACGGTGCTCCATCTTGCATAAAAGTGTAGCTTTTACGGCTACTACCTAAAGTATCCATATAAGGTACCAAAACCGTTTCAACCACTTCTTTATATTGAACTTGGTTCATGGTTTTGGTAACAAAATAAAGTGGTCCAAGCCCTTCAGCAGTAATAGACGACCAAATCATCACTGCCAGTGGGTGCTTTATTGTTTTCACAAGACAGCACTCTTTTAAACGTTCCGAAGATCTTCTCTTTACATATTGTAACATTTCCGTCACACATTCAATTCGTGTTTCGTCGCTGACAATGACCTATAAAAATATAATAAAAAGGAATAAATTTCAATTTTACATAATTATGAATTTTATGGCTACATACCTTTGACCAATCTGCTTCAGTAAAATTTTTGTGCTCTTTGGCCCATTTAAGTCGAGCACTCTTCATTTTCAAAGTCAATTTAGGCTTTTTTGCTGGTCGTCGACTCTTTATTCCAGCTTCGTACATACGCGACTTGAGCGTGCGTTCAGAAATTGAAATCCCATCTTCATTTAAGACTCGATTAATTTCTCTCGCGGTCGATTTTCGATTTTCTAATATTCGTCTAACTATTAACCTATCTTCCCGAGTGGTAGTTTTCCTTCTACCCCTACAATTTGATCGCCCTGTCGACGTCGTAGGAATATTTTCCTTAAAGGATTTTGCGATTCGATCGACCGATTGACGCGAAATCCTTTCCATTTTGGCAATTTCACGATTGCTATAATTTCCAGATCTTAAAAGACCCTCAATCTTAACTTTCTTATCCCATTTAAGGTCCTTATTTTTACCCATTTCGTGAAAATAATTTTTAAAACTTGAAAATTTAAATTAACACGTGGTCGAATAAAAATAACACTCACAATCAAAATACACAATAACCAACTTGTTTACAACTCTTGTCGGGTGGACTGAACCATAATAGAGCACAGTTATATTCGCAAGTCCCTTAAACAATGACCAACAACAGACAAAACTACCCCACGTTAAAAACCCATATACCTGGATTTTAAAAATTCAAATCATGGTATGTCCGTTAGGGTGAAATTTAATACCTGCTATTACAAAGCGTGTTTTTAATTGTTTTTGAATAGATATTACTTGGCAGAAATTGAAAATTTACTAAATTTAAACAATTACATTTAAAAAAGTAAAAAATTGTGAGTGGCTCTAATTCGATTGCACGGTACTGTACATACTCTTTGCTACGACATATTTAAATCGAGTTTTTATCCCCTTTTCAATTATATATAACATGTGGGGTTTATTATTTCTGTTTGGTCTCGTTATATTATTAAAAAAAATGTTAAATAAAAATAAAAAAAGATCGAAAAATTAAATGTTGGTTTTGTCAAAACAAAACACTATACAAAATAATTATTGATATCTAAAATAATTATCTCCAGTAGTTGTTTTTAATAGGTGCTTTTAGGATCTACCTACTCATATACCAACTTCTATTTAGTACCAATTTACCTGTTATTTCACAACAGTGTCAAATGGCCTATGAAAAATATGATATAAAAATATGAGTACCTATCATGGTATAAAGATTACAAGGTATGATCTGACGCATCTAGTGACGTTTAATAATTCAATATGGCGGACTCTTAGAGATATGTACACTGAAGGTTTAAATTACGAATTCAAATAAATTATGAAATTTAAATATTTTTTCGATTTTAATTTAAAAATTAGACATTTTTACACTTCATATTTGAATAATTATTTTTAAACATTTAGTTTGTGCAAAGTTTTCTAAGTAGGAATTTAATTATTTATATAGGTTTTTGATATAAAAACAAGGTGATAAGAACGCATTTATATTTATTTGAATATATAAAAATAAAATAAACATTTTAAGAAGTAATCTTTATTGCTTTTCGTTTTCTGGTATTACTTAAATCAAGAAGTACTTTATTAAGCTTCTTCATTCTAAAATACAGTCTAGATCTAAAAAACAAAGTTTTCACTTTTTCATCACAATCAATGTGTGAAGAACTTTCCAAATGAAGCTGCAGAAACCCTTTCATAAATATAAGAGCATCTTTACCATCTATCTCGTTGAATATTTTCTCCAAAATTTCCATCTTCTGCATTAGCTCATCGGAGGGTTTTCTTAAACCACCTTCAGAGAGCTGATTGGTCCACGTATAATTTTGCTCCGGATTATTAGATTCCAAGTTTAATTCTGGTTGATCTTTTAGGCGATAACAAATATATAGGTACATCTGCAAAAACATACACATTTCTACTGGTATCGATTGGGTTTGAGAACCAAGGCTTTTCGTGAGTGACCTCAAGCACTTTAAAAACTCCCCGATTTGATCCACCTAAATCACTTACCGTTGCAACAACTTGAAAACCAGAACCTTCAATACGTGTAATTATATTTAATATTACCTCCTTAGTCATGTTGCAATCGTAATCGAAAAATACTGGTTGCTTCCAATTACCAAACCACCCTCGAATCATTGCCACTTGTACATCATTGGCTGGCTTTAGCGTCTCATCATTTAATTTATTGTATAAATATTGTTTTTTGATTTTCATTTCATCAAATGAAAGAACACATAACTTCTCTAACACTGTTAAATCTGAATTTTCCGTAATTTGTAAAACAGGTTCTAAAATTCCTGGGCAAATCTTGATTTTACCACACCACTTTCGAAGAGTCGATACAGCAGGCAGTGGGTATTCCTTTTTTAACAGTAATCGATAAGCACGTGCACCTGCACTATGTATTGCTATTCCGTTTGCAATGTCATCAGGAGACCACCAGGTATTTATACCAGGATTGGCTAACCTTTTCATTTGACCCGATGTGAAAATAGCAGCAACAGATTTTAGAATTGCTGTTTTTTCATGGCTCTCTGCTTCAAGTAACTTGATTTTAGCTTCAAGCCCTTCAATATAATTTTTTAATAAGCAAATTTCTTGCCTTAATTCACTGTAAAATAAATGTAAATTAAGCAATAATATAAACATAATACAATATAAATTATTTACCTTTCATTTTCTGGTGGAGGTACTAATACGGTTTCATTATTTTGTTCCAAAATATTTTTTTGGATTAACAATGGCTCAATTCTGTAAGAAATGCATTATTAATATAATTAAATTATTTAATTTAAATTATTTACCTTTCATTTTCCATTAAAGAGGTAGAAGATGATGGTTGATGTATTGCGATGTCGTTAGTTTCAAAAGTGTTCATTAAAGAGATCTCGGGCGACTGAATTCTGTAATAATAATTTATAGTAATAATTAACATAAAAAATAATAATTATCTAAAACTAACTCTGTTGTGGTTTTGTTCTCATTCCTCCTTCTAAGACGATCAAACCGCACTGAATTTTCATCTTCCGGTTGCTGTCGAGGCAAATATTGTGTTGATACCGCACCATTGTTTAACTTTTTAAATCTTCTATTGATACCATAAGATGCTAAAAGAGTATCTACTTGGTAATCTTCAACAAAATGAACTGAACATATTCGAGCAGTGTTCGGATTAATTTTATCACTGCGTCCACATAAATGCAGCCACCGTTTCATTACTGTTGAATCTTTAGGAAAAGTGTGGTAATATATCGACGTGGTAGCATTTCCACCTTGATTGCTATTATTGCAACCGAAAACAGAACACCTCATTCTTGTAATACAATATTCACACACTTGTTTACTTCACTTGACACTTACCTATTTGCTTTTATTTAACACAAACAATTCACTTTGATTTCACTATTATTATAGTAATTACATTGTTTACCAACCGCAATAAAAAATAGGCATGACTAACTTTAAAATAAGATACGTTTTAGTTTAAAATACATTTTAAATTATTTAAAATAATAAGAATTCTAAAATAAACAATAGGAAACGTCAAAAGACGTCTCCTCGGTCCGCCATTTTTGAATGCGCAGTACCCGACGAGTTTTCGTTCACGGATAGATCATAAGTTCGTTCAGAAGTCTCATACAATGCGCGAAACGGGCAAAATACATAAGAATAAATGTTAAATGAAAACATCAGCTTGGCGCGAAAATTTAAAAAATCTGACTTGAACATTATTTTCATTATAATTATAGAAAAGAAAAACTAATTATAGAAAAAATAAAATGATTACTATAGGAATGTAATTTATTGTAAAACTTTATTATTATAGTACAAGCAAATACTATTGTACAAGTAAAACAAATTATTTTTATTATAATAAAATAAAAACGAACAAGAAAGTGAGTAATCGCACATTGAAGTAAATTTTATTAGCCGAGTAATTAATTTTTTTTATTTTTATCTTTACAAGATGGGCTCACATTCTAAATTGAACTCTTCATCATCTTCTTCATCTTCCGAAGACAGATAATCTGAACTGTCACTTTCATCTTCGTAATTTACTCTAATAATGAGTTCATCTACATCATCCATAATATATTCCTTTTCTATATATTCTTTTTCTGTGGCTTCTACATGGCGACAAATATTTTGCCAATCTTCTATTGTGACTTTATTAAATTCTTCTTCAGTCAATCTTCGGACATCGTCCATTTTAAATGTGGTATTTCGTGCGGCAACACGATTCTTTACCAACGCCCAAATTTTCTCAATAGGGTTCAATTCTGGGTGATATGGTGGTAACCGTAATACAACGTGGCCATGTTCGGCTAAAAGTTTATCGGCTACATAATTTTTATTACGTGGCTTGTGTAATTTAATTATATTATACAGATCCATTTTTGTAACATATCTCTGATTTGCCATATTATATTTCTTTCTGATAACCATTGCTGCATAGCACCTTTTCTCCATGAAGACGTAGGGCATTTTAAAATACTAACGTTATGATACGAAGCGTTGTCAATAACCAAAACGCTATTTTTTTCTAGATTTGGAATTAATTTTTCATTTAACCATTTCAAATAATTTTTGTGATTCATGTCATCGTGATAATCTCCAGTTTTAAGGCCAGATTTAAATATTAATAAGGCCCTCGTAACAAAACCTCTTGCACCGCCAGCGTGAACAATAATTAATCGTTGTCCTTTAGACACTGGGGTCTTTAAACCGTTAGTACTTCCATCGTCCCAACATTTAGGAACGGTATGTGAACTATGGATGTAAGTTTCATCCGTATAAACAATATTTCTTCCTTCTTCTTTATATTTTATAAGGTTTCTTAAGAACATAACTCGTTTACCTCGAATATCACTTTTTTCAACAAGTATTTGCTTATTACATGGGGATTTTCTCCACCTAAAACCAATCCTATGTACTACAATTCGAAATGATGAAAGCGATCCAGAAAAGCCATGATCTTTTTTCATCGCTTCATACACAGTTTTCATTGTAGGTCGCCTTTTATGTATAGTCGCATAAGAATGAATTATACGCCTAATAACATCTTCTTCAAATTGGCTTGTTGTAGTTTTTGGGGATGGCATTTTAATAGTTTTCCTGGGAGTAGAAAACTTGGCTTGTTGAGGATTTTCAGCTCCTTCCTTCATTATTCTTATAACAGTTTTATAAGAAACTCCAGTTGCAGATGACACTTTTGCATACAAAATATTTCCTTTGCATTTTTCTTTATTCATAATATATTGAATGACATTATAAATTATTTGTCGTCCTTGACTATGAACTACTTTACGGTTATTCATATTAGTAATGAATTTTAACTGTAAAAAATATTGTTTGTTTAAAAAACGATGTTAAATTAATTTGTTTATGCATTACCTACCACAATAAAATAATAAACGTTTTCGTCAAATAGATGTAAAAAAAGATTTAGTGGTGCACACAGCAGTTTAACCTAAAAATAAAATTTTCGTTTAAAAACGATTTTAAATTAAAATGTTGTTTGTACTAACCTCAGTATAATAAAAATACTCAAATTGCGTTAAAAAAGGCTGATTGTTATTTAAATTATCAAATAATGTTAATATCATTTAATAATCAAAAGCACGAAAATAGCGAATCTGTCAAAGCAAAACGTCAACAAAGAACGATATTTTCAGGACTGTATTTATTTTGTTAAAACGAATTTTATCATTTCTGCGCACTATTGTATGGGACATGACCTCCTGAATGATCTCTACCTTGTAATCTTTATACCATGAGTACCTATCAAATGTTCACATACGCAATGCAACTTCGAGTGTTAGGAAGAGGTGTAATCAGTGGCGTAACTACAAGTGTTCGATCACGACCAAAAAAATAAAATATTTTAATGATTTAATGCGAATTCAAATTTTTGTGTTTGTAGCACTAAATATTTAAAGCACCAATAAAACCAGAAAATATGCGGCACTTTTTCAAAATAACTTGTCTGCCACATTTTTCGTGTACCTAAGTATTTCGTCTTTTGTTGAATTAAAGTTGAAGCCACATCAAGAAAGATTAAACGCACCCACCAAAGGAAAACTTCCCATCTGGTAGCGATTATAGTAATAAACAAAGAAACTGTCACCCTTATATAGCAATTTAACAAAATACCGAAAAAAATAAGAGTAGGGTATATTTTGATTTTTAACACTACACTGCTAGTTTTTTTATTAATTTACTTTTAATTGTTTTTACTTACTAGTAAATCCCTAAAATGATTTTAATAAAACTAAATAACAATATTTATTATTATTAACATATAATCCGTAGTGTAATATTGCATAATTAAGCGTGTTCATCGTTTTGGTATCAGCAGGTAAGTCGTTGCCAAGTGCGCAATACTGACGACGGCCAAGTTGCCAGAAACACATGCGTCTACTGATTTTCCTTAATTATGCAAACGTGTTTAATATTTATTATACTTTTTTCATAAAAATTAATTTATAAAAATTGTTCTGTTTATAAAAAAGTTCCATGTTAATTTAATATTCCATTTGGGGCCCCGCTGGAGTCAGAAACACAGTCCCGTAGCTCCCTTTGTTACGCCACTGGGTGTAATTTATGCATTGCAAATAATGGACATCAGTTTGAATACTTAGTTTAATAATGATTTATATTTTTGTTTAATATTAAGTTTTCAATCTTATTTTATTTTTCTAACATGCTATATTTTTTACAGCGGCGCAGCCAAGGGGGGCTACGGGGCTTTAGCCCCCCCCCCCCCGACACAATAATTATACTCGAAAATAAGATAACCACGCTCCTTTTTCTGAAAAATTTTCAGCTTCGGCGCGCGCCTTCTACTCAGCTCGAATCGCTGGCATCCTTTAGCCCCCCCCCAATAACAAAATCCTGGCTGCGCCACTGATTTTTCATAATTTTCATAAGCCATTTTAAACTCTTGTAAAAAAATAGGTATAGGAGTATGTAGATACTAAAAGCACATATTAAACACCAATGTTTTTAGATGTCAATAATGATTTTGTGTAGTGTTTTGTTTTGATAAAGCCAACATTTAATTTTCCGATCTTCTTTTCTTTAATTTAACATTTTTTTAATATAACAGGATGAAACTGAAATAATAGACCCCATATTATTATGTAGAGCTGGAAATTATATGCACTGGGAACCCGATATCTTGTATGCGGCAAACAGTATAATATGCATAAATACGAGATAAGAAATTAAGGGGGTATTCTAGTCTAGAGGCATGATTTTCTGGCGGTTTTTGAAGCTCTGTACAAACGAAACAAACCATATATGCTATCCATTTTTTTATCATTTGTTTATTCATATTTTAAGATTATATAAAAAATTAACCAAAGAAAAAAACTCTAAATTTACAAAGTTATGAGCTGGCAAAGTGGTAGGTCCAAAAAAAAGGGTGTCCTGGTGTGAGCGATATCTCAAGTTCTAATTAACCGATTTATTTGAAATTTGGTGTGAATGTTTTTCACAGATGCCGCTATAGCATGAACTATGGAAAAGTAAAACAAATTTTTTCACAAATTTTTTTAACAAATCCGAATTTTTTAAAAATAGTAAAATTCAAAATTTTGACTTGACCGTAGTTCATGCAATAGATGAATGTATAAAGAACAATCACACTAAATTTCAAATAAATCGGTTCATTAGAACTTGAGATATCGTGCACACCAGTTTTTTTAGACCTCCCATTTTGCAACCTCATAACTTTCTGAGTTTTGAGGTTTTTTTTCGGTTAATTTTGTATGTAATCTTAAAATATCAATCAACAAATGGTAAAAAAGTAGATAGTAAAAATATGTTTTGTTTTGTTTGTACAGAGCTTCAAAAACCGCTCGAAAATTTATGTCTCTAGACTAGAATACCCCTTTAAGAAATTGTATGCCGCATACTGGATATCGGGTTCCCAGTGCATATAATTCCCAGCTCTATGTAATAATTGAAAAGAGGACAAAAACCTCTATTTAAATATGTCATAGCCAACCATGGTTTCCATTTAAAAAAAGCAAAACTCTTTATATTATAACTCGGAAATAAATGAAAATATATAAAAATTTCTTAGTCCAGTTTTCTCTCTTTACAAAACTGTCTGAAGACGGTGCAAATATTTTTTCTATAACTTTACAAACAACAAACATACCAATCTTAATGCCTTGATATGTCTCACAATTGTTTTTCCCTTTAGTTAATCTTCTATTTCTTTATTTGCTCTTATTCTACATTGCTTTTCGTTAATCTTGAACAGTCCCAACATCTTCCTTATTATTCTTCTTGAATACCTGAACTACCTGAAGTCAATCCACCTCTACTGGGAAGCTCCACCTCGACTGGGTAGCCCGCAATATTCCATAAAATAACTATTTAAATTACTTTGCAACGAACCGGCCGCGGCAAATTGATTTTTCGGCAAACCGGTTGCAGTGAAACGGCCGCGACAAAACGCTCGCGACGAACTATCTCATTCCCGCACATTTATGCCAAATTTTTTGACATTTGATTGCGTGGTTTAACTTGTGCAATTGATACTATTTCTTTTCATGCCCTAACCACACACAGACAGACATACAGACATACAGATATACAGAAAAATACAACATTCTACATCTTATCCTACAGAGCAAAATCAGAGGAGCGCATGGACTTGGAAGACGAAGAACATTGTGGCTGAAGAACCTGAGTCGCCAACAGTAGGACCAAGGTTATCATTACAGCGTTGGGCTAATGTTGCCCCAATAGTACTGCCAATAGCTGGCCAAGCGTTAAGTACCATTGGGTCAATGCTGGGTCAATGCTGCCTAGTTGTAAATATTTTCATGGGATGTTAGATCTTGTTTCATCAATGGTAACCTTTTTCATCTTTAGCAACTGGTAGTACTCCGAGCATATTAATTGTTATGTAGCACAGGTAGCCAGCTAGGCTTGTATCAGATGTGTCTGTAATTAAATACTATTACAAAGGGGGGTGTAATATTGCAATAAGAGAGAAGCGCCTGTATTACGTGTCGTTTGGCAGTTTGGCAGTACAGTTTGGCGCTGCTGTTTTGGTGCAGACACAGTTTGGTACAGGCGTTTTGACGCAAGTTTGGTTTGGTGCAGACCAAATTTGGCGCCAGTACGGTTTGGCGTAGACCCAATTCGGTGTGAGTAAGGTTCGGTGCAAACCCGATTTGGCGCGAGTACAGTTCGACGTAGATCCGATTCGAAGCGAGTTCATAAATTACAACACGCATGAAGAGGTCAGGGTTGGAGAGTTCAGTCTTTCCTGACGATTTGTGACAATAGAGGAAGAGCGGTTTCTAATATTAGAGCCTATTTTAAGTATTGATTTTAATTAAGACACTATTTAGTTGTAGGGTCTCATTCCTTTCGCTTTTTTGTTTTGTTTTTAATTTTTCAAATAAATTTTTATGATAATAAGTAGGCCGTTATAAAACCAAACTGGAGTGGAAACAATTTAATTAATAATTCTCTCGTTAGTCATTTTGGCTTCTGCCAATGAAGGCGATTGTCCCCTCTTAGTCAAAAACATCAATTCTTACATTAAAAAATTTTAATTTATTAAAAAATAAAATATAAATTTATTTTAGGTTTTGCTACTACTTTTTATTTTGCATGTATGTCTGTATGTATGTCTATAGATTGCGTGCATGGCCATCAACAAAATAAATTAGAAAAAAGAAAAATATGAAGATACAAAAGTATGAAACAATTACGGAATTTGGAGCTTGAATTTTGTAATTTGCAAGTTACCCGGGAAAGAATTTGTCTAAAACTCCAGAAGAGATTGGCTCTTGGGGCAAACTTGGGTGCTTGCTTTCTTCCTCTTTATTTGCTAATTTATTAAAGCAGAAATTTATAAAAATATTATCAGAACCCCCCCCTAGTGCTGAAATGGAAATTTAGATTGATTAATGATAAAAAATAAAACAATTTTTTAATAAGTTCTGTACATTGCGATTTTTTGTTTTTGCCCTCCCCTGGAGAAAATCATGGCTACGCCCTTGTCTGTCCACATCACACAAACATGGTTAATTTATTTATGAATTTTATTTTTTTATTACATGATCTTTATTAAAAATACAAAATGTAAGAATATACATAGTATTTGTGGAAATTATAATTTGTTAAATGATTGTAAATAATAAAATTACAAGGAAAATACAATTGTTTTTCCTAAAATCTGAACAGTTACAGTTATATTTTTAAATTTAGTTAATTTTTAATTATTCTCTAATCTCATCTTCTTGAATATTTAAAAAGATTACACGAAAAACTTACCCGAGTTTTTAAAATAATTTAAATTTAAATTTAGGGACATTTCAATCCAACTGTTGGTGTTTCCGGGGACGCTAAAGTGGCGACTGGTTTGCAAGGCCTCCGTAGATCATTTTCATTTCGTAACTCGAAGTAAGCAGTCCATATTGGGTAAGTTTATTTATTTAGTAATAATTTATTTTTTTTTGTATAAATTCAATTTGTTTTGTTGCCTCAAGTAGTTTTAGTTATGTTTAACTACAATATTTATTTAAATGATGATATTAATTGTGGTTATTTTTAAACGATGCGTGTGAGAGTTTGTAGGTTATGTGACCACGTTTTTCATAACTTTGAATAACCGGCTCATTCACGATATCTTTTATAGATTCTGCATTTATTTTCTTTAAATATCCTTTCTCAGCTATTAACATGATGAATAAATTTTTCGGGATGATAATGACGACTTTTCATATATCCTCTAAGAAGAACTGAGTTTCGATTAAATTTCGTTTATTTTAAATCAAAATTAGTTTTTTTTTCGGAATAAACAGGTTGTATTCTTTACAGATCAATTACTTTGTAATAAAGGGCAAATGGCAGAATGTGAAGATGTTGAACTGGAAGTATGTGCTTTCTTCATCTCGGATATTAAATCGGCTTGTTGGTTCATGTGGTCGCTCTTCGAAATGTTCACCTTAAAAGGGTATGTTGGTTTATAATAAATTTTGAAAACGTGGTAATTGATTCCGCCATTTTGAAAATTTAAAGTTTAACAAATTATTGAGTTGAATGATGAGCAAATTTTTTCGGGATGACAATGACGACTTCATTTATCCTCTAAGAAGAACTGATTTTTTTAAATTGAATTGAATTTAATTTATTTTTGGTCTTAAATTTTTGAAATAATACCAAGTTTGTGTTCTTTACAGGTTGAAGACAAACGGCTGGAAATAATGTCATAAAAATGTGGAACATGTATGACGTGTGCTGTGGGTTATCAACATATCTGCCTATAGAGGGTGAGTTTGCTTTTTTGATTTGCTAATATATTAAGCTGCATCCTCACTAAGATGATGTTAGTTGTGGTATTATTGATCTTTGTTGCAAGATCAAAGTGCCGCTTGCCGTGTTGTCTTAGTGAAGACGCAGCTTTAAACTACTATGATGAATACATTTTTCGGTATGATAATGACGACTTTGGATTTATCCTCTAAGAAGACCTGATTTTTAATAAATTTAATTTTTTAATTTTAAGTGTTACGTAAAAATATAATGTTGGTGTTCTTTACAGATTGACTGCTGCTTCATTACAAACTAGGAGCATCAGAAAAGAAGGTATGTTAAATTTTAATATTACTTTTATTTTTCATAATTTCAAAAAATTGATGACATAATTGTCTCGTTCGTATGACTTCGATGATTCCAAATTCGCTGCTGAATTTTGTTTGTTTTATTTTATAGGTTTTATTTCACTTGGTCCCTGTTAACATGTTTTTCTTATTTACAGTTTGCCTTCCTTCAAGTAGAAGTAAGAATAAATGCAGTTGAAACAGGATTACAAGTAATTTTTTTGGATAAAATTTGTCATAATTTCAATTTCATGATGTTTTTTGACAAGCATATGTCTGAAATGTGTTGTTGATAATCTATATTATCTGATTTTCTATTTTTGAAATACTGAATGTTTTTTTTTAATTATGCATAATCTACATTCAAATTTTTTATTTCAGTGTCAACCTGAGTGTTATAATTCTGGGAGCAGGTGACGGTCGAATTTTGGTAAGTTACATCAAATTATTTAGTAGTTTATTATTATTTATGATGATTTAATATTGACAAGCATATGTCAGACTGCTCTGTTGACTACCTTTGATCTGATAGCTTACTTTTCTTAAATAAAAATTTATTAATTTCTAGATAGAAATATAATCAATTCTTTAATTACAGATTCTGATGGCTAAAGACAATTGAAAAACAACTGGTCGTTGGCTGACCTGTGTAGAAAAGATTCCAGCTGTTTATAAAAAAAAGTGAGTTGTTTTGTCATCTTTTTAAATTCTTTTTGTTAGCTTTTGATGATTTTTAAATTGACAAGCATATGTCAGAAAGATGCTGTTGACCAAAACTTACCTACATTATCTGAAATTTGTCTCTTTTCTTTTACTTTTTTTTTCTTATTTTCTCTCAATTAATAGCTTTTTTTTTTGTAGATGGCCAAATTCTCATTTTTGTTCGGGGCAAGAACCTACGATTTCATTTGGAAAATGTAAGTGTTATTTTATAATACATAATAATTGATGTCTGGTTTTAATGTACCCTGCAGTGACTGAATACCAAATAATGGACAATTTGCATAAAATTCAAATTCACCTTTCCTCAATCGAGTTACATTAGGCCCGCCCATATTTATTAATACAATTTCGCGCAACAAAAATACATTTAAATTTTAATATTTTTTTCTGGCTTTATTTGTAAACCAAATTTAAAATAATTAAGACACATTGCATATGTTGTTCTGTAGAATATACTAAAATTAAAAATCATGCAAATTGTCCATTGACTAGAGTTTGTGCCAAGTAGAAATCATCAATCAAACCGAAAATCATCATTTTTGAGTAATAACTTTCTTGATTTTTGGGATACAACAAAACTTTTATATATAAATCAAACTTACCATTATTTCAAACGATCATGAAATCATTCACGTGCGCCTAACCTGTCGAAGTCCATACTACGATAATGTATTTAGAAGTATTGTAAGTGTCCACCAGGGATACCCTTCTTGCTATTATTTCATTTGTCAGTGATTCCTGAGACGGTCCTGTCTGCCTATGTCTTGATACGATTTTGTTTATTTAGAATTTCAATCTACTGTGTAGATTTTTATGATCAATATCTCAACTATAATTCACTGTAGTTTCTCATGGTCAACTAAAAAGGTTTTTAAAAATTTTTGAATTTTTTGAAATTCAAATATTCTGTTTACCGTTTTTTTATTGTATATACAAACTTCTCTATTTCTATATTACAATTTTTTGCTGTATCTCGAAAATTAAGAAAGTTATTTCTGAAATAACGGTTCTATTTCTACTTGGCACGAGTTCTATTAATTTGACATTGTCAGTTTTCAATTGTCTGCTGTAAACTGGGCTTATTATGACCGACACCACTTTTTTGTTAGCTTTTGATGATTTTAAATTGACTAGAATATGTCAGAGAGATGCTGTTGACCAAAACTTACCTACATTATCTGAAATTTGTCTCTTCTCTTTTATTTTTTTTCTTATTTTCTCTGAATTAAAAGCTTTTTTTTTTGTAGATGTTCGGGTTCTTTCTCAATTTTGTTCGCTGCAGGAACCTACGATTTCATTTGGAAAATGTAAGTGTTATTTTATAATATATAATTGGTGTCTGGTATTAATACTTGCAGTGACTGAATAGCAATAATTTTTCGATAGTAATTTGACATTGGTACTTTTGGCAGTTTTCGATTGTCGGCTGTAAACTGGGCTTATTATAACCTGACACCACTTTTTTGTTAGCTTTTGATGATTTTAAATTGACTAGAATATGTCAGAAAGATGCTGTTGACCAAAACTTACCTACATTATCTGAAATTTGTCTCTTTTCTTTTACTTTTTTTTCTTATTTTCACTGAATTAATAAAAACTTTTTTTGTAGATGCCCAAATTCTTTCTCATTTTTGTTCGCTGCAAGAACCTACGATTCCATTTAGAAAATGTAAGTGCTATTTTATAATATATAATTGATGTCCGGTTTTAACTTACCTTAAGTGACTGATTTGATCTGTAATAACTATATCAAAGTAATTAGTAGTTACAAATTACTCATAATGGAATTATAATGATTATGAATATTACCGTCTGAAGTTTTTGATTATTTTAATGGCTGCATTTTATAAATGTTCTGATTACATAATATTTCATATAAATTTTGCTTGTGTTATTGTTGATTCTAATTTTTTTTTTTTAATTATTTACAGATTTGTTCTGGTGTAATTGGAGTGAAGCTAGATTGGAAGTGAACAATCAAACATGGTGAGTAGATTTTATTGCTTTACAATTTCGTCAATTTCAATGCTAAACTATGATGATAAAAATTACCGGCTGAATTCTATGATTATATTAATTGGCTGCATTTTTATGTAACTGATCATTTAATATATTCTAATTCTTTTCTTGCTTGTTTATTAGATGTTGTAAGTTTGTTTTTATTTTCAGGAATGCATAGTGTAGTGGTTCATCCAGATCCATCGTCCTTATTAGGTATGTAATGTTAAAACTTGCTTTGTACTGGTGCTTTTCAATGATGATTACTTAGTTATCCCTGTCATACTTGTATAAATGGTGATACATTGGTGGTTACTGAAATACCTTTTGCTTCAAAATTTATTATTATGGGTCTTGCTGGTTTCTCATTTTTGTTTTGTTGTAGGTTACCAAGAGCTTCTATTTCTGTGGTCACATGATACAAACCCGATGTTGATAAGGTATGTAAAGATAAGCTAACAAACTCATTCTTGTCGTTACCTATAGTGGATGCTTGGCTCATCTAACAAACTTTTTTATTTCAATCAATTGGAGAATGGGCAAGTATCGACTATAGGTATGGACATCTGCTTGCTTCTTCAATGATGATCAATTAGTTATCCCTGTCTTATTTAAAAATGGTGAAATCTTGGTACCTGATTAAATTTTCAAGATTTTTTCATGGTTTTGTTACCGCTTCCGCTAACTTTTTTTTGTTTGTTGTAGGCTTGTAGGTGATCCATGGCTAGAATTTCACACTTTGGCGCCAATAATGCTCTAGGTAAGTTTTATAATCTTTTGGATTTTGCTATAAATAGTTTAGGTTCCATATGGCCTCGCTTATCTTGGCCAAAACATAGTTGTAATGAAGCATTTTTCATCACTGGATATATTGTACTATTAGAAATAACTTCATTTCAAACTTGCTTTGGCCAAGCACAATCGGATTGGTATCGAGGTAGTGATTCCAAACTTGCCCTCTGATTTTTTTATCAAAATTCAGTTTGGTTACATTTTTTAATCCAGTACCTTTTGTTTTAGCTCATTGTAAAACAGTTCCATACAAGTTGCATACTACCAGCGGGAGATGACGACGCTTAATAAGGTGAGTTACATCTTGGGTGTAAATTTTGGGATATTTCATTAAAACATGATGATTTAAATTATACGCTATTATGAATCTAGGTAGTGAATTCACACTTGCCCTGTCTGATTTTAGTCAACATTTGATTTGAAATATATTTTTTAATCCAATGTTAATGGCGTTTCTTATTCTAGCACGTTTTCAATGAAATTAGTGATATCGTTCTCCCAGGTTCCCAATGTTCTTCAAGACCCTACCTGTTTTTACCTGGACAATCTGCGAACCTAAATATCACTGTGAGCCTGTAGGTAAGTTACTCTTTTCTTCTTTTTGAAAACCCTGTGTTTATTAACCCTGGTATGATGATTTAATATACGCTATGAATTTATATAGTGATTCTAAACTTGCCCTCTCTGATTTCTTGTCCAATTTTCATTTCTCTTGCATTTTGTAATCAGGTGTTAAATTGAATTTTTTTGTTTCAGGGGAATTTGATGGTGCAAGTAGTCGACACATCTACATTGTAATATGACTACAAAATTTTAAATTATATTTTCATAATAAAAAATGTAACTTGGATAAAGTAAAAAGATTGATTTTATTTTTCTAGACCTTTTTTTTACCTAACATTATTTTTAAACCATCTGAATTTGCTGCACGGATATTTCTCTTGCAAGTTCCAAAAAAGAAAGATTTATATTGTGGTGTCCAATTCATGGTTTGTATTTTGATGATGTGGAATTCTAATTATTAGTAATTTTTAAATATAATTTTTATGTTTGGTGGATCCATAACGGCCCGGAGCGTAGCACATACTGTCAACAGAAAACCTGTTACTTGCAATTTCTATGTACTCCCATGTTAAACATAATATGGAAAATTTCGATTTTCAAATGCCGTTTTCTTGAAAACTAATTGATAATCCAAAAAATTGTATAAATTCTTAAATAATACTTGTCCTCTTTATAATAAAAAGTTTTTGGTATAAATTAACCATATAATATGCTAGAAAAAGAACTCAAAATAAAAAATTTTAAGTAAATTTACTTTTATTTTTACTTAAAGTAAATTTACTTAAAATTTTTTATTTTGAGTTCTTTTTCTAGTTTTACGCCTCACGGTTAAAAAACGTGGTAAAAATTTTTGAATTTTGAATTTTTTCAAAGTTTTTAGAAATCATATTAAGAGGGCAGTGCCTTCGGATTTCAAACTAGCAGTGCTAGGTAAACGAATTTCTTAGTTCAAATCATTTTTAAATTATTCATACTTCATGTAACAAGTTCAGTTTTGATAATCTTTGGAGGTTATGGTAAGTCAATTTTGTACAATTTAGTCGATAATTTTGTTTAGTTTGAAAAAATTTTTTCTTCTTATTTCACAATGTAATCGTAATCGATGCGTGCAACTGAAGAATGGCAATAACCATGAAATAACGTTATATTGTACTTCGTATTACGAAATTTTCATTTTTTTCAAATTTTCTTAATCCAGACCTGTTATGTGTTAATTGTCTCCTTTTTAAATTTTTTGAATTTTGATTTTCTACGTATTGTATTATTCTTATATTTTTTTGAATATAATATGCTATTTGTAGCAACGTAGTATATCTTCACGTATCGCTATACATTAGAGAGAATACATTGGAATACATTTCTTGGTAAATTGGTGCCGATGTTTTAACGCCTTTTTCACAAAAGTGAAGTTGAGTAACCCCTTCGTAGGATACACCCCACCAAACCATCACAGATGCTGGATAATGGCCTCTTTGAACCCTCGGAATTTTTTCTGCCGCTTCTTTAGAGCTGTGAGCATAAACACGATCGTTTTGCTTATTAAATTTTTCCTGCCTCAATACGCGAGACACGCTTTTTTTTGAAATTTGCATCTCCATAGCAATAATTTTTTGTTTTCGCAGAGGATTTCGTCGTATTCTTTCACGCACTGCTTTAATCACTCGTGGAGTTCTTATGGTACGAGGACGTCCACTTCTTTTTCTGTCAGCTATTGCATTTGTATCGGTAAACCCTTTTATAGCACGACTTACAAACATTTTTGAAATTTTTAACGGCTTTAGCAATTTTAAAATTTCACTATTTGATACACCACATTTATGTAACGCAATAACTGCTATCCGATTTTCTTTCATACCGCAATCCATGTTGCTGGTTGAACTCAAAAATTTTAACTATAGTCTGTACAAGTTGCCAAAAGAAAGGGCTTTCTAAATATGTAATTGTTTTCCACCCTCTGTAATCTTAAGCTGTAAAATCTAACGGTTCTTTACAGGTAACAGAATTTATGTCCCGACTAGGTAATCATTAATCACAGTAAAATTATTCGAAATTTGATTTTTTAATGTCATGGCTTGGTTCAACAAAAAGGACTAATACCCATTTTGTCGATTTCATGGCCAATGTACTTCTTCGGTTGCCTGTTGGTAAGGAGCATTGGTAAAAAGGTCAATGTTGTACCTATTATTGTATTGATATTTACATTTAATATTCAATTATTTATATGTTTAAAATAAAGTAAAATTGTTGAACAAAATATAAAATAAGAACAGGAATAAAAGAACATCATCAAACATCAAACAATAATATTAAATTAAATTATTCAACTTAGGAATCATTTTTGTGATTGCGAAGATGAAAGAATTCGTCCATAACCGCTACCGATGGCATCGTACCGAGCACCGATGCAGCATTACCTCGTATGCATAAACTAATTCTTTGTGCCAAGAAACATTTTGCTCTGCTGTCTCCTGATACATCAATTAACAGTCGACCGATTTTATGACGTCCAAACGTCTCGACAGCAAAAGCTGAAAAATCGTAGTGTTCTAGAATCATACCATATTTTGTATTTATATTATACAAATTGTTGAGTATAGAGATCTTTTAAATCAATTTAAATTGACCGACGTTTCGAGTCTTCTTATAATTGACCCATTTTCAAGGATGAAATTGACGAATTTTTTTTTTTGTCAATTTAAATTGATTTAAAAGATCTCTATACTCAACAATTTGTATAATATAAATTTAATAAAGAGGTCAACGATAATAAATTATTACTATCATATTTTGTATGTTTAAGATTTTCAGCTTTTGCCGCTGCAGAGCCTGCCATCTGACTTGAAATATACAGATGACTGGGAGCCATGGTATCTACGCATGTCACATCCCACACCAAAGCTCGCCACGGTAATTATTTCGTTTAGAGCGGCGTGTCTTGAAAACCTGCCAGCGCTTTGAGAACACGAGAGACCGTGGTGGCCAGACCAATCGACTGCTTTACCGCATACACAAATGTGGTCTTGACACATTTTATTTTACTCGATTCAATTTCACAATGGTATTGTGAGAAAATCTTACAATTTCATCTATTTAGTAGGACTTTCTGAGAAAATTTTTGAGCAGTTTATAAGAAGTAAAAAGATCCTAATATAACACTGAAGAAAAACCATTTTCATTTAAATGTAGATCACCAGAATTAAATATTTGGACAATAACTAATTAACTTTCTTCATCCGATCCTGGTGTTTCACTTCTTAATAGGCATATTTCTTTAAAGTGCCGCAATTTTTCTTCTTGCAGTTTCAGTTTTACTTTTTGTACCTGCATTTTAATTGCATGCAATTCTTTTTCTTGGTGTATTCTTAATTTGTGCAACTCTTTCATGTATTCCAGTTCAATCTCTTTTCTTCTTTCCTCATAATCATCAGTTGTGTATTCTAAAAGTAACAAACAACAGTGAAAAAATTGAGGTAGGAAAAATTACTTTTACCAGAAATCAGATCACTGATTGGGGATTCGTTGTCATCAATGAATGGGGCCCCATCTTCACTGATTTTTCTTTTACAACTTCCTAAATGAATTATGCAACTTTACTTAAAATATTATAAATGATCAAGGAGACTTTGTTTGACTTATAAATTTTTAGATTATTATTTATTCCAAAAAAAGACAACAAATCTCTTACTCGATACTTTTGAGGTGCGACCCTGTTCATGCTGTAGAGCAGTGAAGTTTCTTGGAACATCCTCTTTTACTTCATTTGCTAAAAATATACAACAAAGATAATATTATGAAATCCTTTTCTATCGGAAAAAAAATTACCAAGTGAAATAAAATTTTGACTCTCAAATTCGTTACAAATTCCAAGTGCGGTCCCTACTCTCTGGAGGAAGGTATCGTGGTGAACAACAGATGTGTTTATCTTCTGTTTTGTAGTTTCACAACTTCCCTTTTTTGCTTTGTATTTTATGTTATCCCAACACTTTCTTAGTTGCGCATCGCTTCTTGAGCTAACATTAGTAGTTGATGAAAATTCCGTGGCAATTTGCTCCCAACATTTCGACTTCTCTCTTGAAGAAACAAAGTCAATTTTTTTATTTTCTATTATATTCAGATATTTAGAACAAAGTTCCAATAACAAGTCTTTTTCTAATGGGGTAAGATGTGGTAATTTATTTCTTTTTTCTTCCATCAATGTCTGTGACATAACCTAAAAAAAAAACCATTTACCGAATCATCAATATAATTACTAATTAGAATTGGTCAAATATACCTAACTAAATTATCCTAGCAAAATTTATCATTAGCCAGGCATGCAAAATGGTAAAAATTATTCATGTTTTATTTACTTTTTGATTTGCACAGAACCGGCTGTACCGTACCCTTACAATATGTTACAGGACAGGACGCACTAATTATTGCACTTAAAAGTAATTTCAGAAGTTAAATTTTGTATTTTTTAAAAATACTAAAGTGCAATTTTGAGCTTTTTGCTTTTATAATTTGCCAATATCAAAATTTTAAAATAATTCGAACGCGAGAACAGCCGACAATCTGTCGTAACGTAACCTCACATTTCGAAGCTGTTATGACAGTTCGTTGAAATTTTCAACGAAGTCAGGTGATTTTTAGATAGATTAGCAGAAATTAAATGTCAAGTTTTACGTTCGGCCAAAAAACCTTCACTCCAACCCCACCGGAAAAAGGCAGCTTTCCTTTAGATCACGAAGGCGTATGTAAAAAATTGATGGTGAAGTACATGTGGTGCTTGAAGGATAACGAATTCGATAATTCTAAATGTCGCGAAGAAGCTCGTAATTATTTATCTTGTCGCATGGACAATGATTTAATGAAAAAAGAAGAGTGGACTAAATTGGGTTTCCAACAGGTCAACACAAAATCACCAGAAAATGTTTAACATTTTAATAGCTTGTACCGGTAGCGTTGCCACAATAAAATTACCACTGTTGTTAAAAGCATTGGCGGAAGACCAGGCACTAGGAGACGAAGTACAGGTTTGTGATTGTATGTCCAAGTTTTTGGGTATGCTAGTTTTTTTTTAGGTACGGATTATCTTGACCAAACATGCTCAACATTTTCTTATGGACCAAAAACTTCAACAAAATGTTGATGTGTTTCTAGACGAGGATGAGTGGGCCTCCTGGTCCCAGAGAGGCGATCCAGTTGTTCATATCGAGTTGGCCAAGTGGGCTAATTTGATGGTGATCGCACCTCTGGATGCAAATACTTTAGCAAAAATTGCTAACGTAAGTTTTCTAGTATAATTTCAACACTTACAAATTACTTTACTTTTTTAGGGAATTTGCGATAATCTCCTGACTTGTACTGTTCGGGCTTGGGAATTAACAAAACCTTTAGTATTTTGCCCTGCGATGAATACAAAAATGTACGAACATCCTATAACTGGCAAACAAATTGAATTGCTTCAATCTTGGGGTTACCACTTGGTACCAGTGATAAGTAAAACTCTTATGTGTGGCGACACCGGTGAAGGTGCAATGGCCGAGGTAGGCACTATTGTTGAACATTTACGTAATATTTTATGTAAAACTCCGTAGTTAATAAATTTTGTAGAAGTATAGAAAAAAAAAATTTCTCGTACCTATGCCTTTTCAAAATTCCAAAAAAGGTTTAAAAATTTTAATTATTTACAACTTGGTTCGATACATTTGGCTTGGTATAAATATTAACAATACCTTCATATTCTTTTTCTAAAGTAAACTTGCTGTCTAGAATGGTTCTCCCCATCAAAACTTCTTGCACTTGTTTTTGTTGCAGTGCTATTTCGATGGCCTCCCTGGCTTCCAAAATTTCTATTTTGTATTTTGGTATTTTCACTATACTTCGCTCAACATCATTCACCTATTAAATTATTTTAATAAAAAATGTTCTTTTGGAAAACCTACCACAAATTACCTGACACACGAGGTCTAAATTGTAATCTTGGTCAATTTGGGGCCACCTCTGTTCCAAAACTGTCTTGTCCCATAAAATTTCAGAACTTTCATTTAAACGATTTGGAGCAGAACAAAAACCACTCCATAATTCCGACGCAAAATGTGGTGCCATGGGGGCCAAAAGTATTAATTGACAAGCCAGTGCCCTTTCGTATTGTAAACTGTGAGCAAGAATTGGCAGTGGAACTTTCTGCAAATTATTTTTTAATAATTATTAAAATTTGTCTCGAGGTTTATTAATTCACCCTTAAACTGTTTGTGAGCCCCTGCATCTTGGAAATGGCAACACTGAGTTGTTGCGAATTGCAGTAATTAAATGTTGCACCTTTTACGTAGAAATTTCTCGAGTCGAACATATAACTATCGTGCTTTTGGAACTCGTTTTCATCTAAAGTCAGTTTACGTAGATTCTTTCGTTGTTCGACAAATTTCTGAATGGTCCACCATAACCGTTTTTGCCAATTTAAAATTCCAGGAAATGCTGCAAATATTTAATTTTTAATAAATGTTAAGAATGAAGGTAAGCTTCAATTACTATTGCTGTTCCAATTACGGTGAGATGTAGGCGCAACATCGGCTAAAATCAACAAGCGGGTTGTGTCGACTCCATATTCAGTAAACATTTGGTCAGGATCGACGCCGTTGTGTTTCGATTTACTCATTTTCTCCCACGACATGGTGACAGGTTCTTGGGTAACTTTGTGTTTGGCTTTATTTCGCTTCATATCTTAAAATTGAAAAACAGTTTGATTAAATCGAATAATGCTAAAAATAGAAATTAATAGGTAATAAGAGAAAAAAGTAGATAATTCAAAATGCATAATCACCTATCACTTCGACTTCTTCCGGTTTCACATACTGGCCCTTTCCTTTTATTCTATAACTCCTTCCCATTACCATTCCTTGGACTAACAAACGCTTAAAAGGTTCCCTTTCGGGTAATAATCCAAGAGAATGTAAAAAGTGACTAACAAATCTGGCATAGTACAAATGGAGAGTTGCTGAAATACAAATAAAATTGCTCAGCAAAGTGGAAACATTTAAAACAACAATGTACCGTGCTCTTTGCCTCCAACGTACAAATCAACGGGAGTCATTGTTTTGGCTTGTCCAACATCAAACATCTCCTGATTATTTTGTGGATTCAAATACCTCAAATAATACCAAGAGCTGTCCACAAATGTATCCATGGTGTCGGTTTCTCTTTTAGCAGAACCTTGACATTTCGGACAAGTCGTGTTAACCCAATCTGTTGCTTCAGACAAATACGACACCCCCTTTTTACTCGATAGGTTCAATTTAGGTAGTTGAATGGGCAACTCGCTTCTTGGGACAGGAACAGCACCACAATTTGGACAATGAATTATAGGTATGGGAGTTCCCCAATAGCGCTGCCTGGAAATTAGCCAATCCCTCAATTTTGCACTAACCCAGTGACCGCCTACTTTCAATTCCTTTGCTTTAGCTGAAATTAACTTTCTCTTTTCTTCTACTTCATTTTCATTTAATGTTGTAATGAAGGAATGGTCGACGTTGTTCATATTACAAAATACTGCATCTTTTTCAGAAAAGTGAGGAATTCCAATGTGGGAGTCAGTGGAGTCCAAAAATTCAATCTGGTCTGTAACAAAAACCGGTAGCAGATCCCCCGTGATTGGATTACGTGCTTGAAAATTTAGTAACTTTGTTCCATTTTGGTTGGCCGGTTGGTTATTATTTAAAGCATTTGTACTGGACAAGGCCACAAATTTTGCATTCTCTATGAATTCCGGGTTGGTAGTCCATAAAGTAACAACATCCTGAGATTCATTTGTAAGTTGAAAATCAAACGACATGCCATTGCATTCCCCAATCCAATGCTTTTGTATTTTAACGATGTCTCTCCAATCCTGCAGTACAGGATCGTCTAAGCCTTGTAAAAGATCTTTAGCAAAATAGGTTGTGCGAATAAACCACTGTTTCAGTAATTTACGTTCCACCTTAGCACCCGAACGCCAGGAGCAACCATTTTCGTCCACTTGCTCGTCAGCTAAGACTGTCTGATCTACAGGATCCCAATTTACTACAGCCTAAAACAGTATGATTAAAATTTAATAATAAAAATCGAAACTAAAGCTAACCCTCTTTTGATACGCCAGACCTGCGTCGTACAATTTGAGAAAGAGGTCTTGGGTCCATCTGTAATAATTCGAATCACAGGTGCTGAGTTCTCGATGCCATTCAAAACTGCAACCAAGCTTTTGTAACTGCGATTTCATGTGCGCGATATTATTTCTTGTCCACTCTTCCGGTGCTAAATTTCTTTCGATAGCGGCGTTTTCAGCTGGTAAACCAAAAGCATCCCATCCTATCGGATGAATGACCTAACCAACATGATTTTAGAGTTCATTTCAAAAGAATACACTTACATTCTTATTGTTCATTCGCTGGAAACGAGTAATCGCGTCGCTAATTGTGTACACTCGAACATGCCCCATGTGTAGGCTGCCCGAAGGATATGGAAACATCGATAACACGTAATATTTCTGTGATGGATTTGCTCCATCATAATTTGTAAATTTAAGTTTTGACGACCAATAATTTTCGATTTCATGTTTTAGTTCGGGCTTTAGATCTTCTTTCTAGATTAAAATGTTATGAACATAACCTTAAATATGTAAAAAAAAAATAAATAAATAAGTTTAAATTACTCACCCACAAACCTAAGCCGGAAACGCACCGGTAAGAAGTTATTGACAAATACTTCGCCTTAATTTTCAATAAACTAATTTTATTTCGCATATTGAAATTGTTGTGAAAAGGACTAAAATTTGAATAGCTATTGCAGTGGTTCTCAATATGAGGGACATTAAACAGCACTCAGGAAAATGTTTTTTGTCACAGCCAGGAACGAACTCATCCTCGGACTCTACACTCACAATAATACATAAAAATGTTTGTCATAAATAGAGCTAAAGTCATAGGCAAAAAATGTCCAAAAGTTTCTTTAAATTATCGTCGAGTTCTTTAGCCGAGATAATAACCATTATAGGTACTTCATTTATTGGGATATTAAAATACAATTTGGTTAGGCTGAATGAGATCATTTTGGTTTAGAGTGATTTTACCTAGCTTTCAATGATTTCATTTCTGTTTCTATAGCCGATGTTATAAACTGGAAACTCAACTGATGTCACCAGGGAGGTAGCAAGGCACAGCCGGGCCCTGGTGCAAGCAATCCGGATTCTATAAATTGAATGAATTTGAATTGTGGCCTTTGGGCCATGATTGCTACGTCCCTAGATTTCACTCTTGCAAGGATCTAATAGGTAATTTTCTTTATGTAATTTTATTAATCCATACATCTTGGCATTTGCACATTCATCGATATAAGTTCTTTCTCTGTTCTTCTACGGTTTTCCAAGTTTATTTCTGAAGAAAAGGAAGAAATTTGATTTAGTATCAGATTTTATGGAAATAAGCAAACAAGATTATAGAATTTTTGTTTAATTTTGAATTTTAACCAACAGTGCGGTATAAGGCTTAAATTGACATGCTACGCAGCGAGAGACCGCGGTTCAATGCCTGGTCGGGCCGACTACACTGTTGTGATGTAAAGCCTAATTTTCACCTATGAGCTATTAGCAACCTACTAGAATATATGCGAAATGCTCAAAATACCATGAATGCTAAGTGTAACTAGGAAGGTTGAAATACAAACACAGTAGTGTTTATAGTAAACATTTAAAATTAAATTTAATAAAGATTTTACTTTATTTTACAGTATTGGCACTAGTCATTACTACTGCTACAAGAACTTCCAAACAATCAATATTTAATTGGGCGGATAGGTCAAAAATGGTCAATTTAATTAAATTACATAGACTACACTTTCTAAAATTTTTCTCTACTGCTCAACGTAGGGTAACAACAGTGACTTTATCGTCTATGGCGATGTTGGCAACAAGAGCCCCTAAATCGGACTAAGATGTTGCAAAATCCCCTTATTCGGCACAGGATGATGTAAATGCAACCAAGAAATAGAAGCCCTAGTATGGAATTATTGTTAACAACTCGTTTTTAAAAAACCTTTGAATTTAATTGATATTCTTTGCCAATTAAATTCAAAACAGAAAACAAGAAGCAGGAATTTACAAATATAAATTATCCGTATTATTTCCCTATGATTGGGTGTAAGGTCGGTCACCCGATATAAACAAAAGCAATGCAGTCAATCAAAATTCGAACATCACTTGTTGCCACTGTCTCTATAAAGTCACTGTAAGGGTAACTATAGCACAATCCGGAGGGCGAATCAGTTGGTTTGAGTATGTGCACTGTACGGTAAATCAAAAAAAGGTGGTTTTTGGCTTCAGTCGAATGAGTGGTGGCTACTGCTACTGTCTAATGTCAAAAGCTTTGGTTGGATTTATGAAGAAAATATTAAATACATTTTCTATCAAATGCTTACTTTGACCGATATTTATAAAAATATATAATAAAAAAAAAAAAATAAATAAAAAAAAAATATAATAAAATAAAAAATTTTGTTGGCAAAATACTGAAAATCGATCTGGGTATCAACCCATATAACATATAAAAAAATTAGCTCGACCGGAACGAATGCACCTATTTTCACAGTTTTGACTGGACTAGATTACATACCACTTACTGCTGCTCGGTGTAAATATATACTGCTGTAATGATTCGCCCCTCGGCACAACATAACAAAAAATTTTTGTTTTCCAAAAATCGGAGAATCTTGTGCTATGCACATATATTTGTATTTACATTTTACTAAAACATCCAAGCCTTACAAGTTATGAAGCTAAGAGTCATTGTAGCCGGTGTTTGATGAAATAAGCTCTTCCAGCTTATTTCTATGACTAGCACGGATTTGAACAATAAACACTTAGAATTCTTTAAAACTGAATTATTTCTGGCTCATCTAATCTGTTGTAAGCGTACTTTGTATCTTCTCCTTCATGCATCCTTCGTATGTGATACAGCATACACTTATGATCCACAGTTTTGTAACCACAAATTTGACACGTGTACGGTTTTTCCCCTGTGTGTCTTCTCATATGACTCCTCAAGCTGTCCTTCCGCGCAGCTTTGTAGCTACAAATACTGCATGCAAACGGTTTCTCGCCAGTGTGAGTTCTTAAATGAAGTCGTAGTTTGGGCTTCTCTGAGCTCTTAAAATCACACATTTCACAAGCAAATGACTTTAATCCAGAGTGAACCTTTAAATGGCGAAGTAAACTACTACGATCGCCACTTTTATACTCGCATATAGTACACTTAAATGGTTTTTCGTTAGTGTGAACCCTTCTGAAGTGGCTTCGCAAGTCTGCCTTTCGTTTCGATCTCAGTCCACAAATTTCGCAAACAAATGGTTTTTCATTTGTGTGAACCGCTAAATGCAACGCCAGCTTACACTTATTGGTATGTTTGTAATCACAGTGAGCACAAGCAAACAGTCTGTCTTCGTGATAAAGTTTCAAGTGAGACTGCAGTTGTAAGTTATCTATAAACTCAAAGCTGCAAATTTTACAAGTAAATAACTTCACCTCCTGTTTTTCCGAATGAATCTTCGAGTGCTGTCGCAAACCATCTTTTTTCAAAAAGGAACGGTCACAAATTTTACAAGAGAATAATTCATTAGCAGTGTGAGTGTCCAAGTGAGTCTGTAAAGTGCGTTTATATAAAAACCGACGTTGACAAATTTCGCAGGAAAACGGTTTGTCTCCCTTGTGAATTTTGACATGTCTTTGTAGGTTCCCCCGTTGTGAAAATTTGTGGTTGCAGAGATTACACGTAAATGGTTTATCACCTACGTCTGCTTTTAACTGCTTTTGCAAGCTTACGGGTTTTCCACCCTTGGTGAGATCGTTACAGCAGTTGGAAGAATTATCCTTTCCGTTTTCAATCATAAAATGACACTCGGGAAGTAAACTTTCGTCTTTTATCCTAATCGAATAAATCAAATCGTTCGACTTTCTATCAAATTCCTCCAGTTCAAATTTCACTTTAAAGTTGGAAGTGATGGTCCCTAAAAATTTGGCAAGTTGGTGAGAAATAAAAAACCTTAGCATTGACCTGATTATAGAACAAATTTATAATCAGACCAATAAACAATTAAATACTAGTTAAAAATAAAAACAGGTTTAGTTCCTTACTATCAAAATCATGCACTACATATAAACCACATCCAGCGTCTTTCAAAAATTGCTTCGAGCAATTTTCAGTCCTTAGAGGTGAGTACAGTTTCGTTCAAACTGACACAAACTAGCTATTCGATTTTAGTGAGAGCTGTTACATGGTAAACCGAAAGAACTCAAAGGTACTCGTGTTTCAAGAATCAAATTGTCGGCTTGAAGTTGGTGATCTTGTAGAAAAGAAAGGAAGATATAATATATTTATTTCCTGCTGGGTTCTGAATTATATCGACCAAACTATTATACCACCAAAACAAAAAGTTTATCCTGAAACTAACCTGTCGATTCCAATGTATCGAAATCGTCATTCTCATCATCCATTGGCTCCTCTTTCACCACTGTTTCACATTTAATTTCCACTTTATAATCCATTTGCTCTCTTTATAAAACCTGACTATTATTTCATAATTCTTTTCGACTTGATTATGCACGAAATACTTAGTTGAATGCAAGTTAACCTCTTTAACCGGTAACTTTAAAAATGAGGAATTCTGAATAATTTTTAAGTGAAATTGATCGTTCGGAAATATGAAGTTTGAATTAAAAAAAATTATGTCATACTTTTTGTGTTGTATCGGAAAATCAATAATAATAGGTAAACAAAATCTCAATAATTTAGTGCCAACCAAACAAACATATAGAGTTCGTTCAGAAGCTTAAGTCTCATACAATGCGCGAAACGGGCAAAATACATAAGAATAAATGTTAAATGAAAACATCAGCTTGGCGCGAAAATTTAAAAAATCTGACTTGAACATTATTTTCATTATAATTATAGAAAAGAAAAACTAATTATAGAAAAAATAAAATGATTACTATAGGAATGTAATTTATTGTAAAACTTTATTATTATAGTACAAGCAAATACTATTGTACAAGTAAAACAAATTATTTTTATTATAATAAAATAATAACGAACAAGAAAGTGAGTAATCGCACATTGAAGTAAATTTTATTAGCCGAGTAATTGATTTTTTTTATTTTTATCTTTACAAGATGGGCTCACATTCTAAATTGAACTCTTCATCATCTTCTTCATCTTCCGAAGACAGATAATCTGAACTGTCACTTTCATCTTCGTAATTTACTCTAATAATGAGTTCATCTACATCATCCATAATATATTCCTTTTCTATATATTCTTTTTCTGTGGCTTCTACATGGCGACAAATATTTTGCCAATCTTCTATTGTGACTTTATTAAATTCTTCTTCAGTCAATCTTCGGACATCGTCCATTTTAAATGTGGTATTTCGTGCGGCAACACGATTCTTTACCAACGCCCAAATTTTCTCAATAGGGTTCAATTCTGGGTGATATGGTGGTAACCGTAATACAACGTGGCCATGTTCGGCTAAAAGTTTATCGGCTACATAATTTTTATTACGTGGCTTGTGTAATTTAATTATATTATACAGATCCATTTTTGTATCTCTGATTTGCCATATTATATTTCTTTCTGATAACCATTGCTGCATAGCACCTTTTCTCCATGAAGACGTAGGGCATTTTAAAATACTAACGTTATGATACGAAGCGTTGTCAATAACCAAAACGCTATTTTTTTCTAGATTTGGAATTAATTTTTCATTTAACCATTTCAAATAATTTTTGTGATTCATGTCATCGTGATAATCTCCAGTTTTAAGGCCAGATTTAAATATTAATAAGGCCCTCGTAACAAAACCTCTTGCACCGCCAGCGTGAACAATAATTAATCGTTGTCCTTTAGACACTGGGGTCTTTAAACCGTTAGTACTTCCATCGTCCCAACATTTAGGAACGGTATGTGAACTATGGATGTAAGTTTCATCCGTATAAACAATATTTCTTCCTTCTTCTTTATATTTTATAAGGTTTCTTAAGAACATAACTCGTTTACCTCGAATATCACTTTTTTCAACAAGTATTTGCTTATTACATGGGGATTTTCTCCACCTAAAACCAATCCTATGTACTACAATTCGAAATGATGAAAGCGATCCAGAAAAGCCATGATCTTTTTTCATCGCTTCATACACAGTTTTCATTGTAGGTCGCCTTTTATGTATAGTCGCATAAGAATGAATTATACGCCTAATAACATCTTCTTCAAATTGGCTTGTTGTAGTTTTTTAATAGTTTTCCTGGGAGTAGAAAACTTGGCTTGTTGAGGATTTTCAGCTCCTTCCTTCATTATTCTTATAACAGTTTTATAAGAAACTCCAGTTGCAGATGACACTTTTGCATACAAAATATTTCCTTTGCATTTTTCTTTATTCATAATATATTGAATGACATTATAAATTATTTGTCGTCCTTGACTATGAACTACTTTACGGTTATTCATATTAGTAATGAATTTTAACTGTAAAAAATATTGTTTGTTTAAAAAACGATGTTAAATTAATTTGTTTATGCATTACCTACCACAATAAAATAATAAACGTTTTCGTCAAATAGATGTAAAAAAAGATTTTGTGGTACACACAGCAGTTTAACCTAAAAATAAAATTTTCGTTTAAAAACGATTTTAAATTAAAATGTTGTTTGTACTAACCTCAGTATAATAAAAATACTCAAATTGCGTTAAAAAAGGCTGATTGTTATTTAAATTATCAAATAATGTTAATATCATTTAATAATCAAAAGCACGAAAATAGCGAATCTGTCAAAGCAAAACGTCAACAAAGAACGATATTTTCAGGACTGTATTTATTTTGTTAAAACGAATTTTATCATTTCTGCGCACTATTGTATGGGACATGACCTCCTGAATGATCTCTACCTACTTACAATATTCTACAAGTCGAGGCAAAATATTTTGCTTTGATTACCTTTACATGGAACAAGCAACTGTTTTCACTGCTTTGGAAATTTGGTAAATTATAAAGAGCGGTAAATCAAAAATACAAAGACAAAACTTTGAAAACTTTCTACATCAACATAATATAGAAGTGTTCGAACTACGGTCATCCAAGTTTGAGTTCCACCTTGTTTTACATTGCATTAGAACAAAATAGTCTATCAAAAGATTGAGCTTGATTATTTGATACTAGCAGGAAATTGACTTTTTCTGCTGCGATAACGTCTTCATAAGTGGATACAGTGGAACTCCATTGATGTACAACTCGATTGGTTAGGGAACTCGATTGATATTGGAACTCCACTGATGTGGAGTTGATTGATATGAAATTCGACTGATGTCCAAGTCAGTTGATTGTGAACTCGATAGATGTGCAATTTAATTAGTTGGGATCTCGATTGATGTGCAACTTAATTAGTTGGGAACTTGATTGGTTGGGAACTCTATTGAAGTACCTACAACTCGATCAGGGGTGGAACTACCGGGGTGCGGTGAGTGCAACGCACGCTGGCTCCCAGCTAAAAGGCCCCTAGTTCTGCTGATGTGACCATTCTCAATGTTTTGAAAAAATTTATTTGGTTTCTCCTGCGATCAAAGGGAGTCATATTACTTTTCATATCAGTGAAAAATATATTATAGGTTCTTTACGGATTTTATTCGTTATCTGTCTATCACTGACGCCTATGAATGGATTAATGAGATTACCGCTACAATAATCCATCATTTTCACGAACATAATTTTTTTTAAGTGCAAAAAGTAGACGATCTTTATTTTCGCATACTATTAATGATCCTCCCACCAGTAGTTTGGCTACCGCTAATATAATAAGTTGATAGCAAATACTATAACAGTTCGGCTGAAAAGCTCGTATCGTTTTGAAGAAAAAAATTTTTTTTTTGAAAAATTCTATTTAATTATTCAACATAGTTGCCTTCGCGGGTGATACACCGATTATAGGGGTCTTCCAACTTTTCGATACCATTTTTGTAGTATGATTTGTCTTTAGCCTCAAAATAGGCCTCTATTTCGGCGATGACTTCTTTATTTCTTCTAAATTTCTTTCCAGTGAGCATTCTCTTAAGGTCTCCAAACAGGAAATAGTCGCTGGGGGCCAAATCTAGAGAATACCCTGGGTGGGGAAGCAATTCATAACTTAATTCTATGAGTTTGACCATCGTTTTTATCGACTTTTGACACGGTGCATTTTCTTGGTGAAACAAAAAATTTTTTTTCTTGAAATGGGGCCGTTTTTTCCCAATTTCATCCTTCAAACGCTCCAACAATGCTATATAATAGTCGCAGTTGATTGTTATCCCTTTTTTAAGATAATCGATGAACAATATACCATGCGCATCCCAAAATATAGACGCCATAACCTTGCCAGCCGACTGTTGTGTTTTTCCTCGCTTTGGATTGGTTTCGTCGCGTGCAGTCTACTCAGCTGACTGCCGATTGAACTCTGGAGTGTGGTGATGGAGCCATGTTTCATCCATTGTCACATATCGACCCAAATTTTCAGCTTTATTGCGGTTGAACAGCTCCAAACACTGCTTCGAATCATTACCATGTTGTCGCTTTTGATTGACATTGAGCTCACGCGACACCCATATTGCACAGAGCTTTCGCATGCCTAAATATTCATGCAAGATATGTCCAACACGTTCCTTTGATATCTTTAGAGTCTCAGCTATCTCGATCAACTTCATTTTACGGTCATCCAAAATTATTTGGTGTTTTTTTTTTTAAGTTTTCACCTGTAACGGCCTCTTTTGGAGGTCCACTGCGCCCATCATTTTCGATGCTCATATAGCCTGTACGGAATTTAGCAAACCACTTACGAATGGTTGCTTCCGCTGGAGCAGAGTCCGGATAACACTTACCAAGCCAAGTTTTTGTTTCAGCACTATTTATTCCTATAAAAAAACAGTGTTTCATTAACACACGAAATTCCTTTTTATCCATTTTATTCCCAATAACAAAAGTTGCTTTACTCAAAATGCTATAACTCACGAACCAATTGACAGATCGCTGTCAATTTTTGACTCATATCGTTTGAATGTTAGTTCTCACAGAAAATCACATAAAAAAATTCTAGTGGCGCCCTCTCTTAGAAACGATACGAACTTTTCAGCCGACCGAGTAGATAAGAAAGTCGACCAATCAGAGGGTCGTTTTGTTCGTTTGATCCGTTAATGGACTGAGAAAGTGGTGTCGTCACGATCAATCAGCTGATGGGTGGAAACATGATTATAACCTCACTTTGTTTGCGTTTAGTTACCATATAACTTCAAAAACTGCACTTTTCTCGTCTAGAATTATGTAAGCGACCTGGGCAAATGCAATAAAGGCATAATTTTGAATTAAAACATTGTAAAATCACGAAAAAGTTTAAATTAACGCATGCACCCGGCAATGTTTCCACCCATCAGCTGTTCGATCGGGCACATTTGACGTCACACTTTCCCGATCTATTAGTTACGGAATGACAGAAAGATACACTAGGCCTTTTATAATATCGGAGCAGGACTTTTGGCCGCCGGACATTTGAGCCGTTGGATGCCTGGACATTTGAGCGTCGGGCGTTGAACTTTCAAATATTTTGTGGTTCTATTCTCTGGCGTCGAAACTAGAAATATACAAATTATACTTACATACATCGAGATTAATAATTTCATTATTACATTGTGTGCAATCCTTCTAAGGTATTCTAATATCGTCCTGTCTTCATACAGTAGGCGAAATTCGAGTAGAACCACCGTGATGAAAAAGGAATAATTCCACATATTATGTGTAATATAAGAAGTAGATATGAAAATGATTATACATAGGTAAACACATAATGGTATGATTGCATTTACAGAAAAAAATTCCTGGTTTGAAATTATATTTAGTTTTAAATGATACGTTGTTACGCGAACATCAGTAAGTTGTGTTATTTCTGTGCGAAATTCTAATTGAGCCAGGTACATTATTTTTGATGAAGATTAAATATTATTTAAATTTATTTTTAAGTAAGGTAAGAGCTGCTTATTGTCTTCGTATAAATCCAATAACATCAAATTTTTAATTAAAAGTAGCAAGATGGGGCGCGGAAAAGGTTTATCAAATGAAGAAATTGCTAAAATAAAAGTATTGAGGGAAAGATATGTATCTATTAGAAGCATGGCGAAACAAATAAAAAGATCACATCATTTAGTAGCAAATTATTGCAAATTAGGTGAAAATTATGGTAAAAACAGAAAATTTGACCAAAATAGAAAGCTGTCACATCGAGATAAACGCAGAATTCTTAAAGAAATAAGAGTTTTCTTCGAAAACTGCATCAGAAATCAAATCAAAATTACAATTACCAGTAACAGTGAGACGAATTCAACAAGTGTTACAAGCGGATAAAAATTTAATTTACACAAAATCTGTAAAAAAGCCACCATTAACACCCCAACATAGAGAAGCTCGTCTTCAGTTTGCTCGAAATCACATGCATTGGAATAATGAATGGAAAAAAGTTATATTTAGTGATGAAAAGAAATTTAATTTGGACGGACCCGATAGTTTTTCCTATTATTGGCATGATATTCGCAGCAAAAAACATATTAAAATGAGTTGTAATTTTGGAGGAGGCTCTTGTATGATATGGGCAGCGATTTCGTCTTATGGAAAATCTAAAATTGGGTGGATAAACCATCGTATGAATGCGGAAAATTATATTGAAGTCTTAGAAGATGGTTTAGTGCCTATGATAGAAGAAATTATGCCCGATGACTGCATTTTCCAACATGATAATGCGGCCATACACACTGCTTGACGTGTGAAAGATTGGTTTTCATCTAGAGAAATACCATTGTTGACTTGGCCAGCAAGAAATCCTAATCTAAACCTAATAGAAAACATATGGGGACTTCTTGCTAGACAAGTTTACAGATGTGGGAGGCAGCACAATAGCTTAGAAGAACTAAAGAATGCCATACGTGAAGCATGGAAGAAAATTTCAATAGAGGTATTACAAAATTTTATAAACTCAATGTCAAATAGGATTTTTGAAGTAATACTTCATAAAGGGGGGGGGGCACCAAGTATTACACTTAGAATTCTTCAATATTTTTTAAAAATTAAACGGCTAAACGTAGTGGCACTATTAGAATTTCGCTTAAAAATTTTCAAAATTTTTTGATTTAAATTGTTTTGTAATTGTTTTTAATAAATCATGTAATTTTTTAGAGTTGTCAATTATTATGTAACCTTTACTAACGCATTGTTTTTTACAAATTCATTTTAAACAAAATCTACCCCATAAAACATGGGTGGCACTAATTTAATTTCGCTTATTTACAATTCATACAATTCTCCTTACTCTTTGATCCACTTCTTGATACTTTAATGTTTAATCTTCTTCGCCACGTAAGAATTGCTCGTATGATGCTTCTCTTCCTTTCTGGACGCTTCGCAGGCCAATAATGAATTTCCATATCGATGATGATCTTGATTATTAAGCGCCCGAAGATGCTGAGCAAGTTCTTCAATAGAGTTGGGACATGAGACTTGTATTTTGCATATTTGGAATTTACGTATACGAATTAGTTATTAAATTTATTTTCTAAAGTTTCTAAAACCATTTTTGAGAACTCTACTGCGTTTTGAAAACATTTCCGTGACCTTGTACTTCAAGATGCTAGTGGACCTCTCTTTCCAACACCTACAGTAGGAGCGAGCACACGTTGCAGCAGCTGTTGTTGCAACATTTTATTGTTCTCCTGTATTAATTTATAAAAATAAGTGTATAGTGTAAGCGTATGAAATATTCTCCATAAAATTTCGCTTTTTGTCACGTGCACGAATTTTCAAAGCCTTTCAAAGACTCATTAGTGATATATTATTCCTTTCAAAGTTCATTTTACAAGCATAGCAAGCAATAACCTACTTTATTTGTGTGCAGATACTTTTATACATTTTCATCGGCAACCGTAAGCAGGTTACCTGCTTTCTTTTCGTTTTTTCCTGACTAAAAAAGTTGACAGTTCCGACTATATAAATACTTTAACAATCGAAAATAATTTACGTAAAAAAATTTCAAATTCAATTATTAAATTTTTTATTTAATAAATGCAAATAATAATCGCAGATATCCGTTATCAAACCATGTGCACTACGCAAATAAAAATTTTACTAAATTTTCTAACTTTAACAACTTAATTATTCGAAAACCAATTCCATTAATCAAATAAATTCAATGTCCAAATCTCGGTTAATTATCAAATAAAATAAAACTAAATTTTTTTACTCACATTAATCGCAATTTTATTCTGAAAATTATATCATAAATCTCAAACTAGAGATCTCAAATCTCAAACTATCATAAATAACAGGACCTTCCCACAGAAATACGCCCGTTCGCTTCCACGGACACATTTGGAAGGAGCGAATATCACGTCTTTCCGTACCAACATAATTTGTTAATACAAACAGGCGCACAAAATTCAAAATTTTACAATAATTATTTACAAAGATTATTCACAATAGAAATTACCTATAAAAAATTTTCTTACATAATAAACCAAGCTTTAATACATAAAATAAACCGCAACAACGCTCGATGGCAAGTAGTTAGCAGGAGAAAACCATTTAAGTTGTGGTACCAAATCCGAAATAAAAATTTTATTTCCATCTAATGGACTTCCACAAAATTATCCTCGCTGAAGGCGGGTGATCGTCCACATATCCAAAAATAATAAATAAAATACCAAATCTATCAAATTTTCGTTTTTGTATCTGAGTTGTCGGTCCACTCCTGATTTTATCGTCCACAAACATTTCGTCCATTAACTCGTTTTCTCGCTTTTTATCCTCTTGCTTTGCCGGCTCCCCATTTACCTTTACTTCCGGTTTATCTTCATCGCCCATCTTCCACAATTCTCGTCGTATCATTGTCCAAATTTTTGGTTTTAGTTTCTGCCTCATTTAGTTCAAAATTTTCTTTGATGATCAAATTTTCCTTGATTTGTGGTTTTAACTCACTCAAATGTTCACATGGTTTTTCGGGCATTTCATCCAAATTTTCCTTGGTAACCAAAATCTTTATCCAAATTGTTTTTCTTACCAAAATCTCTTTATTCAAATCTTCCATTTTTAATTTTGCCCTTATTTTCTTCAAAATTTTCATTTTTAATCAAAATTTCTTTATTCAAATTCTTCATTTCCAAATTTTAATATTTTATTTCGGTATCATTTTCAACTATTGTTTCTTCTTTGATTTTATCAGAACTTTTTGTTTTAGTTACTCTGCCCTTGAAGACCATCAGATTTTGCTTTTTCAAATTTTATTAGTATTTCCATCAATTTCTCAATCGACATTTCAGACGCCATTTCGCTCCACGTTTAACCGGTAAATGTTCATAAAAAGTGCCCCACCTTTGGGCGACAATTAAAGTTTATTGAGCCCCACGTTGGGCGCCAATTAAAGATACAAAGATATATGTAGTATTTTTCCAACTCTCTTGTACCAGGGTGCAAAGTAACCGTTTTTGCCCCGCGATGTGAAAATATTATGAAAAAGAAATGTGTGAGTGTATCTTATCGCCCTAAAGCGGAAAAATATATTTTTCACTCTGAGCGAAAAAGTGACACTTTACGCTCGCTCGGACAAAAACTCCATTGTGTCAATGCAATTATGACGTCACAAATGAAATATTATCGACATGATTTCTTAAATGACCGGTCAATTGGGTTTTTGTGAGAAATTCAAGATCACTTTACGCTCGCTCGGACAAAAACTCCATTGTGTCAATGCAATTATGACGTCACAAATGAAATATTATCGACATGATTTCTTAAATGACCGGTCAATTGGGTTTTTGTGAGAAATTCAAGATCACAAAATTCACACATAAATAATTTCTCCCCTGTATGGGTTCGCACATGACACGTCAGATTTCCCTTTTGTGAGCACTTAAAGTCACAAAGCTTACAAGCAAACGGTTTTTCGCCCGTATGAGTTCTCACGTGCAGTTTCAGGTGTCCTTTGTACGAGCATTTATAATCACAAATATTGCACTCAAATGGTTTCTCGCCCGTGTGAGTTCTTAGATGACTTTTCAAATTTCCTTTTTGCGCGCATTTAAAATCACAAAATTTGCACTCAAATGGTTTCGCGCCCGTGTGAGTTCTCAAATGAACTTCCAAACTTTGCTTTAGTGTACTTTTATATCCACAAATTTCACATGTGTATGGCTTCTCGCCAGTATGAGTTCTTAAGTGTCCTTTCAAAACTTCCTTGTACAAACATTTATAGTCGCAAATATCACAGGAAAAGGGTTTTTCGCCGGTGTGAGTTCTAAAATGGACTTTAAGCTGATGCTTGTGTCCGCACTTGTAGTCACAAAGCTCGCATGCAAAAGGTTTTTCCCCGGTGTGAATTCTCAAATGAGCTCTAAAAATTGATTTATGCAAACATTCGTAGTTACACACTTCACATGTAAAAGTTTTACGCTCTTTTGTTCTCTTAGCCAATATCTGATCACCGATTTTACAAACAAAAATACTTTGATTATTTATTTCTCTTTTCAATTCTTCATCTAATTGAGGCTCAAAAGCCGTATTCTCTTCTTTAATGTCAATTGAATGATGTAAACCTTCTATTTGTAATTCAATGCTTTCTGTTTTAACTTGAAAGTCAAGTTTTGAACTACAAGCAGTTTGTGAAACACAGAAGATTGCAGAATCTGATATTTCCAATTCTGTTTTTGGTTTTCGCTCCATATTAAATTACTTCTCAATTGTTTAATGTTAAAACTAATACTTTGTCCTATATTCATTAATTTGTTATAAAATAACTTTCACAAAACTTACATAAAAACATGAAAAATTTTATTTTGACAGCTTTTAAAGTGAAGGCCGCACTGGGCCACAGGACCGTACTGGCACAAAAAAATGGTGAAAATTGTGAAAAAAATATCCTCATTTTATACATTTTGATAATTTAACCCTTTATAGGGCAAAGGGTATGTTTTAAAGAAATATGTGATTTATAGTTGAATATGGTATAAATAATATAAAATAAATTTTCTGGTTGTTTGAAATATTAACCAGTATCCTATAAAGGGTTAAAAGATGATTTGTTGTTTCGGAAATGTTTTTTTTTAATTTGAATTTTGTTTTTGAACGATAATCGTAGGTATATCTTATCGACGCAGGTGCTCGCCGCAAATACAAATTTTACAATATCCTTCCAATTTCACAATTTTAATTATTCGATTGACCATTAAATATTAAAGGTTAATTGTTGTTTGATTGCTGCCCAGCCAACCCAATATCCTGTTTCCATTAATTGCTAGCTTTGGGCGAGATACTGTTATTCTTTACGTTGAAGTGTGCTGAAGGTATATTAAGTAATAAATTGTAGCAAATGGTCGCTGTACGTTTAGCTTCGTTGGACATCATTTCACATGTTACAGCTGTTACGGTTACCATAATCTAAAAGTAAATTTAATTAGTTCTAACGGCACAATGTTAAACTAAATATTCTCTCTCTCAGATTCCTTCACTCTACGCAAGAGCATAGTGACCACTTCTTTTTTTTTAGAAGGGTTCTCTAGGCAGATACCTCGGTGGTTTGCCATTGCCTGCCGAGGGAAGGCGGCCAGAATAAAGTTTTTACTCCGCCCGGGACCGAACCGGTAATTTCGGCTTAGCAATCGGCGCACACAAGCGCCAGGCCCTGACCGTCTTCTAAACTAAATCCTAAAGATTTAAAATTCCTTTGAGTTTTTTGCTTATTTTGATGCTGTACTTTCAAATTTTAAACTTGATCATTTTATACGTTTGTACCCAAGGTGCTTAGATTTAAAGTCTAACATTCGTTAGCTATTCGTTAGCGATGAGGTATAACTTTCTCTCAGTAATTTAGATTTCTGACCATCAATAATTTCTTTAGACAAACATTATAACCAGTCACATACATTGCTTCATAAGTGAGAACCTTGAAATAGTTTGTGACGGGCTCAAATTGGCATAAGGCTCAAAATTGATAGCGGGGAATGGCTATCCGCTCAGACACATAGGATTGCCGCTGGCTCGAGTTGGCGAGGTCGTGGGTCGCTGAAAAACAAAGGAATCCTGGGTCCAAGTAAACGATGTTCCTAAAAGAATCTTCAAGAGTCGTCAAAATCGAGAGGGCGCCACTCGAGCAAATGTCACTAAATCTTACCTTGAGTTGAGTTCGGCTCGAGATGGAATCTTCAACTAAATATGATTTTGGGCAGGTAGATTCAATAGAAAGATATGTCAATGAAAAATTAATAAAATTTAATGAAAGGTTAATTAATGACAAAAACAAATTATAAAAATATAGTTGGTGAATAATTTGCAAAAGTACTACAAACGAAATCTTAAAAGTTGATAATAATTTTGGTTTCCGGACAAGTTATAATGCTTAAAATTAAATGAATGATGAGATGAAGTTTAACATTAATTTTCAATACCTGTAAATAATATAATTTTTCACATAATATGTTGTCGTAACATTAAAAATTTAATACAATAAAATGTTGCCTTAGAGATAGACAACCCAATTAACACGAATAGAGTTTTTGAAATAATATCTTAAAGATAATCAAATAATTAAAATGGCAAGCGTACAAAATAGTACTTTGTATCCCCGACTCGTAGAGGTGTCGTAAAAAGTCTGAACACAAAATAATTGCAACGATGACCTCCAACGAGTCAAGTCAAAGTTTTGCAGTGTTAGTCAAAAGCAATTAAGATTAACTAAAAATACGTTTGGCATGGAGCACTTTAATTTATTTCGGTAGTGAAATCAAAATTATTGTCAATTAAATGAAAATTAAAATTCCAATAGAACTGAACGGAGCAATGTATGGGTGGCACTAAACTAAATAACATGAAAGTTAAAAGTTGGTTTCTTAAAATTTTTGAAAGTTACTTAAGTCGGTTAAAAAATGCAAAAACCGGTAATCACAATTGCTGGGGATGGTTCAAACCAGTAAACTCACTGGATGACGTCACAACGGAAATTTTTGAGAAATTCAATACAAAGTGGACCGTTAATTGTTGGTAAAATCAAATTTCGTTTTGTAGAGTAAGAGCAGATTACGTTGAAAACTAAACAAGATGGACGCTGGACAAAGTTGGTTGAATGATGAAATCTGCAATCATCGCCTCACTGGGTTGCCAATGGTGGTAACCTACAAGGTTTCTGGATGTTATTTCAAGTAGTCGACAAAAGTTGATATTGATTTTTCAGCGATTCTAATGTTCAAATGGTTTTCCTTCAAATTTTCAAGTGAAACGCAATCGACCTGGGATTGCACAATGTTGGATAATATCTTGGAATTTGTGAATTAAATTTGCAACAAGTGCAGAATGGTTCTTGATCTGCCTAGACCATAAAGAACCCCAAAACTTAAACGGCAACACTAAAATTCTCCAAGTTTTTCAACAAAAAGGAAACCATTTCCCAACACACAACCTTCTGTGAGTGATGTTAAGACAGAACTGCTCGCTGCGGAAGAGGGTTTTGCAGGTAACTGCGTTTAATAATGAATCTGTAATTACTTAAAATTGGGCTTAATTATGCTATTAACCGATAGAGGGCATAAGAATGTTCTTTTACCAAATTAAAAGTGACAAAATAGAATTTTCCAAACCTAGTGAATGTGACAATTGAACGAAATTTGGTTTGAATAAAATTTTGAATGAGCCTGAATTAAAAAAATGTTGATTAACATTACAAGTTGCTGTGATACTCTTTTCGAAACAAAATGATGATTTAAAGTTATATATGAAATCGTAGAAAACCAAGGTTGTAGTTACGTTCAAAAGTTGATTAAATTCATAATAAGTTACTGTTGAAAGAAAGAATTGATTTTTCTGGTCAATTATAGCAGTAACAATCAAGCAAACACTTGGTATAAATTTAAATAAAATAAACACTTTGTTGATATCGCAATATTTTTTAAATTTTACTGTTGTCAAAATTATTTCATTTTCCGGAATATGATTTACTAATGTTTTGTACAAATTAATTTTCCATACACTTATCCTCGTTAGGCAAGTAACATTTTTTAGTACAACTACTATCAGCCTAAATATGTTGATTGCGATATCTATTACAGGACTATGAATAGTAGTACTGGATCCAGAAGTTTTCTGTAATATAAGAAATAAGACAAAAATACTACTGAGAGCCCAGACATATACTTTATGCAAATAAATTAAACAGGGGTACGCAGAAAAAGTTGGAGGCACAGTGCCCATACAAATTGCAATTTTATGTAAAAAGCTATTCTGGTTCATCTCACTATTTTGCCGTTCATAAATTAGTACCTACATCTAACTGAACTTAATTTCAAGTGTATCATGAAAGGTAAAAATTAAAACTAAGTTTTGTAATGAGTATAATCCTGACAGAGAATGAATTAATGGTAGGTAATTTTCATCATTATTGTTTAAAAAACTGACAAAAAGTAGAAATTGGTGATAATGAATTTGAAATTATAATATAACAATAAACCAACAAAAAGCAGTCAATAATATTCTAATATAATATATAACTATTAACTATAACTAAATGAATAAAATTGATTGCAAGACACTCTGTATAGAACAATCGATTAACCTTCATAAACCCGAGCGGGGTTCAGCTGTATCCCAGACCGGTACGCGACAACTCGGCGACTCCCACTCGGCGACCGGTAAACTCAGCGACGGTTAACTCGGTGACGCCACCGGTAAATTTGTATTATCCCTATCTGTATTTTAGTTATTCTGAAATACAAATATAGCTCGTGCCAAATAGAAATAGCAAAATTTGTAATATACGAACTTAAAGAATTTTATTAGTTCTTTAAGGATTGGCTCCAAGGCGGCAGTGTTGATTCATGAACGCGAGAGGGCTTACGACACGAGTATATTTTATAATTTATTGGTAGGCAACACGTTTAACATAAAATATAATTTGGTTGTTAGACAATATGTGGCGCTGTTTAAATAAAGAAATTGATTTTCTCTCTCTATTTGTGCCGATTTGAAGTTGTTAAAAATTTTACCTGCTGCTGTGTTAATTCTTTTTATGAAGCAGTATTTAAATAAAGATGAATATAATTTTTGAAATCTCAACTTGTGAAATTTGGTTTCATAATTATTATTCAAAAAAGGTTTAAGTAATAATAAATGAAATTTTGATTACTCTGAAATTTTAGCTGTCTGTGTCTGTGCTGTAAAATCAAGAAGGTTATTGCTGAAAAACGATGATTTTCGGTTCTATTTCTACTTGGCACGAGGCTAAAATCAATTTTTAGTACATAATGTATACCACGAATTTAACAATTACTTAAAGAAAATTATAATAAGGTTCCCAATAAAAGAAAATTATAATGTACTGCATGTTCATTTAAAATTTAAATTTAATAAATAAATATTTAAAATTTATTATTTTTATTCATCAAAATTACTAAAATAAAAATTACGACAACACATTAATCCATATTATAATTGTAGGATATACCACGGAAAAATTTTAAATGAAAACATGCATTACATAACAATTTTTTTTAATAATTGATAGATTCGTGGTATAGATTACATACTGAAAATTGATATAAACTACTATAGTTGTATTTCAGAATAATTAACAGATATAGATAATTTTCTTTATGAATTTACAGGTGACGTCGCCGAGTTGTCCGTCGCCGAGTTGGAATTGCCGAGTTGGCAGTGTCCGGTTCACGGTGCCTGTAGTGCTTAACTATATATTGTCATGTAAGGAAGGGAATTAAATTATAAACAGAAGAGATATTAGTTTATATTGGATACACGTACAAAATGAAAAACATGAAACACTAATTACGATGGAGATTCGAAAATACGTGAAAGAGATGTGGAAAAGCGCCAAGAAAAGAAATGATTTGGGTTGGACACCTAAAAAGTTTCTCCTACATTAGTAGGAGAAATATGAAAATATGAGAAACGACAAGGAGCTGTCAGATGGTTGAAATACAATTTTAAAGATTGGACCGAAAAGATGAAAAAGCAGCTTGAAAATTTTTACCATAAATGTCTTCTTCCCGAAATCATTGATCCTAGGAAAACAAGAGGAATGGAAATAAGAAATCCTCCCCGGGAATAAATAAATCATGTAATTATGTAATGTATGTGTAACGAAGGTTGAAATAAAGAAATTTTTCTAATAAATATTTATTTAAAATAAAATAAATATTTTTCTAAAAAAGGGCCCCTAGCAGTTTTACTGTTTAATTTTTTAAATTAATTAATTTAAGTTTTAATATTCACAATGAAATATAAGTAATATTTTGCCAGTCTTCTCTTATTGAGCTAAACAAAGTGAGCATCATTTATCATCAATAATTCAATGTTCCCACTAAATATTCAAAATCAAATCCTGACATTTCCAGGTTTTCCCTGACAAGGAATAACAATTTTCTATGATATTTTGATAAATCACACGGAAAAAAAGGATTTCTTAAACGAAGAATTAATATTTTCTTGAAGTTATTTATTTCATTTAAAAATATAATTTCTTCGCACAATAAAATATCCTTGTATTAAAAATATTAGATTTCTTCCAGAAAGAATATTTTTTTAGTTGAAATATTTTTTTCTTACAAAAAGAAAATATTTTCTTGCGGCTATTGAAAACAGAAAATTTCTTAATTGAAATGCTACTTATTTGAACCAAGTAATTTTTTTTCCGTGCAGAAAATAAAAAGACAAAAAATTTAATTTAAAAAATAAATTAAAATCAGTAATTTTAATAAAACAAAGTAATTAATTTTTAAATAAAGTACCATTTTCAAGGTTATAAAAATAAACAATTTTTTTTTATAGCCAAGGAAATCTCAGAAACTTGAAAAAAGAAATAAATGAATTAATCTATGAATTTTCCCAAGATTTCCTTGGGAAGAAAATAGTATCCTACAGTTTTTCTAAGATTTTTTCATAGAATTTCCTAAGATACCCTAAAATTTGCTTGGATTTTTTTTCACTGTCGTACATCACGATTTTCCCTTCGGTTTTTCAGTTAGTACAAAACAAAGCGGAAATTGCAGAAAAAATTGTGTGCACTAGTGAAGGGAAATCTGAAGAAATTCTGGAAAATTCTAAGACATCTCAAGAAACAGATTCTTAGAAAATTTGTAGAAATATTAAAAATCTCAAGAAATCCATAGAAATTTCAAGAAAATATTAGGATATCTCGAAAAATCCAGAAAATTTAAAGCCAATGAAATCTCAGGAAATGGAAAAATCAAAAAGTAATAGTCTATAATATTCTAGATTTTCTCATATTTCCGCTGATTTCTCTTTAGTTTTGCATATGACAATTTCTCTATCATTTTTCCACTTAGTAAAATAACGAGCGGGAAATTTTAAAAATCTCAAAAAAATTTAGGAAATCCAAGAAAATCTCATTAATTTTACAATCTTAGGAAATGTAGAAAATTAGAGGAAATAGAAAATTCTATAAAATCTTAGAAAAACATCCAAAAAAACTCGGAGAAATCTAAAAATTTTCAAGATTTTAGGAAATCTTGCGAAGAGGGGAATCACAGAAAATTCTAGGATATTTTAGGAAATCTAAACAATGTTAAAAAACTCAAGGAAATATCAGAAAATTGAAAAATAAAAAACTCATCTATATAATATTTTTGATAAGAATTAAGGTATAATTTTCAAATTTCAATAAAACTAAATAGGGGGGGTAGTTACTCGCCTCTATATTGTTTGGAAAGAATTCCTTGGAAATCACTGGAATTGCATGGAAATCTTCGAAATTCCGGATCCTGTATACAAAATTGTTTTCTTTTTATCATTTATAAAAGCAGGGCCCCCGTTAACAACTTCGCACACGGGTCCCTCACCTGGTTGTTACGCCACTGTCTAAACTATACGTGTATGCAAAATTTCAACTCAATCGGAAAACGAGAAGTGGGTCAAATTAAGCTTCCAAGATTTTCTTACAGAGTTAGTTAGTTACAAGTGAAGCTAATAAAAGCGTGTTAATAAAAACAGGGTTACAGGCTTTCTCAATCCGGATTGACCCCCTATTTTTTTAATCAAATTTTTATGCTTCGAAGTTCCCATAAGAGTTAGGACACTCTAAAAGACGAAAAAATATGATTTTTTGAGGATTTTTTTTTTCAGAAAAACTGCAAAATACATCTAGATTACAAAAACTGACAATAATATAAGCCAAAGTAGTAAGTATCTAATCTAAGCAAATTGATTGCAAGTTTGTATAGATATTATTTTACTTATCTTGAATATAATGTTCACAACAATTTGTAATTATTATATAATAAAAAATTTATAAATAACCAGTTGTCGAGTAATTTTTCCAATTTTTTTCACTGTACTATTTCCAATTAATATTAATAATTACAATGACGTATGAATTCCAAATTGTTGGAAACGACACTGAAGAAGATCGAATGTTAAATGATTTAATGCAATATCCAATATGTACGAACTTTGTAAAAATTGGACCAGACGATTTTATTTTGACCAATGGTTATAATCAAGACGTTGCCGATCAAATAAAAAATTTTGAAGTGCGAAATGAAGATATATTTCTTGCAGCTTATCCAAAAACAGGTAACAAGTTAATGCTCCTAATTTAAATAAGATAATTCCAAAATAAAAACTTGGAGAAAAAAGCTTTTGGTTTTATTTCAATTTTGATAATATGGCTTTTGATATAAACAATTAATTTTAGGTTCCACTTGGCTTCACGAAGTCGTTTATTTAATATCCAACGATTTCAATTACAATAAAATTGCCGAAACGGCTCAATTATTTCGACTGCCATGTTTAGAGTATGTTGAATTTGGTTGATAACTGTTAGATTTAAACCAAATGAATATTTTATTATAGAGGCGACGGAATTAGTGATGGAACTATGTCGAAAGCATTTCTTGACATTGAAAAGTTTTCAGAAGCTTGGCTTTCCGAAAATCCAAGAAACATAAAGACGCACTTGTATTATTCTTTGCTACCGGAAAAAATAAGAGATGGAAGAAAAACTCCTAAAGCAAGTCTTTGGTTGATTTAGAAATCCACCATTGTTATAATAAAGACTTTTTTTGTATTTTAGATAGTGGTGCCTTTGAGAAATCCTTATGATGTCTGTGTTTCATTTTACCATCATAGTAAACTTATGTACCACTATACGGGAAATTTTGATCAGTTTTGCCAATTATTCATGAGTGGAAGAGGTATTCATTATATCTTTGTAATTTTTATCTGATTTAATTCTTTCAGTTTTTTTTGGACACTTCTGGAAACATGTAAAAAGTTATTGGGAGCAAAGACATCGTCCCAACATTCTTTTTGTTAAATATTCGGATATGAAACGTGATTTTCCAAAGGTTATCAGAGAAGTCGCCCAGTTTTTAGAAAAAAGTATTTCTGATGAGGATGTTAACAAATTGGCTGATTATTTGAGTTTTGAGAACATGAAAAAAAATCCGCATTTAAACCAAGAAAAATTTGTTGACAATTTTTTCGTTAAATATAATATTGCTTCAGAAAGAAGTCAGTTTATACGATGCGGCAAAGAAGGTGGCTATAAAGCTGTTATGTCGCCAGAGATGATAAAAAAGTTTGATGATTGGGTAGAGGAAAATACTGTGGGAACTGAAATCACCTTTTAAAGTTTTCGAGGTAATAATTAAATGCGCGATTTGCTTTATTGTACTTTTGCTAGTTTTGTCCTTATTCAATTTAAATCGATTAATATAGTTCCACTTTGCAAAGTAATAAAAGATTATTTATCTTTTAATATTTTAAATTTTTAATTAACAATTTTAATTATAAATTTAATTGATTTTTAGTACGTGCCATAAAACTGCACTTGTTTGTGCTAGACTAAAAAAGTTTAATATAAAATGACAGTTTAATATAAAAATAAACAAAAATCAAAGTTGTTTTATTTTCATTGTACAAAATATTCATACAAAACGTTTAAAGTAATATAAATTTTAAAATATTTCACATTTTTACCACTGACTGTAGGTAATATATAAGGTAAGTATATTATATGTTACGGTAAATGACGACAATTCGGTTATTAACGTCAATGGGTGCACAATAACGTCAATGCCTTGCTTAGTTGGGCATTGACGTCATCGATCGGACATTGACGTCAATGACCATGCATTTTGGGCGATGTTGTCATTTAAAATTTCATGTGTGGTTTTTACAGCATTGTCCGGGCAATGACGTTAATGCCCAATACGAGGTGGGCAATGATGAAACTATTATTCTATAGATTCCATCTGAAAGAAATATATTAAATGTGCCCTTGCAATTAATACTAGTTATTAAGGGATACTGAAAAGTTAATTTTGTTAGAAAATCTTAGTAATACGACCAAAGAAAATGAGATTACTCTTAGAGAAGCAGCAGCTCAAAGCAGTGTTTTAGGAGGACAGGATTACAAGCGTTGTGATTGCAAGGGTGAATGTAAAAATAATAAATGTGCTTGTCGCGAAAGCAAACAAATTTGCGATTCACTCCCATACCAGAATAAAAATGATTAATTTAAAATTTTTTATTTAATTATTAAATTAAATAGCTATTTTGCTGTTTTTTATAGTAGTTATGCCATAATATCATCATTGCCCAATCCATTTTGGCCATTAACGTCATTGACCGGCCAAAGACGTAAATATTACAATCAAATGAAAATATTTACATCACTGCCCACCGTTAACGGGCGTTGACGTCAATGGCCGGTCAATGACGTTAATGGCCAGCTTAAATGGGCATTGACGTCATTGCCCGGCCATTGACGTTAATGCCCAATTTGCGTCATTGACCATAACATATTGTAGTAATAAATTGTGAAAAAAATAAATTTTTCACAAAACTACCCTTACTCTTTTGTTTTGCACCGGCTAGCTCAGATGATTTCTACTTTTGTAGCGTAGACCGAAATATTGTTCCAAAAACTATAAATGGTAAAAGGTTGGTTTCACTTTATGTGGCGATAACCCGCCAGGCCTTGCTATCGCTTCAACGCACGTTTCCTTGAACAAATTTCCAACTTTGACTAACATTTTTCTAATTAATAATTATTGGATTGTCCAACATCCAAATTCAAATTCAATTAACATCTAATCCAAATCCAAAATTTTTGGATAAATCACAGTCGTCGAAATAATAAAAAATTTTCTCACCAAAAAATTAAAATTTTTTTGTTAAAGAACAAATCCAATATAACCTGGCCAAATCGTTCAAAATTTTTGAGAGCCCGGCGGAACACGTCCGCTCTCGATACGCACGTCGGCAAAAAGCCTCTACTCTTCAAAAAATTCTTACCAACTTTAAAATTTTCGCGCATCAATACAAAATTTCAAAAATTAATTTTCAAAATCAAAACAAATTTCAATAATTAACAAAATTAAACAAATTCATCGCAAACCAATAAAACAAATTAAAAAAATTGGCTATGTAAACATTGCATAACTTTCCCCATTAAATTTGGGTATAAAAATTATCTTTCAACCTCCTCTTTTCGGGAACCATCCGACGAGAAAGACAGCGAGGAAGCTAAAGTTCGCATCAAAAAGTCGAAAAGTTGAAAAATTTGAAAACCTGTTAAATTAAAAGTGCAGATTTACTTCTTTGCACCCATACTAGGAGAGTAAATTTTCGTTCGCCATCTTCTTGCAATGTACCGTTCAACGTGGAAGACCTCAATGAAGCGACAGGTCACATCTGCGGGGCTCAAAAATTGCGCTACGCAGGACACGGAGCGTAAAACCCTAAAACATGTCAAAATTTCATAAACGTCAAACTTGAATTAATTTCCAATAATTTGGATATAACAAATGGTGGTCCAAAAGTAATTGACACTTAAACTTTTTATATTTTCTTTATCATTTCCGCAAATTTTCAACAAATTTTCACCATTTTCAGCTGGCCTCTAAGTTTAACTATGATGTACATTTATGCCAAATTTTTTGACATTTGGTTGCGTGGTTTAACCTGTGCAATTGATACTATTTCATTTCATGATCTCGTAACCACATACAGACAGACAGACATACAGACATATAGACTAACATCCAACTAAAATTCATCAAAAACTTATCAGGACATCATAAGGAACATTTTAATGCAAAAATTTCGATTTTTGATTTTTGAGTAGATTACAATACTTTCCCTTATAGACACGTATATGTATGGGGAAAGTAAAAATCAAAATTGATGAAAAATCAAATTCAATCTCATCCAAAGTTCGGAAGATTTCCTAAAATATATAAAACAAAAATAATTACGTAAAGTTTATTTGTAAATTAGCTCAAAAATATCTTAAACTTGAAACGCAAATTGAAAAATTTTCAGAAGACACCCGCAGATTCGTCCTTCCACTAAGACGGATCGGCTTGGAAGGGAGGAATCTCAAGTCTCCTCGTATCAACATTAATTTGCCAGCACAAAAAGCTCAAAAAATTCAAAAATGTTATAAATTATTTGCAAAAATTACAATAACTAAATTGAAAATTTACAAAATCAAACCCAAACAAAAATAATCGAAATCCATCATTTAAAAAAGTTTAAAAATTATCAAAATAAAAATTCAAATCTCGAAAATCAAAAATTATTATCCATTACGCCGTTTTCTTGCTTTTCATCTTCTTCTTTTGCCGGCTCCCTATTTACGCTGACTTCTGGTTCAATTTCATCAATATTTTCCATTATTTTTGTCGTATCTTGGTCCAAAGTTTCATTTTTAATGTTGGCCTTATTTCTAACTATTTTTCCTCTTTGATTTTATCAGAACTTCTTCCTACTCCCCATTTCCAAAATTATTTATTGCTTTATTTTCTTCAATATAGATTCATTGTCTCTTATTAATTTATTGTAATCTTTGTATTTTTTAAATTATATTCCAGTATTTTAAATCTTTTTACCATCTTGGTAAAACTCTTATTTACTTCTTCGCGTAATTCTTTTGTATATTAGGCTTCTATACAACTTATAGGAAGAAGCCTTATGATCTGGCTCCGTGTCTGTCTGTTTGTCCGCAAGATTAAAAAAAAAAGATCCACCCAACTATCATAAAAAGTATTGCTCGGAATGAAAAATGTTATAGAACCTTTCTTGTATAAATTATCGTGTCTTTCTTTTTGAATAAAGGTATTTTGTTCGTAAAACTGATAGGAACCGAGAAAATCGTCAAAAACTGTTTTAGAGCACCTTTACATTGTTGCCACATGTTTGGTGGAGCTCCCTCCCCTTCGGACTTTTGAGACGTTATTCGGGACACCATAATATATATAAAAACGCGCAAAAACTGTAGGATATAATTATTCCTTATCAAAATCCTAAATGCAGTGGACTATAAAGCATTCTAGCAATATCTCCAATCAAATATTATTGGATACAGTCACTGATATCTATGATAAACATAATTTTTTGTAATTTCGATTTATTTTGCAGTTCTTCTGAAAAAAAACCCCAAAAACTCCCATTTTTTTCGACCTCTAGAGTGGCCTAATCCTCTAAACCATTTCTATTATTAAAAAAAAATGTCTGTATGATTGTGTGTATGTATGTCTGTGAACACGATAGCATAGAAACGAAATAACGAAATTACTTCAAATTTTAAAAAATAAAGTTGTTTTTGAATTTTTGTTTTTTGCTTATTATTTCGATTTTCTGAATGCTTTTCTCGATTATTACTGAGGTTTAGTATTTTAGGTTTTCCTCTCCGAGGTAAATTGGGAGTTAATTTTAATAATTCGGAAAGTTATGCAAAGGCCACATCAGATTTTTTATTTACTTCGCAGTTTTGGAAAAAATGGTGACTGAATTTTGGGTCCTCGTTAATTTTTATTTGTTATTAAAAGTAATTGCTATTATAAATAAATCCTTTCCTCGATGAGATAAGATATAATTATTTAGAAGTGGGTTGTTTTCCATGAACAATTAAGCATCCAGAGATCATCGAAAAAAGAAATAGAACTGAACTTCTAAGTTAGAAATAAGTGAAATCTTGGCGGTTGGTATTTTCTTGTAAAAATGGAAGTATTGTAATCCCGATTTTTTCGGTTTGCAGATTTTAATAGAAATATTCGTTTTGACCTTCCCTGAATCCATTTTAACTAATTTCGTTGTGACATCTGTAGGTACATACTTACGTAGGGACCTGTGTCTGTATGTCGCATAATTCAAATACGGTAGGTCGTAGAAAGTTGAAATTTTGTATTTCTGCACCTCTTATTTTTGGTTAAAATTTTCCGTGATCCGTGCCAAAAGGGCAATTATTCGTGACGCACAAACACGGATTAACGAAATTCTTGTAAATTGTTACAATAATTCTAAAAATGACAAGCGAGTCATGTGGTGTCCACATCAGATTTTTTTATGCCATGACTGGGATAAATATAAGTGATGGTAGTAAGGTATCTAATCTAAGAAAATTGATTGTCAGTTTGTATAGAGATTTTTATCTTCTAATATAAATTTCACAACAATGTGTAATTTTGTACTTATAAAAAAAATTATATAACACCAACCATCAGTTGTCGAGATAATATTTCCAATTGTTTTCACTGTACAATTTCCAATTAATCTTAATAATTTACAATGACATAGGAATTCCAAATTATTGGAAATGACACTGAAGAAGATCAAATGTTAAATGATTTAATGCAATATCCAATATGTAAGCACTATGTTAAAATAGGACCAGACGATTTTATTTTGACCAATGGTTATAATCTATTAAACAGGATCGTGGGGATAGTGGACAGTAAAATAAAACACAGTTTTTTATCGATCGACGTTTCGAGGTCTTTAATTTTTCCTCTTCATCAGGATCTGTAATGGAATGATACCGTACAAACTAGCAAATTAAAAGGAAAAACTTTTTTATACAAACCAATATAGATATTTGTGTATGAAATGACAGAGCTGCTGAAATCTCGTAACCATAGTCCCAAACAATTCTTCGATCATAGATATAAATGAAGTAATAAATATGTATAACAAAAAACTATGTAAATATATAAAAACTAACTGTAGAATATAACAATAATAATTCACACTGCTATATCAAATAATAAAATTGCAACAATTGTTATCATTCGGGTGATGATAACCTGTATAATGTAAAGTTTAAGGCAGACCCCACACTACAAATCGTTGAAGCAGACAACCCGAAGCAACTATGGAGTACTCACAACCTAATACTCAAGGCAAACGCGGTCCAGACATCTGGTCTGATTAATCCAAGATACCACTGTAGATTTTGCTTAGCTGCATGGCGTCTTCTCTGAAATTGTAGCAGTTGCGAGTTTTAATGTGATACATTTCTGCGATATTTCTTTTTTAGTTATTGGGTTCAAAATCCAATATTAGGATGTTTTCAAACCGGAACTCGTGTCCGGTCTCTCGGTGGTGTACTAATAGAGCTGTCTTATTATTAGAGTTAGTTGCATTGGTGTTTGGTACCCCAGATGTAGATTCATTGTCAGCTCTTCTTCTCTCCGGTGACTTCCTTCTGCAATCGTATTCGTGCTGGATTATTCTACTCTTTAACCATTGCTTGGTCTGGTCTATATAGCTTTCATCACATATCCCACATGGAATCTCATAAATGAGTTCAGATAGACGATTTCTCGGTGTCTTATCTTTCAGTTTGGTCAAAAGAACTCTGTTATTCAAAAGGTTGTAAATGTCTAGCTTACAATGGTCTTTCAATAAGAGTTGCATTTGTTCTGTAGGTTCTTTGATGTATGGGAACCTAAACTATTTTCTGTCATCCGTTATGTTATCAGAATCGGATTCAACTCTCGAATTAACCTTCATGGTCTTTTGCCACTGTAAATTGATGAACCAAGTGGGATAGTTATTTTCTTTCAGGATGTCTGAGATCTTGTTTTTGGTGTCAATTAAACGTGTCAAATGTGTCACTTCCTTGGCTCTTTTCAGAAGTCCCATTACCACCCCTCTTTTAACATGCCTATGGTGATAAGAGTTATAGTTCAGTAGGATGTTGGAGTTAGTGGGCTTAGAATACCAATCAGTGATGAGCGCGCCGTCCTCTTGTCTATGAATCACTGTATCCAAGAAAGGGATCTCACCTTGTTTCTCTAATTCCATAGTAAACTGGATGCTTGGGTAGTCCGGCTAGTCCAGCAATAGCGGCGTTGATAATGGAAGAGTTACTGGGATGGGTTTTACCGAAATTATCATTCCAAGTGCTATTCTTCTTACTGTACGTGGACGATTCACTAACAACTATACCACGGGGAACACAGGAGGAAGTCTTGAAAACGTTCAATTCTTATCACCCTATGCACGAGTAGGGTTCCAAAATCCAAATCCTATTCTAATTTTATCAGTGTTTGGACCAGTATCTGAGTTGTCGGACCACTTCTGAATTTATTGTCCAAAATGCTATTAACCATTACAACGTTTCCTTGCTTTTCATCTTCTTCTTTTGCCGGCTCCCCATTTAAGCTGACTTCCGGTTCCATTCCATCAAAATTTTCTATTATTTTTGTCGTATCTTGGTCCAAATTTTTTTTTTTTTAGACTTTGTTTTCTTTTCTTTTCAAAATTTTCTTTTATGAACATAGTTTTTTTTCCAAATTTTCATTTTTAATATCGGCCGTATTTCCAACTATTGTTTCCTCTTTAATTTAATGAAAACTTTTTTTCCTGCTCCCTATTTCAAAAATTATTCATTACTTCATTTTCTTTAATAGATTTTTTGTCTCTCATTGTTATCAAATTTATCTATTAATTAAATCATTCTTCAGTATTTCAAAAATTTTTTCCATCTGTTCGTAATTGTTTTGTATTATTTTCAAATGATTTCTGATTTTTTTATAATCCTCATATGTTTTTGTTATTTTATTTTAATGATTCCTGCATTTTAAGTATTATTAGCTCAAAATCTGCCGTTCTCGTAGCTACTGTTCTTCATCTAGTGCTGGAATACTCAACTTCAATCGAACTTCTATTTTCTTCCATTGTTTTACTTTTAAAATTTTTATTATTTCAAATTAATTTGCGCCACAATTGGATGTCAAAATTATGCCACATCTCAGATATTTTATAAACCTCCATGGTAGGTGTAAAAATTGTTTTTTTCTTCATTCAAAATCGTAACTTCATTTAGGCGTCTAACGTGGGGCGAATTAATTTGAAAAATTTAATTTGGAAATAACAAACATTTTAAAAGTTAAGCAATGGAAGAAAATAGATAATAGAAAATTATAGATGATTAAAAATGATCAATGGAAAATGATTTGAAAAGTACAGATTTGCGAATAAATGAGGTCGACATAGAAATTAAAATTTTCACAACAATAATAGACAAAGAATCTATTGTTGAAAATGAAGCAATAAATAATTTCGGAAATGGTGAGCAGGAAGAAAATAAAGAAAGTTTTGAAGAAAATGAAACCGAAAATAAAAATAAAAATTTGGACAATATAACGACAAGAATTGTGGAAGATAAACCGCAAGTAACGGTTAATGGGGAACCGGCAAAAGGAAAAGATGAAAAACAAGAAAGTAAAGTAATAGATGAAGTCATTTTTGACAGCAAAATCGAAAGTGGACTAATAGCTCCAATACTGGCCCAAAAATTGGAAAAATTGGATGGATTTAACTTTTTAGTTATCATTGTGTTGGTATGAAGGGAAGCGATAGTGGCTCTATCTGAGCAGGTCCGTCGAAGTGAGCGGACGCTTTGTGGGAAGTTTCCCGTAAAGGTGCAATTTGCGTCTCAAGTTTGAGATTTTGATTAATTTTGCGAAATAAAGTTACGATTTTGAGCGAGTAAAGTTTTAGTTTTATTATATTTTGAAAATTGTCCGAAATTTGGACAACATTGAGTTTTGATGAAATTTGGATTTGGATTATTGAAATGAGATTTGGATTCGTTAATTGAAAATTGGTGATTATTTTTGAAATTTGGATATTAGAAATATTAAAATTGGTCTTTGAAAAGTTAAAATTATTGGAATTGGAAGCGGCATTTACAAATGAATTCAAAAATCCTATACACACTTCCATAGTTGTTATATTTATATAATCGAAAGAAATTGAATGGCTCATCATATTAAAAAATTACACGAAGCCTTGTCTTTGGCTGAACGTACCGAGACTGTGGTGGTGGTTGAAGAGGACATCGACTTATTGGTCATTCTCACGGGTCTTTGCTAACGAGAAAACATATTCTTCCTGAAACCAGGAAAGGAAAAGTTCCTCCAACCACCTACTCTTCTGTGCACATTCTGAATAATACAACCATTAAAGATCACATCATGTTTCTTCACGCAATGAGTGGGTGTGATACGACTTACAACCAAAGAAAATTGAAGTTTATGAAAACTCTTACCAAAAACCACTACCTTACTGACATTGTAAATGTGTTCAACGTGTACGGCTCCACAGGAAGGACTGAACCGTCGATAAACCGTCAGAGATACATTAACTATAAGAAGGCAGCTTTCAAGACCACATCAAAATAGCTGCACTACCACCATCAGCCGCTGCAGCCACACAGCACAGTTTTAGGGTGTATCACCAGGTGCAGCAATAGCTGGGGGTTGAGAAAAATATAAAATTCAATATAGGTGCTTCTTCGCAAATAAAACAAAGATTTACGGTTTCGGGAGCTTTCCATCATCAGGCAAACAACTACAAGAATTTATTAGTTACTACTAAGTTACATGTTTTTACAATTCTTACTAGTCAAGTATACTACAGGAAGACTGGAACACAATTTTTCTTATACTATGAAACATATCACACTTCCTCATTAAGGTGAGAAAACCTTTCTAAAAAACCTCAACTTTAAAATTAAAATTATTATAAACTGTAGTTTGTCGTTATGTTCTTAAACATTTTTACATATTAAAATACAACTGTTCAGTCAATGGGAAATTTTGGCTTGCAATAAATCTTAAAGTATTGCAACTTGGCAAAAGGTTTCGCCTTGGGTCCCTGTTGAACCAAAAGAAAGTAGATTCCTTCGGGGTCCGGAAGTGTCCGCCATCTTGGATTTTAAGTGACAGTTTATGGTTTTTCAATAATATCTTTACAAAAAAATAATTCGTATAAAAATTGAAGTTCGTTGAATTCTCAATCAGAAAGTTATATTCAATATTGGCGTAATATTTAACCGAAAAAATTCATCCGCCTGTCGTGAAATGAGGTGCTGCGTCTCATTATGACTATAGTGTAGCGGATGACCGTCAAAAGCGTTCACTAACACAATCACGACGTAGAATTAGACGAATTATATATCAAAATGTTCATATTAAATTTTGTATTTGAGATCCTTACAGCATCTAGTTGTGCATCTCCTATTCTTGGTTGTGATTGTCCGTGCCAAAAAAATTAACAAGATTCTTGTAAAATGTTACAATCGTTCTAAAAAAGACAAGGAAGTCATGTGGTGTCCACATCAGATCTTGTTTATGTCTTAGATACTTGTTATACATGACTGGTAAAAATATAAGTAAAGGTAGTAGGTATCTAATCTAAGCAAATTGATTGCAAGTTGTTATAGATATTTTTATCTTAGAATATAAATTTCACAACAATGTGTAATTTTGTACTTATAATAAAATTTTTATAAAACCAACCAGTTGTCGAGATAACATTTCCAATTATTTTTACTTTACTATTTCCAGTTAATATTAATAATAATTTACAATGACGTATGAATTCCAAATTGTTGGAAATGACACTGAAGAAGATCGAATGTTAAATGATTTAATGAAATATCCAATATGTAAGAATTTTGTTAAGATAGGACCAGACGATTTTATTTTGACGAATGGTTATAATCAAGACGTTGCCGATCACATAAAAAATTTTGATGTGCGAAATGAAGATATATATCTCGCAGCTTATCCAAAAACTGGTAATTACTTATATGCTTTTAATTTAAATTAGATATAAACCGAATATTTCTTTTCCAAAATAAAGCACTTGGAGAAGAAAGCTTTTGGGCTTTTTTCAATATTTATGATTTGATTTACTCAAAATTGAGAAAATAAGTTTTGATACACAATAATAAATTTTAGGTTCCACTTGGCTTCACGAAGTCGTTTATTTAATATCCAACGATCTCAATTACAATAAAATCGCTGAAACGTTTCAATTATTTCGACTGCCCTGTTTAGAGTATGTGGAGTTTGGTTGATGATATAGATTTAAGCTAAATATATATTTTACAGAGGCGAAGGAATTAGTGATAAAACTATGATGAAAGGAGTTTTTGATATTGAAAAGTTTTCAAATGTGTGGCTTTCCGAAAATCCAAGAAACATAAAGACGCACTTGTATTATTCTTTGCTACCGGAACAAATAAGGGATGGAACAAAAACTCCTAAAGCAAGTCTACGAATGATTTAGAAATGCACCATTGCTATATTATGACTTTTTTTTATTTCAGATAGTGGTGCCTTTGAGAAATCCTTATGATGTATGTGTTTCATTTTACCATCATAGTAAACTTATGTACCACTATGACGGAACCTTTGATCAGTTTTGTCAGTTATTCATGAGTGGCAGAGGTATTCCTTATATTTTTGTAATTTTTATTTTTTTTCTATTTTAATTTTTTCAGTATTTTTTGGACACTTCTGGAAACATGTAAAAAGTTATTGGGAGCAAAGACATCGTTCCAATATTCTTTTTATTAAATATTCGGATATGAAACGTGATTTTCCAAAGGTTATTAGAGAGGTCGCCCAATTTTTAGAAAAAAATATTTCTGATGAGGATGTTAACAAATTGGCTGATTACTTGAGCTTTGAGAACATGAAAAAAAATCCGCATTTAAACCAAGAAAACTTGGTTGACAACTTTTTTGTTAAATACAATATTGCTTCAGAAAGAAGTCAGTTTATACGTTGTGGCAAGGAAGGTGGATATAAAGCTGTTATGTCGCCAGAGATGATAAAAAAGTTTGATAATTGGGTAGAAGAAAATACTGTTGGAACTGATATCACCTTTTAAATTTTTCGAAGTAATAATTAAATGCACTTTTTGCTTTATTGTATTTTTGCTAGTTTTGTCCTTAGCAATAATTTTGTAAATTTAATCGAAGTCTTGATAATAAGATATAGCGCCAATTTAAATCGATTAAGATAGTACCACTTTGCAAAGTAATAAAAGATGAATTATCTTTTAATATTTTCAATTTTTAATTATAAATTTAATTAACCTAATATAACGTTTTTATTACTAATATAAACATAAGAATATTGCTAAGGAACTCTTTTAGTATGTGCCATAAAATTTGCACTTGTTTGTGCTGGAGTAAAAAAGTTTAATGTGAAATGACAGTTTAATATAAAAATAAACAAAAATCAAGGCTGTTTCATTTTCATCGTACAAAATAATCAAACAAAACGTTTGAAGTAATATAAATTTTAAAATATTTCATGTTTTTACCACTGACTGTAGGCTATATTTGAGGTAATAAGTATATATGTTACGGTCAATGACATATAACAACTAAGCTGGGCATTGACGTTATTGTCCGGCCATTGACGTTAATGGCCGAATTGTTATCATTGACCGTAACATATTGTAACGATATTTTCCGTTTTTATTAAAAACAGGAATACCCATCATCCACTACGGCTTCCAAGTCGGTGGTTAAGACTTCTCAGGTTGGGATCAAAAATTTTATGTTAGAACAATTTCGGGATAAACAATTCAACAGAAACACAGCTATTTATTACGGTGACTGAATTCAAATAAGCTACCTTTATTAATCTCAAAAACTTAGAAAACAATAAAGGGTATAGCCGGGTTTATATGGGAAATCTGCCCTTGCGTTGTTTTCGACTCTTACTTGGGGATCGTTTCGATATCAAATAAAAATAATTCAGCCAAAATTTCAGCTCATTATCTTAAATGGTTCTCGAGTTTTTCAAAAAAACGTCTTTTTTCGATTTTATTTTTTTTTAAATAGTAAAATTCGAAATTAATGAATGGTGATTTTTTTACTAATTCTTAGGAGTAAAAGACATGAAAAAATAATTTGGTCATAATTCTTAAACGAAAAGCCGATTTTTGGCGAAAGAAATAAAATTTAGGTCTTATTTTTTAACGCCTTTCTGAAAAGTGTCACTCACCAAATTTTGTCAGAAAATGTCTTTCACACACCTTTATACTCATGAATTTTTTCGATTTTTTTGAAGTGGTGCAACAATATGACAAAAATTAAAAAGTAATTTTTTCTGTTGGAATATTGGAATCATGGGCAGATCCAGGCCATCTAGCCCTTGCGGTTTCTTATTTTGAGACCTGCATCAGAAATAGTTTGCACGTTTAATGAGAAATATTGCTTTCTGTTTCTAAATATTTCTGGATTATTTCCTCCAGGTGACTGCAATTTTATATGCGTACAGTCGATGCAACCAATGCATCTTGGAAATTTCTCAATATTATAAAATTCTTGACGAGTTTGCGCTACTTCTTCTTCTTCCGGCATTTTAATATATGTTCGAGCCAGAGTTGCAATAGCTCTACTAACTCTATGTATAACTCTGCAAGCTGTTGATTTGCTGACTCCGCGCAAGTCGCCTGAAGTCCTCAAAAAGGGATCCGTTTGCAAAAAATTTTAATGTAATGCACAACTGTTGACTTGCAGAAAGACAGTCGTTCCTGTAAAAAAGAAGAAAATATTAGAAACATTTTTAGCATTAGTGGTTTAAAACTAATTTTAGAATTCAATAATTTAATCACACTTACCTTCGAGTAGGGTGTGAAATTGCTTCCTCAATTTCCTCTAATATATTCTTAACTGTTCTAGGTCTCAGTCTGAATCTAACAAAAAAATCGTGAGCGTCATACTCTTCAAAAGGATTAAGCCGATGCATAATTATTCTCGGCCTTCTGGCTTCTTCATCGCTACTATACGCATTTACATCGTATAAATCCACCTTAAATATGTACACTTTGTTATTTTTAACTTTCGTATTTTTTTCCACAATTGCACAATTGGTACCGTTATGAAAAGTCACAAATTTATAATAATTATAAAAAATTGACAACAGTTGACAGTTAACCTCGAGTTAACCCAAGGAACTTTTCTGGGTTAAAGATACCAGCACTTAACCTAAGGTTTCCCATCAGACCAGCGATTGTGAAACACTTTTTTGCAGGTTAAGTTATGGTTAGCACTAAACTACAGGTTAACCAGACATTGTGAAACCGGCCGTAAGTGTGCACAATTTAAATGTTGCGCCATTTTTTTATTTTGAAAGTTTCAGCTCTGAAATTTGACATCTGGTCATCTATGCTTGTTCCGATTATTAAAAATGGAGCGCTACACCAAGGAAAATCGCGTTATCATTGCGAAAATCCATTACGCTGAAACTACTCCAAACTTCACTGAATTTTCGATCATAAAAGTGCAATAAATGAGTCAACGATTCGAAGAGTGATTAATAAATTTGAGGAAATTGGGTCAATTGTAGTCAGTAAGTCTTCTGTGGGTCGGTATACCGGCCGGTCTCTCGAAAACATTGCTGCTGTAGACGAGAGTTGAAAATGAGCTTAAGCCTGTTAAGGCAAGCTTGGTTATCAGTCAACGACGAACGTCAAACAATACAAAATCTTACTGCAAGATTGTTAGATGAGGAATCGAAGTTAACCGAAGTTGAACAAGTCGACAACTCGTTTTCAACACAAGTAAAGTTGAAAACAGCAGCAAATGGAAATTCGAAAAATTGGAAAAAGAAGATCACTTGCTACAACTGCCAGAAGAAAGGGCATTTCGCAAGAGATTGTTCCAATCCAAAGAAAGCAAGAAACAACCAAAAATGTGTCAAACCAGATGAAAATGGACCACAAAGAAATGTATCGGCTTTCACAACAGAGGACAATGTTGTCCATGTAACCGAGTCAAGAGATGACGTGTGGACGCTAGACAGTGGTGCATCGGCACACATGAGTTTCAAACGCGAGTATTTCCATACACTTGAAGATTCGGAAATTGCTGAATGATGAGTGGCAAGACGCGACAATAACAAACGTGTTATATGTTCCTCAACTAAGAAAGAACTTATTTTCAGAAGGTGTTATTACGCGTAAAGGAATGAAAATTGTGAAAGAGAACAAACATGCATATATTTACGAAAATGATAAAATTACGGCAAGTGCGGTTCGCGAGACAAACAATCTTTATCATCTACAGTTTAAAACAGTGATTTCACACTAAGGAAACGTTGTAACGGAAATCGATAAGTTGAAAATGTGACACAACAGACTTGGTCATATCAATTTAAAAAAAAGTGGAAGAAATGGTGTCGAAAGGACTAATTACGGACGTAGACTTAAAAAATGTTAAACGCGAATTTTGTGAGTCATGTGTTTACGGAAAACAACACCGACTTACATTCGGGAGTGTGAAACGTAACTCGAAACCGGGAGAGGTCATTTACTCAGACTTGTGTGGGCCGATGACTTTATCAACCTTAAACGGTGCAAATTACTTCGTACTATTCAAGGACGAAAGTTCAGGTTATCGCGTAGTATTTCTTATCAAGCATAAAGCTGACACGCTAGAATGTTTTAAAACTTTTGTAAACTTATGTGAAAACAAATTTAATTACTCAGTAAAAACTCTACATGTGGACAATGGAACGGAGTATATCAACATAAATTTTCGGCAGTTTGTAATCAAAAAAGGAATTGAATTAGAAAGAACGGCACCATCCACACCGCAGCAAAATGGACAAGCGGAACGAGAAATGCGAGCAATCGTTGAGTGTGCACGGGCGATGTTATACCAAAAAGAACGCTGAATAGCAAAACAGAAATGACGCCTTACGAAATATGGACGGAAAAGAATCCTACTTTAAATCGCATTAGAACCTTCGGAAGTGATGCTTACCTGCACATACCAAAAGAAAAAAGGACAAAGTTGGATTTCAAAAGCAAAAGACTGATAATGGTTCGGTATGATGGTAACTCGACAAATTACAGCCTTTTAGACCCCGAAACCAAACGGATAAACAAACTCCAGAACCAATACAACAAAAGTAAGTGTGGAAGAAAACGAAGAAAGCAGTCTTGATAATGAAGAGAATGTTCCACAAGAAGTTGAACCAGAACAACACGAAGAGGAAGAAATAGAAACGTCAACCTCCAAGGCAACTCCATACAACTTAAGAAGACGTGAAACACTACGTGCTCCAAACAAGTTCCAAGATTTTGAAGCAAATTGTGTAGAAATGGATATCCCACAAAACTATGAAGAAGCCATGAAGAGCAAGGACTCGGAAAAGTGGAAAGAATCCATTAAAGAAGAACTATTAGAAGCGTTAGACAAAAACAACACTTGGAAATTGGTACCAATGCCAAACGATAGAAACATAATAGATTGCAAATGGGTATTCAAAGTAAAACGAACACCCAATGGAAACATATCACGTTACAAAGCGAGATTATGCGCGAAAGGATTCACACAAATAAAGGGTATACATTATGAAGAAACTTTCTCACCCACGACAAGGTACGATATCATACGAATTCTACTTGCAATCGCAGCAACAAATGATTTCGAAATCACCCAGTTCGATATTAAAACAGCATTTTTAAATGGTGATTTAGAAGAGGAAATTTTCATGATGCCGCCAGAAGGAACAAACATTGAACCTGGTGTTGTGTGCAAATAGACCGGGAAAGTGTTGTCGTCACGATCGATCAGCTGATGGGTGGAAACATGGTGATAACCTCACTTTGTTTGCGTTTAGTTACCATATTTTAACCATTTTAGCGATATTTTTTGATGAAATTAGTGTTTTTAAAAAAGCTGAAAACTTCTTTAGATAGTGGGCACATTTTACGGAAGTGCATTCACGAAAAAGTTTAAAATAACTCATGCACCCGGCAATGTTTCCACCCATCAGCTGTTAGATCGGCCATGTTTGACGTCACACTTTCCTAGTCTATTGAGGAAAGCGCTGTACGGTCTCAAAGTCATCAAATACACCAGCAAACATAAACATAACACTGACCTATCCCAGTGAACAATCGCAGACGGATGAAATTCCATACTATCGGGAAGCAGATAGGTGAGTCGTAACTCACCTATTAGCACAACGGCTGACAAGCATCGTTACAGCACCGTCAAGTGGTCAACTTGATGGTTGTGTATAGGTTCACTTAACGTCTCGGTATAGGAACAGCACCGCCGCAGGATCGTACTGTAGGTACGGTTTACATATTCTAGCAGTTGCGTTTTGTTTCTATATATATAATATACCTACGAGTATTTGTAAAATCTGTACTAAGCGAAATGTGATGGTAAGTGAGCGTACAGCGTCGGCAAGGTATCAGCACATAACAAGCACGGCGTCCACAAAATATTCTCTTGGAGAAATGTCTAGTGGTTGAAGCGTTGACGTGCCTTGCAGGTGATGTGCTTGTGCTGTTAGGTGGGCGCGCTTACATTTAAATACACATAAGAAATAAAATGTGCTTGCGATGATCAGTAAGTGTTCCTATGCTGTGCTGATAGGTGAGTTACGATCTTTAATGTTTATTGCCATTGTAAGCAGGACAGACATCATATATGCGATAGGATTAGTCAGCAGATTTTTGAACAATCATTACACATCGCATTGGAACTCCGTAAAACGAATAATAAGATATTTGAAATGCACCCCAAATACAGGTATTAAATATGGTGCAACGGATTTAAAATATCCAAAATTAATTGGCTATTCTGACTCAGATTTCGCAAACGACCCAGATACAAGAAAGTCAACTTCTGGTTATATATTCAATCTGAATGGTGGAGCAGTTACTTGGTCAAGTCAACGACAACAAACAGTTTCCCTCTCCACAAGCGAAGCCGAATATATCTGAAGCTCAAACGCAACAAGAGAAGCAATTTGGGTACGTCGTCTTCTACAAGAAATAGGAGAACTAGAAGAAGGACCAACAACTTTGTGCGTGGATAACCAAAGTGCAATACGGTTAGCAAAGAATGCAGAACACCACAAACGTACGAAACACCTTGACATCAAATATCATTTTGTGCGCGAAAAATGTGAAAACGGTGAAGTTAAAATTATTTTTGTGCCATCTAAAGAGCAATTAGCTGATATAACTACTAAACCGATTAGTAAAGGTCAATTCGAACATTTGAAGTCACAATTCGGTATGATCGAAAGTGAAATGATTTATATTTTATAAATGATTAATAAATATTAATATTATATAAACATAAATCGTGTGTCCGGTGTTTATTAAATGCTGTGACACTGCTGAAAACTTGTTTTCAGTGACACAGAAAATTGCTCGACTGCTGCACAAATTTGGACTGCAAACCGCCATGAAAAGCGTAAACACAATAAAACAGGCAATCCTAAACAACAAAGACAAAATTGATACACTAGATAAGAGCGGAGTGTACACTATAGAATGTGAAGATTGCAACGCGAAATACATTGGACAAACCGGTAGAAAATTGAAAACCTGACTTTCAGAACATAAAAACAAAAACAAGTTTTCAGCAGTGTCACAGCATTTATTAAACACCGGACACACGATCAGCGAAAGAAACATCCACTTAATACATAACATCAAAAAAGGAAAGAAGCTGGACCTGTTAGAAAGCTTCGAAATAAGAAAAGCACAGAAAAGAACGGAGTTTAAAATCTTAAACGAACAAGAAAATTTATGTTACACCCCTATATTTGATGTCTTCTGATTGGATTTGAACGTGGTCGATAGGGATATCAGCTTATATTTGCTTATTTTGGGATTTTAATATTGATTTTAATTAAATGTTGTTTGAACTTTTGTAAAAAACTGACGATGACGGTTTGAATATTGAATTGGTATTGGTAGCATGCCTCATTGTATTACTAATAATTTATATTTTTGTAGAATACGCTGATGATGGCTTAGTAGCCGAAACTAGTACGTAAGATTCAATAAATACTTGAGGAAAGTGTACCTGTTTTATTTAAATATTGGCCTCAAGGGGTTCTCCATTTATGAGGAGTATTAAGTATTCAAATAAATGAAAACGATATTGTCAAGTTTAATAGCAAATGTTTTACTTTGTCATTGCGCATGTCAACAATAAGATAAGTGTAGTCGTAATGTAGATTACAAAAGTGTAAGACGTTTTTATTTTGTTCATCAATATTGTTCGTTATTTATATTCAATCTTGTATAGTTGTTTAATAAACATTCTTTATTAATCCGTTGTCGATAATAATCTTAAAAATTACACTCTGACAAAACCATTCTTCGTTCTCAATAAAACCATTAGATAGAGTAGTATTCACGCCTTTCCATTTTCAAAAACCATTCATTAACTTCAAAGATTCACAATATGGAGGTTACAATTATTGTTCGGACCAACTTTTCACGTCATGGCCCTTCAACGACATTCTTCCAAAGGCCTCGTCTTCCCCGCTGCTATCTTCCACCACCCAAAAATTATTATCACCGCTCTTCCGGTCGCGTGACACTAAAATCCTGTTTACACCTTCTTCAATTTCAAATATACCGGACGCTTCAACAACACTTCCAACCGACTTCACAATTCATTCAAAACATTCAACAAAAGCAATTTGTGTGCAAAGGTGTAATTGTAACAAAATCAATCCTGTTTGATATCATTAAAGGCAGTTTAATAAGCAACAGAACTCAAGCAAAACATCAATTAATTTAAAACAAACAAAGTAACTGTGTATCACCAATTATAAAATCAATTTATGGGAAATAATACTACAATATGTATAAATATTGTAGTGGAACTTTAATCATTTTTACCTACTTCCTTTTCCACACTTCTGTTTTTGCGACGCCAAAAATTCCCCACAAAAATTAATTTGCAATAATTCAAATTTAACTTGGAAGGGAGGAATCGAATCTCAAGTCTCCTCGTAACAACATTAATTTGCTAGCACGAAAAGCTCACAAAATTCAAATATTTTACAAATTATTTAGAAAAATTACAATAACTAAATTGAAAATTTACAAAATCAAATCCAAACAAAAATAATCGAAATCCATCATTTAAAAAAGTTTTAAAATTATCAAAATAAAAATTCAAATCTCAAAAATCTAAATTATTGTCCAAAATGCTATTATCCATAAAGCCGTTTTCTTACTTTTCATCTTCTTCTTTAGCCGGCTCCATATTTACGCTTACTTCTGGTTCCATTTCATCAAAATTTTCCATTATTTTTGTCGTATGTTGGTCCAAATTTTCATTTTTAATATTGGCTTTATTTCCAACTATTGTTTCTTCTTTGATTTTATCAGAACTTCTTCCTGCTCCCCAATTTCCAAAATTATTTATTGCTTTATTTTCTTCAATATAGATTCTTTGTCTCTTTTTAATTGTAATCAAAGGCCCTAAGGGTATAAGCATGGTTATTCGGCCCCGGAAAGACATTTAAACGATATTCAGAGGATATGTTGTTACTAATAAAATAATAAGATCCTGAGAGTGTTCAACTTAATCAGATTTTGCGCCGCGAAGAGATTTGAATAATATATAAAAATAAATAAGTCGATTATGCATAAAACAAATAACGTGTATATTTTTCAGACTTTTGAAATACAAGTGCAACTGTTATTAATGAAAAAAATGACATACATGGCCAGAGCTACACAAAATAACTTAAACTAAACAAAATATTAATTGCGCGTTTGACTAAACTCAACAGAGAGTTTCAGATCGCTAACTCAATTGGTTTTCGAGAAAAAACAAAATATGTAAAAAATGCAAAAAAAATTTTTTTTCTCTGGAATGGCTGAATTGATTGATCTAAAAATTTAATATGATTTGGGGGCTAGTAGGGGCTCTTAAGAAAAAATTTAACGCTTATTTGGCTTTATAAGATCCTTGAAAAAAATTGTTTTTTTTTTAATTTAATTTTTTTTACCGTGGTACAATTTTTGTAAAATTATGAAACTTTCCTTTTTTCAAACCTCATATATTACCCTTTAACTACATGAATTTTTCAGATTTTTAAAATGGGTACGCCACAGTAGAAAAAAATAAAAACCATTTTTTGGCGTTGGATTGAAATTATTCAGTTATTACTGGTCGATATAAAATATCAACGTTTTGGAAATGATAAGAAGGTCCTAGATGAAGTAAAATTTATTAAGGAGTATAATTTATGATTTTGTTAAAAATCAAATTTTCATATACGAGATTAATTTTGTATCGAATGGTAGAAGAAAAATAACATCAATCTGATTGATCTAAGATATAAAGACAACAAGAAGAAAATCAAGAAGATTATCATAGGAAAACCAGCCACTCCAAAATAGGGTTAATTCATATCAGCCTTTTTATGGACGTACGCATTTGTGTAAATCGATAACGCTTATATATATATTTCCTTGAATATTGATTTCAATTATTTTATTAATCTTTTATAATTAATTATTGGTGAGTTGCATATTTTGATTGTCAATTGAACTTTTCATTAGTAAATTTTTGACTTGGCCTACATTTTGCAGAGGCTAGAGCCGTTAATTATTTTGTTTTCTTGTGTTGTGGTAATTTTGTGCTTTTAGTTCATCATCAAAGAATACAGTCTTATTTTGAAAACCAGGATATAGGGCACTTCCACTCCCCCACTCCAACATGGCTGCCGAACAGCAGCTTGGTGGTATGGTTGGTGGTATTCGCCATAAGATTTGTTAAGGATTCAAGTTTTTCATTATAAATATGTATTTTATTATAGAATTCTAACCAGTTCTTTTAGCATTTTTAGCTTTTATGACACGGTGGTGATTGTTTTATAATAAATTGGGCTACTAAAATCTTCTATACTTGCAAATAATTGAATAAATTGTGTGTTATTAAATTTTTCAAAATTATTAACCTGAAATATTAAAAGTTAACAATAATTTAATAATTTTAACAGTTATTTAAATGAAATACAATACAATAAATAAACAACATTTCAGCTGTTATACTTTGTAATTATTTGCCAGCATTTTTGTGTTTCAGTAATTTGTTTGACTTTCCGGTTCATGTTGAAATAGCAGGGCTATACAACCAGAATTTGTTATTTTCCAACTTCTGCCGGTTTGCCTTTAAACAAAGTCAAATATTTACAGAATAAAAAGTACAGTAAAATTAAATGAATGATTAAACTTAACCAAATCAAACTAGAAAATATTTAATTTAAATGGTTTTTCGTCAGTTTGAGTTATAGGTAGGGAATTTTCAAACTTGGGCGAAATTTGTATCTGCCGGGCTTAATGCATTCTCGACTAGAAGATTTGCTGATTTTTAAGACATAATTTTTACATTTTTTAGTAAACTCTTGAACTGTGCTAGTTACGATTATATCTTTCACTAAATCTGAATGTATTTATGTAAATTACTCAAAAACACAAAAATGCTGGAAACTAATTATTAATAAACAGCTGAAATGTTGTTTATTTTTATTTAAAGCAATTTATTTCAAATTATTGTACCTAACTTTTAATATTTAAGGCTAACAATTTTCAAAAATTTAATAACATAAATTAATCAATTATTTGTAAGTATAGTGGATTTTAGTAGCCCAATTTATTATAAAACAATCAGCACCGTGTCATAAAAGCTAAAAATGCTAAAAGAACTGGTTAGAATTCTATAAAAAATACATTTTTATAACGAAAACACTTGAATCCTTAACAAATCTTATGGCGAATACCACCAACCATACCACCAAGCTGCTGTTCGGCAGCCATGTTGGAGTGAGGGAGTGCTTGGTTAATCAAAGACATTGTTAAAGTTTTCCTTTTAATTCACAATATCTATTGGAAGATTGGTAAGTGCAAATTTATAATAATATTTGGGATCGATTTAGTTGACGTGCTCTGATTTTATTACGCAAAATTTCTGAATCAAATCATCAATTATATGAACGAATGGTTCAATGTGATAATCAATTGAGATATTATAATTTATTCAAACTTAGTTTTTTTAGATTAAGCCATTCGGCATTAGAATAATTTGTAAACAAATACATTGTCGATTTAAAACAAAATAAAATCACAATTCTATCTTTACTTCTTTAGTTAATCTTTAATCTCAGTGAATCCTTCCTTTATTCTTCAGGGGTTTATTAATGTTTGACGCCCATCAATTAAGTTGTTAAAGGATAAAATTAAAAAAAAAAAAATCTACCAGCATCCCTTGCTCTCACTATATTTTAAGCTAGTCCGCCTGCCATAAGAATCGCAGGTGATCGAGGCAAAATTATCAATAAGAGAATAACGCTTTTATTGGTACAACTGTATGTCATTTGATATATTGATTAGTTATAGAAGGGGCCCGGGGCCCCTGGCCCCCCTCGTAAATACGCCACTGATTCTAAGTTAGAAATAAGTGAAATCTTAGCGGTAGTTACTTTTTTGAAAAAATGGAAGTATTGTAATCCCAATATTTTTCGGTTTTCAGATTTTGATAGAAATATCCGTTTTAATCTTCCCTGAATCCATTTTAACTAGTTTCGTTGTGAAATCTGTGAGTACATACATACGTACGGACCTGTGTCTGTATTTCGCATAACTCAAATACGGTAGGTCGTAGAGAGTTGAAATTTTGTATTTGAGACTCTTATAGCATCTAGTTCTGCACCTTTTATTTTTGGTTGCGATTTTCCGTGCCAAAAAGGTGTTAATTCGTGACGCGAAAAAATAGATTAACGAAATTCTTGTAAGATGTTACAATAATTCTAAAAATGACAAGGAAGCCATGTGGTATCCACATCAGATTTTTTTATGTCTCAGATACTTGTTATCCATGACTGGCAGAAATTAATATAAGCGAAGATAGTAAGGTATCTAATCTAAGCAAATCGATTGCCAGTTTGTATAGATATTTTTATCTAGTAGGTAATATAAATTTTACAACCATATGTAATTTTGTATAATAAAATTTATATATAACCAGTTGACGAGATAATATTTTCAATATTTTTCACTTTACTATTTCCAATTAATATTAATAATTTACAATGTCGTATGAATACCAAATTGTTGGAAACGATACTGAAGAAGATCGAATGTTAAATGATTTAATGAAATATCCAATATGTAAGAATTTTGTTAAGATAGGACCAGACGATTTTATTTTGACGAATGGTTATAATCAAGACGTTGCCGATCAAATAAAAAATTTTGAAGTGCGAAATGAAGATATATTTCTTGCAGCTTATCCAAAAACAGGTAATTAGTTATGCTTTTAATTTAAATTAGATATAAACCAAACATTTCTTATCCAAAATAAAACATTTGGAGAAGAAAGCTCTTGGGTTTATTTCAATTTATGGTTAGAGGTACTGCAAAATTGAGAAAATGAGTTTCAATAATATAAAATAAATAATAATAGGTTCCACTTGGCTTCACGAAGTCGTTTATTTAATATCCAACGATCTCAATTACAACAAAATTGCTGAAACGTTTCAATTACTTCGACTGCCCTGTTTAGAGTATGTTGAGTTTGGTTGATGATATAGATTTAAGCTAAATGAATATTTTACAGAGGCGAAGGAATTGGTGATAAAACTATGACGAAAGGATTTTTTGATACTGAAAAGTATTCAAATGTGTGGCTTTCCGAAAATCCAAGAAACATAAAGACGCACTTATATTATTCTTTGCTACCGGAACAAATAAGGGATGGAACTAAAACTCCTAAAGCAAGTCTACGAATGATTCAGAAATGCACCATTGTTATATTATGATTTTTTCTTATTTTAGATAGTGGTGCCTTTGAGAAATCCTTATGATGTATGCGTTTCATTTTATCATCATAGTAAACTTATGTACCACTATGACGGAACCTTTGATCAGTTTTGTCAGTTATTCATGAGTGGCAGAGGTATTCATTATATTTTTGTAATATTTATTTTTTTTCTATATTAATTTTAATTAATTTAATTTTTTCAGTATTCTTTGGACACTTCTGGAAACATGTAAAAAGTTATTGGGAGCAAAGACATCGTCCCAACATTCTTTTTGTTAAATATTCGGATATGAAAAGTGATTTTCCAAAGGTTATCAGAGAAGTCGCCCAATTTTTAGAAAAAAGTATTTCTGATGAGGATGTTAACAAATTGGCTGATTACTTGAGCTTCGAGAACATGAAAAAAAATCCGCATTTAAATCAAGAAAGCTTTGTTGACAACTTTTTGGTTAAAAATAGTATTCCTTCAGAAAGAAGTGAGTTTATACGTTGCGGCAAAGAAGGTGGCTATAAAGCCGTTATGTCGCCAGAGATGATAAAAAAGTTTGATGATTGGGTAGAGGAAAATACTGTGGGAACTGAAATCACCTTTTAAATATTTCGAAATAATAATTAAATGCATTTTTTGCTTTATTGTTTTTTTTGCTAGTTTTGTCATTTTTTATATTATAAAAATAAGAACATTGCTAAACAACTCTTTTAGTACATGCTCCAAAAAGCACTTTTTTGTGCTAGCCTAAACAAGTTTATTATAAAATGACAGTTAATATAAAAATGAACAAAAATCAAGATGTTTTATTTTGTATTGTACAGGGTGGCTCAATTTCGATCCTTCTTATGGGGAAATCGGTAACTATAGGAGATATCGAAAAATGGATGGCGCATCCTCGATCTCTTTTTTTGAGAAAAGTTTAATGGTTTAAACTCGAATTCGATATCTTTTTTCGTTTTCGAGTTATGGCTAAAAGTTGACTTTTTCGACTTTTCGTTAAACGTCGATATCTCGGTTATTTGTAAAGTTATAGAAAAAATATTTACACTTTCTTCAGACACTTTTATAAGGGCAATAAAATGGGCTAAAGAGATTTTAAATATCTAACTTAGTTTGCGGGTTATAATATAAAGTTATGTTTTTTTAAATAGAAACCATAGTTGGCTATGAAATATTTAAATAGAGTTTTTTTATCTTCTTTTCAATTATATATAATATGTGGGGTCTATTATTTCAGTTTCGTCCCATTATATTAAAAAATGTTAAATAAAAACAAATTAAGATCGGAAAATTAAATGTTGGATTTATCAAAACAATCCATTATACATTTATTTTATAATATTTCATAGTTTTCATAAGCCATTTGACACTCTTGTGAAATAATAGGTAATAGGTACTAAATAAAAATAAAAATAGGTATCGAAGTATTAGGTACTAAAAACACTCTTTAAAAACAACTGGAGACAATTGTTTTAGATGTCAATAATGATTTTGTATAGTGTTTTGTTTTGAAAAAGTCAACCTTTAATTTTCCGATCTTCTTTTGTTTTTATTTAACATTTTGTAATATAACGGGATGAAAGTGAAATAATAGACCCCACATGTTACATATAATTGAAAAGAGGATAAAAAACTCTATTTAAATATTTCATAGCCAACTGGGATTTCTATTTAAAAAAACCAAACTTTATATTATAACTCGAAAACTAGGCAAGATATTAAAAATCTCTTTAGCCCATTTTATTGCCCTTAAAAAAGTGTCTGGAGAAAGTGTAAATATTTTTTCTATAACTTTACAAACAACCGAGATATCGACATTTAACGAAAAGTCGAAAAAGTGAACTTTTGGCTATAACTCGAAAACGAAAAAAGATATCGAATTCGGGTTTACACCATTAAACTTTTCTCAAAAAAAGAGATCGAGGATGCGCCATCCATTTTTTGATATCTCCCATAGTTACCGATTTCCCCATAAGAAGGATCGAAATTGAACCACCCGGTACGAATATTGAAATAAAATGTTTAAAGTACCTACCTAATATAAATTTTAAAATATTTCACATTTGTACCCCTGACTGTTTTTTTTTCAAATAAGAACATAGACATGTTTTTAATTTAATAAGTTGCTAGCACGAAAAGCACCCAAAAATCAAAAATTTTTACAAATTATTTACAAAAATTACAATAATACCTATATTTACAGAATTCAAAGTTTACAAAATCAAATCCAAACAAAAGTAATCGAAATCCAGCATTTAAAAGTTCGAAAATTATCAAAAAAAAAAAAAAATCAATTTACAAATCATCGCTGCACGAGTAGGGTTCCAAATTCTAAATCCTATTATTATATTATTGGTGTTTGGACCAGTATCTGAGTTGTCGAGCCACTTCTGATTTTATTGTCCAAAATGCTATTATCCATTACAACGTTTCCTTGTTTTCCATCTTCTTCTCATTATTTTTGTTGTATCTTGGTCCAAATTTTTTATGGTGGTATGGGTCTTGACATGACGGCTAGCAGCACTCATATTGTGTGTTATTTATAAAAAGTTTATAATTAATATAACTAAATAATTAATTAGAAATTAAGTAATACATTATGTATGTATGTATTGTAAGATTAGATGGGTGGCGTAGGGTACTGTGTTTGGGAACGCCAGTATTAGAAAATGGATTGATTTCTTGATTTGTTCAATTGTTCAATAACATGCAGATGAGTATAAAGTATGAATTGTGATGTTTTCCATGCGACAATTAAGCCAAGTTGATAGATATGCGAGTCTATTATCAAAATGCGAGGAGCTTGTGTACAAAGCTGGAGGATTTTTACTTGAGTTTGATCGGTAGCGAGTTTGATGTTATCTGCATAATAGAGTCATGGTTAAACGAAAGTATTATGGATGGCGAACTGGTGGGCGGCGGTGGGTGGAGGGTTTTTAGAAGCGATAGAGGGGCCGAGCGTACTGGGAAGGGTCGAGGGGGGGGGTGCATTTATTGTTGTCAAAACCAAGTATATTGTTAAAAACGTATTTATATCCGCGAACATATTCGATGCTGTAGGAATAACACTTCGGGTCGGGACTTAGTCACTTTCTGTCATTTCGGTGTATGTTCCCCCAGGGTTATTCGGCATGGCCTATACACCGAGTTTTTTCAATTTTACGAGCAAAATTTAAACTACATTAGCGATAAGGTTATTATTCTCGGAGATTTCAATCTGAGTGATTTAAGGGGTACTACGTTTGATATGTCACTGGGACGGACTGCCACTCGGTTAATGTCCGAGTTTGTGGATGTCAATGCTCTTACACAATTCAATAACGTTCTGAATTGTTCAGGAAGGACGCTTGACCTGGTATTGGGTAGTTTTGATTGTACTGTTACCAGAGAGAAGATTCCATTTGTTGCCGAGGATGAGTATCATCCTGCCCTATTAATAAACGCGACTGTGACGTCGGATAAATTTATTAGAAATCCTTTACCTACTGACAGTTATAATTTTAAAGCGGCTAAATTCGAAAACAACTCTCAGGTAAAAATTGAAAACCAAGCGGAGACATTTGGGAGGTATTTCAGGTTGGTATATAGTACTGATAATAGTACCTATAATGCTCTACTGGATAAGTAAGGGATGGATGTTTTGCCATTGCAGGATAACATATGCATCCCTAAAATAACTATTGATGAAATACACCAAACAGCAAAAAATATGAAACCTGGTAGAGCGTGTGGAGTTGATAGCTGCCCTCCGTTTTTGTTGATAGAACTCATTGAGTGGTTGATCAGTCCATTATTATACATATATAATCATGTTCTAGAAACAAATACTTATCCATCTTTGTGGAAAGTAGGGAGGATATGCCCTATATTTAAAACAGGGGACATTACGAGGTTCGAAAGCTACAGTAGGCGAAATTCGAGTAGAACCACCGTGATGATAAAGGAATAATATAAAAAAAATAAAGTAATATAAGAAGTAGATATGAAAATGATTATGCATAGATAAACACATAATGGTATGATTGCATTTACAGAAAAAAATTCCTGGTTTGAAATTATTTTTAGTTTTAAATGATACGTTGTTACGCGAACATCAGTAAGTTGTGTTATTTCTGTGCGAAATTCTATTAGAGCCAGGTACATTATTTTTGATGAAGATTAAATATTATTTAAATTTATTTTTAAGTAAGGTAAGAGCTGCTTATTGTCTTCGTATAAATCCAATGACATCAAATTTTTAATTAAAAGTAGCAAGATGGGACGCGGAAAAGGTTTATCAAATGAAGAAATTGCTAAAATAAAAGTATTGAGGGAAAGAAATGTATCTATTAGAAGCATAGTGAAATAAATAAAAAGATCACATCATTTTGTAGCAAATTATTGCAAATTAGGTGAAAATTATGGTAAAAACAGAAAATTTGACCAAAATAGAAAACTGTCACATCGAGATAAACTCAGAATTCTTAAAGAAATAAGAGTTTTCTTCGAAAACTGCATCAGAAATCAAATCCAAATTACAATTACCAGTAACAGTGAGACGAATTCAACAAGTGTTACAAGCGGATAAAAATTTAATTTACACCAAATCAGTAAAAAAGCCACCATTAACACCCCAACATAGAGAAGCTCGTCTTCAGTTTGCTCGAAATCACATGCATTGGAATAATGAATGGAAAAAAGTTATATTTAGTGATGAAAAGAAATTTAATTTGGACGGACCCGATGGTTTTTTCTATTATTGGCATGATATTCGCAACAAAAAACATATTAAAATGAGTCGTAATTTTGGAGGAGGCTCTTGTATGATATGGGCAGCGATTTCGTCTGATGGAAAATCTAAAATTGAGTGGATAAACCATTGTATGAATGCGCAAAATTATATTGAAGTCTTAGAAGATGGTTTAGTGCCTATGATAGAAGAAATTATGCCCGATGACTGCATTTTCCAACATGATAATGCGGCCATATACACTGCTTGACGTGTGAAAGATTGGTTTTCATCTAGAGAGATACCATTGTTGACTTGGCCAGCAAGAAATCCTAATCTAAACCCAATAGAAAACATATGGGGACTTCTTGCTCGACAAGTTTACAGAGGTGGGAGGTAGTACAATAGCTTAGAAGAACTAAAGAATGCCATACGTGAAGCATGGAAGAAAATGTCAATAGAGGTATTACAAAATTTTAAAAACTCAAGGTCAAATAGGATTTTTGAAGTAATACTTCATAAAGGGGGGGGGGCACCAAGTATTAGACTTAGAATTCTTCAATATTTTTTAAAAATTAAACGCCTAAACGTAGTGGCACTATTAGAATTTCGCTTAAAAATTTTCAAAATTTTTTGATTTAAAATGTTTTGTAATGTTTTATCAATTATTATGTAACCTTTACTAACGCATTGTTTTTGACAAATTCATTTTAAACAAAATCTACCCCATAAAACATGGGTGGCACTAATTTAATTTCGCTTACTGTATATGCCCGTTTCTGTGCTGGCTGCTCCTAGCAAGTTGCTTGAGCAGATTCTCCATAGTCTAATTTATGATCACGTGAAGCTATCGTTGGATGCAGGCCAGGAGGGGTTAATGCTTGGTAGATCGGTGGTAACTAACTTATTTCTGTTTACACAGTACGCCTATGAGAGTCTCGATGAAGGAACTCAGGTTGATGCAATTTATACGGATTTAAAAAAATATTCAGCAAACTCACAAGCTTCTCTAGATTCATTTGAAAATACTAACTTTGGGAATTTTGGTTTAATTCCGCATTTGTTCAAGTAGCAGGGAATAATATAAGTGAGTTTTTAGGTTCCTTGATTTTCTTTATTAAAACGGGTCGTATTCACTGTGTTACTTACTGATACTTACTTAACTTTTTAATTCAAACTTTCTTAATCCAAAGAGATGAGACGGGCGTGAGTGGCGATTAATTAACAAGCTTCCAAAAGATTCAAAAAAACACACATCTTGTAACATAACGATATAATGAATTTTAATATCATTTACACAATTATGGTGTACAACACCTAACATTAACTAAAATGCTAAATTATCAATCAAGATCATTGAAATCCAAGTGATCACCACGATCATTGAAACCCAAGTGATCACCACGGCCGTGGCTGGACCTAAATAAACTTATTCTAATTTTACAATTTATAGTCGGCCCTGGCTGGAACCCTGCTAAATATTATAAATAAGTCTGACCTTAAGTTACAATCCTTAATCCTATTTAAATTGCCGATATTCCATGGGAGGCTTGATCAACCCACAACCACATAATTCACAAATTGAGTTCATTGAATCCCGAAACCGTAATTAACCAAGCACTTGCTTAAACAATTTCAAATTATAAATTGGAATCGCGAAGGCTTGTTACCATTTCTATGGTTTTTTATTGACTCCTACTTCTTCCTGTCTGTGTTACTTATATATTGTCTTTCTATTACCCCCTTCAACGCTGAGTTCGTCTACTGTCTGTAAATCCAGACGCTGAATCGTAAATAAGCCCACGGTTACGGTGGAGTTGGTAAAGCATAATAATGTTTATCAAGTGCTGAAATGTTGAATCCCACACGAACTCGACGGGAAGCTGGTAAGCATAACAAATTGTGTTGATGTATTAGCTGAAGGCGCAGATCTCACGCTATCGGGACGGTGCTTATTAAGCATGAATTAAAAATAATTTAATTTTCAACACCATAAAAATCATAGGCGTAACAACTGCTTCACAAGCATCGATAGCAGCACCCATTCCTTGTAAGACCTTCTTTAATAAATAATACGAATTATTTATATCATCTCCCTTGAAAAAGATTAATTTATTCCAGAATAATAAATTTCACTTAATAATATACTTCTATATAGATCATCAGAAATCAAAAAAACCGTTTCGTGCAACCAGGTACAGATCCTAAAATTAAAATCATTATGTATTAAGTTCAGATCTTAATTAAAATGGGAGCGACTTCGTTGAATGAATTCAAAAATCGTATACGTACTTCCATAGCTGTTATATTTAATCGAAAAAAATTAATAGGCTCATGATATTAAAAAATTAGAGAAGCTGTTTATACAGCCGTGGATCCTGGGGAAACATCATTTTTTGTAATTTCGATTTATTTTGTAGTATTTCTGAAAAAAATACCCAAAAAATCCAACTTTTTTCGACCTCTAGAGAGGCTTAATTGCTTAAACCATTTCTATTATTTAAAAACAAATGTCTGTATGAGTGAGTGTATGTATGTCTGTGAACACGATAGCATCCAAACGAAATAACGAAATCACTCCAAATTTTAAATTTAAGTTTTGATCTGTTGTGACTCGAAGCCTATTGAAGGCTAGGCATATTGGAATAAAATAAATGAGGGTTCAGAGGAAAGTTTTGCTATAGTTTTGTTTTTCGCATTCTTTTGTGTTTTGGGCCGCTGAATACGAATTTGAAGTTAGCGGGCAAAATTTTGACTTGGAACTTTATTTTTTGGCACTTTTTGCCCAAAGTTTAGCACTTTTTTCAGTTTAAGCTTATAAAGGAAGCGTTTTCTCGACAAACCCATTCTATGCAAATTTAAAGCAGATAAAATTTCCAACTTATCTCATATAAGGTTTTTCGTAAAGACTAACCGTTCCGCCGATAGAGCGCACTAAAATAGAGCCATATTCCCATATTTAGTGAAATTCACCGTTTTCGCGGAAATCGCCTTGGCTATGATACTAAACTGTTGTATTGATTTATTCATTATACAATTTATAAACAATAAAATTTTTAAGCTTTCGACGACTTTTATCATCTTCTTCAGATATCTATTTAGAATAAACAAAATAAATTACATGGAAACCGGGAACAAAACACATTGTCATTTGTTACGACCTAAGATCCAAAGAGATCGTGAGTTAAGGAACAACCTATACTGAGTTTCCGTCAAATAGGAAAAATTTAACTCCAATGTGTTCGGAGGAACTAGACGAGTAAATGGTTGTAGATATTGCTTAATCAAATTTGCTTTATACAAAGCATTTGTACCCACACAAAACAAGTTCAGTGGAAAAGTGAAATATGTTATCGACGGTGGGTGCTTACTACACAAAGTTGTGTGGCCCAAGAGTCAATTTTTCTCTGCAATGTGCAACACGTATGATAACTACGTCATTAATATCTATGGCCCACATAATATAGTAGTTGTCTTCGATGGATATCCTGAAGGTACGAAATATAAAACAAAAAAAAACGATTTTACGAAAAATACGAACAACAAAAGAAGATTGATTTCCATGATGATAGCCAAGTTACAGTCTTAAAGAATGACATGGAGGCAGGCCACAGAAAATGCCGTCACCATAATTGTCAACGAAGCCCTGTTTTTGGCTGAATGTACTGAGACTGTGGTGGTGGTTGAAGAGGACATCGACCTGTTGGTCATTCTTACGGGTCTTTGCCAACAAGAAAACATATTCTTCCTGAAACCAGGAAAGGAAAAAGTTCCTTCAACCACCTACTCTTCTGTGCACATTTTGAATAATACAACCATTAAGGAACACATCATGTTTCTTCACGCAATGAGTGGGCGTGATACAACTTACAACCAAAAAAAATTGAAGTTTGTGAAAACACTTACCAAAAACCCCGACCTTACCGACAATGTAAATGTGTTCAAAAACCCAGAGGCAACTCCAGAAGGCATTGCAGCAAAAGGGGAGAAATCCCCGGTCAAAGTGTACGGCTACACAGGAAGGACTTAACCGTCAATAAACCGTCTGAGATACATTTATGATAAGAAGGCAACTTTCAAGACCTCATCAAAATAGCTGCACTACCACCATCAGCCGCTGCAAAATCTATCCGCCTGTCGTAAAACGTAGTGCTGCGTCTTATTATGACTATAGTGTAGCGGATGATCGTCAAAAGCGTTCATTAACCCAATCACGACATAGAACTAGACGAATTATACATCAAAATGTTTGTATTGACCTAATAGACCAAAATACAAAGTTTAGGATATTGGCATTGTGAGGGGCAAAAGTTATAAGCCCAGAACGAAAAAAAATTAATTTTATTTAACCAATTGAAGGAACTTTTGAAATCGTTTGTACTTGAAAATTATTTTAGGTATACCAAGATACGAACAATTATGCATAGAATGACTTTGTCGAAAAAACGAAAATTCGAAAAAAAATTTTAGTTGCATTTTTGGTTTTTGCTTATTATTTCGATTTTCTTGTTTTTCACGATTATTGCTGATGCTCTGATGAGGTTTCCTATCCGAGGTAAATTGGGAGTTAAATAATTTTAATAATTCGGAAAGTTGTGCAATTGCCACAGTTTTGGAATAAATGGTGACTGAATTTTGGGTCCTCGTTAATTTCCATTTGTTATTGAAAGTAATATCTTTTATAAATAATTCCTTTCCTTGATGAGATAAGATATGATTATTATTTAGAAGTGGCTTGTTTTCCATGAACAAAAAATAAGCATCCAGAGATCATCGAAAAAAAAAACAGAACTGAACTTCTAAGTTTGAAATAAGTGAAATCTTGGCTGTTACTGTCTATGTCTTGTAAAAATGAAAGTATTATAATCCCGATCTTTTTCGGTTTTCAGATTTTGATAGAAATATCTGTTTTGATCTTCCCTGAATCCATTTTAACTGGTTTCGTTGGGACATTGTACGTATACGTACGTACGTCTGCCTGTATGTCGCATAACTAAAATGCAGTAGGTCGTAGAAAGTTGAAATTTTGCATTTGAGACTCTTACAGCATCTAGTTGTGATTCTCCTATTCGTAATAAGATTCTTGTAAAATGTTACAATCATTCTAAAAAAGACAAGGAAGTCATGTGGTGTCCACATCAGATTTTGTTTATGTCTTAGATACTTGTTATACATGACTGGTAAAAATACAAGTGAAGGTAGTACATAGGTATCTAATCTAAGCAAATTGATTGCAATGCACAAACGTGACTTACTGTCACGTACATGCAGGGTCAATCGAGTACTGACAAGAAACGTGATAACTAGAGCGCGGAATTATATGCACTTGGACCCCGATATTGAGTAGGTATGCAGTATTCAATTTATGCATAAACACAAGATATTATGCAATTATAAATTATATGCCACATACAAGATATCGGGTTCCCTATGCATATAATTCCGAGCTCTAGTGATAACGTTTGGTAGTTGCAGTTTTAATTATACAACGAACCAAGACATATTACAGTTTGCATAGATATTTTTATTTTGTAATATAAATTTCACAACAATTTGTAATTTTGTACTTATAAAAAAATACCCTAAACAACCAGTTTTCGAGATAATATTTATAATTGTGTTCACTGCACTATTTATAATATTAATAATTTACAATGGCGTATGAATTCCAAATTGTTGGAAATGACACTGAAGAAGATCGAATGTTAAATGATTTAATGAAATATCCAGTATGCAAGAACTTTGTTAAGATAGGACCAGACGATTTTATTTTGACCAATGGTTATAATCAAGACGTTGCCGATCACATAAAAAATTTTGAAGTGCGAAATGAAGATATATTTCTCGCAGCTTATCCAAAAACAGGTAATTAGTTATGCTTCTAATTTAAACAAACAAATAAAACCAAAACATTTCTTTTCCAAAATAAAAGACTTGGACAAAAAAACTTTTAGTTTTATTTCAATTTATGTTACACAGAAAGAAATATTTGTTATCAATCCACACAATAAATTATGCAGACAAATTACACAATTGCGTAATTTTTTTGCACAATTGTGTGGATTAGTAACATACATTTCTCTGTATAAATTCACTTCAAAATTCAGAAAATGAGTTTTGATTCAAAATAATTAATTTTAGGTTCATCTTGGCTTCACGAAGTCGTTTATTTAATATCCAACGACCTCAATTACAATAAAATTGCTGAAACGTTTCAATTACTTCGACTGCCCTGTTTAGAGTATGTTGAGTTTGGTTGATGATATAGATTTAAGCTAAATGAATATTTTACAGAGGCGAAGGAATTAGTGATAAAACTATGATGAAAGGATTTTTTGATATTGAAAAGTTTTCAAATGTGTGGCTTTCCGAAAATCCAAGAAACATAAAGACGCACTTGTATTATTCGTTGCTACCGGAACAAATAAGGGATGGTACTAAAACTCCTAAAGCAAGTTTACGAATGATTTACAAATGCACCATTGTTATATTATGATTTCTTTTTATTATTTTAGATAGTGGTGCCTTTGAGAAATCCTTATGATGTCTGTGTTTCATTTTACCATCATAGTAAACTTATGTACCACTATGATGGTACCTTTGATCAGTTTTGTCAGTTATTCATGAGTGGCAGAGGTAGTCATTATATTTTTGTAATTTTTATCTGATGTAATTCTTTCAGTTTGTTTTGGACACTTCTGGAAACATGTAAAAAGTTATTGGGAACAAAGACATCGTCCCAACATTCTTTTTGTTAAATATTCGGATATGAAACGTGATTTTCCAAAGGTTATCAGGGAAGTCGCCCAGTTTTTAGAAAAAAGTATTTCTGATGATGATGTTAACAAGTTGGCTGATTATTTGAGTTTTGAGAATATGAAAAAAAATCCGCATTTAAACCAAGAAAACTTGATTGACAACTATTTTGTCAAATATAATATTGCTTCAGAAAGAAGTCAGTTTATACGTTGTGGCAAAGAAGGTGGCTATAAAGCTGTTATGTCGCCAGAGATGATAAAAAAGTTTGATGATTGGGTCAAAGAAAATAATGTGGGAACTGAAATCACCTTTTAAATTTGTGGAAAACATAATGAAATGCATTTTTTGCTTTATTGCATTTTTGCTTGTTTTGTCCTTATCAATAATTTTGTAAAAATCGTAGTCTTGATCATAAGATATACGGCAAATTTAAATAGATTAATATAGTAAAGTAGTACTACTTCGCAAAGTAGGTAATGAAAGATTAATTATCTTTTAATTTATTAACTTTGTAATTAACCAATTAAATAAAAAATTAATCAATTAACCTAATTAATAGCATTTTAACATAAACTGAACGTTCAAGTTTTTCTTAGGGCCAATTTCATAATAAAATCGTTAACATCCACTTAACTAAAAGATCGTTTTGTATAACGAGAGACTTAAATGTTCTGTTAACATTTTGCATTTCATAATGATTTTAAAACTACTGTTAAGTAATTGTGCTGTTAGAACTAAAGATGATATGATTGAACTAAAAACTATAAAATGTAACCCATGGACCCTTTAAATGAATGAATTAATTAAAAAATATTAACTAAGAGGTCTGTGAAATAACTTCAAAATCAATGCGCTTGTGCGCTTTTCATTGGGATTTCTTTTGACTAACAATAAATATATAGAAGTTTCAACTTTTTATTACGTATTTATTGACATTTCAATAGGAAGTCAGAATATTTTCAGACTAAATTCTTTATCACAACGTGTGTAATGCAACTCCAAAAGCACCCATGTCGAAAAAACTGTTCTCCATGATTCGGGCTGCTCGGCTTATATTAAATCGAGCCCTCAAGGAGTTACCCCAAAAAGCAGTTGCAGCCGTCACAGCTATCATTAATGCATGTCTTCGCCTTAGATATTTTCCACAGGTTTGGAAGCTAGCAGACTTGGTTGTCATCCATAAACCAGGCCACCACCTTAAGAACCCCCAGAGCTACCGCCCCATCAGCCTCCTTTCGACGTTGGGGAAAGCAGCAGAGAAGATCATCTTGGCCCTTCTTAAATAAGCCATGTTCGACAACGACGTCCTTCAAACCGAACAATTTGGATTCCGGGAGTGTCACAGCACCGTTCAGCAACTTCTCCGTCTTGTCGAACACATCTCCACAAGTTTCAACAAGCGCGAAGGATTAATTTTTAAATTGTTTCAGGCTAAACTCCAACCCGCTCTCATTCTTCTTTTAGCATCTTACCTAACCAATCGACACTTCTTCATTAAGGTAAATGGAGTCCGTTTCTCCGAGAGAGTCGTCCGAGCCTGAGTCCCCCAAGGCTCACTATTGTCACTATCCCTATTCAACATCTACATGAGCGAAATCCCAGCCCCAAAAAACCCAGAAACGAAGATTTCACTTTATGCGGACGACACGGCGGTGTACTCATCATCAATGAACCCTGACACAGCCACTGCCGTCAACGATTTGGAAAGATGGTTCAAAACTTGGGCCATTGATGGGGTAAACTCAAGCAAGAGTAGCGCAACCATGTTTCGGAAACGTTCGAAGCCTCACAAATCGAACGTCTTCATGTTCGAAGAGCCCATCCCACGAAATCCCACCTCAACGTACCTGGGAGTCACCTTAGATCGACGCCTCACCTGGACTTTACACATCAGGAACGTCACCAATCAAGCGAGGGGCATCACCATCAAACTCAACTCACTTCTAGGACGGCGAAGCAACATGTCATCGGACAATAAACTTCGAATCTACAAGGCAGTCATCAGGCCAACCATGACGTATGCAGCAAACGTTTGGGCAACAGCATCAACAAACCAACTCCGCAAAGTCCAAGTAGTCCAAAACAAGAACGTCAGATCAGCTTTCAAGGCACCCTACTACGTCACACATAGGAGACTGCACGCCGATGGAAACATCGAAACCATCGGCGAATTCATCAACAAACTTTCCGATAACCTTTTTAATAATTCTGAAATTTTAGATAATCCTCTTATCAAACAATTTGGAAAACGACCAGCCGTAAATCTAGGTCAACCCTGACCTAGGTCACTCACTGCCTCTCTTTTTTCTCATTTCAGGATCACCCGATCCGACCCGACCAGCCTCACGTGCACTCAGAAGGAAACCTCTGCTTTCCAAAACGTCAACGCACCCACACCAGATGAAGGAGATATGGGTCAACCCCGGCACTCCACAGCTCAAGTTCAAGTTCAAGTTCAAATTCAAGTTCAATTAAAGTGCACCATATTTGTCTTCTTTCAGCACTAGGTAATCTAAATAACCTAAAGCGACTAGAAGCCTTGTTATTGCACTTTTGTAACAAAACAGGTAGGCATTTTGTTATTAATATACTCAAACTCACAAAATTTTGCAATTAGTATTGCAATACGAATAAAATTAAAATTAGTAGATTCTACGAATAGTGACTAGAGTAACAACAACAAATGTCAATTGACATTTGCGAAGGACACCATATGGGTGCCCTAATAACGTTCTTTCTGTAACTTATTGGCCCATAGGTTTGCGGTACTATATCTATCTAGTGACTGTACCGACGCGACGACGACTGTAGCAACGACGTAGTGGCGGCTCCATCTGTGGATTCTTTCAAGAACTGGCTAGATCTTTTGAATATGTCATGACGGGATTGATTTTAATTTTAATTCTATCTTTTGAATTTCATTTGTTTGTTCTTGTGTTTGGTTTTTGTATATTTTTTGTCGTTTTATTTTTATATTTAATTGCACTGTATTAAAACTTTTGTAATTTAAAGTTTATAGGATAAATCTTCAACTTTTTTAATATTGAATAATAATAATAACAAAATTACTCAATTTTATTAAAATAATGTCACATTTCCAGTTATTTTTTTACTTGCCGCCGCAGTTTTACTTTTGAAAAGAACTCTACGCATGTAGTTTTATGTATGTGGCTAGGGAAAAGTTTGACTTTCTTGTTTAAAATCGGTAATAAAACAGCTGACTTTCGTGTCGTTTGGAGAAAAAATACTTTTCTAGAAATTTTGCAACTTTTCTAATAACCGCTGGATAATCAGTTTTTATTTCAGAATATTTTATAAACAGAATATTAGGCCGAATAATTTCCAAAATAAACTAAAATTCAAATTTGATTTTAAAATAGTTAAATATATAGGATAAATGTGGGAAACAACGCCATATGAGGAGAGACGCCATACTTTGTAGTTCACTACTTGGGAAAAAGATGTCTATATTTTCACAGGTGGAAATCCATTTATACATTTCCACTTGTGACAATATAGAATAGCTTTTCCCATATAGAGAATTAGTGAAGGTATGGCGTCTCCCCCACTTTTACCCTATTTGTATGTGCCTTTACCTATTCTGACCATAAACTATTGCTAAAATATATTGAAAAAAATGCTAAAATATTTAGCAAACTCACAAGGTTCTCTAAATTTATTTGAAAATACTAACTTTGGGCATTTGGTTCTTGGATTTTCTTTATTAAAACTGGTCGCAATCATTGCTTCCAAAACATCGACATCAGCACCCATTCTTTGCAAAGCCTTCTTTAATACAGCTGAATTATTTATACCATCTCCTCTGAAAAAGATTAATTTATTCCAGAATAATAAATTTCACTTAATAATTTACTTCTATATAGATCATTAGAAATCAAAAAAACAGCTTCGTTCAACCAGGTATAGATCCTAAAATTAAAATAATTATGTATTAAGTTTAGAGCTTAATTAAAATGGGAGAGACTCCTTTGAATGAATTCAAAAATCCTATACGTACTTCCATAGCTGTTTGTTATATATAATCAAAAAAAATTAATTGGCTCATGATATTAAAAAATTACAGAAGCTGTTTATACAGCCGTGGATCTGGGGAAGTCATCGCACAAACTCTGCACAGCCGCCATTTTAAAATTTATGGATCCAAAAAAATTATTGGATACAGTCACTGATATGTATGATAAACAACGTTTTTGTAGTTTTTCTGAAAAAATACCCATCAAGAAATCCGATTTTTTTCGAAAATTCTTTTGTACATGATAGAACTTTAGTTATTTTACTTTCTTATTTGTTTTTTTGGGCTTTTGTTTATTATTTCGATTTTCTGAATGGTTCTCACTATTTTCGATGATGCTCTGATGAGATTTAGTATTTTAGTTTTTCCTATTCGAAGTAAATTGGCAGTTAATTTTATTAATTCGGAAGGTTATGCAATGGCCCCCTCAGATTATTTATTTACCTTGCAATTTTCGAAAAAATGGTGACTGAATTTTGGGTCCTCGTTAATTTTTATTTGTTCTTAAAAGTAATTCCATTTATAAATAAATCCTGTCCTTGATGAGATAAGATATAATTATTTAGAGGTGGTTTGTTTTCTATGAACAAATAAGCATCCTTATCGATCATCGAATAAAAATAGAACTGAGCTGTGTAATTTTATATAATAAAATTTATATATAACCAGTTGACGAGACAATATTTCCAATATTATTCACTTGACTATTTCCAATTAATATTAATAATTTACAATGACGTATGAATACCAAATTGTTGGAAACGATACTGAAGAAGATCGAATGTTAAATGATTTAATGCAATATCCAATATGTAAGAACTTTGTTAAAATAGGACCAGACGATTTTATTTTGACCAATGGTTATAATCACGACGTTGCGGATCACATAAAGAATTTTGAAGTGCAAAATGAAGATATATTTCTTGCAGCTTATCCAAAAACAGGTAATTAGTTATGCTTCTAATATAAATATTATAATGTGCTATAAACAAATAAACCAAAAGATTTGTTTTCCAAAACAAAAGACTTATGGTTACATACAATTTATGGTTACACAGAGAGAAATATGTGTTACCGATCCACGCAATTGTGCAGAAAACTGACACAATTGCGTATTACCTACTTTTTCTGCACAATTGTGTGGATTAGTAACCTAATACTTTCTTCAGTGTAGATTTACTTCAAAATTAAGAAAACGATGTTCAATAATATAAAATAATTCATTTTAGGTTCCACGTGGCTTCACGAAGTCGTTTATTTAATATCCAACGATCTCAATTACAATAAAATTGCTGAAACGTCTCAATTATTTCGACTGCCCTGTTTAGAGTATGTGGAATTTGGTTAATTAATCGTATAGATTTAAACTAATTCAATATTTTATAGAGGCGCCGGAATTAGTGATGGAACTATGTTGAAAGAATATATTGATATTGAAAAGTTTTCAAAGATTTGGCTTTCCGATGACAATCCAAGAAATATAAAAACGCACTTGTATTATTCTTTGCTACCGGAACAAATAAGGGATGGAACAAAAACTCCTAAAGCAAGTCTACGAATGATTCAAAAATGCACCGTTGTTATATTATGATTTTTTTAAATTTTAGATAGTGGTGCCTTTGAGAAATCCTTATGATGTATGTGTTTCGTTTTATCATCATAGTAAACTTATGTACCACTATAACGGAACCTTTGATCAGTTTTGTCAGTTATTCATGAGTGGCAGAGGTATTCATTATATTTTTGTAATTTTTATCTGATTTAATTCTTTCAGTTTTTTTTGGATACTTCTGGAAACATGTAAAAAGTTATTGGGAGCAAAGACATCGTCCCAACATTTTGTTTGTTAAATATTCGGATATGAAACGTGATTTTCCAAAGGTTATTAGAGAAGTCGCCCAGTTTTTAGAAAAAAGTATTTCTGATGATGATGTTAACAAGTTGGCTGATTATTTGAGTTTTGAGAATATGAAAAAAAATCCGCATTTAAACCAAGAAAACTTTGTTGACAATTTTTTCGTTAAATATAATATTGCTTCAGAAAGAAGTGAGTTTATACGTTGCGGCAAAGAAGGTGGCTATAAAGCTGTTATGTCGCCAGAGATGATAAAAAAGTTTGATGGTTGGGTTGAAGAAAATAATGTAGGAACTGAAATCAGCTTTTAAATTTTTCAAAAATTCAAAAAGTATACTTAATAATTTATTAAATATATTTTTGGCTTTATTGCATATTTGCTAGTTTGGTCCCTATCAATAATTTTGTTAATTTAATCGGAACCTTGATATCAAGATATAGGGCCAACTTAAATAGATTATTATTGTAATAATTGTAATAAATATTGTAATATTATTGTAAATAGATAAGTATTAGTATATACCACTTTGCAAAGTAATAAAAGACTAATTACACAGGGCAACAAAATTGAACTTTTGTTAAGCTTTATGAATGGGCGGGGGTGATTCTAGTAGATTTTTTTGCACTGAAAACGAATCTATGCATTGCATAGTACTACTACTTAGCTTTGAAATCCAGTTTTCTAAATCATTCTAGGATTTTTTAAAGTGAAGATATACAATTTTTAAATCGAAGTCGCGTTCAAAGTCAAACTGAAATTCAAAATATCCAAAAATGTAATCTCGTCCAAATTTCATACGATTTCCAAAAATAAATAAATTAAAAATAATTACTCACGTCAATCGTCAATTCATTTGAAAATTAGCTCAAAATATCTTAAACTTGCGATGCAAATTGAAAAATCTTAGAAGAGACCCGCAGATGCGGCCGTCCACTACGACGGACGGCTTGGAAGGGAGGAATCTCACGTCTCCTCATACCAACACTAAAGCTCATACTCGTCATACTAAACTAAAGCATGAAAAGTGCACAAAATTCAAAAATTTTACAAAATGCTATTTGCCAAAATTTAAATAATTCTTTTATTTACAGAATTCAAACTTAACAAAAACAAATCCAAACAACAATAATCGAAATCCAGCATTTACAAAAGTTTGAAAATTATCAAAATAAAATTTTAAATCTCAAAAACCAATTTACAAATTTTAAAATTATTACAAAAAAAAATTTAAACTTGAAAAATATTCGGAACAAATCAAAAAAATTCCAACTCCAGTCCATCCACAAATCAAAATTTTAACAATTTCGAAAGGATTTTTGTACTTTTTAAGTAAAAGCTAAATGAAATCTACTACTCTTATCATTTGTAGTTTATATTTCTGAATAAATAAGTTTTTACATGTTAATTTCCTATGTTCGGCTGACTCATTTAGCAACCGGTATATGTAATTATTTCAGAAATTGCGCAAAACTTGTAAAGGGTGTGCCACCGATTGAAAATGATTGGAGTATCGTGCTTTGTAGTGCACGACGATCTTGGGATCTCCCTCACTATTCCGGGTATTTCTCCATCACCTTCGGCTCCAGGTTCTCCATGTTCTCCGTGTTCCGCATCATTTGATGTGGTGGTTTTCGAGGATGTTATCTTTCGTGTTTTAAATGTACATCTTAATGCTTTCCGAGAGGAAATGTTGTCATTGGTGGGAGCTGCTTCTGGACGGATAGTGACGGATGAGATGACTGCCCTGAGGAGTAAAAATGCTTTTCTAAAGACCCAGATAAAGTCGCTTAATGAGAGCATTGGTCGACTCCGAATGTCGGAGTTAGTAATGAGGTGGGAACGGTTCTCAATCTGAATGCTAATGCAACGTTATTTGTGGCTGTTGAGGTGGTGTTGGGATGGTGTCGGGGTCTGGCATTAACTGTCTGGGTCTGGCTTTGACTCGCTCTGATAATGCTGGTACTGTGGAGGGGGGGTTCCAGTGGCGGCTGGTTCAAATCATCAGCTCGGGGCGGGGTAGTCGCCGGCTCTTCTCATTCGTGGTTCGTGTGGCGATTTTTCCATTTCGGGAATTGCTTGTCGGAAGTGGTTTCATGTAAATAATCTTGCGCCGAACACCTCTGTCGAAGCGGTCGTTGGGCATGTCAAGAGTGTGGTGGGCTTTATCGGATGTTGGTTGTGTGAGCCTGACTTCAAGTTCAAAATATTGCTTTTTTAAAATTTGTATTCAGGAATGTGATATTTCCAAATTCTTAACCAATAAGGTCTGACGAAAGAAGACTACTATTCGGGATTTCTACTTTCGTAAACCACCCGTTGGTGATCACGCTGCCCACGATTTTTTAGAGATTCGTCCATCTGATATTCCGTTTAACCATCGTAAGAGTGCGTTTTCTCTGCTGATCTCCGCTGTCTGACTTCTACATTTTTTCCAATTTCGTGACTAGAAACAATCTTAGTATAATCGCAGTATCTGAGTCATTCCTCACACCCAATTTTTCTTCTCCCCTAGTTAGTTTGGAGAACTACACGATCGTTAGGTCTAATAGAGCGTCTCGGCGAGACAAGGTTGCTTTTTATGTTCGTAATTCGTTTTCATTTAAGACTTTACGTGAGGGACATCGCTTTGCATGTGGCCTGGAGCATCTATGGGTTTGCATTAAAGCTCACGGTATTACGTTCGGAGTTGGGGTAGTTTATAGACCTCCTACGGTTGCTTTTTCTTGCCTAAACGAGTTTGAGGAATTTCTTTCTTTGCTTGGTAGTGACTGTAGTGAGCTGAAAATTTTAGGAGACATTAACATTAATTACCTCATGCCATCGCCTTCTTTGAAGCGCTTGCGGGAGATTCTTGATGTTTTCAATCTTCATCAGATAATAACTGATCCCACTCGTGTTACCGCAACATCCAGTACTTGTTGGATGTGTTCTGTTGGATGTTGAATTCCTCTTCAGTGTGGCATTGTTGATTTTTTGTCATCAACTAATTATTATTTGGTCTATTATCGCCTGGACCTGTGTGTGCCATTACAGGAACCTCGCAAAATCACTTATCGTGATTTTAGTAAATCTGATCAAGCTAGTTTTGATCAATCATGTAATTTTTAAAATTAATTTGGCACCATAATTGGAAGTCAAAATGATACACCAAATCAGATATTTTGTAGCCCCACGTTGGGTGCCAAATTACTTTTTTTTTTTGCTCACTCAAAATCATTTCAAAATCACTAAAATTTTAAAAGGTAAACAATGGAAGCAAATAGAACAGGCCCGTGCGCGAGGGAGAAATTTTGGGGGTTCAAACCCGTCCATTACATATTTTTTTACCCATTAATGTAAAAACTTTTTATATATTTGGAAAATTGATATAAATATTTATATCAAATATATTTTATATTTGTTTTGTAACCTCCAAATATAGAAATCCTACGCACGAGCATGAAATAGAATGTCGATTTAAACAGATTCGCCTGCGTATTCTAGCACTAGACGAGGAACATTAACTATGTGAACGGTAGATCTTAAGCTAATAATGCTTAAAATGCAGGAATCATTAGAAAAAAAAAGAAAAAAAAGACCATCGGTATAGCGTAAAGCCTACATCGGCCGACTGGGGAACGGGTAATCGTGATTCAAAACCTGGTCGCGTCGAATGCACTGCTATGATCTAAAGCCCAAGATAGATCTGTGGGCTGTTGAGAAGGCAACGGGAAACCACCCCATTAAATAAATTAAATAAAACAGCACACTTAAGAAAAAGAAGAAAAATCATTAGAAAACAATAGAATATAATTTCAAGCAGAAGTAAATAAACGTTTTGCAAATTCGGAAAATACAGATTTGCGAAGAAATGAGGTCGATAAAGAAATTAAAATTTTTTTTACAGTAATAGACGAAGAATCTATTGAAGAAACCGGCAAAAAAAAAAGATGAAAAACATGAAATAATGGATTTTAGTTATCATTGTAGTAATTACGAACGAACATCCGCCTACAGTGCAGATGATTTTTTTTGCGTTGGTATGAAAAGAAGCAATAGGGACTCTCTCCAAGCCCGTCCTTCGACGTGAACAGACGTTTCGTGGGAAGTTTTCCGTAAAAGTGTAATTTTGCGTCTCAAGTTTAAGAATTTGATAAATATTACGGAATAAAGTTACGATTTTGAGCAAGCAAAGTTTTATTTTATTTTATTTTGTAAATTTTCCAAAATTTGGACATCAACATTGAGTTTTGATTAAATTTGAATTTAGATTGTTGAAGTGAGATTTGGATTCGTTGATTGAGAATTGGTGATTATTTTTGAAGTTTAGTTATTAGAAATATTAAAAATGATTTTCAAAAAATTAAAATTATTGGAAATGAAAGGCATCGTAAAATTTGTGAACATAGCAGGCACCTGTATTGATAAGCGGCATTTACAATCTTCGTTTCCTTTTTAAATTGGCAATTAATTTTAAAAGTTTAATTTGAATTAAAAATTTTTTTTTAGATTAATTGTTTTACTTTTTTGAGAATTAAATTGGCGTCGCAAATAATAAAAAGAAGAATTCAATTTCTCTTGACCTCAAAATCTGAAATGTCCACTAAGAAGTCAGAAGTTTCCGAATTATTTTTTCCTTTTTACCATCAAGGGGTTTTTCACATTTTTAATTTTTATTTTTTATAAAACTTGTTTTACTTTATTTTTATTTTAAATGAAAATGAAAGTATTGTATATTTCTTTTTATTAAAGAAAGATTTTTATCAGTCAGTGTTTATTATTGTTACATACTATTGTAATATAATATGTTGTATATTTTCTACTAAATGATTTTAGAAAGTAATTCCGGTACCAGCAGAATTTTTTTCTACCCAGGCTTCAAACTTTTTGATCATTTCAGGCGACATGATATCTTTATAGCCTCCTTCTTGACCAGCTCGAATAAATTCAGTATTCTCCGTGGTAGAAATTTCAGTTTTTTTTAAAAATTGTTTTTTTATTTCAGAACCATTGAATATTGGATTTTTCTTCATGTTTTCAAAACTTAAATACTCTGCTAGTTTTGCAACATCATCATCGGATAAATTCTTTTCTAAAAATTTTGCCACTTTTCTAATGACCGCTGGATAATCAGTTCTCATTTCAGAATATTTTATAAACAGAATATTGGGCCGATGTCTCTGTTCCCAGTAACTTTTTACGTGAGTCCAATAATTTCCAAAATAAACTAAAATTTGAATTTGATTTTAAAATAGTGAAATATGTATTTGAATGTTCATCTACCTTTTCCGGCCATAAACAGTTGACAAAATTGTTCAAACGTTCCTGTATAGTGATACATAAGCTTGCTGTGGTGATAAAAAGAAACGCAGACATCATATGGATTTCTCAGTGGAACAATAATCTAAGCATAAGAAATTTTTTTTTGAAGAAATAGGTACAAGGAAGCTAATGAAGCCTGACATTTTCAAAATTTTTCAAACTAATATGAAAATTCTTTTGAAGAAATCAAAAATATTCAGCAAACTCATTAGCTTCTCTAGATTCATTTAAAAACACTAACTTTGGGCGTTTTGGTTTCGTTCCGTATTTGTTCAGGTAGCAGAGAATAATATAAGTGAGTTTTAAGGTTCCTTGGATTTTCTTTATTAAAACGGGTCTTATTCATTACTTCCCAAGCATCGACATCGGCACCCATTCCTTGCAAGGCCTTTTTTAATAAGGCTAAATTATTTATACCATCTCCCCTGTAAAAGATTATTTTATTCCAGAATAAAAAAATTTCACTAAATAATATACTCTATACAGGGCAAGCGCAGAAACTGAAATTCACCAGTTATTTTGTCATAATTTAAATCATTAGAAATCAGAAAAACCGTTTCGTGCAACCAGGTAGATCCTAAAATTAAAATAATTATGAATAAATTAAGTCTAAAGCTTAATTAAAATGGGAGCGGCTCCCTTGAATGAATTCAAAAATTACACACCAGTTTTGGGATAGGCTGCAAGCACAAGATCTTCATTTCGAACTTCAAAATTTTTGATTCCATTGGCAATTTTTTCGTCATATCCATTTGATAAAATAAATTTGTCTGGTCCAATTTCAACTAAACTTGGACTTATCGGAGATGACATTAACTCATTCAACATACGGTCTTCTTCAGTCTCATTTCCGATAGGTCGGTATTCGTATGTCATATTGTAGACCTGTTCTGTTTAACTCTCGAAAACATCTAAACAACAGAACCCTAGGAAAAATACGATTATTCTAATCAATTTGTTAGGTAGGAACACTAGAGTGGCTTAATTGAGATTACATGCACTTGTAGTACAACAAATATAAGAAAATAGAAAAATACTTCACTTCATTGTAGGTTATCTAGATAATGCGATTACGTCAATTTAATTCTCGTATTATTACTAATTGACCATTGTACTTACAGTTATGCAACAAAATCTATATGCGGCATCGTCTAAAATTGTTTAAAAATTTCAGTTAATTACTAAAAATATTAAAGATAAGGGCTAACGAGTGCTCAAATTAAAAATAATGTTACAAGAAGGCCAGTAACAGACTCAAAACTGAAATCCTTTTATTTAGTTTTATTTTTTCGGGATATTTTGGCGAGAGTAGATAAGTATTTTAATAAAATAAATTAAAACAAAAAAATAAGTCAAATAGTATTTAATGACAAAGAAGCTGGAACAAAGCTTCAAATCAAAGCTCTATGACAACAATAAACTTGGGTTTCAATTTTTTATAATTATTACATTGAAATAAAGCTAAATAAAATTGATATTAGAAAGTAATTCCAGTTCCAGCAATATTTTCCTCTACCCAGGCATCAAATTTCTTTATCATTTCAGGCGACATTACGGTTTTATATCCTCCCTCTTTTCCAGATCGAATGAACGAACTTCTTTCGCTGGCAAGATTAAACTTCATATAAAAATTTTCAGTCATATTTTCGCGATTCAGGTCTGGATTTTTCTTCATGTTGTCAAAACTCAAAAAATCGGCCGCTTTTGCGATTTCATCTTCGGAAAAACTTTTTCCCATGAATTTTGCCACAGTTCTAATGGTATCCGGAAGATCTTTTTTCATATCGGAATATTTGACAAGTAATACATTAGGACGATGTCTTTGTTCCCAATAGCTCTTTACGTGAGTCCAAAAATTTCCAAAGTAAACTAAAAGTTATGGTTTAATATGATATCACTAAAAATGTTATATCTCACCTCTTCCGGCCAAAAACAATTGGCAAAACTGCTCGAATGTTCCGGTATAGTTATACATAAGTTTACTATGGTGGTAAAATGAAATGCACACATCGTAGGGATTTCGTAAAGCCACAATAATCTAAAGTAATAATTAATGTAAAACTGTTACAAGTTTGAGAAGGACTCACTTTTGGGGTTTTACTTCCATCTCTTATTGCTTCTGGCAATAAAGGGTAGATCAAATGAGTTTTAAAGTTTCTTGGATTTGGTTTTCCATCTATTATTTTCTTCATTAATTCAATGTCAATATTATAGTTATGAATCTGTTTAAGTAACTCCAAGTTCATAATCCCACCTCCTCTGTAAAAACAAGCTCCTGTATCTAACATTATATTTTAATAATTGTAAAACCTACTCTATGCAAGGTATTCTGGTCATCGGTTCTTCTTCCTTTATTTTATTGTAGTTGAGATCGTGGGAAACCAGGTAAACAAGTATGTTCAACCACGTAGAACCTGTAAGTTATAAAAAATTGTCATTACTATTGCAATAATAAAATACTGATGTGAGATTGTCAATTTACCAGTTTTTGCATAAGCAGCAAGGAAGATATCTTCATCTCTGACTGGAAAATTTTTAATGCTATCCGCGAGTTGTTCATTATAACCGTTTGTCAAAATGAATTTATGTGGACCTATTTCAACCAAACTTGGAGCTATAGATGATACCATCAAGTTGTTTAGCATCCGATCCTCTTCCGTATCATTTCCAATTGGTCGATATTCATATGCCATTTTCGATGCACTTGGTAGATCGATGTCTGGAGTTCAACTAACTAATATTTTTAAAGATTATTTTGCGTGTTTTGTACTGATTAAAAAGATAACTAAACTTATGGTTCCTTATAATTTTTGATTTTTTAAGTGGGCCAATAGATATAATCTAAACAAATCGACACTTGATATGAATATAATTGTAACTTACTTTTGCTTAGTTGTCAGGGGAGCATTTTAAAGACTGTACCTATCTACAATACAGTAGCAATGACATTATTTTGTTCAATTAATTATAGTAGAAAAAATTGTCGAACAAAAATTATAAATTTTTCTTATACCGCATAGTTAGACATAGTAACTAAATTCAAACTATCAAGAGTGAAGCCTCTTTAAAGCATTTTTTTAAATTTCCACCTTTACATGGCCATAAACCCGAAAATATGAATTTTTCAGTAAAAATAGTGTAGTACCTTTTTAAAGAGTGTGAAATAGTCTGCAAACTAAATTTATACTTTTTATTGTCTAAAATCAACGGCTTTCGAGTTATGAATTAATGTTAGTACAAAAATGTTAAAAATTTGATTTTTTTATTTTTTGAAAACTGCATCTTTTAAACGAAATATTTTACAAAAATCTAAATAAAATTTATATAAATACATTAAGCGATGGTGTTTAGAAAAAATTGGGGGCACAACGCCCATACAAATCGCAATTATGCTCAAAAAACTGTTTTGATTCATCTTACTGCGGAGCCGTTTAAATTAATGTCGAATAACTTCTAAATTATTTTATTGATTTAGATATTTAGTCCTTATTACAATAATTGGTCTGACAGGCTTCAAAAAATAATGACATACCTAACCTGAGTAATTTTTATTATTAATATCTAAACAGCTAAGGAATCAAATAAACATTTGTTAAAAGTAACATATTAATGGTATATTATTATGTAATATAAGGGAAAAATAGGGTGAATTCAATTAAGCGGAAAGCAAAGAAAAATTTATGAGAGTTTATACACTAACTTATTACTTACATACTTTGATTTATCTTGATTTATTAGGTAAGTATGATTTTTATCTACATAGTACTTATTATTATAAACTTAATATTGTTACCTTGAATTTTTATTAACTTTACCGGGAAGATTAAAAAGTTATTAGATAAATAAACTGGATAACCAATCAAACAACAATATTTTAAATTCGCACTAGCAAATCTATAATTAGATTGGTTACTTGGTTAATTTGACTGAAAGATTCGTAACCTTAGACCCTTATGATACAGATATGTAGAGGCAATGCAACCGGATATTAGAAATTAACAATATCCTATAGCAATTTTGGTTATTACAAAGCTAGATAGCAAGATAGCTTTTGTACTACTTTTTAGAATAATAATTTAATTTTCTCAGAAACTAAAAACATATTTTTTTGAAAATTGGTTTACTTATTTATAAGATTTTCTTACATATTTTCACGATTTTTGGTAATGCTGACATTTCTGATTGTTGAGATGCTGACGTTTAAATCAATATGTGAAATAGTAACTTTGACATGATTAGGTTTGATTTTAGTTAAGTAACTTGGATTTGATTAAGTTCAAACTTCGCCTGAATTTTCTTCATTATGCAAATAATAAACGTTTTAACAACCTTCACATAGATTTTTATTATTTTTTTAAATAAAATTTTTGCCCTTTATTTTGAGTCCGATAAGTCGATAAGTAGGATAAGAAGACAATCGGAATAAAAAATAACGGATAAACTGCAAAAATGATTTTAAAATCTATATCTATATTTATATCTATATTCTATTCTATTATTATCTACATTAAGGTTGTTACACGGTGCATCCAAACAACACAGAGTGCTATTATTTACGAATCCTCCTACATCACATTCGTGGGTCAACGTCATTTGAATATTTGAGGACCGTTGACAATATTGTTTATCCAAGTTTTCAAAGAGCTCGCCAAGAATTGGGACATTTGGAGGATGACAGACACTGGGATAACATCTTGGAAGAAGCTGCTTTGTTTCAATCCGTACGCCGCTTACGTGAATTGTTTGTGATTTTGTTGGAATTTTGTCAATTGACCGAGGCGTCTGAATTATGGAAAAAACACAAAAAAAGCATGTCTGCTGATATACTTTGGCGAGTAAGGAATGACTTTCCTGATTTGGAAATCAACAGCTCACCTGAAATCGTAAATGAAGCTTTGATTTTTAATAGAAGACGAACTTTTCAAAGTAACCTGCAAACGTTTGACTGATTTTGGATTGACATCTCCTGCAAGAACAGATGAGAATGTTCTCCGCAATAGAGATTATCTTGCAGAAACTTCTTACAATTGCGATGAACTATCAGCCTTCCTTCAATTGCATAAACTATATTTGACAAATGATCAGAAAAATGTTTATGAAGCTATTTAATCCAGTATCAACCAAAATTTTGGCCAACTTTTTTTTTCTCGGTGTGCCTGGTGGAACTGGAAAAACGTTTTTAATTAATATGCTGCTTTCTAAACTGCGAATGCAACGTAAAATTGCCTTGGCGGTTGCATCTTCTGGCATAGCAGCTACATTGTTGCAAAATGGGCGAACGGCACACTCTACATTTAAATTACCATTGAATCTTCAAAGTGCCGAAAACCCATTATGTAACATCAAAAAACAAAGTTCGTTGGCGAAACTCCTGAAAGAAACAAACCTCATAGTATGGGATGAAGCTACTATGGCAAATAAAGTTGGAATGGAGGCTCTTCATCGTTGTTCCCAGTTGTTATTGCCAGTTGTTCCACGAGGAACTAAAAACGATGAGATCAATGCTTGCCTCAAATCATCGTATTTATGGTCTCGCATTCAGAACTTAAAACTTACTACGAATATGCGTGTAAGTTTGGGTGGAAATGGAAATGCCGCGAGATTTTCGGAGATGCTTTTGAAAATTGGAAATGGACAATTTGAAAATGACAAGGGTGTTATAAATATTGATTCTTCTTTCGCTACATGTGTCAGGGCAAGAAGAATTAATTTTCATCATTTATCCTGAAATATCGAAAATTTCAGAAAAAACCAGCGAATGGTTACAGGAGCGAGTAATTTTAGCACCTAGAAACGACTCGGTTTTTGTCATCAATGAAAAGATTCTAGGTATGTTTGAAGCCCACCAAGAAACTTTTCTTTCTGTAGATTCTGTTTTTTCCTCTTGAATTTCTGAATTCTCTGAATCCACCTGGGCTTCCTTCATATAAACTTAAGATAAAAGTTGGTGCTTCGATTATCTTAATACGCAATTGGAATGCACCAAAATTGTGTAACGGCACGAGATTTCGGGTAAAGTCTTTGAAAATGTACCTCATTGAAGCTGAAATTTTAACTGGCTGTGCGAAAGGTGATATTATTTACATTCCGAGGATTCCAATGATAACAACGGACTATCCTTTTGAATTCAAACGTCTTCAATTTTCCGTGAAGATTTGCTTTGATATGACTATCAATAAAGCAGAAGGTCAAACATTGAAACTAGTAGGCATCGACAATTCAGATCCCTGCTTCACTCATGGGCAATTTTATGTCGCATGTTCTCGAGTTAGTTTGGAAAATAATTTTTAGTGCCAAGTCAAGGAAATTAAATTTTTAGTCGAGGTACACAATTTAATTTGTTTTATTTAAATATTAATTTTTTTTAATTAAAAATTTTTAAAGAAAAGTAAAATAAAAAATTTGATTTTGACAAAAAAAAATAAAAAACGTGGGGGTTTTAACTTTAATTTGTTTTTTCAACAAATATAATTGCTAGTGCAAACAAGAGTATTCCATACCCCCCCCAGACCCCCCGGTTTGAAAACCCAAAGGTGTGTGTGTGTACGTTGTATGATTTAGCTTAATATAAATTTTTTTTATTCTATTAGCACAAATACATCTATATATCGTTTGCATACAAAAAAAAAGTTTTATTGCATATTTATACAGCATATATCTATGCGTCGTGAAAACTCTCACCGGGGGTCTGGGGGGTGTGGAACACCCCACAGAATATAGTAAAATTTCTGGTACGGAAGTCACAAGTTTAATAGCATGGCAATCATTTCAACATAATTGCTGGTGACCTGGCGGTATTCTATACCTCCCCAGACTTCAAATAGCATCTAGTTGTGCACCTCCTATTTTTGACATTTTTATTAAGATTGAAAAGGTCACAATACAACTGGGGGCCTTTTTAGCAAGAGGCCCGCGTGCATCGCACCCACCGCACTCCGGTAGTTCCGTCCCTGGTGGAGAATTTTCGGGTTCTACAAACATTTTTGTATGTAATTCAATTCAAACTGTTTTTAAAAAAATAAGGTTTTTGGTAAAACCAAAAATCGAGTGAACTAACAAATAATTTTGATTGAAATTTAAATAATCACGAATAACAACAGCCACAACCTTGAACTTTAATTTGAATTGAAAAATTGTAATTAAATGTTTATTATTACTAATATTTTTTATTTTATATTTTATTAAATTGTATTTAATAAATAAAAATAAAATTGGAATAGCTTAAAGCTAGAAATATCAAATGCTGAGATAGGTATTTTATCGTTACTTTGCTTAAACCCGAAAATTCGGGTAGTCCAAAAATTGTATAAAAATAAATTATCAATATTCTTATTAAAAAAATAAGATCGAACAACCAGGTATTCCAACTAGGCGTCGACAAGCAAACCAAAAATCAAGTGGATAAACAAATAATTTTGATTGAAACTTGAGCAACCACGAACAACAACAGCGACATCCTTTAATTTTAATTTCAATAATTGTTTGATGATTTAAGAAACGTAAGAGCGGTTGTTGGAGTTGAATCGGTCTCAACATCAGCTTCTGCTCTTCTCTTCTCCGAATTATAAGACTTTTTTTTAAAGCAATAAGTACCTACCTAATCAACCGGATTGATAATTATTTATCCTGTGGTAACCATAAGCGCAGAAAATTTTATTTTTCCTTTCTTTACACCCGAAAATTCGGGTTCTACAAAAATTAATATTTGTAATTTTGATAAAGCGATTTTTAAAAAAATAAAGTCGAATAACAAATTGTTATGAGAATTAACTATATCGACAATGAAACCAAAAATCGAGCGAACGAACAAATAATTTTGATTGAAATTTAAACAATCGCGAATAACAACAGCGACATCCTTTAACTTGAATTTGAATTAAAAAATTATAATTATTTATTATTACTTATATATTTTATATTTTATCAAATTAATTAAATTAAATAAAAACAACATTGGAATAGTTTAACTTTGATTCAAAATTAAACCTAAACCAGTACAACTAATAATATTTTTTTCGAAATCTTACGTAGATACTTAATCAAAACTGAAGGGGGTGAAGATATTATTTGTTAACTGCGGTTAATAACAAAAAGCTAGAAATATCAAATACTGAGATAGGCATTTTATTGTTACTTTACTTAAACGCGAAAATTCGGGTAGTCCAAAAATTGGTGATAAGAGAGTAGAATATTAATTATTACTATTATTAAAAAAATAAGATCGAAGACCTAGAAATTCCAAATAGGTGTCGACGAGCAAACCAGAAATCCTGTGGATGAATAAATAATTTTGATTGAAACTTGAGCAACGACAAACAACAACAGCGACATCATTTAACTTTAATTTGAATTAAAAAATTGTAATTATTTATTATTACTTATATTTTTTTATATTTTATTTTATTGTATTTATTAAATTGTATTTAATAAATTAATAAATAAATGAATAAATTATTAAATAATTCTTGGCAGATTCAAGAAATGCTTTTTGAAATTTTAGCAATCATAATGTTTAAAATTTATAAACATTATTTTATGTGTGTTCCACAAATTTTGGTTTTAAAATAATTGTAAAATAACTTGTTTCAATAGTTTTTGTTCCACTAGAGATTTCAGATCTTTATTATTAATTCTTTTATCAGCCCGAATATCAGATATTGGAACTGTACAAAAATTCTTAGTTGATTTACTAACTAACAGTTAAAACTAACTTAACCTAAGGTGGCCGACACCTAACCGATCAACTGTTAATATTTATAATTATATTTTCAGTGATGCCGGCGAAGAAACAAAAATCAGAAGGAGGATTGAATAATTTTGATTAAAATTTGAATAACGACAAATAACAACAGCGGCACCTTGCGGAAATCAAATATTTGCTCACATATAGAGATCTGTAATTGAATGTGGAACCCAAACCATAACGTTCGAATGAATGCATCTGCACAGTTCTGGTAAACTGTGAATATTTTATTAATGGACTTCTAATTTTATTACATTTTTAAAGTCATGTAAATAGTTTAAGCATAAGCAATCCGGTACAATTCGGCCCCAAGTTAAACTTCTTTAAGTGTTATGCTTTAAATTAATTTTTGGTATTTTTGTCAAAATTATCAGCTGTATAGCTTCTGTAGAGTTTAATCATACAAAATTTTGTCATAAATAACAAGATTTTTGTGTAGCTTGAATGACCATCAGCTGAATATCAGATATTTTATTTTTATTTTCTTAAACTGGAAAATTCGGGTAGCCCAAAAATTATATAGAAAAAGAACTCAAAATAAAAAATTTTAAGTAAATTTGTGGTTTTGAGTATGTATTTATCTTGACTTTGATACCAAGTTAAACCAAAAGAACTTAATAAGTAAGCAAAATTGCCTCTGAAGGTTGTACACACAAGTTGTACACCAGTGATAGTTAGCAAACCTTTGTTTTCCTGATGGGTCGATTGTGATTTTTGGCAGATTCAAAACATAATTTTTAAAATAATTGACATAATTTGAAGTATCAGCAGGTTTTGTCCAATATTATTAAGCTAGATATTTCATATTTTTATTTTTGATTATTTTTTCAGCCCGAATATTAGATACTCGAGCTGTACAAAAATTGTTAGTTGATTTACTATTCTAACGGTTAAAACTTAACTTATCTTAAGTTGGCCGACACCTAACAGTTCAACTGTTAAGGAGGTAGATCATCAGCTGTTTGCGACATTGGTATTGAATTGCAAATAATTTGTACAATTTTTATTTTTATGCTTTCACATTTCGTACCGAAGTATAAAGCAATAAACACTATTCAGGGGCACGGTCCATTTAAAAAAATTAATTTTGAAAATGTATATGTTCGAATTTGTAATTTATAGCTCTACAGACTTAAACGTCACGACTTTATACATCACCCATAATTATTATAATAAAAATTAATGTATAATAACAACACAGGTTGTAATTTAAATTTAAAATTTTTGATTTAAATTTATAACTGCATATTGCTGCCATTAGATTTGTAGCGAATATTTGAAAAACTATGCATCTCCAATACTTATGTTTTATATATGTTACGGTCATTGACGTAAATTGGGCATTAACGTTAATGACCGGGAAATGACGTCAATGCCCATTTAAGCTGGCCATTAACGTCATTGACCGGCCATTGACGTCAACGCCCGTTAAAGGTGGACAATGATGTAAATATTTTCATCTGATTGTAATATTTACGTTTTTGGCCGGTCAATAACGTTAATGGCCAGAATAGATTGGGCAATGATGATATTATGGAATAACCACTATAAAGAACAGCAAAATGGAGATTTAAATTTGACAGCTATCTGTCAAGTGATATTTACGTACATATTTTGTATTTATTGTATTATAATATATTTAATCATTATTTATTAACAAAAATAATATAATTTAAAAAAAATAAAATAAATTTTTTTAAGTTAATCATTTTTATTCTGGTACGAGAGAAAATTGCAAAGTTTGCTGGAGCGACACTCACATTTATTATTTTTACATTCAATCTCACAAAGACAACGCTTGTAACCTTGGCCTCGTAAAACACTGCTTTGAGCTGCTGCTTGTCTAAAAGTAATCTCATTTTCTTTGGTCGTATCACTAATATTTTCTAACAAAATTAATTTTTCAGTATCCCTTAATAACTAATATTAATTGCAAGGGTACATTTAATATATTACTTTCAGATGGAATCTATAGAATAATAGTTTCAACATTGCCCACCCTGCATTGGGCTTTAACGTCATTGCCCGGACAATGATGTAATAACCACACATGAAATTTTAAATGTCAACATCGCCCAAAATGCATGGTCATTATAGTCATTTGTCATTTGTCACTTGTATATTATGGCCGGCCATTGACGTCAATGACCGAATTGTCATCATTGACCGTAACATATAAAAACACAATATAAATTTTTTATTACGTATAAATTAATAAATCAGGATTCAAACATCGCTCAAGACTTATAATTGTAATTGTAAAAAAATAATAATTGTATGTTTTTTAAGACGTTTAAACACATTTTTTTACCTTAAAATTTAGTTTTTCAATCAAGAATTTTACAAATACTTTTCAAGCGGACTTTGATTATCTTACAGTGACTGTTTTCCGACGTAAAATTTTACACGTTGTTCCACAAAATGTCCAAAAACCAATTTTTGTAAAAAATGTCACTGTGACACTAGTGAGTTTTACTTCTAAACCGACGATATATTGATTAGTTACAGAGGAGGCCCGGGCCTCCTAGGCCCCCCTACGTAAATATACCACTAATTATTTCTTATATAACAATTACAGGGTTTCCACTTCTTTGGAAAATCTGGAAAAGTCATGGAAAATTTAAGAGTTCCTTAATTTTGTTAGGGAATTTCCATTTTTAGTGCCAAGTCAAGGAAATTCAATTTTCAGTCGAGGTAAACAATTTACTTTGAAAGTTTAAGTTTAAATTAAATTAAAAATTCTTAATTCTTTTTAAAAAAATGAAAAAACTTTAATTTGTTTTTTCAACAAATATAATTGCTGTTGCAATGGAGGGTATTCCATACCCCCCAGACCCCCCTGTTTGAAAGCCCAAAAGTGTGTATAGTATTACGTTTTGTGATTTATTTTTGTAATAAAAATTTTTTACTTTGTCAGAACGTCATTTGTATACAATTCATACCTCCAGTTTTATAAACAAAAAGGCCTAAGTGCACATTCACACATCATGTACCGTGAAAATTTGCACCGGGGGGTCTGGGGGGTGTGGAACACCCCTCAGAACATAGTCATTGTAAGACTTTTTAGAAAGTTAATTTCCTGGAACGGAAAATTCTTCAACTATAATTACTGGTGCACTGGAGGGTATTCCATACCATACCCCCCAGACTCCCCGGTTTAAAAACCCAAAGGGGTGTGCGTGTACGTTATATGATTTATCTCGTAGAAGAAATGGTTTGTATATAAACAAAAAGTTTTAGTGTATATTTATACAGCATCTATCTATGCGCCGTGAAAACTTTCACCGGGGGGTCTGGGGGGTGTGGAACACCCCACAGAATATAGTAAAATTCCTGGTACGGAAGTCACAAGTTTAATAGCATGGCAATCATTTGAACATAATTGCTGGTGACCTGGAGGTATTCTATACCTCCCCAGACTTCAAATAGCATCTAGTTGTGCACCTCCTATTTTTGAGAATTGTATTAAGATTGTAAAGATCACAGTACAACTATGGGGCCCCTTTTAGTAGGGGGCCCGCGTGCATACCACCCACCGCACCCCGGTAGTTCCGCCCCTGACAGCAAATGTGTCTACACGTGAACATTCATAACAGCCACATATTGAGCGGAAAGCAATGTTTGTCAGCGAATATTCGCCGAATCACGCATCGTATAGATCTAGCGCACTGCTATACAAATTATTTGACATTTTGACCAAAATCGTGAAGATAAAATACTGATTTCCACAACCAAACGTTGCGTCGACTTGACTAACGTCCTTCTAAAAACCAATATCTAAAAATCAATATCATCCAATATTTATATTCATGACTTGTAAATTGATTACCATTGTCAGATACTGTTGTCTTTGATAATCCAAATTCTGCTTCTTGTTATCTTGAATCATTTTGTATATTTCGAGCCATTTTGCATGTGAGTCAATTATTACAAAGAAATAAGTTCACAAAATCAAATTTCCCAAGGTTTCCTTAAGCCTTGAGTTTAAAGTCCAATCCAATTGGATTTTTCGCTACTGAAGAAAATTTTCCATATCTGGATGACCTTCATAAAATTGGTTTAAATTTCTGTTCCTGAAAATAAAAGGAATCCCAACCTTGGAGCCGTACAAAATACTATCATCGAATTTCTACGCAGATAGAATTGTTTTATTTCTACGTCTTCTATTTTATGAAATTTAACTCAGTTAAAATTATAAAAGATATCGTGTAAACCACATTTTATGCTTTTTCCTATGATAAATCATAAGAAAAATCATATAATGTGAGGTTGGGTTTAATCGGTTGGGTTTAAACTGAAGATTTATGAAAGAGCAATATGCTACGAAGGAATTTTACTAATTTTGGTTAAATACAGTTTTTTTTTAATTTAATGAATATGCCAATCCAGAGCATTTATTTCTTTGTTGAATTTGTAACATCCTGGGCCTATTTAGAGGATTTAAAGTTACTGTAGGAGTAAATTAACCAATAAATTCACAAAATTTAAAAAATAATAACCGCAAATTTAATTTGCAAATTAGTAACGCCCGCCATCTGCAAATGGGGAACAAAATTAGTAATGCCATCGATTTCCCAGGGAAAAAAGTAAGTAGACTTACTTCGAGTTATATAGGAGGTCCGCATGGACCAATCCCAGAGCCTTTTTCTTAAATATTATAAAATATAATATATAATAATATATATTCTGTTTGAATTCTTTTGACCTGATTCGATCTGGCTTCTCATTGGTTAAAAATTAATCTTTTTTAATATTAATAAGGGGGAGGAATTTATTTTCTTATTTTTTCTTATTAGGGGTTGGGGGAAATCTAAAAGTAGGAAAAAAATGTTTTGCATAATACATGAACGGCCCCTAAGCACATCAGATATTGGCAAATAACTATCGGCGAAATGACTGTCGACGAAAAAGTGGTCGGCCAAATGATGTGTCAGCCAAATGACTGGATACCCACAGGATTGTTTTGTATTGTTGGCTAAAGAGTTCGTGATTTTGGTATTATTGTCACAAGTTGGTTTAGTATTTCGGTGTATTATTTGACTTTTCATTTTCTCGAGACTTGCTCGGAGGGTACCAATCATTCAGTTATGTTGTCGAGACAAATGCAAAAATTGTGCTTCCATTATGCTTTGTGAATCGATTGAATACTTTTATTAACATTCATCGTGTGCTGTGTAAAAACTGTTTCTAATTAATATTAATTATTATTATTAAAAAAATACAATAAAAACTGAAATTCATTTTTTATAATTACACGAAGTTATACATTAAAATTTAGACTCGAATTCTAAGCAACGATAGTAACAAACATTTTTTCTTCAATTTATTACTTATATATTGACAGCTTTGTTTAATTCGGAATCTTGAACACTAAATTTTCTCAAGTTTATAAAATCTTGTAATTTTTGTTGTTAAGTTAGTGCATTGAAAATTATTAATAAGTACCACTAAAAGCAAATGCCTTGTGTAAATGTACACCCTGGGAAAAGAAGGAAAAAAATGTCCGATTAACTCTTGTTTGAAAGAAGATTAAAGGAAAATTTAAATTTTAATTATAAACTTCAAAAATATTAATTTTTAGCAGGTCTATAAGACTCCCCCTCTCGCACTTTCCCCCTCCCCCTTCGCACACACACAATATTATACCTCAACTTTTTTTTGAACTGTACTACCTAGAAATTTAGATTACAAATTTGTTTTTTTTATTTATAAATTTGTATAAGAACTATTACATACGAAGTGAGGGTTCCCAACCACCCAAAGAGTAAAAACACATTTAAATTAAAAAATCCTGCTGCTGAAATGTGAGGAAGTCGATTTATTGCTTGATGCGTAAATAATATTAATTCTTCGCGTAGAATACTGTTTTGTTTGTTGTAGCTAGCTGCTGGTATATGAACCAAAAAATTGTGGCAAATGGTTGTTGTACGTTTAGCTTCGTTGACGGTCATTTCACAGATTACAGCAATAACGATTGCTATTATCTAAAAACAATTGAATTAACGATGACATAATAATTGTAAACTATAATATAGAGTAAACGGTAATTGGGCATTGGTAGTGGCCAATAACTATTAGTTACTTTTTATAAATTTAATTTTTTGTTTTATTATTTTTCATAATGTAAAATAGTTTTCGCTATTATCTTTTCTAATGGACAATTTGCATAAAATGGAAATTCCTCTTCAAAATGGCATTTATTGATAGTTCAAAGTACCTATAATCAGTATATTTGAGTGATTATTCAAAAAATTAATGAAATGTTCTAATTTATTTGAAAAATTCACGTGATCGAAATCAAGGCATGACGACACAAGCCTCAATAAGTGATACCCATGTGTGCCAATACACCAGTATAATTTTCACTAAAGTATCTAGTGTTTGTAAAATAAAGTAACCAAATAATAAAGTAATCAAATTTTAGTTACTAATCGCCATTTTAATGACGTCAAAATCCTCAAAAGTTACATTAGGCCCGCCCATATTTATTAATACGATTTCGTGCGACAAATATACATTTAAATTTCAATATTTTTTCTGGCTGTATTTGTGAACCAAATTTAAAAAAATTAAGACACATTACATATGTTGTTATGTAGAATAGTTATATGCTAAAATTAAAAAACATGCAAATTGTCCATTATTCGGAGCCATAAACTTGCTCAAAGTGATAAATTAATGTTATTTTAGTGTTATTTATTTAATAATTTTCCACGTTATTACTGTAATATAATTGTAATATAATATAATATAATATTACTGTAATATACATGGCAAACTACTATTCAAAGTGGCTAAAAGCTATACAATTTTGAATATTTTGATCTTATAAAAGAGATCTCGTATAAAACTTCTTAAGTGGCTAATTACTATAATTTTTTGAACTTACCAACACTGCTATACAGTATACAATGTGATCCGCATATATGAGTTGCTTAGTTAGGCCTTCCAAATAATAATTACGATTGTCTCCGTTTACCAGTATACGTTCCAGTTGATAACTAATACATATTAAAGTGATTATCATAATTTTTATGAGTATAAAAAATATTTGCCACCCAAACAAATTATTGAAAGTATCGATGACATTGATCAGTTTGCTGTATAGTTTTCTTAAGTTACAGAGTGTTGTTAAAGTAGTTGTGGTATCCAGTATATTTTTATATTCTTCCAGACATAGTATTAAATTTGCATTCAAGTAACGAAATGATGCTTTAAAATTATGAATGTAATGATAGATGACCAAAACTGTAGTTATGTTTAAATATTGAATAAATCCATAATAATATATCATAATTATAATTGAAAAAAGAGATCCATCTTTCTGGTCAATTATAACGGCAACAACGAAGCAAAGACTTAAAAAAAACTTAAATAGAATAACCACTTTGCCGATATCCGAACATTTTGTAAATTTTACTGGAACTGAAATCATTTCGTTTTCTGAAATTTGATTTACAAATGATTTGTACAATGTATCTTTCCACACCGATATCCTCGTGGTACCAGTAGTAGCATTTAAGAATATCATAATCCTATACAAAACATCAAATACTAAATCTGTTACGTTAGTACGTTTGGGAAAATTGAAAATTTCATGTATTAGAAATGCTACAATAAAAGTAAAAAGAAACGCTAAAATATATAATTTATATAAATAAATTAAACGGGGGCGATTAGAAATAACTGGGGGCACGACGCCTATACAAATCGCAACTCTGCTCAAAAAACCATTTTGGTTCATTTTACTGCACTGCGTCGTCGTTTTTTACATTTTAAATTAATGTCTAAGCTGTTCAAAAGAAGGTTTCATTGTTTTAGTTAATTATTTACAATTATGCCGACAGGTTTCAAAAAATAATGACATACCTAATGGTAAGTAATTATTATTATTATTATCTGAAGAGCAAAAAAATCTTGCTACCTATTAGTTATGCGTTAGAAGTAACATATAATTATGTGTACCGATAACAAGTATAGTCCATGTTTTTTACTTGCAAATTAGTATTCAAAATTGCATAAAAAGATATTAATAGTAATGAAGTTATTGAATATCAGTCAAAAATGAAGTGAATTCAATTAATTAGCAGAGAGCAATAATATATTTTATGTTGGTCTGTACATATATTGATTGCTTATACTTACCTTGATTTACTTTTTATGTAAACTAAATTCTGACCAATTTTAGTACAAATATCACAATAAAACATCAAAAATATTACAACATGCATTTACCTAACCAACGACCAACTGATAGGTGTCAAGTTTTTCTAAAAATTTCATCGTTGTGAAAATGAAAATTGTATACCATTATAGTCGGTTGTTACTATTAATAGCTTGTCAGATAATGGGGTAAGTAATAAAATTAAATTTATTTCCATGGCCCCGAAGCTGATTATAATATTAATTGAAAATTTGAACAGCAGTATATGCTGCTGGTAAGAAAAATGAACCAAAATTGTTTATTGAAGAAACTCTAATTTCTTCTAGAAACTTCTGTTTAATTTATTTATATAAATTATACATTTTCACATTGATTTTTACTTTTATTGTAGTTTTTGATTTACCCAATCGTGGAAACGTATCAGATACTACATTAGATATTTTGTATAGGATTCTGATACTGCTGAATAGTGTTACTGGTACCACGAGAATATTTGTCTGGAAAGATGGCCTGTACAAAAGTTTTGTAAATCAGGTTTTAAAAAATGAAATAATTTCGATTCCAGTCAAGTTCGCAAAATGTTGGAATTTCACCACAGCAGTTATTCTATATAAGTTTTTAGCAACTTTTTGCATGGTTATCACTGTTTTAATACAAGCAAGCGCCGTGTGCGTGAAACAAATACCATTCTGGATAGAAGAACCACATATGTGGTTCTTACACCTGGAAGCGCAGTTTGCAGTGGCGGGAATAGCGCAGGATACAACCAAATACTACCACGTTCTATCAAGTCTAAATATAAATGTGATGAAAGAACTAAAAGACGTATTGATAAATCCTCCCGCAGAAGGAAAGTACGAAAAGTTAAAAATAGAAATGATAAAAAGATTCGCCATATCACAAGAAAAAAAGACGATAGCGTTATTAGAAGACGAACAAATCGGTGACAGAACCCCATCCCAATGGTTAAGACACTTACAAAGTCTAGGAGGACCGGCGGTAAGTAAGGAATTAATTAAGACAATATGGACACACGACTTACAACACACCTGCAACCATTGCTGATAGCCCAAACGGAAATATCAGTGGAAAAATTAGCAGAGATCGCAGACAAAGTAGATGAGGCAATGCCACCACGACGAGGAATCACGGCTATTACGGAAAAACGTCAAACAGGTGGAGGAAACATCGAAGAACAAATCTTAGCATTATCCGAAGGCGTATCAAACAAGGTGGAACTCGCTTTTGCGACAGTTCTTAGGCTTCTATACATCTACTTTCTTGATATATTAATTTATTTGGGCTTTATTTTATTATAAGCAGTTTTATATTTTATTATAATATATTACAGTGGAATCCGCTTAATATGATGACATCGGAACTTGGGGTTTTTATATTTTTGCGATCTTGCCCTACATATTTTTTTAAATTTTACCCCACATTTTCCTACATATCCATAAGAAGTGTAATGTTGCAACTTAAAAAAGAAGTGATTTGAAACAATTGTCGTGAGTTTTTAATAAATATTTTTAGGGTGAATTAAAAGCCGATATTTAACTCTCCAGTGCATACATAGAGCCTAGCAGGCCCGACCGAACATTTAAACGAATATTAAAAAAAACCTTTTACATAAATACAATTCACAATCTGTATAAAATATGAAAAGACATCGATATGTGCTTAAAAATCTTGAAAGAGTTGAATGGATTGCCAATTAAAGGGCTTTAGGGCTACTTCGTTCAATACGAGAAGAGATGGTGATTTGTGTTCCAAATGAAGAAAAAGTCGTAAATTCTGAGAAAAGTGTAACAAATGTATTTATTTGCGACATGCATATGTCCAAGCTAGCTTTTTAAATTATATTGTTTAATGTTATTGTTTACTAATAAATAAATAATTACAATTATTATCTGTTTATATTGTTTATGTATTTTTATGTAATATATGTATATGTTACGGTCAATGATGACAATTCGGCCATTAACGTCAATGGCCGGACAATAACGTCAATGCCCAGCTTAGTTGGGCATTAACGTAATTGACCGGCCATTGACGTCAATGACCGTGCATTTTGGGCAATGTTGACATTTAAAATTTAATGTGTGGTTTTTACATCATTGTCCGGGCAATGAAGTTAATGCCCAATACAAGTTGGGCAATGACGTGAATGCCCAATACAGGTTGGGCAATGACGTTAATGCCCAATATAAAATGGGCAATGATGATACTATGATAGTGATAATGATGATACTATAAATTTCATCTGAAAGTTTGCAATTAATACTAGTTATTAAGGGATTATTACCAATTAAATATTTATCTATAAATATAAATAAAAAACGATTAAAACTAAATATTATTAAATATTAAAAAAAACCTTTTAAACAAAAGTATTTCTAGAAATTAAATATAAATAAAGAATTATGTGAAGCGATTCTGACCATTTTTTGACCCCCCCCCCCTGGTAAGATGTTGTGAGATTTTTTCGATCCCCCCCCTCTAATCTCACGTGAGATTGTTTTACTTAATTACTTAAATAACTTAATTTAACCCACTTTTCTCGCAATTTTACAGTTTCTTGCGGATAAAAAAACATTACGTGATATTTGTCGAGACCCCCCTCTCCCTCACGTGAGATTGGGTGAGAGTGTCAAAATCCTTCACGGCTACTTCTGTGTTTCATTTTATAGATCTATTGCGCTTCTTGAAAAACCCTTTTATATAATTATATTCTAATCTATTTATTTTTAGTTTATTCAGAAAGATAACAGTATAAAAGTCTAAGAACTGCAGTCATCCGAGTTCCACTTTGTTTTTTTAAAGCCATCCCTTAAATTTTTTAAACGGAACAAGACAATATGAATTTTAAATGTTTATGTTGGTAATTTTTTAAAAAATTATTACTACATTTTTATATTGGTAATGAATTTAACGAAAAATATGTTGCTGGATTTTCCTGTGGGAGTGAGTTAAGAAAAACTTAAAAAAAAAAAATTACAACATGGATAACATGGATCTCGATGAAATGCGAAAGCGATTTAATGAACATATTAACTCAGCGATACAAGGAAAACGTGATGATAATAAATCGTTTTTGGACCTCGATGAATACAACAACCAAATTAGTGAAGTCAAAGAGGCGAAGACTTTGCTCTCACAAGAAGGGTCTAAGAAAATAACGAAGCATTATAGGATAGTGCGTAAGTATTATGTAATGACCATAAATGGAAAAGAGCGCCTAATCAAACCTGTTACCGAAACTAATCCATCAAAAGTTCTGTATTATGCAACAAATGCACAATTGTTTGATATTATCCATAATTCTCACTTGGCAGTTGGACATGGCGGAAGAAATAGAATGGTTGCCGAAATAAATAAACATACTTGCAATATTACGAAAGAAACAATAATGAGATACCTTCAACTTTGCATCCAGTGTCAGAAGAAAAGTAACAATCCAAGGAAAGGTTTAGTTTTGAGACCCATTCTGCACTCAAAATTTAATTCGCGTGCTCAGGTTGATTTAATTGATATGCAGTCACAAAGCTACAATGATTTCCGCTTTATTATGGTATATCAAGATCATCTTACAAAGTTTGTGTTGCTGAAAGCTTTGAAAAGCAAACGAGCAGAAGAAGTTGCATTTCACCTGCTGGAAATTTATACTACTTTTGGAGCACCTGTTATTTTACACTCCGACAATGGACGGGAATTTGTCAATTCAGTTTTAACGGAATTACATGCTGCGTGGCCTGAGGTAAAAATTGTTCATGGGAAACCTAAGCATAGCCAAAGTCAAGCGTCTGTTGAACGAGCCAATAGAGATATCGAGGATATGTTGGGAGCGTGGATGGACGAAAATAAAACTACAGAATGGCCTGCAGGAATTAAATTCATTTAGTTTAAAAAGAACCGTGCTTTGCATTCTGGAATCGGAAGAAGCCCATATGAAGCAATATTTGGATGTCCGGCTAGAGTAGGATTAGCGTCGACTGGAATACCTCATGATGAAATAAAAAATTTTTCTACTGAAGAAGATATCCAAATTCTTTTACAATAAATGGAAGGAAGGCTTGAAGAAATAGAAAATCAAACTTCAGATGGAAAAATAGAGGATAACAAATCAGATGATCAAATGAAAGATAATATGGAATTAATAAATGAAACTGAAGAAATCACTGAAAACTTGTTGGAACCCGTTATGGAAAAAAGAAACGTTTGCAGCCAGTGCTGGATAGTATTACCTCTGGGCGAAGAAGTTAACCATGCTGGAATATGTCTCAATTGCGAAAGCCAGGAGAACATCACTAGACAGCGTAAAAGATGTCGAGAATCACTGCTTGTGATCACAATGCTTAAATCACAATGCTTAAATTATCTAATGAAAAATTTTCTCTTGTTGAAATTGGAAGTACGGTTCGAATTCCTATACCAGACGTAGATAGAGCTCGCGGTTCTCTGCGAAACGTACTGGTTAGTTCAGTAGAAGATGGCATTTATAAAATTAGTACAAATTATGGTGTTTTAAAGAATAAGTATACGCTATCTGAGTTTACCCCTTGTACTGAAAAGTTAATTTTGTTAAATAATATTACGACAAAATACGACCAAAGAAAATGAGATTACTCTTAGACAAGCAGCAGCTCAAAGTAGTGTTTTAGGAGGCCAAGGTTACAAGCGTTGTCATTCCAAATTTGAATTACAAATTTGTAATTCTAAGTGCCATGGGTCACTCCCGTGCCAGAATAAAAATGATTAATTTAATTTAAAAAAATGTATTTAATTATTTTTTAATTTTTATTATTTTTGTTAATAAATGATTATAATAGTAATAATTTATTATCGTTGACCTCTTTATTAAATTTATATTATACAAATTGTTGAGTATAGAGATCTTTTAAATCAATTTAAATTGACCGACGTTTCGAGTCTTCTTATAATTGACCCATTTTCAAGGCTAAAAATTATACAATAAAAATAAAATTATTAAAAAATTTTTAAAAATATTTTTACATGAAATTGACGAATTTTTTGACAAAATAATGTCATAGTAATGATGTTATATTAATTATGTGAAAAATAAAAATAAAAACAAATGAATTATTTAGTTAGCATAAAAATACTTTTTAAAATTTTTTAAAAAATTTTTACAATTAACAATATAAAAATTAAAAAGAATTTGACCAAGGATTATCATAAGGTTTTCATTATATCCAGGATGTATTTATATCCACCATGAAAAAATTGCACATCTCGTTTATCATTCATGGTATTAGAATTTATATGGATATTGATGGCCTCTTTTATTTTACGTTTCTTATCTATCTTTTCCCTAGCCAGTATTCTGATATTCTCACGTTTTATGGAATGAGAGTTTTCGGTCATATGTTTGCATAAAGCAGTAAAAGTATTGTCATCTTCCTCACGGAAGAAAACGCGGGCATTTTTGATATCTCTTAAGTGTTCTTTTATGCGAATACCTAATTTCCTAGAACTCTCACCTACGTATACAGTTCTAGGAAATTAGGTATTCGCATAAAAGAACACTTAAGAGATATCAAAAATGCCCGCGTTTTCTTCCGTGAGGAAGATGACAATACTTTTACTGCTTTATGCAAACATATGACCGAAAACTCTCATTCCATAAAACGTGAGAATATCAGAATACTGGTTAGGGAAAAGATAGATAAGAAACGTAAAATAAAAGAGGCCATCAATATCCATATAAATTCTAATACCATGAATGATAAACGAGATGTGCAATTTTTTCATGGTGGATATAAATACATCCTGGATATAATGAAAACCTTATGATAATCCTTGGTCAAATTCTTTTTAATTTTTATATTGTTAATTGTAAAAATTTTTTAAAAAATTTTAAAAAGTATTTTTATGCTAACTAAATAATTCATTTGTTTTTATTTTTATTTTTCACATAATTAATATAACATCATTACTATGACATTATTTTGTCAAAAAATTCGTCAATTTCATGTAAAAATATTTTTAAAAATTTTTTAATAATTTTATTTTTATTGTATAATTTTTATCCTTGAAAATGGGTCAATTATAAGAAGACTCGAAACGTCGGTCAATTTAAATTGATTTAAAAGATCTCTATACTCAACAATTTGTATAATATAAATAAATGATTATATTATATTATAATACAATGAATACAACATAGGTACGTAAATATCACTTGCCAGTTGGCTGTTAAATTTTAATTGCCATTTTGCTGTTCTTTATATTAGTTATTCAATAATATCATCATTGCCCAATTCATTTTGGGCATTAACGTCATTGACCGGCCAAAGACGTAAATATTATAGTCAAATAAAAATATTTACATCATTGCCCACCGTTAATGGGCGTTGACGTCAATAGCCGGTCAATGACGTTAATGGCCAGCGTAAATGGGCATTGACGTCATTGCCCGGCCATTGACGTAAATGCCCAATTTACGTCATTGATCGTAACATTATACAGTAGGGTGGTCCTTATACGGGTAAATTTTTTTTTTTAAATTTTATGCTCCCACCCATTAAAATTATTTCTTTAAGTGTTTCATCACATCAGAAAAAAAAATAGAAGGAATCCAGCAATATTTCATGGTTGCCCAAGACATTAAAACTTTTAAAAAGTTTCAAAAAATACTACAAAACAAATGTTTTAATGTCTTGGGCGACCATGAAACATTGCTGGATTGCTTCTATTTTTTTTCTGATATGATGAAACACCAAAAGGAATCATTTTAGTGGGTGGGAGCATCGATTTAAAAAAAAAATTTTACCCATAACACTAAAGACCACTCTAATATATAGAGTGGTCAAAATTTTACGTAGAATTCAAAAATAAAATAAAAATGGGGATTAAATTTAAAAGATTGAAGATATCTGATTTGTGGACACCCTGTAAAAATAAAATAATTTTTTTAAATGCAATCGACGAGTACAAGCGTTTAAAAAAAAATATATTATATATATAATTTAGCACTACGGGCCTTGTAGACTCATGGCTTGTTTCGTCACATTGTACCATATCTTCCTGTTTATGGCTCTATTTCTCCAATCCATAACATGCAAGGATTCCAAGTCTTCCTATACCTCCTTGTTCCATCTTGTCCTCGGTCTACCTCTCCTTCTTCTCACCTCCCCCATATTCATTCTTAGCATTACGTTGGGTATTCTTTCCTCGTTCATTCATAAGAATGAACTTGATAACAAGTGCCCCAACCATCTGATTTTTTGCGACTTGACCATTCCAATAATTGTTGTCTCATTGTATAGCTCATACAGCTCTTGGTTGGTACGCCTCAGCCAAGTCCCATCCGTACACTTTCCACCCATTATCTTCCTTAAGATTTTTCTTTCCCACACATCAAACATGACCTGCTCTTGTTTTCTTAATGTCCAAACCTCGCTTGCATAAGTTACGACCGGCCTTATTATCGTTTTATATACCCTGATTTTTGTTGATCTTGAAAACATTTTGTCTGTCAATATTGTCTTTAACGCAAAAGTACATCTGTTCCTCGCTGCAATTCTAGCTCTTATTTCTTCTTCACTTCCAGGTTCTCTCGTCACCAGTATTCCCAGGTAAGTAAAAGTTTCCACCTCTTCAAACCTGACCACTGTATCTTGCGGTAGCTGAACTTGAAGAAAACCGTTTTTCTGAAATGGTGCCCCATTCCACACCATATACTTCGTTTTTGTTTCATTGACGTTGAGACCCATTTTTTACGCAGCTCTTAAAATGTTTTTGGTGGCCTGTTGTAATTCATATTTTGTTCTTGCTATAATTGTCATATCGTCCGCGACGGCTAAACATTGGTGTCTGTTTCGGAATATTGTACCTTTTCTTTTAATTTTGCTGTCACGCACTTCCATTCAATTTAATTTATATTTTCCAAAGCAATTACCATGGAAACTTTCATGGTCAGTCCGATAAATGAAACTTTTAACAATTTCAAAAGCATTTTTTGGCTTTTTAAGTAAAAGTTAGATTAAATCTAATGCTCTTATCATTCATAGTTTATATTTCTGCATTATTTTTGTGTCTTTCATTTTTTCTTTAAAATAATTTGGGAAGCAGGAATTTGCACAAATAAGTTTTTACATGCTAATTTCCTATGTTCGGCTAACTCATTCAGTAACCGTAACCGGTATAATGAAGTTGACCTCTGTCGTATAGTACAAAATATTAAATTTGCAAAACGGAGACGGCGAATATACAATAGCAAAATATCAAGGGCAAAACAGAAATGTCGAAAGGACCTAGTCTACAAATATTACATTAAAGCATCGATTATATTTTTAAACTCATTAATTGTTATTTACTCGTAAATATTATAACCACTAACTAATGTTTGTATAACTGATACCTAGGTGTCAAGCTTTTTTTGGATTTTTTGTTTTTTAAATGAAACTGATAAAAACTATAGTCGTAATCACGAATAATGCAGCTTGCGCAATTTACGATGTGTAACATCTGAAACAATTACGACACATTCATATAAGTGTGTCTTTGTTGCATCTGTGTTTTTGATTAAAAATTTGGTAGGGAAGTTGTCGATGCCTGATTCAGATGGTTGTGACGTAAGCTTTATTTTTCGTATTTTAAGCTTGTCAGAATAACCGAACACTAAGGAATCCCAAACAACAAAATTAGTCAAATATATTCATATCGCACTGAAACAACTTACATACATACTAACTGAAAATTTGAACAGTGCTATAGAAAGATGAATCGAAATAGTTTTTTGGAGAAATTTGCATCCAGTTTTTTTAAAACATTTCTCTTTAATCTATTTATATAAATTATACATTTTGACATACATTTTTACTTTTATTGTAGTTACTTCATTACATGAAGGTGTTAATTTTCTCAATGGTAGTAATGTAATTGATACTGCATTATCTGTTTTATATAAGTTTATGATACTATCGTATAGTGTTACTGGTACCACGAAGATATCTGTCTGGCAAGATCATATGTACCAAAGATTTGAAAATCAGATTTTAAAACTTGAAATAAATTCGATTCCAGATATTTTGTTACTTATTTTAATATGTGTCAATGATATAACGAAGCATTTACTAGCAAGAGAAGAATTGGACCACTTTGATATTCTCACTTATAATATCGTATTTGTGAATGCTGTATTGTACTGTACATCAATCATGGTAAGTTCAATAAATTGTATCAAATAAAATATTATGATGCGAAGTACAGTATGAAGCCTTATGTTTTGTTCCTGTGTCCGTCCGCCTGTACGTCCACATCTTTCAAATTGTAATTTGTTAAACTATTACTATTTTTAATTTTATAGTTCACCTTTGATGTAAAATTTATGGTTCAACAACCACGAAAAACATATGTTTTCGTTGCTTTCCTTTTTACCTTTTATAGTAATCCGTTGTAGTATTGAGCAATCAGATAATCAGATAATTGGATTAAAATAAATAATATCTTAAATATTTACTTAATAAAATGTGGCGAAGCATATAAATTTATTAATAATTTACTTATATAGTAAAATTGCATTAGCATAGAAAATATTGAATTAAGCGGCTTATTTTATTTTATATCCGATGTCAATATTCTTAAAATTATGCAATTTTGACGCTATAGGATGTTAGTAATAACAAGGAGAACTGCCCAAGTGAGACTCTAAGATCGGAACAAGCTTTGGTAGTTCGAAAGAACACTAAATTTTAGCAAATACTTGTTTTTTTTCAAGTGCTATGAGCAACTCTTTCTGAGAAAATAGCTTTTAAATGTTTTTAAATGCAATACTTCAGTTAGTTTATGCAATAATAATTTAAAGGTTTGGTAACAAATATGTATGTTTCTAACGTGTCCGCGAGTGGATGGGAAAGCCCTAGGTTTAATTACCTGCAGGAATAGTTGCTTTTGTTCAGATCGCCCAGATTCTATCACCTTCATAATATGGCACACTGAAAAAAATTTAGTGTGTACAAAGTCCTATTTTGCGCATCCCAAACTTTTTTTTTATTTGTACCAAATCTATTTTTATAATTATAAAATTATAAAATACTATTCTGTTTGTTGTTTTTTGATAATGGTAATGCTATTAGCTGCTACCTGTGAAATGACTATTAACGAAGCTAAACGTACAGACATCATATGCTATAATTTATTACTTCATATACCAGCAGCAAGCTGCAATAAACACAACTGCAGTTTACGTGAAGAACTACTATTATGAGCGCATCAGGCAAGCGCTCATCTTCCTCACATTTCAGCAGCAGAATTTTTTCATATAAATATTTCTTTAGCTTTTGGTTTTTTGGGTACTTTTACTTCGTATGTAATTGTTATTATTCAAATTCATAAGCAAGCAAATTAAAATATTCTAGTGTTATGTAGAGCAAGCTTTAATTTCATTTATTTATGCTACTCGTATTTTGGAAGGTTTTGGTTGTGCAGGCAGTTTCTTACCTCGGAATCTGTAATATTAATAATATTTTTTGTCAAATATTATTTTATGATTTTGAATTTATTGTGTAAACCTAAACTTTAATTTATTTGTGTATTTAGATTTGATTTTGTAAATAATTTTTATGTAAATATTGTAAAGATTTGAATGTGTGCGTCTTTTCGCGCCGACAATTTTTAAGTTGGCACGAAATGGAGCGATAGTTTGGACCTTCTAGCCCCTGGTCCGTCGAAATGGGCGGACGCTTTTACGGAAGTTCCCGCAAAAAGTGTAAATGTTCCGTCTCAGATTTGAGATTGTTAGTTTTGAATTGAAAAATAAATTTTGAATTGTGTGAGTAATATTATTGATATTTAATAATTGGAAGTTGTCCGAAGTTTCGATATTTTTGTAATTATTTTTAATAAAATGTGGATGGATTTTGGATAAACTAGATTTGGATTTGGAAATATTAAAATTAAAAATTCTGACGTATACTGAAGATATAAGACAAGCTGTATATAACACAACCTTGTGGAACCACAGATTTTATTGGAAATATTCCTGTATATTCTTCTTGGCATTCGACGATAAAGTGTCTATTACTAGACTTTATTAGCAGGTAGAAATCACAGGGGAGCAGATTCTTTAGTTTGTACGGAAGCCCCAAATGTCATAATTTGTCAAATGTTTGTGACACATCCAAGAACATCGCCGAGCAATATTTTTACTCTTCTAGCTTTTTGTTAATTTCTTCAACAACCCTATAAACTTGTTCTATTGTTGAGTGATGCTCTCTGAACCGAAATGATGGTCCGGTATTAATTTCAATCGTTTCATTAGTAACTTTTCCAGAATATTTGATATTACAGGAAGTAGGCTAATAGGCCTGTAAGACGCAGGCTCTTCTGGGTTCTTTGCTGGTTTAGGTATCATAATTACGTGTGCTACTTTCTAAAGTCTTCACATGGCCATAATAGCCACGAAAATATTAATTTTTCCTTAAAAACGGTTTAGTACTTTTTTAAAGGGCATGAAATAATCTACAAATTAGACATAAATCTTTTATTGTCTAAAATTAATGGTTTTCGAATTATGAATTAAAGTAAGTAAAAAAATGTTGAAAAAGTTTAGCTTATTTATTTTTTGGATTTTTCAAAAAAAAATTAAATAATCAAGCTAAATTATTGATTTATTACTTTATGCTTTTTAAGGTGATTAATAGTTATTTTCTTGTAATGTCCCTTCCAATCATAATTGATAGGTATCAAGTTTATGTCGAATTTATTTGCTGTTAGATCATCATGATGAAAATTAACAGCTATTAGGTCATTATTTTTGAAGTTTGTTAGTATAATAATTTATTGTACGTAATGGGCTCACTAAACAATCACAAGCAGTAATATCTTTTTAACATTCTACGAGAACGTTAGATTACAATACTGATTACAAATTTCAATAAGATGAACCACAACAAATTTTTGAATCGAGTTGCAATTATCATGGGTGCTGTACCTCCAAATCTTTCTATAAACTCATATTCAATTTATTTATATAAATTTTACATTTTGCTGCTTATTTTTATTTTTATTTTATCCATTTTGTTACATTCGCTTTTTGATTTCACTGAACGAAAAAGTATAACAGATAAAGCACTTAGCACTTTGAAAAAGATCGTACTATTATTAACTACTTTAACTGGTGTTTCGAGAATATCTTTGTGGAAAGATAACATATACAAAACATTTCTAAAGAAGGTTTCAAAATTTGAAGTAAATTTGGTTCCAGTAAAATCCAATACATTTTGGGATATCAACAAATTGTTTATTATATATAAGTCATTGCTGGCTCTTGGAGTGGTCGTTGCTATTTCAATTGACCCGAAAAATATACCTCTGGTTACATCTATAACTTCCTTGTATTTTTATCAATTTAATCAATTTCTAACTTCGATTCTGGTTTTGGTTATCTACCATTACATCCGCAGCTTTAAATCTGCATTTTGTAATCTTAATGCGCATTTATTGCTATGTTTCCAAGGTTATGACAATAAATTTGATATCAAGACTACTTTAGAAAAACTTGACAAGATAAGAAAGCATTACAGTAAATTGATCGATGTTGTAGATACATTTAACAATTTATTTGGGTGGCAAATATTGTTTATTCATCTGGAACTTATCATAATTTTTTTATTCATTTTAAATATTCTAATTAAACATTTACTAGTAAAAGTTACCTACACCAGATACACTTTTGAAATTCTTACTTATGAAACATTGTATGCTGATGGGATTTTATGCTGTATATTGGTAATGGTAAGTTTATAAAATTGTAGTAAAAAAAATAAATTTGGTACTAAAGAAAAACCATTGATCTACTAAAAGTTTACTTTCCCCATACATACGTATACGTACATAATGTATAAGGGAAGTATTGTAATTCACTCAAAACTCAAAAATCGAAATTTTGGTATTCAAATGTTTCTTATCATGCCTTGATAAGTTTTTGATGAATTTTAGTTGGATATTCCTCCGTATGTCTGTCTATTAGTGTGTGGTTAGGATATGAAAAGAAATAGTATCAATCGCACAGGTTAAACAAATATCACAAAATTCGGCATAAATGTGCACGATAGTCAAATTTAGAAGCCATCTGAAAATGGCAAAAATTCGTTGGAAATTGCGGAAATGATAAAGAAAATAAAAGAATTAGAAAAAAAAGAAAACTTAAACTTAAGTTTAAGTGTCAATTACTTTTGGATTATCGTTTTTTATACTCAAATTAAATGTGGAAATTTTATTTAATTTGAAAATCCACATTTTACATTATTCTTGATTTTGGCTAATTTAATTGTTTTTATAGGGAATGATAATCGCGATAGCTGTAACCTGCGAAATGCTCACCAATGAAGCTAAACGTACAGCAACCATATGCTACAAAGCATTACTCGATATACCTACAGCAAACTACAATAAATATAGCAGTATCCTACTCGAGGAACTAAAACTATTAGTACATCAAGTAACGGTTCGACTTCCTCACATTTCAGCTGCAGGATTTTTTAATATAACCATTTCATTAGTCTTTGGTTTGTTGGGCACTCTCACTTCGTATGTAATCGTTCTCATAGAAATTTATAAGTAGATAAAATATAATATGGTACTGATGAAGATACATCTTAGTTAGTTGTACAAAAATTGAAATTATCTGATTGTATCACTAAAATGCACGAACTTCTATTGAAAAAAATTAAATTTATAAATTGGACATCTGTACATACATCATATTATATCCAATTCTTGTTGTAATGTAGGATGTCAAATTGTAATTTTATCTATAATCGAATATAATCGAAAAGACTTTATCCTTTTTAAATCAATCAATTCGGGCTATTTCCAAATTAAACTCAGTTGTAACACTTTGAAACAGCAAGATCAGTTGGGTTAGGGAGGGAGGTAGTTTTCTCAGTTAAAACTCAGTTCGGCACGGCACGGCACCTGCTTCAAAACGGTAAAAAGAACACCCATTTAACTGAGCACCTGAGTATCTCAGTGCAATCTCACTTAAAATAGGTAAAAAGAATACAGATAATGTTTATATTGTAATGTTTACATTATATTTCAATAAAAACGTTTTATTTATATTTATTTATATTTATATTTTATTCGAGCATGAGACTCTTATTAATTACCCAAACCAAATGTTTAAAACTAATTCCAAATTCGAAACCCAGGCCAACCTTAAAGTTCTCTGAAAATATTAAAAGAATTCGAGCTGAGCTGAATGTTAATACTCTAATTAATTATTTTACTAATTTTGAAGAATCGTTAAAGGATGTCACCTCTTCAGTAACATAATAAGTTATGATGAAACAAATTTCTGTGATGACTCAGGTGCGATGAAAATTATAGTGAGTAGGAGATGCAAGCATCCAAAGCGAATCATGGACACTTCAAAGAGTTAAAACAGTGTTATGATTGCAGCATCGGCAAGTGAGGAGGTTTTGTCCTCCTACATAGTCTATAAGGCAAAGAAACTCCATCGGATTGGGTTGGGTTGAGGGTTCCGGGTGCTAAATTCAACAGAAGTATCAGCAGATGGTTTGATGCTATTCTTTTTACGGACTGCTTTGAAAATGTAGCTTTACATCATCTACGTCGGTTTTCGGGGCCCAAAGTCTTGATTGGCGATAACCTAGCCAGCCACTTGATAGTTACAGTAATTGAGCAGAGTTAAAAAAAGTATCGCATCAAAAAGTTGACTTTGAGGTGACATTAAAGGTACTCTCTTCCCGGGTACCGTTCGACACGGAAGACCTCAAGGAAGCGACAGGTCGCATCTGTGGGGCCCAAAAATCGCGCTACACTGGACGCGTGGCGTAAAACCCGAAAACAAATCAAAATATCATAAACGTCAAACTTATATTTGAATTAATTTCCGAAAATTTTTGAAATCAAGTTGCGACGCAACTGGAATTCTGTCTAACTCGATTTACGTGCTTTAGAAAAAGATGCGACACAGTACGATTAAATAATTTGTGTATAACAAATGGTGGTTCAAAAGTAATTGGCACTTGAACTTTTCTTATTTTTTTTATCATTTCCTCAATTTTCAACGAATTTTTACCATTTTCAACTGGCCTCTAAGTTTAACTATAATGTACATTTATGCCAAATTTTTTGACATTTGGTTGCGTGGTTTAACCTGTGCAATTGATATTATTTCTTTTCATGTCCTAACCACACACAGACATACATACAGACTTACAGACGTACAGACGTACAGACGAACAGACGAACAGACTTACAGACATACAGACATACAGACATACAGACATACAGAAATACAGACATACAGACATACAGACATACAGACATACAGACATACAGACATACAGACATACAGACATACAGACATACACTCATACAGACATACAGACATACAGACATACAGACATACAGACATACAGACATACAGACATACACTCATACAGACATACAGACATACAGACATACAGACATACAGACATACAGACATACAGACATACAGACATACAGACATACAGACATACAGACATACAGACATACAGACATACAGACATACAGACATACAGACATACAGACATACAGACATACAGACATACAGACATACAGACATACAGACATACAGACATACAGACATACAGACATACAGACATACAGACATACAGACATACAGACATACAGACATACAGACATACAGACATACAGACATACAGACATACAGACATACAGACATACAGACATACAGACATACAGACATACAGACATACAGACATACAGACATACAGACCAACATCCAACTAAAATTCATGAAAAACTTATCAGGACATGATAAGAAACATTTTAATACCAAAATTTCAAGTTTTGATATTTGAGTGGATTACAATATTTTCTCTATACCTACATATTATCGTGTTTCAAACAGCAAATTTGATATTTTTATTTAATTGTGAAGATTTTGTTTATTATTTTTATTTTTTGAATTTGTAAATAATTTTTGAATTTGTTAATAACTCGCGAATATTTTAAGTTGGGAACAATTTTAGTAAAGGAAAAGGCTTTTTTGCCAAAATGGCCGCCTGAAGCGCTGGTGGAGAAAGTAGTCTCCTCGGTGAATTTTGATGATAATTGAGTTCAGTGGCGTAGCCAGGGGAAGCCTGCCCCCCCCGAAATTATCAATTTCGGTTAATAAACCCTTTGTCCGGCTTAAAAATTTTTTTTTAAATAGTTAGGTAGTGCCCCCCCCAAACTAAATTCCTGGCTACGTCACTGATTGAGTTGTAATTAATACTTCGATTAAAATTTTGTGAATGAGTATTTTTGATTGTGTGAGTAAGATTTTATTCTTAATTTAGATTTTGTTTGTCCGTATTTGGACTAATTGAATATTTTTTTGAATGAGATTAATATTGGAAGATAATTTTTGGAATTTTAATGGTTTATAAATTAATTGATAATTATTTGGAATTAAATAAAAGTGAAGTTGGATCTGCTGAATAATTAATAATTGGAAATAAAAATTGGAAAGTTAAAATAAATTAGGATGTGCACGTCGCATCTGGATGATAAGGCGCGCTCACAATCGTCGTTCCATTTTATATCAAGTAGGAAAATTTATTTAAAAGTTTATTTTAACCGTCTAGTGGTCGCGTGAAATATTTAAACACGAGTAGTCGCGCCGGTCTCACCGACCATATATAATGTTTGGCTGAAATAAATTTATGGGAGGAGATTTTTGAAAAAATTATATGGAAACCTTTCAACAACACTATATATTAGCCTAAAAAACGAAATAGAGTTAAACTAGTTTATTTTTTGAAAAATAATTGCTAATTTTCGAAAACAAAGTAAATTTGAAATATATCATTTTATTCGGTCAAATTTGAAAAAAAAAGCAAAAAGCAAAATACTTCAAAATGCAATTTAATACTAATATAACTCTTTAACAATAAAAAAACTAAAAATGAAAGTGTTTCAAGTGCGTTGAGATCATTTTCTTGGCACTCTTGGCAAACGCCATTTATATGCTCCAGGCGCATGTATATTTACTGCCCTTATAGCAATTATACCGTGTTTTTTGATTTTTCGACAATGGACAATAAGCACATCTTCCTGATAATCGAATTAGGGGAGTATCAGGTTCAACATTTACTCCAAATAGTTCTTGAAGTCTTAATCTTAGGTTTTGAGGAATGTTTGTCACAGCAGTCATCGCATAGTTAGACAAAATCATTAGCCAATTGTCTCAAATAATTGTAATACTCAACACTAAATTTGGTTGGTATAATTTTCACTAATAGCATGAAAAAGTTACCTTACCTTCGAAATTCAAATCGAAATTTAAAGAGTCTTTGATGGTCGCGTGGATCTCACAGACCCAATCAGGTGCTAATTCTAGGAGAACCACCAGTTGTAATACTCACATTAGCAGTGCACCTTTGTTAGGTTTCATTGGTAAGGTACACGACGATAGAGCCAGCTGCGCCTTTTTTTCAAAATAGTGCGCCTAAAGGTAATTTTGTGGTCTCAGAGACCAGGCGCGACCACTGGAAGGTTAAAATTTTGAAAATTTTTAAGATTTATTTTTCTTTTAAATCAAAATTGAAAATCGCGGTAACTGGAAGAAATAATACGACAATATGTATACCGGGTGCTGAATGAGTTAGCCGAACATAGAAAATTAACCTGTAAATACTTATTTATGCAAATTCCTGCTTCCCTAATTATTTTAGAGAAAAAATGAAAGATATAAAAATAATGCAGAAATATAAACTATCAATGATAAGAGCATTAGATTTCATCTAACTTTTACTTAAAATGCCAAAATATGCTTTTGAAATTGTTAAAAGTTTCATTTATCGGACCAGCCATGAAAGTTTCCATGGTAATTATTTTGGAAAATATAAATTAAATTGAATTCATTACATGGCCAGTGCGATAAATGAAAATTTCAAAAATTTCGAAAGCACTTTTTGACCATTTCATCGTGTTTATTAGGGAGCCATCTCAAGTGTGGTCAGCCAAAGAAACAAGGATTAAAATCAAACTATTTCGTAGGACTCATGAGAATATAATAATATAATTCATTTAACGCCACAAAGGATTTAAAGCCAACCAGTAAACGATTTTGTTTGCGCCACTTTTCAAATCCATTTCCGGATGCGCTTAGAGCAAGCGCAATGTGGGGTTGATAACCATCCGCCATATTGAAAAAACCAACCAATTTTGTTGTAATACCCATTCTGTGTATTTTACCGGTTTTTTCGATTGTTTTGTGACCAACTAACCCGATCACCAGCTGAATAATTATTGGAACATTTCACTACCAGTTATTAGTGCTTATCAGTGATTCCTATTGCTATCCTTTCCTTACCTTATGTTAGTTCCTACCAACCAAGAGAGAGGAGAAACAAGAAGATTATCTGGTAAGTCACTATATCTTTACCATCTGACACAATCGAGAAATTCCCCATACAGTCCACTGATTCTTTTCTCACCACATTTTATTTGGGGTGAGATTTGGCCCAAACAGATTTAAATGAGTGATTTACTGCACACCACCCTATGCACAGTGGGTCGAACGCTCGGAAAAGTGGCCAAAAATACATTTTTGCAACTTGACAGTTTTGCAACAAGATTCAGTATATCTTTCGAGGAAATATCGGTGCACCTTTTCCTAGATTCTCTAGTGAATTGAAAAATATTTCTGCTTGTAGAGCGATGTAAACATCGCCCTCTATTAATCGTTGATTTGAGTAGCATTTCGATCCGTGCGACATTAAGTTTTGACGAGATATTGTGCGGATTTTAGTTTCGGGTTCAAATTAGTATTTAATAGAAAAGATGTTTGGAATTATGTACTTTGGGATAAAAAAAATTGCAAAACAATAAAATAGTGCATTAATTAAATACATAGCTTAATTCCGGGAGCTGTTCAATTAAAAATCTCATGCAATTCTCAAACTTTGTGTGGACTTAAAAAAAATGCTCCACCAGATTCCGCTATCAAAAAATATTCAAAAATTACATTAAACATTTTTGAACACATCATGTAAAATGTGTTCCCTCATTCCTGCTCGCTTTTAAGTAATTTAAGTAAAAATTCGGGGTGAAGCGAATCAGACTTTTGTTGACTAATACTCTGAGTCCATTGGAAATCTTACCGATTTCATGAAAGGAAAAGATCAAGGAAAAATGACACATTGTCTACCTTTAATCAGAAGTAAATTCATAGGGCCGGTTTCACCAACTCTGGTTAAATACTTTAATCATGATTAGTTGGGGTTAATCACGGTTAAATGTAAAAACCGTTAAAAGTGATTCACTTCAATCCATTTTACGGTAGCTCTATATTTTTTCATTTTCTTTGTTTTATGCGACTGAAGTTTGAAAATAATAGTATAATAGGGCATTATATAGCATTACGAATTCTTTAACTTCTAATTTTTTTCATAAATGGTAAACACTACCACAACCCCTACATATGCAAACTCCAATCACACACAGCCTAACATATTACAACCAACAAGTAGCAGGAGATCAACAAGTAAGCCAACCATTGTATGCACCTGTTTATCAATATGCTCCAATAGGAAACTCTAACTATCCACCGATGCCTGTACCAGGACAAACAGCAGCACCTGTGCAACAACAACAACAAACAATTATAACCCCAAATACACCATTGATGCCAACAATTCACTATGGAAATCCAAATCAAGTGATAAATGTGCCTTACTTGAATGCTCAATCAAACCTCCCAGAACCAATTTCAAATATGGAGACAGCATGGAAGGTAGTCCAAGACAAAAAAAGAAATCGTAGCCCAGAACAGCAAGTTGATCGTAGGCAGACAAAAATCACCAAATACTGGCTAGCAAAGGATGTAGTAGAGACCAAAAACAGATTTGGAGGATTAAGAGAAGAAGAGAATGCGGCAGCTGATGCCGGACAAGGTATTAATCAAGAACAACAACTAATGAACACCAATTACCTTCTAAACCGCCACCAATAACAATTTACCAATCTGAGAACATAGGTCCAGCCCACGATTTACTAGCGGAAGTTGCACCAAAAGAATACACAATTAAAACAATAGGATCAGATAAAATTAAAGTACAGGTTAAAAACTCAGAAACATTTACAAAAGTTCTTGAAGCCCTGAAGGAAAAAGGAACTCTGTTCCATACTTACAAGCCCAAAGAGGAAAGAAGCTATAGAGTATAGAGTATAAGTATAGAGTCGGTCATCAAAAATGCTCTACTGGAGGAGGGACACAAAACTACTAACATCTGGAATATTACACACAGAGAAACCAAATAACCTCTACCACTACACTACGTTGATCTTAAAAGAAAAGACAATAATAAGCAAATATTCACATTAAAAGTTCTGGGAGCGAATATAGTCCGTTTCGAGCCGCCGCACGTGAAACGAATGATTCCGCAATGTACAAAATGCCAATGCTACGGACATACCAAAAATTTTTGCTATAAAACTGCACGATGTGTGAAATATGCAGGGAAACATAACACCAAGGATTGTCCTCGTAAGATAAGAGATGATCAGGTAAAATGCGTAAACTGTAATGGAAGTCATCCAGCCAACTACCGAGGATGCCTAGTACACACGCAACTGCAACAACGAATGTACCCTACCCTCAGAAATAAAGTAAATACACGATTGACTCCAAATACTTCGAATCAACAACAACAACCAAATAGTGCTCACTACCAAGCACCGAACAATTACATTACTGCTTTTCCTCAACTCCCAACGCGAAACGAGACCATACACACAAACCAACTGAATAGCAATAATCAACAAAAACCAGACTGGCAAACCAACCAAAATACAAATCAAATTGCAAACCAACAATCAAACAACATGAGTAAACTCGAAGATATGATGGGGCATCTCATGACACAAATGAGTACTATGTTGAACTTATTAACATCACTCGTCAGTAAAATGGCTTAATGGCTGAAGAGCCAAAGTATAAAATAGCAATTTGGAACGCCAATGGACTAAACCAACACGTACATGAAGTTAAGACTTTCCTACAAACCCACAATATTGACATCATGATGATTTCTGAAACTCACTTCACAAACGATCACTATCTAAGACTACCCAACTATCAAATTTATGATACAAAACATCCTGACAAGAAAGCACATGGGGGAACAGCAATAATTATTCGTAATAACATCAGACATCATGAAAGAAACAAATACGCCAAAGAACACTTGCAGGCTACTAGCATCACTCTAGAGGATAGACAAGGTCCAATAACCATCTCTGCGATATACTGCCCGCCCAAACATAACAACAAAAAAGAACATTTTGAAGACTTCTACAACACATTGGGAAACAAATTTATTGCGGGAGGCGACTACAACGCATAACATACTCTATGGGGATCCAGATTAACTAATCCAAAAGGAAGAGAGCTAGTGAAAACGATGAAAGAAAATAATCTAGATCATATCTCAACGGGACAACCTACTTACTGGCCATCGGACAACAAGAAAATACCCGACCTTATCGACTTCTGTATCACAAAAGGCATTGACACCAAACGAACCAAAGCGGAATCGTGCTTGGATATGTCATCCGATCACTCCCCAGTGATAGTCACAATCTTTAGTCAATTAGTACAGAAAGAAAAACAACCCTCACTATATAACAAAAAAACAAACTGGGAATTATTTAGACATAACTTGGACGAACTAATCACACTAAATAAGTCGCTGAAAACAGAGCATGAAATCGAAACAGCAGTCGATGAGTTGACTAAAAATATTCAAAAAGCAGCTTGGTCTGCCACTCCTAACATTAACACGACTCACCAAAAAGAAAGAGTTCCACTTACAATCCAACAAAAAATCGCTGAAAAAAGAAGAATTAAAAACAATGGCAGCAAATAAGAACAACAGATAACAAAGCCCAGCTTAACAAATCCAGTAAGGAGCTGCGAGAGATGATAATGGAACACAAAAACCAAGGTATCCAAGAATACTTAGAGAGCTTAACACCTACAGAGGCCATAGATTACTCTCTCTGGAAGGCAACGAGAAAACTTAAGAGACCTCAACTGCAGCATCCACCAATTAAAGATAATAAAAGTAACAAATGGGCTAGAAAAAATAAAGAGAAAGCTGAACTATTTGCCAAACATTTAGAAGAAGTTTTCCAACCATTTCCCTCGTCGTCAACACCAGAAGAAGAAAAAGAAATATCTGATTACCTCGAAACTCCCTTCCAACCAGACCTACCTATCAAAAATTTTAAAACGAAAATAAATTAACATCAAAAAAGCTCCTGGATTTGACCTAATTACAGGAAAGGTTCTACAAGAGGTTTCTGAGAAGTGCCTAAAATTGATCACCTTCATTTTTAATGCAATACTAAGATTACACTAGTTTCCAAACTTGTGGAAAGTGGCTCAAATAATGATGATTCTTAAACCTGGCAAGAAACCAGAAGATGTCAAATCATATCGGCCTATAAGTCTGCTACAAATGCTTTCCAAAGTATTTGAAAAAATATACTTAAAAAGATTAAAACCCTTAACAAAATATTATACCAAATCACCAATTTGGTTTCAGAAACAAACATGGCACTATAGAGCAAGTGCATAGATTAGTAAATATAATTAACAAAGATTTTGAGAAAAAAAGATTCTGTTCAGATGCATTCCTGGATGTGAGCCAGGCCTTTGATAAGGTCTGGCATGAGGGCCTATATTACAAAATTAAAAAAAGTTTGCCATATCATCACCTTCAAATATTAAAATCTTACTTGAATAATAGGCACTTCCTGGTAAAGCAGCAGAACGAGTACACAGATCTATATCCCATCACATCAGGAGTACCTCAGGGTAGTGCATTGGGGCCAGTACATTATCTAATCTACACATGCGATCTACCAACTACCTGTGTAACAACTGTAGCCACATTCGCGGATGATACAGCAATATTGGCATCGCACTCTGATCCAAAAAAGGCGTCCAGAAATCTCCAATCCAATCTGGACAAAATACAAAGATGGTTGCGAAAATGGCGGATTAAGGCAAATGAAACCAAATCAGTTGATATTACCTTCACCTTAAACAAGCCAACATGCCCACCAGTTAAGTTAAACAACCAACAACTTTCCCAGGCTGAGGATGTCAAATATCTTGGCATTCACTTGGATAGGCGTCTGACGTGGAAAAAGCACATACTCACTAAACGGAAGCAGCTCGCCATCAAGTTAAGCCAAATGTACTGGCTGATTGGCAGAAAATCACAGCTTACTCTAGAAAACAAATTAACACTCTAGAAAGCAATTCTGAATAAGCCAATATGGACCTACGGCATACAACTATGGGGTTCATTAGCCAATTCAAACATCGAGATTCTGCAGAGATTTCAGAACAAGGTCATAAGAGTGATGGTCGATACATAACAAATGAAGTGATTCAGCGCGATATACCATTATCTTCCGTTAGGGAAACAATTAAACATTCAGTGCTAAATATAGTGAAAGACGGCTACATCATCCTAACGTATACGCAAACAAACTACTGGTGAGCACAAGTGAAGTTCGCAGATTAAAAAGATACCAACCTACGGACCTAACAAACAGATATAAGTGAAGTGCAAGTGAAACATAAAAACTGAAAGTATTTAAATAGATATTGTTCATTGAAATAATTTTCTTTCATGTTATTGTTACATTGTCAGTTGAGACGCCTAATGCCTATCAGGCAAATTGCTGTATTCTTGGAGTTAATAATAAAAAAAAAATAAATGGTTATATAATTTTTTTATAACAATATTAATTCATCTATTTTAAATATTTTTAATCTTAGCCTGTCAAGTGATAATTATTTATTTTTTTGGTTGTTTGCATAATAAATTTTTCTATGAATTGTATTCTTCACTCTATTGTTAAAATTCAATTATTTTAACGTTTTGTCAGCGATTGTTGATACAAATGTCATATTAAAACATCGATTATCACATTTAAATTGATTAATTGTTATTTACCGATAAATATTATAATAGGTATTCATCACTAACGCACAAAACTACTCCAGGTGTCAAGTTTTTCTTCAATAATTATATATCATTATATTATATAATATTTACTTTGTATAACCTGTTAGAATAACGACGTAAGAAAAAATTTCAAAAAATAAAATTAGTTTTATTCGCATAACACTGAATTAAACACCGAATAACACTAATTGAAAATTTGAAGTGCAGCATTAGTCAGAAAGATGAATCAAAATAGTTTATTGAAGAAACTTGCAATTTGCTTAGGCGTTGTGCCTCCAATTAATATTAAACACTCCTGTTTAATCTATTTATACAAATTTTACATTTTGACATTAATTTTTATTTTTCTTATAGTTTTTGTATTATATGAAGGTTTTCATTTACCCATTCGTAGTAATTTAGCAGATACTGCATTAGACATTTTGTATAGGATTCTGATAATATTGAATAGTGTTACTGTTACAACGAGAATATCTGTCTGGAAAGATCACTTATATAAAAAATTTGAAAATCAGATTTTAAAGAATGGAATAATTTCAATTCCAGTAAAATTCACGATATATTGGCATTTCATCAAAGCGTTTATTCTATATAAGTTTACAATCACTCTTTGCGTAGTTATTGTTGTATTCATTGACCAGAACAATCTATTTCTTTTCTCATCTAAACTAACTTGGATATGTGATTATTCATTTATTCATTATTTAAACATAACTACAATGATAGTGATCTACCATTACATCGAAAAATTTAAATTGTCATTCTGTTACGTTAATGCAAATTTAATGTTAAGCCTTGAAGAATATAACAATAAACTAGATAGCAAAACTTCTTTGGCAATTGTTTGCAAATTAAGAAAATTTTACAGTGGAATAGTTAATGTTATAGATACTTTTAATAATTTATTTGGCTGGCAAATATTTTTTATGCACCTGAATATTATGCCAAATATTTTAATATGCGTCAATATTTTAACCAAATATTTACTAGGAATTGAAGATTTTAGCTATTTTGCAATTCCCACTTGTCAGGCCATATTTGCGGATGTCCTGTTGTACTGCATATTGTTTATGGTACGTTCAAGAAATTGTAGGCAATGAAACCAAAAGTATTTGGTTTCATCACAATCATTTTTCTACTTAAATTCAAATATTCCCCTTATTTGTAAATTTTGATAGATTCTAGCTTACACATATCTCCAGTGACTGGACTATTAAGAATCTAATTTCCAATTGTTTTTAGATTTTGGCAACCGTATTAGTTGTAACCTGTGAAAAGACCATGAACGAAGCTAAACGTACAGCCACCATATGCTACGATTTATTACTTCATATACCATCAGCAAGTTACAATAGACACAACAGCAGTCTACGAGAAGAACTACTATTATTAGCGCACCAAGCAACCGCTGGATTACCTCAAATTTCAGCAGAAGGATTTTTTAATATAAATTTTTCTTTGGCCTTTGGATTTTTGGGTGCCCTCACTACGTATGTAATTGTTATCATTCAAATTCATAAGTAAAAAATCAAAAAAAATGTTTGTTAAGTGGCTTGGGTTAGACAAGACTCAAAATTCGGGGATAAACACTAATCAAATTATATAAAAAACAATACAACATTTTTGTTAAAACTTTTATTATTTTTTTTTAATAAACAACATATAAGATATTATAATCCTTTTCTTTTTTTTTTATTTACAGTATTAAAATTCTAATGAAGTACCTATCAATCTACATATTATTAAATATTATTCCCCTATTGATTTTAACAAGTATTCTAAATGCTTAATTACGTTTTCTTGCCGTCCTATTTTTTTTTCTGTAAATTGTTTAAATGAATTTTATCCTTATTTACTTGTAATGAATATTTATTAATTTTGTTTTTCACAAATTGAGTGATGAGTGAATGTTTTGCTGAAATTCCGTTCTCACTTACAAAATAAGCGACGTTTAACTTCCATTTGGAATATAATCCTCTAATAAGGAAAACCATTGATTGTTTAGCAAGTACCGATTTTTTTCCTACGTAGCCCAAATCTTGAAACCCTTCAATTATGTCTAACTTACTATTATACTCCAAACACTTCTTGACACTCATTTCGTCAAAACATAAGATGCAATACTTTTTTTGTTCTGTCATGGTAGTGCATTTTAATTGTATTTGACGTAATAGTGCTTTACTGAATCCAGGTACACTATTAAAACCGCTTATCCACTTCCGAATAGTGGATACAGCTGGAAAAACTATACCCTTCGACCTCATAAATTTGTACATGGATGGCGACTTGTAGTAAAGGGTTATTGACATGTTTTTTTCATGTACAGTCCCCGGCTGCCTCGGTTTGTGACGCAATTGCATTTGTACCAAATGTTTCGAGTATTTGGAATGAATTTGATCTGGATCTATATAATGATACTTCTTTATTTTATTGGCCTTTTCTTTTAGTCTATTGATTTGAGAATACTTTTTCTGAAGTTGCTTCTTCTGATTCAATATTTTCTTTCTCATTTTATTTTTTCTGGGAGTGATGGCGATGGCATATTGATCCAATTGGTAATTAAGTCATTATCAGATGAAGGTGAACTTTCTTTTTTAGCACTTGTTTGTTGCTGTAATGGTGGTGAATATTGAAGAAACTGTTTGTGAGATGAAGAATAAACATGTAAAAGTGGTGGAAGTTGGGTAGATATTTCTGAAGTTGCTGGAGAAGGCACCGCATTTGGCTTTAATTTTTTTTGATGTGGTAAATTCTGGTGAAAAGTGTTCTTCACATATAAACTTATTTTTAAGACTGCTTGGACTTAAAGTAGGCAACCTGTTGTTTCCTAGAAAATTTCAAAATTTTTAGAAAATAATCTAATTTGGATTATTAAATCATGATGTTACAAAACGATCAAAAAGTTTACATTCATGCATTGCTTATACGAGAAAGGCACTATTTTTTAACATGGTACAAAATCTGAATAAGAAATATTATTTTATAGCCATTTTAATATTAATAAGTAATAACTTACCTGAATTAATTATCCACGTTTTACATCTAGTTTCATCTTTTATAGGAAATTTGAATTTTCTTAAACTTGGGAAATCTCTGGCACATTTTCCACAGTTTACATAAACCCATTTGTTACCCGACATTTCAAATAAAATTGGTTACTCAACTTATGTTATAAGTACAGCAATGATTAAAAGAAGCTATATTATGTTAAAAGCTTTAAGCGTCATTAGCGTACCAACGCACTGGATTATCGACACTCGATCGTTGACATTTGAATGCAATACAGAGTAAAGTGGCAAATGTCCAAATTGGGTTTTATGACTAGAATTACCTTAACCTACTTGTAATATTAAATCTAATTATTTCCAACAAATATTAATCCGCACTGTCGGTTTTTTCGGCAAGTACCAATTTGAAGCAAAACGTGCTGAAAGGTTAATCTTTCAAGTAAAGATTGGGTTTTATGACCAGCGTGAGAACTGTTTAGGCCATTTCGTGTTATTATTTCTTGACATGAGAAAAATTGTTCAATGTGCAACAGTTATGTGCAAATTGAAACGTTTGACAAAACTTTTATTTTTTGTTTTTTCGTACTTTCTCTATTATTATCAAATTAGTGCTTAATAGCGCTTTTGTCATTAATACAATAGGTTTGCAGAGGACACTTTACTTACTTAATTGATTACAATCTTCTATAATTTGTTATATTTCAACTTAAATGCGTAAGGTTAAAGATAATGGCTTACCCTTTACCTGGATAAAAGATTATCCAGAACTAATTATGGAGAATAATAAAATATTCTGTAGATGTAAATTTAAATAATATGTAATAAATAAATAGAATTTTGGGATTCTTGGACAGGGGTTAAAAACTTGTTCAAAAGGTCGACGTTTCGCCCAACTTTATTGTGGGCCTCTTCAGGACTAAAAATATGCCAATTAATGGTAGACATGTAAAATTAAAAACAATCTTACCCAATTAAACAGAATGTTCGGATGTTACAAAAAATATAGCATATCCCCGAAATACTTCAACATGTGCTGTATGCAGCATCCGCAAATCAGTAAACAAATAAATAATCGTAAAACAGATAAATGTATAAATAAAACCATTAACAGGTTAAAAAAAACAGTCAATCAATATAAAATTACTAACATGAAATAAATTAATGTAATAAACGTTCAAAATTCATCATATAAACGAACACCTTGCAAGTCTGCTTATCCTTTTTGACCTTTTGAACAAGTTGTTTTATTTTTAACCCCTGTCCAAGAATCCCGAAAATCTATCTAATTATTAAGAAATATGGACGAAAACCAAAGTATAATAATATGTAATATTTGTGAGAATTAGCAAAGAAACAAACTTCCTGAAAAATACAGTGATATCTACCGGAGAAATCCTAAACTTAAAAATATTCATAGCGGACAAATCCAGAACTAATAAATTTTACTATCCCAAATCTAGGTAAGGTTGTCCAACTACTTGTATATTTAAACTATGGTAATACTAAGATACTAATTCAGTCTCATGGTAGGTAATGCAGGTAATACATGGTAGGTATTAGAAGATCCGAGGATCACCAGGTTGTTACCGAAGACTAAACAAAAACATACCAAGTCACTTTTAAAAAAACGAAGAAGAATTGAAAATTTTGACTCTGTACCTTACGGATATAAAGAGTTAAAATTTTGAATAATGTTATAATTTAAAAAAATTTGAATTGTAATATAATTTTTTTTTAAATTTGAATTATGTTATAATTTTTGTAAGACCAATGTTCTACTGGTATAAGTAATATATTGCTTTTTTTTGAAATTCTGTAATAGTTATTAAATAATAAATATATTTTACAATTTTAAAATATTCAAAAATGTTATTAATAAATCTTTTAAATTTGTTGATAGAGTTGTAATTACATTTTTAGTGTTAAGGTTGTAGATCAATAGGAATAGATCATAAAATCTAGCAGATGTCACTAGTTGCTATATGATATTTTATTTTATTCATGATTCACACCTTTTAAGCAGGTATAATATTGCAATATATTTGACATTTGAAATTTGAAAAATAATTTCAAATAAATTTACCTACAGTAATTTTATACCTGCTATGACCTAACTGGAAGGTTCATGCTTACATAGCTAGAGAAGTACCTGCAATTACAATTTTTCATAAATCATGCATTCATCACGCTTTAACAAAATTTTTTGAAATTTACAAAGCAGGACTTTTAAAAGCTGCATTTTTTGGGTAATTTGCAGAGTAATTTTTAAGACTGTTGGCACACGATCATTATTTTTATCGAAATATTGACAGAAATGACGTTACTAAATAAATTTTTACAGAACAAAAGGGACAAAAAAATATAATATTAATAAAAAAATAATTACCATAAATACATAACACCAATAAAAAGTCGAATTTTTAATTAATTAATTTTTTGGCTAAATAAAGATGAGGGGGAGCAGATAGATTATATACATCCCAATAAATTAAAAACCGAACTGTTGAAAGTCATTGAAGTATATTCAATATAAATTAAATAAAGTACAATATAAATTAAATAAAAATACAATATAAATTAAAGCTTTATTTCTAAAATCTACTAAACTATATATTCCCAAATGTTGCGTAGCAAATTTATTCTGCTACCATTTTTGTTTTTTTTTTGTACTAGACTTGCATTTTTTTTCTAATTTTTCTGAGATAGCTAGTGTAACAATTTTTTGTCAATTGTTGCGCGATCCCTTGATGACGATTTTTAGTACGCCTATGCTTAGTAAGGCATGCGCAAGGGATCGTAGAAGCGTGTGGTGAGCTAGGTTAGGGATTCTAAAAGCGCACGACGAGGAAGTAAGACGTGTTTTAGTTTCGTTGGCTGAAGATTATTCAGATAGGGCCGAATATTTGTAAAGAGTAAGCCTGAGAAGAAATCGTTCAGTGTAGTTTAGATTTACGAAACCGTAAAACCTCGTAATTTAGTTAACATCGGAAATCTTAATTGTGGGATTTGTACCGTGGGGCTGATAACTCAAACTGCCTACAATCTGCAAGCAACATTGAATGTTCGATTTTGAAAACGGTGTGTGGCCGTATGTTGCATTTTTCTGATTTTTACTTACCATCGACGACTACTGGAAGGAGTCAGTTTCTGTGCTACTATCAAGTGTTTGGTAGTGAAATTCTTGTTTGTGCGACTCAACGAATTCTGCAAGCAGCTTCGCAATCGAGCCGAGTTTTTTCATCAGCAGTAGCCAGGGAAGTCATCGAGTCAAGAGCGTGTGTGGGTTGCGGTTGCAGTACATTACTGATAAACAAGCTTCTGTCGAATTACCACTTTGTAAACGAACCAGGCCTTGGTAAGTGTTTTTTTGATTTACCGAGTTTTTTACTGCAATTGCGGAAACGTGTAGTTTTACATCGGCTGGCGACGTGGATGTTTCCCTATTTGTGACGAACGATTTATATTGTATTTAAATTGGAAATTGTTGTATCATATTTAATCCTCATTATATGGTTAATTGTTGATAGAGTTTTATTGTATTCGAAGGAAGCAAATTCTTATTTTTCAGAACCGACGATCTCGTCTCCGCATTTAAGAGTTGGTTTTCCATCTGGGCTTCACCACAATTATTTAATACTGGGGGAGATCTATCCCAGGTGTGGTGAGCAAGGTGTTTTTTTTTTAAATACCGAAATTGCTACACTAGCTCGATCTACGGGGGATCGTAACACTTCATATTTCTGAGATATCTTCTCCTGGCGATTTCTTCCAATATACAATCGTGATCAAGTGTTGTCAATTTGGGAAGCAAGACGTAATTCCACAGCTTCCGATCGATCGAGATTTCTTCTACAAAAGTATCGTCGTCGGTTACATAGACCATGAAATAACATTTTCCTTTTCCAGTTATGTTCATCTGACCTTGGACCTGATAATAATAAGCATGATCCCGATTTAATTCCATGACACCATGTTCGTTTATTTTTATACACGTAAGTTTTTTTTGTGTTCCTCGTCTTAGAGTAAGACAAGAGTAAGTATTTAGAATCAATGACTAATGAAAGAATAGCAAGAAAAAAATTATTAAATAAAAAAAAAACTTATCTTAATTACATGTTTTGATCTGCATGTACATTTCGACAGATCAAAACATGTAAAAATTATTAAATTCATAAAATACGTTTGCATACAGGGGGGGGGGGGGAAGAGAATGTGACAAAGTGTAACAAGGGAGAAGGGGGGGTCTAAGAAAACGTGACGTACACAGTTCTTCAATTTTATTTTAATTTTTTTCATATTTCTGAGCATTTAAAAAAATTTTGGGCATTAGTAAATAAAAAGATTGTTGAATGATATTTTTATAAATTTTGTTATTTTGGATATAAATTTATATTATCACAGTAATAAATATTTTAAATTATACATTTTCTATGCTAATGTTAATCAGAACAAATTGTTTATAGGGGGATGACTAGCTTTTGTGACGTTAATTTGTTGAGGGGTTCCAAAAGACTTTTTTTTAATTTAATAATTTTTTTTCTTGCTATTATTTTATACGTCATTGATTCTAAAGACTGTCTTGATTGCCGATGTCTTACTGTGATTTTCTTTATTTAGAAATTCATCTACTTTGTAGATTTTATAGCCAATATCTCAACGATCTCAACTATTATTTTTTATTGATTCTAAAGACGGCCTTGATTGCCGATGTCATATTGCGATTTTGTTTATTTAGAAATTTATCTACTTCGTAGATTTTATTTTTCAAAAATCTTGGTAAATTAAATTTAAAAATTTATACCTAATACAATTTACAGTATATAAATACAAAATTGGATAAAGGATCAGAGCCAGGTAGAGGACAGCTTATAGTAAGTTACGGTACGGTACCTCTGGGCGGTAACCAATAAGTACAAAGTACAAAAGTAGGTTTGTGTCTTTGCTTTAAATTTAAGTGACGACATCTTTTTGAAAATGCTTGAACTGCAACGTTTTCTCTGATTGGTTAACGTCATGGCACCAATTTGAAATTTCGCGTAAATTGCTCGAATTCTTGTGTCAAGTTTGCAAGTCAAACTTTTTTTTTTTTGATTGATTAGTATGGTAGGTACTACTTTACATAATCTATTTTATATTTATAACTAATGAGTATTTTATTGAAAACTCAAAAAAAAAATTTTTTATTAATATTTTTAAAATAAAAAATAGCTTATGTTAAGTGGTATTATGTTTTACGTATGTACTTTAAATTTCAACTTTCTACGATTATTCGTTTTTGAGTTGAACTTGACACCAGTTCAGAGCCTATTGATCTAGCACCTATCCATTAGATTTTTTGTTGGTTGTATATACTGACCAAATAATTGCAAATTTATTTTAAGAGATTAAAATTTTTTGAATAGTGCATGAAATTAAATTAATCAAGTCTAATGACACATCATTGAAGAAATCTTTTATCTATGCGTTTATATGCAGAAAAACACGATAAGACTGAATACGAGATTTAAATGCACATTTAATTAGTTGTATTCTTTCTGAATGGAAAGCTGCACATATAATAATTTTAACATTCAAAATGTGTGAAATTTCCGTTTAGACCATATTAAAAAGTTTAAATATATCATCGATATGGATGGCTTTATGTGGGATATAAAATTTATGGTTAAAGAGTTGGGTATTTTTGATGTCAACAAAAATTTTGCATATTCCAAATTTTTAAAGTTGGTGATTTTAATAAAGTGGATGATAAAAAGACTATTCGGTGGGTTACAAATTATTGTCATGGATTACGTTTTTATGATTATCATGATGATGAAGAACAAGATCAAGTGAACGTTTTTATAAAACAATTGTGTTCGGAAGCTAAACTGGAAAATCGACTTATCGGTTATAAGGGCGGCCATTTTGAGAAAAACTTTATACATGATTTAGGATTTCGTGGTATAGATTATAATTTAGAAGATTTAGGTTGTCCAAAATTCGAAAACTTATTGGATCGTTATAATAATATTCATGTTCGGCAGTGTTGTATACATTTTCCTTTAAAAAATAAAAAACCTGTGCACTGTAGTAAAGTAGAAGTAACATATTTTGTTAAATACTTGGATGAATATTTTTCCAAAAAAAGAAATAATATTGTAAATTTTAATTAGTACCTAATAGTTTTTTTCTTTCTGAATGGAAAGCTGCACATATATTTTTTATGTTTGGTGCTTTTATTATAATTGAAAATATTTGAGATGATATCAGTATTACATTCAATATCTTAATTTTTTGTGTGTTAATATTATTTATTGACTCAGTAATAATAACTTCTGATGAATTTATTAATCTTTCAATGATGGCGTGATTTCAATTACAATAACTTATTGTTTTAAAAAAGTATTTATACATTAAGTTATAGTAGAGTAGCATGGACAGAAGTGGGCCTTCGTGAGAAGTGGGCCACCCCCCATTTTTGTTTAAACAAATGGTATATTTGTCAACAAAAATTTTATTTTGTTTCTTATCGACATGAACTCAGTTTTCAATAGGTCATTGAACTTTACAGACGTGCATTTGTGTTCTCAAACAATTAGTGCTAAAAATATTTACTATTTTCATTTTACTTTAAGTAATTACTCTTACATACATATTTCGTAAGTATAATATCACTTTTGGTAAGAATAAAAGTTAGTTGGTGCTTATTATAACCGAGTAATTACTTGCCATTTGTTGAGTCTGGTTGTTAGCAAACTCATGCAGTATTATGGCTCAAGTTATTTCAAATTTAAGAGGCAAGAAAGTGTATAAATGTAGAAAAATTTATTGTGATAGTGATTACAAAGTTTTGTACAGATTTGATAAAGAAAATGGTGAAGAAACAGGAGAACGTAGAGGTGGTGCAATATCCAAACTCGATAAAATGAAAATATTTTTGAGATATATTGCAGAACTTGGTTTTCAATCAGGAGTAGCAGAAGATATAGGTGTTCATCAAACTTCCGTTTCTAAAATTGTGACAAAAGTTATAGATTTAATTATTCAAAAAAGTAATTACTGGATCAAATTGTAAACACTTTTAATTGTTTTAATAAAACCAATCTTTGAAGTTCGTTTGTAGAAAGTTGTTTAGTTACAGCAGTTTCATATTCATTCAAAGGGTGAATTTTAATTTTTTTATTAGGTGGTACTGGCACCACCGGAGGTAGCAAATCTACAGTCGGGATTGAGGAAGATGAGGCTGAATTATCAATTCCTACTGATTGTGCACCTAAAATAAGTTTTAAAAAATTAAGTATTGCAGTTTGTGTTGCGTGTAATCAATCGTACTTTACCTGGAATTTTTGTTAATACTGGGTTTGAATCAGCGTCCATGAGTTGCATTAAAATTATTTCCCAATCTTTCAAAATTATTCTTTTATTACCAGTTCTATTCAAGTCCGTCTTTTTTTTTAATCTTGATTTTATGTTATTAATTTTTTTATGCAATTTATTTGCCGTTAGTTGGGTACCAAACTTCTTCTCCCATTGCTTTTGAATGATTTCTATTGCTTCTGATTTTGATTTTCTTACAGCAGGTGTTTGCGATTTTGAGAAAATTATAGGAAAATCACTCAAAATTTTTACGAATTCTACATTGCATTCGTTAGTTTTAATAATTTCCTCTTCACTATCACTCATAACTACAAACTACTAAGAGCACAATTTGATATGAACAGAAATGCAATACGATTAAAACCACGTCACATATTTCAAGCATATTTTCATATTTTCTTTTAATCAGGGTATATAAGAGTATTTACACCATATTATAGCATATATACTCGGAAACAATAAAGCATTTTTATTCATACGGTTTGAAGTATAAACTAATACTTCTTGCTCATACTCTCAAGTTTGTACTCGGCAGTATATACTTATTTTTATTCATAAGACCCATTGTCACGTGGTGTTCTTGCCACGTTATTTCGCGTCAAATTATGCTTGTGAACAGAAGTGGGCCATTTTTTGCAGATAGAAGTGGGCCACTTCAGTAACGTTGTGTTTCGACATTTAGTGTTTTTGTTTACACTAATTGAGTGGCTGCGCGGAAAAACCAGCTTAGAGTAATGTATATCTACACCCTGTATAAATATATACGCAGGGTGTCTCAAAAAAAAGTATTGTTAGTAAATATAATTCGATAAACATACGTATCCATGGATTATTTTAACTAATTATCAAATTATATTTACTAGCAAAACATTTTTTTTAAGACACCCTGTATACAGGGTGGTCGTCTGAAAACAAAATAGGCGGGATTGCGGCCAGCAGAATTTTTTTTCAAGAAATGCTAAAACACGTCAATTTTATCATCGAGGGGAACAAATTTTGCGGCCAATATCACTCCCGTATTGTTTCATCCCTTCGCGCTGTGATGACAACCCCTGAAATGTTAATAGGGATGATACAGCAAGTGATACCTTATTTGAAAGGTCTTGCTTCCCTGAATTCAGTGCAATCACTTTTCTGAAGTTTTTTATGTTAATATTTTTGTTGTGTATCTTTAAAGCAGCATAATAAAGAATATCACACTTGAAAATTGATTTTTACAATATAATTTATTATAAAAATAAATCATTTAAAATAAAATAGTCATAGTGCTTGATCCTTGTACTTGTTTTAGATGAAAAACTTGGGTGGCCCACTTCTGTCAGCAAAATCGTGAAATCGCAATTTTCTCTTTTTTTACTTAACGGTGTAAAAAAATATGTTAACATTAAAAATTTTTAAATATGTTTTTGTCGAAAGTTAGGTAATCCCTTTCCCTACAAATAGACGCAAATAGAGCTCAAAAATATCAATTTTTGAACATCCTATAGCATGAAAACCAAAGTGTGGCCCACTTCTGTCGATGCTACTCTACTATTTTATTATTATAGGAAGTACAGATTAGTTACTATCTAAGAAATGTATTTCTATAAATAAATCTTTTTCTGCAATTTAATTAATATTTTTTAATTCTCGTTGTCTACTATCGTAAAATGTTAATTTGTAAACGATATTCTAATATAAATAAAATTAGTTCTCGAGTAAAGAACTAAAGATAAAGTACCTACTCTAGATAGAGCTAATGTTATATATAAAATTGTATGTGAATGTGGTCAACACTACATTGGTCAAACTAAGCAAAATCTATCAAACAGAATTAAACAACATCTATATGACATACGATACAAATCTACAAAAACAGGTATCTCTGAGCATACTGTAGTAAACTCGCACAGTTTCAAAAATGAAGATGTAGAAATTCTTGCAACAGAAATGAATTACCATAAGAGAACTTTTCTGGAGGCGGCCTACATTTCAACCTCAGAAGAAAACCTTAACAAGCAAACCGATTTTGGTTATATAAACGCTGGCTACAAAAACATTTTAAATTGTTTCAAAGAAAAAAGAGAAAAAATTTCAAAACCAAGCTAACACCTTCACGACAACACTTTTGCATTTTTCTGTCTACGCCTTTATTTTTTACTTTAGTTTCTACGATTTATTGTATTGATGTTCGAGCTGTTGATTACTTTCTTCTATTTGCTATTTGTTTTTTAATTTGTTTACTGTCCGATTGTTCACAATTTTAATGTCATTTTAATGACAGACACTATTTTAATTATATAGATTTATTTACAAATTTTAATTCAGTTCATATTTTCATATTTTAACAATTTATCTGTGACCATTTGTGACTCTCCCTATTTAACATCTAATTTTATACAGTCAAGCAGCTCGACATCCATTTTTTACTAGGTATAATTATTGCGTTTTAATGTTTTTATTTATTGTAACATTGCTTCTCTTCTAGTCTTGAAGATGAAGACATAAAGTCTTCGAAACGTCGACTTCGTAAAAACTGAGTTTGATTTTAGTCCACTAAGCTCAATAATTAATTTTATATTATCAAAGTTTGGACGAGAATTTTATTATTATAATTTTACTTTGATTAATAATTTTTCTTGAACAGCTCAAATTCGATTGCTTGCTTTCTTATTTTCGACTTCCAGGATCCTTTAAACTAAATTTTGTAGGACCATGGAAGTCTCCCACGTTAGCTGGCGTTAACCGCCCCACGTGTTTCATCGCAATATACCAACTTCGTCAAAGCTCTGCCCTTGAGATTTATTTATAGTCATAGATCATATATTCTCCAAGACGATGATCTGATGAGAGGTCAACATCTTATCGAATCAACGGATCATATGGTCTTTATTAAGGTAACAATATACCAAGGAACAACAAAGTTTAACTTCTTGTTTTTTATAGGATTTTTAATGTTGGTTGTCAGATTATCTGACTATTATGAAATAGCGTTGCATTAAAACGTTGCATTTTAGCGCTGTGTGGGAATACTTGTTAGATATCATATTTTGATTGAGTAATGAAAAGGTTAATTTTTTTTAAATAATATTTCATATAAGTAGTAAAATTTCTTAATTGGTAATTAACCAATTAAATAATTAAGAGGTTAATAATCTTAATCTGGATAAAGGTTTTTTTTTTCAAACTTTTAATCCTTTAAACTTTTATTTTGAGTTGGCAAATAAGCAGAATTTGAATAAAAAGCTCTTTTTGTATTATAGGGTAGATTAATATTGGTTACAATGGGCTATTATGAGCCCCCCTCTAAATACGCCACTGGACAGACCAAAAATAATACAATCCGAGTCATCCTTAGGGGTGCAATTGCCCTTTTGCCCCACGGCATTGAGCGTTGCATTTTAGCGTTGCATTTGAGCGTTGCATAAAAAAAGCCTTATCTTTTTATAAGGTATTATAGGGTAGATAAATACTCAATTTCTTTAATGAGCTTATGCAAATTAATTGATTAATCAACCGCGTAGAAGGTTATATTTATTAATAGAAAAAGAACTCAAAATAAAAATTTTAAGTAAATTTGTGGTTTTTAGTATGTATTTATGGTTAAATTCAAAAAATATAAGAATAATACAATACGTAGAAAATCAAAATTCAAAAAATTTGAAAAAGAGACAATTAACACATAACAGGTCCGAATTAAGAAAATTTGAAAAAATGAAAAATTCGTAATACGATAGTACAATATAACGTTATTTCATGGTTATTGCCATTCTTCAGTTGCATTAATTTCATTGCATTAATTGTCTCTTTTTCAAATTTTTTGAATTTTGATTTTCTACGTATTGTATTATTCTTATATTTTTTGAAATTTTAATTTATTAATGTTTATCTCAAGATATAAAATTTGCTTCAACGCCCATCCGGAACCGACCTCTTGAAAATCACACATTTTTGAATTTAAAATACTAGTAAATGTCGTTAACATGTCACATAAATTTGACGCTCGAGTTATAACAAAATTTTGTGTATTGAAACATTTCATTTCGATTTATTCTATAGCTTGTTGAACATATTCCCCAAACAATTGCATATTAATTTTAACAGATACAAATTCTTAAAGTGCAATTCTAATTAGTCGAATTACTACTTCAGATATACTGCTAAAAAATCGTTCAAAACAATATGCTTGTGAGGACTAAATACTCGATAAGTTTGAAGTCTAGTTTTGAAAACCGTATTGATTAATTGTATGTGATTGGAATATTTTGATAAACATTTATTTTTGTGTTGAGTAGATTTTTAATGATTAGCATTTGCAAATATCACATCTAGTAGATTGCGTTGAACTTTGTTGTGTTGACCGATTACTCATATCTATAATTATAAATAATAATCTTATAGTTGATAAAATTTAGTGCTGGGCGATGTTCATCGATGTTATCGAAACATCGATGTTACCCGATCGATGTTTCGATGTTTTGCCATCGATGGCAGACGTATCGATATATCGAAACTATCGATGTTTGCTTTGCGATGTTATCGTTGCATTCGATGTTACAGAAAATTTGTAAAATAAAATAAATTCACGTCTAATACACAACGTAAAGCTTTTGATAAGGGTTTCTTGTTAATCTTGTCGCTGAAATGCTTGCGGCAAGCTTTTCTTAAGCTTATTGCGTAAACCTTTTCGTGACAAGCCAACGACTAGCAAAAAGACGCCATTTTGTTTTTATAATTTGTCTTGTTTTCCCTTTACGTGACAAGCTTGCCGATGTAAACCGAATGTAAAGCTTTTGACCAGTGTGTCATTTTAAGGTTGTAGTTGAAAACCTTGCGGTAAGCTTGTGACAAGTATTTCATGTCAAGCTTGTTGCCAAAAGCCTTGCTGCAAGCTTTTCACAAGCTTTATTTTGTAAACCTTGTCATGGCAAGCCAACGACAAGCAAACGACAACCTCGTCGTAAGCTTACATGTTATCTGGGTACCTTGAAACGTGGGTGTGGCTTGCAACCAATAAGACCCTTGACCTTGTATGGTGGGTGTGACCCTTGTGACGTATGCATCGGCCTTGCGTGACTTATGCATTGACCTTGAAATTTGACCATGGGGTTGACCTTGCACAATCCAAGATGGCGGCGGCCCTACTCTTTCACTACTGGCGATTTTATCAATTTTAAATAAGTAAGTAAGTGCTTAAGTAATTAAGCAATGAGTGTAAAACAATTTATTTGAGAATATAATGTTGACTCATTACGAACGGTAATATTTAGTGGTTGAAAAATTAAAGTTTTTATTATTAATATAAATTTTGGAGTTGTAGTTGATAAAACTACAAATAAAACTTTTATTTGTAAACACAAAGTTTGATCTTCATTGATGTTTTCGGAAAGATGTCTCATGTTAATTATTCAACCGACTGAGCTAAGTAATACAGTTGCGAAAGTCGTGACTTACTTAAGAATTAAAAAAACCATAGTTAACTTTTAAATTTTTATTTTTACTTATGAATTTGAATAAGGACAATTGTATACGAAGTGAGTGTACCCAACAGAGCCAACAATAAAGAAAAATTTATATTAAAGAATCCTGCAGCTGAAAATCGTGGAATTTGATTATTTGCTTGGTTTGCTAATAGTATTAGCTCTTCACGTAAAACACGATTATGATCATTCATGTTCGTATCTGGTATGCTAAGTAGAAGATTGTAGCATATGGTACATGTGCGTTTAGCTTCTTCTGTAGTCATTTCGCATGCTACAGCAATTGCGATTACCATTATCTAAAAAAATTTAATTAAATTAAAAATGTTAACATTTCCATATAGAAAAAAAAGTATTTGCAATTCATATAAATCATGAAAAATATCGTTAAAACAAAACAAATTAAGTATAAAATCAATTAGGTATTCAAAAAATCAAAAAAGATATAATCACTTAACAAAAAATCAGGATTAAAAAGTTTAAAAAAATATTAATAATTAAAATGCTGTAAAAAATATATACGTGAAAATTTAAACATTCAAAATGCGACATAAAGCCCCATTTTACGGTATTTTTTCTTAACTTTGTAACGTGGCAAAAGGCGTTTTTACAGTTACGAGCATTTTTCAAGCGACGACAGTGGATCGCTATATAATTTTCGATCGGTGCCATTATATGTTAAATTTCTTACGAGTTGTAGCGGTTAATTATGATATTTTTACTTCTAATTAATTTGTTTAACGAATTATTTTTAGCACCCAGGCTATGGGTTGAACGTTTTTGTTATTTTTTTTTCGTTTTTGTTATTGGTTTTTATCATCTTGTAATTTGACGTCGTAAAGTGGATGTGATATCAGCGTTGGAAATCTTTTGTCACATATAGTTCCAATATTTTGTCTTTGGTTTTACGATGACGCTGTTTTTTTATCTGTCATCTGTTTGGAAGACTAGGGTTGGACAATATTATTATATAACATCAGTTTTCCGAAGAATGGTTTATTTTATCCTTTTGTGTATCGATTTGTTATGGTTGGTTTTCTCTTACAAGAGGTGTTTCCTTGTGAATGTGTTACCACCTGGTATATCGGAATTGATTTTCGAATTTTGGAAAACCAAATTTCGTAGAATTCGTCGATTTGATGTTTCACCACCTTTTCAATCCCGGACGTGGATTTACTTTGTTTTGGATTTACTTCAAGCAGATGATGTGATTTCGTGAAGATGTTTCAGTAGAGATTAATTGAGTTTGTAGTCACACTTACTCGGTTGATGAGCCTTGGAACTTGCAGGTATGTTGATTTTTTAAAGAGCATTTTGTGTTCTCTATTTTGTAGACTTTCATTCCTGAATGGTAGACCAATAGAATGATGAAGTAATGTTATTGAATTCGAAAGGTCTTGACGAAGGAAAGACAATTGCAGTTAGTAGTAATGCATTTAGGGTAAGTCTCATAGCGATGCAAATACTTGTTTTAATGATGCTGTATGCCAGGTTCTATTTTGTATATCAATAATCTCGAGATATTGAAATCCGGTGTGCAATTAATCTTCGCCAAGTTAACTTCTGTTTTGTTATCCTCTTCAGGGATACTCAACTGTATTTTTTTACACGACCGAATCTACCCCTCAGGTGGATGTCAGTTCTTTACTTTTGTATTTTTTTTTGGTTTCCTAGTTTAATGAATTGATTAAACTTGTCAACATGTATTTTTTTCTATCTGTGTTATTACAATAAATCGACTCTTGGTATCATTATAGTTTTATTTGTATTAACTGGCGTCCACTTTGACATCGAATTTTTCCATTTAACTGAGATTAAATCTGAGTATTGAAGAACTTTTTGTTGCGAATCCACGATGATTTCAGTAACACCCACGCTCTCCCACGTATCAAAGTTAGCTAATACGTAAAGTCCATCTACAGTTACGCAAGTGGCACATGTAGATAAATTTTGAGCAATTTTCGCTACAACTTTAACTTAAAATTATTTAGAAATACATACTACATAATATCACAAAACTACTTGAAATTATATTTTGTTTTTATATACCGAGTGCTGAATGAGTTAGCCGAACATAGGAAATTAACAAGTAAAAACTTATTTATGCAAATTCATACTTCCCTAATTATTTTAGAAAACAAAAATAATGCACAAATATAAACTACCAATGATAAGACCATTAGATTTCATTTAGCTTCTACTTAAAAGGTCAAAAAATGCTTTCAAAAATTTAAATTTTTGTTTATTTTTTCGAATGGATGTTTCTTAATATTTCTTACAGGTCTTCCTTTTTTCTTTTAATTTTCACTTTGTAATGCTAGCCACCATTATAAATAATCTTTCATAATTCTTTTGATTTTTTTATTCGTATAACTAAAATTAAATACTAGGTACTTAATATACTACTTATTATATGCAACGGTTTCTAATTTATCTGTGGCAGAGAATTATATTAATTAAAAGACCGTGAAGTGCTAACTTCTGTTTTGAACAACCAAATCAAATTAAAATTTTTCTATTTACTAATATCAATAAGTTAGCAAATTTGACTTACCAAATGGACGACACTCCACATAAACGCTACTGTGTATAAAATTATATTAAAAAAACTTCCAAAGTAAAACAGGACATCCTCTTTCGACACTATATATTTGATAAAAAAATCCAACATATATAGAAAGTTTACCAACAATTGTAAGAAGATAAATAGTAATTGCCATCCAAACAGTATGTTAAACTTTTCAACAGTTTTGGACATGACGCTGATAAGTTTTCGAAATTTAGCAACAGACTGAGTTGTTGAGGCCTTATGATTTTCTTCTAAACTTTCTACCAATTTTTTATTAAAATTATCGAAGAAAGATTCAAATCCATGTATGAAATAATATACTAACAAAAACATAGTTACGTTTAAGTAACGAATGAATTCAAAATTAATCATCATCACATAGACAACTATTTTAACAGATTCGTATTGTAGTGCGATGATAATACTACTAACCAAAAGAATGGTTATACTTAAACTGAATATCATCCATTTTTTGTTTATATCCCAAAACTTAATTATTTTTTCTGGAATCAAATGTTCTTCAAGTTTTGAAAACTCTTCAAAGAATGTTCGATATAAGTCAATATTCCATAGAGATACTTTGAATATCGCATTAAAATAATACAATTGCAAGACGAAAAGAAAAAGCATGTCGATGAAAGTTGATGTTATATCAACAATTGGTTGAAAAACGTCATCGGTAAGACTATACACCGAATACAATAACAACATAATGTTAAGAGCAAAAACGTAAAGTTTATGCAAAAAACGCAAAATAGAATATTTACAATAAATTGGTGGTACAATAGCCATACAAATAGCTAACTTCTGTAAAAAACTATTTTGATTCATTTCGGCTCTTTTTTGAATTACTGAACTAAAATTATCAAATCTATATAATATAGAACTAATGAGACATCGATTTTGTTTAGGTATGGGTGTTTTTGTTCCGTTTGTCAAATAATACTAATAACAGTGGTATTCTGCAAATTATATCTAATTTTCGATATAATTAAATTGTTTTGTTGAAGATAATATTGATGGTTTTTATAGAAATTTACTTATTTACTCGAATGTAGGTAAAGTAGGTACTAGATTGAATTTGTTTAAACATTTAATTATAACTTCCACAAATGGGAATATTCCCCGAATGGCCTCTAGTGTTTTTAAATGCAATACTTTACTTATGCCCATACTAATAGTCACGGATCAATCCGAGATTCAAAATGATCCTATGATTTACCAATGAGATTACTGAAATTTAGACTGTATCGTAGCAACAGCTATTATTTCGAAAATTAATCTTGAATTTCGGATTGATCCGCGATTAGTAGTATGGGCATAAGGGTCGTATTTTCTAACTTTTAAGAGATCTTAACGGAAAGAATCTCTTAACTAATGACAAAACCTATACTATAATATAAAAAATTCTTTAGTTAAATACCTCTCTTCAAGATCGATCTTTACCCAGATAACATATAAGCTTACGACAAGGTTGTCGTTTGCTTGTCGTTGGCTTGCTTGGACAAGGTTTACAAAATAAAGCTTGTGAAAAGCTTGTAGCAAGGCTTTCGGCAACAAGCTTGACATGAAATACTTGTCACAAGCTTACCGCAATGTTTTCGACTACAACTTCAAAATGACACACTTGTCAAAAGCTTTACATACGGTTTACATCGGCAAGCTTAAAATAAAACCCTTGTCAAAAGCTTTACATAAGGTTTACATCGGCAACCTTGTCACGTAAAGGGAAAAACAAGACTTCTTATATTATAAATTATATATATATTTATATATATATATAAATTATAAAAACAAAATGGCGTCTTTTTGCTTGTTGTTGGCTTGACACGAAAAGGTTTACGCAATAAGCTTAAGAAAAGCTTGCCGCAAGCATTTCAGTGACAAACTTAACATGAAACCCTTGTCAAAAGCTTTACATCGGCAAGCTTGTCACGTAAATGAAAAAACAAGACAAATTATAAAAAACAAAATGGCGTCATTTTGCTTGTTCTTGGCTTGCCATGACAAGGTTTACGCAATAAGCCTGAGAAAAGCTTGCCGCAAGGATTTCAGCAATAAGCTTAACATGAAACCCTTGTCAAAAGCTTTACACTGGGTTTACATTGGCAAGCTTGTCACATAGATAGATGGTGAAAGGTAGGTGGTGCGAAGAGTTTTGCAATGACCGGATTTTCTAGCTGAAATTGTGCGGATAGATGGCACGACCCTTTTTTCGTGCTGTGCGATGTTACAAAAACCAATTAGATAAACTGTCAAAATTCCACTTACTTCTTGTAATATTGTCCTTTTTGTATGTTTTGTAATTTTGTAATTTTTGTAATTTTGTGATGTTTGTAATTTTTTTAGTTTTGTAAATTTTTTATAGGTATTAATTTTTATAACACAAATAATTAGAATTCAAAATTTTAAATTTATTTTACTTCTCTCAAAGGCCTGTAAACGACAACCGTGAAAAAAGCCATAAATAAGCTTATTCTGACAAGCAAATATAATATAAAAGCTTGCACACGACAAGCTTACGTTTAACAAGCTTGAGACAAGCTTTCACATAACAAATTGCGACAAGCTAGCGTATACAAAGTTGCGACAAGCTTGCGTATACAAAGCTTGCATATGACAAAGTTTACAAGCTTGTGAAAAGCCATTTTGCTTGTCACGACAAGGTTGAAATAAGGTTAATATAAGCTTGTAGAGTGTCAACTAGCATTCCTTTAGCAAGCTTACACAACAACCTTAAAAAAAGCTTGCACATGACAAGGTTGCAACAAGCTTGTAAATGACAAGCCTATGAAAAGCCATTTGCCTTGTCACGACTAGGTTATGATAAGGTTAATGCAAATTGCATTTCGCCAGCCCCCCCCCATTTTGAATTTTGGATCCAAAATAGTTTAAATCGTTTGTACCTTGTTTGTACCTTCTTTATTTTCGTTTGTACCCATTTTGTTTTTGAGATATTTTGAAATATCTAAAATGGGCATTTCTCCAGCCCCCCCCCCATCTCGAATTTTGGATCCAAAATAGCTTAAATCGTTTGTACCCCGTTTGTACCTGTTTGTACCTTCTTTATTTTCGTTTGTACCCATTTTGTTTATGAGATATGTTGAAATATCTAAAATGGGCATCTCGCCAGCCCCCCCCCCCCCCATCTTGAATTTTGGATCCAAAATAATTTAAATCGTTTGTATCTTGTTTGTACCTTCTTTATTTTCATTAGTACCCATTTTGTTTTTTAGATATTACTAAATATCTAAAATAGGCAAGCCCCTCCCCTCATTTTAAATTTTAGATTCAAAATGGTTAAAATTGTTTGTACCCAGTTTGTACCTGTTTGAACTTTCTTTATTTTCGTTTATTTGTACCATATTTTCTTTAATGTATTAACAAGAACAAACAGTTTAGATTTAAACTATTTTTGATCTATACTTAAACAAGGTGCAACTGGAAGAGAACTTAACCTCTCCCCCCACTTAAAAGTTTCCAAATATCTGGAAAAAAAAATGGGTACAAACAAAATGGTAGTTATATTTTTTATTATCACAGTCATAGGACGTTCATGAAGATATCACTTTGACATTTAACGATAACATTTTTGGAAATGCATTTGCTATTTTTTGTATTTCAGTTTTTTACTCTTTTAATCACGTGAGAGATTTTAGGCCACTCTTTTACCCCCTCTTTTAATGATTCGTCATTCGATTTTAATCTAACCCACCCCTTCTCTTCTCAACATCACGTGCAATTTTTTAAAAATATCTTTAAGCAGGGACGGCAAGGCAGACGGTAGGGCCACGAGCGCGTCACAAGGTCCAGTGTTCGAAACCAGCTGAGAGCTAAATATTGTAATTATGTTGCTTTTAGGCACAAATGTGCTCGCTCAGGATTTTACGTGGTCTCACGAAAATATACACGTGATGATTAGAACATCCCCCCCTCTATCATGATTAATCCTAATGTTATTGAAACCCCCCTCCGCCCCTGTTAAAACCTCGCGTGATTAAAGAATAACTCTAATGTTAATGTGAACCGTTTTTTCTCTTTGATAGAATATATGTTTATTTTATATTTAATTGTTTTTTTTTAACATAATAAATTTTAATACTGTTTAAAAAAATTCGCCCCTCTGCAATATTTTAGAAACGACGCCCTTGCTTTAGTCTACTAGTATACATTTAAAAAGCATTGAAATACATGCGAGTAGAAAAATAATGTAGAACATACCAGGAAACACAAGTGATTTGGTCTTCTCTTGACCAAAAATTCAAAAATGCGATTATTCGAAATTTTGAAATAATACGAAAATAAAATGGCTATAAACGAAAATAATACAAATAAAAACAGGTACAATCAAAGTATAAACAATTTAGATTATTTTGAAACCAAAATTCAAAATGCGGAGGGAGGGGGAAGCTACTGATATGGTCTTATTAGAAATTTTGATATATCGTAAAATGAAAATGTGGTACAAACGAAAATAAAGAAAATTAAAACCAGGTACAAACAATTTAAACCATTTTTTAAACCATAATTTAAACAACTTGGTACATATTGTTGTGCTCTCTTACTCTCTTATAAAATGGTCGTTGGTTCTCGAAAATGGTTACATGCAAGAACAATAAAAAACTGGCGATTAAAAGAACAATTTATTTTGCAACCTTACACAAGTAAACAAAATTAAAAAGCAGGACTCACACAAATTCGCCGAGCAGCACGTAATTTGGCTTCTTTCTTCCCACTCTAATCACAATTTTCTTCAGCTAAATTCAACACCACACCAACTCTTGGATTGTAAATTTGGGACTTCTCTGTTCGACTTTTATTTATTTATCTTCGACTGTAAAATTTGCGACCCTCCGCAATTAACTTTTATTTTTATTTTTGATTGTAAAATTTGCGACTCTCCGCAATTAACTTTTATTTATATATCCCGGTTTGTAAATTTGCGACTTCTCGTTCTTTTTATTTATTTACATTCTGCAGCATTTCCTTGGTTTTTCTGTTCTTCTTTTTTTTTTAAATCAAATCAAGGTTCTAGCTTGCGTACTGCTCAGCTGCATTTGTGTGAGTCGCTAAACAACGAAATTAAAATACAAACATTAAAATTTAAATAAACAAACGAAATTACTGCAACAACAAACTTAATGCAAGCTTAAACCTTTACTTAAACCTTTAATGCAAGTTTGTTGACCGTCAACTAGCACCCTTGTGATATGCTTTTTGTAAACTTACAGCTTGTCAACAACCAGCTTGAAGCAACCTTAACGCTTGTCATCGACAAGGTTGTTGCAAGCTTATGAAAACCTTACATTGCTATCTGGGTACCTGGCAGAGTGGTGAGGGATCTCTTCAGCTATTTGCTCATTCTGTAACTCGAAGGGATCCGTAATTAGTTTCAAAATACACCAAGTTGATCTCTTAACTGAGAAAATTGGACTGTTATTTGTATAGTGTGTATTAGTTGATGTGAACTTGAAACCTTAAAATTAAGTTTATTTTCAAAATGAACATTCAGAGGAATAATATTTTTGATTAATTACATAAAAGGTATGTGGTTTTGTTAATATTATAAAGGGTAAAAAGGTTTTTTATGAAACGATTTCCGTCTTTCTTTTAATTAAATATTAATAAAGCGATAATGATTATATATAAAATAATCCCGGCATAATCACAATCGTACTTTTTAGAAAAAAAAGTGCACAATTAAAAAGACAGTTAAGGGGGTCACCCCGTGTGATTGCCAGTTTATTTGCTTTTCTTTGGGATTTATTTTTGACGAACAATAAAAATATATAGACCGGGAGATACTGACACAAAATTGGAAGTCATTTGTTACAGTATGGCGACCGTTCAGTGGTCAAATTAGGTAAGTAATAAATAAAAAAATAATGGTCATAGCCCAATAATGATGGGGCTTAGGACCCGCCATAGCAATTAGAGCACGTCAATTTTTTAATTTTTCTTCAGTCATTTGTTACAGGCTAATTTTTTTTTAACTAATTATTTTTGAGTAAACATTCACGAAAATCGCTATGCCATACCGTTTCGACGGTTCCAAATAATCGCCATACTCCCCCAAAGAAGTAGATTTATTTAATATTGTCAAACGATTTGTTACAGGATGGCATTTGAATGGTGGAAAGTTCATAATACAGTGAGACTATTAATATACATATTTGCCACACTACTGGTGAAGTGCAAAAGTGATGCCATACTAGAAAAACGTTAGTTTTTAAACATTTTCAAGACACCACAATAAAAGATGTAAAATTATTTATTACAATATGGCATTATTGTATTATGTTTGTTTCAATAAGAGTGTATCTAAAAAAAATTATTCCATACTGTGACCATGGGGCTGAAGACTGTTACACTCACGCTACTATGTAACAAAAAAATTAATGTTGAAACGATTTGTAACAGTATGGCATTTGAATTTTTGAAAAATTAATAAAAAGATATACTTCGGAAAAATTATGCCATACTTATGGTAGAGTGCTAAAGTGATGCCATACCATGAAACGTTATTGTTCAGCGCTGGAAAAGGTACTGATTTGGAAGAGCAGCCAGGTAACTGCTTTTCTGCTGTATTCTCTTCTTGTCCTTGGATAATTCCAGATGCACCTCTATCTTTCTCAGACCTTTGAGCTTCATCGTACATATTTTTATATTTTTTCCAATGGCATTGAAACTACGGTAGCACACGCCATGATACTACTTTCACTACTTTCTTCTACGACTTCCATTTTATTTATCCGTTTCAAACAAGGCTCACTGGTTAACTAAAATCGCCGTCACACAGTATTCAAAATACTATCATTTAGGTTGGTTTAGTCTTTTGAAAACACAAAACAAACATCACACATTCACATACAGTTTATTTTTCAAATTTCAATGTATGAAATTCAACAACGTTAGATTGTTATAACAACTTCGGTTGTTATAAAATAAGATTGCCCCGACATATTAGATTGAAATTTTAATATTTACGTAATTCGCCTTAAAAATTTTCATAAATAATTTGTGCCATACTGTAACAAATGATTTCAACTCCGCAGAAAATGTTACAACTTTGTAATAGCTTTTCATGTATTTGACCCATCCAACGGGTCTGGCATAATCACATTTATATCTCTAATCATAAAAATAACTACCATTCGAAGTTTTAGATTGTAACAAATCGTTTGACAATATTAAATAAATCTACTTCTTTGAGGGAGTATGACGATTATTTGGAACCGTCGAAACGGTATGGCATAGCGATTTTCGCGAATGTTTACTCAAAAATAATTAGTTAAAAAAAAATTAGCCTGTAACAAATGACTTAAAAAAAATTAAAAAATTGACGTGTTCTAATTGGTATGGCGGGCCCTAAGCCCCACCATAAAAGTATGGCATTCCCTAAAGCAGGGTTTATAATTTATCGACAAGCGGAAAATGCAAAATTCTTTGTGTAACAAATCGTTTGAAACCCGTAATTTTTCCGACAAGTTTCATTAATTATCCTGCGATTATGCCCCGACGACCAGCGCTATGACCATTATTTTTTCATTTATTACTTACTTAATTTGACCACTGAACGGTCGCCATACTGTAACAAATGACTTCGAATTTTGTGTCAGTATCTCCCGGTCTAATAGAAGTTTCAACTTTTTACTATATATTTATTGATATTTCAACAGTTAGTCAGAATTTTTTCAGACCAAAATTTTCATCACAACGTGTGTTGCGCCACTCCAAATGCACCCATGTCAAAAAAACTGGCCTCCACGATTCCGGCTGATCGGCTTATCTTTAATCAAAAAACTAAACGGCATTTTAATCAGTCAAGCTGTGGCCATCGAGTGAACTAGAATCATTCCAAAATATTGAAAATTGAATAATTGACGCATAATTAATCCGGGGATTTTTCCTTTAAAATTGACCTCACATTTTAGCTGAATTTCATGACTTAAATGAATGAACTTCTTATGACAAGTCGCCACTCAGAGTACTGGTCCCTATATGGACCAGTCCCGTAGCGAAAAGGTTAAATAAAATTAAAAAATTAAATAATTAATTTTAAAAATCATGTCAATTATGCAATTTTCAATATTTTGGAATCATTCTAGTTCACTCCATGGCCAAAGCTTTAGCGATTAAAATGCCGTTTAGTTTTTTGATTTAAGATAAGCCGATCAGCAAGGAATCGTGGGGGCCAGTTTTATTGACATGGGCGTTTTGGAGTAGCGCAACATATGGTTGATCTGAAAAAATTCTGACTTACGGCTGAAACATCAATAAATATATAGTAAAAAGTTGAAACTTCTAAATTTTTATTGTTCGTCAAAAAAAATTTCCAAAGTAAAGGAAAATAAACCGGCAATCACAAGGGGTGACTCCCTTAAGGAATGCCAGTGATCCCTTTTCGATTGGAGAAGAAGAGTTTAAAATTTTTTTTAAATTGTACTTTGAGTTTTGTAACAAATTTTAGTAATTTGTTTTATTTTCTAAGTACGTCCCTGCCTAGAATCTGATTTGGGGTTGGTTGAGTTTGCGTTTTGAACGCAAGACGGCACTTTTTCAATGTGAGTTCGATAAGTGATTGTGTTCACGGTTTTGGTCTTGTCAAAAGATTTGGTAAGTTTTGCTTTTTCTGTAAAACTTATAGGGAGACACCTTCATAGTGGACAAATTTGTATGTTTTTTTAATACCTCTCGGTAGTTCGATTTTTTGGTGCTTGCAAAGTTGTTTTCGTTTCCGATCTTTTCATAAATTTAATTTTAATAAGGCAAATTTTAATTTGCATTGACGAGCTTATCCATCGATAATATTTCGCGAATTTTCCACAACGTTAAATTTTAATCTAAGTAAAATATTTAATTTTAAGAATTAAATTATTTTACTATTGGTGTGAACTACTTGTCCTTTTTTATGTTTCTCCAATAGGATAATACTAAGGCAAGTAGCTACGATTTTCTTTCACCGGTTGTGGCTGTCGATTTGTCGACAGCAAACTTCTTGCAGAGATCATTTTTTTGTTTATCTGTCACCTTTTTTGGAACTTATGACCCTAGCTTCCGCATCATCTTCAGCTAGATAACATCAGCGGGCCTCTACAGTAGCTGGTTGATTTATTCCCAGCGTGTAGATAGAAAAATTCTGGATCCCCAACAAGGGAGGAGGAATTTTTTTTATCTCAGTTGTACGACCAACCAATTACATCAACATGAGGCATTTTTATTACAGTTTCATGTTTATAACTATATTATTTCAAGAAAGTATTTCTAAGGAAACTCCCCCCATTTATTAGCATTGGGAAGACGTGCTCGTAATAATATTATTCAAAATAATTTTGTTTAATAAATTTTTATTTTAAATTACAAATTGTGGTTTGTTTCCTTCTCAACAAATTGAGGATGTTTTAAATAAAACTGCAACTTATCTAATTCTAAGCTTTCCCTTTCACATTTTAATCTTTCTTTTTCGCAATCTAATCTTTCTTTCCCGAATTCGACCAAAGATTCCAACTTATTGTCGATACTTTTCAGTATATCGTTACTGGTATCGTTACTTGTCAATACTTTAAGCTGTGATCGTAACGTATTGTACTTACGAGGAATAGGCAAAGGAGATGCATCACTTTCTTTTTCTTTTAAAAATGGAGGACCTAAAATAAATCAGAAAATAAAACTAAAAGTTAAAAACCTTTTCTTTCTCTTTCGTTTTTTGACAGTTAACGAGAGTAGAAACCAGTTAAAAAAATTTAAAAGATTATTTTTTTACCTGTAATTCCTAATTCTGGCACATCCATACCATCGATAATTATATTACCGGTATAAAGAAGTAATTTTTCTTCCAAACTACTTAAGGGAACTTCAGGAGGCATAGTGTTTCCGGTTTCCTGATAACTCAATTTTATTGATCGAGCTTTCGCCCGAACACCAATAGAATATAATAATAATATAAATTTTATGTAAAATTATTTAAAACAATACTAATCCCTTTCCAAGTCTTCGGGTCTTTACTAGGACCACCCGAACTATTTAAATCTTTCACCAATTTCTCCCATTTCATTTTCAACACGTCGGCGTCGCCACCTTCACCCGGTTTGAACGAATTTTCTCTAAAGTAAACATCGCTCTCCAATAAATTCAAGTACAACTCATATTGATGTGGCACAGTTCTGGAACCACGACTACGTTTACGCTCGTTTTCGGATATCATAATTAATTGAGAATTGTTGTATGTTTTAAAACTTTCCTCTTACTTAAGTATGTGATGTTTTGTAACAACTTGTGGTTGAATTCCATTCATATTAGTAGGTTGGTACCTAACACAATTATTTAAATTTGAATTCAAATACACAATATAATTTATTGTGTGTAAATTATTTATTAATGGTACACATTGTGACGGGCTCAAATTGCCCGAAAGTCTAAAATTGATAGCGGGAAATGGCTATCCGCTCAGACACACAGGATTGCCGCTGGCTCGATTCGGCGAGGTCGTGGATCGCTGAAAACAAGGAAATCCTGGGTCCAAGTAAACGAGGTTTCTAAAAGAATCTTCAAGAATTGTCAAAATCGAGAGGGCGCCACTCGAGCAAATGTCACTAAATCTTACCTTGAGTTGAGTTCGGCTCGAGATGGAATCTTCAACTAAATATGATTTTGGGCAGGTAGATTCAATAAAATGATATGTCAATGAAAAATTAATACAATTTTAATGAAAGGTTAATTAATGACAAAAACAAATTATAAAAATATAGTTGGTGAATAATTTGCAAAAGTACCACAAACGAAATCTTAAAAGTTGATGATAATTTTGGTTTCCGGACAAGTTATAATGCTTAAAATTAAATGAATGATGAGATGAAGTTTAACATTAATTTTCAATACCTATAAATAATATAATTTTTCACATAATATGTTGTCGTAACATTAAAAATTTAATACAATAAAATGTTGCCTTAGAGATAGACAACCCAATTAACACGAATAGAGTTTTTGAAATAATATTTTAAAGATAATCAAATAATTAAAATAGCAAGCATACAAAATAATACTTTGTATCCCCGACTCGTAGAGGTGTCGTAAAGAGTCTGAACACAAAATAATTGCAACGATGACCTCCAACGAATCAAGTCAAAGTTTTGCCGTGTTAGTCAAAAGCAATTAAGATTAACTAAAAATAAGTTTGCATGGAGCACTTCAGTTTACTTCGGTAGTGAAATCAAAATTATTGTCAAGTGAATGAGAATTAAAATTCCAATAGAACTTAACGGAGCAATGTATCGGTGGCACTAAACTAAATAACATGAAAGTTAAAAGTTGATTTCTTAAAATTATGAAAGTTACTTATGTCGGTTAAAAAAATGCAAAAACAGGTAATCACAATTGCTGCGAATGGTTCATACCAGCAAAGTCACTGGATGACGTCACAACGGAAATTTTAGAGAAATTCAATACAAGGTGAACCGTTAATTGTTGGTAAAATCAAATTTCAAGGAATTTTAATTAAAAGAATCGTAGTCACTTACAGTTGTGTAGAGTAAAAGCGGATTAACGTTGAAAACTAAACAAGATGGACGCTGAACAACGTGGTTGAATGATGAAATCTGCAATCATCGCCTCACTGGGTTGCAAATGGTGGTAACCAACAAGGTTTCTGGATGTTATTTCGAGTAGTCGACAAAGGTTGATATTGATTTTTTTAGCAACTTTTTGTTCAAATGGTTTTCCTTCAAATTTTCAAGTGAAACGCAATCGACCTGGGATTGCACAATGTTGGATAATATTTTGGAATTTGTGAATTAAATTTGCAACAAGAGCAGAATGGTTCTTGATCTGCCTAGACCATAAAGAACCACAAAACTTAAACGGCAACACTAAAATTTTCCAAGTTTTACAACAAAAAGGAAACCATTTCCCATTCACAACCTTCAGAGTCCGATGATCTTAAAGGACTGCTAGCTGCGGTCGATGCGCAGTTAATCGTCCAAAGGGGAAAGGGGGTTTTGCAGGTAACTGCGTTAAAAAATGAATCTCTAATTACTTAAAATTGGGCTTAATTATACTATTAACCGATAGAGGGCATAAGAATGTTCTTTTACCAAATTAAAAGTGACAAAATTGAATTTAAATTAAATAAAACGGAATTAACAAAACTAAAAATTTCAAACGAAGGTTACAACATCCAATCAAACATAACATACAATTTTATCACTTAAACGTCAAATATTTTATAGATTAAGTTTTTGAAATCAACCAATGAGAACACATTACTATTACGATTGAAAACATCAGTCTCGTCCTTAGTTAATGACAACTGCTAGGTACAAAAATTTACCTGAAGCATGAATTAAGGAATGGGATTTTAAATGGGTCCCTTCAAGTACCCTGTCCTTAACTAAGGGGCTGTTCACAAATTACGTAACGGCCTTGGGGGAGAGGGGGATTGACAATTTGTTACGATTTGTTACGGTGGGGGGCGGGGGTGCTTTTCAAAATGTTACGTAACCAAAAAATTTCTTTTTTATCAAAAAATTAGATATTTTTTCTAGATACCTATTAAATTTTCATTAATTTAATAAATTATTTTATATAAAATAATAAGTTATAAATAAAAAATTTATTTTAAAAATTATTTTAACTTTTGTTACGTTATTCTTTTGGGGGGGGGGGGTCTCGCAATTTGTTACGCACTGTTACAAGAGGGGGGGATGGGACAGCCCCTAAGAGATCCTTAACTAAGGGATAGGTTAGTGAATACGACCCTTAGTTTATGCAACAATAATTCAAAAGTTTTATTTTACCAAATTTGTTTCTAACGTGTCCGCAAGTGGAATGGTAAGCTTCAATTCCTTGCAGGAATAGTTGCTTTTCTTCAGATCGCTCAGATTCGATTATCTTTGCAACAATGGATACTGGAAAAACAAAAAGCATTACTGCAGGAAAGTGACACTTGCGGACACGTTACCATCTCAACTAGAAGACTTATGCATTTTGGATTTTTGTTGCATAAATTAACTGAAGTATTGCCTTCAAACTTTAAAACCCTATTTTTTCAGAAACGGTTACTCACAGCTCTTCAAAAAAAACAGGTCTTTGCCTAATTTTAGTGATCTTTCACCCTTTCAAAGGTTATTCCGATCTTGGAGTTCATCTTCGGCAGTCCTATAAGTGCTTCGGTACATCGTCTCATTTATACTTTTTACAGTATGATGTAGAAGATTTCCAAACAAATTTGGTACAAGCGAAATCAAATTTGTTACAACCGATAACAGATTTAGTAGATACTAAATCAGATTTAGAACAAAAGAAATTAGATTTGAAAGATTAACAACTACATTAAGGCTTTAGAAGCCGAAAAAAAGCGTTTTTTCAGCAATTTTTTTTAACGGGAAGGAAATGGGAAAAGAAACGAAATTTTAAGAGGATAGTGTTTTATATTTAAACTTTAAAAACCAATTTTTATTATTAAAAAATATTGAAATTTTTCAAAGTTGTAAGGATTTTTCTGGAGAGCCTGGAGTCTGCACTTGTAAATCGGTGCCGGTGATGGAAGTCGGGCGATTCATCTGAAGCAGTCGAACCAATTTTTTTTTTAATTTTTATAAGTTTCTTTTCTATATGAACTAAACAAATACCAAAGAAAGTATAAAATCCCAAATTTTTTCGAAATTTGAAAATAAAATTTTTTTCTTCAAAAGTCAATTTTTTTTCTTCATTTGAAATAGTAGCAAAACTTAAATGTTATCTGTCAACAACTCGTAAATTTCGCTATTGTAAAACCGCCCAATTCTTTCCATCTTAATTTTTTGAGGTCTCCTGGTGTTAGGTCTTTGCGTTGTAGCGGAATCCACAATCTCCGACGATTGCAATCCCCCACCACACCCGGAATTGGTCTTCTCCGGTAATTTATATCGTGGTGGAACCCGAGATGTTATACCAGCTCTTATAATACGGAGGCAAGAGCGTGGATCCTGTAAAACAAAATCTGCTTCCACTAAATAAAACACCGTATCGTGAACAATATGTACACTGGTAAAAATACAAAAAAATCGAAAACGGTATACAACAATTTCCAATATACAATAGTGATTCACAGCAACAAATATTGGTAACCCAATTTGAACACAAGGAACTCCAGCGTTCCCACGAAAATACAGCAAAAGTATTGATCAAAAATTTTAACACACCCGAGTACTCAAAGCTCGTTTTACACAATAGGTAGCGACAATGGTAATCACAACACTCAAGCTGCTCTTCCGCTGAATAGGAAGCCGTTCACAACTGGAGTATACCAACTGCTTCTTGATGAAGTGATGCAGGAACCTTGCAGGATTGTTGAGAGGTCGCTGGTGAAGTTGAACCCGACAGGATGCGTAACACTTGTTTCAATAAAACAGCAAAATTGAATCGCACCGACACAGGATGATCGTCGATTCGGATGTAGATCAGAGAATAGCACAATTCCACAAACTCGACTAAAACCGTCGTTTTCAAACTCGAATAAAACTAATACGTTGACGTAGTTGTTGGCAAATATTACTAACATCTGCTTTTCAGGTAAACCATTCCCCAGTAGGATACCTTGAATTGAATCTTGGAAGTCACGTATAATTTTCAACTCAATTCCACAATAAATTGCCTACGCGATGAACTAAGCCAGATTTACTTTTACAAATATTCGATCTGCACTTAAAAATACTAACTTCCCAATCCAACCGCCTTGATCGATGTTACAATCAATTCTCCCCAGTTCAAAACTTGCACATCGATGGCTTAGCGCAAAGGCGCTGGTATCATTTTCCATAGGCATGCGGAGCAATAGAAAATGTGAGGACGCGCAAAAACAATTATTAAAAATAAATTGTTACAGCGTCATCACTATTTTTGCGATTCTTGCATTATCCTCTTTACATAGTCTCTTCAAAATTTTTTCTTTTTTTTCCTTCAGCAATGTCTGCTATATTCTCGATGTTGCGGCTGTAGTCTCTGCTGCGTAAGCCAGAACTAGTCTTGATTGGTTTGTAAGCCATATAATGTTTCGTAGACAACCCGAGAGTATGGCTGATTTGAATGGTTGTGTGCGTATGTACCTATGAGGTGATAATTCGGTCGTTGGTTATATTGATATAACTCGACATTGATTGTACAGTATCTTTATTTACATAATCAATACATATTCATTTCTTAGTACTAGCACTACTTTTTCTGACTGCCTACCAATAACTACTTATCACAAGAAACACTATGACTATTATTATTTGAAAATTATACTAACCTACATATTCATACCAGATACAAAGTCAACAATAACCTATACTACTTGCTTAATATTACAATTAATAATAAGTAGAATTATTGCTTACTTAATGGCAATAATCGCCAAAGTCATCATCTGTAATATATCGGAAATTAGTTAAATAGTTATTTATTTAATATTTAAATAAAAACAAGATTTTAATTTTTGATTTTTTACTTATGAATTAGTATTAGTGCAACTGTATACGAAGTGAGTGTACCCAATAAGCCAAACAATAAAGAAAACTTTATATTAAAGAATCCTGCAGCTGAAAATCGTGGAAATTGATTATTTGCTTGGTGTGCTAATAGTATTAGCTCTACACGTAAAACACGATTTTGATTGTTCATGTTTGCATTTGGTATGCTAAGTAACGAATTGTAGCATATGGTAGCTGTACGTTTAGCTTCTTTGGTAGTCATTTCAAATGCTACAACAATTGCGATTACCAATATCTAAAAAAAACTTAATTTAAAATATTTAAAATGCAATAAAAAATTTATTTAAAACAAACTTGTTAACACTTTACTCTATAGGGCAAGTGAAAGATGCTGATTTCTTATTTTTGAATGTAAATTAGAACTTAAATAAAAAACAATTTCAAATTTATTCTGTTTTCAAGTCATTTTAATCATTGGATTCTTAGGTGCTTGGCGACGCGAGGAGATTACAAATTTGATAAGACTAAACGTTCAAGACGAAAGAGAATAAAGACTACAAGATCACCTTGCCGAATTTAAAAACCTACTACAGCAGAAGGAAATATCCAGGGAATAAGTTGTTTGGATTTATTTAGAAAATATAAAGATTTACGTCTCAGCCATACCGAGCACGATCGCTTTCTACAGTGGAGGTAAATGTACCCCGCAGACTGGTCTGTTGGAATGAATACAATCAGAGGAATTCCAAAAAAAATTGCTACTACACTAGGATGATCTGAACCAAAAAACTACTATACAGGACATTGTTTTAGGAGATCTTCAGTTTCAATTTTGGCCGATGCAGGAGCAGATATGCACACTCTCAAGCGTCATGGAAGCCGGAAGTATGACAGTGTTGTAGAAGGATAATTCAAAAGATCTATCGAAAATAAGAAAATAATTGCGACAAATATAATGGGCTTTTCAGTTACTATGAGTTCAACAAGTATAAAATCACAACTTAGGTTCAACTTCAGAACAACATCTGGAGTTCAGTTTGAAAATTATTCAAACTGTGTAAAGTGTAATTTATATTAATAAATTGTTGTACGCAGTTTGGGCAAAAACTTGGAAAGTAAAAAGAACTCAATAATTATTCGGATATTTTTCTATATAACTTTGTAAATATCCAATATAGGGAAAAAATCAACCCTTATGAATTTGTTAGATTTAAGATAATTAGAAGATATATTGGTTTTTTTGGCATAAGACATTTGCAAAATTAATTTCAGCGGGAAATGTTATTATTTTTTGCGTCGATACTGGGGTTAAAGACATTCAATATGGCGCTGTATTTTGACATATACTTGAACCTCTTAACTATCATATACTTAGAATTATATTAGTGTTAACATTTTTCGATTTACTCATATCAATAAGTTATCAAATTTGACTTACCAAATGGGCGGCACTCCACATAAACGTTACTGTATATAAAACTGTATAAAAAAAACCTGTAAAGTGAAACACAGTATCCCCTTTCGACGTAAAACGCTTGATAAAAATTTCCAACATATATAGGAAGTTTACCAATAATTGCAAAAAGACAAATATTAATTGCCATCCAAATAGTATGTTAAACTTTTCGACAGTTTTGGACATGACGCTGATAAGTTTTCGAAATTTATTAACAGTCTGAGTTGTTTTGTCTTTATGATGCTCTTCTATACTTTCTACCAATTTTTTATTAAAACGATTGAAGATAGACTCAAATCCATGTGTGAAATAATAAACTAATAAAAACATAGTTATGTTTAAGTAACGAACGAATTCAAAATAAAGCGTCAATACATAGAAAACTATTGCAACAGATTGGTCTTGTAATGTGATGAAAACACTACTAACCACAAGAATGGTTATACTTAAACTGAATGACATCAATTTCTTGTTTATATCCCAAAACTTAATTCTTTTTTCTGGAATCAAATGTTCCTCAAGTTTTGAAAACTCTTCAAAGAATGTTCGATATAATTCAATATTCCACAACGATATTTTGAAAATCGAATTAAAATAATACAATTCCAAGACTAAAAGATAGAGCATGTCGAATATAGTTGATGTTTTATTAACAATTGTTTGAGAAACGTCATAGCTAAGAACATACACTGAATACATTAACAACATAATATTAAGAACAATAACGTAAAGTTTATGCAAAAAACGCAAAATAGGATATTTACAATAAATTGGTGGTACAGTAGCCATACAAATTGCTAACTTCTGTAAAAAACTATTTTGATTCATTCCGGCTCTTTTAATTTTTCGTATTACTGAACTAAAATATTGTAAAACTGTATAATACAGAACAAATGGGAAATCGATTTTTTTAGGTATGAGTGTTTTTGTTCCGTTTGTCAAATAATACTATTAATATAAGTGGTATTCCGCAAATTATATGTAATTTTCGATATAATGAAATAGTTTTGTTAAAGATAAATAGACAGGATGATGTTTTCAAATTAATAAATATTTAAAATGAAATGCTGTCGAAATCTTGATATTAATGGTTTTGATCGAAATTTATCTATTTAGTTGTATATAGGTTGCGTAGGTACTAGACTAATGCCCATATTCACAAACGTCCGTAAAAATTTTAACGAACCGTTTATTTAAGCAAACCAATGTAATTTATTTGCTTGTACTACCAAATCATTTTCATTGGTTTTTTTGTAGAACGTTGCGTTTGTAGTAAAAAATAAGATCTGAAAGTTCAATTTCATTTTTCAATTTTATCAATTTCGATATGTTATTCATTTTCAGACTCTGATTCGATCTTCCTGATTTCTTCTTTGTCCTCATATTCTATTTCTTCTTCTGGTGCCTCCTGTATGTTCATAGATTTATCCAAGGAACTTGATGAATCCAAATCGAAATCAGTGGGGTCGCAATCATTTTCAATTTCTTTATCGGGCGATGAATTTAAGCAAGACTGTCCGTGACAATAACCACAAATCGCTGTACAGAATCGAAAATGATTGCGACGCCACTGATTTCGATTCATCGTGTTCTTTGGCTGAATCTATGAACATACAGGAGGCATCAGAAAAATAAATTGAATATGAAGACAAAAAAGAAATCACGGAGATCGAATCCGAGTCTGAAAATGAATAACATATTGAAACTGTAAAGTGCTGTTTTCAGAAATATTATAAGAATTATCGAACTAAGTTTTTTAATTAGACAATCTTGAATTAGGCCTATTGGTGAAGCTTTAGATACAATTTTAGATAAAATAATGGTTCATATAAAATGGAAACTTAACAATATTTGATTTTCGAAAGATTAGAAAATCAAGATGAAGATTTATGTTTTAACATCTGCTCGAAATAAATAGAAGGGATGTTTTCGCGAGAGTAGGAGAGGAAAAACCCTCCCAAATTAAATGTTATAAAAAGACATACACATGCAAAAATTAGTTAGTTAGAGTTAGTCGGGAGCAAGTCGTAAAATAGTTAAGCAGTTGTAACGGGCAATTTGCTTTACCAAATTTGACCTTCCTAAATGGAAGGTTAGTTACTATCAGGTAGCTTAGGAAGCTGGGTCCAGGGGTGGACTTAATTGTCGATATTCTTTCTTTCACTATGTCTTTGCAGGCGCCAAAAGCTTTTCTTAAAAACTTTAAAAATAAGACGGATTTATATATATACGGTTTTTATTTATACTAACTATTTACAAATCAAAATATGTACCACAGAAAATTAAATTAATTCAAAAAAAAAAAGTCAAAATAAAATTTCTCTTTAAATACACAATAATTACTACGGGTGGATACGCCACTGGTCTCAGAGTAATCGTAATAGTTACCTACTCAAAACTTAATTATAAATTCGGTTTTTACTAAAATAATCGGCGGTTACTTTACTAAAGTTAAGTGTGATGCTGCTTCCAGTTTCTAACAGTAAGTTTGATAGTTTTCACTAAGTAAACAAAATGATAAAAATCAATGTTTAAAGGAATGTTCTACTTTTTAGGTTAGATCAAAGATATTATTTAACTCTACTGCAACTACTAATATTACTGATGGCTCGTCTTGCTGTCGGTTTCTTAGAAAGGTAAATATTACTTAAGTTGGTATTTTAATTTCGGCTAATCTATTTTAGTTTCCTGGTTTTATATTAAGCAACTATTTCGACGGGACAACTGGATATGGAAGGTCTTTTATCGGTATCTCAGGAAAAATGATTTATCAGAAATTAGAAGCTCTTGATCTCAGCTAGTTTACTCTGATACAATGCAGGTGTGCAACTTTAAGCTGCGTGTTCCATCTCGGATAACCTGACTAAACAGTAGTAAACCTGATTATATAATGGCTTCTGAAATAAAGTTAAGTAATTATATCGGGAACTAAATTTGGTTATTTTCAGGATTCTCGTAAAGCCTTGATAACGAAAACTTTATCGAGATTTCGGAACGGAGTCTTTCGTCTAGGTAACGTAAACGAAAGGGAAACGGAAGCTCACGTCTAGGTAACGTAAACGAGAGCGGAAAAAGGTATTTGAAGTAAGCAGTCTTGTACACCGAAAACTCTGGGAACCGGACAAATAGGCGCCGCCTCCAAAGAAAAAAAGAAAATATATTACTGCCGATGACCGCATCAAGAATTTGGTATTGGACTACGATAATCGGAATATTATAGACTTTCTTCGCGGTATCTCACATAATTACGTAATGTAAATTTAAAATGTTATAATATATTATATTCTTTTTTTTTTAACAAAATAAAAAAAATATTTTTATTTAAAAATTAAATTTTTAATGTTATTATTTTAGTTTGAAACAAGCTTTCCATTTTTTATAAACGTATGTTGGTGGTTGTTTAATTCAAAATTAACCATGGAATTTTATATTTCAAAATTGTAATTTTTGTAGTCAAAACAAAAGTAATATTAATATTTGTAAACCACCTTGAACTATTTTCATAAACTGCAAATTCACAAAACATATTAATGTAGGTAATGAAAACATTTACTACACTTAATTGTTAAGAACTGCAAATTCCTCTAATTACGATAAAAATAATGTTACAAATACATTACTAGGTCAAGACTACTAGTATATGTTATTTGTGTAGTCAGCAATTGTTATTACTACTATTATTAGATATATAAGCAATGTAAATTTGTTAAATAAACGATTCTCATTCAAATTAGTTTTGATTGACGACGCCCGTTGAAGTATCCGAAAGTTTACTTCATCTTCAACTTGAGAAGAGTTTATCTCTTTTGCTCCAGTCTTCAGAGCTCATCTCTTTGTGATTGGTACAGAAGATTCATTCTCTTTATAACAGTGGTGTTATAGTGTATAAGCGTGTCCTTAAACTAAAAGACTACAACTACACTGCCGTCCTAAGGAAGAAGGTCCTATCTGCAAAATACTGATTTTGAGATATTTAAACTTTTACGTATCTTTTAATGCCTTCGTCCGTTTTCATTGTACCAACTTCAAATTTAAAACTGAATTATAAAATGCGTTGCTTTATCATTGCACCTGTAGTAAATTTCAAATTTTTATCATACTTTGATAATAAGGCAGATAGGACAGTTATGCTTAGTATAACCCACCACATTGTGAAGTTTCAGTAGATAGGACTATAATTTAAACAGCATAAAATTCAAACTCGGTATATGATTTATAGAAAAAAGAAGTTTATTAATTATAAATACATAAATTAATATATAAATTTTATATTAAAGTTTATAAATTAATTAAAAATTAAAAAACTAAACGCTTAACAAATTAAAAAGAACACATTCAAATACAAACGCCAGAATTACACTTCTTCAAGGGCATTGCTTGCCGTAGGTAAATTTTCCCAAAACTGAATACGATTTTTAGGCATGATTTTTGGCAACTTAGCCAAAAGTCCTTCTTTTCTCTCTGTTGTTATGCCCCTACATTGTGTGCGTGGTTGTGGTTTTGATAAGTTTAATTTTTGAACCTTGGCATTTAAAAAATTAAGCTCAACAAAATCACCATTAAAATCAGTCTTATATTTTAATGACTTACTTCCCCTCTCAAAATATACCCAAACCATATCATGCAGATATGCACGCGGCTGAATTTTTTGCAATTTGTATTTTGAACTGAAATCTGGCCAATCATAAAAGTTTTGGATTGTCATCTCGATAGTGTTGACGTTTGATGAATTTGCTGATTTCACTGCATCCACAAAATCACCAAAATCATACACTTTACCTTTTCTTTTTAAAGATACTTCCACTTGGTGATGGAAGGAATCAGCAGACATGAAAGTGTGGCCAGTTTCAAAATACTTAATATTTAGTTTTTTTAAAGATACTTCTGATGAATTTACAAGATAAACAAAAAAACTAAAAATTGTCCAATTTTTGTTTTGAGCGGAACAGTTGTCCAGCCAAAGTGTTACGTCAATTTCATCTCGGTAGAATTGAAAAAAAGAGTAGTAAGAAGAAATTAAATCTTCTTTTGTCCTTCCTGCTAAAGCCTCATGCCAAAGAACAGCTAAAGGCTTCCTTTTCTGTTTTTTGCCAATAGGGACAAAGCTTTCGTTAAACACAATTAAGCGTTTGGTAAATATTACCTCTTTAAACATATCAACTCGAGGAATCATTATGACCTGCAAAATAAAACTAATAAATACCATGACGAATTTAAACTTAAAAAAAATACCTTTTCGAGGTCCGCGGAAAAGTAACAGCCATCCTTCTTTTCAGAATCGTTTTTGTATTCTATTCGAGCTGCTACGTATTTTGAATGATGAACATTCCACTTTTCACATTCTTCACAATCATCTTCTGCATGGTTGTCTTTTTTATGAAGCTGATATATCTCGCATTGCCAACACTCCTCATGGCCTAACTTTGCAAATGATATATTGAGATCATCGGATACTATTTTTCTATATAATTCATAAGAGACTTTCATACACGTATGTTTTTCTTTAAAATCGTTATACATGAATTTGATGGTAATATCTGATGGTAAATATTTTTTATTTGGAGCATGTTCCCGCCGATAGTGCGATATTGTAGGGTTAAATAAATTGACATGATCGATTATAATTTGCCTGTCAATCTTTTGAGGACATGGCTGACGTCCTCTTTGATCGCTTTTTGGCGTTATTAATTTACAATCAGTTGTCCTTACGTTTTTTAAAACCCTGTCATTACTGGCGCTGTATCCCAGAGTCGCTAAGAAAAATGTTTTGCAAACTTGAACATCAACTGCATTTTCGAGTTTCAAAAAATATTTAAAGGAAAATTGCCTTGAAGAGTTTGGTCCCGCTGTATTTCTTTTCTTGTCTTCTTTTTTAGTTGAATTGAAGATAAACGTTCTTCTTGCATCTTCATTAAGTTGCCAAAACTGGGTGTTAATGGCGATTTGGCGATTATTGTTAAGACGACAAACACATTTGTACCTGCAGTTATCTCTACAAGGTTCTTTCACTTGAAAATTGCCAATTTTACTTGTTAGTTTAGTTTTTCTTCTTTCAGCGGGAGGAGTATTAAAACATTTTCGTTTACGTAATTTACCTTTTTTAGTATATGTAAGCTGTTCTTTATCATCAATACGCGCCATAACTTTTTCAAGTAAATTAGGAAAAATACTTGTGTGAATGAATTCCATTAGATTTTCACTAGGAAAGCTAGCATCACAACTCTCAACAAGTTGCAGTCCTTCAGGCTCATCGACTTCGGAATCAGAGCTCGCATCATGACTTTCCTCATTTTCTAAGACGAAATCGGGGTCCATAACTTTTTCTTCTTTGTTGCCCTTACTGGAATTATTAGTCCGAACAACAGCTAATTTTTGTTGAAGGGATTTGTTAAGTGCAAGACTAATTAACTGTTTTCTTTTAGGAGACATCTCATCTAAAATAAAAAAAACAATTATGCCTTTAAGTTAAAAATTTAGAGATTAAAATATTTTAACAAATAATTAAAAGAGTTGTGTATTTGAAATGAATCTTCGAAAGCAATAATAATTTGAAAGAGTTAATTTTTTTACAATAATTACCTACTAAATAAAAAGCTACTTCATCCTATATATTCAATAAAATATACTTACTCGATACAGGTGAAATACGCGAAGTAGATGTAAGTTCAGAACCCGAGAGATGCGGAGATTCTTTAGAAGATGATGCTTCGTCTAAAATTTACAAAAATAATTTGACTGTGCTCAAAAATGGTAAATTATTTGAACTAAGTATTTTTTTTTAAATTGGGTTACACTCACCTTTCTGACACTGTTGCAAAGCCATTGCAACTAATCGCTGTGATCTATTCATCATTTTATAAACAATTTTATCAAAAATGAAAATAGAATGATAAAAAATTCACTGATAACAACTGCAACGACTAAGTAAAACAATACACTCACTAAAACCAGTATAAGAAAATATTAACTGAAATTTAAACGTTGGCACACGAGAACCACGGACTTTTTGCGGAGCTTTTGCACTTTACAAAAGTAAACTAGCTTTTGCCAGGAAATATTAAAATTGTTCACGACGTAATCTTTATTTTTTATTTAACACCGAAAGTACGGGTCCTTTATTAGCTTAGCAATTATACCTAGAAATGGACAATATCGGATCATAAAATTTCAAAACATCTGTGGAAAATGTAATTTTATTAAGAATCCCACGGTCTATTTACCGCATGTGCATACCGGATTGTGCATGTTTCAAAATTTTTAAAAAAATTATTTGCATTATTCAGTTTGCTATTCAAATATAGTACAATTAACTTCGTTATTTTTATTAAAATTGCCAAAGATCTATTATAAATGAACATCAGAAGTATTTACGCCCTACTTATAGCTAGAATACTAAGTAAGAATGTCCCAAGTGCAAATGAGCCTACAGATAGGACACACTTACTTAGTATATGCAAGATAGGACATTTTTATCTAGTAACCTATAGCAATGTTGTAGATAGGACAAACTAATTAGTTAAATATAAGGCATTTCTGCTGTAGTTAGGACTCTCTTCTTTGGTAGATAGGTAAAATACATTGTATAGCATACATAGCATCAAAAATCCAGAAAACGCAAATTTTTCAGATAGGACCTTCTTCCTTAGGACGGCAGTACAACACAACATGAATTTTAAATGAACAAAAATGATAACAAAATAAATTTTAACTGGGATTTTAATTTAAAATTTAAAAAAAAATATTTGTGCGCCTAAACGGCTCGGCGCCTAAATGGCTGGCGCCTAAACGGCTGGCGCCTATATGGATCGGCGCCTATATGGAGCTGCGCCTATATGGCTGGCGCCTAAACGGCGGCGCCTTTTCGGCGGCGCCTATTCGGCGGGTCCTATTTGTCCTAGACCCGAAAACGCTTACTTGCCGTTAAAGCAAAATCAATCCACCTAAGTTTACCTTGGCAGAAAACTCGACAGAAGATAACTTCTACTAAAGTCATCTTTCAAATATTCAAAATATAATAAATTGTAAAGAATAACAGTTTCCTTTAATCTGCTTGTGTGATAAGTGATATTTAATTTATTGAATTACATATGCAACACACCAAACTTCAGCATTTTATCAATTAAGTATGAAAATTTAAATTAAATGAATTTTTCAAATTTTCGATTGCTAAACTTAATTGTTTCTTTACACAGTTGTCGCGGGGAAGTTGTTATAGTCGTTAAGTTGTTAATCAGTCAGTTAGTCGGGAAGTTGTTAGTTGTCAATCAGATAGTTAGTTGTTAATTTAATCAGAGAATCAGAGAAAAATGCAACATACGCCAAAATAATATGATTATATATGTCAAAATAATGGTTAATAATTTTACATTAATAATATGCTTAATTAGTATGAGAAACCTAAAAATAATGAAAATATGAAAATTATTTTTAAAATATCATTTTAGTAAATTCGATCTTTAAAAATTCAGTCTCCGTATAATAAATAATACTTCAAATCTTATTAGTTAGATTATTATTATTATTATTATTATTATTATTATTTATTAGCAGCATATTTACCATTACATTCATTCAATCAAAAAAAAAAACAATAATATATAAAAACAATAATTAGTTTAAATACAAAAAGGAATTACTTGCTTCTTAATAATTTCCAAATATTGGTTTTCACTTAATTTTCTGTCAATTGGCACAAGAACTCCGGATCTTGCCGTAAAAATATTTCCAAACCATTACAGAACCTCTTCTGTGCCTGATAGTAGGCTTTAAACGATTTGGTGACAGTTGGCCCTGAGCCAGTTGGCCCTGCGACATCTGGCCTTGGCGACAACTGGCCTTGGCGACAACTGGCCCTGGTGACTAATGGCCCTGGTGACAACTGGCTTTGGCGACATCTGGCCCTATCGACCACTGGTCCTTGGACTACTGGCCCAAATATTCTTACGAAAATATATTATTTCGCTTCTTGTTACATTTTGTTACAGATTTTCGTTCGATCAGTGAAATTTTCAAAATTTATTCTCAAAAATTTGGCAAAAAAGTAAGATATTTAACATATGTTGTTCGTGTAATTCCGTCTACAGTTGCTTCATGCTGGTTCCACGAATTAATTGAAAAACGCGCATCGGTATTCGGCGTCTACCCCGAATATTAGTATGTTCAAAGTATGCCAAGAGTTCATCCATATGCTCGTGAATAGGCACGGATTCGACAAGAATATCGAAAGCACTAGTAACCTCAAGGGCAGGAACATAATTAAGAGCAGCCAGACTACGAATGCCCTCACGGAAGACGTCGTTAGTGTCATAATCTTCTTTCATTCCAAGTTGTTGAACTTTTCTGATGATGCTTTGGCATAAATGGAAATAGCAACCAGTAATAATGGCTTCTGGAAAAGCTGCTGCAAAAGCCACCATTGAAGCAGTTTCTAAATCTAACAAAATTTTTCTCGGATTTGCATCTGAAATAAGAGCTCGAATTTCGTTAAGTAGGCGATTATACGTTGTTCTGTTCTTATTCGTGAGGAGACAACACAAACCCACTTTATTAATACCAGGCGCAAATTCGAAGTGAATAGTATAAAGTTGAAAAAATATTTCCGGTACAACTTTGAACGTTCCGTCGGCAAGCCAAATATCTGCTCTAGCTAGTCCGTCAAGAAGCGTTCGGTTGCCAAGAATTATTAACCGATCATCTCCAGGTCCAGAATCGAATAATAGCATAGCGGCATACTTATCCGGAAAAGCGAAATGTAAATCGGTTGGAATTTGTGGAAGAGTATTATCGGCACTGTTTTTTTTACGCTGACGCTGTAGAGTTCTACATAATGATGCTTTTTTTTGAAAGTACCATCAAAAGACTATCGGGTACGTTTTGTTCGACTGCACCTTGCACTGCTATTGGTGTAGCTCCTAATTCCGTCATCCTTGTCTTCATTTCACCTACCACTTTTCTAGCTAAAGCTGTTGCCACATTTCCTTCATGGCAATGTTCTGGAATTACGTTCCCAACAACAGAAGACTCTTTGACTTTAATTCGAGCTTTACAGCTTAATAAACGATATTTACAACATCGCCAAGTTGACTCACCTTGATTATTATTTGCAACAAACCAATACCCATAATTCCTATATATAACAGTAGGCTTTCCCCGTTCTGAAGTTCCAAATCTTACAGTAGTCTCCACGTTTTTGCTTAAAGAATTTTTTTACTAAAAAACTTACTATAGCGATAACAGTCGATAACCTATTGAATATTAAACAATACACTAATATAATACAATAATAATAAAATACAATTAAAAACTTACAAACTAAGAGCGTAGCGTAGCGTAGCATGATGGCTTGCGAAGCATGGAGTGCCGGGGGCACTTTAATCTTCTTCATCTGGCGATTGAAGTTTTGGCATTGAGAATAGTTATTACGCTTGATGTGGACGGACCACAACGGTCTGGGTGGGTTATTACAAACTAAGATTCATATACTTCAGTTAATGAGGAGCTGTGACACACACTTTACAAGTAAGTTTTAATCGTCACGCCATCTGTCGATTACCAGTTATACTAACAGAAACGAAGACACATCTTCACTATTTAGGAAATTTTGGAAATTTTACTGATCGAGCGTAAATCTGTAATAAAATGTAACAAGAAGCAAAATAATATATTTTCGTGAAAATATTTGGGCCAGTAGTCCAAGGGCCAGCTGTCGATAGGGCCAGATGTCGCCAAGGCCAGTTGTCACCAGGGCCAGTGGTCACCAGGGCCAGTTGTCGCCAAGGCCAGTTGTCGCTAAGGCCAGTTGTCCGAGGCCAGTCGTCGCAGGGCCAACTGGCTCAGGGCCAACTGTCGGAAAACCCTTTAAACATTTATTGGTGTAAAATGGAATCGAAAATTTCAAACTTTGGTTCATCCGTCCAAAATATCAGTTGTCTAAATGTCCATCATTTGTGTTCTTTAGCAAAGTTGAATTTCTTTTGCTTCTTTCGCAGTTGATGCGCAGTTAATCGTCCAAAGGGGGAAGGGGGTTTTGCAGGTAACTGCGTTAAATAGTGAATCTGTAATTACTTAAAATTGGGCTTAATTATACTATTAACCGATAGAGGGCATAAGAATGTTCTTTTACCAAATAAAAGTGACAAAATTGAATTTAAATTAAATAAAACGGAATTAACTAAACTAAAAATTTCAAACGAAGGTTACAACATCCAATCAAAGCTAACATATAATTTTATCACTTAAACGTCAAATATTTTATAGATTATGTTTTTGAAATCAACCAATGAGAACACATTCCTCTTTATGCTCCACGTGTACTATTACGATTAAAAACATCAGTCTCGTCCTTGTTAATGACAACTGCTAGGTACAAAAATTTACCTGCAGCATGAATTAAGGCATGGGATTTTAAATGGATCCCTTCAAGTACCCTGTCCTTAACTAAGGGGCTGTTCACAAATTACGTAACGGCTTTGGGGGGGAGGGGGAATGACAATTTGTTACGATTTGTTACGATGGGGGGCGGGGGTGTTTTTCAAAATGTTACGTAACCAAAAAATTTCTTTTTTATAAAAAAATTAGATATTTTTTCTAGACACCTATTAAATTTTCATTAATTTAATAAATTATTTTTTTTTATTTTCAAGTTAAAGTTATAAATAAAAAGTTTATTTTAAAAATTGTCTTAACTTTTGTTACGTTATTCTTTTGGGGGGGGGGGGGGGGTCTCGCAATTTGTTAAGCATTGTTACAAGGAGGGACGTTAAAAAACGTCAAAAACTGAGTTACGTAATTTGTGAACAGCCCCTAAGAGATCCTTAACTAAGGGATAAGTTAGTGAATACGACCCTTAGTTTATGCAACAATAATTCAAAGGTTTTCTTTAACAAATTTGTTTCTAACATGTCCACAAGTGGAATGGTAAGGTTCAATTCCTTGCAGGAATAGTTGCTTATCTTCAGATCGCTCAGATTCGATTATCTTTGTAACAATGGATACTGAAAAAACAAAAAGCATTATTGCAGGAAAGTGACACTTGCGGACACGTTACCATCTCAACTAGAAGACTTTTACATTTTGGAATTTTGTTGCATAAATTAACTGAAGTATTGCCTTCAAACTTTAAAACCCTATTTTCTCAGAAACGGTTACTCACAGCTCTTTAAAAAAAACAGGTCTCTGCCTAATTTTAGTGATCTTTCACCCTTTCAAAGGTTATTCTGATCTTGAATTTCATCTTCGGCAGTCTTATAAGTGCTTCAGTACATCGTCTCATTTATACTTTTTACAGTATGATGTGGAAGATTTCAAAACAAATTTGGTACAAGCGAAATCAGATTTGTTACAACCGAAAACAGATTTAGTAGATACTAAATCAGATTTAGAACAAAAAAAATTAGATTTGGAAGATTAAGAACTACATTAAGGCTTTAGAAGCGGAAAAAAAGCGTTTTTTCAGCAATTTTTTTTAAAGGGAAGGAAATGGGAAAAAAAACGAAATTTTCAGACGATAGTGTTTTATATTTAAGCTTTAAAAACAATTTTTATTATTAAAAAATATTGGAATTTTTCAAAGTTGTAAGGATTTTTCTGGAGCGCCTGGAGTCTGCACTTGTAAATCGGTGCCGGTGATGGAAGTCGAGCGATTCATCTGAAGCAGTCGAACCAATTTTTTTTTTAATTTTTATAAGTTTCTTTTCTATATGAACTAAACAAATACCGAAGAAAGTATAAAATCCCAAATTTTTTCGAAATTTGAAAATTAAATGTTTTTCTTCAAAAGTGAATTTTTTTTCTTCATTTGAAATAGTACCAAAACTTAAATGTTATCTGTCAACAACTCGTAAATTTCGCTATTGTAAAACCGCCCAATTCTTTCCATCTTAATTTTTTGAGGCCTCCTGGTGTTAGGTTTTTGCGTTGTAGCGGAATCCACAATCTCCGACGATTGCAATCCCCCACCACACCCGGAATTGGTCTTCTCCGGTAATTTATATCGTGGTGGAACCCGAGATGTTATACCAGCTCTTATAATACGGAGGCAAGAGCGTGGATCCTGTAAAACAAAATCTGCTTCCACTAAATAAAACACCGTATCGTGAACAATATGTACACTGGTAAAAATACAAAAAAATCGAAAACGGTATACAACAATTTCCAATATACAATAGTGATTCACAGCAACAAATATTGGTAACCCAATTTGAACACAAGGAACTCCAGCGTTCCCACGAAAATACAGCAAAAGTATTGATCAAAAATTTTAACACACCCGAGTACTCAAAGCTCGTTTTACACAATAGGTAGCGACAATGGTAATCACAACACTCAAGCTGCTCTTCCGCTGAATAGGAAGCCGTTCACAACTGGAGTATACCAACTGCTTCTTGATGAAGTGATGCAGGAACCTTGCAGGATTGTTGAGAGGTCGCTGGTGAAGTTGAACCCGACAGGATGCGTAACACTTGTTTCAATAAAACAGCAAAATTGAATCGCACCGACACAGGATGATCGTCGATTCGGATGTAGATCAGAGAATAGCACAATTCCACAAACTCGACTAAAACCGTCGTTTTCAAACTCGAATAAAACTAATACGTTGACGTAGTTGTTGGCAAATATTACTAACATCTGGTTTTCAGGTAAACCATTCCCCAGTAGGATACCTTGAATTGAATCTTGGAAGTCACGTATAATTTTCAACTCAATTCCACAATAAATTGACTACGCGTTGAACTAAGCCAGATTTACTTTTACAAATATTCGATATGCACTTAAAAATACTAACTTCCCAATCCAACCGAAAATCGACCGCCTTGATCGATGTTACAATCAATTCTCCCCAGTTCAAAACTTGCACACCGATGGGTTTTAGCGCAAAGGCGCTGGTATCATTTTCCGGAGCAATAATTATCGAACAGCTGAATAATGAAATTGAATTATTATTTTTATAATTATAATTAATAATATAATTAATTATAATTAATTTATAATTAATAATTATTTCGAATTGGTTAGGTGGTTAAATGGAAATAAATTAAAATTAAATGTGAATAAAACAAAAGCAATGAAATTAGGTAAAGAAAAGTTAAAAGAAATAGCTAGAAGACAAAAGTTAAGAATCAATTGTGAGGGAACGGACGTTGAGATAGTAGATAGCATGAAATATTTAGGAATAATCATCGACAATAAATTAAATTTTAAAAATCATATTGATTATATTTGCAAAAAGATAGCAAAAAAGTGGGTGTACTGAGTAGATGCAGTAACTTCACATCTAGACAAACGAGACTCACTATATACAATTCAATTGTTTTACCACATTTGATGTATATTGGGACAGTGTTCTTTATGGCTAATTCAACGGAACTCAATAGAGTACAAATACTACAGAATAGAGCTATGAGAGCAATCTTGAAGGCAGATAGGTACACCAGGATCGGTGATATGTTGAATGAGCTTCAGTGGTTGGATATAAAGCACATGGCGGATTACCAGGTACTATTATTTATTCAAAAGGTGGTATTAGGAAAGATGCCTCAGTATTTTGATGGGATAATCAAAACCTTCAATGAAGTTCATCAGCATGACACCAGGAATGGGAACAAGATTATATTACGACGAGCAAATACTACTTTTGCTCGAAATACAATCTTCTTACGAGGTGCAGTGCTATACAATCAGTTGCCGGAGGAGTTACAGGGCTGCACAAACATAGATATATACAAAAGACAACTGAAGAGTTACCTTCGGAAGCATATGAGTGACATTTAAATCTTGTGCAAATTTCTTTATTTTGAATCTGTAAATTTTTGTATTATATATATTTTTTTTCTCTCTGTGTACATATGTTTTATTGTTTGTATTATTGTACAGTTATGTATCATGTATAGCCAAAGTGGCTAAATAAACGATTTATTTTTATTATTATTATTATAATAGGAAATATAAGGACGTGCAAAAACAATTATTAAAAATAAATTGTTACAGCGTCATCACTATTTTTGCGATTCTTGCATTATCCTCTTTACATAGTCTCTTCAAAATTTTTTCTTTTTTTTCCTTCAGCAATGTCTGCTATATTCTCGATGTTGCGGTTGTAGTCTCTGCTGCGTAAGCCAGAACTAGTCTTGATTGGTTTGTAAGCCACATAATGTTTTGTAGACAACCCGAGAGTATGGCTGATTTGAATGGTTGTGTGCGTATGTACTTCTGAGGTGATAATTCGGTCGTTGGTTATATTGATATAACTACACATTGATTGTACTACAGTATCTTTATTTACATAATCAATACATATTCATTTCTTGGTACTAGCACTACTTTTTCTGAATGCCTACCAATAACTACTTATCACAAGAAACACTATGACTATTATTATTTGTAAATTACATACTAACCTACATATTCATACCAGATACAAAGTCAACAATAACCTATACTACTTGCTTAACCCGGCATAGGTTTGGTGGGGTATAATATACCCCAACGTACTTTAAAACGTTTTAAGTCATTTAAAATAATTAATATTTTCGCCAAATTTTGTGTATCTTCAAGTTGAATCTTACTAAGCATAAATACATTGAAAATGTAAAATTTTTATTTAATTTAGTAAATACGTGCTCATACCCCACCAGACCTTATAAGATTAATAACCCTCATAGTCCACCATACTCTTTATGTGACAGATTTTTTTATTTTAAATTTTAATTGCGTTTAGTACAAAGTAAGTCATAGCTTACATTTATTGGTTTTATATTAAATATTACAATTATGTATTATGTATATGAGAAAGAGCAAGCACGGTTATTACAGCTTTGGAAAGAGGTGGAAGAAGAGAATCTGCCTGTTCAAGACTTAAATTTGGTTTTAGAAGTTGAAGAAGACTTGAGAAATTGATTTTATATAACATTAAACTTATATCCTTCTATAATATAACAAAATTCAATTTCATTTGTCTATTTTAACTCATACCCCACCAAACCACTAATGTAACTAAAGTCCACCAAACCTACGCCGGGTTAATATTACAATTAATAATAAGTAGAATTATTGCTTATTTAATGGCAATAATGGCCAAAGTCAGCATCTGTAATATATCAGTAATTAGTTAAATAGTTATTTATTTAATATTTAAATAAAAACAAGATTTTAATTTTTGATTTTTTACTTATGAATTAGTATTAGTGCAACTGTATACGAAGTGAGTGTACCCAATAAGCCAAACAATAAAGAAAACTCTATATTAAAGAATCCTGCAGCTGAAAATCGTGGAAATTGATTATTTGCTTGGTGTGCTAATAGTATTAGCTCTTCACGTAAAACACGATTTTGATTGTTCATGTTTGCATTTGGTATGCTAAGTAAGGAATTGTAGCATATGGTATTTCACATGCTACAACAATTGCGATTACCAATATCTAAAAAAAACTTAATTTAAAATATTTAAAATGCAATAAAAAATTTATTTAAAACAAACTTGTTAACACTTTACTCTATAGGGCAAGTGAAAGATGCTGATTTCTTATTTTTGAATGTAAATTAGAACTTAAATAAAAAACAATTTCAAATTTATTCTGTTTTCAAGTCATTTTAATCATTGGATTCTTAGGTGCTTGGCGACGCGAGGAGATTACAAATTTGATAAGACTAAACGTTCAAGACGAAAGAGAATAAAGACTACAAGATCACCTTGCCGAATTTAAAAACCTACTACAGCAGAAGGAAATATCCATGGAATAAGTTGTTTGGATTTATTTAGAAAATATAAAGATTTACGTCTCAGCCATACCGAGCACGATCGCTTTCTACAGTGGAGGTAAATGTACCCCGCAGACTGGTCTGTTGGAATGAATACAATCAGAGGAATTCCAAAAAAAATTGCTACTACACTAGGATGATCTGAACCAAAAAACTACTATACAGGACATTGTTTTAGGAGATCTTCAGTTTCAATTTTGGCCGATGCAGGAGCAGATATGCACACTCTCAAGCGTCATGGAAGCCGGAAGTATGACAGTGTTGTAGAAGGATAATTCAAAAGATCTATCGAAAATAAGAAAATAATTGCGACAAATATAATGGGCTTTTCAGTTACTATGAGTTCAACAAGTATAAAATCACAACTTAGGTTCAACTTCAGAACAACATCTGGAGTTCAGTTTGAAAATTATTCAAACTGTGTAAAGTGTAATTTATATTAATAAATTGTTGTACGCAGTTTGGGCAAAAACTTGGAAAGTAAAAAGAACTCAATCATTTTTCGGATATTTTTCTATATAACTTTGTAAATATCCAATATAGGGAAAAAATCAACCCTTATGAATTTGTTAGATTTAAGATAATTAAAAGATATATTGGTTTTTTTGGCATAAGACATTTGCAAAATTAATTTCAGCGGGAAATGTTATTATTTTTTGCGTCGATGCTGGGGTTAAAGACATTCAATATGGCGCTGTATTTTGACATATACTTGAACCTCTTAACTATCATATACTTAGAATTATATTAGTGTTAACATTTTTCGATTTACTCATATCAATAAGTTATCAAATTTGACTTACCAAATGGGCGGCACTCCACATAAACGTTACTGTATATAAAACTGTATAAAAAAAACCTGTAAAGTGAAACACAGGATCCTCTTTCGACGTAAATCGCTTGATAAAAATTTCCAACATATATAGGAAGTTTACCAATAATTGCAAAAAGACAAATATTAATTGCCATCCAAATAGTATGTTAAACTTTTCGACAGTTTTGGACATGACGCTGATAAGTTTTCGAAATTTATTAACAGTCTGAGTTGTTTTGTCTTTATGATGCTCTTCTATACTTTCTACCAATTTTTTATTAAAACGATTGAAGATAGACTCAAATCCATGTGTGAAATAATAAACTAATAAAAACATAGTTATGTTTAAGTAACGAACGAATTCAAAATAAAGCGTCAATACATAGAAAACTATTGCAACAGATTGGTCTTGTAATGTGATGAAAACACTACTAACCACAAGAATGGTTATACTTAAACTGAATGACATCAATTTCTTGTTTATATCCCAAAACTTAATTCTTTTTTCTGGAATCAAATGTTCCTCAAGTTTTGAAAACTCTTCAAAGAATGTTCGATACAATTCAATATTCCATAACGATATTTTGAAAATCGAATTAAAATAATACAATTCCAAGACTAAAAGATAGAGCATGTCGAATATAGTTGTTGTTTTATTAACAATTGTTTGAGAAACGTCATTGCCAAGAACATACACTGAATACATTAACAACATAATATTAAGAACAATAACGTAAAGTTTATGCAAAAAACGCAAAATAGGATATTTACAATAAATTGGTGGTACAGTAGCCATACAAATTGCTAACTTCTGTAAAAAACTATTTTGATTCATTCCGGCTCTTTTAATTTTTCGAATTACTGAACTAAAATATTGTAAATCTGTATAATACAGAACAAATGGGAAATCGATTTTTTTAGGTATGAGTGTTTTTGTTCCGTTTGTCAAATAATACTATTAATAAAAGCGATATTCCGCAAATTATATGTAATTTTCGATATAATGAGATAGTTTTGTTAAAGATAAATAGACAGGATGATGTTTTCAAATTAATAAATATTTAAAAGGAAATGCTGATGAAATCTTGATATTGATGGTTTTGATCGAAATTTATCTGTTTAGTTGTATATAGGTTGCGTAGGTACTAGACTAATGCCCATATTCACAAACGTCCGTAAAAATTTTAACGAACCGTTTATTTAAGCAAACCAATGGAATTTATTTGCTTGTACTACGAAATCATTTTCATTGGTTTTTTTGTAGAAACGTTGCTTTTGTAGTTCTAAATAAGATCTGATAGTTCAATTTCTTTTTTCAATTTTGTCAATTTCGATATGTTATTCATTTTCAGACTCGGATTCGATCTTCATGATTTCTTCTTTGTCCTCATATTCTATTTCTTCTTCTGGTGCCTCCTGTATGTTCATAGATTTATCCAAGGAACTTGATGAATCCAAATCGAAATCGAAATCAGTGGCGTCGCAATCATTTTCAATTTCCTTATCAGGCGATGAATTTAAGCAAAACTGTCCGTGACAATAACCACAAATCGCTGTACAGAATCGAAAATGATTGCGACGCCACTGATTTCGATTTCGATTCATTGTGTTCTTTGGCTGAATCTATCAACATACAGGAGGCACCAGAAGAATAAATTGAATATGAGGACAAAGAAGAAATCCTAGTCTGAAAATGAATAACATATCGAAACTGAAAAGTTTTGTTTTCAGAAATATTATAAGAATTATCGAACTAAGTTTTTTAATTAGACAATCGTGAATTAGGCCTATTGGTGAAGCTTTAGATACAATTTTAGATAAAATAATGGTCCATGTAAAATGGAAACTTAACAATATTTGATTTTTTAAAGATTAGAAAATCAAGATGAAGATTTATGTTTTAACATATGCTCGAAATAAATAGAAGGGATGTTTTTGCGAGAGTAGGAGAGGAAAAACTCTCCCAAATTAAATGTTATAAAAAGGTATACACATGCAAAAATTAGTTAGTTAGAGTTAGTCGGGAGCAAGTCGTAAAATAGTTAAGCAGTTGTCGCGGGGAAGTTGTTATAGTCGTCAAGTTGTTAATCAGTCAGTTAGTCGGGAAGTTGTTATTTGTCAATCAGATAGTTAGTTGTTAATTTAATTAGAGAATTGTTATTAAGTCCGAAGTCAGTTGTATTTAAGCAGTTCGGTAGTTACGAGTACCAGTTAAACAAATTTTCAAATCGATCAGTTGTGCCTTTATTTAAATTCTTAAATCAATGAATTAATTTCATATTTTTAATAATTAAATTCAACCGCGGACGAATCAGTTAATCAAGTGTAATTCTAAGGTAAGATTTATTCTTAATATTATGTAAAAGGGTTATTATTATTGTCATTTCGTTATAAATTTAATAAGTTTACAATATATTGTAATTCATGCTATTCAATCTTTTATTGAAGCTTGTTAAAACTTAAAATAGAGTACCTGCGAAACTTTGCCAACAATAAAAGGTAAGTTAGAGAGAGAGAGAAGTCCATCCTGCGCTTCCAAATTTAGTACGAAAATCAGCGCCACGCTTACCCAATATTTCACTTTTTTTTTGTTTTGTTTTTATCAACAGTGATTACGAAGTAGTGGATTCGTAATTAAGTCGACCCGCAATTATTTATCGTATATCCGAAAAATCGAGTTTTGGTAAATTTCATTGCTCTTCTTTTGGTACTAAGATATGAAGCTTTTTATAAATAAACTTCGGATTTTAAGGCACTTTTGTTCAAAAGTATCTTATCGTATACGCCACTTTTGACGAAATTTTTTGCATGCATGCAACATACGCCAAAATAATATGATTATATATGTCAAAATAATGGTTAATAATTTTACATTAATAATATGCTTAATTAGTATGAGAAACCTAAAAATAATGAAAATATGAAAATTATTTTTAAAATATCATTTTAGTAAATTCGATCTTTAAAAATTCAATCTCCGTATAATAAATAATACTTCAAATCTTATTAGTTAGATTATTATTATTATTATTTATTAGCAGCATATTTACCATTACATTCATTCAATCAAAAAAAAACAAAAATATATATCGTTTCACAAATAAATTATAGTACATAATATTAGTAACATTATATGTATGAACAAGTAGAGCTACTAGGTTTTTTTTTAATAAAAACCTGTGGTAGCCATTAATTACAGGCAATAAAAAAACAAGAAAATAAAATGAGCATACAAAGATAATATCGCAAGTACAGCAGACTATTTAAAAAAATAACAATTCTGAAATGCAATGATATTTATCCAACACAACAAGGAGAAAAACAAAACAGAAAAGGAAAAAAAAAACACACAATCGCTAGTCATTTCGAAACACTACCGAAGTTACGTCACGGGGCAATTCCAATACAAATCTCTTCACTCTTGAACAAAATGTATGGTAACCACGATGTGCCAAATCCGTGAAGTCCATTGAGCAACACAAGAAGTTATAAACTCCTGGGGCATGAAAAACAAAGCGTCGTTGGCCAATTGACCGGCGCGTCTCTATGCCATAAGACAAACCACGCAGAGCCATTTTGGTATCATAACCATGCGTAGGAAATCGAAATATCAAACCACCCATATGGTTTTTATAAATGTACTTAGCAATGCTCAGAAAATACATCTGTTTTATATCCAAAACCTTTGCTTCCATAAACAACCTGTCAGATGGGTACAGAAAAGGCCTGCTGTACATCTCTAATTATGGCCTTCTGAGCCACTTCCAGCTGTCTAAGATGCTTATCCAATGCACCTCCCCTCACCAATATTCCATACTGCAGTGTAGACTGTACAAAAGCATAATAAATCATTTTCATGGAATTAAATGTTGAAAACCCGGAGAGCATGTCAGGGGTGTGTGTTTGTAATGCAAGACAATGAAAATGCAAAATAATTTAAATTGTTTAATACGTGCATTAAACAACTTAATTCGAAAATATCACAAAATTTATATATCGGCTCGGATCCAGCTTACTAAAACTATACATCAAATCAATAATTACAAATATACAAATTTTCCAAACTTCTACAAATTCCCTAATAAACACAATGCACTTAAATTTTTAATTAACCCAATTTCACAAGACTTGTCCCATGCTACATGGATTTACCGCGACACTGTTCCATCCGCCAAATAAATTGCTACCATCCAAATCTCCAGCTGTTGTTCCAAACTTAACTTAATATTACAAAATTTACCTTGCAAGTTGTATTACAAGTACCATCGGAATTCATAAGCAGTTTCTATGGCGCGCCTATCCCAAATGATGATGTTGAAGTCGCTAACAGATCATCTTAACTTCATACATATAGGTATTCCTTGATGGACTCCACGAATAAGTGAGTTGACTTCACCCATCTTTCATTATAAACCGGCTCGCGCGACCAATACCTTCAAAGGCCGATAGTATCACAAATTTTTGCTGAAATTTCAAACCTTCACAATTTTTAGATTCATCGTGTTACAATTAATTGAATCCCGAAACCGTAATTAGCCAAGCACTTGCTTAAACAATTTCAAATTATAAACTGGATTCGCGAAGGCTTGTTACCATTTCTATAGTTTTTCTGGGACTACCGTATGTTACCGTGTGTGTTACTTATATTCCTCCTTCTATTTCCCCCTTCAACGCTGGGTTCGCCTACTGTCTGTAAATCCAGACGCTGAATCGTAAATAATCCCACGGTTACGGCGGAGTTGGTAAAGCATAATAATATTTATCGAGTGTTGAAATGTTGGATTCCACACGATCTCGACGGAACCGGGTAAGCATAACAAATTGTGTTAATGTATTAGCTGAAGGCGCAGATCTCACGCTATCGGGACGGTGCTTATTAAGCATGAATTAAAAATAATTTAATTTTCAACACCATAAAAATCATAGGCGTAACAGGCACTCGGAATTATGGGGAACTTTCAGATCTTATTTAGAACCACAAAAGCAACGTTTCTACAAATATTCAGCATTCCGCCACTTATTTTCTAGAACCGCATTTTTAATGTCTAATTTCCCTGGACTACAACTCATCTTGAAAATGCTCTCCTGACAACTAAGGAAAAGTGAGTTACAATTTTATCATTTGTCGATTTTATAATAGATAACTTTCAATTATTTACTTTTTAAATTTTATACTCGTATAATAATCTTTAAAAAAATTAGTTAGTTGAACTCCAAAATTCGATCTAGCAAGTGCACCAAAAATGGCATATGAATATCGACCAATTGGGAATGATACGGAAGAGGATCGGATGCTAAACAACTTGATGGTATCTTCTGTAGCTCCTAGTTTGGTTGAAATAGGTCCACATAAATTCATTTTGACAAACGGTTATAATGAACAATTCGCGGAAATTTTTTGACACACGTAAAGAGTTATTGGGAACAAAGACATCGTCCTAATGTATTACTTGTCAAATATTCCGATATGAAAAAAGATCTTCCGGATACCATTAGAACTGGGAAAAAGTTTTTCTGAAGATGAAATCGCAAAAGCGGCCGATTTTTTGAGTTTTCAAAACATGAAGAAAAATCCAGACCTGATTCACGAAGATATGACTGAAAATTTTTATATGAAGTTTAATCTTGCCAGCGAAAGAAGTCCGTTCATTCGATCTGGGAAAGAGGGTGGATATAAAACTGTAATGTCGCCTGAAATGATAAAGAAATTTGATGCCTGGGTAGAAGAAAATATTGCTGGAACTGGAATTACTTTCTAATATTAAATTTATTCAGCTTTATTTCAATGTAATAATTATAAAAAATTGAAACCCAAGTTCATTGTTGTTGTTTCAGCTTTTTTCTCATTAAATAATTTTGACCGATTTTTTGGTTTTATTCATTTTATTAAAATACTTATCTGCTCTTGCCAAAATATTCCGGAATAAGAAGGCTGATGTATTAACTGAATAAAAATATTTGGGTGTTGGGACTTTTGCTGTCCAACTGTCCGACGTTTTGAGCAGGTTTGTTGGCCCATTTTCAAATATTTGTCAATCTCATTGTAACAATATTTTTAATTTGAGCACTCATTAGCCCTTATTTTTAATATTTTTATTAATTAACTGAAATTTTCGATTTTACTGTAAATTCGAATTTATAAATATATTTTTGTATAAATTCAGTCGGTATTTTTTTTATTCTTCTAACGGGACCTTCCATATAAGTCTTATACATTTGAGGGACTTCTCTTGGTCTTCATTTAATCCAGATATTGTCACAAAGTTTTATTGAATTTAAATCCGAGTTTTGAGCTGGTCAATTTAATAATAATTGTATCTGTCTAACGTTTTTCTAGTTCTTTTTTTTTCTACTTTTACTAATTTAGGGGTGTGTTTAAGATCGTTATCCTGCTGCAGGATTAAATTTTTACCAATTAGTTTAAATACAAAAAGGAATTACTTGCTTCTTAATAATTTCCAAATATTGGTTTTCACTTAATTTTCTGTCAATTGGCACAAGAACTCCGGATCTTGCCGTAAAAATATTTCCAAACCATTACAGAACCTCTTCTGTGCTTGATAGTAGGCTTTAAACGATTTGGTGACAGTTGGCCCTGAGCCAGTTGGCCCTGCGACATCTGGCCTTGGCGACAACTGGCCTTGGCGACAACTGGCCCTGGTGACTAATGGCCCTGGTGACAACTGGCTTTGGCGACATCTGGCCCTATCGACCACTGGTCCTTGGACTACTGGCCCAAATATTCTTACGAAAATATATTATTTCGCTTCTTGTTACATTTTGTTACAGATTTTCGTTCGATCAGTGAAATTTTCAAAATTTATTCTCAAAAATTTGGCAAAAAAGTAAGATATTTAACATATGTTGTTCGTGTAATTCCGTCTACAGTTGCTTCATGCTGGTTCCACGAATTAATTGAAAAACGCGCATCGGTATGTCGGCGTCCGAATATAAGTATGTTCAAAGTATGCCACGAGTTCATCCATATGCTCGTGAATAGGCATGGATTCGACAAGAATATCGAAAGCACTAGTAACCTCAAGGGCAGGAACATAATTAAGAGCAGCCAGACTACGAATGCCCTCACGGAAGACGTCGTTAGTGTCATAATCTTCTTTCATTCCAAGTTGTTGAACTTTTCTGATGATGCTTTGGCATAAATGGAAATAGCAACCAGTAATAATGGCTTCTGGAAAAGCTGCTGCAAAAGCCACCATTGAAGCAGTTTCTAAATCTAACAAAATTTTTCTCGGATTTGCATCTGAAATAAGAGCTCGAATTTCGTTAAGTAGGCGATCATACGTTGTTCTGTTCTTATTCGTGAGGAGACAACACAAACCCACTTTATTAATACCAGGCGCAAATTCGAAGTGAATAGTATAAAGTTGAAAAAATATTTCCGGTACAACTTTGAACGTTCCGTCGGCAAGCCAAATATCTGCTCTAGCTAGTCCGTCAAGAAGCGTTCGGTTGCCAAGAATTATTAACCGATCATCTCCAGGTCCAGAATCGAATAATAGCATAGCGGCATACTTATCCGGAAAAGCGAAATGTAAATCGGTTGGAATTTGTGGAAGAGTATTATCGGCACTGTTTTTTTTACGCTGACGCTGTAGAGTTCTACATAATGATGCTTTTTTTTGAAAGTACCATCAAAAGACTATCGGGTACGTTTTGTTCGACTGGACCTCGCACTGCTATTGGTGTAACTCCTAATTCCGTCATCCTTGTCTTCATTTCACCTACCACTTTTCTACTTTTCTTCTTGCCACATTTCCTTCATGGCAATGTTCTGGAATTACGTTCCCAACAACAGAAGACTCTTTGACTTTAATTCGAGCTTTACAGCTTAATAAACGATATTTACAACATCGCCAAGTTGACTCACCTTGATTATTATTTGCAACAAACCAATACCCATAATTCCTATATATAACAGTAGGCTTTCCCCGTTCTGAAGTTCCAAATCTTACAGTAGTCTCCACGTTTTTGCTTAAAGAATTTTTTTACTAAAAAACTTACTATAGCGATAACAGTCGATAACCTATTGAATATTAAACAATACACTAATATAATACAATAATAATAAAATACAATTAAAAACTTACAAACTAAGAGCGTAGCGTAGCGTAGCATGATGGCTTGCGAAGCATGGAGTGCCGGGGGCACTTTAATCTTCTTCATCTGGCGATTGAAGTTTTGGCATTGAGAATAGTTATTACGCTTGATGTGGACGGACCACAACGGTCTGGGTGGGTTATTACAAACTAAGATTCATATACTTCAGTTAATGAGGAGCTGTGACACACACTTTACAAGTAAGTTTTAATCGTCACGCCATCTGTCGATTACCAGTTATACTAACAGAAACGAAGACACATCTTCACTATTTAGGAAATTTTGGAAATTTTACTGATCGAGCGTAAATCTGTAATAAAATGTAACAAGAAGCAAAATAATATATTTTCGTGAAAATATTTGGGCCAGTAGTCCAAGGGCCAGCTGTCGATAGGGACAGATGTCGCCAAGGACAGTTGTCACCAGGGCCAGTGGTCACCAGGGCCAGTTGTCGCCAAGGCCAGTTGTCACCAGGGCCAGTGGTCACCAGGGCCAGTTGTCGCCAAGGCCAGTTGTCGCTAAGACCAGTTGTCCGAGGCCAGTCGTCGCAGGGCCAACTGGCTCAGGGCCAACTGTCGGAAAACCCTTTAAACATTTATTGGTGTAAAATAGAATCGAAAATTTCAAACTTTGGTTCATCCGTCCAAAATATCAGTTGTCTAAATGTCCATATAATTAGTGTTCTTTAGCAAAGTAGAATTTCTTTTGCTTCTTTCGCAGTTGATGCGCAGTTAATCGTCCAAAGGGGGAAGGGGGTTTTGCAGGGGATAGGGACGTTTCGCCCCCACCGTTGAGCCCCCGCCGTTTCTCCCCCACCGTTTAGCCCCCGCCGATTCGCCCCCGGCGCTGATTCGCCCCCAGCCGTTTAGCCCCCCCCGTTTCACCTCCGCCGTTTGGCCTCCGGTGATTCGCCCCCGTCCGTTTTGCCCCTAACCGTTTAGCCCCTGAGCGTTTCGCACCCGTTTCTCCCCGTATGGAGCCATCCATAAATTACGTCACACTTAGGGGGTAGGGGGGTTATCTTAGATTTGTGACAAAAATGTATCAGGAGGTCCGGGGGAGTTTCAAATGTTGTGATGTCAAATTTTTAAAAATATATTTTTTGGATCCATGGATCGGTTGTATGGTGCGGCCGAAGAAAAAATTAAATATTTATAAAATAAATTATTATTTAAGACCTGCAAAATTTAGTTAGGGGGGGGGGGCGAGCGAGGAGTCTAAAAACCTTAAAAATCGTGTAAAGTAATTTATAGACGACCCCTATGTAAACTGACCAATATTGATTGATTTAAAATAAACTTTAACTTATGATAGGTGTTTTCGAAAATTGATCTGGTAAAAATAAACTTCGAAGGTAAGTGTACAGGGTGGCTCAATTTCGATCCTTCTTATGGGGAAATCGGTAACTATAGGAGATATCGAAAAATGAATGGCGCATCCTCGATCTCTTTTTTTGAGAAAAGTTTAATGGTGTAAACTCGAATTCGATATCTTTTTTCGTTTTCGAGTTATGACCAAAAGTTCACTTTTTCGACTTTTCGTTAAATGTCGATATCTCGGTTGTTTGTAAAGTTATAGAAAAAATATTTACACTTTCTCCAGACACTTTTTTAAGGGCAATAAAATAGACTAAAGAGATTTGAAATATCTTACCTAGTCTTCGAGTTATAATATAAAGTTTTGTTTTTTTAAATAGAAACCATAGTTGGCTATGAAATATTTAAATAGAGTTTTTTATCTTCTTTTCAATTATATGTAACATGTGAGGTCTATTATTTCACTTTCAACTCCGTTATATTACAAAATGTTAAATAAAAACAAAAGAAGATCGGAAAATTAAAGGTTGACTTTTTCAAAACAAAACACTATACAAAATCATTATTGGCATCTAAAACAATTGTCTCCAGTTGTTTTTAAAGAGTGTTTTTAGTACCTAATACTTCGATACCTATTTTTATTTTTATTTAGTACCTATTACCTATTATTTCACAAGAGTGTCAAATGGCTTATGAAAACTATGAAATATTATAATATAAATGTATAATGGATTGTTTTGATAAATCCAATTTTTAATTTTCCGATCTTAGTTTGTTTTTATTTAACATTTTTTAATATAATGGGACGAAACTGAAATAATAGTCCCCACATATTATATATAATTGAAAAGAGGATAAAAAACTCTATTTAAATATTTTATAGCCAACTATGGTTTCTATTTAAAAAAAATAACTTTATATTATAACTCGCAAACTAAATTAGATATTTAAAATCTATTTAGCCCATTTTATTGCCATTAAAAAAGTGTCTGAAGTAAGTGTAAATATTTTTTCTATAACTTTACAAATAACCGAGATATCGACGTTTAACGAAAAGTCGAAAATGTCTACTTTTAGCCATAACTCGAAAACGAAAAAAGATATCGAATTCGAGTTTAAACCATTAAACTTTTCTCAAAAAAAGAGATCGAGGATGCGCCATCCATTTTTCGATATCTCCTATAGTTACCGATTTTCCCATAAGAAGCATCGAAATTGAGCCACCCTGTACAATCGGTCTCTGTCAAAACAAATACAGAGTGGGCTATAAAGAATTTACTATTTTAAATTATCTGACTTTCAATTTATTTAATACTAGATGGCCGGACAGACGCCCTGTCCAAATTTCAATAAATACACAATTGCCTCATTCTGGAGAACCGTCTATTGCTTAAGTGGAGTCCATAATGGACTCCATTATTTACGTAAGGACGATTCTTCTAATTTTTTAGCTCCCCCTCCCCTGTGTAGGTACGTAATGTTTTGACTCCTCCTCATTTTACGTATGAATTCATTAATAACGGTGGGGACTAAAAGGTGGGGGTGAAACGGCGGGGGCGAAACGGTGGGGGCTAAAAGGTCGGGGCGACACGGTCGGGGGCGAAAAGGTACGGGGGCGAAACATCCCGGGGCGAAACGGCGGGGGCGAAACGGTGGGTGCTAAACGGCGGGGGCGAAACGTTATATAACCGTTTTGCAGGTAACTGCGTTAAATAATGAATCTGTAATTACTTAAAATTGGGCTTAATTATACTATTAACCGATAGAGGGCATAAAAATGTTCTTTTACCAAATTAAAAGTGACAAAATTGAATTTAAATTAAATAAAACGGAATTAACAAAACTAAAAATTTCAAACGAAGGTTACAACATCCAATCAAACATAACATATAATTTTATCACTTAAACGTCAAATATTCTCTAGATTATGTTTTTGAAATCAACCAATGAGAACACATTACTCTTTATGCTCCACGTGTACTATTACGATTAAAAACATCAGTCTCGTCCTTGTTAATGACAACTGCTAGGTACAAAAATTTACCTGCAGCATGAATTAGGGCATGGGATTTAAAATGGATCCCTTCAAGTACCCTGTCCTTAACTAAGGGGCTGTTCACAAATTACGTAACGGCTTTGGGGGGGAGGGGGAATGACAATTTGTTACGATTTGTTACGGTGGGGGGCGGGGGTGTTTTTCAAAATGTTACGTAACCAAAAAATTTCTTTTTTATCAAAAAATTAGATATTTTTTCTAGATATGTACCTATTAAATTTTCATTAATTTAATAAATTATTTTTTTTTATTTTCAAGTTAAAGTTATAAATAAAAAATTTATTTTAAAAATTGTCTTAACTTTTGTTACGTTATTCTTTTGGGGGGGGGGTCTCGCAATTTGTTACGCATTGTTACAAGGAGGGCGGAGGGGGTTAAAAAACGTCAAAAACTGAGTTACGTAATTTGTGAACAGTCCCTAAGAGATCCTTAACTAAGGGATAAGTTAGTGAATACGACCCTTAGTTTAAGCAACAATAATTCAAAGGTTTTATTTTAGGAAATTTGTTTCTAACATATCCGCAAGTGGAATGGTAAGGTTCAATTCCCTGCAGGAATAGTTGCTTTTCTTCAGATCGCTCAGATTCGATTATCTTTGTAACAATGGATACTGGAAAAACAAAAAGCATTATTGCAGGAAAGTGACACTTGCGGGCACGTTACCATCTTAACTAGAAGACTTTTGGATTTTTGTTGCATAAATTGAAGTATTGCCCTCAAACTTTAAAACCCTATTTTCTCAGAAACGGTTACTCACAGCTATTTAAAAAAAAAACAGGTCTTTGCCTAATTTTAGTGATCTTTCACCCTTTCAAAGGTTGTTCCGATCTTAGAGTTCATCTTCGGCAGTCTTATAAGTGCTTCAGTACATCGTCTCATTAATACTTTTTACAGTATGATGTGGACAATTTCAAAACAAATTTGGTACAAGCGAAATCAGATTTGTAACAACCGATAACAGATTTAGTAGATACTAAATCAGATTTAGAACAAAAGAAATTAAATTTGGAACAAACAAAAACAGATTTAGGATTTCCGAAAACAAAGCTCAGCAGATGTTGAAATTCATAAAATTTGATGAATATAAGAATGATGCGAAAACATCAGTAGAGTAAAAACACTCATAATATATTTCTAATGTAAGGTTTTGGCCTAAAAAGAGTCTTTTTGGCTCCCCAAAGCTCCTATGAAATACATTAATATATAATAAATTTATTTTTAAATTTATTGTGAGAAAGCTAAGAACTACATTAAGGCTTTAGAAGCCGAAAAAAAAGCGTTTTTTCAGCAATTTTTTTAAAAGGAAGGAAATGGGAAAAAAACGAAATTTTCAGACGATAGTGGTTTATATTTAAGCTTTAAAAAACAATTTTTATTATTAAAAAATATTGGAATTTTTCAAAGTTGTAAGGATTTTTCTGGAGAGCCTGGAGTCTGCACTTGTAAATCGGTGCCGGTGATGGAGGTCGTGCGATTCATCTGAAGCTGTCGAATCATTTTTTTTTTAATTTTTATAAGTTTCTTTTCTATATGAACTAAACAAATACCGAAGAAAGTATAAAATCCCAAATTTTTTCGAAGTTTGAAAATAAAATTTTCTTCTTCAAAAGTGAATTTTTTTTCTTCATTTGAAATAGTACCAAAACTTAAATGTTATCTGTCAACAACTCGTAAATTTCGCCATTGTAAAACCGCCCAATTCTTTCCATCTTAATTTTTGGAGGTCTCCTGGTGTTAAATCTTTGCGTCATCACTATTTCTGCGATTCCTGCATTATCCTCTTTACATAGTGTAACGGTTCAGAATTGGTGGATCAATTAATGGGGCAAATGTGATGCGAGGATGCGTTTTCGCAACTCCCGAGTCCGTTGCTTTGTTATTGGTTTACCGTGATTTTGCTTTGTTTAAATAAAAAAAAAACAAGATTTCCATGTTTTGTTTATTGTTGGTGGATTTCTGGAAATATGAAATTATGTTGGAGGTCCTGTTTCTGATACCTTTATCAAAACACATTTTTCGTGTTAAAATTTTCAAGTTGACAAATTTTTAATTTTGGTCTTTTGAAAAGAGATTTTTGAATTAGCAAAGTGCTACAAAAGTGGGTTTATGTTTTTTGTATTAGCCCTTCCGATTTATTGGGATTTATTCGCTGCACTTAGCATTGAAGATTTTTATCGATTTGAAGATATTTAATCTTATCTCCTTTGGAGGATTTAGTATTCAGATTTCTTTTGTAAGTACAAATTTTTAATTTCGAAATACAAACTATGTTTGTAATTTTTATTTTAGTCATCTTTACAACTGTTTGAAAATATTAAAATTACTATAAGAAAATTGAACATCTGCGAGGTAATTTAGGGAACCTTCTAATAATTTTTTTTCTTCTCTATGCCAATAATTATTTTAGGGTCTTTGTTTTACGTCTTACCTTCCGTTAGTAAATTGCTGTCCAAGTTGAACCAAACATCATACCGTTATCATTTTGGTGACCGCCATTGCATTGGAAAAATCGCTTTGTTTGAATGTCGATTTTTAGAACATCAATTCATCTTTAACTTAAATATTGGTCCACAAGCGAGAACGTCTACCATATTAATCCAAGTTAATTCAATTTTACCACCTACCAGGATTCCGTATCAGCTGTTGAGATAAGTGTTCTGTGCCGTCTATGTTATTTGTTATTAATTATTATTATTGATTATTTTTGTTGCGCCGAAATTTTGCTTAGTCTATATTACCATAAGTCACGATATTGATTTTGCCACCTAATTGGAGTAAATTTTGTATAACTATTGTGAAAACAACATATAGCTATATTGGGTTGGTTACGCTTCTCGCAAGAAAAACTATTCGCGACTTTTGTTACTATTTGTTTGATTGGATCAAAACGAAATTTGGCGCTATTCTATTTATTCAATAAAATCACTTACATTCAATTCAAGTGTATATTCTTGTACCACTTTCATTTTTCCTTTTTTTGAGTTTTAGTACGCTACTGTTCGTGGTTCAGGTAGTAGCACGCTTTGGGAGGTTGATTTTTAACCACGTGGCGCCTAGGGCCAAACATTCAACCCTTCCAATTATTATTGTCATATTCATCTACCACCTTTATTTTTATTTTAGTAGCTAGCCAGGGCATTGCCAATTTTACCCTGAGATTGGGATTATCACCATCAATCCCTTTGCTCAATTTTGAGCGTGGCAATTAGCGCCCAACTTAATAGAAAGAGAGTACAAGAATTGCCTTGAATTGTGTTTGTTTTTCGACGAGCACGATCTTATTAACGGCTGTACGATTGCATTTTTTTTAAGTTCTTGCGCATCTATTTTTGATTTATTTGTTATATACTCACTTCTTTTCCCTGTTTATTTATTTCTTTTTTTTGGATTAAAATTTCGCCGGTTCTTTCCTTATATACAGGGGGAATACCCTTAGTTATTTTTTTTAGGTTTGGAATTTTTGATTTCCGAGAGACAGTTGAAAGATTTTTTTTTAAATCTTTCGGTGTTTTCTTTTAGTAAGGGGGGGGGGGGAGTTGTGTTATTTCAATTTTACATTTCGATTGCGTTCATTAAGAACGTTAATCGTTTGTTAAGCTGTGAGCTTTCGTATGAGCTTAGGTGGAGAGGCATTAGCTTGGGTGATACGGTCGCAGAAAAGCGGAAGTTGTTGAGAGAGGCACTTAGACAAAATTTACACATTATTAGTAGCGATACTTCTGTTGATATAGATGAAGAGTTACACTGTATATCGGCAAAGTTGTTAGAACTAGGTGGCCATATTGAGGATTTTGATAAGTCCAACCGAGACAACGAACAAGCTAGAATGAAAACACGACTTCTTCATTTTCAAAGGCGCTTGAGTATATTATCATTACCTCGAGAAGACGATAAGGCAAAATGCGACAATCTTTTGATTATTACCGCGGACTTGTTGAAGTCTTTAGGCGAAATATATTTTGTGTCAGGTATATCGGATTACGCCGACGTTTCGGCTTCGCTTTCGGATTCACTTATTGATGCCCCAACCCGAAGCACAGTCTTGTGGTCCATTGTTAGATTTGCCGGTACCCTCTACGTCTGTTGAGCTACCCATTACGCGGGTACATGAGTGTGCCGTTGTTTCGCAAAATTTCCCTCTCAATTTAGATTCGGGTGAGTCGCCGATTTTACCTGAAGTTAATTCAGCTCAGCAACAACAGCAAGAGTTTCACGATGTAGTAAACCGTAGCGTAGGAGGCATAATTAGGCGCATTTACGACAGTCATTGGGCTGCTAATGCTGATAGGAATTCTAACACTCGGCGTGTTTCTTTTAGCGCGGATAACACAAGATCCATTATAACCACTCATTATAGTGTTGATGAGAATTGCGATTCCTTACCGAGAAATGTCAATGATGATTTGTTTAACGTTATTCGGCGTTTTAGTACCAGTACCCATGTCGGTATAAAAGAATTTCAAATTCCACCGATTCATCGTTGGAATGTTTGTTTCGATGGTAAAGATAGTCCTACGTCATTTATCGAACGTATCGAAGAGTTGCGCGAAGCTAGGGGTGTTACAAAATCTCAATTATTTCATTCGACGGTTGAATTATTTAAAGGTGACGGTCTTGCTTGGTATCGCACAAGGAAGAATTCTTTTGTGATTGGGATGACTTGTTACAGCAACTAAAGGAGTCTTTTTACCACCGGGTTATGAGTCCAGACTGATGTCTGAAATCCAGAAAAGAACCCAAGGTGCGGATGAGAAATTGGTTCTTTACGTTTCGGCCATGGAGAATTTATTTTGTAGACTTTCGAACAAACCTTGCGAAATTGATAGGGTTAACACAATTAGAGGCAATTTATTACCTAATATCCAACGAGGTTAAGCGGCACAAAAAATCCTTTCAATTAATCAGTTGTTAGAGTACGGTCGTGCGGTGGAAGAGACTGAATTCCAGTCAAGACAATATTGTCCTCCACCGACTAATACAAAATTTTTGTTAGAACCTGATCGCAGGTCAACATCTTTCCGTAACGAAGCAATAAATGCTATCGCCGATCTCCCTATTCAGTCTTTATCACTATCGAAAGATTCTTGCTGGAATTGTGGACAGTCAGGTCACATGAGGTTTTTTTGCCGACAGGTTAAGAAGGTGTTATGTTTTCGTAGCGGACGAGTTGGTTTTACGGTTGCTACATGTCCTAATTGTTCGGGAAACGAAAGAGCGGGCTACTAGATAGCCGGTCTGTGGTCCAATCTCGTTGTGTGCCGGCCAATATTTATCATGACACTAAATTAAAAAATAAAGTCCTTCTCGATTATATTCTTTCGCATGCTGAAGGTGATCAGAGGCCTTATTTAAGAGTGTCCATTATGGATTGCTCTATTTTAGCACTCTTAGATTCCGGGGCTACACGCACTGTTGTTGAACAGTCAGGGTTTGGGAGGCTTTCTAAGTTGGGATTAACCTTGAATAAGGGGAAATCTGTTAGTTGTACTGTTGCAAATAGGCAAACATGTGAAAGCATTGGTTATCTTTGCGCTCCTATTCGTCTAATGGATAAGATTATTGTTTTAGATATTCTAGTAGTTCCAGAACTACCCCGTGAGTTAATACTCGGGACTGATGTTAGGTTGGCTATGGATCTGGTACCCGATCTTAAGCGAGACGTTTGGCATTTTGGTGCAAATGCTTCAGTTATGTCGTTTAACACGTCGAATAGTTTTATTAAAAGTGATAGTGACTTATCTATCGCAGAACGCCTTGCTTTAGACCAACTTCTTGATAGAAATTTTAAACTTTTAGATGCTGGTGTAGGTGTCACTAATGTGACGGAGCATGAAATAATTACCGATTCTCCACCCGTTAAACAACGCAGTTATCCGGTATCTCCGATTAAACAGCGCATAATTAATGAGGAAATTTCGAAAATGTTGGCAGACAAAATTATTGAACCTTCCAAATCTTCTTGGGCAAGTCCTATTCTTTTGGTTCCTAAGAAAGACGGAACATATAGGTTTTGTGTCGACTTTCGTAAACTAAATTCAGTAAGTAAAAAAGATTCATTTCGCTACCGTTGATTAATTCGATTCTAGACCAGTTAAGAGACTCCAAATTTATAAGTTCAATTGACATCAAATCAGCATATTGGCAGGTTTCTATGAAGGAATCTTCTCGCGAATATACCGCTTTTACAGTCCCTGGGGGATTATATCATTTCCTTCGTATGCCTTTTGGTCTGACTAACGCTCCTGCAACTTGGCAACGCCTTATAGAAAAAGTGTTAGGTGCAGATTTGATTCCCTTTGTTTTGGTTTACCTGGACGATATTATTATCGTTACTAAAGATTTCAAGTCTCATCTTGAGATATTGGAGAAGGGTTTCAAGCTCTTACATGCTGCTGGACTCACGATTAGTCGTGATAAATGCCAATTTTGTCGACCTCAACTTAAATATTTGGGGTAAGTTGATCACTGATCATTATTCGTTGTTGTGGTTGAAACGGATGCGCGATCCCGTGGGCAGGCTTGCTAGATGATCTGTTCGTTTGCAGGCCTTTGATTTTGATTTGGTACACAGGAAAGGTAAAGATCATGTGGTGCCAGATTTCTTGTTTCGTTCTGTTCCACTAGATAATATTCAAATAGAGCAAAATGATAATTTTGGAAGTACCAAAGATCCTTGGTAATTAAAATTACTTCAGTTAGTTGAACATCATCCTAATAAATTTTCTCAGTGGATAATCAAAGAGCAGAATTTGTATAAACACGTTAAAAGTCGAATACCCGAGTTATCCACTGATACAGATAATTGTAAGTTAGTAGTAATTTTACCTTGAGATTGGGATTATCACCATCAATTCCTTTGCTCAATTTTGAGCGTGGCAATAGTCTCTTCAAAATTTTCTCTTACTTTCCCTTCAGCAATGTCTGATTTATTCTCGATGTTGCGGCTGTAGTCTCTGCTGCGTAAGCCAGAACTAGTCTTGATTCGTTTGTAAGCAATATAATGTTTCGTAGACAACCTGAGAGTATGGCTGATTTGAATGATTGTGTAGGTATGTACCTCTGAGGTGATAATTCGGTCGTTGGTTATATTGATATAACTCCACATTGATTGTACAGTATCTTTATTTACATAATCAATACATATTCATTTCATAGTACTATAGCACTACTTTTTCTGACTGCCTACCAATAACTACTTATCACAAGAAACACTATTACTATTATTATTTGTAAATTACATACTAACCTACATATTCATACCAGATACAAAGTCAACAATAGCCTATACTACTTACTTAATATTACAATTAAGAATTATTGCTTACTTAATGGCAATAATGGCCAAAGTCAGCATCTGTAATACATCAGTAATTACTTAAATAGTTATTTATTTAATATTTAAATAAAAACAAGATTTTAATTTTTGATTTTTTACTTATGAATTAGTATTAGTACAACTGTATACGAAGTGAGTGTACCCAATAAGCCAAACAATAAAGAAAACTCTATATTAAAGAATCCTGCAGCTGAAAATCGTGGAAATTGATTATTTGCTTGGTGTGCTAATAGTATTAGCTCTTCACGTAAAACACGATTTTGATTGTTCATGTTTGCATTTGGTATGCTAAGTAAGGAATTGTAGCATATGGTAGCTGTACGTTTAGCTTCTTTGGTAGTCATTTCACATGCTACAACAATTGCGATTACCATTATCTAAAAAAAACGTAATTTAGAATATTTAAAATGCAACAAAAAATTTATTTAAAACAAACTTGTTAACACTTTACTCTATAGGGCAAGTGAAAGATGCGGATTTCTTATTTTTGAATGTAAATTAGAACTTAAATAAAAAACAATTTCAAATTTATTCTGTTTTCAAGTCAATTTTGGTCGATGCAGGAGCAGATATGCACGATATGCAAGATAATTTAAAAGATCTATCGAAAATAAGAAAATAATTGAGACAAATATAATGGGCTTTTCGGTTACTATGGGTTCAACAAGTTTAAAATCACAACTTAGGTTCAACTTCAGAACAACATCTGGAGTTCAGTTTGAAAATTATTCAAACTGTGTAAAGTGTAATTTATATTAATAAATTGTTGTACATAATAATATGTACTTGCGGATAGTCGCAAGTATCTGTTATCAAACCATGTCTTCGCAAATAAGTGCAAATTTTACGATGCCTTTTAACTTTAAAAATCTAAAATATTCAGAAACCATTTAGATATAATTTTGCATAATATAAAAATTTCCAATTTTTTCAATACCTAATTAATTAACGGGTCCAATTACATTTTGTTCTTCCAAATCCAAATTTGATCAAAATCACTCCAATTATGTCCAAAACTTCGGACAATCTTCAAATTAATAAATCAATAATAAATTACTTAATCAAATTATAGCGTTATTTCACACAATCAAAATAAAAATCTCAAACTTTAGATGGAAAACTAACTTTCTCAGGACCTTCTCGTAGAAAACGTCCGTTCACTTCGGTGGACTCTTGTGGAAGCAGCAAGTATCACATCTATCCGAACCAACATAAGTTGCTGATACCAACAAGGCGAACAAAATTAAAAAATTCAAACAGAATTGACAATAATTTACAATAAACAAAATTTTAAATGCAAAAACAATCAAATTTCATTATTAACAATTTTTCAAATATATAGATTTCCTCTGGTTCAAAAAGGTTTGCAGCAGGAAGAAAACTTGAAAAGTAAAATGAACTCAATAATTCTTCGGATATTTTTCTATATAACTTTGTAAATATCCAATATAGGGAAAAAATCAAACCTTACGAATTTGTTAGATTTAGGATAATTTGAAGATATATTGGTTTTAATCCCAAAACCCAGTCCTAATTGATGTGATTTTGGCATAAGACATTTGCAAAATTAATTTCAGCGGGAAATGTTATTATTTTTTGCGTCGATGCTGGGGTTAAAGACATTCAATATGGCGCTGATTTTTTGACATATACTTGAACCTCTTAACTATCATATACTTAGAATTATATTAGTGTTAACATTTTTCTATTTACTCATATCAATAAGTTATCAAATTTGACTTACCAATTCAGCGGCACTCCACATAAACGCTACTGTATATAAAACTGTATAAAAAAAACTTGCAAAGTGAAACACAGTACCCCTTTTCGACAAAAAACGCTTGATAAAAATTTCCAACATGTATAGGAAGTTTACCAATAATTGCAAAAAGACAAATATTAATTGCCATCCAAATAGTATGTTAAACTTTTCGACAGTTTTGGACATGACGCTGATAAGTTTTCGAAATTTATTAACAGTCTGAGTTGTTTTGTCTTTATGATGCTCTTCTATACTTTCTACCAATTTTTTATTAAAACGATTGAAGAGAGACTCAAATCCATGTGTGAAATAATAAACTAATAAAAAAATAGTTATGCTTAAGTAACGAACGAATTCAAAATAAAGCATCAATATATAGGAACGTATTGCAACAGATTGGTCTTGCAATGTGATGAAAACACTACTAACCACAAGAATGGTTATACTTAAACTGAATGACATCAATTTCTTGTTTATATCCCAAAACTTAATTCTTTTTTCTGGAATCAAATGTTCTTCAAGTTTTGAAAACTCTTCAAAGAATGTTCGATATAATTCAATATTCCATAACGATATTTTGAAAATCGAATTAAAATAATACAATTCCAAGACTAAAAGATAGAGCATGTCGAATATAGTTGATGTTTTATTAACAATTGGTTGAGAAACGTCATCGCCAAGAATATACACTGAATACATTAACAACATAATATTAAGAACAATAACGTAAAGTTTATGCAAAAAACGCAAAATAGGATATTTACAATAAATTGGTGGTACAGTAGCCATACAAATTGCTAACTTCTGTAAAAAAACTATTTTGATTCATTCCGGCTCTTTTAATTTTTCGAATTACTGAAATAAAATATTGTAAATCTGTATAATACAGAACAAATGGGAAATCGATTGTTTTAGGTATGAGTGTTTTTGTTCCGTTTGTCAAATAATACTATTAATAAAAGTGGTATTCCGCAAATTACATGTAATTTTCGATATAATGAAATAGTTTTGTTAAAGATAAATTGACAGGATGATGTTTTCAAATTAATAAATATTTAAAATGAAATGCTGACGAAATCTTGATATTGATGGTTTTGATCAAAATTTATCTATTTAGTTGTATATAGGTTGCGTAGGTACTAGACTAATGCCCATATTCACAAACGTCCGTAAAAATTTTAACGAACCGTTTATTTAAGCAAACCAATGGAATTTATTTGCTTGTACTACGAAATCATTTTCATTGATTTTTTTGTAGAAACGTTGCTTTTGTAGTTCTAAATAAGATCTGATAGTTCAATTTCATTTTTCAATTTTATCAATTTCGATATGTTATTCATTTTCAAACTCGGATTCGATCTTCATGATTTCTTCTTTGTCCTCATACTCTATATCTTCTTCTGGTGCCTCCTGTATGTTCATAGATTTATCCAAGGAACTTGATGAATACAAATCGAAATCGAAATCAGTGGCGTCGCAATCATTTTCAATTTCCTTATCGGGCGATGAATTTAAGCAAGACTGTCCGTGACAAGAACCACAAATCGCTGTACAGAATCGAAAATGATTGCGACGCCACTGATTTCGATTCATCGTGTTCTTTGGCTGAATAAGCAATCTATGAACATACAGGAGGCACCAGAAGAATAAATTGAATATGAGGACAAAGAAGAAATCACGGAGATCGAATCCAAGTCTGAAAATAAATAAGATATCAAAATTGAAAAGTGCTGTTTTCAGAAATATTATAAGAATTATCGAACTAAGTTTTTTAATTAGACAATCGTGAATTAGGCCTATTGGTAAAACTTTAGATAAAATTTTAGATAAAGCAATGGTCCATTCAAAAAAAGTAATTACGGGCTGACGATTGTTTTTGAAAATTTTGTTTTGTTTTATCGTGCGGTAACGAGTTATCAAAGTTATTATAATGCAGTGCCTCTATTTGAAATTTATGAAGTTCGATGCTTTTAGAGTTACCTATACCTTCAAATAAAATAATATTACGGTAGTTTGAGTTTCGATAATTTTACAAGTCATCCACAAGTACCATCACAACCAATTATTAAATGATCAAGGATTAACACCAAATTACTTTCTCGAAATCAGCTAAGATAATCGCAAAAAGACTATAAGATAATAAAATGTACCAGTAAATTATATTGTGAAAATTATGTGTATTATTGCATTTCAAATTTGTATTATTGTGTCAATTGGTTCAAGTAACATTTCTTTTTTGCCGTTCACGTTATTAAACTTATTATTTTGTAAGTGGAAGTTTTTATTGCGTGCATGATCTCTTCCATCCTGAGAAAAAGATACTCTACTTTTTTACTATTTGTTGTCTCCGAATGACTAAGCCGAGGGGGCACTTCCAAACACCAGGTAAGCGCTATCATGTTTGCTGTTGATGACTGCCATTTTGACCTTTTTTGCAATTCCGTTAAGTATTCCTTGGTCCACCTGTGCCAGAATTGCTGTTGAAGTTGTTGAATGCGTTGAAATTTTGAGAGACGATATTCGGGAAGTTCCAAGACATCGGGATCGGGCACTGCTGTTATCGGTCTTCCAATCAAAAAGAGTAAGAGGTCGAGAGTTAAGGATGCCTTCTATTTGAACTAGCAACGTATAAAGCTCCTCATAATTTAAAAGTGAATTATTAACAATTTTTTTAAGTAATAGTTTGCGCGATTTTATTCCTGCCTCCCAGAGTCCACCAAAATGTGGGCTGTACGGTGAAATAAATTTACAAGAAGTACCGTCGTTAGCAACGCGTTCACAAATCTCGGTTTCGTTTTTAATCAAAAATTGAGCAAGTTTCTTTAATTCGTAATTGGCGTAAATGAAATTTCTTCCATTGTTAAAGAAAATTTCAAAAGGTTTTCCTCGGCGAGCTGCCAAGCGATGTAAGCAGAAATAAAAGATAGTGTAGTCAAGTTACCTACCAATTCCAAATGCAAAGCTTTAGTGGTTAAACATACAAATAGACAAATGTAGGACTTGTAGGTTTTGCAACCACGTCCTTGAGCAGTTTTAATCAAAATTGGACCAGCGTAATCTACGCCAACTCTCGAGAATGGGGTTGCCGAAGACACGCGTTCTGAAGGTAAATTACCCATATAGGGATTAATTTGTTTTGGTGAAGCATTTTGAACTTGAAACACCAACTTTGCTAGCACAAGTGCTCCACATAATTCCAATCGTGCAATTGTTACAGGTTCTAAGGGAGCAACTCGATTTCGTGAACATAATAAATTTACATGATGCGTATTACTTTCGTCTGTAGAGCGGAGATACACGCAAGCGTTCAAGTTGTAATCGTTAGTGGTACTAAAATTGCAATATATTGTTTTCTTTGATTTAAGTGTCATAGATCCCGTTACTATCCACCCAAATAGAGTGCTCTGGAGGATTGGCAGTTTAGGCCCAAGATTAATTTGATCTGTGCTTATAATTCTCCAAAACCACTCGGCTCCTATTATAAGATCGACTGGTTCTGGTTTGTGATAACTGGGATCCGCCAGTTTGACGTGATTTGGTATCCCAATTTAAGATGGGTTTATTACAAAATGCGGTAAATTGCCGGTTATGCTGTCAATTACCAAACACGACGTGGCAATTGTAAAGGAACAGTATCGTGATGTTATCTTAATGTTACATTTTTCTATCGTATTTGATGATGATTGGCCTATGCCATTGACTAACACGTCGGCTTTCTGCAAAGTCAAGGATAATGATGTGCACATGCGTTTAGTCATAAATGAGGATTGGCTTCCTGCATCCAATATTCCTCTTACTATGTGAGGTGTGCCTTTAGCGTCCGAAATTAAAACCGTGATTGTAGATAAAAGTACTGGTGTGAGATGTAAATGCTGATGTGGTAGATTGTTTTTCAACTGTTTCTTCCGAAGTTGGTTGACCTGCTGTATTAGTTGGTTGACCTGCTGTAAAGTGTGGTGTTTTCTATTACATGTTTTGCAAAAGTTAGATCTGCATTCACAAATAAAGTGGCCTTTCCTGAAACAGTTGAGGCACAATTTTAATTCTTTTATTTTGTTTGTACGATCTGGAACACTTAGGTTTATGAATGTTGTACATTGGTTTATGTAATGAGAATTATTACAAATCGGACAATTTAATGTTTTACTGTGCTGTGCTATCAGTGAACGAGAATGCTTTTGTAAATATTCAATTTTCTTTGAACTTTTAAATTCCATAGATGAATTCTTATTTTCTAAATTTTCGAGTAAGTCAGCTTTATTTGTTAAAAAGAGTTTCATATCGGCGAGAGTAGATAATTCATTTCTTTCTTTATTTTGTTCCCATTCTCGAGAAGTAACGGGATCCAATTTTGAAGAAATTAAATACACAATTAATAGATCCCACAAACTTTCGTTTGAGGTTAACGAAGTGATCGATTGAACATGTAATGCTACAGAATCGTTAATAGCTTTTATCTTCTCAGAAGATTCTTTACTAATCGGTGCTAAATTGAATAAAGATTTGAGGTGATTTTAAATTAAAACGCGTTTGCTATTGTATCTTGAACATAAAGCTTCCCAAGCTGTTGGATAATTTTGACTGCAAAAATTGATAGAATTGACTACTTCTACGGCTTTACCACGTAGAGCACCGCGAAGATAATAAAATTTGTTTATATTGCTGACGGAATTGTTATTGTGAATAAGTGACGAAAATAAATCTCTAAATTCGAGCCATGAGTCGGATGATCCGTCGAATGTAGGAATCGGAATTGCAGGTAACTTTACAGATTGATGATTACCACGTTGATTACTTCCTGAGGAAGTTACCGAACCATGGTTACTTGGAGGAAAAGTCTCTTGTTTTGAATTGTTAACAATTATTAATTATGCATTTGAAATAGCTTTGTAGTAATTGTTTTCAAATTCAGCGCGTTGCTTCACTTGAGCATTCATTTCGGTATCATCCGTTGTTAATATTTCAATTTCAATTTGAATTTCGTTGAATTTTTCCAACAATGTTTGAGCAGTATCAAATCGACATTTTAATGGAATTAATTTGAGATTTGTGAGATCATTTTCTTCAAGTGTTGAATTTATAAAATTTTCAAAACTTGTGAGTTGACCTTTGACTGAGGCGCGTTTTCTAATGAGAGTATCAATTGAAATAGATGCGTAATATTAAAATTGTTATATAAAATCGGGCGAATTTGATTATTATCAAATAAAATGTTGAGCGAGCGCTTGAACTGATTGTTTTGTTTTATTTAAGCTAGTTATGTGATATGAAAATATGCGATAAGGATAGTAATAGTAGATAGATCGTCGATAGAAAAGGGATACTTAAGGGAAAATAATAATAGATAACTTTCCATTATTTACTTTTTAAATTTTGTACTCGTATTTAAGATTATATATTTAAATAAAAAGTTATAAACTATCATAAGGTTAGTTATCTTTTTAATCAGTACAAAACACCCAAAATAATCTTTAAAAAAATTAGTTAGTTCAACTCCAAAATTCGATCTAGCAAGTGCACTAAAAATGGCATATGAATATCGACCAATAGGGAATGATACGGAAGAGGATCGGATGCTAAACAACTTGATGGTATCTTCTGTAGCTCCTAGTTTGGTTGAAATAGGTCCACATAAATTCATTTTGACAAACGGTTATAATGAACAAGTCGCGGATGGCATTAAAAATTTTCCCGTCAGAGATGAAGATATCTTCCTTGCTGGATATGCAAAAACTGGTAAATTGACAATCTCATATGAGTATGTTATTATTACAATAATAATGGCAATTTTTTATAACTTACAGGTTCTACGTGGTTGAACATACTTGTTTTCCTGGTTTCTCACGATCTCAACTACGATAAAGTAAAGGAAGAAGGACCGATAACCAGAATACCTTGCATAGAGTAGGTTTTACAATAATTAAAGTATAATGTTAGATACAGGAACTTGTTTTTACAGAGGAGCTGGGATTATAAATTTAGAGTTACTTAAAAAGATTCATAACTATAATATTGACATTGAATTAATGATGAAAATGATAGATGGAAAACCAAATCCAAGAAACTTTAAAACTCATTTGATCTACCCTTTATTGCCGGAAGCAATAAGAAATGGAAGCAAAACCCCAAAAGTGAGTCCTCCTCGATCTTGTAACTGTTTTACATTAATTATTGCTTTAGATTATTGTGGCTTTACGAAATCCGTACGATGTGTGCATTTCATTTTACCACCATAGTAAAGTTATGTATAACTATACCGGAACATTCGAGCAGTTTTGCCAGTTGTTTTTGACCGGAAGAGGTGGGATATAACATTTTTTGCGATATCATATTCAACCATTACTTTCAGTTTACTTTGGAAATTTTTGGACACACTTGTCAAATATTCCGATATGAAAAAAGATCTTCCGGATACCATTAGAACTGTGGCAAAATTCCTGGGAAAAAGCTTTTCCGAAGATGAAATCGCAAAAGCGGCCGATTTTTTGAGTTTTGAAAACATGAAGAAAAATCCAGACCTAAATCGCGAAGATATGACTGAAAATTTTTATATGAAGTTTAATCTTGCCAGCAAAAGAAGTCCGTTCATTCGATCTGGGAAAGAGGGTGGATATAAAACTGTAATGTCGCCTGAAATGATAAAGAAATTTGATGCCTGGGTAGCAGAAAATATTGCTGGAACTGGAATTACTTTCTAATATTAAATTTATTCAGTTTTATTTCAATGTAATAATTATAAAAAATTGAAACCCAAGTTTATTGTTGTTGTTCCAGCTTTTTTCTCATTAAATACTTTTGACCGATTTTTTGGTTTTATTTATTTTATTAAAATACTTATCTGCTCTTGCCAAAATATTCCTGAATAAGAAAGCTGATGTATTAACTGAATAAAAATATTTGAGTGTTGGGTCTTTTGCAGTCCGACTGTCCGACGTTTTGAGCAGGTGTGTTGGCCCATTTTCAAATATTTGTCAATCTTATTGTAACAATATTTTTAATTTGAGCACTCGTTAGCCCTTATTTTTAATATTTTTATTAATTAACTGAAATTATCGATTTTACTGTAAATTAGAATTTATAATTATATATTTGTATGAGCTGGTCAATTTAATAATAATTGTATCTGTCTAACGTTTTTCTAGTTCTTTTTTTCTACTTTTACTAATTTAGGGGTGTGTTTAAGATCGTTATCTTGCTGCAGGATTAAATTTTTACCAATAAATTTAAATACAAAAAGGAATTACTTGCTTCTTAATAATTTCCAAATATTGGATTTCACTTAACTTTCTGGCAATTGGCACAAGAACTCCGGATCTTGCCTTAAAAACATCTCCAAATCATTACAGAACCTCTTCTGTGTTTGATGGTATAGGCTTTAAACATTTATAGACGTAAAATGGAATCGAAAATTTCAAACTTTGGTTCATCCGTCCATAATATCAGTTGTCTAAATGTCCATAATTTGTGTTCTTTAGCAAATTTGAATTTCTTTTGCTTGTTTCATTAATGAAAATAAAATAAAATAAATAAAAGATAAACATATTTTAATATCGGACGCTTTTCAAATCCCGACTACCGAACTGATGTTTGTTCACCTTTCTTAAAGGTCTTTTTGATTTTCTTCTAATTTTGGCTTTTTAATGCTAGATTCCATTATAAATAATCTTTCGTTTTCTTTCGTAATTCTATTCTTTCGTAATTTTTTTGTTCGTATAACTAAAATTATATACCATACTTATGATATGCAAACGCTTACTACTTTATCTATGGCAGAGACTTATAATTAAGAGACAGTGAAGTGATAACTTCTGTTTTGGACAACCGAACCAAGTTACATTTTTCGATTTACTCCTATCAATAAGTTACCAAAGACTTACCAAATGGGCGACACTCCACATAAACGCTACTGCGTATAAAATTGTATTAAAAAAACTTCCAAAGTAAAACACGGCATTCTCTTTCGACATTAAACACTTGATAAAAAAATCTAACATATAGAGAAAGTTTACCAATAATTGCAAGAAGACAAATAGTAATTGCCATCCAAACAGTATGTTAAACTTTTCAACGGTTGTGTACATAACGCTGACAAGTTTTCGAAATTTATCAACAGTCTGAGTTGTTGAGGCTTCATGATTTTCTTCTATACTTTTTACCAATTTTTTATTAAAATGATCAAAGAGAGATTCAAATCCATGTATGAAATAATATACGATCAAAAACATAGTTACGTTTAAGTAACGAATGAATTCAAAATATATCATCATCGTATAGGAAAATAGTTCAACAGATTCGTTTTGTGGTGTGATGAAAACCAAAAGAATGGTTATACTTAAAATCAATGATATCCATTTTTTGTTTATATCCCAAAACTTAATTCTTTTTTCTGGAATTAAATGTTCTTCAAGTTTTGAAAACTCTTCAAAGAATGTTCGATATAAGTCAATATTCCATCAAGATACTTTGAATATCGCGTTAAAATAATACAATTGCATGACGAAAAGATAAAGCATGTCGATGACAGTTAATGTTATATCAACAATTGGGTGAGACGCGTCATCGGTAAGACTATACACTGAATACAATAACAACATAATATTAAGAACAAAAACGTAAAGTTTATGCATAAAACGCAAAATAGAATATTTACAATAAATTGGTGGTACAATAGCCATACAAATAGCTAACTTCTGTAAAAAACTATTTTGATTCATTCCGGCTCTTTTAATTTTTCGAATTACTGAACTAAAATTATCATCGCAATAATATAAATCTATACAACACAGAACTAATGAGAAATCAATTTTGATGGGTTGGAGTGTTTTTGTTCTGCTTGTTAAATACTACTAATAACAGTGGTATTCCACAAGTTATATCCAATTTTCAATAGAATCAAATGGTTTTGTTAAAGATAAATAGACAGAATGTTGATATTGATGGTTTTTATTGAAATTTACTTGTTTACTCGAATATAGGTAACGTACAGGGCCGGATAAATCATGAGTGCAATGAAGCCGCCTCACCCAGCGCCTAAATTTAGAAGGCCCCAAAATTTAATTTTGAATAAAAAGAATATCTGAACGGGGGCTCCAATAAGTAGGGGGGGGGGGCATTAATTACATGAGGCAATTTTTCGACCTCCTCTCCCTCTGGTGAGATGTCGTAAGATTTGGTTTGACCCTCTCTCCCCCCTTCTAATTTCACGTGAAATTGTTTATTGTACTTAATTTATAGACAAGTGCAGATAATATTCTTTTATGAAACCTTTAATAACAGAATGACAGTGATGGAAATAGGAATAAAATGTTGTTACAATTACAGGAAAAATAAATTCAAACCGATCCGCGAAAGGAGGGATGAAATATATCCCTACTTTTTCTAACGTCTGACCCTGAGCCTTATGGATTGTCATGGAAAAGGCAAGTTTAATTGGAAACTGTCGCCGTCTTAAAACAAATGGCAAGTCTGTACTTGTTGGGGCTAAATCTATACGCGGAATAAAAACAGTGTTCTTTTCAGCAATTCCTATCGAGACTTCAGCGACGATTAAATTGGGTTTTAACGATTTAACAGTTAATCGCGTCCCATTACAAAGACCACGCTTAGTATTCAAATTCTTGAGCAACATAATCACACTTCCAACCTTCAAGTGCATTCTGTGTACTGGCATCCCCGAAGGAGTTTGTTGATTTAAGAACTCCATCGGATAGTTTTCCCTATCATTATCGTCACCGTCGTCAATAGAATCGCTACTTAGATAAGTGAACATCGTGCCGTCTAAAATTTCCAAAACTTGCTCATTTATAGCGTCAACGCTAGTGTTTGTTGGGCAAAGTATTGCCATTTTGGAATATTGTTTCACGTCAACAGCATTAAGGCTTTCTCCAAAAATTTCTTGGATAAGGGAAGTTTCACATATAGAATTCTGTGGAATCTCAATTATTTCTTCAGGCAGACCTTTGTCATTTGTAATTTCCCCGTTTCCCAACTTTATCAGCCAATCACTGAATGGCGAATCAACGGACCGGACATTTTGGCTTAATTTAAATATTTTAAATTTATCCCACAGATCATTAAATTTAATACATGAATGAACAATTCCTGACCTCTTTTCATGAGGTACAACAGGAAGAGTTTGTCTGAAATCACCACCAAGAATTAATACTTTACCGCCAAAAGCTTTGATGTTTTTCATGATCTCTTGAAGGAGTTTGTCGATACAATTTAGTGCGTTATTGGGGGCCATTGTAGCTTCGTCCAAAATTAAAATTGTAGCTTTCCTAATAAGCTCGGGATCGAAACTGGTCATCGTCATTTTTGAAGTGGAATTTTCAAATACAGGAACGGTATGTCCTTCTACCATCAAGGAGATTTGCAGCAATACCTGTTGAGGCTGTGGCCAGTACAATATTTCCTTCTGCTCGTATGGTACTGAGGAGTAATCTGTTCATAAATGTTTTACCACTGCCACTTGGGCCATCAAGAAAAAAGCACCTGCTTTCTCTTTCCTCATCTTTAACGGCAGAAACTATTTCATCGTATGCTACCTTCTGTTGTGGATTCAATAATGACTTCATTCTTTCACTTTTTTCTCTTTCTTGCTGAGTGTTATAAGGAGTTGCAGAAGCAATACAAGTATTGGCCGGAGGAGTGGGGAGTCCAAAATCCGCACATTTTTCACCATGAACGATAAACACATTTTGAATATCTTTTAGGGCTAAATTCTTGCAATCAGTACAGTCTTCTAAATGACTGTTATGCTGCCTTATAAAATCCTCAAAAAAATTTTCCTTATACTTGGCAGAAAGTTCGGGTACATTTGGTTGTACAGCAAGGACACAAAGATAACCGAACAGTTCTCTTAATTGTCGGGACATGTTTTCGGCCTCTGCCTCAGATAGGGTATCGACCCAAATTTGCTCGCTGTTAAAGAGTCCTCGTTTTTGAGCTGCTTTCATAAAATCAGAATATAAAACACCGTCAACGGTTTTCAAATCTTCGAACGAAGTAGCTCCAGGGATATATAGCAAGAGGACTCGCAAACAAAACCGTTCAGTGTCTGCGTTCAAACTTACGGTGTACATATGCCCAATCGTTTTTTCCTTACCCCTTTGTCGAAGCTTCCACTTACGTTTTTTCTTGTCAAATACATAATGTTGTGGAATGTCGATATACAAATGCTTTCGAGCATTTCCATCTTCCTGATTTAATTTAAACCATGCAGTCAGGTTAGTATCCCGTGTGGTTTCCCTTTCTGCGACGGCCTCCATATTGTCTTCGCTAAAATATACGTTTTGTTCATTAGGAAGATGAACTTGAAGTCGCACAATAGGATGAGATTGTTCGTGCATTTTAAACGCAAAGAGTCTCCATGCTGCCTCGGGAGCACTAACGTACCTGGAATCCATAAAAGTGTGAAGTTCATCATGATTTAAAGTGTTGTGTTCTTCAATTGCAACATTAGCACGATCATGTTCTTTGTACACGTATTTGAAAAGATATTTCACACTTTCGACGGAGGCACAACTTTCAACATTAATATGGCAATTAAATTTCATACTTACTTAAATATGGATTATATGGAACAATCCAGGAATTATTAATTCTCTTTCCATTGGCAATCAATTCGCTGCCATTGTTTCGGCGGCGATACTTAGAATACCCGCCTGAATTTGCCAATGTTTATTCTTGGAAATCTTTAGAATTTTCCTTCGAACATTTTCTGTCAACCATACAGGGGGAATTTAAGTTTTCCGCTCCACACGGTCCACGAACCATATGTTTCGTCACAATTGCATGCAACCTTGGGAAAGTTGTAACATTGGGAATTTCTGCAGAAATAACTTTATCGATGGCATTAGAATCCCTGGGGCTTATCTTCTTCTTTGACAATTAACAAAATATGGGCATGGGGCAAACCACATTTTTGAAATTCAATTACATGTACAAGTGTTGTTGGCGTTCCAAGTACATGTTTTTTTGTTATGTCTCTTATCAGTTCATCCAATTTCAACTTGAATACTCGAGCCACTAAGTCTGGTCGAAATTCTGCAGATTGGCCAGTTTCCAAGTTATTTAATATTTCCTGCCATTTTGGGTTGCACGTCATAGTAATAAAATAATCTGGCTTTCCGTATTTTCGTACAATAGCCATTGTATCCTGATAGTTTTGTGCCATCTTTCTCGGACTACCTTGGAAAGATGACGGTGAAATGACAGCTCTTCCCGGAAGCAAACCTTGTGCTGCCGCTACACCATTCAGCTGATCCATCAGTCCGGTATATTTTCCAGTCCTTAATTTCTGCTGATTTTGCCTTATATAATTAAGGCGATTTGCTTCCGTTTTAACGTAAGCATCAACAAAATATTGCTGAGTCAGCTTACCTGGCAGAGAGAAAAGGATTGAAGTTGTTACGAATTGACAACCTATAACCGTAATACTGTAATTGAAAAAACCGTGTTCTTGGGCTAGTAGAAATGATTCTCAAGGCAGATGGTCTCCTTTCAAAAGTAATTTGAATTCCTCAGCTTTGATCTCCAAAGGGATAAAATTAAGGATACACCAATGATTCTAGGTTTGGATCTAAAATACAAACCCTCTCGGTCATTCGGTTATTAGAACCATTTTGATTTGAACGACAATGGATCAGTAAGTCCCTTTCGAGAGGAGGTTCGCCGTCGGCATTTTGAAAAAAGACCGCTACTTCATTTTTTGCTGGAGCATTGTACCATCTAATATCGGATTTACGGTCTTGGATAATTGCCATGGTAACTGTTGCTGGTTCAACGCCATGTAGAGCGGCGTCCTTGATGCTTTCTTGTTCCACTTCATAAAGCATTTTGCATGCGACAGAAAAAGGATTATTCTGAGACATGAAAGTACTTAACTCTCGCATCAGGCTTGGATCGCACCGATCGTTTCCCTTAATTTTCATCCTTTGATCAGCAGCCTCATCCTGGTCCAATATATATAGTTGAGCAAACTTGCGTTGGTTTCCATCTGCCGGGTGCAAAGCTCCTGCTCGATGGTACATTTGTCCGTTAATTCGGAAACAATAAGGTCCGTATCTAGGAGGCGGAATAATGTTAGCTCCCATAGACGCAAATGCCAAAGCACTATTTATCGATCTTATATTGTCTATGAAATTTTTCAAATATTGATGTTGTCCTTTCATTAACTGCTCAATAACAGGGGCAGATCTTATAGCTTCTAAGGTCACTTTGCCTTTCTGACAGTATGTCGTAAAAAATTTATCAGACGGCCGCTCTGCTGAAAAATGCTTTGCATTGCAAAATCCGCAAATATTGTCCATAAACCCACAGTTATGAACGTTGATATTTGGTTCTACAACATTACCTACTTCAAGAACAGCTGCGTTTCTACTTCGTGGATTTTCTCGGCGAATTGCATCACTACGTGAACAATGTAATATTTGAAAAGAGGTCATGTTGGCGATTTCATTTCGTTCGCGATGTTGAGCAATTTGTTCTGACGTCATGTTGGCAATTTGTTTTCGTTCGCGATGTTGAGCAATTTGTTCTGAAGTCATGTTAGCAATTTGATTTCGCTCGCGGTGTGAGTAACTTGTTCTAACGTCATGTTTGCAATCCGCTATCGTTTGAGATTTTGTTCAATTTGCTGAGGAGTCATATTTGCCACACGATTACAATTCCGACAACATTCTTTTTGGACATCAGTCATATTTTTACGAAGGACCTTTTCTCGCTCCGCATTCCGTCTTTTTACTGTTTCCAGCTGGGCGGCAACTTCCTCATCAAATTTTTTTGGTGTAGGGGCAGTATTTGAGGACTTTCCACGCTTAATTCTTTTGGACGTAGGTTTTTCGGAAATATCAGTTATAGAAATCTTTCTTTTATCCCATTTTCGAGTAGAAGCAGGAATATGTGGGGAACATACTAATTGAGAATCCTCTACATCTACAGTAGGTGACGGAAATTCGTAAACATCGAAATGACCACTATTCAGTAAACCATGAAATCGAAGCCTTTTGATGATTCTTCCAGGCGTTCCAAAGGATAAATATATGTTACAATTACGGTAGACTTCAAAATTAAAAGGAAAAGTTTCGGCAGCTGCTTTTAATTCGCAGGTAGTTCCATAAGTCGTCTGTTTCAACATTTCATATTCAAAGTTTTGTCTTGTAATAAAATGATTACCCCTTCCATCATCCGTGAAAGGTTGAAATATTTCCCATCGTTGCACTATGTGATTTACAATTAATTGTCGCACATTAATACTTCGTTCACAGTTTCCATACTTCAAATAAGGCAACGAATGGAATAAACATGAACCATCTCCTGGCATTCGAACTACATATTGGAGCAACAACTCATTATTAACAACAATATCCGTTGATCCGCATTTACACTTATCCGATTCTCCATTAAGAGCGAAAACTTCTTCTCACCCCAACAATCCCAATAGACAAAGCTTCTCTGGTAATGGGGAGGACTAAATAAAACACAATTGCTTTGAATCGACTAGTTTCGGTCAAAACTTGATCTTCATCTTCAGGCTATAATAGGGAAAAATATACAATTAGTTACAAATTCTAAAGGGTAAAAGAGTTTACTGCGTCACCTCTCGATGCAGATGTAATTAATGAAATGATGTCGTAAACTGATCCAACAATAGGATAATACACGGACATTATGCAGCGTCCAATGTGCAGGTAGTAGTCTTGAGTTAACACGATTAAACAATCAATTATAAAAGCGGGTAAAAACGCTGAAAACTATATAAACACGTACAAAAATACAATAGATAAAAACATGTAAAACACAAACTAGTAACAAACCAAAAACACTATAAATTAAACGTGATAAAGCAAAATAATATCAAATACCAATTTGAATTGCCGCAAATGTCTATGCCTGAAGATGGTCAAGTTTTGACCGAAACTAGTCGATTCGAAGCAATTGTGTTTTATTTAGTCCTCCCCATTACCCGAGAAGCTTTGTCTACTCCATTAAGAGGTTGATACATCTTCAATTTTGTATAGTACATTTTCTTTGTCTTCGGCTTTATATATTATTTCCTATGTTCAGTTAACTCATTTAGTTTTGATTACTATGATTATTAAATTTTAATTGTTTTTTACTTCCTTGTAAAACAAGGAAGTATTGTGATACCGATTTTTTTTGATTTCCAGATTTTGACGGAAATATCCGTTTTGACCTTCTCTGAATCCATTTTGACTATTTTCGTTGTGACGTCTGTACGTACGTACGTATGTACGGACGTTTGTATGTCGCATAACTCAAATACGGTAGGTCGTAGAAAATTGAAATTTTGGATTTGAGACACTTATAGCATCTAGTTGTGCACCTCCTATTTTTGGTTGCGATTGTCCGTGCCAAAAGTTGTAATTAATGACGCGCATGAATAGATTAACGAGATTCCTGTCCAATTATTATAAAAATTACAAGGAAGTTATGTGGTGTCCACATCAGATTTTTTTATAACGTAATTATTCATTATTTTCTTTCTGAAATATTTTTAATCTCAACTTTAGGTTAATATATTTTTCGGTTGGTTAAAAAAGTCGACCAATCAGAGGGTTTCTTTTTTCACCAAAAAATGGCACGCTGGAGCAGGAGCAGCAGGAGCAGCTGCAGCAGCAGCAGCGTGCTGCGATTTTATATATTAGGAGATTTCTTTCTCCCACTAAAGTGATTTTTTTTTAATAAAATTTAAAAGAGACTTACCTTTTTGTGTCCTAAAAAAGAAACAGTAATTTTTTAAATAAATATTTTATTTTTACATTTTAAATTTATTAAAAACCTCAAAAATACCCTTGTCTTGACCTTATATACCCTTTTGCGTTTTCTGACACATTTTTCCACAGCAATGCAAATCGTTTCTTACGCCATCTGAAAATCGACATTTCAACGAACAAATCCCCCGTATATTCAGTTCAATAAAATTGACTTTTAACATGTGATTTTTCGCTTTCAGATAAGAGTAGTTTTTCGATTTTTAATAAATATAAAATGTAAAAATAAATATTTACATTCAAAATATTACAGCTCTTTTTGGGACACGAGAAGGTAAAATCTCTTCTAAATTTGCATGAAAAAAATGAAAAAAATCTTTGTAAGAGAAAAATATTAAAAACCATTAACACGGTTTTTTCCATTTTTCTCGGAAAATGTGAGGTTTGTGAAAAATGATGTATCATAAAGTTACCTACAATATCTCCATACCCTTCACCCCTTTCACCCCCTTCATCTCTCCTACCTCGGATCGGTTTGAATTTATTTTTCTTGTAATTTTAACGTAATTCTGTTATTAGTTTCTTCTATTTTTAGCTTGTTTTTCGGCTAACTGCGATGAAAAAAAATTACTGGATATTTTCCGAAACTCCCCCACGTCAGATTGGGTGAGATTCGGCTCGACCCTCTTCTCTCCTAAACGCCCACGTAATTAATGGACGTCCCCTAATGATAACACATCTCTGCTAATCAGTTTTTCTTTCTAATCTTGATACCATTCCTCCTGATTCTATATTAATTTCCTGAATTCTAATATGACATCCGTTTTCCCCCATTACCAACCGTTTTCGAAGGATCTCCTCCCCCTATCCATTTTTTTTCTTCTGATAAACTAGAGAGGTGAAAAGTTAATACTTTTAGCAAGGAAGTTGATTTGGGAGAAGAAAGAAAAGAAGGGAAGAAATTGTAAAAAATGTTTCGTTTGTTTGCTTAATTTTTTACTTATTTTGGCTGTTTATTTCAGCAAAAAATAACAGCAATCACACAAAACATGTACATTTGCAAGTTTTTAGGTTTTACAACCGGGGGGTCTGGGGGGTGTTCCAGTAGACTTGTAAGTGTGTTAAAAAACGCAAATAGAGGTATTCTACCGAACATATTCCTAATATGACATTTGGAAAAATCTATAGGAAGCTACACAGAATCTTCGCAATAAATTTGAAGTAAATATTACATCAATTATGGTAAAATTTACTTTAAATTTAGTAAAATTTACTTCAAAATTGGTGTGAGACTGATTTGAACTTCAATTATAGTAAAAATTACTTCAAAACAACAAAAAAATTTTCTGTGTAGATTCTGGGACCAATTTTGTTTAGGTGTACTGGATGGTGTTCCATACCCCCAGATCCCCCAGTTTAGTTAGTTTATGAAACAATAATCCAAAGATTTTTTTTAGCAAATTTAGGTAAGGTTCAATTTCTTGCAAGAATAGTTTCTTTTCTTCAGAGGTTTTACTAAAGTCGTCTCTTTATCTCAGACGCACTAAACTTTTTTTGTAGGGTTAGCCGTAGATCGACCAACACACTTATGTACACCTACATAGGTACATAAACCCTTCAACTAGTTCAAACTTTTAAGACAAATCAGTAAATCATTGTTTTGCACCCTGTTAGGGTAGATAAACATAATCTACGCCTTAAATTCTGAGAAGGATAGTTTCATTTTTGTACATTAACTGTTGAGATTAGTGATATATTTTGTTTGCAGTCTTTCCTGAAGTTCCCTTCTGCTACTGGCTGTCATCACTGTTTGAACGACTTCTTCTAGGATTTCTTCCTTTTGAAAGGAAACAAGGTAGTCGTCGAGAACGAAATTCCATGGGAGTAGTTCTGGAACCGACTCCTGGGGGCATCCTTTCGAGCACAGTTTTCTCACAGTGCTCAATGTTTAGTTAAGTTATTAGTTGCTTTAATTAAAAAATTTAGTTAACATAAAACATTTTTACCAAATTTATTATATTCACTATGTTAATTTACAATAATTACAATTTTAATAAAACTGCTTAACAAAATTTTCAACATTTCAACTCCATCATTTTAATTTTCAAATCGAAGATAAAGTTTTTATCAGATTTGCATATTCATGAGGAACTCTCCGTGTTACCTAAATAAATTTTCTAGAAATCGGTAATAACCAAATAAAAATAATGTAACATCCTATATACTTTATTTTTATTGTTGTGGTGTTACAACTGAATAGTATGTAACTCAAGTAATATCTCGACACCTCCTACGTAAACTATCGTAACCCACAAAATCCCAATTTTTACTTTTTTGCAGAAATTGACTGTACTATATCTAATCTTAATGTTACCAAAGCGAAAGTTGCAAAAATTATACCGATTCTTTTTTAAATTTCAACAAAATACATTGACATTCCACTTAAGAGCATACACATTACAAACTTTAAAATGCTCTCCTGTAAAATTAAGATTTTGAAGATACGATAGTTTACGTAGGAGGTGTCGATCTATAGAGTAGAATATAGTATACTTAGTGTATATCCTTAGGAAAAGAGATGTAAGTTCGAACCGCTACAACGGACACTTTTAACCCGTCGTTGGTACACATGTGAGCGAAGCACGCCGCTCAGATAAATAAGATTTCGAACGTCAACCGTATAAATGATGTCGAATTAATCTGATACTATGAATACCTTCAAATGACATGTCTACAAATATTGACAAAAATAAATTATAGCGCTATTTGTCATTTCCTCATAGTTATCATCTTATAAAGTTGACAACTCTGATAAAATGAGCTTCGCGCTTACCGCGGAATATTTTTATCACTGTCGTACGTACACGTGTTTCTATTTTTTTCAATTCATCATGGCCAATTTCGTAGTTGGAGGAGACCGAAGAACAATTTTTGGGAGTCTGATAACCTACGCCTAAGCATTAGTAAACAAAAATCAAATACTCCGCAAACATCTCGTTGGAGAATAGCACAATAATTATCACAGGCCAACAATGAAAAACTTTTTCAATAATTTTAACTAATTCCTATGTAATTTGGTGTACTGATTCCGAAAAACAAAAGAAAATAGTTGTATCACCAACCAATTTTTCACATTTTAGCATAAATCGTTAAAAAATGGCTATTTAACCATTTTCATAATATTTTTTAGGGAAACGCAATTTTTTGTTTCAATTTTCCACAATTACATCGCATAGTACCACTACTTAGCGTTAAAATCCATTTTTCTAAATCATTCTACGATGTTTCAAAGTAAAGATATATATAATTTTGAAGTCGAGAGGTTCAGTCATGCAAAGTCACCCGTTTTCAGGGGCGATTTTACTTTTTACAAGTTCTTTAGTATTACTTTATTAGCGAGCTCAAGAACTCTGTGTAGGCAAAATACTAAAAAACTTGTCAAAAAGTAAATTCGGCGCTGTAAAACGGGTGACTTTGAACGCGACTAAACCTCTTGACTTCACTTTAAATCTTCACTTTAAAAAATCGTAGAATGATTTAGAAAAATGGATTTCAAAGCTAAGTAGTAGGTAGTATTATGCAATGCAAATGTGAAAAATTAAAACAAAAGAATGAGGCTCCCTAAAAAAATCATAAAAATGGTTAAAATAGCCATTTTTGATTATTTAAACTAAAATTTCAAAAAAACCTTACGTGCTGGAACAATTTCAAAGTCAGATTCGTTTTCAGCGCAACAAAATATATTAGAATCACCCTCGCCCGTTTATAAAACTTAACAAAACTTACAAAATGTAATTTGCATTTTTAGTTAAGGGTAAAAATATACATATTTCTATGTACGATTGGACGTTCTAAGTTGATCAACGACGGGTTAATAGAGACTTTTCAGAACATATAATTAAAATTACTTTAGTAGGTACACCTAAGCTATAAGTTGTTTTTTACTTATGAATTTGAATAAGAGCAATTACATACGAAGTGAGGGCACCCAAAAATCCAAGGGCTAAACAAAGATTTATATTAAAAAATCCTGCTGCTGAAATTTGAGGTAATCCAACGGTTGCTTGGTGCGCTAATAATAGTAGTTCTTTTCGTAGACTGCTGTTGTGTCTATTGTAGCTTGCTGCTGGTATATAAAGTAATAAATCGTAGCATATGATTGCTGTACATTTAGCTTCATTCATGGTCTTTTCACAGTTTACAACTAATACGATTGCCAAAATCTAAAAACAATTAGCCAAAAATTAACAGGGATTCTTAATAGTCTAGTCACTGGAGATATATTTAAGCTATAATCTAGCAAAATTTGCAAATAAGGGGAATTTTTGGATTTAAGTAAAAAAATGTAGTTAAGTATTACATACAAGTAATATGAAATTAAAAATATAAATAAATGGAAAATCATATGCTTAGTTGTACAGTCATTTTCCGAAGATTTTTAGCACTTTTCAATTTTACATTTCATTCACTAAAATTTCTTGAACTTACCATAGACAATATACAGTACAACAGGAGATCCGCAAATATAGCTTGATAAGTGAGAACTGCAAAATAGCTTAAGTCTTCAATTGCTAGTAAATATTTGGTTAAAATATTGGCGCATATTAAGATAATTAGCATAATATTCAGGTGCATAAAAAATATTTGCCAGCCAAATAAATTATTAAAAGTATCTATAACATCGACCAATTCACTGTAAAATTTTCTTAACTTGCAAAGAGTTGCCAAAGAAGTTTTGCTATCCAGTTTATTATTATATTCTTCCAGACTTAACATTAAATTTGTATTAATGTAACAAAATGATGATTTAAATTTGTCTATGTATTGGTAGATAATTAACATCGTAGTTATGTTTAAATAATGAATAAATGAATATAAATATATCCAAGGTAGTTTAGCTGAAAAAAGAAACAGATCGTTCTGATCAATGAACACAACAATAACCACGCAAAGAGTTAGTGAAAACTTATAAAAAATTAATGCTTTGTTGAAATCCCAACATTTTGCGAATTTTACTGGAATTGAAATTATTTCATTCTTTGAAATCTGATTTACAAATGCTTTGTACGAGTGATCTTTCCAGACAGATAATCTCGTGGTACAAGTAACACCATTGAATATTATCAGAATCCTATACAAAATGTCTATTGCAGTATCTGCTAAATTACTACGAATGGGTAAATGAAAACCTTCATATAATACAAAAACTACAAAAAAAGTAAGAATTAATGTCAAAATGTAAAATTTATACAAATAGACTAAATAGGGGTGTTTTGAAATAATTGGAGGCACAACGCCTAAACAAATTGCAACTTTCTTCAATAAACTATTTTGGTTCATCTTTCTTACTATACTGATGCTGTTCAAATTTTCAATTAGTTTGTAATCAGCTTCAGTGAAATGGGAATAAAACTAATTTTATTCTTTGAAATTATTTATTGCTTCGTTATTCTGACAGGTTATACAAAGTAAATATATAATTATAATATAATAAATTATATAAGTATTGACTTAGTATAGTTTTGTGCGTTAGTTATAAATATTGTAATCTATCAGTAAATAACAATTAATCAGTTTAAATGCTATAATCAATGTTTTAATAATATGATATTTGTACCAACAATCGTACAAAACATGACAAGTTAGGATTAAAAATATGAATTAAGATTGTTATAAAAAAATATAAATTTATTAAAAAATTGAAAGTTAAAGAATTCGTAATGGGATATAAGGCCCTATCTCACGGTTACTTCCAAACTTCATGTAAACAAGATCTTTGATAAGCAACATGTCACATGAAACATGTTTCATGAAACTTGTTTTCCTGGTGTACCTCTTAACTTATTGTAAAATTTAATCAAGTTAAGTAGTGCGCATTCTTCTAGATCATTTGATTTTACCAGGACAGTTTAGATTAAGTGCTGGCTAACTTAATGTAGAAACTCGGAGTTTTGTTAGATTTGTTAGATAATTTTGAGACATTATGAATCAACTCTTGCACTGAATGCTAGCCGTCCACCTTATCTGTGTTGGCGGGGTTGAGTGCTGCGCCTTTTTCATATCTAACAAACCATTTGGCCCAAACCATACGATAAAATCATTGGGCGTAAAGAAATAAAAAAAGCTGTAGACGTAACCAAGCCAACTATTTATGGAAGAAAGGGGGCTAAAAGAACGAAATTTTTGTTTTTAGGTTTGTTACTTGATAAAAACGCAAAAAAGCAAACTTTTTTTGAGGTACATGTCAGTGGCCCCCCACTTTCGAATTTTTGGATGAATTTGATGTCAAACGTTAGAGCATCGTTTGAGCTTCAATGAGCTTCCAATATTTTCGTTTGAGCCTCAAAGTTCGCGAAGTTATTCAAGAAAAACTACTGGGGGGGCTGTAGACATGTTTTGCAATTTTCCTTCCCATTTTGAATTTACGTGTGCAATTAATGTCAATCGATAGAGGTTCGCTTGAGGCTGAATGAGCTTCAATGAACAGGATTTTAAGTTAATTTTAGACAAAGTTATGGGTAGTTGAAATTTTCGACCAAAATCCGAGCAACACCCGTTAAATCTTAATCTTAAATCTTAAATAACTAGCTTATTTTCAACTTTAGAGTGAAAATAAAAATAACATAATATCTCGTAACAGGGTCCGTTGCTTTAGCACCCCCCCCCCAGTTAAAATTTTTGGCCATGAATCTATAGAGCTAGCACCGGCTAGCACCGGCTAGCACCGAAATATTAAAACTAGCATCTTTATAGTTTTTTCACAAATCCACATTGAAAGTGGGGGGGGGGGCTAAAGTAACGCTAGCCCCCTCAGTTAATATTTTGGCTCCAAAAGCTAGCACCGTAATCTATATAGCTAGCACTAGCTAGTACCCAATTATTACAGCTAGCACCGTTACAGTTTTTTCACCAATTAGTATTTGATAAAAATGTATAAATATTTCATTCCACTGCGCATGAGCGACGATAGATTCCACATGCCCCGCCCATTCTAAACTTTACTAATAATTTTTTAACAGCTTAAGGCTTATTGTTAATCAACATTATGTAATTTCAAGGGGTAAATATCCCGAAAATTTTATGTATACTTGTTTGGAATTCCCTTGGAAATCCTTGGAAGTCTTTGGACTTCCTTGGAAATCACGGGAATTCCTTGGAAATCCCTGGAATTCTTTGGAAATCCCTGGAATTCTTGGAAATCCCTGGAATTCTTGGAAATCCCTAGAATTCTTGGAAATCCTGGAATTCTTTGAAATCCTTGGAATTCTTGGAAATCTCCGGAATTCCGAGTCTTGTGTACAAAAATTTTACTGGATATTTACCCCTTGTGTAATTTTTTAAGAATTCCGATATTGGCTTACATGCTATAGATAAGAAAATGACACTCGACTATTTGATTTGACGAAACATCTTAATTTAAAAAAGTCTAAAAGTCATTATAAATTTCCCATGTACCGTTGTGTCGTCTTCCATAGATCAAAAAGTATCCCAAATCATTTCAAAGCTTTGTATCCTTACGATATGTGAGTTATTTACTCAAGGGGGGGGGGCAGAAGCAAATCTTCAGTTTTGCTTGTAGTGTCAGCACTGGCTATTATAGAGACCAAATTCTCTTATCTATGGACAGTGCTAGCGCTATAGGCACTACGCAAACTAGACAACTGCCAAAGGCGCAAACGATAAAAGGACGCAAAATCAGATCGAGGTGCAAAAATTAAAAAGAACTTGAGACAGCTATTGCCGCAAAAAAGGTCAGAAGTTATAAATATTGCGGATTCTCACCTCCTAGCTCAGTACTGCTATATAAATGGGGGGAGGGGTGCGCACTGATAGATTTTTGCCTATAACACTTCGTATTTTTGAAACCCCGAGTGTCCCCCCCCCGCAAAGCTTTGAAATTATTTGGGACACTTTTTGCCCTATGGAAGACGGCACAATGGTAAATGAGAAATTTATAATGACTCTTTAAAAAATTAAGAAGATGTTTCGTCAAATCAAATAGTCGGGTGTCATTTTCTTATCTATAGCATGTAACCCAATATCGGAATTCTTAAATAAATTACATAATGTTGTTTAACAATAAGCCTTAAGCTGTTAAAAAATTATTAGTAAAGTTTAGAATGGGCGGGGCATGTGGAATCTATCGTCGCTCATGCGCAGTGGAATGAAACATTTAGACATTTTTATCAAATACTAATTGGTGAAAAAACTGTAACGGTGCTAGCTGTAATAATTGGGTGCTAGCTAGTGCTAGCTATATAGATTACGGAGCTAGCTTTTGGAGCCAAAATATTAACTGGGGGGCTAGCGTTACTTTAGCCCCCCCCCCCACTTTCAATGTGGATTTGTGAAAAAACTATAAAGGTGCTAGTTTTAATATTTGGGTTCTAGCCGGTGGTTTTTAACTGGGGGTGCCAAAGCAACGGGCCCTGTTACGGGATATTATGTTATTTTCAATTGGACTCTAAAGTTGAAAATAAGCTAGTTATTTAAGATTTAAGATTAAGATTTAACGCGTGTTGCTCGGATTTTGGTAGAAAATTTTAATTATCCATAACTTTGTATAAAATGAACTTAAAATCCTGTTCACTAAAGCTCATTTAGGCTCAAACGAAGTTCTATCGATTGACATTAATTGCACACGTAAATTTAAAATGGGAAGGAAAATTGTAAAACATGTCTACAGCCCCCCCACCCAGTAGTTTTTCGCGAATAATTTCGCGACCTTTGAGGCTCAAACGAAAATAATGGAAGCTCATTGAAGCTCATACGATGCTCTACCGTTTGACATAAAATTTATTCAAAAATTCAAAAGTGGAGGGGGGGCCATCATGTCTACAGCCCCTCCAGTAGTTTTTCCCGAATAACTTCGCGACCTTTAAAGCTCAAACGAAAATAATGGAAGCTCATTGAAGCTCAAACGATGCTCTAACGTTTGACATCAAATTCGTACAAAAATTCGAAAGTGGGGGGGGGGGGGCATCAGATCTGCAGCCCCCACTTGTTTTTTGCGACTAACTTCGCGATCTTTGAGGTTCAAACAAAAATAATAGAAGCTCATTGAGGTTCAAACGATGCTCTAACGCTTGACACCAAACTCATCCAAAAATTCGAAAGTGGGTAGGCCACTGACACACCTCTTTTTTTTGGTTGTTACACACTATAAACTAAAGAAAGATTTAAAGTTTTAGTCAAATCAATTGAGAGGAAGGTTAAGTTCTTCCTAGTTGCGCCTATGAATGAATTTTCATTATTTCAGATTTAAACAGAGTATGGACTTAAACAGAGTATGGAACGGATATTGAAAATAATGGTCAACTTTTCGTTTAAGTGCATCATGCCAATGGGTTGCTTTTCTGTCTACAGTGCGTAGCGTACCACATATTTGTTAACAATGATACTATGTTTTTGTTTCTATTTTACACTGATTATTTGTTAAATGTTCGATGTTAATATATACGATGATTCATGTGTGATAATCTGTTGTTATTTTTTACAGACTGCTGAATTTGCAGTCTGGATCTTTCTAGAAGTTTGTAGTAGTTCCTAGAAAGATGCATTTCAATATAAATAGCAGATTGAGTTGCTATCCGAGTTTGGATTGGGAAGTATTAAAATAAATATAGGATAAAGAAATAGTGATGTAATAAATAAATATACCGCGTGTTCCATAAATACAGTGACTTAGTTTGAATAAATACAGACTTATTGTTAAGTGATTATTAATATTATTGTAATGTGAATAAAAATAGTGTAAATATTAGTGTAGTAATTGCTCTATTGTAAATACATTTTAAGTTTTCGTTACAATATTATTATAATTACATTAACAATTTTTATTATTTATTTATGAATTTGTATAAGGACAACTGTATACGAAGTAAGTGTGCCCAACAAACCAAACAATAAGGTAAAATCTATATTAAAGAATCCTGCAGCTGAAAAGCGTGGAATTTGATTATCAGCTTGGTGTGCTAATAATATTAGCTCTTCGCGTAAAACACAATTTTGAATATTCATTTTCTTCGCCGGTATGCTAAGTAACAAATTGTAGCAAATGGTTGCTGTACGTTTAGCTTCTTTGGTAGTCATTTCACATGCTACAGCAATTGCGATTCCCATTACCTGAAAAAACCAAATTTTGAATATTTCAATGACAACAATTTTATTATTCAAATAATAAAATAGAAATTATATTTGAGCTTTCAATAAACTTGATATATTGAAGTTTTTAATATTATTAATTCTCACAAGCTAAGATTTATATATTTAGACATTAATTTACGCATTTAACAAGTTTGCGTTTTTCTACATACCACAAACATCACACACCAAAATGCACCGAACAAGAAATATATTTCATAAGTGAACAACTCAAAAAATTGAGTGTGATCATCTTTTGTCAGCAGATGCTTTATTACAACGTTTAAAAAATATACAATAGTTGACAAAATCTGCAGATATAAAAAAAGTATTTGCCAACCAAATAAATCATTAAAAATATTAACTTTACTGAACAATTTAGAGTGAAATTTTCTAAATTTAACAAAAATCCCCAAAATAGTTATGGATTCAAATTTGGTTTTATGTTTTTCTATACTTAGCAATAAACTTTTATTCATGAGAAAAACTGATGTCTTGAAATTACGAATGTAATCGAAGACTATTAAAACTATGGCTACGTCTATATTATAATTCAACTGAATAAATATGATAGTTACGATTGAATTATTGAATGATTCAGCTTTAAAGTCCGTTGATAGAGCAACGACTACGCAAAGACTTATCAGAATATTAAATAATAGAAATATGTTGTTGAAATTCTCAGATTTAAACAAATTTGTTGAAGGAATCATTATGTCACTTTCCGAAATCTTTTTTAAAAATATCTTATATAAATTAACTTTCCACACCGATATTCTCATGATACAATTGACACTTTTTAAAAAAACTATCGTAGTGATCAAAATATCTAGAACATTTTCAGCATTAATTGGATTGGTGTATTTCTCTCGAAAAGAAGTTACCGACAATAAAATTAAACTAACAACAAGAACCCAAACATAAAATTTATGAAAATAAACTACATTGATATGCTTAGAAAATATTGGAGGTACAGTGCCCGCACATATTGCAAATTTAGTCAAAAAACTATTTTGGTTCATTTCGCGATTTTATTTATTTTTAATTTTTAAATGAATGTGGTCAAGTAAAACGTTTTAATCAAAATACTCCTAGTTCTTGTGAAATTATCAATAAACTGATAATACATTTTGACAGCTTTGTTAATTTTAATTATAAATTATTATCTTCACAATAAACAAGTTTTTATCTATTTGTCAATCAATATCTGAAAGCAGGGCTTTGTCACTACCTCTTTAGTTCTAACAAATATCGATTATGTTTGTTACTTGTTTGAATAATGACAGTGTCCTTATAATATGTATAGTGGCGTCCCAGTCGAAGTGGGGATTAAAAAAAAGAGTAAAATTAATTTCGCTGCGCTATGAGCGCTCAGGGCCGTTTTGGCTGGCGCCACCACGACATATCACGGATACACGTTAAAATGACTAAATTAAATTAAATTAATTTTTAGCGGTTAAGCTCCTCCCACTATGTTATGCATGCAATTTTATAAATAAAATTTATTCCTTTTCTCAAAAACTAATTTTGTCAAGAAAATGATCTTATTATCCCACCCATGAATCACACACATGGTTTCAATTACCACCGAGATGGTATATACCTGGAAATCTCCCCAAGATAGACTTAATTACATCATAAGAAATCCGGATATTCAGACAACCTACTAAAATTATAGAAAATTATGTAACATAAAGAAACAACAAAAATTGATGTTGATAAGCTGAAAGATAACAATATCAGGACTGCCAAATAAGACTAATCCCACCAGACCAAACAAATCGAGTTTAAGCTAAACTTGTTTAACTCCCTTGGAAACGCATGCTAAAGTTGACATATTAATCCAAGTTTAGTTTAAACTCGATTTTTTTGTCTGGTGAGAGTAGCCCTTAGTACGCTAAAATATATGCACCACATCGAAAGGCAGTGACTTAAAGGCCAACTTTTCTATTGAAGATTTGAATCGAGTGGAATTGTTCGATCAACTCCTATAATTTAAGTAAACTATCAAACCTGACTTACCAAAACGACTGCACTCCACATTAACGAGACGATATAGAAAACTGTATAAAAAAAACTTCCAAAGTGTAAATGGACGCCGGCGCCGTCTTTTGACATAAATTGCTTGATCAAAATGTTCAACACATATAGAATGGTTACCAATAATTTCAAGTAGAAAAATAGTAGTTGCCATCCAAAGAGTATGTTAAACTTTTGGACAGTTTTGGTCATTACTCCGCCAAGTTTTCGAAATTTATCAATAGTTCGAGATGTTGTAACTTCAGCACTGTCTTCTACGCTTTTTATCAAATTTTTATTAAAACGATGAAAAAATGTTTCAAATCCATGTATGAAATTATAAAGTAATAAAAACATTATTACGTTTAAGCAACGAAGGAATTCAAAATAAATCATCACTATATAGGTATATATTTCAATAGATTCATCTTGTGGTGTGACCAAAATGCTACTAACCAAAAGAAGGGTTAGACTTAAATTGAATGACATTAATTTTTTGTTTACATCCCAAAATTTAATTTGCTTTTCTGGAATTAAATGTTTTTCAAGTTTTGAAAACTTTTCATAGAATGTGCGATATAAGCCAATATTCCATACTGATATTCTGAACATTAAATTACAATAATACAATTGCAAGACGAAAAGATAAAATACGGTAGATATTTTATCCACAATTGGTCGAGAAAACTCGAGGTTGAGAGTATACACTAAAAAGCACAATAAAATAATAGCGAGAACAAAAGCGTAAAGTTTATGCAAAAAACATAAAATGGAATGTTTGCAATAAATTGGCGGTGTAATAGCCATACAAATTGCAAATTTATCCAGAAAATTGTTTTGGTTCATTTCGACTTTGGTATGTATTTTTACGAACCACTGAACTGAAATTTTTATAACAAATATTATAGAACTAATGCGAAAACAATTTTATGTTAGGTATAAGTGTTTCTATTATTTATGATTTATTTTTGTTCACCTGATCAAATAATACTAATGTTAGTGGTATACTGCCAATTGTACCTTATTTTCGATATAATCATTTAGTGTTGTTAAAGATAAATGGCAGGGTAATCTTTTCTTATCAAATATTTATGAAATTCTAATGTTGACACTGATGATTTTTATAGCAATTTACTTCTTATTTACTCGTACAAAAATGTAGGTAGCGCACCCAATACAAAACAAAACGTCATTAAAATATTAAAATCGAATGTGTTATGTGTGTTGCATAATTTAAAATGTTTATAAGTTTACATCGTAATTTTACAAAACGTATTTTCACAAAATTAGGGAGGGGGGCATTTAAAATTTGTGACAAAAATGTGACAGGGGATCCCGGGGGGGGGGGGGATCATACATATGAACTCCATATGATGTGATGTTACAAATTCAAATTTTTAAAAATATATTTTTTTGATCCATGGATCGGTTGTAACAACATAGGTAGTGCTTGCGTGCGCTTTTTCATGCTGCTGAAATAAAATTTAATATTTTTTAATATAATTTAAAATATTTTGGCCAAATCCTAGTTTTTGTCTTCAAAAGCTTCCTGATCTAAAAAAGGAAATTAAGGCTCTTGTTGTTACAAAACAAGAATCATTTCAGTTTAATAACTACTCGAACTTAAATCGACTCGAAAGAGCAATCGCGTTTTACTTGCGATTTAAGAATAATTGCCTAATCTCTAAACACAACAAAATTTATGGGTTTTTGACTCCCAAGGAACTCACTAAGGCATTGCATAAATTCATTAAATTTTCGTAATCGGATACTTTTAGTGATGAGTTAAAATTATTTTCTGAAGGAATGCCTTTAAAGAAATCATCTTCTTTAATTGGTTTAAACCCTTTCATTGATGACCAAGGTTTAATTCGTGTAGGTGGAAAACTCCACAATACTAAATACGCTTACGACAAAAGACACCCTCTCTTAATCGATGGGAAACATCCCTTATCAAAACTTATTGTCACTCGTGAACATCTTAAAATGTTTCATGCCGGTCAGCAGCTTCTTTTATCTAGCTTACGTGATAAATTTTGGATTACAGCTGGAAGGAATTTAGTCAAATCAGTAGTTCACAAATGTGTGAAATGTTTTAGATTTTCTTCTTCAATTACAAGACCGATTATGGGAAATTTACCTACTGCTCGTGCTGAAAAATCATTTCCTTTCCAGCAGGTCGGTATCGATTACGCCGGTCCAATAAATGTAAGGGATCGAAAAGGTCGTGGATCTAAAACCACAAAGGCTTATCTGTGCATTTATGTTTGTTTCGCTACCAAGGTAGTTCATCTCGAACTTGTAACAAGTCTATTTACGGAACATTTCATAATGTCATTTCGACGTTTTGTCACCCGACGCGGCAAACCGACTCATGTTTACTCAGACAATGGTACTAACTTTGTAGGCGCGAACAATGAATTGCTTCGACTGGGCAAATTTCTTAAAAAATAGGAATCGTCAATTCCAGAAATTGTTGTTTGCGAAGAGTACGCTAGCATTTTATACCAGCTCATAGTCCACATTTTGGCGGTCTATGGGAATCAGGCGTTAAGTCATGCAAATTTCATCTCAAACGAGTAATAGGCGAGCAAATCTTGGTTTATGAAGAGCTATGTACTTTGTTATATAAAGTAGAGTTCATCCTTAACTCCAGACCCCTTGCTCCCTAAACTTCCGATCCAAGTGATTTACAGCCTCTGTCACCAGATCATTTCTTAATTGGACGTTCTATGACCGCATTACCCGATCCAGACGTCGGTCTTATCGCTGAAAATCGTCTCGACGCTTTCCAAAGAATTCAAGAATTTCAACAGCATCTTTGGACACGATGGAGTAAAGAGTGTGTTTCAGAGTTGCAGCAAAGAGTAAAATGGAAGCTACATCACTCCGATTTATCTGCTGGTGCTTTGGTCCTGATCAAGGAAAACTCACCTCCTTTGAAATGGCTCATGGGAAAAGTAATTTCGCTACATCCTGGCTCCGATGGTGTCAACCGTGTGGCAACACTACAAACAGCAAATGGTATCATCAAACGAGCATTTTCAAAAATCGTTTCTACGCGTTCGTTTCAGTTCGTTTCGATAAAAGCATGGTAGCGCAGATGAACCAGGAGAACTTCTTAGCTAATAGTTAATTGAAATGCTTATGAAATAATGCCAAAATTACAATCAAACAAGCCTGGCATGATGCCGATGTCCTCATTGTTGAGACCGCAATTGAACAATCAACTGAAACTCCCGCTATTGTTGGAGAAGATATTGATTTGTTGGTCATTTTACTTGGGCGCATAACTCCTAGCAGTAATATCATTTTCAAAAAAACCAGGAAAAGGAAAAGTAGAAACAAAACATTATTCTACTACCAGCATCGGCAGATATCCAAATTGCTCAAACCATATTTTGTGTTTACACGCCCTGACAGGATGCGATACTACCTCCGCCTTGTTTCTTAAAGGGAAAACTCAAGTGTTCAAAATGTTTGAGAAGCGGTCGGATTTACACTCTGCAGCACATGTGTTCTTGCAAGAAAATTGCCTTTTGGACGAACTGATCTGTAATGGAATGAAGATTATTCTGGCAATATAAGGTGCTCCCAAAACGGAAACTTCCATAGACAATTATAGATATTTAGTATTTGCCAAATCTACAAAACTCTCAACGGCTGTAAAATTATCTTCACTTCCTCCAACAGCTCAACAGCATATGTGTAGAGTATATTATCAAGTGCAAACCTGGTTGGGAAAAGACATTGATTCTGAGCAGTGGGGCTGGATTAAGAAGAATGATATTTTGCAGCCAGTACCAACGCATTTACCACCAGCACCAGATATATTATTAAATTTAATTTTTTGCAACTGTACCAAGGGTTGTGCAGGAAAATGTAGCTGTAAGAAAGTAGGACTGAATTGTTCCACAGCTTGTGTGGCCATTGCCAAGGTCAGTCCTGCTTGAATGCCGCACCTATAATTCCTGACGAAATAGACGACGTAGATCAGACGTGTCAGAATAAAAGTAATGACGATTTGTCATTTGACGACAACATTTCAGATACCGAAACAGAGCCGCGTTAAGGCATGTGTGTACCCTAGGTATATTCTTTTTGCCGCCCCTTATAATAAAACATTGAAATTATTGTTACAGCAGATATTTATTAGCAAAAAAATGTTAACTCTGATAGTTAAGAATTTACTTGAATTTTTATTTATGTTACATTTTCATTAGAATTAATTAGAATTTTTGCCGCCCTAGGCAGCTGCATTGCTTGCCTAATGGATAAATCGGCCCTGTACCGAAGGAGTCGAAAAATTTGATTAATTTAAAATCAAATATGGTGCAAAAGCGGTTTGGCTAAATACATTTTTCACTTAGTCCGCGTCATATCTTCAAAACCGTTAGGCGTAGGAAAAAATATATAGAACCTTTATGATAGAGAATTTTCAGACGTACAACTTTTATAATAGGTGTTGTTCCAATTTGGGCCATAAAAACTGAGTTATTCCCGAATATGTGGAATCCGGATCCGACGCGATTTTCTCGAGTTCCTTCAGGTGTATCGTGGCGTAACTTCCAAGTGTTATTCAAGACGTCCAAATAAACACAATAAAAAATATTTTTCGTAGGGCACGAAATTGGCAGCAAAAGTCTAAAACGCCTGGACTAATATAATTTGGGAAAGAAAACACTAAACACTTGAAAAAATTGTATTTCACATCACATAATATTATGTGAGCACCACAAGGCAAATCTAAAAGATGCCGGCCCTGACTATAGCGTATGAAGGGTAGAAAGAAAATTGTAGAGAATGAAATTCTCTATAAGTTTTGTTTCCATCATTTTTCTCGTAGAGTCGATATCTACGGAATTCCGCCTGTGTTTGTAGGTAAGCAAACAGATTAAAGATAAGCAGGAACTCAAGCAGTTACAGTTCAGTAAGTATGTACATTTGAAGTTGACTTAATTATAAGAAGCAATTATTTTCTCCAATCGATAGGGGGAGTCATTGGTAGTCTAAAACAAAAAACTCGCGAAAACCGCCATGTTGCTTTTTCCGCCATCTTGAATTTAAGGGTTGATTTTTTTATTAAATAACTCCATTATTTTCAACTACCCTTTTTTACATCAGTGATTTTTATACCATTTTGTTTTATTTCCCAGTTGAAAACAAAGGAGGTAATGCAATTATCTACTTTCATTCCCACTTCGTTGCCTGTAGATACAAAAATAGCGATCGTACGGAAAATTAGGTAATGATAAAAAGCATGGGAAATTAAATTTCAAACAAGTTTGGTACTTAGCATTTTTACCGTGAAGTTGAAAATAATCGAGTTATTTAATAAACAAAAATTAACCATTAAATTCAAGATGGCGGAAAAAGCAACATGGCGATTTTCCCGAGTTTTTTATTTTAGACTACCAATGACCCCCCCCCCCCTATAGATTGGAAAAAAAATTGTTTCTTATAATTAATGCAATTTCAAATGTACCTACTGACTGGACTATAATGAAAATACTACTAACCAAAAGAATGGTTACACTTAAACTGAATGACAACCATTTTTTGTTTATATCCCAAAAGTTAATTCTTTTTTCTGGAATCAAATGTTCTTCAAGTTTTGAAAACTTCAAAAAAATGTTCGATATAAGTCAATATTCCATAAAGATACTTTGAATATCGCATTAAAATAACAACTGCAAGACTAAAAGATAGAGCATGTCGATGAAAACTGTTGTTTTATCAAGAATTGATTGAGAAAATTTTTAGAAAAAGAAGATACACAGAATACAATAACAATATAATATTAAGAACAATAACGTAAAGTTTATGCAAAAAACGCAAAATAGAATGTTTACAATAAATTGGTTGTACAATAGCCATACAAATTGCAAACTTCTGTAAAACACTGTTTTGATTCATTCCGCCTTTTGTATGTTTTCGAATTATTGAACTAAGATTATCAAAACAAGTAATGAAAATCTATACAACATAGAAAAAAATATCGGACTAATGAGAAATTGATTTTGTTAGGTAGGAGTGTTTTTGTTCCATTTGTCCAATAATAATAACTGTGGTATTCCGCAAATTATATCTAATTTTCAAATTGTTTTGTTTTGCTCAGGATTATGTTTTCTTATTAAATATTTAAAATGAAATGCTGATTAAATGTTGATATTGATGGTTTTTATAGAAATTTACCTATTTTTTCGTGTATTGTGCTTTTTATTTTAATGTGGCTTTCTCTTTTCACCACAATTTGAAACAATGTAAATGTCACTGTAAAAGTGTCGTTGGTTATAAATAAAAATGGAAACCTAACCTAACTGCATAAAATATAGCTCTACGTGATTGAAATAGTATATTATACATCATGCGACTAAGGTGCTACTTTTCATCCCGCGTGCGAAGGATGAAAAGAACCTTAGTCCCAAGGTGTATATACTATTTTTCACATTTTCGCTGAAAATGCTGAATTACATTGGTTAATAGCTAAATTTCAGATTTTGAAATTGCAATAACTCGAAAACGGCGCAAGATATCGAAAAACTGAGCAAAAATTTTACCACCGTAACAGTAACTCATCAGGGATTTGTCGTAAGAAGCCATATGCAAAATTTCATATCAATAGCGCGCAATAATGGCGCGGGAAAAAAAGTATTACTTTAGTCCCGCAAAAGCGGGAGTAAAGTGAGCAAGTAAAAAGAACAAGTACCAAGCTATAAGACGCTCTGGAATATGTGCTATGTGTTTCTTGTAAAGTAGAGTAAAATCTAGTTTTAAGAATGTAAATAACTATCACTTAATTTAATAAATAGTTTATTATTATTACATTATTACATTATTTTGTGCTTTACCATTGATTTAATAGGTACCAAACAAACCCTACTCATCAAATCAAAACTAAACCATTGAGCTCTAAACCATCTTAGTTACACAACCCCAGCCACGGGTACAAAATACCCGTGACAATATAAAGAAACTCTGTAATGAAAACAAGATAACATCTACTGATCACAGATATTTAAATTATTTGTCAAAATATTAAAAAACGTAAATTAGTGTACCGTAACTGTGTGAGTCTTCTTCTTCGACTTTTGGCTACGATAAATTCTGTGGACCTTAACCTCAGGCTGTCCTCTATTAAGATAGAGCCTAAGTCACAAGTCTGTGAGCATATCGATAGCTTTACATCTGAGGTAGCTTGCTGGGCTCGTCTCAGATGTGCCCGTAACCTTGAATTTTGTTGTTGAAGTAGGCAAATCATCAACCTAGGGGAACCGCCGGCTTTACGTGCCCACCGAAGCAAGGAGACGATCATATGATATATATAAAATGATGGTTTACATTATGAGTCGATTTATGTATGTCGACATTCTGAAGGATCATATGCTAAGTGAAAAATATCATGTGGCTGAATATTTTAGGAAGATAATGATCCCAAACATGCTTCAAAACATATCAAAGGGTACATAGACAAGGCCAAAATCCACTAAATGGAAAGAGCTTGAGCGAAAAATTAGAAGCGACATCTATCAAATTATAACTCCGCCGTGAGAAGCTTTAGAACAAAAATTTTTAGAAATTCCAATAGAAAAAAATGCAGAGCTGCTATCGCTGCAATTTTTAAAATATTAAAATCGAATGTGTTATGTGTGTTGCATGATTTAAAATGTTTATAAGTTTACATCATAATTTTACATAACGTAATTTCACGAATTCATTTCAATTTTAATGCGATTCTGATAAAACACTGCATAGAAACTATTTAAAATAATACAAAAAATTAAATTTTATCTGTCAACAACACGTAAATTTCGCTAGTGTGAAAGCGACTAATTCCTTCCACTTTTTGGGGGGTCTCCTGGTGTTAGGTCTTTGCGTCTTTGCTATTTTTGCGATTCTTGCATTATCCAGCTTCTTTACATGGTCTCTTCAAAACCTCTTCTTGCTCTGGCTTGTCTGCCAACGTCCTTCGCGAATTATTTTGCTTCTCACTCTATCCAACAGCTATACTCCTACTATTGCTCTCAGTTTTTTTATTTCTGTGTTGGTAATTTGGTAATTCGGTCGTTGATTACATTGTAATAACTCGAAAGTGATTATACGGAATCTTTATTTACCTACCAATAACTACTTATCAAAAGAAATACTATTATTATTATTTGTAAAGTACATACGAACCTAAATTTTATTGCCAGACATTAGTCAGCAATAACCTACACTATTAAAATATAGAACATCATTACTATATTACAATTAAAAATAAGTAAGTAGAATTATTGCTTACTAAATATTTATACTACAATATACACACCAAGGTATATGAATTTCATAACCTGCTCATTAGGTTCTTCGTAGACCATAACTTTTCAGCGTATGAGATATTTTGAGATTATCATAGATTTTATTTTTGGAGTCGATATCCGCATATTGAACATTTTTTATATATTATTGAGTCGAAACAGGAGTCGCTATACGTCATCTCTATTTATTTGAATTCTGCTAACCCCTACTGCATGGCCCAAAGTCAGTGTCTTTGATATATCAATAATATTTACATAGTTCTTCTTCTGCCCTTCCAGGTTTAGGCACATCTGCCTGTTCCGGCTTCACCACCGTTTCCTCGGTCTACCAACGTTTCTTCTTCCTCTAGCACTGTATTCAAGTGCTTGTTTTGGGATTCTGTTGTTTTGCATACGGGTTAAGTGTTCCTTCCAGTTTTCTTTATATTCCTGGGTCTTTTCTACAATTGAATACATGTTTAGTTCTTCTCTTATGTCCTCATTTCTAATTCTATCCTTTCTGGTGCATCCTTTTACTGCTCTTAGAAATTTCATTTCTGCTGTTTGGATATTTTGGAAGTCTTTTTTTCTTACTATCCAGTTTTCAGAGCCATATAGTATGGTTGGAGCAGCCATAACTTTGTAGAACTTTAATTGCGTTTCTTTCCTTTTTTCCCTTTTTGTAGTCTATGAAAGCTAAGTGAGTCTCTAAATTAGTCTTTTTTGTATTACTTGATTTATAGTAAAGACGTTGTCAGCGCATGATCTGCCTTTTCTGAATCCTGCTTGTTCTTCCAATAAAAGAGAATCCGAGATAACTTGAAGTCGTTCGTTTATGATCTTACTATATAATTTGTATGTAGAGTTCAGCAGACTAATTCCTCTATAGTTATTTGTGATGTGTCTTTCTCCTTTTTTGAATATTGATATCACTCTTGCTTCGTACCATTCGTCTGGCATGGTATATCTCTTCCAACACATATTAAAAAGGTGTAATATTCGAAATTTAAGGAGGAGACCGCCATATTTAATTAATTCTGAATTGATGTTATCAAGTCCTGTAACTTTTCTGTTCTTGGTATTTTTTAAAGTTTTCTCTAGTTCATTAATATCTATAGGGTCTATTTCTGATGTGTATGTTGTCTCTGATTCTTCTACATTTTCCGTTATTGGATTGTACCACATCTCTTGGTACCTAATGTTTTATCCAATCTTCCTTCGTTATTGTATTTATGTTTGCTTCATCTTTCTCTGTTCTATTTAGGTGTTTCATCAATTTATATGCAATTGTTTGTCGGTCATGTAAATCGTGCTCTATTTTACTTATAAAAGTATCCCATGAATCTTCATGTGCTTTCCTTACGATATTTTTTGTTCTATTTCTTATATTGTGGTATTGTTGTTTTGTTGTTTCTGAAGGGTTTTGTAGATATATTTTGTAAGATATATTTTTCATTTCTATTGCTTCTCTAATCTCTTCGTTCCATATTTGTAATCCTCTTTTTCTTTCTTTCCTTTTGTTTTTCGTCCCCAGCGTTTCATAGGCTATTTGTTTGATGCAATTTTTAATGGTTTCCCATTCGACATTGATGTTTTCCGTTGTTGGTGTTTGTTGTAGTAAATGTGTCATTCTTTCTTGATATAGTGATCTAACACTTTCTTCCTGTAACAAATGCACCTTGTATACTTTATCTTTCTCAGTTTGGGTCCTCTGTTGATTTGCTTGTTTTTTCCATCTTTCCCACAGTTGGATCTTGGATATGCCTAGAAAATGGTCTGTATATAAATCACATCCTCTGTATGCTTGAGAATCTACTACTCTTGGTGCCATTTTCTTGTTTACAATTATATAATCTATTAGGGATCGATGTCCTCTTGCTGTCCAAGTGTATTTATGAATATCTTTCTTTTTATAGAATGTGTTTGTTATTTTTAATTTCGATTTATATTTCGATTTATATGGTCTTCTCCATGTATTCCTATTAATTTTTCTACCGGTACATTTCCCACTCTGGCAATTAGATCTCCAGCCAAAATAATGTGGTCGGTATTGTTTATTTTGGATATCACTTTTTGTATTTCTTCGTAGTATAACTCTGACTCTTCCTGTTTTCCTTCATCGGGTGCATATACTCCTACAATCGTAATGCGTCCTCTATCAAATTGAAGTCTCACTGTCATAATCCTATCATTTACATATGTGTAATTTTTTATCTTGTTTTGCCATTCTTTATTTATACATATAGCGACTCCACAGCATGCTCTTCTAGTTTGTTTAACTCCGCTGTATATCATTACGTAGTCTGTTAGTTCTTTTGTTCCTTTCATTTTCTTTTTTGTTTCCGTAATAACAGCAATTTTTACTTTTCGTATCTTCAAGATGTGATTAAGTTCCATTTCGTTTTTCCCCAATCCTGCAACATTCCAGATGGCCACATTTATCAATTCCGCTATTCCTACTCTTCTGTCCTTGTCTTTGCGTGGTCGTTCATCTTGTATTCCGTCCGAATTCCGAGGCTCGTTTCGAAGCTTGTAAGTAAGTTTTGTTTTAAATGAGTGGGATACCACCTCACTGCATAACCCCCTGACTAGGAGGGCCAGGAAATTTTCTGTTATCTACCCTTAGTCGATATGTACTGGTTTTAAGGCGCCAGTAACTCGCCTTTCACCCTCTTCCGTTTGCTACATAACATCATAATGTCATGCATTGCCCAGGAGTCACGTGACTATGTCTTCGTGGACGTGGAAGTAGGATTTGTTGAAAAAGCAGTTGAAGCAGTGAGCATTTCTCAGAGTTGCTCACTGCTTCAACAGTGATATATCATTTATATAGTTATGAATAATATTTAAATAAAAATAACATTTAAAGTTTTTATTATTTACTTATTAATTAATACAAGTACAACTGTATACGAAGTGAGTGTTCCCAATAAACCCAACAATAAAGAAAAATCTATATTAAAAAATCCTGCAGCTGAAAATCTAGGAATTTGATTATTTGCTTGTTGTGCTAATAGTATTAGCTCTTCACGTAAAACACGATTTCGATCGTTCATGTTCTTATCTGGTATGCTAAGTAAGGAATTGTAGCATATGGTAACTGTACGTTTAGCTTCTTTGGTAGTCATTTCACATGCTACAGCGATTGCAATTACCATTATCTAAAAAAAAATTAATTTAGAATCTTTAAAATGCAATAAAAACTTTTATTTCAAACAAACTTGTTAAGAACATACTCTATGGGGCAAATGAATGACACTGATTTCTTATGTTTGAATGTAAATTAGAGCTTAAATAATAATAAACAATCTCAAATTTATTATGCTTTCAGGTCATTTTTGATGAGAGATGAGGTCAAAATTAATGAGACGAGACGTTCAAGACGAAGGAAAATATATCAAGATCACCTTACTGAATTTTAAAACTAAAATGATGTGGGAATTTGCTACAACATAAGGAAATATCCCGGGAATAAGTTGTTTGGATTTATTTAGAAAATATAAGGATTTACGTCTCAGCCATACCGAACACGATCGTTTTCTACAGGGGAGGTAAGTGTATCCAGAAGAAGAAGCACCGCCAATCAAAGATATACGATGAAGATGAAAACATGATTAAAGAGTAGAAACAAGGTGGAACTCGCTTTTGCGACAGTTCTTAGGCTTCTATACATCTACTTTTTTGATAGATTAAATTATTTGTGCTTTATTTTATTAGAATTTTTAATGCGTTAATCTTTTAAATAGGTAGATACCAACCGCAAATTTTTTTTATATAAGGAAAACGCCTTTATATAAGGAAAAAGGAAAACGGCATCAAGCTATCTATATATAAAAATTTAAAAAAGCCAGGAAGCTGCTTCTCCTACAGCGTGTCATTGTTTTTGTTAAAAAAATCCGAAAACAGAGAAAATGTATGATACAAAATTGATGATGTATCAACGTCTTAATGAATAACCGGTTAATCGGATAAGTGTATAAGCGGATAATCGGATATTTTATGTTGAATCATATTTTCTATTTCTATTTAGCATATTTAGCAATCAATCTAGCATAGATTTAGCCTCAACAAGAACAGACTTGCTTTTTGTTTTAAAACGGCGCCGGGAACAGTTTCCTATTAAACTAGCCTTTTCCATGATGATCAACGAGGTTCAGGGACAGATGTTAGAAAAAGTAGAAATATATCTGCATCTTAGATCATATAATACTAGATACCAAGTGCCCTATTACAATGCATTGAAGCTAGTGAAGCAAAGTAGTTACGACATAATAATTTGTAGCTGTCTTTGTTGAACACTACAATTGGCTATCTTATATCTCTTTCTAAATTCAGAAACCGAATGGCGCAGGTACAATTTTTAAATTTGAATTTGACAGTTGGTGTTATTCAGTGATTGCAGTAGGATTAAGCGTTTTCAAAAATTGATCAGGTAGATATCTACCTGCCGTTTACCTTTCGGTAATCAGCTGATTTGTTAGGCGTTAATATAACAGAAATATGAATTAATTTAATATTTTGTTATCTATCTTTAAAACGTGAAAATGGTTATTTTAAAAATTAATTTTTAGTTTCTTTAGTTAAATTTAATTAATAAAGTTAATTTAAATTTAACAAAATTTATATGCTTCAAAAAGTTATTCAAACAAAATAGTTTTTTTAATTTAAAGAAAGCGTTTTTACTGTGTAAAATAAATGTAACTGAAATATCGTTTTACAAGTAAGAAAATTTATTGTTTCATAATTTTGCTATTAATTATAAATAATAATTATGTAAATTTAACTTTCTAAAACGAAAAAATAGACGACCACAATGGGTTGACGCTTGAAAATTAATGGTAACATTTTATTTTAGTAATAGATTTTAATTTAGTAATAAAGAAAAAACCTAAAATAAATTGCTTTGTTTCATTTCATAAACATTCAAAAATATTTAAATTTAAAATTACCGCCAATATAGAATACAGAAAACCGAAATTGGGATGTATTGAATTCAAAAAGAGATGCAAAAACCAGTTTTGTATTGTATGACAGAGACGCAGTTAAAATAATACGTCGTTGCTGTTTTGCGTCTCAACATTTAGGATTACTTGGTATCTATGTAATATATATGATCTAAGATCTGCATGAACCTGTGTTTAACCACAGTCCACTCTATGTAGCAATGTCAAGAGTACGGAGATCTGAAGATAAAAATAGTTGATAGAAAAGAACTAGGGAAATTGATTCAAGGTTCACAAGCAGTCTACACAAGCAGTCAATAATAAAGGAATATTTTAATAAATTAAAAGCCACCGCCTAGCTGCCCGTCCGTGGACGGGCTTTCCAGCTAGTTACATATATAATTTTACATAATACCAAAATTTCAACCAGCAGTATGCTGTAAAGCCTACACGGCCGACTGGGAAGCAGGCAACCATGGTTCAAATCCTGGTCGCGTCGAATACGCTGCTGTGATCTAAAACCCAAAATATATCTGTGGGCTATGGGGAAGACAACGGGAAACCACCCCATTAATAAATTAAATTCCCAGTGTATGGCACTTGAAATAATTAAATCCAAATTATATCAAAATTACTCCAATTATGTTCATAAACTTCGGACAATCTCCTAATTAAATTATTAATAATATTTATTTTTAATTTTTTTTTTTAGTAGGAAAGTAATTTTAGTGAGTAATTTTACTCGCTCAAATTTTAGCTTTATTTCCCATAATCAAAATCAAAAATCTCAAACTTTAGATGCAAATTTTACTTTCTCTGGACCTTCCCGCAGAAAACGTTCGTTTGCTTCGTCGGACTCTTTTGGGAGGGGCGCAAGTAGCACTTCTTTCCGTACCAACATAACTTGTTGATGCCGAAAAGGTGCACAAAATTCAAAAATTCACCCAGTATTTACATTAATTTACATTATATCAAATATTAAATTTCATCATTTACAACTTTAAAAATATTTAGATATATATTATAATGAAAATATATAGTTTTCCTCCGGTTCAGTAAAGTGTGCTAGCTTCAGGAAAAATTGGAAAGTAAAAAAACCTTATACAACTTTGTAAATATCCATTTTAGGGAAAAAAATCAATACAAATGAATTTCTTTGCTATAAAATTCACCACAAGATAAAATTGGGTTGAAATGTGCACATGTACAATTTTCGTTGAAAAATAGTTATAACTTCTCAAACTATAGGTAAAAGGAAGATTATTTTCAAGCGCTCGTTTAAGATAAGAAATTATCTATATTAACTACTGTAAATCTGGACTTTAGAGCTCTAAAGTATTACAAACTGAAATCCCAACACCCAATCCCAATCGATGTGATTTTGGAATGAAATATTTGCAAATTAATTTCGGCGCGAAATGTTATTATTTTTCGCGCCAATGCTGGGGTTAAAGTTGGGCAAGTTGGATTTCTTAACTATTATGTAAAATTATATTTATGTTAACATTTTTGGATTTACTCATATCAATAAGTTATCAAATTTGACTTACCAAATGAGCGGCACTCCACATAAACACTACTGTGTCTAAAATTGTATCAAAAAAACTTCCAAAGTAAAACATGGCATCTTCTTTTGACGTAATATACTCAATAAAAAATTCCAACATATAGAGAAAGTTTACCAATAATTGCAAGAAGACAAATAGTAACTGCCATCCAAATAGTATGTTAAACTTTTCGACAGTTTTGTACATGACGCTGACAAGTTTTCGAAATTTATCAACAGTTTGAATTGTTTCGGCTTTATGATGTTCTTCTATACTTTCTACCAATATTTTATTAAAACGATCGAAGAAAGATTCAAATCCATGTATGAAATAATAAACTATTAAAAACATAGTTACATTTAAGTAACGAAGAAATTCAAAATGAATCATCCTTATATAGGACTGTATTTCAACATATTCTCTTTGTGGTGTGATGAAAATACTACTAACCAAAAGAATGGTTATACTTAAACCGAATGACGTCCATTTTTTGTTTATATCCCAAAACTTAATTCGTTTTTCTGGAATCAAATGTTCTTCAAGTTTTGAAAACTCTTCAAAGAATGTTCGATAAAAGTCAATATTCCATAACGATATTTTGAATATCGAATTAAAATAATACAATTGCAAGACTAAATGATAGAGCATGTCGATGATAATTGATGTTTTATCAACAATTGATTGAGAAACATAATCGGCAAGACTATACACTGAATACAATAACAACATAATATTAAGAACAATAATGTAAAGTTTATGCAAAAAACGCAAAACAGAATATTTACAATAAATTGGTGGTACAATAGCCATACAAATTGCTAACTTCTGTAAAAAACTATCTTGATTCATTCCGGCTCTTTCAATTTTTCGAATTACTGAACTAAAGTAGTGTAAATCTGTATAAGTACAAAACAAATGAGAAATTGACTTTTTTACGTATGAGTGTTTTTGTTCCGTTTGTCAACTACTAATAACAGTGGCATTCCCCAAATTATATCTAATTTTCGATATATGTAAACAAATAGTTTTGTTAACGATACTATAATAAGTAGACAGGATGATATTTTCTTATTAAATATTTAAAATGAAATTCTGATGTTGTTATTGGTTGCACTAAATCAAATAAACTGGAAGTTAAAAGATAATTTCTCAAAATTTTGAAAGTTACATAGGTTGGTTGTCAAAAATGGAAAACCGGTAATCACAATGGCTGGGAATCGTTCAAACCAACAAGGTCACTGGATGACACAACGGAAATTTTTCGAGAAATCCGATTCAAAGTAGACCGTTAATTGTTTGTAAAACCAGCTTTCGAGGAATGTTAAATAAAAGATTTGTAGTCAACTTACAGTTTTGTAGGTTAAAAGTGGGTTAATGTTGGAAACTATACAATATGGACGTTGAACAACGTGGTTGAATTACGAAATCCGCAATCATCGCCTCGTGGAATTGCAAATATTGGTGGCTGACAAGGTTTCTCGTTCCAACTTGAGTTTTTCGACAACGGGTTGTGAAGATTTTGGTGGGATCGTTGTGTTAATGGTTTTCCTTCAAATTTTCAATTGAAACACAATCGACCTGGGATTGCACGATGTTGAATAATATCTTGGAATTTGGTGTTTTAAAATTTGCAACAAGTGCAGAACGGTTCTTGATCTACCTAGACCATAAGGAACCCCAAAACTTAAACGGCACAATACTTAAATTTTCCAAGTTTTACAACAAAAAGGAATTCACTAAATTTTCCATTACGAATGGGTGTTTTTAAAACAACCCATCCGGAGTCAAGGATCTTCGAAGACTAACCTGAAGCGGGAGCGTGTAACTGATAACGCCAGATCTACTGACCTCTATTGCAAATGGTGACGACTAAAAAATTAACCAAACTTAAAACTATTAATTACCAGAGGGGGCTTAAATGCGCAAATTAAATTTAAATTACTGAAACGGAATTAACAAAAACTAAGAATTTCAAACGAAGGTTACAAATTTTAAACCATAATTTCGTAAGAGATTTTAGGATTCATAAATCTACATTCCGCTTTCCGCGGCCATTCTTAGCAAAAAGCCTGGTTTCCACAGCCCATTGCTGCCACTACCACTTGTTGGCGGGAAAACCAGCAAATACAAAAATAATTACAAAAATAATAAAAATTTTCAAATTTTAAAACAAAAATTATAATGGTGGATTTTGGAACATGACAATATATAGAAAGTTGACCAATAATTGCAAGAAGACAAACAGTAATTGCCATCCGAACAGTATATTAAACATTTCGACAGATTTGAATAAGACCCTGCTAAGTTTTCGAAATTCATCAACAGTCCTGGTTGTGATAACTTTATCCTTCTCTATCACACATTTTTCTAAATTTTTATTAAATCGACGGAAAAGAGATTTAAATCCATGTACGTAATGAGACACTATTAAAAACATGGTTGCGTTTAAGCTACGAAGGAATTCATAATAAATCAGCGTTATATAAGTTATATATTTGAATAGAATGATCTTGTGGTACAAACAAAACACTACCAATCAACAGAATGGTTTGTCTACCAGGGAAGAAATTTTATGAGACCCAGTTACGTTCCCAGAGGTACTTGTAAGTACTACTATTTTAAATTCAACATATTTTAATACAGAGTAATTTAAACTGCTTTCTATCCAGTGGTACTAGTAAGTACCGGTCATAAAAAACTGCCAAATATCAACAAATTTTATGATCTAATTACGAATTTTATGAAAGTAACTGTTGAAGAATAAATGACACAAGAAGAAATTTATGACTTACTCTCTATTATACCATTATTTGGTATTTGATAGGTACTGAAATTTGCGGTACTCACAAGTACCTATGGTAGACAAAGGGTTAAACCAGTGTTTCCCAAATAGGGATCCGCGGACCTCTGGAGGTCCGCGGCATGTTTATTGGGGATTCGCAAATCCACGATATAAAAAGAAAAACAATAGGCGAATATACAAAAATACGTTAACATTGAAATTTTAAGAATTATAATGTTTGATCTGGCAACAGTGCTAACACATAGACAGATATGCAATGGCTTTATTTTTTATTTTTGTAACAAAACTGTTTCTGGGGGTCCATGATAATAGAGTTTAATTTTGGGGGTCCGCAATTTTGAGACATTTGGGAAACACTGCTTTAAACAATCTAAAAAGCAGTGCCTAGCAGATATTTCAGTATGCCATGAAACTACACATTTATTTGCTGATGTTTTGGGATGACTTAGAATTGTGTGTGCAAGATATGAGGTTAATTCATCTTTAATACGAGTGTGACAACAACTTTTTCAAATTTATCTTTGAAATATCAGTTGTGTCACATATTTTGTACTGTGTTGCGATACCCCCATGAAGCCTCTTATCTCTTTAGTAAGGCATTCTTGTGCACCAGTTTCATTGAATCTGGCTCGTATCTCTTGAACTTCATTATAAATACTATTGTACAAATCTTCATGTTCTTTAAAAAATATTAAAAGTAGCAATCTCACAGAGCACCAGAGCACGAATATGTACTTCTACCGCACGGCTAAACTTTTTACCGAAATAATTTGACTGACTGTGCTATCACCATACAACAATGACCACAAGTCAGGAATTCCAGTTCCATCAATGACAACTCTTATTATTTGAACGTATCGTTCACAACTTCCACAAGCAACTTCCACCAGCGTTGCCGCATTTACAGTCTGTATCAAATTTCAGTCGCTCAAGGATAACTATATCTTCCCAGTTTTGCTTAATGTGCACTATGTAAAGAAATAATTGTATTTCTGATAATCTTTAGACTTTTAGTTAATTAAATGCTTAACACTAAAAAACGGGTTGATTTTAATAATAAAGAATATTAGTTTTATATTTTTTTATATTTTTTAATATAATGTTAAAATTTAATTTACATTTTAATACAACATACCATCAATCAGTCCGTTGAAAAAAATTACAAAGCCTAGCAATTCAGTGACGGCGCGGTGCTAGCATTGTTAAAATGGTTTGGCACAATATATTTGGGGTAGGCAGGTTCACAAAAAATTTGCCCAGTCAAGTGCCCACCCAAATTTTTTAGGTGCTTATTTCAATAATGCATTTTTTTGTAGTTTATTTATAAATTTTGTGTGTTCTTGCCCACCTCAAATATATTGGGCCCAATTTGTGCTCACCCATTTTAAAACTGCCGGCGCCGTCGCTGGTAAGAACCTAAAAAATTAAATGTATATTCTAAATAATTTGGGTGGGCACGTGCCCCCCCCCTCCCCTTGGTGCCGCACTATAGCAATAATATGTAAAGATAATACTACAAACGTTATGTCAATTTAGTTTTTTATTGCGGAACGAAAACCAACATAATTTAGGTAAATAAGGAATTTACTTAATTTTTGAAGTCAACGACTCTTCAAATTAAGGAATTGGACTGTTCCCAATTAGCTGAAAAGAAAATTTAACTAAAAGGACATCACTAGCAGAAATGAAAAGACTGAAACTGATCGCATCCAGTAATCTTTTCCTAATTTAAATTCTAATTATTTAGACCGTTGCGTCGGCAGTTTGATTTATTGCCGAAAACTCGAACTCGATTTGACCTTGAATTAAATTTTTGCCTAGCGTCCTGCAAAAATTGGAAGCGTCCACTTCTATTTTAAATTCTAATTTTTTAGACCGTTGGTAGTTTGATTTATTGCCGAAAACCCGAACTCGATTCAACTTTGAATAAAATTGTTGTCTAGCGTCCCCAAAAAATTGCAAGTCGCCCCCTATGTTTTAAGTTTTAATTATTTATACCCTTGGCTATTTGATTTATTGCCGAAAACCCGAACTTGATTCGACCTTGAATAATATTGTTGCCTAGCGTCCCGCACAAATTGCAAGTCCCCCCTATGTTTTAAGTTTTAATTATTTATACCGTTGACAGTTCGATTTATTGCCGGAAACCCGAACTTGATTTAACCTTGAATTTTATTGTTGCCTAGCATCCTGCAAAAATTGGAAGCGTCCACTCCAATTTTAAATTCTGATTATTTAAACCATTGATAGTTTGATTTATTGCCGAAAAATCGAACTCGATTCGACCTTAAATTAAATTGTTACCTAGCGTCCCGTAAAAATTGCAACCGTCCACCATTATTTTAAATTGTGTTTATTTAGACCGTAGCGTAGGTAGGCAGTTTGATTTATTGCTAAAAACCTGAACTTGATTTGACCTTGAAGTAAGTGCTGGTGTTCTTCTAGGTAATTTAATGCGCTGAATAGCAAAAAAATTGTGAAATTGTTTTTGGAAGCACACGTGATCTTAAAAATTGCAGTAGCGTAGCGTGGGGTAGCTGGAGAGGTAAATGCCCCAAGCGGCACTTCTGTGGAGGGCGGCAGGGAATGGCCAAGAAATAAAATTATAATTTTTTTATTTTAACTTCTTTTTAATAATGATTTTTAATAATATCTAATAAATTGATATAAGAAATACTTTTTTGCTTAATGGAGAAAATAAGGGGGCGGCAAATTTAAGGTTTGCCCCGGGTACCAGAAATCCACGCTACGCCACTGTAATTATCGTAAAATAAAAACATTTAACAAAAATCCATTTAAAAACTTCACATTGCTTTGACAACAGTGGCAATAAAAATTGTAATAGTAAGAAAACCTTCACAAAACAGAACCCACCAGTCTTAACCTGCTGGTACGTAAAAAAATCTAAAATTTTTTTTTATATTAAATTTTCCGTTCCGGCAAGGTCGGATGGAAACGCTACGACAGAATTTAATTCGATTCGTGTACAAATTTTGTACATAAAAATGGTCAATTTTAACGTAAATTCCCCATCCTTAAAAGGTTAATATCTCGGCTGGCATTTTATATATTGCCAAAGCAGGACCATCTTTGAAGAATTAATTAAGAAATTTCTCAGTTGGTAAATCCGGTACTCCAGAGGGATTAATATTCAACTTGGTACTTTAATTTAAAATCCTACGATTCGTATTTACTTTTTTAAAAATAATATATTATTCGGAAGTCAAAACGTTCACAAGAATAACTAAAAGGTAATGGGTATAGTAAATTGATATAATTATAATATTATGTATAATTATATCGTTGGTTTCGATGTGACAACACCGCCCTGAAAAGGCGGAATACGATAAACATGATAAAACGGTAATTATTGCAAAACCTATAAGTGCAACAAGGACAGAGTTACTCTAATGAGGTCATTATCAACGTGGAAGTCACTTCGTACTGCATATTGTACATCTAGAAGCGATGCCAGCGCCAGCGATATACACTGGAACTAAAATTGTGATTGACATATTCTTGCAATACGTTTTGACTTCCAAGGTAAAATTTAAAATTGAACTCCTAGAGACATCTTGTGCATATTGCTATAAAAAGCATTACAAAATGTTGTGACTTCTAGATTTGGAAGTCGCAATGTTATATATGAGGCCACAACGACTATTGCATATGTATTTTTGAAGTCGCAAGGTACTGTACCCAATATATATTGTAATATAATAATTATGTAATATTTCAAGATAAATAAACCTAATAAAACCCACTTCATTAATAATTAGAAAACCCATTTAAAAAACTACTACACAGATAAAAGAAATTATTTTAATTTTTGATATTGGAAATCAATATTGGGCCAATATTGGAAATTGTTCACATTTAAATATAGGCCCAATATTGATTTTGGATAATGAACCAATATTGGTTTTCAAAATTGCGCCAATATTGGAAAATCTTTACATTCGCATATTGGCCCATCATTGATTTTCAATATTGGCCCAATATTGATTTTGAATAATGGACCAATATTGGTTTTCAATGTTGCACCAATATTGGAAAATGTTGACATTCGTATATTGGCCCAATATTGCGCCAACATTTGTGCTACATGGGATCTGGAAGATGTTTGAATTTTCGTAATCATGTTGATAATTTTAAAATAATATTTGAAATTAATATTTTTACGAGTTCAGCTAAATTGTAATTAACTATTAATTTTCAATACTCGTAATTACTTGGGGGCGGTTTGTTACAATTAAATTTTGAAATAAATTTAGACTAGTATCTACGTTACCTACATTCGAGAGAATTTGTAAATTTCTATAAAAACCATCAATTATATCACCATTTTATTTTAAATATTTAGTAAAAAAACCTCATCCTGTCTATTTCTTTTTTAATAAAACTATGTGATTGTTTCGAAAATTAGATATAATTTGCGGACTACCACTGTTATTAATATTATTTGTCAAACGGAACAAAAACACTCCTACCTAACAAAATCAATTTCTCAATAGTTCTATATTTCTATATTATACAGATTTACATTATTTGTTAAGAGAATCTTAGTTTAGTAATTCGAAAAATTAAAACAGCCGGAATGAATCAAAATAATTTTTTACAGAAGTTAGCAATTTGTATGGCTATAGTACCACCAATTTATTGTAAATATTCTATTTTGCGTTTTTTGCATAAACTTTACGTTATTGTTCTTAATATTATGTTGTTATTGTATTCAGTATATACTCTTGCCGGTGACGTGTCTCAACCAATTGTTGATAAAAGATCAACTAGCATCGACATGCTTTATCTTTTAGTCGTGCAATTGTATTATTTTAATTCCATGTTCAAAATGTCGTTATGGAATATTGACTTATATCGAACATTCTTTGAAGAGTTTTCAAAACTTGAAGAACATTTGATTCCAGAAAAACGAATTAAGTTTTGGGATATAAACAAAAAATGGATGTCATTCAATTTCAGTATAACTATTATTTTGGTTAGTAGTATGTACATCACCCTACAAAACAAATCTGTTGAAATATTTTCCTCTATAACGATGGTTTATTTTGAAATCGCTCGCTACTTAAACATAACTATGTTTTTATTAGTTTATTATTTCATACATGGATTTCAATCTTTCTTCGATCGTTTTAATAAAAAATTGGTAGGAAATATAGAAGAGAATCATAAAGCCAAAACAACTCAGACTGTTGATAAATTTCGAAAACTTTTCAGCGTCATGTACAAAACTGTCGAAAAGTTTAACATACTATTTGGATGGCAATTACTATTTGTCTTCTTACTATTATTGGTACACTTTCTATATATGTATGTTGGATTTTTTTATAAAATCTATTGTGTCGAAAGAGGATGCCGTGTTTTACTTGGGAAGTTTTTTTGATACAATTTTATACACTTTAGTGTTTATATGGAGTGCCGTCCATTTGGTAAGTCAAATTTGGTAACTTATTGATATAAGTAAATCAAAAAATGTTAACACTAATATAATTAATTCGGGATCTGTCAGTCAAATTATACAACGAATTTCACTTTTTGGAAAGAGGACAATTTTTTATACATATTAAAAAAAGTTTGCTTGGATTACCCATTAGTTTTCGAAAAAACGGCATTTAAAGATCGAAAAGTTTACATATAAAATTTCATGTAAAAATAGTGGGAGGAGCCAAATTAATTTAATTTAATTCATTCATTTTACGGTAGATCCGTGATACGCTACCCTCCGCTCCGCTCCGGGCGCTCCGGGCCGTTTTGGCAGGCGCTTAACTCGCTAAAAACATCCCCGAACTCAATCCACCTCGACTGGGTAGCCCGCACTCGCCGAAGTATGACAGACATGTGACGGCTATCAGTAAGACTAGTTCAAAGTACACGGACCGTCAACAGAAAACCCGTTGCTTGCAATTTCTCTGTGCTCCCATGTAAACCGACAATAACTATTCAATATAATTAATTATTTTTAAATTAAAAATTTTTTTAAAATTGTTCAAATTGTTGAACATCAAATTTGATTAAACTGATCTTTTTATCAGACCCATCTTTTGATTCAAAGTTCCAAGGGTGGTTTGCTCTTTACCTTAAAAAGGTTAAACTGTCGATGTTTATGAATAGCAGTAAATGTTGCCCCCTTGAAATTAAAATCAACCTATCCAAGCGTTTGTCACTTTTTTATTCTTAAATTAATGTCTTGAAATATCGAAGTTATTTCGGATTTTTGCAGTTTCAATTTTTTTTTTGAATAATTGATAAAACTTTGAAAAAATTATTGCACTGAATTCAGGGAAGCAAGACCTTTCAAATAAGGTGTCACTTGCCATATCATTTCTATTAACATTTTAGGGGTTGTCATCACAGCGCGAAGGGATGAAACAATACAGGAGTGACATTGGTCGCAAAAGTTGTCCCCCTTGATGATAAAATTGATATGTTTTGCATTTCTTGAAAAAAAGTTCTGGTGGCCACAATCCCGTCTGTTTCGTTTTCAAACGTTTTCACCCTGTCTTAAGCATTTTAATTACAAAATTAAGTTGTTTTTATTTTTAAACCACGTAGTTTTTCCTTAAGTTTTTCCTTCTTCAGTCCGTCGTTTTTGTTATGCTCATATCGCTTTCGCTCAGCTTATCTTTTTGTAAAATCTTTGTATAAAATTATCTATATCTTTGTAAAATCTCTGCCTTAGAGAGGTTTTCCTTCCTTGGCCCCATATTCAAAAGATATGTGTATCTGAAACAATAACCAACATATATACAGACAGTCCTCTGGAGGCGGAAACAGTCCACTGCTCTGTTATGGTGCAGAGGACTGTTGCCCAGAGTACTGTTTAATTGAGGTGACCTTTATATACCCCTATAATATACTAAAATTTTATCAAAATCGATTAAGCCGTTCCGGAGTAAAAGTTTTTTTTCTATTTTTTAGTATTTTTGATTTTCTCGAAACCCTCTTGAGTTTGAGATCTAAAACTTTCTCGATCTTAGTATTTCATCAGTACTTGCATAACCCCAAAATGGCGATTAAATATTCCTTGACTTTTCCGAGTTCCAAAAGACGCTCTCGCACTTTGCCCCCGATTTTTCATGATTTCTCTTCTACTTGGCCATCTGACACTTTGCACATAGTTTATTCTATATGTAAACGATACGTATGCAAATTGTCAAAAGTTCTTCTTAACATGTAAATTCAACGAATTTTTTTTCAACGTTGAAGCTTCTGACAACCCTTTATCTTCTACTTACATTTCTGACAATTTTTTTTCTGTTTTTTCAATCTCTCTCCGACACCCATGTAACTTTTCAGCCGTGTCCATCAACAGTCTTTTATGGCGAAAAATTTACAAGTTTGATCGCTGGCCCACACTTTAATCTTCCAATGCGCCTTCTGACGATCGGGCTTTGGCTCTGCCGACAACAATCGAACCTTTTCCAAGAAAAATATTTTGTGGACCGAAATATTGCTCAACCTGTAGGCAGCTCTTCGTCAAAAGCAACGTCTGTGGAAAGCACGAGTTTCTGAAATTATTGAACTTATCTTGAAACCGAACGTCATTTCCTACACTTATAATATTCACGCATGGCTCAATGATTGGAGAGTAAAATTAAAACATATTTTAACTTACACTACCTACTATTTATTTTTAAATTTTTATCTAATTTGATTTTGTAATGTGCATATTTCACAATGTTTTTTTAGTATAGGAATGATAGTTTTTACCGCACTAGTGTGCTATAATAAAGTAGTAGTGTGGAAATAAATCAGTGGTGCGGTAATTTAGTAAAAGAAATTAATTTTGCAAAAAATGTTTAAAACTATTATTTTTAATATAAATTACACTTTTCACAGTTTGAAACATTTTCAAAATCTTCTCGCGTCGTCAAGCATCAAAAACTCCAATGATCAAAATGACCAGAAACATAATAAATTTGAAATTGTTTTTTATTTAAGCTCTAATTTACATTCAAAAATAAGAAATCCGTATCATTCATTTGCCCTATAGATTATGGTGTTAGCAAGTTTGATTTAAATACATGTTTATATTGCATTTTAAATATTCTAAATTAAGTTTTTCTTTAGATAATAGCAATCGCCATTGCTGTAATATGTGAAATGACTATCAAAGAAGCTAAACGTACAGCTACCATATGCTACAATTCCTTACTTAGCATACCAGAGACGAACAAGAACGATCAAAATCGTATTTTACGTGACGAGCTAATACTATTAGCACACCAAGTAAATAATCAAATTCCACGATTTTCAGCTGCAGGATTTTTTCATATAGACTTTTCTTTATTGTTGGGTTTATTGGGTACACTCACTTCGTATACAGTTGTACTAATACTAATTCATAAGTAAATAATAAAAAATTTAAATCTTATTACTTTCCCATTTACGTATAGTAAAGGAAAGTATTGTAATTGAGTAAAAAAAATGTTTGAACTAGCATTTTTCCATAGTCTATGAGTCCGTACAAATCGTTTGAGACAAATTTTGCAACGATGTCCGCATGTGTGTGCGCGATGTTTTCGTCCACGATTTTTTTCGATTTTATTCAAATTTCATATTCTGATTTGTAACAGCAATATAGAGAGTTTAATAGATTTTGGTTGAAATCTATTTTTTATTTTTTTTATTATTTAATGTTTTTTTTTTAATTTTATTATTATTATTAATTTAGTAATAAATGAATAAGTTATGTTTTATCACATCATTTTTATTTATATTATTTTATTCATAACTATATTTAAGTAATTATTTATATATCAAAGACACTAACTTTGGCCATGTAGTAGAGGGTAGCAGAATCCAGATAAATGGAGAAGACCTACACCAACTCCTGTTTCGACTCAATAATATTATCAAAAATGTTCAATATTCGGATATCGACCCTCAAAAACAAAATCTATGGTAATCTTACAATATCCTATACGCTGAAAACTTAAGGTTCACGAAGAACCTATTGAGCAGGTCAGGAAATTCGCATACCTTAGTGTTGATATTATAGTACAAATATTTAGTAAGCAATAATTCTAATGTAGTAATAATGTTCTAAATATTAAGTAGTATTGGCTATTGCTGACTCAGTGTCTGGCATTAATATGTAGTAGGTTAGCATGTAGTTCACCTCTTTTGATAAGTAGTTATTGGTAGGCAGTCAGAAAAAATAGTCATACTACTAACAAATCAAGATGTATTGAGTATGTATATATAGGTACATAAATAAAGATACTATATAATCAATACCGAGTTATTACAATAATATACAACCAACGACCGAATTACCACCTCAGAGGTACGTACTGTGTGATGTACTGTTTTTCGAGTATACAAAAATATGCGCTGTAACTTAGGAGCAAGAGTATTAATTTGGGTGCCAAAATATGCAATGTACTTAGAAACAATTATTTAGAATGAAAATAAAAATAATTAACTTTATGATGAAGATAACTATATATGAATATAAAATGAGGTACATTAAACGTCTATCTCTAGAAGACCTTTCATGGGAATTAGAGATAAGAGGCAAAGATGTAATTGGGACAGGTATAGATGTGAAACGCTCTATGTTGCGAGCTGCACTGAAGGAAGCAGATGCAAATCCTTCTATTATTGAGGAATACCCGATAATTCAAATATCAGTCTCAAATCAAGTCGTTTTTTGCATCGAAAAGTATAAGATAGTTGAAAAACAGTTAGCAGAGTATTTTAAGTTTCCCACTACTAAAATAGGCGAAGGTATAATTGCAAAATTAGAACATATTTAATAGTCGTTTATACTGTTGCACTAGAAAAGCATCTCCTTCTGAGACAGAAATAAAAAGTATTCAAAAATTGCAATCAAAAGTTTCAATAGCTATAGATTCTGTTGAACAAGCGTTGGATACAAACGATACAAATAAAAACGATTAGACAACAGCAATGTCAAATTTGACACAAGAAGAACTTGCAGATGTAATATCTCCTAATATTTTAGCTGCAGCTATCAATATTTCCTAAATTGCACAGAATAATAATGCGATATCAGATCATGAGGTTGCAGATAATACCACTCTAGCTAACCCAAATATACCTAAACCAACAAAATCCGAAATCTTTCGACTTCGGTCAATATACAACAAAATCCGCTAGATTATCAATTTCCTCCAAACATTCAATACCAACATAATTTATGTAAACCAGACACCATTGCTAAATGGAATATCAAAAGATACAGAGGAACTCCGCTTTTGTTTTGACAGGAGAAAATTAAATAGCGTAACAAAGTCTGACGCCTATCCAATTCCGTATATAACCCAGATTTTAGATCATTTACAAGACGCTAGATTTATTTCTTGCATAGATCTCAAAAAAGCTTTTTGGCAAATACCCTTGTCGAAAGAGTCGTGTGAGAAAACAGCGTTCACTGTCCCAGGTCGCGGACTTTTTGAGTTTGTTGTATTACCTTTTGGCATACATAACAGCGCTCAGTCATTACAACGACTTATGGAGAGAATTTTCGGTCCTGAATTTGAAGGTGTATTTATTTATATAGACGATATGATAGTGATTTCTCGGACTTTTAAAGAACATATGATTCTTTTGGAGAAAGTTTTTGAACGTCTAAAATCGGCCGGGCTTACTATTAATCTTGAAAAATGTCAAATTTGTCGAAGCTCGCTGAAGTATCTCGGTTTTGTAGTAGACGAGAAAGGACTTAGAACAGATACCACCAAATAAGGTGGAGGCAATAATGAATTAGAAAAAAACTCAAAATAAAAAATTTTAAGTAAATTTGTGGTTTTTAGTATGTATTTATGGTTAAATTCAAAAAATATAAGAATAATACAATACGTAGAAAATCAAAATTCAAAAAAATTTAAAAAGGAGACAATTAACACATAACAGATCTGGATTAAGAAAATTTGAAAAAATGAAAATTTCGTAATACGAAGTACAATATAACGTTATTTCATGGTTATTGCCATTCTTCAGTTGCACGCATCGATTACATTGTAAAATAAGAAAAAAAATTCAAATTAAACAAAAATATCGACTAAATTGTACAAAATTGACTTACCATAACCTCCAAAGATTATCAAAACTGAACTTGTTACATGAAGTATGAATAATTTAAAAATGATTTGAACTAAGAAATTCGTTTACCTAGCACTGCTAGTTTGAAATCCGAAGGCACTGCCCTCTTAATATGATTTCTAAAAACTTTGAAAAAATTCAAAATTCAAAAATTTACCACGTGTTTTAACCGTGAGGCGTAAAACTAGAAAAAAAACTCAAAATAAAAAATTTTAAGTAAATTTGTGGTTTTTAGTATGTATTTATGGTTAAATTCAAAAAATATAAGAATAATACAATGCGTGCAACTGAAGAATGGCAATAACCATGAAATAACGTTATATTGTACTTCGTATTACGAAATTTTCATTTTTTCAAATTTTCTTAATCCAGATCTGTTATGTGTTAATTGTCTCCTTTTTAAATTTTTTGAATTTTGATTTTCTACGTATTGTATTATTCTTATATTTTTTGAATTTAATAATGAATTACCCTATTCCCAAAACAAGCACAGAAATTAAGCGTTTTTAGGCATGGCGGGATGGTATCGTCGTTTCATAGCAAACTTTTCAAGCTTGGCTTCACCAATTTTACAACTATTGAAAGGTAAAGCTAAAGGCCAACGCATATGATGGGGGGAAGAAGCAAATATTGCCTTCAATAAACTAAAAAATTGTTTAATAACAGCTCCAATCTTGAGCAGTCCAAATTTTAATGAACCATTTTTTATTCAGACGGACGCATCAGACCTGGACGCTCTGGGCGCTATCTTAATTCAGGGCGAAGGAACGGACGAACGAGTCATTGCCTACGCAAGTCTAACTCTTACATCTAACGAATTAGGTTACCACGCTATGGAAAAGGAGTGTTGTGCGATATTGTTCGGTGTTGAAAAATATAGGCCTTACATTGAGGGTACCAAATTTACAGTTATGACCGACAACCAAGCATTGAAATGGCTGGGGACGATGAAAAGTCCTACAGGCCGTCCCAATATGTCCCAATATAAAGTGCAAAAAATTTGGTACAGCGCAAATTATTATCCTCAAGCTAATTACATAGAACGTACAAATCGGGTTATAGGTACTTGTATAAGGTCATTCGTTGAGGAAGATCATGGCACATGGGATCTGCATATTTACAAAATAGCTCATGCTATTCGAAACGCTGTGCACGAAGTCACTGGATATACACCATCACTTCTGAATTTTGGTCGATCTGTACCTAACAGTGGCGGCTGTTACGGATGATTGAACCACCCTGAACCGGAAGAATATAAATCGGGTGATCTTGAACGCATAGTTTCGGATGTAAATAATTTAAGCGAACTCCACCAAAGGGTTATTGAAAGATTAAAAGCGACATACCTCTTAGTTTCAAAAAAGGTGACATAGTTTGGAAAAAGAATTTTGCATTATCTAACTTTGCACGTAAATTAGAGCCAAAATACATAAAATGTAAGGTTGCAGAGGTAACCGGTACTTTAACATATAGATTAAAAGACGAACGTGGCAAAGATTTGGGTATATTCCACGTCAAAGATTTGAAAACCGCCTCTGATTAATAAGCATTTATAGTGTTTTAGGTGTAAAGGCGTTGGCGTGTTCTTAAAATTAAACTAAGTTTACAACAATTTTCAGATCTGAATTAGTAATGGCCAATGAAATTTACTACCTTGCAAGGTTCTAATAATCCTGGTTGTTGTTATTGTTGTTGGATGCCTGCACTTATCAACTCGAATAACCGATGTTGGTAACACTTGTCTAATATTTTCTATATTATAGATACCAAGAGATACGTCAACTGTATCCTTTACATATCAACGATAAATTATTTTCGGACATCTCCTTCTACTCTGTCTAGATTTTAAAAATTTTTAGTTGTCTCTCTCTACGAGCCCCACCAATACCAGACGGCCATATTAGGTGGCAATATTTTAAATTGTGATAGCTATTTGTTAGAAATTGTTAAAATATGGAAATATTTTTATTAAAATAATTCTTAACATTTATTATTGCTTTTATACAGTTCTCAGAAAGAATATAAAATGGTAAAAAATTCAATAATAATTCAATACGGTAAACCCTCGCAAGCTCGACATAAACGGGAGCCATTTCCTGTCGACGAAGCGAACGTGTCGACGAAACGGTAGTAATAAATATCAAAACATGTAACTGAAATCTGCAAACACAATATCGTGTTATTCTTGATTACGATAAGAATTTATTATTTATATTATCATGTAAGCATTATAACGTAGGTAATCAATGTCTGCCTACGTGCTTACGAGTCGTGGCAAGATAAGCTCATAATTATCTGTCCAGCAACAAGAAAAATTCTCAGAATTGTCGAGCTCGAGGGGGTCGAGCTAGAGAGGTTCTACTGTAATTCAAAATTGATATCAAGATTTATATTTGTACAAGTGCTTTTTATTTCTGTGTAATTAGTGGATTTTTGATGTCTGGATCTTGCTGACTCCTGAATGGGACGTTCCGCCGTGGCCGTTTTGACGTGGCCGTTGCCGTTTCGCCGTTGCCCATTTCTCCGTATAATATAAATCAAAAGCTATTCCAACTTCTATTCTTGCGGCCGAGACGTCATGAGAGTGAATATTTATAATTTTAATTACTTCTTCTCCTCGTGTATGAATTCTGGCTTTACAACGACCACGTTCCTCGCAATGCCAAGATTTAACTGATTCGTCGCTTTTTGATGTCACGTCAAACACGTATACGTAGCCATCGTGCGAAACTTTTTTTTTACCTCTAGTGCTAAGGATAGTATTCGCCATAATTTGATCTTGATCTTTATATTAATAATTGAATTGTCGAGATTAAATAATTATTCAAAATTAGTTACTTCCCGCTTTTCTTTTATATACTACCGTACTGCTCTATTATTTTGTTACCAACTTTAACATTCCCAATCAATAATTTAATTGAGGGTTTTTTTATTTCTGCTTTTCTAATTTCTAATTTTACATAGCCAAGAAAATATTAATTTTTGCAGTCAAAACGTTATAGTTTTTTTATAACTTTTGAGTTCTGGATTAAAGTAAAAAAAATGTCGAAACGTCAACGGCGAAATGTCCTAGACCGTTATTTCATTCCCTTGTACACGCACTTCTTACAATTAGATTACAATACCTGCAGTGCTTTAACTTTCAATTGTTTATTTTATCCAATTGTTTTTTTTTATAAATTTAAATGTTAAGTTTCTTTGAATTTTTTTTTATTTAATGAAATTTACAACTGCCTAGGCTCGATTGCTTGCAATCTAAACATTGCAATATATTGTAATTTTAATTTTGAAATATGAAAAATTATCAAATTTCTGAAAGTCGTTTAAATTATGTTCGAAATTAATCGGGCTTATAATTTTATAATGAGCAAATAAAAAGAAACTCTTATTGAATAACGAAAACAAAGGTTTATTCAAAAATAAATAATTGACGAAACAATTCTTGTCTTCGGACTTTTGAGTAGTTTTCATGTGAGAGGCCACTGATTTTAAAATCGCATTTATATTCAAACCACTATATCAAACTAAACCACTATATCATTTACCTCTTTTGTGTTTTTGGTATTGATAATAATGATTTAATAATGTTAAGAGCAAAGGTTATCATCGAATAATTTATAATAATTAATTGTCAAATAAAAAATTGTTCACAAAATTGAAATAATAATTTGGTTTTAAAATGTTACCTTTTATTATCACGCCACTGCACTGACGAGATTTTGACCTGCGCATAAATCTTTCTTGTTCTGGTTAAATACAGTAGCCAACAGTAGCGAATTATGGTTTGTAGGTTCCACATGTTCCACAGCTGTTTTTGAACTTTCTAGTTGTTCCCTGAACCATACCATCGTTTTCCTTATCAAAATATTCACGACCGACTGGGTGGTAATTTAATACTGATCTATATTTTTTTGTGGAATAAAATTGATTTAAAATAGCAAAGCTGTTTTTTTAGAGCAGTACATAATTTCAATACATTTTGACTTGCCATTATCAACTCAACACTGTGAGAACACTGAGGCAAACGCACAACAAAACCACAGATGTAACCTACAATGTCCTCCACGTATGTAAATAAGTCTACGGCAACAAAAAATAATTTCTTCCTTTTGTGTAACATCAGGAAAAATTTGATCATCTTCCTGTATCACATCCAATGTCTTAATAACTATACCAGCTCCTACATGCAAGATTGTCGTTGCATCTAAAATTGTACAATTACCAGACTTAGAGGCAGATATTTGGTGACGTATCAAAAGTTTTTTGTATGCGCTATACACTAGGCGGTGATTTTGTGCATACATTAGGTGAAAATCTGGCCATAATTGACCAGAAGATGGCGCGGCGTACGCTTTTTTGGGATATCTAACTAGCGTATATTGGTTGGACAGCTATGGCGCCGCCGCCTAAGCGGTGATTTTGTGCATAAATTAGGTGGAAATCTGACCATAATTGACCAGAAGATGGCGCGGCGTACGCGTTTTTGGGATATCCAACTAGCGTATTGAACTGAAGTTCCGATGGGTTATTATTGTGCCCACCACGCATTTTTTTCCTTTTCTGATTTTTTACAGTATCATGAACAAGCTTTAAATTTCTCTTAGCTCTCCTAGGTGTAGAAAAGTGTACATCTTGTAAATCGGCAACATAACGCATATCAATATATTGCAGCAGGTTGTGATTTCTAGTCTGAAGTTTCCTCCACAGATACTGAAAAAAAATTCTATTAGAAATTTGTATTTCTAGTAGTGAAATGTTTGATGTAGATACCTTCACAGACGGGATTGCATAAAGCTGTTGGAGACGACTGCTCACACCATGTACTTGTTGAAGGGGTGTCTTGAAGACAACCTTGAACAACATCTTCGTCAACTTCAATCGGTGCTAGCGCTGATGTAGAATGCATCTGTTGATGTGTTGAAAGCAGCTGACTATCAGTTGTTTTCAAATGCCTACTTGAACTGGCAATATGAATTGCTGTTTTTCGTATTAAACGATTCAATGGCCAAATACCAAATCTTCAAGTGGTTTGAACAAAGTATAGAACCTTCAGGAACTACACTATTTTCTAAACCACAAACGGTAATCCATTTTTGACGCATATTTTGGTCCTTCGGAAACCTGTAGATAATAATTTTATAAGAGACGATAGCAGTACATTTAATATCAAACAATGAATATGAAGAAAAATTAGTTACTGATAGTTACATTCAGTGATTTTCTATATTAATATAAAAATGTTACGGTCAATGATGACAATTCGGCCATTAACGTCAATGGCCGGACAATAACGTCAATGCCCAGCTTAGTTGGGCATTGACGTCATTGACCGGGCATTGACGTCAATGAACGTGCATTTTGGGCAATGTTAACATTTAAAATTCCATATGTGGTGTTTACATCATTGTCCGGGCAATGAAGTCAATGCCCAATACAGAGCGGGCAATGATGAAATTATTATTCCATCTGAAAGTAATGTATTAAATATAGCTTTGCAGTTAATACTAGTTATTAAGGGATACTGAAAAGTTAATTTTGTTAGAAAATATTAGTGATACGACCAAAAAGCAGTATTTTAGGAGGCCACGGTTATAAGCGTTGTCATTACAGCAAACTTTGCAATTCTAAGTGCCATGGGTCACTCCCGTACCAGAATTCGCGATTACAGCTAAGTGAAGCGACGTCTGGCGGCAGAAATGTTAACTAGAGTTGATGAGTAGTTTTTAGTATTTGGCAGTTGTCACAAATTTATTTGTATGTTTGTGGTGTTATCATACTATGGATATAATCGTTTTTAACGTTGAATATAGTTTTTATAAGTGCTTATGTGAAATCCATTTGTTATTAGGCAAAAATGAGTAAAAGTAAATCAAAAGTGTTTTGTTGTGTTCATGAATGTAATTCCACTCCTAAAAGAGATCATGACCTTAGTTTCCACAAGTTTCCTAAAGAAGGAAAATTCAAAGTGAAGTGGACAAATCAGTTGAGTCAGGAGGAAGTAATTGATCGCAGAAAAGCGTGGATGAAAAGCTTCAAAATGGGAAAGGAGGCTTCAAAATACATGGTTGTGTGCGGTTCAAACCAGAAAATTATTTTTTACCAGGTTAGTAAAATTGTAATTATTGAGGACATGTGCTTCAATTAAAAGTTTTCAGAATTTTAATAGTACCTACTTTGTCAGCTGTTGCTCTAATCAACGTTGAAGACATCTTTCCGGTCCATTGTCATTACTTCGTTACATTACTTCAGGAAGTAATAGTAAGTACTAGATATTGCTATTATTATTATTAAAATTAAATAAAGGTCGAGGACATAGTCCTATTAGATCTCCATTTACATGCTTATAATTTAACATTGAGAAAACAAATGTAGAAAGGTTAATCAACTAATCATTCATTTTTTTAGGTTACATAGGAACAGGAAAGAAAATTCTTAAGAATGACAGCGTACCCTCTATTAATTTGCCCGAGCTTCCAACGAGGGGGACAATTGTTGTAAAGGGTTCAGCAAAAGTTGCAGCAGCAAGAAAAGAAAAAACATTAAAAAGACAACAACACCGCAAAGAAAAACAATTGACACAAGAAACTCACAGGAAAGTAGCAGACATTTTATTAAATTTGCATGAGGCCTTTCCACCGGAACCAGTTGAACGATGTCTCGAAATACCTGAGACATCACCTATGTCAACACAAGTCACAAGTGGTGATTTCGTGGCTCCATTTTTAAGTTACATTACCACCGAACAAGTTTTGAATACTTTGTGTGGTATTCCCACATTTGATATTTTAAATTGTTTGTGCGATGAAGTTAGTGCTATTATACTTTATAAAAGACTACGCAAATTAAGTATAATAGAGAGAGTGGTGTTAACTCTAATGAAATTGAAACAAAACTTCTCTCTAAGTGTATTAGTAATACTATTTAAAGTTGTTACTATAAGTACTTGCAAGAAAATTTTTGAAGAAACGCTTGTAGCATTGGCAAGAGTTTTGAAATGTGCGATTCCCTGGCCAAGCAAAGATGAAATTAAAAATAAAACCCCAACATGTTTCAAAAATTTTGGAAATGTTAGGATCGTTTTAGATTGTACCGAAATTGCGATTCAAAGGCCCAAGTGTTTAACTTGCAGAATAAAATTATATTCGCATTATAAGTCTGGTCTCACATTAAAATTTATGACTGGTGTGAGTCCCGCTGGTTTAATAACCTTCATAAGTCTAGCTTATGGAGGAAAAACATCTGACAAGGCGATTTTTGAAGATAGCAAAATATTGAACCTGCTTGAAGAAGAATACACTGTGATGGTCGACAAAGGGTTCCTCATTAATTCTTTATGTTTTCAGAAAGGAGTTACGGTAATTCGTCCGTCCTTTTTAAAGAGTGGCGAACAATTCTCTAAAGAGGAAGTTTTGTTGAAGGGGTTACCTGGGTTTGAAAATTTCAAAAAATCGATTTTTTTTTCTTATTAAATAGTACAATATGTTTAAAATATTCTCCTAAAATTTCAAATCGATCCGAGTAAAATACAGGCCACATCACTCACAGATATATGGAAGCAGCTGTGTAGCTATTGTTGGTCGCCTTTTCCCACTTCCTTTTACAATTCAAGGACAACTCTAACACGTTTTTAATATTTTAGTTGATTGTTGCTTTTTCAGCTAATAGGTTCATTTGAGGTTATAAGTGATCGTGAATTTTTACTATAAGTGTTTATAAATTTTTATTTATACAATATGAGTAAAAAAAGAGAAAAAGAACTCAAAATAAAAAATTTTTAAGTAAATTTGTGGTTTTTAGTATGTATTTATGGTTAAATTCAAAAAAATATAAGAATAATACAATACGTAGAAAATCAAAATTCAAAAAATTTAAAAAGGAGACAATTAACACATAATAGGTCTGGATTAAGAAAATTTGAAAAAATGAAAATTTCGTAATACGAAGTACAATATAACGTTATTTCATGGTTATTACCATTCTTCAGTTGCACGCATCGATTACGATTACATTGTGAAATAAGAAGAAAAAATTTTCAAACTAAACAAAATTATCGACTAAATTGTACAAAATTGACTTACCATAACCTCCAAAGATTATCAAAACTGAACTTGTTACATGAAGTATGAATAATTTAAAAATGATTTGAACTAAGAAATTCGTTTACCTAGCACTGCTAGTTTGAAATCCGAAGGCACTGCCCTCTTAATATGATTTCTAAAAACTTTGAAAAAATTCAAAATTCAAAAATTTTTAAGTAAATTTGTGGTTTTTAAACCACAAAAACCACAAATTTACTTAAAAATTTTTTATTTTGAGTTCTTTTTCTAGTTTTACGCCTCACGGTTAAAAAACGTGGTAAATTTTTGAATTTTGAATTTTTTCAAAGTTTTTAGAAATCATATTAAGAGGGCAGTGCCTTCGGATTTCAAACTAGCAGTGCTAGGTAAACGAATTTCTTAGTTCAAATCATTTTTAAATTATTCATACTTCATGTAACAAGTTCAGTTTTGATAATCTTTGGAGGTTATGGTAAGTCAATTTTGTACAATTTAGTCGATAATTTTGTTTAGTTTGAAAATTTTTTCTTCTTATTTCACAATGTAATCGTAATCGATGCGTGCAACTGAAGAATGGCAATAACCATGAAATAACGTTATATTGTACTTCGTATTACGAAATTTTCATTTTTTCAAATTTTCTTAATCCAGACCTGTTATGTGTTAATTGTCTCCTTTTTAAATTTTTTGAATTTTGATTTTCTACGTATTGTATTATTCTTATATTTTTTTGAATTTAATATGAGTAAAGTTACAAGATCTGATCGAACAACTAGTGGTGAAAGAAAAGATAGACCAAGGAAAAGAAAACAATCATTTAATCCGAAAACTGCTGAGATAGATGACGAATCTTTCACCAGCACGTCGGCAAAAAAACTTAAAAACTTAAACTTAAAAACAGCCACGAGTATGCCCGAAAAGAAGATGAGAAGCGCATACTCATTGCCGAAAAGAAAGCTGACGCTGCGACTCGTGAAGCAAGAATTCGTCACAGGCAAGAGCAAAAGGATGCCCTGGATATTGCCGCAGCGGCAGGTACTTTGCTTTATGGTGCCGGAATCGATGATTCAATGTAAGTTAAAAAAAAATTTTTTTTTGCATGTTATTTCAATTTAAAACTTTAAACGCGTTTATCTCAAAACTCAATTTTTTAAGTCGGTGGACATGATTTCTCGAAAAGTTATGAAGCGATTTTCTTCAAATTTTGCACACATCTTTAAAATAACATTATCTAGTTATTGAACGAAGGATTTTTTTTTTTAAATTACAACTAATTTTTTCAAGCCATTACATGACGAAAATTGGACCAAAAAATGAGTTTTTTTGTTCAAAGTCTGTCAAAAATTCAAATTCAAATTTTTTTTTCTTTCCTTCGTTCAATAACGAGATTTATCCATGTACTAACAAAATAATTTTGGTTTTTTGATTTTAGATGAACCAATAATGAGTTATGCTGTCCACGGCAAGAGCCTTTTTTTTGGGACGTCAAGGGAGATGAGGCACCAACGGCTGAATTTTCGGAATTTTTAAATAAAAATTTAACAAAATACTATTGAAATATGTATCTTTGATATGTCGAATTGTTCTAATAAAATATATGATTGTATATATTTAAAAAAAAATAGTAAAAATACCCTTTTTTTTAACCTCTGAAACCCAGGTAACCCCTGAACAAAGAGATTGCTCGTGCTAGGGTACACATAGAGAGGTCTAACCAGCGTATTAAATTATTTAAGCTTTTAAATGCTAGATACGAATTTTCGTATTTAAATTTAGTCAATAAAGCTTTCACCGTTGTATGTGGCTTAGTTAATTTATGCTCACCTATATTGGCAGACGATAAGTTTTGATTAATTATAATTATTGAAGAAATTAAATAAAAAAAACAATAAACTACTTTTCATTTATAGATACTATTTATTTATTCCAAAGTCGTACAATTTATATATTTACTTTTCATTTGTTTAATTTACATTCGACCATCAACATGGTCTTCTAGGAACTCATTTTCCACTTCGTCAGAAATGTAGCCCCTAGTATGTAATGCCAGGGCAGAATTGGGTAATCGGTTAATCATTCTCTGGTATAAATTTTTATCGTCATCAATATTTTTTAGATTAACCTTAACGGGAGTGTAGCAACAGTATTTGGTAACATCTTCTGTTACTTGATATTTATCTATAGCCCCCATTTTCAAGTTGGACCACAAACATTTTTTGTCGGTTGCCGAGAGCTTTTCTAACTCGTCTAAATTATTTCTGAAATTGAAAAATTATAAATAAATGAATAAACTATCTTCACTTCAACTTAATCTTACCTGCTGCAATATATTAAAATTGCAACTATGTGCTTACAGCATTCCGATGCTGTACATGAAGCTTTACATGAACAACAGAACTTCGATATTGATAAGCTTTTTTTATTAATTAGCCCAGACACTTCATGAGGCGGTGAAGACAAAGCTGTAGTTTGTAAAACCAAACTATAAATGTGGTAGAATTCGTCGTTACTAGGCGTTTCTCCACACAATACAATATGCTTAGCGTTTGCTAAAGCTTCTCCCTCACAAAAGTTTCTAGACGAACTACTTCCACAAAATTGCAAAATACTGTTTATTGTTAATTGTTTATTCATATTTAATTATTATTTACACACAAACGAATATAGTATATAAATCACAACACGTTAAGGTTTATATAATAACATTGTTTATGTTGGTAAAACTAAAAACTACTCATCTCTAGCGGCCATTTTGAATGTTTGGTCACGTGACTTTCCTTAATGATTAGTTTAAAAAATTTTATTTCATTATTTTTTAATTTTTTTTATTATTGTTAATAAATGATTAGGTATATTATATTATAATACAATGAATACAACATTTATGTACGTAAATATCACTTGCCAGTTGGCTGTCAAATTTAAATTGCCATTTTGCTGTTCTTTGTAGTAGTTATTCTAGTGGCAGGGTGCGAAGTGCATAGTGGGGGTATTAAAACCGACGACAGCGTACGCGGTGGACAAATTGTGCAAAAAAAGTGGCAACTTTTCAAGTTGTCCTATGTTACCAGTGTAAATTAAACATTTTAAAACAGCTAAATATGTTTAGGCCTTTGAAATTCGATTTTTTAAAAAAAATACAAAATTACTTTGAACCTAAACTTTACTGTGAAAATGCTAAATACAGACTAACGTTAACAGTTGACAAGTTGTTTTCAACAATTTGTCAACTTTACAAGAATCTAATACATTCTGGATTTTAATTACAATATTCTTATTACATACATGTGTTTTTATAAAATAAAATATAAAGTGCTTACAATATAACTCCTCCACGCCTAAGAGAAAAAATTACAGTTAAACAACTGAATTTTTTAAAGATATTTCTGCCAAAGGATTTATCGTTTCTTGAGCTGTAATTTTTGGAACTTTTGCTCTCAGTTTCGGATAGTATTTTAGAATTAATAACAAGATACAAATTATGATTACAATGTAAATAAAAATGGTATACTATAAACTAATATTATCATAGTGAAAAGGTATTGTTTTTATTGACGAAAATTTTCTCTGTGTATTGGTCAGCTGCATTTCTAAGTGCTTGACTTCATCGAGGTTGATGTCATCGAGGTGAATTGGATCGAGTTCCATATGAACATGATGCTTTCCATCTGGCATTTCAATTGTTGACATATTAAAATGTTTAATAAAAGGATTTAAATTTTGATACGTTTTTAAAATTAATTTATCAATTTTAAAACTACACATTTTTGGAATTGTAATTACATATGTTCCGTTTAATTTTACCTTTTCTACTATATTTGAACAATTACTAGAACCTATGGTTGCTTTAACTGTAATAATCATCCATTTATTATTTGACAGTTTTTGAATTTTAGTTTTTGTTAAATAACTATTCCGAACTTCACAGTTTTTATAATTTTCACTAAGACTTATTAAGTCAACTTCGCACTGATTATTTTTAGATATTAAATTAGTAACTTGTTCGTCGCACAAATAATTTAATTGACTTATTTGTTTACACATGTTGTCACTTAATCCATATTGTTCGTCGTTCAACATTAGGTAAGGAAATTTAGGAATGATGATTTGATGGTACTTATCTTTCAACACAGGAGAGGAATAAAGTTTATAGTAATCGTATGCATTTAATTCTACTAAAGGAATTTCTAAAACAAATATTATTTGTTCCAGGCGTATATATCCTTTAATTTTTATTATGGAGTAATAATTGACGAGGTCCTCTTCCTCTAAATTATATGGCAATCTTAAATTCGTTAAATGAGCATTTATTTTTGTTAATTCTAATTTTAAATCGTCGTGCATAATTATTGACGGGTGCAATGAATTTAATTTAGCAAAAGTAATAGAATTTTCCGTGTTATCCAAAATTTCTACTAGTATTTCTGCAGCCGAAATTAATTGATTAAAAATAGTGTTTAATAAGACAAAACTATCTATTTCATTGAAATACAGGGTAGTAACATTTTGCATTACATTAGCTATCTCATTTATTCGGGCTTCGAGCAATATTTGATTGTGTTGCAATTTAGTCATTGATTCGTTAAATATGTGTAACGCTTTATCCGTAATGCTAAGTTGCTGTTCCGCTAGAATTTTTATTTGATTTTCGTTTTCCTTAATTTGTATAATAGCCGCGTCATATCGATCGGCGTCCGATTGATCGAGATTTCCCGAAATTGATTTCCAAATTGAACCTAACCCGTTTATCAATCCACGTGTGGGACGTTTATTTTTGTCACTAATTGTTACTGTCATTTGTTTGAACTTACTTTCTATTTGTAAAAATTTATATTCTAACAGATATCTATAAGTAAACATTTCATTTGCATAGGCTATGCCATAGTTACTTTCGTGAAATGAATTATTTAACTTATTGTAATTATCAACTAACTTTTTTAATTCTAATCTTAAACTAGATAAATCATAAATTTGTATTAGTTTCCAATAATCAACTATATTTTGAGCTATACATAATTTTAATGGGAGTAATCCTTGATTATTTGAAATTTGGTTTATTTCTATGTTGGAGCATTTTGCGAAGTGGATGGTTGCGGTGACGAGGGCGATGATGGTGACGTTTCTGCAACAATGGGTTGTCTTAAATTTTTTAGATGAACTGTTCTACCCCGGTTCTTATCCGAACTACCTACTTTTTGAATAATTGCTTTATTATTGGGAAGCATTGTTTTTAATACGAATGGACCGTTAAATTTTTCTCCCGTTTTATTTCGTTTGTATTTATAACTCGTTTCGTAAACTATTTGTCCTTCTGAAAAGGGGTTATTAATATCCTTATTTCTCGTATTAGCAACTTTTTTTTTATTTGTTATTAAATTTTCATTGACTCTATCGTAAGTTAAAGCTAATTTTTCTTTGTGTTTTTGAAAATAATCGCTGTACATTTGTTTGTCGTAAAATAAATCGTAAGGATCTCTTAATTTTGTGTGACCTAATGTTAATTCTAAAGGAGTCAAATTTGTACTGGAATGTATTGAATTATTATAAGCAATAATCGCATATTTTATTAAAGAGTTTATTGACTCGTTGTGTTTTGTTTTTAATAACCTAATATGTTCCGCCAAAGTAGAATGAAACCTCTCTATTATTCCGTCAGATTCGGGATGATGAGGTGTTGTAAAATGAATTTTTATTTTATGCGATTTGAGCAACTCTTCAATTATGTGATTGTGAAATTCTAAACCTTGATCTGCGCTAATAGTTTCGGGTGTTCCGTAGTACGAAAAATAATTGATTAAAGCGTTCAATATATCTACCGCGTTTTTAGATTTAATTTCAATTGCTTGACCTAACTTTGTAAATGCATCAACTATAGTTAAGAATTTATTGTTTTCTGCCGTATAAACATCGATATGTAATTTTTCAAAGGGGCGGTGCGGTGTATCCGTTACGATCATTGCTATTCTGGGTGGATTTCTTTCGTATTTACTTTTTTTACATCTTTCACAATTGGCAATGAACTTTGCTACGTGTTCTAGCATAAGGGGAAAATAATATTTTCTCTGTAATTGTTTTAACGTTTCGGAAATACCTCGATGGTTTGTTTTACCCTCATGTTGATTTCGTATAGCTATTTCTATCATGTCTTGCTCGTGTAAAATTTCTCTTCTTTCCGTACAATAAATTAACTCGGGGCCACTTGCATTAAATAATTTTTGAACTACTCGATTAAATTGCTGAAATAGCGTATCAGTTTCAAAATGAATATAATATTTTTTTGATTCGGTGGTGTATTCTTTCAAAAATTTGATTATGCTTTCTTCATCGTTACTATTTATCTGAACATGATATCGTTTGATTTTACCTATTGTCTCTATTTTTACCGGTTTCATGAGCGCGTGTACTTCGTATATGAAATACTGATTCGGTTTTGAATCTATTACATCCGAACATATTTTAATATTAGCTATTTCTTTATTACAACTAACTGAATTTATAGTATCTGAATTATCTAATTGTTCTAAAAGTGAATCTAATTCGCCTTCTGTCATAACACAATCTTCCCATTGCTCATTATTCATTAAAAATTCTTCTATGGAATTATCTATTTCGTTTTCATCAAAATTATTTATCATAGATTCATTTTCTATGGCATTTATAACTACTGCCATCTTCTTATTATAATTATTACCCTCTAAATCTAAATGACTGTTAATTTCTACCCTACTTAATGCGTCAGCATTACTATTATGATTACCTTTTTTATATACGATTTGGTAATCATATTCTTTCAATTTAATTTTCCATCTTTGCAATTTTGAATTTGGCTCTTTTAATTTCGATAGCCAAACTAAAGGGCGGTGATCAGAATAGATAATAAATTTTCGACCATACAAATAAGGCCTGAAATATTTAACTCCCCATACAACTGCTAACAATTCCTTTTCGATTGTACTGTATTTTCTTTCCGAATCATTTAACGTTCGCGATGCATAACAAATTGGTTTGTCCGACCCTACAGTACCTTGGGACAAAATGGCACCGATTGCCACATTGGAAGCATCCGTGGATACTATGAAGGGTTTACTAAAATCTGGATATTGTAAAATGGGATGATTAACTAAAATGTCTTTACATCTATTAAATGAATCCATAAATTCTTTAGTATGCTCAATTTTATTACCTTTTTTCAAACATATAGTTAGCGGTTTTGTTACCTTTGCATAATCTTTAATAAATTTTCTATAGTATCCCGTTAAGCCTAAAAATCCTTTAATTTCTTTTGTTGTTCTAGGGACTGGATAATTTATTACTGCATCAATTTTGGCTGGATTTGGTTTAACACCTTCCGGCGTAATAACATGACCTAAAAATTGGGCTTCTTTTTTTAAAAATTCCGATTTATCCATTTGTATTTTAAAATTTGCTTTTCTAAGCCGATCGAATACTAATCTTAATTTTTCAATATGTTCCTGCAAGGATGTAGAAAATATTACTATGTCATCTAAATAAACAATGCATGCTTCATTTTGTATTCCGCGTAAAATGTTGTCCATAACTCGTTGAAAAGTAGGAGGGGCATTTTTTAGACCAAAAGGCATGCGTTTAAATTCATAATGACCTCGCGGTGTTGAAAAAGCCGTCTTTTTTCGATCATCAGGATGCATTTCAATTTGATGATAACCCGATGCTAAATCTAATGTAGTAAAATAAGAACATTTTCCTAACTTATCTAATATATCGGAAATATGGGGGAGGGGGTACTTATCATCGAGACATTTTTCGTTTAATAATCTATAATCAATCACCATTCGATATTTTTGCACGCCCGACGCGTCCAATTTTTTTGGAACAACAATTACTGGACTGCTCCACCCACTTTGCGAATGTTGTATTATATCATTGGCTAAAAGTTCGGCCACCTGATTGGCTACCTCTTTTTGTTGTGCATATGGCATCCTATAAGCTTTCTTAAATACCGGTACGTCATCTTTAGTTTTTATTTCGTGTTTTACAATATTTGTAAATGATAACGGTATTCCATCACAATAAAAAATGTCCCTATATTCATAACATATTTGCTGAATTGCTTTTCTTTCTTCGTTATTTAAATGACCTAATCTAAGATTTTTTAATTTTTCCTTTAATAAACTATCTTTTTTTTTATCATAATTAACTTCTATCATTTCTGCATCTTCTGTCTCTAATACATTTAATGGTTCTACATTTACTAGTTTTTCTGTTTCGCTACTATTTGTAATACTAATAATGGCTTCCCTATTTTTTATCTTAACTAAACATTGAGGAATTTCTACCCCTTCAGCTAACTTTTTATATTCGACGATTCCTACATCTAAACTATTTGAATTTATGGGAACTTTTATAAATTGTTGTTGTCGCGGTGGTAATTTAAATTGTTTTGTTTCTTATGGTTCAAAATATATGGGTATTACACCGTGTTTAGTATACAAAACGTTTTTCTTTAAATCAATATTCGCGCCTAAATGTTTTAATAAATCCATACCTATTAAACCATCATATCTAGGGTTAAATTCAAAAATGCAAAAATCATAATATTCCTTGGTTTGAAAAGTTTTCGGCAGCGGAATTCGTGCAACGTATTTATGAAATGTAGTTTTATGAGCCGATCTAATTTTAAAAGGTTTTTCTCTAACAAATTTTTTATAATAATTTTCAACTATACGTGGTGAAATTAAAGTTTTAGTCGATCCTGTATCGATCATTAATTTAAAATTTACGTGAGGAATTTTTACTTTCCGAACTCCTTAGTAAGGAAAGTATTGTAATCTGAAATTGAAAAAAAAAATTGACCCCCAATTTTTTCATAAAATTTTTATGTTTTGAGGTTCCCTTAAACCATTTCTACAATTTTTGAAAAATGTCTGTATGTGTGTATGTGTGTGTGTGTTTGTGTGGCATTAACTGTGGCTACCTGTGTGTGCATTAAACTCAATTATGGCGTACGCTTTAGTTGTGGCAACATACATTCGGATGCCACAGCCAAATCCGTCATAACTCGGCTATTATAGGTGTTTAATGTGTTCCGATTTGAACTTGCCGCTTCTATGAGAATAAGTCGCAAAATACCAGTTAAAAGGAGGCGTTACCGTTAAAGATATGGCGGGAATTGAATCTGTGTGTGGTACGCCACAATTGGGTGTGTATCTTGGATGCTTTTAACCAGATTGTTACTACATTTGTCACTCGGTATGGTGGCGCCCTCTGGTCACACACACTATTTCGTTTTAGAATTTGTTATGAAAAATAATAGTGTCTTGAATGCCACAGCTATGGGAAGTATTTTAATAGCTGATATGAATCATGTTATAAATATATTGTCATGGAACGACGGACCAATAATTGTTTTTTTTGTACCGCGGTCATTAGATTTGTTCATAGCCTGCAAATCGGTTTTTATTATTTAAGAACAAAAATAAAGACTTAAAATTGTTACAAATCCACACGCTGCCAACACGATAATTTTGTTTTTATTGCTAATTTATCCGGGTGCGAGTGACTGTAGTTCGACATAAAATCTAAAACAAAGAGTGTTTAATACGTTTGGTTCACCTTGTACATTTTTGAAAAAGATTACCAGAAAGGTTGGAGTGGGAAGATAAGCGTGGAGACACGTGAAGCCGGTGGACGATTTTTGAGCGTTCCACGTTTTTAAGCGTAATTTTTGGTGGCGATTTGCCTGAGTATTACAGGTGAAGTCATCAGAGTGGTTTTTGAGGGTGTCGTGGGGTGTGATCGAGAGAAGAATGCGTTAACGCTTCGTTTATTTGCTAAAATTTAGAGCAAAGTTAGAATTGATAAGAGGATTAAAAGGACGCGAGTGGTCCGACATTTTGGAATTTGGAAAGTATTAAAAATTTTACCTACCTGTAAAATTTAATGAGTGCCCTTATGGAGAATAAAATTGGATAAAACGTATGAGTTTAATATTTTTACGACAACACCACAAATTTCGCTGGAGCCGAACTTCAATCAAAGCAGAAGGAAAACACCGGTTACAACTTACGAGGATCGAGATAACCACACGGAAGTTAAGAGCTACCTGCGTGAACTGAGCGTCACCTATCATCGGTATCAGGTACTTAAAACTATTATAAAATTTAAACACAGTGGAACTATTTTTTTATTCAATTTTAAAATTTCTTTTGATACAAAGACAATATTATTTTTAGTTATCAATTTTTTGTACAAATTCCGCACATATTCGACACAAAAGTAGTCAATGGTCACTGAATTTAGACTCCTTATTAAAACCGTAAATGTAGTTCAGGGACCACGGACTACACACCAAAACACTAACGAGTCAAAAAAGCGATATTAACCGCTAAATTAATTTGTTTTTAAATAAACCTAGCTATCGTTGGTCAAATTTCAATTTTATTACCCCACACAATTATTGGTTTGAGACAGAAGCAATCCATGCCCTGGGACGTCTCTGTTCTGAGATTGAGTAAGCTAGTCGGCAAATTTGAAGAAAAGGAGGCTATCGAGATTGGTAAAAAAAATTTTTGTTAGTAAAAATTTAGGGGGGCAAAATCTCGGTAGCATTCCACTACAATATATTTAGCTTTGTTCAACCGCTTATACAGACCCGAAATAACCGAAAAATGGGCTTAGGGTTCCACAAGCAATGTATTTGCTGTGTACAGTGTGTGTTTAAGATGTCACATATAATTCGTCGTTTTTCTCGGCAGGGAGCGCGCCATTATAAGCGTATATAATATATTATACAACCAACGATACAACGTTTCTGAGCTCTATACACATGTACTAAATTTTACAACATCGCTTCAGTACCTTAATATCATTAAGGTTATTTATAAAATGAATTAAATAACAAGTTTTATAGAAGTATAATATCATTCTTATGCATGTTTGATTTAAAACTTTAAATTGAATTAAAATTTTAGAATCATTTAATAAGTTACATGCATTCCATCAGTCTGAAATCTATCAAATTCTTTTTTGCAACAAATTTTACTAGGAGGAGGATACCTAAAATAGTTACCTAATATTTGAATTCAAAATTTTCAATTCAAAAATAACACCCGAATAAAACTTATTGTGAATTTATTTTAGTGGTAGTTTTTTTAGTAGAAAATATTCGAGCTTTCATAATCATAATTTATAGTATGTATTCTGCCAATTTTTAAAATTTACTGAATGTTTATTAAAATTAACATTGAATAAAGCTTTTGAATTTTTCATTTAGCTCCGAGCCACATACGTTCTGAATATTTCGTCGGCATTCCAGCAAAAGTGACTAACTGCATAAATGGCGAAAATAAGATGCTTGACTAATTGAGTTGAATAACGATATAATAATAAAAAAATAATTAAAATTTTAATATAATAAACTATATTAATTGTATTATGACTAAAATTATTGAAATTTGGCATTAATTGTCTGATTTTATAAGCGATGTTCAACCTAAAAGTTGCTCTCCTGTAAAACTTGAGTTTTGCAGTTGGTCACTTTTGCTTGTATGCCGATGATTAATTAAAAAAAAGATCTGTTAAATTTTTCTTTTAGCTCCGAGCCACATACGTTTGGTGCCGCTGTTTAAATTTGATTTTAATATTCAATTAGATCACCAGATGATAAACAAAATTGGCGATGTGTAAAGGCATTAAAAGTTTATCTAATCGTTGAAACATGAAAACCAATGCTGTTGAAAAATTTAATTTAAACTTAAATAAAATAAAAAACAGAATCAATGTTAAGCAATTCACTTCACGCTAAAGTTTATTCATAAACTTTTATTTTTCAAAACTGACATCCAATGATTTTTTTTCACCTTTCGATTAAATCTATAATTATCTTATAAATTTAAAAAATTGTAACCTTGACTAATAAATTATTATAAGCTAACGTAACTCGAATTCAAAACTTTCCAGTGCATTGTATGCTTTTCTATTTTTTTATTAACCGACTACAAAATAAGGAGGAGATTTTCAATTCGTCTGAAAATTTTGATGTAGTATGTTCAGCGATAATTCGTTACCACGTTGTCCGATTTCAATGATTCTTTTTTTGTTAAAAAATGGGTAACACAGGGGTTGTCCCATATAAATTTGGTCACGATCAAAAACAAAAATTAGCAAATTTGATTAAACGCATAGGCTGCAGAATATTCATTTACATGATAATACTTTATAAATAGGTACCATTACCACGCATCTCATGCTAGATGTAATGTGAGCTGTTTTACAATAAACAAGTTTGATAATAAGTGAATACTTTAGGTCAGATAATAAAAAATTTGTTTCTTTTTTATTTTATGGAACCCCATATAAATGACGAGCTTTTTTTTAAGCTTTTTTGCATGTTTTTAAGAAACAATTGAAGGTGACGACTGCGGAACTGGATAATATTTGTAACCCTAGTATTACTTAATTTTAATACATAATATTAAATAATTTTTGCGTAACCACGACGACTCACGGTGATGTAGATTTGAAAAAACTGGGATATTATCAATTTATTGAAACTTCGAATATTGCAATATGAATATTGAGAAGCAGAAAAGAAGGCTCTTATGGGAGTTTTATTTAAATGTGAGGCCCCAGGTGCAGCCTGATTTGGAGCCCCCCCCCCCCTAAAATGTTCACTAAAATGATAATGAAAATGAAAAATTATACCTTTTTTATTTTTGGAATCAACAAAAACATAAACCCATAAAAATATAAACATAAATAAAAAAAATTCTCATGTAATCAATTCACAGTTAAATTCTGCGTTTGTGCTCGTTTAAAGTGGAACTTTTCTTGCCTTCATTCTTGCGAACTGCAATAATAATAGATTCATAATCTAAACAATTGCACTTCATTTTCTATAAACATGAGTGACAAGCTACTCAAATACGTAATTGACTTAAATAATTCTTAAGCCGTTAACCATAACACCGAGGGCCGTAATACCGATTTTTTTTGTTTCCAGATTTTCACGGAAATATCCGTTTTGACTTTCCTTGAATCCATTTTGACTATTTTTTTAACTTTTAACTTATTGATGTTAGTCGTTGAACTATAGACAGGTCCGATGATGGGGGGCGAGAGTCGATGGAAATTTCATCTGGACCCGGAGTTTCTGATGGGGATCGGAAACAAATTTTTTATTATCTGACCTAAAGTATTCACTTTTTATCAAACTTGTTTATTGTAAAACAGCTCAAATTACATCTAGCATGCGATGCATGGTAATGGTACCTATTTATAAAGTAATATCATGTAAATGAATATTCTGCAGCCTATGCGTTTAATCAAATTTGATAATTTTTGTTTTTGATCGTGACCAAATTTATATGGGACAACCCCTGTGTTACCCATTTTTTAACAAAAAAAGAATCATTGAAATTGGACAACGTGGTAACGAATTATCGCTGAACATACTACATCAAAATTTTCAGACGAATTGAAAATCTCCTCCTTATTTTGTAGTCGGTTAATAAAAAAATAGAAAGCATACAATGCACTGGAAAGTTTTGAATTCGAGTTACGTTAGCTTATAATAATTTATTAGTCAAGGTTACAATTTTTTAAATTTATAAGATAAAAATTATACTTAGAATTAATCGAAGGGTGAAAAAAAATCCTTGGACGTCAATTTTGAAAATACACATTTATTTATAACAATTGTTTCAATTTTTAAGCATTTATTTTCATGTTTCAATAGAAATTGTAGGTATAAATGGTAGGTAGGTATAGTATTTTTAAGCTTACAATTTTTATTTTTCTAAAACAATTTTCCAATTTTTCTAATATCATGTCTAAAAATAGAAAAGGAAAAATGCACCGGATAGTACAACGATTGTACGTACGATTTCAAATCGTCTGCGAGTGCGAGTGAGAGAGTCATTTCTCTCTCAAATTTTATAGTAGTTACCACAAAGCTTATCATAATTAGTCCAGGATACAATTTTTTAAATTTATAAGATAATTATAGTTTTAATCGAAAGGTGAAAAAAAATCATTGGATGTCAGTTTTGAAAAATAAAAGTTTATGAATAAACTTTAGCGTGAAGTGAATTGCTTAACATTGATTCTGTTTTTTATTTTATTTAAGTTTAAATTAAATTTTTCAACAGCATTGGTTTTCATGTTTCAACGATTAGATAAACTTTTAATGCCTTTACACATCGCTAATTTTGTTTATCATCTGGTGATCTAATTGAATATTAAAATCAAATTTAAACAGCGGCACTAAACGTATGTGGCTCGGAGCTAAAAGAAAAATTTAACAGATCTTTTTTTTAATTAATCATCGGCATACAAGCAAAAGCGACCAACTGCAAAACTCAAGTTTTACAGGAGAGCAACTTTTAGGTTGAACATCGCTTATAAAATCAGACAATTAATGCCAAATTTCAATAATTTTAGTCATAATACAATTAATATAGTTTATTATATTAAAATTTTAATTATTTTTTTATTATTATATCGTTATTCAACTCAATTAGTCAAGCATCTTATTTTCGCCATTTATGCAGTTAGTCACTTTTGCTGGAATGCCGACGAAATATTCAGAACGTATGTGGCTCGGAGCTAAATGAAAAATTCAAAAGCTTTATTCAATGTTAATTTTAATAAACATTCAGTCAATTTTAAAAATTGGCAGAATACACATAAATGATTATGAAAGCTCGAATATTTTCCACTAAAAAAGACTTCCACTAAAATAAATTCACAATAAGTTTTATTCGGGTGTTATTATTTTTTGAATTGAAAATTTTAAATTCAAATATTAGGTGTCCTCACCTCCTAGTAAAATTTGTTGCAAAAAAGAATTTGATTGGTTTCAGACTGATGGAAATAGTATTGCATCTAACTTATTAAATGATTCTAAAATTTTAAATCAATTTAAAGTTTTAAATCAAAAATGCAAAAGATTGCTATTATACTTTTATTTAATAAAACATCTCAGCTAATTCCGGCTAATTCATTTTATAAATAACCTTAATGATATAAAGTTACTGAAGCAAAATTTAGTACATGTGTATTGAGCTCAGAAACTTTGTATCGTTGGTTGTATATATTATATACGCTTCTAATGGCGCGCTCCCTGCTGAGAGAAACGGGGAACTAAATGTGGCATCCTAAACACACACTGTACACAGCAAATACATTGCTTGTGGAACCCTATACACATTTTCAGATAAATGCATTTGATGTGGCAACGGATGCCACATGCTTGCTTATAGTCTGTATTTTTATCTTCGAAAATACGGAGAGTAAACGAGCGCCTCCTAGCGCAAATAAATTGTAATTTTATGTGCTATGCGCACAGTGACCAACAACGAAATCGCCACAATTGGGTGTATAGGTCGGGCTGCCACAAAGATGCATGGACATGTATGGGTGTGTGTGTGTATGTATGTCTGTGAACACGATAGCAACCAAACGAAATAACAAAATCACTCCAAATTTTAAATTTAAGTTTTTATCTGTTGTGGCACGAAGCCTATTGAAAATGGATAAAATCGTATGGGGGGAACGGGGGGTTTACTTGAAGCGATAAAACATAATCCATTATAACTCCGAAACGCAATGAAATAGGTAAAAGTTTATTAAGACAAAAATTATCCATATCAAATTACCTACAACTTTTGTGTTATAAAATTTTTTCTAAAAATTTTTTTTTATTTTTTTTTATTTATTTTTATTTTTTTTTATTTTTTTTTTATTTTTTCTATTCTATATATAAATAATATTCGGAAAGTTATGTGATGGCCACATCCGATTTTTATGTATGGTAGCGCGGACGTATTAATATTTGTTACATCGATTACGTCATATCGTTTGGTGGGTGTTCCCATTGAAAATTTTGTTCTTCCCTTTCTTCATTAACTACACCGTTGTTATCAAATTCCGTTTGATATAATTCTTCAGATGTAAATCTTGGAGAATTAAAGTTATTTTGGGGTCGCCTAATAGTATTTCCGCTTGATGTGTCCATTGGTTCTGGACGAAACTGCCTAGATCTATTTTCATTAAAATTTGGCGTTTGTTTATTTTATTGTTATTGTTTTTTTGTTAATTTTGATTTTGTCGAAACGACTGAAATGGTTTAGAGTAATTATTATTATTATTATTTCTAAAATTTGTATAACGCGAGTTTCCTGAATTAACATTTTTGTTAAAATTATTATTAAAATTATTGCTAAAATGCGGTCTAGAATTATTATTAAAGAATGCAGGTTTGTTATGCTGATAAGTTGGTGTATTAGAATTACTTTGATAATAATTATTATAATGTGAACTTGCATTAAAAGTATGTTGACCTATTGCGCGTGGTTTAATTACGTTTGCATGATTATTATTATTATGGTTAATTGAAAAATTATTTTTTGAATACGCAAAATTTTCTTCTTCTATTACAAAACTAATTGCTTGTTCTAAATTTTCGGGTTTTCTTAATCTAATAGGCAAATTATTATTAATACCTCTTAAATATGCGTCTAACGCTTGTTTTTCATATATTTGAATTTTCATTTGTCGCGCATATATCAGCTTCCTCTAATTGTAATTTTGTTAAAATTAAACTTAATAAATCTTGGCATCTATTACCAAATGTTACAGCATTTTCGTTTCTTTGTTGTTTAGCGTGAAGTAAATTACCAAGTAAACATTTTTCATCTCGCGGGTCCGAAAAGAATCTTAAAAGTAATTGTTTTATTGCTAGCCAATTATTTAAATTTCCACGACTCCCCACAAGTTCAAGAGCGCGTCCTTTTAATTTTCCTATTATAGCTCTAAGTAAAAATTCATTTTGCGGATTATTAATATTAACTCTATCAGTGTAATTTGTCAGCAAATATTCGCTTGCCTGAATAAAAATAGCTAATGTAGCACAGTTACCATCAAATTCTGGTACACTGTCGATATGAAATTTTTCTAGTTTTGGTACTGCCATTATAATTACTTCTCTACGAAGAGGACTTCTGGCACGGCTTGAATCTTCCGAATCGGACATAAACACTTAATTCAAAATCAATATACGCACGGATCAATAATATCCTAATCAATACTTGTTTACTCTTAATTAACGATCCCGATTTAATGCAATTACTATAAATCTTTATGTAAAATAAAAAGGAACTTACAGGATCTGTTGAATTTTCATTATTACACTGGATTTCTAATGTAGCTCGTTCTTCCCTCCAACTGTTGCAGTATCGGCGAAGTTGTCCTCGATTGCCAAAATTGTCGACTTCCAAGTAAGCGATTTTAGTCTCCTTGGTTATCTTCAACTTATTTTATGTTGCCCAACCTCGGCGATGCTCTCCTAGTGATGGGCTGCTCGTTCGATTTTGTAACGATAAAGTCCGTAAATCGTTAAAACGAAAACTATTAATTCGCGATTTTGTCAAATTTAATAGCCCGGACTTATCCTACCCGACTGCGCCAAATATGTTTAGGCCTTTGAAATTTGATTTTTTAAAAATAAAAATACAAAATTACTTTGAACCTAAACTTTACTGTGAGAATGCTAAATACAGACTAACGTTAACAGTTGACAAGTTGTTTTCAACAATTTGTCAACTTTACAAGAATCTAATACATTCTGGATTTTAATTACAATATTCTTATTACATACATGTGTTTTTATAAAATAAAATATAAAGTGCTTACAATATAACTAGCTGTTTTTCGTATAAAAATCGATTTTACAGCAAAACTTTTTAGAGAATTTTTGTTACAAATTTCATGGTCTTTAATTTTGTTTATTTACATTTTTAAATTAAAAAAAAAATTTTTTTAATAAAAAAATAACAGTTTACTGCAAAAATACAATGGAAAATTTAGAACTACCGGTGGCGTGATGTGGTGGCGCTGATGTTCGCACCCTGCTTATAAAAAAAAAAAAATCATCATTGTCCAATCCATCTGGCCATTAACGTCATTGACCGGTGTTTAAAACCATTTTTGGGTTTTTACCTTAGCATCTTTAAATAAAAAGCCGAACTCCGGCACTTGTACATATGTATAATAAATAGTTTTTACAATTTACGTAAGTGTCGTTAATCAAGGTCGCCACAATACAGGTAACGGCTTCAATAAAAGAATTGGAGCTCGAAACAACCGGCCAAAGACGTAAATATTACAATCAAATGAAAATATTTACATCATTGCTCACCGTTAACGGGCGTTGACGTCAATGCCCGGTCAATGACGTTAATGGCCAGCGTAAATGGGCATTGAAGTCATTGCCCGGCCATTGACGTCAATGCCCAATTTACGTCATTGACCGTAACAGAAATATTACTACAATATTATAATGAATATAGAAAATCACATGTAAACATATAACGATTATGTAAAATATTTTCAAGCCACACTTACCGATGAAATGACCGTAAAGAACCCTTTATTTGGGGAGCTCTACAACTCGCACATGCCTTAACCATAGGTCATTAATAATACACAATTAATCACAATACATATTTTCTACGCGAATAATCATACAATAAAGTTAATTAACTATCACAGCTGATTGAGTATCTGTTTGATTTTGAATTCAAAAACAACTTTTTGGCGTTTACCAACATAATTTTAAATTGGTATTTCTTTACGATTTTAAATTCAAAAATGTACAAAATATGTACATAACCTTCAAAAATTTATAATGACAGCTAACAAAAACGTAATTCCACAGTTGTCCATACTAATATGAGCAAATCGAGGCTGCAAAAGAGATAACTGCTATCGAACTAAAGTAGTAGAAAGAGATGGGCAGATAAACATATGGCACGTAGTCCTAAGAACACTGCTGTTTAAAACAGGTATACGACTTTAGGTATCTATATTATTGAAAATCGCTGATTTTAACCCATAGTTACCTGTTCTGAGCTTCTAAGTCCATGATGTAAATTTATAAACATTCCAGATTAGGCAACCCACCTAACACATTCGATTTTATTATTTTAATGATGTTTTGCATTAAATGCGCCACCTACATTGTTCGTATCGCGGATCGACTATAGTATTTAGAACGTCTGATGCTATAAATAGGTTTGTGTAAGAATTTGGTGTTAATTATGTTGTTATAAAACCAATTTAATTTTTTATATATTTTTATTATACCTACTTTATTAATAGTTTTAATATAATTTAAATAATAGTTTTGCTGATTTGCAATGGTAACGCATTACACTTCTTCCTTTGCATTTAAATCTTGAAGGAAAGCTTTTTCTAAAATGAAACGCATGGATAGAGGAATGTAAAAATTCCATCTGCCTGTGATGATAGTTTTATTTGATGACTTTATCAATACACAAGTAAGATTTTAAATAATTAATCAATGAGTCTGAAACAATTTATTTGAGTATATTAAATTGTAGTTGATAAGACTACAAATAAAACTTTTACTTGTAAACACAAAATTTGATCTTCATTGATGACTTTGAAAACGTGTCTCATGCTAATTATTCAACCGACTGAGCTAACCAAAATATTTGCGAAAGTCGTGAGTTTACTCATTATAACTTGACAATTACTTAGGAAATCTAAAGAACATTTAAAAATATTTTGTTTACTTATGAATTTGAATAAGGACCACTGTATACGAAGTCAGTGTGCCCAACAGACCCAACAACAGAGAAAAATCTATATTAAAAAATCCAGCAGCTGAAAATCGTGGAATTTGATTATTTGCTTGATGTGCTAATAGTATTAGCTCTTCACGTAAAACACGATTTTGATGGTTCATGTTCGTCTCTGGTATGCTAAGTAACATATTGTAGCATATGGTAGCTGTACGTTTGGCTTCTTTGGTGACCATTTCGCATGCTACAGCAATTGCGATTCCCATTATCTAAAAGCACCTGAATTAGAATATTTATAGTACAATAAAAAATGCATTGCGAAAAATTTTTTTAAATATCATACTCTATAGGATGAATCCCATTCAATCGCTAGCGCTGCGCGTTTAGCAAGTCTACTTTTTGATGTACATACTTACCACAAACATTATACACCAAATTGCAACCAGCAAAAAAAATTTTTCATAAGTAAACAATTCCAAGAATTGAATGGAATCATCTTTTGTCAGTAGTTGCTTTATTATAACATTTAAAAAATGTACAATAACTAACAAAATTTCCAGATAGAGAAAAAGTGTTTGCCATCCAAATAGATCATTAAAAACAGCGACAATACTGAACAATTTCGTGCGAAGTCTTCTTAATTCACAAAAAATGTCCAAAATAGTTTTGGTTTTAAATTTGTTCTTATGGTTTTTCACACTTAGCAATAGATCTTTATTAATGAGAAAAAATGATGTCTTGAAGTTACGAATGTAATCGAAGACGATTAAACCTATGGATATGTCTATATAATAATTCATTTCGATGTATATGAAAGTTGCGATTGAATTCAACGATTGTGCTTTCATATCAATTATTATAGCAACTACTACGCAAATACTAAAGAAAGCATTAAATAAAATAAATGCTTTGCTGAAATTCCAATATTTAAGCAATTTTACAGAAGGAAATATTATTTCACTCTCCGAAACCTTTTTTAGAAATTTCTTATATAAATCAACTTTGAACACCGATATTTTCGTGATACAATTAACATTTTTTAGCACTATTGCCATGGTCGAAAACATATCTAGAGCATTTTCTGCGGTAAATTGATATCTGTCCAAAAAATAAGTTAGTAATATAACGAAACAAACAGTAACAGCAAAAACATAATATTTATGTAAATAAACTACACTGAGATGTTTGAAAGTAATTGGTGGTAAAGTGCCTGTACATATTGAAAATTTAGTCAAAAAACTATTTTGGTTCATTTCGGTATTTTATTACACGAATTTCGAAGTGAATATGTTCAAATGACAAATAAATTAAATTAATTGTTCTAAAACAATTCTAGTGTTTTTAATTTCAATACAAATTATTATCTATTATAATCTATTATTATCTAAATAAGTCTTTATCTATTTGTCAATCAATGTTTGTCATACGCTGTCACTACCACTTCAGTTTTGTTTCAGCACAATTTAATTATGATTGTTGTTTATTTATTTGCATGTATGGGGTGTACACAGAGGCCTTAATTGCTTAATAAATTAACTCATTATTGTAAATCTTTAATTATTATTTATTATTATTATAATCTATTATTGTAAAAAAATAATTAAATTGAAATTGGAAGGAGTTGTAAAATTTATGTTTGCGTCGAGCACCTGGTTTGATAGCGCAAACTAGCGATTATCGTTGCGTTTTCGGATTTTTGGATCATAGAAATTTATTTAAAAATTTATTTTAGAGGTTCACCTTATTCTTGTGCATTTATATGCACCATCGACTATTATACATTATGCGTAGATAATAACAACTAGGTATTTTATAGCCTCGTTACAGGAGATGTTGACCAAGCGTAACAAAGCAGTGGCGTCGCCAAAGGGATAGCGCTCTTATTTAAAAAAAAGTTCTTAGTGAAATCTTGTGCCATATTCAAATAAAATTTATCTATCTACAAAGTAAACAATCTTTTTTGGGTATCTTGTTACCTCTGGAAGTTGAGAAGTACTTAGTGCAATATATGCTTCTGTAACAAGATGCGGATGCATTTGAATCAATAATTTCCATTCATTGGTGATTATCACCTTTTTGATGTGAACATTTAAAAACTCTATTGCCGAAGCTTTAACCTGAACCATGCCAAGGATATCTGCCAGAATATAAGTTCTAATAACATTTTCAACAGACAAACTCTTGCATAGCACATTTCCACAGATTATTTTTAGCATATCCAGTCCATATTTATCAGCTGCAATTAACAAGTCGAAGACCACTTCTTCTAAGTTGAAGACTTTCCCGGTATAAATGAAACGTAGCAATTCTTTTAAAACCCTGGGCTTAGTATCTTCTATTTCGACACGATTTTGCTGCGCTTCTTTCATATTATGGTGAAACATACTTTTGAAAACTGAACTTCGAGCTGCCAAAATACATTTATGGACTCGAAATTCTTCTCCACAAGCGGATAGTGTAACATCACTAAATTCTTGATTTTTGAACATCAATTCAAAATCATCCGACAAATGACTGTCTGCTATTTTAATATCGTCGGTTGTTAGTGATATACTCAAATGGTCTAATAATGAAAAGCGAATTTCACATAAGATAATCAATTTATCATTTTGCAAAAGACCATTAACTTTATTTAGCAGATAATTTCGACGAATAAAGTTAGACCAACCACTTTCGGGATTACCCCGTGTCAATAATTTGAGGTCGCGAGTTTGTTTTTTAAATTTTTTTCGGTGATTTTCGTTCAATATACAAAACTGAAAGCTGATGACCGTTTTATTTATATTGCTTGATTGGAGACATAAAAATAAAGATATACAATCTTTGTAATCAATAATATGTCCTCTTGGGTATAGTTTTAAATAAAATTTCAATTCATAGATGGATCTGTCTGGAAATACCGGGGAATCCACCACTTGACCTGTTCTTAGATTTAAGAGGCTAAAATTACGAATAGTCCAAAAGTATTTAAATGTAATAATTTTTACATTCGTTTCATTAGCGCTTTCAATTGTGTAAGCCATAGTTGGTATGTTGAAATTAATCTACAAATAAATATAGACTGTTTAATAAATAACTCGACAAAAAGTAGCAGTTTACTCCTGAGTAAAAAATACTATTTTAAATTAAAAATATTCAAACTTACATAAATAGAATTAATTTTATGACAGGGCACCAAAAGCATTTCACCTTCAATCAGTATGCTTACTGATACTCTACACTTTAAGGACTCTTAGCTCTCCAACAATTTATTTTATTTTTATGATGCATTTAATAAAAATATTACATCCGCTGTTATGTAGTATTGTTACGAACTTTGAAAAAGTATTGATTTTTAGAATTTTATAATTTACAGGGTGATTTGTTTTTGATGAGTCAACATAGAGAAAAGAGAAAAACTTTCCCATTTGTTTTTGTTGTGCATAATTCAAAATTATGCAAATTTCTTTTAAAGAGTTTTCTAAAAAAATCCTACACAGAATTCCATTCAATTGGCACGACGATTTTGGTTAACTAAAATTAAAGCACTTTGTATGCTATTTTACCATGAAAAGTTTTTACAAATAAAGTTTTTATAATTATCAAAAATTACTATTTTTCGTTCATGTAAAGGGTATTGGCCATTAAAATATTTTCATTAATATTAATGCATTGCATATGAAACAGTGAATTTGCAATAGAAATTTACATAATACACCACATAAAAATTAGCTAGAATTTAAAACTTCTGATCAATAGTTTTGATCCGTGTATTGTTTAATTAGAATAAATTATCAGGTTTTTAAAAATTTTGTCCTGAAAATCGATATTATTTATTTGTATATAATATACAGGGTGTCCCCGGATATACTTTACATAACTTAGGTGGTGGTAAAGGACACTTTTCTAAAAAACTATTTAACAAAATTTTGTTTCTAAATTCAAAACATCGAGAGTTGGGTCTGTTTAAAGCATTTTTTTAAATTTCCAATTTCACATGGCCATAGCTCTGAAAATATTAATTTTTCAGTAAAAATGGTTTACTGCGTTTTACCAGAGCGTGAAATAATCTACAAACTAAATTTAAACCTTTTATTGTCTAAAATCAACGGCTGTTGAGTTATTAATTAAAGTAAGGATAAACAAGATGGAACTCGGATGACCGAAGTTCTTAGGCTTCTTTGCTGCTAAATTTCTGGTTAAACTTTAAAAATTTAGATTATACATAGTTGTAGGTAGTAGAAACAGAAAAATTACAAATTAAGCCCCCCATCAAAAATAAGCGAGAGAAATTAAATCTGGGGATCTTGCTGCCCAATTAATAAATCTTTTCCGATTCATTTTTTGGGATATTTTATTTAAAGAATTTTTTACTTGACACCCAAAATGTGCGCATTGATAATGTGAGTACTCATTTTGAACATTTACTTAAATAATCTAATACGTAGTTTATTCATAATTAGTAACATAATTTTTCAATAAAAATAAATGTTACTAAAATAATTATTTTTAGCTGAAAATACCTAGATCTAGGGCAATTTATCCCTAGAAGGGAGGTTAACAAAAATTTTGGGCATTTCAAGATCAACGCGTTTTAAAGAAAATTCCCTCAAAGAAAGAAAGAAACATTCTTAAATAAAATCAACTCGCTTGCCCGGAAAACCACTCACAGGTGCAATAGCAGAAAACCAAATATAGAAGCCATTTATTCCAAATACACAATATTATCAATCGACAAGTGTATCTAAAAACCAACACCTGCAATCGACAAAAACCAAGGACGTCTAACAAAAATGGTGAAAATAACATATAATGTAAAATTGCAGCAGCAACGAAAACAAAATAGTTTACCAGAGTAATAACTACCACACTACTAAGACAAAGCTTTAAATTAATTTAAAGCCGCTTCAAAATTACAAAATTCACGTGGTTTCGGCAATAGAAAACAAAATAAAAATGCGATTTGGCTTGACAGAAACGGTTACATTCGAAATTGCCAATGTCACCAGATAAAAGGAGTGTACAGGGTGCTATGTGCAAACTGTGCAGTGAAAGTTCTAAATTTTTGCAAGAAACGTTAAGACGTTAATTTAATTGCTAAAAGGCTAAAATATACGAGTATTTACACAGTTTTATTTATTTACAGAGTTACACAGTAATATTTATACAAATTCCACAAACTTAAAAGAAATTCTATAGATTTCTAGAACGATCCAGACTGGAAATTCAGCAGTATTTAAACAACAATAACAGGTTATCATATTTGTATCATCATGCATGCGTCATCAAATGAATCAGTACCAATGAGTCATAACTACTATTTCCACGAAACCATTGTTTTGTAACAATATTGTGTTCGATTCAAGTTTTATTTGCATATATATTGCACTGTTATAGGCTGATGATCTTTAAAAACCCATACTTACTCTGATTATACAATGAATGCACAGCTTATCGAACCTCAGCTTCCAATTCTTTGTGGATCGAATTAATGTAATTAAAGAATCTTTTATTTTTCAAAGAACCTTATAGAAATTTTTGTGAATGTTACGTTTTATTTTAAAATCAAATAAACAATTGAATTACAAATTCTATTTGTTTGAATCTTACATTTCCCCAATTTCGCTTTATATTTAACTATCGGTTTATCCGCCTCAGAGTAGTTCAGAATCGAAAAAAGCGGACAAAAATCTGAAACTTTAGAAATCTACTTGCATGAGGTAAACATTCATTAGAAAAATATTTAACAAAATCAAATCTTTGAATGGGATGAATTTCAAGGGGAGAAACATAAATAAATTAATAAAAAATCTATAATTTTGGGGATATGTTCAATTTGAGTAAACATCCATTAGAAAAATATTTAAAAAAATCAAATCCTTGAATAGGGTGAATTTCAAGAGGTGAAACATAAATAAATTACTATTTAAATCATATTGAAGTATTTTCTTTTATCCTTGTTTGTTAGAAGAAAATACTTCAACCTGATTGGCTCTTGCCAGTTTTCTACCTAAGCAAGGCAAGACAAGAATCCCTATCTGAACGCCGCTTAAGTCTAAACCAAAACGTTAATTCTGCACCACCCTGTACAATAATCCGCAAATTTTTGTTTTCAATAAGAAAACTATATTTATAGAAAAATAATATGGTAGTAAAAAAAGTTGTGAAACCCTGTACAGTGAAATACCACAACCTTACCTACACATTCGTGCAGGCAAAATACCGTTATATCGAAAAACACAATAGATCTGAAGAGACAATTTTTCGGATTCGTCATTTTTAGAATTTTTACTTGAAATTTTCACCAGAAGTTCTTAAGATATCAAACTTTAAGAAAATGTGAAAATTGAAAAATTGAGTTTTTGGTAACTTCCAGATGTATAATTTAAGTCTTTTTACCCCCAGACAACGGAAAACATTTTGTTATAAATTATAATCATGCTTAAAATCTTCACAAATAAACAATAAATACATATTTGATTAGCAATTGATAACAAATAATAGTCATAAGTTCTTAAGAGTATTGTAAAAATAATAAGCATGCATTTGCTGCCACTTCTAGCGATGAATATGTATTGTATCTTAAAAAATAAATATTTCAAAACCGAGCCTAATCGAGTCTGCAAATTTTTAATATGTTATAAAGAACGGTTTAAGGTATTTTTTGAACATTTTTTCAGGACTGAACTAAGCAGGACTTTTTTTGTTTCTCTACATAAAACTAGATTAACTTGTAAAACACTTCATATAGTATTTTTTCAACATTTCAATCCAAAATCTTTTTCTTAACATATATTAAAATGAAGTATATACCTCAAATAAGCTTCTTGAAAAAATTCACTTTAAATCAACACGTTTTAAATCCACAGTCTCTCTTCAAAAGTTGGTGATAAAATAATCTGTAAGCTGCCATACAGAAGGGCTGTGTTTGCGACCCTCTAGCAGATAAAATTTTTACTTAATTAGTAAGATATTTTAGGAAAAGATCGAGTGACCTTTCTTTTACCTACCAACAAAATTTTGAAGCAATATACGCATTTTGAAAAAAATGATTTTTGTCCGCTTTTTTTCGTTTCTGAACCACTGTGCGCCCCAAGGAACACGTTTAACACTTATAATGATGATTATGCAAACCTGTCTTTATCTTCTTGTTTGTTCGGCCCAGAGAGTCCACATTAAATTAGATGCGAATCTTTTACTCTCCTTCTCGCGTTAAATGGAACCGCTACCAGCTAATTCCAGGTTAATTTCTTTCCACTTCTTCTAAATGCATTGTCCAAAATCACACCTCGTTCTCGTTCCAAAACTGAATTTATTTATATTATTTTCGTTTCTAAATATTTTGTTTTTATTTTCACTTTGTGGTTTTCCTCACTTTTTTTAAGGACCACACATAACGACCTTCCTTCCTATTATTCTTCATCAACGCGTTGTCCAGCAATTTCATTTTTTTTACATTCAATTTTTCAAATCAACGCTTGTTAATGATAATGCGATTATCTTTATTTCATTTTCCTGTACACGCACTTTTCCCAATTATATTACACCACCTGAAGTTCTTTAACTTTCAATTGATTATTTTGACCAATTATTTCTTTCAAGATTAATTTTTGATAAATTTAAATGTTAAGTTTCTTTGAATTTATATTTTTTTATTTTTAACATATTGATTCCTTTGATTAATGAATTTAAATACTGCTTTAGGCTCGATTGCTTGCATTCTAGACACTGCAATATGTATGTAATTTTACTGGATTCTCCATTATGTAAATTATAGTGAAGAAACGATACATTATAATGGGTTTTGTTTTCTTTTTTATGTATAATCGATTTTGTTTTATTTTTTGTTTGTTTATCATTTTAAAACAGTATGCGATTTGTATCTATTTTCTTCTGCTAGATATAATATTATATCTATTTCTTTTTTCAAAAATTTTTCTAAACTAATAATATTGTATGCTCAATGTAAGTAACTTCTAAGTTATAATGGCAGCAATTTTGTGATCTCCGATCTTCAGTTGCATATAAGTGGCCTTATGTCGCATTAAGAATTTTCAACGTTTAATTTTTTCATAAATATATATTTTTGTAACATACGAGAAATATTGATTTTTTTAAATATTTCTAATCCTAACCTGTCAAGTGATAATTAATGTAGTTTTTGTTTTTTTTTTAATTATTAACTTCCTAATGTATTGTATTTTCTTCACTTTACCGTTAAAATGCTAATATTTTAATATTTTGTTTAGTTCTGTTAGATGTTACATTTTACAAATACATCTATACATCTACCACAAATCTACTTTTTTATTTTGGGTTTATTTTCTAAAATTAAAATATTTCTTGAATTAAATGTAATCAGTCTCGACTTTGTGAAAGAAAGTTAATAAAATGCAAATGTTCCGATACGCGCTTACGCTTATGGAAGAAACCTGGTATAACATACATCATTGCAGCTGTCTTGCTTTGGTCAAGTTATATCATACTGCCGTGTTGTTAATAAAATCCACTACTAAGATACATTAGCGTGAGTATATTACATCGTAAAAGAGGTAAGTAAATATTGTAACAACTACTTAGGTGTTATTCCTAGAATCATGTTTCCCGTAAGAAGTATATGGTGTAATTGTGAGGTGCTTTTACTTCTGATTTCTCGGTGCTTAAAATAAAATTTTTTCTGCTTGATACAAAAAACTATAAAATCAGTTTAATTAAATAAAAAAATAAAATAAACTCTCTGGTAGGTTTCAATTCGCATCGAATAGACCAGTCAAATTAGGTGTTTCAAGGTGAACTAATTTAGAATTCGATGCCACCCACAAAAAAGTGTTTGGTCTAGGGTTTACATACTGGCAAAAGTTTGCTCCTCGATAGCGATGTGTGGGGATGAAAAATTCGCGATTATTTAAACAAAAAACGGAACCTTCGGCGGTTTTACCTGAATATCACCTAAACCATGCTAGATACGGAACCAAATCATACATACCTTTTTTGTAGAGCATGAAATTTCCTATGAAAATGGTTCTAATGATTATGTTTAAAAAGTCAGCCATTTAGAATGCACGCGCCGCCGAAGTCAAATTTTCGGACTTCAAAAAAGCGTGATTTTCGCGTTTCGCGGGTTTCGATAAAAATTTTTTTTCGATGGTTTCTAATTGTATAAAAAAATCGCAAAAATTTAGGTGTCCTTGGGAAACCTTGAAAGGTACTTTTTATGGCACAATAAATTTTTTTGACCTTTTTTACTTATTTTACTGCTATGTGAATATGAAAAATTGAAATTTTGTTATTTTTGAAGTCTTTTGCGATTTAAGGTACATAGCACTTTTTTGTGATCAATAAAATCATATGGATTTTATTGCTGATGAAATTTCCTACAAAAGAGGACCCTTCCACTTTTTTCGTCCGGTGAACGCTGATATTTTTTATTACAGTGCAAAGTTGGAGTATGTCGCTTATTTGCTGAATTCACGTTTTCAGCACTTTCGTTAATATTTACAATGATACTTTGTGGTTTTTACAATATTTACCTATATATGTATTTTAAGCTTAGATGATAACTTATTTGTTTATAAACTTTTTTCCTTCAAAGACTTCAAAAAGACCAAACTTTCAATTTTTCATATTCACACAGTTGTAAAATAAATAAAAAAGGGGTCAAAAAAAATTTTTGTGCCATGAAAAGTGCCTTGCAAGGTTTCCCGAGGACACCTAAATTTTTGCGATTTTTTAATACAATTAGTTACCATCGAAAAAAAAATTTTATCAAAACCCGCGAAGCGCAAAATCACGCGTGTTTGAGGTCCGAATATTTGACTTCGGCGGCGCGTGCGTTCTAAACGGCTGACTTTTTAAACATAATCATTACAACTATTTTCATAGGAAATTTTGTGCTCTACAAAAAAGGTATGTATGGTTTGGTTCCGTATCTAGCATGGTTTAGGAGATATTCAGGTAAAACCGCCGAAGTTCCCGTTTTTTGTTTAAATAATCGCAAATTGTTCATTCCCCACACATCGCTATCGAGGAGCAAACTTTTGCCAGTATGTAGACCCTAGACCAAACACTTTTTTGTGAGTGGCATCGAATTCTAAATTAGTTCCACGCCAAGCCCAAGATCGATCTAATTTGACTGGTCTAGAACAGAAATCTTAGGTTCTAGGACATTTTACTCCTAGAATATTTACCGAAAATAACTGGATTTATACTACTCATATGCAACCGTTATTATTCATTAACTCGTAAAGCGATTCTAGGACGATTCCTCCTGGGACGGTTCCCAGCGGACTGTTTATTTCGAACTATTTGTAAATATAAGTTGGGATGCGATAATTAAAAATTGAATTGCTAAAATTAATTGAAAAGTTTATTAAAATTTAATTTTGATAATTGGTTTATGGTTTAAAATATAATTAAAATGGGATTTGAATAAAAAGAGTCTCAGGCTATTAAAAATGAAAATTAATTAATTTAAAAATTAATGAGCCACGGGTCATTGCAATATTTTTTATGATAATTTATTATTATGTATGATTAATAATTATTATTGTTTATTATTATAAAATAACAACATTAATTATGACAACTTTTGTTGTTTTCTTTGGTATATTTTGGATGATATAAAGATCCAGCGGGTGAATCCTTCCAGGATGAACAGTTTTTGAAGATCTGAAACTTATATGCTGAAGTTACCAAATTTGACTTACCAAAACGGCAGCACTCCACATTAATGACACGGTGTAAAAAACTTTATAAAAGAGACTTCCAAAGTAATCTACGTCGTCTCTTGACATAAAATGCTTGATTAAAATGTCCAATATATATAGAAAGTTTACCAATAATTGCAAGAAGATAAATAGTAGTTGCCATCCAAACAGTATGTTAAACATTTGAACAGTTTTGGACATGACTCTGCCAAGTTTTCGAAATTTATCAACAGTCCGAGTTGTAGCGTCAGTATTCTCTTCTACACTTTTTATCAAATTTTTATTAAAACTCTGGAATAGAGATTTGAATCCACGTATGAAATGATAAAGTAATAAAAATTGGGTTGTGTTTAACCAACGAGCGTATTCCGCATAAATCATCATAAGATAAATATATTCTGTTTCAAGAGATTGGTCTTGTGGTGAAATCAAAAAATTACTAACCAAAAAAATGGTTAAACTTAAATTGGACGACATCAACTTTTTGTTTATATCCCAAAACTTAACTTTTTTATCTGGTATCAAATGTTTTTCAATTTTTGAAAATTCTTCAAAGAATGTTCGATAAAAGTCAATATTCCATATAGACGTTTTGAATATCGAAATAAAATAATACAATTGTAAGACGACAAGATAAACTATAGCAATGGAGTTAGCTGTTTTGTCAACAATTTCTTGAGAAAATCCGAGGTACAGATTATATACTGACCATGCAAACAAAATAATAGTAACAATAAAAACGTAAAGTTTATGCAAAAAACTGAAAATGAAATGTTTGCAATAAATTGGCGGTGTAATAGCCATACAAATTGCTATTTTATCTAGAAAACTATTTTGATTCATACCGGCGACTTCTTTACTTTTACGAATTACTGAACTGAAATTTGTACAACAAATGTGGATTATAGAACTAATATGGAAAATTGATTTTGTAATTTTATTTAAGTATGCATGTTTAAAAATACTAACAAAAGCGGTACATTTTATTTCATAATTAAACCTTTTTTACGATATAATCAAATAGTAATCAAATGAACATAATGTACTACATACTACATTATGTATTATAAATACTACAATATTAAACCATAATGTCCTATCGTACCATTATGGTAGGGTAACGCAGTTTAATACAGCTTCTAAAAATAGCTCGTTTTCTCACCAGTCCTTCCTGGAGACATTTTATCGATTTCCAGTGGCAGGTGAGGGACCCGTATGCGAAGTTGTTGCTTTTATAAAAGACAAAAAAAAACAATTTTGTATACGGGACTCGGAATTCCGACGAGTAACTACCCCCCCCCTATTTAATTTTATTAAAATTTAAAAATTATACCTAAATTCTTATTAAAAATATATAGATGAGTTTTTATATTTTTCAATTTCCTGAGATTTCCTTGATTTTTCTAACATTTTCTAGATTTCCTAAAATATTCTAAAGGAGAAAATTTCTCATCCAAAGCAGTAATCAAATAAAAAGATTATCGGGATATTGGATCGCTTAATAAAACAAATGATCTGTTTTTGTCGACGTTTCGGTTTTATTATCAAACCATTCTCAAGACTAAAAAAAGAGAGGAATCATGGTAGACAAAAACAAACTAAGGGTTGCAACACATACCTCACAGAAAAAGGTGGAGGACGTTTTTAGCGAAATAAAAAATTGTTCACAACGTTGTAACGCTTTGTTGCAATTCTCACTATTTTTGTTCTTTTCGGAGGGAGTACTTTCTTGAAATTTTATGTCACTCTGTAAATTGTTTGTAAAGTGTTGATTTGAATTGTACCTGTACTTATCTGTCAGGTGCAATTTTATATTTGACATTCGTTTAATTTTATACCCAAATGTATGTAGTTTTTAATTTTCAAATACCTATTTGTTATTCTGGTTTTATATTGTTTGACCTGGTTAATGTACCACCCGACAGGACCTTGGTTTTCCCTCCGATGGAATTTTTTATTTCGCTAAAAACGTCCTCCACCTTTTTCTGTGAGGTATGTGTTGCAACCCTTAGTTTGTTTTTGTCTACCATGATTCCTCTCTTTTTTTAGTCTTGAGAATGGTTTGATAATAAAACCGAAACGTCGACAAAAACAGATCATTTGTTTTATTAAGCGATCCAATATCCCGATAATCTTTTTATTTGATTACTGCTTTGGATGAGAATTTTCTCCTTTATCATTTTATCATGGGTTTCTTTTCGGAGATGGAATCCATGCATGGTCCACAGACGGTGGCGCTTCTTAACTCAATCAAGGGTAATTTTAGAAAACTTACTAAGTCAAAAAATAGAAGAGTTTTCCTACTGCGGTGTCGCAGCACGGATTGTTTCCCCAATTTTATTCAAAAGAAGGTGAGAAGTGTTTCACAAGAGTTAATACCAGATAAGGACATTCTGAGAAGAGCTGATGGTTTTCTTAAGCGGTTCAAGAAGTCTATCCTTAACATTCACATTAGGATATCCATTTCTAATGTCAGATCGCTGGAGAAAGAACTGGAGAAAGATATAATGATGGCGAGGTCTATATTACCACACAGTGTGGTAGATAAGTTTGCTAATTTACAAAAATGGCATTACGATGGGTTGTTTACCGACATTAGAGGTAGACATTGTAGAAAGTACCGTGCCCTTAGATATCAACAACAAGAAATGGAGTTCTTGGGAGATAAGAAGTGGGTTTTAAATACTACTAATGTATGCATTCCCGAATGCGTGATGAAGACGGTGTCCTTGGGTCCTAAATTCTCCATATTACCATCCTTGAAGAATTTTCCGATGTTTAATTATTTGTCGGAAATTGAGTGTGTGTTGAGTTGTCTAACTTTACCTGAAAGTGAAAAAGAATTGCTACGAGGCAAACTTATTAATACCACACACAACTTTTGTAATAGACCCATTGACAAAGACTTAGTAGTTAAACAAGTATGGACCACAAAAAAGTTTCTCCGAGAAAATCCTGATCTCTTGGTTCTCAGGGCTGACAAGGGAAATTCCACTGTTATCATGCACAGAGATGAATATGGGGAAAAAATGAATAACCTTTTTGAAGATTCATTGACGTACAAAAAACTATTTAGTAACCCTACCAATTCCATCCAAGGTAAATATAATAAGGTTATAAAGAAATTATACGATAATGGTTATATTGATGACTCCACCAGAAAATCTCTTAACAAATATAACTCGTTATTCCCTAGAGCATATGGGTTACCGAAGGCTCATAAAGATGGAGTTCCCTTGAGACCCGTAATCAGTTGTTTGGACTCCCCTTCCATTCCATTATCGAGGTTTATAAACAATATTTTAAGTGAAGCCATAGTGTTATTGCCTTTTAATGTTAGAAGTACCTTGGAGGCACGTGAAAGGGTTGTTTCGGTCAAGCTGCCTGATGACTACATTTTGATCTCCTTCGACGTGAGATCACTCTTTACGAACATTTCTAAGGAGTCTGTTATTTCGTCTCTGTATAACAATTGGGACCTAATCGCTCCGTACACATCTATTCCACCTGAAGTTTTTATGGAGTTGGTTGCTGCCATTTTTGACAATAGTTTCTTTAGTTATGATGGTCAATTTTACTTCCAGCTGGTGGGTTCGGCTATGGGTTTTAACGGAATCATCTCTCCTAAGTCCCCCCGTTCACACAATGCCGGCCGGTAGCTCTGTGGTAAATGGGAGAGCGAGTCGCAGGTTCCAAAAAGAAATTGAAGCTATGATCTTATATGGAATTGTATGTCTTAAAAATTTATATGGCGCCACTGACTCAATTAGACAAACAAATGTTTTACTATTTACGAGCAAAAAAGTAATAGAATAAACCCTCAAGTCAGAAAGGACTAATCTTTTAATAGATAAACAGATTAAATAAATCTTAACAGAAGAATACGGCGTCTTCAAAAGCCGAATAAACAAAGAACAAAATATACAGGATTTTAATTTACCTAACGCGTATATAGCTATATACCTGTGGTTTTCATTAATCTTACAAAATATAAAAATTGATGTAATAAATCCAACAAAAATTCTCGAACTACTATATTTATCTTCTTCTGCCGCAACGAATTCAATTCTGTTTAAATCATCAAACGTAGTACCCGTAAATATACGAATTTCGCAGTTAATCTTCCAACTAATGATTTGACAAGTTTTACAACCACACAAGTACGCCAAAACCAAATCTCTTCTATGAGTAATTAAATTAAATATACGACCTTTTGAATACTCGGAGTCGGTAACAGGTTGAATAACGGAATGATAGGTACTCTTATATTGGCACTCAGCAATCATGGAACCAAAAAAATAAGTCCAGAAGAAACAATTGCTGCTACATCCAAACCAATCCCGGACTAAACCTTGGAAAAGATACTCGATGTAATGACTTTCCACCACATATGACTCGGATAAAATAAATTTGATGTCATACAAGAAACTCTACTGAGAACCTACGAAAAGGAAAATTGGAAATAAATCACAAACCATCAAACTATAAATTGAATTACCTGATGGTCGGTTCTCTGGAATGAAAATTTAAGACAACTAAGGAATTTCCAAATTATAAGTGTCAGTTGACTCTTTAAAGGTTTGACAGAAAGTGTAGTGTATTTCCTTTTCGTTATCGCTCAGCCGTCGCGCCTGCTCAAAACGCGTTTTTGGAAAGTCACATGAAAATATACCGAGCAGTCAAAAATAATTGTTACACTGTGATCCTTGTAGCCCCTCTTTTGCTAGCTTTGTTATGAATGACCTGTTATTTAATTCATAATTGTTATCGTCCGCAACTCAATTAACTATAAAAAGTTTATCGGGATTTATCTAGGACAGGTCTAATAAAAAACTTCAACTTTTTGTCGACGTTTCGAACATATATTTCGTTCTTCTTCAGGACTAAAAACAATAAAATTCAACAACCTGCAGAAATTAACAAAATCCTTACCTCAAGTTCAGTTTACAGAGACCAGGGGTACATTATCTTATCAGTAACTAAATGCGGTATAAAAATCAACATAACAGTAATATTAAAACGTCGACAAAAAGTTGAAGTTTTTTATTAGACCTGTCCTAGATAAATCCCGATAAACTTTTTATAGTTAACTGTTATTTAATCTTTTTGGCGCAGTGAAATTTAAATTGCCCCTCCTTTTGTTGTACGTGGACGATATGTTAGCCGCTATACCTTCCGATGAAATCGACAGTAGCCTCTCCATACTCAATTCTTACGATAGCCTTTTGGACTTCACGTATGAATTGGAATCTAACCGCACTATCCCCTTTCTGGATCTCCTTATAACGAGACATACTGATGGCGGTCTTAGCACTGATGTTTACCGGAAGCCGTCTTCTACGGATAGACTTTTGAATTTTGCTTCTGTGCATCCTCTCCAACAAAAAATCAATGTCATCACTACACTAAGGAATAGAATCGTTTCTTGTGTACCTGAAGACCATAGAGGTACAAGACTGCATGACTTAAAACAACAACTTTTAAGAAATGGTTTCCCAGGAAAATTACTAGATAAGACTCTTTTTAGTAATAGGGTCCGAAAGATGACTATAACGGATTCCCGTTTGGATGTTTCCACCTCTGGTAACAAATATTTTAAAATCTCTTTCCATCCTTGGTTAGCCAGAAGAATTAATAGTATCCTCAAGGAAGCACTCACCAGTAGTAAAATATGTTTAGTTTTCCATAATCGCTTCTCTTTAGATAATTTGCTATTTTCAAGAACTAAAGATATGATCCCCAAATTAGAGAGAAATAATTTAATCTACTTAATAAAATGTGGTTGTGATGCCAAATATATTGGTCAGACGAAGCAACGTCTTCTGAACAGAATCAAACAACACCAGTATGACGTTAGATCAAAATCAAAAAAGACTGGTTTGGCGGAACACCTTATCCAAGAGTCTCACACTTTTTCAGCGGATGATATGAGCATCCTCAATTATGAGTCCAACTACCAAAAAAGAACCTTCTTGGAAGCCTCTTATATATCTATTGCTGAAAACAACGTCAACAAACAGACTGACTACGGATATATCGGTAACGGTTATAAAAATCTGCTTAGGGGTTATCTGAGGAAGATTGACAGAATGCCACCTTGAAAGCACAGAATTGGTGGTTACCTCTGGTCCGTGTTGTGTTTGTGAATTTTACACCTGCATGTATTTATGTGTTTTATATCAACTTATACTCTATTTTTGATGTTGATTTATTGCTTCTTATAATATTTTATATGTTTTTCGTATTTTGTTGAATTGCCGTATTTTGAGTTGGTTGTGAACGGGGGGTTGTAACGCTTTGTTGCGATTCTCACTATTTTTGTTCTTTTCGGAGGGAGTACTTTCTTGAAATTTTATGTCACTCTGTAAATTGTTTGTAAAGTGTTGATTTGAATTGTACCTGTACTTATCTGTCAGGTGCAATTTTATATTTGACATTCGTTTAATTTTATACCCAAATGTATGTAGTTTTTAATTTTCAAATACCTATTTGTTATTCTGGTTTTATATTGTTTGACCTGGTTAATGTACCACCCGACAGGACCTTGGTTTTCCCTCCGATGGAATTTTATATTTCGCTAAAAACGTCCTCCACCTTTTTCTGTGAGGTATGTGTTGCAACCCTTAGTTTGTTTTTGTCTACCATGATTCCTCTCTTTTTTTAGTCTTGAGAATGGTTTGATAATAAAACCGAAACGTCGACAAAAACAGATCATTTGTTTTATTAAGCGATCCAATATCCCGATAATCTTTTTATTTGATATTTAAAATATTCTAGAATTTTCTGTGATTCTCCTCTTCGAAAGATTTTCAAAAATTCTGAAAACCTTAAGATTTTTTCGAAATTTTTTTGGATATTGTTCTAAGATTTTCTAGAATTTTCTATTTCTTCTAATTTGCTACATTTCCTAAGATTGTAAAATTAATGAGATTTTTTGGATTTCTTAAAATTTTTCCGGATTTCTTTAAATTTCCTGCTCGTTTTTTTACTAAGTAGAAAAATGATGGAGAAATTGTCATATGCTAAACTAAAAGGAAGTCAGCGAAAATTTGAAGAAATCTAGAATATTATAGACTATTTCTTCTTGATTTTTCCATTTTCTAAGATTTCATTGGATTTAAAATTTTCGGGATTTTAGATACCTTAGGTTAAGATTATCAATAGTGAGCTAAAAGACACAATAAAATGCTTTTATAAACGAGTTTCGAAAAATGATTTTTTCTTTTTCAAGTTTAATGTGAAATGAAAAACAAAAACAATTACAATTATTACAAAGCAACTATGAAATATTTTAGAATATTGACATTTATACGACAACTTGATCAGAATAATAATACGAAATCCCGGTAATGAAAGAAAAAAGTAAATAAAACGAATGTATTAATAATTCTAATAAGTTGTCGTGGATTAAGAAAAACTAATTGTGAAAAACTTAACCCCAATATTCGGATAAAAAATGAAGATACCTTAGAATTTTCCATTTCTCTCAATTTTCTATTTACTAAAATTTTCTAGAGTTTCCTGAGATTTTCTTGAAATTTCTATGGATTTCTTGAGATTTTCAATATTTATATAAATTTTCTAAGAATCTGTTTCTTGAGAGGTCTTGGAATTTTCCAGAATTTCTTTTGATTTTCCTTCACTAGTACACACAACTTTTCCGTCGATTTCACCTTAGTTTTGTACTAACTGGAAAATCTAAGGAAAAATCGTGATATACGAAAATGAAATCCAAGCAAATTTTTGGATATCTTAGGAAATTCTATGAAAAAATCTTAGTGAAATTTTGAATACTATTTTCTTCCCAAGGAAATATTAAGAAAATTCATAGATTAATTCTATTAATTCCTTTTTCAAGTTTCTGAGATTTCCTTGGCAATTGGCTATTCTGCATATTCTAAATTTCCCCTTTTCTAAGATTGCCAGGAAAAGGCAGATATTATAACGGGATATCACCCCCCCCCATGAGCTATAAAAACAAAAAATTGAATACGTTTTGTTAAATTTTTAAAAATATACCTACATTCTTATCAAAATACATAATATATTTATTCCCCCATGCTATTTATCCCCTAATTTTGTCAGGGAATTTGTCATTTTTAGTGCCAAGTCAAGGAAATTAAATTTTCAGTGGGGACATTGAATTATTGATGATAAATGATGTTCACTTTGTTTACCTCAATAAGAGAAGACTGCCAAAATATAACTTATATTTCATTGTGAATATTAAAACTTTAATTAATTAATTAAAAAAATAAAACAGTACAACTGGGGGCCCTTTTAGCCAGGGGCCCGCATGCGTCGCACCCACCGCACCCCGGTAGTTCCGCCACTGTCGATTTCTACCGATTCATCATTTGCCCCAGAACCCGATACAAGCTATTTTTAGTTCAGTTTTGTTTTCTGGTGCGATTAGTTTGCATTTAAGATCGTACGTTATATTTTAGTGAAGATCAACATGCATAATTTTAGAGAAAAGGGTACACATAATTTACTACTATATTTTACGTAGGAGTTTTTATTGCCCTGATATCGTTTTTCCATGTAAGCGATGTCCTGATGGAAGCGCTCCCCATGTTCATCGCTAGAAGCCCTACAATTGTCCGGAAAAAAGTCCAAATGACAATGTAAAAAGTGGATTTTCAAGGACATGTTAAACCAGTTCAACGGTACCCCGTCAAAATAGCCCCAGCCAAAACAGCCCCGACACAACAGCCCCGTCAAAACAGCTCCGGTCAAATAGCCCGATGGCAAAATAGCTCCGACAAAATAGCTCAGTGATAAAACAGCTCCGACCAAATAAGCTCGATGACAAAATAGCCCAGTGATAAAACACCTCCGACCAAATAGCCCGATGACAAAATAGCTCTGACAAAATAGCCCAGTGATAAAATAGCTCCGACAAAATAGCCCGATGACAAAATAGCCCAATAACAAAACACTCCCGACAAAATAGCCCTATGATAAAATAGCTCCGACAAAATAGCCCTATGATAAAATAGCTCCGACTAAATAGCCCAATAATTAATTATTTATTATTATTTATTATTATTAATTATTATCAGAATCTCAGCCAATCTCACGAGGGGGGGGGTCTCGGAAAATATCACGTAATTTTTTTCCGCAAGAAAGATGAGAAAAGGGGCCGTTAATGAATTACCTAAGAGGAGGTCCATTAATTACGTGAGGCGTTTGGGGGAGGGGGGGTCAAACAGAATCTCAGCCAATCTCACAAGGGGGGGTCTCGGAAAATATCACGTAATTTGTAAAACTGTAAAATTATAAACTGTAAAATTGTGAGAGAACTGGGTTAAATTAAGTAGGTAAGACAAACAATCTCACGTGAGATTAGAAGAGGGAGGGACACATCTCACCAGAGGAGGGGGGTTGCCCCCGGGCTGCCTCAGAATTTTATATTGGGGCTATTATGTTGTAGGGCTATTTTAGCCCGGGCTATTATGTCGGCGCTACTATGTCGCAGGGCTATTTTAGCACGGGCTATTATGTTACAGGGCTATTATTATGTCGGGGCTACTATGTCGCAGAGCTATTTTGCCATGGACTATTATGTCTCAGGCTGTTATGTCGGGGCTACTATGTCGCAGAGCTATTTTAGCTCGGGCTATTATGTCGCAGGGCTATTATGTCGGGGCTACTATGTCGCAGAGCTATTTTGGGATGGGCTATTATGTCTCAGGCTGTTATGTCGGGGATATTTTGTCGTGGGGTTATTTTGGCACTGGCTATTATGTCTCAGGCTATTATGTCGGGGATAATTCGTCGGGGCTATTTTGTCGGGGTTATTTTGACGGGTCACCCAGTTCAACATAATAAGTTCAACATAATTATCACTCCTTTTATTTCTCCAAAAAGTTTTTTACGACAAGACGAAAATCGTCTCAGGCATTTTTTTCTTTACCTTCCAGTAGAGAGTCAAAGTTATTATCTTTAAATAATTTTAGTATATTTGAGAACTGACGATTATACCTTCCTTAATCTCAGCTTCACTTAATCTAGAAAATTTCTGGCGAAGGTAAAAGCAGCTCCATTGTTGTCCATTGCATTTACGAAATTTTCCATCAGCCCTAGTTTTATATGCAATGGTGGAAGTAACACTTTATGTGGGTTAACTAATGGGTCATTCTTTCATTACTAAAGACTGATCTGGTGTGTGTAATCTAAACCTACAATTGATCTATGGGCTATGAGGAAAGCAACGCAAAATCACCACTTTAATTATATTTTCTTATTAATGTTTCTGGATTCAATCCTGGGGCGTCTGATGGTATGGAATACCCCCCCCCCTTTTGCGAATTTTGGTCCTTATTCAAGTGAAAATACTAAGGAATTCTTTGGTTGCCAAAACTAGAAGTATTCCATACTCTTCAACGTAAGAATTTGCAAGAATGAACTTACGACATTATTAAACTTGATGATGAAACGGAATATGTTCAAGGTGAAGTGCTGACGCACTTGTCGACAATTGATGCTGACTGGCAAGGCGGAATAGCCAACGGAAAATTCCTTCACGAACCTCGCAATTGCTGAACCAAATTACCAAGCTGGGAAGCTGGACTCAAAATCGGGAATACTTGAACTTACTATTTCTGAAGCGGGGGGGCGCTCTAATCTGCACAAGGCGTGAGCAATGCTAAATGCTACTAAGCATTTCAGTCACAAAACACAAAACTTTAAAGTAGAAGTTCTTCGGAAATCGTCAAGGAGTGAAGGAACCACTAGATTTTTCCATTACAAATGGGTGTAGTTAGTACAACCAATGCGATGATCTTTATCCAAATGGTTCTTTAACTCAGATTTATCATAAAACGTTACATCGCACAAATCACAATTAAGTAGTTCCGTACCATCATTACAACTAGAAGTGACACTTTTATTAGAATTAAGCGTAAGCAACTATAAACCGCTGATTCATAAGCTTTAAGAGTTTTCAAATTCAGCACGTCTGCAATGTGGGATCTTAAGTGCTCCCGCATTTTCCCTTCGTCCCAAAACTCTTCATCGCAAATTTTACATGCAAGCGCTTCCTCGTCTGATTCTTCTAATATCGAAACTTGCCTGTCAAAACTCTCATTTGTTTCAACATTATTGTGTTTTTCTTGTAATTTTGAATTATTGCAAAATTTCTTGTCACCACCACAATCGTCCTTGGTGTCTTTGGAAGCACTGCCGTCCAAACCGGTACGCGACAACTGGGCGAGTCCCACTGGGCGACGTATAACTGGGCGACGTGTAACTGGGCGATGGGTAAACTGGGCGACGGTCAACCGGGCGACGGACAACTGGGCGACGGGTGAATTGGGCAATTGGTAAACTGGGCGACGGTCAACCGGGCGACGGACAACTGGGCGATGAGTAAACTGGGCGACGGGGAAACAGGGCGACGGGGAAACAGGGCGACGGGTTAATCGGGCAGCACTACTGTAAATTCCGGACATTCAAAAAAGAAAATTCTTATAATATATTTATGTAATACTGGTAATTTTCTATAAAATCTATTAACAATTTAAAAAATAATTTATTATTATTATTTATTTATTATAAAAAACTAAATTTATCAAATAAATTAATTCATATTATAATTATGGGATATGCCACGAAGCTATTCAATTACATTATTACGATCGTAATTGGTAACCTTATTTAAGATTCTTATATCAGCTTGCAAGTAACATCTCCTTTTTGTTGTTATTTGGTGACCAGCAAGGTGTCTCTCATATTCAACATCGTAACCCTTTTGAATTGATTTTAATTTGTTAATAAAGTTCCACAAACTAGGGTGAGAAATTCCACTACCAAAACCTAATTGTATTTTTCGATGGCACGCTTCTGCAAAATTATTGGTCCTATCGGAATAAATTTAACAACTAAATTAAATTTTTTTAATTTATTCAGTGTTGTATCAATGAGTTCTATAATTTTCAAAATTGATATTGTTATTGATTTTATAGGAAGTTATCAGTATTAAATTAATATGCAAGCGGAGTTTTTTAATATCCACAAAAAAATAATTCAAATCGATTTTCTCGGTTTATCCGTCGCCCACTTATACGTCGCCCACTTTAACCGTCGTCCAGTTGTGCGTCGCCCAGTTTACTCGTCGCCCAGTTGTCCGTCGCCTGGTTGACTGTCGCCCAGTTTACTCGGCGCCCAGTTTACCCATCGCCCAGTTGTCCGTCGCCCAGTTGACCATCGCCCAGTTTCCCAATCGCCCAGTTCACCCGTCGCCCAGTTGTCCGTCGCCCAGTTACACGGCGCCCAGTTGTACGTCGCCCAGTGGGAGTCGCCCAGTTGTCCGGGTCCGCGTCCAAACTGCTACTGCTTTTTGTCTTTTCGTATTCCAGCATATTGTGCAATGATCAAATAATTTAAATACGTAGCCCGTCGTACTAATACGATCGGTTTCATTGGTTCCCCAACCCATTAAAATTAACAACACTACCTTTCATACCTAATTGAGAATTTAATGATATGATTTTAAAGATCTAATTTACATAAATGTCATATAGTATGACGCGGACCCGGACAACTGGGCGACTCCCACTGGGCGACGTACAACTGGGCGCCGTGTAACTGGGCGACGGACAACTGGGCGACGGGTGAACTGGGCGATTGGGAAACTGGGCGATGGTCAACTGGGCGACGGACAACTGGGCGATGGGTAAACTGGGCGCCGAGTAAACTGGGCGACAGTCAACCAGGCGACGGACAACTGGGCGACGAGTAAACTGGGCGACGCACAACTGGGCGACGGTTAAAGTGGGCGACGGATAAACCGAAAAAATCGATTTGAATTATTTTTTTGTGGATATTAAAAAACTCCGCTTGCATATTAATTTAATACTGATAACTTCCTATAAAATCAATAACAATATCAATTTTGAAAATTATAGAACTCATTGATACAACACTGAATAAATTAAAAAAATTTAATTTAGTTGTTAAATTTATTCCGATAGGACCAATAATTTTGCAGAAGCGTGCCATCGAAAAATACAATTAGGTTTTGGTAGTGAAATTTCTCACCCTAGTTTGTGGAACTTTATTAACAAATTAAAATCAATTCAAAAGGGTTACGATGTTGAATATGAGAGACACCTTGCTGGTCACCAAATAACAACAAAAAGGAGATGTTACTTGCAAGCTGATATAAGAATCTTAAATAAGGTTACCAATTACGATCGTAATAATGTAATTGAATAGCTTCGTGGCATATCCCATAATTATAATATGAATTAATTTATTTGATAAATTTAGTTTTTTATAATAAATAAATAATAATAATAAATTATTTTTTAAATTGTTAATAGATTTTATAGAAAATTACCAGTATTACATAAATATATTATAAGAATTTTCTTTTTTGAATGTCCGGAATTTACAGTAGTGCTGCCCGATTAACCCGTCGCCCTGTTTCCCCGTCGCCCTGTTTCCCCGTCGCTCAGTTTACTCATCGCCCAGTTTACTCATCGCCCAGTTGTCCGTCGCCCGGTTGACCGTCGCCTGGTTTACCAATCGCCTAGTTCACCCGTCGCCCAGTTGTCCGTCGCCCGGTTGACCGTCGCCCAGTTTACCAATTGCCCAGTTCACCCGTCGCCCAGTTGTCCGTCGCCCGGTTGACCGTCGCCCAGTTTACCCATCGCCCAGTTACACGTCGCCCAGTTATACGTCGCCCAGTGGGACTCGCCCAGTTGTCGCGTACCGAGTATGACGTTATAATTCTTTCTTTTAAAGGAGATAATGTTTTTAAACAATTGGATAAATCAACAAACTTTCAATTATTGCTATTAGCTAATTTTGGCACCTTACCTGCGTAAACTTGAATACCGCACGTTCTACAAATGTAATTTGATTCATAATTATAAATAACGTTAAGATTATTAAATAAAAACTGTTCTGGTATCTCGTCTTTGTTTAATTTATGTATACAATGGAGAAAAAACAATCCTTAGCAGCAACATCACGTCAAATTGGGCATTAAGGCTGCGATTTTTCATTTGGACGAAAAAATTTTCAACAGGTGGCTCGATTATCCAATTGGATGCCTCTCATTGGTTGGAAAAAATGAATTGAAAATTTGATTGGTTTTAAAAAGCGGTTTTTTTAAATCATTCAAATTATAGTCTAAACAAAACTTCAGTTATAGCACATTAAAGGTTACTACTTATGTTAACTACACTATGATATATTTTAAATTGTATTTAAAATTTTTTTTTTATATAAAATTGCAAATTAAATTAATCAAAATTTTAATCCTTGATCATAACAGATTTAAAAATATATCATACGCTAGTTGCGTAGCTCTAGTGGCGCCGCTCTGACGGCTTAAGTTGAAGATAGAGGAGTGTCAAGCGTAAACGGTTTAAATGCTAGTGAAAGTTTAATACTGAAATAGTTTTAAAAATTGAAATAGAAATGCCTTCAAGAAGATATTGTTGTGTAGTTGGGTGCCCAAACTCTGAACGAAAGAGTCATCAACTAACATTTTATCGTCTTCCGTTTTTTTAAAATTTTTCAAATTTGGAAATTACATCACAATCTATTTGTTTTTCTTCATCGCTACCGAGGGCATCGTACCGAGCACCGATGCAGCATTACCTCGTTGTATGCATAAACTAATTCTTTGTTCCAAGAAACAATTTGCTCTGCTGTCTCCTGATACATCAATTAACAGTCGACCGATTTTAGTGACCAATCCTTTGTATCTTTACTCCATGGTCCAAACGTCTCGACAGCAAAAGCTGAGAAATCGTAGTGTTCTAGAATCATACCATATTTTGTACGTTTAAGATTTTCAGCTTTTGCCGCTGCAGAGCCTGCCATCTGACTTGAAATATACAGATGACTGGGAGCCATGGTATCTACGCATGTCGCATCCCACACCAAAGCTCGCCCCTGTCGCCACGGTACGAGCGTCATCCCATCGGGTCTTTTTCCGTCGTCACGTGAAATTCCTACGGGCTCTAAAATACTGGGGTAGTTTCAAGTGGCAAGAGATCGTCTAATTATTTCGTTTAGAGAGGCGTGTCTTGATAACCTGCCAGCGCTTTGAGAACACGAGAGACCGTGGCGGCCAGACCGATCGTCTGCTTTACCGCATACACAAATGTGGTCTTGACACATCTTAGCTCCAACTCTAAGACTTACACAAATTCTAAGAGAAACTTTATCTAAGAGTGCACCTAAATGAGATGATGGATACGCTTCTAGCCAAGCACCGGATTCCTTTTCTGAAACAGCCAGTATGCGTGCACGATCAATGTCTGTCGCATTATTTAATAAACTTGAAAAAATTTGTTTAGAAATCGGAAGATCCCACTTGGATTGAGAAAAATTTAAAGATGGTAAAATTTCCGAAGGACATGTCGTCTGCCAAGCCATCACTGCTTCTTTTAAATGAGAGACCTCAAAATCTGGTAAAGATGGACTAAGGATAGAACCAATTAAGGTCTCAGTAGTATAAATAGAAGAAATAAAGGCTGGAAGAGCCACATCTGCAGTTTCTGGTCCTAAAGGATCGCCTTGTTGAACCCCTACACACGAAGAAAAAGTATTATCGTTGTAGAAAAGTGTATATTAAAGGCATTCTTTACATCTACTTTTAAAAGAACCTCAAATTCATCGCGATTTTCTAAATACGTTCTTAAAGAATGAACTGCGGCTTCACAGCCACCTTTTGTACCAAAACCTAACTGAGTCGGACGGAAAGAAGTGCCAAGAGTTTCTGATATATCAGTGCAGCATAATTTTGATACAAGTCGTCTAAATGTTGTTCTCACAGCAACAGGACGAATTCCTCCATCCTTTTTCTTCAGTGCTGTGACAGAAGCACCATACAGGATTTTAAGAAAAGGTGGAAATACTCCTCCATTTAACATTAAATTGGACAATCTTGTAATTTCAAAAAGCAGGGATTGACCGGTCTCTCCTGTGGGTTTAGATATCATATCTTTCAAATGTTGTGGTCGAAGGCCGTCCATACCTCCAGCACTTCCATTTGGAAAAGAGTTTATGGCATGGTAAACTTGGCTTTCTGTTACTGTCAGACAAGGGTCTGAAAATAAAGGTGGATCAGGAAATTAAAGATTACGTGATGGATTGGGATGTTTGGTTTGTAACTCTTCGAGTGTTTCTGTCGTATCGGGAGCCAAAGTATCATCCTCGAACGTCACCGTCTGAAATTTTGTTTTCACTTTGTAGCTTAATTCGCTTAGCATTTTTGTTTTTATTTGTCTCGTTTATTTTGTATTCAGAATTGGCTCGTATTTTTTTCATTACCAATTTTCTTTCCTGTCTTTTTTTATCATTAGATTGTGTCACAAGTGGAAATGTAAAATCTATAAATTATTGTAATTAAATGGATTTCCACTTGAAGCTCCCTCGTATAAAAAGTTGACAATGTATTGTAATAATTAATAAGTAATCTGGAAGGGGAAGCATCAAGAGGTGCAGCAGAATAATTAATTAGTAGAGTCAGTCGGAAGTCGTTAAGTGGCCATCAAATAGGCGTGAGGTGGACCTCATCAGGTCATGATGTAACCGCTTGATAGTTCCACCCTCCCAGGGTGTAGGGTAAGACTTAGTTATAAGAATGTAAATAATTATTAGTATTAGTTAAAAATCTTATTCAATAAATAGTTTATTTTGATACACCTGTGCTTACAATTAAATCAATACCAAATTAACCCTAGTCAATTTAGCTCTAAACCCCTGAACTACACAACCCCAGTCACCAGTACAAAAATATACGTGACAATATCTTTTTCGCCTTTCCTCCACCAACCAGCATCTTGTTTAAAAATATCTTACTCTTCTTTTTTCTATAATTTTGTAATTTACCAATTATTATGGTATTTTTACTTCTAAATTTATTTAACCGTCACCAAAAGAAAATAAGATACAAAAATTGAAGTTTTTCAAATACCTACCTCATTATGGAACAGGCCTGTATAATAAAATTTGTACCTAGGATTTATATTCAATCGGTATTCGTCTATTAGATTTTAATGTACACTTCTGTTCATTAGATAATGCATTAAGATTATTTTTTTAAATTAAAAATAATGGGCCAGTTTTGTGGCCTGAGTGCATGCGAACTTTGGTTTGCCCTCCACATCCAATCCAGAAAGTCCAATATGTCGTTTACTTCCATTGATGGAAATAATTTAAAAAGTATAATAACACAATTAAGCACAAACTTATTACCTAGAATTTGTAATAGCAAATTCGTAAAGTATATTGCATAAACTTTGAAGGGACTAAACTCAACGATAGTATAGTTTTGCTGTATGCAATTTCACAAACGAAGAATTCAGCTGCTTTAAGGAAGAATTTTTGATTATAATATTGAATATAGACTTTTTTTGCTCTTATCTAAGTACCTCACTAACTTACACGCACAAGTCAAGAACGTCGAAAATCGATTGACCAGATACAAAGATCGAGTAAAATGTTTGCTTCCGTCTTACCTGTAACCACGCCTGCCCTACCTTAAATTCAACTCTAGCTACGGCCCTGTTGATTTCACGGTAATGTAGCACTTAAAAATTAAATTATCGATAACAAAAGTTTAACTTTTTGTTTTTTTACCTTGTTTTTACAAACGAGGTTAAGTCAATACGTCTTACCTAGACAACTCTCAAAAATGTACTACTTTTATTAAAAACATAAACATAAACATGAAATGGCAAAAATTTTAATATTTAGGTCTTTCAACCATATCATTTCACCTCAGGAGGTTTCAAATTATCTTTTTTCAGATATTTTTAAGAAATTTTTGAAAAAATATTTAAAATTTTTTTTTATCTTAGAAAAATTTTTATAGAACCAAAGTTGTAGCAAAGAGTATGTACATATAGAGGGACAGCTCTTATGGGAATACTTCTCACAAATATTTCTTGATGGCTCTGCTACGCCATCTAGTGGAGGGGGTTATCTCTACGTTTTAATTTTTGGTCCTCTATATACAGGGTGCTGAATGAGTTAACTGAACATGGGAAATTAACATGTAAAAACTTATTTTTGCAAAAATACCTCCCTGTATATAAAGGATCAGCCATAAATTAAAAATTAAAACGTAGGGATCACACCGTCTACTAGATGGCGTAGCAGAGCCATTAACAAAAACTTGTGACAAATATTTGTTAATGGCTGTTCCTCTATATATAAATACTCTTTGGTTGTAGGTAATTTGATAGTGATAATTTTGTTTCATAATAAACTTGTATCTATTTCATTGCGTTTCGAAGTTATGATGGATTATGTCTTTTCGCTTTAAGTAAACCCCCGATCCCCCCATACGATTTCATTAATCTTCAATAGTCTTCGTGCCACAACAGATTAAATTTGGAGTGATTTCTTTTCTTCGTTTGGTTGCTATCGTGTTCACAGACATACACACGCACGCACCCATACAGACATAGACATTTTTCAAAAATAATAGAAATGGTTTAAGAGAACCTCAAAACATAAAGCAGGTTATAAAATAAACTAATAGATTAGAAAAAGTAAAATCTATTAAAAAGCTAAAAAAACTTACAAAATTGAGAGAATTGCCTACATTCAAAAGTACTTAATCCATATTAAATGTCGAGTTATATTTTCCACGTTTCCTCAATTTTTTACGATTATGAATTTTAACGTGATCATAAAATTGCTGTTCATTAGAAAATTCTTCATCACACACTTTGCATATATATGGACTTTCTTCCAAACAATCTTCTGGGCTGCTTAATTCATCTTTTCGAAAAGTGTCAATATCAACTTTAGAAGAATTTTCCAACAAATGGGATTTTACGTGATTATCAAGTTGCTCTTTGTGCTGACATTTGTAACTACAATTGGGACAGTTGTAACCCTCTGATTTAAAATGAGTTTTTACGTGCTTCGGCAAGTTTTCCTTTTGTGCAGATATGTAGTCGCAAAAATAACATTCATATAGTGTTTCGTTCAAGTGTGCTCTTACGTGGTCCCGACAGTGCTGTTTGTGCAAAAACTTCTTATTGCAGACTGAACACGAGTACAATTTTGTTTCCTTTTGGTTGCTTAAATTCCGTGTGCCCAATTTGTCTTTTCTTAAATATAATGAATTATTGCCAAAACGACTTTCTCCTTCGTGGGTTTTTAAGTGGTTAGATAAATCCTCTTCATCTGAAAATTCTTCTTCACATGTTTTGCATGAAAATACTACGTCCGAGTTTTCGCTGCTTACTGACCCACTCTCTAAATGCTGCTCGGAACTTACAGAAGGCAAATTAGCTTCGCGTGAAACTTGATTATTAAACTGTTGAAATTCATTTGTCTCGTTGTAGCGATGATCTTTATCCAAATGGTTATTTAACTCAGATTTATCATAAAACGTTACATCACACAAGTCACAATTAAGTAGTTCCGTATCATCATTACAACTAGAAGTGACACTTTTGCTAGAATGAATAGTTAAATGATTCCGCAAACTCTGTGTGTTTACAAATTTCATATTTTCATGTTTCCGATCACTTAAGCAACTATAAACCGCTGATTCATAAGCTTTAGGAGTTTTCAAATTCAGCACGTCTGCAATGTGGGATCGTAAGTGCTCCCGCATTTTCGCTTCGTCCTGAAACTCTTCCTCGCAAATTTTACATGCAAGCACTTCCTCGTCTGATTCTTCTAACATCGGAACTTGCCTGTCAAAACTTTCATTCGTTTCAATATTATTGGATTCTTCTTGTAATTTTGAATTATTGCAAAATTTCTTGTCACCACCGCAGTCGTCCTTGGTTTCTTCGGAAGCACTGCCGTCCAAAATTTCTTCTTGTTTTTTTAAACATTTTGTTGGTTTTTTCAATTTAGTTCTCTTTTTTATCTTACCACATTTCAGTTCTTGTTCTTCGGAATGCATTTCCAAGTGACGTTTCAATTTGGTGAAAATGTAAAATTGCAGATCACAGAATTCACAGCTATAAGGAGTTTTTCCCTCGTGGGATTTTACGTGCAACGTCAAGACTTCCTTTCGTGTAGTTCTGTATCCGCATAGGTGGCATTCAAATGGCTTTTCGCCCATGTGAATTCTCAAGTGGATTTGCAAATGTTGCTTTTGAGCACACCTGTAGTCGCAAAACATACATTTAAATGGTTTTACACCAGTATGCGTTTTCATATGATTTGATAATGTACCTTTTTGTGAACATTCGTAGTCGCAAAATTTACACTTGTAGGGTTTTACCCCTGTATGAACTTTCATATGCGAACGTAGCTGCTGGTCTTGCTTGCATTTATATGGGCAAAGTTTACAATTGTACGGTCGCTCACCAGTATGAATTCTTGCATGATTATTATAATGATGTAGAAATTTAAATTTCCTGTCGCAAATTACACACATGTACCGTTTCTCGTCTGCATTATCCTCTCCATCAGCGCCGGTCTTCTTACCATCTATTTCACTATCCAACTCTTCTTCATTGTCAGAAGATTCAGATAACTTTCGTTTTTTCGCAGATCTCTTCGTTTTAACCATATTCAAGTTGTAAAAATTCACTAATTTGCGAGGTTATGTTAAACTTGTTGGAAATTTCTACTGAAAGGTACAATTTTTAGTGGGCGCTTAAATTTATTAAAAAAATTAACTTACTTTTCGTATACGGAGTTTTAAAACAAACGTTAACCTGTATAAAATATTGCAGAACAAGAAACAAATAACGAACTTCGTCAAGGTAATACAAAATACAGTGTTGCCGGATAAATTTTTGTTTTACATGTAGACCAACCTAAAACGACAAAACTAAATTGAAAAATTAGTGTTGATCATGGACTTGATTCAGGTTTGCCATAGCTTAACTAATTTACCCTAAATTTCTATTTGTTAAATAGTTATGTTTCAATGTGGGAACTATTAAAGAAACTATATTAAGAAAATATAAAAAATAATTAATTGATTTTTTTTAAATTTATTTTTGGTATTTATTAAAGCGTAAACAGATAAATATAAATTATTTAAATATTATACCAATTATTCTTATTTTAAATTAAAATATAATAATTAAAAACAAAATTTAAATTTTTCAACTTTAACCCACAGACCTCTTAAATAAATATGGATTGCTAAATTATGTAAAAAAATTACTAAACAAAGGGGGCCATGTTGCGTGCAATTGTTATTGGTTGAAATAATAACCAATAGCATTTTACGATTTTTGCAAATAATTTAAATATATAATAGTTAAATTGTGGACGATTCAACATTATTTAATGGTTAATAATAATTTTTGTAATAAATTAGGTGATTGTCGAATAATTTAAAATTATTTATGTTTTGTTCAACAACATGGCGGCTCTATTACGTACCTACACGTGTTTTGAGTTTGATTTTGAACTATTTTATCGTAAAACCACGGAGAAATGATAATTCACGAAATAGAACAAGATAGAACACCAAAAGAATGAAAACGTTTGGTTTATAAACAAAACTTTCTATACCAACTATACTTATTAGATTAACTTAATATTTTTCCGTGTGATGGCGTTCGCTTAATGTAAATTACGAATAGGGGTTAAATTTTTTTGGCTTCATGTTTATTTAACAGGTCCGTGCTTCAACCAAATCTTGAACTTGACTCTAAATTCCTACAACTGTAAAATTATAAATGTCGTTATGTCAGTGTTACCAACAACAATTTATATTTAATAAAAGTTTACCTTCAGATGTGCTTATTGGTATCCTCCGAGATTTTTTATTATTTACGACTTTTTGTTATTGGAGTTAAAATTTTGAAACTAAGGGTGGAGCTTAAATGACTTTTTAAAAGATTTTTGAAATACATTGCAGACCCATACGGCAGACGACTCTTACTTTCAGAAAAAAAAATTATATTCGTTAGAATGAAATGATGATTCAATGGGTTAATTTGGGTAAAAAATATATATATATTTTTAAAAATTTATTTATAAATACAATATTATAACATTTAAATAACTCAAAAAAAAATTCAACATCAATACAACTTACCACAATATATTTAAAAACACACAAATAATTCATCAACAAATAAGCACAGGTAGCAGTTGTCACTTGTTTTAAAAGATTAGCAAAAACTGTCAAAATTTGCTAAATAATGAGGACACTAGTCCTAAATATGTAATATATATATGTGTACCCTTAGCCGAGCGCGATATGTAGATGAAGTAAAATGCATTCCGCTAAGTTTGGTAGTTACGAAAAGTCCATGTTCGTTTAAACGACCATATGGTGACCGAAAGGGTTAAAACAATTCGTGCATTGTGATGATGAAAATAATATTATTATAAATTATTAATTAGTGGTGTATTTTTTTAAGTAGTTTCAGTATCTTTTTTTAAGTTTTTCTTCATATCTCTAACAAATTGCAACACAACAAAAACGTATGTTAAGACAGTTCCAACACTCTGAAAATAAAATTGCTTATTAAAATTATTTATAAGATAATTATTTATTGTTCAAAGAATAAAAAGCAATATTATAGGTAGGTATATCTACTTTCGGGGACGTAGTTAGACATTGGTCATGGGGGGGATCAAGGGAATTAAAGAAAAGGTTGGCATATGCCCGTATTTTAAATTAATTCTTATAATGTAGTAATTATTTAGAATTACTCAACCCGATAGAGAAGAGCCAGAGACTGGAGGTCCTCCGGGAAGTGGATGCAACATAGAAAGTGGGAAGACATCTTGGAGTTAACACCAACATAAATAGAGAATATCATAAGCTCACTCTTCCCAACTTACCCAAAGATAGAGGATTGTAAAACAAGAGTATACCTTTAGAAGATGTTAATCTGTTCCGATTGGAGAAGCTCGAAACAGCTGCCGCGAATGAGAGACCAGAGATAATCTTAAACGTCATGAACGACTGCCTGAAGATGGGCGACTTTCCGGATAGAATGAAGGTGGCCAAGCCAAGTACTTCAGCAAAAGGGAGACAAGCCGCTAGAAAACCCGGCGTCTTACATGTCCATTTGTGTCTTGGACAATATCGGAAAGCTGCTGGAACGAATGCTACTATACAAAGAATAAATCAAGAAATGATTATCAATGACGGGTTAAGTAAATTTTTAATTTGGGAAGTCCCATTTTGGAATGTATAGAATATTCCTGAAATGTCTGATAATTAAAGAAGTTAAATAAGGGGGCCTCCATTAATGCGTGGGGCATTTGGGGGTGGGGTGAATCCAAATCTTATTCAATCTTACGTGAAGAGAGAGGTGGTCTCGGCAAATATCACGTAATTTTTTTCCGCAAGAAACTGTAAAATTGAGAGCACTAGGTTAAATTAAATAAAACAAACAATCTTACGTGAAATTAAAGAGAGGAAGAGGGGGTCGAGCCAAATCTCACGACATCTCGTCAGAATGGAGGGGGTGTCGAAAACTCACCAAACGTAATTATTAATGAACGTCTCCTAAAGTATTTATTCAAATTGCAACTGAGCACTTACTTGCGCTAGGAAATCTAATCCTGGTTCAAATATATCTCCATATCTAACTACTATATTTTGTCGTAGTATAGTTTTAATTGTAATTTCTATCTGCAAAATTACATTTTTAATTTTATAAAACTTATAATATAGTTAAATAATTTTATATCTACCTCGAGCGCTTCTTCTCGATTCAGTTTACTAATCGGAAATTTGAATAAAAATGACAATAATTCATTGTTCTGAAAAAAAGTTCAATAAGTTATTGTTAATTGGCAGTACAGGATTTACGTATGTATAAGCTAAACAAGCTATAACTTAGAGCTCCCATTTTCTTGGGGGGGGGGGGGCGAAAAAAATTTCCGGGAGCCAAAAATCATATTTGACATTATAATATCTGGACTTATAAACGGGATCCATATATCGAATGGCTTAGGGCATTATCAAATCTAAATCCGGCCTTGTTAATTGTTGGAATGGTGCACAACACAGGGCAACGCCACCACGCGCAGATTTTGGCATTTTGGTCGCAAAAGCTAATTGCTGACATTTATTATTTAATAACATTAAGATAAAGTAAATATGATTTTTCTTTTATATATGATCTAAAATTATATAAAGTACGTCCTGTATAAATACATTAGGTTAAATTTTTCTAAGTGGAATTTTCTAAGCAAAGTTTTATAAGAAAAATTATTGAAAACACATCGAAAGGATCATGCACAGACTCCAAACCTACAAAATGTTGGATTAATTTAAGATTAATATGCTACCTTATGGTGATAAGATCATATTTATGTGTTGCATTTTGGTGAATCTTCAGCTACCAATTTTTTCTGTTCAAAATATCTGAGAAGAATATAGAACAGATGAGGATGATTAATAACAATAAATTATTACCCCTGACTATTATTACTCTAACTCAGGGTGAAATCAGGGGAAACGGAGAATTTTAAATAAGAAACGTATAAACAGGTTTCGTAAGTGGAACAAATCTTTGTTTCCCATGACTTTAAAATTAATGTTTAAATTTCGTAGTAGGGGGGGGGATAAGTTAATTTTTCGAGCTAAATGTCCTAGAGTTTATGTTGTTGAGTGAAGAAGAAAAAATTATTTTTTTCTTTTTCAAGTTAGGTGATTTTATTATTAATTTTTAATTTGGGAATTTTTTTACAGTCCGGGGTTTTTAAAATTTTTTACTTTATTTATTAAGTACTTGTAATTAAATTTAAAAAAATTAGCTAGTAATTTAGGTACCAGCATCATAAGGAATTGATGGTTTCTGATGTATCCAATTGCTAAACAACTATCGCACATGCGATAATGCCAATGCCTTTTCTTTTATGATTGTTTGAGGATTGAAATCAATACTATCAGTTATACCTTGAAATCCAATTCGTATTATTGATTCAATTGTGATATTAAAAAAAGGATAATCGGTTATCATTAAAACATTAGTTACGTACTAATTATTTACTTTTATAGTAAATTAAACCATATATTCTGAAATTGTTAACGCATTTAAATTGAAATCTAAATAAAGGGATTTTTGTACGTCATTTTAATGTATTGTCATGGAACGACGGACCAATAATTGTTTTTTTTGTACCGCGGTCATTAGATTTGTTCATAGCCTGCAAATCGGTTTTTATTATTTAAGAACAAAAATAAAGACTTAAAATTGTTACAAATCCACACGCTGCTAACACGATAATTTTGTTTTTTTTTGCTAATTTATCCGGGTGCGAGTGACTGTAGTTCGACATAAAATCTAAAACAAAGAGTGTTTAATACGTTTGGTTCACCTTGTACATTTTTGAAAAAGATTACCAGAAAAGTTGGAGTGTGAAGATAAGCGTGGAAACACGTGAGGCCGGTGGACGATTTTTGAGCGTTCCACGTTTTTAAGCGTAAATTTTGGTAGCAATTTGCCTGAGTATTACAGGTGAAGTCATCAGAGTGGTTTTTAAGAGTGCCATAAGGTGTGATCGAGAGAAGAATGCGATATCGCTTCGTTTATTTGCTAAAATTAGAGCAAAGTTAGAATTGATAAGAGGATTAAAAGGACGCGAGTGGTCCGACATTTTGGAATTTGGAAAGTATTAAAAATTTTACCTACCTGTAAAATTTAATGAGTGCCCTTATGGAGAATAAAATTGGATAAAACGTATGAGTTTATTATTTTTACGACTACACCACAAATTTCGCTGGAGCCGAACTTCAATCAAAGCAGAAGGAAAACACCGGTTACAACTTACGAGGATCGAGATAACTACACGGAAGTTAAGAACTACCTGCGTGAACTGAGCGTCACCTATCATCGGTATCAGGTACTTAAAACAATTATAAAATTTAAACACAGTGGAACTATTTTTTTATTCAATTTTAAAATTTCATTTGATACAAAGACAATATTATTTTTAGTTAATCATTTTTTTGTACAAATTCCTCACATATTCGACACAAAAGTAGTCAATGGTCACTGAACTTAGATTCCTTATTAAAACCGTAAATGTAGTTCAGGGACCACGGACTACACACCAAAACACTAACGAGTCAAAAAGCGATATTAACCGCTAAATTAATTTGTTTTTAAATAAACCTAGCTATCGTTGGTCAATTTCAATTTTATTACCCCACACAATTATTGGTTTGAGACAGAAGCAATCCATGCCCTGGGACGTCTCTGTTCTGAGATTGAGTAAGCTAGTCGGCAAATTTGAAGAAAAGGAGGCTATCGAGATTGATAAAAAAAATTTTGTTAGTAAAATTTTAGGGGGGCAAAATCTCGGTAGCATTCCACTACAGTATATTAATTTTCTTTTTAACTTTTATTTCAAAAAATAGTAATTGCGGTAAGGGGCCGTCCATTAATTACGTAAGGGTTTTGGGGGGGGGGGGGTATGGCAAATCTTATGGACCCTTACGTGGGGAAGGGGGGTCCAACGTATTTCTTACTTAAGGTTGCCGTCACGCCTATGCTAAATAAATGAATAACATGGTGTCATTGTATTTGCTTAGGAAGAAAAAGTACGAACTTTTAGAAACCAATTTTGGAACCATTTAAAAGCTAAAAGTTGGCTCTCGGACCCTAGCTAGTTTTTATTACAATCAGAACACCGTAAATATTAAAAATTTTGCTGTTAAATTTACAATTTTTCGAACAGCAAAAGTAGCCATTTAATAATTTTTATAAACATTACTTTAATAAATAGAAGTATAAGAAGTAGCTGACATCCAGCACAAATGTTCCATCTAACTTGAAAAAAAAAATTGGCAGCATTATATGCATTTTTGTAGAAACGTAAGCAAATACAAATTGATAGTACAATATTTCTTGTTATGGCGAATCAACTTGAAATATTTGATAGAAATCTGCCGTATTAAAAAAAAAAATTTAATTTTATTGAATAATAGTTTGTCTATTTTCTCAGCAATGGCGCTGTGAGTTAAACGCTACCGGAGAGGTTTCAAACTTTGCTAAGTGCATAATAATAGAATGATGAAATACCTATGATGAGAGTAATTCTTATCATGTACTAGTAGGTAATATAAGGAACATAATATACGTGTGGGTAGACGGTCAGCATTTATCAAAGTACGTTATCAAAGGTCAACCGTATACAATTTTTATAATATTAAATACGCTATTATATAGGCCATACTAAATAATATAGAAGAGAAAATAAATTTTAATTCTTCTCTGAACTTGACGGCATTACTGAACTATTTTGATGTGAAAAAGGCTCATTAGGCAATACATAGGTACATAAATCGATACCTTAAAAGAATAGTGTAACAACTCAAAAACTCATATTTGACGGCAATACTGTAACAACTCGAGTTTTTTGTTGTTTTTTTATACTAAAATTCTAAAATTTTACATTATTATTATGTAGAAAAATGTGCCGCTTAGGATTGAAAAGCAAAATTGTTTTTTTTAAATAAAAAGCAACAAAAAACCCGAGTTGTTACAGTATTGCCGTCAAATATAAGTTTTTGAGTTGTTACACTATTCTTTTAAGGTATCGAAATATAAGCAACGTAAATTAAACTTTTCGAAAACATTTTTATTGTCATATAAAATTCGCTTTTACAGCAATACCTTCATATACGTATACAGTGACTCGCAGTCACAGTGACAAGTTCTCGGACACTCTTATGCTACCAATGTAAATTGAACATTTTGAAGCCGCTTTTTTTCATATAAAAATCGATTTTACAGTAAAACATTTTAGACATTTTTTGTTGCAAATTTCATTGCATTCCATTTTGTTTATATGAATTTTTTCATTTTATCGCGCCGGTATTGACTGACGGCGACTTAAACAAGACTCTGTAAAACGCAAAAACAATGGTGGATTTACAAATTTGCCGCCAGTAGGCTATTCAATTTTTAACCTCTGAAATTCGATACCCTAGTTTTTCAAATTATAGCAATAATTAATAAAAAAAAGATTAGTAAAAATTACTAAATTTAAATTGTAATTTGACGTGATTGACGTAACGCTATATGAATATTTTAAAAATTCATGATCACTAAAATATATTTTACAGAGTGTTTAGTAATTTTTCATACTATACAGACGTTAGAGTATTCAGTAGACTGTACAGTACTAAAATATTGCAATTTTTGTTAAATTTTCGAAACTCGTTTTCTCTATGTAAGTATATTAAAATATTATTTTTTTTATTTCTGTAAGACAAAAATTTTTGGGCCTAATTTGCCGTCCCCTAAAATCTGCCGCCCTAGGCTTCAGCCTACCCAGCCTGGTGGTAAATCCGCCACTGCCCAAAAACTATTGTCATCTCTCATCTATATCTCGGAAATGTTTATTAATATTTTAACTTTTTTGCACCGTTTCCGAGATATAGATGACAATAGTTTTTGTGTTTTACAGAGCCTTCTTTAAGTCGCTGTCAGTCAAAAACGGCGTGATAAAATAAAAAAATTCATATAAACAAAATCGAAGGCAATAAAATTTGCAACAAAACATGTCTAAAAAGTTTTACTATAAACCGATTTTTATATGAAAAAATGCGGATTCAAAATGTTCAATTTACATTGGTACCATCATAGGGGTGTCCGAGAACTTATGCGAGTCATTGTAGGTAGTATATTTTTTGTTGAAAATTGCATTCGCTTTATTTTTGTTTATGTACATTTTTGTATTCCGTCGCACCGTTTGTAAGATATAAAAACTTGAAAAAACTGTAAATCTTTCAGAGAAATTAACATTGCTGAGAATTTTTTTTAAAGATCTAAAAGACTTTTTTAAGGTTATATTGGTATACATAAAAAAACAGGAAGTTTTTACGTAAATAATGTAATTTTTTTAATAAAATATATTTGCAAACAAAAAAGTTGTGGCCATTCTCCCGAAGGTCCTTTGCAAAAACATGTTTTGCGGTGACCATTGCTGCTCGAATCTGGATCATCTGATATAAGAAATTCCAAGAAATGTATACAATAGGGTAAGTCAGGCAAAATATATAAATTATAGAAATCCAGGGATTTCCAAAATAATAATCAGGGTTTTCCTAGAAATTGTCGAAATTTCTAAAGAATGTCACTCCCAAGGATATCTTCGAAAATCATATCACCCCTTGAATGACTTCCAAGGATATCTAAGGAAATTCTAAACAAATAAATAAGTCTAAAGAATTCTAGAGATTTTGAAGAAATTTCAATGATTTGTAAGGGAATTCCAAACAGTGACGGCGCGGCACCAGCATTTTTGAAATGGGTGGGCACAATATATTTGAGATGGCGAAATGTATAAGTAAACTCATTATTGAAATAAGCACCTAAAAAATACAACTTATATTCTAACAAATTTGGGTGGGCACTGCAGTCAACAGGGTGGACGAACCCTGGCCCCCTTGGCGCCGTCACTGATTCCAAACAACTGTACACATAATTATAGCCCGGGATAATTGCACTTCTTTCCAAGAAAAAGAACTCAAAATAAAAAATTTTAAGTAAATTTGTGGTTTTTAGTATGTATTTATGGTTAAATTCAAAAAAATATAAGAATAATACAATACGTAGAAAATCAAAATTCAAAAAATTTTAAAAAAGAGACATTTAACAAATAACAGGTCTGAATTAAGAAAATTTGAAAAAATGAAAAATTCGTAATACGTAATATAAAATATAGAATATAACGTTATATTGTACTGTCGTATTACGAATTTTTCATTTTTTCAAATTTTCTTAATTCAGACCTGTTATTTGTTAAATGTCTCTTTTTTAAAATTTTTTGAATTTTGATTTTCAACGTATTGTATTATTCTTATATTTTTTTGAATTTAACTTCTTTCCAAGTCGATTTTTATTTTAAGAATCATCAGGTCTAGTAGTTTTGAATAAATTAATGAACAACATATTGTTAATAATATATTTATTTTTACAATCAGTAAATAAAATTTAACTTTTTAGAATTTCAATTATTATAATCTAATTATTATAGTCTAATAGATTTATCTAAGTCTAATAATTCAAATAAAATATAATCTAATCCTATAGTAAACCCTTCCCTTACGATGTTCCTTTATGCGAATTTACTTTACTACTTGTTTTGTTTGTTGGAAGTTTTTAGTGCTTTTGCTTCAACTATCGAAGGAGGATCTCGGCATTTTAAATTCTTTTCTCTCCTATTTAAAATTATTTCGGGAGCTAAACAATCTTTATAAAATCTAATTAATTTTGGTAGCATATCTAACCAAATTCCTTCATCGAAATATATTTCTTCAATAAATAAATCATTATGATCTCCCGAGTATACAATAAAGTAACATTTCTTCTTTTTAGCTGTTGCAAGCTGCCCCTGAAGTTGGAAAAAATAATCGTGTGATCTATTTAATATAATTTTGCCGGTTTCATCTATTTTTAAACAAGGTACTTTTTTGTTTTCCATAGCTTCTTGTAAAACAAGTTTTGAAGATGCTACTTTGTAGAGACATTTCACTTCCACTATTTCGTCTGCACTCATTACTCCATCAGGAGAAGCTCCGAAAAAACCCGTCTCTTCGTGGATATGTAAACCAGTGCGATTCACTTTGCGACCTACTTTTTCTTCAAATTTCTTTATGGCTACCGGTTCCTTATTTTTCCCATATCTAGTGGCATCAGTGTTCACCGAATTACAATTTAAAATTGATTTTACTAACGAATTACATGAAGTAGCTGGTCTTCGTTTTATTACTGCTCCAAATTTCGAAGCCGTCAATCGGTTCTTTCTAGCTTGGATGAATTCTACAGAGTCGAACTGTTTTTTTTTTTGTTTTTCGAGAGATTTCTTCACTTTCTGTCGATGTAACCTGCAAACGAAGTATCAATGCATTTATTTCAGTTTCTAAAGCTTTTTCATCTATGAAGACTTCTGCTATGTTACTACCATAATCTCGGGTTTCCGTGTTCGATTTGAATTTTTTACTAGCTTTTCGTCGACCTGTAGGATTTCGTTTTCTTTTGCAAGCACTATCTCTTTGATTCATAAATTTATGTAAAATTTTACCGGGGTTGCCAACAAAGATTTTATTCCACGATTCGCTATGGTATAAATGACCGCCGTTATATTTCAAACCCGCTAGATAAGCTCGAATTTGAAAAGAGTCTCTTTGAACCAAATTAAGACGCTTGCCCATATTAAATCTGGCTGCAAAACTCATGTACAATTCGGCTTTATTACTTGTTTCTTTATCAATAAGTAAGTGCGCTTTAATAATCAATGAATTTAGTGCTCCATAGATGTGGTGATGAGCTCCACTATTCTTTAAATCTGATATGCGATCTAAACTTCGAATACCAACATTTTCACATATAGAAGATTTACAATGATCATGATTACCATATACGTGGTTTACAGAATTTCTCAAATCTTCTTTTAAACCTTCCACGTCTCCGTGAGCGTTGACATAGATGGCATCTTGTGCAGCATTTTGCAGATTAGTTATATCGTCTCTTGTCAACATTTTTCTACAACTCAAAGAAATACTTTTGGTATCGTTTTTAATTTTGTACAATTGCTTTCCATAATTCTTTATGCAATGGTTTGTACATTCTATTTTAACAACTTCATTACCATACACAACTTTCTTCCTAACCTCTGAATTTACAGTTGAATCGCCATCACCAATATATTTGATATACTTCAGTTTCTGCGTTTCTATTTACTATTAAATCCTTCTACCAGTATTGCGGGTTCCATAGCTGAAGACGATTTTGACCAGTTTTTAAAACAATCATGCTCTTTAACGGCTTCATTTTTATTTTCTGCTCTTGCACGAACAGAGCAATATTTATTTTTTACCCCTAAATACAACAATTTCTCAGTTTCTTTGCCAATTATAACTGCAACACCTGATAGGGCATTATATGTATGACCAAAACTTCTTTTTGACCATCCACCATCTACTATTACAGTTATATTTGCAATATTGTTCTCGTCTACGTTTCCCTTAGCCACAGCTATAGCATACTCTTCAGCTCCAGCGGCTAACATCGATTCCTTCAAAGAATCATGAAATATACTCCCGAGGTTACGTTGAATTTTAAAAAAATTACTTTTGCTAAAATTTGGTATTTCCATAAGACTAAGTAATTCAGCTGTATGTTCAAATGTACTACCCGTTGCAAGAGTCCCCCATACAGAAGCTCGGTTTAAAAATTCCTTCTTTAGATCTTCAGTACAAACTGACATCTCTTTTTCGCACAAATTGCATTTATATATCAATGTACTTCTTAAACCATTAGGTATTTCTTTTTTAAATTGTAGCAATCCACTTGTACATTGTTTGGAATGATCGAATTGCAACCTAATTGAGTGATTCATTAAAAATTGAATATCGACTATACGATATCCTGCCAAATTCTCTGGAGCTTTCTCTGCTTCAATTTGTAATATTTCTGCCATTATGTCATCATCATCTGGAGAAGTCCAACAATTCTCTTCGTTGAGTTCATTGTTTTACAATGAACTGAAATTTGATCGATGCTGACACTGTTGTTTTCTTCTAACAAACTAGGTTGTTTTTGGACTAATGCACATCCATTGTCGAATTTTAGAAAATTTGCATCAACGTTATCTACTATTTCTTCAACAATGGACTTGATAAATATTTTATCTTGTTCTTTAATAATTGCTCTGTCCTGGCAGGCGATCGCTCGCTTCGTACGTTTTCTATGATCCGCAAATCTTGTACGCCCCATTTTATTAAATTTAATGAGTATTTATTTGCCCTAAATTTTTTAAACACACAATAATCAGTAATATATACTTACAGTGGCTCCAGAAAGTATCACACGTATTACACAAGAATTTAAAGTGCTTTGAGTTTTAGTAAAATCACTGTTTGCAAGGCAATATGCCTTTAAAGTTTTTCAAAATTTTCACTACACTACGTGGTACACCTATATTATTTTAAAACACAAAATAAAGTTATACAAATTAACCACTCGCAATTGCAATTGAAAATAACATTTCAGCACCTTGACCACAGACAACCGCTCTAATGCTATATCAGTTCATATAATAGTGTAGGTGGATTGTAATATTATATGCATTATATTGCATCGCAGGATAAAATCTTGGCGGGTTTTTCTTATAATGTTGCGCAGGGCAGTGTTCATAGCGAGATAAGAAATTACATGTATCACAGGTAATTAAATATTTCTGTTAAATTTACAGAAAATATCCAGGGTCAAACTGGATATAATGCATTAGTTTAATAATTAAACTAATGCATTATAATTATTATAACAATTGGTTTACTAAAACAGATATTTATTCAACAAAAACTATTGATTACATCTAAATAAAAAATCGTTTAAAAATGTTATTTTTCAATTAATAATAATTACTCAATTTTAAGAAATCATAAGAGTTATAAAAATTATTCATACTTTAATATGAACTGATATAAAATTCATCGAATATTATAATCACTACAATAAGCACATGGTATAATATTACCACGCATTTCTATTTTGAGAAACAAGATAAAACTAGCAAGTTACAATAAGATAGCAAAGGAAAATAGTTCAGCTTTTATATACAGCGCACCGCCACTTTCTTTCAAAATAAAATCTGAAGTCGTCGCCCACGCCCGGCACCGCAACCTTAATTTAAATTAAAAAATTAAATTAAATTCAAATAATTATAATTTATAATTTATAAAGAAAATTATATTTGATTTTTAAATTATTTATACCAACAAAAAAAAAGAAAACTTTTGTTACTAACACAAGAAATACATTTTATAAAAATATAATTCAAATCATAAAACACAGTGGCATAATAGTAAAAAATTTAACAAAATGGCATCTGAGTTTGGCGATCTATACGAACGGTTTTTTATGTCTTATAAAATTGGTTGGCCAGATTCATCGGCAAAATTGCTGCAAGATGAAGCAAACAATGCTTGGAAAGTAGCAAAGGCTACCTATAAAGGTAAGGATTTTATAAATAATATTGAAAATGTGATAAAAGAAAATAATTTACGAAAAACAAGAAGAAAAGCAGCATTTTTATCCTATTTCTCAAAGGTTGAAAAAAGTAAACAAAGTGATGGTTCTAATTCAACTTCGCAAGAAAAAGGTAAAAATGAAATGGAACCACGTATTTCAGATGAAGTCGATGATAACCCGGATGAATCAGTTGATCTCGAGGTCTTAGCTAGAACATACAACACTCCAGCACAAACAAAATTATTAGCAAAAATTCAAGCAATGGAATTCAAATTAAATGGTCAATTGCAATCACGAAATTCAGGTCTTCGAGATATATGTCAAAAAGATATTGATAGATCTAAAAAGGAATTAATGGAATTAAAACAAACTCTGAAAACTAAGAAACTAAACGCCGAATATCAGAAAAAGTACCGCAATTCTGTAAAGAAAAAGTTAAATCAGCTAGAAAATAATTTAGAAGATTTATCGCCTGGCATAAAACGAACTCCTGGTAGACCACGTATAGAAGAAAATCATCCAGAATTATTAAACACAATAGTTTCTATCGCCTCGTTTGGTGGTGCAGTTCAAGATCGTCGCCGCACCGAAGAAATCAGGACCTGCAAGACACTTGACGACTTGCACGAAAAACTTTTAGAAATTGGATTTAATTTATCTAGAAGTGCAATCTATTTACGTCTTTTACCGCGGAAGTGGAATACTATGGAAGGAAAAAGGCACGTTGTGACGGTACCAGTGAAATTATGCCGAGGTCAAATGGATAGTCACAAAAGGCATCCTGACGCACAGTTTTGTACATCGTTCATACGATACTTGGAGAGTTTGGCATCTTTTCTTGGCCCAGATCAAGTATGCTTCTTATCACAGGATGACAAAGCTCGTGTTCCAATTGGGATTACAGCTATGCAAAAGCAATCCCCAATATTAATGCACGTTGAATATAGGGTACAACTTCCCGATCATGACTGGGTTATAGCGGAAAAGCACAAATTGATTCCGTCGGTGTATGCAGGAATAATCATTAAACCAAATGGTTGGAGATCTCCAGATGCAGTTACATATTCGGTCCCAACTTACATTGCCATCAGAAGCGGCAAACACTCTTTATCAACTGCAGCTAGTCATTGTGATGATTTTAAGAAGCTGTTGGAACTGGAGTGTTTTGAAGGAATTGTAAAAACGAACAACGAAATCAAACCGGTATTCATTATCTCTGTAGATGGCGGACCAGATGAAAATCCACGTTATCCAAAAACCATTGCTTTTGCTATTCAGCATTTCCGAGATTTCAATTTAGATGCTTTATTTATTGTTACAAACGCACCTGGACGTTGTGCATTTAACCGTGTTGAAAGAAGAATGGCACCGCTCAGCAAAGAACTTTCTGGATTGATTTTAAAGCACGATATATTTGGAAGTCACCTTGATTCTAATGGGAAGACCATCGACACCGATTTAGAAAGAAAAAATTTCTCTGCAGCAAGAAATACTTTGGCTAAAATATGAAGCGACGTGTGTATTGATAATTTTCCTGTTACAGCCGAATATATCGAGTCTGGTCTACAATCTGGATTACCAGAAGATGTGGATCCCAAGTGGTACGCAATTCATGTAAGAGAATCGCAGTATTTATTGCAGATTACGAAATGCAACGATATCAAATGCTGTAGTAACCTTAGAAGCGATATACGTTATAGGTTACCAGACAGATTTCTTCCACCACCATATCTCGTGCATAACTTCAAAGGAAGAATTACTGTGCCAAGTCCTGAAGAAGAACCACATAAATCGATTTTCCTTTCGCTTTCCGATCGACTCAGCCTAACCATACCTCTACCGCATACGAAGCAATTTAAGGAAATGCCATATAATATGTATTGCCCTTCAGTACAAGCACAAGTAAAAGATAGAATGTGTTTGACCTGCGGTTTGTATTTTGCTTCAAAAAAAGCAGCCACAGCACACATGAAAGCTTTGCAACACTCTTTGAAATACGCTAAAGCAAAGGCTAAACTTGTTCTTACTCGACGTGAGAACGAACTCTTGTATGTAACGCATGACGAAAAAACGGGAGCAGAAGACGTTGAATGGATAAACGAAGCTGAAGTAGAAATAGAAGTGCCTGAAAATAAGAAAAATCTTGTTACTGACGCTGGTGATGTTCTCTGCTTTCAACATATACAATCCATATCGGAATGGCTTGCACCCACTTGGACTACAACTGATCTATAATTTAATTTAAAAAAATTTTGTATGAGCTTATTTATATAATAAATTAATCTTTATTAATTTTTATTCATATAAATATAAAATTTAATTTAAATTTTTGTATTTTTTGAATAATAACCAATATTATTGTTATTAATATTTTATAAATATAAACGGAAGAGAGGGGGGGGGGACTCAACTATATTTTTGTTTTATAATCCTTACGTAAGATGTGGGGGGAGGGGTGCCAAAATTTTACGTGCCCTTATGTGGGGGGGGTCAAAAATTTCAAAAATCGCCTTTACGTAATTAATGGACAGCCCCTAACACCATCACGTTTAAAATTTGCGAACGAAATGCCTAAAGTCGCCACCTCATACGCTACCGTCGCAATTCAAAGTTGTACACCATCCCAATAGAAATGTTAAGATTTACTTATGCAAAACCTCTCAAAGACCTCGTTTAATTAAGGTTTATAATTAATTTTTAGAAGTTATCTGGAAACTTCCTTCCGATCGTAAGGCTATAAAATAGAATCTCAGTTTTAAAAACTTTCGGTTTTTATTTAAAAAATCCAAGTATGAAATTTTATAAAAATTAATCACCAGTTTAATAGATTGTCAACAAAAAATATGGGTCATTCCATCAAATAAAATCACTTTTACGGAGAAACCCTCGCCGATTTTGTTCAACCTTTGTGAATATCTTCTCTATATATTATTATAAAAAACATTTTTTAAAAATTTTAGAACTTAATATGCAGCCATTTTGAAGTTTTTTATTATTTATTTTAATTTTTGAATTTTTTTTTATTTTTCATTAATCAGTTTGACTGATGTCCAACTTGATTGATATTAAATTTGACTGATGTGCAACTCGATTGGTTGGGAACTCTATTGAGGTACTTATAACTCGATTGATATGAAACTCGATTGATTGTTTACATTTTATTTAATTGTATTTAAACAAAAAATATGCACATTGTGAAAATGTGAAATCTCAGCTTTCAGAAAAAATATCAAATTTGAAGTAACGCCCACTGCACAGTAAGAAACATCGTGTCTTTTAATTGAATTGAATTTTAAAAGATCTTCTGTGACTTACGACAAAAATACATATTTTCATTGAAAGGCTGAGAAATTTTCGGAGAAATACTGTCTTTTTCCTTTTCGTTAATGGTTAAAAGTTTTCTACTTCAAAAAAGTTAATGAAAAAGTAAAAAAACAAACATTTCAAAAATTCAAAAAATCATAACTTTTAAATGATTACATATTAAAGGCAAAAATTTTCAAGAGATGTTTTTTATATTGTTAACATATATATTGTTATATTGCATTGTAATTCGCAATTCATACATAATACATATTCACAAAGTTTGAAGAAAATCAGCGGGGGTCGCCCCGCAAAAAGATCCAAAAGTTATTTGACCATTAATTTAATTCTTTCCCTTGGGCAAGGACACACAAACATAAAACAACACAATGGTTGGATTTCAATGAGTTGCCATGAAAGTTGAAGAAAAAGAAGAATTAAAGAACTAAATAAACATGATTATGTTATATTGATAATATTGAATACTTACAACAGTTTTTGCCTTTGTATATAAAAGAAGAAGAAGCACCATCATCGTAAGAGCTGACAATATCATCACTGGTACTTCCCAAAGTTCTTTTAGCATGTAATCTTCTGAACCATAAATTATCACTATAGTGCAAGCTATGGGCCATATAGTGGTCAGTATTCCGTATATTAATAAAGCAGGATTCAAAAATTGGTTGGCTTCTTCAAAAAATTTACATCTCATTTCATGTATTTGTCGAAAATTCCTTAATAGATTTATAATGGAACGGTTCATCCTTTTCTTATTTTTTTTTCTCATTTCTAATTTTTTTATTACAAATTGCTGACAATTTTGAGCTATTTTTGTAGTAGCTAATAAAAAAATGACGAAGGCTAAACAAAGCATTAAGTCTGCATGTACCAAGATTATTGCACATCCATCTATTGTTTTTGCAAATGCCACTGCAGTTTTAAATTTTAGAGTTAAATGAATTCCCAGAGAAATAAGCCATCCAATGCACATTATAGAGCAAATAGAATCAATATAATAATCTTGTAATAATAAAAGAGGTTTGTGCGTTTTCAACTTCCAATCTTGCAGATAAGCGTCAACTATAGTGTACATATTTCGTATATGATGTGATTTATGAAAACTTAGTATACAAATATTTAATGTTCTTATTGCATTTATTAGGTTTATACAAATGACGAACCAGACTGTTAAATGCTCCCTATCAAATTTTAAAACTAATTTGCAATACCAACAGGACAAAGCAAAAGCAAATATTACTAAAATTAACCAACTTGCCCGGTGAATTTTTGATTGAATTATTTTTATTTCCGAACCATCGCCGACGCCGCCATCTATATGCAAACATTTTGCGTAGAACCGGGGAATTCCACAAAATGAAGTAAACCAAATGGAGCGTTTCGTTGCACAACCTAGACAATTTTCTTTATACATCTTCTAACCAATACTACGATTGACTAAACTATTCTCACCAACAATATATACAACATTTATAAAAATAATTGTCTAAATAAGTGGTATAACGTTTTTCTTAGTGATTTTCTCATTAATATTATCTATTAACATACATATACAATATCATCATTTAGTTTCTATTTGTGTTATTTTTATAAATGACATGAGAAATAATAACAATTACTGAAAAAGTTAATTGCAGTTTATTTTTAGTTTTGGAAATTAGCTCCAAATTGTAGTTTGAAAAGGATTTGTAATGTAGTTTTTTTAGAATCCAAAAAATATAGAGACCTATGTATTGTTTTAGGTAAAAATGGCCAATTCACATATAGTTAGTTTATTCTTTTCTTTGGCAGGCTTATGACAAACCATCATATCTTTTACTTTTCTGCAAAGAGACATCTATTTCTTAGTATGGAGGTTCAACAAGGTGATTTATTGAGATCTAGAGTTATTAGCTTAACGATCAACAAACTAATCAAATATTTATCAGCATTTTATGTTTGGTATCTATACCTTTCACAGTATTATTTTGAATAATTGAAAACAAATTTGGAATAAACAAAAACAGATTTTCAATTTTCACTTTCTAACAAATTGTCGATTTTCTATCTGTTGCATCGAACAGATTCGATTTCAAACCTGTTATATCTAAAATCAAATTTGGAAGAGATAAAAACAGATTTTTAGCAAACCGCTAAAACAAAGCGAATGTTGAGAACCAAACGAAGTGAGAGTCCCAAGGGCCATAACAGGAAAATCACTTGTCGTCAAAGTAAGGAACGACCGTATAAGGGAATAGTGCAGCATGACTGTGATATAATCAAATGGCCATAAATGTAAGAAGCCTTAGAAGTGCAGACAGGAACCCAGACCACTTCATAGCTAGGGCAAAAATTAAGATGAGGATATTACGTTACAAAAATCAAGCCCAAACAAAAATTATAATATGGAAGACGGAAAAGCTGAAAGTAGATGAAACCAGAGAAACGTATCAAAGGGCAGTAGAAGAACACCTAGATGACGAGAATAAAACCATAGAAGTAAAAAGGGTTTGGAAAACAATCTCAAAAAGGCAACATCGATAGACCTTCTGGAGGTCCAGAAGGAAGAAGAAGAGGTTTGTCGAGCAGGCAGACAAGACATACTATTAGATCAAAGAAGAGAAAGTACAAACAGAAAATATTGAGAAACATGAAAGATCAACACAAAGAATTATACAACGAAATAACTTCGACGCAGAATGGGTGCAAACCCAGGTCAAAAAAGCAGTGGCAATATCACGGATATCAAAGAAATCATAGAAACCAGGCAAAAGAGAATTACGAATGATAGGAATACCGAATGTTTCACTCCACACAACCGATTTACCAATAACTGACGAACCAACTCTCAAAGAAACAATAGGAGCAGTAAATAAACTGAAAACTGCAAAATAGCCTAAATTACTGAAAAAGCAAGATGGTCATATTCTACACTAGTGACATCTATCATAACTGTCGTTACGCGACAACTCGGCGACCCGACGGTCAACTGGGCGACCGGTTAACTGGGCGACGATCAACTTGGCGACTGGTCAACTCGGCGACGCACACTGGAGCAGAAGAGCTAAGACATGACAAATAGATACTATTTGAATGAATTGCTAAGTTAGATATCAACACTCTCGGTATCATGTGTCACTATTTAAAAACGATAAACAAGTCAGTGAATACCTGATTGGTATCAGATATTTAGAGGAGTTAAATCATCGCTTTACTTAATTAAGAGCACGGAAATTTTGGAAAATGTATAAGTGGATTTTGTTCAGAAAAATAATTTAAAAAATGTTTAACTCTTGGAATCATCGCCGAGTTGACGCTGTCCGAAGAACTGTCGGTCATATGCGGATTTTACAATTAGAATATCTCTGCTGCATCTTGAACCTGACAGAATTTGTCATGTCAATGACATAACCGAGGAATAATAATAATAAACTGTATTGGTGTTAAGTACACAAAAGTGTAAGTACACATGTCGTATAAAGAATCATAATGGGTAATATAATATATCCGGAAAACGGAAAACTCTTCGTCTCATTCCTGTAGTAGATTTGTATGGACACTTTGCATGAACTCTTCTACACTGTAGAAAGCCTCTTTTGTTAGATAGTCCTTTAGAGTTTGCTTGAAGCTGTTTTCGTCCAATGCTCTTAATCCCCCAGGAAGTTTATTGTACAGTTTGACTCCTGTGTAGCTGGTGCCATCTCGGGTTCGCCCAAGGCGATGGAATTGGATCCTTAGGTCTTCCGCATATCTTGTTGGATATTTGTGGAAATTACTATTGGTAGGTAGGGTTTTAATATTTCGCTTAACGTACATCAAACATTCATGTCAGCGCAGGTTGTTGTCATTATACCCATTGCTTTGAAGTGGGGCCGGCAGTCTTCGCGGTAACCAATACCAGCCAAAACGCGTAGGCATCTTCTTTGTATCCTGAAGACATTCTCGGTATGTGATGAATATCCCCAATTTAGTATTGCGTATGACATCTTGGAGTGGAACATAGCGAAGTATGCTGTTTTAAGATATGTATTTGACAATTGGTTTCTTAATAATCTTAGGCAAAAGGTGACTCTCGATAAATTCGCATTTAAATATTTGATATGAGGTTCCCATGTCAAACCGCTGTCCAGGATAACATTGCGAGGATAACTCGCAATCTGCGAGTTGTTTAGTAGATCACATAGGTTGTGTTCGCTCTCTGTTTTGGCGGTGTCATCCGCAAATAGGATAAAGTCGGATGTGAGACTACAGTTGTTGATATCATTGATATAAATCAGAAATAGAAAAGGAGAGAACACGGAACCTTGTGGAACACCAGTGTCGACGTAGAGACTCGTGGAGATGTCGTTATTGAATTTCACTCGTTGCTGTCTGTTTTTCTGGAACGATTTGACTAGTGAGATGCTGTTGCTAGATAAGTTGTAGTATTCCAGTTTTCTCATTAATATGTCGTAATTTACGCAATCGAAGGCCTTAGATAGATCGTACAAGGTGGTATCGGTGAATTTGCGTTCTTCATAATCTGTAAGTATTATCTGGGTGAGTTTATTAATAGCCAGTGAGGTTGATCTTTTGTTTCTGAAACCAAATTGACTGGGATTGAGCACTTGATTTGACTCGAAATGGTCCGTAATTTGCTGGTTCAAAATTATCTCAAATATCTTCGAAAAAATGGGCAGTAACGAGATTGGACGATAATTGTTGGGATCATCGGCATCTCCTTTCTTAAAAATAGGGATAACTGTTGCAAGTTTGAAAGCCTGTGGAAAATGGTTGTTTTTAATGCAATCATTTATCAGGTTGGTTAATGGAGAAATGATGATATTCTTGATTGTTTTAAGGATTTTTTTATTCATGCCGTATATGTCTTTGCAAGTGGAGTTGTTCAATCTGTTGATAGCTTTTCTAACTTGTATGGAGCTGACTTGGCAGAAGGAGAAGCTGGGAGCATCGATTGCCGTCAGGAAAGATATGGCATCATCTTGTCCGTTTGGAAGATTTTTTACGATGTTGGTGGGTATATTGATGAAGAATTCGTTGAAAGCGGTTGCACTAAGTTCTTTTGGTTGGACAGAGCTTGGATTTGGTCGATTTAGTCGTATGATCTTCCATATGGTAGATTGCTTATTCGTGGACCTAGCTATCAATTGATCGTGGGTATCAATCTTTGCTCTTCTTAGCTCGTTTCTGTAAAATGTCTTTGTTGCTCTTAGAGCATCTGTTGAGACCAGATTTGGATGGCGTCTATTAATTTGTCTCATGAAGGACAGTTTTTCACGTAGCTGATGAAGATTGGCGTTGAACCAAATCACCTTCTGTTTTCGACGCGTGGTGGCTATTGTTCTCGGAGGAAAACATATTTCCATACTCATCGAAATTGTGTGCAGAAACCAGCTCGTCCTAGTATCCAAATCGATCTCCTCGCATTTTGGGAAGTCCCAGTCCGCAGATTCGAGAGAACTGTAGAGGTTATAAAGACCCCCACTCGGTAATGGAAGTCAAGGTTTGCTTTTCGTTTTTCTTTTTGTCGTCGTGAGGCATCTTTAAACTTAGTTCGAGAACCAAACCAGCATGGTCTGAGTTTATCATGTTATTGAGATGGACTTTAGCCAAGGGTTGGTCAAAGTTTGAGAAGTAGTTATCCAAACAGGATCCATATCTTGTAGGCTGAAAATTAAGTTGGGAAAGATTATAAGATTGCATCAAGTTTGTCAGGGCCATCGCCGATACGTCGTTCGTTAGAAATCCAACGTTGAAATCTCCGGAAATCACAATGTGTGGAAAGTGGAACACCTTGTCCAGCACCTGAGATAAAGCACCAAGAAAAGCATCGCAATCTCCCGAGGGAGATCTGTAAACCGTGACAATTACCCTACTCCCATACCGTGCTGCTGCTGCCTCAATGATAAATTCTCTGTTAAATTCATCCAGGTTAATGGAAAAGCATTTGATGTCAGAGCGAGCATAAATTGCTACGCCACCATGAATATGGTCGGATCTGCAAAAATAAGCAATCAGAGTATAGTTACTAATCACTGTGAGAGCCAGTTCTTCAGATAGTAGCCAATGCTCGTTGATGCAGAAAAAGGACACGTCAACACCGTCACAGAGCATCTCCGACTCCAATATTTTATTCCTTAGGGATTGGATATTTATATGAAAAATTTTTAGTTGTCTGTCTCGCTCTGCGTTGGATTTTGTGCAGGCTTTATGAACATGGGTGTTTTTATATCATTGTGAAGAAGGTGTCCCTCTACGGTTGTTATCTAGAATTCTTTGGGATTCCGCTGCACCAGAGGTTCGTTCTCGAAAAATATAGGGTCGAACTTCCGTACCTTTTGGCCACATGCTGGGATCCAACGCAGCACTTTCATCTTCCCTTTCAACCCCCAGCTTGAAACAATTCAAAAAATACCCCTGGTTGGTAATGGCTCGATGTGGAAGTTTTTATTTGGGAGCATACCCTCTACATGCCTCCTGATTATATCGGTTTTCGTGCCCTGCTGTATGCGTCCAACAAATAATCACGTTCTTCGCTCAGCAGCAACCAGACCAGAAGTAAAATTGCTGGCCACGCCTGTACCATAAATGGATTGACTGTTCCTTCTGCGCCTCACTTTAGTAAATCCATCGTTTATATCTGCTGGTATCTGGTTGATACAACTGGGCAACAGCTCAAATCGGACACTTGAATTTGAAATCCCCATATCGGGTGTGTTGGGCTTCCAGCGCTGTTTAGGCTCCTGATTTACTTTCAACTGTGTTCCACTTAAGTTTGAGGGCAATTTATTCATGACCGCCGCAGGTACATAGTTCTCAGATGGCGAGAGCAAACGGGATGTGTTAGTGGTTTCCCGTTGCTTGGTTGCAGACCCCCGGCTGTAAACAACTTTAGGGTCCAAGGACCCTGGCCGCAAGCCACTTTGAGGAGGTGGTTTAATATTGGAACCACCACCGGCCAACAAACGAACCATATCCAGGTTTGATTCTTTGAGCACACGAATCTCTCGCAAGATCGCATTGTTTCTATCAGCCATGACCCGATCAATCTCACTCCAGATATGCCCGAACTTCTCAGCGACAGCGTCATTAATCATGTGCTCTACGCTATTCATATTCAATGAACTCATATTCAATGAACAGTGCTCTCCTTTACTTGTGCACATCGAGGAGACTGCGCCACAAGGTTGTTTGTCAGTTTATCATTAACCACAGGTAGACAATTTTCACAGAACCAGAACAAATTTTTAACTTCTGACAAAGATCTATATACTTGGTCCTTGATTCCAGTGTAGTCCGGATGATATTTATTTTGACAATATCTGCAGTAGATCGACTTGGACTTCACTATGAAGTTATCGGAGCACAGTGAACAGAATTCTCCTTCACTCATCGCAGCGATATGCAAAATTTCCACGCAGAAACGGGCCAAAAAGGACTTATTGATTGTTCTAATTCCAATAATACAATTAATTTCAAAATCAAGAATGTTGCACAACAAACAATAATATACGATAAAAAGTCAACTTCGTGACTCGAGTTTCAAATTTAAAAGACTTGCCGGCACCGGTGTACTAGCCACAACCGTGTTAACCTCGAAATAAATGTTTCATTTGCTTATACTTATTTCAACAACTTCACTCACGTAATTGAGTTTATATCACACTCCTAATCCGAAAAAACACATTGTTTACTGGTATTTAGACGTTTTAAAAAATATATTTCACTCTATTTTTACAAAAATTACTATATTACTATACCACAATAAAACGCAACAAAATATCCCAATTAGAAGAAGTAAAAGGATGCATACTAAGACTAAGTCTACTACATAGACTAACTATCTAGTCAAAGTGTATGGCTCCGAAACCTGGAAATGACCAAAACAAATGAATAACAATTCAGACGTTTTGATAGAAAAGTTTTGAGAAAGATATTCGTCCCAAAATATAATGCAGTAGAAATAAAGGAACTAAAGACGCAACGGTTGCGTTGGGCCGGACACGTTCAGAGACAACTTGATAGTAGGCTAACCAAATTGGCATGGGAAAAGGCTTCAGGTGGTAAGAGACCGGTGGGACGACTAAGAACAAGATGGTCATGTTAGATTTGGAAACACTGGGATTATAATACAATGAAGTACTAAACTTGATGACAAGTAGAGAGATGGATTGCAGGGATGGTAGCGTTACGAAAGAAGAAGAAAGAATAAAAATTTTATATTATTTACATGGCTTACAGTTTAACGGTATGCGGAAGCTTATGCTTGGCCTTCCATAACCTTTTGCACCATGCAAGGGACCATGAAAGTCCCTTGCACATAATTGACTCCCTTTGTCCCAGCATTCTTCTTTTTTTTCCGCAATAAGTACCGCATACGAAATGGTTTGATAAAGAACAACCTCGCACCCTAAAGACAAAGTCTTCCATAATTGAGGAAAAATTGGTAAGGAGCTTTGAGGAATATTGCAGATTAATATTGAAAATGATGCTATTTAGTACAGTAACTACGTCGAAAAAATGGGGTCTAACTTGCAAATTTCTGTGGTCAATAATTGAAAACTGATTCCTATGTAATTTTAGTCGTAGAATCCGAATTTGAGGTTTGCGCACAAAATTTCCTTGTGCCAAAGCCGCCATATTGAAAAAACGTTGCCAAATCAGGTTTTTTTTGCAAAAAAACTCAAAATTTTTCGAAAAACTAAAATGTATCTATCAAAAAAAAAAGTAGATAAAATTTCCTACAAAATGACTTTTTGGTTCATTTCTTAAGACGAAAATTAACGCCGCAGGCGCCATTCGCGTTTTTGCTGGTTTTTCCAAAAATTCAAATTTCATGATTTCTCGAGTGAAATAAAGGTTTTCATGCCGACGGCAACGGGTAAAAATATAGCCTTTGGTTGGTATGGAATTTGAATTTTTCAAATTTTTCCAAAAATTAAAAAAAAAAATTTTAATTTTTTGAAAAACCGGCAAAAACGCGAAAGGCGCCTGCGGCGTTAATTTTCGTCTTAGGAAATGAACCAAAAAGTCATTTTGTAGGAAATTGTATGTACTTTTTTTAATGATACATTTCATTTTTTCGAAAAATCAATAGGTTGCTCAAAATTTTGAGTTTTTTTGCAACGTTTTTTCAATATGGCGGCTTTGGCACAAGAAAATTTTGTTAGCAAACGTCGAATTCGGATTTTACGACCAAAATTACATTGGAATCAGTTTTCAATCCTTTACCACAGGAATTTGTCAGTTAAACTACCTGGTTACTGGACTAATTAGTCTACTTGAGAAGATGATTAACAAAAAAGTTGATATAGAAGAGTTGATCCTATTTTAATAAAAGTCTGTAAGTTGCACGAATTGCTATTTATTTATTCTACGTATACAAATAGAGTTATAGCCTAGTGAAACGATCAATATTTTCATCATTTTTTTAATCAAAATTTTGATCAATTTGTTGATGTAACGTCGTAACAATAGAAACACAATAAAAATAGTATAATATAATATCGATAAAAATAATAATGTTCGAGTGACTATGCCATTAGGAATAATTATTATTAGTATAATTTATTTTAAAAATTTATTTATAATGAAAAAAAACAAATAACATCATTAAAAAGATTATTTTTCGAATTTTGACTGATAATGTGCTATTTTATTAAATTCAAAATCATTTATTAAAGTGGCACTTTACCACATAGAAAAGTCACTTTACTATATAGTAATGTCACTGTCAATAAAACACAGTTTGACAGTAATTGTTTATTTAAATATTGGAAACATTGTTATAAATATTAAAAGTACAATTATTCAAATTTGAAAACTTAACAACACCAAATTTGTTCGATTCTATTTGTTCTTCCTGAAAACTCTTTTGATTTTCCATCTGCATTCCGGAATGATCTTGAGGTGCCGCTAGTTCTTGCTGATGAAATATACTTTTGGAAATTTTCAACTTATTGGTGATGCTTTCCTCGATATACCCTTCAGCTACAGTAGTTGAACGCCATCCTCCATGCCTTTTAAGCGTTTGAATATCAGCTCCACTATCAGCGAGGAAGGTGGCAGACGTTCTCCTTAAGCAATGGCCAGTGTAACTAGATGCATCAGGAAGTTTCAAGTACTCGGCAACTTTTTGGGGAATTTTTGCAAAACTGTTGATGCCAACTGGTTGTATTGTGCACTTACCGTGATTATAGTAAATGAAAAATCTATTGTGTTTGACTTGTTTGGGTCTTAGTCGTGAATATTTATGATAAATTTCATATCCATCGCAGTCTGATCCTACGGTAAATACACGTTTCCTTTTGGTTTTGGTATCGTGTAAGGTTATAACCAAAATTTTTCCCGTGTCTTCTATATTTTCTACAGTTAAGCTGCACAATTCTGCACGCCGACATGCCCCATTTAAACCAAATATTAGTACCACTTTCATTAATAAGAACTTATCGTCTGGAGCCTCTTTAAAAAACGTAGTAACGTTTTCCATACTCAAAACTTTTGATTTCTTTGCTTCATATGTGTCATTTTGGCGTTTTAAAAAAGCAAGTAACTTTTTGTATTGTGATATATCCACATTTTCGTTTATTTGTATAGTGCTTTTCAACATGGAATATGTAGACCATAAACTAGATGCCTTAAGCGCTTTTGCCTAAAATAATGAAAGATATTGTAAGAAAAACACAAAAATATTATGTAAAAACATAAAATAGCTTACCTTCTCAAAAAAATACGCTAGCATTACACTTTCGTCAGTTCTTAGTGCGTTTTTTATCATCCTCCAATTACAAAATATTTCATATACCTTCTGGTATTTTTCCTTGGATTTAAAAGGAAGTAAGCTTGAAGACGCTTCTCGAGCGGCATTTAAAATGTCTTCAGAACAATTTTCTAAATTGTTTTCAGTAGCAACACTCATTTTTATAATAAATTAATAGTGTGTAACTTAAGCAAAATTCGAATAGAAAATAAAAATTGTTAACTGTTGTTATGTAAATAAACAAATTCGTGTCAAGTTACTAGATTACCGAAATCCTACACAAGTACCTACTATGAAATATTTTGAATTAGCAATAACTCAAAAACGGCACTAGATATTGAAAAACTGATCAAAAAATCCCCCCCCCCTCGCCTCGCACTCACCCCCGTAAATTATCAGTAGGAAAGCATATGCAAAAATTCAGATCGATCGCGCGCAAAAAAATCTACTCTTGAACCTAGATTTCTTGGGTTAGAATTGCACAAAATCCGAAAAAATAGTATAAACAAACCTTGTAAGTAAAGCATTTTTACTAAACTCATTAGCTTTTAAGTTACTCGCTCGCTGCGCTCGCTCGTACTCAAAGGCTAAATTCGTTTAGTAAAACTTTGCTTTACTAAACTTGTTGTTTAATATACTATTAAAATATTTGTTAGTATATTTGTGTATTTTGTGTATTAAGATATATTGTGATGTATTTTAGTTTAAATGAATTTCTATTTATTTTATTAATTATTATTTATGTCAAATATATTTTTTTTGCCTTTACGAAGCTTATATTGTTCGTATTTATCATAATACAGAAAATATAGAAGTTCAACAAGCTAACAAAATATGAAAAACCTTATATAGAGTTATTAAGGGTACCTATTCACAGTTCACACTCTCAGCCAGCGAGAGTTTACACCAGCGAGTGTAAATACCCTTATTATGCTACAAAATTGAAAACTATATCATGTAATATATACCCATGTAGCACAAATGTTGGCGTAATATTGGCCCAATATTCAAATGTGAACATTTTTCAATATTGGCGCAATATTCAAAAACAATATTGGTCCAATATTAAACATTTTTAGAAATTTTTTTTTAATAATTATAATGTTCAAAGCAATATTGCACCAAGCTACAGTCAATATAGGTGCAGTATTTATTTTCTATATCGACGCCATATTGAAAAACAATATTGGAGCGATATTGGCTGCAGATCGGCAGGCAATATTGGTTATCAATAGAGCTCGGAATTATAAGCACTGGGAACCCGATATCTTGTATGCGGCAAACAGTATAATATGCATAAATACGAGATAAGAAATTAAGAAATTGGATGCCGCATACTGGATATCGGGTTCCCAGTGCTTATAATTCCAAGCTCCAGTTATCAATATTATTGGTGCAATATTGATTTCCTATATTGCCGAAATTGTTTTTTTTTATAATTTTTAAAAACTTTCTGTTAACTTTCTTTTTCTGTATTTTAATAATATCTATTATTGAAAATTATATTGAAACACAATATTTTTATTTTAATATAAATATTTTGTATTAATAATAAAAATATTAATACTTAACCGATATTGGCTGAAGATCGGTAGGCAATATTTACCCAATATTGCACCAAGGTACAGCAAATATTGGTGCAATATTTATTTACTATATCGAAAAACAGTATTGTGCCAATATTGGCTGAATTTTGCAATATTGCTCCAACATTTAATATTGGCCCAATATTGCGCCAACATGGTGTGTTACATTGGTAATATTATTAATTAGTAGTTTTGTTGTTACCGAACTCTCGCCACCTCGATGGCTTCTATATCGCTGGAGACGTTAATTTCCTTTCTCGTCGCCCTGCTGTTTACGGGTCAGGCTGCAACGCTTTTTTGCATTCGTCTTGGCACGCTTGCTGTTTTTGGCAACAACTTAGGTGGAGCGGAGAATTTCCCGCAACTTACACCCTTTCTGTGACCTGCTTTGACATATTTTTTACAAAAGGCCTACTTTGTGCAGGCGGCCAATCAGAGTTGCCCTCCTCACCGCAATTTATGCAGTGTTTGTTCCTATCGGGGCCCCGACATTGGACGCCGATGCGACCGTCTCCCATACATCTGAAGCAGACTTAGACAAGCCAATAGTAAAAGTGCCCGCCTGGAGGAAAGCTCTAGTTTTACGGCGCTCACAGCAAGTTCTTCCGCCGGCCCGACCACCTTGGCAACCTCATCAGCGATCAGGCTGATCTAGGCTTGTTACCACGAGAATCCTTACCTCAAGGTCCCCCACTACTTCTCCGATCCCTGTTTTAATTATACCTGTATAATTGCCCTCTCTGCACTTTTTGGCGCCGCTCGAGGGGAGCGCAAATCCAACCACACCTCACCGACCTTAATGGCCAGGAGCCGGATCAGATAAACTTACATAATATACCTCCTTTATTTACTGTCAGAGAGAATATATCAAATTCTTCGTCTGTGACGTGGCCTTTCAAAAGTACTGGCACAAAGTTATTTCTGAGAGTTTTTCTAAGCAGTTGATATGTTTATTCTCGATATCTTGATTGTGGTCTTGCGTTATCATCAAATAATGTACACATTGTATAAAATGCTCCTTCTATTCCAGCTTTGAGTCCTCTGCATAGCTGTCTCTCTCCACATGCATCTGTATGTTCATACCTGTCATTTCAGCTATGAATTTTCCTAAAATTCTTCTTAGGCATTCACCAACTATAGGTCTATAGGTTCTGAGGGAAAGTCTCCTTTTACAAGAATGTATAAACAGGTTCCGTAAGTAGAACAATTCTCCATTTCCCCTTACCTCAAAATCTGAAATGTAGACTGAGGAGTCAGAAGTTTCCCAATTATTTTTTTCTTTTTACAGTCAGGAGTTTTTAAAGTTTTTAATTTTTAATTTTATCTATTGGTCTTGTATTGATGTATAGCGTAAAATAAATATAATTGGCAACTCTGGTTACATGTTAAAACCGAAAATTGGCAACATAGAATAAAGTGATGTTTGCCAAATGTCAGTTGTTGACAGTGACATAAATGAGATTGAAAGTAGAGTTATTTTTAAATACAAGTGGTTAAAGTATAAGAAAAACATGCTGCAAACAGAAGAAGAAAACAAAATCGAAATTGACAAGTATCACAGTTGTTGTTCTACCGATAATACAAAATCTGGAATTAATTATAACCTCAATAACGAAATTGAAATGGACATCAAAAATATCAAATCTGAAAATCTCCCAGTTTTTGTTAATGTTAAAGAGGAAGTAGTTGAATGCAATATTCCGATGCACGAGGTTAATATTAAAGAAGAAGATTACCTTATGTCGCAGGTTAATGAAGATCTATCTCGAGAGGACGCACTAGAAGCATCAGAAGTACCTTATTTGAACATTAAATCGTACAAGTGCAATATTTGTAGTAAAAGTTACTCCCGCAGGTATTTAAAAGAACATTTAAAAAGACACACAAGCGAAAGGCCACATAAGTGTAATGTTTGTGATTTGAAGTTTCTACATAAATCATCTTTAAATGAACATTCGAGAACTCACACCGGGGAGAAACCATTTGCATGCACAATGTGTGACTTGAAGTTTTCAAGCAGTTCGGGCTTAACAAAGCATAAAAAGTATCATACAGAAGAAAGACTACATGCATGTGAAATTTGTAATAAAGAATTCTTTCTGAAATCGGCTATGAAGAATCATTTCAGGACCCACACAGGTGAAAAACCATATCCTTGCAAATTTTGCGATTCATGGTTCTCACATACTTCAAATTTAACTAGACATTTAAGAATTCATACTGGAGAAAAGCCCTACGTCTGCGGAATATGTGACCTAAAGTTTTCGAGCAACTCTGGTTTAACAAAGCATAAAATTTATCACACGGGAGAAAAACTACATTCGTGTGAAATTTGTCAAAAGAAGTTTTTTCAAAAATCGGCAATGATGAGCCACATGAGAATTCACACTGGGGAAAAACCATACTCGTGTAAGTTTTGTAATACGTATTTTTCACATACCTCAACCTTAACGAAACATTTAAGGATTCACACTGGAGAAAAACCTTTCAAGTGTGAAGTTTGTCATAAACAGTTTTCACAAAAAGTGCATCTTAACGAACATTCAAATGTTCACACAGGCGAAAAACCATATTCCTGCAAAATTTGCAACTCAAAGTTTTCCTATAGATCAGCCTATACAAAACATCTGAAATTTCACGCGAGAAAGATTCAGTACGAATGTAAAATTTGTGACAAGAAATTTTTGGACAAGGAAATCTTTCAAACTCATTTAGAAACACACACTGGTGAGAGCTTATATGTGTGTGATACTTGTTGCAAGATGTTTGCAAAGAAATCTCGCTTAGTAGCGCACTTAATCAGCCACACGGGTAAAAAGCCATACTCTTGTGGAATTTGCAATTCTAAATTTTCATACAAATCGACCTACACGAAGCATTTGAAATTTCATAAGGTAAAGACTGAAGTGTGAATGTAAAACTTTAGGATCATTGGAATTCACTTACAAAAATTGAGCCCACCGAGGAGAAGGGACAAGAGACAAGACGTTACGGTGCAAGCTATTTTGAATATTATGTAATGTACTAGCAGATCAGGCAGCTTACCGGCCACCGTGACCTAGTGAGTGAATATTGCAGAAGTCGACTGATATGCAACTCGATGTGTTAATCCTTTGAAAGTAGTCGGTTATGTTTCTATCTGTCGTGGTATAAGTGTAAGTTCTTCTATAAACATCTTCTCTACGCCGGAAAAAAATTTGATCCCGATATAAAATTTCATAATGCAGCTGCTTATGATGTAGATTTGTATAGCCGAAATTACAAATAAGAATCAGAAATATACCTATACAGTTACTACAGAAAATATCCGGATACTCCTATGTTGACAATGTAAATTGGACATTTGGAAACCGTTTTTTGACATATAAAAATCGCTTATACAGCAAAACTTTCTAGAGATTTTTTGTTGAAAATTTCATAGTCTTCAATTTTGTTTATATACATTTTTCTCTTTTGTCACGCCATTTCTGAAATACAGATGATAATATTTTTTATATTTTACAGAGTCTTCTTTAAGTCGCTGTCAGTCAAAAACGGAGCGCCAAAATAGAAAAGTGTATAGGTACAAAATTAAAGACAATGGAAATTTAAAAAAAAATGTTCAAAAAGTTTTACTATAAAAGCGATTTTTATAAGTCAAAAAACGGTTTCAAAATGTGCAATTTACATTGGTAACATAGGAGATAACGAATACTTTGTACACTCATCCAGTACATTTAGGTTTTTAGAATTATAGAATTTGGAATTTTGTATAAAGTAGAATAATATAAAGTAATTATAAATAAAATATTTATTAGAAGTTTCAATTTTTACAGAGTATGTTGAAAATAAATCAAACAAAATTTGTGTAATCTGGTAAACTTGAAAGGAAATGGAATATTCCTTAGAATATATATATGATTTTAACTTATTTTAAATTATTTGTATCTCAAAAATATTTTCAATTTTCAAAAATATGTATTTTATTTGATTAAGTAACTGTTTTTGTCATCAAGTAGGTAGAATTTTATTTTTTTGGAATTTGTTATGAAAAGAAGAAGTACAAACTATACGTAATAATAATAATTATTATTTTTCAAGTAACTCAAAATGATTTAACTTTTCAAATATTATTGAATGTAAATTGCATATCAGTTCCAGTTGCTTTACAAATCAGTGCTGTTCACTATGGTCTTGATAATTATCAACATTGACAATTTGACCCATAAAAAAGTCCGAGTCAAGTTTCGCTATTCTGTAAGGGTTGGTATCTTAACAAGCTTGCCTAAACTTGATAATTTTGTCAAAAATTCATTAAAATGAAAATTGTGCTATTCAGGCCAACATTTTTGCAGCAAAATTTTGTCGACATGTTTCAGGTCTTTAAAATTAAATAATTGTAAAAAGAAATTACTTAAACCAATTACAAATTAATTTGAAAGACTTGAAACTGTGTAAATATTTACACGAAACATCGTCAAAATAAAAATCATCATCGAAACAAAAATCTCATACAGAATCTCAAAAATAAATTCAACTTCGTAATACAAACTCATTTAATAATTTCTTAATTTAAAATTTAAAAAAATATTAATTTAATTGACACCATATCAATATTTTAGAAAACTAAAAAAAAATACACTAAACACTTTTCAGAACTAAAATGTTTTTAAGTTATCACATGTAACATCCATTGTAGGTATATATTCGCAAAGGTTTCCACCATACGTACTTCGGTGTATTGCACATGTGATAACTAAGAACATTTTAGTTCTGAAAAGTGTTTAGTGCATTTTTTTGGGTTTTTTGGTTAATATCGAGGAACACTACTTAAACCACGTATGAATCGATTATTAATTGACACCGATTGGCAGTAGGCAAGTAGTAGAACCATAGTATTAAGTAGTCTCACTTGCTGTCGGTACCCTGGAAGTTGGTGTCCCAAGAGTGAAAAAAAATTGAAGCGAACTTTAGGGGACGTCTATTAATTACGTGAGGCGTTTAGGGGGAGGCAGGGGATCGAGCAGAATCTCACCCAATCTCACGTGGGGGAGAGGGGGGGGGATCTCTTCAAATATCACGTACTTTTTTTTCGCAAGAATCTGTAAAATTGCGAGTGAAATGATCCATTTATACATCTTGTGTAATAAACCCTTTGTCCAGCTTTTTAAAATTATTTTTTTAAATAGTTTTGGGGGTGGACCCCCCCCCCCGAACTGAATTTCTGGCTACGCCACTGTCTAATAGAACTATACTGTGGTAGAACCACTTGCTCAGATTGATGGCCCTTGACAGCAGTCGTAAATTTGCGGATAATCGTTAAAAAATTTGTGTTGTTACACCAGATTTAATTAAAATTTACATTTAAAAAAAGTTAGAATCACAAATAGATTGATTCAATAAAAGTTTTTTAAACATATGCAAACGAATCGTAGACAAGGGCAACCGGTAGAATATAAAATAACTATTTACGATATAAGTGTTAAAAGTAGGATTTTATTTTGTTAGTGGGGAATTTTGCGAAACGAGCGAGAGCGAGTTGAGCAACCCCCACGAACAAAATAAAATCACTTTTAACATGTATATCGTACAATATTTTTTATACAACTGTTTATATTTAATTTAAAAACGAATTCAAAATAATTATTAAGAGTATTTTAAATTGTTTCACAAAAATCAACTATGTCGTGATGTAGCCACGTTATGCAGTGACAATTGAAAATTGTTTTTTAGAAACGTCAGAAAACTTGTGCGTATTTTTAAAACAGTTTGTACTATTTGGCAGCAAGAAATTCGTTAACTATATACTTCCTAAGGGACTAATATCAGTAATTGTTCTAATTCTAATGTGTTTTTAATTATATATTATAAATAAATATGTATGTTACTGTTTATAAATAATTTATAAACTAATTACCACTAGTGTTAAAAAGCTTTTTTTTACTAGTGTTAAAAATATTTTTAACCAGCTACCTTATAAAATTCAATTTTTAACCCGGGTAACTTGAACTAAAAGTGACACTTTTAATGTCAGTTGTATAAAAATTACATTTTTTTAAATTTTTAAGTGGGTACCTACTTCTTAAAATTGGAAATTCTTTTTCAATGTTTATTTTGACGATATGTTTCGTGCAAAAGCTGTAAATAAAAAATATATTCAACTTCGTAAAACAAACCCATCTACATAATTAAAAAAATTACAGTCTTAAGTCTTTCTTTTTTTAAATTTTACTTCTGTTATCTTAGAAAACTTGCTGGTCGTTCATTGTAAATTCACTTTTTGAAATAATAAAGCTAATTTAGACTTGAAACCAGTTTCTTTATTATTTTAATTCCAATTATTATCGGCATAATTCGGGATTTTCACCATCTCTCCAAATTTTGCATTTTTAAAAATAAGCATCGAACAATAGTGCTAACACCTTCTCAAAACCCACCTAAAGCCTTCTGACATTATTCAAAACTTCGGAAAAAATTTTAAATGCACCTAAAAATTACCGTGGGTACCTATTGCGTTGAATTTCTTCAATTAATTGTAAATGTATGTTCTACAAATGGGAAAGTTTCTAAAATTATTATAAAATAAACTTACCTGGAATGCTTTGATAATTTTAAAATGATATTGCCATACACTAGTTGGATATCCCAAAAAAGCGTACGCCGCGCCTTCTTCTGGTCAATTATGGCCAGATTTTCACCTAATTTATGCACAAAATCACCGCATAGGCGGCGCCACCATAGCTGTCCAACTAGCGTATGTCGTGTAAGCGATTGTAATAAATTGAAACTAATGGTTTTCTTCGATGAAAACTATGAAGTTCAGTTATAGTAGGATTTTGATCCTTCTTGAGTACAGGCTTTATAATAGACGTAATTTTAAAAGGCAATTAATTGTTCCTGAAAAGGTATTCCACCTGTTTCTTAAAACTATCAAAAGTGTATTTTTGGTTCCTTGCATATATCAAGTTGAGAAAAATTAAATACCTACGTTACTTATTTTGGTGATTTTATTACATAGTTTTTAAGAAAATTTGAGTAAATTGATAATAATATATATAATAATAATTCTGGTCAATTATGGCCAGATTCTCACCTACTTTATGCACAAAATCACCGCCTCGGTGGCGGCACCATAGCTGTCCAACTAGCATATTAACCATATCAATATTTTAGAAAACACAAAAAATTTATCAAACACTTTTCAGAACTAAAATATCACATGTAAAATACACAAATTATCGCCTACATCAGGCGATGAAATAGAAAGAAAATTAAGAGAGGATCCATTAAATATTGTTCGGGGTGCTGGTGGCAGGTACTTCGAAAAAGGAAGGGATTATTTTTAAAGTGATTAAACAAGAGTGGGGGGGAGATTAGGTGTACAAAATAAGCGCTCTAATAGGTTCAAATAAGGAGGGGGGGGGTTAATTTATTTATTAAAATGTTTAATAATGCTGAATTGTTTAAATCAGATTGACTTTTTAATAACAATGATTTAATTTATTGATTTCAAAATATTAATTTTTAACTTTTAAACTCTACATGTAAAATTTCATATCCCACTTGTTTATGAGTTGCTGTCGAATAAATGTTTCGCGAAAGTAGATTTTCCATCTCTAAGTCTGTGAGATCGTGAGTGTTCGTTGCAAGTGAGCTCATAAACCCCTGATTTAGTTAAAATATCTGACTTTGATTTTGCGTTATTAATAAATTTGTTAAGTTTATTATCTGTTTTAAAAGCGATATTGAAATTGTGATGATTCAAATATTTAAAGTAGATAAGTGAGGTCTGTACGAGACCACTTTGCTTGAAATTTCTTCTATGTCCGAAAATTCGTAAACTGCAAAATCCGAAAACTCATAAACTGCGCATGTAATAAACTATTGATCGGTTCGGAAAAATTCTTCCTATGATTTTTCAATAAAGTATTGATTATATGTTATTTATAATTAGGGGGTTAAACTGAATCCCTCTTACACATTAAAATCAATTATCATAAAATTTTATTGACCATTACATATTTTATCTTGGTGCAATAATTACAAAATTTACGGTATGGGAAAAATCTCACCTTCCTTCTTCAATAAATATTGATTATATTTTATCTATTGCCTATTACTATCAAGGATGTCGTTGAAATTATCACATCCTTTACACATATTTATATAATAATTCAATTATAGCCCCTTTTAATTTTATGGTTTTTAGCAACAAAATAGTTTTAGGATATTTATTTAATTAATTTATTTATTTACAAGAAAGTAAATATATCAGGAAATAACTCCAATTTGAAATACCATTTTCAAGCAAAGTACAGGGAAACTCTGAAAAACCGTGCAACTCCTCGTGAAGATGAAGACACCGATGAAACTGAACCAATTTTGGCAACTAAATAAACAAAGCCGTTAATCCGTAAGGTTTTCCATCATTTTTAATTGATAGTTTACATGTCATAATATATAACAGCAGATTTAGATAACTATACACATCTTCATCTTCGCTTCTCAACAATTGCATCACATTGCATCTTTTTTGTTTAGTTTGCAAGTCAGTAAAATATTAATAGGTACCTATAGTAAATAAGTACGACTTCGCAAAGTAATAAACGATTACTCTTTAAATTTTTAAATTAACACGACATGTTTCATACGATGAATCGTATATTTTCAGGAGTCTAAAGGCCACATTACACGAAGCAATTTTTTCATGGGATCGATCGCTGCGATAAGTTGCAGGCGCTTAGCTCCTCGTGCAATACAAAATCGCTCATGCGATTTGTTGCTGCAACTTTGCGTACGTGTGATTTCTTACCTTCAACTTAAAAATGTTTGGAAAATGTTTCTAAATGATTTTCTATATACAGAAATTCACTGAATTAAACCAATAGGTTGGTATTACAGTAAATATGTCATGTATTTATAATATTTTTTCTAGTTGTCAAAAATAAATATCGCACATGCGAAAATGCGCAGCAATTTTGCGCAAGCCAAAAAATCGCTGCAACTTATCGCAGCGATCGAACGCATGAAAAAATCGCCTCGTGTAATATGGCCATAAGTTTTGATCAGTTTTTTAAAAATAAACATTAAAAATTTTAAAAACCTGTAAAAGCACTGTTAAAGCACTTTACTTTAAAAACTACTGTTCCCTTTAAAAAGGAAGGATTACTTTTTTCTACTTCACTCAACAACATAAACTTTCGCACACTTAACTCGAAAAATTAACTTATCATCTTCCCCCCCCCCTCACTACAAAATTTCAACATTAATTTTTAAGTCAGGGGGAACGGAGATTTGCTCCACTTACGAAACCTGTTTATAAATTCCGTATTAAAAATTCTCCGTTTCCCCTGACTTCAAAATTAATGTTGAAATTCTGTAGTGGGGGGGGGGGGGTGAAGGATGATAAGTTAATTTTTCGAGTTAAGTGTCCGAGAGAGTTTATGTTGTTGAGTGAAGAAGAAAAAATTATTCCTTCCTTTTTAAAAGGAACAGTAGGTTTTAAAGTAAAGTGCTTTTACAGTCAGAAGTTTTTAAAATTTTTATTAATTTTTATTTTATTTCACTCTTTTTGGAGTACATTTTGTCAAAATGTATAGAGAAACCGAATATATGTTTTAAACCGCTTCATGATCCAGTCATACGATGTGGTAGCGCGAATTGTTAGCCAATGATATAAATTTGACCCTACATAGTCTAATACAGCGATTCCCAAACTGGGTTCCGTAGAACAGTCATTGGGGTTCCGCGAGAATTATTCAGTATTAGCTATTAAAATTAAATAATAGCACGGTTACAAAATATTGTCCCGTCTACCAGTCGTCGCCTTCAATTGTGTGCAGAAATAATAGGATTTCCTTGAAAAAATATGCGAAAAAGCTAAACCAAAAAAAATAGCTCGTTGATGGTTATGGGGTTCCATAAAATAACAGGTTTTGGGTTGGTTTTCCGTCATTTATAAAGTTTAGGAACCCCTGGTCTAACAAATATAGAGAACGGCGGGGAGGGATAGAAATGGTTTTCTGCGATAAAATTTCTTCTCGTGGGTGAAATTTATATTTGACTAGCCAGGAACACTCTCCTGATCTTCACAAACATGCTGTCAAAAATGTATGTTTCTACCTGTAACCGTTCGGGAGATATGGTGACACAAACATATAAATATATAAACAAAGATTGTACATAGTAACTTCATATACCCTGTGTTTTTGAAAAACAGTCAATACCAACCTGGCTCTCGCAAATGATGTAACACCAGTGCTCTTTTTGTAAAAATAAAGAGTTATAATTGTTTTGCAATTTTATATCTGTAATATTCATTATTCATAATTGTATTGAAACTGAAAATTGAAAAAAGGTGATTGAACGCCGTCGCCGTTCCAATGCGTTCTTAGACAAAAAGAGCACTATGAAACACTGATAGCAAGATCGAAACAAGAAAAAATAAAGTAAAAAATTGAGAAAATTTTTTGGAGGTGTGAGAGTGGCGGAGAACACGAAGAAATGATGAATTTAGAGAACTACAACATGGAGAACCTTACATAGTCGGGGTAGTGAGAGCACAAAGGCTGAGATGGCTTGAGCACATGCCAAAAATAGGGGAAATGAGTGAAAAAGCAAATAGACGGTCGAGAAAGAAAAGGAAGACTTGACTGGAGAGGAGATGTGAACCAAGAACAACACCAGAAAAGGCAAAAAATGGACAAGAAGGGAAGAGGATAATAAACGAAGCTATGGGCTTCAAGGCCTTTAACGCTATATTATACATATTTATACTTAATGACACTTTTTATTAAATAATTTATTTTTAAATTTATTTATTCATCTATTCCATCATAAGTCTTGGACTGATGTTCATGCTCATTAATTCTTGAAATAATAATTTTGCAGCATATGGTATACCAATCTGTGAGATATGCAATTTGTTTTTGCATGATTTACATTCATTTGTTCCATTTTTCAAATTTGCTATTGCGATGAGCCCACAAAGATCGCATATGTGCAACCTAAACGGATCGGACACTTGGTACAATCTTTCATGTAAAAATTGTGCAGCACCATGAGCTATTTGACAATCACGTTCCATTTCACCAAATCGTAAGCCTCCATCACGAGAACGGCCTTCCATAGGTTGGCGAACTAATATTTGAACCGGACCACGAGCTCTCGAATGAATTTTATCGTCCACCATATGCTTCAAACGTTGATAATATGTTGGGCCAATAAAAATTTGACATTTCATTTTACGGCCCGTATGCCCATTATACATTACCTCGTCGCCCCGCAAATGGTATCCAAACGATTCCAACAGACGAGATATCTTTTCAACATTTATTGCATCGTTAAAGGGCGTAGCGTCGCCAATTTGCCCGCTGAGAGCCGCTACTTTGCTTTGTAGGCATTCGATAATATGGCCAATTGTCATACGAGAAGGTATAGCATGCGGATTTATAATAATGTCCGGTGCTGTACCTTCGCAAGTGAACGGCATATCCTCTTGACGATACATAATACCACAAGTTCCTTTTTGGCCATGTCGAGATGCAAATTTATCACCAATTTGCGGTATACGAATTGCACGAACACGAACTTTGCAAAATTTGAATCCTTCGGCATTTAAAGTTACCATTGACTTATCCACTACACCAGCTTCGCTATGTCTTAACATTGTTGACGCATCACGTTTTTCAAATCTTGTTATCGGCATAGTCAAATCTTCTTCAGCATCTTCCGGGATTTCGATCGTTTTACCTATGATGACGTCGTCGCCAGATACTCGAACACCAGGAGAAACGATACCATCGTCGTCCAATTTATCGTAATGGGCATTTCTCATACCTAAACATGTTTGTCGGTCTGGTTTTTCAAACGTCTCTGGTTTTCCTCCATATCCACTGCTTTCGGCATCTTTGTATGTTCGATAAAATATTGATCTAAAGAATCCACGATCTACAGCTGAGTTGTTCAGAATAACAGAATCTTCTTGGTTATAACCAGTGTAAGACGCTATTGCGACTATACTATTTATTCCAGCAGGGAGTTCTTGAAATCTTAAATAATCCATCGAACGGGTGGTGCTTAATGGTTTTTGGGGATAATATAAAACATGACCTAAAGTATCCATGCGTTTGTTATAGTTTGTAGCGTACACTCCCATGGCTTGTTTGCCCATGGCACTTTGATAGACGTTTCTAGGGCTTTGGTTATGATCTGGAAAAGGAATGATGGAACCACATACGCCCAAAGTCATGGATGGATGAATTTCACAATGAGTATATGTCGAACAATAAGAATCGTTATCCTGTTTTAAATCTTCGGGTGTCATAGCAATCATAATAGTTTCTTCCTCCATTACATCGACATATTCTATAAGGCCTTCCGAAATCAAGGTTTGCCAACCAAAATTTCCGTACTCACCTTCCTTCAACATTTTAATGTGTTGATTTTTAAGTAAAAGTTTTGAATTTTCAACAATCAATATAGGTCTGCACGTTCTTCCCGCATCAGTTTGAACACGTATTTCTCGTTGAGGAATATCATGCATTACGGATACTTCCGAAACGATAATATCCATCGAACGTCTCAGCTTTTTCAACGTCTTCGTCAATTCGATTGGTTCTTTGTGAATGCCCACCCAATCACCGTTCACGAATATTTTGGTAGCATTACGAATACTTGACGGCGCGATTTCTTCCAAATTTTCCATTGACCACTCTTCCAAAAATTCTAAAATTGGCGACGTGGGCGATCCAACCGATATATAAGTCATCAATGCCAAGTTTTTCATCAAACCAACCGCTTGACCTTCGGGTGTTTCGGCAGGGCAAATCATACCCCACTGAGTATTATGCAATAAACGAGGTTTTTGTAGTTTACCATCTCGTCCAATGGGTGAATTAATACGTCGCAAATGTGAAAGCGTGGACGCAAATGTCAAACGATTTAAAACTTGAGAAACTCCAGCTCTTGCGTTGTGTGTCTTTTTTTGATCACCCCAATTGCCAGTCGCTAAAGAATATCTTAAGCCATCCGTTATAATTTTAGCTCGGACTGATTCGGCCAAGCCAAAGCTTCTTCTTCTGTCGATCGATTTTTGCGCATTGAATTTTATATCTTTTTGAAGATTTCTGAATAATCCTTTAAACAAATGTGCCATTAATTGTCCAGCTAATTCCAACCTTTTATTTCCATAATGATCTCGATCGTCAACTTGTCGCCTACCTAAAGATGTTAACAGCAATCGATGTACCATATATCCCAAGAAATACGCTTTCTTTGTATTGCAAAAATTCGAAACGCCCACATGAGGCAATACTTCTTTTTGTAAAATATCTCTCGCATACTTAATGCGTTTTTCTTTTGTAACACCCGGTATCGTTCCTCTTGAGCCAATAAAATTTAAGGCAACTTGTTGATCTTGTATAACGAAAGCTTCATCCAACGAAGGTTTCAGCAACTCAATCATCTCGGGATCATCAAAATCATACACTATGTGTTCCAATATATCACAATCGGATACGAAACCTAATGCCCGAAAGATCGCCATTATGGGGATGTCCATATTAATATATGGTAACTTTGCCAAAATACGTTGTCCAAGAGCGCCTCCCCTTTTTGATGCACTACTTCTTGTAGTTAAATTTATACGCAAAGTTGAAGTGGGGCGACTGCTATTTTCAACATCGGATCGTACTTCTGCGCAGTAAACGTATTTGCCTTCTTTTAATGAATATACGTAAACGTTATTTGAAGCCATTTTTTCCTGCGCAATCAAAACTTTTTCGGATCCATTTATAACAAAATAGCCACCTGGATCCATCGGACATTCGTTGACTTCGGTTAAATCGCGATCGTTTAAATTTTTCAAAGAGCAAAAAGACGATCGCAGCATAATTGGAATTTTACCAATATTTATTTTTTCGTAACGGGTCACGTCGGGTTCTTCGTTTGGTTTTATGATTTGACTTGTAATATCTACATATAATGGGGCCGAATACGTTAAATTACGCAATCGTGCATCATTGGGCATCATCGTTCGTGGCTGGCCATCGTTTTCCCAATGAGTTGGTCTTGATAAATAAACTTGTTCAAAAGTTATCAAGTATTGGGTCTGAAATTGAAGAGTGTTAAATAAAATTTCATCAAACAACAGTCAGGACGACGCATAAAGGATTAAGGATAAAGGATTTAAGGAGTTTAATTTACACAAAAAATGACACCCGAGATCAAAAATAAAAGAAAAGAAATAATAATAGAAGAAAGAAAACTTACAAGATTTTCAGTATCATATGCAGTATAATTTTTGCTGGGTAGCAGTTCTATCTGAGGCGAACTTGTAATAATTTCTTGCATGGAGGTTTTTACAAATTCATCAAAACTATCCAACTGATGTCGAACCAAACCTTTATCATCGAAATATTGGTTTATAACGATCCAACAGGCTTCTTGCCATAATTCTGAATTAATTTCTTCGGATTTGTCATAATTATCGTACATTTTGATATCTTCTATAATTTAATTTTAATATATTTGTTAACTACTTCCATGATAAGATCATAACTTATATATTAATATTTCATTGCGCTGATTTACGGTTGGTAATAAAATATCACCGAAACTTATACACAGAAATCAGTCGATTCGCCCAGGAACAAATTTATCAGAAAAATTAAATTAAAAATTAAAAATTTTTAGTAGTCAGCAAAATTTTTTCGAAATTAAACATATATTATTTTGAAATATATGAGACGTCCACGAACTACGTGTAGTATATTTAGCGATTCTTGGATCCCCTTTCCCCCCTGGTAAGATGTCGTAAGATTTGGCTTGACTCCCCCCCCCCCCCGCACCCTCTAATCTCACGCAATATTGTTTGTTTTACTTAATTTAACCTAGTTTTCTCGCAATTTTGCAGTTTTTTGGGGAAAAAAAATTACGTGATATTTGCCGAGACCCCCCCTTCCCCCCTAAACGCCTCACGTAATTAATGGATGATCCCTAATATGTATATTTTTTCATAGTTAGTATTTTGTTATTTTGTGTATATTTTTCGTTTCTCTGTGACAAAGTGTACTGATGGGGGATGGGCTAAAAAATGTTTAACATTGCGTGACGTAATTTGTGAACAACCCCCAATTAATTAAGTAACCAATCAGAACACAGCAATTCAAAATTTGAAATTCGAATTTAAGGTAACAAATGATAAATTTGATTTGTTACTTAATTTTTTTATCGAACAGACATGGGCGTCCATTGGCCTCAATATTAAATATTATAAATATTATGCCAACAAAACATAGATTTTTAAAATTTTCTAAAACTTTTGGTTTTAAATAATTGTAAAGTACAGTACAGCCTCGTTATTCCGGACAGATATAGTTTTGAGTTTGTTCGGATAACTGAGTTTTCCGGATTAGCGAAAATTTTTGGCAATAATTTTATACAATCAGTTGGATACTGGGGTACTCGGTTACTACTCAGTGCGTATTTCCTAAACCTACAAATGCATACTTACTCTCAAAAAGTGATAGTCTCTTATTAAGCAGATAAGATCAATCACAGAACAGGGGGGAGGGGTCTGGGGGCTGTTCTGAACAAAGCTGAATTTACAGTCATCCATCTTCGAATAGCAGTTAACAAATCTGAATTGCAGTTGACAAATCTGTATTAAAGTTGACGATGTCTGATTGCCTAGGTTGTGAAGCCTGAAGGCCGCGCTGATCCATCACACCCCCATAATCACTTAATATTTTTAGGCTGGTAACTTAAAATTAACCAATTCTAAATAGGCCAGTGGAAAATCGCCGATACTTTTTATTATGATTTTTTTTTGTTTCATTCATTTCATAAAATTCCTATTTGACCTGGGGTATCGAATCAAATCAAGGTCTTCGGAAATATCTTCCTTCCTAAATCGCGAAAGGTTTAACGTAATTCCTATTAATGTTGAATAATAGGTGTATAACAGAAGTTCAACCTCAGACCAGATTTAAACCAGGGTTAACTTTGACTTTGATGATTGAATCAACTCTTGCCTGAGCTATACACCACTGGCCCTAAAACGCGAAGCCTAGAAAAATCACTTCCGAGTCCAAAAGCGCAGACTTTCAAGACTTCAATTGTGATTTTGACGACGGTATGTCAACGACTCGAATGGCTCTTACCAGAAACACACCATGTAAGCTTATCATTCATCGATGTGGCCAACATCAAACATCGAAGTAAATTCAACCTTAAAAAACCAAGCCTTGTAGCTCTATAGAATCCCCATGAAAACTACTGGAAAAACTCCACCGATAGCGAAGAAGAATGGGGGGGAGAGATAAAGTTCAAAGAAGAATCGAAAGATGAACCAAATAGCAACAAAAAAAAATGAATTGAAACGGAGATTTGCTCCACTTACGAAACCTGTTTATAAATTCCGTATTAAAAATTCTGTTTCCCCTGACTTCAAAATTAATGTTGAAATTCTGTAGTGGGGGGGGGGGGGCGAAGGATGATAAGTTAATTTTTCGAGTTAAGTGTCCGAGAGTTTATGTTGTTGAGCGAAGAAGAAAAAATTATTCCTTCCTTTTTAAAAGGAACAGTAGTTTTTAAAGTAAAGTGCTTTCACAGTCAGGGGTTTTCAAAATTTTTATTAATTTTTATTTTATTTCACTCTTTTTGGAGTACATTTTGTCAAAATGTATAGAGAAACCGAATATATGTTTTAAACCGCTTCATGATCCAGTCATACGATGTGGTAGCGCGAATTGTTAGCCAATGATATAAATTTGACCCTACATAGTCTAATACAGCGATTCCCAAACTAGGTTCCGTAGAACAGTCATTGGGGTTCCGAGAGAATTATTCAGTATTAGAAAAAAAACTCAAAATAAAAAATTTTAAGTAAATTTGTGGTTTTTAGTATGTATTTATGGTTAAATTCAAAAAAATATAAGAATAATACAATACGTAGAAAATCAAAATTCAAAAAATCACTTCCGTTTTTTTCTTATTTCACAATGTAAGCGATGCGTGCAACTGAAGAATGGCAATAACCATGAAATAACGTTATATTGTACTTCGTATTACGAAATTTTCATTTTTTCAAATTTTCTTAATCCAGACCTGTTATGTGTTAATTGTCTCCTTTTTAAATTTTTAGAATTTTGATTTTCTACGTATTGTATTATTCTTATATTTTTTTGAATTTATTCAGTATTAGCTATTAAAATTAAATAATAGCACGGTTACAAAATATTGTCCCGTCTACCAGTCGTCACCTTCAATTGTTTGCAGAAATAATAGGATTTCCTTGAAAAAATATGCGAAAAATCTAAACAAAAAAAAAAGCTCATTGATGGTTATGGGGTTCCATAAAATAACAGGTTTTGGGTTGGTGGTCCGTCATCTATAAAGTTTAGGAACCCCTGATCTAACAAATATAGAGAACTGTGGGGGGGGGATAGAGATGGTTTTCTGCGATACAATTTTTTCTCGTGGGTGAAATTTATATTTGACTAACCAGGAACACTCTCCTGATCTTTACAAACATGCTGTCAAAAATGTATGTCGCTACCTGTAACCGTTCGGGAGATATGGTGACACAAACATATAAATATATAAACCAAGGTTGTACATAGTAACTTCATATACCCTGTGTTTTTGAAAAACAGTCTGGGTTAAAACAAAGATTGTATATAGTAACTTCATATATCCTGTGTTTTTGAAAAACAGTCAGGGGTAAAAATTTGATTCTAGCGTAGCACTCGGTCACGCTTTCTTGGGTTTTAATAGTAATGTACCAATTTTTTCTGTACTTTTTTTTTAATTTTTCGAAAAATATAAAAATATTTTGTTAATATAAATTTTAATAATGTTTGGAAATCTATAGTTATATACAGGGGCGGATCCAGAATTTTTTTCTGGGAGGGGCACATGGATCAGACGGGCAAAAAGAGGCACGTGCCCCCCCCCCCTTAAATCCACTTATGGTTATGTAGTTACTATATTTTTGCGACTTAAAATTAAATTTTAAAAATTATGGACTTGAATATTTAAAAATTTTTTTTGCATCACTCTTTGAGATGGGGAGCATGACCTACTCTTACAACAGCACATGGATTGTGAATATCTTAAATTTGAATAAACCTTTAATTTTATGAAGATCTTTGAAAATTTTTTAAATAAACTATTGAAAACTGGAAAAATTAACCAACATGCATGTCGAGCGACCTGGCAAAAAAACAGTGGCGGAACAGAAGGAAATTTGGTTAATGTGAAATAAAAAGAAAATCAATCAAGAAAGTCTCAATTTTAAAATTTATTTTCACTAGATTATCCAAGTATTGAATTTTACATTTTAAACTTTACAATTAATGTGTAATTTGTTAAATTTATTATTTTTAGATAATTAATTTTATTTTTCGTGTCATGTAACATAACAATCAGTTAATCTCTACATAATAATTATTAAGAATTATTATTAGACAAGTTTTGTTCATATATATTATATATAATAATATAATAAGATTTCGTTCTTTCCATTATTCAAGCACGGTTAGACTTGAAAATCAATGTTGTAACACCCAACTGTTACAGAACATTCATTTTTAAACAATTAGTCAAGTTACTTTTCCTGACGAAAAGTACTTGATATTCTTAAGAATTTCAAATTTCTTTCTTTAAATCAAGATTGACACTTTTGAAATAAATCATTTTATACTTTTATAAGCTCTAATGCTTTACATGCTTTTAAATTAAACTTGAAACTGTTTTTACCTCTTTGATGGGTGCAGACAAAACCACAATTTTGACAAACCTCCAGTTTATCATTGGATGCATGCTTCGGTAAGTGCTTCCTCAAGCTACTCTTGTCTGCAACTCTCAATCCACAAATATCACAAGAATACGGCTTTTCACCGGTATGTTTCCTCATGTGAAGTAACAAACCATCCTTTCGAGCGCTTTTGAACTCACATACTTCACACTTAAAAGGCTTCTCGCCTGTATGAGTTCTATGGTGAATTCGTAGCTTTACCTTCTCTGCACTTTTAAAATCGCATAGTTCGCATTCAAACGGTTTCTGTCCAGTGTGAATTTTCACGTGGCGAATTAAACTGCTGTTGTCTGCACTTTTATAGTCGCAAAATTTACATTTAAATGGCTTCTCACCTGAGTGAACCCTCAAGTGGTGCTTTCCTAAATCGTATTTGGTTTTACATTTGAAATTGCATGTTTCACAAACGACAAGCTTCGATTCCGTGTGAACCCTCAAATTATGTTTTTCCAGGTAAGATTTTCTCTTACATTTGAAATCACAGTGGTCACATTTAAAAGGTCGGTCGTCTCGGTGAATTATCAAGTGAGATAGTAATCTGGCCTTGTTTGGACATTTAAAATCACAAATTTCACATCGAAATGATTTTTCTTTGGCGTGAATTCGAACATGAAGGTTGAAGTTCGTTTTCTTGTCACATTTGAAGTCGCAAAATTTACAGGAAATTATTTTCTTATCTATTAGAATCGATTCTTCTGCTGGAGAAATCGGTTCAATTTTGTCCCTTTCTAACCGTAACACTTCACTCTCCTCTTTAAAACCAAACGAATAATACAAATCTTCCACCTTACATTCGATAATTTCGACTTCCTCCATTTTCTGTCGTCTTAAATTAAAAGTTGATGAATTCTAAAAAAATTAGGGTTAAACTAATGTTGCATGTTAAGGGAAATGCCAAGTATATACTAAAAATTTATTTTTCAATTTCGAAACTGACCTTTGGTTCTCAAACGCAGGTCACAATTTTCTGCTCCGACATCATTTTCACAGATTGGTTGTTTGATGACACAAATACTGCCTACTAATTTAATTTACAATTTTCAATTCTCCATATTCAAGAATATTCCAAAAATTTTCACATTTTAAAGTGACTTTTATATTAAAAATCGACAATTAAAAACATTGTCAAAAATTCCCTGAAATAAAAGTTGGTATTCTAGTTACATTGATGTTACATTTCAATGGTTGGTATTATTAAACTTTAACCCGCAATTTTTTAATGTCAATTTGTGGTTATTGAAATTGTTGCATGTTTGCAAGTGAATATATTTTCTTTTTGTAGTATTTTATTGCTTGTAATGGATTTGATTTATAATGGTGGAACTCTCGTCTTTCCGGATTGTTTGTAATGCACGTGGCTGCTCATAACAAAGATATATTATGTCTGTGTGTGTTCTGTTGGTCAAAGGGTGCAACTTGGATGCTGAATGCCAGTTTGGATTAAGGTAATCTTTACTCAATAAGTATTTATCTTTATTATTGCAAAAAAATTCATAAATTGAAGTGTTTATTATTCAAATTCTGATTTTAATCAGATGAATTTATTTTTAACAGGGCCGTGTGGTAGATTTTCTCAGTATGATGCAAGTCTCCGAAATGCCGTCTCTTAAATGTTTTTTCTTTAAAATGTAACAATTATTTTTGACTGCTCGGTATATTTTCATGTGACTTTCCAAAAACGCGTTTTGAGCAGGCGCGACGGCTGAGCGATAACGAAAAGGAAATACACTACACTTTCTGTCAAACCTTTAAAGAGTCAACTGACACTTATATTTTTGGAAATTCCTTAGTTGTCTTAAATTTTCATTCCAGAGAACCGACCATCAGGTAATTCAGTTAATAGTTTGATGGTTTGTGATTTATTTCCGATTTTCCTTTTCGTAGGTTCTCAGTAGAGTTTTTTGTATGACATCAAATTCATTTTATCCGAGTCATATGTGGTGGAAAGTCATTACATCGGGTATCTTTTCCAAGGTTTAGTCCGGGATTGGTTTGGATGTTGCAGCAATTATTTCATCTAGAGTTATTTTTTTGGTTCCATGATTGCTGAGTGCCAATATAAGAGTACCTATCATTCCGTTATTCAACCTGTTACCGACTCCGAGTATTCAAAAGGTCGTATATTTAATTTAATTACTCATAGAAGAGATTTGGTTTTGGCGTACTTGTGTGGTTGTAAAACTTGTCAAATCATTAGTTGGAAGATTAACTGCGAAATTTGTATATTTACGGGTACTACGTTTGATGATTTAAACAGAATTGAATTCCTTGCGGCAGAAGAAGATAGATATAGTAGTTAGAGAATTTTTGTTGGATTTATTACATCAATTTTTATATATTGTAAGATTAATGAAAACCACAGGTATATAGCTATATACGCGTTAGGTAAATTAAAATCCTGTATATTTTGATCTTTGTTTATTCGGCTTTTGAAGACGCCGTATTCTTCTGTTTAGATTAATTTAATTTGTTTATCTATTAAAAGATTAGTCCTTTCTGACTTGAGGGTTTATTCTATTACCTTTTTGCTCGTAAATAGTAAAACATTTGTTTGTCTAATTGAGTCAGTGGCGCCGTATAAATTTTTAAGACAATCAATTCAGTAAGATCATAGCTTCAATTTCTTTTTGGAACCTGCGACTCGCTCTCCCATTTACCACAGAGCTACCGGCCGGCATTGTGTGAACAGGAGGACTTAGTAAAGTTGATTCCGTTACAAAAACTATACCTTTCGATTATGATAAAAGAAAACTACACAAAATATAGGTATGATTACTAGATATTTTTATTTTTAAAACACAATTTACTACAACCACCTATTAATTATCAACAATCTATACTACAGTTTTACTCTTCTAACTTTAATTTTAGCAAATTCGTTAATTAGAGATGTATAGTCTAGAGTGGAAGCCAATCTAGATTCAATAGAAATTAATGACAAATTTCTAAGTTTTATTTGGTTTAGTGAACTTCTTAAATAGTGTTTTATTAATTTTAGTTTGGAAAAACTTCTTTCTCCACTAGCTACAGAGACAGGGAGTGTTAATAAAATTCTCAGAGCTACCGCAGTATTCGGATACAAAGTAATTAAGTTATTTTGGCACAAATAATTTAAAACGTCCAAAGGTTTCATCGAATATTGTAGCATTCGGGATACATCAAGTAACTCTTCTTAAAGATCAATTGCATTTATATCTGCTTCATTTTCGACCGAAAGTATCGAGTGGAGACTGGTACAATAATTTTCCAGTGTATTGTCATCAGTAGTGTAGAATTACCGGAGCGGCCATCTTGAAACGTGCAAGGTCAGCCACAACCACTTTTCAAGGTCAGCCACGCCTCCGAGCAATTAACTCCTCCCACTTTTCAAAGGTCAGCCACGCCTCCGAGCAATTAACTCCTCCCACTTTTCAAAGGTCAGCCACGCCTCCGAGCAATTAACTCCTCCCACTATTCAAGGTCACACCGCTATTGGTCGAAAGCCCCACCCACTACTCAAGGTCACACCGCTATTGGTCGAAAGCCCCACCCACTACTCAAGGTCACACCGCTATTGGTCGAAAGTCCCACCCACTATTCAAGGTCACACCGCTATTGGTTGAAAGCCCCACCCACTATTCAAGGTTAAGAGTAACTACACCCAATTACCAAAGCCATACACATTTCAATGTGAAGCTCAAGGTTATTGATGTTGGTTATTGCATAAGACAAGCTCTATCACAATTATTAACGACTATTCAAATACTCAAGGTCATGTGTAATATCAGCAACATGCCTTCAATAAAAAAAATAGAGTGGTTAGATCATTCTCAGGGTTATTTTCAAGACCAATCTCCTATTGGTTGATGCAAGCTTGAAGGTCAACACAGATAGTATATATTGAATTATTTGAGTATATTATATCATATATATATTTCAACATAATACAGTAAATGATCAAAGAATTTCTATTGCTAATCTTCACTCAACCAAACAAAAAAAATTAACTTGAAACAAGTAAGTAATATGTGTTTATTAATTTTATAATAATTAGCTAATACATTTGTTACAGTGGAATGTTTAAGTGAAAAATCTTATCCACTAAACAAATCTCACTCTAAGAACATTTCAATCGGGATATCTAAATTTAATTTGAAACCTAGTATTATAATTAGTGGTGTAAAACAGAAAGTTGTATTAAGTGAAGACGATTGGAAACGACTTATTTTTTACAAACCCATGATAACATCATATTTTAACGAAGACGATTCAAAGTGGACTCCAGTATTTGATTCATTCACCATTGAATTTCAAAATTTTAAAAATAAAAAGCTTTTAAAACTATATAAAGATAAAGAAATCTGGGTTTATTTGGGCGTTGAATCTGTGACTGGCTTGTGGGGTTTGATTAGTTTGATAAATGCTTATTTAGCAGTATTACATAAGCAAACCTTTGATGTGTATTATTCAAACATCATTAATAATAATATTTTAAGCCTCACAGAACAACCATCTAATATTTCAAAATTCATAAACTTTGATTCGGATGGATTTAATGCATATACACTGATGGAAATGATGCAATTTTTCCCTGAGAAAATTTTAGTTGATGTAGAAATTGCTAATGCAATCAAATTATAGGATGTGGATGTTATATAGCGAACAACACTGGCCGAAAGCTACTGATCTAAATTCGGCTATTGAAAGACATCAGTGTTATTTAGCGGCGATGGCTTTTGATATTAGACATGGATCCGTATATATGAAATCAGGGTATCCAAACATCGATGAAGCTGAGGTGATTGGACTGAAGTATGATGAACAATTTAATATATGTGAAAAATTTTTAAAAAATACAATAAATTTAGATATGTTTTGTCAAATATTAATAGATAAGGGTTATAAAAATGTACTTTATGAAATAAGAGATTATTTACCTTATGGTGTTATAGTTGAGTTTAACTTACTTCAGGTTAATAATGATGATGACGATGATGTATGAAATAAGATATAATAAAAAACAATTATAAAATCGATTCTATTATTATTTTTTAAAGTATAATTCTTTTCATTTATTAATAGTTTGTATGTTCAGCGAACTAGACGTGTGTAAATAAAAAAAGCAAGCACATAAAGTTAAATGAATTCAACTTTAATTTATTTCATAACAGCGATATTGAACAACACTATTATTCTAACATGCCCAAGAAATCTAAAAAACGCCATGATTTGTACCCAATATCTCGATATTACTGAACCATCAAAACATTGTGAAAAATTTGATAAAATGTCTATTGATATCATGCAAAGTGATCAATACATTATTACCCATCCATTAATAATTCAGAATGATAAACTGGTTTTATATTATGAGACAATCTTTGAACTACAAGATACAAGTCAAATAAGAAATCCTGGAGAATATTTGGTGTTAAGTTTGAACAAACTTAAAAAAAACTACAGCACTCATTACATCAATGCAATCGTTTTTGAATTTTTATTTTTTATAAACATAGTATTATATATTTTTATGATTATATATATTAGATTAAGAACTAAATTGAAACAATGTAAGCCTTTCCTCTAACACAAATAAAAACAACAATTAATTTTTTAATATTTTTTATTGATCCATATCTAAATAAACAAATACGATGGGTTAGCTATGTATTTACAATATCATCATGTTTGTGAATACATAGCTAACCCATCGTATTGTGTAAAACAACAAAATCGCTATATTTTTACAGCTATTGTAATATACAAGATGGACAAGAGCGCTTATTGTTAGGTTTCGATGAAAATTGATCTTCAGCTTTATATCCTAGTAGTGGGATAATTTCGGGTAAATCATTTGAATCCGGAACTTTTGGAGATATCCTCAAGTAATTTTCAGGTTGTGAATTAGGTAACATTTTGAATCCCCCACCCCCACAAACATCGTTTCCACGATTGGAGTCATTTGAATTCGATAAAACTTTGTAAATCCCACAAACATCTTCTCCAATAAAAGGACAATTTGGAGACCATTTTTTATGTTCTTTTATAGGATTATCGTCTTTCTCCCAATTACCAATAATGATTTTACAAAACGCACACTGTACATTATCACCGCTTCTTAAATTATAAAACCCAGCTTCTACCAACTCCTTCGAATTTACAAAGGGATGCTTCCAATCTCTAAACGACAAATGGCGACCTTCTTCTGCATATACACCCATGATCATATAACTGCTTAGATATTTAATAAACATATTAAGATCACCATCAACATACTAATCCCTTCCATAATACAGTGTAAATGTTTATATACACATATTAAACAACAATGTAAAAAAAAAATCAATTTATTCATGCATAATACAATTGTTATATAAATAAAATACATTAGATAGTGCGCAAATACAATTTGTTAATGAGTGATAAAAACAATATGGCTCCCCTTTTGATAGTGCAGGTTGTTCATCCAATTCTATCACCGGTTTGTCAATTACTTTTTGGATGAATAATGTCTTCTCACGTCCTTTCACATACACAACATCAACAGATGAAGTTAAATGTTTCACAATTTCATTAAATTTATGATAAGGTGTAAACCCACTCCCCCATAATATACCATGGTGATTATTCATCAAATAGTTTGCTTGCTTTTGGAATTCCATAGGCAAACAATTAAATCGATAAGGTGGTTTAAAGATGTAATGAGCTGTTTTGAAACCATCATAAACAGCTAACTCCTTAGGTGAAAATTTTTTCTTGGAGGTATTAAACCTCTGCACATCCATCACTAATATGTTATTATTATTATTCATATTTGTTTCACTGAATTTGTAAGTGGATTATAGCTAAACATGCGATCATGTAGAATTAAGCAGTATGCAGCTGTGTGTTCATATACATTATCACTATTTTCGAATTCTACTCTTACTTCTACTGGTCCTTTGCTAAGACCCTCCTTCTGACGAGTGCAATCTACTACTACCATTGGAGCAGTAGATTTAAATTCATCAGGTGTAAACATTGGTTCGTTTTCTTTACCATAATATGTTTGTTGAAAATTTGCAAACATTTCATATAAAATTGCAAAAGAATTTTTCTTATAGTTTATATTTAAATTATCATAGGGATAACGCTCTGAATTTAAATAAACGTTTAAATTTACCAAATTGCAAGAATCAAATTTACTCATATCTCTATTAATTTTGTTTTTTCTATTTGTTGAAAATGCTATTATAATCATTCTAGGTGATCATCATACTTGAGTGGAAGTTTTTACGGTCCATGAATGACGATTTGTTAAAGGTAATTGTGGATATTCGTGAAGTTCCCACGACCTAAATGCTATGGGGATTTCTATGTTTTTATCGATGTACTTTGTTAAATGTAGCTGTTCCTCCAACGAAACCGTTATATGTGGTACTTTCCAAAATAGTTTATTAATAGTAACATGAAGCTTTTCATAAGCCTTTGAAGATTCCAATGCGTTTACATCGCTGTTACTTCTTATCAATACCAATTCTTGTTTTGCATTTATTATGATTTTATTATAATCCTCACAAAAACCCAAAAGCATCTTTAATGGTATGCAAGCATTAAAATGCCCATCGTATCCTTCATTTAGTACCATTTCTTTATTTGCTTTTGGATTCCACCCAGCGTTTTTTAATTTTAAACATTCGTTTTTGGAGTATTATGTATATGATTTCATCGTAGAAGTAATGCCGGGGTTTCTAGAGGAATCCATTACAACTCCGTTTAACTCATATCTAACTTCGCTGAATAAAAAAGCTACACCATTGTTAATGAAGTGGGCTGTCTGTGAAGTATTTCCACCATCTGTTTTTAGCGAGCCTTCAATATAAAGATAGCTAAGACTAGGTGCTGTATATGCATCCAGCTGTTGAATAGGGATTCTAATTTCATCGTTATTAGCAAATGATGTGGAAGCATATGGTTGATGTGTATGAAATTCTGCATTTGTAATCGAATTATCTTCTATAACTGTTTCTGCAATATCCAAAATCCCCATCTTTACACAAGCACTTTATAACCTAAAGCTTTCAAAAACGCTTTATTAATTGGTGTTATCAAACCTGTTGAAGGTTTTCGACTGATGCTTTTTATGTTAGACAGATGCTTATATTGTTGACGTGTATTTCTAGAATATTGGATTACCATCTTTAGAGTTTTTTTAAATGAAACCTTATTGATATTTCTTCCCCGTTAAAATCTATAACCTGATCGTTCTGATCTATTATTCTAACTGAAATATTTGTTATAAATTGAGTGGTTATAGGTAAATAAATGACATTAGATGGGGTTTCAACTATTTTATATCCACGTGGAACTAATGGAAAAAACTCATGTACTACATGACTCAGCTTTCCATTTCTATAAGAACCGGTCGTAATATTACACTCAATACAGACAGTGTTAGCTGATAAAATATTGACACCATGATCAGATACTACTGGAGTATTTTTATCGATGTATTTCTTATCAAAACCCAATAATGGTCCTATACTATCGGGTTTCTTAAAATTAATACGTTCACTACATTTAATATTCACTTTTGAAGTATTAGCATTTACTGTGAGTTCTAGGATGGTATTGGTGATGCTTAACTGTGTTTGTAAATATGATTGAATATCACTGATTTCATAAGCCCCACTAGGAATTTCAATAATTTTCTCCAAATCCGTATAAAATTTATTGTAAGTTTTCAATATTTTGGTTTGCGTTTTAGATAAATTTAATACATAATCCCCATTTCCTTCTTTTATAAAACCCAAGAGTGGTTTAATATCGCCTTCAATATCTTTGTCGTTATTGAGCGATTTTGGTAGTGATTTTAAACGCACTTCAAAATCTGTAATAATGAACTTATTAGGCACTAGTTTATCTATTTTGTTTTTTATTGATGATAGAACTTGAGTGAGTTCATAAGAGCCTAATTCAAGGTTAAAGCTAAAACTTTTTTCACTAGTATAATAAAACTGATTCAGTTTTTGAGTGTTTTGGAAAATTACATCTTTTAACTCTAATGTGTATTGTTTTGATTTTATGCTTGTTGTCTTGAACAAAAGACCTTTTAATACACTATCAGCTCGCTCAGAATTAGCCGAAGATGCACATTCTAAAACTATTTTATTATTATTTGTCGAAACAATGGAAATAGCATGGGGATTTTTTAAATGCGTTTGTACATTTTTAACAATCTTCTCAATACTCATGGCACCATCGGGTACCAAGAAAACAACATCTTCACCATAGTAAAATTTATTACAGCCAACCCTAACATTATGTATTGTGTTATAAGTTTCAAAATTTGTTAAAGCTAGTGCATATTGTCCATCATCAGCATATATAGTCGGATTAATTTCCGAATACAATTCGGAGCTATTACCGCTTACACTGATTACATATGACATTTCGTGGGTGGTTGACTTAACACTGATGTAAATAATTACTGGAATATCTATATAAAAAGTCTAAACACAGATGTCCACAATTAAATGAATTATACTTTTGATATCTGTCATAATTATATTTAATTTTCTTATTGCTACCGAAATATTTTATTAATTGTGGAGGTGGAGGTAGATTTCCATAACTATCGAAATATGAAATATCATTATGATGTTTAACATATGCAGTCCAATGAGAACCGGATTTAAAATCCTCCTCCAGATTAACTATACCACATTCAAGCATATATACTTTTTTCGGTAAAGTATTTTTCATAAACACACCTCTAAAATGTGGAATTTTAAATTTTTTAACAAATCGAAGTAAATCGATGTTTGTTAGTGGTTTTTTCGGTAGCGACGCTATTAGTTTTTTGAATATGGCTTTAGATATAATCCAAGTCCACTTTTATATGGTTTTAAATAAAGACCTTTGCCTATTGCAATTGCTTCCATGTTTTTATTATGTCGTTGGGCCTCTTTTAAATTTTCGCTGGCACTTTTTGAATCATTAACGGCTTTAACGATTCCTGCAGCACCACCACCCAAAGCTCCTAAAGCACTTAGAGCGGCAAATATGGGGATTAGAGGTAGGAATCCACCAGTTTTTGGGATTGGAATAATCCGTGGTTTCTTAGGTTTCCGCTTAATGGTCGAAAGAGCGATTTTCGCATTAGTTAATAAATCTGAGCTTTTACTTCGACGTAAAACGTCTGTGGTTTTTTTCAACACCTGTCTAAACGATGGTTTTTTAGATCTTTTACAACCCATCCCCATTTTTACTTTAGCTTTCATAACTCCTGTTACACCAATAGCAGCGATTTTTTCTGCAAGTGATGAATCCTTCGAAAGTATTCTATGTGTAGCTTTATCGGCTAGTATTTTATCTGCTTTATGTCTTTCAGATATATCTTTAAAATTTGAATATGCTATATCGTGCTCTTTACAAGCTTCATCTAATTGGTTAATTCCAGAATCACCTCTATCTAAACGTTGTTTTAACTTCGTACCGGGGCCGCAAAATCTTTAAAAAATATTATTAAATTTCATAATTCTTAAATACTTAGAGTATATATATTAGATACCTATAACCCGGAATATGTAATTCAAAGGGTAGTTTATTTATTATATTATTAACTAGTCCAGCACCGTGTCTACGATGTATCAGCATTGCATTACAAATGTTGACTGAAATTTATTGTTTTACATTTTTCTTTTAAAGGTATTAGAAAAGTGTTTATTACCAATATCGCTGTAGACCGCTGTACTGTTGAATACAGCCATATACCGCTGTATACTGCGGTATATGGCTGTACACAGCTGTATACTGCGGTATATGGCTGTATTCAACAGTACAGCGATATACCGCTGTATACTGCGGTGTACAGCGGTATATGGCTGTATTCAACAGTATACCACCATATTTCTGAGTAGTGAATACGACAGCGACTGATATATTAAAATCATAAGTAAAAATGCGTTTAGTGAAGCAACATCATCAACTTCCCATATTAAACCATGATGTTCAAACTATTACTTTTCCCAAACATGGTGTTTTATTGGGGTGTGCATCAAAAATGGGTTTGATTGTTGGTTATTCTGGCTGTGGTAAAACTAACGCTCTTCTCTGTTTACTTATTCACCCCAATGGACTTCGTTTTGAAAATATCTATTTATATTCCAAATCAATATTTCAACCAAAATACCAATTTTTGAAAGACGTTTTGAAACCTATAAAGGGGGTTGGTTATTTTGAATATGAAAGTGAGAAAGATGTGCCATCGCCAATTGATATCAAACCAAACTCAATATTTATCTTTGATGACGTGGCTTGCACCAATCAAGATATTATGAGAGAATATTTCAGTTTTGGGAGACATAAAAATATTGATTCTTTTTACTTATGTCAAACATATAGTAAAATTCCCAAACAACTAATAAGAGACAATGCAAATTTTCTAGTTTTGTTTAAACAAGATAATACAAATTTAAAGCATGTTTATGATGATCATGTGGGGGTGGATATGACTTTTAATCAATTTAAAACTTTATGCAATATTTGTTGGCGAAATAAATACGGAATGTTAATTATTGATAAAGCTTGCGATATTAAAGGTGGTCGCTATAGACAAGGCTTTGATACATTTATAATTATATAAGAATATATATGTTATTAAAATAACTGCTAGTATTCAGGTGACCACGATGGATACACGTTTAACTCATGATCTTATTCAAGCGAGAAAATCTGTGAAATTGAAATATAAAAGTTTAAAATCGGATATGACCCAATCAAATATGGATTTATTTAAAAAGTATAAACCCATCACGGAACCTTTACAAAAAATAGTTTCACAATTTAATCAATCGCATAACATAAAACCAGAAATAAAGCAGGAAATAAAATCGGAATTTGATATAACGCACAGTCCCAAAAAAAAAAAAAAAAATTTACGGTCGCAAATCTGAGGTAGAGCCGAAAATTTATAAATCACCACCAAATTTTTTAGAGGAAGGTGCAGTTTATCAACACGAACCTGACGATGTTGATTTAAATCGAACAATTTTACATCCTATGTTTATCGATGAAGAATATAGTCGAGTTCATAATGAAACAGCTAGAGAAGTTAGTGATATGATAAATTCAAATGCATTTTATGAATATTTAGAAAATTTTGCACCACTACCAAGACAATACATAGAAGACATGGTAAGAGATACGGAGGATGTTTTTGATTTTAATTATGGGGTTAAACATGACTTAGATACTGCAAAATTTGCAATTGGTGATTCATTACTCGATTTTAATGCAGATGACATTATCATTAAAATACCGAATGCTAATAAATCTTTAAAATATAAGGGGACCCCCGGTCTTTATGAGCTCTTATTTAAAAAAAATCCGGTGGTGTATACAACAAATGATCTAGATAGCTACATTGATATTGGAAATAGAACCAATTTATTTCGTAGAAATTATTCATCTACTAATCAAATTACTGGTAATGCCACATCCAAGTATAAAAGAATTATTAAACCACAATTAAAAGAAAGAGCTATAATTGGAAATAAAAAGACGGGTGGTGGATTTCTAGAATCTCCACTATTTTTACAATACAACAACAAGAAAAAAGATTTTGTGTATTATGACGATGTAAATGAGATAATCGAACGATTAAAACTTTTAATAGCATCCCGATCTGCTGGTCACGATGGTCATGTAAACGAAATCGCATCCATAGAAAAAGAATTGCGAGAAGCTAAAATCATCAAATAAGAAATTATTGAATGATGGATATAAAGAGAGACGTTGTAAATGAATTACATAGATCTGCCCGTCGAAATTATCAGCGGAGACCAGTTTTAGTTCAAGGATTGAACGACTTATTTCAAGCAGATTTAGTAGATATAGCACAATTATCAACTGTAAACAAAGGATTCAAATTTATATTGGTCGTCATTAATGTGTTCTCCAAATATGTCTGGGCAAAACCTTTAAAGAACAAGAGCGGACGCGATGTAACCGCTGCTATGAACGCGATTCTTAAAGAAAGTATTCCTAAAAATCTGCAAACAGATTTGGGGAAAGAATTTTACAATAAGGAGTTTCAAGAATTGATGAAGAAATATAAGATAAATCACTATAGTACATACTCCATTAAAAAAGCTTCGGTAGTAGAAAGAGTTAATCGAACTCTTAAGAATTTAATGTGGAAGGAATTTAGTTATCGCGGAAACTATCGATGGATCGATATATTACAAAAACTGGTGGATGTATATAATTCAAGAAAGCATTCAACAATAGGTTTAAAACCGATGGATGTTACTAAAAAACATGTTCCATTACTTTTGAAGACTGTGTATAATCATCCAAAAGTTGTGGATCCGAAAAAACCCAAATTTAAAATCGGTGATAGTGTTAGAATAAGCAAATATAGACATGCGTTTTCGAAAGGATATACACCAGCTTGGTCTAATGAAATATTTAAAATTGCACAAGTTAAAGTGACGCTACCAAGAACATATCTTCTTACTGATATTAAGAACGAAGAAATTAAAGGCTGTTTTTATGAGCAAGAATTGCAAAAAGTTAGACACCCAGATGTTTATTTAGTTGAAAAAATTTTAAAAAGACAGAAAAAGAAAATGTTTGTTAAGTGGTTGGGATTAGATAAGAGTCACAATTCGTGGATCAATATGGGTAAAATTGTATGATGTTAACAATTTGTAAAAAAAAATTTTTTTTTAAATAAAGAACACTAGAAATAATTATTTTTTTTATTTACATTAAATTCATAAATATAATAATAATAATAATAATAATATTTTTTAAATTATTTATATTAAATTCGTTAATTGTGAAATTATATTTTTTTTTCTGTTTATTCGCTTTTGCAAATTAAACACAGCCTGCTTATATATTTTTAATTTTTAAGTCTGATAACTTTTTTTTTTTCTTTTTCCTTCTGAGTTTTAATTATTATTTCTAAATCAATATCCTTTAAGATATCATCGAGTTCATAGTCATCAAATCCATCATTGTATTTATTAGCAATAACGTGGTCTTCCTCCTCCTTTTCCTCAACATCCTTCTCCTTCTCCTTCTCCACATACAACTTTTCTATCTCTTCCTTCTCCACATACAACTTTTCCATCTCATTCATAACAAAATTTTCCAAATCAAAATTTTCATTCGGCGTATCTACAAAAAAAAAAAAAATATTTACTTCACTAATTTTTATTTTTTTTCTCTTGATCGTTAATATTTGATTGATGTTCTAAGATAAAACATATATAATTTTTCCTGCTCAAAAATTATTACAAAATTTTCATACCTTCAAACGTTACATTGTTTTCCAACAAATTTCTCAATATACCATTCTTGATTTGGATGTGTTGTATAATATTAGCCATCTTCTGTAGTTATTTGAATGCTACTATATCAACTTTAAGTTGCTATATATAAGTATAGTGCTTATGAGGGTGTGTAGGTGTGTATGTAAGGGTGTGTGTGTGTTGAGATGGGGGGTTTAAAATAAAAATTATAGACACCAGATGTTTTAAATAAAATTTTGAAAACCAGATATATTAAATTGTAAACAATTAAAATTCCAATAAAACTTATATGTGTCTAGAGCAAGATGGACGCACTATTAAGTCTCGCTCAATTGTTTTATAAGTTCATATAATTGAATGGATTCATGACCCCACGCTAGTGTAGTAAACGAATCAGATTTGAGATAGCGTTTATCATCAAAGTATGACAACGCTACCTTATTTCGTAACTCTGTATACATTTCGTGGAGTGTTGATTGGAAAACACTCATCTGACAATATTTATCAACTTTGTTTTCTACGGCATTCTTATAATCTGAAGGATGTAAATCTTTAGCTATTGTATATTTAGAAACTCCTTTAGCTTTTTTAACTGCTTTATGATCCACGTCATCAAAAATCACACAATAGGCCTTGGCTCCAGTGCCAATAAATTCAGTAATAATTTGAGATGGATACTCCAGTTTCATTTTTCCCAACATGGATTGATTACGCGGAATTTCGAAAATATTAAAATCATCAAAATTAGAAGTATCAAATTCAGTTAAATTTTGTTTAATATCGTGATATACATTCTCCGTTTGAATTTCAACAATAAGAGAATCTGTATCTGTATAAAGTAGTGAAACATTTTGATTATATTTTGGAATTAAGAATCCGTAATAAAATTTATACATCACAGTTTTTGCAATATCTAGTATTGAAAAACCAACATATATCGGTTTATCGAATAACACTTCTAACTTTTTCATTTCCACTGCAACTAAGTTTTCTGTGAACATACTAATACTTTTAAAATTTGGCTTTGCAACATACGTTTCAGCACCCCAACTATTGTTATTTTCCCAATGTGTTAGTATTTTAATATCTTTTCGTTTTTCAACGCTTTCCATCGTTTTTCCAAAAATAGAATTATTTAATAATTTAAAAAAATCTTTCTCAAATACAGAGGTTGCATTATTTCGACGTGTGGTGTTTAAATTTATGTAAGGAGCCAACCAAGGTGATTGTTTAAACTTAACAACGCGGTGAATTTTGCGCAAAATTAAACCATATTTCAAGCATTGCTGTAAGGCCCTATAATGAATAATATAATTTTTTTTATTGTATAAATTTGGAATCAATTTTGGTGTTTTTCCATTAGGTGGAACTATATTTTCCGAACAGAAAGGATAATCATTATGTTGATCATGCAAAGTTTCCGGATAATCTAAATCAACTTCTAATGTGTAACCCACATCGGAGGTATCGGAAATATCCATAATATTTAAATTTTCAATTTGATCAGTATTTAACCAAACAAAATCTCCATATGGTAAATACTGTTGCATAGCGTAGCCGTATAAATTGGTTGCATCTAAATATAAAATATATGATGATGGCTTTAACGAATCATAATCTTTCATGTATCTATTATTTGCAATGGATTTTCGCTTAACGCAGACTGAAACACCCCCACGTATCCCTTTTTTAAAAAAGTGTAGCATGTCAATATCTGTTAAAAGTTCTAACTCAATTTTAGTCATCTTTAGCATGCTAGACCAACTCAATGATGGTAGTGTAAAATATTTAGCTGCATCTAATCCGTAGCATGAAAATGTTGAGCGACGAAATTTTTCAAAACAGTCTGTTAAAAGAAGAACATCAGATTTTAAATATATATCCGAATACTCCCCCAAAGTTTTACAATTAAAAGAATTCCAAACATTAACCGCGCGATTATAATCATCCTTTGTTATCGATTCACATTTTAATGTATTATAAAATTCATGTATGGGGGGTAATGTTGTTTCATCTAATTTTGAAAAGCTGTCGATATATGAGTATGGAAAAACTCCTTTCTGACGAATAAGGTTAAATTTATTATCATCAGCAAAACATTTTCTAATTTCAACACAATCTTTATTCGTTAAATTTTCAGATAGTTTTTCTAAAGAAGTGGGCATAAATTTAAAAGAATCCAAAAATCGAAGTTTCATATTAATGCTTTTAACACCCGTGTGATCAACAATTTTATCGACTACAACATATTTTGTAAATGAAATATATTTTTCCTTATTTTTGGCGATGACATCGACTTTTTCATTATTCATCGCTAAGTTTTTGATGAATAAATGAACATCATAATTGCTTAAATTATGCAGGAATATTGGAATCACATTTTGATTTTTAAAATGTAAGTTACAAATTGAGTGAGCTGCTCCAAGAAAGTTTCCGGTTAAATTACAATGATCTTTGACTTTGTAATTGAGAATTGAAAATGGCTTTTCACAGATATGACAAACTATGCAACTATTATATTCGTTTATTTGATTGGGAGTAAGATCAATCATTGGTTTTATAGATTTTAAACATTTGTGATATAAATATTTTACATCTGATTCTAAATATTCCATAAATATGGAAGCACAATTTACCCCTCGATAAGTTTTATATATTGAAAGTGAATCATCAAAATTACATTTAATATAATAACCAAAAGAATAAGGTTTATGATGTTCGGTTTTCACAGTATATGATTGCTCTGAATCAAGTTTTACAGTTGAGATAGGTTCTAACAAACTTTCAAAGTCTGCATATATAACGAAAGGACTTGCAAGTTGATGTTGAATATGTTCAAATTTTAAAATTTTTTCGACTACAGCACTACCAAATTTATCAACTCGAATTTTATTATCTGAGGGTAAATTAGCGCGTACATGCCCACAATCATATTCACAATGTCTTTCTAATTTAAATTTTGTATTAAAAAACTGGAGACATCCATCGCAAATATATTTTGCGTGATCATTTTTGCTTAATTGAGTAGATATTAATCGAGACATATCTTTAATTAAACAATAATGAAATTTACCACAATTAATATTATCCTCTAAAAGTAATAAGTTAACATGTGCTGCGCGTTTTAATTTTGTATGGTGATACGGCCCTACAACACTCATTTTGAAAGTTTTATCATCTCGCTTAAGTCCAAAAACATTACAACTAATTTAATTTAATTTTTCAAATTTTTCAATGTCGGTTAATTTAACAGGAAAATCTATACCTTCAAAATTTAAAATTTCAGAATAATTTGGATATGAGCTAGGTAACATCGCATGTCCTTCTGGCTTATGAAAAGCAGCTAAAATACAATAGGCGAAACAATAATTATCGTTATTTCTAATATTTAAAACAGCTTGTTTACTTTTAATTGAAGTTGGTAAATCCAAAAAAGAACTATTTCCACCGTGTAATGGATTAAATTTATTACAATTTACTTCGATATATAAAATTTCTTTTAATGCCCAGCCCGAATCCTTTTCTTGAAATTCCATCATTTTACAATTTAAAATATCGGAAAATGTTAATAATAAATCATCTAAATTTGAGCCTTGCGTTAATATATAATTTCTAGTATTGAAACATTTTATTTCTGATATACTTTTAGTTTGTTGGATATACCCCCCGAATAATTGGAAGTTGATTTTCAAGGAGTAAAATATTTTAAGTGTATTTTGTATTAGTTGTAGTAAATCTATTTTAATATCTTGAATAAAATCGTTTAAAATAATTCTTTTATAAGGACTAAAAATTCTAAATGATTGAATTCTACTTTTAAACGACGAATTTATTAACATCACCCTATCTGAGTGTATTTTTATGCATTTATTTTTATGTTCTATTGAGTTAAAATGATTATGAATATTGGTCACACTTAAATTACAAACTGTGCAATCTATAAAACAATTATTTAATGTAAAATATATAAAAAAATATTTTTTACCTTACCAGTTATTTTAATTTTCTTTATTTCTTTAGTCTGACTTGATGATGGGTTATTGTTATGTTGAACATCTATAATTATACTAATTAGTATAATATGCAATTATAAAACTATTAAAACTAACCTTCAATCGATCGTTTTTTACAGCTTTGTTCTTTGTGTCTTTTTAATGTAAAATTTGTTTTAAAAATTCTATCACATTTATCACAGGTAAATGACATTGTGTCTTTAATAATAATAGGTGTCTACTGAAGAATGAATCGCGAGTCGCGCTATTTATAGTTAAACACTTCGAGATAATTTAAGGTTGTTCGAGGTTATCTATCAAAACAGACATGTTTATGTCTATAAAAATTGTAATTGCAATTAAGATAATTTAAGGTTACTCGAGGTTACCTAAATTGCAGTACTAATTTAAAATAAATGTATGTAAAAAACTGCATTTTTAAATTGGTTCCATATACAACTGCATATATTTTAATATACAATGTAGTAATACAATGTATTAACTAGTAATTATTTTTATTGTGATTATACTTGAAATAATTGCAGTCTATATGCATATCGATATTTTTATTATTAATGTGGTTATACTTGAAATAATTGCAGTCTATATATGGAACTTATAATTAATGCATATATTAATTTAATAAAAAATTCAAATACTTTTAATTTAATAAACTTGATATCCGCCTTTCAAGAATATATAATATATACTATATCTACTTCAAATTTTATATATTACTTCAGCAAACATGAAGTGTGCAATTTGCTTATCCGAGTTAAGTGATAGTCTAGGGGTGCTTAATTGTGGTCACTCATTTTGTAAAGCATGCATTGTTAATTGGTCAAATATAAGCAACACTTGTTGTTACTTTTAAATACTTACTTTTCTTACAAAAATTTCGAATAAAAAAAAGAGCTGAGACTCGGGCGTGAGCGGCGGTAAATTAACAACTCCCAAAGATTCAAAAAAACACATATAAACAAAACGATCTATTTTTATTTTAATTAAAATTATACAGCTTCGGCATACAGCACCTAAACACAATTTCATACATGCAGAATTTATTAACTCAAAATTTATCGGAATCCAAAATTCTAACCACGCCGTGGCTGAACTAAAAATAAACTTAAGCTAGATACAAAGTATGGATGGTCCTGGCTGGAACATTTTAATTTATTACAATTAAATCTGACCTTAAGTTACAATCCTTAATCCTATTCAAATTGCCGATGATCCATGGGAGGCTTGATCAACCCACAACCACATAATTCACAAATTATATTTATTGAATCCCGAAACCGTAATTAACCAGCACTTGCTTAAACAATTTCAAATTCTAATTGGATTCGCGAAGGCTTGTTACCAATTCTATGGTTGGTTAGGGACTACTCGTTCTTCAACGTGTCTGTCTTTTATGTATTTTTCTATTACCCCCCGTCAACGCTGGGTTCGCCTACTGTCTGTAAATCCAGACGCTGAATCGTAAATAATCCCACGGTTACGGCGGAGTTGAGAAAGCATGATAATATTTATCAAACGCTGAATGTTGGATTTTTACGCGACGGAAACTGGTAAGCATGACAATTTGTGTTGATGTATTAGCCGATGGTGCAGATCTCACGCCATCGGAACGGTGCTTATTAAGCATGAATTAAAAATAATTTAATTTTAACCTCCATAAAAATCATAGGCGTAACATTGTCCAATAGGAAGAAAAGAATTTGTAAAATTGGAAGTTTATAATTTCAAAATTTGGAGTGAAACAATCATAATACAACTACCACAAGAAGAAAAAATTCTTCCGTTAGAAGAAAACGATGACTATGAATCTTGGAGTAGGGGTTTTTAATGATATATTATTGTGTTAAATATCTTAGATTTAGAAGATAATAAAATTTAATTTGATAATTGCGGTGGTAATTATTTTTATTAACCACTAAATATGTGTTAAGTTTATTGAACTTAATGGAATACTAATTTCAAGTAAAATGTAAATAAAAAACTGTATATTTTAATTGTAATTGGAATATTAATTTTAAAATGAAATAAAACAAATTGATATTATTATTATTATTATTATTATTGTGATCAATAACCTTGAGCTTCACATTGAAATGTGTATGGCTTTGGTAATTGGGTGTAGTTGCTCTTAACCTTGAATAGTGGGTGGGGCTTTCAACCAATAGCGGTGTGACCTTGAATAGTGGGTGGGACTTTCGACCAATAGCGGTGTGACCTTGAGTAGTGGGTGGGGCTTTCGACCAATAGCGGTGTGACCTTGAATAGTGGGAGGAGTTAATTGCTCGGAGGCGTTGCTGACCTTTGAAAAGTGGGAGGAGTTAATTGCTCGGAGGCGTGGCTGACCTTTGAAAAGTGGGAGGAGTTAATTGCTCGGAGGCGTGGCTGACCTTGAAAAGTGGTTGTGGCTGACCTTGCACATTTCAAGATGGCCGCTCCGGTAATTCTACACTACTGTCATCAATATTCTTGAGTTTTAAAATATCGTACAAAAACTGAAAATTTTTGCTATGGGATTCCAGAAGCGTGAAACGTTCATTCAGAGAATTAATAATAATGTCCAAAATATAATTGAAAAAGTTGATTTTAAATTTATTCTCTTCTGTTAAAGGTTCATCGACAGCTTGTTCGTAGTCAAATTGACGCTTTTTTCCTTCTGGCTCTAACTTCAGTTTCGGCAGGAAATTCCGCACTGCATTCAATTTGTTCTGCAATCTCATTAGCAGCAATTTTCATTTGATCATAAACCAGATTCTCTATAACTTTGCATTTTTTTAATGGTTTCTGATAACATCCTTACACAATCTGACAAATTTATGGTCACAGATTGCAATAGCTTTGAGACTATATTTATTTCAAATAAATTATCATGCCAAAGAATTACACCGCATATGAACTTGTAATTTTTAATCGCTTTTGCTAATGCTCTTGCTTTAATTTTGGCTTCTACATCTCTGTTGACGTCTTCCATGATGTAGATTAATGCATCATAGATTTCACCAAGTTGAAATCGTAAAGGTTTTAATGCATCCACTCTGCTTGACCACCTAGTAGCACTCAATGGTTTAAGAGTTAATTGGGAAACATATGGTTTTAGCACTTCCCAACGCTTTATAGAACCAGAAAAAAAAGTATAAAGTTCTTGTACAATAGAAAAAAAAGTTGCCGTTTCTGTAGAAGAAGACGCTGCATCATTCACAACTAGGTTTAAAGAATGACATGCACAGGGCTCATAAAACGCTCTTGGATATTTTTCAAGTATTCTATTTTGTACACCTTTTCTTATTCCTTTCATATTAGCTCCGTTGTCATAGCCTTGTCCTCTAAGCCACTTTAACTCAAAACCTGACTTTTCCAAATGTGCCAGAATAAGCTTTGTCAAAGCCTCTCCGGTTGAATCACTAGCTTCAAAAAAAACCAATAAAGAATTCTTCAATTTCATATTTATTTTGAATTGAGTTAAAAGCTGCAGCTCTTATTGTTAATGATAATTGTTCAATATGACTTACGTCTGGGGTACAATCGGCAATTATTGAAAAATATTTAGAATTGTTTGTTATTTCAACAATTTTGCTTAAAATTACATTTCCCATCAAATTTATCAATTCATCTTGTATATTATTACTTAGATAAGTCACAGACCATTTATGAGACTCGCGTTGAACTCTCCTGATATGTTCTTCCATAACTGGATCAAATGTAGAAAGCAATTCTACCAATTTTAAGAAGTTTTCGTTATTTGGCTGAAACAAATGCTCAGTTGTTCCACGAAAAGCTAAGCATTGAGATGCCAATAATTTAATTATTGATATAATTCTTTTTAGAACTCCTCTCCAATGTTAAATTTCCATATCCATAATTCGTTGATGCTCAGCGTCAATAGTTTTTTTTCTCCTTTAATCTAATGTCTAATTCTTTCCACGATCTAAATGAATTTTTGTGATTTACAGACCTTTCGTGCATTGTCAGGGCTCTTATTTCCCAAGTCAGAGTAGCCTTTCTTGGGCCAATCACTAATAGCAGATGAACTATCAAATAATATACAACAAAAGCAAAAAACGGCATCTTTTGTAACAGAGTAAAGCAACCAACTTCTCTCAACTACTTCGCCATTGCTCAAAACTTTCACATAATACGAGGGTAAAAATCGACTTTTTGCTATATTAAGAGGAAATTCAAATTCTTTAATTTGATGTTGATCCCTTTCAACCAGTATTTGACTAGTTGCAGATGACATGCAGAAAGCATTCCGTGATGCAGGGTCAGAAGAAATTTCTTTTAATATCTGCTGGTTACCATTGCTAATGCTAGCCGGCTCTTGTTGAACTTCTGATGGTTTTATTGTTTGGCTCTCTTCAACAATTTCCCCTAGAAGTGATTCGGGAGTTACTGAGATATGATTTGGCAAATCCAAATCAGTCGCTGTTAATGTGGATGTGGACGGCTCATCTAAAGAAGACTTTTGTACTAAGAATTCCTTCATAACATAGCTTAGTTTTCTTTCTTGTTCCTCTTTTTTTAAGCGTTTCTTTTTATATTGACTTCCAGATAATCTTTACCTTTTTTGTTCCATACTGTAATAAAAATATTAAATCAAAATTCATAATTCTTTGCAAATATGCAGCAACAAAAGAGAAAGAAGTAATTAAAAAAACACACAAGCACATTATAATTAATATGTTGTACACTTGAAAAATTATTTTCGTAAATCTCTTATAATTAAATTGAAATTTTTTCGAAATGTCTATAATTTGAACATACGTTGTTTTATTTAATCGTGATCCAATATCCAGAAAATTTATCAATTTAATTAATAAGTAACTACAATTGCTATAAAAACAATAAATCTCTTACCTGATCTCCTTTAAAACACAACAAATATAAAATGGTGCCGTTGTACTAAATATTAATCAATCCTTGAACACTTTATTTCATAAATATAAAATATTAAACACTTTCCACTTTATTTCACTTGACAAAATTTTCTCACGAATTAGTTAAACGTCCGAACTCGGAACAAATTTTTGTGTAAAAGCAAATTTCAAAATTATTCAGTGTCCGTAATATACCTAACTCTAATTATGCTGAAAATAAATCCAAATTATAATAAAATTTCCAGATGTTATTTTTTTCCAGTAAAATTAGTTATTCCAAAAAAGGATATACTTATTTCTATGTGCCGACAAAGTAAGAAATACGAAGATTTAAGGGTAGTTTTATTGCTTTATTACTTATAGTTTACTATACCTCTACTGTTTGGTTCACTTAATAATTTAAATATTTTCAAAAACGTGCATTGAAAAATTTTTAAGCGTCGAAAATAAAATTTTTCAAAAAAATTATTTAAAGATTTAAATTGTATGATCTCGCTGCTTATGCCGCCCTCTTATAGTGCCGCCTGATGCGGCCGCATCTTTGCATCATAGCACCGCACGGCCCTGATTTTTAAGAACAAATAGCTCGAGGCTTTACATAAGATTAAATTAGACATTACTTTGTTTTTTTTAAATTAAAGTATTGCCACAGAAACTAATTAAACAACAACTACACTTGATTGCTGAATTGCTAATATCACCAACACGCCTCTTCAATTCATGCCCAAAGCCTCTTGATGCTTCTTGAATAAAATTCTACCCAAAGGCTTTGTAAATATGTCCGCCGTTTGCTCACTTGAGGATACCTTCAAAAACACCAATTTTCCATCAAACACAAGTTCTCGAAGAAAATGATATTTTACATCAATGTGTTTACTACGTTTAGTTTCTGGATTTTGTGTTACCTGTATACAGCCAGCATTGTCTTCGTACATTGGTATTGGTAGTGGTACTTGCAAATTCAAATCGTGAAGAACTTTATTAATCCATATAGCTTCACAAGCAGCTTGCGCTCCTGCTACATATTCCGCTTCACATGACGACAACGCAACTACTGACTGTTTACGACTTGACGATAAAACTGAATTTCCATAAATCATAAAAACAAAACCCGATGTCGACTTGCGGTCATAGGAATCATTCGCCCAATCTGCATCCACAAACCCTTCTAGCATAGGTTTTTCGGTTCGCGAAAATACTAATCCCAATTTTGACGTTCCTCGAAGATATCGCAAAATTCTTTTTAAATGGCACCAATGTGTATCTGTTGCACAATCTTGAAAACGACTTAATTAAGATAATGCGAAACAAATGTCTGGACGACATCCAATCATCAAATACATAAGAGTTCCAATCAATTCGCGATAAGGATTTTTAGTATTTTCACATTCCGATTCTCTTTCCAATTTGAGATTTTGCTCCATTGGTGTTGAAACTAAATTGCAACATTTCATACCAAAACGTTCCAAAAGATTTTCAATATACTGCTCTTGATCGATTTTTAATTCGTTTTCACCTATTTTAATTCGCAGTCCCATAAAGTTATTCATCTCACCAAGATCTTTTATTTGAAATTCGGCCGACAACTGATCCCGAACACCATCAAGTAACGTTACATTGCTTCCACACAAAAGCATATCATCGACATATAAAACCAAATAAATCACTTCATCCAATTTATTATATACGTAGAGACAATAATCAGCAGTCGACTGTTTAAAACCCAAACTGGTAATAACTAGGTGAAAACTTTGATTCCAGCATTTCGGTGATTGATGGAGACCATACAACGATTTTTTCAACTTCAGAGTTCCCCCATCGACTACATCAATACCTACTGGAGGTCGAAGATAAACAACATCATTCAATATACCATTTAAGAACGCAGTTTTCACATCCAGATGTCTGAAATGACATCTACTAACTACTAACCGCGCCTTGAATTCAGATGGTTTTCCATTTGCATCAGTTTTACGTTTAAAAACCCATTTCGTAACAATTAATTTTACATTACCGGGATTCTCAACAACTTCCCAGGTATCGTTTTGTTCTAGCGCCCTAATTTCCTCATAAACTGCCTTTTGCCAATCTTGTGCATCACTTTGATTTTTAATGTCGTCATAGTTCATAGGAACATCATTTATCATTAATTCAACTAACATTGCAATGCAAGAATCATACTCATAATCATCGTTCATCCAAAACGGTTTCCTTGTCACTCGCCGTGGCACATCGACAATATTTTCTTCAGCGTCATGAAACGATTCTGTGACACTACGATTACTATCTTTATCATCCGATTCCTGTATGTCCACCTCGACACCATCCTCGGGCAGTGAACGCTTTATCTCGTTTGCAGCAACTATCTTCGATTCATAAAACTTAACATCACGTGACACAACAATTGTACATTTATCAGCATTCCACAATCTCCAGCCACCAACAGCGTATCCGACAAACGTGTATTCACTGGAGCGATCATTCAATTTCTGTCTTTTTCCTTTCGGTACAACAGCAAACGCTTGGCACCCAAAAATTCTCAAGTTGAATATATCAGGTTTAGTATCATACCACGCTTCGTACGGGGTTTTTCCATCAAGTGCAGCAGTTGGACTCCGATTTGTTAAATAGTTTGCTGTGTTGACTGCTTCACCCCACAAATTTTTATTCAAATTAGCATCTATCAACATGGCACGAGTTTTCTCAGCAAGCGTTCTATTCATGTGTTCTGCAACTCCATTAAGTTCTGGAGTGTATGGAGGAACAAATTCAAGAATAATGCCATTAGTTTTGCAGAAAGACTTAAACACATTACTTATGTATTCACCGCCATTATCACATCTCAATCGACCAAGTTTTGTACCAAAATGAGCGGTTAACATTGCATTAAACTCTTTAAATCTTTCGAACGCTTCATCTTTCGTTTTCATCAGGTAGAGTGCCGTCATGTGCGTGAAGTCGTCAATAAAAGTGATAAAATATTTCTCCCCACCAATACTATCCGGCGTGATTGGTCCACAAACGTCAGAATGAACCAATGCCAGTGGACGATTTGCACGTGTACGCGTTTTAGTAAATGGTGGTTGACTCAATTTTGCTTTCGCACATTGTTCACAAAAAGGTATTTCTTCCGATACTATACCATCAAACCCAGCCGCTGACTGCAAAGATGGAGGGAGCACATTGATGCAAGATTGTTGTGGTAGGTTGTGACTTCTTTGCTACTATTGGTGTTGTATGTGTAGTACAACATTGGTATTTTAGCAGTAATCATCAAGCTCTTTTGTGTAATAATATACTCACTTTCTAGGCTTAACGTATGCATTTAGAAATTGCATTGATTCCAAGTATTCCCGTTGTGGAGTAACCAAAGCTCCAGAACCAGAAATGCTTTCTTCTCTTTTCCATAGTTATTCAGCAAATTTAACCAAATACTCTGGCAATCTTCCATTAGAAAAACAATAAAATGCAAAAAACGTACATTTATAAGTACCTACTACGTAAAACTTTATTAGTAAAACTAACCATTTGTACTGGAAGGGAACCATGTGACCTGCATAGTAATAATATATAGTTCGATTCTATAATATTTGATTCGATAATACATATATAGTTCGATTCTTGTTGTCTTTCCGAACATAGCACCACACCCCACCACCTCTGCTAAACGATCACATCTATGTAGAGAATAGCCAGGAATTGCAATCAACGATGAAGGAAACGATGGAGACAACCAACTTTCTGTGACAGATATAATTTGCAGTTTTAAATCTGTTATTACATTGACAAAATCATCAAAACATTGCACTAGTGATCTAATATTTAAGTGAGCAATTTTAAAATCATTATTTGGTTTGGTGTACGATAAGTTGGATATACTGCTATTGTTGATTATGGGTGTCGAATCATTATATTTGTGCATTCTTTGGTCCACGAAAATCATCAGAAGGACGACAGTCGAACCGACGAACCTTTATACCCTTAGACCAAAAATCTGCTTTGAGCGACACTTCACAAAGTGCGAAGTCAGCGCCCACTTTAAACGATACATACCTAGTGTGTGACATGTAAAATTGTCATTATCAGGACATTTTGATTTCAAATACGACAATTACGATGTTTCGGTTGCTTGGGATGAGACACGACTGATGTGCAACCAACACTTCTTGCTCACACCACAAAAATCAGCTTAAATTCATTATCGTTAGTATTATTAGTTAGTAAATCACCTTGATTGCCAACGTTGGACATCAACGGTAATACTTGATTATTTTGTTCAATAATATTAATTATCCTATGATCACCGGCTTGGTCTTGAGCAACTTTTATACATTTTTCTCCACTATTCTTCTGTACAGTGACTGCTTTAACCTCATCAAGTATGGGTTTTGTTGTCACTACATTATTCTTCGGTTAAGCCTTAGCGATAGCTTCTCTTCTCTTTTATTGAAGTTAGTTTCGAAGGTTTTCCTTGCTTGCGGTACAGGTTGCCTATCCAAGATTAAGGTAGGAAGCCCACTGGTAAATTCGCGTGTATTCATGTGCGATTTATTTGCTTCAATTGTGTCGATTTTGTCCAGCAGTAGTTTGTTGCATAAGGATTTTTCAACTAATAGCTCTTGCATCAATTTTATTTCCTCCTTTAGGCTATTTAAAAGCACGTTTTGTTTTAATTCGGCTTTGGTGGCACGTGCATTTACACTTTTTGAATTTACGAACTCATACCCCAGATAACACACATACATACAATGAACGTCCATTGATCGTCAATTTCTGGACAAACGATAAGTCCAATGGACGCCCACACTACGACGTTAGGTAATCCAATGGGCCTCCGATGGACGTCCAGATGTCACAGATTGGGACCGAAAAAGGACGTCCATCTTGGACATCCATTGAACGTCAATTACAGGACAAATAGAAAGTGCAATGGACGCCCATACTACGACGGTAGGTAATCCAATGGACCTCCGATAGACGTCTAAATGTCACAGATTTGGACAGAAAAAGGACGTCCATCTTGGACATCCATTGAACATCATATGTCTACTGAAATAGAAAGTCCAATGGGCGCTCATGCTATAGCTGTATATATCCATTTGGGTAGATAGTGTATGTAGTAAACAAAAAAAAAATTTTATTTTAAAAACTTTTATTTATTTTTAAAATAATACTAAAATAACACATAAAAAAAAACAAAAAAAAACAGTTGGATAATTGAAGACTATTTCTTGATTTTTCAGCCTATCGTTAAAACTACTCAGCAAGCCGTTTTGGATATTAAAAAAGCAACTCAAGAATTTTTTAATTATCATTATTTGTAACATTTATGTGAATCTGGCCATAATTTATAATTCCAAACAATTTTTCTAAATCCGGCGATGCTTCACCTTCGAAGGCGATGGGCTTCAATTCACATCTGCTATGCTCAAATTTACCAATTCTTCGGTCCGGCATGCCCCCGCTAAACCAAATATTAGTGCAACCTGCAATATTAAATAAATTAGTAAATTAGTGATTAAACAAAAAATAAATAAAAATCACTTACTTTAGACACCAAAAAATTCTGGCGAGGCGCTTCTTTTAAAAAATGTTGCCACGTGGTCACAGGTTAGAACACGCGATTTTTTCGGCACGCACCCTTCGTTTTTTCGTTTCATAAAAGCGGATAGCTTGTGGAAATTTCTTCGGTGAAACAATCGGTCAATTCATTTTTATTACACAAAACTGTCGTACTCTTTTTGATACAGCTTTCTCAATTCTGTCGGCAAAAGTTCTGGCAACGCCATCTTCGCTGATTTGGCAATTTCGAGGTTCCCGTTCATGACACGTCTTGCTAATTCAAAGGCACAAATACAAATGAAAGGTTTTAGTACTTTTTAGTAGTAGTTGGTAATATTACTAGTGCCAACTGCTATTTTCTGGTACTATTGAGCAATGTGATCGAGCATGTGCATTATTGAAAAATGCGTTAAGTTTTTGCTTTAAGTTTCATAATTCGCGAAGTTCCTACTTTACCTCCCGGAATTGCAAAAAAAAGTTATACAAAAAAATTATTTATATACATGATGTGTTGTTTGTAAATGCCTCCTGATGCTAATCATTTAATTGATTGACTCCAATTTATTATTATTGGGCTTTTTCTTCAAAATGGGTTCCAACCTTCCAACCGTTTATAGTTTTCTATAGGTTGATGTGAGACGAAACCGTCAGTTTAAGTTAACACTTTAACTTTGTTTATATTATACTAATAAGGAATTTGCAACAGCTGGAATTAGTACTGGAATTAGTACTCCCCCTTGGTGATACGTCGCGTGGTTTAAGATTACCTCTCCCCCCCTCTCAACACCACGTGTATTTTTTTTATCGAAAACTAATTTTAATTTTTTGCTAATTTTGGAATCAGCTCAAAAATTAATAACCTGACCGGGAGGTCAGTTGAGAGCAAAATATTTTTAAAAGTTGCTTTTTATACACAAATTTGCTCATTTGGGATATTACGTGGTCGCACAAAGAAATACACGTGATTGTCACAATATCCCTTCCCCCCCAACGTGATCAATCATGATGTTTTTCTACCCTCCCACCCCCGTTTCAACATCACGTGATTAAAGGACGACCCTTTATAAATCATCTTAATTATATCTTAAATCTTAATTAAAATTTTTTTTTATTTTAAATATTTAAATCAAAAATAATGATGCCAAATATTGACTATTATAATCGGTGCGATTCTGATTTCAACATGGTTGTGCAACCATGTTGTTATGACTAGATTATTATCCCAACTTATAACCAACTTCGTAACAATGCTACCGAAAATGGGTATTCTGTTTAAACTCATAATGGTTATAATTTAAGCATAACCAGACGTTAGAAATAGTTCAAATATGCCGTAAAAATAGTACAAATGTACAAATATGACAGATCGATTCATCAGCTGTGATTTAAAAACTTTTATTTTTTTAATACCTATATCAAATTCAATATTCAAATTTTTTTAAAATTTAAATTAAATAAATTTACAGTTTACACACTATGTAAATAAATGTTTACGCACTATATTAGTGTATACCATTGTATACCGCAAACTTTATTAGTAATTTATTTAAGAAATCTTAGTAATTTGTAAGTTTTCAATGGGGCTCAGATGTTAGTTCTTCTTGTAATTTGTAAATAGAATAATACAATGCTTAGCTTAAGTTTTTTAGAACTTCGGGGGTGTTGGCATCTCAAGCCCTTAACACAATCGGTACGTCTATGTATTCTAGCTATACACCGGATTCAGGATATGTAAAGATGTTAACTTTCTCAAACTTCACATGGGGTCATATCTGTAGCAATTGCACATTTCTATATATATAATTTTTTTTACAATTATAAATAAAATAATTAAAATATATTTTTATAATAGCTGTTATAAAACCTATAACAATGGTCAAAATGAGCCTAACATGCACTGAAATGCACTTGTTATTGTAACCATGAATTATAACAAGAATGGTTCATAAACTCCTCCTTCATGGTTACGTCTTGCAAATCAGAATAGCAAATCGACGCAAATAACCATATTGCTACAAAATAACCAAATTGTTATCACAAGGTTATGTCAAATCAGAATCGCACCGATTATGTGGTTATTAGTCCAATGGAATTTTCAACTTGACGTAGACTTTTAGACAACTAGACTTCAACTTTCAAGATGCGTTTCAGGGTATGAAAGTTACTTCGATCGATAGCTAAAGGTTCCGTTATGAACATTTTAAAATGTATCAGCTTAATTTTTCCTGCCTGATTTATAATTAATAATGAAGAATCAAAGATTTACGACTAATCGACTTTCACCCTCCATTTCATCAAAGTTACTCAATCCAAAAAATAAAATTACCTATTATAGCATACCGATATCCCGTTTCATTAATTTACCATCGGACGAGAATATTTTGAGTTATCATTAAATGAGTTTTTTCTAACTAATGGAGACAGCATATGGCTCGGAGGTGGTGGCAGCATTTAATATTATAAGGGTGACGTTTAGGAAGCTTGCCAAGTCAATGAATAGAAGATCTTTTTTACTGCGTTGCCGCGCAAGTGGTGTTCAACCTAACTTTATTAAAAAGAAATTGGATTGTGTTGCTCAACAACTCATTCCAGACAGAGATATTCTTGCACAAGCTGACAGTCTGATTAATAAGTTTAAGAAAAACATATTAGATATACACATTAAAACCACCATTAAGAATATATCTTTCTTAAACAAACAACTAGCCTGCGGTGTCAATTTTTTGAAGCAAACTATTCCGATTGCTATTGTTGACCAATTCGTTGATATTGAAAGATGGAAGTACCAGGGTTATTTTATAAATATACGGGGCAAGATGTGTAAAAGGTTTGATGCTCTACTACGTCATCAACGCCAAGCTGTAATCGTGGGTGATGACAATTGGGTCCTCAATCTTACAGAAACTCATCTTCCGGAAATCGTTACAAAGACTATTATCTTTGAGACCGAAGTTTTCAATCACACCATCTCTGCGTGATTTTCCTATTTATAACTTTTTATCTGAGTGCGAGGACACGGTTAGGAATGCCACATTGCCTAAGGAAAGGAAGGAAAAATTAAAAAGTAAAATTATTAATATTACCCATAATTTTATCAACAAACAGGACCGGAAAAACCCTATCAACAACCAGGTATGGTCCACAAGAAGTTTTTTAAGAGAAAATCCTGAGCTATTGGTGTTAAAAGCAGATAAGGGTAACTCAACGGTTGTCATGAATAAGAGTGAATATATCCAAAAGATGCACGATCTACTTGGAGATACTAACACCTACAAAAGATTAGACAAAAATCCCACTACATCTATTCAGACCAAATTTAATAAAATTATAAAAGAACTTTATATTAAAGGATATATTGACGACACAACTAGAAAGACACTAGCTAAACCAACTCACAGCCTCCCAGAGCATATGCTCTGGGCAAAGCTCATAAGAGGGGTACACCGTTGAGACCGGTTTTGAGCTGCATTGAATCCCCATCGGTTCCCCTTGCCAAATACATCAACAACATCTTAAGAAGCGCAATACAATATTTACCGTTTAACATCGGGAATACAGCAGAGGCCAAGGAAAGGATTGTACAGGGTGAGATTCCGAATGATTACACGTTAATATCGTTTGATGTTAACTTACTCTTTACGAACATCTCAAAGGAAGCAGTGATTAGATCTATAACCAATAGTTGGGATATCATCGCCCCCACATCTAATATCCCTTTAGTTGACTTCATAAAATTAATATCTGCTATTTTCGAAAATAGCTACTTTATCTTTTACAACAAAATCTATAGTCAACTGGTCGGTAGCTCTATGGGTAACCCCTCTTCCCCTGTCTTCGCAGCCTTTGTGATGAACGATCTTCTTTGTAACTTTTTTGGATCCATCGATTTTGAGATTCCTTTTTTGCTTTTGTTTGTGGATGATGTCCTATCTGCTGTTCCTAAAAATAGAGTGGAGGAATGTATAGAGATACTTAATGGATATGATAGTTTACTTACCTTCTCTTATGAATTGGAGTCTAACCACTCGATCCCGTTTTTGGACCTCAGGATGATTAGAGGGGAAGATGGATCGCTTTCCACTGACATATATAAAAAACCATCCTCCACCAGCAGGTTACTTAACTTCAACAGTTCCCACCCCTTGTGTTATAAAATGAGTGTTATAAGCACTCTAAAACATAGAATTGAGACTTGCGTTCCTAGGAAGTTAATTAGCACCAGACTTCATGACTTAAAATTGCAGCTTTTAGAAAACGACTACCCACCCCGACTAATAGACTGTGCACTTTTCCAGAAGAGCACGCCTCGGATGAATGTGCCGAATTCGCAAGAGGTTCAAATGGAGAAAACGAAATTTTGTAAAATCACATATCACCCATGGTTGAAGAATAAACTTGAACATGTCTTCAAGGAGGCTGTCAGCGATGGTTCCTTGAAATTGGCATTCTACAATAGTTTCAATTTGGGAAAAATTTTGTACTCTAGACCAAAGGACAGGATACCTATACTGGATAGAGCAAATGTGGTCTACAGGATTAATTGTGAGTGTGGCCAAAAGTACATTGGACAAACTAAACAGATACTAAGAAATAGAATAAAGCAACATACGTATGACATCAAGTATAATTCTAAAAAAACAGGTTTCTCCGAACACATCATAGATTCCTCCCATAATTTTAAAGTGGAAGAAGTCGAAATCCTGGCCACCGAAAAGAATTTCTATAAACGTACTTTCCTGGAAGCCGCCTTCATATCCACTCTGGGACCCAATGTAAACAAACAGAATGATTTCTGCCAAATTAAGGACTATTACCGAAACGTTCTCAAGTGCTACATCGATAAAGCGAAACATCCGGGTTGACACCTGCACCAGTTGTCTTGGCATCACACCTATTAATTTGTTTTTTTTCTCTATCTTTTCACGACCACCTCAATGTCTGTTTTTTGTTTTTTATTATTTTTGTTGACATTCTTAGTTCCTAAGCTCCACTAGTAGATGGCGCCAACACACAACACGGACTATGTTATTTTGGCGGTATTACACTTTGTTTTTGAATTGTTTTATACCATTGGCTGTCATTATCAAACGGACCTTGTCAAAAATTTATTGGTTTTTTACCATTTGTGTTTTATTATTGGAAAATTATTTTAACTGTAATGTTCTTATTTAACAAGTGTATTTATTTATTTATTCATTTTAAACTGTACATAGTATTTTATTCAGACAAAGTTAACGTCTGTTACCGTGTTTCGAGCCATCAAACATCAAATTATTGCGTGTCCATTACGTACAAACAGACTTTCCATCACGTTATTGAGGTGAGAATTAGTATTATTTTGCTGTTTACCGACGTTCACATGCTTGTCTTTCTTCACAGTCCTGAGAATGAAGGCATAAATAAACCTTCGAAACGTCGACGATATAACATTGTTGTTTTATTTGGTGTCCGCATACTCGATATCCCGTTTCATTAATTTACCATCGGACGAGAATATTTTGAGTTATTATAGCACAGAAAATTTACTATCAAATTCAATCGGAAAACTTTGTGAGAAATGCACCATTAATTTATTATAATTTTTTAAAGTTGTTTGTAAACACATTTGTTGCCAAAGCGTCAGCTGATCGGATTGTGGCACCGATCGCTGTGTTCGGTCGCTGTCAGTTATAAACGGTGCAACAAAATTGAAAAATGTATATAAACAAAATTGAAGGCAATGAAATTTGCAACAAAAAATATCAAATAAGTATTGCTGTAAAAGCAATTTTTATATGATAAAAATGTCTTCAAAACTTGTAATTTACATTGTTAACATAGAAGTGTCCGAAGATTTTTATTATTAACTGTATGTTACATCAAACAAAAGATATAATCGCATACAAATCTGGTTCTAGTCATAGCTATGACTCAGGGTATAACCTCTGTTGACTACACATAAATATGCGCGGAAAAAACCGTCTCTTTTAAAAATACATATAAGAAGATTTATTGCACAGGACTTTTTCAGTAATAACTGTGATCGTTACTACCTCAGACTAAATATACCTAGACAGAACATAATACAAACATAACTTGAAGCAAATTTTTCTATTTGTTTACATATACCGGTGTTTACCGAGTCCCGAGTTGTAATTGGTCAAGAAAACGCGCCACTTGTTTTGGTTAAATACGAAATATTTTTTAGACATCCTAAATAAATTAATATAGTTATTGAGTCGTGTGTGGAATTTATAATTTAAAAAATGGGCAAGCAATGTATTGTGTGTGGTCAAGTGTATCAAAAATCTTTAAAACATAAGTAATTAAAACTTAACCTATACACATTTATAGGCGTAACCACTGGACGTTGTTTAATAACAAGTAATGTTTATCAACAGTGCTGCTTAAATTTTGCTTCAAAACAAACCTGTGTTTTAGCATAGCTATGCTCTGTCTAGTAAATAGTTAGTCTGAGGTTACTACCATACAATACAAAGCAAAAAGCGTCTTAGGGTCGTATTCACTAAATTATCCCTTAGTTAAGGATCTCTTAGTTAAGGACAGGGTACTTGAAGGGATCCATTAAAAAACTCATTCTTTAATTCATCCTTCAGGTAAATTTTTGTACCTAGCGGTTGTCGTTAACTAAAGGTTGGTTTATGCAAAACGTCGACGCACGCACCGCACGCGTCCAAATAAAGTTGAAGCATAGAATTTCAGTAGGAGCATTTATGCAGTTAGTTTACACTCTTGATAATAATAATACACAATAAATTTTATTGTGTAATACACAATAAATTTTATTGTGTATTTGAATTCAAATTCAAATAATTGTTTAAGGTACCAACCTACTAATATGAATGGAATTCAACCACAAGTTGTTACAAAATATCACATACTTAAGTAAGAGGTAAAACATACAACAATTCTCAATTAATTATGACATCCGAAAACGAGTGTAAACGTAGTCGTGGTTCTAGAACTGTGCCACATCAATATGAGTTGTACGTGAATTTATTGGAGAGCGATGTATACTTTAGAGAAAATGCGTTCAAACCCCGGGTGAAGGTGGCGACGTGTTGAAAATGAAATAGGAGAAATTGGTGCAAGATTTAAATAGTTTGGGTGGTCCGAGTAAAGACCTGAAGACTTGGAAAAGGGTTAGTATTGTTTTAAATAATTATAAATGAAATTTATAGTATTATTATATTCTATTGCAGACTTTTAGCAATTGGAAGAGTGGTGTTCTGGCGAAAGCTCGATCAATAAAATTGAGTTATCAGGAAACCGGAAACACTATGCCTCCTGAAGTTCCCTTAAGTAGTTTGGAAGAAAAATTACTTCTTTATACCGGTAATATAGTTGTCGATGGTATAGATGTGCCAGAATTAAAAATTACAGGTAAAAAAACAATCTTTTAAATTTTTTGTTGACATGTTCTTACTCTCATTAACTGTCAAAAAACGACAAAAATCTAGAATGTTTTTTTTATTTTGAAATTATAATTTCTTTCATTTTAGATAATCCCAAATTCTCTGATAATTCCACAAACCTACTTCAAAATCCTGTTGTTTCAGTTGTGAATACATTAGTGATTAGCGACGATGAGGAATTGTATGCTGTCGATGAGGAAGTAAAGTTACCTAAAATTCCCAAAATAACAAATTCAAGTAAGGAGAAAGAAAAAGTTTTTAAATTTTAGTTTTATTTTCTGATTTATTTTAGGTTTTCCATTTTTAAAAGAAAATGAAAGTGATGCATCTCCTTTGCCTATTCCTCGTAAGTATAATACGTTACGATCACAGCTTAAAGTATTGACTAGTAACGATATACTGAAAAGTATCGACAATAAGTTGGAATCTTTGGTCGAATTCGGGAAAGAAAGATTAGATTGCGAAAAAGAAAGATTAAAATGTGAAAGGGAAAGATTAGAATTCGACAAGTTGAAGTTTTATTTAAAACATCCTCAATTTGTTGAGAAGAAAACAAACCACAATTTGTAATTTAAAATAAAAATGTATTAAACAAAATTATTTTGAAAAATATTATTACGAGCACTTCTTCCCAATGCTAATAATTTATTATTGTTTATTTCTTTATTATTCAATTCTTCTTGAAGTTCTTCAAAACCATCATCTAAAATTTTACAATTTAGTAATAATTTATTGTTTTACAACAATTATCAAATTTTTACCAATTTATTGCTTTCACATTATGCAATCGCATGATGTTCTGCAGTATTCCGCAGGCATAAATAATCTTGCTTACAAATGTGGGGTGGTAGTTCAATGCTCTGTCCTTATTAAGACACCTCCAAACACATTTTAGAACACCAATTCATCTTTCCACACTATTGCGTGCTTTACAATGAGCCTTCTAGTACCTTCCTTCTGGACTATTTGGAACGGCTCCTGTAATCGGCGTCATTAGGTACGGTTGTAGGGGGTATCCCGAATCTTCTAATCACCACGACGTTGTATCGCCATTATTAAAACCGATTTTTAGTTGGTTTTGGATATCACTCCCCTGCCAAATAGCACTGTCGTGCACACTTCCTGGAAAGCGTGGATTCATATTCAGAATATTTAAATCCAAGTCGCATATCTAAAAAATCATTTTTAAGATCTACAAATAAAAGTGCAATATAAGAACTTACAATCTGAACATTTAAACTAAAAACATTCTTCCCGTTTAAAAAAGTTAAACGTGGGAATGCCAAATCGCCAAATTTTAAAAAATTTCCACTTAAACCTACATGTGTGCAGTCGATGCATCCCCTTATACCTGGTATTCCACAATACGCATAAAATGAATTTTTTATTGCAGTAATCTTTTGCAAATCCTGCGGAAATTTAATCATGTGGTGCATTCTTTGCACTAAAACATTGACAACTTTGTGAATCGTTCTACTGACAGATGGTTGCGACATTGAGTTTCTGTAATCTTTTAAGGTTTTAAGGTTTCACACTATACAAATAACCGTCCAATTTTCTTAACGACAACTACTGACCATCTCTCAGTTAAGAGATCAACTTGGTGTATTTTGAAAAATAATTACGGATCCCTTCGAGTTACAGACTGAGCAAATTCTTATACCTGAAGAGATCCCTCACCACTCTGCCAGGTAAAGATCGATCTTGAAGAGCGGTATTTAACTAAAGAATCTTTTATTATTACAGAATAGGTTTTGTCATTAGTTAAGAGATCCTCTCCGTTAAGATCCCTTAAAAGTTAGAGAATACAACCCTTAGAAAGTTATGCACTTACACTATCTTTTACACTATATTTTACATTTATTTTTATACTTTTGTGAAGACTTTTTGTCACATAAAAATGGTTTTTACAGCAATAAGTATTAGACATTTTTCTTGGAAATTTCATTGGCTTTATTTTTGTTTCTATACATTTTTCTATTTTGTTGCACCGCTTCCGAGTTACAGTGAGTTAAAAATGATTCTGTAAAATACAAAATATATTGTCATCTGTATTTCAAAAACGATGCAACGAAATGGAAAAATGTATTTTTTGTTGCAAATTTCATGCCCTACATTTGTGTTCATATACATTTTTCTATTTTGTCGCATCGTTTCTGAGATACAGATGACTTAAATTAGTCAGAGACTTAAATTTGAAAAGGCTTATTCTTGAAATTTTGCTTTTATGATCGTCTAATGAGAGATGACTGTCCCACATCATGCCCAGATTCTTCACTTTCGAGCAGAAGTTTACAACTCCACCATTGAGCTTCACTGACATTCTTTTATTGTCCATCGCTACTTTGAGTCTGCTAGGACTACCAAACCAAATGCATTGAGTTTTGGTGGGGTTCAGAACTAACCCGTTCTGCATAGACCATTTATATTGTGGTGTTTCGTGGCTTTCACCGTTTTATTAGTGCGGTATTTAAGTTGACTTGTTTTATGTCTGCAAATGGGTTGATTTATTAAGAGGAAAATTTAAATATGACTAATTTTGTTACTTTCAACACAATTTTACACATTTTGTTATCTCCACAAAATTTAAACAACCAGTGATATAAAAAGTGCTTCGAATACGAATCCTAAAACAAAAGAAGATGTGGATTAAAAATTGTGAAAAATCCGGTATGTTTTTAAATAAAACTTACATGAGTTTTAATTTGGTTAAGTTGAGACAGTTTTTGGTGAATTCCAAGCCGTCGTCCTAGTACGAGAGGACGCTGAGAAATACCAGTGCGATAAAAAGTGGTCAAGATTGGTTATTTTCCACTCTGATTGGGGGGTGAATATCGCTGGATTTACCTGAATTTTGTGTGAATTGGATATTAGTTCTAATCTGCGCCCTTCGATAGCGTTTTCTTGTGGAAAACAAATTTTGTCAGTGATTTTACGATGAGGAATTCGTCCGCCATTGTTGTAAAAGGCGATGAAGAAAAATTTAACATTTTTACTTACTTATCGCATTAACATTCCGATTCTACATCTTTTAAATGTTAAACGAACGAACTCAACGTGTAAGGATTCACGAAGACATCATTGAACAAGTTTTGGAAGAAACCACAGTAAAGACATTCCATAAAATAACACCTGTAGCGCACACATGTTGCAACAGAAGCAAACTAGGAAATGACGGACAGTTAAGTGGGACTTGCGGAATAAGACAAAGGTACTCAAAATTTTATTTTTTCAGTGATATTAAAACTTTTAATATCTTAATATCTCTTAATATCTACTTTTAACATTTAAAAACTTAACAATTATAAAATTCATCTTAAGCGTTCTATTCACGATACCCAATTTGGTTGGGTGTTTTTGCTGCATTTTCTAATCTTTTTCAGATAGGATGGTACTTCGAATCGTGTGGAGGCTTCACCTGATAATTTTATGGCATTTTTATTGCATTCCTTGTCGGGTGAGATTTCCATCCGACTTGAATAGATTGGGTAGTTTTTGTCTTACTATAAAAAATAATAAGTGAAAGACGTTCGAACTAATTCATTTATAAAATTAATTGAATTAGTTTAATTTTATTTCATTTTAATAATAATTCTTTTAAAGTATTTAGTGAATTTTTAAATAATTACGAAAGTCATTACAGTTTAAATATTTCTGTAATTACTAATTTTTTTTGTATGTTTAGCGTTTTTTTGCCAACATTTTTCTATCTTTGATTACAAACAACGTTAATTTTATTGACGAAAATATGAATAAATTTTAACGAAAATCCCAAACTAAACATTAAACAATAACAAAAATTATTAATAAATATTATTTTACAATTTTTAAATCGGGAATGATTATTCTCATCTAGCTACCCAATTTAATAACTTAAACATATTAGGGAATTTAATAACTTACAAATAATACGTAAATCGTAAGGTAATTTTTGGGGGTAACTAAAAACAATTTAGCTCAGATCACGTGTGTAAATAGCATGGCCGGGTGGTTTATCGCTTCAGGCTTCAGTATTCTTTTAACTATTGAACTGGTACGATGGCTTTAATCAGCGAACGAGAGGTTACCATTAATATTTTGGAACAATATAAGGATTTTTCGTGTTTATGAAAAATTAAAAATTATAGAAAAAGATGCAACAATTGCTACCATGAAAAGAAAACTGGAAAATATGAGAGCGACATATAAACGAGAATGGAAAAAGGTAAGTTAATAAACAATTATTTATAATAAATATAGATATTTTATGATTTTTTATTATCAATGCATGCAGTTATTTATTCTTAAAACTTAAATTTTGTCAACATTCAACAAAAATCCAATAACAATATAAAATTAATAATACATTAGACATTACACATAAACATAAAAATTAATATTACTCTATAACTAAAAAACCAATTTTATCAATTTAGGTGCAAGACAGTAAAAGTACTGGAACAGGGGCAGATGAGATTTATATACCCACATTGTGGTACTACGAATATTTGACGTTTTTAAATCAAAAGGATGCTTTAAGTAGGACTGGAATCGACACTATTATTGTCAACTGCGAAGAAGACGAAGTAAGAAGGTAGCTTCTATCTTACAACGAAAGAATCTAGTAACTTAAGTGTTGAGTTATTAATATAAACCAAATAAAAATTCTTTAAAAAAAGCCCAAAAGGTGCCTAAAATGGTTTTGAAACCATCGATATTTATATAATTGAATAAAAAAAAGAAATATTCTTAAATATCCTTAAAAAAGAAATAGGTACAGAATCAAATAACGTTTAACAGAACTTAACAAAACGTTAAAATAGAATTTTAACTGTAAGGTTGAGAATACTGTACGTAGAAAAAGCAATTATTAAAAAACTCTAGTTACTAGATTGTTTCATCGTAATGGTAGGCTACTATTTACATAACATGATTACCTAATACATTTATCATTTTATCTTGGAAAGGTACTCTATCCTCGTGATTGAAATATTCGGTAAACATGTTTCGAACATTTTTACCTTCTTCCGTTTGTTGCCTTTGGTTAATTTGGTTAAGACTTAATAAACCATTTTCTTCAAGCCGCCAGTTGCCTTCCCGGAATGTAGCATTTCGAATGTTCTCTTGGTCTATACAATTTGTTGTGATGTAATTTTTAGATTTTTTTCTCAAAAAATTGTGTAGAACACAACAAGCTAAAACAATAACATCTACTTTTTCGATATTCACTAATAAGGGTTTTTGGAAAATTTTAAAACGTGATGATAAAATTCCAAAGGCATTCTCGACAACCCTTCTTGCCCGTGACAGTCTATAATTAAAAATTCTCATTTCATTGGTTAAACTTTTCTGTGAGAATGGTTTCAACAGGTGTTTGTTGATAGCAAATGCACTGTCACCTAAAAAAACATGTGGAGCTAATATATTTGTGCCAGGCAGCAAAGTGGAAGGTGGTAAATTTAAATTATTTGACATTAGTTTTTCGTAAAATTTAGTGTGTCTTAGCACTCCACCGTCAGAAACACTTCCATTTGTGCCGGAATGGACGTACATGAATTCATAATTCGCGTTAACCACTGCAAATAAAACTACACTGAAAGTTCCTTTATAGTTATAAAACACAGAACCGCTTCCTGGTGGTTTATTAATTAATACGTGCTTTCCATCCATAGCACCCACACAGTTGTTAAATTGCCACATTGTTTCGAATTCTTTTGCAGTTTTGGACCATTCACTTTCTGTTGCAGGTATCTGAAACACATCAAACTGAAGTAAATTTATCAGAACAACGTCCTGTTAAACGCCGTGCAACAGCAGGAGACATTAGAAAAAAACAAGAAAAATTTAAAGAATGTGCGCAAAATTTATTATCCCACACTGAAGAAAGCTCAGCCGAATCCTATGGACGGGCAATAGGGCTGCAGCTAAAAGAGATGACCAACATTCAACGCTGCATAGCAGAGAAAATGATATCTGAAGTGATATTTTATGGGAAACTAGAAAAATTATCACTTCAGTCATCAATTTCCCTAAACAACTCTGCTTGCAGTTCCTCGTCTTCAACATCATCGTATTACCAAAATTACTCTCCTGGCAATAATGCACATTCACCAACATATTCCTCTCCTCCTCCAATTTCCAACAGCACTTCCATACTTCCAATACATCCTTCACTCCAACATTACCCACCTAACCCAGCAGATCCTTCGTTTAGTCTATTCAGGCCCACTTTTTAAGTTAAATTAATATTTTTGTTTGAAAAGACTTTAATTTTTTTGTAACATTTTAATTTTAAAAATATTTGATTTTGAATAAGTGAATTAGTAATTGTTTTATATTTTTGTTATTTTTAATTTTCTAGTGTTTTGGTTAATTTTGGTTGAGATTTTGATGTTAAGTTTTGATTTTGTAAATAAATTGTTTGATTTTGAATAAGTGAGTAATTATTTTATATTTTGCAAAACCCCAATTTTGAACAATTTGGATATTGATGAAGATGGGATTTGAAGCATTTATATTAATATATTCTTAAATAAGTTATATTTACCTGTATATGGTGTTTCAGAACGTTATAAATAGCTTCACATGTTTCAGGAATTATACGGGATAATAGTTGTGCTGAAATTGCAGTACTGAATTTCAGATCCCCGTAATCTCTTCCTGTTGCTAAATATCTTAAAGTAGCAACCAGCCGTTCTTCAGCAGAAATTGCCTCTCGCATTACTGTGTCTTGTTTTGTAATGAATGGACGTACTAAATTTAATAATTCACTAAAACTTTCATAATCCATTCTTAAAAAGTTGCGCAAATCATCACTATCCAATTCTTTCATTAACAACAAATGACTATATTTTTTACGCTTTCTAAACCATTTCTTTGACCACACTTTTTTTTTTATTCTCATCAATTAAAATCGATGCTGCCAATGCGATCCCAACTTTTTGGGATTTTGAACAGACAGGAGGCATTTCAATGTTGTTCAGTTGAAAATTTTAAATAGAATGATTCTTAAAACAATATACAAAAAGAGTAATAAAAGTTAGGTAGAATTGAAACTCTAGGCTACACACGAACTGACTTGGTCGGGTGATAGATAAGAGTGATTTACGATGTCAGCAAGATTGCGCCTTTTAATTTTGCATTCATATGCTTCAGATATCAATAAAATTATTTAATTTTTGTAATTAAACATAATGCTTTCAGTTTTCTCGTAATATTAAATAGTTAGAATTTCGTTAGCCTTATCGTTAATTAATAATTAACAAAAAAATTAAAAACTTATAAAAATTTAAGTAATTAGGGAAATAAGTAAACTGGAATGACTTTAGTAATTATTATAAAAATGAAGTAAGAAGCTTCGGTCAATTATTAAATTGCAATTACATTAAATTAAACTGAAAATGATTTTATTTGCTTGTTGAACTCTTTCCTCTTGCTGTTTAAAGCAAGATAGCAAGACCCGACCGCAAGAATGCTCCTACACTACCTGACTAGATTGGGTACGTACACACTACCTGATTTACTATACTACCCGATGAAGGCCACCTGACGCTTCAGGGACATCCAACCGAATCAGGCCGTGAGTAGACCCCTTTACACATAATAACACAGCGACAAATGTTTTTGAGATATAGTGCAAATTTGTTGCAAGTAAATAAAATCACAAAGGCATCAGTCGAACGCACATTAACACGAGTAAGTCGCAAAGCGAAAATTGTCGCTAAACTGAATTTTCCTTTTAATATAACCAAAAGTTTATCGAGTTCAAAAAAAAAAGAGTTTTATTGTATGCTTTTAAAAAAACAAGCGGGGAAACTCACGGGAATTCACACTTGAATGTCTCATGTTCTCAGCTGATAAGCCAACCGGGTAAAACTTTAAGGATTTTGCAGGGTAGGTATTTTAACAATACAAAATCTCACAACAATATACTAACTCCAGATTGTCGTTAAGGGTTCCAATGACTTCGTTCATGTTTCTAGAATGATCGGCTACATTATATCTGTGTATCGTCAGTATACATGTGGAAACTACAGTACCTATTGAGTAAGGACAAATGGAAGATCAACTATGTATATTGAATACAACAACGGACCCAGCAAGCGGACTGAAAGTTTGTTTCGTTTGTCCGATATAGCACAGTTCACATTGGCATTCTATCCTGTAGACATCATTAGCTCGGCCCTAGATGAGAACTTTATCCTTGATCTTAGAATATAATATAGCAACCTGTTCAAACTGTTCTTGTTGTGAAAAACCAGTTTTAAATCCTCTCCATCTGCAGCCTCTATATACTTTAAAGGTTTGTTTAATCTTGTACTCAAGCCAAGAATGGTAGGTGATCTTTACTATATTTTTTACTGATTTCCAGGTCTTCCGGATTCGAGAGTAGTCTCAAGGAAGTAGTTGGACTCTTCCTAAAGAGGGTCCAGGCGAGCAGTTTGAGGTCGTGCAGTCTTGTACCTATGGAGTGTTGAGGTACACAGGTCTGGATTCTAAATTTTAACGTGTTGATACCGCTCTTTTTGTGACTTTTAGAATGGGACGAATTATAATGTAACAGCTTGTCTGTGGAGGACGGATTCCTATAGATGTCAGTTGTAAGTGTGCCATCCCCTTTACTTTCTACCCAAAGATCTAAGGAGGGTATGAAACCGTCTGATTCCAGCTCATAGGTGAAGGTGAGCATTTCATTATTGCTATTGAGGATGTAGTATATCAACATACTTTTTCACATCTGTAGACGGAACTGCTGTAAGGATATCCACATACAGTAGGAGGAACGGTAGCTCGAAAGTTACGGTGTCAACAAAATTGTAAAGCAGGTTTTTCATTACCCATCGCCGTACCCACCGTTTGTGAGTAAAATTTACTTTGAAAGCTGAAAAAACTATTCTCAAATATTTCAGAAATCAGTTGGATAAATGTGTTCACCTAGATAGAGGCAAATGGCGCAATTATGTCCCAATTGCTCTCAATAGATGCGATGGCTGCTTCCTTAAAAATGTTTGTAAACAGGGAGTTTACATCGAACGACACCAAGATGTATCCCTGACCCTGAGGTATAGTATTTTGAGTGATTCTATCTTTAGCTTCTTTAGTATTTTTGACATTGAAGAGTAACGATGGAATGGCATTTCTCAACATGCCATTCTAATCACGGGAAGCAGTGGGGTGCCTATCTTGTGGGCTTTGGGAGTTGTATTTAGTTATCGATTTTCTCGTTACATCATCGATGTAACCATTATCGTACACCTCCATAACTTTCCTATTAAATCTGCCCTGTATAGTGAAGGTAGGATTTTTATCAAGTTTTTTATAAGTCTGACTATTATTTAACATATCGTTAATTTTTCTCTCATATTCATGTTTATACATGACCACTGTGGAATTCCCTTTATCTGCTTTTAGGACCAAAATGTTAGGATTTTTCTTCAAAAAATTCTTTGCGGTACAGACCTGTTTCCTAATAGGGTCTTCTTCATCTTGTCTGTTAATAAAATTATGCGCGAGATTAATTAATTTACTTCTCATTTGATCTTTTTAAATTTTAGTTGAATGTGGTAAAATCTAATGTACATACCTGTTTTCTATTTCTGCAAAGAAGGTGTATATGGTAAAATTTTTGTTTTGTAGCTGACTTGTTTATTATTTTCTGTGAAATGGATTGGTTTTTCAAAAATTTTTACTATAGACAAGTTGTAATCCGTTGAGTTTCCTATTTTAAATCCAGTCAATGGAGATTATAAAAGGTCTTTTGCTTACAAAAGGTGGCGCAAAACTGAATTTTATAATATAAAATTATATTATAATGTTATTTAGTACCGGGCTGAGATGAAAAATCCTAGTTCTCGACTTCGGGGGTGGTCGACGCGGTCCGCCATCTTGGATTAAAGGTACAAAAACTTGTTTTTTTCCAAATAATTCCTTAATGGCCGATTCTTCAACAAAAATGTCTTATACAAATTTGAAGAAGACTAAATTCCCACATTCTTCAATGTTTTTTCTTCAATTTTTCAAAAGAAAAATACGAGAGCACAGAAAGACTTCGCCGAACAAATAAGCAGATTTCTGCAGAAGTTTTTTTCGATGAGACAATGACTGTTAAAGTTTCTCACAAACGATTTTTAGCTAATGAAAAAAATAAAGACCATCTGATTTCTATGCTGACAAAAAAATTCAAACAGGCTGCTTTTACATTGTTCAGCAAACTGAAGAAGATGCTGATGTCTTGATTGTCAGCACAGCGATTTCCTTCTGGTCATCATTCGACGCTGTTTTTATCATTGGCGAAGACATCGATCTTTTAGTTCTGCTGATAGTGTTAGGATCATCGAAAACAAACATTTCCATTCGCAAACTGGGGAGAGGCAAAACTGCCGAAAGAGTTTATTCCGCGTATAGTTTGAAAGTGAAAGAAGCAGCCGAAAACATCCTGTTTCTACATGCGGTTAGCGGCTACGGCTAGCGAATGTATACGACATCATCCCTCTTCAACCAAGGAAAAACAAATTTTTTTTGCTTGTCCAAAAAAGTAAAGGGCTCTATGTCGTCATTGGCATCTTCAAAGATGAAGAGGAAACTGAAGTCCTGAAGTCCGCTACTAACTTTTCGCAAAATCGACAATAAAAAACAAATTTAATCTAGCTTCTTTACTGCCAACGGAGGACGCTGCACGATACCATGCGATTGGAACCTACCACAAAGTCCAAAAATGGTGTGGAATTCAAAAAAATCCATATGGAGCTGGAAACTTGGTACCAACGGGCTCACTCTGTATACACACTGTATACACCCAACCGATGCTTCGGTATATTGTAATTCTTATGCCGGGTGTAGTGACTATGTGTAGCACAACTCTTTTCAAATTTCTCCTTGTTCTTGAAATTGAACAAGAGACATTCAAGAATATATAACGCCGTCACTGTCAACACATTGGACGCCCTAAAAATCCCCCTACAGCTCTCTATATTTTTCATATTTCGCATCACTCTTAGAGCTCGCTTCTGGCTGAGAAACACACGTCCAACCACCGAAGAAGTTTCCCAAAAAATAATACCATAGCGCAGATGAGACTCAAAATTTGAAAAATACACCACTCCAAGCGTGTACAAATTCACATGTTCTCGCAGTACACGCAGCATGTATATGGCTCCACTCAACTTTCCCAACAGATGTTCCACGTGCGGCAACCAACTCAAAGTGGATTCCAAATAAAAACCAAGGCATTTCGCCTCCGAAGTCACTGCTATTTCTCCACCACCAAGGTTCATCACATCTGGACTTCTCACACTGGAGCGACTCGTAGTGAAAACCACTGCCTGGGTTTTTCCCGCATTCATAAGTAGTCCATTTGCAGAAAGCCATCGCTGTATCAATCTAAAACAATAGTCTCCCACGGCACTCAGTTCCGCCATATCGCCACCTTCCAGCATCACCGTGGTGTTGTCGGCATAACTAACCAGGCTGTGGCGAGTATTCTGCAATAGTTATACTCTCAGACTTACTATTTACTAGACAGAGCATAGATATGCTAACACACTGGTTTGTTTTGAAGCAAATTTTAAGCAGCACTGTTGGTAAACATTACTTGTTATTAAACAACGTCCAGTGGTTACGCCTATGAATGTTTTGTTGACCAATTACAACTCGGGACTCGGTAAACACCAGATATGTAAACAAATAGAAAAATTTGCTTCAAGTTACGTTTGTATATGTTCTGTCTAGGTATATTTAGTCTGAGGTTATACTTAATAAATAATATAATATATAAAAATTATGAATAGGAGCGGACCGAGTACACTGCTCTGCGGAACACCTAAAAAAACACTCTTCAGTTCGGCCAAAAAACGCACTCCATCTTCCTCGATAATCACACACTGCTTCCGCTTAGTCAGGTAAGATTCATACCACGTATATGCAACTCCTCTGACACCATAGTTGTACACATGTACATAGTTGTACATAAAAAAGAAAAGTGTCCTCTATCACCACCTAAGTTATGTAAAGTGTATCCGGAGACACCCTGTACATGAGTCATACTACAAGAGCAACCAAATACGATTAAAGGTCGTAACTCACCTATCAGCACAGCATAGGAACACCTACTGATCATCGCAAGCACATTTTATTTCTTATGTGTATTTAAATGTAAGCGCGCCCACCTAACAGCACAAGCACATCACCTGCAAGGCACGTCAACGCTTCAACCACTAGACATTTCTCCAAGAGAATATTTTGCGGACGCCGTGCTTGTTATGTGCTGATACCTTGCCGACGCTGTACGCTCACTTACCATCACATTTCGCTTAGTACAGATTTTACAAATACTCGTAGGTATATTTCACTATTGCATTTAGTCTTATAGCAATTTTAAAGAGTGAAGGAGATCATGAATTCTGAAAAACTTATTGAAGAAGTTCGGAACTATTCTTGTGTATATGACATAAGTGATAGTAAGATGTATCCAGTATCTCCTTTTTTTGGCGTTTATGATTCTCTTCTTCATCTAATGCTACAGCCATGGAAGCTAATTCTAAATTCGAAAACCGAAACATCTCTTAAGTAACTAAGAACACACTAATCTTCTAGAAACAAAACGCAACTGCTAGAATATGTAAACCGTACCTACAGTACGATCCTGCGGCGGTGCTGTTCCTATACCGAGGCGTTAAGTGAACCTATTCGCTGTGTGCGTGGGTTAAGAGGCGATACGCAAACCTATGGAAGCGCTCGGAGTGGCCGGTAACAGAACTTTTTGCGGACTTTTTCGATTTGCCTTACGCAATTTAAAGCGGCGTTCAGATAAAGATTCTTGCTTAGGTAGAAGCTTGCTCTGTATAAAATTTATGGTTTTTTAAAATTAGTTTGTAGAATGTTGGTAATCAGCTGATTTTGTTTACTAGTATATAATAAATGACTGACACACAGTTTTATAAATCTAGAATAGAATCTTTATCTGAACGCGGCTTAAGGCTGTTCAGTAGGTTGAGATTTTGTAAAAAAAAATTGAAATACAGTGTATTTATAATAATATTCTTGTAGAACTACATATTTTAGGCAATATTTGTTTATAAAAATAAATTCTAAAAAAATTAGTTTAGCCGCAATTTCTACTTAAAATATGAATTTAATTATGAAGCTTTTGGCCGATCCTGAAAAGATATCACAATGAACTTTTACTAAACTCAAGAATATTTAATTTACTTTAACATGAAATAATTTTTATTTTGATTTTTACTTAGAAAAGCAAAAAAATTTTAGAACGAAAAATGTATAATTTGCTTATTAACGTACCATTTTGAATAAGTATTTAACAATTCATATTATTTAAATCTGGGACTTTATATTATATTGAAATCTATATTAGAGCATAGATTGCACTTTCAACTTTAATGATTTCATTGGCTTTAATTTTGTTTATATGAATTTTTTTATTTTGTAGCGTCGTTTTTGACTGACAGCAACTTAAACAAGACTCTGTAAAATTCAAAAAATATTTTCATCTATATCTCGGAAACGGTGCAAAATAATGAAAATATTAATAAGAATTTTTTCTTTTCAGTTTTGTTCTCTACATTTTTGTTCCTATACATTTTTCTATTTTATCGCATCCTTTCCGAGATATAGATGACAATAGTTTTTGTGTTTTACAGAGTCTTCTTTAACTCGCTGTCAGTCAAAAAAATTTTTTTGTTGGTAAATTATTTATTAGATTATTCCGAAATTTATTTTTAATAACCTGTTTTATTGGTGAACTTTTTTCAAAAAAGAGAAGAGAAGTGTCACAACAAAAGTCACACAAAGCTAAAATATTCAAATTTCTCGCCCAATTTTTGCACATAATGTTGCCTCAGTTATTACAGATGTACATTACATCAACACATAACTGAACGAACATCAAAAATATATTAAAACTAAAAAATTGTGCGCTATTAGTGTATTTTTATATGGCAACAGTCCGCATTTATTTACTCTATTGAGGCACCAGAGGGCAGCAGGAGAAATGCACATAGCGAATACACAACTATCAAGTTGACCACTCGACGGTGCTGTGACGATGCTTGTCAGCCGTTGTGCTGATAGGTGAGTTACGACCTTAACTCGTATTGTTTCGTAACATTATACTTTTTATATTTTTAAAATTAGATATTTTTCCTTTTGATATTTATGTTTGTTACTAAGAATAAATTTGATTTTTTATCCATTACATACTATTATTTTTATAATTTGTTTTTGTTTGTAGACAACCCACCCCCTTTAGCATAGGATTGCATTTTGCAATTTTGCAAACTTTTGATTTGTTAAAACCATTATTATAGAGAATTTTATATTTGGCTTAAGGCGGGATTTTAGCAATCGAAGGGAAATTGTAATTGATGCTATTATGATACCAAATATGAAAGTTATTGCTGAAATTATCATATTCATTTGTTTATTAGACATCAAAAATATTTTATTGTAAACCACTACGGAGAAATATTAATAATAACGCAAATAATTTTTAAAACAAGACATTTTCTAACATAAAATGCGCCATTATTAAGGAACGGATAAAAAGGAAAATTTTTTTCCGAGCAGTTAAATGTTGTCTTGAGAGCAGTACGAAGTCATATTTTTCAATTTTTTACTTATGCTTGCGCAGTAAAATTTTAAACATTACTTATTTTCATGAACTTTGTAAATTTTTTTAACTGTTTTCTAACAAAAAAAATGTAAATATCTCTTCGTAGTGCCGTAGTGCCTTTCTTTTCTTTTCAATGTCTAGTAAAAAAATGAAACTGATAATTTCAGCAATAACGTTAAAATTTGGTTTAATAATAGCATCGATTTCAACATATTTTCAACTGCTAAAATCCCGCCTTAAAAGTTATATTTAAGGTTTATGCTATGTTGTGTCGCGTTAATTGGATTCGAACTACGCTTTGAATTGAGCGTGTATGGTTTACTTTATTTAATAGATTGACAAGTTATTTAGTAGGAATCTGTACTGCGACCACATTTTATTTTTGTCACTTGTTACGTGTGCATAACCCAGCATAACCTGTTGCACTATTTATAAAAATGGAATGGATAGCAAGCACTAATAATAATTTATACAAATTTATAATTCTTTATCAGTGCCAATTTGTGATGAAACAGATTATATTGGTAAGTTGTGATTTTTGAAAAATATTCATTACAAAGTGCGCGTGGTTATCAACAAATGTAACAAATCCAGATGCTACCATCTTTTGTTTAATATAATCTAAATATAATATTATTCATATTTTTTATTTATAATTACATTTGCCTAATGACAAATATAAAATTTTCCATTTGTATAAATACATTTTGTTTCATTTTAGAACCGGATGATCACAATCAAAAACGCAGATATTCGAAGTTTATCGTACCATTGGATGGCCTTCGACCCCAATTAATTTCCTGTTTTAATGAAACTTATGTTAATTTCTAAAGTAAATATATTCAAGTGAAATGAAGTTGGACGATTGAAGTGTGTCGTGGAACTACTGCTGGATTTGCATAATTGACCTTCGAATTTGTGAATGTCACCTTAGAGTTAATTTTCTATGATGCCTTTTGACGAAAAAATTATTCTGCATGGACAAACATTAGTACAATGTGTTCCAGTTTTATTTAGGTAATATTATTTTTGTAATCTTGATTTTTTTTAAATTTCCAATTAATTTTTTATTAAATGACTTTCAAGTCTATATAGTGGTGTCCGACTACAACTAACTTTGCATTTTCAAAAATAATTCGTGTCACATAACGGGTTAAAGAACCTGGTCATTTTAATAAAAGTAAGGAATATAACATCAGGACAGCAATACAGATTTAATCGATGGAAGGTTCTGGTTTAGATTGCTGCAAAATTTCAGTTTTATTTAGATGTAGTTATGCAGAAACCTGCAAACGCACAAATTCAAAAATTAACATATGAACTATTATTTGACTTGCAAAAATCTACACCAAGCTAAAATGAGTTTTATGTGGATATTCATTTTTATGCATAAAGTTACCGATCCACATTATTTGAGTATTTTTGTACAAAATAAGGAAATAGTATTTTTGGCCAACAGGTAACTTGGACTTATGAATATAAAACACTTTCGCAATGTTCTACCCAATATGAATTTTTAAATTAAATCTTATTCATTTATTTTCTTTGGTAGGTTTCTGCATAACTACATTCATTTGTAATTTAAAGCGCTAAGTAATTAATTAAGGGGTTTCTCTACTACGACCAACCTTAAAACTATAAAAAAATAAGGTTACATAATGCAGTGCTCTTTCTCAACCCTCTTATTAGAATGGTCTTTGGTTCTCGAAAATGGTTACATGAAGACAATAAAAAGCTGACGAATAATAGACCAATTTATTTTTAACCTGGACACAAGAAACAATTTATAAAACAGGACTCACACGGAATTAGCTGAGCACGTAATTCGGAGAACTTTCTTAGGATATCTGGTCCTGGATCCACCTCCTTCCTCGGATACTCGATTTGTTCCAATTCGGGACTACTTAAAGCGTAATCAAATTCTTCAATAATGGTTTCTGCATTTTTAATCCCAATAAATTTTATTTTTGATTGAACTCTTCAACACCAGACCCTTCACTTCAACTTTCAACAATTATTTTAGTGACGACTGTCAACACAACTTGCCACTTGGGTTCTCAATTTATAACTATACGACTAGCCCCTCGGGCTCTCAAATTATAACTCTACACCCGACTTGCTTCTCGGGCTCACAATTTAAGATTGACTAACACAACTTGCCTCTCGGGCTCTCAAATTACGACTCACCACCACGACTTGCCTCTCGGGCTCTCAATTTTAGACTCACTACCACGACTTGCCTCTCGGGCTCTCAATTTTAGACTCACTACCACGACTTGCCTCTCGGGCTCTCAATTTTAGACTGCCTGTTCTTCCTTTTATTTATATTCTTTATTTCCTTGATTTTATTCTCGTGTTCTCATTTCATTGGTTCTTATATTTTTCTATTTTTTTAAATAAAATCAAGATTATGATTTTTATTTTTTGTCCTGCTGCTTGCTTGTTCGCGTACCGCTCAGCTGCATTCGTGTGAGTTCGCTAAACAACAAAAATTAAAAATACAAACATTAAAATTTAAACAACAATGAACTAAATTACTGGAACAACAAACTTAAACTAAACAATACAGCTTAACTAACGAACAAACTTAACACTAATAAAAACAATTTGAAAAACGAACTCAGAGTCTTGCTTTTATTGTTCCTCAGGTTGCAAAGTCAGTTCTTTATTTCTAAATTACGCAACTCACTTTTTATTTCTTTATCAGAACACAACAATAAATTGTGGTGGAACATCGGAAAAAATTAATTTCCGACTTCCTTTTCTTCCATTTAATTTTGCCGGCTAGCTCAGAAAGTCGGTGAGCAATCTAATTAATCCAATTTAAATTCCAGTTTAACTTTTGAATAAAATTTTACTTTCATAAATGGAACAATAACTGCAAGTATCGCGTTGATATCAAGCCATTTGCCACACTATGGACACAAACTTTACAATGTCTTCCAATTTAAACAATTAAATTCTTCGTAAACCAATTACAATTATTAAATAACCAATTATCTAATTTTATTATCAATTAATTAACGTATCCAAATTAAATTTTAACAATTCAAATCCAATTTCACCAATCAAATAAATTCAATGTCCAAGTCTTGGACAATCTCAAAATAAAACAAAATTATATTTACTCACGTAACTTTTATTTTCAAATTTCAAAACTCATCACATCGCAAATTACAAAATCCAAATTTATCAAAATTAATCTTTGAAACACGATAATACATAAATATTAATCACATTGTATATAATATAAATAAAATTATAATTAATAAATAAAAATATATTCAATATCTGGTATGATTAATAATTATGCAAATATACAAAAAAAAGGACATTGCCCAGATGGTCAAACATGATCAATAACGAATAATATGATTGATACCAACTAATAGGAATAGGAACTTTGGTATTGCCAGTGGTTCTGGCAACCTCTGCCTGTTGATTATAGGACAGTTGGTGCGCGACAACTGGCCCTGGCGACAATTGGCTTTTGGGACTATTGGCCTTCGGGACTATTGTCCTTTGGGATTATTGACCTTCAAAACTATTGGCCTCGAATTGGCCTTCGGGACTATTGGCCTCGTGTGATGCCAATGATCTTTGCGATTAATGACCTCACCACTATCGTCTTAGAAAGCTAGTATCAATGAATTGGTTTTTGGAATTGAAATGCCCCCGCCCTTGCCGTAACTATTTATTCTATATTTTCACTTTTTTTCACCAAAAATACTGAAAAATTTAAAAAAATTTAATATTTATATTTATTTGTAAAATAATTTTTAAAATCCATAAAAAATGAAAATACAGAATTAATCGTAACAGCAAGAGCATGGGCGTTTCAATTCCAAAATCCAATTCACTAAAACTTGCTTTCTGAGACCTTCGTCATGAGGTTGGTAAAGATCGGTAATCGCAAAGACCAATTGCTGCGAGGCCAATAGTCCCAAAAACCAATTCTTGCCAGGGCCAGTTGTCGGATGCCAACTGTCTCAGGGCCAACTGTCCGGACACCATGCCCGTCATAATCCTGGGTAAATATTGTATAATTATATTTATTTTTTTATTTTTAAAATAAAATTTGAGCTACGCTAAAACCGCTCACGAAACCAACTTGGTTCCAATATTTGAAATTAATTCTGGATTCAATGTTTTAAATAAAGCTTAATTCAATTGTTTTTTCCTTGCAGTTAAACAAACGTACGATTTTCAAAACATGCACAAGAAATTTCAAACAACTTTGGACACGGAACGCTGCATCCACCAACTCGCTAGCAAGGATTTGGCAAGGTCAGAGCTTTTTATTTGATTTTGCCTATTTATTTAACACAATTCTTAAACCTATGTGATAATTGCATAAGTCCACACACATAATTTTTACAGAAGGCAGCAAAAACTGATTTATTCAACCCTTGTGTTGTCACTCAGGTACCCAGCGGCGTATTTTTTGTTGAATAATTTTTTTCCAAAAAAGATTGGCCAAAACCTCGAATGGGCACGATTTGACCGATTCTCTATTGAAATTTGTATTCTACATATTTAAAAAAAAAACACGTATGAGCCACCCGGGTACCCCGATTATATCATAAAAAGAAAGTTTGCTGTAAAAATATAAGTAAAAAATATGGCTTAATATATAAAAAATAATAACAATATATATTTATTTCAAATTGTTTATATATTGAATGTACTGTATATATAACTATCACATTTTGTAATGTGATTGTTGGACAAAAATCATGGAGGTTTCGTTTTTTGCACAGTAATATTCAAATACTGCATGCAAAATTACAAAAATATAATTAAATTTTAATCTTACACAGATATATTAGAAATCAATGATTACAATTCTAACATTTTGTGATTTTTGCTGTGTGCTTATTACAAGCGGGCTTAGTACAGTCAACACAAGACTTCCTTGTCTTTCTTTGAAAGAACTTCGTTCTTCCTCGACAAAGTAAGAGCTGTTCGTCGATAGTCAAGTACTCCGTTGGTGTATACACCGCCTCTAGGTTTGCTTTCAGCATGTTCCAAATTTCAGAAATAGGTGCAGCTTTATCATTGGCTGCTCGTTCCTGGCATGTAGTGTAATCTTCAAAACGTATAAAACGTAAAAGCGACTGAAATCATCAAACAAAAATTTAATAAGAAGGGTCAGCTTTTTGAAGCTGTGTTTAATTTATTACAGTCTTCTGTTGTACATATTCTGTTTTTTTGTATGGTCGAGTTTCCAATTAGTAAAGAAGTACTTATATACATTACTGCCAGGAGATGATACTCGTAGATAAATCTTGGCGAATTTTGTCAGGTTTGGATATTGCCTTGCGTTTGCTGACCTAACAGTTTTCAAATAAAAATCAATCTTATATCATACGAATATGGAAGTAATCTTCTTTTATCATCTTTAGTAGTACTTAATGCTATTTTTGTTTGTTGCATAGTGTCTACACGTAAACTATACATTTTAGATCTTAATCCTACAAAGTCACTCATCACTTTACCATTCAATTCGTCTTTCATCAGCCCTGGAACTTTTTTTATTTACTAGTGGAATTCTATAGGAACTATTAGGAGAATAATCACTAGTATAAAATAAATTAATGTTATTCTTTATTAAACTGTAAAAGTCTGGACATTTTACATGATATATGTATATTAATTAATCCGTATCGCAATGCAGAATTTTAGATTCACATTCGGCATTTACCATGAAATCATAATGAAATGAGTATAATGATGTTTTAGATATGTCTAATACGGACATGCCCACATATACAGGTTTATTCATTTTAATTTCTAAATCGTTCATTTCAATAATCACTAAATTCTCATCGAGAATCAAACGACTATGAAAATTGGATTTAGCAATTAAAGCTTTCCATTTCGAAACCAACTTTACTACTTTACGTACAACTTCCATCGTCTTATCGAAAGTGATATTGTTCTCAACTTGTAAATTTTTTTTTCAAAATTATTACAAGCTTTGAGACACCTAGAAAAATCCACTTAAACTTATAAAATATGAAATAAAAACCCTATATCTATTTAAAAATGTTTATTTAATTAAATTTTAAAGATTTTTTTTAATTTAAAAAAAAATGACGATTTTTATTAATATTTTTCTTCTTCGAAATCGTCCAAATCGCTATCACAATTATTGCAAGTGTAATAGCTTACACGCTTGTCTGCACACTTCAAATGAACCGACCGCTTGCATGTGTTGCATTTGATGGTGTTGGCAACGGTCAATTTATTTGGCAACAACTTCAAGTAAATTATGCATACGTTATCTTCTTGGCTCGATGGTGGTGATGTTTTCGATTTTGCACGCTTGGCTGGTGGTATTGCCTTCTTCGATTTTTCTTTCTTTGCTGTTGCCTTTGGCTTCAAATTAGTGAGGCTTTTTGGAGAAGTCAGCTCGCTACTCTCCATCGACTTTTGGCCACGTTTCGACGGTTTCTTTGGGGTAGCGGCTTGTAATGGGCCAATTTCATGTAAAATCTAAGCAGAACTGGTTGATGGTTTAGATGTAAGCACGTCTTCCATAAAAAAGGATTGCATTTTTTTTCTGAGAAATAAAAAGAATGGTGGAATACCATTGTACTACGCTCAGTCGCCTCCACTTCTCGCTGTTTTTAAGGCGATGACCTTGCCAACTTTGCTCGGAACAGTTGAAAACCCGCTCTCATCCATGTTTTAAATGGACGCGGCATCGAAGTGTGGTATTCATCTAATAACAGGGCCAAATTTGCGAAAAACTTGTCTATATTTTGTTTGCAGAAAGCTTTGACCCGATTCATAGATGTTTGCTCTGGTGTTCTGAGTGTATGTTCCGGATGGCGTTTAATAAATAGGTAATACCATTTACGGCCGGTTTAAATCCTCATCCCAAGCAGACGGATATTGAAGTTTGAGTTTTTTGGTTTAGTAGTCAAACCGGTCATATTGACCTTGCAGTATGAGAATAGTCGACCGTCTCATACCTGGAGTTGTCTCATACCCTGCAACACTCCCTTACTATTCTTACCGCACTTTTTATCAATCGGTTTCAAAATACTTTCCGTGTCCATATAAATAACAAAGGTCACTTTTTCTTGGTTGTTAAAATTTTAAAATTTAACGACTCACCATGCTGAGGCATGTTAACCCTACATTTATTTAGTTCACCACAATCACTTTCATGTCTATGTAATTTTTCTTCCGAGAAAAAATAGTGCAGACACCTATCACAGATGTAAATTTTACCTTTATGATCTGACGTTTGCCTTGATATCAATCGACTTAGATTTTTTATCCAGCAATAATGGTAGATTACGGGGCAGTCATCATCTTCATTATACGTGGACTGGATAAGCAACAAGTTCGCATGGCGGGGTTGTATATTTTTACAGTTTTTGATAAGAAGTACCCGATGTTTCTTCCCATTGGATGTTGGTTCCAATATAGACATTTATGGAAATGTTATTAAGTTTTTATTATTAGCGATTGTGTGCCAAATTATGACCTGTTTGGTAGCACAAATGGCACCCCCAATCCTGGGGCTAGGAAGTCCTCGTTTTGGTGTGGTTTTATTGTAACCAGAAAATGTTGAATCTTCTGCTCTTGACGTAGTAAAATGTAGTAAGTCTGATCTATGCCTTTTTGTCACATCTTGCTGTTCTTGATTACTTGATATTCTAGCCAATCATTGCATACTGCTAAATTGAAGTAATGGAAAATTACTCGCAATATCCACTTTCTTGAACGAATAAAAGTTCAGTGCAATACAATTGAAGGGGTAAGTGGATGAAAGATGTATGTAACAAAAGGGTATTGTTGAGATATTTAACCTTGAAGTTGTCATTGTGGTACTTTTTTTGTATTCATTTTTTTCAAGGGCTATGCAAACCATACTATTCCTATTAGTGGTGAAATTGGGGTAAGGTGAAGAGAAGGGTGGAATATCTGCTGGATAAATTAGAAAAAAAAATGTTTTTGTACATACCCCCTTCTTCCTCATTAATTTGTTCATATTTGCATTGGCCTAAAGGAACGAAATGGGTATGTGCATACAATTCAAAATACTTTTGTATATATATTCAAAATTATATTTTCTTCTGTATATTAAAATTAAATCAAGATTCTATTGAGTATTTTAATAAGAGCGGGTATGCTATAACTGTTCCAAGCAGATACCTTTTCATCTTAGATTCCTTCATGTTCTTCGTGTAAAACATGTTCATAAAACCATTTGTGTTGATCCGGAATGAAGCAAAGTTGTTCTTTTAAGTTTTCACGCTTTTCCTTAGATAATACGCCAGTTTTTCTGAAGGATCTGGGAATATCAAAATTTTCAGGAAAAGACGGATTTTTCAAATTTTTGTGAATATTGACCTCCTTGAAGGGAGTATAATAATCAAAGCTTTCCTTAAAGAGGTATGACCCATAGGTATCTACACGGATCCATTTAATTCCATCTCTAAAATATACTTTTTCATTCAGAACATCTTTTTTTCTATTCATAAGTTTCATTTTTTGTGGTAGGTCCTCAGTGTCTCTGAAATGATGTTCCATGTCAATGACCATGCTTTTTTTATTGGAAGAGGCAATAATTTCTCGATACTGCTGAGGAGTACAAATAGTTTGGTGTTTTCTCAATATTTTTTCTATTTATTTATTTATTTATTTCATCAAACGACATTAGTCAATTACAGGATGAGTACAAGAATGAATTGGCAAGCCAATTCAGACCTCAAAGACAAAGAAATTTAAGTCAAACCTAACTATATGTACACACTAAATCAATCTTACACAAAATTATACAACATTATTCAAAAAACAAAAAACTAAATTCGTTTGCATTACGAGCCATTCTGTTAACCGCCGCAAACATCAAGTATAGCCTTGAAGAAGGTTCAATATAAAAAGTTGGTAAATTTCTTAATATCCTTGGAGGGACGTAAAAATTTATTTTGGACAGCAACTCGGAGCAGTCCATTCGACCAAAATCCCGGTCCGAATCCAAGTATGAATGACCTACTTCAGGAAACTTGTGGTCGATTATTTTGAATATATTTTTCTGTATAAGATATTGATAAATACAGAGCATTAGGAAATTTTTGTTCTGCCCTGCACAGGAGTCTGTCCAAATAATCAAATGATTTTTTTGTTTAAGTGCCAGTTCAACTTCAATGGTTCTTAAAAGACAACTGGAAATCTCACTACTACCCCTACATGCTAAATCTTCGGTCCATGTGCAAAAAACTGTCTTGTCCACTTCTTTAGTTATAATATGAATGCCTAGATTATAAAACCACATTTGGCGGAGATAAAATGCTTTGGAAGTACTGAGTCGGGGCAAAGGCATGGTTTGTTGGAGATCGAATGTTATATATGCGACCCCATCAGAATTTTTGGCTAGTTCTCTATCGACGACCTGAGCCGCAAAAGCTGCTTTGTAGTTTTCGGTATGTCCCTCATTTCCAGTACCTGAATCGCAGGTGCTGCAAGTGTCACTTTTGGGATGTCCAAATGACAAATTAAATTCATTGTTGAAGATATAACGGTATGTGCATTCCTTGACTTTGAATCGATTAGGGACTTTGTTAGCATTACATGTCTCGATATAAAGTTTATGCATAATTGGGAGTGACAGAAGAGGAGAAAGGTACTTCTTATGGATATTACAATTTCTTGAATAGTGCGATGATTCTGAAGGGAAACTTGAAATATGCTTGATTATGTAAGCAGTGACATCTTCGGGAGTTTTGTTGGGTCTATTGTTATGTTTTCCTCTTTTGTCTGGTAGGGGGGCAGCTAAACCTTTCTTTATTGACTGCTGGATCAAGTCAACCTTTTTCATGCTGATATTGTATATTGAAACAAAAGCTCTTTTACATACAGCAGTTTGTTTTCCCCCATATGTTATATTATATTGGAATGAGGCTGTTTTGTGTTGTAAAGCTCCGGTTCTCTGTCTTTTTGTAGGGGTTATTTTTAAACTGTTATACAGTAGAGAATTTTTGGCATTTATATCCAGTTTGTAAAAAGATGACATTATGATTTTTCTGTCTTCAATTGTAAATGACTGCGAACACTGTCGGCGACAATTTTCAAGGCATAAGTTGCCTGTAACACTAGTTTTAGCAGGTTTCAACTGACCCTTATAATTTCTGTAGGCCTCTCCTCTTTGTCTGCAGAGTGCAGCTTTATTTTTTTTCCATTCAGAAGAATTTCTTTGCCTTTTTCTACTTACTTTTATTTTAGGTTCAAAATATTTCTTTTTAACACCGGCAGTAAGCAAAGTATTCCCTTCTTTATTTTGTTTAACACTACTTTCATTATTTGTCTGACGTATCGATATGTTGTCGTCCTCCATCAGTTCCATATTATTATGATCTTCAGTCGGTTCATCACTACCTTGTACATCCATCATTTCACTAGCACTCTTCTTTTCCATTACTCTGTGACTGCATTTCTTGATTTTATGGTCATTTTGATCTTCTGCAATTCCGTCGTCCGATGAATCAACGTAATCCTTCTCATCTGGCACGTATTCATCACTAGAATTGTCGCCAAATAAGTCATCGCAACTGTTGTCGGAAGTATTTTCTTCTCCAACATCTGCAAGAAAGATATACTGTATGTATTGTACTAAATGCGTTAATATAGGTACTCAATGTACCATTTCACTATTAGGCCGACAACACCGAGTATTATAAGGATCAATATCTCAAATGCACGTGCACTAAGATACAATAGTAGGTTTATTGTCACTTACGTAATTGCCTATACATTCCATTAGTGTTTTTATTTGTGTGTCTTGTTGTTTGTATTCCATCGAAGTTAGCTGCCCTAACTGCAGCATGTGGTTCCGACACTACAACAATCAAATTGCATTTGAAGGACTGTGGAGAAGGTAAGCTCAAATGAGTTTAATATTTTATAACAAACAATCTTACCATCATCCTGGTACGATTCATTCATTTCGGTAAAATTATCATCACCTTTTGACGATGTTGATATTACATTTTCTAGGTTAGAATTCACGTTTTCATTGACATTCTTGTCAATACTTCCGCTCGCACTGCTCGCAGTTGAACTATCTGCATTCAAAGCTAATCGTAATATCACCTTTCCTCTGGAAGTCATTTTAACTGTCTTTATAAATATTTTAAATCACTCAATATGTGCACTTGCTCTTCAAAACAACCGTCGTTGCGAACTGATTCACGCAGCTGTTAAGTGCATGAAGGCAGTATGTTGCACAGTGAATTCACGGCACTAGTGGAAGAAAGAGGTATGTGCTATTTTACGTTTCATACCTCATTCATCCAATACACATTAAATAAAAATTGTTGTAGGCACTGGTGGAAGAAAGACGTATGTCTCATGTTATGTTTCATACCTCCTTCATGCCCTACAAACATAAATTGTTGCGGTCTCATAACTCCTTCATGACACTGCTATATCTGTAAATAATATTCTTAGAGAGCTGGTGATAGTTTCACAAAACAGGCCAACACATACCTCCTTCATCTACGACAAATCTCTATTTTTGTACAAATGTTACATACCTCCTTCATCCACTCACCCCTTCAATTATTAAACAATCACTGTCATCAGCGCCTCCCATGGATAATTGCCGGACGTTTTACCATAATGTGGATGTTTTTCTTTCTATCTCATCTCTGTACTTCATCTTCAGGTTCAACACCCACAAAATTGGATACCAGCTTGATCTTACCAACGTACTGGTACTATTTTTTGATCTGCGGTAACATAAGAATCACACATCCCACGACCAAGTTTCTTCATTTCTTTCTCAAATTTCAATGGACAGTTTTGAAGTCGATTTACTGGACTTGTCCTTTTTACTAAAGGAGCTTCTTTATATAATAGTCATAAAATAAAATAATTGTGCGGGGCTTCAAATCCAGTATTTTTAATCAACATACTGGATACTTTACTTTACTAATGCTTTTATAGACATAAAAAAATTTATTCGTGCATACTATATTCGTTATACAAATAAAATACATTAGTTAGAGTACAAATACAATCTGCTAGCGAGTGATAAAATCAATATGGTTTCCCTATTGGTAGCTTGGGTTGCTCATCGAATTCTGTCACCGGTTCGCCAATTATTTTTTGAATGATTAATGTCTTCTCGGGTCCTTCCACATATACAACATCAGCAGACGAAGTTAAATGTTTCACAATTTCATTAAATTTATGAGGAGGTGTTCATCATTAATGTATTCTGTTAATTTATTTTCTATTACAAGATCATAATATGGCAGAAAATCTATTATTTCACTTATAATGTCTTTAAACCTTTTATTATTTTTTAATATTCTACAAAATGCTTCTAATGTTATTAATTTTTTTAAAAAAATTATCACATTACTCCGCTTAAGCTACATACTTATCTGCCACAATACCCGCAGCCTTCTGCAAGTTTGGATACTCTGAGTTCATAATACAGTGCCATGTTCAATATCGAATGCCATATCTGTTAAAGTACACATCCATCGCTCGATGACTGAATTTAGATCCACAGCTTTCGGATTATGTTGTTCGGCGTATGCCATTCACATCTAATAATGTAGAGTATAACATATTGCATTAAACCCATCTGAAGAGGTTTTAAATTTTGAAATTTCTACATGGCTTAAAATATTATTACTGGTGATGTTTGAATGATACACGCCAAATGATTGCTTATGTAATACTTTTGAATAGTTACCAAATCGATCAATTCCTACAAACTCATCACATATTCAAACCCATATAAACCCAAAGATCTTTATCTTTGTATAATTTTATAAGTTTTATTTCTGAAATTTGGAAATTCAATGGGGAATAAATCTAATACTGGAACTCAATTTCAATTAGCTTCACTTATTCGCAATGAACTTTCTAGAATTTTTTAAAGAATTTCATCAATTTATCCGACCTGCTCGTTGATGAGGAAAAATAAGTGCAAATCTTCTGGATGACTCCAAAAAACGATGATATCTCGATGGAACTTTCAGATTTGTTCACTTGACATATTCGTATTAATAGCTATTTTGGGAACTACAAACATAAGCTTTACGTAATGAGTAAGCATATAGAATAATTAAAATTCCATTTTGGAACTATTATAAATTCCTAGTTGACAGGGATAGTCTCTAATTATCTAAAATAAAAGTTCTATTTTGGTACTATTATAAATCCCAACTTGCCACGGATAGTCTCCAACTATCTAAAATAAAAGCTCTATTTTGGTACTATATAAATTTCGATTTGCCAATGATAGTCTCTATCTAAAATTAAAGCTCTATTTTGGTACTATTATAAATACCGATTTGCCAAGGATAGTCTCTAACTATCTACAATAAATGTTCCAACTTGGTACTATTATAAATACCGATTTGCCAAGGATAGTCTCTAATTATCTAATATAAATGTTCCATTTTGGTACTATTATAAATTCCTACATGCCAAGGATAGTCTCTAACTATCTAAAATAAATGTTCCATTTTGGAATTATTATAAATTCCTACATGCCAAGGATAGTCTCTAACTATCTAAAATAAATGTTCCATTTTGGTACTATTATAAATTCCTACTTGCCAAGGAGAGTCTCTAACTATCTAAAATAAAAGTTCTATTTTGGTACTATTATAAACCCCAATGTGCCAAAGATAGTTTCTAAGTATCTTAATAATTGTTCCATTTTCGTACTATTATATAATCCTACTTGCCACAGATAGCCTCTAACTATCTAAATTAAAAGTTCCGTCTTGGTAGTATTATAAATCCCAACTTGCCATGGATAGTCTCTAACTATCTACAATAAATTTTCCATTTTGGTACTATTATAAATCCCAATATGCCAAGGATAGTTTCTAAGTATCTTAAATAATTGTTCCATTTTCGTACTATTATAAATTCCTACTTGCCACGGATAGTCTCTTAACTATTTAAAATAAAATTGGTACTATTATAAATTCATATTTGCCAAGGATAGTCTCTGACTATCTAACCTGAGAGTTTCATTTTGGTACTATTATAAATACCAACTTGCCAAGGATAGTCTCTAACTATCTAAAGTAAAAGTTTCATTTTGGTATTATAAATTCCTATTTGCCAAAGATGGTTTCTAACTATCTAAAATAAAAGTTCCATTTCGGTAATATTATAAATACCAACTTGCCAAGGATAGTCTCTAACTATTTAAAAGGAAAGTTCCATTTTGATACTATTATAAATTCCTACTTACCAAGGATAGTCTCTAACTATCTGAAATAAAAGTTCTATTTTAGTACTATTATAAATCCCAATATGCCAAGGATAGTCTCTATCTATAATAAAAGCTCTATTTTGGTACTATTAGTATAAATTTCTACTTGCCAAGGATAGTCTCTAACTATCTGAAATAAAAGTTCTATTTTGGTACTATTATAAATCCCAATCTGCCAAGGATAGTCTCTAACTGTCTAAAATAAAAGTTCCATGTTGGTATTATTATAAATCCCAACTTGCCAAGGATAGTCTCTAACTATCTAAAATAAAAGTTCCAGTTTGGTACTATTATAAATCCCAATTTGCCACGGATAGTCTCCAACTATGTAAAATGGAAGTTCCGGTTTGGTACTATTATAAATTCCTACTTGCCACGGATAGTCTCTAACTATCTAAAATAAAAGTTCTATGGTGGTACTATTATAAATCCCAATCTGCCAAGGATAGTCTCTAACTGTCTAAAATAATAGTTCCATGTTGGTATTATTATAAATCCCAACTTGCCAAGGATAGTCTCTAACTATCTAAAATAAAAGTTCCATTTTGGTACTATTATAAATTGCAACTTGCCAAGGATAGTTTCTAACTAAAGATCAACTAAATGAAAACTATTTAAATACACTGGTGGAAGTTAGGATAGATCCACTTATGTTTTTTAAAAAACATCAATCTTATTATAATCTTTTCATCTTCATAATTTTTTTCCCATCAATTGTAATGAAAACACATAGACCCATAGTATTTTAATAATTATTTATTTAAAAAAATACTCTATTTTAATTAATTATTATAATAATTTAAATAAATAATTAAGGTGGAAATTGGAAGAGTACCACTAACAATTTTTTGAAGTTTTGTATTTAAAAAAATATATCAATAGTTTGTATGACCACCTTGCTTTCTTATAACACTAAATAATCGATCAGGCATAGATAATATTAAATTTTTTAAGATCTCCGGGAATATCTCACGCCATACTTCTCGGATCCTATTTTTAAGCTCTTCTGCCGAAGTAAATTGCTTGCCATTCAAGTATACTTGCCTAGAAATAATACCCCATAGGTTTTCTATGGGGTTCAAATCCGGACTGCAGGCTGGCCACTGCAAAACTTTAATATTTTTGGAGTTAAACCATTCCCTGGTGGCCCTGGAGTTATGGATTGCCGCGTTATCTTGTTGGAAAATATAATTTTCACCAAGAAGAGCTTCGGTATTTTCCAGCAAACTTCTAACATTTCTATGTACTTCTCAGAGTTCATTTTATTAGAAATCCACGCCAGCGGAATCGTTCCATGGAAAGAAAAACCACCCCATATCATTACGGTTCCGCCTCCGAAATTTTGACTAGGATGAACCTCCGTTTCTTTGCGTAAATCGTGCCAGTAATATTATGACTCTACGCGATAACTCCTTCTCTAAATTTAAAAGGACAAAACTTCAACATCACTGGCTCGACTACAAACGGTTGAGAAATCTTACTACCTTATCGATACGAGCAGATAAACGAGCTTATCTTCAATCGACTGTTGAAGGACGTAACTCTAAACAGATGTGGAAAACACTCAAAAGCCTCAGTATCGGTAGATCTTCAGTTAATGAGATTCCGGAATCGTTGGCGGATTGTAATGCCATCAATGAATTTTTCGCATCTACAACTAAATCTGTGGACGACAACGGTCTTATTGATTACTTTAGTAACAATAAAGTGAAACCTAATATGCGCGATTTTCATTTCAATTTGATTGAAGAAACCGATGTTAATCAGTTTATTGCCTCTATTAAGACTAATGCTACTGGTGCAGATGGATTGAACGCCTCTCTACTTAAACTATGTAGTCCATTTATCTATCCTTTTATTACACACATTGTCAACTCATGTCTACTTGAAGGAGTGTTTCCTGAGGTATGGAAAAAGGCACTGATTGTCCCTTTACCCAAGGTTGTGCCCCCTGTGGAGTTATCTCAGTTGAGACCAATAAGTCTATTAAGCGTCATATCTAAGATTGTTGAAAGGGCCATGGAAAAACAATTGAGATCTTTCTTAGATAAAAATAATATTTTACCTTGCGTTCAATCGGGATTTCGACCTTTACACAGTTGCACTACGGCTATGCTTAATGTTACTAATGATATAATCCAGGCTACTGATAGGGGTATGATAACGCTACTGATTTTATTGGATTATAGCAAAGCATTTGATACTGTTAGTCACAGGGTGTTGATTGCTATGTTGAAATATTTTGGTATCTCGGAAGACGCTGCTAGGCTTCTTTCCAGTTTTTTGGTTGGTAGAAGTCAGGAAGTGGTTTTGGGGCGCAGCACCTCCGATACTTTACCGGTATTGGCTGGTGTTCCTCAGGGCTCAATCTTGGCTCCTCTGTTGTACACCGTTTATACATCCAAATTGCCAAACTTTATAAAAAGATGTAATATGCATATGTATGCAGATGACACTCAGGTTTATCTTTCCTTTTACCATGATGATGTCACGGATGCATGTAGAATCATCAATGATGACCTCCACTCACTATACAACGGCTCTGGCCAATTTTCATTGTCTCTTAACTCAAGTAAATCTAAAGTCATTCTTTTTGGAAAATATTCAGATGAATTAAAAATATCATTAAAAATTCACATGGGTGGGACAGCTCTTGGGATTTCGGAGTGTGCACGGGATTTAGGTCTTCACATTGATGCCAAATTACGATTTAAAACTCACATTACCACCTGCATTCAGAAGGCGTACATGAACCTAAAATTAATTTATCAACAGCGTTGTATTCTATCTCGCCACTTAAAGAGATCTATTTGTGAATCCTTGGTCCTGTCGCACTTTAATCATTGTGATGTCGTCTATGGCCCATGCTTAGATTCTATTGATGTTGGTCGGATCCAGCGGGTACAGAACGGGTGTCTCAGGTTAATTTACGGCTTACGCAAATATGACAGAATTTCGCATACACTTATAAATGTAAAATGGCTCAATATGAGCAATCGACGCAAGTTACATTCCCTTCTTCTATTTCATAAAATAATTAAATCAAAAATTCCACTTTATCTTTACAACAAAATTACATTTCGTACGGACGTACATAATTTAAACTTGCGGCGAAAAATCTACTTAATCATTCCACATCACAAATTGACACTTTTCAAGCGTTCCTTTGTGTACAACATCTCCTCATTATATAACAACTGTCCAGATACATTCAAGGATTCATCTTTGGCATTATTCAGAAAGCAAGTTTTCGACAAACTTTTGGCGGAACAGAGTGCTTAATCTTTTGTTCTTTTTTTTATTTTCCACTTCCTGTGCCTGTTGATGCTACGGTCAGTTCTTGAGACGCGGGTGTAGGGTTGTCGGTCGCGTTGGTGCCGATTGGGGCTTGGGGGGGGACTTGGATGTGTGCGCGTGTCAGCTTTTGGGTTGAGTGGAAGAGCAGGCGGCTCTCTTTGGGAGCCAATCTGAACTTCGCCCTTTTCATGTGGGGTGACACAACTAGGCGTAAACCATGTACCTCGTGCATAATCTTAATTTTTTTTTTATTTGTAGTTGTCTCTCTCATATGAAATAAAGACTATATTATTATTATTATTATTAATATTGCCAACCATCCGGACCATCCAAATTAAACTTCTTTTCGTCAGAAAACAGCACATTCTTCCACTCGTCCGTCCACACCATGTGTTTTCTGGCAAATTCCAGTCTGGCTACCTTATGCGCCTCAGTAAGACGGGGTTTACCTACCCGCTTCCGATATTCGGCATGAGGGTGCGATTGCAAAACTTGTCGTACACGTCGGCTGGTCACCGGTAACTGTAAATCCGCTCGTATTTGTGATGACGACATACTTTCAGTGACCGCTTTTTTGAAAATAGCACGTTTTTGGCGCCTACTAAGTTTGGGTTTTGCCCCGGTTTTGTAATTTCTTCCATAATGTAAGATCCTATTGTTAGGATCTGCTGGTTCGTTAGTTCTGAAGATGAGTGGACTGTATTTGCTTTGAGCAGCCCTCGAATGAGTGAGTTCGCTGAGTTTTCATAGCATACTGACTTGAGAAAGCGCGGAGGCGCACAAAGCCTGCGCAAGAAAGATGTGAGCGCAAGTACACCTACAAAAAAAAAACAGAAAATTAAAAAAATATTTAAGTAAACGAAGAAACTGATGACGTACAGTATAAATGATTAAATATGTCCGTAGCTTGTAGGTCAGGAACTAAATTATGTTCTGTATCACCAATATCATTACATGTGCCTTCAGTACACTGCAAATGATTTCCAAATACATGCTGTAATCCATTCTTTAATTGTTGTCTAAGTTCTTCGACATCATTGCTGTTAGATTTGGCGTGTTCGTAAATGCTACATCGTGCTCTTTTCGTAAGCAAATCAATTTTTTTCCCGGTTAATAACTTTCTACCTCGAAGATCAATGTGAGTATCTGCTTTCAATTTTCTTAAATTTTTTCCGTAATTTTTCAACGCGTGGTTTGTAAATTCAATCTTACGTACTTCTTGTCCATATGATACTTCTGCTTTAACTTTTGAATATACACTTGCATCCGCGTCAGCTACAAATTCCAGGTATTTCAGACCATGCATTTCTTCACTACACGAAAATCCCTCCACGACCATATCAGACAGATTTTTATAGCATCTGTGGTCTCTAGCATCTTCTTTTTTATTTTCGGCTCTTGCACAAATAGAGCAATATTTATTTCTAATTGCTATAAATAATATTTCGCCTGTATGTTGTCCAATTATAGCTACCATTCCAGATTTTGAATTAAAATTAGTGCCCAGTGGCGGCTCGTAATGAATGCACTTGGTGAGGCACGTTTGCCAAACCGGGGGGTTTGGGGGGTACTCCGTACCCCCCAACGCTAAGGGGGTCCGGGGAAAAATTTCCCCCGGAAAAAATTTTTTTTGAGAAATTAGTTTTAAAACTCTATTTTTATCACATACATTCGACTACGTTTTGTACAAATTTATCATACACTTTGCTTATTTATCCCAAATATTTCACATCTTTAATTCTTCAAACTCGACTCTATATAAAAATAATTGAAATTTCATTGAATTAATGAACATTTCTATGGTTGCGGTTTTTATATTGCATAATGCAAATTCGTATGAATTATGATAGTTTTTCGGTCAGTTTAGGAATTTCTGTTTTCCGAAACAATTTCCATGTCAGCTTTCATACCTACGTGTAATTTTCATTGTTAATTTTTTTTAATTGTCATATTTTATAATTCTTTTTCATCGAAGGGAAGCACCCTACTTAGTCAGTTGTACGTAATTAAGGAGAATCAACTATTTTGTTAAATAAAGTTAAAAAATTAATTTGATATGATAGTAGATAATTTTGTAATAAATAAAAAGAAGTTTACAATTACAAATACTTACATATTTCATAAGTAAAAGTATAATTTATACACCTATTTCAGTTTTATTTAAACAAAATTGAAATATTATACCATATTGTTGGAATTCTTATAATGGATATTACACTTTTGCTTACGAAATACTTAAATTTCTATAAACTTGTATTAATTATACAAAAAGAGATTTTTTTAATATTCGATAATTAATTTGTAGATAATTCATTTGTATTACGGAATCAACTGTTCAGCAAGAACCAACGTGAAGGTGTAGGGCTCTCTCTTGCCAGGTTCAAAGGATGGTAGGAAAACGGGAGTGGAAGGTGGAATAAAAAAATTAGAAATATAAACTTTCTAAGAGGCTGAACAAACGCTTCAAACCCCATAATAAAATAAACAACAAAAATATTATTCTGCGAAATAACTTAATTCGAAACCTTAATAAATAATTCTTTTAAATAATATTATGTAAAATAAAACAAATATTCAGTAACGTATTTACAGTTTTTTATATACAAGAGGTATTCGGCGATCTTTTTGTTGGGCAAAATAATCGACGATATCTTCAAGAAATTGCTCCGAATCGTTGCAAACTTTCACCAACTCTCGTTCAATGCAATTCGGCTCATGTTGTTCAATCTATTCTGTCCGATCGTGTTACGAGTGTAATTTTTAATTCGCTTTAATGCAGAAAAGCTTCTTTCGACCGAAGCGGATGTCACTGGCAAAGTTACTGCTACGCAAAGAAGCTTATACAATTCTGGCATGCCTTGCCCAAGACCACTATCGTGTAGGAATTTTATCATTTCAATGGTCGTTTTTGATTCTCCTATTACTAATGATTTATCTTGATAAACTAATAGAAGCTCATTTTTTAACTGATCACGATCAAAAAATTTATATTGCTGCACTAAGCTGGCCATTAGATAATTTGGAAAATTTTGAGCATAATTAGTGAATTTTGAAACATTTAATAAATCAAGAAAATGCAATTTTTCTAAATCAGAAAATCTAATTTGAATTTGATTAATTACCGTGTCTAAAATTTCAAAAAAAATCTTTCTTAAATGCTGTTGCTTATCAGGTAACTCTTGACTTCTTTGGCGACTCGAACATTCGTCAACATTGAGTTTAATGTAAATGTTGTTAAAAAAATCATCACATCCTCGAAATTCGCGTAATTTAGATAAAAGTGATTGCAAATGTGTCCTTGCTTTAATTAAATCTGTGAGTCTGTTTTGCAAAATAGAAAATATTATGTCACTTTGTTCAAATATTAAAGTAAATGTTTCGAGAAAAAAAATAAATTTATAATCTTGCAAACTATGTTTTAATCCCATGGCCTCTACTCGAGCTAAATTTTCAAAATCTTCAGGTCGGTCAATAATAAAATCAAAAACTTGAATTAATTTGTCTCTATGAGTATTTACAGTAAATATTGCACGAGAAGTAAAATTCCATCTAGTTGGAGCATTAGTAGGTAAACGGTTTCCACAAATTTCGTCTAAAATATTAGTGCGTTTTGTAGATTTCGAAAAATATGCAGAGAATGCTGACAAAGTAGAGAAAAAGACCCGGACTTCTCGAATTGAACTGCACGATTTTCCAAGAACTAAATTTAATTTATGTGCATAACAGTGAGTAAACATTGCTTGAGGAGCTATAGATTTAATTTTTGATTGTAAACCATTCAATTCTCCTGACATTACTGCCGCACCGTCATATGTTTGAGCAAGTAATTTTTTTTCTAAATCATATTTGTTAAATGTGGTAGTTAACAACTCAAACAAATCATTAGCAGTTCGACCCTTGCTAACATCAAAAAAACCCATAAATCTTTCGACAATCTTACCCGAAATTACATATCTAAAAATGACAGATAATTGAGATTTACAACTAATATCAGTAGTTTCGTCAACTTGCCAGGAAATAAATGGGGAATTTAAAATTTCTTCGTCAATTTTTTTACCTAAAACATAAGTGATGCAATCGATTAAATTATTTTGAATTGTTTTTGAAGTGCCGGAAAAAACAGACTTATTGTCGGAATCATGTTTTAAAAAGTTGTTTAAAGCTACATCTCCCTTGCTAATAAGCAAAACTAATTCCTTAAAATTACCCTGATTAAAAGAATTTTCCGTTTCATTATGCCCTCGAAATGCTAATTCTTGAGTGCATAGAAAAATCGAGATGTTCGCTAACTTTTTGATTATTTCCCGATTTTTAGTAACTTGAGCATTAAAATTCTCGATTTCTATCTGACGTGCAATGCTCAACATAGTAGATATGCTGTTACTCGTATTTTGTTGGCTAATTTGTTGGCCCAACAAAATAAATTTACAATTAGAGCGAAGATGGTCTTGGCTCATAGCATGCTTAAGTGCAGATCGTGACAAATTTTTTAAATCGGCATAACCTGTCTTACACCAAACCAATTCACTATTAGTTCTGTTAGCAAAAAGTACACAGGACCAACAAAATATTTTATTAAGGGATGTACTCCCTACCATCCATTTATGTTTCTCATACCAATTATTACTAAATGCCCTGTTTGGTTTCCCGATGTTTACTAGTGTCTTGCTAAGATCAGGACACGGCCTTGGCATTTCTCTAACATATAGTTTATCGTTGTATGAAAGACGATCAAAATATACATTATTTACTAAATAATTTACAATATCCCCACAATTTTGAACTGTGATCGTTTCTACATTTGCACTAGCAGCCATATTAGCAATTTTTAGAATAATAAATAATAATTTGATTAATTTGTATTTTATTTACTTCGTCTTGTTGAGTATTAGCGCAGCCGCACTTGAATATTTACGCAGCCGCACTTGAATATTTAGTTAATTTTCTAGAAATGACGCGATGGAGGCAGCCTTATAGGCCCCATAGACCTGCCAACAAATTGCGCAACAGAGGCTGTTGTGCAAACAGTTGCATAGTGGATGGTGTTGTTTGACGTGCTGTGCAACTAGTTGTATAAATTCAAAATTGTTGCACAACGAGTTGCGCAACGGCCACTCATATATACCACACGTGCATCGTGTGTATATATAATTTTGTGCAAACTTCAGTTGTTTTTGTGTAGCTAAGAAATATGCCGTCTAACGACGCAGCTTGTTTAGCTATAATAATTGCTGTTGCATCGGATGTAGGTGTTAAAAAAAAGAAAAGGAAGCACAGAGTCTGGATGAAAGAATGGTTAAAGAAAAGACCTCTTTTTGGTCACTCAAATCTCCTCACAGAACTTCAGTTGAGTTCTCCACAAGACTATAAAAATTATTTGCGAATGGACTCCACTACTTTTGGTGAATTATTGGCTATGGTAACACCATTTATACAAAAGGAAGACACTATATTGAGAGACGCAATATCGGCCAAACAGAGGTTGTTTGCTACTTTAAGGTATCTTGCATCCGGACTTACCTTTGAGGGCTTAAAATTTGAAACAGCGATTGCTGCTCAAACACTTGGAAACATTGTCATGGAGACTTGTGAAGCAATCATAAAGGTTTTAAAGAAATATATAAAAGTAAGTAGGTAATTCATATATTTATTAATTTTCAAATTTTAACATCAAATGACACACATAAGAATAAAAAAGTAAAAAGTAACATAATTGTAATGTTGGAACGAAGTATGTATACAGTGGCTCTCATTATTATTCACACAGTTCTATGCCAGCAACGTAAATTATACGTTTTGAAGGCGTGATTTGCCATATAAAAATTATTTTTACAGCAATGCTCATTAGAAAGTTTTTATTACAAATTTCATTTTGGTTATTTAAATTTTTCAATTTTGTCGCCCCTTTGCAGAGTTATATTGATTTAAAAAAAACTCGGTAAAATGCAAAAAAAAATTTCAGTTGTATCTCAAAAACGGTGCAACAAATAGAAAAATGTATATGAACAAAAATATAGGGAATGAAATTCACAAAAGAAACTACTTATACATTTTTCTATTTCATTTTTGAGATACTGATGAAAATGTTTTTTGCATTTTACAGAGTTTTTTTTTAAATCAATATAACTCTGCAAAGGGGCGACAAAATTGAAAAATTTAAATCACGCTTTCAAAACGTATAATTTACATTGCTAGCATAGGACTGTATGAATAATAATAATGAGAGCCATTGTAGCCGTCCAGGTACGATACATATGCTTAAGAAAATTGTGGGTCTGAGAGTAGGTTTTCTAGCATTGTATATTGTACCGGTGTGCTATCCATTGAATTTAGTTGTACCGGGGTTGGAGAGTATGAATATGAGTGATTACTAACAGAATGTGGTGAAGATGTGTAAGAAGAGGGAATACGTGAACTGGGTTCATTTATTTGCACTGAGTTTCTATGTAAGGTTCCCAACCGCCCTTCATATAAAATATCATTAATTGCTTTCTTTGCATGAATTTGTTGTATTGATGTAAGCTTTATGAATTCCATTGCCCAAGCTTTCGCCAAAACGTCCACCTCGTTGTTTGAACTTCGAAGATGTTCGCAGGCCATCTTTAATAGTTCGTTTCTCTGCGATTCCTCACTTGGCCCTTTTGGTTTTTTTGCTCTTCGAAGTGTAGGTGTATCTGGTATATCTGTTTCTGATGGTTCTTCATGGCTATCTGCTGCTTCATGTGCATTAGCTTTTTGAATATTTATCTCTTGGGAAGAATCCTGTGAAAAATAAAACATTGGTAGTTTATAGGGTGCATACTTTTCCTTATTGAACAATTATTGTATAAGTGACACTAATGACAGCATGTTTTCCTTTCAGCTCCCACAAAGTGAAAATGAATGGAAAATGGTGGCTGCAGATTTTGAGAAAAAATGGAATTTTCCCCATTGTCTTGGGGCGATCGACGGCAAACATGTAAACATATTTAAGCCCCCTGGAACAGGCTCATATTACTTTAACTACAAACATTCATTTAGCATTGTTTTAATGGGAATCGTAAATGCAAATTATGAATTCTTGATGGTTGATGTAGGCGCAAATGGACGAGTTTCTGACGGAGGGGTGTTTTCAAATACACAGTTCTATAAAAAACTTGTAGGAAAAGACTTGTGTATTCCTGAACCGCAAAATTTACCATCAACCGATATCAAAATGCCCTATGTGTTCGTAGGAGATGATGCTTTTCCACTTATGGATAATTTAATGAAACCATTTAGTAAAAGAAACCTCACCAAGGAAGAAATGATTTATAATTACAGGGTATCACGGAGCCGCCGAATTGTTGAAAATGGGTTTGGAATACTAGCTTCTCGGTTCAGAATTTTGTTAAATCAAATTAACCTATGTCCAGAAAAAGCTGTCAAAATAGTATTGGCATGTTGCTACTTGCACAATTTTTTGCGACATAGAAAAGTAGAATCTTATTTCCAAGGCGGCTTAGATGTTGAAAACACAAATACTGGAGAGTTTATAAATGCTGATTGGAGAGCAGACCCCACATTACATACACTACAGCCACTCCAAGGAAGAAACAGTGCCACCACAGCAAAACAAATAAGAGAACAGTTTTGTAATTATTTTAATAATATTGGATCTGTTCCATGGCAGAACAACATATTTCAACAATAAACTATGAGTCAATTTTTCTGTAAAAGTTTGGTGTTTAATAAAAATATACTGTTCTTTAGCATTGTTCACACATAGAGGTTCACGACTTTTTTGCTTTCTGAAATCGTCGTACGTATGTATTTATTTTTTATCGAAATAAATCTAGAATTTAATATTAAATTGTTTACTTACTCGTTCTTCATTTTCGATATCATCGGGGTCGTTCATGGAAGAGGTTCCTGGCACTTGACTTTCTTGATCCTTCAGGAAATCTAGTTCTTGGAAGTACCATAAGCTTGGTTCGTAAATACTTTCAGTTCCTGTTCCGGATTTATAACTTGCGATTACTTTTTTTAATTCTCTCCGATAGGCACTGCGTAAAACATTAATTTTTTTCCGCACTGTGTCTCTATCGGCATTAGGTTCCACCTCTTGCAATTTTTCAATTAACTTTTCGTATGCCAAATTTTTCAAATTTCTATTTTTGTATGTATCGCTTTTTATCTTCCATACCTCCGGTAATTGACGGTATAAAGCTATAAATTCACTCAAAAATTCTCTGTTACTTGCAAAATTAGCCATTACAAACACTACCTTCTACTTTCACGTTTGAAAATAAATGCAATTACTGCACAACGTGTCGTCCCACGCCCATAGACCATGCAATGAGTTGTGCAACGCACTCGTTGTGCAAATAATTTCAAACAATTTTGAATTTATACAACTGTTTGCACAGCACATCAAACAACACTATACACTATGCAACTGTTTGCACAACAGCCTCCGTTGCGCAATTTGTTGGCAGGTCTATGGGGCATATACGGAAAACCTTATTATAACATGTTTGTGCAAACAACCTGTTGTGCAACGTCAGTTTGCGCAATTTGTTGGCAGGTCTATGGGGCCTATTATACGAGTGCTTAACAACAACCCGATGCGTATATTCAGTATTCACGAACGACTTCAAATATTTAAAAATACCAGTGCGCATATTTACGAACGTACTGTTGATCGGCCACACTTGAATATTTACGCAGCCGCACTTAAATATTTAGTTAATTTTCTAGAAATGACGCGATGGAGGCAGCCTTATACGAGTGCTTAACAACAACCCGATGCGTATATTCAGTATTCACGAACGACTTCAAATATTTAAAAATACCAGTGCGCATATTTACGAACGTACTGTTTATCGGACCGTGAAATCACAAAACTAAACTCGGTATATTTAAATTTACCAAAATTTTCATTATTTTTAAAACGTATATAGGTTTTTAATGTCATTTAATAATATTGTAACATATTATTATAATAAAAATATGTAATATTAACTAAAAACATACAAAAATATTAAAAAGAAATAAAAAATTGATCAAATAATAATATAAGTAAAAATTATAGTTATAATTATATTGTAACTCCCATTATATTATTTTAAAACAAAGATATACCTACTTTTTACGTAATACTATCGAAATATTTCATAATTCAAGTTAATATTTTAAACATCAAACAAACTTTATAAATTACTGTTTTTGAAACTTTAATTTTATTGACTTGGTGGTTATGGACTATCATAATCTTTCATATACAAGTTTATAATCTATGTATTATACAAAACTTATAAATTAGTTTTTGAAAAAAACTTGGCTTATCGGTTTGGTGAGGCACTGCCTCTCCTGCCTACCCTGACAAGCCGCCACTGTTAGTGCCATAAGAACGCTTTGCTCAAGATCCATCAACATAAACCCGTATCCATGGCGTACCGTGTGGACATACCTGTCCCATCTCAATAGCATAGTTCCGTTCTTTAATTCCAGCAGCTTTCACATCGATCTCCACAATGATAACCTCCACTCCTACAAACATAATAATTAATATAATATAAAATGTTTATAAATTATAAGTGTGTAATGAAATAATTAAATTTACCTCTCAAACAACCATCGAGAATAATTAAAAATTTGTTAAATTATATTTACCTCTCACTTTCACCATTTGAATTATTGGCATGCATATTAGATGTTCCGTTGTCAATAACGACATCAACACAATTATCAAAAAGTTGTGTAGAATTCTCATTTCTTTTTCTTTCCCAAATAAGTCTTGAAATCTTAGCTCGCTTCGTCCCTTTAGCAAATCGAGCTAAACTTCCTGCCCATTTTTATTACCTATATAACAAGCTAATAATGAAAAAATTAATAACATGACAATGACAATAAAGAGAAGAAAATATTCAAACTGATCCAAATCTGGTTTTTCACGAATTGGAGGTTATGTGAAAAATTCAGACCCACCACGGATCGGTTTGAATATTTTTTTTCCTGTAATTCTAACATTTTTTGTTAAAATATCTGCAATGGTCTATAAATATTATTATAATGAAATTTTACTTACTGTATAAAGTCAATAATGACATGATATACTATTGTTAACACTTTAAATAATCAAATTATAATAATATTTTTTTCGAAAAAATATATCTTATAGAAATTTTATGTAGTTAAATATAAGTACTACATATAAACCATATATCGCAGCGCCAGTGCGACAGGAATCTTAACTAATTTGCCCTAGCACATATTAAATAAAGAAATATATTTAATTTACTTTTTAATTTAACTTTTAATAGTGGGTATGGCCACCATCCTTCCGAATGACCTCGAATAATCTTTTAGGCATAGATAAAATTAAATTTTTTAGTATTTCCGGCGATATTTCACTCCACACGTCCCGCATTCGGTCTTTCAGCTCCTTCGCGGTTTGAAATTGTTTACCATTTAGGTAAACTTGCCTTGAAATAATACCCCATAGGTTCTCTATGGGGTTTAGATCGGGACTGCTACCTGGCCACTTCAATACCTTAATATTTTTTGACGCAAACCATTCTTTAGTGGCCCTGGAGTTGTGAATGACAGCATTATCTTGTTGAAAAATAAAAGATTCTCCAAGAAGAGGCTCTACATTTTCAATCAGACTTATCTCCAGCATCTCGATGTACTTTTCGGAGTTCATTCTAGTTGAAATCCACGCCAACGGGATAGTACCATCGAAGCAAAAGCCACCCCAGATCATAACAGTTCCGCCTCCGAAATTACGGCTCAGGTGAACCTCCGTTTCTTTCCGAAGATCATGCCAGTAATACTGCCATCCATCAGGGCCATCTAAATTAAATTTTTTTTCATTGCTAAAAAGCACATTCTTCCATTGGTCGGTCCAAGACATGTGCTTTCTAGCGAATTCCAGTCTTGCCACTTTGTGCGCAGACCCTTTTACGGTAATCCGCATGAGGGTGACTATGCAAAATTTGTCGAACCCTTCGAGCGCCTTATTAAAAATTTCCCGTTTCTGACGCTTTGTTAAACTCGATTTTCTCCCTGCTTTTTTGTTTGTGCCATAATTTCCGCCAAATTTAAAAAAATTATTGACTACCTTCGGCGATCTTCCAATTTTTTTTGCAATTTTGCGATTTGAAAGACCGGCATCTTTGTACGCCTTAACAGCCGCTATTTCTTCCCTCGTTAATCTTGTTCCTCGACTCATATTGACAGTAAGGGTTAAAATATCGTGTTATTATACAGAAATAGTTTTTTAATAATCCTAATGACTTACCTTTAACGTTTTATGAAAAAAAAATATATCAAGTTCTTTAAATTTAAATTTTAAATCGGTGAGGCTATAATTCCTTCCACTTAATATTTGTTAAAATTACACTACAGCACGTCTGAAACCAAAAATACCCTGAAAGTGACTAATAACTAAGCAGATACTTGTTAAAACAAGTGAACATCAATAGAATATGGACCCACAAAATTTGTACCGTTAGTGTTTGCAGAGTTGCATACAGTTTATCAAGTGAGGCTATAATTCTTTCCGCTAGTGTATACCTGTAGCCTTGTAACTTATCTCTGATAAGCGGTTGGTTGAGACTAAAGACCAAACTTTTTTATATGAGGTTTTATAGTTTTTTTGATTATTATTATTATTTTTAAACACTAATCCCATTTTAATTTTTTTAATTCCAAACAAATTATAATGGTTTCTCCTCGAAAATTTACAGGTTTAAAATCTTGATCTAATATGGTTTGTGTAATATTCGTTATTTCTCGCTTATTGATTATAGGTAAATATATTAAATTTTGAGGTACTTCGTCTATGGCAAAGCCTGGATCCACTCCAATTACAAACTCTTAGATCGTGTGTGACGGTTTATTATCATAAAATGCTCCTGTGGTTATATTACAATTTATTTGAATTGTTCTAACCTTGATTATATCAACCGGAAGATCAGATTCGTGTACGTTATCCGGTTCTAATATACGATTAGAAAACCCCATAATTTTTCCAATGGTATGATTATCATATGCAAAATTAAATGAGTACCTCTCGCTATAAATTTCACACTTTAACGTATCATGATTAGGTTTTAGAGAGAAGTATTTATCATAGTCCTCCTTTTTTATAGTTTTTGGAATTAATTGTTGTAAATAATTTTCTATATCCAAAATTTCATTGGATCCAGTCGGTAATGTAATCGTTTCCTGTTTTTTCTTTTTATTAGTAGTATTATAATCAGTGTAATAAAATTTATTTTCACCTTCGTAAATATTCGGAATACTATTATATGAATCAGAGCTAATCCATATTCAGCTTCAGGATCAAGGGATAATGGATTTGTAATATCGGTAGATAACACTTGATTATTACTTTTTAATGTAAAAATATATGACATGCTTATTATACATAGCTGCTTTATGTACTATTAAGGATTTTCAGGATTTTACATGTTTATATACATATAACTTCCTAAACGATAGTAATTAATTTCATAATATATAGTTTATTGTTTTTTATATGTTTGATACAAGAATGCTAAACATAAATGTCCACAGTAAACAATATTTACGCCAAATATCAATTTCTCATTGTTGAGGATCGTTTTTATTTAAAATGTTGTATGATCGTTCAATAATATTAACTATACCTATTTCTACTTACCTCAAAGACATTATCTAAATTAGTACAACTCATTGCTAATATTTGTTTTATTAAATTATCTCAAACAATTGCGATGCCGAGTACTTGGGGTTGCTCGAAGTCCTCGACCCTTTGTACACCAATTTATATTTTTTTGACTGAAAGTTCGCCAAATTTTCTTTTATAACGACAGCACACCTGTCTGGTAAAAATACAACGCAGTCTTCTAAAGTCACCTTCGGAACTTCTCCAAAAGCACTGTTAACAATTTCTAAGTTTTCGATTATATAGGGTAGGTCTGGTGTTAGGTCCTTCAGCTTTTTTGTCTCGAATGTTGCAAATTTGTTAATAACACTTAGATTCACTGAAAAATTTAATATAACTAATTATAAAAGAAGTATATTAGATAGTTATATTTTATGGAATAACTCACTCACTTAGATACAATACTACTACTTTGATATACAGAAGTAACCTATCTTCGGGATAGATTATTCTACTTATACGCTTAATGTGTCAGGAAGCATATTTTTCTAACACAAATTCCATTCCATTTTTATATACTACTTATAATTGAAGACACAAGTGGATGAAGGTGTTATGCTACAAAACCATAGTTTTGAGTAATCTTGAGTTAAATTCTGTACTTCAAGTTAATAAATTTAAGAACAGAAGTTATTTGTTTAAAGTTCTGTAAAAGTTTTTGGTGTGTAAATTTTTTCCTGATAGTTGTACAGTCAGGGAAATATGAAAAGCCCGGTCGCGAAATTCTAATTAATTTGTTTTTTATTTCCTAATTATTAAAATTTGTCAAGTGTAAACAGAATTTTTTAAATGTTTATTATTATATTAATTATAATAATTTATAATATTAACAAATTTCATGTAATAAATTGTATAAAAACAGTAATATTTAATTCGCGAAAGAAAATTCACGTTTTTGGCAATATTGTTATTGCAATAATTTTGCATAATTTAATGTTAAAATAATTTTTATTGAAAAAATTTATATACACTATTAATAAAGGAGCACAAATTAAGTAATTTATATTTTGTATGGCCCCCTCTGCCCTTTATTACATCTTTTAAACGCTTAGGCATTGTTGCAGTTAAGCTCGTCAGGTAGTCTGGTGTTAAACTATTGTTCCAGACAAAATTTAAGGATCGCTCTAGCTCTGACACATTCTTTGGGGATGTATTGACCACATGTCTTTTCATTATCGCCCATAAATTCTCTATCGGGTTAAGGTCAGGGGAATTTCCAGGCCAATCCAATGTAAAAATACCGTTTTGTACGAAGTATTCAGCTACCTATAGCACATAAACGAGATAATAATTAGATATTTTACAATAAATAGTTTTAAATATGTATAAGAAACATCATATGATCAATAACTTTCAAAAAAAAAAAATTATTAAAAAAAATATTACTTACTTTTTTAGCCATATGGCAGGAGCATTGTCTTGCTGAAAAATCCACTCTTCATTATCTGCGTATAATTGCTGAACAGATGGTCCTAAATTGTTTTCTAAAATTTCTATGTACCTGTCAGCATTAACGGTTCCTTTTACAATTTGTAGTTTCCCTAAACCGCGTTGTGAAAAACAACCCCAGACCATTAAGCCAATTCTGCCACGTGTTGTTTTAATCGTACATCGGTCACTCAATTTTTCATTTTGATAGCGCCGTACATATCGCTTGCCATCGGAGCCGTATAATAAAAATTTGGACTCATCAGAGAAGATTACACGACTCCAATCCTCGGCAGTCCAATTTGCGTATTTTTTTGCAAATTCAAGCCGCTTTTTTTTCATTGCTTTAGTTAGCATTGGTTTTTTAAGAGGCGAATATGCTCTTAAACCAAATTCATTGAGCCTATTTCCAATAGTTTTTACACTTACGTGTGCACCAGTTTGGTCCTTTAACTCATCTCTTAGCTGTCGACGGGTTTTAAACCGATCCTTCATTGATAGTCGACGAAGAACGCGGTCCTGAGCTGGCGTTGTCTTCCTTGGCGGTCTTCCTTTTGCAAATGGCTTTGTAACGCCAGTTTTATCGAATTTGTGCAAAAAGCGGCTCACCGAACGTCTATTACATCCCACTATTTTGCTTATATAAGTAAAACTTTTGTTTTCGTTCCGCAAAGTCAAAATGGTTTGCTTTTCTGGTTCTGTCAAGTTACCTCTATTTGGCATTTTTACACAATTTTACTATAAATAACACAAAATATACAACTTGCAGACACTAAATAACAACTAAACCACTTAAAGATTATGTACCTTTTTCAAAAATTCCCCACCCTTCAATATGAAAATAATTCCAAGCAGATATTACCTGAAAACTACCCCGGGCTTTTCATATTGCCTTGACTGTATATAATTGGTCTTAAATGAAAAAAGGATCTCGGGTTGAGTGGGAAATGCAAATCAAACACTTATATCATGTACGTCAACGTTTCGGAGCCAACTATTTCTCCATCTTCAGGACTAGATGGAAAGAGCATATAATTAGTTCCAATAGTACATTCAACAAAATTACAAACACTCACCGACAACACAATAAGTTGGTAATCGTTTTATGAACCTTCATCCATAGTTGAGTGTTACAAAAGTAAAACAAAAAAGTGTCAAGTGAAAAAATGTTTATTGAAAGAAATATGAAATTAACACAAATTATATACAGTGGTGCCTCACACAACGAACTTAATTCGTTCCAGGAGCAAGTTCGTTATGCGAAAAGTTCGTTATGTGAAACGCGTTTTCCCATAACAATATATGTTAAAAAAAATAATTCGTTCTGTAGCATAAAATATGGTAAGATGACATAAAAAAAAGATAAATTTTTTGTTATTATTTTTATTTAGATACATCTAAAAACATAATGAAAAAAACACACATTTTTTAATTTTAAGAAATAATCGAATCTTGCACATCTTCATCCATTTTCCGCTTTTTGGCCGATGGTGCAGTGAAAAACCTGTCCAAAGTCGTTTGTTTCTCTCTTTTCTTCAACATCTGCCGGAAATAACGGACAAGAGTATCGGAGTACAGGTCGTTGATCCTGTTTGCTTCAGCGGAATCCGGATAGTGGGCATTGGTAAACTCCTGAACTGCTTTCCATTTGACCAGGATGTTCTTGATGTCAGCAGTTGGAATTGGTTGATTGTTTGATTGTTGCTTCTCGTTATCAGATGACGCTTCCCTTTGAGCATTGTCCTGTTGTTGGGCCAGAAGTGTTTGGAGCTCTTCAGTTGTCAGCTCTTCTTTGTGTTCCTCAATAAGCTCCTCTACATCCTCTTCCTCTACCTTTAATTCCAACCTTTGGGCCACTGTGATGATGTCCTTCACCACTTCTGTGTCATCAACTACTGCTTCTTCCTGAATCCACGAAGGCACAAGCATCTTCCACGACTTCGTTGTGTGAAGCGAAGTTCGTTGTGTGAAGCGAAGTTCGTTGTGTGAAGCGAAGTTCGTTGTATGAATCGTGAAATGAACGAAAAGGAAGTTCGTTGTGTGCAGCGTTCGCTGTGCGAGGCGTTCGTTATGCGAGGCACCACGGTACAAACATTATTTTAATATATTTTCATAAAAATACCTATACTCTGGCTTGACAAATTTGAGTTGTTCTTCTAAATTCTTTTTTTTTCTTCGGAAATTGTTCCGTATTTTTCGCAAAAGCGATCTAGATGGACTTCATTTGGTGGATTCTCAACTTTTTTATTTGTTAGTATATTAACTTTTCTAAAAGGCATTACCTCATCATAGGATTCCTTGTACAAGTATGAGCCATATTCTTCAACTTTTTATTCCATCACGAAATCTCACGGTTTCGTTTAAAACGTCCTTTTTCCTGTTTACTACTCGAAGTTCGGCAGGTAACTCGGAAATTTTTCTGAAATGTGGGGTCATGTCAATCACCTTCTTTCTGCCTGCCTTCGAAATAATACCTCTATATGTGTCTGGAATGTACACAGATTCATGTCTTCTTAATACTTTTTCAATTCTTCCAAAATCTCGATCGGAATCTAAATATGAATGTCCGACTTCCGGAAATTTATGGTCTATACAACGAAAGAAGCCTTTAAGAATAAGGTACAAGCAGATCATGTGAAAATTTTTGTTCTGACCAGCACAAGAATCAGACCATACGACTAAATGATCTTTGCCATCCCGGTTTTCATCTACCTCTAGAAAACGTAATAGAGAGCTACATATCGTCGCCCTAAGATGCTAATTGCTTAACTCACAAAATTAAAATTTTACAGGAGAGCCAAAAAACGTTTCAGCTTTAAAATAAATCAAAATCAAAATTTTTTTCGTAATGGTCACTATCTAATAATATTTTTGTGTATTACTTTTTCAGTTTAAACATGAAATTAATGTATTTTAACAAATATAATGGACTTTGGCAATTTGCTTATGTTTATTCATCATTTTTTTAGGACTTAGGCAATATTTTTAATGAGAGTATCGAAAAACATATTTTAATAATATAATTTTAAAAAACTAAAAATATATTGTATTGAATTTAATAGAACAAAAATTTTAAGTAATCGAGTAATATAACAAATAATACAATTTTAAGAAATGGTATAGCAATAGAAAAATAATATAAAAGAAAATTATTTTATGAATGGTCCAAGTTGTCATAAAAACCATGATAGTCCTTCTTTAAAGACATTTTCAGCTCCATTAAATGCTGATATTTCTCACGTTTAATAGGTAGAGGATTATTATACATTTGAGGCAGTTTATCGTATGTAACAACGTTTTTCTTATTGAAACGACAGGGCAGTGGCTTCCACTCATCTGAATGACGAATCTTGAACATTATGGAACCATCTTCGTTGTACCTAAGGCCCCTAATGTCAGTGACGGTTGGGTCGCCTGTGCTTCTTCCAGGTCTTATGGAATTAAAAACCTGCATTGATTGAAAATTTTTAAAAAATGTATAATCCAAATATTCTACAATGTATGGCTTAGGTTTTAAACGTGCTGTTTGACAGACCTCAACGTAGTCAGCTGGAACATTGATAATTTTCTTTCGTAGTTTTCTTTCAATAGTTGAATGCATGGAATCACATTCCATCTGCGTGTGTCCTTTTTCTAGATATTTTTGTTCTATTGTGATTTGCAGCTCTTGAGATAAGTTTAGAAGGGCACTAGAAAGCAGTGCATTTCTGTTTTGTGCGGTGCATCCATCACTATACAGAATTACTTTATTAAAATTTTCTTTTTCTTGAATTACATGATTTCGAAAAAAACTATGCAATATTGAGGCAAAGGTGTTGGCTGAAAGTCCTGCATGTCCCTCGTGCCATAAATAACAAAACCCATCTTTTGTCTTAATATTATATAGTGTAAAGTTGTGTACTACTAGTTTTGTTTTATAATATAACGAAGAAACGTTAGACTTAGGACACAACAGTACAGACTGTAAATCCATTGTAAATACGAAACAATTTTCTGCAACTTTGTCCGCTTCTTTTTCTTTGCGAGCCTCTTCTTTCTTTGACTGGTGTTCTTCATATTTCTCTTCGCTGAGATTTCCAGTTTTGTGGGCTACGCATTTGTCGCATTCGTCTTTTTTGGGAGAAAATAATGCTAGATTCAAATCGTCAATCATATTTGAAAACGAAGCATTAGATAGTGGTAATGAATTACTTTTGGAACACCAGTTACTTTTGTAAAACCTGTATAATTCTGATTTTGAGGTCCACATTGGCTCAAGATAGTATTTACTAGTCGACTTTCTGCAGTAATGCGACTCAAGTTTTGGCAAGCTATTAAAAAATTCTTTTAATTTCTCTTTCTGTTCATTTATCTTGGTATTTCTGGGGTTGACATTTCTTTCTTTATCAGCTTCTTTTATTCCCTGTGAATTATTTTTATTTTTCTCATGAAGCCAGCTACCAACTGTTCTTTCTGGAATGCTAAAAGTATTGCAAAACATCTTTTTACAAACTTTAACCTTTTGTTTTGTTTGTATGTCCAAATAGTACGAGTATGAAAATTCTCTTCTCGACTGGTTCTCAATTTTTCTGTTTCTAGCTCTTTTAATTTGCCTCTTTTGAACCAAGGTGGTGAGGTAAACTTGCTTTTCACTCCACGACAATTGCCAAAATTGTTCAAATAGTTTGGTTCTTTCATCGTTTGAAACTTCGAGACATTTCATAACAGTTTTTCCATCACATTTGCATCTATCTTTCATATTTTTAGATTTTTTTGTTACCATGTAATCCCATTTTTCTTCTACTTTCCGTTTCCCATAGTACTTTTGCCCTAATTGCCTCTTCATTTTCTTAGAATTTTTTTCCCATTGTGCCTGATTAACATGACGTCTTTTCTTTCGGGTTCTACCGTTGGGTGTTTCATTACTGCATTGCATTTGGTTTTTACCACCATTAGAGGCAGTAACTGCAACTGTACAATCTTGGGTTTCGTTTTCTTCAGAGTCGGAATTTAATTCGAATTGATCTGGAATGTAAGTATGGTCATCAGGATTGTCACTTTGTTCTTCACAATTTGATTGCATCTGATTAATATTTTCCAAATTTAAAATTTCTTGTGAACTGGTTGAAATAATATCTGTACTGCAAGTCGGTTCTTGGACATTTAACAAATTTGGAAATTCATTAGGTTCGTTGGCTGACAAAATAGATGGATCATTACAAATTGTCATCAGTTCATTAATTTTCTCGTCGGCAATTTGAAGCAATAAATCATCATTTGGTAAATTTTCATAATTTAAATCAGGAAGCTGGAACTCGTGGCCAGGATTGCTGGATACGACTGTAATTTCGTTTACTACTTGCTCTGGATGTTCTGGAAATATTACGTTTTCAAGGTTTCCAGTAACCAAAGATAGTATTTTCATTCCTCTGGAACGTTGATTCATCCTTAAAATAAAGAAAAAAATATTGCAGAAGCTGTCCTATTCCCCCAAGTTGCCTAAGTCCTTGTACTTCTAACAATAATGTTATTGAATATATTTGCCTAACTCCATACCCTCAATAAATTAACAATAATTATTCAAGAAATTATTAAATTAACAAGAATTACTTATTACAATCTTCACAACTTATATAATGTTCCATTTTATATGTAATTAAGAAAAAATACTTACTTTTATTTATAAAGCCACTACTAAACATCACAGAACCACGATTTTTAATACAAACCTGCTTTACTAACAATAAGACTGGGGACTTCAGCAAAATTCCTACATTATTTTACATACTGCGGACTTCAGCAAATTTCTAATAATAGATTTCTGGTGTGGGTGTATAAGTTATGGACTTGAGCTGATAATATTAGTTGCGTTTCAATTTTTATGACCAAATGGCATCAAAATGTCATTTTCAGCCAAAAGTGGACTTAGGCAATTAGCATCTTAGGGCGACGATATTTCAGAGCTTCCTCTATTAGCAACATCTTCTGTCCATGTACAAAAGACAGCTTTTTCTACGTCTTTTGAAATAATATGTACTCCAAAATTGTAGAACCACATTTGGCGTAAGTAAAATGCTTTAGATGTAGTTAATTTTGGGAGTGGCATTGTCTGTTGCATGTCCATTGTAATGAACACTACATTATCTGGCTCTTTAGTTCTTGCTTTATCACGTTTAAGTGATTCTATTGCCGCAGCATAATTTTCTTTGTGTTCTTCCTTTATGTCACCTGAATCGCATGTACTACAGGTGTCACTTTTCGGATCCAAGGCTTATCTTTCATATCCAGCGGGTGCCCAAAGTAATTTTTATAGGCCTCCCTTACGAACGCTGTCGCATTTAAATGGCATTCTTTAAACATATACTCTGCGCAAATTAAACAAAAATGATTCGGATCATTCACACAAACTTTTCTTGATGTTGGCATATCAAATTATTGTAAGAAAACTTAATAATTTTTAAGTTAGCAGCAAATTAACATGGTAACACAGCGAATTTTTACTGACAGTTGTCACTCGTAAATAATAGCTGTTACAAAACAAATGAAGATATATTTAGAATCAGCGACGTCAAATTAGTAAACATTATGTGATAAGTCATTCATCAGACAAAAAGTGCAATTTTGTTGTGCAGTGTTATAAATAGTAACGTCACGTCGTCTTTGAATTTAACCTTTGCAGCATAAGGGTCGCCACTAAACAACATTTTTATTGTATCATAAGAAACAGTTTCGCAATTTGGTTCGTTCCATAGGAACACAAGCCTGTCGAAACAATCTTGTAAAGGAAAATTTTGAGTACGATTAAAATTAGCAATGTAGCCTACATTAATATAAAAGCTGGTTATACAATCAAAAAAATAATTTTTGCCCGCTGATGGTGGTCTAATTATTTCAATAGCATTAACTTGAGGTATCTTACGTTCTAAACTATTATAAAGTTCAATAACAGAATTACTGCACCATTCGTCTCAAGTTTTCTCGTCAGAAGCACAATAATCATAAAACTGAAATCTTAATATAAATAATAGAATTTCTAAACTTTCATTTATATCATAATAATAAACCGATATATTTTTACTTACACATAAAAAAGTACTTTGTTCTGCATTTTGTATTTCTAATATTTCGGAAAATGTTAACGAATGATATTTAGATTTTAAATGATGAATTACTTTACGTACAACTTTGCCTTCTTTGTTTAAATATTTATTTATTTTGAATTTTTCTATGAAACACTACGGCATATTGCGTTCAGAGATACTGTTCAATGATTATCTATAAATTCCTCTATTTCTTCGGGAAAAAATTGCTATCGCCTTGACGGTGTGACGTTACCTCTTGCACCCACTTTTCGATTAATTGATTGAGAGTCATCTGATCCTCCTAATTGATCGGCTTCTTGATGTGATATTTCGCGGTTCTCCAACGTTTTCTTTCTGAGGCGTTCATGTATTCTTTCATTGGGTAAATATTCAATTCCGAAGTTTATCGGTTGCTCTTCCCCAGGGGCTGTAAATTTTGAGCAATCGTCTGATTCCAAGACACAGATAACGGAAGATATCTTCCCAATTGTACCTTTGTAACGTGCTAACGCTACGAGGTTTCGACTTTCGTCTGACAAGTTTAAAAGTTGTTGACCAACATTTACATTCACTGTTGATCCAAGGACAGATGCGGATGACGTGAACATGTTCGAATCCTGATATTGGATGGACGGCACAGGCGTAGATGCGATCTTTTACTGCAGACATCTGTTCCTTTAAATATATGTATAAATTCGTCACTATTTCTGTATTTAATAACTTCATGAATGTATTTTTGTCGACCTGTAATGTTTTCTGCCAATCTTTCAATGATAGGGACGATATTAAGTGTAGTTCTAACGCTACTGGTAGAAGGTCCTTCTCTAAATTGTCCATACCTTGCCAAATATTCATAGTAAACCCTGGTGCTGATTCTTCCTTCAAAATCAAGTTGGCTATATATTGCAGAAGAACAGAGATTATCCTGTTGCCATCCCGATTGAGTTTTCTTTTTTTGGTCAGAACTTGATGCTCTACTGCTACAACTAAAATCTCCATCTCGTTGTCTGAATTGCTGTTCGACATTTTCTAAATTCATATATCGGAATTTGGTTTATTATACAGTTTTTTTTGCGAAAAAAATACCTGTTTCAGTGAATTGGATATATCTGAGGTACGATGACGGGTAAGCCTAACCCAATATTGCGTCCTCTCTACATTTACGTAACCAATCATCAGTGGTAAGATCACTTACCACCGTCCGGTTACGCGATGTCCACAATCTCTAAAGCAGCGCTAATGATGACATGATTGCATTAGCTGGGAGCTGCAACTTTATTGAATTTTTAAATATCAAAAAGCTTTTATTTTTTCTTATAAAATTATTTCATTTACTCTTTCTTATTTTATTTACATCTCAAACATGATATATACCATATAACCCAAAAGAAGTGACCATAATATAGTCATGAATACGTTAAAAAGGATTTTTGGTGAACTACTTTTTGGCTCGTCATTTAAAGTTTTTATATTCACCATTCTTACTGTTGAACCGTTGTAACATTTCTTAACAACTATTATGGTTTCATAAATATTTCTATCTAACGGACAACTAGAGTTATTGGATTTTGTCCGTTCTTAAATGCATTTTGAACAAAAGTAATGATTGCAATTTTCCAAAAAATCCAACTTCTCTACCCCGGCCATTGACCGGGAGTGTGGGACTTATCAAAGATGCTACCCACTAAAAACCTCACCTCGTGTGTGACTGGGCATCCGGGAATCATTCTCATATTACTTCCGGGTGCTTCAGTTATCGCGTCGCGTCTTGATGTTTACAGGTAACTATACCTCTTCCGCCCTTTCGGGACTTTTTTCTTCTCTTTCGTCTGCTTCTTTTGTGGTAAGTATTTCTCTGACCATTTCTTCTATATTGCTCCATTTTGCATCTGATATGAGCATTTCGTCCACTCGTGGGGGTCAGTTCCGTCGCTGCATGGTTCCTTCTATTTTCGTTTCATCTGGCGCACTCAAAGATAGTGTGCTCGGCCGTATCATCCTCCGGGCAGTATCTGCACTTCGGACTTTCTCTTTTCCCAAACCGGTCAAGGTAGGCATTGAAGCACTCGTGACCGAGTAAAGCTTGGGTCAGGTGGTAGCCCAGTTCGCCATGTTTTCGGTCCATCCACGGTGCTATTTGTGGCCAACTTCCTTTCTGGGTGGTTTCCCACCTTTCCTGCCACCTCATCATCAGCCTCTTTTTTTCTTCACTTCTACCGGCTTAGTTGAGCTCACCTTCTTAATTACTACTTCTCTCCTGCACCAGCATATCAATCGGTGGCATGCCCGCCAGCACCAAGAGCGCTTCCGTAGAAGATGTTCTATACGCCGAGCACACCCTTATTGCCATCTTCTATAGCTCGCCACTAGCAAAGCTTTCCTCCACACCGGCGCCCCATATAGTAGGATGGAGTTTACGACTGATGCGAGTATTCTTCTCTTGGTGGATCCGGCGCCGCCCACCTTTGGCATAAGTCTAGACAAGGCAGTAGCCATTCTGACTGCCTTCTCTGCTGTAGTGTCTATGTGTTGTCTGAAGCACAGATCTTTGTCGAACGTTACCCCCAGGATTCTGATAGTCGGTCCCGGTAGGATTTCGCAGTCATCCATATGTATTGGAGCAACGTCGAACTTCCTCCTACCCAATACCAGCATGGCCTCGGTCTTCTCTGGGGCAAGACTCTCCTATGATGCTGAGAGCCTCTTCTATTTTGGTATATAGTTCTTCCATGGTCTTCGCCATGACACACACTGGGGCAAGGGAGCTTCAAACCTGGCATAAAATCAAATAAAAGTTAACTCACTCTTAAAGTTAGAAATTATTCTTTTGAAGGTTTGTAGTTTGTGTAAATAATGAACAAATGGACAGTAAAATAATTTTCAAACTGCAAAATCGTTTTATTTAAAAAATTTTATTTTATTATATTTTTACTAAGTATCCACACTGATGAAAAAAGTTTTGAGCCAAAACTTATTATTATTTGCCTATATATACAATGCATTAAAACTCTTGTTTCAAAATTTTTCGTTTTGCTTCAAAACGAATAACTAACTAACGAATAAATAACTAACTAACGAATAAGACCAATACAATGCATAAAAACTCTTGAATAAAAATTTTTCGTTTTGTTTCAAATCAAATAACTGTGATTCAAGAGTTTTTATGCATTGTACATAGTCAAATAATTAGTAATAAGTTTTGGTTCAAAACTTTTTTATCAGTGCAAGTACAGAAAAATATTCGAAAAAACACCGAAAATTCTTAAAATTCGTCGGGATCATCGCTGTTATCACTATCATCGTCACTGCTTTCACTCTTTCTATCTTGATGACCAGAAACATTAACGGGTGGAGGTTTCAATAGAGCTATTGCTTCTTTGGGAAAAATTTGCAATTTCTTTTTTTGTACTTTCTGTTTGCTGGTAATCACAGGAACAGAACTTAATAAAAATAAGTTGAAAACATCTGTATTAGTTTTCTCTCGACTACATTTTCTGGCATAATGCTCTCTGTACTTTTTGAAGTCTTTGTTGCGAGCTTCTTGAGCTTCTTCTGTCAACTGTCCTATTGGCAGCAGTGCGGAGGAAATTATTTCAGGTCCATGTATAAAATACTTATGTAATGTTGGGGGCATGTTGTACCAAGGATACTTTTCTACGAAGTATTTGGCCGTATTATGCGCGAAGAGCCGTATTTGCTTACATCTATTTCATATCCACTTGACACTACTATCATAATAATATGTATTTTTTTAATTAAATCTATATCTATTTTAGTAATTTCAGCAGAAAGTTCTGCATTCTTAAAAAATCGCCTAGCTGTATTGCCATCATTCGTGCTACCGAACCCTGGCTTAGGTTTATCAATTATCAATCCACATCGTTCCCTAAATTCTTTCTGAATTCTACTTTTGTTTTGTGCAACAATTTCCTTATCAAGTCCTCGAGCTTGCCATTTTTTAAGAGGCAGTTTATAAGCCACATGTAACAGACATTCAAACATACGAATCCACCCATGTAAAACAGATAAACCAAATCCTAAATTCTCCGTTTTTACATCTCTCAAAATCATTTCGTCAATCTTATTAAATTGCTTTGATGTTGCACCACATACAAAGCATTTTTGAGTTGAAGTTGTTTCTGTTAGTGCGTTACATATTTTCCCGTCTACCATGGCAAATATTAAATTGTGACTTACTTCCACTTTCTTTGATTTCACAACTAGATAACATTTCTGAATATTTTCAATTTCTTCATCTATTCTATTTTTTTCTGCGATTGATGCAACTGTAGATTCTTTTATAAAATCTATTTTTATGGGCCGACAATATCTTGTCGACGCGGGTCGTGAATTTTGCCATATAATTATATCTCCAGAAACAAGACGAAGGGGAACTAAACATGTAATAAAAACAGACGAATCACTTGCCTCCGAAGAATTATAGAAAGCTTGCTTGTATGAACTATGTCCCGAGGAGCCATCAAAACCCCACTTTGAAATCAAGCATAGCGGGATAGTTTCTTTATTCGGAAGAGATTCAATTACAGGTTCTATCGTTAGAAGTAAACGTTCCACGGTGTGGTCCAGCAAAGCCTGTAGTTTAACAAAGGCACAAGTATCTGTTACCATAATATCCTTGGGATAGCATAGCTTCTTTGCAATTTGTACCGTTTTGTAAGATGGAAATGTTTCCGGAGCATTTCTTCTTATAATGTCATATTGGTGACGAGACAGATTCGCATCCACCAAAACAGCTAGAGCATCTTCACCTGACATGAGCTGTTGTTGTGGTTCTAAGGATTTTTTGAAAGCTTTTTGATAATTACTAGCTCGCTTAGGGCTTGTATTCGTTATATCTTTCAGAATTTTTGAGGCTGCTGGTTGCCCTTCGGCTCTTAAACTCATTTGAGTTGCGTATACTAATAAAGGTGTAGGAGTAGAATCTCGTAAATCTTTAGTCTTGAATCGTTTTGTTCGTTCGGAACATGATTCAAATGGAATATTTGGACGACCACGTTTATTATCTAATTTAGGGAATGAAATCGATGTATCAAGCCACTTTGTATTACTTTTCTGAAATTTGTGATAGATTCTGCATGATTTTATCCAACGAAACTTATATTCAGACTTAAAATGTGACAGCTTTCGTTTTAAAGTAATGCAATTACTCTCGTCACATTTGATTTGTTTTTTAAGCTCTTCAGTTAAAAAATCAAATTGTTCTTCTATTGTATTAGCACCAGAAGATCTCATAATATCAATAAGTTCGCTTCTTTTTATAAATAAAATAGAATTTGAACTCTTTCCTGAAACCAAATAAATAGATATGAAGACATGTGGGTGGACTTCAATTAAAACATGTATACAACAAGTTTGCAAAAACTTTGTCTAGTAAAGCAAGTAGCAAAAAGTAGCTAAATAATTAAACGTTGCTATATTCTGAAAACATCAACTTTTCATAAAAAAAAAGAATCAGCACTCGATCTACCTTGGAACTCAATTAATTTGACTAATGAATCTAAGGTAATTTTATATATTATGAAATTTAAAATTAATGTTTAATATAGGTGATTTTGACATAAAGCAAAAACGTCAAATACAAAATCAAAGTTTCTAAAATATGGTTACATACTTGGACTTGAGGGTTCCATGGTTAAATATTAAATTAATTACTGAATTATAGTTCCAACACACGACAAAACAAAGTTTGAAAAATACAAAAAGTGCAACACAACTTGCTTCAGTTAAAAACTCGCTGAAAATGCGCGCTCTGGTGAGTATTGTGCGTAATTCTGAAAATTTTTTATGTTGTTTTTGCATGTGTTAGAGGGTAATCTACTGATTTTCTATAAGTAGGAGTGTTTATATAATATTTAGTTTATTTATTTTCTGCCAGGTTTGAAGCTGTTTTGCCCCAGTGTACGACAATAAGAGTCAGGTCGTCCGCGAACCCCATGATGCGCACCCCCTCCGGCAACATCAAACGCAGCACCCTGTCATACATGATGTTCTACAGGGTCGGCCCCAATACCGAACCCTGCGGAACTCCGCTTGTCACCTCCTGCTCAAGCTTCTAGTCTATTTGAATCTTCCTGCCCGTGAAGTAGCTCTTCAAAATTTTTAAAATAATTTATAATAATCTTTGCCAGCGCTTCATCGAGTTTGTTGGAGAGAAATTCGACCATTTCACGCGATCGAAACAGGTTCTTTAAATCCTTGACGATTTCTGCTCTGGGTTTCGGCCGTTTTTTCGAGTACTGCTTCGAGTTCTTGTGGATAGCATTCCAATCAATCCGGTAATTAAAAGAATTTTTTTTTTAGTAATGAAATCCTTTGAAGCAGCCTTTACAGCTTTAAGATCTAAAGCTAAATACATAGCTTATCGTTAGTTGAATATATTCAGCTAACGGTGAACTAAGTAACTTTGTTACCTTCACGTTATAGTTGTGATTTGCAGGTAACGATAACAAGACACTTTTGGATTTAACATCATTTCTTTAATTACTGCGAATCTATTAAACGTTTTCAATACCCGAAGCAACTTGGAAAACTTGTAAACCACCTAAAAAAAAGATATGTTTAAAAAAGTTTAAATATACAATTAATAACTTTTAACTACCTTTCTCTTCAAGGTTTTTAGTTCCCTCCTGCGGTCACAATGCATTTCAAGTTGTATCGCTTGTAGATCTCGATGCAGTGCCACGAAAAGACGTTCCGCCCTTGAAAAATCAAACCGAAACCCATAGCGAAGCCGGAAAGTGGAATCATAAATTCTCTGTAAGCGTACCAGACTAGTAGGGGCGGCTTCCCTTTCGTCGAGAATACGTTGTTGATGAACCAAGTCCCTTGGAATCTAATCAAGTTTAATTTCATGTTATAAAATTTATTGTTTTGATTTTAGTTACCCTATATTGGAAGCGTGCCAGATTATCGTAGGTCCAATCCCTTTTTAACAGTTGATAATTGTAGGCTAGAGTCCCACGTTCACATGGTTCCTGTGTATCATCCTCCGAGAGCTTCTTTATTTCTTGCATCAGATTGGCATACCATATGCAATTATTGCACCAACTAGATTGTTAAAATGTTTATATTTAAAATATATTATAGTTAAAATTAGCTATATTTGTAAATTTTATTAATAAATAAATTTCAAAGTGTTTAATTTTTACTTACTGCAAGAGTTTCTTCTCAAATCGGCGTCAACGACTTGCTGCCTCTTCAAACACACAGTCGCACATTTTTAAATTAAATTTTGTCAACAGATTAACAAAAATTGAACTTCGCGATTGATCGATGGCGACGACGTCCGGGGACCAAACGTCCTAGAATCGTTGGTCAGATAGGGTGGACTTTTACTTCTCTCCAATTCTGTCAGGATGTGGGTCCACGAAGCCGAATTGAAGGTATTCTTCACGTCCACACGTTTGGATGTCGAAACTGTCCAATGCTATCTTCCTTCGGAATTCCTCTTTAAATATGCTGCCACCAACAAATTTTTTAAAAGAAAATTTGTGAAAACTTATGAAAAAACGAGTTTGGATGACGTAGGAATCAAAGCAAAATTCGAATTCTCTCATCTTTGCACAAGAAAATAAAAACACTCAAGATTTTGATTACTAGTTTATTAAAAAAAATAAAATAAAATGTGGTTAAGTTGATTACACTAAAGAAAAGTTAATCCATGTGGTTTCCCTAAATAACAATTAATTTTTATGTTGGTTATAAATTAATTTGACCTGTAGATTTTTAAGCTCGACTCGTAAATTTGGTTTGTTTCGAAGATAGAAAAAGAATGTAAAATAAAACATTTGCAAAAATTAAATTTATATTACCTTTATCGATGCTAGTGCACACACAATATTTTTATTAGCGACGTAGTGGGTTTTAAAAAAATAATTAAGTTGAACTAATTCGAAATTGAATAAACAAAAAAAAACAAAAGATCAATTAAATGGAATAAAAATTGAACTTAGAAAAATTCAACAAATGACAAAAAAACGTCTCTTGGGACTCGACAGCTGGGAAAAACGACTACATGATAACGACTGAATAATAATTCTTCTGGACCTCGATTTTATGTAAAATTTTTGTCTAAGATTTGAAATCCGAGGGGTGTATTATTTTACCTCTGGCGTGAATAGAACTTTGTTTTAACAATTATAATTTTAGAAAATGTTCGAAAATTATCTTATCTTAAAATTTGGCTTTCTGGCTTGGCTTTCTGCAAAACACTAAGCAGAAAACATTAGGTTATGATTTACCTGTAAATAAAATTTCAAAATAATACCAAACCCGAAAAGAGGGGTTAGAATGGCAGCGTTTAGATCGATTTGTCCGATTTAGGCGGCCAAATTATTTGACAGTCTATTAAGCTACGGTAGTAGATTTTAAATAAAAATACTTAGTTTTTTGTCATTGACAAGGCATATTTATTTTTAAAAAAATTTACATTGCTAATGTGGGGTTTTATTTCGTTGTCTAGGGTTTTTAAATTAAACAAACACTTTGTTTTAACGATTTAATAATGAAGTTAAATATGAATACTAATGATAATTAATAAAATAGACTTGTCTTCTCGCATGTATAAGGAGTACGTATTAAGTCTGGGTCACTGAACTGACTGACTGCTCTGTAGTCGCCGCGAGCACATCGGTGCCTTCTACCATTCCACACTAATATGTACTTAAATAATGTAGGAAAATTTAGGATCGTACGGTGATTTTCTTGAGTGAATTGAAGCCCGACAGGCTTCATTCGTTGACTCAATGGTTACCATAAATAACATTAAACGTTCAAAATTTACTTCTGATAAATCTTTATCGCCATCACTGTTTGGCTGACGCCAACTAACATTGGACCATATTATGAACCATAATTATTATAATAATGCAGTAAATTCGTAAATTTCTGTAAATATAAATAGCATTGCTTTCTATTGTTAGGTTGGCCTTGCTCTCCTCCTGTGTTAGGCTGAGGGAATGTGTCATTTCTTTGGCCGCGTATTTGGTTCTGCTTCTCTACCTTCATGTGGTTTTTCAGGGCAAGTTTTGAGGGAAACGTAATGGCGCAGTTTGGGTACTCCCATGGGTGTATTGGGAGTAGGTTTAGCCGTGAGCGGAGGCAGACGTGCATTCCTGGTCTGTTCCCGAATTTTTGCCCGCAGTTTCGGCACTCGTGCGTACTGGATGTTATGACCATATTATGGTCTCTTGTTAAGTGACACGAAGAAGCGATTGTTTCGTCGCGGTCCATAATTTTCCAGAATACCGTTTTTGGCACCTTGGGTCCGGACATGTAAAGGTGTCGCGTAGTAGGTGCAGGACTATGAGCATCTCGTCTTTTATTTGCATGTCCTGAGAATTGATTACTTCAGCTTCGTCCGGTTCATCTTCTTAGATTGCTGATAGGTCTATTGTTTGCGAGAGACGTCGCCGTGTCGTCTGTCTCTCGATTATTGGGGTGGTTTGGATTAATGTATCAGCTGCCCTTTGTTCCGACGATCTGCGGCGTGTGATGGGGCCGCCCGTATTTTTCGCAATGGTACGTCGTTCATTGGGGGTTTGGTGGATCTCCATCTCAGTAGTGACCTCTTGGGGCCCTTCAGTAGGCTGGGTGAATGGTTCAGCTTGGCTGTTTTCTGGTGTATTTTTGGGGGGGGGGGACAAGCGTTTCCCGGTTGCTTGGCTGTGGATGGCTGGCTCTCGGTTGACTGGTTTGTTTTGGTTCTGGCCATTTGAGCACGGATCAGTTTGGCTCGATTGTTTTGGGCTTGGATTGCCTGAGCACGACTAATTAAGACCATCTTTATTGCTTGTTAAGTTTGTAGTTCACTTTTTCTATCACAATTTTCACACATTTATTGATTTTGAGCACATCTGTAGTTTCTCGCACTTTTGTATTTTCCGCGCGAATTTTGGTAGGGGGTTCAATTTTTGTTTAGTGACGTTGGATGTAGAACGTTTTGATTAAATTAAAATTTGAGGAAAAAAACAAGAGCAAAAAGAAAACAAAGAGAGGAGAAAAGCAAGGAAAAAAAGGTCATTAAAATAAAAAATTGTAATTTACCTCTGCGTATCTTCTGTTGGTCTTCGATCTTCGTTCGTTGGTCTTCTTTCTTCGTAAAAACACCCATTAAGCTGATAAGAACAGATCTGTTTATTGAAAAATATCTTAAAATTTACAACAGATAGAACAAGTAACAAGGAGAAACAAACATATAACAATATAAAAATAACATCATAAAAATTACAACAATAAAAATAAACACGCCTATTCTTCTCCTGGTCCGTCTTGTTTGTATACCGTCTTATTGTATATGCCGGTGAGATGCTCCGTGTGTCACTGATGCAGAACCTTTTCATAGTCTTCAGGTATCTTTTTGAAGCTAGGGTGTTTGCGAATCTATCGTTATTCTTGTCCCAGAAACCCAACTATTATGGGTTCTATAGTTACTTCCTCGTATTCCTGCTCCAGTTTTTCTTTCAATACGAAGTATTTAGTAATCTTCCTCTGTCTGGCTTCGTCGAATGCGGTTTATCCATTCTCTAATGGGATGGTTACGTCTATTATTCTAGCCCTGTTTCTCTTGACAAGAACCAGGTCAGACCGCAGTGGGATTCCTTATGTTACAGTTCGGTTCTCCGCTATAACTTGGTAGCCTATTCCTGTTGCAGCTTTAATAAAGAGTTTTTAACCGTAACCAAAAGTATCGCTTCTCGGCTTATCAGCTAAGATCAAAGTGTATCGTTTCTCGGCCGTTTGGCTAAGATCAAAGTTGTAGTGTAGTGTTATCAGTTTGATGGGTATTTTTACGAAGAAAGAAGATCAACGGGCGAAAATACCGAGGGGTATTTTCTTGTTTTTGTGACTTTCTTTTTATTTTTATTTATTATTTTGCTTTTATTTTTTGGTTTTTTTAAATGAAATTTTTTCATTTTCATTCCCTTTTTCCTTCTTTATTTATTAATTTTTTTTTTCTTCTTAAATTTTTACTTCTTATTACATTAATTGTTATAAAGAGAGAATGAATCTTCTGTACCAATCACAAAGAGATGAACTCTGAAGACTGGAGCAAAAGAGATAAACTCTTCTTAAGTTGAAGATGAAGTAAACTTTCGGATACTTCAACGGACGTCGTCAATCAAAACTAATTTGAATGAGAATCGTTTATTTAACAAATTTACATTGCTTATATATCTAATAATAGTAGTAATAACTATTGCTGACTACACAATAACATATACTAGTAGTCTTGACCTAGTAATGTATTTGTAACATTATTTTTATCGTAATTAGAGGAATTTGCAGTTCTTAACAATTAAGTGTAGTAAATGTTTTCATTACCTACATTAATATGTTTTGTGAATTTACAGTTTATGAAAATAGTTCAAGGTGGTTTACAAATATTAATATTACTTTTGTTTTGACTACAAAAATTACAATTTTGAAATATAAAATTCCATGGTTAATTTTGAATTAAACATTCTGCCCCCCAAAAGTTAGAATGTTTTATAATGGCTGTAGCTGAACCATTTTCACCTGTGTTGTGTCCGATAGTTCTCGTCGTTTTCTGGTATCTCGTTGTTTTCTGTGGTTCCAACAATGATATGCTATTAAGATGGAACTCATTACCATTAGTAAAATCACACCTGTGGAGATATTGAACCAGAGCGAATGATGCTGAATTGTTTTCCAGTTGTAATCCTTAAGATCCTGTGAAATGTCCATCTGATCGTTAAGTAAATTCTTAAGTTCATCTGAATGTTTTAAGACAGGTTCTAATGTTTTCAATTGTTGTATTTTCTGAACTTGTAGAGTATTGTTGTCCATTGGCACTTGCACGTGATATGAGCCTAATATTTGGATTGTGTTAATTCTTTGCGGTGTTATGAGATTATGTTTTGTTTTTAGGATGCAATCTTGAGATAACTGTAGTATGCTTGTGTTCTTGATTAAAATGTCCTGGCGTTGGTTATTGCATATAATTGCACATGTAACTGTGTTAGGAGGAACTACTATCCATGCGTTCGGTGTGTATAATTGTTTCCATATTGTATTGTTTAAAGTTGTTTGAATTGTACTGCACATGGTTGGATTTGGCCGTTGATAAATTTGATCAATGATACAGTTTGGAGTTGTTTCTAAGTTTTTTACAGTAACTGGAGAGTAAATCCAATTATTTTCTGAAATTATTATCCCATCTTTAAATTCTTGTAGCGGTCAATTGGTAGATTTATGCTACATGGTGTTTATTATTTTCAATGGATTGATTTGAACTTGAACCTTATGACTTTCCCTGTATATGAAACCAATAGATAGATAGTAGAGAACTCGAAACGAAAAATTATTCGAGATATGGCGTTGAAGAAGATAAGACCGAGTAAATTTTGTGCTTCGAAGTAAAATTGGTTAATTAAGATTTTTAACTATTACTGATCGATATAAAATATCAAAGTTTGTTTTCTTGAAAGTAAGTGTGGCAAGTGTTTGGCTCGTCAAAGGATTTTGGTGAGTTTCATTTTTTTGCTATAAATTTGTGGGAGGCACTTGGCCTTGTTCCGTCTTTGATTTTTTAACTGAGAAGTTCATATTCGCCTTCTAATTCTGGTGAGGGAATTATTTTGGTAATTTTCAAACGGTGGTTTTATTTTATAATCGAGGACATTTGTCAAGCATTCCCATAGATAAAATTTTATCTTTGCTTGCAATAAGTATTATCAACATCGAGGTTTGGAACAAGTAACCAATTTTAAATATTTACTATTCAGTGGCTGCTTGATCTTTGTATGTTTCTCGATAAGGATAATACCAAGACAAGTAGCAATAATTTTTTATCTCAATTGTATGGCTTTCGGTTTCTTCGAAGCAAATTTCTTGCAGTTGTTTTTTTTTGTCACCGAAGCCATTCTTTTTTTTTAACTTTGAGATTTGAAGACCACTGAAAAATATTTAAAAACATTTTTTTGAATTATAAATATTATCTGTATTTCTTTACGTGATCTTTAACTTCAATAAATCCTTCCTTATTCTTCAGGGGTTTATTGATGTTTGGCGCCCACCAATTAAGTTGTTGAAGGAAAATTTTAAATACAAGAAGAAAAGAACCTACCAGCATCTCGTGCTCTCACTTATCATCTAAGCTAGTCTGCCTGCCAAAAGATCGCGGGTCATCGAGGCAAAATTACCAAATAAAATTCCCTCACCAGAATTAGAAGGCGAATATGAACTTCTCAGTTAAAAAATCAAAGACGGAACAAGGCCAAGTGCCTCCCACAAATTTATAGCAAAAAAATGAAACTCACCAAAATCCTTTGACGAGCCAAACACTTGCCACACTTACTTTCAAGAAAACAAACTTTGATATTTTATATCGATCAGTAATAGTTAAAAATCTTAATTAACCAATTTTACTTCGAAGCACAAAATTTACTCGGTCTTATCTTCTTCAACGCCATATCTCGAATAATTTTTCGTTTCGAGTTCTCTACTATCTATCTATTGGTTTCATATACAGGGAAAGTCATAAGGTTCAAGTTCAAATCAATCCATTGAAAATAATAAACACCATGTAGCATAAATCTACCAATTGACCGCTACACACCCCCCTCGCCCTCACATTCTTCATTGTTCCTTTCGAAATATTGTTGATTGTTGTAATCTACTGCCAAAAATGCGTTTGGAACGTCTGTTATCCAATATGTAGAATCATTTCCTCTTCTGGCTGGAACTGGAGTAATCTTCATCATTGTAAATTTGTTTATTCCAACTAATAAAAATTGAGTGACTATGTGTATGTTGGTTTCATCTTGTGTCACCTTTGTTTTGATTATAAAGTTCCTTACGATTTGTAATGTTGAATCTATCTTCTTTTGTGCTTCATCCAGAATTTTATTCTCGTTTCACCAGTTCATGTAAGCTGCCACGCCCAAAAGTGATTAGCAGAATCTTCTCATAATAGTCACACATTTCTGAAATGTAATTATTTGCGACTTGAAATGAACTTAATATCTGAATTTCTAGTTTTTCTCGTCCTTGGTATTTTTCCCATTCTTGAATTACTTCAATTGCTTGATTCAATTTTGTTCGAAAATTTTCTAATCGTTGATTTATTCTTACTTCCGTGTCATTGAACGTCGATATTGCTGATAACATAAATTTTGTTTGGTGGATTGACATTTTTCTTAATTCTTGTTGATTCTTGTCAAGTTCGTCTATATCTTTGTATACTTCGTCGTTCACTCCAAATATAGATGTCATTATGTCACCTAAAAATCCTCTTCTTTTTCTTGTTTGTTGTCGTTTCGTTTGCAACCCTTCATTAATCCATTTCATTTTTTCTTGATCGTCTTTCAGATGATGAGCTAATGTATGACACATTGTATTGGGATGCAGTTCTTTTATGGTTTTACAAAGTTGTTCAAATTGATTTGTAACTTGATTTACCGATGCCACATCTTCGTTTAGTTTTGATATGCTATATTTCATTTCTACTTGAAATATTCCTCTGTCGATCATTGCGTTTCCTAAATGTTCCACGTATACCCCCGATTCCAGTGTTGTAATATTAAAGTTGGCTTTGCTTGTTATTATCAAATTCATTATAATCAGTAAGGAAAACATTGTTGTAATAGACTTTTTTGCCGGTACATAATTTTTTCTTGCGAGAGTGGAATTTATAACTTCATCTGATGATGTTTTTGATTGAGGTGGGTTGTCTCTTGATTCTTCAATCAACGGTATGATGTTGTGAATACTTTTCTTCGTAATTTGTCCTTTTGCTTTCTTGACTGTCACTACTCGTACTGTTCCATCTGGGTCTGGATGCTTTTCGCATATCTTCGCTAAAGGCCATTGACTTGGATTTATCTCTTTTTCTTTTATGATTACTACATCACCTATTTTTAAATTCTTCTGTGTGCTTTGCCATTTGTATCTTAGTTGTAGTTGATTTAAATAATCTGTGGACCATGCTTTCCACATGTCTTTTTTAATTTTTTGGATCAATTTCCATCTGGAATTATAAGTTGCGGTGACCATTGTTGTTGCTGGATGCGTTGGTGTAATAATTGCTCTTCCTATTAAGAAATGTCCTGGGGTAAGTACTTCTAAATCGTCTTGGCTATTGGTTATTGTGCAGAGTGGTCGTGAATTTAAACATGCTTCAATCTGGCATAAAAGCGTAGTTATTTCTTCAAACGTTAATTTGTTATCTCCCACGATTCTTTTGAAATGATGCTTCATAGATTTTACTGCTGCTTCCCGTAATCCTCCAAAATGAGGTGTAGCTGGAGGGATAAAATGCCACTGTATTCCTATGGATCCAATCTTCTCTTGACATTCGTTATTTTCTAGTGTTTTTCTTACTTCTTTTCTGAATAAATTGCTGGCTCCTACAAAATTTGTTCCATTATCACTGTACATGTGTATGCACTGTCCTCTGCGAGACGTGAATCTTCGTAATGCGGCTAAAAATGCATCTGTCGTCAAGTCTGTCACTGCTTCCAAATGAATTGCTTTTGTTGTGAAACATACAAATACGACTATGTAACCTTTATGTGATTTGTTTCCTCGACCTTTTGACATTCTAATCATTATTGGTCCAGCATAATCTACTCCTGTGTGGACAAATGGTGGTGTTGGTGTTACTCTTGTAGATGGTAAATCTCCCATTAATTGCTTTGCTGTTTCTGCTCTGTATCGGATGCATTTTACACATTTCTTTATTTCCATTCGTACCGCGTTTTTTCCATTTATGATCCAGTATTTTCGTCTCGTGTAAGCTAATGTTTGCTGAATTCCCCCATGTAATGTTTGATGATGAGCGTCTCTGATGATTAGTGTTGTTAAATGATGTCCGTATGGCAAAATTATCGGATGTTTTTGTTCAAATGGTAAAATAGAGTTTTTTAATCTTCCTCCTACTCTTAATATGTCGTGTTCCAAAAATGGGTTTAAGTTTAGTATCTTACTGTTTTTGTTTATTCCTATTTCGTTCTTAAGTGCCCCAATTTCTTCTCTTAGTGTTTCCTGTTGTACTTTTTTAATTATCTGGTTAAGAGTATCTTGAATTTCCAATACGCTTAAGATTTGCGGTGATTTATCTGTTGTTCGTTTGTACCATCTATTACAGTATGATATTACTCGCAGCATTCTTGTTAATGTTGAAAATCGTTCAATTGTTGAGTTTATTTCGCGCTTAACTTGGTTAGTTTTGATTGTTATTTGTAAACATTTCTTCTCAATTTTTGTTTCTGGGATTGTTTCGTCTTGTACGATAATTTTTTCTTCTTTTAACCATGTTGGTCCATGCCACCATAACGTATTCTCTTTTAGTTTTGACGGTGTTATTCCTCTTGATATCAGATCGGCTGGATTTTCGGCTGTTTTTCCATGTTGCCAATGGTTTGCTGATAACATTTTGTTGATTTCACAGACTCTGTTTGCTACGAACTTGTTCCATTTTTCAGGGTTTCCCTTTATCCATGCTAATGTGATTGTTGAATCTGTCCATGCTGTTTGTTGAACATTTGCAATTTCTAGTGCTTGTCGTGCATGTACCATTAATTTTGCCAGAAGTACTGCTGCACATAATTCCAGTCGTGGTATTGATGTTTTTGCTTTAATAGGCGCTACTTTTGATTTTGAGATCAATAATATGGTTTTAATTGTTCCTTGTATTTTAACTCGTACATAGATTACTGCTCCATATGCTTTTTCGGATGCATCGCAGAATCCGTGTAGTTCGATTATCTCTTCACCTTTAGTTGTTGTATTTATCCATCTTGGGATTTTTATATCTTGTAATTCCTTTAGCGATGTATAATACTTCGTCCATTTTTCATTAATTGTTGTTGGAACGGGTTTATCCCAATCTAACTTTTGTATCCATAGTTCTTGAATTATTAGTTTTGCTGTTATAATTACTGGTGACAACCACCCTAGTGGATCGAATATTTTTGCTATTTCGGATAAAATTGTTCTTTTTGTTGCATTTTCGTAAACTGTTGTTTGTGTTTTAAATTGGAACGTGTCGCTGTATGGTGCCCAATGTATTCCTAACGTCTTATGAATATCTTGATTTGCTATTTCCGTGATATTCTTGCTTTTGAGTTGTTCTGGTAATTTTTCTAATACTGCTTGATGATTGCTTGCCCATTTTCTTAAATTGAAGCCTCCGGATTGCAATAGTTGTATTATTTCTTCTTGTAATTGTTTTGCTTCTTCTATCGATTCTGCTCCTGACATTAAATCGTCAACATAAAAATCTTGTAGTGCTATTTTTGCGGCTTTGGGATATTTTTCTTTTTCATCTTGAGCTAATTTCTGCAGAGTTTTAATGGCCAAATATGGTGCTGATGCTGTTCCATATGTTACTGTAGTCAATCGATATTCTTGTATTGGTTGATCCATGTGGAATCTCCAGAAGATGTGTTGAAATTGTTGATCTTCTTCCGAGATTTTGATTTGCCTGTACATTTTTTCGATGTCTGCACAAAACACAACTGGATATTTTCTCCATCTTAGTAGTATATCTCTAAGTTCCTGTTGAAGCTTTGGGCCGGTGTGCATGGTCTCATTTAAACTTCTTCCGTTAGTTGTTTTTGATGATGCGTCAAATACTACTCTTAGCTTGGTAGTTGTACTTTCTTCTCGAATAACTGGTTGATGTGGAATGTAGTATTTTCCTTGATTGTAGCTGTAAGTAGGTGCCATGTGACCTAGGTCTAAATATTCTTCCATGAATGCGTTATATTGTTTTCGAAGTCCTTGATTTGCTGATTGTTCTAGTTTCTTTTCTAACTGATGAAATCGTGCTAAAGCTCTTTGTTTTGATTCTCCCAGCTGCGGTGGATCTTCTTTAAATGGTATCTTCACTATGTAATTGCCGTGTTCGCTTCGTTTTGCATTCTTTTCAAAATGTTCCTCGCATTTTTTGTTTTCTTCGGATATTGGTTTTTCGGTTTCGACTTCTTCTAATTCCCAAAATTTTTGTAGTTTTTTATCTTCTTCGTAACGACTAATCATGCTTATTATCTCTATTGGTTTGTTGATTGGGTTTTGCATGCTGCCTGATAAAATCCATCCTAGTTTCGTTTCTTGACTTATTATTCCATCGTTAACCTTTTGAAGACCGTGTTGTATAATTCGCCCTAATTCTTCGGCTCCTAATATCGCATCTATAGGTCCTGGTTGGTTGAATGTTGGATCTGCTAGTAACTTGTTGTCCCAGGCTTGTGATAATTCCATATTAAATTGTTGGTTTGGGTGACTTTTTGTTAGTTTCGGTAGTATGATGAAATTGACACTAAGTGAAAATTCGCTCGGAAATCTTGGTTTTATTGTTGCTTGCATCTTAAATTTTGAAACTTTTGGACTGTCATCACTTATCCCTGATATTTCTGCTAAAATTTTCTGCCTCTTTCCTATTCGTTGCGCTGCTTCTTCAGTAATCAATGCTGCTTGGCTTCCAGAATCAATTAACACTCTTAAATATTCCATGTTGCCACTTTGAGCTGGTGTGCACACTAATGCTGTTGCTAATAATACTATACTTTCATTATGATTCGCTGAGTATGAATTTTTTGAAACTTGATTATTCCCTGCTTCTCTGTTTGTACTGGCCTGTTTCTCATGCGCTGGTGCTGGTTGATTTCGTGTTGTTGTTCCTGGATTTGAATTAAAATTTCTCGGTCCTGAATTGTAATTATATTGTCTTACAAATGCTGTTGCCGGTTTTGCATTACCGTATCTTATGGCTGGTGGTGATCTCCGTTCTTCATGCAACAATGTATGATGTCTTCTTTGACACTTATGACAACCTTCTTCTCTAAAGCATGGTGAATTATGTGGATATAAACAATTAAAACATCCTTGGTTTTCTCTAACGATTTCTCTTCTTTCCGTTGGATTCATATTTCTGAATTTGATGCAATCGTGAATTCTGTGTTGCTGATTGCAACAGATGCATCTGAACTGCTTGAAAACTTTTGGTGCGTATTTTTGAAAATTTGAATTTTTTGTTTGGTAACCATTGCTTCTGGTATCTGCCGATTCGATTGACTGACATCTCTTTTCTAAAAATTCTAGTAATGATGTTAATGATTGCACTTCGTGGTTGTTCGTTATCGTTTGTTCATAAATTCTGTTTGTTTCTGGATCCCATTTTTGGCTGACCCATCGCTCAATCATTGGACCCCAATTTTCAATTTCAATGCCTTGATTTTCTATTGCTCTTAAACATTCGTGGACGGTGTCGTGTATATGGCGTAGTTGTTTTAGATTTTCCTGATGAACTGTTGGTAGATTCATTATTTGATCCATTAATTTTGCAATTATTAATCTTTTGTTTTGATATCTTTTGATCAATATTTCCCATGCTGCGTCGTAGTTTTCTTCCATGATCAATAAATGTTGAATTAACCTGCTAGCTTCTCCTCTTACGTGAGTTTTAAGATATTGCATCTTCTCTGTCTTGGTGATTGTTGTGTTGGCATGTATTACTTTTTGAAAAACGTCGTGGAAGGTGCTCCATGCTTCATATCCTCCACTAAAGTAAGGTAGTTCAATTTTTGGCAATATAATGTTGGGTTTTTGCATTGGACCTTGGTTCATTTTTTCTTCTAATTTATCCATTATTTGTTCATATTTTTCTTCAGTTTTCTTAAATGTGTTGTCTTTAAAGTAGTTACCCTCAAATTTTTCTTCGTATACCATTATTTCTTCATGAAGTTCTCTTATAGCCTCCCATTGGACTTCTATTTTGTTTCTGATTCTTTCCAACGTAGTTTGTTTATTTTCTTCTCTTAGTTTGGTTGTTGCAGTTTCCATTGTTTCGGTTAAGTAACTGATTTTCACATATTGTTTTCTGATGCGTATTATCTGGTTTAGCTCCATTGCGTTTTCTTTTTCTTGTGGTAGTGTTTGTTGATAGATTTGGACTTTGCTAGGTGTTGGTTTAGATTCTTCCTCAGCTTTCTGACAGGTTTGTATATATTCTATGGATTCTCTATATTTCTTCTCGATTGCTTCAAAATATTTGGTGGTGATATAAGTGTGTTCAGGTACTCCCAATTCTTGAAATTTGGTATGATTTTTTCTTGCTTCTGCGATATATCCCGTTAGTTCTTCTTCTCGTTTCCGTATGTATTGTTCTGTTTTTCTTGTTGACGAATCTTTTTTTGAGTTTGATAAAATTGTTGCTATTGCTTTCCCGATTTTTTCTTGTTGTAATGCTATTTCGTTGGCTTTTTCCATGTTTTCCTCTTCACTCATGCTTTTCTAAGTTAATATTAAAAATTATGGACTTACTTGAATTATATCCGCGTTGGTTTGACGTTGTTGATTCACTGTTGTTGGACTCTCAGCCACTGTTCGACACTGGAGTTGTTGAAGTTGTTGTTGAAGTTCTGTTGTTGGATTCGATGATATTCTGTTGTTCACTCTCAGCCACTGTTCGACACTGGAGTTGTTGAATTTGTTGTTGGATTCGATGATAATCTGTTGTTCACTCTCAGCCACTGTTCGACACTGGAGTTGTTGTTCTGTTGTTGAAATTCTTTGTAATAGACTGTATCTCTGCTGGTTTTTTATTCTCGAAGGACCATGTTATAAAGAGAGAATGAATCTTCTGTACCAATCACAAAGAGATGAACTCTGAAGACTGGAGCAAAAGTGATAAACTCTTCTTAAGTTGAAGATGAAGTAACTTTCGGATACTTCAACGGACGTCGTCAATCAAAACTAATTTGAATGAGAATCGTTTATTTAACAAATTTACATTGCTTATATATCTAATAATAGTAGTAATAACAATTTCTGACTACACAATAACATATACTAGTAGTCTTGACCTAGTAATGTATTTGTAACATTATTTTTATCGTAATTAGAGGAATTTGCAGTTCTTAACAATTAAGTGTAGTAAATGTTTTCATTACCTACATTAATATGTTTTGTGAATTTGCAGTTTATGAAAATAGTTCAAGGTGGTTTACAAATATTAATATTACTTTTGTTTTGACTACAAAAATTACAATTTTGAAATATAAAATTCCATGGTTAATTTTGAATTAAACATTAATAATATATTCCCCGTTGGGGAAAATAATCAGAACCCAAATGGCACAAATAAAGACAACCCAACCAACCGCAAGCCAAATAAACCAGACATAGAGAACACCAGAAACCTCAGATGCTGAAGAGGCCGAAGCCAACGTGAGAAGAAATATCGAAACAGTGGCGATAGTGCACACGCCGCCGTTGGAACCAACCGGTCCCATCATGAGAAGACTAGCTTCGCAACTTTTTTTTTTTTTAGCATAAGCAGAGAGGAGGAAATCTCGTACGAGACACCATCGCCATCAGCAATGGTAGTGTCAGACTTTCACTGACTAAAACCTCCCCCCTTCCCCCCGACTTATTGATCACGAAAATCCGCCGTGAGGCATTACTTTCGTGTCGCGCGGGGTGGTACTTCCATTCCTGTTCCTTCTTTCGCCGTTGGCTTTTCCCCATGGGTTCTCGTCAAGGAGCGCCAGCAGGTCCTCCCAGCACTTCTTCTTGGCACGTTTTATCTCAAGGGCCAGGTCTTTTTTCGCCTTTTTATATTCGTCTTGTGCTGTGTCATCTTCTGGGGCCGCTTGTCGTCTTCGAGTTCTCTGGCAGGTCCGTCGTTTGTTGTTGGCGGCTTTCCTGAGGGCAGTAATCTCAGGGCTCCATCAATGGACAGGTCATCGTCCGCTCCTTCCTTTTCTCGGCATGGAGGCGTCGCACGATGTTATTATCGCCTCCATGAGCTGATCCGCTCCACCCCCCTCCTTCACGTCAAGGAGCCTCCATTGGGATATTTTGCGGAGGGTCCGGGAGGGGGCCAAGGTGAGGTCGAGTATCGATGTCGACCCGTTCCTCTCGAAGGTCGGGGTGTTTCCGACGTTCGCCACCAGGATGTCGGTCGCAGCCAGGGCCTCCAGAAGGATCTCGCCCCTCTCGTCGGTGTGGGGGAAGCCCCATGCGGGCGACTTGGCGTTGAAATCGCCGCCCACGATGACGTCTTTGTCGTCGTCCGTCCGGTTGGCCGCGTGGGCCATGAGGTCGTCCAGTTGTTGTTGGAAAAATCTGGACGGGTCATTTGGGGAGAAGTAACAGCTATACACTCTCCTCTTCCCTCCTCGCCCACGCAAAGCCCGGACCCGCACCACTTTCCTCGATGTCCATTGCCTTCGGCAGATAGATGGCAGCTCTGCCGGTGTCGTCCTTAATGAGATTCGCCGATCTTTGTAGGTTCGGCTCGGACAGCAGGACTATATCGACTTCTCTTGCTTTGGCGGTTGCTTGCAAGAGGTCCTTTGCGGCACTGGAGGTGTGCAGGTTCGCTTGTAGAAACCGGACGGGTTTCTTCCTGGGGGGGTTTGCGAGTACCCCCTCTCGTGTCTGTGGATTTAAAAATCCTTCTTCCACGCCGAGCTGGAGCTCTTACGCACCGGGCTGTGGAAGGCCGCGCTGGTTTCGCGGGTCTTTTGGAGATTTCCTGTTTTTTCCGTCGCGCACTGTCTTCGGAATCCTTCGAGATCCTGGTGCGCCGATGCCGCAGTCTCGCCCTTGTCTACGTAGCTGGATACGTAGATAGAAAGGAGTTGGTCATATTCTACGGGGATGCCGGCACTTCTGATTTTTTGCCGCAGGTTCTGTGGTGAATTGTCCCGGAAGCACGTCAGCTCGCTCTGGTCGTGGGAGTACGCGAGGTACAGCCGTACTGCGTCGCGCACCCCTTCTTCCGCTAGCCTGGACACCACATATTTGTGGGCAAACTCGTCCTTCTCCATCCTGGCCGCTGCAGCCCGGGTCATCCTTGCCACCGGTGAGGTGGTGATGTCCGCGGTGCGGGATCCGTCCGTTGTCTCTTCCTTGTTTAACTCCACAGATGCACCGCCTGCAAGAACTCCATCCTTCACTGCTGCTATGGCTTCGCGGTCGCTGGAGATAACGACGGGGTTGCAGTTGGAGCTGGTGTTGGTGGTGGTCGTTGGGGGAGGGGGGGGTTGTTTTTGGGAGCTTGGTAGCCCAGTCCTGTCCTTAAAGGGGGGGGCTGTTCCCCTTTGTGTTCTCTTTTCGGGGATTTGTGTTGCTTTGGGCCGGATAGCATCGACGGCCCTTCTAGTGCTCTTGCACTTGCTTCCCCACTCCCGGTGCCCCTCCTGGCCGCGTCTCTTGCACTGCGGCGTTTTCTTCCGGCACTCCGCTACTCAGTGCCCGGTTTCTCCGCAGTTGAGGCAGTCCCTCGATCTATCCGGGCCACTGCATTCCCTTGCCGGATGGCCTTCTGCCCAGCATTTGTAGCAGGCGGGGGGCTTGTTTTCCAGTGGGGCAACTCTGCAGCTGGTCCATCCTATTCTGATGGAGCCCTCCGCTGCCAGTGCTTGCGCTGCATCCGCTCCCATCTGGACCACGGCTCTCTGTGTCCCTCCTGCCGCACCACGAAGGCTTCTGATGTTTATTTCTTCGTGGTATCCGATCTTGTCCCTAATGGCCGCGATGACGGAGTCCCGGGTCACTCCAGCGTCCATCCTTGTGATTGTGACGGAGGTGTTGGGTGTGAGCGACTTAACCTTGAATCCGCCTGCTGCTTTTATTTTTTGCAGCAGGGGGGCCGCTTTAGCAGCTCCGCTGAGGGAAATTATTATGTCTCCTCCTCTGGACATCCTTAAGGACTGTATGGATGTCCGCAGCTCTCCGGGGTCGATCTTACTGGTTAGGGTCTTGACCGCCTCGGCGTAGGGCTGGTCTTCTACTTGAACCACCAGTGCCTCGCCTCTTTCTCTAATGGCGGGCTGGGATGCTGGTGGGAGTTGCTGGGGTCTTGGCCGTTGGGAGGAGGGATTTTTGGGGGATTTCTTGGCGCCAGCTGGCTTTTTGGATGTCTCCGCAGTTGTTCCTGCAATGGCTCGACTTTCGGTCGGAGAGACATCCTTTGCCGCGGCAGCCCCTTCCCTCATCCTCCTCCCTCCTCACCCTCGTCCTCCTCTCCCTCCTTGGCCGCGTTTTCTTGTTTACGCGTGTAAGCTTCTTCTCAGCTTCTTGTTGTTGCTGGAAGGGGGGATCTTTCCGCTGCCGATTATGTGCTGCGGGTCTTGGTTGCGCTGGTCTTGATGCGCTTGGTGGTGTGATTGGAGGTGATGGGGATGGCGGGGGGCACTTTTTGCCACTCATCGCCTTGTTTGTTTCCAAGGGTGTGACCTCCTGCGTCTCTACCTCCTCTTCTTCGGCACTAGTGCTTAGGATCAGGGGGTCGCGGGGAGTGCCGGACGGGGGGCTTCTTGTGCCTCTCTCCGTCCGCACTGTTTCCGCTGGCTGGGACGCCTGGGCTATGGCTTCCTGGATGCCATCTATTTTTTGGGTGAGGGACTCCACCGCACCAAGCACTTTCAGCACTCCTTCGGAGGTGTGTCGCGCCTTCGCGATTGTGTCCGCGGTCTCCCTAGGCGCCGATTGGAGACCACTTATCGCACTGACGTCCGCCAATGGTAATGACGTGTGTACCACTAAAAAAATATATATATAATCTACAACAACAAAATCGATACCTATATTAACCTCAGGGCCTGTGGGGTTTTGCAACCAAATTCGGGTACAAAAACATTCACTGGGCTAGCTCAGTTACTCTTGTTTAAAACTTAGATAGTAAAAAGGGCGCCAAGTAATTGGATAAAAGTTCACAAGAGTGATTATGGTAATTACTAACCAACAAAAAAATATATAGGTATGGTATAAATAAATCCCCAAGTTTGATAAGTAGATCGCGCTAAAGATTTATTAAAAAAAAATTACAATAAAGATGATAAACTAATAAAATCGAACCACGTTCAATAATGATAAAATTCAATTAATCTACAGAACTTATCACAGAAACAAAAGTTAACCTTTACGCGATCGTATCAACAACGTAAGTAGTAATACGCAAAAATTTTCTCTAATTAATATCAAAAATTTCAAATTAACGATGTTCAAATAACTACTACAATTATTGCGTTCGTACACGGAGAATTGCAATTCTTTGGTGCCACGAATGCTGCACTTTAATTATATTGTGCGCCGATACTTTAATATCAAGAATCGCGTTTTGCGTATCTCTTCACAAAATTAAAATGCGTAAAGGTATTTAAATACTGAAGTTAATTAATTTCAAAAATTATCGATTATCTAATTCAAAAACAATAGCGTGCTCGTTCACAACGGATAAAAACAAAATTAACGTAGTTAAACATTATAAAATTTGCTTACAAGGCAACAGACAAAAAAAATTAAAGTACGTAGAATAAAACTTTACAGTTTCTCAAAAACTAAATATGTACAATCTCAATTAGTAAATTCCACTAAATCGGAATCCTACACGAACGGTAAAACGGCAACCCAAAGTTTCCACATCCAAAACAAAATTAACCCTTCGAAATTTACAGGGCCGTCAACGTTTAACCTCTGATCAAATCTGGACTCGAAGGCTTGATAAAGATTTACGGTATGATGGTATCCGTGAAGATAGATAGAAATAAGATAACCAAAAACATCTGACCTTAGAGTTCAATGTAGGTGAATGGTACGCCAATTATCCTTCCCCGAATCTTCTCTGGAACCACTAATTTATAGGTGGACAAACCAAACTTTCTGGAATATTCTCAAACCAAATTCAAAGATAACCATTCCAAGAAATCCTCCACAGGTGCCCGCAAAGGTGCAAACGAAAAGTTTCAGCAATCTTCCAACTCTGGAACGTAGCAGATCACACTGTGTACTTAGAAGTTACCAACAAATCTTCAGGAAGACGATAACAAGCGACTACTATACAAATTCGCTGCTTTTTGGTTTCTTTCTTAATCAAGAGTCCTTCTTCCAAACTCTTCACAATAATCAGACAGGACAAAATATATACAAAACTAAATAATTTGACGGCACAGAAGGTAATTATTTACAACATATTCCAAATTAACTAAAAATTACATTCACCCATATTAAATCAAAAATTAAGATTCTTATCCGCCACATTTTCCTGTGTGACGGCGATAACTCTCTACAAAAATTCCAAATAAATACCTGCATTGCCATCTATAAAATAACCAAAAATAAATAATAATGAAAATTCCTGCAGAATAAATTACCCTACAGAAATTTCACGTAACACGTGTTCATCCCATTGGTTTCAATGTTCCTCACTGCATCCGCGAGTTCCTCTACCGCTCTGCTTTGATCGACGCTAAGCAGGTTTATGGCATCTCTCGTACGCTGGTAACTGTCCTCCATCGCGCTTGCACGTCTTTCGGCTGCCTCTCGGATGTCCTCTAGCCTGGCCGCTACTACCTGGATCCGGTCGGTTTGGGCTGCCGCCGACTCGGCCAGCTCTTTTAAAGTTTCTGCGACTGCCTCGAGCAGTTGGGGGGGGGGGGTTTCGTCCCGCCTACACGCCTCCAGAGCGTCGCGCATAAACTGGATGCAGGCGGCCGCCGCGCTATTCACGTCGCCCTAGGTGTTTGGGTGCGCTGCGATAGCGTTTTGTAGGGCCAGTATCGCACTCGCGGGGGTAGTTGGCACTGCTCTTTTTGCCGTCACTTTGCCCTCACTGCGCGTCTTTGTGGGAGGGAGGGTAGGGATGTGATTAAGATTTAAGGATGGGGAATCGACGGATGGCTTGCGCTTATCCGCGCCGAGTGCTGTTTTGGGGGTGGCATTTTTTGTGCTGGGGATGCTTAGAGGGATAAGGAAGGGATGAAAAAAATTTTATTGAATTTTTGGAAAAATATAAAAAAGGGGGAAGGGGGGCGATGTGGCCTAAAGGTCCGCACACTTCCCGCACCGATAGCGCCCTTTGTAGGCACCCCTAAGGCACCAAAAACCGATTTTGAAGCGAACCGACCTCGTATATTTCAGGTTCAGCTTTTGAGTTGAACCTTCCCCGTATGTCGGATCACTCGTAGGCGTGATCCTCCCTCGTATATTACCAATATTCACTATATTTAAAATATTTGGTCCCCCGGCGCGCAGGTGTCCGCTTTTTCCTAACTGGAGAAAAAGGTCCTACCGCAATTGGTGTTTTAACGCCCCTTAAAGGAATTTTTTTGTAGCCCTCCTGCGATTTTTGGTCCGCACCGTTGCCTAATTAAATTTTTTAATTTCGGGTTCGCGGGACACTACGCAATTTTGACCACTTAAATTTATTGATCGTCCTTTTTGATCCCCTTTTCCAATCCTCCGGTTGCCTTTAGATATTTTGGCAATCTTTGCTAATCAAAATTTGCCTAATTTTGATGTAATGTATTTTAAAATTTCCAATTACGCAGCTTCGCAACTTGCGACCAATGAAGTAAACGCGGATCAAGCGATAGATCGAGAGGTTACAGCTCAAACACTAGTAACAACACCAATGGCACCAAGCCGCCCTATCACGAGAAGAAGAACATATATATATCTATATAGCTTCTACTTCTACCTATTTCTGTAAATATTTTCCAAATCCAATTAAAATGTTTTATGATATTTAAGCGTCGAACACACCACAGCGATCACGGTGGCGGTAGCGGTAGCGATCGCGGTGGCGATTAAGTGCCTGCACACACCGCGATTTATATCGCGATTGCGATCTAATTCTGACATAAGGAAAAAAAAATGCAAAATATTGCATTGCAATGACAACGAGGATCAATTTAAGAAGGAGGTACTTCTATTGGCACTGTTGGAAGAGGATAACAACAATAATAATAAAAAAGCCAGGTAATCATTACAAAAATAACACGCATACAAATTAATCGTCATTTTTATTCTTATAAGTTATAACTTATAAGAAGATGAATTCCACACATTATACAGTACAGGAAATAAGAATAGCCTCATTTATATTTTTTAAGAAATCTTAAGTAATTATTATTTTAATTGATTTGTATAATTTTATTTTATTAATAGTACTAAATATAGTACTACTAAACCATAAACTCACCATCGAAATTTTTTGAAAATTTAATAGCTCTATACAATTTTAATGATTAGTAATGATCAAGATTCTTAAGAATAACAACAAATAAACGGTCAGACATTGAAAAATCCAAATTTTGCAATATCTCCGAGGATAATTCTTTTCACAAGTAGATGAACAAAGCGGGTTCTAGACAGGAAGTGGCGTTCTAGACAGGAAGTAAGTTCAAACTCGATGGCTATGTTTTGTAAAGCTCGATGACCAAGGGTGTCTTGGCTTGAAGTGTATTAGGGGTTGTTATCGAAGTGTTATTCTTGAAGACGTGAAGTTCGATGGCCAGGGTGTTCTCTTGAAGGATATTAGGGGGATGTTAAGCGGTGTTAGACTTGATGACTTGAAGCTCGATGGTTAGGGTGTTCTCTTGAAGGATATTAGGGGTATGTTAAGAGGATGACATTAAGTTCGATGACCAAGGTCATGGCTTGGCGGGTATAAGCTGCGAGGGTCTTGGCTTGAAGGGTGGTGTTAAGAGGAGTGAAGCTCGATGACCTAGGTCTTTGCTTGGCTGGTATAAGCTGCCAGGGTCTTTGCTTGAGGGTTTTCGCTTGGAGGGTACGTTCTTCGCGTGTCGGCGCTTGGAGGATATTATGGACCGGAAGTGCCTCGTTGACGCGGGTCTTTGCTTGAGGGTTTTCGCTTGGAGGGTACGTTCTTCGCGTGTCGGCGCTATGCCTTTTTGTGTCGGCGCTATGCCTTTTTGAAAATGTTAATAATAATACATTGTATTAAAATAATCTCCTATTGAGATATTGCGACCGGAATTAGTGATATGAAAATCACCTTGTGTTTTATTATAGAACAGATAGTGGTAATTTGTATGAGATAGAACGGATATAATACATTGTGTTAATAACCCTACGGTCATTGGAAAAGGAAAAAACACCTTGTTTTAGGTCATATAGAACAGATAGTGGTAATTTATATCATATTGAACGGATATAATGCATTTAACAAGATCATCAGTTCCTGTTTTATGATAAATAAGACTGGAATTAGCAATAGGAAAAAACACCTTGTTTTTTAGGTCATACAGAACAGATAGTTGCAATTTGCTTCCTGTAAATAAAACTTATATAAGTAGGAAAATCAAGTAGAGTGTTATTGTATCTAAGTGAAGTGACTATAAACCATCAACTATACTATCAACTATAAAAAATATTTCAGAGTAAGTTGATTAATTTGAATTATCTACTATACTTCAATTATAATTAATTACATTAAATTTTTTTAATATTATTAATAAATTTACATCTTTTAGATGAATAATATAAAATCAGTCAAGTACATCATAGATTACGATGGTTTTTCATTCGATGGGGAATTTCGTTTGAAAGAACTCGGAATCTATGATGTAGACGCTGGATATGCATCATCAAAGATGTTTAAGGTAAAAATAAAATTATACATTTTGTAAGTTACTAAAAATCGATATTTTAATTTTTAAGGTTGGAAGTACCAGGGATGTGCGAGACATGAGAACTATACGCTTTGTAACTAATAATATCCATGGATTGCTGTGTCGGGATTACCCCAACGAGCTGGATAGAACACAAGTCGATGATATTATACAGCGATTGTGTATGGAAACACAATTGGAGAATCGACTTGTGTGCTATAAAGGCGGTAATTATGAGAAGAATCATATTACCAGGTTGGGGTATTCCAACATAGTTTTCAACTTAGAGGATTTAGGGTGTCCAAAATTTGACACCCTACTACAACAATATTCTCTAAACGTTGAAGACTGTGGCAATCATGGATATTTGAAGAACAAAATCAAAAAAGCGCATTGCCCCAAAGTGGAGGTGAGCTATTTTGCTCAATTTTTAAAAGATTATTTTAAAAATTAAGCAAAATAGTCATCTTCACGGATGTATAAGGTAAAAATATATTATAAGATTTGAAAAACTATAAATAACCTAATTACTCTTTATTTGCCATCAGTTCTCATGTTAACATTCAAACATCAAGGTAGTGGTGTATTAAATTCGTTAATTAATAATCTACCTTTCGAATTACATCTACCCGGATATCAATTCTGTGGACCAGGTACTCGCCTAGAAGAACGTTTAAAAAGAGGTGATTCAGGGGTGAATCCGCTCGATAGTGCTTGCAAAATACATGATATTAGCTATTCGAAAAATAAATCTTTAGAAGATAGACATAAAGCTGATTATATTTTGGAAAATAAAGCGTGGGAAAGAGTAAAGTCGAAAGACGTAAAGTTTGGTGAAAAAGCTGCAGCCTGGTTCGTTACATCAGCTATGAAAACGAAACGTAAACTTGGAATGGGGATGAAAGCTAGGAAGAAGATTCCATTTAAACGTGGTATTCTAGATCATGTTAGGAGAAGTTTAAAGAAAAAACATGTTGAAGATTTAGATTTAAATAATACAACTGCATTAAAAAAAGCTTCAATGATAGCACTTAATGCGGCACGTGTAGCTGTTAAAAAAGCAGGAGGTCGTAGAAATATACGTACTCCTAGAATTATACCATTCGAATCTAAAAAGGGGGGAGTTTTACCCGCTTTATTAATGCCAATACTAGCAGCTTTAGGAGCAATAGGATCATTATCAGGTAAATAAGATTCCTAAAAAATTTATTTTTGTTTTACGTTTAATTCTTGTAGGTGGTGCAAGTGCTGTAGCAAAAACAGTGATCGATTCGAGAAATGCTAAAAAGAAACTCGAAGAAGATAAACGACATAATAAGACGATGGAGGAAATTGGTAGAATAGGATCAGGATTATATCTTAGAAAAAATGTTAAAGGAGGATATGGTTTATTTTTAAAGAAGCAGTCAAAAAACTACCAATAACGCTACCCAATAGAGTACTATATGATAAAGATTTAGTTAAATATATAAAAAAATTAAGGATACCACATTTTAGAGGAATTTTTATGCGTGATACGTTACCAAAAAACTATCCACCACACCCTAACGAATGTGGTATACTTAATTTAGATTCTTATAAAAATCCTGGAACTCATTGGGTAGCGTATGTTAAAAGAAACAATACAGTATCATTTTTCGACAGTTTTGGGGGGCTTAAGCCCCCCAGGGAACTTGTAAAATATTTAGGAAATAAGGTTAAAATCTTATATAATAATGATAGTTATCAAAATTATAATGAAATTAACTGTGGTCATTTATGTTTAAAATTCTTGTATCGAACATGTAAAAACAATAAACTATGAAATTATTGTCTATAGGAAGTTATATATAAACATGTAAAATCTTGAAAATCCTTAGTAGTACATAAAACACCTAGCATGTCATATATTTTTACATTAAAAAGTAATAATCACGTATTATCTATCGATTTTACAAATCCACTACCCATCGATCCTGAAGCTGAATACGGATTAGCTCTGATAGGCTTTCATTCATATAATAGCATTCCGAATATTTACGAAGGTGGTGAAAATAAATTTTATTACACTGATTATAATACTGATAAGAAAACGAAAAAACAGGAAACGATTACATTACCGACTGGATCCTATGAAATTTTGGATATAGAAAATTATTTACGACAACAATTAATTCCAAAAACTGTAAAAAAGGAAGACTATGATAAATACTTTTCTCTAAAACCTAATCATAATACGTTAAAGTGTGAAATTTATAGCGAGAAGTACTTAATTAATTTTGCCTACGATCGACATACCATTGGATCAATTTTGGGGTTTTCTAATCGTATATTAGAACCGGATACCATTCACTTATCTGATCTTCCAGTCGATATCATAAAAGTTAGAACAATTCAAATAAATTGTAATATAACCACAGGAGCATTTTATGATAATAAACCGTCTCATACGATCTACGAATTTGCAATTGGAGTGGATCCGGGCTTTGCCATAGACGAAGTACCTCAAAATTTAATATATTTACCTATAATCAATAAGCGGGAAATAACGAATATTACACTAACCATCTTAGATCAGAACTTTAAACCTATAAATTTTCGAGGAGAAACCGTTATAATTCGTTTGGAATTAAAAAAATTAAAATGGGATTAGTGTTTAATAATAATAATAATAATCAAAAAAACTATAAAAACTCATATAAAAAAGTTTGGTCTTCAGTCTCAACTAACCATCCATTGGAGATAAGTTACAAGGCTAGAGGTATAGACCTATCAAAAAGACTAAATACTGAAAATCGTATGTTTCTCGAAGCAATAGGATTACGATGTCGTTAAGTCAAATATTTAACATTTTCCAAAAACCTCAATATGATGAGACAATTCAAAAAGTTGAAACAAGAACATATCAACCTTATGTGAAATCATTCAACAATAATGATGTAATAGAAATATCGATAAATCAATCTGATCAGTGGATTCTAATGAGCGATGCCGCCTTAATTATCGAAGGAAAAATAAAAACCGTAGGAACTGGTGAGGTATCTCTAGTAAATAATGCAGGAGCCTTTCTCTTTGATTCAATAACTTATGATTTAAATGGACAAGAAGTTGAAAGTGTACGTGATCCGGGAATTTTAAGCACGATAAAAGGATACATGTGTTATAATACTACCGATTCTAAGCATTTGGATATAGCAGGATGGAATTTTCCATCTAATCCTATAATAAATAAGAATGATAATTCATTTGTTTTACGTATTCCTTTAAAACATTTATTAGGAATTTTTAATGATTATCAATATGTTTTTTTCGGAAAACAAACGATTCGTCTCGTAAGAGCAAGACATGACGTGGATGCTCTTTTAGTAGAAAAAGCTGACGATACATTCAAGGTTGAAATAAAAATTGAAAATATTATTCTAAGAGTAGACATTATGATACCGAACGATGTATTAAAGTTAAATTTATTGGAATCTATCAAAAAAGATACACCCATCATAATTCCATTTCGAAAATGGGAATATCACGAATTACCTCAATTAACTATAGGTGCAACTAAAGAAATTTGGTCGGTGAAAACCTGTACAGCTCTCGAGAGTCCTCGCTATGTTATTATATCCTTTCAAGAAGCTAGAAGAGGAGATTTAAAGAAAAATGCATCAAATTTTGATAATATCGATATATCTGATATACGTGTTACTTTAAACGGCGATTATTATCCAATAGAACGTATGAGGCTTGATTTTAATAAAAATAATTATGTTGAAGCACATTGTAATTACACAAAATTTTATCAGAGTTTTAAAAATGATTATACATTACCAAAACAACCGTTGTTGGATTATGTAACTTTTAAAACTCATGCTCTATTTGTTATCGATTGTTCTAGAAGAATTGATGCTTTAAAATCGAGTACGATTGATGTCAAAATTGATATTGAAGCTCGAACAAGCTTTCCTACCAATACTAAAGCCTATTGTGTTATTATTCATGATGCAATAATCGAACATCTTCCACTTAGTGAAATAGTACGCAAGTTATCTTAAAGGATTTGAAGAGAGGAATCTAAATAAGTAGAATAATCTAACCACTAAGATTAGTTATACTTTTATCAATAAGGAGTGTTTCCGAACGATGATGATGATGAATTGTAATATTTATATAAAATAAAAATTATTGATAAGAATGTTTTCCTATTATTCATTAAAATAAAAGAACAATCCTTTCATTAAAGTTTATTAGTATCATAAAAGATCATGATGGGGAAGGTGGTATTGTTATTAGTAGTGCTAGAAATTTTATATTTTGTGAAATGTTATGAAGATCGACGTCTCGCTATCGAGTATTTACAGCAAGCAGGTTTTTTAAATTCTGCAGCTAATTCATATTCAGGGGTGGATAATGCCTTATTAGCGTTTCAAAAGTTTTATAATCTTGAAACAAACAATATATTTACACCTGAACTTATAAATTTTATGAAAAAACGACGTTGCAATGTTCCCGATAAAGGTGCTTTAAAAAATACTTTCTATAAATGGAACAAAAGAAGATTGAATTGGTACGTTTTTCCATCAAACGATACAGATTACTCTAAACATTCTGATATTTTAATAAAAACAGCGATGGTTGTTAAAAAGGCATTCGGGTTATGGCAGGCTGCTTCAACCATATCATTTCATCATTCATCGTTTAATACTGATATTGCTATTTCATATAGAAAAGGTGTTCATGAAAATAATCCTCATTGTTCGAGAACTAAAATGTGTTCAAATAACCTTGATGGGATTGGAGGAGTTCTAGCTCATGCAGACTTTCCTACTAACATAGGACAATGTGTTGAAATACATTTAGATGCCGAGGAAAATTATTATATTGAGAATACTGATATTCCGTTAGATAATAATAAAATAAGTTTATTTCATGTTTTAGTTCATGAAATAGGTCATAACTTAGGACTAGAGCATACTAGAAATGAAGAAGATATGATGTATGCGTATACTGTCGATAATCATATAGTGAAACTATCAGAAACAGATAAAAAGAATCTTCAAGATTTATATGGGGAACCGTCTTCACATACAATACCGACAGCTATTATTCCTACGTCTACGCAGTATACAGATTTATGTAAAATTATTAAACCTGATAACATATTAATTACTCGAGATCATTATTTATATATATATTATAATGAATTAATGTGGAAGCTTCCTATACATAAGAATTATATCCAAAACGATTTAGTTACATCGTATCAGCATCAATATACATCGTCTTCACATTTCTTTCAAAGTAAATATGATAAAATATGGGTATTTGATAAAAAAAATATTGCTATTATTTCATCTTTAACTAATACACAAATAACTAATTCGAGTTTATTAAAGATGGGGTGGCCTAATACAAATAAAATTAATGCAGCTTTCGAATCATATTCAGGACGAATATTTGTTTTTCACGATGATGAATTATACTTCGAAATTAGCGAGTCCACTCTTAATGTTATAAATCAAGGTTACATTACTAATCTTTTTCCGGGGCTACCACTACCAGTCACGAAAGCCTTTAGATATATAAACGGAAATTTATTTTTTAGTATAAACGAAACGGTTTATGAATATAATGAATTTACAAATAAACTAATTAGTGTATCACCCTTTAGTTGGAGTTTGTTTGAAATTATATGTCCTAGTACTAAAATCATGAGTAAAATCTACTCTTTATTGAAATCATTATCATCTTATCTAGATGGTTAAGTAGTGGTAGAGTATAAAAGACGGTGTATTCTTATTTCTTAGTTAGTTGTTATTCGTAAATTAATATATACGGTATAGTAAAATGGATGATATTTATAATAATAAACCAATTATCTCATCTAATAATGATACCGGAAGCGATATCAACAATACCTCTATAAAATGGTATAATAACAAGGGTGATATTTATAATAGAGCAGATTCTGTAAATCAAGTTCGAAACTCTAAGACTCATTATCCTAATTGTCCTTGGTCGGATCCAAATGCAACAGAAGGTCCTGATACTTGTGGTTGTGTGATGCATCACACAACCACATCTACAACTTATAACAAATACAACCGCATACATAGGATGGAACCAATTACCTCAACTAATAATGATACCGGAAGCGATAGTAGCAATACCTCTGTAAAATGTGTAAATTGTGGTTGTAATGTTATGAATATGGAAAAAATTCTTATATCTGTTTTACGCTTATGCGATATTATGATGTTGTTAATAGATAAATGTAAATAATGTTAAAATAAATTATATCTAAATATTATATCTTTTCATTTTATATTTAGGGTAATACACCTTATAACTTCTTAGTTTGTCATAAGATGCATTGTACTAAACAGCAGGAGCCGCTTCCTATACTAAATTTAGATATTTTTAATGACACGATTGTTAAGTGTAGTAAACATGGTAATCTATTACCAAATTCGTTTAGAGCTATTTTTTGCGGTCCGAGTGGATCGGGCAAGACGAATGCTTTATTAAGTCTACTATTTCATCCCAATGGAGCAAGATTTGAAAATATTTATGTATACTCAAAGTCTCTATATCAAGACAAGTATGAGTTATTAAAATCGGTTTTAAACGGCGTAAAAGATGTGGGATATTTTCCATTCAAAAATAATGATGAAATAATTGCACAAAGCGAAGCTCTTGATAATTCTATTTTTATATTCGATGATATAGCGTGCGATAAGCAGAATAAAATACGTGAATATTATTCTATGGGTAGACATAAAGGTATCGATGTTGCTTATTTATGTCAAACGTACTCGAAAATTCCAAAACAATTAATTCGTGATAACAGTAATTTAATAGTGCTTTTTAAACAGGACGAAACAAATTTAAAACATGTATATAACGAACATGTTTCTCCCGATATATCATACGATGTATTTAAAAATCTATGTGCAGAATGTTGGAAAGAAAATTATGAACCGATAGTGATTGTTAAAGATTTTCCTCTAAATCAAGGTCGTTATCGTAGAGGTTTCGATAGCTATATCAATACAGATATACCGCTAACACCGATAGCAAACACTAATACCGATAGCGGTCGCTAATACCGATCGCTCGCTTACGATCGCTATAGCGGTCGCTAATAGCGGTCACGGTCGCTAATACCGGTCGCTCGCTCGCTTAAGGTCGCTAATACCGGTCGGTCGCTCGCTTATGGTCGCTATAGCGGTCGCCAGCATATTGGAATACTTGTATATAAATAGTGTCTTCCTATACATAAACTCATAGCAAAATGATATCACATCATGATGGAACTGTTAAAAAACAAATTCATGAGCTTTCTAAAAGTATTCGAAAAAAATACCTAGCTCTTAAATTAGGTAAATCTGAAGAAGATAGTGCGTTAAATAAATTATTTAAACCTATAGTGGAACCTCTAAATAGTATTAGTGATGTTGTTGCTAGAAACAAACCTAATATTTTTGAAAAAGACATCTCATCGATAACTACACCGAAGCGAGCTGTTGTCAAACGAAAGCTAGTTTTCGATACATTGGAAAAAGTAAAGCCTTCTTCTTCCCCACAAAAACAAGTAGAATTTCTAAAAAAAGAAACAGCTAATACAAATCTCAATGCTACTACCGACGACGACGATGACGATGATGTTTATGAAGATATAGCCTCTGATGATTACGATGATGATGTTCATGAATCCACTCGAAAAGATTTTCAGCAACTTACAAAATCGCAAGCCTATAGAGACTATCTATCAAACAATTTTACGATACCATTACCTAGAAAGTATCTAGAAGAACAGCTTCATGATACTGAAAATACGTTTGATATGAATTTTGGTGTAAATCAAAATTTGGAAACAAGAAAATTTTCTATTGGAGACTCCGTATTAGATTTTAATGGATCTAATATTATTGTATACGTGTATGATGATATATCTAATACAAAAATACCTCAAACATATACAGGAACATCGGGATTGTATGAACTTTTGTTTAAAAAACAACCCCACGGTTATACGAAACAGGATATAGATCGATATATGGATATCGGGTATAGAACAAATTTATTCAGAAGAAATTATTCTGCTCTCGAACAAATTAATGGTAATAATACTTTAAAGTATAGAAATATAATTAAACCAAATTTGAGTTCATCTAAAAAGAAGAGTAGGAAGATGAAGAATTTGGATTCATCTAAAAAGAAGAAGAAAGGTGGTGGCGGTGGTTTTCGTGTAGAAAATAGCTTACAACTACAACATAACTCTAAACCCATCGAATATGTTTATTTTGATGATGTAAATGAGCTCGTAGACCGATTACGTTTACTCATAGCATCTAAAGATGCTGGAAATACATCGCATGATAATGAAATAATATCAATCATTAATGAATTAAGAGAAGCATCGGTTATATATTAGCTCTTTTCTATATTTTTATATTAGTTATAAGATGCCGCTCGATAAATTCGGTCAATCATTGTCTTCTACTTCACTTCTCTCATCGAGAAGATTACGCTATGATGCCCATAGTGCTAATATTAGACATACTGCCGATGGTGATATTGATGCAGAAAATTTAAGAATTTGTAACGTTAAAGAACCTAAAGTTGCTGGGGATGTCTCGAATAAGCATTATGTGGATGTTGAAATTAATAAGATTAAAAATAGTTATCTACTTCATACATACATTTACTCTACCTCTACCGATAAAGCTGGACGTTTCATAATATTCAATGTTCCTGATAAATTCGAATTTCGAGTAATTAGAGAAGGAACAGTTGTTAATGTTAGTTGTTCAGCTGCGAAAATTCTATTAAATAATAAGGAGTGTAATAGTGCTGGTAAAGAATTAATTGGACGCACTTTAAAAATAGGAGATATTTTCACTTTTACTGCGATAGACGAAAATTATAATAGTCTGATATTTGAGATAATTACTAAAGTATACATCGAGTAATCATCATCATCATCATCATGAATCATCATCTCTTTAGTAAAGAAAAACTTCAGATCGTTAAAGAACTTCACAAACCTATACGCAAAAATTTTCAAAGACGTAGAACCATAATTAAAGGATTGGATGATTTATGACAGATAGATCTGATGGAGATGAGTCGATTCTCATCATCAAATAAAAAATTTAGATTCATATTGGTTGTTATCGATTGCTTCTCAAAATATGTGTGGTGTAGAGCGCTTAAAACAAAAAGTGCTCTAGATGTTGCAAGAGCATTCGAATCAATATTGGTAGAGGGAGTACGTTGTCCTCGAAACGTGCAAAGCGATCAAGGAAAAGAATTCTTAAATACAACCTTTAATCAACTAATGAAAAAATATGATATAAATCATTATAATACGTTTAGCTCGATGAAGGCATCTATGGCCGAACGAGTTATTCGAACTTTAAAAGAAAAATTATTTAAACATTTTACTCTCAATGGCTCTCATAAATGGATCGATGTATTATCTAAAATTACATCTATATATAATAATACTACACATTCTACAATAAAAATGAAACCTATCGATGTTACTAAGAAAAACGAGGATCAAGTTTTAAAATCATCTTATAATTTTATAAAATTAGCCACTACACCTAGAACATTTAAAATTGGTGATTATGTTAGAATAAGTATAGCCAAACATGTTTTTGAAAAAGGATATATTCCAAATTGGACAACTGAAATATTTAAAATCGTTAGAATACAAATTACACATCCTGTAACATATCTCCTAGAAGATTTAAGAGGAACATCTATAAGCGGCGCTTTTTACAAAGAAGAATTACAAATAGCTAAATATCCGGATGTTTATCTGGTTGAAAAAGTTTTAAAAAGACGTGGTAATAAAAATTATGTAAAGTGGTTAGGATTCGATGATTCACATAATAGCTGGATTGATCGATCAAATGTTCTATAATATATAAAATCAACATTATCTAAAATTCTCTTTAGTCTTCTTAAAATAATGTTAGTGGGTAGTGTTGATGAGGAGGAGGAGGATACGTCGAATTATAATATACATTTTAATAGGATGGTGGAAAATTATAAAGAGAAGATTCAATGTGAAACCTTATTGATACATAATCATAAATATGAATTACAGTTTACCGATTTTTCTATAAATTGTGGTTTGAGTTCAGCTCGAAATTTTCAACCATCAATTCACCTAGTTAATGATGATCATCTAATATTATCTTTTGATGTAGAAGAATGGTTGGAATTAATAGAAACACTTCGTTGTATGTTTGAAGAGAACTTTGGAGAAGTGAACGAATCCTATATCTACACTACTATTTGGGGTACCAAAATTTCTTGTGCTCCTATTTTGGAATACTTTAGAAGCATAACAATATCCAGAAATAACATTGCTTTTGAACTCGAGGATTATGAGACATCAGAAATTCTTCTTTTAAATTCTCGTATTTTAAATGTAATAAAATATCTTTCAAGTTTAAATTTTCATGAATATTATGTTAATGTATTAAAATGTGTAAATGATAAACTAAAATCAGATATTGATATAATAGATATAATCAAAGATCTTTGTAATACTAATTCAATCCAAGATCAATGTATGCTTGAATATATTTCTAATTATAAAAACAATGTTGTAGAAGATTTTAATAATAATTATAAATCGTTAGATGTAAACATTCCTTGAGTAAAATAAAATGTCAAGGTCAATCGTAATCATTTTTCCTGTGCTACTATCCAACAGCCCTCGCATGATATCATTGTTTATTAGCTTATAACGTTATCAAATTTCATTCACTTCAGTTAGCTTATCTCATTTTGAAGGATGTTGAAGGTTTATAGTATTTTTATTTCATATGATAATAATTAATAGTATTTTAATCTTTATTTTATTTTTACATTATAAGTATGTTGAATTAATAATAAGAAAACAGTTTGTAATGAGTTATACATTTTATGTTTGTAAAATTAATGTAAATAATATCACTGAACATTATTATAAAATATATATTGTTTGGTAAAAGAAGTTTTTTTTTTATTCTTCTTTAATTGATTTTGAAGGAGGACTATCTTTTAACGTTTCCTTACATAGTAATAGATCATCATAATCGATAACTGTATGCGTTTCTATAGATGATTTACAGAAACAAAACATCATCCTACATGAACGGCAATATTGTGTCCCCATTATTGGGATCGTTGTAATTCTTTTGCGAACTTCTGATGATGATGGGTGGAAACGATTAGTATTATTGAAAATCAACCTCCTTATCCATTTGCCCTATAAGTAAAAAATAAAAATTAATTAAAGAACTCTAATAAGAAATTGTATAAACATACCAGATTTTTCGATTCTCTTTCATAAAAATATTTTAAAAGTAAATTGGTATTTTTTACGATTCTTTCAATAGATAATGTCCATGAGGTAGTGTATCGGTTGAATTTTTAATTAAATATCTTTTATCATCAAAACCGTTTAAAGCTATTTTATTTTGCTCTATACTATAGACTGTATGTGAAAACGAGCGAATTGTTCTTTGTGATATCATTTTTTCAACATTATTTCGTAAGCATTCTAGATAATCATTAAAATCAATTTTAGTTTTCATAACATTCTTTTTAACCCCCTTAGATTTTTTAACACACCCCTCCTCTCCACTATATTTATATGTATACATCTTTGATCTGAGTCCTATAAAATGTGACATTATTTTACCGTTTAACTCATCCTTCATTAGACCTGGAATCTTTTTATTAACTAGAGGTATATTATAAGAATTATCCTGAGCATAATCGCTTGTATCAAACATATGAATATCTTTTTTTATAATATCTTGATAGGGATCTATATTCTTAAGCTGATAAATCAAACTATCTGTATCGGTATATAGAAGCTTCACATGATTATTTTCAGCACATTTCTTAAGCATATATGAATAGTGAAAATTGTATAAACATACCTTTGAAATATCTAAGATTACCATCCCCACGTATATAGGTTTATTGAAAACATGTTCGCTCTTTGTTAATTCTATAGCCACAAGGTTTTCATTGAAAATAGTACGGTTGTGAAAATTTGGACTTGCAATTAAATTTTTCGCTCCGTATCTTCCCTCCCATCGAGTTACTAACTTTACTACTCTATGTTTTCGTATATTTTCCATTGTTTTACCAAATACAGCGTTAATCATCAGTTTAAATAAATTCTTTTCGAATGTTGTAGTAGCTGCAGATCGTAATTTAGTGTTAAGCTCGACGTATGATTTTAACCATGGAGATTGTTCGAATGATAGCACACGATGAAGTTTTATTAATTTCAAACCATGTTCTAAACACTGTTTCAAATTACGATAATGAATTATATACTTTGATTTATTATATAATGTTGTCATTAATTTAGATATTTTTGATTTTGGGAGTTGTAAAGCTTTATGTTGATATACTGATTGTATATCGGAAGGTTTTAAATGTTCCGCACAAAAAGGTAAATCTTTATGTGTATCATGAAGGTGATTAGGATACTCCAAATCTACCTCTAAAATATATCCGATAGATGCATCATCAGCTATTGTAGTGACATCAAAATTTTCAATATTATCCATCCACTTAAAATTTTTATATGGTAAATTTTGAGACATTGACCATCCGTAAAGGTTGTTTACGTCAAAGTATATGTTATATATAGACTCTCTGGAAGAATCATATTCATCCATATATTTATTATTAGCTTCCGAATATCGATTAGAGCATTGACTTATTCCACCCCTAATCCCTCCTTCAATAAACATAAGCATATCTACATCCTTAATAATATCTAGTTTACATCTCGTATATTTCAACATACAATCCCACGTATATCCAGGTAAAGTATAATACCAAGCCAAATCGAGCTCATAATTTAGGTACATTGTCTCCCGAAATTGTTCAAAGATATCACATAATAAAAAAATATCTATTTTCATATAAAAATCAGAAAAATCTCCTAAATTTTTACATTTAAAAGTATGCCATATATTTTTTGCATGTTCGTAATCTTCTATCGAAATATCTGAACTCTTTAATTTATTATAAAAACATTCGATGGGGGGTAGCGTAGTCTCATTTAATTTATCTAAAGAATCGATATAATCATAGGGAAATATTCCTTTACGGATTAGTAATTTAAATGCTTGACTATCTTCATCTCTAAATTCCGATTTTAAATTTTTAAACATATCCAACTCCATGGAAGAAGCTAATTCATCTAAAGATGTACTCATAAATCTAAAAGAATCTATAAATCGGAATTTAATCTTGCTTCCCCCATCATCAGTTAATGTAAAAGAAATATATTTTTCCATGTTTATTGGTAATAAACTAATTTTTCCTAATTTTGAGATATCTTCAATGAGGAAGTGACTATCATAGCCTGTTAGATTATGAAACACTACAGGTACCATAAATTTCTTTTTAAAGTTTAAATTACAAATAGAATGAGCAAACCCCCGGAAGTCCCCCTCGAAATGTGAATGATCTCTTACGATTTTATTATCATTATAATCATTGAAAGTAAATTTTTTATTACATATGTGACACTTAATTGCTGTTTTAAAATCGGAAGGATGATTTTGCATGGGTATAATGTTAATAATTTTACTTGAAATAAATTGAGCTATACTTTTAAGTTGTTCTGCATACCATGTGATAGCATCTATACCTCTATAAGATGTATAAAAAGATAGGTTATTATCATAGGAACATTTTAAAAAGATACCTGCACTATATGCTTGATGTTTTTGATATTTTACTGTTTTAATGATATCATTATCATCATCAGTTATAGGTTCTAGGATTGATTCTAAATCGCTGTATAAGATAAATGGTACTTTTTGTTGATTTGAAAAATTTTTAAATTCTACAGTATCATAGGGAGGGAACGAAATTTTACAATTATTTAATTTTCTACAATTCTCAGAGTGCATATCTAATTTATCTTTAGTATAAAAATAATTTAAACAACAGTCACATATATGTATAGCTATTTTAGATTTAGTGAGTTGACTCGATAAAAGACGTGATAAATTTTTAAGTAAACAAAAATGATAACGAATTTGAGTATCATCACCATCATCATCATCATCATCATCATCATCATCATCATTTCCTACTGTTATATAATCATTTAATTTAGGGTAATACACATTCTGAATTAATAATAAATTAATATGTTTATCTTTTTTATCTTTTGTTATGTATGCAGGAACAACAGTATACTTTTCTAATCTATTTAACTCTAAAGCATATACGTTAATAGAAATATTATTTAATTTTTCTACTTTAGGTATTTGTGCTAATTTTATTGGAAATTTAATGTTTTCCAGATTTAAAACAGATGAATAATGAGGGTAAGAGGTAATTATATCACAATGTTTATCAACTGGATATAATGCTGCTACCAACGACCATGCAAAACATGCATCATCATCATAATTTTTGATATTAATACACGCTTTTTTAGCAGCAATTGATTCTGGAAGTCTAATAAAGGATGATCCATTACCAATATCACATTTATTAATATTAATTTCCAATGAAATTAATTCCCTAATAGCCCAACCACTTTGAGAAAGTTGAAAAGACTCTAATTTATTTATAATAGGATTACAAATATGTTCTTGAAACCATTTTTTAATATTAACACTCGTATCAATTATTTCATTTTTAGTATTAAAATGTTTATATTCAATAATTTCATTATCGTTTAACCCTCGTTTGATAAATTCTCCACAAAAACAGCTATTAACTTTTATCATAATAAAATTATTTTTAAGAACATTCTTTATTCTAACATTGAAGAGGAAAAATGCATCATTAAAAAATTCTAATATATCGATATGTTTCAAATTGATAATCATGCCTGAACGAATTCTCGAATCGAAAGCGTTTTTTAAATCCACCCATTTTACCCAATCACTACGTTTCTTTTTACCCCCTACTATTCCTAAACCAACAATATTTTTCTTCTTGTTTACACATACACATCTACTAATGAGTAATTGATAACGTTTTAAATTAGAGATATCAGATAATATTTTTTTTTTTTCACCGACATTTAAATTTTTAATTTTTAATATTTTATAACAATATCTTAAACTTTTAGAACAATATTTATACCAAATATCAATTTCTCGTTGTTGAGAATTATTTTTATTTAAAATTTTGTATGATCGCTCAATAATATTAACTGAATTTCTACTTACCTCAAAGACATTATCTAAATTAGTATAACTCATTGCTAATATTTGTTTTCTTATACTATCTCAAACAATTGCGATGGTGAGTACTTTGGGTTGCTCGAAGTCCTCGACCCTCTGTATAACAATTTATATTTTTTTGGCTGGAAGTTGTTCAAATTTTCTTTTATGACTGTAACACATCGGCCTGGTAAAAATACCACACAGTCTTCTAAAGTTAACTTCGGAACTTCTCCAAAAACACTATTAACAATTTCTAAATTGTTAATTATATATGGTCGATCTGGTGTTAGATCCTGCAGCTTTTTTGTCTCTAATGCTGCAAATTTGTTAATAGCACTTAGATCCACTAAAAATTTATTATAACTAATTATTATTAAATATTTAAAATTATACAACTTACTTTTGAAATATTTTCTGGAATAACTCACTCACTTAGATACAATATACTACTACTTGGATATATAGAAGTAACCTATATCTTTAGGATAGATTATTCTACTTTTATATTAGATTTTCTTCTACACCCCACCCCGTTCTTCAAATCGCACAGTATAATGCTTTTATTTACAGGAAACACTTATTTTTCTATCACCACAAATTCCGTTCCATTTTTTATATACTCTAAGTTCAAAGATAAACAACATCAACTATCTCATTCGTGATGACGGAGGTTTGATAAAATGGGATTTATAAACATGTCTAAACCTGCAAGATGAAGCGTTTTTCTTATCATTAATACAGGTCTATTTTACAAAACGTTATCGTAATAGGAACTGATTTATATGACATAAAAACAAGGTGTTTTTTCCTATTGCTAATTCCAGTCTTATTTATCATAAAACAGGAACTGATGATCTTGTTAAATGCATTATATCCGTTCAATATGATATAAATTACCACTATCTGTTCTATATGACCTAAAACAAGGTGTTTTTTCCTTTTCCAATGACCGTAGGGTTATTAACACAATGTATTATATCCGTTCTATCTCATACAAATTACCACTATCTGTTCTATAATAAAACACAAGGTGATTTTCATATCACTAATTCCGGTCGCAATATCTCAATAGGAGATTATTTTAATACAATGTATTATTATTAACATTTTCAAAAAGGCATAGCGCCGACACAAAAAGGCATAGCGCCGACACGCGAAGAACGTACCCTCCAAGCGAAAACCCTCAAGCAAAGACCCGCGTCAACGAGGCACTTCCGGTCCATAATATCCTCCAAGCGCCGACACGCGAAGAACGTACCCTCCAAGCGAAAACCCTCAAGCAAAGACCCTGGCAGCTTATACCAGCCAAGCAAAGACCTAGGTCATCGAGCTTCACTCCTCTTAACACCACCCTTCAAGCCAAGACCCTCGCAGCTTATACCCGCCAAGCCATGACCTTGGTCATCGAACTTAATGTCATCCTCTTAACATACCCCTAATATCCTTCAAGAGAACACCCTAACCATCGAGCTTCAAGTCATCAAGTCTAACACCGCTTAACATCCCCCTAATATCCTTCAAGAGAACACCCTGGCCATCGAACTTCACGTCTTCAAGAATAACACTTCGATAACAACCCCTAATACACTTCAAGCCAAGACACCCTTGGTCATCGAGCTTTACAAAACATAGCCATCGAGTTTGAACTTACTTCCTGTCTAGAACGCCACTTCCTGTCTAGAACCCGCTTTGTTCATCTACTTTCACATATCCCGAATATGGTTTTTCAACTCTTCGGTTGATTAAAGCTGTTAATATTTTAATACACCTGTCGTGAAATCATATCCCACATGTTTTCTAATCATAAACTAATCATAAAAATTTTACAAGAATATCCCATACTTTAATTTTTTACTTATGTCTTTGTATTCTGGTTTAGATAAATCGTATAAAATTTTATGATTTTTAATATTCTCAATTAAAATTTCGACAAAATTATCGTTGCTTTCCATTCTTTTTTTAATATCGCACGGCCAAACGCAGCACGCAGCGTTCTACCGCGATCGCAACGCAACAGCTAAAACTAAAATTTTGATGTTTGTAGTCGATATTCAAAGGTGCATGCGATTTTATATTTGCATTGTAATAACCATCGCGATTGCTACGATATCGCACGGCCAAACGCAAGCAAAAGTTCAGCTGATCGCCATTGGTGTGCAAAGGTACATAAGCTTACATAGGTTACATTTGATCGCTACCGCCACCGCGATCGCTGTGGTGTGTTCGACGCTTTTCTATGATGCACATCAGATCAACGTTAACCGCACGTATTTTTCTTCTCTATGAGAAGCTTCCATAATTCTTCTGTAATATTTTGATGTTCGTGTTGAATACAGATGTCACACTGGTATTTTTTTGGGGAAAATATACTAAAATTTTTATCTTTAAACACTCTTTCAAACTCCATCTTCTTAAAGCTGAGACTCTCCTCTTGTCGCCTTTAATTGCAGGCAAGGTAATATTAATCAACATATCTGCCGGGGATGCGTACTATAGATTTTGTCTACAGATTACTGGAAAAACTTGGTATTTGCGTCCCATTAAAAATTATATAATTTTAACATATCCAATGAACTTCCACTTAGTCCATGGCCAATTTATTAGACTCACTTATAAGGAAACATAAAATTTTGTAGTATTTAGTGAGTCCCTTCTTTGCCTCGATAAGTGCATCTATCCTTTTTGGCATACTATCGATGCAATTTAATGCCATTTGCTTTAAATTTTCGTTATGGTTCCAATGATGAATTATCCTTGATATTAATTGAACCTTTGCTTTGTGGTAGTGCTTTCCTTGGTCATGAATCTTTTTAAGAGTTCCCAAACGTTCTCGATTTGATTCATATCCGGAGAGTTTCTTGGCCATGGAAGAAATGGAATATTTTCTTCCATTAAGTATATTTTAATGGATTGGCAGTATGGCATGGTGCCCCATTCTCCATAAAGACTTTTCTGCCATTTCCAAACCATTCCTCCATTTGGGGAAGCAATTTGGTTTCCAATACCTTTTTATATTGGTCTTATCGCATGGTTCCTTCAACAACGTACAAGCGTCCCATGCTCTTCCACTAATGACAGACTATATCATTACAGACACGGGATGCTTAATGGTTTTCACAACGCATTCTTGGTGAAATTTTTCATGTGGGCGTCGCCGTACAAAATTTAGAAAGTGGATTCGTCACTGAAGTAAGTCTGTAATTAAGCAAAAACATTAATTAAAACAAAAAATTAAGTGATGGCTGGTGTCAACTATGGCTTCTTTAATGGTCTCCTGCATTTGAATCCTGGTTCATACAAATTTCTTCTTAATGTACGGGTGGATACGTGGCAACCAGGTGCTTTAAATTTTTTCTTGAGTTCGGAATGGTTTGCTCAAAAGTCTCTTACCTCTGAGTATTACCAGGCGTTTTTTACCACATCGACCTTTCCGGCCGGCATCAGCTAACCCTACCGATGTCTTGAACTTGAACTTCTTTTTTAGGGTTTCCATCAATGTTCTGATCGATGCCTAAAAAGAATAAAATAAAAAAGTTTATTGCATTGAATAATGCTATAAGTTGTTGACTCGTACACCGCAGTGCTATCTGTGATGCAATTAAGCTCGAAATCAGAAAATGGAGCTACACCACCAACCAATTCATCCACCTCCATATCTGGTTTAGAGGTGGTCCACCATCTGTTTTAATGTAAATTAATATGAATAATTACAAAAATACTAGTGAACTTCTTGTTACAATTATCACTAATTCAGAAAACATACCTGTTGCCAAATAGCTATTTCTTTCGGCTGTACGTACGATTTTTTCAGTTTCTAAAATATCAAAATTAAAAACAATATAATCAAATGAAATAGTAAATATATTTACTTCTGCTTTAAATTTTCCCAGCATCTTTTTAATTGTTGGTGTGTCCTTTTAATGTCTATCTCTGGTTTCAATTCTCAACCAAGCTTCTTTCATTTTGTCGTTGTCGACGGCATTTGTACGCTTGTTTTCTATAACTTGCTAATAGCTATTAACAATATTTATTAATAAGATCTTCTTTTGAAGATCCTTTCATCAGATTTTAAAATAATACCATTGGAGATTCTTTTTTTTATGTTGGTATCTATTAAGCCTCTGATTTCAGCAAACACCCTGAGAAAACAAAATTTGCAAATGTCACCCTCTACTCTTTCTATTAGTGTGAAGGCTACAGTGACTACGTGATTTTTCTCAAAGAAGTTTTTTTGCTCTTTGTTTGGGTTTTATAGATATTAAACTAAGGCTGCTCGTTGATTCCTATCAGCAATTCTTTAGAAGCGTAGCTAATGTTCTTAAACTTGATTCTAGAAACATTACCTAAGGTTGTGCCTGAACCCGTATCATTGAGGGTGGCCGGTTGTACCAAACTCGTTCAAGGTGAACGCATCAGTTCAACGCAAAAATCGCGTTGTACCAACCTCAGCTAAGCTTTGAATTGCAGTTCAAATCGACTTTTGCCGTTATCCAATCTGATAACTTGTTTTTTAAAATGGTGCTACCTTGCATCCCAGTGTTAGCTACAGCATGTAATGAATAGAGTAACAAGTATCATGTAATTAGCAACTTACTTCTTATATTGACGAGATATGAGTCCTTAACTTGACCGGTGTGCCTTTTGTCCAATCTTGAACTGATTCTTTTTTTTTAATTAATCTTTCAACTTTGTCTTTTTGAGAGATCTTTTATGTTTAATGTGCTCTTTATAGGAACTAGTTTTAATTTTTTTTGTCCTTTATCTTGCTCTTTGTATTTTCTTTTTTTTACCTTTTTTGGTATGCTCAAAATCTAGAACGATTAATATGTATCAAATTAACTATAATTTAAGATAAGAAATTTATTAATCAGTGTCATCATAGGAAGAATCTAAATCGGACTGGTGGTTGCTGGTACTAGCACTTGGACTATCTGCTCTTTGTTTTTTTTTGTATGTTTTCTTTTCCTAACTTTTATCTAGAATCTCTTTATTTTGAACTCCTATTAAGTTAGAATTTAATTCAGTATCGGAATCGGTATCTATCTCATCCGAAAATTAAATTTCATCTAAACTTTTGCCTTTGTTTAGGCTAGTAATAATTTCGATACTTTTTCTGACTGGTATAGGTACTACGTCTTGTGGAAACCTATAATGATGGAATTACCTAAATTTAAAATAACTTTAAACACTTTTTTTTGGTCTTCTCACAGGGCGTACTTCATTTAGTTGCTCGCTAAGTAAGTGATTTCATTTCACATCGAACAGTCGTAGTGAACGGTTGTGTTAGAAGCCGCCCTCGTATTAGTGCGTGTCGTAATATAGCGAGTAATATAATATTGTAAAATATTAAGTTTATTGTAATTTTCTAAAAATAAAATACATTCTAATTTTAATAACAAGTTACAAACATTGAGGGCAATGAAGGTGTAGCCACCGAAAAATGTGCCAATTCGGCACAAATAATACAAAATTTTCTTCTGAAAAGTGGAAAGAATTTAAGTAAAACCAACGAAATGACTAAGAATAAAAACATCTTGAAGAGGAGTCGCAGTTCGATCAGTGCTCCTCCAGCTAATAAACAATTAATTGCTGAAACAAGTCAAACGAAGAAACCAAAAAATCAAACTGGGGAAACAATCTACAACGTAGAAACCAGAAACAAATTTGAACTTCTACCAAGAGAAGATGAAAATATGAATATTACCAATGTTGCTGTAACACCGAAGACAATTAAACCCAAACCAATCGTGGTTTCACGAATACCTAAAAATCATCTAAAATATACAAAAGATATTCAAGAAGTTGTCAGTAATAATTTTCACCTAAAATACATAGGTGACAAAGTTAAAATTTACACCGAGGATGTTAATGATTTCGACAAATTGAAGACACAATTTATTTCGGAAGGCACAATTTTATATGTACAGCATTAACAGCGTGAAAAAAATGATGGCTGTACTTAAAGGAGTACAGTCAATGAACGAAACTGAAGTCCTGGAAGCATTGAAGACTATAAATTCAAAGGTTGTTAGTGTTAAACTACTAAACAAGGACAATAAATATTACCCAAAATTTAAAGTCGCATTTGATGGTGATGTTACATTTACAGAAATTCAGTCCATAAGGGGTGTTAGTGGCATCCGCGTATATTGGGAGAAATACAGGGCGAGGAAGGGTATTACCCAATGCTACCGGTGCCAAAAATTTGGTCATGCAGCCGACAACTGCAACCTGAAAATAGCCTGTCGAAGTTGAGCGGGAAATCATTTGTCCGATAAGTGTTTAAATCCAGATGGGGTCAACCCGAAGTGCGCGAATTGTGGTGACGCTCATCCTTCCGATTTTAGAGGATGTTCGGTTTATTTGAAAACACTCGACAAAACGTCGAAACCGTCGCGAAGAATTGTTAAGCCTTCGACTTACGTAGCACGTGAAGAAGATTTTCCATCCCTTCGTCAAAATGTGGCCTACCGTTTCGAAAAAAACCAACTTACTGAAGAAATAAAATCAAGAATTAATACCATCCGACGCCAAGAGTGGTTAAAGAAAACCAAAGATCTTACCACTAAAGATAACTCTCTGTGGAAGATTTATAGTGCGCTGAGGCGAAAAAATCAAGGAACAATGCCCACATCATTGAAGTATAACAATATAAATTATTACTCCAACCAAAAAAAGGCTGAAGTGTTTGCCAATATTTTTCAAGAGGTTCATCGGGTAACTACAAATCTCAGTTCCCCATTTGAAGAACAGGTTAAAGAACAGGTTGAATCGCTTGATAATATGGAAGACTCACCAGATATTAATATCACTCCTAAAAGAATTCAACGCATTATCAAGAGTCGTAAAACTAAGAAGGCTCCCGGAGCAGATGGTATCTACAACAAACACCTTAAGTACCTTCCCAAAAAAGGAGTGGTACAACTGTATTATATCTTTAAGGCTTGTTTGAAGATGTGCTACTTTCCTACCGCTTGGAAGACGGCAAAAATACTGGCAATCCCCAAACCAAATAAGGACAAGAATGAGGCTAAAAACTACCGTCCTATCAGTTTGCTCTCTTGTTTAAGCAAGATTTTAGAGAAAATAATTGAAAAAGAAATTGCCGACCATCTGACCAACAACAATTTAATCATTAAGCAACAATTTGGCTTTCAGAAGGGACATGGCACCATCCAACAGGTAGCCCGAGTAATTGAAGATGTAGTAATAGAGTCCAGTCGCAATAATCACACCGGAATGGTTTTACTCGACCTTTTTTTTTTTTTTGTGCGGAGGAAGGGGGAAAATCCTCATAGATTCCTCGGACCCGTGTCGGAGGATATGTCAGACTTTTACTGACTAAAAACCCCCTCCCTTGATGTTAAATCGCACCGTACACGAGAGCACGCGGGATCATTCTTCGCTGTGCTCACGGAATCGAACTAAGTTCTTCTTATGCTTCACCCTTTCGGGACTTTTCTCTTCTTATGCGCTAAGGCTTGCCTGGTGCTGCCTTTCGTCTTCTTCCTTCCTCAGCATTATGGTTTTCACGGTAAGCTGAACAGCTCTCCACCTTTCCTCGGAGGCCAGCATGGAGGCAACGGCGTTCTGCGGAGTGAAAGGCCCCTCCTCTTCTAGGGCCGCTCGAAGTTCGGCCCATTCTGGGCACACAAAGATTGTGTGCTCCGCCGTATCGGGTGCTCCGTTGCAATACGTGCATGTGGGTGATGTTGCTTTCCCTATTCTTGCAAGGTAGTGGTTGAAGCACCCGTGCCCTGTTAGAGCCTGCGTGAGATGGTAGCAGAGCTCGCCATGCCTCCTACGAGTCCAGTCCACCACATTGGGTATCAGGGTGCGAGTCCACTGTCCTGTGGCTGACTTCTCCCATCGGCTCTGTCATTGCGTCATCATGTTCTCTCTATTTGCTGCCCTCTGAGCAGCCGATATGTAGTTGGCTGCTCTCTCCGCCACGGGTAAGTCTATTGGCGGGATTCCCGCAAGTACCATAACCGCTCTCTCGGATACGGTGCGGTAGGCGCAGCAGATTCTGAGGGCCATCTTCCTCTGGACCTTCAGAAGGGTGTTCCGATATCTGGCGACTCTCATCGCCGCCGACCATAAGGGTGCTCCGTACAGGATTATGGAGTGAACGACCGACGACAGGACTCTACGTTTGGTGGTGTTCGGGCCCTGGATGTTCGGCATGAGTCTCGCTAAGGCGGTGCAGCTCTTCTCCGCCTTAGTCACCACTCTGTTGATGTGTGGTGCGAACGTCAGACTCTTGTCGATCGTCACTCCGAGGATCGTGATGCTCCTGCCCGGGATCAGCTGGTGTTGGCCCACCACAATAGTCGGCTGAGGGATCCTTGTTCTTCCGGTGACCATCAGAAGTTCGCATTTGTCAGGAACAAGTGCAAGGCCCTTTTCATCTATCCACATTTGGATGGCCCGGATTGCTTCGTTTAGTTTCCGTTCTAGCTCTTCGATGGTCTTCGCGACGACGACGATGGTGATGTCGTCAGCGAAGCCCACCAGTTCCACGCCTTCTGGCAGCTCGATCTCGAATATGCCATCGTACATGGCATTCCAGAGGGTCGGCCCCAGTACGGATCCTTGTGGGACCCCGCTGGTCACTTCCATCATGATGTTCAAAAGATCCTCTTCAACTAGCAGTGTCCTCGCAGTCAGGTAGCTCTTCAGAATGTTTAGCAGACCCGGTGTTATGCCTTTCTTGGTTAGTGCTTCAATGATATGCTTCCATCCTGCGGAGTTGAATGCGTTTTTGATGTCGAGATTGACCAGCGCCACCATCCTCCTTGTACGCCATGTACCCGCTCGAGCCTTCCTTGCCGTCTCTACGATATGCTTAAGGGCATCTATCGTAGACCTGCCTTTCCGGAAACCATATTGCCTTTCGTTTAGTGGTAGCTCCCCCTGTAGTCTACGAAGTAGCAATTTCTCGTACAGCTTTGCCGTTGTGTTTAGCAGGCATATCGGTCTGTACGAGGAGGGGAGCTCGAGAGGCTTTTGGCCCTTCCTTAGTATCACCAGCTTGGCCTTCTTATAGATGTTCGGGAAGTCGCCAAGCTGGGCACATCTGTTAAGTACTCCTAGGATTTGTGTGGGGTGGATCTCGATGATTTTCTTGAGGGCTTCTGCGGGAATGCAGTCAGGTCCTGGTGCCTTCCCGTTACCCAGACTCTTGGCAGCCTCGCGAAGTTCTTCTATGGAGAATGGTTGAAATTCTCCGGCATGGCGCTCCCACTCTTGCGTGTGGTGAGTGGGGAAGAGGGTATCCAGTACAGTTCTAATCCTGTCTCCTGTCATGCCGGGAATAGGTTGTCTGCCGAGTCTGGATGAGACTATCTTATAGCCCACACCCCACACGTCCTCCTCCACTTGTTCGATGATTTTTTTCCAACACACCTTTTGGCTATCCTCAATCATCCGTGCCATCTTGTTCCTTTCCAACGAAAGTGTTGCTTGCAGCTCTTCTCTTGTTTGCAAGTCGCTTCTTGCTACTCTATGGAGTCTCCTCCTGATCTTGTTACACATTGTTCTCTGTGCAGCAATCTCGCCGTTCCACCAGTAGGCCCCTTTTCGTTTGAAAGTTTTTTTCGGCGGCATGGCCGCTTCGCAGATCTTTGCGAGAGTTTCGGCGAGCTGCTCCGGAGACTCCATTTCTTCTGAAAACACCTCTTCCGCCTTGGACGCCAACTTGGCGTCGTCCAGCTTCCGAAGGTTCCATCCTCGAATTTCTCTAGCCTCGGGGGTCGGCGAACGGATCTCGAAGGCCACATATTTGTGGTCACTCGCCGTCTCCTCCTCCAGTACCCTCCAGTTAAGGATCTTTTGCTGGAGGCCTGGGGTGGCAAAAGTGATGTCGATAATCGACGAGGACCCTCCCCTATTAAATGTGGGGGTATCGCCAGAGTTGATTACTTCTAGATCCGTCGCCGCCAAGGCCTCTGTCAGCAGTTCTCCCCTCAGGTCGGAGACACTGCATCCCCATTCAGGAGACTTCGCATTGAAATCGCCCCCGACGACAATATGTCCAGATGTGTCACGAACAAGGTCGATTAGTTCGTCCAGGACAACTTGAAAGTATTGGGGAGTGCAGTTTGGGGTGATGTAGCAACTGATGAAGGTGTTTTGTAAGTACTTGACCCAAACGAAGCACTCCCCTTTGCCCCACTTCTCGACTCTTCTTGCGTCGGGGACCCAGATCGCCGCTGACCCGGAGTTACTGGCCCACCAGTGCTCCGGCAGGCGGTTCGGTTCGCTCAGTAGAACCACGTCTGTTTTGCGGGCCAGCACGTTGTGTATCAGCAACGCTTGTGCTGCCCGTGCCGTGTGCAGGTTTGCCTGCAGAACCCGAATTCCGTTCTTTTGCCTCACAGTTGTCTTCTCCACCGCTGTCGGTATTCTTTGGGTGGGCACATTCCCGGCTGCCTGTTCGGTGTGCCCCTCCGCAGTCGAAGCATTTGGTCTTCTCTTTGCATTCCGCAATCTTGTGGCCTGCGGCTCCGCAGTTGAGACAGTGGTCACCTCTTCTTCCTCTGCATGTCTGTGCGGGGTGTCCGCTTCCCCAGCATCTTGAACAGAAACCGAGAAAAAACTGTCGGACTCTGCAACCCGAGACCATGCCCACCGCGACTCTTCCCAGCTCGATTAGTTTATCCGCGCTGTCTTCATCGCAGCTGAGCACAGCCGTCTGCGTTCCCCCAAAAGCCGGACGGATAGATCTCAGACTCAGGTTTCCCTTCTCGCCCACATATTTCTTAAGGCATTCAATTAGTTCGCCTTCTTCTACTAGTTCGTTCAAATCGCGTATCTTGATTTCCTTTTTTTTGTACAACATTTGTACCTGTCCCTCGCTCAACCTCTCGGCTAGTTTAGCGTATAGTAGGGTATTTTCTTGTTCAGCTCCTGGTTCGATGAGGACATCCCCTCCCCTGGTTTTCACCACCCTGTCCACCTTGTCGCCGCTATCCCCCAGGCAGTCTTTGAGAACTGACAAGACCGTTTTATAGGAGAGGGTCTCTGTTGTCTTGATTAGCATTGCCGGAGGTTTTTTTCTTAGTTGTTTAAGTGTCTTTGCTTCTTTTGTCTTTCTATGGAATTTTTGCTCTTCTGCATTCAGTTTCTTGGCTTCCCTTTGTCTTTACTTCTTCTCCTTTTTCTTGTTTATATTTAATTTCCATTCGTCTGCTTCTGGTGTTGTTGCTATATCGTCTTGGAGATTTATTACCTTATTGAGAGCCAATAGTGGGGAGCTTTCAGCCAATGGCTTTAAGGCCCTTGAGAAAATGGTTCTTTTTGCGACAGTATCCTGAACACTCTCTTTTAGAGCTATACTCTCTTTTAAAGCTAGTGTCTCCAAGTCCGTTGTACTGGTGGACTGTGTTGACAGCACTTTTTGGCCAGTCTCGCCGGCCCTATCAATTGCTTTTTTTATATCCTGCACTGAGTCGCTGAATCCTTTTATTTGGCTTACCAGCTCTCTCAGCTCGTCCGCTTGGTCTGGAGGAAAAGATGTTTCGAAATTTCTTTCGTGAATGCTCGATAGAGCTTTTTCTAGAGATTCCATAGATTCTTTTAGATCTTGGATATTGTTGTCCACTTTGTCCATTTTGTTTTGAAGGTTTCCTAGTCTTTCCTCGTATTGCTCCGAGTTTGTGCCTTGTTTTTTTAGCTTTTTCAGCTTCTTTCTGGGTGTGCTTGCGTACATCTTGTTTGACTTTTGCAATTTCTTCGTTGCAACCTACTACATTTTTTTGCACATCCATGAGAACTTTGTTTTGCTCTTTAAGCACTTTTTGAACCTCCTCTATGGTGTCAGGGTTTAGTTGGTTACCCTTCTTTCCTCGTAGTGATTTTTCTTTTGTGTACACTCGCTGTATTTCTGTTCCAAAGGTCTCTATGGCAGACTTAATTGCCGCTGATGTGCTATTATTGCTTTGTTGTTTGAGCAGATCATTTATAATCGCTCTTTGCTCTGCAATCTTTCTTTCAACAGGGTCTTGCACCGCTTTTGTTGGTGGAGTTCCGGTTACTTGTGTCTTCTTCGTCAATCCAGTAATTTTGAGAAGAGGCCCGGTCTGGGGATCCACCGGAGTCTCTAAGCGGTCGCTGGCTGACGAACGGTAGACGTATTTTCCTTTTCGTTTTCCATTTCCATGCAGTTTTCAGAGATTTTTGGGCAGGGCCTCTTACCCTGTTACCTCTCGCGTTAGCCTTGCAGATTTCCCTCGTCCACCGGGGTTGGTTACCCGATCTCAGAGAGTCCTCCACAAGTTACCGGGGACCACCATCGAGGAGGTGCGAGTAGGATTTTGGCCCCCTTTACTCGACCTGGAAAAAGCTTTCGACACGGTATGGCACGAGGGCTTAATTTATAAGATGCTAAATCTGAATGTCCCCATATCCTGATAAAAATCGTCAGAAACTATTTGACTGGTCGCAACTTTGAAGTTGTGGTCGATGATTCGAGCTCTTCTGTTAAAAGCATACCGGCTGGTGTACCGCAAGGTTCCATTCTTGGGCCTATACTATTTAATATTTATATTAATGATATTCCGCTACACGAAAACACGGAAATTGCTCTTTATGCTAACGATACAGCGGTATACTCGTCTAGCTTAGTCAAAGACATCATCATCGAAAACATTAATGAGCACCTACAATTAATATGCAAGTTTTTTGACGATTGGAAATTAAAATTAAACATTGACAAAACAGAGGCCACCATGTTTACTGGCAGCAGAATTCGCCCTACTGTCGACATAAAAATTGACAATGCCGTCATCGAATTACAAAAAGATGTAAAATATCTGGGCCTACATCTAGACCAACGCCTCACCTGGAAGAAAACTATAGCCGACAGAGTGAAAAAAACGAACTACGTGCTACACCTGCTTTACCCTATTATAAATCATAGTGTGCAACTACCGAGAGACTTAAAACTCCTGCTCATACGTACTTGTGCTAGATCAGTACTAACATACGGCTGCAATATTTGGGGAAGTGCCACTAAGAGCAATTTGATACCAATACAACGTTGTCTCAACAAATTCCTAAAAATCGTCAATAACTACCCCCGCTATACAACTATAAAATATATGCATGAAGATAATAACTTTGAATACGTCGGTGACTACATCAAGCAATCCACGGAGAAATTTTTAAAAAGGTGTTGTTTCTACGACAATGAGCTTATTCGAAAAATTGGGGACTACGATCTCAACAACGTGGCTCCAAAAAATAAAAATAAACTTATTAAGTCGATCCCACTTCGAAACTACAATTTTTATAATTAAAGTCAGAGTTGGCCTCATTAATCTTGTCCAGAAAAAGTGAATGCGCGAACTGTGTCGTTATCGGTGCGCGTTATTATATTGTTAACGGTGTTGTGTTGTGAAAAGTGAAAATCAGTACGCGTTCGTTACATTTTTACTATATTGCTTTTGTATTATAATGTATTCCAACTCCACCCCCATTTAAATGTTATCCCACCCAATCCTAAACCAAACTCCTATATCCCATTTTATCAATTTTTGTAAATATATTTATGAGGTTTTTTGAAATTTTTTATCCTGTAATCAAACAAGTTTACTTACTTAATAAAATTATAATTACTGAAAACATTATGTCAAATATCTAACAAAGGGTGTTACCTAAAAATAGATAATATAAAAATTTGTTAACATAATATTGTATAACTATTGAATATTGAATAAATGTGTATATATATATAAGTGATTTCCCTGTCTACATAAAGCACTTAGTAATATATTTCTTGTAGGATCTTTTACAGGGTGAGCAAGAATTTCTTGCCATCCCTCCTTTTTTCAATGGTTTCGTTATAAATGCATCGCAAAATGGGTGAAATGGGGTACCGACAGTAATATTTTTTGTCCGTGGTCTTATAGATTTCATGTGTTCAACTGTGGTTCTACCAGAGATGTTCTGAAATGAATTAAAATTTAATATAATGAACGATTAGTACATAATCCTTATTGTCACAAAAGATAAAAAATTAAAATCTACTTTAGCATCATTCTGTTGGTACTTACGTTCACAATATTTCCAAAATTGTGAATATTTTATCTGTATTTCCTAAGTCTCAAAATTGATAGCGGGGAATGGCTATCCGCTCAGACACACAGGATTGCCCCTGGCTCGAGTCGGCGAGGTCGTGGGTCGCTGAAAAACATGGAAATCCTGGGTCCAAGTAAACGATGTTCCTAAAAGAATCTTCAAGAATTGTCAAAATCGGGAGGGCGCCACTCGAGCAAATGTCACTAAATCTTACCTTGAGTTGAGTTCGGCTCGAGATGGAATCTTCAACTAAATATGATTTTGGGCAGGTAGATTCAATAGAAAGATATGGCAATGAAAAATTAATACAATTTTAATGAAAGATTAATTAATGACAAAAACAAATTATGAAAATATGGTTGGTGAATAATTTGCAAAAGTACCACAAACTAAATCTTAAAAGTTGATAATAATTTTGGTTTCCGGACAAGTTATAATGCTTAAAATTAAATGAATGATGAGATGAAGTTTAACATTAATTTTCAATACCTGTAAATAATGTAATTTTTCATATAATATGTTGTCGTAACATTTAAAATTTAATACAATAAAATGTTGCCTTAGAGATAGACAACCCAATTAACACGAATTGAGTTTTTCAAATAATATCTTGAAGATAATAAAATGATTAAAATAGCAAGCATACAAAATAATACTTTGTATCCCCGACTCGTAGAGGTGTCGTAAAGTGTCTGAACACAAAATAATTGCCACGATGACCTCCAACGAGTCAAGTCAAAGTTTTGCAGTGTTAGTCAAAAGCAATTAAGATTAACTAAAAATAAGTTTGCATGGAGCACTTCAATTTATTTCGGTAGTGAAATCAAAATTATTGTCAAGTGAATGACAGTTAAAATTCCAATAGACTTAACGGAGCAATGTATCGGTGGCACTAAACTAAATAACATGAATGTTAAAAGTTGATTTCTTAAAATTTTGAAAGTTACTTAGGTCGGTTAAAAAAATGCAAAAACCGGTAATCACAATTGCTGGGGATGGTTCAAACCAGCAAGGTCACTGGATGACGTCACAACGGAAATTTTTGAGAAATTCAATACAAGGTGGACCGTTAATTGTTGGTAAACTTAATTTCGAGGAATGTTAATTAAAAGAATCGTAGTCACTTACAGTTGTGTAGAGTAAGAGCAGATTAACGTTGAAAACTAAACAAGATGGACGCTGAACAACGTGGTTGAATGATGAAATTTGCAATCATCGCCCCACTGGGTTGCAAATGATGGTAACCAACAAGGTTTCTGGATGTTATGTCGAGTAGTCGACATAGATGGATATTGATTTTTCTGCGATCATCTGTTCAAATTGTTTTCCTTCAAATTTTCAAGTGAAACGCAATCGACCTGGGATTGCGCAATGTTGGATAATATCTTGGAATTTGTGAATTAAATTTGCAACAAGTGCAGAATGGTTCTTGATCTGCCTAGACCATAAAGAACCCCAAAACTTATTAAATAAATGAAAAAAATAAAAATATAATAACAGTTTAGACACAAATTAAAATTAAGCGTGTGTACATATAAAAGATAAAGTCGTAAAATTGATATCCACTAGCCTGTTATCGTCGAACGTAGATTCAGCCCGCATCGAACAGTTTCAACAGCAGTGAATATGTCTCCGGGAGGACCTCATTGATAACGATCTTTCTGCTGTTTTTTAGGTTTCTATTTATTTCTATCATTTCTAGCTTCTTTCTATCTTTTTCTCCCACGTGTAGTACTCTTGTGTCATCATTACTTTTGAATGAGTGTCCCTCGTCCAAGAAATCTCTTGCGAAGTTTGAATTTTCCGGCTTTTAGTTCTTCCATGCTCTCAGGTGTTCTTTAATTCTAGTGGAGATTGCTCTGCTTGTTTCTCCCACGTAGCTCCCCTCACATTCATTGCAGAAAATTTCATATACCCCCGGTCTTTCTTTAGGGTCCATTTTATCTATTGGTTTATAGCATTTGTTTTTTAGGGAGCCGTAATTGCTAAACCCAACTCGCAGACCTTCTCTTGACATCTTCTTAGCCACCTTGTTGGTTACATTTCCCAAGTAGGGTATCACCGTCCATCTTCCCCACTCCTCCACTCTTTCAAGTTGCGTGATTGCTCTCACCCCCAGCTTTCTTTTTATTTTTCGATTAATATCCGTCACCATCTTTGTATTATAGCCATTTTCTATGGCTATGGTTTTTATGATATCGAGTTCTTTTTTGTAGGACTCGTTGCTTATGGGTAGCTGGTTGGCTCTATAGATCATATTGTTGTATGCCGCTTTTTTATGCTGGTCGTGGTGTCTCGATTTTTCATGGATTGTTGTGGACGTATGTGTAGGTTTTCTGTAGATCCCGAATGTCAATCTAGTTTCTTCTTTTTTAATTGTTAAATCTAAATAATTTTGTTGATTGTTATTTTCCACTTCCATTGTAAATTGTATGCTGTTATCAATGGTGTTCATGTAGTTCAGGAATCCATCCAACTGTCGTCTCGTACCCGTCCAAATACTATATACGTCATCAAAGTACCGTTTACAGATCTTTACGTGCTTCACCATTTGTGAACCAGAGCCCAAGATCTTTTCCTCTAACCACCCCATGTAAAATTTCGCCAGGAATGGGGATAAGGGATTTCCCATTGCCAGTCCATCTTCCTGGTTATAATAACCTGCATTAAACTGAAAGTGATTGCCATGCAGCACAATCCTCAGGATCTCCAACTTTTGCATCGGCCTTAAACTTGATTTTGCCAGTTGTAACTGGCCGTGCTTAATTAATTCAACTTTTGGTATGCTGGTAAATAAGTTTTAAAGATGAAAAAGCAATGAAATCATTAAATAACAAAATCAAGCAAGGCGATCTGATACTCAGCAAGGCTGACCTCTTGAGGTGCACACTAGCAACTCTAATCACTCACTTCCGACTAATTAGTTTTATTCTATTGCACCGCTTGATGCTTCCCATTCCAGATTCTTTCTTATTGTTATTAGTTAATTATTATAATACATTGTCATTTAATTACATTAATTTATAGATTATACTGTCGTGAAACAAAAAAGGGCTTCTCTCCAGAAGTGCTTGAAGAGCGAGCACGTCGTGGATTTTGCTGGTGAGATTTTTGTGAAAATTTTCACTTTATTATAAAGCGTAAATTTGAAGCTGTATTATAGCCAAATTGGAGTTTTATTCTTGAGAAAAGATATTAGATGTTGTACCCGATCTATCTAAAGAAGTTCTGGTCAGCAGATGTTAAACGCGACGAAGCGTCATACCGCCATTTTGTTCTTGAAGAGAATTTGATAAAATTGTAGAAATTTCATATACATATAGCTTTTTGGAGAAAAAGCCAAGAAGGTTCAACTTCGCTGGGATACGTAGCGTTTAGGGAATTGAATACCTTAAAACCTTAAAGCATAAATCCATTCTTTTCAAGGCGTTTGGAAGTCGGTACAGTATGTTTTTAACTGATACATATGCTTTGAGATTATTGTAAGTGCTTCCTACAAAAATTGGTATTCGTTGTGCGGTTAGGTTCAAAGAGCGACACTTTTCTCTCCGTCTTTCAATAACTCTGTGCAATTCTGCGATATCCTAAAACAAAAATTTTTATAAAACAGTAGATAAATTAATATTGTAATGCATAATATTTTTATAATTTATTGTGTTAGTAGTTAATTCTACATTTTTATGCTTAATATCTACAACGCTTGCAATATAATATGTACCCTAAACCTTTGCTAAATGGCTATCTCTCCTATATAATATCTACCCGATCTAATAAGTAGTAAGAATGCAGACATTTACGTTTATATATATGTTACGGTCAATGATGACAATTCGGCCATTAACGTTAATGACCATGCATTTTGGGCAATGCTGACATTTAAAATTACATGTGTGGTTTTTACATCATTGTCCGGGCAATGACGTCAATGCCCAATACAGGGTGGGCAATGATGAAAAAGCTCTTGTTTCGATAATCTCCAATGTTTTTTTGTTTTAATTAAGATTTTTAATTTAAAAAATCGGATGTGGCCATCACATAACTTTCCGAATATTATTTATATATAGAATAGAAAAAAAAAATAAAAAATAAAAAAAAATAAAAATAAATAAAAAAAAAATTTTTAGAAAAAATTTTATAACACAAAAGTTGTAGGTAATTTGATATGGATAATTTTTGTCTTAATAAACTTTTACCTATTTCATTGCGTTTCGGAGTTATAATGGATTATGTTTTATCGCTTCAAGTAAACCCCCCGTTCCCCCCATACGATTTTATCCATTTTCAATAGGCTTCGTGCCACAACAGATAAAAACTTAAATTTAAAATTTGGAGTGATTTTGTTATTTCGTTTGGTTGCTATCGTGTTCACAGACATACATACACACACACACACACATATACATGTCCATGCATCTTTGTGGCAGCCCGACCTATACACCCAATTGTGGCGATTTCGTTGTTGGTCACTGTGCGCATAGCACATAAAATTACAATTTATTTGCGCTAGGAGGCGCTCGTTTACTCTCCGTATTTTCGAAGATAAAAATACAGACTATAAGCAAGCATGTGGCATCCGTTGCCACATCAAATGCATTTATCTGAAAATGTGTATAGGGTTCCACAAGCAATGTATTTGCTGTGTACAGTGTGTGTTTAGGATGCCACATTTAGTTCCCCGTTTCTCTCAGCAGGGAGCGCGCCATTAGAAGCGTATATAATATATACAACCAACGATACAAAGTTTCTGAGCTCAATACACATGTACCAAATTTTGCTTCAATAACGTTATATCATTAAGGTTATTTATAAAATGAATTAGCCGGAATTAGCTGAGATGTTTTATTAAATAAAAGTATAATAGCAATCTTTTGCATTTTTGATTTAAAACTTTAAATTGAATTAAAATTTTAGAATCATTTAATAAGTTACATGCAATACTATTTCCATCAGTCTGAAACCAATCAAATTCTTTTTTGCAACAAATTTTACTAGGAGGTGAGGACACCTAATTATTGAATTTAAAATTTTCAATTCAAAAAATAATAACACCCGAATAAAACTTATTGTGAATTTATTTTAGTGGAAGTCTTTTTTAGTGGAAAATATTCGAGCTTTCATAATCATTTATGTGTATTCTGCCAATTTTTAAAATTGACTGAATGTTTATTAAAATTAACATTGAATAAAGCAAACTTTTGAAATTTTCATTTAGCTCCGAGCCACATACGTTCTGAATATTTCGTCGGCATACAAGCAAAAGTGAGCAACTGCATAAATGGCGAAAATAAGATGCTCGACTAATTGAGTTGAATAACGATATAATAATAAAAAAATAATTAAAATTTTAATATAATAAACTATATTAATTGTATTATGACTAAAATTATTGAAATTTGGCATTAATTGTCTTATTTTATAAGCGATATTCAACCTAAAAGTTGCTCTCCTGTAAAACTTGAGTTTTGCAGTTGGTCACTTTTGCTTGTATGCCGATGATTAATTAAAAAAAAGATCTTTTAAATTTTTCTTTTCGCTCCGAGCCACATACGTTTGGTGCCGCTGTTTAAATTTGATTTTAATATTCAATTAGATCACCAGATGATAAAAAAAATTAGCGATGTGTAAAGGCATTAAAAGTTTATCTAATCGTTGAAACATGAAAACCAATGCTGTTGAAAAATTTAATTTAAACTTAAATAAAATAAAAAACAGAATCAATGTTAAGCAATTCACTTCACGCTAAAGTTTATTCATAAACTTTTATTTTTCAAAACTGACATCCAATGATTTTTTTTCACCTTTCGATTAAATCTATAATTATCTTATAAATTTAAAAAATTGTATCCTTGACTAATTATGATAAGCTTTGTGGTAACTACTATAAAATTTGAGAGAGAAATGACTCTCTCACTCGCACTCGCAGACGATTTGAAATCGTACGTACAATCGTTGTACTATCCGGTGCATTTTTCCTTTTCTATTTTTAGACACGATATTAGAAAAATTGGAAAATTGTTTTACAAAAATAAAAATTGTAAGCTTAAAAATACTATACCTACCTACCATTTATACCTACAATTTCTATTGAAACATGAAAATAAATGCTTAAAAATTGAAACAATTGTTATAAATAAATGTGTATTTTCAAAATTGACGTCCAAGGATTTTTTTTCACCCTTCGATTAATTCTAAGTATAATTTTTATCTTATAAATTTAAAAAATTGTAACCTTGACTAATAAATTATTATAAGCTAACGTAACTCGAATTCAAAACTTTCCAGTGTATTGTATGCTTTTCTATTTTTTTATTAACCGACTACAAAATAAGGAGGAGATTTTCAATTCGTCTGAAAATTTTGATGTATGTTCAGCGATAATTCGTTACCACGTTGTCCGATTTCAATGATTCTTTTTTTGTTAAAAAATGGGTAACACAGGGGTTGTCCGATATAAATTTGGTCACGATCAAAAACAAAAATTAGCAAATTTGATTAAACGCATAGGCTGCAGAATATTCATTTACATGATAATACTTTATAAATAGGTACCATTACCACGCATCTCATGCTAGATGTAAAGTGAGCTGTTTTACAATAAACAAGTTTGATAATAAGTGAATACTTTAGGTCAGATAATAAACAATTTGTTTCTTTTTTATTTTATGGAACCCCATATAAATGACGAGCTTTTTTTTAAGCTTTTTTGCATGTTTTTAAAAAACAATTGAAGGTGACGACTGCGGAACTGGATAATATTTGTAACCCTAGTATTATTTAATTTAAATACAGTGAGTGTAGAAAGTATTCGTCACCTCCTATATTACCAATGTAAAATGAACATTTTGAAACCGTTTTTTGACATATAAAAATCGCTTTTACAGCAAAACTTTTTAGACATTTTTTGTTAAAACTTTCATTGTCTTCAATTTTATATCTATACATTTTTCTATTTTGTCGCCCCGTTTTTGACTGGCAACGACTTAAACAAGACTCTGAAAAATACAAAAAATATTATCATCTGTATCTCAGAAACGGTGTGACAAAATAGAAAAATGTATATAAACAAAAATGTAGGGAATAAAATTTTCCATAAAAACTACTTATACATTTTTCCATTTTGTTGCACCGATTTTGAGATACAGGAGACGATATTTTTTGTAATTTTCAGAGTCTTGTTTAAGTCGCTGCCAGTCAAAAACGGGGCGACAAAATAGAAAAATGTATAGATACAAAATTAAAGATAATGAAATTTTTAATAAAAAATGTCTAAAAAGTTTTGCTGTAAAAGTGATTTTTATATGTCAAAAAACGGTTTCAAAATGAGCAATTTACATTGGTAATATAGGAGGTGACGAATACTTTCTACACTCACTGTACATAATATTAAATAATTTTTGCGTAACCACGACGACTCACGGTGATGTAGATTTGAAAAAACTGGGATATTATCAATTTATTGAAACTTCGAATATTGCAATATGAATATTGAGAAGCAGAAAAGAAGGCTCTTATGGGAGTTTTATTTAAATGTGAGGCCCCAGGTGCAGCCTGATTTTGGAATTTCATCTGGACCCGGAGTTTCTGATGGGGATCGGAAACAAATTTTTTATTATCTGACCCATCTGACCTAAAGTATTCACTTTTTATCAAACTTGTTTATTGTAAAACAGCTCACATTACATCTAGCATGCGATGCATGGTAATGGTACCTATTTATAAAGTAATATCATGTAAATGAATATTCTGCAGCCTATGCGTTTAATCAAATTTGCTAATTTTTGTTTTTGATCGTGACCAAATTTATATCGGACAACCCCTGTGTTACCCATTTTTTAACAAAAAAAGAATCATTGAAATCGGACAACGTGGTAACGAATTATCGCTGAACATACATCAAAATTTTCAGACGAATTGAAAATCTCCTCCTTATTTTGTAGTCGGTTAATAAAAAAATAGAAAGCATACAATGCACTGGAAAGTTTTGAATTCGAGTTACGTTAGCTTATAATAATTTATTAGTCAAGGTTACAATTTTTTTAATTTATAAGATAAAAATTATACTTAGAATTAATCGAAGGGTGAAAAAAAATCCTTGGACGTCAATTTTGAAAATACACATTTATTTATAACAATTGTTTCAATTTTTAAGCATTTATTTTCATTCAAAAAATATAAGAATAATACAATACGTAGAAAATCAAAATTCAAAAAATTTAAAAAGGAGACAATTAACACATAACAGGTCTGGATTAAGAAAATTTGAAAAAATGAAAATTTCGTAATACGAAGTACAATATAACGTTATTTCATGGTTATTGCCATTCATCAGTTGTACGCATCGATTACGATTACATTGTAAAATAAGAAGAAAAAATTTTTCAAACTAAACAAAATTATCGACTAAATTGTACAAAATTGACTTACCATAACCTCCAAAGATTATCAAAACTGAACTTGTTACACGAGGTATGAATAATTTAAAAATGATTTGAACTAAGAAATTCGTTTACCTAGCACTGCTAGTTTGAAATCCGAAGGCACTGCCCTCTTAATATGATTTCTAAAAACTTTGAAAAAATTCAAAATTCAAAAATTTACCACGTTTTTTAACCGTGAGGCGTAAAACTAGAAAAAGAACTCAAAATAAAAAATTTTAAGTAAATTTGTGGTTTTTAGTATGTATTTATGGTTAAATTCAAAAAATATAAGAATAATACAATACGTAGAAAATCAAAATTCAAAAAATTTAAAAAGGAGACAATTAACACATAACAGGTCTGGATTAAGAAAATTTGAAAAAATGAAAATTTCGTAATACGAAGTACAATATAACGTTATTTCATGGTTATTGCCATTCATCAGTTGTACGCATCGATTACGATTACATTGTAAAATAAGAAGAAAAAATTTTTCAAACTAAACAAAATTATCGACTAAATTGTACAAAATTGACTTACCATAACCTCCAAAGATTATCAAAACTGAACTTGTTACACGAGGTATGAATAATTTAAAAATGATTTGAACTAAGAAATTCGTTTACCTAGCACTGCTAGTTTGAAATCCGAAGGCACTGCCCTCTTAATATGATTTCTAAAAACTTTGAAAAAATTCAAAATTCAAAAATTTACCACGTTTTTTAACCGTGAGGCGTAAAACTAGAAAAAGAACTCAAAATAAAAAATTTTAAGTAAATTTGTGGTTTTTAGTATGTATTTATGGTTAAATTCAAAAAATATAAGAATAATACAATACGTAGAAAATCAAAATTCAAAAAATTTAAAAAGGAGACAATTAACACATAACAGGTCTGGATTAAGAAAATTTGAAAAAATGAAAATTTCGTAATACGAAGTACAATATAACGTTATTTCATGGTTATTGCCATTCATCAGTTGTACGCATCGATTACGATTACATTGTAAAATAAGAAGAAAAAATTTTTCAAACTAAACAAAATTATCGACTAAATTGTACAAAATTGACTTACCATAACCTCCAAAGATTATCAAAACTGAACTTGTTACACGAGGTATGAATAATTTAAAAATGATTTTGAGTTCTTTTTCTAGTTTTACGCCTCACGGTTAAAAAACGTGGTAAATTTTTGAATTTTGAATTTTTTCAAAGTTTTTAGAAATCATATTAAGAGGGCAGTGCCTTCGGATTTCAAACTAGCAGTGCTAGGTAAACGAATTTCTTAGTTCAAATCATTTTTAAATTATTCATACCTCGTGTAACAAGTTCAGTTTTGATAATCTTTGGAGGTTATGGTAAGTCAATTTTGTACAATTTAGTCGATAATTTTGTTTAGTTTGAAAAATTTTTTCTTCTTATTTTACAATGTAATCGTAATCGATGCGTACAACTGATGAATGGCAATAACCATGAAATAACGTTATATTGTACTTCGTATTACGAAATTTTCATTTTTTCAAATTTTCTTAATCCAGACCTGTTATGTGTTAATTGTCTCCTTTTTAAATTTTTTGAATTTTGATTTTCTACGTATTGTATTATTCTTATATTTTTTGAATTTAACCATAAATACATACTAAAAACCACAAATTTACTTAAAATTTTTTATTTTGAGTTCTTTTTCTAGTTTTACGCCTCACGGTTAAAAAACGTGGTAAATTTTTGAATTTTGAATTTTTTCAAAGTTTTTAGAAATCATATTAAGAGGGCAGTGCCTTCGGATTTCAAACTAGCAGTGCTAGGTAAACGAATTTCTTAGTTCAAATCATTTTTAAATTATTCATACCTCGTGTAACAAGTTCAGTTTTGATAATCTTTGGAGGTTATGGTAAGTCAATTTTGTACAATTTAGTCGATAATTTTGTTTAGTTTGAAAAATTTTTTCTTCTTATTTTACAATGTAATCGTAATCGATGCGTACAACTGATGAATGGCAATAACCATGAAATAACGTTATATTGTACTTCGTATTACGAAATTTTCATTTTTTCAAATTTTCTTAATCCAGACCTGTTATGTGTTAATTGTCTCCTTTTTAAATTTTTTGAATTTTGATTTTCTACGTATTGTATTATTCTTATATTTTTTGAATTTAACCATAAATACATACTAAAAACCACAAATTTACTTAAAATTTTTTATTTTGAGTTCTTTTTCTAGTTTTACGCCTCACGGTTAAAAAACGTGGTAAATTTTTGAATTTTGAATTTTTTCAAAGTTTTTAGAAATCATATTAAGAGGGCAGTGCCTTCGGATTTCAAACTAGCAGTGCTAGGTAAACGAATTTCTTAGTTCAAATCATTTTTAAATTATTCATACCTCGTGTAACAAGTTCAGTTTTGATAATCTTTGGAGGTTATGGTAAGTCAATTTTGTACAATTTAGTCGATAATTTTGTTTAGTTTGAAAAATTTTTTCTTCTTATTTTACAATGTAATCGTAATCGATGCGTACAACTGATGAATGGCAATAACCATGAAATAACGTTATATTGTACTTCGTATTACGAAATTTTCATTTTTTCAAATTTTCTTAATCCAGACCTGTTATGTGTTAATTGTCTCCTTTTTAAATTTTTTGAATTTTGATTTTCTACGTATTGTATTATTCTTATATTTTTTGAATTTAACCATAAATACATACTAAAAACCACAAATTTACTTAAAATTTTTTATTTTGAGTTCTTTTTCTAGTTTTACGCCTCACGGTTAAAAAACGTGGTAAATTTTTGAATTTTGAATTTTTTCAAAGTTTTTAGAAATCATATTAAGAGGGCAGTGCCTTCGGATTTCAAACTAGCAGTGCTAGGTAAACGAATTTCTTAGTTCAAATCATTTTTAAATTATTCATACCTCGTGTAACAAGTTCAGTTTTGATAATCTTTGGAGGTTATGGTAAGTCAATTTTGTACAATTTAGTCGATAATTTTGTTTAGTTTGAAAAATTTTTTCTTCTTATTTTACAATGTAATCGTAATCGATGCGTACAACTGATGAATGGCAATAACCATGAAATAACGTTATATTGTACTTCGTATTACGAAATTTTCATTTTTTCAAATTTTCTTAATCCAGACCTGTTATGTGTTAATTGTCTCCTTTTTAAATTTTTTGAATTTTGATTTTCTACGTATTGTATTATTCTTATATTTTTTGAATTTAACCATAAATACATACTAAAAACCACAAATTTACTTAAAATTTTTTATTTTGAGTTCTTTTTCTATTTATTTTCATGTTTCAATAGAAATTGTAGGTATAAATGGTAGGTAGGTATAGTATTTTTAAGCTTACAATTTTTATTTTTGTAAAACAATTTTCCAATTTTTCTAATATCGTGTCTAAAAATAGAAAAGGAAAAATGCACCGGATAGCACAACGATTGTACGTACAATATGATCGCAGACGATCATATTTTGTAGTAGTTACCACATAAAGCTTATCATAATTAGTCAAGGATACAATTTTTTAAATTTATAAGATCAAAAATTATAGAAACAATCGAAGGGTGAAAAAAATCATTGGAAGTCAATTTTAAAAACAATAGTTTATGAATAAACTTTAGCGTGAGTAAATTGCCTAAAACATTGATTCTGTTTTTTATTTTAATTAAGTACAAATTAAATTTTTCAACAGCATTGGTTTTCATGTTTCACTGATTAGATAAACTTTTAATGTCTTTACATCGCTAATTTTTTTAATTATCAGGTGATCTAATTGAATATTAAAATCAAATTTAAATAGCGGCACCAAACGTATGTAGTTCGGAGCTAAAAGAAAAATTTAAAAGTTCTTTTTATTCAATATTAATTTTAATATTCAGAACGTATGTGGCTCGGAGCTAAATGAAAATTTAAAAAATTTTATTCAATGTTAATTTTAATTAACATTCAGTCAATGTTAAAAATTGGCAGAATACATATAAATGATTATGAAAGCTCGAATATTTTCCACTAAAAAAGACTTCATCTAAAATAAATTTACAATAAGTTTTATTCGGGTTTTATTATTTTTTGAATTGAAAATTTTAAATTCAAATATTAGGTAACTATTTTAAGTGTCCTCACCTCCTAGTAAAATTTGTTGCAAAAAAGAATTTGATTGGTTTCAGACTGATGGAAATAGTACTGCATGTAACTTATTAAATGATTCTAAAATTGTAATTCAATGTAAAGTTTTAATTCAAACATGCAAAAGAATGATATTACACTTTTATTTAATAAAACATGTCAGCTAATTCCGGCTAATTAATTTTATAAATAATCTTAATGATAAAGAGTTACTGAAGCGATGTTGCAAAATTTAGGACATGTGTATCGAGCTCAGAAACGTTGTATCGTTGGTTGTATATATTATATGTATACGCTTCTAACGGCGCGCTCCCTGTTGAGAGAAACGGGGAACTAAATGTGGCATCCTAAACACACACTGTACACAGCAAATACATTGCTTGTGGAACCCTAAACACATTTTTCGGGAGTTTCGGGTCTGTGTAAGCGCTTGAACAAACCAAAATATATATTTATAACATCATTCATATCAGCTATTAAAATACTTCCATTAGCTGTAGCGTTTAAGACACTATTATTTCTCAAAACAAATTCTAAAACTAAATAGTGTGTGTGACCAGAGGGCGCCACCATACCAAGTGACAAATGTAGTCACAATCTGGTTAAGAGTATCCAAAATACAGACCCAATTGTGGCGTACTACACACAAATTCAATTCCCGCCATAACTTCAACGGTAACGCCTCCTTTTAATTGGTATTTTGCGACCTACTCTCATAGAAGCGCTAAGTTCAAATCGGAACACACTAAACAGCTATAATAGCCGAGTTATGACGAATTTTGCTGTGGCTTCCGAATGTATGTTGCCACAACTAAAGCGTACGCCACAATTGAGTTTAATGCACACACAGGTTGCCACAGTTAATGCCACACAAACACATACACACATACAGACATTTTTCAAAAATTGTAGAAATGGTTTAAGGGAACCTCAAAACATAAAAATTTTATGAAAAAATTGGGGGTCAATTTTTTTTTTCAATTTCAGATTACAATACTTTCCTTACTAAGGAGTTCGGAAAGTAAAAAGACACGTTATATATCTTAATGATATAATTTCAATAATTTCTAAAAATAATAAATTAACATAAAAAAATTTGTTAACAAATTGTAAGAATTATTCGCCATCTGATAATTTGTTTTCCGTTTCTTTAATTATTTAGCAATTCCTGCAAGTAAGAGTCTTTCTTAGTGCTTGTTCACAATGTACGTAAGACATAAGATGAACATAACACATACATAAAACGTAAAGTTGAACTGGTAGGAAATCAACGTAAGTGTCCACAGTGTGCCTACGTAATTCTTAGGTTTACGTAGTTCTTATGTTCGGATTACGTTCGTACATAAGATTGGAATGATTTCAATTTTATGTATTTGTTACGTAATTCTTATGTTAACTTTAGTGAAATTTGTGGTTTGAAGTTGTTAGTTTTTGGTTATAAGTTGAAATAAATTGACATTAACATAACCTGACATAATTTGTGTTATAATAAATTATAGTTCAAAAGATTATTTTTAGTTAAATTGAATTAACATTAAACGTATGTAAGTTATAAATATTTATCATTTTGATTAGTTAAATATAAATGTGATTAATATCAGGCAATGGAGAACGTCGACATGGAGTTGCTAATCAATTTGGTTAGAATTAAGCCTTATTTGTTTAATAAAAGTGATAAGTGCTATAAAGATTTGGGGTGAAAAAAGAAAATGCGTGGAAGGAAATTGCGGAAGCTCTAAATATAGCACGTAATACAAATAGTTTCATTTGACATGTACATTGTACAAGTTATACCTTAATTTTTTGTTGTAATGTAGCTACCGTGTGCGAAAAAGTATGGAAAAGTACTAAAGATAAGTACCTTAGAGAACGAAAGAAGAAAAAGTCAGTTGCTAGTGGCAGTGGAGCAATAGAACATACCTGGCCATGGTACGATGACATGTCATTTTTAGATGGAGTTATTACCGAAAGGAGGTATACGATAGATAGATCTATGTATGATTAATTAAAAGAAAGTTATTACAATTTTTACTTTAATTATTCTTTTTTAGAAGAACAGTATCTAATATTAAGCCGCAACAGCAATTATTACAGGAAATATTGCCCGATGACATCGACATAGAAATGGATAACACAGAAAGTAAACTATATATTTATATTAAATATAAAAACAAAATTAAGACAACCTTCCAGAATGAATATTATGGAAGCCGTATAGCTACAAAAGACATCAGTTTAATTTCGGAAATTATTTTTAACAATTAAATTAGCATATAAAATAAAAACAACTCTATTTCACCAAGTTCTACATTAGCATTGTCAACTTCTGCACATTAAATTACAATCGTATTACAATAATAATACTAATATTAAATACTCCAAGATTGGGAAAATGAGTGCGTTTGGTGGCAATTCGATTTAATTATTAAATATTGTAATAATCACTACCATAAAATTTTATGTTTTACAGCTTTCACCAATTCATGCTTCGGAGAAGATTTGGAAACACCAGCAGAAGATTTTGATTGGTAAATTTTTTTGTAGATATTCTTGTTTTAATATTTAATTTTTTGCAGAATTAGAGATTCCAAATGCAGATACAAGTAATCCCAACATATCAAAGCGATCAACCGAGACCCTTCGGAAAGCTATGCCGTCAAAAAAGAAAAATGAAACAATCGATTTAAAAATTTTAGATACCATAAATAGCCTCAATTCGAATAGAACTGAGGAAAGTGTATTTGGTGCATTAGTGGCCGATGAACTGGCGAAAATTAAAGACATTAAAAAAAGAAAAACAATGAAAAGAAAAATTATGGACATAATTTATTTTAACGATTCTAGTGATTAGTGATTAATAATTTGTGAATGAGATTTTGAAAACAATAAAGTAGATTTAGTTACAAATTTAAAAGAATTAGGTTCTTTTCACATATTCGATTTGCCTTAATTTAAAACCTGGTGGTGTTAGGAAATATTTTGCCAAATTGTTTCTCATTTGGTTTGCTCCAAATGTGCTGTTATTGCTCCCAAGTCTTCTACATGTTTCAGTAATTGAACTTGTAACTTCTTGTCGCTACCTTCCTAACACGTCTTCATTATCGACATAATTTGGTGGACAATAACGTTCTTGTGCTGGGAGGGAGCGTCTAATAAAATTATGAAGGCCAACTGTGGCTTTGATAATATTGTCTGCAGTAGACGGTGAAGCACATATTGATCTATGATATATTCTCCATCTTGCAACTAATATGCCTAGAGCATTTTCAATTACCCTGCGAGCACGTGACGATCGATAATTAAAAACTGCTTTAACAATGTTGAGCATTCTGCCTGAATATGGCCGCATTAAACTTTCGCTTAATGGAAGGGCAACCAACAAAAAAATGTTCCATTTGAATACTACTGCCAGGTAAGTTTTTTGATTTTGGCAAAGGAATTGTTTTCGATTTTAGCTTTTCTCCACACGTCGACGAACTAAATACTCCCCCATCGCTACCGATCCATATGCTCCAATATCAACATACAGTGACTCAAAAAAGTCTCCGTACGATGCCGAATTAGCAATTTAAATTACAATTACTCTGTTTTTTACTATTGATTTGATTATGAAATTCGATAATTTGTAAATATATACAATTGTACAAAATATTAAGAAAAAAAATTACCAAAAAATGCTTATTAACAAGAAAAATTTAGGCAAACTAAAAAAAATGAAAATAATTAAAGTAAAAAAAGTCTCCGTACGGTGATTATGAAAAGGCCCCTTAAAAGTTTTTAATAAATATTTAATATTTTGTACAATAGCCTTTAGCTTGAATGACTGCTTCCAAACGTCTAGGCATTGATTCTACTAAGTTTTTTGTGACATCGGATCCAATTTTGTCCCATTCTTCTTGTAATATTTTTTTAAGACTATTTTTGTTAGTAATATCGTGTTTGCGGATTCTACGGTTTAATTCATCCCACAAGTGTTCTATTGGGTTTAAGTCGGGGCTTTGCGGGGGCGAATGTAGTTGTTTGGGCTCGTGATAAAGTAGCCATTCCTTAACAATCATGGAAGTATGCTTTGGGTCTTGATCTTGTTGAAAGATAAAATTGTTTGGAAGGCTTAATTTGGTAACACTATCTTTTAAATTAGTTTGTAAAATATTTAAATATACCCACTTGTCCATTATCGAATCAATAAAATGTAATTTTCCCACACCCGACGCTGCCATAGACCCCCAAACCAGAACACTTCCTCCACCATGCTTTACTGTAGGAATAACATTTTTAATATTGAGTGCTTCGTTTGGCTTTTTCCATACTTTTTCTCTTCCATCCGAACCGAATATATTAAATTTACTTTCGTCTGTAAAAATCACCCGTTTCCAGAACTCCATGTCTTTGTTTCTGTGTTCTAATGCAAACTTTAGTCTTTTATTTTTATTCACTTTCGATATTAGAGGTTTGCGTCTAGCAACATGGCACTTATAATTGTTTTTCTTAAGCACATTTCTTATTGTCTGGTCAGAAACACTAATATTAAATCTATTACGTACTTCGTCACCAATTTTTGTAGCACTTTTTCTTGCATTTTTCTTCACTTCGCGTAAAATAGTGCGGTTCGTAACTTCACTTAGTATCTTGGGGCGTCCAGATCGAGGCTTATTATACAAGGAACCCGTGTCTCCATAATTTTTAATTATGTATTGGACACTTGACTTGGATTTGCCGACAGTTTTCCCGATCTCGCCCATTGATTTACCTTTGCAGTACAAATTAATAATTTGTTGCCGCACTTCAATGGAAATTTCCCTAACCATAATTAATTTTTCTTTTAAAACGCACTAACTAAAGTAACAATGTAAAGAAACTAAATGTATAATTTAATATTTCATTGTAATGCAATATAAAACTTTGCAATTTTTTGCAGTAGGCGGCTTATTAGATTTCTATAAACAAAAAAAGAATTTATATGCATCATCGTACGGAGACTTTTTTTACATAAATTATTGTGATTTTTTTTAGTTTGCTTAAATATTTCTTGTTAATAGGTATTTTTTCTTGATTTTTTTTCTTAATACTATATATAATTGTATATATTTACTAATTATCGAATTTCATAATCAAATAAATAAGAAAAACAGAGTAATTGTAATTTAAATTGCGAATTTAGTACCGTACGGAGACTTTTTTGAGTCACTGTAAGTAAATGTTGGAAATCCACCAATCCTTAGCTACATTAATTCATTACACTGATTGTATTATTTATTTTGACAACATAAAAACAATTTTTTATACAACTGACATTAAAAATGTCACTTTTAGATCAAGTTACCCGGGTTAAAAATTGAATTTTATAAGGTAGCTGGTTAAAAATATTTTTAACACTAGTAAAAAAAATAGTATATTATAGGCCAAGGTTGTGAAGACAGCCATTATAGCCCTAGCGCCAAGATTATATTCCGAGGTGCGAAGCGCCGAGGAATATAAGGCGCGTAGGCTATAATGGCCTTCACAACCGTGGTTTATATACGATTTTTTCCACTACTAGATTTATTGCCATTTTTTTAAAATTCTTATGAATAAAAAAAATTTCAAATTTAAAATATTTATTTCCAATGACAGTTTTGTTTTGTCGATTTGACAGTTGTTGACAAATTTAGTTTTCCAAAGTCGTTCACCGAATTTTTACTGTTTTAAATAATGGATAGAAATCTCCGAAGTTATTCAAAAGCATTGTTTTGCATTTATTCGTCTTAAAATACTGAAATTATTCAATAAACTTGTAATTTTGTGGTTTCTCAAATTAATAAGAGGTGGCGCTAGCGCTCCTGTCATAATTAATTCGATTTTTTTAGAAATGTTTAAAATGAAATTAATCAATTAAAAAACCGTTTTGAATAGTTTAAGTGTAGTTAAATAGCATCTCTCGGTTATACAAAATCGTTTTTTAACAAAATTTGCCTTATAAATAGTTGCTAAACAGTAGAAAAATATCAATATGTTCATTATTTACCAGTGGTCAATAATGAAAAAATTATTTACTACTTGTCTAAAATGCGTCACTTCACGTGCGACTTGACTAAGTTATAATGATAGCCTATATGACTAGTAGTGGAAAAAAGCTTTTTAACACTAGTGGTAATTAGTTTATAAATTATTTATAAACAGTAACATACATATTTATTTATAATATATAATTAAAAACACATTAGAATTAAAACAATTACTGATATTAGTCCCTTAGGAAGTATATAGTTAACGAATTTCTTGCTGCAAAATAGTACAAACTGTTTTAAAAATACTCACAAGTTTTCTGACGTTTCTAAAATACAATTTTCAATTGTCACTGCATAACGTGGCTACATCACGACATAGCTGATTTTTGTGAGACAAATTAAAATACTCTTAATAATTATTTTGAATTCGTTTTTAAATTAAATATAAACAGTTGTATAAAAAATATTGTACGATATACATGTTAAAAGTGATTTTATTTTGTTCGTGGGGGTTGCTCAACTCGCTCTCGCTCGTTTCCAAAATTCCCCACTAACAAAATAAAATCCTACTTTTAACACTTATATCGTAAATAGTTATTACAATTTGGTCTAATGCAACTTATATTATTTTTAACACTCCTCCTCATTGGACAAATTGCATAATTTTCTTAATTTTATAATTCTATGGGCTGACAATGGTTTAGTTAACATATCAGCTACCATTTCTTCCGTTGGACAATATACAAATTTGATTGTTCCTTTATCGACATGATCCTTTACGAAATAGACATGTACATCAATGTGCTTTGAACGGTTTGATATTTTTTCTTCCTTAATAAATTTCAAACAACTTTGATTATCTTCAAAAATTAAAATTGCCTCTTTTTCTGGTTGTTTGAAATCCTTTAGTAAACGTCGAATCCATATAGCTTCACTACTTGCTTCTGAGAGGGCCATATATTCGGCTTCCGTGCTTGATTTAGCAACACACGTCTGTCTTTTACTGCACCAACTAATTATTCCGCCAAAGTATTTAAATATTTTTTTAAACATTACCTGATGTTGATTTGCGTTTTTTCAGTGCAATATCTTCTGCCCAATTGGCATCTGCAAAACCCATAAGACCGTTTTTGCTGTCCGTAACTCCAAGAACCAAAGATAAATCAATAGTTCCTTTAAGATATTTTAAAATCCTTTTTAATTCAACCCAATCTTCTTAGGTAGGAACGGTAACCTTTTGTGCCATTATTGCTACACTAGCTGAAATATCAGGTCTAGTATTGACTGATATGTAAAGTAAGCATCCAATCGCCTATATTCATTATTGTCGATTAACATATCAGATATTTCACCTTTCCCATATGATAAATTAATTGGCACGTTTGATTTCTTGGCTTCTAACATTCCAAAATCATTCAGAACTTTTAATATGTACTCTTATTTAATATGTATTTAATATGACAATTTAATATGTATTTAATATATTTAATATTTTATTTAATATGTACTTATTTCAAAATTACCATTCAAATCTTGTTTAAATTTTATACCAAGATAATTTTCTATTTTTCCAAGATTTTTAATTTTAAATTTGGAATTCAATGCCTTTTCACAATTTTCTAGCAATTCATTGCTATTGCTTGCTAAAATAATATCATCAACATATATTAAAACATAGCATAGTGCATTTTTTATATTCAGTATATACAAACATTGATCATTCTCGCTCTGAATGTATTTGTTCGCTATAAGAACTTCATGAAGTTCTTTATTCCAAATCCTAGCAGATTGTTTTAATCCGTATATACTCCTCCTCAAGAGACAAACGTGATTCTCTTTCCCATCTTCAATAAAACCAGGAGGTTGTTTCATAAATATTGTTTCGTTTAATTTTCCATATAGAAATGCTGTTTTGACATCCAAATGAATAACATTCATTTTGTGTTTAGCAGCTATAGTGAGTAAAATCCTATAAGTTGTATGTTTTACCACTGGAGCAAAAACTTCATCATAATCAATTCCATACTTTTGTGAAAAACCTTGTGCTACCAATCGTGCCTTGAATATTTCATTTTCTCCATTGTTTTTAACTTTGTAAATCTACTTACAACCAATAGCATGACGATTATTTGGTAGTTCTACCAGCATTTTTCATTGCTTTAATCCATTCATCCTTTTGCTCAGAATGAATAGCCTGGCTGTATGTTTTTGGTTCAATTCTTCCTTTAATAATATTGATTTCCTCAATATATCGATAAGGTGATTTACCAAAATTTGATCTAGATGATTTACGAATTGCTGTTTCTGTGCCATTTTTTTCATTATCTGAATCCTCTTCATCATTGTCAGTGACTGGTGCTAACTGAATAACTTCATGCATTCCATCACTTTCTGTAACTTCATTCTCCTGAATCTGTTGAATGTCATTTGGTTTCAAATCAGTATCTTTATGAACAAATTTTACATCACGACTAATGATAATTCTTTGAGTATCCAGTGCATAGCATCTGTATGCCTTTGAAATTCCATCATATCCAACAAAAATTGCCTCAATTGCTTTCGAATCGAGTTTCCTTCGTTTTTCATCAGGTACATGTACATAACATTTCGATCCAAAACGCCTAAAATATTTTATGTTAGGTCTACATCCATACCAATTTTGAAATGGTGTTTGTATGATATCCTTGGCTGGTAATCGATTTTGTATATAATTTGACATTACTACTGCTTCGCCCCAAAACTTATTATCAAGTTTAGCCTCTATGATCATACACCGTGCCATTTCAACAAGAGTTCTATTCTTTCGCTCAGCAACACCATTCTGTTGCGGAGTATATGGTGCTGTGCGCTGGTACTGAATGCCTTCATTATTCATAAACTTTATGAATTCAGTGCCCATATATTCTCCTCCTCTATCTGAGCGAATCATTTTTGGTTTACGATTGAACATTGTCTTGCACATTTCAACAAATTCTTTAAATTTTCCAAACACTTCTGATTTTTCTTTAAGTAGATAAATAGTAGAAAATTTGGAAAAATCATCAATAAAGGTTAATATATATCCTTTTCCAGATGGCGTTTTCGTTTGCATTGGTCCGCAAACGTCAGAAAGAATCAAATCCAGTCTTTCTTTTGCACGATTATTAGAATTTGGAAATTTTATTCTAGTCATTTTTCCTTGAAGACATACCTCACAGTTTAAAATATTTTTACATTCTATATTACAATCATCAATTTGAACCCCATCTACAAGATTACTCGAAGGCAATGTTTTTACCACATTTATATCTCTATGACCGAGAACTTTATGCCATTTGTGGACACAATTTTGAACTGGTTTCGAATTCTCAGTTGAACATACCATATTTAATGTCTTTAATTGATACAAATTACCATATGCTTTCCTCTTGGCAACTTGCATACCATCATGCGCATGAACTATATTACATTCGTCTTTATTGAAAATCACTGTGTATCCTCGTATGGTCAAACGTCGTACAGAAATAAAGTTTCCTTTTAGGTTTGGTACATATAGAACATTTTCAATCTTTACAATACAGCTGTCTCCAAATTTATTTACAAAATTTACAATAACTGTTCCAATACCAATTGCATTTACTTTATTACCATTTGCCACGTAGACACTTTCAAAATGTTTCTTCATATGAGTGAACATTTCTTGTTTATTTGCCATATGACTAGTTGCTCCACTATCAATCAACCAACCATCATTGTTTGACTTTAAAGATGCAAACAAACATTGAAAATTTTTATTGTTGTCATTATCCTCAACCAAATTTACTTGATTCTGCTTTTTCTCTTTATGCGCTTTAAACTTTAAACAATCCTTTTTCCAGTGACCAAGGACAGTTAAATCGTTAGTTAGTTATTCTTGAAGTAAATTTACTTGCTGAGTAAAATCTACTGAGTAAATTTTGGGGACTATAAAGCAGAAGTAAACTAAAGTTAGTTATCTAGCGATTTAATTTATTTAACGGTTTATTAGAACTAAACTCCTGTCAATTTCATCAATAGTGTCACAATCATATATATCATGAATTATAAAAAAAGATGTCGTGGTAAAAAACTGTACAGAAACCGAAAAAAAAAAAAATTTTGGAAATAATACAAGAATATATTAGCATTATCATCATCATCATATGCATTCATTCCTGTCGAAATATTGCTACCATTACGGTCTTTACAATCCGTTTCGTAAGGTGGATTACTCCTTGTTTTCCCTCTTTGTCTGTTATAGCTTCTTGTGCGACTTGGCAGCATTAACCACCTCCCTCCATAGTGTTCTGTCTAGGCATTTCGTCTTCCAATTTTCTATCTTCATTTTTCGTAGATCTTCCGTGACATTATCTAACCATCTTAGTCTAGGTCTTCCTCTCGCTCTACTTTCCAACAATCTCCAATCAAGAATTTTTCTTACCATATCCTCTGGTTCTCTTCTCATTACATGTCCCAACCAGCTTATTCTTTGCGCTTTGATGAGTTTTACTATATCTTGCCCTTTTATTTCTTGGAGGATTTCATAATTCATTAACTGTCTAATCTCATTTTCGTTAATTTTTTTTGGGCCCAGTATGTTTCTCATGATTTTTCTTTCAAAAATTCTGAGTTGCTCCTCTTCCTTTTTTGTTAGACTCAACACCTCCGCTGCATACATCACCACTGGTCTCACCAACGCTTCATATATTCTTAGTTTGGTAGTTTTGTTTAAATTCTTGTCTTTCAGAAGCTTTTTATTTGTATGATACGCTCTGTAACCGGCTTGGATCTTTTCTGATATTTCATCGTTCCTCTCACTAGTGTTGCTTATCCTTACACCTAAGTACTTGAAACTTGCCACCTCTTCAAAACTGAATGTTTCTATTTCAATATTTTTCTCTATATTGTTTGGTTTCTTTTTACAGCACATATACTTAGTTTTTTTCTCATTCACCTTCAGGCCCAAGTTCTTTGCATGCCTTTCCATTTCGATAAAGGTTTTCATCATCTCTTGTTTCGTCCTGGCTGCAATTACTACGTCGTCTGCATATGCTATCGTCTGTTGTCCTTTGTTTATTATTGATCCTTGATAACCTGTTTTTCTCATAACATATTCAATTAAAATGGTAAACAACGTCGCAGACAATGCGTCACCCTGTTTGACACCCGCATTTATTTCAAAGCAATCTGTTTCCCAGTTATTTACTTTTACTGTTGCTTTAGTGTTGGATAATGTAGCCCTTACCAATCTTACGAGTTTTTCTGGTATTTTCATTTCCCTCATTATTTTGAACAAATCTTCTCTTTTTACTGAGTCGAAGGCCTGCTGGAAATCCACGAAAAATAGATGTATATCTATATCATATTCTTTGCATTTTTCAGTAACTTGTTTAATGATATGTATTGCGTCTATAGTCGATCTTCCTTCTCTAAATCCATACTGATAGCTCCCTATTATATTCTCAGTGTACTTCTTTAATTTTTCATGTATAAGTGTAGAAAGCACTTTATAGATAACCGGCAACAAGGTCATACCTCTATAATTTTCACAATTTTCTCTGTCTCCCTTCTTGTGAATTGGTACCATTCTTCCTACTTGCCATTCTTCAGGTATCATCTCATTTTTCCATACCATCTTTATCAGTTCAGTTATTTTGTCATACAATGCTCTTCCTCCGTATTTTATCATTTCTCCGCAAATCTCGTCCTTACCTGGTGCTTTTCCGTTCTTTAGCTTGTTCAGCACTCTTTCTACCTCTTGTGATGAGAGCTCTTCTATCTCTTCATCGTTTTCTACTTCTTCTTCTTGCTCATCTTTTTGATTTATGTACTCTCTTGTTAACAATTTCTGGAAGTAGTCTTTCCATATATCTTTCACTTTTTGTTCATCTTTTTCCACTTCTCCCCTTGTATTCTTAAATGATCTTGTTTTTATTTTGTAACTTTTTGTTTGTTCTCTAATTCTTTTATAGAAATCTTTTGCTCTGTTTTCCCTCCCATCTTTTTCCATTTCTTCCAACTTTTTTTTCATCCACTCGTTTTTCTTTCTCTTACATGTCTTAAACGCTTCGTTTCGTTTCTCTTTATATTGTTCTCTATCTTCTTCTTTTTCCGTTCTCAGCCATTTTTCTCTTGCTTTCTGTTTGTTTTCTATTTTTTCTTTGCATTCTGAATCGAACCACTTCTTGTTAATCTTTTTTTCTTTATACCCTATTACTTCCTCCGTAGTGGTTTGAATTGCTTCTCTTATATTTTTCCATCTTTTATTAATATCTAGTTCCTCCTTTCCATCTTGTATTTTTTTATTCATTTCATTTATATAGCTTTTTTTCTTGTCTTCATTATCAAATCTTTCTATGGCCCATCTTTTACTTTTACTCTCTTTTCTCCTGTTGAAAATCACTTTTTGATTTATTTCTGCTATAACCAGATAGTGGTCAGAGTCCGCGTTCGCTCCCCTGTACGTTCTTGCGTTTCTAATTACAGTTTTCATTTTTTTCTTTATCATTATGTGATCTATCTGATTTCCGCTCTTATTACCTGTTCCTGGGTGCATCCACGTAATCTTATGTATTGGTCTATGATTAAATTGTGTGCTACTTATAAACATATCATTTGCCTCTGCTAGATAACATAATCTTTGTCCGTTATTATTTGTTTCATTGTGTATAGTATACTACGCTGCCACCCTTTTCAGTCGGTCTTCCTTCCCTATTTGCGCATTGAAATTTCCAATTATTATTAATACGTCGTGGTTTGGTACACTCTCAACAAGGACTTCCAATTCGTTATAAAAATCATCTTTGTCGACTTCGTTCCCATTTTCTGTTGGTGCATATGCGTTTATTATTGACAAGTTCGCTGTTTTCAATTCCATCCTCAGATAAGCAAGTCGTCCGTTTACCGCTCTAAATTGCATAATACTATCTTTTAGTCTTTTTGAAACAAAAAAACCCACTCCATTTCTACCCTGTTTATTTTCTCCTGAATACAGTAATACATAATTGTTAATAACTAATTCCCCTTGTCCTCCATATCTACTTTCCTGTACTCCTACAATGTCATTCTATACCTTTTTAACTCGGAATCTAGCTCATATATTTTCCCTTGCCTCAGCAGCGTCCTTACATTCCATGTTCCAAGTCTCATCATGTGTTTCTTTTTTTTTTTCTTTTTTTCCTAATCATCCCATTAATTTTCCTTGTTCCATTGCATTGTTCCATTTCATTTGCCAATTCTGTTTCCGTGTTTCCATCCATTAGTTCTCCGAGGTGTTCTAGTTTTTTGTCTTGGTGTTTTCTTCTATTGCCAGACCTTTTCCATTCCACTCATATTTCTTTCCATCAATTATGATCTTTTTGTATCCTACCTTAACTTTTTTTCCGGCTTCTCTCTCTGTTTTAGCCACTTTTCTGATTTCTCCTTGTACTCTTCTTTCTTCAATTGTTAAGTCGTTGTCAATGTAAATCTTCTTTTCTCCCAGCCTTCCCTTTCTATTCATTATTTCTTGTTTCTTTTCCCACGACTCAACCTCTACAACTACAGTTTCCAGCTTGGTACTTCTAATCTTGAAGGCTTTTATTAATTTTGTGTTGACCTGTAATTCTCTCTCAAAAAACTTTTCCAAGTCTTCTTTTACGTTGCTCTCCGACGTCGCAACCCCTTTTACAATTATGTTGTTTCTTTTTTGTCTTTTTTCTTTCATTTCACTCTTCTCTTCTAGCGCTATTACTCTTCTCTCCAATTCCTGCTTCTCCCCCTCCCACTTTGTTTCTTTATCTGCATACATATTCTTCATTTCTTGCATTTCTCGCTTCAGTTCTAAGACAGTCTCGTTGATTTCTTTTACCTCGCGTTTTATCTCTAATGAGTTTTTATTAAACTCCTTCATAAGTTTCTCAAACATCTCTTTAACTTCCTCCATCTTTGTTGTTGGGGTACTCTCAGTTATAATTCTTTCAATCTTTGCTATATTCTGTTCTGGTGAGCGAATTAGTTTCTTACTCTTCCCGAATATATGTAGTTCGCCTTCTGGTGATGTCTCCAGTTGTTCTCTAGTACGCTTTTTCTCTTCGCTGTTCATGGGTAGCAGTTGTGGCGCTCAACACGGTCGCTCAACTCGACGTTTCAGAAGCGATCGCGTTACCAAATCTGCTCTTAACGTACGTTTTCTTGTTTTCAGAAAGTTTTCAGTTTTATTCTTGTGTTTGTTTGGTTGCCTACTCAAATGTATTGGGAAATTTAAAAACTCTTATCTACAATATTTCGTTTGTGATGTTTCTTATCAACCGTATATAAATTAACATTATAGAATGCAAGAAAATTGATATTAAAAGTTATAAACCTAAAAGTGATGCGTGGGATAATGTTGCCCTACGTTTTAATGCCCCTGCACCACCGGGCCTAGAAATAGGCAACAAATGAAATTGCTTTATGAGGGGTTTAATTAATCATCAAATCACGACCTGTGCATTTTATTAGAGTTTTTAGCCGTGGTAAACATTAAATACATATATTTAAAAAATAAAATAAAGAATTATCATTGCACAGGGTTTATTACCGAAGCTAGAATTTTCGATTTAAGGGAATATTTATGTAAATAATATATAAATCTTAATTCGTGGGAATAATATTAAAACTTCATAAAACTATGTTAAAGGGAATATTTATGTTTGAATTTACTGGGTTTTCCCAGCACATTGTCAACATTGTTTAAGTTGGGTTCTGCTGGGAATTCCCTTGGCAAAAACATATATCAGCCCAACAGTTTTTATTTTGTTGGGGTTTGTTGGGCATTTGTAACAGGGATTGAAGTGATCCCCAATAAAAAAACGAACCAGTGTTAGAGAAACGTATAGTGCAATCAAGAGCATATTTATATTGGCGTTACATCATGGTTTCTCTCGGTAAACCTTTTATCTTTTCTTATCTTATCCTTCTCTTTTCCTTCACCAACCCTAATATGAAAGCCACCACGGTTTGTTCATTGAAACGAAACCTATCTCTAAAGTCCTCATCCTCATCACTTAGGAAATCAAATGGTCAATTCTGCTTCTAAATATACTAGGTGTTGAAGGCGCAGGACATGTTTTGATAATGATAAGATTACGCGGTATTATAAAACAGTATAAAATGAACTGTTATGCGAAGAACAAGTTACAGTCCACAATAAAAAACATAAAACAGCAAAAAATCGTTTTATATTCAAATAACCATTGATGTGCAAAAGAACCAACACAAGCAACAATCAAACATTGGACCTTCAGAGCCGCATATCAGTGGTAATTAATTGAGAAAATTACAAAAAGTTAGGAAATCAAATTACAAAAGTGAAATTCAATTTGGACAGCGGAGCAATTGCTGTAAAAGAAATAAAGGGAAGCTAGTGCCTAAGAAATAAACATATTCCTTGGTGAGTCCATTCCTTTTATTTAATTCATTCAGGTTATTATTTGTGCCAAATACAGGTAATAAATTCATAATTGCGAAAATGACAGACGAACTTTTAAAAACGTTAAAGTTTAAAAGAGCAAGTTACAAAAGTCAGCTTACACGATTAAACACATTTTTTCAAAAATGTAGCAAAGAAACCGAAGAAGAATGTGTTTTAATTCAATTAGAGGCAAAATTAGACAAAACTAAGCCGGTTTATGATCAATTCGCGGAAACACAATTAGAAATCGAAGTTTTAACTGATTCAGAAGACCTTAAAGAACGGGAATTATTTGAAAATAAATATTTCGAATTAACTGCGCAAGTTGGGTCATATTTAAAAGAAATGTATGTAAAATTAAATCCACCATCGATATTAAACGAATCAATTTCAGGTAATAATGTTACTAAACATGAATCTCAAAATTTCAATTTAAAGTTGCCTACTATAAACTTGCCGGTATTTAACGGAAAATTCGATGATTGGCTAGGTTTTCGAGATATGTTTATATCATTGGTCCACGATAATGGCTCATTGTCTGACGTGCAAAAATTGCATTATTTAAAAACATCATTACAAGGGAAGGTGGGTGACATTCTAAGTTCGTTGAAATTAACAAATTTCAATTATACAATCGGCTGGAATCTTTTATTGGAAAGGTTCGAAAATAAAAGAATAATGGTGCAAAATCATGTATCTGCAATTTTTGATCTAGATCAAGTAAAGCGCGAATCTCATAGTAATTTAAGAGCATTATTGGATAATGTTAACAAAAATTTGCGTGCGTTAGATTCATTAGGACAAATTACAAGTCAATGGGGCACACTTTTAGTGCACATTATAACTTCCAAGTTGGATTCGAATACAAAAAGATTATGGCACGAATTTGAAACCGAAGACGAGGTGCCGAGTTGGGAAGATTTAAATACATTTTTAAAAAAGCGATGTGAAATACTAGAGTCCATGAATTCAAATCGGGATTCAGATAAAATAAAATTATTTACCAAGTTAAGTATAAATGCCGCTGTTCAGGGCGAAAATAATATTAAAGCAAATTGTAAATATTGTCGCGAACCCCATCAAATATACTATTGTCCAGAATTCTTAAAGCTGGCTATTCAAAATCGTCTTAAAGAAACAGAAAAAATGAATTTGTGTTATAATTGTTTAAAATACGGGCATGCAGCAAAGGTATGTAGATCGTCAAAATGTATGAAATGCGGACGTAAACATAATAGTTTATTGCACGAAGATAGATTAAAAAATAACGTAAACAATTTGGTTAATCAACAAGGAACTACACAGCCAGATAGCGGAAATAATTCAAATTCAAAGATAGCAAATGTGTCGATTGAAACGGCAATAGAACCCACGGTGATTTCACACGTAATGCAAAATAATACAAATTCTTCGTACGTGTTGTTATCAACAGCTATGGTTATTTTACACGGACCAAATAATAAAATTATAAAGGTAAAGGCTCTTTTAGATTCGGGAAGTCAAACTTCAGTTATTACAAACAAGGTGGTAAAAATGTTAGAATTGCAAACAAAACGATGCGAGTCAAATGTCACTGGAATAAATCAATCAAAATCAGATGTAAATTTCAAAACTGAATTAACAATGTCAAATATAAATGGAAATTTTAACATGGCTGTGTCATGTATTATTCTTCCTCACATAACGGCAAAGTTACCAAAAATTAAGTTCCAAACACCTTTACGCTTACCGCAAGGACTTACGCTGGCCGATCCAAGTTTTGCGGACGGTGGTGAAATACAATTGTTGCTAGGGGGAGAATGTTTTTGGAATTTAGTAGGGCAAAACAAAATTATCATTGAAAATGAAGATGCATTATTATTTGAAACAAAACTAGGATATATTTTAGCAGGGACAATCCACATGTCACAATCGGTAAACACGGTTTTAATAAATAGTTGCATTTCTTCAAACATAAACTTAAATAAACAATTAGAGCGTTTTTGGAATGTAGAACATATAGAAGATAATAATGGCAAACAAAATTTTACTATTGAAGAACAAATTTGTGAAGATGATTTTGTAAATACACATCAAAGAGACCCATCAGGTCGTTTTATTGTAAGCATGCCTTTTAATGAAAAATTACCACTATTAGGAGAATCGCGAGATTTAGCATTAAATCGGTTTTTATCAATAGAACGGCGATTAAACGCTGATACTGTTTTAAAACAAAAATATACCAAGTTTATGAACGATTACATTTCATTAGGTCACATGACAGAAGGGACAAATAAAGAAAAAGATGAGTTATCATACTATCTTCCACACCATCCTGTGTTCAAACATAATAACAAAAATGGAAAGATTAGAGTGGTATTTGATGGAAGTATGAAAACCACAACAGGAATATCGTTAAATAACACACAAAGGGTAGGGCCAACAATTCAAAAGGATCTTTTCAGTATTCTTATCAGTTTTCGGCAACATAAGTATGTCTTAATCGGGGATATTAATTCCATGTATCGATGTGTTTTAATAAATCCTAAACATAGACAATTTCAACGTATATTTTGGCGAAGCAATAATGCAGAACCGATAAAAGAATATAATTTAAATACAGTCACGTATGGCCAATCCGCAAGTCCATTTTTAGCGATAAGATGTTTACACCAATTAGCGGTGGAAAATAAAAAAAGGTACCCACGAACAGCGAACATAATTAAAACACGGTTTTATGTTGACGATTTAATATGCGGATCCGATAATCTAAATGAATTGTTAATAATTAAAAAAGAAGTTATACACATTTTAAAATCGGGTGGTTTTCCCATTGACAAATGGGCATCTAATGAATCAAATTTATTAGGAAGGAATGAAGCACAAAATTCAATTCCATTTGGAGAAAAGCAGAATTCAAAAACATTAGGTGTTGCGTGGAATTCAATCACGGACAATTTACACTATTCGGTTGACATAACGTCCTTACCAACGCAAAATTCAAAGAGGGCTATATTATCAAGTATTTCGAAGTTTTTCGATCCGTTAGGGTATTTAGGACCCATAATAATAACAGGCAAAATAATCATGCAAAAACTTTGGAAAAATAAAAGTTCGTGGGACGAAACAATTTCATCTGAGCTACAATTCATTTGGAATGATTACAAAAGTCAACTTTCGTTAATAAATGAAATACAAATACCTAGATTAGTAATAGCTGCGAAAACAATTGCAATCGAATTGCATGCTTTTTCGGATGCAAGTGAAAGTGCTTACGGAGGAGTACTATATATTCGATGTGTTTTATCCGATGGAACTTTTATCACCAACTTTTTATGTGCAAAAAGTCGTGTCAGTCCGGTAAAAAATTTAACTTTACCACGTTTAGAACTATGCGGAGCTACGCTAGTTACAAAACTAGCAAACAAAGTCAAACCAGTTCTAAATTTAACATTTTGCCAGGAATACTTTTGGACCGATTCAACGGTCACGCTGCATTGGATCAAAAATACAAAAACACAATGGAAAACGTTTGTTGCAAATCGGGTATCAATTATTCACAACATAACCGACATTGAAAATTGGAATCATATAAAATCAGAAAACAATCCTGCTGATATCATTAGTAGGGGAATGTCAGTTCGCGATTTGCAGAATTCAAATTTATGGCAGCATGGCCCCAATTTTCTAAAAGAACCAAAAGAACTGTGGCCACAAAGTCAAATAAATTTTGAAAGGGTGGAACCGTCAGAAGTAAAACGTGCAATGGTAACCACAATAACAGAAACAAACAACTTGAATTTATTTGACAGATTTTCAAATCTGAAAACCTTAACGTCAGTAATGGCATATATAGAGCGTTTTATTTATAATTTAAAAAACAAAAATAATCAACGCACAGGGGACTTAACCACAATTGAAACAACGATGGCGGTAATTAAATTAATAAAAATCGCACAAAACAATTCTTTAGGTTCCGAAATACAAAGTTTAAAAACATACGGGCGAGTTTCAAGCGGTAGTACTTTACGTACACTAAATCCATTCCTAGACGACGAGGGTTTAATTCGAGTAGGGGGTCGTTTATCAAATTCAGATCATAATTTTGAAAAGAAACATCCAATCGTACTTCCACATAGGCATGCATTTACGCGTTTAGTAATTGAAAACGAACACAAGCGTTTACTTCATTGCGGAGCTCAAGCTCTACTTGCATCAATAAGAGAAAACTATTGGCCTATGGGGGCAAGAAATTTAATAAGGAAAATTACACACGGGTGTAAAATTTGTTTCAAGGTAAGACCTAAAACCTCAGAATACCTTATGGGAAATTTACCAAAGGTACGGATTACCCCATCAAAGCCTTTCATTAACAGTTGCACTGACTTTGCAGGACCTTTCTTAATAAAAGATAAGGTTACTCGGGGATACAAGTTAGTCAAGATGTACATTTGCATTTTCGTATGTATGTCAACAAAGGCAACGCACTTAGAGTTAGTCACCGACCTAACCACGGATTCATTTCTGGCAACGTTAAAACGGTTTTTAGCCCGTAGAGGAAAATGCCTCAATATATATTCAGACAATGGGACCAATTACGTGGGCGCTAATCGCATTATTCAGGAAATGTATCAATTTTTAAAAGTAAATAAATCTGAAATAAATTCTTATTTGTTAAAAGAACAAATACAATGGCATTGGTCACCTCCAAAAAGCCCAAACTTTAACGGAATAGCAGAATCAGGGGTTAGAGCTACAAAAAATCATTTAAAAAAGATTGTGGGAGAATCGCATTTAACGCAAAGTGAATTCTTAACTGTATTAGCACAAGTAGAAGCCTGCTTGAATTCCCGTCCCATTTCCAATCTCTCCTGTGATCCCACTGATTTTACTCCGCTTACGCCAGGTCATTTTCTTGTTGGAGGCCCTTTAATGGCTATACCAGAACCATACTATACAGATGTAAAGGACAACGCTTTATCAAAATGGCAACGAGTACAAAAAATTGTACAACACTTTTGGCATCGCTGGAGCACCGAATATTTGCATCAGCTTCAACAGAGGCATAAATGGAACCGCAGCAAAAACCAAACTCCAGCAATTGGCGATTTAGTTCTCCTCAAAGATGACAACACACCCACGTTACTTTGGAAATTAGGTCGAATTGTACAACTTTTTCCTGGCAACGATGGAATTGTGCGAGTAGTGCAAGTGCAAACAGTTCGCGGTTTATATAAACGTGCGTTAACAAAAATTTGTATGTTGCCAAATGAATAAAAATAAAGTTAATATTAAGTTTTAAGTTATAAACATTTTTCTTTGTTTCATAATTATGTATTTTTCTTTTTAACATTTTTATTGTCAATTTTAAGCATATTTTGAAACTAATGTTTCAAGCTGGCCGATATGTTGAAGGCGCAGGACATGTTTTGATAATGATAAGATTACGCGGTATTATAAAACAGTATAAAATGAACTGTTATGCGAAGAACAAGTTACAGTCCACAATAAAAAACATAAAACAGCAAAAAATCGTTTTATATTCAAATAACCATTGATGTGCAAAAGAACCAACACAAGCAACAATCAAACACTAGGCATTGATTATACTTTGGTTTTCGTCCATATTTCTTAATAAAATAGATTTTCGGGATTATTGGACAGGGGTTATAAATAAAACAACTTGTTCAAAAGGTCGACGTTTCGCCCAACTTTATTGTGGGCCTCTTCAGGACTAAAATATGCCAATTAATGGTAGACTTGTAAAATTAAAAACAATCTTACCCAATTAAACAGAAGGTTTGGATGTTACAACAAATATAGCATATCCCCGAAATTCGTCAACATGTGCTGTATGTAGCATTCGCAAATCAGTTTATAAATTAACAAACGAAAAACAGATAGTATAAATAAAACCATTAACAGGTCAAAAAAAACCAGTCAATCAAATTCAAAAAAATATAAGAATAATACAATACGTAGAAAATCAAAATTCAAAAAATTTAAAAAGGAGACAATTAACACATAACAGATCTGGATTAAGAAAATTTGAAAAAATGAAAATTTCGTAATACGAAGTACAATATAACGTTATTTCATGGTTATTGCCATTCTTCAGTTGCACGCATCGATTACGATTACATTGTGAAATAAGAAGAAAAAATTTTTTCAAACTAAACAAAATTATCGACTAAATTGTACAAAATTGACTTACCATAACCTCCAAAGATTATCAAAACTGAACTTGTTACATGAAGTATGAATAATTTAAAAATGATTTGAACTAAGAAATTCGTTTACCTAGCACTGCTAGTTTGAAATCCGAAGGCACTGCCCTCTTAATATGATTTCTAAAAACTTTGAAAAAATTCAAAATTCAAAAATTTTTACCACGTGTTTTAACCGTGAGGCGTATTATTCTTATATTTTTTTGAATTTAACCATAAATACATACTAAACACCACAAATTTACTTAAAATTTTTTATTTTGAGTTCTTTTTCTAGTTTTACGCCTCACGGTTAAAACACGTGGTAAAAATTTTTGAATTTTGAATTTTTTCAAAGTTTTTAGAAATCATATTAAGAGGGCAGTGCCTTCGGATTTCAAACTAGCAGTGCTAGGTAAACGAATTTCTTAGTTCAAATCATTTTTAAATTATTCATACTTCATGTAACAAGTTCAGTTTTGATAATCTTTGGAGGTTATGGTAAGTCAATTTTGTACAATTTAGTCGATAATTTTGTTTAGTTTGAAAAAATTTTTTCTTCTTATTTCACAATGTAATCGTAATCGATGCGTGCAACTGAAGAATGGCAATAACCATGAAATAACGTTATATTGTACTTCGTATTACGAAATTTTCATTTTTTCAAATTTTCTTAATCCAGATCTGTTATGTGTTAATTGTCTCCTTTTTAAATTTTTTGAATTTTGATTTTCTACGTATTGTATTATTCTTATATTTTTTTGAATTTGATTGACTGGTTTTTTTTGACCTGTTAATGGTTTTATTTATACTATCTGTTTTTACGTTTGTTAATTTATAAACTGATTTGCGAATGCTACATACAGCACATGTTGACGAATTTCGGGGATATGCTATATTTGTTGTAACATCCAAACCTTCTGTTTAATTGGGTAAGATTGTTTTTAATTTTACAAGTCTACCATTAATTGGCATATTTTAGTCCTGAAGAGGCCCACAATAAAGTTGGGCGAAACGTCGACCTTTTGAACAAGTTGTTTTATGTATAACCCCTGTCCAATAATCCCGAAAATCTATTTTATTATACTAGGCATTCTTGATTGTACTTCCTCGTGGTTTTCATCTTCAGAAGTTGATGAAATTGTGGAGAAATTTGCAACTAAACTTAATTTATAGGTTAAATTAATACCACTTTTAACTATAATAGAAGAAAAATAACAGTCATTGGTATATTTTGCAAATATTTAATAGTCAAGTAAATATTTATCCCTAGAAATCGATAGTTTAATTTATCCATAGATTTAGCCTAGCTAGTAAATTTATCTGTCTTTTATAATACGCAAATCTATGGAGTAAATTTTATTCTAGCAAGTAAATATTTAACTAACCTTTATAATCCCGGCCATTATAGCATCTAGTTGTGCACCTCCTATTTTTGGTTGCAATTGTCCGTGCCAAAAGTTGTAATTAATGACGCGCATGAATAGATTAACGAGATTCCTGTCCAATTATTATAAAAATTACAAGGAAGTTATGTGGTGTCCACATCAGATTTTTTGTTATACTCATGCGCAGTTCAATAAATTTCTTATGTTCATTGTGAACACTTTTGCGGCTTATGTAAACATTTCGTTTTAAGTTTTATGTACGTCTTATGTCTTACGTACATTGTGAACAAGCACTTATTCTTCAAAATATTAAAAATTATTTTGGCAAATGTTGGCCATTTTGAAAGAAAGCAATTTTCTTTACTGTTGTTTAAAAATTTGAAGTCATTTTCAAGCTAGAAAAGTCATTATTAGCTCTAAATTAAACCTATTCAAGCCAAGTCAAGCTCTGGTTTACATGGTACACTCACGCATGCAAATCTTTTGCTTAAGTGTACTATGTAACTGACTTAATACTGACAAAACACTAACCAAAATATAACCCGTTTGTTGTGTTAAAGCAGAATGTTTTAAAATATTCATCGATTGTTCCATTAAAATTTAAACGAAATCTGTATGTTTTATTCCTGTATTTCAAAACCTCATCAAGAAGTTCATTATTGTTTTTCAACCACAAAACTGCGTCAGCAATTTCGTCTTCCGAAATATCATTTTCTGTTACATTGCCTGTAAAAATAAATTGAGATTAGCGTATTTAATATACATAATATTTATGTACAATGCATACTACATGAACCTGACGTCGACGCCGACGGTTCAGAACTAGTTTTTAAAATGCCCGCTTTGCGATAAAGTTGCCTTTGGTCAAAGAGTATGTATATATAGAGGGACAGCTCTTATGGGAATACTTGTCACAAGTATTTCTTGATGGCTCTGCTACGCCATCTAGTGGAGGGGGTTATCTCTACGTCTTAATTTTTGGTCCTTTATATACAGGGTGCTGAATGAGTTAGCTGAACATAGGAAATTAACATGTAAAAACTTATTTTTGCAAAAATACCTCCCTGTATATAAAGGATCAGCCATAAATTAAAAATTCAAACGTAGAGATCACATCGTCTACTAGATGGCGTAGCAGAGCCATTAACAAAAACTTGTGACAAATATTTGTTAATGGCTGTCCCTCTATATATACATACTCTTTGCTTTGGTGAACATAAGTTGACCGGTTTACCCTTGGCCGCCACCATTTGACCAGTAGATGCCCTACAATATGGCAAATAATATATAGTGCAGTCATATTAAGGTTTTACCTCGGAATGAGAGATAATAAGTTGAAAACTCGTATACACCTTCATTTTCGTGTTCTCAAAGTTTCATAAAATCTCTTGACTGCGCCGTATTATCAAGGTCGAAGGTCACAAAAATCGGTTTTTCTAGATTATCTCGGTTTCTATAGCTCAAATGATGTTAAGATCTATTATAAAAATTGTAGAGCATAAAATTTTCGACAAATTTTGTTTTAAAAAATTTTTTATACGCCCAACCGTTTTTGAGACAGGGCAGAGAGCCCGAAGCTTGAAATTGAAATAAAGTGAAAATATACCTATATAGTAAATCTTTAATTATTTAATAAACAAAAGTATTAATTTTCTTCTTCTTCATCGTCATCTTCCGAACATGTGAAAATGTCCATTACATTGTCATCATCTTCGTTGTCCTGAATCGTTGTTTCCTGGCCTTCCATAATTTCCGGCAGGGTTGTAATGGTTAAAACATGTTTTAAATGCGTTTAAAACAAGTGCTTAAATCTGTGTATGTTTAAAACATGTTTTTTTACGTTTTTCAATTATTTTCAAGATTATAAATAATAATTTATTCCAGTGGCGTATTTAGAAAATGCTTTTGGGAGGAGCAGACCAAATATTTGTTAGGTATCTCGTTAATCCATTCATGCGCGTCAGTTGTAAACTACTGAAAAGTTACAGAAATCAAAAAAATCAACCTATAGGTATATACAAACAAAATAATAATAAATGTATTACATTATAAGTATTAATTTAAATAAAATAAAAAAAATAATTTTAAGTTATTTAAATTTTTTGCACCTACTTACAATGAAAAACTGTAAGTACGGGCGATATATGGGGGTTGTCTTAACCTTACGAGCATCCAATCGCAATTGAATATAATGCAATCACGTGCATATCACGCAGTGATCATTGTTTACATCAGGTGCATGTGCTAAACGAATAGAGTATAGTGTTGGTGTTATCATTGTTATAAAAATGCCTAATAATAAATACGTCGTCGTATACACAAACGTCGAATACATATAAACACTCACTCGCCCACACTACTCTCTCGGCCTAGTGACATTTTGCTGTCTCGCCACTGTACTCGTTACGTGTAATAGACCCATAAGTAATAATTGCAGCAAAAAGGATGTAGCTCAACTTTATTAGTTTTGAGCTATCTAATAAAAACTGTTTTAAAAAAATCTTTGTATGTTTTGTTTAATCATAAAATTAATTTAAAAGCGTATTATTCACAAAAGAACTCTGACACTTTGAAGTTACCAATGTAAATTGAACATTTTGAAGCTGCATTTGTTTATATAAAAATCGATTTTACAGCAAAACTTTTTAGAGATTTTTAGTTGCAAATTTCATTGTCTTCAATTTTGTTTACATGGTTACGGGCACATCTAAGACGAGCCCAACAAGCTGCCGCAGATGTAAAGCAATTCATATGCTCACAGACTTGTGACTTCGGTTCAAGGTCAATACAAACAGGATTTATCCTAGCCTAAAAGTGGAAGAAGAAGTAAAATCAAAATTCAAGTAAGCCGTTACCTTATTTTAGAGTACACAGGTGTTGATATCGATTCCCAAACCACTAATAGTACTGATGAAGCTCCGTGGTGCTTGAATCTTGAATCTTACTCTGACCTGTTTAAGTTAAAATTCCATTTGCATGAATCCCGAGATCTCCGAGCCGGCTCACCGACTTATTGGTTGTTTATTGATTAATCCTTCTTTCAAAGTGGTACGAACAATTGGTTCGAACCATATAACCAAAATTTTACCATTAACCTGGGCATGATAAAACCAAATCACTAAGGGAACTGATTAACTTAACTCTTGGTTAAAACAAAACAAACGCCGTGAGGCGTAGCAAGATGATTTATCACCCTACAGGTGTTGTGGTTGAAACCAATTTGGAGTTATTGAATATTCACTTTATTCACTAATATTATGCAAATGGAAATATCCACCTTGATATTTTATAAATAAACATCTATTAATTACTGTATTTTTAAAAGTATTTGTTTCTTCCATAGTAGAAGAACCGTACTGAGCAGATGTTGAAGGAATTTGAACATCGTTATCATTTCAGGTACAAAACTATTAGATGTATTTGTTAATGTTGATGGTCCTTGCACCATAAGTGCATATTTTTAACTGACTGCGAATTTTCTATATAACCTTCAGCTACCGGAGAAGATTTCCAACCTCCATGCTGTTTTAACTAAAGTATATTACCACCACCAGAAGCTAATATAGTGGCTGACGTTCTTCAGAAGCTATGACCCGTATAAGTTCCAGGGTTGTGCAAATTTAAATACATAGCAATTATTTTGAGAATTTGCCCTATTGTATTGTGTGACCAATATTCTTTAAGCATCAGAAAACGTGAATTGAGCGGTCTAAGGCACCAGTCTTCTCGGAGACGTGGGTTCGAATCCCAGCGCTGCCACTCTGATTTATTGTGTTCATATTTTTCCCATACACTGAAAAAATGCATTAGTAGAAGCAAAATTTACATTATTATAATTGTGGTATTTTTTTTTTATATTTTAAAAATTTAGATTTTATTAGCCAATACATTTTTTAATATTTTTATAATTTTTATAATATAATTATTGTTATCATTTTAACGGCGCGGCAAGGTGATTTTGAATAACTTCAAGGCCGATGTTTGGAATGGGTTCTTCCTTATAATCTTTCATGCCGCCGGTACGAATCTCTACGGTACCTCGAATCGTATCGAGAACTATCATCACGTCTTCCTCGACGATCTCTTCCTTCATAATTTGAAGGATTTTGCTTACCCATATACATTCCAGGGGTAGGAGAGTGCGCACGTTTGGTCACTGAAAAATCTACTCTTATTGTTTTCCCACCGATTTCCAAATTATTGCAATGTTCTTTTGCTTCCTTGGCATCTTCAATGTTTTCGTAATATATGAAGGAATATCCACGGGAATGATTAGTTTTGGCATCATAAATAATTTGAATCTTCTCAATTCGTCCATATGATGAAAAAACTTCTCGGAGTTCTTCTTCTTTTGTGTATGTACTCATTCCGAACACACCCAAACACCTGGATTCTTCCGGATTTTCACGTTCGCTATAATGACGATCGTGACGCTCTCGCCGAAAGGAACGATCTCTTCTTTCTGAAGAGCTATATTCATAATGAGCTCTTCTAGTAGGGCTTCTACGTCTACTATAACGATTTCTAGAATCATCGCGTGGCGATTCACTTCGATCAATTGGAAAACCTCTTCTGCTTTTTCTATCGCTCATACTTATCAATTATAATTAAATTAATTTTACATTTCAAGGACTTGATTATTGCTTATATACGATTTCATTAATATTTTTAAATTGGTAATGAACATGTGAATAAGAAGATTATAGAAAAAATAATAACGGATTATCTCAACAAGTTTTTATTTAAAAATCAGGTATTGACCAAGCGTAGCGTAGAGGTGTGACATGTGAAGCATTTAGTGCCGGAGGCACTTTGATCTTCTTCATGTAATGATTGAAGTTTTGACATAGAAATTCTATGGAATTACGCTTGAGGTGGGAGAACCACGACGGTCTGGGAGGAAGGTATTGACCAAGAGTAGAACCTACCACTCTGTATAAATACAACTACAGTCTTCTTTTTAGATTTTGAGCAGACAGTTTGAACTTCTGTTCTTGCAAAACAGACACAGTTTTATTTTCATTCAAGCTACTGTTGTTTTTATCTTCAATTTGTTTACCAGCTAGTTGAATTTGCATATCGAGAGGTGCCGAGCCGGCAATTTTAATTTCTGTTCTTGCAAAATCAACTAGGTACGATTCTGCTCAATTGATCATTCACGCCACTAATAGTCCAGGCAACGTAAATGTCTTCAATTTTTCACATCGTAACTTTGTTTGGACTAGTTGGGAGGTAAACATATTAAAAATCTCCGCCCGTAGCCCTTGAGCCGGGGGGGGGGGGTTGAAGGTTCTATTTTTCGGTTTTTCGCTTATATCTCGGAAACTATGCTTCCTAGCAACATGACCATTCTATACAAAATGAAAGCTGATTAAATTTGTTACAAGTTTTATTTATTTAAGTTTTTCGATATCTTGTATAGTTTTCGAGATATCCGCTGTTGAAAGTCTGTAATTTTAGAAAAAAACATTTTTGCCTCACATTTTTTGCTATTTTTGACCGGATAACTCTTCAACGATGCAATCAAAAAATAAATGCCGGCCACAGGGTTTTAGAGCATTAAATTCCCAGTGTTGAGTTTGAAATCTGAAGTTTTGCGACAACGCTCGACTAATGAATCTTTCAATTTCTCACCATTACTGAGGTTATGGCATGGGCGACCGTAATACACTTTCTCTTGGTTTCTTGAATTCTCTTCGTTTTGTTCATCATCAAGGTTTTTGAGAAAAGTGAGTAAGGATTCTGGGAGATCTTCTACATCTTTAAAGAAGTCATCGGTTGGGAGGTATTCCTTGTGATTGCAAACTTTACTCTGAATATCATGCAATATCTGAAATTGTCCAATGATTTTGGCAGCTTTTTGCACAATCCCCAGTCCTTCGTCACTTTCTTTGTTCTTTTTTTTTCTTCACTCCAAGCATCCATAAAACACAGCACTGGAACATCGAATCTGTTAGACAATTCAGAAACTATTAAACGAGACCCATACTTGGCTTCAGGCCCGTAGCCAGGATTTCATTTCAGGGGGGAAGGGGTCTTGTACCCTTCCAAGAATTTTTCCGGAAAAAAAATTTTTTTTTCCACTTTAAATTATTTTATTTTCAAAATTTAAATTTACTTTCAAAAAAATTTTTTTCTTTTGAACATTTCGGTGGGGGCAGGTGCTCCTCGCCCCGGCTACGGGCCTGCTTGGCTTGAAGATGTGCTTTTATAGTTTTCCATAAAGGTTTCTCCCCGGTAATTGCATCGAGAATTTCAGTCTGTGAGAACTGGCAGTCTGTATACTTTTATCAATGAAGGCATAAATATCATCCATTGCTTTTGCTACGCACTCCGATGAGAAACTTCCTGATTTCTCATGAGCATATAAGGGCCTGTTGAATTTCAAACGACAGTCACTGTGATAAAATTCCTCTTCTGCAATGAGATCATTAACACGGGCAAGGATCACTTCTTCACCCCAACTATCATTCCTTACTGTGGCTGCAAATATACATACTTTATGGAAATCAAGAGTGCGGACTGGATGTACCTTCCTTCTTTTGTCTCGACTCTTCTTAGTTTCATGTTGAATGAACTCTCTACAAAGGAAACAATTCTTCTTGAAAGCTAGGGTACCTTTGCTGAACATTGAACTCTAATTTTTAATGATTCTGTTTTAGGAAATTGAATTGTTCGTCTATTCTATTTCATCAAGCAAGCTATGCCGAAGGTGATGACTGACCATGTGTGTAAGGAATATAATAAAAGGAATGAAAGCTGAAAGGGAGAAAAAGCAATAAAGGTGGTTTGATGAGTATGTAACTAAATTTGGGTACCTATATGTAATTAATTTTATTGGATGATGCATATTTAATTTTATAAAAATCGAAAAATATTTTGGTTTTTCTTTTTTAGATCATCATCAATCAAAGATATAAGATGAAGATGAATACAGAATTGATGAGAGAAATATAAAAAGAGAAAGAAAAAGTAACGGCAATTAGTGAAGAGGCACTGCCAGTAAAAGATGTAAGATGAAGAAGTGATTAATGAAAAGAAAAACGAGAAGAATTGGAAAAAGTAAAAAGTAACGGCAATTAGTGAAAAGATACCGCCCGTCAAAGATATAAGAAGATAGCAAAAAGAGAAGAGAACTACACATAGAAATTAAATAAGATAATAGAAATAGGGAGAAATTCTTCAACGAACTACAGTTTTGTACATTAATCTAGTTACACATCAATGGAGTTCCGCAGTATTAATTTTTTAAACGGACCGTTAAAAGAGAGATCCACCGGTATAGCTATACATAAAAATTAAAAGACCGGGAAGCTGTTTCTCCTACAGCGTGTCATTTTTTTTTTGTTAAAAAAAGCTAAAGACAGAAAATATACTATACAAAATTGAAGATGTATCAACGTCTTAATGGATCGCGGATAATCGGATAAGTGTATAAGCGGATATTTTATATTGAATCAAAATAGATTCAGCCCCAACAACTGCAGACCTGCCATTTGTTTTAAGACGGCAACAGTTTCCAATTAAACTTGCCTTTTTCACGACGATCAACACATACAGGCAGATCAACAGGGACAGACGTTAGAAAAAGTAGGGATATATCTACCTAAACCGATGTTTAGCCACGATCATCTCTATGTAGCAATGTCAAGAGTACGGAGATCTGAATATAAAAATAGTTGATGGAAAAGAACAAGAATTATGTAGACATAATATGCTTACATATGATAGAGTTAATAGAACTTGGCATTCACAAAATATTTTTTTTAGAAAATTAATCAAATATAATTTCTAAAACTTCTAAAATACAAATTATAATTTAATTTTAATACTAATACCTTTTGAAATTCATAACTTCAAAATCATATCTTCAGAACTTTATGAAAATAAGTAGTATGTATTTTGCAACTATATAAATTTGATTTATTTTAAAACATTTGAATGTAGGTACAAGTAAAATACACAAAAATAAAACTTTCACAGTATTGTTGAACTGCTATAATTTCTAATTTTTGTCTTACGCTGCACAAAAACAATAATTAAATTAATTTGTCCGTTGCATGACTTTTTATATGACACTGCATCTGTATTTTTTGGGTAAATTTTTTATTGCAAGAATTACAAGAAAAAGACTTTTCGCCGTTGTGAGTTTTCAAATGAGTAACCAAGTGATCTTTCCTTGAAAATCTCTTATCGCAAAATTCGCACAAATATTTTTTTAGTGCGTGCGTTCTTAAATGACGCTGCAGCTGTAATTTTAAAGAAAATTTTGAGTCGCAAAATTCGCATGCAAAGGGATATTCAAACGCATGTGTCTCCAAATGTTCATCAAAGGCGCATTTCAAATCGAACTTTAAGTCACAATACAAACAGGCAAACGTTTCCACACCCACGTGCCTGTTGAAATGAAGTATCATGCGATCCCTTCGTGCAAATTTTGCACCACAAATTTCGCATACGTGTGGTTTTTCGCCGGTGTGAGTTCTTGCGTGATATTTCAAGTTTTGCTTATGAGAAAAAGTTAAATCACAATATTTACACGCAAATGGTTTCTCCCCCGTGTGACACCTTAAATGAGACTTCAGGTGCTGGTTTAATGAGAACTTGGAATCACAAAATTCGCACTTAAACGGTTTTTCGCCTGTATGAGTTCTGGAATGACCGATTAAAGTTCCTTTTGTCGCAAATTTCATTGGGCAAAATTCGCACGAGAAAGGTTTTTCTCCAGTATGAGTTCTTAGGTGAACCTTCAAATCTTGAGGCACTGCAAATGCCACACCACAAAATTCGCACACGTACGGTTTCTCACCTGTATGAATCCTGATATGCCGCTTCAAGTCGCTTTCGCGAAAAGTTTTATAACTGCAGACGTCACACGAAAAAGGTTTATCGTCTGTATGAATTTTCAAATGCCGGGCCAAGTCTCGGTTCCTTAAAAATTTTAAACTACAGACTTCGCAAGAATATTTCTTTTCACCTGTGTGGGTTTTTAAATGTTCGGTTAATTTACCTTTCAATGCGAAGTTTAAATCACAAAGATCACATGAAAACTGCTTTTCTCCGGTATGACATACTAAATGTATCTGTAAGCTTTGTTTCCGCAGAAACCTGGAACCACAAATGTCACAAACAAAAGACTTTTCGCCTGTATGAATTTTCTTATGCATTTTCAAGTTCTGTTTATGTAAGAACTGTGAACCGCATTCATCACACCAGAATGGTTTTTGGTCACCTACTTGATTAAAAAATGGCACAACCGTGTCTGATTCTAATTCTTCATGAATTTCAGGTTCAACTACTATGTCCTCTCTTTCTTGTTTGACACCAAATGAATAAATGGAAAAAACTTCCTCCGTGACAACATTATTTTTAACATCCATTTCGATTTTACGATCACAACTGGAAGTACTTCTGGATTGTGGGATGCACGAAATTTGCTTATTCTCTTGAAATTTTCCTAATGGTTCCGCTTTAATCATTTGCTTGCAAAATTTTTTTTTGAGGTTAGATTTAAGCCGAATTAAATTTTTCGTTGATTATTGAATTAAAAATGTATGACGGCGCAGAAATTGAAGTAAGTTTAAGGTTTAAATACACAAATGTGGTTGAAAAAATACAATTCACTGTTTACATGCATAATAAATTAGTGAAAATTAAAACGTTTTGTCAAAACGCCAAAATCATCTTGTGTACATTTATGGAACTATTTCTGATGTTATGTACAGGGCAGGGCATACAAGAAGTTTTGTCCAAATTTTAAAGTGTGTTTGACTTGGTTTGACATTTTGCTGCTTTTGCTTATAAAATCTAAAGTTTTGTTTTGTCTGAATTAAACAAAAAACGATAACTGGAGCCTGACATTAGGATGGATTGTAGAAGACTTACGACCTGGTTTGAATGACGAGTGGAGGATAAACGATCTGAAAAAGAACAAAAGTTCGACGATTTAGGTGAAAGGTTTTACCTATGTGGGTGCTGGGGCTACGATGCATTTCGGGCGTTTATGGAGCGGGAAGTTCTCGGGATTGCAATTTCATAATTCTGAGATGTGTCTTCCGTGTCTTGAGATCTGTCGTAGAGTTTTTCGGTTAGTATACGGATGAAGACATCAATGGTGTCGATTTTGCATTCGCGATGAAGATATCTGTTCGGTACTAGGTAGTAGGCGTTGCGAGCTTTTCGGAGGCACAGATTTTGAAATGTTTGAAGTCTCTTCATTTGATTGGTGGGTGCGAAGGCCCACGACGGGGCTGCATAAGTGATGGTTGATCGGATGATCGCTTTGAAAAGCCTTAACTTGAGGTTTGGGTTCATGGTGCTTCGCCTCCCAATGAATGGATCCAGTTTTTGCAGGGGTCTCCTTGCCTTCTTGTTGACTTCGCTGATGTGTTTGGTCCAGGAAAGCTAACTGTCTTATGGATCCAACCAATTGGTTGACTCCTTGCTGAATTCTTTTTCTTGTTGAAAATTTCAAGGCTTTGCAGTACGGGTCTCTTTTTCGCAAAGATGTGGTTGAGATGGTGGTGTCGTCGGCGTAGAGAGCTTCTATCATCATTGGAGTTTTTGGTAGGTGGTGGACATATAGATTGAAAAGGATTGGCGAGAAGGAGGATCCTTGGAGTACCCCTGCTTGAAATCTTGATTTGGAAGATTTGGTTCCTTAGGTACCGAGTAGAATGTTTGCCTGGATGAGCCTGAAGATTAGCCCGTTGCGCCAGATTTTGTCAAAGGCTTTCGATACGTCCAGGAAAACGGCTGCCTTGGATTGCTTCTTGTTGAAGGCCAGGGTGAACTGCTCCACGAGTCGCAAAACTTGAAGTGTGGTGTTTGTTCATCTTGGATGCAGTTGTTTTCTTCAATGGCGTCTTGAAGTCTGATGAGGATGATTCTTTCCAATAGCTTTTCCATGCCAGGGAGGAGGCTGATTGGCCGATAGTTCTGTGAAAGAGTTTTGGAATTCCCTACATGGTTTGTGCAGAACAATAACCTCTGCAGTTTTCCATTGGGCTGGGAAGTGTTACAAACGGAGAGATGCTTGGAACGGCTAGTATTGCTTTCTTTGGAAGAGACTTCAGGGCTTTGTTAGGGATTTCGTTCGAGTTGGGGGCTTTTTTCCATTTCATTTCTTTTAACGTTTCGACTACCTCTTTTGGAGATGTGGGTTTGGTGAAGCTGGCGTCTGGTGTTTCGAGATGGGTTTTGACAATGTTATTGACACGGGCAACGTGAGTAGGGTTTGCTTGGGTGTCGTTTGGACTGAATTGGGTTTCGAGGATGTCTGCGAATGCCTCTGCTTTTTCTTCGTCGGTGTGGGCAGTAACGTAGGTGCATTGTGGATGGGAGCATCGGGGTTGGAGTGCTGAGGAGCGCTTTGACTATGCTCCATTCGTCGTTTTCACCGCAGATAGCATCAAATCCCTTTCGTGGCTATATTAAAAGCATTCTTTAAGTCCACCGTCACCCTGGAGAATCTTTGAGATGGTGATAAAGAACACTTTTCTAAGACAAATTTTCAAATAAAATTTTTGTCCAAGTCCAAACCCTTTCGGGGCGAGGTTCCTTTAAGCAATTTTTGGAATTTTTGATTTCAAACGGCCATAGCTCCGATATTGTAGATTTTTTAAGCTTAATGGACCCCTTATTGTCTAGAATCAACGAATTTCGAGTTATAAATTAAATTAAGGGAAAAAATTTTAAAAAATTCAAGTTTTATTTTTTTTATTTTTCTTGCGAGCCCCGTATCTCGTAAACGAAACGTCTTAGAAAAAAAACTGTTGGCCTAAACCGGATAGGAAATTTAATGGGCTACAACTTCGGTCAAATAAATTTTTTAGGAAAACCAACCGTTTCGACAGAAATTCTGAGAATAATGAATAAAGTGTAGGTAAAAAAAATCACAAAATTGCTAAAAATCTCTATCGCATTTGATTATTCACAATCGATCAGTAGTCAATATATTCCCGATTTTTAATAAGTTGGGAAACAGTTTATTATTTACTTTCACTTGCTAACCAATCAGAAAGCTATTTTGTTTTACTACCCAAGCTACCCTAGGTCGGGAAGTGATCACTTCCCAATGGAAATGCATTAGCAGCTAAAAGAGAATACCAAAGAAGATATCCCAAAAGAAAGCTAACCAGATGCAAAAGCCTTTTCTAGGATACACGGGTTCCTATAGAAATTATTATTAAACTCATCAAGATGCATTGAACAATAAATTATGTAAAAATAAATCCCGATAGATACTTAACGGAATTTGGAAGATTCCCAAATACGTATAAAAAAAGAAGTCGGCATGCTGTCGATGAAGATGACTTACCAAACAGCCAAGACGTAGATATAGTAGAAAACAACCCGGCAACTAGCATCAGAAAATTGGAAGTTAAACTACAAATATCTAAATACAAAGTTAGTCAAATTAAATAGAATTATTTTTAATGAATTTTTAAAAAAATTATGGAAATGACCTTTTACAATTAGATATGGAAAATTTTACATAAATACCAGTACTATCCATATCATTTATGATAACTACTTACGAGGGCAAGTGAATCCACGAAGATTTGTTGGCGCAGTTTACAAGAGATGGTATAAACAATTGTAGAAATGAACAGCGATGGGCAGTAGAAAATCCCAGGGAAAAACTTGAGACAGGATATCAGCGACCTTTCAGTGTGCATTGTTTGTGTGGAATACTCGGAAGCCAAACTATAGGTCCTGATCTTTTCTACAAAACATAAGGCTTACAGCTGCCGGATACCTAAACTCTTTAGAAGAAAATCTTCTATTATTCTTCCATTAATGTAGTTTTCGCATGATGGTGCGCTGTGCCGGTACATTTTGGACACGTACAAAAGTTTTTGAAATAATGCTTATTCAGAAAAATGGATGGAACGAGGAGGATTTATCAATTGGCCGGCACGATCACCCGATTTAACACCTCTCGATTATTTTTTATGCCCCAAAGCCCGGAACTAGAGAGGAATTAATGGAAAGAATACAGATAGGTGTGACAGAACTTAAGGCTAGGATTTTGCGATGCGCTCTTGTATATACAAGTTGCATTCAAAAACGGCTTAATAGATTTTCTTCAAATTTTGAAATAATATTAACGATAAAATAAGGTTTGCCATCAAACAATTTTTTTTTGAAATTTGTGTAATTTAGAATTCATTGTGTTTAAATACCATATTTGCAATTATCAATTAATAATATTCTACTTATATAAATAATGTACACGTCTAAAAGAATTCATAAAGACATTTTTTGAAAATTTATTTTATCTATAACACATTATAAATGTAATTCCAAAGAATTGTACAATTCAAATCAGGCGGGAATAATTTGAGATTAAATTAATCATTTATAGTTCAGTCATTATCACAGAGATGGGTATGTTGTGTTGTGTACAATTTAAAGCAAATTTACAGTTGCCTATTTTTTACAGTCGCCCAAACAAATAGAAATAATAATTTGTAACTCATATATATTTTGAGTTACTACAATGCATGAAATAATTTAAAAATAAAACTTTCTCCCGTGCATCTTATAAACACAATAATATTTTATGGTGGGGATTTGCACTTCGTTTCAAATCTACATCATGCCGTCGCAATGTTTTTATATTTTTTTATTTTTCAGATGAATACAAAAACATTTTATTAAATAAATAAGTAATATAATTCGCAAAATGTTAATTCGTTTAAAAAAGCATACAATATACATAAGTGAGGGTAAAAAATGAATATAATGTTCTACAATCAAAACAAAATAAATATAATATTATTATAAAAATATTCGAATTTATAATAATATTTTCTTCCGTATTGAATTATATTTTGCTAACAGAGGAGTAAAACCAGTGCCGTATTATTGCAAAAACCCATCAAGCCCGGACTTGTGGCGCAAAATTTCAGGGGCACAAAATTTGAAATGACGCAAAATTTAAATTCAGGATGTAAGATTCATGTTTAGCGAAATATTTGTCAAATATTATATAATGTAGTAACGCCTTTGAGTAAAACCCTTCAGTACACTTCTGAACAATCGCATCTTTCTGTTTCGAAAAAGACTGCAGCATTAGACCTCACGCCCACGGCTGCTTAAACTAGATTGTGGCGGTTAGTTACAACAAATTATTTTTGTATGTAAACTTGAAATAAAATTGTGCTTTCAGCAGTAATTCAAATTATAATTTTGTAAATCTATTTCAAATTTTTCATTTCAAATTAGTAGACAATTTGAATGCACTTGGGATATTGTATATGAAAATTTAAAAAAATTGCCTGCGGCGCTGTATGCCAGGCGACTCGCTTTGATTGAGTTTTAAATGTTGTGATTTTACTCTTCGATTTCAGCCCCCCTCCCTACACGTAATTGTTAAATACGCCACTGAGTCTATTATTTTTATTTTTAATATTTAAGTGGCTCAATAAATTATTCGTACACCTTAGAAATTTTTATAGAATTTACAATTATGTAATAGTGACTCGTTAATTATTTTTTATTTCACTTTTATTATAAGCAGTGATACATTAAAATTGATAACAGCAAGAAAGAAAAAGAAAAACTTGATATGTAATTGTAAAACCAAGAAAAACAAAGTAGTAAGACTAAATTGCGTCAATAAATTATTCGTACACTAAGCAAAATGTACATTAATAACCCGAATTTGATCACGTAAAATGATGCAGTTTTGCATTTTGCTAATTTGCAACTTTGGTAACATTAAACCAAACCAAAATCAAGTACATTAAGAGTTGATTTTATATGTTTCGTGGCAATGGGTGGTAAGAAACGCGAAAATAAAATGGATGAAATAAGATTAGTGCTTAAATTAGTGTGTCAATGCAAATATTTGAGAAAAGTTACAAATATTGTGGTAGAACACATTCGACAATACAATTGATAATAAACAAGTTAAAAAATGAGGGTAATTTCGTAAATAAGGCAGGGCGAGGAAGAAAGCGTGTGCTACTACCAAAAACTAAAAACTTTATTGTGCGACAAATTCAATGTAACGCAAAAATTAGTGAACCCTAATTGCCAGCTGAGGTTTCTAAAACAATTAATAAATCAATTAGTACCGAAACTGTTCTCAAAATTTTACGAGAAAATGGCTATAAAGGCCTAGTGGCTCGTAAAAACCGTTTTTATTTAAAATAAACAGATTTGAAAGATTTGAATTTACAGAAAAACATAAAAATAAAGGTCCAGATTTCTGAAAAAAGGTAATATTTGGCAACGAAAGTAAACTTAAACCTTCGCGATTCCGATGGAAGCCAAATAGTGTGGAGAAAGTCAACACAGAACTAAGCAAAGAGTATAAAGTATAAAATACTTGACTTTATAAAATATTAACTATTTCAATTTCGGGGTCCATGGCTGCAAATGGGGTTGGCAAACTACAATTTATTGATAATATAATGGACAAATTCTAATATTTCAACATACTAATCTAATAAAGATAAAACCGCGAGAATGCAAGAAGATAACAAACCCATTCATAAGAAAAAGAACTCAAAATAAAAAATTTTAACTAAATTTGTGGTTTTTAGTATGTATTTATGGTTAAATTCAAATTTAAATTTTTGAATTTTGAATTTTTTCAAAGTTTTTAGAAATCATATTAAGAGGGCAGTGCTTTCGGATTTCAAACTAGCAGTGCTAGGTAAACGAATTTCTTAGTTCAAATCATTTTTAAATTATTCATACTTCATGTAACAAGTTCAGTTTTGATAATCTTTGGAGGTTATGGTAAGTCAATTTTGTACTATTTAGTCCATATTTTTTTGTTTAGTTTGAAAATTTTTCTTATTTCACAATGTAATAAGTGACTGCGTGCAACTGAAGAATGGCAATAACCATGAAATAACGTTATATTGTACTGTCGTATTACGAATTTTTCATTTTTTCAAATTTTCTTAATTCAGACCTGTTATTTGTTAAATGTCTCTTTTTTAAAATTTTTTGAATTTTGATTTTCTACGTATTGTATTATTCTTATATTTTTTTGAATTTAACCATTCATAAGAACCTATATCAAGTATCACCACTATCGCAAGTCGCAACTCGATTGACGGTGCGGCGCCTATACTTTTCTTGGTATATAAATAAAAGTACACCAGTGGACGGTGGTAAACCAGATTTTACCTTTCCAATTCCCATTTTAAATTTTAACAGATATATTGAATAATAAGTAATGACTAATGAGCATATTATATCTTCTCTTGTAAACCACACCACGTTTTAAGTTTTTTATCATGTTTTTTCCTTGATTTAAACTAATAGGCAATAACATCGATATCACGAAAAAATCGATGTTTTCAACCGATGCTATCGATGGGATCGATGTCCAGATTACAATAAAAATTAGATATTCTTGCATGAATGATGGTAAGTGCAAAAATCCCACTTTTACGATTAATAAAATTTTTCAACAACAGAGAGAGAAATTTTCGAATATTAAAAGGCGGAGCTTATATCAGCTAATAATACCATTGTACGTTTTAAAAGTAGATTCCTGTAAGTTTACTATTTTAACTAGGAAGTTAGCAACCAGACTATTTGTCAAGGGTGTTGTCTACCTACCAATTAATTAAATTTAAAACACCATAGCGTATAAGCCACCTCGCGTTCGTGAATTAAAGCTAGATCCACGTATCCTGGCCTTAACAAAAGAAGCGTCATTATAAATAATACAGCGCAACATCTTTTGAAAAGAGCACGTCTGAGTGCTGAAAATGAGGGAGGTGATATGTATATTAACTATACTAACATATTGATACGCGTTTACAATAACTTTATTAATAACTAACTGGACCTTTTCTGCTGAATCCACAATTACATTTTACTTATACCGGGTGCTGAATGAGTTAGCCGAACATAGGAAATTAACATGTAAAAACTTATTTATGCAAATTCCTGCTTCCCTAATTATTTTAGAGAAAAAATGAAAGATACAAAAATAATGCAGAAATATAAACCACGAATGATAAGAGCATTAGATTTCATCTAGCTTTTACTTAAAGGGTCAAAAAATCCTTTTGAAATTGTTAAACTTTTCATTTATCAGACTAGCCATGTATGTTTCCTAGGTAATTATTTAAGTAATATAACAATGGCATGTTGCATACAGTTTTGCATACAATTTAAATTTATTAAATTTTACCGATTGGTTAATTTGATTAATGGATTCGTTAATGCTCTCATCATTCCTAGTTTATATTACTGCGTTACTTTTATGTCTTTCATTTTTTCTCTAAAATAATTAGGGAACAAGCAGGAATTTGTATAAATAAATTTTTAATTATTAGAAAAAATGCACAAAAGTAATGCAGAAATATAAAGTATTTATACGAATGATAACTGCATTTAATCTATCTTTTACTTAAACGGTCAAAAAAATGTAATAAATTCAATTTAATTTCTATTTTCTAATGCTAATCTGAACAAATGAACAATTACAAACAATTAATAAATAATTAAATAACATTACAGCAAATGTTCAAAGAGGTTTCCATATTCAGCTAAACAAAAACCAAGTCTATCATAAAAGTTACGCCGTACATTTGCAAGTTGTCTTTCGGTAATATTACCACACTCTTCCATAATTTTATTTTTTAATGAATCAATATTTTGATATCGTTCACCATAAATTTTAGATTTCAAATGACCCCACAAAAAAAGTCGTTTGGAGCCAAGTCTGGTGAACGAGCTGGCCAGTTTATAGGTCCATTGCGTCCTATCCAGGAATTGGGATAACATTCATACAAATAATTAGTTATATCTCTAGTATAATGTGCTGGGCATCCGTCTTGCTGATAATAAATTATGCTATCTTCTCCTGCCACAATATCAATTACAGGTCCAATTTCGTTTTGTAGCATTTCCAGATATTTTGGCCCATTCAAATTTCCATCAATAAAAAATGGTCCGATAATGTTTGCTCCTAATATTCCTGCCCAAACATTTACAATTTGACGATACTGTGAAAGATTGTTTATCATTACATGAGGATTTTCAGTTGACCAAAATCGATAATTTTGAACATTTGGTTCCCCATTAATACTAAATGTTGTCTCGTCAGTAAAGCTAATATTTTTAATGAAATTTCTGTCCAAATTGGCCTTTTCGATAATACCTTCACAGAAAGTCATCCTTTTGCACCTATCTTCCTCAAAAATTTCTTGATGGTTCTGGAACTTATACGATTTAAAATTATGCTTTTTTATAATTTTGAATGCCGCAGTATTATGGATATTTAACTCCGCACCAATTTCTCTTGTACTGATACAAGGATTATTCACTACGGCAGCAATTACATTTGTTGCAGTTTCGGTACCTGGAGCTTCACCAATATTGATTTCTTCTAAATTTAATCTTTTATTTATGCAGGTCTTGCAAGATGGCTTAAGCACTGATCCATATTGATTTTGATTATCAATTACTTTTTGAATTGTCGAAAGAGTAGGAATTGGTTTTTCTGGATATAAACCAGCAAAGAGATCTCGTACCATACGCATACTGTTTCCCAAGTAATATAGTTTTAAAATTTGATTTTTTTCACTAATTGTATACGTTGCTTCCATTTTATGAAATTAAAATTTAATAAAGTGCAAAACTGTATGCAACATGCCATTGTTATATTACTTAAATAATTGCCTAGGAAACATACATGGCAAGTCTGATAAATGAAAAGTTTAACAATTTCAAAAGGATTTTTTGACCCTTTAAGTAAAAGCGAGATGAAATCTAATGCTCTTATCATTCGTGGTTTATATTTCTGCATTATTTTTGTATCTTTCATTTTTTCTCTAAAATAATTAGGGAAGCAGGAATTTGCATAAATAAGTTTTTACATGTTAATTTCCTATGTTCGGCTAACTCATTCAGCACCCGGTATATTAAATATAGTATTCTTCCTGAATTGGTACTTTATATATTTAATCCTTTAATCCATGATATATTACATTTCTCCCCTTTAAATGTTGTACCGTACCATACCGTTCGGGAGGACGCGATATTCGATTTGACCTTCTTACATTGACTACTGTTGGACTTCTTTGACTTTCGTGATGTTTTTCTTCCTGTTGTGAATTTTTGGTGCGTTCTATATTGATGGCTTCCTTACCTGTGTTGTCATCAATTGTTGGTGTCATCATTTCCTTTTGTGTTCTTTCCAAACTAGGTTGAATCTCTAAATTTTCTTGAACTCGTGGTGTCCTGACAGTTGGTAGTATATTTTCTTCTTTACTAATTATTTCCGTACTTTCGGCAGGTGCCCTTCTTAACATGTCCTTATGCACATGTGTTATTGCACCATTCCTTAACACCAGATAAGCGTTGAAACTTATTACTCTTACAATCTTTCCTTTCTCCAATTTCGCGCTATTACGATCATTTTTGATTATAACAAATACGGATTCCCCATTACTATATAGTTTTGTCTTTCTGACTGTTTCTATCTTTTCCTTTTTGGTTACGCTACTACTGGTTTGTCCATTTAACGGCGGTTTGATTAAATCAAACTTAACTCTGGGTTTCATTCGTAAAACACCTTCGGAAGGGCAGATTCCTGTTACTGTGTTTGGTGTGTTTCGATAAGCGAACAAGAAATGTGCTAGTTTTTATTTTATTTCGCTTTCTGAAAATCGCTGCATGGATCTTGGAATTGTTTTTTCTAAACCATTCTTGACTGTTTGTACTCCTCTCTCTGCTAACCCATTAGATTGGGGATGATATGGTGGTGTTTTAACTGGATTGATTCCGTTTGCTTGACAAAATTTAATGAATTTTTGAGAATTGAATGGCGGACCATTGTCTGAAACTAGCTCCATTGGTAAACCTACGACCGAGATAATTTCTTTTAATGCAATTATTACTTCTTTTGCTGTTGTTCCCTTATTCAAAAATTTTACATCGATCCATTTTGACTTGCTATCTACCCATATTAGGAAGTTGTAGTTGAACTTATGAAAGAGATCAATGTGAACTTTTTGGAAATTATTATTTGCGTTTGGCCATCTGTTCTATTATTTCTTTCTTCTTGGCAATTACTACATTGTGCTATGAACGTTTCTATATCTTCATTCATTCCCGGCCACAAACAATAGGAACGCATCAGCATTTTTGTCCTTACTATTCCACTGTGTTGTTCATGGAATATTTCTAGTACTGACCGACGGATTTCTTTCGGTATAACAACCTTATTACACCAAATTAAGCAATGTGATTACACTGATAATTCTTGTCGTTTTACAAAATATGGTTTAAATCTTTCATCCTTAACTAACTCTGGCCAACCTTTCCATATTAGAAAAAGAACTCAAAATAAAAAATTTTAAGTAAATTTATGGTTTTTAGTATGTATTTATGGTTAAATTCAAAAAATATAAGAATAATACAATACGTAGAAAATCAAAATTCAAAAAATTTAAAAAAGAGACAATTAACATATAACAGGTCCGAATTAAGAAAATTTGAAAAAATGAAAAATTCGTAATACGATAGTACAATATAACGTTATTTCATGGTTATTGCCATTCTTCAGTTGTGCAACTGAAGAATGGTAGATTTTGTGATTACCATAGATTTTGTTTTTGGGGTCGATATCCGCATATTGAATGTTTTTGATTTATGATTGAGTCAAAATAGGAATCGCTGTAGGTAGTCTCTATTTATCTGGATTCTGCTACCCCCTACTTCATGGCCAAAGTCAGTGTCTTTAATATATCAATAATTACTTAAACAGTGTTATGAATGAATAATATTTAAATAAAAAATTAGATTTATAATTTTTATTATTTACTTATGAATTTGCATAAGCACAATTGTATACGAAGTGAGTGTACCCAATAAACCCAACAATAAAGAAAAATCTATATTAAAGAATCCTGCAGCTGAAAATCGTGGAATTTGATTATTTGCTTGGTTTGCTAATAGTATTAGCTCTTCACGTAAAACACGATTATGATCGTTCAGGTTCGTATCTGGTATGCTAAGCAAGAGATTGTAGCATATGGTAGCTGTACGTTTAGCTTCTTTGGTAGTCATTTCACATGCTATAGCAATTACGATTACCATTATCTAAAAAAAACTTAATTTAGAATATTTAAAATGGAATAAAAGAATGTATTTAACCCTTATGTTAATACCCAACTTTATCAACGTTGTTTAGCACCCGGGTACCCACTTATTGTAATAAAGTTTTAATATTTCAATAAAAGAAAGTGTTTACAAATTTTTTTTATTAAGACTACATTGTTTATTGAGTATCTAAGTGAATCGCCGAGTACGAAAACGGTGTAAGTCTAAAAATGAAAATTTCAACTGAGAGAGAAAATTTTTATATATTTAGTGAAATAGCAATTTCTAGATATTCTTATACTAAAAATATTAAATCTCATCAGGGAAGATCAGTAATCGTGAAAAACATTTAGAAAATCGAAATAATAAGTAAAAACAAAAATGAAAATAAAAAAATATTACAAATAACTAAAATTTTATGTACAAAAAAATTTGAATTGTTTTGAAAAAAAATTTTTTTATTTTGTAGAACGAAAATTGTAGGTAATTTGATAGTAATAATTTTTTGTCATAATAAACGTTTACCTATTTCATTGCATTTCAAAGTTATGATGGATTAGGTTTTATCGCTTCAAGTAAACCCCCCGTTCCCCCTATACGATTAAATTCATCTTCAATCGGATTCGTACCACAACAAATCAAAACTTAAATTTAAAATTTGGAGTAATTTCGTTACTTCGTTTGGATGCTATACGCACTCATATAGAAATTTTTAAAAAATAATAGAAATAGATTAAGGGAACCTCGAAACATAAACATAAAAAAAGTATAGCGGGCCATTTTTTTTTTTTCAATTTCAGATAATACTTTCCTTACTAAGGAGTTGGGGGAAGTAAATAGACGACGAAAAACGCGCAAGAGCGCGAATGTCAACTGCCGGTTTGTGTTGAACATTCAACAAATATTATAAAATGTATGTAATGCAAGAAATACTATTGTTTATCAAAAAATAACTGTTATGTTTCTCTATTTATACAATAAAGTTTACTTGCATGCGTTAACAAAATTAATTTTAAAAGTATTTTGTGCAAATACTGTTGTAGGTGCACCCGCGGGTACCCGGGTGCAACTGGATCGATGGCTGAAGTTTAAACTAGTTTAAACAAATATATAAAAAAAATAATAATAACTTGAATTTACGATTTGCTTGCTTTTGAGCTAAATAACGACGATCCTGGATATCAAAATGAAATTTTCATTTTTTTACATTTTTTTTTCATACAAATGCAACAAGGTGGGTACCCGGGTACCAGGGTATTAACATAAGGGTTAAAACAAAATTGTTAACATCATACTCTATAGTGCGCGTCCCATTTAATTACCAGCACTGCGCGTTCTGCCTTTTTATACTTACACACCAAACTACAATAAATTTGATGAGATGAGACGTTACCGAATTTAAAAAACTAAAATTATGCGGGAATTTGCCATAACATGGAGAAATATCCCGGAAATAAGCTGTTTGGATTTATTTTGAAAATATAAAGATAATACTAAGCACAATCGTTTTTTTCTTACATACAAGGGAGTACCCAGTAGCCTGTCGAAGTGAGTATTGCACTCGGATGGTTGCGCATGAATAGATTAACGAGATTCTACCCGAGAACGGCATCGATGACCCGCATAAATGGCTGAAAAAGTGGAATAAACGGTAAAAATGTTGAAAAATTAAAAAAAAATCAGAAAAGAATTAATTTTTTGGCAAGAAATAGTTTTACAAAATTCATATATTTTACAAAATTACCGCACCACTGCTTTATTACCGCGGGACTGCTTTATTACCGCACTAGTGCGGTAAAAAGTTTCATTACATTTTAGCTGTATTTTTTTTATATATTTTAAATGAGATTGTACTGAGATACTCAGGTACTCAGTTAAATGGGTGTTCTTTTAACCGTTTTGACGCAGGTACCGTGCCGTATTGCACTGAGTTTTAACTGAGAAAATTACCGAAAAATTTTTTGTTAAAAAATAGTGATAGCTTGGAAAACTATAGGTAAAAAGCAAGATCACTTTCAAGCGCTCGTTTCAGAGGTAAGAAATTATCTATAACTACTGTAAATCTGGAGTTTAGTACTCGAAAGTATTAGGTACAAAAAGAAATTCCAAATCTCAATTCTAATCGGTGCGATAGTTTTGGCATGAGACATTTGCTATTAATTTTGGTGTGAAATGTTATCATTTTTTAGCGTCAATGCTCGGGTTAAAGTTAGGCATTTTAATTAGCGTTGATTTTTTTACACATACTTGGATCTCTTAACTATCATATAGAATAATTAGCTGGAAAGCACGTCCAACGACGGGCAGCTAGGCGGTGAATTTCTTTTTAGTGGTATTAATTAAAAAATTCCTTCGTCTACACTGCTTGTGAACCTTGAATCAATTTTCCTTGTTCTTCTCTATCAACTATTTTTATCTTCAGATCTCCGTACTCTTGACATTGCTACATAGAGTGTACCGTGGTTAAATACAGGTTCAGGCAGTATATTCCTACTTTTTCTGACATCTGTCCCTGAGACTTGTTGATCGTCATAGAAAAGGCAAGTTTAATTGGAAACTGTCGCCGTCTTAAAACAAAAGTCAAGTTTGTACTTGTTGAGGCTAAATCTATGCTAAATAGATTGCTAAATATGCTAAATAGAAATGAAAAATATGATTCAACATAAAATATCCGATTATCCGCTTATACACTTATCCGATTAACCGGTTATCCATTATTAAGATGTTGATATATCATCAATTTTGTATCATACATTTTCTCTATTTTTGGCTTTTTTTAACAAAAAAATTACACGCTGTAAGAGAAGCAGTTCCCGGCTTTTTTAAAATTTTTATATATAGTTTGACCGGTGGATCTCTCTTTTAACGGTCTCATTTAAAAAAATAATACTGTGGAACTCCATTGATGTGTAACTTGATTAGTTGCGTTCTCGATTGATGTGTAGCACGTGGTACTAGTAGTTTTAGAATTTATATGGTTAATGGATTTATTAAGTACAAAACCGAGGGGTAAATCACGGTCAAAAATCGTGTACATCAGACTTCCTGCTACTTCGGACTTCCCATACTTCTCCAAACTTCCCGGACTTCCTCGGACTTCCCCGGACTTCCTCAGATTTCCCAGGACGTCCCCAGACTTCTGAATTTACTGATGCGACTATTGTTCTAGTGGACACACGTGAAAACCTAAAAAAAAAGGTGCCGCGTCTTTTTCCGTGTGCTGGTTTTAGTTCCTGACACTTCCCGGACTTCTAATATTACTGCTGTGACTATATTGATTTATCTGTAAAGACAGTTGAAAACCTAAAAAAAAAAGGTCCCTCGTTTTCCCGTGCACTGGTTTTACTTCCTCATATTTCCTTAGACTACCCCAGATTTCCTCGGACTTCCCCGGACTTCCTAGACTTCCCCGGACTTCCTCAAACTTCCCGGGACATCCTACAAGCTGTACACCAGACTTCTCGGGGGATTTACCCCTCGTACAAAACTGTAGTTCATTGAAGAAGTTCTCTCTATTTCTATTATCTTATTTAATTTCTTTGTTTTGTTCTTTTTTCTTTTTCCAATTCTTTTATCGTTATTATTCTCATTAATCATGTCTTCATCTTATACCTTTGATTGGCGGTGCTTCTTCACTAATTGCCGTTTTTCTTCTTTTTTTTACATTTCTTTCGTCGTTTCTCTTCTCATCAATTCAGTGTTCATCTTATATCTTTGACTGGAGATGTATCGTCACTAATTGCTGTTACTTCGTCTTTCTTTTTGTTTTTTCATTTCTTCTCTTTGTTTTTCTTCCCATTAATCATGTTTGCGTCTTCGGGTTTTTCTAACCAAAAATATGACACGCTGTAGCCGCAGCGTTTTGACTTTTTACCCGACTGCCGAAGGATTGTTTTTAGTATAACGTAATTATTCATTATTTTCTTTTTGAAATGTTTTTAGTCATAACTTTAATATAATTTTTGGGTTGTTAAAAAAATTCGACCAATCAAAATGTTTATCTTTTCATCAAAAAATTTCATGCTGGAGCACGAGCAGCAGCGGCGTGCTGCGATTTCATGTATTAGGATTTTCGGTTGGTAAAAAAATCGACCAATCAGAGTGTTTCTTTTTTTACCAAAAAATGACACGCTGGGTCAGGAGCAGCAGCGTGCTGGGATTTTATGTATTAGGATTATATTAGTGTTAAAAATTTTCGATTTACTCATATCAATAAGTTACCAAATTTCACTTACCAAATGGGCGGCACTCCACATAAGCGCTACCGTGTATAAAATTCTATGAAAAAAACTTCCAAAGTAAAGCACAGAATCCGTTTTTGACATCAAATGCTTGATAAAAAAATCCAACATATATAGAAAGTTTAGCAATAATTGCAAAAAGAAAAATAGTAATTGCCATCCAAACAGTATGTTAAACTTTTCGACAGTTTTGTACATGACGCTGACAAGTTTTCGAAATTTATCAACAGCCTGAGTTTTTGAGGCTTTTTGATTTTCTTCTATACTTTCTTTCAGTTTTTTATTAAAATTATAGAAGAGAGATTCCAATCCATGTATGAAATAATAAACTAATAAAAACATAATTATGTTTAGGTAACGAATGAATTCAAAATAAATCATCGTTATAAAGGAAAATATTTCAACAGATTCGGTTTGTAGTGTGATAATAGCACTACTAACCAAAAGAATGGTTATACTTAAACTGAATGACATCCATTTTTTGTTTATATCCCAAAACCTAATTTTTTTTTCTGGAATCCAATGTTCTTCAAGTTTTGAAAACTCTTCAAAAAATGTTTGATATAAGTCAATATTCCATAACGATATTTTGAATATCGAATTAAAATAATACAATTGCAAGACGAAAAGATAAAGCATGTCGATGATAGTTGATGTTTGATCAACAATTGGTTTAGAAATGTCTATATTAAGACTATACACTGAATGCGATAACAACGTAATATGAAGAACAAAAACGTAAAGTGTATGCAAAAAACGCAAAATAGAATATTTACAATAAATTGGTGGTACAATAGCCATACAAATTGCTAACTTTTGTAAAAAACTATTTTGATTCATTGCGGATCTTTTGATTTTCCGAATTACTGAACTAAAATTATCACAAATAATATAAATCTATATAACACAGAACTAATGAGAAATCGATTTTGTTAGGTATGAGTGTTTTTATTCTGCTTGTCAAATAATACTAATAACAGTGGTATTCCGTGAATTATATGTAATTTTCTATTAATCAAATAATTTTGTTAAAGGTAAATAGAATGATGTTTTCTTATGAAGAAAGTGTCCTTTATATTTTATTTTTATAAATAACCTCAATAACTCAATATCAAAATAAACTAAATTAATAATTTAAGCTTAATTTACAGAAATGGGAACATTCACCGAATTACGCATCATCAAAATCAATCGATATTATATGCTTTAAAATTAAATTTAAAATTAAATTCAATATGCGGATATCGACCCCAAAAACAAAATCTATGGTAATCACAAAATCTACCATTCTTCAGTTGCACAACTGAAGAATGGCAATAACCATGAAATAACGTTATATTGTACTATCGTATTACGAATTTTTCATTTTTTCAAATTTTCTTAATTCGGACCTGTTATATGTTAATTGTCTCTTTTTTAAATTTTTTGAATTTTGATTTTCTACGTATTGTATTATTCTTATATTTGAATTTTCCATGTTAGTTCTATTACTTTTGATAATACTTCGTCTCTTTTGGTTGCTGCTGCTACATCTAAATGGCTGAGTGGTGCGCTTTCGCTTACGCTGAACGAATATAATGTTTCCGGAATATTGGTGGTTTCTTGTGTTGGTAACCATGACAACGCATCAGCATTGCCAATACTTTTTCCTTTTCTGTATTCTATCGTATACATGTACCCTGATAAGATAATTGCCCATCCCTGGAGACGATTTGCTGATGTTATTGGTATTCTTGACTTGCTACCAAATATATATTGTAATGACTGATGATCGGTTATTAAAGTAAATTGTCGACCAAACACGAACTTATGGAACTTCTTTACCGCGAACATTATCGCCAATGCTGCTCTTTCGATTTGTGCGTATCCTTGTTCTGCATTTAACAGTGTTAATGAAGCAAACATTATCGGTTTGTCTTGGCCATCAATTCGGTGCCTTAAAACTGCTCTTACACCATACGAGCTGGCATCACATGTTACAAACAATGGTAAGTTGGGATCATAGTGTACTAGTACTTTTTCAGACATTAACATTTCTTGACTATTCTTAAAACTTTTTTCACATTCAAGTGACCATACAAACGGTATTTCCTTTTTGCATAGGTCGTATAATAGTTTCAACTTAGATGATAACATTGGTATAAACGATCCGCAATAATTCAGAAGACCTAAACAGGACTTCACTTCTGATACATTTTTTGTTTGGGTGTGTTCTTAATTGTCTCCAACTTGTCCTCACATGGGCTTATTCCTGACTCATGTATCATATGTCCTAGAAACTGTATCCTTGTTTTGAAAAATTCGCACTTTTTCCTATTTACTTAATATTGTATTTTTCTAGTCGCTGTAATACCTTGATGACGTTCCCATAACAATCTTGTAATGATTTTCCTGAAATAAATATATCATCTAAATAACATTTAGTACTTAACCCTGCCAATACTGACTCTATGAATGTTTGAAACATGCCTGGTGCCGATTTGACCCCATATCTTAGGAAACGGAATAACCCTAAATGAGTATTTATCGTAAGTAATTCTTTCGATGCGTCATCGACTTCTAATTGTTGATATGCCCCTTTTAGATCTAATACTGTAAAAAACTTACTTCCACTTAGTGATGCGTATATATCTGCTGGTATTGGTAACGAACAACAGCTTGTTTCTAAGTTTGGATTTAATGTCCGTTTGAAATCGACACATATACGAACTTCTTTATTGTCTTTCTTCGGGACCACTACTATGGGACTTGCCCAATTACTGTGTTCCACCTTCACTATAATCTTAGATTCAATTAAGCGATTCAGTTCATCTTCAACTTTCGATTTTAATGCGTAAGGCATCTCGTATGCCCTATGAAATATTGGTTTTACATTTTCTTGGAGTCTAATGCTCGCTGTGAACCCCTTGATTGGACATGTCATATCTTCATCAAGCACGCTTGCAAATTTCTTCATTAATTCATTGCTTAATCGCTCGCTATCCATTTCTTCGATTATCTCATTTTTATTGATTTCTTCTGAACCCATAATTTGTTCACCCAATCGCTTCTGCCACCCTGGTTTTATTATTGATAACCAGTTTCTTCGAAATAGTGGCAAGAATTTATTTTTGCAATCTATTAGTACTAACTACTTCTTCATACAATTTATTATTTATGCACACGTTCACTCTGGTTTCTCCAATAATTTTAACCATTTCGCCTGTTACCACTCGGAGTTTAAATTGCACTGGTTTAGTTTCACAAATTTCTTGTAATTGACCAAAATCTTGTATGTGCAGTACCGTTCGGCATGCTCCCGTATCAACTTCAAACTTGTACTCAAAATTTGCTAAGCATACCTTGACCATTACCGAATTCTCGCTACGTACATTTCCCAAATGTTTTAGATATGATAGAAATTCTTCTTGCTGTTCTTCGACATTAGCAACATTTTTTGCATACTTGCATACGTACTTTGTGTGATCTTTTTTCTTACATAGAAAACATTCCCAATTTATGGCCGGACATTTGCTTGGATCGTGTATCCTTCCACAACGAAAACAATTTTTACTTGGTAGCATTTCTTGTTGTCTCACCTTATCTTGACCATTTTTACTTTCCCCATACGTATACGTATGTATAAGGGAAAGTATTGTAATCCACTGAAAAATCAAAAATCAAAATTTTTGCATTAAAATGTTCCTTATCATGTCCTGATATGTTTTTGATGAATTTTAGTTGGATGTTCGTCTGTATGTCTGTATGTCTGTCTGTATGTCTGTATGTCTGTATGTGGTTACGAGATCATGAAATGAAATAGTATCAATTGCACAGGTTAAACCACGCAACCAAATGTCAAAAAATTTGGCATAAATGTACATCATAGTTAAACTTAGAGGCCAGCTGAAAATGGTGAAAATTTGTTGAAAGTTGCGGAAATGATAAAGAAAATAAGAAAAGTTCAAGTGTCAATTACTTTTGGACCACCATTTGTTATATCCAAATTATTGGAAATTAATTCAAGTTTGACGTTTATGAAATTTTGACATGTTTTAGGGTTTTACGCTCCGTGTCCCGCGTAGCGCGATTTTTGAGCCCCGCAGATGCGACCTGTCGCTTCATTGAGGTCTTCCACGTTGAATGGTACATTGCAAGAAGATGGCGAACGAAAATGTACTCTCCAATTATGTGTGCAAAGAAGTAAATCTGCACTTTTAATTTAACAGGTGTTCAAATTTTTCAACTTTATAACATATTATACTATACTAACATATTGATACGCGTTTACAATAACTTTATTAATAACTAACTGGACCTTTTTTGCTGAATCAACAATTACATTTTACTTATATTAAATATAGTATTCTTCCTGAATTGGTACTTTATATATTTGTGGATTAAATGTGTGTTTTCTTCGTCGTGGTTTTGTCAATTAAATTAAATCCGCAGTTGTTTAAATAACATCGTTAATTAATTTATATGCGTGTTTATCGAAAAACAATTTTTTGACAATCTCTTTTTGTTGTTATTTTGTTATAACTTGATTAATATTTTAAATTATTTACAATTGAAACTTAACTTATGTACAAAAATCGAAACAATAAAATGAACTTAAAACTAAAAAGTGAAATTTAGTGATGTGGTATCTACCGCCACATATTTAATCCTTTAATCCATGATATATTACAGGAGGCTATTTTGAAAATTCACAAAAATAAATTTTGTAAATTTTTTTTTCAGAATTTCAGTGAAAACGGTTGGTTTTCCAAAAAAATATATTTCACCAAAGTTGTATCCCATTAAATTCCCTATCCGGTTTAGACCATCAGTTTTTTTCTAAAACGTTTTGTTTAATAGACACGGGATTCGAAAGAAAAGTAAAAAAAAAATATGAAACCTGAATTTTGTTTAAATTTCTTTCCTTAATTTAATTTATAACTCGAAATCCGTTGATTCTAGACGATAAGAAGTTATAACCTAATTTGTAGATAAGCGAAGGATCCTTAAAAAAGTTCTAATTTATCAAGCTTAAAAAATCAATAATATCGGAGCTATGGCCGTTTGAAATCAGAAATTCCAAAAATTTGAAAAAAATTTCAGGTCAAAAATGAATTTAAAACTGAATTTAAAAAAAAACAAATAAAAAATTTGTTCAGCTTTTCATTCACGGTACCTGTAAATAATACAAATGATTTTTAAAAGCTCCATCAGCACTCAAAATTGTATCTAAATCGGCTAAACAACATACCATACCAAATTTTTGATTGGAGGTAAAAATTAATAAAAAGCAAAGTATCTCCCGATCGATATTACTAACACGTTTGCATACGGCATCGATCCTTAATGTGGATAATTTTATTTTATGTTAATGTTAATGCATCTGTTAACGTTAATAAAAAGCAATTTAATTTTAAAGCATATAATATCTATTGATTTTGATGATAGATCCACATGATGCGTAATTCGGCGAATGTTCCCATTTCTGTAAATTAAGCTTAAATTTTTAATTTAGTTTATTTTGATATTGAGTTATTGAGGTTATTTATAAAAATAAAATATAAAGGACACTTTCTTCATAAGAAAACCTCATTCTGTTTACCTTTAACAAAATTATTTGATTAATAGAAAATTACATATAATTCACGGAATACCACTGTTTAGTATTATTTGACAAGCAGAATAAAAACACTCATACCTAACAAAATCGATTTCTCATTAGTTCTATGTTATATAGATTTATATTATTTGTGATAATTTTAGTTCAGTAATTCGGAAAATCAAAAGATCCGCAATGAATCAAAATAGTTTTTTACAAAAGTTAGCAATTTGTATGGCTATTGTACCACCAATTTATTGTAAATATTCTATTTTGCGTTTTTTGCATAAACTTTACGTTTTTGTTCTTAATATTACGTTGTTATCGCATTCAGTGTATAGTCTTAATATAGACATTTCTAAACCAATTGTTGATCAAACATCAACTATCATCGATATGCTTTATCTTTTCGTCTTGCAATTGTATTATTTTAATTCGATATTCAAAATATCGTTATGGAATATTGACTTATATCGAACATTTTTTGAAGAGTTTTCAAAACTTGAAGAAGATTGGATTCCAGAAAAAAAAATTAAGTTTTGGGATATAAACAAAAAATGGATGTCATTCAGTTTAAGTATAACCATTCTTTTAGTTAGTAGTGCTATTATTACATTACAAACCGAATCTGTTGAAATATTTTCCTATATGATGATGATTTATTTTGAATTCATTCGTTACCTAAATATAATTATGTTTTTATTAGTTTATTATTTCATACATGGATTGGAATCTCTCTTCTATAATTTTAATAAAAAATTGGAAGAAAGTATAGAAGAAAATCAAAAAGCCTCAAAAACTCAGGCTATTGATAAATTTCGAAAACTTGTCATCGTCATGTACAAAACTGTCGAAAAGTTTAACATACTGTTTGGATGGCAATTACTATTTTTCTTTTTGCAATTATTGCTAAACTTTCTATATATGTTGGATTTTTTTATCAAGCATTTTATGTCAAAAAAGGATGCTGTGCTTTACTTTGGAAGTTTTTTTCATAGAATTTTATACACGGCAGCGCTTATGTGGAGTGTCGCCCATTTGGTAAGTGAAATTTGGTAACTTATTGATATGAGTAAATCGAAAAATTTTAACACTAATATAATCCTAATACATAAAATCCCAGCACGCTGCTGCTCCTGCCCCAGCGTGTCATTTTTTGGTAAAAAAAAACACTCTGATTGGTCGATTTTTTTTACCAACCGAAAATCCTAATACATGAAATCGTGCTCGTGCTCCAGCATGTAATTTTTTGATGAAAAGATAAACATTTTGATTGGTCGAATTTTTTTAACAACCCAAAAATTATATTGAAGTTATGACTAAAAATATTTCAAAAAGAAAATAAAGAATAATTACATTATACTAAAAACAATTAAACCATACCATCCTTCGGCAGTCGGGTAAAAAGTTAAAACGCTGCGGCTACAGCGTGTCATATTTTTGGTTAGAAAAACCCGAAGACGCAAACATGATTAATGAGAAGAAAAACAAAGAGAAGAAATGAAAAAACGAAGAGAAAGAGGAAGTAACAGCAATTAGTGACGATACATCTCCAGTCAAAGATATAAGATGAACACTGAATTGATGAGAAGAGAAACGACGAAAGAAATGTAAAAAAAAGAAGAAAAACGGCAATTAGTGAAGAAGCACCGCCAATCAAAGGTATAAGATGAAGACATGATTAATGAGAATAATAACGATAAAAGAATTGGAAAAAGAAAAAAGAACAAAACAAAGAAATTAAATAAGATAATAGAAATAGGGAGAACTTCTTCAACGAACTACAGTTTTGTACGAGGGGTAAATCCCCCGGGAAGTCTGGTGTACAGCTTGTAGGAAGTCCCGGGAAGTTTGAGGAAGTCCGGGGAAGTCTGGGGAAGTCCGAGGAAATCTGGGGTACTCTAAGGAAATATGAAGAAGTAAAACCAGTGCACGGGAAAACGAGGGACCTTTTTTTTAGGTTTTCAACTGTCTTTTCAGATAAATCAATATAGTCACAGCAGTAATATTAGAAGTCCGGGAGTGTCAGGAACTAAAACCAGCACAAGGAAAAAGACCCGGGACCATTTTTTTTAGGTTTTCACGTGTGTCCAGATAGATCACTAGAACAATAGTCGCATCAGTAAATTCAGAAGTCTGAAGACGTCCGGGGAAATCTGAGGAAGTCCGGGGAAGTCCGAGGAAGTCCGGGGAAGTCCGAGGAAGTCCGGGGAAGTCCGAGGAAGTCCGGGAAGTTTGAAGAAGTCTGGGAAGTCCAGGAAGTAGCAGGAAGTCTGGTGTACACGATTTTTGACCGTGATTTACCCCTCGGTTTTGTACATAAATAAATCCATTAACCATATAAATTCTATAACTACCAGTACCACGTGCTACACATCAATCGAGATCGCAACTAATCAAGTTACACATCAATGGAGTTCCACAGTATTATTTTTTTAAATGAGACCGTTAAAAGAGAGATCTACCGGTCAAGCTATATATAAAAATTTAAAAAATGCCGGGAAGCTGCTTCTCTTACAGCGTGCAATTTTTGTTGTTAAAAAATAGCCGGAAATAGAGAAAATGTATGATACAAAATTGATGATATATCAACATCTTAATGGATAACCGGTTAATCGGATAAGTGTATAAGCGGTTAATCGGATATTTTATGTTGAATCATATTTTCCATTTCTATTTAGCATATTTAGCAATCTATTTAGATTAGATTTAGCCTCAACTAGTACAAACTTGACTTAAGACGGCGACAGTTTCCAATTAAACTTGCCTTTTCTATGACGATCAACAAGTCTCAGGGACAGATGTCAGAAAAAGTAGGAGTATACTGCCTGAACCTGTGTTTAACCACGGTCCACTCTATGTAGCAATGTCAGAGTACGGAGATCTGAAGATAAAAATAGTTGATAGAGAAGAACAACGAAAATTGATTCAAGGTTCACAAGCAGTGCAGACGAAGGAATTTTTTAATTAATACCACTAAAAAGATATTCACCTCCTAGCTGCCCGTCGTTGGACGTGCTTTCCAGCTAATTATTCTATATGATAGTTAAGAGATCCAAATATGTGTAAAAAAATCAAGGCTAATTAAAATGCCTAACTTTAACCCGAGCATTGACGCAAAAAAATGATAACATTTCACACCAAAATTAATAGCAAATGTCTCATGCCAAAACTATCACACCGATTAGAATTGAGATTTGGAATTTCTTTTTGTACCTAATACTTTCGAGTACTAAACTCCAGATTTACAGTAGTTATAGATAATTTCTTAACTCTGAAACGAGCACTTGAAAGTGATCTTGCTTTTTACCTATAGTTTTCCAAGCTACCACTATTTTTCAACAAAATTTTTTTCAAATTTTCTCAGTTAAAACTCAGTGCAGCACGGCACGGTACCTGCGTCAAAACGGTTAAAAGAACACCCATTTAACGGAGTACCTGAGTATCTCAGTACAATCTCACTTAAAATATATAAAAAGAATACATCTAAAATGTAATGAAACTTTTTACCGCACTAGTGCGGTAATAAAGCAGTGGTGCGGTAATTTTGTAAAATATATGAATTTTGTAAAACTATTTCTTGCCAAAAAATTAATTCTTTTCTGAATTTTTTTTAATTTTTCAACATTTTTACCGATTATTCCACTCTTTCAGCCATTTATGCGCGTCATCGATGCCGTTCTCGGGTAGAATCTCGTTAATCCATTCATGCGCAACCAACCGAGTGCAATACTCACTTCAACAGGCTACTGGGTACTCCCTTGTACGTAAGAAAAAAACGATTGTGCTTAGTATTATTCTTCTTTATATTTTCGAAATAAATCCAAACAGCTTATTTCCGGGATATTTCTCCATGTTATGGCAAATTCCCGCATAATTTTAGTTTTTTAAATCTGGTAACGTCTCACCTCATCAAATTTATTGTCTATTTACTTCCCCACTCCTTAGTAAGGAAAGTATTGTTATCTGAAATTGAAAAAATAATTGGCCCGCTATACTTTTAACAAATTTTTATGTTTCGAGGTTCCCTTAATCCATTTCTATTATTTTTGAAAAATATCTATATGAGTGCGTATAGCATCCAAACGAAATCACTCCAAATTTTAAATTTAAGTTTTGATTTGTTGTGGCACGAATCCTATTGAAGATGAATGAAATCCTGTAGGGGGAGCGGGGGGTTTACTTGAAGCGATAAAACCTAATCCATCATAACTTTAAAATGCAATGAAATAGGTAAATGTTTATTATGTCAAAAAATTATTACTATCAAATTACCTACAATTTTCGTTCTACAAAATAAAAAAAAAAAAAATTTTTTCAAAAAAATTCAAATTTTTTTGTACTACATAAAATTTTAGTTATTTGTAATATTTTTTTATTTGCATTTTTGTTTTTACTTATTATTTCGATTTTCTAAATGTTTTTCACGATTACTGATCTTCCCTGATGAGATTTAGTATTTTTAGTATAATAAGAATTTCTAGAAATTGCTATTTCACTAAATATATAAAAATTTTCTATCTCAGTTGAAATTTTCATTTTTTGGACTTACACCGTTTTCGTACTCAGCGATTCACTTAGACACTTAATAAACAATGTAGTCTTAATAAAAAAAATTGTAAACACTTTCTTTTATTGAAATATTAAAAATTTCAATATTACAATAAGTGGGTACCCGGGTGCTAAACAACGTTGATAAAGTTGAGTATTAACATAAGGGATAAATACATTCTTTTATTCCATTTTAAATATTCTAAATTAAGTTCTTTTTAGATAATGGTTATCGTAATTACTGTAGCATGTGAAATGACTACCAAAGAAGCTAAACGTACAGCTACCATATGCTACAATCTCTTACTTAGCATACCAGATACGAACCTGAACGATCATAATCGTGTTTTACGTGAAGAGCTAATACTATTAGCAAACCAAGCAAATAATCAAATTCCACGATTTTCAGCTGCAGGATTCTTTAATATAGATTTTTCTTTATTGTTGGGTTTATTGGGTACACTCACTTCGTATACAATTGTGCTTATGCAAATTCAAAAGTAAATAATAAAAATTATAAATCTAATTTTTTATTTAAATATTATTCATTCATAACACTGTTTAAGTAATTATTGATATATCAAAGACACTGACTTTGGCCATGAAGTAGAGTCTAGCAGAATCCAGATAAATAGAGACTACCTACAGCGATTCTAACTTTGACTCAATAATAAATCAAAAACATTCAATATGCGGATATCGACCCCAAAAACAAAATCTATGGTAATCACAAAATCTACGGTAGGTAATCCCAAAATAGCCCATACGCTGCAAACTTATATTTGACAAAGAACCTATTGAGCAGGTCAGGAAATTCACATACCTTGATGTGGATATAACCAACGACCGTATTACCACCTCGGACAAGCATCCAAATCAGCCATGATCTCGGGTTGTCTACGAAACAACATAAGGCTTACCAACCAAGCAAGACCAATTCTGACTTACGCAGCAGAGACTAGGCCCGCAACATCGAGAACCAGATAGACTATGAGATCCACAGAAATGACAACACTGTGAGCAATATCAGGAGTATTGTTTGCGAACTGAAATTGAATCATCAAATAAATTTAATCTATAGTCTATTTTTTTAAAGAATCAAGTAAGAATTTGTACTAAACCGATGACCACGAAATATTAAAGAGTGAATTTGGTTTGAAATTAGGCGAAATTTAAGTGTTGTTGATAGCTAACATTTAATTTTTCGTATTATTTTAAATAGTTTCTATTTCTTTAATCAGAATCGCATTGAAATTGAAATAAATTTTGAAAATACGTTTTGTGAAATTATGATGTAAACTTATACATTCTAAATTAGGCAACACTCCTAACACATGCGATTTTATTATTTTAATGACATTTCCCTTTGTAAATGTGGTTTTTTCATTCGATCCCCCACCTACATTGTTCGTACGAGTTAATAAGAAGTAAATTGTTATAAAAATCAACATTACCATTTCATAACTATTTGATAAGAAAACATCACACAGCTCATTTATCTTTTACAAAACTAAAATGATTTATAAAACAAGGTGGAACTCGCTTTTGCGACAGTTCTTAGGCTTCTATACATCTACTTTTTTGATAGATTAAATTATTTGGACTTTATTTTATTAGAATTTTTAAGATACCAACGGCAAAATTTTTTTTATATAAGGAAAACGCTAACGAGTTCTGATTTTTTTTTAAATCATGCGGACAGACACGGAGCCAGACCATACGGCTTTTTCCTATACGTTGTATAGAAGCCTAAAAGTTAAGTACAATTGGCAGTATACCTCTAATATTAGTATTATTATATTTGATCAGCTGAACAAAAATAAATCATAAATAACACTTTTTATTACTCCGATATTCCGATAGGCTATACAAAGGCCTAGTAGGTATATAATTATTGAAAAACAACTTCAACAAGTTTTGTGCGTTGGTTATAAATACTAACTTTTAAAATATTTATAAGTAAATAACAGTTAATCAATTTAATTGTTATAATCGATGCTTTAATGTGATATTTATACATTATATTTCAATATTTTACTAAATATTGAATTCTTTTAATAGGATATTTTCCAAATTTTTTATTTTAATTATATTTGGGAAGGCAACGGGAAACCATTCTGGTATATCATTCCCATGAAATCATTATGTCGAGAAACAAAATACAAATTGCCCCTATAGTCCCGGGCAGTTCACCATAAGTCCACAATGTTAGAAGTCTGTTTGCGGTTGGGAAGCTAGACAATCCACACAAAGAAATGCAAAGAATGCGAATCAACGACATTGGCATCAGCAAACTCAGATGGCCAGACGTGAGAACATGCCCACAAGAAGATGCAACACTATACTGCTCTGGAAGTTATGAAAAGGACAGATACCATCGAAATGACGTGGGCATCTTGATCGATCTTCTTGTAGTAAAATTAACGACAAAATTCGTTAAATACATACCTCTTTTTTTTCAATGCAAGTAGTATGTGAAAAACTTCGTGCCCATCTCTGACAGAATTATGTTGTTGTAGTTACAGGGGTCAACCACTCAATGTCAACATCCTACAGGTGTACGCACCCACCTCGGAAAGAAAGCACGATGACGAAGTGGAAAGGTTCTATAGTATGATTAGAAAGTCCTCAGAAGCCTAAAGAAAAATAAAATAAACCTTGTTTTTTGAGACTTTTATGGGCGAAGAGAAGACATAGTAGGGGATTATAGCTTGAGAGAAAGCAACGAAAGAGGAGACAGACTATATTATTTCTAACAGTGGTAACTAATAATTACATGGTTCAAATTGCCTAAGCGTCGAATTTGCACGTGGAAGTCGCCGTCTGGCAATCAAATTAGCCCAGAATCTACTAGGAACCAAATTGACTATGTACTACTAATAACCAAAAGATTCAGAAACTCGGTTAAAAAAAAAATCACAACATATCCTGGGACAGATATAGGTTCAGACCATAATCCTCTTGTAGCCGACATGGAACTGAGGCTGAAGGCTACTAAGAAAAGAGCATTCTCAAGGAACATTGAACCCTTGAGACTATAAGATGGTAAAGTAAGGGAAGTCGTAGCATTGGACCTCAATGACCAATTAAACCAAATACCTAGAACTGATACTGCTAATACAAATGAACAGTGGAACCAAATAAAACAAACATTACTGAGAACAGGCACACATCATCTGAAAATTTCTAATCGTATCAGAAAGAGAGATAACCAAGTATAAACAACTCCAAAATACAATAAGGAGCGCAATGAATGGCAGAAAAATGCAAAGAAGGAAGAATTCGGTTCACATAGAATAGTGAAGATAGCCGGACTCTACAAAAAACTTCAAGAAGAAAAAAAAATAAGAGAGTGGGAATCATATGGCCACACTGTTCAAAAACAACAGACCGAATTTAGAGACGGACGATAATAACAGGACTGAGGGGCCCCACATTTTGAACTCGGAAGTACAACATGCCATAGAAATAGCAAAGAACAGCTAATCACCTGAAACAAACGTGTTTGCATGCTTCATAAACTATGAGAAAGCATTTGACAGAGTGAAACACGACAAAATGGTTGAAATGCTTCGAGGGGTCGGCGTAGACGAAAGGATGTCACAATAATAGAAAACCTATACTGTTACCAGCTTGGAGAGGTCAGAATTGAACACCACAAGAAGCCAGAACTGAAAATCCAAAGAAAAGTGAGGCAGGGATATGTCCTCTCTCCCTGTGTTTAATTTGTATTTGGATAATATATTTAAGAAGGCCCTGAATGAACTCAGTCTGGGGATCTAAATTAGGGGCGTCCGTATTAGCACAATTATATACGTGGACGATACTATGGTCCTGGCAGAATCTGTCGAAGATTTTTAACTACTGCTATGCCGAATAAAGCAGGAAGGAAACCAACTAGGACTAAACATCAATATCTCCAAGACCAAATTCATGGAGATTGCGACGATCTGGCTCGAGGGTGAACAAATGGAACGGATGAAAATATTTAAATATTTAGGTAGCCTGATCACAGAGGATTTGGCCCCAGATAGAGAAGTCAGGTGCCGAATTGAAACCGCCTGTGCAATATTTAATAAAATCTTAGAATAAGACAAAGACTCTCAAAATAACACAATGAACCGTCTGGAGGCCTTTGAGATGTGGTTAGTAAGAAGAATGCTCATAGTTCTGGGTAGAGAGAATCACAAATGAACGCGTCTTGGGGAGAAAGAACTGATCGTGTGTTGCTGAATGGGGTAAACTGTAAGAAAGTCGAGAAAAGTACCAGTTGCTCCAACTGATAATGAAGGGAAAAATAGAAGGTCGCCGTGGAGTAGGAAGAAAGCAAATGTCCTAGCTGAGGAACATTCGCGAATGGACTGGCATTCGGGGTCGAGAAGAGTTATTTAGAATGGCGGAGAACAGAACTGCCTACGCCGAAGTGATCGTCGACGTCGGGAGAACCTGATACGGCACATGAAAGAAGATTTTCACTAAAACGCACTTCTTCATGGCTATATCGAGGGCTGTATCTCAAAAACCGCAATCAAACCGAATTTGAATAAAAATTATGAAATAAATAATTTTCTATTTTTGTCTAACAGCAATAAAATATTTAAAACAATTTTTTAAACAAATTTTCCATAGTGTAATTTTGCCACGAAAACTTGAGAAACTTTTTGGTTTAGAGTTAATGTTTAGGATCTTTTATAAAAAAGAACTAATATTTACGCAGCAAATATATTGTAAATAATAAACCTAGTTTAGATTTTTTTGCCTCATATTTAGCTTTTAACATATATTTTCCATTTCCAAAAATTCGTGATAGTGAAAGGGGTAAATCACGAAGTAAAAATTTGTACATACAATTCAGATGTATCATGCATGTATCATCGTTTCAAAAAATTTTCTTACATCTCAACACTAAATCTCTCCTGTAATTTACCTCTCATGCTAGTGGTACAGTCTAAAACTACCTTGTCAGTAGCGGTTCATTCACCATCCGTCAATCATGATCGTTAAACAAATCTTGGTATGCTTCACTTTGAATTTAAATTATTCTTTTCTTTGTGTTTGCGCAAATGTCGACTCAAGGTGAATTTTCGTGTAAATTTTAAATTACAAATTACACAGGTAAATGGTTTCTCTCCAGTCTTATTTATAAAGTGGATCTTTGCATGATTTGACAAGGTACTTTGATGTGAAAATTTGTTTCCGCAGGTGGCACATGTGTATGGTTTCTCGCCGGAATGAGTTCTCATGTGAATACTTAAGTAACGTCTCTGTGCAAATGTCAAACGACATATGTCGCAAAAGAACGGCTTTTCCCCTTTGTGATTTTTAACATGCGATTTTAAAACGTCTCTACGTTTACATTTAAAATCACACATATCGCATGCAAAAGGCTTCTCGTTTGAGTGAGTTTTGACATGGCGCTTTAAAGTATCCTTCCGGGCACACTTGAAATTACAAATTTTACAAACATAAGATTTATCGCTGGGATTTTCATTAAGTTTGTTTAAAGTTGTTACCCCTAGGTCATCCCGATCTTCCAGGTGGTCTTCTTTGATATGAACAGCATAAAAGGAAATGTTATCCGGTTCGTTTAATGTACCACTCCAACCCCGATGTTGAAAAAATGGAACCTCTTCTTTAATTTGAACCACGGCAGTTGCAACTTCATCACCGTTGTGATTGTGAACTTCGTGTTTAATATAAACTGAATGAAAACTTGCATCTTCAAAATTGGATGTGGTATTTTCTGAAAAAGGCACATTTGCACTTCTAACGAAAGGTCTTTTAGGCTTTTAAACTGACCTGTTGATTTGGTAGCATTTAAAAATTGTTCATCTTTGTAGTTTAGAAAAGGTGCCACTTTCACTAACTTATTGCTATTATTTTCTACTTGAATAGTCAATAAATTATCAGCACAGGACATTGTTATAATTAAGTAATTAAAACAAGCTAATTTTAAGGTTATAAGTTATGATGAATGTCAAAAGCCATTGGCGTACCTAGTTGATGGATAAAAGGTTACATACCCCTACCCTTAGATTACCCCATTTTCAGTATTGCCAATGTGTGAGTAATTCTTCAAAATGTGAGGACCTTTTGAGTAATTCAAAATGAAGAATTTTTAAAAAAAGCAGAATAATTTGAATTTTAAAATTAATTTTAATGACAAATGACAGTGCTGAGAATAAAATCATGTTAAAATCTTTACCATCTTAGTATCTGGCCTTTCTGCTCTTAAGGAAGAAAATGTGGTTCATTATTCCCCAAAATCAGGAGTAGTCACTTTATTTCGAAAAAAGCAAAAAAATAATAAAATTAGTTTATTTATTTGCTTCAAATTACACAAAATTTAATCCAAAGAAAAATGTAATAAATTGAAATCTTTTATAGTCCACGTTTGAAACGCCCGCTTTAGAATTTCCCATGCTTCTCGATAATCTTCAGCTTTTTGCTTAAGCTGTGCATAAACAATTTTCTCATTGCTAAATCCATCTTGGAACCATTTTGGTTTAACTAATTGAAGTACTTCCAAAACTGACCTAAATAGTTCAATTTTTGAAATTTGCAGTCGTCCTGCTTTTGAATTCAAATTCCTTTTAGTGACACCTTGTTTCTTGCCTTCTACTGCAACTTCCAGTGGTCTAAAAATTCATTTTATTCATAGAAACCATAACAAGTAAATAATTTACCGTAAGCTGATTTTACTCCAAGAAATACTACAAGGCGAAGCTTGTTTGGAGCTCTGTTTAGAAAACTGAAAAGGAACGGAAGCTTGCTGAAAAACGATGTCGCTTTGTTTATAAGGTAGTTTTAAATTTATCACTCCCAATCTTCCAAATAAACTGCGACGTAAAGCTTCTTCAGAATACGGTGTGTTTTTGGCAACAGTAAAAGTTTTCATATAAATTGGTTCTTTTAAGAGCAAACTTAAAATTGCACCTTGCAAACCTAAGTGACACCATTTTGCCATTTTATCGCTGCAAGAAACAGATAAGGTTGGATCTCCACGACCCGGTTTGGTGCGGACGGCTTCCAAACTGTGATAGTCCGAACCGCTTAGGCGTAAATCTTGCCGTCTTTCTTGGGACAAACATTTCGCTCCAGTCCGGAAAATGTCTAAATCCTGTTCAACCTTCATTTTTTTACATATTTGACCATCACAATGTTCAGTGCACGAACGTTTAGACGTTCTTAATACTGTTTGTTGTACCACGATACCTTGATCTTCTATGTCTTGTTTCGAAAATATTGATGCATCACCACAAGGCACTTGAGAAGTAAAGAAATGAAATTTGTAACAATTTTTAAGTTCAAATTTACAAATTTCGGTATCTAAAGTGAAAATTTCGTCACTTGGCGACTGCATTTCTTGAATAAGATATCGCAGAAACGATCTGCGGCAAATAACTTCGGCATGAGAATCGTTCAAAATATCCCCATTGGATGACATTTTCGATTCACCTATACACTTTGAACCAGTTCCAAGAGCAACCACTTCTAAGCTATCGTTGAAAGAGTTTTCTTTAACAATGCAAGAAAGAACCGTCCATTCATTTTGCAGTGGTTTGCCTTTTTTGGACAAACTGTTAAAATGATCGATGCATATTTTTGCTATTTTATTGTGAAAATTTGAAGCCATTTTGTTTTTAAACTGTACAATAAAATTTATATAAGTAATAAAATTGTCCCACAACCATTAGCAAACAAACTTGGATGAAGGCTAAAAATTATTGGATTCTGGTTGGATCCCACGCATACCTTTGGGATTCTTGGCTGCTCAATGTATTCATGTCTTCGTCTGAAATCACAAAATTTAGATCAATATTCTCTTCAATTCTTGCTTTGCTTTGCGCTTTTGGAATAATGGCAATGTTTTGTTGTAGAGCCCAACGCAACAGAATCTAAAAAAAAGAAAATTCAATTAAATTTAATTCCATCTCCATTTTGTACAAGGTGGCCATACATGGCTATAGACTATAGAGAATGGCACCATTCGGCGCCGTTTCAACACCAGCCCGGTTTGGCGCAGGCCCGATTTGGTGCAGACCCAATTCGGCGTACATTCAATTCGGAGCCTCATTTTATATTTATATTTATTATGCGATGGCCACATCAGATTTTTAATTTTATTAAAACAATAATTATTCAAAGAATAAATTTTGCATGGCTATTAGTTCGGTTTTAAAAATTAACATTAAAAATTACTTATAAAAGTAAAATAAAAAAGGTTTACAAACTCAGATAGTTACGAACTGGGTTTGAGCCAAACCGGGTTTGCGTCAAAACGGCGGCGCCAGAAGGGTTGCGCAGAATAGTACCCGACCTATGGCCATACCATAGGAACGGTCAGACAGATTGATTAATATTATTGAACTTAAAATTAGAAAAAAAAAATTTTTCTAACTGGGTAGGATTGCAGTAACTTTATAGACCGCAGTTTTACCATAAAATAACTCAGAATAAAATTCAAAACAACATCAAGTCTAAGTGATACTGCCGTGCTAAAATCAAAGGCGGTATCTACAAAAAATCAGGTTTTTGTATTTTTATGTGGTTTTAGTATCCTGACATAGTATTTTATTTATTTTTTTAAAGGAAAAGGCTGTATCGACATTGTATTTATTAAAAAATACCATAATTAAAATTCTAGCATTCTACCAAGGAATAATAAAACTTTGATCGTAAGTTTTGCGATATTTAGCTACTGTAGATACCGCTTTTGATTTTAGCAAGGCAGAATACTGCCATCATATTGTTGACATTCACCAAATTTTCTTTGCTTAAGCCAAGCCCTTTAATTTAGTATCAGAAAAAATCTTTAAGTTTTCTACAACAGAGACAGGGTTGTATTATACCGGGTGCAGAATGAGTTAGCCGAATTCCTGCTTCCTTAATTGAATCAGTGAGATTAAGAACAGTACAAGTCCAAACGTCACTGGATTATTTAAATAATAAGAACAGTACAAATCTTGGACTTGTACTGGTGTTACTCTCGCAATAATGTACTATACACTCTGGCAAGTGCTTTAAGACGATGATTTTAATGTTTTTTTTTAATCATTTGATGCAGTATTTAAAACAAAACTGCAATGACAGATGCAAATTTCATATTTTGGACTTGTACTGTTCTTATTCTCACCGATTCAATTATTTTAGAGACAAAATTAAAAACACAAAATTAATGCAGAAATATAAACTACGAATGATAAGAGCATTAGGTTTCATCTAGCTTATGCTTAAAGTCAAAAAATGCTTTTGAAATTGTTTAAAATTTCATTTATCAAACTGGCCAAGTAAGTTTCCAAGGTTTTTTTTTGAATTTTTGAAAATAGAAATTAAATTCAATTTATTGCATGGTCAGTCCAATAAATGAAAAATTTAACAATTTCAAAACCATTTTTTGACTTTTTAAGTAAAAGCTAGACAAAATATAATGCTCTTATCATTCGCAGTTTATATTTCTGCATTATTTTTGTCTTTCATTTTTTTTCTAAAATAATTACGGAAGCAGGAATTTGCATAAATAAGTTTTAACATGTTAATTTCCTATGTTCGGCTAACTCATTCAGCACCCTTTATAATTTTCTACCTATGTATTTCTGACTTTATGGTTAACATTTTAACGTTTTGTTATACTCGTTCATTAAAGGCTAGTTGTATAAAGCTTAGGTAAGAGTAAAACCTGGTTTAACTCTGATCCGAGGTGATCTTCTGTTATAGAACTAACCCTCAAGGTTCCAAAAGTCACAATATCTTATATTGGCCATTTCCGGTACATCCTCTACCCACACTGGATCATTTCAAAATTAAAGTAGCTAAAATTCTGGATAAAACTATAAAAATATTTTTGTTCTAGTGATAAACTAGACTAGTATATCTATAGTAGAAATATAGAAAGTACACTGAAAAAAATGATTCATCATATGAAAAGTTCATCATTTTTCAGCCGATGAACAGAATTCATCATATTGATGAACAAATTTCATCAATATAATGAATTTTTCATCAATACTATGAATATTTCATCAATATGATGAATTTTGTTCATCGGCTGAAAAATGATGAATTTTTGATGTACCTTTTTTTTCAGTGTAGTTTCAAAAATATTAACAAATAGGTGCATTCCACCCCCCACCCAATTAAATCGTTTGTACCTTCTTTATTTTCGTTTGTACCCATTTTGTTTTTGAGATATTTTAAAATATCTAAAATGGGCATTTCGCCAGCCCCCCATTTCGAATTTTAGATCTAAAATGGTTTAAATCGTTTGAACCTGGTTTATACCAGTTTGTACCTTCGTTATTTTCGTTTGTACCAATTTTCTTTTCAAGATATTTCAAAATTTTTAATAATGACATTTCTCTAGCACCCCTCCCCCGCATTTTAAATTTTGGTTTTAAAATAATCTAAATTGTTTATACTTTGTACTTGTTTGTATTTTTATTATTTTTGTTTATACCTATTTCTAATAATCGCATTTAAAATTTTTCAAGTTTATAGTTTTGCTCAAGAGGAGACCAAATCACATATTTTCCTGCTATGTTCTGCATTATTTTTGTACTCATTTTGTTTTTGAAATTTTACAAAATATTAAAATTTTTTATAAATGAATAGTATACAAAAGAATACAAATATTTTCGGGGTTATCGTTTAATCACCTGAGGTTCTAACAGGGGCGGAGGGGGTTATAATAACATCACGATTGATCACGATAGGGGAAGGGAGACCACATGAATCTGCTTCTCTGTCCCTGCTTAAATATATTTAAAAAAAATGCAGGTGGTGTTGGGAAGAGAGGGGTGGAATAGCTTAAAACCTCATGACATATCACCAAAAGCGAGGGAGGTAAAAAGGTGGCCTAAAAACCATCATGTGATTAAAGGACTGGAAAACAAAATATAGAAAATTCAAACTTTTAAGGGGGGGGGGTTAACTTTTCTTCCAGTTCCACCTTGTTTAAGTATAGATCAAAAATAGTCTAAATCTTGACTGCTTGAAAACCTCGTAACTTAATTTTTGGCAAAATTGAGATTTATTGCGCATTGCAATAAGGGTCATGTACTGCATGATCTGTCAAAATTTCGTGAATTATTTTTCACAATTGTACGATCTGTAAGCAAATTTGAAAACCTACTAATTAGAAAAACTCGTAATTTTTTGAAAAATCCAAATGGATTATTGTTTATTACAATTTACCATAAAAGAAAATATATTAGAATATTCATATTGCATTAGAACCTAATTGAATCGAGAAATATTACTCGTAGTAGAAAAAAGCAGATTTTTGTAGTTCTTGTAAAACCAGCTTTTGTAGGTACTTACAAGGTTTTCAAAGTAAGGTATCGTTATACATTATAAAAACCATAATTTAAACTTCTAACTTGGTACATATATATGTATGTATAATAATACTATTGAATACTTTTGTAATAAATATTATTTTATTAAAATCTCGTTAATCCATTCTGCGCGTCAGTATGCTTTTCCTGTATATGAAAAGAAAATGTAGTACAAACGAAAATAAAGAAGATACAAACGATTTCAACTATTTTGGATCCAAAATTCGAAATGGGGAGGGGGCTGGCGAAATGCACCTCTAGAAAATATTTCTTTAAAAAAATCTAGAAAATGGTATTTTCAGAGCCACATTGTGCTCCTTCCTTATCTTATTTAAACTAATCTTTACTAAACAAAATAATAAAGAACCGAAGAAAACAATATGTCGACAAAAAGATTAATTACATCAGTAATACTTTTTCATAGAAAAATTTGCAATTTTAATTTATTTTTATAGCACAGTAATTAGTAAACTTCCATTAATTAAACTTTTGCATTTACTTTATAGCATTTAAATGTATATTTTGTAAATTATTTGCAATTAAAATTTTCTTTACGTTAGTTTTCTGTAAAAAATAAATACAGTTCTGTGAAGTTACGTGGACACTTAAGAAATCACATTTAAAAATCTGTCATTTAACTGGTATGAAAACGTTACAAAACTATTGCCGCTATTTTTTCAAACTTTTTAATGGGAACAGAAAACTTTATTTTTATTCAATTTTACCGATAGGGAGGAGATCAAGCTAATCCGTAAAAACTAAATTTGTTCAGCTTGCATTTAGCAGAGAAACTTACCTGAGCAGGACTTTTTCCTAATTTATTTGCAATAGCTAAAACTAGAGGATCCTGAATGAGACTGGGATTGTCAGTGCCACCCAAGGAAGAGTAGGCCTGTAAAAGAATTCCTTCACGTTTGCACAATTCTTTTAAGTCTTTTTGATGACACCTGGGATGCCACTCGACCTAAAAACAAAAATTGTGAAATTCGAAATGTTACGATTGGCTGCAATTACTCACTTGATTAACAGCAGGTTTCACCCCTTTACAATTAGCCAACAATTCATTTAAATGTCGCACAGTGTAATTCGACACACCAATTTCTCTCACAAGGCCCTTTTTTTGAGCTTCTATCAAATAATCCCAACTCGCAGCACGTAACTTTGCATTGTCTGGGTGAGCAGCAAGTTTACCTTGCACACCGGGCCAATGAATCAAGTACAGATCAATGTATCCACATTGAAGATTACTTAAAGATTTGGCAACTGCGTTCTTAGCCTTCGGACCGTGTTCGCTTGGAGCTAAAACAACTTGACTATTATTGAGTATTTTCAAAATAAAACTTTACTCACGTAGTTTCGATGTTATAAAAATATCTTCTCTTCTTAAGTTATATTTTGGCAACAATTTCTTCAAGGCCACACCGATATCCTGTTCATTGCCATATGCAACTGCAGTATCTGTAATTAAAATTTAAACTAAAAGCACAACAAACATAATATTATAATTTTACCTATCAAACGGTAACCAGCACCTAAGGCGTAATCTATAACTTCGTGTATCAGCGCCCTACCTTGTATTTGGTATGTTCCAACTAAAAAGTGAGGTTATTAAAATTTCTAATTAGAATTTTTCAATTATTTTCTTACGTCCAATTAACGGCATGGAATAGCCTTGATGTAATTTAAAATCTTCATTTTTGCAATTCATTTTATTTGTAGGTAGGCTAAAATATTTTCAACATTTGTGCAATCCCTACAACCTTGAAATTTCACTTCCTATACAGGATGATGACAAATTCAGTGGTCACATAAATATGTATGGTTTCTTTATTTTGACTGCTATTTGCAGGAAAACAATGTAAACAATTGTTTTTTTATGTTAAACACTAATTATTTATACATTAATTTTATACAGTGGCTGTAAAAAGTATTTGTTCTCTTCTATGTTACCAATGTAAATTGCACATTTTGAAACCGTTTTTTGACATATAAAAATCGCTTTTATAGCTAAACTATTTAGACATTTATTGTTAACAATTTTATTGTCTTCAATTTTGTTCCTATACATTTTTTTATTTTGTTGCCCAGTTTTTGACCGACAACTATTGGGTTAAAGGTAGCATAGCGAGGATTATTTATAATAAAAAAATACTTTATGTTTGAATACTTTTTAATTAGTAATAATACATCCACACACTTATGTAGTTCAGGACGGTATGTTGCAAAAGATTGTCCCTTCTTGCAGTTTTAAGTTCAAGTTGCAAGTCGGGATGATGTGATTGACACTATAAGAATTTATGATTTCCGTCCCAAACAAGGACCGAGGAGGGTGTGTTTTGTTCTACATTCTCAGCTTTAAGTAGTGACCGATGTCACTTGCTAGATTAATTGTTTTGCATACTTTCCTATATACAAAACTAACAACAACGATTTAAACAAGATTTTGAAATACAGGTGACAACATTTTTTGGTATTTTACAGTCTTGTTTAAGTCGATGTAGTTACAAAATTGAAGACAATAAAATTTTTAACAAAAAATGTTTAGAAAGTTTTGCTGTAAAATCGATTTTTATATGTCAAAAAACGGTTTCAAAATGTGCAATTTACATTGGTAACATAGGAGTGGAAGAATACTTTTTAAAGCCACTGTAGTAATTCGTATTTTATCCAATTTAATGCTAGTTTAACATGTTTGCTCGAGCTGAAAATGTTAATTATCCTGAAGTTTGGTATGGGTGTGAAATATAAAAATTAAATTCATTAATTGTTCCACATCTTTTCCACCAGTAATTCAGAAATCAGTTAGTTAATATTCAGAAATCGTTAATTGTAATTACAGATTTAATCTATGGGGCCAGGGCCGAATTAACCGTAAGGTTGGTTAGGCCTAGGGTCTAGGGCCCGAGTTCGTTGGGGGCCCTTAAATGTGGTCCCAGATTTGTTTTTTAGTATGAAAAAAAATATCAAATGAATAAAAAAAGTTTTTAAAACAAAAAATTTATTGAAGTAAGCTCCCGCCATCTACTCTTTTTTTAACTAAATTTAGACCACCTTACAGAAGGTAGGCTATAAAAATGTCATAACCTAAGGCCCAAGTAAGATCTAATCCGGCCTTGTATGGTGCTCCAGTTACAGAGGATTCTATGGATAATTATCGATATTCATGTTTCACCAAATCTGTGAGCAAAGACGAACCAGTCAAATTAAATTTATTACCGACCATTTTCAGTGTAACTCAACAACATCTTTTCCGTGTCTATTATCAGATACAAAAGTGGTTGGACAATAAATTAAATCCTGCAGATTGGAAATGGGTGTCAAAAGACAAAATTTTTTGCCAAAAAGAACATCTCAACTTCCCGTACCTGATTGTCATTTGAACATGATTTTTTGGAATTGCGCAAAAGGTTGCGGACTAATGTGCACTTGTCAAAGATTGGTCTTCAGATTTCCTAGAACAAACTATTGTGGAAGAAGAAAGGGGCCGTTCATTAATTACGTAAGGGTTTGGGGGGAGGGAGAGAGGTATCGAAAATCTTACGGATCCTTACGTGGGGGAGGGGAGGGTCCTACGTATTCCTTACGTAAGTATCGTAAAATACTTTTTTTAAATTAAATCAGTTTTTTTACCTGGATATTAAGGGATTACCAATTTTTTGTATTAACTTTTTCATGCAATTAAATAATGTTTATTAACTTTTTTTATATAAACATAAAATTTTATTTAAATTTTTGTATTTTTTGAATAATAAAAATATTATTGCTATTCATATTTTTTTAAAATAAGCGGAGAAAAGGGGGGCTCAACATTATTTTTGTTTAATAATCCTTACGTAAGATGTGGTCCGGGGGGGGGGGGAGTGCCAAAATCTTATGTACCCTTATGTGAGGGGGGGGGAGGGGGTCAAAAATTACAAAAATCGTCCTTGCGTAATTAATGGACAGCTCCAAACTGAAAAAGAAAAATATAAAAAATTATTTTTTTCATATAGTATATTTTACGACCACCGTATATTTTACGTTTTAGCCAGAAAATAATTAAAATTTTATACATATTCTTTCAGCAGAGTTTATCATGAAAAGCATTGCTCAGAAAGAAAAAATTTATAGAACCTTATTTGTATTGTAGAGGTATCGTGTTTTTCATTAAATTTTCATTAAAAAGCCTGTATAAGCCTTATCAGCCTGTATAATTTTTTTAACTTTTGGAATTTAATCCAGTCATGTTGAAATGAAATTATTAATGATATATAATATTTCATTAATTTTGTCTCACAAATTTTATATTTTTTTCAGATTGCCACTATAGATGAATTTCTAAATTTTCAAAATCCATTTTGCAATGTCTTCTTCTTTTTCTCAGTATTAGGTACAATTTTTACTTTTAATTTTTAATTTTTATATTAATTTATAGAAGTAGTGTAAAATTTTTCGATTACTAATACCTCTGAGTTAACGCATGCCGTCTTCATTATGTGGTCTGCTTGTATCATTCATCCATGAAACTTACAATCATAATAAATTATACAAAGATATGCATCATTAAAGAAGCAGATTAGGTAAATGCGCATGAAACCAAATAATTGCTACTTTGGAAAATCAACAAAAATTTGATTCGTTTCATACAAAAATGATCTATTTTTTTCTTTTGGTGAAAAATTGGTTAATTTTTTGGTAATTATATCATTTTGTTTATTATTTAACGAAAATTATGTGGGTATTGCCGATTTTGGATACGCCAAGTCGACGTAACATGTTTTTGCAAGCTTAAATGAAGCGGAAAATTACACAACAATAGAAAAAAGAAAATAGCGGGTTATGCCATCTTTAAAACAATAAATTGAAGTAAATTCGAGATTCAGAAGAAAAAATTAATTGGAACACTTATTTTTAAAATGCTTTTTTATTTTTTTTTTATTTAGTCATTGCTTTATTTTTCAAATCTTCATGGGGTTGCTCATTTTTTTAAAAGTTATTTCGTTTTTTTGTAATGTTTGTAAATATTTTTACTTCATCATGCGAAGTATGAAAAACGTATTGTAATCGTGCAGAAAAATAAAATTGAGATTTTGATAAATTTAGACATTTTGAGGTCCCTGAAGCGAAAAATAATTATTTCCAAAAAATGTCTGTACGTGTGTATCTTGTCAAATTTTGAGTGCGCTCTACCTGAAATAGTAGTATTAGGAATTTTTGAACAAAATTTCGATAGATTTAGAGCTGACTAGATTTTAGTTAACATCGGCACACCGAAACAAAAAATTATAATATTTTGTAAATTAAAAAATATTTTTTTTTTCTTATTTTTAAATTTTATTTTTTACTACTTTTAGTTAGTTAGTATAAATAAAAAGAAACAAAAGATTAAATTTGGTAAATCACTTACCCCCTCGCCCCGAGGTTGCTTATTGCAACCTTATAAATCGAACTCAAATATTATTAATGTTTTAAAAGAAGCAAAAATAAGACTTTTTCTGTCGAGTCTGTGGGGTTGACAATTACAGACAGACAGACAGAATAAATATAATTCTATTTTTTCTTTGTTAGAAATAATTATGAACTTTAATTACTATCAATACTAATAAGACTACGACACTACAGTCAAATACTATAGACATATAATACGTACAACTTTGATAGTTTTACATACAATTTGTCGGACATCGTTCATAGCGCCATCTAGCATGATGAAATGTAAAATTAGCGTCAATTAGCTAATGCCAAATACTACTAATGCGCATTTAAACTAAAATATTTAAAAATAGTTTTCAGATAAAAAGATTATTAAAAATGACTTCTTTTCACCTTTTTGCTGCATATTGTTATTACAATCGTATACGGCACAAATTGAACCAACTTTGTTTACCATTTTATATAATAAATAATATAATATTATAATATAATAATATAAAGTTAAAACAAAATGTCAAAATGACACAACACTTCGACTAATGACCGATTTCTTCACCTTGAGATATCTATCGGATAAGATTAACTATATAATAGTATAACTCCGATAGATATCTCAAGGTGAAGAAACCGGGCATAAGGGAATAAACCCCAATAGAAAATGCTAGCCCTCCAGGTCGGGAGTTCTTCGTCGGGCCAGGTCCTCATCGTACATAAAAACAAAAATGCTAAAAAACCCAAACGACAAGTCTCGAACACTGGACGGATTAAATCAAAAACGACTTATGCTAAGAAAATGGACATGGAGAATAGATACGTGGAACGTTTAAGGTATATTAAATAAACATCAAGAAATCTGAAGCCAATTAGACAAACTTAACATGGACATAGTTTGTCTCACAGAAACCAAACGCAAAGGCCATCAATGACGGAAGATAATAATTATGAGATCTATTGGTCAGAGCATGCTTAAAGCAGGAGGAGCAAGTCATTAGGAAGGAACCAGGAGAGAACACTCCAAAAAGATAACAGATTTACTGAAGTAATTTTGTAATTTGAGTTTATAAACAGAAAAATTTTAATTAATGCATAATATTAATTTAAATGTGCAAAATAAACCTTGTGAACAAAATTAACAAAAATTCAAATAAAATTCTAGAATTTTATCTCATTTTTAGTTGGCACACGCCGACCACCACCAGCAACTTGCCTATCTATAACTCTCTCTTATCTATGGATTTAACCTAAAAAACGTATTTGTTGACATTACTCATTTCAACGCAAGCCGCCAGAGTTCGGATTCCTGTTTTTTCACGAAGTTGAATGTATTATAGTCTAGAGTATTTGCTACAGTATACAATTTACACTTTTCTGGTGTTTTTAACGGCCGTATCCCACAATCAAAATTTTCAACAATATTTTGATATAAACCGTTTCGACCACGAGACAGGTCATTTTAAAAATTTAAAAATTTGGCAAAATTTTTTTATGCAATTTCTAACGTCACAACATGTCGATCAAAATTTTAATAAAAGCAATGATGGAAATTTTAACCGTGGAACAAGGGCATAATAGTTTCTGAAACAATTGCTAGTCAAGTAATAAAAATTTCACTATGCGCAGATTTTACTGGCAACCTTAATTTTTTTTTTGCAGCAAACGGTTATTGTTTTAAAACGAAAGGTATCGAGATGAAACTTTTGGAGAATAAAATAATAAAAAAGCATACCAAGATTGAATCTTGTCAGACATATTATGTAGTTTACAAGTTATGTTAAAAATAAAATTAAAAATTTTTTTAGAAAATCCTCATTTTTGAATTAATAAAGTCAAAATAGAATGAAATATTTTACGTCATGAATTTTTTAGCTTTTTAATTTATTTCTTAATTGGTTTTTAAACATAGTTTATACTCATTCTCAATAATAACATCTCTGCAGTTAAGCCAAAAAACCATAGTTTTGTGTGAATGAAGAGTTCTTGGTACCAGCCGAAAAAACATTCAAAGTAGATTATATTTTACTTCATTCAACCTGTGCGATTGCTACTATTTCATTTCACTCCAACCACACACTGACACACTGACATACAAACGAACATGAAATTCATTAAAATCTTATAAGGGTCACCGACGGCGCCAGCATTTTTGAAATGGGTGGGCACAAATTGGGCCCCATATATTTGGGGTGAGCAGGAGCACACAAAATTTATAAATAAACTTTAAAAAATACGTTATTGAAATAGACACCTAAATAATTTGGGTGGGCACTTGGGTGGGAACTCCAATCAACAGGGTAAGCAAGTGCTCTGGCCCACCCCTGGCGCCGTCTCTTCACCTGTGTGCTTTACGCCACACTGCTGCTTAGTTGTATTCCATAATCAAGTTACTCGGTCCACAACATTCGAGTGCACTGGAGGGCATTCCATGCCCCCCAGACCCCCCGGTTTGAAAATCACAGTGTATGTGCGTATAATTTTTGATTAATTTCATTAATCAAGGAACTTTTACTCTTTCCGAATCAATTATATTTCCACCGGAGAATCTGAGGGTTTAATTTCATTGAATAAATATCTAAACATCTTTCACTCTTTCTAAAGGGTGTTTCATGTTCCTTCAACTAAGTATTTGGTTCTAAAAGAGTGAGAGTTCTTAATTTAATCAAATTCATAAAAAAAATATGGCCATAAATTGAATGCCCTCCATGACGTCACTTATTTATTGACTCAATAACTTGATAATGGAATACAATTTAACCCAATTACTGACGTACCCCGAACCCCCAGGTTTCAGAAACGGAAAGTTTGCTCACATATTTTTGGATTAATTTTATAGAAAAAAAACTTTTATTCTTTCAGAGCCAAATACCTTTACATCCGAAAGTCTGTATATACAGTAAATACAACTTAACACAATTAATGATGAACTGGAAGGCATTCCATGCCCCCCAGACCCCCCGATTTGAAAAACACAAAGTTTCTCAATCGCTTCTTACAATTAGTGGGATACTGTACTGACGCGATCTGAAAATGTATTTGATTCTGAAAGAGTGAAAGATCTATATATTTAAAAAGATCTTGCTATTCCAATCGGGGGTTTTGGGGGCCATGGAATGCTCTCAAGTGTACTCGTAATTTGTTGATTCAGTAATTGATTATGGAATATAACCCGAACCCAATTATTTCCATGCTCCCAAGATTCTAAATTACTTCATACAATTACAGGTAGTCATTTTATACAGCACAGGCCCTCCAGTGGGTCCTGACGCGACCTGAAAGTGTATTTTGTTCTTAAACCAAAAATTTAAAGAACGAAAGATCCTTTTTTTATTTTTTATTAAGTTGCATTCTTTAATCAAGTTGCTGTAGGAGCTTATAATGGAGAATGGAGGGTGTTTCATACCCTCATATCCTCCGGTGCAAATGTTCTGGAAGAGTAACAGTTCCTTGTTTAATAAAACTAATCAAAAACTATGCACACAAACTTTTTGTTGTTCAAACCGGGGGGTCTGGGGGGCATGGAATGCCCTCCAGTGCACTTTTAATTTATTGACTTAGTAACTTTATTATGGAATACAACTTAACACAATTACAGATGTACTGGAGGGTATTTCATTCCCATTGTCTTACTGTTTTATGTCTCTCAGACCAGTCTAGAAATGGCAGTGGCAACAGCAGTGAAACGTACACAAAATTTATAAATAAACCCAAAAAATACAATATTGAAATTTGGAATAAGCACCTAAAAATGCAAGTGCCACCCTGGTCCACCCCTCGTGCCGTCACTGATAAGGATATCCGAAATATCTTTACTCCCATAAGCAAAATCTTATTCTTCTTTGCTTTGTATTAAGTAATTTTGCCCCTTTTGAGCTTATGAGTTTTGAATTACTCTTGGATGATGGCCGTATGGATGATTTATTTAAGTTTGTTGAAAAATTTATTTTGAAATTTCGATTAGCGCCGCAAAGCAAAGCAATCCACTCCTGGGAAGTCTTCAGTTTGATGAGCTAGCTGGCAAACTTCAGTGGAAAATGGAAGTTGGGTTTTTAATCCAACATTCCACTACAACTTATTTTGGCACCCACAACGTGGGGCATTTTTGGAATGTTTTGACACCCAATGGGACAACTCTTTTTGTCCGCTCAATGCTGTGGGGCACTTTTGATTTTTGAAAAATTTATTAAAATGGTGGAAAACAAAGAAATTATAGATGCAGGGAGGAAGCAGGAAGGGAAAAGTCTCCCAATTACGCAAGTGCAAGACGGGGGACAGAAGCCTTCAAATCGAGGTAATTTGTAATTATGACACTTACAAAATATTTGGAAGAGCAAAGGATAAAAGACGAAGAACAAAAGAAGATTGAAAAAAAATTGTTAAAAGAAATAAGGGAACTAAATGAGAATATTAAGAGGGAGATGCGGAGCAAAAGTGATAGAATACTTAAAACAGAAAACAATTTTTGAAATGGTGAGCAGGAAGAAAATAAAGAAAATTTGGTAAGGCCAAAAAAATTATAACATTATAATTTTTGATATTAAACCAACTTATTTTTGATATTTAAAAGATTGTCACATCTGTGGTTTGTCTGCAACTTCTCCATTTTTCTGATTTTTGCTGTTTATCTTCCCTCCATCTCATCTAGAAAATCCTTTCATTGCAGCTCCTTAATCTGGATTTGTAGCCATGAAAACCTTTAGATGTACATATTTCTCTTTTTATGGGTTTTAAATCATATTATGACTTGACTTCCATATTTCGTGGGCAGCGGAAAATTTCGAAGAGCTCTGGATCTGAGCTAGCACCTGAATTTGTTCTCCGAAAACAACTTTGATGCATGAGAGTAAAATGGAACTACCATATCAGCTTCCAGTGACAATAAAAGTTTTGAGGCCGTCTAAACATTTTTGATGATTTTGATCATGGCTATCTCCTGATCTTTACCTCTTAGGATAGTTCTTCATTTAGTTTTTATTTTAGTTATACAGTAATTGGTATTGGGTTTGGCGATAATTTTGAATGAGCTGCTGATCCGGAAAATAAAAATAGATAATTGGGACAAACCACCAATTGAAATAGTACATGAAGTACATCTTCCATATCAGGTCACCCATCTAAATACTGGTCACTTGATTTCAATCTATCAAAAGTTATATATCAGATTTTAATATGTAGGATCAAAAATAAACATTTTACAAAATTAATTACATCTAAACAGCTTCCAAACACCAAGAAAACGAAGTTAATGAAGTGAAGCAAAAAAAATTGAGAGCAGCATGACCTAAGCAAAAACTAATAGTGAAAGTTATAAGGAGAAAACAATTTGACATGCTTATTTATTGTTTTTGTTAAATAATTTAATTTTATCAATTTTTTTTTTAACTTTTAGCAGAAGACCCACCGATGATACCTTAATTTGGATATGTAGTTTTAAACTTACCAATTAAGCCTTTGAGAAATGTGTTTTTTTGGTTTTTAAAAATGTGTGACCACAATAAATACATTGTCTCTTCAAACGTGTTCGGTAAATCTCAACGGTTGATTAAGCGTGTTGATTCGCATGATGGATTATTGTTGGTAAGAAATAATGGAATTTAATTCGAGACACCAAACTTTCGTGCCATAAATAAAGTTTTTGTTGTGTGGTGGGATTTATTTATATAAATAGTTTTGAAATTTTATTGCATTAAATTTGCTCTCGTTTTAGTGATATTTGGTTGCAATATGCTTCTGGGAACAAGAAGCATTGTGGTGCAGGTGAGTTTTGATTTTACTGTAACAAATACCTTAATTTGGTGTAGATTTTAATATTAGGGATCACAGCTACAGTAACAAGTCAAAACTACGATCCCGAACTGCATGCCACAAATGAAGAACTCGATGACCATTCGGAATACACCGGAGATGAAAACGCACACGCACATCCAGACTACTCAAAATATTTTGCACTTGACAAATCGAGTACAAACATAGGAGCTTTAGTGCAAGGTGGAAGTGAAAGTGGATTCGTTGCACCTATCGAATTTTCTTCATTTTTCGGAACACCCAATTTTGGTAAGAAGCTTTTAAATATTTTTTCCATTTCAAAATTTTGCTCGTTTCAGCTTTCGATGCTTCAAATAAACAAGAAGTTTTAAAACCGATCGCAGGAGTGGAAGTTAAAAACGATAAAATAATAAATGGTTTCGTAACTCCCCAAGACTTTCGAGGAAGTTTTTCAGAATATGACACCAACGGCTTTGGAGCTCAAGATTATTTTGAGCAAGCTCAAAAGCAACAAAAAGCTGAAAACGCAGAAGAAGAAGATGAATTAACTCCTGGTCCCAGCTATATTTCACATCGAGTTCCTTCCCATTCAAGTAATACGCGTTCCGAGGACGAGAACGATTACGAAATTCCAACTAATTCAAAATCCAAAAATTATGATTCAAAAACTAAAGACGAAGATGAAACCGAAAACGTGGAACAAATTGAAAATTACGAGCCACCTCGATACAGTTCCAATTTTAAACCCTCTCCTGTTGCTAGCACAGCTCCGTTTCAACCATCAAACCCAGGTACTAAAGGTTTGTTGAGCGTTCAAGAACTAAACAGTCTTCCATACGTCTCTCAAGTTTATAATAATTTTGCTCCAAACGAAGCAAAAACGACGCCTTACCAAAAGTACAGTTTCCAACCGGCAGGAAGTAACCTTGCATTGAAACAAGTCATCCCAAAGGAATTCCAAAGCACACCGGCACCTTACAATCCAAGCTATTTGAAGAATAGTCCAAAATATGATTACCAACACCAATCCAGCGAATCCATTCCTCAAAACATAAAACGGGATTGTATCAAAGTCAACAAGCAGGTTTCTAATCGAAACAGCAAACTGGTCAAACAACCCATGCAATGTTTCGTGTGTAAGGATCCAAAATCCGGAGCCAAATACGAAAGATGCTCGTACAGCAACGAACCCACACCTAAATCGTATTACACCAGTACTTCTCACTCGCACGGTAATCCCGAAGGTTACAGAAACAAAAGAGACGAATCCGAATCATACGTTAATCCATACGACGAAGTAAAAGCTAAATCACATGAATATTACTCGCAACCCGATGAGTTCGAAAAGAATTTCTACAAAGCACCAAATTTTGATGACTTCAGCAACGAAGGCTACAGTTTTTCACCAGAAAGCCAAAAAGAAAATGAAAAGGAAGCGGAAGAAAAAAGTTCTTCGGAAATTCAATCTCAAGAACTATTGAAACAGAAAGACAATTGTAAGAAGTCACACAAAAATGGAGTCACTTGTACTGTATGCACGAATGCCAAAACGGGCGCAAATTATGAGCAATGCTCGTATGAGTCAGAACCAAACGAAAAAAAGTATGCGTATGTAAGCGAGAAAAAGTTTGATGGTGATGGTAATCCTGTGGAAGAAAAAGAGGAAGATGGAGATGAGTCCAAATCGGTGGAAGCGAAACAAGAACCATCGTCACAAGAAGATGAGGTTGAGAACTATGAGGAAAATGAAGATGAAACGAAGGAAAACACAGAAGAAGAAGAAGATGGGGCAAAAAATTCTAAATTGAGCGATAAGGAGTACGAAATTCCATCACATTTCGAAGAAGATACTTTTGAAAGGCAAAAATATGGAGTTAGAGGGTTAGATCCGAAATTGTATGGAAGTTTAAACGATTCGCCAAAAAATGAGAAAGAAGAACGAGGACCACAAAAGTTTGAACACATCGACGACTACCATCTTAAATTGTTTCCACAATTGAATAATCAAGAAAGCAGAACGAAGGAGTCGCGTGCCAAACCAGATAACCAATATTTTGAAGATTTGACCGCCAAAAAGGATGTCGAAAAGGTGTTGGAAGAATTTAGCAAGAAGGATAGGTCAAATTGCAAGCAGGTCTCAAAAAAAGGGATGACGTGTTACTTGTGTGTCGATAAACATGGAATTCAACAAGAAGAGTGCATGTACGTATCCGAATCGAAACCTCAGAGTTCCCACGTTGCCTATCACGAAGTTCAACATTTGAAAGCGCCAGAAAAAAAAAATGTAAGTGAAGCGGAGAGTCAAGTGAAACCAGTTCTGGTGAAAGAGAATGGCAAGAGAAAGACTTTTTTCAAGAAAGCCACAACTGCCGAACCGATCGATTCGGAAGAAAATCCTTCCAATTATGAAATTAAAAAAATCGCGACTGAAAAAACAAACGAGAACAAATCACGGATAAAGCGAAGTACCAATTCCAAAGCTGCACCAAAGAAATCAAGCAAGAATGAAGATCCAGAACCACAGTTTGACGTTAACGACGAAGGTGGTTTGTATTCGGCCGAAACGGCTCCTGTTTACAGCAAAGAATTGGGATTAACTTTATCTAAATATATAGTAGAAAAATCGCCAATCGAGATTGAGTATGATAGGTCAGTTAAAAATTAATAAAATTTAAGTAAATTATTGTTAAATTTTTTGTTTTTTAGATGATAGGGAAAAAATTAAATTATGTGTAGAAATGTATTGTTAATTGTTGATTTGAATAAAATAATACAAAAAATAATTTGATCTATTTGTACTAAGTCTGAAAGTCAAAATTGATTTTAATTTTATTAGCCTAAATGCTGATACAATCAACACTTTCGGGTACAAGAAAGAGTCTTTCCGTCTCATTAATTAATCCCTAGCAAGTCGTCTTGGCCTTAATCAAGTTAATCGTATACGCCTACTATTGGTATTAAAAGTGCAAAACTTCACCGAAACAACATTTGGTTTCAAAATTAATGTATTTTATAATAAAAAAAAGTTTGTTCAATAATTTTTTAATATTTTTATTATAAAATTAATTTTATTATTTATTTTATAAAATAGATAAAATGCAATAATTAAAAAAATTACAAATTCGACAACAATAAATTATGGTTTTAAAACCGATTCTAAATAGTCTAAACTGCAATCAATCAATTGTTTAGCACCTTTGCAAAGATCGACTCGATCATAATTGGGACATTCTTCTATTAATTTATAGGCTAAGCTTACATCCGTAAATTGCATATTTCTAGCTATATTTTCTGGAAGCAATTCTCCGGTTTTAGTTATAGCACCAGATGCTATAAGCACGCATTTGGTAAAACATCTGAGATCTTCGTCATCATCTACTTCTCCTAAATCTTCAAAAATATCTTCCAGTTTTGAATCAACATTTATTTCAGCCATGCATTGTTTTCTGACCTCTTCGTGTGTTTTAAAATAATTCTTCACCATTGTTCCAGCAAACTAATAAAATACAAGAATTATGTCAAAAAATATATTAATTTTATTAATAATTAATAATACTCTGTCTTCTCAACATTTGACTGTTGATTAAATCAAGTGTAGACTACATTATTACAAGATATGATGTAAGGGTATATAGAGCTGCCGACCATTGCTTACTGATATTAAAAAGATACATACCTACCATTAGCCCCCGATGCTTCGAAAGACGAAACAGTAGAAAAAAATGAAGTTAAGAACAAGAAGTAGGTACACTATCGGGAGCTTTGCACACGATAATACCAAATACTTATTTGGCAGGACAACAGAAGAAGAATACGGGCATATTACAATCTGCACATGCATTTCTAGGAACACAAAAGCCTAAAATGAATAAACCCTATTGGTGAAACGAAAGTATTAAAGAAGAAATTAAATCAAAGAAGTTATCACATCAAGAATTTCTTCAAAAGAATGATACCAAATCTAAAGAAGAATATAAACGAGCCAATAGAGAGGCGAAAAACCAAGACATACCTAAGAACAGCCTAAACTGGAGAACTGGACAAAAAATGCGATAATATTAAACTATATATAGGCAGCACTCGAAGCTCGAAAGCTTGGAAAACAATAAAGTCTGCGAGGGGATTAATTTGGGAGGTATCTCAAAAAAGGGTGATGCAAGTAACAACACCAGCATTCATAAAACAACAGACAAGATACATCACAAGCAGATCGAATACACTTGAAAGTTGAACAAATTCAAGAAGTAATGGCGGCGTCTAAGCTAAAGAAGTCACTGAATTACTAAGAAACGAGCCACAGAAGCAAATTCAAAGCTAAGAGCTTTAAACGAAAGCTGCCTAAATGGAAAGAAGGTTCCAAAAAAATGGAGAATCAGTTCTCTGGGAGAAGAATATAACGAAACAAAAAAAAAAAAATTACAAATCTTATAATCTGAAGTGTGGTGATGTACGGCGTAAGTGTGGGATTTAAGTGCAATCAATAAACTTAAATTGCTAGCCACAGAAATAGATTGCCTGTGAAGAAGTTGTAGAAAATCTAGACTGGAAAGGATAAGATATAAAATTATAAGAAGAAACATGAATATGCAGGTCGACATAGCGGGAGAAGTTCGAAAACCATAACGGACATGGAAAATAGAAGGCCACGAAAAGTGGAAAAGTAAAGAAGAGGACCGCGTAGGAGAAGCTGGAGAGACGATGCAGATGAAGCGATGGCGCCTAAAAGTGTTATTTTACTGCATAGTAGATACGCCGTAAAAGTAACTTTAGTGCTCGTCAACTGTTGACAAAACAAAGATATCAAATATCAAATATCAAATATCAAATATCAAATATCAAATATCAAATATCAAATATCAAATATCAAATATCAAATATCAAATATCAAATATCAAATATCAAATATCAAATATCAAATATCAAATATCAAATATCAAATATCAAATATCAAATATCAAATATCAAATATCAAATATCAAATATCAAATATCAAATATCAAATATCAAATATCAAATATCAAATATCAAATATCAAATATCAAATATCAAATATCAAATATCAAATATCAAATATCAAATATCAAATATCAAATATGAAATATCAAATATCAAATATCAAATATCAAATATCAAATATCAAATATCAAATATCAAATATCAAATATCAAATATCAAATATCAAATATCAAATATCAAATATCAAATATCAAATATCAAATATCAAATATCAAATATCAAATATCAAATATCAAATAGCAAATATCAAATAGCATTATATCAAATATCAAATATCAAATATCAAATATCAAATATCAAATAGCAAATATCAAATAGCATTATATCAAATATCAAATATCAAATATCAAATATCAAATATCAAATATCAAATATCAAATATCAAATATCAAATATCAAATATCAAATATCAAATATCAAATATCAAATATCAAATATCAAATATCAAATATCAAATATCAAATATCAAATATCAAATATCAAATATCAAATATCAAATATCAAATATCAAATATCAAATATCAAATATCAAATAGCAAATATCAAATAGCATTATATCAAATATCAAATAGCAAATATCAAATATCAAATATCAAATATCAAATATCAAATATCAAATATCAAATATCAAATATCAAATATCAAATATCAAATATCAAATATCAAATATCAAATATCAAAAATCAAATATCAAAAATTAAAAATTAAATTAATGAAAACTACGTACTTTATTTTGATGAGAAATTTTAAAAGTTGTAAAGAAGAGAGCAATAATTACAAGATATTTCATTTTTATGATTGATGTAATGTAACTTACTACACTATTCGTATTAGATCTACTACTGATGTACCTTAAACTTGCCATTTTATACAATAAATTATTTAATTAATTCCGTATTTTTCCTTTATAAAATTAACACATAATCAAGCAATAAAATAATTAACTACTTATTGTGTAATTTATTGTATGCAGTCAATCCGTAAAAATAAACTTTTTAAATCCTGAATTTTGGCACAGACATATTATCTAATAGCTATTTATGGTACAAGTATCTTCTAATTTATTAATTAATTTTCAAAACTTCACCTCTAAATAATAGTGTAAATAATAGTTAAAATAACAAAAAGTGTAAATTGTGAAAGCCAGACCAGTGCGCATAATATCTTCATGGGGGGGGGGGGGTTACAAAAAAGTTTGGAAAATAAATAAATCAATAACTAAATAGTATTATGTTTATATCAATTTTTCAAATACAGTAGAATCCGCTTAATGTGATCACTTTGGGACCAGAACATTTCGATAACATTAACCGACTAATAACAATAAGAGAAATTTAGAAAAAAAACAAATTTTAGAAACGAAAAATTAGAGAATCTTAATTTACAGTGATTTTATTACATAGTTAATTATTATACATTATGTACATAATTATTACACATTAGTTGTACATTACATTACTTTACATTCATAAAAGAAAATAGTCCAACGTTGATTGCTTGTTACAAGTGAGAAATTAGTTAATAAAATTTTCATAATTAGCAAATTGAGAGATTGAAAGATTTTCAATTGCGCGGTGCATTTCTTTGTCGCATTTTTGGCAGTTTATCGTATACTTTTCGATAATTTCTACCTTCTGTTTCACTTAGAGATCGTTTCGTTTCTTCTTCGGCATCGTAAGAAAAGCAAGAATAAACTAAACTTAAATTAAAATGCATAAAGCAAAGTGCGCATTTGCAAAATGAAAATAGATACGCGGCATGAAACGGGAAACCTCATTTTGTATAGGTTAGAAATTTAAACGAGTGGCGTTTTTTGTCTAGATATAAAATTTTAATGACAAATCAGAAAAAGATACTTAGAAAAAGAGATTATTGTGTTGGAAATTCCTTGAAAATTCCTTGAAAGTGATAATAGTAAGCGGCTTTTTGATCACATTATCCGGTGGTTTTTGTATGTAAACTGATTAAAGCGGCCGGTTCCCAGTCAAAATGATCACAATTACCGACTGATAACATTAGCCGAGATCACATTAAGCGGATTCTACTATATATATAAAGTTATATTAATAGTAGAAAAAAACTATGTATAGAAGGAGTTTGAACTCTTCCCCTTGCGTGCACGGGCCTGACGAAAACTATAAAGATGGTCTTGTACGGTCACTATGGTAATAAATTACAAACAAATTAATACTGCCAAATAAGGTTTGAAAATGGACGAGCGATGGAATAATCAAAAAAATCAAAATAAAAAAATTAAATATGTCATCGTATTTCCGGAAATGTTTAACCGATTCAGATAAAATTTGGTGTGCTGATAATTGGTAGTATTGCAGCAGAAGTGACGATAATTTTTTTTAACGAAAAAGCAATATTAAATTCGAATCCGAGAAATTAATAAGACATATAATAATTAATCAGTCGTAGATTCTTTTTGTAAGAAAACGCTTATTTTACGTTGCATTTTTTTTCGAGCAATAACTTTTAAATTATGTGTTTCTAAATGTAAAATTTAGTACTGTTTGCTTTTTCTATGTTTGTTTACTTTTGCATCAAATAAAAGTTAAATAAAACTTTTAATGAGAAAGCAAAAAACAATGTGTTAATCATACATACTCGTATTAGCACACATAAATGAGATATCAGTACGGTCGTAAAATGATGTACTCATTTTAATAATGTAATTAATTAAGTAATTAACTTCTAATACAAGTTATTATTATTATTATTGTTATTATAATACAAGTTATTAATATTGAAGATATTTAGAAAATATAAAATAAATAATGTCCCCGAAAATATCTTCATTTTGATAATTAATAATCACTTTATTACAGTTGACCAAACAAATATAGCAGACCAGTGAACAGTGGGACAAACGCTCGGAAAAGTGGCCAAAAATACATTTTGTCAACTTAACAGTTTTGCAACAAGGTTTAGTATATCTTTAGAGGAAACATCAGTGCACCCTTTCCTAGAATTTCAACTGAATTGAAAAATATTTCTGCTTGTTAGAGCGATGTAAACATCACCTTCGCTCCGTGCAACACCAAGTTTTGACGAGTTATTGGGTTGATTTCAGTTTAGGGTTGAAATTGGTATTTAATAGAAAATATGCCTTAAAGTATGTACTTTCGAATAAAAAAAAAAAATTTAAGACAATACAATAGCACAATAATTAAATATAATGCGTCATTCCGGGAACTGCTCAATAGAAAATCTCATGCAATTCTCCAACTTTGTGTGGGCTTACAAAAAGTGTTCCACCAGATGCCGCTTTTAAAAAATATCCAAAAAATCCATTAGACATTTCTTAAACACATGTAAAATTTTTTGCAAATTCAAGCCAATTTTTGAGTGATTCGCGTTTTTAAACGACGGCAACTCGCTGTGTATATAAGTATGCACATATTCAACGCACTTGTTTGTACTGTTACCTTATTGGATCGTGGTTTTTTAATATGATGAATGCGGAAAAAAATTTTTTTTGCCGGACGTATATAAAAACACCCTCTAAAATCACCCCTGTCTAATTTTTATTTTATTTAAAAAGTTTTCTGTATTATGTAGGCCAATTTTAAGTCATTAATTTTTTTTTTTTTTTTTTTACCCAGAATATTTACAATCTGTCTTACAACAATAAGTAAATGTTTGGTCGGTTTCTAAAAGTGACATATTAAGCAAAAACCCAGTGGTTTCTGCCTTTATAAAGTTAATTTATTGAATTAAGTTTTGTACAGGGTAATCAAAAGTTTATACTATAGAGTAAATATTAGTCTTTAAATCGGTTTGATAGGTCTTGAGGTTTGAATCGTTTGAGTTTGCGCTTGTCGGGTTGATCTTCCATAAGGCTTGCTGCCAGTTGATTTGGATGCGTATTCAGTCTGCTTTTATACTTGTCACTAAAGGCGACAATTTCTTCTTTCACCATAGGTATAGCAAGATCTTTTCGTATGATGTCGTTTGTAACGAACCAGGGTGCGTTGACCATATTTCTCAGCACCTTTGTTTGAAATCTTTCGAGTATATCTATATTTGAGTTGGATGCAGTACCCCATAATTGTATACCGTATGTCCAAATGGGTTTAATTATAGTTTTGTATATTAACAACTTATTCTCCAGGGAGAGTCGAGATCCCCTTCCCATAATCCAGTACATTTTCTGAATTTGTATATTTAGTTGTTTTCTTTTTGTCCAAATGTGGGTTTTCCATGTTAAGCGTCGGTCTAAGTGCATGCCCAGATACTTGACCACTTCTGTTTGTGGAACTTGCTTGCCATTTAGGGTTACGGGAGGACAGGTTTCTTTCCGCAGTGTAAACGTAACATGTGCAGACTTTGACTCGTTTGCCTTTATTCTCCACGTTTTCAACCATTTTTCAATTTTTTGTAGGTTTACTTGTAATAACTCAGAAGCAAATTTTGGGTTGGTGTGTGATGTCATGATGCCCGTATCATCCGCAAATGTAGCTGTTGTATTTTGCTCCATTGTTGGTAAATCTGAAGTGTACAGGAGGTACAGAATCGGCCCCAGGACGCTGCCCTGTGGTACACCAGCTTCAATTGGATATATTCCTGTGTATGCTTCTTGACATTTCACAAAAAAGTAGTGTCTATTGCTGATATAAGATTTAATTAGTTGGTATAAGTCATAGGGGAGCATCTTTTTTAGTTTATACAGCAATCCGAGGTGCCAAACTTTATCAAATGCCTGCGATATATCCATAAACACCGCCGAACAATATCTTTTTTCTTCCAAGTCCATACTGATTTTTTTAACTAATCTATGGATTTGCTCTATAGTTGAGTGTTTTTCTCTAAATCCAAATTGGTGGTCGGGTATAAGCTTCCTTGTATGTAGGATGGTCTTTAATCGTTTTGCCAGTATCTTTTCAAACGCTTTTGATAGAACGGGAAGCAAACTTATGGGTCTATAAGATGTCACTTCTTCTGGTTGTTTTCCTGGTTTTGGGATCATTATTATTTGCGCTACCTTCCATTGCACTGGAAAGTAGGTGAGTCTTAGTGATGAATTAAACAATATGGTGATTAACTTTATTGCTTTCATTGGTAGTTCTTGCAAAATTTTACCAGTTATTAAGTCGTAGCCTGGCGATTTTTTGGGATTAATTTCATTTAGTATAATGTTCTTCACTTCTTTTATTTTGAGTTTTTTCATAGGAAAATCCATTTGGTGAGGCACTTCTAGAAATTCTGTGATTTCACTTTCCTCTTCGCTACTTATTTCAGATGGGAAAGGTTGAAAAACTTTTTTTAGATGTTCTGCAAATATTTTTGCCTTTTCCTCATCAGTTCTGGCCCATTTTCCATCTTCTAATCTGATTGGGGAAATATGTGTTTGTGGTTGTTTTATTCGTTTAGTCGCTCTCCATAAAGAATATTCGGTGGCTTCTGTTGCTGTTAGTTTTTCTAAGTATTGTTGAATAGCTACATTTTTTTCTTCATTTATTAGGTTTTTAAGTTCTCTGATGGCTTTGTTAAACTTGGCTTTGTCGTGAGGAGATCTAGTTTTTTGCCAGGTCTTTCGCAGCTGACGTTTTTCTACAATTTTATCTTTCACAGTTGTACTGCAATTCGGTGTTTTTTTCCTCGTTTCGAATTTAGGAGTGGCCTCCCATGCGGCTTCCTGTATCTTTCTGTTAAAATTTTCTATTGCTGCTTCGAGTTCTTCTTCAGTTTTTAGAGATACTTTACAGCTAATACTCTCGTTTAAGATATTTCTGAATTCGTTCCAGTCTGTTCTTTTGCTACAAAAAGATGGAGGTGTTTGTTTTTCTATTATTGATGAACTAACAGTAACTATTACAGAAGAATGATCTGAGGACAGGTCCAAACAAGATTCGGCCTTTATGTTATTTGTATTTATTCCTTTAGTTACACAGAAGTCGATCAGATCAGGAATTTTTCTTCGATCTGCAGGCCAATAGGTGGGCTCCCCAGTTGACACCGTTTGAAGATCGTCTTTTTTCAGAGCTAGGTATAGCTGTCTACCCTTTGGTGTTGGATTATGTGATCTGGAGCCCCACCATGGGTGTTTAGCATTATAATCTCCTCCTGCAATAAATCTATTTCCGAGTGTTTTAAAAAAGTGTGTAAATTGCTCTTGTTTAATTGCATATTTTGGTGGGCAGTAGATAGCTGTGAGTGTGATTGGTCCAATGTACGCTAATGCTGGTTGCTTGTAAGTATTCTTGTTTGAATTGTTCTTGTTCGATGTGTTTAATTGATGATTTAATTATGATTGCAGTGCCTCCATAGGCTGCACCATCCGGACGCTGTGTGCTATAAGTGTTATATCCCGGTATTTTTAGATAACTCTTTTTTGTGAAATGTGTTTCGGAAATCATCATTACGTCAATGTTTAGGTTGATTAAAAAAGTTTTGAGTTCTGGCACTCTTTGGACCAGACCGTTGGCATTCCAGACTGCGATTTTTAAAGTGGGGATCATTATGGCATTTTGCTAATGAGGGCTGTGAGAAGGTTTAGTATCGTGTCCATTTTACTCATTAGTTGTGTCAACATGTTTTCTAGGCCATTGTTAGATTGTTGTATTGGTGTTATCGGTAGTTGTTGGGGATTTGTATTTCCAGGTTGTTGGAGATTACTATACTGTTGTTGTTGGTCATTACCGGCTGGTAGTTGGAAATTTCCAGATTGATTGTTTCCTCTTACCTGTTGCGCATATGATCTTCCTACTGTGATGTTCGAAAAATTGTGATGTTGATTATTTATTAGTTGTTTGTTTCTGAGTGGAGGAAACATTTTTTGTATTAATTGTTTACGTATTACACAACCTTTGTAATTAGCAGGGTGTTCCCCACCGCAGTTGCAACATTTGACGTCTGGACCTCTTTCTTTTCTCGGACAATCCTTAGTAAGGTGTTTCTGTAGACACTTAACGCAGTTAGGGGTTTTGTTGCAAAAGCTTTTAGTATGTCCATACGCCTGACATCTGGAACATTGTGGTACCTCTCTTTTTTTGTGTGGCTGCTCAAAAGTTATTATTGAATGGCTAAGATTTGTTATTTTGTAGATGTCCCTGTTATTTTCCTTTGATTCTAGCTCTACTAGGAAGAGAGGTAGTGGAACTTTAGCTGAGTTTTGCATGTTTGTGATTCTTAATACTTTATGATTGTATTCTTCAATTTCCTGTTTTAATACCTGTACATCGACACTTGCATGGATACCACGTAAAACCACCTTAAAGCTTCTGCCTTGCTTTCTTTGGTATGTGTGAAATTCGGTTTTTTTTGCTTTTAGGGCTTCGATAACAGGTAAGTATTTCTCTGTGTTTCCTAGTTGGATTTTAACTTGGTTGTTATATAAGCTTTTTAGGGTATAATTATCTTTTGCTTTCTCGTCCAGCACTTGGTACAGTGGGCTTATATTTTCCACTCCACTCACAAATATTGGTGGTGCTTTTTCAACTTTTTTGTGGATGTTGCTGGGCTCACCGTTAACTGATTCAACTTGATCTTGTTCTAACGGGTCAAAACGATTTGAGGTACTCACCGGCTGACTTAGCCAATAGTCTTTCATAAATGTTTGGCGTTTAGCTTTAATAAGCACCTCCGGACTGTTTCTTAGTCGCTTTCTATTGTGATAAGTAACACTTTCCCACACCCGGGGTGGCAGTTCTTGACTCAATGTTTCAGAATAATTGTTTGATTGCTGATGTCCATAATCGGGATTAAGGTTCAAATTAGTTTCATGAAGTTCACGATCATTAGCTCTATCAGTGGTATTAACCGTATTAACGTTATTGACGACATCGACATTTTCGGTATTTTTGTTTGAGGTTATGTTTCCTTCTCCGCACTTATGACAACTCCACTGATCGATTTTTCCGTTTATGTTTAATTCATTTAATGAATCCAGTGACATCTCGATACACTGTATATGATAGTGTAATCCACATCTCATTTTACATTGAATACAATCTTCATAACGCGTAATCGCACTTTTGCATACACCACACAACATCGTGCAGGGCCGGCTAAGTCATTAATAGTAAAATCATAGTACAGTACAGCCTCGCTTATCCGGACACACTTTATTCTGGACACTCCAGTAATCCGGACACTCCGGTTCTTCGGACATTTTTTATTTTGTACCTCTGCAATCCGGACGAATTTCTAGTTGCAATTTCATATTAATACAATTCATCAGTACTCTTTTTATAAGACTAAACTATGACATCACTCATCGCCGGCGCCGGATAAACCATGGATGCAATGGGGCCGCTGCACCCAGCGCTAAAATTCAGAAAGCTAAAATTGAGCGTTTTAATATAATTTTCTATAAATTTTGAATAAAAAGAATATCTGAACGGCCATAGCAAATCAATAACACTCAAAACGCTAAGCGAGAAGTCACTAATTGTGATTTAATTCCTATTTTCTTTGATTTAATTGGTAAAGTTAAATAAGTAGGGGTCGGCCATTAATTACCTTAAGCGATTTTTCGACCTCCCTCTCCCCCTGGTGAGATATCATAAGATTTGTTTTTTTAATCCTTGATCTCCTCTTCAAAGTTTTTTTCGATCCCTTATACCATTCCTCCTGATTCATATGTAAATTAACCTTGTTGTTTGCTTCTTGGCTTATAATAGAAATAATAATTATTTTGGCTTCTCACTAGATTTAATTGATAAATAAATGTTAACAAATGTTTACATTAATATACAAATATACAAAATTGGAGTTCTTGTATTGTGAACTCCGAGTTCTTATTATGCCGAAACAAAATTTGAGACTGAGGACCAAAGGGTTTCTTTGGTCCGACTTTAACAATAAAAATATACCTGATACCTGCTGGGGAAAATCCCAACAGGTGAAACAGTAATGCACAAAAGAAAAATGTCTATTGTCCAATAATAAGTTAACGGCGCCGGCGAGGCGTCGGGTACAAATATTAAAAATGCGCTTAACAAACCTCCTGAATCCGAATATGACCTCCGTTTCCCCCCATCATCTAGCGCAATCCGGGGATGCCCCCCCCCCATCTATTTTATTATTTTTTTAACAATTATTTATTTTATCCTTTACATTTTTTCTGGTAAACTAGAAAGGTGAAAAGTTAATATTTGTAGCTATAAAGTTGATTTGAGAGAAGATTTGTCCCCTGAAATTGTAAAAAAATCATTAAAGAATTTTCCGTTTTTCTGCTTAATTTTTGTTCAACTTTTCTTGCTGTTTATTTCAGCAAAAAATAAAGCAATCACACAGATCATATACCTTACATATTGTGGTGTTTCAAACCTCAATTTTGATTTTTCTGAATTTTTTAGTGTATTGCGATGAATTTGTTGATTTTTGTAAATTTTTGTAGATTTATTTGATTTTGTGTACGATTTTTGAATTTTCGCGGTAATGCAAGTAATTTTTAAGTTGGTAACAATTTTTGTAAGAGAGGGGGTTTTTTGCCGACGTTGTATCGAGAGCGGACGTGTTCCGCCGCGCTCTCGTGATTTTTGAGAATTTTGGCTAGTTTTTGGCATATTTTTGAAATTATATAAAATTGTGCGATTGATTTGATTTATTTGAGTAAATAGATGTAATTATTTTTGGTGAGCATTTTTATTATTTTTATTCTGAAATTTGTCCAAGTTTGGTGGAAGATTTGGACGTTGATAAATTTTGGATATTGGATTGGATATTGATTAATTAGTTTGGATGTTGGAGATTGGAGTTATTATAAATTTCGTAAATAATTAAATTTAAATTTGGAAAGAAAAAGGATACATTCAAGGGAACGTGTGTTGAACTGATTGCGAGGCTTGGCGAATTATCGCCACATGAATATAAAATCTATTTTTCCATTTTGAAATTGGAATTAAAAATTTCGACTTACGCCTATTGCGTATAATTCTGAGCTAGCCGGAGCAAGATAAAAGTGTAGGGGTGGTTTTGTGTAAAATTTATTTTTTATCATAAAATATCACTACAATATACATTATATGCAAGTTTTCAGTTTTTACAATCGGGGGTTCTGGGGGGTGTGGAACACCCTCCAGTATACCTGTAAGTGTGTTAAAAAACACAAATAGCAAACAGATTTCGCTTCCAGTTTTAAACTTGTGATTCCACTGAGCATTACTGGATCTAGGTTACAAAAGACATTTGGAAAAATCTATATAAAGCTAGATTCTGGGACCAATTTTGTTTAGGTGTACTGGAGGGTGTTCCACACCCCCCAGACCCCCCGGTTTTAAAAACTGAAAACTTGTGTTTTCTTTCAAACTTTAAAAAATAAAATTCCTAACTTTTCCAAGTCTTCCCCTAGAACCCTAGATCAAAATTAAACATTTTTCAAACCTTAGCAAATTCAAGCCGCACAACCTAGGCAATCAGACATCGTCAACTTTAATTCAGATTTTTTTTTTATCAGATACAAAGTAAAATGGAATAAACAAAAAAGTGCATCAACGTAGGTTATTAGCACTACTTAATATTATAGTAACATTTACACAATTAATTAAATAACTATAAAAAACTAAATAACATATTTGAACTGAATTAACAATGAGATAATAAAAAGATTAAATTTTAAATTTTGTTAAATAAACCCGATGACTAGAAACTTTAGTAACTTTAGAACGTTGCATCTTGTGTTTGATAGTATATCTTCTAGGCTATCAGGCAGTTCGGCAAAATGTCTTGCTGCCTGATATTTTGGGCAGTGTCTTAAGATGTGGCTGATGTTTAGGAGGTTGCCACAAAGACAGTTTGGGGGTTGTTCTTTTTTGAATAAGTAGCTGTGGGTGAGCATAGTATGGCCAACCCGAAGTCGGTCAATAACAACTTCTTCTTTCCTACTTAATTGTTCTATAATTCAGATTTGTCAACTGATACATTTAGAAATTGTCAACTGCAATTCCGATTTGTTAACTGCTATTCAAAGATCGACAACTGTAAATTCAGCTTTGTTCAGAACACTCCCCAGACCCCAAATCTTATATGGCTGTTATTTTGTTTTTTGTAAAAAAAATTTTTTTTAGCCATTACGCGGCGCCACCACTGTAGTTTATTGGATGTTTAAAAATTTTCCTTAAATTATATAATTTTTAAATAATATATAAAATATTTACGTAATGCATTTAGTAAAAACCGTACGTAAGCAATTTTTATAAAATTGTTAAGAAACAATCATTTTTCTCTAATTATGCATTCTCTTTTTTATTATTTTCATACAACGCAATTATCTAATGATATAGGTAGCATTTTTATTACTTTAATTAAAAAAATTTAAAAACAACAATCAAATTAGCAATTTAAAAAATAATGATTTAACAAATAAATCGTGATTTTATTCATACCTGGGCATCCTTCACTACAGGAGTTTCTTGTTTCTTTTTTCTTTAGTTACGTTTTTCAATACTTGAGGCTGTGAACAGCCTGTGTGAGTGAACAGTAACAGAAATGATTTAATTTGATAGAGTACAGCCTACATCGACCGACTGGGAAGCGGATAACGGCGGTTCAAGTCCTGGTCAAGTCGAATACACTAAAAAATCTAAAAAGCCCAAGATAGATCTGATAGATCTTCCCTCGGAAGTCAATGGCAAACCACAGAGGTAATTTGACGACGAACGTTTCTGCAATTGTCGTTGCATTTTTGGATAAAAATTTATTTGAGAAATTCGCATTATTTTTCGCAGAACACATATAAAAATTCAATTTCAAAAAAACATCTTTCATAATATAGTCAAAATTCTAAACCATCAAAATTTTTTAAATGAAGATTTTGTAACACGTTAATGGCAGGTGGTTTGTGAAAGAAAACCATCCAGGTTGTGGTCCAAAATCTGAAATTAAAATTATTTCCACCTAATAAACTTCTATAAAATAATCTTCGGCGTAGGCGGATGTTCGTTCATAAATCCTAAAATAGCAATTAAAACGTTATACCCACTTAATCTTCCCAATTTTTGTTCTTGCGCTGGAATCGCCGGTCCACCCTTGATTGTGTCCATAATCATTTTGTCCATCAATTTGTTTTTCTGCTTTGCATCTTCTTGTATTTCAGGGTCTTCATTTTCCTTTCCTTCCGGTTGAATTTTATCAATCTTTTCCATAATTCTGTGGTCGGCACTTAAAAGGGCATAAGTATACATTGAATCCCTATGTACTTATATATGACTTTTTAAGTGCCGACCACAGAATTATCGTATGATTTTCCGAATCTTTATTTGACTTTTCGGCTTTATTTTCATTCAAATTTTCCTTTATCATCAAATTTTATTTTTCCAAATCGGTATTTCTTGGTTTATCAAATTTTCTATCTCTTGTCCGCTATCTTTTTTAACTATTGCTACTGTTTTTGTTTTACTGTATATTTTCTTTATTTTATTTCTGCTCCCCATTTCCAAAATTGTTTTTCGTTTTATCCATTCTTTCAAGTTTTTTTTTTCTAAATTCTTTTTCGTTTTCTTTTCTTCTTCCACTTCGCTGATTCATCCAGATTCCAAATGATGTACTCTTTTCAATTTTATCTCTGTGTTTTGCTTTCAAACAAACAATAAAACCTAAACGCAAAGTATGCCGTAGGTAAATTAGATTGCCTAAGTGAGGATAAATTAAGCATTTGCAAATGAAATCCAACATTAGACAAAGAGATAAATCTGTACCATCAATAAAGGATCGTTTTAATAAAAAAGAGGAAGAAAACATAAGCAAACAGAAGAGAACGATTTTTCGGCCAAGTAAGATAACAATATAATTCCCAGACAATTGAAGTAACAAACCGTAAAGAAAACATGGAAAGACAAAAGAAATAATGATAAAAGACGGATTCGAAGAAAATAAAAAGAACTGTAAAGAAACGAAAGAAAAGCTGAACGCAATGGAAACCTACTGGAATGATAAAATTCAAGAAATGGAACAGGTAATAGAAAAATTGGCGAAAAGAGTAGAGGAGCGGCTGGTAATGACGACCAGAGGGTAATGGCGACCATATCATTTTTTAAATTACGTGCTGGAATATTCAATTAGTACTACTACCACCCTTTACCAGGGAGACCACCAACATTATTTAATAAGTGATTGACATTGATTGATAATTTCATTTAATAGATGTGTTTAGTTCACGTACTAAGGCTCTATGGACGCAGCAGGACCTAGAAAAGGCAATTGCTGCTGTAGAATTCGGTACAAAAACTCATGCTGTAGCTAGAAATACCTAGTTTGTGAAGAATATGGTAAAACTGAAACATAGTAACCCGACATTTAAGATTTTGATTTTTTTTTATATTTTATATTTTAATAATTATGTTTATTTTGGTTTTTTAAATGAATAAAAATTGTTTTTCAAATAGATTTATTTTATGGTTGTTATTGCCCACACCACATGGTCGTCAATACCCTCACATGCGGTTAATCACAACCAAAGTGACAATTTGCTTTAAAAATTTTTTTGAAAAAAAGTTAAATCTTTTCGCGTAGTTGATAAATAAATATAGAAACACAAAGGAACACAGAATGAAATGCACACCACTCGAATATAAGGCAATAATTATTTTATAAGTTTCAGCCAATTTACCTTAGGTGGTCGTCATTAGCACCTTCTACCCTATATAAATAAAGAGGAAGAAAAAAATAGTATAATTAGAGCAACAATTAGAGAGGAGAAAAATGAAAAAGGAGGGAAAACGTTATTATTAAGAACTAAGCAATATCTGGAAATGTAACCCGAGAAAAAGTTCAAGAATTCTTGAAACGAATGATGCAAATAGAGAAGAAAGCGAGTGAAAGACATGTGTTTACCCACGCCGATGTTTTTAAATTTTTGAAAGAGGCGGACGATGATACGTTTTTATTAATGAAGGTCATAAAATTTTACTATTTCGCTGATTTTACAAGATTTTTCATTCTTTCAGGTGATAATAATACCTTCATAACAGTTATTATACCAACATCGAAAACTTATTTACAAGAAGAAAATTCGCCATTACGAAAGGCAACTTCGAATGTATCAATATTCTTGAAATTTTTAGAAAGTATAATTACAAATAAAGTATATTTGTTTCTGAACTTTTTCTTTCCCGCATACTTTTACATGTTTGCGGGAAAGTGCTACTTTTTCGCACACTTGTAGTTGTACTTTTCCACGCATTTTTGAATATCACAAAGTAAGACTTTTTGGAACATGATTAGAAAAAAGAAGTAATTATAGCAAATTTGGGTTAAAGGTACAAAGACTTACGTCGGAAACGAACTGACCAACGCTGAAAAAGAAATTCAAAATAAAATTTGGGTCATAGCGAAAAATGAAATGGGAAACGGGGAGAGAGTTAAAGTGGGGTATCAAAAGATGATTAAACGGAATGAATTGTGTATTTGGGATATGAAAGACAAAGCTCTCAAGATGGAAAGTAATAGAGTCTAACCCGCAAAATACTAATGCAATTGAAGGAACGAACCTCTTCAGAGAGATATTCCAGAAACATGGAATGGGAAATAATGAGGAAAGAATAAAAATCGAATAGCGAAAATCATGAAATAATTAGAATTGCAACGTGGAATGCAAGGACATTGTTAAGGAAGGGGGGAAGATGAATGAAGTCGCGAGTGAATTGAAAAAGTATAAAACAGAAATAGCAACAATCCAGGAAATCAGATGGAAAGGACAAGGGGAGGTAACTGGCAAGGAATATACTATGTTGTACTCAGAAGAAAAGGAGCAGGAAGAAGCGAATTAGGGTTATAATTAATAGGTAATAGTTATAAAATGTTGAGAAAATGGGAACAATCCATCTCGACAAACGGAATTGTTAAGTTCAAAAGGACAGTCACATTCCTTCGGGAATGTATTACTATATTTAATAATAAAATAATTAATTAATTCATTTTTTCAAGTTTCCAGTTTTCCAAGAAGCACATAATCAAACAATAATAATTAATTTCTTATTCTGTAATGCATTGTATGCAATTAATAAATAAAAACATTATTTTATAATAATGGGAACTTGAAATTCGCATATGTCTAGACAACGTTACTATAATATAAAATTCATCGGAAAAGCATACTATCCCCGTCCTTTGAGAACTATTGATGTTTTCGATAACTGATTCAATTATATTTCTAACAATTAAACTATTCAAATATTACAAACTCTTTATTGTCTAGAATCAACGGCTTTTGAGTTCTGAATTACATTAAAATATATTTTTTTTTAAATTCAAGGTTTACTTGAATTTGAAAGGTAGTTTTATGCTAATTTTCTATTTTATGTTTTTGCAATTCTCGGACCCCCCTCGCTCTGTCCCCTGTTGGTCTCAACAAATTAATCATCTTAACCAAATCTTCTGTCCCAGCCATCTTATTCGCTGTGATTTTACATATTATTTCACTACATCTGCAATATTTCATGATTCATTCTTGTCCGTTTTTCTCCGGTTTCAGACAGTGGGCTTAATATTGTTTGAATCACTTTCCTCTCGAAGACCCAGTTTCTTGTCTTTTAGCATTGTCTAGTTTACATAGTGGGTCTTGTTACCAATTTTCACTCTTCTTCTTATTTCTTCTCCCCTATTACCATTTCTGTTTTTCTGTACTCCTAGGTAAACAAAGCTATCTACTTCCTTGAAAGTTTTCTCCTCTATGTTCAGGTCGTGTCTTAGCCATGGTTTGTTTCTACTACTCCTTCTTGTGTGTTTTTTTAGTCTTGTTAATATCAACGTTGAAAATACCTTGTATATAGAGCTATAAGGAGCGTTATTCCTCTGTAATTTTTACGCTCCTCCGGGTTGCATTTTTTTATAGGTATAATTACTGCTTCTTTCCATTTATTGGGCATCTTTTCCTCTTTCCAAACTTATCTCACCAACTGGCATACTCTATCGCGGACTTCTTCACCGCAGTATTTAATGAGTTCTACGTGTATTTCGTCCTTTCTTGTTTATTTCCTCCTTAGATGGTATTTGTCTTTCTTTTTCTTCATCAACTATTTTATTTGTACTCATCCAGGTATTCTTCATCGAACCACAACTTGTTTTTTTCATTAGTTCTGTACCCTAATTCATATCGCTTTTGCGCTCTTATACACATTTTTTTTACTTCGTATTGGTTTTTTGTATCAGTGTTAATCAGTGTTAATCAGTTTTCTATTGCATTTTTTTTTTTGACTTTATTCTGTAATTTGTCTAAGTTATTTTTATGTTTGTTAGGTATCACGAGATAGTGGTCCGAATCCGCGTTGATCCCTCTATATGTTCGCACATCGCTCATAGTCTTCTCATTTCTTTTTTAAATCAGTACATGCTACATGGTCTATTTGGTGGGTCTAGTTCGTTTCAACGCGCACATTTCGACGCCGAACGTTTTAACGAGGAAATATAAAAAAAGAGCTGCACTCTCTAACAGCCCTCGCAAATTATTAACGATTGCGTAAGCAATTAGCAAGGTACTCGAGCAGTTCTTCCTACATATCATGCGTTGAAACAAATAATAAGAAGAAAGCGAACCGAAATTAGAAAAAATTCCTGAAGAATACAGAAGCTATACACTGCAAACGACATTAAAGAAATATTTTCACTTTACGACAGTGGACCAGTGTCAGATAGAATTTTCATTTTTGGGCAACAACGAAGTTTGGAAGAAAAATCATAAACTAACACTAACCTACATAACCGATGCATATCTTCGCGCGCATAATATCTTTTTTTATGGACAATTTCGCTAAAGAAAAACATAAACTAACACTAACCTGCATAACCGATGCTTATCTGTGCGAGGCAGTGGCGTATTTAGAAAATGCTTTTGAGAGGGGCAGATCAAAGATTTTGCAGAATCTCGTTAATCCATTCATGCGCGTCAGTTTTAACTAATTAATAATACATAAAATCCCCGCACGCTCCTGCTTCTGTGTGTCATTTTTTGGTGAAAAAAGAAACACTCTGATTGGTCGATTTTTTTACCAACCAAAAAATATATTAAACTAAGATTAGGACTAAAAATATTTATCCAATATTAATCCAAACCGACATAATTATCACATTTTTTGTTATACTTTATTTGTATATTTATTTACAAATTTGTATTTGTATAAGTATGACTTATACTTAAAAAGCGTACGAACATAATATAGAGCTGCATTTGTTGTTTATCGACTTTCGACAGGCATTTGATTCGATCATACGCGAGAAACTGTATGAAGTGTTGGAGGAATTGAAAATACCACAGAAACTGAAACTACTAATAAAGATGACAATGAAAGGATCGAAAGCAACTGTGAAGATTGGTACAGAAGAAACAGATGAATTTGCAATCAGTGGAGGAGTGAGACAGGGTGATGCGCTGTCGGCTGCTATGTTTAACCTGGTGATGGAGAGCATCATAAGAAGATTAGGAAACAGAGCAACAATTGTGACGAAAAAATGGCAAATATTAGCATACGCTGATGATATTGTTATTATAGCCAGGTCAAAACAAGAATTGATCAGAGTGTTCAGCGAAATGGAAGAAATAGCGAAAGAGATGGGACTAAGAATAAATGAGAGCAAGACCAAGTATATGAACCTTAGCAGAAGCGAAGACACAAGCCAAAACGAATTTAAAATTGGAAACTATACATTTGAAAATGTAAAACAATTCAAGTACCTGGGACTCCAGCTAAATAAGACCAACAATAGAACATCGGAAATACATGAGAAGATACAAGCGGGGTGGAGGGCTTATCATGTAAACAAGAAAATATTAAAGAGCAAAAACATATCGATAAGAACTAAGATAAGAATATACAAGACATATGTGAGAACGGTAGTAACGTACGCAGCGGAAACGATAAACTTGACAAAAAGAGAAGAGGAAAGACTGAGAGCGTTCGAGAGAAGAATGATGAGAGTGATTATGGGTATGAAGAAAACCGGAGAAGGTGAATACAGACAAAGAACAAACAACGAAGTGATGAAGACATTGGGCGAAGGTGACATTGTGAGGTACATGAAGGCTCAAAGAATTAGCTGGCTGGGGCACATCACAAGAAGAGAACCACAAAGCGAATTAAGACAGATAACAGAATGGAGACCGAATGAGAAAAGACCTAGAGGAAGAACAAGAAATAGGTGGATGGACGAAGTGATGGATGACCTTAAAGCCATGGGAGTAACGAGATGGAAAGAAAGATGCGAGGATAGATTGGAATGGAAAAGAATAGTGAATGAGGCAAAAACACACGCTAGACTATGAAAAAAGAAGAAGTTAGCAACAGGAGTGATTCACCTGAATTGAATTATAAAGACTTCTGAAAAGGAGTAGGAATATTCCTAAAGGAATGTAAACCTTATTTGATTGATAAGTATGACTTACTAGTTATACTTATTTGACAGATATCTCAAGGTTTCGGGCAAATCGGACATAAGAAAAAGCCTGCGCTCACTTAAAGCCAGGGAGCTTTCGGATTGCTTCCATTTTAGTCTCCGACTAACGTATTAAACATGGAAAATGATTTTCGATACCAAACACCTTTCTTGTCTATGATACTTATGCAATGATTTATTATTATTATTAATATTTGTTTATTTATAAAATAAGATTAATCACATTAAAATTCTCTAATGTCCGATTTCTTCCCCTTGAGATATCTGTCGGATAAATGAATCCGTCAGACAAATTAATCAAGTAACCTATCAAATTTTTGTTTTTTTTTTCACTTTTGCAGCTTCTTATTTTTCCTTGATTCTTTTTGTCTCTTTTGCGATCAATTCTTCTGCCACTTTACACTTAATTGTTAATGTTCACGCTCTTCATCATAGTTTGCAGTCCAAATTTGTGCAGCAATCAAGCTACTTTTTGTGTGACTGGGCTTTCTCTTTGTTGCTGTTGTTCATCACCGTATTTATCGTATCCATTATTTCTAGCGATTATTTTTATGGTATTAAGTTCCTTTTCCCTTTCAGGTAGCTTATTAAGTCTACATTATAAGACCCATAGTCACATGGATGAATTTTGTCACACAATTTTGTGAAATAATATTATTTTCGTCCATATTTAAATTAATTTTTTTTTCGGGATTTTAGACCTTTTTTAAATAAAGCTCTGTGTAAATTTGTTCAAATTTCGCTCAACTTTGTTGTGGGCCTTGTCAGGACGAGAAATTGTTTTATTTTTATTACATAAAAAATATAAATACATTTTTTTACCGGACTTCAACTTGTATTTATTGATAATTATAACAAAAATACTGTAACTTTAATATAATTTATTTCCAAATTTAAACAAATTTCGGAGTTCATCCTCAGTTTATTTTTATATTCTGATAAATTTTTAAAATATCTTTAATATTCAGTTTGGGTTTTTGTACTCTAGCACAACATTATTTTATATGCATTGTTAATTTAGTATTGTTTTAGAGAAAAAGTTAATTTAAAGATAAAACACTTGATAAAAACAGCTTGTACAGGGTGGTTCAAATTTGAATGTTCTTATGGGGAATTCGGTAACCATAAGAGATATGGAAAAATGGATGGCGCATCCTCGATCTCTTTTTTTAAGAAAAGCTTAATGGTGAAAACCGGAATTCGATATCTTTTTTCGTTTTCGAGTTATGGCCAAATGTTCGCTTTTTCGACTTTTCGTTAAATGTCGATATCTCGGTTGTTTGTAAAGTTATAGAAAAAATATTTACATCTTTTTCAGACACTTTTTCAAAGAGAATAAACTGGGCTAAAGGAATTTTAAATACCTTCATGTTTTTCCGAGTTATAATATAAACTTGTTCAAAAAATATAAGAATAATACAATACGTAGAAAATCAAAATTCAAAAAATTTAAAAAGGAGACAATTAACACATAACAGGTCTGGATTAAGAAAATTTGAAAAAATGAAAATTTCGTAATACGAAGTACAATATAACGTTATTTCATGGTTATTGCCATTCATCAGTTGTACGCATCGATTACGATTACATTGTAAAATAAGAAGAAAAAATTTTTCAAACTAAACAAAATTATCGACTAAATTGTACAAAATTGACTTACCATTTTTTTTTTTTTTTAATTTAACCATAAATACATACTAAAAACCACAAATTTACTTAAAATTTTTTATTTTGAGTTCTTTTTCTATATAAACTTGTGTTTTTTTAAATAAAAACCATAGTTGGCTATAACATATTTAAGTAGAGTTTTTTATGCTCTTTTCAATTATATATAACATGTGGGGTCTATTATTTCAGTTTCTACCGTTTATATCAAAAAATGTTAAATAAAAACAAAAGAAGATTGAAAAATTAAATGTTGGCTGTGTAAAAACAAAACACTATACAAAATCATTATTGACATCTAAAACAATTGTCTCCAATTGTTTTTATGGTGTATTTTTTAGTAGCTACTCCTGGACCTACTTCTATTTAGTACCTATTTACTGGTTATTTCATAACGGTGTAAAATGGCTCAAGAAAACTATGAAAAATGTGATATGTTAAAAAAATAAAAAGAGATTACAAATTTAATGTAGTAATATTAAACAATAATATAAATTAAACTAAGTATTCAAACTGATGTCCATTGTTTGCAATGCATAAATTGCACCTCTTCCTAACACTCTGAGTTGCATTGCGTATGTGAACATTCGATACTGAACTAACACAATCTATAAAATTTTGTTTGAGTTCGTTAATGTTCTCACTTTTTTTTTTACATAAATTGTCTTTAATACAACCCCAAAAGAAGAAATCCAGTGCCGTTAAATCTGGAGAACGTGGTGGTCACCTCACTGGACCATTAGTTCCTAACCAGTTATTTCCAAAATTGCTATTTAACAATTCAATTGTTTAAAAAAACAATTCTTGCATTGTGAGGTCGTGCACCACCTTGTTGGAAGAATATATGTCTTCTTTCCAACAAGGGTAACTTAACTAAATAACCTTTAAAAATATTTTCATTTAGTATTTCATGATATCTTTGACCATTTAGGGTTTCTTCATACATAAATAACATAAAATACAATTGCCAAGTAGGGCACACCAAACACTAAAACCAAATCGTCCTTGCGTTTGGACGGTGACGGTACGCTGAGGATTTACATCGGACCAATGGTGTTCATTGTGTCTATTAAAAATTCCGGCACTGCTAATATAAGATTCGTCTGTCCAAATCACACGCATGAAAAACGATGGATCTTTTTGGAGTTGTTGACAATACCAATTGCAAAATTCTAATCGTCTCTGAGCATCTGTTCGTTATAGATGGTGTATTTTTCGAATCACATAAGGCCTGAATTTATATTTTTTTAAAGTACGCATAACTTTACATCTTGAAATACCCGATTCAGCTTCAATTTGACGGGTTGAAATTGAAGGATCAGCAGCTACAGCTCCTAATACGTTAATGGTGGTTTCTTCAGCATCTTGCATAACATAATTTTCCGTTTTAGGTTGTTGTTAAAAAAGATCCATGATTAATAAATTTGCTTTTAATTTATTAAAAATTCGATTATCGGGTTGTCTTTTTTCAGGATAACAATTGAAATAAGTTTCAGATGTACGAACAGCACTATTGTTACTTTGAATGAAACATTGTAACATATCATATTTTTCTTAGTTTTCATAAACCACTTTACACTTTTAAGAAATAACAGATACTAAAAAACACTACTCAAAACAACTGGAAACAAATGTTTTAGATGTCAATAATGATTTTGTATAGTGTTTTGTTTTTACACAGCCAACATTTAATTTTTCAATCTTCTTTTGTTTTTATTTAACATTTTTTGATATAAACGGTAGAAACTGAAATAATAGACCCCACATGTTATATATAATTGAAAAGAGCATAAAAAACTCTACTTGAATATGTCATAGCCAACTATGGTTTTTATTTAAAAAAACACAAGTTTATATTATAACTCGGAAAAACATGAAGGTATTTAAAATTCCTTTATCCCAGTTTATTCTCTTTGAAAAAGTGTCTGAAAAAGGTGTAAATATTTTTTCTATAACTTTACAAACAACCGAGATATCGACATTTAACGAAAAGTCGAAAAAGCGAACATTTGGCCATAACTCGAAAACGAAAAAAGATATCGAATTCCGGTTTTCACCATTAAGCTTTTCTTAAAAAAAGAAATCGAGGATGCGCCATCCATTTTTCCATATCTCTTATGGTTACCGAATTTCCCATAAGAACATTCCAATTTGAACCACCCTGTACATTAGAAAAAGAACTCAAAATAAAAAATTTTAAATAATTTTGTGGTTTTTAGTATGTATTTATGGTTAAATTCAAAAAATTCAAATTTTCTTAATTCAGACCTGTTATTTGTTAAATGTCTCTTTTTTAAAATTTTTTGAATTTTGATTTTCTACGTATTGTATTATTCTTATATTTTTTTGAATTTAACCATAAATACATACTAAAAACCACAAATTTACTTAAAATTTTTTATTTTGAGTTCTTTTTCTAGTTTTACGCCTCACGGTTAAAAAACGTGGTAAATTTTGAATTTTGAATTTTTTCAAAGTTTTTAGAAATCATATTAAGAGGGCAGTGCCTTCGGATTTCAAACTAGCAGTGCTAGGTAAACGAATTTCTTAGTTCAAATCATTTTTAAATTATTCATACTTCATGTAACAAGTTCAGTTTTGATAATCTTTGGAGGTTATGGTAAGTCAATTTTGTACTATTTAGTCCATATTTTTGTTTAGTTTGAAAATTTTTCTTATTTCACAATGTAATAAGTGACTGCGTGCAACTGAAGAATTGCAATAACCATGAAATAACGTTATATTGTACTGTCGTATTACGAATTTTTCATTTTTTCAAATTTTCTTAATTCAGACCTGTTATTTGTTAAATGTCTCTTTTTTTAAAATTTTTGAATTTTGATTTTCTACGTATTGTATTATTCTTATATTTTTTTGAATTTAGCTTGTACATTGCAAGTTGTACGTTGAACCTAAATTGCAATAAAATTACAGTTTTTACTATTTTTATTATTATTGTGATTTCTAAGCACAGAATTAAAATATATAAAATTCTATTTATATATAAAATAGGAAACTATGTTTTCCGGCGGTTTTAAGAAATGTTCTCGGCGGAAAAATCGTCCAGGAGATCAATTCCTCTCAACTTTTATGTTTTTACTAAAAATAATAAAAAAATAGATAGTATTAAAGTAAACTATGATTACTCCATTCTTGCTGCCCACACGGAAAAGCTAAACTTGATTATGACATTGATGGATCCGTCCGGTGATACGATTCAGAAAGTTTCTGCCCCCGCAGCTTCCTCCGCCAGTTTTGTCAGTCCACACAGCCCGGATGGTGATAATGCTGGTACTTTGCCAGAATCGATTGATTGTGATAGTTTGGATGTTCTACAGTTGAATCCCTTGTTGCCTAGAATACTTAATCCAAAAGCGACAGCAGATGGGAATTTAAGAATGCTTAATGAACCAAGCCTACACCAGCCGACTGGGAAGTGGGCAACCAAGTAACTTGAGCAAAAATTCTGTTCGTAATACTGTTGAGAGGACTTCTGATAAAGGCATTTTGGCTTCTTCTCAGCGCTTCGTTCTGGACAGAGAAGAGTTGGCTTCTTCCAGACACCCAACTACTGCTGGAAACTGAAGATCGCTGGTTATTGGTAACAGATCTCAAGCGAGCGGAGTTATTGAAGCGGCACCACTGCGGGCAGCAGATAGACGTCAGTGGATATACATTGGAAGGCTTTCCCCTGAAACCACTTTGGATGTAATGTTGGCTTACGTGAAGGAGGTATTAAAGATTGATGATGTCAAGTGTGAGTTGCTTGTAGCTTCAGAAGATGCATGCTCGTTCAAGTTGGGTGTGCGTGAGAGGATTTTGCCAAACCTGTTAAATTCCTCAATATGGCCGGTGGGAGTTGCGGTGCGCGAGTTCTTTCCCAGAAGACCGTCCCTTAGATATGGACTGGACCGATAACCGTATGTACGCTGACTCCCATAACGTTAATAATAATGCTTCTTTTAATTCCAACAACGTTCTCATGTTGTGCTATCAAAACGTTCGTGGTCTTCGTACAAAGGCTATTGAATTCTATAATGCGGTTCTTTCGGAAAATTATCAAATTATTGTATTGACTGAGACGTGGCTGAATGATGGTTTCTTGAGTTCCGAGTGTTTTGATTGCCGTTATAATGTGTTTCGTGGAGACAGATCTCCGGCGGTCACTCAGAAATCACGCGGAGGAGGAGTGCTGATAGCAGTACAAAATTCTTTGAAGTCATCTATGGTTCATGTACATACCTCGATCAGAAAGAAATTTGGGTAAGCTTGTGTGTTGGGTCTTCTTTCCTGCTGATATGCGCTGTTTACATTTCACCCAATAGCAGTTCAGCTTCATACGTTGAATTTACTACTTCTGTTAACGAAATATCAGCTAATAATCCTGATTGCCATGTTTGCATCACTGGCGATTTTAATCTCTCTGGCATAAATTGGTCCGCTGTTGATGATGATCATTGTCTCACACCTTACTGTGAGAATGAGTGTAGCAGTTTATTCTGCGATAATATTTTTTCTTGCGACTTAATGCAGTATAATTCGACTCCGAATATAACTGGTGACATGTTGGACTTGATTTTCTATAACTCTTCCGATATCAGGGTGACTAATATTAGTAGAGACACGTTAATAAAATGTGATCCTTACCATCCTTCATTGTCTGTTGAATTGATGGAGGTTGCACTTCCTGTCTTTCTCAGGGTGATGACTTTTACTATGATGTCAAACCAAGCAATTACAGTGCTATTATGCTGCTCTGTCAGCTACTGATTGGACGTTTTTATCGTGTGACCTAACTATCGATGAATGCGTCGACCGTTTCTATGGAATTCTTTTCTCTGTGTTTGATGGATTAGTGAGAATTCGTGCCGTGGCTTCAGGTTCATTTCCTTCATGGTTTTCCAGCATTACGAGCGAGTTGATCCGGAAAAAGAAATTAGCTCACAGGCTATACAAACTTTATCGATCGGAGATGCATTATAGAGAGTTTTCTGATTTGAGGCGCGAAATAAAGCTTAATATTACTACAGATAGAGCGGCCTACTTGGAAAAAATACAGCATAATTTGACCCAAAACCCTTCTTGCTTTTGGAGATACATAAATTCCTATAAGAAGGCCAATTGCGTTCCAAGTGTTTTGAAATTTAATGATGTTGTTGCTAGTGATGGTGAATCTATTTCGAACCTATTTGCTGACTATTTTGAATCTGTTTACACAGATGATAGGCACGCCGATCTTCTATTCACTTATGAGAATCGTACAAATACTATTTTGTCTGACATAAGCATAACCGAGACTGTGGTTTTGAATAAGATAAATTCCCTTTGTTCATCGAATTCTTGTGGTCCAGACAAGATTACTGCATTTTTTGTTAAAAACTGCCCTTCGCTGGCACAGCCTTTGTCTATAATCTTTCAGAAATCAATGTCTCTCGGAGCATTTCCCACAGTATGGAAAACAACCAAAGTTATTCCAATATATAAGTCTGGTAACCGCAACAGCGTTGAAAATTATCGTGCAGTCTGTATTGCATCCATGTTTGCCAAAATATTTGAATCCATTGTTGCTGATGCCATTACCGATCACACCAAAGTCTCTGTGATTAATAACCAACATGGCTTTGTGTCTGGACGCTCCATCTGTACAAATCTGTTTTCTTTTACTAGCTTTGTTTCTTCTGCTATTGAGAACGGTAAGACGGTAGATTGTATATTTACCGATCTGTCAAAAGCGTTTGATCAAATTCCTGTTAATCTGCTTTTGTTAAAACTTAATAAAATGTACTCCATTTCTTATCCGTTGATTAACTGGTTGGAGTCCTACCTTACTGATAGAAAGCAGATTATAATTGTGAATGGTCATGCTTCTCGCAGCTTTTGTGTTACGTCTGGAGTTGGTCAGGGATCCCATCTGGGTCCTATTCTTTTCTTGCTGTACATTAATGATGTAGACTCCGTGATAAGATTTTGCGAATTTCTGTTATTCGCTGATGATTTGAAATTATTTCGTCTAGTTTGTTCCGATAGAGATTGTGAACTTATACAGAGTGATCTTCTAAGACTCCAAGAATGGTGTGTCTCAGTGGTCTTAAACTTAATGTCAAGAAGTGCAAGGCTATGAAATTTACAAGGAAAAAATGTAACACGTACCGCTCTTACTCGATCAACGATGTGATCCTTGATTGTGTTTATGAATACAAGGACTTTGGTGTTATTCTTGATCCTGCTCTGTCATACCATCGTCACTTGGACTTCATTGTATCGAAAGCCAATAAAATGTTGGGATTTATCAGTAGGGCTACTTGCGAGTTTGGCGACATTCGTGCTCTGACCACATTGTATTCATCATTCATAAGATCAATCCTTGACTACTGTTCCGTGATCTGGTGTCCATCGTATTCTTCGCGGGTTGGCAGGCTAGAGAGGATACAGCGAAGGTTTGTTAAAATCCTGTGTTTTAGAAGTCGCATTCAGTATTCCTGAATGCTAGAAGGTGTGTCTAAGATTTAATGTTTGTGTACAGACTACTTAACAATGTTACAAACGGTCCGGAGCTGTTGGTACTATTCCAATTTCATGTACCTGTGAGAAGTCTGAGGAATAATCCAATTTTTCTCGAGATTTTTCATAGGTCTACCTTTGGTCAGCATTCAATTGTGCCGTCTTGCAAATAATGTTTCTACGGGTAACGGAAATTTTGATTTTTTTCATGGAAGTATGACTCGTTTTAAAAGGGAGTTAGTGTTATATTTGGAGTCGGTTTAGTCTTGTACACTGTACTTCACTATTGTTTTTTTTGTACCTATGTTAGCTTATGCTGTTCAGTCTTTTTTTTTGTTTTTTCTGTTTTTTCCGTTGTATTGCCTGGTAATGGTATAGTTATACCGTGAATGTAAATAAATAAATAAATAAATAAACTTTCAATAGCTATTTAGCGTCTTATTAGTGCATCGTTGCAGCTTGCTCCAGTAAGCAATTATTATTAGCTATTTAGCGTTTTATTAGCGCATCCTTGCAGCTAGCTTCCGGCAAGCAATTTTTAATAGCTATTTATAGTCTGATTAGCGCATCGTTGCAGCTTGCAGTCAGCAAGCAATTGTTAATAGCTATTTATCGTCTGATTAGCGCATCGCTGTAGCTTACAGTCAGCAAGTAATTTTCAATAGATATTTAGCTTCTTATTAGCACATGGTTGCAGCTTGCTGCCTGCAAGCAATTTTCAATAGCTATTTAGCGTCTTATTAGCTCATCATTGCAGCTTTCTGCCAGCAAGCAATTTTTAATAGCTATTTAGCGTCTTATTAGCGCATCGTTGCAAGCTATTTTGAAGAGCTAATAAATAGCTAATTTGCAGTTATTTTTCTAAATTGATCACCGTTGGCCAATTAGCTTTAAATTTGCTTGCTGCAAGCAAGCAAAAAAACAGCTATTGAAATTGGCAGCTGTTTTTTAGCATCAAAATACTACTTGGGCATTGCTGTAACTTTGAAGAGAGAGCAGATAACATTAATTTGCAGAAATAATTTTTTGATATTTCAATGTTTTTTCAATTTTTTGGGAATTTATATTTAGTTTTTCATTGTATATGTTACAGTCAATGACGTAAATTGGGCATTGACGTTAATGGCCGGGCAATGACGTCAATGCCCATTTACGCTGGCTATTAACGTCATTGACCTGCCATTGACGTCAACGCCCGTTAACGGTGGCCAATGATGTAAATATTTTTTTCAGATTATAATATGTACGTCTTTGGCCGGTCAATGACGTTAATGGCCAAAAAGGATTGGACAATGATGATATTATGAAATAACCACTATAAAGAACAGCAAAATGACAACTTAAATTTGACAGCCAACTGGCAAATGATATTTATGGACATAATATATTATATTCGTTGTATTATAAAACAATCATTTATTAATAAAAATTAAAAAATAATGTAATAAATTTTTTTAAATTAATCATTTTTATTCTGGCACGGGAGTGACCCATGGCACTTAGAATTACAAATTTGTTTACTGGCGCGACACGCACATTTATTATTTTTACATCCACCCTTGCAAAGACAACGATTGTAACCTTGGCCTCCTAAACACTACTTTGAGCTGCTGCTTGTCTAAGAGTAAACTCATTTTCTTTGGTCGTATCGCTAATATTATTTAACAAAATTAACTTTTCAGTACAAGGGGTAAACTCAGATCGCGTATACTTATTCTTTAAAACACCATAATTTGTACTAAGTTTATAAAGGCCATCTTCTACTGAACTAACAACAGCCAGCACGTTTCGAAGAGAACCGCGAGCTCTATCTACGTCTGGTATAGGAATTCGAACCGTACTTCCAATTTCAACAAGAGAAAATTTTTCATTAGATAATTTCAGCATTTTTGAAGCTTGCTTTTCTAGTGATTCTCGACATCTTTTACGCTGTCTAGTGATGTTCTCCTGGCTTTCGAAATTGAGACATATTCCAGCATGGTTAACTTCTTCGCCCAGAGTTAATACTATCAAGCACTGGCTGCTAACGTTTCTTTTATCCATAACGGGTTCCAACAAGTTTTCAGTGACTTCTTCAGTTTCATTTATTAATTCCATATTATCTTTCATTTGATCATCTGATTTGTTATCCTCTATTTCTCCATCTGAAGTTTGATTTCCTATTTCTTCAAGCCTTCCTTCCATTTCCTGTAAAAGAGTTTGGATATCTTCTTCAGTAGACAAGTTTTTAATTTCATCATGGGGTATTCCAGTCGACGCTAATCCTATTCTAGCCGGACATCCAAATATTGCTTCATATGGGCTTCTTCCGATTCCAGAATGCAAAGCACGGTTCTTTTTAAACTGAATGAATTTAATTCCTGCAGGCCAATCTGTAGTTTTATTTTCGTCCATCCACGCTCCCAAGATATCCTCGATATCTCTATTGGCTCGTTCAACAGACCCTTGACTTTGGCTATGCCTAGGTTTCCCATGAACAATTTTTACCTCAGGCCACGCAGCATGTAATTCCGTTAAAACTGAATTGACAAATTCCCGTTCATTGTCGGAGTGTAAAATAACAGGTGCTCCAAAAGTAGTATAAATTTCCAGCAGGTGAAATGCAACTTCTTCTGCTCGTTTACTTTTCAAAGCTTTCAGCAACACAAACTTTGTAAGATGATCTTGATATACCATAATAAAGCGGAAGTCATTCTACCTTTGCGACTGCATATCAGTTAAATCAACCTGAGTACGCGAATTAAATTTTGAGTGCAGAATGGGTCTCGAAACTAAACCTTTCCTTGGATTGTTACTTTTCTTCTGACACTAGATGCAAAGTTGAAGGTATCTCATTATTGTTTCTTTCGTAATATTGCAAGTATGTTTATTTATTTCGGCAACCATTCTATTTCTTCCGCCATGTTCAACTGCCAAGTGAGAATTATGGATAATATCAAACAATTCTGCATTTGTTGCATAATACAGAACTTTTGATGGATTAGTTTCGGTAACAGGTTTGATTAGGCGCTCTTTTCCATTTATGGTCATTACATCACACTTACGCACTATCCTGTAATGCTTCGTTGTTTTCTTAGACCCTTCTTGTGAGAGCAAAGTCTTTGCCTCTTTGACTTCACTAATTTGGTTGTTGTATTCATCGAGGTCCAAAAACGATTTATTATCATCACGTTTTTCGTGTATCGCTAAGTTAATATGTTCATTAAATCGCTTTCGCATTTCATCGAGATCCATGTTATCCATGTTGTAATATTTATTTTTCAAAGGTTTTTCTTAACTCATTCCCATAGGAAAATCCAGCAACATACTTTTCGTTAAATTCACTACCAATATAAAAATGTAATAATAATTTTTAAAAAAATTACCAACATAAACATTTAAAATTCAAATTGTCTTGTTCTGTTTAAAAAATTTAAGGGATGGCTTTAAAAAAACAAAGTGGAACTCGGATGACTGCAGTTCTTAGACTTTTATACTGTTATCTTTCTGAATAAACTAAAAATAAATAGATTAGAATATAATTATATAAAAGGGTTTTTCAATAAGCGCAATAGATCTATAAAATGAAACACAGAAGTAGCCGTGAAGGATTTTGACGCTCTCACCCAATCTCATGTGGGGGAGAAGGGGGGTTTCGACAAATATCACGTAATGTTTTTTTATCCGCAAAATACTGTAAAATTCCGAGAGAAGTGGGTTAAATTAAGTTATTTAAGTAATTAAGTAAAACAATCTCACGTGAGATTAGAGGAGGGGAATCGATAAAAATCTCACAACATCTCATCGGGGGGGGGGGGGGGGTCAAAAAATTGCCAGAATCGCCTCACATAATTCTTTATTTATATTTAATTTCTAGAAATAGTTTTGTTTAAAAAATTTTTTTAATTTTTTTTTTAATATTTAATAATATTTAGTTTGAATCGTTTTTTATTTATATTTATTGATAAATATTTAATTAGTAATAATCCCTTAATAACTAGTATTAATTGCAAAGGCACATTTGATATTTTACTTTCAGATGAAATTTATAGTATCATCATTATCACTATCATAGTATCATCATTGCCCATCTTGTATTGGGCATTAACGTCATTGCCCAACCTGTATTGGACATTAACGTCATTGCCCAACTTGTATTGGGCATTAACGTCATTGTCCGGACAATGATGTAAAAACCACACATTAAATTTTAAATGTCAACATTGCCCAAAATGCACGGTCATTGACGTTAATGGCCGGTCAATGACGTTAATGCCCAACTAAGCTGGGTATTGACGTTATTGTCCGGCCATTGAAGTTAATGGCCGAATTGTCATCATTGACCGTAACATATATATTACATTAATATCTATTAAACAACAAAGTTTCAAATTTTTTACAATAAAATCTCTTTTTTTACCAATTTTAATGAAGCAAATAGTGAAAAGGTTGTATTGCTTCAATTTATTTTCATTTAGGCGCCCACACAGAGAAAATTTTTGGTATTTTGAAGTCATTTTTACTATAATTGAAGTTCAAATCAGCCTCACACCAATTTTGAAGTAAATTTTACTAAATTTGATATAAAATTTACTATAATTGATGTAACATTTACTTCAATATTATTGCGATGATTCTTTTTTTCTCCGTGCATACAGGTACAGAGAAGCATTTTTAAGGACAATTTTGAAGTAACCCAATAACGGGGCTAGTTGAAATTGAGAACTCAAAAATAACAAAAAAAATTTTGGTTTGCGTATCAGGCTCATAGAAGAGCTTCAGGAGAAAAGTGAACTGAATAGGTAATTGATGTATTTGACTTAAATAATTTTTTGTTTTTATAAATTTTAATCAAATTGCGTTTTTAGCCCAAAAAATGCTCAAAAGAAAACTTCTGTTTGCTGAGAACCCTCTTGGTGTGGGATTCTCTTGTAAATTAATTTTTTATGTGCCCGGTTAATTACTTACTTTTAAAAAGTTATGTATGCATACATTTTGCAAACCAATGAAAATGATTTCGTAGTCCAAGCAAATAAATTCATTGGTTTGTTTAAATAAAAGGTTCGTTAAAATTTCTACGGACGTTTGAGAATATGGGTATTAAAAATAATAATTCAATCAAGCAATGGTTAATTTATTGGTTAATCAGTTAATTTAAACAATGAAAAAATTAATTACACAGTAAATATTAGTTTTAATTAAAATTAATGGGTTAGTGCAAAGTTTTTGGTTTTAATAATAAGCGAAAAAAATTGTAGTTAGTACTTATGAATTTCAAACATCTTAATATTTTACATAAACTACATCATTTTCACAAATTATGTTATCAGCATCATTTGGTAAATTCACATCTATTTTTTCCATATTAATTCCAAACACTGGCCTTTCTGATTCTTCGTCTAATTCATTAAATATCTTCCTTACTTGTCGGTGTCTGTTTTAAAAAAAATGGATTATTTGTTAATAATGTAAGTTTCAAGAAGATTATTACTTCTCTAAATATATGCGAAGACGTTGAAAAGGTTTTTCGGGGTTATTATGATCGTAGTTAACATTTTCACTCTGAACACATGGCAGAATATTTCCAAATTCCACATTTCCAATTTTCACATGTTTAACCGAATCTTCTTGAAAATGAGAACAGGGATCCCCTTCCATTACAATATGGGGAAAAAAATTTTTGGAAGAAATTTCTTTTGCAGTTTCAGTATCCTGATGATTTTTTTTCGTATGACGTTTAAAACGTGCTGCCAAATATTCAACACTTTTAGTATTGATTAATGTAAAATGCGAATAATATGGAAGCATACCCTAAAAAACAATAAAATATAAAAATAATTTAAAAATTAAGAAGATATTATTTACGTCAATATGCTTATTTTCTTTTGTAAATCTGAAGTCCTTGCTTAATTTTCTTCTCTCTTTTGCTGTAAAATAACCAAGACGATAGTCAGGAGATGTACGCTGAACCAATTTTTGCAACTTTAAATCTTCTTCATCACCAGGACGACGTACAAGTGGTATATCAGCTACATTTTCAAATTTTCTATAAGCAATATCAAATTTTAATGGATTATTAGATATCTATTTTTTTTTGTTTACCGCTTAATGATTCTTTCGCCGGCTATTCCACCATCTTCAAATTCTTTGGCTTTACCATAGTAAAAGGCCTTCTTATCGCAATTAGTGATGTTAGTGGTTGGACTTAGATGTACTGCAGAGTCGACGTCTTTACCTCCTTTATGGTGTGGATCATCTATTTTATATACCGCAAGACGCCTGAAGTATGATTTTGAAGGTAAATTTCATTACAAAAATTATTCACCCGTAAGTAGCGAGGTGGTTTTCTTGTCGCACAGGAAACGCGGGGGTTTACCCTAATTTTGTTTTAAAGAGATAAATTCACTCAGACGATGTGAAACACACATGCCCGAGGGGTACATGAAGTCCGATGATACAATGATTACACTTATCTTACTGCGAGCTCTCACACCCCACCTCGCTACTTACGGGTTAAAGTAATTAATAAAAATTAATTAAAACTAATAAGTACCTGTCTTTAATCTCTTTCAAATTATCATTAAAAGTATCGAATTCAGGTCCATTTTTCGTACATACGACCTTTGATTGTTCAAACCCAGTACCGCACTCAATAGGATATATAAAAAGTTGCTTCACCTTTCCAATTCTTATCCATCCATCAGGTGCAACTGGTGCAACAGATTTAAAACAATTTCTTTGTTTAAAATATGAAATACGTGGTAATTTCACATCTGGAGCACATTGACAGTACCCTTCTTCATCCGAGTCCTGAAAATAAATCAACAATTTACCGTATTATTTTCTAATAATAAAAATTTTAAAATTACCTGGCTAGACATTGTATTTTTCAATAGATTTAACAATTAATATAATAAAATTTTCTTAGCTGTATTGAAGAGCTTTGAACTGGTGCAATTAAAATGTGCAAAACGTCCAGTGATAACAAGTATTTTATTATCTATCGCAAATCACATATTGTAATATATATAGTATGATGCAGCAAAAATGTATCAGAAATTCAAAAGTAAATAATTAAAAGAAATTCGGCAAATTTTGGGAGAGATGTAGATACTACAGAACCAAAATTTCCTTCTAAACCTAAGTTTCTTGGGCATTTTGGAATTTGAAAATATTTTTTGCCTAGGTTGGAAGTGCTCGCGAAGTGCTGGCGAGTGCTGTAAATTTTTTTAAAATGCTGGGTCCGTTAAAGTTTTATTAAGAAATCAAAATTTAAAGATTTGGAGAAGCCAACTCGACGCACCCCCCCACTTTGGAATTTCAAACTTTTTTTGCACAATTTTGAAGTGCTCGCGAAGTGCTGGCGAGTGCTGTAAATTTTAAATTTTAAAGAGTACTTTTAAATATTATAAAGAAAATTTAAATATCTAATAAAATTGAAAAAACGAGGGGCCAACTTGACGTTTTTGACAATTGTCAATATTTCAATTCTTAATAAAAATCTAACCGACCCAGCACTTTCAAAAAAATTTACAGCACTCGCCAGCACTTCGCGAGCACTTCCAAACTATGCAAAAAATATTTTCAAATTCCAAAATGGAGGGGCCAACTTGACGGAGCCAGTTTCTTGGTTGTTTCAGCAATAGTTTAGATGCAACCACGAAAGCACTGAAGTAGGATCTTTTAAGAAGCAAGTATATTAACCAATGAAATTGGTTTGAAATTAGGTGGTTTCACGCTAGCGAAATTTGCGTGTTGTTGACAGATAACATTTAATTTTTTGTATTATATTAAATAGTTCCTATGCAGTATTTCTGAATTTGTTTTATCAAAATTACATTAAAATACAAATAAATTTGTGAAAATTCGATTCGTAAAATTATGATGTAAACTTATATACATTCTAGATTAGGCAACACACATAACAAAATATCTTAATGACGTTTTCTTTTGTAAATGTGGTTTTGCATTCGATGTGCCACCCACGTTTTTAGTATCGTGGATCGTCTATAGTATGGACGCGACTCAAGAATTTGAGGTACTTATTAGCCTATTATGGCTGTTATAAAGTCGGTCATACTTCTAATTCCTGGGAGGGAGCCATTGCTGAGCCATATTTAATAAGGACATTGGTTTAAAGCACTATAATAGTACGTTGGTTTGGAGAAACCTCCGAAGTGTTCTGCCTTGAAAACTTTTCATAACATGAGGTGATTAGCCAAAACCCATCCTTGGTTGTAGCATTATTGTGTGTTTGCAAAAACGATGAGAGTAATAAGCTAGAAATACATTGTTTGCAGAGAAAAATGCAGCCAAAAATTATATTTTGCAACTTACAGTGATAGAAGTTGTAGCTTGATGCTTGATGTCTGAAATTGGCTAAAATTGGCCAATGTTTGTTGGCCTTTCAAATGGTTCAAAATGTTCAAATAGCCAATGTTTGAGAACCATAAGAGCAAAAATTTCCACTTACAGAAATAAATTACCTAAAAAATATATTAGCTAAAAACTCCAAAATAAAATTTGGCACAGAAGCTAATCTATTCGCAAATTTATCAAATTTAATTGTTGTAAATGATGATATTCTTAATTTTTCTTTACTGATTAGTGATACTGAGTTTAAGAGTTGTCGAGTTACAGTTCTTCTTCTTATTCCTCTTGATTTTTAAGTCTTCGTCCTGTTATTATCATGTTACGTACTAAATTTACACTTGGTATGTATGATTCTTTGAGCACTTGCATATATTGTAGTAGGCTGCTAACCTTTCTGTAGATCATAGCCCATAGTTGAAATTTGAAGAAATGAAGTAAATTTGTTGTACGTAGTTTGAATTTGTAAAATGTAAATACATAATTATCACTTAACAGGTCAAGATTAAATAGTATGAGACTAATGTGGTACTTTTCGTCCCGGGTGCAAAAGTCATAAAATGCTTTTGAAATTGTTAAAATTTTTATTTATCGGACTGGCCATGTAATAAATTCAATTTAATTTCTATTTTCAAAAATAATTACCTTGGAAACTTACGTGGTCAGTGTGATAAATAAAGCTTTTAACAATATCAAAAGCATTTTTTGACTTTTTAAATAAAAACTAAATGAAATCTAATGCTCTTATCATTCATGGTTTTTATTTCTGCATTATTTTTGTGTCTTTCATTCTTTCTCTAAAATAATTAGGGAAGCAAGAATTTCTCGTGTTCGGCTAACTCTGTTAACCTGTAAACCCTGTATTTATTCAATATACATATTATACACGAGGACGTTACGTTTTGATGCAAGAACTGAATTCTAACCGTCTTCCCTCGGAGGGCAGTAGCAAACCACCGAGGTAATATTGCCTTGAAAACCCTTCATAAAATGTAGTGGTAAGCCAAAACCCACTCTGGGTTGTAGCGCTACTGTGTGTATTATACATTAGTATCTATACATTTTTACTTCCTTGTAAACCAAGGAAGTATTGTGATACCGATTTTTTTCGATTTCCAGATTTTGACGGAAATATCCGTTTTGACCTTCCCTGAATCCATTTTGAATCCGTACATACGTACGTACGTACGTACGTATGTACGGACGTCTGTATGTCGCATAACTCAAATACGGTAGGTCGTACAAAGTTGAAATTTTGGATTTGAGACACTTATAGCATCTAGTTGTGCACCTCCTATTTTTGGTTGCGATTGTCCTTCCCAAAAGTTGTAATTAATGACGCGCATGAATAGATTAACGAAATTCCTGTCCAATTATTATAAAAATTACAAGGAAGTTATGTGGTGTCCACATCAGATTTTTATATTAATTCTATAATTATTTTAAGTTTTTAAACCAATAAACACAATAAAATTTTAATAAAATAATGTTTCCTAACTTATAACCTACGTACAGATCTCTCTTTTTTTAAAGCAGAATTAATCATAAAGCACGGCCAGAGCTTATAACCTAATTAAATCGCAAACAAATCTCCAATTTTATGTTGATTATTAACAATACCGGTCCTAGATTTTGATGAGCTTCGGCGCGACCCATTTGGTGTAGCCGGTTCGGTACTACAGTATACTTTGTGACTCTACGGACAGAGAGGTAGTGTACCCCTTTCCCAAATGTAGAATAGAAGGCTTTGGATAATAAAAAATTATCAACTCTTTTGATAATTTTTCACATTTTGTTTAAATCACAGCCAAATCAGTATTTTGTAACTATTAGATAGATACAGGGGTCGGCGCTCGAAGTGTTACCAACTTAATGCTGCTGTAGCAACTGTTATATTATGAAACAGAATGCAGCGCCGTTGTACGGCGCTAAACGCAACGATACGCAGTACAGAAAATGTTTGAACACAATGTACCCCGTCAAACGTCACTTTTGAACGGTAAAATAACCTCAAATATACACTCAAAGAAATTTATAGGTAAAATTAATCAAAAAAAGAGTTTGATATGGCGTCTATCATTAAAAATAGTTATTTTAACCTGCTAAGAAACTATTTAAGTAACATTTAAAATTGTACCAATACTATTTTTTAATAAAGTAATACAATTAAAATTAATTAATTGTACTATAACAACAACAGTTGTTTTTGAAAAATTTCAAAATAATAACAAACTAGAAAAGAGAGGTTAGAATGGCAGCGTTTACGGCGTAAAAGTAGAAAGTTGACACACTTCTTGCGTAGCGTAACGTTTGACGCCGCGCCGTCCACTGTGTGCAGTCAAACTTGTTTACACGCATGCCAACTTGAACGTGACATTTGACGCCGTACGACAGCGCTGCATTCTGTTTCACCCTTTACAAGCCTCCGGAAGTATATCGTTTTACGTTTCAGTTAAAAAAATTATTTAAAAAAAAATTCAGTATAAAAAATAAAAAAATAATGTAAATGGAGTTTTGCATATTTATTTCTTCCCAGCAATGGCCACCATATTCCACGGACTTAAACCCTATGAATTTTTTGATATTGTCAATTGAGGCCAAAGTATCCAATAAAAAATATTAGACGGTCGATACCCTTTAGATTGTTCTTTGCCGCGAAATTGGCAATATACAATCAGGACACATTCGTAAAGCGTGTGAGTCTTTTCCGGAGAGACTCCGGAAACCTTTCTCGAATTCATCTTCAAGCAATCAAGTACCTCTTGTTTTTGTTATTAGCCAGAGATAATTCTTGTGAACATTACCAAAATGGTGGTTTGATCTATAAGATGATGTCAGGAACAGAACGGGTAGCCCTGCAAAGTCGTTCACAATTTTTTGTGCTCTTTTAGTCCGCATCAGCAGAATAACCATAAAAACTTACTGTTACTAAATAATTTCTGTAGCTGCCTGTTATAGTTGCAAATGAAGTTTGTCTCCGCCAGAATTTTATATAGGACCGTGCCAGTTAATCCACATCTACTTACAATTTCAATTTAGTTCTTATATATTTCGCGATTTACATTAAGCAAATGCCACCTCGTGGAAAAATATTGAATTAATCCAATACGTATAGTTGGTATAGAAAGTTTTATTTATAAACCAAACGTTTGCATTCTTATGGTGTTCTATTTTGTGAACTATCATTTCATCGCGGTTTTACGATAAAATAAGTCAAAATCAAACTCAAAACAACATCAAGGGTACGTAATAAAGCTGCCATGTTGCTAATATTTGCGACCGTCACGAGCTAAGGTTGTCATAACTTGTATTTCGTATTAGGAAAACTAATGAAGTCAAGATTCGCAGAGTAGTTGGTGAATGACCGAAAATATGAAAAGCTTTATCTCGCGATCTATTTGACGTAGCGAACCCATCTGCCGGTTAAATTGTGGAAAATTTATTTCAAGTTTATTGATTATATATAATTATTTACTAATTAATTTTACTAACCAAACACGAACAATTAAACTTTCCCCTCTTTAGAACTTCTTTCTCTAATTAATCTATTTTCATTTTTTAAAGAGCTATTACACTCCCCCTTTTTATTTTCTACAATTAATGGGGTCGACACCAACATATAGTATTGCGCGAAAAATGCTATATAAGGTGAACAATCAAATCAATATTTTCAAGAATTCAACTATATGATACTGATGAGACCTAATAAGGTCGAAACATGTCTATCATTGTTAGGTTCTTGATTATATTGATTTAACTTTGAATTATTACAATTCTCAGTAGCTAGAATAAGCTACGGCCATAATAACCTTAAGGTTATGAGTGAGGTTCAATCCTCAACGCCCCCCCCCCTGTACTGTCCTTATGACATGTCATTTCGACCCCTTCGGAAAGTGCTCCGTAGAACACCCTGTGTTTATAATTTGAATTTCCTTCTAATTTTTTATATTAACCATACAACTTTAATAATCCTGCCAATCCAAATTATCCTTTACCAATTTCCAATTATATTTTTTTAAATAAATATTTTTTAGGCTGTTGGAGAACTGCTGAATAGGTATTTTAAAACACATGCAGAAATAAAAAAGAATTGTTTGGAAGAAACGCATGCTGATGAAAAACTGGAAGCAATTTTCGAAGATATTGCAGAAATACAAGATGATCTCAGATGTTTCACTAAGTGTTTTCTTATAAATTCCGGTGCTATAAATGAAGCCGGAGATCCGTTTCCGGAAAATATTTCAAGAAATTTACAACTTAATGATGTGAGTTTGGCAAATGACATGGCGAAACAATGTGGAGGATATGATAAAGTGAATCTTTGCAAAGGTGCTAAACAATTTATCGATTGCGGTTTGCCATATTTTGAATCGCGTTTATCATTATAACATTTTTGTATTTCTTATTGTTAAATTAACATTATAAATAATGTAGAGACATAATAATTTTCTTATTGTATATATTTTTATTGACTATAAAATTATCTAAATTGAATTTATTTTAAAAACAACATATCTTTATTGTAATTAACTCATAAATACTAATTACACCACGAAAGATTAATCGAATGACGAATCAATATTCGATTAATTAGATTTGTAAAAGTTTTTCTCAGAAGTGGTCCATGAGTCCATGAGTTCATTTGTTGATCTTCTATACTAACTACTGATTATCTGCAATAATAATATGCACCTAATTAACTGCTTCATTATTTTGTAATATTGAGGATTATACTCAAAAGTGAAAATAATTCACTATAATAATATATTATTAATAATTGGTTAAAATAAACAATTGAAAGTTAAACCACTTCAGATGTTGTAATATAATTTTAAGAAGTGCGTGTACAGGCGAATGAAATAGGTATAACGCATCGCATTATCATTAACAAGCATTGATTTGAAAAATTGAATGTAAAAAAAGGAATAGTCAACGGATTGATGAAGAAGAATAACAAAAAATAAAATCAGTTGACCACAGAACCTCAAGGAAGAACGTCGTTACGTGTGGTCCTCAGAAAACGCGAGGAAAACCACAAAGTGAAAATAAAAACAAAATATTTCGAAACGAAAATAATAAATTCAATTTTGGAACGAGAACGAGGTGTGATTTTGGATAAATGTAGTTTGAAACGAGAACGAGATGTGATTTTGGACAAAACATTTAGAAGAAGTGGAAGGAGATTAATTTGGGATTAGCTGGTAGAGGTTCCCTTTAACGCCAAGAGGATAGCAGAAGATTCGCATCCAATTTAATGTGGACCCTTTGGGTCGAATAAAGAAAAAGATAAAGACAGGTTTGCATAATTACCATTATAAGTGTTAAACGTGTTTCTTGCGGCGGATAAACCGATACTTAAATATAAAGCGCAATTGGGGAAATGAAAAATTCAAATAATTAAAAATTTGTAATTCAATTGTTTATTTGATTTTAAAATAAAACTTAACATTAACAAAAATTTATTTAAGATTCTTTGAAAAATAAAAGATTGCACAATTCCATTAATTCGATCCACAAAGAGTTGAAGCTGCGGTTCGATAAACTGTGCATTCGTTGTATAATCAGAGTAAGTGTAGGCTTTTAAAGATCTTCAGTCTTTAACAGTGCAATATAGAATAGTTATTTCTGCAACAGTGCCATTTTCCGTACAAGACAATAGTTATTTGACAATCGCTTTTGATGTTGAAAAATTTAATTAAATTATATAATACTACAGGGGCTCGTCTAGCATGTAAATCAAAGACTTCAAGTAATAAAACTTCTTTCATTTCAACAATTTTTATGTCACTTACTTAATTCGAAGTTCATCGATCATCGAAGTTCAATCATACTCCAAAATTTTTCGCCTTTTCCCGAAGATCAATGACCTTATTATCAAGAAGAACATCCGTATATATTACACTGTCGGCGATGGCTCGACTGCGAGCATTGCCTATACAGAGGCACACTGTTTTGCCTGGATTAAGTACCAAGCCATTTGCAGTAGACCTGCGTAAAACAACTTCAAGACTGCTATAATTTCATTGATAGTCAAAGGATTACCTGAAGTATATACCTGAGTATCATCGACTTACAGGTGAGAATCACATTTATCGAGCAGGACTTCAGGAAGATCCGATGTGAAAATCACGAAGAGTAATGCACTCAATAAGCTGCCATGTGGAACTCCACATATGATGATAAGTTCGCCCGAAACTCAACCGTGAAGTTTTATACGTTGTGTTCTTCCATCCAAGAAATTAATGAGAAGCTTAAGCTGTCACATCCATAATAGCCCAACTTCGCCAAAAGAAGCTCATGATCGATTACATCCTACGCCTTACTGTAATTGAATAGCGCCACAACGATCACTTTGGAGTTGTCTATATTACGAATGACATCAGCCCGGAATCTAGATTGAATTTTGGGCAGAATGCCCATCCTTTCGATGTATTCCAGCAGCTTGCCGATGCATAAACGATTCAAGAATCTTGGAGAGCGCAGGCAAAATGCTGACGGGTTGAAAGGATAATAATCGACTTCTTCCATAACTCAGGTAGAGACGATGTCTCCAAAGAGTAGTTGATCAAATGAGTGAAAATATCCAAGCGAAAAGAAAAGACAAGACAATCTATAACAATTGCATCCGATTTAAGTCCGAGGGTGGCCCTAGCAAAATCCTCGGGGCTAGCCAAACAAATATACCAACTTTGATAAAGATCTGCTCTTGAAATTTATTTATAGTTATTACAAATGCTAATATTATCAATAGAGAATTAATAATAATGTCGTGATATAATCTGTAAAGGGGTTGCCTTACAGAAAAATGTTAAATTTTATTTTGTTTTTTGCCGATTTGAAGCCGCACGAAGCGGACGTACCGGACCGGCTCGGCTGGTCTCCGGTAAACTTGTAATTTTAATTGAAATTTTGATTTGTGAATAAAATAATTGGATTTACGTGAGTAATTTTTGGTTTTATTTTTTTATTGAAAATTGTCCAAAGTTTGGACATCGTAGGAGTTATTTTCGATGATTGGAATTTGTATTGGATGAACGTAAAGCTGAATTTCTTGATTAATAGTAATTGGATAATTGGATATTAAAGATTTTATTTTAAGGATTTTTGGATAATTTAATTGCTAAAATTGGAAAACTTTGTAAAATTTATGTATACGTTGGACATATGGTCCGATATCGACGCATACCTGCGATTATCGTCGGCATTCATTGAGTTGAGAATTTATTTTAAAAATTTGAATTATAATTTGGAATTATTTTAAATTTATTTTTCTGGTAAATTGGACGGGAAAATATCATCTCAAAATATCAATTAATTAATTGACAAGAATAGATACCCAGTAAAAATGATTTAAAAAAATCTGATGTGGACACCATATGACAGAAAAACAGTAGTTTTTAATTAGAATCTCGTTAATCCATTTGTGCGCGTTTTGGCATGGACAATCGCAACCAAAAATAGGAGGTGCACAACTAAATGTTATAAGAGCTTCAAATACAAATTTTAACTTTCTACGACCTCCGTATTTGAGTTATGTCTTTTGAATCACTTAGCCTATTTTTTGGCAACTCAATTTGAATTCTCGCACCAGGATCACTCATGATGACGTGTTAATCTCATCTTCAAAGTCAGGATTTCCATGTACCAATCGATTCCAGTATCAATTGTCCGTCGTAGTGCTTCTGTTGGCTTTTATTTTTTCTTCCAGACTTTGTATGTACAACCATCCGTACTGTGCATATGAGGTTTTCTATGCTTAGCTTATCTCTGTCAGGAAGCGTTGGCCGTTGGATCAATTTCAACTAGACACATCACCATACCATGGTCTGTGTTGATGTTTGTCCTCTGGTGTTTCTTCACTTTACTTCATATTTCATATTATGATAGAAAAAGGTGTTGATTTTGAGTTTGTTCTGACTGTAAAATTCCACCGACAGAACCCCATTATCATTTTCTTATCAGCAAAATTCTTTGAATTCAATGACTATATACCAAAGAGTTTCCACCGCATAGCTACTGCTTCAAGGTTAGTGGCGTAACAAGCAGGTGAGGGACCCGTGTGCGAAGTTGTTAACGAGGGCCCTGCTTTTATAAAAGACCAAAAAAATTTGTATACAGGACTCGAAATTCCAATGATTTCCATATATTGATGAGCTTTTCTATTTTTCAATTTCTGAGGTTTTCCAAATTTCCTAAAATATCCTAGAATTTTTTGTGATTCCCCACTTCACAAGATTTTTTGGATATTTTTCAAAGATTTTCTAGAATTTTCTATTTCCTTTAATTTTCCTAATTTTAAAATTAGTTTTCTAAAATTTTCTGAAATTTATTAAAATTTGCCGTTTTTTGTTTACCAATAAGTGGAAAAATGATGGAGAAATTATTGTCATATGGAAAACTAAAAGAAAATTTGAGGAAATCTAGAATATTATAAACTATCTTTTTTTTGCTTTTTCCATTTTCTGAGATTTCATTAGCTATAAAATTTTCTAGATTTTCTATTTACCAAATATTTTTAGAGTTTCCTAAGATTTTCTTAAAATTTATATGGATTTCTTGAGATTTTCTATATTTCTACAAATTTACTAAGAATCTGTTTCTTGAGGTGTCTTGCAATTTTTCAGAATTTCTTCAGATTTTCATTCACTAGTACACACAATTTTCGCGAAGATATTTCCTTAGTTTTGTTCTAACTGGAAAATCGAAGAAAAAATCGTGATACACAAAAGTGAACAGAAATCCAAGCAAATTTTAGAGAAATTCTATGAAATCATTGTAAAACTTAAGAACGGAAATCTTGGGAAATTTAGAAAACTTTTAGAATACCAAAGATTAATTCTTTTATTTCCTTTTTTAATTTTCTGAGATTTCTATGGCTATTGGTTCTCTTAAGATTTTCTAGAATATTAAAATTTTCCCCTTTTTACTTCCTTGTAAAACAAGGAAGTATTGTGATACCGATTTTTTTCGATTTCCAGATTTTGACGGAAATATCCGTTTTGACCTTCCCTGAATCCATTTTGACTATTTTCGTTGTGACGTCTGTACGTACGTACGTATGTACGGACGTCTGTATGTCGCATAACTCAAATACGGTAGGTCGTAGAAAGTTGAAATTTTGGATTTGAGACACTTATAGCATCTAGTTGTGCACCTCCTATTTTTGGTTGCGATTGTCCGTGCCAAAAGTTGTAATTAATGACGCGCATGAACAGATTAACGAGATTCCTGTCCAATTATTATAAAAATGACAAGGAAGTTATGTGGTGTCCACATCAGATTTTTTAAGATTGCCTGGCAAAGGGAGATACAGATACATAAGCATAAAGATACAAAGACAGATAGATGAGCCTTAAAAAAACAACAAAATTTACTACGTTTTGTTTCGTTGAAATTTTAAAAATATTAAAATATTAATATTAAAAATATAAATATTAAAATAAAATATTCTCATTAAAATACATAATATATTTGTTCCCCCCATCCATGAACTTTGCCCAGATTCGCCGTTGGTATTAGATTTCAAAGCTGTATTAGACTGCAATGAGTTCATAATTTTGAGATTTTTGCACAAAATTGCGTGCAAAATAGTCTATTCCTGGTGCCCATGAAGGGATTAACGAGATTATCATTTGAAGGAACTGTGGGGGAGAAAAGTAAAATAACTAACAAAATAACATTTAAAATGGAAATGTAACATATGGAATATAAGAATAATTTTTCCTAAAAATATAGTTTTTGTTCTTTTTTTTATTAATTTAATTAATAATTTTTTTTTTACCTAAATTATAATTTATTAAATATTTTTTTTATTTTTCATTTAAATATTTAAATAACAAATAATAATTGCATGTTATTTAATATATTGATTAGTTACAGAGGGGCCCCCCACGTAAATACGCCACTGATTATTCCCTATATAACAATTACAGGGTTTCCACTTTTTTGAAAAATCTGGAAATGTCATGGAAAATTTAAGATTTCCCTAATTTTGTCAAAGAATTTCTCATTTATAGTACCAAGTCAAGGAAATTAAATTTTCAGTCGAGGTAAACAATTTAACCCTTTAATGCCTGATTTTTTTTAAAGTAATAAAAATATATATATCTAATGTAGGTATATATTTATATCCTGTATTTATAAAAATGTTTTTTTGAAGTCTGTGGTTATCAAAATCGCCAACAAAAATATGTTGTATATTTGCAATTTATATGCAGTGGGAAAGAAATTTCAGTTATGTTTCAGTGTGAATTTTTTTGAAGCAGTTTCAGAACAAATTCAAACCAAATTTTTCACAAAATGGAAAAAAATGAAAGGGCAATATTGTAGAAATATTCCCGATGTCTTTGTATGCCTTTAAACGATTACCATACTGTAACTACAAACGTCGAAATCTCTATGTTGTATTTCTGCAACGGTTAACATTAAAGGGTTAATTTAAAATTTTTTTTCTAGTTTTAAATTTTGTTATTAAATTTATTTTATTTAAATATTAATTTTTTTTAATTAAAATTGTTTAATTCCTTGTAAAAAGGTACTAAGCCTGAGATTGAAAAGTAAAATAAAAAAAATTAAAAAACTGGGAGAATTTAACTTTAATTTGTTTTTCCATACCCCCCAGACCCCCCGGTTTGAAAACCCAAAGGTGTGTGTGCGTACGTTGTATGATTTACCTTCATATGAAAACTTTTTATTCTCTTAGAACAAACACATCTATTTTTGTTTGTATATTTATACAGAACATATCTATGAGTCGTGAAAACTCTCACCGGGTCTCGAGGGTGTAAAATTTCTGGTACGGAAGTCACAAGTTAATAGCATGGCAATCATTTGAATATAATTGTTGGTGACGTGGAGGTATTCTATACTTCCCCAAACTTCAAATAGCATCTAGTTGTGCACCTCCTATTTTTGAGATTTTTATTAAAATTGAAAAGGTCACAGTACAGCTGGGGGCCCTTTTAGTAGAGGGCCCGCGTGCATCGCACCAACCGCACCCCAGTAGTTCCGTCCCTGTATAAGATCACATGGAGTTAAAGTGTCCACGCACATGGCATTCCACACAAGTGCTTTCCTCATCACTTTATCGGGAATTCCCCAACTCAAAATGTTGTTTGGGAACATATTTACAATCTGCTTAAAAAAAAAAATTAAGTAAATCATTTGACATTATTATAAGGACTTGTTGAGAGTATAGTATAGTATAACAAGTATAGTATCGGCCCTAGTACACCACCCTGTTGGACGCCTGAGCCGATTGGAAATAATTTGGTATATTCTTCCCCGTGTTTTACCAAAAAGTGCCGATCGCCGTCTTACTTAAGTAAGACTTCAATACCTGATAATAATGATGTGGAAGATTCATTTTTAGTTTATAGAGCAAGCCCTTATGCCACACCCTATCGAACGCCTGGCTTATGTCCAAAAATGCCGCAGAACAGTATCTACTTGTTCAATCGTGCCTTGCTAATTTCTGAAACCAAACTGATGATCAGGGATAAGAGCTTTTTCTTCTAGTACTGATTTTAGTCGTTTTAAGAACAGCTTTTCGAAAACCTTTGATAAAACAGGAAGTAAACTTATTGGTCGATACGAGGTCAGTTGTTCTGGCCTTTTACCTGGTTTTGGTATGAGAATGATTTGCGCAGCCTTCCATTGATCTGGAAAATGATTCAGCCTCAAAAATGTGTTATAAATAAATGTAAGGAGTTTCAGACATTTTGGTGTTAATTCTTTTAATAATTTACCTGAGATTAGTTCGTAACCAGGAGCTTTATGAGAATTTATATCACGCAGAATAACCTGTTTAACTTCTTTTATTTTGAAATGCGTAATTGGTAGGTCCATTTGAAAGGGTGCATCCAGATATTTGTATATTTCATTATCTTCTGTAAGTGTTGTAGGAAACTGCGCAAACGCACTTGCAAGGTGTTTAGCAAATATATCAGTTTTCTCTTTATCACTTCTGGCTTCTGGCATGATGACATTAGTGTCATCTTCAAAGCAAGAATTTCCATGTACCAATCGATTCCAGTATCAATTACTTGAAGAAACCAAAACATTTTTCTGCCCTGTGCTGCTACCTACCGCTCCAACTCGTTTAACAAATTGCTACCAGTTACTTGGTACCACTCCTTGTTGCTCCATTCGTTGAACTCAACTTGTATTTCCGCGTACCTGTTTATCCAAATAATAGTATATTACGTGCCGAGGTGGAAAATGCTTCATTACAGCCGAGCGCTAAGTTAGTTGACTGAGGCGCGAAGCGCCGAAGTCAACTATAAGCGCGACGCTGGAATGAAGCTTGACACCGAGGTATGTATACCATTTTATTCACAATCAGTTTGTAAACAGGAAATAATTAAAAATTGAATTAAATTATACACTGCTTTTCATTTGATTTCACTTTTGAAAATAAAAATTGTTTATCAAGTTAGTATGAAATATTAAAAACAAATTGCTGTTTATGTCAAACAAAAAATTTGTGTTGGCAACTGGCAAATATTATATTAGTAACAAATTTACAGATTTGTTTCGTGTTTTTAATATTACTGCTTAAATAATTTTTAATTATTCTGGCTCAACTTAAACGTATAAAGTAACTAAAATAAAATTAGATTATAATTTAGCTTGCACTAAATTTGTATATAAATTGTACTTGATACTTGACATAATCTTAACTAAATAATTTGACGCATATTTTTGGTTAGTTTCTTTTCTTGCCATCCATGCGACATTGCAGGTCGGGAAGTGGCCACTTCCCGACCTGGGGTAGGTTGGAAAGTAAAACAAAATAGCTTTTTGATTGGTTTGCAGTGAAACTAAATAATAAACTGCTTCCCAACTTATTAAAAGTCAGGAATGTATCGATTACTAACCGATTGTGAATAAAAGGTTTTTTCCACTACTAGTCATATAGGCAATCATTATAACTTAGTCAAGTCGCACGTGAAGTGACGCATTTTAGACAATTGGTAAATAATTTTTCATTATTGACCACTGGTAAATAATGAACATATTGATATTTTTCTACAGTTTAGCGACTATTTATAAGGCAAATTTTGTTAAAAAACGATTTTGTATAACCGAGAGATGCTATTTAATTACACTTAAACTATTCAAAACGGTTTTTTAATTGATTAATTTCATTTTAAACATTTCTAAAAAAAGTCTAATTAATTATGACAGGAACGCTAGCTCCACCTCTTATTAATTTGAAAAACCACAAAATTACAAGTTTATTGAATAATTTCAGTATTTTAAGACGAATAAATGCAAAACAATGCTTTTGAATAACTTCGGTGATTTCTATCCATTATTTAAAGCAGTAAAAATTCGGTGAACGACTTTGGAAAACTAAATTTGTCAACAACTGTTAAATCGACAAAACAAAACTGTCATTGGAAATATATATTTTAAATTTGAAATTTTTTTTATTAATAAGAATTTTTAAAAAATGGCAATAAATCTAGTAGTGGAAAAAATCGTATATAAACCACGGCTGTGAAGACCATTATAGCCTACGCGCCTTATATTCCTCGGCGCTTCGCACCTCGGAATATAATCTTGGGGCTAGGGCTATAATGGCTGTCTTCACAACCTTGGCCTATAATATACTATTTAAAGAAAAGGGGGACCTTTCATATGAAATATATGATATAACATCTAATGCCCAAGAATGGATTAACGAGATTACTGAGAGAAATAGACAGATGAACGAAAACAAATTTGAATTAAACATTTTGCCAAATTGCATCCAAGAACTGATTGTGTTTTTGCATCTTTGCCACCAACTTAAACTTAAATGGTCAATTCTCATATAACTTGTTCCGATGCTGCCCTCCCCAATTATTTTTTTTGCTTTTTGTGTGATGATACAGTAGCATTGGAGGGTATTGTAGCATTGGGAACTTCAATTGTGAAAACCTAAATCTATGAATTTTTTCCTAAAATGCAGGTTTTATGTCACTTTAATGTCACATAAGTTACCGTTTAAGTGACCGGTAACTTATGTGACATTTTCCATATAAAAACTGCATTTTAAGAAAGAATTGATAGATTTTGGTTTTCATAATTTAAGTTTCCACTACCCTGCAATGTACTGTATCATCATACGAAAAATAAAACTTGAGTAGGAATAACTTTTCAGAAAATAGGTAGGTACAGCATCGGAACAAGTTATATGAGAATTAACCAAATAGACAATTAACATTAATATTTTTATTTATAAAATCAGCAAGAAATCAAAGCTTTCTAAAACAATGTTCACACATTTATTTCGAATTAATTTCAATTTTTTTTATTTGATTGAATTTCAAACAATGATCGGATTGTGTGTTCCAGTCGAGCACGTACAAAATTGCCAGTAAGACGAGCTCGTGTCTGACACGGGAATGTGCATTAAAGGGTTTAATCATAAAAACAACCACAGTCAGCATTTGATCAAGTATTTGATGTACTGATCAATGATGATTAATGAGGTATGTACAGCACTTGAAAATTCACTTAAGTAATGACAGTAATAAATTCATTAAACTTGTGATAAATTTATTAGTTAATTGGTTAATTTATACAGTAAGACAACAAATTACGAATAAATATTTTTAATTATGTTGTTTACTATTTACTACAATATCTGTAATTAATTGGTTAATAATAGGTTTTTGGTTTTGTTAAAGTACACAAGAAAATCATTTCCTAAGTTCATTTATGCATGAATTGAGAAATCTTAGAATTTTACGTAAACTGTATCATTTTTACGGATTCTATTGGTATAATCATCATCTGGTAGGTTTATATTTAATTTTTCCATGTTAATTCCAAATGCTGGCATATCTGAATTATAATGGTTTAATTCAGCAGCATATGTTTCGGATACTGGTAGACTTCTATTAAAAAATGGAATTAGTTTTTATAATTTCCAAGTCTCAAGAAAATTATTTATCACCTCTTTAAGTAGCGGTGCAGACCTTCAAGTCTTCTCGTGGGGTTAGTACGGTTAAAGTTGATATTGTCGTTATGAACACATGGAAGAATTTCACCAAACTCCACATTTCCAATTTTTACACGTGTAACGAATTCTTCTTGATACGGCGAACAGCTACTTCCTTCAACTACGATATGAGGAAAAAAATTTAAGTAAGAAATTTGGCTTGCATTTTCATTTCTTGTATCAGATTTGTAAGAACTTTTCAAATATTCAAGACTGCTGCTATTGATTAATGTGAAATGTGAATAATTTTGATGCAAACCCTAAAAAGTATAAGAAATTAATTTCATAAAATAATTAAAATATGAAAAATTACGGAAATATTTTTATTTTCTTCTGTATATCTGACTTCACTGTTTAAAACTCTTCTACGTTGTGGGGGAAAATAACCAACCCGGTAATATCTATTTTTATTTCTATACAACATTTGCATATCTCGATTTTCGAGTAAACCTCTTCGACGTTGTATGTTTATATTTTTACCAGCATATCTTCTAAAAGCAAATTTTTATTGATTATAAAAAACATATTTTGATGCTTACTTTTCGATATTTCTTAAAGTAGCTTTATTAATTTCAAAATCAGTGATATTGCCATAGTGCAATTGGTACAAGGGACAATTAATTATATTAATTTCTGGATCTAGACATACTTCCATTTCCTCTGGGTGATCTTTATATACCACAAGACGTCTAAAATTAAATTTGGATATTTGATTGCAGAATATATTCAGTAATCCAAAAAAAACCTGTCTTTAATTCTTCTAATATAAGGATCACGAGTATCAAATTCAGGTCCAGTACTAGTACATATGACACTATCCACCTGAAACCCAGTACCGCAATCAATAGGATATATTATAAGATCCTGTATCGTTCCAAGTCTAATCCATCCAAAAGGATGAATTACATTATTTCTAGGAATTTCTCTTCTTGGAAAAAACGGAATCCTTGGAAGTATCGCATTTGGAGCACAACTACAGCATTCTTCTTCGTTCGATGCCTAAAGTAAATCAATATTTTAATGTAATTTTAACTAATAATTCAAAATCATAAATTACCTCATCGAGCATCGTATTTCTCAGTAAACTTAATAAAAATACCAAAACAATTTCTAAATGAAACTTTCCGAGTTGCGTCGAATAAATTTTACGATAACTGGTGCATTTAAAATGTGCGAAACCAACGATAACAACTATTTTATAATTCCATATTATATAGGTACAACATGCAACAGAATTATAAAATAAATTCAAAGTAGAAAATAGTCGAGATAGAATTTTGAACCAATTACAGAATTACAGATGGAATTGGTTGGAGAGCATTAAAATAAAGTGCTTAAGGTGGGCGTCGATAAACTTAAAAAAAAAAATTCTTATAATAAGTAGCTTATTGGTCGAACTAAGCGAGCCCCAATAGCGAATGCATGCATTCTGTTGACTGTATGAGTGTAATAGGAGAAACATAATTCATACCTTTTTTAATTGCTTAATACTCAATTAATTGTAGTACAAACTATAATAATTCGTTCTATAGATCAAAGAAAACTGAATAGATATTGAAAAAAAAAACAAAAATGGAAATTTTCACGAATAGCGGAAGGAACCGATAGAAAGCTGCAGATTGGTATAGAGACACATTAGGGCTTATGTTGAACATACTAAAAGTCGGGATCGAAACTCTTTGGGCACGAGCCGCCATCTTGAAAAAGCGGTACCCCAAATCATTTTTTCGCCGATATCTCGGAGTAATCTTGAAACTATCAGTGTAGTACAGTAAAACTTTACGATTTTACACGAGGAGTGCTGCTTCTGCGGTAGCTTTATATAACTTTTTTGGATATGTAGCAAGTAAAGTTTCATATAAAGAAGAGAGACAATAAAATTTTCTATAAAAAAGATAAGATGCACTTCTTTGTATTTTTATTAGTTACGCCGGTAATCCACGTTGAATATGGAGCACAATCATCATAATCAAACACACCAACATTCATACCTGGTCATACCAATCCCAAAAACTCACGTCTCCTCCCAGCAACCTAAGAAAACATAAACCTTTTTTACTTTGGTTTTTTACTAATTTTATTTATAGGTTTACATATTTGAACCGGCCCGGCCATTCTTGGTTCTGCGTTAATTTTGAAGTCAGGTCTTTGAAATCCTATGTTGGTCTTCCCAATTATTAAGAGACATGAGGGTCTACTCGTCTACTCCGGTGCTTTTTGGGAACCCGATTTCCAATTAGAAACCTAACCAAGGTACTGAATTTTTCCCCAAATAGAGAGTGAACGAAAAGTTGTCGCTGTTACACAGCATCAGAAAACCCTGGGTTGCTACAGCTAAAAACAGCAAAAACTAAAAAAAAAAAAATTTTTTCTCTCAATGTAGTTCTCTCTCTTCCAAATGAAACCCAGTGGCGGGTCATGGCGGTTTCATTTGAGGTGGCTAATCACAGAGTTTAGATTTCTCAAGAATTCCTACGATTCGCTTGAATTTCCTGAGATTTTGTAGATTTCTTAGAATTTCTTCTACTTTCTCGGATATTCTATTTTCTAATATTTTCTCGAATTTTTATTAAATTCTTCACTTATACAGAGGCTGAGCACTAATTACGTAATTACGTAATAATCCGACGTAATTTTTTTTTTCTGAAATTACTTATTTTTTATGTTTAAATTATGCAAAAAAATGCCTGAAAGTAAGACAAATTGTGTTACTGACGCTGGTGATGTTCTTTGCTTTCCGCATATATAATTCATAATGGAATGACTTGCACCCACATGGACTACATACTACAGCTGACTTCTAATTTTATTTTACCATTTTTTTAATTATACTTTTTTATGTAATTAATTATTTTCTTTATTAATTTTTAGTTTTATAAATAAAATTTTTATATTTTTTGTATAATAACAATATTATTGTTATTCATATTTTATAAATATAAGCGGTGCGGAGAGGGGGCTCAACATTATTTTTGTTTAATAATCCTTAGGTAAGATGTGTACCCTTAGGTGGGAGGAAATCAAAAATTACAAAAATCGTCCTTATGTAATTAGATTATAGAAGAATGAGATTTTCTCAGCGATTCTCCATTAGGTCCCACCCCAAATTTTTTAAATTTAAAATAAATGATCTCGGATGGTCCTATTTATAGGTTTACGTACAGAACAAAAATTTTTCGTTATATTTACGAAATGCTGTCGTTAAACGCAAATTTATTAACAAAAATTTTGTTTTTTTTTTTTAAATTTTTTGTAAAATCATAAAATTGTAGTTAGTTAACATTAACACGATATTCGTAAATATTACTACACACATTTAACAAAAATTGCGCAACCATTACTAATTTTTCGTAAAATCGTAAAATTGTAGTTTAATGTAGTTTTTAATGTAATAAAAAATAAATAATGTAGTGCTACTAACGAAGAACGTAGTAAATATTACGAATATATTCGTCAATATTACTACTACAACTGCCATAGTAATATTAACGAAAAGCTTGTCCTAATATTAACGAAAAGTTTCGTTAAATTCAGATCACCGTTTTTTCTGTGCGATTAGTCACAATTCACAAATGAGGCTAACTCCCAACTTCGTCATATAAAGATATACGTTGGATACACAATAAAGAAGAGTGTTATTTTTAAGCTCTCTAGATATAGAGGATTCTGCTTCTGCGATAGCCTCATTTTATTTTATGGTTAAGTATTGACGAAGAAGTATCTATCTTTTGATCAATTGAAAATTCACTTCTTAATTTATGTTTTATTTTAATAGTTTAATTAACAATGGTCTTAAATTTTAAGGGAGGCTAAGCCTCTTTTGCCTCCTTTGACGAGCCGCCGCTGCTGAAACCAGATTTTTTAACCTCAACAGAGTCACTTACGCCGCTGATGCATGGTATAAAGATTAATCTTTATACCATGCCGCTGATGTAGCGGTGGGAGTTTCATAACAGCCAGTGGCGCAGCCAAGGGGGGGCTAGGGGCCCCCCCGACGCAATAATTTTACCAAAAATAAGATGACCACGCCCTTTTTTACAAAAATTTTTCGCCTGCAGCGCGCGCTTTCTACGCAGCTTGCGTCGCTCGCATCCTTTAGTCCCCCCCATAACTAAATCTTGGCTGCGCCACTGATAACAGCTATCTAACGCGATGGGACGATTTTCGGACAAGCAGTCATTTTTGAAGAGAATATTCTCCGTCTCCCATCAGATGTAAGAAATTGCAGAAGAACAAAAATGGCAAAAAAATAACTCCGACATCCGTCGGAAGTCTACCAATGGCAACCCCTCGCGTCTTATTGTTAACAAATTAATAGTTAAAAATTACAGTTGTTGCAGAGTGACACCTCTGGTAAGATTTGGTTTAACTCTCTCCCCCCCCCCCCTTCTAATCTCACGCGAAATTGTTTATTATATTTAATTTAACCCAATTCTCTCGCAATTTTACATTTTCATGCAAAAAAACGTTATGTGATAGTTACCGAGACTCCCCCGCGTGAGATTGCTTGAGATTTGGCTTGACTTCCTACACCCCTGAACGGCCAAGTAATTAATGGACGGCCCCCAGTGATAACACTGGTCTGCAAAAAAAAAATTTTATCGGAAAACATAGTCAAAGCGATGCTTTCCGAACCTCCCTTCGGGTGAGAAAGCGAAGCATTCCTAGTCACTTAACATATCGACTAGTAATGTAAAATCGACTGATAATTTTGTATCAGAAGAATTTTTTGCTCAGTTATTCGATATCTAGCGCCGTTCTTGAGTTATTGATAATTCCAAATATTTCATAATAGGTACTTGTGTAGGATTTTTAATTTTGGTATAATAGGTAATATATTTGTTTTCTGATAAAATAGTATACTCACCTCTACTCGAAAAATGATTCGTTACTGGGCTTGCAGCTTTAAAAAGCTCGCTTATCGCTCGCTTTTCAATATAGCTGCGCGCCCAGTAACGGATCATTTTCAACGCTCGGCCAGTAATCTACTATTTTCGAGCCCTGATACCATTATCCTTCTAATTAATTAACTTCCTGAATCCGAATATGACTTCCGTTTTCTCCCATTATCCACCATATTCGGGGGATGCCCCCCCTCTATCTATTTTTTTTTTTTTAACTATTATTTTATCCTTTACATTTCTTCAGGTAAACTAAGTGAAAAGTTAATATTTGTAGAAAGAAAGTTGATTTAGGAGAAGATTTGTCTCTGAAATTGTAAAAAAAATCATTCAAGATGATCGAATTTTCCGTTTTTTTAAAATTTTTCACATATTTGAAATAAACTATGTTGAAATAAACAGCAATCACACAGAACATGTACATGTTATGCAAGTTTTCAATTTTTATAACCGGGGGGTCTGGGGGGTGTGGAACACCTTCCAGTACACCTGTAAGTGTGTTAAAAAAAACAAATTCTACCGAACATATTTCAAATAGCAAACAGATTTCGATTCCAGTTTTAAAGTTGCGATTTCACTGGGCATTACTGGATCTAGGTTACAAAAAACATTTGGAAAAATCTATAGGAAGCTAGATTCTGGGACCAATTTTGTTTAGGTGTACTGGACGGTGTTCCACACCCCCCAGACCCCCCGGTTTCAAAAATTGAAAACTTGTGTATATGTTCTGTGATTGATCTTACCTGCTTAAATAATAAGAGACTATTACTTTTTGAGTATAAGTACATTTGTAGATTTTATGCAATACGCACTGAGTAGTACCGAGTACCCCAGTATCCAATTGATTGTATAAAATTATTGCCACAAAATATAAATCAATGTATTGGTTCTGAAAGAAAGAAAGGCTGCTATATAATAAAATTAATCACAAAGCATGCACACAAATCTTGGATTTATAAAATCGTGAAGTAATTGTTAATTACATATATTGATGTAGTGACGAATAATTTTCTAACAAATAATCCCCAAAGTGAATAATGATTATTTTTAAATTAATTTTGAAATAAACTTTTTTTAATTTCATAATTTGTGCCAGGATTAATTGGTTGGGGATCATTTTTCATTTGGTAGGAATTTAACCGACCGTTAGGCGCCATTTACCTGATCTGCACCTGGCGCTGCAATAGCTTGATCCGCAGGGACGTGCCAAAGCAATTTTTATGAGGGGGAGCAGTCGTAAAATTGCCAACAATTTTGTTCCTCGCAATATATCAATGAGCTTTTTGGTTTTAGCTTTTTGGCGTTTCTTTCAAGGGAATGCCATAATTTATGCGATTTGTACCAACCAGTAGTGTTGCCAACTTTTAATGAAAATTACCAACTTTACCAACTTTGCCAACTTTCTTCCAATGTTGGGGGAAGCTCCCCTCATCTCCCCCTTAGGCACGTCCCTGTTGATCCGGCACTGGTGGTATGGTCATCTAAATCGTATGGATGAAGAGAGAGGTCCGAGAAAGGTGTGCAAATGGACTTCTACAAGAAGTCAAAAAAAAGGACGACCCCAAAAGACATGGGCACAAGATGTAGGTGTGGCCATGCAAAGTAGACGGTTAGACTTATAAGACGTCCAAGATAGGAAGAACTATGGCGTATTGGTTGCGGAAAACGGCACATGCTACTGGCATGCCTAGAGTTCTTGCCGCCCCTACCCCCCCCCCCTCATATAAATAATTACAATTTATTTTTTTAAAATATTTTTTATAATTTTTTTTTATTTTTATAAAAATATTTTTGTCCAGAATGAAGCAAAATGCCGTCCCTAAAAATGTGCCGTCCGGGGCGGTCCGCTCCTACCGCCCCTCCCCCTAGGTACGCTTGTGGCACATGCTGTAACAAACTTGCGGAATATAAAGAATATCCAGTGGCGACTTGTGACTAGGGCTGGGCGATATTCAAAAATCGATATTTCGATAATTTCGATAATTCAAAAACTATCGATAATTTCGATTAATCGATAATAATGATCGAATTATCGAAGTATCGATAACTATTATCGAAGTATCGGAATAATACGGTTTCTTAGAAAACTGACAGTTTTTCAGAAACTGGATGAATCCAGTTTAGTCACGACTCATGACTAAAAAGTGCGTCTTAAAATTTAGGTTATTGTCTTATGTTTTGTTCGCTTCCCATTGGTCAACTTTGAGATCGGCTGGCTTCTTTATTCGAGACAAAAAATTTGGGGTTCCCTGTTTTCGCGTGCAGGATGACCTCAAAATTATAATGTTCATGTTGTTGGAGAGTTGTCTTCTTGTTCCATTGGATCGTTTATTGAATAGTTATCGATAGTTTCATACAGGAAACCTCAACTTTTTTCTCGAATAAAGAAACCTGTCGAACCTAAAATTGACCAACGGGGAGTCCAGAAAACATAAGACAATAACCTAAATTAGAAATATCGAAACTATCGGAATATCGATAACTATCGAAATATTGATAACTATTGAAATGTGGATAACTATCGATATATCGATAATTTAAAAATAAAATATCGTTCTTCGATTAATTGATAAAAAGTAGGGGAGAGACTTGCAGGTTGCCACTGCTTGCAGGTTGCCACCCCTGCCGGATTTTGACATTCTAACATTGTCATCCCCTAAATTTCGACGGACATCGAATACAAACGAGTAGTTGTCGCTTTTAATGTAATTGTGATGCACTCAAACACAATAACAGGGTGTTTGGTAAACAAAATGTGAAATTTTATTTGTAAAAAAATGAAAAATTAAAATTGTGTTTTTCTTCTGTGCCCATAAATTGAACATTTTCAACGAAAATTTAAGGGAAATATTTTTGCTGTGTTGCTTTTTCATTCAATTTTTATTATTCTTAAATAATTCTAAACATATCATGAGTTGGAAGTTTTTCTTCCTGTATATTCTAAAGTGGTGTAAAAATGCAGGTTGCCACCTTTTTTGGCTTGCAGGTTGCCACCCCTCTTATTTTACATTGTAACGTATACTACAGTGACTGTTTAGGGACAGTAGCAACATAAGCCCCTAAATCGGCCCAGGACAGGTTCTCGCGCAAAAGGGGGGAGGTTTAACCCCCCATTGCATATTTTATGTATCTATTGACGTAAACGCTTCTTAAATATTTCAAAAATTAATATAAACAATTATTTACTAATAATTGATGCATTTTTTAAATATTTTTAGATTTAAATGAAAAAAAAAGTAAATTTTTTTTTTCAATTTTAACTTTTTTTTTTCTTGTCAATTTACTCTCATTTTTTTATGTTCATAGCCACTAAGTGTAATTAATATAAATCCTATGATTTTACTTGAGTTTTTCTACATTTTCAACAATTTTTCAAGGGGTGGCAACCTGCAAGCCGAAATTTCAAGGTGTTGATTTTAGATACATTTGAAAATTTGTTGTAAATTTTTAGTTTTTGAGAATTAAAATGATTTTTTGCGCAGGATCGTGGCTTTATACTTCCCCTTTCCTGTATATGTTATTATATCAACAATACGTTGATTGTATGACTAGTTATGACCAAAAAAGCTATGGGGTGGCAACCTGCAAGCCTTTCCCCTACCAGCCCTAATGGCGACTTTCTCATTTAAGGAGGCTAATCAAAAAGTATACTATTTATAAGAGTGTAACTTAGGTCAGTTTTTGTAAATTAAAAAATCTGATGTGGACACCACATAACTTCCTTGTAATTTTTATAATAATTGGACAGGAATCTCGTTAATCTATTCATGCGCGTCATTAATTACAACTTTTGGCACGGACAATCGCAACCAAAAATAGGAGGTGCACAACTAGATACTATAAGTGTCTCAAATCCAAAATTTCAACTTTCTACGACCTACCGTATTTGAGTTATGCGACATACAGACGTCCGTACATACGTACGTACGTACAGACGTCACAACGAAAATACAGTAGCGGCAATATGAATCGCACGGTCTAAAATTTTTCAATAATGTGACAAGTTTGGTCATAAAATCTTAAGTTTAAACATCAAAACAAGACTAATTCTTATGTGTATTAGTTGTTTATAGGATTTTGTCTAAAAATGATCAAATATTACGCTTTATTCAAATAAACACTTTCAAAAAAGTAAATGCACTGTTTTCAGGTGTATTTTCGCGAATTATTCGCGATTTATAATCTGAATTGCAAAGTATATTTTTCAGGTAAATTTGTCGAAAAAATCTATAATAGAACTATTTTTATATCAATTATACAAATACAATATAATACAAATAATACAAATTATGTATTAAAAAGTATTTATTTTATTAATATTTAGTAAGGCCTTTATTACACTTAGTAACCGGCGCGCCGCGGCGAGGCATAGCTTCGGTTAAAGATTCTTTGCTTAAATTGTGTTTTAACGCCTAAATTATCTCAGGGATAGTTTTTGGAGATGTTGCAACAATATGCCTTTTCATAACCGACCACAAATTTTCAATGGGATTAAGATCCGGGGAATTTCCAGGCTAGTCGAGTACAAAAATCTCGTTATCTATGAAGTACTTTACTACCTGGAACAAAAAAGAGAAACAATTAAAGCTATATTTTTCAGAAATTTGCTATGAAAATGTATTAAGTAACATCAAGTGATTGATAAATGTTAAAAAAAAAATTAGTTATACAATTTGTACGAACCGTTCTAGCCGCATGACACGGAGCGTTATCTTGCTGAAAGATGAATTCTTCATTTTCAACAAACAAATCCATTATAGACGGCTTCAAACTTGTTTCTAATATTTTTATATACTTGGGCGCATTCACTGTACCCTTTATAATATGTTGATTTACCAATCCTCGCTGAGAGAAACAACTCAACACCATTACACCAATTCTACTCCGAGTGGTGTTTAATGTGCATTGTTCCAATAATCGTTCTCCTTTAAAACGTCGCACGTACCGCTTTCTATCGGAACCGAAAAGTAAAAATTTTGACTCATTTGAAGATATTATACCACCCCAGTCATCCATCGACGAATTTTCGTAATTTTTTGGCAAATTCCAGCCTATTTTTTTAAATTTTCTTAGTTAGCAGAGATTTTTTAACAGCAGCATAAGCCTTCAAACCAAATTTTGCTAAGCGATTACCGATGGTCCTTATTCTGACATCCATCCTAAGTTGATTTTTGATGTCCGCTCTTATTTCTCGTCGAGTTTTATAGCGATTCTTGACCGCTATTCTGCGAATAATCAGATCCTGGGATGCAATCATTTTTCTCGCAGGTTATCCTTTTGGAAGAGGTTTTGTACTTCCAGTAGCATCTAATTTTTTTAAAAATCGACTTACTGCGCTTCTATGGCATTCTATTTTCTCATTTATAAAAATAAAATTTGTATTTGAGCCGTATTAAAATATTTCGCTTTTTCACTTCACTTAATTTCTTGTTAATTGACATATTTTGCAGAGTTTTCGAAACAGCTCAAACACATTAGCCACAATAAATGCACAATTACTCTAAAATATGCTTAAATACTTGTATTTTAAAACCCCAGATACAGAAAACCCCTATCCCTAAAATAAAGACCAATTGGTGTCGATATTTGTTTAATTTCAAAAGCGTGCGATTCATTTTGCCGCTACTGTAGTCAAAATGGATTCAGGGAAGGTCAAAACGGATATTTCCGTCAAAATCTGGAAATCGAAAAAAATCGGTATCACAATACTTCCTTGTTTTACAAGGAAGTAAAAAATAACTCGGATGATGCTATTTCCGGAATAGAAAGGCGCACGTCATTAAAGAGCTTCAATATTCACACTAATTACAAACTGGGTCCTTCTTATAAGCTCCATATATTCCAATTCCGCGTTTAATTGAGGTATCAATCGATGCATAACCACTTGGAGGTCAATGTGTCCCAGATGACTATAAATCTCCTCGGAGTAATATTGAAACTATCAGTGTAGTACAGTAAAACTTGACGATTTTACACGAGGAGTGCTGCTTCTGCGGTAGCTTTACATAACTTTTTAGGATATGTATTGTGGAAGGAGTATCTATCTTGTGGTAGATCTCATAATTGAAAATCCACTTTTTACTTTTTAGGATATTCTAAAGGTTAATTTAATCCAGAATTTTTCTCCCTTGCCTTCTGACGACTACATTAAATCGCATTTCTTGCGAAAGCGGGATTTATGTCTATTGGTGATTTTGGTTAAGTCACAAAAGCACTAAAAGGATATTTTAAATAAAGTAGATTACTTTATGTAAGACGCTACCTTACCCTGACTCACTTTGTTTTGAAATCCTGATGTGGGAAAAGGTTGTCCAGTCTTTAACTAGCATCAATTCACAAAACAATTGAAATAAACTACAAATTGTTAGCAATTCCTAAATTGGGTTTAAGCAGCTTTGGGGTTTAAATGTTAACCCTTTCTTAAAAGAGAAGGGGGTTGATTGTTCTAGAGTGGACTGAAAAGCTGATTACCTTCAGAAGGTAACCTAAAATATTTAAGAATATGAAACACACAGAATACGGAATGACCGTATACAGTATACAGCATTTCAAAATGAATCATTTATACAAAGAAAGTGACAATTTATTTGTTAATCAGATATTATGAATATAATAAGAAAATGGATTACTTATTTAAATATTGAACATTATTTTGTTAGATATTTTTGCAATTAATAGGTTAGTAACATATTTTTGGTTTTGGAAGAAATTTTAAAATTGTACGTAAACTGCATCATTTTTACGGATTCTATTGCTGTCATCATCCGGTGGTAAATCTAGATCTAATTTTTCCATATTAATTCCAAATACTGGCATATCTTGATTTTCGAGGTCCACTTCCGCAAGTACTTTGGATAATGGACGGGTTCTATAAAAAATTTGATTAGTTTTTATTATTCGTAAAATTTCAAGAACAATATCACTTAGATAAATATTCATGAAGGTGTTGAAAACGTCTGGGGTTAGTACGGTTAAAGTTGATATTGTCGTTATGAACACATGGAAGAATTTCACCAAACTCAATGTTTCCAATTTTCACTCGTGTAACAAGATTTTCTTGAAATTCCGAGCAGCTATCCCCGTCAATTACGATATGAGGAAAAAAATTTAAGTAAGAAATTTGCCTTGCATCTCCATGAATCCGGTTTTCTTTCATGTACTTTTGGAAGTCTGATTTCAAACATTGAAGACTTTTATTATTTATTAATGTGAAATGTGAAAAACTTGGAAGCAAACCCTAAAAAATATATGAAATTATCCCGCTCTACTATAGCCATAGTAAACGTTAAGTTGCCTACAGACACAGAATTAACATAGTTTAACGTTTAACTTAGAATAGCTAAACTTTCCTGGGATTAATGAATATAAAATTAAAAATATTTACGTCAATATTTGGATTTTGGTGTGTAAATCTGTTTGCACTAATTAATACACTTTTACGTTGTGCCGAAAAATATCCAACCCTGTTAAGTCTATGCTCTTTTGTACTATATAACTTTCGGAAATTTTGATTTTCGAGTAAATCTCTTCTACGCTGTATGAATATTTGCCTACCATGATATGTTCTAAAAACAATTTCAAATTTTTATTGATTAGCAACCAATTTCTGTGGTACTTACTTTTCAATGTCTATTGAAGCCGGTTGATCATTTGCAAAATCATTAATATTGCCATAGGACAATTGATTCAACGTACAATTAATTATATTAATCTCTGGATTTAAACATATTTCCAAGTTGTTCGGTGAGTACTGATAAACGACAAGACGTCTAAAATTTTATTTGGATATATCATTGCAAAGTTTATTCAAAAATCCAATAAGAACCTGTCTTGAATATCTCTAACACGAGGGTCTTGAGAATCAAATTCAGGTCCATCGCTTGTACATATGAAGCTCTCTGATTGAAACCCAGTACCATGATCAACAGGATATATTAGAAGGTGCTTTACCGTTCCAAATCTCATCCATCCATCAGGTGTAGGTACATTATTTCTCTCACATTCCCTTCTTGAGAAAAGCGAAGTCCGTGGAATTATCGAATTTGGAACACAACCACAGGAATCTTCTACATCTGATCCCTGAAAACAAACCAATTTGTTATTGCATTTTGAACTTACAATAAAGATTCATAAAACACCTCATCAGACATCGTAATTTTTAGAAAATTTAATAAAAATAGTGAACTTAATAAATAAAATAAAGAACTTTTACGATAACTGGTGCATTTAAATATGCGAATCGTTCAGCGATAACAAGTATTTTATAATTTCATGCTATATATAGGATGCAATAAAAATATAAAATAAATTTTAAAAAATAATTTATTTAATTTAAAATAAAAAGTACTATTGAGCTAATAAGCAAATTAATTTAATTTTTTAGTTCTGATTTTAAGTTCATTTTCTAAAAAAATCATAAACTTTTTGGAATTTTCTAAGTAATCAGTATTATAACTAGTTTTAACCTTATATTAGTGACATGTAACTACCGGGATCGGACAAAATCCGGTGGCCACAAACCCGCCGAGTGACAATCCTGCCTAACGAAAATCCAGTTGGACCTTACGTATGTACTTACTCAAATTAGAAGTGAATCGAAGAAAATTTGCTAACAAATAATCACGCTGGATTACAAATTGTGGTCTATATTCGAAGATATAGTCTGAAGTAAGCATAATACAAATATCGAGCTGCTAAAACGTGATTTAATGAAGATAGCAGCATCAATACCGATGGAACTCGTGCGTGTCATAATAGATGACTGGCCGCTGCGTTTAAAGGCATGTGTGAAGGCCGAGGGGGTCATTTTGAACAAATCATATATATAGAACGTAACTTTAGTGTCTTTGCAATAAAATGGTCTTAATAAAAATGCTTTTTTACTTTTTAATATCTTAAACAATTCACCAATCTCGTAACAGACCTTATGGCAGAACTTACAACAGAAATTCGACTACGTATTTTGGTTTAACTTTAATATAACTTTATAATTCATTGTTCAGTTTCAAAATTTTCATAAAGATTACTATTTTTGTATTTTGTGTAAATGTTGTTTTTTTTAAATTACTATATGATAATCATTGCTCCTGTTTTTGTTTTGTTTTCTTTTTGTTTGCTTTTTATCTTCTTCATCAAATTTCTGGATTAGGCTAAGTCTGCTCCGTTGTCCGTCGTTTTCTTAGTCGCCAAAATTCTGGTTTCCCTTCAGAATGGTAACTCTTTGTTTTTTATTTTGTTTCATATATTTTGTAAAGTATAAGGTGAAGCAAGCAAGAGCAGTTGAGTTAAGTGCTAACGAACTTAATTTAGCAACTCGGACTTTTGCCAGTAGGCGCCCTTATTGTAAGATTTCTAGGCTACGCGCAATTTAAGATTAAGTAAGAACCATCCCTCAAGCTGATTGTTAGCCGACAACCTAATCTGTTCGGGGAAAGTCTAAAATTTTCATATGACCGTCTCCGTGCTTCGGAGAGCACGTAAAGCCGGCGGTCTACCTTTGTTGATGATTACCGCCATCAATTATTAAAACCAGGGTTACAGGTATTCCCCACTACGGATTAAGCAACCGCGGAATCTAGATGCTTAAACCTTTTTCTCAGAGAAAGAGGCTGATATCCGATGATGCATGTAGTAGTTCATGATTTATTTAATTAAGTGTCCTGATTACCCAATTTGTGGCAGCCAATGAAACTTAATCGCACTGAACCGAATCGTACCGATAAACGCCGATTGCAATAAATTAAAACTCAGAATATGTATAGTTACCCCATCTCATCTACCCATTTAATGCCTCGTTCAAATGATAAATCATGACCTTAATAAAGTATTTATCAAGTGAATATTCGAAGAAGTTCTACAAGCAAGCAACAAGCAGAAATAATAATTTAACAACGTTATATCTCACCATACTAGGTTGATAAATATAATCAAGAAGTTTGCAGACAATCCCAAATCCGGTTCATGCAGCCGTGGGGCCAAACCGCTAAAATATTTTTTTTAAATAAAAAGAGGCTGATTTAGCCTTAATTAATTTCTGGTTGAACGCATTTAAAAAGCATTCCTAAACCATTTTTAAAAGATAATCGAAGATTTCTGATTCAAACAATCTTGTTACGCCTATGTTTTTTATTGTGTGGAAAATTTAAATTATTTATAATTCATGCTTAATAAGTACCATCCCGATAGCGTGAGATCTGCGTCTTCAGCTAATAAATAAACTCAATTTATTATGCTTACTATAGGTCCCCGCCTAGATCGTGTGGAATTCATCTTTTCAACACTCGATAAAAATTATTATGCTTAATAAGTTCCGTCGAACCATCTGATAATTTACGATTCAGCGTCTTGAATTACAGACAGTAGGCGACCCAAGTGTCGACAGGGCGGGGCGTGATAATATACAATATAAGTAACTCACAGGTGCAGGGAAACACAGTCCCAGCTAAACCATCAAAATAGTAACGAGCCTTCGCGTATCCAGTTATAATTGAAAATTGTTTAAGCTTAATTTGTAGTATTTGATTTTTAAGGAAAAATAAAGATTAACGTAACAATCTCCATATTGGTGCTAGTTCCCAGGGCAGGCTATCTAGGCTACCGCTTATGGGCCCGCAATCACAAAAAAAACTGTTTGAAAATTTCAATTTTGAATAGGCTAAATTAATTAAAAATTTACTTGTTTGTTACAATCCATTTTTTCCAAGCTGTTTCTTAACTCACTCCCACGGGAAAAATTCGCTAAATATTTTGCGTCAAAGTCAAATACAGCATCAACAATCGACAAATACATAGTTACTTATATATCCTCAAAAAAAGTAAAACAAGGAAGGTCACCTTTCAAATAGCACACATTTCTAGAGACGGACGACTTTCTAGGGTAGGGGGATTAATGGGGCAGTCTTCATTTCATAATATCCGATTATCCGATTATACGCGTATTATTTATATACTTAACTGTTTAAATACTTATAAAATGTAAGGCGGAACATTGGCCAAAGACAGCATTTAGATAGGCATAAGAAATGAAGAATTGATTCTATGTCGTTCTATGGGTTAAAAACCATGTAACACAGATGCTTTTAAAAAAGGTACATGTCAGTGGCCCCCCCACTTCCGAATTTTTGGATGAGTTTGGTGTCAAGCGTTAGAGCATCGTTAGAGCCTCATTGAGCTTCTATCATTTTCGTTTGAGCCTCAAAGGTCGCGAAGTTATTCGCAAAAAGCAAGTGGGGGGCTGTAGACATGATGGCCCCCCCACTTTTGAATTTTTGTATGAATTTGATGTCAAACGTTAGAGCATCGTTTGAGCTTCAATGAGCTTCCATTATTTTCGTTTGAGCTTTAAAGGTCGCGAAATTATTCGCGAAAAACTATTGGGGGGGCTGTAGACATGATGCCCCCCCCCACTTTCAAATTTTTGAATGAATTTGATGTCAAACGTTAGAGCATCGTTTGAGCTTCAATGAGTTTTGCATTACTTTCGTTTGAGCCTCAAAGGTCGCGAAGTTATTCGCGAAAAACTACTGGGGGGGCTGTAGACATGTTTTACAATTTTCCTTCCCATTTTGAATTTACGTGTGCAATTAATGTCAATCGATAGAACTTCGTTTGAACCTAAATGAGCTTCAGTGAACAGGATTTTAAGTTCATTTTATACAAAGTTATGGATAATTAAAATTTTCTACCAAAATCCGAGCAACACGCGTTAAATCATAATCTTAAATCTTAAATAACTAGCTTATTTTCAACTTCAGAGTGAAAATGAAAATAACATAATATCTCGTAACAGGGCCCGTTGCTTTGGTACCCCCCAGTTAAAATTTTTGGCCAAAATGCTAGCTCCCGAATCTACGTAGCTAGCACCGGCTAGCACCCAAATATTAAAACTAGCACCTTTATAGTTTTTTTCACAAATCCACATTGAAAGTGGGGGGGAGGCTAAAGCAACGCTAGCCCCCCCAGTTAATATTTTGGCTCCAAATGCTAGCTCCGCAATCTATATAGCTAGCACTAGCTAGCACCCAATTATTACAGCTAGCACCGTTACAGTTTTTCACCAATTAGTATTTGATAAAAATGTCTAAATGTTTTATTCCACTGCGCATGAGCGACGATCGATTCCACAATGCCCCGCCCATTCTAAACTTTACTAATAATTTTTTAACAGCTTAAGGCTTATAGTTAATCAACATTATGTAATATATTTAAGAATTCCGATATTGGGTTACATGCTATAGAAAAGAAAATGACACCCGACTATTTGATTTGACGAAACATCTTCTTAATTTTTTAAAGAGTCATTATAAATTTCCCATTTACCATTGTGCGCTCTTCCATAGGGCAAAAAGTGTCCCAAATAATTTCAAAGCTGTGTAGCTTTACCATCATGTTTACAGCCCCCCCCCCCCGTAGTTTTTCGCGAATAACGTCGCGAACTTTGAAGCTCAAACGAAAATAATGAAAGCTCATTGAGGCTCAAACGATGCTCTAACGCTTGACACCAAACTCATCCAAAAATTCGAAAGTGGGGGGGCCACTGACATGTACCTTTTTAAAGAAATGAAACGTTTATAAAAACAACCTCCTACATTTTAAACTCTTTAATTTGAGCTTAAGTGTGGTTTTAAAATTATTGAAGAACAAATGTGATAATTACCTTTCGATACTTAAAGAAAAATTTTATAATTGATATTTTACTAATAAAAATTTAAAGACTAAAAAGTTGGTAAAAAAAAATATAAAAAGAACTTTTCAAACAAAGTTTTTTTTAAAAAGTAAATTAAAATAAAAAGTACAAAAAAGCACTAAAAAGTAAAAAAAAATTTCAAAAGAAGAACAAACAAAGCTCCTTGAAAACATCAATGGGTTCACCATCAACCTCCCCATGAACCTTCATTAGCTCCACTCCTACCTGCAGATGAAGAACTTTTGTCTTTAATTAGAATTTATGTCTTTTAAATAAAAAACAAAATCAATAATAATAATAATCTATCAACCACAACACAAAAGAACTCCTACCATATTTGATATTAAAGAGCGCATTTTATGCAATATCTGAGACTTCCCAATTTTTTATTGGGTTACTGAAGTTCTACTTTAGTACCGCCCACCATCTTTCGCTTTAAAAATAAAGTGACTCTTGAATTCTTGATGATTATGAAAATTGTTAAGCCTAAAATTTAATATTAATTTCATTTGTAAGAGGGGACAGGTCGCTTGCAATAATTTCACTTTTTTCTATACCTATACCAATGCAAAGAGGACAATTATTTAAGAATTATATAAAGAATAAAATTTTGCGGATTATCCATTAGTTTTCGAAAAAATGGCATTTAAAATTCGAAATTTTCTATATGTTTAACATAACATAGGAATTTTCAAGTACACTGTTCTGTTGATGTTACGTGCGCTCAGATATAGTCTTAGTGTTGGGGCCTCCGTGACAAGGTAGAGCTTCACGGAGAATCACGGATCCACTCTAAAATTCCTAAATTAAATTCATTAGCAGTTAAGCGTCTCCCACTATGTGATGCATATGGGATTTTATATTTTTTAATTTTTTTTATTTTTTTATAAATTTTTATAGATTTTATAATTTTTTATTTTTAAATGCCGTTTACAAAAATGAATGAATGAATAATCGGCAAAAAATTTTTTTAATATGCTTAAGAAATTGTCCTTTTTAAAATAGACGAAGTGCACTTTGAGAAAGTTCATTCCTTAACAGTCCCCAAAACTTAAATTAGTTTCTTTTTAACCAAGTAAGTTTCTAACTTTAACAATAATAGTAATTAAAATTGAAATATTTCAAAGGAAAATGAATTTTTGATGGAATTCTGGCTCTCCGTGAAATTTCTTTTCTTTGGCCTCTGATGAAAACAGGTTCCCCACTCTTAGTCTATGTGCTAAAAATTTAGTACTAACTAACTTTTAAAATTTAAACCTATTTTCAAGCAAACAGAATGCTGGTGTACCTCATGCATAGATTTTTGTTATACATTTTTTTAAATAATTTTTCTGATATTGTTCCTTTTAGTAGCCGTGATTAATTTATAGCAATTTAAACAATTTTGCGTAGAATTACCTTTCTTTGTTAAATTATAATTAAAAATAATTTATATTTAAAAGTGGGGTGTGCATGTTTCTAATCGAAATGGTATTTTTATGATTTTTCCATCGCAACATATTATTTTATAAATTATTTTTAATTTGGTGAACAAATGCGTCAAATTTAAACTAAAAACAAAAAACTATCGTGTTTAAACTGGCAGCGCCGAATAAGTCAGTTTATTATTGGCTTTGGTTAGTGACATATCGGCTTACACAAAAATAAAAAATTTGCCGGTTTAATGCATTGATTTACAAAACTTGTTTCAATAAGTGTTCATCAAAGAAGTTGAATATATTTTTGATGTGAGAACGCAAGTAAACGCAAGCAATTCACGAAAATTTAGTTACGAAACAAAAACCCATCGGGTTTGCAACAACGTCATTGTGGATAAACTAAAAATTATTATAGTTATTTTGTTGCATTCGTTAATTTTTAACCATAAAGTGAAATGCGGTTGTACTAAATCCTTATATGCTTTGTCTGCAGGGACGTTTTTAAGCTTTAAGGCGCCTTGGGTTAAAAATCAATTGGAGCCCCCCCCCCCGCGGCTGTGTGTTTATTTACTAAAAGAGACATATGTTTAATTAATTTTGAACATTTTTGGCATTTTAAAATACTAGATTTTTACACTTTTAGGGCTTTTCGTGATAGCAGATCTAAAACTCCTGGAATGCTTAAAATTTCAGGCGCCTCTTAGAATTTAGCGCTTATGCTTTAGCCTTTTTAGTCTATAGGGTAAAACGTCCCTGTTTGTCTGTGTTCATTTTCAGAGATTTTTACGAAAGTGAAGAAATCCTTACATTCTCCGAAGGAACTGTTCAAGGTAAAAATTTCAAATTGAAAGTTAAAAAAAAACCAACATTTTTTATAATATTCCTGGACGAAGCAAGCGAAATTTGGAATGATGAGCTTGATCCAGACTCCTGGACTACTGGATATAGTAGAAGCTATCGTCTAGAGGAATATGCCGAAAGGACTACAGTGTTAAAGGTAATTTGACAAAAACCATTCTCATCTGAAATGATAACTAATAATGAATTTTTTTATTTTTGCAGATAGGGTCCACTTCGTGGATTTAGCAGCGATTCAAGTTAGTAAACTTTTCTCTCCAGTGATGCTGCCAGTGAATTGTTTATAATTTTAAAAAATTGCATTTTTCTTTAAATGCACGAACTGAAGTTTGGTAAGAAATTTTTTTTTGCGTGCTGAAGTACCTAATAAATTACAGATAACTAATTTTTTTTACGAAGATTTTGGTTGCTCAACATGAAAAAATGTAATACAGAAAACCGAGTACTTGAAAATATACTTCTACAATGAAAGCAGCAATTTATTGAAATCTTGGTTAATTTATTTGTTAAACAGTTACAGGTATACAATAAGATAATAAATTAACTGTAAATATAAATTGATTAATAACAAATGCTTGGTTTTGGTAGGAGAAAATTTTTTTGTGGAATTGTACCTATGTAGTGTAAAGAGGGATATCTTGAAATTGTACGTAGACTATATCATTTTTACGAATTCTATTGTTGTCATCAACATCTGGTAAATCTACATCCAATTTTTCCATATTAATTCCAAATGCTGGTAATCGTGAATTTTCGTGGTTTATTTCCGAATGGACTTTGAATAATGGACGAGTACTATTAAAAAATTAGATTAGTTTTCATTACTCGTAAAGTACTAACAAGGAACAATATTACTTGGTTAAATATTCGTGAAGACGTTCAAGACGTCTATTTGGGTTAGAACGGTTAAAGTTGACACTTGCATCGTGAATACATGGAAGAATTTCACCAAACTCCACGTTTCCAATTTTTACGCGTGTAACAAAATCTTCTTGAAATTCCGAGCAGCTGTCCCCTTCAACTACGATATGAGGAAAAAAATTTAAGTAAGAAACTTGCTTTGCATTTCCATTAATCCGTTGCTCTTTCATGTATTTTTGGAAGCTTGATTTCAAGCATTGAAGACTTTTGTTATTTATTAATGTGTAATGCGAAAAATTTGGAAGCAAGCCCTAAAAGATATATGAATACAATATAGTCGAGTAGTAAACATTAAGTTGTCTACAGACGCAGGGGACCTACAGTTTAAAGACTAAACTTTGGGAATCCCCGGAACTCCTAGCTATTCCAGGAATTGCCGGCAAACAGTATAGAATCGAAAGCAAAGAAACAAGAAATTATTGAAGCTAATTTAAAAATTAAAAATATTTACGCGAATACTAGAATTTTCATTTGTAAATCTAGTTGCACTATTTAATGCCCTTCTACGTTGTGCTGAAAAATAACCAACCCTGTAGAATCTATGTTTATTTATATACAAGTTTTGCAAATCTTGGTTATCGAGTAAGCCTCTTCGACGTTGTATGATTATATTCTGATTATCATATTTTCTAAAAAAAAAATAGTAAATTTTCATTTATTAGCAATCAATTTCTTTGGTGCTTACTTTTCAATGTTGAATAAAGAATCCATTTTATTATTTTCAAAATCATCGGTATCGCCATACAACATTTGATTCAACGTACAATTAACTATATTAGTGGATGGTTCTAGACATACTTCCAAGTTCTCCGGTTTGGCGTTATAAACCACAAGACGTCTAAAGTTCGATTTAGATATTTCATTGCAAAATTTATTCAATAATCCAAAAGGTACCTGTCCTTAACATTTCTGACATCAGGATTTTGAGTATCAAATTCAGGTCCATCACTTGTACATATGACACTATCTGAGTCAAACCCAGTTCCATGATCAATAGGATATATCACAAGGTGCTTCACTGTTCCAAATCTAATCCATCCATCAGGTGCAGATACGTTATTCCTCGTACATTCTCTTCTTGTAAAAAACGAAATGCGTGGAAGTATCGAATTTGGAACACAACCACAGGATCCTGCTATATCTGGTTCCTGAAAGTAAGTCAATTTATTATTGCATTTTAATTAACAATGATGATTTATAAAAATTACCTCATCAGACATCGCAATTTTTAGGAAATAATAAAACTAATAAACTTAATAAAGACCTTTTGCGATAATTTGTATATTTAAAATGTGCGCAACGTCTAGCGATAACAAGTATATAATCCCATATTATATATAGGATGCAACATATATTTAATATAAATTCAAAGTAACATTGATGTTTTAAATCTAAACATGGGTATTAAAATGATAACCGAACCTAGAGAATTCACCTAGAATTGTAGCTAATTCTAAGTAGCTTATTGGTTCCAGTAGGCGGAGTCTAATAATAACAGATGTGTGCATTCTGTTGACGGTACGTTCGTAAACTTAAAAACATAATTCATATTTTCTTAAATTTTTTTAATCCACATAGAGGACGTAATGCAGGCGAATACTCTATCTAAAGATATATTTTTAAAAGTTACGTTTATAAACCAATTATTTTTTTAAATCAAATTTTCAAATATTTGAGTATTACGTTTCTAAAGATTGCATTAATGGTGTACTTCATTGGTTAGTTAGAATTCTGTAAGAGAGCCCTTCTTGCCAGTAAAACAATTATACAATTTAATTTGATTTAATTTGAAATTTAAATTTTAAAAAATTTTAACCTAAACAATAGTTTAAACTGGAATTTATAATTATATCAATGGCATTACAATAATACTACTTATAAGTAAAATGTATAATTAGAAACCATCGTAACCGTAAGGTCAACAATTTAATAAGTATGCATAACATTATTATATAGTAGTAATTATGACAAGTTGTAACTGAAATATTTAAAGGTAAACAATTTCAATGTAAACTGGATTTTCAAAGTCGCATGCATATTCCAATTTTAAGTAAATGACCCACTCATACATCTTACGCGTGCGATTCATAAAAAGTTGACGTTTGTCAATAAATGAATAACAATATAATCAAAAATTGAACTTTGACTGGAGTTTTATCTATCAACAGAAAACAGAATGGCAGGATAATTCTGGGATGCAATCCTAAAAACTCGTTAGTGAGGCTATTAACGCTCAGAAGTCATCTACCTCTTTCATAAACATTCTAATTTGTTATTTTCTTAAATTATAATTTTTTTAAATTATGTTTCTTGCAATAAGCGGTTATGCATATTTTAGGGTAGGTAGCCGTCATACCTACCTACTTGTAACTAATAGGTAGGCTTCTTTTTCTTCAGCAAGTACCTTATTAAGCCAAGATAACGTACTAGAAAATTTTATTTATGGAGTGGTTTCCAGAGAGCCTGATAAACCATGGGTGCAATGGAGCCGCCGCACCCAGCGCCAAAGTTCAGAAAGCTCCAAAATTGTGCGTTTTTAATTTAATCCTAATACATAAAATCCCAGCACGCTGCTGCTCCTGCTGCTCCAGCGTGTCATTTTTTTTTACCAACCAAGAAATATATTAAACTAAGATTAAGACTAAAAATATTTGAAAAATATATTAATGAATAATTCCGGTATAAGAAAAAACAATTAAAATTTAGAAAAAGAACTCAAAATAAAAATTTTTAAATAAATTTGTGGTTTTTAGTATGTATTTATGGTTAAATTCAAAAAAATATAAGAATAATACAATACGTAGAAAATCAAAATTCCAAAAATTTTAAAAAGAGACAATTAACACATAACAGGTCTGAATTAAGAAAATTTGAAAAAATGAAAAATTCGTAATAACGATATCATTTTTCAAATTATTTTTAAATTATTCATACTTCATGTAACAAGTTCAGTTTTGATAATCTTTGGAGGTTATGGTAAGTCAATTTTGTACAATTTAGTCTATATTTTTGTTTAGTTTGAAATTTTTTTTTTTTCTTATTTCACAATGCAAACGATTATGTGCAACTGAAGAATGGAAATAACCATGAAATAACATTATATTGTACTATCGTATTACGAATTTCTCATTTTTTCGAATTTTCTTAATTCAGACCTGTTATGTGTTAATTGTCTCTTTTTTAAATTTTTTGAATTTTGATTTTCTACGTATTATATTATTCTTATATTTTTTTGAATTTAATTAAAATTTAGTAATCATAGTAATCAAAACTGAATGAGTTAACTGAACATCTTAATCCCAGCACGCTGCTGCTACTCCTGCTACAGCGTGTCATTTTTTGCGAAAAATGAGAGAAATTTAACCTTCGGCTATAAAAAATTAAAACTTGGAAAGCATATTTATTTAATTACCTTACTGCTCACTGAGTTTAGCAGCAACTTTCCGTGTAACTTTGATTTAATTACCTATAAAAAATAATATAAAAATATAAAGTCAAAATTGTAAACCGGGGGGTCTGGGGGGTGTGGAACACCCTCCAGTACATATCGCAGGATTTTCAGTCTTTTAAAATTGGAATTTTTAAGCATATGTGAGGGAACTGTAAACTTTTGGCTAAAGAATACTGTTATATTTTGGGTTCTTTAAATAAAACTCTTTTAATTACAACCATGACTTTATTCTTACATGCTAGACGCCATGACTGCCCTCTCTCTCCGCATGCGCATTGTCTTCACAAATATCATTATTACTTATCATAACACGCTCTTTTTTTTTTTTAAGTTGAATAATCAATTACAATTCTATATACAAATAATTTATATACACAAACTTTAAAAAATAATTACATCGATCTTACAAAATAAACTTTTTATCTCTACACATAAAGAAACAAAATAAAATTTCAAAATATTAATTAATCATCTCGCTCATACATTAATCGTTTAGGAGGTTTTATGACTCTACCACTTTTACTACGATATTGACTAGTTACATCGGCTGTTTGTAGTTCAGGAATATGACTAGGACTTATTTTTGGACTAGGACTAGGATTTCGTTCCTTTTCTGGACTTGGAGATTTACTACTGTTCCAATCTTGTGGGTAGTAATGATTATATCTTCTCTGATTATAGTTTGTATTTTTCAAAACCGAGGGAGGCTGCGCTAAAATATGTTTTCTATTTCTTCTATATTCCACCCCTTCTGGACTTTTAATTATATACGACCTTGGACCATGTATTTTGACAATAATTCCTGGAGACCAATGACTATCTGGTTTATACTTAAAGTAAATTTGATCTGATATATTTAATCTTGATAACGGCTTACTTGATTTGTCAAAATAATATTTAGACTTTTGTTGTTTTTCAAATGCTATTCTTAAATGTTTATTTTTATTTTCAATTTTTGGACGTAATAATTTATGATTAATAGGTAAAGTACAACGTAATCTACGTGACATTAACAATTGTGCTGGAGACGACATTTCATCTTTGGGTGTATTTCTTAGATGAAGTAAAGCTAAATAAGGATCTGTTTTTGCATGTTGACATTTACGAAGTAAATTTTTAATAATTTTTACAGCACTCTCAGCCATTCCATTTGACCTAGGATTGTATGGACTACTCATAATATGCTGTATGTCCCAATCATTAACAAAATTTCGAAAATCCTTGGAGGAGAAAGGTGGTCCACCATCTGTAATCAAAACTAAAGGAATACCATGTCGAGCAAAAATTGACTTTAAATGTGTAATGGTATTGTAAGCAGTATTTGATGATAATTTTATTAAGTCTATATACTTTGAGTAGTAATCAACTACCACTAGATATTTCTGTCCTTCATAATCTAAAAAATCTGCACCTACTCTTTGCCAAGGTAATGTTGGTAATTCATGTGACATTAAAGGTTCATCAGTATTTTTTCTCTTATATGTTAGACAAGTTTTACAATTTTCTATCATATGTTTAATTTCCATCGACATAAGTGGCCAATATAAAACACCTCGAACTAAATTTTTAGTTCGTTCAATACCCATGTGACTAGTATGTATTTTTTGTAAAATACGCGAACGTAATTTAGTTGGAATAATGACACTTTGATTTCTATAAACTAAATCTTTCATGACGTTGATTTCTTCTTTGATATTCCAAAAATGTTTCGCTGACTCAACTACTAATGACTTGTTTTTAGGCCAACCTTCTGCACAATACATTTTAAGTGCGTTCAAAGTTTCATCCACTAAGGTAGCTTCTTTGATTTCTGACCGAGTTTGAGGAGAAACTGCTAAAGAACTTGTTATTAAATTAACATGAATTGCTACATCTTCATCTAGACAATGTTCTATTTCTGGTAAAGGAGCTCTTGACAACGTATCTGCAACATACATTTGTTTTCCAGGCTTATAAACTACATGAATATCATAAGGCTGTAATTGAAGAAGCATGCGTTGCAATCTACACGGTACAGTAGCCAAAGACTTTTTACAAATTGTTACTAAAGGAGAGTGATCAGTTTCCACTGTAATTGACTGGCCATAAATAAATTGATGAAATCTGATGCATCCAAAAACTACTGCATACAATTCTTTTTCAATCTGTGCATATCCTTGCTGACAAATTGTAAGGGTTTTAGAGGCATATGCAACTGGTCTTCCGTTTTGTAACAAAGCTGCACCAACTGCACTCTTAGAACTATCTACTGTTATAACTATTGGCTTGTTAATATCGAAATGAGATAGTACTGGACTTTGTGTAATAAGATTTTTTAATTTATTTAATGCTTCTTGATGATGGCATTCCCATTGCCATTGTGATTCTTTCTTTATGAGCTCTCTTAAATGAAAAGTTTCTGAAGAAAGATTTGGAATAAAATTGCCCAAATAAGTTATCATTCCCAAAAAACGCTGAAGACTTTTTTTATCGGTAGGAGATGGCATTTGACATATGGCTTTAATTCTTGATTCGTCCACACTCATACCATGTTTTGAAAAAATATGACCCATATATTTGACTTGACTAGCCCCAAAATTACATTTTGAAATATTAAACTTAATGTTAAGTTGATTGGCACGTTCAAGAACAGCTTTTAAGTTATCGTCATGTATTTTTTTATTTTTACCAAATACCAGTAGATCATCTACATAAATGCGTACCCCAGGTAAATCACCAAAACATTCAGTCATTTTTCGATGAAAAATTTCAGATGCCACCTTAACACCAAATGGCATACGATTAAATTTGAAGCGTCCAAATGGCGTATTAAAAGTTAATAATTTTGAGCTTTCCTCTTCAATTGGTATTATCCAAAATCCTGAATTTGCATCTAGAGTAGAAAACACAGCTGCATCATTTAATTCTGTCCTTATTTCTTCTAATGTTGGTATTTTATAATGAGAACGTAATAAAGCATGATTTAAATTACGTGGATCAATGCAAATTCGTAAATCACCTGATTTCTTTTCTGTTATAACCATCGAGCTTACCCATTCGGTCGGTTCTGTTACTTTGGAAATTACTCCGTCTGCTTCCATGCGTTCCAATGCCAACTTGACTCTCTGGTATAATTTAAAAGGTAATTTTCTAGGAGGATCTATGACTGGTTGACAATTAGGTTTAAGGAATAGTTTACATTTAGTTGACGAACAACCCAGACCATTAAAGATATGATGATATTTATCAATTAATTCACTGTAATCCTTGTTATTGCTAATAATTTGTACTCGTTTTACTAAACCTAATTTTTTACAAGTTTCTAATCCTAACACAGTTGGACAATCTAAAACTATTATTTGAAAAAGAATATTAACTGACAAATTGTTAATTTTACATGGCAATATACAAGATCCATAATTAGGTATTTCGTTACCACAAAATGATTGTATTTTAGTTTGACTAGGTTTTATCAACTTTCGATTAATATCTAAAGAAGTAAATTGTTTTAACGACATGCAATTAGCTTGTGCTCCTGTGTCTAATTGACCCTTTATCACTGTGTTGCCTATAATAATATTTACTAACCATTCTTTTTCTAAATTAGCATGTGATGCTGATAACATACATACAAAATTTGTATCTTGACTTGAATAATTATTATCTATCTGTCCTTGACTATTTAAAATTTTTACAAATTTTGTTTTACACATTTTGGCAAAATGATTAAATTTTTTACATTTGATGCATTTCTTACCATAAGCTGGACATTTGTAGCGATGGATTTGTCCACATTTGTAACATTGACGACTGCTACTTCTATTTCTGGATGACTGACGAAAATGATGACTGTTCGTTGGAGAAGCTGAACGAGAGGATGAACGGGAAGATGTAAAACTAGATGTTGGTCGTCTGTTGGTTTGATTGCTAAAATTGGTTCTTATAGAATGTATACCTTCGCCTTGATTACTTTTTTCACTGATATTTTGTGCTTGCGATTGTGTTAATTCCAGCCGTTTACATATTTTTATAGCTTTTTCTAACGATAAACTATCTTCCTGACTATCTCACGCTGACGTCGTGATAAAAATGTATATCTTTCCACAGTTATGTTCTTCTTCGGTGTAAAATGGTTATTGAATAATTTCAACAAATCATCAAATTTTATGGTATTTGCATCACGATTGAACGATTTAAATATAAATTTACCTTGACTACCAATTAATGATAATAAAATTGCGACCTTTCTTCTATCATTTTCCACTTCCAGACCTGTGGCTGTTAAATATAATTGAAATTGTTCCCTCCATTCTGTCCATTTCTGGTCTTCATTTCCATCTATTTGCAATGGAGAAATGTTTGGTTGTATATCAATGATTCTTGAACCCAGATTTGCTGCACTTGCAATTGACATTTCTGTTTGTTCTAATTCGCTAATACCACTATCTCCAGTCAATTCTGTCATTACTTTTACCTTGAAAAAATCACTTCTGACACCATGTTATATTTTGGGTTCTTTAAATAAAACTCTTTTAATTACGACCATGACTTTATTCTTACATGCTAGACGCCATGACTGCCCTCTCTCTCCGCATGCGCATTGTCTTCACAAATATCATTATTACTTATCATAACAAATACTAAAGTTTGCTCCGAGTTTAGCAGCAACTTTTGGGTTAATAGTCGAAATTATAGTCAAAAGACTAAACCGGGGGGTCTAGGAGTGAACACCCTCCAGTACATATAATAAAATTTCCAAATCGTCAACAGTAATTCAGATTTGCCAGTTCATACCCAGAAATCGTCAATTATAATTCATGTTTGTCAAATGATATAACAATTCACGATTTCTCATTTCTGAATATCAGTTGACAAATCTGAATTGCAACTGACGATTTCTCACATTTGCTTAAAAATTCAAATTTTCCGGTCTTTCCTGGCAAAATTTGTAAAATTATAAATTCCCTATCTTCTCCAAGTATATTCTAAAAGCTGGTTCACACTATGCGATTTCTCATGTGACTTTATCCTATGAAAAATCCTATCTAAAATAATAAGCAATTCGCATTGTTTTTTTGTTTTTATGTTACTGAATACCAAAAATTGTATAGTGTGAACGTAACAATATTTCTAATATGACAAGTCATGCGACAAGTCACATGAGAAATCGCATAGTGTGAACCAGCTTTTAAAGCTAGTTACAAGCCTGTTTACAATTTTGACTTTATATTTTTATATTATTTTTTATAATTTGTCAAATGATATTACAATTCACGATTTCTTATTTCTATATATCAATTGACAAATCTGAATTACAGTTAACGATTTCTGAATATTAGTTGACAAATCTGAAAGTTTTCTGAATAGCAGCTGATCTTTTCTGAAAATATAGAAAAATGAGGAATCCCCCAGTAGTGGAAAACGAAATTAAATGTTTAAATATTATACCTACCGCTAAAAAAGAGATCCACCATCTAGCTGCCCGTCCGCGGACGGGCTTTCCAGTTAGTTTTCTTATAAAATATTAAATTTTGAATAATAAGAATATCTGAACGGCGGGCTCCATATCAAATCAATAACTCACAAAACGCTAAGCGAGAAGTCACGAATTGTGATTTAATTCATATTTTCTTTGATTTCATAGTGGAGAGGATGGTCGGCAAAAGCGTTCACTAACCTAATCACGACTGAGCGAGGTCAGGGGTTGGACTAACTTGTCGAATTTCGTGCTACACACTCCACTATTCCTTTCCATCTGGTTTAATAGCGCGGGCGCCAATTCGACCTCATCGAATATGTATAACTGGACAGGGGAGGGGGTGTAAAATAATTAAATAATAAAACAGTTCCCGGTAAAACAATAACTAAAATTTATTATCCTTAAAATAATGAGAAGATATTTACAAAGAAAGAAATAATAATTGAACTCTGGTTAAACTATAATTTGATACGGCACTGGGTATGTTATTTACAAACGGAAATGAGGTTATTTATACTATTTTACAGCTTATAATAATAATTACAAAGTGCGGGTATTGCATGGTTGATTTGTTCCCAGGGAAACTACTGTTAACTAATCTCATACAACTGGTAACTACTACTGGTACCTACTACTGGTGACTACCACGGGTAACTACTACTGGTAACTACTACTGACAATCACTGGAAAGCTACACTGGTAATTACTATTGGCTACTACTGGCAACTACTGGTAAGTACTACTGGCTACTACTGGAAAATTACTGGTATCTACTACTAGTAACTACTACTGGCAATTACTGGACACCTACTGGTAATTTATTCTATAATGACTGGCAACTGTTTCACTAACTGACCGTTAAGACAAAGACCGTTACTAATATTCACTACAGGAGCCCACTGCATAATATGTAAACTATGTCTGGTTTGGTTATATGAGAGCTACCGTCATTTTACACCCGAATCTGAATCGTTCTCTTCTGGCTAGTAAATACCGACAATGGTTTAATAAGTTTGGATGGATTCTCACCGGTATGAATCTTTCTCTGGAAGATCAACGGGTAGCTGGATGCGGGGGGGGGGATAGATTTTGTCTCGCCAAGCTATAAACAAAATCTTTTTCAGGCTGGCTAATTTGAAGCTGTCACGCGAAGCGGCAGCAGCTTCCGGGAAAACTGGATAATTTGAAGCTGTCACGCTAAACGGCAGCAGCCTCCGGGAAAACTGGATAATTTGAAGCTGTCACGCTAAGCGGCAGCAGCCTCCGGGAAAACTGGATAATTTGAAGCTGTCACTCTAAGCGGCTGCAGCCTCCGAAAAAACTGGAGAATGAATTATATCTCAAGATAAGCAACCTTTGAATAAATCGACTTGCCAGGCTGAATCGAATATTCGGTAAGAACTCACTCGAGGTTTAACCCACTTTTTGAACGGTCGCCAAGCAGACTCCTTCGTGAAGTATCACCGAAACGATAATCCGATTGAAATAGAAATTTCGCCATCGTAACAATCCATCGGGTGAAAATTTAAATGTAGCCTCTTGGTGAAATGTAAAAGTTCCCAATTATGCCGGAATATTTGCAATCAAAGAGTGCCTGACAGAAGCGGTGACGAAGAAGATGCCATTTTTTCATTTTTATTTTTCATTCCTTATTATTTTGTTTTTAGTTTCCTTGTAAATTCGTAACTACTGGAAAAAAATTTAATTTTTAAAAAATTCAAAAAAATTTTGAAATTTTTGTCTAGTTGGATGAAACTTTATAAAACATTATTACAAGTTTAATAAAATACTTATTTAAAAAATATAAAATGCCATTTTTCCTATCGAAATATGGGGTAGAAATAAAAAACAGGTTTGAATGCGGGTAGAGCGGAAGGGGGTAATCATGCGGATTACTCTATCGGTCTTTATGTTTTATTCTTCTCCTGTGCTTATATATAAAAATAAGTGGATAGTGTAAGCGTATGAAAGGTTCTCCATAAAATTCCGCTTTTTGTCACGTGCACGAATTTTCAAATTTTAGTGTGACAAGAATGCTATCGAAAAAAAACTTTCCATTTTAAATGAAAAAATTTTACACAAATTTCTCACTGCTGGTATAATATTAAATTAGAGGTAATTAAAACTTAATTAATACATATTTTTATATATCGTTGGAAAGTAGACATTTTAAACTAAATAATGGTGTCAAAATCATCTTGGTACCTATGGCAATTTTGAAGTACGAACGATTTCAAAAGTTCCTTCAATTGATTAAGTAAAGTAAGTAAACAATTTTCGAAAATTTTCAGTTTCAAATGGCTGTAACTCAAAAACTATCCATCTTAGGACTTTGGACCTATTGACACTTTTGATCTACATGATATGAACTACGACTTGCCCCAATTTCAAGACATTCGACTGAGAGCCATTTTCCTATGATTTCCTGCGGGAACCTTTACACTGATTTCCCTTTAGTTTTGCATATTACAATTTCTTCATCATTTTTGCACTTATTAGTAAAAAACGAGCGGGAAATTTGAAGAAATCCGGAAAAATTTTAAGAAATACCAACAAATTTTAAGAAATCCAAGAAAATTTAATTAATTTTACAATCTTTGAAAATGTAGAAAATTAGAGAAAATCTTAAGAAATAGAAAATTCTAGAAAATCTTAGAAAAATATCTAAAACCTAAAAAATTTCAGAATCTTAGGAAATCTTGTGAAATGGGGAATCAAAAAATTCTAGGATATTTAGGAAATCTAGGCAATCTTGAAAAAATCAAAGAAATCTCAGAAAATTGAAAAATAAAAAACTCATTTATATATTTTTGTTAATAATTAAGGTATAATTTTCAAATTTTAATAAAATTAAATAGAGCGGGGGTGGGGGGAAACGGGTACCCCCTGGTACTGGTACTGGAAAGGTTGTAAAAAAGACATTTTTCTAAAAAATAATTTTATTTTTTCTAAGCATAGTAGAATAAGTATGTATGTAGTATCTATTTTGAGGTTTGTTTATTTTTAAAATAAAAATTGTTCTAAAAATTTTGTTTTTTAACTTGATCCAGTAATCCGAACTTTTCTGTAATCCGAATGGGGCCAGGTTTCTATTAGTTCGGATTACCGAGATTGTACTGTATTTCAATATCAATATTGCAATAACGCCATTTTGCTAATTTCTAATATTTTGAAAATAAAATATATAGTAACTTTTTGTAAGTAATATTTTGCAATAATTTAAACAACGGTTTTGCTAATTCACATTCACTGTTGTTATTTATAAATGCGCTTCTAAATATATAAAACTGCAATCTATGAATTGTTTAACACCTTTGCAAAGATCGGATTTATCAAAATCTGAACAGTTTTCAATAGCTTTATTTACTACGGTTGGATCCTTAATCTGCAGATTTCTTGTTATAGTTGCAGGAAATAGGTCTCCGTTTTCATTCATAGCACCCGCTGTTATAAGTATACACTTGGCAAAACATCTGAGATTTTCATCATTTTCAATTTCTCCAGTATTTTCAAAAATAGTTTCCAATTTTTTATCAACGTGTATTTCAATCAAGCAGTGTTTTTTTACCTCTTCGTGTGTTTTAAAAAAGTTTTTCGCTAATGTTCCAGCAAACTGAAAAATACGTATTATAGAAAAATGCAAGATCAACAAAAATTGTAAGAATTTCCAAGGAATTCCAAGGATTTCTAAGAAATCTAAGATTCACATATTTAAAAAAAAATCTAATGTATTTTGGTGATTTTCAAAGAATTTTAGGGGTTACCAAAAGTATCCAAAGATTTCCAAGGATTTCCAAAAATTGTTCAATAGCAAAATCGTCGATCGCCGGGTTTGATGATATTGTCACTATCAAGTGTAACAGGAGTACATGTATATTTCTTAATTTGGTTTAAGCAACCAGCCGTTGGTAAACGCATTTCTCTCAGAAAAAGATGCTAATCTACAAATTTTTTAAAATATAAATTATATTTAATATTTAATTTTGCGCATATTTTAATGTTAATGAATTAATTCCCGGAGAAACCCAATAGATGTAAATTTCCCGTAATGTAAACGTTATCGTTGCCTGTTTGATTTTATTTTTACATTATAATGGACCAGCCAAAGAAAGTTTAACAGGTAATTTATCCACGTTCAAAAAAAATTATTTAATAATTTAATAGAAATGAAACCATTTATTTTTTTGTGATTCCTTTTTAATGTTTATAATTTTTCATTAGGGGGGACCTTTTAGAAACTCTATTTATCGCTTTGTATTGCAATATTTTTCCAGGACCCTGCCAGATGCCTGTCCCAGGTAGTTCACGGAAAGGTACGTGACAGGTAATTACCAGGCTCCGGACAGCAATATTTGGGTATGGCCAGATAATTTACAGGGAACAAGGTTACTTGGGATAGTACTGTATTTTGAGTTGCATTGCCGCTTAATATACGGTGGTTCGAAGTATCCATAGAAACGCCCATATAATCAACCTGTTCAGTAATAGCGAATATGAGTTGAAAAGGTGATTAAAATTCATCATGTCAATTATTTTTAAAAAGATGACACATGTGGAGTGTTTATATGATCACTGGCCTAGTAAAATAAAATTATTTTAGTTATTTAAAATCTCAATTTAGTCTTTCCGCGTATATATAAGACTTGTTTGTTTAAATAACAAACTAACAAACAACCACAAATAACAAATGTAAATAATTCAAGTTTTAATTTATTATAAAACAATTTTGACGACATGTAGTTTTGAAAGAAAATGGAAAACTAAAACAATTTGTAAGATTTGCAAGAAATTCACGGCGCGCTACTGAATGACTTAATATTCTTAAAGTGGTTGGAGATATCTTGAAAGTATGGCCTAGTTCTATTTCTATTTGGCATTGTTAAAGTGACATTACTACCAAAAAGCAAGATCTGGTGCAAAAATTCTGGTGATAGACAGCATGCTGTATAAAATATAAGTGAGTACATAATTTTCTTAAAAACTACTAACGGCAAAATTATAAATCTAATAAACAATAGTGGGTAGATTGCATCTAATTAATTTGATATTTTTTTGAAACTTATAAACTGTACATAAAATTTATGAATTCATTGCATTCAGTATAAATAAAGCTTAGAGGACTGCAAAAATTGTCAATTTAAATAAAGCTTTATTAATACTAAATTATATTTTGTTTTGGTTCTTTGGTCAAATTGTGACGCACAAAATTAGATTTGTGAAATTAAAATTTTTTTTGATATTTATCAAATCACTTTTATTTGTAAAAAAAAATAAAACCAAAATTGAAAGAAAAGCACCCGGAGTTTCGACAGATAAGAGTTTCCACCCTGATATTAGCCGAGGCAAGATTAATATCCTACAGAATCGAGATTCCAAAAGTTTTTAAAAGTTGATCAATTTTGTATTTTTCAAAAAAATAACATCTCAATATATTAATTTATTATAAAAATAGAAATAAGAATACATACTTTATTTTGAAGAGAAATTTTTAGAGTTATTAAGAACAAACCAATAATAACCAAACATTTCATTTTTATTTAATTATTATCAGGATTCGATGTAATACTTTTACACTATGAATGCATTTAACATTGGTCTTTTATAATTTTTTCATTAATTACTTTAAAATGACGCACAAGGAAAAAATGATCAAAACATATAATAAAAAATTATAGAAATTATAATTACCTACCAAGAAAACGATTTTATTTAATTAAAGTCTTTAAGTAGTTGATAAATTGATTAATTAACTTTTCATTTAAATTATTACATTTAGTAATAGTCGATTGATACATGGTTTAAGTAGTGTAACTCGATATTAACCATATCAATATTTTTAAAATCCTAAAATTTCATAAACACTTTGTAGAAGTAAAATATTTTTAAGTTACCACAAGTAAAATATGTACACTGGAAGTATAAAATATCTCGTGGGTATAAAATAATACTATAAGTATAAATAACTTCAAAAAGTTATTCAAACAAAATAGTTTTTTTTGATTCAGCGAAAGCGTTTTTAATGTGTTTTAATCGTTTAATTAAATTGATTTTATTGTATAAACAAAGTTTTTGAAAAAAAAAAAATTAAAAACTTTTGAAAATTCGAAATTTTTTTTCAATGAAATAACAAAAATAGAAAAAGAATTCGGCCCACTCTGGCATTAGCGGGAATATTTGTAGAATTAATTGAAGTTTTTTTTAAAAAAAAAAAGAAAATTAAAAGTGTCGAAATTCGAGAAAATAACGATTTGTCTCAAAAGAGGCAAAAATTTCATGGAATTTATCATTTAAAAACTTTTTTGGATTTTTTTCTGAAAAGTACATTTAAAAACAAAAATTTTCAATACAATGCGGTTCCGAAAGGTCAATTTTTGAAAAAGTTATAGCTATTTGAAAATTAAATAGCCATTTTTTTGAAAAATTTATAACTTTTTTTGGGTTGGGTAAAAAAGTTTGAAAAAATTCTGAGAACTGTTTTTCATAGGTTAGAAAAAGATGCAAAACTTTCAGCTAAATCGAAAAGGGTCAGGGTCAAAAGTGGTCGATTTGGTATGGAATACCCCATATGTACTATTAGAAACTAGACCAGCCGGTTTACACTTTTGACTATAATTTTAAAGTTGCTACTAAACTCTGAGCAGTAAGGCACTAAAATAAATGTTTTCCAAGCTTTAATATTCTCTAGCCAAAGGTTTAAATTTCCTTAACTATTGCTTAAAACTTCAAATTTACCGGTTTTTCCTGGCGAAAGTTGAAAAATTATAAATCCCCTCTCTTCTCCGAGCATTCTATAAGAGTGTAAATTCTGCGATATGTACTGGAGGGTGTTCCACACCCCCCAGACCCCCCGGTTTACAATTTTGACTTTTTTAAATTATGTTTATAATTAACTTTCAAAGTAACACAGAAAGTTGCTGCTAAACTCTGTGAACAGTAAGGTAGGAGCAGTAATAAATATGCTTTCCAAGTTTTAATTTTTTCTAGCAGAAGGTTAAACTTCCTTCATTTTTGCTTAAAAATTCAAATTTTCCGGTTTAGATTAATATTAGACAAATATTGTTAGTCCTAATTTTTAGTCTTAGTTTTATTATTAGTTTGATAATATATTTTTTATTGGTAAAAAAAAAAAAATCGACTAACCAGAGTAAGTGCTTTTTTCCACCAAAAAATGATACGTTGTAGCAGGAGCAGCAGAAGCGTGCTGGGATTTTATGTTCAGGATTAGTTACAACTAAAGCGCATGAATAGATTAACGAGATTCTGAAATTGTAAAAAAATTGAATTTTGGTTTTTGTAATTTTGAATTTTGATTTTTGTAGTTTTGAATTTTGATTATTGCAAATTTGAATTATTGTTTAGTATGTAAATTATCTTCATGTAAATGATTATTGGAAAATTTTGAATTTTTAAGTTGGCAGAAAATGTAAAGAAAATGAAGGGTGGTTGCCGTTGAGGTCGCACTAAGCGGACGTACCGGAGTTGGTCTCTGTTTTCAGTTCAAGTGGGTGATTTTATTGACTGGAAGTTGGACGAAATTTTTATTTAAATTTATCTACCTGATGTTTCGCTGTCTTCGTATCACGAGGAACCTGCTTTCCTTGAGGATTTCATGCTTCCGACATTTTTTTGAGCTGGCTGAAGTTTATTTGGTTTTAGGAAATTATTATTAAATATAAAAAATTTCACTATAATATATAATATGATCTTTTCTACTTAATTTGTCTAAAATGCCAGTGCAAGAAAAAATTAGGTGGAAAATGACTGGAAAATAAATCCAAAATAAAAAATTTCAAGTAGATTTATGCAGTGTGAATTTTTAAAATTAAATATTTAACAGAACTAAACAAAATGTTAAAATAATAGAATTTTAACAGTATAGAAAAGAAATACGTTAAAAAATTATTATTTAAAAATATCATCCGGGATGAATCATCCGGGATGAATCGTCTGGGATGAATCGTCTGGGATGAATCATCCGGGGACGAATCGTCCAGATACCATTATTTACAACTGTTAAGTAATTTAAAAAGTAGTTTTGCAAGTTCATTGACCTATTATTATTTTTTTATAAATGCGCATCTAAATATTCCAAAGCACAATCCGCTATTGCTTAGCACCATTACAAAGATCGGATTTATCGAATCCTGAGCATTTTTCTATTACTTCTGTTATTATTTACTATGGTTGTATCCTTAAGCTGCAGATTTTTTGTTATAACTGCAGGAAATAGGTCTCCAGCTTCATTTATAGAACCCGATGTTATAAGTACACTAGGGTGTCCTTTCCCAAGTTGGTTTTTTCTTTGCTGCCGCCCCATGAATTCTTAGTTTTTGCCCTAAAAATAACATCCAACCCAAAAAAACTCTAAATTTTCTAATTTAACCGTGCCGAAATCATGTTACAATTCCCATTTAAATAACATGGGATTTTTGTACTTTAAGTGGAATTAAAGTGGAATTCATGATGGATATTATAGTGTTCTTGAGTAACTTTCGGAAGAATGAATTTATCGAAAAATCATAAGAGATCTTTTTCGTAGAGCATTCAATTCTCTATAAAAATATACATTGGTCATTGCTGTAATCTTATTTGTTTCAGAGAAAAAAAATTAAATTCAAAAAGTACAAAAATCCCATGTTATTTAAATGGGAATTGTAACATGATTTCGGCACGGTTTAATTATAAAATTAAGAGTTTTTTTGGGTTGGATACTTTTTTTGAGGGCAAAAACTAAAAATTCATGGAGCGGCAGCAAAGAAAAAACCAACTTGGGAAATAACGGACACCCTAAAGTACACACTTGACGAAACATTCGAGATTTTCATTATCTTCAATTTCTCCAATATCTTCAAAATTACTTTCCATTTTTTTATCAACGCTTATTTTAATCATACAGTGTTTTTTTACATCTTCGTGTGTTTTAAAATAATTTTTCAGCATTGCTCCAGCAAACTAAAACATCCATACATTTTAGAAAAATGTAAATCTAAAAAAATTGACAAGAATTTCCAAGAAATCACAATGATTTCCAAGGAATTCCAATTTTTCAATCATGAGTTAACCCACATTCAATGGTTAACTTGGATTTTGGTTAATTTAATTTAAAATTAATGTTTAAATTATTTGGTTTAACTCACAATTGAAAAACTGGACCTAAGTGTAATTTCAAAATATTACAATAATTTTGAAGCAAATTCCAAATGATTTTCAAAAAATTTTAGAGTTCTCCAACAGTTTCCAGAAATATTCAAAGGCATTCCAAACAAGTTCAATCCTATAAGGAATTTTGGTAATTTCCAAGAAATTTAAGGGATTCTTAAAGAAATTCAAGGATTCCAAGGCAGAATATGGACTGGTTTACTGAATTACTGAATATCATCTTCCGTGGGTAACAGGACCAACGATTAGAAAACAGGAAGAAATCCGACACGAATCCTTATATACTGAAGATTGAGTTAATATTCAATCGTTTTACAAAAAATACCAATTTTGTCTCAAATTTGTCAGTCTCAAGAAACTGTTTATTTACTAGACAGCAAAATAAATTCTAAATTTATAAATAAACAACAAACAAAATAATTAAATAAAAAAACACAGCTACGTTCTAAATGCGAATTAGGTAGAAAACCTTATATACCTAAATTTGTCTTATTAATACCTGATCTGCAAATAAAATTTTTTTTTAACCCCGATACCATTCTTGCTAATTCTTATGAAAAATGACCTCCTGAATCCGAATATGACCTCCGCTTTCGATTATTCGATTATTTTGATGAAATCGATTATTTTAACTTTTATATTTTTTCTGGTAGGCTAGAGAGGGAAAAGTTAATGTTTGCAGCGAGAAAGGTGATTTCGGAGAGGATTTGCCTATATAAATTGTAAAAAATCTTTAAAAAATGATCGAATTTTTCGTTTTTTGTGCAATTTTTACAATATATTCTAGCTTCCAGCCTCCTTCATGTTCCTGCAAGCATCCCAAACTCTTTTTTTGATTCTTCCGACACCTAGTTTACCGCGCAAAGCTTGCTGATTATGGAATATAAATATCACTTTTCTGTAGTCTTTCTTAGTTGAAGGCCAGGCTATTTAATTTTACTCTGCTCTATTCGGCTATTTCCATCTCATTACCCTTTCGTAGGTGAGCATTATTGAGTGTTAATATTCTATCTAAAGCCTAATCCCTAAAATTACTGGCACATAATATGTGCTCATTTGTGTATCTATGTACCTAGAAAACGCATTTCATATAATATTGTGCATGAAGTAATAATATATTCATGTTTCATGGAATAGACTCTCTCATTTAAATTTAATGGTGTTTATGGGATTGAAAACTTGATAAAATAATATATAATATATATAATATAAATAAAGCACTACAGGCCTAGAACCCCAATGGCTTGGTTGGCAATTTTGGCCCATCTCTTCCTGTCCATCGCTATCTCATTCCATCTCTCTACTTGCAACATGTGTAGATCTTCTTTCACTTCTTGTTTCCATTGCTTTTGTGGTCTGCCTCTTCGTCTTTTTCCACCCATTTCGGCGTTCCAAACTTCATTCGGGATCCGTTCTCTGTCCATTCTTAGTACGTGACCCAGCCATCTAATTCTTTGCGCTTTCTGCACTCAAATGATATTTGCGCTGTCGTATAGTTCGTACACTTCGTGGTTGGTTTTTCTCTTCCATTTTCCATTAACGTATGTTCCACCGAATATTCTTCTGAGGACCTTCCTTTCCCAAACATTCAATCTCAATATATCTTGTTTTTTAGCTTTGTTGTTCTTGAAAACATTTTTCCCGACAGTACAGTCTTCAACGTGCAAGCACTTTTGTTTCCTGCAGCAATTCTCGCAGTTATTTCTTTGCCGGCATCTGGTTTTTTACCCACTGCAGTGCCCAGGTATGTAAACAATTCTACCTCCTCAAACTTGTATTCTTCGATTTAACTTACTTTGACATGTAAATATCTGTCACCTCCAAATGGCTCATCACTCCACACCATGTATTTCGTTTTTTGTTCGTTCACTTCTAAACCTAGCTTCTAGACAACCTAGACATTTTGTAATTCTTCTTTTGTTCTCGCCAGCACTGTGATGTCATCGGCAAAGGCCAGACATTAATGCCGATTGTGTAATATGGTTGCCTGTCTATTGATTCCACCATCTCGTAATGCTTTTTCAGATTGAACAGTACATTGAACAGCAGATTGAACAGTACTGCTGAAATTGGGTCTCCTTGTCTCGGTCCTTGCACTACCTTGAAATCTCTCGATAATACACCGTTTACTCTTATTTTGTTTTCGGTTGTTTCTAACGTCATTTCTACCAGTCTTATCGATTTCATAGGAATACCAAAATCTTGTAGTTATCTTGGTTATCTTGACTTCATCCGCAACGGCTCTAAACAAGGACCTTATACTGGCATGAAACCACTCTCTTATGTTTTTCAACCAGAAGATTCTTTTTTTTCCTACACCACGTCTTCTCCGAATCTTTCCTTGTAATATTAATCTCAAAATCTTATACGTCTCCCCCCTCATGAAGTGTCCAACACAAGAAACGACAAGTTTCTCAAGTAGCTTCTGCAGAACCAGGAAAACTCGTCACATTCATGGGCATCGTAAGTGCTTCAGGTTGTGCACTTCCACCTATGTACGAGTACATATGTATTTCCCCGAGTGGGACATATCGAACAATATTTCATAGAAGCTCCTGAGTCCAGTCCTGGAAACAAAAGTGGATGTATGACTCCTGAACTTTTCCCAGAAGTTCTCAAACATATTGTTAAGCATATAAAGTGTTGCACAGAAGGAACCCATACTTTTGTTAATAGATAATCACGAAAGCGATACGTCGTTAAAAAATATTATATTTATTGCAGAGAAAATGGAATTTGTCTTTCGTCGTTTCCGTCACACGCCATCCATAAACTCCAACCTATGAATGTAGGTGTGTTTGGCCCATTAAAGGCAATATGTACATTTTCGAATGATGACTGATTATTATTATCTAACCCCGGAAGGGCCAATAACAATATACCTCAGTTAACAAAATGGGCATTTTTAAATTCTTTTACTCCTTCAAACATAATAGTTAAACTCTTTTTGAAAACCAGGATAGTGGCCTTTAAATAGTCTCGCGTTCACCGACGAAGACTTCTTGCCATCTTATATAACCGACGGACCCTTACAATAAACCAAAAATGAGTCAGAAACTCCTACAACAGAACAAGATGAAGTGAAAAAATCCAGTGATTGATGATTTTCCATCCACAAGTATGTCACATTTAAAAATATTCAAATATAATTAATTAAACGTTTAGATCATTCTAGATAAATATAAATCAATAAATAAATATAATAATTTATAAATGCCCTGCACCTCCACCATATGGCACGTGTATTTTTGTAACCGTAGCTGAGGTTGTGTAACTTAAGAGTTTAAAGTTAAACTTGATTGTGATGATAAAGGTTTATTTGTAATAAATCACACCTTGACTTCTTGAGGTGCACTTAAAGACTTCCTGATGACTAATTAAATAATTCAGTCATTAATTATTATTATTCTATTGCTCGACTTGATGCTTCCCATTCCAGATTTTATCTTATTGTTATTACAATACATTTTCAACTTTTTGCTTCTTCGGAAATTTAAATTTATACAAAAAGTGGCTGAATATACTCCACTTTCGAAAGTATGCATCCCAGAATTTGCTGGGAGATGATCACCTGATGATCAACAGTATATTACCAACGTTGTTACCTATTTTAAATATTAATTATTGTGAACGCCTCACAAAATATATTTTGGGCTTTATTTTATTTTACCGAACATCTTGTTATTTAATGTTGTTAACGAACTCTCAAGTTCTATGGGAACTTCATGGAAACTGTACGAATACATATATCACGTAGAATATAAGTAGCTAATGATAGGAAAAGCAGTCTTTAGTAGTCTTAGTAGAAGAGTAGTTGCATTTTAATTTTAAATTTTTAGTCATTAGTAGGTATTTGTTCATTCTTTTTTATTTAGTTTGAATATTTTTATTTTTATTTTTTACACTTTCTTCGTTATATGCGACTGAAGATCGGATATAATTATGAAATAGGGCCTTATATAGCATTAATAATTTTAAGAAATTCCAATGATTTCCCAGGAATTAGTGAAATTTTTAAAATGTCCCAATGATTTCTAAACAGTATAATTTCAAAATATTGCAATAATTTTGAAGCTCTCTGACCTTTTGGCGAGACTCGACCCTCGGCACCGGGTATCTCCCACGACAAGACATCAGGCACTGGGAGATATGGTTGTTCAACGCATGACCAACACCTCTAAAATTGAATTGTTATCGGATTTTTCAACAACTTCAACCTAGAGATATCGATAACGTCGATAATGATAAAATAATCCACGTTTGTTCAAGTCGGATTTGCGTTTTCAAATTAAATTTCGAAAGTAAGGAACAGAGGATGCATGTCACAGTTTTAGATGCAGAATATGAATAGATTTACTGAATTACTGAATATCATTTCATGAATAGCTTTCTTGGGCAACAGGGCCAACGATTAGAAAACGGAACCCCCAAAATAAAACACTAGTATCATGGGACAGTTTCGTTACAAAAAAAAGCCATGACATACGTGTCTATATGTTAGCACCGTTGCTAGATCAAACATTAATTCTTAAACTTTCAGCAAGAGATGGCATCACCCCAAGTCTAAAATCGTGTTTCGTGCCGTGCCATACACACTATTTTTTGCATTACCTGTAATGAATCTGAGAGTTTCATTAGCTAATATAACCCAACCTTCATAAAAAATAAAAACGTTGCAAACGTGAAATCGGGCTTTATATCGCATTACGAATTAATAAATTTATTTTTTCTCCAATCGTATTAAAAGCAGTACATTTTTAATAGCATTACCTCAAATCAAAGTTGACGTTTTTGTTACTAATATAAAAATGTGTACATTACTAAGCAACACTTTTTTTTACGTGCATTAAAAGAACTTTTTTTGTGCTAGACCTAAAAGTGACCTAAAAACTATGACAACTTAATATAAAAAAACAAAAATTCAAGTTACTGGATTTTCACTACACGAATAATCAAACAAAATGTTTGAAGTAATTTGAATTTTTGGTTGGAGAAAAAGTAATATGTCTCATTTGGATTAAAAGTGTCTTTGTTTGACGTGCAATTATTGCATTCGCTCGGCTCCGCTAGCGCTCCGCCTCGCAAATGCAAAAATTGCTTGTCAAACAAAGTTTCACTTTTAATCCGAATAAGACAATGTACTATTTTACGAATAAATAATTTTTTATAATATAATAATTATAAAAGTAAGAATATTTACTTTATTTTGATAAGAAATTTTTAGGATTATTAAGAAAATGCCAACTACAACAAAACATTTCATTTTTATTTAATTATTAATTATTTTATTCAATGTTATACTTTTACACTTTGAATGCATGTAACATTGCACTTTTCTTATATATAATTATTTTTGTTTTAATTAATTCAAAATGATTATTTAATTGTTTAAATTTTTTTTTGAAATATAATAAATCCAATTTACGTAAATAATTATAATAAATACCAATAAAACGACATCGTTTTGTAATTTCTATGCAATAAAAAATGTATTTATTTAAACAGAGAAAACGATATTTTCCTAACGTCTTCTCGAGTGAGAAAGCAAAGTTTCAATTCGCATTTTGCTTGACCTGGAATACAACGACGACATTGACGACAAAAGGTATATTTTGAATTCCTAGGGCCAATCTCATAATAAAAGTTAACAGGGCATTAAAATTTAAAAAGCGATTTAAAACAAAAATAGGTGAACATTAACGCTTTTATTATGAAATTGGCCCTTAGTCTTAAAAAAAAAGAATAATAAATTAATTATGACATCATCTTCACAATTGAAATTGTTTCAAAACCCTTTATTTTTATTATTTTTTACAAAAAAAGCTGAAGACATTATTTTAATTGTTTATTTATTTTGTTGAATATTTATGTTCTACGTCACATTGTACGTCTTTCTGTACCAAATAAACCCATAATAAAATCACTAATATAATAAAATATAGTTACAGGAATAAGCAAAATTCTTAAAAGAAAGGATCCGATTGTATTTAAGATCGATTCCGTACGAGCCTGTTCTTGTTGTGATATCATGTTAAATGGTTTTTATCTCAAATACTGAGCGTTTAACATAATGAACATGGAGATTGGAGAGGCGTCTGCGTAAAAGCGGAGTAATTGACCAGGTTGATTATTAAGGATATATTTTTTGAACATTTAGTGGTTGTAAATTAATGGTTCTGCAAAATAAAAAACTAAAACATAACGGATGAAAAATTAGCTCACAAAAGTATTTGTAAGGACATTGGAATTTAACAAATAATCCAATCAAATATACCTTGGAGTCGTGATTTTGTAAATACTAATAAATTCTTTTAAGAAGAGGAACACTAAAAATTTGATAGGTAGGTACTAGTAATATTTACAATAATTAATATTATAATATAACGTCAGTTGTCAAATTGAATGTAGTCAACTTGATTTGTCAAATTTTTCCCACTTCATGATACATTTTTTGTCGTCCAGTGAGAATGGCAATAAATGAATAATTAAAAAATTAAGATATAATTTTGAGATGTAAATTTATATTAGGATGGAGAAACTCAAATTCAGATAAAGAAACAGTTTCGTCTTTCAGATCTCAATTATTGGTGATTGCTATGTGAATTAACGTACAATAATAGATTGTATTTGTTACACTTATAAAAAGTCCTTAATTAACAAGAGAGAGAATACAAAAAATTTGTCTTCTAACCTTACCAATGTAAATTGTATAGACATACGTCATTTATTATTTATCGTAGTGTCAGCTGCTGTCAAATTGATTCTCAAGGTCGTCATTTATTATTTAGAATAAGATTTATCTGAGTAGATGCCGTAATTATACATATTCTGAATTTAATAAATTTCAATCGATAATATTTTCTTTCTGTGCTTTATTTCTTTATTTCCTGTGTGCGAAGTTGTTAACGGGAGCCCTGCTTTTATAAAAAACAAAAAAAATTTGTATCCAGGACTCGAAATTCCGACGATTTCCATGCAATTCCAGTGATTTCCAAAGAATACCTTTCAAACAAGAGCGGATATAAAGACGAGTAACTACCCCCCCCCCCTATTTAATTTTATTAAATATTTAAAAAATATATAGATGAGTTTTTTTATTTTTCAATTTTCTGAGATTGTCTAAATTTCTTAAAATATACTAGAGAATTTTCTGATTCCCACTTCACAAGATTTTTTGGTTATTTTTTGGAGATTTTCTAGAATTTTCTATTTCTTCTAATTTTCTACATTTCCTAAGTAAGGGCTTGTCCTTTAATCACGTGAGGTTCAAAGGGGGGGGGGTTTAGAATAACATCACGATTGATCACGATGGGGGGGGGGGTCTTGTGACAATCACGTGTATTTTTTTGTTCGATTACGTGAAATCCCGTATGAGCCAATTTGTGTCTAAAAAGCAACATTTGACAATATTTTTTTCTAAACTTGCTTCCCGCGAATGATATTGTGCCGCCGTCGGCGCCCAGACGTCCGAACCCGTCTGCTTTTAACGATGCGATAGCGCGAAGCAAACACGCCAGTAGTAAGTAATCTTTATGTGAATTTGCTGGAGAATACGCACACAAATAGCTCTAAAATATTTTTTTCAGTAACGTAATGTCTAAGTTAGGAGAACTTTATAAAGACCTTTTTGTAGAGTACAAGAAGGGTAAAAAACCTAGTGCGGCTCAGAAATAATTTAATAAGTTATGGGCTGATGCGAAGCAAAAGCACACGACTAATAAAGACTTTACAAAATGGGCAAGTGATCTTTTGGTCGAGTACCGTCGGAAAAACCAAGCAAAAAAATCTTCAAACATCCTCTACTACTACTCAACTTCTAGAGAGGTGAGTCAAAATTATGTTATTAAATCAATAACACAAGACAACATATTAAAGCGAACATGCCAAATAAAATTGCAATGTTTTGCGCCCACCTCGCTGTGACAAGAACAAAATATCTTATAAAACGCCACTGTTCAACCACGTTACACATTTAATTGTTTTACAATGCTGGAACTACATTGAAATTAAGTGAAATGTATTTATAACAATTAAAAATCATCCTGTATATTATAAAGTATAACAATCAAGTTTGAATATTTTCTTACTTCGAAAATTTGTTATCCTGCAAATTGTAAAGTTCAGTAATTTATGAACATGTAAAATGCAATAATTCATAACTCATAAGTAGATGTGTACGTATCAAAAAAAGCTTATTAGCAAATTGTAATTTAAATAATTATGATTTAAAAGAAAATAATTTCACTAAAAACCAAAATTTTGCAGACGCAATCATTCCAATTTTTTGACCTTTTTAAATCAGCAATAATTTTAAATAAAAAGTTTAATTCTTCTACCAGGTGACATGTGAAAACCAAGCATAAAAACTTGCTTGTTCTAAATTTCTTGAGAAATTTAACAGCTGATTTTACAGATTTAACTGCGACTGTATTATTTCACTTTTCCAAGCTGTCTGTTGTTGAGGCGCAGCTTTAATTAAATACCATATAATTATTTTTAGATCTCGGACCCCAAAATATCGGTCATTCCAGATGCTCAAAAGAGCGAAAGTTAAGCCTTGGAGTGTAGCGATGGGGATGCAAATGATGCGCCAAATGAAAGCAGCTCTATACTGCAGCCTGCACGTGCTACTCCAGCACAGGACAAGTTGAGGAATGAGATCGCCGTTCTTCAAGCGGAGCTTGATTTAGTTATCCGTCGTAGAGATTTTCTGAGCGCCAATGGAGACGAGCAGCGTCGAGTGAAAAAGCTACGAGATGAAGTTGACAAATGTAAAAAATACTAAAGAAAAAGCAACAGCATATGTATCACTCTAAGACACACAGGAATTCACTGAAATCGAAGATTGTCCTTGCTTGCCGTGACAGCCCCAATGTTGCTAACCTTCTCAAGGTGCGTTCTACCCGAAGCCGCCCACGCCAAGAGGAACAACAACCAGAATTGCTGAAAACCATCGTCGATCTGGCAATGTTTGGTGCTTCTGCGGAGGAACGACGTCGTTCTGAGGTCGTGCGCAGTTGCCGAACACTCTCGGACCTCCATGAAAAACTAAACGAGCACGGATTTCAAATTTCAAGAAATGGAACATACCTTCGGCTGCTCCCAAGAAATTATAGTACCTTGGAGGTACTATATATGTAATGATATGGGCCGCGCCGAAGCAATTACGTACTCGGGACCAACATACGTGGCTGTTAGAAGCGGTAAACATTCTTCATCGACAGCTTCATCACATGCTGTCGATTTCAACAGGCTTGCTACTTTGGACAATTTTAAAGAAATTATGCGGACCGATGAAGGACACATAAAACCAGTTGTCTTGGTTTCATCTGATGGAAGACCTGACGAAAACCCGAGATATGTTAAGGTTATTTCGCATGCAGTGCATCACTTCGTCGAACATGATCTAGATGCAATATTTATCTTCACCAATGCACCTGGGAGAAGCGCGTTCAACCGCGTTGAGAGAAGAATGGCGCCTTTGAGCCGGGAATTGTCTAGCCTTATACTTCCTCATGATTCTCATGGAACCCATTTAGATGGAAAAGGAAGAACTACAGATCCTGATCTTGAAAATAAGAACTTCCAGAAGGCTGGAAAAGTGCTTGCTGAAGTATGGGACTCTATGGTTATCGACGGTCATGAAGTTGTTGCAGAGTATGTCAAGCCCAATGATATTGCTGAAAAATGTATTGCAGATCTGCCTTCTCCGCAGTGGTATAGTGAGCATGTTCGAGAGAGCCAGTATTTGCTTCAGGTACAGTAAACTGTTTATTAAACCCGAAACACTGCCCGTCATGAAGATTGATTGGCGTCACATTAGACCAACGTAATCAAAATTAAAATTTCTATTATATTATTTCTTTTATGTCTTTCTAATGCAATGCCCTTGTATAATGTTAAGTAAAAACTTGAACAATTAAAATATCTTTATAATATCATCTTTTACTCAGGTGGTGAAGTGTGACGACCGTGCTTGCTGTAAAAACATGCGGAGCTCTCTTCGACTTGTTCTTCCGGAACGCTTCGTGCCACCTCCGTACCCTATTCTCCAGTCGTCCTGTGGTCCATATATTCCGAAGCCTGAAAAGCACGACGACAAGACGTTTGCTCCATTTCTCCTGCGACAGTCTCTTAGTATCACTCCTAAAATTTTTGAAGGTTTTGACAAATTGCCTTACGACCTTTATTGTCCTAGTCTGAAGGATGATCGTAAGCAGCTTGTAGAAAGAATATGCAAGCAGTGTGGGTTGTATTTCTGTACAAAGAAGAATGTTCAGGCACACAAGATCTCTCTGCATTCTCGAACTTTGGAACTGATCAATTATAATGCAGAGACACATAATGTTCGTCCTATACGCATCATTACGCGGAGCTCGATTGCTTCTACTCAGATTCTCTGCGTGGTGCGCGAAAATGATGATGCCGAGTGGCTCGAAGAGGACATATCTGTCTGTCTGACCTTCGGCAACAAGTACCTACAGCTGAGCTGAAAAATGCTACGCTATTTGTTAGTGTGGAAAACAGTCAAGCAAATCCATGGTCCGACGAAGGTTCGGCTTTTTAAATGTACAGGTTCCATACTGTAATTTATTATTTTGCTTTTCATAATAAAACACCCACATTATTACCTCTTTGTGTCTTTCAATTTGCAAACTTACAACCTTCGTGTCTGCATGAAAACTTGAGCACAGTGCTTAATGTTTCAAGTGTGTAATATTAAATTCTCAATTTTATTATATTATGGTTTTCAAAATCACATGTTATGATAATTTTTCTTTTGTTTTTTATCATTTTTCAACCGTTTCTGAAAATAAGATATTTTTCAGTAAAAAAATACACGTGATATCGAGAGGGGGGGGGTTAGCTTAAAACCTCACGACGTATCACTAGGGGGGAGGGGGTAAAAAAGTGGCTTAAAAACCTCACGTGACGACCCCTAATTGTAAAATTAATGACATTTTTATGGATTTTCTAAAATTTTTGGGATTTCTTAAAATTTGCTGTTCTTTGTTTACTAATAAGTGGAAAAATGATAAAGAAATTGTCATATATGGAAAACTAAAGGGAACGTTGAGGAAATCTTGAATATTACAGACTATCTAGTTTTTGCTTTTTCCATTTTCTGAGATTTCATTGGATTTAAAATTTTATAGATTTTCTCGAGTTTTCTGCATTTCTCTCGATTTCATATTTACCAAAATTTTCTAGAGTTTCCTAAGATTTTCTTGAAACTTCTATGGATTTCTTGAGATTTTCTATATTTCTACAAATTGTAGAACAAAACATACAAATATTTCTTGAGATGTCTTAGAATTTTTCGGAATTTTTTCCGATTTCTATTCACTAGTACGCACAATTTTTCCGGTTATTTCCCCTTAATTTTGTACTAACTGGAAAACCGAATGGATAATCGTCATATACAATTCACAACTCAGAAAAAGTGATACCTATCCAAGCAAATTTTAGGGAAATTCTATAAAATCTTAGTAAAACTTAAGAATGCTATTTTCTTCCCAAGGAAATCTTGGAAAATTTAGGAAATCTTTAGAATACCAAAAATTAATTCTTTTATTTCCTTTTTTAATTTTCTGAGATTTTCTTGGCTATAGGCTCTCCTAAGATTTTCTAGAATATTCTAAATTTCCCCTCTTCTAAGATTTCCTGGCAAAGGTAGAAACAACAGGATATCAACCATCACCCATGAGCTTGAGAAAAACAACAAAATTTACTACAATTTGTTTTGTTGAAATTTTAAAAATATTAAAATATATAAATCTTAACTTGTGAGGAAATAAACAATAAAACTTTAATTAACAAGTTAAATTCAATAATATAATAAAAAATTATATTTTTAAGGTTTCGGCGACTGTTATATAAATAATAAATAAATTTCTGACGAAGGCGATAACAGTCGCCGAAAGCTTAAAAATATAATTTTATTATATTATTGAATTTAACTTGTTAATTAAAGTTTTATTGTTTAAAATATTAAAAATAAAAATATTAAAATAAAATATTCTTATTAAAATACACAATATATTATATATTCCCCCTTCCATGAACTTTGCCTAGATCCACCCTTGGTTTTAGATTTCTAGGCTGTATTAGACTGCAATGACTTCATAATTTTGAGATCTTTGCACAAAATTATGTGCGAAATGGTCTATTCTTTGTGCGCATAAAGGGATTAACGAGATTATTATCCCAAAGAACTTTGCAGGAGAAAAATAAAATAACATTTAAAATAAAAATGTAAAATATGAAATACAAAAATAACTTTTCCTGAAAATAGTTTTCGTTCCTTTTTCTATTAATTTAATTAATAATTAATGTTTTGATCTAAATTATAATTTATTAAATAAATCAGTATTTAAAAATCGCTCAAGACTTTTAAATATTTTTTTTATTAATTAAATATAAATTTGTTTTAAATAAACATTTTTAATTCCTTGTAAAAGGGATCTAAGCCTGGAATCGAAAAGTAAAATCAAAAATTTGATTTTAACAAACAAAATATAAAAACTTTCAACAAATGTAATTTTTAGTGCACTGGAGGGTATTCCATACCCCCCAGACCCCCCGGTTTGAAAGCCTAAAAGTGTGTGTATACGTTTTGTGAATTATTTTTGTAATAAATATGTTTCACTCTGAAAAAAAAAATACATTTATACGTCATTTGTATACAAATCATACCCCTAGTTTTATAAACAAGAAGTCTTAGTGCATATTCACTCATCATGTACCGTAAAATTTCGCACCGGGGGGTCGAGTAGCATGGCAATCATTTGAACATAATTGCTGGTGACCTGGGGGTATTCTATATCTCCCCAGACTTCAAATAGCATCTAGTTGTGTACCTCCTATTTTTGAGAATTTTATTAAAATTGAAAAGGTCACAGTACAACTTGTGGGGCCTTTTTAGCAGGGGGCCTGCGTGCATCGCATCCACCGCACCCCGGTAGTTCCGCCCTTGCTCATGATTACCAAATATTTAGTAAAATTCGTTTGGCTAAACATCACATAACGTTCAAATTTTTAGGTTCTTAAAAATGGAGCGATAAAATGTAGCAACATTGCATTGAATGTTAAATAAAATATTAAACTGTGAAAGGCTGCTATCAAATTTAAAAGTTGTTTTGACATTAGCCGAGTTCCGGTTTTTTTTAATAAAACGAAATGAGAATTACCGAAAAAGGAAAACTCTTCTGAAAGTTTTTCCTTGCGGATTTCCCAAATTTATTTAATTCTCAGCTTCAACCTCTTCTCCCTCTTGATCTGCAAGATCTTGCAGGATATTTAAATATAAATAAAAATAAAATATTAAAATCAATCTAAAACAGAAATTGTAGGTTATAAAACTTCAAACTGGCAGCTATTAGTACCAAAACCTGCCGCTAAAGTGAGTGATAACAGCTCATCTTGAAAGGGGGGCGTTGTAACATTTGGTGAGGGGTTGAGAATACGAAAACTTACTTAGGATTTCTTTTATATGAAAGAAAATGTTCCTTATCACAGTTAAATTTCAGTTTATATATTATTATATCTTACAATTCATTGTATAAATAGCAATTTGTATAAATAATGTAAGAATATAAATTCGCAATTTGAGTTTTTAACTTTCAGTTATACTGCAGGTTAAGGAGAAGATATTAACAAGAAGTCTTAATTCAACACTAGGCAAAATATATCTCGAAACAAAGAAAATTTAATTTATTTTGATTTACATAATTACATAATAGTATGTTTCACAACTATATCAGTATTTTATAGAGTACCTACCTAACTTAAAATTGTAAAAGAAACTTGAGCAAAAACGGAATCGACAATTTCCTTAAAAATACAAATTTTTTACTACATAACATTGTCTCTGGAGTAAGCTAATACTATAAAATATCTGAATAGTGTGGCTGTGAAAGTTAAGATAAATGTTACGTTTACAACGAAACGTAACGCAACGTAACGTAAACGTATTAACATTTACACGAGTAAAACCAAATTATACCAAATTATATATATATAAGTGCTAAAGTGGTGCTAGTGGATTTTGTTCAATAGATCTTTTTTATAATCTCCAAAATGTTTACTTTAAGAGGTCAGGCTACTTTGACAGGCTGAAAAATAAACCTTTTTGAGAGAAGAGAGAAGACAACATGAATAAGGCATTACCGAACGAGGAAACAGAAACATTTGGAAACAAGATACAAATAGACAAAAAAAGAAGAAAATAAAAAATAATAATGAAAGGAACTACTTTACTTTGCTTTGATGAAAATTTACCAATAAAAAAACAACTTGAGTTCTTTGAAAGCTATAATATCACATAAAAAATTTAAATAATAAAGTGTAATATAATATAATAATTATATAATAACAATAAAGGTAATAAAGGTAAATATTTAGTGAATTCCCTAAATTACTTTACAATAAAAAATTACAGGCATTTTAAATTTCTGAATTTATCTTGCGCTTCTTCCTAGGTTGCGTTATCCTATAGTACTTATTATCATGTGCCTGTTCTTTGTTCGGTTCATGTATTCTCTCCACATGCCTTTTTAAATCGTATCTTCGTCTAGTAGTGTGGCCACAATCGGGATATGGACATGCATGAAGATTCCTAGAGTTATGAGATTTCCGATGATTTTGATAGGCTTTCTTCTGATATTTTTCGCAAAAGAATAAACAATCTTCACAGAAAAGAAATCCAATGTCTGCATGTTCAACTTTCAAATGCTCTACCAAATCAGATTTTTCAGGAGTACCGGTATAGTTGGCACAGTATAGGCACGAATATGTCATTCTATGTAATTCTGAATGTAATTTTTTTTCAAACTTGGAGTTAAAAGTAATTTTGCATTGCCTGCACGTAAAACATCGATCCTCTCTCATGAAATCGGGTAATGGTAATTGCTGTTCTTGTAGGTTATCATTAGAGTTATCATCATCTGAAAGTATTACAAAGAATTGATCTAAAGAGTAATCTTCTGAATTATCCAAGAATTCAGCAAATGCCATTTTTGGTGAAAAAAAACTGGATTAAAAACTCCCTAAAATGAAATTGTTTTAATTCTTTTGCTATCTCTACTTACTAGTTTTTTGCAGTGCATTACCAAACACATTAATATATCATTTTAATTTTATGGATTTTATATATATTTCGATTTCTTGAAATCTCAAAACGAGATAATGACGTCACGATTAAACAGTCAAGATGTGAGCATTACTTTTCATTTCGGTATGGAAATTTTTATTACTTCAAAAATAAATAAATCAACTTTGGTTAAAATATAATAGTATAGTCCACTTACCTTTCAAAGATTTACTTTTAATAATTTATTGAGTTTCCTCATGGAGTAAGTACGTAATCCGGTTCAATTGTATTTGTCAACTTTTCCACTGACACAGCATAAAATTTTACTTGAAAAATTAACAAACCTACGAAGAAAGCAAGAAGTTTTAAGAAGATTAAGTTAGGTTAGAATTAGATCAGATTAGAGGAAAAAAACGCAAAATATAGAAAATTTCTGCTAGTTTAATTTCTTACCCAATTATTTTCAACATAAAATAATCCGGAAAGGAAAAATTTTGCTAAAATAGCATTTTTGGCTGTTATTTTTCTCAAGCGGAAAAGATACCAGGTGGCAAAGAGAAAATTCGTAAAAGAGTACTTTCACAACAATGCCACTCAAACGCTTTTATACGTTTTCAGATTTTTTGTATTTATCTTCAGATTTTACCCCCCAGACCCCCCGGTTTGCTAAAAGCTACATTGAAGCTCAATCAATATTTTTAGAAGTTATAATAATAAATAAATACGTTTAACCTCGGACTCGTTTTATTAGGGTTTTTGCCATCGATCGACGATATTCAACTTCCGGGTATGCAAAAATAAAATTCTATCTCGTTCGAGGCCCAAAACTTTAAACATATTGTGACAACTTATTAAATTTTAAATTTAAGTTTAAGAGACACACAAAAAAAGAGGGTCTGGGGGTATAGAATATCCCCCAGTGCACGCTTTTATTTTATTTCAAAATCACTACATCATCTTCTCAACCTTTCAATTTTTTCCTGTCCACTACTTTTTTCCCTCTTCATCTCAAAACTGCGATTTCCAAATACGGCGCTCATAATCAAGGATCCCAGAATTGCCAGCATTGGCTACTAGAGTGCGTGCCAAAGAGAAATAAAATCGTCAATTATCAAAGGCCATATACCTCCAAAATATCTCCAACCACTTAGGGGCCGTCCATTAATTACGTAATGACGATTTTTGTACTCTTTGACCCCCTCCCCCCTCACATAAGGGCACGTAAGATATTGGCAACTCCCCTTCCCCCGTCACATCTTACGTATGGATAAACAAAACTAAAATAAATAACAATATTTTTGTTATTATTAGAGCTTGGGTTTATATGCACCAAGAATACTTGAAAATATGCGCATAATTATATATGCACCGAATTTCCTTAAAATATGCACTAAAATTGATAAAATTAGATAAAATATGCATTGATATGCAAACTAAAAAATATCTAATCTCCGAATTTTTCGCACGCACGGTACGCAATATGGGCCAAGTGTTGAAAATTTTGACAAATAGTTTTTCGGATTCGTTTTTACCTAATTTTCCAGATTTCAAAACGAATCTGTTGGCATATCAATATTAAAGAACATGCAAAAGCATAATATCCGAGCTGTAATTATTATACCAAAAATACAAAATGAAATTAAATTTTATATTTATATAAATAAAAGTTAATCAAAATTAATTAGTTACATAAAACAAGTTAATACAAAAAATTGGTAATCCCTTAATATCCAGGTAAAAAAACTGATTTAATTAAAAAAAAAGTATTTTACGAAACTTCTGTAAGGAATACGTTGGACCTTCCCCTCCCCACTTAAGGGTCCGTATATAAGATTTTCGATACCTCCTCCCCTTCCCCCAAACCCTTACGTAATTAATGGATGGCCCCTTAAAGAACACTAAATTACTCAGTAGCGCGCTGTGAATTTCTTGCAAGTGTTACGAATTGTTTTAGTTTTGCAATTTCTTTCAAAGCTACAAGTCGATTTTAATTATTCACATTTGTTATTTGTTCTTGTTTGTTACTTAAACAAACAAGTCTTATAGATACGCTTAAAGACTAAATTGAGATTTTAAAATAACTAACATAATTTTATTTTTGTAAGCTAGTGTTCATACAAATACTTCATATGTATGTATGTACATGTTATCTTTTTAAAAACAATTGACATGATGAATTTTAAACACCTTTTCACCTCATATTCGCAACTACTGAACTGTTTATCTAAATTTAATTTTTGTATGCTTTTTTACAACCCTGAGAATTTCAAATATTTCCAATATAGTAGCGACATCTGTTGGTGGATTTTTAAACAATAAGTAATGTAACCCCATCTGTTGATGTTTTATTAAATTACAAAACTTGAAATTGGAAAATAACTGAAAATTCAAAAAAAATATGTTTATTTTTAAAAAACCTAGTAACGCCATCGGTTGTTAAAATTGTTTACTCTTAAAATTACTATATAATTACAAATAATACCAAGTAATCACAAGTAATTAAGTATAATCATGAATATAATTACTGACAATCAGGTAATCCTATAGATAATTACAAATAATCTTAGTAATCATTAATAATCGCAATAATCAATAATAATCTTAAGCAATCGCGATATTTATTAATAATCTTAATAATTGATTTCATAATAATAATAATGTGTACATAAAAAATCTAAGTGAACAACCCCTCAAACCACCGTATCTTAAGCAGCAATACAACTCTCACAGAACTCATAGAAAAATGCTCCCCAGTGCACGCTTTTATTACCAAATCGCAACGCCACACAACAAAGTAGACCTCATCATATACTCAATTTCTCACCAGGGCCTATTTTAACCATTACACTAGAGGGGCCAGAAAAGAGAGAACATAAAATCGTAAAATAAAAATCAAATTCTGATAAAATAATCAGAGGCCCGAAAATTTGCTAGAGCCTAAGACCCAATTCAGATAAAAATAGGCGCTGCATAAAAATGATCATCATCATCAATTCTTAAGGTTGGTTTATGCAAAACGTCAAATAAAGTTGAAGTATTGAACTTCTGTAGGAGAGTTTATGCAGTTAGATTACGCGCGTGATTTTTGGCATCGTGCGCACCATAAACCCTCCTACAGAAATTCTATACTTCAACTTTATTAGGACGCGTGCGGTGCGTGCGTCGACGTTTTGCATAAATCAACCATTATTGGGGTTTGGTTTTGCTGAGAAATGGAATCCTGTGCTGGCTCGGAAGCATTACGAATATTTCTGTTTTCTCTACAAAGGCGTTGTCTTTTGGCAACCGTAGAAGAACGACTAAGATTTGATTTTCTTTGAGTGGCTCAACTCTCGAGGCTTTAAATTTAGGGGAAAAAATGTTGCTTAATATTTTTCTTAGGAAAGTGTCACCTATCACCACCTAAGTTATGTAAAGAGTATCCGGAAACATCCTGTATAATTCTTTAACGAGGACAACCCTCTCCACCAAGAGATTCACCTCGGTCGTAAAACAAATAAAAAATTGTCTCATAAAAGATTGACTTTATTTGTCATTGGTTGAAAAAGTTAAATTCACAAATAAATGAACAAAATACAAAATTTATCAAAATAAAAAGTGGAATTTCCACCAGCATCTTCTTTTACCATTTGTTTAAGTTAAAATGGTACTTTTGGCCCTGGCTACATATTCTAAATGTTACTCTTGTAATGCGCATTAAGTGTGTACTGTTTTTAAATGGTTAAATAAAGCTACTGCATCATCGGTAGCGAAATCGCAATATCTGCACCTATATGGTGCTTCGTACCGTTCCTGTTCCAAACGAGAATTACTATTCACTGAATCTGGATAAGAAGCAAGCAAGTTGTCTATTCGGTCCAAATTTAAATTTCTCTGTGAAATTTCGGGCAACACATTTTCCTGTATTTGATCTTGGAAGCACAAATTTGTTTGATGGTTTGATTCGGTGTCAGGAACTTTGTCGTTATCTTCGCCTTCTGCTTTGCAAACCACTCGCTCTCTACTCTCTTGATCCATTTTCTAAAAATTGAATTTATTGTTTAAAAACATCATAACAAAAACAATAATATGTATTCGTACTTTTTAAAATAAGTCAAAATCTTTTGCAGAAATTATTGCTGAGTAGTAACAAATCACTTTGTAATTTTAGAATATTAATGTTGTACTTCAGAGATTATTTCTGCACTCAGTGTTACCAACCACCAAAAACTCAACTATTTCAGTTTTAGTTTAAAACTTCACTTGTTTTCAAGATTTATAAAATAGAATTACATATTGTGTGAAACAGATTAATTTATTGTAAAATTGAGTTACTTATTAACTTGAAATAATTCCCATAAACGGATTTTGTTAAATTTTCTACTTTTGTAAAAAGTAAGTAAGTACCTACCTAGTATTATTATTTGTTTTTGTAATAAATAATGTTTGAATTGTTTAGGAAATAATTGTTTTTAATTAAAATGGATCAAGACTACATTAAGCCTGAGGTTTCAATAAACGTAAAATATGATGACCCCGAATCAAACCATCCGAAACATGTGTGCTCTCGCAATCAATCCAATTCTTTAGCTCTACAGGAAATTGTGTTGCCCAAAAGTTGTAAAAACCAAAATTTGGGTCCAATTAACAACGGTTCTACCTCCTATTCAGATCCAGTGGATGGTACCACTCAACCAGTACTGCATCAGCAACGTAGAGTACCATATAAGTGCAGAATTTGTGATTTTCATACTGATGCTCTGTACATCTTACTTAAACATTTGGAAAATTTTCACAAAATTTATTAAATTACTAAAATTAAAAATTCAATTAAATTAAAATTTTTAATTAAAAAAAAATAATTGAATATTTTATCAAACTTGAAAAATTTAGATTTTAATTGCTAGAAATTTTATATTTTAAAAAAAGTAAATTTTTAACTAGGTATATTACAGTGCTAGTCGAAATTCCATTTTTATATGTTCTGTATTTGATTTTTGTCTAAAAATTATATTCAAAAAGTTAATTTTTTTCAACAATGACAAATAAAGCAAATGGCTTTATAATATTTTTTGATGTTAAATTACATAATATAATATGTTGTTTTGTATGTTAAATGTATTATCAGTATGGTAATTTTTTATAAAATATAAGCTTCACCATGTTTTCTAAAGAATTTTCCAATGTTTCTAAACCCAAAATACTTTAATTTTAATTCCATTATTTTAAAAATATTTAATTTTTTAAATCTCAAGCAGCTGCCTTTTTTGCCTTTTTTGGTTTCTTTATATTTAGGGGGGGGTTCTTTCATATTATTTATTGGGTGAATTTGGGCAACGGTGTGTAGGATTTCTATAAGTTTCGTGAGTCAGAAGTTTAGAAATTTATTTCATTCGGTAGCATGGGCTTTGGTTTCTCCCACGCCCATGTAATTTCCGGTTCTTTTAAGATTTTGCGTTTACTTATCCTTGGCTAAAGCAGCAAACTTGTTGGCTAGTATAACAACTGGCAAAGATTGTCTGAGATTTCCTCGGATTTCCTCTCATTTGTACTCGAAATTTTTCCAGCGGTTTCCCCCTCGGGTTCCACAATATGTATGTTCAGAGCTTTGGACCCTGAAAAATCTGGTTCCGGTGCTAAGCGCACAAGTAATTTAGTTTTGTATGCCCGGAAGTAAAAGAGCGTTAATCGATCGTAGGAATTGTAATAGAGAAGACATGATTTGAAACGCATTAATTTATTATTACAACTCCAAGTATTGCTTGAGCTTCAGTGTAGGTATTGGCAAACCTGGCGGTCTGGGGGGAATGGAATACCCCCCAGTATACGCTTTACTTTTTATTCATGAACCAATAGTATTAGTTCTTCAGTACCGAAGAGTTACTTAGTAGCCAATGCTGGGATCCTTAATTGTAAATGTAGATCAGATGTAACCTAAGAGCTTCACAGAACTTGAAGCGGAAAGGTTTTGAAGTGAGTAGGACTCTGAGCTTACTCACGGCCGGATAAACCATGGGTGCAATGGAGCAGCCCCACCCAGAGTCAAAGTTCAGAAGGCGCCAAAATTGTGCGTTTTCAATTTAATTAATAAAATGATTAATAATCGACCCCCATCCCCCTAAATGCCTTACGTTGAACGTCCTACAAATAAAATTTTTTTTTTACCCCTGATACCATTCTTGGTGATTCTTATATAAAATAACCTCCTGAATCCGAATATGACCTGCGTTTTCCCCCATCAACCACAGTTTTCGTGGAATTCCCTCCCTCATCAATTTTTATCACTTTTCGTTAATTTTGAGGGACGAAAACAATTATTTAAGCCTTTACATTTTTGCTGGTAAGCTAGTGAAGTGAAAAGTTAATATTTGTAGCAAGAAAGTTAATTTGGGAGGAGATTTGTCCCTTGAAATTGTAAAAGATCAATAAAAATCTCAGACTAACTATTTACTAGACAGAGCATAGCTATGCTAACACACAGGTTTGTTTTGAAGCAAATTTTAAGCAGCACTGTTGGTAAACATTACTTGTTATTAAACAACATCCAGTGGCGTACGGTATATATTTTGAAGTGACCACCAGTTTTTTTGTTAAAATAAGTTTTAATAATAAAATTTAAAATAAAATAATAAAATTTCTAATAAAATAGAAATTTTAAAGATTAAAAAACCCTACAAAATTTTTAAAGAATGAAATCATAACCGAAATAAATTTCCCAATTTCTGAAACTTTTCGACACTAGTTGATGATATTTTTATCAAATTAACATTATATTAACCCATTCTCATACCATGTTATCAATTTTTCAGAAAATAATTTTGTGATTATGGTGAAGTCGTCACCAAAACTATAGTCAATTTGCATTTTAAATAAAGCGGTTTGATTTTTTATATTTATTATAATAATTATGTATGAGAGAGATGGGAGGATAATAATAATTTTATAATACGAAGAATAATTTATTTCAAATTAAACAATTGTCAAATTTTAAAAATATTTATTGATTTTGAAATAAAATTGATTTTGTCAATACACTTCGTACTCTTTTGGAAATCTTCTTATTTTCTTCAGATAAAACGTGATGTATTCTTATATCTACATATCGACCTAATATTAGTTTCAATAATAAATTATAATGATCATTTAAAAATGTAGCATCAAAAAAATGATCACCAAAATATTTGTCACAAAATTCGTTAGGTAGAACAGATATAGTTTTAATGATTAGGAATTGTTTAATATTTTGCCTAAATCTGTCGTGTAAATAAAATTGTCGAAAAACTTTCTCGCCAAATTCACAAACTTTGCAAACAAATTCAGACGCTTTAATCAAACGATCATAAGTTTTCTTTTTTTGCAACATAGAAAATGCTTCTTCGGTGGTTTCTAAAAGTTGCAAACATTTTGTACAAGTAATGCATACTTTTAAACCTTTAACAACGAAACCTGCCACGTACTTGACTACGTCTTCCACAAATGGCGATAATTGTGCCGCATCTAAAATAATGTTTTCACGATCTTCCTCACAAACTATTCTAAAATCATCAGATAACATCAAGTCATTTCCTTCTTCATTTTGTGTTAAAGACTTCGTACTACTACATTGTAAAATTGAACATGCATCTAGCGCAATAGCATTTCCATGTTCCGATCCTTTTATTTCTGCATGTACTAACAGACGTTTATAAGTTGCCTCAAATTGTCTAGCAGTTGGGATATTATTAAACCCTCCACGACTTCTGACAACACTAAAAAATATTTCTAAATGGTCCTGGGATAGTTTGTATGTGAGCATAAATTGCAACAATGGAGTTTCACAACCTATATATTTGTAATACATATCGGTGAGGCTTTCAATGCAAATCAAAAATCCTAGAAAACCTGTTTTTCTTTGAGTTGTTAAAATTGGCTTTCCGTTAAGTTTTAAACCACGAATATAATTCTTCATACTACTAAAAAAAGTAAAAAATTCCCGTTCTGTTTTAGGAGAAAGAGCATGCTTGTATAAGTATTTTTGAAACAGATTCCTACTGTTGAAAATATCAAACAAATCATTAAACTTTATCAAAAAATTTGATGTTGCATCGACATCGCTAAATTCTGTCATCTTTAAATCGTTTTGAAGAAATAAAAGTGCATCGGAAACGCTTTTGCTAATTGTTTGCACTGCTAATTTTACTTTCATTACTTCTCTTTTGAATTCAACATGCCGTTTTCTTAATTTTGTAGCTGCATGAAGGCCTTCCTCACTTTGCAAACGTTCTAATTTTTCTATATATTCCCATTTAATGTCCTTTCCTTCATTATCAGTAATGTTTAAAACACTACCAAATGTATTACGTACCAACTTGATCATGTGGGATGGATCAAAATAAATATAAACTCTTTCCTGTGTAATGGGATGTATAATATATGTTTTTAAATTGTCGAAATCATTAAAATCAGCACCTAATTGGCAGGCCATATTTATGTTGGACTTTGCCCCATCAAATGTTATAGAACTAACAATAATTCCAGATTCATGCAGAAATTCCAAACATTTTGAAACAAGGGAAGCTTTTTCGTTTCCGTTAAGTCCATCGATTAAAAAATATGCCACTGGTATTTTCCAGTGGGAATTTAATGCCACTACCATAAACACTAGAACTTCTCTTGCTTCTGGTAAAGAATCTCCTTCGCAATTAGTTCCCACGTTGACGAATCCATAATATTTTTTACCCGACCATTCTCGATGTTTTCTAATTGACATTTCATCCATTACAAAATTGCAAATAATTTTTTTTCCTTTTGCTTCTTGAACTTTAATTTTTAAAGCATTTAAAGCTTCTTTAGTGAAACCTGGCGAACCATCAATGGATTGATACCACTTTGAAAGAGTTTTAGGATGTGGCAAAGACTTATTGAATGTCTCACGAACATAATTATATGCTTTCGGTGAATAAAAATTAAGCGTTAAAGAAAATGATCTTAATTCTGGCGTATATTTTTGTCGAGACGATCCTTGCAATAGTCTCTTCATTATACTTGCTGTTGTTCCAGACAATGAGTTCTGTAAAATTATAATTAAATTTAGTCTATAAAATTTAATGAAAATATTCTTACCTCAACAACTGTTTCAGCCGATTCTGTAATGAGGTTTTTTTTCCTCAAATCACAAAGCAAGGTTTTTAAAGAAGTTACTTTTGTAGTTAATCTTCTGCCTTTTTGCTTTAACACTTTAATTGTCTTACTATTTTTCATTAATTTGTTTTTCAATTTCATTTGTTTTGAATCATTTCGAAATGAAAATCGAGTTCTAAAAGATAATTATAATTTAAAATGAATTTTAGAATACTTTTTTTACCTTTTTCGTTTTAATCGCTGCGTATTCATTGGTTCGTTTGATTCAATAAAAGGAGTTTCTTCAAAAAGGTTACTGTCAGGAAATAGTCTCTCTGAAGCAGATAAAGTCCAACTTCCTGAAGCAGATAAAGTTGCACTTCCCGAAGCAGATAAGGTTGCACTTACTGAAGCAGATAAAGTTGCATGTTCTGAAATGGATAAAGTTGCATGTTCTGAAATGGATAAAGTTGCACTTTCTGAAACAGATAAGGTTCTACTTTCTGAAACAGATAAAGTTGAACTTTCTGAAGCCGTTAAAGTTGCACTTCCCAAAGCAGATAACGGAAATCTTGGACTGCAACATATTAATCCAGTTATGGAAGAATTTGAAGCATACGACGTACTTGGAAACGACGGATTTGATCTAAAATTTTAAACAATTAATTAAAATTAAAATAACTAATAAAACCAATGGTAACACTTTTCATGCGAAGCATGTTGTAAACTTAACTAAACGAAAGGCATGATAGTAACTATCGGCTAAATACTCACACTAATTATATTTATTAAAATATACAAAAAAAATTGTTTTGAAGGGATAATCCACTTCTATTTCAGGTTCTATTTATGACTTCTTTTGGATACCTCTTATTTCCTTATGTAGAAAACAAGCCAAATACCAACTGTGTTAAAACATAAAGGGGGGCTCGAAAAAATTTAACCAATTTGCAATTTGAACTCTAGGACATCAGCTTACCACTGCACCATGCACTACTGTTGTTCCAGATTCCATGGGATTGTTTGATTGATGGTCCGTTTAAAACCTTTTGTTTTTTCGAGCACCCCTGTATGTTTTAACACGCTTAATAAGGCAATAAAACATATTCAAAAGAAGTCATAAATGGAACTTGAATTAGAAGTGGATTACTCTTCGAAACAATTGTCGTTTATTTTGTATATTTTAACAAATATAATTAGCGTGATGCAGGGCCGTATATAGGGGGTGGTTGTGGGGATTCAAACCCCCCATGGTCAATGTTTATCTACGGCCCTGAGCGTGAGTATTTAGCTAATAATTACTATCGTCTCTTTCGTTTAGTTAAATTAGTTTAAACTTGGTATTTAAGTAAAATTTTAATAATACTACATACGTTTGGATTTGCTTGACAGATGAAATCAGAATCGAAGGAATAGCTGTCGGTTTTAAACGTAGTGGAGTTCTTCCCGATACAAAATCGTCTTTTTTGAAATGATTACCGCATACGTATGAGAGAAAAGGTACATTTTCCTTGTTCATATTTAAAACAGTAATCCACGTATTTCGTTTCTTTTGATCATCTGGTATCCTAAAATGATGACAAAAATAAGTTGATTTATTTTAAAAGTAAAAAAGAAAACACTACGCCTATGAATGTTAGAGGTTAAGTTTTACTTACTTATGAAATGATGTTTTTAAAGATTTTTGATACACTTGACCACACACAATGCATTGCTTGCCCATTTTTTAAATTATAAATTTCACACACGACTCAATAACTATAATAATTAATTCACAATGTCTAAAAAAATATTTCGTAGTTGAACCAAAACAACCTAAAGTAAATAAACACATTGCAAAACGGTAAAACGTACATGCGTATCAACATGGCGCAATTATGTTGACCAATTACAACTCGGGACTCGGTAAACACGGTTGGATGTAAACAATACAAAAATTTGCTTCAAGTTAGGTTTGTATATGTTCTGTCTAGGTATATTTAGTCTGAGATAAAAATGATCGAATTTGTATTCAAACTGGGGGGTCTGGGGGGGTATGGAATACCCTCCAGTACAACATCTCTCCATCTGTTGGATAAGCAAATATCAATTTTCAATATATACAGTGGTTCTCACTAATAAGCATACAGTCGTATGAATGCTATCCATGTAAATTGTGTCGTTTGAAAACATGCTTTCTCATATGAAAATCGCTTTTACAGCAAAATTTATTAGACATTTTTTTCTCTTCACTTTTGTTGATATAATAGTCCAGGAGAATTAGTATTCGTCTTCTAAACATCGAGCGCCGGGAAATTTTTTTTTTAACGTTTAATTAAGATGTACCGATATACGGCTGAAAGTTACGCCACCGACGCACTGGAGCTTCGTGACATATAAGAGGTCAAATATCGCGGATTTTGCTATCTCGCTTCCTATCGCTCCAACGTGAAAAACACCTATTACAAAAGTTGAAGATCTCAATTTTTCATACCTAAAAAAACTATTTGACGTAAATACGCCTAACCGTTCTCGACAACTCGGCCCCGGACAACTCGGCACTGGACAACTCGGCACCGGGAAAACTCAGCACGGGGACAATTCGGCACCGTCGACTCGGCACTGTGAAAATTCGGCACCGAGATAACTCGGCACCGGCGACTCGGCACCGTCAGCTCGGCATCGGGGTAACAATTAGAAAACTGTTTTATTGCTACTTATGTAACAATGTAAAAAAATTAAAATATAAAAACAGTTTTTATTTAAGAAACTAATCTAAAAAATATATTATTTTGTATTTAAATATTAGTCGATATCGCCAGAACGATTCTGTCTTTACCTACTGTGACAATTAAGTAGTTGAGTTTATTTTAATTTTTTTTTTATACATCAAAACAGACCTAGCGCAGATCCCTGCTGCGCTCCGGGCCGTTTTGGCTGGCGCTTAACTCGCTAAAACCATCCCTTAACTCAATCCACCTCTCATTGGGAGGCTGGACCTCTTCAGGGAAACTCGCACTCGACGAGGTACCGCACGCGTGTGACGGGTTGTAGCGTAATTTGCTCAAAATTAAACTACCCCTGCCACTTGCCTAACCGTAGATGGACTGTACGCGTTAGCTAGCTGTGTTATTTAAAACTCAGTTCTCGAGAGCGTGGGTGTTTCGAAAAACATCGTGGGTTCGTAACAAAAAGTTCTTCAGTACTCAGATTTGATTTCAGCTAAATGAAAAATACGATGTTAAAGTGGACGCCAGCTAATACAAATAAAACTAAAAAGAAAGCAAGAGTCGATTTATTGTATTAACACAGATAGAAAATAAAGATGTCGACAAGTTTAATTAATTCACTAACCAAAACAAAACATAAAACATACACATAAGGATCAAGTAAAGCTAGTACGTAATTGAGGATTACGAACTAGAAAACAAAATAAAAAAATACAAAAGTAAAGAACTGACATCCACCTGAGGGGTAGATTCAGTCAAGTAAAAAAACACAGTTGAGTACCCCTGAAGAGGATAACTCAACAAAAAGAAGTTATGCCCAGCAAAGATTAATTGCACACCGGATTTCATCATCTCGGGATAATTGACTTACAAAATAGATCCTGGCATACTGCATCATTTAAAACAAGTAAATGCATCTCTATGAAACTCACCCTGAATGCAGTACTACCAACTTCACGACTCGGCAATTGTCTTTCCTTCGTCAGGACCCTTCGAATTCAATAACATTTACTTCATCATTCTATTGGTCTACCATCCAGGAATGAAAGTCTACAAAATAGAGAACACAAAATACTCATTAAAAAATCAACCGCTTGCCAGTTCTAATTCTCATCAACCGAGAAAGTGTGACTGCAACCTCAATTAATCTCTACTGCAACATCTTCATAAAATCTAATCATCCGCTTGAAGTCGAGGTGTACCATCCCAAATAAAAACGTAAATCCACGTCCGGGATTGAAAAGGTGGTGAAACAACAAAAAGACAAAATCATGAAGTTTGGTTCTCCAACTTGAAATTAATTCCGATCTACCAGGTGCAAACACATTCACAAGAAAACTCCTCTTGTGAGAAAAATCAACCATGGCAAATCGAAACACAAACGGGTAAAAAAACCATTCTTCGGATAACTGATGTTTAAAAATATATTCCGACCCAAATCTTCCAAACAGATGACAGATAAATAAACAGCGTCATCGTAAAACCACAGACAAAATCTTGAAACCATATGCGGATTAGAAAAGATTTCCAACACTGATGTACTCCATTTTACGACGATCAAAAATTAAATTGTGATAACAACCAAATACGAATAATTATAAATAAACGTTTAACCCATAACCTGGGTGCTAAAAATAATTTGTTAAACAAATTAAATAGAAGTAAAATATAATAATTACCCGTTATACGGCAAAATTAAATCAAATTAAAACATTAATAAACTAAAAAAGGACACACAGCGATTAAACGTTAACTTCTTTCGAAATTTAACGAGTAATGCCGCTTATCAAAAATGAACGAAAATTATCGCAACCAATAGCGATCCAGTGGCGTAGCTAGAAAAATATATTGTAACGGTCAAAACGTTTTTTGGCACGTTACAGGGTATCACTAATGCCCATACCTATAGTCGATGCTTAGTTGGAGCAAAACCTAAGCACTACTTAAGTATGAAATTGTTTATTCTGATTGGTTGATTTCGTACTTAAGTCTGACTCAAATCCGAGATCGGCCTAAGTATTGACTAAATGTATGGGCGTAAGACTATAATATCAGAGTACACGTACTGTCAACAGAAAACCTGTTACTTGAAATTTCTGTGTACTCCCATTTAAATATATGGAAAATTTTGATTTTCAAATGCTGTTTATTAAAAAACTAAAAGATAGTCCGCAACATCGTATTCTTTATGAAATTGTTAAAAAATTGTCCTCTATCCTATAGTATAATATAGGGAAATGCTCAATTTTTGGGGTTAATTAACTGACATTTACTCTTTATTTACCAATCGTAGAAAAAAAAGGTCTTAAAAATCTTAAAAATCCAATCTTTTGGTGCCGAGTTATTCTGGTGCCGAGTTATCCCGGTGCCGAGTCGCGAAGTGCCGAGTTGTCGGTATCCAGTTCTCGAGTTAGGACCCTGTGAAATTTGCGGAAACATTCAATTCCACATCACCTTTTAGGTAGAATGCGCGGCTCGTTTTTTTTACATGGTTTCCCCAGGAGGCGGAATCCATGCGATGTCATATGGTTTATTTGATCCAGATGATCAATCATTTTCACTGGAATTTCAATCATTTTCCGACGGTTGTTCAACTACAGGAGTGTCCTTCATATAATCATCATTGTTCTCAATGTCAGAAAACGTTGCGGCAGCATTGAGACACGATTTCCCACGTCAATAGCCACAACCAGAGGAACATTTTAGTCCGAATTTTTTGCACCCACAATTTCCACCGCAACCCTTTGCACATTTAACCATTAATCCCCATTTTTCATTAGAAGAAAATTACATCTTGGAGCCGATTCCAACGTAGTTACCACCTGCACCAGAAGTAATACTTAATGCTCTTTTTTTGTAAATGTAGCAAAATGTAGCAAAAGAAGAGAAAAGGTACGATTTATATTGCTAGCACAGGACTGTACTCAGATTTTTGTGAGCCGCTGTAAGTGGAAGATTATTTACTATCATAAGATTTTCGTATAAACTTGGTATGGTGAACTGTATAGTAAAAAATGTAGTAAAGTATTCATCTCTGCCTGTATAAGTGCTTGACGTCTGGTGTTTGGGGCTAATACAATCTTGAAAGTAGGCGGTAAAAAACTGGTGCCGTTTTGTTTTCGAAAACTGATGCCGCATGTTGTTCTCGGTCTTGAGAGACAACTTTGAAAAACATTCTTTTGAAGATGCGAAATGTAATGTTGATGAATAAATAAAACACTTCGTAGGGTTGCACTTATATTAATTTATTCGTTAAACTAAAATGATGAGATCCGCCACTGCTTGCACAAAAAATGGATTATGGTAGCAGTTTCTGATTGATTCATTCATGCGCATCAATATTTTTCAGTATTGTGGTTATTTTTCAGAAATGCTTCTTCTATAACTTAGTGATATGACCGAACTTTTCTGCAAAACTGAACATTTGTGTATGCTTATCGTACGGTAAGGAATGCATCCAACTCGGCAAGGTGGAGAATATAAACAAACAACTGGAAACAAAGTTACCTCTTCAGGATGTAGCCTCACGATAGGCGACGCGCTTTTACAATAGAAAATGTAGGTCACTGTTCGAGTGTCCTCAGTGGACACTCAGAAGGGAAGCTAAAATCTCATTAGCTCAAATAAGAAGAAAGCGAGAAATAGGAGAAGCCTTATGGGCTAGACTAGGCAACAGGAGGATAGAGAACATTTGGACAGCAAACTGTGACACCGGTCATCGGTTTATATTAAATATTAAATTAATCTAATACGTATAGTTGATATAGAAACTTTTGTTTTATACCAAACAAAAAGGTGAAAAGTTCAGCACTGGAGAGGGATTTGGGAAATTCTTTGCAAAAAAGTGGCTTTGCCAACTTGGACCAACACAGCCACTGCTGAATGAAAACTTTTTTAAAAATTAATTCAAATAATATTGGAAATCAATAATATTTATCAGAAAATATCCTATTATTCAATTATCCGCTTATACACTTATCCGGTTATCCATTACGACGTTGATACATTTTCAATTTTGTATCGTACATTTTTTCTGCCTTCGGTCTTTTTTAACCAAAACGAAATGATATTCTGTAGGAGAAGCAGCTTCCCGGCTTTTTAATTCTTAGATACATGGCTTGACCGATGGATCTCCCTTTTAACGGTTTCAAATAAAAAATTAATACTGTGAAACTCCATTATGTGTAACTTGATTAGTTGATTGATGTGTAGCACCGGGGTACTGATAGTTATAAGTATATAGTTATATATTTTACTAAATACAATAAATGTATTACATGTTACAAATTAAAATAATAGTAGATTACTGGCGGAGCTTCGAAAATGATCAATGATATATTGAAAAGCGAGCGGTAAGCGAACTTTTTAAAGCTGCAAACCCAGTAACGAATCATTTTTTGAGTAGAGGTGAGTATACTATTTTATCGGAAAACAAAAATATTAGCTATTATACCAAAAATAAAAATCCTAAGTACCTATTATTAAATATTTTGAATTAGCAATAACTCAAGAACGGCGCTAGATATCGAATAACTGAGCAAAGAATTCTGCCTCCCTCGCCTCGTTCTCACCCCCTGTGAATTATCGGTAGGAAAGTATATGCAACAATTCAGATCAATCGAGCGCAAAAAAAATTTGTATTTTAGGTTAGAATTGCTTAAAATACGAAAAAATTAAATCCGACAAATACACAAATAAACAAATAAGACAAATTAAAACAATGTAATTAGGTGACTCCAATAAGGCGTAATGGCTGGAGTGCTTGGATCATAATTATATCGATTGGAAATCGGGAGTTCGATCCTCACGTCGGTCGAATTTTTTTAATAGCATCATTTTATAATAAAAATGATTCGACATGATAAAGTGACATTAAGCGACCAGTAATGAAAACCATTACCAGTCGATTTTACATTACTGGTCAATTTGTTAAGTGACTAGGAATGCTTCGCTTTCTCACCCGAGAGAAGACTCGGAAAGCATCGCTTTGACCATGTTTTCCGATAACATTTTTAACTAGCTTGATTACCTTTACTTCTTACTTTTTTTTCCAATTTTTCTCCTCTTTCTTGTAACTTGTAACTTCTTCTTTTTTTTATATTTCTCTTCGTCGTTTCTCTTTTCGTCAATTCTATCTGCGTCAAATTTTAATGGTTATTTTTATATAAAATAAATTTTGTTCCTTATTTTCTTTTTCAAATATTTTTAGTCCTTACCTTAGTTTAACATATTTTTTGGTTGGTAAAACAAATTCACCAAAAAATTATAATATGCTGTCGCTAGAGCAGCTATATTTAATATAAAAATATCGGATTAACCACTTAAGAGATTTAAAAATGTCTATATAGGTAGATACAACACTACTAAAGAACAGAAAATTAAAGGAAAAGTTAATTACAAATAAGAAGCAATATGGCGATGTGTAGTATATGTTTACAAGAATTAAAAGACGAACAAGCTGCTCTGAATGCCTGTACACACATTTTTTGCCCTCCGTGCATAAAAAACTGGGCAAGAATTAAAAACAGCTGTCCTCTTTGCAGAACAAATTTTCAAAACATTACAATTAGTAACATTTCAAACAACTTCGTGGTTAATATAATTCCAGTAAATAGCACACCAATATCACATGATATTGATCGAGCGCAAGTTTGGCAAAATTTTCAAACTCTAATGCAGAATTGGGAATCTCTTGAGATAACCATGTCTCTTTATCCCCAAATGATGTCATATTTCGATGACATAATGCTTGTCCGTGATGCTCGGGAACCTCAGATATAAATTTATTTTGTAAATCTAATCAATAAAATTTTTGTTTTTGATAAAAGCTATCAATTTTTTATATTTTAAAATTTTTTATTAAATCAGGTGGAACTCGGATTAACACAGTTCTTAAGCCTCTATACTATTGTTTTTCTGGTTAAAAATATAAATTAGAATATACTGTGGTGTTTCAAACATCAATTTTAATTTTTTTCAAATTTTTTATTGGATTGCTATAAATTTGTTTATTTTTGTTAATTTTTATAAATTGATTTGACTTTGTAAGTAATTTTTTGAATTTTCGCAATGATGCGGGAATTGTTTAAAGGTTGGTAGAAGTATTTGAAGAGTAGGGGCTTTTTGCCGGGGCGAAGACGGAGAACGGACGTGTTCCGCAAGCTCTCGTGAATTTTTGAGTATTTTTGCAAGTTTTTGAAATATTTTTATAATTTATGCAATTGAATTTGATATTTGGACGAATAAACTATTTTGGGTGAGCATTTAGAATAATCTTGTTTCTGTAATTTTCCAAAGTTGGCTCAATAGAGTAGTCAACATAGTGCTAGAATAGCATAGTGTTGGTCAAAGGTTCGATCATCGACCAAGTATAAAATTTAAAAAAATTTATTAATGGAATAATTAATTGTAATAGCCGGTGCAAAACCAAAGAGTGGAGAAGGTTTTATGGAAAATTAAGTTTTCTCATAAAATATCATTACAATACATACAGAAGTATTTCAAATAAAGCTTCAATTCAAATATCGGATTGTCGGATAATCTTTTTAAGGTTGGTAATATAAGTTTTGTATGTAGAAGAAAAATATAGTATATTGTTTTATTAGGATGGAAAGATTAACTTTTCCAGCCCAGCGAGTTTTTTCATTTGCGAGGTGAGTGGAACGAGCCGAGCGAATGGAAAACTTGCGTGGCAGGAAAAGTTACCTTTCCATCCGAATAAAACATGTTACTTTTTCTCCAAACGAACAAAATTCAAAAATAAATTTCAAAATTACCAATAACTCGGGAACGGCGCTAGATATCAAAAAACTGAGCAAAAAATTCTCCCCCCTCGCTTAATACATACCCCCGTAAATTATCGGTAGGAAGGCATATGCAAAAATTCAGATCGATCGCGCGCAAAAAATTTCAATCTTCTTGCCGATACCTACTATGAAAATTTTTGAATTAGCAATAACTCGAGAACGGCGCTAGATATCAAAAAACTGAGCAAAATTTCTCCCCCTTCGCTTAGTACACACCCCCGTAAATTATCGGTAGGAAGGCATATGCAAAAATTCAGAACGATCGCCAGCAAAAAATTTGAAAGGTAGATAATTTTAATCGGTCAACCAGTTTTAATTTAATCAAATTGTAATAAAAATAAACAAAAGTAAGGTGACATTTTGATTTAATCTGTCAACTATTTTCAATATATTGCGATGACCCCAGCGGAATAATTCGTAAAATAAAACCTACTACTGAAAAACGCCTCGCTGGAGCACATCCATCTTTGATAGCAGGAGACTCTTTGTGATGTTTTCTTATAAAATAAAACGATAATACCTTGATAAAATTTAAATTTAATAACACAAATTATTTATAAAATTCTCCAAACAAATACCAATCCAATCCTCAATATTTACTTGAGTTGATGCAAAATTGTACAGATGTTTTTAAATCTTATTCTAACAGAAGAACGATTAATATCTGACCAGAAGCCGTATGGGTAAATTTTCAATTTATTTAAAACGTAATTGTTGCAACGCAGCTAATTGAAAATTTAACGCAATGACTCAATTTCAATAATAATAAAATTTTATAACATTACGATGTAGTTTTATTAAGTTGTTAAAAAAATGTTTAAGTTTTATTTCACAAATATTGCGCTCACCCTGTGCTTAAGTTGGAAGCTGCCTCTCCCGGTGATCATATTGCTGTTGTCTCCCACGTTAAAACTGCTACTGGTGGTTCAAAAGTTTTGCTTGTGTGATTTTTATTTTTGTGCACTTAATTGATAATTCCACTTATTAATTTCTTGTTTACTAACTAATTCACTCTTTATTGATGGTAAGTAATATTAACTTTGTTTTGTTGATTGCGACATTAATAAATTTTAACTAATTTTTTTTTATGATTGCAGGTTAAATTTTTATATTTTATCGAGACACAATTTTATCAACTTACACGTTTGGTGGTCTCAGTCGCAATGTGCTTTTCGTATTCTGCGCATTTTGTTCTTACCATTTTCAAAATTACCAATTTACAAACATAAAACAATGGCGCCAAATTCAATCGGTGAGTATTAACTTTTGTTGTTACACTTTCTCTTTTTAATTTTTTTAAACACTTTTATTTTAAGTTTTAGACCCTAAATGCATTATCATTTACAGCCCTGATCATCATTAATCATCATCCTCTCATTCGAAGATTTTGTGATCTAAAAACATCTTTATTCTTAAACAAAACTATGAAATGATCTCAAATAATTCATCGGGTAAGTATTTATTTTAGAAACCTATAACTAAAGCTTTCCTCTTTTTAGGATTATACTACAAATCAACATATTATTTTATTTTATTTTAAGACTTAATTTCTTCTCATCGGGTGATGAAATTTGAATAACTAAATTTACCGCAAAGGCTCATAATTAACTTAATTTAATAAAAAAAAACATGACAATATGTTGGTAATTTTTAAATTGAATTTGTAACTGTCAACTTCAATTGTGACATTTATTAAAATTTTTAGGTTAAAAGATCAAAATGTTTATTTATTTGGTTAAAAATAAAATTTTAAGTTGGTATATTTAAGGATTTAAATGTCAAAGTCAAAGTTTATATCTACATATTTATTTTTAAATTACGCTCTAAAATTTTATATTTGAAATGGTAAATAAACTTAAAATAATTTTTAGAAAGGTAGATACCAAAATTACTCAATTTTATTAAAATAATGTCACATTTCTAGTTATTTTTTTTTCCTGCCGCCGACGGTTTACTTTCGAAAAAATCTTTACGCCACGTGGTTTTATGTATGTCGCTAAGGAAAAGTTTGACTTTCGTGTTTAAAATTGATAATGAAACAGCTGACTTTCGTGACGTTTGGAGAAAAAAAGTTTTTTTAATAATTTATTATAATGTACTTATGTTTTTTATACTATTGGAGTGAAATTATTATAAAACACTGTCCGTATGTTTCAAATTCTGGTTTGTTAAAGTGACAAGTTCTTAAATTTGAGACATGCGGATGGACGGACACGGGACCAGAAAATGAGTATGTCTATAATAGTATTTATACTAAAAATAATCAAAAACTTGTTTTGGCATTTGAACTTTTATTTATTGTTAACTCCTGCTTATCTATGTTAAAATTTTACTGATTAGTTTTACAGAAAAAATTAAATTTATATCTGAGGTTCCCGAGCATCAAGGATCCTATCAAAATAGGACATAATTTCGGGATAAAGAGACATGCGTATCTCAGGAGATTCCCAACCCTGCATTAGATTTTGAAAATTTTGCCAAACTTGCGCTCGATCAATATCATGTGATATTGGTGTGCTATTTACTGGAATTATTTTAACCACGAAGTTGTTTGAAATGTTACTAATTGTAATGTTTTGAAAATTAGTTCTGCAAAGAGGACAGCTATTTTTAATATTTGCCCAGTTTTCTATGCATGGAGGGCAAAAAATGTGCGTACAGTCATTCAGAGCAGCTTGTTGGTCTATCATTTCTTGTAAACATATACTACACATCGCCATATTGCCAGTTAATTTTTGTTTCCCTTTAATACGGTCAAATCTACCTATATAGACTTTCTTGATCTCTTGATCTCTCAATCTCTTAATCTCTTGATCTCTTAATCTCTTAATCTCTTAATCTCTTAATCTCTTAATCTCTTAATCTCTTAATCTCTTAATCTCTTAATCTCTCAATCTCGTAATCTCTTAATCTCTTAATCTCTCAATCTCGTAATCTCTTAATCTCTTAATCTCTAATCTCTTAATCTCTTAATCTCTTAATCTCTTAATCTCTTAATCTCTTAATTTCTCAATCTCTTAATCTCTTAATCTCTTAATCTCTTAATCTCTTAATCTCTTAATCTCTTAATCTCTTAATCTCTTAATCTCTTAATCTCTTAATCTCTTAATCTCTCAATCTCTTAATCTCTTAATCTCTTAATCTCTTAATCTCTTAATCTCTTAATCTCCCAATCTCTTAATCTCTTAATCTCTTAATCTCTTAATCTCTTAATCTCTTAATCTCTTAATCTCTTAATCTCTCAATCTCTTAATCTCTTAATCTCTTAATCTCTTAATCTCTTAATCTCTTAAGCTCTTAATCTCTTAATCTCTTAATCTCTTAATCTCTTAATCTCTTAATCTCTTAATCTCTTAATCTCTTAATCTCTTAATCTCTTAATCTCTTAATCTCTTAATCTCTTAATCTCTTAATATCTTAATCTCTTAATATCTTAATCTCTTAATCTCTTAATCTCTTAATCTCTTAATCTCTTAATCTCTTAATCTCTTAATCTCTTAATCTCTTAATCTCTTGATCTCTTAATCTCTTAATCTCTTAATCTCTTAATCTCTTAATCTCTTGATCTCTTAATCTTTCAATCACTGAATCTCTTAATCTCTTAATATCTTAATCTCTTAATCTCTTAATCTCTTAATCTCTTAATCTCTTAATCTCTTAATCTCTTAATCTCTTAATCTCTTAATCTCTTAATCTCTGAATCTCTTAATCTCTTAATCTCTTAATCTCTTAATCTCTTAATCTCTTAATCTCTTAATCTCTTAATCTCTTAATCTCTTAATCTCTTAATCTCTTAATCTCTTAATCTCTTAATCTCTTAATCTCTTAATCTCTTAATCTCTTAATCTCTTAATCTCTTAATCTCTTAATCTCTTGATCTCTTAATCTCTTAATCTCTAATCTCTCAATCTCTCAATCTCTCAATCTCTCAATCTCTTAATCTCTCAATCTTTCAACTCCCCAATTTCCAATCTCTCAATCTCTTAATTGCTTAATTGCTTAATCTCTTAATATCACGAAATTTTTTGTCTTAACTAGTCTTAAAAAAAATAATTAAGGAAATTATGTTTTTTTGAATAACTTCAATGCAATCAAGTACAGATTAACGTATTTACACTAAAAATGTGCATTTAAAAAAATCTCACGTGAGATTAGGAGAGGGAGGGGGTCGAGCCAAATCTCACGACTTCTCACCAAGGCACAGTGGGCCAGGAGACCAGATTCCGTGGCCAAAAGTCAAGTTTTCGTTTGATTTTTATGAAAATTGGTCCAAAGAAGTTTTCGAGGTTGCTGATTTCGAATTTGATGTCCAAAATTCAAAATTCAAAATGGCGGATTCAATATGGCGAACAAAAATGCTAAAAATGTTCCAATTAGGCTGAAATTTAGTAGTAATAGTTTTTCGACGTTGCTGATTTCGAATTCGAACTCAAAATTTAGAAATTCAAAATGGCGGATTTAATATGGCGGACGAAAATGCTAAAAATGTTCCAATTAGGCTGAAATTTAGTAGTAATAGCTTTTCGACGTCGCTGATTTCGAATTCGAACTCAAAATTTAGAAATTCAAAATGGCTGATTCAATATGGCGGATGAAAATGTTAAGTGTTCCAATTATTGTGCTAAAATTTAGTAAAAATGGATTTTCCAAGACTCATATTTCTAAATTCTAAATGGCAAATCAAATATGGCCGACGAATTTGCTGAAAGTGCTAAAATGTATAATAATAGATTCGAATTGGTAACTAAGAAATAAAAAATTTATTGAGCTTTGGATAGAACGACTGCAGTTAGCCTACGAAAATTGTAGTTTCCAGGATCTACCACGTGGAGGTTGTAGTTCGATATAAGACCCTTCTTTCGGGGTGCTTTATTATCGTGAGTCCCCTAGCCTCCACGCCTCGGGGTGCTTTATTAATGTGAGTCCGATGTGGACCGATCAGATTTTTCAGCAAAATCAAGCACCGGGCGACCAAAATGCGAAGATGAAGCAGAATGTCCCGCAATGGAAAGAGCAACACAAAAATCGGAATTCAGCCAGACAGCATTATTAGATTCAAATCTTTCTGTTTTTCTATATGCAGCTTCAAATTTTGCATTGCGTTTAGATTTTAGGGTTCGTAGAACGACTTTTAAAGATTCTAGCTCCTGACTCGGGATGTTTTCAATATTCAGATTCAGTCTCGACAAAATGTAAAAAATAGTTGAATCCAAACCACTTGTCATTAGAAACTGAAGAATTTCTCTTTTGGTAAATTTCGCCATTATAATACACAATATAATAAACTGCTATTATAAAGAAAAAAATAGAAAAAGTAGTAATAGTAATAAAAAAACTTTCGATAAAAATTCTAAATGAAGTAAACGCAAACTGAAAAGTAAATGCAAAGCAGAGCTATACACTACGCGGTCGGGTCGGTCGCGGCTTGATATCAAGGCTAGCACACGGTCAGAACCGATGCGATGCGATGTTTGGTATATACTCGGACGCTGGCTCGGTTATTTGCGATTTTTAGCGTAATTTATAAAAAAGCGCCGAATTGCGCTTGTTTACCTTAAAGTACACATTATAAAGAACACGCTGATATGTGTAATTTTTCGATAACTAGGGGAACGCCGGGGAACGATCAAACGGAAGTAGAAACTTGACTCAATTACTAATTTTTTATTAACAGAAATACCGATAAACATGAAAAACATTTCAATTTTTAAATTCAATTATCATTATAATTACTTGTGTATGTCTAAGGATGAATTAGAAAACGCAATCACTTTAAAATTAATGACTAATTCAAAAATATATCAAATACCCTAAAGGGCAACACATCAAAAAGTAAAATATATTTTCATACTTTGCGTAACTGTCAACAGAGTAGGGTTTCATTAATTAACGAATAATTTATGAAGTATATACTTTAACTATCATAGATTACAATGGCCGATTTTTTTTTACAAATTTGAAAGTTTAAAAATTCGACTTTTGGCCACGCAATCAGGTCTCCTGGCTCAATGTACAAGGGGGGAGCGGGGGTTTAAAAATCACCAAAATTGCCTCATGTAATTAATGAACGCCCCCTAATGGCCGATTGGCATTGTAATAAACATAAATAAACGAACCCTTGTGATGAACTCCTAGAAATGCAAGAATAAATTATGATAACCATTTCTAGTTCTCGGATAGCTAATAGCCGAGATAGGAATGGGCAGTTGATTATTAACCTCGGATGATGAACAATGTACTTATGTAGAGTAGAAAATAAATCCTAATACAAAGATTTTCTACTTTTTTATTTCGCGTACACCAACCCCAAAATCAAAGGCAAGCTCGGCCACCCTACAATTGGTGACAGGTGCGGTGTGTTACAATCTACGGAAAAAAATAAAGTGAAAATTATTTTCAAATTTTTCATACAAATCTACAAAATATTTTCTACTGCAACAATCAATTCTACACATCATCTATTCGTCAATACCATCATCAACCAGCATTATCTATCAACCAAATTCTACAGCAACTATTTTCAGCAGCTACGAGTTCCTAAATCATGATGAAAAATTTGTAAGTACATTATTTTATGTCTATACATATTAACTCAATTCCACTTTTAAAATTGCATTTCTACGAACTATTAAATAATTTCGAAACAATCTTCTGCAATTCTTCAAATATGCCTCATTTAAAAATCGAAATCTTGGAGAAACAATTAAAAACTTTCACGGGAAAACGGGAAAATTTATCAGAATTCCTAAATACGTGCGAATCAGCATTAATATTATGTGCGCCCGATGACAAAGAATTATTATTTCAACTTATAAAATTAAAATTAAGTGGTCGTGCTTATAACTTGACTCAGCACAGAACTTTTGATACTTGGGATCAATTAAAAACACATTTGATCGAAGTTTTTTCAGATAAACGTTCTCAAGGACAATGGGAATTAGAATTACATTCATGTAGGCAAAATTTCAATGAAGACGTTATGTCATATGCAAATAGAGTAGAAACCATTTTGCAAAAATTAATTGATAGCGTAATTATAGGCGAGGAAAATCAAATTATTAAATTAGCACACGAAAGATTACTCAAAACTCAAGCGCAACATGTATTTATCTTAGGTTTAAAAGATCCAATAGCCACTGTTGTAAAAGCGCGAAATCCTACAACTTTCGAAGAAGCTGTAAGTTTGGCATTTTCGGAAGAAAAAGAGCTTTTAAGTAAAATCGAAATTTTTAAATATCAAAAGGTAAACGAGAGTAATATTTTAAAATGCGCTACGTGTAACAAGTTAGGTCACATAACTTCGCAATGCACTTTTTATAGAAATTTTACTAAATTTAAAAGAGGTAATATACCCCAAGTAAATTTTACTCAATCAACTCCAACTCCGTCAAAATTTTCGCGAAGCATAACTTGTGCGTATTGCAAAAGTTTAGGTCATCATATATCCGAATGTCGAAAACGAAAATTTAACGAAGACAAAAAGAAAAATTTAAACGAGTCGCAGATTTCTCCGAGCGGATCTCAGAAGTCTCAAAATTAAAATTCCGTCACAATTCTAATTATCCTAAATCGTATAAATCAATTTTACAAACTTCTAATGTTACAAATTTATCTACAGTTATACCTCCTACCTTAAAAACTAAACCTAATTTTAACGAATCTAATCATATTAATAACTTATCTATAGACGAACAACAATCAAACGACAAATGCACTCAAATTCTAACTCTTTCCGACCCACTGAATTCTGTTTTTTTAAATGTCGAAGAGTGTATCGATACGCCAAATTCTTTTATTGTCGATTCCGGTGCAGATGTTTCAATTATAAAAGTTGGTAGTCTAAAACCAAATATTCTATTAGATTCAAGCAAAATTTTACAATTAAACGGTATTTCAAGCGAGTCCGTTGAAACATTAGGTACATGCAAGTTAACTTTGTATAACGACCATAATAATAAACTCAAGTTTCCATTCCAAGTTGTTAAGGACGAATTTCCAATTTTTTCTAAGGGTATAATCGGTAGCGATTTTTTAAAATTCGCTAATGCTAATATAGATTACGGTACCAAGACAATTTTTATCAATGATCAAGCTATTCCAATATGTTGTAAAAGTGAGATTATTAAATTACCACCTCGTTCCGAAGTTATTATTGAAGTAAATATTTTAAATTCAAATCCAGACGAGATTTTTGATGGAATTATTGCATCTAAAGAAATTTCATCCAACGTTTTTTTAGCAAATTCTTTAGTTCGTTGTACAGATAACAAAGCTAAGGTCAGTGTTCTTAATCTTAATGAAGTTCCTGTGGATATAAATACTCCAGAGATTAACATAGAAAAATATACGCGGAATGTTAATGATAACAAAAATTCCAGCAGTTCTCAAAGAAATACTACTTTATATAATCAAAATTCAGGGAGTCATCGCTTAAAATTATTAGAGTCTCTATTACGAACTGATCATTTAAATCCTGAAGAAAAGAGCAGTTTAATTTCGGTATGTCAAGATTTTAACGATATATTTTATTTGCCTGGCGACGTACTAAGTCGAACCGATACAATCGTACACAAAATTCCTACAGTACACAACGATCCTATCAATGTAAAACCCTATAGAATTCCTCACTCTCAAAAGGAAGAAATTGAACGTCAAGTAAAAGAATTAGAAGCCCAAAATATTGTGGAACGTAGTACAAGTCCCTACAATGCACCTTTACTTATTGTGCCGAAAAAACTGGATGTTTCCTGTGAAACAAAATACAGGGTGGTCGTGGACTTTCGTGGTCTTAATAATATTACTATTGGGGACGCATTTCCGCTGCATAACATCGTAGATATACTTGATCAATTAGGGGGTTGCAAATATTTTTCAACATTAGATCTCGCGTCCGGATTCCATCAGATAGCTATGAATCCTGATGATGCACATAAAACAGCTTTCAGTACAAATTATGCACATTATCAGTTTAAGTCAATGCCATTTGGGTTAAAGGGTGCCCCGGCGACATTTCAAAGATTAATGAATTCTATATTGAGTGGATTACACGGTTTACATTGTTTTATTTACATGGACGATATTGTAGTATACGCTGAATCATTACTAGCTCATATAAAAAAATTAAATGATATTTTTACTAGATTTAGAACACACAATTTAAAACTTAATCCTTTAAAATGCGAATTTTTAAGAAAGGAAGTAACTTTTCTAGGTCATTTAATTACAAACGAAGGTATTCGACCTGATTCAAGAAAAATTGAAGCGGTAAAAGAATTTCCTATACCCACAAATGTTAAAACAATTAAAAGCTTTCTCGGTTTAGTCGGTTATTATAGACGATTTATCCAAAACTTTTCTGAAATTTCAAAACCTTTAACGAGATTATTGAAGAAAAGCACTGAATTTTTATGGACAAGTCAACAACAAAACTCTTTCGAAAAATTAAAAAACCTTCTTACATCAGAACCTCTGTTGCAATATCCAAATTTTAAGGAAGAATTTATTATTACAACTGATGCAAGCAACTATGCTCTTGAAGCAGTTCTTTCTCAAGGCGAGTTAGGCAAAGATCTTCCAATATCTTACGCCAGCAGAACTCTTAATAAAGCTGAAATCAATTATAATACAACAGAAAAGGAATTATTAGCCATCGTGTGGGCAGTCAAGCATTTTAGACCATACGTTTATTCTACAAAATTCAAATTAGTAACTGATCATAAATGTCTCACCTCACTTTTTGGTTCTAAGGATCTAGGTTCGAGACAAATGAGAATGAGATTATATTTAGAAGAATACAATTACGAAATTATTCATAGAGCAGGTAAAAGTAATCTGAATGCAGATGCTTTAAGTCGCATTCCACCAAGTTTGGAAATTAAAATTTTACAAACAAATCCTACTAACTCTTATTCCAATTTTATTAAATATCAACAAAAGCATATTATTCAAAACAGCAAGGTTAAAGAAACCGATGGATCAATTTTTAATATCGATCAAAACTACTCACTGATTTGTATAACTTCAAAAGATTTATGTAATGACATCGATTTTAAAAAATTTAACGAGAAATTAAATAATCGGGATTTCTTTGAAAACAAGGATCTAAACAAAATTATTCATTATAATCAAGAAAATTATAACATTTATTATCTCTTTGCAACGGAAACATCTCAAGTTTGTTGCAATAGGGAAATATTATTCTACAAGCTCATAGAACTTCGCGATAACCTCATCAAGGACTCAGTTGAAAGAATTGTAATTTCACAATTTTACAATAAACGTGATAATGAATTTTTCAGAATTGTTTTACGTTATCTTTTCAGAAACACTGAAATAGAAATCCTACTATGCAAAAACGAAACTATCAGTGTCACCGACCCGAATGAAATTCAACAAATTATAAAAGAATATCACGATACTCCTATCGGCGGTCACTCGGGAATTTCCAGAACAACTAAAAGAATTAAGGCAAAATTTTATTGGTCCTCAATGAGGAAAGACATAAAAAAATATGTCAAAGGTTGCAAAAGTTGTCAAATAAATAAAGTCAATCGGAAGAAAACCAAAATACCGATGGAAATTACTACAACATCATACGAGCCTTTCGAAAAGGTATTTTTAGATATTGTTGGACCACTTCCGTTATCCGAATGTGGCATGAAATTTATATTAACTTTTCAAGATGATTTATCAAAATTCTCAGCGGCAATAGCTCTACCAAATCAGGAAGCTGTAACCGTTGCTGACGCTTTTGTAAAATGCATTATCTGTAAATACGGTATTCCAAAATATATAATCACCGACCAAGGATCAAATTTTATGAGCTCAATATTTAAAAGAGCTTGCAAACTTTTAAAAATTTCGAAATTAAATACCTCAGCGTATCATCCTCAAACTAACGGAGCTTTAGAAAGGTCACATAAGACGTTAGCAGATTATTTAAAGCATTTTGTAAATAAAGACCAAACGGATTGGCCCGATTGGTTAGATTTTGCAATGTTTTCTTACAATACTAGTCCTCATTCTGCAACAAATTTTACTCCCTTCGAACTTATATACGGGAAGAAAGCTATACTTCCATCCAATTTATCACAGAATCCTAAATTTTCCTATAGTTATGACGACTACATTATAGATTTACGTACTAAATTGCAAACTTCAAATCAAGTTGCGCGAAACAACCTCCTACGTTGTAAGGAAAATTACAAAAAATATTATGATAAAAAACTAACCCAACATGAATTTAAAATTGGAGACCTAGTTTTGCTAACAAACGAAGCAACTGCAAGGGGTAGATCTAAAAAATTAGATCAATATTATCTAGGGCCTTAAAAAATTATTTCAAAACCATCAAATTGTAATTTTACTATTTTAATAAAAAATCAAGAAAAGGTTGTTCATGCAAACCGTCTGAAGCCATATGTTTCTCTTGTTTCAGAATAACAATTCTTCTTCTCCAATATACCATCATCTTCACTCATGAAGTTTATAACGAAACGAAATTCAATTTTACACCTGGAATATATTTTGAACAAATCGGAAATTTAGTTCTGAGCAATCAAGAATGGAAGCTAATTACTTATTTAGATATTAACTTAGTTTTTGAAAAATTTATCACTTTGAAAACGTATACAACGACAACTCAAAATTATTGTGGTCATCCCAACTTCGGTTATAACAATTTTTTCATTAATTTTACTATATGCGAAAAGCAACTTAAGTTATTAAACTATTATATCCAACAAATCGAAGTCGACAAAAATATTTTAAGCATGATTATTGGTCACAAGGATCACTCGCGAAGGAGACGCGGATGGATTAATATTATTGGCCAAGGAGCAAAAATTTTATTCGGCACAATGGATGCTGACGATGCAAAATATTATGACGAAAAAATTAATTCTTTCAATAATGATGAAAAAACTTTAACTTCTTTAATCAAGCAACAATCTAGTATTGTGCAAACAACTATTAAAAATTTTAACGAAACTATTACTTCACTTAATAATAATGAACAATTATTGAATCAAAATTTACAGAAAATCGAAAAATTTGTAAGCGCGGAAACAAAAACTTTATCGGTGCTCGAAACAAGACAAGTTATAGACGAACACTTAAATTTATTAATATTTTTAGCACAACAATATCAAAACGAATTAGATTCACTAACAAATGCCATTTTATTTGCTCAAAAGGGAATTCTTCATCCAAAAATTATAAATCCTATTCAAATTTTAGACGAATTGCAAAAGGTGCGAAATTATTTACCAAGTGGAACTGATTTTGTTGTACCATTAGACATTAATAATGTACACACTATTATGAAAATTGTTAAATTAGTAGTGTTTTATTTCAACTCGAAATTAACTTATGCTATCTCATTACCATTGGTCGATCAACGCACATTTTCAGCACATCATCTTATACCACTTCCAGTGTTAGTGAAAAGTGAAAACAAATATTTATTTGTTCAACCAGCCAATAATTATTTGGCAGTGAGTGAAACCAAGCAACATTATTTTACCTTAAGTGATTTAGAATTTTCGAATTGCAAAAGACTCGATCTTAGCAAATTAATATGTATTCAAACGAAACCAACATTTGTTACTAATACTTTAAATAATTGTGAAATTTCCTTGTTTAACCATGTACAAAAGGTGCCAGATTTATGCGACACCAGAATAATTGAATTATATTCACCAATATTTTATCAATTGAAAACCAACAATCGATGGATATACATTATTCCGATTGGTAGTGAAAATTTAGTAATAAATTGTAAAAATTCAAATATACCAGTAGATGTTCTTTTAACAGGTTCAGGTATGATAAAACTAGATAATCATTGTAAAGGTTTTACCAGTACAACCTTACTGACTCCTAGTCAAGAATTTATTTCAACTACTTTTATGGATTTCATTCCAAATTTTAATATAGACTTGGATTGTTGTGAAATTAGTCATAAAAATCAAATTAATATTTCTGAATTAAAATTAAGTAAGGGATATAAGGTAACATCTCTTCATTTAGATGAATTAAATTTAGCAAGTTACAAATTGTCGAAAATTGACGAATTAGCAGATCAAATTTTACAAACTTCTAGCAACAATCGTTCGAAATCTTTCATGTACTATTTTGTTTATTTTATATGTATTTTATTAGTTATAGGAATTATTTACAAAATTTATTGTCGATGCAAAGGAAAGAAATCTTGCACTTGTGGAAATCTTCCTAATCTATGTATAACCTTTAATAATAGAAATGTAAATCGAGATAATAGATCAATATCTCCATCTTCACAGGATGAATTAGAATTATCAGAAGTTCCAGCAGTTCCACGTGTACAGGCTCGAGATCCTTTACATAACAGGCGTAATAGCCGAATCTTTTAAATTTTTAATCAATTATAACAAAAAATATTTTATCACACTTTAATTATGTATTCATTATTATTTTAAAATAAGTTTTTCAAAAGATTAAATCATTGTTTTAACTTTTTAATCTAGGGGGGAAATGTGATGAACTCCTAGAAATGCAAGAATAAATTATGATAACCATTTCTAGTTCTCGGATAGCTAATAGCCGAGATAGGAATGGGCAGTTGATTATTAACCTCGGATGATGAACAATGTACTTATGTAGAGTAGAAAATAAATCCTAATACAAAGATTTTCTACTTTTTTATTTCGCGTACACCAACCCCAAAATCAAAGGCAAGCTCGGCCACCCTACACCCTGTTATTCCCTATTTTAAATCTACGTGCAAACGCCGTACCAGTACAACAATTCTAAGCAATTTAACAATTTAAAGTATTTACTAATACTTGATGTATTTATTTTATAAATATCGTTTGCAAACCCTCTCCATGAAAAAATCCTGCGTACGGGCCTGATATTTATACTTAGGGCCGGTTCCACCAACTCTGATTAAATCGTTGGTTAACTAATCACGGTTAATGCTTAACCATGATTAGTTGAACGACATTAACTTCAAAGCGTTCCACTAAGCATTTTGTATTTATGATTAGTTAATCATGGTTAAATGCTTATATTTCGTGTATACTCGGTTTTTCCCTGCAAAAGCTCTTCTGATTAGTTGATAGATAGTCACGTGAAACTTTAGTTTAGTAGCGCTTTAGTGAAAAAGACAGAAATATACCTGGAATTTTATAAACTAAACTTGGAAATTATTATTTCAATCTTTTATTTTAAAGTAAAATAAAATGAACACCTAAGATTAGCCTAAAGGTTGATGATGAAAAATTGCAAACCGATTTATTAACTAAACAATTATTATAATAAAATTTATTTTATTATAGGTTTACTAGATTAAATAATTATAAAAAAATTTTTTTTATACTTTTCGACAATCGTCTACTGTTGTATTTCCAAAAGTAGATCATTTTAGTTAGGCTATGTATGTTCAAAATTTCAACAGTTGCTATAAATATTTTACTATAAATTGAAAGAAATGCGCATGTACCGACCATTAACCGTGATTAAATTCGTCTAATCGCCCAAAATTGGTTGATTAGTTTGAAGGCTGTTTAACCATGATTTACCTGCTTTAACCATGATTAAGGGCCGGTTCCACCAACTCTGGTTAAATACTTTAATCATGATTAGTTGGGGTTAATCACGGTTAAATGTAAAAGAGTGTTCCACCATCTATTTAATCATGATTAAAGCAGGTAAATCATGGTTAAACAGCCTTCAAACTAATCGACCGATTTTGGGCGATAAGGGGCGGTTCCACCAACACTGGTTAAATACTTTAATCATGATTAGTTGGGGTTAATCACGGTTAAATGTAAAAGAGTGTTCCACCATCTATTTAATCATGGTTAAAGCAGTTTAATCATGGTTAAACTAACCGACCGATTTTGGGCGATTAGATGAGTTTAATCATGGTTAATGGTCGGTGCATGCGTATTTCTTTCAATTTATAGTAAAAAATAGGTACTGTTGATATTTTGAATATATATAGCCAAACTAAAATAATCTACTTTTGGAAATACAGCAGTAGAAGATTTTCGAAAAATATAAAAAAAAATTTTTTTATAATTATTTTAACTAGTAAACCTATAAGAAAATTTATGTTTATTATAATAATTATTGTTTATTTAATAATTTGGTTTTCAATTTTTTATTATTAACCTTTGGGTTAATCTTAGGTTTTACTTTACTTTACTAATACTATTTTACTTTACTAATTTAAAATAAATAATTGAAATAATAATTTCCAAGTTTAGTTCATAAAATTCCATGTATATTTCTGTTTTTTTCACTAAATCGAGAGCTAAACCCTTACCAAACTAAAGTTTCACGTGACTATTTATCAACCAATCAGAAGAGCTTTTGCAAGGAAAATCCAAGTATACCCGAAGTCCCAGCATTTAACCATGATTAACTAATCATAAATACAAAATGCTTGGTGGAACGCTTTTGTTCAACTAATCACGGTTAAGCATTAATCGTGATTAGTTAACCAACGATTTAATCAGAGTTGGAGGAACTGTCCCTAAGACGAGTTTAATTATGGTTAATGGTCGGTACATGCGCATTTCTTTCAATTTATAGTAAAAAATATAGCTACTGTTGACATTTTGAACATTGTAGCCAAACTAAAATGATCTACTTTCGGAAATACAGCAGTAGACGATTTTAGAAAAGTATAAAAAAAATTTTTATAATAAATTATTTAAACTAATAAACCTATAATAAAATTTATTTTTATTATAATAATTGTTTAGTTAATAAATCGGTTTGCAATTTTTCATTATCAACCTTTAGGCTAATCTTAGGTGTTCATTTTATTTCACTTTAAAATAAAAAATTGAAATAATAATTTCCAAGTTTAGTTTATAAAATTCCAGGTATTATTTCTATCTTTTTCACTAAGCCCCTACTAAACTGAAGTTTCACGTGACTATCATCAACCAACCAGAAGAGTTTTTGCAAGGAAAAACAGAGTATACACGAAATTTAAGCATTTAACCATAATTAACTAATCATAAATATAAAGTGCTTGGTGGAACGCTTTGAAGTTAATGTCGGTCAACGACACAACGATTTAATCCGAGTTGGTGGAACCGGCCCTAAATGGGCATATGTAGACTGCACCGATGGTCACTTGCAGATTGCACCAATGGTCACTTGCAGATTGCACCGACGGTTACATGCAGATTGCACCGATTTAATTACTTAAGCTCTTAAGCATAAGTAGGTAGTAAATCTCTCAAAGCGTAACATGCAGATTGCACCGGTATAATTACTCGATCTCTTAAAAAACAAAGTGAAAACCTAAAAACTGTTTTCGTTGTTTTGAAATATATTTAAATTATTTTTAATAAATAAAAGAAAAATCGGTGGGTGAGGGTCAGTGGCGTAACAAGCAGTTGAGGGACCCGTGTGCTAAGTTGTTAACGGGCGCCCTGTTTTTATAAAAGACAAAAATAAAAGAAAATAATAAATAACTCAAACAATATAACCATAACTTTAAGATAAACAATTAACAAAACTAGATTAAGGGCCAAATTTAGAATAATCCGATAAACTCAGTATTCCTGGTATAACAATTACAGGGTTGCAGGGTTCCCACTTTAGTTGGGTAATCTGGAAAAGTCAGGGAATTTAAGATTTAAGATAAACAATAAATTTAATTAAAATTTTTTTTTATTTTAAAATGTTTTTAAATTTTAAAATTAAATTTATTTTATTTAAAAATTAATTTTGCTTAATAAAAAATTTTTAAAAATTATTGGTTTTAATTTAATTTTAAAATTAAGATGTTTTTACCTATTTATTTTCTGATTTATCCAAATGTCATGGAAAATTTTTATTCTTTGTCAGGGAAAACCTGGAAATATCAGGATTTAATTTGGAAAATTTAGTGGGAACACTGAATTATTATTGGTAGTAATGGTAATACTAAGTCTAACTTTATACCAGGTTTATCCGACTATTTTAAAACCGGCCCTTTTTACATTATTTTATTATTATTATTATTTAACATTATTTTTTATATTATTTAATTATATTTTTAATGGTTTTTAATTTTTTTTAAAACGATTCCTGGGGCCCTTTTATCGGGGGTCCCGCGTGCGTTGCACCCACCGCACCCCGGTAGTTCCGCCACTGGTGAGTGTGATAAAAATGTGAACTAAACAAGCTATGAAACGACTCGCAGGCATTCGTAGTCCGACACATACTTGATGTGTATGTGCTGCCCAGAGCTTTAGTGAAAACGTGAATCCGCATCAATATAGGTTCGAAATATATAATCAGAATAGGTATCCAGCCGTGAATCGTCTGGCATGGTTGCAATTAAATCTTCACTGTAAGCAACATTGGCGCAACTAGGTATAATATTTGGGGGGGGGGGGATAAAACGAGGACTTACGTCGATTACGCTTTGTATCAATAGAAATATCCATTTTTTTACCGTAGTCAATTTATTTTGGGGGGGCTAAGCCCCCTCTGTTGCGCCTACGGTAAGCAGCATCTACTTTGTTTGGATGTAAATATTGCAAAACCAAACGAGAATTTCGCCTTACATCATATATAGCCCTAGAGATTCTTTGAGCATCACGGCGAGTATAATATCAACTTGTGAAATGTTTGTGTTAATGATGACTCCCAAAAGGGGACGTCCATTAATTACGTGAGGTGATTTTGGCCATTTTTATACCCCCCCGCTCCCCTTGGTGATATGTCGTGAGATTTGGCTTGACCCCCTCCCCCCCTTTCTAATCTCACGTGAGATTTAAAATGCGTATTTTTATTATAAATTTGTTATTGCGTTGGATTTATTAAAAAAGCATAATTTGCTTAATTATTTTTATTTAAGAATAGTTTACACAAAAAAATTACGTGATATTTTCCGATACCCCCTTCTCCCCCACGTGAGATTTGGTGAGATTCGGCTAGACCCCCCCCTAAACGCCTCACGTAATTAATGGTCGCCCCTTAAGAAGGTTTTTGCGAAGTAAAGTATTCGCGAATTTAAATTATCCGATAATTAACCAAACATTAACCTAATCCCAAATAAATTACATAATCCTAAAGAATTATTAACTTAGAGTAAGTGCCGTACTTACTGACCATCGGTGCAGTCTACATACGTACCCTAACCGAACCCGGTGCAATCTACATATGTACCCTAACCGAACCCGGTGCAATCTACATGTCGGATTATGAGACTACAATAATAACTACAATAAACTATATAAAATTTTATTTTCATTGAAATTAAACAAAATTGATTTATTTAAAAAAAATTATTCAAACAAAATAGTTTATTTGATTCAAAGAAAACGTTTTTACTGTGTAAAAGCTTTCCTTCCTTTATTATTATTATTATTATTGTTATATTTATAGTAAAATAATATTACCAACTTACAAAATCTGAATTATTCGCTCAATATTTTTTATTAAGGTTTCACTTCTGATTACGAGTTGTTCTGTTAAATATCAATGAAAGGCACTATACGAGCACAATACGAGTATAGTGCCTTTCATTTGATATTTATTATGTTTTGTTTGCAATGCTGCACAGAGAAAAAAAATTGTTTCATTTAAATAAACTGTTGTTTGTATACAGGGAAGTAAATATTTCTTTGAAATAAATAATTTTTCTTTGAAATAAAAGAATATTTATTTCTGTAAAAGAAGAATATTTTCATTTTCATTTATAAAAAAAATATTCTTTTATTTCAAAAAAAAATCATTTATTTCAAAGAAATATTTACAAACAACAATTTATTTAAATGAAACAATCTTTTTTCTCTGTGTGCAGAGAGCTTTGTAGAGCATTAACAATAACTCAGTTAAAGAAACTCCAAAGAGCAGGTAAATATTTTTTAAATTTGCAATCACAAAAATTGGAAATCTAAAGAATACCAATTCAAACCCCTGCTATGCGAGTCGCTTTCTTAAGGGATTGCGTGCGATAAAAACTATCTTCTTAATATACTATTTTTTGCTCGTCCAATTATTTTCAGGTCTTTCGCGGTCCTATAATAGGAAATGTTTTTCTTTGCTCTTCTATCTTATTTTGAAAAGATTTCCAATCTACCAGAATATCTGTTTATTTTCTGTTTTTTGAGATATTTATTTCTTTGGAAAATTTATTATTTTTGTTTAGAATTTCAATCTTAAAAAATCTAAAAAAGTTAATAACGACAAAACTTGCAGTTTGAATATATTACATAGAATAGTGTTAAATTCCGAATGCAAACATTTTCGGAGGTTGGTAACACTGATTTTCAACCAGACTGTGTAAAGCATTTATTGCAAGATTAAATGTTATTATTTGTTAACTGGAAATAATTCCTGAAAAGAATTTTGTTTACATTTTGGTTTATTATTGTATTTAAAGAGTAAGTATTATAATTTGTATTTGTAATAAATAATGTTTCCGTACAAGGAAATAAATTATTTAGAATATCTTTTTTGATTGAAATGGAAAAAGACAGCGAGGTTCCAGTAAAAGTTGAAGGTGATGATAACCGTAAGTTATCTGGCACGGAATCAAGCCATCAAAACAGTTTGAATGTCGAAAATCAACCGAAGGATATCCCTCTACAAGAAGGGCTTGGAAATCATCCACAAAACGATCAAAATTTGAACCCAATTTCCGCAAACGGTGATGCACAAGCAAAACAGCATCGAACGAGACCGTACTATAAGTGCAGATATTGTAATTTTTTGACTGACGATGAAATTGAACTGATGAACCATGTTTTAGAAACTCATAGAAAAGATTCTGATGATGATGATGATGAAGATGATGAATGATAAAAATTTAGCATTCGAGATTATCTTTTTTCTTCACCTCGAGATATCTATCAGATACGAATCTATTAGACAAATAAATCAAATGACCACTAAAAGTTTTGTTTTGTCACCTTGATTTTGAATTGCTATTATCTGATTGGTTACTTGATTAATTTGTCTAATAGATTCATATCGGACAGATATTTTGAGGTGAAGATAACGTGCATTCGGGTATTATTTATTTATTTATACAAAAGATAAAACAATAACTATTTCCACTTTTTATGTCAAAAGTTGTTTTTCGTCCAAAAATTATAATTAATTCAGATTTTACTTTCTTCAAACAATGACAAATAAAGCCAAGAGTTTTATAATAATGTAATGTTAAATTATGTCTTTATGTTCAATTTAATGTATTTTACAAACTGTAATTTTCTATAAAATATATCTTTCACCATGTAACAATAGTACATTGTCTTATTCGGATTAAAAGTAAAATTTGCGAGGCAGAGCGCCAACTGATTTAAATCTATTGGAGAGATCTTGAGAATGTTATTTTTTGAGATTTTATCTTTTATTGTTTAATTTCTGAATAATTGTTATTAGATGTTCGACGCCAAGATCACTTTTTAGTTTGAGTAATTAATTTATTTGTTCCGATTTTTCTTTGATTTTAGTTTGTTATTTACTGGAGCTTTAACAATTTTACCATATACTCCATTGGTGATGCTCTGGTGGTGCTACCAATCTCCCGATTGGTCCTTTTACAACATTTGTTTTATTTATATTCTTATAATTTCATGTTCGATCTTCAATTATATTCTTCTTCTTTAAATTTTATACTCTATGTAGTGCGTAGGTGATCACTTGGCTGAAGTGAAGATGACGTACTAGGAAATTTAATTAATGATTACACAGATCTATTTTGGGCTTTAGATCACAGTAGTGTATTCGACGCGACCATGATTTGAGCCGCGGTTACCTGCTTCAAGTAATTAGATTGTGGGCTCGGCTCATTTGGGATGCTGCGGTTTTCCTGAACAGGCTGGTAAGAGAATTACTCGCAACAGAATTTAATGTTTGAAGATTTTCGGCAAGGATTGCAGTGACAACTATGGCAGTATGGCACTAACTATGAGAAGATTATAATTATTTTCTATCTATCTATCTGTGATGATAAGACCAAACTATACCAGAATCATTGGAGTGGCTCAGAGGAGAGTAGAAGAGAAAAATCGACAGTTGTGAGAAGAACGTCACAATTAAATACGTAAGGGTATTCGGGATAAACAGAAAAAGATTTCTGCCTCTACTACAACCAACTCGTATAAAAAACAATAACTTATAATCCTAATCCTTTAAATTATTAAAATCCGGAAAAAACACAATTTTTTATGAATGAACAATATCGGTTCTAGGACATTTTGCTCCCGGACAATTCGCTACTAGGACATTTTGCTACCACTTCTACTTTCTTACTAAACTTACATAATTTACATAAGTTACTTAAGTAATTCATTCATTTTACGGTGGATCCGTGATTTGCCGTGGTTGCGCCAGCCAAAACGGCCCGGAGCGCCCGGAGCGGAGCGCAGCGTAGCGTAGGTAGCGTAACTCATTAAAAAGATGCCTAAAGACAATCCACCTCAACTGGGATGCTCCACCTCGACTGGGTAGCCCGCAATATTCCATAAAATAACTATTTAAATTTAGTTCCAGCATAGGAATAATAACGAAATGTCCGGGAGCGAAATGTCAGGTCACCATCTGGGGTTAGTTCTCGCAGTCGAAAATCCACTTTTTTACTTTTTTGAAAATTATAAATAGTTTAATCAGAAGTCCAGAATTTTAAAACTGCTCATCTACTTCTTCGTGAGAAATTCGTATCCTTTTCGTGCATAAATCCGATAAGCCTTTCAATTGCCTCTTTCATTGATCTATGTACTTCCCCCAGATCGAATCGTCCACTGTCGGGACACTACTTTTTTCCCCCTATAGTTGATCATGGAATACTGTTTGCTGATTGCAAACTTCCGGATGTTTGGCATCTATCTTCGGTAACTCCAATATTAAGAAGGGTAACAAACTTGAAGAAATAATTATCTTCCGATCAGCCTTACTCTAATAACAACCAAATTGATGGAAGCTATAATTGCTGCAAATGATGCAATTATTTATTGACAACAAAGTAATACCAGCCAGTGGCGGCTCGTGTCCTTTTCATTTGAGGAGGCTAATCATAAAGTATTGTGCAAGAGTGTAACCCACCCCAACGGCACAAAGGAGGCGGACGCTCAACTACATCATTCAAAAGCTACGTTGGGCAGCATATATTTATGCGCATGTTTCAGTAGAATTTCAGAAAATTAAAACCTTACCGTTCGTGTGATGGCTAAACCATCTGCATATAATAGGTTTTAGGCTGGGGATACTGTTTCTGCGGCAGCCGAGGTGGAAACCGCTAGGGAAATTTGGTGTACAAGTAAAGGGAAATCTTAGAAAATCTCAAGAAGTATTACGAAATTCAAGGAAATCTAGCAAATCTTAAGAAATTTCAGAAAATCCAATCAAATTAAAAAATATCATATCCACAGATAACCTTTGTTTGTTGTTTGTTTGTTTTGATAGAAAATCTGGAGGCAATCTAAGGAAATCTTAGGAAATTTTAGGAAATCCAAAGAAGCCTCATTAAAGGAAATCTGGTGTACAAAAATTTGGTTTGCGGTTTCTTTTTAGATATGTACTGTGAAAGCAGTATCTACATATCGTATGATAGATCTCACACTCGAAAATCCATATTTATCTTTCTTTAAAAATTCTAATATGTAGTATGACAAACCAGAAATTCAAAGGAGGCTACGTCTCCCTTGCCGCCACTGCTGTCAGCACGGATTCCTACCTCGCGTGTGTTAACGATTGGAGTTCTCCTTTCGATCTACTAACTTAGTAGACGTGATTTCTTTGTATTCCTGAGAACCTTCGATAGAGTACCCTAAGAAAGACTTCTAAAGAAATTGAAGCATTTTGGTGTTGAAGAAAAATTGCTGCAATGGTTGTTCGTATTCCTTGGTAATCGAGCTTTTTCGTTCTGTGCTTGGTCCATTGCTCTTTCTTATATACTGTGCTGTATAATCTTATCCTCTTATCCTCCCTAATCTCATCCTCAATTTCCGCATATGCCGACAACACTAAAAGTTACAATAATTTATTTCCAGCGAGCATTCTCTTAAGGTCTCCAAACAGGAAATAGTCGCTGGAAGCCAAATCTGGAGAATGCCCTGGGTGGGGAAGCAATTCATAACTTAATTCATTGAGTTTGACCATCGTTTTCATCGACTTGTGACACTGTGCATTTTCTTGGTAAAACAAAAAATCTTTTTTCTTGAAATGGGGCCGTTTTTTCCCAATTTCATCCTTCAAACGCTCCAACAATGCTATATAATAGTCGCTGTTGATTGTTTTTCCTTTTTTAAGATAATCGATGAACAATATACCATGCGCATCCCAAAATACAGACGCCATAACCTTGCCAGCCGACTGTTGTGCTCTTCCTCGCTTTGGATTGGTTTCGTCGCGTGCAGTCTACTCAACTGACTGCCGATTGAACTCTGGAGTGTGGTGATGGAGCCATGTTTCATCCATTGTCACATATCGACCCAAATTTTCAGCTTTATTGCGGTTGAACAGCTCCAAACACTGCTTCGAATCATTACCATGTTATTTTGTTTGACATTGAGCTCACGCGGCACCCATATTGCACAGAGCTTTCGCATGCCTAAATATTCATGCACGATATGTCCCACATGTTTTTTTGATATCTTTAGAGTCTCAGCTATCTTGATCAACTTCATTTTATGGTCATCCAAAATTATTTGGTGTTTTTTTTTGACGTTTTCACCTGTAACGGCCTCTTTTGGAGGTCCACTGCGCTCATCATTTTCGATGCTCATATAGCCTGTACGGAATTTATCAAACCACTTACAAATGGTTACTTCCGCTGGAGCAGAGTCCGGATAACGCTTATCAAGCCAAGTTTTTGTTTCAGCACTATTGTTTCCTATAAAAAAACAGTGTTTAATTAACACACGAAATTCCTTTTTATCCATTTTATTCCCAATAACAAAAGTTGCTTTACTCAAAATGCTATAACTCACGAACCAATTGACAGATCGCTGTTAAATTTTAACCCATATCGTTTGAATGTAAGTTCTCACAGAAAATCACATGAAAAAAATTCTAGTGGCGCCCTCTCTTAGAAACGATACGAACTTTTCAGCCGCCCGAGTACATTGAGAACGGCGCGCCATCGTTCTCACCCAAGTCTAAGAATTAGTTGAGAAAATTTGTAGCCAATCAAGTGAAGTTGAGTTCTTAGTTGCGTTCTAGTTTGCAGCGTCATCCAGCAGCAACCAGAAGCAATCAGAAGTTTTGAAATTTATTTTACTTTTCTTTTTGTTTAAATTTAAATTTTACTTTTAGTTTTCAAGGGACACTTTATATATGTCATTTACAAATCAAATTCAAATATAAAAATAATTACAATTATTTAAACAAATTCAAAATCAGTACAGAAAAAACATTTCTCACAAACCAAAATTTCTAATTATCAAAAAATTTTCCAAATGAAGATTTTGTAACACATTTTTGCTCCCCTGCTTTTCTTTGCTCAACCACGGTTGATGGCAAGTGATTCGCAGAAGAACACCATTCCAGTTTTGATACCAAATCTGAATGGACCTAATGGATTTTCACAAAATAATCTTTGCTGTAGGCAGGTGTTTGTTCGTAAATCCAAGAATAAATATAATATGAAATTCATTGAACTTTCTCCAAATTTTGTTCATCAACTCGTTTTCCCGCTTTTCATTCTCTTCCTTTGCCGGCTCCCCATTTATCTTTACTTTGGTTTAAACTTATTGACATTTTCCATCATTTTCGCATCATTTTCTGAATTTTCATTTAACTTTTCAGCTTTATTTTCATCCAAATTTTCTTTTATAGCTATATTCCAATTCCAAATGTTCATTTTGATGAAAATTTTTTTATCTTCTTCCTGCTCCTCATTTCCAAAATTGTTGATTGTTTTATTTTTATCAACGGATTCTTCGTCCATTTTGGTTGCCAGATTTTTAAATTCTGTATCGGCATCATCTCTTTGCAAATTTCTATTATTTAAATCATTTTACAATATTTCAATTTTTTTTATAATAAATTCGAAAAACCCCAATTTAATGATTTCTGCATCTAAGCATCATTTTTCAAAATTATAATATCCACATAACCTCCATAGCCTTATCATCCTCTATTTCTGTTCCCGCAATTTGAGTAATTTTCTTTGCCTCACGATAAACCGATAAATGATTGAAAAAATTGCCAAAAATGATGTAAAAATTAGTCGAGCCTCAAGTTTAACCAGTAAATGTTCGTAAGAAATGCAAAAATGATGTAAAAAGTGCCACCACAATTTCGCTCATCGATCCCCACTTACTGGATGCCACAAAGAGTTGTAGTGGAAAGTCGAAAAATTTAATATTTTCCAACTTCCTTCTCTATCTTTGGGTACCAGCTACCATTCTAATCGGAGAGCAAAACTTCTCAGTAGTGGGTTATTGTTAGACGCCAAATTAATTTTAAATTTAATTTCTAAATAAGCTCTTCAATCCAAAAACTTATTCAAGAAATTATTCCCAATTGTAATTATTATTAAAGTTTTAAATAAATTTCCGATTTAATAAATGGAACGATCACTTATCAATGCAGGTGCTCGCCGCAAATGCAAATTTTACTGAGACTTCCAATTTAACAATTAAATTTATCCAGTTTACCTTTAACTTTTGGATATCTAAATTTCCAATAATCAATCATTTCCATTTACGATCCAATTTTTATTCTTAATTTTACCAATGTCATCTAAATTTCCAAAAATCACTCGAATGCCGTCCAAATTTCGGATGATTTCCAAACAAAAGTAAAATAAGAAAATTACTCACTTAAGTTTGAACTTGATTTTCAAATCAAATCCAAAAATTGATGGACTATCAATGGTAGTACAATGGTAGAAAGGTAAAATAATCAGGTTGAGCGAATGAAAGTCGTAAATTTTATTATTTATTTTATTTTTACTAATAGAAACTGCCTACATCTATAAATGAATGTGACAGGAGTGAAAAGGGCAAGATGGGGCCTGAAAGATTTGGGCCTATCACATTTTACAATACTATACTTACATACCTTGACAGCTTGATAAGTGGGCCATCTCTTTGGTATATTATTACACGTTTTACAAAATTAAATAAATTTAAAATACTTTTCATTTTTTAAATGCGGTGCGCGCACTTTGTGCGCCACCGACCGTTAAATGGTAATGCGTACTTCCCCGACACAAAACAATAAAAAGATAAATCGCCATATCGTGGCGATATAACTTGAAGTAATCGCGCCATCTGTGAGTCATAATACGACGATTTATTTCTTGTTTGAGAGCGAAAGAAATTGGATTTCTAAAAATAAAAGAAGTACGCATTCTTTACAAAACAATTTATAGCTTGCGCTATGTAAGTACAATTTACTGTGACTAGTTGACAGACGTTTTGAAAAAATAATTGTTGTTTTAAAACAATGTTTACACCTAAACTCGCTTCCCAACACAGATTTTATGTAATATTTAACAAAATAGTATTTAAACGTTTTTCTTCAGATAACAAATTACAAAACTGATCGAAGCGCCATCTATTGACGTTTGAGAAAATTATATTGCAAAATCTATTATAAGAGTAGTGTGTGCACATGCTAATGTAAACATCTCTTTGGTGTACCTTACAATAATACTAAATAATATAAAATATATTAATAAAAAAACACATTTCTAAAAATGATTAAATGTAAATTAAATAAATAAAATGAAAACTAAGTTTCGTATTTTTGAGACCAATTTATCAATTATCTGCATTGTTTCCCATTCATATCTTCCAGACAATGTTTCTTCTAGAAAATATAAATTTACATAATAATTATTATTTTTTTATTTACTTTAATTTAATAGCTTATTTATAAATATTTACACGATTTTAAAATTACACCTTTCATTTAAACGTCCAATTTTTACAAAATCCAGCAGTCACATAACAATTAACGTAGATTTAAATTTTCGTTAAAGAGACCTTCAGTTTTTAAACACGCGCTGCCACTTTCGGTTGGCGAATTTGCTGACGCTAGCGAATTTGCGCGTGTCGCCGCCAGGGGGGAGCGACTGCTTTGTTCTGCGTTATTGCTTATTTGTCCGGTAACGTGCGCCACTGAACTAATTCCGGATGCTTCGCTGTTGTTGTTGTAGTAGTAAGGCGAATCTGCGATGGAAAAGAATAATTATTGAAAATATATTCGATTAATTTCGTAACTTCCTAAAAGCAAATTCAAATTTATGCAACAAAAACCATAAAGTAGACTTCATTTTTGGTTGATATCGAAAGTTTATGGTTTTCATTGCAAAAATTCCAAAGTCGGCAATATACTCACTGTTTACTTACTCAGCAGCCCGCTCGAAGCGCTTCCATAGCCATAACTTCCATACGCACTACCATATTGACTATACGCCGTACTATAAGCGTAATCCGAACCCGAAACGACTGCGCCACTACCTGAAAAAATAATGGGCCGTTAGAAACGAATCGAACCAAAAACCGTTTTAGAAGGAGAGTCCCAAAAAAAATGTTATTAAGTGCTCCTGCATTTTGGTGGTAGAATAAACGTGGCATTAAAAATGTAAGTAGGTACCTGTCGAATAGCCAAAACTAGGTAACATGGTTGAGTAATGTTGCGATGTGCCATTTGATGGCTGCAAAACGGTAAGTGCCGTAGGATCAGGCGATCCGGTGTGCGATGTCGGTTGACTATTTGGTTCGGCCGGTACGGCTAGCGGCAGTCCGGGGGACGCCCCGTCTACTGCTGCCCCTAACCCAACTACGCCACTGTACGGCGAGCTATTATCTGCTATCATGCAATAACACAAAATTAGACACAAATCAAACAAAAATTTTGCAATAATAAAAAGTTTTCAACAAACTAATAACCAAATTTTATTATCGAACAATTCTACTAAGCAAGTGTTAGGGTAGGTTAATTTGACATGCGCATAACCACATATGTTAGGGTAACTACCGAGGAGTATAAAATAGATCATGCAAACTATCAGGCAAAATAATAATTACAGGTTCTGGTTGTTTCAAGGGAAGAAGGTTGCATGGCAGGTTGACTAGCATGCTTCGATTGGTAATTCTTTTATATTATATTTAAATTTTTTTCGGAGCAATAGGGGCAATTGTCCCCCCCCCCCCCTGGAATTACTCCATCTATGGAATTTTGTAATATTTTCTGGATGGACCGTCATAACAAAGATATTGTTTAAAAACGAATTTTGGCGGTTCAGATGAAAACTTTTTAAGAAAACAAAAAATAGCCAATCCTTAATTTGTCAGCAGATATTCTTTGGACGATGACGGTTTATTGGAACATTTTTTTAGTGTTTTCGATTTAATTTTTATATTGTGACGCGTTTTATTCTGCAGTTGACATTTAAATAATCGATTACAAGACTTAAATGCCAAACAAAAGCGAGAATATATAATAATGGGAAAAAGTTCTCGGTATTTTTGAAAACAACATTTTTTTTAAATTCAAAGATTATTACGTATAAACCGGAGAGCTAATTGTGTTACCTTGTCATAATTAAAACACGTAGCACAATAGCAAATAAAAAAAAATAATTATGAGAACTGGGAAAGGACCAAGCAATTGTCAATGTCAAATGATGCAAACATGCAAACAATCAAATTAAATAATCATGCATTAACTGGAAGAAAACAATCTGTACAGTGGCGTTTCTACATCTGAAGGGGTAAGAAAATTGAGTTGTGCGTGTTTGGCATTGGCCGTTAGGAACTTCCACCCTTCTATCACTAAGTAAGTGGCTCACCTGTGTGATAGGGTTGCAAAGTTGCATCAAGAATTCTTGACGTTTCTATTTTCATCTCGTGCATTGTAATGGGTGCTAATGGTGTTAAAGACGATCCTGTATTTAAAAATTTGTTTAACAAAAGAAAAACAAATTTTAAAATCCACCACCATCATGCAGAAAAGTAAGAGTTATTAAATCTGAAGAGAGCCTCACCTAAAGATCCACCCAACGATGGCGTGTATAAGTTCTGGGACGTCGCTTGACTCATGGTGCTGATCGTATCGTACAGATCGGTCGCAGAACTTACGGGACCAACACCGGGAAATCCCCCGTGTCCGTCGTAGTAAGCTGCCTGACTAGTGGTTCCACCCGACGCTCCGAGTTCCGATAAGAGTTTGTGTTCTTCCTTAATGCTCCATTTACTCGACCAAAGCTGTGGAAGGTAAAATTTATATAATTTTTGCCAACAGATTTTGCAAACCGATTTCACTTACATTCGAATAAAGTTGGTCTCCATTGTATTGCGATCTTTGTCTTTTGAGGTCATCTTCCGGATGTCCGTTGATATCTCTATTTTCATCTGCAATGGAAAAAAAACCGGTTAATGATGTTACAACAAATTGATAAACGTAAAAATACGTCATATTACATAGTCCGCATATTTCACCCCAGCTAACTCACATTTCATAGTTGTGCTGTGCTAATGCGAAATTATCGGACCGTGCGAATCGTTACAATAGTCGCTAACTTAGTGATTAACCATCACTCACTTAGTGACGCCATTGTTCTGATATTAATTGATTAAAACAATGATCAATTTCGACCGTCGGTTGCCACGATAAAATTTGTTTAATTTAGGAAACACTTAATGGCCCGTCTGACCGGAAACCAAAACTTTAACCGGATTTGTGTCCAGTACCTTACCCATTGTCTTAAGTTTGCGGCTAGAACCGCTGTCCGCAAACCTTTAACTTGAGAAACTGCTACTTCCTCTGGTTGAGACAATTACTGCAGCTCTTTAGAGTCGACTCCACAAGATTTATTGACCAAAAGTGGCCAAAGGCATTCGGGAAATGCTAAAAGTTTTAATATGTAGGAAGTTAATTGTGAATTGTTGTCGAACGAAGGAAATAAATGAGTTTTGATAAAATCAATTGGGAATTCTCTATTAATTTCAATTATGACAGACTATTCAAATTTCTATTATTAAAACAATGAACGTTGTGGATCGATTCTAAAATAACCAAGTAAATAACAAACGCTTTAGTAGCGATCCCTATTAGGGTTGACCTAATGAAACTCTCCGATAAACATTCATATGTTGGAACTGGAGAATGAGTGAAAATGGTGGACGGCAGTAAATAGGTTGTGTTGAGATAATGAAGAGACCCCTGTCCACTCTAGTTAAATCTGTTGTAAAGTCGCTGTTATTTTGCATCCCTAGCGGATTGTACACACCCCAACAAAATTATTTTATCCCTCTCTTCCCAACCCCATTCCATCTGTAATTAAATGTTAAAATATATTTACCTACTCAATTTTTTCATTTTATTCATTAATTTGCCTTTAATTCCTATACAAGAATTTAATTTTCATGTGCTGCCACCAGTCATAAAAGTATTAAAAACTAGAACAGTGAAACTGGGCAAAACCGCGTACGCAAGCTAGTACTTCGTAAAAGTAATTATTAACGGGCAATGCAATAATCTACCAATAAATTTGACTATAAATTATATCAATCTGTCAGTTGCACAGATTATTACGTCGTCTAAGAATTCCCGCCCTTTTATATAATTATTCAATCACTACCGAGGTCGAATTTTAGTAATACACAATTTCCTCCTGTAATCTTAATTGAAAGTAATTAAGTTCCCGCCAATCTTCAGAAAAAACTATGCGAACTGAAAACTAACAAAATAATTGTTTCGAGGATTCCCAACCCTAATTTTAATTTTCCATGATAGGTAAAGAGTTCCAATTATGAAGAAATTTGATTTGGAAAACACAGAAGTTGAAATCCAATTTATCCTGCATGCAATTAGTTGGAACGAGTATTTCTTGTGCAATGTGAACCCCACGGGACGAATTCCAATCTATTGCATTTTGTGCGAGAGAATTTTTGTTTCAAAAAAGTAAATTTTTTAAATAAATCTAGGCACCAGTTGCGTGGCACATACGTCACGACATTGAAATATATGAAATGTAATGAAGCAAATTAAATTGAATTCGCTATAGAGGGACCAGAAATGGTCATCACTAACATAACAATGCCCGACTCCACTACATTCTCGTCGATTTATTTCAAATGTACCCTGCTACTCCCCATGGACCAGTCAATATAATCGCAATAACACAGCTCTAGTGCACAGTCGGCCAAAGGAATATTCGATGCGTCGACTTTTGATGTTGAAAAATTAAAAATGTTGTTGTTAAATAAAATGCGCGACTTGTTTGGCCAATAAGGTTCCCGTTTCTGTGAAGTAATGTTTAGGGTGAAAATTATAAGAGGGGTGTAAAGTGCAACTTCTAAATGTCACAAGCTACACGAAAGGTGAACGGTGGAAGCGTTTAATTTTTTTCTATTGTTCACTTAAAATGTTGTGTTTTCCCTCTCTTAAAATTTAACATCAAAGTTTTAATTCGACCTAATAAAGTTGAGGGTTCTTTTGAATCAGGAAGAATTCATTGTTGACTGTCTATACAGAAAATGAGAAGAAAATCGTTTAAAATTCTCTTCGTCTAAAAATTCCGGTTATGAAAATTTTTTGTAATTAAAGAAGACGCAATTCTTCACTACCTAGCTGCACAACAACCCCTTAAAACTTAAAAATTTAAAAAGTTTTAATATTTATTTTTCTTCTTTTTTTTCCAAGATTTCTTAAGCTGGAAATTTTAATTTGAATTGAGCACTGAATTGCTAAACAATTTGTTTGTTTCAGAGGTTGTTAGTTAATTTTAAGACCACTGGTCGACAAATAATTTTTGTTAACTATTCATTTTTATTCTGAGCCTGAGCCTGAGCTCTGGGTAAGCATAAATATAAAAAAAGTCCGAAATTTTTATTTTATTATTTTTACGATAATCTCGCAACGAGCGGCTCGTCGCGAATCCATCTCGACCGCCAGCTATTATGCCGTAATTTTTACTACACTAATACATATATTATTATAGTAGTTTTTGGTGCCAAAATTTAAATAATTAAAAATAATCACTTGATTTCGACTGATTTTAAAACTACATTCATTCGTTAAACTTTCAGCACTGGTTTTTTATTAAAATTCTTTTTCTGTTTCAAGTAATAATTATTATAATATTCATTATAATTAATTGAAATTATATCGAGCAATACTCGTAGACTGGTGTTTTGCTCTACCAGCTCTGATAAATATGTTTTTTTAAATTTATATCTGAGATTTTGGAAAGTATCCCCTCCCTCCCTCCCCCCAGTGGGTATCTAAAACGGAAGATTTATGTGAATTTAGTTGATTTTATTCAATAGGAACCTTTAACTGTTTCAGAAAAAATACATAATATTTCAGAGGAGGCAAGAAAACCTCCTGAAATTCTAAACTATTAAAATTTTTCAGAAACGTAAATTTTTCATTGTGAGAACTATCAAACGGTAGATACTCCTTCCACAACACTTATCCAAAACATAACCAGAAGCTACCTCAAAAGCAGAATCGCAGCATAGCATATACATGCCAATGATGTAGTCATCACATGGACTGCAAGGTCCGGAAGTGTATTGCATAATAATAAGATTAGGAAACACTGGGGGGTATTCCATACCCCCCCAGTCCCCCGGTTTTAGAAACTGACAATTTTAGTTCATAATCTATGATCAACTTTATTAAGTAGAAAGAACCTTTCACTTGACTGAAGACATAAGAAGACATAAAGACATATTTTACAGAGTTTTCTTTAAGTCGCTGCTAGTCAAAAATTAAAAAAAAAACTAAAATTTTAACAAAAAATGTCTAAAAAGTTTTTGTGTAAAAGCGACTTTTATATGTCAAAAAACCGTTTTAAAATATGCATTTACATTAACATATATAAATGCGGGGGGCTGGGGGCATAAAATGTCCTCCAGTGCATTCTTTACCAAATACCTCGAATTGACGTAGATTCAGATGAAAAATATTAACCAATGAGGTATTTGGCATAGGGTGCACTGGAGGGCATTCCATGCCCCCCAGACCCCCCGGATTGACACTTACATTTTGTGAATTTAAGGGGAAATTAAGTAGGTACTTAGTAATTGTACATACATAGTACATATTTCTATTTAGTTGCACCGATTTTAAGATACAAGTCATATATTTTTTGTATTTTACAGAAACTTCTTCAAGTCGCTGCCAGTTAAAAATGAAGCGACAAAATTAAAAAATGTATAGATACAAAATTAAAAACAATTTCAAAATATGCAATTTACATTGTTAACATAGGAGGGTTCGAACATTTTCGTTAGACCATGTATGTCCCCAGTGCTTTTTAAATTCAAAACGTAGGTATCAATCCGGGGGGTCATTCTTTACCAAATACCTCGAATTGACATAGATTCAATTAGGTATTTGGCATAGGCGCACTGGAGGGCATTCCATGCCCCCCAGACCCCCTGGATTGACACCAACATTTTGTGAATTTAAGGGGCAATTAAGTATCTACATAGTAATTGTACATATACATAGTACATATTTCTATTTAGTTGTGCCGATTTTTTCTTTGATTTCCATTCACTTGAAACTGCGAAGAGAATTGCTGGGGAAATCTAGTGTGCAAGTGAAGAAAAACCTGATTTTCAGAAAGTCCAAGAAAATAGAAAATTGGAGGAAATGTAGAATATTCTTTTGTATAATATTTTTTATCTTTTTCAAGATATCCAAGTCAGAGACGATCGTTGGCCTAGTAGTTAGTGCGATCACCTACTAACACAACAGTACTCAAGACACGTAAAGTGATCAGTACCCCGAGTTAATGATTGTCACGAATATAACAACATCGTGGGCCCCTAATAAGTACCAACTGACTTATGTCCGATTTCTTCACTTAGAGATATCCACCCGATAAGTATAAACCTACCGATAACCAATCAAAACAGTTGATGGTTTAGTCACTTGATTAATTTGATTGATTATCGGTATGTTTATACTTGTCGGGTGGATATCTCTAAGTGAAGAAATCGGACATTAGATAAGTAATTAGAAAATGTTTAAAACATTCACGATCCGCCCGGATTACCGATCACTTAGACCAGGCGAGGACTGGCAGTAATTTTTCAGGGATGCTAATATTTGAACTGTTTTGAACTTTTGTCGAATTGATCTATTATGACGTTAACTGAAGGTGTGTTTAATCCGAATCGTTTTTCCATTGCTTATCAATAATCGTAATCGGTTTTTGATTATTTTTAATTTATCTGAGGGGCCCTGAATTCTCTAGTACCCAGCACTCCTGACCAGTCCGCGCCTGACTTAGAGAAAACCAGTCTCTTCCAAGCATCTGTTTCATTTTCGAAGCCGGATGCTGAGCAAAATATACCGATTTTAGAACCAGAACTGGTTAATGGTATAGTAACGCTAAATTCTCGACGCCGCGCCGGACTTTTTCGATATTGATGTCCCTCACACCCGAAGTTTAATCCGGGTTCAATTTAGTAATCAACAGCAATTAGCTGTTAATACAATAGTATATTGCTCCCTTCCAGCTAGGAAAATTATGAAACCTGTAAAAGTACCTTTCCCAAAGAGAGGTTCTGATGGTGATTCCTCCAAAATATTAAACACGTCTTGCTTAATGAGCCATTTTATTGATGTCATCAAATCGAGAATAATATAATAATTAAAGTAGTAAGGTCATCATTAATGATCAGTTGTCCTCCAGACCAGCGCATCCAAGGTTCGAAGCTCTAGATCGTCTAATCATTCAGTCTGATCAGGATAAGTAAAAGTAAATTTTCTTAAAATGTTGTACGACCAATCCTGAAGCGTTGTCCACTAATTATCTGATATAGACAATCTTCCGGCGAAATCTTTTGGCTTATTAACAGTTTGACTGATTCCCATTTGAAAGAAGAGAATTCTCAATAATTTAAAATTAATCGTGATTAGGTGATGACTTTAGATAAAGATACTTGAACCGGGCAAAGCCGGGTACGAAGGCTAGTATTTTACAATTTAAAATGAAAATCCCTACCCTGGCGACCGATTACCTTTGAAAGATCGAAAATCCTAAAAACCAATGTCTTTTGCTCCAATTCCTAAAAGGTAAACATCCGTAACGATCGTATGGCGAGGTAAAAAAAAGTGTGGAACAAAGTGCGAATATATTTCGTGTGTGATAATTTATTCATAATAAAATCAAAAAGCGTAGCTAAACAAACCAACACCAACGTAATCAGCACAATAACATACATTAAGTGTAATCCAACACTCGACGAACAATCAAATTTATCCCCCGTCTTCGACAGTTCATCATAGCTCAACCATAAATAGCTCCCCCTAAATTGCTTATATGGAATTGTCAAAATATAAAATTATAAATCTCACGGTCTACGGACAGGGTTAGACTGAACCCATGGATGCTCACGATCCGTGAAGTCTCATAATGGTGCATGTGTTCGCGACTTGTATTTGTTATTAGACGGACGCGGAGGATGAAATAAATGCATAGCATGGAACCCCAATCTAAAATTTTGCATATAAAATGACATAGTATTACTTTTTATTTTCTCTCCTTTCATATTATACCAACAGGGCAACTTCTTTGCATCCTGGTTGAAGTACAGCATATTTTATCGCATTATCTTTGAGCACTTTAACGAAATTCCCAACCAAAGTGAAAATTTTTACATCGCATTAAAATGACTCGAGTGATTTTGTGTTGGAAAAATAAATGACCACGAGAGATGCAATTTGCTCGCTCTCGGCATCTCGCCTTTACTTTAATTTTCCTTTCCGCATCTAAAATTTTCAACTAAACATACGGACGTGAAACATAATCGCATTTCCCCAAAGTTCAAGCACATAAGCATATGTTTACCCTAACAATAACCAAAATTACACAAAATGGCCGCTCATGCAAATCGTAGGACGATATCGCATTCAAGCGTCAACTCGATAGGTACAGCGGACCAAATTTGATTTACTTCCAAAATTTTGACAAATTCAATTTAAAAAAGAGCGAAACTGCCAAATTAGTCGCTTATCAACGCGGAGCCGACGGGCGGCCTTCTTGGACGTAAAACGTAAACATTTGAACGTTAAGTCGATGTAAATTTAAATTGTTAATTTTTAGACGTGATTTTAAGACCAGATCCGCTTAATAAAGTAGTTAAAGTGCAAGGGATGATATTAAGGGTTGGCGGTTTGTTTGGTTGACTGTGAAGTTTCGCGGTCGCGTAGCAACGCTCTTGATGTCTTCATAACCCACCATTGGCGCTGATTGGTCAGGGATGCTTGGGAGGGTTACATTTGATCGTTTCACGCTGACACGATTTACCCTTAAATGCATCGTGATTATGATCCTCTCGGAGATAAAGATGGCCATTCGAATCGAATGACAACCTCAGGAATTTGCACAAAAACCGTCGTCACATTTTAAAATTAAAGTAAAACATTACACTTGGTAAGCTAAATGTAGTACCAGGGATCCCAATTAATGTCCTAAATTTAGCACGTAGTGGAAGGTAAGAGTGATGTGAAGGCGCCTTGTGTTAATTTAGCCGTGGAACCTCAAATTGGAAGAACAGAGGTTAGCTATACTTTTGCAATTCCGAAACGACATCAAAATAGATGTCGTAGGTATGTGTTAGATGAGTTAACACGTTTATTTTTTACATCCAATTAAACTACTCAGCGGTATCCAAATTTCCCCATTCATTTTTAACCGCTTAATTATCGATCATCATTTTAAGTTTTCCGCTTAATGAGGCTTAAAACTTCGCGAGGATCAACCGTCGTCGATGTTTACGAAACGCCAAATCAAAATAAATTGTGTACAGGACGTTGCACACTTTTTTGCAATTAAAAGTTACCGTTTCGCAACTTTGTAAAACAAAGTAGGTGAAAATCAAGTCGTAAAACTTACCGTGATCTTCGATTCGTTTCCTTTTGATGCTATTTCCATTAGGATCATGTTGAAGGCCTAATATGCCATTAATGCTGTAAGCTCCACTCCTTGGTTCTGAAAGTTGCGTGGCTGGAGCATGTGCTATAACCGAAACAGGACCACCTCCGCCCGTACTCGTCACACTACCGCTGCCGCTAAGCGACGCTTGCTGATGCTGATGAACACTTTTGGCTTTTTCCGCTGCTTTATTTCTTACAATCCTGAAAAAATTAACACTTTAATAACCAATCTGAAATTTCGGCCGTGACAAATCAAAATTAAGTTTCAAGAAGAGAAGCTTAACGAATAGTGCAAACTTTTCTTAATGAGATTTGAATGCGTTGCGGGCCGCAGCGACACGTGCCGCTACGCTACCGAAACGTGCCAATTCGGGTGCCCCCCTTAATTTAGTGAAAATATCCATAGTCTTCCTCGTGCGAGTTGTTTGAGCATTAAAAGTCTTATTTTGGGGGTGTCGCGACGATTTAAAAGTCATAAGAGGCGAGGGGGGAGGGTTAATGAATAACGACGCGTTTTGTTTGCGGCACGTGCTTGAGTGATGTTACGAATTGATGCGGTGTGTACCTACCGCTGACGATTTTCGAAAAGGAAATTATTTTATTTATTTCTCAAACTAATTTCGACGGACTTCAAACATTTGTACAAGATTTATCATAATACCAGTAACCGTTTAATTCTGTGTGCGATTATCTCAAGTGTAACAGTTGTCGAAGCTTATTATACGCATCACTAAGTGTTAGTCAAACATAAACTGCGTAAATGTTTCGATAATATGCGCATAATTGTATTATAATAAATTCCATTGTTAAACACAAATTACCTACATTTGTTGATTAGATAAATAATTAATTAATTATTAGTACTAGAAATTCGCCATAATCCTGCTTTTTATGGCGTAAAGATAAAACTTCTAGGCAGGAATTTTAAGTTTTTTGATTTATTAGATCCATATGTCTGCCAATTCGTAATCACAAAATATTTAAAAAATTCACTCTAAGTTGTTTTTACTACGTTTACGCCTGTCGCGTGACAATCTGAACGCCAGTTGCTGCCTTGATTTGTAAATTAAAACGCCGAAGGCGACTTTTTGAAAAATAATTATTCACTACAAAGTACTCCACTTCTGACACAAAACGGCTGTCGTGAAGTAATTTTGTACTTTTTCAGTTTTAATTATAGCGGTTTCTCTAACCAATTTACATGCAGATCTACAGAAAAGACCCCCTCGCATTAGTTTCAAGTTAATAAAAAAATAAATATTAAATCAGTTTCAAAACTACAGTTTAATTTAAAATGTAATATAATATTAATTAATTTATAATTAATTAAAATAACTTCGCTTGACGGAAACAATTTCATTAATTAATTTTGTGTTAGATTTTAAAAAAGTATACTTTTATTTTGCATTTAAAATTAATAATTGATTACTTAAATAATTTAATTTTAATAAATTAAACCCTCTCTGATTTAGTCCTACGTTCGCTTTTTTAACGAACAATAAGAAATTTTTTTTTTAAATAAAATAAAATTCGAATTATTAATTATTTAATGGTGATTTAATTTATTAATTTTTAATACTACAGAGTAGAGCGTCGATAATCCGGATTAATGGTGACTGGATCCTGTCCGGATTATTAAAATGTCTGGATCATCGAAAAGAACCAAAAAAGGTCGTTTTAGTTCATAAAAAAAAGAAAACTTGGTATAACCGTTAATAATTCACCTTAGTGATTAAATAATTGGAGTCAGTGGCGGATTTGCTAATTTTCCGCCAGTAGGCTATTCAATTTTTGCCGCCCTTACTGACCTCTGAAATTCGATACCCTAGTTTTTCAAATTATAGCAATGATTTATAAAAAAAAATAAGTAAAATTTATTAAATTTAAATTGTAATATTTGTCGCCCCCTAAAATCTGCCGCCCTAGGCTTCAGTCTGCTTTGTAAAAAAACTGTTTTTTTTTTAAATATATGGCATGGAATGCCATCCAGACCAATTTAAGATTTTCTAAGATTATTCCCGAATATATTATTTTCTAAGAGTTCCAAGAACTGGAACGTTTTGCGCGTTTATGTAGATTGCCCCAGATCCGCGTTAAGGCATGCGAGTACCCTAGGCATATTTTTGTTACCTCCCCTTATAATAAAAAATTGAAATTATTGTTCCAGCATATATTTATTAGCAAAAAATGTTAACTCTGAGAGTTAAGAACTTACTTGAATTTTTATTTATGTTTTATTTATGCCCCTTAATACCATAAAATAAAGGTGTCAATCCGGGGGGTCTTTGTTAATTATCTCGATGATAAATATCTTGAAACGTTGATAACTGAATAACCCGTGAAGAAAGAGCAAATAGTGCACTGGAGGGCATTCCATGCCTCCCAGACCCCCCGGATTGTGCAGTAAAAATGTATAACTCGGCCTGTGGCCTCACTCTTATTAAAGAGTAACGCATTTTAAAGTCTTATTTTGGATACACCTGGAATATTCTACAGAAAAATATATTATTGCTTTCCTCGCTAAGCTTCTAAACTATTAATAGTATATTACATCACAAAGGAGTTAAAAGGTTATTAATTGCGTGTATGGATATGTCACGAGACATAAGTCAGGTGATATACATAATTAATTATTATTCACACGAGCAAAAAGCAAAAAATTAAAAGCAACTTTAACGTGCTTAAATATATAAATTATTAACTTGTAAAATATAATAAATTAAAACTTTAATTGAAAATTAAATAAACATTAGTAAAAGGTAACATTATTTTGAGTTTTCAGAGAAGTCTATCGCTTTCGTCAGAAACTTTATTAAAATTTTAACTTTAATGAAATAAAAGCAAAAACATACATCCAATCAAGTGTAAACGCTTCTTATTTCAGCAGAGAGCAATTGGTACATTACGTCATGGCAATAGATAACCAATCATTTTAGAGATTGATATAAAAAATTAATATAAAAACTTTATGGTCGCAAGCCTATTAAGTTAATTAATTTGTGTAAAACTTGAATACGAAAGCACCGATTTCACCGATAATAATAAGTTGATAGCTGATTTGTTGAAAATTATCATCAGCCATTCTAATTGGTTGATTTTTATTACCAACCTAAGTAAAGTGCAGATACAATAGAGTTGTTCTTCATTTGAGTTCCATTGACTTGACTGTTTGATTGTTTTAGAGATTTATACAAGTTTCTAGAGAGCTCTTTCTGGAAGTTTCTAGCAAAATCCATTAGGGATGAGATGAGATTTGCCAGTTCTAACTTGCAAGTGTTAACATAAATAAATATACAGAGTATTAAATAAATACAGTGACTTAACAAGAGCTTATACTGTCTACAGAGTCTTGTATGCTTATTATCTTAACAGAACTTTACATTTTTCTAAAAATTTCAGAACTCAAAATAGAAACAAATGCGGTGAAATGCCGTTTCAGTTCATGAAAGAGATAAAATCATTTCAGTTCTTGAAAAATATGTAAAAACTTTTTGTAGCAGAGTTTTTTGGTAAAAATTACCATTTTGGCAAATATTGAATTTTACTACCTAATGTGCACAAATAACTATTAAAGAATACATTTAGCTTATTATTATTTTATCTATATTAATATACTGTTGCATTAAAAAAAAATTTTAACCAATGAGCTTATTCATGAAACTTTCATAAATACAATAAAAAAATTCGTTAATATAATGAAGAAATTCATTAATACAGATTTAGTATATGGCAACTTTAGATTCATACGATAGCAGTTCAAAATATTAAAACTAAAATATACTACGAATTGTTGCAACAACATAGTAATATCATGCATAGAGGACTAAACAAATGTGGGACAAATTCATCAGTAATATTGCAGACATGAAAGTGTAAATGCGTGGGCATTTTATCCTACTAGGGATTTTATGATAGTACTTGTGCAGCATACCGTCGGATACTTATAAATGATCTTTAATCATTTAAACATTTTCGTCTGTATAAGCTAAAATGGAAAATAGTGTCGGTTGTGTTAAAACGAAGGAAGCGAAACTTGGCACAAATAAAAACTGAAACAAAGTCAATGCAATTATTCCGGCAAAAAAATATTGCAAATGAGTCGGAAGATGGAATTCATTAACTTTTTCCCGATTTTTGATGAAATTCAAAAAATTTTGGATTTGCACAACTGGTTAGTTTAACTAATGACGTCACGGAGTATTTGTCATCTGAAGGAAAATTGACCTTTTTAAATAACAGGCAACTATAATAACAGTTTGTATAATTTTTGCATTGAGTATAAATAAAGTCAATTTTGGAATGGAATAATCCGGACAATAAAATTGAGTTTAAAAATAAATTGAAAAATTCATGTTTAAAAAATATGTACACCTACGACATAAAATCACGACGAGTTAACGCATTGTGGACGTAGCAATAAGGGTGCACTCAATAAGTACCAATATGATGATGTAAACTAGCAGAAGGGGGTAGAAAGCAGTAAAAGGTACATAGTTAAATTACCCTTGGGTATATCGGAGAGTTATTTATATGACTTGACTCGGGGGACCCTTTCAATCGGCGCTGCAACTTTGTAATAATAGAAATAAACGGATTTATTTTGCATAACACACACAGGTCGTGACGAAAAAGTGGAAGAACAAAAATTATGCAAACGATAATATTTTAAATGGTAATAGAATGTTTCGATAATAAAACAAATGATAGATGTTATATATATTTCGTGTTAAGAAGTGGGAGGAAAAGAGAACCGGAAACGGACATGACGCCATGCTGAGTAGAAACAGCGGAAGTCTACTCCAAACAATAGCTCAGCTCGCTATGTTTTTATATCATTGCAATTAGAACGACGAAGATTCGGAGAGAAAATTGTTTTTCCAACTTTGAACGATTTTATTTAGTTTTTTGCCCTGCCAGTTAGTGGCCCACGATATCATTAACTGGATTCGTTTTAAAATGTTTTTCGTATGGCATAAGAAATTTTTGGTGACGTGGTTACGATTAAAAAATGCAAATGAACTGCGATTATGCCCAAACATGCGAAACGAAGCAAAGCTTCATCATCGAAAGTTAATTCCCAATTACGTCGAACCGCGAAAGCTTAATCCGCAGCTTTAAAAACTTCAAATAGGCAAGAAATTTAGATACTTGGCGATATTCACAATTGCTAACAGAACAGCGGCGTAGTTCGATTTGCTCGAGTGGAGCCGGCGAGGGGCGTCATCTCGGGGGTAGTGATCAGTGATGATTTTCAGTCGCGTCTCGACGCTATGTCTTTGTTATTTAAGGCGCTGGAAAGAGAGGCCTTTAGGGTTTCCTTTTGGGGAAAGGATACCACTAGATGACTGTAAAGGAGCGAGAGAAAATCAATAAGAGAAGAAAGCCGGTTCCGGAACGCTCGGCTGATTCTCAGATTCGTGAAATCGAGCTCAAACCGATATCCGCTCCGCTCGACGATGCTGCAAAATGGCAAGGAACTGTTTGTTTGGGCTACTGTCAGATTTACATGAAATTTCCGCGCGATCGATGACTTCTTTTTTTATTCACCCAACATCTGTTGATTGCTCTCGCCGTTTACGCTGTTTAAAATATTTTTGACATTAAACAAATTTTTGTTGATGCGTTGTTATATTATTAAGCATCGGGGTTGGAAACGGCTCGAAATGGGAGATGCTCAATGAGATGTACATAATCTTTAAAGCATCTGGCAAGGGCGTTATATCTGTGTGAGCAGTCGGTGAAATAATGCGTTTAAAGATACCGCACCCCGACGAATTTGGGGCTGACACTTTCTACTTCAATTAAACGTCCAAACTAACACTAAAGAATTATTAAATAATTTATTTTGCATTACTTCGCCCAATTACTTCCCAACGAACGGGGGGTCTTTCATTTAGGCCAAAAGGGTTTTAAAATAAAGTTGTAATAAAAAGCTTTCTTTCTCTAAGATGGCTGCTCGTAAAGGAGGTATAAAATTGTATCAAAGTTTTTCCACGACGCGCTATAGGACAAGAAGCCATAATATGAAGCTCAATGAACGAACTTAATGCGCCGCTCGGTTTACTGCGCCGTGCTTTCAAGCACACCCGACCAAAAAAGAAAGCTTTTGTGTTACCGCAACAGCTTTCGTGATAACACGAAACTTTTTCTCGGTTGTTTATGTTTCCATGTTTTCCGATAAAAGGTTTCGAATCTACCTTCTTTCGTCTTCAGATATAGCATCAGGATATAAAATGCGATTTAGAGAGTTATCCTTGATTAACAATAATCTCTGTGTACAACAAAACTTTCTAACCCGGGTACTACTTGTAACAAATCTAACACAGGCACAAAGGCGCCCAAACAATAGTTGACACTTCAATACGGAAAATATTTTGCTACTGTATATTTCATGGACGTCCTTTTCTACCCTATTGCTTTTTAAATAGCTTCCTCCCTTTTCATGTGAGCAGCTGGTCGTGTCATTGCGACACAATACCGGACTCTATGTTATGTCTATTAAAATAGACTTAGGTATTATGCGAAAAGTGGTATACTTCATTAAAATGTTTATATGGAAGTTGAATGAAACCTCGGGGGGTCCATTCGTTACTTATTCCTAGTCTGAAAAGTCTGCAGATGACAAGACACCGTGTGAAATCGAACCGAATCAATTATTTAAAATACCGACCGATAGATGGCGCGATTAAAGCTTGAATATTTAATTACACTTGCACTTAATATTTATCATTACATCTCAATAAACATGCAAAGGCCGTATGTTGAGGGACACAAACACCGTATGTCACTTCGAATGGTGAAAAGAGGCACTCATCTGATAATAATCATCGGCCTCCCGGGATAACACCCTTAAAGTTCACTTGGCGAAGATTAATTCGTATATTGTAATTGAAAAAAAAAAAAAGTTAAAATATTAACGACGACCAAGTTTTGTTTTGCGTTATGAGAAAGTTTAAAATTTTATATCGGAGGAAGAAGTGCTTTATTAAGTGAATTAAGCTTGCAATCCCGCAAATTCCGACATAAAGCGTAACATCCCTCGCTCAAAGTATTAATCATAATATCACTGAAAGAGCTACTTCAAACACTTTATAAACAAACGCAACTCCCACAGAGCAAACTAATAAGTCTCATTGCAAATTAGATTACTGGATTCAGAGCTTTGTGCTTTGCTAATACAGCAGCAGAAAGCTCAAACAGTCAGTTCAATTTTGTCGCTCAGCGTTTGAAAGCACAAAATTATCAAGTACACGATTTTATTGGACGCATGCCACTTAACTGCGGCTTTCTGTGTGCTGTAATTGTTCCGCAAATTATATTTGTGGATAGAACTATAAGCTTTTGGTGACGCAAATATGGTTATTTTGATGTATGCAAGCTCTACCGTACTGAATTTTAGATTTAACTTTAATGGATAACGTAAAGGAAGAATTAACATAGATTTCCGAAACCAAAAATAAAGTGTTTCGGCATAAATTTACATTTTATATCAACAAATATACCGGACGTTCCAAATTTTTTAACATACAGCCAAAGTCGTACAACCCAAATATAACCTTAGATACAGGGCCAATTTTCAAATTAATTCTATAAAATATTTCTGTAAGCTTATGTCAAAACAAAATTCGAGTGGTTGCGTTGACCTAGAAATTCGCAACAGAACGTTTTTCAAATTTTTTATTTCTTTATTGTAGTTTTTTTTTAATCAACAGATTTAGAGAGTTTTGAATTAAATGAAACAAAAGCCGAACTTAGAAAATATCAAATCTTTGAAAATTACTTTTTAACTTTAACTGATAGAAGAATTTATTTTGGAAAATAAATTTCTTGCGAATGAAACACTACGGGAGTTAATCCAACAGAAATAAAATTTTCAGCTATAAATTTTTCTTTTTTTTATATTAACAAACTGTCGGACTTTAGATACTTACTTTGTGGAAAGAATAGCTTGATTGTCAAATTATTTATTTATTACCATTGCTGGAATTTTACAAAATTATTTTAAATAAAATATAAAATATTAAAAATATAATATTTCCATCCTGATGTTTCATACAACAGCTTAGTAGTCATGACAAAGTAGTTTATTTATCATTGATCAAATTATGCAAAATCATTTCAAATGAAACAAAACTCGAGAAAAATTAATAAGATTAAGCTTTTTTTACTAATTTGTTCTTCATTTCTGATTTTCTGACAGATAATACTTTCTTATTTATATATTAGCTATTATGTCAAAAACCGAGTGTGAAACTCGATTGCCTAGGTTGTGCGGTCTGAAGACCGCACTGACTTGTGAGCCAACTTAGGTTGGTAATAAAAATTGGCTAATCGTAGGTGCGAAATATCACTTTATAAAATTATATATCTTCATATTGACCAACAAAAATTTCTTAATTTTTAACAGTCAACTGTTTTTAGTTGTTTTGGTAAAACAACAATCTGGTTGCCACTGCAATGTAGTTAATTTAAATTTCAAATGAAGTAAAACAATTGCTGTATTAAATTTGAAAATTGTTTTGCTCAGGCGGCGATTTTTAGTTGTTTTGTTTAAATAACAACCTGGTTACAAAGTCAAACTAATAGTAGAATCAAATAAAATGTTCTGCATGCAACAAAACCGCAGTGTAAATTTGCAAAAAGTAAAATTCTTTGAAATAATTTTTCATTTTGGTTAACCAATCGACTGTATTTATTTGTTTTATTAAAACAACATCTTAGTTATCATCATGGCAACGTAATTTGTGTATTTATTGGTCGAATTTTACAAATTTTTCTTATATAAATCCAAGTTCAAGTTGCTACAATTAATTAATTTACTATTACGAAACAAACAAAATTATAAAAACCATGTTTCTTCACTGCTTCGCCCAGCTTCCTTTTTTCTGTTGTTTTACAAAAACAACAATCTGCTTGTCACGACAACGTAATTAATTTATTTATTATTAGTTAAATTAAATAAATGCGGAATTAGCCTTTAGTTTATTTTTTATTATTATTTGACTAAAACAATTAAAAGTGTGTACTTTTGGTTGATTTGTTAGAACAACAATCTGGTTGCCATAGAAACCACGAATATTTATTTATTTATTATTGGTTGAATTAAATATAAAATTTGTTTCAAATGAAGAAAAATCGTGTGTGAATTTAAAGAGATAAAACTTTAAGACTCATGTTTCGTTATTGATTTGTTCAGTCGGGTTTTTTAAATTTGTTTTGTCGAAACAACTTCATTAAACGACAAAATAATAAAAACAAAATTTTTATTTCTTACTGGTCGAATAAAATAAAATTGTTTCAAAATGTAACAAAACTAACGTTAAATTAACAGAAATAAATTGTTTTACGATAACTTTCATTTGTTTTAACCAAACGCTTATTCTTATTTGTGTTTTGTAAAAACAACAACCTGATTCTACGATAACGAATTGAATATAATTTTTTATTTGCCGATTTTTGCTTGTTTATTTGGATAAAATAACAACCTGGTTGTTTTTATATTTATTTATTAGTCGAAGCAAACCCAAAGCAATTAATTGATAAAATTTAAGGTAAACATCTTATTGTTGCTTTAAAACGTTTGTTGTTAAAACAACAACTTGTTTTCCTCGGCCAACTATTGTTGTTCTAATAAAACAAAAAATGTTAAAGAAATAATTTTTTAATTAGTTATTATTTTCAAGAGTCGGTTGTTGTTTAGTAATGTTGTTGAAACAACAATTATATTATTAGGTTCAATTAGACAAATAGTCTGATTTAATTGCATAATTTAATTTTCCAAGATAATTTTTCGTTTGTTTCGTTGAAACAACAACCAGGGTTGCCACAACAACGAACATTATTTATTTATTTATTATTAAGGGAATTAAAAACAAAATTGTTTGAAATAAAAGTTGGAGAAGCCGTTACAGTCTTGATCAATATAGCACGTAGAGCACTTTCGCTCAATCTAGCCGGCCTTACAAAAATACTTTGATCGTATTCTTTCTGATAGTGCGGCACTCTTATCTTTTGTTTTGTTCGGTAAATTTTTCATAAACAAAAAATTGAAGTCGGCAAAATTTGACTGATTGTCCTTAAGAGAGGCCATTCGAAACAATTGCATAATCATAGTCCCCTAAATGTATAATATTACGTGAGATAACATCGGACGGACCTGGCATTCACTATCAAGGGCTGATTTGACACATTTAATTTGACCGGTCGTCCCGAGAGTGTTTTCCATTACGATGTATCAGCGCCCCCACACTCGGGGATTAATATAAAATTGGCGCACTTGTAGGTCATATGATGTAAAGCACTACGTACCTATTTATTGACGAAACACTAGGTACATTATCTTGAGAACAAATTCCTTCGGCAAGCAATCTATCACGGATTTCCCAGGCGAACATGGTTGGATTTTCCCTTTTGTAGTTGGCTATTGCATCGACCACTGGCGGTGTCGCTACTTTCGGCTTCGAACCCCCAATTACGCCGGCTTTAAAACTACCCGTTTCGTAATATCTGAAAAAATAAAAACATTATAATTATTAAAGTGCGTAAGTCGATGTATTCGATGTATGACGAAGCCACAAATTACAATCGTAAAGCACTTAATTCTATTACAAAAATGTTACTCTCTGACTTCAATAAATAAAATGGAAAAGACACGTGGCATCAAAAAACGACATGAAAACTGCATTCGGGAGTCGTTCGCGTCTGGTCTTAACCATTTGATATTGCGATGACAGGACTGCACAGCACAATAATTGAGGGTCTTGATACACAAAAAGGGACGAAAAACAAAATCGAAAGTTTAGTAAAAATTGCGAGGGTGCTTTGTTTTGTTTTTGTCATTTGATATCAACAAGAACCAAATATTATGGTCCCGCGAGGATTTCGGAACCCTTTGTCAAGAGACTACTAGAGAGGCTGCAGCTTATAGCTAATTTGGTATAACAGGATTACACATAGAAATAATATGATTCAGTTACATATGCGGGCACGGCGTGACGAATTTATATTTTGCATCAGTCAGGGATTATATTTCCCGTAAATGAATTATATCATTTATTAATTAGAGGGGGATGGTTCCGTTTTAATTGATTTTAGGTGTACTTAATCGGCAATACTCGATTATAAAATTGTGCGATACTATATGCGGAGAGAGTTTTTAATTTAATCTGTACGAAATGTACGTCGGCGTATATGGGACAGGTGAGCGATACATTTAATTGTATCGTAAATCGAAAGGAAATCTGACGAAAAGTGGTTAAGTGGCCAGCTCGCCCATCGGCCGAGGTGGGTCCTTAAAATAAGCTCATAATAAGCTCGTAAGCGATGTGTAGGGACCAGAAATACACCTCAATGTATCCCATTATGTGAAGTATACGAGTACATGTGTTAGCAATAGAAACTTGAGTGTGAAATGGAATTTACAACGCCGACTCTTGTGATCTACTAGCACAGCACATCTGCACATCATTGCTTCAAAGGAATTTTTCAAAATAATCCTCCTCTTTATGATTTGCAATAATTTGTAAAATTTGTTTCGTGGTAATTAAAATTATTTTAACCTTTCGGTTTATTCTTTCCACCTTATCTTGTTTTGAGAGACATTCTAATTATGTTGATATTTTTGTGAGACGTGGTCTTAATTATGTAACTTCGTTAGTAGTTTCGGATAAGATCTTGTTTGGCGGCGGGACGAAAGAAGCGAGTCTTTCATTTGTTTCTATAATCAGTGGGTAGCTAATTATAAGAGAGATCACTTGGTCATTGTCTATAATTGGAATTCACTCTCTCATCGTGGCACTTGAATCGATCGATTAGCAAATGCCAATAAAAAAAAACAAATAATAATAATGAAGAAGTAAATAATTTCACTTAGGGAGAAGCCACATTTAGAACACAAATTACATTTTGACAATTTTTTGTAGTTTTCGTTATGATCCCAACAAGCAACTTATTTTCAGCGTTCGTAAAACAGGATGATAAATGTAACAACCCCATGCGGTCTTTGGTTATATAAAATAAAGCTCATCTCTTTGGGAAGTGCACACTAAAAAACGGGAAAACATTACCAGCAGGTCGCATGATCGTGTTAGCCAGGGGTTGTCGGAGAGAGCCGGAACTAGGAAACAGCATGGAATGGGGAATCTGGATGATAGGGGATTATAGTTACGAGTTTTATAAAGTGGGGAATAAAGTTGTTCTCTTTCAAAACTCAAAAGAATAAACTTTAAGAAAGATTTTGAGGAAACATTGTTACAAATTTACTACTTTTATTAAGTATAAAATCTCCACACTTATTTTTATTATTATGCAGTTCACACTTAAAAGTATTAAACTACACTTTCGGCCCTTTACGATGTCAATTATAATTTATTATTTAGTAACTTACCTAGATAAAATTTTTGAAACGCATCCGTGCGATACCCGAAGTTGCCGTGAGATATCACACGGTCGTACGCCATTGTGTGCTAGTTCCACTATCCTTTGCCGCACCACATCGGGAAGCGGTCTACCATTTACAAATACTCCACCTAATTGATTTACTCCACCGTGACCTGAAATTAAAAACAATTTTAATATTCCATAAATTTTAAATCAAAATAACAAAATAAATACGCTACTGCGCATGTGCGACTTTTCCCGCTCCTTTTAAGCTCTCTTTAATTTTAACTGGACTTGAATAAAATAACGCTATTTAAACATTCCATCAAATTAAATTTGAAATATTTCAAAACTTACCGTTGATTTTTATAAACTCATGAGAATCCGCTAAGTACTGCGACAATATTATGTTTAGCAGCAAAATACATTTTTTTACAAGCCGCAACAAGTTTTCTTCCTAACAACAATGTTAAGAAGTTAATCATAATTGCAAGCATCAAAATTCGTCTCAAAACATGGCAACGACAAATTAATATTGCTATTGAATCCGCTAAAAATTATATCATTGCAATAACTTAAATATTAAACATAGCAACGATAAGGGTTTGACTCGAAATAGTAAAGTATTTGTAATTTTACAAACTGCAAAAATTTTCCAACCTACCCGAAGCAGAAATGTTGACTTTAAAAAAGCGTTAAAATCCGTTAAAATAAAATAAATATTAAATTATACATCTATGGTGGCAGGTTTTTGCACCAGAATGCCAGAGCCAAGAAAATTGTCTTGAATGCGCTAATCACCCTTATAAGCGTTCATTTCCGTTAACATTTAAATATGAGCCAAGAAAATTGTCTTGAATGCGCTAATCACCCTTATAAGCGCTAAAACAGTTCATTTCCGTTAACATTTAAATATAACTATGGTAATCAAAGCATAAAACATTTTCTTTGCAAAATCAAATAGGCTCTCTCTTGTTAAGCCGTTAAAATCTATTTTCCAAATTTAATTGTTATTTTATAAACTGTAAACGTTTCTAGCTCAACAAAGCCAAAGAATAGACTGATACTTGAAAGCGCTAAAATACGTTAAAAACGCTATGCATGGCAATGGAAGAAAGAAAAATATATTTTAAGTTTAAGTTAATAATTATTATAAAACCTAAAAGGTTTGTAGTCTGCCCAAAATCTACCAAAAAAAGCTTTTGTTTATTAAACCTGGAGAACTGTCAAATATAAAGTATCCGTCAGAATCTTGGTAATTGTGTTTAGAAGAAAATTCATATTACGAACGTCTAGCCGCGGAACGAACGAAATGAAAGTATCACAGTAACAGCGGCGGCTCGTCAGAGGAGGCAAGGGTGACATAGGCTCTCCTGAAATTCTGAATTATTCATTAAACTATTAAAATTAGTAAAATATTGAAAACTTAAATTTTCAATTATGAGAACCATCAAAAGACAGATACGTCTTCTACAACACTTATCCAAAAAGTAATACGAAATTACTGCAAAAGCATACACAGAGAAAAAAACCATTTTCGCAATAATTTTGAAGTAAATATTACATTAATTAGACTAAATTTTATATCAAATTTAGTAAAATTTACTTCAAATTTAGTAAAATTTACTTCAAATTTAGTAAAATTTACTTCAAAATTGGTATGAGGCTGATTTGAGCTTCAATTATAGTAAAAATTACTTCAAAACACCAAAAAATTTTCTCTGTGCATGGACAGCAAATGAATCAAGAAATTGAAATGCACTGGGGGGTATTCCATACCCCCCAGACCCCCCGGTTTCAACCTCAAACAATTTATTTACCTTTCGCTTGAACGACAACATAAATATTTGCACACATCGTTTTCATTATCTCTAGTGAACTTGTCTCAGACTTTCCTTTACTGAGGAAATCCAAGGAAATTGAAAATTCGAGGAAATGTAGAAAATCGTAGGTAATCCGAGAGAATCAAAAAAATTAAAATCAAATAATTATTAAATTCGAGAAAATCGTAGAAAGTGTAAAAAATTTGGAAATCTTAAGAAAAATATAATAAACTACTTTTTTTTTCTGTTTCAACTTTTTCGAAAGAAAATCTTGTAGACATTCAAGAGGAAATGCGGAACAATCTTTAAAAAAAAAATCGTAAAAGAAAATCAAGTGGACAAAAATTTGTGACTCGCTCCTCGGGTGGAACGTTGGCAGTTTTCACCCTCAAAAACAGATTTGAAAAATTGCAAATTTAATATCAGTACGGCCTAATTATTACCTGTTACGTTGGTGTTAGTAAAATACAACCATATGTCTTTTGAATAATCACGAACCAGCTTAGTAATAATAAAATAATATGATCAAAAATTTTCACAAAGAAGCGCATATTTAACCAGGTGTGCAATTATCACATCCACCACATATGGAAAGCCGCCAGTGGGCTCAGATTACACTACATTTTCGTCTCTCAAGTTATACCATAAAATTGATTTTCCTCTTTTCAACAGTATTTAATATTAAAAATTTTGTTTTACCCTGAAATTTCACTCTTTAACTTGGTTTATATTCGAATTCCAAAAATTTGGAATTTTTTTCTTCTGCTTCCATACCACATCACTGATTGGTCCATCCTAATTTTCCAAATTAAAATATTAGGTACTTACATGGGGTGAGAAACCAGTGCGGCCTTTAGGCCGCACAACCTAAGCAATATAGTGATTTAATTTGTTCCAGCCACCACCGGAACTGAAACAAGATGATGTTGTCGACAGTGAATTCTATAGGTAATTCGCGATTTACCTTACCGTCTGTTGGTGGCGCTTTGTCAACAACATGGAGCTTCTATTACGTACACTTGATTTTATTTTGAGTTTGATTCTGAACTATTTTATCGTAAAACCGCGGTGAAATGATAATTCACAAATTACACAAAATAGAACATAAACAAAAGTTTTTATATCAACTATACATACTTATTAGTTTAACTTAATTTTTTTCCGCGTGGCGGCGTTCGTTTAATGTAAATCGCGCACCTACCTATTATTTTGAATTATTTAAAATTTAAATATCAATAATTATTCAGCAGATTGACATTGGTTCTAAATTTCTGATTTAAATGGTAACCATAGCAACTGGCAGTGGTTGGGCAGCCGGAGTAGGGAAAAACAAGCTTAGCGCACCGAAAATTCTGATATTAAACTGTTTCCTCTTTTAGTTTTAGGGTAATATCAAGTGTGCAGATCCGGTTCTGCGAGGAAAAATTTAATTTTTACAATTAAAATTAAAAATGGATTTAATTTCGAATTAAAAATAAAACTACAAGCCATTACTGAAACAAAACGGCTATCCGAACGAAACGAACTTATAAATAAGCATTTAAAAATCAATTAATACCCACTAAATCTAAAGATAAGTGCCCTTCTTTTGAGACACTTTTGAATTAATAGTAAATTTAAATCGAAATCACGATTTGAGTTTCGTGCCGTTCAAGTTTTTCGTTCACTTTTAAAACCTGTTCCGGTTTAATATTCTATTGAATAATTATTATTTGTAATTGCTACTACAGATTTTGCACTACTTTTTTTCACCATACTTTCCATTCCGACAATATAATTAACTTTTTCGAAATAATAAAATCCGTTAGAACAAATGCATCGACGTACCAGGTGAAAATCGCAACGAAACCGCATAAAAACAGTAATATCGCAATAAAATTAAGTCGAGTCGAAAAGTAGCGTTTTTTTGTGGGGGAGCGGCTTTATCAAAAACTGACAACAACGATCGTTCCAAAGTCACGTGCCGGTCACGTGTTTGATAATTCCCTAAACTATGAAAAGCTCTCTTCGCAATACTCAAATGGGAATTATCATTAGGGCGAATTGTGTGCTCGATCATTTTGCGTTTAGGACATTACTGTTATTAATCTTGGCACTTTTTACGACTTCCAAATGGATTTTTTTAAATAATAAAACGTTCGATTTTTCACCGCGAATCTTCGAGATCGCAGTAATACCAACGAAAGAAAAAAGCGATAATAACGGTGTTTGGTATGCTAAGTGTTGCGATTGCGGTGTCTAATATATAGGTCGATAAATTTGTTTCGTGTAATTAGAACGTGACTGAAATTAGCAGACGAGAATTTATTTATTGTATATCTATATGTTACACACAAACACACCCATAATTTCATGTACTACTCTTTTGTCACAAAAAATTAAATTATTAATTAAGCGAACCTATTGGGAGATAAATGCAGAAAGTACTACAACACTACATAAATAACAATCAACGTTGCTTTTATTTTTCTCCAAGACTGACGTCTGATATGTACGAGTACCATTAGAAACCCATACCTGGTATTTTAAAACGTCGGTACCATACGACACCATATCGATTATAAATCAGATTTACAAATCAAATTCGAACAATCAATTACGAGCTTATACTAATTATTTCCAACGATAAATTTGATTTATCTATTGCTATGTTAATCTCTCATTGCAACATCGATTATTTAATAGATATTATTAAAATACTTTTTTTTTCGAACGTACGAGGGGCGTTCGAAAAAATCCGGTGCGCTTTAAAATAAGTTACAATGTAGACGATTAACAAACCGAAATGATCCTTTGTGATTAAAAAGTGCATTGTGTAACCGTTTCTTTTTTTTTTTTCTAATGAACTTGAGTTCAAGTTCACTAATTGCCGTAACCACCAATGCTATTGCATGACTTTGCAACTTGGTATGTACATTGATAAATGATTTGACCCGTTCTAAACCCTACCGCACGTAGATACCAGCTACTAGCGCTTAGGATGTAACCGACACGTGTTTACAAACCACAAATAAATTAAACTTTGCAGTCTCGATTTGCATCATTACAAAAATGACCAATTAAGATGCAGCAATTTTACTATCTGTTTCCGGTTGGATCGGTTAATTAAAAAAGTTCTTGATCATATTTTGATCGCCAGCATATCACAGTCGTAAAATTACAAGCGATAGGAGAGAGATTATTGACGAAGAGCAAGTGCAGGCGTTTCAACCCCAATTTAATTGTGTAATCTGATAAGTAGATAAATATCGCAACATGTGTTGAGAGTGTTTTAAGGGAAGGCCAATTCGAACAAACCAATAATCTGACACATTAGCTAAACTAGGTATTAAGTCTCTTAAATATCGAGTACCGAGGGGTGCCAAATTTCGGTATTATTACTATTTGATCATCAAGATTAGATAGTGGGCGGTAAAGTGGCGAAGGAAATCGTTTTGTGTACACAATTTTGATAAATTAGTGCAGATAGTAGGCTGTTAAGTGAAATTTTTTGCCATGATCAAAGTCGGAAGAGAAGGTAATTTATGCAATTTGATTAATTGAGCTTTCTTCATGTTAACTATCCGAAATTAGGTAAGATGATTAATGAGTACGAGTAGAAGATTTCTCGAGATATTTTGTAAAAAATTTGTATAATCTCGAGTTTTCGGAGCATGAAAATTTCGTTTGTTTACGTTACCATTATAACTAGATCAAAATTTTAATACAAAAGAAAACCATCGCTAAATGTGTTTTTCTCCACTTTAAATTCAACATTTGAAAAGTGAAGGGATATTCTTGGATAAATTCGGCAAAAAGCCTTCTTGGAGCAAACTCGGATAACTCAAAAAGCATAAGTACCCCCACCCCCCCGCTTCCTCAGATTACTATCGAAAATACTAAAATATTTAATTAGCGTTTTCTCCACAAAAACGAAAACATTAAAACATTTTTAAGTAAAAATTTGAAAAAATCATGTAACTTCTAAATTCAAAACCATTTTAAGAAACATTTTCTTGAAATAAAGCCAAGTCTGATGAGCGAACTTGTAACAAAAAGCCTGTGTGGTTTTTAAAGGCGCAACGAGCAAAGCTAAGTACAGTCCAGGCAAAATGAAAACTCTCCTTAGATGCCCTAAATGAATTTTAACAATCTAAAAATATGCATTTAGTAAAAAAAAAAAAATTTAACCGATTATATCCCTGAGATTGATTTTTACGATAAAAAAATGGTAACAAAAACACAATTAGAGTTACAAGATAGGAGAAAATATTGGAAATAGAAGAAATGAAAAAATAGGAAAACAAAGAAGTTATAAAAAATTCTGAAACAATACACATGAAATATTTCAAAACTTATCATGAGAAGAGAGAAAGAAACACAAAAATAATAAATTATATTTATAATAAGATAAACAAAACAAAAGCAATATATTGTCGTGTTTTCTTATTATGAGCAAAGCGTTGGGCAATATATGGTTTATAACGCCAAAAATGTGATTCTGTGACTTTTTCTGCAAAGCGTCTTTTATGAATCTAATTTAAAACGCTTTCAAAAAGTATTTTTCAAATCAAATTTTTTTGTTTCCTTATATTTTGGTTCTCAAATATTCAAAATCTTTTTCGAATTCTTCAAAGTTACTTCGAATAGAAAGAATAGAATCAGATTAAATTAATTGCTTGTATATAAGGTTATCACTCATCAGATTTATCGTACAAACGAAGAACCTAGTAAGTCGGAGTAGGTACTAAAAATTGAGTTTATGGATATTTTATTAGCAATAGTTTAATATATCTAGATATTTAATTGTAATAATAAGATTTTTTTTCAAAATTCATTCAAAAGTAATGGTAAAATGTGCCATAAATACATTTTTTGTATTTTTCATCGAAAACAAAGTCATTTTGAAACCCAATCGCGGATCGAAATAGACATTATTATAAAACGCAATTTTTGTTTTACGAGGTTGGTAACTAAACATCAGTGAAAAGTTTTATTAATGATGTCACCTTTTCTACAACGTGTCATTTTTTGGTTGAAAAACACCCTCTGGTCGATTTCTAATCCAAACCGGGAAATTTGAATTTTTAAACAAAAATGAGAAATTTAAGAAAAAATTAAAATTTGGAAAGAATATTGATTTAATTACCGTAAGTATTGCTCACGGGGTTTTGAAAATTAATTATAAAAATATAAAGTCAAAATTGTAAACCAGGGGTCTGGGGGGTGTGGAACACCCTCCAGTACATATCGCAGGATTTCCACTCTTTTAGAATACTTGGAGAAAATAGAAAATTTCTAATTTTACAAATTTTGCCAGGAAAAACCGGGAAATTTTTTGTTTTTGAGCAAAAGTAAGGGAAATTAAAACGTTCAGCTAAAGAAAATTAGAATTGGGGTAATTTGTTTATTTTTATATTATTATAAAAAAAATTTTTTAATTGCCCGATGGCACATTTTGCGTTACTTTGAAAATATAGAAAAACAGAAAATCCCCTAGTAGTGGGCGAAATTATAGAAAAATTATGAATAAAATTATAGAAAATTATAAATATATAAATTTTTGCAAAATATGTTAATTACCTACCCATACAATAATTAATAATAATTGAGAAAATTATAAACCTCAGCTATAATTTTGTTTATTTAAACTTTAAAAAGCACAGATATTTACATTTTAGAACGTAAATACCTCAAAACAGAAAGAAATAGTATAGAAAACCCTCTTCATAAGACGTTTTATCGCAGTGACTAACTTTTCAATATACAACTTTGGTAACTCAACTGACTAGTTTCTTCGATTGTACGCTAGACATGGCTATAATATTACAAAATTTAATAATAAAAATTTTAATCTTTTCTTTTACGAATTTTCACTTCAAAATAATAATTTTACAAAATTGAATATAGCGATCTGACGACCCGTAATGAAACCGAAACACGTGTTTTATATATATAGATTATTAACCCGTGCATCAATAGTAATTGTAAGTTGTAAAACATAAGCCGATTACACTGAAAAAATTAGATATAGAAATATTCTTTATTTTTACGTCGATGAACAAAAATCATGATATTAATGAAAAATTCATAGTATTGATGAAAAAATCATTATATTGATGAATTTGGTTCATGAACTTTGTTCATCAATATGATGAACCATTTTTTCAGTGGATTACTGTAAATTTAAAAAAATTTCTATAATAATCATTTCAATTAACCGATCCTCCCTCGTTCATATTTACGTCGGATAACTGGACTTGACTGTATTTAAGCATAAAATTAAATATTTCTAGAACATAATTAAAAGTGTCAGTCTCGGATTAAATTTCTTAACACCCGTGTTATAAATTTCTCTTTTAATTAAAAATAATCTTATAGTGTAAAAATCACTATGTTGCGTGTATGAAAACCATAGTTTTCAGAGGTAAATATCTGATCGTGATAATCAAACTACAGGAAATTAATCCTAAGTTTAGGAATTTTTCTATATATTGTAATTTTTTTTATTTAATTATAATTGGCGTGAAAGAATTCGTAAATGGATTAACAAGATTTTAACTAGCATTGATTGGATTAACGAGATTCAACATAAATATTTAACCTTGTTATTTGGTAACTTCGATTTTTAAACCGCACTCCAATTGTAATATTATGAAAATAGCTTGTTAGTAGAAAATCGCCATTAAAGAAAATGACGGGTCAGTGCGGCTTTCAGGCCGCACAATCTAGGCAAACCAGTTATTTAATAAATGAAAATCGGACTGATAGATTCAATTCAATTTGTTTTTATGTTTGTTTATCAGAACAAAGCAGTGATGTAGAAATTTAAGAAGATAATTTATTCAAAATAATCATATTGTTTCAAAACTGACTACTGCACCCATAAATATTTTAAATTGCTGTTGCGTCTTATTTATTTGGGTTGTAAGTGGCGTCTTACGAATGTAACGACCAAACTAAAGCGGATGACTTTTTTTAGAAGTTTTTGAAAATATACAATTTCCATTTAAAAATTCGAGTATCATCACTACAAATTACTGAACAAGCAGTATAATTAATTCATCAGAAAGAACAGGATTTAGTCTTGCAGATTTTGAACCAATTCAATTGTAATTTTTCAATATTTTCAAGTCAAAAATTTACCAATTTAAAAAAAAAGCTGAAAAACTTCAACTTCCAAAAATAAATTTTTAAAAATCACTTCACTAACCGATTCTCAAAATTAAGCTTTTATAATTTTCTCTTAATAAAAAGACACTAAAATTAATTAGAAATCTTCCGTAAAATAAACTTTTGCATGCAAAACGTAATGCTATAAGTGAATTACAAATTCGAGTGCATTTTAAAGCCAAAGCTCAAGCTTTTTTAAATCGGATTTTGAAAACTTTGCGAGAAGTTTTCGTATTTTTTAGTTTTGAAACTGAAAGTTTTTTTATTTCTTTTTATTGTTTCTGTAGCATCCCTTTCAACCCTCAAAATGGCGAATTTTTTTTACTTTTCAGTACTACTTTTGCAAGTCTTAGCGGTGGAACTTTTAGAATGTTAAATAAACCATAGTAAAAAGAATTTTTGATCTAGATATGCCATAATGTTTGGAAGCTCGAAAATTTAAAAGTGACTTTTAGTTGGTGCTAATTATTTTTGTTTCTAAATAACGCAAAGGTTAACAAGTTTTAAGTGTAGAAAGTTAAGCGATTAATTTTAAGCGTTGAAGCTTGGGATGCGAGCTTTTGCTCGACGTTATGAAAAAAAGTCTAACAAAAATGAGTTTTGTGCGAAGTGTGAAGCAAATTTTGTGTAACGTCTTGGTTTGTTACGGTAGCTGCAGTGGTTGGTATAAATCACGAAGTGGTTTTGTTAATAAAGCCATACACACATTATTTGGTCGAATGCACACACATTCACCAAACTCTGATTCAGAAATTTACTTTGCTTTTAAGGGCCATTCAATAGAAAAATATTTAGTTCTATTCATCCAAGTGCTTTTACATAGGTAAAACGCGTTTCTCAAGAAAATCTAGTAAATATTTTTGGGTCCTCGCACCAGACGACGATGGACTACGCACACAAAAGAACTCCAAAGAATGCTATTATATCTTTTTGTTTGCCAAAAGTTAAAAGTTACATTTACAATGGGGACAATAACCAGGTGGTTTTTAATTTCAAAACGAGATTTGATTTGATTACCTACACAAAAGCCAGTGACGGCCGCTTTAATTGATATGTATTGCAAATTTTGTCACAAAATCTATTGAACATTTATATCTGCTATAATCAAACTCTTCTTTAATCGGAGTTTCAACTTAATCCCATCAGCCCAAAAATTAGATTTTTTCAAAAAATTCACCGCTCAGTGTCGCGCCGAATTTCAAGCGTCGGCAACAACAAAATTTTTGCAATATAGTATTTTTGGGCAAAGTATAAATTTCTGCGTTTTTGTAACATAGAAATCTGCTTACACGTGTAATATTCCATCATATTTTGATTGTATCGGTAGGCCGTAGTTAAATCCATTGCCGCCCCCGGTGACCGAAACGACAAAAGGGATGCTAAACTTGCGGTATCCAGATTGCCGATATCACTACACATTCACGTCAATTTAACCACTTCAGTCTTAAAAAATTAAAAAAAACTTTCTTCATTTTATAATGTAAAAACCTCGCACTGTTTCATGATATCTTCATCCCTTCACATGATGAAAATTAGATTTTTTAATGTTGTTGTGGTGAAACTTATTTAAAATTTTGTGACTAGAAAATTTAGCGTCGGTAGCCGTCGGGACACCGGCAGACGCTTTTTAGGTGGACGCGAACGCGATGTTTGCAGGGCTACTGAGCGGATAAGTGAGTCCTGTCAGTCCAAGGGAGGAGTCAGGATTGTCACAGCGGTTGGGAAGTTAACTTGGGTAGTGATACACCTAGTAGCAGATTTTTGTAAGGGTGGGTCAATTTAAGGTATCATTTTACTATACAGGGCGTTCTTTCACACTAGTCTGCATACAAGCTCTCTTCACGCGCGATTAAGGGTTCTTGGTATTTCAAAAAACATAATAATCTGACTATATGCTAACCGACCCCTGATTAAATTTTTTTTTTAAGTTTCTAATAAAAAATATTGGTTGTAAATTTTTCCGGCATTTCTTAAACTAACCAAATCTGAGGTTTACATTAGGGTCGCTTGGATGCATTAAGGGTAGTTTTCAGGCGCATGACCAATTTGGTTCCACCCCTAAACAAGGATTGGAGCTTTTTAAGATGTTGATGGACGCCTGCGCTAATGTCGTTTATATTTAGAAAAGTTTGCGCTTCTCATTATTCCGATTTATTCTCGTACAAACTGGTGACGAAAATGTTCACGCCGACGTCTTTCCTGAAAGTTTACGAAGTTTCAAGTTCTCTGGTTCACACGGCACAAGCACACACCACGAAATTGAAAGTATTAAACTTCCTCGAGCACTGATTGACACGATATAGGTAATTTCATTAAGTGTCTTCGATTTTAATTCTCATCCCCTCCAACATTTTCAAAGGCTTCCGGTAACAAAAAATTTTTTTTTTTTTTTTAATTTAAATTTAATTTAATTTTCGGTCATATAAGTTTTCGCAGTTTTTCACAGTAGGTAAATTTTTTACTAATTGGATAATTACGTAATAATAATTAATGGTGCGTACCGTTTGAAAGGCAAAGGGTTCGAGTGTTTAAGGAGCGTGGAGTTATGGCCCGCGGAGGACTCTCAGGTGAATTTGATCCCGACGTGGAAATCGATATACCGGGTATCATGTAGTGGGAATTAAAATTAACCGCGTCACATTCACAAAAACGTACCTACCGGACAATCGGACTTATGCTTCAATGATAATTGGTATTGTAAATAAATTCTTTTGACTCTTGAAATGCAGTACCACTCGATGAAGATCAAATTCTTATAAAGAAGTTGTTTTCAAATTACCAATTACGAAGATGAATATTTTTTAGGAATTTAATATAAAAAATCTCGTTTTTGTATCTTCTGGAACAGATATGCGGTTAAGCCGTAGACTTACGAATGCCTGATTTTCAATCAATTCGCAGTGGTTTTTCAAAAACTTTTTCATATTTTTCAAACTTTTCAGATCAATCACATCAATAATAAGCACATCGGGAATTCCAAAGAATACCAAATAATTCCAAAAACTTTTAAAGGAACCCCGATGATCTATAAGCACAAAAATATGATGAAAAAGATGTAAAGTTAAAGCAAAAAAAGTTGATAAAAAAACCATTAATTCACTCATTAATTTTTTAAAATGGTCTAAAACAGAGAAAAATGAGAATAATTCAATAAAGAGAATAAATAGAAAACTTCCGATTTTTTGTTATTTTTGCTTATTCGGCCATTTAAGTTAATTTTGATTTTTCATAAAGAGATTTTATCAATTTTTTTTGTTACAAATTTTTGACCGTAAAATTTTTATTGAAGGACTACAGTTTTAAGCTGTTCCTCCAGCAGAAAAAAAAATATTATCAGTAAGTATAGACATTGATATCAATATCAATGGTCGAACAAATAATGCAGTCGAATAACTGTTAGTCGAACAAAATTACGGATACGAGAGAGAAACCGCATTGTTCCGTCACTGCTCTTAATTAAATAAATAATTAATTGTTGTTATTTACTATACTTTACTATATTTTATTAATTTTATTATTTTATTAATTGAAAACGTTGCGAGGCCTCACAGCTTCACTGTCTGATTGCTGCACGTAATAATGCCATTACTACGAAAATAATAATAATAATAATAGATTGCCATGTTGTGCGGGTGAAGGCCGCACTTTACTTGTTACTCTAAATTATTTTCTAATAAATAATTTTAAACTAAATTAGTTAATAAAAATTTTTTTTATTATTTGTAAAACTTTAATACTAACAAGTTGAATTTAATAATAAAATGAAATTATATTTTTTAAGCTTTCAGCGACTGTTATCGCCTTCGTCAGAAATGTACTTATTAAATTTTTTATTAAACAAAAAAAATCAAATAAATTTTTGACGAAGACGATAACAGTCGCTGAAAGCTTAAAAAATATAATTTCACCCCTATGATTAGAGCTCGGATTTTATGCTTTTGCATCTTCCTTAATATTAACATGCCAACAGATTTGTTATGCAATCTGGACAAATTAGGTAAAAATGCATATTTTGCATATTTTCAACATTTGGTGGATATTGGAGCAAATACTGCATATTTGGGCATATTAGGACCACTTTTTGTGTTTTTTGAAGAATTTTAATAGAAAAAATAAAAAATTATTATTAAATTTGCCAATTTAAAAGCAATTATTTTATTTAATTTTTACAATTTTTTAAATAAAAAATTAAATTGCTTAAATTAACAAAATTTAATAATAATTTTTTATTTTCTCTGTTTAAAAACCACCAAAGTGGCCGAAATATGCAAAAATATGCACCAAATGTTGAAAATATGCAAAATTTTGCATTCACTTTGCACTTATTGAAAATAGCTGGAAAGCCCGTCCGTAGACGAGCAGCTAGACGATGGATCTCTTTTTTAGCGGTAAAATATTTAAACTTTTAATTTCGTTTCCCGCTACTAGGGGATTCCCCGTTTTTCCTGACAAAACCTTCTCCAAGTACTATTCTAGAGGAATGGAAATCCTGCTTTATGTACTGGAGGGTGTTCCACACCCCCCAAACCCCCCGGTTTACAATTTTGACTTTATATTTTTATATTATTTTTAAAATTAACTTTTTTTTAACTATTATTATTAACTATTTTTACTTAAAAATTCAAATTTCCCGGTTAATCCTAATCTTAGTTAATTTAATATATTTTTCATTTGGTAAAATTGTAAACCGGGGGGTCTGGGGGGTGTGGAACACCCTCCAGTACATATCGCAGAATTTCCATCCTTTTAGAATACTTGGAGAAGTGAGGGAAATCAGAGTGTTTTTTCCGACCAAAAAATGACACTCTGTAGCAGGAGTAGCAGCAGCGTGCTGGGATTTTATATATCAGGATTTAATAAAAATTGCTTAGATTAGATACTTTTTAATTTGCATATTAATGCATATTTTATCTATTTTTATCAATTTTAGTGCATATTTTAATATTCTCAAGTATTTTGGTGCATATAAATCGGAGCTCTACTTATGACATTAAAATAATTTTAGTATAAAATATAAAAAATAAAAATTTCACGTAAATTAATTAACGCAAATCCATGAAAGTCTCACAATCTCCTTTGATGTCAATTAAATTTTTTGTTATTTGTATTTTGTACTTCTTCGCAACTTTACTAAATTAACTGATGTACTAATATCAGAAGACATTCATATTAATAAATCAAAAGTTGGATCGTTGGTAATTACGATCGCTTTTAATTAATATTAATATATTAATATAATAATTATAAACTGCCATGGTTGTGGGGCTCGAAGACGTCGCTATGTCGTCACAACAAATTAATTCATGATATTTTGCCACTGTCCAGACTATTGTCTACTTTTATTTTTATCGCTTTAAAATTAGAAAACTTTGTAAGTTGACTATCTGAGGAATCTCGTTAATCTATACAATAACTAAATAAAATCTCGTTTATTCCATTCACGGCCTGAGCCGGTCCGAGTGTATCATTTTTCCTTGAAAAATAGAAAAAAATGTAATCTAGAGAAAACTGAAAAACCAAACAAATTTCTGAATTCCAAAAAAATCAGGGAGATTTTTAACCAATCAATCGCAATCAGTAGTTTAACTATTTTTTAAGCTGCAAATGAGTTGCGCTAGAAATAATTCGCCATGTCACTTGGCAAAAATTCCAATTTTCACCAGTTATTATTATTGCTCTTTGAGCTGCTATAATAAATTTATTGAAAATTTTAATTTTTTGCGATTTTAAACGTTTCCCAATGCGGTGTGGCGCTCATTTCAACAACAATCTGTTAACAAATCAACAACACTGTATATCGATTGGGTGTTATTTGATCAACCCCCGCGTTTGAAATTTCGTGTGCGTCCGGAAATTTTTGCAGAATTGCGTTTTATTAAACTTATTTTAAGATTAGAGGGTAAGCTGTACATAAAATAAGACTTAATTCAAATGCTTGACATTTTCGAGGTGGGGAGTTTTTCACTAGAATTGCCAAATAAATTAGTATCATTTCTCAAACAGATTTATTATCGTCATCTCGGAAGTTTTTCCTTTTTAAAGAAAATTACGTTTTCTTTCTTAAAATATCCTGAAAAATAGTTTGCCCCGATTCGCGAAAAAGCGGTTTTAATTGCTTAATTATTTTTTGTAATGGGAACGATTTCTTCTTTCACGTTATGAGAGTTGGTGTATATAATAATGGTATGAGGAGCAACCCCTAAAATGGGGCATACGGATTCGGCCAAGCGTATGACATACGCAGTCATTTATGTAACTAAATAATGCACTTAAGAAAAATGCATTAACTGATTAAAATAATATCGAGTTAAATTTATTCTTGTAAAAATGTTGATTTAATAATATTTTGATGTGCTTTGACCGTTTCCGTTTCCCCGAGTGTGATTATGATTATGACAAGGCGAAGCGGCGCGGCGCGAGGGTGTAATGAAACGTAAACATCCGCAGGTATGGGCGTATTTATCATTAGGGATTAAATTTTCAGTTTTGGTTTCGTTGTAAATATTTAAATCAAAAGAGCCCGTATGCAAATGGGGTTGCGGTAATCAGCTTTAGTGGAATAGTTCTCATAATCCCTTGAGATATCTCGCGCAATCACGGTACAAATTCATTTCAAAATGGTAACTGACATCCTCATTAATCACTCTTATGCACCACGTTGAGTTCCAATTTTGTCGCTCGTGTTGTGATGGAAAGCTTCATCAATAAGGGAAAATGTGCATATTATTAAAGTATATGAAGTTGCGCGACCACCACCCGCAGTTCTCGTCGGAAGAGTGTCGACCACTTAATGTGTGACAACTCAATCACCGAAATAACAAAAAAAAACTTTTACGCTCGTTTCGCTCAGATAATTTGAACGAAATGTTATTCCGAATCAACAAAGAGGCGGCAAAAGTAAAGAGTGATTTAAATAATAGAGATATTCAAATTAATTTCGTAAACTTAACAAAGCATTTAATCTTGCGTTTACATGCGTAACAACTGGCTTTAATAAAAAGTAATCGATTTAAGTAAAAATCTCTTTTTGAGGTTCTTCTAATAGTTGTTTTTCCACTGGAACAAACAACGTTATTCATGCCGTCTATTGTACCAAGTTCCATTCCGAACAAAACGAAACATTTTGCTATTACAAAAAAGCACAATGAACTCACATGGATACAATAAAAGTTAACCGATTGTGTTGTGTGATCAAGTTTAAATTAAACTTTTGCTAGAAAAGTTTGCATTTTTTCACTATCTGTGTCATCATGGTTTCGTTTTCAAAAAACATTTACAGACTTTTCAAATAATTTTTTAATATGGGAGCAGAAAGGATAGAAAAAATAAAGAAAAGAGACAAACAATAAATCCAAAAAAGGAGATTAGGACGTCTACTAGAGCCTGCAAATTGTAAACTTCATATGCAGTTTGTGCCGTATTCAACAACAGCATTTTTTGGATATTGTAATTCATCGTATCAATGAATATTAATTAATTCAGTCCAAAAGAAATTAAAATTTACATTGTATATAAAATAAATTTAAAGAACAATCCCTTATACAGGAGTAACACTGCAATATATAGGTATAGCTGTTCGGTTCTAGTTTATTTGTAAATTTGAATATTGGACTACATTTTTTTGGACTCGGCCAAACTCTACCGAACCACCATCTACTTCAGAAGCGTAGCGTAGAGGGCGGCAGGGAATGGCCGAGGAATACAATTATAATTTTTTTATTTTAATCCTGATACAAAGATCGCAGCACGGTACTGCTGCTCCTGCTACAGCGTGTCATATTTTGGCGAAAAAAGAACACTCTTGATTTCCCTCACTTTTGCTTAAAAATTCAAATTTCCCGATTTTGCCTGGCGAAATTTGAAAAATTACAAATTCCCTCTCTTCTTCAAGAATTCTAAAAGAGGGGAAATCCTGCGATATGTACTGGAGGGTGTTCCACACCCCCCAGACCCCCGGTTTACAATTTTACAAAACGAAAAATATATTACACTAATTAAGATTAGGACTAGTAACCGAGAAATTTGAATTTTTAAGTAAAAATTAGGAAAATTTACCTCCGGCTAGAAAAAAATTAAAACTTGGAAAGCATATTTATTTAATTACCTTACTACTCATGGAGTTTAGCAGCAACTTTCTGTTACTTTGAAAGTTCATTATAAAAATAATATAAAAATATAAAATCAAAATTGCAAACCGGGGGGTCTGGGGGGTGTGGAACACCCTCCAGTACATATCGCAAGGTTTCCAGTCTTTTACAATATTTGGAGAAGATATAGAATTTATAATTTTTCAATTTTTTCCGGGGGGGAATCCCCCAGTGTCGGGAAACAAAAATAAATGTTTAAATATTATATCGCTTAAAAGAGATCTACCGTCTAGCTGTCCGTCCACGGACAGACTTTCCAGCTAGTATCTAATAAATTGATATAAGAAATACTTTTGTTTGTTGAACTGCGAAAATAATGGGGCGGTAAATTTAAATAGGGGGCGGCAGATTTAGAGTTTGCCCCGGGTACCAGAAATCCACGCTACGCCACTGATCTACTTAAATCAGCGGCGGCTTGTCAGGGGATGCAAGACAGACATAGCCTCATCTGAAATTCAGAACTATTAATTTAACTAATTTTTTTTTTCAAAAAAGTAAAAACGTAAATTTTCGATTATGGGAACTATCGAAAGATAGATACTCCTTCTACGAAACTTATCCAAGAAGTAACGCAAGGCTGCAGCAATATCAGAAATCTCAGCGTAGTCACCAATCTATTACTGATAATTTCGAGATGACCACGGTTACACAGATTAAACCGTAGATGAATATGTATCAAGAAATTAAGAAGCACTGGGAGAGGGGGGTATGGAATACCTCCGGTTTAAAAACCTGATCATTTTTGTTCATGATCTGTGATCAACGTTATTAAGTAATAGGAAGCTTTCGCACTTAAATGACAATATAAATTTTTGTACACCGAATTTTTGTAAAATTTTCCCACGTTTTTCTTCACTTGAAACCGAGTAAAGCATTGCGGCGAAGAAAAACCTAAGGGAAAACTCTAAAAAGGTTTTTAGACCCCTCTCTCCCCCTAGGTCACATTTTAATGCAACCCTCCCCCGCTGATGTCACACTTATTTTTAATAAATTTAATAATTTCATAATTCGTAGAAAAAAGAAATAATTAATTAACTTAAATTAAATTATTTATCATTTTGACAGAAAAAGACTATTTATTCGTCTAATTCTACGAGTTATTTTAAATTAAATTATTTTTGCAGGTCTTAAATAACAGTTTATTTTTATTAATATTTAATTTTTTTTTTCGGGCCCATGGAAAAACGTTGATAAGCGCTACTTTTGTCGCAACAACCGATGCATGGATCAAAGAATTATATTTTTTAAAGATTTGATTTTGTAACATCAATCCCTTGGATCCGCTGTCAAATTTTTGTCACAAATCGGAGATGACCCCCCTACCCCCTAACGTGTGACGTAATTTATAGATGGCCCCCACTAGGAAAACCGAGTAAATCTAGAAAATTCAAAGAAATCTTTTATATTTTTAAAAAATAAATTAAAAAAATAAAATTTTTATTTGCTTTTTCAACTTTTTTGAAAGAAAATCTTGAGGCTATCCAGAAGAAAATCCAAAGATATCTTTTTTAAGTCGTAAAATCGTGAAAAATGTAATTTTCTCAAGTTTCTCTCCACTTGAAACCAAGGAGAGAATTGCGGCAAAGAAAAACCTAAGGAATTTCGTAAAAATTCAACGAAATAGAACATTCGAAATCATAGGAAATCCGAGTAAATCTAGAAAATTCAAGGAAATCTTTGGAAATCCAAGAAATTTTAAGAGTACAACTTTTTATCAGCTTTTTCAACTTTTTCGAAAGAAGATTTTGAGGCCATCCAGAAGGAAATCCGAAGCAATCTTTTAAAAATATCGTAAAAGAAAATCCAGTGTACAAAAATTTGCCTTGTCACATCTACCACATATGGAAAGCCGTCATTTTGATGGATTATACTTTTACACTATACTTTATGATTAGCCTCCTGAAAAAGCCACGAACCGCCACTGATTTAAATGGGCAAACTATACATCAGAGCGGCCGGTTTCTCATACTTTTATATAATTATTTGGAAAATCATTATAAAACTGTCGTTAAAAAATCTAGATGTCAATCCGGGGGGTCTGGGAGGTATGGAATACCCTCCAGTGCACTAGCTTTTAACTTAACTTCCAGTACAAACTACCGAGACAATGACTAGCCATACCTTTGCTTTAGTTTTTTGTTGGAATTATTAAAATTTTTCGGATTACATAAACTGGCGTTGTAGAAAACAAAATCTAGATGTCGATCCGGGGGGTCTGGGGGGTATGGAATACCCCCCAGTGCATTTTCTTTCAAAAAATCGCATTTATTCAATATTTAGTACCTAACTTTCCGTACAAACTACCGCGAATATTAGTAGCCATAATTTTTCTCAGGTTTCTTGTTGGAATTATTAAAATTTTGTACCTCCCAGAAGAAAAACTGACAAGCGACGACGTTTAACAAATATTCAAGTGCTTTATCTGAGTATTTTGGTGGCTTTTAAAAATCTTAATAATATTTTTAACACCCGCTAGTTTTGCTGACAAGTATTAAATACTTAGAACGCTAAATTTATAGCATAAAAACGACGCGTTCACATATGCGTGAACCCCTTATGATGACAAAGTGTCAACCATTACATTGTAAAATGCTAACTTGCTACATTTCTTCTGATCTCGTTACTATTTGTCACAAATAATTAACAAGCTTTTCATTGTAATAAAAATGTATTGAAGTGATAAAAGCGGTTTCCTTTGTTGATGGGTGACGCGCTTATCGATACGCCACTGGAATTGCACCGGCTTATTTAAAAGTTTACGACTACTTAAGAGGAATTTGTTAAAAGTAACTTTATAATAAATCAAAAACCAAAATCATGTGTCTGCAATATTTTTCAATGACGTGTGTGTGGTCGCCACGGTTCTTGGATTGAACCCCGAGTGCCAAAAAGCAACAGCCTGTGACCCATAGTTCGCTCGTGCCCACTGAACAAATTTAACACTACAAACATTTGATTTTGCGACAATTTTGCTCATTCATTATTAAACAGTCGCTTAATTTCTTTTTAAATATGCGAAGCAGGGACGGGATTAGGTTTAAAATTAATAAAATGCATTACCGGTCGGAGCCGACAGGTTTTTGTTTTGGTTTTGCATTTTATAATATACAAAAAATTAAATTAAAAAATTGAACGAATAAGAAAATTGAGATTTATAGGAAAAATCGGTTTGGGAGTTACATTAACTTGGGTATTAACTTTAATTTCCATAAGGAATAGATGACGAACCCTCATTCTGTAGAGACGACGTCGACGTTCGTTATAAGAAAATGCGCTCGAAAACTGAGAAAAAAGATTGATATTGTAATCTGCTTAGTAAAAATTGCCTTTCGCGGAGTATGTACATATTATCATACTATTACGACACGTCAACGGATGATATATGAAGCAACTACCGACCAGCAGACCAGAAAAATAATGCTTTTTATAGTTTGCCGATACGGAAACTCATGTAAATAATGCAAAAATTTATTTTTGCTCAGAATGCATTATGAAATTAAAAAGCAAGATCAACAACGTACAAAATTGGTTGACACCCAAATTTTTTTTGTAAAAGAAAATTTTTTTAATTTTAGGCTTAGGAAAAGCCCGGCCTTATATATTTGCTGGATAGTTGGTCGCAATATGGTATTGAACCAAAAACATTTGTTTACATTTTCAAAATAAAAACAAACGAAAACAAAAATTTTCCACCGGATTTTCCGCATAATTTTCCTTTAGGAAAATTAGTGTGAAATGCGTTTGCAAGGTTTTGAAATTCGAATTTGATAAATTTGACTTGAAGTTTTGCGATTTTCAAGTTTCGAGTACAATTTAATTGTTCTACTGGAGAAGGCGACTCGGTGTGGGTGGCGAACCCTGGCGGTCGCCTTACGAACCACAATCCGTGAAATATGAGTTCTTTTTGTTACATCACTGCTGCGACTTGTTTTACAATATACAACGTTCCAGCTTTGATTAACCACGAAAATATTTATTTATAAAAAATAAATTAAATTCCGAAATAATAAATAAATTGCAGTCATTTGAAGAAATAAATAAGCGCGAGAGCGCAGGGCGGAACTTGCCCCTACGCAAATCACAGTTCACACTTCATTTGTTTACTTACCACCAGATGACAAAAAATCTTATAATATTGATTTAAATGCGAAACTCACCTGAAACAAAGAAAAATATTATTAAAAAAATTGCGCCAGGTAAATTAAAGGTCGAATATTTCCCAATCCCATTATGGTTGATTTGAAAATACCTACGTTTTCCTGTTTTATTATAAACTAAATTTTGATTTGTGACGTCATGTCCGGTCGCGAATATATTTTAATTAAACGCATGAGATTTTTTGATGGCCCTAATTAAAAAATTCAGGAGGATTATTTTTTTAAATTCTTTGGAAAAAAATTGGATGTGGTTTGGTGGGAAAATCCTAAAGCGGAAGTCGTTCGAACGATTTGTAATTGCTAAACTAAAACATTTGCGCATTTTCGATTCGAATGAAAAAAAGTTTGTTATTTATAGAATGATTGTAATGTATCTTCAAAAATCTCGTTAATCCATTTGTGCGCGTCATGAATGAATGCTCATTAGAAGGAAGTAAAATTGAAAAAAGGGTTGTTCTGAAAGTAAGTTCTGCGGCGCGGTCACATCCCGATTTTTCGATCCCGATTCGAGCCAATCGCAGTTTCAATTTGATCTTATTTGTTACAAATCTGTGAGGCTTTAAGTTATCACGATTCGTTTGTAGTTCGTGTGGTGATTTGCATTTGGCTTATGCGCTGCATAGAGTTATCAGAATATCGTTTGTTGTTGCTAATTTATATCGTTGTTACGTCGACGTATTTTACATACATCGGACATTTTCTTATTCTTGCGCTACTTTGGTTATTTAGTTGTAGATTAGAAATCCCACATTATGTCGATTTATACAATTTATGTATATTAACGAGTGAATAGCAAATATATCTCTCAATCTTTTGCTATTGATACGAAAATCTGACCCAATTACGTCAAGCGATCTCGTTCGTGCAAGATATCATAGCTCTATTTGAATTTATTTTGTTTAATCCAACGTTCGAAAGTGAAATTTAAAAAATCTCCCCGAATGATAGACCTACGAGGGTTGGACAAAAAGTTATGGCCACCTTTACTCGCGGGTCACGATTGCCGCCTTCGAACGGAGATAATAACTCGAATCAGATCTGAGAAAGAGATAGCGGAGTAAAAAATCAAAGTTACTTGTATAAACAAGGCAATAATGTTATTTTCGTTATTATCTTCAAACTGTTTATATTGCAACGCACACAAGAAGTGGCTATTAAATGGAGGCAGGGCACTTTCTCGCGATTTGCATGACCCCTGACCCTCGTTTAAACGCCCTCGCAACACCTTAACAAGCACGCGATCAACAACGATCTCGTTCAACTTCTTTGCCTAATAAAAATAAGCTATTAGCGTGTAAATACTACTTTATTTGACGACTTAAATTCGTTATTAATGGATTTATGTAAATGAAAGGACGCTGGAAATGATCATAAGCTTGAATTTATATGGCGCTTACTTCGCGAAGCCGATTAAAAGTGTTACAATTTTAAATTTTAAATTTGCCGCTTCTTCCAAAAACCAAAAAAAGAGAAATCCGTTAACACAAAAAGAGAAATTTAATTGTCAGCTATAATAACTTTTTAAAATGCTTTTAAAATTAATTGGGAGAATACAATATTTATATAACTTCACGCTTTTACGAATTCTAAACTTTAAAAACAATCGCATTTCCGCAATTCTGGTTATTTACCAAACCAGCAACTTTCTAGATGAATTTGATAGGCGGTCGAATTATTTTTGTTTGGTCCCTCGCGCCGAGATGCGACGCCGCTGGTTAGGGGCAATTTTGAACTCGCACTTTTCATCGGTTATGCAAAAATCTCACGTTTTACTCTCGTTTGTTTGCAAATTTGAATAAAACCTTCTGCATTATTAATATAATGGAGTTTTAAACATAAATTAATTAGTCGGAGAATTTATACTCACTTTTGTTCCTCAAATGAATCATAGGTGTTATATAAACAACCTACATTTTATAATCTAGCCATTGTAAGATAACACAGCCATTGTTATCTTGGGAACTAAAATATAAGGTTAAGGTGAGTTTAATTGTAATTGTCTTCGTTTTAAAATTATGTAATATATTAAAGCGAGAATGTAATTCCTTATCACAAAGCCTTTGAATTCTAAGCCGAAAAGAGAGGCGACGAACAATAATCCATTTTGGTGTAACGTTACGGAAGTCAAGTTAAATCAAACAAATTAAATTAACTAAAAATTACCGGCTTAGCTGACTAATTCGCATTTCAATGTGGATCAAGGAGGAGGTAACCAAAGGTTATTTTTTTGTAAAAAAATTACCTTTAAAGTTTAGTAATACTGCTAATTTAATAACAGTAATTTAACTTGCTCAATTATGGTATGGAAGTAAGTGAACTGAAGAAGTCAATAAACGCTCATTAATTGCCCGTTTTGGAAATCACCAAAATACCATGACAACAATTGATTCTGGTTAACTTCGTAATAACTTCAGGTTAAGATACTTAACTGATTACTGCATCTGTGAAAGTGTTAAAATATGTCAATTTGAATTTTATTTTGCGTACCAAGTCAATCGTGAAGCTGTTATTAAATACATCACTGCATATTTACTGATGAAAAAATCGAAATGAATCACGTGACGGATTTAACTGCCGTTTAAGGTTAAAAGTGGATAATATTTTTTATAAGATAATTATCGTTCCTTTAACCGTATACATTTAAGTCTGGAACCAGTTATAGTATTATACACCAACAAGTTCAAATGTTTCCTAACCTCACCTTATCTAAGATGATAAAACTGCCGTTTTGTTAGACTTTCATCCTGCGAACGGGCAGACGGGCGGACACGGGGCCAGATCATAAGGCTTCTTAATGTTCAGCGTACAGAAGCCTATAAACCGTTGAACTTGATGGAATTTGGTTTCAATTTAAAGATGCAAGGCGAACTAACTATTATTATCTTAATACGTAATCATAATAAGTATTGTAATTATTTTAACCGCTTTTTATATTTCTTTTTATTTGTTGCAATTCGAAATGATACCTTAAACTTTTGAATACCGCTTTTGTTTTGACTAATTACTAACTATTCATGTTCAACTTCCATCCTGTGCTGATAAAATTGTTACAATTTTATCTGGGCTACTTGATCATAGACCATCGACGTTAGCGCAATACAAATAACCCGTTTTCGTCAGATCACGAGAACCAAAGAAAGTTGCTAGCGGCACGCACTTGGATGGGTGAACCGTACCGGGTGGTCAAGTTATTTTTTTTTTATAAAATTAAACGTTTTATGTTAGGTTAAATTGTTAATATTGGTATAACACACTTTTATACTCGATATATTGCTCAGGTTGTGCGGCCTAAAGGCCGCACTGACTTTCACTTTCCTGTGACATCCCAACCTTTTAGATTGGTAATATAAAATGAAGCAGCTGAAGGTGCAGAAAAAGAAGTTAACCACTATTCTTATTCTTTTTTTTTTTTCGAATTCTGTACACAGGCAATCAACTCGGCCAAAGCCAAGATGACTGATTAAGAAATATAATTAATAAAGTGGTCTTCTCTGATAGACCTGGGAGATCTTAAAGCAGAAGTTAAACAAATTGCAAATTAATTTTCGATAAAATTGACCAAAAATGCTTGCTATCACCAAGATTAGCACGGCTAAGGAAGCTGTGGAAAATATGGAAATGAAGCAACATCTGCTTTGATCAAATACAATAGAAAAGTAATCTTCGAATTAAAGATTCTCAATACAATTGGTTCCTTCAATGTTCTTATCCTAACAGAATAACAACATTAAGGCCGGATGCCGGATGGAAAATACAGAAAATAAGAAAAGAAAAATAAGAACATTAAAAATAAAATAAAATCGGTGGTTTAGTTTTTGAATAATCGATTCTTCAACGGTTTCTCTCTGGTAATTATCTTAGAATTTTTAATATTTAAACTTAAATTTTGCTTTTTTTCATTTGAGTAATTTACTTTGGCGGTTTCCTTTTTTTAAATTAAAAAATGAAATTAAAAAAAAACAAAAAATATTTGAAAAGAAAGCAAGCTAGATAGAATCTTAGTCGAATAATTTACTTTTCATATTTTAATCTTCGAAAACTTTAAAATCGAAATTCTTGCGAAAAATAATTTTTGTTTTCAAGATTTCCTCCTGGATTACCTAAAGGTGTTCTTTTGAAAAGTTGAAAACGCAAAGAAAGGGATTATTTAATTAAAAAGATTTTTTAATTTTTCAGGATTTCTTTCAGATTTCCTCGAGTTTCTTAAGATTTCCTGGGATTTACTGAAATTTTTTCAAATTTGTCCGGATTTCTTCAGATTTTCCTTTACTTACACATCGGAGTTTTCTAGCGACTTTTCCCTAGTTTCACAACAAATCCGAATTTTCTTCGAAATCAAAAATTTTTATTTAAATATTTGTTTCTTTCTTTTTAATTTATATAGGTAAAGCAAATAAAAAGTTGAATTTATAGTTATTTTATACTCCACTATCATACCCGGTTTCATAAAACTTTTAACGGACCGTTAAATTTAACTAACGAATGGAAATTATTTCTTAGTGCTAACAAACCAACAGAAATCATCCGTTAACTTTAACGGCTTGTTAAAATTTTTATGAAATCGGGCATTAATCGTTTGTTTTTATGTTAAATGCATTTTTGATTAGTTGAACAATAAACTTATGCCCGGTTTCATAAAACTTTTAACAGGTTGTTAAATTTAACTAACCAGTAGAATTTAACTCTCAGATTAAAGAAATTAATCCGTTATTTACTTTCAAAAAATATAAAAGCAATATTTGTCAAATTAAAAATTTATAACCCGACTGGACAGTAGCAAAACATTCCTCAAATCAGTGGCGTATTTAGAAAATGCCTTGGGGGGGGGGGCAGATGAAAGATTTTTGAATCTCGTTAATCCATTCATGCGCGTCAGTTGTAACTAATCTTGATACTTACATAAAATCCCAGCATGCTTCTGCTTCTCCTACTACAACGTGTCATGTTTTGGTGAAAAAAAACACTCTGGTTGGTCGATTTTTTTTACCAACCAAAAAATATATTAAACTAAGATTAGGACTAAAAATATTTGTCCAATATTAATCCAAACCGGGAAATTTGAAATTAAAACGTGGAAAGCATATTTATTTAATTACCTTACTGCTCACGGAGTTTAGCAGCAACTTTCTGTGTTACTTTGAAAGTTAATTATAAAAATAATATAAAAATATAAGTCAAAATTGTAAACCGGGGAGTCTGGGGGGTGTGGAACACCCTCCAGTACATATTGCAGGATTTTAACTCTTTTAGAATACTCGGAGAAGATAAGGGATTTATAATTGTACAAATTTTGCCAGGAAAAAACGGGAAATTTGAATTTTTAAGCAAAAATGAAGGAAATTTAAAGTTAGTATTTAAATTTTAAAACTTCGTGGTAAACATTATTTTTATCAGGGTCGGCTTTAGGGGTACAATCTGAGTCATCCTTGGGGGGGGGCAATTGCCCCTTTGCCTCCTTCTAAATACGCCACTGACTCAAATATATCAAATAATTAAATAATCTGGGTCTGGGAAAGTATTGGTTATTAGATTGCAGTTGTTTGGATATTTTGAAACAATGTAGAGATCCTTGCAGTCCGCCTCTGGTTGACATTTTGAAATAAAAAAAATTGGAACAATAAACATTTGTGTTCATTTCCGAGTGGAAATTCATTAAATATGTTAGATTTGCAGATAATTTATGACATTTTGTGCATAAAAATTTAAATTGTCAGTTCGTGCAACAAAAGAGCAATGAGTAATGTTCATGTTTTTATCTGTAATCTGGAAACACTGCAAGTGAAGTTGTCTATCCGTGTTAATTTAAATAAAACCATACCAACAGCAAAAACAAGTAATGATAGTTTGCTCATATAATTTTCAGGTAAATAAACATTTCTGGCCTAGAAGAGTGATTTGAATTTCTATTCCAGTCCATATAAAGACTGTAGGCGAATGGTGTACACCATGTAATGATAGCCACCGTTAAATAACTACACTGTTCGCTTTCAGTTCGATTTTATTGTTATGGCAGCACTGATTGACACTTCTCCAGATAAATTTCGAATTTAGATAAGAACACGTCCGATAATGCACATTAGAAGTTGCACATAGTCGTAACTTGAGGAAGCTTCATTTTGCCCATTAAATTATAAATCGATTTCTCTACTATAATAATATTAATGCGATCCAAGAGAAAAATGGCTAAGAAAATGTGCAATAACTCATGGTGTGCCTTTGTATATGTTCATGTCTTTAAGCGTAACACCCACATAACACGTGTGCATTTTACTTCTTATAACTTGTTAGTGTATTGTAGGGCAATTCTAACACGATTTTACTCCGTAACTGTTCTTTTGCTATAAGAAATAGGTGATTGACAAAAATTGTAATTTTGTAATGTTTTTGCCACAGGCTACTTGACATGACGGAATGCAGGAAGTGAGTTGCGCTCGAAACAAATAATGAGATAGTACTGTGATCTGGCTATTTCACGAAAGCTTAAAATCTGGAACACTTTTTTTTTATTGGAAAATTGTCAAACCAATCGTAATTGTGCGCATCTTCCAAACCGTGTCTAATCTGCCGTCCCGTTTTCTATAGTTCCAACAAAGTGGCGCCCACCGTTTGTTATTATCGTGCGCCTGGGGTGAACAAACCGACATAATTAAAAATTTGTCCAACTGTGACAATACAAAAACGTACTACTATTAAATAAATACAAAGCAATCGTCAGCAATCATTAAGCACTCGCCGGCCGGTGCGCTTGGGGAGTCACATCCACCAGTTCCGAAAACCGAACCCAAAGAATAAGATGAAGATGTTGTCGAACAAATGGAACAATACTTTCACATTTTTCGTTCCGATAATTACTATATAAGCGGACCAACAGCGTAAAGGTTAATGAATTTTATTTTAAAAAACTGGTTTTGTTTTGTTTATGAAACGAAATTTATGTAAAAATGTGCTGGGATTTTAAGGTGGATGATTAATTCAATGGAAATTATTAATTATACTGAGTCGAAAATAGCGACTACACGTCGGGTTCCCAACATGCAGGTTAATTTGTCCGGTAGATATAAGAGAGTGACATTGAAAATCGAGAGTGGAGTGAGTAGTGTGAGCGGATGTTCATGCAGATCAAGTGTAATGATGGGAAAAGGTATTGTTTAATCGTGGGACAATTTGTATTACACTGCCTTACTTAAAAAAAAAACCACCTTAAATCATGGGTGGAAGTGGAGGAAACAAATAAAAAAGAGTTAATGTGTTTTAAAAGATAACGCGTTGGAAGTCGTCTTTTTCCCATGATGAAGAAGAAGCTTTGTGACTCTTGGAATTTATAATTTTATGTAGACGATTATTCAAGTTATTATAATTAAATGAGATATCTGATGAGGGATACGAAATTCGGTCTAATTGGCGTAGGTTTTAGTCGAAACCAAATTAACGCCACTTAATAAAATTTTAGTATTTCCTTCTTTCCCATAATTAATCTCGGACGTTAAAAAGTTTTTGGTACAAATTCCCATCGATTTCGGTCAAGAATTGATTCGATTTATTTAAATTGGCCGATAAAAAAAAGTGATCACTCACCACAACTTGAAATTACTTTTCATATAGGTACGAGCTAATAATTTTTTGAAATAAAAATGAAGCACGTAGATATCGAGTTTAGTGTAGGTATTATCAAATTATATAAATACCTGTCCCGCTGAGCGTGTCATTATGTTAGCGGTCAAGTGTGAAGATGAAGAATGAATGAAATTCCAATTCCGGTAGCACTTGACAATATAGAGGCAATACACATGACTTCTTTAGTAAAAACTTGTTCGATATCTCACAATTTACCACTCGTATACTTCATATATCAATAAATTAATCAATTATCCATGAAAGCGATTAATGTATCTTTAAATTGTGCTGACAATATTTTAATAGTTTGTTTACATTAGCATAATTAAACGACAAATTTAAATAAATATAATGGACTGTCTTTATTATACCTACAAGATTAAATTATATGGGAAACAGTCAAACGTCCACTCATTAGCATAATTTTGGCATTTGCCAAGTTAAACTCATAACTTTGTTACTGCGACTTCATTAGCATAAGAAGGAGAAAAATCTCGACCAATCACGTAATCGCAAAATGAACATATTGCAAAGGTAACAGAAATTGCTTTATTTAAAAAAACCTTGTTTCTCGAACTGGATTCGAGCTCTGGTACACCAGGGGTATATATGCAGAATTGAAGAGAGCAATTTGCTACTGTTTTTAATTTGATATAGTGAGACTTACGAGGTCCCAAATCCCAAATGGTAATACCACCAGGTATAACGAGCTGCCAGGATGACGGAGTTTATTGGCATTGATTGACAATGTAAAAAAAGTTCATCAAGCGATGGTAAACAACACTCGTTACGAGGTTAGATTGTGAGGTTATAAGCACCTGTAAATGATATTAAAAGTACTGAATCCAAGTATTTCGAAATGCCTATTGTTATAGATATTGTTTACCAGACTGTTTCAGACAATGTATACATTTGCGCAACTCTTAGGTTAGCCTAGAAAAATATAAAATGATTATTAAATTTTCTTCTTCTTCTTCCACTTTTAGGTTAGGATAAATCCTATTTGCGTTGACTTCGGGTTGTCTTCTATCAAAAACAGAGCCGAAGTCACAAGTCTGTCAGCATATTAATTGCTTTTCATCCGAGGCCCTTTACGTGCCCTCCGAAGCAAGGAGACGACCATAAGAAATTTTGGACTCTTTCCGGATTCGAACCTGGTAGCTTAGTGTCAGCAGTTATTCAACTAACACACTAGACTAATGACCGTCTCTACATAAATCAAAAATGTGTTGATATCTCATTTTAGACAGATACTTCTTACTTAATTCCATTCCAAGCTTTTGACACCAAACAGAAGCAAAAACAACAATCTGCACTGTGCGACGCAAGGTATGGTATTCGTCTTACGAAGAATTTGGAATTTGTCGAAAATTGAGTCTAAGTCAAGGTTAATGCGATCATTGTTTTTGTCAAACCATCTGCATCTGTATCTCAAATGTTCCTATTGCTTCTATTTGGTATTCAAAGCTTTGGATGGGATTATGGCATAATCACTACTTTACTTTTGCAATTCATGGTATAAAGTGGCCGGACACCTATAAGAAGAATTTTTCTTTTTGGCAAAATTACATCGATTGATTGATTTCCATTTATTGAGAAAACCTCGATTACAAGGAAAAGGAAAAGAATAGAGATTTGTTCAAACTTGATGAAGAAAAATCGGTAAAATTTTTGATTGTTAACCTTTCCTCGGGCGCGGCTGACCTCTCAGGCACAGCAATTACATTTCAGTTTGCCTTCTTTCTTCTTTGTATTGCAGGAACCCCACTTATATCCAGTAGCTTCTTAACTTTCGTGATAAACGTAACGCATCTGCTCAGTTTGCTCTTCGCATCCGTAGTAAACGTAATTTTATTTTTTTCATAAGATAGTTTAGTACCGATTTTATAGATGATTTTTGAAGATGAGCCTTTTAGGCATATCACGCCTGACCTAAGAAGTTTTCGAGAGGCACCCGACGACGGAGGGTTAAGCAAACTCAAAAAAAAATGATGAAAATGATAATAAATAAATGTAAAGTCAGAATAAAAAAGTCGGGAAATTCCTTTTAAAAATAGTAATAAGTTAGTATACTCTGACATAGAGCTTTTCACTCTTTAGAGCAGCGGCGGCTTGCCAAAGGAGGCAAGAGAGGCTTAACCTTCAATGAAAGAAATTCTGAAGTACCTATTAAAATTTTCAAAAAAGTGAAAGTTGATTATCGATAGTGAGATAAATAGATAAATAGATAAAATGTAGATACTTCTTCCACAATACGTATCCAAAATGTAACGTGAGGCTATCGCAAAAGTAGCACCCACAGCCTAGGACCGCAAGGTTTTATACTGATTACTCCGAAGTGACCATGTATCGACTGCATCTTCCGCATAAATATATGCCGCTATCGATTTAACGCGGGATTGCAATATATCTAGCGCATAAAGGGAATGCAGAATGCAAATCCTTATTAATTATTATGTATCCATGTAAATAGCATCATCCTATCCGTTTTATTTTATTTTAATTCTAAAAAAGTTGTGGTGGAGTTAAATTAATATAAAATTCCCTTAAAATTCATATGAAATTTGTAGAAATCCTTGGAATTCCTTGAAAATCATTGAAATTCTGTATAATGGACTTATTTGTAAATTTTGTAAGTTCTTTGAGAACTTTGAAATTTCTTGGGAATTTTTACAATTTCTTGGAAATCTCCCAATCCTTAGAAATCGTACCGGGGAGGTCTGGGACTGATCCAAAACATTCAGCTTTCTACTAATTCGTATAGTGTGCGATACAACAAATTTTTAATGAATACACTTTATTGTAGTTGTAAGTAGGTCTGGCAATTTTTATTGATTAATCGATAACTATCGACATTTATAACTATCGACATTTATCGATTGATTAATCGAAGAACGATATTTTATTTTTGAAATATCGATTAATCGATATATCGATGTTTCGATAGTTATCGGTATTCCGATATAATTATCGATATTCTGATAATTATCAATATTTCGTAGTTTTGATATTTCAAATTTAGGCTATTGTCTTATGTTTTCTGGACTTCTCATTGGTGAATTTTGGGTTCGACCGGTTTCTTTATTCGCGGACAAAAATTGTACTTAATAAAGACACTTTCCCTGTTTGTAGTACTATCTACTAGGGTTGGGAATTTTTATCGATTAATCGATAAATATCGATAGTAGGATTAATCGATAAATATCGATAGTTATCGATTAATTTATTGAATTATCGATTAATCGATAAATATCGATAGTTATCGACAACTTGTAAGTTGTGCTCAGCACTCTATTGCTGTACCAATTTTGGGCCCCAAAAATGTAAAACTGTACATCTAGAAAGTTTAAAATTCTTCACTTTCTAAGAAATTGTAGATATTCTATATGTTGTATTCAACAGGTTCGATTTCAAACCTGTTGCCCCAGCTGCATAGAAATTTTACCCCTTCGCAAACGCTCGGCAATAGGTTTGCTCTCGAACCTGTTCTATCTAAAATAACTTTTAATATCAATTTTGAAATATGAATTAAGTTCAGTTCAAAAAAGTAGTAGTAATGTCAAAAATAGATAAAAAATTGATGTTTTGCTATTGCCCCCCCCTCTCTGGATCCGCCATTGTATATTGCACGTCAAGTAAAGTTCACAATTTATTCGCGATTTACATTAAGCGAACACCACCAGGCGGAAAAATATTAAGTTAATCTAATACGTATGGTTGGTATAGAAAGTTTTGTTTATAAACTAAACATTTGCATTTTTTTGGTGTAAAGAAATGAAATTTTCTGAAAAATTGGAATATACTGTATATATATATACTTGGATATATATAATATACTTGGAATATAACTGTAACGTCTTGGATCTACTCTTTTTATTGCAGACATGCATTGGTTTCGTAAAAAATGTCACCTTTATAATGGCAGAAACTAACACAGAAATCTAGAGGGCATTGAGATCACACAAATCTGAATGCAAGAAATAAATTAAATGACAGTCACCGTGATGATGACTTCTTAATGAATCAAGTATTAGGCGTGGACTGATGCCTAGCACAAGAAGGTATACGGGGATAAAGAGAAAAGTGGAAGAGCAGATTCCAAAATTGTAAAAGAGGAAAACCAAGAAGACATATTGTCTTCCTAGAAGACCAAGAGTAGTTGGTAAACATTTTCCAAAAAAAAATTCGTTGGAATCCGATCCGACTTTCAATAATTGTGAGTTCATTGATCTTAATTTTGAAAGATGTATATCTTTGGAACAACAGCATCATCTGTCACGCTTTCCGTGGTATATTTGTACACGGAACTACTTTCCCTTAATTCCAAATATCGGAAACCGTCTACCGCGTCCTCAAATAATCTGTTAAAAACAAAAGAATGCCGAGCGTTGTTTTGAAAAATAATTTTACGTCGCCGACGAACAAAGAAAGGAAGCTGCAAACTTTAAGTTTACATTTGTTCAAAATGCTCACAAAAAAAACTATTTAACAATGGTACAACAAAACTGACAAGATCTGGCCTCTCATCTCACCTTCCCACCGGTTGAATGGGCTTCGTTGGTGACTATTACATCGCCTAATTACATCCTATACACCTGTAATCCTTGAAAAAAAAGTGTGATTAAATCACAATTTCAGTAAGTCGATCTTATCTGATTTATTAAATTATTTTCTTTTCGGCAACAAAAAACATCCGCAAAAGTACCTACACAGAAATTTTCATTCCTAATGATATGGTCAGCACTGCGAGCGTAATGGTGTGAAAATTTTCTTTTAATTCAGTGCGATCGACAAAGTAATCTTCTAGAAAATTACGGTATTAATTTCATTATACTACGACTTTTTGCATTTCTCACAATTTGCCAACGACAAAACTTAAGACATGAGTTTTTTTTAACTGCTGATGACTGTCAAATTACATGCTTCTGATAGGTAGTTATTCGTCATTTCACATGCTGTAATACGTCAATAAATCAAGAAAATTAATGTCGCATTTTATTTATACCGTCTACTTGCACGAGATTCCAGTTTGACGTAAAGCGATTACCTTCATGTATACAGAATTTTCTGTGCCATTAAAAGTTTTATTGAGGACTTAATTTTCGCCGATAAGAAGAGCGAATTTTGGTACTGTGGGCCCGTCCAAAATCGGAAGGCGATGCCATTAAATTCCGCACGAGTCACTTACGTGGTCATAAACCCACTGGGGTAATTGTTCCATTACTTCCAGAAATTTATTCATACTTGGGCGCAAAAAATGAAAGCACAGGACTGATGACTATTTTCACAGCGAGATAATCTGAAATATCTCGAGTTTTCATCAACTTAAGACCTTAGAGCAAGGAAGTAATTGAGCGTGCACGCTTTCATTATCACACAGTTGTAAAAATACTAAATAATAACCTACCACAGTCTATATAATTTGAAAATACAAATTTTCAGTTACACTTGCGTATATTACAAATAATCTTTATCAAGAATCAGTAATCATTAACTTACGCCCGAGGTCTAACTAAAAGAAGAGGCGATCTAATCCACCTGTAGATAATCATTAGAAATTTTTTTCTCGGCTAACCTCATTTTGGTAGCAGCAGCAGTGGATATTAAATTAAAAAAGAACGTGTAATTTTCTTCTGCTATCATTAAACACATGTTTTGCGCGATGAAGAAGTTTGTGACACCAAATAGCAGAAACGTTTTTAATTTCGAATTGCACCTCGTACCGTCGCTCGCGCGTCGTTCAAATTTACGGGGGCGTGGTTTAAAATGAATAAAGGTAAATAATTAGAAATAATAAAACGCGGGACACGGAAAAACGGTTCGTTAGGGAACAGCTTCCCATGGTTTTTTGTGGTCAATGTCATTATGATGTCAGGAAATGTCGGCGGTAACAGTAGAGATTTGTCATTAAGAGTCACATTACCTGATTTAAATCGAGAATAACCAGATATTCAAAATATAAAGGTTATGTTGCGGATATCCGACGCCCATAAATAATGCGTCAAGTATAATTTAATTGCACCACGGATTTACCTATAATTATAGCTCTTGATTTAAACTGGGCTTTAATTTTAGGTTACGGTTAGCGTGTCTTAAATTAAGTGAACACAACCTATCAACATAATTAAATAATATCGCCATCATGCATTATTCATTGAGCGGTCCGGTCCGATGGTAATTGCAACTTAATAATCAAACAAAGTATCGTGACATATAGTGGGTGCGTAACCGTCCGTGCCGGACAGCGGGGGGGACTTACATATTTTTGAATTTTTTTTTTTCTATGAAAAACGGCCCCCGATAGAAATTAGAGAGTTGACCGCCCCTGGTCAGGCAAACAAACGTAGTCCTACAAATAATTAACTCTACAGTCTATCAAGAACTTGTATATGTAAAATGTAAGTTGATCGTTATCTATGTTGCCAATTTGTAAATTAATTTGCACATTATATACCCAAGAGCATTTAATAAATAATGTGGCTTTCTCGTTTAACTCTGCAAGTAACTTGCATTTTCTATAAACAAAAGTTCACACACAACGTTTTGCACACAACGGCGCTGTCAAGGTCGCTCTCAGCGTCCATTATTCAAGATATCCCACGAGGTATTGTCTGGAATTTGAAGAAAATTGCAACCTTGACTTGACCCAAGATGTTTTTCCATTTTGGTGACCTCTGAATGGTAGTTGTTACACTCTAGTTATAACAATAAAATTGCAACGACAAACCAAATGGATGATACATCCATTAAGCGCCGAGGGGCAGCAAATCTTAACGTGTTTTGTGCCTACGCAATGTCTACATAACCATAACATGATCTATTAGTCGATTATTTATCAATGGTATCAATTGAAAGCAATCTAAAAAATTTTAATTTTACTTAATTATTAAGCCATTTGGATTATCAGATCCAGATTCTTTTCTTAATGCAAAATTGGTATTAAAAATTGATTTGAGCAAAATATTGTCGTATAACAACAACCGTTATCGATGAGATGTTTATTCGCATTACCTAGATCCATTAGTGGATACTACGTGTTTTATCTAAATGCACCCCGTAAGTGAAGCATGGAAGTTGATTTTCTACCGTCGACCGTAAGAAACTCTCAATAATTGATAGTCTGATAAAAGTGTCGCTACTTGTACTTAGCTGCTTTATCTTTTACTTGAGTTAATGTTTGTAAAAGTAATTCCCGAGATATTTGTTATTGGATCGCACGCTACAACTCGATGATATTGAAAAAACCTTTTAGTTTGCAAACGAGTTTTTTGCAAGTCCAATTAATTTTATGGATTTTATGGTTTGTGGATACAAATTTTCTCTAACTTGATTACCACAAGTATGCTTCGTTAAACCACAAAGTTTAAAACAAAACAAAAAAAACCCAAAATAGAAACTCCAGAAAGTAATTTCGGAAAATTGTAAATCATACAGTTAACAGAAAGCTTGAAAGAGACAGAGACCAGGGAATGTTCTTCTTCCAGATAGAAGACCAAACAAAGCTTTGAGCTCATTGATGTAACTTATATTCAGTAAAAAGTTGCAAAATTCATCCTATTTTAAATCTAATAAGACAGATGAGCGTTTACTACTATAAAAATGGTAAGAAACCTGATGGATTGAATCTAAAAGTTAATTCAGATATTGATAATTATTGGGCAAGAAGACTATTTGGAAAAATGCACTTTCAATTGACCTGGCCGATCATGAATGCTTCAACGCATATGACATAAAATGAGCAATGTATAGAAACTAACAAATGATATTACAGAAATTCATGAATATGCGGTACTGGGGACGGTTATAAGGCAGAAACACCTATACCGTCAATTCATCGTCAATTCATTGCCAATTCATACGCACCCACTCGCTTCGCTACAGGCGCTCCGGGCCATTTTGGCTGACGCAACCACGACAAACCGTAACAAATCGACAAACCAATACAAATATTATAAATTAGAAGAAATTAACTTGAAGATTAAATTCAATGGCGGCTCGTGGCTTTTTCATTTGAGGAGGCTACTCCAAGGGTTAAGTTTCTCTAATAAATCTTTTACACAGGACTCGGAATTCTAATGATTTCCAGGAATTTCCCAGAAATTTCAAAGATTTCCAAAAAATTCTCTTATTTTCTAAAAATTTCCAAGGAAATTTTGAATAATACGCTGCTACTCCTGCTACAACGTGTCATTTTTTGGTTGAAAACCCAAATAATATAAAAATATAAAGTCAAAAATGTAAACCGGAAGGTCTGGGGGGTGTGGAACACCCTCCAGTACATATCGCAAAATTTCCACTCTTTTAGAATATTTGGAGAAGATAGAGAATTTATAATTTTACAAATTTCGCCAGGAAAGACCGGGAAATTTGAATTTTTAAGCAAAAATGAGGAAAATTTAAGCCTTTGGCATTGAGAATATTAAAGCTTGGAAAAACATTTATGTAAGTGTGTTACTGCTCAGAGTTCAGCAGCAACTTTTGCGTTACTTTGAAAATTAACTGTCGGAATTATAGTCAAAAGTGTAAACCAAGGTGTCGGGGGGTCCGGTCGGGGGGTGAACATATAATAAAATTCCCACTCTTCTAACATGCCTACAGAAGACAGAATAACTTTACAAATTTCGTCAGAAAGAGCTGGGAAATTTTTTGTTTTTGAGCAAAAGTGAGGGAAATTAAAACGTTCAGCTAAAAAAAAGATCCACCGTCTAGCTGCCCGTCCGCGGACGCGCTTTCTAGCTAGTAATAAATAAAACGTAGGCCAGCATCTAAAGTGTTGGGTTACTAATTCGCAGTTGGAAGTCTGATTACCAACCTTACTACACCTTACGTTTTTGACAGTTTCTCCTTCAAAACGGAAAGAAAACTGCTTAAGCTTTTTGTGGAAATGTTAATAATGTTGTAAATTGTAAATTTGTAACTATTTCATAAATCAATACGGGAATTACTGGGGAAATCTGATGTACAAGTGAAGGTAGGTATATCTTAGAAAATCCAAGAAAATCTCATAAAATCCTAGGTTGTCTTAAAAAATTCTAGCAAATAAATAGGAAGTCTGAGATAGTAGAAAATCCTGTAAAATCCAAGAATATTTGAGAAAATTCAAGAAAATCAGGAAATCGTAGGATGATCATATTTTTAATAAAATGATTTTGTTCAGATCATTTTTTTGTTTAACTTTTCCAACTATTTCGAAAGGAAATCTTTACACAATCCAGAAAGAAATCCCGGAAACTCCCCCCCCACACCCCCGGTTTGTTAATGACTACCCAGTTAAGAATAGACCATGTTTCTTAATTTTTTCTTTTCCACATCCTTCCCTCTTTTCAAAACTTTTCGGTACTGAAGAACTAATATTACTGATCCACGAATAAAGAGTAAACCGTTTACTGGGGGGTATTCCATACCCCCCAGACCCCCCGGTTTGCTAATGACTACACTAAAGTTCAATCAATATTTGAAGTTATAATAATAAATGAATACGTTTAACTTCGGGTCAGTTTTAGTATGGTTTCTGCCATCGATCGACGATATTTAACACCCGGGTATGCAAAAAAAAGTTTAGAGACACAAAACATTAAGGATAAACCGGGGGGTCTGGGGGGTATGGAATACCCCCCAGTGCACGCTTTTATTTTATTCGCTACGCCCAACACAACAAACTAGACTACATCATCTACTCAACCTCTCATCAGTAAGGGGTAAAGCGTATACCAGCCGACTGGGAAGCGGGTAAACGCGGTTAAAATGCTAGTCGAGTCGTACTTATACACTGCTTTATCTAAAGTCCCAGAGAGATTTGTGGGTTATGTCGTCATATGTCTGTAGTCATTCTGCACTAACTTGCAAGTTTCAGTGTTCCTTGAAATGCACTTGAATAATTCTCATTGGAAATAATGTAAACTTAGTGTGCTCTGTATCTCTACAGCCACAACTGAAACTGGAATTTGGAATATTCGAATATTCAAAATTTCCAGCCTTACTATGTATACCAGTGACGGCTCGTGTCTTTATCATTTGGAAGCTGACAATCACCTACTTCATTAAAGAGTTACATACAATAACGGACTAGGCCCTTTTTATGCTCTCAATGCAGTGTATATTTATGAGGAGGTTTAAATCGATATATATAGTGCGAAATAATAAGAGATCTCTTCAAAGTAATCCCAAAAACCATCAATACTACAGTAAAATCTTACGGTTCATGTGATAGCTAAACCATCTCCATTTATGTTCTTGGTTGGAGAGTGCTGTTTTTGCGGTAGCTTTACGTAACTGTTTGGATATGTATTGTGGAATCTTACGATAGATCTCCCGATCAAAAATCCCCTTTTTACTTTTTTAAAAATTTTAATAGTTTAGTAGTCCAGAATTTCAAAGAAGGCTAAGCCTTCTTTGCTTCTTCTGACGAGCCGCTGCTGGTTAGGTTAGCTTTATTAATATATTCCTCTCTTGGATAACGTGGAGGTTTAGGTTACAGCCTAAGTTAGAAGTTAGGTTCAAAGATTACAAGTCAAGAGAAACCTAAGAAAATCTAGGAAAATTCTATAGATTTTCTCCTAAATGGAAATGTTAGTGTCCCTTAATGCAAAGTGCAGGTAAAAAGTAAAGCAGAAACTTTAAAAACTGGTAAAATACACAGTAATAATTACTGTAATATTTGCTTACAATTTTATGATGGACTTCAATACAACCCAAGATAACGATCCCATCTAAATTGGTTTTGCTACATCTTTGGCTAGGATTGTAAACACATATGATTTGGTTTAAAATCACCGGTTTCAGCTTCTTTAAAATCATAAAACTAGATTCTGAAAGCTTTGTTAGCAAGTAAAATGTTATGGATGGCAAACCGGGGGGTCTGGGGAGTATGGAATACCTTCCAGTATTTTATTCTAATTTCTACTTTGTAATGTAATAATAAATTTCGAAACTTATGTTGGTAGAGTAGGTATCCACGAGCTTCCAGAGAATCGCCGGTCAATTCGTAAAGCACCAAAGTAGGAGACCTACAGCTCAAAATAGGTTCAGAATCTTGTGGAAAGATTACATTAGGTGTCAAAATAAAATTCTTTGTATAAGAATATAGTTCATCGACACTATCAGTCACACCTACTAACATAATATGTACTCGTATATAGAACCACATGTAAAAATATGGACGAAAAAATAGAATGATCTACTTTTTCACGACCTTCAACAAAATAGAGCGACTAAAATCGAATAGTGTTGCAACTTTTACGTAATAGTCTGCCGGAGGCTGTGAATGTTGGAAACCCTTAATAAGAAGCTTATACGGGGTGTCTGCTTAGAAAAACCATCAAAAGTTTAGTATAGTAACTTTGTTGTTCTATCCTGACGCCTGGCGCAGGCACCGAAGCAGTGCTCTCGAAGCGGGCACCCATCCAAATAGTAAACATGTCGCATATCATTTAACTGTGATATTTTAAATTAAATTGTAGCCCACGCAAAATATTTGACAAAATGTAAAGAAATTGAGAAAGAGCAGTTTGGAAGATATTATTAATTTTGGATAAACCACGCAAGAATAAATTATGTATCTTATGTAAAGATATAGATATAAAATTAATTTACGATCGTGAAAACACCAAAACTACACTTAAATAATTATTGCGTTAATAAAAGTTATAAATTTTATTTCGTGGTTATAAGTTTCAACTGGTCCATTAGATACAGCATGTAAGATTAGATACATAAGATAAAATCGATATAATATAGAAATTACTGTCGCCCAAAATGATTGATAGTCGAATAGATGATTATTAATGTGATAATTTGGTTATAGCACATTAACACATCGATTTGTGCAAAAAACGCCTTATTTCGCCTTTAACTAAGGATCTTAACGGTTAAAAAAGACCAACCACGTCGTTTATTCAACAGCGATCGAAAATTACACATGATGATTTAATTTTTCATATGGTTCTAACTTTAATAAGCATCTCTTTGATCTATTGAGCAATAATTTCTCAAACTGAGTGCATGTTTGTCTAACAAAGTGCTTTTCTTATTGAACGGATATTATTATGTTAATTCAAATTGTTTCGTTCGAGTATGTAACACGATGGCTTTAGGGATCCATAATCCCTTTCTCTTAGACGCATTTTCTAGAGCTATAATTTATTTTATTTAATAACAAAGTAACAAAGTAATTGCGACAATTGTGGAGCCGGCTACGTGGGCCAATAAGGTGCAAAAATCACAAGTTTTGCTGTTACCTCAACTTGTCCACCATCTGCTTTGACATGTGCCACATTAATCAAGGTACCAACAGGCACGTTATTAATTTTTCAACACAATAAGGCAATTATCGTTAAAAAATTATAATTTCGCTATAGCGAAAACTTTTATTTCCGAAGATTTTAACTTTAGTTATGGTATCCCTTTCTCGTTGATAGTTATTAATTGGTCACACTTTTTTTTTGACACGGCATATGGCCCGGTATACCAAGATTATCGGCCGCTCAAATTTTACCGTATTTACCCTTTTCTTCTTCCACTTGCACCGCTTTCATTCGAGCAACCCTCGTACACAAGTCAATTGAATTCAAATGAAAAGTTTAATTGCATAATTAACAGTAACGACATGTGCTTGCTCGAAAATGATTAGGCCAGATGGTTTGCACAAAATTTGGCTGCCAACACAATGGGATCCATCTTGGTGAAATCTGTCAAATTTTGAAACAGAGGAGAGAATGCCCAACAATTTGGTTTTGATGAATTCGAGAATCATCAATTAAATTTTAAAAGTTACCATTTTAGGTGCGGAAATATGGGTGTTATTACCCCATTTCCTATTTTGTTCGAAAATAATGGGCCCCGAATTTAAAAAATAATTACAGTTTATATCAAACTCTGCATAACAATGGAAATTTATCCAAGAATCCGCTCTAACCTGTCGGTCACATTCCATTCTTTTTGTTTGGCACCGGATAAACTTAATTAAGTTTAACATTTATTTTTTTTCGAAATATAAGAACTTTTAAATTAATCTCCAACGTTGAAGTGTTTACACGTATTACAACATTTTACACGACTGCTCTAAACCCATTAATGTTAGATAAACATAAATTTGAACTCAATTGCAAATGCAAGAACAAGAGTGAACATATTTTGCTAATTACTAAAATAACGACATAGCGTGCATATACTGCTTACCTCAAGGCGAAACGAATTGGAACGATGGAATTTGATATTAAAACTGTAACTCAATTACTATAAATGATTATGATCATTTTGATCACGCCCTAGATTAAAAATCTAACGAAAAAACAGAAACAGGGCAAAAAGTGGTTTATTCAAAGCTACCAAGTCGAGAAACTAACATTTTACTGAGCTGCTTATATTAAAAATCGCACAATGAAGAAAGTGAAGAAAATTATTAAATATAATTAAAAGAGAAGCTTCTATAATTTTTCAGTTTTCACCATCGACGAATAAGTATTTCAAAATTGCAAAAAAACAACAACAATTTCTAGAAGCAGTTCACAAAACAAAATAGTAAAAAAGCATTTTTCATCAGACTGAAAAGTTTTTGTTGTCCTAACAAAGTTGTTGGTAGTGTTTTGCTGTAACAACAAATTTTATGCTACCAGAACAAAAATTGTTTTCCAAACAAAAGGAACTTTGAATTAAAATTGTTTGAATATCGTTGACCTTTCACATAGTAAAGTTGATGATAGTTGAGTAAGAAGTCAATAAGAACAAAATTTAATAAGTGGTTCGACGTTTCGGGTTTCTTACTAACCCATTTTCAAAGGCTACAAAATACAAATCAAATATAAAAAAAGCAAGAAACTTATTTGAAAAACTTCAAAAAGATAAATACAAAATTCAAAAAATTAGCAATTTAGAAAAAATAAAAATTTAAAAATTAGAAAAACTAAAAATTAATTAGTATTCCATATTAATTTTTAATTTTTCTAATTTTTTCTATTAAATAGCTAATTTTTTGAATTTTTTGTTTAATTTCAAGACAAATCTTTTTTCACAATACAGCAGTAATTCGGTAGGTTGTGTTCAAAAGTTTCATTAGTTCACTAATGTCGATTTCTGCAGTGGCGGCTCGTCAGAGAAGGCAAGGGAGGCTTAGCCTCACAGCAATGACGAAAAACAGACATCGCTGAGGAAATCTGATATGTAAGTGAAGGAACATCTGAAGACATCCAATGCAATCTTAGGATTAGACTACTTTAGAATTTAAATTACCTCTTTTGCTTTTCTACTTTTTCGAAAAGAAATCCGAAAGCAAACCAAAGAAAAATCTGGTCGACCAACGCCATCTTTTGCAACCAACGGTGATTTGCTAAAGCTACTATTGGGGTAATAAAAATTAAATTCTATAATATTAGATAACTAGGATATGGTCGACTTGTTGTTTGAATGGCCTGTAAGTAGATTGCCCGGGTTGTGCGACCTGAAGGCCGCACTGACCAATCATTATCTAGCAACCTTCCGATTATTTTAGTTTGGAAACTTAAAATAGAACAATTAGAGGTTTGTAATGAAAGGAATAACGGACAGAAAGATATACATAAGGTTGTTTTCATTTGATTTCAGTTAGATGTTATGATAAAAGTTAGCTTATAGGAATCAAAGTTATCGTTAGATATTTTAGATGCTGATCCGTAAACCACGAAATTCAAATATGCAAAGGCGGATAATACAGGTCAAGAAAACGATCATTTTTGTAGCTGCATTTTAAACTGTATTTTATTAAATTAAATTAAATTAAATTAAATTGGGTTAGTTTATAGTTTCGAGATATTTACCATCGAGATAATTAACAATGGATGCACTGGAGGGCGTTCCACGCCCCCCAGACCCCCCCGGATTTACACCTTCAGTTTATGATATTAAAAAACATTCTACAAAAACGCCCAAAATGTTCCAATTCTAGGAACTGTTAGAAAATAAGAAATTCGGGAATAATCTTAGATTGCACTAGAGGGCATCCCACGCCCTACACTTTTAAAATGTTTTTAGTGCCCCAGCGTATTCTATAGTAACAGAAACTTTTAAAAACGCAAAACGTAGGAGTAATCCGGGGGGTCTGGGGGCATGGAATGCCCTCCAGTGCACTATTCAGTTATCAACGAGTTGGTATAGAAAGTTTTATATAGAAAATACTTCAGTAGTTATATTACCTAGTTAGTCATCTTGGCTTCGGCCAAGTTGATCGTCTACGCATTACATAGTGTTAGAAACTAAGTTAGAGACTAACTTAAAAGTTAAATTAGGTTAGGTTAGGTATGTGAGAAATTGCATTAGTTCTAATACTTAAAAACTATTCCTAGATTTCCGAAAATAATAAAACTGAAATTTTTTTTCTTTCTCCTCTTCAGCAAATGATTAATTTTGGATAGAAAGTCCGGAGAGTTTACTCACATGGTCTCACTTTTAAATAAAACGGTGGTATAGTCAAAAATGGTTAACTTGCCCCCCCCCCCACCGATTTAAAAGTTCAAATTTTAAAAATCTCAATTTCAAAATAATAAATAAATTTTAATCTATTCTGTACACAGGGAGAAATATGTGTTACTAATCCACACAATTGTGCAAAAAACTGACACAATTGCGTTCTTTTTCTGCACAATTATGTGCATAATTTTCCCTGTGTATGTAGACGTTTTGGGTTTTCCCGTGTCGTTGTTAAAATCATCTAGCGAGGTTATCACCCTACTAGAAACTTACAAAACCAGTAGTACTAAGTGCAAATGCACAGTTGGAAATAATTGAGCAAAGTCTTAAATTAATGGGAGGAAGAAGAAAATATTCCAATTTATATTATACAATTTTTTAAACGCATATAAATCCGCATTTTACTTATTAGATCGATTTAATCAACAAATTTTATACCATCTCATGCCTAATTGTATTTTCATGTAATTATTTTTTTATAAACAGGGCACGCGCTAAATAACAACGTTTTATGTCATTTTTTTTCTTAATCCGAAAGGCGGCATCTTTAATGAGATTATGTGTAACTAATAACCTCGTGTCGTTAATTAAAACTAACATAACTTTTGCTCAATTAACATTTTTCAAATTAACAATGAAAAATTCAAAACCATAATTATAACTTCCTGGTATTCGATCTTCATTTCTTGGATGGAAAAACTGTAAGGCTGGAAAAATTTACTTTGTAGGTACATTTTCTTCCGCATTTTAAACGATATATCGGTGTCAAATACCAATGGTAGGTTTATAAAATTCTAATGGTATGGAAATTTATAGGTTTCGACAATTTAATTGAATTAGAGAATCCATTTAGACGTGATAATTAATTGGAATATTTGTTAGCATCTCTCTTTCTCTTCTTCGCATTTATTAATGCTCGCCAGCATTTCTTCTATGCAGAAGAAATTTGTACTTTATTGTACAGGAAGCGTTGGACGATAATGGGCAGGGATTGCATGGTAGGTAAAAATAAAGTAACCAGCGTATTGTGGATATCAGTAAAAATTGTGGTAACCACCTGTAAGCAGTGATTGAAGCAAGATCAAACATGAGCGATAGTGCACGATCCGCTAACGGCTAGTTACATATCGATGTTATCTTTTAATGGCCACTATCGGTCATGTCCATCGATACAACACCTTACTGGTGGTAGCTTTGTGTTTTCTCTAAACAAAAAAGCTTCTCATCTTTCATACTTCAATCACAAATGAGATTCGAGGTCAATTTTCCTGTTTTCTGGGCCCCGCGGGCTATACACTTCCTCGTGGCGCTACATCCGCTCCTCGAGGAAGATCGCAGCATCGGCAAAAGTTGTGGGCCACTTAAAAAACTTAATATTATAATTAATCGGTACGACTAATCATTGTACAATTAATTACTGTCAATTAACATTCTTATTAATTAGCGTTGATGAATCAACTTTTTTTTCCTTGGGCTGAGCAGCTCTCTGTATAAAGCAACAGTTTTATTACCGCACGTAGGTAAAGCGAGTTGCTCCATATTTTCCATTAATTAAATATTAAAGCCATCTCGTATAATATGCAAACTACAAAGATTTTATCTCTTTATTAATGAAATCGCCCAGTTACGACGTTTATGGTTCAAGTTGTGCTCGCGATGTCGAAACTGCATGCAATTTTCAGTCGTTTGAGAAGAAAATAATGGCGTCCAATCTTGTTTTTAGTTTTGTTGTGTTATGATTCTAGGTTATGTAGATTATGATAGATAACGTACACTTGCTCGCATCACAGTTAGTTTTCATAGTTCCAATAAGTTGAGTAGTTATAATTAGCAACCTAGATGTTGCTTCCTGGTGTATCCAACTCATTTGCTTGTTGTCCATTTTTAAACGTGTTTATCGGGAACAAAAATGAGAAGCCGGTCCTTGTTTCAAGTCGTGCCTCAATTCTTCATATATAAAACCATGTAATCATTTTGTCTAACTCCAATCGACCGCTTCATTATTGGTCAGAAAAAATATTGGAAACCCGACTTTTGTATGTTCAACGAAACGGGCGTTGAGGTAGGTAACAGCACAAGATAAATTGAGATGTTATAACTTTTTTTTCTTCGGAAAAGTTTTGCAATTCGTCCTTAATTTTTAGTATAAATCACTTTTCTGCGTTATCTGACATGTAAATTGGCAATATCGCTAGGAAAATTATTTGACAAGCGTGATGTATTGGCATAATCAAACATCGGTCTAAATTTATGGTTATCGTTTCAACTCTTCCTTTTAATGTTTACTTTCTAAAATTACAACCACGAAGTTTATGGAATTTTCAAAAATAGAGCATTTGTAAAATTAGTGCTCATCTCGAAAGAGAATTTATCTTATTCAATTATATCGAAAAGTCACGTTGGGTTCAAATCGTAGTTGCTTCCATAATGCTTCATTTGGTTGTTAATTCAAAAATATTTTTAAGCAAAAATGTTCATAGAATCTTTAATATTAATATTTTAGTTTTTAATTTAAAATTTCAAAAGGGCAAAGACTCTATAGGCAAAGAAGTTCAGAACTTAGGCAATATCTTAATTCTCCAAATAAACATTTTGTATCAATTTGGACAACCCAAGGCTGGCTAAAAAAATAAAAGAAACACGTCAATATATTGTACACTAAAAAAATGGTTCACAATATTGATAAAAGATTCATCATATCGATGAAAAAATCATTGTATTGATTAATCTTCTTTATCAATACGATGAATTTTGTTCATCGGCGCAAAAATGATGAATTTTTGATTTACCATCAAGCGAATGATTTTCTACTATAGTACAATTTTTTTTGTGATTACAATATGAAATCACCTCCAAACCTCTCAGCAGTGCCATAATAACTAGGGTATGGCCAATATGGCACGGGCCATAAGCGCCGTAAGGCACCGAAATTCAATTAAAACTAAATTAAAACTATTTTATTTAATATAGGCGCCAACCGTAAGAACCAAAATTTATATTTTACAAAATTTTAAATTAAAAAATCAAAATGTTTAAATAGGCGCCGATTAAATATAGGTGCCTATTTTTAAATTTTTTTGTTGGTTAAAAACAAAAATTATTGGAAGAACAAAAAAGCAGTAAAATTTATTTATTTATTTATTTATATCGAAAACCCTACAAATGCATTGATGGTTTAAAAAGAATAAAGAGAATACTGTTGCTGAAGAAAATAACAAAGCAGAAGAAAATATATCTTTTTTAGAAAACGAAAGAGAAAACGACGAGAAATAGGAAAGCAGTAATAGGAAGCAGAAATAGGAAAAGTAAGTCTCAAAATTCGGCATTTTGCATTAAGTTAAAAAAAAATTCCGGGGAAATCCCTGACTCCCACAACCCCCCCCCCTTATCCATTTCCGTTTAAGGTGCATTTTTTCTACTTAGCCTTAAGCGCCGAAAGTCCTAACTTATGTACTCGTATAATATGCAGTTAAGATTCCTATCTGTCTCTTTTCAAAAATAATTACACTTACATGTTGCTGCAGTACGCACCGGGGGATCTGGAAGATATCGGATACCTGTTTATAGACAGTTATATTCTTGAATATTCATAAGAAGAACTGAGTGAGTTCTATAGATCAGGTTGCACAGATTTTACACAGAAGGGGGAAATATTGAACATGATGTATATTGCATGATGGATCGGATACAAATTAATTTATTGCAGCCATTTCGGCGCGAGTACAATCCAATGCAAGTCCGATTAGTTATGGAAATCTTACGGAATATGCAAGCTCACGATAATTCACACTCGACTCTTTCAATTTAAACTATAAAATCGAAGGTGATCCACCACGATAAGAGTTTTTTATTTGAACACAATTAATTAATATGGATTCCATGCCCCCTTTCTATTTTGTATAATTATACGAAATTATTTATAATTACTTAGAATTATATAAAATTATTAAAATTGTTTAGGATTATTTACGATTATTTGGAATTATTCGCGAGAGATAGCCTTTTATCAATAGATTAATATTTTATTGTCGTGTTCCAAACATCTTTTTTTTAATTTTGACGATTTAAATTTTAATTTTGTTATATAAACCGCAAGTAATATTTTACATTTGTTTTTTTTTCAGATTGAATTTTATTTGTGATTTAAATTTGTTTTGTGGATCTGAATTTTAATTTTATTTATGTATTTTAAATTTGATTGTTGTAAATAATTTTGTGTATTTATTGTAAACTAGCTGGAAAGCTCGGCCGCGAACGAGCAGCTAGACGGTGGACCTCTTTTTTGCGGTATACTGGGGGATTCCCCGTTCTTCTATATTTTATTTTCAAAGTAACGCAGTAAAGTTGCTGGCAATTAAAAATTTCTCCTTCACTTTTGCTCAAAAAAAAATTTCCCAGATTTTTCTGAAGAAAATTTGTAAATTCTAGAAGAGTAATGGAGAGTGTTCACCCCCCAGACCCCCCGGTTTACGCTTTTGACTATAATTTTGACAGTTAACTTTCAAAGTAAGGCAAAAGTTGCTGCTAAACTCTGAGTTTGTTCAGGTTTAAATTTCCTTCACTTTTGCTTAAAAATTCAAATTTCCCGGTTTTCCTGGTAAAATTTGTAAAATTCGCCAAGTATTCTAAAAGAGTGGAAATCCTGCGATATGTACTGGAGGGTGTTCCACACCCCCCAGACCCCCCGGTTTACAATTTTGACTTTATATTTTTATAATTAACTTTCAAAGTAACACAGAAAGTTGCTGCTAAACTGAGTAAGCAGTACCTACTACGGTAATTAAATAAATATTCTTTCCAAGTTTTAATTTTTTCTTAAATTTCTCATTTTTAATTAAAAATTCAAATTTCCCGGTTTCGATTAAAAATCGACCAATCAGGGTGTTTTTTCCACCAAAAAATGACACACTGATTTTTGCTTGGACTGAGTGGACGTGTTTAAAGGATATTCCCGTAAAAAATTTATATTTAGTGATTAAAATTGAAATTTTGAATAAGTAAGTTTTTTTCAATTTGGGGAGTAAAGTACTACTTTTTCTTGCGCGCTGTTAATCTCAAATTTTGCTTCTTACTACAAATCGCTGGGGATTTAGGGCAAGGGGAGGGGATAAATTTTTTGTTCGGTTTTTCGATATCTAATGCCGTTTTTGAGATATTGCAAATTCAAAATCTCAAATTTAATTATCATTAACTAATGTAATTTATCATTTGCAGTGAAATTGTGAAAAATCATGGTGAAAAACAGTATATATCGTCGTATTAGTTAGAAACCCACGTAAGTCCATAAAATGTCGAAAATGACTTTTTGGCACTAAAAAGTTTTTTTTAAAATAGCAATTGATTGGATATAAAAACCATAAACCCCATATTCGACCTCGTTAATGAGGTGAATCAATATCTGGTGGTAGAATACTGTCGGTGGTGGGCGAAAGACAATTGGGATGCTTAAAAGCGAGAGCACTAAAACATTTCGACAAAACATAATATTTATAAAAGTTTAAAGCAGACGATGCGACCGACGCGACGGTCTAATTAAATGTTTCAAAAATGGTCAAGTAGACACAATCAGGTTCTAGTTTAACGGGCGTCGTTATGAAAAATCTAAAACGGTCGTGTTTATAGCAATCATAAATATTAATGTTATATTAAGTGAAAATTTTTATGCAAAAAGTAATTTTAATTTTTTAATACTGAGTGATAACGATCTTTAGGGTAATAAAAACATTATCTCTGGTAATACCACATAGAATATTTATCCGTTCACCGTATATAGCGCTAAAATGGTTACTTTCAAATAAATACAAAACTCAAATCCTGCTTTCACAAAACAAAGTGAAAGATTGTGTGTAAGATTGTTGTTAAACATTTAAATACGAGTGTGTGTTTTGGTATGTTATCACTCGAGGCGTTTCGCTCATTATTATTATTATTATTAAAACTGGCTACCTCTTACACACACACAGTTTTGATTGTGGCGCACATAATTACCGGTTACAAAAACTTATAATTATGAAGCCTAACAAAAAGTACAATTAGCGCAACAAAGTTAAACGAGATAAACAAAAATTTGACATGACGTAAGTAGTGAACGCCGTATACCTATACGCCGACGATTCGTCATCGGTGCTCTGCTCGTCAGCGATTCTCTTCATTTTCCTTCTAATGACATATCATTATTGATTATAATTGCATAATGACATGTTGAAACTTTTTCTATATACCTAACAAGACGTTCCAGTTTTAATAAAATATTTAAAGTTTACACGATTCGATCGTCTTTTGCGTGTATCGTGAATATCGAAAGTTGCCCAACAGAATTTGTAATCTTTTTCGACATGGAACTGCAATTGTCTCAAGATCGTGATGATTCCAAGATGATATGTTAGAAAATGACCTCTGTTGTAAGTTTACGTCGAGAGGACCTGGTGGCAGGCGAACAAAACGAAAAAAAAAACATATAAAGTGTTAAAAAGATAAACACATAACATAAAAGCAATTTGTTTGCAATTTTCAGCTCATTTAACCAAATAATCTCTTTCTAATTGAAAGAAACGTAACATTAAATGAGATAATTTACACAGTTGAGTCCACTCTTTTTTGCCTTTTGATTACCTACTATGTAATAATCGTCTTACGTTCTCGCATAAACACCCACTCGGTCATCCAGTTATTAAAATTTATTAACAGTTAAACAGGCTTAAGTGTTATTTTATGCCCTTCATATTTTAATCGCACGTTTTTTCGTGCGCACCTCGTACATTTTTCGGTGTTAATTGGAAAATCGTGGCCGATTAAAAACAAACACTAAAATGTGTAAAAGTATAACTGAACAAAAACGGATTAAATGGACGACATAAAAGTTTTAAAAACTTAATTGACTTTTTATATCATCCAAGAAATGCTATTACACTTTTTGCTCATGAGTAGAAATTTGAAAGGTTACGCTGCTACAAAATCCTATTTTTCGATCGAAATGCAAGCCGAACTCAATTTAATTGAGCAATTTTCGAAATTTATTATATGTATATGGTTCGACCACATTGCGGTTAAAATTATTAATGATTTCTCAATCGGTGTTAAGCTTTGATTGAAAATTAACTTCCAACGTGTAATATACACCGAGCGAAATTATGGTGTTTCACGAAAATGAAAGAATCGAATTAAATGCAAGGCTCCACTAACAAAGAAGGCTTTCAATTGCAGTCATTAATTTCAAAAATTTATTACGTAATTCCAGTACAAGAAAATCGCTAATAACTTTTTTGGATTAAAACATCCACTAAGGCGTCACCTCGAACCGCAATAACTCTTTTATATTCAGACATCTCTTTATTGCAGGAATGCACATCCACATCAGCCCAACCGGGAAACAAACCAAGAGATTTTTCTCATTGACATTAAACCGCATATCTCTGCTAAAGAAAACTAAATTTTTATTTCTTTTGATTAGCTCTAACCCCCCCCCCCCTCGGATGGCGTGTTTTTTATGAAATATTAGTATTTATTTCTATTTTGATTTTCCTGATATATAAAATCCTAGCACGCTGCTGCTGCTTGTCATTTTTTGGTGAACAAAAACACTCTGACTTTCCCACTTTTGCTTGAAATTCAAATTTCCCGATTTTTCCTGCCGAAATTTGAAAAATTATAAATTCCCTATCTTCTCCAAGTATTTTAAAACAGTGGAAATCCTGTGGAATGTACTGGAGGGTGTTCCACAACCCCCAGACCCCCTGGTTTACAATTTTACCAACCGAAAAATATATTAAACTAACTAAAATTAAGACTAACCGAGATATTTGAATTTTTAAGTAAAAAGGAGGAAAAAATATAAGTCAAAATTATAAACCGGGGGGTCTGGGGGGTGTGGAACACCCTCCAGTACATATCGCAGGATTTCCATTCTTTTAGAATACTTGGAGAAGATAGAAAATTTATAATTTTTCAAATTTCGCCAGGAAAATCGGGAAAGACGGGGAATCCCCCAGTAGCGGGAAACAAAATTAAATGTTTAAATATTATACCACTAAAAACGCTGCCCGTTCATGGACAGGCTTTCCAGCTAGTTTAATAATAATTAAATATTAAAATCTTAACTTGTGAGAATTAATAATATTAAAAACTTCAATATAACAAGTTAATTCAAATATAATTTATTCATCACGAATAAGATTCTTAAAATTTCTTAAATTTTATGATTTTCTGGTTGGCTTTTCATTGATGTCTTTGAGATAAATGTTGTGTGGAAATATGTCCATCTAGAAGATAACAATGGCTAATTCATCAACTTACGATTTTTATTCAAATTTTAAAATATTATTCTCTCAATTCCTAAATAGAAAAAATTCTATGTCTTATGGCCAGTGTCTTATATAACTTTTTACAATTAAATATTTACCAAAACCGGCTTATGGATTTACTTAATTGATGGTAATTATTCAAAAAGTTTGTTTAATAAACCGAAAGTACTATGAATTTTGGTTAGTTAATTTTTTCGTTCTATGTATATTATCCATTTTAACGAGAAAGTTCGAAATAATGCTAATCTAATTTCTTGCAATAATTCGATTTACTTTTACTCGTATTAATTTTTATATAAAATTGGCAAAAAAATTTTACCGGAAATTGATTTTTAAATCGTTGCCCGACATTCGCCGTTATGATCTATTAAAATTTTATTGTTATTAAAATGCGCTGTTGTTTGCGAAGTAAAAGTTTTATTTTTCGAAAGGGAAAAAATTTTGCATTACCCTGTAGAACTTGAGCATAAAACGGTTAATCTGAGGTTAATCAGGCGATAGAAACATGGCACGATTTATTAGTGTATGATTAATGGCTTCTATTTTATGTGGACATAAAATTACTCGGAGTTACACAAGAAAGAGAGACAGGTCAGTAATAATAATAACAACAGCCCAGGTCACGAGAGTCACTCCAGCTGATCACGCACACGCTTCTTGCAGTTCTACACCTACAATTCCAGTTCTTTATGCACTGTGGTGAATTCCTTCTCCTCTTTGGTAGCAAATCTGCATACCAATATATGAGATCGCCGATAATCCGATCGGGTGTGCTGGAAATTTTAAAACAATTGGCGCCAGCGGATTGATTTGAAGCATCGTCCGTTTGGCCGCCGTGAAGTGGTTCGCAGTACGGCCAATCGATGTGAGAAACACCGGCAGTACTTTCTACCGTCTCGAACCTTTTAATTCCAATTAATACAAAATTTTGTATCCAATTTTTTCAACTCTCGTGTTGTTTTATTAATATTTAGAGCATAACGATTTGAATATTAATAAAACATAAGTAATTAATGGTATTTTACTGTGTATGTGTAGAAAGTGGTCGTTATAAAGAAAATATAATAAATCTCGATAGGTACTTAGAATATGCATGAATATTAAAATTGAAATTAATAATTTATCCGTTTAATTTAATTATAATTATTAAGATCATTTGAAAATTACGGTCGTAAAATAAAGCGGGATTTTTTTGCTGTTTTGACATCTTGTTTACGTGAGCGAGTTACAAATTGGTTCACGCAGGGGCGTAACTTCCATCCCTTCGACGCCACTGCTTTTTAGAATAAAATAGAATCATTTAAATTAATTTAAGATTTCACCTTTCTATTTCAAGAGCAGAGTTATTTTTTTCCCTACTACTGATTTATTTGCATGCAAGTCTATATGCGGATTTCGCTCGCGTCGTAAATAAACGACAACTTTAATGAAGTAATAAGCCTTTTATTTAGAAACCACTTTCTATTTATGCATTCCTAATAATTACTTGCACGCCACCTACGCCGAACACGATCAACAATTTGTTTTATTTGTTCAACAAGTACTGCCATATTTCTTCTCCTATACCTCCAGCACCAATCATAAACTCCGCACAAGTGCTAGAGAAATCGTTAACGTTCCGCGATATTTGCTCACATTACACACACTCATATATATTAATAATATCACTTATATGGTAGCTCCCTATTAAACTAAAACTAAAATTTATTATTTCAAACAAAACCGATCCCTCGAGGCTACCCTGTGAGACACCAAATAAAGAAGTCACCGATGCCACTACTCAAACGTCGAGATCGAGTAAATAAGATGGTAGATACGGAAAAGCATCTGACGTAAGTTATCAATCAAATTACGTTTCGAAATGTAAATTTCATATATTCCGCCGCTTATTTTAAATCTACGCGATTGTGAATGTTTCACAATAACGAGTGATACCTATTTTCTGAGTCGTTAATGTCAGGGTTAGTTTTACAATTATAAATGAAAAGTTGGTAGCTTGTTTGATGTTGAAGTTAGAATTTTTTGTGCTACTTAAAAGATCTACCTTCTTACATATTTGAATCTCGCCGCGCTATTATAAACAAAAGACGATCGCGGAATTGTCGCTTTTACGCCCCGAGTATAGGCGATCATGCCGAGTAATTATTTAAGATTATCAAGAATGATTTATTTGTCAGAAATTCAATTTTCACCTCCAGCAACCGACTATTATGATTGAATATCGTACGGCCTTAATCGTCCCCTTGCAATAATAAAGCGTTCCGTTAACAGACTGCATAATAACGATCCGTTTGATTTATTTAATCAATCAATCAATTAGTGCTACAAGAATTACATAATTCTAAAAATAATTTCGTAATTTAAAATAATTTTTTTAAATTTTTAAAAATGGGGGACCGGGCAAAGCCGCGTACGAAAGCTAGTAAATTAATTCCTCGTTTATGGTTTAATTTTTTCGAAATTCGAAATTCCGAAAATTCAAAGTCGAAAGCTGATTTCAATCGGTGGAAATCAGTAAAAATTTAAATGTAAATATTAATAAAATTAAACAATAAATTAAAAAATTTGATCAATTAAATTCTCCCTTTTTAATTTAATTTAATTTAAATAAATATTTCGTATTCCATTAAATTACAATTGCAATTTAAATAATATAATATTAATAATTTTTTTCTAATTCCTGCTTCCCAAACGGATGCCAATGAAAAAGATATCAATCGAAAGATATTTTTTTTCATTTCTTGTAGATAATCAACATATCAAATTTTACACTTTAATTGTTTAAGCATAATTTTGGAAAACCACCGCCTAAAGATTAGTCAAATATTCATTAAAAAACTGAAAATTATTTTAAACATAAAAGAATAAAAATGGGCAGGTACAAGCTCCGGCAAGTTGAAATTACAGATTTCCGATACACCGGGGTCGCAATATATTTTCTTTTTAATTTCTGTTTTCCACTAATAGTGCTAATCACTGTAATTATTATTATAATAATTGTAATTAATAAATATTGATTTATTTATTTACCAATGGATATTAAACGTTGTTACAACATTTATAAATTAATTATAGACAAATTCTTACAACGTAAATTTGCTATATCCGTGACGAAATCGACATAACCTCACTTGTTCGTGACATAATCCGCATAACCTTACTTATTAACTTTCATACAAATACATAATAATTTTAATAAATTACTATGTTTTGCTCTTTGAATTATAAACAGTGGTGGGTGGTGCGGGGAAGGCGATGCCACCCAAAAATGCAAGCAATGACAAGTCAATCATGATTGATTGTTTTAAACCTCAGATTATGCCAAACAGTGTATACTCTATTGTATTATATTTTTTGGGATTGTTTACTGGTAGCCCCAGCAAAATTTTTGAAAGATAATTTAAATTTATAATGCGATATAAGGCCCTATTTTAAGATTATTTTCGATCGATATTTCAATATTTCAATAATCAATATTTCTGGAAATTTTAAATAAAAATTTGTTTTGAATTTAAATTTAACTTCAATTTAAATTAGTTTAAAAAAAAAGTTTACCATAATGACAGTTTGAATAGAACTCACTCTGAAAAAAGATTTGTCGTCGTAACAAAATCATGCAATAGTAGCTATAGCTTCAACAGAATTTTTTGCTGTTACAACAAATTTTAAGCTGTTTGGAAAAAAAAGTTTGTTCTAAACTCAAAAGACTTTGTTGTGGCAGCATAAAATTTGTTGTAGCAACAAAAAACTCTGTTGAGGCTATAGCTACTAACGACTTTGTTATGGCGACAAAACTTTTTCTAGTAGTAGCTGTAGCAGTTTCAGTATACAAATCATTAGTAGCTATAGCCTCAACAGAAGTTTTTGCTGTTACAACACATTTTATGCTGTTTGGAAAAAAAGTTTGTTCTAAACACAAAAAACTTTGTTGTGGCAGCATAAAATTTGTTGTTGCAGCAAAAACCTTTGTTACAACGACAAATCTTTTTTCAGAGTGTAGAACTTGGAAAAATTGTTTCCTTTGTGATTCTGTATAGTAAAAGAATCGTTACCATTGCTAAGCGTTTGTTCAATTTTGGTGTTTTTAATTTATTTTCTATAAATTAATATTTTGAATTTAATTATCATTGTATTTTTATTTCTTAAAAACTCTTTTATTTCTCATCTCTTTTTATTTCTCTATATTTAATAGGTGAGAAAAATTTCAAAAAAATACATTATCTTAGCAATAGAATAGAATATATTTTGTTTATTTGTTTAATTAAAATTATATATGATCAAAAAAATGAAAAGATTAACAAAACCCGGATTTAAATGCAAAAAGTTTCTGGGGCAAAACTTTTTTTTTAAATTGATCACCTCGGGCTAAAACTGTCCAACGGTCGTTACGGAGATAATTGGGAGCAAAAAATTATATTTGTAATTAAATATTAATTAAAGAAAAACTGAAAGTATGGAAGAAATTGTGGCGTTAGAAATTTAATTAAATTTTGCAAAAATTAAATCGATTTATGTTGGTTTTTTTCTCTATTTTTAAGTAGCGACTGTTTTGCAATCGGATTTGCCTTTATCGTAGAATATCAATTTATGTTAACAACCCATAACTATCTATTCTTATAGACGGATACTTAACTGTTATGTAATGACGACTCGATACTCGTTAATGTATACCTACTGAAATATCACTTATTAGAATGAAGAATGTGTTACTCTACGAAATCGTTAAGGAATTTTTTAAGTGATTCCCGTATGGTGTTTGATAACACGAGTAACCTACATGAGGAAAAAACTCTTCTACTGACATAATTTCGCAACAAACCGCTTCCAAATTGAAGGTCGCTGAAAGTTTTCTCGGGGCTTCAAAGGTATCGACCGAAATATTGACTTCAAAAATAATTTTTTTCCGAGAGATTATAAATTATAAATAAACTCAGGTTAATTAGAATGTACACAACAGAGACTATCTAATGAGGCAATTAGGGCAAAACCGCAACCCCACAGACTGCGGTTCAGACATTCATCCCATATATCGAATTTCAATCCATTACAACGTTAAATATAAATTTAAGTGCGCGCAATTTTTGATTTACCGTATTTTACGATCAAAAATAAATATTTACGATCTACCTACGTTATCGTTCTAGTTTTCAGTGTTTTAAATTATTAATGTACTAATAAAAGTAATAAAAAAATAATTTATTATTATAGAGTACTCACCATCGCCACTCGAAGAACCAACGTGAGAATCTTCTGCAACAAACACTTAATGGTAACGTTTAAATATTTTACGTAAAAATTCCTAAAGTAATTAAATAATTAAAATAAATTAGTAATTAGCATACATTTAAAAAAATATTGTTAGTGCATTTATAAAAATTTTAAAAATTCTACAAAGTACCGGGGGCGGGCGTGGGGAAACTTGTATAAGACAAAAACCACAAAAAAAAGAAAAAACGACGACATCAGTGAAGAAGAAACATAATTAAGAATTTTTTAAATTACCAATTTTTCGAACCGCTCTATAATAAACAACTAAAATCGATATCAATTTCGATATAATTTAACGTTTACCATAATCAATTATTATTAAACGATCGATCAGTGAGTGCATAAAAATAGCAATAAATATACACCCACGGTGATTTAAAATTAACTTGTAACGCACTCTCAGCCCACGCCGTATAGTAATCATTATTGAGTGATTGAAAGAAGAACTCCATTTACCACCAAATTTGTTGCATCAGAAAAGAAACCAGTCCGGCCGATACAGGATGGTCGAAATAAGCTGATCGAGTTCGATCACCAAACGAGAGGCGATTTGAATAAAATAATTTACGTTTTACGGACTTTGTTTATATGGTAAACGAAGAAAGCTTTAAAACAAACCAGTTTACTCGTACACGGTTTATGTGTGTTTCAGCATAATGTAGAGAGCTGAAATCGGTTGTAATGGCTTGTAAATCGGTGCCAATATGATCTTTAGCAAAACAACCGACCATTCTGCACCATAACAGTCAACAATTTTAAATTGTATCGAGAAAGTTATAAACTCAGTTTCGAGTTATTCATTACCATAATTTTACCCACGCTAACCAATAGGCGCATACATAACAATAACTAACCATTACATAGCTTAAGTTACATTTAAATGAGTCGTTTATGTAACTTGCAAATTTAATTGACACAAACAAAATCATAAGTTTAGCTTAATGGATTTGGTAAGTGGTTACCTTCTTCAGTGGTAATTTTATTTTCGTACTTCCATGAATCATTCATCGCCTAATGATCGTGGATCCCAAAAAAGTTTTTGTGGTCTTCACGAAAGCAAAAATAAGTAAAGAAGCAGTCAACATCAAAAAATAAAAATCAAAACAGTTTCCACTCGAAACTGGCGTGGGAAACAAAAAAATGAGCCAGCAATCAGATGTAATACATACATATTGATATGTATTTTAGTATAAATAGGGGAAGGTAAAGTAAAATCATAAAATTGTATTTTTGAAAAAGTTGGATCTAAATTGCAGATTAGAGTGACGGTTAACATAGAGAGCATTTTAGGGACAGGAAGAATATTTTGAATTTAAATAAAATTAATTGAAAAATTAGTAAAATGTAGTTTTTTATCACTGCGGGGGACAAGAAGACCGCCTTTATTGGAAACAGTTTACAATTAAATTTACCGAAAGTCTTAGATTAAAATTATTAAAAGTTTAAATTTTCAAAAAACATGGAATTTGGATGACTGCAATTCCTATCCTACTAAGTATACCCGTTTGTTTTTATTTTTCAATTTCTAAGTTTTAATCTGGATAATCTGGTTTTAATATTGTGCTGTGAATGTAACATACATTTTTGATAATATAAAAAAAAATTCAGCAGGTCATCAAGTACTAAGAATTTCAATATACAGTGGTGGATTTACCAACAGGCCGAGTAGGCTGAAGCCTAGGGCGGCAGATGTTAGGGGGCGGCAAATCTTACGTCCGTATATGAAAAATTACTCGCTCTGTAAAATATACTTTTGTGATTATGAATCTTTAAAATATTCCAATAGTTTTTCAATTTTACAATTTAAATTTAGTAAATTTTACTCATTTTTTTTATTAATCATAAATTTTGCAAAATCCGACACTGCCCCAGCGTATGCTATGTTAACAGAAACTTTTAATCCGGGGGGTCTGGGGGGCATGGAATGCCCTCCAGTGCACTATTTGCTCTTTCTTCACGGGTTATTCAGTTATCCACGTTTCGAGATATTTAGCATCGAGATAATTAACAATGGATGCACTGGAGGGCGTTCCACGCCCCCCAGACCCCCCGGATTGACACATTTATTTTATTATTAGGAAAGTACCCCTTGAGGTTATTAATTAATAATACACAAGTATACTTTACCTCAGGATTTTATTAATTTTTATGATATTAAGGGGCAACCTACATAAACGTTCCAGTTCTTGGAACTCTTAGAAAATAATATATTCGGGAATAATCTTAGATATCTTAAATTGCTCTGGAGGGCATTCCATGCCCTATATTTTTAAAAACCCCAGTTTTTTACTTTAAATGCTAAAATGTTTTATTACAGGCAGAGCAGGCTGAAGCCTAGGGCGGCAGATTTTAGGGGGAGACAAATATTACAATTTAAATTTAGTAATTTTTACTCATTTTTTTTATTGATCGTTGCTATAATTTGAAAAACTATGGTATCGAATTTTATAGGTCAGTAGGGGCGGCAAAAATTGAATAGCCTACTGGGGGAAAATTTGCAAATCCGCCACTGTCAATATAGATATATGAACATTAAGACTCATATAAAAGCCTAAATGTAACCTGTACCTAAATTTGAAGTGAATATCACAGTAATACATATTATTACTAAATTGTCAAAGTTTGTGTGGAAAATGAACCCAAAATAAAATTTCAAGTAGATTTGTGGTATGTAGTATATATTTGTAAATAATTTTAAGTTAAAATTAAGAAAAAATACAGTACAAATCATAATGCAATATAAGGCCCTAATTGGGCTTTATATCGCATTATAGGAAGTTTAATAGGGCCTTTTTTTTAACTTTCAATATTTCACTTATTTATTTTTTACATCATAATAATATTTATTCATATTTTTAAAAAAATATTTCTGAACCTGACCTGTCAAGTGATAGTTTTGCCTTTTTTTATTTTTTGAATAATTCATTTTCTACGTACTGTATTTTTTCTTAACTTGAACTTAAAAAATGTTTGCGTGGGCTGAAGGACGCACTGATGTGTTACTCATCGATACCAATAAGCTTTAAAAAGTAAGAATTTACTGTAAATTGTAAAATGAGAGATATAGATTATAAAGAAAATTAAAGTTGTAGACCGGCAGTCCTTCCAATAACCAAACCAATATAATATATATAGATCTGTTTTTATAACGTTCGACGTTTTCCGATTTCTCCTCGCCCAAGGCTGAGGAGTGTTTAGGCATTTAATACAACGAAGATGTTGCCAGCATCTTGTGAGGGAGACACGGTCGAGATAGTCAGATGTACTTAGTCGGGGATCGAACCCACGACTACGGCGTAGCAATCTAGCATTCTAACCCTAGCCTACGACCGCGCTCTACCAATATAATGATATATAAAAATTCCAAACCAATAGCGAAATAAATTATTATCGCTGTATAGGTTTAAGTTAAAGGGCACACTGGCTCTTCACGCACCTGTTGTCTCTTTCTTAGGTTGGCAACTAAAAATGAACCAATGAAAAACTCCACAAGCCAGAGGAGTGCACTGTAGGGTATTCCATACCCCCAGACCCCGCAAATTACACCAATTAGTTTGTGATTTAAATAATATGTTTAGACTTTCACTCTCTGATAAGCAAAATTAAAATTGCTTTTGGACTTAGCAGCTAAACCAGTTTATTTCCGATTCCAAAGCTCTAAACATACTATTAAAGTCAGAAAACAATTGGTGTAATCAGGGGGGTCTGGGGGTATGGAATACCCCCCAGTGCACTCTTCTGGATTCTGGATTTTAGGTAGGAGGGCAGGGAGATATGCTTACGCGCACTTAGGCAACTAAATCGGGCTCATTCAAAGAGGCTGATTATAAATAATTTTAGCCCCTTCACCAATCAGAAATTTTGATGATTCTACCAAATGTGAACTTTTTTGATTGTAAACATAACTACATCAGGAGTAAATTATTGAAAATAGATGAAACTCTAGACCCCTAATCTTCCCCCCTAAAGTGCAATCATAGAAAATGCACACACAACTTCGGTCTCTGAAACCGGAAGGGGTTCGGAATACCTTCCAGTAAAACTATCATCGTTGAAGATAAACGACCACTTTACACTTGAACTGGAAGAGTCAAGTCAATCACTCGATACATTCCTAATAGCATCCCAAAATCGTAGATTCGAATTTATCTGATAGTAAATTTTTTTGGTGCAGATGCCAATTTGCCAAATCAGGACCAGATGTCAGTGGACAAAGGAGAGAGTTGTTAAAAATGTTAATAACGTCTAAATGTAGCTACATACAATATACTCAATTATACAACTTTTTTTTTCAAATTATTGAGTCATTTACCCTTTCGCACTAACGAACAACTGCAATGTTAAAATTAATTAAATATTATTCGAATTAAATTAATTAATTTATTATCTTTTGACGTTAATTTTCGTTAAGTTACTTTTGTAAATAAAATTCAAAATTTTGAAAAAAAAACAATTGTTAAATAACTTCGTACTTACTTTTCTTTTTTGATTCCTGGTCTTGTTGATGATAAGCACCGGTGGAAGGATCAAGCATCATGGAGTGCCCCAGGTGCCCCCCGTGCCCCCCTGGCTGACACTCCATTGTGATCATAGTACCCTCAATTGTGGGTTATTGTACTGAAACAAAAAAAAATAATTAAAGTCACAAATATCAGCAACAAATTTAATTGGTCAGATAATTAAAACAAACAAACTTCAAAACTGACACCTTAATGAGTTTACATGAACATCAGCTGTTACGGAACCAACTGATGTTAGATAAAGAAGGGTCTTCGCCCCTAATCACTTTCGTTTTAAAAATAACACAATTTCTTATCCCTTTCTTTTACTTGGCGGCCGGCTGCTGACCCCAGAACACGCGGGAATTTATCAAATAACGAAAACGCCATATGTCATTGCTACCTTTCATTACCATTTTGTATGTTTGTCGGAAGATAAAATTAAGGGCTGTTGTTCCCAGGTAGTATCTAAATCAATTTCCGTGTTTGCTTAAACGATTTTGTGGTTTCGGTCAGTTTTGTAGCTTATGGACCCATAATTTTAGGTAATTCACCCACATATATTTTGGGGTTGGTTGGAAAGAGTTGCACGTTGATATGGGGTGGAATGGAGTCGTGGCAATTATATTCGGATTTGGTGAAAATAAACCAATTTTCAAAATTGTACAGGGTCGAACAGAAGTTTTTGTAATTACTTGGACCATTAACCCATATTTTATATAAATTACTATGAACATATGATGCAGGAAGGTGCAAAGAGAAAAATGCTGTGGATTTGATTAGTTTTTAGATATCTTAAGAAACTAATGTCTCTGTTAGCCTCATAATTGGTAAGATAGAAGAATTCTTATCGATCCATGCCATACCATATGGTAAGCGCTACTGGGTACTTTGTATTATCTTCATCTCTTGAAAAGAACTTTCCATTTCCATATTGCCTGTATGCCTGACTTGTAAATAGCTGATTAAATAGCAGTTAGGTAATGGAAGGTAATTTAAACTTTTGCTCAATGGTTTGTCTCTTCAATAAAGTCCACCATGCGGCCATGCTATAGGTAATTACCCTAATTTAAAATTTATTACTCAAGTATTTATTTTAATATCATAAAACGGAAATGCGTCGTTAATTTACATACCGTAGAATAAAATGTAGCATTTTCAATCGTTATGGAACTCGACTAATGGTTAAATGAGTTATCAAATACCGAGTCCAAATATTTTATAAATTAATTCATTAACCCCGGTTAAATGACCGTTAAACGTTGTGCCACCTGCTGGGCTCCAAACATCCTTTTCATTAATCGTTCGCATGTAATCAATTACCAAATTTTACTGACACTTGTTGAGTTTCTAATTAACCGCCGGTTAAGCTGACCGGCAGTTTCGAAAATTGCGCGCTAAAGCGAAGAAGAGCAGTGCGGAAAACTGAGACATCGTCGGGCACTTAGCGACACTTGAAGCATTAATAACTTTATTTGTCTTCGTTTTATCAAAATTGATTTATTTGCCATTAATAAATATTTAAATCGACCTGCATTATAGAGCGAAGCGGTTCACCGATGTCGCGTCAACTTCCCGCACAGAATTCTTGCACATAAATTAGGAATTCCATAAGAAGTTAATTGGCCGCTCGGATGATTACATGTTTAGGAGTTATTAATAAAATCATAAATTTACTTTATTGGTACACATAATTTATAATTGATTTTTTCCCAGTAAATCTAACCTCAAATTTTATGAATGAAGCCCTCGCTGGGTGTTTTTTTTGGGATTCCTCAAGTGAAAAAGGTATCGTTCACAGACATCGGTGTGAGAACTCGAGTTAGAAATGGCAAGAAAGAGTTAATCATGCATGGCCGCATCGTTAACGGGATCCATTCTTGTTATTTACCCATCGACGTTTGATTTGTACGCATTGTCTTGTTTATACGTTCACTTCTGGTTTTGCCAACTCAAATCAACATCCGCACGAACAATTATTTATCGCGGGAACGTATTCGGACGGAACTTGCTCGGAGCGCTTTGTTTTTGTTTACCATTTTGACGATTTGCGAGTTCGTGTGAAGCGATCATCAATAACGAGCCCCACGTCCGCGAACTCTGTTTGCAAAAATCCGCCGAGCTGACCTAATAATTAGAATGTGTGGGCGTAACATTTATCTCTGCTAATTACTTACTGGTAACTTGTTTATAAGTCTAATAACTTTATTCGTTGTCATGCGAAAGAAAGATCGCGCGAATGGCGGTTTTTTATCTAAAAGTGCAACATTCTCGTGTTAGAATCGTATTCCTCAAGACTAACTTGTGTGCCAGTTACATTATGTGTAGGTTAACTCCTCCCAAGCAATTTATGGCATGCAAAACGGGAATGTTACACATTGTTGAAATCTTTACATATTTCACTTATAATTGGCACAATAATACACAAATGGTTAAAAGTAAATAAAAAAGAAGTCGACTCGGGGGAGGTTGTTTTAACGCCATCTAACCGAAAACGTGTCGCAACTTTTTCTAAACTAAAGCGCCATGTTAATTGTGACACGTGAATTTATCTAACCGATTCTAAGACCGAGATAAGAAGAACGCTGGTTGTTTTAGCATACGTCAGTGGTGCCAACTACGCAACCTGAATAAAGATAAGTGGCGTGTTCTAGTCTCTTAATGCATGTACTTACTCCAAAACATGTAAACTCTTGTACAGCTAACATGACGTTTAGCTGACTCGAGGTATCATTAACCTAAAGTATAACGACTTTCAATTTTAATAGAACTTCCAAAAAAAACAATCAATTCCGGAAATGCAACAGCTCTACCCATTTTATGTGCCAACAGAAGCGTAAATAATCCATAATTAGTAATGATTGCTATCCGTGTCAAGTTATTGACAGAATAAAGAATGGTTAATCGATTTTAAGTGCGTTTCGTTTAAGAACTTAATTATTTTGCAATTTATGAAGCTGAATTGTTGGTTAAACAAATTCAAATGATCCACCCTCGCCCACCGTGGCAGAACAGTTGCTTATTGCAATAATTATTTTCGGATCTGCACGTAGCAAGTTGTTGCTTCGAGTCGAGAAATTTTATTAATGAAATTTTTTTCCGACATATCTGTAAATTTCAATCAGCGTTACGTATTAAGTATCTATCCAGCAAAAAGTCGATATTTTTTTTTGGTTTCGAAACATCATGAGTCATTCGATAATAATATCTTTTTATATTGGTTTTGTACAATTAAAATTTTCTGTGGCTTTTGTTTCTTCGGTGGTTTTGTTATAAAATAAAATATTTCTAATTATTTTAGAAAGTTTATCGTTTCGTTTTAACAATTACCTATTTACCTATCTAATGAAGAAATTGATAGTGGATGCAATATTTAAAAAAAATTTCCTGTTCAAAATTACATAAGCGAAACTACGAATTAATTAACATTTAATTATACCGGGGATAATTCGAAAAAAAAAGTAAAACGACCGGAGATCGAGGTACTACGTATGCAAATTGCCTGCAATTTTGTAGTCAAAATATTATTGCATTTTCATTTATTTATATCCCATTAAATAATAATAAAGATTCGAAAGGTACAAATGTGAGAGAGATCGCGTGACTCAACGAGTGCCGTAATTTTTGCTTATTTATTGCTAATATAAATACATTTTTATAATAACATTTCCACACAGTTGCATAACTCGGTAATTAACATAAACGTATTTATTATTTCTTTACATAAAAATGACCCAACGTAGTTGTTTACCGTTTAAACCGCACCGCCATCTATCGGTCGGTACCCGCGGCGCCACCGTTAAATCGGCGATCATCTAAGTTTAATGGCAAAAAGTATTTTTTTCAAAATTTAATTAAACCAATGTGGATTACCTCAGCAGTGCTTACAAGACCTTGCTCGTTTCCGTTCGAGATTACAGTAGGTATTGCGTAAAAACGTAAAAAATGAACCTACGGAAGTGCTTAAAATTTGTTTACGAAAACGGTGAGCTCTTCTTTTTCAATTAACGCCAATCAAAAAAAAGTGGTCGATTATCCTATCTGTTATGTAACACTTTCAAAATTTGCAATTTTAAAAGAACAATCAAACCGCGTCATGCCCACATTTTGTGTAAACCACGCCTTAGCCAAATTATTCTTAGTTTACAGCAAAGACTGGTGCGATCGCTGGTCCAACTACAGAGCGAAATTAATTGTTCTCTCTGTATTATTATTTCTGTATTATTCAAAACGTATTTTATGACAACAAGATGGCGTCTTAAATAATTGGTGTCACCAAGGCTGAATACTTAATTTTCAACACAGATTTATTGTTTACACCAAATAAAATTTATTTAACAAATTTTTTATTGTTACGTAATTAAAACGAAACGAGTAAAAATGCAATGCAATAATAAATTAATCAAGGTTGATTTTATAATTTACTAAAAACGGTAAATTTTGTTTTAGCGATTTTCGGGCAAAGGTCGTCGACGAAACAAAAGATGACTGAAAATTTTTGAAGAAATTTTAGAATCAAACTTACGGCAGAAAAAAGAACCTCGTCTGTAATTTTTTGAAAAAGTGGTCTAAATTTAGATTAATTAAGTAACTAGTCAACCTTGGGGTTTTTGCGCAAATTTAAGTGAAACCAACGTTGGAAAATGTATTTTGGAGTTGAGGAAAAAAAAATCTTGTTTGAGAAGACTTCCAACTTCGTTTGGATTTCGCAATTAGAATATATTATGCTCAAAAACAAATGAACCGTTACCAACTTAAATACCAATCACATTCAAGAAATTGAACCAACTTCAGTTTTTCAAAAAGAAACCTTCAAGTTAATTAATTTACGCTGTCTCGTCAAAAGTCAAACAACATAATTTTCTTGCATTTGTGAGGATTTAATTGTAAATTCTACTTCTAACAGCTAATTTATTATGAAATTGTAGTTTAATTTTTTTTTTAATATTGGTAATCAACTTTTCTGTTTTCCACACGCAATAACTCGAAAACTATAGGTTTTATGGAAAAAGTGTAAGAGTTAAGTTTAATCGCTCAAGAAATTGTCTTTTTAAACAGACCAAAAAAATTGAAATTTGTTAACTGGTTTCGAAGTTATTGGCATATATTCACTGCTAGCTCCAAAATTTCCATTTTGAGAACTACTGGTATAAAGGTGATTATACTTTTAATGTCCGGTGTGTTATAGATTTCAATGGAAAAGTTACAACCGTACTGATTTATCGCTTCCGAATAAACAGTAATAAAATTAAAACCTTTTGAAATATTATTAATGAGACAAACGAAGAAGAAGAAAAAGAAGAAAAGCTGGTATGTATAATAAAGAAGCGATAAAATGGAAACGATGTCGTTAGAAGGCAAGAAATTTGTTCACTTTTCAGGACAGATTATGACTTTTTATCGAGCACAGTGGCGTTGATCATTGAAAATGCATCGAAGAAAGCGATAAAAAGGTGAAGATGTGGTGAGTGAATACCAAATTAGTAGATACTTATTTTCTCACATAAAAACATGACAAATACAATTTAACACATCATAACTAGCGATAGTTGGTACGTGATGGGCATACGCGTACGGTCACGCACAGTTCGCCAAGTTTGCATTAATAGACCAATAAAATTGATTAATCGCATCTTTCTTTGCATACCAACTTGGTTACACGAAAATCAAATTACCAACAGGAAAAATCGCTACCGTTTTTAATTTGTTTCGATCAGCGCGATTAAGTCGAGTAACAGGTAAGTGGTGTGATGTGTGTGTTGAAATGGAGTGCCTACTTAAGTATTACTTTATTACTTTTAGTCATGTGACGCTTTTTATTTATTTGTTTACATATTTTGCATACTGCTTAACTAATTAGCGGGAAATTAATCGCACCTTCTACAGGTACCATGTTTGCGTTGTGGCGAAAGCGCCAAATTCGAATGTGCTCGAGTTCTCGGCCGGGGTAACCATTAAGATAAAATATTTAAATTTTCTATTTTTTGTCGACGAATATGTAAATTTTTCAAGGTCAGTTCGATAACCTTCATGTCAAATCGGCAAATACTACGTAATTTGTTAATTTTCAACTGCAGGATTAGAATTTAACTTCCGGTCCCTGTGTTATTTCGTAAATTCAAAGAAACAAAGGAAACCACCTAATTAATGATTAATTTTTTCCTCAAAGCGGCAATAAATTATTCTGCGAAAAGGTCCTTCGATTTGCATTTCTAGTTATCTGTGCAGTAATGTCTATCAATCAATCACACGGGAAACGAGAGTAAAGTAATCGAACTGAACATGGAGTTAACAACTATACTTTGATGGATAATAGAATCGGAAATAATGCGAATTACACGCACATTCAATTCGACCTGGATTCTAAATTTATATCTATGGCAAAAATTTTTGAAAATTGAATAACGGAAGCGCGATTTTTGAAAAAAAATGTAAAAACTTGGCGCCCAACCAAGGGGACGAGGAAGCAATATTTAACAAATTCACGATAAAATCAATAGCTTTTCAAAAAGTTTCCAACTCTGCATGACAAAATCTTATTTTATACTTTTTATTTATTTTCTGATTGGTATAGAAAGTTAGCACAAAATTTTGTTTTAACCGCCATACCGATCCAATTCAAAAACTCATATTCACGAAAAGTTGAACGTCGACGATTTATAAAATTCTACGCATCTGAATCAAAAAAAAAAAAATTATTTTTTTGGTTTTCACCAAATTAAAGGAAATTTATTTTTTTAGAAAATTTTTTAATTTTTTTTGTTTAATTTTTGATGTTTGATTGCTCTAAAAATTAGACCAAATCAAAAATTTTGGAATTAACACATTTTTGCTCCGCTAAAAATATTCTTGAACTAGCGAAAAATTTAATTTTTGATATTGGGGGAATTACGAAATCCGCGGTTTTATTTTTTTTTAAATATTGGTGAAGAGTTTTTAAAATTTCCCGACGTAACCAGGGGGAAATTTTCCCAAAAATGTAATAAAAGCTTCACTCACCTCAAATAAATAAAAACAAAACACTTCGGCGCACTTTCAACACCAAATTTTAGAAACTCTTAGTTTTCCAAAAGAAAAATCGCACTGAAATTTTAAGCACAAAACAGTTTCAACAATTAAGCAAACACATTTTTGAACTTAAATCATCGATTACGGTTGCGAGTTACATCAATCACACAGGAAGATTAATTTTGCATTAATTTATCGTGGTGATTTCAACGGCGGATCGTAAAGGAAACCTCCCACGCTGATCCAGAATTTAAAGTTTATCGCACGACCAACCTAAAGGTTGGTTTTAAAAAAATAAAAACACGCGAACTACACAAAATTTCCAAAAATTTTAAGTAAACAAAATTTTTCACAGTCACAATTTTCCTTCGAGTTATCACAAGGTGCAAAATTTTCCGGAGGTGCTAAAATTACAAATCCAAAACGGTCACGGTTGGATTTGTTACTCAAGGATTGATCTTAAAACTTCCAGAAGCGGAAGTTTTTTACCAAAAAGAAGGATGCTATCCACTGACTGATCTCTTCCGACTGTGCCGGACGAGTGAGTGTCCGCTGCACTGTTATGCTTCAAGAATCGCGTACACCTGTTCAGGTGGAAGGGATACATTTACCACCCTACCACATCAACAGGTTATTGTTATAAATTTTGATGTTAAGAATACACACTACAAAGTTGGACGATTAAGCTCGGTAAAAAATGTAACGACCAATTTTCTTTACTTTTGTTCTCTATTATAAGCACTAAATGCGAGGGTTAAAAATACAAGAAAATTACATTAAATGCCACAAAAATTACCACACGTGCATTGAACACCGAAAGGTGAATGACAGAAAACGTTTTTATTCAATTCTTCCGTTTGGTTTTTCAACCCGATTAATCATTTGATCCTTGGCTTTTAGGAAATCTCTACAGCGTCTGTGAGCTTCCATTTGATGCCTCTCCGTCTCCAATTCTTCTTCCGTGATTCTGTTTTCCTTCAAATAATATTTTAACGTCCTGCATTTTTTGGCAGTACCTAACTTCATCCTTGCAATTCTTTACAACTGTTTCGAGAACGGTTCGATGCTGTTCCAAACCCAATTGATCCAAAGCTTCTTATTAACCGTTGCCCTGGGTAAACTCACTTCCTTTTCTTCGCTAGCTTTGTCAAACATTATTTTTAACTTTTGCAAATTTTAATATTTAAATCTGCAACGTCAATTCTTCCAAATATATTCAATATATTCCAACAAAAGTTGCATCTCAGATGCACATCTGTTTTATTTCCGTTAATTGGACTCTTCCTTCCATCGGTTATCAGATCCTAATCGACGCTGTTGAAATAATTAATTATTCTTCCCATCAGCCGTCAATTTTAATTTAAACTGTCTTGGACAAATGTGAAGCGTTCTAACTGACTGATGGTAGATGGCATCACAGTAACTTTTCATGTAAAATTCGTCGAGGTTTAAAATCTCACGATTTTATTTTCTCAAGAGTTTTTGTACCTCTATGCACAGCTTAACATCTTTCTGAATCACAGAATAATACACCAAGCCACCCATACCAGATGAAGAAATTAGAATTTTAATATTACTTGAGCCAACCAAGTAGTAATTTCGTAATCCAGATACCGGTCATTCAATAAGTATTATTTATTGCAGTTGAAATCTCAAAAAACTCTCTATCTACAACTTTTATCTCAGGCACGGATACAGGGGGGGGGTCAATTTCAAAATTTTGAAATCAAACAACGAATTTTTTAGAATATGTGTAAAATCACCCAAAAATCCTTCCCCCCTTGAACGAAATTCTGTATCTGCGCCTGTCCTAATCACTTGTGAAGACGTTACCATCTCATCAGCTAGAAGATTTTTGAAATATTTTTGAACAAACTAGCTGAAGTACTACTACAATTATTAGCAACCTAAGAAACAGGTGTTCGCTTAATTTTAGTATTTCTTCAACCTACCAAAGCTTCCCCGATTTTAGAGTTACACTTGGACGGTTTTCCTCGTATTAAGAAGAAACATTAAACCTGCTAGTATTGGCATAACTATACCCATGGGTGGAACAACTAGAAGCGGAGGAATGATCCTGAATCGTAAAACAAAACAAATAAATGTAGTTTAAAGCGAAATTCAAACCAAGATGGGAAAGGATTATGAAGCATCGAAACTTAGAATACTAAACAAGGGAAATCAAGTTTTGGGAATACATGTGAAAATGAATTTGATGAAAATAGCTGAGCGGAACGGAGTAAAATAGTTTTGGCCTTTCATTAAGAAAGAGTTTCACAGAAAAGTGGAATTTATCTTCGAACAGTTTTTTATTTTACAGCAATTATAGATGAACTGGAGGGATTGCCATACCATCCAAACCCAGCGGTCCCAGACACAAAAAACTCGGATGCCTATATAATTTCCGATGGGCTTTAGTAAATAAGAATACACTCAACAAGCACAATATAATATAATATGTAAACTTAATTAAACATCACAATTTATTTAAATAAAATTCGATCCCACTACCTGTAATGCAACAAAATGTAGCCGTACAAATGTAAATTTGTATCGTTCAATGTTTGTCCTTGTTGTTTGGTTATTACAATTAACATTTTAAATTTATGGACAACAAATAATAATTTTTAAGTTAATTGCGGTAAGTCAGGTAAATAAAAATATGCTAATCATGATGTTTGAACTGCGATGCTTTTGAATGTTGGATATTTAAAAAATGTAAAAAAGTTTGACGTTCACTTCCTATCATGGTTGATAGAGGGATTGCAAAAAAATAATTTCAAATTTTGAAATCGTTTTTATCAACTTTTTTTTATCAACCGACACTTTTGAAGGGGGGGGGGAAAGGTCCCTGAAAATTAGGTTCTTTTTTTAGCTTTTTCGCTTTTCTTTAAAGGGAATGCTACAATTTTTGACAACTAACTTACCAACTTTTATCAATTACCGAAGATCATTGTGGGGCTCCCCCATCCCTCCCTTCGACACGTCCCTGGTTACGCCACTGATACTTTTCTGTTTGTTTCATGAATTACAGCGGAATTAAATTTAATATTTTATACATATAAAAATAAAATTTAGCCCACTTTAGAAGAATTAAAACTAATTTTAGAATTTCTGGCACTTGGTCCGATTTTCTTTGAGGTCATCATTGGTTGAATCAAAGATGTAATACTTACTGATTTAAGAAAAGAATCCTAATGGAAATAGTACAGTAGAATCTGTATAGTTCGACTTAAACGGGACCTATTTCCTGTCCTATACTGAATTTGTCCAATAAAAGGTTGAAATAAATATCATCATAAATATATAATCATAAATATCATTTAAATTTAAATTACTCTTTATTTTAACACTAAGAATGCTGTTATCTTCCTATTACAATGTAATCATTATAACGTACATACGTATCAATCTGTCTGTCTACGTGTTCACCTCCGAGTCGTTGCGAGATAAGCTCACAACTTGTGAGTCATAAGCTCATAAGCATCTATCCATCAGAACGAGAAATTCTCAGAATTATTGTCCAATTAGTAGATGTCGAATTATAGAGATTCTACTGTAATAATAATTATTATAGAATTATTAAAATAGTTGAGTTGCAACTAAGGTTACTCACAGAGAATTTCATCAGCTTGTTTATATTAAAGATATATTTTGTAATTTCTATTTTTATTGTCAATAATTCAGTGGCGGATTAGCAAATTTGCCGCCAGTAGGCTATTCAATTTTTTCCGCCCCAACTGACCTCTGAAATTCGATACTCTAGTTTTTTAAATTATAGCAATGATGAATTAAAAAAAATGAGTAAAATTTACTAAATTTAAATTGTAATATTTGTCGCCCCCTAAAATTTGCCGCCCTAGGCTTCAGTCTGCTCTGCCGGTAATAAAACATTTTAGCATTTAAAGTAAAAAACTAGGGTATTTAAAAATATGGGGCATGGAATGCTTTCCAGAGCAATTTAAGATTTTCTAAGATTATTCCCGAATATCTTATGTTCTAAGAGTTCTAAGAACTGGAACGTTTTGCGCGTTTATGTAGGTTGCCTCTTAATACCATAAAATAAAAGTGTCAATCCGGGGGGTCTGGGGGGCGTGGAACGCCCTCCAGTGCATTCATTGTTAATTATCTCGATGGTAAATATCTCGAAACGTTGATAACTGAATAACCCGTGAAGAAAGAGCAAATAGTGCACTGGAGGGCATTCCATGCCCCCCAGACCCCCCGGATTGTTCCTACTCTTTGCGTTTTTAAAAGTTTCTGTTACCATAGCATACGTTGGGGCAGTGGCGGATTTGAAAATTAATGATTCATAAAAAAATGAGTAAAATTTACTAAATTTAAATTGTAATATTGAAAAACTATTAGAATATTTAAAAATTCATGATCACAAAAGTATATTTATGTTGGTAAATCCACCGCTTCAATAAGTATACCATATACGTCTGGCCCTGTGGCAAAACTTCGCGGGCCCCCTGCTCTCTTAACAATTTCATAAATAAAAAAAGAAAAAAGTAATCAACTAATTTTTGATTTGATACAATATTATAGAGTTTTATTAATTTGCACTTTCAAGATGCTTTTATGAAATTTATATTCCTCTGGAGGAATCCCGGGCCCCGGGGACAAATATCCGAGCCCCCCCCTCTGGTTGGGCATGGAAAGAGGACAATTTTTAAGTGTAGGTATTAAAAATATTTTGTTTGCAGACTATCTATTAGTTTTCGTATATAATATAAATCGTATATGCATGCATCACATAGTGGGAGGACTCTAAAAATATCCTTGAAAAAACTTCATCTTGAAACGGAGGCTCAGCTTGTGGTAGTGAAGCTGCCTTATCATCTCCTTCATCTGATGTTGGATTTTTTCGAGTTAGGTAAATTAAGGGAGTTACGAACCTGTTGGGCATTGCGTCTAGTTTTGAATAACTCTGCGAATGAGTAGCGTAGCGTAGCTGGATGGCATGCGAAACATGGAGTGCCGGAGGCACTTCGACCATCTTCGTCTGGTGATGGAATGTTGACAATGAAATTCGTTGGAATTAGGCTGGCGTGGTTGTACCACATTAGTCCTGGTCTCTGCGAATGACGGTTATCTACATCGAGGCACACGTACCGTCAACAGAAAACTCGTGACTTACAATTTCTATGTACTCCTATGTTAAGGTTATGGAAAATTTCGATTTTCAAATGCTGTTTTCTCGAAAACTAATGGATACAATATCGTATTCTTTATAAATTTCTTAAAAAATTGTCGTCTTTCCAATGGTACATTTTTTTACTAAATACAATAATTTATTGTATTACATGGTAGAAAAATTAATAATTAAAAAATCTTACTGTTTCTTTATCGATAAAATATGCAAATACAGTAGAATCCGCTTAATGTGATCACTTTGGGCCAAGGACATTTCAATAATATTTACTTTTAACTGATAACTGATAGCAATTAGCGAAATTTAGAAAAAGGCGAATTTTAGAAGACTTGGATTAGAACAAAATAGAAGAAAAAAAAGAAAGAAAAAGTGGCCGATTTCCAAAAAAAATAATCACAATAACCGACCGATAACATTATCCGTGATCACATTAAGCGGATTCTACTGTACATGAATTAGTTTGCTACACATAGGCCCTAGGTGTTTCGAATTTCAGATTCTCATCAGGCAAACCTAGAATAATATTATTAAAAATTGTTATTTTTATTGATTTTGGAATCAAGTTAGGTAAAAATTTTATTTTAAAGTAAAGTCAAATAACTTTGAATTTTTATTTTTTCTATTGAATTGAATATACTGTTCGAGTTAATAAATACTATTCCAGGTTTGGTTGATGAGAATCTGAAGTTCGAAACACCTAGGGCCTATGTGTAGCAAACTAATTCATGTATTTGCATATTTTTCGATAAAATTTTTTTTCAATTATTAATTTTTCTAAATTTTTCTAAAATATTTACATAACATGTTAATAACTATACCATGTTTCCAATGGTATATTGGAAAAGGTTAAATCAGTGGTACAAATTAACTGCCAGTAACCATTTTAGTTTTTATTAGCCTTTTTGATACATTATAGTAGAGTAGTCTTTACAATAATAGATATTTTTAGACCCGCAGTTATTTTCAACTTTACTATGGCTGTAGTCTGAAGACTCTGCAGAGGAAAAAGAGGCAGCTTTGAGTATTCGTGCACGAGAATCTAAAATGGATTTAATTACTTCTATTACTTACACCACTTCTGTACGTATACATCATATCGCTGCGTTGGAAGAAAACCGACACAACTCAAATTTCACTAATTTGGAGAAAATTTCATTTAAAGAGTTAACCCAGAGTGCAACTGAATACCGATTGGGTATTCACAATATAAATTTTAAAAAATATCTAGGGGATGCTAAAATGTATATGTTACGGTCATTGACGTCAATGGCCGGGAAATGACGTCAATGCCCAATTACGCTTGCCATTAACGTCATTGACCGGCCATTGACGTTAACGCCCGTTAACGGTGGGCAATGATGTAAATATTTTCATTTGATTGCAATATTTACGTCTTTGGCCGGTCAATGACGTTAATGACCAAAATGATTTGGACAATGATGATATTATAGAGTAAATATATGAAGAACAGAAAAATGGCAATTAAAATTTGACAGCCAACTGGCAAGTGATATTTATGTATATTATGTTGTATTCGTGGTATTATAATAGTATAATTTAATCATTTATTAACAAAAATTATAAAAATTAAAAAATAATTAAATAAAAATTTTTAAATTAATCATTTTCGTTTTGCCACGGGAGTGACCCATGGCACTTAGAATTTCAAATTTATTTGCTGGCACGACACGCACATTTGTTATTTTTGCATCGACCCTTGCAACGACAACTCTTGTAACCGTGGATTTCTAAAACACTGCTTTCAGCTGCTGCTTGTCTAAGAGTAATCTCATTTTCTTTGGTCGTATCACTAATATTTTCTAAGAAAATTAACTTTTCGGTATCCCTTAATAACTAGTATTAATCGCAAAGGCACATTTAATATATTACTTTCGATGGAATCTATAGAATAATACTTTCATCATTGCCCACCCTGTATTGGGCATTGACGCCATTGCCCGGACAATGATGTAAAAACCACACATAAAATTTTAAATGTCAACATCGCCCAAAATGGTTGGTCATTGACGTCAATGGCCGGTCAATGACGTCAATGCCCAACTAAGCTGGGCATTGTCATCATTGACCGTAACATATATACAGTATAACTATATAATTATCTATTACCTATTCTTAAAACTATCTCGTAGAAATCGACAATATTGTGACACTTTAGATACCCTGAAGATATCCATTGTATTTCTGGACAATTCATTATCCACTCTATAGGATAACAGGATGATCAAAAAATAAAAGTAATCACACTTTCATATGAAGAAATTAAATTTTTCTATCTGTAAGTCATTGGAATTGTTTGAGGAGAAAGTCATGCACAAGGTAAATTTTTGAACACTAAGATTTCATTTTAAAGACCCTGGATTGCCTTAAAATTTCTTTACAAGCAAGTAGTTTCCTTAAGAAAAAGCAAAAACACTCATCTATTATAGTATTTCCAAGATTTTCTAAAATTTCCCAAGATTTCTTGGGATTTCCTAAGATATCTTCAAATTTGCCCGAGATTTCTTCAAATTTTTTCCGTCACAAACAGTTGTTTCGTGTACTGTAATTTAGATTCTGTTGAGTATCTTTCCGTAGAAATTCCATGAATTTCGAAGTTCTAAAACCGTAGACCAGTCTGTAAGTCCTCAGTCCTGCGTGATTTGCAGTTCTTGCAGTGCTTCCAGTTCAACGTCAGCGTTCCATGTTAAAATTAGCTCGATGAAGAATGTACGTGAAAACGTACGTACAAGAGGATGACTTATCTTACAAGTTTTTTTCATCCAGCTGAAAAAATAGGCAAGTTCAAAATCAAGACAATGAAAAGCAATATAAGTATTCGAACCAAAATTAATCTTAGAATTTTGAATTATTATCTGTTTTTGAAACCAAGGCTTTTCATATTGAAGTTGTAAACATTATCATCTAAATTCTAAAATATTCATGTCTTCTTCAATTGTGCTTCTGTGACAAAAATTGTTTGTAGTTTGTATAATATAATCTTCGACGCTTCCAATTAGGATAGAAGAAATATCGGATCCGGCCTGGTTAGACTTACAGAAACTTGGGTTTGACCAGAATTGTCAAATTGCGTGTTTCAAAATGTAATAATTTTTGTTTATAATCCTGCTCTGATGCCTTTAATCTAAAATAATCGATTTCGATTTCGGTTTTTTAAATATAAATTCCGAAATTATTTATTTTTCTTTCTTCTTTTTTCTGAACAAAAAGATAAAATTTAGATTTAATATTAACAAAACAATCATAATTTTTGTTGTTCATACTTTAGAGACTCTACTTGTCTTAAACTGGTATATGTTTAATTCTCCACTACAACTACTGCACTATCAGCTTTTTAGAATCATGAAAAACCTATTTACATATAGAAAATTGCTAATATTTCTAAAATCCTAATAATCAGTGGCAGCTGATTAAGACCCATGCAACATAAAAAATATTAACCATTTTTTGTAAACTATACAGAATGTTCATAAACAGTCTGAATTACTGACGTTGAATTACTTTTTATTTTAATAAAAATGTAAATAATTAGAAAATTATATCTATAGCATGTGCACAGGTATATATTTGCCATAACAACAAAAGTAGAAGAAAGTAGCAGTCTCAAAAAACGTTATAACGGCCACCTGTTATAGATATTTTAACGAATTTTGAAATCAAACATTTTAACCAGAAGCATTTAAATAAAATTTATTATTCAGTAAACTTAGAAAGAAAGTAGGAAGGATAGTTCAACTAGAAATTTAATTTCGCCAGATAAATAATATTACACATCAGCATACTTAAAGTTTAAAATTGTATTGATCCTTAGATTCAATCCCCTAACAGCCATCATGTTGGCAGCACCATTCGGATTCTAACAAACAGAGTTTTTAGAATTTTTTTGTTAAACAGTAGGTCCCCTAATATCACATTGCAGACGCACAGAGAAGTCCGTTGATGCTGGGAGACCCGGAATGGCAGTCTGAAGAATAGGTTACAAATTTCTAAAATTGTGTAACATAATACCGAGTGTTACGTTAATTACTTAGCTACTTTTTTAATTGATTTTCGAGAACGTAGTTATCTAATTGCGTTTTTGCATTCTGGTAGCGAAGAAAATTATGCAATCTAACAAAATTTCGTAATTGGTACTAACAATGCAATAAAAGCACTTTTATGCAATAAAAGAGTTATTAGAAAAAGTAAAACTAATTAAATTTTTGCAAGGGTAGTGTCGAGATTTTACCGCAAAAACCACAACAACAAAAATGGAAACTAAAAATGTATCGACAGCCTTGTGAATTATTTTCTACAAATAGAAGTAAAGGTTAGCCAGACCTGTAAAAAGTGCAGCGGACCATACAAAATCTCTGACTCTCAAGGTTTCCTCTTACAGTAAAGCACCGAATTGTTTGACAGGAAGTGTACACAGTAGGAGTGTAAAAGTCCGTGGCCAATCAACTTTTGAGTTGAGATTTGAGGCGTGACAGTTATTATAATGACCAATTTAAACACACAAAAATTTAAGACGTTGATTTCATAATTAATATTAAAATTTAAAAATTTAAAGATTCAAAAATTAAAACATGGTTATTTTATTTTTCTACGTTCTAAACTGCCTGTTTTTTACTTTTAATAGATGATTTTACCATGGCTGCTGGAGAGCAATAAAAAGCCCATAATTTTATTTCTAATTAATTAAATCCGTCCAATTAATAGATTTTCCGTTTATTTTATATTAACCGATTTAAATCTTTACAAATGAACATTATAAATTTTATTTCAATTTTAACGATAAACTTGGAGTTTAATTTTGTTTTTCTGCGTTTCCTATACTTTTAAATAATAAAATATTAAATCTCCTGAGGATAATTAAACGGGAGTGCCCGCTAGTTAAATTGGCAATTAAAAAATTATACCTCAGTAGTTTATCCATCAGGAAGCAATTTAACAGAATTATATGCAATTTTTTAAGTTTATTACGACTATTGATATCAAACGCGATCATAGAGGGTAGGCCATAAGACCCCCCCCCCCCACCAGTAGAACAATATATTTCGGGATATACCTATTTAATTTTTACCCATTTTTTTTTTATTTATAATGTAAAAGTTTACCCATAATTAAATTTATAATTTTCCGAGTGATGTTAAACCCCCTCCCCGCAATAAAAATCCAATAATTCCTTTTTTTGAAAATCCAAAACCAGTAAAAATCTGTAAAAATATTCTTGCGTATATGCTACATTTGTTGTAATCGATACCCTGACGGCTTAAGAATCACCGACTTAGATAGATTAATTAAATTTAGCGTAGCACAGTAGCCATTTCCCAATAAGTATTTATGTGCCTACCTGTAGACCTACGTTTAGCCAATTAAAAAATATCGAACAGATAAAACTCGATAGCTGTATAACGTTAATATGAAAATAAGAACTTTATTAATACCAGAGGATAATTTACATAATCACCATATAAAATTTACATACGAAAAACATAAAACGTAGCAATTTATATTATAAAATAATTGTTTTTATTATAAATGTAATTTGTTTACAAAATTAAGTATATGAATCTACTAATATTTTAAACAGCGGTCAACAGCTTCAGAGCGATCGTGGTGTAATGGTGGACCAGGTGTGTTTACATGAGTGGGCCCCCCGAGGCGCGTGTGCATCTTAATTATATAAACATTAACCTTAAATTTTTTAGCTCGTCAATATTGACAGAATGCGAATTAAGTTGCTAAACGTCAACCTATAGCACCAGGAAGTTAACGCAATTTGCCTGGATTTTGTAAAATATTTTACGGGGTTTGACTGTCGGTCTGTCTGTTCTATTTTTAGTTTTTCCTTCGCTTCTTCGACTTTTCATTCTTTTCCGCTCTATTTTCTGTAGTGAATCAGTCCTCAATTGGTAGGATTACCATATTTTTTTTTATTACATCAACTTTGTTCTTCGTAATAGTATACGAAATTTTTGGCGTGGTTCGGAGAATAGAAGAGACGATGGGTTGCTACCAAAATCGGAAAATCGGAATTTAATGCCGTCCGTCGAAGGCAATAAAGCAAAACATTAAATTTTTAAATTTTACAATAATATAGTCAATTCTTTTTCTTTTAAGTTTGCTCACCAGCGTCCACTGATTCTATATATCTGATTTATTCTTTCAACCAACGACTAGAAATAATCTAACTATCAAAATTATAGAGAAGTCCAGAGCTTAGAATAAAGTAAATCGGGTATTATCTCAATCAGTGGCGTATTTAGAGGGGGGCAAAAGGGAAATTGACCCCCCCCCACCAGCAAAAGATGACTCGGATTGTACTCTTAAAGCCCCCCCTGACAAAAATGATATTTACCACGAAGTTTTAAAATTTAAATAACTTGAAATTATTTTTATTTATTTATTTATTAGTTGGCTAAACGATGGATCTCTTTTTTAGTGGTATAATATTTAAACATTTAATTTCGTTTCCCGCTACTGGATGATTTCCGTTTTTCTATATTTTCGAAGTAACGCAAAAAGTTGCGGGGTGGCAATTAAAAATTTTTTTTAGAGTGTGATCTCAAACTGTAACATACTATTTTTAATATAAAAAACAAGCTGGAGCCTTAAAAATGTCGATTTTTCCAGTACTGTATTAAATTTACTTTTATTAGTAATAAACAATATAATATCAAATCACTCAACCATGAAAAATTATTTAGAAACTTTGAGTTTGTTAACGCTAATTATTTAAAGCTTCTGATTAGCGTACGCGAAATTTAATTAAATATAATAAAAAAAACCATAAATTATTAAAAAAATGGCTTACGTAATCAATGATCCTGTGCAAAAAGAAGTTTCCACATCATTCAAATACTAGAAAGTCAGGGCGGCCAATAGGCCGTCTAACTTGCTAATTATTAATAACCTAGTATTGTTCTTCTTCCAAATTTTAATTATTTATTTTAGCTTTAATACAACAACTCTTTTCCCATAATCAGGGTTGTAATATTTAAAACATTTCGTTCTAAACAACGTTTTCTTCAATCTTCTTTAAAAATTGAAAAATTATTATTTAGGGCTCTCGTAATGGACACAAGCTTTGATGCACTTTTTGTTCCTAATCTATTACGGAGTTTATTGCGTACAAGTCCAAATGCTGAAATTAATCTTTCAATGAGAAATTCTCATTCAATTTTTAAAAACTTAAAATAACAATTAAAAAAAAAAAATTTAATTTTTTTAAAGTTTGTTTTAAAAGAATGAGTTTGTTGTTTTTAATTTTTTTGTACCATTAATATTAAGCCCAACATGAATTTTTAAAATCTCAGTGACGTCAGTAAGAGGTTTTGCAAAACCTGACAACCCTGTAAACAAAACGAGTAAGATCTATAGTATAAAATTTATCCGTATTATTTTATATTGTGGTAAGACAAAAACAAAAAACTTGAAATTTTTTAAAATTTGTTCTAGTATATATAATATACTTTTAAATGTCAGATTATACAGTACAGCCTCGTTATTCCGGACAGATATAGTTTTGAGTTTGATCGGATAACCGAGTTTTCCGGATTAACGAGATTTTTTTTTACTTATTTTATTGATTAAAAACCGTTGATACGTATGTGTTATTCAATTATTTTATTTTATATAGTTTACATTAATAAAACTAAACTAAACAAAATTAACAAATAATAAAAATGTCAAAATAAAACTTACAAAAATAATTTTTAAACAATCAATAATAATTTTATACAATCAGTTCGATACTGGGGTACTCGGTACTACTCAGTGCGTATAGCCTAAACCTACAAATGCACACTTACTCTCGAAAAGTTTTCAGTTTTTGAAACCGGGGGGGTCTGGGGGGTGTTCTGAACAAAGCTGAATTTACAGTTGTCGATCTTTGAATAGCAGTTTACAAATCTGAATTGCAGTTGACAATTTCTAAATATATCAGTTGACAAATCTATATTAAAGTTGACGATGTCTGATTGCCTAGGTTGTGCGGCCTAAAGGCCGCACTGATCAATCACTCCACCGTAATCACTTAATATTTTTAGGCTGGTAACTTAAAATTTACCAATTCTAAACAGGCTATTGGAAAACGCCGATTATGATTTTTGATTTTTTTTTGTTTAATTTATTTTATAAAATTCCTAGTTGACCTGGGTATCGAATCAAATTAAGGTCTTCGGAAGTATCTAACTTCCTTCCTAAATCATGAAAGGTTTAACGTAATTCCTATTAATGTTGAATAAATTAAGTTTCCGATAGAAAATTTTTAGTATCATTTTATAATAATTGAAGAACTGGCTTAACCTCGGATTGTAAACAAATTGACAATATTGTCAGTGTCAACTAGGCAAATTGACAATGTATCGTAAGCATGAATTGCCAATTTTATTTATTGTTACTGATAATTGAAAAACAAATTTATCACAATTATTGCATGGTTTCGAAGTACAAGGTAAGAATATGAAAGATATTAAATAAACTGCCAGATATCAATCGCGAGCTAAAGCAGATTTATGGGGGGGGGCACCCCTCCCTCAGACGTTTAAGAATAGACAAGGGAACAATCCCAAATTTGAAAACACTTTTTGTCCGTCCGATCTTCTTGCTCCTTCCAGAAAGAATTCTGGAACCTCCCCTGATCGCAATGTGGATTAAGCAGTGACTTGTAGCTTGTCATGTTCAGTGAAGCCAGGGGGGCGGGCGAAAAATTAAAAATTAGGGCAAATGTTTAAGCAGGATTTTCACTTGCAAAAATAAAGGAATTGGGACTTCCACAAATTTGGTCAGAAAAAGTCGAGGAATTTTTTATTTTTAAGGAAAAGTCGTGGAATTAATTAGGAAAAATTCTTGAAAAATTCGCCAAATAAAAAATTTACAATTTTCAAAATTTGAAAATTTTTTAATTTTGATCTAGGGCTGGGGTCGGAAACCTATTGAAACGGAAGAGCCAAAACTTACAATTTACAAAATTTCCCAGTTTTTAAAGAGCCACTAACATTTTTATTTCAATATTATGGTATTTTATCCTGTTTTTACCCTGTTTAAAATTTATTTTTGCAGAATAATAGTTTTTATGAGTTTTGAAAATAAAATAATAAAATTATTAGGTAATATTTGTGCGTGGACCTGGAGAGCTGCATCTCGACATCAAAAGAGCCGCAGGTTGCCGACGCCTGATCTAGGGGAAGTCTTGGAAAAGTTAGGGATTTTGTTTTTGAAAGTTTGACAGAAAACATACACAAGTTATCAGTTTTTGAAACCGGGGGGTCTGGGGGGTGTGGAACACCCTCCAGTACACCTAAACAAAATTGGTCCCAGAATCTAGCTTTATATAGATTTTTCCAAATGTTTTTTGTAACCTACATTCAGTAATGCCCAGTGGAATCACAACTTTAAAACTGGAATCGAAATCTGTTTGCTATTTGTGTTTTTAAACACACTTACAGGTATACTGGAGGGTGTTCCACACCCCCCAGACCCCCCGGTTGTAAAAACTGAAAACTTGCATATATGTACATGTTCTGTGTGATTGTTTTATTTTTGCTGAAATAAACAGCAAAAATAAGTGAAAAAATTAAGCAGAAAAACGGAAAATTCGATCATCTTGAATGATTTTTTTTACAATTTCGGGGGACAGATCTACTCCCAAATCAACTTTCTTGCTATAAATATTAACTTTTCACCTTTCTAGTTTATCAAAGAAAATGTAAAGGCTAAAATAATTGTTAAAAAAAATAATAAAATAGATGAGGGAAGCATCCCCCGATAGCGGTGGATGATGGAGGATAACGAAGGTCATATTCGAATTCAGGAGGTTAATTTACATAAGAATCCGGAGGAATGGTATCAGGACTCGAAAAAAAAATTTTATTTGCAGACCTGTATTATCATTAGGGGACGTTCGTTAATTACGTGGGCGTTTAAGGGAGGAGGAGATCAAGGAGTCTCGGTAAATATCATGTAATTAAAAAAAAACAAATTTTACGATATCTCACTAGGGGGAGAGGGGGTCGAAAAATCGCCTCACGTAATTAATGGCCGCCCCCACTACTTATTTAACTTTACCAATTAAATCAAAGAAAATATGAATTAAATCACAATTCGTGACTTCTCGTTTAGCTTTTCTTCTTTTTATTCAAAATTTATTATTTTATAGAAAATTAAATTAAAAATGGTCAATTTCAGAGCCTTCTGAATTTTGGCTCTGGGTGCGGCCCTGAATGATGTCATAGTTTAGTCTTATAAAAGAGTACTGATTAATTGCATTAATTTGAAATTGCAGCTAGAAATTCGTCCGGATTGCAGAGATAAAAAATATAAAATGTTCGAAGAGCCGGAATGTCCGGATTACCGGAGTGTCCAGAATAAAGTGTGTCCGGATAACCGATGCTGTACTGTACTTCAATGACTGCAACCATAATATGTTTTGTATAATTTTATTATAACAATTTAATTTCCTTATTTTTGTGAATTATAATTATTGCTATTAACTTATATTAACTTATTACAGTAGAAGCTCGATAACGTGAACACTCGATACTATGAACATCTCGGTCCTGTGGACATCCAATTTCTTCTCAATGTCAATCAATGTTCTTAATTACCAACATTATGCATTATACGTTTTATAAGAAATAAATATTATGCATAACACTAGTTTTCCTACACCCCGGTTTAAACCTACCTTTGGATTTTTGTGTTCACAGAATCGAGCTTGTACTGTATTAACTTATAATAATTATGAATAGTAATATATAGCTTAAATTTTTTTTTAGTTTTAAACATGTTTTCCTGTTTAAAACATGTGTTTTTTTAAAGTAATAAAAAACTGTTTTAAACATAAAAAAAACTTTTGTTTTATTTAAAAAAAAAACATGTTTATTGTAAGCATGTAAGCATTTTAAAGTAGGTAATCAATCTGTCTGTCTACATGTTCGCCTAATATTATATTGTAGTGTTTACCAAATCATCTTTTAAAAATGTTTCAAAATTTGAAAATTTTTATTTGATTTATGAAATATTTTTTGAAGTTTGAATTTTTTTTCAATTCACACACATAAATAAAAATTCAAAAAATTTTGAGATTTAATCAATTTTGTATTTGAACTTCTACTGTGAGTGATTTATTTAAATTTTATAAAAAATATAAATTTTTGAATTTTTGTGTGAAGGTCCTGAGAGATATTTAATTTATTGCGACCCTAGTTTGGGATTTTCGATATAATTTCAGATAATAAATTGCGATGAAATTATTTTTATTCGGAAATCGCCCAAAAATTTGGACATTATTTAGTATTGGAAAATTTCAATCATGTAATCAAGGCCGTAACGCCTTTGCATTTCGTATTTTTGATTTACTAAAACATTAAAACAAGACAATTTTTTAGTAGAAAGACAGTGCCGTAGTTTTCAGAAAATATTTAACTGTTTTCAAAATAACGATGTTTTAAAAGCTGTCCCACTATTTTGGCCAAGACTGTATATTACGTAAAATTTATTACGTAAAATATAGAGCATTTAGTAACGAAAGGTATTCAGTAACCATATTGGTTTAAAACGCTGATTTTCTGTACCATGAACCCCTCAACCACTTATTTTAATTCTTACCCAATCGTTAAAAATATAACTATTTAAAAAAAACTTAGTAAGAAATTCTTTAGGCCCCCATGTAAAGATTTCTAAAAAAATTTTCTAAAAATTCTCTTCCCCAAAACAAATCTTGATTTGTTGCAAATTCATGACATAGAATACTTACACATTAACTAGCATTCATTGATGCTGCCAGTATTATTTCAATTTTTTGTATAGTGGATCTTAAATTTTCAACATTTTTATTTGAAAAGGTTTTATTTTTATTTTAATTTTAAGAGGTTCTTTGCCCGTTAATTTTGAGTTAAAAATATTTAATTCAAACAATTAAAATGCAGCCTAAAAAGAAACAATACAACAGATTGATTGGAAAATTTATTAAAAATGAAATTAATAAAAAATAAAAAATTAAACTTATGCTTAATAAAAATTGTTCAAGTAAGCAATAAAATCAAATATAATATTAAAAACTAACATTTGCAATTATTTTTATGGTCTTTTATTAAAATTGCAGTTTGCAAATTCAAAACCATTTCTGTTGGTTTTACAATACAAAAAATTGATTAAAACATTTATCAAAATTGAGAATAAAAGCAATATTTATTAAATATAAATTGCTAGATGAAAAACTAAAACATTAAAAATGCTTTAAAAAAATTTAAAAAGAAACAATATACCTAAACCTAAGCGCGGTTTCAAAGAGGTGGGTTAATTTTAATCTTTGATTAAATTTTAATCTTGGATTAAAATTTTACAACAATATCACAATGAAGTTTAACCGCTGTATAAGTTATGCAAGTTATGAAATTAGAAACCAATATTTGCCATTAATTATTTTGATGCTCTTTTATTGAAATTGCACTTGGCAAATTTAAAACCATTTTTGTTGTTTTTGCAACACAAAAAATTGATTAAAACGTTAAAAACTCTTTAAAAAATTTTAAAATAAAAAATATAAACCAAAACGAGGTTTCAAAATGATGAGTTAATTTTTAATCTTTGATTAAAATTTTACAACTATGCCGTTTAATTGCTGTATAAGTTTAATCGAAGGTTAACTCTAAACAAAAACCGCACAATAAAATATTAAAAATTAAAATTAAAAATTGGTAACAAAAGCATTACGAAATTAAAAACTAATATTTGCAATTCTTTTCATGATCCTTTATTCCAGTTGCAATGCTTGTAAATTTACATCCCTTGTCAATATTCTTACAAGTGTAGATCATTTTATCCATAATATCTCTTTTTTTAGAGTGACAATATTTGGAACTTGGACAAATCTTTGAAATCTTGATACAATTACTGCATATGGTATGGCCTTCGTCGCAAACAATCATAAAAGATCCCAATATAGATTTCTGATGGCATACATAATTTTGTAAAATATTTATGGCTTCTTGAAAAGCATGTTCGTTTATACCAAAAATAAAAATTTTACAATATAATTTTTTAACACCTTCTTGTACAAAACTTTTGATAAAATTCGTGTTAGGATTGAATCTTTCTTCTACGATCCCAATCTCGTTATAAATGTGTAAAGGCAAATCGTGATAAGAAAGATCGAACTTGAAACATTTGCTGTAAAATCCCATTTTGTATTTTGTAAACTTTTTTACCTCGTCATGTTTTACTATTTGATTCAAATTAAATGAAATAATTTGTCCAACTTCATTGGTAGCATAACGAAAGAAAAATAAAGCATCTGATAGTTCAAAAAATTCTATTGCTATAGAATTTTTGAATATCGGCAAATCAAATCTTGAAAATTGTTTGATCATTTTGAAATGTTTGACTTTGCAGTGTTGGTGCAAGAGATAATGATTTCCTTGCCAACCGCATTGATTTGCATCAGCAAGTGGACACTTAATACGAGAGCCAAATTCACAAACATCTTCATGGGCAACAACATTTTTGGAGGCTAACTTTTTCGTACATCCATTCTCGGAATAACAACACGGAAACATTAAAATATCTAGAAGCAATTCTAATCCTTTTGCTGGACGAAGAGGTGAATTTTTGTCTTCGCATCTACCACAAACCAAATTTAGATTTTCGTCATAGGAAATAGGAGTTACTGAAATGTATAGACGGCACCGAATACATCTCAACTTTTCCAAAATGGTCTGTGGAACCATGATTACATTGGTATTTGTAGCAGTATCGCTATTGGTGGCAATTTCGGCCATGATCAATTTTAATCTAGAAAAACAAGAAAAATTAGAATGAAAATCAGCGAAACTATTACAAATTTAAAAAATTTTTTTATTTTTTTAATTAAAATTGTTTAAACTTTAAGGGTTGAACTTTATGAATGTTTATGAATAGCAGTAAATGTAGTAAATGTCCAAGCGTTTTTCACTTTTTTATTTTTAAATGTCTTGAACTATCGTATTTATTTATTTTATTTCGCATTTTTGCAGCTTCAATTTTTTTGTTGAATAATTGATAAAACAAAAAAAAATTATTGGACTGAATTCAGGGAAGCAAGACCTTTCAAATGAGGTGTCACTTGCCTATTAACATCCCTATTAACATTTCAGAGGTTATCTTCACAGCGCTAAGGGATGAAACAATACGGGAGTGACATTGGTCGCAAAAGCTATCCCCCCTCGATAACAAAATTGACGTGTTTTTGCATTTTTTGAAAAAAAAATTCCGCAGGCCACATTCCCGTCCGTTTCGTTTTCAATCGGCCACCCTGCATGTACTAGTTATCTGATTCAAAACAAAATATTTTGATTCAAAATTTAAAACGAAACAATTTGATTTATTTTTATTTTATAACCACGAAACTCCCAAATATACCTAGAAGGGATACAACACTGTAAAATTTTCAAAAATATTTTAGAAAAAATTCGTAAAATTAGACAAGTTATGGCATCGTCTTACGGCTTAATTAATTTTTTTTATTTTGTCTCCTCGGCAGCGACGACGACGGCGCCAGCATGAAATGGGTGGGTGGGCACAGATTGGGCCCACTATATTTGGGGTGGGCAGAAGCATACAAAATTTATATAAATAAACTTAACAAATACATTATTGAAATATGCACTTAAAAATTTTTAACTCCAATCAACAGGGTGAGAAAGTGCCTACCCTGGCCGATCCGTGGCGCCGTCACTGCATCTGTGTGCTTTACGCCACACTGCTGCTTAGTTGTATTCCATAATCAAGTTACTGCGTCAACAAATTTCGAGTGCACTGGAGGGCATTCCATGCCCCCCAGACCCCCCGGTTTGAAAATCAAAGAATTTTTGATTAATTTTATTAAACAAGGAACTTTTATTCTTTCAGAACCAATTACATTTCTGAGAATCTGAGCGTTTAATTTCATTGAATAAATTTCACTCTTTCTAAAGGGTGCTTCATATTTCTTGAACTATTTGGTTCTGAAAGAGTGAAAGTTCTTAATTTAATCAAATTCATATAAAAATATGGCCATAAACTGTTTGTTACTGAAACCGGGGGGTCTGGGGGGCCATGGAATGCCCTCCAATACTTCAGTTATTTATCGACTTAACAACTTGATATTGGAATACAATTTAACCCAATTACTGACGTACCCAGAACCCCCAGGTTTCAGAAACGGAAAGTTTGCTCACATATTTTTGGATTAATTTTATAAAAAAAAAACTTTTATTCTTTCCGAGCCAAATACCTTTACAGCCGAGAGTCTGTCGCAGTAACTTGATTATGGAATACAACTTAACACATTTAATGATGTACTGGATGGTATTCCATGCCCCCCAGACCCCCCGGTTTGAAAAACACAAAGTTTCTCAATCGCTTCTTACAATTAGTGGGATACTGGACGGTATTTTATAATCCAAAGACCCGTTGACCCGTGAAAGATCTATATTTTTAAAAGATCTTGTTTTTCAAATCGGGGGGTTGGGGGGCATGGAATGCTCTCCTATTGTACTCATAATTTATTGATTCAGTAATTGATTATGGAATTTAACTGAACACAATTAATTCCATGCCCCCAAGTTTTACAAAAACATAAAGATTTTAAATTATTTTATGACGCGACCTGAAAATGTATTTTGTTCTTAAACCAAAAAATTAAGAAACGAAAGATCCTTATAATATAGTATGCTCACCAACTTTTCGTTGTTCAAACCGGGGGGGGGGGGGGTCTGGAATGCCCTCCAGTGCACTTTAAATTTCATGCCCTTTGTTTTACTGTTTTATGTCTATCAGACCAGTCACGGCAGTGAAACGTACATGTTAATCCCAGCGACGACGGCAGCATTTTTTAAATGGGTGGACACAAATTGGGCCCAATATATTTGGGGTGAGCAGGAGCACACAAAATTTATAAATAAACTCAAAAAAATACATTATTAAAATAAGCACCTAAAAATTTTGGGCGAGCACTCTAATCAACAGGGTGGGCAAGTTATTTTAGAAAATTTTATAGTTGTAAAAATATTAAAAATTAAATTTACAGTTAGAAATAGAAGTCGTCGGTCTGTGACACCGATTAAAATTAAATGAAATTATAAAATCTTACCGAAAATGTTGGAAATTCAGGAGAAACAGGTCTTAACTTCTACACTACAGGATAATTAATGCGGGGGAATAATCGAGAAATAATTTGCGTTATTGGCACTTTATTTCAGCGACATGTGGGTACACACGACTCAGCACCCAGCAGCTTATCAACATGAAAACAAATATTATTCGTCGATTTCGTTGACGTCAGTCTTCGCACTCATAAAAATGTTGAAGTAGCATTGACGACAGAATTGAGAAGAATTTTGTTTAGGATTTGTTTAAAATACTTAAAGAGCTTGATTTTAAACCACGAAGTTAATTTTTAAAATATTACTTGCACGTACTTCCCCGACTAGAAATAAGATCACCTTGACCATTTCATAATGCGCTCTATTTCTAATAAAACTCGTTTTGATTTAGCAGTCGGCTCGTGCTACAGAATAGCTGAAGATTCTAAATTTTATACTAGTTAGTACCTACAGCAGTTGCTCAAAAAATATTCGGATTGTTCTATGTTAACAATGTAAATTGTACCTTTTGCTTCACTTAATTTGTCTTGGTACTTCAAACAAAGCTTAATCGATTGATTTCGATTTCATAAAGATATTTAATGATTAAAGGAAAAATAGTACAAAATCTACCTCGCATTTCGTACCCCCTCTCCTACAACAATTTCAGGAATTTCTTCGCGGCAGCTGAGATTTACAAGACGCGCGACGGTAATCAAACGTAATTCATGCTCAAACATAAGTTGATCATTCTCAGCTAAGAATTCGATTTCGTAATAAGAATTGTATGTAAAACCAATTTTTAATAGAACTCTTTACGACTAAAACGCTGTATAAATCAACTTGGGGCCCCTCGGCCAAATCCTCTCGCTTATAATCAGGCAAAATAAGAATAATGAAGCAAAAGGGTCGTGATAATAAATTTAAAATCACTATGGAAAATTCAATAATCTAATCAGAGCCGGATTAAGGATATGGGAGACTAGGGGCTAATTATTTTTGGAGGCCTTTTGGTTTTGTACGTTTCAAATTATTAGGTATACATAGCTTATCACAGTTTTGAGATAAAAACCAGGAATTTTCCTATAATATTCTGTGGGGTGTTCCACACCCCCCAGACCCCTCGGTGCGAATTTTTACGGTACATGATGTGTGAATATGCACTAAAACCTTTTGTTTATGAAACTGGGGGCATGCATTGTATACAAATGGCGGACGTACAAATACACACACTTTTGGGCTTTCCAACCGGGGGGGTCTGGAATACCCTGCTGCAGTGCAACAGCAATTAGATTTGCTTCTGGACCCGGAATCAAATTTCATATAAATGATTCACTTTATTAAAAAAATCCGATGTGGATACCACATGACTTACTTTTCATTTTACAATGATTGTACAAGAATCTCGTTAATCTATTAGTGCGCGTCATAAATGAATGCCCTTTTGGCACGGACAATCGCAACCAAAAAATAGGATGTGCACAACTAGATGCTATGAGAGTCCCAAATACAAAATAATTTTAACTTTCTACGATCTACCGATCTATCTACCATATCCCCCAATTTACCAATGTAAATTACACATTTTAAAACCGTTTTTTGACTTATAAAAATCATCTTTACAGCAGAACTTTTTAGACATTTTGCTTGTAAATTTTATTCTCTACATTTTTGTTTCTATACATTTTTGTTTCTATACATTTTTCTATTTTGTCGCACCGTTTCCGAGATATAGATTGTTGTTGTTTGCATGTTACGGAGTCTTGTATAAGTGGCTGTCAGTCAAAAACAAAAAAATGAACCGGTAGAAACAAGTTTTTTTACCATAAATTCTTTATTTACGATACTGGATTTTACAAAAGATTAAAAATTTAATTATTGACAAAATTTTTCAATTTTTTTTCTCGGAAAATGTGAAAATTCGGAAAAATTTTTTTTGACAAAATGTATTGTCATCGGGGACGAATCCATGTGCAAAATTTCAACTCGATTGGATAGCGCGAACTAGGTCAAATTTGACTTTCTAAGTTTTTCCGTATTCAAGCAAGCAAAAAGAATAGTGAAGCTAATATACAGGATTTTAAAAAAGGTAATGAAATGTGCAGCAAAAAAAGTTTTTTCTGTAAAATCGATTTTTATATAAAACTTCAAAATGTTCAGTTTACATTGGTAACATAGTATTGTCCGAGTTATTTTAAAAGTAAACCTACAGAGCCGGTTTAAGGATATGTGACGCCACTTGGCCTTGCATGTTTTAACAAAATGCGCCGCACGCAAAAAATTTTGATTTTTCAAAGTCAACAGCGTTGGATCAAATGAAAATTTTTTTAAAAGATATCAATGGCGTATTTAGAGGGGGCAATTGCCCCCCCTCCCCCCTCCCCCCCCCCCCGAAGGATCGCTCAGGTTGTGTTCCTGAAGCCCTCCCTGAAAAAAATAATGTTTACTACGAGGGTTCACAGAGAAATTTTTTTGGTGTTTTGAAGTAATTTTCACTATAATTGAAGTTCAAATGAGCTTCACACCAATTTTGAAGCAAATTTTACTAAATTTTTAAGTAAATTTTACTAGATTTGATAAAAAATTTACTATAATTGATGTAATATTTACTTCAAAATTATTGCGATTTATTTTTTCTGTTTAAAAAGTTGGTTACGAAATTAAAATGAAAGGTTTTCATACGCAACTTGATCGGTTCTGAAAAAAATGAAATTACAATGATAAATATACGTAGTACTATGTAGAACCTCATTGAGGCTCAAACGTTCGACAATAATTTTAATAAAAAATTCAATTTGAAGAAGTAAGCGAGGGTGACGGTGAACTGCCCCAATCCATGCAACAGGCAAAAAAAATGGTAAACTACCATCTGAGCAAGAAAGTTGCCACTAAGCTGGTGGTAAACTGCCCCAAGAAAATTGCTTTCAAAGTACCTACAAACCCCCAACTAAATAAAAACAATTAAATTGAATTATGTAACCAAAATGAAAATGTAACCCCGAAAAATGTAAAATTAATTAAAAAAATTTATTATTAATGGTTGGTTCGCACGGATAACTTTTTCACAGGCAATTTCGTTATAGAAAAATCATAAACTGACACTAACCTGCATATCATATTATATGATGCATATTAGATGCAAGATGCATATCTTCGCACGAATTTAGGATTCGTCCATTGGACCCATTTATCATCCAAATAAGTATATACAAAAAAAAACTTATTTGAAGAAAAAAAGTTCCTATTAAAATGGGTCCGCAAACTCACCATTTTCGAGATACAGGGTGTTCAAAGAAATGGTTTTCTCTTACTTTTTTTTGCGATATCTCAAGAACCGTTAAGGCTACAGGCTCCAGCTTTTGTACAGATTTTTACATCAATAATAGCTACTTTTAAGGCTCTAAAGCAATGTTCTCAGATCTGCCAGTGGTGGAGATTGTAGGGTTGCGTAAGGGTTTCACCCCCGTAACTTTTACGTCACTCAAAAAATTGGTGTTTGAATGAAATTTTCAAAAAACAATGTTTAATAACTTTTGCTGTAGAAGCGATTTTTATATGAGAAAACATGTCTTCAAAAATCACAATTTACATTGCTAATATAGGGGGGTGTACGCTTTTTTTTGTGAGCCACTGTAGATGAAAGATGGCAATAATTTTTGTATTTTACAGTCTTGTTTAACCATAAACCCTAGTGTGTTTTCCACCAGAAATGTTTCTGGTGGTTGTTACTGCCAGTACCTTCCTAATTTCGAGTGTTTTTTGAGTAGTTGAAGCGATAATTGTGTGACCTTTGTGAAGCTTGACTTATACGCATTTCGGAGTCTCCCAGACTCCGTGTCAGTGTTAATGTCGTAGAAACCATGTGCGCGAAGTTAGCCCCGCCATTTTTAAAAAATTTGAAAACTGAATATTGTGTCGGATTGTGCCCGATGTGTGCTACGTTGTACCGTATTTTTTTAAATTTTATTTTATTTTATTTTTTTTTGATTTTATAGAGATTGCTTATTTTGGGGTAGAAGTTAGCCCCGCCATTTTCGAGGATTCTAAAAATCAAAATTGTATTGGATTGTACTTGACTTGTGCCGTTAATTATAAAATTTTATTTTGATAAATATTCTAATAAATAAAATTTTTTGAGCCAAAAACTATTTTATCGATAGAAGTTAGCCCCGCTATTTTCGGTAATTCTAAAAATTAAAATTGTATTGGATTCTACTCGACTTGTGCCGTTGTGTGCGTGTTTTATCTGTAGAGGTTATCCTCGCCATTTTCGGTAATTCTAAAAATTTAAATTTTGTTGGATTTTATTGGACGTGTGCCTTTGTGTGCCGTAAATTATAAAAGTAACTGCGACAGCTTTTTACTTTCGGTAACGATAAATCCTCGACACCCCGTATTTAGTCCTTCTTATGCAATGGTCATTTTTAAATCCTTTATATTAGTTCCAACTTGAATACGACTGAATACGGCAAAACTTGGAAAGTCAAATTTGACCCAGTTCGTAATATCCAATCGAACTGAAATTTTGCATATGGATTCGTCCCCGATGACAATACACTTTACCAAAAAAAATTTTTCCAAATTTTCACATTTTTCAAGAAAAAAAAAATATTAAGGTTTTATGGTTCTATTTAAAAAAAATTAGATATATACTATTTAAGTACTTATCCGATTCATATAGCAGTATATAGCATTTTTAACAACAAATATTATTTTTACAGTCAAGACTTTTTTATATTATTATTACAATAAAAATACACTACAAACCTTTTTTTAAACTTTTAGGCACACGTCGAATAGAATACAATAAAATTTTAATTTTTAGAATTAGCGAAAATGGCGGAGCTAACTTCTATCGATAAAACAAGTTTTGGCCCAAAAAACTTTTATTTGTCAAAATAAAATTTTATAATTTACGGCACACAACGGCACAAGTCAAGTACAGTACAATCCAATACAATTTTGACTTTTAGAATCATCGAAAATCAAAAAAAATAAATTTTAATTTAAAAAAAGGCACAACGTAGCACACCTCGGCCACAATCCAGTACATTATGGGTACACGACATTTAGGCGACGCCAAATAGGCGACGGTCAATTGTGCGCTGGTATTTTAGGCGACGGGTTTTTTAGGCAACCGGTCAATTAGGCCACGGGAAATTCGATACATTTTTTTCAATAAAAACATTAATAAAATAATATTTAATAACAAATTCTTATAATATTTAGTACTATATTATATTCTCTTTATTATTATTTAATATTTTATTCAAAATTATACTATATTAAATTATACTATAGGTACATAGGTATACCTTGTCTTTGATATAAAGATATCCGTCCCAAGTGCATTTTTCGTTCCCTTTTTGGGTCGTAATTCGTAGTTTTCCTTCCATTGCAAATGATTTTATTTTCAATTCAAATTTATAATATTAACATGTCATTTTTATCTCTTATATAGTAAAATAATCTATAAAAAATTATCAACTGCACTTTTTTATTAAAAAAAAATTTATTGAATTTCCCGTCGCCTAATTTGTGTCGTCGCCTAATTGATCGGTCGCCTAGTTGGGGTCGCCCAAAAAGCCCGTTGCCTAAAATACCAGCGCCCAATTGACCGTCGCCTAAATGACCGTCGCCTAAGTGACGGTGTCCCGTACAATATTCAGTTTTAAAATTTTCAAAAATGGCGGGGCTAACTTCACGCACATGCTGAAACCCAATTATGCCCAGTTTTTCAGTTACAGGTTAAACCAAAAAATTTGGGTTAAACTTTCTAAAAATGTCATTGGTTAACCCAAATTGTCTAAACTCAAAATGTCACAAACCATTATGCCTGCAATTCTCGAACAAATGTTGCATAGACTGTTATGACCCAGCGGCGTAACAACGGGGTGTTATGGGTGTTCAGAAAACACGGGTCCTCGGAACCAACTAGTTACGAAGGGGCCCCTATAAAATTCAATTTGCCTAAAGACAACATATTTTAAATAAACAATAAAAATACATTATTAATGTTAACTAATGTTGATAGGTATTGCTTGTTATAACCATAACTACAAAAAGGGCCCCCACCGCCTCACCTGCCTAAGCAATAAGCATACATAACTTTTTAAAAGTAAGCCATTAACCAGATGCATAAATTAATTTACAAGAAAGCTCCGAACCTAGAGAACCCTCCGCAAGAACTGCATTAAAGATTTTACTCTTTCACTTTTTCTTTAATTTAATTATTTAAATTATTATTTTATATTTATTAATTATTTTAAAAATTATTTAAATCAAATACATTAATTACCTAATTAGTTTATATTGTTGGGTTAAACGCAAAAATATGTGCACTTATAGTAAATAAATCATAACAAATCAATTAATTTGCGACGTATAAAATGTATTTGGTTTTAAAAATCTTTTCACAGCAAATTTCTGATCAGGGAAGTAAACTTTTGTGTAAATTAAAATTTCAAAATTACTCATTGTAGGTATGTAATTTATGTCAAAATAAATCCAAATGCCCAGATGTTTTTAATTTTTTCCAAATACTCTTTGCTGTTTTTAAAAAGATTATATATTTTTACAGACCGACAAAGTAGTAAACGAACCCATTTACTCGTATTTCATCCATTTAAAATACTTAAAATTTATTACTTTATTACTAGATCCTCTACCGTTTAAGGGATAGATAAGCTAATAAATAACGTTGGATTGAATGCTAAAATTTGTTAAAATATGCTTTGTCAGTTCACGGTTCTCTTGCATCTTTTCAATTACCATGTGAAAACTATAACCAGTTTTGAAAAAACTTATTGTTATTCATTATTATTATAAAAAAATCGATAAAAAACGAAAATTTTTTAAAAAATATAAAATTACGTACAAAAAATTCGGTTAGGTACTATTTTAACTTAGGGGTTTTCCAAACATCAGACAAATTAAGTAACTACACATATGTGTAAAGAGGGTGGACCATAGAAATTTATGCCACCCCCCTAGGGGGCCCCGTAGTCTTGTGCCAAATATATCTTATTTGGAAAATACAATTGTTTAAATTTTTATAGAGATATTATTTTGAAAGTAAGAAAAAAAGCATACTTTCTTTTAAGTAGGTTATTTTCAAAAGTTTGTTTTGCTAAAATATGTGTTTTTTTTAAATAAATACTTATAAAATATGTTGAGTTTAATTTAGAAGCAATAAATATTTACATATCAGCTCTAAAAGTATTAAATAACCATATATTTTGATAGGACGGACTCCGTGTCAGTATTAGTGTCAAAAAATAGGTGTCAGTTAGTTAAGGGTTAAGTCGCTGCCAGTCAAAAGAGGACAAAATAAAAAAATGAAAATAAACAAAATTACAGGCAATAAAATTTGCCACAAAAAATCTATAAAAAGTTTTGCGGTAAAATCGATTTTTATATGAAAAAAAAGCGACTTCACAATGTTCAATTTACATTGGTCACATTGGAGTGTCCGAGTTCTTTTGCGGGTCACTGTAGAAGTGTAATAAAAATCTCTGGAGCTACTGTATTTTCTTGAAGCCAAAAGTTACACAATGTTTTAGAAGTTATTTAAGCATTCAAATTTTTCATGACCACTATAAATTAACGCATCGAATAATTGCGACATACTCGATTTAAAAATTATTTAATTAATTAAAAAATTATTATTACGCAAAACAAGTTCGATCTATCAACATTTTCCAGATTTGTAGTGATCCAGAACTACAACAGTTACATTAATAAATTTTGAAGTGGTCAGCTAAGCAGTACTGGGTAGTTGTATTGAAAAATTGAAACTAAACTTGTTAACTCCGATAACTTTCATATCAATAAATTATAAAATTATAAAATCTTACCGAAAATGTTTTAAATTCAGGAGAAACACGTCGTAACTTGTACACTACAGGATAATGAATGCGGGGTATCGAGGAAGAATTTGCGTTATTGGCACATTATTCCATGTGGTACATGTGGGTACACAAGGATTCAGCACGCAGCAGATTTTCAACGGATTTTTAGTCGCCACTATTGCATTTTTATTTATAAATTCTGAGCCAGTTTTGTTAGTTTATTGCTCGATTGAATTATTTAGTATAATTTGAATAATACTGGTTAAAATTTAGACATTTAGGATAACATTGCATTAGTCACTGAAAATTAATCAAATATTATTTGTTGATTTTGTTGCCGTCGCAGTCATAATAACGTTGGTGAAGTAACATTGACGACAGGATTCAAAATAATCTTGTTTAGGATAACAAAATACTACATAAAGGAGCTTGCTTTTAAATCATGAAGTTAATTTTGAAAATATTACTACTTGTAAGAACCAGGGGCGGCGCTAAGCACTAGAGAAACTAGGCAACTGCCTAGCGCGAAAAGCTGAAGATTATAAATTTTATAGTTAGTAGGTACTTACAGTAGTTACTCAAAAAATATTCCAACGATTCTATGTTACTTACTTTTGGGTTTGGGTTTAATTCATTTGCTTACAAATTCAATAAAAAGTTGGTTACGAAATTAAGAATAAAGGTTTTCATACGCAACTTGCTCGGACGTGGACAAAATTTAAAACACCTATAGTTTTAAAAAAATTATTCGTACACTCCTATTTAACAATGTAAATAGACCTTTTTAAAATCCGTTTTTTTGACACATAAAAATCGCCTTTATAAAAAAACTTATTAAAGATTTTTTTTTTTTAATTTCATTTTCTTCATTTTTGTTTCTAACATTTTTCTATTTTGTCTCACCGTTTCTGAGTAACAGCTACTTTAAGAAAATTCGGTAAAAAATTTAACAAAATTAACATCGCTCGTATGGGACTTTCATTAAATTTTTTACTGAGTGTTTTTAAAGTCGCTGTTACTCAGAAACGGTGCGACAGAATAGAAAAACATATAGAGATAAAAATAAAAAGAATAAAATTTTCAACAAGAAATCTTTAATGAGTTTTTCTATAAAAGCGATTTTTATGTGTTAAAAAATGGCTTCAAATTTACATTGTTAATATAGGAGTGTATACGAATAATTTCTGGAGCACCGTATGTCATTTGATGTATTGATTAATTATAGAGGGCCAACGCCACTGCCACAATTTGACTTGGAGAGCCAACGTGTCTACAGCCCCCGCCCCAAAAGATTTCTCAAATAGCTCCGCGACGGTTGAAGCTCAAACGACGAAAATGGAAGCTCATCGAGGCTCAAACGTTTAACAATAATTTTAATCAAAAATTTGAATTGTAGGGGACTATGATATTTACAGTTCCCCCCTCCAGAGTTTTCGCAAATAGTTTCGCAACCGATGAAGCTCAAACTACGGGAATAGAAGCTATAGTTAAAGCTCAAATGATGACACCAATTTTAATAAAAAATTCGGTTTGGGGGTGGTAGCAAGGGTAACGGTAAACTGATGCAATCCATGAAACAGGTAAAAAAATGTTAAATAGCCCTCTGAGCAAAAAATTGCCACTCACCTACATAGGTGGTAAACGACTTCAATAAAATTGCCTTCAAGAGTACCTGCGAACCCCAAACAAATTAATGGCAATTAAAAGAAATTATGTAACCAAAATGAAAATATGATCCCGAAAAAAGTAAAATTAATTAAAAATATTTAATATTAATTAAGGGTTGGTTTTTTGTAGGTGGTCATAACTTTTTTACGGACGATTTCGTTATAGAAAAATCATAAACTAACACTAACTTACAAAACCGATGCATAATTCGCGATTTACATTAAGCAAACGCCCCCACGCGGAAAAATATTAAGTTAGTCTAATACGTACTTATAGTTGGTATAGAAAGTTTTGTTTATAAATCAAAAGTTTGCATTCCTTGGGTGTTCTTTGTTTTTAGAATAAATTAATTTTTGTTAAAGGGGTCGTCCATTAGTTACGTAAGAGTTTAGAGAGGGGGAGGAGGTATCGAAAATCTTACGGACCCTTACGTGGGGGAGGCGAAGGTCTAACGTATTCCTTACGTAAGTTTCGTAAAATACTTTTTTTTAAATTAAATCAGTTTGTTACCTGGTATTAAGGGATTAATAATTTTTCGTATTAACTTTTTTATGCAAATAATTAATTTTCATTAACTTTTATTTATACAGTGTGTTCACGATAAGAGGTAACAGTGAATAATTCTTATATCTTACTAAATACAAAAAAATGTTTAAATAGTTTTTTATTCAACTCGAAATTTACCATCGGAAACTGAGGAAGTAAATTTTTTTGTACTTCAAACTCAACCGGAAGTAAACATGAATTTAATTTTTCAAATTTTTTTTTTTTTAGCATTTATAATTATTATATTATATAATATTATATTATATAATATTATATTATATAATTATTATAGGGTTACATAAGAAAATTTTCGAGAAAAATGCTAGATAAATTAATGAATTATTTAATTTATTTAGTGTGGTATAAAAACAAAATGTTACTACTATAATGGATTCATTTTTGAATAATTTATCAAATAGGTTGTTTTTTGTACCGTGATGTTATTTTGTTTTCACAGCACACTAAATAAATTAAAATAATTAATAAATTTATCTTGCATTTTTCTTGAAAATTTTCTTATGTACCCCTGTGATAATTTTATATGTATATATAAAGAAAAAACTGAAGATTACAAAAATGTTAAAAAAAAGACATATTGCTATTTGAAAAAAAATATTCATGTTTACTTCGGGTTGAGTTGGAAGTCCAAAATAATGTACCTCCGCGGTTTCGGATGGCAAATTTCGAGTTGAATAAAAAACTATTTAAACTTTTTTTCATATCTAGTAAGATAAAAGAATTATTCACTGTTACCTCTTATCGTGAACACACTGCATATACATAAAATTTAATTAAAATTTTTGAATTTTTTTTTGTATTGTTATTCGTATTTTATAAATATAAGCGGAGTAAAGGGGGGCTCAACATTATTTTTGTTTAATAATCCTTACGTAAGATGTGACGGGGGGGTGCCAAAATCTTACGTACTACCCTTATGAGAGGGGGGGTCAAATTTTATAAAAATCGTCCTTACGTAATTAATGGACAGCCCCAAACTATGATTTTTGCCAAAAATTGCTCATTTTGTTAAATTAAAAAATAAGTAGGTATATTGTAATTGAAAAAAAAATGCTTCGTTCAGAACCGATTATTTAGTATGTAAAAGAAATGTGCACAGCTTGTGCAATGTGCACAAATTTTGACTGCAGACTTAAAAAAAAGTTTTGAAAAAAAACGCGACTAAAGTTTGATTTATAAAAATAAAAAATTGTACAAAAAATTAAAAATTTTTAAAGAAAACCTTTTATTTAAAATAAAAATGTGCACTAAAAAGTAAAAAATAAAATAATCTTTTAAATAAAAACAAACAAAGCTCCTTGAAAACATCTGTATAAAAGCGTGGGGCTATGAATTTCATACACAAACAGTATCATAAACAGTATCAGAAAAGCCCAACTGCAACTGCCAGTAGGTACATACAGAAATTGATACAACATTTTTAATGACATCTTTGCTATGTACATAAGTGTATTACAATGTGCACAATTTCATGAAATTGTTGTTGTTTAATAGCCCCACGCTTTTAGGTAGATGTTTTCAAGGAGCTTTGTTTGTTTTTATTTAAAAAATTATTTTATTTTTTACTTTTTAGTGTACATTTTTATTTTAAATAAAAGTTTTTTTTTAAATTTTTAACCTTTAAGTAGTGTCAGAGGTATCATATACCGCAGCGTTTCTGTTTCACCCTACTACTAAGGCGTCTTACATTTCAGCAATCTGCTTTTTTCAGTACCTTCCTAACATTTCTTAGTCTAACTATCGGCGGTAACAGTTTTCTTAAATTTTAATTTATTTTCCAAGTTTTTGAAAGCAAGCGGTATCATATATCGCAAACACCATTTACGTGATTAATCTTTATTAAATAATTTTATTCAAATTTTCATGTTAGTACTATTCTAATATATATTTTGTGATTACCTTTTTGGTTATTATTATTTTATATATTTTTTTGTAATCTAGTTCTATTTAACGGAATAAATGGATTTATCTGCGGACTTTATTAGCCAAATTAGGTAAGAAATCGGAATCGAAAAATATCACAGAAGACAAGGTAACAGTTAAAAAAACTTGTAAAAGGTGTCCACCTAAAATAAAAAGTTTTTGTCGCGATCCAGTGTGCTTACAATGCTATAAAAAAATTTGATTTTTGTGTGTTTTAGTGACTACAAATAATTTTGGTATAAAAACTTGAAAACATTCACTATAGACGACATCGGTGAGTAGGTTTTGAAACTTGAAATCAAAATCTACCGCTAAAACACGTTTCTCCCGTCTGACCACCTATATCCTGACTCATTCCGTTTGACTGTATATCGTCATGCAAGTGCAGAACTAACCTGACATTTACAAAATTTTAGAGGAGAGCACTGATAGATTTAATTTTCTCATAACTCAAATAGTATATAGTTTGGCTAGGGATGAAACAAAACGATTTCAGACTAGGGTGAGGATTGTCTGAAATCGTGTTTCATCCCGTGCCATACACGCTATTTTACATATTACCTGCAATGAAACTGAGAGTGTCATTAATTAATCTAACCTTCATAACATATAAAAACTGTCACTGTCAGATAAATTGACAGTTAAAATGATATATTTATAACTGAGTAAGTGGGAAGAAACTTGACGGTTTCTGTCCTAGGGAAGAAACCAATTGGTTTCTGACCAACAGTCGCGTTGATCTGCAATTGTCGTGTTTCGACTGTCTCAACAAGCAATGAAACTCGCAGTTTCATAGTAGGTAATATGTAAGATTCTTTTGAAAACTTACAATCGAATTTCACTTTAAACATGATAACTGACGTACATACTATTAACTGACATTTACAAAATTTTACAGGAGACAAGAGTGTACTTGATAGATTTCATTGTTAGTTTTTTTCCGATTTTTCGCTTATTTGTCGGAATTTTTGAAAAACGAAATTAAAATATAAAAATTCGTTGTAAGTAAAAGCTGTGTACCCAATTTCAGCTCTCTAGGACGTAAAGAAGTTGGTTAAAAAATGTCTTTAAGAAAGTCCATGTACACGGACGACGGACAACGGTCACGCCAAGTTAAATAAAAGCTTTTAAAAAATAATAAAATACAAAAAAAAAGATTTTTTTTAAACTTACCTAGAACCATCGATTCCAGCTCCATTTCCTGACAATATTTGTCAAAGTAAATCGATTTACCGACCTTTTCCCTCCCTTAATTTTGAGTTAATAATATTTCATTCCTACAATTAAAATGCAGACTAAAAATAAACAATACAACAGATTGATTGAAAAATTTATTAAAAATGAAATAAAAAATAAAAAATTACACTTAGGTATTCTAACAAAAATGATTAAAATAAGCATAATAAAATCAAATATTAAAAACAAATATCTGCAATTATTTTCATTGCCTTTTGTTGAAATTGCAGTTTGCAAATTCAAAACCATTTCTGTTGTTTTTACAACACAAAAAATTGATTAAAACATTTATTAAAATCGAGAATATAATTTAATTGCTAGATGATAAACTAAACATTAAAAATGCTTGGAAAAAATTTAAAAATGAAAAATAAAAACCTAAACGCGGTTTCAAAAAGGTGAGTTAATTTTAATCTTTGATTAAAATTGTACAACAATATCTCAATGAAGTTTAATTGCTGTATAAGCATTCGAAGGATTAAACTAAAACCGCACAATAAAATATTAAAAATTAAAATTAATAATTGGAAAACAAAAATGTTGAAAGTTAAAAATACTCGTAGAAGTATTACGAAACTAAAAATTAATATATTTGTAATTATTTTCATTGTCTTTTATTGAAACTGCAGTTTGCAAATTCAAAACCATTTCTTTAGTTCTTACAATACAAAAAATATGAATAAAATATTTATTAAAATGGAGAATAAAAAAAAACAAAATTGCTACATAATAAACTAAATATTAAAAATTCTTAGAAGAAATTAAAAAATAAAAACTTAAACGCGGTTTCAAAAAAGTGAGTTAATTTTAATCTATGATTAAAATTTTACAACAATATCACAATGAAGTTTAATTGATGTATAAAAATCGAAAGTTAAAACCGCACAATAAAATATTAAAAATTAAAATTAAAAATTGGTAACACAAATGTTGAAAGTTAAAAATAAAAACATTATGAGATGAAAAACTAAAATTTGCAATTCTTTTCATGATCCTTTATTTCAGTTGCACTGCTTGTAAATTTACATCCCTTGTTAATTTTTTTACAAGGGTAGATCATTTTATCCATAATATTCCTTTTTATGGCGTGACAAAATTCCCAGTTTGGACAAATCCTTGAAGACTTGATACAATGACTGCATATCATATGGCCTTTGTCGCAAACAATCATAAAAGATCCCAATGCAGATTTGTCGTGGCATACATAATTTTGTAAAATATTTATGGCTTCTTGAAAAGCATGTTGGTTTATACCAAAAATAAAAATTTTACAATAAAGTAAGTTTTCAACACCCTCTTCTACAAAATTTTTGATAAAATCCGTGTTAGGATTGCATATTTTTTCTTCCACGACCCCTCCTATCTCATTATAAATGTGTAAAGGCAAATCGTAATACGAAACATCGAACCTGAAACATTTGCTGTAAAATCCCATTTTGTATTTTGTATACTTTTTTTTCTCGTCGTGTTTCACTACTTGATTCAAATTAAATGAAATAATTTGTCCAATTTCATTAGTAGCATAACGAAAGCAAAACAAAGCATTTGATAGTTCAAAAAATTCTATTGCTATAGAATTTTTGAGTATAGGCAAATCAAATTTTGAAAAATTTTTTATCATTTGGAAATGTTTGTCTTTGCAGTGTTGGTGCAACAGATGACGATGTCCTTGCCAATCGCATTGATTTGCATCAACAAGTGGACACTTAACACGAGAGCCAAATTCACAAACATCTTCATGGGCAACAACATCTTTGGAGGTTAACTCTTTCGTACATCCATTGTCGGAATAACAACACGGAAACAATAAAATATCTAGAAGCAATTCAAATTCTTTTGCTGGACGAAGACGTGAATTTTTGGCTTGACATCTACCACATACCAATTTTAGATTTTCGTCATAGAAAATAGGAGTTACTGAAATGTACAAAGAGCATCGACAGCATCTTAACTTCTCCAAAATAGTCTGTGGAACCTTGATTACATTGGTATTTGCAGCAGAATCGCTGGTGGTGGCAATTTCGGCCATGATCAATTTCAATCTAGAAAAACAACATAAATTAGAATGAAAATCAGCGGAAATATTTGATTAAATATAGTACAAACGGTTAGGATTTGGTTATTCCACGTTAATTCATACATTCATTTTTAAGTTTTGTCATTTTTTAAAACTGTAATACCAATTTATAAAATTCAATGTTGATGTTAATATAAAAAATAAATAAATCAAGTGTAAAAAATAGTCAAAAATATTAACCCCGGAACTAAATGACTTCACTGTTAAGCACGTCACTCTTTAAATCAAATCAAAAATCCAATGTTAAATTAACAAATTTATCCAAATCAAATTAATTGCAATATTGGAAGAAAATCAAAAACTAATCCACATTTTAAATTATAATCCGTAAAATCTTCAATGCAAAAATGGTAGCAGAACTCGATCTAACGCGTCGCTATTCAATTTATTCTTCATTTAAAATTTTTAATTTTTACTTATCACTTTGAAACCAATTACAATTTTCCAATCAATTCACTATTTTTCAAATTTTTAATTATCCAAAAATTATATTTTCCCAAAATTCAAATTAATTAGGTAATTAATCTCATTCAAAAATTCATGAACTTTCACCAAATAAACAATCAAAATGTTCACTAGCTCAAAATTAACTATATTTTTTTCAAATACTTTTTACTTTTTCCCTAACTGCATCATGCGGTCATTTCCCAAAAAGCCTTTTTTCACGAACTCCGTTAAGTATATTAGGAAATGGCTAAGAGAGATAAAGGTATGCTTTAAATGTTTACTGCAGTTATTGGGGTGACTAAGATTTGTAATTGCAAAATTCGTATGTAGTACCGAACGACAACACCAGATCAAGGGGGGGGTGGGAGTGAAATGGGCTACTTGCTTCGGACGACAATTAAAAGGGGGGCCAAATTCATATGTTTGCAAAGCGGAATTATTACCACCTTCAAGGTGTTGGGCAATTGTCAAAAAGCTTGAAAACCACAAAATAAAAATAAAGTATTTTTATGAAGAAAATAATTTTTATAAAAATGAAGTAAATTGAAAATAATTTTTTCAGTGGGTGCTCTTGCTGGATGGAGTATAAGTTTCTTGTAACATAATTTTCTTTTCAAACTTGAAAGCTTTCGTGGTGTCTTTCACAATATACTTTTCTATAAGTAAGAAAACCGTATAGTAGATGTCGATCTCGGCAAAAGCTATCACATGTTTTCAATTTTAACACAAACTATATACCGGGTGACCGACCATCATTGGAACACAGGGAAATAACATGTGAAATTCATTTTTTTTAAATTTCTGCTTCCCACATTTTATAACGGATAAGAATGTGAGAAGGGTATGAATTTAAATAGATTTTTTTTGATAAAAAAAGAGTTGATATTTTGTTCTTTAATTAATTGTTCAAAACTCAATAATAAAATAAACATAATAGGGTGGTGTCCATTAATTATGTGAGGCGATTTTGGTTATTTTTCAACCCCCTCCCTCCTTAATCTCTTGCGATATTGTTTTACTTAATTTAATCCAATTACGTGATATTTGCAAAGACCCCTAAAGATTAGGTGAGATTCGGATCAAGCCCCCCCCCCCCTTCCTAAACTAAATTAATAATATAATTTTTATAATTTTTTTGAATTATGTAAACGACAAAGACATACAAATTTATATTGTTAACATACAGTGACTCGCAAAAGAACTCGATCACTCCTATGTTACTAATGTAAATTGAACATTACAAAGCCGCTTTTCTTCATATAAAAATTGATTTTACAGCAAAACTTTTTCAAGATTTTATGTTGCAAATTTCATTGCCTTCAATTTGGTTTAGATTCACTTTTTAATTTTGTCGCTCCGTTTTTGACAGACAGCGACTTAAACAAGACTCTGTAAAATGCAAAAAATATTGTCATCTATATCTTGGAAACGGTGCGACAAAATAGAAAAATTTATTAGAAACAAAAATGTAGAGAATACAATTTGAAAAAAAATTGTTTTGCATAGTTCTTCAGATTTAGATGACATTAATTTTTGCATTTTACAGTCTTGTTTAAGTCGCTGTCAGTCAAAAAACGGATTTTTAAAATGAAAATGAAAATAAACAAAATAAAACAAAAAATCTCTAAAAAGTTTTACTGTAAAATCGCTGTGAAAAAAAGCGGCTTCAAAATGTTCAATTTACATTGATAACATATGAGAGTCCGAGTTCTTTTTTGAGTCACTCTAGAAGTGTAAAGCTTGAGTGACATTATCAAACTTTGGTTAAATTTTCGTTCAACTTTCTTGTCAAACGAAAATAATTAAGCTGAATTATCACATTCAATAAAAATTTCTGGAGCTACTGTATGTTTTTGAAGCCAAAAGTTACACAATTTTTTAGAAGTTATTTAAGCATTCAAATTTTTCATGACCACTATAAATTCACGCATGGAATAATTGCGACATATAACTCGATTAAAAATTATTTATTCAGCTAAGGAGTAGTACTGCGTAGTTGTATTGAAAAATTTAAACTAATGTCACCAAAAAGAGCAATTTTAATTAACCGACTTTTTCAACTTGTTAACCCCGATACTTTCAGATCAATAAATTATAAAATTATAAAATCTTACCAAAAATGTTGGTAATTCAGAAGAAACACGTCGTATCTTGTACACTACAGGATGATTAATGCGGGGTATCGAGGAAGAATTTGCGTTATTGGCATTTTATTCCCGCGACATGTGGGTACACAAGGATTCAGCGATTCAGCACGCAGCAGATTTTTAACGGATATTTAGTCGCTACTATTGGATTTTCAATTTTTGATTTGTAAATTCTGAGTCAGTTTTGTTAGTTTATTGGTCGCTTGAATTATTTAGTACAATTTGAATAACATACTGGTTAAAATTTAGACATTTAGGATAACATCGCATATTAGTCACTGAGAAGTAAAACAAATATTATTTGTAGATTTCGTTGTCGTCGGTCTTCGCAGTCATAATAACGTTGGTGAAGTATCATCGACGACAGGATTCAGAAGAATCTTGTTTGGGATAAAAAAGGAGCTTGATTTTAGATCACAAAGTTAATTTGTAAAAAATTACTTGTACGTACTTCCCCGACTAGAAATAAGCACATTTCTTATGAAACTCGTTTTGATTTAACAGTGGCGGCTCGTGCTACAGAAAAACTGAAGATTTAAAATTTTATAGTTAGTATACCTACAGCAGTTACACAAAAAATATTCGGACGGTCTTATGTTACCAATGTAAATTGCACATTTTGAAACCATTTCTTGACATAAAAATTGAATTTACAACAAAACTTTTTCGACATTTTTTGTTAAAAATTTCATTGTCTTCAATTTTGTTTTTGACTGACAGCGACTTTAAGCAAGACTCTGTAAAACACAAAAACTATCGTCATCTATAATATCACGGAAACGGTGAAAATACAAAAATGCTCTTGAACAAAAATGTAGAGAATTACAGTTTTAAGAAAAAATGTCTATTCCTTTTTTCATTTCGTCTAGATGACAATATTTTTTGTATTTTACAGTCTTGTTAGTTTTTATATGTACAAAATTGAAGGCAATGAAATTTTTAACAAAAAATGTCTAAAAAGATTTGCTGTAAAAGCAATTTTTATGTCAAAAACCGGTTTTTTGAAAACCGTACATTTTGATGTGCAATTTACATTGTTAACATAGAAGGGTTTGAATATTTTCGTTATCCTCTGTATGTCTTCAGTGATTTTTAAATTCAAAATGTAGGTGTCAATCCGGGGAGTCTGGGGGGCATGGAATGCCCTCCAGTACATTTACCAAATACCTCGAATTGACGTAGATTCAGATGAGAAATTTTTACCAATGAGGTATTTGGCATAGTGTTCACTGGAGGGCATTCCATACCCCCCGGATTGACACCTACGTTTTGTGAATTTAAGGCGCAATTAAGTACATAGTAATTGAACATACATAGTACATAGTTCTATTTCGTTGCACGGATTTTGAGATACAGGCAATAATATTTTTTGTATTTTACAGGGTCTTCTTTAAGTCGCTGCCAGTCAAAAAGGGGGCAACAAAATTAAAAAATGTATAGATGTTACGGTCAATGACGTCAATGGCCATTAACGTCATTGACCGGCCATTGACGTCAACGCCCATTAACGGTGGGCAATGATGTAAATATTTTCATTTGATTGTAATATTTACGTCTTTGGCCGGTCAATAACGTTAATGGCCAAAATAGATTGGGCAATGATGATATTATGGAATAACCACTATAAAGAACAGCAAAATGGCGATTTAAATTTGACAGCTAACTGTCAAGAGACTGTCCATTAATTACGTAAGGACAATTTTTGTAATTTTTGACACCCTCCCCCCCCTCATATAAAGGCACGTAAGATTTTGGCTAACCTCCCCTCCCCGTTACATCTTACGTAAGGATTATTAAAATTATTTTCATGACAAAAAAGTGCACAAAAAAAAAGAAAGGTCAACGGCGTACCTAAAGAACAGTGAAAACCGGAAAAAGAAAGGTCCTGAAAAACAGCGAAGAGCGAAAAAAAAGGTCAACGGGGTATTTTAAAAATTTAATTTAAAAACGCTACTTTACGATACTTACGTAAGGAATACATCGGACCCTCCCCTCCCCCCACGTAAGGGTCCGTAAGATTTCCGATTTCCAACTAAGCTGGGCATTGACGTTATTGGCCGGCCATTAACGGTAATGACCGAATTGTCATCATTGACCGTAACATGAAATTTTTAACAAAAATTGTCCAAAAAGATTCGCTGTAAAAGCGATTTTTATATGTATGTTAAAAAACGGTTTCAAAATGTAAAATTTACATTGTTAAGGAGATCACTCCGTGTAATTGCTGGTTTATTTAGCTTTTCCTTGGGTTTTTTTGACAAACAATAAAAAGTTTCAACTTTTTACTATTATTTATATTTATTATAATATAAATCATTTGGCCGACACATCATTTGGCTGACAGATTATTTGACCGACCATATAATTTGGTTGGCAGTCATTTGGTCGAATAATAAATATTTAAATAAATTATATTATTTTAAAATCTGGCGGGCCACTTTAGAAATTTATTGGATCTCCGCGGGCCACATATAAAATTATATATCTAATATAAAATTAGATAGACTACTATAGACATTTTTTTTGAGTGAAAAATTGAAACGTAATGAGTTATCAGGGCCGGATTAACCGTGGGCACTTAAAATGTCATAGCCTAAGGCCCAAGTAAGACCTAACTCGGCGGCCGGGTCCCGGCCCTATAAGTTATGTGAGTAATCTCGCGGACCGGTAAAAAGTTTGGCGGGCCGCTGGTTGGCAACTCCTGTTTTACATAAATCATACTAAAAAAACATTCAAGACGATTCGATCTGGCATTTCATTGGGTAATCATTAATCTTAAGTAAGATTACGGGGGGGGGGGGGGTTAATTTTTTTATTTTTTCTTATTAGTCTCAAAATAAAAAAATATGTCTTACGTAATACATGAAAGGCCCCTAAGCACATCAGATATTGGTATACATGATTGCCGCCAAATAAAGGTCGGTAAAATAGCTGTCGGCAAATGATTGTCGCCCAAAAAATGACTGGATACCCTCCCTTATATACTATTACTTCAAGATGATTTTCTACATTGTAAACCCTTTCTTTCTCCATGTAAGGATACGTAAAATTCTTCTGACCCTTCCCAATCTTACGTTTAAGGATTTTTATTAATTCCCTTTCTTCCCGAGAGTGCTTTACAGTGACGGTAGCAAATCTCAAAATTACTGCTTTCAATTAAGAACGATTATAGCTGTAATTCCTAGGGAAAATCGAAAATCGAGATTTAGACAAAACTTAGATTAAAATAAAAATTTAGCATGTTACCAAAGCAATTTAATAAGTTTTGTCTAAAACTTGATTTTTTTCCTGGCGAGATTGGCATTAAATAAGAAAATGAAGACGAATAATGTCGAGTAACCCAAGGTTGTGGTTTGGAAGGGGCTATGGCACATAATGCCTCCCCCTTATCTGAATCATTTTTTTAATACTATCAATCATCAAGCATTTATTTTAATTCTTACCTCAAATGCTGTTTGTATTAAATAAAAATATATTTAAAAAACTTATGTAAGAAATTCTTTAAACCTCTACATAGAGATTTGTAAAATTTTCGTCCTATTTCCCACAACAAATCTTGATTTGTTGCATATTGATGAATGATGACATATAAAATACTTACACATTAACTAGCATTCACTGATACAGCCTAGATTTTCGTGCTGGCACTAGTATTATTTCCATTTTTTATATAATATGTATCAGGCCCGTAGCCAGAATTTTATTTCGGGGGGGGGGGGGCACTCATAAAAAAAAAATTTTTGGGGGGTTCCCCTTTCGAGAATTTTTCCGGGAAAAAAAATTTTTGTTCCCACTTTAAAAATATATCTATTTACCTATTTTATTTTCAAATTTTTTTTTATTTTGAACATTTTGGGAGGGGCACGTGCCCCCCCTCCCGTGGCTACGGGCCTGATATGTATGTACCTACCTAATGGATCTACAATTTTCAACATTTTTTATTGAAGAAGGTTCAAGTACTTTTGTTTTTTCCTAGGCTACAATTTTTAGAAGAACTTGAACCGTTAATTTTGAGTAAAAGATTATTTCATTGCTACAATTCAAATGCAGCCTAAAAGAAAACAATACAACAGATTGATTGAAAAATTTATTAAAAACGAAATAAAAAATTGAAAATTAAACTTATTCTAACAATAATGTTTAAAGTAAGCATAATAAAATCAAATATAATAATATAAAAAACTAATATTTGCAATTACTTTCATGGCCTTTTATTGAAATTGCAGTTTGCAAATTCAAAACCATTTCTGTTGTTCTTACAACACAAAAAATTGATTAAAATATTTATTAAAATGGAGAATAGAATATAAATTGCTAGATGATAAACTAAACATTAAAAATGTTTGGAAAAAATTTAAAAATGAAAAATACAAACCTAAACGCGGTTTCAAAAAGGTGAGTTAATTTTAATCTTTGATTAAAATTGGACAACAATATCCCAATGAAGTTTAATTGCTGTATAAGCATTCGAAGGATTAAACCTAAACTAAAACCGCACAATAAAATATTAAAAATCAAAATTAATCAGTGGTAAAACAAAAAAGTTGCAAATTAAAAATACTCGTACAAGCAGTACGAAACTAAAAACTAATATATTTGCAATTTTTTTCATTGTCTTTTATTGAAACTGAAGTTTGCAAATTCAAAATCATTTCTTTTTTGTTGCAACACAAAAAAATGAATAAAATATTTATTAAAATGGAGAATAAAAGAAACAAAATTGATGATAAACTAAACATTAAAAATTCTTAGAAAAAATTTAAAAAAATAAACCTAAATGCGGTTTAAAAAAGTTAGTTAATTTTAATCTTTGATTAAAATTTTACAACAATATCACAAAGAAGTTTAATTGCTGTATATACCGCACAATAAAATATTAAAAATTAAAATTAAAAATTGGGAACAAAAATGTTTAAAGTTAAAAATAAAAGCATTATGAAATTAAAAACTAAAATTTGCAATTCTTTTCATGATCCTTTATTCCAGTTGCACTGCTTGTAAATTTACATCCCTTATTAACTTTCTTACAAGAGTAGATCATGTTATCCATAATTTCCCTTTTCATAGCGTGACAATATTCCCGGTTTGGACAAATCTTTGAAAACCTGATACAATCACTGCATATAATATGGCCTTTGTTGCAAACAATCATAAAAGATCCCAATGCAGATTTGTCGTGGCATACATAATTTTGTAAAATATGTATGGCTTCCTGAAAGGCATGTTCGTTTATACCAAAAATAAAAATTTTACAATATAGTAAGTTTTCAACACCCTCTTCTACAAAATTTTTGATAAAATCCGTGTTAGGATTGAATCTTGGTTCTACGATTCCAATCTCGTTATAAATGTGCAAAGGCAAATCGTGATAAGAAAAATCGTACATGAAACATTTGCTGTAAAATCCTATTTTGTATTTTGTAAACTTTTTTTTCTCATCATGTTTTACTACTTGATTCAAATTAAATGAAATAATTTGTCGTATTTCATTAGTAGCATAACGAAAGAAAAACAATGCATTCGATAATTCGAAAAATTCAATTGCTATAGAATTTTTGAGTATAGGCAAATCAAATCTTGAAAATGTTTTGATCATGTTGAAATGTTTGTCTTTGCAGTGTTGGTGCAACAGATGACGATGTCCTTGCCAATCGCATTGATTTGCATCAACAAGTGGACACTTAATACGAGAACCAAATTCACAAACATCTTCATGAGCAGCAATATCTTTGGAGGTTAACTCTTCCGTACATCCATTGTCGGAATAACAACACGGAAACAATAAAATATTTAGAAGCAATTCAAATTCTTTTGCTGGACGAAGACATGAATTTTGGTCTTGACATCTACCACATACCAATTTTAGATTTTCGTCATAGAAAATAGGAGTTACTGAAATGTACAAAGAGCATCGACAGCATTTTAACTTTTCCAAAATATTCTGCGGAACCTTGATTGCATTGGTATTTGCAGCAGTATCGCTAGTGGTGGCAATTTCGGCCATGATCAATGTATATCTAGAAAAACACCAAAAATTAGAATGAAAATCAACGGAAATGTTTGATTAAATATAGTACAAGCAGTTAGGCTTTGGCTATTCCACATTAATCCCTATATTCATTTTTACGTTTAGTCATTTTTTAAATCTAATTTAAAATATTTATAAAATGAAATGTTATAACATAAAATAAAAAATAAAAAAATGTAATGTAAAAATACCCAAAAATTTTTCTTTTTCTTTTTTTTCAATCAAATCAAAAATCCAATTTTAAATCAACAAAATAAATCCAAATCAAATTAATTCCAATATTGATAGAAAATCCAAATCGAATCCAAATTTTAAATTATACTCCGTAAAAGCTTCACTATAAACATGGTAGCACAACTCGATCAAACGCGTCGCTATCCAATTTACTTTCCATTGCCTTAAACTATTAATTTTTACTCGTATCACTTTGAAACCAATTTCAATTTTCTAATCAAATTCGCCATTTTTCTCAAAATTAAAATTAATTTATCTCATTAATTTTGTCAAAATTTGGGAAAAAATTTAAATAAACGATCAAAATGTTTAGTCACTCAAAATTAAGTCAAAATTTGCCAAAAAGCCTCCTTTCCCCAAAACTACCTGGTAGGAAGTTGGAAGTGCTCGTGAAGTGCTGCCAAATGGTGTAAATTATTTTGAAAGTGCTGTTTTTATTTATCTTATGCTAAACGATTGCATGGAAAATGGGAACTAGACCAAAATTTAAAAGAAAAAGTTGATAAACACTGCAATTCTGATAAATCGATTGTATGTTACACTTTTATTTTTTTTTGAATTTTTAAAAAATTTATGCTTTCCCCATACGTATAAGGGAAAGTATTGAAATCCACTCAAAAATCAAAAATCGAAATTTTGGCATTAAAATGAGTCATTCAGGAGTAATCAATACCAAAATTTAAAAAAATAATTTGTAAATATACACTAAAATAGAAAAATGTTTTCAATTTTCATAATTCGAATGAAATTTTTCAATATTTTTGCTTAAAGATTGCTCTAATATGAGCAATCCGCAGTAAAAAAATTTTCTTTTAATCAAAAAAACTTATCTTGCTTGAATAATATTTTTTGAAACAAATAAATTTTATTTATGACCCATTGAGGACTAATTAATTAAATTAAAATTTTAACACTTTCCTCAATTTATTGTATTTTATTTTTCAAGGACTATTTGTCTTTATCCAACTTGTTCCTATAATTAATTATAAAAAGTTTAAATTATAATCAGATTAAAAATTACCCCGACACCTTACCGTCAATTAACAAATTTCTAAAAATTCAAGCAAATCCATTTTCAGACAAATAGTCGAAACTAGTCCTTGAAAAATAAAATACCATTGAAGAAAGTGTTAATTATATATTTTATTGTAATAAATAAATAAATTTTTGTTGGACCAAGGAATTTTATTTGTATTGAACAGAATTTATTTGCACTCTGTTTCATTTGCACTCGTAACACCCGTCACAAACAACTTTTCTTGTAAAAAAAATAAGATGAAAAATAATATATCCACAAAATTCCGAGGTATCAGGTAGGAAGATTTCTTTAACTGACCACTTAGCAATTCATTTTGTGACAAAAATTTGTAATTTAGCTGAACTATGAGGATTAGTTAACAAGGTAACATTATTCTGCAAAAGTACTTGTAACCCCCGTCACAGAGCTTAAATCCATTATTGCATCTACTATATGCATTAATAATTTTAATAAATTATACAAAATGTAGACATTTTGTTCTAATTTAGAAATTTTAAAGGTTTGAATACGCACAAATGTAACACCCGTCACAGCGGAATGGCTCAATTATGTTTCTTATCATGTTCCGATTAGTTTTTGATGTATCAATTATTGCACAGGTTATACGTTATACCACGCAACCAACTGTCATTCATGAAATTCGGCATAAATAGGCATGTATCGTAGTTAAACTTAGATGCCAGCTAAAAATAGTGAAAATTCGTTGAAAATTGCGGAAATGATAAAGAAGAAAAAAAAAGTTCAAGTGTCAATTACTTTTGGACCACCATTTTTTATTGCCAAATTAAATAAGGAAAGTTACCTATACGATGTTTACATAGCAAATTTTTTTTGTTCCGGACAGATATAGTTTAGAGGTTGTTCGGATAACCGAGTTTTCCGGATTAACGAGATTTTTTTTTACTTATTTTATTGATTAAAAACCGTTGATACGTATGTATTATTCGATTATTTTATTTTATATAGTTTACATTAATAAAACTAAACTAAACAAAATTAACAAATAATAAAAAAGTCAAAATAAAACTTAAAAAAAAACCAATAGGTACATTTATATATCGTGGCAATAATTTTATACAATCAGTTGGATGCTGGGGTACTCGGTACTACTCAGTCCGTATAACCTAAACTTACAAATGCACACTTACTCTCAAAAAGTTTTCGGTTTTTGAAACCGGCGGGGTCTGGGGGGTGTTCTGAACAAAGCTGAATTTACAGTTGTCGATCTTTGAATAGCAGTTTACAAATCTGAATTACAGTTGACAATTTCTAAATATATCAGTTGACAAATCTATATTAAAGTTGACGATGTCTGATTGCCTAGGTTGTGCGGCCTGAAGGCCGCACTGATCCATCACTCCACCGTAATCACTTAATATTTTTAGGCTGGTAACTTAAAATTAACCAATTCTAAACAGGCCAGTGGAAAAACGCCGATACTTATTATTATGATTTTTTTTTGTTTAATTTATTTCATAAAATTCCTATTTGACCTGAGTATCGAATCAAATTAAGGTCTTCGGAAGTATCTAACTTCCTTCCTAAATCATGAAAGGTTTAACGTAATTCTTATTAATGTTGAATAAATTAAATTTCCGATAGAAAATTTTTAGTATCATTTTATAATAAATGAAGAACTGGCTTAACCTCGGATTGTAAACAAATTGACAATATTGTCAGTGTCAATTAGGCAAATTGACAATGTATCGTAAGCATGGAAATGCCAATTTTATTTATTGTTACTGATAATTGACAAACAAATTTATCACAATTATTGCATGGTTTCGAAGTACAAGGTAAGAATATGAAAGATATTAAATAAACTGCCAGATATCAATCGCGAGCTTAGGCGGATTTATGGGGGGGGGGGGGCACACTTCCCTCAGACGTTTAAAAGTAGACAAGGGAACAATCCGAAATCTGAAAACACTTTTTGCCCGTCTGATCTTTTTGCTCCTTCCAGAAAAAATTCTGGAACCGCCCCTGATCGCAATATGGATTAAGCAGCGACTTGTAGTTTGTCATATTAAAGGGCCAGGGAGGGGACCGAAAAAATAAAAATTAGGGCAAATGTTTAAGCAGGATTTTCACTTGCAAAAGTAAAAGAATTGAGAATTACACAAATTTGGTCAGGAAAAGTCGTGGAATTTTTTATTTTTAAGGAAAAGTCGTGGAATTAATTAGGAAAAATTCTTGGAAAATTCGACAAATAAAAAATTTACAATTTTTAAAATTTGAAAAATTTTTAATTTTGATCTAGGGCAGGGGTCGGCAACCTATTGAAACGGAAGAGCCAAAACTTACAATTTACAAAATTTCCCAGTTTTTAAAGATCCACTAACATTTTTATTTCAATATTATGGTATTTTATCCTGTTTTTATCCTGTGTTTTTACCCTGTTTAAAGTTTTTTTTTGCAGAATAATACTTTTTATGAGTTTTGAAAATAAAATAATAAAATTATTAGGTAATATTTGTGCGTGGACTTGGAGAGCTGCATCTCGACATCAAAAGAGCCGCAGGTTGCCGACGCCTCATCTAGGGGAAGACTTGGAAAAGTTTGGGATTTTGTTTTTGAAAGTTTGACAGAAAACATACACAGGTTTTCGGTTTTTGAAACCGGGGGGTCTGGGGGGTGTGGAACACCCTCCAGTACACCTAAACAAAATTGGTCCCAGAATCTAGCTTTATATAGATTTTTCCAAATGTTTTTTGTAACCTAGATTCAGTAATGCCCAGTGGAATCACAACTTTAAAACTGGAATCGAAATCTGTTTGCTATTTGTGTTTTTTAACACACTTACAGGTATACTGGAGGGTGTTCCACTCACCCCAGACCCCCCGGTTGTAAAAACTGAAAACCTGCATATATGTACATGTTCTGTGTGATTGCTTTATTTTTGCTGTTTATTTCAGCAAAGTGAAAAAATTAAGCAGAAAAACTCTATCATCTTTAATGATTTTTTTTACAATTTCGGGGGACAGATCTATTCCTAAATCAACTTTCTTGCTATAAATATTAACTTTTCACCTTTCTAGTTTATCAGAAAAAATATAAAGGCTAAAATAATTGTTAAAAAAAATAATAAAATAGATAGGGGGGAAGCATCCCCCGATAGCGGTGGATGATGGAGGAAAACGAAGGTCATATTCGAATTCAGGAGGTTAATTTACATAAGAATCAGGAGGAATGGTATCAGGACTCGAAAAAAAAATTTTATTTGCAGACCTGTGTTATCATTAGGGAACGTTCGTTAATTACGTGAGCGTTTAAGGGAGGAGAAGATCAAGGAATCTCGGTAAATATTATGTAATTAAAAAAAACAAATTTTACGATATCTCACTAGGTGCAGAGGGGGTCGAAAAATCGTCTCACGTAATTAATGGCCGCCCCCTACTTCTTTAACTTTACCAATCAAATCAAAGAAAATATGAATTAAATAACAATTCGTGACTTCTCGTTTAGCGTTTTCTCTTTTTTATTCAAAATTTAATATTTTATAGAAAATTAAATTAAAAACGCTCAATTTTAGAGCCTTCTGAATTTTGGCGCTGGGTGCGGCCCTGAGTGATGTCATAGTTTAGTCTTATAAAAGAGTACTGATGAATTGCATTAATTTGAAATTGCAACTAGAAATTCGTTCGGATTGCAGAGATAAAAAATATAAAATGTCGGAAGAGCCGGAATGTCCGGGTTACTGGAGTGTCCAGAATAAAGTGTATAAAAATAAATTAATATAAATTGGTTAGGTTTTTTTTGTAATGAAAATGAAAAACTGCTTTTTAAAGTTTTTCTGAATTCAATGCATCTTAATCGGAGCTTATTTTATTTTAATAAAATAGGTATCTTCAAAATATGTATTTACAGTATTCGTCAGTACTTCGTAAGCACTGCCCAATAAATTTTTAAAAAATTAAACATTCCAAAGCGGTAGGGGTGCGTCAAGTTGGCTTCTACAAATCTATATAAATTTTGATTTCTTAACAAAACATTTCAAAATTACGTAATTACAGCATTCCCTAAAACTTCGCGAGCATTTTCCAATAAATATAAAAAATTTTCAATTCCAAAGTAGAGGGAGTGCGCCAAGTTGGCCCCTCTTGGCCCGAAAATGGTATTTTGCTAATAAAAAATTAACGAACTCAACTTTCAAAATAATTTAGAGCATTCGCCAACTAACACTTCGCGAGCACTTCCAAACAATAAAAACCGTTTCATGAAAATTTTACTTTTAAGACAAAGCGCGCGTTTTGAATAAACGGTCCTCAATTGCGACATTCTAGATTTCAAAATTATTTAATTAATTAAAAAATTATTATTAGGCAAAACAAGCAAACATTTTCCAGATTTGTAGTGATCCAGAACTACAGTTACATTAATAAATTTTGAAGTGGTCAGTTAAGCAAAATGAACCAAGACCAGCACAAAGAGCAATTTTAATTTACCGAATTTTTCAACTTGTTAACCCCGATTGCTTTCAGATCAATCAATTATAAAATTAAATAAAATAAATTGTAAAATCTCACCGAAAATGTTGGAAATTCAGGAGCAACACGTCGTAACTTGTACACTACAGGATAATTAATGCTGAGAATCGAGGAAGAATTTGCGTTATTGGCATATCATTCCGGCGACAAGTGGGCACCCAACGACTCAGCATCCAGCACCCTTTTCAACGGATGTTTTGTCGCTTACTATGAGATTTTTATTTATAAATTATGGGCCAGTTTTGTTTGTTTATTGCTTGTTTGAATTATTTATGAATATGCTGGTTAAACTTTAGACATTTGAGATTACAATTATTTGTTGATTTCATTGCCGTCAGTCTTCGCAATCATAAAAACGTTGTTGAAATAACATTGGCGACAGGATTGACTCAAATTTTGTTTGGGATAACAAAATATTACATAACGGAGCTTCATTTTAAATCACGGCGAAGTTAATTTTTAAAATATTACTTGTCCGTACTTCCCCGACTATAATAAATTAGATCACCTTGAACGTATGTATTTACAACTTACAATAATATAACAACGAAATAAAGTATTGTGCGCACTATTCTGCCGTCCAACGCTAAAACGCAGCATCTCCATTTCTTAAAAATTTTATTTACAGTGACCGTAAAAAGTATATTCGTACACCTGAAGATTTCAAATTAAAAACGTTCTCGTTCCTTTCAGCAACAAGCAATTTCAAAAATTATTTATAAATCGTTTATTTCCATATTTATACTAACAATTGTACTAAAAATATTACCAAAAATTATATCCCTTTAAACCTGCGTTTGATCTCTGGGTCTTTTAAGGAACAGTTGAAATTTTAGATGCTTGTACTTTTAAAATGGACCAATAGAAAAATTTAACAACCCTTCCTAAAAAAAGTTGTTAGGTAGCTGGGTTCTTACCCGCAAGCAATTAAAAGTTAGTTAAATATTTGCATAGTTAAGAGCGTTCAAAGTTGTTAGTGTTCCTTAAACGACCCACAGTTCACACCGCGTTAGTAAAAGTTATTGTTGTTAAGTTTTTTATGTGTTGTTTTTTTTAAATTTTTATGTGTGAAATCCAGTTCCTAATAGAGACTATTAGATAATTAATTATAAACAATTTTTTCAATTAATTGTACTAAAGTGCGCGAATTTTTTGAAGCTTAATAATGTCGAGAGCTAACGCAGTTTTAAGAATTTTGGAATCTAACGAAGAACCAGATTATGATGAAATTTCAGACAATGAAACGGACGAAGAAAATTTACAAAGTGAAATTGAAGACGAGGAATCGGCCGACGAAGATGGCAATGAAAATATTCCAGAACGAAATAAGTTTTAAAAAAAAGAGTTTTTAAATTTTTTCTTTTCAAGACCTGCTTTATATTGACAAAACTGTTACTGTTTTATGATATAAAATCTCTTTACCAACTGTAGTTTTCATTTCGTTTATTAAAAATTTACGGTCCCCGCTACCTGTTACCTGTTCTATAGAAAACCCAAATTGTGCATATAGAGTTAATACCGGAAATAATACAACTTTCAATTTTCAAAATAAGTATAGTTTTTTCAGGTAGCATTGTTAATTTATTTTTTTTTATGTAGAGTAATCCCATAATAATCTAAATATGAAAGGGTTTTATTTTTTTCCTATTCATTGCTATAATATGAATTTTTGAAAAAAAATTGAAAACAGTTACAATTTATTTTTTAATTTCGAAAAATCAAAAAAGTCATAGGCATTACAGATGTAAAACTGCTTTGAATATAACGTATAGAAGTGAAATAATAAGCACATAATTTGTATATCGCGAGTATTTGACTATTCGGCTAGAAATCGAGTGCTGTCCGTAAAAGACCCACAGTTCAGACGAAGTTAGTGAAAATAACAGGTCAGACGGAGGGTTAAATATAAAAAAATAAATTTCATTTGTGCTGCAATAAGCGTCACCCAATAAGTATTCGTACAGGTAATATAATCATTTTTTCTGCTTACTTTTGTCTACATTTATAGCACAATGATTATAATATGTAATTTACCTGATACAAATCGTAATACAATATTGCAGTAGACATTAAAAAATCAAGATGGGTCGCAAAGGTGCAGAAACTACTGTCGAAGAACGAAAAGTTGTAATAAATTTACATAATCAATTGAAATCTTTGAGTGAAATTTCTAAAATTATTAAAAGACCACGTTCAACAATACAAGCAATTATAGATAGGTACTCTTTTACAAAAAAAAATGACAAATAAACCGCGTACAGGCCGTCCACAAAAGTTAAGTGCTTCTGATAAACATGCTATTTTAATTAAAGTTAAGAAAAATCCGAAGTTAAGTGCAGCGAAACTTGCTGCTGAAATGCAAAACACATTAAGTACAAATGTATCAACCGAAACTGTACGCGGTATTTTACGAAAGTCAGGGTATCATGCTAGAACTGCCCTTAAAAAATACTTTATAAATTCAGTAAATAAAAGAAAACGATTACTCTTACAAAAGAGTATAAAAATCGTTCAGAAAAATTTTTGAATCGTTGGATATTCACGGATGAGTCCAAGTTCAACATTTTCGGCTCAGATGGGAGGAAATTAGTTTGGAGGAAAAAAAATACCGAACTAAATAAAGAAAACTTGTGTCCTACTGAGAAGCACAGTGGTGGTTCAGTTATAGTTTGGGGGTGCATGAGTGGATTTGGAGTAGGAAATATGCACTTTATCGATAGAATTATGGATCAGAAAATGTATATTGACATTTTGCAAAATAATTTGTCAGTTAGTGCTGAAAAAATGGGGTTTAAAGACAATTATATTTTTAATGCAGGACAACGACCCCAAGCATAAAGCTTGGAATACAAGGATGTGGATCTTGTATAATACACAGCAACATATTGAAACACCACCCCAAAGTCCAGATATTAATCCTATCGAACATTTATGGGATTATCTTGAGCGCAAAATAAGAAATCATAGAATATCTAAAGAAAATGACTTAAAAACTGCGCTTCTAGAAGAATGGGAGAATATTCCATCCTCGGTAACGCAAAATTTAGTAAATTCAGTGCCTAGGCAATTGCAAGCAATTATTAAAGCCAAGGTCAATCCTACAAAATATTAAAAAAAGCTTTAAGTTTTATGTTTTTATTTTTTAATGCTAGTTACCGTTTACTGTACGAATACTTATTGGGTGACGTGTATTGCAGCTTAAGTGAAATTTATTTTTTTTATGATTGAAGTTGTTCAATTTTTGGTAACTTTTATAGTTAGATCGTTAATGTAAGTATGGAACTAAATGCTTTATAAAAATTTTTTTAAATTGCTTGTTGCTGAAAGTAACAAGAACGTTTTTAATTTGAAATCTTCAGGTGTACGAATACTTTTTACGGTCACTGTATATCGGTTTTGAGGATTATTACAACAAAATCTGTGATCCTGCAACACTCAAAAGCAGTAAGACTACTAATTATTACATACAACTATTAGTTTTACTAGTTTTTAGAATTACTGGATCACTGATGTTGTAATAATCCTCAAAAGCGATATAAATAAAATTTTTAAGAAATGGAGATACTGCGTTTTAGCGTTGGACGGCAGTATTATACGCTATACAGCGAGTAAAAAAGTTTCTATAATTGGCTTGTATTTTGACAGAAAATTAATTGATTGCGATGGTAAAATAAAATATTTCCCACCCTGGATACACTTGACACAACTTCGGTGGTGATAGACGACAATTTTCTAAGAAAAATATTTAACAAATTTCATTTTCAAAATTCAAACCTTCGAGAGTTAAAATTGCCACCTTTACTTGGACTTGGATGTAGCCCCGAAAATATTGATTTTGTAATAAAAATGGTTTAATGATTTTTTTTAAATCGTAAAATAAACTAGATTAAACCTTTTATTGTCTAATTCAACTTTAAAACCCTTCAACTTTTAAACCAAACATTTTACAAAAAATCTGACCCCCCATTTCGGATAGGACATTTAACGGACTACAACTTTTGTCTAATAAAAGTTTTTTAAAAGCCATACCATTTCACCGAAAATCAGAAAACAATCAACCAGTCAGCAAAGTATTCCTGTCCAAAATCCCAAAAAGTTTAAGTGCATTTCGCCCCCCTTTCGAATTTGGTTCCAAAATAGTTTATAAACGTTTGTACCTGTTTGTACCATCTTTATTTTCGTTTGTACCAATTTTCTTTTTAAGATATTTCAAAATTTCTAATAATGACAGTTTGCATTCTGGTTTCAAAATAATCCAAATTGTTTATACTTGCTTTGTGCCTGTTTGTATTTTTATTATTTTTGTTTATACCCAGTTTATTTTGGAAAGTTTTCAAAATTTCTAATAATCGCATTTGAAATTTTTCAAGTTTAAATTTTTGCCTCAAATCACTTCTATTTTTTTGCTAGGTTCTACATTATTTTTGTACTCATTTTTTTTGTAAATTTTACAAAATATTTCAACTTTTAAAAAATGAATAGTAAAAGATAAATTCTTAAATAACAAAAACCCCGACTGCGTTAAAAAACAAGCTAAAATAAAAAAAATAGTAGTTGTAAGGGGCGTCCATTAATTACGTGAGGCGTTTAGGGGGGGGGAGGGGGTCGAGCCGAATCTCATCAAATCTCACGTGGGGGAGAGGGGGGTCTCGTAATTATATCACGTAATTATTCTTACTATTCTTAAATAAATATTATTATTAAGCAAATTATGCTTTTTTAATAAATCCAACGCAATGAAGCACAGATTAACGTATTTACACTAAAAATACGCATTTAAAAAAATCTCATGTGAGATTAGAAAGGGGGGGGGGTCAAGCCAAATCTCACAATATTTCACTAAGCTGGGCGGGGGGATCTAAAAATCGCTAAAATCACCTCACGTAATTAATGGACGCTAAGAGGTATTGCAGGCGGGGACAAGCTAATCGTAAATTTTTTCAACACATATAGTATTTCGTAATTCTTTGCTTGTTCTCGCCTGCAATATCTCTTACAAGTACTGTTGTTTTTATTTTAGCTCTTTGTTTTTACTCAGTCGGGCTAAAAACGCTCATGTGATTAAAGGCCTAAAGGAGTGGAATTCAAAAAATAGCAAAGGCAAATTTTAAGTTGGGGGGAGCGGTGTAAGCTTTCTTCTGGTACCACCTCATTTAAGTGTAGATCAAAAGTAGTCGAAATCTTGACAGTTTGTTCTTGTATATACATTATAAAAGCTATAATTTAAACCTTTTAATTTGGTATAAATCTGTATAATCATAATACCTATAGAATACTTTTGTAATAAATATTATTTTATTAAAATCTCGTTAATCCATTGTGCGCGTCAGTATGCTTTTTCTGTATATCCAAAGAAAATGTAGTATAAACGAAAATAAAAAAGGTACAAACGAGGCACAAACGATTTAAACTATTTTTAATCCAAAATTCAAAATGTGGGGGGAGGGGCTGGCAAAATTCACCTAAAAAGTTTACATATTTGAATGGTGTTACGGAATAGGGATCCAACCCTCAAAACTGAAAAAATTGAGGTAACCCTAGTTTTGGGTTAACGGATAGTAGCTCTTTAACTTTAGTTTTTTTTTTAACTCTTTTTTTTAACTTTTAAATAATTTTACCCTTTTTTATGGGGATTATAAAATATACCATATTATTTTGTAATTGCCATTTAAATTATTAATAAAAAAAAGTTCTATAAGAATTTTTTTCCGTTTTCACGGGGCCCCTAAAATAAGTGGGGTCCCTAGGCAGCCGTCTTTTCTGCCTTATGCCTTAAATGTTCAAAATGATCACCGTCAGTTTCAATACGCACATTTTGGACTTAAATAATAAAATAGTAAAATATTTTTTAAATACTGCATACCAGCATACCTATCCTGAAAAATGAATTGGAAGAAGAGGAACTATTAATTGGTCAGCCGAAACAATCACGACTGAATTAAAAATGAGGGTGGGCATTTTCAACATTTACTTAAATAAATTAAAATAAAAATGTATTCTGAATTTAATTTTTTGTTTTATTGCTGCCTTGTTTATTATTTTCTGATTTTTTGTTAAATAGATTAATTTTTCAAAAGTTTTTTCTAGACAAAAGTTGTAGTCCGTTAAATTTCTTATTCGGAATGAAGGATCAGATTTCTCTATCACCACCTAAGTTATGTAAACCCTGTGTATATACAGGCGACACCCTGGATACTTGGCGGATAATAAAATTTTGTTTATTAAAATTACATACAAAGAGATCAGTTACAAGAACTAAACTTAATAGCACTTTACTAGGCAAAAAAACGCCAAACATACTTATAACTATAAGCTAATTTATCTTGTTAGAAAGATTTATAGACGGCGCCGGCGTCGCCGTATGTTTTTTTTTAAGTCAGCATTTTATAAGACTAGGGTCACACCTACATATTAGTATTTTTACCGTGTTAAATTTTTTTATGTAAATGAATAACCACTTATGAGTTCTCAATCCTCTTGGTAACCGTAGGTAGTTTAAGTTTTTCGTATTGTTTATGGGAGTTTCTCAATAATTATGATCCAAATCATCTCACAGATTTTTAATATGGTTTAAATTCGGCGATTAACATAACAGGAGGACACTTATGCAGTGTACAATCTTGTGCTAAACAAAAATTATATAGTCCCTTGTGAAATGAAATTTTTAACAAGAAATATGTGATAAGTGATAACTAATAATGTAGAGCTCGGATTTATATGCACCGAAGTACTTGTAAATAGTAATGCATTGAATTTTGAGATTTCTTTCTGAATTGGCAAGATTTTCTTTCTAAAACTAAAAAAGTCAAAAACTCATCCTGATATATGTATGTATAACATACAAGCACGCTGCTGCTGCTCCTGCTACAGCGTGTCATTTTTTGGTGCAAAACAATACTCTGACTTCCCTCACTTTTGCTTGAAAATTTAAATTTCCCGATTTTTCCTGGTGAAACTTGAAAAGTTATAAATTCCCTATCTTCTCCAAGAATTCTAAAAGAATAGAAATCCTGCGATATGTACTGGAGGGTGTTCCACACCCCCCAGACCACCGGTTTACAATTTTACCAACCGAAAAATATATTAAACTAACTAAGATTAGGACTAACCGGGAAACTTGTAATTTGAAGTAAAAATGGGGGAAATTTAACTTTCGGGTAGAAAAAATTAACACTTGGGAAGCATACATACCTTACTACTCATGGAGTTTAGCAACAACTTTCTGTGTTACTTTGAAAGTTAATTATAAAAATAATAAAAATTAAAAATTTTAATAAATTTAAATAAATTTAAAAATTTTAAACCGGGGGGTCTGGGGGGTGTGGACACCCTCCAGTACATAACGCAGGATATCCACTCTTTTAGAATACTTCAAGATAGGGAATTATAATTTTTCAAATTTTGCCATGAAAATCGGGAAAAACGGAGAATTCCCCAGTAGCAGGAAACGAAATTAAATGTTTAAATATTTTACTGCTAAAAAAGAGATCCATCGCCTAGCTGCCCGTCTACGGACGGGCTTTCCAGCGAGTCTATAATATTTCTTAAGAGTTTCTGATAGGATTTTGGTGTACAAGAGTGAAGTGCAATTTTAAAAAATTCAAGAAAATCTAAAATATTTTTAGTAAACCAGAAAAAATCCTAAATTATTTACTAAATAATTAGTAGGTACTAAATTTGCTATATTTTTTGTCTGAATTAGGCTGCCAGGTAGAGCTTAAAGTTCATCAAGTAGGTCTTCTTCCTTCAACAGAGTTTTTGAAGGGAGGACGTAATTAAACTGTGGTCTCTAGGTAAAACGACTTAAGTCAGTTTTTGACGATTTAAGGTTTATTGCACCATCAGATGAACAAAGTTGAGATCAATATTTTGGTAAAATTACCTAAAAATGCGGCCAATGAATAACGAGATATTGAGAATTGAAAAAAAAACTTAGTACAGTTTTTAATGGGGCATGTGGCCACAATTGTGGCCATATCTCAAAACTTCATTTTTGGACTTAGCCATATATAAGACAATTTTTGTACACTAGATTTTCTTTTACGGGATCTTTTAAAGATTTCCTCGAATTGCATTATGCTTTCTTAAAAAAAAAAAATAAAGAAAAAGCTTATCTATATCTATAGTATTTTTAATATTTCCTTGAATTTCCAAAAAGATCTTCCGGTTTCTTCAATTTTCCTTTAATTGTACACCAGATTTCCTCAGCGACTTCCCCCTAGTTAAATACCGAATTTACAGTAAAAAAGAAAAGTCTATTTTTTCAATTTATCCATTTACCGTTTTGTTTTAGTGTTTTAAGTTATAGGAGGGGGGTTATCCGTTCTTGTGTGGGCCCTCCAATTTTTTTATAGATAAAAGTTGATTCTAAATGTTCTAATTTTTTTCAATTCTGAAGTCGGCTGAATCGGAATCATTCCGACTGACGTACAAAGGGTTAGATCCAGGGGCGGAACTACCGGGGTGCGGTGGGTGCGACGCACGCGGGCCCCCGGCTAAAAGCTGTACTGTTTAATTTTTTAAATTTATTAATTTAAGTTTTAATATTCACAATGGAATATAATATTTTGGTAGTCTTCTCTTATTGAGGTAAACAAAGTGGCCATCATTTATTATCAATAATTCAATGTTCCTACTAAATTTCAAAATCAAATACTGACATTTCCAGGTTTTCCCTGACAAAGTATAAAAATTTTCCATAACATTTCGATAAAAAAAAAATAAAAATTAATTTTTAAATTTTAGTTGAGTTAGAGGTCAATTAGAAAAGAATTTGTTTATTTTTATAGCCTTAAAAATGGGCCAATAAAAAAAACGAAACGTCGGACAATATATTCGTATTTTGTTTAAAGTACATTTAATTTTAAAATTGAAAAATAAATTTATTTTAAAATTAGAAAAAAATTTTAAATGCAATTGATTACCTTGACTGGAGAGGAAATTTAATTTCATTGACTTGGCACTAAAAATGAGAAATTCGCAGACAAAATTAGGAAATCTTAAATTTTCCATGACTTTTTCAGATTTTCCTTAGAAGTAGGAACCCTGTAATTGTTATATCGGGAGTAATCAGTGGCGTATTTCCGTGGGGGGGGGGGGCTAGGGGGTCCGTGCCCTCCTCTATAACTAATCAATATATTAAATAACATACAATTATTTGTTTTATCCTAATTTATTTAATACATTTATTATTAATTAAATTAATAAAAAAAAGGAACGAAAACTATTTTTAAGAAAAATTATTTTAGTGTTTCATGTTTTAAATCTACATTAAAGCGCGTGACCTTCGAAACTTTAGAAAAAAAATACCTGCGGCGCTGTATGCCAGACGACTCGCTTCGCTCGAGTTTTAAATATTGTTATTTTACTTTTTGATCCCAGGCCCTAAAGTTCAAAGTTCTTTGAAATGATAATCTTGTTAATCCCTTCATGCGCACAGGTGATTTTTCAATTTCGCACACAATTTTGTGCAAAAATCTCAAAATTATGAAGTTATTGTAGTTTAATACAGCCTTGAAATCTAAAACCAAGGGTGGATCTAAGCAAAGTTCATGGATGAGGGAATAAATATATTATGTATTTTGATAAAAATATAGCAATATTTTTAAAATTTTAACAAAATGTAGTAAATATTTTTGATTTTTAATGCTCATGGGGAGGGGATTGATATCCCGAAGTATCTGCTTTTGCCTGACAATTTTAGAAAAGGGGAAATTTAGATTATTCTAGAAAATCTTAGGATAGCCAATAACCAAGGAAATCTCAGAAGTTAGAAAAATGAAATAAAAGAACTAATCTATGAATTTTTCCAAGATTTCTTTGGGAGGAAAATTTTTGTATAGAAAAAAAAAGATACCCTAAAATTTGCTTGGATTTTTTTTCACTTTTGTATATCACGATTTTCTCTTCGGTTTTCCATTTAGTACAAAACTAAGAGGAAATCGCCGGAAAAATTGTGTATAGTAGTGAAGGGAAATCTGAAGAAATTCTGGAAAATTCCAAGACATCTCAAGAATCAACAGATTCTTTAAAAATTTGTAGAAATATTGAAAATCTTAAGAAATCCATGGAAATTTCAAGAAAATCTTAGGATATTCTAGGAAATGGAAAATTCTAAGGTATCTTAAGATATCTCGAAAAATCCAGAAAATTTTAAATCCGATAAAATCTCAGAAAATCAAATAATAAATTTAAAAAAAAATCAAAAAAGGAAGTCTATACGCTAGTTGGACAGCTATGGTGCCGCCGCCTAGTCGGTGATTTTGTGCATAAATTAGGTGAGAATCTGGCTATAATTGACTAGAAGATGGCGCGGCGTACGCTTTTTTGGGATATCCAACTAGCGTATAATATTCTAGATTTCCTCAAATTTCCGCTGATTTCTCTTTAGTTTTGCATATGACAATTTTTCCATTATTTTTCCACTTCCAAATTTAGAGAAATCTTGCAAGATTTTAAGAAATCCCAAAAAATTCTAGAAAATCTTAGAAAAATATCCAAAAAGCTCGGAAAAATCTAAAAAAATTTTTAGGAATTTCGGAAATCTTGTTAAGAGGGGAATCACAGAAAATTCTAGAATATTTTAGAAAATCTAGACAATCTTAGAAAAATTAAGGAAATCTCAGAAAATTGAAAAGTAAAAAAACTCATCTATATATTTTTGATAAGAATTAAAGTATAATTTTCAAATTTTAATAAAATTAAATTGGGAAGGGGGGGGGGTAGTTACTCGTCTCTACATCCGTTCTTGTTTGGACGGAATAATTTCTTGGAAATCATTAGAATTGCATGGAAATCTTCGGAACTCCGAGTCCTGTTCTTATACAAAATTGTTTTTTTTGTCTTTTATAAAAGCAGGGCCTCCGTTATCAACTTCACACACGGGTCCTTCGCCTGCTTGTTACACCACTGGTTAGATCATAAGGCTTTTTGCCAAGGGCGTCGTTTCCAAAAATTGCAGGGGGGGCAAATTTTTTTAAACGCTATTAAAATTAATTATTTATGTTAAATTTTTTTATATTTTTATATTGCGATTGTAAATTTATATGTTTTGCCAAAAGCCAGGGGGGGACTGTAGCCCCCCCTCTGAACCCCTTGGCGACGCCCATGCTTCTTGCTATAATGCCTAAGAGTTAAGAACCCAGTATTTTTAAAATTAATAATTTTTTAATATTTATTTAATTATTTTAAATATTATTAAATAACATTATTATTATTAATTAATTATTTAAATTATGTAATTATTTTAATTATATAATAATTAATTAATTATTTAGTTAAAATGGCAAAGCGAACAAGACAGATTTGAAAAAATTTGGTACTACTGGGGAGTCTGTAGGGGGGGGGGGAGGGGGGTTAAAATACTCTCCAGAATATACTTGCAAATTTATTAACTTACGCATGTTAATCTTAATAGTACGTACTGGAGGGGGGGTATGTAATAACCTCTATTATATTGCAAAAAATGCAAAAATAAAAACTAATTAATTAATTATCGACGTTTCGGCCCAATTACTGCAAACCATCTTCAAAGACTAACAGTTGGATGGTATATGTTTAAGCGTTAATAATATCAATTTAGGGGGATAATACAGCAACAGTAACAATTTAACTAAATAAATAAAAGTTGATATAATACAAATAATAAAAACACTTTGAAAATATTATGAGAACTATTAGTATTTGAAGATGACTTCCAATAAATTGGGCAAAACGTCGACAATTAGTTAATTAGTTTTTATTTTGCCTTTTTCCAATTTTCCAAGATTATTTTCTAATAGGGTGTAAATTTAAAATTAAACATAACATAATCGATCGTTACATGGTTTAGGCAGCGATTCTCAACCTGGGGGTCGTGGATCTATTTTAGATTTTACAATTTTTTAAAAAATTACTTTTGAATTTTAATACTGACATTGTTGGGGTCGCAGAAAATAAAGTCTCTGTAGACTCTTTCTTTTGTTTTTTTTTTTTGGAAATTTCTGAATATCGTGGGAAATTTTTTTGAGATGAACCTCTTTAATAAAGGAACCACGGAGTAAGCAAATTACATTTTTTTTATCCTTATAATACACAAAGGGCAAGAGTCGAATTTCACTAAGTAAATCAAAATAATAATTTTGTGGGATTCTGATTCTGATCATTGGTACCATATTGTGAGAGAAGTATCTATCTTCTTGATAGATCTTCATGAACAAAAATCTACTTACACCTACTATTTGTAGGTTTTGATATGTTAATTGCTCAAGTTTGATTCTCTTACTTTGCATATTGTTTTTATTTTAAGCTTAGTTAGTTAATGAAATTTAATTAGTTATTTTAAAATACTTATTTAAGACTGTTTTCATGCGGAATTATTGATATCAAGTTTCACAAACATAAATCAAAAGTTAATCTATGATTAAAATTATACAACTATTAATTTATGAATTTAATTGCTGTACATTTCTAATTAAAATTATAATAATCGCAGATTTAATTTTAAACAATGTTGAAATTACACTAATGCCGACTATACTACAATCACATCTGTTAAATTTAATTCTATATTTGCCAAAAAAACGAATAAAGATAATGGTTTTTAACCTGATTTAGATTTTGTTTTGGAAATAATGCCGTTGTATAGAAATAAAAATTTAAATTAAATTTGAACTACTAAATGAAAACTGAAAAAAGTGGATTTAAAGATTTGCGGTTTTTGAAGTATTCAAAATACTAATGTTAAATTTCTGCTCTAATTTTTGGACTACTTTCAGATTATAAATCTAAACAACATTTGTATAATTTTCATATTTCAAATCCGGTATTCCCACAAAACTCAAAATAATTCTATCAAGTTCGGTATTGTGGATTTTGCAAAATTAAAAATCTGATTTCTCTAGAATAATTTCGAAAAATGAAAAATTGCATTGCTTGTATAAGTGATGAAACACGTCGTATATAAGCAATTTTACGTCTTTTTTTGCAAATAAGTTATGAATTAATAACATTTAACTAGGTAGAGTAGGAAGTGCCCTAGGAAAAAAGCTACTAGTTTCAGCTCAATCTCAACAAAGTAGCAAATTGCATCAAATCATTAGTTGTCCCCCAAGTTATTTATTGCAACTAATAATAAATAAACCAATTAGAAAAATCGATGACTCGAGAGAAGTGTCGATTTCGACTCGACTTCAAACCGCTTCTATTTCTAGATTATAATTTTTTGATTTACATAATAGGTACTCATAATAATACAAAGAATCTGATTAATCAACTGATGCTTAATTGGCGATTCATTTAAGTCTGGTTTTTGTCAATCTAAATTAGAATCATCGAAAGAAACCTTGAATCGATGTTCGAAAATTAAATACATTGGGCTTAATGATGTTGCATACAATTGTTGCATTTACGCGTCGTAAAAACTGGTTCAACTTCCTGTCACGAAAATCTGCCGAAAAAAGATGAAACGCCACTGCGAGTTGCTTAATATGTACGTAACTTTTCCTGATTAAAGGTTTGTGTGCGTTATAAATGGGCACCTGACATATCTAATAAGCTATTGAATTTGTTTGTTTGTTTCTTTCTTTCTTTGATTGAGCCGTATTAATTGACAAGAGTAACTTAGATTAGCACTTAAAAAGTTGTTGAAGGTTGCTAATTAATTGTCAAACAAAATGTTTGCAAATAGTTCTAGAACAAAATCGTGACGTGAATAGACGTAATGCGAATTTCAATTTTAGGATGTCAATTTTGCCATCAAAAAATTGAAAATTGCAATTATCTATGTAAGTGTTTACCAATGTAGCTTGCTTGGGTAATGTAAACTGGGCCAAAAACTACTTAAAAGTGGTAAACTGGGCCAAAGGCACCATTTTTTAAGCAGGCTAAATTAAAAAAAAATCAATTTGTTTTGTTTTTATTAATTATTAAATTAAATAAATAGTTATAAATAAATAGGTAAATAAATAGTTATTTTATAGAATATTGCGGGCTACCCAGTCAAGGTGAGGTCTCCCAGTCGAAGCGAAAGTTTTTAGCGAGTTAAGCGCCATCCAAAACGGCCCGGAGGGTAGCGTAGGGTCAGTTTTGGCTGGTGCAACCACGGCAAGTTTACCATTGGCCCAGTTTACAGACACCCAGCTTAGTGTGGTCCCTAGTTTAGTAAAAAAATATAATATACAAAGTGTCCCCGGATCAGAAAATCGATTTTCTGATCCGGGAACATTTTTTATAATTTTCAAAAACCTTCCGTTAAACCTTAAACGAATTTAGAAAATTTAGATGAAAATTTTTCAATTTTTTTTTAAATAATCTTAATGGTCAAAACAAATTTGGAACACAAATATATAAAAAAAAAATTTTTTTAATATTAATTTTTAACCGAATTAGATTAGATCGGAAGGCATTATTGGTTGTCAATATTGGTCCGATATTGCAACAAGCTACTGTCCATATTGGTCCAGTATTAATTTTCTATATCGGCGCAATATTGAAAAACAATGATGGACCGATATTGGCCGAAAATTGGCAGACAATATAGGTTATCAATATTGGCCCAATATTGTACTAAGCTATAGCCAATATTGGTCCAATATTTATTTCCTATATGGGTGCAATATTGAAAAACAATATTGGGCCGATATTGGCTGAATCTTGCAATATTGCATCAACATTTAATATTGGCCCAATATTGCGCCAAGATTATGTGCTACATGGGTCAGAAAGTAATAAACAAGGCAGCTACAAAACAAAAAATTAAATATACAAAATTTATATTTTTATTGATACATTGTTTTATTAATTTAGGATAAACTGTTAATTATTTAAGTAAATGTTCAAAATTACCAACCTCATAAAACTGCAACCCAGAACTGGCGAAAAACTTCGCAACTGCTGAGACTAGTTTTCCAGTAAGAAATTCTGTGAATTAGGATTGGTAACTAAAATTGTTTTAATGAAATGTTGGTAGTTGATACCATAAATTACAAATATCAACATATGATTTTGAGGATCATTAAAAAAATGTTTGTAAAAAAAGCCAAATCCGTAAAATTAATGCAAATACTTGATTAGCCTTTTCTACAACTTCCTTCGCTCAATTTATTCAAAAAGTTTCGGTTTATACTTTACTACGCTACTTTTTCAGTCTAAAAATATATTAAGTTGGAGTTTCTATTATTTTTAGCAAAAGTATTCACCCAAAACGACAAATGTAAATAATACGAATGACTAAAACAACTTCAAATTAATAGATATCTGAAACATCTAACCATTAAACAACCGTTTAGAAAACGACGGATCTAAGAAAAGTACGGATCTAAAAGAACAAGAATCGTCTCCGTTTTTAAGTAAAATTTGGCTATAAAATTAACACAATCCAATTTAAAATTTCATTATGTTATGTAATAAATTGTTTATATGATACTTTACATCCAGAAACTTTTTTTTTCTTTACATAGGGCTGCAAAAACGTCAGCACCTATGGCAAAGGTATAAATTCGTTTCTGAAAACTTGATTATTTTTCAAATAAACCACGTTAGTTCAAACGGCATTTTAATGCTAAATTAACGTTTCACGCAATTTGTAATGGAAATATTCTCCAGACTGCACATTTTAAAGACATACTTAATATCAATTATAACTGTGTGTATCTTTCCCGAAAGAGTAGAAGGTTTCTGTTTAATAAAATTAATCAAAAGACAGGCGCTCAAACCTGAGGTTTTTGGAACCGAAGAGTCTGGTGGTATTAAATACCCTCCTTCCAGTTGCCTAGTAATCACAATAAGAAAAACTGTGCAATTGAGATTTATTGAGAGTTTTGACCCAGAATCTAATTTCTTATTTATTCGAAAAACTTTGTTTAAATTTCTGTTGCTTTTTCCAACTTAGTCCAGGCAACCTGAATACGGAAATTTCAATAGAAGCTATTAGTAATTCTTACGATAATTCAATAATTCTAATTCTAACAGACTTTTTAAATTTAAATAAAGTTAAGAATAATACAATACATAGAAAATCAAAAATTCAAAAAATCAAAAAAGACTTAATTATCACATAACAGGTCTGGATTAAAAATATACGAAAATATGAAAAAAATCATAATACGATATAAAGGCCTTTATTTCACGGTTATTTCCGATCATCAGTCGTATATAATGAAGAAAATATAAGAAATAAGAAAAATATTCGAACCGCACTACCAAGAAATATTAAAACTTGACGAAAATGACTTACCAACTCAATTAAGACCACAAAAATATCAAATTTGAACGATGTCATGTTGTTTTAAAAATAATTTGAACAGTAATGTTCTTAACTAGCACTGCTAGCATGAAATCCGAAGGCACTGTCCCCTGAATTCAAAATTCAAAATTCAAAAATTACCACGTTATTAACCGTAAGGCGTATAAACTGGAGTTTTTAAAATTTAAACTATAACAAAGAGGGTGAAAACTGTAAATGTGGAAGGTCAAAGCATAATTCCATCCAGATTAAAAAATATTATTCAGAATTTGATATGTACATGAAATTTGATAATGATTTAATATTCTGCTTTGAGAAAGCGGTGCCCTATATCCAGATTGGGTGTAATAAAAGGAAAACGTACATAAACACAACGAAAGATAAGTACATTCGAGAAAAACCATTTCTTTAAAACAAAACATAACATTCAAGTACGTAGTGGCGTCTAAAGAATTTTATAAGAAACTTAATAATCTCCATACGTATAAGTAGTATGTATACATATATAAGAGAAAGTATTGTAATCTAGTCAAAAATCAAAAATCAAAATTTTATTATTAAAATGTTTCTAATCATGTTCTGATGAATTTTAGTTAGATGTTCGTCTGTATGTCAGTGTGTGGTTAGGATAAGAAAAGAAATAGTATCAATCGCACAGGTTAAACCACGCAATCAAATGCCATATACTTCAACTTAGAAGCCAGCTAAAAATGCTAAAAATTTGTTGAAAATTGCGGAAATGCTAAATAAAAAAATAAACTAAATTCAAGTATCAATTACTTTTGGACCACCATTTTTTTATACTCAAATTAAATCGGGAAAGTTATGCAATGTTTACATAGCCAATATTTTACACGAAAAATGATAGCTTCGAAATTAGTTGTACAAATAGTTTATTTGTAAATTAGAATAATTGAAATGAAGTTATTGAAATTAAAATAAAATTGTTGGAATTAAAATTAAAAAAGTAAAGAAGAATAAAATACTAGCAAATCAAATGTGACAGAAAAATTGGTTGAAGTCTGAAATGCGCTAAAAAAATTTGGTTATGCCTATCAATCAGATATCAAATTAAGTGGAATTAACCTGGAATCAATGAAAATTATTTTGAAATTGATGGAATTTTTAGAATTAAACTGGAATTGTAATAATTATTAGTTGAATTAAATGAAAGCTTCGTTTATCCCGCCAGTTGGCGCTAGCTCTCACAAAAGTGCGGTAAAGCGAAAAATTCAAAATACCCACAAAACTCAAAAATATAAAATTTACAAAATAAATCAAAAATACGAAGAGTGATCCTCATTTGATATCTGAACCACTGTCGGCTTGTAATTTTTTTTATTAAAAATTGCAACAATAAATATTACTCTTTCAGTTCATGGAGTAAAGTGAACGGCTATTGACCATTATAAGAGATTTTATATTGAACACAATTTTTAACATCTTGGGAAACGGGGAACTCATCCAGTTTCAGAAACTGCACGTACACGTGCATGTTTTGTTAGTTAATTCATTAAAATAATATGAATACCTTTAGTTAGACCTCTCTTCGATACGTACTACTGAGATATACTATAGTGTCGTTTTTCAATTGCTTATTTTTACATATTGAAAAAAAAATTTTTAATGAAACTATGAAAGAATGGATATAATATTTGAGAAAATAAATAACAAAATGGATAAAACCAATCAAGAATTGAAACAACTCAACGCACAAGATTTCGAAATGAGCAAAAAATTCGACACAATAAGTTATAAAATAAAAATGATAGAAGATTACCAAGAAGTAAAAATGATAAAAGATGACGAGAAATAACAAAACGCAAATTAAACTTATGGAAATTTTTGATAAAATTGAACCTGTAGTGGAGGAAAGTGAGAATCATGAAGTAGAAAAAAATTTGGACCTAAAAAACACAACAATTTACAAAATGATAATGGACATCGATTGGACATTTTCATCATTTATAGAATTGCGAACGAATATCCACCCGACTTCCGAAGTTCATCAGATGGAAATAATTATAATTTTAGATTTTTGACCATAGCTTGGATGGTTTTCATTACAACATTCATTACATGGTTATGCACTGTGCAGCGAAAGCCAGAAGCTGTTGTCGTGTTTCAAAATCTCCCTATTTTTAACTTTTGTCGATACAGTAGAACCTCTCTAGCTCGACCCCCTCGAGCTCGACAATTCTGAGAATTTTTCTTGTTGCTGAACAGATAATTATGAGCTTATCTTGCCACGACTCGTAAGCACGTAGGCAGACAGATTTGATTACCTACGTTATAATGCTTACATGATAATAAATTCTTATCGTAATCCAGAACAACATGATATTGTGTTTGCAGATTTCAGTTACATTTTTTTAATACATTATTTTATTACAGTTATTTATTACTACCGTTTCGTCGACACGTTTGCTTCGTCGACAGGAAATGGGTCCCGTTCATGTCGAGCTTGCAAGGGTTTACTGTATTTTGAATTTTTTGCTTTACAGAACTTTAGTGAGAGCTGACGCAGACTAGCGGGATAAAGAAAGCTTTTTGCCAAAGATGGTCTCCCGTAGCGGTTAATAGAGAGAAAGTCTTTCCCTATATTAATTTTGAGATTTAGGTTGCGATTTTTGATTTTGGGAATATATTGATTTACATTTGCATACGTGATTTTATTTAATATTTTGGATAATATTCGTCCCATTTTCGGACAAAGTTTGGAGATTTTGGAGAAGATTTATTTTAATTAATTTGATGATTGATAAAAATTGAATAGTGGAAGTTTGGAGAAATGGAAAATTTAATAATTTATTGCTTTTATGGTAAAAATTAAAAATAAAAATATTAAGGTAATTTTGAATAATATTTGAAATTTGGATTTTGAAAAATTTGGAGATTATAAAAAACTAGCTGCAAAGCCTTTCCCTTTTTTCCCTTTTCTATATTTTCAAAGTAACTCAAAAAGTTGCTGCTAAATTTGACGTGTCCAGTGGCGGTGCAAGAGTACCTAGCGCCCGTAAGCAAATATACAAAACGGACCCCTAAAAAGCTATGTATTAATTTTGAATTGCCCATATTATTCAAAAATCTCTCTTTTGGGATTTACTACCCTTTATGGTCCCGGCCCCTAAGCATTGCTTACATTCGCTTATTGATATTACCACCACTGCAATGGGTCCGATGTAGTGGTCTAATTGCGCGTAGGGATATCTCGCTGCCCTTCTATCTAGTGATGCCGTCAAGATCAAGACTATCAAGACTCTTGTCTTGAAAATCTTGAAATTTCAAGACAAGAGTCGTCGTTAATCTTGTCTTGAAATTTCAAGACAAGATCAAGAGGCTCCATCAAGAGTCTTGGTATTTTATAGATTTTTACGATTATCGGCCTATGTTGCCCCTGAATATCTAAAGATTTTCTATCACCAGACGAAAAGGATTAAAGTGCCTCCGGCACCAAATGCTTCTCATGACATTCAGCTGCGCTACCCTGTAACACCCAATTAAGTTCGGGCCCTCCAGTCGAGGTGGATTGATTTGAAAGCCGTTTTAGCTGGCGCAACCACGGCAAATCACGGATCCACCCTAGAATGACTAAGAGCCAATCCCACCAGACAAAAAATTCGAGTTTTAGACAAAACTTGTTAAATTACCTTGGTAACACATGTTAAATTTGTTATTTTAATCTAAGTTTTGTCTAAAACTCGATTTTTTTGTCTGGTGGGATTGGCCCTAAATTAAACTAAATTAATCTCCTCCCATTGTGCTATGCATGCGATTTTATATATAAAATTTTCGATTTTTAAATGCCATTTTCTCGAAAACTAATGAATAATTCACCAAAAACATTTTTTTAATAGTATACCTAAAAAATTGTTCTCTTTCCAATGATATATAGCAAAGAGTTAAATTTTTAAAAAGTTTTGAAATTCAAGACTTTCAAGACAAGATCAAGAGCTTACACCTATAGATCAAGAGTTAAGAGAAAGTGGGGGAATTGTGCGCACTTAAGCAGAAATCATTATAGCACTGATAGTAGTGTACATAGATAATTTAAATCTAAATTCAGTAATGGAAGAGCTATTCAGTTTATTTTCAGCACGTAATTCAATTTTAAGAAAAAATAAAGTATTTAAAGCACAATATTGCTGAAAGTACAAAAGTACTTTTGCGCATCATTCCCCACCCTTGCGGGTAATTGTGCGCATCATCCGCAAAGTCTGCGGAATATGAAATAGTTTGATGCGCACGATTACCCGATGCGCACGATTACCCCACTTTCCCCTACTGAATTCTTGTCTTGAGATTTCAAGACAAGATCAAGACTTCCCCATTCTTGTCTTGATTACTTTTGACAGTATCACTACTCCTACCTAGAATCCAGAATCTAGAAGGGTGCACTGGGGGGTATGGAATACCTCCCAGACCCCCCGGATTGCACCAATTGTTTTGTGACTTAAATAATAATGTTTAGAACTTTAGAATCGAAAAAAAAAGTAATCCAAACGTAATTTATATTTTGCTCATCAGGGAGTAAAAGTTCAAACATATTATTTAAGTCACAAAACAATTGGTGTAATCCGGGGTGTCTGGGGGTATGGAATACTCCCCAGTGCACTCTACTGGATTCTGGATTTGTAGAGTTGTTTGTTTTTTAAGTCGTATTTCAGTTATATTTTGATTTTTAGGATTTCCTATTCTTTATGCTCCCGGGCCCCTTATGGTCCCGGGCCCCTAAGCATTGCTTACATTCTCAAATTCTAATTTTCTTTAGCCGAACGTTTTAATTTTCCTCACTTCTGCTCAAAAACAAAAAATTTCCCAGCTTTTTCTGATGAAATTTGTATAATAATTATTCTGTCTTCTGTAGGTATTCTATTATAGTACTGTAGAGTGTTCACCCCTAGACCCCCCCGGTTTACACTTTTGACTATAATTTCGACAGATAACTTTCAAAGTAATGCAAAAGTTGCTGCTAAACTCTGAGCAGTAAGCCACTTAAATAAATGTTTTTCCAAGCTTTAATTTTTTCTAGCCAAAGGTTTAAATTTCCCTCAATTTTGTTTAAATTTCCCGGGTTTTCCTGGCGAAATTTGTAAAATTATAAATTCCCTATCTTCTCCAAGTTAGTATTTTAAAAAAGTGGGGATCCTGCGATATGTGCTGGAGGGTGTTCCACACCCCCCAGACCCCCCGGTTTACAATTTTGACTTTATATTTTTATGATATTTAGAGGTTTTTAGGTTGCTACTCATGCAACACTGAAGTTTTTTGCATCACTAAAATTGTTTAAAATGTTTAGTAATTAATTTTAGAATAAAATTTCTTCCGTTTGATTAGAAATGCGATGTAAGGGGCAGAACCTTGTTTTAATACGAATAAACACATTAATCGAGCATATGTAACATTAACTGACACATAGCGCATGTACAAAAGAGAAATACAAGAGATTTTAATTAACGATAAATGTGGTGAACTCTTATAACTATCTAACACAAGATATTTATATTGGAGGAGATTGTACTCTTGACCGGTCGACCCTGCTGGTTAAAACGCTTTATGCCCGCTCGTGCCGCCCCGGGGGCCATTCTAATAATTACTGCTGCTTCAATTTGCTAATGATGTATAAATTACTTTTAATTCTTTATATTTCATCCACATTACATTTTATGTACCAACAAACATGTTTATGAACAAAAGTTGCCTATTGTTACTTCCATTCCATTATTAATGTTTTCTTTTTCATTTTTGTCTTCCAACTTTGAAAGGTAAGCTTTCACGATACTTTTTTTACAAACCTTTCACTCGATTTTTATTTTTCAAATCCTTATCGTGGGCAAAAAACTGCAACCTGAAGTTTTATCCTACCTGGGTTGATTTTGATGGCATTTTAAAATTAACTTAATTAACTTCGTGTTTGTACGACAAAAAATCAATTACATTTTATGGCCAAACAAGTTTCCTATCGTAAGACAAGTAGTTGGTAAAATTCAATTAACTTCTAATAAATTATAGTAAAGGCATCAAAAACCTGACCGATTTTACCATATCAAAATCATAAAAATTAGTTCGGCCTGATTTATGTAAACTAACGACGAGATTTAAGACAATGGACCAGAGAAAAAACTGGAACTGGTTTTCTTTTCGAAACAGCTTCTCGATTTTCTTGGCCGTTTGTAAGAGACTTTTTTATTTGGTAATTTGATTTTTTGATAATTTTTCAATTATCTCAAAATTAGTTCTTGTTTTTATTGCGCATTAGCTTTGATCTTCTCCTGTTAGCATAGCTGCGTTACAATTTGTTTGAGATTTTTTTTGAAATTTGAAAAAATTCTTTAGCATTTTGTTCAAGACGTCCGTTTTAACGATGCGGTTGTTCCGCTTCAAGGTCGAACGTTTCAGAAGAAGAAAAAATCGTCTTCCCAATTAAAGGCCAAAATTTGGATCTGGTGAGGTAGCCTCTGGGAAGCTGCAATAATTTTTTGAACTCGTTTTTCTCAACTTCCTATTTTCGAACTTGCTAATTTATTGCTCCTAATAGTTCTAATAAAATTTTATAACACGATCCGACGATGTCAAATATGATAAATTATGTTAGTAAATTTATCAAAGATACCTACAACGCCCACTTAGTTTGCTATACAATCAGTAATAACACATAGCAGCACTTATGATACATTCACGCTGTATACATTTTTAATGCTTATTGTGAAATGTTCCAGTTAGTAGGAACAGATATTAATAGCAGTTCCTGCTGCACTTTCATGATTTACTGCAAATAGTAGAAATGCTGCTGAAGACAAGTGCGGGGGATACTAAAGGTTACGCGTAATTTGTAATAACAAAATGCAAATAAAGTTTGTTGTGGGTCATGAGTAACGGTAAATGAAAACTTCAGTGTCTTCCTTTTTGTCCTTTTTGGATTTTATGTGAAAAAGAGATTAGCTGAGACATCAAGAAGTATGAGTGCGTTATCTTCACTCGGTATGTTGTCACATCCGAGACTGTCAGATTAATATCTAGTTATATCTTCACTTTTTTCGTTTCAAGAAAAGTTTGATCGCTTATCATCATCAATCGTGATATCTTATATGGATCACTTTCAAATTTAGGATTTCTTTGCTTACAATTGCCTATTTAGTCCGTGATGTTTGGGGGTAGGCTCAAACCCAGCCCAGTCCTAGACCGAAAAAAATGGTTTATCATATTGATGAAAAATTCATAGTATTCGTGAACAAAATCAATGTATTTATGAATATCTTCATCAATATGATAAACCATTTTTTTCAGTGTAGGTTTATCTTTCAATTCCAATTTTGGACTTATTTATTATTATTAAAATTTTTAAAAAACCAACACTGAAAGCTCAAATATAATTTTAATTTTATTATTTTAATTAACTTGTTATATGGAAGTTTTTAATATTATTAATTCTCACAAGTTAAGATTTATATATCCAAAGATTTTCTTATGATTTATCGTTGAAATTTTTTTCTTTTCTTTTTCAATTCTTTTGAATTGAAGAGTTTTTTGTGAAAGGTCCTTATTTCGCTGCTTTATCCTTATTTCGCTACAGTCTGTCGATAGTTTTTGTTGTACAAGGCTACCTAGAATTAGGTAGACATGAGCCCCTAAATCGGCCCAGGACAGGTTCCCGCGCAAATGGGGGGTGTTTAACCCCCTATTGCATATTTTATGTTTATGACATAAACGCTTTTCAAATATTTAAAAAAAAAATATAAATAATTATTTACTAATAATTGATGAATTTATTTTATATATTTTTAGATTTAAATTAAAAAAAATTAAAATTTTTTTTTCGATTTTAACTTTTTTTTTCTTGTCAATTTACTCTCATAAATCATATGTTTTTACTTGAGTTTTCCTACATTTTCAATAATTTTTCAAGGGGTATCAACCTGCAAGCCGATATGTTGATTGTATGACGAGTTATGATCAAAAAAGTTATGGGGTGGCAACCTGCTAGCCTTTCCCCTACGTATAGTTGGTATAGAAAGTTTTGCTTATAAACCAAACGTTTGCATACCTTTAGTGTTATAACTTAGAATCAAACTCAAAACAACATCTAGTGTACGTAAGAGAGCCGCCATGTTGTTGACATTGCCACCAACGGTAAGGTAAACAGCGAATAAGAGTAAGTAGAGAAACTATGAGGAATCAAACCCACTTGTTTGGTTGTTTCGTCATTGGTGCACAACCTTGTGATTTATTTTTATTTTATTCGCTTATTTCATTTAAATCCACTATAATGAAGGAATTCATATCCCATTATGTTGTTCTTACTAGTTCTTCATTACTCTCACCAATCTGTGAAGTTCGTAAATTTATTATGAAATCTAATCAGGAAGCTGGGAGAGCATTTTAATGACATTAATTTATTATTTTTTTTAATTTTATGTGAATGGTGAATTGGTATTACTAATTAATACTCAATAAATGGAATTTTTTAAGCTAGGTAAGTATAGTAAAATAGTTTTAATCTTACAATCATTAGAACCTCTTAACATTATATTGTTTACAAGGTCGATATTATAACCTATTTTTATAAAACTCGAAAGTTAATCTAATCTTCCTGTATAATTTTGGAAAATTTTCAATTGCACAACTATCAAATTATGATATTATCTAAGTAGATAATAGTTTTTAAATTATATGCACAGAAACTAAATTAAAAATAATACCTACTATTCAAGATGAATAAATTTTACCAAACTGATTGAAATTCAATAAAAATGCTGAATATTTCTTTAATTAATTAGGTTTTCAAAAATAATTGTTTTTTTGGGGGATTTCGAAAAACTGCATGTGGAATATTTCAATTTCGGTTTGGTTCACCTAGAATGTAATAATTAATATTTAAATATTTGATATAAGCATGTTAATCGGTAGGTTACTTTGCGTTGTGGTTAAGTTGAAAAATTACAAAGGGAGTTTAGGTTTGTGCCAAGTTGGTTTACGCACCTTACACTGTTTGGCTCTCAAAGAAGACAGAATACTTAAACAAAAATCATGAATAGATAAAGTTTAAAATTTAAAATCGGTTAATTTTATTTTGATAAGTTCAGATATATAAGAGTGAGCGAATTTTGATGAAGTTATGCGAAATAAAAAATTAATATGAGGTTACATTATATTTTCATTGTTTTTCTCGCCATACTTGCATTGGTGGTAGGCGTTGATGAGTCAAGTAAATATTAGTCGAATTCTTCTTCTTCTTCAAAGTCAAGTTTTAATTTAATTTATATGTGAATATTTTTTCTTTAATTTTTTAGCTCCAGCGCCAACACCGGAGCCACCAACGGATCCAACACCGGAGCCATCATCGAAGCCAACACCGGAGCCATCATCGGAGCCAACACCGGGGCCATCACCGAAGCCTTGTAAATTGGCCGGCGTCAGCATAGTTGGTACTCTTTGTAAAGACGAATGTTTCATTGCTCCAGCACTGGGAAATTGTCCAAGCGGGAAAACATGCTGCCTAGCAGCTCGTAGCAGCGGGTGAACTTACTTTTTCATTGTTTTCAAAATAAAAATTTTTGTTGAAAAATTAATATAATTTAACCAGCAGTGTTTCGTATTTATTTAAGTTTCTTTAATCGTTAAATGTTCTTCCACTACAAAATGTTTGTCCGTCCCATCAAAATCTCCCCAACGGAAAGCACGATTGAATTGAAATTTTAACTGATTATTCAGCTAAGAGTTCTAAGGTTAACGCCACTATTCCCAGCTTTCTACATCAATTACAAAGAGATATGACTAAGTTTGTGATTTTATAATTTTATAATAATAAAATAAGAAATTAATTATAATAAATGATCCTGTGCAAACCGATTCTTAGAAAATTTGTAGAAATATAGAAAATCTCAAGAAATCCATAGAAATTTCAAGAAAAACAAAGAAAACTCGAGAAAATTGAGCCTAAGGGCCAGACAGATAGCTTCACAAAACCCCAAGAGCCAAGATCTATCTAGTTCATCAGGTTAAGATTGCTTTTTCCCAACTTTTTGTTTAGTCAGTAAAATTAGAAAAAAAAAACAGTAATCGGTAAAGATCTGAATTTTGATATAGATGTTTATTTTCCCGTTAAACATATTAAAAGTCCCCGTCAAAATCAGTTGCGCTCGAGACACCATCTTGGAATGCAAGTACACTTTTTCAGTTTTTTGCCTATATCTCAGTAAATTTTGCTGATTCAATAAAAGAGTTTAGATAAAAATTGTAGTTTATTAAATTTTCTTCAAAAAGTTGATATACATTTTTTTTGTATCTTATATACTTTAGCTGTAATCTGGCGTTGCATACGGAAGGTCGTCGGATTACAACGTTGAATACCAAAATTATTTATATTTTTGCTTTGAAAAATTCGGAAACGTTTCTTATGGCAAAGTGTATTGTCATCGGGGATGAATCTATGTGCAAAATTTCAGCTCGATTGGAAAGCGCAAACTGGGTCAAATTTTACTTTCTATGTTTAGCCGTATTCAAACAATCAAGCAAGCAAACAGAAAGGTAAAACTACACTGAAAAAAATGGTTCATCATATTGATGAAAAGTTCATCATTTTTCAGCCGATGAACAGAATTCATCATATTGATGAACAAATTTCATCAATATAATGATTTTTTCATCAATACTATGAATATTTCATCAATATTATGAATTTTGTTCATCGGCTAAAAAATGATGAATTTTTGATGTACTTTTTTTTCAGTGTATAATAAAGGATTTAATAAATTAAAAGGCGGGTCAGATACCACGCACGTCAGAACCGCAGTCGCGGGCCGGATTAGTTGTACTCGCTGGCCGGATTTGGCCCACGGGCCGTAGTTTGGAGACCCCTGGTCTATAATAATCTAGATTTTCTCAAATTTGCCCTGATTTCTCTTTAGTTTTGCATATGATAATTTCTCCATCATTTTTCCAATTATTAGTAAAAAACGAGAGGGAAATTTGAACAAATCCGGAAATTTTTTTAAGAAATCCCAAAACATTTTAGGAAATCCAAGAAAATCTCATTAATTTTACAATGTTAGGAAATGTAGAAAATTAGAGAAAATCTTAGGAAGTAGAAAATTCTAGAAAATCTTTGAAAAATATCCAAAATCAAAAAAATTTCAAAATCTTAGGAAATCTTATAAAGTGGGGAATCACAGAAAATTTTAGGAAATCTAGATAATCTTAGAAAAATCAAGGAAATATCAGAGAACTGAAAAATGAAAAACTCATCAAATCAACTCATTAAAATTTTAATAAAATTAAATAGGGGGGTCTCTATATCCGCCTTTGTTTGGAAGGAATTCTTTGGAAATCACTGGAATTGCATGGAAATTGTCAGAATTCCGAAATTATGGTTGTATAAGTTATTTAGTATTTTCTTTTATTTTTGTCTCTTATAAAACCAGGGCCCCCGTTAACAACTTCGCACACAAGGTCCCTCACCTATTTGTGACGCCACTGGATTGTACTATGCCCGGTGTCGTACACAAAACAATATAAAATTAAATAATAATATAACAGTAAAACAAAAGTTTACAAAAATAATATGCCAATGTTCCGTGATCTTTGTTGTATTAAACGTATGTATTATCAAACAAAATTGACAAAGCATAAAGTAATAAAATACGATTCAATGTGTTGGTTTGCAGATTTACATGCTTCGGTATACATTTAAAATAAAAGCAATATTGTAATCGAAATCTTTAGTAATTAATAATTAACAGTCTTTGATTGTGTTCTTGTATAATATTTAAACTAGACATTCTAGTTAAGGGTCTATACTCTATAGTGTGCTTTTTTTGCTGAAACATTAAAATAGTAAAACATTAAAAAAATATAATGGACATTCTGACTTATACCCGGTATAAATTTTACAAACACAAAGTAAAAAATTTGTTGTATTTTTTAGATTTGATGGTTACAATGCAAAAATGGTAATTCAGAAGTCTGGAAGAATTGACTATTTAAATTTAATTATTTAAATTTAATTAAAACTGCGCTTTTCTAAGATTGTAGTAGCATTTGCTTTACGAACGATAACCATATTAATGAGCCTTAGAATAATTTTACTGCACATTCATTTTAATTTGGAATTAACATTTATAATTAATTTAATAAAGATTTTATTATTTGGAACAAATTTTGATCTTGATTGTCTGTAATATTATAATTTATTATTCATTGCCCATTTTATTCTTTTAAAATAATAACGATGTCAACTTAAAGAACAACTTGACGGTCACAAATCATCACCTAGATAATATAGTAATCAATGATTATAGTCGATTGATACGTGGTATAACCCATTATGACCGACAGACCCATAAGGTAACGCAGTTAATAGTTTCTAAAAATAGCTAGTTATTATATTTTCTATCTCGACTCCTCTTCCTGAAGACATTTAAGAATTTAAAAAAAATCTTGGATTTTAATGGATTAAGTACACTGAAAAAGAGGTACCTACATCAAAAATTCATCATTTTTCCTACGATAAACAAAATGGATGAAATTTGTTCATCGGCGCAAAAATGATGAACTTTTCATCAATATGATGAACCATTTTTTTTTCACTGTAGCGTAACTCGATATGAAGTTAATATTATTAACCATATTTTAGAAAACACAAAAATGCTTTAACTAAAATGTTAAAATGAAACTAAATGTTTCTAAGTTATCACAAATAAAATACATTGTAAGTATAAAATATCCGAAACGTTTTCACCATACTATGGCATCATCAGGCGATAAACTAAAGATCTAATTAAAAGAGAATCCATTAAATTAATATTATTTGGTGTGATGAGACCAAGTATTTTTAAAAAGGGAGGGATTTTTTTGGAAAGTGATTTAATAAGTGGGGCGAGGAGGTTAGTTGTTCATTATAGATACATATTTTACTTATTGAACTATATAAATGTAAACTTTATGCAAAACTTATAATCTTTCAGTTTTATATATTAAGACGAGGAAGTCCAAGGGAGTATGAGGTAGTCCGAAGAAGTCTGGGGTAGTCCTGGTAGTCTGAAGTAATGGGTAGTCTGGTATACACAATTTTCCTATTAGGACATATGCACATGAATATTTTCAAGTAAAATAAAATTAAATATATACCTGCAAGTCAAATTGCAATCCGAGATATTGTAGTAATCTTTAGTGTAGTAAAACCAGAACCAACTTGCGAGATAACATACTCGAACTATCAAGGATCTAGTAAGTAAATAACATTTCGTGTTTTTGCGTGTGCCCTACAATGAGAAACAAAAACACACAAAAAAGACAACACACTGAAAAAAATGGTTCATCATATTGATTAAAAGTTTATCATTTTTGCGCCAATGAACAAAATTCATCATATTTATGAACAAAATTCATAGATATAATGATTTTTTCACCAATACTATGAATTTTTCATCAATATGATGAATTTTGTTCATCGGCGCAGAAATGATGAGCTTTTGATGTACCTGTTTTTTCACTGCTGATGAGGAAGACAGTATGACTACTTGCAGAAAACTGCTGTCTAAACAGACAGTAACATCATTACGGTCACAGAAAATTCTGAGTGTAGGAAGTATGGGAGTAGAAAGAAACTATGTATAATATGTCCAATCCCCACACAACACTGAATATCTACTGGATATCCAGTACCAGTCCAGAGAATGTATGTATATCCAGGACTTTATCTGGATATCTATTAGATATACGCTGCACAACATCTAGTGAATATATATAGCCGATATTTAATAGACATTTATTTTATAAACGTCACTATCCATTGGATATCCACCGGATATCCATACAATACATCCACTGGATAATCAAGTTTGTGACACCTGGATATCCACTAGATATCCACTTTATTTAATAGTCTAACATAGAAATCCTCTGGATATCAGATGATCTATCAAGACATCTAGTGGATATCCAGAAGATAGGTTTGTGTTGTCTGGGTCCTAGCTTCAAAGAGACTACGATATACCTCGGTTTTCCATATCCGAATACCGAGGAAATAACCTAAGCATCCATCTGTTGGAGTAAAACTGGATAACAGGTACAATAAACCTAAAGCTTCAGTGTTAGTCGGCCTATAACCACAAATTTGGTAGATTTCAGGGACCTTTGAGCACTTAGCATATATTCTAGTAGGGTGCTAACCTCGCTAGAAGCATAGCCGATAGGTAAAACGTTTGCTTTTAAGTCACAACAGTGTAGTTTTTTAAATCAATTTTTAATCATTTTATAATCAGTAGTATTCATTATCACCCTATTTGAGGCAATGCTTGCAAATGCACATTTGAAACGTTACACCTTTTTCAAATATTGAAAGTTGATTTTAACGATGAAGAAATAATATTTTTTAGAGCCGTCCCTGGGTAGTTTAATTAGTTTCAAGTCAGAAACTTTAGTGTAGTAATATATTTATCCATATCAGACACTTTATTATATAATATGTAAGTATATTTAAATATCATGATGCATAATATTTATTATGAGTCGATATTAATAAATTGTTACTTAAAGCTGAAAGTGGAGAGATTATAATTTTATATACAAAATACAATTTATTAGCACGTACAGCTATAAAGATCAATAGTTCGTGCAGTATTTACTACATTCCTTTCCTTATTTACTATAATTTTTAGACACATATAAATGATATAAAAATTTTTAACTAATGGCCAAATAATGGAAACGATATCTGACTTAATAAAGCTGCAACAAAAATTCGCTCTCAAAATTCCTATAAATCAACTATAATATAGTAGTGGAGTTGTTGAGAAATTTCCTGATGGATAGAATGCCCAAATTATTTTTAAATAATTGTTTATTATTAATTTATTTTTAAAAACTGAAAATTTCTATGTCGGTTTAAATTTTTATTTTAAAAAAAGGTTTACCATATAATACGTTAAAAAGGCAGCAGTTTCTTCTTCTTCTTCTTTTTGTTTTGGGCTTTGGCCTGTTACGGTGTTACGTCACCTCTGATCTATCTGACTTTTTTTTGGTCTTCCTACATTTCTTCTTCCGACTGGTTTGTAAAAATCATAATGTATGAAACAAAATGTGCTGTTTCAAAATACTAATTAAATTTTTAAGTTTAGTTTTGAGAAATGTTATAATTTTCTTAGATTTTAAAAATTTGAATTTGCTCGTTTTTCCTGCCGGCGTGTCAAGTTGGTAGTGATGTAAGTGACGTGGATGTAAAGTAATGAGTAGAGCTCGGATTTTATGCTTTTGCATGTTCTTTAATATTGATATGCCAAGAGATTTGTTTAGAAATCTGGATAAATTAGGTAAAAACGAATCCGAAAAACTGCTTGTCAAAATGCATACTTTGCATATTTTCAACATTTAAGGCACATTTGAGCAAATAATGCATATTTGGGCCACTTTTGGTGTTTTTTTTGAAGAATTTTAATAAAGTAAATAAAAAATTATTAAATTTGACAAATTTAGCAATTATGTTGTTTAATTTTAAGCAATTTAATGTTTATAATTTTTTAAATAAATAAAAAAATTAATGATTTGGTACATATTTGTGCATCTTTGGGCCACTTTTGGTATTTTTTTTTGAGAATTTTAATAGAGAAAATAAAAAATTATTAAATTTGCCAATTTTAGCAATTATTTGATTTAATTTTAAGCAATTTTTAACAATAGTGTTCCAAATATGCACAAATATGCATTATTTACTCAGATATGCACCACATGTTGAAAATATGCAAATTTTGCAAATTTTATGTATTTTGTCCAGGTTTATTAATTAAATTATTAAATTCTATAAATCTAGGTAGTACCTAGTTATTAAAAATTTGAAAAAAAAATTGAAAAATTCGAGGCTTAGATATTTTTTAGATTGCATATCAATGCATATTTTATCTATTTTTATCAATTTTAGTGCATATTTTAAGGAAATTCAGTGCTTATATGTGAACATATTTTCAAGTACTTTGGTGCATATAAATTCGAGCTCTAGTCACGAGTCTCCGAAAATTTATAATTTTGTATTGGAAAATTGAGAATTTCAAATATTTTTGCAAATACACTAGCTGATTTAATATAAATGAATTTTATTTAATAAATCTGATTGATTTGTCCCTGTTTGGATGATATTGAAAGTTTAAAGATTTTGACGGTAGAATCAGTTGATTGCTTAGTGATTGGTATTGGTAAATTTGGGGATGAGAAATTCATTTAAATTGGACGAGAATAAAACTACATTGAATTGGTATAATTATAAATCAAAAATTGAAGGAAGAATGTATAGCTGGGTGTGTACTGTGTACATTTTTAAGTACAATCACAACTGGTAAAATTATTTTTTAAATTAGATTTGGACAAACTAAATAATAAAGAATTTCTAGTTCATAAAATGTGTGCCTGCTAACTAATTAAATATTTTAAAAGTATTTTCAATTTTTAAAAAATTTAATATTTTGGAATTTTGAAGCCTATGGGCCATAGCAATAATATATATGTTACGGTCAATGACGTAAATTGGGCATTGACGTCAATGGCTGGACAATGACGTCAATGCCCATTTACGTTGGCCATTACGTTATTGACCGGTCATTGTCGTCAACGCCCGTTAATGGTTGGCAATGATGTAAATATTTTCATATGATTGTAATATTTACGTCTTTGGCCGGTCAATGACGTTAATGGCCAACATGGATTGGATTAAATTATATAATTATATATTAATTAAAATTAAAAATGAATTAAATTTAATTAATTAAATTAAATTTAATTAATTCATTTTACGCTGTAGTTGCGCCAGCCAAAACTGAAAGAGTGATAGAATCTGTAGAGTAGTAATTTAACATTGTCCACTTTGTATTGGACATTAACGTCATTGCCCGGGCAATGATGTAAAAATCACATATGCAATTTTAAATGTCAACATTGTCCAAAATGTATGGTCATTGACGTCATTGGCCGGTCAATGGCGTTAATGCCCAACTAAGCTGGGCATTGACGTTATTGTCCGGCCATTGACGTTAATGACCGAATTGTCAACATTGACCGTAACATATACATATGGAATTATGAATTGTCTTAGATATTGAAAAGCAAGTGTGATTAATAAACGATTATGTTTAACTTGGTTCTTAGCATTTAAAAGTAAAATTATTGATTTAAAAATCAAAAATATTTTGATAATTAGCGTTAATTATAATTTTATAAGGAGAACACTGCAATATATAAATTTGTCGTATCCTTAACGTTTTGCAGAGTTTCGAAAGAAAATCGCACAATTCTGAATTCCAACTGCTTGATTTTTCTGAATTTACGTTTTCGTAAATTCTGAATTTACGTTTTGAATTCACAATTTTGATTAAATTTTATTCAAAAATTAAATTAATTGGAATAAAAAAAAGATAGCCAATATCCTTTGAAAGGCCTCACGATCCATATAATCTACGATGTACAAAAATTTATGTTGTCATTCAAGTGAAACGTTGCTACTTTATAAAATTGTTCACAAATCATACCCAAAAATTGTTAGTTTATTAAACCGGGGGGTCTGGGGGTATGGAATACCCCCCAGTGAATTTTAATCTAGCGATTCTTTTGACTCACCTACAGTTTAATCTGTGTAATCGGAGTTATCTCCAATTTATCAGCAGGCCCAACCAGAATAACTAAATAAATTTGAATGAATAAAAAATTAGATATTGGGTTTTGTTTTTTTTTTCTTATTAAAACCTGGCTTAAAAACATTAAAACAATGTAATATTGATTTGGTGTCCGGTTTTTTTCAAGTTTACATTAAACAATGTTCTTTGCGATCATCTAAGAACCATATAAACACGAAAGGAATAATTACAAAAAAATTTTTAATGATCAATTTAAAGTTAAGAATAATAGAATACCCAGAAGATTTAAAATTATTTATTAACACATAGGGGACATCCATTAATTAATGACGCGATTTTGGCGATTTTTTGTTGTCGAATGGTAAAATCGTAAGGAATCGTAAGAAATAAAAATAATATAAAATATGTATAGGTCCTTTACGGATGTTATTATCCGTTATCTGTCTAGAAGTGACTGATGCGCTGAAATGATGCACTGGAGGGTATTCCATACCCCCCAGACCCCCCGGTTTGCCAATAGCTGTAGATCAATCCATATTTGAAATTGTAATTATAAATAAATACGTTTAACCTCAGACTCAAAAAAAAGAATAAAGTCTGAAAAGCTTGAAGCTTAAACATGACTTAACCGAAATGAACCAAAATCATCTTAACTTTAAAGATGGGGACTAAGCAAAGAATTAAGCTTTAAAGTATTTTGGGACCCCTAAAACCCCTAAAAAAAACTTAAATGTAAGTTTTAAATGCACAAAACAATGAGTGTATACCGGGGTGTTTGGGGGGTATAAAATACCATCCAGCGCACTCTTTTTTTTGTTTCCGAATTATTCAGTAGCCAAATAGTAAAAAATATGTATGTTCTTTATGTGTCTACAGGTGGCTGGTGCGCTGAGAACCAAAATGAAGGTAGCTACTTCTATTCAATATCTGCGATAGTTCAACAAAGTTTAACTTTCGGGCAGGCAAAAATAAAATAATTTGTGGGCTTAGCAGCAAAACAATTTCCTTTGCGACCCGAGAAGCTTAAATGTATTATGAGACCCCCAAAACTACTTAAATTTTAAATTTAAGTATTAAAGACAGAAAACAATGTGTATACCGGGAGAGGGGGGGGGGGTCTGAAGGGTATGGAATATCCCCAGTGCACTTTTTTTTTTTTGCGAGGTTTTCAGTAGACAATGATTATTCTTCTTTTTTTCAAGGTATAGGCAGTTCTTGCCTGTTCCGACTTCATAGATTGCGTCATCGCTTTCTTGGTATAGTTGGCCTTCAAAGACTCCTATCTTTAAGTCTTGTGAGGCTTTTAGGTTACATATTACTTTTTACTTAGAAATTGTTTTATTGAAATATCTCTCGTTAATCCATTTATGAGCTGTCTTTTTTTATTTTATTAATTTTACCTATTTTAGATGTTTTGCGCTTAGTTTTTCTTAATAAAAATACGAAGTTTCTTTTTTTTTATTTATGAAAGTTTTAAGAGCAGGGGGCCCGCGAAAAGTTTTGCCACGAGGCCCGACGTGGCTCTCAACGGCCCTGATCATCAGTAGTACAGAAAAAATTGCGGTTCATGTGATGACTAAATGATTTTGCATGTAGGTGCTAGATAAGTGTTGTAGAAGGAGTTTTCATAATCGAAAGTTAACGTTTTTCCTTTTTAAAAATTTTTAATAATTTAATACTCCAGAATTTAAGGGGAAACTAAGCCTCCCCCTCCTCATCTGAAGAGTCGTCGCTGCTAACTAGTCGGCTTCTGCTTTTTACAACAGTGGCGTAGAAGGTTTTTTTTGGGGGGGGGGGAAGAAACACTAAAATTTTTATTTGAATGAATTTCTTTTAGCTCAATCCCCAAACGGCTATCTACTCTTAATATTTTCGTATATTATTGCTGATATAGTCCCAAACTACATACATAGATTAACATAATATATTCTTGTTAGTTTGACATAAGCAATAAGCATTTATTTAACATAATGTGGTTTGTAGTTTGCTATTATAGAGGGGACGGACGACTAGAAGATGTAGAAACAAAGTTAGTGTAATTTCACATATACAGGGTGTTCATTTGAAAAGCAGCAAGACAAAAAAAAGTTTTTTGGGTAAATTTGAGAAAATCAAAAATCGCATCGGTTTAGATAGCGAAAAAAACTGTTTGACTTTTTAGTTTAACCCTCTTCCCACTAGTTAATTCTACTGTGAAAGTTTAGTCGCTTACCTTGCAATATATCATTTCAATTGCGCAAAATTTTTTCGTTTATTTAAAATAAAAAAATTGGATTTAGTGGATCAATAATTTGATTTTTAACACTTAAAAATGATATATTTCTTAAAGTTGGCTCACCCTTTCTATATCAGCCGGGACTACACATACCATACAGAATTGTCACATTATTGTATACTTTGACGTTAAATTAACGTCTAAGTTACGTTCTTACTGAGTGCGCATTTAAAAATTTAATTTTAATTTTTCGGATTCACCGTAAAATGAATGAATTAAATTAAATTAAATTGGCCCCTCCCACTAATTTATGCATGCGATTTTATACGTAAAATTTTCGATCTTTAAATGCCGTTTTTTCGAAAACTAATGGAAAATCCAACAAAAAAAATTGTTTTATATGCTTCTTATTTCTTCTTTCTTATTTCCTATGAACGATATGGGAATTTGAGGTATTTTAACTATTTCCTAATATATTTAATTCGGAGGTAGGACTCTACTGAGACTTGCAGGGGAAATCCTTCCGAATTATCAATTTTTGTCTGAACCGCTCTCGTATGAGCGCAATTGTTCCGAATTGTTTTGCCACGGTAGGTACGTACATACATGTAAAGGTAATGTAAAACTGAGGGTAAAAAAACTTAACGTGTTTCTTTTGTGATGCCTACCGTGTAACCTTACATGGGATATCGAGTTAATAAATTATTAACAGCAGCAAACGCGTGGCAGTTTTTAGGTTCGCGTGCGTGTTTTACTAAACTTTCACACCCACTTTATTCAATGAAGACGCAATAATCAGCTATTGTTGGCATTTTTTTGCGTGTTTGTATGAGCACTTGTTTATTTCCACTCTGTATATATTGTGGCGTAGTGAATTATTACTTTCTATTGTAAAGGAATGTTGGCTGTACTTTGGAGTATTTCAATCTTGTTCGGATAAGATTTATGCAATTTACAATGACGAATGATACTCTAAAGATTGCATAATGTATGCACACAGAAGTGCACCAATTTTGAAATAAACTCGATCAGGCATTGTGCAATCAAAAATTTGATGTACGGGCCGCAGCCGCGCTCTTGTGGTCCAACTGGGGAAGCACCGTTTCAACGTTTCCACGTTGCGGTGCAAATAAAAGGAATTAAAATAATTAACATGCAGGAAGTAGTATGTTAGGATTTGATGATGTTAAAAAGACATAAAGCACGTATACGGTTTGTAAAATATTTTTCTTCTGTGTCGCGTGCGCCTTATTACTTAGCGTAACTAACTAGCTGAAGTTTGATTATAAATGACATACTTTCGTTGTTCCATTGTGTATATACTTTATTGTACAATATTTTAACTACTCCGTGTAATATTATTATTGTTTTATTATGAAAGTCTTAAAGCTCAGAGCGCGCATCACGGACAATTGCAATGAATTATCGAAAAAACCAACGAGACGCGTTATAAACCAGTTTCAACTCGAGAACGTCCTTAGCATTTCAAAAAAACACATTTTATAAATATTTAACACAAAACAACTTTGTAATTTTTAAAAAAGTATTTAACAATGGGAGATATTGTTCCTTGTTAGCCTGGCCGCTTCCTAATACGACTTTTCTCCAAAACGGCTTTCAAATTAAAAAATTTACCTTCGATCAAAAGGTCAAATTTAAAAATCCTTGAAATTATAGAAAATATTTTTTTGTAAAAAAGATAAACGGGGCGTTTTTAAGGACAACTGGAATGCTATAACGCTGTTACTTTTATTTGTGGGTGGATTTGTGCAATAAAAAAACGAAAATGCAACTTGAAGACTTGTTGGAAAAATTTCTTATATTGGTCGTTGCTTTGCGTACTCATGTGCAGATAAATAACTTGAGATCGAGATTAGTAAACTGGGAGATTGTTTCTATCATTAGTTTAGTATTGTTTTGCTTATTTAATGATGAACTTGGTTTAATGACACTGATAAACGATGCAAAGAGAAAAAGATTTTGCAATGATCGCTTTGGGGTGAATCGAACATTTTTTAACCTCAAAGAGTAAAGAATTATTGGTGTTCGTTCACACAAGAATTAATCAACAGTGGTTAGATTCCACATAGTTTTGCAGTAACTTAATCATCATTACACGTCTAATAATAATGGTTAGCCTTATTATTCTTTCTTTATATTTATCACGTGATATTGCAACCGTGTTAGTTACCAGCAGTGATCCATAATAACATATCGTGATATAATCTCATTTCATTAATATCTGTTAACTGGATGCTAAGTGGCGAGGTGGTACAAAATTAAAATTGTTCTACAATATTGCTTTACAAATGAGAAAATTTTCTCGTTCCCATCATTGCCGCCAGGTTCATATCTTCAGGAACTTCTTGAAACAACTTTCAAATTTTTACAAAAAAAATATCTTTCCTACCTTGAAACAAGCTAAACGTTATCCTACCTATATTTGCAACACTTCAAACATTTGTTTAATATTGGTCTTTTATTGTGCATTACCCTGTATGTATGCTTTATTGGATTGAATAGTTTTTTATATTTTGAATCCAACGTTTTATTATAACAATCATGTCGCTGGACTTTGATATCAGCATGTTTTCTACGCGTTCCTATCTAATTTGTAAATTTTCTTTTATGGTACATTGATATCTGATTATCAATCTAATAATGTAGAAGATAATAAAAAAATTAGATTGTAAACGATATTTATTTTGTTTTATTTGGAAAACTTCAAAGCGCATCTGAAGTTAATTAAATTTATTGGAATCAAATTATTTAAGAGTTAGGAACTTTACCTTATTTAGTGTGTTGATTAGTGAGTATTATAAATACTCTGAATTTGAATATCCAGGAATTATAAATGCATGAGAAATTTCTGTAACAAATGGTTGGATTAAGAAAATCACTCATGACAAGTTTTTGAATTTAAAAAGGGTATACAGTATAATCCGCTTAATGTGATCACTTCGGGCCAAGGACATTTTAATAATATTAACTGATAACTGATAACAATAGTGAAATTTAGAAAAAGGCAAATTTTAGAAGACTTGGATTAGAACAAAGTAGAAAAAGAAAAAAAGAAAAAGAAGTGAAAAAGTTTCCAAAAAAAATGATCACAATAACCGACTGATAACATTATCCGAGATCACATTAAGAGGATTCTACTGTAGCTTAGTATATTATCTAAAATAAGTACAAGGTTAAATTTGGTGTGATTGAAACAAAGGGCAAAAAAAATTAATAATTATTAATTTTCGATTTAAAATTTTCAGAAATAAAACCATTTTCAACGCAGCACCTTTCGAATAAGCAACCTTTTACTGAATTATTTTATATTTTCTATACAAATTATGTGAAAATATTTTCTAAATTAGTGAAAAAGCGAAAAGAATACTAGAATTATATTTTATTCACTGTTCAAAATATATTGGCAGAATTTTTTCAACCTAAATAATAATAATTGTAATTTAAAGTAATATAATTTAAATATGTTTTAGAATTAATTTAATCTAGTAGTTTATACAGCATTAAAAGAGGCGATAAAGTGATCGTTCGTGACGCAATCAATAAAGATATCACGCAAAATACCGAAACAAAAACATCGAAAACAAAAATGCCGAAGTCGAAATACCGAAAACAAAAACACCGAAAAACAAAAATACCAATAAACAAAAACAACGAAACCAAAAACACCAAAATCAAAAATTTTCAAGTTTAATTGACACTTAAGTAATCAATGATTTTGACGTGATACCACATTTTTGATTCATTAAATACACCAAAAGTCAAATATTATTATGAATAAATCATCTTTTTAGTTGCTTTGATGTTTTTGTTTTTTCGGTATATTTGCTTTCGGTGTTTTGTGTTCGGTGCTTTGCAGTGGCGTATTTAAAGGAGGGAAAAGGGGCATCTGCCCCCCTAAGGATGACTCAGATTGTACCCCTAAAGCCCTTTCCTCCTAATAAAAATAATGTTTACTTCAAAGCTTTAAAATTTAATTAACTTTAATTTATTTTTATTTATTTGTTTATTTATTTATTCACTACCTGGAAAGCCCGTCCGCGGACGGGCAGCTAGACGGTGGATATCTTCTTTATCTGTATAGTATTTCAATATTTAATTTCGTTTCCTGCTACTGGGTGATTCCCGTTTTTCTATATTTTCAAAGTAATGCAAAAAGTTGCTGCTAAACTTGATGTGCCGTGGGCAATTAAATTTTTTTTTATAATATAAAAATAAATAAATTTCTCAAATTCTAATTTTTTTTAGCCGAACGTTTTAATTTCCCTCACTTTTGCTCAAGAACAAAAAATTTCCTAGCTTTTTTCGATGAAATTTGTATAAATATTCTGTCTTCTGTAGGTATTCCAGAAGAGTGGGAATTTTATTATAATATGTACTGGAGGGTGTTCACCCCCAGACCACCCGGTTTATATTTTTGACCATAATTTTAACAGTTAACTTTCAAAGTAACGTAAAAATTGCTACTAAACTCTTTCTAAGCTTTAATATTCTCTAGCGAAAAGTTTAAATTTCTCTCATTTTTGGTTAAAAATTCAAATTTTCATGGTTTTTCCTGGCAGAATTTGTAAAATTATAAATCCCCTATCTTCTCCAAGTATTCTAAAAGAGTGGAAATCCTGCGGTATGTACTGGAGGGTGTTCCACACCCCCCAGACCCCCCGGTTTCCAATTTAAACTTTATATTTTTATAATTAACTTTCAAAGTAACACAGGAAGTTGCTGCTAAACTCCGTGAACAGTAAGGTAAAGTTTTAATTTTTTCTAGCCGAAGCGAAGGTTAAACTTCCTTCATTTTTGCTTAAAAATTCAAATTTCCCGTTTTGGATTAATATTGGACAAATACTTTTGGTCCTAATCTTAGTTTAATACATTTTATAGTTGGTAAAACAAATCGACCAACCAGAGTGCTTTTTACCAAAAAATTATGCGTTGTATCAGGAGCAGCAGAAGCGTGCTGGGATTTTATGTATTAGGATTAGTTACAACTGACGCGCATGAATGGATTAACGAGATTTTAAAATATCTTTATCTGCCCCTCCCAAAAGCATTTTCTAAATAAGCCACTGATGCTTTGTCTTCGGTGTTTTGACGTGAAATTTCAATAAATCCTTGTTTAACAGCTGTTGAAATTGTTAGTGATTTCAGCGAAAACCGCAAAGATAATGTAAGTGTTTCGGTTGTGAAAGATCGACTATATTCAGATGAACTATTTTGGGTTCTTCGAAAAAACCGTTGATATCAAAAAAGAATCTTAAAGCCAATTTAAAATTTGCAACGGATCATAGGTTCTACGTCAAAACACCGAAAACAAAAAACAAAAAAACACAAAAAAACATTTTTGTTTTTTGGTGAAAAAGTTTTCGGTGTTTTGACGTAGAATCCATGATCCGTTGCAAATTTTAAACTGGCTTTAAGATTTAAGAACATGGAATCCTTGATCCACTTAAAGGATTAATTTTCAAATTTGTTTCCAATATTTTCTCGTGAGCGACCAGGGGACCTGGGGATATAGAATACCCTCAGTAATTTGTTGCAAACCATTTTTTGTTTTGGAATGTTAATTGGGAGTAAAGGGGGCATTGAATAAAAGTATTCGTTATTCGATACCTTCCAGACTCCCCGCCCAAGTTACATTTAGTGCTGAATATCAACTGCGAGCACGCCGTGGCAGCACAAAATTCAGCTATTGAGTGATATTTAGTAACGTCAAAAGCTGAATTGTGACTGTTTGGCTAATTTGGCGGCTAAAAACGGGCTGAAGCAGCGCAAATTAGCAAATCAGTAGTAATTCAGTTACTGAATCACCTGGTATTCAGCTTCAGCTGCAACTTCAGATTCAGCTTCAGATTTAGCTTCAGATTCAGCTTCCACTTTATGAAGTAACAACAATAAAATTTTTTAATTATTTTAAATTGATAATTAAATAAAAAAAAAACAATTTAAATCACAAAATTTTAAACTTATTTAAATTATTGCCCATTTTACCGGCACTACAGAACCGCAATTGGCTCTTACTAGTTTCTACCTAAGCAAGGCAAGACAAGAAACTCCACCTGAACGTCGCTTAAAAGACACCTAATTTGCTGACGTTTAAAAACAACTGAATTTTAAGCTGACAGATCGCAGTGGCAGCAAATAATTTGCTGACAAATTTTTTCAGCTCAAAATCTTACTTGGGCGGACAAATACCTACGTTTCGTGTTTTTAAAGGCTAGGTTTATAATATAGCAGCTCGAGCTGAGTTCCCCCGAATTGAACCCAAACGAATTTTTACAATGGTCTCAATCAAAAAAGTCTTTTTCAAACGACTCAAAACTTCAAATTTCTCGATCATAGGTATAGGTACCTATTTTTTACATCATTCTCCAACTTCCAAAAAGCTATCCGTTGTATTCTGTCATATATTTTGTACCTTTTCCATTATTTTTGCTTTGCATTTTAACTTGTTTCAGATCATCGGATTGCGGCTTTCCTTTTTCTCTTCTGATTTTATTTCTTTTTTTCTGTTTCGTTGTAGCAAACGCCACCACGCCGAAAAATATTAAGTTACATTTATACGTATAGTTGGTATAGAAAGTTTTGTTTACAAACAAAACGTTTGTATTCCTTTGATGACCTATTTTGTGAATTATCATTTCACCACAGTTTTACGATAAAATAATTCAAAATCAAACTCCAAACAACATCAAATGTACGTAACAGAGCCGCCATGTTATTGACATTTAGTAGCGTCATGAGTGCCGCCACCAACGGTAATATTAATCGCGAATATCGGAATGATTTATTCTAGAAGATAAAATTGTTTGAAAGATAAAAGTTTTATACAAATTTATAATTAATAATAGTTAATTATTGAAAACTTTTTGAATTTGTCATGTTAGAATTGAATTTGATTAATATTGTTAATATTTAATTAAAATTCTGTAGTGGAACGTTAGAAAAATTTGGAAAACTTCCTTTTCCACACTTTGTTCGCCAGCCAGCTAATCAAGTCGGATGCTCGACTTCTCTGGGTCCTGTTTTTGCGACACCAATTAAAAGTGTTAAACCTAGGTACTCAAAAATGCTCCACAAAATATAATTTCTAATAATTCAAATTATTAAATTTAACTTTAAAATAAAAATTGTTTTTTAAATTGAACGGGGCGATTGCGAGCGCAGCTTATCGCCTTTGCGTCTCCTTTAAAATTTAATTTTAATTTTATCCAATTTACCATTAAAATTTTTAATTTCCAATCATCCAATTTTATTATTAATTAATTAGCGGATCCAACTTAATCCAATCTTCCAATTTCGGCCAATTTTCGGACGACTTCCAAAATCAAATAAAACTAAAATTTTTACTCACGTAAATTCAAAACTTCATTCCCAAATTAAACTCAAAAATGTCTCAAACTTGAGATGCAAATTCAAGAATCTCAAGGGAAAACCGCAAATACGTCCGTCCACTATGACGGACCGGCTTGGAAAACCTAAGTCCTTAAATTATTCAATTAATAAATCTTTATAAATTTTTAAACTTGGTCGACGATCGAACCTGCGTTTATATTATGCAAAGATGGCACTATGTTAAAATTTTTAAATTGTTAACAAAGCGTACAAATTCAAAACCCCCATAAAATTATTTACAAAAATTATAATAATAAGCCACTCACAATAGAAAAACTAAACATAAAATAATCAACATCCAATATTTACAATAATTTAATTATATCAAAATTAAATCTAAAATTCAAATTTCAAAATTTTTTAAAAATTGATTTGGTAACACGACAATACATAATATAAAAGAGAAAATGAACCCAACATAAAATAATACGCTATAAAAAATATATAATGTGAAAAATTAAAAGTTATAAATTCATAATGCGATATAAGGCCCTATTTCACGGTTATTTCCGATCATCTGTCGCATATGATAGATTCTTATTTGTTTAGTTGGAATATTTTTCTTATTTCTTATAATTTTTCATTTTCTTCATTATATGCGACTGATGATAGGAAATAACCGTGAAATAGGGCCTTATATCGCATTGTGCATTTTTAGCTTTTAATTTTTACTGAATATTATTTATTAATATTTTTGTAAAATATTTTTAGTCCTGTCAAGTGACAATTATGTTTTTTTTTTATTTTTTGCATACTTTTTATATAATAAAATACTTTTTCAATAAAAATAAAAATTTTGGGAATTAAATTTTTTATTTTGTAGCTGCCACTTTTATTATTTTCTGATTTTCTGTGAAATGAATTTGTTTTTCAAAAATTTTTACTAGAGAAAAGTTATAGTCCGTAAATTTACTATTCAGAATGGGGGGGGGGGGGGGGGTAGGAGAAACAAAATATTTTGTTTAAAAGATACAGGGTTTTGGAAAAAAACAAAACTTTTAACTTGTCAACATTTTTTGCTTTCCTTGATTCATAACTCAAAAACCGTTGATTTTAGACAATAAATGGTTTGAATCTAGTTTGTGGATTATATTATTTTACGGTCTTTAAGAAATTACTAAACCATTTTTACTGAAAAATCTATATTTTCGGAGCTATAACCCTGGCTTAGTAAAAATTGATTAAACCAAATTATTAATATTTTTATTAATAAATTAAGAATTAATTAAATTTTAATAACCGAAGTTATGCTGTTGTTGAAAAAATGAAGTAGTGTAACTGGTAATAAATTCAGAAAACAAAAATATTTAAGTAAATAAAATGAAACGACAATATGAAATATTCTTTAATTACCAATTGATTGGAGGAAAGATTAGTTATTAATACTTATGCTACGCTGACGATACTGTTCTAGATACTTCGTCAATCGTTTTTGCTTATGATCTCTCTGTGCTTGTTTTTTCCGTAGCATTTTTCTGTATGATCCATCCAACACGCCAAAAAGTAATTCAAACCTTTTGGAAAATAATCGAACTAATTATTTTTATTCGTTAAATTACTTAGGTGAAGCTTTATCCACATTTTTAACGAAGATCGTCCTGTGTATTCTGAAACCACTTTTTTAAAAATATTCCAATTAACTTTGATTTAAAAAACTTTTTGTTTAAAAATATCTATTAGGTTCTGACATAACTTAAACAAAAAATCAACTTTTTTAGTGTTCAAGATGAATGTGTCTCTGTAAAGTGAATTGTTTTAATTGGCAGCGAACAAGTTGAGAGATTGCAGTTGAGTCGAAAGAATAAATTTATCGTAGATGTTCTTCGTGTATAATTTATGTCCTCTTTTATAAATTAAAAATTAAATTCGAGTTAAAATGCGGTGCAAAAAATTTGAAATTTTTGCGATTGTTAAGAAATGTCGGTTTTAGGTGACAACAGAATTTTTATATGCATGACTGATAGACCTCGCTATTGTAATATCTGAAAAGTAAAAGTGTAACCGATTATTGTCACTTTGGAAAAATTCAATGCTTACTCGTGATGGTGCAAGAAGTAGAAAAAAGCTCGTTAATCGGTTTTGACGTCCGCGCTTTTCATCCAACTTCCTCCAGAAGGATTTATCTTCCAAGCATCATAAATAAGCCGACTTTTTAAATTTCGTTTAAATATTGTTCGCGGTAAGTGTGAAATGTCGTGTTAGCCTCCGGCGATTTCTTCGACCCTTTAACATGCCGCACCCGCCCAACAAATTCATCGCCACCTACCGCTGATTATATACGGCGCATATTTAATCTAAATGTGTGTTTATACTGGTATTAAACACTGTTGGTATTTATGATTTTAAATTGTACATTATTTTTGTAGCGCAATTACCATAAGAACCAGTTTCAGATGCTCATAAAGTTTTTCTTTTTAAGTCAAGTTTATCAAACTTTTACTCGCAATTTAGGTTATTACTTCTTTGTTTCAAAAAAATCGAACGTCTGCTAAAATTGCTTAAAAGCTGGACACGTCGTCGAAAAGTGTCGTAGGCTTTCGTACCGCACCTCGTACGTTCGGACCCGATTAATCGAAACCAACAAATTATCTAATAAAGAAAAGGTTATTTCCCATTAAGCGCTAAATTATTGCAATATAACCAGAATTAACGTGTTAATGTGGGTTGGAAATAAAAATCGTAATCAAACAACCGGTAATTATAAATCTCAAGGTGGTAGAAGTAAAGCACGACCGAGATAGGATTAAATTTTGTGGATTGCACGCTTCCTAAGATTAAACCGAAAATAAATCGGCTTTTCTTTTAAATTCTCAATCCATTTTGTTAAATTAGAATTTGAAAGTTTGTGTCTAAATGTTCTTAGAAGAGTGAAATAATCGTTTCGTTACGCTATTCTTTTATAGAAAAGTGTAAAATGATAATCTAAAACACCTACAACCTGTTAACTTTTTTTGGCTAACCATCACCATGCCATCGTGACTGGTTAAAAATAATTTGATTGATAAAACTTCATCGTGGTTGACCCTCACGCTTTAAGGGGTTTATTTTCACTTATTCGAGATTTTTTCTCAACGGTTCTTCTTTACCGGTGTATCAGTAACACGCAAACAATGGACTGGTAAGTATCATGTTTGCTGAAACCGAAATCGCAATTGTTTCTCGAACAAAAGCCCTTTGGTCATTTAATATTGTTCTACGAGATTCAGTTTCTTTGTTGTTTATTGTTTCCACGAATCTGAATTACTCGTCTTGGCATTCTCGATTTGGATTTTGGACCTTCGGCACCAAGTAAAAGTCCAAATTACGTTTCATAATTTCTAAACAATCCACAGAAAAGGAATTGTGATATCCATTATTCTGAGATTTATGTGAGTTATAAACGATCGTGGACACAATCTAAGCTGTCAATCTGCAATACTCGGCCTTTTTGAACTACAATCCGGCACGTGAACTGCACAATGTTCTCGTGACTGATCGAAAACACCGCATAATGTATGAGAAATATCGACATCGCCTGCCTGGGTGGTTTAATCTAAGTTACAGTTTTATTGAACAAGATATGACAATGGAAAAAAACAATTGCACATTTCAATGTTCTAGATTTTTTGGTTAGATTTGTCATAAAGTTGCTCATGGAGATCTTATTTTTCTATAGAAGTCCAGCACTTCGAAGTCTACACGCTTACCGCAACTGAACAGTTCAATTTTTCTGCGATCACATTGGAATCTACACCGTCATATTTATAGAAAATTCCCTTTGATTTGAGAGAAGATAAATTTCTTTGAACGTTTTATCAATCCAGCTTAAAACGAATCCGTTTGGATCCCGGCTGCAAGGTGATTTAGCAAATTTGCTTGTCGAAGTGATCGTGGAGGTGTCAAGAGTGTCAAATTATAACTCCTAGGTTACCATGAAAACCATCTTTAAGAAAACTTTTGATTGAGCATCATTGTTTGAATATCCACATTTTATTAGGTTCTTTAATTTTGGAACATCTGGATTGGATGGAATTTATACTTACTACAGTTGGTATTTATGGTTGACTCAAGACCACAGTGGTGGCTTGATGTGATCACTAGTTGAGTTATGAGCGGAAATCCAAACTGTCTTCCTTTAGAGCCGCCGCTAAGGAATAATTTAGCTAAATAGCTAAATATATAATAGCTAAATAGCCAAATAGCTAAATAGTATATAATGGCTAAAACAGCTAAATAGCGTGATTTAAGCTAGATTTTAGCTAGCTGCACAGCGTGTTTTTAGGTAGAATTTAACTAGCTCAATAGCTTATTTTTATTTAGCCAAATGGCATGTGTTTTTAGCTAGAGTTTAGGTAGCTCTTAGCTAAACTATAGCTAAAAGATAATTCTTTAGTAGCTATGAGCTACTAAAAACACGCTATTTGGCTGGATAAAAGTGCGCTAATAGCTGTCCGTAAGCAAGCAAATTGCTTTTAAATGGCTAGCATTAAATAGCTAAATTTAAACTGCCGCAGCGGTGGTGCTGGCAGATATAGCTATTTAGTTAATATTAAGCTGATTTTAGCATCAAAATGCTACTTGGGCAGTGCCCCAATAAGTCTGTAAGCTGAAATAGCGGTTTCATTTATCATTACTTCTTCCTGATACTTTTTTAGGTTTCTATTAATTTTTTATTTTGCCTTTTCTGGACTTTCTTCTTATTATTATTTTTCTACATTTTTCTCTTCTTTAATAATAATTATTCCAAACTAAGGATCTGGTGTTCCTTCTTTTTTTGTTTGTTAGATTCTTGTTTCAATTTCTTTGCTGATAATCGCTTTGATTCAGACTATTTAGCCTTTATGCTTCCTGACAGAAGCACCCTAACCAATTATAGGCTTTCTTAACAAATTACCTCGGTGGTTTCCCCATTGCCTTTCAAGGGAAGCTCACAGATCTTGGGCTGTTTAGATCCAACAGTGTATTCGATGCGACCACGATTTGAACCACAGTTACCTGCTTCCCAGTATGCCGATGTAGACTTTAAGGCATACTGCTGGCCTATTCACTTGATTCTCGATTTGCTTGAAGCAGCTTCGGCACTCTAAAATACAACTTTTGCCTAAGAGTTCCAAAAGTACTTTTTAAGCGATTTACATTTAGGATTATAATGTGTCTCTCAGATGCAACTTTGAAAAGACTCTGGTTCACGTAATTTTATTTGGCGAATGTATCACTATCTCCTACTTGGATAGTCCACGTCTTTACCAAGGTAAAAAAATAAAAGGTTTTTGTTTTCTTCGTCTCGACCTAGATATCATCAATATTGGTCGAAGTAATTCTCTTGATATACTCGAAAATCTTTCCATTGATAATTTTTTTAAATATGTTTTAGTATACTTCTTTGGAGTTAACTCTTGGAAACTTAATAGCCTAGTTAGGGAATTATTTTTTTCTTATAATCTTTGCTCGCGTACACGGTTATCTTAGCTTTATTTCAATTAACCTTTCAGCAGGCGCGCCATTATTTATAACATGAGCAGGCGCGAGTCGTATTTTGTACGATACGATGGTTTTTTATAGTATAGAATATAGATCATAATTACATTTATTTAATATTTATTTAGACGTTTTTATTATTTTTTATTATTTACATTTATAACAAAAGTAAAATTGTTGTAAAAAATGTGCATGCGCGCCTGCTGAAAGGTTAATCATATTTTTTCCCTTTAGGGTTGACTCAATTGTGACTTTTCTTTTCTCTTTTCTAAAGTATATTTGCCGATATTCAGCTATCGCGTGTTAACCAATTCTGATTGCTTGTATGGCACTGCCAGCTGCTTGGAGCTTTCCAGACTGCATCAGAGACTATCAATTTTCGGCTCCTTGCACAGTGAAGCAAATTTTGACATAAAATTAACGTTTACATAAGCTACTTGTTTGATGTGAATTTAAAACTTGCAGTTTTAATGGATAATCACTAGAGTACGGACTTTTAAGCATAAAAAATCGTAAAAATAGCGCTTAAAATAGCACAGAAAATTGCCATTATATGCATAAAAATATGCTTTAAGCTTAAATTTATAAGCATTTAAAAGACCTTTTGAAATAAAATTTATTCGAAAAGTAACACAATGAAAAAATTACTGTACATCAGTTTAAAAATATGTGAATATTGAGTGTTTTTCTAAATTACCTCCACACTTGTGTTAGGGTCTTTCATAAATTTTAAAATAAGGTTAGTATCTCAACTAGGGCTGACTTTTTATCGATTAATCGATAAATATCGATCGATTAATTGAAGAACGATATTTTATTTTTGAAATATTTGATATTTGGATAGTTATCGATATTTCGATATTCCTATAGTTATCGATAGTTATCGATAGTTATCGATAGTTATCGATATTCCGATCGTTTCGATATTTCTAAATTAGGTTATTGTCTTATGTTTTCTTGACTTCCCATTTATCAAATTTAGGTTCGACCTGTTTCTTTATTCGAGAAAAAAAGTTGGGATTCCTTGTATAAAACTATCGAAATATCGATAACGATCCAATAACGGATCCAATGGAACAATGAGACAATTCTCCAACAACATAAAAATTATAATTTTGAAGTCATCGTGCACGCGAAAACAGGAAACCCCAAACTTTTTTTCTGAAAAAAAGAATCCTGGCGAACCTAAAATTCACCAATGGGAAACACAGAAAGCATAAGACAATAACCTAAATTATAAGACGCACTTTTTAGTCATCCAGTTTTCAGTTTCTGAGAAACTGTCAGTTTTCTAAGAAAATGTATTATTTCGATACTTAGATAATTATCGACAAGTATCGATTAATCCAAGTTATCGATAGTGTTTGAATTATCGAAATTCGATATCGAGTTTTGAATATCGCCCAGTCCTAATCTCAACTAGCTATTTGCTTTAATGTTTTAAAAAATTTAAAATTCAAAAAGTTCAAATGCCATTATTAAAAATTTTGTAAAAATATTTCGAAAACAAAATGAATACCAACGAAAACAAGGAAGGTACGAACTGGTCCAAACGATTTAGACTATTTTTAATCAAAAATTCGAAATTGGGGGGGGGGGGGGTTACAGGTGGCAAGTTGCACATCTATATACACATAGGAGTAAATGTCTGCTGATTTCGATTCCCTAGTCAAGAAGCTCCCTCACAATATTAACTTCACAAAATTTCGTGACTTCTAAAATAGATGTATTCATGTATCTACTGCAAATTTTTTTTAATTTATCAAAAATGTGTTAAAATAAGCACCAAAAATGCTTAAAAATAAATCTAAGCATAAAAGTATCAAAATGAGCATATAAGCATAAAAAAAATAGTGCCAAATGTCTAATTTTTATTAAATTCGTGGACCTTTATAACAATTACCCTTCTGTTATCAATATTTATGTATAGCAAATTTTCTAGAAATCCGTACTCTAATAATCACTTATGATTATAACTCGGATTTATATGCATCGAAGTACTTGAAAATATGCTCATATATATGCACCAAATTTCCTTAAAATATATGCACTAAAATTGAAAAAATAGATAAAATATGCATTGATGTGCAAACTAAAAAGTATCTAATCTTTAAATTTTTCAATTTCATTTTCAAATTTTCAATAACCTAGATTTATAAAATTTAATAATTTTAATAATAAATTGAAACGAATTATAAAAAATTTGCAAAATTTTTTATATTTTCAACATTTGGTGCATATTTGAGTAAATAATGCATATTTGTGCATATTTGGGCATCTTTTGGTGATTTTTGAAGAATTTTAATTAAAAAAAAAAAAAAATTATTGTTAAATTTTACTAATTTAAGCTATAATTGTTTTCTTTAATTTTAAGCATTTAATTTTTATTTAAAAAATTATTTTTAACTCCAATCAAGATTTTTTCAATTTTTTTTTATTTATTTAAAAAACTATAAAAATTAAATTCCTTAAAATTAAATAAACTAATTGCTTAAATTTTCAAATTTAATAATAATTTATAATTTTTTCTATTAAAATTCTTCAAAAAACACCAATATGCACCCAAATATGCACCAAATGTTAGAAATATGCAAAATATGCATTTTGGCAAGTAGTTTTTCGGATTCGTTTTTACCTAATTTGTTTTTACCTAATAATAATACCATAAATAGTTAAAGTTATGTCGACTATTTTTGAGGTAGTACACCAATATGTATTGCACTTGTGTTTTAGCACGAGTGCGTTAGCACGAGTGCTATTTACAAGTTCAATGAACATGAGTGATACCACCTCAAAAATAATCTACTTTCTCAATCCCGACTCTAAAACTAGGGAAAGGTGAAGGGATGGAATACTCTTCAGTACATCAACACTTCTGCTTACAGAAAAAACTCCTTGGGCAGTTATAATAGCAGTCTTAAGCCCACCTCACACGACGCTTGTTTTGACAGCAAATACTATAGGATTATAACTTATCTATAGTATTTGGTGACAGATAGTAGAGTAGATAATACAGTGTAACTCAACATTTCTCGATACCACTCGTGTTTACGAATATGACGTAGCTTTTTCATTGGTTAGCGCTGAAAACCATCACAAAAACCAGCAGCAAAAATAGCACGAGATCAATCACAGAAATCCAGCAAGAAAATAAGCAAGCAAGGCAACAGTGACGTCATTTTCCATCAGGGCAGCCAGCACCGTAGGCAGCAGAGAAAGAAGCAAGCAATCCATCAGCAAAACAAGCGTCGTGTGAAGCGGGCTTTAGTTAAAAGAATGAATTTGGTTGGGAATTTTCAGGTAAAATTATTTATTCAAACTCCTGTTCTTGTGCTAATCTTTTTGTTATGATCAAGTGATTTTGATGTAGCATTGATCATTTATGTGATTTAATCAGGAACACCTAACGATGATGGAATACGTATAGATTGTTTGTACACCTGTGAGATATTTTAAATTTTACTTTTCTCTCGAGACCGATTTTTTGTGAAAAGATATTATTCCAAATGGGTTGATGGCAAATATAAAAATATTCGAATTAAAAATTATAATGCTTTTTAAATATTTATTCAAATAAATTAATTTTAACTTGTGAGAATCAATAATATTAAAAAATTCAATATAGCAAGTTAATTCGAATAATAAAATAGAAATTATATTTGAGCTTTCAGCGACGGTATAGCTTTCGTCAGAAATTTATATATAAACTTGTTTTATTGAAGTTTTCAATATTATAAACTTTTATTTAGTTGTTTTTATTTGTAGCGGCTCACCTATAGCTTATAATCTGGCAAGAAGATCCACATATTGGCCCACAGCTACTATGGAATCAAATGTAGATGAAATGTTGATTGTTGTGTTAATTATTAGCGTATCTGCATCTTCCAACTGAGAAAGATAGTTGAGGCTGACGCTTAACTATGGGCTGTGTTGGATACACGATAAGAAATTGCTAGATATATTGCAATCCCGCGTTAAATTGGCGGTATATACTTATGCGGAGGTTTGAGTCACTGTCGGTTAATCTGTGCTTGATGATGAGAATTAATCAATTTATCAATTTTTCGATATTTATAGATATTACGATCGTTTATCAATGTGTTGATAGTTATCGATAGTTTATAGTTATTGATATTTTGATAGTTATCGATATTTTGATAGTTTTGATATTTCTAATTTAGGTTTGTCTTATGTTTCTGGCCTTCCCATTGGTTAATTTTGGGTTCGACCGTTTTGATATTTTGATAATTCGATAATTATTTATCGATATTATTTATTTATAAAAATTATCAATATATTGATACTTCGATAATTATCGATACTTCGATACTGCGATAATTATCGACAAATATTGATTAATCGAAGTTATCGATTAATCGAAATTATCGATAGTTTTTGAATGATCGATATTCGATATCGATTTTTGAATATTGCCCACCCACGTGATCGTTAAACCACCTTCATGTAAGTTCTAGGAAAACGGTTGTTCATAGCACTGGTGTCTACTTAAGTTTAGTCCTCGCAAGTTGGAACTTGTGGAAACGCTGGCAAACAATTGACTTTTTTGTTCAACTAAATTAGTAGCCGTACAGACGCCGACGAACAACCGATTTTTTCATCCGACTAACTATAAGCCAGCAAGCCAAGTCTGCCGACTTGCTTGAATGTACGTAGCAGGATTATACTTGAATTTGATTGGTTCCTGGCAAGCTCCTGATATAAAAAATTATATTTAATCTGAAATTTAAAAAGAATGATAAATCTTTCGTTCTATAGAAAGAACAAAGGCATTCATTAAGTAGTTGTATAGTGGTGAATGAAAATTCGAATTAAGCACTTTAAAATTTGAATTTTAAATGATTTTTTTAAAACGTTGATACCCTTGAACCGGTGTGACGTAGAAGCCTGTTTGACTATTTTTTTTCAAATGTGGCAAAACTTGAAGTTAAATCAGCTTCCTCTAGGTTCACTAGACCGAAGATTTAATAGCACCCTAATTGTTGAATGAACCTCACGCAGTGTACTTGGACGATATCCGCCACAAGGCACCTCCCCTGTGTTACTCATATTGTACCAATTTAAATATTTAAATAAATGGTCGGAAGACGGCAATCAAATATACATTTTGTTGTTTATTTAAATTCAAACATATAAAGCGGGAGGATAACAATTGGGCATTTTTTATCCACCCGACGATTTCTTAAAATAATAATCCGAATCTGCAGCTTATAAATTATTAATAAATAAAAAAACATGCAAATCATTTAGTTAAAATTCTAACAATTGACACAAAATAATTGTTTGTTTTTCAGGAGCATTGAAATGAGTGTCGTGTGCGATCGAGCGGAAAACTAGCGGTAGATATTGGTCGATATGCGTTCTTTAGTGGAATTGAAAAATACTGAAGGCAGGCGTAACAAATTTCAGTTTCCTGTCGCACGGTCTTGCGACACTTTTTTTTTAAATTGCACATGATATTAAATAGAAAATATTTAACGTGGGCAAAGAAAAAACTGGCGATCAAATTTTGCGGTCGCGGTGCGCAGAAAAAGCTCACATAAATCGAACAATGTAATAAATTGTCATTTATACATATTTTACATGTGGCTGAAATTTCTTTTTGCTGGAAGACATTCGAATAGATAAATATGCTTGTACTATAAATAAAGTTCAAATAAATACATCATTTTGTGATCGCAAGTGACATATTGACTAGTCTGAAAGCGTGCTGTCGTGATTTACTCTCGAAAGGGAATTCAAATACAAAGGACACGATGTTTACTGAAAAATTCTAAAAATTATAACTTTATTTTTACCACGCAAAGGTTACAACAATTACAAAATTGCAATTTTAAAGGGGTGGCCCTAAAATGGTTCTTCGCCGCTCAAAAGCGCAATTAAAAGTTTTCGAAGATTCTGCCACGATTTTGTAAATTTTAATTATTGTTATTAACAGTAATATTACATTACACCTAATGAGTGAAATGTACATAATTTAATTATTTATTTGGAGCGTGTTAAGCCTCTTATGTAGTAGGTATATAAAATATTTAACCGGTATAGTTCCGCCTTTTACTAATTACAATATTTTAATTATTTACACTTAAACATAATATAACAATAAATAAATGAACAGCAAGTTTAATGTTAAGGAAATAATTAGTTCTTCGTACGTGCCAGAAGATTTGCAAGTCAAAGTTTTGCCTTATCTCTACGCTTGTGCCGGACCTCTTTTTAATTTAAAAATCACTTAATTTTCAAATTTTTTAATAGGATTTAAGCTGATTTTCAAGAAAAAAATTTAAACTGTTTGCATAAACCGCACGGATTTTAACTGTACTTTAAATACAATAATTCAACTTGAATTTTTCTTCTAAATTATAAATCAGATTGGATAAAATAAACGATAAATTATTTAACCAATTTAGTTCTTGAAAATTATTAATGAGCGTAACATGTTTCGTAAGCCAGGCTTGCATTTGAAAAGCCATTTTAGAATAGCTTAACTCGACTTTTGCATCGTTCCCGTTTCTGAGAAGGCAGTTTTGGAAATGGGAAATAATATTATTTATCGGAAAACATAGTCAAAGCGATGCTTTCCCAGTCTCCTCTCGGGTGAGAAAGCGAAGCATTCCTAGTCACTTAACAAATCGACTAGTAATGTAAAATCGACTAGTAATGGTTTTCATTACTGGTCGCTTATGTCACTTCAACATGTCGAATCATTTTTATTATAAAATATTATTAAAAAAATTTGACCGATGTGAAGATCGAACTCACGATTTCCAAGCGATATTTTGCAGCTTTAAAAAGCTGGGTTATCGCTCGCTTTTCTATATAGCTGCGCGCCCAGTAACGGATCATTTTCGAAGCTCGGCCAGTAATCTACTATTTATATTGTTTTCAATGCAGTTATAATTTTGAACAAAAAATGATGGTATTGCTCACCAGGTGAAATTAGTAAAACAAAGAAGAATATAATACTATAAACACCTGTTTGAGTAATTTAACTTAAGTAAACTGACTCCAACCTCTGAGCTACACATCCCCAGCCACGAATAAAAAAATAGACGTGACATATTTGGTGGAGGTGCCGGGTACCTAACTTAATAACTTGTAACAAATATTTGCAATTTGTTTTATTTAGGCGCAGGGCGGTCTCACTTTTGCAATTTTGTAATTGCGAATTTTTATCATTTACAAGCCTCGAAGATGAATTTGCTCCAGTTTTTGTGAGAGTACGAGTACTAGTGGACTACCCGATCGTTGTTGTCCACACAGGACTTCTTATATGAGAAATATTTCGGTGTTTACACTATATGTTTTACGTTATGTTTTTTTGTATGTATGGGTTAACGTCACTCAAAACCAAAACAAACTCTTATGTAAACTCCTCTTTATCACTCATAACGATTTGAACGCAAATCTTGAAAAACATACAGTTTGGCCAACCTCGAGAAAAAATCGTATGTTTTCGCTTATGAGAAGTCCTGTGTGAAAACATATAGATGGAAAAGCGGCTTTAGTTTGGAATAATTATTAAAGAAGAGAAAAATGTATAAAAATAATAGGAAGAAGAAAGTCCCGAAAAGACAAATAAAAAGTAAATAGAAACCTAAAAAATGTAGCAGGAAGAAGTAATGTTGAAAGAAACCGCTACTTCAGCTTGCAGACTTATGAGGCACTGACTAAATGTCGAAAGGCAAATAATATAATCGATGATCGAATTCATTATAATGAATTTTTAATATACTAAATAATAAACTACAAATAATAAGCTCTAGATTCCTTTGTTTTATACTAATCGATAGATACATGATTAGTAGTTTAGCACGTTTGTTTCATGATTAAGGAATTCTTTAATTCGTATATTACACGCGAATTATTCGACTGTCCATCACTAATTATTCGCAACTAATATGATTTATGGTCTAGAAATTTTAAATTGGGTTTAAGGATATAATTATTCTACTTCATCAATTACGTCAGGTAATTCTTACTTTACCTTACCCCTTACTCTAGCCCCCCCCCTTACTTGTTAGTAAAGTTTAACCAATTTGAAAATTATAATTTTTTTAATGTTCGAACATGAAGCGTTCTTAGAAATCCAAAATTTAAAATTTAGTCTTTAAAATTTATCTTTGGGCTTATGGAGAAGGCAAAGAGAAACCACCCCATAAATAAAATTCCCTAATACGTCATCTCGACTTAAATAAGTCGAAATGATAGCCATACATCCGGAATCGGATAAGTCACTTGAAGAAGCAGTCTCTTAAATAATAATTTTTACGAATTGTATTTCTTTGCTTTAATGTTAAAATTCTATTATTTTGTTTTGTTTAGTCCTGTTAAATATTAGAGTGAAGTGGGGTAAATCCAAACAGTAGGGAATTCGGAACACCGTCATTATGTACGTTTTACGTTCATTGTAAACAAGCACTAATGCTTTAAGTTTAACTTAAACTTGAAGTTTGACTACACTTTTTAAATTTCTACAAAATGTAGTTTTTATATTTTCTATTTAATTTGTTGTGAAAAATTTATTGAAGACTCGGGCGACTCAAAGGGAATTTCTGGAAAATTTCGGAAATCCGGAGAAATCCAGAGCAATGCTGCTGATTTATTTAAAAAGTTGATGAGCTTTTTTTTCATCTTTAGATTTTCGCAGCGAAAGTTCACTGGTAAACAAAAATTTTCTGAAATCTGAACAAATTCAGGAAGTTGCAGGAAATCTGTGGAAATTAGCAAGAATTGTGCAGGAAATTATACTGCAATTCCTCATCCACTGACAAACCCAATTTTGCAATTGCAAGTTTTTTCATAATATTAGTTATTAGTATTATAAGAGTGTCTTCCGACTAGGACCGGATTGGTAATAATTTAGTTACCAAGTTACCCCTTTGAGAAGCACTAGTTTTCAAGAAATTGTTTACAACAACCTAGTAAAATTTGAAAAATTTATTTAAATTAGAATTATAAATAAATTACAATTTATTTGAACTATAAAAAATATTTTGACTGGGTGTAATTCAATTGTCTAGCTTAAAGTTTTTCAGAGAAAAACAATTATTAGACTCTTTAGTGCCTGGGATGGATGGCGATATAGTACTGCTTTAATGCCGCCCGTCGCTAGCAGCAAAAGTTAAGTTGCAGATAAACAAGATGTTTTTAAGCGAAGCAAATGTTGTTGGTTTTTAAATCGGTTTATAATGTTTGTCTATTTTTCGTTTGTTTGTCAGTTCTATAAAGTCGCCACTAAAAAATTCAATATTAATTTGCTAATAATTATTAAAATAATAATATACAATTTCTATAATCAAACACTAAAACAATTTGAAATTTTCATTCAATGGCAAACTTAAAGATGCAATTGCTTGATTGTAAATTCAATTGTTTTATCTTAATGCCGAAGCATTAAAGTAGTTGATTTTCAGAATTTCTATAAATCTGTCAGGCAATTATCACCAAAACCACTTTATTTTATTAATATTGGCCATTAATATTATGGCTGCTATTGAATTTTTCAAATTCCTCTTCTTCTTCCTTTCAGGGTTTAGGCTCTGTTGCCTGTTCCGACTTCAGAAGTCTCGCTTACGCTTTCTTGGACGTCCGATTTCTCTTTTCCTATTCGGGAAACTTTTCAAATTTGTACAGAAAATTATTATTAGCAAAATTTTTGCTTCTATTTTGATTATATCTATAATTATAATTTTGTAATTTCAGAGGAATATTGGTGTACAAAAGAATGCCAGAATTACAAGGAAATTGCCAAAGAATTTCTTAAATTTTAAACAAAAATAGAAATTAGCGTATAAGATACGACAAATTTTCGATTTACACCGCAGCTAAAACAATGTGGAATCAAATTATGAATTTGAAATGTAGTTGCAATAATTTCTTGTTTTAAACCTATACTTAATAACCCCCCTTTAACCCTTAAACCCCCCTTTGATTTCGAGGCAGTGGCGTAGAAAATGCTTTGGGAGGGAGAGGGGAATTAATGATGTTTAGAATCTCGTTAATCCATTCTTGCGAGTCAGTTGTAAAAAGTCCTAATTTATAAAATCCCAGCATGCTTCTGCTGCTCCTACTACAATGTGTCAATTTTTTGTGAAAAAAAAACTCTGGTTGGTCGATTTTTTGTACCAACCAAAAAATATATTAAACTAAGATTAGGACTAAAAATGTTTGTTCAATATTAATCCAAACCTGAAAATTTGAATGTTTAAGCAAAAATGAGGGAAGTTTAACCTTGGGCTGCAAAAAATTAAAACTTTCAAAGCATTACCTTATTACTCGCGGAGTTTAGCAGCAACTTTCTGTATTACTTTGAAGGTTAATAATAAATTATAAAAATAATATAAAAATATAAAGTCAAAAATGTAAACCGGGGGGTCTGGGGGGTGTGGAACACCCTCCAGTACATATAATAAAATTCCCACTCTTCTACGATAGAATACCTACAGAAGACAGAATAATTATACAAATTTCGTCGAAAAAAGCTAGGAAAGTTTTTGTTTTTGAGAAAAAGTGAAGAAAATTAAAGCGTTCGGCTAAAGAAAATTGGAATTTGAGAAATTTATTTATTTTTATATTATAAAAAAAATTTTTTAATTGCCCCACGACACATCCAAGTTTAGCAGCAAGTTTTTGCGTAACTTTGAAAATATAGAAAAACATTTTAAATATTATACCGCTAAAGAAGAGATCCACCGTCTAGCTGCATGTCCATGGATGGGCTTTCCAGCTAGTAAACAAATAAATAAAATTTTATTTACAATAACAATAATTAGACTCAATAATGTATTGAGCTTTTGTTTTTTCTATGTTATAAGTAGGCGAAAACAAATTGTTTTACCTAAAACCAAAATGTTAAAAAGGAAAGTAGATTGTTTTCCAACTGGTCAGAAAGTGACCGCTTTTCGCCCGGCCGGAAAGTATAAAGTCGTTTAGATATCCCTTCAAAATAATTCATTTATTGTTTCAGTATTTTTCCTTTGGGCATTTACATTTTAGGTTAGATTATCTGACACGATGGACTAATTTGAATATTTGATTTGTTTACAGTGCATTCATACGTGGTACCTATGTCTTCGATTTCGATCAAATTGATTCTGTCGTGATCCAGATTCCACCTTAAGCTGTTAGTCTTGAATGTAATACAATGTATATAAGTAATAACTACTGGCTTATAATTTTACCACGTGTGAGTAGTTCAAGCCAAGATAATATGTATAAAATGCCCCTAACTGCAGACAATCGCAAGACATCACGCGAGCTTTAATGATTCTCACGATCGCTTGCTTTAAGAGTTTTTCTTTTCAACACAATTATTCAGCTACCGAGGGGTAATCCATACCCCGGTTATATAGCCAGAAGATTTGTGAGCATGATATTATAGGAACTTTTGTAAACAAATACATCTATATTAGTAGTAGATAAACAAGGGAGTTTCAGTCCACTTTTGGTTAAATTCATTCGAAGTTTTATTCCAGGATTACGTAAAGTAAGATATACCGTCAACCGGGGTGAGATTGGTCCTGCAGGGTGACATTGTTCCAATCTGCATAATTATAAATATAATTTATTTCCCACATTGTTAGTAGTGACATTTGCAAACTTTGTGTTTTCATGTGATCTATAACAGTATGTTGACCACACCGGGATAACTATTTGAGTTTGGGAGAAGTTTTATTAGGTGAATGCAGCAGTTTAAATAGTGATAATAGTTTAAACATAAAACTTGTGTCCTGTAAATTTAAATTAGAGACTGACATGCGCGATCTCAAATAATCTGGAAAGTACATAATTTGAGTCACTTAGGATGCTTTTAAATTTTCAATACTGAGTTTTACCAAAAATTGTGAAAATATGACATTGGTCCAGAGTAAGTAAGCTGCCTAAAAGCACAGTTTTTCAGATATGGAACAATGTCTCCCCAAGTCCGGATGAGATTGTTCCAAAATTTATTATTTTTTTTGTGAAAAACTGGAAAACAAGAAAAATAAAAAAAACCTATGAGGTCATCTTTAAACAATTACTTAAACTGTAAATATTTTTTGTTCAAGATTTGCTCTATTTTACTTGGCATTTTAATCATTGAAAACTCGAACAACAATAAAACTGGACCAATCTCACCCCGGTTGACGGTAATAAAGAATAAAAATAATAATTTTGATTTATCAAGAGGAATTTTAAATGCAGAATTAGTTATCCATTTATGAATCTAACGGAGATGTTCCTGTTTGTGAAAAAAACTTCAGTTTTATAAACAAGCAAACAAAATTTTTCGGAGAATGGCAATTAGTGGAAATCAATCAAAACTAAAAATTTTATATTGTTGTATTTTTCGAATGTCTTATTTGGTTTCCGTTAATTTTTTACTTGCAGTACGGTACTTATCCAACTGTATCAGCAAGTAACCTGCCAGTTCTCGCAACTTTCTCACAGCCACACATTTTTATCCATTATCAACACTTTTTTTTGAAAGACAAACAATGATTTCTAATTTTAACCGTTTACTCTGACGAGTAGTTAATGAAACGTGAAACAATTGTCCGTTATTTGTTGATATATTAATTTTGCATTCCAAATTATTTACATTAAGACAAAAATCTCGAACCACTTATTGCCCATGGAATGGTTAATTTTTTATGAAGCTACTAATCAATATTGATGTGTAACGGAATGGATCACCGATAACGACACCTGTAGATTGCAAATGTCAACTAAGCAATCTATCGAAAGTTTTTTTCAAATACACTACAGTATTCCGTTACATTATTCTATCATAATTTAATCAGAGCACAATACATGACCGTCTATTATTAAATGGTAATCCGTAAATCTTTAACACTTCTTTTGGTTAGTCTCGATATCGTCCATCTACAAGTTATTAACAACTTTAACTAGCCATCATATTTGTAATTGTTCGGTAACATATAAAATGACAGCTTACGATTGTGGATATAACTGAACGTGAGGTATTGGTGTACTGAAATGTATTTGTGGTATGCAATCCTCGTGGTGTTCGATCAGATAAATTAGTTGTTCGGATGGGTTTTTGACCGTGTGAATCGATAAGTGGATTATAGACGTATTGCATTGCTATCAAAGATATATTACTAAATATGCTTATACACTGCTATTAATGAAAGTCTAAGGTCAAACGAACTCTAAGTCGGCTCTAGAAATGATACAGTCAAGTAGTAATAAAGTTTATTAAAAATAAAAAAATTACTTTTTTACCCGCATGGTCCTTCGAGCCGGATTCAACTAAATCTTAGCCGGGGAAAGGGAATAACTTCATTTTTGTTTTCTCTATATATTCCAACTTTTTTACATATACGAAACAAACAAAAACAGAAGGAACTGTATTATTAGACAAGCATGAATCAAGTTGATATATATGAATGAATATGCAGAAGTTGTATATTAGAAAAGCACTGGCGCGTTTCCGCGAGGTCAACAGACTGCTTCCGGTGCTCCAGTCTGCTAGGACCGCACGCGCTCGTTTCCGGTCATCCTAAAAGCTCGATGTAAGAATAAAGCAAAATCACATTAAAAAACCATCATACTTCAAGTTTACCATTAAAATTCGCTCATTACTACTGAATTACGACCGCGATTTATCTTCTCGGTTAGATTGATTAATTGTTTTTTTTGAAAAAAAAGATAAATAAATTTGTCACTCAAATTTGAAAACTTCCGCGCTAATTAAATCCTCACGAAGAAGTCCAACGATTAGTATGACAAACGAGATTTACTGGAGGCATTCGAAGACAAAATTTCAATTGTAGAAACACGCAAGAAAATGTCTGACCTTCTTGGTGTTATTAATCTTGGTTGTGTTTATTCTCATGTCCAGCGACATCGTTTTCCTGTCCATCCCACGCAGTCCATGCGAATCGCATGGCCGAGATTTTCCCATGTGCTTTACTTTTACTCAAATTAAAAGTTAAATGTGTATCATTAGCCTGTAAAAAATTACTTTTATTTTCTAAAAACTGTAACCCGAGCAGTAGCAAATCCCTATCTCGTTGTCATGCGAAATGCGTAGACTTATCCCAACTTCGAGTGGTTACCACAACAGAGAACCCGATTTTGTTCCATGCGACACTCCTACCGAAATGCGTTTTCCGACATCGCGTGATTTTGATCGGAAAAGAGAATGAGTCAAAAAGTCAATACCCTCGGATAAAAGTAAAATATTCGATGTTTTATTATTATTGGTATCTTAACCGGAGGATGTAGGTTATTATATTTTATTACTAATACAATAAGTTGAAGTGCATTATTTTAAACAACAAACGATATTAGTCGCGCCTTTCATCACGTCTCGATGTGGTTTCTCCAGCTACCTGATTCCACATCCGGTCTTAAATTCATATTAAGAAGAGTTGCTGGGATCTTAGATGAGAAGCAAATAAGACTTACATTTACAATCACTTTACCAAAAACATTTCTCTCAGGTAGCACCTAACACTTCCATTGATTAATTTTTTTTCAAAACTAATTCGGTCACATTAAATTGTGTGAAATTATATTTCTTGACCGCTTAGAGGTCTGAATTGCCAAATCAAAATAAAACTTAAAATCTCTTTTTTTATTCCAAGAATTACATTGCTAAAGAACTTTTTATAAAAATGTACATCGATGCAATTCGCAGTGAAAAAGTTAAATCAAAATGAAGAAGCAAAGAAGCCAGCTTTTGGAAATAAATTCACTCCTTATTATATACCTACTACTTATTATAATATCACAATATAAAATTAAAATTAAAAAAATCATAATAATTTATTTGAATTATTTGTAAAATTTAAAACTTAATCCGGCAAATATTGGACTTGGATGCTGATTCGCAATGCAAAGGTGAAAATGGAATAACTTTTTAGTTAATTGTTTTAAAACTATTTTAAACAAGCCAACAAATTTGTGAACAAACACTACAATTTATAAGAAATTTAAAATATTTTTTACCACTTGAACTAAAATAAAATAAAAAGAGCTGAAAGAATCAAACAATTCTCAGAAAGAAATATGTATGCTTAGGCAGCTTAGGTAAGGTATTTCCCACTGCATTATAAAAAAACCTAACTACAGTACAGCCTCACTTATCCGGACACACTTTATTCTGGACACTCCAGTAATCCGGACACTCCGGCTCTTCGGACATTTTATATTTTTTACCTCTGCCATCCGGACGAATTTCTAGTTGCAATTTCATATTTATACAATTCATCAGTACTCTTTTTATAAGACTAAACTATGACATCACTCATCGCCGGCGCCGGATAAACCATGGATGCAATGGAGCCGCTGCACCCAGAGCTAAAATTCAGAAGGCTAAAATTGAGCGTTTTAATTTAATTTTCTATAAATTTTGAATAAAAAGAATATCTGAACGGCCATAGCAAATCAATAACACTCAAAACGCTAAGCGAGAAGTCACGAATTGTGATTTAATTCATATTTTCTTTGATTTAATTGGTAAAGTTAAATAAGTAGTGGGCGGCCATTAATTACCTGAGGCGATTTTTCGACCCCCTCTCCCCCTGGTGAGATATCGTAAGATTTGTTTTTTTTTAATCCTTGATCTCCTCCTCCTTTAAACGCCCACGTAATTAACGAACGTCACCTAATGATAACACAGGTCTGCAAATCAATTTTTTTTTCGAGCCCTAATACCATTCCTCCTGATTCTTATGTAAATTAACCTCCTGAATCCGAATATGACCTCCGTTTTCCTCCATCATCCAGCGCTATCGGGGGATGCCCCCCCCATCTATTTTATTATTTTTTTAACAATTATTTATTTTATTCTTTACATTTTTTCTGGTAAACTAGAAAGGTGAAAAGTTAATATTTGTAGCTATAAAGTTGATTTGAGAGAAGATTTGTCCCCTGAAATTGTAAAAACATCATTACAGAATTTTCCGTTTTTCTGCTTAATTTTTAATTTATTTGCTGTTTATTTCAGCAAAAAATAAAGCAATCACACAGAACATATACCTTACATATACATTATATGCAAGTTTTCAGTTTTTACAATCGGGGGTTCTGGGGGGTGTGGAACACCCTCCAGTATACCTGTAAGTGTGTTAAAAACCACAAATAGCAAACAGATTTCGATTCCAGTTTTAAAGTGGTGATTCCACTGAGCATTACTGGATCTAGGTTACAAAAGGACATTTGGAAAAATCTATATAAAGCTAGATTCTGGGACCAATTTTGTTTAGGTGTACTGGAGAGTGTTCCACACCCCCCAGACTCCCCGGTTTTAAAAACTGAAAACTTGTGTATGTTTTCTTTCAAACTTTTAAAATTAAATTCCTAACTTTTCCAAGTCTTCCCCTAGAACCCTAGATCAAGCCTTATCAAATTTTAAAAATTGCAAATTTTTTATTTGTCGAATTTTCCAAGAAATTTTCCTGCCTCCTAGGCTTAATTTCCACGAATTTTCCCTAGAAATAAAAAATTCTTTGACTTTCCCTGACCAAATTTGTGTAATTCTCAATTCTTTTACTTTTGCAAGTGAAAATCCTGCTTAAACATTTGCTCTAATTTTTAATATTTTGCCCCCCCCCCAACTACAAGTCGTTGCTTAATCGGGGCGGTTCCAGAATTTTTCTGAAAGGGGCAAAAAAATCAGACGAGCAAAAAGTGTTCTCAGATTTGGGATTGTCTCCTTGTTTATTTTTAAACGTCTGGGGGAGGGGTGCACCCCCATAAATCCGCCTAAGCTCGCGATTAGTACCTTTTTTGATATCTGGTAGTTTATTAAATATCTTTCATATTCCATCCAATCTTGTACTTCGAAACCATGCAATAATTGTGATAAATTTGTTTTTCAATTATCAGTAACAATAAATAAAATTGACAATTTATGCTTACGATACATTGTCAATTTACCTAGTTGACACTGACAATTGTCACCTTGTTTACAATCCGAGGTTAAGCCAGTTCTTCAATTATTATAAAATGATACTAAAAATTTTCTATCGGAAATTTAATTTATTCAACATTAATAGGAATTACGTTCAACCTTTCACGATTGGCGTTGAACTCGTTGAAGTTAGATATTTCCAAAGACCTTGCTTTGATTCGATACCCAGGACAAATAGGAATTTTATGAAATAAATTAAAAAAAAAAAATTTATTAAAAGTATCGGCGTTTTTTCACTGGCCTGTTTAGAATTGGCTAATTTTAAGTTACCAGCCTAAAAATATTAAGTGATTACGGGGGAGTGATAGATCAGTGCGGCCTTCAAGCCGCACAACCTAGGCAATCAGACATCGTCAACTTTAATTCAGATTTGTCAACTGATACATTTAGAAGTTGTCAACTGCAATTCCGATTTGTTAACTGCTATTCAAAGATCGACAACTGTAAATTCAGCTTTGTTTAGAACACTCCCCAGACCCCCCGCTTTCAAAAACTGAAAGAAGAAATCAGTTATCACAAAATCTACTCTTATTAAGAAGAATGAAAAATATGGCTCGAGGTTTGGTAGTAAAGAAAACATTAACCCTATCAAAAATTAATTGTTTCTTAAAAAAATCATAGTATGATTTTTGATGAAAGTTTTATTTTTACTTTTTTCCGAACAAACTCAAAACTATATCTGTCCGGAATAACGAGGCTGTACTGTATTTAAAAAAATTCCGCGCTACGGCCGTATGAAATTTAAAATTTTGAAATTTATTACTTTTCTCCTAACGCATGTATTAACGCATGTATAAGAGAAAGTATTGTAATGCACCCTAAAATCGAAATCAATGTGTGTGGTTGGGGCATGAAAATAAATAATATCAATCGCACAGGTTGAACCGCGCAACCAAATGTCTTGAATTTTTTCTAATTGACAATAACAATTATTAACCATCAAAGGTATGTTACGTAAGAAATGTCAGTATATTTTTTATTATTTAATCTTGGCGACGCGTTTTGACCTTGTCATAAGTCATATCCACGCCAAATTTCATATTTTTTAGATTTTTTGGCTACATCAGTCTATTTTAGTTTTATTATTATTATACTAGTACTACACTAACATCTACATCAAACTACGCGTGATGTTTAGTTGATAACAATATATTTTTATCAATTTTACGTGTAAAATTTCGGAATCTTTTTGTTTATGTTTATTTTTTGTTTGCTTATAATACAATTCAATTATCCTAACACTCAATAATTTATTAATACTAAAATAGATTGATGTAGCCGAAAAATGTTAAAAATATGAAATTTGGCATGGTTTGCAGCAACAAATGTCTGAAATATGCATGTTTATGTATTAAAAAAACAAGATTATGCACTCAAAAACCTTTTTATTTTTTTAATTAATTTTATTGACTAAGGCTCGGTCTTCGATAGAAGACAGCCCAATGTCAAGGCAACAGGAGTTATACTAGCCTTAAAGTGGAAGAAGAAGAAGAAGAATTTTATTGCAAATTTTCATTAAAATTATAATTTTTTGTTAGCAAAACAATATAAAGGGTATTTTTTAACTGCATGAAAACTTGAAATTTAAAATGAAACATTAAAAAATTGATGGAATGATGTTTTTTTATTAAAGTAAATTTAACTAATTTATGACTAGAATAGTATATTGTTTGGCTAGGAATGAAACGAAACGATTTCACACCAGGGTGAGGATTGCTTGCCCGAGCGATAGCGAAAAAAACTTGACTGTTTCTGTCCTAGGGAAGAAACCAATTGGTTTCTGACCAACAGTCGCGTTGATCTGCAATTGTCGTGTTTCGACTGTCTCAACAAGCAATGAAACTCGCAGTTTCATAGTAGGTAATATGTATATGTAAAATGATTTTCGAGATGTGACAACCACGACTAATCGTTACAAAGCACATCCGATCAGTCCAATTTTTGACCATTTTTAAAAATATTTTTGGTCTTATTTTGTTTTTTTTTTATTTTTTTTTACGACTAGAGGAACAAACAACAAAAATATGCATTTACATATAATTCCACATTCTAGTTATGACTTATGACAAGGTCAAAACGCGTCGCCAAGATTAAATAATAAAAATTGCTCTTGGATAGTCTTTTGCTAATTTCTCTCAGCCAATGGGTTTGCAAAATTAATGCTCAAAACGCTGCTTTTGTGCGTTCCTTGTATTTATGGAGCTTTACACATCTATCATAATCAACTAACATATCAGAAAATTGAGTTAACTTTATTTTTGCGCAGGTTTTTCATTTGGACAGATTCAGTGTTTTGTTGGTCATCAAAGTGCTATTGGATCCACGAAAGTGCAACATTCTCTAAAACATTAAGTCGATGTCACATTGTTAAATTTCCATTCAAATTTTTATAAAAATTTGTATAAAAACGGTTTGGATAGTGTGACAGGCCACTGGTTTTATAAAAATGACGCAGGTAAAAATATTTTTATGGTGCTTGTATTTTCATGACGTCACGAAAACGTTTTTATACAAACGATGGTTTTTATAAAAACGAAAGTTTTTAGAACTGTCTCTAAAATTTTTATAAAAGCAGGCATCCCATTGGCTATTGACGCCCCACTCTTTTAGGTACTTTTAGGGTAGCTTATACAAAATAGCTGATCTCGTTTTTATAAAAACTGCACGAAGCATTTTACAGTGAGACATAGCATAAAATAATTTTATGGCTCGTGACGTCACATCGTTTGTATACAAATTTTTATAAAATGTTTTTATACAAATTTTTACAGTGAGACTCGGACTTTATGGTAGTAACCCTTATTCTACGAAAACTAGAGATCATGCATTGTCCCAAACCTTAACGGATTTTAAGCATTGGTGTTGGCGATGAAAAATCTATTGGCCGACCGGTTTTTAGCAGACCAGTTTTTGGCCGAAATTATTTAGCCGACATTTTTTATTTTTTGGAAAATAAATAAATACTTAAATAAGTTATTCCATACAAATTAACGAAATATTTCTAAGATCCGTTGGGTTTAAACTGAAGGTTATAAGCAATGCCACGAAGGAAGTCGTCTGAAGTTTCGTTGGGGAAATCCAAGACAAGTCGTTTGAGCCTGTCCGCTAATTTGACGTACTTTTTCTTGAGAGGATTGGGCTCGTAATATCCAATATACTGAGCAAGGCTGAATTCAACAATATCTTGCTCACATTTGAGTACATTTTGATGAATTTCCAAATTGTGGGGTGATTGGCTCCAAGAAGAGAACTGAATTTATTATTCCACCCTTTAATAGAATTATTAGTTTCATGAAAATTTTCGAGGCAAGCATCGTGACAGTTCCAGACCGAAATTCCAAAATTCACAGGTTATCTAATCTTAAAAAAATAGACCGCCTTATGCTCAAATGCTGACAAAAGCCCTACTGAAAGTAATCCCAGAGTCTTTAGTTTTTAATAAACATAATATCTTGATTAATTTTACTTTTAGCGTTAATAGATACCGAAATTTCTTCAGACTCGATTCGATCTGTCTTCTCATTGGATAATAATTAATCTTACGTAATATTATTTGGGTAGGGGGAAGTATAAATGACAATGATTCTTTGTCGGATAAAAAATGGTCCGCCAAATAATCTGTGAGCCAAATGAATGTCGGTCAAAAAAATTCGGACAAATGACTGAATACCGGCGATGAATAATCTAGGCAGAAAGTCTGGGTGCTCATTTTGGCCAATATCTAAAAGAAATATGAACTTAAAATAAGCAATTTTAACAATATTTGTTGAATTTAGTATTTTTTTGAAATTTTTTTATATTTTTATTGCTAACCTGTCAAATAGTTGTTATTAGTGTCTTTTTTGAATTTTTAAATAATAAATTTCTATGTATTGTATTTCTTCGCTTTACTGCTAAAATGCTATTATTTTAAAGTTTTGTTTAGGTTTTGAAATTCTTTGATTGTAATAACTATTTTATTAGTGAAAACAAGGCGCTGAAAATTTAAATGACAACGGTGAAATGTTCTAAACTTTTAAAATTTTTGGGGGTAAAATTAAGCAATTTTGCAAGAGAAGAATAGTTAATAATAGGGCAGATAAAAATTTTTTTAAATCCCGTTAATTCATTCATGCGCGTCATTGTAACTTTTCCTAATACATAAAATCCCAGCACGCTTCTGCTGCTCATGCTCCTGCTCGTGGAACAAAACACTCTGGTTGGTCGATTTTTTCTACCAATCAAAAAATATATTAAACTAAAATTAGGATTAAAAATATTTGTTCAATATCAATCCAAACCGGAATCGATTTTTAAGCAAAAATGAGGGAAGTTTAACCTTCGGCTAGAAAAAATTAAAACTTTTAACAACAACTTTCTGTGTTACTTTGAAAGTTAATTATAAAAATAATATAAAAATATAAAGTCAAAATTGTAAACCGGGGGGTCTAGGGGGTGTGGAACACCCTCCAGTACATTTCGCAAAATTTCCACTCTTTTAGAATACTTGGTAAAGATAGGGGATTTATAATTTTAGAAATTTTGTCAGGAAAAACCGGGAAATTTAAATTTTTTAGCAAAAATGAGGGAAATTTAAACCTTTGGCTAGAGAAAATTAAAGCTTGGAAAAACATTTATTTAAGTGCCTTAAGTTAATTCTCAAAATTATAGTCAAAAGTGTAAACCGGGTGGTCAGGGGGTGAACACCCTTCAGTACATATAATAAAATTCACACTTTTGTAGAATATCTACAGAAGATAGAATAATTACAGTAAAAGCCCTCGTATCCGAAATGAACGGGACCCATTAACATTCGGATAGGCGAATGTTTCGGATAAGTGGAAGGCGTACCCAGATCTTGACTTTAGGAAATGAAATATGCCAAATCAATATCATCGGTTTCAGCTTAGGAAACTTTGAAATTTTTGGTTTCAGGAGTATCAGCATTGAATGTTGATTGTGCAGAATTGTCGATATCACCATTTCACCATCATCATTATTGTCTTCTTCAAGTAGATTTCGATGCCATATGACACCAAACTCAAAAACAAAACAAAAACAAAAAACTCATCATAAAAAACTCACATAAACAACATTTTGTCAGTTCTCTGTTTCTTTACCACTGGCGTAGGACTTTAAATATCAACTGTAGGAAAAAAAAGATAAGAACCAAAATTGTTGAAACTTAAATTCTCTACAAGTTTACTTATGTTCATTTATGCCCTCAAGTTAAATATAAATGAGATAATGTCAAGGTTTCACTTGGCCGCCTTTTTCAGGTGTAATTTGTAAAATATCAATTTCAGAAAAAAAATGTGGAAACCAAGATTATAGGAAATTGAATTTCCTACAGCTTTCCTTGTTACGATTTCTTGTTAAAATTAAAAATGTCAGAGTTATTCCAGAAAAACCATTTGAATAAGGACTCCCTTCTCCTCCAACGGTTAAACCAAGAAAAAGCGACGACGAAATTATTGAATGTTCAGGGGGACATAATGACCGTACTACCTGGATTTTTTGTTGATGAAGGCAAATCATCAACCCAGGGGGACCGTCGGTTTTACGTGCCCTCCGAAGCATGGAGACGATTATAAGAAATATTAAACTCATTCCGGATTTCACTTCTGTTCAATAATGCTGAATTTCGTAAATAGGAAAGATTTAATTTGGGTTAGGTTGGATTAGGTTGGGTTAGAATAGGTTAAGTATGAGTTGAATCTCCAGATGAAGCTGGCGGATTGGAAAATGATCGGATGAAAGGCAATAGAAATAAAAAATACACCAGAAGAATCCAGATGCTAATGGAGACTTACAGGATTAATGCCAAAGCAAATCATCAAGAAGAACAATGTTGGTTCTGTCTTCTAGTTAAATACGGCTTTACTACTGAATCTTGTACCATCAGACGATGTCTTTTCAAGTTTTACAAAATCAGTTTTAAGTAAGCGAATAAAAATGGAATCCTTGCTTCAAATTTTTTGTTGCAGAGGTATATCCGGTACAAAAAGACGTCTTACGAATAAAAAAAGACATTAAATTTATATAAAACGACAGGGTAACTGTAAAAAAAGCATACTCCGTCAAAACACCAACATTATTACTTACAAGGAACAAGTAAAGTCCAATCATAATTATTTTAATAGCGGATGGTAACGCTCGGCATTATCCTCGCTCTGCCAGTCATTTGATTCGAACCATGACGCCACGAGCCACGGTACCATCTATAGTTCACCTGTTATCTTTAAATACCAATCTCAGATGATCCACTTATATCTACTTATTTGCATCAAAGATGGCTTGTGTTAATGAGAACGCCTGGTCATTTTAATTCAAGTCTTGCATCTTATGCAAAAGTCTTAGATAAAATCGTTTTTGTTTCGAATTTTACATATAAGAAATTAGTGTTCCACATTTTTAAATTTCTTAATTAAAAATTTATGCTGATGCTATCGTTAATATCATTTTTTCAAGGCCAATTCTGTATGTAAACTTACATATTATGATGATTGTGTTTTTGCAGAAATTTGGCAAAGGAAAAAAAACGGCTACGTTACACATCGATCGCTTCTTCCTCGCATTTTATCTGATTAATTATCATTGCAATGTTTTCAAATTAACAGCAGTTTTTTCCCAGTTCTTCCAATGTTACCTTCGTCAGAATTGGCTTAGAGAAGCTCAGCTCCTCAGACGGCACGATTGTTTATGAGCATCTTTTGCAAATGCAATTTTCTGTGGATATCAAATTACGCAGATTTTATCTAAAAAGAATGCAGATGGTCTGAACGAAATAATTGCAATCGAAGATTAATTAAATTAAAAGCCAACATTAACTGCGATTTCATAATGCTAATCTTACACTTGAAGAACGTAATAAATGACGCAATTACATTTGATATTATTTGTTGCTCATAAGATAGCTTGACTGTAAGTATCCAACAGATGCATTTTCAAGTTATCATACACAGAGAAAGAATATTTATGTATTACCTCCAGCCGTGTTCATATCTGATATTGGTAAGTAAAAGCACATAATGTGCGAATTTGTAGTTTAATGTATGCGCAGATAAACAGCATGGTGTGTATTTGAATGATGTTAATTGCATTTCATGCAAAATCATATTTACAAGTAAAACTGTCTCGAATATTATTTTATATGGTAATAATTATTTTAACGCTGAATGTTTCTAAATGCTATTTTGAGTAGCACATCTGCATATTTATTAATACCGTTCAACCTTAAACGTGGTTTTCTATTTGCACGATTCGGCTCGAAGGACCATATTCATGCAATAATGAAATTAGTGTTTTAGAAACAAAAGTTTTATTCGAGTTTCTGATGCTTTGCATTACGTCAAATTTTTCCAATACAGTAATTCTCGCATAACATCATTTACCGATTGCCCCGCTATGATTTAAGAACATGATTTGCATCGACGAGTCAGTTCAACTCATTGAATTTAAAGAGGGAGGAAGATGACTTCTTAAGATTACGGAGTAGAGCTCACAAATTGTCACAACCAAATATTTAATCTCAACTAATTTATTAAAAGCAAGCAATCTTTATCAAAGACTTTTTTTTGAAATATTGAAATTTTAAAATTAATTGTTTTGTGAACCATTTTGAGATTTGAATTTTATTTTTGTGTTTTTGAATTTGTATTGTAAATCTGAGTTTTAATTTATTTGTGTATTTGAACTTGCTTTTGTGAACAATTTTTATGTAAATGTTGTAAAGATTTGAATATGTGCGTCTTTTCGCGCCAACAATTTTTAAGTTGGCACGAAATTAAACAACAATTTGAACGTGCGTGAATATGGCTCCTTTTTTTTAAATTATTAATTTTTTGATTGTTTTCCATTTGTTTTCAATGGTTTTGATAATTTTTTTTTGATTTTGCAAAAAAAAAATGAAGAAAATCTCAAAAAACTTTTTTTTGTCAGCTCCACTTTTTTCTAAATTAAAATTTTTTGTTGTTTTCGATTGTTCTTGATTTGCTTTCAATTATTGCTTTGTAAAAATAAAATTTTTAAATCAAATTAATCATCAAATAAATCAAAAAAAAAAAAAAATCGCAAAATAAGATTTAAAGCCAATTTCTATTTTTTTAATTATAATTTTCATTCTTTGTTGTTGTCGATCGTTTTTTATTTTCTCTAAAGTATCTTGTATTAATTTAGTAGTCGTGTACTCTACTTTATAATTTGGTAAAGCACTGGAAAGATATTATAGTATTCGCAATCTGCAGGACCGTTCTAAGACATCTATGAGTTCTGAGCTAATGTCATCAGACGTCTTGACAGAGACATGGCAACAGGGGTGCTTGTGCTACCGCGCACCAGCGCTCCGACCCATAAGGGGCCCGGTGGCCCTTTCAGCACCATTTAATGGTTATGCGATCTATAGAGTAGAAATTAAAAAAACCCACAAAAATCACAAAAATTTAAAAGAAAAAAAAATTTATGTTTGGGAGCAATATGAACCAGAGAGCCTGAACTTCAGATTTTCGCGGTTATCATTAGATTTAAAAATTTTATTTTTACAAAACAATTGAAAACAAATCAAGAACAACCAAGAACAAAAAAAATTTTAATTTGCTGGTGCAAAATCTTATTTCACGATTTTCGCGGTTATCATTTGATTTAAAAATTTTATTTTTAGAAAACAATTGACAACAAATCAAAAGCAATCGAAAACAACAACAAAAAAATTTAATTTTGGAAAAAGGGGAGTTGGCGCAAAATCTTATTTCGCGATTTTCGCGGTTATCATTTGATTTAAAAATTTTATTTTTAGAAAACAATTGACAACAAATCAAAAACAATCGAAAACAACAAAAAAAATTTTAATTATAAAAAAAAGAGGGCTGGCAGAAAAAAAAGTTTTTCGAGATTTTCTTCATTTTTTTTGCAAAATCAAAAAAAATTATCAAAATAATTGAAAACAATGGGAAAACAATCGAAAACAACAAAAAAAATTAAAATTTTAAAAAATGGGGAGCCAAGTTCACGCACGTACAATTTGAGCTTTTAGCCAGGTCCGCTGAAGTAGACGTATTCTTTTGCGAAAGAATTTTTATTAATTTTGATTTGTGAATAAAATTACTTAAATTGCACGTAAGTGATTTTATTTAATTTCTGAAAGTTTGAATTGAAAATTTTCAAAAATTTAAACAAAATTTAAATATTTTAAAAATACTAATTGGGGGATTAAAAAATTAAAATTAAAAGTTTGGATATTAATAGATTGAAGAGTCTCTTGTTCACAAAAATTGAAGACTTCGTATAACTTAAATTTATTTTGTATTTTGCACTCCAGTACATAGCAATATATTTTACAAAAATTGTTTAGCCCAAAATCAAAAAACAAAAAAAAAAACTTTAAAATTCAATTTAAGTTATATTTATTATATTTTTTTATTATTTCAAAAATATCTACTCCAATAATTTTTAGAATTTTAAATAACTTCTTTTTGAATTTCCAGAAACGACAAGTAAATCAAAAAAAGATTGCCAAAATGTTCTTCAGTAACTTGAAATAAAAAGAAATGTTTGGAAAAAGAATAAGTTCCTTTGGTGGAATCTTTGGTTATGAAAACTTTGTAATTGCCGGAATTTAGTTAGCTGGGCGCCAAATCGCGAATAAAACAAAGACTTTGTCCAAAAATGTAAAATTTTATATTTTTGATGGAATTAAACTGCAATTTGAAAAAAGTGTTTGATTTTAGTTTGAAATTGAATAAATTAATGTTAAATATGTTAAATTTGGTAATTAAAAAGCAGATAAAAGAAACAAGAGTTATTAGACGTGAAAATTATAATTAGTGGATGGAATTTAGATGGTGAAAATTTGTAATTTATTAAATGAAAGACGATTAAAATAAAATTAAAAAATTTTTCGTAGAATTATTTTATTCAAAATCTTACAAAGATTTGTCCGCTTTACCCCTTGGGTACGCCACTGAACAATAGAGACTTATAAATAAAACTAGAGATGATAAGTTTTATTCATTTAAAAATCAGGATTTCAGGTGCAGTGGAAAAATCAAACAACAGGGATCTGTCGTGTCACGTCACGACACGACAGATCCCTGTTGTTTGATTTTTCCACTGCACCTGAAATCCTGATTTTTAGATTATTCAGATTGGATGAGAATTTTTGTACTTTTATTCATTTCATTCTTCTTCTTCGTGTACATCTTGACATCAGCATCATCGTAATCTTTCTTGGAAAATAGCCTCGGTGGTTTGCCATTCTCTTCTGATGCTAGACGGTCAGAATAAAATTTTTAATTCCACCCATGAGGAACCTGTATCCAGCTCTCTGTATCTTGTCAGGACATAACAGTTTTTGATCTTTGTACTTTATTACTAAATTATATCATCATCTTCTATATATAAGCGTAACTCATTTTTGGACTATAAATTTACTTTAATGCACTAGTGCATAAAGGAAGGTTATTTCAAAACTAGACTGACTCAACTAGTTTTTAGTTGAGTTTAATTATTTAATACTCATTAAACCTTAAGTGTTTATCTGTATTTATTAGTAGCAATTAATTTTTTTCAGATGCAACACTTCCTTCCACGTTTTATTATTTTTTAAATTTAAATTAATGGATCATTATTTTGACTAATAAATATTGGTATCGAATAAAGCAACGTAATTTTTCGTATTTGAAATACATTTTATGTGGGTTTGTGTTTAACCGCAAAATTTTTATGTGCCCATTCTGTTTGTTGTTACTGTAAATAGAAAATTAGAAATTAGTATCAACAAAAACGCAAGAAGTTAATAATTTAGATATTAAAACAAGAGAAAAAAAAAGAATTAAATTGATATAATAAGTTATTTATCCTATTTTAGAGGTAATGACCCCAATTTGGTATATCAAAAATAAACAACAATCATGGTGTAAAATTAAGGTGTATAATGATTCCAACAGGTAGGTCTTTAATAATCGGGCCGATTTAAACATCCACCTGCGGCAAACGTGACGATACCATAGTTCACTGGACACACTGGAGATTCCACTTATTATTTAAAATTTGTTCAAAATCAATTGGGAACTCTGCGGCACCTGTCTCGCACACAAAAGCCACAAAACTCATCATTTATAATGGACCTTAAATGAATCCTTTATTGGTTTTTGGTAGCGATACACAAATTTTTATATTTAGTAAACAAAAAGCGACCTTTTATGTTTTTTTGTCGGCCGCCAATAGGGGATGCTTAGAAGAAGTGATTTACGAAACTTATTGGGGCGTTAAACTGTAAAGAATCTTTTATGATTGTAATTTGTGAGTCAAGGCGGGAGTCTTTGAAAACCCAATTATGGAATTACAAGAGAATAGCATTGAGATGATTTGATAAGAAAATTCAATTAAAATTTAAAAGGTTACTCACCACTGTGATTCACATTTTTTCAAAATTAAACTCTTGCGACCACCACCGCGGTCCGCGCAGTGAAAAATCGTGAGAATTTCACCTTTGAAATACGCAAAGCCATAAATCAGTAGGCAAACATATTAGTAGTTTCATGATTAATGAGTTCTTAATAATGCTAATTTGGTTACCTAGGTGATTTTTAACTGATGTTTAAAATCTTAATGCGCCCATCTTGAAAGCGTGAGATTGTAGGTGGCCCTAAACGCGATTCCATCACCTACACGGAAGAAAATATGTTAGCTCAAGACACTTCGTTCTCGAATATTTCTTAATATTTAATTATTTGCTCCCTTAATTATTTTAGAGATAAACTATAAATAAGTTTTACGCAGAGAAAAATATACATATCGGTGTAAACCTCAAGTTGACGTAGATCGGTAAGTGACGACATTACTATATCGTCTATCCAACCAACTGATTCATCACAAATAAACAAAAGCAAGTATCGAATCTCGAATCTCCAGGCGTTAACACAAAAACAATGCCAGAAATGTTTGAGTGAGAAACCCAGGTCAAAAGCTCTGTGCACCTCAATGGAGGATATAGCGGACACTTGAACGCTACTCCCAACTGACAATAACTACAAAAATATAATGTCTCACAATGACATTAAAGTAAAACTTACCCTTTTGAACCCTTTCATTACAAGATTCAATGGTCTACTTCACACAAATCGAAGTCGTTTTCTTATCCTCCTATTTAACGACAGGGCTCGAATAAAATCACTAAAACATCAAAGCAAAACAAAACATAATCAAAGTTCATTATCCAATAATTGTGTCATCAATCTGTAAAATTACAAATTGCATCGATTTTCCAAAAACTATCTATTTAAATCACATTCCAATTGCTCCAAATAAAATCTTCCTAAATGTCATGTCCACATGATCTCCAACCTAAAGGAAATATAAAGCCGATCAAACTCCAAAAATTCCAAAATAACAAAACTTGGTAAAATTGCAAGCAGGGCATCGATAATTTAGGAAAAATAAATACGATCGTACACCAACAAAACTTTTAATTTACTTATAACCGCTTCAAAATCACAAAATTACAGTATCAAAGCTTGGTAATATTTTTTTTCATATTTTGTTGGTTTTTGATGCGCCATTGGGAGGAGGAGAGTAGCGGGGTAACTGCCGTTGACGGGCAAACTTAGAAAACAGGAAATTCAAAGGAATTTAGAAAGTTCTAGGATATTTTGGGAAATTTAGAAAATCTTAGAAATGCCAATTAAATCTCAAAAACTTGAAAAAGCTGAAATATAAAGCTCGTATCGAGTATTCTTCAAATTTCCTTATTTCAAAAGAATTTTCTTCACTTTTGTACATCATGACTTCCCTATCGATTCTCCCTGAAGTTTCCAGCAACAAACTAGGAAAAAATCGACAAAAAAATCTCAACAAAAATCAGGAAAATAACAAGAAGTTTAAAAAGCTTGGTTTTAAGAAATCTCAAAAAATCTTAAACCGAGGAAATCTCAGAAAATTGATATAGATTTCTCCAAATTTCCCTTTAGTTTTGTATATGACGATTTCCAGTTCCAGGTAAAAAAATGTGGTGTATAAGTGAAAGGAAATTTAAAGAAAACTGGAAAAGTGTTAAAAATTCCCAGAAAACCCAAGAATATCTGAAAGAATAAAAACATCAGATACCTAATCTTAGAAAATCTTAGGAAATCTAAGAAAAATCTAGAAAATTTCAGGAACTTATGACATATTGTGAAATGGAAAATATAGAAGTTATTAGAATATTTCAAGAAATCTAGAAAATCTTAGAAAATCGAAAAAATAAAAAAATCATCTATAGAATTCTTAAGATTTTCTAATTTTCTTGTATTTCCTATTTTTTAAGATTTCCTGTGATTTCTTCAAATTTACGTTCACTTGTGTAATACAAGAGCAGATTCAGGAAAAATTCATGAAGGAGATCCTCCACCTTGTTGGAAATCATTGGAATTCTTTGAGAATCTTTGGAATCACATGTACAAAATTATTTTGAGATATTTATCCCTTGACTATTTATTTACACGGTAGTTTTGTTGCTATTCACTGTTGCTGACACTGAAAAAGTGTCATATATAGTACAATGAAAATTCAATGAAAGTTTCATTAAATCAATAAAATTTCAAGCAATGAAATAAATTTCACGAGTGTATTATGAAGATTTCATAGTATTAATGACGAATATTCATAATGTTTGTGAATTGTTCTTTGTATTTATGAATTTGTTCATTATTTTACTGAATTTATTCATTGTATTTATGAAAGTTTAATACATAAGTTCATTGATTTAATTTTTTTTTCAATGTTTTTATCGAAATACGTCTTTCTGGACACTTCCACAAATTTCCAGGAACTTCTATACATTATAAACTTCTATACACTTCTAGAAAGATCTAGATTTCTAATTTAGCAGTATTGAAATAATAACAACAGGTTATCATTATCATATTATATATTAATCATCATATATGCGTCATCAAATGAATCATCACGGATGAGTCATCATACATTAATCAATTAATCATTAGTGTTTCATAACAATATCAAGGACACCGCACCATTCTTATGGGAAAATATCTTTCTGTAGATTTGGCTGATTTTTGGATATTTTGTAATTCTCATCATTCTGAACAAATGTCTTAATAGGTAAAACTTGATGTAATGGACAGTTTCAGAGTTACAAGCACTAAAAGGTTCAGATTTAACATGAAAAATTTTAATTATTTTATTTATTTTTTATATTATTTATATTATCAACAAATTAACAGGTAAGCGCCGAGCCATTTAGGCGCCACATTTTTTAACTATTGTCTTACTTCTGTTTTTAGTTATTATATTGTTATTATTTTTTTACGAATTATAGTGAGAAAAAATTTACGGCGCTCTTATACAAGTGATTTCCTTTAGGTTCCGTTCATAAATTCCGTTAAAGAATTAGCGGTTATAGATTATAAATTTCAAAATGTGCAATTTACAATATTAACATAGGAGAGTTCGAATATTTTTGTTAGCTTCTATAGGTTCCCAGTGCTTTTTAAATTCAAAATGTAGGTGTTAATCCGGGGGTCTTTAGCAAATACCTCCAATTGACGTAGATTCAGGTAAGAAATATTTACCCATGAGGTATTTGGCATCGGGATGGGAGGTTTCGGCGCGACCGTTTCGGCGCGACCGATTCGGTGCAGCCGGTTCGGCGCGAAGACAGTTTGGCGCGAAGACAGTTCGGCGCGAAGACGGTTCGGCGCGAAGACAGTTCGGCGCGAAGACTGTTCGGCGCGATCCGGTTCGGCGCGAGCCGATTCGGCGCGAGAATAAAATACTTGAAAAAAAGAAGAAGAAAAATTTAATTTTAGAAATTTAAACATTAATAGGTAAGTAATATAAATTATAAATTTATTAAAATTAATACACCTGAATAAAAAAATAAGTTGCGGATAAACGCATAAAAACCATAGTAAGCGATTATGCAAACCGAAATATAATCGACTATCTGCGAGGATTATCGTATAATTACGAAATGAATCCCTAACATTACATATTTTTTATACATGTATTTTAATTGTAATAAATTTATTATTTATATTATTTATCTATTAATGTTTAATGTAATGTAATGTTTAATGTTGTTTTCTTTTTTTTTCAAATATTTTATTCTCGCGCAGAAAAATCTTTGCGCCGAATCGGCTCGCGCCGAACTAGTTTCGCGCCGAATCGGCTTGCGCCGAACCGGATCGCGCCGAACCGTCTCCGCGCCGAACTGTCTTCGCGCCGAACCGTCTTTGCGCCGAACTGTCTACGCGCCGAACCGTCTTTGCTCCGAACTGTCTACGCGCCGAACCGGCTGCGCCGAAACGTCGTAGACCGATTTGGCATAGCATGCACTGGAGGGCATTCCATGCCCCCCAGACCCCCCGGATTGACACCTACGTTTTGTAAATTTAAGGGGCACTATGTACATAATACATAGTTCTATTTCGTTGCACCGATTTTGATAATAAAGGTAATAATTTTTTTTGTATTTTACAGAGTCCTCTTTAAGTCGCTACCAGTCAAAAAGGGGGAGACAAAATTAAAAAATGTGTAGGTACAAAATTGAAAACAATGAAAAAATTTAACAAAAAATGTCTAAAAAGTTTTGCTCTAAAAGCGATTTTTATATGTCAAAAAGTGGTTTCAAAATGTCCAATTTACATTGTTAACATAGGAGGGTTCGAATATTTTCGTTAGCCACTGTACATCCTCACTCATGTTCGACTGGCGATCACATATTATTATATATCGAGTCGATATTGATTTTTTCTTGTTAAATCTGTACCTTTTAGAACTTATAATTCGGAAACTGCTCATTACATCAAGATGTGCCCATTGAGACAGACAGAATCATGACAAGTACAATATATCCAAAAATTAGCCAAATCTACAGAAAGACATTAATTTTCCTATAAGAATGGTGCGGGGTCCTTTCCAAATTACTAATTTTTTTTTAATTTCTAGTCAAACCATAATACTTTCCAAATAATTCAATTGCATTATAAAAACTTGCAACTCTATCCAGAAAATTTTGTAGTTATTTAACAGAATCAATCACGAGAAAAAGATCTTCTTAGGGCCAATTAGGGACTATTTACAATAGTCGGATAAACTTAGTATAGCTTATGCACAATACAAGTATAACGATTATTGGTAATAATGATTATACTAGATATAGAACTGGGCATTATTGTTAACCCTTAACTGCCACACTTCACCAGAATAACATAACTGCCACACTTTCCCTCACCGTTAAAAAATTTTTTTGGAAAGCGGCTGTTGACTTCTTCGACTTACAAAACATTTTCTAGTAATAATTGTTAAAAACTCTCTTAGAAGACATCACAGGTACATTAATGAAAAATAATAGTTGTAAAAAAATTGTTCAAGGTAAAAAATTATAACTGTTTAATTTTTTTTATATTGACAGCTAAAAATTAAATGGGATACTCTTAAAATATATATCTGTAGGGAAAAAAATCATTTGCTAGACAACGTTGAAAAAAAGGTATGTAATTATTTTTAATCCAAAAGACGCTGATGATCTGAACTTGCTTCATTCAACTCCATTCCCATTTCAAAATCAGATTGGGATGTATCAGAGAATCTTCATCTAAGGATGTATCTGTGGAATTTTTCATCACACTTTCATCACGTTCTTCACGTTCTTCATTACGACACAGTCAAATCAATTTTTTTTAAATTGGTAAATAATTAAAACTGCCACACTAGGGTCTCTGACGGCGCGGCGCCACTGTAGTTTAAACGATTACCAATGCTGAACTAATCATTCTAAAATAATGATTTTGAGTTGAGAGGGAAGGGACATCTTTAAACTAACGACGGATGGCTTCACAAGTACAAATTTCGTCCAGTAAAAATGTTTAATTGGCTGGGGTCAAATTGACCCCATAAGTCCAGTTTGTGAAAGAAATAAGGTGGAACTCGGATGACCGCAGTTCTTAGGCTTTTATACTCTTCTGGTTTATTAAATTGAAAACTATAGATTACAATATAGAATACAGAAAAATTACAAATTAGAACGACATGATATAAAAAAAATCAAAAAATACATTATTTTTAGATCACTGATATTTTGCATATCTTTGATCCTTGGTCCAAAATAATTCAAGCATAAGCGTATAGATGTGTACCAAATATCATATTCCACAATTTTGTAAGCTTGGTCGAGTAGTGCAACTTTAAAACCGGTCCTGGATACAAATTCTGTTCAAAATTTTCGAATCGAAGAAAGTTTGAATAAAATAATTAAAATAGAGTAAGATTTTTTGAAGCTACTTGCTGTTGAGAAATGCGCATTTTTGCATCCGAAGTGAATACATTTCGTGAATTTTTATGCGTTAAAATATTTCTAAGTCACGACAACGACATATTCTTTTCTGCCTCCGTTCGCAATTTTTAATTCCGTGGACACATTGTTTATATCGCCATTGTTCGCGCTCTTTTATTCGGTTTGTGTGGCATCTAATATATTCATTGTTCCACTTGTTTTAAATGTATCTGCTACATGCTGAAGATCTTCATCTGAAATTTACTCCCGAGACGCGATTGCTATTTGCAAAAAATGTAAAATTATGTTTATCAAGTCTTGAAAACGCCTCAAACCACTCGATGGGATTAATGCTTGGAAGATGTATAAAATTTATATTCAGCAAAAATTATAAATACGTCCTACGAGGGTTCCTCGGTAAAAGTTCGCTCAAGATGAAAAACACTTCTTCGTACATTTTCAATTTTAGCTCAAAAACTCACTTCATTTACTAACTCAAATTGATCGTTTATATGGAATTTATTTGACGTAATGTTAATAGAAAATCATAAATTTGCGTTAATTATTGCATTGCGCAAAATAAATAACCGACACTGGATTGTCTGATCCTAATAACCTAAGAGTTAATTGATAAACTTGATACTCATATGAAATATTTATGGTAGCTTAATTACCATGTAATAACTTTTAATGTTACATAATGGATAATTGCAAAATCTAAAATATCTGCGATACAAGGGGTGTTCGATATATAACTGTTAAATGAGTTAAGGCATCGTTTGCTTGATGATTTTTTTAGAAAAAACCTCAACGTCCATTAAAAATTCATTAAGTTTTATCTATCCTGGCAATATTAACAATTTAACATATCCTTCAGTTTATCGACCAGTAAAATCTGTGCGGTGTTTATTGAATATAATAAAAAAATGTTTGAATTATGTGTGCCACTATTATTTCATTGTATAATCAAGTTTTTTAATAAACCAACTCGAGATCGTTGAATGAAACAACAATTTACAATTTATCTGACAATGAGAGCAACTTTTTTATATACAAACAATTTTAATCATATAGTTTGAAGTTGGTATATTTATAGACAATCCTTGTATGTAGCGAAGAATAGAAATTACTTGATTTCAGACAGCGCGTGTGTTCTTTCACTCATTCCAGAAGAGCTTTTGGTTTTTCCTTTTGTATAAAAAATTCTCCATTTCTTTTGTGTAAAAATAATGCAAAGTGCACATCTTTTATGCTGAAATCCAGAAATGTATCGTCTATTGTGGTGGGATGGCCACCCAAAGCGAATTGCTTCCACTGCCACTTCCACTTCCAGTTGCCAAAATTACTTTCAGTAATTTAAATTGGATTCTAATGTCTTCTACACTAGAAAGTTGTAGAAACATCCGTAAAATATAGAATACAATTTTCCAATAAAAACTAATCCTTGAAGTTCAAGCTGATTTGCATCTGCATAATATATTGTAATACTTGTCAATATTTTCATGTTAAAATGCCTTATATGCCATATCGTCTATTCGGCCTCTTGGATGTCGTCTTAATGACGTCATCCATATTGTAAACATGTAAGTATTGGTCACAGTGTATATTCACAAAATATATTCCTATATTGAAGTTTTTAATACTATTAATTCTCACAAGTTAAGATTTATATATTTATTTATTTATATACAACTCCCCCTTCTAATCTCACGTGAGATTCTTTGTTTTATGTTTCTTATCCCGCTCTCTCCCCTTATGAGATTTCACTCTATGCCCCCCCCCCCTTAAAGGTCTCATATAATTAATGGACGTCTTCTCATGCAGAATTGTACAACTTTTGTATTATCTCTGATATAGACGGCGGCAGAATAATATTTTTCCAGTATGTAACCTCGAATTTTAATAGTTAAAAACTTTTGGAAACCCGGTTGGGTTATTCAGAATTTTGACCCCCATTTGCTGTGTCCTCTCACTGGATTTAGCTTCTCAGGAGACCTGGGGAGCCAAAACGGCTTTCCTCTCCCTAACCAAAATTACTTTTTATTTAAGCTTAAAAACTTCCGTAAGAAAGTCTTTGTACCCCTCACGCATTTTTAATATTTTATCTGCACCTGCATACATAATACGGAAATTACCTTACACATTTTCAACGTTCGATAATTTTAACGATGTTAAAATATTTTACTGGGTTAAGAATTTAATTTTTATAATTAAATTTATTGAATTATTTTGGTTCAACAATTAGCGTTGCTGCTCGTTCTTAGTTGTGTTTCTTCTAAGGATAATAATTGAGATGGACAGCTGCGACTTTTTGGCGTTTGGTTGCAACTGCCGCTTGGCAGCACACTTCTTGCAGATATTATTTTTCCGTTTTATTGATTTCTATTCCGGAACTTATGACCCTCGCTTTCGTCAATAATTACAGCTAGATTAACATTTTGGGCATCTACGGTAAATAAAAGCTGGTTGATAGTTTCCCAGCGTGTAGAGGAAAATTCAGGAGGCCCCATGAGGGGAAGAGGAATTGTTTCTTTTCCGGCCTGGCTTATGGTTGGTGCTATCAGTTATCAGCTATCACATTGTATGGATTTTAGTGCTGAACTGACGGGCACAATTCGTATAAGGGGTCGGAGATTGGGAATTCGGTTGGTCCCCGAGAGGGCGAAGAAATATTTTAATTACAAATTCCATCATCTAATGAGTTTTGTTCTTACCATTTAATTGTACCAAATTTGGTTTCAAATGTTCCACAAATCATACTGTAAAATGTATAGTTATATCGATGTTTTACAATTCTTGAGGACGTGAATAAATATTGAAAGATTCGATTGCACAAGTTGTGTTGCGTAAAGGCGGCACTGACCCGTCGTAACCTACCAATTTTTTTTGCTTAAAGTGACAAACTTTACGTATACTGAAATGATATTAAAATTCTGGCAATGGAGATCTAGTCATGCCCTAATAATCATTTTATTTTTATTTTTTATTAATAAAAATTAATCAATTTTCACAAGCAGAAAATGAAATTTTTTGTTGCGGATTTTGAGTTTTATAACACTTCAGATAAACGTGTACACAAGCGCGGATACAGAATTTTGTTTTTGTGTGATTTTACCTCTATCTTCCAAAAAGATTTATTATTTGACTTCATAATTTTGAAATTCGTCAATATATATCTACATAAATTGGATATATCTACAAAAATTGACAAATATTTAAGATTATTAACCCTTTATAAGACAGATTGACCAGCAGTATGGGTAAACCCTACATCGGCCGACTGGGAAGCGGGTAACCACGGTTTAAATCCTGGTCGCGCCGTACACACTGCTGTGATCTAAAGCCCAAGATAGACTTATGGGCTGTGGGAAGGCAACGGGAAACCATTTCTCTAATTAAAAATTCCCAAGAACATCATCTTGACTTCAGCCAATTTGACCACAACTCCTCTGCAAAGAGAAAAACGAAGAAGAAGAAGAAGATAAGGCAGATTACGAAAAAAATACACGGTAATTTTTGAAAAAAACTTGTGATTGATAGTTGAATTATAAATTACATAATATCAATTTTCATAATTGGTTAAAATATCAACCGGTATCCTAAAGGGGTAAAAACACAGGATAGAGGAGGAAAAGCTTAAGCTAACAATTGAGGCTAATACCTTTTGCATGGTGAGCAGATTTTGGTTTTGGAAAAATATCTGAACAAAAAAATATTTTCTAAGATTCTGTAGATTAGTAGACTTATACATCAGACCCTTGTAACCTTCTGTACATTGGTTTACAAATCGGAATGGCGCCTCTGGGCTTTAACCCAATAGATAAGGAAAGTTTAAGAAAAGAAGCGAAATATCGAAAGTTCTCAAATGTTATAAAGGATAGCCACTAACAATTTCGGATGAAGATTGTCAAAGAGGTAAACGCTAACATCTGAAAGGTTGAAATATATCAGGTACATAAACAACTTGACCCATCACTTGATGCCTACTAAGAACCTCTGTCAGAATGTATTCCTTTCAGACTTGAGATTTTGATTTTTCGGATTTTGAGGTAGACAGAAATCTTTAGAGCGGAGGTTGAGCAGAATCTCATCCAATTTACGTGGGAAGAGGGGGGGGTCTCGGCAAATATCGCGTAATTTTTTTCCCGAAAGAAACTGTAAAATTGCGAGAAAACTAGGTTAAATTAAGTAAAACAAACAATATCACGTGAGATGAGGCGAAAGGGATTGAGCCAGGGGGAACGGGGGTCGAAAGTCGCCAAACCTTCCTCAGGTAATTAATAGACGTCCCATTATTACGAAGCAATTCTGAACTTCTATAGCTGCATTCAATTTGAATAGCAACAAAAAAAACTTGGACACAGAAATTGCTAAACTATTAATCCATCATCTGTAATCCGTCATCATACAAATACAACAAGTTCGTAGATTTGATCATAAAATCTCTCATTTTAACATATCCCAACAGGTTGCAAAAGAAGCTACATCGCTACATTAATGAAAAATCTAAAACTTTACTGGAAACAACAACTAATTTAAAATCTTAATAGTAGAATAAAGAAGAAAATAGGGAACTGTCAGAGAATTTATACCACGAATTTCACTTTTTTCTGTATACCACTGGAAAGCGGACATTTTTTTTTAATTATTAATATTATTAATAATTAAAAAATATTAAAAAATTGTTTGTTGGATTATCCATTAGTTTTCGAAAAAAACGGCATTTAAAAATTGAAAATTTTACATATAAAATCGTATGCATAACATAGTGGGAAGAGCCTAACTGCTAATAATTAATTTAGTTCAATTTAGTCATTTTAGAGTGGATCCGTGATTTGTCGTGGTTGCGCTAGCTAAAACGGCTCGGAGCGCCCGTAGCGCAGCGAAAGATCGGACAATATAATGTTGTTTTAATATAAGTACCTCATAGTGTTTATTTTTAATAACATTTAAATAAAGGTTAACTATAATTGACTACTTATCTTCATTTATTTTTAATATATTCTGAAATAGGAAAGTAATAATTTACCTAATTTCCCTGCTCTTCCTTAATTACGTTTGTCAACTAAAGGAATTCATTAGAAATATACTACAAATTTTTATAAGAATGCAAAACTAGGAAACGGATTTAATTTTGGAATCGTGGAAAATAAAAATTTTTCCATCATGATCACGGGTGTAGGCGGGTGCTCATTCTCAAAACCAAAAATAATTAACAAAATACCTAATCCATTTAACTCCATCAACATTCGGGCCAGTATTGGTGTTGTCGATCCACCCTCGATTGTATTGTTCAAAATTATTTCAACCTTCAGTTCATTTATTTGCTTCTTATCTTCTTTTCTTGTAGGCTCCAAATTAACTTCTACTTTCGGTTCATTTTCATCATCATTTTCTTCTCCAAAACTTTCTTTTATGAACAAATTTTCCATTTCCAAATTTTTATTTCCAACCAAAATTTCTTTATTTAAACTTTCCATTTCAAAATGTTTATTTTTTCGGCCATATTTGTTTTAATATTTCTTTTATAGCAAAATTTGGTTTTTACAATTCCAAATTTTTATTATTAATTTCGACCTTACCAATTTTTTCTTCATTTTCTTTCTGCTCGCCATTTCCAAAATTGTTTTCCGCATTTCCCTCCTAATATTCTCATTTAGTTCACTTATTTCTTTTAGCAATTCTTCTTGATCGATCTTCCTATGTGCCTCTATTCTTAGATCTCTTTCTAGCAATTTTTTTTTCGATATTTTTTTGTTTGTCCAAATATTTTATAAGTTTCATAATTTCCGATTCCATCGATTGGAAAGCTTCCGTTCCCCGTCTCGTACTTGCATAATCGGGAGACTTTTTCTGTTCGTGTTTCTGCTCTTCATCCATAATCTTTTTGTTATCCCATATTTTGATAAATTTCTCAAAAATCAAAAGTGCCTCACAGCATTGAACGACAAGAAGGGTTGTCCAATTAAGCGTAAAAATATGCTAAACAATGCCCAACGTTGGGCGCCAAAATAGATATAGTGGAACACCGAAAAAAGGAAGCGAACACTTCTTAATAGTGAATTGCTTTTCTTTTGCGGCGCCAATTTAATTTTTTTTAAAATATTCCAAATTTAATTGCAATTTTTAAATAAACTTTGGATTTAATAAATGAAACAATAACGTTTTTTCAGCATTTTTTTCATTTTTGAATTTTTGAATTCAGCATTCAAATTTACAAATTTTATTACTAATTAATAAATTTAATTTCAATTTCAAAATTCAAACTTTTAAAAATAAATCCAATATCTTCCAAATTTTGGACAATCTCCAAACAAAAATAAAACCAACAAACTTAATCACTTAAAATCGCAGTTTATTCTCAAAATTATCATAAAACACAAACTAGGGACGCAAATTAAAAATCTATGGACCTTCACAAAAATACATCCGCTCGCGTCCACGGACACGGATTAGGGCTAGGAATTTTTATCGATTAATCGATAAATATCGATAGTTATCGATAAATATCGATAGTTATCGATAAATATCGATAGTTATCGATTAATAGAATTTTTTATTTTTATTTTTGAAATATCGATTAATCGATATATTGATATTACGATAATTATCGATGTTTCAATAGTTATCGATATTCCGAAAGTTATCGATATTGCGATAGTTATCGATATTTAGATAGTTATCGATATTCCGATAGTTATCGATATTTCGATAGTTTTGATATTTCTAATTTAGGTTATTGTCTTATGTTTTTTGGACTTCTCATTGGTCAATTTTGGGTTCGATCGGTTTCTTTAGTCGAGAAAAAAACGTTGTACTTATATAAAGACACTTTTTCTGCTAGGGCTGGGAATTTTTATCGATTAATCGATAAATATAATAATATAGTTATCGATTAATTGAAGAACGATATTTTATTTTTGAAATATCGATTAATCGATACTTCGATAATTATCGATATATCGATACTTCGATACTCCGATAATTATCGGCATTCGATTAATCGAAGTTATTGATAGTTTTTCAATTATCGAAATTAAATGTCAATTTTTGAATATCGCCCAGTTCTAACACGGATGGAAGAGGCGAATCTCAGGTCTTTCCGTATCAACATTAAAATTATTAGCCCGAAAAGCGTACAAAATTAAAAAATTCACAAAAATTACAATAAATAATTATTTACAATATAGAAACTAAACATAAAACAATCAAATCTTGTATTTACAATCATCAAATCAAATTCAAACCAAAAAATTGTTCCACACAGCAAATCAAAATTAAATGTAAAAATAGTTTATTACAAATATGAAAAAAAAATGTTTTCCTTAATTTCCGAAATATTCGAATTTAAAGTTTAAAATTTTCACGTAGAAGTTGGTGAATTGTTCTTTCTGTTAACGGTTCGTGTACTCGACGTAAATAGGTGCAGTACCTTTTTTAGGGGGCGGAGACGCCCCCCTAGCTGTTATCAACATATTTATAATAAATTTAATTTAAATAGGATTTCATTAATTATTATTATAGTTGAATTTAACTTAAAAACTAAACCCCTCTCTTTAAGTTGAAGCCGCTTCAGCGATGTTTTTAATCAGTGTTGCTGCTCAAAATATTTCTGTTTATGTAGATCCACAATTTTTCGCGTGCAATTTATGTCCAAAAATACTTGTTTAAATTAAGAATGTCATGGGCGGGAACAATTTTTTTGGAAACAGCCAATCAGTTTTTGGTCTTCTTTACTACCAAATGGAAATACCGATTACATAAAAAATAAAAGTTTACCGAATTAGTTTTTATTTTTACACATTTGTTCATTTATCAAACAAGAATCATTAAGTAATTTTCTGCTCCAGCATTTCACTTCTCGGAAATCTAACGCTTTTTAGAACCCTTGTTACTTAAGGAAGCACAAAAAATTGGCGAAATACCAACGAAGGACAGGTCAAAGACCGAAATGGATCAAAAAAGAAGAAAAATAAGATTGGTTTATTAATTATTTTGCAGGTAGAAGCTGTAGCTACACCTACAATCCATTATTGCAAACGATTGGGCATATCCCTTATATTAGTTCAACATCACTGACCACTGTTTACTCGACCGACTGAGTAATGTAATATCTTCTCACCTGTCGGTGACCACTAGTCGGACACGGTTAATTTGTACCTACATCACAAATTGTTTTTGCCTTGATTAAAAATGGCGCTTAAATTGATATCTGACACTTCATTGGTCCTCGCTGGACCAAAAACAAATGCGATTTTCTAATTCAAATTCATCATACACGGATTAGACAAAGAAGTTGGATTTAACATCAAAACTAATCGAAACGAAATTATTAAACAGGATTGCGATAGGCTAACGGAAGCGTGAAAAAGAAGTAATTGATATTTTGTCACCTTTTAACTGCTCCGCTCATCCAACCTCTACCTTTTTTTTGTAAATCTTGCCAGCGGGAAGGACGTACATCGGCCGTTGCGTTGCAATGAACTTGAAAGACGTGGACTTGTCGACTACGTGCTTTGTTATTATTTTTTTAATGACTTATTTTTGTTGATTGATAGTTGCGGGAATAAAAAACTAAAATATCGATCGAAAACTCGATAAAACATTAAATTGATACCACGGATTTGTGCCTAAGTAAAGATTAATCAAATTATAGCTTGCACAATGCGAAAAATTCGTCTAATTTGTAATAATTACAGAGATGAAAGTAGACATAAACGTATGAAACTGTTATTTATACCATCACGACTATTGAATCCTCCAAATAAAACAGCTCAATCTAAATTTATGACTTGTGAACTCTTAAAAATGTTAGATTTATTTTTATTATATTAATCAATAGCATTCATCGCAAGCTTATACCTACGAGGTTGCTTCAAAAATTAGCCTTCTAATTTTCGATTTTTTTTTTTTTGATGGACCCCGTATATTTTCAAATTAAAATGACCGACACAACGTAAACAAAAGTGTGATAAGACTTTTGGGGTTCGCATGTGAAAGTTAACAGATTTTGGAGATACGACGCCTATCGCAGATTTAAACGCAAATAAAATGTAAATTTCGGCTTCTTTCTTAAGAAGTCCTCGGAGGTCGTAAATTTTATGCTCTTAAAAGTTTTCATTTTTTTCAACATTGCAGTAACTGTTTCAATTATATTTATTTATGACTAAGTTGATTTTATTTGTATCTCTTCCACTTCTTCGTGCGGCGTGCAGAAAGAAGAATAGGAACACCTGCACCGTTTGAAAGCGTGACTCTTGAAAATTCTTTCCATGTTCAGCCCTTTAAAGATAAATCGAGTATAACATTACAAAATTTTTGTAAAGGAATTCTCGTCGGACAAAAAAAACAAACTCCAGAAGTGGTGTTCCGCAGGGTACCGTCATTAGACCAGAGCTATGCAAAACACTTAGGTAATTTTTTGACAACGCAATTGTTTTTATTGATTTGAACGGTTTATCAAATGTTAATGACGAACATCTTTCTTCATTCATTGATAATTACGGCAACGTTCATGACTAACAATTTCTAAACAATGACCAATTTAGTCTTGGATTAAGATAGAATGACGTGTGTTCTATATATGAATGGACGACTCCACCTTGTGTCGGTTAACAATGAAATTACTTCACTTCCCCTTATTAACTTCCGTTGTGTGGATTGTTAAACAATAAAATAGTCGCTAAAAAACACAAAAAATACACTTTTCTTTCAAGTTTCATTTCAAAAGTTACACTTTGTTGTTTTATAACATAATGGACATTTTTTTCCCGAAATTTAGCTCGCATCATTATTTTAGTAACGACCTTTCTGCTTACTTCTTGCAATATTATTCAAGGAAAAGGAAAATTACTATTATAATGTAATTTTTAAAAGTAGAATTATTTTGTTGACGAAGCCGAAGCACCGAAAGGATTAAAATTAATCTCAATCTCAAAAAACAACCAATTTTGATAACTTTTCAAAGAAATCTCTTGCCTTTTGCCTTTCTTGCTTGTTCATCATTGGATTTGGGTCTGAATTTTTTATTTTCTACTACTATGTGAAAGCAGAATCATCAGACATATCAATATCGGACAAAATCAACTTCAGACACCTTAAGAAATTCACGTTACATTTTATTAAATTTTTTAATTTTAATTTCCTTGAATTAATCATAACTATTTCTAAAGAGATCTAACCAGTTATTTATCATTAAGCTTTGATAAATTAATTTAATTTATATATTTATCATAAACATCCCAAAATCACTTAATTCCGTTAATAAGAGTACCAGGGGCGGAACTACCGGGGTGCGGTGGGTGCTACGCACGCGGGCCCCCGGCTAAAAGGGCCCCCAGTTGTCCGTGATCTTTTAAACCTTTTAAAAAAAGTTTTAAACTATTAAAAATGAGAGAATCTAGTTATTCGATAAATCAGATAATAAAAACGCAAAAAAAATCTTAATTTTAAAATTAAATTAAAATCAACAATTTTAATTAAAATTAAATAAATTAAAAATTTAATTAATGAAAAAAATTAAATTAAATAAATTAAATTTGAAAATTTAAAAACAAATTTATTTTAAAATTAAAAAAAAATTAAACAGTTTTCCTAGACTGAAAATTTAATTTCCTTGACTTGGCACTAAAAATGAGAAATTATATCCCCGACGAAATAACACAATTATTTGCTATTTAAATATTTAAAAGTCTTGAGCGATTTTTAAATGCTGATTTATTTAATAAATTAATTTAGGTCAAAAAATTAATTATAATTAAATTAATAAAAAAAACGAACGAAAACAATTTTTAGGAAAAATTATTTTCTATTCCATTAGTGCACGTGACATTGACTCCGCTCGAGTTTTAAATGTTGTTATTTTACTTTTTGACCCCAAGCCCTAAAGTTCAAAGTTCTTTGGAATAGTAATCTCGTTAATCCTTTCATGCGCACCAGTGCACACACAATTTTGTTTCTTTTTGTGCAGAAATCTCAAAGTTATGAAAGCATTGTAGTCTAATACAGCCACTCGAGAAAATGCAGAAGATTAATATTATTACTAAAATTTCGAAAATTTAAAAAATTTAAAAACTTTCAAAAATCGATTCTCGAATTTCACTAATGCTTTTTCCATCATCCTTGTCATAAAATCTTCTTGATTTTGCACTACCATGTTTTCTGTATCCCGTCTGACACTGGCATAGATAGAAAAAGTTATGCATGATTCGTCAGTGTTGCTTGTTCCATTGTTCTTTTTGTTGATTTTCCATTTTTGTTTCAAATTTATTTTCTTTATTATTAAACTCTAATCTCAGGGTTAAATCAGGTTCAATTTTTTAGAAGCCCCACGTTACGAGATGCCAGATGACATGTAATTTCGCCCCACGTTCTGGCGCCAGATGTACTGCAATTTTCTAACCTCCGAATTTTTCCAAAATCAAAATTTTTTGATTTTTTTGGCATTTTTGTAATTTTTTGGCACATGCGACGATATCAACTTAAGTTGACGATACCTTTAATTTTAATTTTCAATTCAATAACTTTTACTATTTTTTTATTATAATTACAACTTTTTAATAATCAAAAAGAGTAATCTAAAGTTTGGTTGAACAATAAAATTTAAGGGGGAACAATAAAAACAGACCACAGTGGTGGCTCGATGAAATTCTGGGTTCAAATCCCGGATTCGACAGAATTTCTTAGCTCGTAACTTTCCTTAACATCTTAATGGAAAACGGGGTACAATAAGCCTAGAGCTTTAGTACAAAGTGGGCATTGCACCACTACCCGTGCAGCTAATTTAGAAATTTTTTCGGGGGGTGATGTGTAAGGGGGGTGCCTTAAAGAAAAATGTAAAATTTTATTTTGGTCTAAAAAAAAATTGTTGAGAACTGTCAGTTAATTTATACCACGAATTTCACTTTTTCCTGTATACCATTGGAAAGAGGACAACTTTTTAAGTATATTAAAAAAAAAATTTCTTGGATTATCCATTAGTTTTCGAAAAAACGGCATTTAAAAATCAAAATTTTCCATATGTTTAACATGGGAGAACATAGAAATTGCAAGTAACGGGTTTTCTGTTGACGGTACGTGTACTCTGAACTAGTCTTAGTGATAGCGGTCACACGCGTGTTGTACCTCGATGAGTGCGGGCTACCCAGTCATGGTGGAATAGGTTCAGAGATGTTTTTAATGAGTTAGCGAATGCCAAAACGGCCCGGAGCGGATGGGACCGGAGCTGCAAATCACGGATCCACCGTAAAATGACTGAATTAAATTAAATTAATTTGGCTCTTCCCACTAATTTTTATATGAGATTTCATATGTAAAATTTTCGATCTTTAATTGCCGTTTTTTCGAAAACTAATGGATAAGTCCAAGAAAATTTTTTTTTTAAGTACTTAAAAAATTGTTCTCTTTCAAATGGTATACAGGAAAAAGTGAAATTCGTGGTATAAATTAACTGACAGATCCCCATTGTTGTTTTAAAAGTTTTGTACATTTTAGTTTTGCCGCAAATTAGTGAAGAGCCAGCTAGCGAAAAAACCAAGCTTTTGCCGTTTTGAAGCCACAAAGTGCAGAAATTTTACTGCAATATTCAATTATTTGCCATAAAAAATCACTAAATTTTCTGCGACCTCCAAAAATAGATCACCAATCCCCTTGAGAATCACGACTTCATGGTTAAGAATCTTGTGCCACGCAGAATAGTTGTTCCACCGAAGGCATTCCGGTTCATTCTGTTTCTCAACCAGGATTGTTTTTTCTTCCAATTCCTCACGTTCCCTCTATTGTGTCTTTCAGTATCAATTGTAGCAGGTGACACTTGGAATTTCTCAGAATATGTCCAAGATATGAAATCTTTCTGCACCTCTTCAACAGTTATATGTTAAACTCATGAAAATCGCAGGATTATTCGATACACCCACATCTCAAACGCCTCCAGCCCATTCATTGTTCCATTGGATATGTTGGATATGTCAATGCCCAATTTACGTCACTGACCATAACATCTTGTTTATTTTTATTTTTCATATATATGTTACGGTCAATGATGACAATTCGGCCATTAACGTCAATGGCCGGACAATAACGTCAATGCCCAGCTTAGTTGGACATTAACTTCATTGACCGGTCATTGACGTGAATGACCATGCATTTTGGGCGATGTTGACATTTAAAATTTCATATGTGGTTTTTACATCATTGTCCGGGCAAAGACGTTAATGCTCAACACAGGATGGGCAATGATGAAATTACTATTCTATAGATTCCATATTTTATCACTATTAGTGATAACCGTCACACACGCTTCGTATTTCGCCGAGTTCGGGCTCCTCTATGGTGAGGGTAGGTCCTCCCAGTCGAGGTGGTTTGATTTCGGCGATGTTTTTAGCTAGTAAGAGAGCTTTTTTTTAAGCTTTTTGGAGAGCCCCAAACCATTTTGGATGGCGCAACCACGGAAAATACGGATCCACCGAAAAATTAATTAATTAAATTAAATTAATTTTACCTCAGAGCCGTTTTGACTGATGCAGCTACAACGAATCACGAATCCACCCTAAAAATAGTTTACATTTTTTGTCTAAATTAAATAAAAATCCCTGTATGTACACTTATGAGGCCGTGAAAAGGGTCGAGTTGCTGTCATTTATAAGGAAAAACGCGTGCACGACAAATATTTCCCGGGTTGAAGTGCATCGCCATTTGGCTGTTCCTTGTAGTAATATTTATTCAATAATATCATTATTGTCCAATCCATTTTTGGCCATTAACGTCATTGACCGGCCAAAGACGTAAATATTACAATAATTTAAAAATATTTACATCATTGCCCACCGTTAACGGGCGTTGACGTCAATGGCCGGTCAATGACGTTAATGGCCAGCGTAAATGGGCATTGAAGTCATTGTCCGGCCATTGACGTCAATGCCCAATTTACGTCATTGACCGTAACATATATATTATTTAAAATAAAATTTTGTCAATGCTTTTTGAGACGATGATCTTGAAGAGACTAGAGCCAATTCTGGTGAATAAATGCCTAATACCTGCGATTCTTAGTTATGTAGAGTACTAGTTCGACAGCAACATACTACAACAGAACAGGTCCATCGCGTCACAACTAAAATTTCTCACCAATTTGGGATTGAAAACCTAAAACTATTCAATGTATCCCAAACGTTTAATTAGGTTTAATGCGACGACTTATGCCCGAGTTCTTCACCTTGGGATATCTATTTTGATAATGAATCGGTCAAACAAATTTGATTGTCACTTGATTAATTTGTCGATAAATATCGAATAAATGTCGATAAAGGTGAATATTCAAAGAATTCTAGTTTCACAACCTATTATTATAATACATAGAACTTTAAAGTCCTCCGTAATCGGCAGATACTTCCAGATTAAACATCAAGATGAATACACATCACTTTTTTTATTAAATCGGGGGGGGGGGGGGTTCTCGTAGGAGCGTTCTTGGTCCGTTCTTGTAGATCTTGCACACATCTCACCTACCAACCATGAGGAATGCTACTACTGGCACATTTGCTGATGAAATCACCATATTAACAATACACAAAACTCCAACTGCAGCCAAGGCCGGATAAACCATGGGTGCAATGGAGCCGCCGCACCCAAATGAAATATCTGAACAGCGGTCGCCATATTAAACCAATAACTCACAAAATGCTAAGCGAAAAGTCACGAATAGTTATTTAATTATTAATATTCTTTTTGATTTAATTGGCAAAGTAAAATAAGTAATGATAACATTGGTCTGTAAATAAAAATTTTTTTCGGCCCCTGATACCATTCTTGTTCATTTTTATTTAAATGGCTTCCTGAATCCGAATATGACTTCCGTTTTCCCTAATCACGCACCGCTTTTGGGGGATGCCTTCTTCCCCCAACCATTTTTATCATTTTTCGATAATTTGAAGAGACGAAAACGATTATTTCAGCCTTTACATTTCTTCTGGTAACCTAAAGAGGTAAAAAGTTAATATTTGTAGCAAGAAAGTTGATTTGGGACAGGATTTGATTGATGATCGATAGATTTTTTTTTTTTTTTCCCAGCTTTTTATTCCAGCGTCTAACCTCTCTCATCCTTCTCCAAACACTCCCAAATAATCAACATTTTGGTTTTCTTATTTTCTTATATAAATTATTAAGTTAATCTATTACGTGTAGTTGGTATAGAAAGTTTTGTTTAAGGCGAGATTTAAGCAGATGAAAATAATGTTGAAATCGATGCTATTGTTAAACCAAATTTTATAGTTATTGCTGCAATTATCAATTTCATATTTTTACTAAACATTGAAAAGATGTTATTGTAAAACATTATTACTTTTATTGTTAGAAAACAGTTAAAAAAATTCACAAAGTTTATGAAAATATAGAATGTTTAAAATGTTACTGCGCAAGCATAAGTAAAACATTGAAAAATCCGACTTCGTAGTGCTCTAAAGGCAACCTTTAACTGCCAGGAAAAAAATTTTCATTGTTATCCGTGTTTATGTTAGAAAATGTCTTGTTTTAAAAGTTACTTGCGTTATTCTTAATACTTTTCCGTAGTGGTTTACAATAACATCTTTTTGATGTCTAATAAACAAATGAAAATGATAATTTCAGCAATAACTTTATTTTGAATAACTTGAATAACAAATAGCTTGATTCGAGACTGACTGTAGCCTCGGAAATGTTACAAAATCATCTTAACAAAATCCAAACAATGCAGAATCAAAGAAAGCGAAGCGAAATCAGTACAAGTGATGTTCACAGTCATCACATGGACCCCAAGGGTTTACTAATACTACCGATGATTTTGAGATAACTTCGATTATACAGGTTAAATCGTGGGCGAGTGTGCAACGAGAGATTAAGGATAACTGGGTATATAACACCCCCCAGACCTCCCGGTTTAAAAACAAACAATTTTTGTATCTTTCGCTTGAATGACAACAAATTGTTTTACACTGCATTTTCATTACCTCTTGTGAAATTTTTTCAGATTTCCCTTCACTTAAAACCGAGAAGAAAAGGATATCTAGTATAATAAATGAAGAAAAACCTGATAATATCTGTAGAAATCAAAGAAAATAGAAAATTTGAGAAAATGTAGAAAATCCTAGATAATAATCCGAGTAAATGTAGAAAATTCAAGGAAATCTATAGAAATCCAAAACAACCTTAAAAAGTTTACAGAGGTCTTGGGAAATTAAAAAATCTTAAGAATACTGTAATAAACTACCTTTTTTTTCTCGAAAGAAAATATTGATGCCATTCAGGATCTTTTAAAAATGTCGTAAAAGAAAATCTGGTGTACAGAGATTTGCCTTGCAACTCGCCCGTCGAGTGGGACATTAGCAGCTTCCACCATACAAAACTGATGTGACAATTTGCACATTTTAATTTAACTAAGAGCTGATTATTACTGCAACAAACAATAATGAAACTAAAAATAATTTATTATCTTCCAACCAATCTCCCGAGTGAATCAATAGATTCATTCTTTGCTTAACTATTGCTGTTATTGTGTGCGTCAGCTAGCTTTTGAGATCTAACTTAACAGTTTCTGAGAACTTGGGGCTGGTAACAATAAGGTTTTAATGACATTAAAATATTTTTTTAACTAAATATGAAAACTGCAATACAATGTTGAACGTCAATAAATAACAACAAATAAAATTATTAAAATTATAAGACAATTTGGTGTCTTATATAATAAGACAAAGTAGATTATAAAGTAGAAAAAAAACTACATGACACCTTGGGGTTAAATGTAATAAAGAACATAAAGAGAGAGAGAGAAAAGAGAGTGTAATTATGTAAACATAAATTAACTCAAAGTAAACTACCAATTTATATTTTGATAACCCCCCTCCCTTACATATTTAACATTAAAATAAAGTCAACGTTCCAACGTTTGCTGAACATACTACCTACATATGTACCTATATATTATAAAAAATATAAAAAATATTGTACATAGTTGAGGGGGTGCATATTGACAATCTTAATTAGACTTTTAGTACAAATAAAAATATTTTAAATATTACAAAGTGCTTGACTAGAAAGCTATAATTTAAAATTATAAAATTTTAAAGTAATTAATAAGAAAACTTTACAATAAAAAATTATACGCTTTCCACACATGTGTAATGCTAAATATAAAGTGCATTATAATTTCTAACAATGATGTTTTCTTTTTAAATTGGTTATACATTGTTTAAATAACATTTTATGTTATTGACTTTTAAATCTATTAATATTTATATACATACATAATGCAAATTCTTCAAAAATTTAGATTTTGATTTTTATTTGAACCACCCCGGTATATAAATAAGACAAAAAGAAAAACGCTTGGTCTAATTTATTCGCGGGCTTTGGTAAAATGCAAAAGAATTTGTTATTAAAATTGTACCGTAACAAAATTACTTTTTCATAGTTGCGTGACTTTTCGTAAAAATATACGGAAATACGTAAAAATCTACATTTATCCATGATAATTAAAATTTTTTCATTAGTTTGTTACGATAATTAAACAAATTTAATATACAAATTAAGTAACAGCGAATGTTCTTATTATAAAAAAATAAAACTGAATCCAATTTGCGTTCGAATGGTAATTTCCTGATTATTTTCTAATAATAATTTTTCTTTCTTCTTAGCAATAAATTGCCCGGCAGTAAGTGTGGTAATTCATTGGAAAATTAATTACTTAATTTTTAATCCAAAATTTTAGTAGCTCTTTGCGACGTGTAACAGTTCGTTTGGCGTTAACAACATTTTTTTTTAATCTTTCTGTGTCGATATTTTTGCAAATATGCTTATGAACAACCTCAATTAAAAGTCAATTTATTTATAACTATTGTTCGTCATAGAGATTATCGTATTAAACAATATAGTTATTTCCTACAAAGAACAATAGTTGACATCAGCACAACAAAAAGCAAATTAATTTAAACAGAGTTTGCATCATGATTTTTAAATAATGCAGTTTCTACAACTTCGGTTCTACGAGGACAGGCCAGGAACATATTCAGCTGAATTTTTTTGAAAAAAATTTTTTTAGATGAGGAAATAAATTGTAAAGTTGTAATGTGTGGTATAGGAAGATGGCACGTGCTACAGGATGTGCGTGGTATTCGGTTCCGGAGGCTGCTCGTTGCGGTGGTTAAACACAACTTCGGGACAGTAAAAGTTTATATATCTACCTCTTGCAGACTCATAAAGATTCTGTAGCTTTAATGATGCATATTGGTTGGTTAATACACGCGGGAGTAATTGTTAAATTTTAAGCGATTATAATAACAATTTTGTCTAAAATATGCCCCAATGAACGGGAGCATTTATGTCCCTTTAAAATTATTGCTCGCATAAGTTTTTTACACCAGAGTTGGTGACTCTCGTTGTTTATGGTGTCAATAAACTTGACAAGCTCATTAATTTAATATATTAGAAGTACCTTTCAACATTTGCATGATAGTTGATGGCCATTTTCAAGTTGAAAAATTTGGTTCCAGTTTAAATCAACACAATGTGCTATTTTCAGCATTTTCTTTTTTGGAAATTTAAAATTGGAAAATATTGGAGTCCGTTCAGGTGTGTTTTCATTTATCAAGCTTTTCTTAGCCTGATGGAAATATGAGTATTTATAGGATGTCTCCTCAACCGTAGAAAATCTTTGAGCAATTCAAGTACCCCATCGTTACTTTTAAATTAATATCATGGCTGTTGCAGCCTACACTGAAAACAGTGGTTCATTATATTAACGAAAAATTCATCAATAAAACGAATTTTGTTCATCGGCACAAAACTGATTAATTTTTCGTTAATATAATGAATCATTTTTTTCTCAATGTATTTTATAATATAAATTTTAAGTTCACTTTATAGTTGTAGTGTGTGTAGTAGTGATAATGAACTTCTTCTGATTCATATTATAAATATCAAATACTGATTCAATTTTTCAAAATTACACAGGTTTTCGTAAATTATACACTATAGGCAAAGTGAAGACATTTAAGATCGACTGCATTTATTTTTATTTTAAAAGTACTGTAGCGTTTGAGTGTCACTGTTGTGAAGAATATTAGTTGGTTTACATCATTCAGTTTATACATAATCGCTACATAGTTAAATGTAATAAATTATTGCAAACAAACAATTATATTAAATCAGAAAATAATCGATTTTATAGTTTTAATCGGAGTGGGCAAGACTTAACTCTAGTTTATTGATAGCTTCTTTTATAATACTTTACAGTTGAGTGCTCCAATTTGAACAGTTTTGTAACATAGTTTTATTTTAAATTGGATTTCATTAATTATAGCCGCATTTTACTTAAAAACAGAGAATCCTGCTTTTCTAGACCCATGTCTTAATGATCTGTCGTATTACAGGGATTACTTTTATTAAATACTAGCTAGATACCCGGCTTCGCATGGGGTCTCACTAAAAAAAAAGTTTGCCTTTGTCTGAAATAGTTAGATTTAGGCCCTTGAACTTTGTGCAGCAACATTCCTAAACTATTGCAGTTTTCCACCATTTCAGCACATTCTAGGTGTTTTGTTTTTCCATTTAAGAGCTCCACAGCTCCACAGTATTGGCACTCAGAATTCGTTATACCTTTTCATATACTACTATATTTCTTTTATACCTTTTGTTTCATAACAATTTTGAGCTGATATTTAGCCGCAGCTCTCCTATGAGCTTCAGAATAATTTGTAACCAAAATTATTTTTATAGCCAATTTAGCTGCGTGTTGCATTACTATACCTACCTCGCACGTCGCTGTTTAACTGATTTCTTGCTATCGGAAGCAAGCATTTGTCCTGTCCGAAAGCATTTTATTAAGAAATCAACTTGCAGTGTTCGTCTGGATAGAGCAATGCGTACCCAAACGTTTTCCAGTTTTTCTTACCGCTTCTCGTTTGTTTGTGAAGCTTGTAATGTCCTTTTTCCTGCACTAAAACCTTCCCCAAGTCCTACTGAGTAAGTGTGCCAAGTTTGGTTGAAATCGGTCAAAGAGTCTATAAGTTATTAAAAGACGAACAAACAAATTTTTATTTTTATATAATAGATAATATAAACTCCAATTTAAATGTATTTTTGGCCCTAACAAGGGCCAGTTATGTAAATTTTTCAAAATGGGTATCGTTCTGTTATTTGCTGCGGTGACCGGACAGTTCGTACTGGGCCAGTTGACCCTACAACAGTTGGCCTCCGACAACTGGCCCTGGCGACAATCGGCCCGATTATTTCTTCGGAACTATTGGCCTTCGGGACTTTCAGCCTTCAAAACTATTGGCGTTCAGGACTATTGGCCTTAGGGACAGTTGATCTTTGTGATTACTGACCTCACGACGGAAGTCTCAGAAAGCAAGTTTTATTAAATTGGTTTTTGGAATTGGAGTGTCCATACTCATGCTGTTACGATTCATTCTGTATTTTTACTTTCTATAGATTCTCTATAGCAGGGGTTCCTAAACTTTACAGATAGCGGAACACTAACCAAATACCTTTTATTTTATGGAACCCCATATTATCATCAATTAGCTTTTTTTTAGCTTTTTCGCATGTTTTACAGAAACAATTGAAGGTGACGACTGAGGAACGGGATAATATTTGTAACCGTGGTATTATTTAATTTTAATAGCTAATATTAAATAAATTTGGAGGAACCCCGACGACTGTGCTATCCCTGCTCTATAGATACCACTGCGTATTTTCTAATAGAATCGTGAAACTAATATGATGCAACAGTTGATGAAATTACTCGAACAACAAAATATAGCCGAAAGATGACACTTTAGTGTGCAAGTACTGTTTGAGTGTCAACATCTGAATCTATCGAAATTTTTAGGAGGTATTCAAAATGGTAGTCAGCAGCATTTAACGTTATTACTGCAAGGAGTTGCTGGTGCTGAAATTAAGTACAGAAAAAAATACCGCGAATTGAATGTAAAAAAATTAGAAAACAGTATTCGGTCAAATTGATGTTGTAAAGACATACCTGAAAGCTGTATTGCTCATTTGTCACTATCTTAATTGTTTTTAATAATTGCCGCAAGGCCAATAGTCTCAAAGGCGAATAATCCCGAAGGTAAATAGTCCTGAAGGTTAATAGTCCCCAAGGCCAATTGTTGCTAGGACCAGTTGTCGAGGGACAACTATCGTAGACTCAACTGTTCTACAATCATTTGCTGCACTATTTTGCTGAAACGTTCTTCATATGTATTTCCTATTTACATTTCATATGTACAATGTTATGTAAATGTATTTGTACAAATTCATGTATCACGGTGCACAAAATAACGAGTGTGATTTAGGGTTCAGTGGATGTAAAGGTTGATTTATGTCAAACTCACCACACGCACTGAACACAGACGGATGAAGTTCAAGCATTGCTTATCTATAGCAGCGTTTATGTGCGTATTTGCATGCTTGCGGTTCGACATGAACCTAAATACCTAAATGCTGATACAGCAATTCAATGTATGAATTCTATCCATCTGAGTGCAGTGCATTGACATGAACTACCTTAAGACAAGGCACGTCTGAAATGCTTCAGTTGCAAAGAGTTCCTACATCAATCCGTCTAAATTTCCGTTCCAAGTTCCGATTTATTTGGATTTTTATCTCTCATTTGTTCGCCAGATTTCCCCGGCGATTACCCCTTGACTTCCCCTTTTAGCGAAGGTAGACTAAATAAAGTATATGCAGAAAGGGAAGCAAAAGTGGGTTCGTTACTTTGCCCCTCCCCCAGTTAAATTATTTGGCCAAAAAGTCAAAAAAAGCTCCCGAATCTATGGAGCTAGCACCGGCTAGCACCCAGATATTAAAGCTAGCACCTTTTTTGGTTTTTTTTACAAATCCACATTGAAATTGGGGAAGGGCTAAAGTAACGCTAGCCTCCTCCCCCAGTTTCCATATGGATTTGTGAAAAAACTATAATGGTGCTAGTTTTAATATTTGGGTGCTAACCGGTGCTAGCTCCATAGATTCGGGAGCTTTTTTTTGACTTTTTGGTCAAATAATTTAACTGGGGGGGGGGGGGGGCAAAGTAACGGACCCAGCAAAAATATACTAAGAAGCAAAGAAGTGCTCGGGTGAATGGTCCGTGTCATGCGTAGTGACAGACACTAGAAGTTTGTGAGCGTAGCCAAGGGAGGCAGAATCTCGCCAAACCAAGTTTTACAGAAAGCAATTAATTTAAAACTATTCATATTATGTACAACATACAAGATTATTTTCGTTGCAAAATATTTTAGCTGTCGTAGTTTTCATTACCTTTCAGAAGACTCCAAGATTGAAATTTTTCATACTCTCTAAGTCCCCCGATATGTACTGTCAGTCATAGAACATCTATACAAACTTCAAAATACATTTTATCAGTCTTTAGTCAGCATTCCATCAGTCAGTATATCAGCAAATAAACAAAGTAAACTTTGTTGATGATTCTAAAAGCCAAAAATGATGCCTTACCATACGATATTGCTGAAAGCTCCTTAGTTGTTCAGTTATGAATTTTCGAAAGTAAGGCAGCGGTTTAACTAATTTACGGTTAGAAATTCAATATTCAGCTGTGGAATGACAGCGTCCATCTGCAAAGCTCTTTTCATAATATCAAATTTTTGTTGATTTTTTCATTCGAGAAGGCTAATCCTAAAGTATAGTGTAAAAGTGTAATCCGTCCCAAAGGTGGCTTTCCATATGTGGTAGATGTGGTAATTACACACAATTGAACAATTGATTTTCCAAAGGACATAGTTGTAATTTTACTAATGCCAAAATTTGCAAATTTTTACATCTAATTTTGAGGGTGTAAGCTGCCAATGACTTACACACACGCAAAAATTTGTACACTAGATTTTCTCTTACGAGATTTTTAAAATATTGCTTCGGATTTTCTTCTGGACGGCTTCAAGATTTTCTTTCTTTCTACTTTTCGAAAAAGTAGAAAAAGGCGGCAAATTTTAAGACCGCCCCGGGTGTCAAAAGCTCTAGGTACGCCAGTGTTTCCATGTAGGTGCTAAGCTGAAGATTTTGCTCTTGAAGATGGAGTATCTATCTGTTGATAGTTCTCGCAATCAAAAATTATTTATGTTTTTACTATTTTGAAAATTTTATTAGTTTAATTAATTGTTCAGAATTTCAGGGAGGCTATGCTTCTCTAGCCTCTCCCTGACAAGCCGCCGCTGAATATTTCTGTCGCCATTTTCCGTCAACATTTCGCCGTCGCAGTTTTGCCAACGTTAAAAAATGTTGTATATAAGTTTTTTGACTAATTTACTGCATTTTCTGTAATTACAAATATTAGATATTACAAAATTTTTATTAGTGACTATCCCTGCAATCCAACCTACTAACAAAATAAAAAATAAAATAATTTTTCTGGTTCTGGTTTGAGCCCGATTAGAGCAAGAACTTTATTCTAACCGTCCTCCCTTGGCGGGCTATGGTAAACCACCGAGGTAATCTTCTTTGAAAACTCTTCATAAAATGAAGTGGTTAGCTAAACCCCACTCTGGGTTGTAGCGCTACTGTATGAATGTAATAATTTTTATTAGTAAAAATTGATATTTGTTGTTAAAACTGATAAATACCGAGATATACATAATATTTATAATACCAACAAGTTTTAAATATGTTTAGGGTTCTTTTAACGTCGAAATCTATATTATTTTTGGGGAATTGAACGTGACGACTCTATATCGGTTGTTCAATTACTAATTAATTTTTCGAGAACGGGGTAGTAAATCATGATGAAATTTTGTTAAAACCTTCTTCTATTTACAAGCTATACTTAACTACAGAAAATTTGAAAAAATTCTTATATTTTGATGTGCATGAAGTTAGCCCCCCCTTTTGTCGAAAACTAAAAATTGTTTTTTTGTATTGTGTTGTATTCAGTTTGTATTGTTTGTATTGTAAATCTTTTTGTCATTTCGCGAAGCATAAAGTTATAAATTGCAAAAAACCATTTTATGCGCTGGCCCCCCTTTTTTGAAAATTTTGAAATTTTTTGTTTGTATTGTGTTATATTCAATTTGTATTATTTGTATTGTTAAAAATTAAAGTCTTAAGTTTAGTATTAACCGCGTAAATCGCAAAACAAAATTTTGCTCAGACCCGCTGCTTAGCTGACTCAAAATTTCAAAATTATTTTCGTATTTGTATGCAATTTGTATTGTGTTGCAATGTAACTTGTATCGTAAAAATTAAATTGTTGACATTTACAACAATGAAGCTACGTCAGCGGTTCCCAAATGGGGTTCCGCGAAAAAATTCAAGTGTTCCGCCAAAAAGAATTTCAAAATGGCGAAAAATAAATTTTGCAAAATTTTTTACTTCGCCCAAGGGTTCCGCGGCCAAAACTAATTGGGAACCGCTGCTCTAAGTAGGTAACTGTTTTATATAAAAGCATGGAGAGCATCCACTGCGACTTTAGTCGCAGAGCCCCAGCCGCAGCTAAAGATTCATATCTTTCATACTTTTATATCAATCATGCTTTCGTATGAGAGTGTTTCCTTAGAATGTGATTGTATCATTCTAAGAAAGCGGAGAGACCAGTCCCCTGCGACTGCAGTCGCAGAGCTCCAGCCGTAGCAAAGGAACCTTAAGATGACCAGCTTAAGGTGTGATTTTTTAACTGCGGCTTTTACATAACATTTAACTAGCCCGTAGTGTTGGTTAAGAAAATTTCGCCCAGCTAATAGTGTGATTTCTCAGCTCTGCGACTGAAGTCGCAGTGACTGCTTTCGATGCTTTCTTATAGGAATGTTTTCTTAGAATGCGATCTTTGCAGGGGACTCTAAGGTAACAGTCTCATAAAAAAGCATGGAGAGCATCCTCTGCGACTTCAGTCGCAGAGTCCCGGCAGCAGCTAAAGATTCATATCTTTCATACTTTTATATCAACAATGCTTTCTTATGGGAGTGCTTCCTTAGAATGCGATTGTATCATAAGGAAGTGTAGAGAGCAGTCACTGCAACTGCAATCGCAGAGCTCCAGCCGCAGCTAAGGAACCTTAAGATGACCAGCTAAAGGCATAGCCTTATCCCCGAAATACGTCAACATGTGCTGTATGCAGCATCCGCAAATCAGTATACAAATAAATAAACGTAAAACAGATAAATGTATAAATAAAACCATTAACAGGTTAAAAAAACCAGTCAATCAATATAAAATTACTAACATGAAATAAATTAATGTAATAAACGTTCAAAATTCACCATATAAACGAACACCTTGCAAGTCAGCTTATCCTTTTTGACCTTTTGAGACAAGTTGTTTTATTTTTAACCCCTGTCCAAGAATCCCGAAAATCTATCTATTTATTAAGAAATATGGACGAAAACCAAAGTATAATAATATGTAATATTTGTGAGAATTAGCAAAGAAACAAACTTCCTAAAAAATACAGTGGTATCTACCGGAGAAATCCTAAACTTAAAAATATTCATAGCGGACAAATCCAGAACTAATAAATTTTACTATCCCAAATCTAGGTAAGGTTGTCCAACTACTTGTATATTTAAACTATGCTAAAGGTATGATTCCTTAGCTGCGGCTGGGGCTCTGCCACTGAAGTCGCAGTGACTGCTCTTCATGTTTCTTATGGGAGTGTTTCGTTAGAATGCGAATTTTGCAGGGGACTCTAAGTAAAATGGGGTTCCGCGGAACCCTTAGGAGTCCGCGAAAAAATCCAAGGGTTCCACCAAAAAAGAATTTCAAAATGGCGAAAAATAAGTTTTGCCAAATATTTTTCTTCGCCCAAGGGTTCCGCGGCCAAAACTAATTGGGAACCGCTGGTCTACGCACTGCATAGTGTATGGCACTTGAAAAAGAAGAAATGTTGCTGTATTGTCCCACTAATTTGAAATTCTTGGCTATAGGGATTTCTCGGAACGGACGTTTTGACGCTGCCGTTTCGGCGCAAGCCGGTTCGGTGCAAGGACGGTTCGGGGCAAGGACGGTTCGAAGCAAAGACGGTTCGACCGCAAGCCGTTTCGGCAGGGAAATATAATTTTTGATAAAGATAAGTAGTGTACCTACATAATTTTATTACTGTACAAATAAAATTTGTTTTGAAATATATAATTTAACAAAATAATGATTGTACGGCCAGAGAGGAGGATTTAATTTTTACGATACAAATTGCATTGCAACACAAATACAAATACAAATACAAAAATAATTTAGAAACTTTGAGTCAGCTTAGGCAGTGGGCCAGAGTTAAATGTTGTTTTGTGATTTACGCGGTTAATATTAAACTTAAAACTTTAATTATTAACAATACAAACAGTACAAATGGAATACAACACAATACAAAAAAAATTTCAAAATTTTCGAAAATGGGGGGCCAGCGCAAAATTTTGTTTCGCGATTTACGCAACTAATGTTAAATGTAGAACTTTAATTTTTATCAATACAAACAATACAAATTGAATACAACACAATACAACAACAAAATTTCAAAATTTTCGAAAATGGGGGACAGGGCGAAATTTTCTTTCGCGATTTACGCGACTAATGTTAAATTTAGAACTTTAAATTTTAGCAATCCAAACAATACAAATGGAATACAACACAATACAAACAAAAAATTTCAAAATTTTCAAAAGAGGGGGGCCAGCGCATAAAATGGTTTTTCGCGATTTATAATTTTATGCTTCGGGAAATGAAAAAAATATTTACATTACAAACAATACAAACTGAATACAACACAATACAAAAAAAACATTTTAGTTTTCGACAAAAGGGGGGCTAACTTCACGCACATTATATTTTGGTCATATATTTTAAGCTAATATATTCGATAAAATGTTGTTTTTCATAAAATGATTTTTACGTTATACAGTAGAATCCGCTTAATGTGATCTCGGATAATGTTATCAGTCGGTTATTGTGATAATTTTTTTTGGAAACCGGCCACTTTTTTTTTTTTTTTTCTTCTATTTTGTTCTAATCCAAGTCTTGTAAAATTCGCCATTTTCTAAATTTCGCTAATTGTTATCAGTAGAGTACGGACTTTTAAGCATAAAAAATCGTGAAAATAGAGCTTAAAATAGCACAAAAAATTGTCATTATATGCATAAAAATATGATCTTAAATATAAGCATTAAAATAATTTTTTTTTAAATAAAATTTACTTGAAAAGTAACAAGAAAAAAGTAATAAAAAAAAAAAAGTAATAAAATGAAAAATAATAAAATAATTTTTCTACATAATTTTTGTCAAAAAATTGAAATTATTAAATTTTTTTTAAATTTTTCATTAAAAATTAATTGTTAATTGAAGCGTTCTTAAATTTCACTAAGATGCTACCTATTTGCTCTAATGTATAATTAAATCCAATATTTTATGCAAATACTTAACCCATTTTTTACCAAAAAACTGGAACTTTTGAAATGGTATTTTGAAAGATATTTACCACATCTATAGCTACTGTTAAAGGAAGATCTATTGTTTCCAGCTATAGATGAGCTAATTCAGCTATAATGTGCTTTAATAAAAGTGGCTTTTAGTTAAAGCTCCTTTTATTTAATAATTTAGTTTAGTCGACGAATGCCTACTGTAATTTAAATTTCAAACCTATTTATTGCTCTTATCCTTAGGGGTAAACCAGTAAACGTTTGCCAATTTTAATTCCCTAGTCAAGAAGCACCGTATATTTACCGCACAAAAGTTTGTGACTTATAAAATGGGTTAGGTCAAATCGTCATTAGCTCCCGGTCTAAAATAAATGTAAGTATTTATGTATCTACTTCAATTTTTTATAAATTTATTAAAAATGTGCTAAAATAAGCACTAAAAATGCTTAAAAATAAATCTAAGCATAAAACTATCAAAATAAGCATATAAGGATAAAAAAATTAGTGCCAAATGCCTTATTTTTATCAAATTCATGGACATTTATAACAATTACACTTCTGCTATCAATATTTATGTATAGCAAATTTGCTAGAAATCCGTACTCTAGTTATCAGTTATCAGTTATCAGTTAATATTATTAAAATGACCTTGGCCCGAAGTGATCACATTAAGCGGATTCTACTGTATAATTTTTTTAAGATTTTGCTTTAGATTTTTATTTAGACAAGTATGTTAGTGTTTAGTACCTTTTGATTTTTCCTAACAGCAGACTCTTAAGCAAAACCATAGATGTGATTTTCTTAAATTTTAACAAAAAATAAACATCAAAAAATAATTAAAAAAAAATATTTAAAAATAGTTTGGCTACATTTATATTATTCATATTATATTATTTATTATATTAAGAGAATATTTATAAAAAATATTAAACCTGCAATCAGTGTTTGTTTATATAACATTAAAATTTTCTAATCACAGTCATACCACACTTTAATTTAAATAAATTGTGATTTATTGTAATTGTAATTATTGTATTGTAATAAAATATAATTGTAATTTGTACCAATTGAATAAATAAATTGTGTTTATTATACACGAAATATTTTTTTAATATTTTCCAATTCAAAAAAAAACAAAATAAAACCATAAAAAAATCAGTTTTTTTTAGTTAGAAACTTTATAAAAGTAAACTCAAAAGAAGAAAATATATAATTTCTTCTAAATTTATTGCTTAAAATTTTTACAATTATTTTTTTACATGTTCGAAAAATTAATGATTGAAAAATATTACTGTTTTTTAGGATAGCAATATGGAAATTAGTTTAATTAGTTTGCTACACGTGGGTCCAGGTGTTTCGATTTCAGATTCTCATCGGGCAAATCTGGAATAATAAATTTCCAACGCGAACAGTATTCAATTCAATTAAATAGAAACAATAAAAAATCAAATTTATTTGACATTTCTTTACAATAAAATTCTACCTAACTTGATTCCAAAATCAATAAAAAGAAATAATAAAGCCGAAACTAATTGTAATTAAATTAATACAAATTTCAAAATCTCGGATTTGCGAGTTTGTTTTGAAGTATAATAAGCAAATTCAAAACACCTGGACCCATGTGTAGCAAACTAATTTGACTAATTTGCATATTGTTATTCTAAAAAAACAGTAAGATTTTTCAATCATCAATTTTTCTAAAAGGTAAAAATATAATTGTATTTAGTAAAATATTTTCACATGTTAATAACTATTCCATATTTTAATAGGTTTATTATAGTTTGCTGAAAATTAAAATCCAGCATTGATCTGTAGACTGTGAAGAAGATATAGAGAAACCATCCGTTAATAATTAATTATTACGTTTCCCTAGTTAGTGTAATCTTGGTTACATAGCAAAATGTTAATTGTGCAAAGCAGTTCATCCAAAAGTATAAGCATCTATATGTAGGTGCCATTCTCATACAATTAACGTTACGTAATTTAAACGTCAAATAAAAAAAATTACAATTTTTCTTTAAAACTTAGATTTTTTCGATGTATTGATAGGTGCAATTGTAAATTTCTATTTTATTATTTGAATTAACTTATTTTTAAATATTTTCACATCGCACGTAAAGAAAATGTTCGTTGTAAACGCATTTGAATAATAGCATCAGCAGATAATAGCATAATATCTTAATTTATTGCTTATAGGAAATTGTTCAAATTGTTTTCGATCCTATTTGCTAATATGCCATTATATACAGTTTTCTTTTGTTTTGATTTATCAGGAATCCATCAATTATATGTACCAATATCCCGAGGTGCTAATTATGTTTTCGAAGTATATCAAAGCAATATGCCAACTAAACATTGATTAATCTGCTTGATTTGTTTAAAGTTTTCCCTTCTTAGGGGTCGATTGCATCAACGTCATTTAAGATTTTAAAACACATTTAAATTAAATAAACTTTATAAATTTGTATTTAGTTAATTCAAAATTTTATATCAATTTGGCTTGATGAGAATTCATTCTTTTGGTAGAAATAAAATAGAAATTCTGAAAATAAAAAAATATATATTTTGGTATCGCACGCCGCGCTGTTTGAAAATTGTACCGGATGTAGTTATAACCTATGGTTAGTATTTTTGTACTTTAAGTATTGATAAATACATAGCATTAAAAATTATTATGTAAGTTATAACATATTACTAAGTCATCGGCCTCCTGTAAGTAACGGGTGCTGCAGAGCGAACCAAAATATTGCACGGGTGGCTTACCATATTCCTCTTCAACCAAGATTTACTCAGCACGAGCCCCACACCTTAGCATTATTCTACATTTAAAGAAGACTAGATTACTTCCGCCACATTATTTTTTCTCAATTACTCTTGTCAACTCATTCATGATGGTACCTTCGGTTCATTCAAAACATTCCTGTAAATGTAAAAGCACAAAGGAAACGGCAAAAAAAATCTACTTAAATTTAATTTAGTCAAAAATTTGAAATCTTATACAGGGTTATCTTTAATTCCAATCTAACAATTAAATACACGCTTCTAATTATTAAACAAATTCTTTTTATAAAAGTTATCATAATAATTGTTAACACACGCCAGAACGAACACGCTTCTAATTAGCAAAATACTTAACGTTATTTAAATTTTTACGCTTCCTGAGCTTGGATTTTGTGGGGAAAACACAAGGTTCATAACATGAAGCAACAACTAATTATTAATATACAAATTTTAAGATTCGCATCCAGAGGACCACTTCAACCTTATAGGGATTTGGTCAGAAGCAGTCCGAGAAGATTTCACCATCTTAAGGAGGTGACTCAATTTTTAGGCATTCAAATTAACCTAAATTGTTACACAAGGATAGCAAGTCAACAAAAGTTTGACTCATTCTATTCATTTGTTGAGGTTCTTAATATTTCAAAATGAGCCACATCCTGCAAATTAATTTCAAGGCTTTTATGGCCGTTTAATTCAAAAAGTACAGATTTTTTGTGTTTATTTGTAAAAGCTTCTTCAACAATGGTGGCGATGTATTAAATAAATTACTGTATGAGTAGATAGTAATTTTGCTAGAAAAATATATTACAAAATATTTTTTTATTATGTAATTTTTAGCACTTAATAAGTAAACATTTAATAATTTCCTGTTTTGTGGCCATTTTGTTTATTATAAAGGAAGTATAATGAAAATATAAGTACCAGTGATAATTTTGTACCCCACCATTTTTATATTTTATTATAATCCTGACGTCAGTCAATTCAAATGTTAATCCGAAATATTAAATTTTTTTATAATTTTGCTAAAGGATGGTTTACACTTGACACAAAAGAACGTTAAAATATTTACCCCTAATTGTTCCGCTGTGTTTAACATTTAACAGGTAGTGGTGCATATCATTACTCCTTTTAAAACCATTACCCAAAGAGGTTAGGTGTGAGAAACAATTCCATTTTAAATTATTGCAGGTGTGCCTAATCAAACACTTGTTTTCCAATTTTGTTTTTAATCCTTTGGAACCGAACAGACCGGGGCTGGATTCCTAAACTACAGACAAAGAATAAAAATCATGTTTAAAAGAAGACATTGAAGCATATAATAATTAAAAAGTGGATAAATGTAAAGTTGTTATTTCGACTGGAATAGAACCGGGTACTCTGCTCGGAATGAATATTTGCAACTCTTTTGATTCAAATTTTATAGTAAGAAAGTTCATAATATTCGATTATATACTTTCTTCCTCCTGCGGTGATAGAAGAAAAATATTTTTGGTAGTCTTCTTTGAACCATGAAGGTAGCAGTGGCGTAACCAAGGGGGGGACATATGTCCCCGGACGTCACGTTAGGGGGCGCCAAAATGAGTAATTTAATGAGTATATTTTATTTTTCTTCAAATAAATTGCTTACAATCGTATACACTAGTCGGACAGCTATGGTGCCGCCACCTAGGCGGTGATTTTTTGCATAAATTAGGTGAGAATCTGGCCATAATTGACCAGAAGATGGCGCGGCGTACGCTTTTTTGGGATATCCAACTAGTGTATAGAGAATTATTAGTCTGTATTTTTATTTCATTAAAATACCAGATGCTTCGAAAATGAACCATATAAACCGTAAAATTTCCAAATTTTCTTGGGGGCTCAAATCTGTCGGTCTGAGAAGAGGCCCAGACTTTGTGTCATGTCCCCAGGCGCAGATGACCCTAGCTACGCCACTGGTAAATAGATATTATCATCAGTAAATATAATCTTCAAATCTGGATCCTCGGGCTTCATATTTTTACTCAAAATTGACTCAAATAAATAAATGTGGCCTGACTTTTTTATCAAAATTTTGATCAATATGTTGATGTAATGTCAAAACAATAGAAACACATTGTAAAAATTTCTGACAGGATTTCAAAACGATTTATTCCACGGTCAAAACTGTTTTTCTCAAAATTATTATCAATATTGACCGTGTGACCAGGCTATAAGAATTTTGCATTTTTTTTTTTACATTTTATTTGATTTGTGTGCTTGCTGATTACTAGAGCTCGGATTTATATGCAACAAAATACTTGAAAATATGTGCATATATTTGCACCGAATTTGCTTAAAATATGCACTAAAATTGATAAAAATAGATAAAATATGCATTGATATACAAACTAAGAAATATAAAATTTTTAATAAGCACTACCTAGATTTATAAAATTTAATAATTTTAATAATAAATCTGGAGGAATTACATAAAATTTGCAAAATTTTGCATATTTTAAACATTTGGTGCATATTATTTGAGTAAATAATGTATATTTGTACATATTTGGTACACTTTTGAGGTTTTTCGAAGAATTTTACTAGAAAAAATAAAAAATTATTATTAAATTTTGCTAATTTAAGCAATTATTTTATTTAATTACATGCAATTCAATTTTTTATTTAAAAAGTAATTTATTTTTTTATTTAATTAAAAAATTAATTAAAATGAAATTCCATAAAATTAAATAAAATAATTGGTAAAATTGGCAAATTTAATAATAATTTTTTATTCTCTCTATTAAAATTCATCAAAAAATACCAAAAGTTGCCCAAATATGCACAAATATGCACCAAATGCTAAAAATATGCAAAATATGCATTTTGACAAAAAGTTTTTCGGATTCGTTTTTACCTAATTTGTTCAGATTTTAAAGCAAATCTGTTGGCATATCAATATTAAAGAACATGCAAAGGAATAAAATCCGAGCTCTACTGATGACATTTGATGCAGTAGGGTAGCGAGGGGGGCAGGAAACGGCCGAGCTGATGATGAATAGATGTCGCGAAATAGTTAAAAATAAGAGGATTTGTAATAAAATCAAAACATGTAATTTGGTAAAGCTTTTTTGAATTTAATAATTTTTTTCGTGCTATTATTTCATTTGTCCTTCCGTTATTCTGCTATGATTTTGTTTATTTAGAATTTTTCATATCTGGGCCCTGATAGCCCACCTAATCATGAAAAGGAAGAAAGTTAGCATTACACAAATCACGCAGAATAAAATTGTAATTTAATTATTTTTTTGCAAAAATTAGGGGGAGGTAAATTTAAAGTTTGCCCCGGGTACCAGAAATCCACGCTGATTGATGGCCACTGATTTATGGCTTATTTTGTAACTTGATTTGTTTGATAATTAATTTAATATTTGCATGTTTTGCTGAAATCAAAATTTATTACTCCATCACTCCCCCAGTCTTATTATTTTGCTCGCCCATGTGGATATAAAAATTTAAACATTTATTTCTATGTTTTTATTTGAATCATAAATTTCAACGGACAATTTATTGATTTGATTCATAACACCTTTTTTGATGAAAAGAAACTTGATTGATTAATAAGTATTTTGTAAGTTCTCTGTTTTATTTATTAACCTTTCTAAAGTGCTTAGCTGTATTACTACTATTGAATTTTTGGTGTACATAGCTAATAAAAATTTAATATGTACGAATCCAAAATATATAAATACTTAGTTGTTGTTGCATATTTGGCCAGGGTTTATCTTCTCCAAATTATTTATTATTCGTCAATTTTTACTTGGAATGCATTTTTCTGTTTTCTTTGAAGTAATTACTAATTTTTTCAAATTTTATAGAGAATTTTGCAACCTTGGAATTAATGTCTTCAGCCTGTGGGTTCATTATATTTTCATATTTGTTACATTGTTCAATGTTTGTACTAGCGGCGGCTTGTCAGGGGAGGCAAGGAAGACATAGCCTCCCTCGAAATTCTAAACTATTAATTAAACTAATAATATTTTCAACAAAGTAAAAACGTAAATTTTCGATTTCGAGAGCTATCAAAAGATAGATACTCCCCAAACAACATTTTTACCTGGGAAATACCTGACAATTGCCTGTCAGTGAAAACTCAGCCAGGACCTGTTCCTGTAGCAGGGATGCGGCAAGTCTGTAACAGGTTGTAACAATTTTAATGCAACAACGCTGTGGCAAACTCAGTTGAAAGCAAGCAGGTCTGGCACAAACCTGCACCAAGCTCTCCGCTATCCTGGAGCAGGCATGAGGCAAGTTAACTGCAAGTGCTGTCTGAGTAAAATAGAACCTGTAACATGCCCGCCGTAAACTTGTAAAAATCCTATAACGGTTTTGATTTCCACGTGTCAAAAAATTTATATATTGATTAATTATTCATAATAATTAAATTTTATTTCCAAATTACTTTAAAAAAAATTTTGAAATTATTCAATTTAAAATTTGAAAAACTGTCAATTTTTCATTAAAAATACTTTTCAATTTATTCAGGTTCGACAAAAAAAATTGAAGAAAACATTTCCTAAATTGAATCTTATCCCATTCACTTATCCATTCGCTAATACACTCTACACGTGACAAATTTGGGTATATGTTTTGAAAATTTTTGATAACCTGCTGCTTACTGTTAGAGAAGCCAAGCGCAGGCAAAACACAGCAATACAAGCTGGCAATTCTCAAGTATCGCTCAATAAACTGCATTTAGCTTGAGCTGGACCAAGCTCAGGCGAAACGCAGCACCACGCGCAGGAAATTCTCCGGTACGGCTAAATAACCTGCATCTGGCTTCGGACAGGTCAAGCGCAGGCTTTTCTTGAATATTGCTAAATAACCTGTCGATTACTATTTATTTGGCAGGTAAATTTTGATTTTACAAGCAATTACCAGGATTGAAATGATACTTGGGCCTTCGACAACACTTAACCAAGAAGTAAATCAGAATCCTTAGCCTAGCACCTTGGAAATGATGTAGTCATCGCCTGGACCGCAAGGATTTACTGTACTATTGATAATTTCGAGATTAAACTTAATTACTCAGATTAAACCGTAGTAGAGTATGCATCAATACATCAAGAAGCACTGGGGGGTATTCCGTACCCCCCAGACGCCCGGTTTTAAATGCTGAACATTTTTGTTCATGATCTGTGATCGACGTTATTAAGTAGTAGAAACCTTCGGTAGGAGCCGCAAAAATCCAACGAAATAGATCATTCGAAAACAGATTTAAAAAAATCTTTTGAAATCCAAGAAAATCCGAGAAAATCTTAGGGAAGATTTTTCAACATTCAACATGTTGAACATTTTTTTCAACATTTTAAAAAAAAAATATTGAGGCTAGCCAGAAGAAAATTCCAAGCAATTTTTTTAAATATCGTAAAAGAAAATCTAGTGTATAAAAATTTGGCTCTCAAAATCTGATGTGAACAATTGCAAATATATTTTCAGTACGAGCTGATTAGGTATTACCTGCAACGTTGGCATTAGTAAAACTACAACTATGTCTTTTGGATAATCAAATGTGCAATTGTGTGCAATTACCACATCTACCACATATGGAAAGGCGCTATTGGGTTGGCTATACTTTTGATTAGCCTCCTCAAATGAAAAAGCCACGAGGCGCCACTGGTTTGTATGTTGCTTCCTATTGTTGAATATGAGAAGAAGAGAATAAACAAAATAAAGAAAAGAATGACTTTATAGTCTCTATAGACTATAGAGCTCGGATTTTATGCTTTGCATGTAATTTAATATTAATAAACCAATAGATTCGTTATGAGATCTGTACAAATTAGGTAAGCACGAATCCGAAAAACTGCTTGTCAAAATGCATATTTTGCATATTTTTAACCTGTGGTGCATATTTGAGTAAATAATGCATATTTATGCATATTTGGGCCACTTTTGGTGATTTTTGAAGAATTTCAATAAAGAAAGTAAAAAATTATTATGAAATTTTGCTAATTGAAGCAATTTAAAGCAATTTTTGTTTTATTTAATTTTAAGCACTTTAATTTTTTATTTAAAAAATTATTTATTTTAATTAATTATTTATTTATTTAAGAAATTATAAAAATTAAATTGCTTAAAATTAAATAAAATAATTGCATAAATTGGCAAATTTAATAATAATTTTTTATTTTCTCTATTAAAATTCTTCAAAAAACACCAAAAGTGTCCCAAATATGCATTATTTACTCAAATATGCACCACAGGTTGAAAATATGCAAAATTTTGCTAACTTTTCGTATCAATGCATATTTTATCTATTTTTATCAATTTTGGTGCATATTTTAAGAAAATTAGGTGCATATATACGCGCATTCTTTCAAGTATTTTGGTACATATAGATCCGAGCTCTACTCATGACTCTTGCTCACCAGTAGGATTTGGCCGATAGAAAACAGTGAATAAAAACTTACGTAGAAATTACGACTTTGCCTAGCGTTACCTACGTTATCAAATTTTACACTGTCAAAAGTGTCACTCTTCCTAAAGAGTGCTAATCTAAGTGCTAATCTTGCTAAATATGCATAGCCCGTAGATAAAGCTTGGACTTGAGATAACAAGTATAAACGTAGAACCAAGCATTTACTTCGGTGTTTTTACACTACACTGCTGATTGAATTTTATTGTTGGTAGTGCTGATGACTAACCCAAGAAGACCTACATCTTTACGTCCCCTCCGATGCACAGAAATAGTCATAACCTAAGGTGATTGTTCCGTCACTGTACCGTCATCTTTTCAAAATTTTGTTGATTTATCATAAGGTATCGACAATTGATATTGCTATTTTACCTTTATAAGTGCAAAGTCTAAACTCTTTAGGGTATTTGACTTTGGATTTAGAGTGCCCCTGGCCAAGTGTCTTATCTAATTTTTTTGAAACAAACTAATTGGAAACCGTTGGCCTACACCAACTGAATGGGAAGCGATAAACTGCGGTTCAAATCCACCTGAATTTTTGAAAAATTTTGTACAAAAACTAAAATTGAGAGTACTTTCAAATTAAATTTAAGAAAAAAAATATTTAAAAGGAAAGAGGAAGAATGAAATAGGAAGCAATTTGCTCTTTAAAAAAAGAAAAAGAACTCAAAATAAAAAATTTTAAGTAAATTTGTGGTTTTTAGTATGTATTTATGGTTAAATTCAAAAAAATATAAGAATAATACAATACGTAGAAAATCAAAATTCAAAAAATTTAAAAAGGAGACAATTAACACATAACAGGTCTGGATTAAGAAAATTTGAAAAAATGAAAATTTCGTAATACGAAGTACAATATAACGTTATTTCATGGTTATTGCCATTCTTCAGTTGCACGCATCGATTACGATTACATTGTAAAATAAGAAGAAAAAATTTTTCAAACTAAACAAAATTATCGACTAAATTGTACAAAATTGACTTACCATAACCTCCAAAGATTATCAAAACTGAACTTGTTACATGAGGTATGAATAATTTAAAAATGATTTGAACTAAGAAATTCGTTTACCTAGCACTGCTAGTTTGAAATCCGAACCATAAACCATAAATACATACTAAAAACCACAAATTTACTTAAAATTTTTTATTTTGAGTTCTTTTTCTAGTTTTACGCCTCACGGTTAAAAAACGTGGTAAATTTTTGAATTTTGAATTTTTTCAAAGTTTTTAGAAATCATATTAAGAGGGCAGTGCCTTCGGATTTCAAACTAGCAGTGCTAGGTAAACGAATTTCTTAGTTCAAATCATTTTTAAATTATTCATACCTCATGTAACAAGTTCAGTTTTGATAATCTTTGGAGGTTATGGTAAGTCAATTTTGTACAATTTAGTCGATAATTTTGTTTAGTTTGAAAAATTTTTTCTTCTTATTTTACAATGTAATCGTAATCGATGCGTGCAACTGAAGAATGGCAATAACCATGAAATAACGTTATATTGTACTTCGTATTACGAAATTTTCATTTTTTCAAATTTTCTTAATCCAGACCTGTTATGTGTTAATTGTCTCCTTTTTAAATTTTTTGAATTTTGATTTTCTACGTATTGTATTATTCTTATATTTTTTTGAATTTAACCATAAATACATACTAAAAACCACAAATTTACTTAAAATTTTTTATTTTGAGTTCTTTTTCTAGTTTTACGCCTCACGGTTAAAAAACGTGGTAAATTTTTGAATTTTGAATTTTTTCAAAGTTTTTAGAAATCATATTAAGAGGGCAGTGCCTTCGGATTTCAAACTAGCAGTGCTAGGTAAACGAATTTCTTAGTTCAAATCATTTTTAAATTATTCATACCTCATGTAACAAGTTCAGTTTTGATAATCTTTGGAGGTTATGGTAAGTCAATTTTGTACAATTTAGTCGATAATTTTGTTTAGTTTGAAAAATTTTTTCTTCTTATTTTACAATGTAATCGTAATCGATGCGTGCAACTGAAGAATGGCAATAACCATGAAATAACGTTATATTGTACTTCGTATTACGAAATTTTCATTTTTTCAAATTTTCTTAATCCAGACCTGTTATGTGTTAATTGTCTCCTTTTTAAATTTTTTGAATTTTGATTTTCTACGTATTGTATTATTCTTATATTTTTTTGAATTTAACCATAAATACATACTAAAAACCACAAATTTACTTAAAATTTTTTATTTTGAGTTCTTTTTCTAGTTTTACGCCTCACGGTTAAAAAACGTGGTAAATTTTTGAATTTTGAATTTTTTCAAAGTTTTTAGAAATCATATTAAGAGGGCAGTGCCTTCGGATTTCAAACTAGCAGTGCTAGGTAAACGAATTTCTTAGTTCAAATCATTTTTAAATTATTCATACCTCATGTAACAAGTTCAGTTTTGATAATCTTTGGAGGTTATGGTAAGTCAATTTTGTACAATTTAGTCGATAATTTTGTTTAGTTTGAAAAATTTTTTCTTCTTATTTTACAATGTAATCGTAATCGATGCGTGCAACTGAAGAATGGCAATAACCATGAAATAACGTTATATTGTACTTCGTATTACGAAATTTTCATTTTTTCAAATTTTCTTAATCCAGACCTGTTATGTGTTAATTGTCTCCTTTTTAAATTTTTTGAATTTTGATTTTCTACGTATTGTATTATTCTTATATTTTTTTGAATTTAATTTGCTCTTTTCATGTGGAAACACACGGGTGGTTTTTAGCGTAAAGTCAACACCTCGGGTAGGTCAGGGTCGAGGGTAGTTCGGATCACTGGCCATCCGCAGCATATAAACTATTCTGTTAACTAACAGTTTAATGTGTGGTCACTGTAGAGCACTCAAGGGTGGTACTTACTCATCACTATCGATGTAACTGGCGTGTAAATATTTAAATTCCATGTCTGTGATTTCATTTTCTTATTGTTTTCAACGGCACAGCTGAGAAAATTAGTGCTTCGCTGATCACACTTGCATCTTATTCGATCAATCATTTTCACTCTCGGGCTCTCGCTATTCGAACGCCCCTACAACATACACTGTAATATAGTCTGCGGTTCTCAAAATGTTTCGTAATTAAAGAGTCCAATAATTGTGCGTCAATTTTACAGTTACGAAATGCTCTTTCATCCGTTTACGTAAGGTTAAAGATGAAGTGGTAAGCGTACATTTCACATTTATCAAATTTATTATGTGTGTCACCTTTACTTGCATTATTTATGCACATGTGACTTAAAAGGAGCGACACTTGAAAAAATTATCGTAGATAAGTGCAAAATAGCATCTTAAATTATTTTCTTTAAATGGATAGTCGTGTTAGATAGGAAGGATGAAGTAAACAGGTTTTTGGAAAAATTAAAGAAAATAAATAAGGCGACATTAACCTTAGGAGAAATCAGCTTCCCGAGTTAATTAAAATTCGTAAAAATTGGCCAATCTCGCTTCCAATCTTCCGATGTTCCGCGGGGAACCGCCCCAAATTATGGTGGAGCTTTCGGATAAGTGATTTTCGATTACAGAGGTTTTGCAACAGAAATTGTGTTATTCCAAAAATGTAAAGTAGTACCCCGCGTAATTATTATTTAATTACATAAATTGTTTTAAATGATAGTAACTTATAATTTGATTTAAAGTAATTTTAATAAAGTAATTGCCTAGTGATATAACATACATGCATAATGTATGAACTGACCAGTTATGGACGTTACGCTTTCTGCATTTAGAATACAATTAAAAAATTATTCCTCATTATTATTTTAATTTCTCATTGTTTCCGTTTTTATAATGCGGTGCTGTTGTATACGGCCTTGTTTTTCAAAAATAAACATTTGTAATTTATTAGCAACTAAATTTGTCCTAAAAATTTATTTTTCTGATGAATTTCGAGAATCAATTACAGAGCTGGACTTGTACAGCCTTTTTATGGCCGTACGTTCTCTTTACGTTTGGTTGCCTTCGGTTTTGTTAACTAATTAAAATTTTAAGATGAATTAATGAGTGACAATTAAAAATTATTATTATGCTTATATAACTGACAAATAAATTAAATGTACCAGTCTAAGGGAGGAAGTGTACCTGTCCGCTACCGGAAGTAGCGTCACACTAAGCGATTTTTCTCAATGGACTCGACCAATCTCCACAGGAACTGGCCAGCCCTACCTGACACGACATAGAGAAGCAAATATTTTTTCTTTATATGTTTGGGGAGTAATTGTTTCAACAGGATACATTAAAGTCACAAGAACAAAAGTTTTGGGTACCTAAGTTTAGTGTTTTCCTGTCACTGATTTTTTTATTCGCTCAAAAAATTAATTGAATTCAAGAATATTATGCAGAATCCTAATTAAGTTTTTATTTTTTATTGCTTTGTATATTTCAACTTGAACTGATGCTTATCTGATCTAGGACCAATTTTGAATACGGCCCTAAGTTAATTCTATAAGTTGGTTATATTTTTCTGGAAAAACTACTTCACCGTTCGTGACTTAAGTGAATATCGTAAATTTAATGAATATTTAATTATTCAATAATTGAATATTGAATATTAATTAGATTTCGTCTATATACTAAGCAACATTGTAGTGCACCATCTATGTAAAGCTGGGTTTATAACATCGTAATTATATTATAATAACACAAGTTACTGATAATTGGCAGTTGACTCGTCCATTTTGGAAGTGCTATTAATTTTTAAACTTTTAACTTTTTAATTAACATATACAGATTTTTAGACGAGCAAGAGCCAACTTGACGTATCCACTCTACTTTGAAATTTTTTGATTTTTTAAAATTTATTCGAAAGTGGTTCTGAAGTGCTGACGAGTGCTACAATCTTTTAAAAATTCTGGATTTGTTAAATTTTTACTTAAATTTAAAATACAGTACAGCCTCGCTTATCCGGACACACATTATTCTGGACACTTCAGTAATCCGGACATTCTGGCTCTTCGGACAATTTATATTTTTTATCTCTGCAATCCGGACGAATTTCTAGTTGCAATTTCAAATTAATGCAATTCATCAGTACTCTTTTATAAGACTAAACTATGACATCACTCAGGGCCGCACCCAGCGCCAAAATTCAGAAGGCTCTAAAATTGAGCGTTTTTAATTTAATTTTCTATAAAATATTAAATTTTGAATAAAAAGAAGAAAACGCTAAACGAGAAGTCACGAATTGTGATTTAATTCATATTTTCTTTGATTTAATTGGTAAAATTAAATAAGTAGGGGGTGGCCATTAATTGCGTGAGGTGATTTTTCGACCCCCTCTGCCCCTAGTGAGATATCGTAAAATTTGTTTTTTTTAATTACATGATATTTACAGAGACTTCTTGATCTCCTCCTCCCTTAAACGCTCACGTAATTAACGAACGTCCCCTAATGATAACACAGGTCTGCAAATAAAATTTTTTTTTCGAGTCCTGATACCATTCCTCCTGATTCTTATGTAAATTAACCTCCTGCATTCGAATATGACCTTCGTTTTCCGCCATCATCCACCGCTATCGGGGGATGCTTCCACTCTATCTATTTTATTTTTTTTACAATTATTTTAGCCTTTACATTTTTTCTGATAAACTAGAAAGGTGAAAAGTTAATATTTATAGCAAGAAAGTTGATTTGGGAGTAGATCTGTCCCCCGAAATTGTAAAAACAATCATTAACAATGATCGAATTTTCCGTTTTTCTGCTTAATTTTTTCATACCTGTAAGTGTGTTAAAAAACACAAATAGCAAACAGATTTTGATTCCAGTTTTAAAGTTGTGATTCCCCGGAGCATTACTGGATCTAGGTTACAAACAGCATTTGAAAAAATCTATATAAAGCTAGATACTGGGACCAATTTTGTTTAGGTGTACTGGAGGGTGTTCCACACCCCCCAGACCCCCCGGTTTCAAAAACTGAAAACTTGTGTATGTTTTCTGTCAAACTTTCAAAAACAAAATCCCTAACTTTTCCAAGTCTTCCCCTAGATCAGGCGTCGGCAACCTGCGGCTCTTTTGATGTCGAGATGCAGCTCTTCAGGTCCACGCACAAATATTACCTAATAATTTTATTATTTTATTTTCAAAACTCATAAAAACTATTATTCTGCAAAAATAAATTTTAAACAGGGTAAACCCACAGGATAAAAACAGGATAAAATACCATAACATTGAAATAAAAATGTTAGTGGTTCTTTAAAAACTGGGAAATTTTGTAAATTGTAAGTTTTGGCTCTTCCGTTTCAATAGGTTGCCAACCCCTGCCCTAGATCAAAATTAAAAAATTTTCAAATTTTAAAAATTGTAAATTTTTTCTTTGTCGAATTTTCCAAGAAAGTAAATTCATTTACTTTTGCAAGTGAAAATCCTGCTTAAACATTTGCCCAAATTTTTAATTTTTTTCCCTCCCCCTGGCCCCTTAATATGACAAACTACAAGTCGCTGCTTAATCCATATTGCGATCAGGGGCAGTTCCAGAATTTTTTTTGGAAGGAGCAAAAAGATCAGACGGGCAAAAAGTGTTTTCAGATTTGGGATTGTTCCCTTACCTATTTTACCTATAAAACCCCACTCCGTAGAGGTGCTGAATCGCTAACGCATTTTTGCGCTCACCTGCCTGTCATTCTTCAGTTCTCTCGGGACTTTGGTCTTCTTGTCTTCTCATTTCATCCTAGGCTTTAGCCTTGGTGGACATTGAGAAATCTCGTGTCATGCTTTTCTGTTTTCTTTCGAACCGGGCTGCTTTTCTCGTTCCCGAAGGTTTCTTGTTGCGGGAAGCTGTAGCTAGTCGTTTTATATTCTTCTTCTTTGCAGGAAAAGCAAAAGGGCTTTTCTTTGTTGTAGCTCATTGCAAAACGTTCGAGTAGACAGTGTTTTGTCCTGTCTTCTGACGTGCATGTGGACATTGTGTGCTCCAGCTGCCAGCATCTGGAGCATGTCTTCTATGTCTGTTCTTCATGTATTCAGCATGAGTTTACTAAGCCGATTCTTATCATGGACAGTTTATCCATAAGGTTAACTACTCCCCTCTCTTGCCTCTACTCTGGCAATTTGCGTCCCCTGGTAGTATTGCAGGAGGTCGCAAAGTTGAAGGTCTTCTTCTGGGGCAATCATTTTTAAGTCTACCTTTACCTCTTCTGCTGTAGCCAGTTCCTTTATGTCCTCTATTGGGAAGGGGTAAATCTCCCGGGAAGTCTGGTGTACAACTTGTAGGAAGTCTCGGGAAGTTTAGAGAAATCTGGGAAGTTTGAGGAAGTTCGGGGAAGTTTGGGAAGTCCGAAGTAGAAGGAAGTCTGGTGTACACAATTTTTGACCGTGATTTACCTCAGTAAACGTTATGGCGCTGATAAGTGAGGTTTCTTGATCTCCCTTCACCCATTTTTCCTTATGCATATGTAGTTTTCTGGAGTTCCGTTTATTATGTTGGCATCCTTTCCTGTTGGCTTGCTTTGTTGGATATTCTGGTGTAGGTAATTGTTTTTAATTTGCTACCTTTCTCTATAACTTTCATAACCTTGCCCATAATAGCTTGTTGTGCCTCTTTCTCTCAGTGCTATTAATCAATTTTTGTTCGGTCGCATATTATATCGGCTGCCTGCAGCTTGGGGAATTTTCCCCTTTTGATTGCCTGCGTCATTGCTTCTTGTGGTATGACAATTGTTCCAGATTCGTCCAGTTTAACTGTTTTTCTGGGATTTTTCGAGTCTCCAGTTCAGAAGTAGGCCTTTCTGTTGACCTTCCGGTTGCTAAAAAAGAGTTTTTCACCTTTTCTAGTTTAACTTCTAGCTGTTGTATTTTTTCCATTAGCTGACTTGTAGCAGCTTCTCTGCTTTTTGTCGTCTCTCCCTGAATTTTGATCAACTCCAGGACCCTGTCGAAGGTTTTATGCTGTTGTGAGTAGCTCTCCATCAACACACTGAGGTCTGTGGTAAAAGCTACTGTGGCCGCATCTTGTAGGGCTAAATTTTGCCGCTTGAAAAAGTCCACAATTTGCTTTAGCTCGTCCACTCGCGTTTCTACTTCCTTGTATTTGTCATGTTCTCACTTGTATGTCTCCTTGACTAACTGAAGTTGTTTTGCCAGAAGAGCTTTGAATCAATCCACGGGTCGATCTACATTGCTCCGTCGCAAGGCCTTCATTGATCTTCCGTATGGCCTCCTCTATTTGGGCGCCGGTTAGGTATCCCGCCGTTTGTTTTCCATTAGCGATTTATTGCTACTGGGATACTACTACTGTTACCTCTCATCTACCTGGATTGTGTACCCGAAGTCTGAAATTCTTCCACAAGTTACCAGGACCACCACGTGGAGGTGCGAGTAGGATTTTAGTTCCCTAGCCCTGCATAACTTTTAACCTAACCCATCCCCCCTTGACCAAGGCACGTAGTTTATGGACGACCCCTTTGCAGAGGGCACAAAAGAGCCTGGTTAATTTTCAGTTTTCAAAATTTATGGTTTTTTTTTAAATTAATAATAAATAATTAATATCAAATTGACAAATTAATTTAGGCTGCCTTAGAGTTCCTTGCAAAATTCGCATTCTAACGAAACACTCCCATAAGAAAACATGGAGAGCAGTCACTGCGACTTCAGTCGCAGAGCCCCAGCAGCAGCTAAGGAATGACTAGCTGCTCATCTTAAGGTTCCTTAGCTGCGGCTGGAGCTCTGCGACTGCAGTCGCAGTGACTGCTCTCTACACTTCCTTATGATACAATAGTATTCTAAGGAAACACTCCCATAAGAAAGCATTGTTGATATAAAAGTATGAAAGATATGAATCTTTAGCTGCAGCTGGGGCTCTGCGACTAAAGTCGCAGTGGATGCTCTCCATGCTTTTATATTACCTTAGAACCTTAGAGCAGAGGTTCCCAATTAGTTTTGGCCGCGTAACCCTTGGGAGAAGTAAAAATTTTGCAAAATTTATTTTTCGCCATTTTGAAATTCTTTTTGGCGGAACCCTTGGATTTTTTCGCTCAACCCCATTTGGGAACCGCTGACGTAGCTTCATTGTTGTAATAGTCAACAATTTAATTTTTACGATACAAGTTGTTGTATTGTTTTGCGATTTACGCGGTTAATACTAAACTTAAGACCTTAATTTTTAACAATACAAATAATACAAATTGAATATAACACAATACAAAAAAGAAATTTCAAAATTTTCGAAAATGGGGGGCCAGAGCGATATTTTGTTGCGCGATTTACGCGACTAATGTTAAATTTAGGACTTTAAATTTTACCAATACAACAATACAAATTGAATACAACACAATACAAACAAAAAATTTCAAAATTTAAAAAAAAGGGGGGCCAGCTTATAAAATGGTTTTTCGCAATTTATAACTTTATGGTTCGCGAAGTGAAAAAAAGATTTACAATACAAACAATACAAACTGAATACAACACAATACAAAAAAACAATTTTTAGTTTTCGTTAAAAGGGGGGCTAACTTCACGCACATAAAGATTTATTTGAATTTTCTACATTTACTCGGATTATCTAAGACTTTCTACATTTTCTGGACTTTTCTATTTTCTTGAATTTTTCCGGATTTTATTTTTCTTCATTTTTCATGTATTTTCATTTTTCAAAGTTTTTTTTTCATTTTTCGAAATATTTTCATGCGAAAGTCTCTGTAAGAAAACTTTCAAAAGTTTTACATTTACTTCCTTGTAAAAAAGGAAATATTGGAATCCTAATTTTTTTTCTTCAAAATATGACAAGGAAATCATGTGGTGATTTTTGAATTATTAAATTACGGTTATGTTGATAAGTATGATTTTCTTACTTCAACATAATATTTTTATATCTAATTAATATTGTCATGGTCAATGTCGAAAGAAAAAACTGTTTGTTTTTTTAATGAAGTACTACGATAAGTGTTTTAAAATAATATTTTATTAATAAATAAACTATAAATAAACAAAATTTAACCTTTCATTATCAAAATTCTAATAATAATAATAACAACTCGTACGATAAAATACTGGACGAAACAAAATAATTTAATATAATTTTTCTACAATTTTTTCAGACTTGGTTCATAATAATGTCAGTAAAAATTGGAAAACTTAACGTAGACTCGTACAAATCATAGAAGAGCCTATTGTCGTTGATGATGCTTTCGATAAAATCTTCCCATCGTTTTTCCCAAGCTTTGAATGCCAATTTTTTCTCATCCTCGGGCATGGCACTATAGAGAATTGAATTTATTGCGATTTGCTTCAAAAACTTCAGATTGGCAGTTTTTCCGGCCAAACCCATAAACGCAATGTAAAAATCGTAACTCAATCCTTTGCTAGACCAAAAACTAGGATCGTCGTAACTAATAACAATGGGAAATCCTTGCGCAATTAAGGATGCCGCAGGATGGTTACGCAAATCTTCTACCAACATCAGCACCTGATTGGAAATGGGACAAACTTCGACCGCAATTTGGCGTTCCTTAACCAACCTCATCACTTCTGGATGTTTGGTCAAAGCATATCCGTGTCCAATTCGTTTGGTGCCAAGCAAAACCGCGTCCACTAAATTAAAATCACTAGAGGTTCCATACCAATCAGTTTCGCCTGCATGGAAGAAGAAATCTATGCCTTGTGCAGACATTTCCAATAAGTTATCGACGAACTCGGTCAACGGTCTTCCTAAGTCCTCTTGCCCGACCAAATCGAATCCAGCAAATAAATTTGGAAATTGCGACTTTAACATCGTGACTGTTTTTACGTAATCACTCATCACTAAATCCGAAACTTCTCTAAGAGGACCGTAGATAAATCTAGCACCCACAAAATCGGGATAGTCAGTTTTGAACCGTTGGATGACGTCGGAATACAACTGAGCCACTTGCATTTTATCATAAACGGTGCCGTTTAATTCGTATACTATGGGAAGGACACCTCTAAACTCCAAATACATCACATTATCCTCGTACAATTCTTTTAAAGACTCATAGAAATAATCTTCAAAGACCGGCCTGTAAGTTACCATTCCAAAAACAGTCTTGAAAGTATTCATGAAGGTATTCCAAATGTCGTCCAAATTTTTGTATTTTTCTCTGGGATTTGGAACATTTAGAGTTAGTTGTGACCTTACATATGCACTATAATTGGGATTCATCTTCCTGAGCTCACTCAGCAATTTCCAGTTACATTTTTTACATTGCATCGGATGAGTTAAAAATTTCAGATTTAATCTTCCGTTTAGTGTGCAGGCGTACAAATTTTCACGAAATGTTAAATTATAAATATACTCATCGGAAGCAATTGAAACGTCATGTCCATGAAGTGCGGCACCTTTGGGCATCTTTTTGATGAAATTGAAGAGCGAGGATTTCTCAATTTCTTCGCGCGCTTGGAAGAAGTGACGACTTGGCGCAAAAACGCTGGAATTTTTGAAACCCTCATCGTACTCTTTCGTCTTGTAACTCATCAAGATGTACTTGTTGACAAACACTTCTTTCTTGTTTAAGATGAATGAGGAACCCACCGCTTGAGATTGCTCCAAACTGATTAATTGTTGCCGATCGGTCCAATAATCGGCCCATGTTGATCGGAGAGTAACAAATGTTAATAATACTGTAAACAGTTTCATTCTGAACTGCTTCACACACACTTGCATTAGTTAATAACATACAAGTTAACTATAGAGCATAAATCATTTATTTATTCAAGTTTATCTTATTGTTATGGCCAAAGGTTAATAGAATTTTAACTTATCAGCATAACTCAAACTGTATATTTATAATGCACAGAAAAATTTTAATTGGGACTATAATGATAACCAAGCTGCAATCGTAAATGATTCCAAAAATGTTGACTAAAATTAATTCCAATCGTCTTCCAAAATTGCTTTAAAGAAACGAGATTTTGACATGAAAACTTTGGGATGCTGCACAAAAATTTACAAGTTTTCTTCTCAAGTTATAACCCAAATGCAAGTTACAATTAATTCAACCTTCCAAATCGGATATTTAAACCCCCTTATAGTTGATTGTTGAAACGTTTGGGAAGCTCTGATTGTGATAATAATACTTAACACTGACAATCCATATTATTAAATTTTTATATCTCCTTATCACTTAATAAAAATTATCCGAATCGTACGAATTTGTCTTACTATTATTGATATCAATTTTGGAAAAAAACATAATTTTGCAATTTTTTAGAATTATCTCTGTAGGAAGAATTTATATTAATCAATCGAAGACGCCGACGTAGATTATACAGAAATTGCGTACTCTATGCTTAGAATTTGTTTTGATTGCTGCAAAAATAATTAATAGGAATACACATTTTTAGCAATTTTAAATTAGAATTTTAGTGAGAGTTTTAGAATTCCAGAAAAACGTTTCTTGTTATAAATTTATTAATTATGTTATTAAGGCCCTCGTGGGGGGGGGGGCAGCATATCTTTCCTAATGTACTTTTTAGTTATGAAAAATGAGAGCATCTTGCCGATATCAATTTCTACTATTTTAGAAGAGCTATCCTTGATCTTTGTGTGATTTTTTTTCAGTGTGAAAAACATTACATTTAAGTTAGTGAAAACAGTTTCAATTGCGACATCACTTTTGCAATGATTTTTTCTTCTATTTTGACCTCCGCCACTCTATACTGATGTCGTCCATAAATCTGATGTGGTAATACCGGGTAGTAAGAGCCAGTGGTGACCCGTAACTTTTTCATTTGAGGGGGCTAATCATAAAGTATAGTGTAAAAGTATAATCCATCCTAATGGAGCCTTTCATATGTATGGTAGATGCGGTCAGTGGGGTATTTAGAAAATGCTTTTGGGGGGGGGGGATCAAAAAATATATAATTTTTTCTGGATCTCGTTAATCGGTAACCGAATGAATAAATAAATAAATAATAAACAAACGAATAAAAACAATTTAAAGTATTTCAATTTTAAAACCTTGTGATAAACATTATTTCCTCAAGGGAGGGCAATTGCCCCTTTGTCTCCCTCTAAATACGCCACTGGATGTGGTATTGCACCCAATTGCACTATTGATTATTGAAACAACTAAGCCCGTACTGAATATAAATTTGCAATTTTTCACATCTGATTTTGAGAGTGCAGGCTACCAATGGCTTACAAGACAAATTTTTGTACAACAGATTTTCTTTTACCAGATTTTTAAAAGATTGCTTTGGATTTCCTTCTGGCCTCAAGATTTATTTTCGAAAAGTTGAAAAAGAAAAAAAATTGATATCTTAAGATTTCTTGGACTTCCAAAGATTTCCTTGAATTTTCTACAATTACTCGGATTTCCTAAGATTCCTTAGGTTTTTCTTTGCAGTAATTTATTTCTCGGTTTCAAGTGAAGAGAAATCTGAAAAAATTTCAAAAAAGATAATGAAAATTCGGTGTGCAAAAATTTATTTCGTCATTCAAGTGAAAGGTTCATTTTACTTAATAACGTCAATTACAGAACATGAACAAAAATGGATAGTTTTTGAAACCGGGGGGGGGGGGGGGTAAATATCTCAAAATTATTTTGTACTCAGGACTCGGAATTCCAATGATTTCTATGGAATTCCAAAGATTCTCAAAGAATTCCAATGATTTCCAACAAGAAGGAGGTAACGGATAACTGTCCCCCCTCTCGCATGACTCATCAAATAAAATTACTAAATTTTGTTAAAATTAAAAAAATATATCTAAATTTAAGATTTTTTAAGATTTTCTCGATTTCTTAATTTCCTAGAATTTTCTACACTATAGGGGATTTTCCATTTTAAAAGATGTCCTGAAACTTTCTAGATTTTTCTGAGATTTCTTTGGATTTTCCGGAGTTCCTACACTGAAAAAAATGGATCATCATATTGATGAAAAGTTCATAATTTTTCAGCCGATGAACAGAATTCATCATATTGATGAACAAATTTCATCAATATAATGATTTTTTCATCAATACTATGAATATTTCATCAATATGATGAATTTTGTTCATCGGCTGAAAAATGATGAATTTTTTATGTACCTTTTTTTTCAGTGTAAAATATCTTACATATGATTTTCTACATTTCTTTAAATTTTCAAAAATTTTCTTAATATTTCCATTTTTTGGATTTCTTGGGATTTCTTAACATTTTTCCGGTTTTCTGTAGATTTCCTTTCACTTCTACCCCAGATTTTCCTCTCGATTTTAACTAAGTGGAGAACCAACTCACATCGTCATATACGAAACTTAAAGGAAATTTGAAAAAAAAAATTTATTTTCTTTGATATTCTTCTTCCTTAAGATTTTCTTGAATTTCTTAAAATCTTGAAATTGAGAACTTAAAATTTCCTCGGATTAATTATTATATTTCTTCGGATTTCTTATTTTCAAAAATGTCCTAGAATTTCCCGCGATTATCTTGAAATTCTAAAACTTTTTGAGATTTTCTGGAATTTCCTCGAATATTTTCAGATTTTACTTAGTACCCCAGAGTTTTTTGATGAAATCTCCCTAGTTTGTTGCTGGAAAATTGAGGTGAAATCGTGAAATACAAAAAGTGAAGGAAAATTTTATAAAATTAAGAAATTTTAAGAATAATCGATATAATTTTCATTGTTTAGCTTTTTAATTTTCTATGATTTCCTTGGCTTTCCTAAGATTTTCTCGATTTCCTAAAGTAAATTTTCTCGAATTTCCATATTCTGAGTTTGCCGGCCAAAGACGTTTCGAAGGGAGAGAAGGTAACGGGGGGCTAGATAACTCCCTTCTCATGACTCATCAAAAATCAACGAAATCAACTAATTTTTTTTAATTTTAAAAATATACCTAAATTCTTATCAAAATATATTTATTTACCCCATCACTACTGCTCGTTTACTCTTGCCATGAGGAATTCCAGAGATTTCCAAGGGTATTCCAAATAAGTGTACATAAAATTTTTGAGATATTTACCCTTGGTTCTCACAATCAAAAATTTACGTTTTTGCTTTTTTGAAAATTTTATTAGTTTAATTAATAGTTCAGAATTTCAGGAGAGGCTATGCCTCCTCTGCCTCCTTTGACCAACCGCCTCTATTTCCAGCTTTTTGTAACTATCTGATATATTTCCATTATTATACTTCAGTTTTCTGAAAAATTTAATAAAAAATCACTGGGGAATAAATAAGACAAGGTCACAATAATGAATTGCTATAATTTGCGGTTTTGGGTTAACTTGCGTAAACAATAAAATAAATAAATAAATAAATAAACAAATTATAAATATTAATAGTAATAATATAATAATCACATAAATAATTCAGATCATTGCGAATTCCAATTTGATGTTATTTTATGAAAATTTTTGTTTACAATTTTAAACTTGTTTAAAAAAAATAAAATTAAAAAAAATTAAATCAAAAACCATTTAAGAAATTAATGTTCTCTATGACTGTTTATAGCTTATCTATTACGTGATAAATAAATCGAAGATAAAAAATATCTGTTGGAATAACTACACTGTCGGGTTACCAAATCAGTTTTGGAAAATTTTTGACTTGATGTGTAGAGTACCTTTTAGTTTTGAATTTGTGTAAATATTGGATCTTGATTAATTTAATGTTTAAATTTTGATTTATTTTAAATTTTTGTAAATAGTATGAATTTTTGAATTTTTGTGGGACTTTTCGTCCCTTCCAGCCGTATTTTTGTCCGAAGATCTTGAAAGATTTTTTATTTGAGTCTCTAGTTTGAGATTTTGGAGATAATTTGATACTAAATTGCGATTTAACCTGAATAATAGCTTTGTTTTATCTAATTCGAAAATCGTCCAAAGATTTGATTGGATTTGGAACGCTAAAATAAAATTTGGATCCGTTAAGTAAATGGAAATTATTAATTGATTATTGGATGATTTGGATATTATTATAAAACAAAATTGATGTGATCAGTTTTCGAATAATTAAAATTTTAAAATTAGAAGGCTTAATAAAATTTGTATGAACGGCGAGCACCTGCGGTGAAAACCCATAAATACCTACAATTATCGTTCTATATTTCAATCGAAAAATTTATTTATAAAGTTAATTAAACCGGATAGTAAATTGAAATTAATTTTATTGTTCAATTATTTTCTTGCGTAACTGAGAAAATTATTTTGGCGTAGCAAAGTAGCAAATAGGTAACCCACTCCTGAGAGGTTTTCCGCTGTCCGACTTGTAAGCTGGCCGGCAAATTAAAGGTAGCAAAGGTAGTTGAAATTTAAGCTTTTTCTCACTTTTCACTACATCTATTTTGTCACATGCAACGTGGAGTACCACTACATTTTGGACACTTTTTATGAACATTTACGCTTAAACGTAGAACCTGAAAAAAATAAATTTTGTTTGTAAATTGAAGAAAATTAGAATAGATATGGAAACGGTAGATTTTGAGCTAATAATGCTTAAACTGTAGGAATCATTAGAAAAAATAGAAAACAAAATTACAAAAACACACGAGGATAATAAAAAAATCAGGAATCATTAGAAAATAATACAAAAGAATTACGCAAAGAAGTAAATAGGTGTTTTGCAAAGATTTTAAAAAAAATTGAAATACTGGAGAATGATTTAAAAAATACAAACTTGATAACAATCAGAAACAAAGAATTCATTGAAGAAAATAAAGCAATACATAATTTTGGAAATGGGGAGCAGGAAAAAGATAAAAAAGGTTCTGATAAAATTAAAAAGAAAACAATAGTTAGAAATAAGGCCGATATTAAAAATAAAAATTTGGAAATGAAAAATTTGCTCATAAAAGAAAATTTTAAAAAAATAAAACCGAAAAAGAAAATGAAAGTTTTCTAAACCAGATAAACCCGAAGTAAAGGTAAGCAGGCAAAAAAAGAAAATGATAAACAACAGTGGCGTAGCCAGAAATTTAGTTCGAGGGGGGCCCACCCACTGCGAACTGTATAAAAAAATATTTTTAAAAACCCGGACAAAGGGTTTATTACACAAGATGTATAAATGGATCATTTCAAATTTCGAATTAATAATTTGGGGGGGGGAGCTGGCTCCGCCACTGATAAACAAGAAAACGATTAATGAATGAAATGATTGTAGACGATAAAATCAGGGGTGGACCGACAACTCCGATACAAAAACGAGAATGGGATGAATTTAGCAATTTAATTATTTTTAGATTTGGAAACGGACGTCCACCTACGCCGAAGATGATTTTATGGAAGTCCATTAGATGGGAAAAAAATTTATTTTGGATTTTAAAGTTACCGTTAATTTTTGACTTACTGTGTCGAGTACTTTTTGAGATTTGAATTTTTTTAAAATAATTTTGAATTTGTGTAAATTAATTTTATGTTTACTGTAAATTTTTGTAAATTTTATGAATTTTTGAATTTTGGTGGGTCTTTTCGTGCTAGCAAGTTATGGTAAGCGATACCAGCAAATCGTTCCATATTTAAATCTAAAAAATTTTTTAAAGTTAATTAAATTGAATAGTAAATTGGAATTATTTCTATGTTTCATTTATATGTTTGGCAAATTGAGAAAATTATTTTGATTTCGCAAAGTAGCGAAATGGTAACCCACTCCTGACAGGTTTCCGCTCTCCGACTTGTAAGCTGGCCGGTAAATTACAGATAGCAAGGAAAGTTGAATAAATTAAGATTTTTCTAACTTTCCACTACATTTAGTTTGTCGCATGCAACGTGGGGCACAACTACAATTTGGCCACTTTTTATGAACATTTGCCGGTTAAACGTGAGACCTATAAGAAATAATGAGACTATATAAAAATTAAAATTAAAAACAGCACTAAATTAGTAATAAATAGTATATATGTTACGGTCAATGACGTAAATTGGGCATTGACGTCAATGGCCGGGCAATGACGTCAATGCCCATTTGCGCTGGCCACTAACGATATTGACCAGCCATTTACGTCAACGCCCGTTAACGGTGGGCAATGATGTAAATATTTTCATATGATTGTAATATTTACGTCTTTGGCCGGTCAATGACGTTAATAGCCAAAATGGATTGGACAATGATGATATTATAAAATAATTACTATAAGGAACAGCAAAATAGCCTTGCACTTCAACTAGGGACAATTACTTGTCGTGCACGCATTTTTCTGTTTAAATTACAGCAACTCGGCCCTTTTCAAGGCCTCATAAGTGTACAGAGATTTTTATTTAATTTAGACAAACTATCATTTTTAGGGTGGATCCATGATTTGTCGTGTTTGCGTCAGCCAAAGCGGCTCGGAAAAAAAATTAATTAAATTTAATTAATTCATTTTACGGTTGATCGATGATTTGCTGCAGTTGCGCCAGCCAAAATTGAAAGAGTGGTAGAAAATAGAATCTGTAGAATAGTAACTTCATCATTGTTCACATTGTATTGGATATTGGATATGCATGGTCATTAACGTCATTGGCCGGTCAATAACGTTAATGCCCAACTAAGCTGGGCATTGACGTTATTGTCCGGCCATTGACGTTAATGGCCGAATTGTCAACATTGACCGTAACATATACATATTATATTGTTTTATTAGCATGGAAAAATTAACTTTTCGTGCCGAACGAGTTTTGCAGATATCAAGGCAAGTGGATGACGAATGGAACACTTGTGTAGCAAGGAAAATAATCTTTCGATTTAAATAAAACATTTTACTTTTTCAACAAATGATCAAAATACGAAGGTGACAAATTTGTAGATTATTTGGCCAATTCAAAACATGCTATCAGTCTTCCATTAAACATAATGTTAACAAAAAAGTATAATGTGCGTTTAAAACATGCATTTTTAATCTAGTTTTTGACATTAATTTTATAATATTAGTAAAAAGAGAAAACAGCAATATTGTTTTATTAAACATACTAAAAATAACAATAAACAAAAGCTTTAAAAAAACTATTTTTAATTTAAGTTGGTAATATTTAAGTTTAATTCGCAACTGTTAACGTCAATTGTGACATTTAATACACTTTTTAGATTAAAAAACAAATTTTGATCTATTTGGTTAAAAATAAAATTTTAAGTTGGTAATATTTGGGAATTTTAGGTAATGTAAATAATAAATGTCAATGTTTACAATTGCTAATTTTTAAATTACGACTTAAAAATTCATATTTGAAGTGATGGATAGACTTAAAATAAGTTTTTGCAAAGGTTGATACTAAAATTAGTGAATTTTATTATTTATAATTTTATTTATTATTTATTATTTATTATTATAATTTATAATTTTATTATTATTTATTATTTTTAGTTTATTTGTTTATTTTAAGTTAGTAAAGAAAAATTTTAACTTTTATGTTTATAATCGGTGATGAAATAGTGCTTTCGTTCAGCTTAAAAAAAAATTTTTTTTAATATATTAGAATAATATGATCCAGTTAAAAAAATTTTTAACCTATATATAATGTTTTTGATTCTTTAAGACAAACAATAAATTCAAAAAACTCACTCATCAACATATAGATAGTTATCAGTGCTAAATTAACAATATACAATAATACTACACTGTATAATAATATAATATAGGTACACAATTGAACCTGTTATTCAACTTTTTAAAATTGTTTACCATTAAACAATTGTAAGGTTTTCAAAACAAATAGTTAATTAATATTTTTTGTAGTAATAAGCACTAAGACAACTTCGTTAGTTTACTAATTTAAATGTCAAATATGTTGAATTTGTAGAAAATTACGTATTACGACAAATAGCATAAATAAACTTAGTTGAGAAGTCTACTTAAACAATTTGAAATTGTCCGACGTTTCGGTTCGTTGTTATTGGCTCATTTTCAAAATTTAATTTAACTAATATTTTTATATTGACAAAATACATAGGGAATCAAATGTAAGACATTTACATTACTTATTATAATTGTTTATATAATTATATTTACTTTTCAGTGAATAAATCTTGACTGATATTATTCTCCTTTGTTTTATTCGAATCCGACAACATTATTTATTCAATTTGTTAATGCCAGTAACTACAAGAGGTCAAGCCCAGAAAATGTAAATTAGAGTAGATGGCGATAATGACGGTGGAAGTTTTGAAACCCCGAGTCCTGCCGCGACTGATACATCTCTGAAAGCAATGTTAGCTGCTTTAATGGCAGAAATGAATGACATGAAAAATGTTATGAAGGAAACGCAGCGAGAAGTCTCAGAAATGAAGAAGTCAAGTAGCAACGAGCCGATGATCCAGCCGAATTTAGCGACTTTAGAAGAATTGAACAGTCAAGCCGCTGATATTCAACAATCTACGGTCTCGTCTTCAATGCCAATCGCCTCGTCTTCTTCTATGCCTTCGGTACTTCCTGCAGTTTCAACAAACTATCAACAAACATCTGCGTCGAACCAAGCTATGCATCAGCCTCAAATAACTTATAGCAACGTATGCTATCAAAAGCCATTTGGACTCAATTATAGCCCGTTTGTCAATCCGTCGACAATGCTTCCAGGTGTCTCGAATTATGAGTCCAATAGAATGCCATCCACTACATGTTCGAATCAAGGTAATCTTCAGCTTCCTCTCACAAATGTATTGAATTATCAGACGGATTCATTTCCATCGTGTTCATATTGGAACCAACAGAATCTGCCCTCATCTACCAGCTATGCTTTGCCTGCAACTTCAAGCCCTCGAGCTAACATCAATCAAAGTGTACAACCTTTTGGAGGAGCTAGGCGAAAATTACATCCTTTGCCCCAGTTTTCTGGTAGCGCAGAAGAATGGCCAGTTTTTGAGGCCAGCTTCCGTGAATCGAATGCAACGTTTCAATACACAGATCTGGAGAACAACTTTCGTTTGGTTGATGCATTAAAAGGACGAGCAAGGGAAGCTGTGGAAGATCTTTTAATCTATCCACAAAATTTTGGAGAAGTGATGCAGAAATTGGCGTTTGAATTTGGAAGACCAGAAATTATTGTCAAATGCCAGCTGGAAAAGATCAGAAAGCTACCAGTTCTTGACAAAATAATTTGGACCAAGTAATTCCTTTTGCCAATAAGGTTTCCATCATCATTTGGGAAATCCTATGCTTTTGGAGGAGCTTTTGAACAAACTGCCAAATTCTAAGAAATACGAATTGGTTCAACACGCTTATTCTTTAGGAAGCTATGCAACAGTAATCGATTTCAGCCAATAGTTATCTAAAGTTGCCGCATTTACTTTGCTGCTTCCTGTGGATCTAAAGAAGATGATGAAATCGAAGCCCAGCCATGTTCTTGTGGCAGTTGATGAAAAAGTTGCGAAACCGAAAGAATGTAGTTTATGTCAGAAGGACCATGCGTTAAAGGACTGTGTCGAATTTCAAAAGTTTTCTGCAGATTGCAAACGGGAACACGTCAAAAATTGTAAGCTTTGTTTTGGTTGCTTGGTTGCAGGACACGGAATGCACAACTGCCGTCGTAAGAAGAAGTGTGGTATTAATAAATGTCACAAATACCACAACAGTCTCCTTCACGTAGACCGACCAGTTGTGGAGTCGACAAATATGAATACAGCAGTTTCGTCCAACTCAGTTCATACCGTATCCAACGATGCTGATTGCACAACCGGTATTGAACATCCAAGCCCAATTATACAGTGTCGCACGAAACGAGAATGTCGTCTTAAAGTCCTATTGAAAATGGTTCCAGTTTATCTGTACGGCCCGAAAGGAAGAGTCAAGGTGTTTGCTTTCTTTGACGAAGGTTCTACGCTGACAATGTTAAATCGCGTAGTAGCTGATCCAATTGGAATTTGTGGTGAAAAGTCAACTATTCAACTGAAATGGCTAAAAGGTACCACAATGACAGAGAACTCCGAGAAATGTGACGTTGGGATATCTGGTATTGACAAGAATGCTAAGCCCTTACAAATGAAGAACGTTAGAGTGGTTGACAACTTAGAACTTCCAATGCAGAGTTTGAGTGCGGATCAACTAAGTTCCAGGTACCAATATTTGAAACAGTTGCCATTTGTAGACCAGGAGAATGTTGTTCCGGATATCTTAATTGGTATGGATAACCTACATGTCTTTCAACCATCACGAACAATCGTAGGAAAAGAACATGAACCGTCTGCTGCAAAGACTCTACTGGGATGGGTTGTTTATGGTACTTCAGCTTCGGGAAATGACCATCAAGATCGTTGTTATAGTGTCTTCAAAACGCAAGTTATGGAGCTGGAAGATATTGTTAGAGATTACTTCACCAATGACTGCATGGGAACAGAATCTAAAGAACTAAAACTTGAGTCTAAAGATGACATTCGAGCACTATCACTTATGAAAGCCACATCAAAGAAATTGGCAGACCGATATGAAACCGGACTTCTTTGGAGAAACGATGACGTGGAACTTCCAGCAAGCTACAGTATGGCTAAGTGTCGTTTGGTGACGGTTGAGAAGAAGATGGCTGAAAACGGAGAGTTTGCTGTTGGGTATCGAAATGCAATTCAGGCTTTTATCGACAAGGGTTACGCCAGAAAATTGTTGCCGAAAGAAGTGGAAATCGCATCAAAACACAGCTGGTACTTGCCTCACTTCGGTGTCGTCAATCTGAATAAGCCTGGCAAGATTAGAGTGGTGTTTGACGCAGCTTCTAAGTCCAACGGAATGTCATTAAACGATGCTTTACTTAAACGACCCGATCAGTACCAACCTTTACTGACTATTTTGTTTCGTTTTCGAGAGGGTTTCGTTGGAGTGTGTGCTGATATCGCAGAGATGTTTCCCCAAGTTCGTATTCGTAAGCAGGATTCAGATGCCCAACGATTCCTTTGGCGAAGTGACCGTAGCAAGCCTGTGGATGTTTATGAGATGAAGTCAATGATCTTTGGAGTAAAATGTTCCCCTTCATCAGCTCAGTTCGTGAAAAACATCAATGCCTTGGAGTATAAGAATGAGTTCCCTGAAGCGGTAAAGGAAATCATTGAATGTCATTACGTGGACGATTTTGTTTCAAGTTTCAAAAGAAGTCAAAAACATACATGCAAAAGCTGGTTTAGACTTAAGAGGTTTTGTATCAAACTCTGAAAAGTTATGTAAAGCAATGAATGAACGTTCCGCTGATGAGGTAAACATGAACATTGGGGAAGAGTGTCCTACAGAGAAGATCTTAGGAACGTTTTGGAGATTGTCATCAGATTCTTTTACATTTCGCTTCAAATACAACAAGATTCATCAAGATGTGCTGTCCCACTAAACGTGAGCTGCTTGCCTTGGTGATGTCTGTATTCGATCCTTTCGGATTTCTGGCAAACTTCCTTGTAGCTGCTAAGCTTTTGCTACAAGAAGTTTGGAAACTTCAACTGAATTGGACAGACTCTGTTCCGAAGACTGTTGCGCAGCGATGATATGTGATTCAAGACTTGCTTTCAAAGATGGAAAAAGTAAAAGTTCCCAGATGTTATTTTGAAAACGCCGACGTTACATCGATTGAGTTACACTGCTTCGTAGATGCTAGTGAGGTGGCTTTAGCAGCAGTGTGTTACTTCCGCATTGTGTATGCCAGCAATGAAACCGAAGCTCGATTTGTAATTGGCAAAACCAAATGTTGCCCACTAAAATATGTTTCTATACCTCGCTGTGAGCTACAAGCGGCTGTACTTGGTTGCCGCTTAAAAGAATCTGTCACCCAATTCCACCGCTTAGGAATTGATAAGTATTGCTTTGGACAGATTCCAGAACTGTTTTGTACTGGATACGAAGCGATCAAAGAAGCTATAAGCAATACGTGGCAAACAGAATTGCAGAAATTTTGGATAACTCACAAGACTTGAATTGGAACTGGGTACCATCGAAGATGAATCCTGCTGATGACGCAACACGTAGCAAATGTTTGAAATTCGACGAACGTAATCGCTTGATGAATGGACCAATTTCGTTATTGAATTAGGAAAATTGGCCAGAACAACCACTATCTGAAGAAACTTCTAATAGTCAGACTGACAATGAACCTATTATTGATTTCGCTAGATATTCATCGTATATCAAGGTACTACAAGTTACTGTATCAATTCTCCGTGCAAGGCCAAAGTGAAAAAGCTCTAGATACTAGCTGGAAGTCTAAATGTGCATGAAATTGAAGTCGCTGAAAATTACTTATGCAAATGTGTTCAGCCTGAAGTTTTTTGTGAAGAGTATTCATTGATTGAACAGGGAAAATGTATCTCGAAACAGAGTAAGTTATTGCCGCTTTTACCTTATTTGGACGACAAAAAGTTATTAAGAGTATTTGGAAGAGTTGACAAGTCTGACGTTTTATCGATGACAGCTAAGAGACCAGTAATATTGCCGAGAAAACACGCTTTAACTTTCATGATTGTTGACCACATTCACGAGAAATGTTTCTACTAAAATGAAGATTTAATCATTTGTGAAGTCAGACAAAAATTTTGGGTGTTTGGTCTTAGATCACTGGTACAGAAAGTCAGCCGAAGATGTAACATTTGCAAAATTATGAGAGCCTCTCGTTACCAACCTATAATGGGGCAAATTCCAAGGGACCGTCTCACGCCGTATGTAAGACCTTTCTCGTATACAGGTCTAGATTATTTTGGCCCAATTGTCATAAAAATTGGAAGGCGAACAGAAAAACGATGGGTAGCGTTATTCACATGTTTAACCGTTGGAGCTATCCACCTAGAAATAGCTGAGGACTTGTCAGCCGATTCCTGCATTCTGTGTATCAGAAATTTTGTTAATTTCCGAGGTGTTCCAGTAAGGATTCGAACCGATCGAGGCACTAACCTAGTGGGAGCCAAAAATGAGCTTTTGAAAGCAGAAACTTTATTCGGTCAACTTAAAATCAAAGATGCTCTTACTTCGGAAGTATCTGGATCTTTAATACTCTAAGGAACCCTTCTGAAGGAGGTAGTTGGGAAAGGACTGTACGGAGTGTCAAGCGAGTTTTAAGCTTTTCTTTGAAAGACCGACACGTAAGGCTTGAAACTCTAAGATCGATGCTGTATGAAGTAATGAATATAGTTAATTCAGGGCCCTTAACACATATTCCTGTGTCTTCTCTTGATGCTGAGCCTCTCACACCCAATCATCTTTTACTGAGAACTCCAAATTGTTTGCAAACATCCCTAAACGAGACTTACTTTCAGAGAGTAGATTTGAGAAAACAGTGGAGAATCGTCCAACAGATGTCGAACACTTTTTGGAGACGCTGGATCTCAGAGTATCTGCCAGTATTAACGAGGAGAGCTAAATGGTTCGATGAAGATATAAAAAGGCCGATTAAAGAAGGAGACGTTGCGATCATTTGTGATGATGCTGCAATTAAGAACACATAGGAAAGAGGAATAGTTTCTAAATTGATTCCTGACCAATATGGAGTTGTGCGCAAAGCTGATGTGAGAGTAAAATCTGGAACCATGCGAAGACCTGTTACGAAATTGGCAGTACTAGAGCTTGAAGATGGTAAGCCGTGATGGCTTACGGGGGGAAAAATGTTAGGAAGTTTTTTGTTGGCCTTGAAAATATGGTTTGTCAAATATTGAATAATTTTTCATGAGCTTTAAAGTTTTGTTAGGATTTGAATTTGTTTGACAAAATACATAGGGAATCAAATTGAATAAATCTTGACTGATATTATTCCCCTTTGTTTAATTCGAATCCGACAACATTTTGTTTTCGAAAATTGAGAGTAAAGGTTTTGGCAAATCTTTATGTCTCTTGAAGTTTACCAAAAGAACCTATCAGACATTTGCTTTTTCAACGGTGCAAGTTCCCAAATTATTTTTTTATATTTATTGCTTAGGAATATCTTTTTCTTTAAATTGCTGGAATTTAATGAAACTTTAGAATTGGAATTTCCACTAAACATTGTTTACTCTTACTTGATTTAATGACTCTGTTTATTTATTTACAGATTAAAAAATAATTATGGTAGTATTTTTGATAATTTTTTGTTTGTTTTTTCTAATTTTGAAACGGAAAATTTTTCGGGAACTTTTGAACGTATTTTATTTCTTGGAAATTTATAACTGACGTCAAATATAGAATTATTATGTCATCGTTGGAAATAATCGCCAATACCTATGTATTGATCTTTGAGAGGTGAGATACTAGTATATAAGATGAAGAAACACGCACGTGCCCCAACGGAAGTAACCAAGTCACCGTTGGTTGACGGACCGTGCAACCAACAATATACAAGCCTTCTACTTCCTTTAAGGAAATGAACTTATGATTGGTCTCGGAAATTAAAATTGCTATATATAGATAATTTCAAGTAACAAGCTGCTTATTAACTTTTAATCGATATAATATAGATGGAGTATTGCACACAGTGGGTGAAGCTAAATTGCAATTTATTGTCTGCCTACGCTCTGTTCTGATTGAGGGTTAAATATGAATCTGTCATTATTATGATTAAAATTTAATATTAAAAATTATTGTGAACCCTGAGCAGGAATATTGAAATTCTCACATTCGTAATGAGGCACCAAAACAAAAACCTGCTGCATTATAATTTTTCACTTTTAATGCAAAGTGGTCAAATATCCGTTAACCCTTGTGAACAGTTTTTGAAACATTTTCCAGGGTTAAAGAATAAATTCGTCTCGGGGCGTGCACCCGACAGGTGGTTTTGTATTCTTAAAAAATTCCAAAATTTCCTGCTCTTTACAATTTTTTTAATTGTATAAGAAATTAAAGCAATATAATTTTTGTTGTTTGAAAATTAGTGCAGTGTGCACTTCAATCGCCCTGTATAATTTATTCAAAATCGGCCATATTTTAGTGTCGAATCTGATTGCGACTTTTTGTTAACCACACAAAAACATCGAGCATTAAATTTTTAATATCCGGCTCGAATGACCATAAAGTAAATTGAGCATATCGCATGTAAACTAAAATATTTAGATATGCAAAACTGATCCATTTCTAAATTAAAATCGCACGGTTTCCAATTTAGATTTTTTTATATTTTCATTAAGTTTTTAATTATGTTTTTTTTTGGTCCAATTACCACCAAATTACCTATCGAGAATTTCTTAATAAAAATTTACACATTATAATATGTAGGTGTGAAAGGAATTGTGAGTTTGAAGAACATTGTTTTCATCTGTAATGTGTAAAGAGGGGGGGGGGGGATTAAAATCCAATAATGGTTTTCTTTATGAGTTTATTATAAATTTTAAAAAATTAATGCTTCGAAGATTGACTAAAAATCTTGTTATAGTATTTATGTCTGGCTGTTTAGGACAATAAGTAAAATTCACGCGGGCGACACCATTTGGAGAGCGGCTCCCGTAGGGGTAGTAGTTAATTCTATTTGAACTTATCTATTAGATAATTTCACCATTACAAGTAACTAACCACCGTGAAGTTTTGCAGCTGCACAATACTACTTGAAGGAAGTGCAACTGTCTTAAGTCATCCTTCGTTGATCACCCTCTTCTTAACTATTTTCATTTCAATAAGCCCTTTATTATTTAATTATTGGCCTTGAACCCACTTCATTTTTGCTAAAATATAAAAAAGTTGAATGAAATCGAGTCAATTTCTCAACGGTCTCTTGGAATGGCTGGGAATCAAAAAAATGAAAATGAAACTAGACCAAATGTTAGAAGCCACTGGAAGCGTTGATCATAAATAATTTTCTTTGTAAGTGGATTTATGCAAGAAATCGAGATAGGTTGGTTAACTAATTTCACATTTATTTTCAACATAGCATTATGTAGATTTTCTGATTAATTCTCTTAAGTCATGGTAATAATGTAGAGTTAATGTGTAAACACCTCCCCAGACAGACAGATACGGTGTCAAAGGTTAATCGTGAGAATTCGTGACGGTTTGTGTAAATTGTTCAACACAGGAGTTGAAGTAAACGTGATACATTTTTGCATTATACATATTACATACCTACTCGAATGCTTTATTTTAATAACGTGTCAGGTTATTAGCTCAACAATTGCATAGGATGGTATACAAATTACTATTATTTTTTGGAAAAGTAGAACAATTGACGTACGACTAGTCGTAACTCTTTATCTATCCAATTGGAGCGAAGCAACCTGCGTGCACAACTTCGCGGGTGTCAATATTGCATCCGTATAATTATTACAATACTGTAAAATTATACCTTCAAGTTAAATTGCCGGTCTGACCAAAATTTTCAAAAACGAATAAAAAAATACATGATTATTTACGTCCATATTCAACAACTATTCAGAAGTAATGGGTTATTGGACCAAAAAAACTCAAAAAACTAATCTATTGTCGACGTTTTGCCGTATCTCACGGCTTCTTCAGGACTCTAGATTACAATATGAATAACAACAAAAGCATCCACCCTTCCAATCGCTCACCAACACCATAAATCATTAAATAAAACCAACAATGCAAATTACAACAAAATTCAACACATTAAAATGTCAAAGTAAAATTTTTAAATCGTCAAATCCAGATTTAATTTGCATTGTTGGTTTTATTTAATGATTCATGGTGTTGATGAGCGAATTGGAAGGGTGGATGCTTTTGTTCTTATTCATATTGTAATCTAGAGTCCTGAAGAAGCCGTGAGATACTGCGAAACGTCGACAATAGATTAGTTTTTTGAGTTTTTTTTGGTCTAATAACCCATTACTTCTGAATAGAATAAAAAAATATTGTCACAAATATCAGCACACTAAATTTTATCTGAATCGGTAAAACATTTCCATGGCATTTAAATTTTTTTAATTGTTTTATTGTGGTAGTCCTGGCAAAGAGTTCTTTATCTAAAATGTAATTGAATTATATACAGCTTAACCTGATCAAATTTAGGTGATTCAGACAATACTAGTTTTACCCTAAAATGAATAATTTTATGATAGAAGTATATATATTATCAAATCTATTGATGAGCATAAAATTCTCCAGGGTAAAAAGCCAAATATTAAACCAGCGGCGGTGCCATAGGAAGGATATGCAAGCTGCAATCCTTTCTCTTTCGCGGACTTCCTTAACAAAATTTGGACCAGCTCTTGCGGTTTATAAACAATAAAATATCAATTTTTTTACTAGTTTTCAGCAATGGTAGCTTGCAATCCTTAGATGTTTTTAAAAGAAAGAAAGAAATAAATAAATAAATCAACAAATGATCCATAACCAAATGATCCCCTACTAACTACAAAAAAAATTATCCCTACACTGAAAGAAATGGTTCATCATATTGTTGAAAATTTCATCATTTATGTGCCAATGAATAAAATTCTTCATGAATTTACTGATTTTTTCTTCAAAACAAAAATAATGATTTTTTTCTTCAATACTGTGAATTTTTCATCAATATTATGAATTTTGTTGATCGGCATAAAACTGATGAATTTTTTATGTATACTTTTTTTTCAGTATATAACAAACATTCCTGAACAATTATTTGTGACATAAATAAAATAAATACTCGTAACCTACTCTAACTTACAGAACAGCATAAAATTCAGCTAATGAGATAAGTCAGCTGTTGATATTTAGTAACGTCAGAAGCTGAATTGTTACTGAATTTGGCGGCTGAAAACTAACTAAAATTGCGCTGCATCAGCTGTTCAAAATGCTGCATCAGCTGATATTCAGCTTTGAATCAGCTGATATTCAGCGCTAAATCAGCTTCTACTTCATAGAGTAACAGAACTACAAAAATTTAAATTTTTAAATTGATAATTCAAATAAAATAAAGAAGAAAGGAGAAATCCGGAACTACTCATTTGGCTCTTGTTTTTTCTACACTATAACTTAAACTTACTTTAGCCCACAGAACACGGAACCGGACATTTGAACGCGGCCGGTTGAACGCGGCCGGTTGAACGCGACCGTTTGAACGCAGGGACGTTTGAACGCAGGGACATTTGAACACGGGGATGTTTGAACGCAGAGACGTTTGAACGCGAGAACCCAGATGCAATTGCATCACACTCCATTATATTTAACCCCATTATATTTAAATATTTAAATAAAATTAAAAATAAATATAATAAATGTGACCTTTTTTTTACATTGCAAAGAATAAAATCGCAGAAGCTTAAGTACCAAACGAATAAAAACTAACTGGAATTGGAACAAACAAATAGTATATTATACATCATGGAACGCCGTTTTCGAGTTATTGCAATTTCAAAATCTCAAATTTAGTTATTAAGCAATGTAATTCAGCATTTTCAGCAAAATTGTGAAAAATAGTATATACACCTTGGGACTAAGGTTCTTTTCATCCCGTGTGCGATTTTTGCACTCGGCTAACACCTCGTGCAAAAACCTTCGCACGAGGGATGAAAAACAGCACCTTAGTTCCATGATGTATAATATACTATTTGTTTGTTCCAATTCCAGTTAGTTTTTGTTTTGTTTTTTACTTTGGTACTTTTTGTTTGGTACTTAAGCTTCTGTAATTTTATTCTTTGCAATGTAAAAAAAGGTCACATTTATTATATTTATTTTTAATTTTATTTAAATATTTAAATATAATGGGGTTAGATATAATGGAGAGGGGGGGGTACAATTGCATCTGGGTTCTCGCGTTCAAACGTCCCCGCGTTCAAACGTCCCCGCTTTCAAACGTCCTCGCGTTCAAACGGCCTCGTTCAACAGGCCGCGTTCAACCGGCCGCGTTCAAATGTCCTAGACCGCTAATTTTCCAGTTAGGAGCCACTTTAGGAATGTTTTTAATGGCAGGAGCGGCTCAAATATTAACTGTCGAAGTAAATCCGTCATTTTCGAGTAGGTACAATTTATGCCCAAAAATATTTATATGAAATAAAAACATGCCATGAGCGAGGCTAACGTTATGGTTAAAGGTCTGTTCTGTGCGGTCTAGGACATTTGAACGCGGCCGGTTAAACGCATTCCTAAAACATTCCTAAAGTGGCTCCCAACTGGAAAATTAGAAATATAGAGAGACGGCATCCTTGAGTCACTTATTAGAAACATCTCTAAAGAGCCTCCAACTCGAAATTCATTGAAAACATCCCTGAAAAAATTCTAGTTATAGATCTAAAAAGACGGAATCTTAGAGTCGCTCCACTCATTTAAAAACATCCCTGTAATAGCCAGAACTAGTAAATTACGGATCTAGAAAGATTGACTTATTGTTTTTAAGTTAAATTCGGCGACAATTAATGCTTTCAGACCCAGTTTTGAAGTTGGTGATAAACTTATATGTTAGATAGCAATCATTTTCCAACGAAAGAACAACAAGGAAAAAAAATATTCTAAGTATGCTCTCTATAAATAATCTACAGCAGGGGTTGCCAACAGGTCGATCGCGAAGCAGTTTTTAGTCGATCGTAGCCGCCGATACTAGTCGTGATTAATAAAAAGCCGAGGATGAAACTCCTAGTGAAATTTGATGTACAAGTGAAGGGAAATTTGAGAAAATCTTAGGAAATCTTAGGCAATCTAGGAAATCTTAAGAAATCTAAGGAAATCCAAAGATATCTCAGAAATTACAGATAATCTTGCTTTTTCAACTTTTTCGAAAGGAAATCATGAGACTATCCAAAAGAAAACCTAATGAAATTTTAGGAAATTTGATGTACAAAAGTAAAGAGACATTTGAGAAAATCTAAGGAAATCTTAGGCAATCTAGGAAATCTAAGGAAATCCAAGGATATCTTAGAAATAACAGATAATCTTGATTTTTCAACTTTTTCGAAAGGAAATCATGAGACAATCCAAAGGAAAACTCAAGGAAATTTTAGGCAATTTGATGTACAAGTAAAGGGAAATTTGAGAAAATCTAAGGAAATCTTAGGCAATCTAGGAAATTTAAGGAAATCCAAGGATATCTTAGAAATAAAATGACATATTTTGCATTGAAATACGTCATTTGATAACGTGAATACGGGTGAATAGTGAATATGAATAGTCATTTTATTCGACAAATAGTGTTATTTGTTGTTGGTGAATACGGGCATAAGCTAACAATTCAGATCTCACCAATCAACCTAGTCCTACCACTTAAAAAAATTAAATAATTATTAATACTGTCAGCATCATTATTTGTCGGCATTAATGTTGTCAGCGTTAAACTCTTTGCCACATAGACTTTTCTTTGGGAGATGATTTTGCTAAAATAATAATTTAACCCTGCTGTAACCAACAAAACAGATCTATGTCTTCGTATGGACCTCGAACAGATCAAACTATTAGTTTAATAACCAGGAAAGAAAAATAAAGAAGTAAAAGGAAATTAGGAGGCGGAAACCTCTTCGCTACACAAAGTGCTGATAAAATACATAATTTACCCGAACACCGTCACTTAGGCAAGGGTCAATTGGACACCGGTTTTTTAGGCGACGGGCTTATTAGGCGACCGGTTAAATAGGCGACGGTAAATTAGGCGACGGCACAAATTATGGTACTGGAAATAATTAAACAATTAATAAAATAATATTTAGCTACAAATTCTTATGAATTTGTGCTTAAAGTGCATTAACGCTGATTCGTAAAGTTTACATGCATCGGCATATTTAACATATTATGTGTAAAGAACAGCAGACTGTTTTCTTGAGCATCCTCTTTCTACTCTAAGATTTTTTATGCTTTTTAACATTGAAAACAATTTTTAGCCAGAAAATATCTGCGGGGCTTCTACTTTTTGAGGATTTTGTCGGCATTAAAGTCAGGGCCGGATTAACCGTAAGGCTGGTTAGGCTATAGCTGAGGGCCCGAGCTCTTTTTTTTTCAGTATCATTCTCAGAAATCCTAAAATCAGTGAAAGCGCTAAAAACCACTATAAAAATATAGATAATTAGACAAAATATTTTTTTTAAATAAAATTTTCATATAAATTTTGTTTTGCTTGTGACGATTATGAGCAAAATTACTAAAATCGTCATTAAAAATAAGTGTAATTTATTATGTTATTCGATTTATCATTCACGATTACGCGTGAACACGATCGAATGCGATTAATATAAAGTTTATTAATTAATATTTTATTTATGAATTAAATGATAATTAATTTATATTTATTTACTTAAATTTATTTTCTAACGTGATAACTGATAAATGTTTATAAGAACCTTAATATTTCAAATGTCAGGTTTAAATGTGTATAAAGAAGATTCGTATGCCATCTCGAAAGAAAATAGACACCGCTTAAATTTTAAGGGTGCGGGATTAGATAAGTTCAAAGTGTTATACACGCATTTCAAAAACAGAAAAATATTTTTTTTTAAATAAAGTAAAATAATAGAGCACTCATCGAGACGTTTCTCAATCAAATAAACGAAATTAAATAACCAATTTTGCTCTTGAAAATTATTAATCAGTGTAACAAGTTTCGCAAGCATGCTTGCATTTTCAAATGCCATTATTTTGTTATGTTAAAAAGAATTTGTTTATTTTTACAGTAAAAATTTTACAAGTTTAATATTATGAAATTATGATTAATTAAATTTCGACTTCGCGAATTCGTTTTCGAAGAGTTTCGTTTCACAAATAATTCGGGAAATTTTATAATAAATGGTAGAACTTGAATTGCAGTTTACTCTGTTACAAAACAGCATTTATTAATGTAAAAATAAGGATTTAAAATTAAATTTCAATAATTCCGATTTTTAAAAATGCATTGTTTTTTCAACTTATGAAAGTTTATAGGACCTTCGATAGCTCAGTTGGTAGAGCGGTGGACTGTAGAAAGTACGAGGTATCAGATATCCATAGGTCGCTGGTTCAAATCCGGCTCGAAGGAAATTTTTTTTATTAACTGCCCAACCTATTTCATGCTATAACTTTCCAAAAAATGAAATTGTGATATCACCTTCGATAGCTCAGTTGGTAGAGCGGTGGACTGTAGTAACCAGCCAGTTTGTCAGACATCCATAGGTCGCTGGTTCAAATCCGGCTCGAAGGAGTTCTTTTTTTATGAATTCCTCCGCCTATTTGACTTTGTATTTTTCCAAAATGTAAAAGTGTAGTAACACCTTCGATAGCTCAGTTGGTAGAGCGGTGGACTGTAGTAAGTAGCCTATTTGTCAGACATCCATAGGTCGCTGGTTCAAATCCGGCTCGAAGGAAATTTTTTTTATTAACTCCCCAACCTATTTTATGCTATAACTTTCCAAAAAATGATATTATAATATCACCTTCGATAGCTCAGTTGGTAGAGCGGTGGACTGTAGTAAGTAGCCTATTTGTCAGACATCCATAGGTCGCTGGTTCAAATCCGGCTCGAAGGAGTTCTTTTTTTTATGAACTCCCCAACCTATTTTATGCTATAACTTTCCAAAAAATGATATTATAATATCACCTTCGATAGCTCAGTTGGTAGAGCGGTGGACTGTAGTAAGTAGCCTATTTGTCAGACATCCATAGGTCGCTGGTTCAAATCCGGCTCGAAGGAGTTCTTTTTTTTATTAACTGCCCAACCTATTTCATGCTATAACTTTCCAAAAAATGAAATTGTGATATCACCTTCGATAGCTCAGTTGGTAGAGCGGTGGACTGTAGTAACCAGCCAGTTTGTCAGACATCCATAGGTCGCTGGTTCAAATCCGGCTCGAAGGAGTTCTTTTTTTATGAATTCCTCCGCCTATTTGACTTTGTATTTTTCCAAAATGTAAAAGTGTAGTAACACCTTCGATAGCTCAGTTGGTAGAGCGGTGGACTGTAGTAAGTAGCCTATTTGTCAGACATCCATAGGTCGCTGGTTCAAATCCGGCTCGAAGGAAATTTTTTTTATTAACTCCCCAACCTATTTTATGCTATAACTTTCCAAAAAATGATATTATAATATCACCTTCGATAGCTCAGTTGGTAGAGCGGTGGACTGTAGTAAGTAGCCTATTTGTCAGACATCCATAGGTCGCTGGTTCAAATCCGGCTCGAAGGAAATTTTTTTTATTAACTCCCCAACCTATTTTATGCTATAACTTTCCAAAAAATGATATTATAATATCACCTTCGATAGCTCAGTTGGTAGAGCGGTGGACTGTAGTAAGTAGCCTATTTGTCAGACATCCATAGGTCGCTGGTTCAAATCCGGCTCGAAGGAGTACTTTTTTTATGAATTCCTCCGCCTATTTGACTTTGTATCTTTCCAAAATGTAAAAGTGTAGTAACACCTTCGATAGCTCAGTTGGTAGAGCGGTGGACTGTAGTAAGTAGCCTATTTGTCAGACATCCATAGGTCGCTGGTTCAAATCCGGCTCGAAGGATTTTTTTTTTATTAACTGCTCAACCTATTTGAAGTTGTAGCTTTCCAATAAGTAAAAACCTAGTAATACCTTCGATAGCTCAGTTGGTAGAGCGGTGGACTGTGATAACAGAACAAATAACAAATAACAGATAACAGAGAATAGAATATGTGGAAACTTAACAATGATAGATTAATTGATTTTCTTGGTCAATCAATCCGTACATTGGCGTAGATAAATTTCTGGAAAGCTAACGGTTTGCAATTCGCGTTCTTATCAAGGTTCATGGATACTCCTTCCTGAGGGTAGCAGCTGGTGGTGGTGTCATGTGTCGTTTGTAGGATGTGGAAGTTGAGTTTGGAAGGATGGTAAGGTTTGGAATGGGAGCTTATATTTGTGTATAGTCTGGTTGGTGGTGATGTTTTGTGTAAGTGGACTGTTGTATATTTGGGGTAGGTGCAGAATTTCTCGGATAACCTCCCGATGTGGTCTCCGAGAAATTCTACTTGTGCTTCTTCGTGTATGGTCGTAAGTCGAGTATATCTGTCTGCCCCCGTGACGAGGCGTAAGCAGCGGTTCTGAAAGACCTGCAGGAGCCTCAGGCGTGTTTTGGAAACACCCACCCATGCAGGACTGGCGTACGTTAGGATCCGTCTCAGAACTCATCTGCCCGTCTTTCAAGAGGGCATAGATTTTGCGCTGGGCGCCGTAAGCCAATTGTCTTCGTAGTTTTAAGTGCTTATCAAAATTTAGCCGGGACTCCCAGGTATTTTACGTTCGTTAAGGGAATTATCGGTTGTCCGTCCAGGATCAGGTTTTGAAATACGCGATGATTTGTACGTTTTCTGGCGAAGACAATGGTTTCGGTTTTATCCGCGTTGAGTTTGATTTTCCATTTATGGAAGTATTTCTGAATGAGGTCTAAGTGTATTTGTGTCTGTTTTGTTGCCACCTGTGCGCTGAACGAGTGCGCGTAGATGGCAGTGTCGTCAGCGTACAGGGCGATGTGTGTTTTTGCGAATGTGGGTATGTCGTTGATGTATAGTATAAAAAGTTTCGGTGCCAGTACGGAGCCTTGGGGTACTCCAACTTCGATATTTTTGGATTGGGAAATGATAGCATTAACTTTGACCGCGATCGATCTGCCGGTGAGGTAGAAAAGGATAAGTTTGATAAGATGGTTGCTGAATCCATACTGTATCATTTTAAAAATTAAACCGTCGGTCCAGGTTCTGTCGAAGGCTTTTTCGATGTCTAAAAGTGTCATTATCGTGACTGTGACTTTATCGTTATTGAACTGACCTATTACATCGTTAACAATTCGGGTCACTTGCAAGGTCGTATTAAGGCCCGCAGTAAACCCGAATTGAAAAGGATTGGTAATTTCTAGTCGCGCTTGTTCATTGGTTAATCTGTTTAAAATAATTTTTTCTGTCAGTTTTGTCATTGTGTTGAGTAGTGTGATTTGTCGGTAGCTGAGAGGAAGGGTGGGGTCTTTATTGGGTTTGCGGATCGGGATGGTGAGGCCTTTTTTCCAGGCCGACGGGAAGTATTGTAGGATTAGGATGGCATTTATGATGTTGGGCAGTTGAGTTATAGCTTTCCCGGATAGGTTTTTGAGAACCTTGTTCTCAATTTTGTCCGGTCCGAGTGCTTTTTTGTTGGGTAGGGATTTTAGGATTGGGATGATTTCGTTGGGATTGGTTAGTAGGGTTTGGTGTTGTCGTGTGGGAATTTCGTATGATCGATTTGAAAAGTCAAGCACAGTTTGTTTAATCTTCTTTTGTTCCGGGGTGTCGGTGTCGTATAAAGTGTGTATTTTTTGAAAAGTGTTGGCCAAGAGTTCCGCCTTTTGGGCATCCGTCATGGCCGCGTCAGTGGAGTCCTGAAGGGTCGGTATGGGTTCGTAAGGTTTCCGTGGACTGTAGTAATCAGCCAGTTTGTCAGACATCCATAGGTCGCTGGTTCAAATCCGGCTCGAAAGAGTTCTTTTTTTATGAACTTCTCAGCCTATTTGACTTTGCATCTTTCCAAAATGTAAAAGTGTAGTAACACCTTCGATAGCTCAGTTGGTAGAGCGGTGGACTGTAGTAACCAGCCTATTTGTCAGACATCCATAGGTCGCTGGTTCAAATCCGGCTCGAATGATTTCTCTTTTTATTAACTCCCCAATCTATTTGTGTATATTTCAAAGTTTTGTAGAAAAATCCGAAGTTGGTCAGTAACTGGAAAGAAGAAAGAACCATATAATTGAAAATGTACTTGTATAATAATCTCTTGGTGAATAGCCACTTCTGTTTTTAGCACAAACAAGAGATAAAATGATCATTTTCATTGGTTATTTCATTACCGTTGTTATGACTAGTGCCGTATATTTTTATTTTGGAAAGGACTTGTCGTGGATGAAAAACCGCATACGTGACTCGCTGCAAAAGTGATCTATTCCGGCTTCGTAAGCTAGCAGAACTCGCTGGCGCTCGTTCTGATATTTTGCTTACTCTTCTGGAATAGATCACTTTCGCTAGCTCGTACGTAAATAGCTATTACGGACGTTTGTGAATATGGGAATAAAAGTTTTCTCTCTGTAATGTCCGTCTTGGTATATACAGCTTAAACCGAAAATTTCGTTTAGAATACAGTAAACGCAGTACCCTGGTAAACATATTTATGAATTCGATAAATCTTAAAAAGGTCAAGAGTTTTCTGTTAATAAAGTTTTCCATAAAGTTTTGGTTGATAGAAGTTCTAGAGTCCGTTTTTTATTTCTGAACAATTTTCGTGATGGCCAAACTCTTCATAGAGTTTATTTGGAACAAAAACGACTTTTGTTAACTGTAAACTGCACTCCGACCAAGAAAGTCCTCATAGTAAACTGCACGAACTGCAGATAGTTTCGAGGTGAGTTTGCCGTACTCGTCTTAATCCCAAAAATTAACCTAAATGTTCTGTTTACTGTTTTTTTGAAAAGCTATAAATAAAAAATTAAAATAATAAATATAAAATTAGTAACCTAAAAAGAAAAATCGTAAACTAACACTAACCTACATAGCCGATTCATATCTTCGCGAGGATATCTCTTTTATACAAATAATTTCGCTAAAAAAATCATAAACTAACACTAACCTCCATAACCGATGCATATCTTCACGCGGATATCTTTTTTTATGGACAATTTTGCTAAAGAAAAATCATAATCCAACACTAACCTACATAACCGATGCATATCTCCGCGCGGTTTTTTTTTTCACGGACAATAATAATATTATTGAAGAGATTAACAATTTTATTTCTATAACATCATTTTTATCCATCAATAACCTGATTGGAGTGCAGTTTATCATTTTGCAGGTAATTTTGGAGTGCAACTTACCATAAATATACCATATATACCATATACCATAAATAAAATCACTTTTGCGGGGCGAACCCCGACGATTTTGTTCAAACTTTTTGAATATGTTCTCTACATTATAAAAAGCATTTCCTGAAAATTGTAAACCTTAATATGCAGCCATTGAAGTTATGATTTTTTGAATTTTTGAAATTTTTTTTTAACTTTTTAATTATTTCTTTTAGGTAAAAAAACTTTTTTAGAAAAATTGAAAAAATACAGTTTTCTCTAGGAAAAATTCTCAGTTTTTCGACAAAAATGTTTATTTGTTGTTATACGTAACAGAAGACCTTTTAAAATTCAATTAAAGTAGAAAAAATAATTTGTCTCACTGTGCGGCGCGTGTTACTTCAAATTTAATAATTTTTTCTAAAAGTTAAGAGTTAAGAGTTAATCCATAAAATGTGTCATTTTCACGATGTGCATATGTTTTGTTTAAATTCAATTAATTATTGTTAAAATACTTGTCATTGATTTGATGATTCTTTGAAGCAATAATATCATATTATATACAGGGCCGGATAAACCATGAGTGCAATGGAGACACCGCACCCATCGCCAGATTTTCTATAAGAAATTAAATTTTGAATAAAAGAAATATCTAAACGCGGGCGCCATATCAAATCAATAACTCACACAACACTAATCACGAATTGTGATTTAATTAATATTTTCTTGGATTTAATGGGTAAGTAAAATAAGTAGGTAATGATAACACTGGTCTGCAAATAAAAATTTTTTCGACTTCAATACCATTCCTGCTAATTCTTATCTAAAATGACCCCCGTTTTCCCTCATCACCAACCGTTTTCGAAGAACCCTGTTAATCAACAGGGTTGGATATGCCCAGTCAAGTACCCACCCAAATTTTTTAGGTGCTTATATCAATAATGTTTTTTTTTGAGTTTATTTATACATTTTGTGTGCTCCTGCCCACCCCACTGACCCCGTCACTGTTTCCACCATTTAATTTTATCACTTTTCGATAATTTTTTGGTAATAATCTTTTGGTAAGCTAGAGAGGTGAAAAGTTAATATTTGTAACAACAAAGTTGATTTGGAAAAGGATTTGTATCCTTCCGTTTTTTGCTCAAGTTTTTCACTTATTTTTTACATATTTCAGTTTCTAGTATCCCTCATCCTTCTCCAAACACCCCCAAATAATAAAAATCTTGGTTTTCTTTGATTATTCGAGATTTACATTAAACGAACGCCACCACGCGGAAAAATATTGAGTTAATCTAATACGTATAGTTGGTATAGAAAGTTTTGTTTAAAACCAAACGTTTGCATTCTTTTGGTATTTTATTTTGTGAAGTATCTTTTTTGCACCGCGGTTTTACGATAAAATAATTCAAAATTAAACTCAAAACAACATCAATTGTACGTAATAGAGCCGCCATGTTCTTGATATTTGGTAACGTCATGAGCGCCACCAATGAACGGTAAGGTAAATCGCGAATATTCTATACAAGACATTTAGAATTTTTCTTAGAAAATACTGCCTTTTTTCAATTTTTCCAAAAAATTTTCTACTTCAAAAAAATTAATAAAATAGTTAAAAAGAAAATAATTTCAAAAATTCTAAAAATCGTAACTTCAAAATGTAGAGAACAATCACAGTTTGAACAAAATCGGCGGAGGTCGCCCCGTAAAAATGATTTTATTTGGTGGAATGATCCATGTATAAACCCTAGTATTACTATACTTTCATTTCATACGAAAGCACCGATCTCCCAGAATACCAAACCAAGTATTGTTCCTGATGATTTAAATGTTTCCTCGTCAATTAAAAAAATTATCCCCAAATAATATTTGGCAGTTGTTAAATTTGAATATTTGAAAGTGGTACTTACAAATAATATAATATTTTCAGTTTGATACCATATGGTCTAGAGGGTAACATTATTGGCGCGAAATAATATCAAAACGAAATTATTTAAAATGGCGCCAATTTCACCCCCGATCAGCTGTCTTAAGACGTTACAACGATTCTTCCGTCTGTCGCCTCTCAGATACGGATGTCATTAACATGAAAATGAGCTCTTTAAATTTCCTATTTATAATTATCTTCTCTGATATGTCGGTTATCAGGTTATCTAGCATCTAAATATTTTTAATGATGAACACGCACATTGTAACAGAATTTGCAAAAAATATTACTAAACTGAAACACTGAAAGTGAAATCAAAAGCGAGAATTTTAAGAATTTGTGGTGGAAATAAAGATTGAAGATGTATGGGTTTGAAATTATCTTAAGACGCAGATGAGAGCGTATTAAGCACTATTTGCACTGAATGCAGTAACTAATGCTTACCAACTGCAATAAACAAGAAATAATTGTTGAAGATAAGATAGCGGCTGCTAAGGTGCCACTTCTGATTTACATATTGGTCATGATCTTGGCCGACTTGCTTTGTACACAATATGGATAATATGGAATGGTATCGATAACGTGTCGATACCAACGCATTTTGATTTTATCGTTTCTGTCGTTAGCTTCCACAATTTACGCATTTGTTGTTTATATATTTCGGATTCCTTTTATGGACATGAAAGACGTCGGCGACTTTACACTTTTGCGTAATTGAAAGTTACGCCGGTAATTCTTTTTCTCAGATTTTATTCGAAATTGTCGATTTTTTGCTTCGTGTGCTTCCCCGAACAACCGAATTTTATTACCGCTATATATATTTATAATATTTTAATTAAGCACAAGTGCACCCAAATGAAAGGGAAACAAAAAACTTGAAAAATGTAAATTCGGAGACTTTTGCATAGTTCAACACCCCTCATGATTAATAAGGGTACATAATTTGCTTAATTTTGGAATAAATTTAGGCAGAAAGGACGGTCATTTACATACAAGTGGACATCGAAATTAGATATATTTTTTGTAAAGAATTGAACAGGTAAAATTTATTTGGTTGATTGGATCCATTTACCGGTTATACCACATGGTGACCAAAAGGTAGTAAGTAAATGCAAGGTTTAACGGCTCGAGTTAGTAGTACAAAGATTTTAGGAGGCGCATCAGGTGTATAGCATAGCGCCAGGTGGACTTTAAATGACACGTGCTCGCACTAATCGTTAACCGTGTAGGAATAGGTAAATAACTTCCTAAACATGACTTTCGCCTTATATTTTATACTAATCATAGGTTCAAAGTTAATAATTTTGGTCAACAGCTTTCAAACCATCAAGTTTTTTAAATTTTTAATGTAAGAACTTTAAAAAAGTCTGATGGTGCATGTCCGGGTTTCATAAAACGTTAGAAAATGTTGAATAACGACCTGCGGGTCAATATTCTAAAGTGATCAACGGGCAACTATTCACTTGTACCGGATGTGTTTTCGGGAACCCTTAATTTTCATTCTGATATTATTCCAGGATTTTTAGTATTTCATCCAGAAAAAAATTTTGAAAGCAGAATAAGTTGCTTTAATGATCGTTAAGAAGTCGGCGTTATTGGCCAAAAATATTTAAAATTGAAAATTACTTCAAATACACCAATTATAATTCTTTTAAGAAAAAGTTATTTTTCACTTTTTTGTAAAAATCAAAATTCAACTCATATTTTTTTACGATTTCAAAAGCATTTTTTGACCTTGAAGTAAAAGCAAGATGAAATCTAATGCTCTTGTCATTCGTAATGTATATTTCTGCATTATTTTTGTGTCTTTCAGTTTTTTTCTAAAATAATTAGGGAAGCAGGAATTTGCATAAATAAGTTTTTACATGTTAATTTCATTCAAAATTTATTCAGCACATTGTCGTGTTACCAAAATATCAGTTTTGAAAATTTGGATTTAGGAGCTCATAAAGGAGCTTAACAAAAAGGATTCCGTTCTGAAAAGATAAACGTATTCTGTAACTATAAAGAATCCTTTAATGACAGACTGTCCTTTAAAGATCGATCTTTATGGGCTGAATTTTACAAAGTAATGCCTTTATGTTAAAGGAAACTTTCATGTGCCAGGAAATGTAATGCTGACACAAACTGTACTATAGTTGGTATTCTCACATTCCTTTGTAAAATCCAGTCCATAAAGATCGATATTTAAGGGACAGTCTGTCGTTAAAGGAATCCTTTTTGTAAAGTTCCTTTATGAGTTAAAGAATAACTACCTTATGCACTGCAACTTTAATTGACATCCTAATTGTGGGGCATATTTTCGGTTAGTTATGTGAGTCAAAATAATTTATTAAAATGGCGGGAACAGAAAAAGTGAAAACTCAATCGTTCTTGGACATGCAAGACAGATTAGAAATATGAGTAATAGAAGAAACTAAAGAACGGGAAAACAAGCAAGATGAAGAAAAAATAATAAATCAAAAAAAAGATAATCTAAATAATTGGGAAGCATTACTTAGCAAATATTAAAAAACATTTTGAAAGATGAGAAAGAAACACAAAAATAATAAATAAAATGTATGATAACATTAAGGAAAGAAAATAAAGTCTCAACTTACAAGAAAGCCCAAATGAAGTTAAAGAAAAATTAGGTACATGTCAGTGGCCCCCTCATTTTCTAATTTTTTTATGAGTTTGGTGTCAAGCGTTAGAGTATCGTTTGAGCCTCAATGAGCTTTCATTATTTTCGTTTGAGCCTCAAAAGTCGCGAAGTTATTCGCAAAAAACAAGTAGGGGGGCTGTAGACATTATGGTCCCCCCACTTTTGAATTTTTGTATGAATTTGATATCAAACGTTAGAGCATCGTTTGAGCTTCAATGAGCTTCCATTATTTTCGTTTGAACCTTAAAGGTCACGAAGTTATTCGCGAAATACTATTGGGGGCTGTAGACATGATGGCCCCCCACTTTCGAATTTTTGAATAAATTTAATGTCAAACGTTAGAGCATCATTTGAGCTTCAATGAGCTTCCATTATTTTGGTCTGCTCCTTGCGAAGTCGCGAAGTCATTCGCAAAAAACTACTGGGGGGGCTGTAGATATGTTTTACAATTTTCCTTCCCATTTTGAATTTACGTGTGCAATTAATGTCAATTGATAGAACTTCGTTTGAGACTGAATGAGCTTCAATGAACAGAATTTTAAGTTAATATTTTACACAGTTATGGATAATTGAAATTTTCGACCGAAAAACCGAGCAACACGCGTTAAATCTTAATCTTAAATCTTAACGGAACTAAAATGGTTTATCGGTAGAATTGAATACTATTCAAGAACTGCAGATGAAATTAGAGACATAATATCCGAACATGTAATTAGAAAAACATGCAATGAATGTGGAAACAATAGGTTCTTGCGAAAGTTTTCTTTCCCCGGTCACCTGCTTCATCTGGTGTGTTGACTCTATTTTTTACGAAATCAGAAATGTTCTTGCAACAACTTCTAAAATTATTAAAGGTTTATTATTATCGGTCATAGAGGTCAGGCCAGTAGCCAGGGGGGGGGGGCACGTGCCCCCCTCGAAATGTTCAAAAGCAAAACAAATTTTGAAAATAAAATAGGTAAATAGATATATTTTTAAAGTGGGAACAAAAATTTTTTTTTCCCGGAAATATTCTCGGAAGGGGAACCCCTAAATAAAATTTTTTTTATTAATGCCCCCCCAACCGAAATAAAATCCTGGCTACGGGCATGATAGAGGTCATATTTTTCTTTTTTATTTATGAAATTTTTAAGAGTAGGGGGCCCACGGGGTCCGACTAGGATACGTGACTCCCTAGGCAAAAATCTATCAGTGCGCCCCCCTTCCCCTCATTTATATAGCAGTACTGAGCGGGGAGGTGAGAATCCGCAATATTTAAAAAATATACTTACATTAACATATTTTTATTTAAAAAAATACCTTTCGAACAAAAATAAAACTTAAAAAAAGAATCAAATTTTTACTCTTATGGCCTTTTTTGCGGCGAAAGCTGTCACAAGTTCTTTTTAATTTTTGCACCTCGATCTGATTTTGCGTCCCTTTATCGTTTGCGCCCTTGGCAGTTGTCTAGTTTGCGTAGTGCCTATAGCGCTAGCACTGGCCATAGATAAGAGAATTTTGGTCTCTATAATAGCCAGGGCTGACGCTACAAGCAAGACTGAAGATTTGCTTCTGCCCCCCCCCCCGAGTACATAACGCACATTATTGTAAGGATACAAAGCTTTGAAATTATTTGGGACACTTTTTGACCTATGGAAGACGACATAACGGTAAATGGGAAATTTATAATGACTCTTGAAAAAATTAAGAAGATGTTTCGTCAAATCAAATAGTCGGGTGTCATTTTCTTATCTATAGCATGTAAGCCAATATCGGAATTCTTAAAAAATTACACAAGGGGTAAATATCCAGTAAAATTTCTGTACACAAGACTCGGAATTTCAGATATTTCCAAGAATTCCAAGGATTTCCAAGAATTCCATGGATTTACAAGAATTCCAAGGATTTCCAAAGAATTCCAGTGATTTCCAAGAATTCCAGGGATTTTCAAGAATTCCAGGGATTTTCAAAGAATTCCAGTGATTTCCAAAGAATTCAAGGGATTTCCAAGAATTCCAGAGATTTCCAAGGAATTCCCGTGATTTCCAAGGAAGTCCAAAAACTTCCAAGGATTTTCTAAGGGAATTCCAAACAAGTATACACAAAATTTTCGGGATATTTACCCTTTAAAATTACATAATGTTGATTAATAATAAGCCTTAAGCTGTTAAAAAATTATTAGTAAAGTTTAGAATGGGCGGGGAATGTGTAATCTATTGTCGCTCATGCGCAGTGGAATTAAACATTTAGACATTTTTATCAAATACTAATTTGTGAAAATACTGTAACGGTGCTAGCTCTAATAATTGGGTGCTAGCTATATAGATTACGGAGCTAGCTTTTGGAGCCAAAATAATAACTGGGGGGGGGGGGGGCTAGCGTTACTTTAGCCCCCCCCACTTTCAATGTGGATTTGTGAAAAAACTATAAAGGTGCTAGCTTTAATATTTGGGTGTTAGCCGGTGCTAGCTTCATAGATTCGGGAGCTAGCTTTTTGGCCAAAAATTTTAACTGGGGGGGGGGCAAAGCAACGCACCCTGTTACGAGATATTATGTTATTTTCATGTTCACTTTAAAGTTGATAATAAGCTCGTTATTTAAGATTTAAGATTAAGATTTAACGCGTGTTGCTCGGTTTTTTGGTCGAAAATTTCAATTATCCATAACTATGTAAAATATTAACTTAAAATTCTGTTCATTGAAGCTCATTCAGTCTCAAACGAAGTTTTATCGATTGACATTAATTGCACACGTAAATTCAAAATGGGAAGGAAAATTGTAAAACATGTCTACAGCCCCCCCCCCAGGTGGTTTTTGCGAATAAAATCGCGAACTTTGAGGCTCAAACAAAAATAATGGAAGCTCATTGAAGCTCAAACGATGCTCTAGCGTTTGACATCAAATTCATTCAAAAATTCGAAAGTGCGAATAACTTCGCGACCTTTGAGGCTCAAACGAAAATAATGGAAGCTCATTGAGACTCAAACGATGCTCTAACGCTTGATACCAAACTCATCCAAAAATTTGAAAGTGGGGGGGCCACTGACATGTACCTAGAAAAATTGAAAATAAAAGCATACAAATGTTTGATTGACAGTAATACTTAATGCATTTAAAAATGAACTTTCTTTACATAACAATCAAATTAAATCATTGTTGGAAGAAAATGAAAAATTTAGGAACATTGTGAAAGATAATATGGTCGAAATTAAAAACAAAAATTTGGAAATAGACAATTTGGATAAAGAAATTTTGGTTAATTATAAAAATTTGGAAATGAAAAATTTGGTTATAAAAGGAAATTTTAAAGAAAGTAAGAACGAAATAAAAAATTAAAATTTGGAAATGGAAAGATTTAGTTGTAAAAGAAAATTTTGAAGAAAATATGGCCGGAATTATAAATGAAAATTTGAAATGGAAAATTTAAATCAAGAAATTTTGGTTAAAAATAAAAATTTGGAAATAGAAAGTTTGGTCATAAAAGACAATTTTGAAGAAAATATGGTCGGAAAGAATAAAAATTTGGAAATGGAAAATAAAATCGACGGTGGATTGACAACAAAAATACTGGCCCGAATGTTGATGGAGTTGGCATTTTGTTAATTATTTTTGGTTTTGAGAATGAACACCCGCCTACACCGAGTATCATTTGGTGAAGGTTCATGAAAAAAAAAAAATTTATTAGATTTGGTACCACAACTTGGATGGTTATCTTCTGCGAACCACTTGCCATCGACCGTTGTTACGCAAAGAAAACCAAGGGAGCAAAACATGTCGTGTTAGCAAAACAATCAATTTTTCAGAATCAAAAAAAATCAATTTTTGAAAAATTTTAAAATTGGAATTTTTGATTTATTGTGTAAAATGATTTTTTTAAGTTTGGATTTGATTTTGATATTTTAAATTATTGTAAATATTGGATTTTAATTATTTTCTGTTTAGTTTTTCTATTGAAAATACTTGATTGTAATTTTTTTAAACAATTTTGTAAAATTTTGAATTTGTTCGCTTTTGGTATTAACAATTTTGATTTTCAAATATTTTAAATTTGAGTCACTATTTTGGGACCAAGATTTGGACAATATAGGAATTATTTTTAAAAGTTTGGATTTTAAAATTGAAATTAAAGTTGGAACCGTAAATTTATTAATTAATAGTAATAAAATTTGGAAATTTGGATTCCGAATATTATAATTGGTTTTCAAATGGTTTAATGGTAAATCGAATAATTATGATTGTTAAAATTGGAAGGCGCAGTAAAATTTATGAATTACGGCAGGCACCTGCATCGATAAGCGACGCTTGCGAGTTATCGTTCCATTTATTGAATACGAAATTTATTTAAAAATTGTAATTGGATTTGGAATATTTTTATAGATGATTTTGAAAGAATATTGTGAAATTTAAATTGGTGCCTCAAATGAAAAGTAACCCACTACTGAGACGTTTCCGCTACCGACTAGAAAAGCTAGCTGCCAAACCCAAGGGTAGAAAATCGCGGAAAAATTTTTTGGCGTTCCACTGTAATCTAGTTCACCAAATTCAATAAAAGGGTCGCAGATGGGAGCGTCAAGAAGTCTTAAGACGTCCCTGGTATTTAAACATTAGGTTAATTCAAATGTAGACGGAATGTAGTGCAGAATCATTTCAGCAAGTCCGCGAAGAGTTTTGCTGTTCTAAACAATATTTTTCCTGTGATAATTATTGCGTTCAATGCCGATAGGCTTCAACTTCCTGTTGCAATTCTAGCGCATATCTCAGTGCTGCTTTCTGGTTTTCTCTCTAATTCGGTAGCCAGGTAAGAGAATTTCGGTACTTCTTCCACATCAATATGAGTTTGTTCGTCTATAAAACAAATTTATCATTTTTGAGCCGATGAACAATATTCATCATATTTATGAACAAAATTCATCAATGCAATGATTTTTTCATCAATACTATGAATTTTTCATCAATAGGTTCATGGGCGCAAAAATGATGAATTTTTGTGAGTGAAATTTTTATAAAACCGGAGAGTATTGTTGAATATTGTTCCTGTTCTGTTTGTTGACTATCTCTCATCACTTTTTCTAGAGCCAGATTAAAGCCTTAGACAGATTTTAACTTCAAATTTTCTCGATATGAAGTATTTTTTTGGTATCCCTTCTTTACCTTTTTTATGTTCTGATAGAAGTTTCTTATCTCTTTGTTTTTATATTTTTCGAAAAATAAACGAAAAATAACCTTGCAGGTATGCAACCCATTGACCATCTTGTATGTAAGGTGCATTATCTATTTATGATAGAGGTTTTCAATTTCTTCGCTAATTTTAATTGGGAGATGTTTTTTACTATATTCCAATCTGAAAATTTCAATATATTTCAACCACCTGATTTCAATTAAGTATAATAAAAACGTTTGCGATATTTTATACTTACAGTGTATTTTATTTGTGATAGCTTAAAAACATTTTAGTTTAAAAAAAGTTTTGTGCATTTTTTGGGTTTTCTAAAATACTGCTATGGTCATTAAAGTCTACCTATTTGCTTTTGCTGGTTTTCGAAAGCGGCTAACAAGCCAAGCAATTCCATCCAAGTGTAATTTTAATAAATCATTCTTGACTTTCACGACCCTAATTTTCTTATTATTGCGTATTCCTTCAGCTACGAATATAAAATTTTCGCAAACCCAAAGAATTCCTTAAAACTATCTGAATCAGGTTTACTACCATACAATAATTATTATCTGAAGTCGGCCTGATATTGCAAATTTGCAATCTGCTTTTCTTGCTACTTCGTTGTATAACTTGTTACTGAGTAACTTCTGTTGAGGGAGAGGGTATATTTTGATGAAAGAAAAATCAATAAGACAAAATTTTAAATCTACGAGTATGTACTGGGTATATTGAATAACTCTTATTTACAAAAAAATACAAACCATGACGAAATTCTATTATACAAATTGCGAGAAATAAATCCTCTGCTTATTCTAATAAAACTTAAATTTGAAATTGTCTTAAAGTTAAAATAAAATCTTGAGACAGGTTTAGAAATAAAAAAAAAGTAACATAAATTCTGAATCAACAAAAACAGTGAAAATGGTTAAAATTTAAAAGTCGACGTGACGAAAGTGAACAAACAAAAATTTATATTACACACAAGATTCGATTACTTGTTTAAAATCCGTCGCCGTTAAGGCCAAGACTTCTTCGCAAACTTTTTTGTAACACCAAGAGTCGCCTTTAAGACGCTTTCGTCGAATACCAACCAGAGCTGATGGTGTGATTAACACTTGAGGTGTTTTGGAGACGTTATTGTTGGATTTTGTTCCCGTCGGTGTCAAAACGCCATTTATGGGCTTTACGTTCCACGATGGCTGCGGTATAGACGCTGATAAATGCGGTAGATAACATATCTCCAATTCAAATGAACAGCCACCCAAACGACGTCCCGAGTTGGGTTCCATTTTGCCTCTAAGAGAAAATCTGCAAAAAATTTCAAGCAATTAAGTATAAAAATCAAAAAGTTGCAAAACTAGAGAAGATTCATAATTAAGCGATGTTACTACGCTGCATTCCTTATTTGGGAGCGTAAACACTTATTTAAATGAAACCCCTTTCACATATATGTAAACCACTTTATTTTTCATTTTGAATTCCAGTAATTTATGCTGAACCATGTTTCGACACTTCGACAAGTTATTTTTTACGAACCGCAAAATGACTCAAGGGTAACGATAATTCATTTGCTAATCAGTTTGCCCGACACGTAATTAGTTGGCTTACAGAAACTTATTGAGATGTAATCCTTGAAAGCGCCCGATTTAAACAAAACAAATTTTTTCTGCAACGCGACACGTGAAAATAATGAAGTTGTGGGTTGAAACCGCCTAAATAATGAAGAAGGGAATTCTCCCTTGGGTAATGCAAGTGTGTTGATGCCGAAGCTTCTTTTAGTTTAAAAAAAATTATTAAGAGTGATCGAAACGTAATTTAATTTTCTGTAACTCTTTCTTTCGTTAATTGCGGTGACGAAAATAAAAATCGGCCGGAAACGCGTCTTTACCACAATTCGACGTGATTTTGAACGATGCACCCATTAGATGATGTCGATTTTTGTTCAAAAAAGTCAATAATGCAAGAGGAAACAACCAGTTGAAGAAAAAATTTTGAAGGAAATTACGTCGATTCGACCAAATTGTAATGTTATGGGAATACAATTACAATTTGCATTGATCGATGAGCTTTTTTGTTCTTCAGACTTGAAAAAAAACCTTCTAGATTTACTTGTCTATTTGTGAAATAGACTGTGAAACTACTTTTTATTACCGACGCAAGTACGTGTTGCTCCGTTCAATATTTTAAATTTTATTGGGTTACATAAAATACCATCATGCAATCAAAACAAATTTGCCAAAAGTAGAAAATCTGGATCTGAATGTGCAGAAATTGCGGTTCTTTAAATTTACAATCAAACGGCATCGGATATTCTGATTTAGAAAAAAAAGAAAAATTAACCCTGAAGACTAATGTTTATTAAAATAAATTTTATATCATTATATAACTGATGTAGAAAGTTTAAAAATTTATTTTCGTGTGAATTAAAGGCAAAACCATTAACCGCCTAAAGAATAAAAATTAAGTTCTTTTGTTTTAAAAAAAAATTACGATAGTCAACTATTATTGCAGAAAGTACAAACAAATTTCATTAAGTTTTCTTCCTCGTTACTCTACGAATTTGGTCCTCTAATGTACGAGAAAAAAAACTCCGGGTCCTCGGTGGCATAATATATACCTGAATCGAGTTGGGCGGCTAACACTTTCAAAAACAGGAGTTCAAAATTGCCAATTTAATTGGCAACACTGTAGAGCAGGGGTGGTCAACAGGTCGATCAGGATCGACCGGTCGATAGCGAAGGAATTTTTAGTCGATCATAGCCGCCGACACCAGTCGTGAAGCCGAGGAAGAAACTTAGAAAATTTTAAGAAATCTTAAAAAATCCAAGGAAATCTTAGAAAATCTGAGAATAATCAAGGAAATCTTAGAATATCCAAGAAAATCTTAGATATTATATCAAAGGAAATCTTAGAAAATACAGATAACCTTACTTTTTCAACTTTTTCGAAAAGAAATCATGAGACAACCTAAGAAAAAATCTAAGGAAATTTTAGGAAATCTGGGAAAATCTAGAAAAATCCAAAAAAATTTCATAGAAGGAAATCTGGTGTACAAAACTTGAGTTTGTGGTTTCCTTCTCGTAATAGGCTAAGAAAATGTGTTTTTTTGTCTATTTTTACCTTATAGACCAGTGCAGTAAGCCGAATAACAAGTTAAAAATGGAAAAAATGAATAGGAGGATAGGAGGGATGAAGAGGGGTGACTTGTAGGGGTAGAACGTGGTTTTTCACGATTTCCGGCGAAAGTTGACCTCCAATCTAAAAAAGTTGTATAAAGATGTTGTAGGTATTAAAAAGATCTACAACTTTAGTATACATTATTTTTCACATAACCTCAAATTTTTCGAAAAACAACCAAAAAACATGTTTTTCGTTTTTAATTTTTTTCTTCCACAAAAATAATCTTTTTTTCATGAAATTTAGAGGAGACTTACCTTTTTGTGTCCCAAAGAAGCTGTATATTTTTTGAATAAAAATATTTATTTTTACATTTTAAATTGATTAAAAACCGAAAAATACTCCTACCTTAAATCGAAAAATCTCATGTTTAAAAGTCAATTTTTTTAAACTGAATAGAGGGGGATTTGTTCATTGAAATGTCTATTTTCAGATAGTGTAAGCAATAATTTACATTGCTCTGGAAAAATGTGCCAGAAATCGAGAAAAACTAAAAATACTAGATTTTCGAAATTCATTTTCGACGCTTCGCTGCTCTGTAACTTTTGAACTACACGTAGGTGAGGGTGTTATTTGTAAGGGGGTAAAAAGTACAATATGTAGTACAGTTTGCATCTAGTAATAACTTTCGCAAACTCATTTGAATCCCTTAAATATCATTTTAGAAAAAAAAAATCCAAAAACACGTAACTTACGGTTTTTTCTCCCCTACAACATTTATTTTTTGTAAAAATTTGCTTAATGCGGGTTTTAAATTTTTGGGAAATGGTTGACCCCCGAAAATATAAATTCATAAAATGAAGTTATTTGGAGTTCAAATCAAAAAACTCTTTTTTTATGAAATTTCAAAATTTTCGATCCTATATCCTATTTTTGAAGGGCGAGTACACCTAAACCCGCGTATGGGCAGCTAAAATAAATTAGGGGTTTCTTATTTTCCGATGATATATACCATTGGCACGTGCAAAATACAACTGGAGTAACTGCCATGCAAAAAGAAAACTTTTTAGGATAACACCGAAGATGACAAAACAATCTGCAAAAGCCCGATGTACACCCTAAGCTAAAGAGAAAGTATTGTAATCCACTCAAAAACCCCTGATAAGTTTTTGATGAATTGTAGTTGATGTTCGTTTGTATGTCTGTCTGTCCGTCCGTCTATATGTCAATGCGTGGTTAGGGTATAAAAATAAATAGCATCAATCGCACAGGTTAAACCACGCAACGAAATATCATGAAATTGGGCACAAATGTGCATCGTAATTAAACTTAGAGGCCAGCTGAAAACGGTGAAAATTCGTTGAAAATTGCAAAAATGATAAAGAAAATTAAAAAAAAGTTCAACTATCAATTACTTTTGGACCATCATTTTTTATACCCAAATTAAATGGGGAAAGTTATGCGATGTTTACATAACCAATCAATTTTAATTATATCCGGGGTTTACAAAATTAATTTTTTTTTGTACTCACCCTTTTCTCTCGCACAGCATTCCTTTATTTTGCAGCGCTTTAGATAGTTCGTTGATAACAAATTCTGGATCGCTGCTTTGCGTCGTGGATACGTTACACAAATCCTGCAAAAAAAATTAATTTCGGTAGCAACAAATTTCATTATTTCTTTTCTTGCAATACCAACCTTACTAGCTAGCGTTGCCGGCTGTACCACGTGATCGTTTGCAATTTTTCTAGGCGTAAGTACGTAACGCACTCTATTCAAAGATCTCTCGATGCTGCCCAGCATGCGTCGAGCAGAGCCTGGAGTTTCCGATTTTCCCGGGGTACGTTTACTAAAAACAAAATATAGTATGCATAATTAAATGCAAACTTAACGATTTTACAAATCAAATCGTAAATTTAATTTTTTGCTACAACAATAAAAAGAAAAAGTGTGGCAGGATGATCTACCTAAATGCACTTCCAATTTTACGATTATGACATCAGTTAAAAATAAATACGTCGGTGGTTTGTGACCACAATCCCGTAAGGGTTGACCAAACACACTCCACCCTCTTCTTTACAACCACTACCCCACATATACTCAACACTTTATTGCTTTAATTAGTAACAAAATCTATTACCTATTAACAACCTTCCAATTCCCTTGTTTTGGCTTTCCAAAACTTGGATAAATAACGACCAATTACTGTTTGGTCCTTTTAAAGATTTTTTAATTATCCTTCGCGTTGAATGAAAGAATTTAAATTATGATTTTTTGCGTACTACACAATAGTTTCAATTAATCCAAAAATCGCGTTTACTTCCTTTATTATTACCTCTCCAAGCCCCTGCCTTGAAGACGTATAATAGCACATTTTTAAATTTACGACCAATTTTTCGAAAAATTTTTTTAGGAAAAAAAATATTAAAATAGTATAGTACTTACCGTTCCGGAGTTTTCGGTGTCGATTTTCCCGGAGTTTTCGGGGTCGATTTTCCCGGAGTGGCCTTTTTGGCAGGAACTGAAAAAATAAAATTAAAAAGTTAGAATTTTAAAAATTACATATGCAGCAGAGAAACTACCTTCCACATTCTAGGATATTGCATAAACTTTTTTTTAAAGAAAAATTATAAAAAAAAATATTTTGGTTGCCTCGCCTTGTATTAGTAACCGGAAATGATATAATAGCCTCTAAAAAATGTATTACGAATACTCGCGGTAAAATACAAATTAAGATTTTTCAATCAAGTATAGAACCTTTCAAGGTCTCCCAAGTGTTTAAAGTATAAATCTCGTCGCTCTAGTATAATGGTCGCCTGGATTCTACGTATAAGAATAAAATGTTAACATATAGGATCATGAAGGAGGGTAACAAAGTTAAAATGGTGATATTTCAGATCCAGTACCGTGAGTTATGTGTCCCAAGAGATCACTTCGGCAAATGCACCGACGATATTTTCCAGCACTTTCTTATTAGTGTTTAGAGCACTTGTGTAAAGTTGAACTAATTTAAGAGTTTAAAGCCATAAAGAAGAAGGTAACAGCCCTTGAAAAGCTGGACACTGATATACACATCCGCACAGCCAAGATTTTCAGTTCCTACGACAAAAGTTCACGCCCAAACTTTCCTATTTCCCATCTTAACTTTAATTATATCGTAAAACAATCTTAAATTAGTTTTGTTTACCTGCAATGTGATTATAGAAAATTTAATAAATTTTAAAGGTCGCTATTCGCAGTTTTTTCATATAAAACTGTTTATAATATCAAAAAATTTGTTATTTGAAAGGTTGTATTTTTCTCGTTTTTGAGTGTAAAATAAATTATTGACAGGGTTCCCACTGAATTTTATGTATAAATAAAATTTCCAGACTTTTCCAGGTTTTCCCTGACAATTAATAAAAGTGTTCCCTGACATTTCAATAAATCGGAAGATAAAGGGTAAAAAAAATGTAAATTTAAAAATTTTAAAAATGTAATTTTTAATTAAAAACAATTTTATTTTAAAATTTAAAAACAAATTTATTTTAAAAGTTAAACAAAAGTTTTAAATTAATTTGTTTTCCCTGACTAAAAATTTAATTTCCCTGACTTAACACTAAAGATGATAAATTCCGTGACAAAATTATGGAAATCTTAAATTCCCTGACTTCCAGGTTTTCCAGACGAGTGGGAACCCTGATTGAGTATTGATCTCATTAAATTAGAAATTAGAATTAAAACATCTATGTTAATTTTTAAACAAATCAAAGACACTCTTCTACAGGTATTTTTTATTAATGCAACCGACTATAGTTTCGTGCAGTACTGTGCACTTCTGCGGGTCAGGTTTTGTCACTTAAGGTGGCCGAGAAATTCGCTTTTTTTATTTGACGCAAATCTTAAAAGCAAATAAATTTGGAGAAATTCTGAAAACACCATCAAACAGCTTATGTCTGAAATTACAAAATGGGTGATTTTGGTAAAAAAATCTGCCAAAAATTTTTTTTTGTTGGAATTGTTTTTCAAATATTATTTCATCCTTAAATTGTTAAGCCTAAATTTGGATTCTAGATGTAGCGTGTATCTGAAGAAACGTTTTTTGATAAAGCAAATATCTTAAAATTATATATTTTTTGAATTTTGTGTCGAATGGTAAATGTCTTTCGTATTCACTAATAATGCTTATATGTAGGCAACCAACAATGTTTACTATAGTCCTGTAATCAAAGCTGTTTATATTTAGCGCAATTATTTATCTTTGCGCCGTTTGTGTTTTTCGCAATTATGCACTAGTAGTGCACTGGAGCTTGATTATAAGTTGGTTATTATTTTTTTTATATTATATAAAATATAAAATATTAGGACATTATTTGTGATATAATTTTGTTGAAATGGCAAAACGTAAAGCCAAGTACCAAAGACTATCCTCTAATAAAAGGTGTAAACCATCAAAAGTGCAAAAACTTCGAGTTAATGCAAAGTAAGTTTTTAGTACAATACAATAAACAATAATAATTTTTAATAATAATTAACTGATGTTTAAATTTTTTTAAAGTTTTGAAAATACATCAAACAATCCTTCTGCTTCATACGATACGTTCACCGACGATGACGGTAAAGCATTTATTGGATTAGAAGAAAATGCATATGAAGAAATTGTCTCGCAAGACCGGATTCGTGTATGGAACACTTGCCACGGGCAGTACATTTTCACATTCCGAAGAGCTTTTAGCTTTAATGGAAGTTCCACCTATGAACCAAAAATTTTTCAATAACATTGAAAATAACCTTGGCGAGATCTGGAAAGATGAATTGTCTGCTGATATGATAAAGGCAGCAGCCGAAGAAAAAAAAATTGCGGAAGATAAAGGACACATCGATAGTGAAGGATTTCCTTATAGAACAGTTTATCTAGATGGTGGATGGTCGAAACGGTCATATTGTCATAATTATAGTGCTAATTCTGGAGTAGGAATAATAATTGGAAAGGAAACAGGCAAGGTCATATATATGGGAGTTCGTAATAAGTACTGCATAATTTGTGCTATAGCAAATAACAAAAAGGAATTACCAAAGGCTCATAAATGTTTCCGCAATTGGAATGGGTCTTCATGTGGTATGGAAAGCGATATTATTGTTGAAGGGTTTTGCTTTGCGGAAAAGCACTATAACATAGGAATTAAAGAGTTTATTGCCGACGGTGACGCTTCAGTTTACAGAAAAATATTGGAAGAAGTTCCTTATGGCCGTGATGTAAAAAAGAAGTCTTGTTTCAATCACATTTTGAAAAATTACGGAAAAGCACTGCATGCTCTTCGTAAAGATCCAAGTGTGAATGAGACAACGAGATCAAAACTCTCTTTTGCTGAATCAACTGTCTTCAGTCGGTTACTACAAAGTGTGTTTATGAACAAAGTAAATCAAGAAATAAAGTGTTGCTTCGTGAACATCTCATTAATTCTATAAACCATAGCTTTGGAGATCATTCACACTGTGTAGAGTACTTTTGCAATTAAAGGATCGAGTTTATTTAATCATGTCCTAGCTATTTTAGAGAAGTGCATCTTGGTAAAAATAGATCAGATAATCGATCAAGTTACAAATAATAAAGCCGAAAATTTTATGAATGTTGTGGCCAGATCTACTGCCGGAAAAAGACTAAATCTGACAGAGAATCATTTGAAATCAGATGTGTTATATAAGTGCTTTACCCTATAATAACGGATTTGAATGGCATTACAATCCTTTGCCAAAAATAAACGAAGAACAACCTTCTCCAATTATTCAAAATTACATTCAAAAGCACAAAAAACAAAGCATTTGTCGGAGAGAGAGGAGAGCTAATAGAATTACCATAAAAAAACATGTTTGGAAAATAGTATCGATTACGGACCAAAAGCGATATCAGATCCTGAACCGACTGATTTAGAAATTCAAGAACGGAGTAGAAAAATTTGCGAAAATTTTAAAATTTCAGAAGAAATGGCAAAGTTCGTTGAAGCAAACACAAAAAATCAATTTGACTCGGAGCTCTTTATCACCGAGAGAAAAAATCGTCTGACAGCCAGTAATTTTGGTTTAGTTATTAATAAAAGAAAAACTACTCATTGTCACAATTTGGTTAAATCGATTTTATACAATACCTTTCAAGGAAATGAAGCCACTGACTGGGGAAAACGAAATGAGTTAGTAGCTATAAAACAATTCGAAAAACTGAAAAATGTTGAAGTTGAAAAAAGTGGGTTGTTTGTATTTCTTGAAACTGGATATTTAGGAGCTTCTCCTGATCGTTTAGTGAAAAATAGTGATGCCATAGTTGAAGTGAAATGTTTATATTCCATTTTCAAAAAAAATATTACTTTGTTAGAAGCAGTGCAATCAAAAAACATATCAATTTGTTTGGAAATGTTTGAAGGAAAACTTCGGTTGAAGAGGCATCACAATTATTATTACCAAATTCAAAGCCAACTTAATATTTCAAATCGTAAAACTTGCTATTTTATAGTGTATACAGGTGGAGAGTCTTTTGTGGAAGAAATTACCAAAGATTCGGAACTTTGGCGAAACAAAATGCTCTCAAAATTGTCAGAATTTTTTGAAAACTGTCTTCTGCAAGAAATTGTAAGAAAACGCGTTGCTAGGAAATTACGGTGTTTTGATCCCGATAATGACAATAAACAAGAGTAATGAAGTTCTTTAAATAAAGTTTTTCAGACGCAGTGCTCCGAATTTGTGTTTTTTAAATATTTGTTTATTTAAAAATAGTTCTATATTTCATTAAAAGTTAGTATACAAAATTACTGTGTTTGCGAATAAACAGGTGTTGAGGTGTTCTAGAAACGCATATTTCCTACAAAATGTAATGTACTTAATATTTTTTTCCGGAAATCGTCATCAAAACCACATTTCCCTGCTTATGTACGCGCAAGGAAATTGAATTTCCTTGACTAGTGTGGTAATAACAATTAGTAATTATAAAATAGTATATTAAGAAACTAGTTTCATAAGACACGTTTTTATCGCACGCAATCCGTTTAGAAAATGACCCGCGTAGTTCATGGCAAAAAATGCCAGGAAAATGTTTCACTCTACTCGGAGGATTACTTGGCACAAAGTACCTCGTGTTTCAACATTTCTCCTGGCCAGTAATTTGTCATTTTCCTGACTTTTATGTAAATAACTATTTCAAAAATCTAAAATATTCGTAATTGATAACTTAACCCTAAGTTAGTCGCGTGGTCTACGCTAATGTATTTCTTATGAAGCTTAAAATAGCGCGCCTAACGGAGGGTTAATTATTAATTTAAGAACTATGAAAAATATAATTGATGGATTACATACAGTGGGACAAGAAAGACTTCGTACGATCCCATATTTTCCTATATTATCAATGTAAATTGCATCGTACTGAGAATTTTTTCCGGCATATAAAAATCGCATTGACAGCAATATGACTTATACATTTTTTACTTTCCGAACTCCTTAGTAAGGAAAGTATTGTAATCTGAAATTGAAAAAAAAAATTGACCCCCAATTTTTTCATAAAATTTTTATGTTTTGAGGTTCCCTTAAACCATTTCTACAATTTTTGAAAAATGTCTGTATGTGTGTATGTGTGTATGTTGCACTATATTTGTGGCAATTTGTGTGTGCATAGGCCTGTACTGTGGCGAGTTCAAAAATTGTGGCGCTATACACTCGATGCCACAATTTTAAATTAAAATATCTCGACACTTAGTTGAATAATTCGCCACAATTGACAATAATTCATTTGTATTTAATATAGGCATTATATGTGCATCCTTGTTTCTACGTAGATTAAAAATTCGAAGGAATATTCTATTTTATGTGGAATTTGCCACAATAGAGCTTATTTCCCGTACCACACACTATAATATTTATGGCAACTTAAACTAATGCCTTCATGTGGCGCCCTCTGCTTATCATTACAGTGTTGCCAGATATTCTCGATATGTTAGATGGGTTGCAGTCATAATTATTATAAACTATTAACCCCTTACTAACTTGTATTACTCGGTTTGAGATTTCTGTTATTTCAATTTTTGGTTAGATATAAAAATAATAAAGTAAAACAATGTTATATAAACTGCATATTAAAGTATACCCTTATCTTCGAATGATACTAAAAAACCCTAAATAAAATGGAAATGCCATGACTTGCTAAAATGTTAAAATTATTATTTAATTATTACTACTAGTATTAACAAGGAGGGGACCCCTACTCGACATCACCGATTTCGTCCAAATTTATAGGTATGGAGGACTCGACTAAAATTGCAAGTGATATAAATTGTAGCTCCAGATGGCCAAGCGTTTAGAAAATAAAATTTTTTTAGGTCTTACTTTATATATACATAAGTGTTTTACGTTATGAATTTCCAACTAGTAGCTAGCGCAGCGCCAAGATGTGGGACTCGCAATACGAAGGTCATAGGTTCGAGTCACCTGAAAGAAAGTTTTTTTTTTGCTTCTTTTTAATTTTTACGCTATGCACCGTAATAATGTATTGTATTTGTTTATATTTTTACAAAAAGCATAGGGCATCATTATTTTATCAAAAACTTTTTGAAAAAAAATTTTTTTTGTATGTTATAAAATTGAATACATTTAGTGATTTACAAGAAAAAAGTTCATTTGAAGGCACGCCGTTTGCCACCGCTGTCCTAGTTTGCTCCCGGAAGATGAATCTTACTACTTTTTGGGGGTTACCCGGTTACCACACCTACATCTTTAAGCAAATAACAGATTTCCAATATGGGCAAAAATTTCATTATTTAGTTTTAAAACAATTCCACTTATAAAGTTTGATAAGTTTTAAATTATAGGTATACATTATTAGAAATCTTATTATAAATTGCATTATCAAGGCCGTTTATAGTTCTTATAAAGTTGTTGACACTATTAAATTTACGCGTCTTTTTTTAGATGTAAAGCGTGGGAGGGTATGCTTAATTGCAGTCGCTTGAAGATTATTTACATTCTTACAAAGATAACATACATAATATGTATGTATGTTTAAATATTTAAATTTTTATTAACAACGCGAAAAAATTAAACGATTTTTAATACTTTAATACGGATTTCTAGTTCTTATTCTGGACTTGTAGTAAAAATCACCTATCTTTGAAAACGGTTTTATATTATTTTAGAAAAATTTTAGTTAGATATTTAACTGCAGAGCCGTATTATCGCATAAGCCCATAAAGCCCGGGCTTGTGGTGCAAAATTTCAGGAGACAGCTTCCTTTTCTTTATAAATTATTCTATTAAAAAAAATAGTCAACTGTAAAGTCGAGGATAAGGGCGCAACTTGCGTAATACGCCTCTAATTAAGAGCCAAACTACACTACGTTGTTTCCGTCGCGTATTTATCGTCGCGTATCGTCCGCCCTATTGAAAACCACACGTTTAAATGGAGCAAACTACAGGAGCGTAATTTTCAACGCATTACGCTGTAGTTTGGTTCTTAATATTTCCTCAAATGTTTAAACATTTAAACAAAATTAACAATTTTGGAAATTCGTTTTCAGTTATATGCTACCTACATGAAAATCTTTTGGGATAGTTTTTATTTCGCCCATAAATTTTGAATAGTTTTACATTATAATACATTTTATTAAAAATTGCATTATCAAGGCCGTTTATATTTCTTATATTATGAGTAAGGTGACCATTTGTACTGATTTTACTAGGACAGTACTGGTTTTGGAACCTTTTTTTTTGGTTTTGGTTAACTGTCGTCACTAACCAGGACACAAAAATTTACTGATGTGACTATTGTGCTATTGATGTATTGACCTTGCATTAAATTGTTACCTAGCGTTTTGCAAAAATCACAGTCCCCCCCCCCTGTTTTATAATATGATTATTTAGACTGTTTGAAGTTTGATCTATTGCCGGAAAACCGAACTCGATTTGACCTTGAATTAAAGTATTAGCTAGCGTTTTGCAAAAATCACAGTCCCCCCCCTGTTTTATAATATGATTATTTAGACTGTTGGAAGTTTGATCTACTGCCGAAAATCCGAACTTGATTTGACCTTGTATTAAAGTGTTAGCTAGCGTTTTGCAAAAATCACAGCCCCCCCCCCCTGTTATATAATATGATTATTTAGAGCTTTGGTAGTTTGATTTATTGCCGAAAATCCGAACTCGATTTGACCTTGAATTAAAGTGTTAGCTAGCGTTTTGCTAAAATCACAGTCCCCCCCTCCCTGTTTTATAATATAATTATTTAGACTGTTGGAAGTTTGATCTATTGCCGGAAAACCGAACTCGATTTGATCTTGTATTAAAGTGTTAGCTAGCGTTTTGAAAAAAATTACGTGATATTTGCCGAGCCCCCCCACTCCCCCACGTGAGATTTGGTGAAATTTGGCTCGACCCCCCCCCCTAAACGCCTCACGTAATTAATGGACGTCCCCTAACTTGAGTAGGTCCTCGCATCCTGTATCTAGATGGATACGGTAATTACTAATTACTTAAACGCAACTAGCTCGGAGTACCAAAGAACAAGAGTGAGCTAACAATCGATTTTTACTTTGAAACTGAATATGAAAACATAAAATAATTTTATATACTACTTGCGTTAGAGACTTGATGCAAAATAACATCTTTCTTTGAAATCGGCTTTATATTAATTCTGAAAATTTTTAGTTACGTAGATATTAGCTGTTCAAATTATATAAGAGGACACAGATATTTTAAAATGTAACCAAAATTAGAAATTTTGTTAATTCGTCTCTAGCTACTACTTTATATCTTCTATTTGAAAAACATTTAGAATTATCAAGGCCGTTTAAAATTGCACTATAAAGTTTACACGTTTTTTATCAGATGTAGAGCGGGGAAGGAATGCTTAGCAATCAGTAAATAATTATTTTTTTATTAACAAGGCGAAAAATTAAACAAATTGTAGTGCTTTGGTAAGGGTTGAAGGTTCTTCAGAAAATGTTTAGTAGGTACCTAAATTTTACTTAACCTTAATCGTTTAGTAAAAAAAAGGATTAATATTGTAAGTAACTCGATTTAGGTCCTTGCGTCCGGTATTTACAGACAGTACAGACATTAACGTAACTAGCTCGGAGTTATAGTGAAAGCTAATAAATGGATTTTTATTATGAAACTGGATTATATTCATTTTTAAATAAGTTAAAATTTAAGTTAAAAAACTATATCAAGTATCTTTGCATACTTGCGTTCTGAAGCTGAAGTAAAAACTTTCTCGGTAAACGGCTTGAAAGTAATTCTTAAAAATCTTTTTGTTTCCTTTCTTTCTTCTTCGCAAAAATTGTAAAAGTAAAAAGTTGAAACAAATTCAATAAATTGTTATAATGAACAACTTTTATAAAAACAGTACAAGTTATTTTAGTAGATCCTAGTAGCTTTCTACAAGTGGACACTTAATATTTCTACAAATGTTTTAAAATGTACTATGTAAATAAAGTTTATAATAAATTTATTTATAAAAGTTTTAAATTATTATGTACTATTTATGTACGCAGTGCCCGTTTTAGGGGGCGGACAACCCGGACGTTATTCGGGGCGGCGCTTTGGCTGTTAATGTGACAAAATATTGATAAGTACCCAAGTAATCAAAATTTATACGTTTTTTTTTGGCTAAAATTACCTTGCAATTTACATTTTTTCGTATTTATTGTTTTTGCCTAAAACGCCAAATAGACGTGCAGCTTGGTTGCCAACCTGAGTTGACAACCTGTCTTTATTCATAAAGAAATGACAATTTTTTACGCTGCTTTATAATTCGTTGGAAAAAATTTTTTTGAATTTCGGCAAGCTCTTTAGCACACGTGACCGCAAAATACAGCAGTTCGAAAAGTTCTAAATTAATAAAATTTTTAGAATCTCGGTTGCCAACATCTGGCTCCGCTCACAAAAAATCGAAATCATTAAAATTAAAATTCTAAAAATGTATTAATTTGGAAATTTTGAACTTTGCGGTCACGTGTGCTGAAGAGCCTGCCGAAATTTTGGATTTTTTCCAACGAATTATAAAGCAGCGTAAAAAATTATCATTTCTTTATGAATAAAGATTGGAATAAAGACAGGTTGTCACCTCTGGTTGGTAACCAAGTTGCACGTCTATTTGGCGCCTAAGAGCTAAAAAAATATTTATAACCATGCGGCAATTTGTCTTTTTGTCGCATCATCAAGGCCGTTTATATTTTTTATTATGAAAAATATGCAGACAGTATAAAATTTACGCGCCTTTAGATGTGAGCGGGGAGGTAATAATTTTGAAGTTGCAGTACGTTTAAAGATAAAATCTTTCCAAGGTTGCCTAAAAAAAGATTAAATTTTGCCGCCTAGTTTAGTGAATTTTTAATTATAAAATTTAATTGTTTAATAGAAATTCCCTCTTTTTTTAAATAAATTACAACTTTGTGTTTATTAATTTTTAACATTTAAGATACTAGCATTAAGATTTATTTCTAATAATTATGAGGGGTTAAGTTAAAATACTTTTATCACACTATAATTACCTATTTATTTTAAGAAAATATATTTTTTCGAACAGGGGAAATTCTTCTTTTAAATGCACTGGTTTTTACTTCAACGCAACTAGCTCGGAGTTCCAAAGAGCAAGTGCGCTAATAAAAAATAGATTTTTACTTTAAAACTGGTTTAGTGTTAGTATACTATGTATTTTTGTATATCTTTAAAAATTTAAAGTAAAAAAAGCGTTCTGAACCTGAAGTGAAAACCCATCTTTCTTGAAAAACGGCGATACATACTATATAAAATTTTAAAAAGTTTTATATTATTATGTACTTCGTATGTACATACGTATATGTACAGTGAGTGTAGAAAGTATTCGTCACCTCCTATATTACCAATGTAAATTGCTCATTTTGAAACCGTTTTTTGACATATAAAAATCACTTTTACAGCAAAACTTTTTAGACATCTTTTATTAAAAATTTCATTATCTTTAATTTTGTATCTATACATTTTTCTATTTTGTCGCCCCGTTTTTGACTGGCAGCGACTTAAACAAGACTCTGAAAATTACAAAAAATATAGTCTCCTGTATCTCAACATTGGTGCAACAAAATGGAAAAATGTATAAGTAGTTTTTATGGAAAATTTTATTCCCTACATTTTTGTTTATATACATTTTTCTATTTTGTCACACCGTTTCTGAGATACAGATGATAATATTTTTTGTATTTTTCAGAGTCTTGTTTAAGTCGTTGCCAGTTAAAAACGGGACGACAAAATAGAAAAATATATAGATATAAAATTGAAGACAATGAAAGTTTTAAGAAAAAATGTCTAAAAAGTTTTGCTGTAAAAGCGATTTTTATATGTCAAAAAACGGTTTCAAAATGTTCAATTTACATTGGTAATATAGGAGGTGACGAATACTTTCTACACTCACTGTATGTACATCCATTTTATTAAAAGTTGCACCAAGGCCGTTGATATGTATTTCTTATTATGATTATGAATAACATGCAAGCAGTATAAAATTTACCCGCTTTTTATTAAATGTTAGAGCGGGGAGAGAATAATTTAGAAATCGTAGTACGTTTGAAGATAAAATCTTTCCAAGATAAACTATATTGCCAAACAAAAGGATTTTTTTAACAATGCAAAAGTTTAACGATTTTTAGTGCTTTGGTTGATACTTATGTTATGACTTATGGTTTAAAAAAAAAATTAAGTAAGGTAGTAGTAAACATAGATTAAACATTTTACATTATACTAAGTAACTTTATTAGTAGGTTCTCGCTTCCTGTTGGAAAACTTTTCATTTTAGGGGTCAGAAAAATCTAATAAATTTAAGAGGGGAAAAATTGTCAGCCCTGTCAGTCGAAGTTGAACGTAGCTGACATCAGATGTTAAGCATAAAAATGGTAACGAAAATTTAATACTGAAAAAAATAAATAAAGAGATATTGTTGTAGAGTTAGGTGCAAAAACTCTGAACAAAATAGTCCTTGACTAACATTTTAGCGTTTTTCTGAAAGAACAATGTCGTATTGGTTATACCTCTTTTTGCATTCCCTACACAATTTATCAATAAAATAATACTTGTCGCATGGCTTCTTCAGTAGCATGGTCTTTCGGTTGCGACTACTTCTTCAAACTCGAAATAGTGACTAAATGAACTATCAATATTCTTCATACTTAAATTAAAAACTTGATTGTCAAAAATTATCAATTCATGATATTGTTTTGTAATAATTCACCTAATAAATAAACTATAATAAATAATAATTAGTTACGCCGATATCTATACAATGCTTGGTGGTTAAAAATAAAACTAATGTGTAGCTTTACAAATAGTAGGCAACTTGTTATACTTCGCCATGTAAGAAAAAGATTTTATTTATTAACTGGATAGCAAATAGAAGTTGGATATTTTTGTCATGACTATTTTTTCGTTTCGTCTTAACAATTTTTTCGCCCCCCGAGAACACGCACCCTACGCAGCTGCGTTTTTTTTAAACCTTTAAATTTTCGTCTTTAAATTTTATTTTTTTAAATAAAATTACGTTAATTGAGAGTAACTACACTTTTTTCAACCTCTAATTACTGATTCACAAAAATTAGCCTACAAAGTTTTATACTACACAAATATAAAACGATAATTAATAATAAAATTATTAAACTGAAACTTGGCAACATTGCACTTACACCTTTGTTTATAATATAATATTTATGACGTTACATTTTTACACATTTCAGGTATTACAATAATTATGGCAATACGTTTACACTGATTTCGAGATTATATATTTATGGATAACTTGTCACAATCTAAAAAATGTTATAGATTCCTTTAAACCGTGGGTAAATTAAAAATTATCAGTTCTATAGATTCCTTATAAGATGGCGCACCTAGTATGTTAATAATTATGATTATGCCACAATCGAGGATTATTCACAGCTTGTCACAAACATTACGGGGCTTGTAATGGTGTGTGTGTGTGTGTATGTATGTCTGTGAACACGATAGCAACCAAACGAAATAACAAAATCACTCCAAATTTTAAATTTACGTTTTTATCTGTTGTGGCACGAAGCCTATTGAAAATGGATAAAATCGTATGGGGGGAACGGGGGGTTTACTTGAAGCGATAAAACATAATCCATTATAACTCCGAAACGCAATGAAATAGGTAAAAGTTTATTAAGACAAAAATTATCCATATCAAATTACCTACAACTTTTGTGTTATAAAATTTTTTCTAAAATAAAAAAAAAATTAAATTTTTGTTTATTTTAATTTTTTTTAATTTTTTATTTTTTTATTTAATTTTTTTTAAATAATATTCGGAAAGTTATGTGATGGCCACATCCGATTTTTGTTGTAAATTTAACTCGATTCAATTTTTAGTTTACATTTTTAAATTTTGTCGCACCATTAGCGAGATATAGCGCGTTAAAAAAATCTTTTCAAAATCTTTAATAAAATTAACATTGCTCTTATGGGAATTTTATTAAAACTTTCACAAAATTTTTTTAACGCGCTATATCTGAGAATCCGTCCGATGAAATTAAAAAATGTAAACTAAAAATTTAAGCGAGTTAACCCTTACTTGCCACACTTCTATGGAATGACGTACTTGACACACTGGGGTGCATAAAACTTGTTATATCAAATAATCTATTAAATATTTTAAGTTGCCAATTTTTTTATTACTTCTCAAAAGCAAATTTTTTCTAGTGATATGGGTTATATGGCAAAAAAATAAAATTAAATACTATTAAAAACTTGAAATATCAAAAAAGTGATAAAGTGACAACTTTTTACAAAAAAAACATAACTATTAACAGATGATGCCATAAACCCGCTTTTCTCAGGTATACATACTTACTTAAAATTAACGAAAAGTGGGCTTGGGGTATTCTACACCCCAGTGTGGCAAGTAAGGGTTAAATTTACAAAAAAAATGTAAATATAAGTCATATTGCTGTACAAGCTAGGAATTTTTATCATTTTGGTATTCTAATACTTATTGAACAAATTATTCGAATATTCGAGAATATTTAAATATTCATAAATGCAATATTCGAATTATTGCATTCAATATTTTCGACTATTTTCTTAACTTAAAAATAGGCATGTGGTAATCAGGTATACTGATTAATAAACGGACTCTGCACCTAGTAACCTAGCATGTTTAGCACCCAACTAGAACTTGGTACTATATAAGGAATAACAGGACGAAGTGCACACTTAACTTGCCAGCTGCAGTCAATAAGGGAGTTTAAATACTCAAATATTAAAAACCCCAGCCTTAATATTAGATATACTTAAAATTAATGCAAATAATTTGAATATTTAAATTATTCGAATATTGAAGTTATTCAGAAAATGATTGAATTCAAATTATTCCGTTGAGATATTATTCGTATCTGAATATTTAAATTCACGGTCTTAATAAATATACTATTTTAGCCGTTTCTAAAAAATTCGTCAAATTAAACGAATTTGAAATAAAAAATTGAAGGTTTAATGCTTGTTCACAATGTACGTATAATGTAATATATGTACGTAACGTAAGACGAACATAAGACTTAATAGTATATTGTTTGGCTAGGGATGAAGCAAACGATTTCAGATGAGAGTGAGAAATGCCTGCATGAACAAAAGCGAGGCTGGCATCACCCCAAGTCTGAAATCGTGTTTCATCCCGTGCCATACACACTATTTTTATTCATATTACTTTTAATAAATCTGAGAGTTTCATTCGCTTAGCGAACCTTCATAAAATATAATAACTGTCACTGTCAGATCAGTTGACGGTTAAAACTATAGATTTACAACTTAAGTAAGCAAGAAGAAACTTGACGGTTTCTGTCCTAGGGAAGAAACCAATTAGTTTCTGACCAACAGTCGCGTTGATCTGCAATTGTCGTGTTTCAACTGTCTCAACGTGCAATGAAACTCTGTTTCATAGCAGGTAATATAAAAAAATATAAATACAAATAAAAGCTTAATGGAGTATCGAATAATATTAAAATCTTAAATCTTAAAGTTAAGCATCAAATAAGTACGCTCTGGTGTTATAGACATTATTATTGTTTATCAGATGGTATTTTAGTCTAGATCTAGATAGATGTTGGAATACCTGCAAAGAAGTTTTATTGCAATGAAATTCTTAGGGCAGATCTATTCCATCACCCGCTTCCCTGTGGATAAAAAGGTTTTAAAAGGGCCCTTTTTAAATAAGGTTACTCGCGGTGTTTTTGTTACCTTTTCTAAAATCATTATAGTTATTGTACAGTAATTATTTTAGGTTAGTATTTAGAAAATCTGTGGATTAATAGTACCTGCTAAGGATTCTATACAACTATCTCTTTCGTTTAAATTTAAATCAACAACGCTTCATTTAAATCAACTAGGATCAACGGATCAACTTTGTCATACTATCAAAATCGTTTTTATACAAAATTTTATAATAATTTGGATAAAATTTTTATAGTGAGACACGGGCTTTACTAAGCAATAGTTATAGTAGTTGTCACGGAACTTCAAGTCTCGTCATAAGCTGAATGTGCTGAACTGAATGTAGCTCAGACAACTGATTATTTGCATTAAGTGCCATTTACGAGTACTATGCAGAAGCCAAGATGACGTCCTAGGGAATTTAATTAACAGGAGGGGGTTTCCCGTTGCCTTCCCCATAGTCCACAGATATATTTTGGGCTTTAGATCACATCAGTGTATTCGATGCGACCTATATAAAAAATAATATACGTAGACACCAAATAAATTCGTAAATTTCAATTTGCATTGTAAATTTATATTTAAAAAATGTATTGGAAATCTTACTCCTGCAAATAAGCACAAATCAAACATTTCCTGATGAAAACTGTTCGAGGAATTTTGGATAAAAAAACATCTGTTCCAAAAATAGGGGATTGCTTGAAAGATTGAAAGACTTTAATATTTAGAAAAAGAACTCAAAATAAAAAATTTTAAGTAAATTTGTGGTTTTTAGTATGTATTTATGGTTAAATTCAAAAAATATAAGAATAATACAATACGTAGAAAATCAAAATTCAAAAAATTTTAAAAAGGAGACAATTAACACATAACAGGTCTGGATTAAGAAAATTTGAAAAAATGAAAATTTCGTAATACGAAGTACAATATAACGTTATTTCATGGTTATTGCCATTCTTCAGTTGTACGCATCGATTACGATTACATTGTAAAATAAGAAGAAAAAATTTTTCAAACTAAACAAAATTATCGACTAAATTGTACAAAATTGACTTACCATAACCTCCAAAGATTATCAAAACTGAACTTGTTACACGAGGTATGAATAATTTAAAAATGATTTGAACTAAGAAATTCGTTTACCTAGCACTGCTAGTTTGAAATCCGAAGGCACTGCCCTCTTAATATGATTTCTAAAAACTTTGAAAAAATTCAAAATTCAAAAATTTACCACGTTTTTTAACCGTGAGGCGTAAAACTAGAAAAAGAACTCAAAATAAAAAATTTTAAGTAAATTTGTGGTTTTTAGTATGTATTTATGGTTAAATTCAAAAAATATAAGAATAATACAATACGTAGAAAATCAAAATTCAAAAAATTTTAAAAAGGAGACAATTAACACATAACAGGTCTGGATTAAGAAAATTTGAAAAAATGAAAATTTCGTAATACGAAGTACAATATAACGTTATTTCATGGTTATTGCCATTCTTCAGTTAATTGTCTTCAGTGTTAATTGTCTCCTTTTTAAAATTTTTTGAATTTTGATTTTCTACGTATTGTATTATTCTTATATTTTTTGAATTTAACTTTAATATTTCTTTTGATACATTTAAGGATGTTGTCTTTAAAAATGCAAGAAATGCAAAAAGAACTACAGGCACGGCTAAATTGATAATGAAAAGATTATCAGTTTATGGGATGAAAACACCCCAGAAGGATTGCAGCGTAAGTTTTACCATAGTGTGTCTTATGAACTGGCTTTTCGAGGGGGTGAATGTTCTTTCAAGAAGAGAACAACTTTGGCAAGTCTACAGAACAAATAACTTATAATCCAGTGTTTAACAAAACTCTTTCTTATATATAACAAAACCACTCAAGATGGAGGGTGTCGATTGACTGAAAATAAATAGCTGGTTGAAAACAAGAGAAATCCTGATCAAGGTCCAGCAACGTACATTCAATCTACGCAAAATTTTATCAAGTTAATTTCAATCAATTTTAAGAAAAAACATTAATCGGTAAAGATCTGCATTTTGCATCTGGCTTCTCATAGTCCGAGAGTTGGTGACGAATTTGGAGAAGGTGTTTTAGGCAGATTGAAATTATATAAAACAGACTATTTCAATGTCACAGCATATCAAATCTGCAAAAAATGTATCCAAAAAAATATCCAGTGATAATGATAATTGTATATCTATGTATACAGAAAAAAATAGACATGTTGCCATTTGAAAAAAAAATTCATATTTACTTCCGGTTGAGTTTGAAGTACAAAAAATTTTACCTCCGCAGTTTCCGATGGTAAATTTAGAGTAGAATGAAAAACTATTTAACCTTTTTTTGTATCTAGTAAGATATTATAAGAATTATTCACTGTTACCTCTTATCGTTAACAAATAAAACAACTTCGGGGCCGTCTTGCCGTACTTTAAAACCATAATTTTTTACGTTTACGTTTACATATTCATTTGGTTACTATAAAAAGTCGTCTATCGGGAGAAACCTAATATCAAAATGGTCTTCGATGGCAACAGAGGATATAGGAGTAAATGGAAAACGTTTCAAAATAACAAACCATTCAAATCGTTCTACAGCGAGATCAATTTTAGCAATACGTTACTTACAATAATTGTGTTTTTTACTGTACAAATTGTAATTTAAAAAAAAAAAATAACACTGAGTTTCAAAATAAAACTACAGAATAATTTATTATTCCTATTCCTAATGTCGAGCTAAGGTAAACTTACGAAACATCATATAGTTGCACTCAACAAAAAATACGGGTTACTTGTACAAAATTAGAACAAAATATGGAGTTGAGATGCGAAAATGTATCTGAGAACTGCAGTGAAAAAAGCTGCCATTGAAACTGGATAAAGATTCGCTCATTGTTCCTGCAAAAATCAATTGTACTTCAAAGCAAAACCTCTGTTTAAAAAAGGAAATTCTTTGCAATTGGAAATGTTACAACAGGCACCAGCAATACCAGCAGCACTTTAATACCAACAGTATGGCGTAAACTCTACACCGGCCGACTGGGAAGCAGGTAACAGCGGTTACCTAAAGCCTAAAATATATCTATGGGTTAAACCACCCCATTAATTAAATTCCCAAGTAGTATGTCATCTTGGCTTCAGCCAAGTTTCGACCACAACTCCTCTGCAATAAACAGGAAAAAAGAAGATTTACTTAATAAAACAATTTGTTTTTACCTAATTAGGTTTGCATTTACTTTAAATCTAGTTTTAACTATGATAGATTTCAATAAAAAAATTCAGAAATTCCATTAATTACGTGAGGCGTTTAGGGGGGAGAGGGGGTCGAGCCGAATCTCACCAAATCTCACGTGGGAAAGAGGGGGGGTCTCGGCAAATTTCACGTAATTTTTTTGTGTTAACTATTCTTAAATAAAAATAAATTAAGCAAATTATGCTTTTTTAATAAATCCAACGCAATCAAGCACAGATTAAAGTATTTTAAAGTCAAGCCAAATCTCACGACATCTCACCAAGGGGGGCGGGGGGGTTTAAAAATCGCCAAAATCACTTCACGTAATTAATGGACGCCCCCAAACTTCCGGAAAGCAATGGGTTCCGTAACAGGCAAAATTGCCTAGTACTTGAAGCGAAGAAGAAGAAGAAGGAAGGAAGAACTTCTGACTCCCCAGTCTACATTTCAGATTTTGAGGTCAGGGGAAATGGAGAATTGTTCCACTTACAAAACCTGTTTGGTTTATAGATTCCGTATTATTCCACTTATTGCACAAAACGTTTATACATTCCGTATTAACAATTCTCCATTTGCCCTGACCTCAAAATCATAAATGCAGACCGAGGAGTCAGAAGCTCCCGAATTATTTTTCCTTTTTACAATCAATGGGTTTTTAAAATTTTTAATTTATTTGTTTTATTTCATCATGTTTCACAGAAACATAGTGCATAGACCAAGAGGTAAATATCTGGAAAATTAAGTATACTTATTTCGAATTCCCTTGTAAATCTCTGGAAATCCTTGAAAATCAAAGAAATTCTTTAGATCTAAACTAGTTTGAAAATCAAGGGCGGATCCAGGCAATCAGGCAAAGTTCATGTGGGGGTAAATGAAGCTGGTGAGGAGAGGGTAAATAAATGATTCTAGGACGTTTGGTCCCCGGACGATTGATCCCCGGACGATTGGTCCCGGACGTTTGATCCCCGGACGATTGATCCAGCGGACGATTGATCCAGCGGACGATTGATCCCCCGGACGATTGATCCCCGGACGATTGATCCCCGGACGATTCATCCAACGGACGATTTTTTATAAACGATTGTTTAGTTAATAAAGATTAATTAATTACATAAAAAAGTTAATGCAATAAATTTGTAATTCCTTAACTCTTTCGGTCCGGGAGACGGATCTGTCCGAAAATTATTGTAGTGCCCGAGACACGGGAGACGGATTAAACCGCAAGGACGTATCCTAAAGACCCGACGAACCCCGTCTGTACAGCAAATTTCGTAAAACAAACGTCGGACTGAGAGGGTTAATATTCAGGTAAAAATAACTGATTTAATTTAAAAAAAGTATTTTACGAAACTTATGTAAGGAATATGTCGGACCCTCCTCTCCCCCACGTAAGGGTCCGTAAGATTTCCGATACCTTTCCCCCTCCCCCCAAACCGTTACGTAATTAATAGACAGCCCTTATTAGCTCTTTGAAATACTCTTTGGTATTAGGTATTAGGCAGTAACCCTAACCTCGCTTAGGAGAGGGGGCAAATTAAATAATTTACAAATTTTGTCTCCGTCTCCGCTGGTTATATTAAAGTAATATTAAATGAAAAATATAATTTACAACGAATCTTTTATACCTTAAATATTGTTACTTAATAAATTTAAGAGTGGAAATCGTTACAAATTTTATTTTAAATCGAACAATAATAATAATAAAAACATTCATAATTTGATTATTTAAAATTACCCATCCCCCCAGGACATATTTCTGGAATTGCCCGGAGATCAATCGTCCGCTGGATCAATTGTCCGGGGATCAATCGTCCGGGGATCAATCGTCCGCTGGATCAATCGTCCGCTGGACCAATCGTCCGGGGACCAATCGCCCGGGGACCAATCGTCCGGGACCAATCGTCCGGGGACCAAACGTCCGGATACCAAATAAATATATATAGCTTGATAACAATTTGGGTATATTTTCGAAATTAAAAAAAATTAAGTAGATTTTGTTGGTTTTTGTCATAGGGAGCAGGTAGATATACGATACACCATTATCCTCCCTCTTTCCAGTCGCCCTTGCCAGGCAAACTTAGGAAATGGGAAAATCGAGGAAATTTAGAATATTCAGAATATTTTAGGAAGGCCAAGGAAATCTCAGAAAATTTAAAGAAGTAAAAAATAAAGCTCATCTGGAATATTCTTAAAATTTCCCTCTTAAAATGTTCCCTCAGTTTCCCAGCAACAAACTAGGGAGAAATCGTTAGAAAACTCTAGTGTACTAGTGAAGAGAAATCTGAAGATATTCGGGGAAATTCCAGAAAATTTTCAGGAAGAGGAAAATTTAAGAAAACGTAGATAATTCTATGTCTTATGAAATCTAGAAAAAAGAAAAATTCAATAAAATCCAAAGAAATTTCTGAAAATTTTGGAGTATTAATAAATTCTAAGAAATGAAAAATCCGCAAAAAAATAGAAAATTCTAAGATATCTTAAGAAATCTCGGAAAATCTTAATAAAGCCAAGAAAATCTCAAAAAATTGAAAAAATAAAAAAAAGCTCATCTATAATATTCTTAAGATTTCCTTGTATTTCCTATTTCTTAAGACTTCCTGGGATTTCATCAAATTTCCCTTCAGTTGTACACAAGAGCAGATTCAGGAAAAATTCATTGAGGTAAGTGGCTGGCCGGGAGAGGGTAAATACATATTTTTTTATAAGAATTTAGGTATATTTTTCAAATTTTAGTCATTTTATTGGTTTTGATCGGTTAGAAATCCTTGGAATTCCTAGAGAATGTTTGGAATTCCATGGAAATATCATTGGAATTCTGAGTATTGTGTACAAAATTATTTTGAGTTATTTACCCCTTGGCATAGAGTACGTTTCCACGGCACTTTTAAATATCGTATCTCTGGGGTGCCATCCATTTTACTCTCCCAATGTCATTTAACAATATTTGTAATTGCTAAAAGCTTATCTTCCTAAAACAAAAGTAATAAAGAAATCTTACCTGGTGAAGGTTCTGATTCAAGTGTTGGACTCCTGTACCTCTTAATGGGTTTTCGTGTACTGGAAGGCTTGCGTGGTTCTGCAAAATTTCCTAAGTCTAAATTCTCGTAGTCCTTTTTAGGCGTAACATTTTCAGTCCTAAGACGCCCAATACTTAGATGCACCGGGGGCGACAACGTTTCGGCAGCTCTCAGTTCCTTGTTAATTGGTTTCAACATGTATCGGTCAGTAATAGCAATTTTGTTAGCTTCATATAACTTGAGAGACGATCCCCTTGCCTTTTTCAAGCAAAGCAACAAGTACGTTGAAGTGTTGTAGTCATATTTCCACCGTGAGATATTTTTCCATACACTCCTAGCTGTGGTGTTATGATACATCGCCATTAAGGTGACACAGTCTTCGTCATATGTTTTCACAGCTTCTGGAATGGCTTTCACCGGTTCTAAAGCACTTCTTATGGTGACCCAACTATGGTCAAGTAAATCTTTAGGAGCTATCCTATTTAAGGGTTCAACTTGAAGCATGCGTTTGATAAAATCTTTACTTTCTTTGGACAAAAACGTCGGCTCGTGATACTTTCCTTTCTACAAAGAAATAATAATTATCAGCTCTAGTCATGAAGGTTTAAATTGGGTAAACAAACTATAGTTACCAAAATTTTTCTGTATAGTCCGTCAATATTTTGGTCGTCAAATGGTAAGGATCCACACAGAAGAGCATAAAGCAAAACGCCCAATGACCAAACGTCAATTTCTGGTCCGAGATACTTTTTACCCATAACCAGTTCAGGTGCCGCATACGTAGGTGATCCGCAAGAAGTAGACAAAGGGCTCTTCATTCCGCCTTCAGGTTTAGCACACAAACCAAAATCAATCAATTTTAATGTTTGATTTGCATCCAATAATACATTTTCCTAAAATTACAAAATTAATAACTCAAAAATTCCAATAAACAGGTAAGTACTCACCGGTTTTAAGTCTCGATGTGCATACCCGAGACTATGTAAGTACACAACGGCAGACACAATTTGTCTAAAAAACTTACGACTCTGCGCCTCCGACAACCTATTCTTTTCAACGATGTGGTCAAACAATTCACCCCCGGAGCAGTATTCCATCACCAAAAAAAAGTGCGATTCGGATTCCAGAACTTCGTACAATTTACAAATATGAGGATGCGATAAAGTTTTAAGCGCCGTAAGTTCCAACTTGACGCGCGGCAAATCGTCCCCCAACTTATTCTTATCCATAATTTTGATTGCAACCTTCTCGCCGGTCGCTAAATGAGTCGCAAGTTTAACTTTCGCAAAACCACCACATCCTATAGTTTTTTCAACTTCGTAGAAGCCTTTAAGTGCTGGATACTGCACCATTTTGAACACAAACACAAAAAGTTGGGTTAAAAATAGTTGTTTTCTACTAAAATGCCGAAATTTAATCCATCCAAGTTTATTTCTTATCGCCCACAAAATTCAACATGCTTTTTAGAAATTTGGTTAATTTAATTAGTGGGGATTAACATTTTACAGCTTAGGTTTGTATAACGAACTAGGGATGCTGAAGATTCAAATTTAAAACTTTGCAACTGTCACTTAAACGTCACAAGTGCAAACTTGCAACGCTGCCACAACAATAATATTATAAAGTTGGTTTCATAAGCGTACATAAGTTTTTTTTGAGAAGGGGCAAAATCAGAACAGTAAATTATTTTTTTAAATATCGTTAATTAACATTAAGGTTGAGGAAAGTCAAAATACTTTAAAATTCAATAAGCGGAACCCTCAATACTCTTAAAATTTAGTTATACCTTATGCATATTTCTGAGTTTCTAATGTTTTACATTCATTTTTTGCCATTGCCGAACCAGAAAAATTGAAGTATTTATTTTGTTTTTACTACTTCCTGAAAAAATGTAAAATGAAAGTTACGCCTACTGACTTATGAAGTATCGATTCATGTTTTTCGCCACCGACACCCCTTCAATCAATTAATTTTAAAGGGGCTAATTGTGACTTTTGAGATTAACTCCCCCTATTTGCACCTATGCATTTATGACAGTGGCGTAAATAAGGGGGGTGATCAGGGTGATGAATCACCCCCCAAAGGCTAATAATAATCCAAAAAAAGACGCTAAAATCACGTTTTTAAGAGGACCCCCGTTTTTCCTGGCGGTATTCCATATCCCCAGACCCCCGGTGGTGTCTCCTACCAGATTCATCATCCCCTAAATTCGACCCCTATTTACGCTACTGATTTATGAAGTAGTCGAATAGTAAATTCGGTGTGTAATTACATTTCTTATGGTAGCATAATTTTATTTATACTGGAGTTTTTTCTTCAAAAATATAAAAAACCCAATTTAAAAAAATTCTGAACGTCTACGGTTTCAAAAACAGTGGCGGATCCAGAGGGAGGGGCTGTAGCCCCTCTTAGAGCTTAAAAAGACATCAATTCTTACAATAAAAATTTTAATTTACTGAAAACCAAACAAAAATCTTTTTGTTACTACTAAGGTACTAACAGTAGAACCTGCATAGTTCGACCCTGTCATATTGGACAATTCTGAGAATTTCTCATGCTAATGGACGGATGCTTATGAGCTTATGACTCACAAGTTGTGAGGTTTATCTCGCCACGACTCGGAGGTGAACACATAGGCAGACAGATTGATTACCTACGTTGTAATGCTTAGATTATAATAGGAAAATAACAGCATTCTTAATACTAAAATAAAGTCATTTAAATAATAATAATATCATACATTTCCAACAAGTTTACACCCAATAACAGGAAAGATTCTACTATTATAAGAAATTATTCTTATTAAGTTACAATATCGTTTTCACGACAAACATTCTCAGTGAGACTCGCACTCAAATTGGCCGGCATGGAAGTCTATGCTCTCACCGCACGGCTAACCTGGACGGTTTATAATAGATTCCTATACATTTTACATTCAAACTCTGTTCTATCAAAACTAGTAGATAAAATTTTGCGTAAATGTATAAATAGTATATTATATATCACGGGACTAAATAAAAAATATGCACATCGTGAAAATGACATATTTTGAGGATAAAATTCTGAACTTCCAGAAAAAAATATAAAATTTTTTTCTTTTTCCAATTTTTCTAAAAGTTTTCTACTTCAAAAAAATTAATGAAAGTTAAAAAAAAAATTTTTTCAAAAATTCAAAAAATCATAACTTCAAAATGGCTGCATATTAAGACCTAAAATTTTTAGGAAATGTTTTTAATAATGTAGAGAACATTCATCAAGTTTGAACAAAATCGGCGGGAAAGGGGTCGCCCCGTAAAGTGATTTCATTTGGTGGAATGATCCATATGGATAGGTATCAAATATATCTGCATTTTTGAATTTAAATTGGCTTACGACTAGGTCCTAGGTAACTCATTGTTAATTCCAAAATTATCAAAATAGCTCAACACAATGAAAAGGTTGACGACTATATTGTAGTAGAACAATTTTTTTATGCTTTTTAATTTTTAAAATCATAAATTGAAAAAAAAGCACAGGATTATCATTACATTTTCAAGACTCTACTAATCTCTTTTGAAGAAAACTGCATCAAAATTTAACTTTTCCTTTAAGTTAAAAATCCAGACAGGCAAACATATCGTTGGCTTAATCCGTAAACTACGTAACTCTACTTTGAGTGCAAATTGACAATTTGATACAATCTTTTATCATTGTACAATATTATTTTACTCTTTTAAAACCACAATTTTTTTTTATATAAAGCTCGGAAAGTATCTCGACTGAATTTACCCTCAAGTCCTGTATCCTGTTCATACATTACTATTTCAGCAACTTTCAATATTATAAACTATTTGATTTGATATTATTTGATCAACGTACACTTTTGAGCTTGACCAAAATGAATGGCAACATTATTTAGTTGAAATATCAAAACTGCATGTTTAGTATCAAAAATCCAAATTTATTATCACTTTTAAAAAATATGACTTTTTGGCAATTGAAAACCTTCCACACTTATCACTTATAAAACATTATCTATCAAACACTTAAAGCCAAATTACAACATTAGACATACAAAAATAAAAATCTCAAAAACCATAAATAATGTAAATCATGTATCACTTTGACTCTTAACTTGAAGAATTTGAAATGACAAAATCGTTGCACTAATTCGCTTAAATAATTAAGAGGAACACATTAAAAAAAAGTCTTTGTACAATTAATTTAGCTCAATAAATTTCCTATTCTACCAAGTGATAAAATTCGTTAGCCAAGACCCCCATTAAAAACACACAAATCAATCTAAATGCTACTGAAATATGCAGGAATTCCGGTATTATCGATTGGGTGTCTACTTCAGTAATAGGAAGAAACGCTAGCAACAACAAACCAAGAAAGATTAAACAAAGAGTCTTTTTTTTATTGGAATCTTCTCGGGTGGCAGTAGCTGTTGGTTCATTGATTGAGCCGGCAACATTTGTTTCAATAGAACTACTTTGTTCCGTTGGTCTTTCACCTGGTGAAACTTTAATATCCAAGATACGTACGGAGAGAGGCTAAACATAAAAAATTTAGTTTAACTTTTTCAGATTATAACTACTGATAAAACAGTAAATATCATATTTCTTTTTTTTAAATTAGTTGAAAAACTATACCCACCTGGGATGCTCCTTCATCAAACATCTGAATAAAAATCTGATCCGTTTCGCCACTCCTGGAAAGAACTTTTTTTAAAGCTTTGATTTTGCAAATAACTTTTGTTTTGCCGTCAATCTTAAACTCCGAAGGTGCAACCGAGTACCTATTTTTATCGTAGCATACTGAAAAAACATAAATTAGTGAACGATCACATCTTTGTCAACAATTAACTAGGGTCAATGTGGAAAACTTACCTTTAAATTTATACGTTTTGTCGTAATGATTAAGCACTTTAAATTCTTCATATTCTTTATTATCGTTTAGAAAAAATTCGATTTGAAGTGGGTTAATTACCATTAAATACTCCGTTTTATCCATTTTATTGCACTATATTTTTAACTTAAATTATTTAAAAAAAACTACAACATCAAGACAGTTATCACAAAACTTCACAACACTCGTTTGTTATTCCGCATTTGTTTTGTTTTTATGGTTGCAAATGACATGTTGTTGCAAAGTACCAACTACGCAGACGCGCAGAACGGTTTACACCCTATCTGCCAAAATTCAAATTTAAATTTAAAAACTGGTTTTTATAGTCAACAAAATTTGCTCTCTATTTTAATAAATAGAATGCAATTTGTAATATTGATGTTAAATTAAAAATAATTTTTGCGCAAAAAATTGGGTGGAGTAGAAGTGGAGTCACATTCATAGGCGCACTAAGTTCAACATTTTGGGGAGGCTAAAGTGATTTATTGCTAGCAAAGCGAGTAAAAATTGTCCTCATTTTGATGGGCATGGGGTCAGTGGCATATTATCGCATAAACCGATGAAGCCCGGGCTTGTGGCGCAAAATTTTAGGGGCGCAAAATTTCAGGAGACGAAGAAATGTAATTTCAGGAGTTGTAAATTGTAATTATCTAATCATTAATCGTTCTAATTATTATTAAAAATAAGTTGAATTTTCTTTATAAATTTTTCTAATATTTCCGAAAAATATCCTTTACGGATATTATCCGTTATCTCTCTACAAGTGACTGGTACGCTGAAATGGTGCACTGGGGGTATGAAATACCCCCCAGACCCCCCGGTTTGCCAGTGTTTCCTGGCGGTTACATCTGTCATTTTTTTTTAAATATGCAAAATAATAAAAATTATGTATAGGCTCTTTACGAATATTATCCGTTATCTGTCTACAGGTGACTGATGCGCTTAAATGGTGAACCCCCTAGTTTGCCAATAACTGCAGCTCAATCAAAATTTGAAGTTGTAATTATAAATAAACACGTTTAACCGCAGGTTCAAAAAAAAGAATAAAGTTTGAGAAGCTTGAAGCTGGAACATGACTTAACCTATATGAACTAAAACCATCTTAACTTCTATTTCCGGGCAGAGGTATGGTAACATTAAAATTATTTGTGCGCTTAGTAGCAAAACAATCTTTTTCGGGAACCGAAGCTTTCAAGTTTTATGAGACCCCTAAAACTACTTTAATTTTAAATTTAAGTTTTAAAGGCACAAAACAATAAGTGTATACCGGGGGCTCTGGGGGTATGGAATACCCCCCAGTGCACTCTTTCGTTTTGTTTACAACATGTTCTGTAGCCAAATAGTAAAAATATATGTAAGTCCTTTAAGGATATTATCCGTTATCTGCTACAGGTGACTGGTGCACTGGGGGATATTCCATACCCCCCAGACCCCCCAGTTGGCCAATGGTTACAGCGCAATCAATATTTGAAGTTGTCATAATAAAAAATTACGTTTAACCTCAGGCTCAAAAAAAGACTAAAGTTTGAGAAGCTCCACAGCAAGGCAAGAGGCACCATGAAGACACTGGATCCAATTATCGGGAAGCGCAGTAACATGATCCCAAGCCTCAAATTGACCATCTACAAAGCAACAATCAGACGTCTCCACACTTACGTAGCCCCAGAGTGGGCCTTCGCATCTAATTATAACATAAAACGACTTCAAACGATTCAAAATTTTAAGATTTTAAAAGAAGAATATCAGATGACAAATCTGAATTACAATTAACGGTTTTTGAATATCAGTTGACAAATCTGAATTATAATTGACAATTTCTGAATATCAACTGGCAAATCTGAATTACAGTTGACGATTTCTGAATTACTGATGGAAAAGGTGTAGTAGTAACTAAGTAACTAGTAACTAAGTAACTAGTAACTAGTAACTAGTAACTAAGTAACTAGTAACTAAGTAACTAGTAACTAAGTAACTAGTAACTAAGTAACTAGTAACTAAGTAACTAGTAACTAAGTAACTAGTAACTAAGTAACTAGTAACTAAGTAACTAGTAACTAAGTAACTAGTAACTAGTAACTAAGTAACTAGTAACTAAGTAACTAGTAACTAAGTAACTAGTAACTAAGTAACTAGTAACTATGTAACTAGTAACTATGTAACTAGTAACTATGTAACTAGTAACTATGTAACTAGTAACTATGTAACTAGTAACTATGTAACTAGTAACTATGTAACTAGTAACTATGTAACTAGTAACTATGTAACTAGTAACTATGTAACTAGTAACTAGTAACTATGTAACTAGTAACTATGTAACTAGTAACTATGTAACTAGTAACTATGTAACTAGTAACTATGTAACTAGTAACTATGTAACTAGTAACTATGTAACTAGTAACTATGTAACTAGTAACTATGTAACTAGTAACTATGTAACTAGTAACTATGTAACTAGTAACTATGTAACTAGTAACTATGTAACGGGTTAGTAATCCCTAAAAATTACCCAATGTCAAGAATAATCAACACTAGATGAAAGAGATAAGACAAATACAGCAATCGTGCGAACCTGAAACTTTAAACCTCCTAGCCTAAAGTGCAAATTAATTCGGGAACATCTGATTACAAAGCATCCTATATATAACTGTCAAAACCTCACATGTTCCTACTTCCTAACCTTATTTGGCATTTCCGTGCTCTATTAAATTTTGTACGTTTTAACTTTTAAAATGCAGGTAAATCAATATATTAAGGCTTAATTTAATTTTTTAAAACAAATTTTATCTTCAGAACCCAAACGAAGATACACAATGGAACGATGTTTTACGTTCCAAGGGCATCCTGCCCCCGAAGGAAAAGGAGCTCACCGAAGACGAAATTGTATCTATGATGGAAAAAACCATTCAACAGAAGCAGGCTACACGTAACTTTTTATATTAAAAAAATACATATTTGTAAAATACATGGAAATTTTAGAAACGAAAGAAATGGTGGACATGTCTTTGGACGAGTTAGACGAACTGGAAGATTCAGAAGACGAAGGAGTGCTATTACAATACAGACAAAAACGTATTGCAGAAATGAAAGCCCTTTCCGAGAAGTCGAAATATGGTAATGTTTTGGAAATATCTGCTCAAGATTATGTCTTAGAAGTCAATAAAGCCGGTGAAGGCGTTTGGGTAGTTTTACATTTATATAAACAAGGGTAAGGCGCATTTTTTTATTTTATTATTTATTATCACGTCAATTTAAGGATCCCTCTTTGTGCGATGATAAATCAACATTTGAGTTACGTTGCCAGTAAATACCCCACAGTGAAATTTATAAAATCCATCTCTACCACCTGTATACCCAACTATCCCGACAAAAACTTGCCCACAATCTTTATCTACTACGAGGGTGAGTTGAAGAAACAACTTGTCGGACCAGTAGAATTGAGGGGGCCTAAATTGTCTCTGGAAGGTGAATTTGAATTTGTTTTGTATTTTTAAAACTTACAGTATTTTGTTTCAGAATTCGAGTATATTTTGGGGAAAGCTGGGGCAATTCAAACTGACATAAAGGAAGATCCACGACCTGCAGTCAAAGATAAATTATTTGCGGATTTAGGTGACATTAATAACGATTGGTGATTTTTAGTATTTTTTTTATTTTTGGGGTACAAAAATTATCAGTTACCCTATTTTAAGATAACTTATTGTTGCAATATTATTTATTTTTTATTGTGTGTTCTGTATTGTATTGTATTTTATACATTAACGGATAATTTTTTTTGAGTTCAAGAAAAATTGTATAAATTTTTACTTATTTTATACAAATATACATCGGTGCATTTGATTAAGTTGTGTAATTGATTTGAAATATAAGTCGTACAAGAAGAATTAAAAAATAAAGAAAATGTTGAAGTTGAAAACGAGGAAAGTGTTGTAAACGAACATTACATTGCATGATGTTGATTTGATCGAGACGAGGTTTTATCTTAAACAAATTTTTGTTTTTGTGGTGCAAGTAAATCCAATATATCAGCCATATTTTATACGTGGATTCAGTTTATATACTATCAAATGATCAGGATACGTACTGAAGTATTCGAAGTTGCTCGAAACTTAAAAGCAGTGCCCCCATCGTTTCAAAATAGCGAAATAATTATTCAAATTCTTTCAAATTTTAAACAGGGCAAAACCTTCTCGAATTCTAGTCAATAAGGACGAGGCCTATATGCTATGCTATTTTGTGTCACGTTAATTGAATGAGAACTAAGCTTCGGTGTTATTCAATTAACGAATTAATATATTAATATCCGACATCAAAATTAAAGAAAAACAAAAGATTTTAAAGTAGTGTAAAATATTGGTTAAAAATAATCGCTTACATTAAAGAAATAAGCAAATCCAGTGTTTTAATATCATCCTCAACAGGTAATAATATGAACAGTAATCAAAATAAAAAATTGATTTGAATTTTGGAAGGAGAGTGTCGTCTGGGCTCGATTAGCGTTACTACGATCACTTGAATCGTGTAAACGATGGTAACCGGTAAAGGTTAATAGTAGTTTGAATAAAATTTGTTAGATGGCGCCAACAGTTTTAGTGACTTTGTTCGGGAGAGTTGTTGTCAGGTATATGAAGTTCGTTATTCAACGGTTTTATAATTTGAAATTCGTTGACGTAAAGTTGTTGGTTATTGTGAATGTGTTTTAAGACAATTTAAGTAAAATGAAGCGTGTAAATGAAGATATGAATCAATACGTAACACCCAAGACGCCCAAATTATCGAAAGAAAAATCAAGTGCATCGATAAATCGAGATCCGGTTCACGTTTATTGTAGATTGCGACCGTTGCACGACGACCCTGAAGTTTCGTGCGTAAAACTGATATCTAGCACGACGTTGACATTAACACAAGAAACTAAAGCAATATGTAAAGATTGCAATTATATCTTCAGACACATTTTCACGTCGCTCGCAACTCAGCGGGAAGTTTCCGATCATGTCGCGTTGCCCCTAGTAGAGGACCTGCTCAACGGCAAAAATGCATTGCTTTTCACATATGGAGTCACCGGATCTGGTAAAACTTTCACCCTCACCGGAGATCAAACAAACCCGGGCGTTATGCAATTTTGCATCAAAACGGTCTTTAACACCATCGGCGAATACCAGACCGACAAGCATCGCATCAAAACTGACGGATTAAACGGTTTCAAAGTGCAATCAGAAAACGATGCAATAGAAGAAAAGTTCCTGCAGTTACGTTCGTCGAAACGTACCAAACCCCTTAAAAGCAACGAAGCAAAACAATTTTTCATCGAAGACAGTGTCCGAATACAAAATTTTTCTACCGAAAATCGATATGCAGTTTTTGTTAGCTACACAGAAATTTACAACAATAAAGTGGTCGACTTGTTGAGTGAAACAACCGCCCGTAACGTACAAGGCAAGATAATTCGTAAGGATGCTCAAAAAAATATGTATGTGAATGGGGCTCTTGAAGTTGAGGTCAAGTCGGCCGAAGAAGCTTATGAATTGTTTTTCATGGGACAAAAACGCAAACGCATGGCTCATACTGTACTTAATTCCGAATCGAGTCGCAGCCATTCCATTTTTAACATTAGGGTGGTTCAAATCGATCACAACATTTTGAAGAAGCCCTTTGTTCCGGAACATACTCTACTGAAAGTAAGTCAACTTAGTTTGGTTGATTTAGCCGGATCAGAACGCTGCAACCGAACGCAAAACACAGGAGTTCGACTTAAGGAGGCTAGTAGTATCAACAAAGATTTGATGTGGTTACGAGCTTGTATGGAGATCTTAAGGGAAAATCAGATGACGGGGTCCAACAAAATGGTGCCGTATCGTGAGAGTAAATTGACTATGCTGTTTAGGAATTATTTCGATGGAGACGGCCAAGTTAGAATGATTGTTTGTATGAATCCATCTATGCAGGATTTAGAAGAAAATTTACAGGTAAGATTTTTTAAAGTTAAAAATAGGCCATTTTGCTGGTTTTTTAATGTACAGAGTAGTCGTAAATGTTGGGATATTTTAACTGTTTTTTTCATTAAATTTTGTACTACAATTTATTTCTAATTCGCTTCCCAAAACCACCTCTAAGATGTTTTAAATTTCAGGTGCTAAAATTTGCCGAAGTAACCCAAGAAGTGAAGGTAACCAAATCCGAGGCTAAATATACTCCCTATGCGAAGACTCCAAAATCAACTAAAAATGTTCAAACTTGGGCAACGCCGAGAACTATAATAAAAAGGCCACTGTTTACTCGTGAAGTGTTAAAACCTAAACTAAACTTGGTCGATTGCAAAGAAAACGATGCCATCTTGGATAAACTTTTAAAATCCATTCTTTTGAAGAAGAGGCGCGTCGAAAATTTCACCAAAGATTGTCAGGCAAGCATAAAAAATTTCCGTAAGCGTTTAATTCAGGTTCAAGAAGAAAATATTTTGGGAAAATCGGAACTCACGAGCATGAAAGTCTTGCTTAGGAAGGAAAAGAACACCAAGAATAATTTGGAAAATAAAATCGCCGATTTGGAAAGCCTCAATAACAGTTTGATCACAAAAGGTGAAGAGTATCAGGAAACAATTGAATCTCTCAATAATCGAATAGAAGAAAAAAATTTGAAAATCAACCAGAATGCGTTGGAACGTGCGAAAGCCAAGCAAGTGCTTGTTCAACAAAACGAGAAGTATACTCAAGAGTTGGATGAAAAATTGCGCCGCCAACGGGAACACCTGAATTTAGCAATGCAAAACAAAGATGCCAAGCTGAAAATGGTTCAAGAGATTTTAAATGACAATGAATCTAATTTCGTTGCAACGCCTGTTAGGGAGACAGTCATTGAGCCTCGCATAATCCAGACGGATGAAGGAAAATCAACACAATTTAGGCGCAACACACCTAAACCTAACCGACACAGAAGGTCACGTTCTGCTGGGGAAGTTTACTTGGAGCATAATGCAATTAAACCTGTACCATTAACCACCGTTTTACAACCTTGCATGAAAAAGCGGAAATCGGTTACCAAATTGGATAAAGCTAAAGATATTACCAATCCCAATCAAAACAGATATTGTTTGATTACTCAAGCAGGGGATAACGAAGGCGGGGTCGAAACGAAATTGTATAAAGGTGACATTTTACCGACTTGTGGAGGTGGAGCCCAAGTAATTTTTAGCGATGTTGAAAAACTGAAACAAGAATCCCCAACTGGATCTCCCATTGTTTACGTTCATAAGTAAGTTTTACTAGTTTTTGACAGCTATTTTGTGCATTTTTACATTCCTTTGTATAATACTAACTTATATTGAATATGCTTTTATAACTAACAAAATTTATGTCCGTTAGTACTTAAAGTAACACGATTGTGATGGATTGTTAGTGTTTTTTTTTTAATTTTTAAGTTGTAATATAAAAAAAGCCAAGACTTAATTTAGATTAACTACATTTAATGTAATATTTTCTAATTTTTTATTGTACTGAAATATATATTATATGATACTATTTTAAGTATTGAATTATAGTTACTCTTTATGTTGTATTTTGAGTGATTGTTGTGTCATTGCAAGGTTTCTTCTTGTTTATGTATGTATTTAAAATGCACATAAAAGTAAATTTTAAGAGCCGCATGTTTTTTTGTCTTTTTAGTCCAGTCCAGTCAACGGAGGAAAAATACAGGAAAAATAATTTGTGTAGTAGAGGGGAGTGTCAAGAACAACATACTAAAAGTCCTGACCGGTGGGTGGTGAGCGTTGGGAGGGGGAGGGGGGGACAAACGTCACTTTCTCGTTTTTCTTTAATAATTCAAAAACCTCTGCTTCTAGCAAAAAAGTGTCCATATACAAAATTTAACTACATATAAAATTTCCTACAAAAATGGTCCTAATCAATTTTTCCCTAGGTTAACTAGTTTGCGAGACACAGGGTGGAAAAGTCTCGGATTATTAAAAATAGTGTTTATAGTATATTTTTTTATAATGAATGTTTAATGTTATATGAAGCAGATTCAGACCAACAACCAAGTGGTAATGGCTACGAGAGGGCCAGGTACTATTATTTGGTGCAGAGCAAATAAGTAGCCCGTATGCTCCGTGTCTTTAAGGACTTCATTTCAACAAAAAAGGGCAAAAGAGAAAATTGTAAAGAAGCTAACATCTATATCCCATATCCTCATTGCTGCCATTCGCCCTCAATCTTTCCTATCGCCTGTCCTACATGCTGTCGCTCTCTGTTCATTTACAGAAAGTTTGGATCAAAAAACTTATTAATCTACTTGCCGTTTTGGATTCAGTGGAACTTATCACGATGCTCAACAGCTGGAGTTATGAATTCTGCCTCAAGTTAAACATTCTGTCAATATGTATTCCACAATGCCGATTTCAATGTCTCCACTATCGATGGCTTGAATACTTTTCACAGCATGGGAGGCATCAAATTCATCACCCCGGCCTCAGCTCTCCCACCATCATAAGACCATTTTTGTAAGAAATTTAATTTAGTTTAATTTTGCATATGGACATTTTTTCGGTAAAAGTCGCGGTTTTCGAGTTATTCAAGGAAAACTAGAAAAATTGACGTTTGACCTCTCCCCATTTCAATTTTTCTTTCACAAGAGAATTAAGTCAAAGTATCTTCGGAAATGTTTAACCGATTCGGATAAAATTTGGTGTGCTGATAATTGGAGGTATTGCGGCAGAAGTGACGATAATTTTTTTATTTTTTCACGTTTTAATATTATCAAATAGCTTCGCTTTTCTGATACGATCCAGGGTGCTACGCGTAAGTGCTATTCTAACGAAGGATTTGATGGAAAGGTCTGAGGGGAACTGAACATTCAAAATATTAAAATGTAAAAGTTTATACTACATATTTATTGTTTAATATTAAATTAACATCTTTGTGAGCATCAAGATGGTATGAACACTCAAACTTCATTTAAGTAAAACTTTAGAATCTCTTCAATTCTTTTCGTTCTTCATCCTTAGCGTGTTCGGCTAAATAAGCCAAAGTTTTTACTAACCAAGCTGGATAAGGTAAAGCTGTTGGAATGGCGTTTCCTGTGGGTTGGAATCCATTTTCGTTGGCAACGTATGAGGTTTCAATTACTTGTCCTTCTGGGCTTTTGTACACATATCGTCCTTGCGCTTCTCTCGTTTCTGGGTTCTTCATGTATCCTTTTTCGTCGGCTGAGATTCCATTTGATGTTTCATAGCTGTTAAAGTTACAAATTTAAATATGTTATTTTTAAATTTTACATAAAGGAGCTTTAGCAATTAAAATTTTAGTTCTTACCTATATTCGTAAGATCCATCTGGATTTACTCCTTCGTTGACTAATTTAAGAATTATGTCTTGGTTTTTATCGGCCAAAGCTACGGCGGCAAGAGCGAGGAATACGAAAATGGCCTAAATAGATAACGAAACAATCAAGTATAAAATTGTGATGTGATTGTTGACCTTTCATGAATACAAATTGGAAAAATTGTTGAGACGGTGGTCAGTAAAACAAAAAATTCAAATTAAATTTTTTAAAAATTTTTTGGTTTTGGTAGCCTTGATAATGGGATATTAATAAATCTCGAAACGTCGGACAATTTTATTCGTTTTAACAATTTTTCCAATTTACAATCAAGTATAATTCGATATTATTTGTTTAAAGATACATTAATTAAATACTTACGGATTTCATGTTTGTAAGATTAGCTTGTGTATGTAACTACTAATTGATGCTGAAGACGATTTATTTGCTATTTTATACTATACTGATTAACTCATCCCTACTCATTTTATTGAATGATTTTTAAATATAAAATTATTTTAGTAATGTCATCTTAGTTTCCGAATATGCCCTTTAAATTCAGCTATTGCAAATCTTGGATTATTTGGAAATAAGTCGTATTTTAATAATGCCAATAAATCGGATATAATATGCAATTTGGTAATGTTAGGTATTGATTTACCCACCTTTCAAATACTTCTGGTATATAAGTAGGTAAGAATAGTGCAATAAATATGTTAATTAATGATTACATTATTTAAATGTGGATGCAACTTTTCAAATGGCAACAAATAAATATCAGATTATTGCATTTTTATTAAGAATTACAAAAACTATTAGTGTACAACCAGAGCTGTCCAAAGCACTTTGTGAAAGTAATTCAAGTACCAATTACCAATTACTTTTTTAATGCCAAAAGTACTTCAATTATCAAATTCTATATTTGAAGCGTCAACTACTCAAGTATTTTACTAAGAAAAAGTATTTTACTAAGAAAAAGTATTTCAATTACCAAGTACTTATCGAAAGTAATTCAAAATTCACCAAAAAGTAGTTCAAGTACTACAAAATTACTGAAAGTAATTCAATTAGCTAAAGTACTTCAATTCCCAAAGTACTTTAATTATTTAAAGTAACTCAATTACTTAAAATACTTCAATTACTGTAGAAGTAGTGCTTGAATTACTTTCAAAGTACTTCAAGTACCTACAAGTACTTTTAAGTTAGTTGCAAAAGTACTTAAATTGAAGTACTTTAAGTACTTGAATTACTTTTTGCAAGTCTTTTTTTAAATATCAAGGTTATTTTGCATTTTATACACCTGATAATGTTAGTAAAGATATTTTTTATTATCTGCATCTCAGATCTCAGTGCAAAAATATGAAATAAAAGAAAACAGATTTCTAGAAGTTGATTTCCCATAATATAGCAATTAAATATCTGGATTTAACATTGTCGGGCAGGTTTCCACGGTCGTCCACATTTCATACTCCCTTGGCCGTCAAGGTTGTTAAGAATAAAATTGAAATACATAAGAAGTTTTTGAAATTTTTACCGTATATTATTTGCACAATAAAGAAAATTTTGGCGAAGTTTGAACTTAGGGCCAATCCCACCAGACAAAAAAAAACTATATAAAAATGAAGAAATATGAAATAGCTATTTATATACCGAGTTTCGAAATGGTAGTGTTTTACGCACTCGGCCTTCGCCTCGTTGGACAACAAATAAACCGTTCGAAGAGGAGTTTTGGGTAGGCCATTTGAAGTTGCCTCGTAACAGTTCCAGAGATTGATGGAACTAAAGCCGGCCAATCCAGCTATTCTCGAAATATTCAAGGAGAGGCTCAAAAGAATCTTCATTTTCAATATAAATTGGAGACACTATCAGTTCTACGAAAGAGGCATCCACGGCATCGCTTGTAGAGATGAACAACAAGCAGAAGCTTTCGCGGACACCTTAGAAGGTCAGTTCTGTCCAAACGACATGGACAACGGTCTGGCATACACAGCTCTAGTCAATAACACGGTCCAAAACGCGCTTCTAACCATAAGTCAAGAACCATCGAGCTCACATCCCCAGAAGAAGTCATCAAAACCAATGGCGCAACAAGCAGGTGCGGGACCCGTGTGCAAAGTTGTTAACGGGGGGGGGGGGGCTGCTTTTATAAGAGACAAAAATAAAAGAAAATATAATAATTAACTTATATAAGCATAATTTTGGAATTCCGACGATTTCCATGCAATTCCAGTGATTTCCAAAGAATTCCTTCCAAACAAGAGCAGATATAGACACTCTAGTTAATTTTATTAATATTTGAAAATTATACTTTAATTCTTATCAAAAATATATAGATGAGTTTTTTATTTTACAATTTTCTGAGATTTCCTTGATTTTTCTAAGATTGCCCAGATTTTTTAAAATATCCTAGAATTTTCTGTGATTCCCCACTTCACAAGATTTCCTAAGATTTTGAATTTTTTTAGATTTTGGATAGTTTTCTAAGATTTTCTAGAATTTTCTATTTCCTAAGATTTTCGTTATTTTTATACATTTCTTAAGATTGTAAAATTAATGAGATTTTCTTGGATTTCCTAAAAATTTTTGGGATTTTTTAAAATTTCTCCGGATTTCTTCAAATTTCCCGCTGGTTTTCTACTAAGTGGAAACATGATGGAGAAATTGTCATATGCAAATCTAAAGGGAAATCAGGGGAAATTTGAGGAAATCTAGAATATTATAGACTACCTTGTTTTTCTTTTTCCATTGTCTGAGATTTCATTGCCTTTAAAATTTTCTGGATTTTCCATTTCCTAAAATTTCCTAAGACTTTCTCGAGTTTTCTGCATTTCTCTCGATTTCCTATTAACAAAAAAATGTATCGAGTTTCCTGAAATTTCTAAGGATTTCTTGAGATTTTCTATATTTCTATCAATTTTCTGAGAATCTGTGTTTTGAGATGTCTTGGAATTTTCCAGAATATCTTCAAATTTCCCTTTACTAGTACACACAATTTTTCCGGCGATTTCCCCTTAATTTTGTACTAATCGCAGGCGATTTTTTTAAAAAGCGCCCTAATGGAAATTTAAAATTCGAAATACAAAAATAATTTTTCCAAAAAATACTTTTCGTTTTTTTGACCTATATTAACCCGTGGTAACCACACCTCGATCATGGATACATACAAACCACACTAGTGCGAATTGGGATTTTACATTTTCAAAGTACTATAACTCATATAAATAGCCGAAAAGTATTTGAGATGATGGTCTCAAATGCGAAAAATTATATTAAGTTACTGAAAATACGTCAAAATCAAAACAAAATTTTTCAAAAATCTGCTTTTGTAAAAAAAATCGCAATTTTTTTGCTATTCGACGTAACTGATGTTTCTTTTTTTTAAATTCATGTTCAAATATTGTACTTTGTGGAAAAAAATATTTCATTCACATAACAGATCATTGAGGATTTTTTAAGGGTGTTTGAAAATATGGTATATTTTAAAGGTAGAATAAACAGTACATGGTTGATCTAGGATAGCAAAATGTAAGTATTTTTTTGAAAAAAGTAGAAAAATTGAAACATATCTATAAGAAATATATAATAACATAATCGATGCAAAGGCCGCATCTAATATGCAGAAAAAAGATTTAATCGAGCACCAACTTTACTAACCCTAATACCACACTAGTGCTAATTTGCACCTCGTTTCACTTTACGCACGGCTAGAACTGTAGTTTCGAAACGAATTTTGCCGGAACCTTTTTCAGGTAATAACCTAAGGTGACAACACATTTGTCGTGATAAAGAGATACCGTTACAGAACGCCGTAAAAGAAATATAAGAATAAGAAATTTTAGGTGGTGCGAATTTGCACTGGTGTGGTTATCACGGGTTAATTTATTAAATAAATCAGGATTTAAAAATAGCTCAAGACTTTTAAATATTTAAATAACAAATAATTGTATGTTATTTAATATATTGATTAGTTACAGAGGGATTCAAAACCCCTTAACCCCCCCTCTCCCCGTAAATACGCCACTGGTTATTCCCGATATAACAATTACAACGTTCCCACTTTGGAAAATCTGGAAAAGTTATTAGGATTTCCCTAATTTGCTCAGGGAATTTCTCATTTTTAGTGCCAAGTCAAAGAAATTACGTTTTCAGCCTAGGAAAACAATTTAATTTCATTTTTTTTAATTTTAAAATAAATTTGTTTTAAAATTTTTAAATTTAATTTGTTTTATTTAATTTTCTTCATTAATTAAATTTTTAATTTTTTTTAAATTTTAATTTAATTAAATTTTATAATTATAAAAATTAAATTTATTAATGAATTTAATTTTAATTAAAATTACCGATTTTAATTTACTAAGATTTTTTTGATTTTTACTTCCTTGTAAAACAAGGAAGTATTGTGATACCGATTTTTTTCGATTTCCAGATTTTGACGGAAATATCCGTTTTGACCTTCCTTGAATCCATTTTGACTATTTTCGTTGTGACGTCTGTACGTACGTACGTATGTACGGACGTCTGTATGTCGCATAACTCAAATACGGTAGGTCGTAGAAAGTTGAAATTTTGGATTTGAGACACTTATAGCATCTAGTTGTGCACCTCCTATTTTTGGTTGCGATTGTCCGTGCCAAAAGTTGTAATTAATGACGCGTATGAATAGATTAACGAGATTCCTGTCCAATTATTATAAAAATTACAAGGAAGTTATGTGGTGTCCACATCAGATTTTTTATTTTCTGATTTATCAAATTACTAGATTATTTCATTATATTTATGATGGTTTTAAATTGGCTTTTAAAAGATTGAAATGGTCACAGTAGAGATCATTCAGGAGGTCATGTCCCATACAATAGTGCGCAGAAATGATAAAATTCGTTTTAACAAAATAAATACAGTCCTGAAAATATCGTTCTTTGTTGACGTTTTGCTTTGACAGATTCGCTATTTTCGTGCTTTTGATTATTAAATGATATTAACATTATTTGATAATTTAAATAACAATCAGCCTTTTTTAACGCAATTTGAGTATTTTTATTATACTGAGGTTAGTACAAACAACATTTTAATTTAAAATCGTTTTTAAACGAAAATTTTATTTTTAGGTTAAACTACTGTGTGCATCACTAAATCTTTTTTTACATCTATTTGACGAAAACGTTTATTATTTTTTTGTGGTAGGTAATGCATAAACAAATTAATTTAACATCGTTTTTTAAACAAACAATATTTTTTACAGTTAAAATTCATTACTAATATGAATAACCGTAAAGTAGTTCATAGTCAAGGACGACAAATAATTTATAATGTCATTCAATATATTATGAATAAAGAAAAATGCAAAGGAAATATTTTGTATGCAAAAGTGTCATCTGCAACTGGAGTTTCTTATAAAACTGTTATAAGAATAATGAAGGAAGGAGCTGAAAATCCTCAACAAGCCAAGTTTTCTACTCCCAGGAAAACTATTAAAATGCCATCCCCAAAAACTACAACAAGCCAATTTGAAGAAGATGTTATTAGGCGTATAATTCATTCTTATGCGACTATACATAAAAGGCGACCTACAATGAAAACTGTGTATGAAGCGATGAAAAAAGATCATGGCTTTTCTGGATCGCTTTCATCATTTCGAATTGTAGTACATAGGATTGGTTTTAGGTGGAGAAAATCCCCATGTAATAAGCAAATACTTGTTGAAAAAAGTGATATTCGAGGTAAACGAGTTATGTTCTTAAGAAACCTTATAAAATATAAAGAAGAAGGAAGAAATATTGTTTATACGGATGAAACTTACATCCATAGTTCACATACCGTTCCTAAATGTTGGGACGATGGAAGTACTAACGGTTTAAAGACCCCAGTGTCTAAAGGACAACGATTAATTATTGTTCACGCTGGCGGTGCAAGAGGTTTTGTTACGAGGGCCTTATTAATATTTAAATCTGGCTTTAAAACTGGAGATTATCACGATGACATGAATCACAAAAATTATTTGAAATGGTTAAATGAAAAATTAATTCCAAATCTAGAAAAAAATAGCGTTTTGGTTATTGACAACGCTTCGTATCATAACGTTAGTATTTTAAAATGCCCTACGTCTTCATGGAGAAAAGGTGCTATGCAGCAATGGTTATCAGAAAGAAGTATAATATGGCAAATCAGAGATACAAAAATGGATCTGTATAATATAATTAAATTACACAAGCCACGTAATAAAAATTATGTAGCCGATAAACTTTTAGCCGAACATGGCCACGTTGTATTACGGTTACCACCATATCACCCAGAATTGAACCCTATTGAGAAAATTTGGGCGTTGGTAAAAGAATCGTGTTGCCGCACGAAATACCACATTTAAAATGGACGATGTCCGAAGATTGACTGAAGAAGAATTTAATAAAGTCACAATAGAAGATTGGCAAAATATTTGTCGCCATGTAGAAGCCACAGAAAAAGAATATATAGAAAAGGAATATATTATGGATGATGTAGATGAACTCATTATTAGAGTAAATTACGAAGATGAAAGTGACAGTTCAGATTATCTGTCTTCGGAAGATGAAGAAGATGATGAAGAGTTCAATTTAGAATGTGAGCCCATCTTGTAAAGATAAAAATAAAAAAAATCAATTACTCGGCTAATAAAATTTACTTCGATGTGCGATTACTCACTTTCTTGTTCGTTATTATTTTATTATAATAAAAATAATTTGTTTTACTTGTACAATAGTATTTGCTTGTACTATAATAATAAAGTTTTACAATAAATTACATTCCTATAGTAATCATTTTATTTTTTCTATAATTAGTTTTTCTTTTCTATAATTATAATGAAAATAATGTTCAAGTCAGATTTTTTAAATTTTCGCGCCAAGCTGATGTTTTCATTTAACATTTATTCTTATGTATTTTGCCCGTTTCGCGCATTGTATGAGACTTAAGCTTCTGAACGAACTCTACAACTGGGGGCCCTTTTAGCCGGGGACCCGCGTGCGTAGCACCCACCGCACCCCGGTAGTTCCGCCCCTGATCAAAACCATAAAGAGCATTCAAAGCAAGAAGGCAACAATTATTTAATTGTTTTTAATTATTTAATAATAATTGCTGAGGTGTAGTGGAGGGTATTCCATACCCCCCGGTTTGAAAAACGAAAGGATTATTCCAAGTATAATATGGCTCTAGCCCCCCAAAATCGGTCAATTCGCAGAGTGAACAGAATAAGTGAACTAACTACTGAAAATATTAAGATTTTTTACTTTAAGAGCAGATACATAATATTAATTACGAGTAGTACCTGTGCTACCTGTGATTTGTGAAAAACCTATTTTTAGGCTTTTGGATGCTAATGTGTTAACACCCTTAAAAATATTTAGTTTCTCAAACCGGGGGGTCTGGGGGGTATGGAATACCCTCCAGTACACCTTAGCAATTGTATTCAACCAAGAAACTCATAACATGTTACTCATGAAACGAAAGAGTAAGTAGTACCGTGTGATCCCAGAAATTAGACTTCGCATTGCTCTCTCTCTTGTTTGTATATTGCTATGATTTCTACCTTTCAAATTGAGCTGGACATTCTTGACAATGAACAGACTAATATGAAGAGACTGATAAGAGAACTAATACAATATTAAAACTTATTTGTTTTTTTTTTTACTGTTTTTTTTTAATAAAATAAAAGCTACATTTAAAATATTGATTACAAAATTTTACAATTATTAATATATTCATTGCATTTTAATTACAAGATTCTTTAGTAAGCTTTTCTGTTTCTACAATAGGTAATTCTTCCCAAAATTTAGAATTCGTAAATTCTTCGGTAACATTCATTTTTATATCTGTAGGACTTTTTATGGATAGGTAAGTAAACTCCTTATGGTCACTTACAGCGTCTACAGTCAGACCATTTATTTTTAGAGTATTATTATAAGCAAAGGAAAGGTACATGTCGATCATGATATCTTTTAAAGTCTCATCGGATTTAGATAAAATGGAATTAATAGGATCAGTCCCTAACACAAATCTGTAATCGTACAGTAATTGGGCATCTGCGAAATGACCAAAGGGAACTTTTAGATCGGTTACGCCCATTACTGGTGTAATCTCATACGAAAAGCTACTTTGATAATCGTAAATATATGCATAAACTTTGGACTTAGACATTCTTGCTTGAATTAGGGCAGATTTTTCGAAACTTAATCCAAACATTCTGTCTCCAAAGACTTGCATTATAGCTTTATAAGTCTCCTTTCCTATTTTATTTGTTCCAAAATATTGTTTTCTGATTTTTTCGGCAATAACGTCTTTATCAGCTTCACATGCGGTGTGATTATAATCCAGAAAATATTGAGATACCTTATTAAATTTCTCATCGAAGGTGTCAATTTCTGGATATATGAAAACCAGCCCAAGTACTCCTTCATCACTGCTTAAGGAAGTAATCCAAGGCAAATCGTTAAAATCACCGCTAGTAAGTAATTTATAAGGATAATCGTCTAAAAATGCAGTTTTTGACTTTTTTTCGACGACAGGTGCAAAGGGCGAGTAAGGAAGTTGTCCAGAAAGCGGCTGAAAATTTAAAGTTTGTTCTACAATTGCGTCAATGGATACTGTTTTCAAGCAGTCAATAAATGTACGAGTTGTTGTAGTATCTATGCAACCAACTCGTACCGACAGACTTTTAGCTCTTTCTAGAGCATCTTCCTGAAGACCCCATGGAGCTAAAGCGGTTCCACTTTCAGAAGCACCCCGATGAAACAATCCTTTCGATAATTTAGAAAAATAATGAAAATGAACAGAAGTACCGCCAGCGGAAAGTCCAGTAATGGTAACCGATTGTGGATTGCCTCCAAACTGCTTGATATTATTCTGAATCCATTTAAGTGCCAAAGTTTGGTCTTTTAAGCCGTTGTTTCCAGGTACTACGTCATCTTCGGTGCTTAAAAATCCAAAAGCTCCCATACGATAATTAAAATTGACAAATATAACATCTTTATCCATAAAGAAATGTGGACCCGCCGTATCCGAACTGCCAAACATAAATGCACCTCCGTGAATATGAGCAATTACACTCATGTTATCTTCTGGATTAGGAACATCTCTAGGTACATAAACATTTATATACAAGCAATCTTCATCACCGGTAGCCTCTTGAAATACAAAATCCATTTGAGGACACAAATATTTTTGATCGGCATCTATAGGTTTTTCCCAAGGATCCGGTTCCAGTGGTGCTTCAAATCGGAGTTTTCCTATCGGTGGTTTAGCGTAAGGAATGCCTTCGAACGCAGAATACGTACGGCCATAGTAAGATGTTTTATAGAATCCGTTAACAATTCCCAATTTTGTTGTTACCGTAGGTCTTTCAAGTGCGATTGTTGAACCTAGAAGGATTATTTCAAAACGAAAATATATTAAAAATATATTTTGTTTGTACTTACATAAGAAAAAAGCAACCGTAAAATAAGAAAACATTTTTTTTTATTGAGAAAATGATTTAACTATGTCGTTAAGATTATATATTGCTTTATATATCTAGTCAATACACTAATAATTGTATATTATATACATTATACTAATAAGTACCTGTGATAATAATAATATAATATATAATTTCGTGAAGGACAAAGAAACTTGAACTTAATTATTTACAAAGAGAAATTAATATTGATTTATGATCAATATTAAAAAAACTGGCCACCTTCAAGAGGCCCTGAACGCTCTGGAAATCTGGTACCGTACATGGCGTACCTATTGAAGTAAATTTGGACAAAAGCTCGGCGGTTTCCTCCGCCAAGTGTCTTTGAGTCACCTTAGATAAGAATCTCTCCTAGGTCAATCACATCGATTCGATCAATACACAGGCTCGAACTGCCCCCAACATCTTAAATCTACTCATTGGGAAACAAATTGAGTCGAATGGACAATTGAACCGGATCCAGGTCAACCAAAATTATTTTCCTACGCAAGGCCACATACGACTAGGGCTGGGTCCTTTTATCGATTAATCGATAAATATCGATAGTTATCGATTAATCGAAAAACAATTTTTTTTTTTAATTTTGATTAATCGATATATCGATTTTTCGATATTTATCATTATTTTGATAGTTTCCATTTTTTAAATTTAGGTTTGTCTTATGTTTTCTGGACTTCCCATTGGTCAATTTTGGGTTCGACCGGTTCCTTTATTCGAGAAAAACGTTGGGCTTTATTATTTTGATAATTCGATAATTATTTATTAGAGTATCGAGATTTTTTATAATTATCGATATATTGTTACTTCGATACTTTGATAATTAGCTAGCTAATTATAGATAATTCGACAAATATCGATTAATCGAAATTATCGATAGTTCTTGAATTATCGATATTCGATATCGATTTTTGAATATCGCCTAGCCCTACATACGACTTCCTTCAGCCTACTCGATACGTACATACATTCCTAAACTAAGGTCGCATATATGTAGATCCGACTTCAAGGAATTGACTGAGAAACTCTCTTAAGAAGCCAAGACATCGAAAACCCCTGGTCTCCAACCTGGGGAAATACAACATGGAAGATTTTCCTCGTCACAGAAGACTACTGAGCATCCTGGCTCCACTAAACTCATAAGTATTCTCAATTAGTCAAACAATTTCTCATCCTCGTTAATTTCAAGTATACCCAAGAACTCCGACTTCCGACATTAAACCAGACAAGTTAAGTATTTCTGATGCTTAACCTCTGCTAATTCTTTTTCTATTTCAGAACCTCGACAAATCTCATAGGTAAATGTTGCTTTGCGATCTATATAAGCAGACTTTGCCTATGGGATCTGCGCGGTGGTTTTGTAAATATATGGCTGGATACTCATATGTTTGTTTATTTGAACGGGCGAGTGTACTCGGCGACACCAAGGTCGATTTTGCAAACGGTGTGTTTCTTTTCACCTAAGTAAGCACTCAACCAGACCACTTTCACTTCACAAATCCGTACCCAGTTCTCAGTTTTAATATCAGCTCCAGTTCACTATACAAGTCTGTACCCACTTCTACAACATCAGGTTCCCTACCACTGATTCAGATCTGCTCTTCTTCCAGACCCCCCCCCCCTCTTTTTTCTTCGTCAAGCTTAATTTTGTTTTTTATTTTAACTTGAACTTTTGACTTCCAGCTTTCTTTTCCTCCCATTTAAAGTGTACCATGAACGACGGACAGGTTCGAACACAGGCAAAGTTATTCATTCATCAGTCAATTAAATTCCTCTCTTTATGTCTTTAGTTTTATTTTATTTTCTTCAAATCCAAAACCCCACCTCTGTTCTTTCATCCCCTCTTCTCCTTCCACTCCCTCCCACCTCCCCTAATTCAAAATTCATTCATCACCACCAGATAGGCTCGATGCCACTTCCGGGTTACGTAATTCCTAAAAAATTACCCATGCCATTTTATCTTCATCAGACGTAGGAGGCTGCAATTTTTTTTTGGTTTGTATATTGGACTCCTGTTTAGTGTTTACCTTCCAACACAGGGTGTTATCTGGTTCGCAGGTATTTATTTTTGAAATTTATCTTGTAGCAGTTGATTTCGATTTGTAATCACCAGTTTATTTTTTTAGCTATCACAGTCTGAAGTATTCGGCTGCGATTGTGGCTAAAGTGTCGTTCTCGTCCAATTAACGTTACGTAAAATAATAACAAATAATAGGACATTATTTCCTTAAAACCTCATTTTCATTGATGTATTTGACTTATTTAAGTACATCGTATTTCCAAGTTTTAAAGAAGAAATTTATTGCTTTTATTAATTGACGCCTGAATTACGTAGCGTTAATTGGTTGAGAACGACACTTAAGACGCATATTATTTTTGTGCATGTGTGCATACAGGGCCGGATAAACCATAGCAATGAAGCCGCCACACCCAGCTCCAAAACTCAGAAGGTTCCAAAATTGTGCGTTTTTAAATCAATAACTCACAAAACGCTAAGCGAGAAGTCACGAATTGTGATTTAATTCATATTTTTTTTGATTTAATTGGTGAAGTAAAGTAAGTAGGTGACGGCCATTAATTACGTGAGGCGATTTTTCCACCCCCTCTCCCCCTTGTGAGGTGTCGCAATATTTGGTTTAACGTTCTCTACCCCCTTCTATTCTCACATGAAATTGTTTATTTTACTTAATTTAACCCAGTTCTCCCGCAAAAAAAATTACATGATATTTACCAAGACTCGCCCACGTAAGATTGGGTGAGATTCGGATCGACCCCCTCCTCTCCTAAACGCCCACGTAATTAATGGACGTCCCCTAATAATAACGCAGGTTTGTAAATCAAATTTTTTTTCGAGCCCTGATACCATTCCTCTTGATTCTTATATGAATTAACCTCCTGAATCCGAATATGATCTCGGTTTTCCTACATCATCCACCACTTTCTGGAAATTGCCCCCCCTAGTAAACTAGAGAGGTGAAAGGTTAATATTTGTAGTAAGAAAGTTGATTTGGGAGAAGATTTGTCTGTTGAAATTGTAAAAAAAATCATTAAAAATTATCGAATTTCCCGTTTTTTTGCTTAATTTTTTCACTTATTTTTGCTGTTTATTTCAACAAAAAAGAACAGCAATCACACAGAACATGTACATATGCAAGTTTTTTGTTTTTACAACCGGGGGGTCTGGGGGGTGTGGAACACCCTCCAGTACATCTGTAAGTGTGTTAAAGAATACAAGTAGGTGTTCATTCTACTTGTATACATTCTAATAGCAAACAGATTTCGATTCCAGTATTAAAGTTGTGATTCCATTGAGCATTACTTGATCTAGGTTACCTATAGGAAGCGAGAATCTGGTACCAATTTTGTTTAGGTGTACTGGAGGGTGTTCCACACCCCCCAGACCCCCCGGTTTGAGAAACTGAAAACTAGTGTATATGTTCTGTGATTGATCTTACCTACTTAATAAGAAACTATCACTTTTTGCAAATAAGTACATTTGTAGGTTTAGGCTATGCGCCCTGAGTAGTACCGGGTACCCCAGTATCCAGTGATCGTTTAAAATTATTGCCACAACATATAAATGTATTGGTTCTGAAAGAGAGAAAGGCTGCTATGTAATAAAATTAATCACAAAGCATGCACGCAAATCTTGGATTTAAAAAATCGGGGAGTAATTGTTAGTGAATATTGTATAGGCTATAGAGAATCAAAGCCCCCTATTTCTATAGAAATCACATATTGGTGTCGCGACGAATAATCCCCTAACAAATAATCCTTACAGCAAATAATCCCCAAAGTGAATAATGATTATTATTAAATTAATTTCGAAATAAGTTTTTTTTTAATTTCAGGATTTGTGCTGGAATCATTTGGTGATCATTTGCTATGAATTTAACCGACATCGTATCCTTATAATAACTGAGATCCCCATGGTGGAGCTCGAAAAACGGGCACCCACTATATAGGGTATAGTGCTTCTTAATCTCTTGATGCATGCTCATCTGTTTAATCTGTGAAATCGGAGTCATCTCGAAATTATCAGTAATACAGTAAATCCTTGCGGTCCATGTGATGACTATATCATTTCCATGTATCTATTTATCTTTTGATAGTTCTCACAATCGAAAATTTACGTTTTTACTTTTTTGAAAATTTTATTAGTTTAATTTACTTCAAAATTTGCTTATGCCTCCCCTGACAAGCCGCCGCTGTTAAAGGCGCCATTTACTTAATCTGCACCCGCTGCTGAAATAGCTTGATCCGGCACTGTTTGGATAGGTAGGGTAGACTGGGTACGGTTGTAACAATTTTCGTTTAAAGCTCACAGCACAGCTATTCCAGCTATAAGCAGCGATTAATGCCTTTGAGATGAAAACTTAGTTATTTGTCTTTAAAATAATATCAAAACCAGTAGCTCAAGTATAACAGTTTGGCAGGAATATGTCATTTTAATGAGTGCGTGCGATTGTTACAACCGACCCCATACCAGTGGCGGTTGTAACACTCAAAAATAATACATAAATCAAGCATTTAAAATCAATTTTATTGATTAAAAATACTGAAATGTACTTAAAGCATATATTAAAAATATTGAAGTAGTTTTTGTTAGGTAATTATTAGAACTAAACTATATAAAGCAAGTTTAGAAAAATAATATTTTTTTCTTTGGAGTATAATCACTCGAGTAGTTTTATAATTAGACTTGCCAAACAAAAATAATCTCTGAATAATAATTAAAAAAAAAATAATCAACAAAATCTAAGTTTAAATAAAATATTTTTTTCGTTTAATATATTTAATCAGACTCATTGCAGTTATGACATTATATAATATTTATTCTCATCAGTACAAGTTGCGTGAAACCATTGCTTGCAGCCCTCTTAACACTGAATCAAACTTTCTCCAGATCGACTCACTGAATACGTCTCTAGGCAAAGAAGGCAATAATATTCTTCTTCTTTAGACGATTCGGGTGGCGTATTAGTCTTCTTTTGGCAGGTTTTGGTCCGCCGGTGTTGAGCATCAATCTTGCTAGTGATGTTACCACCGCCGATGCCTTGATGCACGCCTTCTTGATATGGTCCGCAAAGTTTAGGTTCTTGTCGATTGTAACCCCCAATACGGTGATGCTGTCTTTGATTGCTACGGGCGTCCCTGCCAGTTGCAAACTCATGTTGGGGGCTTTCCTTCTGCCTCGGATTAGTACCGCCTCTGACTTCTCCGGGACGAGCGTCAGGATGCGGCTGTTTGCCCAGTTGTTAATGGCCGCTATGGCCTCGTTGGCTTTTCTCTCGATCTCTGCCGCTGTCTTGCCGATTACGAGTAGGGTCAGGTCGTCGGCGAAACCAATTATGTATACTTCTTCTGGTAGCAGGAGCTCGAGTACGTCGTTATACATTACGTTTCACAAGGTCGGACCCAGCACCGATCCTTGCGGAACGACGCTTGTTACGTTCATTGGGCCGTCTTCCAATTGCAAGCTTCTTCCCTCCAAGTAGCTTGCAATTAGATTAAATGTTCTTGGGTTGATGTTCCTGGCCCTGAGCGAAGTCAGTATGTGTTTCCACTCTGCACAGTTAAAGGCGTTTCTCACATCTAGGGTGGCTACGAGACACATTTTCTTTGTTCTCCAGGTGCCCTGTAAGGCTTCCCCAGCGACCCCAGCTATGGCTTCGAGGGCATCCACCGTTGGTATTGGTAAATGGTATTTTGCATCTCATTCCCATCGAAAGACAAGGAAAGCGCCGCTTCCAAATTCCAAATGACCTTTCCACTGTGCCTCGATTTCAAATTTGGGCTTCATTGAATAAGTTTTCGAAATTATTTTGTGGGTTTGCAATGGGCGCTATCATGTATGGTCTTAGGGGGTATTATGCACTGTCTTCTAACTATACAACATTTCCAAATCTATTCCATTCAAATATTTGCTTAATATTTTAATTGTCAAAAATATTAGCTTCGTGAGAAGAGTCAGGCCAGCGAGTTACAATGTCTTGAATTCGATAATTTGCGTCACAAATACACTGAACATTTAAAGAAAAAAATCCTTTCCTATTTCTAAAAACTTTTGCGTTTTCGCCTCCCGAAAATTCTTTATTTTTGTTTAGCAAAACTGACTAATATTATGTAGATTACATAAACATACCTGGGCTTTTAATTTTTATATGTGTGGCACCAATTCCACCAATTGGTGGTACCAATCTATGGCACACGAAAAAAACGGGCTATCCTCATAAATTCTCTTGGCACAATTTGGTCTTCTTCTGTCGAAGGAATATAAACAAATTGTTGTCTCAACCTGGCTAGTTTTGGCAAGTAACTCGATGTATAATTTTACAGGCAGTTGTTTTGTGGATATTACCAAAATCGGTCACATAAAATCCACCTGTGGCATAAAACCTAAGGGTTAGTAAAAGTTGCTGTATACTGGAAAAAATAATAAATTTTATTATTACATTTTATTATTGCTACATTTTATACAGCCCGAACAAAAGAGTCAATTGCATTTCACCTGTTTGACTGATGTAAAAGCCCTTCTTCTATGAGTTGTGGGGTTTCAATTACTGAAGTTTTCGTTAAACGAAACCTTTGGAAAAAATCCAAGTCATCCCAACAATTTAAATTATCCCATTGCTGGTAACGATTATGACTTTGATACGGGCGGCGATATACAATATTATCGTACATTTAATCGAGTATAAGATTTATATCTTCTATCAGATCCATTTTAAATATAAATTGCTAACACACAAATTGCAAATAACATTTGTTTACATTTACTACCTGATAAGTTAAGGATAGAATCTTCTCTATATCTTCTTATAGGTTCTTATAGGTAAAAGCGTTAAGTAAATTTATCTAAATTTTTTATCTATCTATCCAAAAACTGGAAAGCCCGTCCACGGACGGGCAGCTAGACGGTGGATTTATTTTTAGTAGTGTTTATTAAAAAATTCCTTTGTGTACCCTGCTTGTGCACATTAAATCAATTTCCCTTGTTCTTTTTCATCAACTACTTTTATCTTAAGATCTCCATGCACTTGACATTGCTACATAGAGATGACCGTTACAAAACACCTGTTCAGGTAGATATATTCCTACTTTTTCTAACGTCTGTCCCTGAGCCATGTTGATCGTCATGGAAAAGGCAAGTTTAATTGGAAACTGTCGCCGTCTTAAAACAAATGGAAAGTTTGTGCTTGTTACGGCTAAATTTATGCTAAATCTATTATGACTCAATATAAAATATCCGATTATCCGGTTATTCATTAAGACGTTGTACATCTTCAATTTTGTATCGTACATTTTCTTTGTCTTCAGTTTTTTTCAACCAAAAAATGGCACGTTGTAGGAGAAGCAGCTTTCCTACTTTTTAATTTTTATATAGTACAGCTTAACCGGTGGATCTTTCTTTATATAAATAAAAGCAAATTACTTCAATATTATTCTGAACAATATGCAGTGGCTCTCATAAGCAGGTTAATTTTTAAGAAAATTTTAAAATCATAGTATATAATTTTTTTTTAACGGAAAACTAAAGATTTTTGTTTGGTTTATAGAAGTTATGACTGTATTAAAGCCGTTAAAATCTTCATTGTGGTTGTCTCAGATTGCTATTCGTTTATGATTGCTATGAAATATTTTCGGCTAATTTTCAATCCAGATTAAGCAACCGTGGGGTCTAAATGCTAAAACCTTTCTCTCAGAGAGGCTGGTTGTCATGCAGTGGATAGAGAAAGACTGAAGAGAGAGTCATGCTGGTACTTAACACAGTATGAATACTTACAATTTACTTAATATATAAAATTTTATTACTAAATTGAATAAATAAATTATTACATTAATAGTTACATTCATCATTTTTGTTTTAATTTTAGAAGTTTCACAAACTTTTTAGCTATAGTACGAACCACCACTTCAAACAAGCGTTTCAATTTCTTGCAGATAGAAGATTTTGCTTTCAGGTTTTTAAGTTTCCAAACATTAACTGTATTGTAACGGGAATACAAAGCATCAAAACAGTCTGTAATCGTTTTATCGTTTTGACTTGGTGTTTGCACTTCGGGATTATTCAATCTGTCTTCTGGTTTCTTAATCGTCAGATTAACCACATTTCGAATTTTTTCACGCCGTCCGACTGGTTTGCCTTCTCCATATCTTTTCGTCGGCAATTTTAGTGGGCTACTCTTTTCGACATATTCAGCGCTCTTATTCACTGAACTGAATAGTCCGGTACGTGATTTAAATGGCTGTAAATACGCAAAATCCCGTTCTGTTGGTTTTGACTTAGAAGAACTTTTTAGAGATTGCTCTCCACGTTCCAAAGGGTTTCTTGGAGTGCTCCCGCTGAGCACTGGAATAGATCTTTTGAATAACTTCTTATTAGATTCTAACCCGGAAGGTGCTTGTTTCATGATATTGATTTTTCTCTACAATTAAAATTATTACAATTTTATTATTTTCTTCTTCTTTAAAAAAATTATTCTGTTCAGCTTATATAATTTGTGTAAAGAACTTCTATGCGGTTGGTATATCTACTCAATTTTAAACTGATCCATTTTCTAGAAAACTTGAAAAATCCTAAAATATCCTTACACTACCCATAATTCAAAAGCGATTTCCCAATTTACTTTCAAACCGGCAGTATTGGCAGTAGGAATGAAAAGAACTGATGCAATTGTTAAGTATCCCGCAAAATTAAACCTTGGGTGTGGAACAAAAATGGCAAAAAATAAAATTATTGTTAAACTGACCAAGAAAACAGTTCTTTAATTTAAAATTAATTAAGTTTATTATTAACTAAAATGACAATACCTTGTTTTCGTTTGGACACCTAACGATGGGTGTAATAAATTCTTCCAAAAAGTCACGTTTCAATAATTCGAGCTACTTGTAAATTACAAGTGGCTCGAATTTAATTACAAGTTGTAATTAAAATTAAAAAAAGCCCCTTTACGTGATTTTGTTATAATTAAGCTCTGGAAAGAGGTTTTAAGATTTCAAGAATAAATTATTGTGATAAATTCAAACTTCAAAGTATTGTAAAAATTCATTTTAAAAGTATCGTAGATCTTTCACCCATTGAAAACAGAAATCGAATGATATGAAGCGCATATGAATTGCACATTTTCCATTAAATCCTTTCTAGTATCCTCATAATACATATACAGTTGGCTTTATACAGTGCCGCCGCCTAGGCGGTGATTCTACGAGGACATAATAGCAGGAATGATCTCTCCAATCAGAATGAAGCTAGGTAACCACCAATGAGGGCTCGTGTATTGGAGTTTTTTATTTTCTAGTTGGTTTCGTTTTTGGTTATTTTCTAGTTGGTGTTTCGTGTTTGTTTATTTTCTTGTGTTAGGTAAACGTCATCATTTCTTTAATCAGTATCTATTGTTTTTTGTTTGTTTAAAATTGTTTAAAAGACCTATAACTCAACGATTCTTTATCTTATTATTATAAACATTTTTGTTCAAAATATTTTATTTAAAACTATTTTATCATAAACAAATTTTTAGTTAAAAAAAAAAATTAATTTCTGATATTCAACAATTACACAGAAATTAAGGTTAGGTCGTCAAATATTAATTTCTGATGTTCAACAATTTTTGAAATCATAATTCCCTAGCGCGCTTTGCTCTCATTGGTGGTTACCTAGCTTCATTGTGATTGGAGAGATCATTCCTGCTAATATGTCCTCGTCCTGATGAGTTTAATGTTTCTCGGCAAGAGTGCCCTCCCCATGGTTTGCATGGCGGCAGTTGCTGGTTACTGTTTTCTTTTATATGATTGTTTTCTGTTTTAGTATTTCTTTCCAAAGATCATTTGATCTACAAGGCTGAGATTTTCTACGACAGCATAGGATAATAGTTATTTTTGGTTTAATCATCGTTGTCCCTTGAATTTGATTTATGATTTTAATTACGCGAATTATTATTTTCATATAATTAATAAATACACCTATAATGGGGATTTTGGACTCTGTAAATAAAACAACCAATTCAACTAAACGTTTCAAAGATCTTTATTGTCTTCTTCTTCAGGAATCTAAAACAATACTCATAATAATATGACAATTCAAACAAAATGATATGGCGTACTAACTAAATTCGTTTTACACAGTAATTGACCATGATATTATTCGTTCCTCGAAACATGAAATATACGCATAAATACAAAATTTGTCAAAATATTAAAATATAAATTACGAACGAAATTACGAATACAAAATACAAAATTTGTCAAAATATTAAAATATAAATTACGAACGAAAAAACGAAAAAAAGGAACGAATAATATCATGGTCAATTACTGTGTATAACGAATTTAGTTAGTACGCCATATCATTTTGTTTGAATTGTCATATTATCATGAGTATTGTTTTAGATTCCTGAAGAAGAAGACAATAAAGATTTTCGAAACGTTGAGTTGAATTGGTTGTTTTATTTACAGAGTCAAAATCCCCATTATAGGTGTATTTATTAATTATATGAATATGGACGTGAGTGAAGAACAGAATTATTTTCATATTTACGTTTTTTAACTTTTGAACTGTTGCTGAGATTTTCCCTAAGAAAATTTTGGCTTTGCATTTTTATTCCGGTATTCCTGAGGTTGGTTGGTGTTATATGGTGTAATATAATTACAGTAGAACCTTGATTATCCGGCGGTTTTAAGGCATCTTTTTGTGTTATACATAATATGAAATTAAACTGAATTTATTGTTTTGTACAAATGACTTGTACAAATGTACTTAAAGTGTCAATTCGTCTAAATTTTCTGCTTATCCACTTTATTTAATTTAAGTAAAAGTCAAAAAACAAACAAAATTATCTGATTTTTTCAAATAGAACTTTTAAATTAATATGTTCCTTGTTTGTAATCTACTATATAATAAGTATATTTTGTAATATTAACAAAAAAGATCAAATTTTATTATCCGTGTTTTTCAGTTATCCGTGCTGAGCCCGGTCCCAGTCGACCCGGATAATCGAAGTTCTACTGTATATACCACTGATTTTATAGTGATTTTTTGTTGGATCTCCAATCAAAACCTTCTGTTTTATATTTGTTTCTTTTATATATTTGAGGCAGGCCGGTGCGCAAAGGGGGGGGAGGGGTTCAATTGAAAATAAAAAGTGAAATTAATCTTGAATATTAAATTTGAAGTGAAAGTCGAAATATTAATTGATAGAAGGGAAGAGATTGTAGAAAAGGATAAGGAAGAAGTAGAAGTCTTGTTGAAATTTCTATTAATTTCTATCATTTAAAAATCTGAAATATTAAATTTAAAATTAGTTCGTTGCTTTTTTATTTGAGGAGGCTAATCATAAAGTATAGTGTAAAAGTGTAATCCATTCCACTGGCGGCTTTCCATATGTGGTAATTGCACACATGTTTAAATATGCGATCATTTTACCATGACTAAGCTGGTTTGTGAATATCCCAAGGACACAGTAGTAATTTTATTAATGCGAATTAGTAAAATTATTAATAAATTAGTAAAAAATAATGAAATTTTTGAAGGTGTAAGCTACCAATGTTTCACAAGATAAATTTTTGTACAGTAGATTTCTTTTACGAAATTTTTAAAACATTGCTTTCGATTTCTTCATGATGGCTTTAAGATTTCTTTTCGAAAACGTAAAAACAATGTTGATTCATTAGATAATTTCCCAAGATGTCCTTAAATTTCTTAAGATTTTCTCAGATTTCCTAAGATTTTCTTGGATTTTCAAAGATTTCCTGAAATTTTTTATTTCGTTAGACTTTTACGAAATTCCTTAGGTTTTTCTTCGCAGGGATTCTCTTTTGGGTTTCAAGTGAAGAAAACCTGAGTAAATTTTACAAGAGATAAGAAAAATGCAGTGTACAAAAATTTATGTTGTCATTGAAGTGAAAGGTTCCCACTACTTAATAACGTTGATCTTAGATCATGAACAAAAATTGTTGGTGTATGAATCCGGGGGGTCTGGGGGGTATGGAATACCCCCAGTGCTCCTTAATCTCTTAATGCATACTTACCTACGGTTTAATCATTCGCATGTAGGTCCTATGATTCTGCTTTTGTGGTAACCTCATGTTACTTCTTCGATAAGTGTTGATAAATTTTGATTCTTCCATTAACAATTTATTTAAGTGAAAATTTGATGCCAACAAATTATTTTAAAAATTTATTATTTTACAGAAATTGCTACATAACAGTATATTTTTATCTTTTGGGATCTTGACGTTGTTCTATCACTTGGCCAGGTTTATGTAAAAATATGTAGAACAAAGTCTTAAATGTACTAGTGATGCCCACCGGATCCGGTGCGAAATCTAAACTCAGGATTTCCACCCAATACAATCTGCAAATGATATTTTATTCTGAATACAAATTACATGTGATTAAAAATTTAATATAATTTTAATTCTGGAATTTGGGTTTCATATTAATTAATATTCAAAATATATATAGTTATTTAATAAATTGTTTAAAATTATGTTTACGTAATAGTAATTTTGAAATAGGTTTATTACTATATTCTTAGTAATACATTAATTCTACCTAATTTACTTTACTTTCAATTACACAGATTAAAAAAAATTGATTGTGATAAGTTTTGAAATATAATTTCCTTTGATTAAAAAAATTACTTCAATTACGAATTAAATGTCTTAGTTTTTTTTTTAAATGTAATTTATACATGAGAAGACGATACTGGAATGACGAAACCGATAATCCAAAACTAAGTATTTTTTCGAAACAAATAGATTAAATTAAAATATTATTCAAATTCAAAATCAATCTCAGATATTTCCCATTATATGGAAAAAATTACTTTATTACGCAACCTTGCAACTTAATTTACATTTTTTTTAAATACAGGATTTCTCAGAAATCTTTCCATTTTCGAAAATAGGTAAATTCTCCCAAAATTCAGTAGGAGTTACTTCTTCGGTAACATTCATTTTAATATCGGTGGGACTTCTGATAGAGAGGTAACTAAACTTTTTAGAGTTATTTATAGGGTCAAAAGTCACAGAATTAATTTTTGGTACATTGCTATCTGCAAATGAAACATACATATCAATCATCATATTCTTAATTAACTCATCGTTTTTAGATAAGTCAGTATTATTCGTAAATTCAAATTCAAAAAATCTATCATCGTATAAAAGAATGGAATCATCTGCATGACCAGCGTCATATTCTATACCTTTAATACCCATTAACTTTAAAAACTCTTCAGAAAAGCTTTCTTTGTAACCGTAAATATACGAATACACTTTGAATTTTGACACGTTTGCCTGCATTCTTGCAGATTTTTCAAAACCAAATCCAAACATTCTGTCTCCAAAAAGTTTTATTATCCTTCGATAAGTATCCCGTCCAATTTCATCTGTTCCAAAATACTGTTTTCTGATTTCGTCGGCAATAGCTTCTTGATCAGCATTACAGGTAGTATAATTATAATCCAGATAATAATGAGAGAATCTGTTAAAGTTTTCGTTTAACGTATCAAGTTGTTTATAAAATATATATATTGCGTCGCTTCCTTCTTCGGTACATATGGAAGTAATCCATGGCAAATCATGAATATCACCACGAGTGAGTAACTCATGAGGATAATCGTCTAAAAACGCCGAACCTGATTTTTGTTCGACGACCGGTGCAAATATTGCAGCAGGAAATTCTCCAGCGGGAGACTTTAAATTTACAGTTTGTTCTACAATTTCGTCACTAGATTTTTCTTTCAAACAGTCAATAAATGTACGACTTGTAGTAGTATCTTTGCAACCAAGAAGTGCTGCCAAGGCTTTAGCCCTTTCTAAGGCACCTTCTTGAATAGCCCATGGTGCCAATGCAGTTCCACTTTGAGAAATACCCCGATGAAATAATCCTTGCGATGTTTTGGAGAAATAATGAAAATGAACTGATGCACCACCGGCTGAAGCTCCTGTAATGGTCACGGAATCTGGATTGCCACCAAATTGTTTGATATTCTTCTGGATCCATTTAAGCGCTAAATTTTGGTCTTTTAAACCGTTGTTTCCTGGTACAACGTCGTCTTCGGTACTTAAAAATCCAAAAGCTCCAAGACGATAATTTAAATTTACAAATATAACATCTCTGTCCATAAAGAAACGTGGACCGGCCATAGTCGAACTACCTCTAATAAATCCACCTCCGTGAATGTGAACAATTACATTCAAGTTATCATTTGGATTAGGAACTTTTTTAGGTACATAAACATTTAGGTATAAGCAATCTTCACTTCCGATTGTATTTTGAGATATATAATCGATTTGGGGACATACGTATGTTTTATCGGCATCTAACGGCTTTTCCCAAGGATCCGGTTCCACGGGTGCTTCAAATCGTAGATCACCCACAGGTGGTTTGCCATAAGGAATTCCTTCAAACGCAGAATAAATTCGGCTATCGTAAGATGTTCTATGGTAGCCATTAACAGTTCCCAATTTTGTTGTTACTGAAATTCGTTCAAGTGCGGTTGACGAACCTAAAATAAGTATTATTATTAACTTCTGATTATTATCTTTCGCCAATGATAGCTTCTAATAACTGTATGCAGTTCTAATGTTTATTATTTATTTTTGACTCCTCAGTCTACATTTCAGATTTTGAGCTCAGGAGAAATAGAGAATGGTTAGCCTTTAATAGTATACTGGTCGGTATTTAAACCAGACAGAAAATTTATTTTATGTTATTAAGCATGTAATATATTACAGGTTGGGTAAATAGAATATGTTTTGTGGAATAAGTGGAATAACATGGAATGTATCAGCAGGTTTCCTAAGTAGAACGATTCTCCATTTCCCCGGTTCTCAAAATCTAAAATCTAGATTGAGGAGTCAAAAGTTCCCGAATTATTTTTTTCTTTTTTCAGTCAAGAGTTTTTAAAGTTTTTTAATTTTTATTTTTATAAATGAATTTTATACATTTACTTTAATTTTAGTTTAATTTAATTTTATATTTATATTTTATATATAATTTTATATTTAATTTTATACATTTTATTAAATTATAAATTTATACATTAACTCTGTTCTGTCATACTCAACTATTTTTAATTTGGTTTGTAATTAAATATATTTCTGGGTGCGTTTAGGTCTTTACCAGTTTTGAGTACTTAAAAAATTAATAAAAACTTAAATTGGATATACTTTGGTTTTCGTCCATATTTCTTAATAAAATAGATTTTCGGGATTATTGGACAGGGGTTATAAATAAAACAACTTGTTCAAAAGGTCGACGTTTCGCCCAACTTTATTGTGGGCCTCTTCAGGACTAAAATATGCCAATTAATGGTAGACTTGTAAAATTAAAAACAATCTTACCCAATTAAACAGAAGGTTTGGATGTTACAAAAAATAAAGTATGTTTAAGATTCTGGTGGTGTTGAACAAGTGCTGATGTTTGCCACTGACTTTGGACCTCCCCTGGTGTTGCCTTTTTGATTTTCTTACAATCATTTTCGTGCTGATATAATCTAGTCTTAAGCCACTGTTTTTTTTTTGACCTGTTAATGGTTTTATTTATACTATCTGTTTTTACGTTTGTTAATTTATAAACTGATTTGCGAATGCTACATACAGCACATGTTGACGAATTTCGGGGATATGCTATATTTTTTGTAACATCCAAACCTTCTGTTTAATTGGGTAAGATTGTTTTTAATTTTACAAGTCTACCATTAATTGGCATATTTTAGTCCTGAAGAGGCCCACAATAAAGTTGGGCGAAACGTCGACCTTTTGAACAAGTTGTTTTATTTATAACCCCTGTCCAATAATCCCGAAAATCTATTTTATTAAATTGGATAGTTATTGACTACCGAAAATTTACCGACAAGACAGTAAATGACAAATATTCTACACTCCTCTGACAAATTTTGGATATAGTATATGGGTCATTTTTACGGGCCGACCCCATTCGATTTTGTTCAAACTTTGTAAATATGTTCTCTACAATCTACATTATAAAATACATTTTTTGAAAATTTGAGCTTTTAATATGCAGACATTTTGAATTTATGATTTATTGAATTTTTGAAATTTTTTTTCAACTTTTTCATTAATTTTTTTAAAGTTGAAAATTTATTTAGAATGATTGGATAAAGATAGTTTTTATTAGGAAAAATTCTCAGCTTTCTAATGAAAATATTCATTTTTTGTCATACGTAACAGAAGACCCTTTAAAATTCAATTAAAGTGGAAGAAATATTTAGGAAACGCTACTGAATTAGATGATTTTTCGAAACAGTAAAATAATTTTATATCAAATATTTAATTTAAAGAACTGTCAGAGAATTTATTCCACGAATTTCACTTTTTCCTATTTACCATTGGAGAGGACAATTTTTTAAGTACAGTACAACCTTATTAATAGGGACAGATATAGTTTTGAGTTTGTTCGGATAACCGAGTTTTCTGGATTAACGAGATTTTTTTTTTACTTATTTTATTGATTAAAAACCGTTGATACGTATGTATTATTTAATTATTTTATTTTATATAGTTTACATTAATAAAACGAAACTAAACAAAATTAACAAATAATAAAAAAGTCAAAATAAAACTTAAAAAAAAACCAATAGGTACATTTATATGTTGTGGCAATAATTTTATACAATCAGTTGGATACTGGGGTACTCGGTACTACCAGTGCCTATAGTCTAAACCTAAAAATGCACACTTACTCTCAAAGAGTTTTCAGTTTTTGAAACCGGGGGGGTCTGGGGGGTGTTCTGAACAAAGCTGAATTTACAGTTGTCAATCTTTGAATAGCAGTTTACAAATCTGAATTGCAGTTGACAATTTCTAAATATATCAGTTGACAAATCTATATTAAAGTTGACGATGCCTGATTGCTTATGTTGTGCGGCCTGAAGGCCGCACTGATCCATCACTCCACTCTTCCCTCAGACGTTTAAAAATAGGTAAGGAAACAATCCCAAATCTGAAAACACTTTTTGCCCGTCTGATCTTCTTGCTCCTGCCAGAAAAAATTCTGGAACTCCCTCTGATCGCAATATGGATTAAGCAGCGACTTGTAGTTTGTCATATTAAGGATCCAGGGGGGGGGGCGAAAAATTAAAAATTAGGGCAAATGTTTAAGCAGGATTTTCACTTGCAAAAGTAAAGGAATTTATTTTCTTGGAAAATTCGACAAATAAAAAATTTACAATTTTTAAAATTTGAAAATTTTTTAATTTTGATCTAGGGCAGGGGTCGGCAACCTATTAAAACGGAAGAGCCAAAACTTACAATTTACAAAATTTCCCAGTTTTTAAAGAGCCACTTATATATTTTTTAAAAGATTATGGTATTTTATTCTGTTTGTATCCTGTGTTTTTACCCTGTTTAAAGTTTTTTTTTTTGCAGAATAATAGTTTTTATGAGTTTTGAAAATAAAATAATAAAATTATTAGGTAATATTTGTGCGTGGACCTGGAGAGCTGTGTCTCGACATCAAAAGAGCCGCAGGTTGCCGACGCCTGATCTAGGGGAAGACTTGGAAAAGTTAGGGATTTTGTTTTTGAAAGTTTGACAGAAAACATACACAAGTTTTCAGTTTATGAAACCGGGGGGTCTGGGGGGTGTGGAACACCCTCCAGTACACTTAAACAAAATTGGTCCCAGAATCTAGCTTTATATAGATATTTCCAAATGTTGTTTGTAACCTAGATCCAGTAATGCCCAGTGGAATCACAACTTTAAAACTGGAATCGAAATCTGTTTGCTATTTGTGTTTTTTAACACATTTACAGGTATACTGGAGGGTGTTCCACACCCCCCGGTGGTAAAAACTGAAAACTTGCAAATATGTACATGTTCTGTGTGATTGCTTTATTTTTGCTGAAATAAACAGCAAAAATGAGTGAAAAAATTAAGCAGAAAAACGGAAAATTCGATCATCTTTAATGATTTTTTTACAATTTCGGGGGACAGATCTACTCCCAAATCAACTTTCTTGCTATAAATATTAACTTTTTACCTTTCTAGTTTATCAGAAAAAATGTCAAGGCTAAAATAATTGTTAAAAAAAATAAAAAAAATAGCGGGGAAGCATCCCCCGATAGCGGTGGCTGATGGAGGAAAACCAAGGTCATATTCGAATTCAGGAGTTTAATTTACAGAAGAATCAGGAGGAATGGTATCAGTACTCGAAAAAAAATTTTATTTGCAGACCTGTGTTATCATTAGGAGACGTTCGTTAATTACGTGAGTCTCGGTAAATATCATGTAATTAAAAAAAAACAAATTTTACGATATCTCACTAGGGGCAGAGGGGGTCGAAAAATCGCCTCACGTAATTAATGGCCACCCCCTACTTATTTAACTTTACCAATTAAATCAAAGAAAATATGAATTAAAGCACAATTCGTGACTTCTCGTTTAGCGTTTTCTTCTTTTTATTCAAAATTTAATATTTTGTGATGTCATAGTTTAGTCTTATAAAAGAGTACTGATGAATTGCATTAATTTGAAATTGCAACTAGAAATTCGTCCGGATTGCAGAAATAAAAAATATAAAATGTCCGAAGAGCCGGAATGTCCGGATTACTGGAGTGTCCAGAATAAAATGTGTCCGGATAAGCAAGGCTGTACTGTATATTAAAAAAAAAATTTCTTTGATTATCCATTAGTTTTCGAGAAAATGGCATTTAAAAATCGAAAATGTTACATATACAAGCAATTTGAATTGCATAGTGGGAAGGGTGGATCTGTGATTAGTCGTGGTTGCGCCACCATTCGCACTCTCCGCTTCGCTACGGACGCTCCGGGCCGTTTTACAAGTTGAAGTTTTCTACTTTAAAGAAATTAATGAAAAAGTTAGAAAAAAAATTTCAAAATTTCAATAAATCATAAATTCAAAATAGCTGCATATTACACTCAAATATTAAGGAAATTTATTTTATAATGTAGAAAACATATTTACAAAGTTTGAACAAGATCATATGCATAATTTTAACAAATTTAAACAATAACAACTCAATTAAAATTTTATCAGATGAATAAATTAAATCGCTAACAAACACGTTGGATTTCAACTTCAAAAAAACAACAAACAATAGAATTTAAAAATTCAATTCAAGTTTTGTTCTAGAAGAACAAAATAAAATTCTACAATGGATCTTTTTTTTTTTCATAACACAAATACGTATTTGACAATCATCACTTATTGGTTACCAAATCAGCTCAAACGTTTAAAATAAACCTTTTTAAAAAAAGCTATAGTATCCTGGTATACCTATAATATGTACCTATGCATCTATGTATAAAATTAAAATTTAAAATTTTAAAAACCCCTTGACTGTAAAAAGGTAAAAATAATTCGGGAACTTTCGACTCCTCAGTTTACGTTTCAGATTTAGTCGATTTTGTTTCATAACTTACAATAACTAGAGCTCGGACTTTATGCTATTGCATGTTCTTTAATATTGATATGCCAACAGATTCGTTATGAAATCTGGACAAATTAGGTAAGAACGAATCCGAAAAGCTGCTTGTCAAAATGCATATTTTCAACATTTGGTGCATATTTGAGTAAATAATGTATATTTGTGCATAGTGGCCCACTTTTGTTGATTAATTTAATAATAATTTTTTATTTTCTTTATTAAAATTTTTCTAAAAACACCAAAAGTTGCCCAAATATCTATTATTTACTTAAATATGCACCAAATGTTGAAAATATGCAAAATGTTGCAAAATTTACGTAATTCGTCTAGATATATCATTAAAATTATTAAATTTTATAAATCTAGGTAGTTTATTGCAAATTTCAAGAAAAAAAATTGAAAAATTCGAAGATTAGATATTTTTTAGTTTGCATATCAATGCATATTTTATCTATTTTTCTCAATTCTAGTGCATATTTTATTGAAATTCGGTTCATATACACTGAAAAAATGGTTCATCATATTGATGAAAAGTTCATCATTTTTCAGCCGATGAACAGAATTCATCATATTGATGAACAAATTTCATCAATACTATGAATATTTCATCAATATGATGAATTTTGTTCATCGGCTGAAAAATGATGAATTTTTATTTACCTTTTTTTTCAGTGTATATGCGCATCTTTTCAAGTTTTTTAGTGCATATAAATCCGAGCTCTATTAATCATGCTTTCTTATGGGAGTATTTCCTATAGACTGATAGGATCAACATCAATTAACTCTGGATTAACTTTTACCTAACGTTTAACTAGCCCTTAGTGTTGGTGCAGATAATTTCGCTAAGCTAAAGATATGTTTACTAAGCTGCGGCTGGGGCTCTGCGACTGAAGTCGCAGTGATTGCTCTCCATGCTTTTATATGGGAGTGTTACCTTACAGTCGCCTGCAAAGATAGCATTCTAAGGAAACATACCCATAAAAAAGCATTTACTGCGACTTTAGTCGCAGAGCCCCAGCCGCAGGTTAGTAAACATATCTTTAGCTGGGCGAAATTATCGGCACAAATAGTAAGGGCTAGTTAAACCTTAGGTAAAAGTTAATCCAGGGTCAATCAGTCTATAGGAAACGTTCCAATAAGAAAGCATGATTAATATGAAAGCATAAAAGATATGAATCTTTAGCTGCGACTGGACACCAAAAGCGGCCCAAATATGCACAAATATGCATTATTTACTCAAATATGCACTCAAGGTTGAAAATATGCAAAATTTTGGAAATTTTACGTAATTCGTCCAGATTTATTATTAAAATTATTGTTCCACTTACGAAACCTATTATTTTTGTTTACCGATTTCGTATTATTCCACTTACTGCACAAAACCTATTAGCCTAGTCAAATTAGTTTAATTAAAATACAAAATTGATATAGTTATAAATAGAACTCGGATTTTATGCTTTTGCATGTTCTTTAATATCGATATGATAATAGATTCGTTTTAAAATCTGGATAAATTAGGTAAAAACGAATCCGAAAAATTGTTTGTCAAAATGCATATTTTGCATATTTCCAACAATTGGTGCATATTTGAGCAAATAATGCATATTTGTGCATATTTGATGTTTTTTTGAAGAATTACAATTATTAAATTTTATAAATCTAGGTAGTACTTATTAAATATTAAAAAAAATTGAAAAATTCGAAGGTTAGATATTTTTTAGTTTGCATATCAATGCATATTTTATCTATTTTTATCAATTTTAGTGCATATTTTAAGGAAATTCGGTGCATATATATGCACATATTTTGAAGTACTTTGGTGCATATAAATCCGACCTCTAGTTATAAATGATATAACAAAATAAGGTAGGTACTTACTTAAGAAAACCACCAGCACACAGTAAGATAGCATGTTTCTAATTGAGAAAATGAAACTATACAATAATAATTAACAATTGGTCAGATTATCACACGGTCGGACCAACAGAGAGGAAACAATATAATTACTATTTAATGTTTTTAAATGTATTTTTGTTTGTTTCTATTATTCCGATTAGTAAGTGATATGTGTTTGTATGTAAAAACAGAAAAAAAAATTGGGAAATCCAATATGAGTTTATACTAGTAAAAAAATGTTTTAAATAATACAAGGTAAGCTAAGTCTCTTTCCATTTGAAAACAATAATAACTTTTTATTTGTGAACATTTTATTATCGTAATCCTCTAAAATTACATCGGCCATACTGCAAAAATTGAAAAAAAAATATACTAAAGAAAATAATTTTTTTTGCTCACCCTATTCTACCAATTCATTCAAAATGTATAAACGTTTTTTCAGGTATTGTTTTGTTTGACCTAATGTAGCTGAGATCACATTTACCTTTCATCTTTTAGATGACTTTGTTTTATTTCAAGGACCCAAAAAACCTGAGCGTAAAGGTTCATCTAGAAACAGAATATTAAAATGTAATTTCAACAAATAATTTAAATACACAATTAATTGAAAACCAAAACTATATCGACTTTTTCGCAGTCGAATGTAAAAAATTAAGCAAAAACAATTGTAAAGAGTTTTTCGTATTTTATCTTCTATTACCACAATGTGTCTTCAAACGGCAACTAGCGAAAAAATTCTTACGTATGGAAAGATTTATATGGACATTGGAATAGGAAATAAGATATTTAAACCATCGAAATCGTTGATGGATGACGTTATCTTGGGAATTGAGGTTGTAAGAAAATATGGGTTGGATTTGGATATGAAAAGTGATGCAGTTATGGTTGATGATGAAGAAATTCCATTCCATGCGTCGGAAAGCGTAGCGATACAGGTTAGAAAAGGATGCTGTCTGCCTCCAACTTTAACATATTTAAAATTTACCTGGACCTCATTTACCTCATAAATGGGTGGCCAAAGAAATGTAAACGAATGGCACTACCAGTGAAATTCATCACGTTCTTTACTTTATATTACGCGGACGATCAGATGATAATTGCAGAAGATGAAGATGACCTAAGCTTACATGGTACGAAAATTATATGGGATAAAACCATATGTTAAGAGAAAGCAAGAAAGAGACTATAATAAATAATAGTATCATCCAAAGCATAACATTGAACCGAGTAGGTCTGAGATGTACATAAGTAGCACTAATAAGAAAAATCTGTTAGCCACGGAGATGGATTATTGAAGAAGAATCTGCAGAAGATCGAGTTTGGAGAAAATAAAAAAGATAGAAGTGGAAAAAATCTAACACGAAATCGAGAGAAGACAACTAGTGTAATTCGGACACATAAAAGGAATGGACGAAGATAGATGGCCAAGAAAAATTTTGAAGTGGATTCCGCCTGAGAAGAGGAAGAAATGACGACCTAGAAGGAGTTGGAAATAGAGAGAATGGAAACTGGGGACGGAGAAGCGGTACTAATATTGCAAATCAATCCATTATATATATTGTAGTGTTTATAATAGGCCGTTGGCATCTTGACTTTTTTAACGGTTTTAATGGTAATTAGAATTAAACATGGCCGTCCGATGTTGTCAGTTCTTAATTGGGTTATTGTTGACAGCCAGTGGCGGTGATATCAATAACCGAATGTAAGCAATGCTTAGGGGCCCGGGACCATAACTCAGCAAACCATGACACGTTAATATCACGTCATATTCTTGTCATTTTTGTAATGTACTTTCGTCAGAAATTACCATAAAATAAACGTTATAATCACCAGAATGTGACGGCAAAAAGTCACAGACCATCAACGTCATAATTATGACGTGATTGGATATTTGAAACGTTCTAATTATTATACCTACATTGCAATCTGAAATTTATATTATTATTTACAAATATTAAATTTTATTTACCTTTTTTTGACCTGCCTGGGATTCGAACGCATGACCTTAAGTGACCATGGATATCTCCATGCCTTCCAACTTAAAATCCAGAATCCAGAAGAGTGCACTGGGGGGTATGGAATACCCCCCAGACCCCCCGGATTACACCAATTATTTTGTGACTTCTTAAAATTTTTTCGCGATCAACCTATTAATATCTTAACATAATATAATAATACTCGAAACTCGAATGGTATTTATTAAGGTAAAAGTAGATAAAAAAAGGAAAAAACATATTTTCTTAGCTTATTCCGAGGAGCAGTGTCGTATTATCGCAAAAGCCCATGAAGCTCAGGCTTGTGGTGTAAAATTTTAAGGGAGCAAAATTTCAGGAGACGCAAAATTTTGTTTCTGGAGTTGTAATTACCTAATTATTAGAGCTCGGATTTATATGCACCAAAATACTTGCAAATATGCGCATATATATATGCACCGAATTTTCTTAAAATATTCCTCTAAAATTGATATAAATAGATAAAATATGCATTGATATGCAAACTAAAAAATATCTAATTTTCGAATTTTTCAATTTTTTTTCAAATTTTCAATAAGTATTACGCCCTAGATTTATAAAATTTAATAATTGTAATAATAAATCTGGACGAATTACGTAAAATTTGTAAAATTTTGCATATTTTTGAAGATTTTTTTTATTTTAATAGAGAAAATAAAAAATTACTATTAAATTTTGTTAGTTTAAGCAATTGTTTTATTTAATTTTAAGCAATTTAATTTTTTATTTAAAGAGTTATTTATTTTTTTATTTAAGTAAGTATTTAAAAAATTTTAAAAATTAAATTGCTTAAAATTAAACAAAATAATTGCTTAATAATAATTTTTTATTTTTTCTATTAAAATTCTTCAAAAAACACCAAAGGTTGACCAAATATGCACAAATATGCAGTATTTGCTCAAATATGCACCAAATGTTAAAAATATGCAAAATATGCATTTTGACAAGCAGTTTTTCGGATTCGTTATTACCTAATTTGTCCAGATTTCATAAAGAATCTGTTCCCATATCAATATTAAAGAATCATTAATCGTCTTAATTATTATTAAAAATAAGTTTTATTTTTTTTATAAATATTTCTAATTTAAAAGAAAACGTCAACTGAAAAATATTAAAGGCTTGTGGCGTCATACGCCTCTGACGAGAAGGAAACCACAGACCTAATTTTTATATACCAGAATTTATTTTAGGACATTTTCTTTTGATTTTCCCGAATTTCCTAAAATTTCTTCATATTTCCTTGAATTTTCTTTTGGATTGTCTCATGATTTATTTTCGAAAAAGTTAAAAAAGCAAGGTTATCTGTAATTTCTAAGATATAGGTACTTGAACATCCTTAGATTTTCTCAGATTTCTCTATCCCAGCGGTTTCCTCTTCGGCTTTTTATGAATCCTGACTAGTGTCGGCGGCTATGATCGACTAAAAATTGCTTCGCGATCGGCCTGTTGACCACCGCTGACTTAAATAATATGTTTATAGACTTTTACTGCCTGATGTGCAAAAATAAATTTACTTTTAGACTTCTAAAGCTCTAAACATATTATTTAAGTCACAAAACAATTGTTGTAATCCGGGGGTCTGGGGGGTATGGAATACCCCTTAGTACGCTCATCTAGATTCTGGATTTTAGATAGGAGGGCAGGGAGATATCCCTCAAAAAGGAGATATTTAAAAAATATACGCAATACAAAATTAATACATTGTTTCTTTATTAGGGGCCCGTCTTGTATATTTGCTTACGGGCCCTAGCTACTCTTGCACTGCCACTGTTGACAGCTAAATATCACATTATTATGTTAACTAAAATTCTTAATTTTTTCATTTAATGCTATTGATTATTTCGTCACCTCAATGCTATAAACTGACAAAATCGGTTCACTTATTTTAAGAACTCTACAAGCTGGATAAACGTGGATGTTAATCTTCTGGCGAAAAGCCATTTACGTGGCATTTAAAAACTTTTTTACTGTGGATGGAAAGCTATTGTGAAAAGTATTATTGAGGTTTCAAGTTGTTTATTTAATATATTTATGTAAAATATACAAAGAATTATCTTGTTTGTAAATAAATAATGAATCATTTTCTTTCGATGACATCTTGTCGAAGCACAACAGATTATATAGGTTTTATCCATTCCCGTTTAAATCAGACTTATGATGTCAAACCCTGCCGATTTAAAAATTTTTATAATTTTTTCTGGTATTCAACGAACTCAAGAAAATCTTTAAAAAAACTGATGGCTTCGTTTGAGCCATTTTCAATTTTTTGAATTTAATTGATTTTCAAATCAAAAAAAATAGGAAACTCCCCCATTTCTTTATTCCAGCAGTTTGTAGCTTTCTTTCTCTTTTCAGTGATACTGAGAGTTGCAGTTAATGCCACCATAAGATTATTTTAACTTTTACTAGATCCACCTGGTTGCTATTCCAGGATTAAGGTTCATTTGTTATCTTGCTGGGGGGCTACACCACATACTCCAGGTACTGAAAATTTTTCAAGTTTTTTCATTCTCTAACTCAAAAGTAAACTTTTAATAAACCCAAACGGTCTACAACTGAGACGAATGAGCTGTATAATTATTATATTGTTCAAAGAAAATAGCAAATTAAAAAGTATTACTTTAGAACATTTATTACACAACTTTACAACTCATTTTTCAACGCGTTCTTATTACAAGATTTTTTACAAAACTTTTCATTTTCTACGAGAGGTAATTCTTCCCAAAATTTAGTTGGAGTTAATTCTTCAGTAACATTCATTTTGATATCGCTGGGACTTTTGATAGAAAGATAAGTAAACTCTTTGGAGTTACTTACAGCATCTATAGCTAGACCATTTATTTTCGGTGCATTGCCATTTGCAAATAAAACGTACATATCAAGCAACATATCTTTCATTATCTCATCAGTTGGACTTAGACCAAAATTCACAGCTTCGGTACTTGGTAAAAATTTCATCTCGTACAAGAGAGAAGAATCTTCTCCATGACCAATACCAAGGTCTAGATCTATACCCATTAGTTTTCCAAAATATTCCGAAAAACTACTTTTATATCCATAAATATATGAATAAATTTTGGACTTGGATACGCTTGCTTGCGTTCTAGCAGATTTTTCAAAATCGAATACAAACATTCGGTCTCCAAAAAGTTTCATAATGGTTCTATAAGTATCTTTTCCTATGTTGTCTGTTCCAAAATATTGTTTTCTGATTTTTTTAGCAATGACTTCTTTATTGGCATCACAGGTTGTGTAATTGTAATCCAAATAATAATGACTAAATTTATCAAATTTTTCATTCAAAGTTTCTAAATCTTTAAATAACAATGTCACGGCCATACTTCCTTCATCGGTGCAGATGGAATTAATCCAAGGCAAATCATTGAACTCACCGCGAGTAAGAAGCTTATACGGATAATCAATTAAAAACGCAGAATCTGATTGTTTTTCAACAACCGGCGCAAAAGTTGCTAGAGGAAATCCGCCGGCAGGAGATCTTAAATTTTCAGTTTGATCTATAATTTCGTCGCTAGATTTTTCTTTCAAGCAATTAATAAATGCACGATTTGTAGTGGTATCTTCGCAACCAACAAGTACTGCCAATGCTTTAGCTCTTTCTAACGCACCTTCCTGAATAGTCCATGGTGCCAAAGCGGTTCCACTGAGAGAAATACCTCTATGAAATAATCCTTTAGACATTTTAGAAAAGTAATGAAAATGAACTGCACTGCTACCGGAGGATACTCCTGCAATAGTCACAGATTTTGGATTACCTCCAAATTGTCTGATATTATTTTGAACCCATTGAAGTGCCAAAGTTTGGTCCTTTAAGCCGTTGTTTCCCGGTACTACATCATCTTCGGTGCTTAAAAATCCCAAAGCTCCAATGCGATAATTCAAGTTTACGTATATAACATCTCTGTCCATAAGGAAACCTGGACCGGACATAAACGAACTACCTAACATAAAAGCACCTCCATGAATGAGCACAATTACATTCATGTTATCATCTGCATTAGGAACATCTTTAGGTACATAAACATTTAAATATAAGCAGTCTTCACTACCGGTAGTCTTATGAGTCATAAAATTGGTTTGGGGACATACGTAGGTTTTATCACCATCTAAAGCTGTTTCCCAAGGATCCGGCTCCACTGGTGCTTCAAATCTTAATTTACCCACAGGTGGTTTGGCATAAGGAATTCCTTCAAACGCAGAATACGTACGGCCACCATAGGATTTTTTATGGAATCCATTAACATCTCCCAATTTTGTTGTTACTGAAGGTCGCTCAAGTGCGATTGCCGAACCTAAAACGATTAAAATCATAATATTATATTTTGTTATTCTTAAGTGTAATTACAAAGTTGTAATTATTATTAAAGACTATCTAATCTCCTAAATTATTTATTTTAAAATACATACTATTTTATACAGTGAAAAAAATTTAAATGACATTTTCGTATATATGTATGTATAATACTTACTTAGCAAGAATACAACTACACAGGAAGAGAACATTATTTTGATTGAGAAAATTACGCAATGCAATTATCAAAATTGAGAGAACTTATATAATAGCAAAAAATTAACAAGTCGACATTTTGATAATAATTATGTAGTATCAATGGATGATAAAACACTACTTGCGTTACTTGCACGAAATTATTTATTTTGATAAAAATGTAGTTCAATCAGCTGTTAAAAATAGATTCGATTAGATAGATTAGAACAACGTTTAGCAGAATTTGGCCAATTAAGCACAATGTAAATGCCATAAATTAGAGTAATTAAAATTGTAATTCTAAGTTCTTCAATTTTAAGTTTAAGAAACCTCGAAATAAAAATACAGTAGACTCTCGCTTATTCGAGTAAATATAATGAATGTTATTCACCAGTCAATTTGGAAGAGAAATATCGACCTGTGGGCTATGAGGAAACATCGGGAGAAAACCACCTCGATTTGACTTATTAATTAATAAATTAACGCTTGACGCAGTGGAATAACTCAAAGATTAAGTTCTGAGGCAAAATATCTAATTTGAGAAAGCCAAAAATTTTAGTAGCTGGTATGAGCACAGAAATAACTAAAGAAGAAATCTAAAAATCAGGATTTCAGGTGCAGTGGAAAAATCAAACAACAGGGATCTGTCGTGTCGACGTTTCGAAGAATTTATTTCTTCATCCTCAGGACACACAGATCACGGTGGAAATTGGTCTGATTATCACAATTTGGAAAGCGATGCAACAGTAACAAAAACGGTGGCCCTCAAACAAGTCGAAAATATAAAATGGCATTGCTAAATTGCAACCGGTTAAAAATTGAAAATAGTATAAAATCATAAACTCTAAAATGTTTGAATATAACAATAATAAAATTCTTTCAAAAAATCTAACACCAATAAACTATATGAATATTTTGCATCGCTTTCCAAATTCGAAACGTCGACACGACAGATCCCTGTTGTTTGATTTTTCCACTGCACCTGAAATCCTGATTTTTAGATTATTCATATTGGATGAGAATTTTTGTACTTAAAGAAGAAATTGTGAAAGCAATTAAATCTTAAAATGAAGTTAATTTTAAGGAATTGAGTTGTGTAAAGGTATACAGATCGTACAAGAATAACCAGAAATTTAATGCTGTGTGTTTGAGTGAGACTCATTTGTCGGAACTGGATGATGACATCTTGATCCAGTGTAATAACTACGACGTAATAAAGAGTTCTCGTCTCGTCATACGGGAGGAGTGATGATTTACTCGAAGAACAATTAGAATTTGTTGAGAATTTTACAGAGTTTTGTTTATGTCGCTGTCAGTCGAAAACGGAAAGACATAATAGGAAACTTTATAGGTACAAAATTAAAGGCAATGAAAATTTTAACAAAAAATTTCCAAAAAGTTTAGTGGTTTTTATATGTCAAAAAACGGTTGAAATGTGCAATTTACAATTTTAACATAGGAGGGTTCGAATATTTTCGTTAGCCTCTGTATGCATGTCCCTAGTACCTTTTAAATTCAAAATTAAGGTGTCAATCCGGGGGGTCTGGGGGGCATGGAATGCTCTCTAGTACATTTTTACCAAATACCTCGAATTGACGTAGATTCAGATGAAAAATATTTACCAATGAGGTATTTGGAAAAGGATGCACTGGAGGGCATTCCATGCCCCCCAGACCCCCCGGATTGATACCTACGTTTTGTGAATTTAAGGGGCAATTAAGTACATAATAATTGTACATACATTCATAGTACATAGTTCTATTACGTTGCACCGATTTGTGATACAGGTAATATATTTTTTGTATTTTACAGAGTCTTCTTTAAGTCGCTGCCAGTCAAAAAGGGGGTGACAAAATTAAAAAATGTATAGATACGATATTAAAGACAATGAAAATTTTAACAAAAAATGTTTTGAAGGTTTTGCTGTAAAATTCATTTTTATATGTCAAAAAACTGTTTCAAAATTATAAATAGGAACGTTCTCAAATCTCAAAATCAGAGAAATGTTTTAAAAATTCTAAAATAGATTTCAAAAGTTCAAAAATAGGTACTTTTTAGCAAATTGTTTAAAACAAAGTAAAAAAGGTAAAAGTAACTAGGGCTCAGCTAACACATTTTTCCATTAAACAAATTTTAGTTTTAATAAAATGTAAATAGCAGCGTAAATAAGAACAAGGTAAAAACCTAAAAATCTCATCTCTAATTATTAATATGTTGCTGGAGTCTGGAGATTTTCCCTGATAAATGGAAGGAATCGTTGGAGATTCCTGTCGAAAAAGTAAAAAATTCGATTAAATGTTAAGATTGTCAACTCAGAACAATTAGTTGAGTACTTATAGATAGAAATGATATAATATCTGAATGGTGACCGGACATTTCGCTCTCAGATATTTCGTTATCATTCCTACACTGTAACTAAATTTAAATAGTTATTTTAAGGAATATTGCGGGCTACCCAGTCGAGGTTGGGCCTCCTAGTCGAGGTAGAGCCTCCTAGTCGAGGTGGATTGGCGCTACGCTCCGGGCGCTCCGGGCCGTTTTGACTGGCGCAACAACGGAAAATCACGGATCCACCGTAAAATGAATGAATTATGCAAGTAAATTATGTAAGTTTATTAAAGTTTATTAATAAAATTATGTAAGTTAAAATAATATAATAATTTCTCTGCATCATTTTTTTTGCCCTCATCAACAAAAAATCCAGAGTTACGGGCACATCTGAGACAACCCCAGCAAGCTGCATCAGATGTAAAGCAATATATATGCTCAGAAACTTGTGATTGCGGCTCGGTCTTCGATAAAAGATAGCCCAATGTCAAAACAAATAGGATTTATCCTAGCCTAAAAAGTGAAAGAAAAAGAAGTTTAGTCGACGAATGCCTACTATGATTTAAATTTCAAACCTATTTATTGCTCTTATCCTTAGGGGTAAACCGGTAAACGTCTGCCAATTTCAATTGCCCTAGTCAAGAAGCACCCTATATTTACTTCACATAATTTTGTTACTTATAAAATCGGTTAGGTCAAATCGTCATTAGCTCCTGATCTAAAATAAATGTAGGCATTTATGTATCTACTGCAATTTTTCTTTCATTTATCGAAAACGTGCTAAAATAACGGACACCGTCAACTCGGCGACGGCAACTCGGCGATGGTCAACTCGGCGACGTCAACTCGGCGACGGTCAACTCGGCGATCGGTCAACTCGGCGATCGGTCAACTCGGCGATGGTCAACTCGGCGATCGTCACCTCGGCGATCGGTCAACTCGCCGACCGTCAACTCGGCGACGGTCATCTCGGCGATCGATCAACTCGGCGACTGGTTAACTCGGCGACCGGTCAACTCGGCGATGATTACAAGAGAAGATAGTTTTTGTTTTTTTTCTAAACAAAATCTACTTATAGTTCAAAATTTCCAAGCTCGTAATTGATTAAGACGATGATTTAAAGAAAATGAGTTAACCATAGAAGTATAAGAAATTATACTCCAATTAATGAAACATCAAAATCATAAACACTAAAAATGCTTAAAAATAAATCTAAGCATAAAAGTATTAAAATAAGCATATCAGCATAAAAAAATTAGCGCCAAATGCCTTAATTTTATCAAATTTATGGACATTTTTATAACAATTACACTTCTGCTATCGATATTTACGTATAGCAAATTTGCTAGAAATAAAATTTGATTTAAGCAATTTATTATGTAATGTAAAGTTGGCCGTCGAAAACTTTTCAATTGTCTTTCCGACTATCTGCCTCGGTAATCCGAGTTCCACCTTGTTTAATAAAAATTTTAAAAATATAAAACAATTGGTAGTCTTAATCAAAAACAAAAATTTTATTGATTAGCTTTACAAAACAAAGTAAATTTATCTCTGAGGTTACCTAGCATCAAGGATCCTATCGAAATAGCCCAAAATTTCGGGATAAAGAGACATGCGTATTTCAGGAGATTCAAAACCTTGCATTAGAGTTTGAAAATTTTGCCAAACTTCAGCTCGATCAATATCATTTGATATTGGTGTGCTATATACCGGAATAATTTGAATCACGCAATTGCTTGAAATGTTACTGACGGTAATGTTTTGAAAATTTGTTCTGCAAAGAGGACAACTGTTTTTAATTTTCGCCCAGTTTTCTATGCATGGCGGGCAAAAAATGTGTGTACAGTCACTCAGAGCAGCTTGATCGATTTTTATTTCTTGTAAACATATACTACACATCGCCATATTGTCAGTTATTTTGAATTAACTTTTCGTTTAATTCTCTGTTCTTTTAATAGTGACGTTTCTACCTAAATAGACATTTTTAATCTCTTGAGTAGTTAATCCGAAATTATCCATATCCATACTATTCATGCTCAGATCATCGGATCAACAGGTCATCGGATTAACAGATCAGTATGAATATTTAATTATAATTTTTATTTTAGTTATTGATATTTAATCATGAAAAAAATTAATTTCATTTGTTATTTCACTTAAAATTTCATTAGTGTTTGCAATATCAAGAAACAGTCAGCAAAAATTATAATATCGAAGATCGAATAAGATTACTATGTAATAAATACGTACTAAGGGTTGCAGAAACAAGTCTGAATGATCTGCAAAATGTGATTAGGGTTTTACCAGATTTTTGTCAAGATAAAAATAATTTTCAGCAATTTTTTACCACGATTATCCAAAATAAAAAACTGAATCGATGGACAATTTTGGCAGCAAAAAATATGACTGTTTCAGAACTGTAGACGGTTTCATTTTAATAGTATAACAATGTTGAATTTACGTTAAATGATATCACGTTAACGTGGGTGACATTGGGGTGGGGGGGAGGTAGAAAGCTGCTGCCTGAGTTTAAAAAAATTGTCTGTTTTGAATTTAGAAACACCATAAACTTTTATAATTAATAAATTCATGCCTTATTTCATAAAACTTTTAACAAGTTTTAATAAGTTTTAGCAACTATTTAAACTGTAGCTCATACAATATCATAATACTTATCGAAACTTTTCTCGATGACAGCATATCATCTAGCGAACTCAATTTCCACAACTTCTTTATTTTTCGCTGTGATAAGACTGTGTGTTCTAGTAATAAATCCGGTGGAGGAGGGGTCATTATTGCAGTTCACAAAAGTCTTGGATGTAAATTAATTAAGACATCCTCTAACATCGAAAATGTATTTTTACAAGTAAGTAACACCATTATTGAGGCAGTATATTTGCCACCCGACTCGGACATCTCCATGATGCGTTCTGTCACATTATCGACAATGTTTGTGATGATTTTCCCCAATCTAAACTTGCAATATGCGGTGATTTTAATCTACCTAAAGCCAAGTGGGACTTTGGTAGAACCAGCGTTATTTCCTCAGATAACGTTTGTATTAAATCTTTCCTCCTGAGTGACTGTATGTCTTTTCATAGATTATATCAGGTCAATCAACTTCCTAATAGTCGTGGGGTTCTTCTTGATCTTTTCCTTTCAAATTTTGAAATCTCTATCTCACTTGCAGATTATAAACTTTGTGGTTCATCGGTACATCATGAATCTTACACTCTTGGTTTCTCCATCAGTAAACTCTCATCGTCAACACTTGATGTTGATAAATTCATTTATAATTTTAAAGCTGCGAACTATGAAATAATTAATACCCATCTATTGAATATTGATTGGTCTAAAATCTGGAAACTTGATAATATCGATGAAATTATTGTTGAATTTTATCGACTCCTCATAGATGTTATCGATACTTTTGTCCCACTCAAACGTGTGCGGTTAACTACTTATCCAGTTTGGTTTTCCTGTGAACTTATTAATTTGATCAAAGATAAAAAATATGCTCACAAAGTTTTTAAACAGTCCAGAGATCCTATGGACTATGCGTTATTCAACACATTTTGGGAAAAAGTTAAGACACTTCACTCTGATCTATATCAACAATATTTACTCAAAATGGAGCGGGACATTCATATCAATCCCAAAATGTTCTGGAGGCATATTGCCAATAATTGTAATAAGAGTAATGGATACCCATTGCACATGTTCTTAGGTGACAAGGTCTCCAATAGTGGTCAACAATCCGTGTATTTGTTTGCGGAACATTTTTCAACTGTATATGGAAATATTGACTCAGGCGTTTATCATTACGATTTCCATGACAAGGTGATCTCTGAACCTATTCTCATATCACAGGCTGATATCTTTGAAGCTATCTCTAAATTACTTCATAAATTAAGCGCAGGACCGGATGGCATTCCTCCCCATTTTATCAAACGATGTATATATTCTTTATGTGATCCTATTTACAGCATTTTTAAGTTATCTCTGCTTCATGGCAGCTTTCCACAATTCTGGAAAGGAAAGTTTTATTACTCCAATCTTTAAAAAAGGAGACAGAAGTGACATCGCCAACTATCGGGGGATCTCTATTCAGTCAACTATTCCGAAAATGCTTGATAAATTTGTTGCAAAACACTTATTGACAATTAGTAAACATCTCATCGTGGAATCCCAACATGGTTTTTTTTCCTAGTCGGTCTACTTCATCTAATCTACTTTCTTTTACCTCCTTCTGTCTCGAGGCTTTCGAGAAACATATGCAGGTTGACGCTATTTATACAGATTTCTCGAAAGCGTTTGATCGAGTTTCACATGCTGCTCTTCTAGCAAAAATCTCTTTCTTAGGTTTTAGTCCAACCATCGTCAAATGAATCAGCAACTACTTAACGGGTAGAACCCAAAAGGTTAAGATCGATAACTTTCTCTCCTCGATAATTACAGTTTCTTCCGGTGTTCCTCGGGGCTCTCACTGTGCCCCTATTCTATTTCTGCTCTTCATTAATGACATTGGTAAATTTATTCGTTACTCTCTGTACCTGCTGTTTGCTGATGATTTTAAGATTTTCAAGGCGATTAGTTCATACAATGATTATATATTGTTACAAAAAGACCTTGACAACCTATACAAATGGTGCCAAATAAATAATCTTCATCTTAATTTTGATAAATGTTTTACTATCTCGTTTTCTAAAAAAAATTCATCTTCCTTCGCCTATTGTCTCAATGATAACGAACTCCAACGTGTTACTGTAATCAATGATCTCGGTGTTCGATTGGATGTTGGTTTAACATTCAGAAATCACATATCCCTCATCTGTTCCTCTGCTTTCCGTACATTGGGTCTTATCCGCCGACAGTCGGTCTACTTTTCGCCTACTACAGTGAAAAAACTATATTTCTCCCTGGTCCGATCCCGATTGGAGTACGCCTGTAGTGTCTGGTCGCCGCACTATCAAGTCCAAATCAATCAACTAGAACGTGTACAACACAAATTTTTCAAATATCTTCACTACAAGTTAGGACTTGTCAAAGAAGACTTCTCTGATGAGACCTACCTGAAGTTCTGTAATTCAAGTTCACTGGAGTTAAGACGAACCTTTTCAGCGGACGAATTAACTGCAACACCGTGCTCAAACTTTTTCTATTCAAGGAATCATGTCGATTTATCAGGTCAATGTGGATTTTCGAAGAAAGACACCATTCAACGAATTATGGCAGGCACGGTCCCGTGGCTAGGATGACCAGATTAGCAAATCATGCAAATAGTGATCCAATGTTTGATATGTTTATCCCCTCACTAGCAATCTTCAAAAAGTGCCTATGGATCATTGATCTCAATATCAATTAATTTTTGTTTATGTATGTAATTTTTTCTTCTTTATGTATGTATAATGTATATTATTATGTATATATTTTGCAAACAGGTTAACCGTAAATAAATAAATAAATAAACAATAATTTCCATTGGTTAGTTAAATATAACGGCCCGTTAAAAATGTTATAAAACCGGGCATAAATAATGAAGAATGTGACAAATGAGCAATAGCTTTCAGGTATGTCTTTACGTCAATTTGACCAAATCTACTCATTGAATTTTAAATTTTAATGTTTAATTTGATACTTGTTGATACGTCATAATATTAGCAATCAGCAATTATTGTGAAAAAAATCGAACTCCAGATGAACCAATTGCTGCATCATTCAAAACCAATCCAATTAATATATTATAAATTTAATTTTGAATTATTTTAAATATTACATTTTATAATTATATCTTTTTTGTAACTCTCTTTATTTCTACAGATTTCATTTAAATTGATTTTAATAATTAAATAAATAGTAATTAAAAAATAAACATAAATTAGTTGTTTAAACAGTGGATCACTAATGACCTAGTTTGAAAAGTGTCTGGAAAAAATATTGAAAATTATTTTGGTACGTAAAGCCAGTGTAGTAACAACCGGTGCGGTGGTGGGGTAAATTGCCCCGGTCCGACAGGGTTTCAGGGACCCTTACGGAACTTAAGAAGTTTTATAGTGGTTTCCATTTAAATGAATACATGCGCGGGACCCCAAAAGAGTCTCAATTTAGGAATATTTATGTTCAAAAACAAGTTTTACAATCCTTTAAGCTATTCTTTAATCTATCTACTTTAATCTATTACTTTAAGTTACCTACATTTTATTTACTGACCACTTGAAAAAATTCTTGCCCCCGGGGCTCAATTTTTTAAATTCAAAAAAATATAAGAATAATACAATACGTAGAAAATCAAAATTCAAAAAATTTAAAAAGGAGACAATTAACACAAATTAAATTTTTTGAATTTTGATTTTCTACGTATTGTATTATTCTTATATTTTTTTGAATTTAACCATAAATACATACTAAAAACCACAAATTTACTTAAAATTTTTTATTTTGAGTTCTTTTTCAATTTTTTAAGTTACGCCACTGCGTCAAGCGTTAATGAATCAGTAAAATTTTGATAATCGTGGTTCTCCGTTTTTCTAATCAAAAATTTTTATTATTAACCGATTGAAGTACATTTTTATCAAAATAAACAATTACATAAATTATTATTGTATTATACAAGTATTTGTTAGTCTATCACACATACAAATAGTTCATTATCTCACAGATATTACATAATGTTATTTATCAATTTTTTGTATACAAAAGTTTCATTTCAATATTATTCGTTGTAAGATAAAATCTAATAATTATTAAATTATAAAATTTTAATAAAGCTATAAAATATTGATCCTAGAACAAAAATGGTGATTACCAAAGTAAAAGGAAATAAAATTCACTACCTAATTACTCATTACCATTTTACCATTACTCATTACGATAAACATGATAATAAGCGAGATAATTTTGAAAAGAACCTTTCACACTTATTTGCAGTCTAACTCTATAAATATCATTCCTAGGGTAAAAATAATATGAACAAACTTGTGCGGAATTATACTTCCCACAACTTTGGATATTATCATTTTGAAAAACAAGAAATCACCCGTTAAATCAAGATGGATTTTGATTTTAATCACTTTAGGTTCGGCAATCTCACTTAAGCGACCTTCAGTAACAACAAAATTGGGAACTCTTAATGGATTTCATAAAAAATCTTATGGTGGCCATACGTATTCTGCGTTTGAAGGAATTCCTTATGCCAAACCACCGGTGGGTGAACTAAGATTTGAAGCACCAGTAGAGCCTGATCCTTGGGAAAAAGCTTTAGATGCTAATAAAACTTACATATGTCCCCAAACTGACTTTATGTATCAAAAAACTATCGGTAGTGAAGACTGCTTATATTTAAATGTTTATGTACCTAAAGATGTTCCTAATGCAGACGATAACATGAATGTAATTGTGCACATTCACGGAGGTGCTTTTATGTTAGGTAGTTCGTTTATGGCCGGTCCAGGTTTCCTTATGGACAGAGATGTTGTATTTGTAAACTTGAATTATCGCGTTGGAGCTTTGGGATTTTTAAGCACCGAGGATGATGTAGTACCGGGAAACAACGGTTTGAAAGACCAAACTTTGGCACTTCAATGGGTTCAAAATAATATCAAACAATTTGGTGGCAATCCTAAATCTGTGACTATTACAGGAGCCTCCGCCGGTGCTAGTTCAGTTCATTTTCATTACTTCTCTAAAATGTCCAAAGGATTATTTCATAGAGGTATTTCTTATAGTGGAACCGCTTTGGCACCATGGGCTATCCAGGAAGGAGCGTTGGAGAGAGCTAAAGCCTTGGCAGTACTTATTGGCTGCGAGGATACCACTACAAATCTTGCATTTATTAATTGCTTGAAAGAAAAATCGAGTGACGAAATTATAGATCAAACTGAAAATTTAAGGTCTCCAGCCGGCGAACTTCCTTATTCAATTTTTGCTCCGATTGTTGAAAAACAATCGGATTCTGCATTTTTAATCGATTATCCGCATAAGCTACTTACTAGGGGTGAGTTCAAAGATTTGCCTTGGATTAGTTCCATCTGTACCGACGAAGGAAGTTTATCCATAGCATTGTTATCTAAAGAATTTGAAACTTTGAATGACAAATTTGATAAATTTAGTCAATATTATTTGGATTACAATTACACAACCTGTGAAGCCAATAAAAAAGTCATAGCCAAAAAAATTAGAGAACAATATTTTGGAACAGACAGCATAAGAAGAGATACTTATAGAACCATTATGAAACTTTTTGGAGATCGAATGTTTGGATTTGCTTTTGAAAAATCTGCTAGAAATCAAGCAAGCGTATCGAAGTCCAAAGTTTATTCATATATTTACGGATATAAAAGTAGTTTTTCCGAAGTTTTTGGAAAAGCTATGGGCAATGACGACCTAGACCTTGGCGTTAGTCATGCAGATGATTCATTTCTCCTGTATGAGATAAAGTTTTTACCAGGTGGCGAAGCTGTGAATTTTGGTTTACCTCCAGCCGATAAGCTAATTAAAGATATGATGGTTGATATGTACGTTTTATTTGCAAATGGTAATGCTCCAAAAATAAATGGTCTAGCTATGGATGCCGTAAGTAACTCCAAAGAGTTTACTTACCTTTCCATCAAAAGTCCCACCGATATTTAAATGAATGTTACTGAAGAATTAACGCCAACTAAATTTTGGGAAGAACTACCTCTCATAGAAAATGAAAAGTTTTGTAAAAAATCTTGTAATAACAATGCATTGAAAAATGAATTGTAAGATTGTACGTCATACGTCATAAGCAAATTAAAACGTTATAAGCATACTTCAAAAGTTGACAATTATACACGACCCTGATGAAATATAAAGTTACCTACTTTAAGATATAATTTGCCCACGCATTTCAACTACATTAAACGTTATTGTTATGCCGTGGCCGTCTTGTCTTATGTCTATATTATTCTCAGGTCAGTCTTTTTGTTTATATTTTATTTATTTCAACTGTTATTTTATTCCACCAATTTTTTTGTTATTGCCCATTAATTTCTTAATTTGCTTATTACGTCTACAAGTGCGAATAAAATAGTATATGAAAACTCAAGTTTAAACTGCTTGTTTAATAATGTACTATAAGTAATTTTTTTTAATTCACAATTTTCTTTCAACAATAATAATTTTCCAGCTTATTCGTCTCGGTTGGAGATATAATGTTATGGTGGTGTTAACTGCTGCAACTTCCAATAACAGATAAAGTTAAACACATCAGTGAAAGAAGTTAACTATCAAATTCTTCAAGGTAGAAGTAGATATCCCAAAGCCGAAGAAAAACATTATGAACTTGACAATACCAAAACACGTAGTAAGTACTATAAACAAATGCTAGAGGAAAAATCTTTAGAACATGGGTCAGTGTTGAATTAAAAGTAGAAAACAGCAAAGAAAATGGACTTTTCATGAATATTAGAGTAATCTGAAACAAACACCAAGAGATTACAACAGAATTTATACAGGGCAAAATAAACATCCTCTCCGAAATCAGGAAAAAGGTAGTTGATGTGAAAAGGGAAAACACTACATGCATTTCTTCACAGCACAGAAGTAAACAAAAGTGAAAAAGATCAGGACGGAATATCTAGTCTAGTCCACAAGAACTTATATAAGTATATAAAATTATTCGAAGCTATATGTGAACCTGAACGTATTGTTACGAAACATTAATATACAACGATTAATCTAAGATGACTCATCCGTGATGATTTATTTGATGACGTATGCATGATGATTCATATTGCAGTGTTTAGAATGCAAGCAATCGAGCCAAGGTAATTGTTAGTTTCATTAAATAAAAAAAATACAAATTCAGAAAAACTTAACATGCAAATTTGTAAAAAAAAATTAATTTTGAAAGAAATACTTCGTTAAAATAAACGATTGAAAGTTAAAAGACTGCAGGTATTGTAATCTATTTGGGAAAGTGCGTGTACAGGCGAATGATATAAGATAACAAATCGCATTATCATTAATAAGCATTGATTTGAAAAATTGAATATGAAAATAATGAAATTGCTAGACAACGGGATGATGAAGAATAATAACAAAATATAAAATCAGTTGACGACAGAATCCCAGAGAGGAAGGTGTGTTGTGTGTTATCCTCAAAAAAGAGAGGTAAACCACAAAGTGAAATGAAAATAAATCTTGAGAAACGAAAATAACAAATTCAATTTGGAAAGAGAACGAGGTGATTTTTGGACAGAATATTTGAAAAAAGTGGAAGGGAATTAATTTGGAATTAGATGGGAGCAGTTCCATGTAATGTGAAAAAGAAGTAGAAGATTCACAACCAATATAAAGTGGACGTTTTGGGTCGAATAAAAGAAGAAGATAAAGACAGGTTTGCATAATTACCACCCTAAGTGTTAAACGCGTTTCTCGCGGCGGATAAAACAGATATTTAAAAATAGAGCGCAATTGGCAAAAATGAAAATTAAATTTAATTTTGTATATTTAATTTGAAAATAAAACGGAATATTCATTCACAAATTTCTTAAGATTTTTTGAAAATTAAAGATTGTATTATTACTACCTAAATTCAATCCACTAAAAGTTGGAAGCTGAGGTTCGATAAGCGGTACATCCATTGTACAAACAAAGTAAGTATGGACTTTTAAAGATTTTCCATCTTTAACAGTGCAATATATTATGATAACCTGTTATTATTGTTTAAATACTGATGAAATTGCAGTCTGTATCATTCTAGAAATCTATAGATGTTTATAGAAATTCCTGGAAGTTTCTGAAAAGACATATTTTGATAGAAATAGCAGAGTGATTCTTAGGTATGGAAAAATTTATGTGGACATTGGAATGGGGGATAAGATTGTGATATAACTTTAACATGATATATGTGGTGTGGAACATGCTTTAAGTATTTTGCATTTTCGTATTGATATCCGGAGTTAATAGAATGTAATTTGCTTGATGTGCGTCACTTTACATATTCCATTGTAAACGACCTGTTTGGTGACAACGGCCAGTAAACTGCTGATCACAGTAAATTGGCCGAGGTCAATAAATGGTGAGTATTTTTTATTTGTTTAGTTTTAGTTTTTAATTGCTAGTTGTTAGTAACACTTCAAAATTGCAATTTGTTATCTTTTGTAGCGGAAGCTATAATGTATGTATTTGTTATTACCAGTTAAAATAAATCGAAATGTTAACAACCTTAAGTTGTTCCGTTTTCCAGTCTGATTCGTGGTATATGTATATTGTTGCAGTTTTATTTAATTTGACCCAAAAAACCCACGAGGAACACCCAAACTTACCTATTATATTGGGGGTCACGAAATTTGAAGTATATCAGTTATGGGTACGTTTTACCGAGACATCGAGTTCAGCCAGGGGGTGAATTTTTACTTGTAATTTTAAATTGTAAAGGTTGTTTATCTTTTTTGACTTTGATGAGGATTTACATTAAAAAATCGAAACTAGTCAGTAAGAGATATTGTTGCAGTTTTATTTAATTTTACCCAAAAAACCTACGAGGAACACCCAAACTTACAAACTATCTTTGTAATTTTTATTTTAGTCATCTTTACAACTTCTTGAAAATACGAAAATTACAATAAAGAAAATTGACCCTCAACAACATCTGCGAGGTAATTTTGGGAATCCTCTAATGTTTTTTACTTTCCCCATACGTATACGTATGTATAAGGGAAAGTATTGTAATCCACTCAAAAATCAAAAATAGAAATTTTTGCATTAAAATGTTCCTTATCGTGTCCTGATAAGTTTTTGACGAATTTTAGTTGGATGTTCGTTTGTATGTCTGTCTGTATGTGGTTACGAGATCATGAAATGAAATAGTATCAATTGCACGCAACCAAATGTCAAAAAATTTGGCATAAATGTACATCATAGTTAAACTTAGATGCCAGCTGAAAATGGTGAAAATTTGTTGAAAATTGCGGAAATGATAAAGAAAATAAAAAAAGTTCAAGTGTCAATTACTTTTGGACCACCATTTGTTATATCCAAATTATTTAATAGTGCCGTGTCGCGTCTCTTTCTAAAGCACGTATATCGAGTTAGACGGAATACGAGTCGCGTCGCAACTCGATTCCAAAAATTTTCGGAAATTAATTCAAGTTTAACGTTTATGAAATTTTGATGTTTTCGGATTTTACACCCGGTGTCCCGCGTAGCGCGATTTTTGAGCCCCGCAGATGCGACCTGTCGTTTCCTTGAGGTCTTGCACATCGAACGATACATTTCAAAAAGGTGCCGAACGAAAATTTACTCTCTAATTATGTGTGCAAAGAAGTAAATCTGCACCTTTAATTAAACTGGTTTTCAAATTTTTCAACTTTTTGACTTTTTGATTCGAACTGTAGCTTCTTCGAGGTGTTTCTCCTCGAATGGTACACAGAAAGAAGAGGTTGAACGATAATTTTTATACCCAAATTTAATTGGGAAAGTTATGCAATGTTTACATAGCCAATTTTTTTTCTTCTCTACGTCAATAATTGTTTTAGGGTCTTTGTTTACATCTTACCTTCCCCACAGTAAATTGCTGTCCAAGTTGAACCAAACTTCATATCGTTATCATTGTGAACATCAATTCACCCTTAATTTAAATATTGGTCCACAAGCGAGAACGTCTACCATCTTAATCCAAGTTATTTCAATTTTTATTCTAATCATCGGACGAGAAGTTTTATTCTGTCTTAATTCAATTTTACCACTTACCAGGATTCCGTATCAGCTGTTGAGATAAGTGTTCTGTACCGTCTACGTTATTTGTTATTAATTATTATTATTGATTATTTTTATTGCGACGTAATTTTGCTTAGTCTATATTACCACTCGTCATTCGATTGTTTTTGCCACCTATTGGAGTTTACATATTGTATATCTATTGTTAAAACCACATATAGCTATATCGGGTGATATTGCTATATCGCGGCTATACTCGCGACTTAGAAATTTGGCGCTATTTTTATTCATTCAATAAAATCACTTATAACCAATTCAAGAGTATATTCTTGCACTAATTTCAATTTCCCTTTTGAGTTTAATTACACTACCGTTCGTGGTTTGGGTAGTAGCACAGTTTGAGAGGTTGATTTTTAACCATGTGGCGCCTAGGGCAAAATATTCAACCCTCTCGATTATTTTTGTTATCAATTTTGAAACTCACCAACCACCTTTTTTATTTAGTAGCTAGCCAGGGCATTGCCAATTGTTACCCTGAGATTGGGATTACTACCAATAATCCTTTGCTCAATTTTGAGTGTGGCAAGGTGATCAGAAGACAAATTCAGACAAGACTCAGCTTTTATATTATTTGATGATATTCCCTTAGTCATGCAGAAGTCGATTAAGTCAGGAACCTTCTTTTATCTGCAGGCCAATAAGTAGGTTTCCCAGTAGATCCTGTTTGCAGATATCGCCATAAGCTGGCTAATAATTATATTGTTCAAAGAAAATTGCGAATTAAAAATATTACTTAAAACATTTATTACACGATCTTACAACTCATTTTTCAACGCGTTCTTATTACAAGATTTTTTACAAAACTTTTTATTTTCTATGATAGGTAATTCTTCCCAAAATTTTGTTGGCGTGAATTCTTCTGTGACATTCATCTTGATATCCGTGGGAGTTTTGATGGAGAGATAAGTAAACTTTTTGGAGTTACTTACAGAATCTAAAGCTAGACCATTTATTTTTGGGGCATTACCATTTGCAAATGAAACGAACATATCAACCATCATATCTTTCATTACCTCATCAGTTGGACTTAGACCAAAATTCACAGCTTCGGTATCTGGTAAAAATTTCATTTCGTATAAAAGAAAAGCATCTTCTGCATGACCAACGCCAAGATCTAGATTGCCAATACCCATAAGTTTTCCAAAAATTTCCGCAAAACTATTTTTATATCCATAAATATATGAATAAATTTTGGACTTCGATACACTTGCTTGCTTTCTAGCAGATTTTTCAAAATCTAATCCAAACAGTCGGTCTCCAAAAAGTTTCATAATGGTTCTATAATTATCTCTTCCTATGTTATCTGTTCCGAAATATTGTTCTCTGATTTTTTTGGCTATGACTTCTTTATTGGCATCGCAGGTTGTGTAATTGTAATCCAAATAATAATGACTAAATTTATCAAATTTTTCATTCAAAGTTTTTAATTCTTTAGACAACAATAACATGGATATACTCCCTTCATCGGTGCAGATGGAATTAATCCAAGGCAAATCATGGAACTCACCGTTAGTAAGTAGCTTATACGGATAATCGATTAAAAATGCAGAATCCGATTGTTGTTCAATAACTGGAGCAAAAATTGCAATGGGAAAAGTGCCGGCAGGAGACTTTAAATTTTCAGTTTGATCTATAATCTCGTCACTCGATTTTTCTTTCAAGCAATTAATAAATGCACGATTTGAAGTGGTATCCTCGCAACCAACAAGTACTGCCAATGCTTTAGCTCTTTCTAACGCACCTTCCTGAATAGCCCATGGTGCCAAGGCGGTTCCACTTTGAGAAATACCTCTATGAAATAATCCTTTGGACATTTTAGAGAAGTAATGAAAATGAACTGAACTGCCACCGGCGGAGGCTCCTGTAATAGTCACCGATTTAGGATTACCTCCAAATTGTCTGATATTATTTTGAACCCATTGAAGTGCCAAAGTTTGGTCCTTTAAACCGTTGTTTCCCGGCACTACATCATCTTCGGTGCTTAAAAATCCCAAAGCTCCAACGCGATAATTCAAGTTTACATATACAACATCTCTGTCCATAAGTAAACCTGGACCGGCCATCAGCGAACTACCTAACATAAAACCACCTCCGTGAATGTGTACAATTACATTCATGTTATCATCAGAATTCGGAACATCTTTAGGTACATAAACATTTAAATATAAGCAGTCTTCACTACCGATAATCTTGTGAGATATAAAATCGATTTGGGGACATGCGTAGGTTTTATCAGCATCTAAAGCTTTTTCCCAAGGATCCGGCTCCACTGGAGCTTCAAATCTTAATTTATCCACCGGTGGTTTGGCATAAGGAATTCCTTCAAACGCAGAATACGTACGGCCACCATAAGATTTTTTATGGAATCCATTAACATCTCCCAATTTTGTTGGTACTGAAGGTCGCTCAAGTGCGATTGCCGAACCTAAAAGAATTAAAATCATATTATATTTTGTTATTTTCCCATTTTATTACCTTTTAATAACCAAATAAAACAATATTTAAAGTTAATAATTTAAATTTAGTTATAGGGTCTTAATTATTATTAAAGCCTAATCTCCTAACTTACATTTTTAGGATACATATTTTACAACGACAAGGATTTAAATTACTTTTTGATACTATATAATATGCGAGTACTTACTTAACAAGAATACGACTACACAGGAAGAGAACATTATTTTGATTGAGAGAATTAAGCAATGCAATAGCAAATAATTAACAAATTAACATTTTGATAATATCTATGGATAAAAGACTAATTGAATTATTTTCATGTAAGTAATTATTTACTTTGATAAAAATGTTTTTTAATCAGTTGATAAAAATGTTATTTAATCAGTTGATAAAAATAGTTTCGATTAGAAAAACAAATAACAATGATTAACAGAATTTGACCAATTAATTAAAATATAAATGTCATAAATTACAGTAATTGAAATTGTAATTCTACGTTCTTCAATTTATTTTAAGTTTGAAAAAAACTTCGAAATTAATATACAGTAGCATCTCGCTTATATGTACTTCCGCAGGTATATGGATCTTCAAGTTATATATATAAAATTAAATTTTTATATGGGAACTCTATTATACATAGGTATGTTATTTGGAAAGAAAATCAGAACTATAATATTATATGTCTTTACTTTTTGATAAGCCAATAAGAAGATTCGAGTAGGTAAATATAATGAATGATGAATGTATAACAATGGCATATTGTTACACCAACCAGTTAGGAAGAGGAAATCTGCTGTACAAATCCCGATCGCCTTTGATACACTACTGAGATTTAAACCCAAAAGATCGATCGGTGAATTATGAGGAAGCATCGGGAAACCACCCTGTTAATTAAACTTCCTAGTAAGTCATCTTGGCTTTGCCTACGTTGATTTTAATCAATAAAAATTACAAATATAACAGTAGTATAAGATGATATACAAATCAAGAAATTCATAATCTTTACAAGTTGAATCATTCACTCACACTTGTAAGTGCTAGCAATATTTTATTAAGTTTTACAAAAATACAGCTATCTAATTTAAAAAAAAAAAATTTAAAAAAAAGTAGAAAAAGACCTTTTTTTTAAATATTTATAATCCTTACCTGTCAAGTGATAATTAAATATCTTTTTTGATTTTTTTTAAATGATACATTTCTTAAACAGATTGCTTTTAAGGTTTAGTTTAGTTCTGTTAATTATTCTTAAAAGGTCATAAATATACATTGTTTCCCTATCTACTTATGACCTTTTAAGTGCCAACCACAGAATTATTAAGTGAAATATATTAATAATATTAATTAGTATTTATTATTAACGACTAAAATTATAATTTTTAGATATCTTAGAACGAAAAATTTTGACTAGCATTTTATATATTTATCTGTGGGATAATACAGAATTTCTATATATGATTAAACTAACAAATACTTGCAAAATATAATATTTACATAATTATTTATTTTGATAAAAATTGGTGTAACTTCAAAGATTGGGCTAGTTATATTTCACTATAACAATAATGTAGTTTAGATAAAGATTATTCATAAAGATCAGCTTCAAAGTGCATTCACCAGATGTTATTGAACGAAGAAAAGTAACGTGTGAACTGCTGAATGGAAGATTTCAGAAATATTAAAAACAGGAATTGTAGCTTATAAAAAAGTTTAGTTTTCAGTCGTTTAGAAATAGTCTTGTAGTTAACAGTAAAATTTGTAATTTCAATAAATAAAAATTTTGAGTTTTTTTAAAAATTTAAATTTCTATTCAATAAACATAATTGGCGCAGTCGGTAGGATCGAATTTCCCGAATTCAGAATAAAAATCGTCTGTTTTGGGAAGTCACTTCTGCAAAACGTGGATAAAATTCGCCACAAAACACGGTCGCAAAGGGAAAAGTGAAAAACTTCACATCATTTCAACATCGCCTCTCAAAATCGAGGAACCATAATTTAAGAAAATTCGGTGCAACAGTGGAAATCCTGGAAGCCGACCGATCGACGAATACAACGCGGTAGATAGGAATCGCTACCAACGAAGTACAACTCGTTAGAAAACCTTAAAAAGATCAACAAATGAATTTGATACAGAAAATAATTATTATATCGTAAGTGCTAGAAATTAATTCATAAATCAAATTTTACTAACATAATCCTAATAAATAGTTATAACTTTTAAATTTAATTAAAATACGCGAAGTTTATAAATTAATATAAATAGAATATTATCTTGAAAGGATAACTTTAAACGTAATATTAGTATTTTAAAACGATTTAATTTCAAAACATTAATTATATTATATATGATTCATGAACTCGAAAAACAATTAAAAAATCTAAATTTAATTGAAACAAACATGACTCCTCCACCCCAAGATACAACAGCTCGATCAATTAACTATCAATTTATTAAATTATATTTGGATACCATAACACCTTATGATGGAAATCCGTATACGGTTAACATTTTTCTAAATTCGTGTACACAATTTTTAATTAACTTTTTCAATACCTACTGAAACTTTAAATGATCCCATAAACCAATTTTTGTTGAGAGCAATTTTAGGTAAATTCACTGGCCAAGCATTAATGTTAATTGGCAACAGATCCGAAATTAACGATTGGGAATCTTTAAAAAACGCATTAAAATTAAATTTCAGCGATCAGCGCGATATTGATTGCTTAGTACAGGATTTAATTTTATTAAGACCATTCAAAACAGAAAGTCCATATGATTTTGGTACCCGTTGTTAAGACGCTAGAAGTCTTATTTTAACGAAAATTGATTGTAGCGATTTAAGCGAACCGAAAAAACGTTTACAGATCAGAAACTACGATGACTTAGCATTAAAAACTTTTATTAGGGGACTTAACGGTCATATTCAAAATATCGTAAGATTGAGAAACCCAGACACACTAGAAAAGGCAATGACTTTAGTAATTGAGGAAGAAAACTTTTTGTATTTTACGCAGCAAAGTAATACCTTGCACGTAAAAAATTCTAACACGTCAACACAAAATTTTAGATTCACTAAACCCAACTTTCAAAACGCGAACATTAATAATAATCCCCAATCTAAACCAGTTAAGCAAAACCCTTACTCAAACTTTCAACCCAAAAAAAATTTCCAAAATTTTAAACAAAACCAAACTTCTAATAATTACAGTAATTTCCAAAATCGACCAAATTTTCAGAATCATAACGCAAACTTTCAAAATTTTAATAGCAGCCCGCAGTTTAGATCAAATTATCAAAATCCCAATGGAAATTTTAGACCAGTAAATAACTTTCAAGCATTCAGACCAAACTTTCAAAACCTCAATTCAAGTTTTCAACCCAGACAAAATTTTCAAAACATGAACCAAAACTTCACCCCAAGATTCCAAACGAGACAAGATTCGACGAGATCGATTATAAAACCTACACCTATGGATGTAGATAGTTGCAGAACTTTTAGTAAACCAGCGAATTTGAACTTTCACTTAAATTTTGATCATGAAAATCAATACGAACAATATTTTGAACCTAATTTCGAGCAAACTTTTGATAACTATGAACGAACCTATGACAACCCGACAGGTCAAAATTTTGAAGTAAAAGAAATGATCGAACATTTTGAGCAACCCATTACAAATAACAAATTTACAAACCAATTAACCGAAAATTTTGAAGACCAACAACCGACTGAAAATTTTCTCTCGGAGGACAGTCAAACGACCGGAACGTAACTATAAAAGTGAACAATATCCAAAAATCAAATCTACCTTATATATTTATTCCCGAACGTAATGCTAAATTTTTAATCGATACCGGAAGTACTAGGAGTTTAATGAACCCGGAACTTGTAAATAAATATTTTAAAAATTTTATAACATCAGAAACATTTCAAACTGCCCATGGTCTATCACGACATGACAAAATAATTTATACCACGGTACCCAAAATTTTCAAATGTAATGTAAAACATAAATTCGATGGCCTTTTAGGTTTTGACCTAGTAACCCAACTTCAAGCTAACATCGACATACAATATCCTTTCGACCCCATTAGTAACTATTCCCATACTTTAGACGGACGATGATAAAAATTTCCCAAATAATACTAAAAGAAACAAAAATTTTAATTATAATCTATCTATCGATTCTAGAACTAAACAGGTCGTTGAAATCCCGGTAAATCAAAGTAACGGAATAGGAATTTTGCAATATCAAAAATTTAAGGAGCGTGTCGAAACACCCAAAGCAGTTGTTAATGTGATTGATAATTTTGCCATTACTACTATTATAAATTCGAACGATAATCCTATTACATTAAATTTTAAGAATCCTTTAGATATCGAAACTTTAAATATAGCCGAAATTAATTTCATTGAAAAGATGGAAACCGACGAAAATTTAAGTCACGTCCAGGATAATATTTTGAAAGAAAATCTAAAAACCCTACGTCTAAATCATACGAACAAAGAAGAAAATAAATTAATTCGAAAATTATGTTTCGAATACAGAGACATATTCTATTGCGAAAAACTTCCATTGAAATGTACAAACCAAGTTCGGCATAAGATCAAATTAAAAGACGAATCCCCAATTTATACAAAGTTTTACAGATACCCCGAAATACATAAAAACGAAATAAAAACTCAAATAAATAAAATGTTAGAACTAGGCATAATTCAAAATTCAAATTCCCCATTTTCTTCACCAGTTTGGATCGTACCAAAAAAATGAATGCTAGCGGAAAAACAAAATGGAGGGTTGTTATTGACTATAGGAAATTAAATGAGCAAACGGTCGACGACAAATATCCCATTCCCAATATCAATGACATTTTAGATAAGCTAGGTAAATCCCAATATTTCATTACATTGGACTTAACTTCAGGATTTCATCAAATTGAAATGGATCCTGATGATATTCCTAAAACAGCTTTCTCGGTCAAAAACGGTCACTATGAATTCCACAGAATGGCCTTCGCAATCCACCAATTAAAATCTTAACCTAATAGGTATAATATTAACAAGTTATATTTTTGATATAAATAATACTCGTTATGTATAGTATTTATTAAGGTAAAAAATAAAGAAATTTTCTTAGCTTATTATGAAGAGGAAACCACAGACCTAATTTCTGTACACCAGATTTCCAAATGTCCCACCAGACATTTTCTTGGATTTCTCAAGATTTTCTCTAGATAAAAAATGTCAAAGTTACATTGTGGTCGAATTGATTTAAAGGTCATTATTTCGACAATCGGAAATAAAAAGCATTATCAAAAATTGCCAAAATATTTATGAAAGTCTTATAAATATGTATACCAAACTTCAAAAAGTCCTGCTTTCAGGTTCCGAGAAAATTAAATTATTAAATTATATATATCAAAAATCTTGATAGCTTTTGAACTACTTTTTAGAATAATAATTTAATTTTCTCAAAAACCAAAAACATGACTTTTTTGAAGTTTGGTATTGTTAGTTCGTTGGAGTGAACTTGATGATTTTTGCGATCTTCCAACTGAAGCGGTTGTAACTCCGCGATGCTGTTTTGAAGACGCCTCTTCGAACGTAGTTCAAGAGGCAAAGGTGTTGATGTTGATAAATAAAATTTTCTTATGCACAAATTTATATGTATTTACAATAGTAATTGTACATAAAATAGCTCGCTGAACGGTGAAAAAGTAAAAAAGAATAACAATTAAAACATGTTAGTTACCGTCAGCGAGCGAAAAGTGATAGGTATCAAAAACAAATCTGTTTTGACCCCATGAAGAGTAAAAGTAGACTACTGTAGTGGTAGACAAATCAATTAAAACTCCCCCACCTTTCAGTGGCGCGACGGTGCAAGTAGGACCAGGCAAGTAGCGTCTTATATAATAGCGCCAAATTTAAAAATGTCAAGTATTACCTGGTCTTACATTACCAGGTATACTTATTTAAGACTTTTATAAATATTTTGGCAATTTTTAGGAATGCTGACATTTCTGATTGTCGATTTAATGAACTTTAAATCAATGTAAACTTTAACATTTTTTATCTCGATAACTAAGAACAAGATTAAGTTCAAACTTTGCCAGAATTTTTTTTATTACGCAAATAATGTACTGTAAAAATTTCAAGAACTTCTCATTAATTTCATTTTCATTCTTAACAACCTTAAGCTATGAGGCAAGAATTTTTTCGAGCGGCCAGTAAATAAAATGTAACTTAAAATAATTTTTTTGCTCACTTTGTATATGAATATTCTACCAATTCATTTAAAATGTATAAACGTTTTCTTAGGTATTGTAGATGACTTTGTCTTATTTCAAGGGCCTAAAAACCTGAGATTAATAATCAGTGGCGGAACTTCAAAATTTGGACCCCCCCCGCAAAAATAATTTCTGGACCCCCAATAAAATTGTGTTTTTTATTTAAAAAAAGGTTTATGAGAACTATTTATTTCTTTCTAATTTTCACATAATGACTGCAATTTTGTAAACATGTAAGATATAGTTTATTTTCTAATTGATTTTAATATATTTTATTTTGATTCTTTCAAATTTTGCGTTACAATATTTATAGATACTTATGTCCGTAAAGAATTTGGCCAAAGTATCGGAAAACTTTTTTTTTAAATAAATTTTTGTAAAGATGCAGTATATTTTTAATATGGGACTAAGGTGCTATTTTTCATCCCACGTGCGAAGGTTTTTGCACGAGGTGTTAGCCGAGTGTAATATGTAATGTAAAGTTGGCCCTCTACAACTTTTCAATTGGCCTTTCCGACTATCGGTCTCGGTAATCCAAGTTCCACTTTGTTTAATAAAAATTTTACACTTATAAAAATTATTATTATTATAATTATTATTCATTAGTTTTACAAAACAAAGTAAATTTATCGCTGAGATTCCCGAGCATTAAGGATCCCATCAATATAGCCCATAATTTCGGGATAAAGAGACATGCTTATTTCAGGAGAATCAAAACGCTCCATTAGAGTTTGAAAATTTTGCCAAACTTGAGCACGATCAATAGCATTTGATATCGGTGTGCTATATACTGGAATAATTTGAACCACACAATTGCTTGAAATGTTACTGATGGTAATGTTTTGAAAATTTGTTCTGCAAAGAGGACAGCTGTTTTTAATTTTCGCCCAGTTTTCTATGCATGGAGGGCAAAAAATGTGTGTACAGCCATTCAGAGCAGCTTGGTCGTCTTTTATTTCTCGTAAACATATACTACACATCGCCATATTGTCAGTTATTTTGAATTAATTTTTCGTTTAACTCTATGTTCTTTTAATAGTGTCATTTCTACCCATATAGACATTTTTAATCTCTTGAGTAGTTAATCCGAAATTATCCATATCCATACTATTTAAGCTCAGATCATCGGACCAACAGATCATCGGATTAACAGATCAGTATTGATATTTAATTATGAAAAACATTAATTTCATATAAATAAATAGTTTCCAATCCTAATATATAAAATCCCAGGAGCTGCTGCTCCTGCTCCAGCGTGTCATTTTTTGGTGAAAAAAGGAACACTCTGATTGGTCGATTTTTTTCACTAACCGAAAAATATATTAACGTAAAGTTGGGACTAAAAATATTTGAAAAAAAAAAATAATGAATAATTACGTTATAATAAAAACAATTAAACCATATAATAACCATCCTTCGGCAGTGGGGTAAAAAGTCAAAACGCTGCGCTACAGCGTCTTATATTTTTGGTTAGAAAAGCTAAAAGACGCAAACATGATTAATGAGAAGGAAAACAAAGAGAAGAAGTGAAAAAACAAAGAGAAAAAGGAAGTTACAGCAATTAATGAAGATACATCTCCAGTCAAAGATATAAGATGAACACTAAATTGATGAGAAGAGAAACGACGAAAGAAATATAAAAAAAAGAAGAAGAAGGGCAATTAGTGAAGAAGCACCGCCAATCAAAGATATAAGATGAAGACGAAGACATGATTAATGAGAAGAAAAACGAGGAAATAATTGGAAAAAGGAAAATAAAAAAGAACAAAACAAAGAAATTAAATGAAATAATAGAAATAGAGAGACGACAACGAACTACATTTTTGTACATAAATAAATCCATTAACCATATAAATTTTATAAGTACCAATACCACGATGCTACACATCAATCGAGATCGCAACGAATCAAGTTACACATCAATAGAGTTGCCGTTAAAAAAGAGATTCGCCGGTCAAGCTGTATATTACAGAGTAGCGCTACAACCCAGGATGGGTTTTGACTGACCACTTCATTTTATGAAGGGTTTTTAAGACAGATTACCTTGGTGGTTTGCTATTGCGCGCCGACCGAGGACAGCTAGAATACAGTTCTTGCTCTACTCGGGCTCGAACCAGAGTTCCCTGCTTAGTAGTCGACGCACTTAAGCATCAGACTACAACCTCCCTCAAGCTATCGATATATAAAAATTTTAAAAAGCCGGGAAGCTCCTCCTACAGCATGTCATTTTTTTGTGTATGTATGTATGCAAAATGTATGATACAGAATTGATGTTGTATCAACGTCTTATTGAATAACCGGTTAATCGGATAAGTGTATAACCGGATAATCGGATATTTTATGTTGAATCATATTTTCTATTTCTATTTAGCATATTTTTAGCAATCAATTTAGCATAGATTTAGCCTTAACAAGAACAGACTTGCTTTTTGTTTTAAAACTGCGCCGGTGACAGTTTCCAATTAAACTTGCCTTTTCCATGACGATCAACAAGGTTCAGGGACAGATGTTAGAAAAAGTAGGAATATATCTGCATGAACCTGTGTTTAACTACGGTCCACTCTATGTAGCAAGATAAAAATAGTTGATAGAAAAGAACAAGGGAAATTGATTCAAGGTTCACAAGCAGTGTAGATGAAGGAATTATTTAATAAAAATTAATAATCAATAATTTTTTAATTAAAATCCACCGCTTAGCTGCCCGTCCGTGGACGGGCTTTTTAGCTAGTATTATAATATTGGTTGTCCTTCCGCCTTTTTGCTCTTTATTCAATGCTTTATAAAAAGTGTTACAGTGATCGGATTTAGTTCAAATATGCGCCGTTTTGTTAGATAATCTGTTTCCATCTAGACGGCAACTTCATAATACCCCCCTCGTAGAAGCCCCCCTCCTTATTTGCGAAGAACTCGGACAGCCACTTTTCACAAGCCTCTTTTGAGTTCAACTGTACACCACCAAGGGCGTTCGCCATGGACAGGAACAGGTGGTAATCACTTGGCGCCATGTCCGGGCTATATGGGGGATGCGATAAAACCTCCCATCCGAGCTCCCGTATTTTCTGACGAGTCATCAACGAAGTGTGTGGTCTGGCGTTGTCCTGGTGGAACACTACACCCTTTCTGTTGGCCAATTCTGGACGCTTCTGGTCGATCGCCTGCTTCAAGCGGTCCAGTTGTTCGCAGTAGATGGTAGAATTAAACGTCTGGCCATATGGGAGTAGCTCATAGTGGATGATTCCCTTCCAATCCCACCAAACACACAGCAAAGCCTTCCTGGCCGTCAATCCCGGCTTGGCCACTGTTTGGGACGATTCACCGGCCTTCGACAACGACCGTTTCCGCTTGATATTGTCGTATGTGATCCATTTTTCGTCGCCAGTCACCATCCGCTTCAAAAATGGGTCGAGTTCGTTCCGTTTCAGCAGCATATCGCAGGCGTTGATTCGGTCCAGAAGGTTTTTTTGCGTCAAATCATGCGGCACCCAAACATCAAGCTTTTTTTTGTATCCACCTTTCTGCAGATGGTTTAAAATGGTTTGGTGACTAACTCCCATCTCCTGGGCGATGTCACGAGATGCCACATGCCGGTCTAACACGACGATTTCCATGATTTGATCGGTATTCGTCGTCACAGGTCTTCCGCCGGCTGGCTTATCCATGGTGTCGTTTTCACCAACTCTGAATCGTCGAAACCATTCCTCCGCGGTTCGAAGTGATAGAGTACCATCCCCCAAAACATCATTAATCTCACGGAACGTTTCTCTAGCGGATTTGCCTTTAACGAAGGAAAACTTTAAAATAGTGCGAATTTCGGAGTTAGTGAACTCCATGTTTACACGTCTACAACTGTTGAACGTAATATCCAAACTAATCATGCATAGCGTCGTTTTGTAGGTTATGTCAAGACCTGTCAAATGATGTATAGTATTGCCAGATACGAGCTCTGTAGCGCTTTGTACATAGCCGCGAAATTCAAAAGAAAAAAAGACGGAAGGAAGATATTTGACAACCTAATATATATTATAAATTTAATTTTGAATTATTTTAAATATTACATTTGATAATTTCATCGTTTTTAATTCTACAGATTTCACTTAAATTAATTTTTGTTTGCTTGTTTGACGTTTAATACCATTTAAAACTGAATATAATTGATAAAATACTTAAGTAAATCCAAAGGATACAAAAATAAACACAAATTAGTCGTTTAAAAAGTGGATTGAAAATTATTTTGGTACGTCAAGCAAGTGGAGTTACAACATTTTTAATTTGTGATCCTATTTATGAGCAGTATAAATATAACTGCATGAAGAAAAATGTTATCTATTAAGCTAGTTACCTACCTTTTATTTAATGACCACTTGAAAAAATTCTTGCCCTGGGCTCAAATTTCGAAGTTACGCCACTGCGTCAAGCGATAACGAATAGTAAAATTTGGCTAATCGTGGTTATTTGTTTTTCTAATCATTAGTATATTATACATCATGGGACTAAGGTGCTACTTATAAATATTAAAATGTAATTAATTAATAATTTGGATCATTCTGCATAAATATAAACCAGCAGATATAATAATAATTTATAAATGCTGAATTATAATTTATGCAGAATGCAGGAATGATATTTCTTGCGGACTGAAGGATTTTCACGGGAATTGGAAAAAAAAGAAATGACTTGCAGTGAAACAAGTTCATGAACTATAGAAAAGGTAGAGGGGAGGTTGGAGCAATCAATCGGTAATGAATTAATTATAAAAAATAATAGGAAAGTCAGTCTTACGGGTGGTTTTCAAGGTGTACTGGAGAATTACCACAATGGGTTGCGCTCCAACATCCCCTGCCTTAGCCTTTATAAGGTAAGCCCCCTTAAGTGGGTGATGTTGTATATTTTGTATTTCATTATATTGCTAAATAAATTTGAAGCTTAAGTTTGATCACTTCGTTTTGATAATGTTTTCTGCATCGAAATTGGTTGAAATCCTGGGATGCCTTAATTATTAACGGCAAGCGAGTAGAGGACTTAAAAAACATGTGCGACAATATCCCAAAGCCGAAGAAAAACGTAATCAACTTGACAATACCAAAAAACCTAGTAAGTGCTATAAGCAAATGCTAGCGGAAAAATCTTTGGAACATGAGCCAGTGCTGAATTAAAAGACGAAAACAGCAAAGAAAATGGACTTTTCCTGAATATTAGAGTAATCCGAAACAAACACCGAGAGATCACAACAGAATTTATACAGAAAAAAATAAACATAGCCATCCTCTCCGAAATTAGGGAAAAGGTAGTTGATGTGAAAAGGGAAAACACTACATGTATTTCTTCACAGCACAGAAGTAAACAAAAGTGAAAAAACCACAAGGACTTATATAAGTATATAAAATTATAGGAAACTATATGTGAACCTACACGTATTGTTACGAAGCAATAATGGTTAATTATATTTAATGATTAATATAAGATGACTCATCCGTGATGATTTATTTGATGACCCATGCATGATGATTCATATTGCAATGTTTAGAATGCAAGCAATCGAGCCAAGGCAGTTGTTAATTTCATTAAATAAAAAAAAATACAAATTCAAAGAAATTTAACATGTAAATTTAAAAGAAAATTAATTTTGAAAGAAATACTTCGCTAAAATAAACAATTGAAAGTTAAAGGACTGCAGGTATTGTAATCCATTTGGGAAAGTGCGTGTACAGGCGAATGATATAAGATAACAAATCGCATTATCATTAACATGCATTGATTTGAAAAATTGAATATAAAAAATGAAATTGCCAGACAACGGGCTGCTGAAGAATAATAACAAAATATAAAATCAGTTGACGACAGAATCCCAGAGAGGAAGGTTTGTTGTGTGTGGTCCTCAAAAAAGAGCGGTAAACCACAAAGTGAAATGAAAATAAATCTTTAGAAACGAAAATAACAAATTCAATTTGGAAAGAGAACGAGGTGATTTTTGGATAGAATATTTAGAAGAAGTGGAAGGGAATTAATTTGGAATTAGCTGGGAGCAGTTCCATGTAATGTGAAGAAGAAGTAGAAGATTCACAACCAATATAAAGTGGACCTTTTGGGTCGAATAAAAGAAGAAGATAAAGACAGGTTTGCATAATTACAAGTGTTAAACGGGTTTCTCGCGGCGGATAAAACGGATATTTAAAAATAGAGCGCAATTGGCAAAAATGAAAATTAAATTTAATTTTGTATATTTAATTTGAAAATAAAACGGAATATTCATTCACAAATTTCTTAAGATTTTTTGAAAATAAAAGATTGTATTAATACTACCTAAATTCAATCCACTAAAAGTTGGAAGCTGAGGTTCGATAAGCGGTAGATCCATTGTACAAACAAAGTAAGTATGGACTTTTAAAGATTTTCCATCTTTAACAGTGCAATATATTATGATAACCTGTTATTATTGTTTAAATTCTGATGAAATTTCAGTCTGTATTGTTCTAAAAATCTATAGATGTTTATAGAAATTCCTGGAAGTTTATGGAAGTTTCTGAAAAGACATATTTTGATATAAATAGCAGAGCGATTCTTAGGTATTGAAAAATTTATGTGGACATTGGAATGGGAGATAAGATTGTGATATAACTTTAACATGATATATGTGGTGTGAAACATGCTTTAAGTATTTTGCATTTTCTTATTGATATCCGGAGTCAATACAATGTAATTTGCTTGATTTGCGTCGCATTACATATTTCATTGTAAACGACCTGTTTGGTGACCACGACCAGTAAACTGCTGATCATTGATGACGTTATCCTGGGAATTGAGGTTGTAAGAAAATATGGGTTCCATTTGGATATGAAAAATGATGTAGTTATGGTTGATGATTAGAGCTCGGAATTATATGTATATGCAGAGGGTTAACGATATTTTCTCCTCTTTATCACTTATTCCTGAAGGAAAATGTTCGAAGATCTTTGTTCTTCTTTTTCTTTGTCCGTCTTAGTCCATGTTCCGTTTTCCAGTCTGATTGGTGGTATATGGGTCTGTGGTTGTTTAATATTTTTTGTTGCCTTCCACAACGAGTAATCCGTGGCGAAACTTTCCAGGTATTTCTGAATTGCTGCGTTTTTTTTTCGTTTATAAGATATTTTAGTTCTTTAACGATTTATTGAGCCTTGCTCTATCATGAGAGGATCTTGCTGTTTGCCATATTTTCCGGAGTCTACGATTTTCAGCAATCTAAATTTGAATACTCCGTTGATCAGGTCTGATTTCTTCTCAGTGCTTCGGATTTTGGGGTAGCCTCCCAGGCTGCTCCTTATATCGTTGCATTAGGGTCATTGATTACTGTTTCTAGTTTTTCGTTAGTTTTTAGAGATATATTACTGCTTGTTCGGTTGTTCAAAATGTTTCTGAATTAGTTCCAATCTATTTGCTACTGTGGAAAGTTAAAAGTTTTTGTATTTCTATTATCTGGGAGCTCAGAATAACTATTAAGGGGGAGGTAATCAGAAGAGAAATTCAGACAAGAGTTAGCTTTTATTTATTTGGTGGTATTCCCTTAGTCACGGAGTAGTCGATTAAGTCTGGAATCTTTCTTCTATCTACAGGCCAATAGGTAATAGGTTCCCCAGTAGATGCTGTTCGCAGATATATATTTATAATATCGCGATAAGCTGCATAATTATTATATTGTTCAAAGAAAATTGCGAATTAAAAAATATTACTTAAAACATTTATTATACGATCTTACAACTCATTTTTTAACGTATTCTTCACAAGAATTTTTACAAAATTTTTCATTTTCTATGATTGGTAATCCTTCCCAAAATTCAGTTGGCGTTAATTCTTCGGTAACATTCATTTTGATATCCGTGGGAGTTAGGATGGATACGTAAGTAAATTCTTTGGAGTTACTTACTGGATCTATAGCTAGACCATTTATTTTTGGAGCATCGCCATTTGCAAATAAAACGTACATATCAACCATCATATCTTTCATTACCTCATCGGTTGGACGTAAACCAAAATTCACAGTTTTGGTACCTGCTAAAGATGGCGTCTCATACAAAAGATAAGAATCGTCTGCATGACCAACGCCAAGATCTAGGTCGATACCCATATTTTTTCCAAAATCTTCCGAAAACTTACTTATATATCCGAAAATATATGAATAAATTTTGGACTTCGATACCCTTGCTTGAGTTCTAGCAGATTTTTCAAAAGCGAATCCAAACATTCGGTCTCCAAAAAGTTTTATAATGGTTCTATAAGTATCTCTTCCTATGTTGTTTGTTCCAAAATATTGCTCTCTGATTCTTGCAGCTATGACTTCTTTATTGGCATCACAGGTTGTGTAATTGTAATCCAAATAATAATGACTAAATTTATCAAATTTTTCATTCAAAGTTTCTAATTCATTAAACAACAATGTCATGGCTATACCTCCTTCATCGGTGCAAATGGAACTAATCCAAGGTAAATCATTAAACTCTCCGTTGGTAAGTAGCTTATACGGATAATCGATTAAAAATGCAGAATTTGATTGTTTTTCAACAACAGGAGCAAAAATTGCAATAGGAAATCCGTCGACAGGAGACTTTAAATTTTCAGTTTTATCTATAATCTCGTCACTCGATTTTTCTTTCAAGCAATTAATTAATGCACGATTTGAAGTGGTATCCTCGCAACCAACAAGTACTGCCAATGCTTTAGCTCTTTCTAACGCACCTTCCTGAATAGTCCATGGTGCCAAGGCGGTTCCACTTTGAGAAATACCTCTATGAAATAATCCTTTGGACATTTTAGAGAAGTAATGAAAATGAACTGAACTGCCACCGGCGGACGTTCCTGTAATAGTCACAGATTTAGGATTACCACCAAATTGTCTGATATTATTTTGAACCCATTGAAGTGCCAAAGTTTGATCCTTTAAACCGTTGTTTCCCGGTACCACATCATCTTCGGTGCTTAAAAATCCCAAAGCTGCAACGCGATAATTCAAGTTTACAAATACAACATCTCTGTCCATAAGGAAGCCTGGACCCCCCATCATCGTGCTACCTAACACAAAAGCACCTCCGTGAAAGTACACAATTACATTCATGTTATCGTCTGCATTAGGAACATCTTTAGGAACATAAACATTTAAATATAAGCAGTCTTCACTACCGGTAATCTTGTTAGATATAAAATCGGTTTGGGGACACATGTAGGTTTTATCAGCATCTAAAGCTGTTTCCCAAGGATCCGGCTCCACTGGTGCTTCAAATCTTAATTTACCTACCGGTGGTTTGGCATAAGGAATTCCTTCAAACGCAGAATACGTACGGCCACCATAGGATTTTTTATGGAGTCCATTAACATCTCCCAATTTTGTTGTTACTGAAGGTCGCTCAAGTGCGATTGCCGAACCTAAACGATAAAAATCAAAATATTATATTACGTTATTTTCCCATTTTATTACCTTATAATGACCATTAAATCATTAAGATTAAAGTTAATAATTTAAATTTAATTATTATTACAGCCTAATCTCCTAAATTATATTTTTAAGGCACAAATTTATTTTACAGCGAAAAGAAAAGAAAAATTACATTTTTGTATAATACGAGTACTTACTTAACAAGAATACAACTACACAGGAAGAGAACATTATTTTGATTGAGAGAATTAAGAAATGAAATAGTAAAAAAATCTATTTTAGTTAGAACACTGATTCAAGTTCAACAACCAATGAAATCCTTACACGTAAAGGCTAATGAACATTTGTGATTGGTGTTTTAAGCCACATTCCTTAAAATGGGTTTGTAAACCTCTTGTAAATCTCAAGTTTTTTTATGAATACCGGGGTAATTGAATACTTTGAAGTAAGTAATTATTTATTTCGATAAAAAAGTTGATAAAAATAATTTCGATTAGAAAAACGAATAACAATCATAAGCAGAATTTGACCAATTAATGCCCATATTCACCAACTCCAAATAGCACTATTTGTCGAATAAAATGACATTGTTGTAATGCAAAACAATGTAAAATCTTGTTTTTATTCGATAAATAGTGCTATTTGTAGTAGGTGAATACGGGAATAAGTAAAATATAAATGCCATAAATTACAGTAATTAAAATTGTAGTTCTACGTTCTTCAATTTTATGTTTAAAAAACATAGAAATAAAAATACAGTAGACTCTAGCTTATGTGTACTTCCGCAAGTATACGGAACTTCCAGTTATATACAATTACATTTTTATTTCAGAACTCGATTATATTTTATGTTCTTAGAAAAAAAATCAGAACTTATAATATTATATGTGTTTACTTATAGATAAACCGATAAGGAGATTCGAGTAGGTAAAAATAATGAATAATGAATGTATAACAACGGTATGATGTAGCCCACACTATAATAGTCCACCAGTATGGCGTAAAGCCCACACCAACCAATTAGAAAGAGGAAATCCGCTGTACAAATCCTGATCGGCTTTGATACACTACTGAGATTGAAACTCAAAAGATCGATCGGTGGGCTATGAGGAAACATCGGGAAACCACCTCGTTAATTAAATTCCCTAGTAAGTCATCTTGGCTTCCCCTAAGTTGATTGTAATCAATAAAAATTACAAATACAACAGTATCCTAATACATAAAATCCCAGCACGCTGCAGCTCTTGCTGCTCCAGCGTGTCATTTTTTGGTGAAAAAAGGAACCCTCTGATTCGTCGATTTTTTTTACCAACCGAAAAATTCTGTGGTGTTGGGGAGAAAAATCATAAGTGCAAATGTAAGTTTTATTTATTTACTTTTATCAGGTTTTTATCAAATAAAAATAATAGGAATGCGACTTATTATTGTTCTACCAAATTATTACGTTCATAGTGCGCATAGTGCTAGAATTATCATATTATAACGAGAAAATGAAAATATAGCACAAATTATCCACGAAATTGAACTTATCAAAAAAATTTCCATATTTGCACTTATCAGTTTTTTCCCAAACACCACGGAATATATAAACGTAAAGTTGGGACTAAATTATTTGAAAAAGAAAATAATGAATATAATAATAAATATTAGATGAATATCCTTCGGCAGTCGGGTAAAAAGTCAAGACATGATTAATGAAAAGGAAAACGAAGAGAAGAAATGAGAAAACAAAGAAAAAGAGGAAGTTACAGCAATTAGTGAAGGTACATCTCCAGTCAAAGATATAATATGAACGCTAAATTGATGAGAGGAGAAACGACGAAAGCAATATAAAAAAAAAGAAGAAGAACGTCAATTGATAAAGAAGCACCGCCAATCAAAGATATAAGATGAAGTTGAAGACATAATTAATGAGAAGAAAAACAAAAAAAGAATTAGAAAAAGGAAAAGAAAAAAGAACAAAACAAAGAAATTAAATAAAATAATAGAAATAAAGAGAACTTTTTCAACGAACTACAGTTTTGTACATAAATAAATCCATTAACCATATAAATTTTATAACTACACGGAAAAAAATATGACTGGGTTCAGATAAGTACCATTTGAATAACTAAATTCTCTGTTTCCAATAGCCGCACGAAAATATTTACTTTTTGTAAGAAAAAATATTCTTAATTAAGTTTTCTTGGATCATACAAGTATATTCTTAAATGAAGTAGTTAAAAATTTATTTGATTTAAAAAAATCTTTTTGAATTAAGAAGTTCTGTTCTCTTTACTAAATTATTCCTAATTATTTTGGTTTTTGTAAATGTTGTAACCGAAGAGTGAGTGTCGAATACAGTCACCAGATAGATACAGTACAGCAACGTCCGGCCATTTTGGGGACCGAAAAAGATGCGAAATTTAAAAAAAGTTGCAAAATTGTAACTGGGGTTATAATTTTTCAATAATGTCAAGTTAAAACAATACATTTCGCCTTATGTATGTGTTTTTCTTCAAATTTATTGTTTGTTTTCAATTTTAATAATTTTAGGAAATTCTGACGAGCCGCCCCTGACTCGTGACTACATGTGTAATGACACCTTCGATAATAAATTATTATTTATGCAGCGTGATTATAAAAAAAGCAAAGCATTTGATGGTGAAATGACTATTTATTAAATAATAACATCATAAATAAGTAATTTAATCGTAAAAATTACAACAAATGTCGTTTGACATTTCCGAATGACGCCCTTTTGGGGACCTGATTATCGTTCTCTTTCTAACTCATTGGCCCATAGGGTTGCGGTACTGTATCTATCTAGTGACTGTAGTGTCGAAGTATTATGGGCATCATCTGTTAAGGATTCGCAGGACTTCTGGCGGGATATTATATTTTATTTTATATGTTACCTATGTTAAATTTCGTCCGGATTGCAACGAATCAAGTTACACATCAATAGAGTTGCCGTTAAAAAAGAGATTCACCGGTCAAGCTAAAAAAAAAATTAAAAAGCCGGGAGGCTGAATTGAAGAAGTATCAACGACTGAATGGATAACCGGATAAGTGTATAAGTGGATAATCGGATATTTTATTTTAAATCATCAAAGATTTAGCATAGATTTATCCCCAACAACAGACTTGCCGTTTGGTTTAACACGGCGACAGTTTCCAATTAAACTTGCCTTTTGCATGACAATCAACAAGGCTCAGGGACAGTCGTTAAAAAGAGTAGGAATATATCTGCCTGAACCGGTGTTTACCCACGGTCATCTTTATGTAGCAATGTCAATTGTACGGAGATCTGAAGATAAAAATAGTTGATGGAAAATAATACGCTTCAAGCTAGCGCCGCCACTTTTGCAAAACCAAAAAAAAATATATGGAGAATTTGTAGCTAATTTGTAGCTAATTAGTTGCCGCAATCGCTACTTTGTTGCTCTCACCGTTCGGAAATTGCAGCCATTTATGTAAGTAGTGGCGGCGCTAGCTTGATTTCAAATCAGCCCTGATACTCAAAACAAAATTTTGCATAAAGAATCGTGAAAATAGCGCTTAAAATATAGCACAAATGCATAAAAATATTTGCATATAATTAATCTTAAATATAAGCATTTTTGTAAATAAAATTTATTTGAAAATTAACAAAATAAAATAATTAATCAGTAAAATTAGTTGAGTAAGAGGTCAGTAAGAACAAAAATTAAGTTGTCCGACATTTCGGGATCTTTTTATTGACCCATTTTCAAGGCTAAAAAATATAACAAAAATGTATGAAAAACATGAAAAACTTTACAAAATCAAAAGTTAAGAATTACAAAAATAATAACTGAAATAAATAAAATTTAAGTAAAAAAATTTAAATATAAAACAAAAACATAATTTTTAATATTGAAAATAGAAAGAAATAGTAATAATTGAAAAAACACAAAAACAATAGCTGGAATACTAACTTAAATAGAAAAATTTGAAGTAAGAAGTGACATCCTTCCGTTTCTTGGCCGTGTTCGACCACGCTTCGACCAGCCACGTGGTGTTTTGTTCAAATTCAAACACAAAGACAACTCTAACCCAGAAGGATGATTAGTTCGAACTAAATAAAATTAATTCGCACCAAAAACCTCTCGGTAGTTAGTTAGAAACTTAACCGAAATTGGTAACATTTGAATTTGAATTCAAACAAAAACGACCCGTAAAAAGCGAGAATGGTCCAAAACAGCAAAAAGAAGAAGGAAAAAGAAAAAAAATAAAGGAAAAGAACAATAATGAAAATCCTTTTTTCCAAATTTCCAAATTAAATAAACCAAATAGATTCACTTATACTTTAAATCTCAATTTTATTCTCAAATTATCTCAAAATACAGTCTCAAACTTGAGACTCAAACTCAAAAATCTCAGGAGAAACTTAGACAATGAATGAAAAAATTTCGTTTTGAAGCAAAAGCTGATCTTTTTAAACCAAAACGAAACATTTTGATTCAAAAGTTTCTATGCATTATATAAGTATAAGACAAGGCATGAAAAGTTTTGGTTCAGAACCTTTTTTTATCAGTGTGGGTTTGTCTGTTCACCCCTGATTTTCTTTTCCATAATTATTTCGTCCATCATTTTATTTATTTGCTTCTCATCTTCTCTTGGCGGTCCATTTACTTTTACTTCCCATTTATTTTCATTATCATTTTCCATAATTTGTTTTACGTCATTATCCAAATTTTCGTTTTCAATTTCGACCTTACTTACTTCAATATTTTCTCCCATAACGAAATTTATTTATCCCAAAATTTGAATTTCTTCTTTTGTAGCCGAGCTTTATTTTTCCAAATTTTCATCTTTAATTTAGGCTTTATTTTCTTCAAATTTTTTTTTACAACCAAATTTTCCATTTACAACAATGATTTACTTTGATTTTTATATACAAAAAGTTAATTTTTAAGTGCATTATTACTGTCAATTAAACATTTATATGCAATTATTTCCAAATTTTCTTTCACTTTATTTGGGCTCCTTTTTAAGTTTAGACTTTCTTTCCTTTTCTTCATCCTATCAAAAATTTTATTTATTCTTTTTGTGTTTCTTTCCCTTCTTTCAAAATATGTCTTATAATATTTGTTGAGCAATGCTTCCCAATTATTTGGATTATCTCTTTTTTTCTTGCATCTTCTTTTTCTTCTATTACTCATATTTCTAGTCTATCTTGTATGTCCAAGAATTATTGAGTTTCCATTTTTTTGCTCCAACCGTTTTAATAAATTTCTTTTTCACAACTAACCAAAAATGATTGTACAAGTATGCCGTAGAAAGAGCAAAAAGTGATGTCAAAAGGGCCCGTTGCATGCGCCAAAAAAAGTTGCTGTGTACTTTAGACAATTTTAAATCAATTATTATATCAAATTATTAAATTTTTAAATACATTTTTCAAACAATACAAAATGCGAACAATGATTGCAAGCGTTTCTTATCAAGCCAGGTGCCCGCCGTTAATATAAATTTTACTTTGCCTTCCAATTTAAAAATGAAACTTTCCAAAAACCAATTATAATATTTAAATATCAAATCATGAAATTTTACTATAATTACCAGTTTGTTAACGGATCCAAATTTAATTCCAACGATCCAAATCCAAATTTCATCAAAAATCCAATGTCGTCCAACTTTCTGTCCAATTTCCAAATGAAACAATGCAAAAAAATTATTACTCACTCTTAATTTTGAGTTTATAACCAAATTATCTCACACTTGAGAACCAAAATAAAAATATCACGATTCAGGACCCTCACAAAAATACAAAAATAAAAAGAAAAAAAATTAGTAATTCTTTAGCAACTATAAGGTACCTATGTTTTTTATACTATGTATTGGAGTTCATTATTATGAAACACAGAAAACACTCCAATAGTCCGTCCATCAGTCCGCCCGTATGTTTCAAATCCTAGTTTGTTCAGCTGCTAATTTCTTAAATTGCAAACATACTGATGGACGGACACAGAACCAAAACATAAGGCTTTTCGCTATTGGCAGGGTGCGAAGTGCATAGTGGGGGTATTAAAACCGACGACAGCGTACGCGGTGGACAAATTGTGCAAAAAAAGTGGCAACTTTTCAAGTTGTCCTATGTTACCAGTGTAAATTGAACATTTTAAAACAGCTTTTTTTCGTATAAAAATCGATTTTACAGCAAAACTTTTTAGAGAATTTTTGTTGCAAATTTCATGGTCTTTAATTTTGTTTATTTACATTTTTAAATTAAAAAAAAATTTTTTTTAATAAAAAAATAACAGTTTACTGCAAAAATACAATGGAAAATTTAGAACTACCGGTGGCGTGATGTGGTGGCGCTGATGTTCGCACCCTGCCAATACCTTCTGTAGGATCCTAAAAATTAAGAATAACAAAACATCTTCTATTTTTTTATTAAAGTTATATTTAGAGAAAACACAATCTTACAACTCATTTTTCAATTCTTTTTTATTACAAGAGTTTTTACAAAACTTTTCATTTTCTATGATAGGTAATTCTTCCCAAAATTTAGTTGACGTTAATTCTTCAGTAACATTCATTTTAATATCGGTGGGACTTTTGATAGAGAGATAAGTAAACTCTTTGGAGTTACTTACGGCATCTATAGCTAGACCATTTATTTTTGGAGCATCACCATTTGCAAATAAAACGTACATATCAACCATCAAATCTTTAATTATCTCATCGGTTTTAGATAAAACAGCATTCATAGGTTCGCCAAATGGTAAAAAGTTCATCTCGTACAGTACACCACAATCCTCTGCATGACCAACGCCAAGGTCTAGGTCTATACCCATAAGCTTTCCAAACACTTCCGAAAAACTAATTTTATATCCGTAAATATATGAATAAATTTTGGACTTGGATACGCTCGCTTGCTTCCTAGCAGATTTTTCAAAATCGAATCCAAACATTCGGTCTCCAAAAAGTTTCATAATGGTTCTATAATTATCTCTTCCTATGTTGTCTGTTCCAAAATATTGTTGTCTGATTTTTTTAGTTATGACTTCTTTATTGGCATCACAGGTTGTGTAATTGTAATCCAAATAATAATGACCAAATTTATCAAATTTTTCATTCAAAGTTTCTAAGTCTTTAAATAACAACACCATGGCTATACTTCCTTCATCGGTGCAGATGGAATTAATCCAAGGCAAATCGTTAAAATCGCCGCTGGTAAGTAACTTATACGGATAGTCGTCTAAAAATCAAAAACTTGATTGGTTTTCAACTACTGGTGAAAAAATTGCAACAGGAAATCCGCCGGCGTCAGGAGAATATAAATTTATAGTTTGATCTACAATTTCGCTACTAGACTTTGTTTTCAAACAGTCAATGAATGCACGACTTGTTGTGGTATCCTTGCAGCCAACAAGTACTGCCAATGCTTTAGCTCTCTCTAACGCCCCTTCCTGGATAGCCCATGGTGCCAAAGCGCTTCCACTTTGAGAAACACCTCTATGAAATAATCCTTTGGACATTTTAGAGAAGTAATGAAAATGAACTGATGCACCACCAGCGGATGCACCTGTAATTGTCACAGATTTAGGATTGCCTCCGAATTGTCTAATATTATTTTGAATCCATTGAAGCGCCAAATTTTGGTCTTTTAATCCGTTGTTTCCTGGTACTACGTCATCTTGGGTGCTTAAAAATCCCAAAGCCCCAACGCGGTAATTTAAATTAACATATATTACATCTCTGTCCATAAGGAAACTTGGACCGGCCATATACGCACCACCGAACATAAATCCACCTCCGTGAATGTGAACAATCACGGGCATGTTATCCTTTGGATTTGGAACATCTTTAGGTACGTAAACATTTAAATATAAACAATCTTCACTACCGGTAGTCTTTTTAAATACAAAATCGGTTTGGGGACAAACATAAGTTTTATCTGCATCTAAAGCTTTTTTCCAAGGATCCGGTTCCACGGGTGCTTCAAATCTTAGTTTACCCACCGGTGGTTTGGCATAAGGAATTCCTTTAAACGAAGAATACGTACGGCCACCATAAGATTGTTTATGTGTTCCAATAACAGTTCCCAATTTTGTGTTTATTGAAGGTCGCTCAAGTGCGATTGCCGAACCTAAAGCGATTAAAATCATAACATTATATTTTGATATTTTCCAATTTTATTTTCAAATAAAGCAATAATTTTCGAAAAAGATTAAAATGACGTTTTTGTATCTACTTACTTAGCAAGAATACAACTACACAGAAAGAGAACATTATTGATATTGAGAGTATAAAGCAATGCAAATATCAAAATTGATGAAGCTTATATAATAGCAAACAATCAGCAAGTTCACAGTTTGATAAAACACTATTTGCATTACTTGCATGACATTATTTGTTTTGATAAAAATGTACTTCAATCAGTTGATAAAAATAGTTTCGATTAGAAAAGCGAATAACAATGATTAGCTCAATTTGACAAAATAAGTAAAATATAAATGCCATAAATTGCAGTAATTAAAATTATAATTCTAAGTTCTTTAATTTCAAGTTTAACAAACATCGAAATAAAAACAGGGCCGTCCAGAACCACGTCAGGCCCCGTGGCAAAACTTTTTGCGGTCCCCCTGCTCTTAAAAATTTCATTAAAAAAAATATGAAATTTTGAATTTTTATTAAGAAAAACTACGCACAAAACATCTAAAATTGTTAAAATTAATTAAACAAAAACAGTAATCGACTAATTTTCGGCAATTCTACATTAGGGGTGGTCAACTTCATTATTTATACACTGATGTTTTATTCCCAAATACGCCGCGTATTTGGCCAATTCGCATTTGAGTTAACTAAATTTCAATCGATTCGAGAACACTGTATTTGAAATCACTACATTCAAAAATTTGAGTAAATGGCGTAACAATATTGAACTTATAACAGAAATACTCCTGGCAGAAACGATGTATTTGAAAGAATGAAATGTAAGATTTATTTAGACAAATAAGAAACGGGGCTAAATGCGGCCGTGCACACACCCGAAGAGAATATCAATTTGAAAAAAACACAATTTGGAATTGATGTAGATAAACAATTTCTTTCGATTAATTTCATGAATGGTTTTCCCAGAAAGTTTTAAGTAATTATATTGAGGTGTTTTCAATTTCCGTGAACAAATTATATTAGTAAGTCGATTATACTTGTTTTTTTATTATTTAATTAATTATTATTTAATTGGGCAATTTTTATTGATTTATAAAGAGCCATGTGGAAATTAAGTATGGAATATGAATGCAGTTATTTGCATCTTTTACATTTTAAATCATTGTAGGTAGAAACAATTACGACGTTTGCAAGCAATAAGCAGGAAGTGGTGGTTATTTTAAAGAATGCAACTAACCACTAACGTACTACGTCTTTTACAAAATTTTCCCGCTTCATACTGCTATAAAATAACGACTTACTAAATACAATTATTTATAGTAGGTCAAACAAACCCTACTCAAAATGATTTGTAGCAACATGAAAATTTGTTACTCCTTAATATTATAAAATTGCAATAATTTTCATGTAATTCATTTATTAAAGAAAAACAGAGCTGTCAAATTACCAAATTGATAAATCATATTAGGTAACAATTTTCAGGGAACCAAAAACACAAAAATAATTTAAAATACTAACTAAATTTTAAATAAAAAAAGTGTTCAACACATAATTTATTAATACTGGGATGGCTGGGATAGATGTCTAGGAGCCTAGTGCAACTTTATACGTAGCACTTATCAAAAGTTGCTGACTACCCGTACAATTACAATTGTACCTTGCATTCAGTTCATTTTGATTCTCTTGCTTAAGTGATTAGCGAATCGCTGTGGATAAAAAGTTTAAATAATTTATAAATATATAATTTTATAACTATTGTAAGTAAAGGTTTAAATCGTTGTCATCGGCATACTAACATTCAATTAAGAATATTAGTACTACTAATAGGGCACTTCCACTCCCCCACTCCAACATGGCTGCCGAACAGCAGCTTGGTGGTATGGTTGGTGGTATTCGCCATAAGATTTGTTAAGGATTCAAGTGTTTTCGTTATAAAAATGTATTTTTTATAGAATTTTAACCAGTTCTTTTAGCATTTTTAGCTTTTATGACACGGTGGTGATTGTTTTATAATAAATTGGGCTACTAAAATCCACTATACTTACAAATACTAATTGAATAATTTGTGTTATTAAATTTTTGAAAATTATTAGTCTTAAATATTAGAATTTAGGTACAATAATTTGAAATAAATTGCTTTAAATAAAAATAAACAACATTTCAGCTGTTTATTAATAATTAGTTTCCAGCATTTTTGTGTTTTTGAGTAATTTCCATAAATACATTCAGATTTAGTAAAAGATATAATCGTAACTAGCACAGTTCAGGAGTTTACTAAAAAATGTAAAAATTATGTCTTAAAAATCAGCAAATCTTCTAGTCGAGAATGCATTAAGCCCGGCAGATACAAATTTCGCCCAAGTTTGAAAATTCCCTACCTATAACTCAAACTGACGAAAAACCATTTAAATTAGATATTTTGTAGTTTGATTTGGTTAAGTTTAATCATTCATTTAATTTTACTGTACTTTTTATTCTGTAAATATTTGACTTTGTTTAAAGGCAAACCGGCAGAAGTTGGAAAATAACAAATTCTGGTTGTATAGCCCTGCTATTTCAACATGAACCGGAAAATCAAACAAATTACTGAAACACAAAAATGCTGGCAAATAATTACAAAACATAACAGCTGAAATGTTGTTTATTTATTTATTGTATTGTATTTCATTTAAATAACTGTTAAAATTATTAAATTATTGTAACTTTTAATATTTCAGGTTAATAATTTTGAAAAATTTAATAACACACAATTTATTCAATTATTTGCAAGTATAGTGGATTTTAGTAGCCCAATTTATTATAAAACAATCAGCACCGTGTCATAAAAGCTAAAAATGCTAAAAGAACTGGTTAGAATTCTATAAAAAATACATTTTTATAACGAAAACACTTAAAACCTTAACAAATCTTATGGCGAATACCGCCAACCATACCACCAAGCTGCTGTTCGGCAGCAATATTGGAGTGGGGGAGTGGAAGTGCACTACTATGTTTAGAGTGAATTTAAAAAACAGTGAATTTAAAAGTTTCGAGATGGACCAACAAACAATAGACTATTTAAATAAATGGAATTTACAGGATTTGGTAGAAACATTTATAAGTAAGTATTAATTTATTAATATCAATTTTAATTTTAATCTTAGTCCAAGAGCTGGTGACGATTTTAGCAGGGTAGGTATTTTAGGCAATTTGAAATTATAAAAATTATAAAATTTAGGTTTGCTAATTTTAAGCCGTTTTTTTGGCGAATTTTTAAAATGTTTCTACATTTTGTAAATCTTTCTTCATTAAAAATAATTACTTTATCACTGGTTGTTTTTCTACAAATCACACAACTTGCAGTATTTGTTGCCATTGTAAATTTAAATTATTAAGTTTAAATGTTAATAACAAAAACTCCATCACCTCAAAAAACTGTTTAAAAAGAAATTAAAAATAATTTTTCGTGTGGTCACGTTTGCTCAGATAGAATAACAAACTATAGACAAAAAAAATTTCGCATCTTTTTCGGTCCCCAAAATGGCCGGACGTTGCGGTACTGTATCTATCTAGTGACTGTATTCGACACTCACTCTTCGGTTACAACATTTACAAAAACCAAAATATTTAGGAATAATTTAGTAAAGAGAACAGAACTTCCTAATTCAAAAAGATTGTTTTAAATCAAATAAATTTTTAACTACTTCATTTAAGAATATACTTGTATGATCCAAGAAAACTAAATTAAGAATATTTTTTTCTTACAAAAAGTAAATATTTTCGTGCAGCTATTGAAAACAGAGAATTTATTTATTCAAATGGTACTTATTTGAACCCAGTAATTTTTTTTCCGTGTAGTTATAAAATTTATATGGTTAATGGATTTATTTATGTACAAATCTGTAGTTCGTTGAAGAAGTTCTCTTTACTTCTATTATTTTATTTAATTTCTTTGTTTTGTTCTTTTTTCTTTTCCTTTTTCTAATTCTTTCTTTGTTTTTCTTCTCATTAATCATGTCTTCAATTTCATCTTATATCTTCGATTGGCGATGCTTCTTTACCAATTGCCGTTCTTCTTCTTTTTTTTTATATTGCTTTCGTCGTTTCTCTTCTCATCAATTTAGCGTTCATCTTATATCTTTGACTGGAGATGTATCTTCACTAATTGCTGTAACTTCCTCATTTTCTTTGTTTTTTCATTTCTTCTCTTCGTTATCCTTTTCATTAATCATGTTTGCGTCTTCGATTTTTCTAACCAAAGATATGAGACGCTGTAGCGCAGCGTTTTGACTTTTTACCCGACTGCCGAAGGATGGTTATTATATGGTTTAATTGTTTTTATTATAACGTAATTATTCATTATTTTCTTTTTCAAATATTTTTAGTCCCAACTTTACGTTAATATATTCCGCGGTGTTTGGGAGAAAACTGATAAGTGCAAATATGGAAATTTTTTTGATAAGTTCAATTTCGTGAATAATTTGTGCTATATTTTCATTTTCTCGTTATATGATAACTCCATCACTATACGCACTATGAACGTAATAATTTGGTAGAACAATAATAAGTTGCATTCCTATTATTTTTATTTGATAAAAACCTTATGAAAGTAAATAAATAAATAAAACTTACATTTGCACTTATGATTTTTCTCCCCAACACGACGAAATTTTTCGGTTGGTAAAATAAATCGACGAATCGGAGTGTTCCTTTTTTCACCAAAAAATGACACGCTGGAGCAGCAGGAGCAGCAGCGTGCTGAGATTTTATTATGTATTAGGATACTGTTATATTTGTAATTTTTATTAATTACATTCAACTTAGGGGAAGCCAAGATGACTTACTAGGGAATTTAATTAACGAGGTGGTTTCCCGATGTTTCCTCATAGCCCACCGATCGATCTTTTGAGTTCAAATCTCAGTAGTGTATCAAAGCCGATCAGGATTTGTACAGCGGATTTCCTCTTTCTAAGTGGTTGGTGTGGGCTTTAAGCCATACTGGTGGACTATTATAGTGTGGGCTACATCATACCCTTGTTATACATTCATTATTCATTATTTTTACCTACTCGAATCTCCTTATCGGTTTATCTATAAGTAAACACATATAATATTATAAGTTCTGATCTTTTTTCTAAGAACATAAAATATAATCGAGTTCTGAAATAAAAATGTAATTGTATATAACTGGAAGTTCCGTATACTTGCGGAAGTACACATAAGCTAGAGTCTACTGTATTTTTATTTCGACGTTTTTTAAACTTAAAATTGAAGAAGGTAGAACTATAATTTTAATTACTGTAATTTATGGCATTTATATTTTACTTATGCCCGTATTCACCTACTACAAATAGCACTATTTATCGAATAAAAACAAGATTGTACATTGTTTTGCATTGCAATAATGTTATTTTATTCGACAAATAGTGCTATTTGGTGTTGGTGAATACGCGCATTAATTGGTCAAATTCTGCTTATCATTGTTATTCGCTTTTCTAATCGAAATTATTTTTATCAACTTTTTTATCAAAATAAATAATTACTTATGTCAAAGTAATTCAATTACCCCCGTATTCATAAAAAACTTGAGATTTACAAGAGGTTTACAAACCCATTTTAAGGAATGTGGCTTAAAACACCAATCACAAATGTTCATTAGCCTTACGTGTAAGGATTTCATTGGTTGTTGAACTTGAATCAGTGTTCTAACTAAAATAGATTTTTTTGCTATTGCATTTCTTAATTCTCTCAATCAAAATAATGTTCTCTTCCTGTGTAGTAGTATTCTTGTTAAGTAAGTACTCGTATTATACAAAAATGTAATTTTAATCATTTTCGCTGTAAAATTAATTTGTATCTTAAAAATATAATTTAGGAGATTCTGCTTTATTTATTTGGTCATTATAAGATGATAAAATGGGAAAATAACGTAATATAATATTTTGATTTTTATCGTTTAGGTTCGGCAATCGCACTTGAGCGACCTTCAGTAACAACAAAATTGGGAGATGTTAATGGATTCCATAAAAAATCCTATGGTGGCCGTACATATTCTGCGTTTGAAGGAATTCCTTATGCCAAACCACCGGTGGGTAAATTAAGATTTGAAGCACCAGTGGAGCCGGATCCTTGGGAAACAGCTTTAGATGCTGATAAAACCTACGTGTGTCCCCAAACCGATGTTTTATCTAATAAGATTACCGGTAGTGAAGACTGCTTATATTTAAATGTTTATGTACCTAAAGATGTTCCTAATGCAGACGATAACATGAATGTAATTGTGTACTTTCACGGAGGTGCTTTTGTGTTAGGTAGCACGATGATGGGGGGTCCAGGCTTCCTTATGGACAGAGATGTTGTATTTGTAAACTTGAATTATCGCGTTGCAGCTTTGGGATTTTTAAGCACCGAAGATGATGTGGTACCGGGAAACAACGGTTTAAAGGATCAAACTTTGGCACTTCAATGGGTTCAAAATAATATCAGACAATTTGGTGGTAATCCTAAATCTGTGACTATTACAGGAACGTCCGCCGGTGGCAGTTCAGTTCATTTTCATTACTTCTCTAAAATGTCCAAAGGATTATTTCATAGAGGTATTTCTCAAAGTGGAACCGCCTTGGCACCATGGACTATTCAGGAAGGTGCGTTAGAAAGAGCTAAAGCATTGGCAGTACTTGTTGGTTGCGAGGATACCACTTCAAATCGTGCATTTATTAATTGCTTGAAAGAAAAATCGAGTGACGAGATTATAGATAAAACTGAAAATTTAAAGTCTCCTGTCGGCGGATTTCCTATTGCAATTTTTGCTCCTGTTGTTGAAAAACAATCAAATTCTGCATTTTTAATCGATTATCCATATAAGCTACTTACTAACGGTGAGTTTAATGATTTACCTTGGTTTAGTTCCATCTGCACCGATGAAGGAAGTATGGCCATCGCAGTGTTGTTTAAAGAATTAGAAACTTTGAATGAAAAATTTGATAAATTTAGTCATTATTATTTGGATTACAATTACACAACCTGTGATGCCAATAAAGAAGTCATAGCTGCAAGAATCAGAGAGCAATATTTTGGAACAAACAACATAGGAAGAGATACTTATAGAACCATTATGAAACTTTTTGGAGACCGAATGTTTGGATTCTCTTTTGAAAAATCTGCTAGAACTCAAGCAAGGGTATCGAAGTCCAAAATTTATTCATATATTTTCGGATATATAAGTAAGTTTTCGGAAGATTTTGGAAAACTTATAGGTACCGACCTAGATCTTGGCGTTGGTCATGCAGACGATTCTTATCTTTTGTATGAGACGCCATTTTTAGCAGGTACCAAAGCTGTGAATTTTGGTTTACGTCCAACCGATGAGGTAATGAAAGATATGATGGTTGATATGTACGTTTTATTTGCAAATGGCGATGCTCCAAAAATAAATGGTCTAGCTATAGATCCAGTAAGTAACTCCAAAGAATTTACTTACGTATCCATCCTAACTCCCACGGATATCAAAATGAATGTTACCGAAGAATTAACGCCAACTGAATTTTGGGAAGGATTACCAATCATAGAAAATGAAAAATTTTGTAAAAATTCTTGTGAAGAATACGTTAAAAAATGAGTTGTAAGATCGTGTAATAAATGTTTTAAGTAATATTTTTTAATTCGCAATTTTCTTTGAACAATATAATAATTATCCAGCTTATCGCGATATTATAAATATATATCTGCAAACAGCATCTACTGAGGAACCTATTACCTATTCCAGACTTAATCGACTACTCCGTGACGAAGGGAATACCACCAAATAAAATAAAAGCTGACTTTTGTCTGAATTTATCTTCTGATTACCTCTTCCTTAATAGTCATTCTGAGCTCCCAGATAATAGAAATACAAAAACTTTTAACTCTCCACAGTAGTAAAACAGATTGGAACTAATTCAGAAACATTTTGAACAACCGAACAAGCAGTCCAAATGTGTCACTAGACATTTTCTTGGATTTCTCTAGATTTTCCTGGATTTTATAAAATTTCTCCAGATTTCCTAAAATTACTTTGGATTTTCTCTCAGATTGTCCAAAGTTTCGAAAAAGTTAAAAAAGAAGGTTATCTGTAATTTATAAGATTTTCTTGGATTTCCTTAGATTTCCTAAGATTTCCTTGAATTTCTTAATATTTCCTAAGATTATCTTGAATATTCTCAAATTTTCTAAGATCTCCGAGATTTTCTACACTGAAAAAAATGGTTCTCATATTGATGAAAAATTCATCATTTTTGCACCGATGAAGAAGATGAACAAAATTCATCAATACAATAAATTTTTCATCAATCCTATGAATTTTTCATCAATTTGATGAATTTTATTCATTGGCGAAATGATGAAATTCGCATGTAGGTAGGTACTATTTTTTTTCAGTGTAAGATTTCTTTAGATTATCTGAAATTTTCCTTCAATTGTACATCAAATTACCCCAGCAGTTTCCTTCTCGGCTTATTATGAATCACGACCCATGTCGGCGCTTATGATTGACTAAAAATCGAAAAGATTCACGATTCACGAAAAGACAATACCGGTGAATTATAGAAAAGCAATAGAAGAGGTGACAAGAATAGTAAAAACAACCGAAAACATAGAAGAAAAAGCGGAGACGATTACAAAAATAATCATGGGAGCAATATCCCAAAAGTGGATGGAACCAAAACAAAAGAATATAGAATGATATGATTCAGAGTCATCAGCCACTACATCCATCGTCGGATATCAGCCTCTTTCTCTGAGAGAAAGGTTAAGCATTTAGATCCCACGGTTACTTAATCCGGATTGGGAAATACCTGTAACCCTGAACCCTGTTTTAAATAGTTAATGGGCAATCATCAACTCAGGGAGGCCGCCGGCTTTACGTGCCCTCCGAAGCACAGAGACTGTCATATGAAAGAGTCAGCAGTTGTTTGGCTAATCTACTAAGCTAATTAGCTAATGACAGTCTCATGTTTGTAACAACAAACTTAAACTAAACAATACAACTTAAACTAACGAACAAACTGAACACGAATAAAAAACAATTGTGAAAACGAACAAGAGTCCTGCCTTTATTGTTTCTCAGGTTGCGAAGTCAGTTCTTTATTTCTAAATTACGCAACTCACTTTTCATTACGTCATATTACGTCACACGATTTTTAAAGTTTTCAGACCCCTACCACCCCCTATGTGACGTCACACTTCTACCCTATAAAATTTAATAATTCGATCAAAACATTTTTTTTTAAAGATTTGACTTTGTGACATCACAACATTTAAAGTCCCTCGGACCTTCTGTCACATTTATGTCATAAATCTGAGTCAACCCCCCTACCCCCTAACGTGTGACGTTAGCAATTTTTTTTTTAACTTAAGGAAGGGGTGTTTGGTATTGTAAATCTCGATTTTCGGGAAAATTCTCTCTTTGAATGCGATTTAAAGGGTGATTTTCTTGTTTTACAAATAACTCACTTATTTTCAACTTTAGAGTAAATATGACAATAACTAAAGTTGTGTGAAACATAATTCCCTACAAGTTTGGTCTAAGTAACGTTTACCCTAAGATCCATATTTGAAGAGTTAGACTGCAAAACTTTCTTTCTCTATTATCTCGTTTATTATTATGTTTATCTTAAAAATGGTAATAAGTAATTAGGTAGGGAATTTTATTTCCTTCAACTTTGGTAATTATTATTTTTACCGTAGAATCAATATTTTACGACTTATTTTGAATTCAGGGGTGAATTTTCTTTTATTTTCAGTTATCTCGTTTATTATCGTGTTTGTCGTAAGCAAAACACATTAAGTCAATTAATTTTTACTTACACCATTCTCTAGGAAATGTTTCGCTGGACATACTGGTAAAATCCACTACGTCATCTGAAATGTTATTATTATAATTTTTTATTTTATTAAACAATTTAATTTTGAAGTTAAAATTTACAAAACAATTACTATAGCTAAAGGCCCTAGGGGTATAAGCATGGTGATTCGGCCCCGGAAAGATATTTAAACGATATTCAGAGGATATATTGGTACCTACTAATAAAATAATAAGATCCTGAAAGTTTCAGATCGTTAACTCAATTGGTTTTCGAGAAAAAGCAAAATTTGTAAAAAATGGAATAACCAGTTAAAATTTCAATTCAATCGTGCTGTCCATTGGTGATATTTTGATGGGAAGTACATACATACCAAGTTTGAGTTTTATATATTAAGAAGATTATTAAAAATAAATTAAAATAAAACAATTATACTTTTATCCTGCGTGTTTTATTCTGCCGCCCTCCACAGAAGTGCCGCCCGGGGGAAGGTAGGAATAACCTACCTTCGACATTACTTCCCCAGTCATAACACTTCTCGCGTACCGAAGAATGAGCTTGATTACGATACAGAATTTTGGATCTAGTTGTGACGATAATGCTCTTAGGAGGGTTAGGTTACGTTTGGGAAGTAGGGTTATTAGTGGGAAATTTGATTTTACGTTTTGACATTTGCACACTAAAATTATTGTCGTCAATTTTCAGAAGCTTTGAAGAAAATGAATATCAATTTTATAAAATACTATTACTATACAAAAAATAGTTGTACAACTTTTTTTAGATGATATTGTTATCAGGTATTCGCAAATTACCTCCCCATTGTGAGGTGACGCTACCAAACGTCAACAACATGGCGGCTCTATTACGTACACTTGATGTTGTTTTACGTTTAATTTTGAACTACTTTATCGCAAAACAGCTCATAATGCAAACGTTTGATTTATAAACAAAACTTTCTATACCAACTATATGTAGGACATTACTTCCGTTGTACAGCAACTGCATTGCTTGCAAACACAAGCACCGGTGGAGATGTTATACAATAAACAAAATTAGAAATAAAACTAAATATTTTCTTTTATTAAGCATATATTTAGAAAAAAGAATGATTTCGAAAGTATGTGGTCAAAAGCATTTTGAATTAAAGAATACCAATTATTACACAATTCTAGAACTCATTTTTCATTGCGCTTGTAATACAAGATTTTTTAGAAAACTTATCATTTTCTATGATAGGTAACTCTTCCCAAAACTTAGTTGGCGTTAATTCTTCAGTAACATTCATTTTAATATCGGTGGGACTTTTGATGGAGAGGTAAGTAAAGTCTTTGGAGTTACTTACGGCACCTATAGCTAGACCATTTATTTTTGGAGTATTACCATATGCAAATGAAATGTACATATTAACCATCAAATCTTTAATTATCTCATCAGTTTTAGATAAAACAGAATTCATAGCTTCGCCAACTGGTAACAACTTCATCTCGTACAGGACATAACAATCCTGTGCATGACCAACGCCAAAATCTAAGTCGCCGCCAATGCCCATCATTTTTGCAAAAGCTCCCGCAAAACTACTTTTATATCCGTAAATATATGAATAAATTTTGGATTTTGATACGCTTGCTTGCTTTCTAGCAGATTTTTCGAAATCGAATTCAAACATTCGGTCTCCGAAAAGTTTCATAATGGTTCTATAAGTATCTTTTCCTATGTTGTCTGTTCCAAAATATTGTTCTCTGATATTTTTGGCTATAACTTCTTTATTGGCATCACAGGTTGTATAATTGTAATCCAAATAATAATGACTTAATTTATCAAATTTTTCATTCAAAATTTCTAAGTCTTTAAATAACCATAACATTGCTACATCTCCTTCATCGGTGCAGATGGCATTGATCCAAGGTAAATCGTTAAAATCACCGCTAGTAAGTAACTTATACGGATGGTCGTCTAAAAATCCAGAACTTGATTGCCTTTCAACTACTGGTGAAAAAATTGCAATAGGAAATCCGCCGGCGGTAGGAGGATATAAATTTACAGTTTGATCTATAATTTCGTGACTAGATTTTTCTTTCAAGCAGTCAATGAATGCACGACTTGTAGCGGTATCCTTGCAGCCAACAAGGACTGCCAATGCTTTAGCTCTTTCTAACGCCCCTTCCTGGATAGCCCATGGTGCCAAAGCGGTTCCACTTTGAGAAACACCTCTATGAAATAATCCTTTGGACATTTTAGAGAAGTAATGAAAATGAACTGAACTACCACCGGCGGATGCACCTGTAATAGTCACAGATCTAGGATTGCCTCCGAATTGTCTGATATTGTTTTGAACCCATTGAAGCGCTAAAGTTTGGTCTTTTAAGCCGTTATTTCCCGGTACTACGTCATCTTCGGTGCTTAAAAATCCAAAAGCTCCAATGCGATAATTTAAGTTGACAAATATTACATCTCTGTCCATAAAGAAAGTTGGACCGGCCATGTGCGCTCCACCGAACATAAATCCACCTCCGTGAATGTGAACAATCACGGGCATATTATCCTTTGGATTAGGAACAGTTTTAGGTACGTAAACATTTAAATATAAACAATCTTCACTACCGGTAGTTTTTTTAAATATGAAATCGGTTTGGGAACATACGTATGTTTGATCGGCATCTAAAGCTTTTTCCCAAGGATCCGGTTCCACTGGTGCTTCAAATCTTAGTTTACCCACCGGCGGTTTGGCATAAGGAATTCCTTTAAACGCAGAATACGTACGACCACCATAAGACTGTTTATGTGTTCCAATAACAGTTCCCAATTTTGTTCTTATTGAAGGTCGTTCTAGTGCAATTGCTGAACCTAAAATTATTAAAGTTATAATTAAGGTAACTTCAGTTCAAGTAAATTTTAATCCTAGATTACTCCAATGAGGATTTTGCAACAGGTGGAATTAGTATTTTTTTTAGAAGAATAGAATTTTTATAAATCCAGCTACGTCACTAGGAGGTTTTGCAAACGCGACAACTCTATAAACACTCCGTTACCAATGTAAATTGCACATTTTTCAGCCGTATCTCAGAAACGGTGTGAAAAAATAGAAAAATGTATAGGTACAAAATTGAAGACAATAAAATTTTTAACAAAAAATGAGTAAACAGTTTTGCTGTAAAAACGATTTTTATATATCAAAAATCGGTTTCAAAATGTACAATTTACATTGGTAACTTAGGAGTGGACGAATACTTTTTACAGCCACTGTACCAATATTGTATTATTTTCGTAAAAAAAAACCTGTGCATTGTAGGGTTAAGTAAATAATTTAGGTGAAAATTATAATTTTTAGACATCTTACAGCGAAAAACGTTAAAATAAATTTTTTAGGTACTTACTTAACAAAAATACAACTACGCGGAAAGAGAACATTTTTTCAATTGAGAAAATTAAGCAATGACATTATTGAAATTGGTAGCTACTTATAAAATTACCAAAAAATAGACAAATTACTACTGTAGCGTAACTCATTTGACCTTCCTAAATTAAAGGATCAAGTTTAAAGCTACATAAATTAAGCAGTTATGAATGCTGGGCCAGAGATGGTCTAACTTGTCAAATAATCCAAAGTTTTTTAAATGAATCCAATTTTATAATAAATTTCAGTATGAAATACTCGAATCGTCACTGAAAACCAAATGTGGGTGGTAACTACAGAACGGAAGGTTAAAAAAATCGGGTTTTTTAAATTGGGACAACTAAAAAATTCAAGGTTTTTATCAATTAATGTGTATTTTAAATCATTAAGTTTTATCATAATTTTTAGCTTTACATCATCAACAATAAATTTTAGTTCTTGAGTTATTTAGTTAATGGATGTTGTCCACATCCCCCGCAAATCGGGACACCTGGCAACCCTATAGCGGGAGCACACGTCGCTGTCGTACTTGATTTTAAGTCTTTAAATTTTTACATCCAAATAAATTAATGATCAAATGACCAAATCAATGACCAATCCAATTATCACTTCCAAAATCCTTTCAAAAAAATTGTCTTTATATTAAAATGTTCAAGTATTTAATGTTTATATATTTTTCATAGTTGGTCGAGAATCGAACTTGCGACTACGCTATCCAAATCTAGCATTATGTTCAGTATGCTATTTTTGAACATGGCAGTATACCGGGTGCTGAATAAGTTAGCCGAACATGGAAAATTAGCATGTAAAAACTTATTTATGCAAATTCCTGCTTCTTCAATTATTTTAGAGAAAAAATGCAAGTCACAAAAACAAGGCAGAAATTTTCTATGCTTAATGATTTTAATTAAAAAGTCAAAAAATGCTTTTGAAATTGTTAAAATTTTCATTTTGTATGTAATAAATTCAATATAATTTCTATTTTCAAAAATAATTACATAGGAAACTTACATGGCCAGCACATGAGGGCCAGCACCTCATTCCCGTAAAAAGCAATATCTATTGCTAAAAGACCTTCAACCAAGCCTCGGAAAATGGATGAATCAAAAAATGATGAACGACTGCGCAAACGAAAAAGGACAATGCTGTTTGGTACCTGGAATGTACAAGGAATCAATACTAAATTCGAAGAAGTACTCCAGTAAGTGAAGAGATTTAACACGGACGTAGTAGTGTTAAGCGAAACAAAAAAAAAGGGAAAAGGATTGGAAGAGAAACAGGGCTACATACACTTGTATAGTGGCGTACCAAAAGATGTTAGAGCTAAATCGGGTGCCTCCATATTGATAAAGAGATCTCTAAAGCGATACATAAAAAGCTGGAACCAAGTGAATGATCGAATCATTCAGTTGCACATGGATATAAACGGAGTCGATCTAGTGGTAATTGGTGTGCATGTCCCGAATGACGATACCGTTAAAAATGAAAAAGAAACATTTTATTCTGAACTGACGGATTTACTAGACGTAATTAGTAAACGAAAAGAAGTTATTTTATTAGGAGACTTTAACGGCAGAATTGGTAAGCGCAAAAACGACCAAGCAGTAGGTCAATATGGCGAAGAAACAGTAAATGACAATGGCGAAAGGCTTATTGAATTTGCTCACCAGTATTCCTTGAAAATTACAAATGGATGGTTCCCACATTGAGATATACACCGATATACATGGTTCCAGGCAACACGAAAACTGAAGTCAATAATAGATTCCATGGTAGTGAAACAAAACTGCCATATTAAAGTTATCGATGTAAGAGTAAAACGAGGAGCCGACTGCGGATCCGACCATCATTTTCTACAAGCTAAAGTATACATTCCTTACAAGAGTTATGGGACCTCGGATAAAACCGGCGAGAATTCCGATAATATACCCCTGGATAAAACGCAATACAATATACAAAGTCTAAACGACAGTTCGATTGAATTCCTATATAAGCTACGACTAGCTAAAAAACTGCAGGATCTGGAATCTTACAACACAGTTCCAACCACTACCGAAGAATTCTATAATGCGATCAAACAGTGTATACACCAAGCAGCCAAAGATGCGCTGGGGGAGAAAGAAAAAACAACAAAAAGACGGAAAACGAAACTTTGGTGGTCAATGCAGATGGAAGAACTCGTTAGCAATAAAAAGCTTCTGTATGAAACATGGCTATCTACGTAATCACTTGAAGACAAAAGAGAATACTGCAGATCACGAAATGAACTCAAGAAGGTAATCATCAACGCCAAAAATGAGATGTGGGACCAGCAATGCAGTGAAATTAATCGATGTATTGGAAATACTCGCGCAAGCAAGGCGTGGAAACTATTACGGGAAATGCGAAAAGATAGCAAAGACAACGGTCGAATTAATTTGATAACACTTCTGGAATGGAGAGAGTACTACAAAGTGTTACTAACTGAAGATCGAATGGAATTTAAAACTGCAGCAAAACTAGACGAAATTTCACAGAATGAAATGAATGATGCTTATACGTGCATAAATGCCACAGAAATAAAAAAGGCCGCTAGTGATATGAAGAGCGGAAAGGCCCCAGGCCCAGGGAATATTCCTATAGAATTGATAAAGTCTGCACCATCCGTCATGTATGATATGTTAGCATCATTATTTAATAAATGTATAAAAGGAGAAGATGTACCTCAAGAACGGAAAAAATCCTACATTACTTCTATTTACAAAAAAGGCGATAAAAGAGACTGTCTAGACTATTGAGTTCAATTGGAAAATTATATGGAAAGATAATAAAAAATAGGATAGAGAATGAGTTGTTAGAGACCGAAGAACAAAGTGGATTTCGTGCAGGTCGCTCTTGTATTGACAACGTCTTTGTGTTAAGACAACTAATTGACAAAAAATTAACGAGGAATGCTACTGTACATCTAACATTTATAGATCTCCGCAAAGCCTACGATAGTATCCCATTAAGTGAGCTGTTGGGAAGCCTAGACAGAGAAGGTATTAGTAGAGTATATATAAATGCCATTCGTAACCTATACACAGGAGGAACTGGTGCTGTAAAATTAGGCTGTATATTATCTCGGGAATTTGAAATCTCAAAAGGCTTGCGTCAAGGATGTTGCCTGGCTCCCACTTTATTTAAAATCTATATTAATGAGGCAATGAACAAATGGAAAAGAAAATGTCATAGAATGGGAACCCCGATAGGGAACTCAACTTTCTATACTTTGCTGTTCGCCGATGACCAGGTAATCGTAGCCGAAAACGAGCAGGACGCAAATTACATGGTAAGAAAATTAAAAGAAGAATACGAAAAGTGGGGCCTTGAAATAAATTTCATCAAAACTGAAAACCTAACAATTGGAGAACCTGGGCAAGATCTGATACTGGAATCAGAAGTGATCGGGAGTTGCGAATGTTTTAAGTACTTGGGGGTAACTTTCTCCAACAGGGGAGGTAGCGAAGCAGATATTAATAACAAAATTATTCAAGGTAAACGAGCCATACGCCAGCTAAATTCAGTCCTTCGGAATAAACACGTCATGAAGAAAAACAAAACCACGATATATTCAGCGACAGTAGAGAGTATATGCACGTATGGAGCAGAAGTGTGGGAATTAACCAAAAAAAATACAGGACGTCTAAAAGCTCTGGAAATGGACTACTGGAGACGCTCTTGCGATGTATCTAAGCTGGAGCACGTAAAAAACCTAGAAATTCGTAAAAGAATGGGTGTCAACCAAACAATAACAGACACCATAGATAAAAAACGACTGATGTGGTACGGCCACTTGCAAAGAATGGAAGATTCCAGATGGCCAAAAAGAATATGGGAATGGGAACCCCCAACAAAAAGAAAAAGAGGAAGGCCAAAACAAACATGGCAAAAAGATGTCCAAATCGCAATGAACTCCCGAGGACTCGCAGAGGGCGATTGGGAGAACCGAAAGGCTTGGCGCGAAGGGTGCGAAATACGATTAAATAAATTGTAAACAATTTGCTAAATATATATATAACTTACATGGCCAGTCTGATAAATGAAATATATGACAATGGGAAAAGCATTTTTTTACATTTTAAGTTGAAGCTAGATAAAATCTAATGCTCTTATCATTCGTAGTTTATATTTCTGCATTATTTTTGAGTCGTTTATTTTTTCCCGAAAATAATTAGAGAAGCTGGAATTTGCATAAATAAATTTTTGCAGGTTAATTTCCTATGTTCGGCTAACTCATTCACACAGAAAGGGATAACTTAGAAAATGAATGAAGGGTATTTAATTACTCTTTTGCAAAGACTTCATAGCTATAGGTACCTATTGCAATGAAACACGTAGGGCGTATAAAGCCAGCAGACGTGGGAGACTTCCACGGTCCTAAAATCGAATTTGAGCTGTTAAATAAAAATAAATAAATCAAAGTAAAATTTGTAAAACTTTAATTCAAGAAAAACTTTACAATCCGAAATATATAAAAATATAACAAACCAAATTTTATAGTTAAACAAACAAGCGAAAATTAGAAACCAAAAATGTGTATAAAACAAAACTATGGCCAACAGTGCCCGCGTGCGGACGAACTTTTGATAAAAAAATCGCGTTATCAAATAACACGCATAAATTTGAAAAATTGAAAAAGAAAAAATTGAATTGTCTGGGCAACAGATGTATAAAAGTTAACAAGATAAATAATTTAGTTTGCGACGGAATCCCAACGATGAAGGTCGTTTTTTTTTGAATTCGTGATTGAACCCCAAAAAGGGAAAATCGTGTGAAGTTAATCATAGCCATTGAAAGAGATTGTGTGCATGTGTGTGCTTTGAAACAACCATAGCATACACCAATAAATCAAAATTAAAATATTTCAATCCAAGAAAAATAAATTTAATTTTTGGACGAGAACCAGCGGCCCATAATCTGGAACAACAATTTAGAACTGGAATAGAAAATAATTTTGGAACTGAAAAGGACAGTTCTTCTTTAACGTGGGAGACAGAGAGGTACCCAAAACTCATTTAAAATCACCACAAGGACAGAAGTTCAGGTTTGCATAAAAATAACTTTTAAAGTGCTCGCGATTTAAGCGGAATCTTATTCGGTTCGGCAAAACGATGCGTCACTGCCAATATTTGTAAATCCAAGATAAATTTTTGTAATTCAATTGTTTTGTTTAATAAAAATAAAATTTCCATTCATTCAATAAGTGGGAAATTTTTTTGAATTAAAGAGTCACATCCATCAGATATTTTACTACCTTACCCCAAAGAATTCAAAATAGAGAAAATAGACACGAATTTAGGTTCTTCACCGAGTCGCAGCACTATATTGGCAAACAGGCCGAAAATTTTCTTTAAAAGTAGTGGAACATTTAAAAGATCAAAAATCTAAAATTGATTACCAAACGCAGTTCCGCAATCATGAATTAGATGAAAATTCTACAGAATTAATTCACCAACATAAGAACAAAGACTTAAACTAGAATTACTCGAAGCTCCTGAAATTTACAGATTGTCGTCGTCTGCTTCACGGTGTAGGCCTAAAGTCTGTTCCGATTCCAGCCCATCTCCTTCTTGGACGTCCAACATCTCTTTTCCCCTTGGATCATACTTCATTGCACTTTTTGGCAAACGTCGATAATCCATTCTTTGTAGTGGCGTATTTAAAAAATGCCTTTGGGCAGGGCAGATTAAAGATTTTTTCGAATCTCGTTAATCCATTAATGCGCATCGGTTGTGACTAATCCTAATACATAAAATCTGATTTTCTTCAATTTTGCTTAAAAATTCAAATTTCCCGATTTTGTCTGGCGAAATTTGAAAAATTATAAATTCGCTATCTTCTCAAAGTATTCTAAAGAGTGAAAATCCTGCGATATGTACTGGAGGGTGTTCAACACTGTAGGAAGCAAAATTGTTGAAAATTTAATTCTCTACAAGTTTGTTTAAGTTCATTTATACCCTGAAGTTAAAAATAAATGAGATAATGGAAGAGTTTTACTTGGCCGCTCTTTTCTGATTTAATTTGAAAAATATCGACTTCATAAAATAAATTTAGAAACCAAAATTGTAGGAAATTCAATTTCCTACAACTTTTACCTTCACGATTTTTCGTTAAAATTGAAAATGCCCGAGATATTCCCGATTTCTTCACCTTGAGATATCCATACGATAGGTATAACTATAAGTATAACCAATCAAACAACCGTAAAAATTTGAAAAAATCTGGCATAAGAAGAAGAAGAATATTAATTTTAATTTTTCAAATAAGGAGTGAGTTTGTAAACTCAATTACGTTATAGATTAATCGGAGATTAATCCGTTCAATTATCAAAATATCAAAATCGGTTCGATATTTATAGTGCCTTATCAAATGCACTAATTGGTATTTTAAACAAGAATTTAATTGGAGTTTAAAATTCTATATATGTAAGTTGCTTTTAAGCATAAAAATTCAAAAATTACAATAGTCGGTTAAGTATTATTTATCCGGGGTGTAACGTTATACGGATGTTGATTGGTTAATTGTTTATTGTGTTTATCGCTTATTGGTTCATTGCTATAGGTTAGTTATACTTATACTTAAGCTGGTCTAAGTAATATAAATTTGGGGGGGTTAGGGATTAAATATCAACTATTGGTCATTTAGAAAAAGAACTCAAAATAAAAAATTTTAAGTAAATTTGTGGTTTTTAGTATGTATTTATGGTTAAATTCAAAAAAAAAATATAAGAATAATACAATACGTAGAAAATCAAAATTCAAAAAATTTAAAAAGGAGACAATTAACACATAACAGGTCTGGATTAAGAAAATTTGAAAAAAATGTGTTAATGTGTTAATTGTCTCCTTTTTAAATTTTTTGAATTTTGATTTTCTACGTATTGTATTATTCTTATATTTTTTTTTTTTTGAATTTAACCATAAATACATACTAAAAACTACAAATTTACTTAAAATTTTTTATTTTGAGTTCTTTTTCTAGTTTTACGCCTCACGGTTAAAAAACGTGGTAAATTTTTGAATTTTGAATTTTTTCAAAGTTTTTAGAAATCATATTAAGAGGGCAGTGCCTTCGGATTTCAAACTAGCAGTGCTAGGTAAACGAATTTCTTAGTTCAAATCATTTTTAAATTATTCATACTTCATGTAACAAGTTCAGTTTTGATAATCTTTGGAGGTTATGGTAAGTCAATTTTGTACAATTTAGTCGATAATTTTGTTTAGTTTGAAAATTTTTTCTTCTTATTTCACAATGTAATCGTAATCGATGAGTGCAACTGAAGAATGGCAATAACCATGAAATAACGTTATATTGTACTTCGTATTACGAAATTTTCATTTTTTTCAAATTTTCTTAATCCAGACCTGTTATGTGTTAATTGTCTCCTTTTTAAATTTTTTGAATTTTGATTTTCTACGTATTGTATTATTCTTATATTTTTTTTTGAATTTATTGGTCATTTGTCTGCAGTTTGTTGTGTATTGTATTTACCGGAATAGAACTAACATTTAATTTATTTTAAAATTTTTTTTGCATTGAAACACGTCGGGTTAAGTCAGAAAAAGAACATCTAAATTTTATACGATTTTTGAAAAGAAATATAAGGTTAACACTTGTTAGGAGATCTGTTGAAGCGTTCAAATACGGGCCTGCCCTATGGTTGTGCGGAAAATTAGGAAGAACCAAAGGGCAAGTTTAAGCGATAAGAATTTAAAACCAGTCAACAATGTGACGTATTTTAAAATTTGGCGCCCTAGGCCCAAAAGGTTTGCCGCCCCATGAATTAATTTAAAAAAAACAAAAATTAATTTAAATAGGTATAACTAAATAAATTTGAATAAATAAAAAATTAGATATTGGGTTTTTTTTTTCTTATTAAAACCTGGCGTTACCTAGGTGAAAAAAAATCCCATCAGTATAAAGGTGGGATGTGACAAGCCTCAAACATTAAAACAATAATATTAATTTTGTGTTCCGTTTTTTTTCAAGTTTACATTAAACAATGTTCTTTGTGATCATCTAAGAACCATATAATCACGAAAAGAATAATTAAAATTGTTTTTCTTTAATGATCAATTTTCGTATATCAAAATTGATCTTTATCAATATCGATGCGCTGAAATGGTGCACTGGAGGGTATTCCATACTCCCCAGATCCCCCGGTTTGCAAATAGCTGCAGATCAATCAATATTTGAAGTTGTAGTTATAAATAAATACGTTTAACATCAGACTTAAAACAAGAATAAAGTCTGAGAAGCTTGAAGCTTAAACATGACTTAACAAAATGAACCAAAATCATTTTAACTTCAACTTCCGGGCAGGCAAAATTAAAATTATCTGTGCGCTTAGCAGCAAAACAATCTTTTCTAGAGCCCCAAGCTTTAAAGTATTATGGGAACTCTAAAACTACTTAGATTTTAAATATAAGTTTTAAATGCACAAAACAATGAGTGTATAGCAGGGGGTCTGGAGGGTATTCCATACCCCCCCCCCCCCAGTGCACTTTTTCTTTTTGTTTGCGAATTTTTCAGTAGACAATGATTATTTTTCTTTTTTTCAAGGTATAGGCAGTTCTTGCCATTCCAACTTTATAGATTGCGTCATCGCTTTTTTGGCATAGTTGGCTTTCAAAGACTCCTATCTTTAAGTCTTGTGAGACTTTTAGGTTACCAGTGGCGTAGCGTGGATTTTTGGTACCCGGGGCAAACCCTAAATTTGCCGCCCTCCTATTTTCGCAATTCAGCAAAAATAAGTATTTCTTATATCGATTTATTAGATACTAGCTGGAAAGCCCGTCCACGGACGGGCAGCTAGACGGTGGATCTCTCTTTTAGAAGTATAATATTTAAACATTTAATTTCGTTTGAGCCTCAATCAGGCGTGGTTGTGTGCTAGTCTCGACGGTGTAGTAGTAGAAAATGATGGTGTTTGTAGAATAGACCCTGTGTACCTTTACATTGAACAATCGGTTATATTCCTTAAGAGCATCTGCTTCGTGAGTACGTCCGTATGTTAATGAAGCTGAATCTGCCTTCTTGGGGTACAGAATTTTGTTAACTAAAGCTTTTACAGTCTTTCGTATTCTGGTTTTAATGCTGTGTACGTTCTTACTTGCGGAAATTCGAATTCTCCGAGCTTGAAATCATTTTGTAGATCCTGACGTATCGCAACATAATCGAAGAACGTCATTCTTTGAAAGTACCACGTATTTATCATAAAATTCTTGTAACTCAGTTGTAATGGTTAAATTGTTTGAAACATAAATGTGAAATAGGTTGCAAAACCCAAAAACATGATTCAAGCATTCTTCACATTCTTTTCGTAACACAATTTTTTCTACTTCCGTTAGCATCGAATCCATGAGATTTTTTATTTCACATTTTTCTGGATCCTTTTGCATCGCGACCAGAATTGTTCGTAGAGCTGATGGTCTTGTCAGTTCAGATAAATCTATTGGCGGCGGCGGCGGCAGCTGCTCAATACTATCACGTAAATATTGATCACACGGTACATAAAAAAAAGCAAAACTTAAAGAACATTGCCCTGCTGATCAAGCTCGATTCAATAACCAATAATATAACTCCAACAAAGAGCAATTATAACCAATTACAATTAATATTATAATTTTAAGATTATTATTAAGGAGGAATGCCATAAGAAGAGTATATACAGTGATTAAGACAGGCAGTCGTGCGTTTAATTCGTTTTTGGAATAGTGACCACTGGAACCCATGTCCGTTACAATGGCAGTCCTCCTTCCCATCTATTTAGGGTAAGATTCTTTTGTATTAATATGTTGATTTTGTAAATTAGGAACTTTATTCAATATATTTTGTCGTCAAACCATTCTTTCATTTAAAGTATGTTTTCAACCCCCGTTACACCAATAGTAAGGATTCTGAGCTACATCAAACCCCCCCCCCCACGATATTAGACTCGTGGCAATACGTTTCTTAGACACAAACATTTCCCAAAAATTTCTTCCTTTGGAATATTTATCTTTGGCAAACTGACGTGCAGTAGGCTTTTCCCATTATTGTTCAAAATTGGTTTTAGATAAACTTTCTTCGTGGTTTATAAAATAGATCAAGCTTGCTAAGTGCTTACATTTCCCACTCTTATTGTAAACACAAGTGCAAGAAACACTTACAATTTGGCGATCGGCATTAATATGTAACTTACAATTAGTATTGTAATACTGAGATGTTACAGCTGTTTGTCTTGTGATTTCAGCCTTGATTAAATAGCTTATCCCATCTTTTCTGAACTCCTCCACATTGTGTACATGTCCAGACTCAAATAATTTCTTACCTTTGGGTTCAGTTTCTGGCTGAAATAATATATCGTGATTAATTTTTTCGAACCCAGTTCTTATTATAATATCCATAATGGGAAAGTTCCGCTTTTATTTTATTTTTAGTTATATAGTATTTTTATTTTATTTATATAATAAAATTTTTCAGTTGGTAAATTATTTATCAGATTATTCCGAAATTTATTTTTTTAATAACCTGTTTTATTGGTGAATTTTTTTCAAAAAAGAGAAGAGAAGTGTCACAACAAAAGTCACACAAAGCTAAAATATTCAAATTTCCCATAGCGTACTCGCCCATTTTTTGCACATAATGTTGCCTCAGTTATTACAGATGTACATTACATCAACACATAACTGAACGAACATCAAAAATATATTAAAACTAAAAAATTGTGCCCTATTAGTGTATTTTTATATGGCAACAGTCCGCATTTATTTACTCTATTGAGCCACCAGAGGGCAGCAGGAGAAATGCACATAGCGAATTGGTAAAAACAAAAACCAAGTTATTTCTGGCACTTTTATCCAATCTGGAAAGAAGTTGCTGAATGCAATATTCAAATTGAACGGTCAATCTTGAAACGTTTGGTTTAAACAAAACATATATGGCATTCAATTGTTTCATATCGCTTATGAACGATAAAATATGCTCAAGGTTACTGTTATCTTTATTAACGCCTTTGGTGTTGGCAATTCCTGACGTGTCAATAATTCGAAGAATCAATCTATCTTTACGAAGTTGAAATGTTTTGCAATATTGGGTTTCGGAAGCACCCACATCGGTGCATTCATTTTCGTCTCGATCATCATTGCAAATTTAGACGGTATCATAAAATGCAATTCATTTTCCATTGCAGCTCGTAAGTCGGAAAATTTTTAAAAATTTGTAAAGGAATTTATGAAAGTCGATTTTCTTACGGCTGTTTCTCCACTGTTGGCAACCCTACACTGAAAAAAATGGTTCATCATATTGATGAAAAGTTCATCATATTTGCGCCGACTAACAAAATTCATCAAATTGATGAACAAAATTCATAAATATAATGATTTTTTCTTCGATACTACAAATTATACATTAATATAATGAATTTTGTTCATCGGCACAAAAATGATGAACTTTTGATGTACTTTTTTTTCAGTGCTATATTTGTGCCTATACATTTTTCTATTTTGTCGCCCCGTTTTTGACTGACAGCGACTTAAACAAGACTGTTTGAAAAGTTGTTAAGCAACGTGGGGTGGGAATATTTCGAACAACAATTTATTGATGGAAAGTTAAAAATTTCTGCAACAATAATTAAAATAAATCTAACATAAATAACAATTTAGTATACTTACAATTTCTGCCTCTACCGCACTACACTTCTAAACAACATTTTTTGGACTGTTTTGTTCTTTCTTTAAATTAACCGAGTATTCCACTTATTAACGTTAATTCGGTATTTTTTTAAGTTGGTAGAGGCAGTATTGTAAGTACAGCCGTTCACCGTTTCTGAGATATAGATGATAATATTTTTGTATTTTACAATCTTTTACTGAGTTCAAGTCGCTGTCTGTCGAAAACAGGGCGACAAAATAGAAAAATGTTTAGGTACAAAATTGAACACAATGAAATTTTTAACAAAAAATGTCTAAAAAGTTTTGCTGTAAAACCGATTTTAATACAGGGTGTCCCCGTGACCGTGGAGAACCTGTGAGGTGGTGATAAAGGACACTTTTCTAAAATAAAATTTCAAATAAAATTTTTTGAAAACTTTTTGAAAAGAGCACGCCTGGGTGCTAAAAATGAGAGAAGCTATTTAAATTTGGCCAATTTATATTATTTTTATCTACACATTGATCATTATTTTCAGAATTTCTGTGAAAACGGTTGCTTTTCGAAAAAAAAATTATTTAAGCAAAGTTGTAACCCGTTAAATTCCCTATCCGGTTTAGGACGTCATTTTTTTTTTAAACGTTTCGTTTAAGAGGTACGGGGTCCGCACGAAAATAAAAAAAAATAAAACCTGAATTTTGTAATAGTATATTGTTTTGTTAGGATGGAAAGATTAACTTTTCCTGCCCAGCGAGTTTTTTCATTTGCGAGGTGAGTGGAACGAGCCGAGCGAATGGAAAACTTGCGTTTTTGGTAGGAAGGAAGGATTGGTAGGAAGGCATATGCAAAAATTCAGATCGATCGCGCGCAAAAAATTCGAAAGATAGATAATTTTAATCGGTCAACCAGTTTTAATTTAATCAAATTGTAATAAAATTAAACAAAAGTAAGGTGACATTTTGATTTAATCTGTCAACTATTTTCAATTTATGTTGGTAATTTTTAAATTGAATTCGCAACTGTCAACTTCAATTGTGACATTTATTAAAATTTTAGGTTAAAAGATCAAAATGTTTATTTATTTGGTTAAAAATAAAAATTTACATTGGTATATTTAAGGATTTAAATGTCAAAGTCAAAGTTTATATCTATTTATTTTTAAATTACGCTCTAAAATTTTATATTTGAAATGGTAAATTAATTTAAAATAATGTTTAGACAAAATTACTCAATTTTATTAAAATAATGTCACATTTCTAGTTAGTTTTTTTCCTGCTACCGAAGGTTTACTTTCGAAAAAATCTTTACGCCACGTGGTTTTATGTATGTCGCTAAGAAAAAGTTTGACTTTCGTGTTTAAAATTGATAATGAAACAGCTGACTTTCGTGACGTTTGGAGAAAAACATCTTTTCCCTTAATTTAATGTATAACTCGAAATCCGTTGATTATAGACGATAAGGGGTTATAATCCATGGTATAAATATAATCTTTATACCATGGTTATAATCTAATTTATAGATAAGCGAATAATCTTTAAAAAAATTCTAAGCCATTAAGTTGAAAAAGTCAATAATATCGGAACTATGGCCGTTTGAAATCAGAAATTCAAAAAATTTCTTAGAAGGGAGGTACCCCCCCAAGGGTTTGGAGTTTATTTAAAAATTTATCTTAGGAAAGCGTCCTTTATCGCCACCTCAACGATTCTCCACGGTCACGGGGACACTCTGTATATCAAAAAATAAATAAAAAAAATTTTTTAAAAACTTTCATTGTAACATTTATTTTTGACTGTTCGGTATATTTTTATGTGACTTTCCAAAAACGCGTTTGGAGCAGGCGCGACGGCTGAGCGATAACGGAAAGGAATTACACTTCACTTTCTGTCAAACCTTTGAAGAGTCAACTGACACTTATATTTTTGGAAATCCTTTAGTTGTCTTAATTTTTTATTTTCGGAGAACCGACCATCAGGTAATTCAGTTTTTAGTTTGATGGATTGTGATTTATTTCCGATTTTCCTTTTCGTAGGTTCTCAGTAGAGTTTCTTTTATGATATAAAATCCATTTTATCCGAGTCATATTTGGTGGAAAGTCATTGCATCGGGTATCTTTTCCAAGGTTTAGTCCGGGATTGGTTTGGATGTTGCAGCAATTGTTTCATCTGCAGTTATTTTTTTGGTTCCATGATTGCTGAGTGCCAATATAAGAGTACCTATCATTCCGTTATTCAACCTGTTACCGACTCAGAGTATTCAAAAGGTCGTGTATTTAATTTAATTACTCATAGAAGAGATTTGGTTTTTGCGTACTTGTGTGGTTGTAAAACTTGTCAAATTATTAGTTGGAAGATTAACTGAGAAATTTGTATATTTACGAGTACTACGATTGATCATTTAAACAAAATTGAATTCGTTGCGGCAGAAGAAGATAAATATAGTAGTAGCAAAAGTAAAGAACTTTTGTTGGATTTATTACATCAATTTTTATACTTTGTACGATTAATGAAAACCACAGGTATATAGCTATATACGCGTTAGGTAAATTAAAATCCTGTATATTTTGATCAACAAAATTTTGTTTATTCGGCTTTTGAAGACGCCGTATTCTCCTGTTAAGACCAATTTAATATGTTTATTTATTAAAAGATTAGTCCTTTGTGACTTGAGGGTTTATTCTGTTACCCTCAGCTATGGACAGCTGTTACTGGACAGTTATGGTGCCGCCGCCTAGGCGGTGATTTTGTGCATAAATTAGGTGAGAATCTGGCCATAATTGACCAGAAGATGGCGCGACGTACGCTTTTTTGGGATATCCAACTGGCGTATATTGGTTGAACAGCTATGGTGCCGCCGCCTAGGCGGTGATTTTGTGCATAAATTAGGTGAGAATCTGGCCATAATTGACCAGAAGATGGCGCAGCGTACACTTTTTTGGGATATCCAACTAGAAACATTTGTTTGTCTAATTAAGTCAGTGGCGCCGTATAAATTTTTAAGGCAATCAATTCAGTATAAAGGTGATATCACACACAGCTACTTTTGCTGCGCAGTTTTTTTACTGCGGCTGCATAAGCTGCAGGCCAAGTTCACACACAGACCGAAAGTAGCCTGCAATACGCAGTTTTCTGTACTGCGGCTGCTTAAAAAAGTTGCAAGCTTCGCAAAAGTGGTGAAACTATTCACACTTGCAACGATTTTCAAAAATCGATTTGTCAAAATTAAAACATATTGACAAGGCGATTATACTTTGATGGATACCGAAGTTGTAGCGTGTTTGGCGATTGTTCTCTTAGCAAAAAGAAGACGCCGAATCGTAAAAAAAACGCGTTTGGGTTGGGAGTGGATCAGAAATCGTGAACACTCCGGAATTGTCAACAATTACAAATACATTGAATACAAATTTTAAAAATCATAAAAAAACATAACATAACAAAACATAACATAACAAAAACATAACATAACTGTAAACAGCTGTAAACAAGAAAGGGGTGGCGATGGGACCGATACCGTTTCAAATTTTTTTTAAGGTATTTTCTAGTCCGGAATTTATAATTAATTGCTGAATGTCGTGTTTGAGTTTGAATTGAATTTCTGGAACACTACTAAGTAACCTTACTTCGTTGCATACATAATCGCCAAAGACGGAAAATTCATCCCTCGGTGTAGCTGATGTTAAAAACGCCATACAGCGATTAATTGCAGCTTGCTCCTGCAACTCGCTGTCTGCGGCCTTTCTTTTTTTTGAAAATTTTGTGGCAGAAGTTGATGTGGTCGGCTGAGTTAATGATTTATTAAGTTCTTGAATAGATGGTTCTTCAATTTCTTCCATATTCAATTATAGATCAACTTCAATATTCTGTAAAAATTTTTTAGATATAGGCATACTGTTAGGTTCATGTTGTATACTAATTTTTTTCAAATGTGTTTTTCAGATTCCACGTACAGAAGAAGCATGGGCAATAATTTCTAATGAGTTTGCAGTTACGTGGAATTTTCCTAACTGTTTAGGCGCTATAGATGGAAAACATGTAAACGTCATAGCACCATCAAATAGTGGAAGTCTTTATTTTAATTACAAACAAACGCACAGCATCATTCTTATGGCACTAGCTGATGCCAATTATAAATTTACCTACATAGATGTCGGAGCGCCAGGCCGCGATTCAGATGGTGGCGTTTTCTTACGTAGTTCATTGTCTCAAGCATTAGAAAACAATACATTGAACATTCCAAGTGGTATACCATTGCCTGGCCGAACAACCCATGTGCCTTATGTTGTAGTTGCAGATGATGCATTTGCTTTAAAATCGTACATGATTAAGCCATTTGCTTTCAAAAATCAAAGTGTTCCTGAACGGATTTTTAATTATCGATTATCTCGTGCACGAAGAATAATAGAAAACTTATTTAGAGTTACTTCCGAACTTTTTAGAGTACTAAGAAAAACCGTTGAATTTGCTCCTCATAAAGTTCAAAAAATCGTTTGTGCTGTGTGTGTATTACACAATTTTTTGATGTCGCGAGCAGGTTCTTCAGAAGTGTATGCTCCAAGGGGTACTTTTGACAGGGAAAATGAAGATGGCACAATTAATCTTGGTACTTGGCGGCGCAGTGGATATACTGCTTTGGAACCATTGTCTGGAAACAATTCCATAAATTATAGAGTTAATTTGCCAATAACATTGGCAAAGAACGTTAGAGAGGAATTTAAAGAATACTTTTGCCGAGAAGGAGAGGTTCCTTGGCAACATAATTTTATTTGAGAGGATAAAAATAATGTATACTTACTACTGATGTTATACCTCATTAACTACAATAAATATAAAATAAATTAACTGCAATAAAACTATTTCACATACCATAGAATTTGTTGTTTTAGTGTCGTCGGTGTGCCGAAACATGAACTGTAAAGCATTGAAGAACCCCCATTTGGTTTCATAGATTTCGTTACTACCGCTCCCACATTTTTTTTTGTTTTCATTTTGGATCTTTCTTTGGAGTGCTGAGCCCGAAGAGTGTGAATTTTTTTCTTAATTTCCTCGACTGCAATATTTAATTCTGATGCTATCCCTGCGAGACAATTTTGCCGCTTGATTTTATTATGATAATCCGGGCTCAAGACATTCCAAAGGGAGATCCGTTCCTCTACCATTTCAATTAATTTGAAAACGTCCTCACGCTTCCACTTGCAGGGTGGCAATATAAATACGAAAATTTTCAAATTGAAATGGAAAAATTTGAAAAATATAACTGACAGTAACCAAGTGAAAGTTCCCTGACAGTTAATCAAGTTTTATATAAACTGCACCTGCAGTTTCACTCAAGTTAATATTTTTTACTGCGCTCGCAACTCGCAAATGTGTCGACTCACATTAAGCTACTTTGAAACAGCGTGCGCGTTAAAAATGTTGCAGGTAGCAGTACTGCAAGCGCTGTTTTTTAGGTTGCAGCAGTGTTCACACGACAAGCAGCTAAAGTTGGGCAGTTTTTTAATTGGCAGCGCAGCAAAAGTAGCTGTGTGTGTTCTCAGCTTAAGATCATAGCTTCAATTTTTTTTGGAACCTGCGACTCGCTCTCCCATTTACCACAGAGCTAACCGGCCGGCATTGCGTGAACCGGAGGACTTAGGAAAGTTTAGCGGTTATTCATTTAAAATTAAAACATGTGGACTATAAAGTAAAAGCTTTGTTCGTTTTTTTATTAAAAAAATTATTTTATTTTTTACTTTTTAGTTCACATTTTTTAATTTTAAATAAAAGGTTTTTTAAAAATTTTTAATTTAATTTTTTATTTTTTTTTTTGGTCTTATTTCAAATTCATTTTAGGTTGTAATTTATTAATTACCAGATTGCTTAGGTTGTGCGACTTAGGGCCGCACTGTCAACAAAATTTTTATTATTTATTTAGTTTTCGTTTTTTTTGTGACAAAGTGTGATAATGGGGGGGGGGGGGAAATTGCTTAACATTGCGTGACGTAATTCATGAATGACCCCAAATTAATTAAGTAACCAATCAAAGCACAGGAATTCAAAATTTGAAATTCAAATTTAAAGTAACAAATCATAAATTTGATTGGTTACTCGTATCCGATAAATCTCAATAAATTTATAGATTTATACTATTTTATTTACGTATCAAGCCTAGGAGATCGTCTTTTACGTTACTTTGTGCTCTGTATGGTGAAAATGTTCAATGCGCATAATGTATAGACGCATGTGCTTTATAATTTTCAGTTTTTTTCCGATTATTCGCTAATTTTTCAGAATTTTTTAAAAACAAAACTAGAATATAAAAACTCGCAGCAAGTGAGAGCTGTGTTCCAAATTTCAGTTTTCTAGGACTTAAGGAAGTCTGTTAAAAATTACTTTAAACGCCCACGTCAAGTTAAAAAATATAAATAAACAAAAGCTTTTAATAAAAATAATAATAATAATAACGGTTTTAAAAATCAAAACTTGCAATTTAGATTTGAGCGATTGCGCACAGCTTATGCCGGTTTACTACGAAAATTTGCATTTCACCAACCCAAGAGTTTATCAACTAATATCTATCAAATACTTTTATCAATTAACATTAATAAATTAATTTCTAGTAAAAATAACTGAAATACAAACAATTTATTGAAATTATTTTTGGTGTCCCAGTACCGTTATTCCAATATAAAATATAAAATAATTACCAAAAGCAGCAGTGTGGCGTAAAGCACACAGATGCAGACTAGGGAGCGTGAAACCGTGGTTCTAGCCCTGGTGGCGCCGAATGCTGTGATCAGTTGTTATTTGCTATTTATAGAGTTTATAGGATATATCATCAACTCTCTTAGCATTAAATAATAATAATAAAAATGCAAACTAATTTAAATCTTCGAAAATTGCTCCAATATCGTCCAATTTTCAATATCAATAATGAACTCATGCAAAATTAAACTGATTTTTTACCGAAGACCGAACTCCGATAAATGCAGCTTCAAAATGGCAAAAACCGGGAAAAACGAGCAAATTCAAAGTTTTGCAAAACTAACAAAAACATAGATTTACAAAATTAAACTCAAAATTCAAAATAAAAGTATTTTGAAACTAGTTGTCTTTCTTTTTCATTTCCGGAGAACCGAACATCAGGTAAAATTATTTTTAAACTTTATTTCTTATTTTTTACTTTTTTATTATTTTTACTTTTTATTGCTAAAAATTAAATAACATTACAAGAGTTTTTTTTAAATAATTATACTAATGTGATTTTCTATTGAAAAACCATCAGTAACGGAATCAGGGGAGGGCCAAGTACCTACCCTGTTGATTCAGTGCCCAACCAGTGCTCACCTAAATTTTTTTAGAATAAACATTTCTTTTTATTAAACATGAATAAACATATCTTTTTAGCCGGTACGGCGCGTAGACAGTTCGGCGCGAAACTAGTTCGGCGCGAGCCGATTCAGCGCAAAGATTTTTCGGCGCGAGAATAAAATATTTGAAAAAAAAAGAAAAAAACATTAAACATTAATAGATAAATAATATAAATAATAAATTTATTACAATTAATATACATGTATAAAAAATATGTAATGTTAGGGATTCATTTCGTAATTATACGATAATCCTCGCAGATAGTCGATTATATTTCGGTTTGCATAATCGCTTACTATGGTTTTTATGCGTTTATCCGCATCCTGATATTTTTTTTATTTTTTTGGTGGTTCGTGGCCTGCTAGTAGGTGTTCATAAAACATATCACGTCCTCTTTGAACTTTCTTCAAAGCTTCGATGAATTTCCATAAAATGGGATGGTCCACACCTATTTCCATTTGGAGGCGTCGATGAGCCGCTTCGGCATGATTATTCGTTCTGTCCATGTCATTTAATACCCGATTATATAATGACCACAACTCTGGGGGGAAAATTGCAGGCCTTCTAGTATTCCCTCGACGGTTCATTCGCCCAACATAATAATCCTCGAATCATTGCAGTAGGGGTTGAAGTTCTTCTGGCAACACTCCAGCTAAAGTGTCTATTGCTTCGTCTAAATCAGCAGTCGGTACAAATGCGAGAGATACCACCATTCTAGCATACAGAGCGAAATTGATATCTGTATTGTAAGTCCTGCTTAAGTTTAAGTTGCTTAGTTGTTTCTTCATATTTTTTATGAAATGAAAAAAGCATCCATGCATTTCCGCTGTTGGAAACGCGTTTTTGAATGCAGAAATTGAAGCTAATTCAAAATCACATGATATTATGTGATGGATTCAAATTTGGTTCCAAATTTTTTAGCATATCTATCATTGCTGTATATGTTGCAGCTTGTTTATTAGGAAGAAGCGCGTATAACAATGTAGCTAGATTAACTTATTTTTTTATTCATGTGTATTAGTTTTAATAAATTTATAATTTATATTACTTACCTATGCATGTTTAAATTTTTAAAATTAAATTTTTCTTCTTCTTTTTTTCAAGTATTTTATTCTCGCGCCGAACCGGATCGCGCCGAACAGTCTTCGCGCCGAACTGTCTTCGCGCCGAACCGTCTTTGCGCCGAACAGTCTTCGCGCCGAACTGTCTTCGCGCCGAACCGGCTGCGCCGAATCAGTCGCGCCGAAACCTCCCATCCCGTCTTTTTATAGTTGCTTATTTCAATAATATATTTTATATATTTTTTAGTAAAACAGATTTCAATATACAATTCATTAATGGGATCCTTTCGTTCTCTAGATCAGTATGACGTTTACGAAGAACGTGGAAAGAAATTATCGGAAATTTATGAATATAAAAACAAACAAGCAAACGAAGACTCGTAGAAGACACTTTGACAAAAGTAAGCACGGTGAAGTCGAGTTTGCTGAAAAAGCTGAAATGAGAATTATTAACACTTATCTGCAATTACAGGCAGATTAAAAGAAGAATTGAAAGAAAGGGTAACTGTCTAGCAAAATTGAAAATAATTTTGGATTTTTAAATAATTTAAAAATATTTATTCAAAAAATCTTCAAACCATATTATACTGTGAAGACTTGAACTTGGAAATTGCTTCTGTTGATATTATATTAAATTAAAAAAACATTTGCTGTAAATTCGTTTTTCGCGATTTTTTGCGTTATTTTTTCAAATTTTGAAAAAAGTATGATTTGGAACAAATGAATACAGACCTGAATCAAACAAAAACACATTAGGAGCAAACTAAAACAGACTTGGAGCAAACGAAAACAGACTTGAAGCAAATGAAAACAGATCTGAAACAAGTGAAAGTGTAAAAGAAAAGAAAACAAAAGAATTGTATTAGTGAACTACATAATTAATAAAAACAATTGAAAAATCTAAAAAAAAATTTTTTATCTGTTTAACAATAATTTTATCTATTTTCTATTTCCTTCGTCTCAATTCTTACTCACAATAAAATATAGTATTTTGGCAGCCTTCTCTTATTGAGCTACACAGTAAAACTCCACAGTAAAAACGTTTTCTTTGAATCAAAAAAACTATTTTGTTTGAATTATTTTTTTGAAGCAAATAAATTTTGTTTAATTAAAATAAAATATTTTTGGTCCAACAAAAATTTATTTAAATCAAAAAAAAAATTTTATCGAAGAAAACGAAAAATTTCCGTTGCGTATAGAGTATAACAAAAAATTTTGGTTACATATATTTATATTTTTAATTTAAATAAATTTTTTGTTGAACTAAAAATATTTTATTTAAATCAAAAAAATATAATTAAAATTTTTCGTTTTCATCAATAAATTTTTGTTTGTGTTAATTAAATTTTTGTTGGGGCAAAATTATTTTATTTAAATTAAACAAAATTTATTTGCTTCTAAAAAATAATTCAAACAAAATATTTTTTTTGATTTGTGGAAAACGCTTTTACTATGTAATTTTTCATAATCAAATCCTGCCATTTCCAGATTTTCCCTGCGAAAGAAAAAAATTTTCCAAGAAATTTCGATAAATCAGAAAATAAAAAAGCACAAAAAATCTTAATTTTAAAATTAAATTAAAATCAGAAATTTTAGTTTTAAATTTTAAATTTTGAAATTTTAAATTTTAAAAATTAATTTTCAGATAAAATAAATTTAATTTAAAATTTAAAAACAACTTTATTAAAAAAAAAAAAATTTTAAATTAAATTGTTTACCTTGACTGAAAATTAAATTTCCTTGACTTAGCACTAAAAATGAGAAATTTCCTGACAAAATTAGGGAAATCTTAAATTTTGCATGACTTTTCCAAAGAAGTGGGAACCCTGTAATTTTTATATCGGGAATAACCAGTGACGTATTTACGGGGGCCTAGGGGGTCCGAGCCCCTCTACAACTAATCAATATATTAAATAACATATACAATTATTTGTTATTTAAATATTTAAAAATCTTGAACGATTTTATAATACTGATTTATATAAATTAATTCAGGTCAAAATATTAATTATTAATAATTAAATTAATAAAAAAAAAGAACGAAAAGTATTTTTAAGAAAAATTATTTTTGTATTTCATATTTTAAATTTTGCTCGCTCTCGAATTTCAAATGTTGTTATTTTACTTTTATTTTACTAATTTTGTTGTTTTTTATGGCTCATGGGGAGGGGGAAGTTGATATCCGGTTGTATCTGCTTTTGATAGGTAATCTTAGAAAAGGGAAAATTTAGAATATTCTAGAAAATTCCTAGAAAGAAAATAAAAGAATTCTTCTATGGTATTCTAAAGATTTCCTAAATTTCCCAAGATTTTCTTGAGAAGAAAATAGCTTTCTTAAGTTTTACTAAGTTTTCGTAAAATTTCCTAAAATAGGTACCCTAAAATTTGCTTGGATTTCTTTTCACTTCTGTACATCATGATTTTTCCTTCGGTTTTTCAGTTAATACAAAACTAAGGGGAAATCACCCGAAAAATTGTGTTTCCTAGTGAAGGAAAATCTGAAGAAATTCTGGAAAATTCCAAGACATCTCAAGAAACAGATTTTTAGAAAATTTGTAGAAATATAGAAAATTTCAAGAAATCCATAGAAATTTCAAGAAAATCTTAGGAAATTCTATGAAATGGAAAAAGCAAAAAAAAAGATAGCAAAATAAAGAAAAAAAATCCGGGAAAATTTTAAGAAATCTCAGAAAAGTTTAGGAAATCCAAGAAAATTTTGCAATTAGGAAATGTAGAAAATTAGAGGAAATAGAAAATTCTAGAAAATATTAAAAAAATATCAACAAAAATGTCGGAAAAATCTAAAAAATATATCAGAATCTTAGGGAATCCTGTGAAGTGAATCACAGAAAATTCTAAGATATTTTACGAAATCTAGACAATCTTAGAAAAATCAAGGAAATCTCAGAAAATTGAAGAATAAAAATACTCATATAGTATTTTTGATAAAAATTTTAGGTATAATTTTCCAATTTTAATAAAATTCAATAAGGGGGGGGTTACTGGTCTCTATATCTATTACTATATAGGAATTCTTTGGAATTCAATGGAATTGCATGGAAATTGTATTTTTTGTCTTTTATAAAAGCAGGGCCCCCGGGTCCCTCACCTGCTTGTTACGCCACTGTTCAAGATCCTCTTTTGTTCGAATTAGTGCTTTTCTTGAATGATTTTCATTTTTCTTTCTCTTATAAGTAATTCGAGAAATTCTTTCTCCATTCTTTCTTCATGAAAATCTAATTTTCATTTTTTTATCGATACAATATCTGAATGAATGAACTTTCAGAATAGCTGCAACTGCCGTGCGAGAGTAGATCCCCTCATGGCTACTAGATGTAGTTTTACCACTGCTAGATGTTGGAAGATCTTCAATTGTGGTAGATCCTTAGATCTAGTAAATGTCACATTTTCATCAAAATCTTCAAAAGTGGTTGGCGACATTAAATGAATGCTAATTAAATCGAGGCTTTCGGTGTCCACCAGCGGCGGCTCGTCAGAGGAGGCAAGGGAGGCTTAGCTTCTCCTAAAATTCCGAACTATTATAATTAAACTATTAAAATTTTTAAAAACGTGAAAACGCAAATTTTCGATTGGGAGAACTATCAAAAGATAGATACTTCTTCCACAACACTTATCCAAAAAATAACACGAGGCTACCTCAAAAGCAGAATAAATGTAAATAATTGAGCAACACAAGGGGGGGGGACACATCATTTTGCAAATGACCGCCTATCTGAGGAATTCCAAAGAAAATTGTAGGAAATCCGAGAAAATCTTAGGGAGTGTAAGAAAGTCTTGGAAAATTAGGGAATCTCAAGAACAATTTAATAAACAATTAATTTTTTTTCATTTTCAACTTTTTCGAAAGAAAATCGAGGAGGAAAAAAGAAAATATTTCAGCTATTGAATCTGTCCTTCATTACAATTTGAGTTGAATACTTTATAAAGCACGAGCTATTTTGAATTTGATAGAATTCACCTGGGTAATTCAACTTGATCACCCAAGGTGCACCGGAAATAAACACCAATCGTGCTATTCTTAACTTCAATGAGACTGTGATACGGCACAGTTTGGCGTACACTGGTATGAAAAACAATTACATAAAAACAAAAAGTTCATAAAGGTCAAAAATTAAAATAAAGCAAATAAATAGCGCGAAAATGCGATGAACAGATAAATTGCGCAACCGGATCTTCAACTTGAAGGAAAATGTTTCAAAATGAATCTTCGCTTTGGCAAACGGCAGGATGCAAATAATTTCGAGTTACGTAGGTGCGTCAGAAAAAAAGAAGTCGGTCCCGTTTTTTATCGGTTGTATAATTTTTATTCGCTCTTGAATTCGAACAAAAATAGAAACCGTGCAGTAGTACAAGTTGGTACCCAACATTTTATTTTTGGAGCACATGAAAGAATAGATTCTTTTATCTGGCACACGTGGTGGTCCTACTATGTTAGTGTATCGGGGTTTATTTTTAGATTTTAAGATCCAGGGGGTTCTTAGCTTACGACCGAAAAAGTAACTCGTGTCTCTATTTTTGATCGATTTAATTTAAGAATCGCCAGCCGCCGCGGCGTCTTCGTGTGGCCGTTATTACCATATTCGGTAAGGTATGAGAGAATGGTGCGAGATGAGAGAAAAAATAAGGAATTTAACAGTAACAAAAAGTATATTTTATTAATAACTGATGTTTTTTATTTGTTATGATAATAATAATATTATAATAATTAAATTATAAATAGTGACGTGTATTCACAAGATGTTGATTGCATGTAAGGTAATAATAATTATGTAAAAAGAGTCTTTCTGGCAGTCAAACCATTGAGAGTCGTAATAAAGTTGTAGATGTAATTTATAATACAATAAGATTAATAATAATAATAAAATTATTTCGCATGCGAAATTGTTTAGAAGCATTTGCGGTGGACGATTCCAGGGCCGGATTCGTCGTATTCTTGTTTCGAGATCCACATCTGTTGGAAGGTGGACAATGAAGCCAAGATGGAACCACCGATCCATACGGAGTATTTCCTTTCTGGGGGAGCGATGATCTTGATTTTGATGGTTGATGGAGCGAGGGCGGTGATTTCTTTTTGCATACGATCGGCAATACCTGAAAATGTTTATCGTGAGTTTTTGTTGTTCCTAAACAGGTTCCGGCGGGATTGTCTTACCTGGGTACATGGTGGTGCCTCCGGAGAGTACAGTGTTGGCGTACAAGTCCTTACGGATATCAACGTCGCACTTCATGATGGAGTTGTATACGGTTTCATGGATACCGCAAGATTCCATACCCAAGAATGAAGGTTGGAAGAGGGCTTCTGGGCAACGGAATCTTTCGTTACCAATGGTGATGACTTGGCCATCAGGTAATTCGTAGCTCTTTTCGAGTGAGGTGGAAGCAGCGGCGGTGGCCATTTCTTGTTCAAAGTCCAATGCAACATAGCAAAGTTTTTCTTTGATGTCACGTACGATTTCTCTTTCAGCGGTGGTTGTGAATGAATAACCACGTTCGGTGAGGATTTTCATGAGGTAGTCAGTCAAGTCACGGCCAGCCAAGTCCAAACGGAGGATGGCATGGGGTAAAGCGTAACCTTCATAGATGGGTACGGTGTGAGATACACCATCACCGGAGTCCAATACGATACCAGTGGTACGACCGGAAGCGTACAAGGAAAGTACGGCTTGGATGGCTACATACATGGCTGGGGTGTTGAAGGTTTCAAACATGATTTGTGTCATCTTTTCACGATTGGCCTTTGGGTTAAGTGGAGCTTCTGTGAGTAAGATTGGGTGTTCTTCTGGGGCGACACGCAATTCATTGTAGAAAGTGTGATGCCAGATCTTTTCCATATCATCCCAGTTGGTGATGATACCGTGTTCAATTGGGTATTTTAAGGTGAGGATACCTCTTTTGCTTTGGGCTTCATCACCGACGTATGAGTCCTTCTGTCCCATACCGACCATGACACCTTGATGCCTTGGGCGACCTACAATTGAGGGGAATACTGCACGAGGTGCATCATCCCCAGCGAAACCGGCCTTGCACATACCGGATCCGTTGTCAACGACCAACGCCGCAACATCATCGTCACACATTTTTGCTTTTGTGGTTGTTTACTTCTGAAAAACGAAAGAAAAATGTTAATCTGGCGGCCTTGCCGCTTTAATCCTCAATTTTATAATCTAATTTACACTTAAATCGATTCAATTTACGTTAAACCAATTAGAAATTAATTTTTTTTTTTTAAAACCGTTTAGACGTAAAATAAATCGATTTTTCTATTATTATTATTATTATTATGAATTATAACCAACGCCGCGAAAAATTTACTTTTCGTTGGAATGAAAATTGACCGAACGCAAATTAAATTTTTTTGCAACTTTCGATTGTTTCTTTGTTATTTTTAAAATTTTGAAAATGTTAACCGTTTCCGAAAACTTTTCAACTTTTCAACTGAAAAAATTTTTGAAAATGAAAGACGGTCACTATTTTTCGAAAAAATCCAAAAAATGGAAAGTAATCCAAAATATGTGCACTGGTTTGAATTCACTTTTCAAATAATATTCACTAAACACTTCACTAAATACCAACCTAGACAGACAGAAAGGACTCAGCTGCTAAGCTTGAAGGCTGCGAGTGAACACATCTAAGCGTCGCTGAGATTATATAGGCAGCGTCGTGGTGGCTCGAAATAGTATGTAGCATCCATGTATGGAGTGCTAGGGGTAGCGACGCAGACGCACGGCGTCGCCCAAATAAGGCAGCCCTGTTGAAGCTGTAGGAGGCGCGCCGTGGCGGAATTTTCGTATGCGACAAGGTGCAAGCCCTCCATAATAGTACCTCTTACCATAGTTGTCTTGATGAGGCCCCATAACACAAAAATTAATTTCATCTTAATTTTAATAATTATTTAATTTCATAACGAAATTACGACGACCATCGTAATACAAATTATTATTGACGAAATTATAAGCCGATGCCAATTTTTTCTTAAGAAATTCTAATCATCAAGTTGCACAATCAAAATTTTTGGGTACCGAAATGTTAACCGAACAATTCACAACAGCAAATTTTGTTTCTCCTAAGTTTCCTTATTAGGTAACTTTATCAAGTTCAAAACTTAAAATTAAAAATATAAATAATTATCTACTGGGCGTTCGTTTTTCAAGTCATCTCACGTTATCTCACGAGAAATTGAGAACATCAGTTCGATTTGTTTAATTAATCTAATTTTACTCGCAGTTCAATATATACATTGAAAGGTTCCGTCTTGATCTTTCATTAATTAATTCTTTCCTGTTTCAAATAAATCAAAAACTAATAATATTTTTTGCATAAAAAAATTTGATTACATAGTATCAGATTTATCAACCTTATGAGAGAGTTTTAGGAACACTGAGTATCAAAAAAAATTAAAATTAATATATTATAGATCTTTGAAAAACTTTTTTTTATTTTAATCAAAAAGATTTAAAAATTATCAGCTTTTACACACTTTTTCAAAAGTTGTAAAAAGTAAATGGAGACGACCTTGAAGGTTTTTCTATAATAACTCGAAAACGTTAAAGAATATCAAACAATATTCAAAAACACCCCCCCCCCTCTCCCCGGGACTAACTTACATTTAGTTACAGACTGAGAGGCCTGAACTCGGAAAGCACAACTTAATAGTATATTATTTAACAATAGGTCTAAATTGAGGCGCAGCCGAGTAGTAGTTTATGTGATCAGTGCAGAAAGTAAGTTATTATCAAACGCGCGTACAATAATGACACGTTTCTACACGTGCAGCATACAAAATTTTAACGCAATTGGTAAAAACATCCCTGAAGCTTGACCGAACTCAAAAATCATGATTTGTTGTAATGGAATTCTCATTAATTTTTTAAGTTTTTTTTGTAAGTTTTTCAAATATTTATTTTTTGATTGGTTTACATTTGACAAATCATATCAGCAAAGGTCAGTTTCTACAATTTACTTAAATCAAATAAAAGAGTAGCAAAATTTACATTTAACGGTGGTATTGAAGGTAAATTAAAAAAAATAATAATAAACTTTTTTTTTTAATTCATTACTAGCTTAGAATTATTTTAACACAATTCATCAAAGCAAATCACCTGGGGGGGGCAAGTCAAAATATTGGTAACAGTTACCTAAGGTTATTTGTTTAGCTTTTCTGTTTTTTTTTTAATTTTTATATTTTATTCTGAAAATTGAATTTTAAGCTAAAGCACTGTAAACAATTCATCAAAAATTCAAAAATTGCATATTTTTCCCTATTATAGCCTGAAGATGGTCAAGTTTTGACCGAAACTAGTCGATTCGAAGCAATTGTGTTTTATTTAGTCCTCCCCATTACCCGAGAAGCTTTGTCTATTGTTATTGTTGGGGTGAGAAGAAGTTTTCGCAAAGAATAAAAAATTTACATCACATTTTGATACATCAGAAAATAAAAAAGTAAAAAGAATCTTAATTTTAAAATTAAATTAAAATAAATAATTTTTTTAATTATTAATTAAAAAAAATTAATTTTAATTTAATTTCATTGACTTGGTACTAAAAATGAGAAATTTCCTGACTTTTTCCTGACAAAATTAGGATAATCTTAAATTCCATAACTTTTCCAGATTTTCCAAACAAGAGGGAACCCTATAATTGTTATACCGAGAATAATGTTATACTAAGTTATCCTATTTGGTAAAATCGGCCCTTAATGTAGTTTTGTTATTTGTTGATCTTAAAATTATGGTTATATGGTCTTTAAAAAAACAGGGCCCCAGTTAACAACTTTGCACACGGGTCTATCAACTGCTTGTTACGCCACTGCATATGACTATGAAAATGAAAAAATAAGAAAGAAGATATTTAAACTAAATTTTAGTTTCTTTTTTTAATTTAGTTCGAATATTTTTTCTTGTATCTTACTTTTTCGTTTTCCTCGCTATAAGTATGTAACTGAAGATCGAACATAATCGTGAAACAGGGCCTTATATCGCATTATTAAATTTTAATTATTTATTAAAATTTTTATAAAGTAATATTAATTTATCTTGTTTTCAAAATATTTTCAGTCAAGTAGTGTGTAGGATAAATGTCTTTTTTTTATTATTATTTTTTTAAATTATGATTTTCTACGTGTTGTAACTTCACTTTATTGTTAAAATTCTATTATTTTAACTTTTTGTTTAGTACTGTTAAATATCATATTTTACAAATACATCCTAATTTTCAAAAATCTACTTAAAATTTCTTCTCTTATATCTCACCCAATCTCAAATGGGGAGAGGATAGGGATCTTGACAAATATCACCTAATTTTTGTTCTGCAAGAAACTGAAAAATTTCGAGAGAACTGGACTAAATTAAGTAAAACAATCTCACGTGAGATTAGAGAAGAGGGTCGAGCCGAATCTCACCACATCTCATCAGGGGGGGGGGTCGAAAAATCTCCAAAATTGCCACACATAATTAATGGACGCCCCCTTACTGTAAGTGCATTTATTTAACAAGAAAATTGGAGATTTAAAAGAAGACTGGGGACAGTGCGGCTTAAATTGTGAAATTAAAAATTTATTTTTCTGAAAGCAACTGTTTTACTTTAGTGCTGCCCGTCACCAGCAGTAAAAGTAATGTTAGTTAAATTTAATAATTATTATTTTGCATTTTCAGAAAAATAGTATGCATTATTTGGAGTTAATGTATTTTTTGCGTCTCGTCTGTTATTGTCGATCCTTTTATTGTTCCTGTTATTGTCGAAGATATCTTGAATTTCTTAAGGTTTTCTGAGATTTCCTCAGATTTTCTTTTACCTAGATTTCCCAGATTTCCCCAGAGATTCTCTTCTCGCACTATAAGAAAAAGCGTCTCACTGGCGCTCGATATATTGCAATATTGTTCTTATTCAGTATCATCTGTCTTGCCGTGCATGAGTGGGTTAATGTGATTCCATCTACCATAACCCGTGATTTCTGAGTTGGGGCGGCACCGGAGATCCCCTATCTTTCTAGATCCGTAATTTTCCAGTTTAGTCGCATTTTGTTTTTACTAAATGCGTAGGCTCATTTATTTATTAAAATATTTCTTGTAAATCTATTCATGCGCGTCAGTGGTAGCCGGATAGCGAATAATTTAAAACGAGAACCAGGGTACCACGGCCCCTTCTCATGATCGCCTTAGCGTATGGGTTAGAAATATCTGTCTAGTACGAGATTCGAATCCAGAATTTCCATTCTGTAACTCAACGAACGATCATAATATCAATGCACAGCCGTGGTTGAATTGCAGTTTAATTTCACAAAACATTCCAGTAGTTCCATAATAATTCCACATTTTTATTTCAGTATTTTCGGGAGGTAAACCAGTGATAAAATATAAATTTATCTCTACTTCGTTGGATTTTCTTTTTTCTTAGATTTTGTCGGGTTTCTTAAGATTTCTTGAATTTCCTAAGATTTCCTTGACTTTTCCACATTTACTTGGATTTCCTCAGGTTTTTCTTCATTTATGCACTAGACTTCCCCAGCAATGTTCTTCTCGTTTTTAAGTGAAGGGAAATCTGAGAAAATTTCACAAGAGAAAGTGAAAATGCGGTGTTATTCAAGGGAAAGATCATGAACAAAAATTGTTCGTTTTTAAAGCGGGGGCATTTGGGGGTATGAAATACCCCCCAATGCTTATTAATTTCTTGCTACATACTCAGCACTTACGCTACGGTTTAATTTGTACAATCGGAGTTTTCTCTAAATCATCGGTGGTATAGTAAAACCTTGTGGTCCATGTGATGACTACATCATATATGCATGTAGATGATAGACTGAGAATTCTGTTTTACGGTAGCCTAGTGTTACTTTTGGATAAGTGTTGTGGAAAGAGAATTAATTTTCACAATCGAAAATTTACGTTGTTATTATTTAATTAATAGTTCAGAATTTCAGAGGAGGCTAAGCCTTTCGTACCTACTCTGACGAGCCGCCGCTGACTAAAACCCTCCTACTCCTGATCATTAATTAACAGAACAAACAGTTCCTTTATTCTCTTTTAAAATTCCCAATCTTAAGCCTTATGATGTCAACTGCTGAACTTGACCTCTTTCTTTGTCACCCAATTCCTTCAGCACTTAATCTGACCTTACACTTTCTATAATTGGAAGTAATTATAAGGAAATTTAATAATTCTGAGGTAATAATTTTACCAAATAATTTAATTGCAATTAAACTTGGCAAAAGTTTGAGATCCTGGATCGCATACCAGATTAAGTCGTCAAACGTTTTTTTATGCCCACAATGTTTATTGACATTTTTGGGGTGAACCGCCCTTTAATTCAAAGGAATTAAAAATTTGGTCTAATAAATAAGTCCAAATTTTCTGCGATGAGGTTTGGAAATAAAACTTGATCAAGCATACCGTGAACTCCAAACTCATCATTTGACTATGTAAGCACCTCCGAGTGTACCTCAAATATCAAATTAATAATTTCATGCAAAATAAGATTATCGGTCCAAAAGGAAGCAAAACGCTTGGGAAACACTGGATTAAAAGGAACCGATTACTTGGTGACACACATACTTGAAATTATCAACATTGCATCAAATTTTGTACAATTTAGAGTTCCGATTGGCAAAATAAGTTATATCGTGGAGTCTGTCTAACGTCCGATGCCAAGTTTACAAAATAAAAATAGAATTTTCACCGTGGTGTTGTAAACGAAATGGAGTTCTGTGCCAGTACTCGTTGAACACGTTTCCGATGATAGTGTTCTCCAATTTTTCGAGTTTTCGTTCTAACTTTTGCAACCTGTAAGTATTTTTTTGGTTTTTCCGCCCTCATGTCGTCCATTCCTATTCAACCCTTCCAAATTCCTCGGCGTTGGGTCTGTTGTAACGAGGGAAGAATCCGAAGGTGCCAAAAATGAACGTAGCTCACCGGGAAAAAAAACGAGTTTATTTTAAATTATCAGGATCGAGCTACTAAACACAAAATTAATTTTATTATATAAACACGCGATATATTTAAACGGTTATTAAAGCCCGAGTTTCTTAAAAGAAAATTAGTGCTCTGACCGCTTTTGTTTAATGTATATACTGGTGCTCTAAAAATAGGAACATCTCAAGTTAAACTTGATAATGTAACAAGAATTACTTATTTGAAGGGCCTTCAAATCGTGACATCTATAAATATACCGTTTCTTGACAGAGAGTTTCGAAATAAACATCTAACTCTTTGTTTTGAAAGTGGCGCTCTAGTGCGATTTCGATCCATATTTGGAGATAAACTTAGAAGTAATTAACCTCCCAAGCAGTTTCAAACCGTCCAAACCTAAAAATGTTGAAGCTTTCGGAAGTGGGTCAAATTTATAAAAGAGCGAACATCAACCAAAAATTTCTGGCAGGCTTTGGGGATTTCAAAAGAAAGCTTGATCGCCTAAAAAGGCAGCAACGAAAACCTGAGTCGCAATTCTATTTTCCTCGTCCATATAAAATCTTAAATATTGGATTTCAAATGATAACAGTAATAATTTTTTTATTTGTTTCAGAATCTCGTTCAAATAATAAATCGAAAATTTAGCGTCTCTCGGCAACAATTTGTTTCTCGTTGTTAGTCACATACACTCGGTTCCAAGTTGCCTTCAACTTGTCGTTTCCAACTCTCGGGGGCAGAGAAAAGATAAACATAATAATTTATGGAAAATTTGAAAATGTATTGAAAGTGAATGTCAATATTTTCAACTGCATTTATCTCCTGCTCAAATTAAAAAAAAAATTTAATTTTATGCAACCAAGCAAACGAAAGTTTCCACGTGGCAAGACCCCCCTGAGTTTTATAACTCTGTGGTTTAGAGGATATCCGCTCAACGTTAAAAAATAAGTTTTGCTTCTGAAAAATTCTAAAAAACCAATATTATTTAAAAAAGGTGGTGGTGATAACTATTTTTTGAATTTTGATTTTTTTTGAAAAATAAATTCATTTTATTTAATTTTTTTTAAATTTCATTTCATAAATTCGGCCTATTTTTTTAATCAATTCAATTTATTGGATTTATTCAAAATTCAATTTATTTTTTAGAAATTTTCAAAATTAAATATCATTTTTAATTTCACTGTACTAAAGAAGCTATCGACATTATCATTTAGTTTCTTAATGAGTTAGCAAGAAACTATTCCATCACCTGAAAAGCTGAAATTTCGCACTGGCAGTGAGATAATACTTTAAAAACTCAATTCGGTGGGAGAACAATGCTAAAAAGATTATTTTTTATTTTTCTACAGTTGTGAAAGGTTTCAAATTTTATGTTTGATAAAACAATCTAATGTGGACATCGCATAACTTTTCAAATTATTTAATTATCCCAATTTACCTCGGATAGAAAAACTAAAATACTAAATCTCATCAAAACATCATCAGCAATAATCGTGAAAAACATTTAGAAAATCAAAATAATAAGCAAAAACCAAAAATAGAAATAAAAAGAATATATCACAGCCTATCTATAGGCAATTTAGATCTTTTTAGAAATATTAAAAAAATTTAATTTTTTTTTTAATTTTATAATTTTAAAATTATTTTAAAAATTTTTTTATTTTTTTTTTATTATTTTAGAAAAATTTTTATAGAAGGTAATTTGGTAATTTAATGATAATTTTTTGTTATAATAAACTTTTACCTGCTTCATTGCGTTTCGAAGTTATGATAGATTATGTTCTATCGCTTCAAGTAAACCCCCCGTTCCCCCCATACGATTTCATTCATATTCAATAAGCTTCGTAGGGGGTAAATTTCTTTTTCAATAGGCTTCAATAGGTTTCGTACCACAACACAACTGTCCTTACTAAGAAGTTCGGAATAAAGTAAAAAAAAATTTTAATTTTATTATTTACATTATTATTACATTAAAACTATTTAATTAAATTAACTAATCAATTTAACTATAAAAATGATTGAGATTTATTTATTCAATTTTTTATTTATTTATTATTTATAGAATCTATTTAAACAATTTTTTTGTCCGACGTTTCGGTTCGTCTAATTGGCCCATTTTCAAAACTAAAATTTTATAAATTAAAAAATAATTATTATAAAATATTAAAAAACTGTTACATAAGTTTACAAATATTTTCAAATTCTTCAAGAATATCTCAATTATTTTTATTCGAATTATCAAAAAGATCAATTATAATTTTTAGTTATTTCCATAATTTTTGGTGTAATAATAAGTTATGAAATTGAAATAATTTTATAATCTAACGTTATCTGTTTACTACTGACCCACATGAATAGATTAACGAGAAATATTTTAATAAAATAATCACGTACGTGAACTTGGCTCTCCTTTTTTCAAAAAATTTAAAATTTAAAAATTTAATTAATTTTGTTGTTCTCGATTGTTCTTCATTTGTTATCAATTAATTGTTCTTATATTTTTTTTTGATTTTGCTAAATTATATTGACAAAATCACAAATAACTTTTTTTTAGTCAGCTCCTCTTTTTTCAAAATTAAAATTTTTTTTTTGTTCTCGATTTGTTCTGAAATCTTCTGTAAAAATAAATTTTTTAAATCTAATGATAGCCGCGAAATAAGTTTTGGCGCCAGCTCCCTTTTTCCGAAATTAAAATTTTTTTTATTGTGCTCGATTGTTCTTCATTTGTTTTCAATTGTTATGTAAAAATAAAATTCAAATCAGTAACAATCGAAAACAACCAAAAAAATTTTTAGTTTCGTAAAAAGGGAAATTGGCGGAAAAACTTATTTTTCGATTTTCGTGGTTATCTTATCTAAAAAATTTATTTTTACAGAGTAATTGAGAACAAACAAGATCAATGGAGAACAAAAAAAATTTTAATTTCGAAAAAAGGGGAGCTAGCAAAAAAAAAGTTTGTTGTGAATTTTTTCGATATTTTCTTGTAAAATTAAAAAAAATATCAGAACAATTGATAACAAATGAAGAACAATCGATAACAACCAAAATAATTTATAATTTCAAATAAAGGAGAACCAACGTTCACGCACGTAAAATAATTACTAAGCACTGACCTAAGAGCCCCATGGAAATGAGAATAAACCGGGGGGTCTGGGGGGTATGGAATACCCCCCAGTGCACTTTTATTTTATTCCCAAACCACTATACCCAATCAAGGATCTCAGCATTGGCAACTAAGTAACTATTTGGTACTGAAGAACTAATACTATTGGTTCATGAGTAAAGAATAGACTGTGCACTGTGGTTTTTCCATACCCCCTAGACCCCCCGGTTTCCCAATGACTACACTAAAGCTCAGTTAATATTCAACTCCCACGTATGCAAAAATAAAATTTCTTATGTGCTTAGCAGCGAAACCAGATTTTTTGGGGTCTTAAGCTTTAATCATATTGAGGAACCCCAGGGCCTATTTTCCCAATAGGCCTGATAGGCCCGTGCCTAGGGCCCCTGAGTCAGGGGGCCCCACGCTCGACCCAACTGTAGCTGTTTAAAACAATAGTTTATTTTTTTACATAACAATAAAAAGTGATATTTCTATTTCTGACACAGAATTGTTTTTCTAATCCTACGAGGGGGCCTCAGAAGAATAATAAGCCCAGGGCCCACTAGAACTGAAAATAGGCACCGAGGAACCCCCAAAACTTTTTAAACTTTGAAGTTAAGTTTAAACGACACAAAACAATGGGGATAAACAGGGACGTCCAGTGCACAATTTTTATTTATTTGCAAAGTACAGTAGCCAATGCTAGAGGGTTTTATGAAAAATAATCCGAATCGTATTACTACAATGGATCGAGACCTATCGCCGACTAGTAGTTTGGCAACTGCTGATATACACAGTTGATAGTTACATCTGCACTTAAATGCTTATTCTTAGTTATATTTGCCAAAATTACTTTATAAGCCGGTAAAAGCAGTTTTGCTTCATTCAAATATTCGGAGGAGAAGCAACATTGATTATTTATAAGTAACTTCTCAGTATTGGTTCACGAATAAATAGCAAAAGTTGCACTGGAGGGTATTCCATACCCCCCAGACCCCCCGGTTTACCCAATGACTACACTAAAGCTCAATTAATATTTGAAGTTATAATAATAAATAAATATGTTTAACCTCAGGCCCGTTTTATTATGGTTTCTGCCAACGATCGACGGTATTCAGCTCCCGGGTATGCAAAAATAAAATTATTTACATAATGCGCCGAGCAGTGGATCTATCTCTTTCGATGCCCAAAGCTTTAAATATATTGTGGGACCTCCACAACTTATTCAATTTTAAATCTAAGTTTAAGAGACACAAAACAATGATGATACACCGGGGAGTCTGGGGGGTATGGAATACCCCCCAGTGCCCGCTTTTATTTTATTCCCAAATCGCTATGCCCAACAGAACAAACTATACTACATCATCTACTCAACCTCTCAACAGGGCCTATTTTACCATTAAGAAAATAAAATCGTAAAATAAAAGTCAAATTCTAGGTCTAGGGCCCAACCCTGTTAAAAATAGGTGCTGACTTTATAACAATTTTTAAAAAATACACAGAACAAAACTCGAAAAAAGCAGAAAAGAAAGAAATTTTTACAAAACAATTTACTTACGTACTTTCGATAAGATTATTAATTAAATCATAATTAATTAATATTTGTTATTATTAAACATTACTACACAGTAAAAACGTTTTACCTAAACCAAAAAAAAACATTTTGTTTAAATAAAATATTTTTGATCAAATAAAAATTTGATTTTAAATAAAAAAAAAATTAAATGAAGGAACTACAAGTTTTAGTTGACATTTTTGGTTAACTACAATAAAATAAATACATTTTTTTTATATTATTTAAATTAATCAGTTCAGCCGTTCGAATTTTTTTTCTTTGGAAGATCGAAATACTGACTCACGTCCTCGTCAGAGAGATCCGACCAAATCAACTCATCTCTCACCAAATCAACCACTTCAGCCAACGGTATATTAGTGAATAAGTTCTTCACGTCCAACGAAAAAATCAGGGTCCCATCTGGAATTCTTACGTTCTGTATTCTGGTGCAAAGGTCCACCGAATTACTCACGGTGTTGGATGGCTTAAAATATTCTTAATTTTCTGCACAACTACAGGGCGAGTTCGATATTTTAAGACTTGGATTAAAAGTTATGAAGCCACAACCAGACATATACCCCGTCTTTTAGGCCGGTGGTTCCACTTTCCTCTTGCTACTACTTGGAATGGATTTTATTAATTCTGAAAATTTTCAGGAATGTAATAAAAACTTTCAGAAAATATAAGACTTTGAAAGCAATTTCAAAGAATTATCTGCTATTTGTGTAAAGAATATGAATATTTTGAAAGCGTAAAAAATAAAGAGAAGCTCGGAGCAATGGAAATGGACTTCTGGTGTAGAAGCGCTGGTAAATCGCGGCTCGACAGAGTCAGAAATTACGAAATCCGAAGAATTATAGAGGTATGATCGAATATTGTAGAGGAAATTAAAAGAAAACAACTGGTATAGATTAGACACGTCAATAGAATTGGTGAAGATAGATGGACAAAAAAGACGGTAAAGTGGATACCCACCGAGAAATGGAAAAGGGGATCGCCAAGATTGAGCTGGAGGCAAGGAATCGATGATACAATGTCACGTCAGCAGGAATTCTAGAGGAGGAACTTTGTCTGGACAGAGTAATAAAATGATCCGTTTATATACATATTTTGTAGTGGAACGCCGGCAGAAAAAAATTAATTTCCCGACTTCCTTCTCTACCTTTGATTTAGCCAACTAGCTTATCTAATCGGAAGCGGAAACCTCTCAGGAGTGGGTTAATCACATCCCGGTTTGTCGCAATGATTGCCCTTGCATAACTAGACATGATAACTGATTTTGAAAAACTGTTCTGATGTCCGGAAGTATCTTCTATTTCTAAAACGCTCGCTTGTGTCATAGAGGCTGTTTGTGACGTCACATCTTATGTAAATGTCACTATACCGCTTCAAGTAAACCCCCCATTCGCCCTTACAATTTCATTCATCTTCAAATAGGCTTCGTGCCACAACAGATCAAAACTAAAATTTGGAGTGATTTCGATACTTCGTTTGGTAGCTATCATGTTTCCAGCCCCAGCGTTTAGTTTGAGTTGCAAGCATGGCCTTGGTCTTATAAGACCAACCTATGAGACCAACTACAAAAAATATATAATTCGTTATATAATTATTATCTGGCCACGAGTATTCCATGCCCGTGGTCTAGAAAAGTACAACCAGACAGTAACATTTGGTGACTTCTTTCAATAATATTGTCTGATAGGTCAATACTTCTTCTGAAAAAGGCAAAAAAATTAAAAAAATGGAAAAATTTGCGACATATTTATTTAAGTAGATTCAAATTATTTTGTACACTAATATACAGATATTACACCTATTTGAAAAATATATTATTACACATAGCGATATTCTTTTCATATAATATAAAAAAAGAACAATTGAAAGAAAGGCAAGTATTTGTTACATTTAAAAAAATATACATCTATCCATCTAATAAAAATGGTATTAAAATCTTACATTGCGATACAAAACTGAACTTGCACCAAAATGTAACAAATAATAAAACCTTCTCTTAATTGTCGAGTGACTAGTCGAATCACAAAACCTAAATAAATTGCAACCAAACTTTCAAACGTAAAAAATTCGATAAATTCCTAAAAAAATTAATCTAACTTTAAAAATAAAAAATGTCTTTAAGCAAAATCACAATGTTGCAATAAAATTTGATTTAAATAAATTTTTCTTTTATTTTAATTCTTAGAGAGAACACATCGAGATGGAAAAATCGTAGGTACATCAACTTTCGTTATAAACACAAAAAATATACAGAGTCCTATCCATATTTGGAATGATTTTCGTTAAAATAAAATTTACTATATTATTCATAATATTGCAAACCAGTTTGATCCGTAAATCGGATGGATACTGAACCAAACAAGCGGGAACACGGTCATTAAAATTATATACAATTTACAAAATAATAAAAAAATTAATCGCTCAAACAATAAATAATTAGGGGCGACCCGAAAGGCGGCGATGATAAAATCAGGTACAAAATAATACGGCAAACGTTCGCGTTTGATTTGTGACAAAAATTTTGAGTTTAAAAAACGTTTGTCCGAGTACCGGTGTTTTTTTCTTCATTAGATAACACGGAACACAATTCTTGTTCGACTACAATGAGAAAGTTATGAGTATTAAAACGTAGTAGTACAATAGGAAGATATGCAACATTAAAATTCACATTGAGATTACTTCAAGGGTTTCAAACTGCCGACACTTGGGTTTCTTCATCATCTAAAAAAAAAAAAATTGTTAAAAATAAATCAAAAATATTTAAAAATCGGTACTTTTCTTTTTTTTTCAGTGTAAGTGCACAGTAAAAACGTTTTCTTTGCATCTAAAAACAATTTTGTCTAAATAATTTTTTTTGAGGCAAATAAATTTTGTTTAATTTAAATAAAATATTTTTGTTCAAACAAAAATTTGTTTACAACAAAATAAAATTTTATATGTTATTTTATTTAATATTTTATAAACAGTCGGTGCATTTTTATGGCTTCCAGGAACTAATAAAAAATCTTTTAAAATATTTGTCCTATAAAATGAAAGAATTTTTTCCTAGAATTTTTTGCCCCGGAGGGGCATTTTGTAGTTACCCTCTGGATTCAACACTGCTTATCTATCATAATAAAACTGAGTTGAATTATATTGTCTATATATCGATATCTTTTTTCAATATCGTGCAGCCCTATTCATGATTAAGATTATATTATCTAAACATAGACAAAAGCAGCAAAGCCATTATGAACAAAAACGAACCGATTGAAATTATTCTTTCAAGATTCAACTTTTAATTTAAAATTAAACCAAATAAAAAGTTCTGATTAGTCTTACGTGCTGTCATCTATATACAACTGTTTGTAATTATTGTCAATCTTTCGCAGTCTATGGTTCATGTTAGAGGGTGTCCATTAATTATGTGAAACGATTTTGGCAATTTCTAGACCCCCCTCCCCCCTTAGTGAGATATCGTGAGATTTGACTCAACCCCCTCCATAATCTCACGTAAGAATTTCTAAATGCGTATTTTAGTGTTAGTATGTTAATCTGTGCTTGATTGCATTGGATTTATTTAAAAAAACATAATTTTCTTAATTATTTTTATTTAAGACTAGTTAAAACAAAAAATTTACGTGATATTTGCCAAAACCCTCCTCTCCCCCACGTGAGATTCGGCTTGACCCCCCTAAACGCCTCACGTGATTAATGTAAAAAAGAAATTTTAATTTTAATTTATTTAAATTTAATTTATTTTTGGTAAACCTCGTATCTGCATATCTGCAGTTTTTATTTTCTCATAGATCTTCTAGAAAATTTCGATTTAATCTCCCCCTTAAATTATTATCCCCAACCGTCTCGCCGAACTACAATACTAAAATATTAGTCAGATGTTAGTCACAGTTTGTAATTTTAATTTGTCTTGGTAACTTACGAGTCGAATAAACCAGTATAAGATTGTGCATAAGAAAGGTTAGTGCAAAAAAAAATATAAAGAATAAAATACCTAGGTAGTCCATAGTCAAAAGTTTAGTCAAGTCTGAGTCGTGTCACGTTTAAACCATAACAATGATCGAATCTACATCACACAATGCCGATTCTGTAATTGTATCAGTCATATCAATTTCGTAACTCATATTTTTTATACCATAATCTGTCGTTTGGGCAGAAAAAAGAAGATTGAAACAATAAATGTGTTTTTATCTGGTCCAGAACTTACCATGATCTGTATCAGGATCCGTGTGATAATGATAACCTTGTGTTACACCTTCATGCGAATGTGCTCTACCTAATCGATGTAAGCGAGCCATTTGTGCAGCTACGCTATATGCCGGAGGCTGTTGCCGTCGACCAGGACCTACATTAATAACACATAGGAGTTAGGGGAGTTATTACACTTAAAACACAGTTAAACGGCATTGGCATTACAAAATAGCGTTTTCGGTATATTAAAATCAGAATTCTAATTTGGTGAAAATTTTGCATTTGGTGAAAAATTTAAATGTTGAAAGTGCATTGCTTTAAGCAGTCAATTTCTGAGATTTCTTCAAGAAATCCAGTTATAATTTTTAAACAAACAACAAAAAGCTAACGTGGTGCAGTCGATTGTTTTACATAAAAAAGCTGACCAGAAAATAATTTTTGATAATTTTTAACAGTTCAATTAGCACTTCGGGTACGATTTCCAAGGAACAACTGCAACTAACAACCCTGTGCACCACATATAAGGAAGAGTCACCTGCTTGTTGCAGTTGTTTCTTGAAATTCCAGTAAACTTGTTACACGTTGCTTTCCGTTGCTTGAACCAATTGGAACACATATCGTCGGTGTCACAGCAATACCACGTAAGTCGAAATTGTACGAAAATCAGATTGTAGTTGAAATTGATAGACTGTAGACGATATGTTGATTTTTAGTAAAGACGAAAAAGAACATAAAAAACAATGTTATGTTACATATCGTCTACAGTCTATAGTATTTCAACTACAATGTGATTTTCGTACAATTTCGACTTACGTGGTATTGCTGCGACACCGACGAAATGCTCCAAGTTCTTTTAGAATTGATTCGACTGTTTGCAAACTTTCAAAAAAATAAAAGCAAACCACTACATTATAATTTCAAATCTGTTTTGCCACAAACATAAAATCAAAAACCAAGTAAGTTCGGGTCATTCCCAAATACATAGAACTTGCAACACAAAGCATTTACAAAGCAATTGAGTAATAAAAAAAAAGAAGAAATTGCCTAACTAAAAAGCCGGCATTCCATAAATGCTCACTTACCATTACGCAAAGCATTGGGCAAAGGAGGTAACACGGCGACAGCATCAGGGTAGGGAGGGATAGCACCAACGCGGGAATACCATCCTACCACCACAACAGATACAACCATCTTACAAATTTGTCAAAATTACATGCACAGTGTATAATTCAAAATTGCAACTTGATTTCTCTTAATGACACAAATAAGTCAGAAAAAAATTGTTACATACCTGGCAGAGCAGGAGGATGCCTAGACGGGCTAGGACATCGCTGTTGAGACTGATAAGAGTGCGGTAAAACGGCGGAACCATCACCAGAACTGTTGGTGCTATGTCCAGAATCAGAAGAAGCCACCGAGCCTGTACCAAACAACATGCGCATTCAAGTTCATGCTCAAGAAGATAGATTCAACAAAATGTGAAAAAAATTTATACAAGATGGTGTGAATTTAACGACCATTGAGGTCACCCAAATTTGCCAAAATATTTACTTAGGAGGGGAGTAAAACTTACCTGAGGTTAAAGTTTTTCTAAGAGGTAGATTACTGAGTGAAGTCACGCTACTGCTTTCGGCAGACAGTGCAACAGAAGGAAGAGGCGTGGGCGTGTCCGAGTGTGACCTTTCATGCATTGCCCGACCACCAGCACCACAACTACTCGAGCTACCATAACTTGAATAGCTTCCTGCAAGAATTAAATTAGAGTGTTGAAAGTATTAAAGAAAAAAACGTGCGTACCTGTCGAACTAGGAGCTCTTCTGACTATCGGACTGGGTTGTGGCCCATTAAAACCATGCGGTAGTAGGGGTTGCCTGGGTTGATGAGGTCTCGTTTTGTTCTGTTCAGAAAGTGCAAGTAATTTTCTGACTGCTTGAGGCGACGCAGAACCAAATTTGGCGGTGGTTGGTTTTCGATCTTCACTGGTGCTACTTGTACTACTGGTAGTCGAGGGGGCGGGAGAGGGGTGGCGTTTGCCCCTCGGGGCGGTAGCATTAGCCGAATTCGCGCTAATTGAATTTTCGCATTCCAAGGACATTTCGTGAAGTTTGGCTTCGTCTGTGACCACTTGCAGATTGTTGAGGTAAGCCTTCACACGCCTCACCATCTGCGACTCTTCAAACATCTTTTTCGGGTTAGGAACAGCAGCAGATTTTTTCCGTCGCTTAACTGTGTTTTGATCTAAAAAAGGAAATTAAAAATATGCGATGTGAAGTGAGTGAAAATACATACTTTGAGGGTGGTGTTGTGAAGAACCGGTGGTCATTTGGTTGAGAGCTACCATCGCGTTACTTGCCGGTTGTCCACCCAATTCCAGCATTGTGAGTAAGTCGTATGGACTGCTGCACATGTTGCTAAGGCCGCGAACTTCTTTAGCGATCATGCGTAGTTTTTCAAAGTTGATCAAACCTTCCACTAGAGAATCGTTTCCCAAGTTGATGAAAGTCAGATCTTTTTTAACCACGGGATAAAACGGAATCTAAATAACAAAATTATTATGAATCAGGAAACAAACCTGAGTAAGTAACTCACAATTGGAGGTTGATTTTGTTCCGCACTCACGAGTTGCCTGTATTTGCTCATATTTCGCGAAGGATCCATCAATTGCTGCAACTCGGAAAACAAGCGTTGATATTTGCCGGGCAATTTGTCCCAACTCTGCCGCAATCGAGAGACGGCTCCATGACCCAACCCACTGATGATGGCAAACATAGAATTGAAATTTTTGCACTCCTTGCATTGCCCTAAACAACAACAAGTTAGACTCCAAAGACCTCAGGGATGGGGTGTTTCGACGCGACCGTTCCGGACTTTTTAGCGCAAAATAATTAGAGACATTTAATTTAACTTGAATCGGTCGCGGCGAAAAGTTTTAAAACGAAAAAACTCGGGCTTACTTGCAACTTTCACAAACTGCTTGATAATCTTCATCCTCCTCACGGGGTTGTGTTCATTACAAACTTCAGTTACCACCCAAAACATTTCCTTGTTAACTAAAGCGGCAAATTGTTCCAGCATCGGAATTCCGTACTTGGAGTGCAGCTCAAAAAGGTCGTCAATGTACTCCGTCGATTCAATTTGTCGAAAAATACTGAAATCCTAAAACAAACAGGAAGGTAACAATGGACAACAAACATTTAGAAAAACACTAACTTGTAGAGTCAACTGAATGGCGACTTCCACTGCATTCAGCTGTAAGAAGTGTACGGCGCTCTCGCGCACCAGCTCCGGTGCGAGTTCATCAGGTACAAGAGTTTCGGTAATTCCGTTGGTTTTCAAATAATAACGACTACTCAAACCAATCCTTTCGGCCAAATTCTGTAATTGATCTGGTAGGCGGCGTTGTTTGATCGTCTGATTGTCCGTCACCGACACTTCGCACAAACTGAAATTACTACTGGAATCCGTCATGCCGAACTCTTGAAGGGCCAGCATGACCACCTCGTGAGCCGTCGTCTCTTTGTGTATTAGAAGGTACTTGTAGCTTTGATCTGGCCTAAAAACCTACAAAACGGAAGTTTAGAGGTTGCTAGAGAGTTACGAAGGCGTGCTTACTTTTAAAACATGTTCGGGATAGTCGTTGCATCTCAAATCGTCGTAACAAATCGACATCAAATCTGGATTGCTTTGCGAATGAAACAAATTCGTTCCCAAAGCACTAACAGGCTGAGTGCTGTCCACTTGATCGATTCCCATGCTGACACTGAATAAAAAAAATTTAAAAACGATCGGGCAATACAAAAATTCGAACTTACTTGATGATGGTTTTCGGTAAAATGTTCATCTTCATAAGCGCCTTCTGCAGTCTTCTCTTAGGCCCGAGCGTCATAAAACTTTTACTACTTTTATTATCTTTTTGAGGGCTGTTAATGCTGACCGGCTGAGAACACGGCGAGTCCGTGCTGAACATCAAATTTCCATCGATGCTGGACAATCTCGCACGAGGATCAGGTTGCAATCGCGAAATTTCTGACGTTTTCCGTCCTCTAGGTCGCGGCGAATTGTCGGGAGTGTTGAGCATTTCTTTAAAGTGCAGCAGATTCGACTTGACCGTAATGCTCAAATGTGTGGTACCGCGCAAAATTTCCATAGCTCGCGTATGGCTCACGTGCTCGAAGCTCTGACCGTTCACCTCGAGTATTTGATCGCCGCGCTTCAGACCTACGTCTTCCGCTTTAGATTTTTTGTCGACTTTCGAAATAAAAATTCCAAATTTTCTTTCAAAGCCACCGAGGATCTGAAAATTTAACGGTTCGTCGCGACTGGGTCGCGCTAAAACCACATTGCGTATTCTGGCTTTAGCAGCGCACGCGATATTCAAAAGTCTCAGTTGGCCCGTCATTTCTTCCTTCTCCAAGCCCTGTTCAAACGTTTCTAAAAATTCGATCATATCGGGATCGGTTTCAAAATCGGTGAAATGGTTGTTGACCCACAGCAAAACCACCCTGGTGACTCGGTCCCGAACCTCGCGATTTTTGAACCAGTCCAGGAGTTGGTTGGCGACGTGCAAAGAACTCGGAATAAAAACGCGGTGGGTTAGTAAAAAGTCTTCGACGTAAGTGGGATCCGTCAGAGAATTTTCTTCGATCAACTGGAACATTAAACGTTCAGAAGTGCCCCTTATCACAACGTGACCCCTTCTGTTACTCTGAGGTTCCATGGAACCGCGTAATTCGGTTACCATAACAACTTGGCCATCAATTTCGTGCCGCCTGGTGTTTTCTTCGCCTTGGTGCAAAATTCTAAAAGAATAACGGATCAGTATTGGAAATAAGCGGTATTTTCAGCTTTCTTACCTGTAGTAATCGCTTTGGGTTATACAAACAAATTGGCAATCATCGCATTTAGTGCGCATCACGCCTTTGTGGTATAATTTATCCATGGTGGGCAAAATTCCAAACGCATCGCCTACCGTAAAGGATTGCGTGTCCTGGCCAGGTATGGCAACATCGACGCTTCCATTGATTAACACAGACCAAGAATCTAATTCTTCCCCGTCGTTCATCACAATGGTTCCCGCTTTTTCCACCACGGCGAAAACCTACAAATTGAAAATGAGAAAGATTCCATCGTATGGAATGGCAAGCGCTTACCATAACAGAACACAGAGCTCTTCGAACTGCCAAAGTCATATTGGTGAAGGCCTTTAAATGTTGAGTAAATTCCAGGAGAGATTCCACGTCATCCTCAGACCTATCGGCAGGATCGCGTTCCAAACAATCCCGCACTCGATCCCTAACCGTCAAGCTCTGTAAAATTCGCATTAAGAAAAGGTTTTTCGATAAGGGAAAAACGACTTACATCCATGCTTTCTGCCAAATCATCATCTTCGTCACTGTCCACGATGCTTTCGACCAAACCTGTAAGGTCGAGTTCATCTCCATCCAATTCTGAATGATTAGAGGCCATCGTATCGGAACCACTGTAGGCCGAACTAGTATCTGAAGAATGTGAACCTCGACTGCATTTGTGGTAAAGACTTGGACGCGTTAAAGTCGAGCCATACTAAGAAAAAAAAACCATGACAGTCTTGGGAAAAAAAAATAAAAGATAAAATTACGTACGTTATCATCGAACATAATATTTGTGGTACGAAATTGATTGTGATCCATGATAGGAGATTGCTGAAGCCTACGATTTTGCTCAATATCTGGATAATCGATCTGGAAGAAGAAAAAAAGTGTTAGCAAAAGGTTTTGCAGTGTTAGGATTTTCTTGGTACCTCTGGATCGGTACCAGAATTGGGCCAAGATATGGATTGTATCCTGCCGCGAAATTTTCGCACGGCGACTTTATCGTGCGAATTGTACGAACTCCGTCGATTGTATCGGATTAATGTCTTGGTGGATCTTCTCCTAATTACTAAGTGATCGCGCTCGATGGCGCTCTTTATGGTGTGTTTAAACATTTTCCAAAATTTTTACCTACGAAGAAGTCAAATTGAAAAAAATTCAAATTTTGAACTACTCTCACAATTTCACTCTTGTTCCAACCTCGCGGTTAGAAAACAAAGCGTCGACTACTACCAATTCTCGTGCGTTGATATAAATAGACGCCGAAAGAAACGGCGTCTGGAAATTTCAAGAACCTACTTACGATCCAAAAAACAAAAAACAAATGAAAACGATTTGAAAAGTGTGTGAATAATTTTATTTCGACGAGGCGATTGAGAAAAAAAACACGAAAAATAAAGTTATTTTCTTGTAGTCGCGTCGTCTGCCATGTGTTTAATATTACGCTGCTGCCTGCCTGCCTCTCGAGAGCTTTTCTCAAGTGAAATTCCAGCATCGTTTTCAAAGTTTAAATTGATAGCTACTTAATCAAATTATTAATCGTTTGTTGTAAAAGACGCACAGGAACACTTAAAATCACAAAAACAATTTAACTTAATTAGTGAAGTTTGAAGGACGGGAATAAAAATTATTTATTGGAAGAAGAAATTGTACAGACAATAGAGAAAAAAACTAAGTGAAAAATTAAAAACGTTAAATAATTAAAAATACACAATTAAGAATTTCTCAAGATTATTAAAAAATATTTAATTTATTATACTTCTAGAAACATAAAGATGGAAGATAAGAACAATACGGTTAATTCAGTTTCTTTCTACTAATGAGAAGATCAATGTTGGATTCATTTAGATGAACCTTTTCTATTGAAATCTCTGTGGGCAATCAGACAACTCGTAAATAGGAATCGTTAAGATATACAGATTCGATAGTCAAATTTGGTGTGATTTCCCCAAACGTAATTTTAAATTCATTTGTTCCGTAATGGTATCCATAGAGATATCGAATATATCGGCCGGGAAAACGGCCACACAAACGACATACATAAAAGTCAAAATTTTAAATTCAGTTAAATTTATTAGAATAAAAATCTGTTAACTGGAAAAGGCCTTCCAATTAATTATCCCGTCAATTAGTAAAACAGGAATCTATATTTTCCAGTTTTCATTTCGTCATCATTAATTTTGAATTACAGGTTTCGCTTTTTCGGCAGTGTCAGATCCAACAAGTTTTAATATTATTACTAATAAAAATTGGCTAATTGGCCAATTTTGACCCCCCCCATTTTTTGATTATAAATAAATCAAGTAATAAACGAAAGAGAAATGCGTACAATTGAATAACCTAGTAGGTCGAGTTACTAAAAAACGAATAAATGATTTATTACTTCTTTGATTTTACTACAATAAAATCTAGCTACTAGTATATCAACCTAGTTTAACCTAGTTTTATGGTTAACGAATTCCAGCAATTTTAGACCCCTGATTTTCAAGTTCGGCCAGCTTCAGGAATGTTTATAATAATTGTGTAGGCTTAGAGGGGCTTTTCTAGCTCCGGAATTCCCGAGTTCGTGTAACTCCAATTCATTTTTTCAATTCTGCTGTTATTAAATAATTAATAATAAATTCGCATGGTTTTTCCAGGTTTTCTCTGACAGAATCAAAATCTTTCCTGACATTTCGATAAATCGGAAGATAAATAGGTAAAAAAGAAGAAACTTAAGGTATAAAAATTAAAAAAAAAACAATTTTGAAATTTAAAAAAAAATTATTTTAAAATTAAAAAAAAATTAAATTAAAAAAAAATTTTAATTAAATTTTTTTTTAATGAAATAGTTTTCCCTGACTTGGCGTTAAAAATGAAAAATTCCCGGACTTTTCTCTGACAAAATTAGAGAAATCTTAAATTTTCTGACTTTTCCAAACTTTCCAGACGAGAGGGAATAAATAAAATAATAATAATAATTAAAAGAAATAAATATATTGGCTCAAGTGGGTATTCTAGGGGTACTTATGTTATGTTTTCCCAAATCTATTTATAGTCGCATAACCGGGTGCATTACTATAAAATTTTATAGCAAAGGTTAAAGGCTACCAGTTCGAGTGTGGGATTGTTATGCCCGGGTCGTTAGTTCAACCCCCGCTAAATACACTGCATTTTTCTGACCGTATCTCTCTTGCAACATGTTGACGACATCTTTGAGGTATTAAACGTTAATAACCATCTCTCTAATTGGGAAGAGTACGGTAACCTTGACCCGGATTTCTAATGAAATTATTTTTCTAAGAAAAAATATAGAAAGATGGGATCATGGGATCTCTGAAATCCACGCAATTTTTAAAACCATAGAAACTGCCCGAATTCGAATATCTCCGGTTTAAAATGGCAGGAATCCGTTTTTAAGTAAAATTTGGCTATAATTAATGTAATCCGATTTAAAATAAATTTATAATTTGATGTTACACCAATAGAAGACAACTGCGGTCGGCTCCGCTCACTAAAATACATTGTTGCACATATTTACGTCGAGTACACGTACCGTACACGGAATGGGCAAAACCCGTCCTCACTTCTGACGAGTTGGTGTTTCTTATACTAAAAATTGTAACATTAATACTGATTATTTCCTAAATTACTCGATATCAGATGCTCCTCCGTAATTTAACCGCTTCAATTTAGTGTCATCTAATATCTTCTGGTGAAGGTTAACCCAAAAATTACTTGAATATAAAATTAACAATGTAAATTGCACATTTTGAAACCGTTTTTTGGCCTATAAAAATCACTTTTAGAAAAAAACTTTTTACACATTTTTTATTAAAAATTTCACTGTCTTCAATTTTGTAACTATACATCTTTCAATTTTGTCGCCCCCATTTTGACTGGCAGCGACTTAAAGAAGACTCCGTAAAATACAAAAATTATTATTATTTGATGGTGTATCTAAAAATCGGTGCAACAAAATAGAACTATGTGCTATGTATGTACAATTACTATATACTTAATTGCCCCTTAAATTTACAGAATGTAGGTGTCAATCCGGGGGGTCTGGGGGGCATGGAATGCCCTCCAGTGCACTCTTTTCCAAATATCTCATTAGTAAATCTATGTCAATTCGAGGTATTTGGTAAAGAATGTACTGGAGGGCATTCCATGCCCCCCAGACCCCCCGGATTGACACTTGCATTTTGAATTTAAAAAGCACTGAGGACATACAGAGGATAACGAAAATATTCGAACCCTCCTGTGTTAACAATATAAATTGCACATTTTGAAACCGTTTTCTGATATATAAAAATCGCTTTTACAGTAAATCTCTTTAGACATTTTTTGTTAAAAATTTCATTGTCTTCAATTTTGTACATACATTTTTCTATTTTGTCGCCCCGTTTTTGACCGACAGCGACTTAAACAACACCCTGTAAAATACAAAAAATATTGTCACCTGTATCTCTCAAAAAAAACTCTCAAAAAAACGGTTTCAAAATGTTAGTTTGCCGCAGTAACCCCCCCCCCCCCCGGAAATCTTCGCTTGCTTGAATATTTATAACTTGATGAAAGTTGTTTCTGTGAAAGTTTTTAAAAAGGGTTAAGTGCGTTTTGTTAATATTTATGATTAATTTATGACTATTTTAATTTCTCCTTTTGGTTTTTATAGTTATAGCAAGTCTTCAACTTAGTACTACTTTAACTTGACGATTATGTTTGTGTTTTATATTCATATTGCCACAATTTCGTATTTTTTCCGATTAGCTGAGACTACACCCGAGAGCCTCATTTAGTTAAACCCAAACTCTCGAGCACTGTGTTTTAGATAACAGTAAACCTAGCATTAAATAATTTGGTACCCACGTGTTTTCCTGTTGGTGACGGATATTTTGACATTTTATCAGATAGCATCAGGGGGTTTCCTGAACCTGTATGAACGCTTCCATACTGATGTACAGTAAAAGAATCTAATTTTTTAACACAATTCCGTCATTTCCTTTTTTCCGTAACCGCTGCTATTTTAATCGATTTTCATGTCGTAAATTTTTAAATTCTTCATATCATCAAAAATTCTGATCTAATTTTCCTCAATTTATTATCAAATAAGTTATGATTTCACGGCCAAAATAATCCAATAAACCTAATCTCGCATAATTTGTACATTATTTGTTCTGCTTATCAAAAGCGGACGGAAACTACAAGAGAACGACCTAAAATCAACAGGATTTTGCAGTCGTCATGGGTCATCTTCAATCTGGGTTGGAAAAATCCATGCCACCAAGTGGAGGCCGAAAAATTGTTATAGGCAAATTAAAATTTAACGACATCGCAATAATTGAGAAATTGTAAACCGCTAAAACGATTTTGTCGTTTAAAATTTCAATTAGCGGTGTACAGGGCGACGTGAAAAATTAGAATGTCAAGGCAGAACAGAGTTGGAATTTAAAAAATGCGGCGTTTACTCTTGTTGAATGTTTGACGCGTGTTGAACCAAGCTGAATTTTTTACCGTAGTTTAATGTAAATATCTCGTCACAAGTGTCGAAATAAAATGTCCAAACCCCATTTGTTTACTCTACTGACTAACAAGAAAAACGGTTTTGAAATATCCATTTGGAGAGAATACCGGTTTCGCAAAAACATTGCGCGATTTAAACGCCCTGTATGTTAACTTGAGGTCGGAAAGTGAAATTGTGAGAAATTTGCAAAATCGTAAAAATGGTATCACTCACGAAACGCAATTAAAAATTGATGTTATCCATTAACATTGCACAAACAAAACGGCACATCAAAACAAGCGATAACACATAAATTCAAAAAATCATGGCAAAACTGGAATAACATAATTAACGCAATTATGACCGAGTGCCCGGAGACGACTGCGGCACTAAGTTAGTGTAACTAACCGCCAAGATCGACAGGAAGTTGGTCCTTCCTGTGCACGAGTCCCTACTTTGATATGTTTTTCAAAACTGTCACAAAAATAGAATTTCAAGTATGCACTCGACTTTCCAATAACTGGCCGGTATTTTGAACCAATTAGTCAGAATTTTATAAACAATTAATCACTTACGTGATCAAAGTGTAAAAATTTAAATCAATCCAAAAATTTACATAATAAAATTATTAATAGTTCAGTGGCGTAGCAATCCGACACTCATTTGTTTATATTATGAATCAATGCTATGCTATGATGCATTGACATTTACGAATATTTTGTTTTGTCGCGGAGTTGGACAGGGATGCACACTAATACTCTCCCTTCGTTTGTTTCACGCTGCTATTTTTAGAGAAACAGTAGAAGCAGAAACGAATGAAGTGATTATAAATAGACAGATAATCAATAATAACAGAAACTCGGATGACAATCTCATTTTGGCTAACGCACAGTGGCGGCTCCTTTTAATGTGCCAAAAAACAAATGCACCTGACCTTCAAATGCTTAAGTGATGAGCAACGCGATTGGTGTGCACTCCGATCACCTCGTAAGCAGAGAGATAAATTAAGTCTATAATGTAAAAAATAATGATTTAATAATATTAATATTTAATTAGTCAATTTTTAGGTTGGTAAATAATGTACCAATCAGGAGGTCGTTACGAACAGATACATTGCTATATTAAAGCTATTATGTAATTTTGAATTAGCAAAGTACTGAAGAAAGTTCTATAGATCTTTTAAACATAATTACTAGTGTGCTAGAGGGTTTTACATACCCCCCAAACCCCCAGGAGCGTACTTGAGCAAAATATTTTTTTTATAATTAATATACTTCTGCTTATATTTATAATTAGAGCTCGAATTTATATGCACCAAAATACTTAAAAATATGTGCATATATATGCATGGAATTTCCTTAAAATAGGCACTAAAATTGATAAAAATAGATAAAATAAAATTTTTTTCTTCAAATTTTTAATGGGTAGATTTATAAAATTTAATAATTTTAATAATAAATCTGGACGAGTTTGCAAAATTTTGCATAATTATTTTCAATATTTGGTGCATATTTGAGTAAAATGCATATTTGGGACACTTTGGTGTTTTTTAAAGAATTTTAATAGATAAAATAAAAAATTATTATTAAATTTTGCTAGTTTAAGCAATTATCAACCGAAATTCATACTTACTTGTCAGATAAATTTACTTGGGACACTAACTAGAGATTGATAAACTGGCCCTTAATTGTAAGCAATTTAATTTTTTATTGAAAAAATGAATTATTTTTTTATTTATTTAAAAAATTATAAAAATTAAATTGCTTAAAATTAAAAAAAATAATTGCTAAAATTGCCAAATTTAATAATAACTTTTTTATTTTCTCTATTAAAATTCTTCAAAAAACATGCAAAAGCATAAAATCCGAGCTCTAGTTATAATTATTTAAGTAATCGTAAAAAAGAACTTGGATTTTTATCGTGAATAATATCAACTTATATATATTCAAAATTTTATAATGATGTAATATTCGGTTCTGGGATGGAAGGAGGGCGGGCCCCCCTCACTTTTCTCGTACCAGCCGCCACTGTTTTAAAACTTAAAAAGCAGCACGTGTATAACGGCCCGTTTAGTAGGTTTAATTTTTTAGAAATACTACATAATTTTTTTTGAATTTGATTGTTGAAGAATACCTTATATTATCTTTTAATAAATTTTATTAATTAACATATTTATTTATTACCTTCATCTTCATTTTCATCCTTTTTGTCCATAATATAAGCGATTTTTTTCTGTTCATTGTTTTAGATGATTGTAAAATATCCATACGAATTTTGTTAACATTTACACTATTTTTGATAATCTAGATTTTCGTCATCAAATAATCACTAGGTTCATGAAGAATTTTAGGCATCATTTAAATAACACTGATTACGTCATTAACATTAACTACATAACCTCACAAATAACACCAAAACAATAAAAGTAGTGTCAGGCAGTTCAGTAGCGTAACCAGAATCTCACTTAAAGGGGGCCGAATTAGATGACTTACATTATTTATTTCCATACTTAGGGGACGTCCATTAATTACGTGAGGTGTCCAGGGAGGGGGGGGGGGGGGAGTCGAGAAGAATCGCACTCAATCTCTTGTGGAAGGGGGGTGGTCTCGGCAAATATCACGTAATTTTTTTTCCCGCAAGAAACTGTAAAATTGCGAGAAACCTGAGTTAAATTAAGTAAAACAAACAATCTCATGTGAGATTAAAAGGCGGGGGTCGAGCCAAATCTCACGACATCTCACCAAGAGGGGTAATTAATAGACGTAATTAATGGACGCCCCCTACATGCAAATGATGTAGTCATCACACGGACCGCAATTTTTTCTGCAGTACTGAATATTCCGAGATAACTCTGATTATACAGATTAAACCGTAGGTCTGTCAAAAGAATCACGAGATTGAGAATTACCCCCGACCCCCCGGTTTAAGAACTAATAATTTTTGTTCATGATCTGTCATCATATTTATTAAGTAGAAACGTTTCACTTAAATGACAACATAAATTTTTGTACTTCATAGATTAATCGATCGTGAGTTCTATCGAAGGATAAGGGAGATTTATTTTTTTCCAGGTGGGACAACCATCACATGAGCCGCAAGGTTTTAGTGGACTAATGATGATTTCGAGATTATTCCGAAGAGAATAATTAACAAATTAACCCACAATGACTAAAACCTCCGCATAAGTATATGCCGCGAATTTAACGCGGGATTGTAATAATACTGCTTGAAAGTTGAAGAACAAAAGGCAAGAAGAAAAATTAACATATTAGAAAAAAAATGAAGCCGTAACAACAAGTTTTTCACTATAAATCCTTTATATACGATACTCGATTTTACAAAAAATTAAAAATTTAATTATTGACCATGAACCATAAAAATTTAATTTTTTCATTTTTTTTCCGGAAAATGTGAAAATTCTGAAAATTTTCTTTTGGCAAAGTGTATTGTCATCGGGGACGAATCCATGTGCAAAATTTCAGCTCGATTGGATAGCGCGAACTGGGTCAAATTTGACATTCTAAGTTTTGCCGTATTCAAACATTCAAACAGAAAGGTGAAACTAATATAAAGGATTTAAAAATAAGATCTAAATAAGCTATTGTTAATGTTGTTTTTAAACTCCTCCAGTTTTTATTACAGTATTCGCTGGCACAGGCGGTATTTCGACGCGTTTAACCATTTAGAGCGCGATTGACCCGGCTGAGCGGCCTAAAAGCCGCACTGAGAAAGTTTCTAGGTTTGCCGGTTAATCCGGGGAATTACGACGATTTAAATCTAAATCTAAAATTAGTAGTAGGTTTAAGTAAAATAACCGGTCACCTGCAGGCCGCACAACCTAGGCAATTGAGTTGCACAGTTTTCAGTGGCGTAGCGTGGATTTCTGGTACCCGGGGAAAACCCTAAATTTGCCACCCCCCTATTTTTGTAATTAAGCAAAAGAAGTATTTTTTATATCAATTTATTAGATATTATTAAAAATAATTAAAAATAAATTAAAATAAAAAAATTATAATTTTATTCTGCCGCTCTCCGCAGAAGTGCCGCCCGGGGCATTTGCACCTCTTGCCCGCTCACTCTACGCTGCTGACACTTTACCAATTCCACACCATTCAAACACTACGGGGTTACGGTCGGTAACCACCAGCGGCCTAACATCCTAGTTATTATTAAATTAAAATTCCATGTCAAACTGGACCGTTGTGGATCAGTGCAACCTACAGGCCGCACAACCTGGACAATCGAGTTTATTATAATTGCAACCAATTGTAACTGAAATAAATTGAAATCATTTCTATTAGCATCCCAATTAAACAGTGTTTCATCGAGATAATGTTTCATCATATTATTATGAAAGCATTTAACGTTTCTACACTAGTAAATTGCCATTGTTGGTCCATCAGGTAGACAAAGTCCCCAAGGACCTGCTGTAGCCCTCATCAAATATTAACAAATATAAAATCAGTAGTCGTGCTCCGGAGGGCACGTAAAGCTAGCGGTCACCATCAACTATTAAAATCACTCCCCAATTCGGTTTAAGCAGCCGTGGAATATAAATGCTAAGTAGTCCAGAAGTGGACTAAAGGGTTTTGGTTTGGTCTATTTAAGCTTCCCTAATCCACAAAGACTCCTGCGTAGAATCACCTACTCGTGAAAGTCATCAAATCCAATCAACGATCAATATATTAGTGCCAACAATTGGTAATAAATTAACGGTAATAAAAAAACGGTCAGTAATCAGCAATTTATAGAAAGTTTATTTGGCGCCCAACGTGGGGCAGATACGAAAAATTGTTATTTGTGAAGCATCCTATATAATGCAATTGCACAATTTTCTGGATGAATATGTCTTAGAAATAGCGCATAATCCTAATTCCTTTAACGTTTAACCCAATTCCATCGTCATCAGAGTAAACGATAATTTCGATTTATCTTAATTAGTAATTCGCCATTAAACATCAAAATTTCGAACAAGAAACATTACCGGTAATTATGGCTTTTCTCGCCTACGTTCTAATAAATCACGTCGGAAAATGTCTCAATTATCCTGGTGTGGTTGGTGGAAAAACATCAAACTCAATTTACTTCCCCCAAAGAAAAAAAAACCAATTAATTTTTTCCCACCTCACCACAACACACAAACAAACACACATCTATCAAAGAATACGAGAAGAAAAGCCATTTTGCATGTTCTTGTTCCTCCAGCCATTAATCTAACAATTAATTTCAGAACTTTACACAACTTTATTATTCCGACAAGATAACACGACGAGAAGAACGCCGCAAACTTGTTGGGGCTTTGTCAAATTCAAATGTGTAAGGAGTTTACAAGACGGAAAAAGATTTATGTACTGCGAACGAAATTAATAGTTAGTTAAGAATGTACAATACCTACATCAAGTTTTGTCAAGTTGACTACCCCAAATTTATTAATTGAATTTAATAAGGAAAAAGTTTTCTAATTAACCAAATTTATGTGTCAGTTACACCGTTTTTCCGTTTAACATGAACAGAAATTAATTTAAACTTCGGCGCGTTTTAAATTCCGGAAGTTATTAGAATTTTGAATGTACGAGGACCCCACCGCAACTTTTAGAACAAAAACGATGTTACACTTTTAAACGGGTTTTTGGAGGTTTCGATTTCATTTACCTCACATTCCAGTCCGATAAAGGTAGCCAATATTACTATTACTCCGGTATTTTCAACAGGTTCGCGAGGTTTAAAATGCAAAGGAATTCGCTATTGAATTAAAAAGTTTGAGCGAATGAAACTTGAAAACAATTCTTAATGAAGCCCCAAATTAGCATAATAAAGAAGCAAACTAAAGAAACAATTTCATCTGTTGAATTACGAGGTTGGAAAATGAATTTATACAAAAAAAAAGAAATTGCAATAAATCCAAATTTGCAAATTTAAAATCTAGACAGGCCGATTGCTTACTCATTACTGATCGTCGTTTAAGCTTCGGTTAATCCTAAATGAATTTTAAAAGGATAGTGGGCGTTGCGTATATAAGGTACTTTCAAATGAATTTTAATTGCTAATTTAAATAATAAATAACGAGAGGGTAAGTTGTGGAGACATCCGCAGTATGTAGGTGAAAGGTTATAGGTCAGACTCAGTTCATCGCGCGTTGCTAGGCTACTGAGATATTCCACTCTCAACAAATCACCCCTTAATCAAGTCCTGTTTCGACCATCCTACGGCTGATTATTAATATCCTCAGGTAATTGAAAATATAATTGAAATTTGCTCTTTATTTTACGAATCTTCGAAATGGCTAATCGAAATCAGATTATTTGGTTACGCTGCTTTTTGATTGGCACAAAAAAATTTAATCACAGAATTCGATTCTGTAAACAAAAAATTTGCTGCTTTAATAGATAGGTTGGTTTCTTCAAAAAAGTTTGGAATTTAAACACATGGATGGACGTTTCGTTTTATCGTTCATTAAATAATTTGATGGAATGCCACCTGACGAGATCATAGACATCGTTCGGCTTCTTTATTTTTTCTTTTCGTTTACCTTCTTCAAAAATGTTGTATAAAATTGCTATTCGCTGCTATTAAAATCTGAATAGAAAGAATATTAGAATGGAATTGTTTTATTTCAAAATTACTTTATAAAACTGTTTCACTTGTTAATGGGTTCGGTAAGATACTCTAACATCCCCCTCTCTCGTATATAACAAATACTATAAACTTTTTATGAAGAAAAGTATATAACAGTTGCACACCTTGACGGCAACTGCAAACTTCACAAAAAACTTTGCTGCAACTACTTACATCGATTGCACGCACCGTTAACAGAATACATATAATAAGCCCCGCCCACTTCAAACAACCGGGTGTTTGAAACTGAAACTTTAAATGATAAATGTTAAATGTTGAGTATAAATCGACCACAAGTAAACCTTTTCGAGAGAAGAAGGTTTTGAAGTTTAAAGCATAAACCAGAGCCTTCTTCTTTCGAAAAGGTTTACTAGCCCTACCCTAACACACTTCGCTAAAGTGATACTTAGACCAATCTGTTAAGATCCTCGAAACACATCTCCTCCAAACGAGTATACCATAACAGGGTACCCACTGAATTTTCCTAAACAAATTCTCTTACTTTTCCAGGTTTTCCCTGACAAAGAATCAAAATTTTCCCAGACATTTGGATAAATCGGAAGATAAAAAGGTAAAAAAAATTATTAATTATAAAATTTAATTAAAACTATTATTTTTTTAATTTTCAAATTAAAAAAAAATTATTTCAAAATTAAAAAAAATTTACGAAAATATCCAAACCCTTCTGTTAACAATGTAAATTGCACATTTTGAAATATAAAAATCGCTTTTACAACAAATCTTTTTAGACATTTTTTGTTAAAAATTTCATTATCTTCAATTTTGTACCAATACATTTTTCAATTTTGTCGCCCCGTTTTTGCCTGGCAGCGACCGTAAGCAAAACTCTGTAAAAACACAATAACTATTTGTGCAACGAGTAATGAAAAGTGCCATTTTTCCGTACTTTAGCCGAGATAAAAAACACGCCGTGTACGGAAAAAGAAACTTTTCATACGTGTTTCACACAATATTTTTTCTACTATTGTTTGAATAAGAAACAAAAAAAATTATTATTTAAATAATTACGAATAGATTACTTTTCCGCACTAGTGCGTGAAAAAACCTACTTTACCGTACTCAAACGAATATCGAAAAGTTACACTTTTTCAAACACAAGTAGAAAAAAAATATCATCTATATCTCGGAAACGGTGATAAACGGTGCGACAAAATAAAAAAATGCTTATGAACAAAAATGTAGAGAATCACGTTTTCAAGAAAAAATGCGTATTCATTTTTTCATTTCGTCGCACCGCTTCCGAGTTATAGAGAAGATGATAATATTTTTTGTGTTTTACTGAGTCTTGTTTAAGTCGCTGCCAGTCAAAAACGGAGAGACAAAATTGAAAAATGTATAGGTACTAAATTGAAGACAATGAAATTTTTAAGAAAAAAATATCGAAAACGATTTGGTGTAAAACCGATTTTTATATATCAAAAAATGGTTTCAAAATGTGCAATTTACATTGTTAACGTAGAAGGATTCGAATATTTTCCTTAGCCTCTGCATGTCCCCAATGCTTTTTAAATTCAAAATGTAGGTCTCAATCCGGGGGGTCTGGGGGGCATGGAATGCCCTCCAGTACATTCTTTACCAAATACCTCGAATTGCAGTAGATTCAGATGAGAAATATTTACCAATGAGGTATTTGGAATAGGGTGCACTGGAGGGCATTCCATGCCCCCCAGACCTCCCGGATTGACACCTACGTTTTGTAAATTTAAGGAGCAACTAAGTACTATTTCGTTGCACCGATTTTGAGATACAGGTAATATATTTTGTATTTTACGGAGTCTTCTTTAAGTCGCTGCCAGTCAAAATGGGGGCGACAAAATTAAGAAATATATAGATACAAAATTAAAGACAATAAAAATTTTAACAAAAAATATCTAAAAAGTTTTGCTTAAAAGCGATTTTTATATATCAAAAAACGGTTTCAAAATGTGCAATTTACATTGTTAACATATGAGGGTTCGAATATTTTCCTTTGACTCTGTAAGTCCCCAGTGCTTTTTAAATTCAAAATGTAGGTATCAATCCGGGGGGTCTGGGGGGCATGGAATGCCCTCCAGTACATTCCTTACCATTTGGAATAAGGTGCACTGGAGGGCATTCCATGCCCCCCAGACCCCCCGAATTGATACCTATGTTCTGTAAATTTAAGGGGCAATTAAGCACATAGTAATTGTACATACATAGTACATAGTTCTAATTCGTTGCACCGATTTTGAGATACAGGTAATATTTCTCAGACTTGGCATTTAAAATGAGAAATTTCCTGACAAAATTAGAGAAGTCTTAAATGCCCTGACTTTTCCAGACAAGTGGGAACTCTGCATAAAAAAGTTTGTACTATAAGAATTTCAAAAGTTTGCAACCCTATATAGCGCTCCTCTAACCCCCCCCCCCCCCCCCAATTACTTAAATGAAGTTAATTAAACTAATTAAAATCACTTTTATTTTTAAGATTTCAACGAAGGTTTTCGTTAGAAAATTTATATGTAAATAATATACAGTCAACCCTCCTATAGAACGGTTAATTCGTACCGCGTTAAATGAAAACCGCGTTATAAGAAACCTGAAACCATGAAATAAATCAAAATTCAGAAAAAAGATTCTGATTATGCAACTGATGAACTATAAAAAATAATTTTTCCAAAGCGATACAAAACAAAATAGCGGCTGTAGAGCATTTCAAAAAATGATGGCCTATCTTAACGGGCAGATTCTTAACTCCAACAAATCTTCACCGATTGACTATACAATATAACTGTATATTAAAGACTACATTCTCTAGGAGGATGTAGGATTTTTTTCATTATATGACATAGTTCTTTTGTTATATTTAATTTTATAACGATTTTCTTTGAAATTAAAAATTTTTTTCAACAACGCAACATTTCTGCAAAAATCAATATATCAAAAAAAAAATTATGTAGTGCGGTAGAGAAAGCAGTTTTTAATATACATTTAAATTTTCAAGTCAACCGGTGAAGATTTGTTTGAGTTATGAATGCGGCCGTCTACCCTTATAAAAAAAAAGACGTCACCGTTAGAAATGCTGCACAGCCGTCATTTTATTTTGTATCATACTGGAAAAATTATTTTTTATAGTTCGTTAGTTGTATAATAAAGACCTTTTTTTGAATTTTGATTTATTTCATGGTTCCGCTGAAAAAATTCTCAAAATATACCTGTTTTTTTTCAACGAAACGTTAGTTAATTTAACATGGCCACTTGTTAACAGCTGTTTGTTTAATTGACGAACAATGTATTTTTAACGTTGTATTTTGTCCAAGTGTTGGTGTTAAAACATGGCGGTTTGTTGTCAGATGTTCGTTTAATTAAAGCACAACCTCCCGATAATAGGAGGGAGTCTCGTTAAACTTCAACTCCCCCCCCCTCCCATAAAGAATTTTGAATTTTTTTGGCGGCCTATTTGAGTATCGCTAACTTAGACATTGTTTTCCTGTTAATTTTGCTAATCCATGTCCAAAAACTGGGGTGTTGCTCCAATATTTCGACCTTCGAATTAAATTACGCGATGGTATTCCGTCTCACCTTGCAAACGAAGAACAGTTTTATGGAGGCTACGCTTCCTAATATTATATAAACTTTAGAGTAATTACGTGTTTAATGCGAACTACTAATTAAGAAACAACGCCTACTTAACTTGAACTTCCTTCCTGTAACTTAATAATCAGATTCTTGCTAATAATAAGAATAATAGTAAAAAATTCGTTTCCTGTTTCGAACAAGCAGCGATCATAAATATAATTACGTGCAAGGTTTTCGATTATGGGAAAATTGGAGAGTGCACAATTTTTCCAGCTCGATAACCGTCAAATTTGGAAGAGATCGAAGTCGAAGAAGAAAATCTACCCACGGCATCTTGCCGAATCTGCCATAAATAATAACAATGATGAATAATGAATGGAATAAATCACTGGCAGGCGCCATAATTGGAGTCATTAAACCGCAATTGCTTATTGTTTTCACACGAAACAAGTAAACTCGGTATTTACCAGAATTGCACGTCGCGTCGACGTCGTACAACCTTCATGAGTAATAATCAAATTGAGGATAAGATTATAGAAAAATAATTAAATGACGCGTCTTTTCCTGTCCCGCGGACAAACCTCCATCTTCCTAATTATTAAATCCCATTATGAAAGCTCGAAGAGAAAGTTTGATGGCTTCAACTCGAAGTTGGAGACAAAATAAATCCGCTTATTAAGTGACAAAGTTTTAATTCAAAAATCAACTTACCACAATCATCTCCGACGGCTCGAGGACAAAACATTCATTTTGCCTCCGAGCTCCACCCCCGGTTCGCTTTCCAAAACTGAAAATAAAAAAATCGAATTAATAAAAATTAAGAGGAAACGAAAATCGTAATTTTAACAAAGTGGATGGTTAGAAGCATCTGGTTCACCAAAGCGAGTTTATTTTTATTAGACCACCGCTAAGAGTTTACATTTGGGACGGATCCTATCATTAAACGTGGAATTAAGTTCTTACGCTTTCAAAATAAAAGCGATACTTAGCTTTGCTGCCATAATGAAGCTTTAATTAAGATTTTGTGCCGGAGTAATTATTTATCGTTTCAAATGCCATCCTTTATTTTAAAAATTGAAGCCGCAATTCCAAACAGTGCGCGAAGGATTTAGGTTATTGGATTTAAGATTTAAGGCTTGTGCGTGCATTGAACTTTCCGAAAGCCTCATTCAAAATATCGATAAAGCCTTTCCACTTGCAATAACTGAGCCGAACGAAAGTGCATCCATTTTACTCTTGAATGAGCCTAACGAACGTTAACTCGAATTTCTCTTATTGTAAAGTTAGCAATTAAAAATAATTTAAAAAATGGTTTGCCGTTAATGAATGCTCCTCGTTGATGGCCGCCTCTTATAATTCTCTTGCATTTTAATTGAGAAATAGAAACCGTTCGTGCTGTACAGTTGCTGAATACAAGCGTTTACAATGAGATGATACGACGAAGTTAACTCAATAAGAAACAGGAAGTTTAAATGTCGGAAATAACGGAGTTAAATGAAATGAAGCGAGTGTTGGAGCGAAGATAACGAAGCCTCTACGCGTTCTTCAGTTTCCAGTACAATTTTATCAAGTTATGTTCTCATTCTAAATTAAAGCTTTCAGTACATATTTGCCACGGGCTCAATTGAAATAAATGATCTAGGGGAGAGATTACATTTTAGAGAAAATCTACTTAAACAATTAGGAGGCTTTCAAATGGTATTTGTTCCGTTCACAAAGTCAAATAATAATGGATGCCAGTTTGTGCTGAACTGGAAACGATCGAAATAATGCTCGTTTATTTTGGCAAAACACCCTGTAGCGTAGGTTAACAATAATGCCGATTATGTCAACAGGTAAAAACGTACTGATAAAATAATGAGTAAATATACCAAATCGGGAGTTTGAGGAATTATCTAAATATAACTACAATATTGTTATCAATTGGTGTGATTTAATAGATACGTCATCAAGTGGGTAAAATATTTTACTGATATGCGTCATTATTATGTAAAGAAACCACACTGAAAAGTGGGGCTGAAAAGGAAACTCCGATGTTCTTGGGCCGATACAAATTATTATCCACCTCAATTGCTCTCCGGGAACTTCTATAAACCGCCACTGAAGAGTATTTAATACTCCCTAGACTCCCCAATCATTAATACCATTATGATAGATTCTCATCATCTTCACACAATCAACAAATTCCAGTTCAGATACTTCCTCAGTTAGCCATTTGTTTGCATGTTTTATCTCACCCCCTTGCCAAGTTTCCATTCGATAAAATTTGAAGTTTTTTTAAGCTTTTTCTCTTCTGAATTTCAGCTTATCTACAGTTAAAATAAAACTCGATATTTATAGAATGACGGACGGAAAAGACTTGAGATATACCGTACCACCCCTTCCCTGGAATAAGAATTACTTGAATTTACCAAGAACTCAAAATTAATAATAAAAAATTGCCAGTGACAGTCCTGAAGTCATAGATTCCAGTTACAGGGTGCTATTGTATTATCTTCGATCAGAAAAAAAGTCTAGTATCATTATACCACTAGAAGCAAAACTAAATTAACAATGCGCTATTACAAGCAGTTTAGTGTGGTTAGCACTTGGATGGGCGGCCTCTTTATGAACCACGCGAATCGCTACTTCCAGGCCAGCGTGGTATAGGTATGGAAAAGCATCTTTTAAAGGAGGTCAGGACCAGCAGCACTGTAAAAAATACCAGGGTAAATTTCCCCCTTACAATGATGGCCACCAATTTTAGGAAAATTTTACCCTAAAGAGTACTTAGTTTCGAAGTAAATAAAATTTTAACGGAAAAAGAACTCAAAATAAAAAAATTTCAAGTAAATTTGTGGTTTTTAGTATGTATTTATGGTTAAATTCAAAGAAATATAAGAATAATACAATACGTAGAAAATCAAAACTCAAAAAATTTAAAAGGAGACAATTAACACATAACAGGTCTGGATTAAGAAAATTTGAAGTTCAGTTCAGTTTTGATAATCTTTGGAGGTTATGGTAAGTCAATTTTGTACAATTTAGTCGATATTTTTGTTTAGTTTGAATTTTTTTCTTCTTATTTCACAATGTAATCGATGCTTGCAACTGATGAATGGCAATAACCATGAAATAACGTTATATTGTACTTCGTATTACGAAATTTTCATTTTTTCAAATTTTCTTAATCCAGACCTGTTATGTGTTAATTGTCTCCTTTTAAATTTTTTGAGTTTTGATTTTCTACGTATTGTATTATTCTTATATTTCTTTGAATTTAAAATTTTAACGGGTAAAATTACACCCATTTTTTAGTGTGATTGATGAATGATTTCTAGCAATGCCAACTTGGTTTAATCATTTAACGTAGGGAAAACCAAAAGAAGTGTGGGAAGACTAGGTTAGTAACAGCTAGCGCAGGACAAAAAAAAGTGGAAGGAAAAAGGAGAGAGTTCAAGAGTGGACAGAGAACGGCCGAAGAAGAAAAGAGGTACCGCAGTGACTTAAATGAAATCGCCTACCATACCAAAACTATATTTTTTCAGTTCTTTCGTGACTTAATATAATCACCGTAAATATCAAAAAGGAGCCTGGGACCATAAGGGGTAGCAAATCCCGAAAAAGAGATTTTTAAATATATGCAATTCAAAATTAATACTTTGTTTTTTTAGGAGCCCGTTTCGTACATTGCATATAACTCCTATATATAACTTCTTATATAACTCCTTCATATGATGAGTGAGACGAATGGCGTTAGATTTCGAAGAATTTGACTCAAAACTAACGCAAAACTTTACTCGCGTATCCCGGTAAGTATGTGAACCTATAGACCATTTTTCTTAAGAACCAAGTAAGAACTTGTACTAAACCAAGGGGCGGAACCACCGGGGTGCGGCGCACGCGGGCCCCCGGCTAAAAAGGCCCTCAGCGGTACTGTGACCTTTTCAACGCTAATAAAAATTCAAAAATTGGAGGTGCATAACTAGATGCTATTTGAAGTTTGGGGAAGTACAGAATACCTGTGACTTCCGTACCAGAAATTGTACTATATTCTGTGGGGTGTTCCACACCCCCCAGACCCCCCGGTGAGAGTACATAAAAGAGAATAAAAAGTTTTCATATGAAGGTAAATCACACAACATACACAAACACACCTTTGGGTTTTCAAACCGGGGCTCTGGGGGGTACGTAGTACTCTCCAGTACATCAGTAATTGTACAGAATACAGATCTAATTTGATTTTACTTTTTGATCCCAGGCATAGATCCTTTTTACAAGGAAGTAAAAAATTAAGACTTGGCACTAAAAATGAGAAATTCCCTGACAAAATTAGGGAAATCTCTTTTCCAGATTTTCCAAATAAGTAAGAATCCTGTAATAATTTATTGTTATATAGGGAACAATCAGTGGCGTATTTACGTGGGGTGGCCTAGGGAACCCTCTCCGTGTCCAATTATTATTTGTTATTTAAATATTTAAGTCTTGAGCGATTTTTAAATCCTGATTTATTTAATAAATTATAATTTAGGTCAAAAAAATAATTAAATTAATTTAAAAAAATTAAAAATTTTTAGGAAAAATTATTTTTCCATTTCATATTTTACATTTCTTAAGTTTTATCAAAATTTCATAGAATTTCCCTAAACTTTGGTTGGATTTCTTTCCACTTTTGTATATCACCATTTTCCCTTCGGTTTTCCAGTTAGTACAGGGTGGCTCAATTTCGATGCCTCTTATGGGGAAATCGGTAACTATAGGAGATATCGAAAAATGGATGGCGCATCCTCGATCTCTTTTTTTGAGAAAAGTTTAATGGTGTAAACTCGAATTCGATATCTTTTTTCGTTTTCGAGTTATGGCTAAAAGTTGACTTTTTCGACTTTTCGTTAAACGTCGATATCTCGGTTATTTGTAAAGTTATAGAAAAAATATTTACACTTTCTTCAGACACTTTTTTAATGGCAATAAAATGGGCTAAAGAGATTTTAAATATCTAACTTAGTTTGCGAGTTATAATATAAAGTTATGTTTTTTTAAATAGAAACCATAGTTGGCTATGAAATATTTAAATAGAGTTTTTTATCCTCTTTTCAATTATATATAATATGTGGAGTCTATTATTTCAGTTTCGTCCCATTATATTAAAAAATGTTAAATAAAAACAAACTAAGATCGGAAAATTAAATGTTGGATTTATCAAAACAATCCATTATACATTTATATTATAATATTTCATAGTTTTCATAAGCCATTTGACACTCTTGTGAAATAATAGGTAATAAGTACTAAATAAAAATAAAAATAGGTATCGAAGTATTAGGTACTAAAAACACTCTTTGAAAACAACTGGAGACAATTGTTTTAGATGTCAATAATGATTTTGTATAGTGTTTTGTTTTGAAAAAGTCAACCTTTAATTTTCCGATCTTCTTTTGTTTTTATTTAACATTTTGTAATATAACGGGATGAAAGTGAAATAATAGACCCAACATGTTACATATAATTGAAAAGAGGATAAAAAACTCTATTTAAATATTTCATAGCCAACTATGGTTTCTATTTAAAAAAACAAAACTTTATATTATAACTCGAAAACTAGGTAAGATATTTAAAATCTCTTTATCTCATTTTATTGCCCTTAAAAAAGTGTCTGGAGAAAGTGTAAATATTTTTTCTATAACTTTACAAACAACCGAGATATCGACATTTAACGAAAAGTCGAATAAGTGAACTTTTGGCCATAACTCGAAAACGAAAAAAGATATCGAATTCGGGTTTACACCTGTAAACTTTTCTCAAAAAAAGAGATCGAGGATGCGCCATCCATTTTTCGATATCTCCTATAGTTACCGATTTCCCCATAAGAAGGATCGAAATTGAGCCACCCTGTACAAAACTAAGGGGAAATCGCCGGAAAAATTGTGTGTACTAGGGAATGGAAATCTGAAGAAATTCTGGAAAATTCCAAGACATCTCAAGAAACAGATGCTTAGAAAATTTGTAGAAATATAGAAATTCTCAAGAAATCCATAAAAAATTCAAGAAAATTTTAAAGCCAATGAAATTTCAGAAAATGGAAAAAGCAAAAAAAAAGTCTAAAATATTCTAAATTTCCTCAAACTTTCCTTTAGTATTGCATATGACAATTTTGCCATCATTTTTCCACTTATTAGTAAAAAACGAGCGGGAAATTTTAAGAAATCCCAGAAAATTTTAGAAAATACATAAAAATGTCACTAATTTTACAATTAAGAAATGTAGAAAATTGAAGAAAATAGAAAATTCTAGAAAATCTTAGAAAAATATCCAAAAAATCTTGTGAAGTGGGGAATCACAGAATTCAAGACAATCTCAGAAAATTGAAAAATAAAAAAGTCATCTATATAATTTATAATTTATTTATTAAAATTAAATATGGGGGGGGGGTAGTTACTCGTCTCTATATCCGCTCTTGTTTGGAAGGAATTCTTTGGAAATTACTGGAATTGAATAGAAATCGTCGGAATTTCGAGTCCTGTATACAAATATTTTTTTGTCTTTTATAAACGCAGGGCCCCCGTTAACAACTTCGCACACGGGTCCCTCATCTGCTTGTTACGCCACTGACTAAACCGATGACCTCGAAATGTTAACCAATGAAATTGGTTTGAAATAAAATGTTTCTTTATTTATTTTAACAAAATCAAATAAATTTGTGAAAATAGGTTTTGTAAAATTATGATGTAAACTTATACACATTCTAGATTAGACAACACACCTAACACATTAGATTTTAATAATTTAATGACGTTTCCTTTTGTAAATGTGGTTTTGCATTCAATGTGCCCCCTACATTGTTACAACCGTAAAATTGCGAGAGAACCAGGGGGTGAGGGGGTCGAAAAATCGCCTCACGTCTCCTGGACGTCCCGTAACAAGGCTCTCATAGATGCAACACGACTAACACTTGTGTACGGAAGTTGCATACATAGCTTGTTTAAGTCGGGGGGTTTTCTATTCAGCCTAGGAGTCTATAGATCTTAAATACGGCCCTGTAAGACATAACAAATATAAATGCATCTAAAAGCTAAAGAAAGAATCGAATAATGTTGAAATCCTAAGCTGCAGATGTGAAACTGTTTTATTATTCAATTCTCAATTAAACTTTTAGTTGCTTTTCTACTTCTAAGTTCGAATCAAGACTAAGTGAGAGATTTTCTTGTATATAGTAGAGGACATATCTACCCGAAAATTTAATTTGAATGCAAACGAAGAACACATTTTAAGTAAAACTTAAAATATTGGTGCAGTGTTTTTATGATAACTGGATAACCCAGCTCCTCTTTGATAACAAATTGTCAAAAACAATAACCTCGATATGCGGTTTTGATGCCAGTTTAGGAAGTTTCAAAATCTATCATTTAAATAATTCTACATCAGTTCAACGTTAGTACATTTGAAACTCATCCCCAAAGTATGATTTTTCATGGAACAGACTTGATAAATTTTTAGATTATTAAAATTTCGAATTCCTGAAACGCGATGATTTGAAATGTTTCAAAGTTGCAAGATGCAATCTTTGGTAATGAATTTGATTTAATTGCATGCTTTGATCGATACTACACTTCTAGATTTTCGACCTTTTTATTTTGAGTCTTACAACTCCATTTGTAGGTATCCAGCTTTTGAGCTGAAATGTCTCCTTCAGAGAAGCTGGTTTGTGTTTTTCTGTAGGTGAAAAACTGCTAGTAAATCGAATTCTACCGCTATTCAGCCGGAAAATCTTCTCCAATTAAGACAATAATATGCCTAACAGCGCTGAACTTGTGCTTTCGTCAACATTTGATTCATTACAGAGAAACCTCAAGTGCTGACGCGCTGCGCTAACTATTAATTTAGATGCAACGTTTCTATTTGTTATTCACGTTGCGGTTCGACGACAACCTGCACTGGGTCCAATAAAAGAGAATTATAACCTTTGGAAGTCTGAGTGCGTGCATGTATTCATTTAGGACAAAAAATTCAACAATATTAAATTAACTTCTAGGTGTCGTAGGTATCGGATACTTTGTTAACAAAAATTAATTCCACTTTGTTTCAATTTACGATGAGACAAAAATTTATGACTTTTTGCGATGCTTTGTTCAATGAAGTGTCTAAAAGAGGTCAACACTTTCAGAAAGCTTCCTTTTCCGATAACCCCTTTGTGTTCACCTTACCGCCCTAGGGTTCTTTGTTTATAGAGCATTTTTATTAAATCTTGCAATATTTTTTGAGAGAAGACTCAAGATTTTCACACATCCACTTAAAATCGTACGAGTCAACCCACTCGCCGCCATGCAAGGTACAAAAGAAAAACCAATTTATCTACTTCGTACGATTTTTCTCGTTAAAAAATAATTGAAAAAAATTCGTTCCAAATTGAAAAAAATTAATTTCCCATTTTATAAATTGAGAAAAAAAGGATACAAAAGACTATCGAATGCAGGTGAATAGAAATCAATTTAACGATGAGAAGCACCCACGCCACCCACCCACCAAAAACTGTTCTCTCGCTTACAACTGAAAATGTGTTCAACACAAAATCCACCCCAAACTTATCAATATGCACATAATTTTAAAATTTCAATTAAAAACGTGGAAATTTAAATTAGGGTGGCGAAAAAAACAAAATCTTTGATTAATTGGTTCGTTTCAGTAAACCTGTTATCACGGCACTTAATTTCCTTCCTTCATTGCAAAAGTTTTAGGGACCAAATTAAAAGCGTGCGACCTACTTGCACATCAAAATGTAATTCATTTCGTCCTTGGGCAATTTCTATTCCGAGTCTTCCCAGGAGACAATAGAGAAAAAACAGCGCCTACATGATTCGGTCCTTAAAAGTGATATTTAAATTAAAAAAATTTGAGCCACTTAAATGTGCATGCGAATCACGTAATGACCCTTCCGTTTTGTTCCCAACAGATATAAAATAAACGAGAGAAAAAACAATTAACTCGCTACGGCCCTGTGCTCCTAATTACTCAGCGATTTGACCTTTGAGAAAAGTAAATCGAAAACAAGATGTAATTGATAAATAATTCTGTCAGGGTTGAACGTCTAGACACCACAATAAGAACGATTCAATTAAAAGGGGTCCATAAAATTTAATCAAGCTTCCATTTTTATTAAAAAACCCAAACATAAACGCAGACAGAATGGATTATTGCACCAAAATTGAAAAACAGTGGCGTATAGCCCTGTTTACAACTGTTGGTTTTGATTGCTGGTTATCTATAAAAGTTTGGAATTAGGATGAACTTGACCGTCCTTGCACTTGAACCTCGAAAAATAAAAGACCATTATTGATGTTTCCAGTTTTAGATTAAAAACATCGACGAGATAAAAAGTTTTGATGTGGCAGGTTCGAGCCTTGTTGGGAGCAAAACTTGTACGATTAAGTGTTAGAAAATGAACCAACTCGAAACTCGAGAGACCCTTTAATTAGTGGCAGCAACCAAATTTGATCGGTAAATTCTCGCATATGAGAGTTGTTTGGTTTACTCTACTAACCCTTAATTGAATTAAGGAAGCAGTCTCAGCTACACACTGGGTTATTAGTCAAAAGGGTGAAGGCCAAATAGGTTCAAAACTTGACGCTATAAAAATCGAAAAGGAAACAGAAAGTGAAAGAAAAATGGAAACAATTAGAAAAAGAGTCCGAGATAAATCTCATCGATATCTGAAAGCCAGTTTTCCATTCGAACGACTAATGGTCCATGCTATCGCCGCAAATTCTTCCCATTTTATTCTTTAAATTACCTCGAAAGAATTTTCCGATCACATTAATTAACATTTCACAAATTCGTACCAGTGGAAAATGGGATAACTTACATTTAATATGCAGGAAACGCAAACTTATCGATTGTAGTTTCGTTTAACTTTTCCAATATTGAAAATTTCAATTTCCTCGGTGTTTTGACATTTTTGTAATATTGCAGAAACAATTTCGGTTTTATTAAACAAAGAGAATGCCGCAATGTAGGATTTCCACGATTTCCTTTGATTTATATGCTATAACAAACCACTCGTGGGCATTGTTACTAAAGGTCGTGTGCCCGGGGTTTCACTTGCACTAACGCAATTAAATTCTACAATTTGCAATAAACGAGCGTGCAAGAGAGATTACTCTCGAAATTAAATTAATACATTATCAGAGCGAAATGGCTCTCCGAAAATTTTGAAATGGAAATGCAAGATTATCATTTCTCATTTTAAGGAATCAAGTTTTATTGGATTACAAGCGACCAATTTTACCGCCAAGTAAGAATAGAGCGACAGTAGAAATCTTAAAATCCGGTTGGAAACATTTTTTACCATATAAATGGGTATCTGTTTGGACGTCATATGTTTTATTAAATTAAATTATATTAAAATTTACGAATGAATTCATGGATTTTGAAAATACGTCTGATTACTTCCGATGCTGTTATCATACTGATGGGTACAGTCAGATCAACAACCTATGGCTACATTATCACCGTTAGTTTTATCATCGCCTTATTGATAAGACTCGACTGATTACCTTAGATTACAGCAATCGCAACGTTTTTTCCCAAACAAGGGTGTTTAACGGCCACATATGAATGACGTATTTTAAATATTAATAAACTAACTATGAAATTTAATTGATAGCTATTCGAAGCTATCATCTTCTTGATTATCTGAGACTTGGATTATCTTACCCCAACGTTTCTGAATGGCATCACAAATTTCTACGTGCAGCTAAATTATTTATAAAAATTGTAAAGAATTTAAAACTCTATTTCGATGCATTAGTAACAATTTGTTTGACGTTAGAGCTGGAGTCTGCAACTCAAGTTTCCCCACTTAAATTTCAATTTTAATTAAAAAATCACATTTTTTTCAACTTTTTCAGTTAATACTGTCAAGCCTATTATAAGATTGTTTTCTTTCGAACACAATTACTGGTGCACTGGAGGGTAGTTTCACCCGGTTTCGAAAACCGAAGGTTTGTGTGCATATTCTTTGATTAATTTCATTAAATATATCTAAATGTCGCAGTAATACGCACTGGAGAGTATGAAATACCGTTCAGTTTTCTGCTGTCAATTTTTCATAAATGTATAAACTCTGATTAAAGTTAAACCAGAGTTAACTTAGACTTTGAGCCAAGGGGTAAATATCCTAATACATAAAATCCCAGCGCGCTCCTGCTACAACGTGTCATTTTTTAATTGAATATCACTCTGATTGGTCGATTTTTAATCCAAACCGGGAAATTTGAATTTTTAAGCAAAAATTAGGGAAATTTAACCTTCGGCTAGAAAAAATTAAAACTTGGAAAGCATATTTATTTAATTACTTTTCTGCTCACGGAGTCTAGCTGCAACTTTCTGTGTTACTTTGAAAGTTAAGTGTAAAAATATGAAGTCAAAATTATAAACCGGGGGGTCTGGGGGGTGTGGAACACCCTCCAGCACATATCGCAGGATTTCCACTTTTTTAGAATATTTGGGGAAGATAGAGAATTTATAATTTTACAAATTTCGGAATTTTTGTTTTTGAGCAAAAGTGAGAGAAATTAAAACGTTCAGCTAAAGAAAATTAGAATTTGAGAAACTTATTTATTTTTATATTATTATAAAAAGAATTTTAATTCAAGTTTAGCAACAACTATTTGCATAACTTTGAAAATAAAGAAAAACTGGGAATCCCCCAGTAGCGGGAAACGAAATGAGATCCTCCGTCCAGCTGCCCGTCCGCGGACGATATTTCCAGTCTCAAAATAGTCTCAAAATAATTCTTAAGAATTTTTTAATTTAAAAAATATACCTAAATTCTTTTCAAAAAATATGTATTTAACCTTCCTCAGCCTTATCTAACTCCTTCGTGACTGTTTCCTGAATCTGCTCTTTTGTACAAGTGAAGGGAAATTTGAGGAAATCTTAAGAAACAGGAAATGCAAGAAGAGTTTTTAGATTTCTTAAAATATCCTAGAATTTTCTAGGATTTCTTAGCACTTTTACGGTTTTCTTTAGATTTCCTTTCCCTATACTACACAACTACACTAGATTTTCCCGCTAGATATTTGAATTTGAAATCGTCATATTATACAAAACTACACGGAAATTTGAGGAAATCTTGTTCAATTTTCTGAAATTTCCTTGGCTTTCCTAGATTTCCTAAATTATCCTCGAGTTTTCTAAACTTCTTCGAATTTTCCATAATCTAAGTTTGCCCGCCAAGGGCAGTAAAATTTTTTTTTTTATTCCAAAAATATATCTAAACTAGCTAGAAAACCTGTCCGCGGACGGGCAGCTAGACGGTGGATCTCTTCTTTAGCGGTATAATATTTAAATATTTAATTTTGTTTCCCGCTACTGGGGGATTCCCCGTTTTTCAATATTTCCAAAGTAACGCAAAAAGTTGCTGCTAAACTTGATGTGTGGTTGGGCAATTAAAAATTTTTTTTATAATAATTTATAAAAATAAACAAGTTTCTCAAATTCTAATTTTCTTTAGCTGAACGTTTCAATTTTCCTCACTTTTGGTCAAAAGCAAAAACTTTCCCACCTTTTTCTGACAAAATTTGTATAATTATTGTCTTGTGTAGGTATTCTAGGAGAGTGAGAATTTTATTATATGTACTGAAGGGTGTTCACCCCCAGACCCCCCCTCTCCCCGGTTTACACTTTTGACTATAATTTCGACAGTTAACTTTAGCGCTGCTAAAATCTGAGCAGTAAGGCACTTAAATACATGTTTTTCCAAGCTTTAATATATTCTCTAGCCAAAGATTTAAATTTCCCTCACTTTTGCTTAAAAACTCAATTTTCCCGTTTTTTCCTGGCGAAATTTGTAAAATTATAAATTGAATATGTACTGGAGGGTGTTCCACACCCCCCAGACCCCCCGGTTTACAATTTTGACTTTATATTTTTATATTATTTTTTATAATTAGCTTTCAAAGTAACACGGAAAGTTACTGCTAATCTTCGTGAGCAGTAAGGTAATTAAAGAAATAATTATGCTTTCCAAGTTTCAATTTTTTCTAGCCGAAGGTTAAATTTCCCTTATTTTTGCTTAAAAATTCAAATTTCCCGGTTTGGATTAATATTGGACAAACATTTTTAGTCCTATGCCCGTATTCACAAACATAAAAATTATTTGCTTGTACTACGAAATGATTTTCATTGGTTTGAGTGTTTTTTCCACCAAAAAATGACACGCTGTAACAGGAGCAGCAGCGTGCTGGGATTTTATATATTAGGATTCTTATTAAAATATATTATTTATTTACCTCCTTTTCACCACCCTCATTACATGAATTTTGCCTGGATCCGCCGTTGATTTTCAAATAAGTGGACACAAAATTTTCGAGAATCGAGAGCAGGAACTAAGTGAAACGTTGGTTCACAATAAAACGAGAATGATAATAGTCAGTGTTGCCATATTAGTTCAAAATACCTAGATGTCGGGAAATTTATCCCTAGAATTTCCCAGATATTTTAATATACAAACACAGCAGCATAGCAACATATTTTTACAGGAAAATTAAAAAAAAACCTTTTTTCCTTTTCCACTTCTGAAATCCCTAGATTCGGGGAAAATCTCTAAACCTGGCAACGCTGGTAATAGTAACGACTAGAGCTGGGCGATATTCAAAAATTCCAACAATTAAAAAACTATCGATAACTTCGATTAATCGAATGTCGATAATTATCGGAGTGTCGAAGTATCGATATATCGATTAATCGATATTTCAAAAATAAAATATCGTTCTTCGATTAATCGATAACTATCGATATTTATCGATTAATCGATAAAAATTCCCAGCCCTAGCTACATATACTAGTACTACAAACAGAAAGTGTCTTTATTAAGTACACCTTGTTTTTCTCGAATAAAGAAACCGGTCGAACCCATAATTGACCAATGAGAAGTCCAAAAAACATAAGACAATAACCTAAATTAGAAATAACGAAAACTATCGAAATATCGATAACTATCAAACATCGAAACTATCCAAACATCAAAAATCGATATATCGATATTTCAAAAACAAAATAACGTTTTTCGATTAATCGATAACTATCGATATTTATCGATTTACCGACAAAAATTCCCAGCCCTAGTAACTACAGCTATGATATAAAGTCTAAACTAAAATCTTTAAAACCATGGACTTAGAAGCTTTTAAGTCCATGTTTAAAACATACCTTTTGACCGTTTGCGCATGCGAAAAACCGGCAGCAGTAAAAGTTAAATTATTTCTATTCCTAATTCTGTTCCTTCTTGCTTATTGTGCATGCAGCCATTTGATTTGAACTCTTTTAGTGTTTTCGTTCCTGTTACAGACCAATTGTGAACCCGCCTTTAGGGCCAGTTGTATAACAAAAGATCAACTTCGGATCAGAGTTAAACCAGGGTTAACTTTGAGTTTGAACACTCTGATTGGATCAACAGTGAGTTGATCCTGGTTTAACTCTTACCTGAGCTTAGACTGCATTATGTACTACATACCAGGGCCGGATTGGAAACAAATTATTTACCGGGATTCGCAGCTGACCACCATCACGTATGAAATATTAAAATGCGCCGCAGGCAAAAATTTAAGACATTTCAAAGTCAAAAGTATTTTTACAGAAAATCTACAATTAATTTACAGGAAACTTAGACCATGCAGCGGCAACCTGTCATTCCGATTTTTTACCATATTATGTTGGACGTTTTTCTATCTTTGAATTTTAATTACCTAACAATTTTAATAAAAAATTTTAAGGAATCAGTCACAGGCCCCGGTTAGGTCTACGGCCTACCGGAAACTTCCCGATTTCCCGGTGGGCCAATCCGGGCCTGCTACATACTGCCGGTATGTAGAAACATGCCCGCTGAAATCAGAGAAATAAACTTTCTTTTCTGTTTGTTAAAATTGGTAAAAAATTATGACTTCCCGGATGGCGTGAATAACCATACTCTTCAGAACTGTGAGTTAATCTCAATAGCTAGCTTCTTTTTTGGGTACTCCCAGTGCGCATGTTTAAGGGGTTGCCTAAGTCGCTATTTGATTTTAGTTCTCTCCAGCACCACATCTTAAATACTTGTTGCTTTTTTACCAATCATTCTTGAACAGATTTGCTTTGTTCTACCACCAGCTTTACGCTACTATCTTATTCGCCACTTTTTTCGTTCATCGCCAAGGGTTCCATTCGACAGGCATTTCTTCTTGCTTAATTTAATTCCAAATATTTGGGGGTAATTACATTGCCACAAACGTAGGCAAATGAAATAAATTCCAAAAGCGGACCGAATCCGTTAAAGAGATAAACGTGGGCAAATTACAAATGAAGCAAACGAAACAAAAGTGGACATTTCGATCAATGCAAAATTGAAATGTTCACAAAGAGTGGGCGGTAATGATGCCCACGATTTGATATCAATTACGGCTAGAAAATCGAATTAACCACACGAAAAGTCGGTACCGGCCAATGCAAGCCACTAAATTGTAAAACAAAGTAATTTTATCGATTTGGTGTCAATTGCACTAATAATAATTTCATTCAACTCGTCGTCATCATCGGAGCTCTTACGCAAGTAGGCGCTCGACTATTAAAACAAATAAATACTGAATATTGCGATGTAAACAATTAACCTTTTTTTCTATTAGATGACGCAAAAAGGTTCAAACTAATCATGACAACAATATACCTCACAATACAAATTCATCTAACCTTCGCGAGCAATTCGTATCATGAGGTTATTAAATGGCTGGATATATCAACACGTCCGATGATGGCGAGCGAAATAGGGAAGATGCAATTAAAAAGTTTCCACTTCCAATGTTACGTAGTCACTTCCTCTCAGTATCATAAAAATATTGCGTGTTTTAGATGATTGATGACGTCGAAAGAGATTTTTGACCAAGCATGTGGGAAGTCGAGTCCCGCAGGATGGAAAACTTCATTGGGGGCAAACTTTTCCGTTCAACCTTGTGATATCCACAAACGCGAGCATAGCACCATCAATTCTAGTCCAAACCGGCAATTACAAAAATTACACCTTCCGTCCTTGAACCGCTTGTATATATTTTCAACAGTAATAATTGGTTCACGAAAATTAAAAATTAAAAGCCACGTTTACTTAAATGACGCGCAATTTAACGTGCGGCCAAAATAATTATATATATTTTTTGTTAATCGGAGGTTGTCTTTGTTACCTTATGGCTCACGAAACCCGAGGTGTGCCGTTTCGTAACTATAACCAATTCCCGATTTCGTTTAAATTTGCAAATGAAATTAATTTATTAACTTTCATCGAATTCCATGTGAAAAAGCTAATTAGCATAGGTAAATAGAAGAGCCGCCTTAATAAGTGCGAGTAAATCCACACAATTTCGCCTACTAATAATAAAAGTAAACGTTTCATGCAAATTTTAACATTAACCTTAATTATTTTGTGTTTACCAAAAACTCGTTTAATGTCGAAAACTCTTTAAACAAATCAAGCAACTGTTTTAGCTCATTAAGGTTTCGCTAACGATGATTGCGATGAAGCAAACTATTCGTTAGCCCGTGACAATGCTTTTAAATCTCCTGGAAATGGCCAGAAATTTGGCAATCATGAAGAAACTTGCTCTATTTTACTTAATTTTGTTGTTGTTTGTAACAAAAATACACCGAATAAAATATAGATGGCGACACATTTTAATCGGCCACCTACAAATAGAAAATGAACCCAAAATAAAATTAACAGAACTAAACAAAAACCGTAAAATAGGGCCTTATATCGCATTATGAATTTTTAACTTTTAATTTTTCAGAAATATTTTTAATCCTGACCTGTCAAGTGATAATTTATGTCTTTTTTATTGTTTTGAATATTTGATTTTCTACGTACCTACTGTATTTCTTAACTTTACACTTACAATTCTTTTGTTTTAAGGTTTTTGTTTATATTTTACGGTTTACAAAACCATTTCAATTGTTTTTTTTCAAGTATTTCAAAAAACTCGATTATCGATTACTTTGATCAACCAATAAACAATAATTGTTGTATAAAATGTGATATTAAAAATCGCCCGCTAGGAAATTCGAACCACAAGAGAGGAACCGTTATGTAATTTTTTTCCACAAGAAACTGTAAAATTGCGAGAAACTGGGTTAAATTAAGTAAAACAAACAATCTCGCGTGAGATTAGAGGGTAGGAGAGTATCAACTTTGGATATAAAATGTTTTTGTTTTTCCGGTTTTTTGAAAAAAAACTGTGGGCGAGCGACTATTTATACCAACGTGTCTAGTTCAAACTCGGAAAAATCTAAATAAGAAAATATCTTTCTGGCTCTTTTTCTATGACCGTTCCCGTGCTTCGGAGGGTACGTAATTTCTTGCTTTGAATTGGATGGCGTGCTCCAGATGATACCCAGCGGTCATAGTTGTTGTCATGGATGCAAATCGCAGGCTGAAGTTAAATCCCTAGTCGAGTTATTAAACAAAAATTGATAAGTATGCATCGGATGATGAAGAAAGTAGCCACCTAATGGCTGTCGGTCTCATGTGACAAAGTGGAGTACGAGGTCTACGAATGAGCAAAAAAGAACTTTCCTTTAAAATCATCAAGAGATCATCAAACTGATAACCGTAATAACATTTCCTAGCAGACGATTATTGAATGCGGTACTCTGAGTTCAGCATTCAGATTGAGATCAATCGATGATCAATATAATCAATCAAATCGTAATTAAAAAGTTAATTTAAGATATTTTGGGCATTACACAATCAACAATATAATAAAAAGTCATTTTTTTGTCTTTTCTTAGGTAACGCACCTGATTGGTTCCTCACTGTAAAAAAAAGTTGAAGTTATGACAAACAAATGCGGCCTTCAGGCCGCACAACCTTGACCTTCAAATTCCGTTCCATTCTAACCCGTCGGTGACAGATCACTTGGTTTCCTACTATAATTATATTTAGAATCACTGCAGATGCTGTAGATATTGCTAAAAGAGAATGACACGATCCAGAAAGCCAAGTGCACTTCATTTACTGAAGTCTGAAATCAGACTTAAAAACAGAGTTTATACCGACTTCAAAATTTTTCCGAAACCGTTTTAGTTCTTGAACCACCACAAGAAATAAGAAAGGTCGCTCACTAAAATTACGAGCGTCTCGCGACATTAATAATCTTGGCTGTGACTGTGGTAACATCGACGCTGCGGTACCGAAAAGATGAGTAATCAAAATAAATTGATTACGTTACTCGTAAAAAATTTCACTTATAAACAGTTAATAATCGCGTACGTGAAGTTTATGAAGAACATTGAGTGTCTGCACTGGAAGTCAAGTTAAACCACTATATCACCACTATAAGTTTAAAGCTCGTTGGAAAATTGCCATAGCAATAAACAAAATTCTCTACTGGCTGCGATAGGTTTAGTTTACAGAAAATTGAGGGTTCCTTGCTTGGCAGGCATTCATGTTCCGATAATCGATAGACTAATGAAGCATAAAGAAAAGTCTTGTCTGTGTTCGTTGTACTTCTGGAAGCTGGAAAACTGCCAATGAAAGGATCTGATATTAACTAATATTTCATTTTTTGTTAGTTCAGCAATTGATAGCTTCTATGCAATCGCAGCTTTCCTGATAAATTGCGAAAACCCTAAAATATTAGGTTTTAAGAAGAAATAAAATTAAAATTTCATCGATTGAAGTGAAAAAATCATACCGAGAAGAAATTGGTTTCAGTCTTGAACTCGAAACAATTAGAATTAATTGACAAAGTCCGAAGCGCTAACCGCTCGGCTATCGATTACTATCTTCTTTAAGAGTTATAAGATTTCTCGAAAACGTCACGAGTAACAGCTTGATTGTACTTAAAAAAATGGTGGTCCAAAAGTAATTGACACTTGAACTTTTTTATTTTCTTTATCATTTCAGCAATTTTCAACGAATTTTCACCACTTTCAGATGGCCTCTAAGTTTAACTATGATGGACATTTATGTCGAATTTCATGGCATTTGGTTGCGTTGTTTAACCTGTGCGATTGATATTATTCCTTTTCTTACCCTAACCACACACTGACATACAGCTGTATCCAACTAAAATTGATCAAAAACTTATCATATAACATTAGATTACAATACTTTCCTAAGTAAAAATCAAATTTGAATGAAAATTATAATTTACCACATAACCAAGTCAAGCTATATAAAGTCTCATAAAGCCGTAATCCAACTTTCCTTCCAATTCTGCAAATTACCCACTGCTTTCATCATAATTGCATGTGCATTTGCGAAGAAGTACTTTCCAGTTGAAAATTAATTATTACATCAATTATATTTAATAAAATTGGCAACAGCTGTTGAACCATAAATTCAAACAATATAACTTTAATTAAGATTCTAATATTTTGGTTGCAATTATAATAATGACACGAATATTAAAAATTAATTAAAAACGGAGTCGTTAAACTTAATTAATTTACTTATCTCTAAAGCCGTGTTTACATCTATTAAGGGTTAAAGCCAAAACAAAATGTTGCTTTCCGTCGGACGTAGACAAAATTTTATTGCTTAACCAGGACTCTTAACTTAGCCCACTGCAATGGCTCTAGATCGATTTCAATGGGTATAAGTTGAAAATAAAACAGAAAGCAAAATTGTTTAATCCGCTGTCAAAGATGTTACCAACCGAGAACTGACAGTGTCTCGGTATCCAACTGGCGCATGGAGTAAACAAACTGTCAGTGTTTTGTTTTAATTATTTCGGTTTGGTATAGATTATAGAATCGCTCCGGTATACCGCTTCAAAATAAACAGAAACTCATGAAATTGGTAAAAAAAACTTTCGCTGAAATAATTTCTATTAATAATTAAATAAAGAATTAATAAAATTATCGGAATTTTGACCTACAAAAGAATAACAAACGACAAAAGTTTTCAAGTAAAAGTTTTCTGACCCAAAATATTCGTAAGATCTTACTTTTACTTCATTAATTTCAAAAGAGAAAAAAAAAGTTGAATTCGAATTGGATCGTTTGTGCGGGAGGCCGGGAGGGAAAGGGGCAGGATTGTTGATTAATTTTTAAATTAAGATCGGCAATCAAAACAGCATTATTCGAGTTTAATGAACCTCCCCGTAAGTGCATAACAAAACCTGTTCTAATTTTATGTACAAAGTGATTAATAATTAAATTTAAAAATTAAACTTTGTACACCATACAAGGTGCGGCAAAAATATTTGCTGATGCACTCGGTGCCTTGGTTGCCGTAAATAAATCAGCGACCCAACGAAAAAAATCAAAGCATTTCTAGATAATTATGTTTATTTATTTCAACTTTGATCTCGCATTTTATGCTAACCTTAATTGCTGATGAGTTTAAAATTGTGCAAAACTATACGTTTAATGTAATACAAATAATTGAACTATGACCGTGTTTTGTTTATGAGCAACAAATGGAAATAACTCGATCATTTTTTGCATAGCTAAATGTGACACACTCAAGGATGTTGCGTCGTTATCCGAAGCTATATAAAAAGGTTTTTATATACGGGGTGTTTCGATAATTCCAATTCAAACATCGCGCAAGGCTGCCAACCACCATTTAGGTTAACTTGATAACAAAGAGAGATACTCGCACGATGCAATCGATACGGAATGTGAATGTTATAAATTTCACCTCATTCGACAGCACACTAACCTACAAAGACCTTCGTATTTATTTGCCAGACAATAAATTTCACTTTATTAACTACATTGGAACACCAAATCCTGTAAAAACACTAAAAAGTATTTAACCACCTCGGAGAGAGCGTGGGTACATTTTTAAGTGTATGCAAACAATCGAGTCTCCAGGGAAGAAAATGAAACGGGATAACTGAATTATTTTTCAATATCCTAAAAGTTTGGACCGAAAATTTGAAAACGGAACATGACATAGACATTTCTCCCGTCTGTGATGTGCGTGGGGGGACGTATTGTTTGACATAACCTTTAAACCCTAGGGGAGAACTTGTTTGGTAGGTTACCAATCCTGGTAACCAGCTTTACGTCAATGTCAACAAATTTAACCGTTAATTAACAAGGAGAATTGTTAATTAAAATTTTAAAAGAAAGTTTCTCACTCTTTTAATTACAAGCGAGTGGAAATCGATCCCGCGATAAATTTTTAACGTAGACCTGAAGTGGATAATTTTCTGGTTACATCTAACGTTTTAATTATGTTCCAATAAGTACGAGAAAAACTTGAAAAAGTTGTCAAACAAATTGGAATTTAAATGGAAAAATACAATATAAACGATACTACTACTTGTGCAAACTGTCACTTTTTGATTGATCGCCGACTACGCACTCAATGATGCAATTCAATGAAAAACTATCGACGTGATGAATAAACGATTGTCGACAAGAACGATAAATAAAATCAGATGTGATGGGAAACGAGGTCATAAATTTAAAATTTGAACTTTCCGACAATCTTCTTCATTGCTGGCCATTTTCCAGAAGAGTCACCTTGGCACACAAAATCGGAGCGCCTTTAAGGCTAAAATATTAACCCTCTATCAGACGAGTGGGGCCTGATGGTATACCCGTTATTCCGAAATTTAAAGCAAATCTGATGAGTAGTTTTCGAAATGAGTATGAAAAACCTGCAGCAGTGGTACACAAATAAACTCACCCTGACGTGCATGCTCTCCCCTTTATTAAACATCATTCGTACGTACCTGTAACAAGAAAAATTATTAAATTCTTGGGGATCACATAACATACGAAAAATGTCAAAAGAAATAATATAATGCAGACAAAACGAAACGGAAGTTTTCGGAAAGGAACTTCTGGTTACTTTAATCTACAAAAAATATTCCCGAGAGATTGCTCAGACAGTCCGTTAAAAGTTAAAATGCGAAATACCTTTTTGCTGAAAAAAAAAAGTTACAAAAAACTCCAATAAAATACCAAAAAATTAAACTTCCTTGAACGAAGGGTGAGAATTAAAAAAGTGTAATTTCACACCTGAATGAAGTCAAAGTGGAAATTGTTTCAAACACACTAATTGGATAGGACCGGTGAGAAACCTCAAGTTAGTAAAATACACCCCAGAGAAGCAGCTTTTAGAGAGACATATTGACACGTCTTACCCCAAAACCACACATATTACACCCTCTTAATATGTTGGCAAGTTTCTATGACATTCCATCTAGGGAATCTTACTAACTGCGAAGTAGGCCCCCTAATGCTGCAATAATTTACATAACTTGAGCTTTCAAGCGTAAAATCTTCGCCTCCTTTTATTGTGAGAACCGTTAAGATTACTGAACTTCTGGATAAATTTCAAATCTGCAATAAAAGAAATTTCCAACTACAATCAAAGTCAAGTTAGTGCTTTCCGATGCACGCGAAATACAAACAAATCACGAAATGATAAATAAAGGTTACTTTTATTTCTTTTTCTTTGAAATTCTGAAGTTACTTTTCCACTTGGATGAAAAATAAACTTTGTGAGGTGTTTCTGAAATTAAGCGCAGTGAAAAGTATAAATTTTCTCCAACTCCACCCCTTTGTATTTCAAAGTCACATAATATTGTACTCATTTGGTAAAAGCTAAATCTACTTTCAAGTTATCGACTTTTCCACGCTCCTACACTGAAAAAGCAGGTAAGTACATGAAAAGTTCATCATTTTTGCGCCGATGAACAAAATTCATCATATTGATGAACAAAATTCATAAATATAATGAATTTTTCATCAATATGATGAACCATTTTTTCAGTGTAAGTCCTAACACCCTTACATACACAGAGAAAAAATTTTGGCGTTTTGAAGAAATTTTTACTATAATTGAAGTTAAAATCAGCCTCACACCAAATTTGAAGTAAATTTTACTAAATTTGATATAAAATTTACTATAATTGATGTAATATTTATTTCAAAATTATTGCGAGGATTATTTTTTCCGCGTGAGCGCGGTCGTAGGCTGGCAGTTAGAATACTAGATTGCTATGTCGGAGTCGTGGGTTCGATCCCCACAACTGGCTATTTCGACCGTGTCTCTCTCACAAGATGTTGGCAACATCTTCGAGGTATTAAATGCCGAAATATTAAGCCATGGATGGCTTGCAGCCCATGTGATGACTACGTCATTTGCAAGTAGAAGCTAGGCTGAGGTTCTGCTTTTTCGGTTGCCTCGGGTTATGTTTTGGATAAGTGTCGTGGAAGGAGTATCTATCATTTGATAGTTCTCACAATTGAAAATTTACTTATTTAACTTTTCGAAAATTTTAATAGTTTTATTAACCCTGCGTGTGAGTCACGTTTTATGCTCTTATGAAAAACACATGTATCGCTGTTTCTTAAAAGACCCATAGCTCACACGCAAGGTTAATGGTTCAGAATATCCAGAGAGAAAGGCTTTCAGGTATCTTGCCTCCTCTGACGAACTGCCACTGATGAGAAACGAAGGGGTTTGAGACTTTAAAAAAATATTAATTGTATTTGTGAAACTAGGCTTGTTGGCTTGATACGGCACTGCTTCCTCCGACAAGCCGTCACTGATTCTTTTTCATTATTATTCATTCCCAACCATTATTTCCAACCAGGAATAAATTAAAACCGGAATTTGAGTTCAGCTTCAATGTTAGTTTACTCTCTAGTAGTATACAAATTGAAAGAATTACAAGAAATTCTTAAGTAACGCTTACTTGCTAAAATTGATATCAACGTAATATAATATAAACTAGTCATGAATAAATAGTGAAATACAGTAGAGCGTCGATAATCCGGATTAATTGTGACTAGACCCTGTCTACTTCTAAGTTCTACTGTATTTTAATGAAAGAATATACATACATTTTTTTGTAGTGGTATGTTTTTTTTGACATTTGTTTGACAAATAATATGTACGAATTTTTGTTTTCCGGATTATCGTTAATCCGGATTATCGACGGTCCGGATTTTTGACGTCCGGATTATTGACGCTCTACTGTAATTTTATAGTTTAGTTAAATAATCAAACTACGTTATCCAAATTTACATTCATCATAATATGATGAATTCATATTTTGGAAAAGTCAGGGAATTTAAGATTTCCCTTGTCAGGAAATTTTTCATTTTTACCGCCAAGTCAGGAAAATTAATATTTCTTTCATCAATATTTAATTTAAAAGAAAAATTTTAATTTTAAAATAAATTTGTTTTTAAATTTTAAAATTTAGATTTTTTTATCTAAATTATTGCTGTCAAATTTTATTTATCAAATTTTAACGTAGGGCTAACCTGGGCCCATAACCTGTTTTGCCGCGTCGCCCCGTTTCATGAAAATATGCCTATATTCTGTGACGAGTAACATGAATAGGTAATGAAAAATGTTGATTCATTTTTAAAATTAAATTTTAGGTATTAAAACATTTGAAATCATAAAAAAATAACTAAATATATAAATCATAATTTGTGAGAATAAATAACATTAAAAACTTCAACATAACAAATTAAATCAAATAGGTATATCAAATTAGACACGAATATGATCGTAATAATAATTATTGTATCAATAATAATTAAAGTTTAACAATTCAATTTTCTTTCAAGAAAGTTGAAAAACTAAAAAAATGGTTGCCTGTTATAATAGTACCTATTCATAAAACTTTCAAATTTCCCAAGATTTTGCAGAACTTCTTTAAATTTTCTAAGATTTCCTAATACAGTAAAACCTCTCTATAACAAGTCCCGGTTATAACGAAAAATCGGCTATAACGAGTAAAAGTTTGGTCCCTTGACTTTTGTTTACTTTTGTTTAGGGTAGTAAATCCATAAAAAGGAAATTTTTAAATAATATACGCAATTCAAAATTAACAGTGGCGTATTTAGAAAATACGTTTGAAAGAGGCAGACAAAATATTTTCCGAATCTCGTTAATCCATTCATGCGCGTCAGTGGTAAACCGCCTGACAAGTTCCAGAAATCTCGATGAACCTGTACAAACGAAATCCGAAAACTAAGAAACAAAGAAATTAAAAACCTCGTGGTAAACATTATTTTTATCGGGGAGGGCTTCAGGAACACAATCTGAGTCATCTTTGGGGGGGGGGGGGGGCAATTGCCCCTTTGGCCCGCTCTGAATATGTTGGTTTAAATATGTTAAATTGTTTTTTTAGGAGCCCGTTTTGTATATTTGCTTGCACTTGCACCCCTACTGGTCTATTATACTACCTCCAATGTAGCTGTCTCGATCGAATTCATCCTGGAGACAGCATGGCTTGAGCGACAGGACGGAGAGCCGCTGCATCGGAGCTAGTACAATGGGCCGCATTTAGTGGCCTAAGTGCGCATAGGGAATCCAAGGGATCTCTCCTTGCCCTCCTACCTAAAATCCAGAAGAGTGCACTGGGGGGTATTCCCCAGAATACCCCCCAGACCCCCCGGATTACACCAATTATTTTGTGACTTAAATAATATAATGTGCAAAAATAAAATTACTCTAAGATTTAGCAGCGAAACCAGTTTTTTCCGATTCCAAAGCTGTAAACATATTATTTAAATCACAAAACAATTGGTGTAATCCGGGGGGGTATGGAATACCCCCCAGTGCACTCTTCTAGATTCTGGATTTTAGGTAGGAGGCCAAGGAGATATCTCTACGCGCACTTAGGCTACTAACTCGGGCCCATTGCAGTGGCGTATTTAGAGGGGGGCAAAGGGGCAATTGCCCCCCTCCACCCAAGGATAACTCGGATTGTATCCCTGAAGCGCTTCTTGATCGAGGTTTTAAAATTTTAATTATTTTTATTTATTTGTTTAATATTTATTTATTTATTCATTCGGTTACCGCTGACGCGCACGAATGGATTAACGAGATTCTGAAAAATATTTTGATCTGCCCCTTCCCCACAATAGTTATTTTTATCATTAGGCTGGAAACTGAATTTTTCAGAGTACGAGTTTTTTTACAGGCCGAGGCGGACTAGCCGAAGCCTGTATTTCAATATGCAATTGAACACTTGCCTGGCAGAGGCGTAAAAAAGCATTTTCTAAATACGCCACAGGTGGCGGTGATATCAATAACGAATGCCTAGGGGGCCCGGGACCGTAAAGGGTAGTAAATCCCAAAAAGGAGATTTTTAAATAATATACGCAATTCAAAATTAATACATTTTATTTTTAACAGACCCGCTTTGTATATTTGCTTACGGACCGTGGCTACTTTTGCACCGCCACTGGCTAAACTGACTGTTTATAGCAAAAATCTGCTTATAACGAGTAAGTAGGCTGGTCCCTTGAGCTCTCGTTATAGAGGGGTTCTACTGTATCTTCTTTCTGATTTGGTGAGATTTCTTAAAATTTCTTTAAATTCCCTTAAATTTTCAACATTTTTTGCATTTCTTATAGATTTTCTTCTAATTTCCTATTTCTTTAAATTTCTGCGAATTTCCTCGATTTCCTGAGAATTCCTAATTTCTTTTTGAATTTCCAAAAATTCCCTTGAATTTTCAACATTTCCTCGCATTTCTTATTTCTTAAGATGTCTTCGAATTTCCTATTTATTTGAATTTCTCTGAATTTCCTCAATTTTCCCTGAACTTACTGAACAAGTCAAGTGAAAGTCCCAAGCGGTAAAAATATTGGAGCTCTCAAATGTAAGCTACAAATATAAATTGCAAGAAATTGCGAAATTCTGAGTCCTATCCTGGGGCCCCACGCGGTCGCTTACAGTTAAACCCGCCACTGGAAATTCTCTTTTAAGGTACACTCACTTGCGGGTTAATCTGCGCCTGATGATGAGAAACTTCTTCAGAGTAATCTCGAAATCATCAGTAGTACCAGTAAAACCAAAAAGGAAACCGCTGGGGAAATTTGGTGTACAAAGGTAAGAAAATATTAGAAAATTCAAGGAAATCTTAGAAAATCTAGAAAATTTTTGGAAATCTTACGAAATGCAATAAAAGTTTAGGAAATCTTAGGAATACTACAGATAACTTCTTTAAAAGAAAATCTTAAAGCAATCTAAGAAATCGTAGAAAATCTTAGGAAACCTTAAAGAAATTCCGGAAATTTTAGGAAATCTGGGAAAATTTAGGGAAATCTCATAAAAGGAAATTAGGTGTACAAAAATTTAATCTGCGATTTCCATGTGATCACTACATCATCTGCTTGTTCGTTCTAGGCCGAACATTCAAAATTTTGCGGTAACTTCACGTTACTTTTGGATAAGTATTGTAGAAATAGTATCTATCTTTTGACAGTTTTCACAATCAAAAATCTTATTTTTTATATTTTGGAAAATTTTAATGGTTTAATTTAATTTCTTCTGAGTATCAGGCGAGGCAAAGCCTCCCTTGCCTCCTGTGATGAGTCACCGCTGATCGTCACCCTGTTCCTCTCTCCTAAGAGCTTGAAAATAAATGCTACCATTTAAATCAAATCAAAATTCATCTTCATTTAATTGACCTTGATGATCCCAATTTTTCATGCACACTTTCTCTTTTAAATTTTCTCATGAATATTATTCCTCCAATGCATTACAGAATTTCATTTCCCCTTCACTTTTTAAGATACATCCTGATCTAAGCCGCGTCCAAACAAATGACATACCATTCTACACCGTTTTATGAATTACTTCCAAGATCCTACGTGAGATTAAGTCATACCTTACGTTATCAACAATAGCATTCTCACATTTGTCAAATTGGACAACAACTTCACATTCTCAACAAGTTTCCTTAAAATATTCCATTATACCATAATAACTTGGATGATTTACGCGGCTAATGCAAAAGATGAGGGGAGAATCCAAGGCGTGGCGGCGGCATTGGTAAACAAGTAATGTTTACAAGGGTGGACCCATTTTATTGCATCGTCCAAAAAATATCCGAGAGTCATAAAGTCACGTAAGTAGCAATATCGACGCTGGACGCAATAACATAAAATTTAATGCTATCAAATCCAATTCGATCATCTTTCTAATAATTCATCCATTCGTTTAATAAACGGGAACATACACAACGAGAAAATAGGCGTGTGGCTCCCTTAACATAACCAAACCGTCAAAAAATAATCATTTACCACCGGATACCTTTTTTTTTAATTGTAAATTATGGAAGTGGGCATTCGTTCACCCATTCATCGTGAGAATTGGACCATGATAAACGACCAAACATTTTTCAAGTACTTTGCGTTGAAAAACGGAAACAAAGATTTTCAAATTATCAACCACTCCAACAAAAAAATGGATGGATGTTTAAAATTATTTTTAATAAGTGGTGAATTGATTTCGGTAGCGACAAGGGTGAATTGCGAATATTAAACGACGAAGAGTTTCATTGTTGTTTGCGGTTTTGTTCAATTTTAGTCTTTGTATGCTGAGCTAGGGATTACGATTTACGACAAATAAAACCTGGGTAGTTACCCTAATCAGTAGCGGATTACAACAAACGAAACACTTACAATTTATTTAATTAAAAATGCGATTTTTTCATAATTAAAAAAAAACCGTTTTTCCTTGAACAAATTTGAATTGTTCGCCCGACGAATGGATTATAATTAATTATGCAGCAGCAGCATCGGGGGAAGATCGCCCAATATCGACGAAAATGATCCCCGGTGTTCGAAAAGCAATAACTCTGAATAATTGGGGAGAAAGGCACCCCTTCTCGTAATTTATAGTTTGTTGTCGTACAATAAATCCAATATGGTGCATCAAATGTGCATTAATATCGAGAGGGAAAGTTTGGGATCATCGATTTTCCTCCTGGGGGCCATTTTAAAGCTTTTCTCTTCAGAACTACTTTTTAATCAGGAAAACTTGGTCCATGTCAGTTTTTTGAGATTATTATTATAAATTTAACGATTGAAAAAGCTTCAACTTGATAAATTCAATCATTTGTGTGAACTTTAACCCCATAACACTATCAATCAAATTTTGTGGCTGTGTTCAGCAAACAAATTATGTTTCGGTTTACTCAACAAATAACACGTACAGGGTGGTTTTGATTTCGATGAGTAACGCAACTCAATGCGTCAATGCGGTTCCTAGATTTTCTTGCTTATCAATCAACACATTACGCGTTACTAATTAATTTTACAATTCTTAATCATGTTCCCCGCCCAATGAATCAATTACAGTTAGTAAACTTGAACTTTGCCATTCATTTATTATTTGGCACTCTGTCCCGATGACGATAATAAACCGAAACAATTTATATAATTGACCCCGCATTGCATTTAACGGTTTTCCATTGTGATTAGCAAACAAAATCGCCTACACAGAGGAAGCACACCTGCATCCAAAAGTTTAGGTACCTGCTAACCTGTAGTCCCAGGCTTGGAAATAAGCTTCTTAATTTTCTTCCCGAGTTCATTTCGTATTCAATTACTTACGCAGGAACATAAAAGATTACGGCCATTCACCAATAATGGATGTAAGTTATCATGAATATCAAGATAAGTTACACACACACCCTATCCGAACCCCTATAATAAAAACCTTCAAATAAATCCACATTAGTAAAAATGTATAATTGCAGGGTAGCAGATTGATGCTCCAACTACACGATAGTATTTCAAAAGGTTATTTCGGTGGGATGACAAGCAGACAATATGGCCGCACCTTTGGAACACAATTCCGCATGTAGTTACCCTAACCCAGATACACCTAGTGGGGATGAAACAAATCGGAAGGTGATACAATAAATATTTAACTTAAAAAAAAACTTTAATAAAAAGCAAAAGATCTATGTCGGACACCTTGTACGTAAAAATCCATTTCGACATTCCTCTAACCTAATTATCTCATTATAATTGATGAGAATGCTAAATATAATATACCAAGAGAGAGATTAATTTGGATCTTTCAGCTCGTCTAATTGTAACAAATTTAAAAGCTTTCATTGGGGGCCCCAAAAACCACGTTAATATTTAACGTGCAACTGAAATAGTAATTCAAAAACATACCTAGGGGAAAACAAAACGCGCGGGGTTCCTTTGGCGTTAACTTTTGAGTAATAGTTTTATGTCAGCGTCGACTCAAACAAATGGGGTTGCGACCGCTTTTATAGATGATTATTTGTAAAAAGGTTGACGTAATGTAATGCCGTACATAGGGTAGCTAATTTTATTAACCCCCAAGTTTATGTAGCAGCGCACTTCGAAAGCGTAAAATATTTATCAGGCCACAAATGAGTGATAATCGAGTTAGTGCAATAGAACATTGATGCAGGGTTGCTATGCAAAAAAAAAAACATTGGATAGATCCATGTTGAACTCAAAAACAGCGGTTGTTATTTATTTATTGGTCAGGCTTTCACTTTCTCACAGGCAACAACAAGCTGAATCGACTTCAAAGGTAACAAGCAAACTTTAGAAATGTTCCGTGCTCCACTTATCACACTGCCAATTAAGAACAATAAATAATATCTTTAAATGCCACCTAACTCACCGTTACCAAAAAAAGAAGTAGAAAACAACGAGTACGTACCTGCAACAAAGAAAAAATTCATTAATTATGGTGTTTAATAAAGCAGAAGTACAAAAAATTGTGTTACATTTCCTACTCTGTGAGGGAGTGCTGAAGGTGTTACTCAAGGATGTTTTTTGAATACATTTTTTTCAAAACTTAAAAAAAGAAAAGAGTAACGGGATCCAAAGTTGTTACTTTCTAAAAAGATTCCAGAAAATAAAAACTTCATCTTAATAATTCTAGTCCGCTAGGGAGGAAGAGGCAAAATAATATATAACCTGCATTACACTTAATGTATGTTATTAAGCCCGGCTACATTAATGTGCATCTTAGGAATTAAAGAAAGATAGGCGGGAAAACCATTTTTTAAAACTTTTCTGAAAATTGCTAACATAGCAAATATTTGTTTAAATCTCAAGCGAGCTAATAGTTGACACTAATATAAAGAAAGTAGCTGGAAAGCCCGTCCGCGGACGGGGTGCTAGACGGTAGCTCTGTTTTTTATCGGTATAATATTTGAACATTTAATTTCGTTTCCTGCTACTGCGTGATTCCTGTTTTTCTATATTTTCAAAGTAACGCAAAAAGTTGCTAAACTTGATGTGCCGTGGGGCAATCAAAATTTTTTTTGTAGGTAATATAAAAATAAATAAGTTTTTCAAATTCTAAGTTTATTTAGCCGAACGTTTTAATTTTCTTCACTTTAGCTCAAAAACAAAAAATTTTCCAATTTTTCCTGGCGAAATTTTTAAATCATAAATCCCAGAGACGTACCAACAGGTGGTGCTAGTGGTGCCGTGTACCAAGGCCCGGGACCAAAAGGGGCCCGGTTGCCTTTCAACACCATTTCAAGTTTAAACAATAAAACTTTAAATAACGAGTTAAATCAATAATATAATGAAATTACATTTCTAAGCTTGCAGCGACTGTAATCGCCTTCGTCAGATATTTATTTAATTTTTTTCTTTTTAAATTAAATTTATTTAAAATAAATTTCTGACGAAGGCGATAACAGTCGCTGAAAGCTTACAAATATAATTTCATTATATTATTGAATTTAACTTCTTATTTAGAGTTTTATTGTTTATTTTCTCACAAGTTAAGATTTATATACTTAAACATTTCAAGTTCGTACTATTTATAGAGTAGAAATGAAAAAAAAAGAAAAGAAAGCATAGAACACAAAAATTCAAAGAAAAAAAAATTTATGTTTGGGAGAAAAAATGAAAGACACAAAAATAATGCAGAAATATATAAACTACAAATGATAAGAGCATTGGATTTCATCTAGCTTTAACTTAAAGGTCAAAATATGCTTTTGAAATTAATAAAAATTTTCATTTACTAGACTGGCCAGGTAAGCTTCCAATATAATTATTATTGAATTTATAACATGGTCAGTCGATAAATGAAAATTTTAAAGAATTTCAAAAGTAATAACTCTAGATGAAATCTAATACTCTTAACATTCGTAGTTTATATTTTTTGTACAATAAAATTGTTATTTTAAATTTTAAAATTATCATTTTAAAACAATGAAGGGGCCCGCTGTGACCCACTTGTACCAGGGTCCGGCTTTGACTTGCTACGTCCCTGATAAATCCCCTATCTTCTCCAAGTATGTGTGGAAGAGTGGAAATCCTGCGATATGTACTGGGGAGACCCCAGACCCCCCGGTTTACAATTTTTACTTTATATTTTTATAATTAACTTTCAAAGTAACACAGAAAATTGCTGCTAAACTCCGTGAGCAGTAAGGTAATTAAATAAATATGTTTTCCAAGTTGTAATTTTTTCTTGCCGAAGGTTAAATTTCCCTCATATTTGCTTCAAAATTCAAATTTCCCCGGTTCCCGGACAAATATTTTTAGTTTAATATATTTTTTGGTTGTTAAAAAACATCGACCAATCGGAGTGTTTTTTTTTCATCAAACAATGACACGTTGTAGCAGAAGCGTGCTGGTATTTTATGTATTACGATTAGTTATAACTGACGCGCATGAATGGATTAACTACATTCTGAAAAATATTTCCATTTTATTCCCCCCCCCCCCCGAAAGCATTTTTTAAATACGCCACTGCTCGAGTGCATTTAAAAGCAAAGCTCTTGTCGCATCACAGCCAATTCAGATCCCAATCGACTTTATGAAGAGAATCATCTTCAGTAAACCCGGAACGAAATTATCATCATAACAAATAATAGAAATACACTGAAACACGAATGGTGGAAATGAAAAATAAGACAAAGAAAAATGTCGCCCAACACTAAAGAGAGAAGAAAAAAGAATATTTTCCCGATTATCTTTCAAAGTTTCGACTCAGATTGTCCTTTATCGGTGACATTTTACAGATTTTTTTAGTACAATTCATTTATGTTATTAAATATAAAAATGAAAATTAAAGTAATCGCATGAAAACATCGTCTGACGTGATGAGTTCACCAGAGTAACTAGGTCAGGGAGCTATGATGGCTCCCCCTCCCGAACCCTAACAAAATAGTTAATTTCCACATTTTATATAATAGACAATATCTTAAAGGTATGTCCACGTGCGAGAAACTCACCATAGTAAAATAATGTAGTGGTTGATTTTCATCACAGCACAACCCCACAATAGTCGCAAAATAATCCCAAAAATATGCCCCCCCCCCCCTGTATATTACAAGCAGCCATAGTTTAGTGGCTTGGTTATGGGCTTGTCTACAAGAAGTGTCACTAGCGCCACATAATATGACAATGTGGCTAGCACGGCGCTTCCACCAACTATTATTACTCTGAGACAGGGGCTCTTAGTTTAGTATAATAAAAAAGTGACGTTAATTTGACGACATTTTAACGTTAAATTAACGTTTATATTACGTGATTATTGGGGGTGTATTTACAATTATTGCAATGCAATTTAAATTCAATCAAATTTAATTTAATGAAACCCGTCACATAATAGGCACGAAAACCTACCAGCCCAAACCGGGGGGGAGGGAGTCTGATCTACAAGTAAAGTATTATAGATCGCGCAACTAACAAAGAGTTAAAAGCTACATGTATTGTTCGTCTGGGTTAATCTCGAGTTTAAATCGACATTGAAATACCGGCCATTGTCTTATTTTGGGAGAGCAGTGCCCCCATCGGCTTTCCTGCACCAGCTGCCACTGCTCCGAGGTATCACTCCGGAAGTTCACTACAAAACTGAGTTAACTTGAAAATTCTAACTGTTGAACCCAATAAACAAACCAGAGGTTTTCTAATCGTTAACCTGCGATTAAATTAAATGGATTGGCATTAAAAAGGAAAAAATCAGCAAGCAAGCAGCAGAAAATTAATTTTTAAATGAAAAACAAATTCAATAAAAAATAATTTTAATTAAATTGTTTTCCCTGACTTAGCACTAAAAATGAGAAATTCCCTGACAAAATTAGAGAAATCTTAAATTCCCCGACTTTTCCAAATTTCCAGACGAGTGGAACGCAGACGTCCTTCGGATAGCTACAAATAGAAACATAATAGCAAAAAAAATTGACATTTTGACGTAGACTAATCTGAATGCAAGAAAGTAAAAGCTAGGATGATATGAAAAGTAATGGTAGTTTTCACCCTACGCTAAAGTACTTAACTACGGCACTGGCCGTTGGCAACATTATAAATGAGCTAACTGGTTCCCCCCGGTCCTAATGATATCTTTTTAACATCATAAAATACCGCTAAAGCAATTAACATAGGTTGTTAATTGGATTCATGGACAATAATTGAAGGATTGTGTCATTATTACATGATCACATTAGTCAAAATTAAGCGACCGCCTAGGGGCGAAAACTCTCAGAGGAGCATCGCAGCCAAGCACAAAATTAAATGATATTTACTTTGAAGACATTAATTTAGTTTAAATTTTCGAATTAGAGTTCTAAGGGACGCGCATGTTGGATTAACAAAAATATGTTTAAATTTAGGTGAGAGAATTGAGACGACCCTATTCAAATAGTTCAAGTAAAGAAGAAAAGAAGAATTAATACTACAAATTAAAAAATATATTATGAAATGTTTTTGTGCTGCTAACTGCGCCTCGGGGCATCTGAACGACAGACCATAATAATTGCTTGTATAAAAAATCTCGTTTTGTTTAATAGGTTCTTTGTAGATACAACAGTAAGCTACCGAACACACAGACCACGGTTGGTAAAGTATTTCGGATAGGAAAATATGAAATCATAAAATACCATCCACTTTACGCTTTATAATATAAAACTTGTATTTCTAGATTAATTTGAACACACAAGAGAACGTGATTGCAAAATAAAAAATGTGAAGGTTGAGAAGCCCTCAGAGGCATAAAATAATAATAAATAAAACAAACTTTTAAGCGCGCAAAGTTGGTTACGGAGAGTATACATTGGCAACTCATGTTGGCGCACCTGTAAAAGTGAGGCCAATCGACCCAACTATGTGATAATAGATGGCAAAACGTGAACTATTTCAAGGTTACCAATACCAATCATCAGTTTCGGTGTACATACGCCAAATTTGCCTTTTGCCATGTTAACTAGATCAAAACTAAAAGTCTTATTTAATAATAATTTTAATATTACGTTACGAGCTAACGAACATATTTTATTATGACCCAATTACTGCTTACTTAAAGTAATTGTAAGTTTCACAATTGAAACGAGGAAGTTAATTAATCGTTAAATAAATATGTAATAAAAGTTTCAACTACCGGGATGAGCGTCCGCCGTTGGTCAGAATTTGGTACCGCTGGGAGGTGTCATAAGGTCATTTCAATAATTATCATTGCACATGAATTCATTACCTATGATTAAAAAATGAGTAAATAGTAATAATTACTCCATTCTCATCCAACGTTTCAATGACACAACTTTTATTCGCATACACTTTTTTACGTAACCGAAATTAACCAATCCACATCTTCATTTTACGTCAACTCTGTAGGTCGATCCAAATCACGTAAGTTCATTAACGTCGTGCGGTAATGGCGAAACTAGATCCCTACGTACCCTAACGAAAGGTATCAAGAGTATTATAAACCAGAAGAAAAGGTTCCGACTCTTCAGAAGCTTCCCCGACCGCCCCGCCCCCGTACATCAAAAAGCAAAATCGAAGGAAAACGTAGTTTTTCTGGTAAATAAATTAAATTATGGAAAGCACTTTTTTATTTCGATACCTATGATGGCAAATCGAATTTCTCGGCTCGGAAATGTAGCAATAAAATTGGATTGGTATTCAAGACGTGGAGGTACAATAATTCGGTATGTAGTCGAGTCTCATCAACGTTCGTTCGTAAAGCTTCTAGAAAATTTATTCTCGCTACGACGTTGGGTAGCTCGTAAAAAAAAGTTAGTTTCAAGAAAATGCGCGACAACGCTCCAGCGTGCACGCCGAGAATAAATTTTAGATGAAAACACAGGCGGATTGACCATGTGGAAAATACGGATAACTCCGCACGAATCGTCCCATAACTACTGTCACAACGCCAATTTGAAAAACTTAGCTGCATTTGGGCAATAATTTGTTTTCAAAATTGTTTCAATTTTATGTACTTGAAAGCATTCGCAAGAGACTGTAACTCCCTTATGACCGTCTTTGTGCTTCGGAGGGCATGTAAAACCATCGACCAAGGTGTATGTTCAACAGCAATTTGCAAAGAATGCAGCTTAACATTATTTCCTGTTTTCTGATTGGGAAATTATAATTCAAGAGAAAGCATTTATTTTCGTACCATCACAAAAATTTAAATAATTGCACTGTAGTGCCAGTCTATAAATCTTCGTTTATCTAAATGTAAAAAATTCTGAGTTACTAATAAGAACATTACATAAAAAGAAATTGGGGATTTGGGAATCCCCGAAGGGAATAATATTCGAAATCTCTTTTTATGCGATGATCCTATGAGTAAATAAACTAGAATTTTCCCTCGCTTGTCTTAATATAAATTTTAATTTGTGTAATATTCGGAAAACAAATGGTATAAACCACAAATTAATCAATACTATAACACATAAACACTGCGCTTAAACTTTCCCCTCAAGATTAAGAAGCCCTAGGGTGAAAAATAGAGCGTAAGTTATCGAATTCGGTATCACGAATATATTAGTACCTAACATTTAAAAAAGAAGAAGGAAATAAGTCATAATATTATAATTATCATAGGAAAATATAATATAATTGTTTCCGTTTACCTTGTCAATTAATTTTTTTTAGATCACACATTCATTCAAATTAAGTAGGTACCTATAATGCAAATATCAAGGTTTAGTAAATTCTCGATTTATTTCTCTACATTTATCAGTAGAGTACGGATTTCTAGAAAACTTGCTATACATAAATATTGATAGCAGAATGGTAATTGTTTTTTATGCTTATATGCTTATTTTGATACTTTTAAGTTTAGATTTATTTTTAAGCATTTTTAGTGCTTTTTTGATAAATTTAAAAAAATTTGCAGTAGATACGTACATGAATATGTACCCATGGATATGGATGTGCAACTTGCCCCCCCCCCCATTTCGAATTTTCGAACAAAAATAGTGTAAATCGTTTGGACCAGTTCGCACCTTCCTTATTTTCGTTGGTATTCATTTTGTTTTCGAAATATTTTTACAAAATTTCTAATGGCATTTGAACTTTTTGAATTTTAAATTTTTTAAAACATTAAAGCAAATACCTAGTTGAGATTAGGGCTGGGCGATATTCAAAAATCGATATCGAATTTCGATAATTCAAAAACTATCGATAACTTCGATTAATCGATACTTGTCGATAATTATCGAAGTATCGAAATAATACGTTTGCTTAGAAAACTGGCAGTTTCTCAGAAACTGAAAACTGGATGACTAAAAAAAAAGTGCGTCTTATAATTTAGGTTATTGTCTTATGCTTTATGTGCTTCCCATTGGTGAATTTTAGGTTCGGCTGGCTTCTTTATTTCAGAAAAAAGTTTGGGGATCCTGTTTTCGCGTGCAGGATGCCCTCAAAATTATAATGTTCATGTTGTTGGAGAGTTGTCTCCTTGTTCCATTGGATCAGTTATTGGATAGTTATCGATATTTCGATAGTTTTATACAGGGAATGCCAACTTTTTTTCTCGAATAAAGAAACCGGTCGAACCTAAATTTGACAAATGGGAAGTCAAGAAAACATAATAACCTAATTTAGAAATATCGAAACGATCGGATTATCGATAACTATCGAAATATCAAATATTTCAAAAATAAAATATCGTTCTTCCATTAATTGATCGATATTTATCGATTGATCGATATTTATCGATTGATCGATATTTATCGATTGATCGATATTTATCGATTAATTAATTAAGAAAAATTATTTTAGAAAAACACCCAATAATCACATATTTTTAAACTGATGTTTTTATTGTGTTACTTTTCGAATAAATTTTTGAAAAAATAAATCGTTTGAAACTGACAATTTTCGAAAATTTTCAGTTTCAAATGGCTGTAACTCAAAAACTATCCATCTTAGGAATTTGGGCCTATTGACACTTTTGATCTACATGATATGAACTACCAATTGCCCCAATTTCAAGATATTCGACTGAGAGCCATTTTCCTATGATTTCCTGCGAGGTCCTTTAAAGCGTTTAGCTCCATCAGAGCTAAAGTATTAGTTTAATGCCGGCCGAATTAATAATTTTATTTTTCACGTTTTAAGAAAACTTGTATGTTTCAGTCATAAACAATGCACTTTTCGTGGATTTGCCACAAAAAGTCAAACAAAAAAAAGTACGACGGCGCCGCGACCTTTCATTCGAAACGCTGCAATAATTAAGTGCTTAGCCCCCCCCAATTTCAAATTTTAAATCAGAAATAATCTAAATCATTTATACACTCATTATTTATTATCAGCTTTCAAGTAATCAGGATTATTAATTAAATTAGTTAGATAAAAAGATTTTAAGTTTTTTATTTGAGATTTTTGTATTTCTCACTATTGTGATTAGAAAATGCTAAAATAAAACTATAACTCTTCAAAAAATAAATTTAAACATCCACAAGGGCACAGAACACTAACGAAAATAAAAAACACACAAATAATTCAGACAATTTAAAGCCTCCCCCTCCCCAGTACCAAATTCAAAAGAAATTAATGCGGAATCAGAGACGGCAAATAATTAATTTGCAAAATCCTGCGATAAGGGGGAGAAATGGAAAAAAGATAACTTTCGAAGAAAAAAAATTAAAAACTTAAAAAATTAATTTTGTAAATATTCTCTTTTTTTCCCATTTTTTTTTCTCATTTTTTACATTTTATTTATTTATAAAATATTATTGTGGTTAAATAAGTATTTTGGTTAAACTTGCAAGTGAATAACTTAAAGCTCAGTTGTTCAGTTTCAATTTAAACCCAAAATTAATAAATTATACAAAGTTTAAACCTTTTATCGATTTGGATTTTTTGATGATGGGCTTCTCATTCCCTGTAACAGCCGCCACTATCAAATACCTTAGAAAAAAATCTGATGTGACAACACAGAACTTTCCCATTTATTACAAAATTCAATAAAATAATAAAAATACAATAAAAATAGATATATTTTTTAAAATCAATAAAATAAAATTAATAATAATTAAAATTTAATTAATAAATAAATAAACAAATTTAAAAAAAAAATTTAATTTTTTTTTTAATGAAGGGATTAGGTTTGTTGAAGGTAATAATAATTATTATTCTTAGGTTCTTAGGAACCCATATGTATATGGGCAAGGCGGGGATTCAAAATTTAAAAAATTATCCCTACAAAATTAATCTTTTTTTTTAAATTTATAAAACTATTCGGAGATGCGTTTATGAAAGACTGACAAGCAGAAAACATGGCTTCCTATATCTAGCATTATTATGTCGAGAATTAATATTTCTACAAAAAAGTCCAAGACACCACATATTATCAGGGTTCCCACTAAATTTCCCTGACTTTTCTAGGTTTTCCCTCACAAAGAATAAAAATTTTCCCTGATATTTCAATAAATCGGAAGATAAAAAAGTGAAAAAATCTTAATTAAAAAAAAAAAATAATTTAATTAATTAAAATGAAAAAAATTAACAAATTTATTTTTAAATTAAAAAAAAAATTTTAATTGGTTTGTTTTCCCTGACTGAAAATTTAATTTCTCTGACTTCTCAAGACTAGTGGAAAACCTGTTATATCTTCGATACTTCAGTCGAAGTCATAGAGTTCCCTATCTTACTGTTTGTAATGTAATGTTGATTCACCCAAGTTGATTTGATTCGAGTGTCTGTGATTCAACTTCCACGCCCAATGACTAGTGAGGTTTTACAGCAGTTTTTTTCTTAATTTTTAAAAGTTCAATGTCATTGTTGTGCCAGCTAAAGTAGCTCTATGACGCACCGCCACTGTTGTAGAAGCTTGCCGTTAGCCATAAAACAATAAATGAGAACAATATAAGAATCTACGGAATTAAAAAAATTCCCTGGTTTTAATCATAAATTATATAATTCAGTTGACTCCCTCTCCATAGAACACATAGTTCTATAAACAAAATAATTAATGACGCGCTCGTGGGATACACGAGATTGCAGTTTAAAATCCAGTAGAAATAATTTAAGCTTAATTCTCAACTGCAATGTTGATGATTGAGAGGAAATTCTTAATCCTATTTATTTTATTTTTAAATCAAACCACATCCTGGGTGTTTTTAATTATTGTCCTTTTATTGCAGTGCAATTTATTGATTGATTAAAAAAGGTGTTTGGTTTTCTTTCAACATCGAACAAATTACATATACTTCGATTCGATTGGCAAAGAAAATAAGCCAGAGTGGTCGAAAATTATACAAAAACACAAAGCACTCACGATGATATAACGCACCCCAGCCTCGCCTTCCGCCACAAAATGATTTTAGAAAAAAATACCATGAGAAAAATTAAACGAATCGAAAGTGGTAACAATGGACGCTACACGTCGCATTGAATGTTTTGATATCATTGTTACCAAATTTAGATTAACGCGGCAACGACAATTAAATAAAACTTCCGTGTGACAACTTGACATGTCCATTGTATCTAGTAGTTTTCAATTTAATTCGGACACGCATTGTTAAAAAAACGATCATTAAATCAACTCCTTAATTTGATATCTCGTTACCACGTTATAATTAAGCAACTTTTAATTAACCCGTCTTGTGCCGCTCCAGACGCTTTGTCCTAATTGTTTCAATTAATCCTCTCGGGTAATTCCCCGAAAGTAATTATTGCCAAAAATCATTCTGTAGATATTATAGGAAACTTCTATGAACCCTCACGTCTACCTTCCGGGCATGTGAAATTGTAAAAGTTAATTTTGTGGGTAAACTGGAAAGAGACGAAAATATTTCGATTTCCAATTCCCTTTATCGTGGTCACGTCCAGATTACACATTAATCGAGCATAAATCTTACTTCCCTTAAATCAAAACTTTAGTTTTGGTGCAGCTGAAAACACAACAAATTACCTTTCTCCCTATTTGCTTAATTACCAGCACGTATCGGCTAGAATCTATTTGATCAGATGCCCGACCAAAATTATTACATCCTATCCTCCTAAACTAATATTTCAAATTTCCTGTTATATAAAATAAACACAAGCGGGTTTATTCAACAAAGATGTTAAGCCGTTCCTGAAAGTTTTCTGCATTCTATTAATAGACACACTGCGCTTATCTCGTAAAAATCTTTTTGAGTAAAAGGTTTCAAGTTAGAAAAGCGCCGCCGCACTTGATATACTTGAGGTTTCGATTAAGAGGAAAAATTTTAAAAACTAAAGGTGCAGTTTATCGAATGCAACCGCACTTCCGTAACGATAAGTTACTGTAGTAGGAAAAATATTGGTCCTTCGAGCCGGATACATTTTTTAAATGCAATTAGTTTAGGTCGCAAGCAGCTGATGGTAAACTGGAAGCGCAATAATTAGCCCATATTCACGCAAATTTGTTCAATAAAACTGATCGAAATTTGAACAATGGAGTAATGGAAAACCGAATCATTGGAGCATAAATAACAATTGAAGTTTCCTACCGAAACCGTCGTCAGTTGTTTTTGCTTCAATAGTCGCAACATAATCTACAACCATCACGTTCTAATCCCACAAAACTAAGACCGCTTGACTAGTTCAGTTTCGTGTTTGTCTACATTCTCAGCTTGGATTACAGCTAAAATAATTGCACTCAACTTACGGCTTCATTCATACGGCAAATAAATATTAAATGTCATAACAAAGTAAAAGTAGAACTCGCGGCGGATTGCAAGAATTAACGGTTTTTAAACTATGAGGAAGCAATTTCAAATCACCCAACTGTTTTTTGTTTTTATTACGATGCGATGCTAAAACAACAGTAAAACAAAACAGCAACGTCGAGGTATTAGAAAAGTCGCTCAGCCGACAGTCCGCCCCACACCGGATTTGGGTTAGAGAAAAGACGATCGCAAGACAGACATCTGAAAGCAATTTGCAACTCGCATAAGCTTTTAAAACATTTGGGGTAAAACCAAGTAACAATCTAATGTTCAACAGATGTTACGGGGGTGCGTTTGAAACTAGGGACGAACAGTTCCTAAATTAATTAACAAGGGCGGCGCTAAATCGACTTTTCCTTCGTTTACGAGATCGGTAATTTTTGGAAAAACAAAAGCGAGTGCACGAGAGTAGCGTCACAGTCGCACATCTGTTAACGGCGGGTCAATGAATTAATGGACGACCTTTGAATATTATCAGATGCTGGTGCTGGTACCCTTGATTAGTTAGTTGATATGGTAGGAATTTGAATAAAAAGATAATTTATTTTGTGTTCTGAACGGATTTTTCACGTCGGATCAACCGGGAACCTTTCAAAATATTGCCGGTCAATTTCGGTTAAACTGCAATCCTTTCAGAGTCCACCCTCCTGCAATTTGCATATTTCTAACGGACTCATCCGATGACCATCATAGCTAAATAGACACGTTTGCGATAGGGAGATAAATTAGGGCGATTTACCCGCCGTGGCTTCACACGCGAGTCAGTTTGCAAATTTATCCCCCCCCCCCCGTCTGTCTCTTCACCTAAGTTATTAATATGCCAGGATTGAGATCAGAGAGCTTGTTGATTGATTATCAGAGAAGGGCTGAAGTCATCCTATTGTTGACCCTTTTTCTAAGGTAGTCTCCCTCGATGAGGTCCAGTAGTTCGTAAGCAGGTTTTCTTGTGGTGGTGAGTTAGTGGGGTTAATAAACTCAAACAAATTAAATCGTCTGCGAAAATCTCGCATTTAAGATCATGTGAAACGTGGTTTCTTCTATTTCCTACAAGAATCTCTTCTATTGTGTGCAACCCTTGCTCTACATTGCAAAAATTGTAAAACGGTTCACCACCAAAACCGCTACGCTATTGCCAGCGTACAATTCCGTAACAAAAAATGATAACTGAATCCTGTCTTGAATATTATTTCAATTTGCAGTTGAACCAGAATAATATTAGGCGCAGTCATAGTGGGTGGGTCACTGGAACTCCCTGGAACCAGTTGTTGAGTGATATTTTTACTAGAAGTAACCGTTGTGTCACAAAATATAGTGTCACGTCCACCAGACATAACTATGTGTTTTCCTTCGTTTTTATTAAGTGATGCGCATGAATGGATTCGAGTCCCGTCGAGAACGTCCCCAGTTCGCTGATCATAAGCGGCTGAGAAAAACAGTTCATTCGAACTATTTCAAGGATCAAGGATATCATAGTTTTAGTTCCAGAGTTCTTGATTTACTTAATTAATCGATAACTCGAAAGCCGTTCATTTTAAACAATGAAGGGTTAAAACCTAGTTTGTAGATACTTTCAGGCTCAATTTATAAATGCAGTAATTTGTTCATTAATAATATAACATTTTTCATCAAAACAACAACAACATTTAAATCATGGAGTCCCTGGCCGGGGGTCTGGGAGGTATGTAAACGTGAAAACATTTTTTAACATCTCGTGGTGGAAATAACGGTCTAGAAAATCAATAAATCGGAATCAATATTTTTGGTAAAACCCATAATTATTAACCCTGCGTGGGAGACAGCTAGGACCCACCTAGCAACGCCGCTGTCGCGACTACATCCTGGACCGTTTCAAAGCTAAAATCTCTGATTCTGATTCAAAAAAAATTCCCATCTCTTGTCATCCATAAATAACCAATCAAGCAACCAACCTATGCAATGTAATAAACTTTTCGCAATAATAAAAACAGAAAAATCTGTTTACTTGACGTTAGGAGCGTGGAGTGAGCATAAAATATTCAAAACAAGTAGGTAGAAAGGCAAATCCAAATAAAATTTTAAGGGAAACTGCACCCCAAGTTTGTAGCAAACAGGTAAAATAACGTGCAAGTTTCTTTCATTACCTGAGTGAGTGTCATTCATGGCCTAAAGCAAAACACGAACCAAGTTTCTCCGGCCACGTTAACATTTCATAGAAAATAGAGAGAGATTTACACATACACACACACCTGAATGAAACGGTACCACCAAACTGGTTTCTAAAGCAACTCTCCACGACTTTCGTTTTATTTTTATTAGACTGTATGTTTTCAATTATTATTTTCTTTCAATGAATATTTCAAGCAACAGACCAACACCACCCTGTCGATTATATTTGTGCAGAGCCAATTAAACCGACACGCTCTTATTTATATCACAAAAAGAATGTCGTCGCTAAGAAACTCTCTTGGTCGATATAAAATTAGCATTTCTAAAAATAAACGCATTATGAATTAAATTCTATTTGCACAACATCAATTTTTATTTGTTTTCTACGAAAGAAGATGAATTAAGAATCTACCGCGCCGTGGTTGGCAAAGTAATGAAAACTTGAATGAATTACCAACGAAAAATTAGCTTTATACCTAAAAACATGAGGGTGATTGCACGATAACAAAATTTTGATGAGCTGCTTTGAATAACATGAGAAAGACCTTGGCTTGTACGCATCGCCGATCAAAAGGAATGCATAATCAAAGATAATAAATACATGTACAAGTGGAAATAAGCAACAGTTGGAGGAAACACCGTAATTTGGCGGTTCAAAAATCTAATAATTGAAACCCAAAAATTATAATAACCTGGTGAAATAGTACCGAGCAGATTAGTCATCGGGTGGATAACATAGGTAAAATGCTGGCACCACTACCAAAAAATGTTTGATATAATTAAAACGGGATAAAAGAAAACGAAAAAAGCATTCGCTTCCATGCGATCGCATTTTCAGATGAATGCAGTCATAGTCAAACAGATTATGAAATGTCATAACAAATCATTATTTTTTGATTTAAATTTTCTTGTTCTTGTTAAAAAAAACTTAACCTCTGAGTGGGTAGGTGGAGTGCCCACAACACCCTATAGGTGTTACTTTCAAGTTTTAAATTTGCAACATAGTTTATCGCTTTATTAACTTCTTTTATTATTTTTTATCACTTAATAGATCGATGTATAAACAGATATGCTCTGAGCACACCCGCCTACCTACTTACTTTACTTTAAAGCACCTACCCACTTAAAGGTTAAAAGTGAGGCACTGAAAGAAAGGTCAATTCACCACAAAATCAAACCAACCGCTTTATTTTACGAAAATATTTATTTGCGAATTTAATGTAAGCATAGATAACGGTTACAGTCTGATGCTTAAGCGAAGACAGACAACGGCAAACCACCGAGGTAATCTGCCTGAAAAACCCTTCATAACATGAAGCCCAAGCTGGTGTAGGCAGCCACAAGCATTCAAATTTGGTTGGCAACTTTGCAACCGAATGCAAAGTATAGCAGTTCATGCAGAATTAAGAGTTTGCAGCACCGTTTCTACCAGTGAAGGTTATGTTACTACTTTACTCTTTCAGTTCATGCTATAAAGTGGACGGTTATCGGTAAATAGAAAACTTTAATTCTTTCAGAACAAATACGCACTGAATTACTGCCGTGACATATACGTACATTATTATTATTGCTACTAAAGAGCAAAAGATTCCTATTCTTTTTAAATCAATCACAAAACATGTTTTTCGTATTTGAAATCGGGGAATCTGGGGTCGGGGAATACTCTCCAGTACATCGGTCATTATGTTCAAAAGACTGTTAAGCCTAGTAGTAATTCAGTCTCATCAGTTTAACCAGAGTTGGGCTCTAGGCTCTAGCAAATTTTCGGGCCCCTTATATTCGAGTGTAATTAATAGCATCGAAAGTCCAATTTTGGGTTATTTTCTCAGTATTTGATTTTTATTTTACGATTTCCTGTTTTTTCTTTTCGGGCCTCTCTGGCCAGTAGGCCCTAGGCACGCGCTTAATTATAAAATAGGCCCTGCCATTAGATAAGAGCCTCCTTCCACGCTCCAGTGTACCAATAGTCTACATCCCATTTTCAGAACCTGTTTTCGGGGTATTCTTCTTTCAGTGAAAACTTGCAATCAGGGCCTATTTTTAACTGAGTTAGGCAGTAGTAAGTTAAGCAGTATACTGCTTAACAGTATTCTGCTTAACAGTATTAAGCAGTAAATGACAATACTATCCGTAAATACAGTATCGGAAATACTAGGAAATATTGGCAGTAAGAGTAAGACATTTATACTGCGTTCTAATAACTGCCTAGCACTGCACATTACTATCCAGTACTGCGTAATACTGCTACTTAGTACTGACTCTGTCAAACACTGCCTAATACTGTCATTTACTGCTAACATTGCTTAACACTGATATTTCCTACTGTTGCTACCAGCTAAAATACTGCGTTGTTAAGAGCAGCAGTATTTTATTGAATACTGTCAAATAACAGTACAGTACACATATTCCAGCTCAGTGATTCACCCCCGCCCCGAGAAGTCTAACGTCAGTCGATGGTCGAACTTTCATAGGATTGCCCTAACCCAGCATCTTCCTTATAGGTAAACCTATAGTATCCGCCAGTTAGCCCAAAGAACTCTAGCCCTTCAGTATAAAGTCTAGACCAACTACGAGTAGTCAATGGGAAACCGATGACTCATAGCTTGTTATTTTGACCCTTAAGTAACTGGATGACCAAGGATCCTGTACTACCAGCAGTAAACGTCAAACTATTGTTGACACATAATAATCAATTTTAAAGCAATTTCTTGTTGCAAATTTCATTGCCTTCAATTTTGTGCTGAATGAGTTAGCCTAATTATTTTAGACCAAAAATAAAAGACACAAAATTAATGCAGAAATGTAAACTACGAATGATAAGAGCATTAGATTTCATCCGACTTTTACTTAAAAAGTCAAAAAATGCTTTTGAAATTCTTAAAAGTTTCATTTATCAGACTGGCTATGTAAGTTTCCAATTTTTGAAAATAGAAATTAAATTAAATTTATTGCATAGCCAGCCCGATAAATAAAAACTTTAACAATTTCAAAAGCATTTTTTGACTTTTTAAGTAAACGTCAGATGAAATCTAATGCTCCTATCCCCTGCGGTCAATTAAATGATTATCTTCCAACGTCGGCCTGAAAGTTGGAATAGAACAGAAGAAATTCCACGACTGTTCCAGGTTTTCCCCGACAAAGAATCAAAATCTTGCCCTGACATTTCGATAAATCGGAAGATAAAAAGGAAAAGAATAAACTGGATGTAGTATAAAAATTTTTTTAAAAATTTATTTTAAAATTAAATTTGTTTTAACAAAATAGTTTTCCCTGACTGAAAATTTAATTTCGCTGACTGCCCTAAAAATGAAAAATTCTGACTTCTCCCAGACAAAATTAGAAAAATCTTTAATTCCCTGACTTCTCCAGGTTTTCCATACAAGCGGGAATTTTTATTCTTTATGGTTTTTGCAGAGTTTATGTATATTTTTGATTATCCATTGTTTTTTTGGACTGTACCTAATTGAATAAAAGATACTAACTGTTCCAATTTTGATTAAACTTGAGTCTAATAGTAAATTAGACTTCTTACTATTATTTACTAATAAGAAATGTGCGTCGCTAGCAGACCAGGTGCTCGACGTGCACATAAATTTTACAACGCCGTACAATTTCAACTTTAAATTTTTATTCATACAAATTCAACTAATTATTTTCAAAAACCAATTATTTTTAATTTGATCATCCAATTTTCCAATTTTACTTTTATCAATTTATTGATAAATCACATTTTGTATTTTTGAGATTATTTTAAAATTAAATTTTTTTAATGAAATAGTTTTCCTTGACGGAATATTTAATTTCCATGGCCCTAAAAATGAAAAATTCCCTGACATACAAGTGGGAATTTTTATTCTTCGTGATTTTTGCAGAGTTTCTAAGGTCAGGTCGCGGTGAACTTTTTAAAGCATATTTTTGATTATGGATTGATTTTTTGGAATGTACATAATTGAATGAAAGATACTAACTGTTTGCATTTTAATTCAACTCGAGGGGCAATTTTCGTTACTCCCCCAATTGAATTGAAAACTGAACTCAATTACGAGCTTACATTAACCCTTTAGACCCCAAGCTTCTGTATCTCTCGAAATATTTCTAGATAAATCGGTTCAGATATGCCTTTATTTTTAAAATTAAAAGGTATTTATATCAGCCTGGGGTAACAGGTGGAATTTATTTACTGTACTATGTTACCTGGAATATATTTTTAAAAATTTGTATCCGAAACTGTGAAATTACAATTCTGAAATTTAATATATTATTTAGACAATAATTACCGCAATAATTGTCGGAAAATTAAAACGCAAGAAAAAATTTAAACAAAAAAATTACGTAAACAAATTTCTAGAAAATAATGGTGCATGTTTACTTAATTAAGTGAATTATTAATAATAAATTTCCAACTTTCAATGTAAATATTATGAAATTATTCCAATTACTACTTCGAATGAAAAGAAATTATATTTACCCATTTCGTGACGATTAATCCATAATTAAAGAAAAAAAAGCGCAAAGAACACAAAATATAAACAACACAAAAAAACTTAAACACTCAAAAAAATAACAACCGAAACCTGATGTTCACAGGTAAAAATATTGTAGAAATCGGAAAACAACTTGAGTGGTACGAAAAAATTAATAAAACGCACTAGAAACAATCACCAAACCGTGAAAGAAAAAAACAACAATTTTTTTGACGTTTTTCTCTTTTTTTTAACAAAAGTTGGGTGCGAACACAACACGTAACAACGCAAACCCGAATTTCTACCACACTAAACTCGTGGTGATCTGTCCGCCTCTTCCTGTTCCAAGTGGCGCTCAGCGCGGAGAATGCGGCTACTACAAAAACGTTCCGACACGAAAAGATCGGATTCCGTCGTTTACGATGCAATATCACTACGAATTTCTTATCACCCTTCCGCTCCTTATCAATTTTCACAGCGATACCGGAACCATCCCGCAATCTATCTGCGATCACATTTTTCTTGAATTAATTTGCAATTTTTAATTTAATTTGAGTTGAAAAACCAAAAGACGGGAGTGACCGACAGTTACCTCAAACCTTGTGTATTTTCATTGTGTGGCGCGACAGCGGTTCCTAAACAACAGAACGTTTTCTACTCTAAACTCGAATATTACTCAATTAATACGAGGTGTAGTCGATAAAATTTACAATAAAGAAAAGAAACTTGATGAGAACTGCACGTACTAGTTGCAAATATCCGTTAGTTTAATTAGTCACGCTTCAGTAATTTAAAATAAAATCTGAACCTTAATAAATTAATGAACAAACCCTTCTCGCCGTGACCACTTCCTCCGTTCTTTGTTAATGGGGCTATTATATTGTCGTTACATAATAAGATATAATAAAAACTTGAAATACGTCAAAGACATACTGGGCTGACAAAATAGTTAAGGGACATCCTAAAGCACGTGCTGCACCCTCCTTCATTTGTTTTTTATCGACCAATGAGAAAAAATGATTGAAAAAACCGACGATGCGCGGTGCTCAAATGACAGCAAAAAATTTGTACGGCACTGGTTTTGATCGAAAAATAATTGTGAAATTTTCTTATTTAGACATTTTTAACAAACAAAATTTAATTAAAATAAGCGATTAAATCGTAAAAGCAATTTCGCAGAATATTCAACTTCGGCTTTAATTAATTTCTACAGTTAACTATTGCACTGCGCCTCAAAAACAGATGAAAATAAATAGAAAAGCGAAAAAACTCACCTTGACCTGGGTAAATACATAGATCCATCTATGAAAACGGAGCCGGATAAAAGGATGTACCAACATGTTGACAACTCGCCAGTGCTAAAAAAATAAGATAATTAATAATTAATAAAAATGAAGAAAGTGTTTAAAATGATTCTGATTGGTTGAAAAACAAATTCTGTTCAGTCAATCAAAATTAACTATTTCTTAATTTTTCGATGTTTTTCAATAAATACTGGTTTGTAATAATTAACGGTGTCCAGATTCGCAGTGCCGAAACCAGGTTTTAGATAGGGGAACACCACCCGCCTACTGATGCGCATGAATAAATTAACGATATTAACGAACGTGGTTTTGCTTTTCAAATAAAATTTTTTATACTGAATTCTATACGGAAAATCTGTATTTATTAGAAAAGATTAATTTTCAATTTACGATGTCAGAAAACTCATCTCTGTAATGAATCTCCATGATTGATAGACAACATTGATAGACAAGAATTTTTAAGAAATTCCAGAGATTTCCAAGGAATTCTAGGAATTTCCAAAGAATTCCAGGGAATTCAAAAGATTTCCAAGGGAATTCAAAAGATTTCCAAGGGAATTCCAAACAAGTGTACACAAAATTTTCGAGATATTTACCCCTTGATAACTGCTGATCCCATCATGGTCACACTCTGAAATTTTTTTGACATATTTACTAAGTCAATTTTCAAAAAACACTAACTCAATTTTTTTTTCAAAATTATTTTTTGAGTTTTTCAAAAAAAATCATTTTTATTATAAAGTGGTCAAGATTAGTATCAAATTAAAGCCCTTTAAATACTCTCAAAAATGAGCTATCACACATATCTGTGGGACTTATAGAATTGAAGTTAGAACATTTTATATCGTTGAGTGCGAGTCAATTTTTTTTTTTTACAATTTTTAAAATCAAATTACTCAAAAACCATAAAAGTTAAAAATTTTTAAAAATTATATTTAAACTCGGTATGTTATATGGAGTATATTTAACCAAAGATTCAAAGAAATCTGTGATGGTCAATTTGAAAACTATTTATTTTTGGTTGTTATTTTGAGTTTAATTCTGAATTATTTTATATCGTAAAACCGCAGTGAAATGATAATTCACAAAATAAAATACCAAAACAATGCAAACGTTTGCTTTTATATAAAACTTTCTATACCAACTATACGTATTAGATTAACTTAATATTTATCCGCATGGTGGCGTTCGTTTAATGTAAATCGCGAATAATCAAAGGAAACCAAAATTTTTATTATTTGGGGGTGTTTGCGAGAGGCTAGAAGCTGGAATATGTAGATAATAAGTAAAAAAATTGAACAAAACACGGAAAATCAATTTTTAATGATTTTTTACAATTTGAGGGGACAAATCTTCCCCCAAATCAACTTACTTGTTACAAATATTAAGTTTTCTTTTTGTTTTTTTTTTATAGAAAGTTAAATTTAAAAAAAGGGTTTCTCCCCTGGCTACGCCACTGCTCACAGACTTGAGTCGGAGGGCTAATAAATTTAAATTTTTGGTGTAAGAATTGATGTTTTTCTGAAATTCTTTGGAAATTCCTGAAATTCTTTGGAAATCACTGAAATTCTTTGGAAATCTTTGAAATTCTTTAGAAATCCCTGGAATTCTTTGGAAATTCATGAAAATTTTGAAAATCCGAGTCATGTGTACAGAAATTTTACTGGATATTGAGATCCCTTGAGTTAACTTATTGAACTATCATAATTTGTTATTAATTTAAAAATACAAATTAGTAAGAATAACAAAAATAAATTTATTTTTTAAAGTCGTACGAAATTTCGTCCTAAAATTCAGTAATCATCTACTAATGTTTCCCTTTGTTTATACCTACTAGATTAGTATGCAACACGCAATACATGCGTGCATTTGACAGAAATCGGTTACTTGTCATGCAGGAAATAATTCAGCAGAAAATTTTAAAATGCGTATTTTAATAGAAAAAGATTATTGATCGCTATCGGTACGCATAAGTAAAGCATTAGAATTGCGTTTAATCTTATTAAAGATACTTTGCATAACAGGTATTATACAACAAGGGAAAAAGTACTTTACTTTTTAATTTCAAGTAAAAAACAAATTTGTTTAAAATTACCGGTTTTATCCAATTTAAATTAAAGTTTTTTATTACATTAACTTTTCAACAAATAAATTTCTGCCAGAATAAATTCCGATAATAGTAAATGTGCTAGCAGACCAGGTGCTCGACGTGCACACAAAGTTTACAACGCCTTCCAACTTCAACGTTAAATTTTTATTCTTACCAATTCAACTAATTATTTTTATTTTGATCATCCAATTTTCCAATTTTACTTTTATCATTTGAAGGGCCTATTGCTATAGTGATAAGCCACATTTCGTTGTTTTTGAAATTTTAGGTTTAACTGGTTGCATATCGCAATGTTATTTGTACCGGCATTTTACACAACCTAACCCTAAAATCTCAAAAACAACGAAATGTGGCTTATCACTATATAGCAATAAACTCTTCAATTATTATTAACGGATCTAATTTTATTTTAATTTTTTTTAAGTCCATCTAAATTTTGTCAAAAATAACTACAAATACTGCCCAAATTTCAGACAATTTCCAAATAAAAACATCAATAAAATTACTCACTGAAATTCAAACTTTATTGCACAAAATCAAATCTAAAATCTGAGACGCAAAGTAATAATTGCACGGGACCTTCCCGCAAAAGCGACCGACCACCTCGATGGACCAGATTGGAAGGGCGACTTTTACTTTCTTTTGGGCCAACTTAAAAATTGTCGGCGTGAAAAGACGCACAAATTCAAAACTTTAAATTATTTACATAAAATTAATTATTCAGAAAGCAAATTTAAAAACACAAATAATCAAAACCTATACGTATCTACAAAACAATTCAAAATTACAAAAATAAAATTCAATCTCAAAAAAAAAGATTTCTCATAACAAATCAAATTAAAAATTTTCAAAATTTATAAAAAAAGAAGTGCATGTTGTTAATAAAATAGTCCTCTGTTATATTACAGTCAAAAAGCCCCTATTATCATAAAGTGCCCAGGGCCTCCAATAAGTTAAAGACGACCCTGACATGATTGGAAAACTTCATTCTATGACGCCGATGAAAAAAGTTTTTATTCGAAAAAAATTTTCAACTTACTAATATAGCACATCGTTTGCTTGATGTTTTTCATGTCGCACCACCTTGCAGAGAGCACGCAAAGCTGAATCTCGTAGCGTTTGCAGCGCCTCCAAGCCACTCAATCCGTAATAAATCACTTGCAGATCTTGCAGGGTTCTACAACTAGGAGGTCGCGCTAATGCGCGCATAAACATTTGCTCCCAGTCACTCATAACGCCGCATGATGGCGCCCTGGGTCCCACATACGGGTTTCCCCCACCCACGACACTAACACAAGTAATCGTCTCCCGCATTCGGATTTAAATCGGCCACATCACTTTTTAAATGACACTTCTTAATTTTAATTTCAATTGTTTCTTCACCTTTGATGACATCACAACTGACACCTGAAAATAAAAAATCGTTTAGAGAAATGCTAATTAAATGTCACTTAGTTGTGACCCTAAAAAGTTGCATAATGAAATAACGTAACCCTAATTACTTCTTACGCCTAATAAATCAGCTCCTGTCAGCAAACTGTACATCCTTAATAAACAAAAACTGACCCACTTACATTTATTTAAAAAAAATTTCGACAGGCAATTAAAATTTAAAAAAAATTTAATCAAACATTTTATGAAGCACTGTTTCAAATGACTTAATCGCGTGTCCATTTACAAGGTGGATCTAATTTTGTTCACTTCATCATATTTTTCAACTGATATGAACTTTTTACGTCTTGATAACCTCGCATTTATGCGATTTTAACATCATCGTACAAAGAAAAACATTGTTTTTCCACAAAACTCAAATGTGTAAATTACATTTTTATTATGTGCTAATAAAATTTGAATGTCAGTCAACAAACCACAAAGTTAACAACCCAAATGTTAACGAACCAAAATTTACATTTGGGAAGAGAAGAATAAACAAGAAATAAAAAATTTAATTTGTAATTTCCGATTACGCTTTTTTTCCAAATACGAAAATATGCCTTTAAATTTTCATACATTGGTTAAATATATATAAAAAATATATTTGTGAAGAATTAAAAGTTAAAAATTCATAATGCGATATAAGGCCCTATTTCACGGTTATTTCCGATCTTCAGTCGCATATAACGAAGAAAATAAAAAATATAAGAAACAAGAAAAATATTCGAACTAAACAAATAAGAATCTTCTTATTCTTGTTTGATTAGTTCGAATATTTTTGAAAAACTGAAGATCGGGAATGACCCTGAAATAGGGCCTTATATCGCATTAGCAATTTTTAACTTTTAATTCAAATAAATATAATCGAATCGGGTATTATAGGTCTGCCTACCTGTCTGCGAATCAAAAGTTGTTCAAAATCGAAAAACGAAAATCATGAAAATTGTTATATTAATCATGTATATGATCTTACAGATGTTGCTTTTAATAAACTTTAATCGATGCGGATGTAAGCATCGATTCCATAAAGAATTACTTTTTCGATCAATCAAAACAGCTGAATCGAATCGATTAATCAATTTTTAGATCTCTAGATCAACACGCATTATGAATTAATACTAATCGAAGCGGAAAAATCGATTCATCAAAGCGATTTTTTTTACAAATTGATTTTACGTTTTATCAAAATTTTCAATTTGATCAGTTATAATCGGAAACAGAAACGTTAAAAAAATCAATTTCTCATATCAATTAAATATGGACATGATTGAACATTGATATTTTTATTAACATTGTCTAATAATATTAGGAAGCTCGTTAATACAATCATGCGCGTAGAGGTGTATAGCACAACAGTAACAAGCAATTATAGATGTAAGGCTAATTTCAGAACTATTTCCAAGGTAGCAAAATCAGGTACGTTGTATTGATTTAATTTTTTTGCAAACGTGAAAAAATTTACGTTACTAATGACGTTATTTCGCTTTAGATTTAAATTATTTATCATCAGATAAAGCTGAAATTATAATTAATTTATTTTGTTAATGGATATCAAGTTTTTAACTAATTAAAATTATATAAATATTCCTAATAATACATAAGTGCTGGTTTTTATGAACATAGGAGGCTTGTAGTTTGCTATAATGGGGGGGGGGGCGTTAATAAATATCTATTTGGTATACTGACTACGAGAGACATTACATACTCCGTCAGCAACCCCTGTGCGTACTTCTACACTTCATAAATGTATTTTGTTTTGAAAAAGTGAAAGGTTCTTTCTAATAAACCCAATCATGGAATAAGAACCCAAACCTTTCGTCTTTGAAAGCAGTGCATCAATAATTGTGATAAAATAAAAAAACTCTTTGATCTAACTCAGCTGAGAGCAAGTTTACATACACTGCAAAACATATTTTCATGGTATAGTTTAGCTTAATCTAAGGTTAGATAAACTATAACATTAAAATACTAACCCTCATAGCAAGCAATCGAGAGTTCCACTAGACTTGCTTTTACTTGCATTGCCTTCAAATTCTGTTTTTGGAAAGACCAGCCGCCACTGCGATTATAACAACAATATAATTTGTTATTATTAGAGCTCAGATTTTATGCTTTTGCATATTATTTAATATCAATATGTCATCATATTCGTTAGGAGATTTTGACAAATTAGGTAAAATCGAATCCGAAAAACTGCTTGTCAAAATGCATATTTTGCATATTTTCAACATTTTGTGTATATTTGAGCAAATAATGCATATTTGGGTGCATATTGGAGTTTTTTGAAGAATTTTAATAGAGAAAATTATAAATTATTATTAAATTTGCCAATGTAAGCAATTATTTTTTATTTTCTCCATTAAAATTCTTCAAAAATCACCAAAAGTGGCCAAAATATGCATTATATACCTACTCAAATATGCACCCAATATTGAAAATATGCAAAAAAATTTCAAATTTTTTATAATTCGTTCAGATTAATTTTTAAATTTATTAAATTTTATAATTTGAAAAAAAATTGAAACATTCGAAGATTAGATATTTTTTAGTTTGCATATCAATGCATATTTTATCTATTTTTATCAATTTTAGTGCATATTTTAAGGAAATTCGGTGCATATATATGCGCATATTTTCAAGTACTCTGGTGCATATAAATCCGAGCTAATTATATTTTATTTTTTATAATTATTTTATTTATATTATTTGAATTAATCGAGAAATTAACTGCCTCTTGATTGAGAAAAGCTATTTCATATTCAGCGGCGACCCATCAGAGGAGGTAAGGGAGGCTTAGCTTCCCTTTATATTCTGTATTAAATCTTTAGAACTTTCAAAAAAGTAAAAAGTGGATTTTCAATCGTGGGATCTATCACAAGATAGATACTCTTTCCACAATACATATTCAAAAAGTTACGTAAGCAGCACTCACCGTGCAAAATCTGTACTACTGATAGTTTCAAGATTACTCCGAAGAGATTTCTAATCATCAGGCACAGATTGACTCCCCAGTGACTATGCGTCGATTGAAACCTCCGCATAAATAAGTGCTGCTATCGATTAAATGCAGATTTACATTATTTGGATTAGAAAAGTCTAATTGCTTACAGCGCAGAATTTGGATTTTAAAATTTGAAATACTTTTTTTATTTTCAATTTATACTCAAAATTCATTGCAATATATAAAAAGCCATGTCAATTTGTCTGTCACTCCAATAGCGTAGCTTGGATTTTTGGTACCCGGGCCAAACCCTAAATTTAAATTTTCCGGACCCCTATTTTCGCAATTAAGCAAAAAAAAGTATGTTTTATATCAATTTATTAGATATTATTAAAAATAATTATTAAAAAGAAATTAGAATAAAAAAATTATAATTTTATTCTGCGTGTTTTATTCTGCTGCCCTCCACAGAAGTGCTGCCCGGGGCATTTTCCCCCCCTGCTCTTCCCACGCTACGCTACTGTGTATCTCCTTGCATAAACCCATGTCGATATAATATATCAATTTGGTTCATTTTAACAAAGGGCTAAAAAAAATAGAAGGTTACGGGAGAGCGACATGATGGATTATTGCGGCCTTCAGGCCGCACAACTTGGACAATCGAGTACTGCTATATTGTATTGTATACTATATTTTTTGAATAATTATTATTATTCAATTAGACCAAGTTTTGTTGTGCGATCGTTGCAAAATGTGCAACGTTATTTCTAACGTCAATTTAACGATTAAAAAATCCACGTAATTATACTTTAAGAAACATCTAATTTTTATATAAAAAATTACGTAAAACTTTACATATTGTGTAATATTCCATTAATAACAATGCGAAATTACGATTTTTCTGTAATTTAACTTTGGTAATTTTAACCTGTAAGCTGAGGAATTAAAAAAAAAATAATTACACAAAATAATGTAAATTTACTAGTTTTTGGAATCGCGATTCCAAATTCTGTAAATTTTATTACATTAAAAAATGTGTAATTTTTTACATTCAAAATTGTGTAAAAATACATATCGTGTACATACATACAATAATAATAGTGTTTACTTAGGGTTTCTTTATAATTTCCCTTTTATATGTAATTTTACCTTGCAATTTGTGGAATTTTACAATAAAAAAATACTATCTACACATACAAATGTAACTTTACCAGTTTTTGACATCCTGAAAGTAAAAGTACTTTTGGATAGTGTACAATTACATCACCGAAGAATTAACTGTAAATATATATTAGCAAATGTGTAATTTTACATTCAAAATCATGTAAAAATACATATGGTGTAATATTCCATTAATAATAGTGTAAAATTACAATTTTTCTGTAGTTTTCCTTTTATAATATGTAATGTTAAGAATGTAACTTCACCAGTTTTTGACATCCCGAAATTATATCAATTCTTTTCAAAAATTAAGTTCTAAAAGTGTATTTCTTTGCTGACTCATCTAAATGCTTTCTTTTGGGACTGTTTCCTTCGAGTCGTATTCGACGATTGCACTCTAAAGAAAGAAAGAAACACAGTCCCAGCTAGGGAATCGCACCTCTACTTGAACATCAATAATTTTTCCCATTCAAATTTGGAATCTCGTTAATCTATTCATGCGCAGCCAACGGAAGAAATTCGAAATGCCCTACTTGAAATTTTAAAAAGTTGGCAACCCTACATTAAGGTTACTTAGAAATTAAACTTATTAACTACTCACTCGTAAAACCTCAAAGACGTGCAATTTTGTCGACACGTTTTATCACATTTTTATTTCGATAATAGATTGAAATTTTTTTTACATCAAGGATAACCGCGCCTTAATTCTTACACGATTGTGCAGGTGACCATAATGGAATCAAGTGCAGTTAAATAATTACTACAAAGCGATTTACAGTTAGATTTTCATAATATAATAAAAACGACAATTTTTTAAAAAATTAGAAAGTTAAGTTTCGATATTGGACCGTTAGTTAATTTTTAATAAAACCGAAGTAAAAGTATCAGTCTCAGATGCATAAGTCGTTTACATAATGAAATTTGGTGACTTCTGAGTTACTTAATTGTGTTCTTACGACGACCGTTTGACCCATATACAATGAACGACACTCTGTGCAGCATAATCTCTAAATCAATCGATCGCATCGGTTTGTTTTGCCCGTTTGGTAAACATCCTACCCTTTCCAATTGTAAACCGATTAATTTATCGGAGTATAAAAATTAATCGGTGAAATTTAGTTATCGATAATTACTCCCCCGCGGTCCGGTAATCATAAATCGACGAAATTGTGATCGAATACTTTCTCTTACATAATAATCGAGTTAAAGACGACAGGAAACAGTCAGGAAGCATGGATTTATTTACAATTTCCTGCTAAACCAATAATTTGTAATAGATAACGGAACCCGATAGCAAATCGATTATATAGTAATTTGCAAATAGGTTTCACAAAACCTTCGTGTTTTCTTTGTTTAAAATTTTTGTTTGTTTTCAATATAACGAAAGTGAGTCACTTTTCCCTGGCCCATACAATAAAATAAGAATTACAGCCGAGATAATGGCGAAGACACCTGTGTGGGTAGCAATTCAAAATGCATTCCATGCGAGGTCATCGACGGCCTAATAATGGGAAACAAGCTTAAAAAAATGTATACAAGGCTAGGCTTAATCATCTAAATGTGTATCTTGCTACGCACTGATTATACGTATGTTGTAGATAACAACGCATTTGTTAGAAATTCCATATTTATACTAAACATTTACATAATGAGGTTCACACAATGAAATTGCAAGTGCCAGGTCAGGAATAATATAACATTAAGACCGCTTCATATACCCCCCTCCCGAATTTACGGCGCTTCATCCCTCGTAGCTGTATTTCCAATATTCTAATGTAATCGAACGATTTTGAATTTTCTCATCGACTAAAAGCATATCAGGCGAAATATTTAATAATATGTAAAACATATTCCGTCAGTCAGACGCTCAAAAAGATAACAAACAAAGTACTTTTCGACAACATAATTATCGATTCTGGTGTTCTAAAAAGATTCGTAAAGCAATCCCAAACCGACTGAAACTACTGGAATGCAATAATAACGGATTTAAAGATAACCAACCACAGTAGTTTTGTTTATTTCGGTCAACAAATAAACCTCGGAGGCAGTGTTTCAGTTATGTAATAAATTATTTTTATTAGCGAATCTTATATCAGTGGTGTAACACCGGTAAGGCGCGAGCGGCGACCAAACGTAAGAATCAAATTATTTTTAAACCTTTTTACACAGAGCAGTTCTTCTACAATATAATCCAGAAACAAAGCATTTTTTTTTAAGAAAAAAAGCCAATGTGATTATTCGAATGAAACAAATTTCGTCTGCTTTAATTAAAATATTTCTAACATTCAAATTCTTTTATGTAGTTAACAAAAAATGATACTAATGGTAATATAATATTTTTAAATATAAAGAAATTCCGTTTGATTAATTAAATTTGTTGGAATTCAACAACCTCTTTTTAAAAGTTAATTCACCATTTCGAAAGTCCTTTTGTACATGGCAATATTAGTTTCAAATTAAAATCTAAAATTTTCTTTAAACATTTTTAGATTTATAAATTACAAGTAGGTAATAAATAAAATAAGCTCCTAATTAGATTGACAAGGTTGTGCGGCCTGAAGGTCGCACAAATCAATAATTCAATATCACGATTCTCCAATTATAACTCTTCCAAAACTTAACCTCATCAAAAAAACAAACAAAATATAAACAATGCAAAAAAATCATTCAAATTAAATAAATAAAAAAAATCAAGGTTGCCAACTCTCAAAACTTTATCTCTCTAAAGTTCAAATGAAAAACCCCAAAAACCCCCACAATTACTTGGAAAACCCCCTAAAAAAATATTATTTAAAAGAAAATAATTTTTTTTAAAACAATTAATTATTAATAAATGATGAATTTATAATTAAATGGGTTTGTTTTGCGAATAATAATTATTATTGTGTTTTATCAACTTCAACGTAACTTCAAAAAATTTAACTATTAGGGGGCGTCCATTAATTACGTGAGGCGTTTAGGGGGGGGGGGTCGAGCCGAATCTCACCAAATCTCACATGGGGGAGAGGGGGGTTTCGGCAAATATCACGTAATTTTTTTATGTTAACTATTCTTAAATAAAAATAATTAAGCAAATTATGCTTTTTTAATAAATCCAACGCAATCAAGCACAGATTAACGTATTTCCACTAAAAATACGTATTTTAAAAAATCTCACGTGAGATTACAAGGGGGGGGAGGGGGTCAAGCCAAATCTCACGACATCTCACCGAAGGGGGCGGGGGGGTCTAAAAATCTAAAATTTAAAAAATCTAAAAAAATAAATATGATTGGCTAGATTGGGTTATCCCAGGACCAATATTGTTATACCTTTTTTTTTTAATAAAACAAAAATAAATAAATATTGAAAATCAAAAAATCCCTAAAAATCCCCCTAAAAAAATTCCATCCCACTCTTTTATCCAATAAATTAAGGGGAAAACCCCTAGTTGGCAACCCTGCGGACACTACATTTTCCACAGGCAGCTATCATAAGCTAAGGCCCGGTTTAGCCGCCTAGCTGATCCGAGCTCAACTACATGGCGGCAAAACGACCAAAATTCAAATATTTAAAAACTCAAATTATTTTGGAATTTATAAATTTATAAAATACAAACATAAAAATCCAAGCAAATAAGGTTGATCCATCATGGATGTACAGGCCCGACGCGACGCAACCGTATACGGTTTCGTGTAAATGTAGTTCTGGTAAACTAAAAATAAATTATAATTTTTTTATAATTCACCAATGAACCAATTATTTACATGTGGTTAGGGCGTATTTCTGCACTTAGCTGGGCAACGAATGGTCTTGCTGCGGCACTGTGTGACACTCATATAGATGTTTGAAAAATATGAATCAGCCTATTAATTGTATACAAAAAAAGAATACGCATTCCGAATGCTTGTGAATTGCGGGCCGGAAATATTTGTAACATTAAAAATGCGATACTTCAAACCGCTAGTTCCAAGTTGTATTTCTGAATGCCGGCGTGTAAATTAAATATTAAAACAATCGAATTAAACCGCAACGTGTAAATTGTGAGCATTCGATTAGGAATTTTGCGTTCCAGTGTAAATCGTGAACAGGTTCTCATTATAATATTTATATTTGTAGAAATGATAAGGACATTAATTTAGTACTAACGTTGTTGTTCTGCGTTGATCAGTGGCGGCTGCTACAGAGGGCGATGGGGCGCCACGGCTTTCCGAAACAAAATAAACAAAGATATTATTGAATTTTAAAAATATAATTAATCAGCATTATTGCCAACCACGAGTTTACCAAAGAATTGATCTATAAAATTCCGCGATTCAATCCCCGGAAAAATTAATGGGCTATAACTAGGGCTGGGAATTTTTATCGATTAATCGATAAATATTGATAGTTATCGATTAATCGAAGAAAGATAATAATTTATTTTTGAAATATCGATTTATCTATATATCGATGGAGGTGGGCATCTGGTGTACAAGTAAAGGGAAATCTAAGGAAATCCAAAAGAAACCTATAAAGAATACCATAGATGAGTTTATTTTGTTTTTCAACTTTTTCGAAAGAAAATCTTAAGACAAATAAGAAATCACGGGAAGCTCTTCAAAAATCTCATAAAGGAAATCTAGGGTACAAAAATTTGCTTTGTGAGAGGCAAGAGATGTCTACTATATCTTTACCAGACGTCCGCGTCCTGACCTTTCATAGTCGAGATCTCTGGACCAACTAGAATATACACTATGGCAGCGTTGGAATTGGAAGCTTAAAGCGCTTTCGGTACCAATGCTTATTCTAAGAGTGCTCAGAGGTAATAATTTTGAATTTTGCGTTCCACAGACTACAATGACATGAGCTTTCAAAAAAATTGCTCAAGACTTTCTGCAGACTTTTGTTTTCGTTCCACAGACTTCATTTAGTAATTACCCTTGTGGAAAAGCGACGTAAGTTTCCAACTCAAACGTGGTCTACATATAAAAAAAAGTTTTTTTTCTGTTACCAATTTAAAAATATGGGAAATTATGACTGGTCACAGTGCGGCCTTCAGGCCGCACAACTGTGAGGTGTTTCAAATATCAGATTTTACAATAGATTAAAATGTATAATAGCATAGATAACACGTTAAAAAAGATCACGGCATGGTAGACTGCCGGTTAGAGCGTTCGACTGTTATGCTGTACACTGTAAAAAGTTCCCGTATAAATTTGTCCGTTCAAATGGTGATCACTTCCTTAAATTTATTCTAAGATGTACTTAACCCTTAGCTTCACTACGATGCAGCAGAGGTTCATCAGAGGAGGCAAGGGAGGTCTAGCCTCGCCTGAAATTCTAAACTAATAAAATTTTTAACAAAAAAAAGTTTTATTTTTTATTATAATTATTTATGATTTCAAGATTACTCTTAAGACATTTTTCATCATTAAGCAGTTTAATTCGCAGTAACCCAGTATCGACTGAAATCTCCGCATAAATATATGCCGCTAGAGACTTAACGCGGAATTGCCATTTCTTATTTTGTATCTAATATAATTTTTTTTAGATTATTTTTTTAATTAAAAAAAGTTTTGGGACGGGGGTTAATTATACTGATTGGCTCAAGAGCTAAATATACCAAAAATTTTAAAAACACTTGTTTGAAATTCCTTTGGAAATCTCTGCAATTCCTTAGAAATCACTGGAATTCCTTGAATATCTCTAGAATCCTTGGAAATCTCTGGAAAATAATCCCGAAAATCGTTGGAATTCCGAGTCCTGTGTACATACAATAACTCTTAGATTAGCTTCCCCAAAAGAAAAAACCATGAGTCGCCACTGCTTCTTATAACACTTATCGAAAAAGTAACACTAGGCTACTGCAAAAGCAAAAAGCTTTTCATCCACATGTAAATGATGATAACTCCGATTACACAGTTTAAACTGTAGGTGAATATGCATCAAGAGATTAAGAAGCACTGGGGGGTATTCCATACCCCTCATACCCCCCGGTTTAAAAAAAACAATTTTTGTCATGATCTTTCGCTTAACAACGAGAACATAAATTTTTGTACACCGCATTTTCATTATCTCTTATGAAATTTTCTCAGATTTCCCTTTACTTAAAAAAAAGTACTGAAAAATCCAAGAAAATAGAAAATTTTAAGAAATGTAGAAAATTCAAGAAAATCTTTGGCAATCCAAGGAAATCTTAAGAAGTTTAAGGAATTCTTGGGAAATTATAAAATCTTAGGAATAATGTGATAAACGCAATTTTTTTTGCTTATTCAACTTGTCTGTTGAGGTCACCAAGAATAAATCCGAAGCAATCTTTTTACAGTGTAGTCGGGGGTTTGTCCCCAGAGCTCCTACAAGAAACTGGATGAAAATGTCAATTAGATAATTGAGGTATTATTGGAGATTTACAAAATGTCAACAACATGGCGGCTCTATTACGTACACTAATTTGTTTTGAGTTTGATTCTGAATTATTTTATCGTAAAACCACAGTGAAATAATAATTCGTAAAATAGAAAACCAAAAAAATGCAAAGGTTTGGTTTATAAACAAAACTTTCTATATCAACTATACGTATTAGATTAACTTAATATTTTTCCGCGTGGTGGCGTTCGCTTAATGTAAATTGCGAATACACTTCACCTGGTTTGGAACTCTTGATTAACTGTAGGTCTTCTGTATTTGTAGATGCTTCAATACGGTCACTACAAACATAAAAACTCCTTTTTTCTTTATTTAATATTAACTTGAGTAATTCTTTTATAATAATTGAATTTAATTATAAATTAGCTTTTCCTCCTATTTTCCTTTTCGCTCACCGAGTTTTCTCTCCTAAGGCAGTTAAAAATGCTTCCGCCCTGGCGGAATACTAGCAGCTTTCAATGTTGATAATAAATTGAAAAGTGAAGAAAAATCTAAAACTGCATCTTCTGCAATTTTGTACTCTTGCTTTTTTGGTGAAAAACTTTGTAAATAAATTATGGTAATTGAAAGCATAAAATCCACATTTAAACATAAATTTTGTAAATCATTCGGAAATCTTGAAAAAAAACAACTTGAAACTTAAAAAACGGTTATATATGGAGGGTACTTGATCGCAATTTCTTTTTTATATTATCTTAGCCTGGTACTTGATAGAGCCAAAATATATTTAATTTAGAGTTTTGTAAAATCTAACCTACTATGTGAAATCAGGGTATCGCCTTTTAAGTACTTAAAAAAAATTCCCGACAATCCCGTACCGTCAACAGAATGCGTCCATTCGTTGTCGAGTCCTGCCTACTTGGATTTGTGATTTAATTTTTTACACAGATTTAAATCATATTATTGAAAATATGTCTAATTACCGATTTAGCTTCTACATTCCCACACGTATACAAATGAAAGAGATGTAGAAAAACAATTTATTACACTGAAAAGTACGCCAACTGTTGTTGGCTCATGGGCCCATAACCGGCTATTATTTAGATTGCCTCGTCTCGTGCTGTACTCACAACGAATTTTTCCTTATTTTGGTCGAATAGTTTCTTTCTGTTACATACTCTCAGTGTTAGTTGACACCAAGGCTGCCAACATGAAATATTAGAATTGCGTGCGCTTCTTCTTCTTACTAGATTTTATTTTAAATAAACTGAAAACAAAAAATACCCAAGGTGTGGTATATAATTGATTTTATCTATGTCGCTCATCCATGGTAACTGCACCGATCACATCAAAAGGCAAACAGGTGGAACGAAACGTTAAAGAATAAATTATGCGCACTCGTAGCTTCTTAAACCTTTTACGAAACAAACAAATGAAAATCGAATTTTTGAGGTGGTTCCTTTAGCTTTCCAAATAGTATTTTGTTTTTAACGTACTTTCCCTTTCTTCATGCAACTTGACCATGCACTGGTTCAATTCCATTTCCCACGTTACAAGCAGTTTCGATTTCGTATTTCCTTCGATTCATTTGTGTGGTTTTGCCACTGTAACTACCGGAGATGGCCTCTTCATTTATTTTTTTAAATTTACAACCTCTTCGAAATCCATTAGTTTCTGCAATAGCTCGCGGTAATTATTTCCTACTTTAACAAATTTGTATTCATCCAATTTCCAACCTTGTCTTTATGTATTTAAATCGCGGTCGCTTCCTGAATATTAAACAATTACTAACGTCTTTGTCAGTTTGTCAAGAGGTGATTAACAAATCGGCAGATCTGAATTGTAAATAAAAAAGCAAGAATTTAAAATATACACGTCAGTTTAAAAGTAATCGTTAATAAAAGTATCACGAAGCGTGAAAATTTCGTTGCATCGAAGACGAACCGAAAAATGTTATGGCGGATGCACACAAAATCAGTTAAAAATATGAAATGGAAATTATAGAAATAAAAAGTGAAGACGTTTGTTTTAAAAAAATTAACATAAATATTCTCGAACTGCATCTTGATGTAAATTTACAATGTAAATCGTCTGTTAGGGTGGACGGAACACCCTGTAGAGCGACAACCTCCTTATAAAATACATATCAAATTTCACGTTGTGTTTACTTTCAATTCAATCTAAATTATGAATATCGTAAAAAGCACCCCTTTTTATGTTACAAATGTATCGAATAATCCCAACCCAAGCTACACCGAGGAAGACAATGCGTTGGTAACCCCTTATTGCTTATCCAAGCAAAACGCACCTGTCGAACCGGAAATACGATCGAACTGCAGACTTCCGCTTCGTAACGGCTCATCATCCTATGGATAAGAAGTGCAAGAGTTATGTAAGCGAACCTTTAATCGCTAAATTAATTTCGTTAAACAAAAAGACAATTAAAATTATATAAACACCATAACGTGTCGAAGGTTATACCGCAAGGCTAACCGTTAGGTGTAACCGATTTACTTAATCTACGACAATTTTGTTTTTAACATTTAAATAAAGCAAACTGGAGAAAAAGGCGAATTTTTGCTAAAATATCTCAGGTGTGACCGACCGACCACCTTGAGAGTTTCGGATTGTAAGTAGTTCTTAGGGGAGAAGAGCGTATATTTTTGTAATTTTGCTATAACAATTTTATTGTCTCTTGGGTCAAAAAACTCAAAATCAATATCGGCTACCGAAAATGAGAAAACGAGACAAATGTGGATCAACTGCCGCCTCGTCTTGGCGAAGCCTACGCAATCGAAAACAACTCGGTGCCCCACATCTTCGAATTCATTAAAATTTTGTCTTTAGCTCAATAAGAGGCTAATTAGACAGCCATACCAATCAACCTTAAAGTCAATGAACTAAAACCAAATACCCACGTCCTGGTGTTGTAAACGAAGCCATAACAATTCGACGTTCGGTGGTTTCCTTATTAGATGGAAAGAACGAAACGCAAATTTTTATATTTTCTGTTCGATTTTTTACAAACCACCCATTTCGACCCACTTCAGAAATTAATCACTAATTTTCGAGTGGTTTGAATGCATTGTGACGTGCAGTTCCATGTTTGGATATTTTATAAACGTCCAGTCAAGGTGATTTCTGAGTGATGCAAGAATCCCGATCCAGGTGGAAATTCGTTTTCCCCCAATTGCAAGTTCCGGTTAGGGAAGCTATTGTTCAGCCAAAAAAACAGGGGAAGTAGATGACTCACGTCACGCAAAAATTAACGTTCTATGCAATGTTGACGTTTTGTCTTCAATGTCAGAAATTTCTAAATCCGCGTTCTCCGATGTGGCATAAGGTATTCATTCTGGCAATTAGTGCTCAATTAGATGGAACGCTGTCTAAACCTGAGTATTTTCCTACCTCTTCCCCACTTCCAAGCATATTTTTGTGCAGTCAACTGGTAAATCAACATTCGTTTTGCAAATTTTGCCTCAAGCCATAATTTATCCGAGAAAACTAAATAATTATCACTTAACGTCAAACAGTAATAATAAATTATTATATTAAATAAATTATCGAGTTAAAGCTTCCAGCTGAATGGACGACTAGCGAGGTAGTCAGGCAGCTAGGTTGCCAAAAAAGATATTAGTAAGCATTGGATATGTTTTTTGAATTTGAATAAATATTAACACTTGAATGAATGGTAATAATAGTTTGCAAACAATTACCATTAGAAACAACTAGAGGTTAAACAATTTCTCGTTAATCCATTCACGACCGGCATTAATGTGGTTCGTCCCCATGGAGAAATCAAATATGTTGAAATGCAATACATCCGGGATCCAAGATAAACTCTTTATGTTCTTTATGTTTAATCACTGTGGTCGGATGCCTGTCAAATTGGGGATTTTGTAAATATAAGATAGATACCATCGAGATGGAACCGTCGGCCGCGGATGTACTTTTCAAATCAAAATCGGAATGATTAGCGTATGCTGAGTCAGGGAAAAGCAGTTTTTTCTTGGCTTCTGTCCAGGATGCTGGAGGTAGGGACATCCTGCGTCCACCTGCAGCGGAAGAAGTGGGAACAATTTGCTTCAGAGTTGGGGTGGATCGTCCCAACGCTGCGCAATATTCAAACAACCCAAAATGCTTTAAAAGTTGGGGAGGGAGGGCGCACGCGGTAAACTGATGCCGAAAAAAGGTAATCGTAAAAAAACAGGTGTTGCAAATCAGTGGCGTATTTCGAAAATGCTTTTGGGGGGGGGGCAAATTAAATTTTTTAGAATCTCGTTAATCCATTCATGCGCGTCAGTTGTAACTAAACATTGGTCGATTTTTTTATCGACCAAAAAATATATTAAACTAAGATTAGGACTAAAAATATTTGTCTAATATTAATCAAAACCGGAAAATATTGAATTTTTAAGCAAAAATGAAAGAAGTTGAACCTTCAGCTAGAAAAATTAAAACTTGGAAAGCATATTTATTTAATTACATTACTGCTCACGGAGTTTAGCAGTAACTTTCTGTGTTACTTGGAAAGTAAATTAAAAAAATATAAAGTCAAAATTGTAAACCGGGGGGTCTGGGGGGTGTGGAACACCCTCCAGTACATATCGTAGGATTTCCACTCTTTTAAGAGAAATCAGCAAGAAGCATACTCAGAAGCCAAAAAGAGGCGTGCAAATACCAGGTCGCCAGAGAGGATAGCAGAGATTATCAATACCCTGTCAACGACAAGAAGAGCGGCAAAATGATACCTTCCAACCATTCACGGAGGAGGAGCTGCGGGAGGCAGTAGAAAACATATCCACTGGGAAGGCTCCCGGACCCGATTTTATCCCAACGGATACGACCAGGAATGATATTATAAAGATATTATAAGAGTGAAGCTAATATGCTTCTTAGATAACATGGGTAAGCTCTACGAGCGACTACTATACTTAAAAGACTCTCAGAGGAAATACGGATTTAAGAAAAGCTGATCCACAATCGACGATGTGAAGAGAATTGTAGAGAATGCTACTAAGGCCAGAAGCGGGACGTGCCAAAAGCGGAAACTTGTGGCCCTGATCACCTGCGACGTAGAAAATGCGTTTAGCTCGGCGAATTGCGGACATATAGTGGAGGAGTCTAACAACAGAGAGCTGAACCCCAGCTTGGTGGCAATAATAAAATGCTACTTGATGTCGGGGAGAGAGAGAGCTGCTAATCACAAAGGAAATGTACACCGGCCGCATAAACATGACTATCGGTGTTTCGCAGGGCTCAGTGTTGGGTCCACTGTTATGGAACATCTTATACGACGGCATACTGAGAATGGCACTACCACAGGGGGCGGAACTTGTTGGGTTTGCCGACGACATTTTTAACTGGGTTCTTTTTGGGCCCCTCTGGCCATTGGACCCTAAACACGTGCCTAATGCGTATAATGGTAAAATAGGCCCTGTTGATGGGTTAAGTAAATGATGTAGTCAAGGCCGTGTTCTATTTGGAAGAACGTCTGTTCTTTTATGAGTAATGATTGGTCTAGAGAGTTACCAAAAGCGCTATAAGTTTCCAAGTCTAACGCGGCACTAAAAGTTTGTTGTGATTGGGGTAGCGATTTGGAAATAAAATAAAAGCGTACACTGGGGGGTATTCCATACCCCCCAGACCCCCCGGTTTATCCTCATTGTTTTGTGTCTCTTAAATTTAGCTTTAAAATTTAATAAGTTGTCGAAGTCCCACAGTATGTTTAAAGCTTTTGGCATCTAAAGAGATAGATCCACTGCTGAGCACATGTGTCAGTAATATTATTGTTTGCATACCCGGAAGTTAAATATCGTCGATCGACGGCAGAAACCATAATAAAACGGATCCGAGGTTAAACGAATTTATTTATTATTATAATTTCAAATATTAATTGAGCTTCAGTGCAGCTATTGGCAAACCGGGGGAAATACCCCCTAGTCTACAGTTTACTCTTTATTTATGAACCAATACAGTGGCGTATTTAGAGGGGGCAAAGGGGCAATTGCCTCCCAAGGATGATTTAGATTGTGTTCCTGAAGCTCTTCCTGATAAAAATAATGTTTACCACGAGGTTTTAAAATATTTTTATTTTTCTTGGTTTCTTAATTTTAGGATTTCGTTTGTGAAGGTTCATCGAGATTTCTGGAACTTGTCAAGCGAACTGACGCGCATGAATAGAATAACGAGATTCTGAAAATATTTGTCTGTCCCTTCCAAACGCATTTTCTAAATACGCCACTGAACCAATGGTATTAGTTCTTCAGTACCGTAGAGTTACTTAGTAGCCAATGCTGGTATTCCTGATTTGGAAGTCCCAATTTTGAGAAAATGAGGGAAGAAAGTGGAAACGAAAAAATTGAGAGGCAGGGCCAATTTTTAACTGGGTTGGGCACTGTGCTCTAGCAAATTTTCCCAGCAAAATTGGGGAGACCCAATTTTTGGGTTATTTTATCAGAATCCAATTTTTATTTTACGATTTTATGTTATCTTTTCGGGCCCCTCTGGCCTAATGCGTCTAATGGTAAAATAAGCCGGAGTGTGGAATTAAAAATTAAAAAATCTAATGTGGCCATCGCATAACTTTCCAAATATTAAAAGTAACTTCCAATTTATCTCGGATAGAAAAAACTACATTACTAAATCTTATCAGAGCATCAGTAATAATCGAGAAAAACATCGAATAATAAGCAAAAACCAAAAATACAAATAAAAAAATATATCACAATTCTAAAATTCTATGTACAAAAAAATTTACCTATATATAATTAGGCAATTTAAAAATTTCATTAAAATTTTTTTTTTTAATTTTTTTAATTTACAAAATTTTTAATTTCTTTTTATTACTTTAGAAAAAATTCGGGCTTTTAATTCCCCTTTTTTTTGTGTATGGTAGAGTCCTGTAGTATTTTCCTACCTCTTACAAACTTTAAAAAACTATTTGACTTTATTGACAATTGAACTTTATTTTGTGAATTATCTTAATTTTTATTTAAATTTTAATATGTGGGTTTTTCAACTGAACCATTTCTCCTCAGGAGACCTCAAATTACCTTTTTTTGATATTTAGATATGAAGAATTAAAATTAATTAAATTAATTAAAAAAAAAAAAAAATTTAATTTTTTTTTAATTATTAAAAAATTAAAAATTTTTTTTTTATTATTTTAGAACAAAATTTATAGAAGAAAAGTTGTAGGTAATTACAATTTTGGGAAAAATACATTCCTTACTAAGGAGTTCGGAAAGTAAAAAAGAGAAGATAATAATTATAATAATAATTTCTATTTAAATATTGCAAAATAGGTACACACCAGACCACAGCCATACTTTTTTTATTTTTTTTTAATGTTCAGATCGAAGTCGACTACATAGCAGATTTTAACGACGAAAAAAGTGCAAGTAAAAATTCAAGCTAACCCATCAACTCGGCCTTTCGACCGGCTATCATCGATTAATATTCAGGTTTAATTACCTATCGCGCAAAAATCGTTACAGTTACCTACCTGTTTATTTTTAAATTCCAAATGTGGATGGATATTCGTTATAAAGACAGTTTATCGAGCGAGGTGAAGGCTAAAAACTTGAATTGTCCGTTGAGATCTTAAGAAGAATAAACACCTAACAATAAATATTGTAACAAAAAAATGGGGCGCCATGGTCGGCTGATTTTTATAATTAATACACTCGTCTTCAATTTGTTCGACATCCTGCTCATAATATTGTAATTATTTTTTAAAATTAGCGAAAACATGAAGGCTTTCCTACCGAAAGGGGAAGTATTTATAACGAATAAATGTAATTTTGTTTACATTTTTGTTTAAGTCGCGGAAAGCGGTTTAATCATCTCGCAAATGCAGACTATCTCCCTACATATTTCAGAAATTGCTTCCACTGATGAGATATCTTTTGCATGATTTCTCAATTGGAAACTGGAAGATAAACGGACGTTCGTCGCTAAAATTGTGGATTTCTGCCCTATCTCTGCTCCGGACGGAGACGGAAGAAAGAAACAATAAATTTTAGCCGAGCTTAACTTCATCCTCCGGCTATCGTTGTAAGTGAAAATATTTTCTAGTAATATAAAGTTTTGCATCAGCATTCGAATTTTTTCGGCTAAAATTATCTGCTAACAATAAAGCTTCTCCACTTAAAAATCGCTTCGGTATTTTTAGGAGGCTTAAATTAATTTTTAAATTAGATTCTGGCATTCTTTTATTCTAAATCCGATAACAATTACCAGTGTTGACATATTAATCACGACTTTCACGTGCAGTTGCCTTCATAAATTTGCCAGAAGCTTAACTGAAACTGGAAGTATGTCTGAAATCAATTAGAACAAATAAGCATTGTATTATGTGGGCGTTGCTAGCTCTCCAACCAGGGCTGGCTGTGTTGTAAAAAGCTCCACATCAAATTAGTTTATTTTTAGATCAGAATGCCAAATATCAATAAATTATCGCAAGTGTGCTACTATCTTGCAAAATCACCAAGCGTGCCATACCGCAAGGCCACTACAATGTAGGCACTATCGTAGGGAGCTGATGAGAATTTATAAATAAAATATGAGAGATTCGCTTATCTGATCGTGTTTACTCTTATCAGTCGCACGAGGAAATAGAAACAATTTGTATGGTCGTAAACCCCAAAAGAATTGTTGTTCTGCTCTTGACCAATAAAACAAGCGATGGTTAACGTCATCGAATACATAATCAAAAGGACCTTTATTATATAAATAATGAAAATGAGCTTTTATTTTTATTTCACTTCTGCACGTTCTGTTAATGAACCCAATGTCATACAATGCATGAGAATTTGATACTCGAGTGCTTTTCGCATTCTTCTTCAATTTTATACCTCACGGTGTTGGGTTAATGGGTCCGTGACCTGTTATCTTGACCATTCTCTATATCGGCACATTTAATTACTTAATTACAGCCCCCAAAAGTCTAATTTCGACAAGAAAGATGTACAAATTTCTTGTTTTTTTGTTCAATCTATTTTTCAAAATAGGTAAAAACATTACATAACCGCTATTTGTGAAAGAATGTTATTTTTGAAATATACATTCGGGCGCCATTTAATCCAAGATGGCTGATATTTTCAAGAAATCATTTTAGGCGATTTTCTGAAGAATCTATTGATTTAAAGATAAAAATAAGGAAAGATTCCATATCAAACAGTGTAATTTGATTTTTTGTGTGTAATTTTTTGATATTTTTAAATATATTTTATATATTTAAATACAGTAGAACCTCTATAGCTCGACGCTGTCAAGTTGGACAATTCTGAGAATTTCCTCTTGTTGGGAGACAGATGCTTATGTATGTATAACCTTATGACTCAGAAGTTGTGAGCTTATCACACCAATTTCCATCAACTTTGCTGAATAAAATTATTTTAAGTAACATTACAAAATTTCAAAAGTGACAACTTCAAATGGATAATATTTTTTGCCCTTTGCTCCACTTCTTAAATGTTTTAACTATTTTCTATCATTGTTATATGACAAGTGGATCCCATGATATAACAAAGGAGCCCCCATGTACTTATAATATTCTCGATTACCCTTTCTTACCACGCTTTTTACGATAAAACTTCTAACTTCGATACTAAACTCTTCTGCAATCCGGGAATTTTTTTTAATCCTGAGATTTTAACTTTATAAAATTGCAGTGAATTTCTGGAATTTCGGGATTTCAGTTTTGACAGGGTTACAGACATTTAATACTTTGCAGATCAAAGGAGGATTCAGCCAAAGATTATGAAGGAATCACAGTCTGGTTTTCAAATTTTAAACAATTTAGTGAAGTTTACCGGTGTTTTTCAGTTTTCGAAAAGTCATGGGCAGCGGCGGCTCGTCAGAGGAGGCTTAGCCTCTTCTGAAATTCTGAACTCTTAATTATTAAACTATTAAAAAAATTTAAAAAGTGAAAACGTAAATTTTCGATTGAGAGAACTATCGAAAGATAGATATCCCTTCTGTGAGAATCTATGAGGCTATCGCAAAAGCAGAATCCTCAGCCTAGCACCTGCATGCAATGTAATCATTACATGCACCACAATTTTTACTGTAATACTGTTGATTTCGAGATCGAGGGATTGAGTAGCACTGGGTATTCCATACCCCCTGGTTTCAAAAGTCAAACAATTATTTTTGTTCATGATTTTTCGCTTAAAATCCAGAACGGAATCGTTGAGGAAATCTGGTGTATAAATCAAGAAAAATCTGAGAAAATCCAAGAAAAATTCGAAGAAATGCAGAAAAACGTAGGAAATCAGAGAAAATGAGAATCAGAGAAAATCAAAGGAAATGTAAGAAAATCTTAGGAAAGATACAATAAAAGACTTTTTTTTCCCACATGTTAAGACTAGAAAAGCCAATTTTGAGTATAGCTGCTTACATGTTTTAATTGCTTGTAATATTTTTTATTTTCTGTTTTTTGTGCATAATATTATTATTATTACTTTATTTTTAATTTTAATGTTCATTTTTGAATAAAATCCTTAGTTTTTTGTTGCCTGTTTTTACTCAAACCCAATCCCTATGGCCTAGTCATACGGTCAATATTTTGATAATATTTATATAAATATTATGATATATTTGAAGCGATTAGGGGGGGGGGGGGTCGAGTTGAAGATCACGTGGGAGAGAGGGGCTTCGGCATATATCATGTAATTTTTTCGTCAGCAAGAAACTGTAAAATTACGAGAGAACTGGGTTAAATTAAATAACACAAACAATCTCACGTGAGATTAGAGGGAGGGAAGGAGGATGAGAGACGCGGGAGTCGAAAAATATCCATAATTGCATCACGAAATTAATGGACGCCCCCTATCTGCCTCCTATTTTATATTATTTTAATTGTGAATTTTCAAAATGGAACTCAGGGAAACTTGGAAAAGAGTCAAAAATTCTTTCAAGACGATGAACTTGACTGGTAATTGACAGCCACAGAATATACAAATTCGAATCAAGCAACATTTTTTAACATAAACGTAAAATTATACCAACATTTGCGTTAGCATAAGTCCCTTTTCCGCTCACTACCTTATTAAATACACCTAACATTTTATTGTGAAAATAAAATAAAAATAATTTGGGTATAAAAAATGGTGGTCAAAAGTAATATTGACACTTAACTTTTTTTTCGCCATTTTCAGCTGTCCTGTAAGTTTAACTATAATGTACATTTATGCCGAATTTCATGACATTTGGTTGCGTGCTTTAACCAGTGCGATTTATACTATTTCTTTTCATATCCTAACCACACACTGACATACAGACGAACATCCAACTAAAATTCATCAAAAACTTATCAGGACATGACAAGAAACATTTTAATACCAACATTTCAAAAAATCAATGCTATATTCTAGTGTAGAAAGTTGAATAAATCAGACTCTTAACCCTCCGTCGGATGGGTGAGTCCTGTCAGGCTTCACACGTATAGTGGTGTGTAGGCGGTATACCACGTTCGACAGAGTGGTAGACATAATTCCTTAAGTTCAAATTTCATGTCCGGCTTCAGTATATACAGTTACTCGCAAAAGAACTCCAACACTCCTATGTTAGCAATGTAAATTGTACATTTTGAATCCAATTTTTGTCATATAAAAATCGATTTTACAGTAAAACTTTTTAGACATTTTTTGTTGCAAATTTTATTGTCTTCAATTTTGTGCCTATACATTTTTCTACTTTGTCGTACAGTTTCAGTTTCAGACAAAATAAAAAAATGTATGTATATGAACAAAAATGTAGGGAATGAAATTTACAAGAAGAAATTCCTTATTGATTTTTGTAATTCGTTGCACCGTTTTTGAGATACAGGTAACAATTTTTTTTGTATTTTACAGTCTTGTTTATTGTTTAAGTCGCTGTCAGTCAGAAGGGTGCGACAAAATAAAAAAATGTATAAGTATAAAATTGAAGGCAATGAAATTTGCAATAAAAACTATATAAAAAGTTTTGTTGTAAATTTGATTTTTCAATTCAAGATGTACAATTTACATTACTAACACAGGAGTGTTCGAGTTCTTTTAAGAGTAACTATATATTATTTTATAGCCTGAACCTTGGAAATTGCTAACTTATTATTATTGTTACTACATTTTTAAAATAAAATAAAAAAATACTTTATAATTATAATTTAGCAATTTACAAGATGCGGACTGTAAAGCAACATATACTTAAGCTACAAACCAAATTTGAAGTCAATCTGTCACTTTAGGAAAATAAAAATAAAATGAATTTTTTCAAATTTCTATCCTAGAATACCGCCTTAAGTCTCCACGACTGAATTCTTACGGCTACCTTAAGGGAGATCGGATAATTTTTTCATAAAAATCAGATGGTAATGAACAGTGGCTTATTTAGAGGGGGGCAATTGCACACCCCACCCTAAGGATGACTCGGATTGTATCCCTGAAGCCCTCCCTGATAAAAATAATGTTTACCACGAGGTTTTAAAATTTAAATAACTTTAAATTATGTTTTTTATTTATATAAAGTAATACTTTAAATACTCATAGCTTGAATTTTTTTGATTTCTGAAACTTGTCGGTCGTTTTACCACTGACTCGCATGAATGGATTAACGAGATTCTGACGCCGCTGTCTCTCCCCCATCCCGCAAACCACAAGAACCTAAGTTGTTCAAAGCACCTGAAAGGAAGTACAGGTCTGTAGAATTGGTCGCAGTGGCCTCTTATGACTGCTTATTTGAGGAAACTTTTCAGTCAAATCATAGTGACTGTAGGTTAATCTGTGCCTGACGATGCTGTTTCTGCGTTAGCCCCATATTAAATACTCCTATTAAAGGAGTTTTTTTGATTTGGTAGATTTTACAATCGAAAATCACCTTTTCACTTTTTTTTTTAAATTGTAAAATAGTTCAGATTTTCAGGAAAGGCTAGGCCCCTCTGACGAGCCGCCGCTGCTCAGTGGTGTAAACGGACGAGATGGTCACTGTTATTTCTACATTTTCGCAATTTAGCTAGTCTATCAGCCTACAAAAACATTCTAAAATTAGGAGATTTAGAGATGTTACTGCAAAACCTGAACCTGTTCAAACTCAGCAATCGCATTAGGCTGGGAGCACACATTTTAAACAAGAACGTGGGAAGTCAGTGTTCTAACTACGGACCAGTGGCGGATCCTAGTGTATTTATTTGAGGAGGCTAATCAGTATAGTTTAACCCCACCAGATTTTTTTAAATTGAAAGAAAGACTAGGATGATGCTATATTGAATATATAATAAGAAATTGATCCCTCATTTAAACCGGGGGGTCTGGGGGGTATGGAATACCCCCCAGTGCTTGTTAATCTCTTGATTCTTTTGACTCACCTATATACGGTTTAATCTGTGTAATCGGAGATATCTTGAAATCATTAATAGTACAGAAAAAAATGTGGTCAATGTGATGACCAGTGGCGTATTTAGAGGAGGTAAAGGGGCAATTGCCTACCCCCCCCCCTGAAGGATGACTCGGATTGTATCCCCAAAGCCCTCCCTGATAAAAATAATGCTTTAATGGTTTTAAACTTTAAATAATTTTTATTTATTTGTTATTTATTTATTTATTCATTCGGTTACCACTAACGCGCACGAATGGATTAACGAGATTTTGAAAAAATTTGTACAAATTTTGATCTGCCCCCCCCCCCCACTAAAAGAATTTTCTAAATACGCCACTGGTAATGAATAACAGTTAACTTTATTTATTTGGATAATTGCATACCTGTATATAAATTCAAGATCAGCAGTATGGCGTAAAGCCTACTCAGATCGATTGGAAGCGGGACAAGTCACCCGGTTTCGCCTAGATGTAGCTTATCTCCCTCTGTATATTGGATTCTCTACGGTAGTGCATTAATTTTATTTATGATACTAATTACATTCAACAAAAATTGTTTTTGTTTTGGCAAGCATAAAAAGTTCAATTGCTTCCAAATTTATTTGTATTCCTATTGGTTATCAACTTCCTCGGAAAAAACAAATTGTTGTAGGTAATAGGGTCACATTTAAAACGATAACGAAAGGTGAGCGTCGAGCAAAACAGGTTATAATAAAAAGCAGTTAGATAGTCGGTTCGCTGTGTATGAACATTTTCATATGTGGGCACTCGACTACATGGTGCAATTAAAACCTTTTGCCATTACTTAAGTGCCAAATTAAACTCTCAAGCGCCGGAAATTAAAAACATTCGCAGTTTGATTCAAACGTTCCAATTGTTTGAATGTTACTGTTACATGGTCAAGCGTGCGAATTGTTTTGTTATTGCGCATATTTTCCGAATCGTCCTCGTATATGGCTATAATTTTTAAGTTCTCTCGCTTCTGAACTTAAATAGCTCATCTGTATTTTAATAAAAAAATGAACGAGACGTCGCATGACGTTATTGTTGGTTTAAAAAAGTGCTGGAACATAAGCCATTTGTTGTTTCTTAAAATGAAAAGTTTTATCAACCCGAGTGCGTCATTTTTATGTAAGCACCTTCCATTCAACAATTTATTTCAACAAGACCTCGAGCTTTTCAAAAGTTCGTTATTGGAGATGACAAAGAAGATGCAAATAAAAAAAAACTTGTTTTACGTTTGCATCTACAGGGTGTTTCTTTCCAATCGAAACCAATGACGTTCAAACTTTCGCTTTCGGCTTATCTAAATTTCTGCTTCACTCGCGTAGAAAATGAGAATCGCGAGCGCCATTAATAATAACTTTTTAATAACAATACAATTGCACCTGTTAGGAATTTTCTAAAACGTCATACATCTTCTCGATTAGAATACAATGGAAGCTTTCGCAAGAACACCATTGAGTTTATGATTTTGAGCGCCATTCGCACGCACATACGCTGACCACGTTTGCGAATCAGCTGATAATCGTGTTCCAATGTGGAACACAATGGATAATTCTTATTGGACTTTTCATTGTTATGCTTTTCTGAAACTAAATTCGACTTTAGTTATTTGCTATTTCAAATTTAAGAGTCACCTACTTTTTCTCCATTGTTGTTTTGTCTCTTAACCACTTTCTTCTTACTAAATTGAAGCAATTATGCTGTTCAAATCTAACTAACTGTTTCTTAATCAACGTCGGAGGTAATTAGCCTTGCGAAACAAATTGAAATGAAGAAATTGCCTTTGTACAATTTTGCAAAATAGAGGCGTCCGAGAAAACTTTCAACGTAATCATAATCCACTTATGGAATGAAACTAATTGAACATCGATGGCTTCGAAAATCCATAATTATTATCGCATCCGGGTAAAAGTCGACCAAAATGAAACCATTCCCAAACGAAAATTGAACTATTGAAAGCCTCGTGGTTCCCAAAGAAGCAACGTCTAAATTACAGCATCCGGTATATTATTAAAATAATCTCGTGTGGTCGATGGAATAAAAGGACAATTGGATATTTATGAGGCTCGTTAACAACAAAAGTCCAATTTTTTGTGACAGAGAAATTACGAATGTTTGTATAAAACGCCGGACAATAACAACATTCAAACGTTTTGCCAATCAACAAGAAATAAGGATGTATCAGATTTTTACTTTTGTGTGTTGCATTCCCACGCAATGAAATATAAAATAAATTGTGTTTACACATTAAACGTCGTAAAGTTTAGTTTACACATTTTAGTCGCATTATTGATTGCAGTTTATCGAATTGCTCAACAAAAGTGGATAAACTGGATCTGTAAATGAATATCTTATCAGGTGAAAAAGCTACTCGTTCATCCAGATATTGGATCGCAAAGAAATATCTGTCAATTTCGAAAAGGAAGTTTTGCTGATTTAGCTATGGCCGAGTTCTTTCAGACTAAAAATTCACTGAAATAGGTAAATATTTCAAACAAATAATGTTGTACACGGGATTCGGAATTCCAAGAATTTTCAAAGAATTCCAGTGATTGCTAAAATTTGCTATACATAAATATTGATAGCAGAACTGTAATTGTTATAAATGTCCATAAATTTGATAAAAATAAGACATTTGGCGCTATTTGCCAGCCGGGGGCTTTCGAATTTTGAATCCAAAATAGTCTAAATCGCTTCTAACCTGTTCGAACCTTCCTTATTTTCGTTTGTACTTATTTTGTTTTTAATAATATTTTTCAAAATTTCTAATGGTATTTGACTTTTTAAATTTTTGAAAATTTAGAAAAACATTTAATAATCACATTTTTTTACAATGATGTACAGCAATTTTTTATTGTGGTACTTTTCAAATCAATCTTATTTTAGAAAAGGTTTTTAAATGCTTATCATGCAAATTTTTTGCATATAATGGCAATTTTTGTTCTATTTTAAGCGATATTTTTACGATTTTTGATGCTTAAAAATCCGAACTCTACTAATGATTATCCAAACACAAGAAAGCTTTAGATCGAGTGCACTTGCTTAAAAACAAAAATGCATTTCTTCTTTAAAAATTAAAATTACCAATAAAATAACTTGGGGTTACGCTATATTTACTACTGCGTGAAATAACGACACGTCAACAAACAGGATAGTCTCCTTTATTCCAAGAACGGAGCTCCCTTTTCAACGTAACTGCTACTGTACTAAAATTGTGCGCAATTTTCTTAGCAACCAATAGCAACTTTGGTAGTGTTTTTTTTGGTTTGCTAGGCGGATCTCAGATATACCCTGGTTTTTACTGACGATGAAGGCAAATCGTCAACTCGGGAAGACCAGCAGCTTTATGTGCCCTCTGAAGTATGCAGACGAACTTTCAAAGAATGACATTTTAATGATTTCCAAGTGTACACCAAATTTTGAAGTCAAATAAGTCATTACATAATTTGAAACCCATATCTGTTGAGCCACAGATCCGTCTAAGATCTCTGTTTTCTTTCTGTGGTAAAGCAACTGTATCATTTTTATTTCTGAGGCAGGAATCAGCGCCTATTTTTCACTGGGTTTCGCCCTGGGTTCTAGCAAATTATCGGGCCCCTGGTATTCGAGTGTAACTAATAGCATCGAAGGCCCAATTTTTGTGTTATTTTATCAAAATTTGATTTTTATTCTGCGATTCTATGTTCTCTCTTTTTGAGCCCCTATGACCATTGGGCCTTAGGCACGTGCCTAATGGTAAAATAGGCCCTGTTGAGATGTTGAGTAGATGATGTAATCTAGTTTGTTGTGTTGGGCGTAGCGATTTAAGAATAAAATAAAAGCGTGCACTGGGGGGTATTCCATACCCCCCAGACCCCCCGGTTGATGATCATTGTTTTGAACCACACCGTGGTTCAAGTTTTGGGCATCAAATGAGTTAGATCCACTGCTGAGTGCATAATGTAAGTAATTTTATTTATAACTTCAGTTTATTGCTTCAGTGTAGCCATCGGCAAACCGGGGGGTCTGGGGGGTATGGAATACCCCCAGTGACATTGTTTACTCTTTATTCATGGACCAATAGTATTAGTTCTTTAGTACTGAAGAACCTGAAGTAGGCAATGCTGGGATCCTTGATTGTGAGCACCGTATTTGGAAGTCGCAGTTTTGAGAAGAAGAGGGAAGAAAGTATCAAGGAAAAAAATGAGAGGTAGGGCTTATTTTTGACTATCATCATATTGGGAGGATGGAGAGACTTTTTTCAAGAAGGAGACTACAGAAAAATATTTTTTCACGGATAAAAGTTCAAATAATAACAGGTTAAGTGTCCAGTTATACGTTAGGAATTGAAACAAATAGTTATTGCGTACTTTTCAATGCGATAAATAGCTTTCAACATTCCTGGGAAATCATATAATATATGATTAAAATGATTAATAATAAATTGGGAGAAAAACTGTAAATTATTGTTGTAAATGCGATCAAAGGTTGCGCAACCACCTCAATCACCAACTAGAAGGATAAGGCGGCTGGGAACCGTCTGACCTAGTAATCACATAAATATAAACACTTTTTTTGTAGACTCTATCCGGTGTTAAGCGTCCACAAAATTTTAGGCTTCGACTAACTGTAACAATGGAACCACTTTTTCAACAGGGTTCTCAATGTAGATCCACCGCCGACCCTAGGGTTAACGGTGATTCTAGCTTTAGACAACTGGCCTTTAGCTCGGTTGAAGATTGTGGATAGGTTCGAGTTTATAAATCAGCAGTATGGCGTCAAGCTGGAAATTCACTTACCCTACGCCTCACCAAGTGGCGTGGCATGGGGAAAATGCTTTTGGGGGCCAGATAAAAAAAAATTATATATTTTTTGGAATCTCGTTAATCCATTCTTGCGCGTCAGTGGTAACCGAAGGAATAAATAAAAAATAAAAATTGCCCCCCCTTTGCCCCCTCTAAATATCCCACTGTACACGAATCGAGTGGGTTGGCGTAAATGAGTTCTCCAGCTCAGCGTTGCCATTTTGGTTTAGTTGAAAATTTCTAGATGTCGGGAAATTAATCTCGAAAATTCCCTATATTTTAATATATAAATACAGCAACATAATATTTTACACTGGGAGGTTTTCGAAAATTTAGGACATTTCAAGAAAACGCGTTTTAAAAAAATTTTTAAATTCTGGCGCAGCACGAGCGCAAGAATCGTGCGCTCCCCGGACGCCTTCAATCCTCCATCAATTTGGTTGCACGGAAAACCACCCACAGGTGCGATGACGGAAAACCAAATACAGAAGCCAAACAAAATTTCACAACACATTTGTTATACGCTAGTTGGACAGCTATGGTGCCGCCGCCTAGGCGGTGATTTTTTGCATAAATTAGGTGAGAATCTGGCCATAATTGACCAGAAGAGGGCGCGGCGTACGCTTTTTTGGGATATCCAACTAGCGTATAGCGGAACTTCCAATTTTTTGCTGTGGTAATCCATACGCATAAATTTCCTTAGATTTATAGGAAAATTAAAAAAATTCTTGTTTCTATTTTCCACTTTTAAAATCCCTATATTCGGGGAAAATCCCTAGACCTGGCAACGCTGCCTCAGCTTTAACCCTACACAGGCGGATTTCAGAACGGTAACTGCGGTTGCGGTTCAACCCACTGCCGTGATCTAAAGTCCAAGGTAGATCTGGGGCTACGGAGAAGGCAATGGAAAATCACCATATTAATTAAATTCCCTAGTACGTCATCTTGGCTTCTGACAAACAGTGTTCGCCTATTATGTACTTTGTAGTGTATGACACTTGAGAGAGAAGAGATTGATTAGGAGAATAAAAATTCATGTAGATTAGCTTCTCCCGGAATTCCTACGATATTTTTTGTAATTTTTGTACACCAGATTTCCTTTCTTGAGTTTTCTCTGGATTTTTCTAGATTGAAATTTCCTCAGATTTTCCGAAATTTCCGGGATTTTTATGATTTCCTAAAATTTTCTTGAATTGCCTCAAAAGCTTCTTTCGAAAAAGTTAAGAAAAGAAAAGCAGAAAACAAAAGTAAGATTTTCCAAAATTGTATTAAAATTTCCTCCGATTTCCTAAAATAAATTTTCTCCCTCGGTAGTGTTACAGTAAACCCTTACAGCCCATGTGATGACTTGATGACTACATCATTTGCACGTAGCTGCTTAAGCTGAGGTTCTGCTTTTTTGGATAAGTGTTGTTGAAGGAGTATCTATCTTATGATAGTTCTCACAATAGAAAATTTACTTTTTTTCTATTTTGAAAATTTTAATAATTTAATTATTAGTTCATAATATCAGAGGAGAGGCTTTCAGGATAGGCTAAGCCTCCCTTGCCTTTTCTGGCGAGTCGCCCCTGGTTTGAATCCACTATTATACTAGAGCTCGTGCCAAGTAGAAATAGAACCGACAATCATCGTTTTTCAGCAATAACTTTCTTAATTTTCGAGATACAGCAAAAATTGTAATTTACAAATTTAAAGAACTAATAAAATTCTTTAAGTTCGTATATACAAGTTTTGCTGTATCTCAAAAATCAAGAAAGTTATTGCTGAAAAATGATGATTTTCGGTTCTATTTCTACTTGGCACGAGCTCTAGAGCAATAAAGCTTTAATTAGATATAGACTGAATTAACTTGAAAACGGCGAAAGATATCAAAAATATTAAAGAGGCCAAAAATGTTTAGTATAAAAAGAGGAACATTTTGTTGTTGTAAACATTTTTGATACATATCACTGTTTTCGAGTTATAAGAGATAAATCGCGTAAAAATGTTATACCAATCAGAATAAATAATTAATAAATACACCTATATAATACACTATATAATATAATACTATATAATACACCTAGTGAAGAACAGAATAAATAATTTTAATTTAAAAGTGATTTTCATTGGTTTAAATTTTTTCCGATTTATTTGGATGGGGGATGGTATTTAATGTTATTCAATTTTTATGCTAATGAATTATGGTAGCTAAATCACATTGGGTTCCAGTGGCTCTCGAAAACTCAGCATCGGTCTGACCTTTAACCTCGAAAATTTACCTATAAAACTGTTCCACATGAGTGAGTTTTTTCCCAAGCAACCTCGTAAACTTTTTACTTCTCATTTCAAGATAAAAAATTTATATCAGCGACATTAAACAAAAATTCCGGTTTGATGGAATTTTTAATTGACTTTGTAATCAAAATTTCGTTTATTTACTCAAAGTAGACGCTTTTATCGAATTCTTTCATACTTTAATCTCATTCAAGTGGACTTCATGAATCAAAGCATCATTTAGAACATTTTTCTGATAACATTTGATTTATTTACAAAAATTTGCATCGATGAACATAAAATCGCTTACAAAATTAATAAATAATTTTTTTTAAAAACCTGCACGAATTTAACGGAAGAAAAAATTCAAAAATCACAAACGGTAAACAAGTGAAACCGAAGATACATTTCGTCTCCTCCAGCAACCGACACAAATCTTTGAAGTTCAAATATTTTTGAAAAAAAGAAGAAAAAAAAAAGAACTTACTTCGGTTACGCCATTGTGTTGCAAAAATAATCCCAAAAAAGAGTAACACAAATTTTACACAAACGCGAATAACAGCGGCGGTGAACACAGACAGTCGCGCAACGTCCGTTATAATCCGACGTTTGATTGTAACTGACGCGCGCGGCAACAAAAGTTGAAAAACTGCACGTAAAAACGAGTTTGCGTGTCAACCCGTTGGGTAGCTGTATCCTCATTGGTTGAAAACATCGCCGAGGGTTTATTTATTTATAAAAAAGTTCCGATCATTTTTAAGTTTGCGCGCGGTTTGCACCTGTTAAGTCGACTATTGTGTCAGAAGTCATGGGCGTCGACGACCCTTTGTACCTCGACAAAAGACGTTTTCAAATTTAAACCGTTTTTAAAAAATATGTTTGAGTTTGCCATTATCGTTCGTAAAGGAAGTTTGTAATTATCATTTTGTAAAAAAAAGTCAAATCAACTGCGGATATTTGCTAAAGTGCAAGTGACTAAGCCCCAAGAAATGCAACACAATTTTTTAAAGGAAATCAACCAGTGACGTATTTTAAAATTTGGCGCCCTGGGCCCAAAAGTTTTGCCGCCCCATAAATGAATTTAAAAAAACAAAAATTAAGTTTTATTTGTTCTCTCAGTGCAGATGTAACGTTTATAAAATGCGCCCCAAGCTAAGCGCGAGGGACGGCTTGCGCCGCCCCTTGAAGCCTTCCGCACCGGGCCATGACTCTCTTGGCCCTTGGGTAAATACACCACTGAAATCAACACCTGAAGATGTGACTGAATCGCTGAAAACATTTTTTAAGGGGGCGTCCATTAATTACGTGAGGCATTTAGGGGGGAGGGGGTCGAGCCGAATCTCACCAAATCTCACGTAGGGGTGAGGGGGGTCTCGGCAAATATCACGTAATTTTTTGTGTTAACTATTCTTAAATAAAAATAATTAAGCAAATTATGCTTTTTTAATAAATTCAACACAATCAAGCACAGATAAAAAAATCTCACGTGAGATTAGAAGGGGGGGGGGGTCAAGCCAAATCTCATGACATCTCACCAAAGGAGGCGGGGGGGTCTAAAAATCGTCAAAATCACCTCACGTAATTAATGGACGCCCCCTTAAGAATGTTGTTTGGATTAGTCAAGTCAAAATAACCGCAGGGTAATCACAGGGGGTGAACTGTACCCTCCTCCCCCACTCGAATCAGATTTTTAATAATAACAATTTAATTTTATTAATTTTATTTTTTTTAAATTTAATTTAATTTTAGTTTTTATTTAAAAAAATAATTATATTTTTTAACATAATTTAACATAATTACGTTAAAAATTTACATTGCTACTAATTTTTGTTACTAAAATTCGCCTTGGAATTACGATAATAAAGTAAAACAAAGAGCAAACAAAAGCAACAACACAGCAGGTAAGTAAAAATTGCAAAAGCGGTAGAACTTGAAAGAATTTAAATGCTCTATTGTACGTACAATTTGCATTTATTCGCAGAACAGAAAAATTACAAATATTTGCTACATTTATAAAAATGTATTTAATTTTGTAATTAATTGTTATTTTGTTATGTATCTATTACATGTTTTCATTTCTAATCTTTTAATTTTAACAGATCAAATAATTCAAGTTCAAAGAATTAGAAAACAACTTGAGGAATTTCGTTATTCCGTCAAGCGCGTCACTAAGCAGTTCCTCTCCGCAACTTCCCCTACATACTAAAATTGAATGTCAGATTTCAATAGAAAATAGAAAATTTATTTAATTTAAAAATATATTAAATAAATATATGTAGTATTAAAATATTAAATAATTAAGAGAATAATATACCTAATATTATTATAATTTGAATATAAAATTTGTAATTAAATATTAATTTATTTTTTTTGATTATTATTTAATTTTTTTAAATTAACTTTTTTAATTACAGAAATTTACCGAATATCCCGTCGCCCATTTTCTACGTTGCCCGTTTGACCGTCGCCTAATAAGTCGTCGCCCAAAACCGTCGCCTATTTGACATCGTCCAATTGTGGTCGCCAAATTGATCGGCCAACACTGATCGTTCAATGTTGAGCGATTTCATAATCCATGGGAGCTAAAAGTGTCTATGGGTCTCTCAATTATGAACCCTGCCTAGTGTACAAGAATGTTGTTAATCAGTTCAGGGCAACACTGATTTTTCTCTTTATTATAATTATGGTACTATCAAGGTACCATGCAGTGGCGTAACAAGCAGGTTTTTGTTTTTTATAAGAGACAAAAATAAAAGAAAATAATAAATAACTTATACTACCATAATTTTGGAATTCCGACGATTTCCATGCAATTCCAGTGATTTCCAAACAATTCCTTCCAAACAAGGGCGATGAGTTTTTTATTTTTCAATTTTCTGAGATTTCCTTGATTTTTCTAAGATTGTCTAGATTTCCTCAAATATCCTAAAATTTTCTGTGATTCACTTCACAAGATTTCCTAAGATTCTGAAATTTTTTAGAATTTAGATATTTTTCTAAGATTTTCTCTAATTTTCTACATTTCCTAAGATTGCAAAATTAACGAGATTTTCTTGGATTTCCTAAAATTTTTCCGGATTTCTTCAAATTTTTCGCTCGTTTTTTACTAATAAGTGGAAAAATGATAGAGAAATATTGTCATATGGAAAACTATAGGGAAATCAGTGAAAATTTGAGGAAATCTAGATTATTATAGACTACCTTTTTTTGCTTTTTCCATTTTCTGAGATTTCAATGCTTTTAAAATTTTCTGGATTTTTTGAGATATTTTAAGATACCTTAGGATTTTCTATTTTCTAGAGTTTTCTGCATTTCTCTAGATTTCTTCTTTACTAAAATTTTCTCAAGTTTCCTGAGATTTTCTTGAAATTTTCTATATTTCTACAAATTTTCTAAGAATCGGTTTGTTGAAGTGTCTTGAAATTTTCCAGAATTTCTTCAAATTTCCCTTCACTAGTACACACAATTTTTCCGACCATTTCTCTTTAGTTTTGTACTAAGTGGAAAATCGTGATATAGGGTAAGGTTGCGCTAGTCGTACCCCCTAAGAAGAAATAGATATAAAACGTAGCATCTACGAAAAAAATAAAAATTATGTATGGTAATAATATCTTGTGTTATCGTTGCTAATATTTATTACAATAAAATTCCATATAGTCTACTCTCTTAGATAAAATTAATAACATTTATGAACACGAACTTAGTACGACTTAAGAAACCAGTATTCTAAGTCGTACCATCTATACCTTAAGTCGTACTAACTACGTTTAAAATTGAACAATTATAATAAAACTTTCTTTTCTCAATTAATTTATTTATACAATTAATTACAATGATCACAAAGATATTTTTTAATTTTTTTGCCAACTCCTGCAAATAAGTCGTGTACCTATCCTTTGCATTTTAGGCACTGAATCATATTCTCTTCACGGTCTTCCTCACAAATATTACAATACCAGTCTCTTTCTAACTTTCTTTTGGGAACTATTTTATTTTTAGAGACAGTTTTCTCGATTTTCTGTTTATTTGATGAGCCCGTTATTTCTATCAATTTTGGAACGCTACGATTTTGGAACGTCATGTAGGTACGACTTAAGACACGGCACAATATATAATTTAAATAAACAAAACCAAACACTGAATAAAACTAACATGATTTTGTTTACAGTAAACAACTCCTTAAATGTTACTGGATGACTTAAAAATATAAAGCATGATTTTTTCAACAATGTATTTGCAAGATAAGCTACCAAACAGGCAGTAAAAATTATAAGAAAATTACGATAAACTTACTTGTTGGGAGGTTTCTGTCTTACGGTATCGGCGGGAGACAAACACGATGTGAAACAATATGGTTGATTAGGGAGTAACTCGTTTTGCCGAAAAGGGCGCAGTTGGTGTGATAATACGCCTAATATTTAGAAGGTACGACTTAAGCGGTGGTACGACTAGCGCAACCTTACCCTACAAAAGTGAAATGAAATCAAATTTTAATGTATCTTAGGAAATCAAAATACATAATATATTATTATATTCCCCCATCCATCAACTTTGCCTAGATCCGCCTTTAGATTTCATACTTTTGAGATTTCTGCACAAAATTGTGTGGAAAATTGTCTATCACTAGTGCGCATGAAGGGATTAACGAGATTATCGCCCCAAAGAACTTGGAACTTTCTTAAATAACAACATTTAAAACTCGAGCGGAGTCAATGTCACGCGCACTAATGGAATAGAAATTAAATTTAATTAATTCATTTTACGGTGGATCCGTGATTTGCTGTAGTTGCGCCAGCCAAAACTAAAAGAGTGATAGAATATAGGAATCTGTAGATAGTAATTTCATCATTGTCCACTTTGTATTGGACATTAATGTAAAAATCACTTATACAATTTTAAATGTCAACATTGCTCAAAATGCATGGTCATTGACGTCATTGGCCGGTCAATGACGTTAATGCCCAACTAAGCTGGACTTTGACGTTATTGTTCGGCCATTGACGTTAATGGCCGAATTGTCAATATTGACCGTAACATATACATCACTACGGCTGTCGGTGCTGGGCAGCGGCAATTCGTCAGAGGAATCAAGGGAAGCTTAGCCTCTCCTGAAATTATGAACTATTAAAATTTTCAAAAAAAGTGAAAACTATTGGTTCTGCAAAGTTTTACTGTATTAATTATGATTTCAAGATTACTCCAAAACAGTTGCACTGATTAACTCGCAGTAATCAAGTATCGGCTGAAATCTCCGCATAAATATATGCCGCTAGCGATTTAACGCAGGATTGCAATATATCTAGTGCATAACAAGAATGCAATTCCTCATTTTGTATTCAACATATTACGTAGTGAAGTGTCAGCCGCCTTTGTAATTTTTATTATCCTAGATAATTTTTTTTAATTGAAAAAAAGCTGTAAGGGGGTGTTAAATTATTCTGATTGGCTCAAGGGGTAAATATATCAAAAATGTTGTGTACCCTTGTTTGAAAGTCATTGGAAATCTCTGGAATTCCGAAGAAATCCCTGGAATTGCATGGAAATCATTGAAATTCTGTAGATCTGAACTTGTTTGGAAATCATTGAAATTTCTTGTATATCACCGAATCGTTAGAATTCCGAGTCTTGTATACGTACAAAATGCTTCGACATAAGTATTACCAAAGAGTATGTATATATAGAGGGACAGCTCTTATGGGAATACTTGTCACAAGTATTTCTTGATGGCTCTGCTACGCCATCTAGTGGAGGGGGTTATCTCTACGTCTTAATTTTTGGTCCTCTATATACAGGGTGCTGAATGAGTTAGCTGAACATGGGAAATTAACATGTAAAAACTTATTTTTGCAAAAATACCTCCCTGTATATAAAGGATCAGCCATAAATTAAAAATTAAAACGTAGGGATCATACCGTCTACTAGATGGCGTAGCAGAGCCATTAACAAAAACTTGTGACAAATATTTGTTAATGGCTGTCCCTCTATATTATACATACTCTTTGGTATTACCCATGTAGCACACAATGTTGGCGCAATATTGGGGCAATATTGAATTTTGGTGCAATATTGCAAGATTCAGTCAATATCGTGTCACCAAAAAGTGTCATATATAAAATGAAATTTCAATGAAAGTTTCATTTTTTTTCAGTGCAATGTTGCCTGTCGATTTCTAACGATTTTCAGCCAATACCGGTTTTATTACAATATTAAAAATAAATTTCGAAAATATTTTGTCTTTTTCGAAATTCGTTCGAAGTTTAACAAATAGTTTTCGAAAATTATAAAATATAACAATTTCAGCGATATAGGAAATCAATATTGCACCAATATTGGCTGTAGCTTGGGCCAATATTGGGCCAACATTTATAACTAATATTGCTTGCCGATCTGCACCCAATATGGGTCCAATATTATTTTTCCGGAATTCCGGAATGGAATTTCGAGTCTTGTGTACCTATAAAATGTTTCGACATATTTAATTCTTAGATTAGCCTCCCCTACAGAAAAATTCACAAACCGCAACTGGTGCTTGGTCATATAAGCTTAAATATGTTTAAACTGGATGAAGAATTCACAACTTAAAATAATATTTTAACTTGAAATATATGTATGAAAGATTTGAGTTTAATAAATTTAAAAAAAATTCCTACTGATATTGAAAGTAAGGTCAGTCTAAGACGAAAGGCAGGGCCGTCTTTAAGCTATTAGAGGCACTGGGCACTTTAGGATAATGGCTGAGTTTACCTATATAGCTTAAGGTCTTAACATCTGTTTTTTTATGAGTAATGATTGGTCTAGACTCTAGAGAGTTAGTCTTGGTACCTAAAGTGCCGTATGCTTCCAAATCGAACACCGCTTAAGACTAAGCTTAATACGCAAGGATTACAATATCTGAAGCGGCTAAGTTTACTTCTGCCCGCCTATGACTATAATATTAGCTTAAAAATTATTTAGGGGAATCACCATGTAGGTAGGTAGTCAGACAGAGTTGCTAGTGTTTGTTTTACCCTTCTTTAATTCTGCTGTAAACAGTTTTATTTTCTTTCCGTTCGTGGCAAAATAAGAACCTTAATCTCCTACGTCTGCTGAAGAGGATGACTGGTGTGGGTAATTTTTAAGGGTTTACTATTTACTTAATCCAAGAAGTAGCATTGAGCCATATTTGATGAAGGTTCAATTGGAGAATTGAAGTTGGAAAGAATTGAAAGCAAAGAAGGGAGAGTAAAGAGTAGGAAGAGGAGTTTTGGGAAAACAGTTAAGAACTAATATTAATCGATAGCAAAAATTAATCGTATTAATTCATTCCAACTGTTGCAAATTCCTCATTGCGTATATTATTTAAAAATCTCTTTTCGGGATTTACTACTCTGAATGGTCCCGGGCCCCTTATGGATCCGGGCGACTAAGCATTGCTTACATTCGCTTATTGACACCACCAATGGTCGAGTTCCACAACCAATCGAGTTGCACATCAATCAATATCCACTTTTCACTGTAACTTGAGAAAACTAACTGAACACTTCGGCTTTCTCAAAAGCGCTGAGAGCAATACCGTTGCGTCCTGCCAGGGAGGGATAACGTCTTTCTTGTTCCGGAGTCCTTTGACCAACCCCCATGCCGAACGATTTTTGTAAGAAAGTTCTTCAAGCATGTTGCCCCAGTTGTCATTTCTGTACTTCCAGACTGAGTATTTTACCTGTTGTTTCAGGGAGTTAATTCTAGGCGATCCACTGCTCACGACGCCTTACCCGGTTTTTTCTCACGAATCAACTCCATAATGTCAGGAGGGAGGCTGTTCCGCTGGTCGCGTAACGGAACAATCTTGTTTTCAAACAACTGTGCATAGTTGTCTATGTGCGCCCGAAGGACTGGAAGAGGGGTCATTTAGAAAAGTCCGCTGATGGACGAATTGAAGGTTCTTGATCAGTGCCGTGTCGAGAACGTCGTTGTGATAATGCTAGGTGGAGTACCTGTCATTCCTGGGATCAAACGGGATCCTAGGATCGAATTGGAAACGAGTATACTCTACCGGAGCGTCTAACGTAAAGTTGAACATATCCGAGACTGCTGGGAAGCCCCCATTAATTAAAATTTATATTGTATGGCACTTGAAAAAGAAAAATTGAGAAGGTAGCAGATAATTTACAAATTTTTCAAACTCAGCAGTTCTCCTTTCCGTTCGTGGGGGAACTAAGCCTTTGAAAGTGTATTGGAGTTTTACGGCAAGTAGTCTGGTAGATATTCGTGGACGATTCTTGTATCAATAATATTTATATGCAATTAATCGATTAGAGTACGAGTTTAAAAACATTGAGACAATATTTTTATTTCTATAGTGCATTGGTAGGTATATAAATTAGAGAAGAATGCGGGACGAGAAAAATCTCGTCCCTTCCCGCCCCGTCCTGCGCGCGGAACGGGACGGGACGGGACCGAATGTACAGTCCCGCAATCCCGCGCATGACGGAATGCTAATTTAATCCCGCGCGGGATGGGATTCCAATTTAGGCCCGAGCAGTACTACACACTAATTTTCTGGCGAGTGTCTTCCAATATTGAATTGCTGGCATTGTTTTATTTATTTTTAATAGAGCTATATTACATTATGATCTCAAATCCAAATCCGTATTATCAATTTTAGGTACATCTTCGTTTGTAAAACGTTCTGCAATTTCATTGGCTGTTGGTTGAAAGAAAAGGACCAATCACTAACTCAAAAGTGTTGCGGGCGGGATTTGCGGGACCCGCGGGACGTGCGGGACCCGCTGGATAGGACGGGACCTACTGGACGTGTGCGGAGAACTTCGGTTTTCTTCTGAAGAATCCAATTCTGTTATACAATTTTGTCTTTTCGTTTTTGCAAACCAAGCCAAAAGCCTTCATCCGGCCCCAAATAAGTGAGTGTTTTGGTGCTTAGTATTAACGGAATTGGTGTTTTTTCGATTGCAATAATATTAAATTTTGACAGTAGATGGAAGAACAAAATCTTAAGTTCCATTAAAGCAAACCGCGAAGCTGAAATCACAGTAAAAATACAAGCTTTTTTCGAACATTTGGTTACAACTTACCTATGCAAGATCTGGGTCCCACTCCAAACGGCATATAAGTGAACGGAACAATTTTGTGTTTGTTTTCGTCACTAAACCGTTCGGGATCAAATTTATCCGGATTAGGAAAATAAACTGGATCACGATGTATCCCGCTTGTAGGAATCATTATCGTTACCCCTTTTTCGACAACGATAGATGGTTCATTCTCAGTTCTTCCTTCGATGACGTAATCTTGCTTACAAATTCGATCCACTGCAATGGCTGGTGGCCATTTTCTCATCGCTTCTACAATTCTAGTCATATAAACTGCAAAATTTAGGTTAAAAGTAATTTACCTGAGATGACCATGTCCAAATACTTCATTTCGTTAATTTGTTCGTATGTGACTTTCCCATTAGGTTTGTCTGCAACTTCACCGATTTCTGCTTGGAGTTTTGCTTGGACGTCTCTATTCAGCGCTAATTCGTAACTGATGAAGCTTGCCAGAGTGGACACCCCATCGAAACCCATTATAAAGAAGCCAATTGATTGAGCAATAATATCGTCATCAGTTATTTTTGCTTTTTGAACCGCATCATCGGGTAAGTTCTTGTCGGATGTGGTTTTGTGATCAATAAGTTCAGCTTCTTTCTTAGATTCCAAAAGTAAATGAATTATATCGGGTCGAACTGTCCCATGTTTCTCCCGACTTTCTATAGTTTCATTAATAATTCTTTGGAAAAACGTCACTATTCTTGGAGGAAATATGGGAATTCTCAATAACTAAAATTAATCTGCTAATTTTGGAGAAACTCAAAATTTTATAATAAATACCTTTTTTATTGGAGGAAAAACAACATAAAGTACTAAAACTAAGTTTCGAAAGACTCCAAAATTAGTTACGTTCTTAGCGTTTTGAAAAAATTCGTTATCTTTCTGGTTTAAAGAGTCGGTGGTGATTCCAAAAGAGGTGGTAGCGATTACATCATTGGAAAATCTACTGGCAGTGTCCTTCATTTCGACTTCGATTATTTTGGAATCTAAAGATTCAAAATAGTTGGTAAACTGAATGGCGCAGTCGGACATTAAGTTAAACATAAATTTCATTTTGCTTCCGGTAAACGAGGGGCTTAAAGTTGCTCGCATCTTGCGCCATTTCTCGCCTTGCAAGCTAATTAACATTTTAGCCACAATGGGATCCGTGTCTTCTGAAATTGGGGTACTACGATCGATGAAATAATTGAAATCCTTAATCATTACTTGTTTGATTAGGTCAGGATCCCGTAAACAGAGCAGGGGTCTTTTGAGTTGAAATATTCCGCTGAACCTGCCGAACAAACAAATTAATAAAAACAATTGTATAAAAGCAAATTGATCAAAATTGTACCTTTCTTTTGGAAATTCATTATAAAAAGCGATCATCAGGTCAAACATCGATGTTTTTTTGAGAAGCAGGGGATACATGCTTCCAATAAGTGGCCATGGTTTCTTATGTGGGACTTTCCTGTCCTTCCAGTAATAAGTTGGTTTTATAAGCAGGACGTAAAGTAAGTAGAACGAAATAATTGCCAAAATTAACCAAATCATCTTGATGAACCTAAAAAATATTTATTTTTATTAAATTGATGCTTTTTTTTGGTAATATTTGTAGCGGTTGCAACAGCATATATTCACTGATCTAAATCTAGATAACAACGAGAGTGCACACACGCAGGAATGATACGTTGGCGACACAAGTTGCCAAAAGACTTGTTATGCATTTTTAAGCTTTTTTATCATCCTCAGCGGCGGTTTTTCAGAATAGATACGAGAAGCTTAGACTTCTGAAATTCCGGACTAAATAATTAAACTATTAAATTTAAAAAAATAGTGGAAAAGTGGATTTTCGATTGTGAGAACCATCAAAAGATAGATATTCCTTCCAGAATACTTATCCAAAAAGTAAAGCAAAGCTGCCGCAGAAGCAGAATATTCTGACTGAATATACATGCAGCTGATTTTAGCAAGATTTTTCTTGACTGCTGATGATTTCAAGATTGTTTTGAAGAAATTTTGCATCATCAGGAACAGGTTACCCCCGCGGGGGGGGGGGGGGAAGGGTGTAATTGCCTCACTCCCTAACTTACGACCTAAGTATTTTATTTTTGATTGTTTCTTAACGAATTTTCTCGAAGATAAAATAATACAAAAATTGTTCCCCCCCCTAAAAACAAAAATCTGTATCCGCCGCTACCTACAATGACTATACATTGACTGAAAGTATAAAAATGCCGCTATCGATTTAATGTGGTACAGTGGCGGAACTACAATGCAAGGGAAAAGAGTAAAACATTCTCGAAACCGATTATTTTGCAGGGGGAGGAGACAAAAAATTGAAACTCCGCCACTGATGTAGTATGTATCTAGTAAATAAGAAGAACACTTCTTTATTGTGTATCCAACGTAGCTCGTAGTTACGTAGCTAAAGAAAAATTTTTTTTATTTAAAAAAGTTGGAATGATATGAATCGTGAGAAAATCTGGTGTACAAGTGAAGGGATATCTTTGAAAATTCTAGAAATCTTAGTAAATTTCAGGCAATCTAAGGAAATTCAAAGAAATCGTAGAAAATCTTAAGAAATCTATACTTCATGATCATGATAGTATGAAACATCTATGAGCGTTAACTTTTTTTGTAAATTATAAATAGCGTCATCCAAGTTAAATTTTTTTTATTTAATAAAAGCTATTTTTGAAAACCCCCGATAGGAGGGGGAAGGGTTATAAAGTAGAGCTCGAATTTTATGCTTCTGCATGTTCTTCAATATTGATAAGCCAACAGATTCGTTATGAAATCTGGACAGACATGGAAAAAACCAATCCGAAAAACTGCTTGTCAAAATGCATATTTTGCATATTTTCAACATTTGGTGCATATTTGAGTAAATAATGCATATTTGTGCATATTTGGGCCTCTTTTGGTGATTTTCGAAGAATTTTAATAGAGAGAATAAAAAATTATTATTAAATTTTGTTAATTGGAAGCAATTGTTTTCTTTATAATTTTAAGCAATTTAATTTTTTATTTTTTATTATTTAATAATTTTTTATTAATATTAAAAAATTATTTATTTTTTATTTATTAAAAAAATTATAAAAATTAAATTTGCTTAAAATTAAATACAATAATTGCTTAAATTTTATTTAAAAAATTATTTATTTTCTATTTATTTAAAAAAAAAATTATAAATATTAAATTGCTTAAAATAAAATAAAATAAAATAAAATAAAATAATTGGTTATTTTGGCAAATTTAATAAATTTTTATTTTTATTAAAATTCTTCAAATATGCACCAAAGGTTGAAAATATGCAAAATTTTGCAAATTTTTCGTAATTCGTCCAGATTTATTATTAAAATCATTAAATTTTATACATCTAGGTAGCACTTATTGAAAATTTGAAAAAAATTGAAAAATTTGAAGATTAGATATTTTTTAGTGAGCATAATAATGCATATATTGTCTGATTTTATCAATTTTAGTGCATATTTTAAGAAAATTAGGTGCATATATATGCGCATATTTTCAAATATTTTGGTGTATGTGTTACGGTCAATGACGTAAATTGGGCATTGACGTCAATGGCCGGACAATGACGTCATTGCCCATTTGCGCTGGCTATTAACGCCATTGACCGGCCATTGACGTCAACGCCCGTTAACGGTGGACAATGATGTAAATATTTTCATATGATTGTAATATTTACGTCTTTGGCCGGTCAATGACGTTAATGGCCAAAATGGATTGGACAATGATGACATTGACAATTATTTGTCGTGCACGCGTTTTTCCGTATAAATGACAGCAACTTAACCCTTTTCACGTCTTCATAAGTGTACAGGGATTTTTATTTAATTTAAACTCATTTTAGGGTGGATCTGTGATTGGCCGTGGTTACATCAGTCAAAAGGGCCCAGAGCGCCCGGAGCTCTCTAAAAAGCTCTCTTAAAAAAGCTTTCTTACTCGCTAAAGCATCCCCGAAATCAATTCACCTCGACTGGGAGGCCCGACCTCGGCAAAAAACGAAACGTGTGTGACGGCTATCACTGAGAGGATTAAAAGTGATAGAATATGGAATCTATAGAATAGTAGTTTCACCATTGCCCACCCTGTATTGGGCATTAACGTCATTGCCCGGACAATTATGTAAAAACGACATATGAAATTTTAAATGTCAACATTGCTCAAAATGCAGGGTCATTGATGTCAATGACCGGTCAATGACGTTAATGTCCAACTAAGCTGGGCATTGACGTTGGGCAATGGCCGAATTGTCATCATTGACCGCAACATATATAAATTCGAGCTCTAGTTATAAGATCATTTATGAAAAAATAGTTTTTAAATACCTACTTCGGTTAGTTTATGCAACAATAATTTAATAGCTTTTAGAAAATAAGATTCTAACATGTCCAATGCAAGTGAATTGGAAGGTCCTAGGTTTAGTTTCTCTCAAAAATAGTTGCTTTTATTTAGATCGCTTGTTATCAAGAACATGCTAAATTCTGCTAACCTTGTAAAACACAGCACCCTGAAAATAACAAAAACTATTTCTGCGAGGAAGTGAACCTGAACACTTCCTCAATTAGAAGGACTTTGGATACTGTTGCATAGACTAACCAAAGTATTGCACTCAAACTTTTAAACACTATTTTATCAAAAACGGTCCTCCCCCCCTCTTTAATACCAGAAGCTTTGCACACGATTCGCTTAATGTTACGCCACTGCCCTTTGGTGTCAAGAATAAATTGGAAATTGCATAAACCAACTGTTGCATAATATTTGTAAATTAACTCACTCAGGGACTTCCGGATTACCTCTGTACCAATTTTTTCTAAATTAGTAATTTAACGAAAACAACACAAAGTTCAAGTTCACCTTCTCTCGTTGCATTGATTATAACACCGAACCTAAAATTATATAAAACTTACGTAATATACAATGTATTAACTAATTTTACTGCTCTTCACATTTGCTAATAGAATGTACCACTATACTCCATATCCCACCAAAAATTAAAACAACACTTAAAATGACCATGACGCATTGGCGTAGTATATACATTTGACATTATGGAATAACATCTAACAAATGATTATTGTTTAATTATTTTAAATTTGGGCAATTAATACTACAGTAAAGTCTCGGTTATATGAACAGCGAAAATCATGTTTGTTTCCTAATTTTTTTTCTTTATAAAAATTTTCTTTTTTCTGAACAAAAAAAAATTGTTAAATTTAATATTAAAAATTATTTTTATTGTTCATATATCGAGACTCTACTGTTGTAGGTATACCAAATTATCCCTGAGAATGGTTTTTCTCTTGTGTCTTTTTTAATAATTTGTAGAGCTCACCAAATCAATTTGATAACGTATTTAAACAAAATCAAAACATCAACTTGAAGAGTCAAGCAATTAAAATATAATATAACAAACCAGTGTCAATGTATAACCATTCGAAACACTACCAATGAATCCACAACGCAGTTGTACAATCCAAATCAATAATGTAACCTTAAAATGTTGAGAGCGTCGCGTCGCGTCGCCTTGAACTTGTTTTTGTTTGATATTTTCTATTACGGTTTTTTGGGCTTCCTCAGCACAGTTGTGCTAATGCCCAAGCTATCAGTAGTTGTGAAATTCAAAAAAATTTATTACTGACTCTTTATATAGTTTATATCCATCATTTTCTCAACTAGCCATCTACAGTGGCTCAAGAAAGTATTCGTACACTCCTAATGTTAGCAATGTAAATAGTACTTTTTGAAGCTTTTTTTGTCATATCAAAATCGCTTTTACAGCAACATTTATTGGATATTTTTTGTTGAAAATTTCATTCTCTTAATTTTAGTATTATAGATTTCTTAATTTCATCGCACCGTTTTTGAGTTACAGTGACTTAAAGACCAAGACGACTCTGTAAACTCTGTAAAGACTCATCTGTATCTCGGAAACGGTGCGACGAAATAAAAAAATGTATAGGAACAAAAATGTAGGGAATGAAATTTGCAATATAAAATACTATAAAATAAATAATATAAAATCAAAAATGGTGCAACGAAATAGAAAAATCTATATATTCTAAAATGAAGAGAATGAAGATTAGTGAGCTACCGAAATAGATTATTAATTAGTTTATAACCCGATTGATAAACAATCTATTGGTAGTATTTCTGTTTCTGGGATTCTTAAATCTTCGTTCTTTCACTTCAACATTTCTGCAGTAGTCTCACGTTATAGCAGTGAGACAGTTGGATCTACAGCTATTGGCCATTGACAACTGGCTTTGGCGACAATTGACCCTACGATTATTAGCATTGCAAATTATTCGTAGTTATTATAAAATTATGATAAATAAGCGTTTCAACCAACGAGAACACGTAAAAGTAAAAAATATATAGAACTAATAGATAGGAGGCCATTCCTAACATCTTGACTAAAACTTATTACTTTTTAGCTTTTGGATAATTTTCTATTTCCAAGCGGTTTCATCAATGGGAACACATAAAAAGTGAAAATATTGAATTAAAAGCTCCCCAAGAGCAGAGAGTTTTTCAAAAACCCTCCTGAGGTTAATAGTCGAAAAGATCAATTGTCATGGAAGTCAATTGCTGTAAGGCCAAACAGTCTCGGAGATCAATTGTCCCCAGGGTCAATTTTCGGCAGGGCCAATTATTGAAGAGACCAATAGTCATGGGGTCAGCCGTTCTGTACCCCTTTAGTTTTGCATGGGAGTATCTATCGTCAACGATAGATCACTAAACCAAAAATCAACTTCTTAAATTTTCTGATTTCTCGAGTATAATCGCCTTGATATGTTCAAGTTTAAATTTTCAACTTTTAATATTATATTGAAATATTAACATTAAGTTTTATGTTTAAAGTTTTAATGGTGAGATGTCGTAAGATTTAGTTTAACTCTCTCTCTCCCTTTCTAATTTCACGTGAAATTGTTTATTTTATTTAATTTAACCCAGTTCTCTCGCAATTTTTCAGTTTCATGCGGAACAAAAATTACGTGATATTTACCGAGACTCCCCCACGTGAGATTCGGCTCGACCCCATCCACCCCTAAACGCTCACGTAATTAATGGACGTCCCCTAATGATAACACAGGCCTGCATATCAATTTTTATTTCGAGCCCTGATCAGGGCTTTGTCTTCGTAATAAAGGTATGAAAATATATACATCGAAACTATACCTGAAAAGTACAGTGTAAATATGAATTAAAAATTATGTGCCCCTCAGGTACCTTTTTGGTACTTAATTTGCAGGTATGAAAAAATATGTACATATTCGTTATACTTCAATGGTACACCGGTATAAAACCGACGTTGGTGCTACTTGGGGATACCATTCCTCTTGATTCTCATGTAAATTAACCTCCTAAATCCAAATATGACTTTTTCTCCCATCATCCATCGCTTTCGGGGGATGCCCCGCCCTATCTATTTTATTTTTATTTTATTTTTTTTATTTTATTCTATTTTTATTTTTATTATTTTTTTTAACAATTATTTAACAATTATTTATTAGCCTTGACATTTCTTTTGGTAAACTAGAGAGGCGAAAAGTTAATATTTGTAGCTAGAAAGTTGATTTGAGAGTCGATTTGCCCCCTGAATTTGTAAAAAAAATTATTAAAAATGATAGAATTTTGCGTATTTTTGCTTAATTTTTGCTGGTTTATTTCAGCAGCAACCACACAGAATATCTAAAAAAGAAAAATTTATAAGAAGCTAGATTCTGGGACCAATTTTGTTTAGGTGTACTGGAGGGTGTTCCACACCCCCCAGACCCCCCGGTTTCAAAAACTGAAAACTTGTGTATATGTTCTGTGATTACCTACTTAATAAAAGACTATCATTTTTTGCAAGTAAATAAGTACATTATTAGGTTTAGGCAATACGCACTGAGTAGTACCGAGTACCCCAGTATCCAACTGATTGTATAAAATTATTGCCACAACATATAAATATATTGGTTCTGAAAGAGATAAAGGCCGCTATGTAATAAAATTAATCACAAAGATGCACAGAAATTTTGGATTTATAAATTTTTTTTTTATTTGTTCGTCTAGTTATGTTATAGAGTATATACTGTTGTCGTTACAAAATTATTTTTTATAAATTTTAAAATTTTAAAAATTGAATTTAAGTTTGAGATTTCAATTTTATTTTTGTGATTTTAAATTAGTTTTGTAAGTCAAGATTTTAATTTATTTGTGTATTTAGACTTTATTTTGCAAATACTTTTTATTTTGTTCGTTTTTAAGTTGGCACGAAATGGAGCGATAGTTTGAGCCTTGTAGCCTGGTCCGCCGAAATGGTCGGACGCCTTTACGGGAGGTTCCCAAAAATTGTAATAATTTTGAATCTCAATTGTGAGATTATTGATTTTGTTATGTGAAATAAAGTTTGGATTGTTTGGACATTATTGGAATTATTTTTGGTAAAATTTGGATGGATTTTGGATAAAGTTAAAATAAGATTCGGATTGTTGACAGAAGGTGGTAATAACTGGAAATTGTAGTATATAATTATTCCGTATCAAGACATATTTTTTGACTAATTTTTGTGGACTACAACGAATTTGTAGTAAGATTTTTTAGTTAATATCTTCAGGTTGCACTTTCGTGCAATCCAAATTCAAAAATAAAAACTATATCGGAAACCATTTTCTTCTCAGTGCTGTTACAACGGAAATATCTTCAAAAAAGACTTCCAGATGCAAGAGTCTTTTCTCTTGCAAAAAATCTGTTTACATAAATTTAAAACCTACTTTCTTGGTGCATAGTATTCATCAATTTTTTATTGCCCAAAAAACCACTGAACTTTACGAGTGTTAGTTTTATAAAATGTTTTCTATCAAATTATACAAATTTAAAAGTCAAAAGCTGTTTTATTGCTCGAAACGATACAATTACTTACAAGAAAGATCTACGATAATTGCTTGCGCAACAGTACAAGCTAGTTGTTACATCAGAGCGTGTTTATAAGCCAAGGTAACTTGGTGTGTGGAGAAATTTGTTTTTCTCCCGGCGCGACGTAGCAAATTTTTCTATTGAATCTTTTTTCGTCTCTGTAAGCCAAGCCAAAAACCTTCATCCGGTCCAAAATTGGTCAGTGTAGTTGTGCTTGGTATTAATGGAATTGGTGTTTTTTCGGTTGCAATAATATCAAATTTTGACAGTAAGTGGAAAAACAAAATCTTGGCTTCCATCAAAACAAACCGCGAAGCTAAAATCGCAATAAAAATACAAGTTTTTCTCAAACTTATGGTTACAACTCACCTATACAAGTTCTAGGTCCAACGCCAAACGGCATATAAGAAAACGGAACAATTTTGTCTTTGTTTTCGTCACTAAACCGTTCGGGATCAAATTGATCGGGATTAGGAAAGTAATCTGGATCACGATGTATCCCACTTGTTGGAATTAATACCAAATAGCCTTTTTCGATGACGAGAGATTTTTCGTTCTCAGTTCTTCCTTCGATGATGTAATCTTGCTTACAAATTCGATCTACTGCAATGGCTGGTGGCCATTTTCGTAACGATTCTGTAATTGTAATCGTATAAACTGCAAAATTTAGATTAAAAATCATTTACCTGAAACTACCATATCCAAATACTTCATTCCATTAATTTGATCGTATGTGACTTTTCCATTACAGTTTTGTGCAACTTCGTCAATTTCCGCTTGCAGTTTCTCTTGGGCCTCCATATTAAGTGCCAATTCGTAACTCATGAAGCTTGCCAGAGTGGACACTGTGTCGAAACCCGCAAGAAAGAAGCCAACTCCTTGAGCAGTAATATCGTCGTCAGTTATTTTCGCTTTTTCTTCGGTTATGGTCTCGTGATCAATAAGTGCAGTTTCTTTCTTAGATTCCAAAAGTAAGTGAATCATGTCTGGACGAACCGTTCCGTGTTTTTCCCGACTTTCTATAGTTTCATTAATAATTCTTTGAAAGAACGTCACTGTTTTCGGAGAAAATATGGGGATTTTTAATATCTAAAATTAATCTAGAATTTGTATCTGCTACACAGAGAAGAATTATGCAGAAAAAGTAATTGTGTCATTTTTCTGCACAAATGTGTGGATTAGTAACACAAAATCCAAAAGCTTATAATACCTTTTTTAGTGGAGGACAAACAACATACAGTAGCAAGATTAACTTTCGAAAACCTATAAAAGAAGTCGCTTCTTTGGCCTTTTGAAAAAATTCGTTATCTTTCTGGTTTAAAGAGTCGGTGGTTATTCCAAAAGCGGTGGAAGCGATTACATCATTGGCAAATCTACTGGCAGTGTCTTTCATTTCGACTTCGATTATTTCCGAATCTAAAGTTTCAAAATAATTGGTAAATTGATTGGCGCAGTCGGAAATTAAGTTAAACATAAATTTCATTTTGCTTCCGGTGAACGAGGGGCTTAACGTTGCTCGCATCTTGCGCCATTTTTCGCCTTGTAAGTTTGTTAACGTTTTACCCACGATGGGATCCGTGTCTTCTGAGAGCGGGGTAGTTCGATCAATAAAAGAATTAAAATCCTTAATCATCACTTTTTTGATTAGGTCAAGGTCGCGGATACAAAGCACCGGTTGTTTAAATTGAAATATTCCGCTGAACCTACAAAACAAAAAAAGGAAAAAAAAATTGGCGTAAGCAATCTTATCAAAGTTTACCTTTCCTTTGGAAATTCATTATAAAAATCGATCATCAGGTAAAAATACGACGTTTTCATGGCAAGAACAGGCAACATGCTTCCAAAAAGGGGCCATGGCTTTTTATGTGGGACATTCCTGTCCTTCCAATAATAGGTTGGCTTTATTAGAAAAAGGTAAAGGAAATAACACAAAATGATTGCCAAAAATAACCAAATCATCTTGATGGACCTAAAAAATATTTTTGAAATAACTAACAATAATATCTCTTCATCTATTGATATGCTTCTTTATTTTTCTAATATGACCCTTAATATAGGTACGTAAAATAATATTTATAAATTTTCTCACTAGGTAACTTCCAGAATATCTCTGATGTGTAAACAATTAACAAATTTTGCAAAATTAATTTAACAAAAATAACACAAGTTCAAGTTTATCTCCCCATCGGCATCGTTACAAAAGTGCTAAAATGCAATACCAATTTTTTTAAATTTTACAACACAAAAAAAACGAATCTAGAATAATAAGTAAATAAAACTTACGTAATTGACTTTACTGCGCTTCACGTTCTTTGATAAAAGTAGTTACTACTCCAGTTCCCTCCAAAAACAAAAAAAAGGACACTTAAAATGTTGATGATTCATAGTATAGCATTATATAATGTACTTGACATTGTAGAATAACATCTAATAAAAATGATTATTATTAATAAAACAATCGTTTATGATGGTTTTTCTATTGAATCTTTTTAATCTTGATCTTATCTTTATCTTTAATATCTTTAAAACATCAATTCGAATAAGTAGTCCAACAATTAAAAAAAAGCAAGGCAGTCAATGTATCGTATAACCATTCAAAACACAATCAACGTATTATAAACAACGCAGTTGTATAATCCTAATTCACAGTGGCGGCTCGTGGCCTTTTCATTTGAGGAGGCTAATCCAAAGGTTGAATTTCTCGAAAAAATTTTGTACACAGGACTCAGAATATCAGATATTTTCACGAAATTCTAGGGATTTCCTAACAAGTTCCATTCTAAAGAATTTCAATAATTTCCAAGGAATTTCAAGGAATTTCAGAGATTTCCAAGAAGTATACACAAAATTTTGAAGATATACTCTTTGGACTAAATCAGTACAGTTAAATGTTATTTAACACAAATTTTTTTGAATTAAAAAAAAATTAACTAGGATAGGATGATGCTATTTACGGATGTCTATGGGTCATTCCAACAAATAAAATCATTTTTACGGGGCGACCCCCAACGATTTTGTTATACATTATCAAATAAATTTTTTTTAACATTTGAGCCCTTAATACATATGCAGCTATTTTGAAGTTATGATTTATTGAATTTTTTGAAAATTTTTTTATTCAACTTTTTCATTTATTTTTTTGAAGTAGAAAATTTATTTGGCAAAATTGGATAATGAAAGTTTTTTCTAGGAAAAATTCTTAGCTTTCCAATAAAAATATTGATTTTTTGTCATACGTAACAAAAGACTCCTTAAAAATCAATTAATGTGAAAATACGATTTTTCTCACTGTGCCACGCGTGTTATTTCAAATTTTATTATTTTTTTTCTGAAAGCTGACAGTTTTTTTTCATGTCATTTTTGAACCTTTCGCTACGCACCCTCCGCTTCGTTCCGGACGCTTCGGGCCTTTCTCCTTTTCTTTTCCAAATTTAACATAGAAGTGGGAACCCTGTAATTGTTATATCGGGGCTAGAGGGTCCGGGTCCCTTCTATAACTAATCAATATATTGAATAACATACAATTATTTGTTAATTAAATAATTGAAAGTTATTTGAAAGTCTTGAGCGATTTTTAAATCCTGATTTATTTAATAAATTAATAAAAAAAATTATTTTAGTATTTCATATTTTAAATTTCCATTAAAGCGCGTGACGTGACCTTGAAATGTTAGAAAAAAATTCCCGCGACGCTGTAAGCCAGACAACTCCCTAAAGTTAAAAGTACTTTGAGATGATAATCTCGTTAATCCCTTCATGCGCATCGGTGATAGACAATTTCGCACACGATTTTGTGCAAAAATCTTAAGTTATGAAGTCATTGCAGTCTAATACAGCCTTGAAACCTAAAACCAAGAGCAGATCTAGGCAAAGTTCATGGATGGGGGAATAAATATATTACGTGTTTTGATAAGAATGTAGCTAATTTTTAAAATTTTAACAAAATGCAGTACATTTTTTTGTTTTTTATGGCTCATGGGGGGGGGCGGAAGTATGGGGGGTTATCCCGTTATATCGGCCTTTACCTGGCCATCTTAGAAAAGGAGAAATTTAGAATATTCTAGAAAATCTTAGGATAGCCAATAGCCAAGAAAATCTCAGAAACTTCAAAAAGGAAATAAAAAAATTAATTTTCCCAAGATTTCCTTGGGAAGCAAATAGTATTCTAAAGTTAGTTTTTCATAGAATTTCCTAAGCTACCCTAAAATTTGATTGAATTTCTTTTCACTTTCGTATATCACGATTTTCCCTTCGGTGTTCCAGATAGTACAGAACTAAGAGGAAATCGGCGGAAAAATTGTGTGTACTAGTGAAGGTAAATCTGAAGAAATTTTGGAAAATTCCAAGACATCTCAAGAAACAGATTCTTAGAAAATTTGTAGATATATTGAAAATCTCAATAAATCCATAGAAATTTCAAGAAAATCTCAGAAAACTGAGAGAAAATCTTAGGATATTCTAGGAAATGGAAAATTCTAAGGAATCTTAAGATATCTCGAAAAATTCAGAAAATTTTAAAACCAATGAAATCTCAGAAAATGGAAAAATCAAAAAGGAATAGTCTATAATATTCTAGATTTCCTCAAATTTCCGCTGATTTTCCTGTAGTTTTGCATATGACAATTTCTCAATCATTTTTCCACTTAGTAAAAAAGCGAGCGGAAAATTTGAAAAAATCCGGAAAAATTTTAAGAAATCAAAATAAAATCCGAAAAAAATAGGAAATCCGAGAAAATCTCATTCATTTTATAATCTTAGGAAATGTAGAAAGTTAGAGAAAATGGAAAATTTTAGAAAATCTTAGAAATATATCCAAAAATATTTCGGAGAAATCTAAAAATTTTCAAGATTTTAGGAAATTTTGCTAAGAGGGAAATCACAGAAAATTGAAAAATAAAAAAACTCATCTATATATTTTTGATAAGAATTAAGGTATAATTTTCAAATCATCTACTAGCTAAAGTATTGCACTGTTAAAGACTGATGATCTTTAAAAGCCCATACTTACTCTGATTATACAATGAATGCACAGCTTATCGAACCTCAGCTTCCAACTCTTCGTGGATCTAATTAATATAAATTGCACAATCTTTTATTTTTCAAAGAATCTTATAGAAATTTTTGTGAATGTTACGTTTTATTTTTAAATCAAATAAACAATTGAATTACAAATTTTAATTGTTTGAATCTTTCATTTCCCCAATTGCTCTTTATATTTAACTATCGGTTTATCCGCTGCAAGGGACACGTTTAACACTTATAATGGTGATTATGCAAACCTGTCTTCATCGTTTTCTTTATGCGGCCCAGAGGGTCCACATTAAATTGGATGCAAATCTCCTACTCCGTAACCGCTACCAGCTAATCCCAGATTAATCTCCTTCCACTTCTTCTAAATGCTTTGTCCAAAATCACACCTCGTTTTCGTTCCAAAATTGAATTAATTATTTTCGTTTCTAAATATTTCGTTTTTATTTTCACTTTGTGGTTTTCCTCACTATTTTCTAAGGACCACACATAACGACCTGCTTCCTTGAGGTTCTGTCGTCAACCGATTTTATTTTTTGTTATCTTTCTTCATCAACTCGTTGTCTAGCAATTTCATTTTTTTTACATTCAATTTTTCAAATCAATACTTGTTAATGATAATGCGACTCGTTATACTTATTTCATTCGCCTGTACACGCATTTTTTACAATTATATTACAACACCTGAAGTTCTTTAACTTTTAATTGTTTTTTTAACCAATTTTTCTTTCAAGATTAATTTTTGATAAATTTAAATGTTAAGTTTCTTTGAATTTGTATTTTTGATTTTTAGCAAACAAAAAAAAACAAAGAAAAAGCAATAAAATGTTGAAAAATTGATGTGTAGTTTTCGAGTTGAGAGTAGAGCGACGGGAACGTCTCGTCTTCTTAAATAAAATAAATTAACAAATTTTAGATTTTGTTGTATTACCTACGTAAGAGTTAACTCGAAGATATTAATTTTACCATCCCCAAATTGTTTTCAAAAATTGTTTAGTACTATAAACATAAATTTACTATTTCTATGGGAAATTACACAAAATGAACTAAAAATTATCAAAATTATAGAATAGCAGAAGTCTTTATGAAAGCAAGAGACTCAGCTTTTAGGTAAAATTTAGAAAACAGTCCAATTTAAAACCAATTAACTTAAAAAGAATTATAAACATAGGAGTCTTTGTTTTTAAGTAAAATTAGGCAATAATTAATAAAATTCTGTCGAATGGTGCATCTTTTATTTTCTTCATTAAAAATTTTAAAAAAATTAAGAAACAACAAAATTTTCAAAATCCTAACATTTAGGATTATTTCCAAAATTAATCGATAGTAGAAGTTCAACAATATTATTTAGGTTGCAAAGAAATAATATTTAAATAATTCTACCTCCATAGGCTCCACAGTAAAAACGTTTTCTTTAAATAAAAAAAACAATTTTGCTTGAAGCAAATAAATTTTGTTTCATCGTTTCATTTGTTTCATCATAAGCCCCGGGCCTCATATCCTTAATCCGACTCTGGCATCAGCCTTAAGTGTAGCTTCATATTGCACTAATTTTAACATTAATAATATGTTTTTTTTTTAATTTAATTTTAAATCATTTAAAATAATTATTCAACCCTTGTTTTCTTACATCCAAAAATATAAACTCGAATATAGAATGCATTAATATGTCAAGAAGTGACATGAGACAAATTTAAGTAGATGAAACAATCTTTATTCTATAATATCAGTTTTAACATAATAAGGAAGCAAAAAGATTTGTGATTTAGTTAGAAAACTGTTTAGAACTACCGGATTTATAACAAAAAATTAAAATTAACATTCTCTGCGTAATTAAGTTCAATTCATTTGATCTTGGGTCAAGGACATAATATGTATCACTGTGCAAAAAAAACTGCAAAAAATTCTGTATCTGTAACTAAACTTACGACCGCCACATCAGCCCCCCCCTCCTTCATTAGCAATCGCGTTAGTGCTAGTCACCGGAGCGGCGGCTTTCGCCCTTAAAGTTAATAACTACCACACATATGTGTTAAGGGAGGGACGAGCAATTTTTGTTCAATTTGACGATCATCCGCTCCACTATAGTCATAATGAGACGCGGCACCACATTTCACGACAGGCAGATGGATTTTGTCGATTAAATATTACACTGACGATAATATTGAATCTACACTTTCTTATTGAGAATTTAACGAGCTTCAATTTTTATACGAACTATTTTTTTGTAAAGTTAATATTTTTGAAGATTTTATTAAAAAACCATAAATTGTCACTTAAAATCCAAGAAGGCGGACACTTCCGGACCTCGGAGGAATGGCGACTTTTTTTGGGTTAAATAGGGGCCTAAGACGAAACTTCCTTCCAAGTTTCAAAACTTTATGATTTATTGCAAGGCAAAACTCCCCATTGACTGGATTATTTGGTTTTGCTTGACTCAGCGAGGGGCAATTGCACTCATTGCCTCTCCTCTGTATCCCTCTTGCTTCCAAGAAATTAGAGATTAAATTAGAGAATAAATTACAGAACTAACTAAATAATAGTTCACTCTTCACTTTGTTATTAAAATAGGGAATAAATTCAAAATTAATAAAATAAAATTTTTATTTGATTCTTTACAGTTTTACGTTCAACACAGTGGCGTAACTAAATCTAAACGATTTTTTACTATTGCAGGATTCTTTACAACATCACACAACAAAGGCGGCCAGAACTTCAAATCTTGCCGCCATTGCATCACAATAAGAAAATAAAAAAATATAGAATTATTTGCTAGAAAATAAATAACTAACCTAAATAAAATGAGTACTTAGCCTAAAAATTAAAATAGTAATCGGTTAAAAAATCTCAAGCTTTTTACATTTAACACAATTTAGCACCTGTGTGTTTCTAAAATCCAATCAACTACGCTTTTGTTAGCAAGAAAAACCCCCAAACCAGAGGTTGCTCTCTGGATAACAACTGCGTAGTGACCAACGACTTAGCTTAAAATTTGTAAATCACAATGTCAGAATTAAAACATTATTGACTAAATTTCCTATGGCTTACCATCGAATTTTCTTTGTCCATGAACACTTAAAATTATTTATTTTATTCTAAACATTATCCGAGACTCATTACATATTTTGGAATCTGAATTGTTAGACGAGGAAGTGACCAAAGCATAGACATTCTGTAAAATTCAAAACTAGTGAAAAAAGTGTTTAAATATATTGTTTCCTTCACCAAACCAATCAGTGTAGTTACCAAATCAAAAATAAAGCGTTTATAGATCACTACAGTATTTAAACTTTGTTTAGGCCCCACGTTGGGCGCCAAATGAGTTCTGTTTCGCTTAGTCCACAAAATAATTACAAACTAATTGTGAAAGATGAAGATGTTAAATGTGGAAGGCTGCTCGTGCACCAAGAAATCAACATGCACATCTTCCTTAGTGCGCGACTGCCTGCATTACAAAATGCATTAAAGTGTGAAACTTACCGATCCAACCTGTACGTGTAGATATTATGTAGTGTACTTGTCATGTGTTCCCTTAAACCATACTAGAAAGAAAAATTAGGTGAAAATAGGCGGAAAAGTTAAGTTTTATTAGTTCATAGCATTTTAAATTAGCGCAGCAATTTAAAGGTTAAAATAAAAGCAGGAACTTCGTAGAACTTCCAATTATTTGTTTTGGGTGTCATCTAGTTGGTACCTACCCGTGAGTCTTGAAAATACGTAAATATAAAATTCGCACATAGCAGTGCACTGTATTGCAAAAATTGCCGATACTTAAAGGTTCGTTTGAACAATATTCCAATTTAAGTGAAGCATATTTGTTCTGTTCCTCAATATTAGTGCATTTAAACTTTTTTAATTTGCCTAAATTGATTTTTCCTGTCGCAAAAAAAAATAATAATCAAAATTGTACGCTCTACGATGTGTAAAATTACAGTTTACAGACGTTTAGTTAACAACAGATCCGTTATTTTAAATATTTCTAGATCCGACCGCGAGTATGTTGTAATTAATTAATAGTTAATCAAATATACCCTACCCTTTAACTTTACCCTAATTTAAGCGACTTTGTATCTCATATAATAACTGAGATCCCCATGGAGGAGCTCAAAAAACGGACACCCTGTATACAATGCATAAAAACTTTTGAATCAAAATTTTTCGTTTTGAAGCCAAGCATAAAAATTTTCGGTTCAAATCTTTTTGTATCAGTGTGGAAACATCGCACAAAAATAAATGTCAAGTTTGGGGAATCCCCGAATCTGTTCATTCCCCAGTTTTCGTTTTACGCAATATTTCTATAAGTAAATGAAACTTTTATTTCAAGTTTGTATGCACAAAGCTGTGAAGTTTGGCACTAAAATGCGATTGTTTGATTTCAAAAATTTTCGTATTATTCAAAGGAACCCTTAACAATTGCTGAAATCTTGTATGGCTCCATAAATAATGGAGCAGTAATAATTTTCCTTCGAGAAGTTTTTAAAAAATGTACAGAAGACTCAATATTTTTCAAAACAATCCCAGTCAAAATTCAAAGTAGCAACATTTAAGAAAAAATGCTAACTACTTTGTTCCATCTGTAAGATATAGAAATAAAATATTTACAATATTTACAAATTTTACAAAAAGAAAGAAATTAGTTGTAACTTACGACACTGATATGGTATTGTAGATCCATTGCTTCCACGTTGAACTCGACGAACTATCGATTCTGGATTCGATAGTCTGACATAAGCTACGACGATCGTGCGATCGACCTGAATGTAGATCGCACAATATACGTTTTTTGCACGCCATATCGCACGGCGCCCTCATCGGACTAGCCTTATAATAATATCTAAAAAAGTGACAGTATAAACAAAAGCAAAGCGACGATTCCATGTGTATAAATCTTATACTAACTTGTAAAACAAATCAAACAGTTGAGGATCGTTTGTCATCCTTTCGACCAAATCGTCCCAATCGTACGGCCTTAAGGCTTCCATTCCGTAAGCCTGCCGCGCCGTATAAAGTTTGAACCAAATGGGATAACCATACAAATTTGCCTCCCGTAAATTCATCGTCCACGATTCGTGATCAATCACAGCCTAAAATACACCAGAATTAAACGAGTTTTAGAAATGAAAGTCATCTTACGCGTGTCGACTCGTCGTGGTCACCATCCACATAGTAAATTCGATAACCGGGATTCAAATTATAGTACGGAGACACTGACGGACCAATGTATGCAACACTAATCGGTCGACCTGAAAATATTAGTTTTATAAAATTCCGGCAAAAAGCAATATGTCAACAATTACTTAAGTCGTTGTTGTCATAGAAGACTTCAAATTCATCGTAATGGGTGTGCCCGAAGAACTGCGCAGTGATGATAGATTCGTAACGATTAATTATTGCGTAATAATTGCGGGACCAAATTTTCAAACAGTCCGAATGACCAGGCGGTATGTGACCTATAAATTAAAACTGTTACCAAGCAATTTCAAAAAAGATGGAAGAAACTTACCTATTACATGAACTTTCTCACCGTTAAACTCGGCAGACTGAAGTTCGTAGATAAACCACTGAAGTTCTGTGGCGGGATCAGTGCTGTTCAATAAAAGCCACCAATTTTTGTTGTTACAATAATTCATATTTAACGAAATAAGCCGAAAACCGGGCCTAACCAAAACCGAATAAAAGGCGCCCCTTCTTACCGTATTGCTAACAGAACTGGGCAACCAATTTCGCCACTGCTTGTCCAATTCATCGTACAGCCACGCAATGGAACTGTCGGGGTTATCGACAAAAGGAGGTGGAAAACTAACAAAACAAAATTAATCGGTTAGTTCAACTAATTGTGAATTGCGGCCAAAAATCTTACCTATTAACAGGAGCAGATTCGTGATTTCCCAGCGCAGGAAATATGGGAATCCCCGGAAAAGTTTCGTACATTTGAGCGATTGTTTCCTTTAGAATTTTTAAATTTTCTTCCCTGGTTTGGTTCCAAATATCGTGGGGAGGCAAATCGCCAGTCCAAAGAATGTAATCGATATCCTATTGAGAAATATTATTAATAATCAGAAATTCTTCAAAAATGAAATCTTACGGTGTGAGTATCGGAAATGTGCTTCATCATGTTATCCACAGTTATTTTAGGAGTGTCGCATTTTCGGTAATCTCCCCACCTGCAAAAGTAAAATGTAATATTTGGATAAAATCCTTCTCCAATAACTCACTTTCCAGCAGCTTGTTCTTTGGAAGCAGCATTTCCGTTTGTAAGTCGACAACAAAGAGGCTCAGCGCAATCGGCGTTACTTCCTTCCATGTAGTAGGGATCGTAGTGAGTATCGGATAAATGTAGAACTTTGAAGGAAGGCGCCGAAGCTTTAGGAGTTTCAATTTTTTTGATCGGTGGTTTTGGCACGGGGGGAAACATAACCTCCCACTCGTGGTAAGGATTGTAAACGTCGCCGCAAGCATCTCCAATCACGAAACTACACACTTCGTCGGGCCCTAAAAATATTCAATTATTGATTTCTTAAAATTTGTGGTACTGGAAAAAAAGCCTTACCGATATTGATTTTTCCTAATACGTAAATAACTTCGCCTCCGAACAGCTCAGTGATGCCCTCACACACTCGAGCAGACTGTATTTTAAGAGACACGCAAAATTGGTAGATAGTTTTCTTGATTTCCTTCTCCGACTTTCCAATTTTGATGTAATGTTGCAACAAACCAGCACCTAAATTATAAAATTACTGTTGTATCTAATGTCACCAAGTTAATTTTGACTTACCAGCTTTGCAAGCCGTACAAGATACTTTGGACATTACGGAGTTTTCGATCTCATATGCTACTTGTTTTAAATTCAGCAGCTGAAGAGCTTTATCAACAAATTGAGGCAAATGTGTGGTCTTCTCCTGATCAAGTTCCCATAGCAGTCGAGCCTAGACAAAAATCAAAGATTATTAGGTTGACCATGATGAGATAGTTTGATTTGTTATTCCACCAAGTGCGTCAATACTAATCGATGGTTGAAGTCAGTAATTTTCCTAGTGAAAATAAAAGCAGGATGTGGTTATATCGAAAGACCAGTCTTGCAGCCGAGCTTTACAGATCTCTGCTAAGATTGACAATGAAATCAATCGCAAAAGATATTTTTACAGTTGAAGACTTGGCCAATCGGTATAGCTTCCACGGTTTGCTAGATTTTGCAACATCGGATGAAAGTGCAGTATAGTACTACCGAAGGTTAAGAAACTAACTACACAAAATAATTTGTTAAAGAGAGAAATCCAATTAAAAATTTTTGATTTACATTTGCTGCGCCCAAAAAAGTCAAATTTTGTAGATTTTCTTTATTTAGAGCAAGCACGGACAAAGCGGTTTCTGCAGAGTCGACTACCGACTCGACCAGTCGTCATAATACGTTTTTTTGTACTGATGACCTTTTAAGTGCCGACCACAGAATTAGAAGTCGGATTTATATGCACCAAAATACTTGAAAATATGCGCAAATATATGTACCGAATTTCCTTAAAATATGCACTAAAATTGATAAAAATAGATAAAATATACATTGATATGCAAATTAAAAAATATCCAATCTTCTAATGTTTCAATTTTTTTTTTCAAATTTTCAATAGTAAGTGCTACCTAGAATTATAAAATGTAATAATTTTACTAATAAATTTGGACGAATTACTTAACATTTGCAAAATTTTGCATATTTTCAACATTTGGTGCATATTTTCAACATTTGGTGCATATTTAAGTAAATAATGCATAATTGGGCCATTTTTGGTGTTTTTTGAAAAATTTTAATGGAGAAAATAAAAATTATTATTGCCAATTTAAGCAATGGTTTTATTTAATTTTAAGCAATTTCATTTTTTATTTAAAAAATTATTAATTTTTTTAATTTAGTTTTTACCTAATTTTCCAGATTTCAAAACAAATCTGTTGGCATATCAATATTAAAGAACATGCAAAAGCAAAAAATCCGAGCTCTAATGATTAATATGAAAGCATAATTAGCTGCGGCTGGGGCTCTGCGACTAAAGTCGCAGTGAATGTTTTACATGCTTTCTCATGAGACTGTTGCCTTGAGTCGCCTGCGACAATCGCATTCTAAGATAACATTCTCATAACAAAGCATGGAGAGCAGTCACTACGACTTCAGTCGAAGAGTCCCAGCCGCAGCTTAGTAAACATATGTTTAGCTGGGCGAAATTATCTGCACCAACACTAAGTACTAGTTAAACGTTACGTAAAAGGTAATCCAGAGTCAATTGGTGTTGATCCTAACAGTCTAGGCAACACTCCCATAAGAAAGCATGAAATATATGAATCCTTAGCAGCCGCTGGGGCTCTGCGACTGAAGTCGCAGTGAACACTCTCCATGCTTTCTTATGAGACTGTTATCTTAAGTCGCATGCGACAATCACATTCTAAGGAAATTCTCCCATAAGAAAGTATGGATATAGCATTCACTGCGACTTCAGTCGCAGAACCCCAGCCGCAGCTAAGAAATCATATCTTTAACTGGGCGAAATTATCTGAACAAACACTAAGGGCTAGTTAAACGTTAGGTAAAAGTTAATCCAGAGTCAATCAGTCTAAAGGCAACACTCCCATAAGAAAGCATGATTAAAATAAAAGCATGAAAGACATTAATCGTTAGCTGCGGCTGGATTTCTGCCACCAAAAGTGGCCCAAATATTCATTATTTGCTCAAATATACACCAAATGTTGAAAATATGCAAAATATGCATTTTGGCAAGCAGTCTTTCGGGTTCGTTTTTACCTAATCTGTCCAGATTTTAAAACGAATCTGTTGGCATATCAATATTAAAGAACATGAAAAAGCATAAAATCCGAGCTCTAGCCATAATATTGGGTCAATAATGTATCAATATTGGAAATTGTTCACATTTGAATATTGGCTCAATACTGATTTTTAATATTGAACCAATATTGTTTTTTAATATTGCGACAATATTGGAAAATGTTCACATTTGAATATTGGCCAAATATTGATTTTGAATATTGGCCCAATATTGCGCCAACATTTGTGCTACATGAGGGCAATCAGTGAAGATAGACTGAAAACCGCTCGTTCGTCAGTAAGCATTCCTCATTCGACACCTCATTTACCGTTTGCTCGTTTGAATAGTAACTGATCTTCTTCAGATAGTTACTGTTCCCCAAGACTCTTTCAAATCTTCTTGGTGTGGGGGTGTTCTGTATCAAGCTCTATCCTCCCAAAGTCAGCACTACCTTTTCAATCGGTATAAGTATCTGCTGTATTTGTATACCTCGTCCACCATCTCCTGGGTAACAACGTCATCGTCATTATCATCCAGTCGTTTTAGGCCTAGGGACGAAGCAGAAAATCTTTGTTTCTCCGGATGAAAGCCCAAATTGCGGTGTACAAAAATTGATAGTGTCATTCGTGTGAAAGGTTTCTACTACTAATAACGTTGATCACAGATCATGAAAAAAAATTGTTTTTGGAAACCGGGGGGTCTGCGGGGTATGGAATGCTCCACACTGCTTCTTAATTTGTTGATGCATATTCACCTACGGTTTAATTTGTGCTTCTCAAAGGCACAAAACTTAGTCGGGGGGGGGGGGGGGGCATAGAATACCATTTAGTGCATCCAGGCCCGGATTGGGCAGGCAAGTTACCAAGTAAACCTCGGTGGGCCTCTCCAAGTTGAGCCAAATGAACCCGCTAAATAATACATTTTGTTAATGTGAACACGACGCGACACCTTGTCGGCGTAGGAAAGATTTAGCTACAACAAAAAATGTTGCTGTTTGAAACACAAATATTAATTGAAGCAACTAATTTTGTGTTAGGACAACAAAATAAATTTGCTGAGTGCATTTTTGTTAGAAAAACAAAAACATAGCTCAAGTGACCTTGTCGTCCAAGTTCAATCAATATTAAAAATGCATATAAGAAGATAATTGTGTAGTTTTATGTAATAATAATTCCCAACAAGCTAGTCCTCGGCTGACTTTTTATAGTTTTCCTGGATGAAATTATTAAATTGACCTAAAAAATTTCGGTAGACTTAAGTTTCCGAAAGATTGTAAACTGATTTAATTAAAAATTATTAACGAGGTAGTTTCCTAACAGACTTACGATAAATTTAAGATTACAGCAACATACAGCGTTGCCACATTGGTTTAAATTTTGGACATTTCAAGATCAACGCGTTTCAAAGAAAATTAAAAAAGTCACCCACAGGTGCGATGGCGGAAAACCAAAAACAGAAGCCATTTATTCCAAACATACAATTATTGGGTTTGTATGTAACCAAATGCGTTAATTCAAAATCACATATGTCGCTGCAGAATGTGATTATCAAAAAACCAACATCTGAAATCGACAAAAACCAAGCCCAAGCAACAATATTTAGTCTTAGGACGTCTAAAAAAAATAACAAATAATGTAAAATTGCAGCAGCAACAATAACAAAACATCTCATTTATATATGAAATTCATTTATAGCCGCTTCAAAATTACAAAATTAACATCATTTTGACAAATCACGGGTGTCGCATGATCCTTTTCACTATTTTGTTTTTAATTTTCCACGGAATTTTTTTACCTTAATAAGTGGATTGATACAAATCTAAACTCAGACCAAAAAGTTTTCTAATTTGACCCATGTGCACCCTTCACACGACAAACCGAAGAAGTTATTCAGTTGCTGATACTGTGGAGTATTTAATTTCTTACTTTCTCAGGTCTCTCTGTCTCCACTACCATTAAGTCCATCAGTCATTAATTTTACTTCAACTAGTTATTTGTAATAATATGGAGTCCTTGTTACATCAAAGACCTTCATTAGTTTCAATGTAAATCTGCTTCATCTAGCATACTATATTTGTACTTAAAAATCGAGAGAGGAGATCGGAGAGTTGACAAAACATCATTATTATTTATTATACTATTAGCTTCAGTTCATTGATATCTCGTTAATCCAATCACGCGTCATACACCTTGGGTGTTAAGAAGACTGTCAGTCTGTATGTATTATCGATAATTTAAAAAAATATTGCTAATGTAAAAATTGTTTAAAAAACTTTACTTGAAAGAAAATATAAAATGTATTAGTTGTCCGACCGCCTAACTACCACATACAATTCCATTTGACCTTGAAATTTTATTTAATTTTCAATTACTTGAAATTTATTCTAATTAGTATTATTGTTTTATTTTTTACGATTAATTAACCGTTTACAATAATTTAAATTTATTATTAAAGAAGAAATTAAAACATGCGGGCACACGGTCACGGGACCAGAACATAAGGCTTCTTACTATACTTCGTATAGAAGCCTAAAAGAACTAAATATTTACAAGTGAATTTAATTGGAAGAAAGCCGAAATTAACAGATAATAATTAAAAAAATAATATTCAAAAGTTAAATGTTAAACAGTTTAACGGCATAAAATTAAAAATTGTATTGCAACGACGACGACGAGTTAACAGCTGTGTTGATAAGGCGGTCACTTTCCCATTTGGTGACATTGAATTAAAATTAATTTCAAATTTAAATTTAAAAATTAGAAATCTATTTCTACCCTAAATTATAAAAGTATCCCCAAATGACAAGCTTGTGTCTGGGTAGATCATGGCGGCCGCTAGGCCGCACGTGCTCATAATATATAAGATTAGACGACTAGTCCAAAACCGCTTTGTCTGTTTTAGGCCTTAATGATGCCTTGTATGCAGGCATTTTGAAAAACGAAGCTTCCCCTTTTGTTAAAAAAATAAATAAAACACAAACCACCGCAGCACTGGAAAAATTCCTTTTTAACTCCAACTTTTCTCTCGTAACACCAGCTCTGATAATTTCAGTATTATAAATATGGAAAAGGTGGTGTAGCTATGGCGGTAAAATTTTAATTCGGTAAATTTTAAGATTTAATTAAAAAAATTGATTAAATTATTTGGTACCTACTTACAGTGCCATTGGCTGTAGGAGGCAAGGTGTGATTCCGGAAAATTTGAGATAGCACTGGAACCATTTCGGGTTTCAGCTTGTAGTTCCAATTATCTGTGAATTCGTCGTCTGGCATTTCTATAATCACTGGAGCCCCTGAAAATTAAAAAAAATGTAAAATTTTAAATTGACCCCCACCCCCACCACTTCTAAGCTACGATTATAGGAAATATAATACGAAAGTTTGACTCTGGAATTGCGTGGTAGGTACCATTGATTATAAACTTTTTAAAAATTAATAACCAGCGGTGCTACGCATCGTGCAAGTAATAAAATACTAAAAATAAACCGACGAACGTCTCGACAATGAAATTAACACATTTCTCTTCCATTCTATACAATTTATAGCCCATCATTAATGTACTTTCTCCATCGCATTCTTCAAGTTTCACGCTTGATCAGACCTGATGAATACAATAAAACAGAAACCATCTCGTGACTCTCTTCGACCTTAAATTCAATTTTACCAATCGAGCTCAACACCCCCCGTCTCATTAAATTATAAAATTTATTGCTCACCTCGGGTCCACGCAACAAAGCAGACGAAAAACCATGGTGCGACGAGAAGTAACTTCTTTATCATAATATTAACCTGAAACAAAAGAAAAATAAAGTCTTGGTACCTCGGCAAGCTGCGATGAGTAGCGCAAAATTTGATCATTCTTCAAGGATGGATCAATTAAACAGATGCTATTGTATCAATTTGATCATTCTGACAATGAAAACAAATCCTAGGAAATGAGGAAATTACATTTTTTACAACGGAACTCGCTTCACGGCTTAGTGGTTAAATAATTAACAGTTAAGCAACCAAAAATAGCCGCCTGCGTAACCGTGCCCACATGCAGCTACAATCGATTGGATTTAGTATTAATGAAGTTTTATCAGAATAATGAAATCAATATCGGCCTAGATGACTCCACACTTACGAAGGAAATCGAAAAAAAAAACAATAGTTATACAGGGTGTCTCCGGAATTTTTCAACAAAAATAATTAATTCTTTGTTTTATAGCTGTCTTGTTTATTATTTTCTGATTTACTGTGAAATGGAGTCGTTTCTCAAAAAATTTTACTGGACGAAAGTTGTAGTCCTTTAAATTTCCTGTTCGAAATGGGGCATGAGATTTTTTGTAACATATTTCGTTTAAAAGATATGAAGTTTTGAAAAAAATTAAAAAATTAAAAAGCTCGAATTTTTCAACATTTTTTTACTTACTTTAATTCATAACTCGAAAGCCGTTGATATTAGACAATAAAAGGTTTTAATCTAATTTGTAGATTATTTTACGCTGTTTAAAAAATGTTTAAACCATTTTTACTGAAAAATCAATATTTTCGGCGCTATGGCCATGTAAAGGTGGAAATTTAAAAATATCAGTATCGATCTGAACTATCACGTAAACGGTCGCGGTCTATCGAATTAACTAATAAAAAATTCATATTTTTTAGTTGTACTCGTGAATGTCGTGTTAGATGACCTTGACCTTTTAATTCGCTAAAAAATGTTTTATAATTTACCCGGGCGGGCGGTTCTAAGAGCGGCAAAATTACAGTTTCCAATTTAAATTTGGTAAATTGATTTTTTACAGCTGATAATAAAAATTGCTACTTGGGAGGGAATCCTTATTACTTTCTGATAAACCAATTACGTCAAGGATAATTTAGGTACTTGTGTAATTACCAATTAAAATTATAGTAATGGTGATGGCGTGGTTTTATTAAAATTTTCATTATCATTGTCATAACGGCCTTGGTTGTTTTTCCTTATACCTTACCTACCTAAGCGATTGAAGAATTTTTACTAGCACAACTTTCGAATCGTAGGTGACTGTCTAACGGTAACGCAATTATGAAATATTTTTTTAACGCATTGTCATTATAAAATACGTAACTTTTGAGTTTATCGACCGCCAGCGATGTTTCGTCTGGTTTATGATCAGATGGAAAAATTTTAAATTTGAGTAGGTTCAAAATTGTGGAAAAACGCACATCAGGTGTTAAATAAAAATTAAGTCCCCCGTTACACTTTACATATTTTTGTAAGAATGAATAATTTCAAAATATTAAAAATTCAACTAAATGTTTATATGCATAGATAAACGCAGCAGATAATTTTGAGAAGTAGAGCGAAAAGAAGTAGTTCGATGCATAAACTGGAAGAGATCTGCTCTGCATATCTATCATAAACGAAGCGAGACAACCAACGTTAAAAATCCGTAAATGTAAAATATTTTTAATAAAATTATTTGTTGTCACTATAGTGTCAAGTTCTCGGTCATGGACAATCAACAGGAAATTTTCATTGCAATTATTTTGGTTTCAATGAAACACATTAACATTAATCTTCTGCTTCCTTCAATTTTAAGATTAGGCTTTCTTATTTTGTACTCCAGGCACTCATTGGTTCTGTGATCACCAAGGATATGAATAAACGAAGGTAAAGTAATATAAAGGTATTTGAAAGGCTTCGTACTTCATTTTTAATTAAAATTATTTGATCAATTGAAATTTTGATTTCCATCAAATAGTTTTAATAATAATTAATTGATCCAATTAAAATCATAAAGGTTACAAATGTATAAGGATCATATATTTTATGATCATTTTAAATTAATGACGCAGCCCTTCGCTTCGCTACGGGTGCTCCGGGCCATTTGCACTTTTTTTTAAAAGCGAAAAAAATTTTCTTCATTAGATAGAGTAACTGCTGAAATTCAAGAAAGATTCCAGCAGCTTCAGATAATATTGGGTGTCGATGATGAGGAATGCAACCTCGATCAAGCTCCTCAAGATATTGCCAGAGAAGAGTTTAAGCTTAAGCGCATGCGTCTACGGGCTTTCGTAGCTACAACAGATTATAAGAAAGCTTATTAATAAAATGTTCTACAAAATTTAAGACAAACCAATGACAAACGAGGAAGCCTTGCATCGGGTAAACAAGGAAAACTGTTTAACAAGAAAATTGGAGTATTTGAGACATATTTATGCGTGGACAGGGCCGGATAAACCATGGGGGCAATGGAGCCGCCGCACCCATCGGCAAAATTCAAAAGGCTCCAAAAAAATATAAACCATTCCTGCTAATTCTTATGTAAATTAACCTCCTGAATCCGAATATGACCTCCGTTTCCCCCCATCACCTACTGTTTTCAGAAGATGCCCCCCGCCCCATCTATTTTATTATTTTTTTAACAATTATTTTAGCCTTTACATTTCTTCTGGTAAGCTAGAGAGGTAAAAAGTTAATATTTGTAGCAAGAAAGTTAATTTGGGAGAAGATTTGTCCCCTGAAATTGTAAAAAAATCATTAAAAATGATCGAATTTTCCTTTTTCTGCTCAATTTTTTTTACTTATTTTCTACATACGTATATCAGCTACTAGCCTCCTTTCCTCCTAAACACCCCCAAATAATAAACATTTTTGTTACATAAAAAGGACGCCACCACGCGGAAAAATATTAAGTTAATCTAATACGTATAGTTGGTATAAAAAGTTTTGTTTAAAACCAAACGTTTGCCTTATTTTGGTATTTTATTTTGTGAATTATCATTTCGCCGCGCGTTTTACGATAATAATTCAGAATTAAATTCAAAACAACATCAATTATTGTACTTAATAGAGCCCGCCATGTTCTTCATATTTGGTAGCGTCATGAGCGTCACCAACCAATGACTCATAAGGCAAATTTTTGTACACTAGATTTTCTTTTACGATATTTTTAAAAGATTGCTTCAGATTTCCTTCCGGATGGCCACAAGATTTTCTTTCGAAAAAGTTGAAAAAGTAAAAAAAGTTATTTTCTAAAATTTCCAAAAATTTCCTTGAATATTTACATTTACTTGGAATTCCTCGGGGCAACCGATTTGGCGTAGCCGATTCGGTGTTGCCACTTGTGCGCCGGCACACCGCCGGATTCGGAGCAGGGTCGATTCTTAAATTTCACACGCCTATAAAAGAAAAGGATGCACTGGAGGGTATTCCATACTCCCCAGACCCCCCGGTTTAAAAAAGTTGTTAAACTTTAATTCAGCTAACTTCAGCTTAACACTTTGAACCCCGGAAGCCTATGAATTGGTTTTTTACTACTTACAGGTAGCACAGGTAATTAAATTTATTATGATTTGGTGTAGCCGATTCGGTGTTGCCAGTTTGGCACATACCCGATCTGAAGCCGCCTTTTCGGCGCAGAAACTATTCGGCACAGGAACGATTTGGTCCAGGGCCGATTCGGCGCAAAAAAATTATATTAAAGCTAATTTTATCAGCTTTTTTTTTACCGAAAAACCCATCATTTCTAAAATATATTTGCCAAATAACAAAGCTTTTAAAGATAAAAACGATTAAAAATAATAATAAAAAAAAAGAAAAAAAAATCGAAAATCTACGTTTCTCCTTTTTTGAAAATTTTAACAATTTAATACTCCAGAATTTCCGGGGAAGCTAAGCCTCCCTGCCTCCTCTGACGAGCCGCCGATGCTTATTAGCAGCCTCTAGCACGGACCATATTTCGGCATTCATGCGTATGATATGCACGCTTATCAAAGGTCACTATTACTTATATTTTAAAATAAAAACAAAACCACATGCTATCGAGCATTTGTACATAATTAATGCAAGTTACAAGCATAATTTAAATAATTAATTAGCTTGAAATCATAATTTTGTAATCATAGCGGTTCAATTTGCTTTTAAATTGTTTTACTATTAATTGGTCCGGTACAAAGGAAAAAAAATATAAAACAGCAAGCTGACCGTTTTTTAATTTTTAAAACCCCGTTATTTAATTTGAATTCAGTTACAATTAGATTTAAGGTATAAGCTGATAATTTTCATTGGGTTGTTTACATTTATTATCCCAATTAATAGCTGCGACTTAATTCTTACGTCAGGTTTCGCTGCGTCTGACGCACTACTCGTATTGTCGTATTTCTTATTTACATTATTCTTATATCGCTGGTTGTTTTTTATTCTACTTCCGCAAATATCGAAAATAAATATTAGAAGATTTCAACATTTGATTAACAAAAAAAAAAGGTTTGACGTCCTCATTAATGGTAAATAATAATTTAATAATCTCAAATCAAAGAAAAATAAAAGATAAAATTGAATGGTTATAGTTATTGGTTGCTCACGCAAACGATAAAAATTATCATCTGATATAAATTATTATTATTATTTGGTAACCCTCAATTATGAAAATTTCAAAATGAACTCACCAACTGATTTATGTTAGTCCAAGCGTTATCCTATATTGAACACCGAGTATTTGTATCAAGCTACTAAATTAAAAGCTAATAATGCGGGTTTTTAGTAGAAAAGCGTCAAGGACGAATTTGTTGAAGTAGATAAAAAGTTAAATAGTTTCATTGATGAAATCAACGAAAATAAATTATGATCATTGTATTTGATCAACCAATCGAACATGAAGATGAACAAATAAAATTAAAAATTGAATCCTACAATATTTTGATATTGCATTTTCGAAAGTTCTAAGGAAAGATAATGTAACTGGACAACTTACTTTTGCTAACCGAAGTAAATAAAGCTGAAGATAGACCAAAGAAATTGATAAGTAAGTATCGGGAGGGGGGAGTTTCTTCTAATGTAAATTTTGCCAAAATTGAACAGAAAAGAGAGGAAAAGAGCAACCACCAAAAACCACTTTGGAAATAAACGTCGAGACGAAACAACTAACATGGATTCGAATAAAACAAATGTATTTTAAAACTAAAAATTCTATTTTTAATTAAATAGTTTTCCTGGCTGAAAATTTAATTTCCCTGACTTGGGGTTAAACATGAAAAATTTTCCGACTATTCCCTGATAAAATTAGGGATATCTTAAATTCTCTAATTTTTCCAGGCTTTCCAGGTTTTCCAGACGAGTGGGAGTAGGAAATCATAAAAATTTCCAAATCCTGACAACCTGAAATTATGTTAAAAAAAAGAAACAATAAAAATGATGATAAAGAAAGTAGACAAATTTTAAAAAAATGAAGAACAAACGGAAAGCAGTATACGAACGATTTGCTTATGTCCGACATTTTAAATTTTACGAAAAATGGTTTTTCTTGAATAACTCCGTCATTTTCAATTTTAACGAAAAATCATCAAAACAATAGTTATAGGAAATTGAATTACCTCAATTTTGGTGTTTACTTATTTGTGCTACAGTTAATATTTAAGGTCCTGCGTCAATAGCAAAGAAAAATAAAAGCGTCAAAATTTGTTAGAAAATTTCCCACAAATTTGTTAGAAAATTTCCCACAAATTTGTTAAAAAATTTTCTGCAACTTTGTGGAAAATTTTCTAACAATTTTTTGTGAGAAATTTTCTAACAAATTTGTAGGAAATTTTCTGACAAATTGGTGGGAAATTATAAAAATATACGAATTGAGTTATTCCACAGAAAAAAGATAAAAATGTTTTTGTATGCAATTTTGAGAGCTACAAATTTTATCTCTTGTACATTTTCCTTCAAATTTGTTAAAAAATTTCCTACAAATTTGTGGGAAATTTTCTAACAAATTTGTAGGAAAAATACAAGAGATAAAATTTGTAGTTCTCAAAATTGCCTACAAAAATCATTTTTATCTTTTTTATTTGATGACAAAATTTGACGTTTGACACAAAACTTTAAAACAAAACAAAAATAACACATAAAAAACGCAAACAAAATTTTGACGGTTCTCTTTTTCTTTGCCATTGGCGTAGTTCCTTAAATATTGACTGTAGGAAAAAAAGGTAAGGACCAAAATTGTTGAAAATTTCATTCTCTACAAGTTTATTTATGTTCGTTTATACCCTAAGGTTAAAAATAAATGAGATAATGGAAGAGTTTTACTTCGCCGCTTTTTTCAGGTTTGAAAAGATAATTTGAAAAATATCAATTTTATAAAAAAAAAATTAGATACTAAAATTGTAGGAAATTCAATTTCCTACAACTTTTATCTTGACGATTTTTCGTTAAAATTGTAAATGGCCGAGTAATTCAAGAAAAACCATTTATCATAAAATTCAAAATGGCGGACATAAGCAAAAGCAGAATTTGGTCGACTTTTTGAATAAAGACTACCAGTGACCCCCCAAACGGCTATAAAAAGAAAGAGCAACAACGGAATTATTGCATATTCAGGAAGATTTTTTGGACATAATGACCGTACACATATATATAGCGATTTTAGAAATTCACATTTCTGTATATCCCTTTGAGTTTGAGTTTTCTGTCAAATTAAAAATGACAGTCGGCTCCGCGCTTTTAAAACGCCGATATGGCGGACGTGCATACAAATTAATTAATTAATTAATTCAATTATAAAATGTCAAAACTTCACTGTGAGAATCTCGTTAATCCTTTCAAAACTAATTGGTAGCTCGTAAATCCATTCACGACAGGCACCGAAAAGTGTTAACTTTTCCCCGAGGTTTCTAAAAATTTCTAAATATTGTAATGGAATAATGATAATATGTAAAATTATCATGTAAAACATGCATTATTTAATTACACGCGTATTTGAACAATAATTTGTAATCGACTAATAAGCAATAATTAAGTTCGTTACCTTTAAGAGAACGATTACAGAGCATTGACTCTTTTACATAAATAATAGAAGTTTAAGCAATTATTATAGTTAACTAGATTAGTGAGATGTAGTAGGTGTATAATATGTAGTAGGTCTAGATCGTAATATAATGTGGTTTACAGCTCGTAAGTGATAACTGATGTCTTCTTCCACTTTCTTTCTTTCTTTTCTTTTGGCATTCTTTCTATGCGTTTATTCCATTCATTGCGTCTTCATTTTAAAAGTTTTTCATCAAAAGTTGAATAATAAATAAAATGTAAATCAAAACGATACATAATATTATGCTTTTTCTTCTTCTGCTTGTTTTAGGTCTGGAACCTGTTTAAATCTGGTTTTTCCTAAGAAGCTGAAGACCAACTGTCCCACATCTCTTTGAAGGTCTTCTTGATGGCCTGGTTCCATGGGGAATTACAGGCTTCCACAGGAATTACGTAAGTGAAGATTCATCAAAATCCTTCAGTATGCCATGTGACAATATTGCCAAAATCGTAATAGCTTTTATGCCCGGGGTCCAGGATCAACTTTCTGTTTTATTTTATAATATAAGATAATATAAACAAATTATTTTTATCAAAATGCTAAATAGCGTTTAATTGTTGAATATAACATAGACGTATCTCTACGTTCCGTCCAATCTGAGAGCAGATTGTAATCTTGTCTCATAGAAATTATCATGTTCACCAGGGGAAGTACAGGGTGGCTCAATTTCGATGCCTCTTATGGGGAAATCGGCAACTATATTTCGATGCCTCTTATGGGGAAATCGGCAACTATAGGAGATATCGAAAAATGGATAGCGCATCCTCGATCTCTTTTTTTGAGAAAATCGGAATTCGCTATCTTTTTTCGTTTTCGAGTTATGGCCAAAAGTTCGCTTTTTCGACTTTTCGTTAAATGTCGATATCTCGGTTGTTTGTAACGTTATAGAAAAAATATTTACATTTTCTTCAGACACTTTTTTAATGAGAATAAACTGGGCTAAAAAAACTTGAAATATTTTCATTTGTTTCCGAGTTATAATATAAAGGTGTGTTTTTTTAAATGGAAACCATAGATGGCTATGACATATTTAAATAGAGTTTTTTATCTTCTTTTCAATTATGTAACCTGTAGGGTCTATTATTTCAGTTTCATCCCGTTATGTTAAAAAATGTTAAATAAAAATAAAAGAAGATCGGAAAATTAAATTTTGGCTTTGTCAAAATAAAAACTAACGGCAACCGTATATAATAAGGGAGCTACGACTAGAAATGTGGGGTTAAAGTAGAATTCTATCAGAATTGCAATAAATTGTAAAAAATCCAATTTTAATATTCACAACAATGGCTTTTTATATAATTCCCTACCGCCCAGGCCCCCCCTAGGTGGGTGGTGCATACTGCTCTGAAATATACCCTGACGCTGTGATTTTATAAAAAAAAAAATAGTACCTATTTGTTTAGAAATATTTTGATATAAATATAATTTTGTTTTTCAAAGTTGCAAAAAATTTCCCTAATCTATTAGTCTTAATTTCTCTGACAAAATTTGTAAAATTTAAAATATCCTGACTTTTCCAAGTATTCCAGGCGAGTGGGAACCCTGTAAAATGACTAGTGGAATTAAGTAATTAAAGGTAGTTCGTCCGTGAAAGTCGGATGCAAAAATAAATTTACGAGCAAACGTGAAATAAATCGAACATCAGCATCTGATGTAGATTAATTTTGTCTAAGAGTGTAGATTACATTATTTTATGTTTGCTCGTAAATTTACTTTTGCATCCGATTGAAGCGGACAAACTACCTTAACTAATGTTTCCATATTAAAATGCAATAATGCTATTTTTACCAGGTGAACTTCATCAGTGTTGAATCGACGGGGCCCCTGCGGGGGGGGGACCGAAAATGCCCCCAGGGAAATTTGAAGAAGCATGTACAAACTTAAAACAATAATTTTAAAATAAAACGCAACATTACATTTTGTAATAAAACCAAAAATTATTAAAACCAGTGCCCCCTAAAAATTTTCATTATATAGTCTAAAACTAAAACTGAACTTCGACTTGAGTTTGATTCTACCAACAGGATTACTTCTGAGATCCAAGTCTAAAGATTCTTTAGTGAGGCTGCTAACGCTCAGAAGTCATCCACCTTCTTCTTGATCTCGTACCTAGATTATCCCGTGGTAACCACACCAGTGCAAATTCGCACCACCTAAAATTTCTTATTCTTAGCTTTGTTTTACGGCGTTCTGTAACGGTATTCCTTTATCACGACAAACACCCTAGGTTATTACCTGAAAAAGGTTCCGGCAAAATTCGTTTCGAAACTACAGTTCTAGCAGTGCGTAAAGTGAAACGAGGTGCAAATTAGCACTAGTGTGGTATTAGCGTTAGTAAAGTTGGTGCGCGATTAAATCTTTTTTCTGCATATTAGTGGGTTAATAAAATAGATTATGATTATGTTATTACATATTTCTTATAGATATGTTTCAATTTTTCTACTTTTTTCAAAAAAATATTTACATTTTACCATCATAAATCAATCATGTACTGTTTATTCTACCTTTAAAATATACCATATTTTTAAACACCCTTAAAAAATCCTCAATGATCTGTTATGTTAATGAAATATTTTTTTCCGCAAAGTACAATATTTGAACATGAATTTAAAAAAAAGAAACATCATTTACGTCGAATAGTAAAAAAATGGCGATTTTTTTTCAAAAGCAGATTTTTGAAAAATTTTGTTTTGATTTTGACGTATTTTCAGTAACTTAATATAATTTTTCGCATTCGAGACAATCATCACTGGATTTCTGGAAAGCATAAGAAAAACCTGATTGGTCAAAAATGGGGCTAATAAACAAATTGGTGCGTTTTGTTGCCGGTAGATGGGAAATCATAAAAAAGTAATCGAATTTTTCAAAAAAAAATTGGAAAAATCTAAAAATTTGTTTTTAATAGATTCGTTAATTATAGCCCAATTTTACTTAAAAACAGAGATCCGTGAACTTTTTAGGTTAATTGCTATACGTTGAGTAAGAAAATCTAAGTGTTCATTTGAAAATTTCCAGTAGGAAATTCTCAACAACAAAACACAAGATGAAAAAATGTTTTAGACTAACGCCAGAGAGCAAGAATTTTTTAAGATCAATTTTTGAATTACTTGGTTCAATGTTAACATTTTGTTTTTTAAATGGCAACCTTTATTTTTATTAAATTCAGATTCTACACTGTATGTTTCTTGTTTTTGACCGATTCTGTTGAGAAACATTTCTACCAATCCGAAAGCTTCCGCGATTTTTGCAGTATTTTCATTGTAAGCCTACTACAAGAAATCTGAACTAATGTAAACTCACTTACATAACAAAACTGACAATACCTACTCAAGATATTAAATTCGTTTGTTTTGTTATGTTAGTCTTTTGTTATTTTGTTCTTATGTCAGTACACATTTTAAATTAAATAATAATAATAAAAAACCTGCAATAACTAAAATTGACATAAAAGTAACCAAGTCAAAAACCAGGGGACTGGATTTAAAGTTCGTCAAAAAGGTGAATCCCCAAGACTAGAAAAAATATTAAATTTCAGGGCGGAAGCCTCTTTTAGTCTCTCCATAAAAATAAATATAAGTGATGTAAAGCGAGGGGAAACCGTTGAACCGTTTGGGGAAATCTGGTGTACAACTGAAAAGAAATCCCAGGAAAAACTTCATCAAAATCCAAGGAAATTTTTTTTGCTTTTTTTTGAGGAAATTCGAGGAGATCTTTCAAAAAGTTTCTCCTCAGGCAGGACTCAAATTTGGTGTTTGGAACCACTGTTGCAAATTAGATTATCTGATGTTTTGGTAATTATTCACGGCACACTTGTAACCCGTGACGTTTCAAGTGACTGGGGGTTTAATGCCGCTCTCTCAGTTACACGAGTGTATAACGTAACCAATTCGTTTGTTCTGAATTACAAGTGTATATGCGTGTCGTGCTATTATTACACAAATAATTATAATATAGCAAATTTATTTTATTATATTCCAAATTATAAAAAGAAAGTTTTTGACACAATGGAATACAATAGAAGAATTTTTGTAATCGTGGGCATCCGCGCAAACTAGAAAAATAAGTAAATAATGGGACTAGGAAGTGTGTTCGATTATTTATGTAAGCTAATTTTTCGATGCAAAAATCTCGAAAAGTATAACACCAGCGCACGAAAGATAGAAAGTTTTGGAATTTCTCCGGTAAAACCAACAATAATCAATTCTTGGTACGCCAACTTTCCTGTCTCGATCCTATTTAAATTTTTTTCGTTTCGATTTTCGAAGCAAAATTGTTTCTAAAAGAAAACGGTAAAAGTGTAAATTTCGTAGAAAAGGTGAAATCACCTAAAATACTTTTTTCCTCGGGCTGTGGGCCAATATAGGTTAAATAAGTTACCGTACTTTTGAACAGTTATCGCGACAAGTCGATAGAATAATTTATTTCAAATTAAACGAGCAGCCAATTAGGAACGCGAGAACAGAATCGCGCCAAACAAAAGCTTGCAAAAAAAAGAAAAAAATTTTCACTTACCTATCAACAACGTTATTGTTTAACTTTTGTTTCCTAGTTACGTGAAGTTATTTTTTTTTAAACAAAAACACATCAAACTCGGGTTATACGACAGTTTTTTGTTATCTCGCACGTGTATATTGACGAAGAGCGCGCACGAATAACAAGCACCCACACCACACCGATGAGCACCAACAACTAAATCAAAACCAAGACCTAATTGGGTCACATTTTGTATAATTCAAATTGTCAAAGTGACGTTTACCATCACAAACAAGAGTTCGTAATACTTATACAAGTTGAACAAATTTTATACAGTTTTTTCCTTATAAAGAAGCTTTTTAACTTTAAAGCAGTGATACTACTGCCACCTGGGTTTATTATTGTGAAGGTTCCGGCTATTGTAAGCAGAAAGCATGTAAATATATCAATTTTATTTTTATATGGTCAGAAAAATTGATTTTTATTAATGTTTAATTAACTTATTATATTGAAGTTTCACAAGTTAAGAATATTGATCTTCTACTAATACTATTGATCCGTATAATACAAAAAAAAACCGAAGTGAGCCTCATCCACATAAGCTCGCGCTGGAAGTGAAATTTCTTTAGTCATAGATGTTATTTGCATATTTAATTTTTTTTATTTTGTCAAATTCAAAATTTATAAAACAATTAGATACAGTGGTTCAAGCAAGTATTCGTACACTCAGGTGCGGACTGACAGTATTTTTAGGGGCCCGCTGTAATGACAAGAAAACACTTAACTCTGGATAAACAGTTGTTTTGAAATTCTGCTGAATTGATCTATTATGACGGTGACAGAGAATGTTAAATCCGATTTTGGCTGTCAACCTGAAAGCCTTAATGTCTGAAGCCAGTGACTTAGATGAGGAAATAGCGAGCATAGCGAGCTCGTTCAGGCCGCCTACACCAATAGTTTCAGACGCCGAATCCGATCTCCCCGAACCCATAGAGGAAGTACAAGAGTTCACCTTGGTCGAACACGAATCCAGGAGCAAAAGGATCAGGAACTCGACGCAGAAACCACCGCCAACTCGAACAAATAGATTCAAAGCTCTGACAAACCAAGAAGCTCACCCATCGACATCGAATACAGACCCACTGTTGGAAATGGACACCGACACAGATCAGGACGATCCTAATGACCCAGTAAACCAACAGCACAACTACAACCAAGGAACGAACGGACCCTCCAGTCGACGAAGAATCCCACCGATCACGCTCAAGGACGTCGCGCAGTGGCCAAACATCGTTACCTTGCTTCGCGAAGAGAAGATTGAATACAGGAATGCTCGCTGTACACCAGAAGGCCTCTCAATCTTCCCAGAGATACCAATCAGTCACATGAGATTACGCAGACACCTAGAAGACAAACTCCCAGCTGATGGACCGGGATATTTCTTCCACCAAGTGCCTGAAGAAAAACCTCTAAAGGTGGTAGTTAGAGGAATCCACAGAGACATCCAAATCGAGCTCGTGAAGGGCGACCTGAAAAATCAAGGAATTGATATCACACACATCGCTCGAATGTACCGTGGCAGTGACAGGAAACCGCTGCCAAAGCTAATGATCACCCTCAAGAAAATCGAGAAAAATAAGAAGATTTTTGATGTCACCAGCATCATGGACATGGAAGTCTAGATAGATGCCACACAGCAAATTAATATTAGGTCAATACTAAGGCTGGGCGATATTCAAACATTGATATCGAATTTCGATAATTGAAAAACTATCGATAACTTCGATTAATCGAATGTCTATATATCGCTTAATCGATATTTCAAAAATAAAATATCATTCTTCGATTAATCGATAACTATCGATATTTATCGATAAGAATAAAAACAGAGAAAGTATCTTTATTAAGTACACCTTGTTTTTCTCGAATAAAGAGACCGGTCGAACCCAAAATTGACCAATGAGAAGTCCAAAAAACATAAGATAATAACCTAAATTAAAAACATCTCGAAAATATCAATAACTATCGAAATATTGATAGGTAACTAGCGGAATATCGATAGATATCGAAATAATTGATAACTATCGGAATATCGATAACTATCAAAACATCAATTAATCGATATCTCAAAAATAAAATATCGTTAGGTATCGATTAATCGATCAAAATTCCCAGCCCTAGTCAATAGTACCGCTGTCAGTTCTTCGGGCACATACAGCCAATCCGCTCCGCGCTGCGTAAAATGCGCAGGGAATCACCTATCAAACACATGCGATAAATCACCAGACACGCCAGCGACATGCTCAACAGCTACAAAGGATGCCGCAACTTCCCAAAACCGAAAAAACGATGAAGATATCGATACTCACGATCCAATCAAGTCTCCAGCCACCGGGAGCAATCTGATTGGTCGACAGTCAACAACCAACCACGACAAGACTTGGGCTTCACACTTGCCCTCATTGCCCTAGTTACGGCGTAACTAGCAATAAATGAGATCAACCCGGACATCATTGCAGCGATCATCAACGGCCTGCAACCATCAAGACAAAACTAAACTGGACTACCAAAGCGACGCCAACGACAGGACTGCAAATTAACAAACAATAAATAAATACGGCCTAGCTGCTATCCACAAATACCTGAGTCATTCGCAGCCCGACCACCGTAGGTGCAACATCGAATTATCATGACGAAAAAGAATCGAGGAAAGTCAAAGGGAGTTAACCCCCCGGGTACCCCATCCGTCACCTTAACCGACTACCAACGCAAATTTGAAGACCTTCAACGGATACAAACCGAGTCGGCCCAAAAAACGAAGCAAAATGAACTAAAGTATGCCCTGATGATCAAGAAACAGGAGGAAGAGGACCGAAAATTCGAAATACAACAAAAAGAACTCAGCGAGAAAATTCGTTTACTAGAAGAACATCTTATAGATGAGCAAATGAAGCGCACCCCACTGCCCGACATGCCACCCCTGGACGACTCCCCATCCACCAGCCGCCAACCCACCCCAGCCGAGGACGAATATCTCGCAAACCTGATCACTCATCGAGAGCAACTAGCCACCAACTTGGAGGCCATGATGTCTGAAGTCAGCGACTTGGAGGAGGAAATCGCCAGCATAAACTCATCCCGATCAAACTCTCCCAACCAATCGGACGCTGAATCTGACAACGAAACCGTCTCCGAGGACCAAGACGAATTCACACTCGTCGAAGGCTCCAAGAAAAAGAGAATACGAAAAGCTGAAAAATCGCCTCCACCCGAACTCCGAGAGTGCGCCAACTGCTTCAATCCACTGCTAAACCAGGACGACACCGACCAATCTACCGAGCCATCGGATCCACCTCCTCATATGGACACAAGCGAGGTACCCACGACACAAACCACGGCCCCCAGCGCACCAATACCAGCCCTGCTCAACATCAAAACCAGAATCCCGTCAATTACATTGAAAGACACGGAAAAATGGCCAACCCTGATGAAAAAACTCCGCGAAGAAGACATCAAATACAAAAGGGTACGATCATCCCCCGAAGGACTTCAAATCTACCCAGATTCTCCGGACGACCACCGAAGACTTCGAGCCACACTCAAATCCTTCTTACCCGACGACAGCTCCGGTTTCTTCTTCCACAAGATGTCAGAAGAAAAGCCGCTAAAAATCGTCATCCGAGGCATCCACCACAGCCTCAACTGCGACCCAATCAAAGAAGACCTGGCATCGCAAGGCTTCCACGCAGACCACCTAGCCAGGATGTACCGCGGCCGTGACCGCAAGTCGCTCCCATTGATCATGGTTACTCTCAAGAAGAACCAAGCCAACCGAGAAATTTTCAACGTCACCCGAATCATGGACATCGATGTCCAAATCGAAGCCCCTCACAGGAAAATGAGACTCAGCCAGTGCCACAGATGTCAATCTTTTGGACACACTCAAAGTTCCTGCCACTCGTCACCAAGATGCGTCAAATGTGCGGGAACCCATCTCACCCACACATGCGAAAAACCAAGAGACCAACCGGCCATTTGTGCAAACTGCGGAGGCCCACATCCCGCCAGCTGCAGCTACAAAGGATGCCCTCGTTGCCCGAAACCAAGACAGAAGCCAAATTATCGCTGCAACTTCGCAAGCCAGCAACACAACCCGATATCACCCGATTGACCAAACCATCAGGACTAACCACAATCGACTCCGCCCTTGGCACCCAACATCATCGCTCTGATTACCACGCAATTGTCAATCCATAACATCGATCCAACTACCATTGCGGCCATCATCAACAGCTTACACCCGATCTCTCCGGCAAATTAAACAGGACTGTACTCGAAATTACCAACCAGACCTGCACTCAAAAATCAACAACCCGGCCTGTACTCAAAAACAACAACGACCAACACACGAATGCTCAGCAAAACTTTAATTACGGCATCCGCCGCTAATCCGCAACACCCAAGCTCATGCTTTCCAGCGGGCCCTGAAATTGCCGACGTCAAACAGTTCACACACAGACGAAGAAGATAAGGCGGCTTCGCTATCACTCATGCTATGCTCCACAAATACCTGGCTCAACGCCCACCAGCGGGCCCTGAAAACTTTAAAGCAATCGAAAAACCCACAGATGAAGGCGATAAGGCAGTTCCGCTGCCACACACCTTACGAACAGTATAAGACTTGACTTGACGAGTTTCGTACTCGACTACAGTCGAGGTGGATTGATTTTAGGGTGTTTTTAGTGAGTAAGCGCCAGCCAAAACAACTTGAAGGGTGCGTAGGGCCAGTTGTTGCTGCCGCAACAATGGCAAATTACGGATCCACCCTAAAATGACTACATTGTATGAAATTAATTATTAGCAGTTAGGCTCCTCCCACTATGGTATGCATGCGATTTTATAATATGTAAATTTTCGATTTTTATATAAATGCCGTTTTCTCGAAAAGTAATGGATTATCCACCATAAATTTTTGTATACTTAAAAAATTGTCCTCTTTCCAATGGTATATAGGAAAAAGTTAAATTCGTGGTACAAATGATCACAGAAATGGGTTGATACAGAAGTGATGATTAATCATCGATTATGCGATTGAGCCAAGTTTTAAAATTCAATACAAGATCAAGAGCTTACACCTCAAGATTAAAAGTTACTGAATTCTTGTCTTGAGATTTCAAGACAAAATCAAGACTTCCCAATTCTTGCCTTGATTACTCTTTACGACATCGCTAACTAATACTATCGGTTCATGAATAAAGAGTAAACTGTACATTGGAGGGCATTCCATACCCCCCAGACTCCCGGTTTGCCAATAGCTACACTAAAGCTCAATCAATATTTGAAATTATAATAATAAATCAATACGTTTAACCGCAGGCCCGTTCTATGCCCAAAGCTTTAAACATATTGTGGGACCTTAACAACTTATTAAATTTTGAATTTAAGTTTAAGAAACACAAAACAATGAGGATAAACCGAGGGTCTGAAATACCGCTCAGTGTACGCTTTTATTTTATTCCCAAATTACTCAGAATTTAATGCAAGAAATTGGAGAGGGCTCCGGATTTTGGGCGGCGGCCAAAAGTCCTGACCCGACTGCACTAGTCGTGCAAACTCAACAGATTGATTAGTTTTTCTAAAAGTTTACCAAACACTGGTAAAAAGCTGATTGGTCTGAATGATGATAGATCGGATAAATCAGTTTTGTTTGGCTTCGGCAAAATCATTACATACTTTTTTCAATGGTCTTGGGAAATGACCAACAGTCAGGCATGAAATAAACAGACTGGTATACTTCGACGGAAACACAGTCCAAATATCAGACGTGAGGTTTCTACATCATGGGCTCTGTTTGGACTCATTGTACCCAACGCATCCAACACCTCATCAATCATGAATTTCTCTTCCTCTGCGTAGTTTGTATCAGTAAGGTATCGTTACTGTCGTCTGGATAAAATAGTGGTAACAGTTTGTCGGCTGTTCCGTCACTGTACTCGGTAAATCTACCTTCGCACATCGAGCGTCGATGGTGAATGTTGCATTAGAACGTCTTTAATCAATCTGTTTGTCATTAACCGCACATTTTCTTTATTTTGCGATTGGCACCCCCTTATATATGGCCCTGGTCAACGTTCAGCTTTCCGCAACTTATTATTGCTGCAAAGAGCTGAGGGGTAACCTGTAAAACAGCGCTATATTTATAAAGATTTGTTTTTATGTTTTCAAAATTTAAATTTTATTGATTGGTTTTTTTGTGATAGGAAATCCTGGACTCGTTCTGAGCGACAATCACCTCTACTAGATCCTCCCTGGAAATTCCTTTAATGATAATATTAGGGTGTAAAATTGACGGTTCTTCCGGTATTATTATTTAAATATACGGAAATTTCGTTTTCGGAAGTAACCTCGATTTTATTATGTGAAATTTTTTTTGTCGACATTGGTGCAAACTTTCTCTTTCTACTACATTAAAACTTTTTCTCTTGAAAATTTTCTCCCCCGATTTCTCCAAGATAACGAGGTACCTATTGGGCCTACAGACTTCGTTCAGGGCTTAAGTTAAAGCTAAATAATTGCTCGGTAACTTCATATTCAATGAATTTTCTCGTAGAATGAGTATTACAGCCAATATTTAGCTCAACAGTTGTTGACAAAACTGAAATTTTGAACTTTTTGGAAAAAATCCAATTTTTGAGGCCCCACATCTTGGAATCTATTGGACCTAAAAAATTGGGGCTGGGCTAAAATTGTAGAAAACATTCACAGCTTCAAAAAAGGATAGAATGACTTTTTTTGTAAGAAACACCCTTTTTGGAGTTGTAAATTGTACATTTTGAAGGCAGATCTACTAAATCAGTCGTTCGAAAAGTAGAATATATTTAATGAAAACTAGAAATTAGAATTAATAAATTTATTGGACATAAAATACAATAATGTATAATAAATTGTTAAAATATTTTACACCCGCCGCAAATATAAAATTGATTTTTGTAAAAAAAAAAGAAAAAAAGAAATTACCTGATAACACAATAATAAGATAATCAATATGGTCGCATATAATAAGCTATTGCATCCGCAACTAAAACTAAATTACAAAAAAAGAATTAAAATGATTCCTTAAAATCTATAACAAAACATGATATGCGCTACACGACTACATTTTAAGTATATCGATAATAATAATAACTCTTTTCGCAATTTTCAAAACGTCTTTCACTAAAATACGTCATCAACAAAAGAAAGAATTGCGTAATTTATTAATAATTAATACACGATGATGATGATAATAATAATAATGATGTAACGTGCATAAGTTGCATTGAAGCGTTTTTCTTTTTTAAAATACTACTAAAAAAATATTTATTTAAATAATAACGAGAGCTTTTCACGCGAAAAAGAAACAATGCCTCGTGAGCGTGCCGCGAGGTCGGTCGCTCTCACCACAACACTAGTATACATTATGGCATTCGCAACAACGTGAAAAAATTACGCGAGGCAAGGAAATGAAAAATAAATAATGATAAAACACAGTGGCTCACTAAGCTGTACCCTTAATCTACGTAACTATAAAATTTTCATTTTCTTTAATAAAAAAATAACAAAATTGCACCCGATAATTTTACTTCAAAGTGATATTAATTGAGTGATTTTTTGAGATCGACTTGATATGAAGAATCATCTTATTGTCGTTTAAAAATCCCAATATTTAGTACGATAATTTTTTTCCATGTGGATATGTATAAAGAAACGCACAAACAGCTTAGCTCCACCACCATAAAACTATAAAATAGTATGTTTACGACACTAAATTCAATTAATAGCGCTTTAACTGTTACACCTTAAACTGTTGACCAATTCGTCATTCCCGGCTTTATTAATTATTAAACTTCAATTTGCATTGTTGTGTGAATACATTTGTTGAAGACATTACATTTAAACACTTACTTATGAACAAAAAAATTTCAACAATAATAAAACAAAGGAGTTCACATTGGCGTTACCTACTTAAAAACCTGTGTGAGGTAGTGGTAATCCCGTTAAATTTTGTGAATATTCAAAACTCGAAAACGCGCGCGTCAATCTACCCGACAAAAAAATAGCATGCAAAGGTAGAAAAACGCGTCCACATTAATTAATTTTTCAACGCACGATGTGAACGCCCCTTTTCGCTTTTGGAACCGATATATACCCAACGTTATATAGAATGATTACTTTATCGGGAAAATTACTCCCTAAAATTAACACGCTTTTATTTGTACGACGAGAAGAGGTTGAATACCTTCAAGTTTTTAGAAACTGGGGCCACAATTTTCTGAGGAAAGCTCGCAACACAATCAATGTGTTGCACAAATCCACACTTTTTTTTTTCAAATAAGCTTTCCGTCTATAAAAAATATCTATTTACAAACTATATTATTATAAAATATTAAAAATTTTGATAAATTTTCTAAAAGGAGGGGGGGTGTTACAAGAAGAAAATTTTGTTGACTAAAATAAAACACCTACGTCTAAAATACACTAAAATCTACCTTAAATTGGAATAATTTTATTCGTAAATAACACCCAGGTTTTAAAATATGCCGCATTTGAAGTTTTTATGGCAAATGGGGGTTCAGAAATTTTTTAATTATTCGAAATTATTGCATCACAAAATTATTATTCGTTTTGTTTCTTACTAATAAAGAGGGGGGGGGATTCTCACTGCTGATGAAAGTAAATCAAGAATTACAAATTATTTAATTGAAAAACCGTTTGAAATAATCAGCAAGCAGAGGGACTGGGGAGGTAAAATTATCACAATCAATTTTTGGAATTTATTAGCCCAAAAAAATTTTTGCTTGGGGTAAGCCAAGAAGTTCTATAAAAATCCTAAAGATTACAATTTTTGAATATCGGGCGGATAGTAGAGATAATTTTTCTGGTCAGAGGAGGTGGGTTCGCAAATTAAAAATCTCCTGAAGTAAATAAAATCTTACAATTATAAATAATTTTTGGTTTCTTTTCTACTTTCAGTTTCATTACTTGGCTAGTAAAAATGCTTTGTAATATTTAAATACGTCAGGGGCTAGGGGAAGGCTATAGTCATAACTTTGGGAACCGGAGTATGACTCATTCCAGTTTTTCTCTAGTTTAAATTAATGTTCTCAACAGTTGGTAAGTCAAAGATCTGTATTTTCTAGCAAATAATAAGTAAGAGATGAAGAGTACACGGGGAATTTCTCTTGAGATGTCACGAAAATACACAATCCTTTCCAAGGAAGGAATTCTAAACAAATTCCAATCTAAAGAATTTTAATTCTTTCAAATTCAATAATTTAACTCTTGAGAAAACCATATCTACTGGAGGAAAAGTAAATTTGAGTCAGCATCAACAAGAATTGATCTTCTTGTGTCTTATGCCAATGTCGACATTTCATCTCAAGGTCTGCACCATAATAAAAAGTTTGACTAGAAGAGAACATAAAAACAATTTTTTAAACTCACAATTCAAATTTTATCATGAGCAAGTGGGGAGGGTTTAATAATTTAAAGAACTCGTGAATAAATTTTCATGGAAAGGAGTTATTTAATAATTATTTCAAAAATGGCTGCTCGATGAACAAAAAGTTCTCTAGTCCAAAATTTGCTTTACCTCAGAATTGGAGGAGAAAGGAATACTTCTCAATGACGAAAATAAAATTGACTAGAAGAGGACATTATCAATTGAAGCCGAGAGAAAACATGAAAAAAAAATTGGAATGTAGCTTAATTTCAGATAAAAATTGGTTATCTAAAAAGATGACTAGACTGGGGAAAGCAGCAAAACGCAAGTAAGAAAAACAAAACTTTTGGGGAACCCCCTGGACCAACAAAATCAAATGGCAGCATATTTAAAGTCATTTAAGAATAAAATGCATCAAACTCACTAAACGGGCATTACTTGTGCATTTGGAATGTTGTTCAAACGAAAAAATTTGAACATTATTTGTTGTATTACCTTTTAATTTTGACTATTATGTACAAATTCCAAAAATGAAATTAATTAAACCGTCACATAATAATCTAGAATTATGATACACACGGTGCGAGATAATTATACGAACAACAAAAACATGAAATTTTGGACTTGTTGGATCTCATAGTTGCTTTGTAACATAATGTTCATTTTGCTGTCGTGTGGTCGCGTAACATCCCAATTTTTGATTATTAAGTTCAAAAATTGGCCTAAAACGCGGCTTTGTATATATATGAAGACTTCTAAATTTCCTACAATGATAATAATTAAAGCTTAAGACATAACTTTTGCATAATCGTACGGCACTAGAAAGACATTATGGTTTAAAGCTATAGATTACATCTGCGTCATTACTTCATTAATCAATAAAAAGACGCCAAAATCAGGGGCGCCAAGTTTAAAATGAACAAAAATTTTTAAAAAAAACAGGAACACAAATGAGTGACAATTCTAAGTGTACGGGAAGGGCAGGGGACGAGAATCTGAGAAAATTAATACCCTGCACCAAGTTTTTCAAAAATGGTATCAGCTGCGTACTAAAAAAGAACTTTCAAGAGATCGAGGAGCAAACTGCCAACTAACAACACACAAAAAATACTTAAAAATTATAGCTCGGTACGTTGGCCTAAACGAAACGAACCCAAACCACGGGCGCTTTTCTGCTATCAATCAGTCAAAAAAAAATAAATATAAAGCACAATAAATTAAGTGGCACACAATTCGCGATTAATTAATTTTTTGTTTTAATTTGGCACTACGTTTAGCAATAGGGCAACGTACTCAAGCATACACATAAATTTGTATTGTTTTGGTCGTGACTTTTATTTGGTATGCATCAGCGTATCGTTTTGTACTTTTTGGCGCGCACGTGTTAAGCAAAATACATGACCTTCTTGGTGTCTGCGTGTACGGTAATGGCGCGAGCCATGGCGCCAGGAGTTCGATCTTCGGACGATCCAGATTGGTGGGAACCTTCGCCGCTGTAATTTGAAAATAAAAATAATTATTGGAAATCACAGCAATTAGAAACTCAGCAACTCACCTGTCATGTTCTTTCTCGACCAAATGATAACGTGCACGGAAGGCGACCAAATGAGCGTAATACGCCGGAGCTGGAATCGAAACCGAGCGGGTACACCTCACGTAAGTGTGACACAACTGATATGTCAAGCATTGCAGTTCGTCAGAATCTAGGTGTGAGTCATCCCACAGAACGTGATAATGAGAAGGACGTGATGTTCCCTGCAAATTTAAATGTTCAACTTCAGTTCATAAGTCTTTTTATACAGGGTGTACATTTGAAAAGGATCCTTCTTAAATTTTTCATAAACTTCACCAAATATCCACCAAATAAGAAAAAAGCATATCAAGATATCATGCGTTGCGCTAGGACTCACCCCCCTACCCTCAGCTACCCGAACTTCAAAACTTTCAATGGCACCATAGCCTTTGTGATACCTCAAATTTATCTCTCGATAAAGAAATACCAACGATTTTTTAATATCCAATTTGGTAGATAATTTAAATTCCTACTATAAAGTGCAAAGTCGTAAAATAAAACTTTCAATACCACTTTACAGCTCAGACAAGTAGTAAACTAGCTAAGTAGTAAATTAAAATGATCAAATTCTCGTGTACAAGTAAAGAGAAATCTAAAGAATTGAAGAAAATCTTATGAAATTTCAGGAAATGTAATGTAACAGTAATTTTTTCAATTCTGACCCGCCCTTCCATCCCTCCCCTGGTTACATCACTAATATTATACTAAAACTATAATTTTCAACGCAACTTATTGGTCCATTCAATTAATTACCTGGGAGCTGTCAGTCAACCCTTACCGCGATTAGATGACTAGATTTTAAGGTGGATCCGAGATTTGCTGTGGTTCCGTTTGCCAAAATGGACCCTTCGCTCCAGGCCGTTTTGACAAACGCTATACTGTCTAAAAATATCCCCCTAGACCGGTCCTACTTGGCAAAGTGTGCTACTAGGAAAGGAGTATACTTGACTTTCGAGAAATGACATGGAGTAGGTACTACTTAGTGCCCAATCTATGGCACTAATCTATCCTTCTTCAGTGTGTGGCGACAATATAAAGTGACAGTCACAAGCACCGCTCTTCAACGCCACTGATAAGAATTTCTTGCCGTGTATTGCAAAAGCTAAAAGTTTCATAAATTTTTCACAGGCCATTCCACCGGGCAAGACATTTCTGAATGCTTCTACCCGAGTTACTACTTTTTAACTTTTACATATTCTACCATCTACATACAATCCCTTATGTCAATGCTACTTTACCCCTTTGCGATTCTAAGGTTAATTTTTTAAATACTCTGATATTGAAGTTGTTCAATGTACACTGATCGGATCTCGTTTTCAGAGAGACGGATAAACTGTGGATTATGTGGACAATCAAAGAAAACATAGTGAAGTTGAAGATGCAGGCCTACAGCAAATATAGATGCACTCCATCTAGTGTAGATATTGAGTGTTATTGAGACCTTAGGAGGTATTGTAAATAATATGTTCTGTGAGAGGTATTTATCAGGTGCCATCACAAGGGAGAAGTCGAGCTACACAAACTACCAACTTTTGCTACATCGCTCAAAGGCACAAAAGCTTTGGTAATGTTTGTCTTCTTAGGGCGTGCATGCTCATCCTTCTAATCAAATATCTGCACAGTTGTGTGAGGATCCGGATTTTATTAATGCTTACTTATTCAACTCTCTTCTGGAAGGTTCTACCAGAATAGTTTGGAGTTAGAGGATTCGTTTTTACCTGGAGTGCAGCCAGCCACTCTCTACTGAAAGGCGTTGGGTGCTGTTGTTCAGACTTTGCGTTCATATGCTCTTGGTCCAGATGAAATTAGTCTTTGTAGGCTGAGACTTTTGTTTTGTTTTTGAGTCCCTTGTTAAAGATACTTTATGTGAGCACATAGCACTCTACAAAGTTTTGTCGCCTGCCCAGTCTGGTTTTAGGTCCCATCTGCGACTTCTTTGTTGCATCTCATTTTGGACGTGGCTTCATCGGTCGATTGCTCTGAAGTCACCTTATTGATGCTTCTTGATTATTCTCCGTTTTGCATAATCGACCTTTGGCCAAATTACGCATTTATGGCTGCAGTGAATCATTGTGTGGGAGGTTAGCAAATTATTTGCAAGACCCAGGTGGTGGAATTGGCGAGAAATGTATCTCGGTGGTTGACTGCTTGTAGCGGTATTCCGCAGGGAAGCATTCTCGCTCCATTGTTCAATTCAACAGAATATTGTATTTCCTGTTAAATTCAAGATGCAGCAGGGTACTCTAGCTAAGTAGTCCTCCAAAATGGTTCCACAGTATAAGAGCAGCTTTAACTCTCCTACACATATAGATCAAGTGGTGGGAGGCAAAGAAGGGACTCCAATGGAGTCCCTACATTAAGGTCAAACAGAATAGTTTCTGAATCTGGTGCAAGTTGTTACTTGTTTGGTTCTGAGCCACCAGACAAGTGCACCATAGCATAGCATAGGTCTGACAACTGCCAAAGGGTGATCTTGGGGGAAAGACCCCATGACAGTCTCATTGCCCTCCGACACTGCCAGCAAACCATTCCTGCTATGCTAAGTTTGGTTTTCAAGTGTTTTCCCCAATTTAGCTTCTTGTCAAGTATTATTCCCAGATACTTAAGGTGTGGTAGAAAGCTGTCCACTACCATAACCCATAGCAGTGGGGAGATCAGGAGAGGAGAGAGAAGATACAGCCTAACGTTCAAGTTAAAGAACTTTGAAAGGCTTATATCCAAAAGTGGATGGAATAGCTATAAAAGGAAGGAATACTTGCCGAGCTGCATGTACCATTTTTGTTACACGTTAAATAGTAACAAACAATAATAAACCCATAGACCACCTAAAAGTTATCAGTTTTTCAGTTAATTTATTTACCTGTATTCCTTGATGACTGCAGAGATAAAAATCAAACTCTGTGGGATGGGTGATGCCGACATCAACGGTTGTTCCAGCTGGAATATTTCCACTCTTTCCACTTTGTTCCTTCTTATCTGCACAGAACAATCTCGTGTGATGTCTTTTCTGCACAACAATAAATGTAATGCCAGGTTTATACTCTGCTTCCAATTTGATACAAGCTTCACGTATTGCAGTCAATTCGTTTTGCAACAATTGTAAAAATTGGCCTTCCGAGACGCCATCGCGGTATAAAATTATCCGGTGTGGCTTGTAACCACCTGTCGATTTGTAAAACATAATAAGAAGTTCGCGCACCATAGAGCTTAATTCTTGAATGATTTCCTGGCGGTGTTGCTGGACGCGAACCGTCGCCGCATAACGAGAAGGGTGGGCGTCCATGGAACCAACTACTGCTGCAATAGAGGGTTTCTTGTTGTCTCCTGCGGGTGGATGCGTAACATCAGCACCCAAAAATATCACGGGTTCGTTAAATATCTAAAAAAAAATCATATCAAGTGACAATTTTATCCAAGATGCTCGATTGTTTTACCTTTGGTCTTATAGATGGCACTAGTATACTGTTAATTCCTCCCAACTTGACGTTAATCTTGAGGCAAAGATTGGATAAAGTTTGTGGGGAAGTTTTGTTGACGTTTTTAGCTTGAACACATTGGGTGGCCATACCTAGGACAGTGTCGCCTACTCTTTTAACTTCAGCTGTAAAAAAAATTTACAAGGTAAAGTGAGTTAGTTTAGGTTGTCAAAAAGTATTTACCATAAACGGGGGTTTTACCGGGAAGCACCACCACAACTAACTGTAATGAAGTGAAGGTTGATTTGAGATACCTGAACATGGGTTCGACTTGATCGGGGCCTGTGGCATATTTACAGAAGCACGGCTGTCCAATAATCGGCATTCCTGCGTCGTTTGAGATCTTCTGTAACTGTTGAGTGAAATTTCTGAGCGCGTCCTCGCGCACCGTCCTTTGTGGTGCAAAACATGCGATGGCCCACACTCGGATTTCCACACCGGTGAAGAACTGTTTGCCCCTCATGTCCCAAACTCCTTGATTTGGCATCGCTTGTTGTTTACTCTATAAAATTCACAATCAAATTTAATAACAGAGTAGAAAATGTTAAGTAGCCCAATCATTAGGTGCTTTTGCGCACAAATAACTCTGAAAACATTTTTTGCAACCTATTTCCCAATGCCAAATAATTAAAAACTTTAATTTCAGAGTTATTTCCATGCAAATACCTTTTTGGGATATGTTGACTGGACTAATGTGAAAAAAAAAAACTGAATAAAAAATATGAAACTGACATGCCAGCCCACCTGTCCACTGAGGGACGCAACTCTTCCGCCGTACTGTAATTTTGGCGGGGGAAGTACCCGTCCTCGAACTTCCATCATATTATTACTGATTGTAAGACCAAACTCTTGCACGTATGCGTCATTGTTGAAATCCGCTCTTCTCACCAAATTATTAATTTCTCGTTCCCTATCGGGCGCCGACCTAAAAAAAAATATGCGGTTAGAAAGCTAGATTAGCTTACGTGATCCTTCATACCGAGCAGTCGCCTTAATCATGGTTGAAGTCTGCATGTCCGTTAATTTCTTTATGCATCTCTGTCCCGCCACAATATTACAGACCTCCAAAGGTAAATAAGTATGCTTGTGCTCCTGCCCGACCTGCAAACATGGCAAGTGCGGATACCGCAACTTCATTTTGTATTTATCTAAGAAATATTTGGCCACGGTACACTCGACAGTTTGTCCGTTATCCAACTGAAGCGGAAACGATTGCATTTGTGCAGGTCTTCGTGTTACGTTACAAACACGATACTTTCGTCTCATTTGACCGCAATGCGTGATTTCAATTTTCAACCCTTTGATTTCTTTTGTAAATTTCACCCTCTGACTGTCGGTCAATGGTTTTCTTTGTTCGTTGATGTCTCTTATGTCCAAAACTTCACACATAAATTCGATTACCGGTTGCGCTTTGTAGAAAGCCGTCGCCGAAACTAGAAGTTAAAATTTAGATAAAAAAATAACTCGGGAGCCATGTTTAAACATTACCATCAATATTTAGCATCATTTTCCATTGACTAGGACGAACAGACTGATGGAAACCAAACCACACTTCTCTTCCGCCGCCTAAAACATTTTTTTTAAATTAAAATCAAGAAGTAAGGGTTTTTGATGCAGCAACACTAATAAGCTCATAACAGTTAAAAAGCTGAGCAAATAATAAATTCAAAAAATAAAAGGTGCGCAAGATAACAATAAAATTATGCGAGAAATTTAACTACAAATCACTTAGTAACTGAATATATTTTTCACAGGATGGGACGTTTCGGCGCGGAAGGGATTTTTTACGCAGCCCTTCGCTACCCTACGGGTCGTTTTGGCTGGCTCAACCACGGATTCATCGTGAAATGAATTAATGAAATTAATTTTACTCCTCCCTTTATGCTAGTTTACATGTAAAATTTTCGATCTTTAAATACCGTTTCTTCGAAAACTGATGGATAATCCAACAATGCTTAAAAAATTATCCTCTTTCCAATGGTATATAGGAAAAAAAGGAAACTTTGTGGAGTCAATTCCCCTGACAGTTTCTACATTTTTTATAGATAAAAGTATTTTATTATAAATTAAAAAAAAGTATAAAATTAAATTCTCGTTCCGAAACCGCTTGCACGTACCATCTTTGCACCGAAACGTCCTAGACCGTAATAAATTCTTCAATAAGAAAATGTTCTGTGTCTTTTGAACCCATCAAACAAACAAAATCGTTTGATAGCAGGACAACATTGAATATTATTCTCCCAGCTGTTTAACTAACGCTGTACTTTTGAGTACCGCGTAATTTGGGCTGGTTGAAAGGAATGCGCTCAAGAAAAACACTCACCTAAAGGATGATAATAGCCCTCTGGACTGCTGAAAAAGCTTCTACCAACTGGGGTGTAACTCATAGAAGGTAAATGTCGCATGACGACATCGAGCGCTAAAATTGCTTCAAAAGGTATTTGTCTTGTCCTGCCTTCGAGTGCCTCTTCCAAACCATACAACGAAACTTGAGCTACCCATTTGATTGTAACACGGAATAAACGATCTTTTCCTTCGCCCGGTAAAGTGACTTCCAGTTCTTCACGAGAGTTGCCAATAGGTAAGGGATCTCTTGTGTATAAATTATTTCGACCATCGAATACGGGTTTAAGTGTTCCAAAAATTTTGCTATATGCGTGAACCATAGTTTCGATAATTTCCCTATTTACCTGTTCCAAAAATTTAGCTGCTTGTAAATTATTAAAAATTCGAGTGACTTACCTTCCGAGGACATTTGTCCGGCTGTATAGTTACATCATAGTGATGTACAAACCCTCGCGGCATTGTGATTTGAAAATGATTTGCTTTCAAGCCAATTGGCCGCCCTTCGCGGCCTAAATTGGGACGCCTGGGACATTGAAAATGTGGTGGATCAGGCGGCGTACCAGATGATAATGAGGTTCCCGCGGTTCCTGGCAAGGCAACGGCAGTGCTTGTTGCTCCTAAGGCACCACCTGATGTTCCCGCTATTGGAATATAGTCGGTTAAAACAATAGTCAAACAATAACAATTAGTCCAACAATAATTTCTTATAAAAAATCGAAATACACATTTTCAAGTTATTACAAACCTTTAAACTACATTACAAGAAAACTTACTTGATAATGGATCTGCAAATGTGGTTTGTGTGGTTGGACTTGAAGTCTGGCATGGTGGACTAGACTGCCATGGCTCTGTAAAAAAAATGTTTTTCAAATACTTTCCAATTATAAAATAAGTTTATTACGAGAATTTCGTTAATTCATTCAGTATTAATTACAATCTCGTTAATCTTTCTCTTTTTTCTTCTTTTAAGCCGCAAGACTAATTTAATGAACAGAAAAAATAAAATCATCAAGTAAACAAGCAGGTTGATATTATTGAAATTGGCTGAAAGTATTGCTTTGGAAACCAGAAGAATTCAAGTAGGATGTCGCTATCCTGGTATTATTAACAAATACAGAAGTTCCACGCAATATAAAACTAATAGCTTCGGCACAGCAATTTGATTTGTACGCATATTCATAGTTAACGCGCTAAGATTCTAACTATTCAGATTTAGAAACATGTATTTCAACATATCGTCAAAAGATCTATTTTAAAATCTGATTTCTAAATAACTGTGCGCCTATTCTCCTTCCCAGTATTTTAACCACCGGAAAGCTTACATCGAGCTAAAGATGCCATTAACAGGGGTTGAACGGTAATTCTGCGTCTTTTCATTCTGTTCAGTCAACAACAGAGAGTGGGACGAGGTCCGTCCTACTTAAATAAAATTAGTTGTTTCGTTTCTTTCTTTAAAAATAAAGTTTATTAATTAAAATTATATAATAGATTGTTTATCAAGATCCTACTCAAGTTTAATTTGTTTTACTATAAATGGTCGTAAACTAGCAGTTAGAATATTAGATTGCTGCCAAACAACTCGGCACCGAGATAACTCGAAACCGGAGTCTGCGTTGAAAAAACGGCATTTAAAAATTGAAAATTATACATATAAAATGACACGCATGAATTAGTTGGGAGGAACCAAATTAATTTAATTAATTCATTTTACGGTGGATCAGTGATTTTACGCAGCTCTCCGCTACGCTCCGGGCCGTTGTGGTTGGCGCTTAACTCACTAAAAACATCCCTGAACTCAATCCACCTCGACTGGGAGGCCCAACCTCTCACTTGTAATTTTTATGTACTCCCATGTTAAACATATGGAAAATTTCGATTTTCAAATGCTGTTTTCTCGAAAACTAATGTACAATCCGCAAAATTGTATTCTTTATCAAATTCTTAAAAATTGTCCTCTGTCCAATGGTATATAGGAAAATGCTCAATTTTTGGAATTAATTAACTGACAGTAACCCCTTTGGTTACCAATCGTAGAAAAAAGTCATCCGGTGCCGAGTTGTCCGTGTCCCCAATTGAGGGTTTGATTCGAAAACGCAGGGTTTCTGTTCAACCCCTGTTAATGACAATATCTTCGACCAAATATATCGACTATGTTTCCACGCAAGATGCTGGAATATACATCATAGTAAGTTAATTTTACTACCATTTTTATCAAATGTAAGGTATTTTTCAAGTGGTAACTTTTATCTAGCCACTTACGATATATTCATTAGATCAACTTATGAAAAATAAATACAATTTTTTCTGCTACTTGTCGATAAGAAGATTCCAATAAACTCTATAGACCATCAGTATGGCATAAAACCCACACTGCCCAATCTGTAGGAAGGCATCTGGAAACCACCATATTAATTAAATTGCCTTTTAAGTCATCTTGGCTTTGGCCAAGTTGATTTCAATTAATAAAAATTGCAAATATAACAGTAAGGTGATATTCAAAATAAAAAATTAATAATCTTTACAATACACTCCTCGTAAACACACTTCACACTTGTGAACATCAACAATATTATATCAAGTTTTACGACTTGACAACTAACAACACAATGCAAGTGTTTTAAGGGAGGATGAGTCCTGTTTTAAGTTTTATTTGGTCAATCTACCTCTAAAAAATGATATCTCAGTTATAAAATCAAAATACACACCTTTGAATACTTCCCGCGCATAAACGAAGATAAACACATGCTCCGAAAAAATATAATTTTGTCGTATTCCTTACCGTTTGCAATCGATTTGAACGAAAACAGAACTGATGATGGTAGTAAACCATAAATTCAATTTTTAGTACTAATTAAACTTACTAGGCTTTTCGCTGGTGCGCTAGTTCTACAAGAACCTAGAAAAGTGGATATTCCATACCTAATAGATCACCCGATCCGCACTGCCGCAAACTATAAATTATTGTTATCCGGAATGAGTAAAAGCTTCGTATTGGCACGTTAATCTTATTTAAAAAAAAACATTCCTGAAGTCATCAGAACTAGAAAATTACAGAACTAGAAAGACAGGATCTTTTGAAGTTAAATTCGACTATAACTAACCAAGTCAATTTACAATAAATTTATTAAACAATAGCAGTACAGGGTTCCTCCCACTGAATTTTCCAAAACAAATTCCCTGAGTTTTCCAAGTTTTCCCCGACAAAGAATAAAAATTTTCCAAGACATTTCGATAAATTGGAAGATAAAAAGGTAAAAGAGTTTTAATTTTAAAATTTAAAAACAATATTATTTTAAAATTAATATTTTTTTTAAATTCGATTGTTTTCCCTGACTGAAAATTTAATTTCCCTGACTTAGAGTTAGTACTGAAAAAGAGAAATTCCCAGACTTTTCCCTGACAAAATTAGGGAAATCTTAAATTCCCTGATTTCTCCAGACGAGTGGGAAGTGGGAACCCTGCAGTAGCACGGAGGAGGTAGCACAGACGAATGGCTTAGACGAGTTTGCAAGTCAGAGTTAGAGCCCCAGCACGGGTAAAAATTTGTGTGCGCGAATAAACCATATTCCCAAAACAGATAAGGTGTTCGCCGTGTCAACGCTGAGCAGATAGTACTCCTGCGTTCAAAGAGGGCGCGCGTCTCTACGCAAGCTCCGCGATTGAATTTCGAGCTAAACTGTAGGTTATGTCTTACACCATAGCCAACTATAGATGGCAACCAGATTTAGATGATTCAGAGAACGACCTCCATAAAAACTCTTACATGACAGAAGGTAAACAGCCAGCTGTAGAACTTCAAAATTGAAGTCACGACTCTAATCAAATCAAAATACTAAGAAACAGCCTCGACAGTAATCGTTGAAGACATTTTTTCTACGGGACCGAACTCTAAATGTACTATTGCAAGCTATCTTTGAAAGATGTCATTGAAGACTGATCTAGTTCGCAAGTCCTTTGTCGGCGAAACGCCGTTAAGGATTCACCCAGCCGGCCATGGCTCCTAGACAGGGTCCTACAGCTTAACGTGGGATTCGAACCACGGCAAAGCTGTGCGGGTCGACTTAGAACGATTCGGAAAAATGCTATCCGCTTACACCAAGTTTTCCAGCATGGCTCGAGATTCGATCCTGGGATCGGAATCACCAGGAGAATCGAGTAGCGTATTAACCCAGGGTTTTCACTGAATTTTCCAAATCAAATTCCCTGACTTTTCCAGGTTTTACCTGACAAAGAATAAACATTTTCCCTGAAAATTTCAATATTTTTCAATAAATCGTCAGATAAAAATGTAATTTTTTTTTTAAATTCAATAGTTTTCCCCGACTGAAAATATAATTTCCCTGACTTGGCACTAAAAATAAGAAATTTCCCAACTTTTCCCTGACTTTTCCAGATCAGTGAGAACCCTGTAACCATGTTGCCCTACTTCCGCCCCCCAAACACACTTCTGCACCTATTCACGTCGAGCACACGTACCGTCACTGAATGAGAAAATCGCCGACTTTTATGTGAAAACCCGAAACTTTGAAATCGATTATTTCCGAAAGTAAAGTAAAAATTTTAGTTGATAAATAGTTTAATTGCTTCATATTAATGTCATCTGTCAAGCTCGGCAACAATTTCTACTAGGTATATCTATAAAAAACCTGTGAGCCAAGTTGCCGTACTACATCAACTTTTCGTCTCTGAAACCGGGGGGTTTGGGAGGTAGGAATATCCCATAGTACATCCGTAATTGTATTAAAAAAATTTATTAAATCCGAAATTTAAATTTAAATAAAGTTGGTAAGTAAGGAACTACATGCAGCCTTCTTAAATCGGTTACCTATTGAAGTTGTAGCCGCTAGCAATCTTATTTTAATCGTTAAATAAGGAATATATTTTGAGTTTAATAGAGTTTAAGAGTAGTGGATTCTACGGCGCTGAACGATGAGCACAGGAGATGGTTTTGAAGCGTTGGTTGAATCGTTGAGACGTCTAATCCGCTCCACCGATAGGCCATGGGACGTAGATTCCCAACCATGGCATGTATTTTCAGCTGGCCATTGTTTAGCATTGCAATGTTCTACATCTAGAGGTATATAAAATCAATAGTCGAAGCAAATTTTTTAAGTTCTGACATGTACAATAGGTGGGTGGTACAATTTTCCGCAGAAATCTCCGACCGAGTATAATAAAATATTGAAGGATATTTCATAAATACAAATAAAATATAATGAAATGGATACCCACAAACCACCCATAACAATGAATTTGAGAAATTATATTTTTAGCAATGGCATCCGGTTTATTTATAGCGCAATTAGAAATTTAATCAAGTCTAACCAAGTTATATTATATCATTTTTCAAAAAATTTGATAAGAATGTGCAAGGATTCCTCGTTTTTTTTCAATTCAGAAAACCCACAATCCAAAATGAAATAAAACTATTGCAGCAGAAAAATTTTTTAAATTGAAAATTGAAAGGTCGCACTTTCTGCAACACGAATATACCGAGGAAATTTCAAAGCAAATTTATAGCGAAAAGCTCAATGCACCCATTAATGCAAGTTTCAACCACCGAGCTCTCCTTAAAATAACGCGAAAAGCTTCCTCGTAATCCTCCAACGCAAACAATTGGAAGTACATTATCCTAACCACTCAAAAATTAGTTAATCGCGTGGGCCTCTTGGGTCGCTTAAACTTTGCATATGAAATTAGAAAAGCAAAAAGCAACAAAAAAGGACAGGATCGGACTTAATCAATAAATTTAAGTCATCTTGGTAGACAGGTCGAAGTTCAATGAACCTAATAATCAAAACAGAAACCTCAAAAATGTTATTATACCGAAATGCAAAATTCGTTGACCTAATTACAGCCCTGTTGAAAATTATGAGATCAAAGGCACCACGAAAGCAGAGTTTTATTTATATTTCACCGAGACAATTCCATCATCGACAAGTTTACTCGTTCAAGGACGATAAATATTAAATAACATCGATCGATCATATTGAAAAATTTGATTTTTTCAAAAATGCACAAAAACAAAAGTTATTCGCGAAGTAAACAAACTAGCATAAATAACAAAAGGCTATCTGAATCTTGCTTTGTGAACCGTGGGATTGTTTAGCAATTTTGGCGTTTGCATAGAGCGTCGCGATTAGGTTAGGTTGTCGATTGTTTTTGTTTTGTGCGTTTTTGTTCATAGAATCAACCAAATCGTACGCATTTGTTGGGAAAAAAACAAAATTTGGCCATAAAACGACGGCGAAAATTGGTTTGTTGCGATTTTTGAATGGTAAAAGTGGAGACCTCGTTTTGCATTTAAACGTAACAAAAAGTTTGTACGTAGCTCGAAAATCGATCGGGCGTGCACGTGAAAAAAATTAAAGCAATCACTTACGGCCTCCTGGTCCAGAATACATAATTTATTTGAAAACAGTCACACAAGCACACAAATCACACCACAAAACCAGTAAAATGTCTGTTAAAGTTACAAAGGCAGGCGGACATATGCACTGTCGAGTGCGACGTCACGATTATTTGGTAACCGAAACGAGCTACGACGAAGTCTAGATCGTCGGGTCGCTCGAACACGTGAAAATATAATTTTAAAAATAACAAAAGACGCCTCGATCGTTAATTCGATCAGCCTTTTTATTTAAGGTTATTCATGAATGAAAAATGTTTCTGTTTGCATAAAAAGTGATTCCTTTAATTTGTTGCGATTCCGATAATTTATATGATTCAGATACTTGAAAAGGCTAAAATTTGGCATTAATGCGCAGTCTTTGTCGTACGCCTGCGTCGTATCGACTACATTCCATTTAATTCAAGTAACATAGTAGTCTCGACGTACGTCGCAGTTCTTTGACGTTCGTTTGTGTTGGTGGGACAATAATTGCGCTTGAGAAAAACAAAGATTGGTTTGTTGATTTTCTTAAATTCTTTCTTAAACTTAGCAAAATTTTTACTACCGAAAATTTCGCGCCTTTTAAAAATATACATAAATAATTATAAATACCTGATACGGCCTGTTGCATCGTGGAATGATGGGTATGGTGTGTACTGAGACTTTGGGATCGATGTAGTAAGCTCAACGTAGCAATGTCTGGAAGCAATTGTTGAATTCCAGTTTGCATGCTGGTCAGCTCTGTATCGGCCGACATTTTACCGCCCTGTAAATAATACAAATAATGTAATTTCATAATAAAAATACATCGTAAGGGTCATTACAAGGCTTTCTCATACAACAGTTCAAACTTTAAACTAGTTATTAGCCCATGAGCGCCAAATACCTTAAGACGGCCCAGTTTCTCATTTACTTTTAATATCAATTACATTTGTTTAAAAAAATTAGGTGCGCACCCGACAACCCACAAAAATGAAATTCTTCAATAATAGAATATATACAGTTACTACAGAAAATATTCGAACACTCCTATGTTAACAATGTAAATTTCACATTTTGAAACCGTTTTTTGACATTTATAAAAATCGCTTTTACAGCAAAACTTTAAAGACATTTTTTGTTATAAATTTCATTGTCTTCAATTTTGTACCTACACATTTTTCTAATTTGTCGCTCCGTTTTTGACTGACAGCGACTTAAACAAAAGACTCTGTAAAATACAAAAAATATTATCATCTGTATCTCAGAAACGGTGTGACAAAATAGAAAAATGTATATAAACAAAAATGTAGGGAATAAAATTTGCAAACAAAAACTACTTATACATTTTTCTATTTTATCACGCCGTTTCTGAGATACAGATGAAAGATGATAATATTTTTTGTATTTTGCAGTCTTTTTTAAGTGCTTGTTAGTCAAAAACGGAGCGACAAAATAGAAAAATTTATATTATATATTATACAGTAGCACTACAGGCCTTGTAGATCCATGGCTTGTTTATCAGCATCTTGTGAGGGAGACACGGTCGAAACAGTCAGATGTACCTAGTCAGGGATCGAACCCACGACCGCGACGTAGCAATCTAGCATTCTAACACTAGCCTACGACCGTGCTCTATTAAATAATAACAAAATGTAATTTGTTGGTGTTGTCCAGGTTGTTGTCTGCTCTCCAATGCAACTCATATTTTTAAAAAATGTAATTAAAAAGTATAATATCAACTGTTGGGTGTCTTCAGAATTCAGGTAGAGGATGAGGATAAAAAATAAAAATAGTTACCTATGTTACTAACTCTCGAACAGATAACATAAAATTGTCCGGGAGAAAACAACTGAATGTTTCAAATTGATTCTTGCAATCCTTGACAAGGGCGGATCCAACCAAAGCTTATCGAAAAGGTAATCAAATTTTTCACAATAAAACCCAGAACACCTTCAGTTTATACTTTTTCATTTAATATTGGACATCAAAAATTGTTTTTCCAGGGGGGGATCAGTTTCTTATTTAATACCTTCAACGTAGCCCATGTTTAATCTGTAAAAAAAAGACAAAGTTATAGTTAAAGTAAAAATAAATAGCAAAAAAATCACGTTGATCATCCACACCAAGACATATTCCCTTTCTAAACAAGATTTTTTTATCTTTTATTTAAGATTTAATTGAGACTGACAGATTTCTTTTTTTAAGATCAATATTTTTATTAAAAATCCTACATTTTTTATTAATTAAATTCAACCGACCCAAATTCCAACATATTCCGCACAATGAACGTATTTTGAGGATTTAAAATTATATCCATTATTCAAGAGCAAATCAGGGAACTATTTTACGGAATTCAGCACTCGCAATAAAGAAATCCGAACCTTGAGAACTAGGTTTAGAGTTGCAAAGCAATGAGAAACCACCGCATTAATGGCTCCGTTAAGAACAAGATTTTGATGTCTAAAAAGAGTACCTCCTCTTCCGTGCTTTTACCCAAATGAGGGTTTGGTAACCATTTCATTTTAGAAAGGTTCTCATGGCAGATACCTCGGTGGTTTGCCATTGTCTACCAACGGAAGACGGTCAGAATAAAGTTTTTACTCTGCCCGGGCTCGATCTGGGAATGTCGGCTTAGAGTGCGTGCTAAATAGAAATAGAACCATCAATCATCATAGGCCACACTTCTAAAATATCTCCAACCACTTAAAGAACGGTACGTGACATTTGGGCGCAACCGTTTGGCCGATTGGGTTCTTTAAGTGGTTGGAGATATTTTAGACGTGTGACCTATGATGATTGACGGTTCTATTTCTATTTGGCACGCACTCTAGCAGTCGATGCACATAAGCGCCAGGCCGTAACAGTCTTTTAGAAGTACCTAGTACCTACGCAAAATATGAAATATTTAAAAAAAACGGATTATCGGACATCGGCTGTAACTTGGTTATTTTTCAAGTAGTTTTTAGGTGAAGTCAGTAGCGTAGCGTGTGGGGAAGGGGTAAATGCCCCGGGCGGCACTTCTGTGAAGGGCGGCAGAATAAAACATGCAGAATAAAATAAAAAAAATTGTTTTTATTTTAATTCTTTTTAATAATATCTATTAAATTGATATAAGAAATACTTTTTAAATTTAAGGTTTGCCCCGGCTACCAGAAATCCACGCTACGCCACTGAGTGAAGTCTTTTCAATATAATAATGGTTGTGAAAAACTATGTAAAAGTCGCTTTTTCTCGATCTTCTAACTAAACATAACCCCTTAATTAAATTCCCTAGTAAAAAGAAGTTGAGTTTGCTAAAAAATAATATGGATAATGTACTAATGTTGAGATTAAATTAAAAACTAAATTTCCGATACGAAATGACTGACGGCAATGCGAATTGAACCCCCCCGCTACATAAAAGGCAACTTTTTTCGACTTTTCTGTCAAAAATAAACGGAGAAGATCCCTTTTTTAAGGTATTCTTAGTTTTATTTTAGTTGTTTCCGCCCCCACTGTCGCTCTAGACCGAACGGGATCAGGTTCATCCATTCCGTCATAACATTGAAGATTAGTTTTGCCGAATCCCATTCATCCAAATTGGGTGGGGGGTTATGCTCTCCGCATCATACGAATGAGCTTTTTTTAAAGGGAATGCTACAATTTGTGACAACTAATAGTAGTTTTTCCAATTGTTCAGTGAATTACTTACTTTTTTCAATTACCCCGAAGATTGTTAGTGGGGGAGGGGGTCTTGGGCACGTCTCTGTATGGGATAATTATTAACAAATTTTTTTAGAAATTACTATAATACGTCCATGATCCAGAATCAACTATTTGTGTTGAAACAGTGAAGGAACTTCAAAATTTGGACCGCCCCCATGAAATAGATATTTTTTGTTTTACTACACACATAAGACCAATATTGATGAAATTCAAATTAACTATACTTTTGTCTCCGATTGTATCTCCTATACATCCTTAAATAACTCTTGTTTAAAATAAAAACTTTTTGGGGTATTGGTGAAAAAACCGTACTGTAACATTGGGAATTGTGTGGAAAAAGCCTTCTGCGAAATGGCTACTTTTCTTGAGTGACCACCAATATAGTACACACCAAACAAATCTCCGGAAATGTTTTAACCGATTCTGCTCAAATTTGGTGTATTGATGATTGGAGGTATGCGGCAGAAGTGACGATATTTTTTTTTCTTATTAATAACTTCTTTGATCTTGATGTTTTGATACAAGTTTATCAATCCTATATTCAATCGTTTGAGCAAGGGAAATCTTAAAATTCAGGTTACTAATTTCCAATTCAAATTTAAAACTAATTTTGATTGATAAAAACCGCTAAATTTTCTGCGACCCCTTAAAATTGATCCCTACCCCCTTGGGAGTCGCGAATAAATATTTCATATTATAAGAGTCCCTACTTACATATTTTCATAAAAATAATCAAAATAAAAACACTTTAATGAAAATTATAGAAATTAAATATTGAAACCTTTATTCTCTTCAGCTTTCATGTTAGCAAAAGATTTAGGTACAATTTCATAAAAAAAAGTGAATCTGGCATTAAAATTTAAGCGGAGAATAAATTTTTAATGCGGAAGGTTTTCGTTGGTTTATTTAGTGCAATAAATTTTTCAATAAAACTGTAACGCTACCTTACATTTCTTCGTGAAATCAGCCCTTAGATTTGTTTTTATTGTCATTTTTCTGCCACACCGCTGGAGTTACTCAATTAATTTATTTTCCATTCTGATACTTGGAAATATACTTAGTAATTATCGCAAATTAATTAAGTAATTGTTTTTGTCAATTTCGAAATTAGTTTTTTTGATGTATGTATTTTGAGTAAACTTTATACTAAACAAACGGGGTGATAGGAATATCGGCTGTAAACTCGCGCTATTTATATTTATTAAGAAATATACAAATAAAACGACATGTTTCGAAGGTCGAAGGGATAATCCACTTCTTAAACTTATTTAACTAAAACACACTTAAACTTTATAATATTAAATTGACTGAAAATTTAATTTCCCTGACTTGGCATTAAAAATGAGGAATTCCCTGATTTTTCCCTGACAATCTTAAATTCCCTGACTTTTTTTAGATGAGTGGGAACCCTGTATTACCCACTTCTTTATGTTTCTTGAGCTAGACATATAGTCAGTTATAGGTATGGTGACCATAATATTTTCATGAAAAAAAAGTACAGAGCGTGAATACCTAAAAAAAAAAAAAAGGTCTGTGTACTTCGAGAAGTTTTAAAGTACATAGGACATCGTTCCAAAAAAGAGTACTGTCCTACTAAAATAAGTACATATGGTCACCATAGTTATAGGGCAGTGAAGCCACAACAAAAAAGAAAAAAAAAACATAGGCAAAAATACGTTAACAATGAAAGTTTTTTAAAATTTTAACAATTAATGTTTGATCTGGCAATGGTGCTAACCTTTGGAAATCTCTGGAATTCCTTGGAAATCATAGAAAATTCTTTCGATTGAAACTAATTTGAAAATCAAGGGCGGATTCAGTCAAGTTCATATAGGGAGTAAATGAGGCTGGCGAAGAGAGGGTCAATAAATATATTTTGATAAGAATCTAGGTATATTTTTGAAATTAAAAAAAAATTTAGAAGATTTTGTTGGTTTTCATTATGAGGAGGGGATTAGATACACCGTTATCCTTCCAGCCGCCTTCGCCAGGCAAACTTAGAAAATATTAGGAATATTTTGGAAAGGTCAAGGAGATCTCAGAAAATTTAAAAAGCTAAAAAATAAAGCTTTTGTATATCACGATTTCCCAGCAACAAACACTGAACCAAAAACCGTCATAAATATAATGAAAACTTTTATAGTATTAATGAACGTTTTCATTAATTCTCAACCAATGATAAAGTTCATTGTAGCTATGAACTTGAGAATCATTGGAATTCCGAGTGCTGTGTACAAAATTATTTTGAGATATTTGCCCCTTAGTGCTGACACATATATCCCATGGCTTTATTTTTTTACTTTTGTAACGAAACTGTTTCTGGGGGTCCCATGATACTGCTGTCTAATTTTGGCGGTCCGCAATTTTGAGGCCTTTGGGAAACACTGAGTGAAACACTATAGGGTAATAAATAACATTATAGTAAATACTCTATTATGTATTTAAATGAAAACGGTAAAACTGTGACCCACTATCAACACTAGCCCAGTAGTGCAAACCGATGACTCGCGGGTCAGACATTGACCCACACATTTTAATTTAGGTATTGAATTTAATTAATTTTATTTATAAACCTACTTATTTTGACAGCAATAAAAAATCAAAATATAAATATCTAATGTCGAATTGATGAAAATAAATAAAAATCTCTTCACTTGCAAAACAAAAAGGAAACGTAAACTTTTCAAGGAATTTTAAAAGTGAGAAGCAATAAAAAGGATCAACTGTCAAACTTTTCTGTGAACAAATTTTCGGTGTTTTAACCTATTATTGTGATTAATAGAATTTTGATTGAAATCTATTGGTACCTTTCTTACCCCCCCCCCCTTCCAAATGACGCCACCCACGTAAATTTGACCCCCCTAAATATGTACTTAAATATTAGTATTATTATTATTATTGTTAAGGTATTCTCAGATATAATAATTTGATAAAGCATTTTATTTTGTATTTCAATTGGTTGATAATCGTTTCAACTACAACCGATGTTTTATAAAAACTTCCGTAAGGTTTATCAATCTGATATTATATAATTAAGAGTGAAATAAAACATTTGGCCGCCTGTAGTTTTCAAAAGATAGTAATTTACCAAGTCACCACATATTTAGGGTTGCGGGCACTTAAACAACTGTAAGCGCTCAGGGCTAAAAAAATCACATTGTACTGATGAGTAATACAGTAGAATCCGCTTAATGTGATCTCGGATAATGTTATCAGTCTGTTATTGTGATCACTTTTTTTTGGAAACCGGCCACTTTTTCTTTCTTTTTTTTCTTCTATCTTGTTCTAATCCAAGTCTTGTAAAATTCGCCTTTTTCTAAATTTCGCTAATTGTTATTAGTTATCAGTTAATATTATTATAATGACCTTGGCCCGAAGTGATCACATTAAGCGGATTCTACTGTATTAGATAATACATTATTTGCTTTCGTGAATTTCCTTTTAATTGTACAACGGACTTTTGTCCCAGAAAAGCATTGATTTCTCGAGATTTCTTCCTGGAAATTCCCTTTGCATGTACGGCGGATGTTTGTCTCTGAAAAACTATAAACAAGCATTTCCCGGGATTTCTCCCTTGTACAGGAGCGAATTTCCCCTCGCTCGTTTCTTAAGCGCTCTTGTATCAATAATGCCCTAGGGTTATAACTCAGCGAATAAGGAGGGCTTGGATGATAATAATTATTTTAATACTTAATAATTCATCGAGTGATACCCTCGCTCTAAGAACGCAACTGAATTTTCCAACATTTTTACATATATCAAAAGAAAACACAATTAAAATATTTTTGACAGGTCTACGGCGACCAAAACCGGTTTTTATCAAAATATTGATCATAGGAGCAGACCATTAAAAATTGCGTTTTTTTTGTTTTTGTGCTTGGATGGAACCTCGAAATTTTCGCACCATAAATCTAAACAAAAGTGTTTCAACTTCTATCAAGTTGGCGAAAATACTAGAACTTATTGTTTCGTCCTCGTATAAAAACAAAATTGGAAGAAAATCACGTGCTAAATTTTATGAATTTGACGCGCAATTATTACGATTTACGACGATAACACGGTTAATTAAATGCTTATTACCGCAAAAAAAGACAGTGATTGTCATTTTGGCTACGTGGTTTTAATAAACCGAGTTTTCCGGTGAGCACAAAACAAATAGAAAACTGTCAATAAATTCTTATCAAACACTCTTGCATCATGCGTTTGAGGAAAAATCGAGTAAATCAACATGGAAGGAAACAAAAAACGCTCGAATTTAAATCTTTGTCGAACATGATATACCTAGTGCGAGATGACAAAAATTCCCCTAACATCCCTCGCGAGAAAAAGCGCAGGGTGAATTCAATGTCAGTGAATCACAAACACAACTTTCTCCCGCCTACACTCGTTTTTAAGTTTAGTCAAATTTTAGTAAAACTCAATTACGACGTTGTCAACATTTTAAAAACAAATTGTCGTATCGGCACACTAATTTTGTTTAAACAAAATATTCAAGGCTAAGCCGGGTTTATTATACAAACATAGCACATACCTCTAGGGTTTATAAATTATTTGGTGGTTGACACACGAAGATTCATCCTAATTATTGTTTACAATAGTTCACACTATCCAAAACACTATTAAACTTGACACCGTAACTCTCTATTTTTCCTGTATGTGTGTTGTCTTTTGTTTCAGCGAGACTTGTTTTGGAAACCTACATGTCTAGATTTCACAGAACGACTTATAACGCGCATGCGTTTTCAGCAGTTGTCTACTGCGTTTTCTTATCCTTCTATTTGAATACCGCAACGCGATAACAAAAATTAAGCAATTAATGCGACATAAACGACGTCCTCTGATATTTCATTGACAATTTCGTAACGTCACCCATCAAATGTCACTTTTCCGTCGAAACGTCACATTCACAACAATGTTTTCAAATTCAAAACAATCGAAAGAGAGGACCTGTCAAAAGTGACAGACCTGACAATTGACGTTTCGATCGTCTCCGAATTTCCTGTACGACTTGGGCGGACATTTGCTATCATTTCAATAAGCGCATAGTACCTACCAATTTTCTTAATGAAGTTTTCCCGCTTCCAAAGAAACGCAACAGTCAACTTTGACAGAACAGTTGGTTCTATTTAAACACGTGGTGCAATATTCAAATAAAAACAATGAAAAATTTTTAGGTGGCCGATCGTCAATTTGGTCGAAGGCAAAACCTGGAGGAAGTAGAAAAGTTTAGAAAATGTAGCGGAGACTAATTCAAAAAAATAAAATGGACGCGCGGCGTCCCTCCCACGCGTTTTATATAAATCGGGTCCCCAATTTGAATAATGCGCAGAGTTGCTCCGCTCATTCAATACGCACTATTTTCATTACGCATTCCAAAGAAGGTGCGCCAAATTATTGTGTATGTACCTATTTAGCGTAATGTTTTATTGATCGTTTTTATTCGTACGTCCTTGGGAATGTAGACCCAAGCGTTGAAACATTGCCCTTGCGCATCGACCTTGAAATTGTATGAGCTTTGCAACATCGTGTCATTTCGAAATCGATGCAGCTATGCACACTTTCACTTCTGTCCGTTCTTCAAAATAAACAAGTTTTTCAAATATCAAAATTATTTAATTTAATTACCAATTTATTTACATTAAGTTTAGTATTATCCGTTGAATCAGCGGGCGTCAAATACAATCACTAAAAGAAAACATTTAGGTTAGCAAATTCACAATTTATTGTTAGACCGAAGAATTTCAACTTACATCTCTTGGTACGTTTTTTGTACATAATACGGTAACCGCACTCCCTGCACCTAATGGCATCTTTTGGACGAATATCGTTTTCACTGTGGCACTCTAGAATAAACAAGTTTTAAAATAACATAACCTCAAACTTTAATACCGTATACCTCCGCAAATATAAACCATGGGTGCCTTCACGGCGTTAGCATCCTTCGATGCTTGTGGTTGATCTGCCATTCTATTCTAGAAGTTGAAAACTTAATAATATTTCCAAGGTAAAACCACCAAACCCCGGCCACTTGCATACACAAATAAAATTTTTTGTTGGTTATGTTGTCCAAACTGTCAAATATTTAAATTTCAAAGCAGCGGCTCTCAACATTTTCTGTAACTTGTTTAGTAAATGCAAATACTCTAGACTATAATACATTCAACTTCGTGAAAAAACAGGAATCCGAACTCTGGCGGCTTGCGTTGAAATGAGTAATGTCAACAAATACGTTTTTTAGGTTAAATCCATAGATAAGAAAGAGTTATAGATAGGCAAGTTGCTATACTTTTTTCTCAACGTATTATACCCGCCAATGGTGGTCGGTGTGCCAACTAAAAATGCCATAAAATTCTAGAATTTTATTTGAATTTTCGTTAATTTTGTTCACAAGGTTTATTTTGCACATTTAAATTAATATGCATTAATTAAAATTTTTCTGTTTATAAACTCAAATTACAAAATTACTTCAGTGAATTAATCAATTTATTGTAACTCAAATAAATAAAATTAAAAGATTATTACTAAGAGCCGTTTTACATCATAATAAAATTTGTAGCAAATCTATGTCAAAAAATTGCATTTAATTTTACAAGAGTGTCATACATGAAAATTACTTCACAAATTTGCATCCTAAAATTGATACCGAATATTTAGGACCTGTTCTATTTTTGTAACAAATATAAAGCAATATTTGTGTCATATTTCTGTCAAATATGACACTTGAAATTTTATACAATAATTGCTAGCAAATTTGTGACAAGATTTAATTGCAAATTTGCTATAATGTAAAACGGCTCTTATTAATAAAATATTCCAAAATACTCCAAAATCTGTTATCTTTTTGGAGTGTTCTCTCCTGGTTCCTTCCTAATGACTTGCTCCTCCTGCTTTAAGCATGCTCTGCCCAATAGATCTCATAATTATTGTCTTCCATCTTCCGTCCTTGATGGCCTTTGCCTTTGGTTTCTGTGAGACAAACTATGTCCATGTTAAGTTTGTCTAATTGGCTTCAGATTTCTTGATGTTTATTTAATATACCTTAAACGTTCCACGTATCTATTCTCCATGTCCATTTTCTTAGCATAAGTCGTCTTTGATTTAATCCGTCCAGTGTTCGAGACTTGTCGTTTGGGTTTTTTAGCATTTTTGTTTTTATGTACGATGAGGACCTGGCCCGACGAAGAACTCCCAACCTGGTGGGCTAGCATTTTCTATTGGGGTTTATTCCCTTATGCCCGGATAGTTATACTATTATATAGTTAATCTTATCCGATAGATATCTCAAGGTGAAGAAATCGGTCATTAGTCGAAGTGTTGTGATGTCATTTTGAAATTTTGTTTTAACTTTATATTATTTATTATATAAAATGGTAAACAAAGTTGGTTCAATTTGTGCCGTATACGATTGTAATAACTATATGCAGCAAAAAGGTGAAAAGAAGTCATTTTTACTAATCTTTTTATCTGAAAACTATTTTTAAATATTTTAGTTTAAATGCGCATTAGTAGTATTTGGCATTAGCTAATTGACGCGAATTTTACATTTCATCATGCTAGATGGCGCTATGAACGATGTCCGACAAATTGTATGTAAAACTATCAAAGTTGTACGTATTATAAGTCTATAGTATTTGGTAAATGTGTATTACAATTTAAAAAGATTCTGCTATTAAGTGTCGCAGTTATTTAGCTAACATACTTAAGCTACGTAAATTACATAAAATAAAATTATAAAGAAAGAATATTCTTGATAATCGGCCCTATCGACTACTCTTAAATTTCTTCCACATCCGAATGATCGACGTTTGTTTGTAATGGTTGCTTAGTAAATTTCTGAAAAATCAAGAAATTATTTAGGTGTTCCTTTTTTTGGGGGGGGGGGGGGCTGCAGGATAGCCTTTGGCCTCTTATATCTCAAGAAGTCCTAAAGTTTGTAGTTACCAAGCTCAAGGAATAATGCCTTATCCGAGGCGGCTGAGGCTTCTTAGAACTTCTTTGTCGTTCTTCGGATGAAAATTCCATGGACTCCAGGTTGGAGTCTTCCTGCAGTCTTTTGTTTGAGGTGTGCCATTGGGCCTTCATGGTATGTCTCATTGCGATGTTTTGCGCGACTTGGAGTCTCGTCATCTGTCTGTCGGAAGCGAAATCCCCAGGCTGGTGCTGCGCAGGTTAAGATAGACCTGATGACGGTTATTATCAGCCATTCTGAATGCTTAGTTTACTGGACCGTTAAAAAAATTGTTTTTTAACAGACAACGACAAGGAGTTAATATTCTTTAGTGTTTTCGGTCTAACCATGGGCGCCGGCATGATTATTTTCAGGGAGGTGCATCTACACACTATACTATTACCATTAATTAAATATAATTTCTAATAGTCACAAGATCCTACACAGAAAAAAAAGAAACTCAAAAATATATTAAAGATCATATCAATATTTCAGAAAACGCCAGAAAAATGCACACACATTTTCTAGAACTAAAATGTTTTTAAGTTATCACAAATAAAATACACTGTAAGTATAAAATATTCATACTATGACATACTCAGACGATAAACTAAAAACTCGTTTTTGGTTTTTTGTTCATCACCTGATGATGCCATAGGATGGTGAAACGTAGAAGAACTTACACAGCTCTACACCACTGCAACAACTCCAACGCCCTAGGCTCTAGCAAATTTTCGGGCCCCTGATATTCGAGTGTAACTAATAGCATCGAAGGTCCCATTTTTGGGTTATTTTATCAGAATTTGATTTTTATTTTACGATTTTATGTTCTCTTTTCGGGCCCCTCTGGCCATGGGCATTAGGCAGGTGCCTAATTCGTCTAATGGTAAAATAGGCCCTGTTGAGAGGTTGAGAAGATGATGTAGTCTTGTTTGTTGTGTTGGGCGTAGCGATTGGAGAATAAAATAGAAGGGTGCACTGGGGGTATTTTATACCCCCCAAACCCCCCGGTTTATTTTCATTGTTTTGTGCCTTTTAAACTTAAATTCAAAATTTAATAAGTTGTAGAGGTCCCACAATATGGTTCAATTTTTGGGCATCGAAAGAGTCAGATCCACTGCTGGGCATAAGTAATTTAATTTTTGCATGCCCGGGGAGTTGAATAGTTGATCGATGGCAGAAACTATAATAAAACAGACCCGAGGTTAAACTTATTTATTCATTATTATAACTTCAAATATTGATTGAGTTTTAGTGTAACCATTGTCTAACCGGGGAGTCTGGGGGGTATGGAACACCCCCCCAGTGTACAGTTTACTCTTTATTCATGAACCAATAGTATTAATTTTTCAGTACTGAAGAGTTACTTAGTAGCCAATGGAAGTATTTGGAAGTCGCAGTTTTGAGAAGAAGAGGGAAGGATGTGGAAAGGAAAAAATTCGAATTTCCGTGTTTTCTTTCATGGCAGGTGGGTGCAAGTGCACCCTTTTGTAGCTGTAATTCAGAAAAGATCAACTGCTATTCAGAAAACCTCAATTGTATAATTCAGATTTGTCAACTGATATTCAGAAATTGTCAACTATAATTCAGATTTTTTGTCAGTGGATATTCAGAAAACGTCAATTGTGAATCATAAAGAATCAATTCACTGCACAATATATCAAGTGACAGCCTTAGCAATGGACGATATTATGCTAGTCTGCCGCTAAGTTATTTGCCGAAATTTGAATTAACCCTTAACCCTTAATAATTGATAAGGAGGTTTTAAAATTTTAATAACTTTTAATTATTTTTATTTATTTGTTTAATTTATTTATTCATTCGGTTACCACTGACGCGCACGAATGGATTAACGAGATTCCAAAAAATATTTTGATCTGCTCCCCCAAAAGCATTTTTTAAATACGCCACTGCGGTCAATGCTTTGTGTGTTTGGGCGCCCAAATGATACTCTGCGTTTTCTAATAATTGTTGTTAAATTGTAAGGTATATTATAAATTTATAAAAAATAGGGGGGGGGGGAGATTCATAGACCCTATTCTTTATAACATATTTGAGCTTCAGTCTCTTTTGTACATCGTGCGTCTTTGTATATTTGTTTATCCTAGTTAATTTTTTTATTAAGAAAAAACTGAGACTCTTACACGAAGAAGCCACGAGCCGCTACTGCTCACACCACCTTTGATCAACCCTGTACATATCCGTTATAATTTTTGTTTTAATATGAAATTCAAAATTCATTAATTTGCAACCTTCATTTATGTTTGAATTTCTAAAAATTTAAGAAATAAAAATTCAACAGTTCTTAGCTCTTAGAGAGTAGGTAGCTCTTATGGTATTTTGTTACATGTTGGCAACTCTGATTCCGCGGTTTTACAGGTGTATTGAATTTCATTCATTTCAGTTTTGTTTGTTGAATTGTCTAAGAAAATGGAAGACATTGTCCACGACGAGGAAAACGAAATCAGCGTCCGCTTGAAAACTGGAATCGATTTAAAGTGAGTTTATAAAATATAAATAAAACACCACTAGTAATATTAATACATTGTTTTCAGTGATTTGGTTTCGAAAGAAGGTTCTACTTTCGAAATTAACTTTGACGGTCTTACCGAGGAAGCGCCACGACTTAGGTATGACCATGACGAATTACTCGAGCATTTGAGTGAAGATCAGGTTTTTAATACATATGGTGATGACGGTTGTCCACCATTCGAAGACATCGAAAGACAAATGGTTAACGTTTTCGACGACGGCAAAATCAAAAAGGAGGTTATTCGACCTGGAGATGGGCAAGTTTTGCCAAAGAATTCTTTTGTCACCATCCAGTATAATGCATACATGGAATTCAACGACGAACCATTCGATTCGACTTACATACGAAAGAAGCCGTTCTCTTTTACTTTGGACGAAGGAGCAACAATTCCAGGTTTAGATATGGCTGTGCAGACAATGAAAATAAATGAGAAATCACGCTTTTTGATCGCTCCTGAATTGGCATACGGCAGTATGGGTTGTCTGGATCGTGTTCTACCCAATTCGGTCATTTTGTTCGAAGTTGAAGTCAAAAATTGTATCGATTCAGGCGCCGCTAAGAATTTTGCTACTTTAAACGAAGAGCGGCAGAAAGATTTTGGCGAAATATACAAGTATTGCCTGGCGTTGTGCTCCAAAGGTAACGAAAAGTTTGTCAAGGGTTTGTACAAACCGGCAGTTCGAGATTACAACGACGCAATGGGTAAGCTAGAACGTTTCCAACTTAGGGACTACGATGAGCAGATACAGCAGCAGCAGCTCTTGTTGAGACTTAGAACAAACGTGGTGGTGGCATACACCAAATTGGAGGAACCGAAATTAGCTTGCTCTCACTGTAATAGAATTTATGCTATGTGCACAGACACGGAGCTCAAGGTGCCCCCGAAAATATACTTCAATCATGCGCGATGTTTGATGCTGCTGAATGCGTTAGACACAGCAGAAATCTACTTAAAGAGAGCTCTAAACTTGGAACCCCAAAATCAGCAGATAGTAAAAGAGTTTTTGAAATTGGATGCTCTAAGGAAGAAACACCAGGAGCAAGAAAAGCTCCTGTGTAGAGCAATGATGGGGACAAAACTCGAGCAGAATTTCAAGCACGCCATTATGGATTTGTGCAAAAAATTAAAGTTTGAAGAAAGCGTTGAACATCCCTTGCCGGGTAAGCTGAGTCCCGAGGAAAGAGAATTTACCGAGAAAGTCGCATTTGGATGTGGATTGAAGATCAAAGAGGAAAATGAAGTTACTATTTTATTTAAATGATCTTTATTTGTTTCTTTCTTTCTTGATAGTGGTAAGAGATTAAGTTTCATATTTTTATACCTACCTAATTACTAACTTTTGAAATAAATATAATTAAGACAAGTTATTTCCCTACTTACACTGAAATACCTATTTATAGATAGAAAAAGAACTCAAAATAAAAAATTTTAAGTAAATTTGTGGTTTTTAGTATGTATTTATGGTTAAATTCAAAAAATATAAGAATAATACAATACGTTAACGTATTGTATTATTCTTATATTTTTTGAATTTAACCATAAATACATACTAAAAACCACAAATTTACTTAAAATTTTTTATTTTGAGTTCTTTTTCTAGTTTTACGCCTCACGGTTAAAAAACGTGGTAAATTTTTGAATTTTGAATTTTTTCAAAGTTTTTAGAAATCATATTAAGAGGGCAGTGCCTTCGGATTTCAAACTAGCAGTGCTAGGTAAACGAATTTCTTAGTTCAAATCATTTTTAAATTATTCATACCTCGTGTAACAAGTTCAGTTTTGATAATCTTTGGAGGTTATGGTAAGTCAATTTTGTACAATTTAGTCGATAATTTTGTTTAGTTTGAAAAATTTTTTCTTCTTATTTTACAATGTAATCGTAATCGATGCGTGCAACTGAAGAATGGCAATAACCATGAAATAACGTTATATTGTACTTCGTATTACGAAATTTTCATTTTTTCAAATTTTCTTAATCCAGACCTGTTATGTGTTAATTGTCTCCTTTTTAAATTTTTTGAATTTTGATTTTCTACGTATTGTATTATTCTTATATTTTTTGAATTTATTTATAGATAAGCTATCGAAACAAATTCTTTACGTAAAGGATTGTTTCTGCACGAACCACATTTACAGCTTTATGTCCAGGACAAGGACCTAACTGAAATAACCCACTACAAAGTTTGAATAAAAAGAGTTGTGTGTGAGATATGGTAAAAACTTGATTGCATTTAAAAGATCATTCTGATACATAGATGTTGGTCTCCAGAGTCTCCGAAGCACTATTTTTTGTTGTCCTTTAGTGATCTTGAAAAAAATCCAGTGATCTTTAAAAGCAATAAAGTTGTTCCCTTGTTTTATGAATTAAAAATTACGGTTATACAGTATAAATTAATTATTTTAAGAAAGAAAAACCAAATCTTATCCAATGCTAATAGTCCAGTCTAGCCGCAAATTTGGAAAAATGGTCTTCCAAATTACTTTTTCGCTGATATCTCGGTAACCGTGCGTTTTAGCAAGTAAAGTTTCATATAAAGAAGAAAAGATACTAAAATTTTCTATTAAAAAGATAAGATGCACTTTTTTGTATTTTCATTATTTACGCCGGTAATCCACGTTAAATATAGAGCATAATCATTATTTCAGACATACGTTCATTGTTTTCAGCGCTCGCGGGCTTTAAACATGAATAAGTTATAAAAATTGACCTCGGTAACAATGTTAAAGCAAGGGACGTAGCAACAGGTGGTGCTAGTGGTATTGTGGTAATCTTTTTTAATATAATTGTTGATGGTATGATTTTCACGTGGTATTCTCCTTAAACTGTTGATGGTATTGATGGTGGTTTCGAATCATAAGATTGATTGTTTATTTAATTTAACTTATACTTGGAACTTAATTATATTTACAACCTAAGACTACATGATTAAAACTAACTTCTTGACATGTCAACTTCTACTCTACTCCCTATATTATATTATAATATTGTAATACTAAAACTAACTAAACACATTCCAAGGGAGTCATCATACGATGGCTTCCTTGATACATGAGTGTAGGAATGTGCAGCCAACTACAAATATTACTGCGTTACCACACATCCTATCCTTCTGTTAAAAAAAAATTATTTCATAAAAATATATTTTTTTTCAAAATTTAAGTTTACTAAAATTTTTCAAATTTACTATGTTACTACAATTCTTACAAATTACATTTAAAATTACAAATACGTTACCACACATCCAATTTTTTATAAAAATTTTCTATAAAAATTTCCTTAAATCATATAAAAGTTAATTAAATAAACACATAATATACTATATTTTTATCAACAAATTTTTTTTTTGATTTACATATCTAACTAACATGTTAAACTAAAATTCATCTTATATATATTTTTTTTTGCTAGCTAATTTTTTGAAATTATTAAGTTTGTTTTATTAAATTTGTTAATTGCTTTAAAATTATTTCGTTACTTTGTTGAAAAAAATTATTTGAACTTATTCATATTCAAAATTATTCATATTTTGATCATTTGTAATTTTGTACGTTATATAGCAAATTCTATTTGTTGTTAATTGTTGCCTATAGTTTTTTTTTCAATTCATATTTTATATTCATTCGGTTTTTTGTTGACATTTTTATTATTTGAATACTATTCACAATAATATATTTTAATATATTTGTCTTATTTTCTTTTTATATTAGTCTGTTGAGACATTTTTAATAATTAATAAGTAATTATTATTTCCGATAAGCTTACATGATAGAACAAAATTTAATGCATGAGCAAGTAACTAACATAACTGCTTGTTCGAATTATATTTTTACTTAATATTGCCATATTACCTTTTGGCATCAAACTGCCTTAAAGCTAAACGTATTGTTTGCGTTTGCTAATATAATATTTAATATGTGACTTTCAACGAGGCATACTAGTGCAATCACGCCGATCAAGTTCCATAATATTTTGACAATTTATTTTGTCATTTATTTATTGTGTTAATATTTTAATTAACTACCCTGTCTCTATGGGTTGCGATCCCTTTCAATGAATAAAGAATAATTCGGGTATATTATTCTTGAAATCTTTCAACGACTCAACTTGTGACGACGCCGATCAAGAATTTCATAGTTAAATTAATTATTTTAGCGCTTTTTACATTATTTATTCCCGTATTGTCTACTATTAACAAGCTTGTCTTTATTTTTACTTAATTACGTAGGACATATTCTATTCGACTACGCCTTTTTTTTAGAATCTTTTCTCGATTTCTAATTTAATTGCTTTTTGAAAACTTTTCATAATTTCAACCATGTAGGACATAATAAATTCAACTACACTTTTTGGTTTGAACACTCATTTAAAACCCAATCCGCAATTTTTATTTGATGTCTTTGTTCGGTGTTTATGTGAACGATATTGTTTCGTTACATAGTACATAATAATTAATCTATAATTACGTAAATTTAAAATTCTAAAATAAATAAAATATATAATTCAATTCTGTAAACAAACCTCATGATGTACATTTCTAGTACTATGAAATAGAATATTTTTGAACTTTGTAAACTGCAATGTTGTAATATTAATAATTGTAATAAGATTCATTTATACATTATTCAACAAACTTAACTTAAAATTTTTAATTTCAATCTTATATTTTAAATTCAATGTTCAATTAAAAGTGTTACTAACTGACTCAAATTCAAAACAACTCAATAACTCGAAAAAATATTATTAATTTCAGTCATATTATAATTTTAACTTGCATTGTAATAATTTATTTGCAAGATTATAAGAAATCATATTTCTGACGCGATAATTTTACTAGTTTTTTATTACACAAAATAATTAAATTTGCAATACTACAAATCTAGATATTTTATTAAAATATTTAAAAAAATTTTAATTCACTTTTATGTTCAACTCATGTAATTTTTTTCTTAAAAAAAAAAACAACTGAATTCTATATACCAAAATTATTAATTTTATTTTTCATTTAATTAATCGCCAAATAATTTTCTTTTGTAATAGATGATTTTACTTTTATGTACAACTTAATTTGCATTTGCAGAATTTCATATAATTTAAATTTCGAATAGTTTCTTACAATTTTTAAATTGTTTTTAAACACTTTACATTAATCAAGTTTCATGGAATCTTTTTTTTTCTTTCTCTATTTCGCATTTACTATTAGGTGCAATGTACTTAAATGTCAATGCAGCATTTTCCGTCATTTGTTAATTATTTAATTATAGTACAGTTTTTACAAATTCTTATTTAAAATTATTAATTAATTATAAATTATTCATTAGTTTTAGAATCTATTAGAAATACGCAGCCCTTTGCTACGCTACGGGCCTCCTGCGCCGTATTAGCTGGCGGTTATTCGCAAAAATCATCCCTGAAATCAATCCATCTCAACTGGGGGGTCCGACCTCTCCAGGGAAGCTAGAAGTCGGCGAGGTAAGACGCGCGTGTGACGGATATCACGGCTAAGACTGTGTCAGAGCATACGTACTTTCAACAGAAAACCTCTGACTTGCAATTTCTATGTGCTCGCATGGTAATCTCAGAAAATTGAAAACTAAAAAAACTCATCTATATATTTTTAAATTTTTAAAAATATTTAATAAAAATAATATTGGGGGGGGGGGTTCTATATCTTCTATATCCGCTTTAGTTTGAAAGGAATTCTTTGTAAATCAATGGAATTGCATGGAAATCGTCGGAATTTCGAGTCCTGTATACAATTTTTTTTTGTGTTTTATAAAAGCAGGGGCCCTGTTAACAACTTCGGGTCCCTCACCTGCTTATTACGCCACTGTACCCACGTCATTTTTGTATATGGTGATACACTTTAGACGAACGCTCTTGAGCAGCCGCAGCCGTTGGGAGTAACAAAGCTAAGTGAAAAGTTGATCTAATTTGACTGGACTATAAAGATTTGTGTGAAATGGATCTCGAATTGATTGGAAAACAAATAAAAAATTTTTTGGCAAAATTTTGCCCTATTACTGGACTGCTTTATTTGATTTTATAGTCTTGAATATGGAGAAATAGATTCTCTGAAACGTCGGCAAAGCAGATTATTTTGTTTAATTACTCGAGATCTCTTTCACACAGATCTTAATTATTTTAGTCTTGAAACTCATTTTAGGGTCGTAGTTGCGTCAGTCAAAACGGCCCAGAGGAAATATTAAATTTATTTAATTCATTCATTTTCCAGTGGATCCGTGATTTTCCGTGGTTGCGCCAGCTAAAACTGATCATACGCAGCTCTTCGCTGCGCTTCGGGCCGTTTTTCCTAGCGCTTACTCGCTGAAAACATCCCTGAAATCAATCCACCTCAACTATAGGAAGCCCGATCTCTCCAGGAAAGCCGGAACTCGGCCAAGTACAAAACGTGTGTAACGGTTATCACTAAGAGTGATAGAATACATAATTATGGAATCTATAGAATAGTAGTTTCATTATTGCTCACTCTGTATTGGGCATTAACGTCATTGTCCGTACAATGATGTAAAAACCACATGAAATTTTAAATGTCAACATCGCCCAAAATGTATGGGCATTGACGTTAATGGCCGAATTGTCATCATTGATCGTAACATAATATGTAATAAATAAATAAACCTTTGACAAAAACAGAAAATATTTTAATGAGGACAGGTAAAAAATCTCTCCTGACCGGCCAAATTTCTTCGTGGACCGGTTCCTGACCTGCAGTTGAAAATAGGTGGTCCAGGGTCGGAACTACCGGGGTGCGGTGGGTGCGACGCAAGCGGGCTCCCGGCTAAAAGAGCCTCCAATTGTACCGTGACCTTTTCAATCTTTTAAAAAAAATTTAAAAGCATTAAAAATATAATGAAAATCTTAATTTTAAAATTAAATTAAAATCAGTAATTTTAATTAAAATTAAATTAATTAAAAAATTAAATTTTTTTTAAATTAAAAATTATTTAAATTAAAATTTTAAAAAAATTAAAAATTTAATTAATGAAAAAAATTAAATAAAATTTAAAATTTTCCATTACTGTTCCATATTTTCCAAAAAAGTGGGAACCCTGGAATTGTTATATCGGGAATAACAAATGGCGCATTTACGGGGGGGGGGGGGGCTAGGGGATTCGGGCCCAATTTATAACTAATCAATATATTAAATAATATACAATTATTTGTTATTTAAATATTTGAAAGTCTTGAGCGATTTTTAAATCCTGATTTATTTAATAAATTAATTTTGGTCAAAAAATTAATTATAATTAAATTAATAAAGAAAAGAACGAAAACCATTTTTGGGAAAAATGATTTTCTATTTCATTAGTACGCGTGACTTTGACTCCGCTCGAGCTTCAAATGTTGTTATTTTACTTTTCGATCCCAGGACCCCAAAGTTCAAAGTTTCTTGGGATAATAATCTCGTTAATCCCTACATGAGCGCCAGTGATCGACAATTTTGTGCAGAAATCTCAAAATTATGAAATCATTGTAGTCTAATACAGCCTTGAAACCTAAAACCAAGTGCGGATTTATTAGGTTCTAAGCAAAGTTCATGAATGGGGAAAGAAATATAATATAATTATTATGTATTTTGATATGATATTTTTAAAATTTTAACAAAATGTTGTACATTTTTATTATGGCTCATGGGGGGGGGGGAGGTTGATATCCCGTTGTATCTGCCTTTGCCTGGCAATCTTAGAAAAGGGGAAATTTAGAATATTCTAGAAAATCTTAGAATAGAGCCAATAGCCTAGAAAATCTCAGAAAATTGAAAAAGGGAATAAAAAAATTAATCTATGGAGTAATTATTATTAAAGATATCCTAAATTTCTTCTTAAATATTCTTAAGTTTTACTAAGATTTTATAGAATTTCCTAAGATGCCCTAAAAGTTTGGATTTCTTTTTAATTTTGTATATCACGATTTTCTCTTCGATTTTCTAGTTAGCACAAAACTAATGTGAAATCTCCGGAAAATTGAGTGTACTAGTGAAGGGAAATTTAAAGAAAATCTGGAAAATTCCAAGACATCACAAGAAAGAAAATTTCTTAGAAAATTTGTAGTAATATATAAAATCTCAAAAATTCCATAGAAATTTCAAGAAAATCTCAGGAACCCGAGAAAATTTCAGTAAATAGGAAATCGAGGGAAATGCAGAAAACTCTAGGAAATGGAAAATTTTAAGGTATCTTAAGATATCTCGAAAAATTCAGAAAATGTTAAAGCCACTGAAATCTCAGAAAATTGAAAAAGCAAAAAAAGTAAAATCTAGATTTCCTCAAATTTCCCCCGATTTCCCTTTAGCTTTGCATATAACAATTTTTCCATTATTTTTCCACTTATTAAGAAAAAACGGCGAAAAATTTAAAGAAATCCTGAAAAATTTAAAGAATTCCCAAATTTTTTTAGGAAATCTAAGAAAATCTCCGTAATTTTACAATCTTAGGAAATGTAAAAAATTAGAGAAAATCTTAGTAAATAGAAAATTCTAGAAAATCTTAGAAAAATATCCAAAATCTAAAAAATTTCAGGATCTTAGGAAATCTTGTGAAGTGGGGAATCACAGAAAAATCCAGTACTACGGTTGGCATTGCTGGTATAAGCCAACTTTGGAAAGAGTTGGCAATTTGTTAGTTGAAAAAGCAAAGTTGGCAATTTTCACTAAACAGTTGGCAAAACTACTAGTTCCTTCCTTGACAAAAACGCAAAAAAGCTAAAAAGAAGCAGAAAGAAAGTCATTCGTTGTCAACCATTCATGCATCCTTCATGAGTAAATTATTCTAGAATGAGCCCTTAGACTGGATAAGGTTGCCGACTTAGGGAGCGTTCATTAATTACGTGAGGCGTTTAGGGGGGGGAGGGGGTCGAGCCGAATCTCACCAAATCTTACGTGGGGGTGAGGGGGATCTCGGCAAATATCACGTAATTATTTTGTGTTAACTATTCTTAAATAAAAATTATTAAGCAAATTATGCTTTTTTAATAAATCCAACGCAATGAAGCACAGATTAACGTATTTACACTAAAAATACGCATTTAAAAAAATCTCACGTGTGATTAGAAGGGGGAGGAGGGGGCAAGCCAAATCTCACGATATCGCACTAAGGGGGCGGGGGGGTCTAAAAATCGCTAAAATCACCTCACGTAATTAATGGACGCCCCCTTATGATCTAGACAATCTTAGAAAAATCAAAAATCTTAGAAAATCAAAAATCAATCTTAGAATCAATCATTTTTTGTTAAAAAAAATTTCAAAAAATATTTAAGTAGAATTTTTAATTTTATAATAATTATTGAGCAGCCAATCTTCTTCACTATCCTGACGTAATTTATAATTTCCACCTTGCATAAATATTTTATTTGTCTCACCTTGTACGTATAACCTTGGATGGATTTTTATAGGTTTCAAGCGAAGTTGTAAAACAGTGACCTACATTCGTGCAGACGCCATAGACGCCCAATAAACGTCAAGCGTCTTGTAAATATTTTTAAAATGGCTTTCGGAGCATCGTTAACTCAAGTTTCAATTTTATTTAGCAATAATTTTTTAATTTAATAAATAATAAACGATGAAGTTTGCCGAACATTTGTCAGCTCACATCACTCCGGAATGGAGGAAGCAATATATAAACTACGAGGTACGTAAGAAAAAATCAACAGGAAATGAAACTTTATTAATAAATCCCACAAAAATAAAAGTACATTTATTTTTAGGAAATGAAAGCGTTGCTTTATGCCGCCGTCGAACAGGCACCTTCCGCCGAAATTATGGAACCCGAAATTTTAACCCGATATTTTACTAAATTTGACGAAAAATTTTTTCACTATTGCGACAAAGAATTGACCAAAATAAATACCTTTTATTCGGGTAAATATCTATCGATCTATAATTTAATCCTATACTCGCATTGCCGCGAGAGCGACCCGTCCTTTGGCGGGAAGTCGTCAAATTAGCATTAAAACTTCCCCAACCTTCTTTTTAACTAAACAATTTTGTTGCAGAAAAATTGGCGGAAGCGACTAGAAAATCGGCAAATTTAAAAAGCGAACTGACGGAGGCAGTGGACAATGATTTCAATTCAAAACATAAAATTGCGCAACACAAAGCCACACTTTTGTTGAATAAAAAAAATAAACCGGCGCGTAAAATTCAAGAACTGAAATTGGCTTATAGTGAATTTTATTTAAGTTTAATTTTATTGCAAAATTACCAAAATTTGAACTTCACAGGGTTTAGAAAGATTTTAAAGAAGCACGATAAGGTACGAAAATGTTTTACCCTGGGCGTTGAACCTGAAAATTTTCTTTATAGCTCTTGACCGTCGATTTTGGAGTGAGATGGCGGTTGCTGCACGTAGAAAATTCGCATTTTCACACCAACAAGGACATAGATCGCATTATTCGCGAAACGGAAGCAACCGTAACGAATGAGCTCGAGGGTGGGGATCGGCAACGCGCGATGAAGCGATTACGAGTTCCACCGCTAGGCGAACAACAAAGTCCGTGGATCACCTTCAAAGTCGGATTATTTTCGGGAGCTTTCGTGGTTCTCATACTTGCGGTTGCAATATCAGGTGATTTCCCTTCCTACTCCAAACGTCCGATTCGAACTAACCGAATTTTTTTTTAGCAATATTTCACCAAGGAAGAGACGATTGGCGCATCGTTTGCCGCTTATACAGAGGACCGTTTTTGATAATCGAATTTTTATTTTTATGGGGAATAAATATTTACGGATGGAGATCGTCGGGAGTAAATCACGTGTTGATATTCGAACTGGATCCACGAAATCATTTATCCGAACAACACGTCATCGAATTGGCATCCGTTTTTGGTGTAATCTGGTCGCTTTCGGTGCTGTGTTTCTTGTACAGCCCGCAACTCAGCATTCCGCCTTACATCAACCCGCTGATTCTGCTGATTGTGATGGTAGCATATTTCGTCAATCCAAGCAAAACGTTTCGGCACGAAGCGAGATTTTGGGCGCTGCGCGTAGTGGTACGTACCATCTCATCTCAATTTTTTGTGTTATTTGCCCTATTATTTGCTGCAGTTTGAAGAACTTTTGCTAAATTATTTGGTGCATTAATAGATTTTTTCAAGATGCATCATCTTCATGGTACAAGAACTTTCGAAAAAATTTATTGACAACATTTTTAGGGAAGAGTGATGTTGGCGCCATTTTTTTATGTCAACTTTGCCGATTTTTGGATGGGCGATCAGCTAAACAGTTTAGTAACGGCGTTTACCGATCTTCAATATTTTGTATGTTTTTATGCCACAAATCCGGATTTGATTACGGGAAAAGGTTTGGAAAATATTTTTCTCATTCGATTTCAATTTTATCTGCACTTTTTCAGATCCGAATCATTGCGTCGAGAAATATATGATTATCAGACCTTTCATGGCGTGTTTGCCCGCCTGGTTTAGATTTGCTCAGTGCTTGAGAAGATACAGAGACACGAAAGAAGTTTTTCCCCATCTAGCAAACGCGTCAAAATATGCCACGTCTTTTTTTGTCGTCATCTTCACCGCACTTTATCATGTCAATTCTTCAGGTAAGACGCGCGATGGACGATTCCAGAGACTGCACACATTAAATTGCAGATGGAACCTCCATAGCTGAAAATGTATTTTTTTACTTGTGGATCACTGCCTCCATTATAAGTTCCTGTTACGCTTACACTTGGGATATAAAACTCGATTGGGGACTTTTTGATTCCAAAGCTGGTTACAACAGGTTTTTGAGGGAAGAAGTAGTTTATTCGTCAAACGTTAGTGCGAAAAACCGCCCAAAATTCTTTCCAAATTTAATAAATTTGCTTTTAGTGGTTTTATTACTTCGCCATCGTGGAAGACTTAATTCTAAGGTTTGGCTGGGTCTTGTCAATGTCTTTGATCGAAATGGATTACGTCCACGCCGATATTATGGTTAGTATCTTGGCACCCCTCGAAGTTTTTCGAAGGTTCATGTGGAACTTTTTTCGTTTGGAAAACGAACATCTTAATAATTGCGGTAAATTTCGTGCGGTGCGAGACATATCGGTGGCACCAATGGACTGTTCGGATCAAATTTTACTTTTGAGAATGATGGACGAAACAGATGGTGTGGTCAATCGACGTAAAGGGAAAAGTATGAAAAAGAAAGGCGACATAAGATTGACGCTCGAGGGCGAATCGACTGATGATATGGATAATTTATAATTATTTGTAATAAATAAATTTTAAATAAGTTTCCGTGTAAATAGAAGATGTAAATAGAATAGAACATATTTTTTGATCTAGTCGAGAAATAAATTTCTGTTTCGAAGAAAATTCTTGGTTTTACAAGCCTACTTGGGTAAACACAATCAACTTTTTACCAAATCTGTGCAAAAATACTATTTTTTAGACAGGCCTAAATTAGTGGCAAAATTGATTTGATTGAGAACCAGAATGTCCAATTGTTCCATTCTAAATAAGTTACCAAGCTAAAAAAATTTCGTGGTTATGAAAAACTGAAGGGGAAGTTCAGAAAAAAAGCGCTAATTTACTCAATTAAAAAGAGAAAGCCTAGTATCACACCTGGCCCTGTTACACTAAGATCCAGTTTCAAGGGTCTTCACATTTTTAAAGGGGGCAGGGACGTGTCGAACCGACACTCTGTGAACCGCACCGGGGGGAGCAGAGTAAAGAACTTTTAGAATCTCGTTAATCCAGTCATGCGCGTCGTCAGTGTGATAACCGAATGAATGAATAAATGCAGTGGCGTAACAAACAGATGAGGGACCCGTGTGCAAAGTTGTTAACGGAGACTCCGCTTTTATAAAAAACAAAATAAAAACAATTTTGTATAGAGGCCTCGGAATTCCGAAAATTTCCATGCAATTCCAGTGATTTCCAAGGAATTTCTTCCAAATAAGAGCGGATATAGAGACGAGTAACTATCCCCCCTCTCTATTTAATTTTATTAAAATTTGAAAACTATACCTTAATTCTTATCAAAAATATTTAGATGAGTTTTTCTATTTTTCAATTTTCTGAGATTTCCTTGATTTTTTTAAGATTGTCTAGATTTCCTAAAATATCCTAGAATTTTTTGCTTGATTCCTCTCTTCACAAGATTTCTTAAAATCTTGAAATTTTTTAGATTTTTCCGAGATTATTTTGTATATTTTTCTAAGATTCTCCAAAATTTTCCATTTTCTCTAATTTTCCGCATTTCCTAAGATTGTAAAATTAATGATATTTTCTTGGATTTCCTAAAATTTTTTTTGGGTTTTATTAAATTGTTTCCAGACTTCTTCAAATTTCCCGCTCGTTCTTTTTACTAAGTGGAAAAATGATGGAGAAATTGCCATATGTAAAACTAAAGGGAAATCAGCGGAAATTTGAAGAAATCTAGAATATTATAGAGTATACTATTCTTTTTTGACTTTTCCATTTTCTGAGATTTCATTGGCTTTAAAATTTTGTGGATTTTTCGAGATATATATTGCTATGCCCCCAACGGTATAAATTCGTAAAAACCACCCGCTACCGAAAAACGCCTCGCTGGAGCATGAGACTCTCGTAAAATCTTAATGAATAAAACAATAATATGTTGTTAAATTTTTGATTTAATTACTCAAATTATTTATAAAATTCTCCAAAAATACCAATCCAATCCTCAATATTTACTTGAATTGAAGCAAAATAGTGCAGATGTTTTTATATCTTTGTCTTACATAAGAACGATTAATATCTGACCAGAAGCCGTATAACTAAATTTTCAATTTATTTAAGTCGTAATTGTTTCAACGTAGCTAACTGAAAATTTAACGTAATGACTTAAATTATGAATAGTAGTAAAGATTTTAACATCACGACGTAGTTTTTAAATTGTTTAAAAAAATGTTTAACTTTTATTTCACAATAATGCGCTCACCCTGTATTTAAGTTGGAAGCGGCCTCTCTCGGTTATCACTTTGCTGTTGTTCCTCACGTTTAAAACGGCTACTGTTGTTTAAAAGTTTTGTTTGTGTTGATTTTTATTTTTGTGCACTTATTCGATAATTCCACTTGTAAATTCTTCCTTGTTTACTAATTAATTCACTCTTCATTTACGGTAAGTAACATTAACTTTGTTTTGTTGATTGCGACATTTGTAAATTTAAACTAATTTTTCATGATTGCAGGTTAAATTTTTATATTTTATGGAGACACAATTTAATCAACTTACACGTTTGGTGGTCTCAGTCGCAATGTCCTTTGTATTCTGCGCATTTTGTTCTTACCATTTTCAAAATTACCAATTTACAAACATAAAACAATGGCGCCAAATTCGATCGGTGAGCATTAACTTTTGTTGTTACACTTTCTCTTTTTAATTTTTAAACACTTTTATTTTAAGTTTTAGGCCCTAAATGCATTATCATTTACAGCCCTGATCATCATTAATCATCATCCTCTCGTTCGAAGGTTTTGTGATCTAAAAACATCTTTATTCTTAAGCAAAACTATGAAATGATCTCAAATAATTCATCGGGTAAGTATTATTTTTAGAAATTTATAACTAAAACTTTCCTCTTTTTTAGGATTATACTGCGAGTCAACATATTATTTTATTTTATTTTTAAAACTTAATTTATTCTCATCGGGTGATGAAATTTGAATAACTAAATTTACCGTAAAGGCTCATAATTAACTTAATTTAATAAAAAAAACATGACAATATATATATATATGCGATTTTTTTTACAGCTCAGGCCGTTTCTCGCATCCTAAACGCCATTCTTTTCTATTTTGCCAATCGTTCTCGTTAAGTTTTCTCCTACTCATGGCTTCTTGCACTTCTTGAATCCAATTTCGCACAGGTCGCCCTCTTTTTCTTCTCTGTGGTGGAGTCCATTCCCAAATCTTTAAAGGCCACCTGTGAGGTTGCATACGTCTTAAATGCCCATACCATCTTAACCGATTCTTTTCTATATCGTCTATTATTGTTTCATGTGCATTAATTCTGTTTCTAATCTCCTCATTTCTTATGTGCTCTAATTTTGATATTCGACAGCTTCTTCGTAATGCATCCATTTCAATTGCTTTTAGTTTTTCTTTGTATTTCATTGTGATTTCCCACGTTTCTGACCCATAAGTCAATATGGTTTTTATTATTGACTCGTATATTCTTTTTTTTGTATGTTTGTGGATTTGTTCTGACCACCAAATTGTATTTAGCTGTCTCACAGCTTGCCGACCTTTTACCATTCTATTTTCAATATCTTTTTTACTGTTGGCTTCTTCTGATATTATAGATCCCAAATATTTATATTTTAACCCATTAACGCCCAAAACTCTACTGCTGATCAGAATTTGTTAAAATTTAGAAAATTGGTTAAAAGTTGTATAAATAACAAATTTGCAGAATTTACCGTAGAATTTTCCATTTCCCAGAAAATCCTAAGATTTTCTAGAGTTTTCTGCACTTCTCTCGATTTTTTATTTACTAAATTTTTTTAGAGTTTCCTGAGATTTTCTTGAAATTTCTATGGATTTCTTGAGATTTTCAATATTTCTACAAATTTTCTAAGGATCTGTTTCTTGCGATGTCTTGAAATTTACCATAATTTCATCAGATTTCCCTTCACTAGTACACAATTTTTCTGGCAATTTCCACTTAGTTTTGTACTACTAATTGGAAAACCGAAGGGAAAATTGTGATATACAAAAGTGAAAAGAAATCCAAGCAAATTTTAGGATAGGTAGCTTATGAAATTCTGTGAAAAAATCTTAGTAAAACTTTAGAATACTAGATATATTCTTCCCATTCCCAAGGAAATCTTGGGAAAATTCATAGATTAATTCTTTTATTTTCTTTTTCAAGTTTCTGAGATTTCCTTGCCTATAGGCTATCCTAAGATTTTCTAGGATATTCTAAATTTTCCCATTTCTAAGATATCAGGCAGATACAACGGGATATGAACCCCCCCCTTGAGCCATAAAAAACAAAAAAATTTACTACATTTTGTTAAAATTTAAAAAATATAAAGCTTCATTTACATTCTTATCAAAATACATAACATATTTATTCCCCCATCCATGAACTTTGCCTAGATCCGCCCTTAGTTATAGTGGTTATAGTAATTAATTTAAAAATTAAATTTTTTAAATTAAAATTACTGATTTTAATTTTTACGGATGGTATTGATTATAATTATAATATACAGTTAATTAACCTGACTTTGCTCGAAATTTAGTCTGATTGGTGCGCAATTCAATTTATGTGCTATATTCGATTATTCGTCTCGAGTTAGGTTTTTGAAGTTAAGATTTTTTGAAATTTTGAAATTTTATTGTAACTTTTAAAACAATATTTTAAAAAACATTATTTAAACAATAATTAATTGCAATTAAACAAAAAATATGCACATCGTGAAAATGACATAATTATTTTGTGGAAAAAACTTAATTTCAATCGTTAAGTCAACATTGGAATTCTTTGAATTTAACAATGCAAGATGTCAGTATAGATCGGGAAAGTGTGACGTCAAAATGTGGCCGATCGAACAGCTGATGGGTGGAAACATTGCCGGGTGCATGCGTTATTTTAAACTTTTTCGTGATTTTACAATGTTTTAATTCAAATTTATGCCTTTATTGCATTTGCCCAGGTCGCCTACATAATTCTAGACGAGAAAAGTGCAGTTTTTGAAGCTATATGGTAACTAAGCGCAAAAAAGTGAGGTTATCATCATGTTTCCACCCATCAGCTGATTGATCGTGACGACACCACTTTCCCAGTCCATTATTAAAAGTTGTTATTTAGGGTGGGTATTGGCAGTGGCGGAACTACCGGGGTGCGGTGGGTGCGATGCACGCGGGCCCCCGGCTAAAAGGGCCCCAGTTGTACTGCTTTATTTTTTTAATTAATTAATTTAAGTTCCAATATTCACAATGAAATATAAGTAATATTTTGGCAGTCTTTTCTTTTTGAGGTAAACAAAGAGCATCATTCATCATCAATAATTCAATGTCTCCACTAAATTTTCAAAATCGAATCCTGACATTTCCAGGTGTTCCCTGACAATGAATAAAAATTTTCTATGACGTTTTGATAAATCAGAAAATAAAAAGACAAAAAAAATCTTAAATTTTAAATTAAATTGTTTACCTCGATTGAAAATTTAATTTCAGTGACTTGGCACTAAATATGACGAATTCCCTGACAAAAGTAGGGAATGAATAGCATGGGGGAATAAATATATTATGTATTTTGATAAGAATGTAGTTATATTTTTAAAATTTTAACAAAACGTAGTAAATTTTTTGTATTCTTAGATCAGGGGGGGGGGAGAGGTTGATATCCCGTTATAATATCTGTCTTTGCCTGGCAATCTTAGAATAGGGGAAATTTCAAAAAGAAAAAAGGCCAAGGAAATCTCAGAAACTTGAAAAAGAAAATAATAGAATTAATCTATGAATTTTCCTAAGATTTCCTTGGGAAGAAAATAGTATTCAAAATTTCACTATAATTTTTTCATAGAATTTCCTAAGATATCCAAAAATTTGCTTGGATTTCTATTCATTTTCGCATATCACGATTTTCCCTTCGGTTTTCCAGTTAGTACAAAACTAAGGGGAAATTGACGGAAAAGTTGCGTGTGCTAGTGCTAAGGAAAATCTTAAGAAATTCTATAGATTCTTAGAATTCCTAGAATATTTGTAGAAATATTGAAAATCTCAAGAAATCCATAGAAATTTTAAGAAAATCTCAGGAAACTCTAGAAAATTTTAGTAAATAGAAAATAGAGAGAAATAATAATAATAATAATAATAATAATAATACACATTTATTAAGAAAAAAAAAGTACAATTTCTTAATTGGATGATTTCTAATAAGATTAGATTTTCAAACCACCCATACATAAAAATAAAAGCAACATAAAAGCAGGCTATAAATATAATATTTATTGACAGATTACATTATTTGTAAGCGAAGTTCATCTGTTAGATTACGTCGGAAAGACACCACACTCGCTGAGTTTACAAAGAGTCCTCGATGCACTTCTATAAATCTGGGCGCCGAGCACGCGAAACACTGTTCAAACTTTGCTGTGGAATGAGAGGGTAGATCGAAGTTTCCCAAATCACGCAAAACCCGATCGTGGCATGTCGAACGGGGCCTAATCATGCTTCGTAGACAAACCGGTTCTCCACTTTTCCAGATTTTGAAAAGCAGAACTCCAAAAAGCAAAGAGAAGCGCTGGGCTACCTTTAGAATACCTAAATCTCGATAAAAACGGGTGACGTGATCATACCTTCGTAAGTCAAATGCAAAACGCAAACATGAATTCTGCAAGAGCTGGAGCTTGCGTCTATATTCTTGTGTGAGAAAACCGTAATACACTGTAGAACAATATTCGATGTTTGATAAAATCGTACTACTAACGATCGACCACTTTACGTGGGGAGGTAATATTGTTTTGAATTGATAAAGAGATCTTAGTTTAAAATAGCACAGTTTAAGCTTTCGGTCCACATGTTGACAAAACTTGAGCTCACTGTCCAAGATAAGCCCCAGACTCCGAGCGGAATCGACCACCCTGACGACCTCATCGCCAATCGTTACAGCTGACCTTGCAACACTCAAAGCCTTCCGTACAAGCCACGGTTTACCCAAAATTATGAGTTCCGACTTAGTCGGATTTAAAGTCAGACCATTAATCAACGACCACATACGCACTTGTTCAAGATTGCGGTTTAGCACATCAATTGCAGCATCAATGTCCGAGGGCAAACACGATACACGTATCCGAGAATCATCGGCATAGAGATCAAGATGGCAATCAGAATCAACCACTCCTACTAAATCAGTTGTATACAGTATGAAAAGCAATGGAGCAAGGATGCTTCCCTGCGGAACGCCACGAGAAACCGTCAACGACTGAGATAAGTTTCCCGCTAACTCAACCATCTGGGATCTATCCCGCAAATAACCCGCCAACCATCTACACAGCAAATCATCACAGCCATAGTAACGTAACTTGGCCAAAAGACGATCATGAACAACGGAGTCAAATGCTCTGGAATAGTCGAGAAGTGCCAATATGGTGACTTCAGCCCGATCGACTGATGAAGCCACGTCAGACGTGAGCTGCAACAGAGAAGTCGCAGTGCTATGGTGGGGCCTGAAACCAGACTGGGCAGGCGACAAAACCTTGTAGAGTGCCAGGTGCTCACATAGAGCATCTTTAACAAGGAGCTCCGCTATTTTTGCAAATGGCGACAGGATGCTGATTGGACGGAGATGAGAAGGCTCCGAAGCCAGTGGAACCTTAGAAAGAGGTCTCACACGGGATGCCTTCCAAACAAAAGGCACCTCCCCGGTCCCAAAAGAGTGATTGAACAAATTACAAATCACCTCACTACAAAAAGGAAGAACAAGTCTAAGCATGCGAAGACTAATACCATCCGGACCAAGAGCATTAGAACGCAAAGCGCCAACAATGGCACTTAACCCCTCAGGAGTGACTTCGGGAATAGAGAGTGGCTGTATTCCCGGCAAAAACGAACCCTCCCATGCCAAATCAATCCCGGTGGAACCTCCCGGAACAGAGTCGAGAAAATACGCATTGATGAAATCAGGGTCATCACACAAATGAGCAGCTATTTGGTTGGAAGGACGAGAATGCACGCCCCAAGAAGACAGACATTGCCAAACTTTTTTAGGGTTAGAGCGATGCAGCGAAAGCTGATAATTTATATAGCTCGCCTTCTCCCTCCTGACAGCCCCAGATAAGTACCTCTTCAGATCGCAATAACATTCGAAGTCCACAACAGCACGAGTGCGTCTATACTTGTTGTAAGCCCGCCTCTTCAACTTAGCCATCTCTCTGATTGTCCACGTAATCCAAGGTCTATCCCTCCCCCTGAAAACAACAGTTCGTACAGGAGCGTGAACATTAAATAAAGACAGGATCATATTATTCAAAAATTCGACCTTAGAATCGCAAGAGTGTAACTCATCAATGATGGTCCAAGGCAGGCAAGCCGCGTCAGCCGAAAAACTAGCTTGATCAAAATTACCGAAATCACGATAAGTGATTTTGCGAGGCTCCTGTACCGGCACAGACAGGTCCAGGCGACAATAAACCAAATAGTGATCAGTTGCTGCCAAAAGATCAACAATGCCACACTGAAGAGGAATTCGATGCTTATCAATACAGATCACATCCAACAGAGTGCTGGATGTTGCGGTAACACGAGTGGGATCAGTTATTATCTGATGAAGATCGAAAACATCAAGGATCCCCCGCAAGCGCCTCAAAGAAGGCGATGGGATGAGGTAATTAATATTCATGTCACCTAAAATGATCAGCTCACTGCAGTCACTACCAAGCAAAGAAAGAAACTCCTCAAACTCGCTTAGGCAAGAAAGGGCAACCGTAGGAGGTCTATACACCACCCCAACTCCGAACCCAATACCGTGGACTTTAATGCGAATCCATAGGTGCTCCAGGCCACATGCAAAGCGATGTCCCTCATGTAGGGTCTTAAATGAAAACGAATTTCGAACATAGAAAGCAACCCCTCCCCCACGAGACGCTCTATCCGACCTAACGATCGCGTAGTTATCCAAACTAACCAGGTGAGAAGGAAAATCAGGTGTGAGCCATGACTCAGATACTGCGATAATACTAAAATTGTTTCTAGTCACAAAATCGGAAAAAATGTGGAAATCAGACAGCAGAGATCGTATGTTAATGTGTGCTACAGAGAAACCAGTAGCACTAATCGAGCAAGAAAACTCACTCTTACGATGGTCAGACGGAACATCAGATGGAGAAGAAGAAACACACACTACCTCATCGCGGTCTGACGATTCTCTAAAAAATCGTGGGCAGCGTGATCACTATCAGCCGGTCTTCGAAAGTAGAAATCCCGAATAGTAGTCTCCTTGGGCCAGACTTTATCATTTAACAATTTTGCAACGTCGCATTCCCGGATACATATTTTAAAAGAGCAATATTTTGAATTCGAGGTGAGGCTCTCACAAACAACATCCGATATGCCCACCACACTCTTTACGTGCCCAACGACCGCCTCGACTGAGGTGTTAGGCGCAAGATTATTTACATGGAACCAAATGAAGAAACCTCTAGCAAATCTTAGGATATTCTAGGAAATGGAAAATTCTAATGTATCTTAAGACATCTAGAAATATCCAGAAAATTTTAAAGCCAATGAAATCTCAGAAAATGAAAAAATCAAAAAAGAATAATCTATAATATTCTAGATTTCCTCAAATTTCCGCTGATTTCCTTTTAGTTTTGCATATGACAATTTCTCCATCATTTTTCTACTTAGTAAAAAAACGAGCGGAAAATTTAAAGAAATCCGGAAAAATTTTAAGAAATACAGAAAATCTCATTAATTTTACAATCTTAGGAAATGTAGAAAATTAGAGGAAATAGAAAATTCTTGAAAATCTTAGAAAAATATCCAAAAAAATTTCGGAAAAATCTTAAGATTTTCAGGATTTTTGGAAATCTTTCGAAGAGAGGAATCACAGAAAATTCCAGGGTATTTTTAGGAAATTTTGACAATGTTAGAAAAATCAAGGAAATCTCAGAAAATTGGAAAATAAAAAAACTCATACATATATTTTTAATAAGAATTAAAATATAATATAATATAATATAATATAATCTTTGGAATTCCGAGTCTCGTTTCCAAAATAGTTTTTTTTTGTCTTTTATAAAAGCAGGGCCCCGTTAACAACTTCGCACACGGGTCCCTCACCTGCTTGTTACGCCACTGGGTATTCGACAAGAAAACTGGGTTGTAAAAATTGTAATTCAAATAGGATCGATGTAAAAAAAATCAGTCTAGAAAAATTATTTATATTACACTGAATCATTATTTGTTTTTTATACCTTGACAACGAAATATATTAAGTATGCTATAATACCCTAGGGCGTATAAATCATAATGCCCGCTTATTATGCCCTCTCATCGCAATTATTATATACACAAGTCACGGCAAACTAGAAAATTTAGCAAATTTAAATTCAAAATTTATAAATTTTCTGAAATTCAAATGCAGTGTAATATAAAACGTTGTATGCAACACGGGCATTACTCGATGTTTATGCTCTCAGGCAACTTAAAAACTCTCGGGCAACTTAAAAACTCTCGGGCAACTTAAAAACTCTCGGGCAACTTAAAAACTCTCGGGCCTAGCGGACGTCGACCTTTTAAATTGGTTGCCCTCGACTTAAACATCGTCATAATGCCCTTGATACATAAATAACTATAATTGAGGTTGTCAAATAATTTAATAAGTGTAAATGTGAAATGAAATAATGAATTTGAATATAATTGTAAATTTATGAATAAATATTGAATACAAACAAAGAATACATAGCAAATTTCCGGTGAACCTTGGTTAGGAGTAAAAAATGGCAGAAAAACAACGAGAACAGGAAGAGTAAGGAAATACAGCGAAGGGAGGCAAAGCAGATGTAGTACCTAAAAAGCAAAAGAAATAGAAGACAAGTTTAAAAAAAGGGTTTTTCATGATGATGCAGAAAATAGAGGACAAAGCAGAAGAAACTAATAAGAAAATAGAAGAAATCAATAAGAAATTGGATGAGAGGGCGAAGGAAGCGAAGAAAGAGATGGGTTTATTGGTAAAAGTAATTAAAGAGGAGTTTCAGAAAAAAGTTGAGGAGATGGAAGATAAAGTGGTAAATAACTTCGCTTTGGTACCCCTAAGTAATTTAAGAATCAGCTCAGCTACGCAAGGATCGCCGCGATTTTGTTTTTTGAGTTTAAAGCCGCGTTAAAGAAAAACTCATAAGATGCAGCCACAGTAGCTTCCACCACAGACCTCAGTGTATGGATGGAGAGCTACTCACAATAGCAGAAAATTGAGCTAAGATTTCCTTTCAAAAAAGTAAAAAAGGCAAAACCTATTTCCTGAGATTTTCTAAGATTTCCCGGAATTTCCTAAAATTTAACCGGATTTCCTTGAATTTTTTTTCACTTGTATAGATCAAATTTTTCCAGTGATTCCCCCGCCGTTCAAAAATAACTGTTATTCGCAATTCAAATTTCATTTCCCGTCAATAGGTAAGGTGTTTAATATGACGTCACAAAAAGAAGAAATTTTCCATGTGATGTCATGACAGTACAAATTGGCTGGAAAATACTTATTAACTGACGGGAAAATAAAGAATTTTAATTAATTAAAAAGTAACGTTTTTTTTTCCAAAACGCTAGTGTGCGACCTACCTTAAAAAGAACAAGTAGATGAAATGACTCCGTCTAAAGCTGATTGTAGTTCATTTACCTTCGTTGCGCAATGAAGTTGACAGGTAGTAAAATTCGTGTGTCCTCAATAACTTGTTGAGTATTTGATTGGAGTTAAATTCAAAGGTCACCTTGACATAAGCGAATCCAAGAATTTTAAAATTTATTGTAATACCGCAGGTGAATTATATTTAAAAGTATTTATGAATTATGTAAAAGCAAACAAAATTGTTGTTTTAGGTAAACATGGCTGAAACCCCGGTTCATAAGTTTATAGAGCGAGGTGCTCACAAAGGTAAAGGGATTGCCGTTTTTACAAGCGGTGGCGATTCGCAGGTGAGGTTAGTTTTACCCAAAAATGGTTTTTTGTTGAAATTTGCAAATTTTTAGGGTATGAATGCCGCCGTAAGGTCCGTTGTTCGTATGGGCATTTACTTGGGTTGCAAGATGTGCTTTATAAAGGAAGGATACCAAGGTAAAAAGCAAACGGTTACTTTATTCAGTTTTTTGCTAAATGTACTGTCTTGCAGGAATGGTTTGTGGTGGAAATAACATCGTGGAAGCTAATTGGGCGTCAGTGAGTAGTATAATTCATAAGGGTGGTACAATTATTGGCTCTGCAAGGTGTCAGGAATTTAGGTAGTTCTCAGCTGCACTCAAATTGAAACCATTCCAAGTTGACCTTTTTCAGAGAACGTCCAGGTCGATTACAGGCAGCTAAAAATTTAGTGGAACATGGAATTACGAATTTGGTTGTAATAGGAGGTGACGGTAGTTTAACAGGAGCTAATTTGTTCAGACAAGAGTGGTCATCTCTTTTGGACGAATTATTAAAAAATGGTAAATTTCAAATTCGTTGAAAACAGTCTTCTTATCAGTAAATTAACTTTTAGGCGAAATTAATGCAGAGCAAAGAAGTAAATACAAAATATTGAATATCGTTGGTTTGGTAGGTTCCATAGATAACGATTTTTGTGGTACCGACATGACTATTGGAACTGACAGTGCATTACACAGGTAAACTTTATTTTAAAAATAAACAGCCGTGACATTTTATGTGAAATTTTGCCAAAACCTAGAGAAACATATTGCAAGTCTGAAAATTGGCTTAAATGATGTTTTATCATTACTAAAGAATATGCTAAAACTCCCAAGACCTCCACTGTTAGCATCATTGTATTTTTATAGTAATAAAAGCATAAGTCACATGCATATTAACAAAATGTTGATAAAAACCAGTAAATTGAAAATTAGTTTAAATACCTTTAAGGCCGTTTAAGGCTTACCGAAGAATAAAATTTTTCTAATTGGTCTAAAATCGTCAATCTAAAATTGATTAAGATAAAATTTTTAAAGAGTTACTTTTCGTCTTTCTGTAAAAATCAAATTTTACATGCATTTCTTAAGATTTGCTCGAAAGGCAAAAACATTTTAATTTTTTGAACAATAAATGGAGGCCAATTGTTACCATACAAGAATAACATAAAAGTATAGTAAAGGGGTAAATATCTCAAAAATTTTGTGTACACTTATTTGGAATATTATACAAGTTATTGGGATTTGGACTATGGTAAACAAAACACACCTTTTACTTTTCGTCGACGTTTCGAGTTTTTATTCTACTCTTCTTCAGGACTTAAGTAGTAGGTTTCCATAAAATTACATAGGCATAACAAACAAAATCAATTAACATCAATATAAATAACATAGTACAAGTCAAAATATAAAATTCCATAAAATTCAACATATAAAACTGTGACAATAATTTTAGAACTATTTATTTGAAATTCTCTTTGAAATCTCTGGAATATTCCTTGGAAATCATAGACATTTTTTTAGATTAAAACTAGTTTGAAAATCAAGGGCGGATCTAGGCAAAGTTCATGTAGGGGGTAAATGAGACTGGCGAGGAGATGATAAATAAATATATTTTGATAATTTAGGTATATTTTTGAAATTAAAAAAAAATTTAGTAGATTTTTTTGGTTTTGTCATGTTATCGTCCCTCCTTCCAGCCGCCCTTGCCAGGCAAACTTAGAAAATGGGAAATTTGAGGAAATTTAGAATATTTTAGGAAAGCCAAGGAAATCTCAGAAAATTTAAAAAGCTAAAAAAACTCATCTGGAGTAGGTAGGTATAAAATTTTCTAAGATTTTTTTCACTTTTGTATATCACGATTTCTCCTGGGTTTCCCAGCAATAAACCAGGAAAAAATCTTTAGAAAACTCCAGTGCATGAGTGAAGAGAAATCTGAAGATATTCGGGGAAATTCCAAAAAAATCTCAAGAACTTTTAGAATCTTAGAAAATTTCAAGAAATCTTTGGAAATTTTACGAAATTCAAGAAAATCTTGAGGAAAACGAAATTTTAAGGAAACGTAGAAAATTCTAAGAAATTTTTAAAAATCCAAAGAAATTTCAGAAAATTTCGGGATATTAAGAAATTCTAAGAAATGAGAAATTCTAAAAACTGTAGGAAAAATATCTTAAGAAATCTCGGAAAATCTTAATAAAGCCAAGGAAATCTCAAAAAATTGAAAAAAATAAAGAAAATCCCATCTATAATATTCTTAAGATTTCTTTGTAGGGGAAAGTTGGGTGGTTTGAGCCGTCGGGTGGTTAGAGACACCTCAATTTTTCGGTCTATTGACAGTGACATCTCTTGGTGAATTATGTGAAGTTGTTGTTAAACCAATACTTCACTTTTCATAAGGTTTCGTAAACAAAAAACCCACTTGCTATATGTTAGCCAGACAACGTGTTCCAAACATCAACAAAATAGTTTTTGCTAGACATTTTAAATAATTCGTTTCGTGAACATTTTCAAAAGAATTTTAATAAAATTTAGTAATTTTATTGTTTTTTATGGGTCATGGGGGTGGGGGGGGGGACAGTTACCCCGTTATCTCCCCTTTGTTGGAAATCATTGGAATTTTGAGTCCTGTGTACAATATTATTTTGAGTTATTTCCCCTTGAAAATATCATTAATCATTAATCTCAAGCAATTTTTGACCAAAATGGACAAATTTTAATATTCAGGAACCCTTAAATGTATTTGAGCTAATTTTCAATTAACACTATTTGTGGCTAGATTTTAACAAGGTTTTCTTAATATGTTGTCGTAGAATTTTGGAAGTTAATTTTTCCAACTTCCTTTTCGCTCTTAAATTTACCTCGATTAGCTTATATAAATTGTCGGAGAGCATTGAAACTGTGAGGAGTCAGTTCAAGTTTTTGTGGCCCCAATTCAAATTTTCCAATAATATCCAAATTAATCCAAAAATTCATCCATAAAATAATTTAAATTTAATTATTAAATTTTTAAACAAACTTTGCATTTAATAAATGGAAACGATAACTTCCAGGTATGCGTAGATATCACGCCATGTGCCACACCACGGACACAAATTTCACAATGCCTTCCAATTCAAATTCAATTTTTCTCAAAGAAAATTTGGTAAAAACAATGTATGTGAATGCTCTTATTACTATAAAAAAAATGACATTGGCTGTGGAGGTGTAGGAGTTTTAGTGTGTGTTCAGTAATAATTAAGGATTATTTAAGTCAATTTTCAGACTTACATAGGGTCATTCATTCAAGTGGTCCAATCCAGTTGCTCGATCATTTAAAAAAAATTGAATTTTTGTGAATAATAATTAATTCAACATATTGGTAGTTCAAAATGACCCTTAATTAAGGGGGTATTCTAGTCTAGAGGCATGATTTTTGGGCAGTTTTTAAAGCTCTGTACAAACGAAACAAACCATATTTTTACTATCCATTTTTTTATCATTTGTTTATTCATGGTTTAAGATTACATAAAAAATTAACCAACGAAAAAAACTCTAAATTTACAAAGTTATGAGCTGGCAAAGTGGGAGGTCCAAAAAAAGGGTGTCCTGGTGTGCACGATATCTCAAGTTCTAATGAACCGATTTATTTGAAATTTGGTGTGAATGTTTTTTATAGATGCCGCTATAGCATGAACTATGGAAAAGTAAAACAAACACTTTTTCACAAAATGGCGGCCGTTTGAAGAAAAAAAATGTTTTCACCTTTTTTTAAAAATAGTAAAATTCAAAATTTCGACTTGACCTTAGTTCATGCGATAGAGGAATGTATAAAGAACATTCACACCAAATTTGAAATAAATCAGTTCATTAGAACTTGAGATATCGTGCACACCAGTTTTTTTTTAGACATCCCACTTTGCAACCTCGTAACTTTCTGAATTTTGAGTTTTTTTTAAATTTTTTATGTGATCTTAAAATTTCAATAAATAAATGGTAAAAAAGTGGATAGTAAAAATATGTTTTGTTTCTTTTGTACAGAGCTTCAAAAACCGCCCGAAAATTCATGCCTCTAGACTAGAATACCCCCTTAAACGTTCCTTTCTTTTGTTTTCATGTGGTTGCTATATTTGTTTGGCAAGGTGCAACACTTCTTACATTTCAAAGGGCTTGCGGAAACAGAAAATTCTTATCTCCTATTTAATCTTATTCATTAATTAACACTTTTGCTTCTGATGTCACGGATTTGTGACGTAAGCATTTCTGGGCCAATGCTGCCGACCCGGATCCGTGACATTGGTATATGGCACTTGCATTAATCATAAATCTCTCAGCATCGCGACAAAGTTCTGATATGAGTGTCAGCAGTGAAAGTATTAATTCAATCATAATTCAGTCGACTGGTGTTTATTTTTGGGCTTATATACATAGATCTACTATTCGTTACCTGTCACAATGCCATTGACACGTTTTTTACCAATAATTGACACTAGCCTTGTTTTGAGCGATAGTCAAATTATGTGGGATCCAATGCAAACAAATCTTTTTGACGGCCAAATCAATGTTTTACGCTACTACTACTAATTTTGGACGACCATCACGAAATTTGTCAAATTTTTTATCTGGTTCCCCACTAACAATATTTAGCGTTGAAAAGGGTAATCCCCTTCCCGCAAAACTTTTCGCGTGAATATGCTTTTTTTTTTACAAGAAGTAAACATTTCGGGTGAACTTTCACCCTTCAGAAATTAGGTGAAAATGGGTAAGGATCAATCTTGTAACCCCGTAAGCCCTTTGAAATCCTGCACCTTGCCAAACAAATATGGAAGCTACATGAAAACAAAAGACAATATAATTTAAATGAAGGTCATTTTGAAGTACCAACATGTTGGACAGCTTACACACCAAAATTTAATTTTTTTTAGAAACGGTTGAGTGACCGGATTGGACCATTTGATATGGAATGACCCAATATTCTTTTCTAGGTTTAATGCTAAAAGTTCTGGGCTAACACTATTTTGTTCTCTGTTGCTTCATCGTAATTTGGGTTGAAATTTGCAGAATAATTGAAGCAACTGATGCTATAGTCTCAACTGCTTACTCACATCAGCGCACATTCATTATGGAAGTCATGGGCAGACATTGCGGGTAAGCAAATCTAATATTATTTAGTCAATCTCCATGAAGGTGGAAACTCTTGATTGTTAATCTTCATCAGACTGGTTTGAGCGGGGTCATTTCGTATATATTGGCCCAGAAAGAAATAAATTGTTTACTTGGCAATTTAAATTGCATAGTTTTTCTAAATATGACAAGCAACTATTAGACATTGAATGACCCAGGAATCAAAACCATTCCGTAGGAGATTCGTCAATAAAATAACTTATTCAAAATAAGTTTTTAATAATTTTTATTTTCACGTTTTTTAATTTTGTTTACGAGTTTCAAACTACTGTTAAATTTGGCCATTTTCTATTCAATATTGTTACGCAGCTTTAAATTTAAAAATCACAGTTCACGTAAACAATCTTTTTTAAAGTAAAAATTTAAATTTTCTTATGCCATTCAAGTTATCAACAAAAATTGAATCGTACAAAAATTGTTTTATTGAAGTAAATTTTGCTGTATATTTTAAATATTGAAATTTACCCCAACAAAACCATTTCTTACAATTTTCATTTCTGTTGTTATATTTAAAGACGTAATTCTGTACTGGGCTGTCTCCACACTTTCTTGTAGGTATTTATCGGTGGTGACAGCCTTGACATCGGAAGCAGATTTTGTGTTTTGCCCCGAATCACCTCCCCCCGACAATTGGGAAAAAAGACTTTGCGACAAGTTGGCTCAGGTTAGGATTTTTTTATATCTGACCTTTTTTTTTGAAATGCCCTCTATTAACTTTGTTTAAATCCGCTACTAACCAATGCTTTTTGGTTTTTACCCGTGGTGCTATCTAGTGGTAAAATGTTTTGATTGAAAAAACTGCCAGTAGATTAAAAGAAAAATGTAGATTAGGCGAAAATTAGCCCTTTATGCTGCGAACGAAAATGTTGCAGTTATTTAGCTCTGGTGGGGGCGCTATCCAGCGAGGCTGACTACGTCTTCATACCGGAAGATCCTGCTCCACTCAATTGGCCAATTAAGCTTTGTAGTAAACTATCCCAGGTATTTAAAGAAATTATTGTAGTGGTAAAATTTTCTGTATTTAGAACAAATTCGCTTCTTCAGGTGCTTGGGCTTATTTCTTTTATAATTTTAATTAAGTGTAAGAAAAAAATTACAGTGACCTAAACATGCGAAAGAATCCCATGGTAATTTAATCATAATCTGGGAATTCACTACGATGATTACATCACTGTCGAATCAGTTATGTCAAATTTTTGTTTTGCGCCAATGTTATGGACACATTAAAACATAATTTGAAGTAACTGATGCGCATAAATTTTTATTTTTTGCATGCTTCAAATATTAACAATTGCAATAACTGTAAAAACAGCTACAACAACTTTCTCATGGTGTTTTCGGCGCAACTTTTAGGAAAGAACTGCTGGTCAGCGTTTAAACATCATTATCGTCGCGGAAGGCGCAATCGATCGCAACGGTGATCCCATAACGGCAGAACAAGTCAAAAAAGTGATTGTCGATAATTTGCAACAAGATACGCGTATAACTGTTTTGGGTCATGTACAGCGGGGCGGTAGCCCTTCCGCTTTCGACCGAATTTTGGTAATTCAAAAGTTTACGTTATGTTTAACAGAGGTATATTTTGAAGTGTTGTAGGGTTGTCGTATGGGCGCAGAAGCCGTTATGGCTCTTATGGAGGCAACAGAGACCACAGAACCTTGCGTTATATCTTTAGATGGCAATCAAGCTGTTCGGCTTCCCCTCATGGATTGTGTGCAGCGCACCAAAGCTGTCGCAGAGGTAAAAAGATTTCGACCGCCATTTTGTTTCTTAAGGAACTGTTTTGTTTTGCAGGCTATGGCAAACAAGAACTGGGACTTGGCCGTAGAACTACGAGGCAAATCGTTCAAACGTAATTTGGAGACCTACAAGCTTTTAACGCGACTTAAGCCACCCAAGAGCCTAACTGATGATAAAGTTAAGGTGAGTTTTCTTAATATTTTTTTTACTTACAATTGAAGTTCTTTGTATCTGCTGAGATTTTGGTAGTAAGACACAAAACTTGTGTAAGTAGCTTTGCTCAAAAATAAATTTTAATGTTGAATTTGTATTATTTTGGTTCTTGGTATTTTTCTTAAGCTTTTTCATTCGTATGAGTGCATAAGTCAACAAAAGCTTACATTTTTATTATTTTTGATTTAACTTCTCGATTTGACTATAGTCCATCCCAGATACTAAAAATGTAGGTGGCAGGTCAAATGCAAAACCACATTCACATAGGGAAACGTCATTTTAAAAATTCAAATTGAATGCGTTATATGTGTTGCCTAACTAAGAATGTTTAAAAGTTACGACATAATTTTACGAAACTTATTTTCACAAATTTACTTCAATTTTAATACGATTTTGATGAAATAAATAAAGAAATACTGCATAGGAACTATTTAATATAATACAAAAATTAAATGTTATCTGTCACCAACACGTAAATTTCGCTAGTGTGAAGCCGACGAATTTCTAACCAATTTCATTGGTTAACATTTCGAGGTCATCTTTCTAGTACAAATTCTTACTATTTTCTTAAATGAAATGGACTATAGACTTGAATTTTTTTAGTTAATTTCGTTTACCTCGCATTCTTCAGTTTTCTAAACTTCAATTATAACTTGAATCTGTTTCTCACTTTCACGCATTCTTACTTACCTATTCATAAATGCACAGCATAATATCTTATCGAAAACTTTCTTTTAATTTAATTATTATTATTATTTCATTTTTAACGGTGCTATTTCAAAATATGACTTGCCTTTATTGCTGCTCTAGGCTAAGTCGGTCATTTTTCAACTTCATACAGCAAGATATTCCCTAACGAGGGAGGAATCGCGGGGAAATCTGGTGTTCAAGTGAAGGGAAATCTTAAAAATCTGAGAAAATCCTAGGAAAACTTAGGAACCAAGAAATGTAAGAAATCTGGGGAAATTTCATTTTAAAGTAAAACGGCCAGATATAAGTTTTGTATAGGTTTCAGCCTTAAATCGCTTATAACTAAATGCTAACTCAGGAGTGCAAATAGAATCTATTTGTGAGTGTCCTTTTGGCTTAATTAATAGTTTTTAGTGATAGGAAAAGTAGAGTTGTAGACTTTTGTTTTTTATCTTTTTCAAACTGTAGGTATGTGTGTTCGATTAACTTATGCTTGGTTTCACAAATCTGGCATTAGTCGACTAATATGATTATCATGTCGCTTTCAGACTAATCTGCACACACAAACACCGCATTTTACCTACTCGATTCATGATTAAAATTTGTTTTTCCCCTTTGGCTGGAAAATACTAACCAAGTGAGTGAGAAAATAAATTTGAATCGTATATCTTGTGCACTTTTGATAATTGTTTTTCCTTCACATTATTAAGAAAAAGTATCAAGAACCATGGATTGTTGCTAAAAAAAATTAATGACGTAAATATTTTTTTCCTGCGAACAGGTGATAAATTCCAATAATTTGCAAAAGGTAATTCACAAAAAAATTAATACATTTTTAAAATGTTTAAATTAAAAATATAGTTTTGTGTGCAAGACTGAAGTGCTTTTCTAATAAAAACAATTTTGTTTATAACAGCAGGATACTCTGTGGGGTTCTTCGGTAAGTATTTAGAGGTATCTCATCTGCTGCCTTTATTTTTGTTCAACTAATACCGTGTGGCATAGACGCAACTAGGGGGGCTTGACCGAAAGCAGTCATTATTGGTGGCGAACAAGACGTAAAGAGCTAAAAGAAAATAAATATTAATATTGAATAATAATAAAATATTCAACCAATATAGTTGCGTTTCTGCCCTTTGGTTGTCTGAACCTGAACTTGGGTTAATAATAAACAAAAGGCACAAATTAAAGTAATAAATGATGACAAGGAATCTTTGGGGTTATCCAAGTAGTGATATCAACATTAAAATCAAACAGGCACTCAGGTCCCACAACTAACCTTTTATTTTTCTTCATCTCGCTCCTGTAAGATTTACATGTAGCGGCAATTTTAGTTTTCATTCCAATGTTTTACGAGATTCTTGCCCTCCGTTGATGCGGTGTCATTGTAACTTGAGCGTTTACGAATATTTTCCACCGAATAATTCTTTGTGGTTGTTCTGTTCTTTGGTTCTTTTAGTTTAGTGAAACTTTTTTGATAATTGAATTGTTTTCTAATTAAATACCTATAGTGCAAGTTTCAGTAGTGTACTGAATTTAGTTTGACTAACAATAAACAAAACTCAATTGCAGCGTCCCGTTTAGTTTCTTTTTTTAGTTTGGTTAAATATATTGGTTGTATAGTTTTTGAGTAGTTGAATTTTTAATTTGTGAAATTGCAAATAAAAATCTAGTTTTTCAGCGAACTTTGGTAGGTTTGCGTAGCTTTGAAGAATTGAAGAAATTAAGAATCAAGTGTTAGATTACGATTTTTCTTTAGTAAAATCAGCCGTAAAAGAGATATCCGCGTGAAGATATGCATCGGTTATGTATAGGTTAGTGTCATTTTTAGATTTTTACCACCGTTAAAAGAGAGATCCACCAGTCGAGCTTAGGTTACTGTTAGGTTTTCACCGGGGGCGAAATTACCGGGTACCAATTTACCTGGGGGATCAAATTACCGGGGACCAAATTACCTAGTGCAGTCGAACGGTATTGTGTTAATATTTAGACTACCTGGAAACCGAAACGTTTGTGTAAGTCGAAATTGTATTTTAAAAACTAAAACCTGAAATGTTTTTGCCGACTATACAATTTATATTTGGTTTATTTTATAGGTTGGTTACACTCTCGGCGTGTTGCACATTGGGGCACCAGCATGTGGAATGAACGCCGCCGTTCGATCGTTCGTTCGTAACTCCATTTACCGAGGCGACACCGTAATGGCAATTCATGACGGAATTGAAGGACTTATTGCTGGAAACATTAAACCAATGAGTGAGATTTTTAGATCCTCATAATATTAATTTTACACACTAACGCTGATTTTTGTCAACAGCTTGGTCAGACGTAACCGGGTGGGTTGGTATGGGTGGTGCCTTCATCGGTACGAAGCGTACGTTACCCGGTTCGCGTTTGGAACAAGTTGCCAGTCGTCTCACTGAATTTGACATACAAGGTCTTCTCATTATAGGCGGATTTGAGGTAATCAAATCGCGAATCGTTGGTATCCTGATAAATTTTAACTTTTCAACTTGTAGGCATATCAAGGAGCTTTGCAATTGTATGAAGCCAGAGATGCATACCCAGCTTTCCAAATTCCCATTGTTGTTATACCGAGTACCATAAGTAACAATGTTCCAGGCACTGAATTTTCGTTGGGTTGCGACACCGCATTGAACGAAATCACCGAAATTTGCGATCGCATTCGCCAATCCGCCCAGGGAACCAAACGTCGAGTTTTTATTATCGAAACCATGGGAGGTTATTGTGGTTATCTCGCAACTTTAGCAGGTAAACTCGATCAACAGACTCCTGGTAGCACCTAGTCACCCACATTTTTTTAGGTCTTGCAGGAGGTTCTGACGCGGCCTACATCTTCGAAGAGAAGTTTTCTATTAAAGAATTACAGGAAGATCTGTATCACATGGCGTCAAAGATGTCTGAAGGTGTACAAAGAGGTCTCATTTTACGTAACGAAAAAGCTTGCGAAAATTACAACACCGATTTCATTCACCGTTTATATTCGGAGGAAGGCAAAGGACTGTTCAGCGCCAGAATGAACGTATTAGGTTTGATTAATTCTAATTTTTAATGTTTCTAATTTTCACCTCTAATCAAAAAAAAAACGTCCAACCAATCATGGTATGGTAGCGTAGGGTTTACGGTAGAAAGGTGAATATAAGGTTTTCGTCGCGATCTGTCAATAAAAATAAAAAAAAATGAAAATGTCATCGAAATGTTGAACCGATTGAGATAAAATTTGGTGTGCTGATGATTGGAGGTATTGCGGCAGAAGTGACTATATTTTTTAAATCAAAATTGTTGTTTAGGACATATGCAGCAAGGAGGTTCGCCCACACCTTTCGATCGTAATATGGCGACCAAAATGGCGGCTAAGTGTGTCGATTGGATGGTCAATATCTTAAAATCAAGCACCGGAAAGGATGGCAAGGTTAGGTGCAACACTCCCGACAGCGCGGTTTTGCTGGGCATGATTAAACGTCAGTACAAGTTCACACCCATAGCAGAATTGAAAGAACAAACCAATTTTGAGTAAGTTTTTTCATTTTTATAGGCAACACGATATCATTGAAAAATTTCTAGTGATACTACTTAAACAATATTTTTTACAGATTCCGTATACCAAAAGAACAGTGGTGGTTAAAATTACGTCCATTATTGAGAATGTTGGCAAAACACGATTCTGCATATGGCGAAGAAGGCATCTATATGACGCTCGAAGACAGAACTTTAGAATAGCACATTTAAAAAATCATTTGTGTAATCTTAGATAGAAAAATATTAACTAAAATGTTACCAAATTTAAATTTTATTTATATCAATATTTTAAAATAGATCACTTTGTAAATGGCAGTTTGGTAGTATTATAATATATTGGGTAGTGTTTCGAGTTTGTCTATTGTGATTTTATAAAAAATATGAATAGAATAGAATTACCTAGAAAATAAATACGTAAAGCTTGATATTAACACAATTTATTATGTGGCTTTAATTTTACTGTGAAAACTTTATTTTTTCACATAATGACTATGTAAACAAAAGCTAGATAGGTTATTATTGAACGTAAAACAATAGAAATAAACATATCTTGTGCCAATCGTTAAGTCGGCATTTTCAGGCTATGCAAAGAGATTGTGGATATCATGTTTATTAACCAAATATGCCCCATTATTTACAAAATATAAAATGTTTTTTTGTATTTCTATTATTTCTTCTAGACGTATTTATTTGCTTGGAATGTTTTGATTAAAAATGTTTTTAATTTTGTTGTCATAAAATAAATTTATAAAGTTGAAATCCTATTTTCTTGTCTAAATGTTATCAATTAGGGATACCTGAACTTACCATTTCCAATTGTTTAAATTTTTGGATAGTGAATATTTAAATAGCATAAATAATCGGGTCCAAGAGCTCGTGACACCCATTCCCCACTATTTAACGATGGTTTTTCTATTCTAAAAATGTAAAATAATAAGTTGAAGATCTAAAAAATTAAGTTGGTGATTTGAATCTATGCCATGGCGTGACGCAATGTTTGGCAAGGGTAAATTTCTGAAGATTCTTCAATGGGAATGCTAGGATATAGGATACAGACGTCAAAGGGGACTAGTTGTGTGTGAAGAGGAAGTTTTATATTTTTTATTTGTTTAGTTAAGTCATAAATAGATTTAATCTTTACATTGCGAAATCGTACTGATTTACTATATTTATTAAATATAACTTCGCTTGACATAAATAATTTTATTATTTTAAATTAAGTAGTAAAAAATTATAGTTGACCTTTCTATAAATTAGATTAAAAATAGTTGAGTTTAAAGGTCTTTTTAGCAGTGGCGTATTTAGAAAATACTTTTGGGGGAGGCAGATCAATAATATTTTTCAGAATCTCGTTAATCCATTCGTGCGCGTCAGTGGTAACCGAATGAATAAATAAATAATAAACAAACAAATAAAAATAATTTAATATTTAAATTTTAAATCCTTGTGGTAAACATTATTTTTATCAGAGAGGGTTTTAAGGAATACAATTCAAGTCATTCTTGGGGGGGGGGGGGAGCAATTGCCCCTCTCTAAATGCGCCACTGCTGTTTATCTATATTTTTAATATGGTTTTAATAAATTATTGTCTCAAGACCTTTAAACTCAAATATTTTTACTCTAAATTTAAAGTTTTCCAAATTAGAAATAATATAAAATAATAAATAAGTTGATGCCATTTTTCTCATCGAGTATTTCGTACTACAATAGAATCCGCTTAATGTGATCACTTTGGGCAAAGAACATTTTGATAACATTAACCGACTGATAACAATAGGCAAATTGTAGAAAAAAACGAATTTTAGAAGAATTAGATAAATTTAGCAAGAATAAACTAAACTAAAATCCATAAAGCACAGTGCACATTTAGCAAATATTCATTAGTTCTTGTATAGAAATTAAAACGAGTGACTTGTTTTGTAAAGATATATAAAATTTCAATGACAAATCAGAAAAAGATACTTAGAAAATGTAATTATTGTGTAGGAAATTCCTTGAAAGTGATAATAATAAGCGGCTTTTTGATCACATTATCCGGTGGCTTTTGTATGTAAACTAATTAAAGTGGCCGGGTCCCAGTTAAAATGATCACAATAACCGACTGATCACATTATCCGTGATCCCATTAAGCGGATTCTACTGTATTAGCTTACAATTTCTTTGTAATATACTTGAAATCTATGATTCTAAGAATTTCGTTCGAAACATTTGTTCAACTAACAGTTGTTCGACTGCATTTGTTTGACTGGACATTTATGCGACTGACCAAAACTGAATGAAACATTTTACAAAAAATCTGAAGCCCCATTCCGGGTAGGAAATTCAGCAGACTACAACATTTGTCTAGTAAAATTTTTTGAAAAACTAAAAAATCAGAAAATAATCAACAAGGTAGCTACAAAACTAAAATTAAATTCACAAAATTTTTCTTTTTATTGAAAAATTATTTTATTTATTAAGATTGAACTATTACATAATTTGCTTCAACAAAAATGTTTCGTTTAAAAGATACAAGGTTTTCAAAAAAAAATCAAAAAATAAAAAAAGATCGAAGTTTTCAACATTTCTTTACTTTCTTTAATTCATAACTCGAAAGCCGTTGATTTTAGACAATAAAAGGTTTAAATCTAGTTTGTAGATTATTTAATGCTCTTTAAATAAGCACTATATCATTTTACTGAAAAATTAATATTTTCGGAGCTATGGGCATGTGAAGGTAGAAATTAATAAAAATACTTTAAAGTGGCCTAACTCTGGACGGTTTGAATTTAGAAAAAAAATGTTTTTAAATATTTTTCTTACAAAAGTGTCCTTTACCACCACCTAAGTTATGTAAAGTGTATCCGGAGAAACCCAGTACGATACAACTTCGGCACTGTAACCGGTCTAGCTCCTAAACAACTTCCACGCCCATTATGAAACTTGGCAAGGATTATCTTTACACTATTAGATATTTGTGGGAAAAAAAAATGAAAAAAATTGAAAATGCCCCAAATTTTATTTGAATAAATGCTCAGTTCAATAAAATTATAAGTCGAAGACATGATTTGTCGCATACACGTTAAGTCAAATAAAAGCAGTCGAATAACTGTTAGTCGAACAAAATTCCGGATACGATAATCTATAATTATTATTAATTTGCGAGGTAAACATAATTGTGTACTTATAATATTACAGAATTCTAAAAGAAAATTAACTTGCGTGCAATTTCCTGATGTGATTTTTCAATGTTCTGGGATGAGCGGATTTAAAATCACAAATTTTACAGGCAAACGGCTTCTCTCCCGTATGCGTTCTCACATGAACCTTTAAATCACCTTTTCGCAAAAATTTCGACTCACAAAATTCACACGCGAACGGTTTATCGCCAGTATGAGTCATTAAGTGAACGGTCAGTTTTGCTTTTTGGGAACATTTGAAGTCACAACTTACACAAGCGTAAGGAGTTTCACCAGTATGAATCAACATGTGCGATTTCAAATTAGCTTTTCGTGAAAAGCCAGTATTACAAATTTCACATGAAAACAATTTCTCCCCGCTATGTTTAACAAAATGCGTTTTCAGCATACTTCTCTGGGAACACTTGTAGTCGCAAACACTGCAAGCAAACGGTTTTTCTCCTGTATGTATTCTTCGATGCAACGTCAAATTTACTCTCTGCGAAAATTTTGCCTCGCAGAACTCACAGGAAAACGCTTTTATGCCGGCGTGGACCTTCAAATGGTGATTCAGGGACCCTTTTTTGGAACATCTGTAACCGCAAATTTCGCACGCAAACGGCTTTTCTCCTGTGTGAATTCTGACATGAATTCTCATTGTCATTTTTTCTGAAGATTTATAATCACAAAAATCGCACGAAAATGGCTTCTCTCCTGTATGAATTCTGAAATGATTTTCCAGATGAGGTTTTTGAGAAAACTTGCGATGACAGATTTCACAGGAATACGGTTTTTCGCCTGTGTGAGTTCTTAAGTGGGTTTTCAACGCTCCACTTTGTGTGAATCTACTCCCACATTCGGTGCAGGAGAAAGGTTTTTCGCCCGTATGGATTGTCATGTGTACAGCTAAAGATGTTTTCCGAGAAAATTTGTAATCACAAATTGCACAGGTAAACGGTTTTTTAATCTCTTTTGTGGTGTGTACTATGTATTCTTCGTTCAAATAAGGTTCGAAAGTTTCATCTTTAACGTCAATGGAATATTCTTCTAGTTTCAGGTCAGTTTTGTAAATGTCTTCAACTTTAACTTCAGGAGTGTGATTTGACGGAGAACCAACTTGTAAATCATATATAGATTGATCAGAAGTTATTGGTTCTTCCTTAATTACCATTTCTTCCATTATAAGGTTATGTTGACAGATATTTTGCACTTTCCCAAATTGAGGATAAAATCAGTAGTTTTGGGCAAATTCGTGAACTAAAAATACCTAAGAAAATGATTACTTTAATAAGTTAATTAATAAAACAGTAATTCAAGACCTTTTCGACAGTAATACTATCTGCCAGTTTTGACCACGTTTGACACATCCATACAGTGGCGGCTCGTGGGATTGAACAAAAGCGGCGCGAAGCTGATTTTTTCACAAAATTTGATTCTCTGACTTGTCCCTGTTTGCAAAAATTAAAGGAGCTAAAATTTTATTTAGATATAGCAATTTATTATAGTATAATAATATATACAACATATTCATTAAAAAAACAAAACAAAAATTCAGCCACATGTGCTTACGTAAAACTTTTAAACTTTTAAAAGGCGAATTTTAGAAGACTTGGATTAGAACAAAATAAAATAACCGACTGATAACATTATCCGAGATCACATTAAGCGGATTCTACTGTAACTGACGTTAGTGTAACGTTGTTTTATGATCTATTTTTGACGTCAGAAAAGTAACGTAATTTCAAAGTTGTTTTTTCTTTTGAAAAATTCATCACTTTTAGGCCGCAAAGTAATAAATTTTTGATGCACCTTTTCATACTTATGTCAACAATATAATTATTACAAAAATAGAATATATAATTTGCTCAGTGCTTTTATGCTTAAAAGTATTTTGAACAATAAAACAGCTAACTCAATTTCTTCTTTGAAAAGCAAGACAAAAGCCTTCGTCCGGCTCTACAGTAAATTTCCTTTTGCTTATTATTAAAGGAATTGGTGTTTTTTCGGTAGTAATAATATTAAATTTTGATAGCAAATGGAAGAACAAAATTTTAGTTTCCAATAAAGCAAACCTCGAAGCTGAAATTCCAAAAAAATATAAATTTATCATAAACTCCAAGTTACTACTTACCCACACAACTTTTAGGTCCCACTCCAAACGGCATATAAGAGAACGGAACAATTTTGTGTTTATTTTCGTCACTAAACCGTTCTGGGTCAAATTGTTCGGGATTAGGAAAATATTCTGGATTACGATGTATCGCAATTATTGGAAGGAATATCGCAACGCCTTTTTGGACAACGATAGATTTTTCGTTTTCAGTTTTTCCTTCGATCACGTAATCTTGACTACAAATTCGATCCACTACGATGGTTGGTGGCCATTTTCGCAAGGCTTCTACAAATTTACTCGTATCAACTTCAAAATTTATGTTAAAATCTATTTACCTGAGGCGACCATATCCAAATATTTCATTCCAATAATTTGTTCGTATGTCGGTTTTCCATTACAGGTTTCCGCAACTTCATCGATTTCCGCTTGGAGTTTCTCTTGGACGTCTTTATTGAGTGCCAGTTCGTAACTCATGAAACTTGCTAAAGAGGATACAACATCGAAACCAGACGAAAAGAAAAGAATTTCTTGAGCAGTAATATCATCATTAGTGATTTTTGCGTTTTGAACTGCACCGTCAAGTGGATCTTTGCATTTTTCGGTAGTCGAAATGTTAGCTTCTTTCTTAGATTCTAAAAGTAGATGAATCATATCGGGACGAATCGTTCCATATTTCTCCCGACTTTCTATAGTTTCATTAACAATGTTTTGAAAAAACTTTACCAGTTTTGGTGAAACTAGAGAAACTCTTAATATCTGAAATTAGTCTGAAAGCTGTACCAAATTCAGGATATGAATAAATAAATTAATATTACCCTTTTTAGTGGAGGAAGAAGAACATATAGTATTACTGCTACGATTCGAAAACCTGCAAAACCGGTCACCTCTTTACCCTTCTGAAAAAATTCGTTATCTTTCTGGTTTAAAGAGTCAGTGGTTATTCCAAAAGCACAGGTTGCAATTACATCATTGGTAAATCGACTGGAAGCGTTTTTCATTTCGACTTCGATTACTTCGGAATCTAATGATTCAAAATGTTTGGTGAATTGAATGGCGCAATCGGATATTAAGTTAAATAAAAATTTCAATTTGCTTCCGGTAAACGAGGGACTTAAAATTGCTCGCATATTGCGCCATTTCTCGCCATGCAGATTTATTAAAGATTTGCACATCACTGGATCTGTATCTTCTGTCATAGGGATAGCTCGATGGACAAAATAACCAAAATCCTTAACCATAATTTGTTTGATTAGGTCAGGATCGCGAATGCAAAGTATCGGATTCTGAAAGTGGAATATTCCGCTGAACCTGCGAAAAAAGAAAAGAATCATGAACAAGAGTGGCATAAGCAAATTTATGGAAATTTCACCTTTCATTTGGAAATTCATTATAAAAATCGATCATCATGTAGAAAAACGCCTTTCCCCTGGTAAAAACAGGAAACGTGCTTCCAAGAAGTGGCCATGCTTTATTATATGGGACGTTTCTGTCCTTCCAGTAATTTACTGGTTTAATGAGAGCGACGTAAATAAAGTAACACAAAATAATCGCCAATATTATCCAAATCATCTCGATGAATCTAAAAATAATTTTTAAAATTTTAATATAATTGGAAAACATAAAGTTTGATATAATTTAATCATTAGAATTTCCATCTACCAGTGCTATGATCCTGTAATTAAAGCACTTTTTAAAGAATTTTAAAATTGTAAATTTTATCAATTTTCACACAAAAAAAGTGATTTTACATTTTATTTTTCAATATTTCAAAGAGTTTTCCCTAACCAGTAAAGAAAATCTCCCAAATCGTTTAAAAATTCCTTGACTTCAAATTTTTACCTAACCGAATTTTCTCAATTCAAAATTCGCCGAATTTTCTAGATATTCCAGACAAAAAAAAATTCCGTATAACTTTCTTGTTTTAAAAATTAATTGTATAAGTTTTGGGGTCATCTCCCATTTGGTTAATTCGGTGTTGATATATTATTGAAAATATCAAGTTACAAGTTTTTCTTTTACAATTTCATTGGGGCCCCAGCCCCCCGGTTTTTAAAACTATAATAATATGCTTTTCAACTTTAAAGTTTTTCAAAATAAATTTTATATCGTAAATACATTGCAGTATTTCGTAGTTGTTTTTGGGGGTATTTTATATCGCCTAGTCTTTAAAACTAAAATCTTCAACATAGTCGAAAATAAAAGACTAATTCCCCCTCCCCAACAACATATTATATTATTACAATTTGTAAATATAAAAAAAAACACATTTGTCTGAAAATTTTTTCGTAAAAAACCTTCAATAATTGGAAAATTTGTATTATTAATTTAATTGATATTAGAGGTTATGATACGGCAGTGCGGCCTTCAGGCCGCACAATCTAGGCTTTCGAGTTATATTATATTAATATACTTCTGTATGTTAGCCGATACTACCAAAATACTAAGTCTATGTACGACTTTGTTTTGCTTTGCGCAATAGTCTGCAAAAATAATTATTTAGTTTCTCATTTTTTTTCTTTTACTTCCTTTTGTGTCTCTAAAATATTTACCATCCTTCGTCGATTCGTGCATTGTTTTAAAAAGCATTGATATTAAAATACATCAGGTTGTAGATTTTTCGGTTATAATTTAATCTAAAAAAGACCCCCGATTTGTATAAGTTTCAACAGAATATTTTCAGCGATTGTTGATATTCTCACTTAGTCCCTTTCTGCTACAAGAACCTTCCAGAAGAACTGTTAAAATTTAGCCAAGTCCTGCAGGACGAACAAAAGTTTCTAATAGGCAAATATTTCCAGTAAAACAGAGTTATAGAGCAATGTGTATTTAAATTAATTCTAATATGCCAATTTTAAACAATCAAATTCAACTTCTTTCGATTCTATAAGTTTTCCTATTTCTCGTAAGTGAAAGTTACAAGAAAATTAGTTGAGTGACCGCATAATTTTAAGTAATCAATCAAATCAGTGGAGGTGCTTGGTCTGAAAAACAAGAGGAGCAGGGCTGTTTATTATTTTAATGTAAATTTTGAAACAATTCCAACAGTCCATGTCTATAAGTATGGGAAGAGGAAGCTCCAGAGCTTCTTTAAAAATGGCCCCTGGCAAAACAGCCCTGGCGAACTAATTTCTGGATTTCTATATCTTCGGATGTAACTTCTCAGAATCTGAGTTGACCTGATTGAAACCAATACAGCCTTTGAATGTCCTTGCTGTCTAGACATATTTTCCGTAGCCGTATTGTGTGTGTCAGTTCTCGTATTCTTTTATGTAGGTTAAAACTGCCATGCTTCTTCTCTAGCAGTTCGATCTCCCGACATTTTTCATTAAACCAAGCCTGATGTTCTCTGATCTTCGTTTTAATCATCCTTTGAATTTTAAGGTAGTTATATGTGTCAAAAATCAATTAATTTTAAAATTTTCTATTTTACTTTTTCAATTTCTTTTAAAGGCAATCCAAAAGGAAATCCAAAGAAATCCTAAGTAGAAATCCAAGGAAATCTCATAAAAGGAAATCTGGTGTACAAAAATGTATTATTTTTTAAAAATTATTAATGAAATTCCACTAGCAGAATCTCATCAGAAAATTGGGCATTTGTTGGAATCTTTCTGAAAACAATTTTTTTACTACTAACATGAGAAATGAGCATTATTTACTCCATTCCTCTAATGAGAAGTAATATTTCTCACCCTAGGTAAATAATGATAATAAAAAAACCCCTAGATAAATAACTTGGAAATGTCAATGTTTTATTTTATTGCAAGAGTAGATTTTATCATGGAATAGTTTGCCCACAATGTTGATATCTTTTTGCAGCCAGTGTTTTCTTTGAAATATGCCAATAAAACATTTTCTGATATTTTAATAGCTTTCTTTCTTTCGCACCATTCTTTTAATGCAGTGTATGCATTCATGTATAATCTTTTCGATTTTTCTGGCAACAAATTGCTACTTGCACTAGTTGCCGCCTTTCTAAGTTCAGGTGGGGTACATACTTCCAGCTCTAAATCACTGTCACTAAAATTTTCACCCATGTTCCAAATTTTATTCACACATTTTACATAAACTTTTAGAAAACGGCTATTTCCTGGAAAATTACATTTAAAATTGCATTTAATTAGTTTTATTTTGTTTATTCGACAACTAAACATCCACACTACTTGATATTTCGAAATATCTGAAAAATAAACAGGAAGCAACTAAAGCTATATTTATCAAAATCTAATCTAATCAAATATAGTAATATATCAGTTTTTTATAGTTTAATTGTTTATATCAGTTTTAGTAGTAAAAAAAATTCTATATATACTTCGGTTGAGAAGGCCATTATACACCTCACACATTATATCCTTCTCACCCAATGGCTCACTTCTCAACCTAAGTGTATAATATACTATTCTGTACTTTACTACAAATTTAAGAACATTCAATCGAGTAACCAAATGAACGATTTTATCAATCACTGCTCAGATGCTCGATCCGTTGTGACTTTTAGCTCCCATGCAGAGTTCCCATGGCCCTAGAGTCGAGCCAGTGAAGCCATGGCATCGGGCCGAACGGCAGATTGGATTTTATCTCCACAGAATCAAAGGCTTTCTCGTAGTCAACAAATGCTTAGGTATATATTATGCATGCTATACTCTTTACTCTTTTCCAGCAAAACGTCGCTAGTCATAATGAGACGCGGCACCACATTTCACGACAGGCGGATGGATTTTTTCGATTAAATAATAGACTGACGCTAATATTGAATATAAACTTTCTTATTGAAAATTTAACGAGCTTCAATTTTTATATAAACTATTTTTTGTTAAAGTTCATAATTTTTGAGATATTATTGAAAAACCAAAAATTGTCGCTTAAAATCCAAAATGGTCGACACTTCCGGATCTCGGATGGATGGCGACTTTTTTTTTGGTTAAACAATGACCTAAGACAAAACTTTCTGTCAAGTTTCAAAACTTTATTATTTATTGCAACTTGCAATGCTGGACTGGACTGCGTACAATCCAAAAACACTTATATTTTATTTATATTTCTTATTTAATTTTCTTATTTTTCTTAAAGTTTTAAAATATTAATTTGCAATAAAGATTAAAGTTTAATATAAAAATTAAAATATTTATTAATAATTTATATTTCAGGTTAAAAAATTTTGATGGGGCATGATTTAGACCCTAGCCTAGAGCGCCTCAAATGCTTGGGCCGGCCCTACTCCTATGATTGTAATGATAATGGTAAATATTTACTAAATAAAATTATTATTACTATTGTTACACAGTTAAACAAAATTTGACTTTTTTCTAACACTTGGGTGAGACATATCATTTCTTGTCAATTTTTTTGCGCTGAATCGGTGCAAAAAGGTTAGGTATTGAAAAAAGCCTAAAATAAAAAAGCTTTAATTTTTCAACATTTTTTACTTACTTTAATTCATAACTCAAAATCTGTTGATTTTGGACAATAAAAGGTTGAAATCTGGTTTTTGTAGATTATTTTACGCTCTTTAAGGGCGCGTTCTCAGCGACGAAGAATCGACTCGATATATCTGTCTTTTTTTATTTGCTGCAGAGTGCTGTCACCTAGCTTACGATAGTAAAATATTACATTATTGCTATTATGGTAATTCCACTGCAGTAAGTTAACTTACCATAAAATGACATTCGAGAATCATTGTGGGATATGTCTAAAAATAGCTTGTTATGATAATATTAAATTACAACGAGTTGATGCAATTTATTATATCTGACGAGTTTTTCAATTACTTTAGAAATTATACATATCATAGTCAGTGGCGGATCTTACGAACAATTTCAGTAGGTAAATAAAAAATTTATTAGGTATTTAAATATTTTTAGGAAAATGTATCATTAAATTATTTTCAATTACAGGATATTTTATAAAATGTTATTTTAATATTTGCGATTATCAAAGAGTTTTGTTATCAAGTTTAATTTTAAATAAATTAAGTAAAAATTTAATTATAGTAGAGTTCATTTAGTTACAAATGAACAATACAGATATACAATATAATAAAGATTACCATCATAGTAAAAGAATATTAGAATATTTAAAAATTTTATTCGACACAATGTTTTGGTTTTAATTTATTTTGGATAACTTTGGTTGTTTGGTCGTGATTCTTTTTTAATAGTTGGTTCAGTGACGGCGCCAGAATTTTTGAAATGAGTATAGGCACAAAAGTATCGGCATCCTATATCTGAGTCATCATCATCAAAGAAGATTATCTGAGGACTCACTTCCTTCTTCTACTTTCTTTACCTTTTTACTTTTGCCCATTGCCTTCCTTTTAGTTTTACTTAAAACTTGGAATTTCGGCTACTGTTGTTTTATTTTTAAGTGAACTTTTCTTTGCTGCTCTTTAATACTAGTTTGTAAATCATCTGCTTCTGAGATAAGCAGGGCAAAATAATTTGAGTATTTGAAAAAGACTTACATTTGGAGAAGGTTCTGGGAGAATAGAAGGAGAATCGTCCATAATATTTAATAATCTTTAGTAATCTAAATAATAGTAATAATTTTTGTATATCAAAAACCGGTTTCAAAATATGCAAATTACATTGCTAAAACAAGAGGGTTTGAATATTTTCGTTACTCACTGTACATACGGACGTCTAATACAAAATTTCCATGTTCGTTCGGGAATCGTTGCTACATAGTGGCTAATATTTCGATAAACGTTTGTGACTACATTTTTGTTCATAAGTTTTTTTCTATTATGTTCACAAAAAAGAAGATTTAAAAACATCATTTTTACTAACTCATACAGAGGCGAAAACTATATCTGTAAATGTAGCATATTTGTGATTATAATCCTACACAAAATAAAATATCATTTACTAACACAATATGGACGAGAAACCGTGTGAAGTCGAAGATGTGTGTTGAAATAAATGTTCAAACAAAAGAAGTTTAAAATGTCATATACTATCATAACTGGCGAGAAACCGTTTAAATGTAACATTTGCGTTTATAAATGCTATTTTAAAGAAAATTTAAATCGTCATAATATACTAACTCTTGCGAGGGCAGATATGGTATGAGTACAACATTTGCGGTTATAAATTTACACAAAAATCAACTTGAACTTTTCATTAACAAACTCATGCCAGCGAAAAACCGTTTATAACCCTAAATATAACTATTAGAGATATTCAAGGTTTTTAATTTCGCCACTTACATGGGGGGAAGGGGGAGTCTTAATTAGCACGAAAATAATAAAATTTAGTTGCGAAAATAAGGAATAAAGTAGAAATTCGATGTTAAAGTAAATTAAAACTCTAACCTCCTGTACTTTTTCTTTGCGCCATTATTGCGCGCTATTGATCTGAAATTTGGCATATGACTTCTAACGACAAATTGCTGGAAGTTGCTGTGGCGGGGGTAATTTTTTGCTCAGTTTTTCGATATCTAACGCCGTTTTCGAGTTATTGCAATTTCAAAATCTCAAATTTACTAACTAACCAACATAACCGATGCATATGCATATCTTCGCGCAGATATCTGTTTTCAAATTTATAGTATAGCGTCCTCTATATAAAAATAGTTGAACAATTTTACTATTTTTCTAATTCGCACTTATGCAACCTATGTGACACATGTGAGTTTTATTAAAATTTTTAATATAAATTTGGCAAATTTTGTATTTCGTGGCTACCGCCGTAATTACAAAGAATTTTAAAAAATTGAAGTAAAGTAAATTGAAGAAAATTTTCGTCTGATTCTGATGAAGCTAAATATTATATAATTAAAGCAAGTTAAAAAGGTAAAATTTAAAATATCACTCATGCTTTAAAATGATACTTTTTGTGTGCCCTAAAAATAATATTTCTAAATTAAATTCTTTAACTAAAATTGGTTCATCATAAAGCTGTAACCTTATACTTTATATTTCTGTTTTATTTGCCCCCAAATTCTACATAGTTTTTCTGTGTATCTCGAACAGGTAAAGCAACTTTTCTGCCATTCATTTAACATAGCGTTTTCACGTCCTTCAATAAGTACTAAACCATTTTTGCTGAAAACCCAATATTTTCGGAGACATGGCCATGTGAAGGTGGAAATTGAAAAAAAGGTTTAAAGAGGCCTTACTCTTGAGGGTTTGAATTTATAAAATAAAAATTTAGGAAAAAACACCCTGTATAATAGTTACCGGCACTGGTTAAACATAATATTCATGTACTTTTACTGCCTTGTCAGAATCATGTTAACGTTAACGTAATGTTAACAAATTCTCCGAAATGATTGATAAAATGATTAACTTTTACACCATGAATTGAAAGAGTAAAATATTACCTTACCGGGTCAGAAACGTAAATATTATACCAAGTTGGCAGTAAATTTATTATAATAATTAATTACGTTACAAAACATAATGTGTCCCGTTTTGGGAGGGTGGCGTTCCATCACTCTTCCCGCACCAGTCGCCACTAATTCTCAAATTTGAAATCAACCGGATCGGCCGTTTTGAGTACAAATATTTTGAAAATTGTCAGCTTTGCAAAGAATACAAATATTTCAATTTTTTATTACTTCCTTTTTAAATAAAAATAATTAATAATTTAAAATAATAATATATAATTTAAAAAAATTTAATTAAAAACCTGTTGATTAATCTTACGAATTGACAAAATATAATGATAATTTTTTTAATTTCATATAATAAATTTAATTCAATATTAACTTATTATTATTACTTACAGCACAAATGATGCACTAGTTAACTGAGGGCATAATAACTGACCGTTAACTATCACAATTAAAAATTATTCTTTTATTTGTTTTTCGACCATGAACCAGACATCGGTATGAAGGCACCGGGTATGTCAATGCCAACTATTATGATTTTTTTGTTGAATAATTTTCCCGCTCTCCTCTCTTGATAAAAATATGTATTACGCGATTGAGGCAAATTGAAGTCTGGTGCACATGACCTGTTATATAATAATGCCAGTTACTTACGAATAATTTATATTTATGTAGTACATAATATTAAAACACTTTGAGACAAGGGTAGTACCGATTTTGACGTTCATAACAATACTTACAATCTATTTTTAAAAAATCAATAGTTTTCACAAGCAATGTAGCAACAGGTCACGATTTCATTTTGACATAATGGGAGAAGCTGGTACAGTGGCTAGTATGGTACAGTGGTCACATTTAAATTAAATTTGATTTTCAAATTTAAAATTTCAAATTTTTCAAAAGGTGGTAATGGTGCTGTCATCTAGTGAAAGTAGTGACAATCTTATAGAAAACAATTGTGTATCAGTGCTTCTAAAAAATTTTCCAAATCCAATTTTAAAATTATTTTTGTATAAATCCAAATTTCAAGTTTCAATAAAAAATACAAAGAAATTATCTTTAATGTGGTGCAAAATTTTAACAAATTATTTACCCATTTAAAAAAATTTACTTTAAAAAATTCCTTCTTTTACAAATAATTAACAATATAATAAAATTCAAAAATTTTAAATCAAAAATGATTATCTAACACGACAATATATAATAAATTATTGTGGTAAGTTGAAAAGTATTTTAAACACAAAAACTTAGAATTTTTTATTAATTTTATACAATGTAGACCGCAGTTTTGTCTTGGGCTTAAGTGTATGGTTAGGGTTTTTGAGGTAGGTATTAGAGAAGAATGCGGGAAGAGAAAAATCCCGTCCCGTCCCGGGGGACGGGACCGAATGTGCAATCCCGCAGTCCCGCGCGGGACTGCATGCTAATATAATCCCGCGCGGGACGAAATGTCAATTTAGTCCCGCGCGGGACGGCATATTATTATATTATATTTTATACGATTATATTATGAAAAATTTAAAAAACAATTCTCTTTATATAGAAATATATTTTTAAAACATTTTAGGTGGTAATGCCAGATTGTATTAAACTAGGGGGGCTTAAAAGCATTGCGTGCGGGATCCGCGGGACATGCGGGACCCGCGGGACGTGCGGGATCCGCGGGACGGGACGGGACCTACTGGACGACGCGGCACTGCGGGACGGGACAAGAAAAGTAGTCCCGCATTCTTCTCTAGTAGGTATCATGAGCTGTTTAGGTTTATACTTTGAATATGTCTTATTTTTGATACTGTGGTCATGTAAAATAAAGGAACAGTGGTCGCTTCTATTACAAATGGCCGCTGTTCTTTATGGGTCTGATTATTCGAGTAAAATTGCCACTGTTGATTACCTTATACTTATAAAAAATAAGCCTTACATTCCACTAGGAATTTGGTTGTCTCCTTGGAAAAATAAAAAAATCCGTTTTTCTGGATTGGATTCGTTCTCATTTACTTTAAATTATTTCATTTCTAAATTTTACTCTCTGGTTTCGCCTTCTCCGCGATTTTTCTCAACTCCCGCCTATTTTCCACTCTTTCTCTCCAATCTTCTCAGATCATCGATCACCTGATCATACCATCTCAGATTGGGTCTACCTATAGGACCAGTCCCGTATTATCGCAAAAACGAATTTAATTTAAGGAATTGCAATTACCTAATCATTAATCGTCTTAATTATTATTAAAAATAAGTTTCATTTTCTTTATAAATTTTTCTAATTTAAAATAAAGTCAACTGGAAAATCGAGGATAAGGGCGCAAAATATTAATATGCCTTTGTCTAAGGCGGTCCTTCATTGGCTTTCATTCCGTTATTTGCTTTATCATAGAGTTCTCGTCGCTCCTCATCATGTGGCCAACCCATCTCATTCTTAGTGGCTTGATCGTCTTTACCACGTCATCTCAACAACTCACAATTCATCATTGGTCTGCTTTATGAAATTATATATTTCTTTTTTTCCATCGTACTTGACTGATTCCTCATTTACATTGTATTTGCTAGAAGATTTTCCATTTTTGAGATTCTTTATTATGTCAAGTATTTCTTCGTATATTGGCTCTTGTATTTCTTTAGCTTATTGAAGCTCAATCAAAGCTTAAAAAAAGCTTAAATTCTTATTTAAAAAAAAATTATGTTTTTTATATTTTTATTTATTATACTATCTGCGATTCTTTTAAAGTTTATATCTATACGTGTGTTTTCCTATCATTTCATATCATAATCTATATCATAATTTTCCAGGTTAGCCTGCACTGTATTTTCGTATTTAATCTTTATCTATTCTTTCACCGCGTAGTCAGTGCCGGATCAAGCTATTTCAGCGCCGGGTGCAAACTCATACGAAATGATCCCCAACCAAAGGATCCTGGCACAAATGCCCTATTTCTAAGGGCATTTATCCCCTATACAATATTCATTAACTATTACTCTTCCATTTTAAAAATGCAACATTTGTGTGCATGATTTGTGATTAATTTTATTATATAGAAGTCTTTCTCTCTTTCAGAACCAATACATTTATATGTTGTGGCAATTGTATACAATCAGTTGGATACTGCGGGTATTGCGTATTGCCTAAACCTACAATGTACTTATTCTCAAAAAGTGATAGTCTCTTATTAAGTAGGTAAGATCAATCACAGAATATATACACAAGTTCTCAGTTTTTGAAACCGGGGGGTCTGGAGGGTGTGGAACACCCTCCAGTACACCTAAACAAAATTGGTCCCAGAATCTAGCTTGCTATAGATTTTTCCAAATGTCTTTCGTAACCTAGCTCCATCAGTTATACCCAGTGGAATCACAATTTTAAAACTAGAATCGAAATCTGTTTGCTATTTGGAATATGTTCGGTAGAATGTACACCAATTTGTATTTTTTAACACACTTACAGGTATACTGGAGGGTGTTCCACACCCCCAGCCCCCTCGGTTGTAAGAACGAAAACTTACATATCAACTGCTGTTATTTTTTGCTGAAATAAACAGCAAAAATAAGTGAAAAAATTAAGCAAAAAAAACGGAAAATTCGATCATCTTTAATGATTTTTTTTACTATTTCAGGGGACAAATCTTCTCCCAAATCAACTTTCTTGCTACAAATATTAACTTTTCACCCCTCTAGTTCACCAGAAGAAATGTAAAGGCTAAAATAATTGTTAAAAAATTAAAAAATAAATAGGAGAGGGGCATCCCCCGAAAGCGGTAGATGATGGGGCAAAACGGAGGTCATATTCGGATTCAGGAGGTTAATTTACATAAGATCAGAGCTCGCAAAATAAATTTTATTTGCAGACCTCTGTTATCATTAAGGGACTTGCATTAATTACGTGGACGTTTAGTGGTGGAGTGGGTCAAACTGAATCTCATGTGGGGGAGTCTCGGTAAATATCACGTAATTTTTTTTCCCATGAAACTGTAAAATTGCGAGAGAACTGGGTAAAATTAAGTAAAATAAACAATTTCACGAGAGATTAGAAGCGGGAGAGAGGGTTAAACCAAATCTTACGACATCTTACCAGGGCGAGAGGGGGTCGCAAAATTGCTTCACGTAATTAATGGCCGACCCCTACTTATTTTACTTTACCAATTAAATCAAAGAAAATATGAATTAAATCACAATTCGTGACTTCTCGCTTAGCGGTTTTGTGAGTTATTGATTTTATTTTTATATTCTTTTCATTCCAAATTTGATAATTTATAAAAAATGAAATTAAAAACGAACAATTTTAGAGCTTTGGAATTTTGGCGCTGTTCTTTTGGCGTATTTAGGCGTAGTTCTTCGATTGTTAGGTTGGTATATATTCTATTAATTGCAGTGTTATTATCACAAGTGGAAATGTGTATTCTATAAATGAAAATATAATTATTAATGTAATGAAATGGATTTCCACTTGAAGTTAAAGGCAGGTTGACAGAATATTGTCAGAATAATTATTAATAATAATCTAGAAGAGAAAGCATGAAGCGGTGTAACAGAGTAATTAATTAAATAACGACAGTTTCCACTGTGAACTTCAAAAGGTCAAGATGTAACCGACCAGCTTCATGGTTCCACCTTATCCTTAAGGGTGAAGTAGGATAAGATCTAGTTTTAAGAATGTAAATAATTATTATTTAATTTTTCTAATATTATTAATTATTTAATTTAATATTCTAATTCAATAAATTGTTATTTTATATTACACCTGTACTTACCATCAACTTAGTATCAATAAATTCCTCTCGAACCATCTGACTACACAGCAATAAAATCGAATCTTTTTGCGACATGGTGGAGGTGCCGGGCTCTGTTGCACCGCTTGATACTTCCCCTTCCACATTATTATTAATAATTATTCTGACAATACTCTGTCAGCCTGCCATACGTGGAAGCTGTATGATTAAATCTCATGCTACAGATGTCCATATTTGCCACCGCTGCCAGGTTACAAAATGTATTTCCGTTGTTAGTCGTCTTGTCATGTATTATATAGTTACTTTCCCGCGACTTCGCTATCCCATCTCGTTTATTGCCAATCCTCGCCTTATCGATGTTTTTCTCCCAGTTTCTTCTTTTGGAGAATCTGCCTGGAAAGATCCAGATACTCCTACCTTCTTCTTATTTAGTTTTTGGTGTTCGATTTATATTGCTTCTCAGCTTTAGATTATTATTATCTTGATCCCAAATCATTTGGGCTAAATGTACACTTGATCTTGTTTGAACATCCTTTAGTGTTCAACTTTAACTCTTTCTCCGTTCTTAATTGCATCTTTTGCTATCGCCCATATCTTGTTTTAGATTCTTTCCTCTTCATAGATCAAATCTTTTTATATGTACATTTTAGTTCCCTTCAGCTTACTTTTGTTTACCACTATCTATTGCTTTCGGTATATGGTCTCTTGATTTTGCTAAAACTACCCGGTTTTCACTGGTTTTTCCTATATTAAATACATCTGTAATGCTTACTGTTATTTGCATTTTTTGGTTCGAAAATTCTTTGACTTTCTCACATGTGACATGTCATACGCTTTTATATTTTGGTACCCCCAATCTCCCAACCACTTTTTTCATTCCATGCATTTGCTTTTTCCAGTGATTTTTCATTCCGTTTAGTTTTTCCTTTATTTCTCTAATTTCATGGTTATTTTCCTGAAAACCGCTACTTACTACTTTTGTTAACTTTGCTAACATATCCTTAAGTTCCTCCATGTTTTCCTTTTAATTTGTCTCTTGGACTACCTTTGTTGGGAATTTTGGAATATTTATTTGATTCGTTATTTTCGATTTCACCTTCTTTCCGATTATGACCTCCTTTCTTCTCTTTTTCGTTTGATATAATCTCTTATTGATGAGTAAACTATTCTTATGTTGTTGCACCGTCCAACTAATAATATACATATTATTAATCCTTATTAATTTATGATCTTATATAAATGTATATTTGCTAATCACAAATAAAATATAAAGACAATTAGAAGACTTATTTATTAATCAATTAATACCATAAAGGATACGACAATAAAAGAACATTTAATTCAATTTCTTCTTTGAAATCCAAGACAAAATCCATCATCGGGTCCTAAATGGAATTTCTTGTTACTTATTTCTATTGGAATTTGTGTTTTTTCGGTTGTAACAATATTAAATTTTGACAGTAAATGAAAGAACAAAATTTTAGCTTCCATTAAAGCAAACCGCGAAGCTGAAATTATAACATAAATAGAAATGTTTCTCAAACTTTGGTTTACTACTTACCAATACAACTTCTAGGTCCTACACCAAATGGCATGTAAGAGAGTGGAACAATATTATGTTTGTTTTCGTCACTAAACCGTTCAGGGTCAAATTGATCGGGATTAGGAAAATAATCAGGGTTATGATGTATCGCAAGTACAGGAATCATTACGGGAATGCCTTTTTCAAGAACGAAAGATTCTTCATCTTCAGTTCGTCCTTCTATTACGTAATCTTGTCCACAAATTCGATCCAGTACGATGCCTGGTGGCCATTTTCGCAATGATTCTACAATGTTATTCTTATAAACTGCAAAATTTACGTCAAAAATAGTTTACCCGAGATGACCATGTCCAAGTACTTCATCCCAATAATTTTGTCGTAAGTTACTGTTCCATTACAAGATTCTGTAACTTGGTCGATTTCCGTTTGGAGTTTGGCTTGGATGTCTTTGTTAAGTGCTAATTCGTAACTTGTAAAGCTTGCTAAAGTGGATACCGTGTCAAAACCAGCAAAGAAGAAGATAAATCCTTGAGCAGCTATATCGTCATTAGTTATTTTTGCTTTTTGAATTTCTCCGCCTGGGATGTTTTCGGATTCATCGGGAATGGCATGGTTTTTCTCAGTGGTTATCTCGTGATCAATAAGTACAGCTTCTTTTTTGGATTCCAAAAGTAAATGAATCATATCGGGACGAACTGTTCCGTGTTCTTCTCGACTTTGAATAGTCTCATTAATGATTCTTTGAAAAAACCTCTCGACACTTGGTGAAATAAGGGAAACTTTGAATATCTAAAATAATGGTAATATTTTAAATAGTAGTATCAGCAAAATTGAAAAAATTTACTATACCTTTTTCAAGAAAGGGACAAAACTCAAAATGAGGAAAAGTATAACACGTACACCTTCAAAAGCTGTCGCTTCTTTACCTTTTTGAAAAAATTCATTATCTTTCTGGTTTAGGGAGTCGGTGGTTATTCCAAAAGCACTCGATGCGATTACATCGTTGGAAAATCTACTGGAAATATCTTTCATTTCAACTTCGATTATTTCGGAGTCCAAAGATTCGAAATATTTGGTAAACTGAATGGCGCAGTCCGAAACCAAACTAAACAGAAATTTCATTTTGTTTCCTGTAAATGATGGACTTAAGGTACCTCGCATTTTGCGCCATTTTTCGTCTGCTAAGCTTAACAGAGAATTTGCCAACATCGGATCTGTGTCTGATGCAAATTGCGGAGAACGATTAACAAAAAAATTGAAATCTTTAATCGTGATTTGTTTAATTAAATCCAAATCGCGTATAAAAAGCATCGGTTGACGAAATTGAAATATTCCGCTAAACCTGTAAAAAAACAAGAATAATTGTGAATAAATTGTAATAATTTTTACGGTTTTTTAGAATCTCACCTTTCATTCGGAAAATCATTATAAAAATCGAACAGCAGATAGTAAAACGACCTTTTCCCGGTTAGCAGAGAAAGCGTGTTTCCAAAAATCGGCCATGGTTTTTTATGTTTGACGTTCCGGTCCTTCCAGTAACTTGTTGGTTTTATAACGGCAACATAAAGAAAGTAACACAAAATAATTATTAGCACTAACCAAATCATCTTGATTGTATCTTATGTATGTATATACCTAAAAAATAATTTAAAATAATATAATCTTTACTGCTATTTATAATAACATTTTTATCTGATAAATATTTATCTGATAACACCAATATTGAATGTTATTTATAAAATTTACTCATTTTAGAAAACAACAATAAATGCACAATACTTGACTGATGACGCTTGGCATAAAATTGTTATTCTCTTCAAAAAATGATCAAATTTAGAGAGAAAAACTGGGCTAAAGTAAAAGTTATCAAAACCTGTTTTTTATCAGTTTCTTTATGTACTTGGGAATTACAAAATTATCTTTTGGAATTAGTCTTAGGTGCTGCATGAGTTAGCCGAACATAGGAAATTAACATTTAAAGCTTATTTATGCAAATTCCTGCTTCCCTAATTATTTTAGAGAAAAAATAAAAGACACAAATATAATGCAGAAATATAAACTACGAATGATAAGAGCAATAGATTTCATCTAGCTTTTACTTAAAAAGTCAAATGCTTTTGAAATTGTTAAAAATTTCATTTATCAGACTAGCACCTTTATCATAGTAGCACCAACGTCGGTTTTATACCGGTGTACCATTGAAGTATAACGAATATGTACATATTTTTTCATACCTGCAAATTAAGTAAAAATTCAGTATCTCATATGTAAAGATGCATTATTAGTTTGAAGTTATAATTTTTATTTAACTGTTTTGTTACTATTTAATATAATATTTTTCTAATAGATTTAAGAAGTACATAAGGTTGTGGAATATTTACTTATGTAAATATTGAAAGTTATTGTTTTGTTTTCATTTTTGAAAGATAAATTAATTTTTATCATTGATAAAAACTGGTTTTTTATTTATCACGTGGCGGCTCAGTTAAACGCATTATTAAGTCATTTATTAAATAAAAATAAATTGTTAGTATATTTTATAAAAGTTGTACGCCGAAAATGTATCGGTTATTTATTCAAATTTATTAATTAAAATATATTTGAACGTACGATACGGTTCAACTGCTGTTTTAACCGTAACATTCTAGCACTATAATTCCAGTGTCAAGGTACGATTTTTACAACACCGGTTTGATGCCTATACAGTGCAGTTTAAACAGTAATGTTTTGGTTGCTACAAATCCAGTATCTAATATGTAAAGATGCATTATTAATTTCAAGTTATGATTTTTTGTTACTGTTCAACATAATAGATTTCCCTAACTAATTTAAGAAGTACATAGTGTTACGGAATATTTATGTAGCAATTGATTTTTTTGTTTTGTTTTCATTTAAAAAAAAAATTTAATTTACAAATGTTTCAAATTGATTATTTTTATTTTTAATAAAAATCGGTTTTTTATTGGTCACGTGGCGTCTCAGCTAAACGCATTATTAAATGTCGTTTATTAAATTAAAATAAAATATTAATACATTTTATAAAAATGGCAAAAATTCCGTTAGACAAGCATGTTATTAAATAATTACCCCGAAAATGTATCGGATATTTATTGAAATTTTATGAAATAGAATATATTTGAATATGCGGTACTGTAAAGGTGCTATTTTACCTGTAAAGTTTTGGCACCATAATTTCATTATCGCTGTTATTCAACATTAAAAAGTTTTCATTTTTATCCGTTTCAATTAGTATGGAATCAAACGCCGAAAAAATAAAAATTTGTTAAAGAAATTTTCAAAGGGGGGGGGGCTCAGTTAATTAAATGCAAAGTCAACAAATAACTTCGACAGATAACTAACCTACTTCAAAATTGCTATATATCAATAAACAATATAAATTAATGCCTGATTTCATAAAACTTTTAACAAGCCGTTATAGTTAACGGATGATTTCTATTGGTTTGTTAGCTTTAAGGAATAATTTTCATTGGTTAGTTAAATTAGTTAGTTAAATTTTTATGAAATCAGACATATAAGTAACCTAATACAATTTTTATGCAGTGTATGAAAAAACGCGATGTAACATTTACATAATTTATTAATCAAAAATATAAATTAACTAACTTAATAACCTAGTCAAAGTCTTACCTACTTAACGACGAATTATAAACTTAACAATTAAAAGATAAAATGTCTGACCAGTCTACCTGCCTAGTACGCCGGTGGAATATACATATGGGATTATGGGATCTTTTGACATCGGTGGAAATTACAATCGCCCATTTACGGGTAGGATTAGAAAAACCCTCGACCGCTGGCGCAATTTACGGTCTCCGGTTACGAAAATACATGTACCGTATATATGCATAAATGATATCTCAATACAGTAACGGCAAAATGGGCAAATCAATGCCGTACCGTTATGAAAATATCGGTACCGTATATGTACATTTTTGACGGTCTTGTGCTACTTGGGAGCCATGCAAGTTTCCAAAGTAATTATTTTTGAAAATCGAAATTAAATTGAATTTATTGCATGGCCAGTCTGATAAATGAAAATTGTAACAATTTCAAAAGTATGTTTTAACTTTTTAAGTAGAAGCTAGTTGAAATCTATGCTTTTATCATTTCTAGTTTATATTTCTGCATTATTTTTGTGTCTTTCATTTTTTCTTTAAAATAATTAAGGATGCAGGAATTTGCATAAATACGTTTTTGCATGTTAATTTGCCGTGTTCGGCTTACTCATTCGGCACACTGTATAAGTGGAACGCAAAATACCTAGTCGGGACATAAATTCTGTTACCTGTAAAGAACCGTTAGATTTTACAGCTTAAGATTACAGAGGGTGGAAAACAATTACATATTTAGAAAGCCCTTTCTTTTGGCAACTTGTACAGACTATAGTTAAAATTTTTGAGTTCAACCAGCAACATGGATTGGGGTGTGAAAGAAAATCGGATAGCAGTTATTGCGTTACATAAATGTGGTGTATCAAATAGTGAAATTTTAAAATTGCTAAAGCCGTTAAAAATTTCAAAAATGTTTGTAAGTCGTGCTATAAAACGGTTTACCGATACAAATGCAATAGCTGACAGAAAAAGAAGTGGACGTCCTCGTACCATAAGAACTCCACGAGTGATTAAAGCAGTGCGTGAAAGAATACGACGAAATCCTCTGCGAAAACAAAAAATTATTGCTACGGAGATGCAAATTTCAAAAAAAAGCGTGTCTCGCGTATTGAGGCAGGACCTAAAACTTGGGGCTTTTCGTAGAGCGACAGGACAAAGGTTAACAACAGCTTTAAAAAAAATTAGGCACGAGAGATCGAAAACCCTATTAAGGAGGCACGGTAATAATAATTTTAAAAATATTTTGTTTACCGATGAAAAAATTTTTACCGTCGAAGAAAAATTTAATAAGCAAAACGATCGTGTTTATGCTCACAGTTCTAAAGAAGCGGCAGAAAAAATTCCGAGGGTTCAAAGAGGCCATTATCCAGCATCTGTGATGGTTTGGTGGGGTGTATCCTACGAAGGGGTTACTCAACTTCACTTTTGTGAAAAAGGCGTTAAAACATCGGCACCAATTTACCAAGAAATGTTAGAAGACGTGGTAAAGCCTCTTAACGACTCTCTCTTTCAAGGAAACCATTGGGTTTTCCAACAGGACTCTGCACCAGCACACAAAGCTAAGACAACCCAAAGGTGGCTAGCAGAAAATTTACCTGCGTTTATTGCAGCAGAACAATGGCCTTCTGGAAGTCCTGATCTGAATCCTTTGGATTATAAATTGTGGTCAGTTCTTGAAAACATGGCTTATAGGGACCGAGCGTATTTGCAACTAGCGCCAGTAGTGGTGATAATTTGCATAATTGGCGTGATCATTTCAAATAGTGATATTGCATATTAGATTTTGTTTATTAGTTTCACGTGTTTTTAACAATGGAAAACGGTAGTCGTATAAATTGCTGTGTTGTTGGGTGTTCAAATAATTATTTAAACACCAAAGGAGCTGTAAAATTTTATAGATTTCCCGCAAAACCACACGAAAAAGAGCGACGTGATCAATGGATAAACAGTGTTCGCAGAAAAAACAAGTAAGTATATTTCATATTTTCCACATTTACTGGTACAATTAGACATCTTAATTGTTTATTTTAGTGATGAAAGTTTATGGCAACCAGCAAAATGGACTCGAATTTGCAGTCAGCACTTCATTGGAAATGAAAAACTAAATCATCCACACAACCCATCATATTTTCCAACTATGTTTCCCGAGGTCAGGTTTTATAACATTAATTTTTGATTAAAACAAAAGTAACTGTAAAACTTTATATTAGGTACATAAAAAACGGCAAAACACTGATGTTCTAGAAAAAGCTGCAAAACAGAAATGTGCCAGGTTTGAACGAGCTATCAAACGAAAAGAAAATAAATTAGAATTCGTAGGACCTTGTGAAGCTAAAGAAGAAGTGAATATTGATTGTGTAGATGAATCTTCAAGAGATTTTTCTTGTCAAGTGAGTTTCTCTACCGACAACGATAACGAATCATTTCTGTGATTGATATTATGCACAGAACGAAATAAATGACGTAATATTAATGTCCACTGATGATTAACTCAAGAATCATTAATATGATGCATTTTGCATTAATGCAATCTACAAATGTGATATTAAGAATAAATATAAGTAATTGCTTAATTAACTTTTTTATTAGTATAATAATCACCTTTGCATTATACTGATCCAACAATGTTCTTGATTTAATGTTAAAAATGATGTATAAAATGAAACTTACATTGAAATGATCAAAAAAAAGCATTAACCTTATGACCAGGAAGTGTTAAATATTATGTACATTTAATCATCACACTACATTCTAATAATGTAGAGCTATTGGAATAATGTTGTTCAGTGATTATGTCAATGTAAAACCTTATAGTTTAATGTCGTCTAAAGGTATCAGTCGATGAAAATTAATTCATTACTCAATGTTATTAGCATTACTTGATGCTAACAATAATCTTATTAATGTATTTGTAATTGGGATTAACTACGCCTTCTACCAAGAAACGCATAATTGTTAACTTGCACTTTTATAAATAACTTGTAGACAGTAGGTACGCAAATTTCCCTCCATAATAATTTTAGTGTGTTTATGTGTTATACAAAGGTAAGATATTATTTTATTAATTATTTGCATGCACCACGAAAATTTCCGTTATAGTGAATAAAAAATGTAATACATTTATTGATACTACTACTCCAAATCGAGGACCGTGTTTTTAAAACTCGAAATCTACAAAATCAAATTTTTCAAAAGAACCTAGGCCTAGAAGTTTGGTAAAAAATATATTACTTATTTTATTTCTGTTCATAGTATGTTAAGTAATAAATCAACATTGAAAGAACAAGAAATCCAAAATTACTTGAATTTTTATTTGTGAATAATTATTTTAGTATCAGAAGAAAATGCAGAGGCGACAAAAAGATCTTTAAAATTCGACAATTTTTCATCCGAAGAATTCAACCATTTGGAAAGTGTGCTCTAATAAATATATACATAGATTAGAAGATATTAATAAATTAGAATTTATCTGCCGTTTTGAAAAAATAGCCGTTTTATAAACAACCATCAAGTTACAGGTTGGTAATTTTATTTTTGTTATTAACTAAGTATATTAAGAAGTATAAACCTCATCTTTTATACAACTATAGATACTAATAGATTTTCGTATTTTTAGATTGATATATGGACGTCAACACGAGATACGAGAATATTGACGGTTTTTTAAAAAGTTGGGAAAGTGAAGTACCAAAAATTATTTTATTTTTAGCAAATGGTATTAATGTCAAAGACAAAATCACTAGATTTTCAAAAACTCAAAAAATCATATTAAAATGTCCAAGTAGTTTTTGTGTAAAAGGGTGAGTTTTCTTCAAAATTGTATTAAATCCAATCTCTATAATGTTATTTTTTGTAGTTGCTGAACGAATTGTTGCAGATTTACAACCCTCCACGGAAATTTTGTGCATATCAATAATATTTTGTAAAAAAAATGTAACCAGGAAAAATGAAGTTTAGTTAAAAAATAAAATTAATCAATTTTTCATTTCTGTTTTGCCTTTTTAGTATTGTTGACCTTGACGACCAAAAATTATTTTTAATATTGTTCTTGTAAGTTTGAAGAAAGGTACTAAACTAAATTTACATTTACTACATTGACAAAAAAAAGTTTTGAATCAAAACTTTTCATTCTTTGCTTATATGCAATGCATAACAACTTTTGAATCAAAATTTTTCGTTTTGGTTCAAAAAGATCAGCATTTTGCTTCAAAACGAAAAATTTTTATTCAATAGTTTTTATGCATTGTATATAGGCAAAGAATAAAAAATTTTGGTTCAAAACTTTTTTTTGATCAGTGTAGTGTATTATATTAATGCTATTAGACATTAAGGCAATACGCTAGAATGATCAAACAATGTACTAGGATTGATTGGTCAATGCAGACCCAACATTAAAACAATGATAGAAAGTTGATGTTGTATGGGATTGTACTAATAGGTAGTGGTGGTTAATATAATGTATTTGATTATTAAAGATATTTAATTACATCAATGTTCCTCGGAGATTAATTTAATCATCTTAACATCAAGTAATCAAAAGTTTACATTCTTTTAATTATTTGCAGCATCGGTTGAATATTAATGTTTAAATACATTTTCGCAATCACGCTTTTTATTATATTTACGTCAGTTTTTCGTTCTGTGTGCCTTTCATCTTTAAACTTTTGTTGTTTTTTAACAACCCTGTATTAGATTTAAAAAATATTAAAGGTTATATTAGTTAAATTACCGATTTAAAGTGATTTGAGTAAATATTGAGTATAAATCGACCATAACAAACGTCACAATCTCACGATAATATTATGTTTTGTGGCTATGACCTTCACGCCAAAAATGTTCAAAGTGTCCGCCTTAGGCGCCACTTTACGGTATTCGCTCGGTCCCTATAGTAAGCCTCATAAAAATATCGAGCTTCTGAAGCGGGATTTGGTGAAAGCAGCAGCATCGATACCGTTAGAAGTCGTCCGTGCCGCAATTGATGATTGGCAACGGCGTTTAAAGGCTTGTGTAAAGGCTAAAGGAGGACATTTTGAGTAAATATATTAAAAATGTATTCTTTATATATTAAGTAATAAAGCAGTATATATCATAATTGAATTTATTATTTTGAAACATTAAAAATTTAATTAATACTGTGTAACAGAACTTATGTCCCGACTAGGTATATTGTCACAATACATGTGTAAACACTTGACAATGTCAACGCTTCCACGTGTTTCAGCTCTATCAAAAATTTGACAATATAATTATCCACAAGTCATAACATGAGTAACATCAATAAGAAATGTAACAATCTGCAATTCTTAAATTTAATGAAAAAATTCCGGATCTGTGCTGTTTAAATAGGAAGGTTAATGAATGGACATCATCCACAACCTAACGAATTTTGTTCTTTTTCAAAGATGCAATTGAAGTCACATCTTTTGGAACCTTCGTTTCTATACAGCATAATAACAGTTTCTTGTCGATATTTAAATTGCAAGAATGGATATACCATAAAAGTGGTTGGCTTCTTCAAATGGCAAACGTGGAAACAAAATGTTTACAAATTTCCTTTTTGAGCGATGAAAATGATTTTTGGGTGTCAACAAACAGTTAATTGAATCGTTATAGATTATACAATGACTTGATCCTTTTTTTTAATGGGCAATGCCAATCCACCGAAAATTATTTTTGATTTTGATATTTACTAGAAATTTCCTTCGACACCGCACAGCTATGAGTGTATAGGCGGTGGCAAAAGAAGTACAATTTGTAATTCATTCAAAATTCAAAAATTTACCACGTTTTTTAACCGTGAGGCGTAAAACTAGAAAAAGAACTCAAAATAAAAAATTTTAAGTAAATTTGTGGTTTTTAGTATGTATTTATGGTTAAATTCTAGTTCTTTTTCTAGTTTTACGCCTCACGGTTAAAAAACGTGGTAAATTTTTGAATTTTGAATTTTTTCAAAGTTTTTAGAAATCATATTAAGAGGGCAGTGCCTTCGGATTTCAAACTAGCAGTGCTAGGTAAACGAATTTCTTAGTTCAAATCATTTTTAAATTATTCATACTTCATGTAACAAGTTCAGTTTTGATAATCTTTGGAGGTTATGGTAAGTCAATTTTGTACAATTTAGTCGATAATTTTGTTTAGTTTGAAAATTTTTTCTTCTTATTTCACAATGTAATCGTAATCGATGCGTGCAACTGAAGAATGGCAATAACCATGAAATAACGTTATATTGTACTTCGTATTACGAAATTTTCATTTTTTTCAAATTTTCTTAATCCAGACCTGTTATGTGTTAATTGTCTCCTTTTTAAATTTTTTGAATTTTGATTTTCTACGTATTGTATTATTCTTATATTTTTTTTTGAATCTAACAAAGCTGAGATCTGGGTAACTACCAACTCGTGGACTTTTTAAGGTATAAGTGAATGAAGTCGCTTCTGCAACTATCCGCATATATGCTATGATACTACCTCATCCTTCTAACGTCTCCAATTCCTGTTTTCAGCTATTCGCTATGTGCATTTCTCCTGCTGCCCTCTGGTGGCTCAATAGAGTAAATAAATGCGGACTGTTGCCATATAAAAATACACTATAGCGCACAATTTTTTAGTTTTAATATATTTTTGATGTTCGTTCAGTTATGTGTTGATGTAATGTACATCTGTAATAACTGAGGCAACATTATGTGCAAAAAATGGGCGAGTACGCTATGGGAAATTTGAATATTTTAGCTTTGTGTGACTTTTGTTGTGACACTTCTCTTCTCTTTTTTGAAAAAAGTTCACCAATAAAACAGGTTATTAAAAATAAATTTCGGAATAATCTGATAAATAATTTACCAACTAAAAAATTTTATTATATAAATAAAATGGATAGGTACTATATAACTAAAAAATAAAATAAAAGCTGAACTTTCCTATTATGGATATTATAATAAGAACTGGGTTCGAAAAAATTAATCACGATATATTCATATAAACAATATTAAAGCCTATGAAATTATTAAAGTTGAAACTTAATCTATGCTCTAATATAAATTTCAATATAATATAAAGTCCCATATTTAAATAATTTGAATTGTTAAATACTTGAAAAAGAACCCAAAATAAAAATTTTAAGTAAATTTGTGGAATTTTAGTATGTATTTATGGTTAAATTAAAAAATATAAGAATAATACAATACGTAGAAAATCAAAAACTCAAAATAATATCGTATTTTAAATTTTTCATGATTTCAAATATTTTTAATCCAGACCTGTTGTTGTATGTTAATTTTTGTCTTTTTTGAATTTTTTGAATTTTTGATTTTCTACGTATTGTATTATTCTTATATTTTTTAATTTGTTAAATACTTATTCAAAATGGTACGTTAATAAGCAAATTATACATTTTTCGTTCTAAAATTTTTTTGCTTTTCTAAGTAAAAATCAAAATAAAAATTATTTCATGTCAAAGTAAATTAAATATTCTTGCGTTTAGTAAAAGTTTCATTGTGATATCTTTTCAGGATCGGCCAAAAGCTTTATAATTAAATTCATATTTTAAGTACAAATTGCGACTAAACTAATTTTTTTAGAATTTATTTTTATAAACAAATATTGCCTAAAATATGTAGTTCTACAAGAATATTATTATAAATACACTGTATTTCAATTTTTTTTGACAAAATCTCAACCTACTGAACAGCCTTAAGCCGCGTTCAGATAAAGATTCCATTCTAGATTTATATACTAGTAAACAGAATCAGCTGATTACCAACATTCTACAAACTAATTTTTAAAAACCATAAATTTTATACAGAGCAAGCTTCTACCTAAGCAAGAATCTCTATCTGAACGCCGCGCCGCTTTAAATTACGTAAGGCAAATCTGAAAAAGTCCACAAAAAGTTCTGTTACCGGCCACTCCGAGCGCTTCCATAGGTTTGCGTATCCCCTCTTAACCCACGCACACAGCGAATATCTTTAACGACGCAAAAGAAAGCTCTTCCAAGAAAATTATACCAGGACGAAGTAAGGGGAAATTTCTCGAAAGACAAAACATATTTAAAATTTATATTGTATCGGAATAAGATAAACTGAGTCAAAATACTACCTGAAAGTGGTAAACTGGACCAAAGGTGAATTTCACTAAAATTTTGGAAATCCTTCATCCCCAACTGTTTACTATTATTCCAAGTAAGTGGTATGCTACTTAAAGGCATTCTGCATTATACAATTTATCTTATGATTTATCATAGAGCAAAGCAGAAAATACAGTTTACAGAGTCTGGCTCTCTATCTTAAAGCAACCTCTGACCCACAAGCATGAACACATGAACAACCATCATGAATCAAAATCCCAGTGTTCCAGCAACTGATGGATTAGGATCACGTCAGGGTAAAATTAAACAAATCCTGAAAACCATTTAGTAAATAATAAGATTTCTCTAAAACCACACGGCCCTATAGCTCCAAGTTACTCCACTGCCCTAAATAATACAATAATTTGGTAATTATTATTAAACAATGTTAAATATATTATTATATTGCTCCAATGAATCATAATCGTAAGTATAGCGCACAACTTTGATATTATGAAGACATTGTATCTAGTATGTACATCCAGTTAACGGTCAGAAGAGAAATAGAAGAATATAATTTAATTGTGTTGATGCCGATCAGTTTTGTAGAATTCTAATTAATTCTTACGTTTTCGTGCTGTAAGTAAATAACCTAATAACGTAATAAATAAAAACAAACAGTGTTCAAAATTATTATACTTAATTTTAAATAAAACTTATTGTTTCGAATTGAATTGGCATTTACCACAAGCAAAATAAGAGTAAGTGCATTTTATCAATAACTTCTTTATAGAGAATAATTGAATTTGGACTTTCTTTTCCTCAAATGAATTCATCAGTAATCCGTAAGTTCCTGTGTGAGTTTAAATTATTTTAATAGTTTAATTAGATACGCAAACAAACCAATCTTCCAAGAGATACTTGGATAATTCAATTCAATAATTATTTGTTATAATGTATTAGGTAAGCAAGGTTGAAAAGACTATCATTACAGCCCTAGCCCTCGCAAAATTATTGGTACAGTCCTATGTTAGCAATGTAATTTGTACCTTTTCGAGACTACTTTTGACACATAATAATCAATTTCGGAGCAAAACTTTTCCGACATTTTTTGTTGAAAATTTCATTCTCTTCAATTTTGTTTATATAACATATGTACCTACATTTTTCTTAAAAAGATAATTTCATCTGTATCTTAAAAACGGTGCTACAAATTGGAAAAATGTACTTATATAAATAAAAAAGTAGAAAAATAAAATTTACTAAAAAAAATTTGTATTAATTTTTTTTTATTTCGTTGCACCGTTTTTGAAATTTTGTTGAGAAATTTGCAATAAAAAATGTCTGAAAACTTTTCTGTAAAATCGATTGTTTTGTGTCAAAAATAGTCTTGAAAAGGCGCAAATTACATTGTTAACATAGGACCGTGTGCCAATAATTTTGTGAGCTAGTATATACAGGGTGTCCCCGGATACACTTGACCAAAGAGTATGTACATATAGAGGGACAGCTCTTATGGGAATACTTGTCACAAGTATTTCTTGATGGCTCTGCTACGCCATCTAGTGGAGGGGGTTATCTCTACGTTTTAATTTTTGGTCCTCTATATACAGGGTGCTGAATGAGTTAACTGAACATGGGAAATTAACATGTAAAAACTTATTTTTGCAAAAATACCTCCCTGTATATAAAGGATCAGCCATAAATTAAAAATTAAAACGTAGGGATCACACCGTCTACTAGATGGCGTAGCAGAGCCATTAACAAAAACTTGTGACAAATATTTGTTAATGGCTGTTCCTCTATATATAAATACTCTTTGACTTGACATAATTTCAGTGGTGATAGAGGACACTATTCTAAGAAAAATATTTAACAAATTTTTTTTTCTAAATTCAAACCCTCGAGAGTTAGGCCTCCTTAAAGCATTTTTTTTAAATTTCCACCTTCACATGGCCACAGCTCAGAAAATATTGATTTTTCAGTAAAAATGATGAAGTGCTTTTTTAAAGAGCGTAAAATAATCTACCAACTAGATTTTAATCTTTTATTGTCCAAATTCAACGGCTTTCTAGTTATGCAAAAAAGTAAGTGAAGAATTATTGAAAATGTTGAACTTTTTGTTACTTGTTTTTTTTTCAAATCGCAAATTCAACGGACTACAACTTTTGTCTAGGAAACATTTTGGAAAAAGCAGTCTATATCACAGAAAATCAGAAAATAATAAAAAAAAGTAGCTACAAAACAAAAATTTTTAATTTTTATTGAAAAACTATTATTATAATAAATTATTAATAAAATTATAATATAATTACGAACAAATAAATATATAAATATATCAGAATAAGTTAGTGTAGTATCATTGCGTATGGTGGTTCCTAATAATAGTAATTACAATATACTCATGTGCATTGGACTTAAACAAAATGTGAAATATAAACAAAAGAGTTGATGATTTTTTATTAGCCAAAGCCCACTATTCTACATTTGGAAGGGAGATACAGCCCCCTGTTTGATCGTAGAGTCACAGGGTAGACAGTAGTCATTATTTCGTTATTTGTCTAAGTAATTAAAAATTTAAAAAAAAACTAATAGAGATCTCGGTACCCAACAACTCGACGATTTCCACTCGACGATGGTCAACTCGGCGACCGACGCCACCGGTAAATTCGTAAAGAGCATTATCCATATCTGTTTTTATGTAAATGTTAAATTATGTAAATAATTTGCAAAAGTAACTAGTGGCACCATTTGAGATAGAATGTTTATAATTATAAAAATATATATGTTAAGGTCAATGATGTAAATTGGTCATTGACGTTAATGGCCGGGCAATGACGTCAATGCCCATTTACGCTGGCCATTAACGTCATTGACCGGCCATTGACGTTAACGACCGTTAACGGTGGACAATGATGTAAATATTTTCATCTGATTGTAACATTTACGTCTTTGGCCGGTCAATGACGTTAATGGCCAAAACGGATTGGGCAATGATGATATTATGGAATAACTACGATAAAGAACAGTTAAATAACGATTTAAATAATTTGACAGCCAACTGGCAAGTGATATTTACGTACATATGTTGTATTCATTGTAATATAATATACTAATAATTTATTAAAAAAATAAAAAAATTAAAAAATAATGAAATAAATTTTTTTTAAATTAATCATTTTTATTCTGGCACGGGAATGACCCATGGCACTGAGAATCTCAAATTGTTTGCTGGTGCGACACGCACATTTATTATTTTTACATCAACCCTTGCAATGACAACACTTGTAACCCTATAACAAGCTGTAATGCTGTAAAATACTGCTTTGAGTTGCTGCTTGTGTAAGAATAATCTCATTTTCTTTGGTCGTATCACTAATATTTTCAAACCAAATTAACTTTTTAGTATCCCTTAATAACTAGTATTAATTGCAAAGACACATTTAATATATTACTTTCAGGTGGAACCTATAGAATAGTTTCATCATTGCCCACCCTGTGTAGGGCATTGACGTCATTGCCCGGACTATGATGTAAAAACCACTCATGAAATTTTAAATGTCAACATCGGCCAAAATGCATGGTCATTGACGTCAATGGCCGGTCAATGACGTCAATGTCCAACTAATCTGGGCATTAACGATATTGTCCGGCCATTGACGTTAATGGCCGAATTGTCATCATTGACCGTAACAGATACATATAAATATACATATGTAGCTCGTTATTGATAATCATATTTATTGTATTTTCAAGAGCTAATAATTTTAATTAATATAAAACAAATATCGGTCTTGTTTATTTTATACCAAATAATTTTTAAATAGTTTTGTTCACAGAAAGCACAAAGCAGAAAGCACAGGGGGGGGGGGGATAACTATATTATCTGTATTTCAAAATTTAAAATAACTTCAAAATAACTAAAATATAGATATGGATAATTTTCTTTTGCGAATTTACCGTGGCGTCGGTCGCCGAGTTGACTATCACCGAATTAACCTGTCGCCGAGTTGACCGCCGCCCAGTGGGAATCGCCGAGTTGCCGGTGTCCGTAAAAATATATATTAATTTTGAGCTTTCCGCGATGGTTACCGCTTTCGTCAAAATTTTTATTTTTAAACAAAACAAATTACTTGAAAAATTATATTCATTCCTCTCTTATACAAGTACACTTTACATAACTTGATGATAAATGATCAATGACACTTTTCTAAGCACAATATTTAACAAAAATTTTATTTTAAATTCAAACCCTCGAGAGTTAGGCTTTTTTATGACATTGTTTTAAATTTCCACCTTCACATGGTCATAGTTGAAAATCTCTTTGGAGTAATCTTGAAACCGGTTGCACAGTCACAGTCCTTGAAATTGACTTGACATCTGCTTTATGTTTCCGATCTGAAGGAACTGCTTCTGCAGAAGTTTCACTTGAAACTTTGGATATGTATCGTGAAAACGTGAATCGTAAAAAGATAGATCACACGACATAAATTCCACGTTTTAAAATTATTTTTTAGGTCCATCATGATAATTTGGTTAGTTTTGGCAGTTATTTTATCTTACTTTTTTTACATCACACTTATAAAACCAAAAAGTTATTGGAAGGATAGAAACGTCCCATATAACAAACCATGGCCAATTTTTGGAAGCATGTATCCTTTCGTTGTCAGAAAACAGTCGTTTTTCGACCTGATGATTGATCTTTATAATGAATTTCCAAAAGAAAGGTGCAGATTTGATAAATTTCTTTATAATAATCTTGTTTACAATTTAATTTTTATTTCAGGTTCAGCGGAATATTTCAATTTCGAAGTCCAGTGCTTTTTATACGCGATCTTGACATAATCAAACAAGTGATGATTAAAGATTTCAATCATTTCATCAATAGAACTGCCTTGATTTCGGGAGATACAGATCCGCTTATGTGCAAATCTCTAATAAATTTGCAAGACGAGAAATGGCGCAATATGCGAACAACTTTAAGCCCATCATTTACCCAAAGCAAAATGAAATTTTTATTTACCTTAGTATCAGACTGCGCCATTCGATTTACTAAATATTTCGAAACTTTGGGTTCCGAAATAATCGAAATCGAAATGAAGGACATTACCAGTAGATTTACTAACGATGTGATCGCTACCAGCGCTTTTGGAATAACCACCGACTCTTTAAATCAGAGAGACAACGAATTTTTCCTGAAAGGCAAAAAGGCGACCAATTTTGGAGGTTTTCGATCTATAATTTTATTAATTTATATTCTCTTTCCTTCAATGAAAAAGGTATAGTAGTATAAATTCGTCCGATTTCCTAAAATTACTACAAATTTAAGATTAATTTCAGATATTGAAAATGTCCGTATTTTCACCAATCCTTGCAACGTTTTTCCAAAGAATTATTAATGAAACTATAGCAAGTCGGGAAAAATATGGAACGGTTCGTCCAGATATGATTCATTTATTGCTGGAATCTAGAAAAGAAGTTGCATTGGTTGACCATAAAACCAAAACCAAAAGCACTTTTTCGACTACTGAAAGATGCATAGACTCATCAGACGACGGCGACGTAGTTCAAAAAGCGAAAATAAATGACGACGACATAGCTGCTCAAGGATTACTTTTCTTTTTTGCTGGTTTTGAAACTGTGTCTACTGTGGCAAGTTTCACAAGTTACGAATTGGCTATCAATAAAGACGTTCAAAAAAAACTTCAAACAGAAATTGATGAAGTCGCAAGAAATTGTATTGGAAAAGTAACATATGACCAAATTATTGGTATGAAATATTTGGACATGGTCGTATCTGGTAAATTACTTTAAATGCCTGCAAATGATTTTTCACTTTCATCCATTCGTGCGCTTCCATTCCTACGCATCATTTCGGCGTATGCTACTTTTTCCAAATCACATACCTGTACAGTTTTAAAAATTTAAAAATAATTTATAAATTCCTTTATTACCAACTGATTTCCTATCCCGAGCTGGACCAAATCGTTCCACGGGATGGGATTTTCAAAAATCAGCATTCTTCTCTGATGGCTAATAAGAATAATATTTTAGAATCGTTGCGAAAATGGCCAGCAAACATTGTAGTGGATCGAATGTGTAATCAGGATTACGTAATCGAAGGAAGAACTGAGAATGAAAAATCTTTCGTTGTCGAAAAAGGCGTTTCGATATTAATTGCAACAAATGCTATACATCGCAATCCGGAATATTTTCCTAACCCCGATCAATTTGATCCCGATCGGTTCAGTGACAAAAACAGACACAAAATTGTTCCGTTCTCTTATATGCCGTTTGGCGTGGGACCTAGAAGTTGCGTGGGTAAGCTGAAATGCAAGATTTAAGAAATATTTATTGCTTTGTTGTGATTTCAGCTTCGAGGTTTGCTTTAATGGAAATCAAGATTTTATTCTTTCATTTGCTGTCAAAATTTGATATTGTTACAACCGAGCAAACACCAATTCCGTTAATAGTAAGCAAGAAATTCAATTTGATGCCTGATAAAGGTTTTCATCTTGGTTTACATAGAAGAAATTGAAGAAGTGCTTTTAAGATCAAAAATCATTTTGTTGGATTTGTTAGTTACTATTATTAAAACAAAACTGCGCAGCTTTTCTGTATATTTAATTTGTGGAAGTGCTGGTAGGCCGAGATTACCCCCAAAATAAAATTGTAAAACAATGATTTACTCTTTTGAATAAGTTAAGGCAGTCTGCAATTCACAAGAATCAATAGATGGTACCACGAACACTGTCCCAACCAGGAACGGAATAGAATAGATATTGACTCCCGTTGTTGGTCAAACGTGAGTTGCAAATTGAGAATATTCGTCGGTACTCCTAGGTTTCCTCTCCCTACAGATTTCGAAATTCTGGCATTACTTCGGTTAGAATGGTATTAAAATTAAAATATTAAAAACTACGAGAAGATAGAGAAAATTTTTTAATTTGTAATATTGGAAATCAATATTGCACCAATATTAGAAATTGTTTACATTTGAATATTGGCCCAATATTGTTTTTCAATATTGCGCCAATATTGATTTTCAATATCAATATATCAATAATCTCAATACATTTCCATGTAGCACATATTTTGAAACAATATTGGGCCAATACTGAAAAACAATATCGGTCCAATATTAAAAATCAATATTGAGCCAATATTGATTTTCAATATTGGCTCAATATTGATTTTCAATATTGGCTCAATATTGATTTTTAATATTGGACCGATATTGTTTTTCAGTATTGGCCCAATATTGTTTCAAAATATGTGCTACATGGAAACCTACTTTATCAACTTGATATCTAATATACTATTGTACTATCACAAATAATTTTAAGTACTAATATTAGATATAATGAGTAGTACCACCTACTTTCATCAAGAGTGTTTAGCAACAAAGTTTGTAACTACCTACTATAAAAATAATGCGCAGTCATTAATAGATCTTATTGTCTCTTTATTATAAAAATGTTTTGTGTTACTTTTGTCAGATGAATGCAGTATCTAACAATTTTTAATGGTTTGCAAGCGATTATAATCGACAAGTTCCTATGTTTTAAATTTGTTTGTAATTATTTAGTTAAATTAAGCACTTTGAAGTCTTTAAACTAAACTGTTTCAATTGATAAAAATATAGCGATAAAAACCACAAGCGTAACTAAGTCTGGGCAAGTGGCGTAACAAGCAGGTGAGAGACGAAGTTGTTACCGGGGACCCTGCTTTTATAAAAGACAAAAAAAATTTGTATACAGGACTTGAAATTCCGACGATTTCCATGCAATTCCAGTGATTTTCAAAGAATTTTTTCCAAACAAAAGCGGATATAGAGACGAGTAACTACTCCCCCCCCTATTTAATTTTATTAAATATTTAAAAAAATATATAGATGAGTTTTTTATTTTTCAATTTTCCGAGATTGTCTAAATTTTCTATTTCCTCTAATTTTCTACATTTCCTAATTGTAAAATTAGTGACATTTTTATGGATTTTCTAAAATAATCTGGGATTTCTTAAAATTTCTCGTTCTTTGTTTACTTATAAGGGGCTGTCCATTCATTACGTTTGGACGAATTTTGTAATTTTTGACCTCCTCCCCCCGTCACATCTTACGTAAGCACGAGTTCGCAACGATATCGACGTGGATATACACGTAGTTTTGTCGCTGTTCGGTTATTTTCAAATTACAAGAGGATAAGTGGTTTTGTTAAGTTTTTTTTTTGTGAAATGTAATTTCTGGTGTTCAACATAGACCCAAATAGAAAAGCAATTGTTAAAAAACCTAAAATCAAACAAAATGTAACCTTACCTGCTACATTAACCTTCAATTCAACTCCAGATAATAATATAAATTTTGTTGCAATGCCGAACAAACAACTGATAATTGACAATTCGCAAGGTCCAAGTAAATCTAATCACAATAGATTCGAAATTCTATCACAACTGAGTGATGATGAAGAAACAATGTCAACTGATGGCAATTTGGAGAAAAGAAATGATCAAAACTCTGTAGTCGACGGTAGTCGTAAAATCAAGGTAATTAAACCACTACGGATTCATCTACATCTAATTATCTGCAAACGGTAATCAATGAATTAAAAATCGAAAACTATCAAATCAAACAAATGTCAATAGGTAGGAAACTTCTATTAAATAATCAAACTGATCACAAAAAATGTATTGAACTTGTGAATGAAAAAAAGATACAATATTTCACTCATCAATCCAAAGACGAACAAAATTTCAAAGTTGTCTTATCGGGTCTACCACAAACGAATAACGAAGATATCAGAAATGATAAAGTACAATATAAATCCATTCTCCATCTCGGAAATGAATACTAAATATAAAAATGAAAACAACGTTCTATATTTATTACAATTTAAAAAAGAAGAAGTCACGCTAAGACATTTAAAAAATGTTGGCTCAATTAATCATATAATAGTCAATTGGAAACCATACTCACCAAAATATAAAGGGCCTACACAATGTAGGAACTGCTCCATGTATATGGACATGGGGCTGAGAATTGCCATCGTAAGAAAGTCTGCTTATTGTATGCGAGTAGTGCACACATTGCTGCAGACTGTCAATTTAAAGATAGAATGCAAGATGCCACCATTAAATTTAGCTGCTTTAACTGCATTTCAAAAAAACTCACCAACACCAATCATAAAGCAAACGATCCAAATTGTCCAAGTCGTAGAGAATATCTCGAAATCAGAAACAATAGTAACTATCGTAACATACTAAAAAATCAAACAGTGCGACAATATAATAGAGCCCCCACACTCAAAGAAGACTTGAGAGAGTTTCCGGGTTTAGATCAACTAATAAAGTACTCTCTATACCTCCAAATCAAGAAACTAATATAAACCAACTATATTCAAACCAACTCAAAAAACCAAGTAACTCTAACGAGGGAATGCTTACTATTGACGAACTCTTTAACATTTTTATAAATGCAGTAGAACAACTGGACAAATGCACATCCACTTCTCAAATATGCAGTACAATAATAAGAAAATAAAGATAGCGCATTGGAATGCTCAAGGCATTGCAAATATCTCAACTATTCGGCAACTACAATTACTTCTAGACCAAGAAAATGTAGATGTTATTATGCTCAATGAAACTTTTTTAAAACAACATCACAAATTCTACATGAACAACTACTCAATTTATCGAAATGATCGAGAGGGTTCTCGCGGGGGAGGTGTGGCGATCGGCATACGGAATTGCATTAAGCACACACAAATACCCATATACAACACGAGAAAAAAAATTACGTGGTATTTACCGAGACTCCCCCACGCGAGATTCAGTTTGACCCACTCCACCACTAAACGTCCACGGAATTAATGAAAGTCCCCTAATGATAACACAGATCTGCAAATAAAATTTATTTTTCGAGCTCTGATCTTATGTAAATTAACCTCCTGAATCCGAATATGACCTCCGTTTTGCCCCATCATCTACCACTTTCAGGGAATGCCCCTCTCCTATTTATTTTTTTATTTTTTTAACAATTATTTTAGCCTTTACTTTTCTTCTGGTGAACTAGAGGGGTGAAAAGTTAATATTTGTAGCAAGAAAGTTGATTTGGGAGAAGATTTGTCCCCTGAAATAGTAAAAAAAATCATTAAAGATGATCGAATTTTCTGTTTTTTTGCTTAATTTTTTCACTTATTTTTGCTGTTTATTTCAGCAAAAAATAACGGCAATCACACAGAACATGTTCATATGTAAGTTTTAGTTTTTACAACCGGGGGGCTGGGGAGGTGGAACACCCTCCAGTATACCTGTAAGTGTGTTAAAAAATACAAATTGGTGTACATTCTACCGAACATATTCCAAATAGCAAACAGATTTCGATTCTAGTTTTAAAGTTGTGATTCCACTGGGTATAACTGGATCTAGGTTACGAAAGACATTTGGAAAAATCTATAGCAAGCTAGATTTTGGGACCAATTTTGTTTAGGTGTACTGGAGGGTGTTCCACACCTTCCAGACCCCCCGGTTTCAAAAACTGAGAACTTGTGTATAAGTTCTGTGATTGATCTTACCTACTTAATACGAGACTATCACTTTTTGAGAATAAGTACATTGTAGGTTTAGGCAATACGCAATACCCCCAGTATCCAACTGATTGTATACAATTGAAATTGAGAAAGACTTCTATATAATAAAATTAATCACAAATCATGCACACAAATGTTGGATTTTTAAAATGGAAGAGTAATAGTTAATGAATATTGTATAGGGGATAAATGCCCTTCGAAATAGGGCATTTGTGCCAGGATCCTTTGGTTGGGGATCATTTCGTATGAGTTTGCATCCGGCGCTGAAATAGCTTGATCCGGCACTGACTACGCGGTGAAAGAATAGATAAAGATTAAATACGAAAATACAGTGCAGGCCAACCTGGAAAATTATGATATAGATTATGATATGATATGATAGGAAAACACAGATATAGATATAAACTTTGAAAGAATCGCAGATGGTATAATTAATAAAAATATAAAAAACATAATTTTTTTTTAAATAAGAATTTGAGCAGTAGTGGGGCTATGCGGGTTCTACATCAATTTCTTATGGGAATTAACATGGGAAGATTTTAACTGCACTTACTTCCGGTCTCTGACGTCACAGCATTGTTTTAAGTATTTCACCAACATTTAATGTTGGTTTTAATGACGTCACAACGTATAGAACAATGGGGGGTTGGTTTGACATCCTATTCTATAACAATAGGCATTGTTTCCAATCAATTGTTTAAGCATTTCGAAGACAATTACTTCCGGTTTGCTGAAGGTAGGTTCCTATTGTTCACAGGGAGACGCTTAGGCCTTTTTGGCAATGGGTGTGGTTTAGGCCCTTTTGGCAAGGGGCGTGACGGTTTAGGTCCTTTTGGCAACGGGGTGTGGTTTAGGCCCTTTTGTCAGGGGTTGTGACTTAGGCCTTTTTGGCAGCGGGATGTGGTTTAAGCCCTTTTGGCAGGGGGGATGGCTTAGGCCTTTTTGGCAGAGGGGTGTGGTTTACGCCCTTTTGGCAGGGGGCATGGCTTAGGCCCTTTTGGCAGCGGGGTGTGGTTTAGGCCCTTTTGGCAGAGAGCATTGCTTAGGCCCTTTTGGCAGCGGGATGTGGTTTAGGCCTTTTTGGCAATGGAGTTTGGCTTAGGCCCTTTTGGCAATGGGATTTGGCTTAAGGCCCTTTTGGCAATGGGGTTTGGTTTAGGCCCTTTTGGCAATGCGGTGTGATTTAGGCCCTTTTGGCAATGGGATTTGGCTTAAGGCCCTTTTGGCAATGGGGTTTGGTTTAGGCCCTTTTGGCAATGCGGTGTGATTTAGGCCCTATTGGCAACCAGATGACGCTTAAGGCCCTTTTGGCAACGGGGTTGGCAACAAAGAATTGTTATACCAAACAGCATATTATTTAAATAAATCTAAAAGCAAGAATGTTGGATTAGGTTTGGATCCATACGAATTTAATGCAGGATTAATATTATCGAGTTCAAAAGGAATAGAAATATTTCTAACCGAATTTGAATGGAATGCTATCATTAGCAACAAGTGCCATATTGAAAATTACTTTAGTCGTAGTGATCCTCAGTTCGAATTCATATCCCAGTATATAACAGGACTAATTGTGGAACCGGCAAAGATTAATGAAGATTTGTTAATCAAAATTTCAAAGGATGATCGTTATATTTACTTGGGGGAAGAAAGTGTAAAAGGAATATTTCAAATTGATGAAATCATTCAAGTTCGAATAGGAAATTTAAAAAATTTAAATTTTAAAAATTATTTCCATGAAACTTTATATTCCTGCGTAGAATTGGGTGGCGATATCTTGGATAACGTTCGTTATATAGCACAACCGACTAACGTGAATTGCAGTCATGAAAATTTGTGCATCCTGATTGAAATCTTGGTTCTTCGACCAAATATAATTATGGAAGCGGTTCAAAAATTATTCATTTAAAGTGGTTGAAGTGAGACATACGGTTTATTCAATAGATGTTCTAGGATTTAATATACCTCAATTTATACCAAGAGAACTAGTAATTTATGACGGTGAAACTATAAAACATTATCTTTTTAAATCACCATGTCTGTTTAGTGAACTGAATGATAAATTCAAATTTCAAGTGCATTGGTTAGAAAACAATCATCACGGCATACCTTTCAATTCCGGTTCAACGGATTTAAAACACTTTAGTGAAATTGTAATTCAGGAAACCGAAAAAGCCGACGTAGTATTTTGCAAAGGACATCAAAAATTTAACTGTCTTGAACCCATTTTGGGGAGAAAAATTTTTCAACAACTTGAAGATGAGGACGACTTGGAATGCACCATTTATCCAGAAGTCCCTCTATGTAATAATAATCATAAATTTGAAATGTTATTTTGTTCGATAAACGATACCATAAAATTATACAATAGTATAATATGTTCAAAAAAAATTAATGTAATTACCTCATCAAAGATTCAATAAAAATTTTAAGAAAATGTTTATTTATTTATTTAAGATTTTAATTTACACAAACCTACAGTTACATCATTATAATATTCTTCAATAAAAAAGAAAAATAAATGGAATAAATGGAAATCAGAGGTTCTCAAATTATATTTGTCGAGCGGTATCTTATGCCCGTACTAATAGTCACGGATCAATCCGAGATTCAAAATGATCCTAGGATTAACCAATGAGATTACTGCAATTTAGTCCGTATCGTAGCAACAGCTACTATTTCGAGAATTAATCTTGAATCTCGGATTAATCCGCGACTATTAGTATGGGCATTAAAGTAATTATAAAAATTCACGGCACCCCATTTTGAGAATCACTATAGTCTAATTAATAAATATAACGTTAATTCAAGTATTTTGAATATTTTAAATAATATGTATCTATTTATTTATCAATATTTAGTTTCTAAACACAATATATTTAAAATAAAAAAAAAATGTTAGCAAGGTGTTTACATTATCATCAATGCAACTAATTGTATCTTTAATAAGTTAAAATAAAAAATAAATGAAAGACTTGAAAAATGTTATTATCATCCAAGAAGTATATGAAAGAGGTTCATTTGGGTAGTGAAGCTAAAATATTATAAGTTTGATTATAAATTATTAAATTCATATTAGATAATATGAATTCTATATTGATATTATCAACCATTTTAAATGGTACATTCTATAGCTTTCCCCAAAAATGTTTTGTATGAATATGCCTGTTTGGAGTACGAAAATGATTTAAGCGAGGCTAATAATAATTGTTCATGGAAATTAATGGATGTGACGAAAAACGTCAATATTGGTACATTTACGATCGATTTTGAAACACATGACAGTTTTAATTACAAGTTGAAATTAATCGATAATTCAACAAAAAGTATCGAAACGAAATGGAAAAAAGTTCAAATTAATTGTAAAATACCGCACGATCTGTCAAAGTGTCTTTGGAACAACTACAATGTTTATTTTAGGAATCTGTATATATTATTATTATTTAAAGAAACTCAATATAATTAAAAAAACCTATGACATCGATTGTAACTAATACTTACATTATAATGAGATTTCCACTTGTATACAAGTATACTCAAAGAAATACAAAAGTACTAATTTAATAAATATGTTTTATTTATTTAAAAAAAAAAATTAATCTTACATTGGATTAATAACACCTGTAAACGGATTACAATAAATTATATACAGAGCTGATTTCTAATTTATTACTTAACATAGGCTCTTCAGCTTGCTCGTTTTGTTATGACATGTCAATAACGAATATCGGTTCTTATTTAAACATTGGAAAATTTAAAAACGGTTCAGTTTTATCATATGGGACAGCATAATGCAATAGATTCATTACATCTGTGATAAACTTATTATAAAATACCTAAACAATTGATCAGAGACAATACTAATTTTATAATCTTGTTTAAACAAGATGGGTTAAATTTAAAAAATGTATACGAATATACGATGATCACGTGGGTAACAAATTTTATTCACTTTTCTAAAATGGTATGAAGTACATAAAAACGAAGAATTTAATATGCAAAGTTCTTTAATGGCTTTAGAGGTCTGTACCATAGCCTCTGCTTGTAACAAGAGGTTTAGACATAATTTTCTGAAATCAAATTCAATAGGCATAATTCTTCAAGGTGGTTATAGAAATATTGATAATCAGTCGGTAAGTGATACGCAGTGCCTGTTGTGGGAAGAACATACAAGAATAGTGTAAATAGCTCATTCAACCAAACAAACAGAAGTCAGATTGGGTGGTTTTAAGGTTGATGGCTACTGTGAAAGTACAAATCAGGTGTTTGAGTTTCACGGATGCTATTTTCACAGTAATCCTTTATATCACAAGTATGATAGAGACACCCCGCTACTCGATAATCCATCTGATACCCTAAATCTAAGGTACGAATCAACTATTACAAATACCTAAAGATTAACGTTACTGGAATATGATGTGATTGAAATGTGAGAATGCGAATTTAAAGGTCAATTAAATCAAGATATAGTGAGGTATACAGAAAACTATCCTCTTATCAAGCTATTACCTCTGAATCCTCGAGATGCGTCTTATGGAGATAGAACAGGAAACACAAAGGCTCATTACAAGATAAAAGAAGGCAAAAAAATTAAATATACAGACATTTGCGCACTTTATCCTTGGGTGTGTAAATACAGTACATTTCCTATAGGCCACCACCGCGTATATGTGGGAGAAGAATGGCCAGAATTATCTAAGGATATTGACAGTATAATAAAATGTAAAATATTATCTCCTCAAGACCTGTATCACCCTATGTTACCCAGCAAAATTAGCAATAAACTTATATTTTCATTACGTAGAGTGTGCGCAGAGATACAAAATAATAACGCGTGCAAAGAGAGTGTTGGTGATAGGGTTCTAGAAGGTACTCGGGTTATCGACGAGGTGTTAAAAGTTATAGAAAACGGTTACACAATGTTAGAAGTACATGAAATTTGGTGTTAAAATGTGGAAAATACGATAAGAATAACCGAACTGGTGATTTCTTTACTTCAATAATGAAAAAGTTTATAAAAAATAAAACAACAGGCTAACCTGAAAACAAAGAGCTATATGTTGAACATTTTTTTGAAGCAAGAAGACATTCAGTTAGAATTTGAAGAAATCATAGAAAATTCAGGATTACGAGCACTGACGAAATCAATGCTAAACTCATTTTGAGGGTAAACTGAGATAAAGGCAAAATCAACCTAAAACAAAAAATCATAAACAGTCCATCAGAATTTATTAATATAATGACAGATCCTACTTACATAGTGAACATTATTTTACCCATTAACGATAATACATTTGTAGTTAATTGTGAACATAGCGAAGAAACCTACGAGTTACATATTATTATCAACAGTAAACGTTTGCCTGGCCGCCTACACGACATGCAACACAAGCCAGGTTAAAATTGTATTCCAACATAGAGATGCTGGGCGACCGACAGGGTTTTATATTACATATAAGAATATTACATTTTATCAAATAAAAGTATGCAAAATTTGGAGCTATGATATTGAGACATGTTGTGGGAGCTGTTCGATCTTTAAGGTGCTTGACCAAATTTACAAAACATCAATCATTCAGGGCGAACTTCAGTATTAAGACACATTGTGCGCTTCTTTAAAACAGTTTTTACAAAACGTTTTATTACAAGCTTCGCAAATCCATATATACTTGGCGGTTTTTCTATTAGCCTCCGATTTACCATAAAGAGCAGCCTCCTTCTGGTAACACATGAAACAACGTCTTTTAACAGACCCCCTTATCAGATGATGCTTTTCAGCCTCTTCAACACCACCTTTACCGTTATCACTACCGATGTCTTTGCTATCACTAGCGGTGTCTTTGCTATCACTACCGGTGTCTTTACTATCTTCATCATGAGAGATGCAAGTCTCACTTTCTTGCTTATTTATATATTCTTTTTCTACATCAGGTATAATGTAGGTATGTGTTTCTAAATTTTCTTGATTATTTTCAAATATAGGCGATTTCAATATTCTTTTATATATCCTTTTTACATTAGGTATGCTGTAGGTGAATGTATTTTCTTGTTTATTTTTAATCATAGGTGATTTGATTATTCTTTTATATACCTCTTTCACATTAGGGTTAATGTAGGGGTACGCATTTTTATGTTTATATTCAAATACAGAAGGCCTTTTTCTTCTTCTTCTTCTTCTTCCATATATCTGTTCTATTGTAGAATTATCAGTATCTTGAATACAGTATTTGGTAGTGTAAGAACTTAGAAAGTGATACTTTTGATTGTCACCTATTACAATACCCATGATAAATACAGAGGATCTTATCAGAGAATGGTATATTTTATAACATGACCCTCTATATAAACTCGCACTATTATACCCTAACCGACCCTAGCATACAATTTAACAGGTCTGTTCTCTGTGTAAATAAAAAAACATGTAAATAAAGAACAATCATTTCACTATTTTAAGTACATACTTAATATCTTAAGAATTAACAGTTCAGGTTAAATTTTACATATGCTTAACATGGGAGTACATACAACTTCCAAGTCACGAGGTGTTTTGTTGACGGTACGTGTACTCTGATATAGTCTTAGTAACAGCGGCACCACAGGTGCGGCATCCCAGTCGAGGGGGATTGACTTCAGGCATACAATCCAACAGTTACGCCATAACTTATATGAACAGGTATGTTCATAGTTACCCTAACATGCCCTAAATATGAACAGGTCTGTTCATAGTTACCCTAACATGCCCTAAATATGAACAGGTCTGTTCATAGTTACCCTAACATGCCCTAAATATGAACAGGTCTGTTCATAGTTACCCTAACATGCCCTAAATATGAACAGGTCTGTTCATAGTTACCCTAACATGCCCTAAATATGAACAGGTCTGTTCATAGTTACCCTAACATGCCCTAAATATGAACAGGTCTGTTCATAGTTACCTTAACATGCCCTAAATATGAACAGGTCTGTTCATAGTTACCCTAACATGCCCTAAATATGAACAGGTCTGTTCATAGTTACCCTAACATGCCCTAAATATGAACAGGTCTGTTCATAGTTACCCTAACATGCCCTAAATATGAACAGGTCTGTTCATAGTTACCCTAACATGCCCTAAATATGAACAGGTCTGTTCATAGTTACCCTAACATGCCCTAAATATGAACAGGTCTGTTCATAGTTACCCTAACATGCCCTAAATATGAACAGGTCTGTTCATAGTTACCCTAACATGCCCTAAATATGAACAGGTCTGTTCATAGTTACCCTAACATGCCCTAAATATGAACAGGTCTGTTCATAGTTACCCTAACATGCCCTAAATATGAACAGGTCTGTTCATAGTTACCCTAACATGCCCTAAATATGAACAGGTCTGTTCATAGTTACCCTAACATGCCCTAAATATGAACAGGTCTGTTCATAGTTACCCTAACATGCCCTAAATATGAACAGGTCTGTTCATAGTTACCCTAACATGCCCTAAATATGAACAGGTCTGTTCATAGTTACCCTAACATGCCCTAAATATGAACAGGTCTGTTCATAGTTACCCTAACATGCCCTAAATATGAACAGGTCTGTTCATAGTTACCCTAACATGCCCTAAGTATGAACAGGTCTGTTCATAGTTACCCTAACATGCCCTAAATATGAACAGGTTTGTTCATAGTTACCCTAACATGCCCTAAATATGAACAGGTCTGTTCATAGTTACCCTAACATGCCCTAAATATGAACAGGTCTGTTCATAGTTACCCTAACATGCCCTAAATATGAACAGGTCTGTTTATAGTTACCCTAACATGCCCTAAATATGAACAGGTCTGTTCATAGTTACCCTAACATGCCCTAAATATGAACAGGTCTGTTCATAGTTACCCTAACATGCCCTAAATATGAACAGGTCTGTTCATAGTTACCCTAACATGCCCTAAATATGAACAGGTCTGTTCATAGTTACCCTAACATGCCCTAAATATGAACAGGTCTGTTCATAGTTACCCTAACATGCCCTAAATATGAACAGGTCTGTTCATAGTTACCCTAACATGCCCTAAATATGAACAGGTCTGTTCATAGTTACCCTAACATGCCCTAAATATGAACAGGTCTGTTCATAGTTACCCTAACATGCCCTAAATATGAACAGGTCTGTTCATAGTTACCCTAACATGCCCTAAATATGAACAGGTCTGTTCATAGTTACCCTAACATGCCCTAAATATGAACAGGTCTGTTCATAGTTACCCTAACATGCCCTAAATATGAACAGGTCTGTTCATAGTTACCCTAACATGCCCTAAATATGAACAGGTCTGTTCATAGTTACCCTAACATGCCCTAAATATGAACAGGTCTGTTCATAGTTACCCTAACATGCCCTAAATATACAGGGCAAATAAAACAGGTCTATAACAGACCTGTTCATATTTAGGGCATGTTAGGGTAACTATGAACAGACCTGTTCATATTTAGGGCATGTTAGGGTAACTATGAACAGACCTGTTCATATTTAGGGCATGTTAGGGTAACTATGAACAGACCTGTTCATATTTAGGGCATGTTAGGGTAACTATGAACAGACCTGTTCATATTTAGGGCATGTTAGGGTAACTATGAACAGACCTGTTCATATTTAGGGCATGTTAGGGTAACTATGAACAGACCTGTTCATATTTAGGGCATGTTAGGGTAACTATGAACATACCTGTTCATATAAGTTATGGCGTAACTGTTGGATTGTATGCCTGAAGTCAATCCCCCTCGACTGGGATGCCGCACCTGTGGTGCCGCTGTTACTAAGACTATATCAGAGTACACGTACCGTCAACAAAACACCTCGTGACTTGGAAGTTGTATGTACTCCCATGTTAAGCATATGTAAAATTTAACCTGAACTGTTAATTCTTAAGATATTAAGTATGTACTTAAAATAGTGAAATGATTGTTCTTTATTTACATGTTTTTTTATTTACACAGAGAACAGACCTGTTAAATTGTATGCTAGGGTCGGTTAGGGTATAATAGTGCGAGTTTATATAGAGGGTCATGTTATAAAATATACCATTCTCTGATAAGATCCTCTGTATTTATCATGGGTATTGTAATAGGTGACAATCAAAAGTATCACTTTCTAAGTTCTTACACTACCAAATACTGTATTCAAGATACTGATAATTCTACAATAGAACAGATATATGGAAGAAGAAGAAGAAGAAGAAAAAGGCCTTCTGTATTTGAATATAAACATAAAAATGCGTACCCCTACATTAACCCTAATGTGAAAGAGGTATATAAAAGAATAATCAAATCACCTATGATTAAAAATAAACAAGAAAATACATTCACCTACAGCATACCTAATGTAAAAAGGATATATAAAAGAATATTGAAATCGCCTATATTTGAAAATAATCAAGAAAATTTAGAAACACATACCTACATTATACCTGATGTAGAAAAAGAATATATAAATAAGCAAGAAAGTGAGACTTGCATCTCTCATGATGAAGATAGTAAAGACACCGGTAGTGATAGCAAAGACACCGCTAGTGATAGCAAAGACATCGGTAGTGATAACGGTAAAGGTGGTGTTGAAGAGGCTGAAAAGCATCATCTGATAAGGGGGTCTGTTAAAAGACGTTGTTTCATGTGTTACCAGAAGGAGGCTGCTCTTTATGGTAAATCGGAGGCTAATAGAAAAACCGCCAAGTATATATGGATTTGCGAAGCTTGTAATAAAACGTTTTGTAAAAACTGTTTTAAAGAAGCGCACAATGTGTCTTAATACTGAAGTTCGCCCTGAATGATTGATGTTTTGTAAATTTGGTCAAGCACCTTAAAGATCGAACAGCTCCCACAACATGTCTCAATATCATAGCTCCAAATTTTGCATACTTTTATTTGATAAAATGTAATATTCTTATATGTAATATAAAACCCTGTCGGTCGCCCAGCATCTCTATGTTGGAATACAATTTTAACCTGGCTTGTGTTGCATGTCGTGTAGGCGGCCAGGCAAACGTTTACTGTTGATAATAATATGTAACTCGTAGGTTTCTTCGCTATGTTCACAATTAACTACAAATGTATTATCGTTAATGGGTAAAATAATGTTCACTATGTAAGTAGGATCTGTCATTATATTAATAAATTCTGATGGACTGTTTATGATTTTTTGTTTTAGGTTGATTTTGCCTTTATCTCAGTTTACCCTCAAAATGAGTTTAGCATTGATTTCGTCAGTGCTCGTAATCCTGAATTTTCTATGATTTCTTCAAATTCTAACTGAATGTCTTCTTGCTTCAAAAAAATGTTCAACATATAGCTCTTTGTTTTCAGGTTAGCCTGTTGTTTTATTTTTTATAAACTTTTTCATTATTGAAGTAAAGAAATCACCAGTTCGGTTATTCTTATCGTATTTTCCACATTTTAACACCAAATTTCATGTACTTCTAACATTGTGTAACCGTTTTCTATAACTTTTAACACCTCGTCGATAACCCGAGTACCTTCTAGAACCCTATCACCAACACTCTCTTTGCACGCGTTATTATTTTGTATCTCTGCGCACACTCTACGTAATGAAAATATAAGTTTATTGCTAATTTTGCTGGGTAACATAGGGTGATACAGGTCTTGAGGAGATAATATTTTACATTTTATTATACTGTCAATATCCTTAGATAATTCTGGCCATTCTTCTCCCACATATACGCGGTGGTGGCCTATAGGAAATGTACTGTATTTACACACCCAAGGATAAAGTGCGCAAATGTCTGTATATTTAATTTTTTTGCCTTCTTTTATCTTGTAATGAGCCTTTGTGTTTCCTGTTCTATCTCCATAAGACGCATCTCGAGGATTCAGAGGTAATAGCTTGATAAGAGGATAGTTTTCTGTATACCTCACTATATCTTGATTTAATTGACCTTTAAATTCGCATTCTCACATTTCAATCACATCATATTCCAGTAACGTTAATCTTTAGGTATTTGTAATAGTTGATTCGTACCTTAGATTTAGGGTATCAGATGGATTATCGAGTAGCGGGGTGTCTCTATCATACTTGTGATATAAAGGATTACTGTGAAAATAGCATCCGTGAAACTCAAACACCTGATTTGTACTTTCACAGTAGCCATCAACCTTAAAACCACCCAATCTGACTTCTGTTTGTTTGGTTGAATGAGCTATTTACACTATTCTTGTATGTTCTTCCCACAACAGGCACTGCGTATCACTTACCGACTGATTATCAATATTTCTATAACCACCTTGAAGAATTATGCCTATTGAATTTGATTTCAGAAAATTATGTCTAAACCTCTTGTTACAAGCAGAGGCTATGGTACAGACCTCTAAAGCCATTAAAGAACTTTGCATATTAAATTCTTCGTTTTTATGTACTTCATACCATTTTAGAAAAGTGAATAAAATTTGTTACCCACGTGATCATCGTATATTCGTATACATTTTTTAAATTTAACCCATCTTGTTTAAACAAGATTATAAAATTAGTATTGTCTCTGATCAATTGTTTAGGTATTTTATAATAAGTTTATCACAGATGTAATGAATCTATTGCATTATGCTGTCCCATATGATAAAACTGAACCGTTTTTAAATTTTCCAATGTTTAAATAAGAACCGATATTCGTTATTGACATGTCATAACAAAACGAGCAAGCTGAAGAGCCTATGTTAAGTAATAAATTAGAAATCAGCTCTGTATATAATTTATTGTAATCCGTTTACAGGTGTTATTAATCCAATGTAAGATTAATTTTTTTTTTTAAATAAATAAAACATATTTATTAAATTAGTACTTTTGTATTTCTTTGAGTATACTTGTATACAAGTGGAAATCTCATTATAATGTAAGTATTAGTTACAATCGATGTCATAGGTTTTTTTAATTATATTGAGTTTCTTTAAATAATAATAATATATACAGATTCCTAAAATAAACATTGTAGTTGTTCCAAAGACACTTTGACAGATCGTGCGGTATTTTACAATTAATTTGAACTTTTTTCCATTTCGTTTCGATACTTTTTGTTGAATTATCGATTAATTTCAACTTGTAATTAAAACTGTCATGTGTTTCAAAATCGATCGTAAATGTACCAATATTGACGTTTTTCGTCACATCCATTAATTTCCATGAACAATTATTATTAGCCTCGCTTAAATCATTTTCGTACTCCAAACAGGCATATTCATACAAAACATTTTTGGGGAAAGCTATAGAATGTACCATTTAAAATGGTTGATAATATCAATATAGAATTCATATTATCTAATATGAATTTAATAATTTATAATCAAACTTATAATATTTTAGCTTCACTACCCAAATGAACCTCTTTCATATACTTCTTGGATGATAATAACATTTTTCAAGTCTTTCATTTATTTTTTATTTTAACTTATTAAAGATACAATTAGTTGCATTGATGATAATGTAAACACCTTGCTAACATTTTTTTTTTATTTTAAATATATTGTGTTTAGAAACTAAATATTGATAAATAAATAGATACATATTATTTAAAATATTCAAAATACTTGAATTAACGTTATATTTATTAATTAGACTATAGTGATTCTCAAAATGGGGTGCCGTGAATTTTTATAATTACTTTAATGCCCATACTAATAGTCGCGGATTAATCCGAGATTCAAGATTAATTCTCGAAATAGTAGCTGTTGCTACGATACGGACTAAATTGCAGTAATCTCATTGGTTAATCCTAGGATCATTTTGAATCTCGGATTGATCCGTGACTATTAGTACGGGCATAAGATACCGCTCGACAAATATAATTTGAGAACCTCTGATTTCCATTTATTCCATTTATTTTTCTTTTTTATTGAAGAATATTATAATGATGTAACTGTAGGTTTGTGTAAATTAAAATCTTAAATAAATAAATAAACATTTTCTTAAAATTTTTATTGAATCTTTGATGAGGTAATTACATTAATTTTTTTTGAACATATTATACTATTGTATAATTTTATGGTATCGTTTATCGAACAAAATAACATTTCAAATTTATGATTATTATTACATAGAGGGACTTCTGGATAAATGGTGCATTCCAAGTCGTCCTCATCTTCAAGTTGTTGAAAAATTTTTCTCCCCAAAATGGGTTCAAGACAGTTAAATTTTTGATGTCCTTTGCAAAATACTACGTCGGCTTTTTCGGTTTCCTGAATTACAATTTCACTAAAGTGTTTTAAATCCGTTGAACCGGAATTGAAAGGTATGCCGTGATGATTGTTTTCTAACCAATGCACTTGAAATTTGAATTTATCATTCAGTTCACTAAACAGACATGGTGATTTAAAAAGATAATGTTTTATAGTTTCACCGTCATAAATTACTAGTTCTCTTGGTATAAATTGAGGTATATTAAATCCTAGAACATCTATTGAATAAACCGTATGTCTCACTTCAACCACTTTAAATGAATAATTTTTGAACCGCTTCCATAATTATATTTGGTCGAAGAACCAAGATTTCAATCAGGATGCACAAATTTTCATGACTGCAATTCACGTTAGTCGGTTGTGCTATATAACGAACGTTATCCAAGATATCGCCACCCAATTCTACGCAGGAATATAAAGTTTCATGGAAATAATTTTTAAAATTTAAATTTTTTAAATTTCCTATTCGAACTTGAATGATTTCATCAATTTGAAATATTCCTTTTACACTTTCTTCCCCCAAGTAAATATAACGATCATCCTTTGAAATTTTGATTAACAAATCTTCATTAATCTTTGCCGGTTCCACAATTAGTCCTGTTATATACTGGGATATGAATTCGAACTGAGGATCACTACGACTAAAGTAATTTTCAATATGGCACTTGTTGCTAATGATAGCATTCCATTCAAATTCGGTTAGAAATATTTCTATTCCTTTTGAACTCGATAATATTAATCCTGCATTAAATTCGTATGGATCCAAACCTAATCCAACATTCTTGCTTTTAGATTTATTTAAATAATATGCTGTTTGGTATAACAATTCTTTGTTGCCAACCCCGTTGCCAAAAGGGCCTTAAGCGTCATCTGGTTGCCAATAGGGCCTAAATCACACCGCATTGCCAAAAGGGCCTAAACCAAACCCCATTGCCAAAAGGGCCTTAAGCCAAATCCCATTGCCAAAAGGGCCTAAATCACACCGCATTGCCAAAAGGGCCTAAACCAAACCCCATTGCCAAAAGGGCCTTAAGCCAAATCCCATTGCCAAAAGGGCCTAAGCCAAACTCCATTGCCAAAAAGGCCTAAACCACATCCCGCTGCCAAAAGGGCCTAAGCAATGCTCTCTGCCAAAAGGGCCTAAACCACACCCCGCTGCCAAAAGGGCCTAAGCCATGCCCCCTGCCAAAAGGGCGTAAACCACACCCCTCTGCCAAAAAGGCCTAAGCCATCCCCCCTGCCAAAAGGGCTTAAACCACATCCCGCTGCCAAAAAGGCCTAAGTCACAACCCCTGACAAAAGGGCCTAAACCACACCCCGTTGCCAAAAGGACCTAAACCGTCACGCCCCTTGCCAAAAGGGCCTAAACCACACCCATTGCCAAAAAGGCCTAAGCGTCTCCCTGTGAACAATAGGAACCTACCTTCAGCAAACCGGAAGTAATTGTCTTCGAAATGCTTAAACAATTGATTGGAAACAATGCCTATTGTTATAGAATAGGATGTCAAACCAACCCCCCATTGTTCTATACGTTGTGACGTCATTAAAACCAACATTAAATGTTGGTGAAATACTTAAAACAATGCTGTGACGTCAGAGACCGGAAGTAAGTGCAGTTAAAATCTTCCCATGTTAATTCCCATAAGAAATTGATGTAGAACCCGCATAGCCCCACTACTTTGAGCTTTTTTAAGCTTTGATTGAGCTTCAATAAGCTAAAGAAATACAAGACTCAATATACGAAGAAATACTTGACATAATAAAGAATCTCAAAAATGGAAAATCTTCTAGCAAATACAATGTAAATGAAGAATCAGTCAAGTACGATGGAGAAAAAGAAATATATAATTTCATAAAGCAGACCAATGATGAATTGTGAGTTGTTGAGATGCGGAAAATGAAGACGTGGTAAAGACGATCAAGCCGCTAAGAATGAGATGGGTTGGTCACATGATGAGAAGCGACGAGAACTCTATGATAAAGCAAATAACGGAATGAAAGCCAATGGAGGACCGCCTTAGACAAAGGCGTATTAATATTTTGCGCCCTTATCCTCGATTTTCCAGTTGACCTTATTTTAAATTAGAAAAATTTATAAAGAAAATGAAACTTATTTTTAATAATAATTAAGACGATTAATGATTAGGTAATTGCAATTCCTGAAATTAAATTCGTTTTCGCGATAATACGGGACTGGTCCTAGAAGTAGACCCAATCTGAGATGGTATGATCAGGTGATCGATGATCTGAGAAGAGATTGGAGAGAAAGAGTGGAAAATAGGCGGGAGTTGAGAAAAATCGCGGAGAAGGCGAAACCAGAGAGTAAAATTTAGAAATGAAATAATTTAAAGTAAATGAGAACTAATCCAATCCAGAAAAACGGATTTTTTTATTTTTCCAATGAGACAACCAAATTCCTAGTGGAATGTAAGGCATATTTTTTATAATTATAAGGTAATCAACAGCGGCAATTTTACTCGAACAATCAGACCCATAAGGAACAGCGGCTATTTGTAAAAGAAGCGACCAATGTTCCTTTATTTTACATGACCACAGTATCAAAAATAAGACATTCAAAGTATAAACTTAAACAGCTCATGATACCTACCTCAAAAACCCTAACCATACACTTAAGCCCAAGACAAAACTGCGGTCTACATTGTATAAAATAAATAAAAAATTCTTAGTGTTTGTGTTTAAAATACTTTTCAACTTACCACAATAATTTATTATATATTGTCGTGTTACATAATCATTTTTGATTTAAACTTTTTGAATTTTATTATATTGTTAATTATTTGTAATAGAAGGAATTTTTTAAAGTAAAATTTTTTAAATGGGTAAATAATTTGTTAAAATTTTGCACCACATTAAAGAATAATTTCTTTGTATTTTTTATTGAAACTTGAAATTTGGATTTATACAAAAATAATTTAAAATTGAATTTGGAAATATTTTAGAAGCACTGATACACAATTGTTTTCTATAAGATTGTCACTACTTTCACTAGATGACAGCACCATTACCACCTTTTGAAAAACTTGAAATTTTAAATTTGAAAAACACATTTAATTTAAATGTGGCCACTGTACCATACTAGCCACTGTACCAGCCTCTCCCATTATGTCAAAATGAAATCGTGACCTGTTGCTACATTGCTTGTGAAAACTATTGATTTTTTAAAAATAGATTGTAAGTATTGTTATGATCGTCAAAATCGGTACTACCCTTGTCTCAAAGTGTTTTAATATTATGTACTCCATAAATATAAATTATTCGTAAGTAACTGGCATTATTATATAACAGGTCATGTGCACCAGACTTTAATTTGCCTCAATCGCGTAATACATATTTTTATCAAGAGAGGAGAGCGGGAAAATTATTCAACAAAAATCATAATACTTGGCATTGACATACCCGGTGCCTACACACCAATGTCTGGTTCATAGTCGAAAAACAAATAAAAGAATAATTTTTAATTGTGATAGTTAACGGTCAGTTATTATGCCCTCAGTTAACTAGTGCATCATTTGTGCTGTAAGTAATAAATTAATATTGAATTAAATTTATTATATGAAATTAAAAAAATCGGATGTGCCCATGCCCATAACTTTATCATACTTTTAAATAACAAAAATATAAAGAAATAGGATATTTACACGATTATTGATTAATACTTTTTTATTATTATTACGGAACAGAACATAATAAAAAAATAAAATTTTAAAAATAAGAAAAAAAATTTTTTTTTTTAATTTGAAAAACGAATATTTTCAAAAATTGGATATTTACACGATTATTGATTAATACTTTTTTAATATTATTATAGAGAAGAATTTAATAAAAAAATAAAATTTAAAGAAAAGGAAAAAAATTATTTTTTTTATTTACAAAATATTTTTTTTTTTGAGTTTCCGTGTACCGATTTTAACCAAAATCTAATCAGTTCTAAGTCTCAATATGTATGAACTAAATACGAAATTTTGTTAAAAAATTCCTATTACTTTTTGAGGTAGAGCGCACACAAAATTTGACCACACACACACACACACACAATTACAAGCCCCGTAATGTTTGTGACAAGCTGTGAATAATCCTCGATTGTGGCATAATCATAATTATTAACATACTAGGTGCGCCATCTTATAAGGAATCTATAGAACTGATAATTTTTAATTTACCCACGGTTTAAAGGAATCTATAACATTTTTTAGATTGTGACAAGTTATCCATAAATATATAATCTCGAAATCAGTGTAAACGTATTGCCATAATTATTGTAATACCTGAAATGTGTAAAAATGTAACGTCATAAATATTATATTATAAACAAAGGTGTAAGTGCAATGTTGCCAAGTTTCAGTTTAATAATTTTATTATTAATTATCGTTTTATATTTGTGTAGTATAAAACTTTGTAGGCTAATTTTTGTGAATCAGTAATTAGAGGTTGAAAAAAGTGTAGTTACTCTCAATTAACGTAATTTTATTTAAAAAAATAAAATTTAAAGACGAAAATTTAAAGGTTTAAAAAAAACGCAGCTGCGTAGGGTGCGTGTTCTCGGGGGGCGAAAAAATTGTTAAGACGAAACGAAAAAATAGTCATGACAAAAATATCCAACTTCTATTTGCTACCCAGTTAATAAATAAAATCTTTTTCTTACATGGCGAAGTATAACAAGTTGCCTACTATTTGTAAAGCTACACATTAGTTTTATTTTTAACCACCAAGCATTGTATAGATATCGGCGTAACTAATTATTATTTATTATAGTTTATTTATTAGGTGAATTATTACAAAACAATATCATGAATTGATAATTTTTGACAATCAAGTTTTTAATTTAAGTATGAAGAATATTGATAGTTCATTTAGTCACTATTTCGAGTTTGAAGAAGTAGTCGCAACCAAAAGACCATGCTACTGAAGAAGCCATGCGACAAGTATTATTTTATTGATAAATTGTGTAGGGAATGCAAAAAGAGGTATAACCAATACGACATTGTTCTTTCAGAAAAACGCTAAAATGTTAGTCAAGGACTATTTTGTTCAGAGTTTTTGCACCTAACTCTACAACAATATCTCTTTATTTATTTTTTTCAGTATTAAATTTTCGTTACCATTTTTATGCTTAACATCTGATGTCAGCTACGTTCAACTTCGACTGACAGGGCTGACAATTTTTCCCCCCTTAAATTTATTAGGTTTTTCTGACCCCTAAAATGAAAAGTTTTCCAACAGGAAGCGAGAACCTACTAATAAAGTTACTTAGTATAATGTAAAATGTTTAATCTATGTTTACTACTACCTTACTTAATTTTTTTTTTAAAACCATAAGTCATAACATAAGTATCAACCAAAGCACTAAAAATCGTTAAACTTTTGCATTGTTAAAAAAATCCTTTTGTTTGGCAATATAGTTTATCTTGGAAAGATTTTATCTTCAAACGTACTACGATTTCTAAATTATTCTCTCCCCGCTCTAACATTTAATAAAAAGCGGGTAAATTTTATACTGCTTGCATGTTATTCATAATCATAATAAGAAATACATATCAACGGCCTTGGTGCAACTTTTAATAAAATGGATGTACATACATATACGTATGTACATACGAAGTACATAATAATATAAAACTTTTTAAAATTTTATATAGTATGTATCGCCGTTTTTCAAGAAAGATGGGTTTTCACTTCAGGTTCAGAACGCTTTTTTTACTTTAAATTTTTAAAGATATACAAAAATACATAGTATACTAACACTAAACCAGTTTTAAAGTAAAAATCTATTTTTTATTAGCGCACTTGCTCTTTGGAACTCCGAGCTAGTTGCGTTGAAGTAAAAACCAGTGCATTTAAAAGAAAAATTTCCCCTGTTCGAAAAAATATATTTTCTTAAAATAAATAGGTAATTATAGTGTGATAAAAGTATTTTAACTTAACCCCTCATAATTATTAGAAATAAATCTTAATGCTAGTATCTTAAATGTTAAAAATTAATAAACACAAAGTTGTAATTTATTTAAAAAAAGAGGGAATTTCTATTAAACAATTAAATTTTATAATTAAAAATTCACTAAACTAGGCGGCAAAATTTAATCTTTTTTTAGGCAATCTTGGAAAGATTTTATCTTTAAACGTACTGCAACTTCAAAATTATTACCTCCCCGCTCACATCTAAAGGCGCGTAAATTTTATACTGTCTGCATATTTTTCATAATAAAAAATATAAACGGCCTTGATGATGCGACAAAAAGACAAATTGCCGCATGGTTATAAATATTTTTTTAGCTCTTAGGCGCCAAATAGACGTGCAACTTGGTTACCAACCAGAGGTGACAACCTGTTATCTTTATTCATAAAGAAATGATAATTTTTTACGCTGCTTTATAATTCGTTGGAAAAAATCCAAAATTTCGGCAGGCTCTTCAGCACACGTGACCGCAAAGTTCAAAATTTCCAAACTAATACATTTTTAGAATTTTAATTTTAATGATTTCGATTTTTTGTGAGCGGAGCCAGATGTTGGCAACCGAGATTCTAAAAATTTTATTAATTTAGAACTTTTCGAACTGCTGTATTTTGCGGTCACGTGTGCTAAAGAGCTTGCCGAAATTCAAAAAATCTTTTTCCAACGAATTATAAAGCAGCGTAAAAAATTGTCATTTCTTTATGAATAAAGACAGGTTGTCAACTCAGGTTGGCAACCAAGCTGCACGTCTATTTGGCGTTTTAGGCAAAAACAATAAATACGAAAAAATGTAAATTGCAAGGTAATTTTAGCCAAAAAAAAACGTATAAATTTTGATTACTTGGGTACTTATCAATATTTTGTCACATTAACAGCCAAAGCGCCGCCCCGAATAACGTCCGGGTTGTCCGCCCCCTAAAACGGGCACTGCGTACATAAATAGTACATAATAATTTAAAACTTTTATAAATAAATTTATTATAAACTTTATTTACATACATTTTAAAACATTTGTAGAAATATTAAGTGTCCACTTGTAGAAAGCTGCTAGGATCTACTAAAATAACTTGTACTGTTTTTTTAAAAGTTGTTCATTATAACAATTTATTGAATTTGTTTCAACTTTTTACTTTTACAATTTTTGCGAAGAAGAAAGAAAGGAAACAAAGATTTTTAAGAATTACTAAACGATTAAGGTTAAGTAAAATTTAGGTACCTACTAAACATTTTCTGAAGAACCTTCAACCCTTACCAAAGCACTACAATTTGTTTAATTTTTCGCCTTGTTAATAAAAAAATAATTATTTACTGATTGCTAAGCATTCCTTCCCCGCTCCACATCTGATAAAAAACGTGTAAACTTTATAGTGCAATTTTAAACGGCCTTGATAATTCTAAATGTTTTTCAAATAGAAGATATAAAGTAGTAGCTAGAGACGAATTAACAAAATTTCTAATTTTGGTTACAATTTAAAATATCTGTGTCCTCTTATATAATTTGAACAGCTAATATCTACGTAACTAAAAATTTTCAGAATTAATATAAAGCCGATTTCAAAGAAAGATGTTATTTTGCATCAAGTCTCTAACGCAAGTAGTATATAAAATTATTTTATGTTTTCATATTCAGTTTCAAAGTAAAAATCGATTGTTAGCTCACTCTTGTTCTTTGGTACTCCGAGCTAGTTGCGTTTAAGTAATTAGTAATTACCGTATCCATCTAGATACAGGATGCGAGGACCTACTCAAGTTAGGGGACGTCCATTAATTACGTGAGGCGTTTAGGGGGGGGGGGTCGAGCCGAATTTCACCAAATCTCACGTGGGGGAGTGGGGGGGCTCGGCAAATATCACGTAATTTTTTTCAAAACGCTAGCTAACACTTTAATACAAGGTCAAATCGAGTTCGGTTTTCCGGCAATAGATCAAACTTCTAACAGTCTAAATAATCATATTATAAAACAGGGAGGGGGGACTGTGATTTTAGCAAAACGCTAGCTAACACTTTAATTCAAGGTCAAATCGAGTTCGGATTTTCGGCAATAAATCAAACTACCAAAGCTCTAAATAATAATATTATATAACAGGGGGGGGGGGGGGCTGTGATTTTTGCAAAACGCTAGCTAACACTTTAATACAAGGTCAAATCAAGTTCGGATTTTTGGCAGTAGATCAAACTTCCAACAGTCTAAATAATCATATTATAAAACAGGGGGGGGGGTTGACTGTGATTTTTGCAAAACGCTAGCTAATACTTTAATTCAAGGTCAAATCGAGTTCGGTTTTCCGGCAATAGATCAAACTTCTAACAGTCTAAATAATCATATTATAAAACAGGGAGGGGGGACTGTGATTTTAGCAAAAAGGTAGCTTACACTTTAATTCAAGGTCAAATCGAGTTCGGATTTTTGGCAATAAATCAAACAACCAAAGCTCCAAATAATCATATTATATAACAGGGGGCGGGGCTGTGATTTTTGCAAAACGCTAGCTAACACTTTAATTCAAGGTCAAATCGAGTTCGGTTTTCCGGCAATAGATCAAACTTCAAACAGTCTAAATAATCATATTATAAAACAGGGGGGGGGGGGGACTGTGATTTTTGCAAAACGCTAGGTAACAATTTAATGCAAGGTCAATACATCAATAGCACAATAGTCACATCCGTAAATTTTTGTGTCCTGGTTAGTGACGACAGTTAACCAAAACCAAAAAAAAAGGTTCCAAAACCAGTACTGTCCTGGTAAAATCAGTACAAATGGTCACCTTACTCATAATATAAGAAATATAAACGGCCTTGATAATGCAATTTTTAATAAAATGTATTATAATGTAAAACTATTCAAAATTTATGGGCGAAATAAAAACTATCCCAAAAGATTTTCATGTAGGTAGCATATCACTGAAAACGAATTTCCAAAATTGTTAATTTTGTTTAAATGTTTAAACATTTGAGGAAATATTAAGAACCAAACTACAGCGTAATGCGTTGAAAATTACGCTCCTGTAGTTTGCTCCATTTAAACGTGTGGTTTTCAATAGGGCGGACGATACGCGACGATAAATACGCGACGGAAACAACGCTAGTGTAGTTTGGCTCTTAATTAGAGGCGTATTACGCAAGTTGCGCCCTTATCCTCGACTTTACAGTTTACTATTTTTTTTAATAGAATAATTTATAAAGAAAAGGAAGCTGTCTCCTGAAATTTTGCACCACAAGCCCGGGCTTTATGGGCTTATGCGATAATACGGCTCTGCAGTTAAATATCTAACTAAAATTTTTCTAAAATAATATAAAACCGTTTTCAAAGATAGGTGATTTTTACTACAAGTCCAGAATAAGAACTAGAAATCCGTATTAAAGTATTAAAAATCGTTTAATTTTTTCGCGTTGTTAATAAAAATTTAAATATTTAAACATACATACATATTATGTATGTTATCTTTGTAAGAATGTAAATAATCTTCAAACGACTGCAATTAAGCATACCCTCCCACGCTTTACATCTAAAAAAAGACGCGTAAATTTAATAGTGTCAACAACTTTATAAGAACTATAAACGGCCTTGATAATGCAATTTATAATAAGATTTCTAATAATGTACCTATAATTTAAAACTTATCAAACTTTATAAGTGGAATTGTTTTAAAACTAAATAATGAAATTTTTGCCCATATTGGAAATCTGTTATTTGCTTAAAGATGTAGGTGTGGTAACCGGGTAACCCCCAAAAAGTAGTAAGATTCATCTTCCGGGAGCAAACTAGGACAGCGGTGGCAAACGGCGTGCTTTCAAATGAACTTTTTTCTTGTAAATCACTAAATGTATTCAATTTTATAACATACAAAAAAAATTTTTTTTCAAAAAGTTTTTGATAAAATAATGATGCCCTATGCTTTTTGTAAAAATATAAACAAATACAATACATTATTACGGTGCATAGCGTAAAAATTAAAAAGAAGCAAAAAAAAAACTTTCTTTCAGGTGACTCGAGAACCTATGACCTTCGTATTGCAAGTCCCACATCTTGGCGCTGCGCTAGCTACTAGTTGGAAATTCATAACGTAAAACACTTATGTATACATAAAGTAAGACCTAAAAAATTTGAAATTTAAAAATTTAGCCATCTGGAGCTACAATTTATATCACTTGCAATTCTAGTCAAGTCCTCCATACCTATAAATTTGGACGAAATCGGTGATGTCGAGTAGGGGTCCCCTCCTTGTTAATACTAGTAGTAATAATTAAATAATAATTTTAACATTTTAGCAAGTCATGGCATTTCCATTTTATTTAGGGTTTTTTTAGTATAATTCGAAGATAAGGGTATACTTTAATATGCAGTTTATATAACATTGTTTTACTTTATTATTTTTATATCTAACCAAAAATTGAAATAACAGAAATCTCAAACCGAGTAATACAAGTTAGTAAGGGGTTAATAGTTTATAATAATTATGACTGCAACCCATCTAACATATCGAGAATATCTGGCAACACTGTAATGATAAGCAGAGGGCGCCACATGAAGGCATTAGTTTAAGTTGCCATAAATATTATAGTGTGTGGTACGGGAAATAAGCTCTATTGTGGCAAATTTCACATAAAATAGAATATTCCTTCGAATTTTTAATCTACGTAGAAACAAGGATGCACATATAATGCCTATATTAAATACAAACGAATTATTGTCAATTGTGGCGAATTATTCAACTAAGTGTCGAGATATTTTAATTTAAAATTGTGGCATCGAGTGTATAGCGCCACAATTTTTGAACTCGCCACAGTACAGGCCTATGCACACACAAATTGCCACAAATATAGTGCAACATACACACCCTCACACACACACACACATACATACAGACATTTTTTGGAAATGATGATTTTCCGCTTCTGGGATCCCAATATGCCTAAATTCATCAAAATCTCAATTTTTTTTTTCCGCACGATAACAATACTTTTTCATACTTTGTATGATAAAGTAAAAATTATTATCATTATATTTTGTCAATTCGTAAGATTAAATCAACAGGTTTTTAATTAAATTTTTTTAAATTATTTATTATTATTTTAAATTATTAATTATTTTTATTAAAAAAAGAAGTAATAAAAAATTGAAATATTTGTATTCTTTGCAAAGCTGACAATTTTCAAAATATTTGTACTCAAAACGGCCGTTCCGGTTGATTTCAAATTTGAGAATTAGTGGCCGCTGGTGCGGGAAGAGTGATGGAACGCCACCCTCCCAAAGCGGGACACATTATGTTTTGTAACGTAATTAATTATTACAATAAATTTACTGCCAACTTGGTATAATATTTACGTTTCTGACCCGATAAGGTAATATTTTACTCTTTCAATTCATGGTGTAAAAGTTAATCATTTTATCAATCATTTCAGAGCATTTGTTAACATTACGTTAACGTTAACATGATTCTGACAAGGCAGTAACAGTACATGAATATTATGTTTAACCAGTGCCGGTAACTATTATACAGGGTGTTTTTTCCTTAATTCTTATTTTCTAAATTCAAACCCTCAAGAGTCAGGCCTATTTAAAGCTTTTTTTTAATTTCCACCTTCACATGGCCATGGCCTCGAAAATATTGGTTTTTCAGTAAAAATGGTTTAGTACTTATTTAAAAAGCGTGAAATAATCTACAAAAGCCAGATTCTAACCTTTTATTGTCTAAAATCAAAAGATTTTGAGTTATGAATTAAAGTAAGTAAAAAAATGTTGATAAATTCAAGCTTTTTTATTTTAGGCTTTTTTCAAAACCCCCTATCTTTTAAACGAAACATCTTACAAAAAATTTAATGCCCTATTCCGGATAGGAAATTTAACGGACTACAACTTCTGTTGAATAAAATTATTTCAAAAACTAATCCATTTCACAGAAAATCAGAAAATAATAAGCAAGGTAGCTACAAAATAAAAAATTAAATTCATAAAATTTGCAATTTTTTGAAAAATTATTTTATTAATTAAGGTTAAACCATTACATTTTTTAAGTAAATGATCAAAAAAATCAACCTTATTTTTGTGGGGGGGGGGGAGGGGTTCAAAATTATAAATAATTCAAAATTTGCTGTCCTCAAAACATGACCTGAACTATCTCTAGAAACCTTGCTGTTAGTACTTTGAAGTTAGGATATCTCGAAATCCTGACGTGGTAAAACAATTTTGCTGCCGAATATGGATTCAGCGCAAAAAAATTGACAAGAAATGATATGTCTCACCCAAGTATTAGAAAAAAGTTAAATTTTGTTTAACTGTGTAATAAATAGTAATAATAATTTTATTTAGTAATATTTACTATTATCATCACAATCATAGGAGCAGGGCCGGCCCAAGCATTTGAGGCGCTCTAGGCCAAGAGTGTAAATCACGCTCCATCAAAATTTTTTAACCTGAAATATAAATTATTAATAAATATTTTAATTTTTATATTAAACTTTAATCTTTATTGCAAATTAATATTTTAAAACTTTAAGAAAAATAAGAAGATTAAATAAGAAATATAAATAAAATATAAGTGTTTTCGGATGGTACGTAGTCCAGTCCAGCATTGCAAGTTGCAATAAATAATAAAGTTTTGAAACTTGGCAGAAAGTTTTGTCTTACGTCATTGTTTAACAAACAAAAAGTCGCCATCCATCCGAGATCCGGAAGTGTCGACCATCTTGGATTTTAAGCGACAATTTTTGGTTTTTCAATAATATCTCAAAAATTATGAACTGTACAAAAAAATAGTTTATATTAAAATTGAAGCTCGTTAAATTTTCAATAAGAAAGTTTATATTCAATATTAGCGTCAGTCTAATATTTAATCGAAAAAATCCATCCGCCTGTCGTGAAATGTGGTGCCGCGTCTCATTATGACTTGCGACGTTTTGTTGGAAATAAGTAAAGAGTATAGCATGCATAATATATACCTAAGCATTCGTTGACTACGAGAAAGCCTTTGATTTTGTGGAGATAAAATCCAATCTGCCGTTCGGCCCGATGCCATGGCTTCACTGGCGCGACTATAGGGCCGGTCCTGCATGGGAGCCAAAAGTCACAACGGATCGAGCATCTGAGCAGTGATTGATAAAATCGTTCATTTGGTTACTCGATTGGATGTTCTTAAATTTGTAGTAAAATACAGAAAATTGTTTTCAGAAAGATTCCAACAAATGCCCAATTTTCTGATGAGATTCTGCTAGTGGAATTTCATTAATAATTTTAAAAAAATAATACATATTTGTACACCAGATTTCCTTTTATGAGATTTCCTTGGATTTCCACTTAGGATTTCTTTGGATTTCCTTTTGAATTGCCTTTCAAAGAAATTGAAAAAGTAAAATAGAAAATTTTAAAATTAATTGATTTTTGACACATATAACTACCTTAAAATTCAAAGGATGATTAAAACGAAGATCAGAGAACATCAGGCATGGTTTAATGAGAAATGTCGGGAGATCGAACTGCTAGAGAAGAAGCATGGCAGTTTTAACCTACATAAAAGAATACGAGAACTGACACACACAATACGGCTACGGAAAATAGGTCTAGACAGCAAGGACATTAATATCATTCAAAGGCTGTATGGGTTTCAATCAGGTCAACTCAGATTCTGTGAAGTTACAACCGAAGATATAGAAATCCAGAGATTAGTTTGCCAGGGCTGTTTTGCCAGGGGCCATTTTTGACGAAGCTCTGGAGCTTCCTCTTCCCACACTTATAGACTTGGACTGTTTGAATTGTTTCAAAATTTACATTAAAATAAACAGCACTGCTCCTCTTGTTTTTCAGACCGAGCACCTCCACTGATTTGATTGATTACTTAAAATTATGCGGTCACTCAACTAATTTTCTTGTAACTTTCACTTACGAGAAATAGGAAAACTTAAAAAATCAAAAAAAGTTGAATTTGATTGTTTAAAATTGAAATATTGGAATTAATTTAAATACACATTGCTCTATAACTCTGCTTTACTGGAAATATTTGCCTATTAGAAACTTTTGTTTGTCCTGCAGGACTTGGCTAAGTTTTAACAGTTCTTCTGGAAGGTTCTTGTAGCAGAAAGGGACTAAGTGAGAATATCAACAATCGCTGAAAATATTCTGTTGAAGCTTATACAAATCGGGGGTCTTTTTTAGATTAAATTATAACCGAAAAATCTACAACCTGATGTATTTTAATATCAATGCTTTTTAAAACAATGCACGAATCGACGAAGGATGGTAAATATTTTAGAGACACAAAAAGAAGTAAATGAAAAAAAATGAGAAACTAAATTATTATTTTTGCAGACTATTGCGCAAAGCAAAACAAAGTCGGACATAGACTTAGTATTTTGGTAGTATCGGCTAACATACAGAAGTATATTAATATAATATAACTCGAAAGCCTAGATTGAGCGGCCTCAAGGCCGCGCTGCCGTATTATAACCTCTAATATCAATTAAATTAATAATACAAATTTTCCAATTATTGAAGGTTTTTTACGAAAAAATTTTTAGACAAATGTGTTTTTTTTTATATTTACAAATTGTAATAATATAATATGTTGTTGGGGAGGGGGAATTAGTCTTTTATTTTCGACTATGTTGAAGATTTTAGTTTTAAAGACTAGGCGATATAAAATACCCCCAAAAACAACTACGAAATACTGCAATGTATTTACGATATAAAATTTATTTTGAAAAAAAAAACTAAAGTTGAAAAGCATATTATTATAGTTTTAAAAACCGGGGGGCTGGGGCCCCAATGAAATTGTAAATGAAAAACTTGTAACTTGATGTTTTCAATAATATATCAACACCGAATTAACAAAATGGGAGATGACCCCAAAACTTATACAATTAATTTTTAAAACAAGAAAGTTATACGGAATTCCTTTTTGTCTGGAATATCTAGAAAATTCGGCGAATTTTGAATTGAGAAAATTCGGTTAAGTGAAAATTTGAAGTCAGGGAATTTTTAAGCGATTTGGGAGATTTTCTTTACTGGTTAGCGAAAATTTTTTGAAATATTGAAAAATAAAATGTAAAATCACTTTTTTTGTGTGAAAATTGATAAAATTTACAATTTTAAAATTCTAAAATACTTTCAATACTTAAAAATGTATTGATATTGAAATGCATCAGGTTGTAGATTTTTCGGTATAATTTAAAAGCGGCTTTCTTATTTGTATTTTAATTTTTTTATTTAAATTTTTTTAATTTGTATTATTAATTGAAATGACATTAGAGGTTGTGATACGTCAGTGCGGCCTTCGGGCCGCACAATCTAGGCCTTCGAGTTATATTAATATATTTCTGTGTGTCAGCCCATACGACCAAAATACTAAGTCTATGTCTGCCCTTGTTTTGCGCAATGGTCTACAAAAATAATTTAGTTTTTCATTTTGTTTCTTATACTTTGTCGATTTTGTAGCAAATTTTGCTGTGCATTGTTTTAATAAAGGATTGATATTGAAATGTCGATAATGATATTTTTGCAAATCTGAATGACTGTTTCGTAAACAATTCAAACTTTTATTATGTTCATATGTTGTTATTATGTTGTTGTTATGTTGTTATGTTGTTATTATGTTTTGTGCACTCAATGTTGGTGTAATCAGATAAATATTTACCAGACAAATAATATTAATCGGATAAAAATATTATTATTAATAGAAGCAAAGATTATATTATTTTTTAAAATTTTTTTTAGGGTCATATAGATAGATCAAGATGATTTGGTTAGTGCTAATAATTATTTTGTGTTACTTTCTATATGTCGCACTTTTAAAACCAACAACTTACTGGAAGGATCGGAACGTCAAACATAAAAAGCCATGGCCGCTTTTCGGAAACATGTTTCCTTTTCTAATAGGGAAACAGTCGTTTTACCATCTGATGTTTGATTTTTATAATGATTTTCCGAATGAAAGGTAAAATTCTAAAAAAATATTAAAATTATTACGATTTATTTACAATTTTTGTGTTTTACAGGTTTTGTGGAGTATTTCAATTTCAGTACCCAATGCTGTGTATACGCGATTTGGATCTAATTAAAAAAATTATGATCAAAGATTTTAATTTTTTTGTTAATCGAATCCCGCAATTCGCATCAGACACAGATCCGATCATAACAAATTCTCTGATAAGCTTAGAAGACGAAAAATGGCGCAAAATGCGAGCCACCTTAAGTCCTTCATTTACAGGAAACAAAATGAAATTTTTATTTGGTTTGGTTTCGGACTGCGCCATTCAGTTTACCAAGTACTTCAAATCTTTGGATCCCGAAATAATCGAAGTTGAAATGAAAGACATTTCCAGTAGATTTACCAACGATGTAATCGCATCGAGTGCTTTTGGAATAACTACCGACTCTTTAGTTCAGAGAGATAACGAATTTTTTAAAAAGGGTAAAGAAGCAACTAGTTTTCAAAGTCTACGTGTTGTAATTTTCCTAATGTTGAGTTTTGTCCCTTTCTTGAAAAAGGTACAGTATATTTTTCCAATTTTGGCTCATAGTATACTATTTAAAATATTTTATTATTTCAGATATTCAAAATTTCCTTTTTTGCACCCGGAATCGAGAGGTTTTTCCGAAGGATCATTAATGAGACTATACAAAGTCGAGCAAAATACGGAACAGTTCGTCCCGATATGATTCATTTACTTTTGGAATCCAAAAAAGAAACTGCATTTATTGATCACGAAATCACCACTGAGAAAATCCATGCCACTCCCGATGAATCCGAAAACATTCCAAACGGAGAGGTTCCAAAAGCAAAAATAACCAATGACGATATAGCTGCTCAAGGATTTATCTTCTTCTTTGCTGGTTTTGACACGGTATCTACTTCAGTAAGCTTTACAAGTTACGAATTAGCAATTAACACAGAGATTCAAGCCAAACTCCAAACGGAAATCGACCAAGTTACAGAATCTTGTAATGGAACAGTAACCTACGACCAAATTATTGGGATGAAATACTTGGACATGGTCATCTCGGGTAAACTATTTTTAACCTAAATTTTGCAGTTTATAAGAACAATATTGTAGAATCATTGCGAAAATGGCCACCAGTCGTCGCAGTGAATCGAATTTGTGGCCAAGATTACGTGATAGAAGGACGAACCGAAGATGAAGAATCTTTCGTTCTTGAAAAAGGCATGCCCATAATAATTCCTGTAAATGCGATACATCGCAACCCTGAGTACTTTCCTAATCCCGATCAATTTGATCCTGAACGGTTTAGCGACGAAAACAAACACAATATTGTTCCGTTCTCTTACATTCCATTTGGTGTAGGACCTAGAAGTTGCATTGGTAAGTTGTAAACCAAAGTTTGAAAAAAATTTTGTTTATGTTTTTAATTTCAGCTTCGCGGTTTGCTTTAATGGAAGTTAAAATTTTGTTCTTTCATTTGCTGTCAAAATTTAATATTGTTACTACCGAAAAAACTCAAATTCCGATAAAAATAAGTAACAGGAAAATCAATTTTGGACCGGACGAAGGATTTTGTCTTGGTTTTCAAAGGAGAAATTGAATTGGATGGTCTTTTACAAACCCCCGAAGGCCAAGATCTAGCTAGCTCATCAGATTAAGTTACAGTTAATAAAACTCACAGAAAACTTTGTGAAAAATTAAAAGTTAAAAATGCATAATGCGATATAACGCCCTATTTCATCAGATTAATGCCCGGTTTTACCAACTTTTGTCAAGGCATTTGATCAACGTCAAATCTGTTTTAACCAATTATGAAACAGATTTTCATGAGTTAACGAACGTCAAACCTTTTGATGTTGATCAAATGTCTTGACGAAGATTGGTGAAACCGGCCATAAGATTATTATAAAATATCTAATTAATTTTTTGTATGATTACTTTATTTAATTTGATTTATTAAAATAAATTAACTACACTCACCTACATAACCGATGCATATCTGCTTGAGAATATCTCTTTTTTATATTCCAAGAAAATTCCTTCCACGTGATCAACAATAGAAATCTGAGTTACAGCCATATCCTCAGATGTAAAGCAGAGTAATATACACAGAGTACTAACAGTGTGCGTTTTTGTAGGTTGACTACATAAGATGAAGGTGTAAATCCGGGGGGTCTGGGGGGCGTGGAACGCCCTCCAGTGCATCTTTGCTTAATTATCACGATGGTTAACATTTCGAAACGTTGATAACTGAGGGCATTTCATGCCTCCCAGACCCCCCGGATTATTCCTACGTTTTGTGTTTTGAAAAGTTTCAGCATACGCTGGGGTACTAAAAACATTTTAGCATTTAAAGTAAAAAATCGAAGCTAGGACAGTTGGCCCTGAGACAGTTGGCCCTAAGACAGTTGGCCCCCGACAACTGGCCCTGGCGACAATTGGCCTTTGGGACTATTGGTCTTCGGGACTATTGACCTTCAAGACTATTGGCTTTCAAGACTATAGGACTCGCCGCAATTGGATTTCGGGATTATTGGCCTCACACGATCTTTGCGATTAATGACACGAAATAATAATAAATAATGAAATATGCCCCAGCCCTTGCTGCAACTAGTTATTGTATATCGTCACTTTATTTGGTGAAAACGCTGAAAACAAACTTAAAAATGTACTAAAAAATTAAGAATGTGACAAATGAGCAATAGCTTTCAGGTACGTCTTTACATCAATTGGAAAGGAAAGTATTGTAATCTGAAATTGAAAAAAAATTGACCTCTCATTTTTTTAATCAAATTTTTTTTGAGGTTCTCTTATTCCATTTGTATTAGAAGGGATTTGTTAAAAACTTCTTTTTCCTAAGTTTTTCTGAATTCAATGTGTCTTGCTCGGAGCTTAATTTTTAAATTTTTTAATAAAATAGATATCTTCAAAAAATTTACAGCACTCGCCAGCACTTTGCGAGCAATTCCAAATTATGCAAAAAAATAAAAAATTCCAAAGTGGAGGGGGTGCGTCAAGTTGGCCCCTCCAAATCTTTAAATTTTGATTTATTAATAAAATTTTAACGGACCCAGCACTTTCAAAAAAATTTACAAATTATGTAAAAAAAATAAAAAATTCCAAAATGGAGGGGCCAACTTGACGGAGCCCTAGCTAATCCTGTCATTATTAAGTAATCCTTATTAATTTCTGTTGAATAATAATTACTTTTAATAATATCTAATAAAGTGAAAAAAAAATACTTTTTTTGCTTAATTGCAAAAGTAGGGAGGCAGCAAGTTTAAATAGGGGGGCGGCAAATTTAGGGTTTTCTCCGAGTACCTGAAATCCACGCTACGCCACTGCAAACGAAGTATCAAAATCACTCCAAATTTTAAATTTAAGTTTTAATCTGTTGTGGCACAAAGCCTATTGATGACGAATGAAATCGTATCCGGGGAACGAGGGGTTTAATTGAAGCGATGAAACATAATCCATCATAACTTCGAAAAACAATGAAATAGGTAAAAGTTTATTATGACAAAAAATTAGCAGTATCAAATTACCTACAAATTTTGTTCACTAAAATTTTTTCGAAAATAATACTAAATAAAAAAAAATTTTTCAAATTTTTCTGTACATAGAATTTTAGTTATTTGTGATATATTTTTTTATTTGTATTTTTGGTTCACATCACATCACGTCAGACAAATATGAATCTACCTTTATATTCCGGGGGGTCTGGGGGGTGTGGAACCATAGCATACGTTAGGGTACTAAATACATTTTAGCTGTTGTTTTGTATAAATTATTTTCACCTTGGAGTAAATGAATTGCTTTATTTCATCGAATTTACATGTACATGATGCACACAATTTGACTGTGCAATCAATATAAAAATGGTAACATAGGAACGAAATGAAATGGAATAATTTCAAGTAAAAATATTAAAGTGGCGTTAACATTAGCATTTAAAGTAAAAAAACTGGGGTTTTTAAAAATATGGGACATGGAATGCTCTCCAGTAAAATCTAAGATTTTCTAAGATTATTCCCGAATTTATTATTTTCTAAGAGTTCTCCAAGAATTAGAAAGTTTTGTGCATTTATGTAAGTTGTTCCTTTGTATCATAAATGAAGATGTAAATCCGGGGGGTCTGGGGGGCGTGGAACGCCCTCCAGTGCATTCTTTGTTAATTATCTCAGGTTGATATCTCTTTTGTGCGGACAATTTCGCTAAAGAAAAATGATGAAATAACACTAACGAACATAAACGATGCATATCTTCGCGCGGATTTTTCTTTTTCGGACAATATTATTCAATAGATTAAAAAATTTAATACTATAGTCCATTTCATTTAAGAAAAAAGTAAGAATTTGTACTAAAACGATGACCTCGAAATGTTAACCAATGAAATTGGTTAGAAATTAGGCGGCTTCACACTAGCGAAATTTACGTGTTGGTGACAGATAACATTTAATTTTTTATATTACATTAAATAGTTCCTATGCAGTATTTCTTTATTTATTTCATCAAAATCATATTAAAATTGAAGTAAATTTGTGAAAATAAGTTTCGTAAAATTATGCCGTAACTTTTAAACATTCTTAGTTAGGCAACACATATAACGCATTCAATTTGAATTTTTAAAATGACGATTCCCTGTGTGAATGTGGTTTTGCATTTGACCTGCCACCTACATTTTTAGTATATGGGATCGACTATATAACATCATTTCAATTTATCAAGAAACTGCTTAAAGTGCAATTTACCAATATGCAGGTAATTTTGGGATGCAATTTACCTAGAAAGTGTTTGGAGTGCTGTTTATCATACCCCACTAAAACTACAATAATCGTGAAATAAAATATATAAATTTAATTATACCATCACCAATTACAATAGTAGACCATTATATAAATGAAATCATAAGAAAGAAATATCTTGACTATCTTCAGTTATTTGAAGAACAGCATTTGCAACATTCGGCGCATTTCTTTTGTTTAGGAGAGCAGCAATTTTTGTTTTCATTGATGCAAATGCATACACATTTACACCCATCTTTGCCTTTACCGGATGAACAGCATTTGCAACCTTCAGAGCATCTTCCTTGTTTTGAAGTGCAGCAATTTTTGTTTTCATCAATGCAATTGCATACGCATTTACCGGAAGAACAGCATTTGCAACATTCACCACAACCTCCTTGTTTGGGAGAGCAGCAGTTTTTGTTTCCATCAACGCATTGAAAACCATCTTTACCTTTATGGGAAGAACAGCATTTGCAACCTTTAACACATTGGGTAGATTTGGCTTCTTCTTTTAGTTTGGAATCACAGCATTTTTGATTATTACAAATGCAATTCGTAACACATTTGTTCTCTTCTTTGCGTTTATTGACTTTTTCTTGTGGAATCATTGAAGCTGAAAAAAATAGCATTGATTTTAATTTAAAATTAAATGTTTAGATTCAAAAAAATAATATAATTGGAAATAAATCAAAAATTAAATAAAAAATAGCAGATATAAAAAAGAAAATTAATAAGTAGAGAATAATGTATTTAGCTTACCTCCACAGCACTTTGAAGAATCTGCCATTGTAAAAATATTCACTAGATGTAGCCACCGTATCTTTAATAGTAGTTTTAAATTTGTAGTAGTAGTCAAGTTGATAACTGATGAATTCGGATCGCGATCGTATTTTATATCAATAAAAAAATAATTCCGTGTGCAAAATAGCACACGGATTCGGTTGCACATAGCACTTTTTGCACGGTACTATTGTTTACGCATTTCGTTATCATTTTACTAGAGTTTCTTTATCGGCATTTAATAATAATTGTAATCTTAATATATTCAATTACCTATCATAATTCCATATCTAATAACAATTTAGCGAATTTGTTAGTAATTTTTCAATACTAAGAATAATATTTTTAAGTAAAAAATTCTTGTGTTTATTCAAAGTTAAATAAATATAAATGTTAAATAAGCTTAAAAAAGATTTACTATATTTCCGAAAAGTTTCTATCAAGTTTATTCAAAACTTGTTGATTGGAGTGCCTAGTCAAGTGCCCACCGAAATTTTTTAGATGCTTATTTCAATTATGTATTTTTTGAGTTTATTTATAAATTTTATCTGTCCCTGCCCACCCCAAATATATTGGGCCCAATTTGTGCCCACCCATTTCAAAAATACTGACGCCGTCACTGAAGTAGTATATTTGTGTGACTGTTGCTCGAGTTACAGCGAGGAATTTCTGAGTTCGAATCTCGAACTAGATAGGTTCTTAGCTTTGTCTTCCATGAGTATTCACTTGTTGTAGATTTAAAAATTAGTTTTATACTAACACAAGTCTGGGTAATTGGCAGAACGTCAATGTCAAAAATGAGAAATGAAGATTTGCTCAAAAATGTCTCTTTTTGCTAAGTTTTGCTAATTTAAAAATTGTAATTTATTAATATGTAAAATTTTTTTGAGATTTTAATAATTTTATTTTAATGATTTCAATCTGTTGTAGATATGGATTTTGATTTAATTTTGTATTTTAAAATTGTTTGTAAATAATTTTATGTAAATAGTGTAAATTTTTGACAATGTTGGGTTGGTACGAAATGAAGCGATACTCGTCCCTTTCGAGCTAGTCCGTGGAGGTAAGCGAACGACTTTTGCGGGAAGGTCCCATAAAAGCATTAATTTTGTGTCTCAGATTTGAGATTTTCTTGGTTGGAGTGAGAGAATCTTGTTTTTCTTCGTCTTTGATGTTAGTTAGAATGTTTTATTTCTGAAGTTTCCGAGCTGCAATTTTTAATTTTTTTAATAAAGTCTCTCCAGGTGATATCCCTGGGTTTTTGAAGATATTTTTGAAATGATGATTTCCTTCGATCAGTTTTATGTACAGATGTTCTTGTTCTGTTTGTTCCGCATTCTTAGCATAGCGTAGCGAAGTGGTATGTGAAGCATGTAGTGCCGGATGCACTTTAATCTTCTTCATCTTGTGATATTTTTTGAGATGTGGTTGAGATTAATTTTGATTAATTATAAAACATACATCTTTTTAATTCAGGTAGGTGTTGATATCACTTTTCCTATTTTACTTCGCATAATTTTATTTAGATTTTCCATTGGCTAAGCTTTTTGGCGCCAACATAGTTGTAACAAGCATTAATGTTTTGAAATATAAACAAAAAAAAATAGCATACAACACAATAATTTTTATTAATTTAATAATAATTACATTATGCACAATCGCTCTAACATATTCCAATACAGTTCTGTCTCAATATGATTCAACAATTCGTTTTATTCTGGTATCCACGGCAAGATATTTTAAGCGTTTGTATGGACGATCTTCACCTCGTATGAACTGCTAGTATAATGCGTCTCTTCCTTTCTGCACGCTTCGCAAGCCGTCGATAAATTTCCATATAGATGGCTTATCCACATCTATTTGGTATTGTTAACTACGATGAACAGCTTCCACAATATTATTGGTGCAATCTATATCAGGAGAAACAAAATAGTGGTTTTTGCCTTGTTTGGTTTCAATTTGGTCTTCCAATATAATTGTCTCCTAACCAATTTAGAATTTAGAATAATTCGTTTGGAAGATGCTGACATAGTTCTTCACTTGCATTATCAACATCTTCAATAGGAAGGAATGCGATAGCGATTACCATACGAACTTGAAGAGCAAATTCGGGGTTGTTTGAATACTGGTAGTATAGTTCATTTCCACAAATTTTCTTTTTAAAATTTATCACTAATTTATATAAACAACCATGCAATTCAGCTTAAATAGTTTTTAGTTGAAATTGAGGCTACATTTCTTTGATTAGTTCAAATAACCTGCCATAAGTTTGACGTTGATCGTTTGGCAAAAGAATATATAAAATGGATATAACAAAGCCACATCTATTAACCAAAATTTCAAAAATTTGATAAAATAGTGAAGGGGCTTGTCGAAAAAAATGTTTTTACATGGTCGGTTCATTCTATGTAGCTTTCCTTTCCAAAAACCACTATTCTTTCTGTTTCCCAAAAATTCTATCTGATAGCATCGTCCAGGTCTATACTCTATAGCGGTTTCCACATAGTTTATTATTGCAATATTATGTCAAAAATCATTTTAAAACATTACAAAAAATCTAATTTATAGACACATAAGTTTCACTTGTTAAAATTGATAAATTTGTGTTTTTAATAATAACAATTTTTATGTAGTTTGTCCGGAAGATGATCAAATAAAGAGCAAAACCGGTTGACAATAAGAATTTCTTTTTCTGCAAGGATATACCCTTTTTTCACAAATGTTAAATTCGATCTTGCACTAGGAGGCATTCATCTTACAAAATATACAACATATTTTTGTTTCGTCCTTGCTCATCTTATCAAATATGTATACGTACATGTACATACGTATGTACATCTTTCGCTTAACAACTTTGTTTATTTTGAGTCCATCCGGACTAATCCAGGTACCTTTGTGGATATTTTTGTGCTGATAGTGCGTGTTTTTTACTATCATGTCTCTTCCCATAGCAAAGTCAATCATAAACTTACCGTTTTCGCTTGTTTCTTCATGCAGACTAAAACTTCCTATTGTGGGTTGAAATATCTTTTCGTGTCCTATTTTAGCATTCCAATCGCCCATCACCAACTTCAGATCGTCTTTAGGGATCTCGTCACACACTCTTTCTAACATATCATAATATTGTTCTTTAACTTCTTTATCTTTTTCTTCAGTTGGGGCATGCACATTTACTATAGTCATCTTCCTATACTTTCCCTTTAATCTTAACAGACACATTCGTTCGGATATTGCTTTAAAACCTATTACCATTTTCCTCATTCTCTCTCCGACAATGAACCCAGTTCCAAGTCTTCGGTCCTTGCCACTACTTTTGAAAAATGTCCAACCCTCCACGTCGACTATTTCATTATATCCTTGCTTTGTTTCCTGTAATACCAGAATATCAATATTGTACTTTTTCAAGACCTTTATTATTTGCTTTAACATTCCCTTTACATAAGTTTCCCTTACATTCCAATTAGCTATATATACCATTTCTCTAACATTTATATTTTTGTTTCGTAAACCCTTTTCTATATCCTATTCGCGCCAGTTCGTCTTTTTCTTCATCCTTCCTTCTACGGTGCCTAGTTATTTGGTTCCGGGAGTGGAATTTTCACCTCCCGGAGTTCACCTTTTTCGTAGTTCCGTCGCATCTGCTTTTCGTTAATTTTCATCTTCATATATCTCACCTTCACGTTATTGCCTTTTTCTCGTTCGTGATTAGCTCTTTCTCTCAAATCGTTTTGTATTTTCCTTTCTTCGACAGTCAGATGATCATTAATAAATACTTTTGTTTCCTTCAAATTTGATTTATTTTTCATAATCTCATCCTTATTCTCCTTATCTTCTAACTCAACGGCATATCTATCTTGGCCACTTTTGTAAGCAGTTTTTATTCTCGGTTTAACCCCCAAACGATCTTTGATAAACTCGTGCATTATTTCTTTTGCATTTCTTTTTTCCAAAGTGTTCTCTCCTGAGCTCCTGAGTTCTCCCACATGAACACCCTGTGCTGGGTATTCCGAAGACTTATCTGCAAACTTTCTCTTTCCCTTATCCATTCCTGTTTCTCTACCTCAACTTCATCGAACTTGGCCTTTACCTGCTCTTTATTTTGTTTTTATCTCTTCCTTTATTTCATGTATTTCGGTGGTAAACTGTGCTTTCCACTTTTCTAGCATTGCTTCTTTTCCGGTTTTTATTTCTTCTTTTATATCTTTGGTCATTTTTTCTATTTCCTGTAGTATCCTTTCCATTTCCAAAATCTGATGACTTTACTATATTACTCCGCTTAAATATTCCTTCGCCCTGCACTGGCGATGTTTTTTCTCTATTCCGTTTTTTATTTTCTCTATTATTATCCATTTACTGAACCACAGTGTTATTGCTGTAACTGCTATTTAGGTGAAGTTCGTCAATTATTGTTGCGTTTCCTATTATGATGTATGATGTGTTGCCTGCTCTTCAGTATCCTTCGCGTGAATAAAAGCGCATAACACGATTCACCCTCTCGGATGTTCTTGCCTTTATAACCTCTATTTCATAATATTTACTTTTAGCTAAAAGGTTCTAATTTCTTACTTTTATCACTATTATTGTCCTCCTACCGTTTTCTGACGTTACTATCTCACAATTTCACTCTATCCAATTAATATCGGTATTAAAAAACACTCTAAAATCTGACTGTGTAACGGAGCCGTTGCTTACGGTTATCGCGTTGCCACACAAATTGTGTGCGAAATTGTCTATCTCTGGTGCGCATTAAGGGATTAACGAGATTTCATCCTAAATAACTTTTAAATTTGGTGCCTGGATCAAAAAGTAAAATAACAATATTTAAAACTCGATCGGAGTCAAAGTCACGCGCACTAATGGAATAGTAAACAATTTTTTCTAAAAATTATAGAAAGTAATAAATTGTATGTTATTTAATATATTGATTAGTTACAGAGGAGGTCCAAACCCCCTAGCCCCCCCCCTTGTAAATACTCCGCTGGTTATTCGCGATATAACGACTACAGGGTTCCCACTTCTTTGGAAAATCTGGAAAAGCCATGGAAAATTTAAGATTTCCCTAATTTTGTCAGGGATATAATTTCTCATTTTTAGTACCAGTAAATCAAGGAAATTAAATTTTCAGTCCAGGAAAACAATTTAATTTTTTTTTTAATTTTAAAATTTTGTTTTAAATTTAAATTATTTTATTTAATGTTTTTAATTAATTAAATTTTTAATTTTTTTAAAATTTTAATTTAATTAAATTTTTTAATTTAAAAAAAAATTATTAATTTTTTAAAATAATTAAAAATGGTTTCATAATAAATTAATAAATTAAATTTTAAATTAAAGTTTTCAATTTAAAAAAATAAATAAATTTTTTAATTAATTTTATTTTAATTAAAATTACTGATGTTAATTTAATTTTAAAATTAAGATTTTTTTTGCTTTTTTATTTTGTGATTTATCGAAATACTAGCTTATCTCATTATATTTTTAATGGTTTAAAATTTTTTTTAAGAGATTGAAAAAAAAAGTACAACTGGGGGCCCATCCCGGTAGCCCCTGTTTCTAGCTAATGAATGACAATGACATTTAGTATGTGTTTAAATATATAAATCTTCCCTTGTGAGAATTAGTTATATTAAAACCTTTAGTATAACAACTTAATTCAAAATAAATAATAAATTTCTGACGACAGCGATAACCGTCGCTGAAAGCTCAAATATAATTTCTATTCTATTTTTACTTCCTTGTAAAACAAGGAAGTATTGTGTTACCGATTTTTTTCGATTTCCAGATTTTGACGGAAATATCCGTTTTGACCTTCCCTGAATCCATTTTGACTATTTTCGTTGTGACGTCTGTACGTACGTACGTATGTACGGACGTCTGTATGTCGCATAACTCAAATACGGTAGGTCGTAGAAAGTTGAAATTTTGGATTTGAGACACTTATAGCATCTAGTTGTGCACCTCCCATTTTTGGTTGCGATTGTCCGTGCCAAAAGTTGTAATTAATGACGCGCATGAATAGATTAACGAGATTCCTCCCCAATTATAAAAATTACAAGAAAGTTATGTGGTGTCCACATCAGATTTTTTGAATTAAATTTTTATACCAATCATCTTAATAAAAAAATATCATTTTATGACACAAATGTATAAAAATGCCATTGCGTGGAAACAAAAAGGAAAAATTGCCAAATATAAAAAAAAATTCGCGAAAAAGTGAACATTGCACAACCGAAGGCTATATATTTGGCAAAGTTGTAAAATTTTGTATATTGATGTACACTGTAGAAAATAACAGGATGTTTACGTAATTCTAAACAACAGAATATAATAAAATTAATTGTAAACTTTTTATTATTATAAATAAAAATGCAGAAATTTGAACAGTTGATTTCTTCAGATTTGTTTCGTCTTTAAATCTTGCGCAATAAAACATATGATTGGGTTCATCGTAGTTATATTTTGCTTTAGCTACCTTCAAATTATGTTAATTTAGTTAACAAGATACTTACAAGCAAGCGTCATAATTTGCTCTCGATGTAAAAGTTTTATTATTTTTTGTGATGGCACAATGACCTAAAATACAACAATAAATATTTGTTAGATATTATTGCACAATGTAAAATATAACTTATATCAATGAATCATCATTAATATTTTAAGTGTTTTTTTTTTGTATTTTTGGAGTGGAGTGGTGCTTAGTTTATCAACCGTGGAAATCAGCAAAATCCGTAATAACAACAGACAACATTGATATTATGTTGATTTAGTCGAGTTATACCGGCGAAGCTACATCAGTTCATGGTCAGAGAAAAGAGAAATATTAAACCACTTTTTAATTTAGTAGTGTAGGTCAGTTTTAATAATTATTAGTGCATTTTTGTTCTGTAAGTACATTATCACATTTTTTTATAAAATTAAATAAATTATCTAGGCAGTTGATCACTTATCCAATAATGGGAGATGAACTTGGACTTTGCGTTGTTTTTTCAGATTAATTCAGCATCAATCTTTTAATTGTTTGCACGAAAATAATCCGAAAGTTTCTTCGCAATTTTTATTCAAATAAATAAAACAGTGACATAAGGGAAGATATCAATATATGCAAGGGGACAATATTAATTTTTCAAAAATTAATTCCTCTTTTTTCAGAAAATTAAACTTTGTTGTTGTTTTCGATTTTTCCCAAAATTCCAATATGCAATACAAATTATTACTTAACTAAAATTATTTTTTAGATCCATCAAGATGATTTGGTTAGTATTGGCAATTGTTTTTTGTTATTTCTTTTACGACTTGCTTATAAAACCAACAAATTATTGGAAGGATAAGAATGTTCCATATAAAAAATCCTGGATCATATTTGGAAACATGTTTTCCGTTCTTATCAGGAAAAAGTCGTTTTTTGATATGATTTGCGATTTTTATAATGAATTTCCAAACGAAAGGTAAAATCTAGAATTTTATTTACTCGACGTTTGTTCATCATTCATTGTTTTACAGATTCTGCGGATCATTCCAGTTCATGAAACCTGTACTTTGGATACGCGATCTTGAACTAATCAAACAAGTGACGATTAAGGATTTCAGTAATTTTCCCAATCGAAATTCCCAAATCAGTGAAGACACGGATCCGATGATGGCAAAATCTTTAATAAACCTAGAAGATGAAAAATGGCGCAATATGCGATCAACCTTAAGCCCATCATTTACCGGAAGCAAAATGAAATTTTTATTTAACTTAGTTTCCGACTGCGCCATTCAATTTACCAAATATTTTGAATCTTCAGATTCTGAAGTAATCGAAGTCGAAATGAAAGATATTTCTAGTAGATTCACCAATGATGTAATCGCTACCAGCGCGTTTGGGATAACCACCGACTCTTTAAACCAGAAAGATAATGAATTTTTTCTCAAGGGCAAAGAATCGACCAGTTTTTCAGGTCTTCGAGCCTTACTCTTCCTAGTTTATGTAATTATTCCTCCGATAAAAAAGGTAACACCAATTTTATATTTCTCTTTCTTATAATTAGTACAACCTTTATATTACCTACAGGTTTTGAAAATTCCTGTATTTTCACCAGGAATCGTGCAATTTTTTCAAAGAATTATTGACGAAACAATAGAAAATCGGGAAAAATACGGAACTGTTCGACCCGATATGATTCATTTACTTTTGGAATCTAAGAAAGAAGCTGCACTTATTGACCACGAGACCACACCAGAAAAAAGCACTTTAACTTCCGAAGAATGCATAGATCCACCAGGTGGCGCAGTTCATAAATCTAAAATAACTAACGAAGATATAGCCGCTCAAGGAATGCTTTTCTTTTTAGCGGGTTTCGATACGGTATCCACCTTAGCAAGTTTTATGAGTTACGAATTGGCACTGAACAGAGACATTCAAACCCAACTCCAAGCGGAAATCGACGAAGTTTTGGAGAAATCTAATGGAAAAGTGACGTACGACCAAATTGTGGGAATGAAGTATTTGGACATGGTCATCTCGGGTAAGCTATTTTTAACGTAAATTTTGAAATTGTTACGAAATAAATTGTAGAATCCTTACGAAAATGGCCACCAGCCATCGCAGTGGATCGAATATGTAATAAAGATTACGTGATCGAAGGAAGAACTGAGAACGAAAAATCTGTCGTTGTACCAAAAGGCGCTTCGGTATTGATTCCAACAATTGCAATTCATCGAGATCCAAAATATTTTCCTAATCCAAACCAATTTGATCCCGAACGGTTTAGTGACGAAAATAAACCAAATATTGTTCCATTCTCGTATATGCCGTTTGGTGTGGGACCTAGAAGTTGTGTGGGTAAGTGGTAACTCTAAATTTAAGAGAACTCTGTAGTTTTATTTAAATTTCAGCTTCGAGGTTTGCTTTAATGGAAGCAAAAATTTTGTTCTTCCATTTGCTGTCTAAATTTCATATTGTTACTACTGAAAAAACACCAATTCCACTAATTATAAGCAAAAAGAAATTCGCCTTGGGGCCGGATGAAGGCTTTTGTCTTGGTTTTCAAAGAAGAAATTGAATAATTTATTTTCACTCTTCCGATGGTACGTAGGATGTTTTAGTAGAAGTTTTGGGCAGATAGTTTGTGTATTTTATTTTTTGTGTTATATATTATTATTTATTGTAATAAATTTAATAATACGAGTAGTAAACGTAGCTTTTACCTAAATATTTTTCGACATTTTCAGCCAAATCAAGAAAAATTATTTTTATTTGTTGTAGATGCAATGCTAAAATAGTAAGAAATCAAGCTTGTAATGGCACAAGTCCTCTCAGAAGTTATAAGATGTTTATACCATATTGCTGGTAAGGGCTACCAAGGATGGAAAAGCATAATTACTCTCTCTAGACAAATAATTAAATGAAAAATTGATAATTATAAAAAAAGAGAAAAGATCAAAAAGAAATTGCTGAAGAGCTTAAAACTATTAAAGATAGCATTCTCAACATCTTTAATGTATATTTTTATGTATTTTGTGAAAGATTCAATAACCGGAATGACCTGTTACGAATTTACTACTGTAAATCATAATATTAATTGTTAGCTCATACCCCAAACCTCTGAATTTTTATTTTTAATGAAGAGAAATTATTAATCCAGGGGAATAGCCGTCTTACGTGCCTTCCACAAAGTACGGAAGTCGATCATAAGAAAGTTGAGATTTTCTCTGGATTCGAACCAGGTATCTTAATGCCAGCTGTTAATCCGTCGACACACTAGGCTAATGACGGTCTCCATCTGTATTGAGTGGAGGTGCGCGATTATCAAATTTCATAATCGATTATGAAAAATAATCGATATGGGTCGATTAATCTATTATTGAAGATAATAGATTGTTCATAATCGATTGGGAACCTATATTCGATTATTGACCCGTAATCGATTATTATCGATTATTACCGATTATTATATCGATCATTATATCGATCATTATATCGATTATTAACCCATAATATATTATTGACCTCTAATAATCGATTATTAATCCATAATCGATTATATTAATAATCTATTACAAGGCATAATCGACTTATGAATCATACTAATCTTATACTATATCATACTAATCTCTTGAGACTATCCATTTTTAACAATTTTGTGCTTTTCAATTACTAAATTACTATTACTTTTTTCATTTATACAGTAATTAAATTATAGTATTGTGGTGATCGCAAACAAAATTTGAAAATCAAAAATCGTTTTTAAGAAAAACTTGAAAGTTTTGTAATGTTTCTTTTAAAATTTAGAATAATATAATTTTACGCTTTTGAAAAAATTCCAAAAAACCCAACCATGGCTTTTTACCCAAAATAATCAACTAATTTCATCATAATCAACTAATTTTATAATAATCAACTAATTTCATAAACAATAATTTCGTAATCGATTATTTTCATAATTATTGATATAATCGATTATTTTTATATTCAATTATTTTCACAATCTATTATTTTCACAATCGACTATTTTCATAATCGATTATTTCTATAATTGTTTGTTATGATTAATCGATTATATGCGCACCCCTATTCCAAATTTTAAAAGAAAAATTACAAAAATTTCAAGTTTTTTTTTCAATACTATTGAGGTCACCCCTCTATGTGTACTGTGATGATAACAAATAAATTAAAATTGACTTCGATTCTTGAGGTTAGGTTATCTCGGCCCGATAAACCATGGGTGCAATGGAACCGTCGCACCCAGCGCCAAAATTTAGAAGGCTCCAAAATTGTGCGTTTTTAATTTAATTTTTTATAAAATATTAAATTTTGAATAAAAAGAAGATCTGAACGGCGGGCTCCAGGGCCGGCGCAACCATGTCTGGCACCCTAAGGCAGGGTTGGGCAGTATTTGAAATACTTGTATTTGAAATACGTATTTGAAATACATTTTGTATTTTGTATTTCAACACATATTTTCAATGTATTTGTATTTTGTATTTCAAATACCCAAAAACAAATGTATTTTGTATTTTGTATTTCAAATACAAATTGAAATTAAATACGAAATCGCTGGTAAAATCTAGTGAGAATTAAAGAAAACTCGAAGGAAATCCAGAAAATAAAAAATCGTAGGAAATCCGAGTGATGATAAGTAAAATATCGTTGAGTAAGAGGTCAGTAAGAACAAAAATATATGTTGTGCGACGTTTCGGGTTCTTGTATTGACCCATTTTCAGGGCTAAAAATATACAAACAAAAAATATAAAAAAACACATGAAAATTTTTTACATAAAATCAAAAATCAAAAATATTAAGAAATGTAGAAATAATAATTGAAATATAAAACACAAGAATTTAATATTAACATTAGAAAGAAATTATTAAAAATTGAATAAACAAAAATTAATTGATGGAATACTAACCTAAATGGAAAAATTATTTTTAATTTTTTTGATATTTTGTATTTCAATCATTATTTCTACATTTCTTAATATTATTGATTTACAGGGGATAGGTTTTGTTGCACAACCACCCAGAAAAATCGAAAAAGTTACCTGCGAACCCTTCTACGAGGGTTTAAAGAGTTTTGCTAAATCCTGTTGCATCGCCGTTATTTGGCGTCGGATTTTGATTATCTAAAAAGTTTTGAAATCGTCGTGACGGTGGCTTTCGATTTGTTGAAAAAAAATTTCAAAATTTTTGACCTTTGAACTATAATTATCGCCTCGAAAGTTTTAAAACTTTTTTTAACCGCTCCGCAGGTAATCCGTATCGGACGGAAAAATGGAAAAAACTGTTGGAAAGGAAAAGTTAAACTGAATAAAAAAGATATCTTTCGATTTTTGCCTAAATTCAATAGTTTACGAGCAAATGTAAAATTAATTTTTAACAAAAATGCACCTTTAATGAATTTGACAAATTTATCTAACGTTCGGGATTTCACGTCGGAACTCGGACGATTCAAATGCACTTGTGATGTGCGTTACAATAGAAATTCAAAAAACAATTACCAGTTTACTTATTAATAAATTATTATTAATCATATTAACATTAAACATTATCTACATAATAATAACAAATATTTTGGGGTTGCAAAACCGTGCATATTATTTGTAATAATAAAAGTGTTCGCCCAATGAAGTCATAATTTGACATTAGGAATTACCAGCTACCTTCCAAAACTAAATTCACGTTTAAACTAATGTTACAAAACAGAACCAAATATGATTTTCAAGTTAGTACATTTATTTATTATTGTTAATTTGTTTGGAAATTTGGAATAAATGAATTGTCCTTCAGTAAAAAAAATTTGGTTTTATAATTTTGCAGGTTTAACTGTAAACCAATGTGTAATTTTTAAACGTAAAGAAATATGTTTTCGAAAAAAGTTATCTTAAGCTTTTGTCCTTTTTCTAGGATTCTAAGCAAAATAAATTTAAAAATTAAAAAAAAAATTTAGAAAATTTTTCTGAAAAGAAAACCAAAACCAAGATATATTTGCCTTCAGATTTATTTAAAATAATTGAATTCGCATTTTACGGGTTTACTGTTTAATATACGAAAAAAGTTAACCATATCAATATTATAGGAAATTGCCATACGTTTACTTATTTTTTTTGATATCGAAAATCGGCTGATAAATAAGGTCGCTACGGCAGAATTAAAAATATTTCAAATTTTGACTTTCTTACGCCCGTAGAGCTTGAACTGTTGAAATTTGCGAAAATGTTTTGAGACAATCTTGAGGTCCTTGCGGATGGCTAAAATTTTGTTCCTTATGAATTTTTTCAAACACGATTCCTTACACCAACTAAGCGACAAAATTTCGAATGACGAAGAATTTCGTTTCAAATCTTTGCCATTTTGGCAAAAACCAAAAGTGTCAGTTTTAACAGTGAAAGGGTGGTTTTTTCGAATTATGTCTAATGGACTTTTAGTTTTATTTTCACGTAAATTATCGACGAGAAAATAAAAAAAATTTAATTTTTAAAATTTAAGAAAAATCGTTTGACACCAAAACGGATGGACGCCTCGAGAAGAACTTGGCGGTAATTGTCAATGGCCGAGAAAGATGCGCGCAGTTGACGATAACAATTTAACGTCTAAAATTTTAACTTAGTCCTTCTTCGTGAGGGTGGGACCCAAATAAAGCTAAAATGTGTGTATAGTTTTTAAAATTTGATTCTTCGAAGACAAATTTTTCGGCTAATTCAAAATAAATTTATAAAAAAATTTTGAACCAAAATCCTTCCAAGTATCGAGTCCATTCATTTATGTCGTTAAATTTGCAAATTTTCGAAAAAAAATTTTTCAGAAGAGAAACCAAAATACTATTTCGAAATTTCGATTTGGTTTTATGGCCTTATAGATTTAGATGGGAAAAAATAGTAATATATCAATATTGTTGTAATATATCAATAATATATATAATATATATAACCAAATTACCCACTCGATCCCGCTTTGAAATTGAAAATCGGTTAACAAATAAAGGCGCAATGGCGGAAATAAGAAAATTGCAAATTTTGATAATTTTACGCCGATTGCACGTAAACTGTGGAAATATTTGAAAATGTTTTGCGACCATCGTGAGGTCCTTGCGGATGGCTAAAATTTTGTTCCTCACGAATTTTTTCAAAAACGTTTCCTTACACCGACTAAGCAACGAAATCTCGAATGACAAAGAATTTCGTTTCAAATCCTTGCAATTTTTGCAAAAACCAAAAGTGTGAGTTTTAACAGCGAAGGGGGTTTTTTTTCGAAAAATGTCTAATCTTCTTTTCGATTTATTTTCACGTATATTATCATAATTATTATTATTCAAAATTCTATTTCGAAATTACGATTTGGTTTTACGGCCTTATAGATTTAGATGGGAAAAAATAGTAATTTATCAATATTGTGGCAATCCAAATTACCCATTCGATCCCGCTTTGAAATTGAAAATCGGTTAATAAATAAAGCTTCAACGGCGTAAATAAGAAAATTTCAAACTTTGACTTTGTTACGCCGATTGCGCTTAAACTGGTAAAATATTCGAAAATATTTTAAAACCATCGGGAAGTCCTTGCGAATGGCTAAAATTTTGTTCTTCACGAATTTTTTCAAAAACGATTCCTTACACCAAGAAATCTACGAAATATCGAATGGCGAAGAATTTCCTTTCAAATCCTTGCTTCTTTTGCAATAAACCAAAAGTGTTTATTTCAACAGTGAAGCGACGGTTTTTTCTAAAAAGCCCAAATAAACTTTTCGTTTTTTTTTCGCGTATATTATCGATGTAAATATTTAAAAAATTAAATTATAAAAATTTAAGAAAAATCTACGAAAGCGATCAGAAACTTTTAAAAATACATTAGATAAATAGGGCAAAAATTATAAAAATTTATTTCATGAAAGTTGTCTTGAAGCTTCCTTCCAACCTTAAGGTATCTAAAAATAAAAAACCAAAAATTTGGTTACGGCAAGCGGATGGGGTCACCCATGTAAGTAGTAACCGCGCCCGACTTTCGTGTTCGGACGAGAACAAGTTGAGATATTAAAATTTTTTTTCCTACATTGTTTGACTATTCGGTGCTAACACGCAGTGCCGTAAGGCCCTACATATTTAATTCATCTTACGGAGGAGAGCGGGTACTACTATTAATGTTAATTTTTAAATATCTTGCCAATACATATTTTATAGAAAATTTAAGCATATTAAATTTAATGCTCAAAATAATAATCTATATTAATTTCGAATCAACATAAAACCGAGCATTTCATTTGTGCAACACAAACTGAATATTGACACTTGAACTAATTTTATATTGCTCATCATTTTCACAATTTACAACAAATTTTCACCATTTGCAGGTGGCCTCTAAGTACAGTTATACTGTATGTTTATTCCACACTTCAAGATATTTGGTTGCGTAGTTCAACCTATGCGATTGATACTATTTATTTTCATGTCCCAACCAGATACACTGATTTTTTTCATACATGCGTTAATACCTATGGAAGAGGTTCTTGAAATATGCAATCGCAAGTCTGCCCATCCTCACAGGTCCAAAAAAGCAATCTTTTACTTTGCCTTCGCCTGCAAAAAAGTACAAATCCAAACACTCCGATCATCTGATACTCCACGCCTCTATCAACACCTTCTTTCACTCTTACCCTTGCCCCATTCGCCTTCTCCCTCTCCGGCCCCCGCTTCCAAACTACAACCGGGACCAAACTTATCGAGGCCGCAGGCCTCGTGCCTCGCAGAGATTGCCATAAAAATTGGCCGTTTAATTTAAATTAAATTTAAATCTTTTAAATTATTTGATTTATTATCGACTCTTTTAATGTTTAAATATAATAATAAAGTGGTTCAATTGTTTCACCAGCTCGGTTCGGTACGATCGCTTCTCGTGTACCACTAGAAGATTACAAACTACAAACTGGCGGCCGCAGGCCGCTAGGCGGCCGTAGGCCACCATGAGCCCGATAGGCCGAACTAGCCGAAAGAAATCTATCCTAATGGCCGATTTCTTTCGGCTAGTTTATTATAAAACTCATCTGTAAAAATCACCAAATATAAAATTGAATGGGTGACTCCATGACAATCTCTTTGTGAGATTTTTTTAGGATTGGGTATGGCTAAAAGCTTTTTTTGCAGGATGTCAGGTCCAGCAGTGGCTAGTCAGAGGAAATAAGAGAGGTTTAGCCACAAGATTTTGAACTATTAAAATTTTTAAAGAAATTAAAACTGGATTATCGTTGTGAGATAGATAGAAAGATAGGTATTTCTTTCACAATACATATCCAAAATGTGACGTGACGCTATCGCAAAGATAGCACACTCAGTCTAGGGCCACAAGGTTTTACTGATTACTCAATAGAGATTTCTCATCATCAAGCACAGATTAACCGGCAATGATCTTGTATCGATTGAAACCTTCTCATAAATATATGCCGCTATTGATTTAACGTGAGAATGCAACAATAATAATTATCTAGCGAATAAGAAGAATGCATTTTTTCATTATGTGTCCAACATAGCACGTAGTTAAGTGTCAGCGCTTTTGGTAAATCATGCGTTTTTATATACCTGTAAATAGAATCATTCTATCCTACATAATTTGATTTTAATTCAAAAAATGATGTGGTGGGGTTAAATAGACTGATTAGCCCAAGTGGGAAATATCTCAAAAATTTTGTGTAGGTACACTTGTTTGGAGTTTCCTTGGAAACGGTCAGGTACAACTCGGCGCCGCCGACTCGGCGCCGAGTTAGGCCAACTCAATGCCAGGCCAACTCGGTGCCAGGACAACTCGGCGCCGAGTTGCCTTGGCGCGGAGTTAGCGGCGCCGAGTTGTCCCATCCCGCCTTGGAAATTATTAGAAATCCCTGACATGTCTGGAACATCTTTGCAATTTCTTGGAAATAACTGAAATTCTTAGGATTGCACTTATTTTTTTGAGAATTTTGGAATTCCGAGTCCGGTGTAAAAACTTTTTCGAGATATTTAACTTTTATAGATTAGCTTCCTTAAATAAAAAAAGCCATGAGCCGCTATTGCTCTAAGGGGCTGCAGGACTTGGATGTGAGCGGTCTTGAAATTTTGCGGTTAATTCTTTGATTGATTTAGACATTTTTTATTAGTTTGACAGAAAGCAGTCCTTGGAAAGTTGTTTTTTTTTTCGATTTGGTCTTAGGACTCTATCCAGGGCCCATTACTTTTTGCAAGATTAGTTCTCTAGTAACGGTAACTTCCTAAAATTTGACAATAGGACATCTTGGATTCTGTTGGGGATTAGTCTCGCTCCTCTTGGATTTTAATGCGGTGTATAGCGCATTCTTGACAAAAGCTCGTTTCTTAAATTTAAAAATATACTCAAGTTTGGGTTGCGGCCTCTACACTTCAAACCACTAATCAAAATTTACCTAGGTCAATCTAAAAGATTCTGTATATATGCTTGTATTAGCCAAACCACGACACTTGATATAAATAAATTTATAATTTTGAACTAAACATTTTAATCAGATAAATAAAACTATTATAAATCCACGTTATCAGTCGATGTACAGTCAAGCGCTAGAAGCTATAAAATTTGTAAATATTAAAATACATAACCTCGTACCGACAAGTACGCCAAGTTTATGATAGCAGTTGGATAAATAAAAAATTATTTTAATTGTGTTTGTGTAGTAGATTTTAGTTCATCAGTGCATCTCTTGTATTGTGAGTAGTAATAAATAAAATATTGAATATGAAATTAAAACATATTTATTTTTACATTTTTTCATCATTTTTAATCTTACACAATGGGAGTTGAACTTGAACTTTGTTTTGATATCGTTGATCATACAAATTTGGTAACAGTATTTTTAACGCGAAAAATATATTCAAATTAAATATTTGAACAAAGTCTTTGTAATTATTTTTAAAATTCCAATTAAAAAACAGGGTTTTCACTTTTTTTTGAATTTATTTAGCTTGGCTTTTCCTGAAATTATTTTCTTTCTTTAGCCTTGACCGGTTCCATCATTTTCTCGGTATACCAATGGCTTTGGCCATTTGGTTTATATTTTCAAGCTGCCACTTTGTAAAGTTATATTTCAGCTTTCAGCAATGGTTATCGACTTAATTAATTTAAATTAATTTATTATATTGAAGTTTTTAATATTATTAATTCTCATAAGTTAAGATTTAAATTCTTTAGGTCCATCAAAACGATGATTTGGTTGATCTTGAGTATCATTTTATGTTACTTTCTTTATGCTGTGCTAATAAAACCAACAACTTACTGGAAGGACCGGAACGTCCCACATAAAAAGCCATGGCCGCTATTTGGAAATATGTATCCTTTATTAGTCAGAAAAAAATCGTTTTTCTCCATGTTGTTCGAATTTTATAACGAATTTCCAAATGAAAGGTAACATTACAAAATATACGCGGACATCTATTTTGCTTACTTTTTTATATATCACAGGTACAGCGGAATGTTTCAGTTTCAAAGACCGGTGCTTTGTATACGCGATCTAGATCTAATCAAACAAGTGATGATTAAGGATTTCAGTTATTTCGTAAATCGAACTTCGCAAATTACTGCAGACACGGATCCGATCATGTCGAAATCTTTAATAAATCTAGAAGACGAGAAATGGCGCAATATGCGAGCAACGTTAAGCCCCACATTCACCGGAAGCAAAATGAAATTTTTATTCAATTTGGTTTCCGATTGTGCCATTCAATTTACCCAATATTTTGAATCTTTGGATTCCAAAATAATTGAAATCGAAATGAAAGACACTTCCAGCAGATTTGCCAACGATGTTATTGCAACCAGCGCTTTTGGAATAACCACAGACTCCTTAAACCAGAAAGATAACGAATTTTTTCATAAAGGCAAAGAAGCGACCACTTTTGGAGCTATTCGATCTATACTGTTTTTAATTTCAGGTGTTTTTCCTTTCATAAAAAAGGTAGTATAAGCTATTCCGTTTTTTTCCAAATACAAAAAATAATTATTGGTAATTTCAGATATTTAAAATATCTCTGTTTTCGCCAAAAATAGTGACCTTCTTTCAAAACATTATTAATGAAACTATAGAAAGTCGTGAGAAGCACGGAATGGTTCGACCCGATGTGATACATTTACTTTTAGAATCTAAGAGAGAAACTGCACTTATTGATAATGAAGAAGAATTGAAAGACTCGCCAGATGGTGCAGTTCAAAAAGCAAAGATAACTGACGAGGATATAGCTGCTCAAGGAATTCTCTTCTATATTGCGGGTTTTGATACGGTATCCACTTTAGCAAGCTTCATGGGGTACGAATTGGCACTAAATAAAGACATTCAAGCAAAACTCCAAGAAGAAATCGACGAAGTTTTAGAAAACTGTAGTGGAAAAGTAACCTATGACCAAGTTATGGGAATGAAGTATTTGGACATGGTCGTATCAGGTAAATTAATGTTTTCTCCAAACTATATCGAAAAAAAACTTTCTAAGAATAATTAATCATTTACTTTGACAATTACATAACTTAAAATCTCTAAATATTACCAACTTAAAATTTTATTTTTAACCAAATAAATTTGTTTTTTGTTTTTTAAACTAAACTTCAGTATTACCAACTTAAATTAAAAATAATTGACCGATTAAATCATGTCACCTTACTTTTGTTTATTTTTATAAAATATTGCTCGATTAAGGGCTAAGAATAAAATTGGTATAAATTTATTCCGAGTATAACGATTATTGGCAACAATGGTTATACTAGGTATAACGTTATACCAGGTTTATCCGACTACTGTAAAATCGACCTAAAATTAAAAGTTTGAAATTAATTTTTGGATTTGGATCGTTATTCGGATGGAAAGGTAACTTTTCTTGCCACGCAAGTTTTCCGCTCGGCAAAAAACGTTAATGTTTCCAACCTATTAAAACAATATTCTATTTATGTTAAATTTGATATGTTTGCATGAATATATTTGTAGAATCATTGCGAAAATGGCCACCAGGCATCGCATTGGATCGAATTTGTGGTCAAGATTACATCATTGAAGGGAAAACAGAAAATGAACAATCTATAGTTCTCGAAAAAGGAATTTCGATATTGATTCCTACAATTGCAATACACCGTAACCCAGAGTATTTTCCTAATCCCGATCAGTTTGATCCCGAACGGTTTAGTGAAGAAAATAAACATAACATTGTGCCGTTCTCTTACATGCCGTTTGGCATGGGACCTAGAAATTGTGTGGGTAAGTACAGTAATTCAAAGTTGACGAAGAATGTGCTTTTTTATTAAAATTTTAGCTTCGCGGTTTGCTTTAATGGAAACTAAAATTTTGTTCTTTCATTTGCTTTCAAAATTTGATATTGTTACAACGGAGAAGACACCAATTCCTTTAATAATAACCAATAATAAGCTTACTCTGCAGCCCGATGAAGGCTTTCTTCTTGGTTTCCAAAGAAGAAATTGAATTTAAGAATGGGTTGCTCGCAAGGGCGGATCCAGAATTTTTTTCTGGGGGTTGGGGAGGCACAAAGATGAGACGGTTAAAAAGTGTTTTCAGATTTGGAATTGTTTCCTTATCTATATTTAAGCGTCTGGGCGGAGGGGCCGTATTATCAATATATTTTATTTGTATAATTAACCATTAAATATAAATATAGATTTTTATTAGATTTTTGTTTTCACATTTCTGACTATTGCCATCAGAATTTTTGATTAATTACAATAAATTAGGTTTCCTTCAATTGATTAAATTTTTTGTTATTTCTTCTAGGCCCTCTGTGGGGGTTTAAGACATCGGCAATTGTGAAGGCAAAAGTTATAAGCGAAAAAAGAAGAAAAAAATTAATTTAATTTAAACAATTGAAGGAACTTTTGAAATCGTTCGTACTTGAAAATTGTTATATGTATACCAAGATGACTTTAACACTATTATTTAGCTTAAAATGTCTACTTTTTAACGATATATAAAAATATATATTAATTAAGTTCTAATTAACTCTTATTTAATATTATACGAGCAGTGAGAAATTTGAATTGCCGGAATATTTGCAATCAGAGAAGTGACGAAGAAATTGCCAATTTAAAATTTTTAATTTTCATTCCCTACTCTGTTGTTATTTATGTGTATTATTTATTTTAAACTACTTAATATTTTCTTTGTAAATTCGTAGCTACTTGAATAAAATACTAATTTTCAGAAATTCAAAAAATTTTGAAATTTTTGTTTAGTTAGATGAAACTGTAATCAACTTTTTAAGTACGATTGTTGAAGGCAGGATGGTCATCTGATATTCTCTTAAAACTGTTATGCCCGTACTAATAGTCACGGATCAATCCGAGATTCAAGATTAATCCTTGAAATAGTAGCTGTTGCTACAATACGGTCTAAATTCCAGTAATCTCATTGGTAAATCCTAATAGGATCATCTTGAATCTTGGATAGATCCTTAACTATTGGTACGGGCATTAGTGGTTGTTGATGGTGGGTTTCGAAATCATGAGATGGATTGTTTAACTTGATTTTATTTAATAATTAATAGCTTTACTTAATTATATTTACAACTTAAGACTACATGATTAAACTAACTTCTACTTTACTTCTCGACTCCATTATATTATAATATTGTAATATTACTAACTAATCACATTCCAAGGGGGTCATCACATGATGGTTTCCTTCATACATGAGTTTATGAATGTGCAGCAAAATACTAATATTACTAGAAATAAAAAAATAGAATAAATTGCGGATACAGCGGTAGGGGGTTGCCCGTGCGGATTAAGCTATCGGTCTTTATGTTTTATTGTTCTCCTGTGTTTATTTATAAAAATAAGTGCATAGTGTAAGCGTATGAAATATTCTCCATAAAATTACGCTTTTTGTCACGTACACACTATTGACGATCATTCGCTCCACTATAGTCATAATGAGACGATGCACCATATTTCCGGCAGGCGGATGGATTTTGTCTGTTAAATATTACATAGACGGTAATATTGAATATAAACTTTCTTACTGAGAATTTAACGAGCTTCAACTTTTAAACAAACTATTTTTACATAAAGTTAATAGTTTTCAAGTTATTATTGAAAAACCATAAATTGACACTTAAACTCCAAGATGGCGGACACTTCCAGCCCTCGGAGGAATGGCGATTTTTTTTGGTTAAACAGGGACTTAAGACGAAACGAAACAAAACTGATCCGTATTGACTGGACTAAAAACTAAAACTAAACAAATAAAATTATTGTAAAAGCCATGGCGCGGCAGCTGCTCCCTGGCGTTGCCCTTCTAATGAACGCCCATGGCTACAAACTGTACTATAAGTACAAAATTCATAAAAATGATATTGACAACTAATTCCACTAATTGCAACCCTCTAATCGTCTAATCAAATACCGAAGAAATTGCACTTAAATCGTATTAATTACTTTTCATATTTCTTTTATCAATTCACATTTACTGCAAGCTTGTGGTAGCAGCTTTTCGTCTTCAATAATAGGTAACGATTCCCAAAACTTAGTTGGTGTTAATTCTTCAGCAACCTCCATTTTTATATCAGTGGTATCCTTGATGGATAGATAACTAAACGCGTTGGAATTTGTTACATCACCTAAGGCCAGTCCATTCATTTTTGGAGCATCACTAGAAGCGAACGAAACGTACATGTCAACCATCATATCCTTAATTAGGACATCGGTTTCAGACAAAACCGAATTTATCACTTGATCCCCGCTAAGTCTCATATCGTATAAAAGTTGAGCATCCTCAACATGTCCGACGCCTAAGTCCATGTCGCTAAAATTAATAAACTCCTTCATAAAAGCATCCGAAAAGCTGTTTTTATATCCGAATATATATGTGTAAATTTTGGAGTTTGAAAAGTTTGCCTGAAGTTTAGCAGATATTTCTAAATTGACTCCGAACAGTCTATCTCCAAATAGTTGGAATATAGATCGATAAGTATCTTTTCCTATTTGTTGTGTTCCAAAATATTGTTCTCGGATTTTTTGAGCAACATCTTCTTTATCACAATCACAAGTGGTGTAATTGTAATCTAAATAATATTGAGCCAATTCACTAAACTTGCCATCCAACTCGTCCAATTCTTTGTATAGGTTAAACATGGCTAAACTTCCTTCGTCAGTACACATAGAGATAATCCAAGGTACGTCGTTAAAATCACCGCTGGTAAGTAACTTTTTTGGATAATCAGCCAAAAATGCAGAACCTGATTTTTCTTCGATCACCGGTGCAAAAATAGCAATTGGAAATCCAGCAGCAGGTGAATACAGTTTGGGAATTTCCTGTATAATTTCTTCACCGGGTATTTCCTTCAAGCAATCTATAAATGTACGGGTTGTAGTGGTATCACTGCACCCTAGTAGTACTGATAATTCCTTAGCTCTTTCTAATGCTCCTTCCTGAATAGCCCATGGAGCAAAAACTGTCCCACTTTGAGAAATACCACGATGAAATAATCCTTTTGACATTTCGGAGAAGTAATGAAAATGAACAGATGCACCACCAGTGGATGCTCCGGTAATGGTCACTGAATTTGGATTGCCACCAAATTGCTTGATGTTATTTTGAATCCATTGCAGTGCCAAACTTTGATCTTTTAAGCCGTTGTTACCTGGAACCACTTCATCTTCGGTGCTTAAAAATCCAAATGCTCCAAGACGATAGTTAAAGTTTACAAATATAACATCTCTGTCCATGAAAAACAATGGACCGCACATACTTGAACTACCTCCCATAAACCCACCTCCGTGAATGTGAACAATTACCTCAAAGTTATAGTTGTTATTGGGAGTTTCTTTAGGTACATACACATTTAAATACAAGCAATCTTCAGTACCGGTGACAATTCCAGAAAAAAAATTGATTTGTAAACACTCATATTTTTTATTGGCATCCAAAGTTTCTTCCCAGGGATCCGGTTCCAATGGTGCTTCAAATCGTAATTGACCTACCGGTGGTTCGGCAAAAGGAATGCCTTCAAATGAAGAATATGTACGACCATCGTAAGATGTTTTATGATATCCTATAATAGATCCCAATTCTGTTGTTACTGAAGGTCGTTCAAGTGCAATTGAAGAACCTAAAATAATTAAAATTAAAATAAATCCCAAGTATAGAAATATCAAGTGCACACAAAAGAATTTATTTGAGTCAATGCAAGATTTATTTGATTTAAATTAAATTATTCAAATCTTATTCAATTATTTGAATATTCTTTTAAAAAATTATTCAATTTATGCTAACCGTCCATCCTCGGCGGCCAATGGTAAAACCACCGAGGTAACCTGCCTTGAAAACCCTTCATAAAACAAATAGTCTCTCGAATAAAAGCAGTCGAATAACTGTTGGTCGAACAAATGTCGTACATCATTCCAGATACATAATTATTTATTTAACGAAGAGAACCGTCCAAGTGTAACTATTGGATCGGGACAAGCTTTGGTAGGTTGAATTAATATCCTAAAATGAATCCACTGAAAGTAAGCCAACACTGGTTTGTTTAATTTAAGCTCCCCGACTAGCAGCAATGGTTGATTTGAAATTTAAAATACAGAAAACTAGATACATAGTAGATTTTTTATATTACCTATTTTATTAATTTTAATTTTAAAAATCAATTTAAAAAAATATTTTTTTTAAAATTAATAAATTTTTTTTAATTATTAATATATGCGTGAAGTTAGCCCCCCTTTTTTCGAAAAGTAAAAATTGTTTTTTGTATTGTGTTGTATTCAGTTTGTATTGTTTGTATCGTAAAATTTTTTTTCATTCCGCGAAGCTGAAAATTAAAAATCGCGAAAAACCATTTTTGGCGCTAGCCCCCCTTTTTCGAAAATTTCGAAATTTTTTTTTGTATTGCGTTGTATTCAATTTGTATTGTTTGTATTGTAAAAAATTAAATTCCTATCTTAAATATTAGCCGTGTAAATCGCGAAACAAAATTTCGCACTGGTCCCCCTTTTTTGAAAATTTTGTTTTGTATTGCGTTGTATTCAATTTGTATTGCTAAAAATTATATTCCTAACTTTAATATTAGCCGTGTAAATCGCGAAATCAGATTAAAGTATTTTAGAATAATTTATTTAATCCTTTGGTTAAATCTGATTGGCTCTTGCTCTTGAAACAACAAAATCAAAATGCATTTGTTAAAGGAGATGTTTCTCGGGGTAACCCTGGGAAGATGCTTTTTTCGATTTTTAAATTTCAGATGATTCTGTTGCGAGTTATGATGTACATTGACCCCAAAAGAACTTATTTTCGAGATGCCTCCGGAAATTCACTGTCACTGGCTCAATTTACAATATTTTGCAATGAAAATTTGGGAAAAGATTGTTCAAATGTTGCATTATTATGGAAATTGACTGAATAAACTAATGCTGTCTGTATCGCCAAAAATATTCTTAAAACATACCTTTTTTCACCAAAATTAACCCTCATTCACCCCCCCCTCGCCCATTAATGGAGTATTACCAACTGAAAATTTCCGGTATACGAGTATATTAGTGAAATAATAATTTGAATAAAGTAACCTTTTAAAATTCAATAAGTTTATTACTAGCAATCCGAACAATATAATAGAAAACAAGTAAAAAATAATCAGAATCATGTCTCGCTATGTACAACCTTTGCTTGATCTAGTTTTATCTTCCGAATTTAACAATGTAATTGATGATAAAGGTGAAGTTGCTTTCCCTTCTTCTGATGTATTTATGAAAATAAGCAAAGAGTATGTATATATAGAGGGACAGCTATTAACAAATATTTGTCACAAGTTTTTGTTAATGGCTCTGCTACGCCATCTAGTAGACGGTGTGATCTCTACGTTTTAATTTTTAATTTATGGCTGATCCTTTATATACAGGGAGGTATTTTGGGAAAAATAAGTTTTTACATGTTAATTTCCCATGTTCAGCTAACTCATTCAGCACCTTGTATATAGAGGACCAAAAATTAAGACGTAGAGATAACCCCCTCCACTAGATGGCGTAGCAGAGCCATCAAGAAATACTTGTGACAAGTATTCCCATAAGAGCTGTCCCTCTATATATTGTCGTGTTTTTATTTCTTTTGTCACTCCAAACCAAATAAATTCCCTAAAGTCCTTGGTGCGTTGGTCACCAATCTAAATAATCTATTTGACCACGGCTAGCTAGGGTTAATTGGTATGCAAACATGTGTTGACGTCTGTAACTTTTATTTAATATTAAACACATAAACGATTATACATAAACTTAAATTAAATAAATGTTTTTAAATTATAAGATTGTTTAATTTCGTATCCCCCGGTATATAATCAAAAGTTTAATGACATGCGCAATATTTCACAGTATGTTTACTAATCAAACCATACGCGAACTAACTTGTTGAAATTTACCTTTAAATTTTATTCTCCTGTGATCTTCAATATTAAATCTAGCAACCTCAGGTACGTAAAATTTACTTTATAATTTCTTATAAAATGGTGTCCATGTGGTGAAAATCGATATCGATTTTCTTCCGTCGACATCGGCTTTAGATGCAACTTTTCTCAGGATATTTAATTTAACAATCATAGATTACATCCAATTCTCGGCAATAACATTTAGATTTTCCACTTTTAAATTTATTTATTTATTTATCTCATCGATTTTTAGGTTGAGACAAATTTCTCCAATAATATTCACTATATTCCAAATTCGCAGTTATTCGAAGACACACATCACTTGAGATTAATACTCAATTCCACAAACTATTAAATTATCTAGTTTAACCAATAAATCGATAAATTCGAAAAGGTCGATCACCTTTTCGAGAGGTCAAGCACCTACTACATTTGCTTTTTTGCCCATCTCGCCTGCTGCTCAAACTGGACGTAATCGAAAATGTTCTTTTCCATTTGATTGGCGGATTCTATTGTTTTTAGCTTAATCCGTGTGAACTGGACGTAAACGAAATTGATCTCGCATTTCATTGGTTGCACTTTTTTCACAGGTATTTTGATCGAGTTTCTTTTTTATAATACCGGCGCACTGTTTAAATGTTTTATGTTTTAAGTCACTGTTATCAAAATGAAACTTAAAATTACAAACTATGGACTAAATTTTACAAAATTAACAAATGGAACCTACATCGGATTTACAATTTTCCAGGTTCGAAGCTACATTGGTCAACTCATGTTCATCTCACTATTTTAGATTTAGGTAAGTTGGAAAAGAAATATTTATTTTGAAATTTAGAATATTATTAATTGATTAAATTTTTAGTTCCAAGGAATTTACCTGGTTTGGATTCGAAAATACATTTCAATATATACATACTCTTTGAAATAAGTGAAAGATTAAGTAATCAAATAAAACCTGCTTATTTATATACTATTATAAAAAGTAATCGTTACCAAATCTTGGACAAAATACTGGAATTTCGCGGAATATTAGCTAATTGCAGTGCCGAAATCGAAAGTAGTGATACAACTGATGACAGTATTAATAATGATAACTAATTTATAATAGAACTTCCACATGAAATTTGGTTAAAAATATCTCCTGAAGACGTGGTTTATAGCGATAAGGTATGTAGTAGTAGAAAGTACGGAACATTATAACGCAGATGTTGGACGGACGAACTTTTTCAAAAATTATATGAAAAAACAAAGTTACCATGTGCCATTGCTTTCAAATGCTAAGTGCCGTACAAAATACAAATGCCATACAATATTGGCTTTTTGAAATTGTTCGAATAGGTTGCATGCACAAATCAAATTTTCCAATGCCACGAGAAGTAGTTTGCGATTTTGATAAAGCGTTAATGGATGCGGTGGTGAGAGTCTTTGGTCGATGTAGGGATCTTCGAAATTATTTATCCAAGTGCTATGCTGCTATTTATAAATGATGATAAAAATTTACCCGGTTGTTACTTAAGATTGGACATATCCCATTACGTTGCTTTAATAATTAGGTGGAAAACATTGAGATCGTTGAACCCTCAAGTAAGAAAATTTTACATAGTTTTTATGTGTTTACTAACTAAAGTTACCACATTGAAACACTGAAAGCGGGAAATTTTCTTTAGCCGAAGATGCTCGAGTTTATATTTGCGAAACAATTAAAGGCAATGACGATTCCATTCCTTTCCATGATATTATACCAAGCGATGATGATAAACAAGAAGAAGACGAAGAAGAGGATGAACCAAATCAGTTTTTAAATGAGAACGAAAAGCTTATTAATTCTTGGGCTAATGATTTTTATTTAAAATGCATCGATGAAGCAAAATCATCAATTTCTGGTCTTGCAATAAACGCATATTACTGCCCAGGAATTGCACAAAAAGTAAAATATATGCTACCTTACTTTCCCTTATATTCCGGAGTCATGATTTCAGAATTTGGATTTGGTGAAATTAATGCAAGCTCGGCAGCAGTAGAAAATGAATTCAATGATTTGAAACACAGATTGCTGCGCAATGAAAACCTACCCATGCGCATCGATAAATTTTTCATTACACATTTACGTTCTTTTTCAGGAAGACCCAAATTAGCTCTTGCAAGTTCAGTTACTAATTTAAATAAGAAAAACATAAACGTGATCGAAGAGTCTTCTGAAAGTACAGACCAAGTTTTGGATCTCCAAGAGTCTTCTGAAAATATTTCCAATGTTACATCTCTTAATTTAAATTCAGAAAATATAGAATTAACTCAAGAACAAAATTGGAGGAATTAAAACCCGGGAAAAACAAAGAAACGTTCGTACCTAGATGTTTATCCCGATTGGGATGTTATCCAATATAAGAAGGAAAAACTCGATATTGGTTTATTGCAGAATGGCACGCTACGACTGACTACTATATTACAAAAATACACATTCCTCTATAAGGTTAGGTAGAGTTTCCTAACGTAGTTCTCCCACATACCAACCTCAAGCTGTATGGGGGATATTATATATCTATAAGGTGACCCCAAATACCACATCTTCTCTCTTCGTTTTAAAACATTAATCTCTCCGGAGCCTATATAGTCAGGGCACTTCGACGCAATGAAGGGAATGACACGCTTGCTGGTGCCTCTGGTTGAACTTCCACCACTGGGGGCTCATCTACTTTCTCATTGGCTCGTACCTGCTCAGGTTCTCTTTCCGCTTCCTTTTCCGTTTCGATAATCGTTTCTCTCGGTATTATGCTTCTCTCTTCGACTGACCTTTCACTACTCCTTGCCGACGGGGATGCGCTACTTCCCGTCGGGAGTATTTCCTCTACCTCTTCCAACAACGATTTACGAAGATTATTTGCATGTTTATACCATATCTTTTCTTGAACCTTAACCAGATAAGTTACTCCGCTTATTACTTTGACGACCACTCCTTCTTCTCATTTAGTTCTAGCGTTGGGACCCAACGCAGACACCAACACTTTTCGCCTACTACGAACAACTTCGGAGATTGGAATTTTTCAGGTTCTTTTGAAATTATCTTGCCACTTGATGGTCTCAGCATATCTAACCTGGTTCTTGGTTTGTATTTGAATAACATATCGTTTGGAGACACTCCTGTCGCTATATTAGGAGTATTTCTGTATGAAAACAAAAAATTATAAATTTGCTGCTCCAATGACAAGGTAGATTTGACTATTAAGTATTTGGTTAGGGCACTTTTTACGTTTTGAACATGACGTTCTGCCAACCCGTTTGATTGTGGGTGACATGGCGGAGACTTGAGCGCACAGATACCATTTACTTGACAAAACTGTTGAAATTCCACCGAATTGAACGGCGGCCCATTGTCGCTTACCACTGTTTCCGGAATTTCTATAAAAGCGAATGTTATTTTTAGCTTTTCTATTGTTTTCACGCTATCTGTTCCTCTTGACATTGCGTGTATATCCAACCATTTCGATTTACTGTCTACGATAACCAAAAATGATTTTCCCTGAAAATGAAAAAAATCAATATGGACTCTTTGCCATACTTTCTCGGTTTTTGGCAACGCTAATAAGTTAGATTCTTTCGCTTTGTTCTGTGTGAATTGGCATACTCGACACTTACTAATCAGTAATTCGAAGTCTTCGTTTAGACGAGGCCACCATACTGTGGATCTTGCTAGCATCTTTCACCTGATCATTTCCACATGTTCTGCATGTAACAACTCCAGAACTTTATGTCTTAACCGCTCTGGTATCACCACTTGAGTGCCTCTCATTATGCATCCATTATCAATTGATAACTCGTTACGCCTTATAAAATACGGTTTCAGTTGATCCTCAGTTATTTTGTTTGGCCATCCTAGGTAACAAAAATTTATTACTTTTACTAAAACTGCATCTTCAACTGTTAACCTTTTTACTTCTTCACTCTCCAACGGTATCTCTTCGGTTAAGTTAAAAGAGTTGATAGACGACTCTACCTCGGTTGTATCTGGTAATGGTAGCCTTGACAACGCATCTGCTTCTGCCAACAGCGACCCCTTCTTATACTCGATGTTATAATCGTACGTTGACAGTATTAAATTCCATCGAACTAATCTTGATGCGGTCATCACCGAAATTGCTTTATTTGGATTAATCAAAACTTGTAATGACTGGTGGTCTGACAACAATGTAAACTTTCTTCCATAAATATATTTATGAAATCTCTTTACTGCAAACATTATTGCTAGCGCTTCCCGTTCAATCTGCGAATAATTCTGTTTCGTTCTTGATAGCGTTCCGGAAGCAAAGAATACGGGCTTATCTACTCCGTTTATACGGTGACTTAAAACGCAGCCAACTCCATACAAACTCGCATAGCATGCAATCACGATTGGTAATTTTGCATCGTAATGCACCAATACCTTGTCTTGGCAAATCTGGCGTTTGCTCCACTCGAAACATTCTCTGCATTCGGGTGACCATACAAATTCCACCATTCTTTCTAACAATCGATATAATGTAGCCCGAATATTGTCCTTAGTTGGATGGATACCCTCTTTATCAATTCGGTGGCCCAAATATTCAACGCTATTTTCAAAAAACTTGCACTTTGTGAGATTGACTATTACCCCGTACTTCTGTAATCGACTTAAAACGGCATCGACCAGTATATGGCATTCGTTCATATCCTTGCCTGCAATCAAAATATCATCAAGGTAACACTTAACATTTGGGATTCCCATTAGTATGCGGTCCATCACCGATTGAAACTTTCCCGGTGCATCAGATATCCCAAATGTTAGTCTGGTATAACGAAACAATCCTAAATGTGTGTTAATCGTTAACAGTTCTCGTGAATCTTCTGCGACTTTTACTTGGATATACGCACCTGTTAAATCTAAGACCGCAAAGACTGCTCCTCCAGATAACGATGCAAATATATCTTCTACAGTTGGTAACGGATACTGTTCTTGGACTAAAACTACTCGAAAATCCACACATATACGAATATCACCATCTTTCTTGGGAACTATTACTATCGAAGATGCCCACCTGCTATTTTTTACCGGTTCTAAAATACCTGCTTCTACTAATGCCTTTATTTTTCCCTCGACCTTATCTTTCAGTGCATATGGCATATTGTACGCCTTCCTAAATATCGGTTGTGACCCTTCTTTAACTTGTAGGTTAACTTCAAATACTTTGATTGGGTTAACTAGGCTTCCTTCGAACACCGATCTGAACTTTTCTTTTAGCTTATCCACTGACGTTGATATTGCTGCTATTTTAAAATTTTCTTGCCAATCTCGAAACAAACTGTCCAACCAATTTCTTCCCAATAATGGTACAAAGCTATGTTGCGTATCTACTACAACTAACGGTAACTCATACGTTTGGTTTCCGCTGTCGACTTGAACTATGCATTCGCCTAACGCTTTAATTCCTTGGCCGGTTACTGATGTCAGACTGAATTTTACCCGATGTAGCTCTACGTTTGGAAATTTTTCGCGAAATAATCTACACGGCATGATTGTTTTGAACGCTCCAGTATCAACTTCAAACTTGATTATCTTGTTGTTGACTTTCAGGTCTATCCTGTGGGACAAACTGTGAATAGACTCACCCAAGCAGTTAATGTTGTATAAAGGATACAAATCTGGTACGTCTTGGTGGTTTTCATGGCATTCTTCCTGACGTTCTTCGACTGCTTTGATTGCAACTTTTCCTCGACACTGTTTTGCGGTATGTCCTCTTCTTTTACAATTAAAGCAATCCCAGTTGATTGGAGCTTGGGTTATGTTGCCTACCACATCGAAAACATCTGTTTGGAATATACCGACCAAAACCTCCTTTTTGTTGGATTCCACTGTCTTCTGTGGCTGATGACTGTCGTTCAATTTGTCTACTTGTGCTTCGATTCCTTCTTTTTTCTATGTAATGCACTTCCTCTTTACTACTCATTACTTTAACCTGCTTGTCTGCCATCTCGTATTTTCCTGCCATCGCACAGGCTACTGGGAACGTTAGTTCTGACTCCGCTAAGAATTTTCTTTGTAAACCTTCCGCTTCAACTCCAACAACCAATTGATCTCTCAGCGCTTCGTGTAAGAATGACCCGAAATTGCACGAACTGGCAAGTTTTCTTAGTTCCACTTCGTATTCTGCTATCGTTTGACCTGGCTTCTGCTGACATATATGGAACTTGAACCTTTCACAAATCTCGGACTTGACTGGCGAATAATGCTTTTTTAATACCTTCACAATTTCATTAAATTGACTTTGGTGCGACTAAATCCTTCAACGTTTTGTAAACTTTAGCACCTGCTAAGGTAATAAATAACGAAGTCTTCATTTTATCTTCGACCACGTTGACCACAAATAGGTGCTCTATTTGTTCACAATAGCACTCAAATTCTTCTGCTCCCCCTTCAAACTGCTCGATTGATCCCACTAAACCTGTCGCCATTCTCGACGCCAATATAATGTATTAATAAAATACGATACGGTTCAACAATAATTTATTCTATAACAACCCCGCTACGACTCACTACTATATTACAAAAACACACATTCCTCTATAAGGTTAGGTTAGGTTGGGGGATATTATATATTGCGATGTACCGGGGTGTAAAAATTTATTAATTAACCTACCCCCAGTAATCGATTTATTTTTGAGCAATGAGACTCTTCAATTTAATTTAAAAAAATTTACTCCTAATGAATGTTAAATAAAAATCCAGCGTCGACACGAACTGCCAAATGTGTGCGCCCATCTGACTACACGTACGTCGCTGTCCACATAAAATTTTCACTGAGTTGCATTCAATTTGCAAACTTAATTTTTAATCTTGTTAATAAATTACCGATTTTCAATTTTTCTTCTCATCCAATTTTTTATTAATTATTATTTTTTAATTATTATTAAAAAGCCTCCCACTTCCTTCGCTTGGTTACCAACTGGACGCCGGCGGGAAAAACGAGCAATTTTAAATATTAACAAAATTAAACAAAAACATACAAAATAACAATATTCTTAAAAATCAAATTCAAAATTCAAAAAATTATTAATTGGATTTTGGAACACGACAATATATACAAGGTGACCCCAAATACCACAGAAACATGGTTTTGCAAAATTATCTGAAGCGCTGAAAAACGGAGGGCTTTCCACAAGAAAATGCTGTGATACATTATTTGAAGTCACCGTAACGTATGGTTCGCAACTTTTTATTGAATGTGACTTGATGGGCAAACAAATTTCTTTAGAAGAATTTCCAGATGAAATACACTTAAATAGCAAACGATATGTACTCTCTGGAATAGTTATTCATAAAAGCTGCTTAGATATTAATTCTATTAATATCACTACACGGCATGGATAAAACGTGATATGAATTGAATTGAATTTGACGACTTGTTGAAGAAACCTGCATTTCCACCTTAGGGGCCGTCCATTAATTACGTAAGGGTTTTGGGGGGGGGTATGGCAAATCTTACGGACCATTACGTAGGGGGGGAGAGGGTCCAACGTATTTCTTACGTAAGTTTCGTAATTTCCTTTTTTTAAATTAAATAAAAATTTTTAAATTTAAATTAAAAAATTAAATTAAATTCAAATAATTATAATTTATAATTTATACAGAAAATTATATTTGATTTTTAAATTTTTAAATTATTTATACCATTTTTGTATTTTTTGAATAATAACCAATATTATTGTTATTAATATTTTATAAATATAAACGGAAGTGAGGGGGGGGGGACTAAACTATATTTTTGTTTTATAATCCTTACGTAAGATGTGGGGGGGGGGGGGGCTGCCAAAATCTTACGTGCCCTTATGTGGAGGGAGGAGGGGGTCAAAAATTTCAAAAATCGCCCTTACGTAATTAATGGACAGCCCCTTATCAGCCTACAGAAAAATCTCCCCATTTATGTATTTATGTAGAAATTTAAATATTGAAACATTATTTTCACTATGTTTCTTTAAACAATAAAAAACATTTAGTTTGGTATGACTCATTACATAGTTTCACTATTTTTTAATTATTATAATTCAACACTTCATACAAATACAAAAATAATTTTGAAATTTTGAACCAGCTAGGCAGCGCATCAGAGCAAAATTTTGTTTTGCGATTTACGCGGTTAATATTAAATTTAAGACTTTCATTTTAAACAATACAAACAATACAAATTGAATACAACGCAATAAAAAAAAAAAATTTCAAAAATTTCAAAAAAGGGGGGCCAGTGCGAAATTTTGTTTCGCGATTTACACGGCTAATATTAAAGTTAGGAATTTAATTTTTAACAATACAAACAATACAACTTGAATACAACGCAATACAAAAAAAAATTTTTTTTAATTTCAAAAAAGGGGGGCCAGTGCGAATATTGTTTCGCGATTTACACTGCTAATATTAAAATTAGGATTTTAATTTTTAATAATACAAACAAAACAAATTAAATACAACACAATACAAAAAAATAATTTCAAAATTTTCGAAAAAGGGGGGCTAGCGCCAAAAATGGTTTTTCGCGATTTTTTATTTTCTACTTCGCGAAATGAAAAAAAGTTTTACGATACAAACAATACAAACTGAATACAACACAATACAAAAAAAAAATTTTACTTTTCGAAAAAAGGGGGGGCTAACTTTACTCACATTATTAATCTTCTTAGGAGTATTTACATACGTGTCAAACTTATAACGTCCCCTTTTTTGGTCAGTAGTTGAAAACAAAATTTGTAACTACAAAATTGATAATATGTAATATGTATGCATTTTTCAGATTGCTACTATCAACCTAATTCCTAAATTTGAATGTAACATGATTTTTGTATTTGAAAATCCCTTATCGTAGTTTACTGGTCTACATTTTGAAATAATGGAAATTAAATATGTCTATATTTTCCGATTTTCAAACAATAATTTCACACTTACTTAGTAAAAACACAACCACACCGTATAGAAACATTTCTGCTATTAATTATATTGGTTGGGTTAAGCACCAATTATTATAAATCGGCATTAGCACTTATGCAACAAAATAAGAAAAAAATCTATTCTGAATTATGATTATTATTTACTAAAAACCTTGACAACAAAAATTTAAAAATTATATCAATAATATATATTATTGAATGAAAATTATTTGATTATGCAATTTAAAAATATTAAACTTATTTATTAAAAAAATTGACAAATTAATTATTATACAGTACAGCCTCGCTTACCCGGACACACTTTATTCTGGACACTCCAGTAATCCGGCTCTTCGACAGACATTTTATATTTTTTACCTCTGCAATCCGAACAAATTTTTAGTTGCAATTTCAAATTAATGCAATTCATCAGTACTCACCGCCGGAGAAACCATGGATGAGTGCAATGGAGCCGCCGCACCCATCGCCAAAATTATGCGTTTTAATTTAATTTTCTATAAAGTATTTAATGTTGAATAAAAAGAAAATCTGAACGGCCATAGCAAATCAATAACCTTAAGAGAGAAGTCACGAATTGTGATTTAATTCATATTTTCTTTGATTTAATTGGTAAAGTTAAATAGTAAGTAGGGAGTGGCCATTAATTACATGAGGCGATTTTTTGACCCTCTCTCCCCCTGGTGAGATCTCGTAAGTTAGTTTTTTTTTAATTACATGATCATGCCGAGACTCCTTGATCTCTTCCTGGTTTAAACGCCAACGTAATTAACGAACGTCACCTAATGATAACTCGGGTATGAAAATCAAATTTTTTTTTTCGAGCCCTGATGCCATTCCTCCTGATTGTTATGTAAATTAACCTCCTGAATCCGAATATGCCTCCGGTTTCCACCTCCATCATCATCCATCGCTATCGGGGGATTCCCCCCCCCCCTATCTATTTTATTATTTTTTTCAATAATTATTTTAGCCTTGACATTTTTTCTGTTAAACTAGAAATATGAAAAGTTAATATTTGTAGCAATAAAGTTGATTTGGAAGAAGATTTGTCTCCTGAAATTGTAAAAAAAATCTTTAAAGATGATCGAATTTTCAGTTTTTCTGTTTAATTTTTTTACTTAATTTTGCTGTTTATTCCAGCAAAAAATAAAGCAATTACACAGAACATGTACATATATGCAAGTTTTCAGCTTTTACAACCGGGGGGTGGGGGTGTGGGGGGTGTGGAACACCCTCCAGTATACCCAGTATGGTCCAGTTTTTCAATCGTAAGTTAACCCAAATTCAATGGTTAACTTTGAATTCTGACCAATTAGGGCATTCATAAATGTAGGTTAACCCTTGAACTTGGGTGAACCAACAATTAAAAAATTAGCAATAAAATGTTAAAAAACACAAATAGCAAACAGATTCGATTCCAGTTTAAAAGTTGAGATTCCACTGGGCATTACTGGATTTAGGTTACAAAAGACATTTGGAAAAATCTACATACGCTAGTTCGATATCCCAAAAAAGCGTACGCCGCTCCATCTTCTGGTCAATTATGGCCAGATTCTCACCTAATTTATGCAAAAAATCACCGTCCAGGCGGCGGCACCATAGCTGTCCAACTAGCGTATAAGCTAGATTCTGGAACCAATTTTGTTTGGGTGTACTGGAGGATGTTCCACACCCCTCTAGAGTCCTTCCCTAGAACCCCAGATCAAAATTAAAATTTTTTCAAACCTTAGCAAATTTTAAAAATTGCAAATTTTTTATTTGTTGAATTTTCTAAGAATTTTTCCTGCTTTTTTTTGCTCTAATTTTTTATTTTTTGCCCCCCCCCCTTCTTTTCTCCTTATTATAACAAACTACAAGTCGCTGCTTAATCCATATTCGCGATCAAGGGCGGTTTAAGAATTTCTGCTAAAACCTTACTTTCACCACTACAGCCCATACAAAAAGTTTGTTTGCCATCGACGCAGAAATACCGAAGAAAATCGAGGGACAAGGATTTTTTTCAAGTTTTCGCAAAAAAGAATCAAGAGTTCCATTTTGATTGTGATCAGGTTATTTGACAGATTTTGTAGATTTTTGATGAGTTTTGATTTTGATTAGAAGAGGGTTAGATAGCTCCGTCCCCCTCCCCCCTTCCAAACATCCTTGACGGGCAAACTTAGAATACGGAAATTTAAGAAAATTTTGAAAATTCTATTATTTTAGGAAATCGAGAAAATCTTATGAAAGCCAAGAAAATCTCTGAAAATTGAAAAAGATAAAAAAAGACTTTTCTGGATTATTTTTAAGATTGCCTAATGTTATAGATTTTCTTTCACTTTTGTATTTCACGATTTCCACTCGGTTTTCTAGTAACAAACTACGGAGAAATCATCAAAAACTTTGCTGTACTAGTTAACTAGAAATTCCAGAAAATTTCGAAGTTTTGGAATCTTAGAAAATTTTAAGAATTTCAGGTTAATCTCAGGATATTCTAGGTCGTTTTAGTAAGTAGAAAATCCGAAGAAATGTAAAAAATCCTAGGAATTTTAAGCAACTTAAGAAAATTTTGAGGAAAAGAAATATGAAATTTTTATTTCAAATTTTTCTTCAGTTTTGTAGATGATAATTTCTAGTTGGTTTTCCACTTTAACGAAATCGAGGGAAAATCTGGGGTACAAGTGAAAGGAAATCTACAAAAAACCGGAAAAATGTTAAGAAATCCCAGAAAATCCAAGAAATAGAAATATCAAGATAATCTTTAAAATTCAAGGAAATCCAAGAAATCCTTGAATATCTTAGCAACTCGGGATTTCACGATTTTAGGACATCTTGTGAAATGGAAAATCTCAGAAAATTTAGAAAATAGAAAAAGCTCATCTATAGTATTCTTAAGATTTTCTAATTTCCTTGTATTTTCTATTTCTTAAGACTTCCTCAAATTTTCCTTCAGCTGTACTCAAGAGCAGATTCAGAAGAAATTCATGGGTAAAGTAAAGGAGGCTTGTGAGGGTAAATACATATTTTTTAATAAGAATTTAGATATATTTTTTAAGTCCTTTATATTAGTTTCACCTTTCTGATTGCATTGCTTGAATACGGGTACGGCAAAACTTAGAAAGTCAAATTTCAAAATTATTACAGGTAATAATTCGCCCGTACTGAAAATTGTATGAAAAAAAAAATTCCTCCTCCCTTGTTGGGGATCCAGAATTTTTATCTACACGCTGGGAATAGAATCAACCAGCTTTTATTTACTGTAGAGGCCCGCTGATGTTATCTAGCTGAAAATGATGCGGAAGCTAGGGTCATAAGTTCCAAAAAAGGTGACAGATAAACAAAAAATGATCTCTGCAAGAAGTTTGCTGCCAAAAAAATCGACAGCCACAACCGGTGAAAGAAAATCGTAGCTAAATACTTGCCTTAAGATTATTCTATTGGAGAAACATAAAAAAAGACAAGTAGAAGTGGGGCACGTTTCTGGTGTGATAATAGGTTCTGGCACAAGTGTGTTCTATAATTTAATAATTGTTTTATCAATAGGGGGCTGTCCATTAATTACGTAAGAACGATTTTTGTAATTTTTGACCCACTCATCCCCTCACATAAGGACACGTAAGATTTTGCCCCCCCCCCCGTCACAACTTACGTAAGGGGTATTAAACAAAAGTAATTTTGATCACCCCTCTCCGCCGCTTACATTATTTATAAAATATGAATAACAATAATATTGCTATTATACAAAAAATACAAAAATTTAAATTGCGAAATTGAAGTTGCGAAGTAAATTATGTAATATTAATCATTTTCAACGAATTGAGTCAAGATGTTTGCAAAAAATGCCAAAAACCCCCCCTCCCCCATTGCATAACTTATTTACCTATTGACAAATATTTGAGTATTAAAATGATTTTTTGCGCAGGATTATTGTTTATACTTCCCCTTTCCTGTGTGTGTTATTATATCAACAATAGGTTGATTGTATAATGAGTTATGATCAAAAAAGCTATGGAGTGGCAACCTGCAAGCCTTTCCCCTACCTACTACAAGGTCGAAAATGCATTGAAAGCAATAGATATAACATTTAAAATAGTCACAGTTTTCGATAACTCTAGATTTCCATCTGAAGCCGCTAATGCATGGGATTTGGTTTCAGTCGTTACATTTGACATATCTTCAAAAAATACAAGGAGAAGTGAAACAACAGGCTATAAAGGGAGCCATGATATCAGGATGCCTTCGGGACATTTTTTGGAGAAACAAACACATGTCGACAGAGAATAAGATCAGAATATATATTGTAGTGCTCTTTTTCCGCTCTCTTATTAAAATAGGTCGTTGGTTCTCGAAAAATGGTTGCATGGAAGAACAATAAGAAACTGACGATTTAAAGAACAATTTATTTGCAACCTGAACACAAGAAACAAAATAATAAAGACAGGACTCACACTGAATTAGCTGAGCACGTAATTCGGAGAACTTTCTTTGGATATCTGGTCCTGGATTCACCTCCTTCCTCGGATACTCGATTTGTTCCAATTCGGGGCTAATTAACCTAATCAAATTCTTCAATAATGGTTTCTGCATTTTTAATCCTAATAAATTTTATTTTTGATTGAACTCTTCAACACCAAACCATTCACTTCAACTTTCAAAAATTATTTTGGTGTCCCCAAAACGCGACTTGCCTCTCTGGCTTACAATTTACGACAGTCGACACAACTTGCCACTTGGGTTCTCAATTTATAACTTTTACGACTAGCCCCTCGGGCTCTCAAATTATAACTTTATACGACTAGCCCTTCGGGTTCTCAAATTACAACTGACTAGTTCTTCCTTTTATTTATATATATAATCTTTATTTTCCTAGCAAAGAGATTCGTCAGCAATCCGGAATAATAGACACAGTAAAGTTTGTTAATGCCAGAAGGAAGGAGTGGAATGCACATGTCGCCAGAATGGGAGAGGAACACATACCGAAATTTGAGATCTGAACCCACAAGGAAGAAAACCAGCAGGAAGACCTCCAAAGCAATGGAGAGAGAGAGAGAGAGCTGGGTATCGTTATCCATAGAAACACCACCGAGGTGAATTATCTACAGAAAAACAAGCATGGCCTAATATAAGCGGAAAAAGAAGAAGAAGTTGACTTGGTATTGCTCATCTCAATATCGAAATTTATTAAAGCTCTTTAGGAAAGATGATTGTGCTAATCAATTGAAAATAGAATAAAATATTGCAAGAGATATCCCGCGGTAAGCAAGAAAGTGTATAAAGATACTGCAAAAAGAATATAACTAATTGTCAATGATTATGCAAACAGGCTACTTCTGGATTATTTGCGAGGATCGCTCACAACTTCAAACTGAAAATTTAAAAGGAATATGATTTGTTTTTTCTATTTGGGCGCGCGCAAATTGGACGCGGAAATTCGGAAATTTAATTAAAATTAGAAGAATGATTTAGGATTTAAATTTTAGATATTGAGCGACTCACTTTTATCCCGATAATCCGATTTAATAATTTTGGTTGGCAAATCAAAAATAGCTATATAAAGAAAATTATTATTAATAATTTTTATTAAAATATTAATTGAGATGCCTTTACCTTAGAATTTGCAGTGTTTGAACAATGTCCGGAACTACATTTTTTCATTTACCTTTTGAAATTAAAATACAGATTTTAAATGGCGTAGACGTACTAACTTTGATGCAGCTATGTAAACTTTATCCCGCGTTAAAAGAATGCTTGAAAGAAAGACAAATTAACGAATATTTCAATTTATCTGGATTATACGATTTGAATAACGATCACTTTAAAAGTACTTCTCTAGCTGCAACGTTTCGGCTGGAATCGATTACCACGTTAAATATAAATTCGGTGTACTGATGAATTTCACTAAAGATATGGATTAATTTTATAAGTAAATTGACGAATTTGAAGTGCCTGCATGCTATCGACACAACACTAGGCTTAAGCGAAGCAGCCATGCCAGCTTTCAAGAATCTTGATAAATTGGAGACCCTTGCGATTACAATTCACAATGGAAGCGTAAGCACAACATTTTTGCAGTGTTTCGAAAGCAAACTTAAGAAACTGCGCCTGTATGGAAACTTTTCACATTTTAATTTAAATACACTTACAAGTATTGTGAAAGCATTGAAAAAATTTAAAGAGGTGTGGATAATAACCACCTTAGGGTTGCCAATTTTGAATATGAATCGATTACCACTACACGTAGCCAAATATACGCTTAATGCGCGTTTAGAAAATTTTGGCAAAACACCATAGCAGAAGAAATGAGCTTACTTTTGAGAATTCATCAAACAATTCCCATTTAAACATTTATATGAATGATACCAAGTACGGTAATTTATTTGACAATTTAGTTGGAAGTTATTTCTACCCATTTTGTAGGAAAGATTCTGAGCAAATGGTACTCAAATCCATTTTACCATCCAGTATGAACCTTACCGAATTGAATTTTAGGCATCTTTCCTGTTATGGTGCAAAGTTGACGACCAGCGTAAGAAAAATTTTACTATCAGATAACACCAAGTTTGTTAAGAAACTGGCCATTAATTTTTGTTTGTGCGAACAATCTATTAAAAAGTCGTCGGATGAAAATTATCAACCTTTATATAAGAAACGGCGACTGGGAGTGCCAAACACGTGATGTACGAAGTCGATACTGGAAGAAGCTGTAGATAATATGCCTCTTTTAGAACAATTGGAAATTTGGGAGTGCATATCAACCGAGACAACAAAGCTGGTAACTAATGGCTCTTGAAGTTGCATAAAAACATTAAACGCTTACAAAAGTTAACGTTGCATACTGTTCCAGTGCACGTCGATGGTCAATTTTTAATACATATGCTCAGAATTGTAAAGAACTTTGGTCCCTGAAATTAATAGCAAACAGAAATTTAAATGTTGCACTGTGTGCTGCATTGAAACATATGAACAATCTGAAAGATTTAATATTTGAACAAAGTGATATACATCTTCAACAGCTATTTGCGACCATTCTTGCAAACAAGAATCTCAAATTAAGTAGAATTTGTTTGAAGTTCGATGGGATGATTGTAAACAACACGAGCGTTCTAGACGAATTTCTTGCAACCAACGAACAATTAATATTTTTGGGATTGGTATTTCCAGCTGCTAATTCCAAACGAAAATTTTTAAATAAAATTCTCAGCAAGCACAGATTACCAAAACGTGTGTTTTTGGTAACCCTCAACATTTCATCTCGTGTCTTTCATCATGGAATAAATAGTCTATTCTATGACTTACATATCCCCTTGGTGCACGTAACTCAAATGGTAAATTATTCTACAGAAGTTGGCGTTTTAAATATATTTAACGATTTTATCAGCTAAATAAAAATATTACATTAAAAGTTACATTATTAATTTGTGTTTTTCTAAATGATTTTTTAAATTTTATTATAAAATAATTTTTTGTAAATTGTGGCATATCCTTGGTAACTTTTAAAATTATTATCGATCGCATTTTGTTTAAAGATTAATATTATTGTGAAATAAGCGTAAGTGTTTACAAGTTACTAACAGTAAGATTAAAAAATTAGGTGAATTTTGAAATTAGGTTTCAAAGAATGTCAAAATATATCCGAAGAGGAAATAGAACAGATCAGAAAATATGCTTTTGAAATTTGTAAGATAATTGTAGATTTAGATGAGTTATTAAGAAATAGATTGTTACATATTTCATTGTCACTAAACAGGTCGTCTACAATGAAATATGTAACGCGACGCTTATCAAGCGAATTACATTCCATTGACTTCGGATATCAATAAGAAAATGCAAAATAAATAAGACACGTTTCACACCACATACCGTAAATTTGCTCAAATTTACCCCCATCTGCCACTTGAAAACATCGTGGATTTGTAACAAAAAAGTTTTTGAATGCTCAGATTTAACTCAGCGAAATGGAAACTACGATGGTAAAGTAGATGCCAGTTAATACAACAAATAAAACTATTAAGAAATAAAGAGTCGAAGATATCGTACTCGAAAACAAAATAAAAATACAAAGTGAAGAACTGACATCCACCTAAGGGTAGATTCAGTCATATAAAAAATACAGTTTATTTTTGAAGAATTTAACCAAACAAAACGAATTATTCTTGACTTTCAAAAGGAACCAGACATACAGCATCATTAAAAACAAGTATATGCATCTCTACGAGACTTACCCTGAATGCAGCACTACCAATTTCACGACTCTGCAAGTGTCTTTCCTTCGTCAGGACCTTTCGAAATCAATAACATTACTTCATCATTTTATTGGTCTGCCATCCAGAAATTAAAGTCTACAAAATAGAAAAAAGGTTGTTAATAAAGATTATTATTATTTATTATTAATATACTTATTTAAAAACTCAACATGCCTGCCACAGGAGTCATCAACCGAGTAGTGTGACTACAAATTCAATTAACCTCTACTGAAACACCTTCATAAAATCTAATCATCCGCTTGAAGGATAAAGGATAAAAGATAAATCCTCGAAGTCTGGTTTTCCAACTTGAAATTAATTTCGATCCACTAGGTACCACACATTTACAGGAAAACATCTTCTTGTGAATAAAAAAACAACCATCGGGCATCGAAATTCATAAGGAAGAAGTAAAGCATTCTTCGGACCATTGATGTAAAATAATAACAATGTTTCAAAACCCAAATCTTCCAAACAGTTGATAGATAAAAATAGCGTCATCGCAAAACCATCAACCAAAACTGTAACCATATGGTTGATATGAAAAGATTTCCAACATTGATATTCATATCCATTTTACGACGACAAAATTTAATACAACCAAAATGAATAATCACAAAAGACGTTCAACCAGTTGGTTGGGTGCTACAAATAATTTGTACTTCGTTTTTTACAAGGAAGTAAAAATACAACAGTTTTCATATACATACATTATATTGTCGTGGAACGTTGGAATAAAAACCCAACTTTCTTTTCGCACTTTGGTTCGCCAGTTAGCTTATCTTATCTAAAGCAGAGACTTCCCAGGAGTGGCTTACTTTGTGCTACTTAGCGACACCAATTCAATTTTCTCAAACAACTAAAAAAAGTTAACCGTAAAATTATTTTCAACTCAAATTATTAAATTAAAACTTTTCAAAATAAATTTCCTATATAAAAATGGAATGATAAAAGCAGGTATATCGCAATCGGACCAGCTGCTTCGCTATCCACGCAAACTTTACCGAGCCTTCTAATTTCAACATTCTATCTAATTAAAATATTCAGAAACCAATTACAATTTTCAATTTTCTTCTTCTTCTTTAACCACCACAGTTCAGTTTTCCTGGCTGACTAGCACGACCCCTACCAGGTTGTCCGGATTAATTGTAAGCCGGCTTATCTGTTTCTCCGTGAGGATCCGATGAGGCACCGGCGGATCCAGACATTTTTTCTGGGGGGGAGCACAAGGCTCGAAACAGACAAACTTTTTTCTCAGATTTGGAATTTTCTCGTTGTTTCCTTGTTATTTTTAAGCATCTGGGAGGGGCACGTACCCCCGTGCCCCCCTCCTTAAATCCGCCTATGGCATGAGGTGTCTTTCTCTTCGCAATATAAGCAGTTACTGGACTCTGCCCTTTTGAATCGATGAAGGTATTCGCGGAAGCAACCGTGGCCTGTTATTATCTGGGAGCTCTCGTACGAGATTTCGCCGTGCGTGCTGTAATACCAATCTTCTATTTTGGGAATCAGTTTATGAGTCCACCTTTCCTTTTCGCTTGTATCCTATCTTGTTTGCCATATAAGCAGCGGTGCGCTGCGAAGCTCTGAGTTGGTGTTTGAAGCTTTGTTGAATCTTGATTTAACTTTATATGGCCAATAAGTCGACGGGGTCCATTGACGACAGCACGAGGATGGTGTCTGTGGACGTTGTCCTCTCCACCTAAATCAGGATCCGCCTCTTTGGCTCAGATGGGCCGCCTATGTTTTGATGGAACTTGAAGATGGTTAGTAGCCGGTTTTAAGGCTTTTTCGAACGAGATATAATCATGCTCTCTGAATGTCAGACTGTGGCCCAGGAGTTTTACTGATTTGGTGGGATTGATGTTTTTGTTGGTTGAGATTGGAGAGAGATTGGTTGAGTTGAGATTAAAAGGTCGCCTTCTGGTTACCGGACTAAGCGATGAGGAAACTTTCGGTCCAAAACCCAGGGGTTAATACTGATACCTGGAGCGTAGTTGGCCACAATCAAAACCCCAAGAGCCATCAACTTACCATCCTAATGGATGAAGCTTCTTGGAAGCATTACAGGAGTTGGACTACAAACCCTTTCTGAAATTTTCCAGGGTAAAGTTTAAAGCCCTGGAAAAGAAAAAACGAAGATGGAAGTGGAGTAGAGGGGATAGATGCATCCCGCAACTGTAGCGCCTATCAAAACTGTATCTCCGGCTGTTCCCAGCAGCACCGAGAAGGCAACCCAGGAGGGGCGAATCACACAATCCCCTTTCAAGCTTGTACAAATAAACCTGTACCATTGCTTGATTTGATCTACCATTGATCCAATGTTTAGTTTTTGATAAATTTGTGAGGCGTCATTAACTATTTCAGATCCCGATGAAAAGGAAAAATATAGCCTCGAAACGTCGATAGATTGAAACCAGTGTTTTATTGGACTGTACAATTTCCCACGATTCAGTTTTCTTTAGTTTTTTCTTTACTTTTTAGCTTTATTAGTAAAATCCGAATTAAAAAGGTATTTAAATCCTGTTCGGCATACATAATAATAAGCGGATGATCCGATTAAATATTAATAAATAATTCCTATATAAGAAAATTAGCTAATTTAAAAAAATTAATTAAGTAAAAACAATTTAAAAAATTTAATTAAGTAAAAACAATTTAAAAAATGACACCTGAAGAAATGAATCCATTTGAAAACTTTTCTTACAATGATCGCAAACCTAAATTATCATTAAAATGATTTGAAGTATTAGAATTAGAATTAGTCGGAAAAGGAGGATTTGGAACGCTCTTAAGCCCGACCCCGATATAAAATTGTACGCCATAAAAGTCTTAGATAGAACAACACCTTTGGACAAACCATATAGAGTTTCAAGATAGGTTTAATCTGTACGTGGTGCTTGAGTATGCAGAAGGAGGACCACTCAAAAGAATTTTGAATAAAACAAAGGATTTTAAAGGAAATGCATGCTGCATTTTATAGTAAGGAAATAATATCCGGAATTGAATAGGTACCTACATTCAAAACTTGTAATCCATATGGACATAAAACCAGATAATATTTTGATTGACGACTATGGCCACGTTAAATTGGCGATCTTGAATTACGTAAGGACATTTTTTCGGCCGAAGAATTTGCTTTTTCGCGATGTGGAACATTCAAATATAAAGCTCTAGAAGTGTACGTGGACCAAGGCACGTCCATGAAAACATATTCATCTTCATATTTGATATTCATCTTTTTACAGTGGACCAACCAAATACTGCAAACTTTTAATTCTTGGGTTTTATTTCACAAATTTCAACATATTTATTAAATTAAAGCACTAATTCGAAGCGGGATACATATTTTTACATTATTTTAGTGTAAGTATACCCATTAGTTAATTCCTAAATGCAGAAAAACCGAAATTATCAATAAGTATAACATTATTAACATTTTAACAGTCAAATTTAAAAAAAAATTGTAACTTTTGCGTAAGAGTTTGTTACAGGCTGAAAATAGTCTCAATCGACGGACAAAATTATTCTGTCTTACCGCATACTGCATCTTTACAAAAACTCTCCGTCGGGGGGGGGGGGTACTTTTTATATTTCAAATTTAAAAAAAATTGTAACTTTTGCATAAGAGTTTGTTACAGGCTGAAAATAGTCTCAATCGACGCACAAAATTATTCTGTCTTACCCCATACTTCATATTTACAAAAACTCCCCGTCAGGGGGGGCACTTTTTATATTTAAAATTTTAAAAAAATTGTAACTTTTGCATAAGAGTTTGTTACAGGCTGAAAATAGTCTCAATCAACGGACAAAATTATTCTGTCTTACCCCATACTTAATCTTTACAAAAACTCCTCGTCAGGGGGGGCACTTTTTATATTTAAAATTTTAAAACAATTGTAACTTTTGCATAAGAGTTTGTTACAGGCTGAAAATAGTCTCAATCGACGCACAAAATTATTCTGTCTTACCCCATATACTTCATATTTAGAAAAACTCCCCGTGAGGGGGAGATTTTTTTTTATTTAAAATTTTAAAAAAATTGTAACTTTTGCATAAGAGTTTGTTACAGGCTGAAAATAGTCTCAATCGACGCACAAAATTATTCTGTCTTACCTTACTTAATAATAAAAATATATTATTTATGAAAGTGAAAATAAGACAATGATAATTGTTAATATGTTAACAACCGTATGTTAGAAGAAGAAAACTTTAATTTAAAAATTTAAATATGATATTAGCAAAATTGAAAAAATAATAATTGGGAAGAAATTTTTATTTCTAATAGTATTAAAAAGTATATAATAAACTAAAATATTTTCATGTACACTTATTCAAATTATATATTACGCAATAGTTTGATTATCATCTATCGTATATCATATCCAAGGTATATGAGCACGGATATTCTAAATCAAACGATTCTATTTTATGTAATTGATTGTACTTCTCGACAATATCAATTGGACCTTTGTCTTCTAGTCCATAATATTTAAAGATTAATTTCTCGTTGATTAATCTTAACAGCACGAAGCAGACAAATTTCTTATCCAAAATGAGAGTATATTTCATTATTAATTGACATAATAAAAGAGATTTTTCCTGATCAATAAAGATTACGGAATAATCCTATTTTAAATGTTTGTAACAATCTTTTATTTCTCGATATCGTCTACATTGGAAGTTGGTGTTTCTAGTTGAGTAAATTTCTATTAAGAACTTTGAATAATCTATTACAAAATGTTCCAAAGATATTTCACTTAAACATATTGTCATGTTTTTTATTTCGTCCAAAAATTTTCCAAATCCAATTTTTAAATAAAATTTTAATGTAAAAATAATGGAATCGCAAAACACAATTGATAAATCGAGCCAGGTGCGCCACTATCAAATCCACACCTCGCTGCCTTCAATTTAACTTCAACTTTTATACTTTTATACTTATACTTTCCAATATTTTTAATCTTTTCAATATCTCTTCAATTCAAAATCAACCGATTTATTTGTAAAATTATAAAACTTTAAACAAATTTTAATCAAATTTATTACACAAAACTATTCTCAACCGCTCATGGCGGCCTTAACGGCAAAAAGCCTGGTTTCCACCGCCCATTGCTGCCACTACCATTCTTTGGCGGGAAAACCAGCAAATACAAAAATACAATTTTTACAAAATAAATACACAATTCCAATGAAGGATTTTGGAACATGACAATATATATTTGCTGTTTTCTGTGGACTGGAATGAATTGTAATTAGTAAGAGTGGTACATGTATTACAATTGAATATATAACTTGGATCCTTCACGTCAGATTTATTTAATTTTGGTATCTGTGTAGGAAGACACTTCTTGGTTACCCACCTGTAACAATTTGAGCACTCCACATATTCTTCAGTATTGTGTTGACCACAAACTAAACACTTATCGTACATCGTTTCTGAAGATAGTAATAAAATTTCTTGAATTACTAATCTAAAACCTTCGGGATCAAACGGTTCTTTTAACGAAATCGGTGAAAATGCATTTTCTTAATATTAGATAATAAATATATATAGTGCAATACATATACTCCACAATTTTCGTTATCTTCTAGGCTTTGTTGAGGATAATCCGGTAATTCAGCAATACTCCACTTGCGTATATTCAATTTGTGAGACTTTTGAGTCCGATCTCTGATTTCAAAAAAATTTTTTTTATTTTTATAAAGATATTTTCTTCGATGTTAAAATAGTTCTTCGCGGGATTCAAAATATAAATTTTGCAATCGTCAATATCCAAGACTATTAGTATCCAATGATTACCACTAAGGAGATGTGGCATTAGAATAAACTTTGTATCCTCCAATGATCTCACGTAAGGTTGAAAATTTTTGTAAATTTTATGACAGTTCCCAAGTTCTTTCTTAAATAGGATTTCTACCGATACGGTGTCTATATAGTATATAGATGGATGAAGTTTCAATAACGAAAAAGCTGTCGCATCAATGGTATAATCTGTTAACCACCTAGCCGTTCCCGATGGAACATCGTCCACTTTGTTATATTTTGAAACAAGAGTTTTGTAGTCAGTGCTTGTTAATTGAATTTTTTGGCTTTCGTAGCAATACGATCCAATTTTATATATTCCTATCAGGGCTGATCGCATATAGAAATCACTATTAAAGTACAAACCGTTTGATAACGCTCTTGAGTTAGGTTTTTCTTCAAAATTGCTTTCCACAATTGAACTTTTTGTTTGTGTATTTTCTTGCACTTGCGTAAAATTCAAAATATCATCTTGAATATTGGACTGATAATCACCATTATTTTCTAGTTTAATTACTTCCTCATCTTTCATAATTGAAACTTTGGTGTCAATTAAATCATCTTCCAAATTCTTTTCTAAAATTATTCCATTGTTTTTTGTTATTGGAATATCCGTTCTTTTTTCTTCTTTAACTTGTTTTATATGACGTAAATCAAAATATCCTTTTCGCTTCTTAGTTTTTTTCCAACTCTCGGTAACTTTAGGATTGTCGATTTCAACTAACTCTTTCTTCACAATCGTACTTTCTTTTTTCGGAATTTTTCCTATATCATGTTGGATAATTTTTAGATTTGCACTAATTTTTTCAAATGTCTTTTGAACAAATCGACCAACTTTTAAATTAGATTGCCCACTAAGAACTTCTTTTTTTAATATGTTGTACCATGATTCCATATTTGCGTTACTAAAACGTCCAGTTTCAAGAATATCTCACCAAAGTGGTGCAAATGGCATCAAACGTTTCAACAGGTATTCCGCAAAATTTTCGGTTTTGTATGGATTTTTCTTAACTTCTTCGCCTATTATTTTAGCTTGCTGGCGCAATGCTACTGAATCATAAATTCGGAAAAAATATAAAAAGAAAGGTGATGTACTATACGAACCTCGAACAGTTTCATCATTTTCATCAAAAGGACACGAACCTCGAACAGTTTCATCATTTTCATCAAAAGGACAATGGTTTTCTTCTCGTAATATCAATAATTCTTCTGACTTGTTATATTCATTATTTGATTTTACATTTTCGAGTGCTTGATCAACTTCTTCGTCCCAAATTGGTGATAAATAAAGTGTAATAACATTCTCAAACTGAAATGACAATTCTTCTAAACTGGTACATTGTACAAGTACTGCCATCGTGTCAATGATAACCCTTCGAATATCCTTGTTTAATTTAGTAGGTACTTGAAACTTAATTTATATTCATTTTAATAAAATGGGCACAACATACTTTAATAATAACCATGTTAGCGATCCTACTTTCTTCCAAATTTGTTACAAACCGGTAAATTATTTTTAAGTACGTATATAAGGTCATGTCATTAAAACTTTGGCAAGCTGATGTTAATAAAGCAAAACTCCAATCGGTAACGATCACATCAAATATAGGCCATTTCTTATGACATTCAGTTTGTACAAAATGTTTAAACATGAGTAAAAAGCTGGCTATAGTGGCAGAATCATGCTTTGAAGTAATCAGTTCTGTTATTGGTACAATGGTACCTTTGATATTGACTACTATGCAATAATACAGCACACGATTTTCTTTGTCGTCCGAATTTTGTCGAACAACAGACCCAGTAGCGTCAAAATACCCGATTACTTTTTTACCTTTTCCTGTAAGGATCCGAACCTGTTCCTTGGAATATAAATGCACCAATGTTCTTCCATTCGGAAACTGGATATATCTATTGAAATCGTCTTGTTCTCTATATCGTATTAATAAATCTAACAATGGATCACGGTTGCGATCTATTTCCGAAATACCTTCCGATCTGGCTTTTTGATACACAGATAAAGATCGCAAATCTTGCCAATTTCCGTCGTCAACTATATCCATATTTATAGCATTAATTGTTTTCGTACGATATTGGTTTGGCAGCACGTTTTTTAATTCTTCCTTTACTTTTTTTCTCTCTTCACCTTTTAGCCAATAAGAATATTCGCCTTCATGATTTATGTCAGTAGGCTCTTTATAATACATTTTAATCGCGATATTGATTTCATTAGCTTCATAAATAATTTTGTAGGACCTACAATTACTATGCTTGCACAGAGCGTATTCAACAATAATATTGTAAGTCTTATTTTTCTTATTTCTTATAGTTCTAGTAGATGGGGTGGGTGTGAACGGGACCACTTCGCCTCAAATCCGCCTAAGTCCGAAAATTCAAAAAATCTGACTATGTCCGAAAACTCATAAACTGCGCATGTGTTAAACTATTGATCGGTTCGGGAAAATCACGTCTTCAATAAAGTATTGATTATATTTTATATATGAGGGGTGCACCCTATTTCACATTAAAATCAATTATAAAAATTTATAGCACATTACATATTTTATCTTGACGTGTTTTTAATTAGATAATTTACTCTGTGGGAAAAATCTCCTCTATAACGAGGGGTGAGAACCCTCCTTACATTAAAAAACACTTATCAAAAAATTTTATTGATCAATTCATTACTTTAAGTATGGGGTAAATATCACCTGTTCAATAAAGTATTGATTATATTTTATCTATTACCAATTATCACCCCGTTATTATATAATTCAATATTATGGTTTTAGTAATAAAATAGTTTTAGGATAATTTATTTGCACTTAAAACGGACCCTATTTTAATTTAATTACCTTCTTCCGTTACCGTTACATATTTTATCAATTAGGGTTAAATACAACGTGGTTTTTTTTTTAGGGGTGTTTTGATACTTCTCACCCTAAAATATAATTAATATACAGAAAGTTGTAACACTCTCCAGATTCGTAACTATATAAGGCATACGAAATTTGTAGCTTTACATCAGTTCGTCTAGACCTCTAAAAATCGCAACTCGTATAACCGCATAGTACATACGAATAATTTAGTGCAAAATGGCAAGCAAAGTGGGCATCCAAACTTTGAAACGGTCTGTAGTTCAACCAAGTAAGTTTAATTAAAACAAATTACTTTTTTCTTAAATAAACATAATCAGTACCTATTTTTATGTTGTAATTTACCATTTGTATTAATTTTTTTACGTTATTTTATTATTATTATTATTATTATTATTATTCTTTTTTTTCAGATAGCACTAAGAAAGTAAAACCTACAATGCCAACCGCAAAGATTATTTATGAAACCAAATATGCCTTAAATAAATCTGAAACAAAGTTTATAGCTATTGGGATTGATATCGAAAACTGGGAGCCTATGCTGAGGATCATCGGATCGAATGGAATCTGCATTCTATTATGTAGTGAAGATTGGGAAACCTTAACAAATGATATCAATACTGCAAAGATTGATACATTTTTTAAAAATGGGGATATGGAACCGATTGTAATGGACAACAGTGGGCTTAAAATAACGGGTGGAGAATTTAATGGGACAAAAATTATAACTTTTAAAAACACCGATAATTTCTATCTATCAATGGCCGAAATTTCGATAAAAAAATTATTCGAAATTTCTACCTTAATAAACTTGAGAAAAACCGACATCGAAGAGCTGGAATTAAGGGATCACTATATAGAAGTGTTATTCGCATGCATTCAATTAGGTGGTGATCCTTTTAACAATTTTAAAGAGGTCTCCAGCTCTATGGGTCATTACCGAGGCGTGAACTTATATTGCATGACCGAACTTATACATAAGTACCCAGACATAATCAAACAAAATTTGTCTGATTTAGTCAATGATAGATTGTAGTAATATACACTAGTGGAAATAATTATAGCCTCACTTACGTTTTTAAGAAAAATCAAAGTTGTTATCATTTTATTTGATCTAAATAATTTTTTTCGATTAATAGTGATAGAAACACAATAACTCATAATATTTTTAATAATAATTTGTTAAAATGTACAAGTAATTTTAATTAAAACAATAATTTTATATAAAATTTAGTGGAAATAATTATAGCCTCACCCAATATTTTATATTTAATTCACTTTTTAATTTAACTTTTAATAGTGGGTATGGCCACCATCCTTCCGAATGACCTCGAATAATCTTTTAGGCATAGATAAAATTAAAGTTTTTAGTACTTCCGGCGATATTTCACTCCACACGTCCCGTATTCGGTCTTTCAGCTCCTTCGCGGTTTGAAATTGTTTACCATTAAGGTAAACTTGCCTTGAAATAATACCCCATAGGTTCTCTATGGGGTTTAGATCGGGACTGCACGCTGGCCACTTCAATACCTTAATATTTTTTGACGCAAACCATTCTTTAGTGGCCCTGGAGTTGTGAATGGCAGCATTATCTTGTTGAAAAATAAAAGATTCTCCAAGAAGAGGCTCTACATTTTCAATCAGACTGATCTCCAGCATCTCGATGTACTTTTCGGAGTTCATTCTAGTTGAAATCCACGCCAACGGGATAGTACCATAGAAGCAAAAGCCGCCCCAGATCATAACAGTTCCGCCTCCGAAATTACGGCTCAGGTGAACCTCCGTTTCTTTCCGAAGATCATGCCAGTAATACTGCCATCCATCAGGGCCATCTAAATTAAATTTTTTTTCATCGCTAAAAAGCACATTCTTCCATTGGTCGGTCCAAGACATGTGCTTTCTAGCGAATTCCAGTCTTGCCACTTTGTGCGCAGCAGTAAGCTTTGGTTTACCGACCCTTTTACGGTAATCCGCATGAGGGTGACTATGCAAAATTTGTCGAACCCTTCGAGCGGTCACAGGTAAATCCAAATCCGCACGAATTTGCGATGACGTCATCTGTTTGTTCACCGCCTTATTAAAAATTTCCCGTTTCTGACGCTTTGTTAAACTCGATTTTCTTCCTGCTTTTTTGTTTGTTCCATAATTTCCGCCAAATTTAAAAAAATTATTGACTACCTTCGGCGATCTTCCAATTTTTTTTGCAATTTTGCGATTTGAAAGACCGGCATCTTTATACGCCTTAACAGCCGCTATTTCTTCACTCGTTAATCTTGTTCCTCGACTCATATTGATTGTAAGGGTTAAAATTCGCGTTATTATACAGAAATAGTTTTTTAATAATCGTAATGACTTACCTTTAACGTTTTATAAAAAAAAAATATATCAAGTTCTTTAAATTTAAATTTTAAATCGGTGAGGCTATAATTCCTTCCACTTAATATTTGTTAATATTACACTACAACACGTCTGAAACCAAAAATACACTGAAAGTGACTAATAACTAAGCAGGTACTTGTTAAAAGAAATGAACATCAATAGAATATGGACCCACAAAATTTGTACCGTCAGTGTTTGCAGAGTTGCATACAGTTTATCAAGTGAGGCTATAATTCTTTCCGCTAGTGTATGTATGCAACATGTGTATTTATTATAATGATGACTTATCGATAAAAATGTCTTTTCTTTTTCTCTTTTAATTAAGATATAAATCGACTAATTCATAACCCCATCCCCCAACCCCATTACTAACTAGATATTATTTGGTATGCAAGTCAAAAAATGAATTCTACTATATACATTTTTTTACGTTAGCTCAAGTGTTTAACAACACTTTATATGCCCCAGATAAACAACCCTTTCTGACATCACAAAACACCTCACCATTGTTCTCATCTGATTTAGCGGCCTGCTATCACCCTATTATGGTTTTAGTAATAAAATAGTTTTAGGATAATTTATTTGCTCTGATAAGGGGCCAAATTTTGCATACTTTTATTTGATAAAATGTGATATTCTTATACATAATATAAAACTCTGTAAGTTTCGATAAAGTGATTATTTGAAATTTCAACCTTAATCAGCATGAGAATAAACACATCGTTCATAATAACTAGAGTATTCCATTTTTGACCTCATTGCAGGTAATACTTGAATAATTTTTTGTAATCTCATTTGCTTATAAGGGTTTTCGATTTTGATGTCAAAATATGAGTGAAAAAATTTGTAAATGGTTGGTACGCAGGTAATTGGTATATATGCCTATTCATTGCTAAACAGCTCCATTATGGACTTCATGAATTACCTTGAAAAATTCCACGTTAAACTTTTGATTGAACCCACACTAGTTTGAGCCATTTCTTTGGGATAACTTGGAGTAAAAAGAGATATCATAAATATGGGGCAGGAACTTATCTTAATTCTATAATTTAAAAAGTTATCGGGTTATATGGAACGCAATCAAACTCATAAAGTTGTCAGGTCAATGTTTAATTCTTTAATTCTTAATTCGTTCAAATTCTGATACCGATTGCTATAAGAGTGAAAGCGCTGTAACAATAAAATTTCAAAAGTTACCTGGTGTGTTCCTCATATTACGCCTGGCGATATGGCTAAATTGGAGATATATAATCGTTTAAAAACAGCAGAAAACAGTTAAAATCGGGTTTTATGGAAGAAGTTTATATCAATACCTGTCTTTACCTACTACATCCGACTCGGTAATTTGAACCGTTCAAAATTCGGTAGGATTACGAAGACCTCGATGGATTTTTGCTACATTTCAAAGAAATAAGCGAAGCAACATACAAAAACGATGTACTTTATAATTAAAATTTATTGAAATCGAATTAATATTTTTTGAAAACAATATTTTTACTTACATTTACAATATTTTTTTTTTAATTTAATTTATTTACAAAATAATTTTGTTTATTACAAAGTAATTTACAAAATTACAAGTAAGAAAATTTAAAAATAAAAATTTTTTGAAAACGGGTCATACAATTTTCGAACCTTTCTTAAAATTCCTTAGGTTTTGTGCAGTAGGAGAAATGTCGTGATGGTTCTGAAAAAATAAGAAAACAAATATTTAAAAAAAATTTTTTTCCCTTAACTTTATGAAATACTAATAACAATAATTTATTATTTATATTTATAATAATATCTACTGTAGGTGAGAACTGAAATAAAATAATAATAATAATAATAATGTTGTCAATACCGTTATCTAAAATTTTTTTTTTTTTAACCATCGAGAAAAATTGTAAAAAAATGCGATTCAAAGCTATTATTTTAAAACATGGTATAATCATTCGAAAATTTTTATAATGAACTCGGTCTTGTGCTTAATAGCAATGTACACTCCTAGAAATTTCGATGTGTAATTTTAGCTGAGTAACTTCGCATTAAATATCTCCGGCATCCACAGTAGAATAAAAACGATAAATACTGTTTTAAATATGTAATAAGTAATTTGTATATGTTACAAATAAGTAGGCATTATATTGTTTAATAAAATGATATAAAATATGTACCCTATTCCTATTGGTAAACATGTGTTTAAAATTTAGATTTAAATCAAATTATTAATTTTAAACAATGTTGATATGGTGTTCTGTTTAAACATAGTATGGTCGATTATATCCACTCAAGTAAAATTCAACTTTTAACAAAGAAAAGTACAATTTGGGTAAAAGTAAACGTAATCAGTTTTCAATACGAGGATTACGTAGAATTAGGTAAGTTTCATAAAGATTGCCTTTGCATATTAGGTGATTTTTTTAAAATTATTTTACAGTCCTCCTTCTGGTAACACATGAAACAACGTCTTTTAACAGACCCCCTTATCAGATGATGCTTTTCAGCCTCCTCAACACCGCCTTTACCGTTATCACTACCGATGTCTTTGCTATCACTAGCAAATTTACTTTTTTATTTACTTTTGTAAAATCGTTATACCTTTTCTCATACGGACTAAGGTTTTGAGAAATATGAACAGACCTGTTCATATTTAGGGCATGTTATGGTAACTATGAACAGGTCTGTTCATATTTAGGGCATATTAGGGCATATTAGGGTAACTATGAACAGGTCTGTTCATATTTAGGGCATATTAGGGCATATTAGGGTAACTATGAACAGGTCTGTTCATATTTAGGGCATATTAGGGCATCTTAGGGTAACTATGAACAGGTCTGTTCATATTTAGGGCATATTAGGGCATATTAGGGTAACTATGAACAGGTCTGTTCATATTTAGGGCATATTGGGTTCAATCAAAAGTTTAACGTGGAATTTTTCAAGGTAATTCATGAAGTCCATAATGGAGCTGTTTAGCAATGAATAGGCATATATACCAATTACCTGCGTACCAACCATTTACAAATTTTTTCACTCATATTTTGACATCAAAATCGAAAACCCTTATAAGCAAATGAGATTACAAAAAATTATTCAAGTATTACCTGCAATGAGGTCAAAAATGGAATACTCTAGTTATTATGAACGATGTGTTTATTCTCATGCTGATTAAGGTTGAAATTTCAAATAATCACTTTATCGAAACTTACAGAGTTTTATATTATGTATAAGAATATCACATTTTATCAAATAAAAGTATGCAAAATTTGGCCCCTTATCAGAGCAAATAAATTATCCTAAAACTATTTTATTACTAAAACCATAATAGGGTGATAGCAGGCCGCTAAATCAGATGAGAACAATGGTGAGGTGTTTTGTGATGTCAGAAAGGGTTGTTTATCTGGGGCATATAAAGTGTTGTTAAACACTTGAGCTAACGTAAAAAAATGTATATAGTAGAATTCATTTTTTGACTTGCATACCAAATAATATCTAGTTAGTAATGGGGTTGGGGGATGGGGTTATGAATTAGTCGATTTATATCTTAATTAAAAGAGAAAAAGAAAAGACATTTTTATCGATAAGTCATCATTATAATAAATACACATGTTGCATACATATTGCTATGCCCCCAACGGTATAAATTGCCAAAAACCACCCACTACCGAAAAACGCCTCGCTGGAGCGCACACATCTTTGAACATGAGACTCTCGTGAAATCTTAATGAATCAAACAATAATATGTTGTTAAATTTTTGATTTAATTACTCAAATTAGTTATAAAATTCTCCAAAAATACCAATCCAATCCTCAATATTTACTTGAATTGAAGCAAAATAGTACAGATGTTTTTATATCTTCGTCTTACATAAGATCGATTAATATCTGACCAGAAGCCGTATAGCTAAATTTTCAATTTATTTAAATCGTAATTATTTCAACGTAGCTAACTGAAAATTTAACGTAATGACTCAATTTATGAATAATAATGAAATTTATAGTCTCACGATGAAGTTTTTAAATTGTTTAAGAAAATGTTTAAGTTTTATTTCACAATAATGCGCTCACCCTGTACTTAAGTTGGAAGCGGTCTCTCTCGGTGATCACTTTGTTGTTGTTCCTCACATTTAAAACGGCTACTGATGGTTTGAAAGTTTTATTTGTGTTGATCTTTATTTTTGTGCACTTATTCGATGATTCTACTTGTAAATTCTTCCTTGTTTACTTAATTCACTCTTCATTTACGGTACATAACATTAGCTTTGTTTTGTTGATTGCGACATTTGTAAATTTAAACTAATTTTTCATGATTGCAGGTTAAATTTTCATATTTTATGGAGACACAATTTAATCAACTTACACGTTTGGTGGTCTCAGTCGCAATGTCCTTTTTTTTATTCTGCGCATTTTGTTCTTACCATTTTCAAAATTACCAATTTACAAACATAAAACAACGGCGCGAAATTCGATCGGTGAGTATTAATTTTCGTTGTTACACTTTCTCTTTTTAATTTTTAAACACTTTTATTTTAAGTTTTAGGCCCTAAATGCATTATCATTTACAGTCCTGATCATTATTAATCATCATCCTCTCATTCGAAGATTTGTGATCTAATAACATCTTTATTCTTATACAAAACTATGAAATGATCTCAAATAATTCATCGGTTAAGTATTTATTTTAGAAATTTATAACTAAAGCTTTCCTCTTTTAGGATTATACTACAAGTCATCATATTATTTATTTTATTTTAAAACTTAATTTCTTCTCATCGGGTGATGAAATTTAAACAACTAAAATTACCGTAAAGGCTCATAATTAGCTTAATTTAGTAAAAAAAACATGACATTAAATACCCCCTTTATTTTTTTTTTATAAAAATTTTTAAGTGTTAACTGAAATTTTTCTAAAACAAAATAACTAAAGTCTTGTTTTTTTTTTTTTTTTTATTTTTTTTATAATTACTAAAAATTTATAAATTCAATCAAACTAAAATCATAATGGCAATTTCTATCAAATATTTACAAACTTACAAAATAACTAAATTTTCAACTACATTTAAAAAATAATTTTCAATTTAATAATTAAAACAATTAGTTTTTATCTGATATAATCCCTTATTAAAATAAATTATGTAAAATCGTTTTTGAAACCAATAATTTCAAGAAAATCTGAGTTATTATTTTCATTCAGTTTTAAACTTTCTTCCAAAATATTGAACAGTTTTAATAAACCTTTTTTTTTTTGTTTGATGATTAGCAATAAAATTTTTCAAAATATAACTTAGTTTTAACATGTTACTTGTTTCACGTCGGCAATTCAATTTATTTTTATAACTTCTTTATCAAAATTTTCTTTTCCTTTAACAAATCGCTACTGTTTTCTTCAAAATAACTACCCCCTTATCTAAATCTCCAATCCTCTTAAAATACACATCATTAATACAATATCAATTATTAAATTATTTATAAATCACCAACTTTTAAATCTACTAATACATTTTAAATTCCAAACAGTAATAATTAATTATCAAAATTATCAACTTTAATTAAAAATCTTTATTATAATAATCCTTGCCTAAATTTTAACTTGTTCCATGTTTTTTCATCAAATCAGAATCTTGAATTTTGTTTATTTTGCCACTGTTTTTAAATCATCTCAATTTTATTTATTTTGGAAATCCAATTTATTTTTATAATCATCATTGTCAATCATTAATTTTAATTAGTTTCAACTTTGTTTTACCCCTATATCAATTTTTCATAAACGAATAAAAGTTATTTTAAATTTTACAATTGAAAAATAATAACGTTAAACTATCAAAATTTTTGTACAATAAATCACTATCTAATCAACCATAATACCTTTAGATAAATTTTAACCTATGAAACTAAGTTTTATATTTTACCCAGCAAATATTTTCATCAAAATCCATTTTCAAGCACTTCATCATAAATAATTCAATTTAATGTTTATTAAATTATTATTAATACAAAAATAAAACACCTCGCCACTTATATTTCCATCGGCCCAATCTTCCTATCGCTTTTAGATGCGACCATTTTTTTTCTTCACCTACTATCTTCTTTGTCATTATTATCATATCATTTTCAAAATCTTTATTTGCCATTTCGGTTTTATTTTTATCCAATTTTTCTTGATTTTCGTCTTGTTGGTCGTTTTCTTGTAAATTTTGTTTTTGCTCTTCATTCTCTTCTTCCGGTTTATCATCACAATCTGTTTTATTTTCTTCCTGCTTCCCATTTCCAAAGTTGTCTTGCATTTTTATTTCCAGTTTTTCTATCACATTAATATCATTTTCTAAAACTTCATTTGTCTTTATAACTAAATTTTCATTTTCTTCAAGTTCATTTTCACTGTAATTTTTCATTATTATCGCATAGTTTTCCGAATTCTTATTCGACTCTTCAGTTTTATTTTTGTCACACTTTTCCTTTGTTACCAATTTCTGTAATTCTTTATTAATTGTTATTGCAATTTTATCATAATTTTCGTTAATTTCCCACTTTTTGTTTTCCATGTTAATTACATTTTTATCTTGTAATTTAGCTTCCGATTTTTTCCAATTTTCTTCCATCGTGTCAATTTTGTTACTTATTTTTGTATAATTATCCTTCATCTCTTTTTTTAAGTCATCATTATTGTCATCCATTTTTTTGTTCATTTTTTCATGAAAATAAGTTAATTGTTTTAAGACTTCATCCCATTTTTTGTCTTCCATTTGGGTGCTATTTGCATCCGGGTTAAACTGAGGACTGTCTTCAATGTTCGGTTTTTCCATTGTAAATTATTGAGTTAATACGATTTAATTTTCAAAACAAACGCGTTTATAATTTTAAAAAGGAAAAACTATCAAGATTGAATTTTATTCTCAAATAATCCTAAATGAGTTCAAATTTATTTTTAAGGCGTGAACATTTGATAAAATTTTGTGCCACATTTGTTTGTTAGCCACATTTGTTGTTAGCCACATTTATTGAAAATTTATAGAAATGACCACATTCGTTGACAAATTTTATCAAAATAGACAAATGTGCATGAAAATAATCTTTTAATTTTTAATCCTCAGGGTCTACAGTGAGTTCCAAGTTAATTCGAGCCCCACGTTAAGGGATGCCAATTAATGCTATGCCCCCAACGGTATAAATTGCCAAAAACCACCCACTACCGAAAAACGCCTCGCTGGAGCGCACACATCTTTGAACATGAGACTCTCGTGAAATCTTAATGAATCAAACAATAATATGTTGTTAAATTTTTGATTTAATTACTCAAATTAGTTATAAAATTCTCCAAAAATACCAATCCAATCCTCAATATTTACTTGAATTGAAGCAAAATAGTACAGATGTTTTTATATCTTCGTCTTACATAAGATCGATTAATATCTGACCAGAAGCCGTATAGCTAAATTTTCAATTTATTTAAATCGTAATTATTTCAACGTAGCTAACTGAAAATTTAACGTAATGACTCAATTTATGAATAATAATGAAATTTATAGTCTCACGATGAAGTTTTTAAATTGTTTAAGAAAATGTTTAAGTTTTATTTCACAATAATGCGCTCACCCTGTACTTAAGTTGGAAGCGGTCTCTCTCGGTGATCACTTTGTTGTTGTTCCTCACATTTAAAACGGCTACTGATGGTTTGAAAGTTTTATTTGTGTTGATCTTTATTTTTGTGCACTTATTCGATGATTCTACTTGTAAATTCTTCCTTGTTTACTTAATTCACTCTTCATTTACGGTACATAACATTAGCTTTGTTTTGTTGATTGCGACATTTGTAAATTTAAACTAATTTTTCATGATTGCAGGTTAAATTTTCATATTTTATGGAGACACAATTTAATCAACTTACACGTTTGGTGGTCTCAGTCGCAATGTCCTTTTTTTTATTCTGCGCATTTTGTTCTTACCATTTTCAAAATTACCAATTTACAAACATAAAACAACGGCGCGAAATTCGATCGGTGAGTATTAATTTTCGTTGTTACACTTTCTCTTTTTAATTTTTAAACACTTTTATTTTAAGTTTTAGGCCCTAAATGCATTATCATTTACAGTCCTGATCATTATTAATCATCATCCTCTCATTCGAAGATTTGTGATCTAATAACATCTTTATTCTTATACAAAACTATGAAATGATCTCAAATAATTCATCGGTTAAGTATTTATTTTAGAAATTTATAACTAAAGCTTTCCTCTTTTAGGATTATACTACAAGTCATCATATTATTTTATTTTATTTTAAAACTTAATTTCTTCTCATCGGGTGATGAAATTTAAACAACTAAAATTACCGTAAAGGCTCATAATTAGCTTAATTTAGTAAAAAAAACATGACAATATATTACTACAATCTATCATTGACTAAATCAGACAAATTTTGTTTGATTATGTCTGGGTACTTATGTATAAGTTCGGTCATGCAATATAAGTTCACGCCTCGGTAATGACCCATAGAGCTGGAGACCTCTTTAAAATTGTTAAAAGGATCACCACCTAATTGAATGCATGCGAATAACACTTCTATATAGTGATCCCTTAATTCCAGCTCTTCGATGTCGGTTTTTCTCAAGTTTATTAAGGTAGAAATTTCGAATAATTTTTTTATCGAAATTTCGGCCATTGATAGATAGAAATTATCGGTGTTTTTAAAAGTTATAATTTTTGTCCCATTAAATTCTCCACCCGTTATTTTAAGCCCACTGTTGTCCATTACAATCGGTTCCATATCCCCATTTTTAAAAAATGTATCAATCTTTGCAGTATTGATATCATTTGTTAAGGTTTCCCAATCTTCACTACATAATAGAATGCAGATTCCATTCGATCCGATGATCCTCAGCATAGGCTCCCAGTTTTCGATATCAATCCCAATAGCTATAAACTTTGTTTCAGATTTATTTAAGGCATATTTGGTTTCATAAATAATCTTTGCGGTTGGCATTGTAGGTTTTACTTTCTTAGTGCTATCTGAAAAAAAAGAATAATAATAATAATAATAATAATAAAATAACGTAAAAAAATTAATACAAATGGTAAATTACAACATAAAAATAGGTACTGATTATGTTTATTTAAGAAAAAAGTAATTTGTTTTAATTAAACTTACTTGGTTGAACTACAGACCGTTTCAAAGTTTGGATGCCCACTTTGCTTGCCATTTTGCACTAAATTATTCGTATGTACTATGCGGTTATACGAGTTGCGATTTTTAGAGGTCTAGACGAACTGATGTAAAGCTACAAATTTCGTATGCCTTATATAGTTACGAATCTGGAGAGTGTTACAACTTTCTGTATATTAATTATATTTTAGGGTGAGAAGTATCAAAACACCCCTAAAAAAAAAACCACGTTGTATTTAACCCTAATTGATAAAATATGTAACGGTAACGGAAGAAGGTAATTAAATTAAAATAGGGTCCGTTTTAAGTGCAAATAAATTATCCTAAAACTATTTTATTACTAAAACCATAATATTGAATTATATAATAACGGGGTGATAATTGGTAATAGATAAAATATAATCAATACTTTATTGAACAGGTGATATTTACCCCATACTTAAAGTAATGAATTGATCAATAAAATTTTTTGATAAGTGTTTTTTAATGTAAGGAGGGTTCTCACCCCTCGTTATAGAGGAGATTTTTCCCACAGAGTAAATTATCTAATTAAAAACACGTCAAGATAAAATATGTAATGTGCTATAAATTTTTATAATTGATTTTAATGTGAAATAGGGTGCACCCCTCATATATAAAATATAATCAATACTTTATTGAAGAGGTGATTTTCCCGAACCGATCAATAGTTTAACACATGCGCAGTTTATGAGTTTTCGGACATAGTCAGATTTTTTGAATTTTCGGACTTAGGCGGATTTGAGGCGAAGTGGTCCCGTTCACACCCACCCCATCTACTAGTTCTAGATCCACAAAAAATAATAACACACGATAAATATAAAGCTAACAGATTTTGCTTCAAAATAGTGCGTCTGTGTTCCGGATGTGTCTGTGTTCCGGAAAAATGTAAATTTGACCTGCATCTGTTTTATATTCGTTAATTCTGAATTTTTATAGCAATTTTCTAACAGTTCTTCTGCAGGTGCAATCTCTCTTGAGGGAGATTTATTAATTAAAGTTTCATCTTGATTACAAGAAGCGGTAGAATTAATCTTGATTAAATCAACTGAATATGTTTTCCCCGATAACCCTTCTTGTTCAAAAATTTCACTATTAGATTTACTACATTTGTTACTCGTAATTAATTGATTGTTAACATTTTGAGTTTCATCTTCTAAAAATGGAATATTAGTCTTGGAAACTGTCGGTTTCTTCTCTTCGCAATTATTGTCCTTTTCTAAACGGTTACGGATGTTCTTCGATTCTCGCCTAATAGTGGCGTATACGGCATTGCGGTTTTTAAACGAATTTTTAAATTTTTTAAACCGACAAATATTCGACAGTACAGATTCCTCGTCTCTTGGTGAAATTGAAATTAGATTTTGAAAACTGCAATCGAACTTGCGTAAACACTTGCAAACCTCTTCAACAGTTAATTCTCGTTTATGTGGTCTACCCATATTTTTTTTCTTCAATTTATGAAATATTCCGCTTAAATCAATTTCTTCTTCTTCTTCGTCTTTCTCAGTTGCAAAATAGTAATTTAAGCAATATTTAACTAACGTTTAATTATAAAAATGTATATGTTTCTAACTTTCAACAGGTAACAATAATGATGTTTTAAATGGTGATGTATGCTCAATATATAGTCCTAAGAAAAATATCTATAATAATTGGAACTAAACTACTACCAACTTGGTAGTAATAAATTTTGAGACTATTTTCAGCCTGTAACAAACTCTTATGCAAAAGTTACAATTTTTTTAAAATTTTAAATATAAAAAGTGCCCCCCCTGACGGGGAGTTTTTGTAAATATGAAGTATGGAGTAAGACAGAATAATTTTGTGCGTCGATTGAGACTATTTTCAGCCTGTAACAAACTCTTACGCAAAAGTTACAATTTTTTTTTAATTTGACTGTTAAAATGTTAATAATGTTATACTTATTGATAATTTCGTGTTTTTCTGCATTTAGGAATTAACTAATGGGTATACTTATACTAAAATAATGTAAAAATATGTATCCCGCTTCGAATTAGTGCTTTAATTTAATAAATATTTTGAAATTTGTGAAATAAAACCCAAGAATTAAAAGTTTGCAGTATTTGGTTGGTCCACTGTAAAAAGGTGAATATCAAATATGAAGATGAATATGTTTTCAGGGACGTGACCAAGGCTACGGCACAAAAGTGGATTGGTGGGCGTTTGGCATTATATTTTATGAAATGGTGTGCGGCGAACATCCTTTTGATATGACGGAAGAATAGAAGAAAACTGTAGACCTCTTAGTAGTAAGTACAACAGATAAGTTGCTTTTGTGAGCATTTCAACAATTTATAAATTTTAATAATTAATAGTAATAATTACAAGTTTATTATTATGTTTAAAATAAATAACTTTAATATAAAATAACAATAAATTTATTCTCACTTTATTCGACGTCTTTCAACTTTCATTTCTTATGTAATGTCATCCTCATTTTCGTTTTGGTCTTCTAAGGAAAATCTTCTGAATTGTTCTGCGAACACATTGTCTTTTTCCAGTTCTTCTTGTGTATGCAACGTGTATGCAAAATTTCAGCTCAATCGGAAAACGGGAAGTGGGTCAAATTAAGCTTCCAAGATTTTCTTACATAGTTAGTTACAAGTGAAGCTAATAAAAGCGTTTTAACAAACATTTATGTTTATTTTTATTTTTTTAATTTCATTTATTGGTGCCTTTGAGGATTAAATTTGTAACAAATACACTACTTTACACAATTTGGTATTAGAGTACAGCCCAAATAAATTTTCCGGTGCGTCATTGTTTAAAATGGTACGAATCAAGCTGGAAATCCCTAGTCAAATAAGAGCTTTAAAGTGTATTTTTATTTTAATATAGTTTCTCTTTTTACCACAATTTGAAACAATGTAAATGTCGCTGTCAAAGTGCTGCAGGTTATAAACAACAATGAAAACCTAACTGCATAAAATATAGCACTACGTGATTCAAAAATATATATTAAAAATTTATAAGTTCGGACATACTAATTTTTCATTGTTATGTTTTTATAATGTGCAATATATTAGTAACGTACGTCTTTTACGGTTTCGGTTAGTTAGACACACAAATATTTTTGCACTCGTTTAAATGAAGATGAACGACGTACAAAATTATATTCAGTATTGAGATAAAAAAAATTCCTCCTCCCTTGTTGGGGATCCAGAATTTTTCTATCTACAGGCTGGGAATAAATCAACCAGCTTTTAGTTACTGTAGAGGCCCGCTGATGTTATCTAGCTGAAGATGATGCGGAAGCTAGGGTCATAAGTTCCAAAAAAAAGTGACAGATAAACAAAAAATGACTCTGCAAGAAGTTTGCTGTCGACAAATCGACAGCCACAACCGGTGAAAGAAAATTATCCTATTGGAGAAACATAAAAAAAGACAAGTAGTTCACACCAAAAGTAAATTAATTTAATTCTTAAAATTAAATATTTTACTTAGATTAGAATTTAACGTTGTGGAAAATTCGCGAGCGAAGATAAATTATTATCAATAGATAAGCTCGACAATGCAAATTAAAATTTGCCGAAATAAATAAATTTATGAAATGATCGGAAACGAAAACAATTTTACAAGCACCAAAAAATCGAACTACCGAAAGGTATAAAAAAAAACATGCGAAGGTGTCCACTATGAAGATGTCTCCCTACAAGTTTTACAGAAAAAGCAAAACTTACCAAATCTTTCGACAAGACCAAAAACCAACACACTCACTTATCGAACTCACATTCGAAAAGTGCCGTCTTGCGTTCAAAACGCATATTCACCAACCCCAAATCAGATTCTAGGCAGGGACGTACTTAGAAAATAAAACAAATTACTAAAATTTGTTATAAAATATATTTGCAATTTTTCGCATCTGTTTTAGAAGGAAAAAGCTACCAATGTCTCACAAGACAAATTTTTGTACACTAGATTTTCTTTTAAGAGAGATTTTAAAGATCGCTTCGGATTTCCTTATGGATAGCCTCTTCAAGAAGGAAAAATAAAGTTATATTCCTAAGATTTTTTAATTTTCTTAAATTTTCTCGAATTTCCTAAGATTTTCTTCGATTTCCAAAGATTTCCTTGAATTTTCTATTTCGTTGGATTTTAACGTAATTCCTTAGGTTTTCTTCACAGCAATTTTCTTCTCGGTTTCAAGTGAAGAGAAACCTGAGAAAATTTAACAAGAGATAATGAAAATCGAAAAGAAACCGAATAACCTGTCCATAGCAAACTGTTACGCCCCAACTGAAGAAAGCAACGAAATTGATAAAGAACAGTTTTACAACGAGTTAGAAGCAATTTACGAAAAAAGGTGATTTCAATGCAAAAATTGGGAAGGAAAATCATATAGCTGATGTTGCCGGCAAGAAAACAATACATTCAAGAACAAATAATAACGGAAGTAGACTGTGCGAGCTAGCAGCAGCGTTGAACACAAGAAACAGCATATAATCACTTGTACTTGGTCAGGAAGGAGTAAAACGGAAGGCAATCAAATAGATAATATATTGATTACAAATTACAAAAAGCCAATGCCGATACGGATCATTATCTCGTGATCGCGGAGATCAAACAGAAGACATCAACGGACGAGATAAAGCAGCAAGCAACAAAGCAAATTGCTACTGGAAAACTAATTCAAGACGGAGGAGATATAAGGAAATATGTGAAAAGGCTGAAAAACGAATTAAAGAGAAAAACGAAAGACATACCGACTGAAATTGAGGAACAATGGAAAATAATAACAGAGTGTATTACAGAAAGCAGTAAACAAGAAATAGGATATGGAGAGAGACCTAAATGGAAAAAATGGTTTGACAGAGAACGTGAAGAGAAGATGAACGAAAAAACAATAGCGAGACTTAAATGGATACAGACGAGTGACTTAGATGACTGTAACACACACAGTAAAAAGAGAAAAGAAGCAAGCAGGTTATACAAATATAAGAAAAACAAATGGGTCGAAGTAAATATCAGGAAGAAAAGAAAACCAAACGCAGTCAAACCAAGAAGAATAAGAAATAATGAAAGAAGACTCGAAAGCGAGCCAGAAAAAGTGAAGAAGATTTGGTCAGAACATTTTCAGAAGTTACTGTGCACAAGTAGAACCGAAGTACGAGAACAAATCGAATTAATTTCGACAGTGGATGAAGACAAAATCTTCGAACCAGAGAAGGAAGAGATTATACAAACAATAAAAAAGCTTAACAACGGAAAGGCACCAGGCAGCGACGAGATGATGGCGGAAATGATGAAATATCGAGGCCAAGCATTACATGATGAAATCAGTTCACTGGTGAAAAGAATCTGGAATAAAGAGAAGATGCCAAAAGTATGGAGCGATGGAGTCTTTATAACATTGAGGAAGAAAAGAGATGCGGAAGTGTTGCCTACAAGTAGACTGGCAGAATGCACTGACAAGATGATTGGCGAATATCAATTTGGTTTTAGAAGAGGGAAGTCGTCGGTTGGTGCCATACACACGCTGAAACAGATAACTGAGAAAATCAGAGAATTTGGACTGGTTATGCATCTGCTCTTTGTGGATTTTAAACAAGCTTTCGATAGGGTGAACAGAAGACAACTACTGGAAGCCATGAAAAAAATGAAGGTACCAACAAAGTTGATTAGATTAGTTAGGATGACATTAGAGAAAACGACAGTCAAAATAAAAAGTCCGGAAGGCGAAACAGAAGAATTTGAAGTAAACTGCGGTGTTAGGCAAGGCAATGCCTTATCGGCCACATTGTTTAACATTGTACTCGAAAAAATAATTAGAAAATCTGGATGCTCTGGAACGATAATAAATAAAGACATCCAAATAATTGCGTACAGTGATGATATAGTGATAACATCAAGATCAGAAAGAGGACTGAAAGACATTTTCAATGCAATAAAAAGAGTGGCATAAGAGATGAGCCTCGTAGTAAACATGGGTAAGACAAAATATATGAAGTGTCAGAGATCAAACGCAAATAACAATAAAGATTCAAGCTGGAAACAGATCATATTTCGCAAATAGACAGATACTGATAGACAAACAAATATCAAGAAATATCAAAAAAACAAGTCTCTGATAAGACCGGTAGTGACATATTCGTCGGAAACAATGTTCCTGACAAAAAGAGAGGAAGAGGACCTTCATGTCTTCGAAAGAAAAATAATGATAATGATTCTAGGACCAAAGAGAGTGGATGACGAATACAGAGCTAAAATGAACCATGAAATATAGAAGGAGATGAACGGCGAAGATGTAGTAAGATTCATAAAAGCACTAAGAGTAAAATGGCTGGGTTATGTCATAAGAGTAGTGACGTGGAGATGTTAAAAAAAGTGACGTTGTGGGAACCTGATGGAGTCCGACCCAGAGGAAGACCGAAACTACGATGATAGTGAGAGGAAGCGAAGACACATCCCAGGTTATGAAAAGTGGCAAGAGTTGAATTATTTGAACCAATTGTATTGTAATTTGATGAGGACTAATCCCCCTTCCAAAAAGGATTGTTTAAGTCTCAAATGGGACAGCTCAATTCGTTAAGAATGTAACGCAATTAAATTAAATTTTATGGTATGGAATACTCCCCAGTGGTCCCATTATTTCGAGTTACCTCGAAATCATCAGTAGTACAGTGAAAAGTGTTGCCAATTTGCATGAATTATAGATTTATTAAGATTTTCTGCGATTTCCTTTCACTTGTACACCAGATTTTCTCACAATTCTCCCCATATCGGTCCCATCCTAACTACGTCATTAATGAGCTGCGTTGGATACACAATAAAAAAGTGTTCTTTTTATTCGCTAGATACATACTACATCAGTGGCGGAACTTCAATTTTTTTTACTTCGTCGCCCCGCAAACTAATCAGTTTTGAGAATGTTTCACTCTTTTCTCGTGCATTGTAGTTTTATTACTGTACCACATTAAATCGATAACGGCATTTTTATAGTTTCAGTCAATGTATAGTCATTGCAGATAGCGGCGGATACAGGATTTCGTTTTTAGAGAGGGGGGGGGGAGCAATTTTTGTATTATTTTACCTATTTTCTAGAAAATTAGTTCTTCTAGAAAACAATACAAAATAAAGTGCTTCGGTTGTAAATCAGGAAAGAGGGCAATTGCACCCATTGCTAAAAGGAATATCTAACTTGCAATCAAAAATCCACTTTTTCACTTTTTTCAAAACTTTAATACTTTAATAATTATTGAGTCCGGAACTTCAGGAAAGCCTAAGCTTCCCTGATCCCTTCTGCCTGTGCCAGATAAGAAATCTTTTTGGAGTAATCTCGCAACCATTAGTTAAAGCTCTACAGTTTATGTGCTAAACTATTTGTATATTATGTTCTAGGCTAGGTGTCGCTGAAATAGCATCAGCAAGCTAGTCACGTTACTTTAAAATTTCTGCCCGTGCGCCATCTAGTTTGAGGTTGGATTTTTAGGGTTTTAATTCATCTGATAACGGTCCTGCTCTGAGGATCCAGAATTTAGTTTGGCGGTTTAAATTTAAACTACAAGTCGTCTTGGGGGACTATTACCAACCCTACGAGGACTGCTATAAGTAGGTGCCTACCTGTGGCTCGGGAGCAGAAAACATTCTGAATTGAGCACTATAAGAAGTCTAACCTCAAACGGCACGAGGGCAGGAATTGTAAGTACATTTTATAATTTTGAATATATATTTTTTACCTGTTATGTTGTAGTAATTTTCAAACAATTTTACAATAAATAAGTATAAGTACCACCAAGTAACGAGTTTATTGTGGGTTAGAAATATTCGCTGTACCACCAGCCACCAAAACTTTTGCAACATTTTGAAAATTAAATTCATATTACGATCTTCGTAAGTTTGAACTGAATTTGAAGTTAGAATTTATTCTGTGATAAACATGTTCCATACACCACCAAAGGCGATTTCAAGCTGCAAGGCGTGTTTAGAAGTTGACAACAACGAAATGGTGTGCTGTGGAATGCGTTTGAATGCCTTGGTGTTAATGAAACGGTGGCGAAGGTTCCTTGGTCGTGTGAGCAATGCAAAGCTGCAAACAACACGGACGCTGAACAATTGCAAAAGCAAATCAACCACCTTCAGAAACAACTAGCAAATCTAATGAAAAAAAAACAAACCAAGCAGTTGTCACAGGAAACAGAAAACCAAGCGGCGAAGTGAACAATATCTAAACAACTGTTCCAAGTTAGCAAGAACAAGCCAGAAAAACAAAACATCAAAGTTTTACAAAAAAACAGGAAATCAAAATCGTACTACAAAGTCAACCTCAAGCAGGACGTCCCAAAGTCAAAAAAGCAAAGCACTAAGTCGCCTCAACGAAGAATACAAACTTAAGTAGGAGCATTTACACAAAAAGTTTGAGATCGTACAGGAATATGGTGAAGCGAGCGAAGACGAGCGTGACATAATGGAGGTAAACTCTGTAAATAATCTGCATGCTCACTCGGTTAGTTCTTGGCTAGATGCACAACAAGCGATCAACCAAAACCAACCGGATCGTAAGATGAATAACCCAATGCCAATCGCCTTTAACAATAAATATGATGATCGATATAATTTCAATGAAAGGAATGCAAGATCAATGAACCGTAACCAACCAGCTGAGAGAAATAATGAATCTGATGCCTACGTTACGATGAAACAAATCAGCATGAGACAAGTGATGTCGACAAACATTCCTAAATTTGCAGGTAGTGTTGAAGACTGGCCCATGTTTATATCGTGGTTTCAACGTTCGTCTATTGAGTGCAATTTTACTGAAGATGAGAATCTCAACCGTCTCCACCAATGTTTGCAGGAACACTTCAGCAAGTGCTGAATGTTCTACTCAACAAATATGGAAGACCAGGACAAATCTTGCAACACTTGCACAATCGACTTCGAGCTCACTCGTTTGTAACGCAAGAACGAATTGAGTCCATCCTGGACTTTTCAGTAACCGTGCAACATGTTGTGGCTGCAACGAAGGGTTCTGGGCTTTCTGAATACCTGAATAATCCAATCCTTATGCAGGAACTGGTAGATAAAATGTCGGGTTCTCTCAAGTGGTCCTGGGCAGAATACAAAGAGAAATATAAGGAAGTAACATGGACCGGTACTATACAACTACCAAATCTTTCCACCTTTGCCTCTTGGCTTGCGGAAGTAGCCGATAAAATTGGAAGCGTTGCCACCTCAAAACTGCCAACAGCAAGAAGACCCGAAAATAGAAATCGTTTAAATTTGCATACCGCACAACAAACACCTTACGAAGAAGATAACAATACATCGTTATCAACAAGAGACCATCTTTGTGTCTTATGTGAGGAAGACAATCGCCATCTCAGAGATTGTTCAAACTTTTCCCAACTCCTGGGGCACAAGCGAAGGAAAATTGTTAATACATATAAACTTTGCAAGAGGTGCCTTGGCACACACCACACGCTCAAGTGTAAACTTGTCAAATTATGCCAGGTGGATGGTTGTAATCTCAAACATCATCCATCACTTCATGACCCTACAATTCGTGGATTGGAAAACCCACCGAGCAATACCGAGATGGAAACAAGTTTGATGAGTCATCATGGAGTAGCCACGACCCAGATACTATCTCGCGTAGTACCTGTTATTTTGTACGGAAAGAGGGTAACACATCAAACCTTCGCGTTTCTAGATGAAGATTCGACAACAACTATGATTGAGGAAAACGTAGCAAGAATTCTTCGTAGCAAGAAGAGATGAGTTGGAAAGTAAGCAGGTTTCTCTTCAAATTTCTGGAACTGAGCGCGGAATGAAGAGGTACGAAATATCAGATGTCCGGACAGTGAAATCACTGGATCTACCGGTTCAAACCCTCGCTCATGATCCATTGACGTTCCGGTACAAACACCTACTAGCTATACCAGCGCTAAATTACAAGAACGCCAAACCACAAATCCTTATTGGGTTAAATAACTACAACCTTTGTTTACCGATCGAACTTAGAGAAGGAAACCAAGATGAGCCGATTGCCACAAAAACCAAGTTGGGATGGACTATATTTGGGAAACTTCAAAGTAGTCAGCCATATAACGATTTGGAACTCCACCACTTTCATACTTGTAGTTGTGTGCCTGACGACAGATTACATAATCAAATCCAGGAATTTTTTTCAACTGAAAGCTTTGGAGTAGGAATACCGACAACGGCTATGCTATCAAAGGAGGACCATCGAGCTAACGATATTTTAAAAAGGACTACACTAAAAAAGGGAAACCGCTACGAAACCGGTTTACTCTGGCGATACGACAATGTTGAACTGCCCGATAGTTACGTGATGGCTAAGAAACGCTTAATGTGTCTAGAAAGCAAAATGCGTAAGAACCCGGAACTGTCTAATAATCTGAAGCTACAAGTTCAAGATTACTGTAGCAAAAGATACGCGCGAAAACTCAAGCCAGAAGAAATAAATCAATCGACTGCAAAAACATGGTACCTACCGCTATTCTCGGTAATAAATCCTAACAAACCTGGAAAGATTAGGATGGTATGGGACCCAGCAGCGAAAACTAACGGTTCTTCGCTAAATTCAGTGCTACTTAAAGGACCCGATTTACTGTGTTCTCTTCCGAATATTTTATTCAGATTTCGTGAACAAAAATAGCAATATCCGGTGATATAAAAGAAATGTTCCATCAGATTGAGGTTCGTAAAGAAGACCAAAACTCGCAACGCTTTCTGTGGCGAGACGGCGACTCCAATCGTAATATTGATGTGTATGTCATGCGTGTGATGACATTCGGCGCGTCCTGTTCGCCAAGTATTGCACATTACATTAAGAATTCGAGAAACGAGAAGTTCTGCGAACGTTGATGCTAATTTTCGATCCGTTGGGACTTATATCGTGCTTCCTTGTGTATGTAAAAATTTTGTTACAAGAAATTTGGCGATCATCAGTCACATGGGATGAACCGATTAAAGAAGAGCAGCACGAAAAGTGGATCGTGTGGACACAAGCTCTACCGAAGCTGCAAGAAATTAATATTCCGAGGTGTTACAATTTGGAACAGCACAACAATCTCCAGATGCATGTATTTGTCGATGCTTCCATTAACACTTTCGCTGCAACAGTTTACTACCGATTTCAAGGATCGTCTGGGATCAAATGTGTGCTGGTAAGTGCAAAGACTAAAGTGGCTCCACAACAACCATTATCAATTCCCCGATTGGAATTACAAGCAGCGGTGCTGGGGGCACCTCTAGGAAACACTGTAACCAACGCTCACTCAAGGCTTCCGGATCAACGATTTTTCTGGTCAGATTCTATCGAAGTTCTCTCGTGCTTAGATCCGAGCATCAGGTACAGGCCGAAAGATTCAAAAAAGAAATAGCAGAATTAGAAAAAAATCCTGACAAGCCAATCAATAAGTCTAGTCCTCTATACAAATTAAATCCGTTTATAAATAAGAATTGTTTACTACGAGCGAAAGGGCGAGCTAAAGGTGTAGTCGGAGCTACTATGACTCTCTAAATCCGATTATTTTGCCACGAGATCACTACGTTACTGAACTTATTCTGCTTCACTATCACTCTAATTACCTTCACGAAAATCACGAATAGGCGATTAATGAAGTTCGACAAAGATATGCCGTTACCCGCCTTCGTAGGCGCATGCAAAATGTGCGTACAAATTGTCAGACATGCAAGAATGCAAGAGCAAAGCCAGCTCTCCCACCAATGGCCGACCATCCTCCAGCTCGTTTGGCCACATTTACTGCTCCGTTCTCATACCTTGGACTAGACTATTTTGACCCACTTGAAGTAACAATTGGTCGAAGAGTAGAAAAATGTTGGGTAGCATTATTTACTTGCTTAACCATCCGAGCGGTTCATCTGAAAGTTGTGCACTCCCTAAACAAACCTCCGTGTTGGATGGCCATACGAAATTTTATCGCTAGACGAGGAACTCCTATTGAGATCCGTTCCGATAACGGAACAAATTTCGTAGGAGTAGCGAATGAATTACGAAAGTTGCAGATGGAAATGAAACCTGATGACTACAGAAGAGAATTTTGGATGATCAAGTGGTTATTTAACCCCCCTCTGGCAATTTTACAATAAATAAGTATAAGTACCACCAAGTAGCGAGTTTATTGTGGGTTAGAAATATTCGCTGTACCACCAGCCAGCAAAACCATTGCAACACTAGGAATTTGTGTGAAAATTATTTAAAACTAAAACTAAACAAATAAATTTTTTTGTAAAAGCCATGACGTGGCAGCTGATCCCGTTGCACCTCTAATGAACGTCCATGGCTGCAACTGTAGTACAAGTACAAAATTCACAAGAATGATATTGACAACTAATTACACTAATTACAACCATCAATTTAATAAAGATGAAATTGCATTTAAATCGTATTAATTACTTTATCCAACACCTCTGTCTTATGAAGGCATAATAATGCCGATTTTACATATCTTATGGGGTCTATAAAACACTAGTGGACTTATGAATTTATAATTACACACTAATGACTTATATGTAAATTATGAGTACACCTACTACTTAATAGTTTTCATAATTTCAATTTGATATTTTAAAACGTCAAATGTCAAAACTTTTAATTACATTTTAAACTATTATTACGAGATATTGGATAAAACTTTGTATTACACACGTGTCTTATTGGCATCCAAAACACTCAAGAAATTAAACACTCGACCTGCGGTCTCGTGTTTAAACTTTTCTTTCGTGTTTTAGGGGCCTAATAATACACTTGTATAATAAATAACTATTTTATATTTATTCTTTTTTCAATCCACATTTACTGCAAGCTTGTGGTAGCAGCTGCTCGTCTTCAATAATGGGTAACGATTCCCAAAATTTAGTTGGTGTTAATTCTTCAGTAACATTTATTTTGATATCAGTGGTACCCTTGATGGATAGATAACTAAACGCGTTGATGGTATTTGTTACATCGCCTAAGGCCACTCCATTCATTTTTGGAGCATCACTAGAAGCAAACGAAACGTACATGTCAACCATCATGTCTTTCATTTGGACATCAGTTTCAGACAAAATCGAATTTATCACTTCATCACCGACAAATCTCATATCGTATAAAAGTTGAGCATCCTCAACATGTCCGACCCCCAAGTCCATGTCGTTAATATTAATAAACTCCTTCATAAAAGCATCTGCAAAGCTGTTTTTATATCCATAGACATATGAGTAAATTTTGGATTTTGAAAAGTTTGCCTGAATTTTTGCAGATATTTCTAAATTGACTCCACACAGTCTATCTCCAAATAGTCGCAATAAAGGTCGATAAGTATTTTTGCCAATTTGTTGTGTTCCAAAATATTGTTCTCTTATTTTTTGAGCAACATTTTCTTTATCACAATCACAAGTGGTGTAATTGTAATCTAAATAATATTGAGCCAATTTATTAAACTTGCCATCCAACTCGTTAAATTCTTTGTACAGGTTAAACACGACTAAACTTCCTTCATCAGTACACATAGAGGTAATCCAAGGCACATCGTTAAAATCACCGCTGGTAAGTAACTTTTTTGGATAATCAGCCAAAAATGCAGAACCCGATTCTCCTTCGACCACCGGTGCAAAAACAGCAAGTGGAAATCCAGCAGCAGGTGAGTACAAATTGAGAATTTCCTGTATGATTTCTTCACCGGGTTTTTCTTTCAAACAATCTATAAATGTACGAGTTTTAATCGTATCATTGCACCTTAGTAGAACTGATAATACTTTAGCTCTTTCTAATGCTCCTTTTTGAATAGCCCATGGGGCCAAAGCTGTTCCACTTTGAGAAATACCTCGATGAAATAATCCTTTCGACATTTTCGAGAAGTAATGAAAATGAACAGATGCACCACCAGCGGAAGCTCCTGTAATGGTCACCGAATTTGGATTGCCACCAAATTGTTTGATATTACTTTGAATCCATTGCAGTGCCAAAATTTGATCTTTTAAGCCGTTGTTACCTGGAACCACTTCGTCTTCAGTGCTTAAAAATCCGAAAGCTCCAAGGCGATAGTTGAAATTTACAAATATAACATCTCTGTCCATGAAAAACAATGGACCGCACATACTTGAACTGCCTGCCATAAATGCGCCCCCGTGAATATGAACAATTATCTCCAAGTCATCTTTGTGATTGGGAGTTTCTCTAGGTACATAGACATTTAAATACAAGCAATCTTCAGTACCGGTAACATTTCCAGATACAAAATTGGTTTGTAAACACTCATATTTTTTATTGGCATCCAAAGTTTCTTTCCAGGGATCCGGTTTCACTGGTGCTTCAAATCGTAATTGACCCACCGGTGGTTTGGCAAAAGGAATTCCTTCAAATGAAGAATAAGTACGACCATCGTAAGATGTTTTATGGTATCCTATAATAGTTCCTAATTTTGTTGTTACTGAAGGTCGTTCAAGTGCAACTGAAGAACCTAAAATAAATTAAAATAAATTATTTAAAAATTTTTACAATTGGACATACAATTTACTGTTTTATATGAGAGTATTTATAGAGTGGGGCAAGAATTTTATTTTAACCGTCCTCCCTCGACTGGCAATGGCAAACTACCGAGGTAATCTGCCTTGAAAACCCTTCACATAATGAAGGAGTTAGCCAAAATTCATTCTGAGTTATAGCGCTACTATGTAAATGTATATGGAATAAAATTCCAACTCGAACAAATTGTCAGTCGTATAAATGTTAAGTCGAGCAAAAGCTGTCGAATAACTCTTGGTCGAACAAATGTCGTGCAAAATTATTTATTTAACAAGGAGAACCATCCAAGTGTAACTCTAAGATCGGGACAAGCTAAATTTGAAATTTAGAATCTAGAAAACTAGATTGTGGAATTCTTTTTATTGTAAGTTTTGTAATTCGGGGTGTTTAAAATTATCAATTTTATTTTATTTTTAGGATTTCACCTGGAAATAATTAAGGGGAGCAATTTCATTAACTCAGTGTTTGGTAATTAAAATCTCGATTTTCGGAAAAATTCTCCATTGCATTTGCGGCCATCGAAAAACTAAATCATCCATGATTTCATATGAACTGCGCATGCGCAAATTTTAAATTAATCTAATACCCGTAGAGTTGGTATAGAAAGTTTTGTTTATAAACCAAACGTTTGTATTCATTTGATGTTATATTTGCAAATTATTATTTGACTAATGCCCGTATTCACCGACTACAAATTGTATATGTATATCAATGCAAAATATAATCTTTAATAATTAAATTAGATGTAGTTACAAATTTTACTTTTTTATAATCAGAAGAATTATATTTATTTGAATATATACATGTTTCAGTTGTTACACCATCATTCAGTATATTATTAAAAATATAAAGGGTGAGAAATTTAAAAAAATTATTGAGAATTAATAAAAAATTTTTTGACAAATTTAGAAACAAATGTCGATGAGAGGCCCTCCTATTAAATCCAATTGCTGCTTGATTACGCATTGAGGACAGCTTTTTATGATGATTTTTAGAAGACATAGTATCGCATTTTCTCTGAGTGCATACATGATAAGCGCGAGAGTTGCATTGCCGCTTAACATACGGTGGTTCGAAGTATCCATGTAACATAAAATATAGTCCACCAGTTCAGTAGTCGCGAATAGGAGGTGAAAGGGTGATTAAAATTCATCATGTCAATTGTTTCTAAAACACGTATAAAGTATTTATATAAATCCTTGCATACCAAAATATTTTAATTCTCAATTTAGTCCTTCCGCGTATTTATAAGCCTTGTTTGTTTAAATAACAAACTAACAAATAACAACAAATACCAAAAAAATGTGAATAATTAAAGTTTTAATTATAAAACAATTTTGATGACTTGTAGCTTTGAAAAACAATGCAAAACTAAAATAATTCAAAAATTTGCAAGAAATTCACGGCGCGCTACTGGGTGATTTAGTGTTCTTTAAGTGGTTGGAGATATTTTAGAGGTATGGGTTATGATAATTGACAGTTCTAATCTTATTTGGCACGCATTCTAGTAGCCAATGCTGGGATTCTTGATTGTGAGCGCCGTATTTGGAAGTCACAGTTTTGCGAAGAAGAGGGAAGGATGTGGAAAGAAAAAAAAAGGGAAGCAGGGCCTATTTTTAATTGGGTTGGGCTCTAGGCTCCAGCAAATTTTCGGTTCCAGCATTTTTCACAACTTTAGTTATTATGACTTTTACTCTAAAGTTTAAAATAAATGAGTTATTCGAAAAACAAGAAAATCACCTTTTAAATCAAGATGGCGGCAAACGTAATGAGAAGATTTTCCAGAAAATCGAGTTTTACCTTATCAAATGCCCCCTCCTGCGTTAAGAAAATCGCTCATCTTAAAAATTTCCTGGTTGACCGATTTTTTGTCCTAAATTGACTGGACTACTAACTAAAGCCAACTTCATACGACACTTGTTTTGCTGATGTATTGCTTGCTTGCTTTGCTGCTGGGTTCCTAGTAGCTGGGTGGTGTGATGGTTTCTGCGCAGCTTCTTCATTGGTTAGCGCTGAAATCCATCACATAAACCATCAACAAAAATAGCACTGGATCTATCACAGAAATCCAGCATGGAAACAAACAAGCAAGCCAGCAGTGCCATTAAGGCTCCAATTAAACAATCCATCAGAAAAAAAAGCGTCGTGTGATGTGGGCTTAACATACGCATCAAACTTATAACATCCCCTTTTTTGGGATGGGTAACCACAAAATTGATATTTTTTTTTAGATTATTACTATCAACCAAATTTCAAAATTTGAATATAACTACATAATATGATTTTTTCCTTGTCTTATTTTACTGGAGGTCTACATTAATTTGAAAAAATCTAAATAAAATATGTCTATATTTTCCAATATTCAAACAATAATTTCACACTTACTTAATAAAAACACAACTACACCGTACGAAAACATATTTGCTATTAATTATATTCGTTGGGTTAAACATCAATTATTATAGGTATTAGCACTTAATATGTAATAACAAAAAATAAAAGCAATCTATTAGGACTACTATCTACGTAAATTTACTAACATTTTTTTTTTCATGTTAGAAAAATTAATAACAATATGCAAATAGCTAATAATTAGTTTGCTACACATGGGTCCAGGTGTCTATCTGTAACAAATTTTGGTAAGTCTTTTATCGGTGTTCAGAAATTACTATTTGTGCTGAGGTAGCTGCTAGCTCTCTTCAGATTAGCTCATAACTCTGAATTTTTATTGTTAATGATGGCAAATTATCAACCCATGGGAATCACCGGTTTTATGTGCCTTCCACAAAGCACGGATACGATCATAAGAAAGTTCAGACTATCACCGAATTCGAACCGGATATCTTAGTGCCAGCAGTTATTCGGTCGACATACTGGGCTAATCTGTATTGAGATCTATCCTCTATCTGTGTATTTAAATCCTAATCTACAAAATCCCAGCACGCTGCTGCTTCAACCTGTAATTTTTTGGTGAAAATAAACACTCTGATTGGTCGATTTTTTTTTACCAACCGAAAAATATATTAAACTAAGGGTAAGACTAAAAATATTTGAAAAAAAAAATAATAAATAATTACTTTATAAAACAACAATTGAAATTTACTAATTTAGAGGGTTAATTGATAACCCTTCTCCGGCAGTCGGCTAAAAAGCCAGAATGCGGCTGCCATAGCGTATCATAGTTTTGGTTAGAAAAACTCGAAAATGCAGACTTGATTAATGAGAAGAAAAACAAAGAGCAGAAATGGAAAAAGAAAGAGAAATAGGAAGTAACAGCAATTAGTGAAGATACATCGCCAGTCAAAGATATAAAATGAAGATGAAGACGTGATTAATGAGAAAAAATAGAGGAGAAACGAAAATGTACGATACAAAATTGAAGATTGAAGAAAATTGAAAAATTGATGATGTATCAACGTCTTAATAGATAACCGGTTAATCGGATAAGTGTATAAGCGGATAATAGGTTATTTTATATTGAATCATATTTTCTACTTCTATTTAGCTCCTCAACAAGTACAGACTTGCCTTTTGTTTTAAGACGGCGACAGTTTCAAACACTGCAAACTTTTGACTTGATTCGTTGGAGGTTATCGTTATAATTTTGTGTTCAGACTCTTCAAGACACCTCTCCGAGTCAGGATTAAAAGGAACATTTTGTCATGCTTGTTACTTAATTTTACCAAATTACCAACGTCTCTGCTGTGTGTTATTTTGTGTTATTTGAGTTGTCTAATTCCAAGGCACCATTTTATTGTGTTAAATTTTTAATGTTACAAGTTGTAATTTTAGAAATTACGCTTGGGGTGGGAGAACCACGACGGTCTGGAAGGGTTTATATTTAGTTGAAGATTCCATCTCGAGCCGGACTCAACTCAAGGTAAGATTTAGTGACATTTGCTCAAGTGGCGCCCTCTCGATTGTGACGATTCTTGAAGATTATTTTAGTAACCTCGTTTACTTAGACCCAGGATTTCCGTGTTTTCAGCGATCCACGACCTCGCCGACTCGAGCCAGCGGCAATCCTGTGTGTCTGAGCGGATAGCCATTTCCCGCTATCAATTTTAGACTTTCGGGCAATTTGAGCCCGTTACAAATTTTGAACAATTTATCAGATAGGTTGTGTATTCTGTATGGTAATGTTGTGTTATTTTCATAGCACACTAAATAAATTAAATAATTAATAAATTTGTCTTGCATATTTCTCGAAAATTTTCTTATGTAACTCTAATATGATAATTTTAAAATATGTATATATAGAGAAAAAAACTGCAGATAACAAAAATTCTAAAAAAAAAGACATGACAAGACAAGACAAAATCAAGAAAGTTATTTGGAAATCTTTTTTTGGAGGTTTGGTAATCATCAGAACACAAAATTTTATCTGAATCGGTTAAACATTTCCGGAAGTACGATGATACTCTCATTTGTTTCATTTTTTTTTTATTGTGGTAGCCCCTGCAAATATTTTTCGGCCAAAACCTTATTATCATTACTAGAGCCCACAAGACATACGTTCAAAAAGTTTGATTGCAATTGACCCAGAAGTGCTGAAGAAAATTTTCTCTTTATTCATTGCTAGTGCTGTTCGTTTATTGACCTACCATAGCTTTACATCTTCCGATTTTTGGCCCACTTCTCTTAGACGGAGCTTTTTCGTAGCCCCTGTATTTATTTTCGGTTAGTTTTCATTTGTTATCTCGAAAATTTTGTTTTTATTAGGAATTCCCTTGAGAATCTCTGAAATTCCTTAGAAATCATAGAAATTCTTTAGATTGGAACTCGTCTGGAAATCAAAGACAGATTCAGGCAAAGTTCATGGAGAGGATAAACGAGGCAAGCGAGGAGGAGGTAAATAAATATATTTTTATGAGTTTATGTATATTTTTGAAATTAAAAAAAAATGTAGTAGATTTTGTTGACACCAGCAGTATAGCGTAAAACCTACACCGACCGACTGGGACATCTACAGTATTTTTTAATTTTCTTGTATTTTCTATTTTTTAAGACTTCCTCAAATTTCCATTTAGTTGTACACAATTTCAGAAGAAATTCATGGGTGAGGTAAATGATGTTGGGGAGCGTAATACCTACATATTTTTTTATAAGATTTTAGATATTATATTTTTTAAATTTTAACAAAATTTAGTAATTTTATTGGTTTTGATGAGTGTGCGATTTTTGCACTCGGCTAAGACCTCGTGCAAAAACCTTTGCACGCAGGATGAAAAGTAGCACCTTAGTGCCATGATGTATAATGTACTATTTATTTATTTAAATTAACATCGTTTCTTTAGTTTAGGTTACTTTTTTATGCAGCGAAGACTGGTACACTATTGCAGTGGTGGTCCAAAGAAATCGCAGCCCTCCACAGAGAGTGCCAGACCATTACAAGTAAATACCAGAAATGACTACGAAGACCTAGCGAGAAAGCGGAAGAGGTTCGCACAGCACCAAGAGTGGCCAAAAAGAAGTTAGGCAGAGCTATCGAGGATAGCAAGAAAAAGGCTTGGAAGGACCTACTCAAAGAGCTGGACCCTGACGTGTGGGGTAAAGGGTACCAGATAGTAAATTGGATGCGGTATAGAAACAGAGAGACAATGGCGGTCTACGATCTTGAGAAAGCTTATATCCGAAAGCCCCTTCACCTGAAATTAAATATAAAAGAAATTGCAATTAAATTGTAATTACTTATAAAAATTTTACTTATATGGAATTAACGGATTTAATTGAAACACAAAAGCTCTGATGTAGTTTAATGTTAAAAAAAAATTAAAAATTTTAAAATTGTAACAGTGGAAGTTTAAAAAAAATTCTAAAGTAATAAGCGAGAATTTTATAATTCTTTTTTCAATTTACATTTATTGCAAGGTTGTGGTAGCAGCTGTTCGTCTTCAACAATAGGTAACGATTCCCAAAATTTAACTGGAGTTAATTCTTCAGTAACATTCATTTTGATATCAGTGGTACCCTTGATGGATAGATAATTGAACGCCTTGGAATTTGTTACAGCATCTAAAGGCAGTCCATTCATTTTTGGAGCATCACTAGAAGCAAACGAAACGTACATGTCAATCATCATGTCTTTAATTAGGACATCAGTTTCAGACAAAACCGAATTTATCACTTGATCCCCTATAAATCTCATATCGTATAAAAGTTGAGCATCTTCAACATGCCCGACGCCCAAGTCCAAGTCGCTAATATTAACAAACTCATTCAAAAATGCATCCGCAAAGCTGTTTTTATATCCATAGACATATGAGTAAATTTTGGATTTGGAAAAGGTTGCCTGAATTTTTGCAGATACTTCTAAATTTACCCCAAACAGTCTATCTCCAAATAGTCGCAATAAAGGTCGATAAGTATCTTTTCCTATTTGTTGTGTTCCAAAATATTGTTCTTTTATTTTTTGAGCAACATTTTTTTTATCACAATCACAAGTGGTGTAATTGTAATCTAAATAATATTGAGCAAATTTATTAAACTTGCCATCCAGCTCGTCCAATTCTTTGACTAGGTTAAACATGACTAAACTTCCTTCGTCAGTACACATAGAGGTAATCCAAGGCACATCATTAAAATCACCGCTGGTGAGTAACTTTTTTGGATAATTAGCCAAAAATGCAGAACCTGATTTTCCTTCGACCACCGGTGCAAAAACAGCGAGTGGAAATCCAGCAGCAGATGAATATAGTTTGGGAGTTTCCTGAATGATATTTTCACTGGGTTTTTCTTTCAAACAATCTATAAATGTACGAGTTGAAGTAGTATCACTGCACCCCAGTAGAACTGATAATGCCTTAGCTCTTTCCAACGCTCCTTCCTGAATAGCCCATGGGGCTAAAACTGTTCCACTTTGAGAAATACCTCGATGAAATAATCCTTTCGACATTTTGGAGAAGTAATGAAAGTGAACAGATGCACCACCAGCGGAAGCTCCTGTAATGGTCACTGAATTTGGATTGCCACCAAATTGTTTGATATTACTTTGAATCCATTGCAGTGCCAAAATTTGATCTTTTAAGCCGTTGTTACCTGGAACCACTTCATCTTCGGTGCTTAAAAATCCCATAGCTCCAAGACGATAGTTGAAATTAACAAATATAACATCTCTGTCCATGAAAAAGACTGGACCGCACATACTTGAACTGCCTGCCATAAATGCGCCTCCATGAATATGAACAATTACTTCCAAGTTGTCGTTTTGATTGGGAGTTTCTTTAGGTACATACACATTTAAATACAAGCAATCTTCAGTACCCGTGGTACTTCCAGATAAAAAATTGTTTTGTAAGCACTCATATTTTTTGTTGGCATCCAAAGGTTCTTTCCAGGGGTCCGGTTTCACTGGTGCTTCAAATCGTAATTGCCCTACCGGTGGTTTGGCAAAAGGAATTCCTTCAAATGAAGAATACGTTCGGCCATCGTAAGATGTTTTATGATATCCTATAATAGTCCCTAATTTTGTTGTAACTGAAGGTCGTTCAAGTGCTATAGAAGAACCTAAAATAATTAAAATTAGAATAAATCATAAATATAGAAATACCATGTGCAAGTCAAAGACTATTACCGAAAAATAATTTATTGGAGCCAAGGTAAGATTTATTTGATTTAAATCAAATTATATTCATTTTGAAAAGTATTCAATTTATTTTAACCGTCCTCTCTCAGCTGGCAATGGCAAACCACCGAGGTAACCTGCCTTGAAAACCTTTCATAAAATGAAGTGGTTAGCCAAAATTCATCCTTGGTTATAGCGCTACTATGTATAATATTTTATTATGTATGTATAGGGAATAAAATTCCAACTCAAACAAATGTTAAATTGTATAAATATTAAGTCGAACAAATGCAGTCAAATAACTGTTGGTCGAACAAATTTCGTACAAAATTCCGGATACATATAAATTTTAATTTAAAAAAAATTAATTTAAACTTTTTTTTAAATTATTAATTTGATTTTAATTTAAATTTTTTGTTTTAGGATTACTAACTCTCATACGCTTCAAACTTATAACACCACCTCCTTTTTTACGTCAGCAGTTAAAAATAAAATTTGTAACCACAAAATTGATATTTTTTTCAGATTGCAACTATCAACCTAATTTTTAAATTTAAATGTAAACCGAAACGTCGACAAAAACAGATTATTTGTTTTATTAAGCGATCCAATATCCCGATAATCATTTTATTTAAATGTAACATTATTTTGTCGTTGAAACTCCCTTATCTTATTTTACTAGTCTACATTATTTGAAATAATCGATATAAAATATGTCTATATTTTCCGATAGGTATTCAATCAATAATTTCACACTTACTTAGTAAAAACACAACCACACCGTATGAAATCATTTTTGCTTTTAATTAATTTGGTTTGGTTAAGCACCAATTATTATTATCGGTATTAACGCTTATGTAACAAAATATAAAAGCAATCTATCATGAATCATGATTACTATCTACTAAAAACCTTGATAACAAAAGTTAAAAACGACATAATTATTATTGAATGAAAAAGTATACGAGTAAATTTATTGATTAAACAATTTAAAAATATTATACTTATTTTTTAATAAAATTGATAAATTAATTATACGAAATTTAATAAAAACTTATAAACAATCTGTTACGGTCAATGACGTAAATTGGGCATTGCCGACAATGACCGCACAATGATGTCAATACCCATTTAGGCTGGCCATTAAAGTCATTGACCGGCCATTGACATCAAAGCCCGTTATCGGTGAGCAATATGAAAATATTTTCATCTGATTGTAATATTTACGTCTTTGGCCGGTCAATGACGTTAATGGCCAAATTCGATTGGACAATGATAATATTATACATTAATATTACAAGGAACATCAAAATGGTGATGCACTTGAACCGGGGACAATTATTTGTCGTGCACACGTTTTTCCGTGTGAATGACAGCAACTCGACACTTTTCAAGGCCGTATAAGTGTGCAGGGATTTTAATTTAATTGATTTATTAAACTCATTTTATGGTGGATCCGTGATTTACTTGCTAAAAACATCCCTGAAATCAATCCACCTCGACTGGGAAGCCCGACCTTTCCAGGGAAGCCCGAACTCGGCGAAGTACAAAATGTGTGTGACGGCTATCACTAAGAGTGATAGTATATGGAATATGTTGAATAGTAGTTTCATCATTGCCCACTCTTGGGTATTGGGCATTAACGTTATTGCTCGGAAAACCACATATGAAATTCTAAATGTCAACATCGCCCAAAATGCATAGTAATTAACGTCAATGCCAGGTCAATGACGTCAATGTCCTACAAAGCTGAGCAATGACGTTATTGACCGGCCATTGGCGTTAATGGCCGTATTGTCCGTAACAATTTCTTAGATTGTGAAGATTAATTGTGAAGCTCACAAATTTATAAAATATTTAATTTGGTCAAAAATCGTATATTAGCTAGTGCCCAAGCAACAAAACCTAGTCTTATAATAGTTGGTAAATAGTTAATACAACATATTTTAAAAACTTGTGACTATGTATAATAGTCCTATATCGTCCTTATAAACTCTTATTTAACGTTTGCATCAACTAATTGGGGAATCTATACACCCACAAATCAACGTTTTACAGTATCCTCAGCAACTCTTGCAATACCTCTTAAGGAACCATAATACAACGTTGTAACAACTCCATATCTAGTCTGGTGACATACTATGAAGAAACTACACTACTTACGCTAGTAAATCATTAATAAAACTAATATTATTATGCATATCTGTAATATAATATAATGTAATATAATATTCCCAACACTACAAGAACAAACATGTGGAAGATCATTGTATAATAAATACATATTAAAATACTTGATATAATAATAATTGAACTTCAATTTAGCTACTCTAGGGTCATTAATTTTTTAAACGAACTAATGTTTTATGCTAAACATGAATATTGTACTTCTAAAAAATTGATGCTCTTCAGTTTTAGCCAAAAATGAACAATTTAAAAATTTTTAATTAATTATTGTAATTCGAAAATTTCGTAAAATTTATTGTAATTTCACGGCACGCTTCTGCTAAATGATCACTGTACTAAAAAGATTTCCATAAAAGTCACTTTAGCCGTTCCCAATTGAATTTATTTAATATTAACAGATTGTGTAAAAATATGGTCGCCAAAGACAGATCTTTAATTCTAGAAAATGCATGGCGTCGTTATTTTGTGGTTGTATAATGATGTTCAGCAACTCTTTATAAAACGGTTTTATATTAGTTAAATTGTGTCCAAAATGACTTCATCAGGACTGTATTACAACCGTCTCATATCATCGCTAATACAACCATTTACAATTAATATGTGTATTATAATTCTGTAAGTTACAAAAACGTTATCAAAACCATTATTAAAATTCCATAGCAAATCCTTTGCATCTATTATTTCACTTCTAAAGGGACTGATAAATAATAATAGCTATTTATTTCCCAAGTGTCTTATAAGGCAAATAAGTTACGAAAGAAATATTTAGCCACGAGTGCTTGCTCGAGTGGCTAATTTTTCTTGAGTAACTTATTTGCTGTTAAGACACGTGTGTAATACAAAGCTTTATCCAATATCTCGTAATAATAGTTTAAAATGTAATTAAAAGTTTTGACGTTTTAAAATGACAGATGTAAATTATGAAAATTAGTATAAAGTATGTGTACTCATAATTTACATAAGTCACTAGTGTTTTATAGACCCCATAAGTCACTAGTGTTTTATAGACCTCATAAGTCACTAGTGTTTTATAGACCCCATAAGATATGTAAAATCGGCATTATTATGCCTTCATAAGACAGAGGTGTTGGATAAAATTGTTTATATTATTTATACGATTAGGTGACGGACATTTTGAGGTTGACGATATTTTGAAAACATTCCTAAAAATTTTTTTTCTTATAATTCATTTTTTTATTTCGTTGCACCGATTTTGAGATAACAGGTGACAATATTTTTTGTATTTTACTGAGTCTCGTTTAAGTCGTTGTCAGTCAAAAACGGGGCGACAAAATAGAAAAATGTATAGATTCAAAATTGAAGACAATGAAATTTTTAACAAAAATTGTCTAAAAAGTTTTGATGTAAAAACGATTTTTGTATGAGTTCGAATATTTTCGTTAATCATTGTATATTCATTCTATGAAATCAAACTAGTAAACTAATGGCCGTATGCACCAACTACAAATAGCACTATTTGTCGAATAAAAACAAAATTTTGCATTGTTTTGCATTGTAATAATGTAATTTTATTCGACAAATAGTGCTATTTTTAGTTGGTGCATAAGGCCATAAGTAGTATATTTTATATTATAAAAATAATAGTTTTATAACCGTTACATAAACTTAGAAGCAATACTCGTTATTATAGGAACTTAATTAACCACCTTTTAACGTTTAAGTAACTTCCTATTGAAACTGTCGTGCATATTACATAAAGAAACTATTCAAAAACGTTGACAAAACCAAAAATTAAGTCCCCAAAAACACCTAGCTTTTGAAACCCATTTAAAGAGATAATAAAACCAAGCTTTAAAACTGTTGTAGTTGACGCTGAGCAAAAGTTACAAAGTAGGCTAATTAACTATATTTAGTGTTATAAGAGTTTTTAAATTTTTAGTTATATTCTATCTGTACAATATAAGTTGTAACAACGTTATCTCTAGTTATAACGCCTCTCTTAAAACTGAATGTTGCTTGGGTGGGACAAGCATTTTTTAACAAGTGACTCAATAGTTTAGCTCGAATTAATCGAAAAAAATTAATTGGAGGTATGGTAATCATTAGCACACAAAATTTTATCTGAATCGGTTAAATACTTCCGGAGATACGATAAGATTTTCATTTTTTTTCATTTTTTATTGTGGAAGCCCTGGCAAAGATTTCTCAGCCAAAAACCTTATTTTCATCACTAGAGCCCACAAGACATACGTCTAAAAAGTTTGATTGCTAGCGACGCAGAAATGTCTAATAACAAAATCGAGGGACAAAGATTTTTTTCAAGTTTTTGCAAAAATGAGTAAAGAGTTCCATTTTAATAAATTGTGATTGGGATATTATTGTGATCCTAATGTTTGTCTTAAATTAGTCGGTCCATAAGAAAGTGAAGAAGCTTTCTTTCAGTAATGTTGTCAGAGTTGTCTCTCGTTATTCTTAGCTAGTTTCCCTCGTTCATTGACTTTCTATAGCTTCGCATCTTCCGCTTTTCAGCCCATTTCTATTCATTTTCGATTAGTTTATATCTGTTATGTCAAGGGGTAAATTTTGTGTACACTTATTTAGAATTCCTTGAAAATCTCTAGAATTCCTTGGAAATTATAGAAATTCTCAAGATTGGAACCATGGTTTGGAAATCAAAGACGGTTACAGGAAAAGTTTATGGAGAGGGTAAACGAGGTTAGTGAGGAAGGGGTAAATAAATATATATATATATATTATATATAGATTAGAATTTAGGTATATTTTTGAAATAATAAAAAATTTGAGTAGATTTTGTTGGTTTTTGATGAGTCCCGTTACTCTTCCCCTTCAAAACATTCTTGGCAGGCAAATTTAAATTTCTAATTTGAATAATATGGAAATTCGGGAAAATTTTGAAAATTTTATTTTATTTTAGAAAATCGAGAATTTATTAGGAAAGCCAAGAAAATCTTAGAAAATTGAAAAAACTAAAAAATAAAACGTATCTCGATTATTCTTAAAATTTCCTAATTTCATAAGATTTTTCTTCACTGTTGTATTTTTAGATTTCCCCTCGATTTTCCAGCAATAAATTACCGAGAAATCATGGATAAAAATTGTTAGTGGTTGAAACCGGGGGTCTGGGGGTATGGAATACCCCGCATCAGTACTCTTTAATCTTTTTTGCATATTATTTGCTAGTGTGTGGGATCCTTTATGGTGAAAACGTAGTTAAGCTTGTCTTACTGAAAATAGTGAATAGTGAATAAATAGTAGAGAATAAAACAGCAGAAGGTGCAGAGAAGTAAAGTGAGAGTGATTCAGAAGCACAGGGTGTTGAATCAGAGGTGAAAAAAAGCGATCAAGTGAGTAAATTCATTGAAATTGTAACGATAGGAAAGTTAGGTTATACAAGACGAAAGTTACCGAGGTGTTGAACCGAACCGAGTCTTGAACGCGGAGAGTATAAACTACACTGTAATATAGGCAACACAACAAGCACAGTAAAGAAGGGAGAAACCATTCAAGACAACATAAGAGTGAGAAACCATTCAAGACAACATAAGAGTGAGAAACCACTCAAGACAACATAAGAGTGAAAAACCATCCAAGACAACATAGGAGTGAGAAACCATTTACAGTGAACGGAAACTTACATAATGAGTGATAAAAAGAAAGAAACCATAACGGACAGCTATGAGAGTGAGGGGTCAGCAACGGATGAAAGCAGCAAGAAGAGAAGGATCGATTACGATATTTTTAGAATGAGTAAAAAAGTACAAAGATCACCGGTGAAGAAACGAAACTTACTAAGCGATGGAGATGAAAGAGGAAGTAACCCGCAAGAAGGAAACTCAAGAATCGAAGAAAAATTAGACCGACTTACAAACATGGTTGCAAAATTCATGTCAGATATGCAGGAGAGCATTGGAATGATCAAACAAGAGGTCGGCGAGTTGAGAAAAGAAATTGCAGATGCCAAAATCGAAACGAAGAAAACAAAGGAAGAACTGCAAGAAGTAAAAATAGAAAGTGAACAGAATATAGGAGCCGTGGGAGAAAAAATGGAAAGGTTGGAATTGAGAAACATAGAGCTGGAATGTCAAATAGAAAGGATCGAAAAAGAAAGAATAAGAAACAACTTGATCATTACAGGAATTACTGTGGATGAAAAGGAACCGGACAAAATGAGAATGGCAATGAATGGGTTTATCAAAGAAAAGTTAGGGGTCACGACCGAAGTTAAGAATACGTACAAGATAGGCAACAGACGATACGTGCTGGAGGTAAACAAATGGGAAGATAAGATGGGGATATTAAAGAATAAATCCAAGCTGGCTGGAACGGACATCTACATCGATAGTGATCTCACGAACATGGAAAGAAGCATTATGAAAGAAATTAGAGCAAGGGCAAAAGTCGAACGGGAAAAAGGAATAAAGGTAAATATTGGACATCTAAAACTTACCTTGCCTGGAGTTGTTATAACATGGGATCAGCAGAAACGAAGACTGGTAGAAGAGAGAACTGAGACTCCGGAACAGACATCAAAAAACTAACAAAACACGCAGGATGGATGATACATGGCACGAACCGGCGAGAAAACGGAATAATGAGAATAAAAACAAATGAGAAACATAGGAAAGTAAGGCAAAGGAAAAGAAGAGAAGCTAGGATGTGGAAAATTGGCACGTGGAACGTCAGATCAATGCTGGGGAAGGGCAAGATGCAAGAGACAACAAGAGAACTAAAGAGGTACGGAGTCAACATAGCAACGATACAGGAGATAAGATGGGGGGGTAATGGGGAGGTAAACGCCGGTGAATACGTATTGTTGTTCTCAGGAGAAGAGAAACAAGGAAAAAGGGGTGTTGGTTACTTTATAAGAAACGATTTGAAGAGAAACATAATGCAATTTAAACCAATTAACGGCAGAATAGCATATATAAGATTAAAGGCAAAACCGATAAATATAAGTATAATAGTTACATATGCGCCAACTGAAGATAAGAGTAATGATGAAAAAGAACAATTTTATTGTGAACTGGAAAGGGTGGCTGAAACAGTACCTAGGGGTGATATCTTGATAATGTCGGGTGATTTTAACGCCCAGATTGGGAAGGAAGATTACATTGGAGGAGTGGCAGGCAAATTTACGATACATGAAGACACTAATGATAACGGACGAAGATTGTGTAATATAGCAGCAGCGATGAATATGTATATAATTAGCACGAAATTCAAGCACAAAGCAATACACAAACTAACATGGAAAAGACCCGGAGCAAATGACGAGAAAGAAGGAAATCAAATAGACCACATCTGCATATCGAGAAAAGGAACAAATTGCATCAAAGACGTGAGAACATACCGCGGAGCGAATGTAGATTCTGACCACTACCTAGTAATTGCAAAACTGGCACACATAAACATACACAAGATAAGAAGAGAGCACAAAAAAAGACTAGCAATAGAAAAGATGACAGACACCAAGATCAAAGAGAAATATGAAGAGGAGACTGATAGAATAATAGAGAACATGGAGAAAGAACAGGATATAGATAGAGAATGGGAAAATATCAAGATAGCGATGCGAACTGGAGCAGAGAGAACGGTGGGATTTAAGAAGCAGGTCGTACACAAGAGATGGTTCGATAGGGAATGTGAAGAAATGGCAAACATCAAAAGAATAGCAAGATTGAGATGGATGAAAACAAAAAGAGAAATGGACAGAATTACATACAAAGAAAAAATGAAGGAGGCGACCAAGATATACAAAAGAAAGAAAGAAAAATGGCTAAACGACATCATGAACGAAATGGACTATAACTGTAAAAATAATAACGCTAAGAAGTTCTATCTTGGAATCAAACAACAAACAAGGAAACGAAAAGTAAACACAAGAACAATGAAAGACGAGAATGGAAGAAGAGGTGACAATGAAAGGGAAATAAAAGGAATATGGAAGAGACACTTCCAGAAACTGTTGAACCAAGTAGATGATGAAAAAGCTGAGGTAGAAAAGGAAGAACAAAAAGAAGAAACAACAGTAACGGAACCAACATACAGAGAGATGAAAACAATATTGAATGAGTTAAAAACTGGGAAGGCACCGGGACGAGACGAAATAAGCGGTGAAATGATGAGGAATGCAGGAGAAGGAACTCAGCAAAGATTGTACGAGATGATACTTGAGATCTGGAGAAAAGAGAAAATGCCGAGAGAATGGAGAACAGGAAGGATAGTGCCGATACACAAAAAAGGAGATAAAGAGGAATGCGAAAACTATAGAGGAATAACTCTACTGCAAGTGGCATATAAAATCCTGTCGAGGATCATATATAACAGAGTAAAAATTGAAATTAAGAACAAAGTAGGTGAATACCAACACGGTTTCAGGAAGGAACGATCAACGATAGACGCGTTGCATATAATGAAGCAAATAAACGAAAAAGCGTACGAACATAATATAGAGCTGCATTCGCTGTTTATCGACTTTCGACAGGCATTTGATTCGATCATACGCGAGAAACTGTATGAAGTGTTGGAGGAATTGAAAATACCACAGAAATTGAAACTACTAATAAAGATGACAATGAAAGGATCGAAAGCAACTGTGAAGATTGGTACAGAAGAAACAGATGAATTTGCAATCAGTGGAGGAGTGAGACAGGGTGATGCGCTGTCGGCTGCTATGTTTAACCTGGTGATGGAGAGCATCATAAGAAGATTAGGAAACAGAGCAACAATTGTGACGAAAAAATGGCAAATATTAGCATACGCTGATGATATTGTTATTATAGCCAGGTCAAAACAAGAATTGATCAGAGTGTTCAGCGAAATGGAAGAAATAGCGAAAGAGATGGGACTAAGAATAAATGAGAGCAAGACCAAGTATATGAACCTTAGCAGAAGCGAAGACAAAAGCCAAAACGAATTTAAAATTGGAAACTATACATTTGAAAATGTAAAACAATTCAAGTACCTGGGACTCCAGCTAAACAAGACCAACAATAGAACATCGGAAATACATGAGAAGATACAAGCGGGGTGGAGGGCCTATCATGTAAACAAGAAAATATTAAAGAGCAAAAACATATCGATAAGAACTAAGATAAGAATATACAAGACATATGTGAGAACGGTAGTAACGTACGCAGCGGAAACGATAAACTTGACAAGGAGAGAAGAGGAAAGACTGAGAGCGTTCGAGAGAAGAATGATGAGAGTGATTATGGGTATGAAGAAAACCGGAGAAGGTGAATACAGACAAAGAACAAACAACGAAGTGATGAAGACATTGGGCGAAGGCGACATTGTGAGGTACATGAAGGCTCAAAGAATTAGCTGGCTGGGGCACATCACAAGAAGAGAACCACAAAGCGAATTAAGACAGATAACAGAATGGAGACCGAATGAGAAAAGACCTAGAGGAAGAACAAGAAATAGGTGGATGGACGAAGTGATGGATGACCTTAAAGCCATGGGAGTAACGAGATGGAAAGAAAGATGCGAGGATAGATTGGAATGGAAAAGAATAGTGAATGAGGCAAAAACACACGCTAGACTATGAAAAAAGAAGAAGTTAGCAACAGGAGTGATTCACCTGAATTGAATTATAAAGACTTCTGAAAAGGAGTAGGAATATTCCTAAAGGAATGTAAACCTTATTTGATTGATATTAAGTTATTGTTTAATATGTGTAATCGGAGTTGTCTCAAAATCAGCAGTAGTACAGTAAATTCTTGCGGCCCATGTGAATTTACATTATGTGAAAGCCACCAATGTTCCACCAGAGGAGCTAGTCACAAAGCAAATTTTTGTAAACATTATTTGCATGTAGGTATGTATATAGAAAAAACTGCAGATTACAAAAATGCTAAAAAACAAACATGTTGCTATTTGAAAAAAAAATTTATGCTTATTTCCGATTGAATTTGAAGTCCCAAGTTAGTTCTGCATATGATAATTTCTCCATGATTTTTCCACTTTTTTATTTTTAAGATCTCCCAGAAAATTTTAGGAACTCTAAAAAAATCTCACGAATTTGACAATCTTATAGGAAATGTAGACAATTAGAGGAAATCTTAGGAAATAGAAAATTCTAGAAAATATCCAAAGAAATCTCAGAAAAATCTAAAAAATTTCAAGATCTTAGGAAATCTTGTGAAGTGGGGAGTCACAGAAATTGCTAGGATATTTTAGGAAATCGAGAAAATATTTATCATCTATATATTTTGGATAAATATAAAGGTATCATTTTCAAATTATAATAAAATTAAATAGAGGGGGGGAGCCTCTATATCCGCCCTTGTTTGGAAGGAATTCTTTACAAATCATTGGAATTGCATGGAAATCGTCGGAATTCCGAGTCCTGTTTACAAAATTGTTTAGAGTTATAGGGTCCCTCACCAGCTTGTTACGCCACTGTAAGGAAACAAAAAAAACTTTATGGGTAAGCATCAGGCATGCGGCAAATATTAAAGAATCAACTTGAAAGTAATATTGACCATTGCAAGCAAATCAATATGTGCGTGAAGTTAGCCCCCCTTTTGTCGAAAACTAAAATGTTTTTTTTTGTATTGTGTTGTATTCAATTTGTATTGTTTGTATTGCTAAAATTTAAAGTTCTAAATGTAACATTAGTCGCGTAAATCGCGAAATAAAATTTCGCCCTGGCCCCCCATTTTCGAAAATTTTGAAATTTTGTTGTTGTATTGTGTTGTATTCAATTTGTACTGTTTGTATTGTTAAAAATTAAAGTTTTAAGTTTAATATTAACCGCGTAAATCACAAAACAAAATTTAGCTCTGGCCCATTGCCTAAGCTGACTCAAAGTTTCTAAATTATTTTTGTATTTGTATGCAATTTGTTTTGTGTTGCAATGCAATTTGTATCGTAAAAATTAAATCCTCCTCTCTGGCCGTACAATCATTATTTTGTTAAATTATATATTTCAAAAAAAATTTTATTTGTACAGGGTGGCTCAATTTCGATCCTTCTTATGGGGAAATCGGTAACTATAGGAGATATCGAAAAATGGATGGCGCATCCTCGATCTCTTTTTTTGAGAAAAGTTTAATGGTGCAAAGCCGAATTCGATATCTTTTTTCGTTTTCGAGTTATGGCCAAAAGTTCACTTTTTCGACTTTTCGTTAAATGTCGATATCTCGGTTGTTTGTAAAGTTATAGAAAAAATATTTACACTTTCTTCAGACACTTTTTTAAGGGCAATGAAATGGGCTAAAGAGACTTTAAATATCTTATCTAGTTTTCGAGTTATAATATAAAGTTTTGTTTTTTTAAATAGAAACCATAGTTGGCTATGAAATATTTAAATAGAGTTTTTTATCCTCTTTTCAATTATATGTAACATGTGGGGTCTATTATTTGACTTTCATCCCGTTATATTACAAAATGTTAAATAAAAACAAAAGAAGATCGGAAAATTAAAGGTTGACTTTTTCAAAACAAAACACTATACAAAATTATTATTGACGCATCTAAAACAATTGTCTCCAGTTGTTTTAAATAGTGTTTTTAGTACCTAATGCTTCGATACCTATTTTTATTTTTATTTAGTACCTATTACCTATTATTACACAAGAGTGTCAAATGGCTTATGAAAACTATGAAATATTATAATATAAATGTATAATGGATTGTTTTGATAAATCCAACCTTTAATTTTCCGATCTTCTTTTGTTTTTATTTAACATTTTGTAATATAACGGGATGAAAGTCAAATAATAAACCCCACATGTTACATATAATTGAAAAGAGGATAAAAAACTCTATTTAAATATTTCATGGCCAACTATAGTTTCTATTTAAAAAAACATAATTTTATATTATAACTCGCAAACTAAGTTAGATATTTAAAATCTGTTTAGCCCATTTTCTTGCCCTTAAAAAAGTGTCTAAAGAAAATGTAAATATTTTTTCTATAACTTTACAAATAACCGAGATATCGACGTTGAACAAAAAGTCGAAAAAGTGAACTTTTGGCCATAACTCGAAAACGAAAAAATATATCGAATTCGGGTTTGCACCATTAAACTTTTCTCAAAAAAAGAGATCGAGGATGCGCCATCCATTTTTCGATATCTCCTATAGTTACCGATTTCCCCATAAGAAGGATCGAAATTGAGCCACCCTGTACAGTAATAAAATTATGTAGGTACACTACTTATCTTTATCAAAAATTACATTTCCGTGCTGAAACGGCTTGCGGTCGAACCGTCTTTGCTCCGAACCGTCCTTGCACCGAACCGGTTTGCGCCCAAACGTCAGCGTCGAAACGTCCGTCCCGAGAAGTCCCTATACCCAAGAATTTCAAATTAGTGGGACAGTACAGCAACATTTCTTCTTTCTCAATTGCCATACACTATGCAGTGCGTAGACCAGCGGTTTCCAACTAGTTTTGGTCGCGGAACCCTTGGGCGAAGAAAAAAATTTGGCAAAATTTATTTTTCGCCATTTTGAAATTCTTTTTGGCGGAACCCTTGGATTTTTTCGCGGACCCCTAAGGGTTCCGCGGAACCCCATTTGAAAACCGCCGCCTTAGAGTCTACTTCAAAATTTGCATTCTAACGAAACACTCACATAAGAAAACATGGAGAGCAGTCACTGCGACTTCAGTCGCAGAACCCAAGCCGCATCTAAGGAATCACACCTTTAGCTGGTCATCTTAAGGTTCCTTAGCTGAGGCTGGAGCTCTGCCACTGCAGTCGCAGTGACTGCTCTCTACACTTCCTTATGCTACAATCGCATTCTAAGGAAACACTTCCATAAGCAAGCATTGTTGATATAAAAGTATGAAAGATATGAATCTTTAGCTGCGGCCGGACTCTGCGACTTCATTCGCAGAGGATGCTCTCCATGCTTTTTTATGAGACTGTTACCTTAGAGTCCCCTGCAAAGATCGCATTCTTAGAAAACATTCCTATAAGAAAGCATGAAAAGCAGTCACTGCGACTTCAGTCGCAGAACCCCAGCCGCAGCTAAGGAATCACACTTTTAGCTGGGCGAAATTTTCTTCACCAACACTACGGACTAGTTAAATGTTATGTAAAAGCCGCAGTTAAAAAATCACACCTTAGGCTGGTCATCTTAAGGTTCCTTAGCTACGGCTGGAGCTCTGCGACTGCAGTCGCAGGGACTGCTCTCTACGCTTTCTTAGAAAGATACAATCACATTGGAAACACTCTCATACGAAAGCATGATTGATATAAGAGTATGAAAGATATGAATCTTTAGCTGCGGCTGGGGCTCTGCGACTAAAGTCGCAGTGGATACTCTCCATGCTTTTATATAAGACAGTTACCTTAGAGCAGCGGTTCCCAATTAGTTTTGGCCGCGGAACCCTTGGGCGAAGAAAAAATTTTGCAAAATTTATTTTTCGTCATTTTGAAATTTTTTTTGGCGGAACTCTTTGAATTTTTCGCGGAACCCCATTTGGGAACCGTTGACGTAGCTTCATTGTTGTAATAGTCAACAATTTAATTTTTACGATACAAGTTACATTGCAACACAATACGAATTGCATACAAATACGAAAATAATTTTGAAATTTTTAGTCAGCTAAGCAGCGGGTCAGAGCAAAATTTTGTTTTGCGATTTACGCGGTTATTACTAAACTTAAGACTTGAATTTTTATCAATACAAATAATACAAATTGAATATAACACAATGCAAAAAAGAAATTTCAAAATTTTCGAAAATGGGGCGGCCAGTGCGAAATATTTTTGCACGATTTACGCGACTATTGTTAAATTTAGGACTTTAAATTTTAGCAATACAAACAATACAAATTGAATACAACACAATACAAAACAAATTTCTAGTTTTCGACAAAAGGGGGCTAACTTCACGCACATGAAATCAATTGACAAAAAACTAGAAAAACTAACAATCAGTTAATCTTCGAACAGCGACCGAGACGGACGCGCTTATAAATTTCTTCCGAACATAGTCATAGTTTTGTTGAATCATTTCCAAACGGATAAAGTTGTGTGGGTGCAATAGTGTGATTAATTGGCATAGAAGATCCTTGATACGCAAAGCTCTACAGCGGAAGTGTACCCAATTTAATTTTAAGAGAACTTGTTTTCTATTTGTATTGTTGTCAAATAAATTATAGATAAAAAAACAAAATCTTTAAATTAACTTCATGAGAATTACATCATAATATTATTAAAAAAATAAACAATTATTTAACAATTATATAAACTGTTTATCTATGATTTTTATGAAGTTTTTTGATCACTTATCTAACGAGAGAATATAATAATATATTATGTAATTTGAATTTAAAACTGCGGTTGTTGTAATCTTATACCGCATAAAAAATTAAATAATATGAAATTGAGAACTCTACTACTACATTTTATCACTGTTTCTCATCTGATGAGAGGTTTGAACTTGAACTTTGTATTGTTTTTGTCAAACGAATTCGGTCACAATTTTTAATGATTTATGCGCAGCAAATCCCAACTTGATTAGTTCATTTACAACTACTCCGTATCAGATATTCCAAGTTTTTAAACCAAATAATAGTTTAATTACATAGGTAAATATAGTAAAACAACGAACGCAAAATCTGATATTTGACTAAATGATATATTTATTCTTTTAATTTTTAGATTTATCAAGATGATGTGGTTAGTGTTAACTATTATTTTGTGTTACATTTTTTACGTGGCTGTTATAAAACCAACAGAATATTGGAAAGATCGAAACGTTCCATATAAAAAGCCATGGCCTATATTTGGATTCATGTTTCCCCTTATTACCAAGAAAAAGTCATTTTACGACCTGTTGATCGATATTTATAACGAATTTCCAAACGAAAGGTAAAATTTCAATTTTTCTTTATATTTTGTTTACTGTTCTTTTTTGTTATTTGACAGATTTAATGGAATATTTCAGTTTCAAAAGCCGGTGCTTTGTATACGCGATCCCGACCTAATCAAACAAATGTTGGTTAAGGATTTTAATTTTTTTAATAATCGAAGTCCTCAGATTACAGGAGAAATGGATCCTATTATGTCGAAATCTCTTCTGGGTTTAAAAGACGATAAATGGCGCAACATGCGAGCAACCTTGAGTCCTTCATTTACCGGAAGCAAAATGAAATTTTTACATAACTTGATTTCGGACTGCGCCATTCAGTTTACCAAATATTTCGAATCTAGCGATTCCGAGCTAATCGAAGTTGAAATGAAAGACATTTCCAGTAGATTTGCCAACGATGTGATTGCAACCAGTGCTTTCGGAATAACCACCGACTCTTTAAATCAGAAAGATAACGAATTTTTCCTAAAGGGTAAAGAAGCGACCAATTTTAGAAGACTACGCGTCTTGATTTTCTTATTATACATTCTCTTTCCTTTCATGAAGAAGGTGCAACAAACATTTTCATCTTTTTATGTAATTTAAAAACGTTTGACGATTTCAGATATTCAAAGTTTCTTTGTTTCCACAAGCAATGGTGTCCTTTTTTGAAAGGATTATTAAAGAGACTATAGAAAGTCGGGAGAAACACGGAACTATTCGTCCCGATATGATTTACTTACTTTTGGAATCAAGAAAAGAACCTTTACCAGTTTATCAAGAGACTACTGCCGAAAAAAATCATTCAAATCTTGAAGAAAACGAAAATGTTCCAGACGGAGCGGTTCGAAAAGCAAAACTAACTGACGAAGATATAGCTTCTCAAGCATTTCTGTTTTTTTTTGCGGGTTTTGATACGGTATCTACATTAGCAAGTTTCATGAGTTACGAATTGGCACTAAATAAAGATATCCAAGTAAAACTTCAGGCAGAAATTGATGGAGTTCTGGAAAACTGCAATGAAAAAGTGAAGTACGACCAAATTGTGGGAATGAAATATTTGGATATGGTCGTATCAGGTAAATTAATCTTATTGTGAAGTTTGTAAATTTACGCAAATAATATTGTAGAATCATTGCGAAAATGGCCACCAGGTGGCATGCTGGATCGAATATGTGGTCAGGATTATGTGATAGAAGGACGAACCGAGAATGAAAAATCTGTCGTAATTGAAAAAGGCACTTCCATATTGATTCCTATGCTTGCTATACATCGTAATCCAGATTATTTTCCAAATCCCGAACAATTTGACCCCGAACGGTTTAGTGACGAAAACAAACACAAGATTGTTCCATTCTCGTACATGCCATTTGGTGTAGGACCTAGAAATTGTGTGGGTCAGTAATAAGCAAAATTGTTAGGAAATTTTTTTTTATATCTAACATGTTTTTAGCTTCGCGATTTGCTTTAATGGAAACTAAAATATTATTCTTCTATTTGTTGTCAAAATTTGACATCGTAACAACCGAGAAAACACAAATTCCGTTAATAATGAGTAAGGGTAAACCCACTTTGGGACCGGATGATGGATTTTGTCTTGGTTTACGAAGAAGAAATTGAAAAGCTAACTAAATAATAATTAAATTTTACGTACTACCTCATGGCAGTGTGACCACTTGTATCACTTTGGGAGGACATGCTGTTTTAAACATTCCTTCTCTTTTCTACCTAATAATTAAATAACTAAATGCTAGTTATTAGCAAACCATTTAGCGCTCTTGTAATGTCATATAATTTTATGTATTATGCATCGCAAGCGAGCAATTTACAAATTAATATAAAAATATTTGAAAACCACTCGGGTTTAAGTCCTACAGCCCCCTTAGAATCTAAAAAATATTAACTCATCCAGGTTGATTGATGATCTAAGAAGAAATCTTACAAAGACATCAACCAAACCTGACGTTAAGCGATAGTTTTGGATTTATTATTTCATTTTTATGATTTTGTTGTTCTACTTTATCTTCATAACGAATCGAATGTGTTTAAGGTTGTTATGTCAATTTTTTACAGTTTACAACATACGCTCCTTTATATTCTATTCTATTTTTTTGTAATTTTTTATTAATGATTATAAAAAATAATTCAGGTGTCTGGAATATTTGACTGTTGAAGTTCAATTATTTTTAGTGAACCATTTTACAAGCGATTGATATAAAAAACTGCAGTTGTCTGTGATTACTTAATTAATTTAATAAACAACTTATTTGTAATACACAATTTGATTTTTATTTTGATTACCTACTTCTGTCCAAACTTTTATTAGGAATTTTTCATTTTTTCAAATTTTATTAATCCAGACCTGTTATGTGTTAATTGTCTCTTTTTTAAATTTTTTGAATTTTGATTTTCTACGTATTGTATTATTTTTATGTTATTTTTATATTTTTTTGAATTTAAAAAAATATAATTTATCTCAATTATTCTTAAGATTTCCTAATTTCATTTTTGTATTTTTAGATTTCCCCTCGATTTTCCAGCAACAAACTACGGCGAAATTATCAAAAACTCTATTGTATTAGTTAACTAGAAATTCCAGAAAATTTCAAAGGTTTAGAATCTTAGAAAATTTCAAAAAATTCATAATATTTAAAAAATTTCAAGTTAATTTCAGAAAATTCTAACGCATTTTAGCAAATAGGAAATCCGAAGAAATATAAAAAATCCTAGAAATATTAAGAAAACCAAGAAAATCTTGATGAAGAGGAATATCAAAGAAAATACATTTTTTTTCAAATTTCCCTTTTGTTTTGTACATGACGATTTCGATTTGGTTTTCCTTCCTTATTCTAGATAACATAGGACTTTTACTTTCCTTTTTGTAGTATCTAAATGACCTACGACCTCCCGATTGTTAGTCGAGCATCCTTTTTCTGTATAGGAATTATCGACCTGCACTTTGGATTGTATTTTGTATTGTAATTTGAGGAGACCAATCACAAAGTATAGTGTAAAAGTGATATCCATCCCACCGGCGGCTTTCTATATGTGGTAGATGTGGTAATTGCACATCTGTTTAACTATGCGATTATTTTACCATGGCTAAGCTGGTTTGTGATTATCAAAAAAAATTGTGATTTTACCAATGGCAACGTTACAGGTAATAAACAGCCAGTACTGAAAATAAATTTGCAATTTTTGACATCTGTTTTTGAAAGTGAAAGCTACCAATGTCTCACAAGGCAATTGTTGTAGATTTTCTTTCGTAAAAGTTGAAAAAAAAAAGAAATTCTGATCCACAGCCACATTCAGGAGTTTTATGATGTCTTCTTTAAATTCGTGTGTGGTTGACATCTGTTTTAGTTCTATTTCTATTATTTCTAAAGTTCTGAAGTTTTTTGATTTTTATTTGATGGTTTGTAATAGTCACATTATACATTTGAATTTACCGGGTTAGTAAATAGTTATAGTACGGTACTGACTTGATTATTTGAAAGCACCAACCAGAAGAGGTATTTAAGAAAGAAGGGGTGTTAGAAGTGAAAACAATTTCAAACAGCCCTTATGCCCGTGACCTCAAAAGTGAACAGACGTATATTCGAAGTGTGAAAAAAGTATCTAAAATCTCATATTTAAATTAATATATATTTATACTGAATTTAATACTGCTAATCAGGAATTTCTATTGAATTGAAATTATCAAGTAAGTGTACTTATTATTATAATTGTTAACCAAAGTTGATTTAACTACGAGGCAAGGTGACGCGCAAATTAAAATGTTGGCTTGGTTTAATGCATTTGAATTCTCATTTATTTAAGTAATCAGGGATGAAAGGCCTAAAATAAAAATATAAGAATTTTAGATTAAGTTATATTTCTAATGAACGGTAAACTTACGCATTCTGTTAAAGCACAAGCAGTCTCACGCTTTGTTAGATTGTATCCGCTATTGTTATTTGCACAAGTCATAAAACCATTAGAACATTTTAACTTAAGAAGTTGCATTATGTTTAAAATGTCGAGATAATAAAGAAACTGTCTTAGAAAAGATTGTAAAATTGGATCGATTGATTTTTGGTAGACAATCATGTAAAATCTTACAAAAAGTGAAAAGTAAATTACGACAAAACTGTAATAGTACGGGATCCGAAGTAAGGTCGTTTTGCACCGATCTGCTTACCGGATGAAAAGTATTTTTTATCAAACATAATATGGTAATAAATACATTGCACATGGGTTGCCTAATGAAATATGGTCCAGACCATCCTTAAGGGGGGGGGGGTAAAGGCGAAAAAAAAAGGCATCTTTTCATGATTTTTTTTTGAAATATGAATAATTTTGGTGAATAATATTAATCGAAAGTATGAAGCATAAGGAACATGGAAAAATACGGTTGCTTAAATTTTTGTAGTCCCTAGTATCGGGTGGCCTGATATTAACCGTCAACGGAAACTAGTAATTTGCACTAATCTGCTTTCTCATTGAATCATATCTTAAAATTAAGATAATTTTATTACAAACACGATGGTGTAGGGCTGCATGCAAAAAATAAGTCATGAATCACGGTTGTCTGGCTTTGAAATTTTTCTGTTGCGCATCATCTTCGCTCGCTCCAATTTTGAAATTACTAGTTTCGGTTCACAGTCAATATCAGGCAACCCGATAAGGGACCACAAAATGTTAAGCAACCTATATTTTGCATGTTCCTTATGCCTCATGCTTTCGATTAATATTAAATTCGTTTGGTAAGCAAGTCAGTGAAATATTAAAAAATAGTATATTGTTTTATTAGGATGGAAAGATTAACTTTTCCTGCCCAGCGAGTTTTTTCATTTGCGAGGTGAGTGGAACGAGCCGAGCGAATGGAAAACTTGCGTGGCAGGAAAAGTTACCTTTCCATCCGAATAAAACATATTACTTTTTCTCCAAACAAACAAAATTCAAAAATAAATTTCAAAATTAGCAATAACTCGGGAACGGCGCTAGATATCAAAAAACTGAGCAAAAAATTCTCCCCCCTCGCGTAGTATACACCCCTTGTGAATTATTGGTAGGAAGGCATATGCAAAAATTCAGATCGATCGCCCACAAAAAATTCGAAAGGTAGATAATTTTAATCGGTCAACCAGTTTTAATATAATCAAATTGTAATAAAAATAAACAAAAGTAAGGTGACATTTTGATTTAATCTGTCAACTATTTTCAATTTATGTTGGTAATTTTTAAATTGAATTCGCAACTGTCAACTTCAATTGCGACATTTATTAAAATTTTAGGTTAAAAGATCAAAATGTTTATTTATTTGGTTAAAAATAAAATTTTAAGTTGGTATATTTAAGGATTTAAATGTCAAAGTCAAAGTTTATATCTATTTATTTTTAAATTACGCTCTAAAATTTTATATTTGAGATGGTAAATAAATTTAAAATAATTTTTAGAAAAGATAGATACCAAAATTAGTCAATTTTATTAAAATAATGTCACATTTCTAGTTATTTTTTTTCCTGCCGCCGACAGTTTACTTTCGAAAAAATCTTTACGCCACGTGGTTTTATATATGTCGCTAAGGAAAAGTTTGACTTTCGTGTTTAAAATTGATAATGAAACAGCTGACTTTCGTGACGTTTGGAGAAAAAAATAATTACAGTATTTTTAATTAAGAGTAAAAAGGTAAAAAAGGTATATTTTCATGATTTTCTTTTGGAGATATGAATAATGTTGCTTTATTTATTTTATACGTAAGTTGTAGTATGAAATCTGAAGTATCTTTACAAAAATTTTCAATTCAAAATATTGATAAATAAGTCTTTGACAGCAAATCTCTGGAGGCGCATCAAAAAAAATGTTGTTATGCGGTGAATATCATAACTCGATCCAGATCATCTGAAATAAAAAATTCAAAATGCGTTTAAAAGGTGACATGTTTCCCTAGGTAGTCAGAAAGAGTTTTATTTTTTTTTTCGATTTTTTTAGTTTTGGCATCATTTTGAAGTGAAAAACGCGATTTTCGCTGAAACATTTCGGTGAATTTGTTATTATAAAATGGAAAAAAATTGTAAAAAAATAAAAAACTCCCTCTGACTACCTAGGCCAACATATCACCTTTCAAACGCATATCGACTTTTTTGCTTCAGATGATCCGGTATCGAGTTATGAAGTTCACCGCATAACAAATTTTTTTCAAAACGCATTGGGAAATGCGATGTCACGGACTTCTTTATTGATATTTTTAATTGAAAATTTTTCAAAGATACTTCAGATGTTACACTATAACGTGTATATGAAATAAATAAACCAAAATTATTCATATTTCAAAAAAAAATCATGAAAAGATGCCTTTTTTCGCCTTTACCCCCCCCCCTTAAGGAAGGTCTGGACCATATTTCATTAGGCAATCCATGTGCGATATATTTATTATCATATTAAAAAAAACGACATAAAAACGACCTTACTTCGGATCTAAAGCGTTCTATTTACGATACCCAATTTGGTCGGGTGTTTTTGCTGCATTTTCTAATCTTTTTCAGATAGGATAATTTTATGGCATTTTTATTGCATTCCTTGTCGGGTGAGATTTCCATCCGACTTGAATAGATTGGGTAGTTTTTGTCTTACTATAAAAAATAATAAGTGCGAAACGTTCGAACTAATTCATTTATAAAATTAATTGAATTAGTTTAATTTTATTTCATTTTAATAATAATTCTTTGAAACTATTGAGGGATTTTTAAATAATTACGAAAGTCATTACAGTTTAAATATTTCTGTAAATACTAATTTTTTTGTATGTTTAGCGTTTTTTTGCCAAAATCTTTCTATCTTTGTTCTTTGATTAACCAAAAAAAAAGAATGTTCCACTATAGACTATATCGATCATCATTGATGGATATTTTACGTTATGATTTTATTCATTTGTTTGAATATTATGATATGAAAAAGGTTTTTGTACTTAATTCTTGAGTCGTAATTAATTGCATTGCATCGAGATCAACGCACATTATGTATTTTACGGAAATACAGAAGTCGATGTAGCTTTTATCATGCTACAATTTTATGATTCTTAAAAAAGAGTAATAAAAGTTAGGTAGAATTGATAATCTAGGGGTACACACGACCTGACTTGGTCGGGTGATAGATAAGAGTGATTTACGATGACAGCAAGATTGGATCAAGATATGCTTCAGATATCAATAAAATTATTTAATTTTTGTAATTAAACATAATGCTTTCAGTTTTTTCGTAATATTAAATAGTTAGAATTTCGTTAGCCTTATCGTTAATTAATAATTAACAAAAAAATTAAAAACTTTTATAAAAAATTAAGTAATTAGGGAAATAAGTAAACTGGAATGACTTTAGTAATTGTTATAAAAATGAAGTAAGAAGCTTCGCCAACGCCATCTGTTGAAAGCAAAAATTTTTTTACTTTTAAAATTTTAAAATTTTCCGGGTAACTTTTCTAATTTTTCTTTCCGTAAAAACATTCCTTAGGCTATTACAAACATTTTCTTTTTTTAAGTAACAAAATCGGTTCATCCGTTCTCACGTGATGCCATGACAAAGGATTTTCAGATTCATTTTTATTTATATAGATTTGGTTAGGGGTGGTTATTATTTGTTAAAATGGCGGAAGGTTTGGTTATATAAAATGGAGTAGGTGACCCTTACATCCAATGATGTAACTTATTTAATAATGCAACTATTTCAACCCAGTAGTTTGTATGTAATTTAGAAATAACAATAACAAGAGGTTTGTACTGATCTGTTGATGCATTCCAATCCAGATATTATCCGTATAGCCAGCTCTCATTAGGAAATGAGTCGATCATAGTTAGGGGATTGTGTACTTGAATCGATGATTTTAATCTCCAACCCCCCTCCATTTGACCCCTGTTAATCTTGGTGTGTGGTTTCTCAAATTGTTGCATTGTTTGAATGAGTTCGTTTCTCTGTTGAGCAAGCAACAGTTGGTTTTAAGTTATTACTATTTATTTTATGTATTATCTTTGTATTTTAGATTCGAATACAAAAAATATCGCTGACTAAAAGAGTTAAAATAAAATGATATAAAATTCTCAAAAAGAACAAGAACCTCATTCAAATATAATTAATTATTATAAATATGAAGTTAATTCTAACTATAAAATCAAAATAAGAAATTATATATTAATGATAAATGAAGAGTTTGAAGTTAAAGATGATAAAACCAATAATCACAATTATTTAAAGTTAGGGACAAGAAAGTGGAGTTAAGAAAATAAGTTTAAAATGTCCATGAAATAATACAGAAAACTACCAGTATGTAATATAAATATACAGCATTGTATTTAATTGTTAATGATGTTAATGAATAATGACTAGAGCTATCGATTTGGCTGTTCTTTTTTTTTTAATTTACTAATAAATACCAAAATATATTTCATTCTGTGTTTTATTATGTCTATTGGGTTTAAAGGGGAATATTAATTTATTTTACATCTATTAAGTTGGGAAGGTATGTTCTTGATTAAATCAATTTTTAAGATTTTATTGTTACTAACCTTACATCAAATAGCTTTGAGTACGTCACTGGTTCAAACAAACCAGGAAACTGTAAGTTGGGTTTGTATCTTATTTATGTCAAAAACTAAATATTTAGCAAAAGGTTATGCTGATCTCACCAACTGCTTGTCCGTTCTTTAAAAGAATCTGAAGATTGGGCTACTACCAACTGGAGGTTATTAACGACGTATGGGTGTTGGATTGGACGACCACGAGTGTGCGGCTAGGTAGTTGGTGCTGAGGATTTAAAGTTTGAAAACATGGGGGCGTGAGATTCAATTGGCAAGTCTGAACTACAGTTGACTATTTCTGAATAACAATGGACAAATCCGAATTACAATTGACAAATTCGGAATATCAATAATTGGCAATCAAAATTACAGTTGACGACTTCTGAATATCAGTTGACAAATCTGAATTACAATTGATGTTTTCTGAATAGCAATTGACCTTTTCTGAATTACAATTGCAAAAGGTAGTAGCTGGAATTACTGTTTCAGTTGGCAAGGTGATCATCTCGATTTTGAAGGTCTATTGATAAATTGGCAAAATTAAATTAAAAGTAACATTAAAATTCTTATTTTTTCCAATTAATGAAAGGAATTAACGAATTTGCCTATATAATGTTTTTAATTTATTTCTTACCGGTTTCGCTTTTTATAGTATCCTCAGGTACCAATATTTTATAATTTTTTTAAAAAGTTGTCAATTACTTTTGGAAAAACGTTTTTTATAATTAGTTATAGGTATAATTAGTTAAGTATAAAAAAAATAAATAAATTAAAAAAATTATACAAGCAAATTCGTTAATTTCAATTGTAGTGTTCAGTAAGGCTTCGAAGGAATGCGAAGAAACAAAAACTAAAAACACAAATTTTATTTTTATTATTTTTTAGGTTGAAAGGCCTAATCCCTGATGTGAAGAAGAAAGTAATATCAACCATTGAGAACAAATAGATTAACAAAAACTATATAGGATGCTGTGTTTTGGTAATCCGAATACCAAAATAACAACGAAGATACAATCAGTTAAACTTCGAACAGCGACCGAGACGGACGCGCTTATAAATTTCTTCCGAACGAGTCGTAGTTTTGTTGAATCATTTCCAAACGGATAAAGTCGTGTGGGTGCAAATTGACATCAAGGCTTCTTGATTCGCACGCCTCCGCAGCGGAAGTGCACTCAATTGAAAACTTGTTTTCTATTTATATTGTTGTCAAATAAATTATTTTTAAAAAGACAAAATCTTTAAATTTAAATTTATGAAAATTATATTATTAAAAAATAAAGAATTAATCAACAATCATTTAAATTGTTTATCTATGATTTTTATGAAGTTGATCAATTTTTTTTTATTTATCACTATTGAACTTGAAATAAATTCGGCAAGAATTTTTAATGATTTATACGTAAGAAATCCCAAATTTAGTTCATTTATCAGCACTCTGTATAACATATAAGTTTAATCAGGTAAATAAAACAATGAATAAATAATAAATCTGATATTTGACTAAATAATAATGATTGATCTATTTTTTTAATTTTTAGATCTATCAAGATGATGTGGTTAGTCTTGACTATTATTTTTTGTTACATTTTTTACGTCGCTCTTATAAAACCAACAGGATATTGGAAAGATCGAAACGTTCCATGTAAAAAGCCATGGCCGCTATTTGGATACATGTTTCCTATTATTACCAGCAAAAAGCCATTTTTCGATGTCTTAATCGATATTTATAACGAATTTCCAAACGAAAGGTAAAATTTCAATTTTTCTTTATACTTACCTAATTTTTGTTTACTGTTCTTTTTTGTTATTTGACAGATTTAATGGAATATTTCAATTTCAAAAGCCGGTGCTTTGTATACGCGATCCCGACCTAATCAAACAAATGTTGGTCAAAGATTTTAATTTTTTTAAAAATCGAACTCCTCAGATGACAGGAGAAACGGATCCTATTTTGTCCAAATCTCTTCTGAGTTTAAAAGATGATACATGGCGCAACATGCGAGCTACCTTGAGTCCTTCATTTACCGGAAGCAAAATGAAATTTTTACACAACTTGATTTCGGATTGTGCCATTCAGTTTACCAAATATTTTGAATCTTGTGATTCCGAGCTAATCGAAGTTGAAATGAAAGACATTTCCAGTAGATTTGCCAACGATGTGATTGCAACCAGTGCTTTCGGAATAACCACCGACTCTTTAAATCAGAAAGATAACGAATTTTTCCAAAAGGGTAAAGAGGCAACCAATTTTAGCAGATTACGTGTCTTAATTTTCCTATTTAACAATTTTTTTCCTCCCATAAAAATGGTGCAACAAATCTTTTCACCTTTTTATGAAATTAATAAAGGTTTCACGATTTCAGATATTGAAAGTTCCCTTGCTTCCACAAAGAGTAGTGTCTTTTTTTGAAAGGATTATTAAAGAGACTATAGAAAGTCGGGAGATATACGGAACGATTCGTCCCGATATGATTCACTTACTTTTGGAATCAAGAAAAGAAGCTTTACCAGTTTATCAAGAGACTACTGCCGAAAAAAAACATTCAAATCTTGAAGAAAACGAAAATGTTCCAGACGGAGCGGTTCGAAAAGCAAAACTAACTGACGAAGATATAGCTTCTCAAGCATTTTTGTTTTTTTTTGCGGGTTTTGATACGGTATCCACAATAGCAAGTTTCATGAGTTACGAATTGGCACTAAATAAAGATATCCAAGTAAAACTTCAGGCAGAAATTGATGGAATTTTGGAAAACTGCAATGAAAAAGTGAAGTACGACCAAATTGTGGGAATGAAATATTTGGATATGGTCGTATCAGGTAAATTAATCTTATTGTAAAGTTTGTAAATTTGCACAAATAATCTTGTAGAAGCATTGCGAAAATGGCCACCAAGTGGCATACTGGATCGAATATGTGGTCAGGATTATGTGATAGAAGGACGAACTGAGAATGAAAAATCTGTCGTTATTGAAAAAAGCATTTCCATATTGATTCCTGTGTATGCTATACATCGTAATCCAGATTATTTTCCAAATCCCGAACAATTTGACCCCGAACGGTTTAGTGACGAAAACAAACACAATATTGTTCCATTCTCGTACATGCCATTTGGTGTAGGACCTAGGAATTGTGTGGGTAAGTAATAACCAAAATTTTTAGTAAAAGTTTTTTGTATCTACTGATGTTTTAGCTTCGCGATTTGCTTTAATGGAAATTAAAGTGTTATTCTTCTATTTGTTGTCAAAATTTGACATCGTAACAACCGAGAAAACACAAATTCCGTTAATAATGAGTAAAGGTAAACCTATTTTGGGATCGGATGATGGATTTTGTCTTGCTTTCCGAAGAAGAAATTGAAAAGCTAATTAAATAATAATATTATCTTCATGGTAGTGTGACCACTTGTTTTACTTTGAGAGGACATACCTAAAAATTAAAAACCTAATTAATAGTAATTAGTAAACTATTTAGAGCTTATGTAATGTCATGTAATATTATGTAATTACTCGCTGAATATCGCAAATAATAAAATATATTTGAAAACCTCTCTGGACTTAAAAAAAAAAGACTTAAAAACTCTTTGGACCGGACTTGGCCGTCTTCTTAAGGTTACGACGGTTGTGGGTGAAAAACCAGACCAATTGGCAAACACAAAAGATCATACCGCAAACCGCTTGTGGGCTGCAACTACCCTTCTTCGGAACTTGTTCCGGAAAGATAGTAGTGACAAGAGGCGCGGGGACCTTGGCTTAATCGCCCGGGCTAAGTGGATGAGGTACCACAATAAAAACCTTCCTACTCCCACGGTAGGTGTATGCCAAAGGGATGCAAGGCTGAGGGGAAGCTCGGTCGCAAATCACCAAACCTCGAGATGCTGGCAACCCTCGTTGTACTTGTTACCCATTACGCATAGAGCGCTGTGTGACGGGGTTTTATTGTTTCCCCTTTACTCTTGGGAACAATCATGGTACCTAGTAATAAAAACAGAGTGGTAGAGAAGGAGGAAGGTGGAGACTCCCAAAGGAGGGCTCCACCTAGAGTAAAACTATCCGGGGCAGCCAGGCGGCGTTTGCAAAAGCAACGCCGAGAGGCAACCGAGACAAAACATAGCGCAGGGGCCTCAGGGGAACCTGCACCTATGCCATCAAATGATGCAGGGGAGAAGGGCACTTTAACCGAGAGCCAAAAGCGCAACCGGTCAGAAGGTAGCACTCCAACCAGAGTCCAGAGACCTAGTAAGAAGGGTAGGGGCAAGGAACCTACCCTTTCTTATAAAGCCGTTTTAACGGATGTCCGGATAGCCATTAGGCCTCAAGGGTATCCGGGTGTTGTCCTTAGCACGGAGCAAAGCGACCTCATTAGAGGGATGCTGCTCAGGGCGATGGATGACATCGAAATAGGCGGACTATCTCCGAGGTTCTAAGAGATGAGATTAAAAGGTGGCCTCCTTGTTGCCTCCTGTGCCGACCAGGCCACTAAGGACTGGGTGGTGCGAGTGGTAGCCGGGGGAACACCGTGGGAGGGGGCGCAACTTGAAGTCATAGACTCCAAAGACATCCCCACACCCATTAGAACTTTGACGTGGATTCCGGGACCCCGTGAGGAACCGGACAAAGTCCTAAAAAGGCTTGCGGTCCAAAACCCAGGGGTGACTACCAGCACCTGGAGTGTAGTGGGCCGGAAGCAAGATCCGAAAGGCCAGCAACTGACTATCCTGATAGATGAGGCTTATTGGGAGCAGTTACAGGAGCTAGATGTCAAACCATTCCTGAACTTCTCCAGGGTAACTTTCAAAGCCCTGGGAAAGAAGAAGGAAGGGGAAGATGAAGCAATGGAAGTGGATACAGCAGAGGGAAAGCAAACGCACCCTGTAATTGATCCACCCATCGAAATAGTATCTCCGGGTGTTCCCAAAAGCACGGAGAAGGCAAATCAGGAGGGGTAATTCCGAGATCCTCTTCAGATTTGTACAAATAAATCTGCACCATTGCAGGGAAGCTTCAGCTGCCCTGCAAAGGTACATAATAAATAAAAACATTGATATTGCGCTGATACAAGAACCCTGGTTAAACAGGGGACAAATCAAAGGATTAAATATTGCAGGGGACTGGGAAGTAATAAGCCCGGTAAACAATGACCCTAGAGTATGCATTATAGCGAAAAAGAAACATAATGTACTTCCGCTTCAGAGACTTAGTAGTAGAGACCTAATAGCGGTAAGTACAAATATTATGATGGAAAGGGGTGCGATGAAACTCGTGGTTTCATCAGCTTACCTTCCATACGACCAACTTGGACCTCCACCTACCAAGGAAGTTAAAGACCTAGTAAGATACTGCGAAAACAGTAAATTACAATTGGTGCTCTGCTGTGATGCAAACTCGCACCACATTGTTTGGGGGAACTCGGACACCAACAGCAGAGGAGATTTCTTATTAGAATACATTTCCAGGGAAAACCTGGAAATTATGAACACATGTAATACATAAGATTTGATATAGACACACCGCTGAAGGAGGAGGCAAAGGGGTACAGGAATCCAAGGAACTGCAACTGGGGGCTCTTCAGAGAGCACCTAAAGCAGGATCTGGAAAACTGTCCACGGAGGCCGAAAACTCCAGCAGAATTAGAACTGATGAATGACATAGTCACATCAGCTATATTAAAAGCCTACGAGGCAAACTGTCCAATGAGAACGAGGGTAGCAAAAAGCGAGACCTCTTGGTGGAATCGCGAGCTCACCTCTCTCAGGACCGAAACTCGCAGACTCTTTAACCAATCCAAAAGGACTGGCGACTGGGAATCATACAAAGAATTACGTCAGAAATACATGTATGCCATTAGAAAGGCAAAAAAAAACTCGTGGAGGAAGTACTGTGAAGAGGTCGAAAAAACTCCAGAATGTGCAAGACTCCAAAGAGCGCTGATGAGGGACAACCATGGTAAGGTTGGTTCCCTACAAAAACCACAAGGAGGGTTCACATCCAACGGGGAGGAAACTCTGGAGCTCTTACTCCAGACATACTTCCCAGGATGTAAACCAACGCAAAACTTGGAAGCCGTCTAGATGAACCCAGACAACCAACCTAGGTCGGGTGGAAGGGGAGGATGGAAGGCTTCAAAGAAACTCGTAAACAAGACAAGGCTTGGATGGGCACTGAAATCTTTCAAACCATACAAGTCTTTGGGTCCTGACGGGATCTTTCCCGCTCTTCTTCAACAAGGGATAATGGAGTTATACACTCCCTTGTGCAACATTTTTAAGGCAAATATTGCTCTAAAATATGTGCCGTATGGGTGGCGTAGGGTTAAAGTGGTATTCATACCCAAGCCAGGGCGTCCTATATATGCCCAGGCAAAATCCTTCCGCCCAATCAGTTTAACATCTTTTCTTCTCAAAACCCTTGAGAAGCTGATTGATAGGCACATCAGGGACGATGTCTTGGTGAGATCGCCACTGCATCGACACCAGTATGCATATCAGTCAGGAAGATACTGTGAATTACGAATTGACTCTAAGGATAGAGAGGGCACTCGTGGGACAAGAAATTTCCCTGGGTGCATTCCTTGATATAGAGGGGGCGTTTGATAACACGTCCTTCAACTAAATAGAGAACGCACTTTGAAGACGTGGGGTAAATCCATTCATTGTGGGATGGATTGCTTCTACTCTGAGAGGTAGGAAAATCAATGCCTCTCTGGGCGCATCGACCTCGGAGGTTTCGGCTGCGCGAGGGTGCCCGCAGGGGGGAGTTCTCTCTCCTCTCTTGTGGTGCCTGGTCGTTGACGGCCTTCTGTGGGAGCTGGAACAGATGGGCATACATGCGCAAGGATTTGCGGACGATATCACAATCGGAGGGAAGTTTGGGGGAGTTGTATCTTCATTGATGCAACAGGCCCTAAACACCGTCGAGAAATGGTGCATAAAAGAAGGATTGTCGGTAAACCCGGATAAGACCGCTGTGGTAGCTTTCACAAAGCGCAGAAACCTGCTTGATGTGAAAATGTGAAAAACACAACGATCAAAGCGACTAGGGCAATGTGGGCCTGTAGGAGAATGATCGGAAAATCATGGGGACTAAAACCGAAAATGGTTCTTTGGCTATACACCTAAGTTGTGATACCCACTGTAACATATGTATCCCTTATCTGGTGGCATCAAGCTAAGAAAAGGGGTAGTATTACTATGCTAAATAAGTTGCAAAGACTTGCCAATCTAGGGATTACGGGGGCAATGGCAACAACGCCTACCGCAGCCATGGAGGCGCTTTTGGGGCTCTCTCCACTACACCTGATGGTGGAAACGGAGGCTCTACTGGCAGCATACAGGCTAACCATTAACGATCGTGGAGGAGTAATCCCCAGAGAGGGCTATCACACCATGATCTTCAACTCTATTAAGAGCAATAACATGCTATGCATGCAATCTGACAGAACCAGCACTGTAAGGAACTTCCAAAAATCTTTCAAGGTTCTCATACCTGATAGGGGAGCGGAATGCACCAAGCAGGAGCTGGGGGCTCGATATGATACCATCTGGTACACAGATGGATCCAAAACGGAAACTAATACTGGAGCAGGGATTAGTGGACGTAGAACGGGAGATGCGTTCAGCATTAACCTGGGCTGCCACGCTACAGTATTTCAGGCAGAAATAACTGCTATTACAGCTTGTGCAGAGGAAATGACAAGGAGGGCTTATGAAAATAAGCGGATCTGTATCATGACCGACAGCCAGGCAGCTATAAAAGCCCTTGCGAGAGTGGAAACACAATCAAGGGTCGTAAGTCACTGCCTCGATGTGCTAGTAGCACTTGCACAACAGAACAACTTAACACTGAGGTGGGTGCCGGGACACTCAGGAATAAAAGGCAACGTAGTAGCAGATGCCCTTGGTATGGCAGCAGCGAAACGACATCTAGTTGGACCAGGACCAACTTGCGGGATAGCATATCTGACCGCAAAAGGGACTGTAAAGGAACTACTAAGGAAACAACATCTTGAGTACTGGATGGCCTTCCGGGACTGAGGCAATCGCGGATGTTCATTGGGGGGCCCTCCAGTAGCAAAAGAAAACTTGAAATCATCAAGCTGAGTCGACCACAGCTAAGGAAGACAGTAGGTCTACTTACAGGACACTGCTGTCTAAACAGACACCTCAATATAATTGGGGTTGAAGAAGACACCACATGACGAAGTGCGGTGAGGGGGAAGAAACTCCACACAACTTGCTGTGTGTGTGTCCAGTTCTAGTATCCGACAATTGAGGAAATAACACAAGCACCCATCAGCTGTATACTCAACTTCATTGAGGAAACAAAGCTGATAGAGTTAAACCTGGAACGCGGGGTACAATAAGCTTCGAGCTTCAGTGCAAGTGGGCATGGAACCACAACCCGTTCAGCAATAATAATAATAATACTTTATCATACGAAGCATGAAGAAGTATCGTAACCGTAAAAAAAATTGAGACTTTCATGAATTTATATATTTTAGGGTCTCAGAAGTGAAAAATCATCTTTTCAAAAAATGTCTGTATGAGTGTGTATATGAGGTCAAATTTTGTGTGCGCTACATCTCAAAAAGTAGTAAGAATTTTTTAACGGAGTTTTGTATTTAGTACATCAAAATTGAGGAGCTGATTAGATTTTGGGTTGACAGGTTGACAGGGCTGGATAAACCTTAAGTGGAATGCAAGTTCTGAAGACGCCAAAATTGTGCTTTTTTAATTAATTTAAAATTGGACAGTACATAGTTATTTTCTCGTATTACTGGAAAATAAAAATGTAGATATTTATTTTGAAAGAGAAAAATTCATCAATCACGCAGTAAATGCGTAAAAACTATCGGTTTGTGAGACCGGGGATCTGGGGGGTATGGAATACCCTCCAGTACACAGAGAGAAGATTGTATCTAGCAAGAGTGCTGTGCATCCCGCGAAATAAAATGTTATGAGGTTCAACCATAGAACATTGGGTGTGTTATTTTGTCTACGTCTTCCCCCAGTCTTATAGTGCATTCCAAAAATTTTGCAATACAGCTCTTGAATATTAGGTGGTTTTATATATTTATTTTCGAGAGGAATAATAAAATGCATGATCTTTTACGTATAGTTGATATAGAAAGCTTTGTTTAAAATCAAAAGTTTGCATTCTTTTGGTATTTTATTTTATATTTTTATTTTTTTTATATTTTTCTATTTATTTTGTGAATTATCATTTTACTGCAGTTTTACGATATAAAATACTTCAGGATTAAACTCAAAATAACTTGAATTAGGCCATTCCATACGATTGACCATCACAGATTTCTTTGAAACTGTGGTTAATTATTCTTTTTAACAAACTGAGTTCAAATATAATTTTTTAACAATTCTAGCTCATATAGTTTTTGAGTTATTTAATATTAAAAAACGCAAAAACGGCTCGCACTCAACGATACAAAATGTTCTAACTTCAGTTCTATAAGTCCTACAGAGTTGCCTGATAGCTCATTTTAAAGATTATTTAAAGGGCTTTAATTTGATACTAATCTTGACTACTTTCTAATAAAAATAAATTTTTTTGGAAATTTAAAAAAATTTTTAAAAATTTTTTGAGTTAGTGTTTTTGAAAATTATTTTGGAAACATTTATATTGGAGAATTGATAAATATGTTATAAAAATTTCAGAGTGGCACCATGATGAGATCAGCAGTTATGATAAAAATGCAACTGTATCGTTGAGTGCAAGCCAAAAAAGTGTCGTTTTTGCGATTTTTAAAATTAAATATCTGAAAAACTATAAGAGTTATAATAAAAAAAAAATATATTTGAATTCCGGATGTTATAGAGTACAATTAACCAAAATTTAAAAGAAATCTGTGATAGTCAAGTTGAGTGACTTGTTGGTTTTACATGGAATGACCCAATTGTACGTAATAGAGTCGCAATGTTCTTAATATTTGGTAGCGTCATAAGCGCCACCAACGGTAAGGTAAATAAATAAAATAAATAGATATTGTATTTTGTATAGTATTGAAGGCGCCATTTGCCTAATCTGCACCCTGTGCTGAACTGCAGGTTGATTAACAAATGTAATTTACTTTTTGTGTTCTCACGAAGCGAAGGAGGAAGTCGTCCAAAGACATCACCCTTTTGCAGTGACGGATTGATTTTTACTCTTCGCACTCCCGAAGAAGGACAGCATTGTTATCTGAAATTGAAAAAAAATTTACCTCCCCCCCCCTATTTCTGTATAAAATTTTAACGTTTCGAGGTTCCCAGTGGTAGAACGAAGACCCCTCAGGAGAGGGTTACTCTTTGCTACTTTGCGACACCAATTCAATTTTCTCAATCAACCAAAAAAATGCAATCATATAACTCAATTCAAATTATTAAATTAAAACTTTCCAAAATAAATTTCTTGCATAAAAATGGAACGATAAACGCAGGTATATCGCAACCGGACCAGCTGCTTGCTATCCACGCAAACTTGATTGATTTTTATTATAATTTTAACATTCAATCCAATTAAAATATTCAGAAACCAATTATAGATTGAATTAAGCTATGTTTTTAATTTTTTTTTAACCAATCAGAATACTTCCTTTTTTCGTTTCGCTAGATCATATTTCTCCCCGAGATTTGACGTTATAATGTGTACATACGAGATACATTTGTATTAAAATAAAAATTAAATAAAAAAATCTGATGTGGACACCACATAACTTCTTTGTAATTTTTATAATAATTGGGCAGGAATCTCGTTAATCTATTCATGCGCGTCATTAATTACAACTTTTGGCACGGACAATCGCAACCAAAAATAGGAGGTGCACAACTAGATGCTATAAGTGTCTCAAATAAAAAATTTCAACTTTCTACAACCTACCGTATTTGAGTTATGCGACATACAGGCGTCCGTACATACGTACGTACGTACGTACAGACGTCACAACGAAAATAGTCAAAATGGATTCAGGGAAGGTCAATACGGATATTTCCGTAAAAATCTGGAAATCGAAAAAAATCGGTATCACAATACTTCCTTGTTTTACAAGGAAGTAAAAAGGACTTCAAATGTTCAATTCAGAAAAGTTGATAGAAAAATCGTGGGTATTTGAGTCAATTAATAACAAAAACGCCAACAGTCATTTTTTATTCACTAACTAGTTTTGATCTAATTGCATGTCTTCATCAGAGTATGAAATAAAATTACAAACAGTGCCATCAGAATGTCAATTCGAGCTTATAGAAACTACCGCAAAAAAGTTAATTACTAAACTTACCAGTAAAAGGAACAAGAGACGTTAACAAATTAATCAATAAAATAAAAACAACAACAAAAAACTGCCAAACGTTATTCACTAACAGAGTCGTATTGAGCAAACTTTTTCATTGTAAACCAGCATAATATTATATTTTGATGAGACCGATATACCCAAATACATACGATTTTTCCAACAACTTTCCGAATTAAACTTATCTCATAATTTCAGTTATTCAATTGCGTCAAAATTTTTTATTCTGAATTTGAATTTTAATGTTAGAATTTGTTTTAGTGGACCGTGTTTAGGAATGCTCAGCTTTCTTTTGGTCGGAAGACCTTAATGTTACCTTCCGAAATCTCGTGCAGTGGACTGTATTTGAATAATAAAACTCTTGTGGTTAATAATTCTTTATTAACCTTGTACATCAATCAAATTGTTTTTTACAAACAAAGTCTTTGTTTGCAAATTCGTAAATACTTTGAGCCAATAGCAATTGCGCACAAAGGAGTAACCGCTTCTTCGTGAAGCAGAGACATTACTGAAGATAATTGGCAGGACCAAGCGCTCGCTTTAAGCCATCAGAGTAGGGAGAACTGGTGCGTCAAACAACGTGCGCGTTCACACTACTCTCTGGCGTACAATACGTTCGGATTAAAGACGTGAAAAATAATTATTTAACAATAAATAATATTAAGAAACGGTTACGAATTAAATTATACAAATAAAAAAGGAACGGTTTCGAACATGCCGCCCCCGTTGAAATGAAAGCATTTTAAGATTTGATGTACAATGAATATAAAGCATTAGATATTTTAACATAAAAACACAAAATATAAGCAATTCAGGTAAATAAATCAAAATAGTTCTCAACAAATAAGGTACACAAATGGATAAATAAAATAAAATTCTCGAACAAGTCAGAAAAAAAAATGTGAACACAAATAAAATTCTTGTAGGCGCACACAACACTTTGGTTAAATAGCGTAGCACAAAAAACACAAGTGATGATGCTGTCAAGATGCAGGTAGAGGGCAAATCTTGGCGAACGATCTTCTTATCAAGCCCCCAGGTGTGAGTAGCGTCGCAACTCGGTTTACGTTGTCGGTGCCGGGATGAAGCGCAACAACTCGACCTAATTTCCACTTGAAAACAGGTAGATTATCGTCCTTCACAAGAACGAGGGAACCATCGACAAGGTCGGAATGATGATTTTTCCATTTCGTGCGCTGCTGAAGTTCTGAAATATACTCCTTGCTCCAACGTTTCCAAAAATGTTGGTGCAAACTTTGAATTCGTTGGAAATAAGTAAGGCGATTATCAGGAATTCCAGTGACATCTGGATCTGGCAGCGATGTAAGAGCACGACCGATAAGGAAATGACCAGGAGTTAAAGGTTGCAGGTCGTTAGGATCGGCGGACAACGGTGCGATAGGTCGGGAATTTAGGATTGCCTCAATTTGGCACAATAAAGTACAGAGTTCCTCAAAAGTAAAAAGTGAGGCACCTAAAACTCGTTTTAAATGTGACTTGGTGGATTTCACACCACTTTCCCAAAGGCCGCCAAAGTGTGGACTGTGGGCCGGGATGAAATGCCAAGTTATTCCTTCGCTTGCAAACGACTCAATAATAGAAGTTTCTTGAAGTTTTAAAAACCTTCCTAATTCGCGTAATTTATTGTTAGCGCCAACGAAATTAGTACCGTTGTCAGAGTGAATATGAGACGGTTTACCGCGTCGAGATATAAATCTGCGCAAAGCTAAGATAAAAGCGTCGGTAGTCAGGCTAGTTACTAATTCGAGGTGAATGGCCTTGCTGGCAAAACAAATAAAAATGCATAGATAGGATTTATCAATTCTTGAGCCGCGACCCTTATTAAGTTTGTAATGAATGGGCCCTGCGTAATCAATTCCGGTTACATTAAACGGTTGAGATGTAGTTATTCTTTCTAAAGGTAAATTACCCATAATTGGTTTAGTGACAGATGGAGAAGCCCTAAAACATGCCAAGCATTCGTGTACGACTTGTTTGACCAAATTTCTTCCGGAGGTTATCCAAAATTTGTCGCGAACTGAGCATAAAAGCAATTGCGGTCCGGCGTGAAGCAATCTCAAATGTTCACGTCTCACAATAAGTTTAGCTAGATGGTGTTTACCAGAAAGAATGAACGGATGTTTTTTATTAAATGAATAATTTGAATTAGTCAATCTTCCGCCTACGCGCATCAAATTATCCGAATCTAAAAAGGGATTTAAGGCGAGCACCGAGGAGGTGGTTTTTAAAGGCAGTTTTTTGAATAGTTGTTTATATTCGCTATGAAAGGAATCTTGTTGTGATAGATTGACCAAAACCTTTAATGAATTAAAAAGCTCGGCTGGAGATAACGGACCAGCTGTTCTTTGCCTTTTAGTAAGAGCGCAATTTTTTCGAAATCTTAAACAATAAGCAATAATTCGTTCAAGTTTGTTTAAGTTAGAATAATTTTCGAAAGGAAAAGAAATTTTGTTGTTAATAATTAGAGCGTGCGTCTCGCCCTTGAACTCGGGTAGTTCGGCGGGTTGAATTTTAGAAATGGGCCAAGAGTTTTCTTCCTGTAAAAGCCAGGGAGGTCCATTCCACCACAAATTTGAAGTTTTTAGAAATTCAGGAGTGACGCCCCTGGATAATAAATCTGCCGGGTTAAATTTCGTACTAACATGGCACCAAAAAGCGTCGGCCGTGTGCTCTTGAATATCAGCAATTCGATTGCACACAAACGTTTTTAACAAATTCGGATTTGTTTTTAACCAGCCTAACACAATGGTAGAATCTGACCATAGATAATATTTGTCAATAGGCATTGTTATAGAATTTCGAACTTGTTTTAAAAGTTTTGATAACAAAACCGCTCCACATAATTCCAATCTTGGAATCGTAACGGGTTTTAAAGGAGCCACCTTAGATTTAGAACAAAATAATTTTACACGAACAAAATTGTTTGAGTCGGTGGTTCGGACATAGATACAAGCGCCGTAACCCTTGAGTGAAGCGTCACAAAAACCGTGTATTTGAGCGCTGAATAAATTTGCGCAAGTGACATGTCGAGGTATTTTGACGTCATTTAAATGTAATAAATCTTTGCGATAAGCTATCCACGTTTTATTAAGTTCTGCAGGAATGTTATCGTCCCAATCTAATTTTTCCAACCAGAGACTTTGTAAAAAACACTTTGCTGTAAAGGTACAGGGTGTTACAAGACCTAGCGGATCAAATATTTGAGAAATGTCAGAAAGCATTTGTCGTTTAGTTATTTTATCAGTAGATAAATTGGAAATTTGAAACATAAAATTATCGTCGCGAAAGTCCCAAATAAGCCCAAGTGTTCTGGCTTGCTCGTGGTCACCAAAATTTAATAAACCCGGACGCAGGTCCGACTTAGGAATATTTCCTAAAACTTGTGAGTCGTTGGAGATCCACTTGCGTAATTTGAAACATCCGGTAGATAATACATTATTTAGCTCGGTGCAAATGTATTTTGCATCGTCAATGCTATTAGCGCCACTTAAACAATCGTCAACGTAAAAATCCGTCTTAATTATCGAAGATATTAAGGGTGAACTAGTTTCACATTCGATGCCTAATTGAAATAATGATCGTATTGCTAAATAAGATGCCGATGAAGTGCCGTACGTAACGGTGTTTAAGTCGTAAGTCGAGATAGGTTGATCGCAAGAAAAACGCCAAAAGATTCTTTGCAAATGCCTTTGATCGGGATTGATCAATACTTGGCGATACATTTTCTCTACGTCAGCCGAGATTGCGTAAAGATGTTGACGAAATCGTAATAAGATTGTAAAAAGACTTTGTTGAATCGTAGGTCCTACCATTTGCAGATTATTTGAGGAATAACCAGTAGTAGTTGCAGATGAACCATTAAATACTACTCTCAATTTGGTAGTAAGACTTTCCTCCTTTAAAACGCCGTGATGCGGCAGGTAATAAGATGTTTCACCTGGAGAATTAATTAAAGTCATGTGATTTAATTCCACGTATTCTTGCATGAAATCAAGGTATCGTTTTTGTAATTCTGAGTTAACCTGTAGACGCCTCTCCAAAGACAGAAACCGCTTCTTTGCGACAAATGAGGAGTCGCCCAACAGTTCGGGTGATTGTTTAAAAGGAATTGTAACAATGAATCTACCGTCAGAATTTCTGCGCGTATTTTGCACGTAGTGCGCTTCGCAAGCCCTTTCTTCGGCAGAAAAGACCTTTTCTTCCGGGTAGCTTTCTAATTCCCAAAATTTTGTGATTTGATCTTGAACGTCTAGAGTATTTGCGTGATGACATTGCACTTGAGTAGCTAATACCGTAGTAGTGGGTCCGGAAACCACCCAGCCGAAGTGCGTATTTTGTAGCAAAGGAAGATTGGGTCCTAAGCTTCTTTGTCCGGTGCATAAAAGTTTAAAAAATGCAGGTGATCCTATCAACAAGTCAATTTCACCAGGTTGGTCAAATGAAGGATCAGATATTAAGATGTCGCTTGGTAATTTAAAAGATTTACGATTAACTTTGAAACTAGGCACGTTGCCTGTGATCTTATTTATTACTAGGCATTTTAGCGCGATGCTGAATGCCGAATGGTGCGCGCTGACTTTCAGTTCGCATTGTGATTTCACAGTTGAATTTGAATTATTAATTCCACAAACGGTTACGTTTGCAGGCTTAACTGGTATATTTAATTTGTTAAGAAAATTGACGCTTATCATGTTACTCTGCGAACCACTGTCGAGTAAAATACGAACGGTTCTCTCGTTTCCATCGTTATCCCGTACCTTGGCAGAAGCCGTAGGTAAAAGAACTTGTACCGTGTTCGAACAAAAAGTAGATATAATTTGAATCGGCTCTTCGGGCACGTCTTCATTTACTTCTGGTTGCACCAGTGCTGTAACTCGAGAGTTGACGTGCAACAATGAATGATGTTGACCTTTGCAGGCCCTACAAGTGTATTTGGACGGACATACATTTTTTAAGTGATTATTAGATAAACAATTAAAACAAAGTTTGAGCTCTTGTGCTTTATCGGAGCGTGCTTGAGCTGTTAATTTAATGAATTCTGGACAAGTTGAAATGTAATGTTCTTCTTTGCAGTAAAAACAAGTTGATTTGTTTATTACGAATGACTTTGAAATGAATTTCGATTTTTCTTGATAATGACTTTTTACATTTCTTTTCTCGATATTTTCAAGAAAGTTTGCGTGATTTATTAGAAATTCTTTGAATTCCTTCAGAGTAGGTAACTCGTTAGATGATTTATTTGAGAGAACCTCCCACTCCCTAAAGGTAATTTGATCTAGTTTGTTAGAAATTAGATACACAATGATTGCATCGAAAAGCTTATCAGCTGTAGATAAGGCTAATGCAGATGTTACGTGCTTTGACAGCGCGTCGCTTATTTTCCTTATGTCTTTCGCAGACTCTTGTTTTATTGATTTTAAATTAATTATTGCGGAGAGATTATTTTTTAGGATGAGCTTAGGTCTGTCGTACCTTTCGATTAAAGCCTCCCACGATACGCGGTAATTCTTTTCAGTAAAATCTAGAGATTGTATTATTTCCGCTGGCTCATTTATTAATGATGCCTTTAGATAATGAAATTTAGTGATTTCGTTTAATTGCTGATTGTTATGAATCATGCTTTGAAATATTGCTTTACACTCAAGCCACTTTTCTAAATCGCCGTTGAATTTATTAATGTTAATTTTTGGAAGATGTATTCTCCCTTGACTGCTTTCAAAAGCGTTTGCATTTATTGCTACGTTTGACTCAATTGATCGATTTGAACTCGCGTTGCTCGCGTTACTCGCGTTGCTCGCGTTACTCGCGTTGCTAGGTGTTGGCGACACTTGCCTCGACGCTGCGTTTGAATTTAATTTTGAGTTTCTGCTGCCCATTGTTGGCGAAACTCGCCTTACGGTTTCGGTATCACTAGGTGATAATTTGTTCAATAATGCTTTGGCTAACGAAGTTTGTTCATAAAAAGTGTTTTCGAAGATTGTTAGCTGATCCTCTGCTTTATCATCTAAATTTTGTAATGTTAGGTTGCTTGAAACCGTCTCGAATTGCTCTAACAACGTTGAAACGCTTTGGATACGCGCTTGCAATTCCAAGATATCCTTTTCGCTGGTAATGGCACCGATGATGTGCAAATTGTTTAAATTGTTCACAAACGTTGTGAACCGCGTAAGTTTGCCTTTTAATTGGCCTCGTTCGTTTATCAACGCGTTCATTTTGAATGTTAAATGTATTCAATAAATAATAAATTGAGGTAATTAGATAAATTGATTCGCTAAAATTGAATCGTTTGCATTTGAAACAATAACTAGTTTCGCAATGATAAATGCGATAAAAACACACTGTAATAAAAATGAAATGAATAGCACCACTGTACTCTATTGTGCTTGGTTGAAGCAAGCGCGGGAAAGATAAGAAAGGAATGTTTGTCTTACTCTCTCGCTCTGCCTTGCCAGTTTGCTGCTTTGTCGTGCTGACCTCGCCTTTCCAACTTCCAAGTTGTAACTTGTTGTTGAATTTCGTGTTGTAATAATTAAACGTCGCTTTAATTATTGTTCGCTTTTCCATAAATTCGCTGTTTCCATCCGGTTCGTCTGGACCATGTTTTAGTGGACCGTGTTTAGGAATGCTCAGCTTTCTTTTGGTCGGAAGACCTTAATGTTACCTTCCGAAATCTCGTGCAGTGGACTGTATTTGAATAATAAAACTCTTGTGGTTAATAATTCTTTATTAACCTTGTACATCAATCAAATTGTTTTTTACAAACAAAGTCTTTGTTTGCAAATTCGTAAATACTTTGAGCCAATAGCAATTGCGCACAAAGGAGTAACCGCTTCTTCGTGAAGCAGAGACATTACTGAAGATAATTGGCAGGACCAAGCGCTCGCTTTAAGCCATCAGAGTAGGGAGAACTGGTGCGTCAAACAACGTGCGCGTTCACACTACTCTCTGGCGTACAATACGTTCGGATTAAAGACGTGAAAAATAATTATTTAACAATAAATAATATTAAGAAACGGTTACGAATTAAATTATACAAATAAAAAAGGAACGGTTTCGAACAGAATTGTTTGGTGTTGGTTTTGACTTTGAATTCTTTAGTCTATTAATAGTTGTATACTATTATAATTTTAATAGTATAGAATTAACTGCAAGGATAAGGTAAAAGGTTTTTGCATATAAAAGGCTTCCCTAAACAAGTCGCTCCAGGTTTTTATGTTCAATATCGTAAGTTTGAGTAGCAATTAAAATTAATTTTATTTCTCACGACTATACTTAATATCGCAAACGTTGTTGTTTACTGTATGTATAACTAATAATTAAGAGATATGATTATTTCTATTTTTATAATTTTTTAAGTATCCATCCTGATAATTTATCGATTAAATTTTCCCAATCAACAAAATGTTCTCTTACTGTGCGGTTGTGTTTTTATTGAGTAAGTACCTAAAACAATGTAAAATTTTCCAAATCCAATATTGTAATTTTAATATTAAAAACTTCAATATAACAAATTAATTCAAATAATATAATAGTAATTATATTTGAGGTTTCAGCGAAGGTTTTCGCTTTCGTACGAAATTTATCTATAATAATATTATTTATTTCAATTAACTTGTTATACCTATTGAAGTTTTTAATATTATTTATTCTCACAAGTTAAGAAATTTTAATTTTAAATAACTGTTTATTAATTGATTATATTGATTATAATCTAAACAATTGTAGGTTTGGTTGTTGCGATTGAACGACCTTCGGTGAAAACGAAACTGGGAGATGTCAACGGACACCATAAAACATCTTATAATGGTCGAACGTATTCTGCTTTTGAAGGAATCCCTTTTGCAAAACCACCAGTAGGCAAATTACGATTTGAAGCACCAATGGAACCAGATCCTTGGAAAAAACCTTTGGATGCTGACAAAACATACGTGTGTTCTCAAACCAATTTTTTTACGACAACGTCCACCGGTAGTGAAGATTGCTTATATTTAAATGTTTATGTGCCTAAAAATATTCCTAATCCAGAAGATAACATGAATGTAATTGTACATATTCACGGAGGTGCGTTTATGCTAGGTAATGCGGCTATGGGGGGTCCTCACTTTTTTATGGACAGAGATGTAATATTTGTAAACTTGAATTATCGTCTTGGAGCTTTTGGATTTTTAAGTACCGAAGATGACGTCGTACCAGGAAACAACGGTTTAAAAGACCAAGCTTTGGCGCTTCAATGGATTCAAAATAATATAAAACAATTTGGAGGCAATCCAAATTCGGTGACCATTACAGGTGCTTCCGCCGGTGCCGGTTCTGTACATTTTCATTATTTCTCAAGAATGTCCAAAGGATTATTTCATCGAGGTATTTCGCAAAGTGGCACAGCTTTGGGTCCATGGGCGCTTCAGGAAGGTGCTTTAGAAAGAGCCAAAACCTTGGCTCTACTAGCTGGCTGCAAGGATACTAGCAATACTCGTACAACTATTGACTGTTTGAAAGAAAAATCACAAGACGAAATTTTAGAACAAACCAAAAATTTAGAATCGCCTGCGGGCAAATTTCCCTTAGCGATTTTTTCACCGATCGTCGAAAAGAAATCAAATTCTGCATTTTTAGATGAATATCCTTATAAGTTACTTACTCGAGGCGAATTTAACGATCTACCTTGGATTACTTCCATGTGTACCGATGAAGGAAGTATAGGGATAATGTTCTTATTTCAAGAATTAGATAAATTGGATGGAGTATTCAACAAATTTTCACAATACTATTTCGATTACGATGACACCACTTGTGATGCTGATAAAAAAGTTGTTGCCCAGAAAATTAGAGAACACTATTTTGGAACGAACAAAATAGGAAGAGATAATTATCAAACCTTAATGAAAATTTTTGGAGACAGGATGTTTGGTTTTGGTTTAGAGAAATCAGCTAGAATTCAAGCAAGCGTTGGAAATTCCAAAATTTATTCATATATTTATGGATATGAAAATAGCTTTGCGAGTGGTGTGTTAAAACTTATAGGTATGGGCGATCTAGATATTGGCGTTGGTCATGCAGATGATACTCAACTTCTATATGATATTAATTTTATTGGCGACAAGGTTATGAATACGGTATTATCTAAAACCGACGAGTTAATTAAGGATCTCATGGTCGATATGTACGTTTCATTTGCGGATAATAGTGTACCAATAATAAATGGCTTGGCTATTGAACCTGTAAGCAACTCCAAACAGTTTACTTACCTATCTATCAAAAGTCCCACAGATATCAAAATGAATGTTACCGACGAATTAACGCCGACTAAATTTTGGGAAAGTTTACCTATTATAGAAAACGAACGGTTTTCTAAAAATTCTTGTAATGGAAATACAATTAAGAATGAATTGTAAGAACTTGTAATAGATATTTGAGGAAAATATAGATTTAACAACTTACGCCTTTCTTTACTCTAGTAGATAAATTAGATTTGAGTAGATTTTTAATATTACTTACACAAAGATAGCAACTAATGCAGACTCTGCTTTTTTTAGTGATTTTTATACTTAAATCTACTATATAATCTTTTAGACAGCATGGGAAATCAAATAATATAATTTATTATTTCAAATGAGGCTAAGCCTTTTTTGCCTTCTCGGACAAGCCGCCGTTAATTCAAATACCTACGATTTGCTATATTTGGGGTTGCGATGTAAATTATTGAATAATTGCTTTAATTTAATTAATTTACGTTTGACCTTGAAGAGAATCAGAGTAAGTAAAATAAAACTAAATTATATAAATTTGTGCTATGTTTTTATAAATAAATTTAGCAAGTCATGATTATCAGCATTTTATTCTGTCCGTGATTATAATTATCATTATCTATCGAAATATGTATTAATTTATTTCTGTAAAAATAAGTTGTTACGTGTATTTAAACAAGAAATATACAATTAGTAAATATCAGTGGTGGCTCACAAAATCGAATGGCGACAATTGGCCTTCTGTAACTTTTATTCCATATTTTTAATTTATTTGGTGAAAACGTATGAAAATTGAAAAATCGACTAAAAAATTCAATGGATTACGTTTTACATTTTTGGTCTTCTTCAAGTGCAGTGCGTAGGCGATCACTTGGCGAAAGCCAAGATGACGTACTAGGGAATTTAATTTCTGAGGTGGATTTCCGTTGCCTTCCCAATAGCCCACGGATATATTTTGGGCTTTAGATCACAGCAGTATATTCGACGTGACCAGGTTGTCAGCTCCCCAGTCGAGCCGGTGTAGGCTTTCCGCCATACTGCTGTCATTTTCGCTAAAATATACTTTTTAGCAATTGCATTAAATGCAAGATTATAAAAAAAAATTACTTTTTAATTTTTGTTATATTGTTCCACCACTTCAAAAAAATCGAAAATTCATGAGTATAAGGGAGTATGAAAGACATTTTTTGACAAAATTTGGTGAGTGGCACTTTTCAGAAAGGCATTAAAAAATAAGATTTAAATTTTATTTCTTTCGCCAAAAATCGGGTTTTCGTTTAAAAATCATGACTAAAGTATTTTTTCATGTCTTTTACTCCTAAGAATTTAGAAAAAAATCACCATTCATTAATTTTGAATTTTACTACATAAAATAAAATAAAACCGAAAAAGGAGGTTTTTTTTAAAAAACTCGAAAACCGTTTAAGATAAAGAGCTGAAAGTTTGGTTGAATTACTTTTATTTGATACCAAAACGATCCCCCAAGTACGAGTCAAAAAAGCCGCAAGGGCAGATTTCTCATATAAACCCGGCTACACCCTTTAAAGAACTAATAGAATTCTTTAATTTCGTATATTATAAGTTTTGCCGTATCTCAAAAATCAAGAAGTTATTGCTGAAAAACTATGATTGTCGAGTCCATTTCTACTTGGAACGAGCTATAGTTAACAGTTTGTTGTTAACTTTCAAATTAAATCTTATCTAAAATTGTTTTAAATTAAATTAATTTCGAGATTAAATTCGAGGTGTTGAGATGTTAGTTCTAGTAATTTGTAAATAGTATGATACCGTTATAATACAATGGCTAGGTACTCTATGCCAAATACCTCATTGGTAAATATTTCTTATCTAAATCTACATCAATTCAAAGTATTTGGTAAAGAATGTACTCCATGCCCCCCAGACCCCCCGGATAGACACGTATATCTTGAATTTAAAAAGTACTGGGGACATACAGAAGTTAACGAAAATATTCGAACTCTCCTATGTTAACAATATAAATTGCACATTTTGAAACCGTTTTTTGACATTTTTGACGTTGCTCAACAGAAGACCTTTTAAAATTTAATAAAAGTGGAAGAACGGTTTTTTTACTGTGCGGCGCGAATTACTTCAAATTTTATATTTTTTTCTGAAAGCTGAGAGTTTTTTTCTACAAAATATGTCATTTTCACGATGTACATATTTTTACTTTCCGAACTCCTTAGTAAGGAAAGTATTGTAATCTGAAATTGAAAAAAAAAATTGACCCCCAATTTTTTCATAAAATTTTTACGTTTTGAGGTTCCCTTAAACCATTTCTACAGTTTTTGAAAAATGTCTGTATGTGCGTAGGTCTTGCTATAATTATGTGGACTTCCTACGGAATGAAACCCACTTTGTGTGGACTTCACCATTTGTGGGGACATACACCGGTCCCCACAATTTATTTTCATGTTTAAACCGTTTTCTAGGGTCTCCCTACCACAGAAAAGTTGAAATTTCTATATGTCCCCACAACCTCGCTATGATTCTGGTGTGTGAACATAACAAATTTTTCCTATAATTATGTGGACTTGATTGAGAGTATGTTAGTGCTGCCCTCTACGGCGACCAGTTGTATTAATCTAACACAATTACTGTGTAAGAGTAAGAGTGTTTAGAGGAACTGTGTTTGCTTTCGCATTGTTGTGCGGACCTCTATGTATTTTAAACGATTATTGTATAAATTATACATATATGTACATCAAATAATTATTGCGCATAATTGATTAAAATGCTATAGCGTCGAATTTCAAAGGTAACCGAATTTTTGTGAAGGTGTATTTTATAATTTTTGAAGTTAATAATAATAATTATTATTAATAATAAAATTCTCGTCCAAACTTTGATAATATAAAATTAATTATTCAGCTTAGCTAGCTTATTATTAACTGAAAAACGATTTGTTAAATGTCAAAATAAAAATTTCTTAAATTTTTTTTGGCATTTTAATGTCAAATTATTATTGTTTATCTTTTTATTTTATTGGATTAGACATTTAATGGACTTTAAATTCAAATATTTTTTTGTTATAGAAGATTATTCGCAAGCATAGGAGCAACTAGAGGGGATGGGTGGGCTTAGCCCCCCCCCCCCAAATAAATTGACTACGATAAAAAAATGGATATTTCTATTGATATAGAAAGCATAATCGACGTAAATTCTCGTTTTAGCCCACCCAAAATATTATACCTGGTTGCGCCTATGTTCGCAAAGAACTGCTTATGGTTCCATATCATTCAAGATCCAACGCGACATATATCACATATTAGTAAGGAACGGGTTTATTTATGTATTTTTGCATTTTTCATTACTGGTAATTTCACAATCTGTCGAAATTTTTCATACGTGCCACCTCTGGTACGCGTATAGGTTTGCTACATCATCCATCGGGGCGAAGAAATATTTGTTCTATCTGCGTCTGGTGACATTCCGTATCTGAGAAAACTTAAATTTTTCGACTATTTCGACACCTCTTACGTAAACTATCGTAACCCACAAAATGCCAATTTTTACTTTTTTGCAGAAATTGACTGTACTATATCTAATCTTAATGTTACCAAAGCGAACGTTGCAAAAATTATACCGATTCTTTTTTAAATTGCAATAAAATACATTGACATTCCACTTAAGAGCATACACATTACAAACTTTAAAATGCTCTCCTGTAAAATTAAGATTTTGAAGATACGATAGTTTACGTAAGAGGTATCGATTTCATACTCGTATGTAGTGGACATACTAAATTATGTAATTTTATATTGGTTATAAAATAAGTTTATAGTACAAATCCAAAGGCGCGAAAATTATGCAAAATATGCATTTTAAAACAGATAAGAAAGAATAGAACCAAAATGCAAAATTACATAATCATAATATGTATTATATTATATAATTTAGTATGTCCACCTACTACATAAAATAGTCGAAAAATTTAAGTTTTCTCAGATACGGGATGTCACCAGACAGATAGAACCAATTTTTCTTCATATTTTTCATTCATAAAGTTATGTATTTTTGCCAAGATAATGTGGAGATACTACACGGTTTCACTTCTTTAACGACGATATGTAGAAAATGTTGCAGTATGCGTTATAAATAGTAACAAAGGCGCTTACCTATCAGTTGAAATAGGTATCATGTTACCGAGTCGACGCTTTATTAGTATCGTTGGAATACCCGATCTTATAAAATGAATGCAAATATTAAATTTTTATAAAAATAATAAATATTAATTTAATTCTTTCAAACTTTAGTTTACCTCCTGAACTACATAATATAATGATAATATGTACTTGTGTTCATTTCAAAAGTAAGCAGTGGAAATAACTTTTGTTCTTGAGTAAGGATCTTTTTTTTAGGTTTTCGCCTTTTTATCGATACAACAGGTATACAACAATAGAACAATAGTCACATCAGTAAATTTTCGTGTCCTGGTTAATTGCCTTGACTAACAAGAACGAAGGTTTCAAAACCAGTACGAATGGTCATACATACCTTAATTTGGATGGTTTGTGGGGATATCTTATGGGGAAGGAGTTGAACTTAAAATTCTAATAGGATTGGTTTTGAACAACCTCCTAATCAATATTGACTCAAATTTACTCAAAGACAAGTAGTTATTTCGACTGGCTGCTTTTGAAAATAAACACCCGCGGTATATTAAAATCATAAAAAAATCCAATGAAAATCAATAAATTTCTTTAAACCACCCACAGTTTCTTAAAATTCTAATTTATTTGATTAAACAGGTATCAGTAATAATAATAAATTAATAAAGCAGAATTTAACCACACCTTAGGAATAAATAATTTTTTGGTAGTATTTGTAGATACAATAAATTCATATAGTACACTACTTCTTGTAAATAGATTTTAAGAATTCAACTTAGTTCAATTTATCAAACAAATTAAATTTTGGTTCCTGTTCGTCAATGATTTTGAGGATAAAGCGGTTATGTACGTTGCTCGGAGCAAGAGCAAACCGCTACGCAGAGTGAAGCAGACCACTTGTTTCACTAGTTTTTTTTTAAATCACCGATCCATGGAAAACTCAGAAAACATAATTTTTTACAATGGCGCCAATGAAGAATTCAAAGGTGATTCTGGTATTTGCCGGAAAGTTGCCATCCTAACGAGTTCAGAATAGTTTTTTATTATTCCAACAATTTTTGAGATAAATTACCAAATGCTTTGTTTTCTAATAAAAAAGATGTTTTGTTAGACGTTTAGAGTAACCAAAGATATTAAGTAACCCTGGAAATTAAAATGTACTCTGTATATTTTGTTTTACTAGGAAGTATCAGATTTTAATACATGACCTACCGCTATCTACTTTTTATTATGACGTAGCAGGTAATCTACGGCGCGAATATGCAGTGTAGGTTTATCAATTCGTCGGAAAATTTATATAATGTTCAGCGTTAATTCTTTACCACGTTGTCCGATTTTAATGATTCTTTTTTTGTTAGAAATTCCCCAACCTGAGGGGCGATCTCATATAAATTTGGTCACGATCATAAAATAAAAAAATGCAAATTATATTAAACGCATAGGTAGCAAAATATTCATTTACATGATGCACTTGATAAAATATATGGCATCGCAACTGCATGTTATGTTGTGAGCTATTATTTAAATTTAAAAATTAAATTTTTTAAATTTTAAAGATTTATTTACAGTATTATCTTATTTTTTGTTAACACAAATTATATTCAACAAATCTAAAACCACCTAAAACGCAATATGAAACTTTCAAGTCGTGCTTTAAAAACAAGGACCAGGACGTTAGCTCGATTTTTAAATTTAAGTGTATGCACTTCCCCCTCCGTTTGACAACAGTGATAACTTCGTGCCAAATAATAAAAACTTTGTTTCCGGAACTCCTTAGAAACTCCGGGCCCTGGGAAAATTACCTGCGACCCCCCTCTCGTCGGACATGCCTTAAAAAATGAAATAGAAAACTCCTAATAACAAGCGACACGGCGTCTATAAAATTTGAAGTTTTAATTTATTGACAGCTCTTGTTAAATTATAGTATTATCAAGGACGTTTATATCGCTTATGTGAAGACTATGCCGACAACTGGACTAAATTTACGCGCCTAAACATAGATAAATGAGAGAGGGAATCTTCAGAGTACCTCGTTTGTTGATTAAACACATTATTTCAAAGAACAATATTCAGCAATCCTAACCGAAATGCACACGATTTTTAATAACGGAAAATTTTTTCATTGTTACAAAATTATGTAACGCGGTGTTTTAAAAATTATTTATATTTAAAGTTAAAATAGATCTTTGCGTTACGGACCTAGAGAACAGTAACAACTTCTCAGTTTCTAGCTCGAAGTTTGAAGGAAGTCTTATTTTATAATTATATCTAATTATAATAAATACCATTTTTACTTAATTGATCGTTTTAAAAGTTACAAATTTTAATTTAATTAATAATTTTTTAAATTTAATAATATTTAATTGTAAGCCATTAGATACGTAAATGTTTAAAATAATTTTAGTCTTTGCGATCCGCATCTAGCATCTAGCGAGTAATTTTATTCTCAAAGCGCTACTAGCTCGGAGCGCAAGAAATTCGCATAATAAAACCATTTTTATTTTGGGGCCGTTCCTAAAATACGTCATGCAAAATTTCGCTTTTTCGGACCTTCCCTTCGTCACCCTGCGTCACATTTTCTGGAACCCCTCAACAAATATAAGGTTACAAAAGTTAGAGTCAAGCTACGTAATTTTTTATTTCTTTTAAAAACAATAGGTAATTTCTTTTTTCAAAAAGTATAAAATATTTTTTTAAACTAAATATCGCTCATGTTTATTTTATACCAAATAATTTTGTTCACAGAAAGCACAAAATAATAAAAAAAAACAACTATGTTCCATTCAGAGGGGGGAACCACGTGGTTTATGGATGAACCCGGTTGTCTTTTAATCACTTGAGGTTCTAACAGGGGGGGGGGGTGCATTAACATCACGATGGTAATAACATAATTAACTCTTAATTAGGCGCATGTGGGGGTCAAGACAATTTAAAATTGAAAAAAAAACACTCAATTTTGACCCCATGAGACAAATTGTGTGATTTTCTTAGTGCGCCTAATTAAGGATTTAAGGACAACCCTAAACTGAAAAGAACAATAAATTAACAGAAAAACTATTGCATTTAATTTTTAAACCTTTATAATTTTGTTTATTGTAAATTGTAATAATGTAACATTAGTAAGATTTTTTCATGGCTTTTACGTCTTACGTTGTTTTTGGAAGAAACGATTATCTTGATATGATCATAATTCATAATATCGTATAACGATTATGAAAAATAGCTTGATCCGTTACTGATTATAATATATTATTGTTTCTAATTTGTTTGTATATTAGTATCTAGTTATTATCAGACTTATTCTGATTATATATCAGAATTTCTAAAAACTGAAAATATCCAGCTAATTAATTTACAATTTCGCACTTCTAGCATGTGACTCGCGCTCGCCCACGTCCGTAGCTTGCAACTAGACGCAACTTGATCTGTCTACATCTTGTACATTTTGTTATTTGACTACTTAAACAAATTTTTAATACTATTAGGAGAGTGGAATGAAATGTTAAAATGTGGAAACATAATAAGGTACCTATTGAAAAAACTACCCATTTAAAAACAATATTGGCAATTTATATCTTTTGATTTAAGCAATGATGACCTTTGAAAAAAATGAAAACAAATTTCGTCTGCGGCGCTTTTTTTTAATTTTTATTCTCCCCTCCATAAATCAAATATCCACTCCTATGTACTATATATCCCGATTTCATGATTTTAAAATATGGTAACTTTAATTATAGTACATCTTGATCTACTATGCAAGAATTTGCTTTGTTTTTTTTTTCTTATTTGTTAAATTAATTGTGATGATGATGATAGTCACTTTGTGAAAATGAGACTTCTAGTGTAACGAATGTTTCTAGTTCGGAGTTCGAACCAGAAAGTCACTTTTACTTTGAAATAATTTTGTAATTCTATAGCGTTGGTTAGCTATATATTCAAAATACAATTGTTGAATGATTAATATTTATTGGATGCTGCCTTTTGTAGTAAGGTGGTGGCGGATGGTTGTGGATTTTAGTTTGTTGGTTTTAGTTAGTTGGTTGGTTGGTTATTAAGTTCAAATAGGTCTTTCTCCTTTATAGTGTTTTATCTTATAATCCTATAATCCTTCGGATCAACGGATTATAAGCAGTGATGTTAATCCGGATAATGGGTCGCCACAATTCTTTTTAAAAAATTTAATTAGGGGCCTAAAATTATTTCACAGTATAAGCCATAAGTAAAAAGAAATGAACATTTTAATTATTTTACAAATATAATATATTATAAAATTATAATATAATTATTTTGGGACTTGGAAATATAAAATATCCGACGCCTAACTAAAGTGCGTCACCTCTCCTGTACAAATGCACTACAAAAATTTGCTGAATAGCAATCGTAATAAATACCAGCAGTCCACAGTGTTGTTGTTACCTCGTTGTTACCGTTGATTTTCTTAAACGATGCAGACGTACATAATTTTTTAGTGTGCAAATAGGAAGCTCATGAAAAAAATCACATCTATTTTTGCAATTAATTAAATTATAATATTGTAATAGATAATAATTTAATAATATATATTTTAATAATACATTTTTACATAAAAAATGTGCTAGAAAATTTCAGGATTTGCTGTTCAAAAAATTCTTTTGCGCTTCCTGTAAAATTTACTTTATATGGCTTACGTTACGATAATGGTAATTATAATTTATGGGAATATTGGCATGGCCGCGCCAAGCCCTTCTGGGACCCGCGGGCAAGTCACTCTTATGCGACGTCCTCCTCCCCACCCACAGTGATTTACAATTCAAAAGTATATACAGTGGCTCACAAAAATAAGCGTAAGTCATAATGTTAGCAATGTAAATCGTACCTTTTGAAGACATATTTTCTAATATAAAAATCGCTCTTATGACAAAATTTATTAGACATTTTTTGTTGAAATTTCATTATCTTCATTTTTCCAAGATCCCTTGGCTGCGTTGCGCCGGCGCCGAAGAGCACTCTTCGCCCTCACTTTTAGAGACTCAGGGCAGGGCCTGAGTATAGGGTACAGACGTAGTTATTGGTACACTCTCAAATTAACGAGACAATTTTCGTAGCTTTTTTTTAAATCAAATTTATCGTTTTTTACACAGCATTAAACCGTCAATCAACGATTAAACTATAAATATTAGAAAAAATTTTAGTTATAAATTAGATTGGAACAAGAATTGGTTTCTTAGAATGGATAAACCAATAATATTTTAAAAAAAGTCGACTAAGTTGCCTGACTACCAATAGCGCACGACCATGTTTAATTCTGATTGGTCAACTGTGGGCAGCTTAAATATTCTTTTAAAATTAAAAATTTTGAGAGTTTTAAGCCCAACAAATTATTTAAACATCCACCATTTTTATTATAGTTTATATCTTCTTTCCTTCTTCCATTTTTAGGCTAGGATAAATCCTGTTTGCCTTGACCTCGGGCTGTCTTCTATCAAAGACAGCAGAGCCGAAGTACCAAGTCTGTGAGCATATTCATTGCTTTATATCTGAGGCAGCTTGCTGGACTCGTCTCAGATGTGCCCGTAACCCTGGATTTTCTGTTGATGAGAGCAAATCATCAACCCAGGGGACCGCCGGCTTTACGTGCTCTCCGAAGCACAGAGACGATCATAAGAAATTTTAGATTCTTTCCAGATTCAAACCGGGTACTTTAGTATCAGCAGTTAATCAGCTAACATACCAGACTAACGACCGTCTCATATATACATATATGTTACGGTCAATGACGTAAATTGGGCATTGACGTCAACGCCCGTTAACGGTGGGCAATGATGTAAATATTTTCATTTGATTGTAATATTTACGTCTTTGGCCGGTCAATGACGTTAATGGCCAAAATGGATTGGACAAATGATGATATTATAGAATAACTATTATAAAGAACAGCAAAATGGCAATTTTGCCAAAAAACAGCCAACTGGCAAGTGATATTTACGTAAATATGTTGTATTTATTGTATAATAATATAATATAATTATTTATTAACAAAAATAATAAAAATTAAAAAATAATGAAATAAATTTTTTTAAATTAATCATTTTTATTCTGGCACGGGATTGACCCATGGCACTTAAAATAATAAAAAATGTATTATTTTTACATCCACCTTTGCAATAAAAATGTTTGTAACCGATGCCTCCTAAAACATTGCTTTCAATTGCTGCTTTTCTAAGAGTAATCTCATTTTCTTTGGACGTATCACTAATATTTTCTAACAAAATTAACTTTTCAGTATATAACTAGTATTAATTGCAAAGACACATTTAATATATTACTTTCAGTTTTAATCTATAGAATTGTAATTTCATCATTGCCCACCGTATACTGAGCATTGACGTCATTGCCCGGACAATGATGTAAAAACCACACATGAAATTTTAAATGTTAATATCACCCAAAATGCATGGTCATTGACTTCAATGGCCAAATTGTCATCATTGACCTAACATATAGTATATACTATAGTATATGTTACATTTCAAAAAATTATTTTTAAGGAAACTCCCCCATCTCATCTGTGTACCTAATAATGGGGACCGTCCACACAATTCGATGTTCTTATTATGTGTACCTAATAATGGGGACCGTCCACACAAATTATATGTTCTTATTATATGTACATAATAATGGGGACCGTCCACACAATTCGGTGCTCTTATCATATGTATCATGAACCTAATAATGGGGACCGTCCACACAATTATATGTTCTTATTAGATGTACCGAATAATGGGGACCGTCCACACAATTCGGTGCTCTTATCATATGTATCATGAACCTAATAATGGGGACCGTCCACACAATTATATGTTCTTATTAGATGTACCGAATAATGGGGACCGTCCACACAATTCGGTGCTCTTATCATATGTATCATGAACCTAATAATGGGGACCGTCCACACAATTATATGTTCTTATTAGATGTACCTAATAATGGGGACCGTCCACATAATTAATGTTCTTATTATATGAGTATTATTATTTATTATCCATTATTAATATTTGTAATTGTATTTTATTATTAATATAAAATTTTCTCTTAAAAGAGGAATGGGTTAAATATTTTCGAATAAAAGCTTTCAGCAACGGTAGTTTGGTAGTATATGTTGCTTCAGATGTTTGTTAAAAATAAACTTAAAATTAAAAATAATCTGTTTCATTGTTCATTTAAACCGTTCCTTTTAAAAAGCTTTATATTAATACCTATTATTTATTTCGTGGTTAATAATTAGTATATATCTTATTATCGAACTTTTAATGAGATATTTTAAGTGAAAAAAGATCAAATTTACGTTTTTGACTTCACACTATGCAACTTCTCACGTGACTTTATCGTATGAAAAATCCTATCTAAAATCGTAAGCAATGCGCATTGCTTTATTTTGTTTTTATGTTACTATAATTAATACCAAAAATTGTATAGTGTGAACGTAAAAATATTTCTAATATGACAAGTCGTACGATAAGTCACATGAAAAATCTCATAGTGTAAACCAGCTTTTAGACTTTAGATAAACAATGTGAATACTATTGAATTGCAGCTTATTATACATTAGTAAATCAAGAATTGAAGATAAAAGCACGTGTTTTTATTATTATTTCGTTGTTATTTTTTCATTATGTTATGTCTCATTAAAGTTCAATAATAACAAAAAAAGTCCGGACACCCCTATGTTAACAATGTAAATTGCACGTTTTCAAGACGTTTTCTTGTCATATAAAAGTCGGTTTTACAGCAAAACTTATTGAACATTTTTTTTGAAAATTTCATTACCTTTATTTTTGTTTATATACATTTTTCTATTCCGTTTCACCGTTTCCGATTTACAGTGACTTAAAACAGACTCTCTAAAATATTACCATCTGTAACTTAGGAAATGATATTTGTAAGAAAAATTGTTTATTAATTTTTCTCTTTCGTTATACCGTTTCTGAGATACAGACAAAAATATTTTTTGCATTTTACAAAGTCTAATCACTGTAACTCGAAAGGGGGTGTTCATTAATTACATGAGGTGATCAAAAAATGTTGAATGACTATTGTGGTAAAAGTGATTTTTATATAACAAAAAATTATTTGAAAACGCGCAATTCACATTGTTAACATTGGAGTGTCCGGATTTCATTATGAGTCACTGTACCTAATAATGGGGACTGTCCACATAATTGTGCGTTTTTATTTAACTTATTAATGGGGACCGTCCACATAATTGAGCGTTTTTATATAACCTATTAATGGGGACCGTCCCCAGAATCGTTTTTTTAATATTCTATACAGAATTTGGTGTGTATTGAAAAGCCCGTCATAGTGGCATTAACATCGCTGGAAACTGAATGTCACAGTAGTGATGGAATGCAAGTCCACACAAATGAGTCTATTTCAGACGTCCACGTAAGCATTGCGGGACGTGTATGTGTGTGTGTGTGTGTGTGTGTATGTATGTCTGTGAACACGATAGCAACCAAACGAAATAACAAAATCACTCCAAATTTTAAATTTAAGTTTTTATAGTTGTGGCACGAAGCCTATTGAAAATGGATAAAATCGTATGGGGGGAACGGGGGGTTTACTTGAAGCGATAAAACATAATCCATTATAACTCCGAAACGCAATGAAATAGGTAAAAGTTTATTAAGACAAAAATTATCCATATCAAATTACCTACAACTTTTGTGTTATAAAATTTTTTCTAAAAATTTTTTTTTATTTTTTTTTTTATTTATTTTTATTTTTTTTTATTTTTTTTTATTTTTTATTTATTTTTTCTATTCTATATATTTTTGTTTAATTACAATGAATTATTCTTTCAATACTACTACTTGTCATTGATTAGATCAGGGGTCTTCGAACCTTTTAGCCTAAGAGCCAAACTGATTGCTCCACAAAGCTCCAAGGGCCAAGATCTAGCTACAGTGGCTAACGAAAATATTCGAACTCTCCTATGTTAACAATGTAAATTGCACATTCTGAAACCGTTTTTTGACATAAAAATTGCTTTTACAGCAAAACTTTTTCAACATTTTTTGTTAAAAATTTTCTTTTCTTCAATTTTGTACCTATACATTTTTCAATTTTGTTGTCCCATTTTTACTGGCGGCGACTTAAATAAGACTGTAAAACACAAAAAATATCGTCATCTAAAGAGTGATTCATTTTGAGGTACCTACTTTTTTCAAAAATTAAAATATATAAATAAATTCAATTTTACCCGAAGAATGGCAAACAAGAAGAATAATTCCAATTCATAAAAAAAGGAGACCTCGAAGAGTGTAGTAATTACAGGGGCATAACGCTATTACCGGTGGTATACAAAGTACTATCATCTTTAATTTTAGAAAAATTAAAAAAGTATACAGAACAAGCACTGGGAGAATATCAGTGGGGTTTTAGAAAAGGTAGATCGACAGTTGATGCGATACATATTCTAAAGCAGTTAACAGAAAAATTTTATGAACATAACATGGAAATGCATATGCTGTTTGTAGATTTTCGACAAGCATTCGATACAGTGAATAGAGAGAAAATTATTATAATGTTGCGCGAAATGAAAATCCCAGAAAAACTAATAAACCTGATATACATGACAATAGCTAACACGAAAGGCTCGGTAAGAATTGCAGAAGGGGAAAACGAAGATTTTGAAATAATGGCAGGAGTAAGACAGGATGACGCACTCTCGGCGCCTTTATTCAACTTGATGATGGAACATATAATTAGAAAATTAGACTGTAAAGGCACAATAGTTAACAAAGAAGCACAATTATTAGCGTATGCAGATGGCAGTCATAATCTCCAGAACCAAGAAGAAAATGATTGAAATTTTTGAAAAATTGAACTTTCATGCAACGGTAGCGGGTTTGAAGATAAATGAAAAGAAGACCAAATACATGCGTTGCGGAAGGAACTTAAGTGCGACAACTGGAAACTTAAGAATGGGACAATACGGTTTCGAAGAGGTAAATGATTTCAAGTACTTAGGAGTAAAGATTAACAACAGATGTAACAGAGAAGATGAAATAAAGGAAAAGTTGCAAGTGGGAAATAGAGCCTTTTATACAAACAAGAAAATATTGAAGAATAGAAATATAAGTCGAAAGACAAAAATAAGAATTTATAAGGGACTGATACGACCTACTGTAACGTACGCCGCTGAAGTACTCTGTATGACAAGTGTAGAAGAAGAACAACTAAAGATCTTTGAGAGGAAGGTGATTAGAGCAATTGTGAGACCAATGAAGATTAATAACTCAGATCTAAGAATAAGAAAGAACGAAGAGATACAGAAATTGTTAAAAAATGAAAATATAGTCAGGTTTATCAAGTCACAGCGAATTAAATGGTTAGGACATATAATGCAAAGAGAAAAAGAAGAAGCAATAAGATTTGTGACTGAATGGAAGCCAGATAAGGAAAGATGCAGAGGAAGGCCAAGAATGAGATGGTGGGATAGCGTAATGAAAGACTTAAATGAGATGGAAGTCAAGAACTGTAGAGAAGCAAATCATGCAAAATCAGCAAAATCACACGAAAAGTTATAGCACAGAGTAACAACAGAGAAGTAATCCACCTCATAAAATGGATTGTGAAGACTTCTAAGAAGTGGTTATATTCCGACAGGAATGGAAGCCTTTGATTGATTGAAATTCAATTTTATCGGGGAATCTTTATTATCATACAAAAGAAACATTCTTTATATTTAATTTTTGAATATTATATCTTTCAAATGTTGGCCGTAACTGCGGTTAACATGGTCCATTCTAAAGTTCCAATTTTTGATCACACCATCTAGCATTTCGTGTGATATTTGGTGAATGACGCGAGTAATATTGGCTTCCAATTCCTCAATAATGGTCGGCTTATTTATGTAGGCTTTAGACTTGACGTAGCCTCAAAGCAAATAGTCCAGAGGTGTAAAATCACATGATCTAGACGGCCAATATTGACCGGTCCGAAGCGTGAAATAAACTTCTCACTGAATTGCTCTCGCAATAAAGCCATGGTTTCACGGACTGCATGGCAAATAGCACGGTCTTGTTGGAACCAAATGTTGTTAAGATCAAGGGCTGTAATCTCAGGCAGCAAATAGAGAGAGAGCCATTCATAATTTAAAAAAAATGGACCGATGATTCCACCACCCCGCAAAACCACATGGCCCCAAATGGGCCTCATCGTTGAATAAAATTTTGGTATAGGAGAACGCTGATTTTCAAAATACAGCTGAATGATTTTCAGACGCTCTGCAGGACTAAGTTTTTCCATGATAAAGTGTAAAACAATGTTGAACAAAAATACCAGTTTGTATACAATACAAATATAGTTTGTATGTAAAAAATGTAGAGAATCGCGTTTTCAAAAAAAAAATGACTAGGGTAATTCCGGGAGAGACGAACCACGTTTTTTATAAATTTATTATTTATTATTTATTATTTATTATTTATTATTTATTATTTATTATTTATTATTTATTATTTATTATCTATTATCTATTATTTATTATTTATTATTTATTATTTATTATTTATTATTTATTATTTATTATTTATTATTTATTATTTATTATTTATTATTTATTATTTATTATTTATTATTTATTATTTATTATTTATTATTTATTATTTATTATTTATTATTTATTATTTATTATTTATTATTTATAAATTTAATTTACATTAGAAAAGCTAGTTTCATCTTTACCTGAATTTTTCGGTTCAACTATCCCGAATTTAAGGTACAGATGGACCACTGGCTTATTTTATTTCTCTACCATAAATGACGCAATTTAATGTTATGTTTATTTACATTTAATATTTACACAATATTTCTTACCTGTTAAATACTAGAAATAATAAAAAAAGTCAAACTTCAAAACTAAAATTTTACAAAATACGATTACACACTAAAATTTCTGAATATCCTGATCTGAAAATTTCTAATTATTCGCTTTTAAACATTCAATTAATAATCACTAGAGTAAGGATTTCTAGCAAATTTGCTATACATTAATATTGATAGCAGAAGTGTAATTGTTAAAAATGCTTATGAATTTGATAAAAATAAGTCATTTGGCGCTAATTTTTTTATGCTTATATGCTTATTTTAATACTTTTATGCTTAGATTTATTTGTAAGCATTTTTAGTGCTTATTTTAGCACATTTTCAATAAATTAAAAAATAATTGCAGTAGATACATAAATACCTACATTTATTTTAGACCGGGAGCTAATGACGATTTGACCTAACCCATTTTATAAATCACAAAATTTTGTGAGGTAAATATAGTTAGGGTACTTCTTGAATAGGGAACTGAAATTGGCAGACGTTTACGGTTTGACCCCTTCCCCCCTCACATAAATCCACGTAAGATTTTGGCACCCCCCCACCCCGTCTCATCTTACGTAATAATTATTAAACGAAAATAATTTTGAGCTCCCCTCTTCTCCGCTTATATTTATATAAATATGAATAACAATAATATTGTAAGAGCAATAAATAGGTTTGAAATTTAAATAACAGTAGGCATTGGTCGACTACACTAAATTATTAAATAAAAGGAGCTTTAACTAAAACTCACTTTTATATAATTAGATTAGCTTATCTATTAAATACCATTGCAAAAGTTCCAGTTTTTTGGAAAAAAATGGTTAAGTATTAGCATAAAATATTGGATTTTATTATAGATTAGAACAAATAGCTAGCGTATTAGTGAAATTAAAAATCGCCTCAATTAACAATTAATTTTTAATAAAATATTTAGAAAAAAATTTAATAATTTCATTTTTTAGGAAAAAAAATGGTGTAGAGAAATTATTTTATTATTTTACTTGTTATTACTATTTTTTTTACTATATTACTTTTTTCTTGTGTTGAGTTACTTTTCAAATAAATTTTATTTAAAAAATAATATTTTTAATGCTTATAGTTAAGATGAAATCATATTTTTATGCATATAATGGCAATTTTTTGTGCTATTTTTAAGCGCTATTTTCACGATCTTTTATGCTTAAAAGTCCGTACTCTAGTAATCACTGAGTTTCCTAATCACTAGTATAATCAAACTGAAGATTACATCACGTTATCGGCGTAATCTACAATCTAGTTTAGAATATAGACAACTGGTTCATCTCAACCGCCGGTTCGTCTCTCCCGGAATTACCCTATTTATTTTTTCATTTCTTCGCACCGTTTCCAAGATATAGATGACAATATATTTTGTGTTGAGAACTTGACTTATATGGAACCCGACTAATGTGTAACTTGATTAATTGGAAATATGATTGATGTGAAACTCGATTGATATGGAGCTTGCCTAATGTGAAACTCGATTGATATGAAACTAGACTTATCTGCAATTAGATTGATTGGGAACTTGATTGATATGGAACTCGACTGATTTTAGATGTACGATATTCTCATTTAAAAACGGTGAAAGGCACACAACCATTGCACACTCTTGCCTTTTAATGATATTAATTAATGAACAACATGCTTGTGTCAAAACTGTGTCAAGATTCGAAAAAAGTTCAAAAATAAAAGTTTTTTAATTGTAGAGTTTACATTTTATTTAATTATTGTATTTAAACAAAAATATGCAATACAATACAATATATAGTCTTATATTCCCTAAAGGAATATGACTGTCCATTTGGACTTAACAAATCCGTTTGTTGAGGTGGATTAATCCTCATTAACTTTACATTTTACATCCATATATTTACAAATTTACACTCGTTTTTGCGTCCATCGTCATTGCCTTCCAAAAAGTCCTATCCCTCACTTTCTCTCTCCAGTTCACGACCCCCACACTTCGCAGATACCCTATCACTTGGTCATACCATTTTAAGTCCGGTCGTCCTCTCCCGCGCCCCTGCATCGGTTTCCACTCCGTGATGCGCCTTATCACATCATTCTCCTTCTTCCGCATGATGTGACCAAACCATTGCAATCTATGCGATTTGATTACTTTGACGATGTCTTCATCTCCAACTGCTCTTAGTATCTCATAGTTCATCATGGGTCTGCTTTCTTGTTCAGCAATTGTTATTGGTCCCAGTATTTTACGCATTATCTTTCTTTCAAACACTTTCATCTTTTCTTCCTCTTTTCTACTATAGCACATCGCTTCTGTCGCGTACGTAGCCACTGGTCTAATTATTGTCTTATATATCCTGATCTTTGTTTTTTTTATAGCTTCTTATCGTTCAGAAATTTTTTGTTCGCGTAGTAGGCCTTATTTGCTTGTTGCAATCTTCTTTCCAATTCTTCTTTTATTTCTATTATTTAATTGTGTTCCCAGGTATACGAAGTCTTTTACCTCCTCGTATGTGTGTCTCCTATTTTCAATTCACCTAGGTCTTGTATTTCTCCTCGTTTACATCTCATATATTTTGTTTTCCGTTCATTTATTTCCAAGCCCATTTGTTTCGCTGCTTCTCTTATTTCTTGAGTTCTGCTTGTTAATTCATATTTCGATCTTGATACAATAACCACATCGTCCGCATATGCTATCAACTGCGTTTCCTTGTTGATTATTGTGCCGTTTACTTGTATCTTCCTCATGATCTTTTCCAGAAGTATGTTGAACAGGGTTGCCGACATAGCATTTCCCTGTCTCATTCCACAATTTATCAAGAAATCTTCAGTCTCCCCACTTGAGGTTCTAACACAAGCTGCTGTTTCTTTTAATGTCATGCGTGTCAGTCTTATTAGCTTGTCGGGTATTTCCATTTCTTGTATTGTTGCCAGCAGCTTACCTCTCTTCACCTTATCAAAAGCTTGTCTAAAATCGATAAAAATCATATACATGTTTATATTATATTCATGGCTCTTCTCCATAATCTGTCTCATTACATATATTGCATCTACCGTCGATTTACCTTCGACAAAACCGCACTGGTAATCTCATATTTTATTTTCTTTTGTTTAATATCGTTGACAGGATCTTGTATGTTACATTCAACAGTGTAATTCCTCTGTAATTCTCACATCTGTCCGTGTCTCCTTTTTTCTTTATTGTAACGATTTCTAGAAGTTCCTTCTCTCCATTTTTGTGGCATTACTTCCTCTGTCCATATTTGTTTTATAAGTTCATAGACCCTTCGATATAATAATTCTCCTCCATATTTTAGTAATTCTGCTGCAATACTGTCTTTGCCAGGGGACTTTCCATTTTTCATGTTCTTAATTGTCTCCGCTATTTCTTCATATGCTGGTTCGTCTATTTGTTGTTCTTCGCTTATTATTGTTTCTTGTTCTTCCTCTGGTACGTCATTCAGTAGTTCTTGAAAGTATGTCATCCAATTCTGTTTTATTTTTTCTGTGTCGTCTTCTATTTTATTTAGCTTATCTCTCATTCCTCTCGTCTTGATTCTGTCTCCTGCTTTTTGTTTCTTCAGTTTTTCATAGAATACCTTACTATTATTTTGTCTGTTATTCCTCTCTATATCTTCCATTATGGCTTCCATCCATTTATTTTTTTTTCTTGTATAACTTGTATGCTTCACTTCTTTTTCTTTTGTAATTCTCTCTATCTTGTTCTTCATTTGTGTTAAGGTATGCCAATTTTGCTTCTCTCTTCTTTTTTTCCATCTTCTCACAATCCTCGTCAAACCAACTCTTATCTCTCTGTACTTGTCTATATCCTATCACGTTTTTTGCTGCCGTTGTTATACATTCCGTGATATTCTCAAATTCTTCATCTACATCTCTTAGTTTTTCTGTTGCAAAAAGTTTACTTTTGTTCTTCTTTATGTTGTTTATCGCTTTCTTAATTTTTATTTTTGTCACTACCAAGCAATGGTCTGTTTCAGCATTTGCTCCTCTATATGATCTTACATCATTAATCAATGATTTTCGCTTCTTTGTGATTAAAACATGGTCTATTTGGTTCCCTTCGTCTTGTTCTCCTCCGGGCCAGACCCAGGTTATTTTATGGATCTTTTTGTGTTTATATCTGGTACTGCAAATATCCATATATAAAGCTGCTGCCATGTTGCAAAGTCTGTTTCCATTATCAGTTGTTTTGCTATGTATCGTATGTTCTCCCGCCACCTCGCTTACATACTCTTCTTTCCCAATTTTTGCATTAAAATCTCCCATCAATACCAATGCATCTTTCCTTTCGCTTCTCTCACATAATTCTTCTAGTTCTTCGTAGAATTTTTCTTTTTCTATATCATTGGCATCTTCCGTTAGTGCATAAACACAGATTTTTGTCATATTTGTGGATTTCTTTCTCATTCTCAAGTATGCCATTCTTCCGTTTACTGGTTGGAACTGCATTATGCTGTCTTTTTCATCATTTCTTACCATAAAGCCTACTCCACTTCTCCCCTGCTCCTTCTCTCCCGAGTACAACATAGTATATTCCTTGCTAGTTACCTCTCTTTGACCCTTCCATCTGATTTCCTGCAACGCTGCTATTTCGATCTTATATCTCTTTAACTCATTCTCGACTTCTTCCATTTTTCCCGGTCTCAACAGTGTTCGTAGATTCCATGTTGCAATTCTAATTATATCATCCTTTTTACCATTTGTCCTTTTCTTATTTCTATTCTTTCTTTTTTTCTGTATTAGCTCATCTTTTTCCATTTCATGCTTTAGTCGATTATCTTCCCCAGCCTTTATTCTTGGAGCATCTGTCTGGGGATGTACAGATGCTCCATCATGCAACCTTATTAGTTTTTTGCTCGTTGAGTTCTATTGGTGTCGCGCTTAAGGTCATTGCATTTGTTATCCCACACATACAATCCATCCTGCTTGATCATTTTATGGTAACCTACTTTAACTCTTTCTCCCTTTTCCATTTCCTTCTTTGCTATTGTCAATTAATTCTTAATAATTATGTTTTCTTCTCTTTTTTCCTTTTCCCTCGCTCCAATTGTTTCTCAAATTCCGCTAATTTTTCTTCCTGTTTATCTGTTTTTTCTTGCAGTCCTGCAATTGTTTTTCCAACTCTTGAACTCGATTATTCCAGGAGGTTTCCATTGTATTAAGCATCTCCTTGATTTCTCTACTTTCTTTTTTGCTTTCTTCAATACCATCCTTTACCGTTTTTGCAAGATTTTTCATTATTTCTTTTAGTTCCTCCATGTCTTCCGTCTGGTTCTCTACTTCGGTTGTTTTGATTGGGGATTTGACTATTAGTTTGCTTCGCTGAAAAATCTTTTCTTCTTCGTTACTTATATTTGTTTCCTCTCTTTTTCTCTTAATATACTCCCTTAATGATGGTACAGTATTGGCTCTTGGTCTATTATGTTCGTCACCACTCATTTGCTTTTGCTTGATTTATCTATAAATACTCGTATAAATAAATAAATACTTAGGCAACCCAACTTAATGCTTAGAATGTCATGTTAATTCCGTACTTATTTTTAACAGGTTTTTGTTCTTATTTCGGTAGCGTCAATACGAACACTCGAGTCGACCTCTTGGAAGTGCCCGTACTACTACTTTTTTACCCTTAAGATTTTATTGCTGCCTAACCTCAAATACCTGCAGTTCCTCGCGTTCTTAAAAATCTTCCACCCATGGGCGTCGCCAAGGGGGGGCAGAGGGGGGCTACAGCCCCCCCTGGCTTTTGGCAAAACATATAAATTTACATTTGCAATATTAAAATATAAAAATTTTTAACATAAATAATTAATTTTAATAGCGTTTAAAAAAAGTTGCCCCCCCCCCTGCAATTCTTGGAAGCGACGCCCTTGTTTAGGGGGTATCGTAGGTCCGTAAGTACGGCACTGGCACTTATTAAATTTATCAAGAAAATGTGTCTTTCTGATATCAAATTTCATAAAACTGCACTCGCCATTTAATAGCAACAAGAAAATTATTATTTTGTTGAATAATGGAAGTCAAGTTCAGTGGACAACCTTTTTTTAAAAACGAAGAAAAGACTATGACAATCTGAATACCAGAATTGCATCACTCTACGACCGCTAGGTTTAATTCGCATCAGGTGCGAATTAACCCGCTAGGTGTAATTCACATCAGATTCGAATTAACCCGCGGTGCCAATGCATGGTCGCAAACTTCCGCATAAAATATGTGATTAAAATTTTTGAAAATGAAGAAGTATACCACGTCCTCTTTTGGAACACATGTGAAAGGTCAGTGAGCGTTCTTTTTACAGGCATCTGTAATTGTGTACTATAAATTGTAAACAATTCTCTCGCTACCAGGGCCGTTGTGCCAGGTTTAAAACTGTTGTTTGTTATCAGTATCATAAATAAATTGCAGAAGAAGTATTTTCTCTGACAAGAATGTGATTATTTGTTACTGTCTGCTTTTGACACGTCTGAACGGATTAACGAGAAATATTTTAATAAAAAAATTATTTAAATGTTACTTTAGAGCCCCACCAGACTTAAAGTCGGGAATCTCCAAAGTGAGTACGTATTCATACTAAAATCATCCATGAAGAGCAACTAAACTCGAATATCACGGATATATGTAGATAGAAAATCATTAATTCTAAAGACGGCCCTGACTGCCGGTGTCCTACTACGTTTTTGTTTATTTAGAAATATTTCTACTTCGTAAATTTTAAAATTTTACAAAAAAGGTAATCAAACGCCCGGCGGCATTTGCCTATTGGTTTTTGCCCGTCCTGCAGGGCGAGTGCCTCTCTAGGCCTCGCGATGATACGCCACGGGTTCCACTATTTATGTAAAAAAATGTGGAACGCTTCACGATTTTGCGTGTCATCCTTGCGCAGGGGCCATGCTAATCTTCTCTGTATCGTTCCAATTTTATTATATGCACCGCCGAAGCGAGTACAATAAATATATATTTCAAGCGGTATATATGCAATAAAATGGTTGAACACATTAGAGATATACAGTTTCGGATTTTATTATCAAAACGACATCAATTTTTATCAAACTTTTAAATCGTTCTACAATAATATTCGAAATGTCATGCATTTCCTGTTGTGTTATTTGAATTACCAAAAAAATTAATTTTTATGATAGTAAAATTAGAACATCCAGCGTGAATTTCAAACTTAAGTATGAATGATTGCCTACGTATGCTAGATGTTTCAGATTTTTACATGAAATTCAAGTAGTAAATACTTAAGAAAATCCTCTTTTAAGATTAGATCAAATGTTACAAATAACTTCTGTTTAAAGCTTTAATAAAACTAAATAGGTATCATAGGTTTAGGGGCATGGGCGTCGCCAAGGGGGGGCAGAGGGGGGCTACAGCCCCCCCCTGGCTTTTGGCAAAACATAAATTTACAATTGCAATATAAAAATATAAACATTTTTAACATAAATAATTAATTTTAATAGCGTTTAAAAAAATTTACCCCCCCCCTGCAATTCTTGGAAGCGACGCCCTTGCTTCCACCTCGTTGATTTTCTGTGTCACCAACACTTCTACCACTTTTCCAAATTCAGGCAATACAGATAGTAGCCTTTTTGTAATTTTTACTCTTAATTTTCTCTCTCAATTCACAACTATTTAATTCACTAATTATAAACACGATACAGGACCGGTTCTTATTATTTTTTTCTCTTTATTATTATTTTTTTTTTTTTTTTAAATTTTGATTAACGTGCATCAACATCTAGGTAACATCTATTTTAATTTTTAAAATATGCACTTCGTGAAAATGGGAAAAAATTCGATTTTCCATTTTAATTGAATTTATAAGAATTTTCTGTTACGTATGACAAAAAATGAATATTTTTATTGGAAAGCTGAGAATTTTTCTTAAAAAAACTATATTTTTTCAATTTTTCTAAAAAAGTTTTCTACTTCAAAAAAAATTAATGAAAAAGTTACAAAAAAAAAATTTCAAAAAATTGTAACTAAAAAATAGCTACATAGTAAGGGCTTAAATTTTCAGGAATTTTTTTTCATTATGTAGAAAACACGTTCATAAAGTTTGAACAAAATCGGCTGGGGTTGACCCGTAAAAATGATTTTATTTGGTGGAATTACCCAATTATTACTAAAAATTTAGATCTAATATTGTTTCTTGTTTCTTATTTTTTACTTTTCCTGATTACGACACTGGAGATCGAAAATAATCGTGAATATCGCATTACTAAATTTTTAATTATTTGTTTTTAATTATTTTTTTATATTACACTTTAATACTGCAGCGGTCAGGTAATGGTAAATAATATAATACATGGTAAGAAGACTAAGCTTAATGGAGATGCACCAGTTTTAATCATTTTTATTAATATTTTGACAATAAATTTAATAAAAACTGTTTTAACCGTGGGAGAATCGATGTTGAAAAAGATTTACCTGCCAAAAATAATTTGAGCAAAATTTTAATATAACAGCAATGATAAAAATTTTAATCGTGAATACACTTGATATTATCCACAAACATTCGTTTGAGATTCTGAATAATAATTAATTAAGAGTTTTCAAAGGAGGTTATCGCTGTTGTCAGATAATTTGTTAATAATTATGATATGTATTATATCTATTTTTGTACATATAAGTACCCAATCCAGTTAATTACACGGTTTAATGCTATCTATGAATCGAAAACATGTTCTCTTACTGTGCGATTGTGTTTTTCTTAAGTAAGTATTTTGTATAATATAATCGTATAATATTGTATAATTTTATGAAAACATTCCAAACATATTACTTAATTTAATTTTTAACCATTGATTACCAATTTTAAAGAGATAGATTATATTATTAATCATTTTAGGTTTGACGGTTGCAATTAAACGACCTTCAGTAACAACAAAATTGGGAGATATTAACGGATATCATAAAACATCTTATAATGGTCGCACGTACTCTGCTTTTGAAGGAATACCTTTTGCAAAACCACCGGTAGGCAAATTACGATTTGAAGCACCAATAGAACCAGATCCTTGGGAAAAACCTTTGGATGCCGACAAAACTTATGTGTGTTCTCAAAACGGTTTTTTTTTGTTAAAACCTGACGGTAGTGAAGATTGTTTATATTTAAATGTTTATGTGCCCAAAGATATTCCTAATTCAGAAGATAACATGAATGTAATTGTACATATTCACGGAGGTGCGTTTATGGTAGGCAGTGCGGCTATGGAGGGTCCTCATTTTTTTATGGACAGAGATGTTATATTTGTAAATTTGAATTATCGTCTTGGCGTTTTTGGATTTTTAAGCACCGAAGATGACGTAGTACCGGGAAACAACGGTTTAAAGGACCAAACTTTGGCACTTCAATGGATTCAGAATAATATAAAACAGTTTGGAGGTAATCCAAATTCGGTGACCATTACAGGAGCTTCCGCCGGTGCCGCTTCTGTACATTTTCATTACTTCTCAAAAATGTCCAAAGGATTATTTCATCGAGGTATATCGCAAAGTGGCACAGCTTTAGGGTCTTGGGCGCTTCAGAAAGGTGCTTTAGAGAGAGCAAAAACTTTAGCAGTACTAGCTGGCTGCAAAGATACTAGTAATACTCGTACATTTATTGACTGTTTGAAAGAAAAATCAAAAGACGAAATTTTAGATCAAACTAATAATATCGGAACTCCTGCTGGAAAATTTCCCGTATCGCTTTTTACACCAATCGTCGAAATAAAATCAAGTTCTGCATTTTTAGATGACCATCCATATAAGTTACTTACTCGAGGCGAATTAAATGATTTGCCTTGGATTACTTCTATGTGTACCGACGAAGGAAGTGCAGTGATAATGCTCTTAATTAAAGAATTAGATAACTTGAATGAGGTATTTAACAAATTTGCACAGTATTATCTGGATTACGACTACACCAGCTGTGATTCTGATAAAGAAGTCATTGCCCAAAAAATTCGAGAACAATATTTTGGAACAAACAAAATAGGAAGAGGTACTTACCGAACCTTGATGCAAATGTATGCTGACAGAATATTTGGATTTAGTTTAGAGAAATCAGCTAGAATTCAAGCAAGGGTTTCGAAATCCAAAATTTATTCGTATATTTACGGATATAGAAACAGCTTTTCGGATAGTACGTTAAAACTTTTGGGTATAGGCGACCTAGACATTGGCGTAGCTCATGCAGATGATGCTCAACTTCTATATGATATTAAATTTATTGGCGACACGGCTATGAATACGGTATTATCTAAAACCGACGAGTTAATTAAGGATCTCATGGTCGATATGTGCGTTTCATTTGCGAATAATAGTGTACCAATAATAAATGGTCTGGCTATAGACCCTGTAGGCAACTCCAAAGAATTTAATTATCTTTCTATCAAAAGTCCCACAGATATCAAAATGAATTTTACCCAGGAATTAACGCCCACCGAATTTTGGGAAGGGTTACCTATTATAGAAAACGGAAAGTTTTCTAAGAATTCTTGTAATAATGCAATTAAAAATGAGTTGTAAGAAACTTTCAGTTTGTTTACTTTTTCCTTTTTTAGTCCAGCAGTGATTCCAATCTCTAAATTATTAATTTAAATCCATAATCAAGCAGAAGTTTTTCTTTTGACTTAATAAACATATTTTGGTGCTTATTGAGGTTTCCTAGTATAATGTCGTGTTTCAAAATCATAATTTGTAATTTTGTTTATTTTTGTTTTCTGTTTGAATTGTAAATAGTTTGTGTTTTTCACTTTCCTGCAATCGAGAGGAGATTAGAACGGCAAGATGGGAAAATTACGTTTTGACCGTCGAGCCGAGTTGGCTCCTTTAATTTTGATTTAAAATTAAACTTTATTTTTGTAGTAAGTATAGTTTTGAGTACTGTAATGATATAAACGTAATTTATATTTAGCGCTTAATGAACGATTTAAAGTCCAAAAGTCCAAAATATATCTTTTTGTAAATATTTTTTGAGTTTGGTAGTTTGCGACAGTTTTTGATAGGAAAAGGGCTTTTGCCGACGTGGATATCGAGAGCGGACGTGTTCCGCCACGCTCTCGAAATTTTTGAGTATATTGGCCAGTTTTTGGCATATTTTTGTAAATTGTTGTGAAATTCTGAGATTGGATCTAATATTTAAACAAATAAATTTATTTACTATAGGAGAGCAATTTTAATAATTTTTATTCTGCGATTTATCCAAGTTTGGTGGAAAGATGGAGAAGATACTTTGAAAAGCTGAAATGGAAAAAGACGAAAAAATTGAAGACAAATATGACAAACAACAAGATATACACAATATGCAAGAACAAGAAAGTAACGATAGTCATCCATCAAAAGAAGAGATAAAAATGATCATATCACATCTGAAAAGTGACAAAAGTCCGGGAGAAACTGGAATTAGAGCTGAAATGATTAAGTTTGGATGAGAAACACTAATAGATGAAATATATGAACTCACAATTAGAATACTGAAAGCAGAGATTATGTCAACAAGATGGTGCGGGTAGTTTAATGAAGGTATTAAAATCTAAGGACGTATCCTCAAACACAAAAGTGAGAATCTACCAAGGAGTAATACGACTAACAGTGACATACGCATCAGAAACATGGACATTAAATAAGAAAGAATAAGAAGTTTCGAAAAGATGGGAGGGGAAAATGCTAAGAAGAATATATGGAAGAAAATAGATAGATGAAGATTGGGAAAGAAGACCTAACGATAAAATAATGGAAAAATACGGACAACCTGCAGTGATTGCAGTAATTAAGTCAACTACGTTAAGATGGTTTGGACATATACAAAGACTGCCGAATGATAAAATAACAAAAATCATGCTAAGATATGAACCAATCGGTAGCAGAAAAAGAGGTAGATCAAGAAAAAAGTGGTTAGATGCGGTGGAGAACGATTTGAAGAAATTGTGAGTGGAGAACTAGACCAAAATTTTTCGGGACTTTTTTCTCTTTATTCCTCCAATTTTGAAAAATTCAAAATTGAAATTTGAAGATATCGTAAGTAAACATGGACCACTTCCAGGTAAAATCCAGGATAAAACAACGAATATCTACATACAAGACCAAGGAGTGAAAATGAAGGTGAAACCATATGATGGAATATAGCTAAATTGAAAAGAGAAGAAGAACGATTGAAGTTTGAAGAATCAATAGATGAGCAGCTCGAGGGAAATACATCCCTAGATGAAGTGAAGCAGCAGACAAAACGCTTGGCAGAGAAGGCAGGAAGAAGACAAAAGGATGGTGGGATAATGACTGGCAAGAGATTTTGAAAGAATTTTTCGCTTAGGGCAACTCGCAAAGCCCCGCAAGGTCAGATTTGATTAAACAGTCAAGTTAGTCCGACGTTTGTCAAGTTTTGGTAGTGGCTGAATATTTGCTCAAAGTAGGCCTACAACAGTAAACGTAGTTCAACGTGAAGTAGTCAAGAATATGAGATTCAATAATTGTCAATAATTCTCTTTAAAAACTAAAACAATTCGTAACATTTGCAAGAATAACACGGCGCGCCACTGACCGACTTAGTTTTGTTTAAGAGGTGGGAGATATTTAAGAGGTGTGGCCTATGATGATTTCTATTTGGCACGCACTCTAAGAACTCGAAAGCTCCTAGAACGAAAGGAATAACAGCTGAGACGATAAAGGGTGGGGGACTGACTTTGCGTAAACACTTACATCAACTAATCCTCAAAATCTGGCAAACAGAAAAAAAAGACAGATCCAACTGTTCCAGCTATAGAGGAATATCACTGATCAACACATAATGCAAAATACTTTCAAACATCTTATTAAGTAGAATAACACCTCTAGTAGAGAAACTCATAGGAGAGTATCGGGCGGACTTTGGACCTGAGAGATCAACAACCGACCAGCTGTTTACTATTAGACAGCTACTTGACAAGAGCTGGGAGTTTAACAGGGACCTGCACCACATGTTCATCGTAGGTGGTAAAAGCAACATCGCAAAACTGAGATGGACAGATCACGTCCAGAGACAACTAAACGACAGACTGATCACAATAGCATGGGAAGCAGTACCTGAAGGAAAAAGACCCCTGGGATGGCCACGGCTTGGATGTCGGAGCAGATGGAAGCGCTCGTGCTAAAACGAGAACGATGCGATGGAGAGATATTGTGAAGTCAGCCAAGACCCACCCAGGGATGTAGAGCTGCACGATAAATAGATAGATGCTGAAATCTCTTGAAACTTAAAATTTGGATTTATACAAGAATAATTGAAATTTGGATTTGAATGAATTTTAATTTTTTGATTTAATGAGTCTTATTATATGCTAGACATGCGATAATTCTGGTTCTGGAGGTTTATTTAAGTTTGTGAATGTCTGTATGTTAGTGTGTGGTTAGGATATGAAAAGAAATAGTATCAATCGCACAGGTTTCGGCATAAATGTGCAGCATAAATCATAATTAAACTTAGTAAAAAAACGGTAAAATTTGGTTTAAAATTGCTGAATTGATAAAGAAAATAAAAAACGTTCAAGTGTCAATTACTACTAGTAGTTATTTTTCGCTCTTAGGTGAACTTCAACCTTTCTGTTTCAATTTGTTAGTTAATAAGTAGCCAATGTTTACTTTGTTAACTTCCGCAATTTTGAAATGCAACCTGTATAACTGTCTTTTGATTTGATTGCTAATTCCTACTATGTAGTTGATAACTATCCAATTGGGAGCCAGCTCTTCAATTGGAGATGCAAGTGAAGCGGTAACCAGACCTCTTTCAATTAGTTTTTCTATTTTCTTTATAAGGTTATCAACTAAATCTATGATATATCCATTCTTTAAGGCTATCGAGCGGATGGTATTTGCTTCTAATAAGAAATTAACTTTTGACATGGGTATTTTGAAAAGTACCAATCAGGCTGCGAAACGCAGCTTTCTTAATATTCCAAGATTGATTGGGGGATTGCGGGATAATAATGTCAGTCATAGTGGGTTTTCGGTAGATATTTATGTCAAGGCGATCCTCCATCTTCGTTATAGTAACGTCCAGGAAATTTAATCTACTGTCCTTTTCTTCTTCCATTGTAAATTGGATTTTGGCGTTCAATGAATTTAAGAAAGCAAGAAATAGACATAGTTCCATATGCAAAACACGTCATCTAAGTGCTTAACGACACCAAAAATCAACATGACTTAAAAGCCAATTAGTCCAGTCAAATTAGCAAAAATAGAAAAATTAACCGGTAAATAGCTATAAATTGGTGGAGACCTTTGTTTTGGCTTAATTTCGAAGATAGTAAAAGTCCTGACCGCTATCTTCAAGGCTCGATCCGCCATCTTGAAGAAAAGGTGCTCCAATCCAGTTTTTTGATCATATCTCGGTAATCCTTGATCCGATCGCGATAAAAGTTATTATAAAAATTAAAGCTCGTTAAATTCTCTATAAAAATTTTATAATTCATTTTATTCATATTTTCAATATTTTTTCTGTTATACACTGTTGAATATATAGGGGAAAGACTAGAAAAAGAACTCAAAATAAAAAATTTTTAAGTAAATTTGTGGTTTTTAGTATGTATTTATGGTTAAATTCAAAAAATATAAGAATAATACAATACGTAGAAAATCAAAATTCAAAAAATTTAAAAAGGAGACAATTAACACATAACAGGTCTGGATTAAGAAAATTTGAAAAAATGAAAATTTCGTAATACGAAGTACAATATAACGTTTACTGTACTTCGTATTACGAAATTTTCATTTTTTCAAATTTTCTTAATCCAGACCTGTTATGTGTTAATTGTCTCCTTTTTAAATTTTTTGAATTTTGATTTTCTACGTATTGTATTATTCTTATATTTTTTGAATTTAACCATAAATACATACTAAAAACCACAAATTTACTTAAAAATTTTTTATTTTGAGTTCTTTTTCTAGTTTTACGCCTCACGGTTAAAAAACGTGGTAAATTTTTGAATTTTGAATTTTTTCAAAGTTTTTAGAAATCATATTAAGAGGGCAGTGCCTTCGGATTTCAAACTAGCAGTGCTAGGTAAACGAATTTCTTAGTTCAAATCATTTTTAAATTATTCATACCTCGTGTAACAAGTTCAGTTTTGATAATCTTTGGAGGTTATGGTAAGTCAATTTTGTACAATTTAGTCGATAATTTTGTTTAGTTTGGAAAATTTTTTCTTCTTATTTTACAATGTAATCGTAATCGATGCGTACAACTGATGAATGGCAATAACCATGAAATAACGTTATATTGTACTTCGTATTACGAAATTTTCATTTTTTCAAATTTTCTTAATCCAGACCTGTTATGTGTTAATTGTCTCCTTTTTAAATTTTTTGAATTTTGATTTTCTACGTATTGTATTATTCTTATATTTTTTGAATTTAACCATAAATACATACTAAAAACCACAAATTTACTTAAAAATTTTTTATTTTGAGTTCTTTTTCTAGTTTTACGCCTCACGGTTAAAAAACGTGGTAAATTTTTGAATTTTGAATTTTTTCAAAGTTTTTAGAAATCATATTAAGAGGGCAGTGCCTTCGGATTTCAAACTAGCAGTGCTAGGTAAACGAATTTCTTAGTTCAAATCATTTTTAAATTATTCATACCTCGTGTAACAAGTTCAGTTTTGATAATCTTTGGAGGTTATGGTAAGTCAATTTTGTACAATTTAGTCGATAATTTTGTTTAGTTTGGAAAATTTTTTCTTCTTATTTTACAATGTAATCGTAATCGATGCGTACAACTGATGAATGGCAATAACCATGAAATAACGTTATATTGTACTTCGTATTACGAAATTTTCATTTTTTCAAATTTTCTTAATCCAGACCTGTTATGTGTTAATTGTCTCCTTTTTAAATTTTTTGAATTTTGATTTTCTACGTATTGTATTATTCTTATATTTTTTGAATTTAACCATAAATACATACTAAAAACCACAAATTTACTTAAAAATTTTTTATTTTGAGTTCTTTTTCTAGTTTTACGCCTCACGGTTAAAAAACGTGGTAAATTTTTGAATTTTGAATTTTTTCAAAGTTTTTAGAAATCATATTAAGAGGGCAGTGCCTTCGGATTTCAAACTAGCAGTGCTAGGTAAACGAATTTCTTAGTTCAAATCATTTTTAAATTATTCATACCTCGTGTAACAAGTTCAGTTTTGATAATCTTTGGAGGTTATGGTAAGTCAATTTTGTACAATTTAGTCGATAATTTTGTTTAGTTTGGAAAATTTTTTCTTCTTATTTTACAATGTAATCGTAATCGATGCGTACAACTGATGAATGGCAATAACCATGAAATAACGTTATATTGTACTTCGTATTACGAAATTTTCATTTTTTCAAATTTTCTTAATCCAGACCTGTTATGTGTTAATTGTCTCCTTTTTAAATTTTTTGAATTTTGATTTTCTACGTATTGTATTATTCTTATATTTTTTGAATTTAACCATAAATACATACTAAAAACCACAAATTTACTTAAAAATTTTTTATTTTGAGTTCTTTTTCTAGTTTTACGCCTCACGGTTAAAAAACGTGGTAAATTTTTGAATTTTGAATTTTTTCAAAGTTTTTAGAAATCATATTAAGAGGGCAGTGCCTTCGGATTTCAAACTAGCAGTGCTAGGTAAACGAATTTCTTAGTTCAAATCATTTTTAAATTATTCATACCTCGTGTAACAAGTTCAGTTTTGATAATCTTTGGAGGTTATGGTAAGTCAATTTTGTACAATTTAGTCGATAATTTTGTTTAGTTTGGAAAATTTTTTCTTCTTATTTTACAATGTAATCGTAATCGATGCGTACAACTGATGAATGGCAATAACCATGAAATAACGTTATATTGTACTTCGTATTACGAAATTTTCATTTTTTCAAATTTTCTTAATCCAGACCTGTTATGTGTTAATTGTCTCCTTTTTAAATTTTTTGAATTTTGATTTTCTACGTATTGTATTATTCTTATATTTTTTGAATTTAACCATAAATACATACTAAAAACCACAAATTTACTTAAAAATTTTTTATTTTGAGTTCTTTTTCTAGTTTTACGCCTCACGGTTAAAAAACGTGGTAAATTTTTGAATTTTGAATTTTTTCAAAGTTTTTAGAAATCATATTAAGAGGGCAGTGCCTTCGGATTTCAAACTAGCAGTGCTAGGTAAACGAATTTCTTAGTTCAAATCATTTTTAAATTATTCATACCTCGTGTAACAAGTTCAGTTTTGATAATCTTTGGAGGTTATGGTAAGTCAATTTTGTACAATTTAGTCGATAATTTTGTTTAGTTTGGAAAATTTTTTCTTCTTATTTTACAATGTAATCGTAATCGATGCGTACAACTGATGAATGGCAATAACCATGAAATAACGTTATATTGTACTTCGTATTACGAAATTTTCATTTTTTCAAATTTTCTTAATCCAGACCTGTTATGTGTTAATTGTCTCCTTTTTAAATTTTTTGAATTTTGATTTTCTACGTATTGTATTATTCTTATATTTTTTGAATTTAACCATAAATACATACTAAAAACCACAAATTTACTTAAAAATTTTTTATTTTGAGTTCTTTTTCTAGTTTTACGCCTCACGGTTAAAAAACGTGGTAAATTTTTGAATTTTGAATTTTTTCAAAGTTTTTAGAAATCATATTAAGAGGGCAGTGCCTTCGGATTTCAAACTAGCAGTGCTAGGTAAACGAATTTCTTAGTTCAAATCATTTTTAAATTATTCATACCTCGTGTAACAAGTTCAGTTTTGATAATCTTTGGAGGTTATGGTAAGTCAATTTTGTACAATTTAGTCGATAATTTTGTTTAGTTTGGAAAATTTTTTCTTCTTATTTTACAATGTAATCGTAATCGATGCGTACAACTGATGAATGGCAATAACCATGAAATAACGTTATATTGTACTTCGTATTACGAAATTTTCATTTTTTCAAATTTTCTTAATCCAGACCTGTTATGTGTTAATTGTCTCCTTTTTAAATTTTTTGAATTTTGATTTTCTACGTATTGTATTATTCTTATATTTTTTGAATTTAACCATAAATACATACTAAAAACCACAAATTTACTTAAAAATTTTTTATTTTGAGTTCTTTTTCTAGTTTTACGCCTCACGGTTAAAAAACGTGGTAAATTTTTGTATAGGGGAAAGGTTTACAGGTTGCCACCCCATAGCTTTTTTGATCATAACTCGTCATACAATCAACGTATTGTTGATATAATAACATACACAGGAAAGGGGAAGTATAAAGCAACAATCCTGCGCAAAAAATCATTTTAATACTCCAAAACTAAAAATTTACAGCAAATTTTCAAAAGTATCTAAAATCAGCACCTTAAAATTTCGGCTTGCAGGTTGCCACCTCTTGAAAAATTGTTGAAAATGTAGAAAAACTCAAGTAAAAACATATGATTTTTATTAATTACACTTAGTGGCAGTGAACAAAAAAAAATTAGAGTAAATTGACAAAGAAATAAAAATGTTAAAATTGAAAAAAAAAATTTTTAATTTAAATCTAAAAATATATAAAATAAATGCATCAATTATTAGTATTAGTATTACAAGTATTAGTATTATTAGTATTACATGGATGAATGTAGTTTTTGTCCCAAGCTGTCGTTAAAACCACAATCTCGGTGTAGTTTGTAAAAAAATGTTAATCACCAAAAACCAAAAATCATAAAATTTACACGTAAAATTTCTCATACCGTCAAACGGGGTGAGACTGGACAGGTTTTGATATATTTTGAATGACTGTATCTTTTCTGTCACATTTAGAGGTCCAAGTATTTAACCATGTTGCAATCAAAGCCTAAGCTATAACTTGGACTAAATATTTTAGCAAAAAATTATCCAAATTAAGAGAAAACATTTTTTGTTTGCCGTCCCGACTCACCCCAGTGTTTGGGGTGAGTTGGGACAACGCTTTAAAATGCACAGTTTGGCTTGTATTTCCCATGTGTGGGATGAGTCGGGACATATTTAATGTTTTTAAAAAAATATCACGTAAGAAACTTTATTTATTTGGAATTTTTTATAGATTAAACATAAAAATAATAAAATAAAAATAACTTCAAAACAAATTATAAAATAATAACGACAAGAATAGGTAATATATATGTTAATAGGTTAATATGTCCCTGGAGACAGCTGCTCTAGAACGTTTGATGTTTTCACTTAGGCGAACAGTTAACTTAGCCCTGTGGTATTTCATAAACCTAAGGCACCAGTCTTCACCAGGAAAGTTATTTTTAAATCGTGGTTCTCTGCGGCCAAGGCTGTCTAGATAACCTTTTACTAGAAGTCTTATATCGATTTTTTCAAAGGGGTAGCCCCATTCAGATGCAACAATAATAATATCGACAAACATTTGTTCTTCTAGTGCAGAAAGGACACATTGCCCCCCTGAAGTTTTAAAACTTTTTTTAACATGATTTTGCAAAGTAGATTTTGGGATTCCGTAGACATCTTGGGCTTCTCTCAAGGTCATTCGTTTATTTCGCACATGTTGCAATGCTTCTATAAATATATTTTTACTATAATTGCTTCTTTTCTTAACTCCCAGTGGGGTCTTGTAGATTCTAGGCATTGTCCGAACTCACCCCGAAAATGTACTGGAAAAATAAAATGGGCTCATACAAAAAAGCAGTACATTACATTGGACGAACAGAACCATAACCTCAAAGTACAAATATCACTGAGTAAGAAAAAAAATATACATACTTTAAAAAAAAAAGTAGTCCTTTTGGTCTAACAGGAACTATCTCATTAATAAAAAACAGGTAATTTTTAAAAAAATAATTAAATTTAAATTACTGACGAACATGTGTGACAAGCACAGATGCAATACAAACATTCACTGTAGGCGACATCGGTGAGTCGGTTTTGAAACTAGAAATTAAAATTTACCGTCATTTATTGGCATAAGAGCGCTAAATTTAAATCCAAACACGTTTGTCCCGACTCACCTCGCATGTCCGAACCCACCCCGTTTGACGGTACTCATAAAATATTGATAACTCTTACTATTTAATATTGTTAGACACAACCGGTACTGGGAGTAGCCTTTTCTATGACGTTTTACTGAACCGTTTCTGGGAAGTCATTCTCGTCAAGCTCCCTCTCAACGAAACCCTCCATTTCCGGGTCAAAAGCAGAATTTGAATTTATACATGATATACCATGGCAGTGGCCACATATAGTCGCATATTTTAGTCCCGCTTTCGAACATCCACAGGATGAAGTGCTGCCTTTTTTGCTATTGCACGATATTAATTTCAGTAATGATTCTGGAGCAGGTGCCTTGAGTGTCAATACTGGTTTAAGGCGGTTATTAATTTTTTTCCAACCCCAAAGTTTAGGACATTTCTCATTGCCACGCCACTTTTGAACTTGTAAATAAACGCGGAATGAGTGTTGCTGAGCTACTGCAGCAGTAGGGGGCAGCGAAGCTAAATTTGACTTACTTTTATAAGCCGACTTCGTGAAAAGATTGTACCGATGTCGATTTAAAGATGTCTCGCTTACAGGCGCACCGTATATAGCCATAAAAAAAACGTTCTCCAGCCCGAGTTATATCATCATGAGAAGCGTTGTCTTTATTAAATGCTGCAACAATTCCACATAAATCTTCCCGTTGTCTTAATAATTTGAAGCATTTAAGCTTTGGTCTAGGACATTTCGCCGTTGCTGTTTCGCCGTGGCCATTTTGCCGTGGCCGTTTCGCCGTGGCCATTTTGCCGTGGCCATTATTAATTAGGCGTTGACGGTCTTCGATCAGCTGAAAAAGCCGGGACATTTATTACGAACAGCTTGTAGCTGGAGTAGAACCTCCTAAAAAATTTTAAAAATACAGGAACGCGGATGATAGAACATTCGTATAGTTAACCGTTTTGACGAATACAATGACTTAGCGGAATACCTCCGTGGTATTGCTCACAATTACCAAATGGGGCAATAAGCACTTCTTTCGTTAGGTTATATTTTTTATTATTATTTTTTTATTTAATTTGTATCCTTATTAATTTTTTTATTTAATTTTATATTTATAATTTAATAAAACTTTAATTGTAACTTTTGATTTATATTTATTAATTAACGACGGCGAAATGGGTGACGGCGAAACGGCCACGGCAAAACGGCCACGGCGAAATGGCCACGGCGAAACGTCCCATTCCGTTTAAGCTTACCTTTTTGAAAGAGACACGATGTCGTGTCACAACCACTAAAAGCATGTGCAAATAGAATTATATCTCGAATCCCTCCATGCGCTTGTAAAGTACGAGAACAATAGATCTTCCGTTCGGCTTTTCCTCTTCCTGGTTTTATAAAATAAATACTCCGTTCTTCTGGAGCTAGTGCAGTTAATAAAACGAGAAGGTCTACGTCTTCACCAATAATCACTGTTTCTTCCTAAGAAGATAGCTCTATCGCAGTTGTGACGATCAGAGTATCAGCATCGTCTGTAGCCTGTTTAACGGAAAAACCCTCGGTCTCAAATTTTTCCCACAACATCGAAATAAGCCTTACCTTATTTTTTTCATTTCCTAAAAACTATTCTTGTGTGACAGTGGCTACCATTGTTTGATCAAAAAGTATATCAGCACTTGTATGTTTTGCAGCCCTTAGGCATTGCTCCGCTGTTTTAGTACTGGAAACGCTGTTGTTATAACCATCAAATATAATTATGGCTGTTGCTCCGAAATGGTTTTTGACATAATTTATGTACATGTTGCAAATTGATTGGTATGTCTGATTTTGATGCCAAATTACGCGGTGCAAAAGATATCCACCATCAATGCCTAGAATTATTAAAATTCACACGATCACCAGACTCTTCGAGAATATCGTACAGCACAGATTTTTTAGTCTTTCGCATACCTACATCATTGAACAGAGAAAGCGGAAATGGTGCCAATTCGTATGCTAGGTAATCGACTAACTGTTCGTCATTTTTCTTTGCAATAATAATTCTTTGAAAGAGTAACAAAGGATCAATTGGTACCATTGTGTCGTGGATTTTGATAGCAGAGTTGACTGTAGTCAGAGGATGAACTTTATCAACACGTTTAAACTTTACAATATTTTTGATACCAGTATACCGCGCGACGCTTTGATACAAACTGAACGTTATCTGTGCGTTCTGTCGATAAGCGGACATTCTTACATTTACCTATATCACATAATATATTATAACATATCAAATAATATATATCACATCCATTATGAAGAATTTTAAAATCTTTCCGATAGTTTTTTGTTGATATTTTAAACGCATAAAAGCATAGATTCAAGAGCACAGCGTATAAGTAAAAATTTTTTCTGTGTTTACCGATGTATTACAAAGATACTGTTAAAGATATTAATAAAATGAATTATACAAATTTTATAGAGAATTTAACGAGCTTTAATTTTTATAATAACTTTTATCACGATCGGATCAAGGATTACCGAGATATGATCAAAAAACTGGATTGGAGCACCTTTTTTTCAAGATGGCGGATCGAGCCTTGAAGATAGAGGTCAGGACTTTTACTATCTTCAAAAGTAAGCCAAAACAAAGGTCTCCACCAATTTATAGCTTTTTACCGGTTAATTTTTCTATTTGCCTCATTTTAATCTAATTTGACTGGACTAAATGGTTGGTGGCGAACAAAATATCTTCAAAGTTTTTCATAAAAATTTCAGAGAAAATGGGAGCAGTGGGTACTCTCATTGGTAAACCATCTTTCTGGATGTAAAACTTCTCACCAAACCCGAAGTAACTTTGTTTTAGACAAATTTCTACGACACTGAATAATTCTTTTTGCTTCACGCTATCTACGTCTACGTTTTCCATCTAAAATCGTTACCGTATTTCCTTACATTTTTTTTTCAATTATATTTCTTTCGTTCTTGGTTTTCATCTTAGGTTTCAAATGATGTGGTTATAAAGCGTGCACATACTTCTTTGTCGCAATTGGAACCATCTTCAGATCTTGAAATGTTGAGTTCGATGTAAACTCCAAATATTTCCAGTTCCTTTTTAGAGGTTGGAATATTAGGAGAATATTTTAAACCTTTTCTCAACAATTTGAGGTGATCGGCGTTCTGATCTGCAGAGGACATATTAACAACTACTCGTTCATGAAAGTTAAACTTACCAAAATTAGTGATTGAGCTTTTTTTTTACTGTGCATGGAAGACGTATGTTTTGTTGATAGCAGCAATAATTTTCTTTGTTGGAAAATTTGATGTAAATGATTTTGGTGTTGGATGCCATTAAGGATTCTATCTTGTAAGTCAACGAATTCTGTGTAAGTAGTCTATGAACCAGCTCTGAATAGATTATTGTTATGTTCTTGATGGCTCTAGTATATCGAAGCGTACAAGTTGCGAATACTTAATCTGATGATTTTTTTGCAGAGTTCTTCTTATATAGCATGTTGTATGCTTTGGTCTGATGACTTGAAATTGATCCACACGCGTTTGGGTATCAAGTTTTTCTATAAGGTTTATCCCTTCGAAGCAATTATAGTTTTTATTATGTTTATTTTATTTTAATAAATATACTTAGCTCGAGAATTAGCGGATATTTGTATGTAACAGGTTACATGTAAACGAATTGACACTTTAGTACATTTGTACAAGTCATTTGGACAAAACAATAAATTAAGTGAAATTTTATATTAGGTATAACCGAGGGGTTGTTCACTTCAATAATTATGTGTACAAAATTTCAATAATATATTATTAATCTCAAATAATCTCTCATAATATTTAATAATCTTTAGTAATCTAAATAATCTTTAGTAATCTAAATCATCTTTAGTAATCAAAATCATCTTTAGTAATCAAAATAATATTAAGTAATCTGTAGTAATCTAAAGTAATCTCAAATAATTTTTAACAAACAAGCAATCATTAATTTTTATATAAGAGATTTATGATAAAATAGAGTAAAGCAAATAATAATACATCTAAGTTTGTAATATCAAGATCGGTCAGGTACAACTCGGCGTTGCCGGCTCGGCGCCGTCAACTCGGCGCCAGGCTAACTCGGCGCCAAACCAACTCGGCGCCAAGCCAACTCGGCGCCAGCTAACTTGGCGTCAGGCCAACTCGGCGCCAAGTAAATAATAAAATGTTTGTTAAATCGTTATTCTTATAACGATTCCACATACAGGGTCGTTCGCATATTGTAACAGTTCTCTTATCAGGTCCGTAACAAGGGTATGTCTTATTTATTCTAGCATATTTTATAAGCGATTGTAGGTCAGTTAGCCCTACGACAGTTGGCGCCGACAACTAGCCCTGGCGATAATTAGCCTTCGGGACCTGTATCAAAAAAATGCCCAAATGAACTTCAGAACTAGCCATCTAGCCCATCTACCCAAGCACTATACCCTTCCTCCAAAATCGAAAATTTGGTATTGCTAAATTGCTGCTTTACGTCCTAAACGTATACGTCCTCGACGTATTTGAAAAGCAAATCTGCTTTTTTCAAGTACTGTTTAATGAGGTCGAGATTAACTCACTTAGGAGAAGTTGGGGCTAGCAGAAACATCTAACATGTAGATTTCTTTTTAGCAGAACCTCTTAATTAAAAAAAAATCAATAATTAATTAATAATAATTAATATAAAAAATATTAATTATTAAAATAATGTATCGTAGTTAAATATAATATCGTTTTCTAACCTAAGCTAGATCGGCGCCGAGTTGTCCTGGCGCCGAGTTAGCAGCGTCGAGTCGGTCGGCGCCGAGTTGGCGGCGCCGAGTTGTCCCACCCCGTATCAAGATAAACATCAATATCTACTGGAGATAGATCACCGTCTTCGGTATACTTGGTACGGTAAGGGTAAAATTCAAATGATTAATGACCGGTTTCATAAAATTTTTAAGACAGAGGTTACACGTTCAATCTGGCATCAGTCTGGCGCGGTCTGGCGTCAATCTTACCAAGGTCTCGGACTGAACTGATGCAGATTGACGGGAGAATTAAGGACTGATTGAATATTTTAATAATTTTGTGTTTAATAAAGTAATAGCGTTATAATTCAATCATTTTGTAGGTAAATTGACACATTAGTTGAGAAAAAAATTAAAAATAAAACTAAAAAAAAATTTACTCTTGCGAGAATTGAAACCTGGACCGCGCGGGTGCTAGTCGTACAGTCTAATGGAACCGAGTAGCTATATGAATAAAATTATTAAAATTTTTTCAAAAACTTTTTTATTTTCGAGAAGTGGGTCCTACCGCTTGGCCTAGAGTTTGTTATTACAAAGTACTTTTCCCCCCAATTGGGTTTTAAAATCCGTGACCCGCAGGAAGAGTCAGACTGATGCCAGATTAAACGTGTAACCTCTGTCTAAGAATCCGTTAAAGTTAACGGATGATTTCTATATGATTGTTAGTACAGAGAGATAATTTCTATTGCTTTGTTAAATGTAACAGTTTGTCAAAAACAATTTGAAAAAACACAAGGTGCGTAAAAAAAGTTTATTTTTTAAAAATCTACTGGCGCCATCTGGTGTTAAAAATTTGTACTCTTAAAATGATTATATAATCACAAATAATACCAAATAATCACACATAATCAAGTATAATCATGAATATTATCACGAATAATCACTGATAATCAGGTAATCCTAGATAATTGCAAATATAATCTTAGTAATCATTAATAATCAAAATAATTAGGAATAATCTTAAGTAATCACGATAATATTTTAATAATCTTAATAATTTTTTACATAATAATAATCTGTGTACAAAACAATTCTGAGTGAACAACCCCTCGGGTATAACACAAAAAGGTGCACTAATGCCCGGTTTCTGAAGCTCGAGTTATACGAAGGTTAAGCTTAACCGCAATATACCTGCAGATTTTGAGTTTCTATAGCGAAAGTTATCCTTAGATCTCTGGTCAAAGGTGACCTGGTGATGGGCTCGAGTTATCCACTGGTTAACTTTGTAAAACATGCGCAATCGAATTTATTATGACAGTTGAATTGAATTCAGTGCTTATTTCGATCCATGCATCGTTTTTAAATTTCATATTAGTTCCGTCTTTTTTTTTATTCTTTTATTTGTGATTAAACTCTTGTTCGGTATCAAATAAGACATCTTTGTCGAAGTCGGTGAAATTTTTACTTCTTTTATTCAAATCTATTTTATTTTTACGCACAAAATAATTTATTTTCAAATATTTTTAATAATAATAATAAGAAAAATATTATATTTAAACTTTTTGGCGAAACATTTAAATACATAACAGATTTTTGCCAACATAAAATAATAAAATTACAAAAAAAACTGGTTAATTTGAAGTAACTACTGTATCCCCATCTACCGGCAGTTCAATCAAGCGAGTTGACAAGAGGTTAGTTGTTATGCTCTAGTAGTTGGTGTTTTCAGAAACCCATCTTACTTTAACCTAAGGTTAAGTTTAACCTTTGATTAGCTGACCAGAGGATAACCAGAGATCTTCAGAAACCGGGCATAAACCACCGCACGGATAATCCGCGCAGGGTTCGCGCCTTCAAGAAATCAGTGGCGTAACAACTCTGCTCGGGGCCAATGTATACATTTAACACGAGACTACGGGAGCCCCTAGGGGGGGGGGGTAGAAATATCTATGTCCCCCCCCTACACATGTGTAGTTACTTAATTTGTCTGATGTAAGGAAAACCCCTAAGTTAAATGGGGACCTAACCGAATTTTTTGTACGTAATTTTATTTTTTTAAAATTTTTTGCATTTTTTATAACAATTAATAAAATAAGTTTTTTCAAAACTGGTTATAGTTTTCACATGGTAATTGAAAAGATACAAGAAGACCGGGAACTGACAAAACATATTTTAACAAATTTCAGCATTCAATCCAACAATTTAAGGTTGTTAAGAAGGAAAATGAAAATAATGAGAAGTTCTTGAAATTTTTACAGTACATTATTTGAGTAATAAAAAAAATTCTGACAAAATTTGAACTTAATCTTGTTCTTAGTTATCGAGATAAAAAATGTTAAAGTTCACATTAATTTAAAGGTCATTAAATCGATAATCAGAAATGCCAGCATTTCCAAAAATTGCCAAAATATTTATGAAAGTCTTATAAATAAGTATAGGTACCAAGTTTCAAAAAAGTCATGTTTTCAGTTTCTGAGAAAATTAAATTATTATTCTAAAAAGTAGTTCAAAAGCTATCAAGATTTTCGATAAATATACATTAAAAACAAAAATATTGGTGGGAAAATGAATGGGTTACGAAATCAGATATTGCCATGATTTACTAAATCTTGATAGCTTTCGTACACTTTTTGGAATAATAATTTAATTTTCTCAGAAACTGAAAACATGACTTTTTCTAAATTTGGTATACTTACTTATAAGACTTTCATAAATATTTTGACAAATTTTGCAAATGCTGATATTTCTGATTGTTGAAATAATGACCTTTAAACCAATGCAACCGTAATGTAACTTTAACATTTTTTATCTCGATAACTAAGAACAAGATTAAGTTCAAACTTTTCCAGAAATTTTTTTATTATGCAAATAATGTACTGTAAAAATTTCAAGAACTTCTCATTATTTTCATTTTCCTTCTTAACAACCTTAAGTGTTTTAAATGGATGAAATACGAGTAAATAGGTTCATTTATTACTTTGTCGGTCTGTAAAAATTATATAATCTTTTTTAAAAAAGCAAAGAGTATTTGGAAAAAATTAAGAACATCTGGTCACTTCCTTGTTCAGAAATTTTCTGTGAGAAAATTTTTATAACCAAATAAATTTTATACGTAGAAAATTAATTGATTTGTTATGATTTATTTACTATAAGTGCATCTTTTAGAGTTTAACTCCACAATATTTACTAATTAGGTAATTAATGTATTTGATTTAAATAACTTTTATTTTAATAAATTTTAATCAAATCACGGTTTGGGCCCAGTGCAATTAAAAAAAATATTCTAAAGAAAACACCTCAGAATTTGTTAAAAATAATGTGATTCACAATCGTCGATTATATTAATTTAGTTTAGCTATAAAGTAAAGAAAAAGTGAAAGAGTACGATTATTAATGCAGTTCTTCTTGCTGGGGGCACTCTAGATTCGGGGCTTTCTTGTAAATTAATTTATGCGCCAGGTTAATTGCTTACTTTGAAAAAGTTACGTATACTTAAGTAGGTGAGGCGGTGGGAGCCCTTTTCATAGTTATTTATATCAATATTTTACAAAACCCAAAAAATGCACTAAAACTTTTCAGAACTAAAATGTTATTAAGTTATCACATGTAAAATACACTGTAAGTAAAAATCTGCAAACGTTTTCACCGTACTATGGCATCATCAGGCGATCATTAGGTCCTAATTCATCCTAATTAGGTGAATCCTAATCATTAGGTCCTAATTCATATTAATTAGGTGAATCTTAATTCATCGCCTGATGATGCCCTAGTACGGTGAAAACGTTTGCAGATTTTTACTTACAGTGTATTTTACATGTGATAACTTAATAACATTTTAGTTCTGAAAAGTGTTTAGTGCAATTTTTGGGTTTTCTAAAATATTGATATGGTCAATATCGAGTTACACTACTCAAACCACGTATCAATCGATTATTTCATAGTTAACAAGCAATATCAATATTAGTTAACATTAATAATTTATTTTTATTGTTTATTTAAAATATGTTGTCTTTAGACAATTTGAATTTTATAGGGGCCCCTTCGTAACTACACCTTTTCCAACAGTAATTGAGAAAAGCTCAAGTGCTATTGAAAAAACCTCAATTGTAATTAATATTTTCCATTTGATATTGATAAGTCCTTAATTGTAATTAATATTTTTTAATTGATATTGAGAAGTTGTCAAATGAAAATGAGAAAGCGTGAAATGAAGATGAGAAAGCATCAATTCTGCAACGAAAATATTAAAAATAATACATCGGATATAATTAATAATTATTAAAGAAAAATAAAATAAAAGCTCGTGCTGCACAACACTGCACAACGCACCACGCAAGAACCTTGGCAAATGGAAGATATGGAAGTCGGTCGCTAAAAATGTGATTTAAGGGCGCGTTCTCAGCGACGAAGAATCGACTCGATACATCTGTCTTTTTTTATTTGCTGCAGAGTGCTGTCACCTAGCTTACGATAGTAAAATATTACATTATTGCTATTATGGTAATTCCACTGCAGTAAGTTAAGTTATCATAAAATGACATTCGAGAATCATTGTGGGATATGTCTAAAAATAGCTTGTTATGATAATATTAAATTACAAGAGTTGATGCAATTTATTATATCTGACGAGTTTTTGTCACGAGTCAGTGGCGGATCTTACGAACAATTTCAGTAGGTAAATGAAAAATTTATTAGGTATTTAAAATATTTTTAGGAAAATGTAACATTAAATTATTTTCAATTACAGGATATTTTATAAAATGTTATTTTAATATTTGCGATTATCAAAGAGTTTTGTTATCAAGTTTAATTTTAAATAAATTAAGTAAAAATTTAATTATAGTAGAGTTCATTTAGTTACAAGTGAACAATACAGATATACAATATAATAAAGATAACCATCATAGTAAAAGAATATTAGAATATTTAAAAATTTTATTCGACACAATGTTTTGGTTTTAATTTTTTTTTGATAACTTTGGTTGTTTGGTCGTGATTCTTCTCAGAACTCAGAAAAATACATAATTGAAATCAGAGTCTAAAAAATTAAACGTATATTCTAAATAATATGGGTGGGCACTTGGTTGAGCACTTGAATCAACAATGTGGGCATGTGACTACCCCCCCCCCGCTGTAGCTGAATTGCTCTGAGGTACGTACGCACGGAACATTTATATGTACGTTTGATTGTATTTGACTTACATAAAGTAAAACACAGTGCCGTACATGTACGCCAATAACAATTTTATGGTATTTTCATGAACGCGAAAAATTGTAATAAATATTTATAATTCTTATAAAAAATATTAAACAGGCTGGCAGGTCAGCAGGTCTTCAAGCTGCCGTGACCCAAGATATAATAGTTTCTCAACCTAATTTTCATCGCACCCCTCCGTCCTCCATTTTGTTGTTCGGTATAAGGTATAATAGTGTAACCCCCCCCCCTTGGCGGTTAAACTGTAACAAAGCCGTTAAAATGCATAAATTGCTTAAAATTAGAAAAATATAATATCTATGTTTATTGTAAAATATCTAATTACTCCCTCTTCATGAACTTCGCCTAAGGCCCGCTTTTACAATAGTCAGTTAAGTATAAGTATAACTAACCTATAGCTATGAACCAATAAGCGATAAACACAATAAACAATTAACCAATCAACATTCGTATAACGTTACACCCAGGATAAATAATAAATAATCAGTTTAACAACCCACGATATGTATTAGAACGTTCGAAAAGATTGACGGCTTCAAATTTCTATGAGGTTATTAAAAGAAGAAGCACAACTCCTTGTAATGCATTAGTGAAAAAAATACTGAGGACTGAATCCACATTCACTACTCCGGCAATTGAATATGGAAAAATCAATGAATCTGTAGCCAAGAAAAGGTTTTCTGAGCTTTATGGTTTAAAAGTAAAAGAAAATGGCTTATTTGTGGATACCGAACATGGATTTTTGGGAGCAACTCCAGATGGTATTTTTTAAATTTTATACCTAGTTAACTGTGTTTTTTATCATTGCCTTTTATTGTAGGACTGGTGAATAATGATAAAATTGTTGAAGTGAAGTGCCTGCATAGTGTATACAAAGCAGGATTATCTTTACGTGATGCAGTAAAACAAAAAAAAATATTTGTCTGGAAGAAGTTAATGGTGAACTAAAATTAAAGAAAACACATGCTTATTACTATCAGGTATAAATTATCTTTGGACACATTTTCACAAAGTTTAAGAGAATTTTAATTACATAATGAATACTGTTGTACTAACCTTTTTTTTTTGAAATAGTTTTTGAATTCTCTTTTAAATGTTTTACAGATTCAAGGGCAATTACATATTTCAAAGAAAGAAATATGTTATTTTATCGTGTATGTGGGAGATGCTACAGATTTGTATGTTGAAGAGATAGAGGTGGACCATGATTTTTGGTATCGTAATATGCTCGATAAGTTGGTGAAATTTTATACGGACTGCATTGCACCAGAACTGATTCTGAACAGACGCACAAGGGGCTTAAAATGTCGAGATCCTCCACTCATTACTGATGATTAAGAATTGTTTTTGTATTATTAATAAATAATTATTTCTATTTTTTTCTTTTATTTATATTTCTTCATATCGTCGGTTTCGAGGTAAAACTCACCAAGTTAAACACATTTTTTAACCTTAAAATTTAGTTTTTCAATCAAGAATTTCACAAATACTTTTCAAGCGGACTTTGATTATCTTACATTGACTGTTTTCCTACGTAAAATTTTACACGTTACACAAAATATCCAAAAACCAATTTTTGTAAGAAATGTCACTTCTAAACGAGTTCTACTTCTAAACGACGATATACAAAACTCCATCGACTTCTTGGGAATTTCTAAAATGAGATTTTACAACCATACAACTTGTATAATACTTTTAAAGCACGCGCAGTTAGTTTTCTCGGTACTAATTTATTCAAGTACGCATAATAAATAAATCGAACATAATTTAAAAATATTAAAATTTATTTGAAAAACAGCGAACTCTCTAAGAAAGTAGTGAAACTATTTCACTAAATTTTCTAATTCGCACTTATGCAACTTATCTGACGCAGGCGAGTTTTATTAAAATTTTTAATATAAATTTGGCAAATTTTGTATTTCCTGGCTACCGCCGTAATTACAAAGAATTTTACAAAATTGAAGTAAAGTAAATTGAAGAAAATTTTCGTCTGATTCTGATGAAGCTAAATATTATATAATTAAAGCAAGTTAAAAAGGTAAAATTTAAAATATCACTTATGCTTTAAAATGCTACTTTTTGTGTGCCCTAAAAATAATATTTCTAAATTAAATTCTTTAACTAAAATTGGTTCATCATAAAGCTGTAACCTTATACTTTATATTTCTGTTTTATTTGCCCCCAAATTCTACATAGTTTTTCTGTGTATCTGGAACAGGTAAAGCAACTTTTCTGCCATTCATTTAACATAGCGTTTTCACGTCCTTAAGATAATTATGGCTACAAACAAGAACAAGTTATGCTGTATTTGTTATACATATAATACCAATAAATAAATAAAATTAAAATATTGATTTAAAAAATTAAAAATTAATATGCTTTCCGTATTACAATTGACGTTTTTTCATCTTCATTTGACGCCTTCTCATTTTCAATTGACGACTTCTCAATATCAATTGGAAAATATTAATTACAATTGAGGATTTCTCAAAAACAATTGCAAAAGGTGTAGTTGGTTCCGGGGGCCCGTGTTTTCTGAACACCCATAACAACACCCCGTGGTTACGCCGCTGCAAGAAACAAAACTAGAAATATTATGTTCAAACCAAAATTGATTTTTGCTTACCTTGGGGAGACTGCAAATTATCTTAAGTTATTCATAGTTGTGGTTACGACATTCCGGTTACTATCAAATGCAGTTTAAATTCTCTATGATGCCAACTGAACATAAAACTGATCCGGTGTCAGAAAAGAAGTGATTCGTATAAGTGTTTCTTGATTGATTTCAAACCCACTCTAAGACAACAAAAAATTATATATTTCGGAAATTTCAAAAATGTACTTGCATTTTGAACTTACCACTGACCGGTGAAGTAGTAAATAGGTCTACCATTGCCGTTCAATTGACATCCAAATTTCTCAATTTTATTGTATTTGGGTTATTAGTAATGATTTTCATGAAATCCAATGCTTCTTCGTAGCCAATCAGACTAATCCCACTTCGGTTCACATAATATAATGGACTTGGTAACTTCTAAGGTGATCAAGGCATATAATTATATTTTTTTATAAATTAATTTATAATTTTTTAATTAATTATATTTGATATCCAAGTGCCTGCTTTGATATCGACTTTCGAGCTAATGCGATCTCTCACAGTTTCTTTAATGTATACGTAACAATATCGCTCCCTTCTCGATCGTTTTCCATCGGTAGTAAACCAGTAAGCGGTTCAAGTAGAACTATCTCAAAACTGAATGTATCCAACTTTCTTCATAAGTAAAATGTGGTAAAATCGTAATCAAGTTTCTATAGGTTTGAACTTGCCTTGAACTTCACTCTCCGAAAATTGTATCATATTAGATGGTAGATTGACATTTCCACAGTCGGTTTATTTCTGACTAAAGGAGGTGTAGAATTTGATTCATTTTCCGAGTCAGAAATAATTACAATTTTTGGAATGACAAGTTTAGGGTTAGAACTATGAACTTAGAAAATAAAACTATGTATAAGTCGAAAACAAAATAAAGAAGAATAACATCAAATTCCATAATCAATTGTTTTAAATCTTCAAGAACTTCAACCATAGTAGGCCTTTTCGTGTAGCTATCTTCTAAAGAAGTTTGGGCAATCTTGTAGAGTTCTTCACTATAATTAATACCGTTTGATTTCCAAGTGCCTGCTTTGGTATCGACTATCGAACTAATGCGATCTCTCACAGTTTCTGTAATGTACGTAACAATATCGCTGCCTTCTCGATCGTTTTCCATCGGTGGTAAACCAGTAAGCGGTTCAAGTAGAACTATCTCAAAACTGAATGTATCCAACTTCATCAAAACTTCACTATGAGATGCTTCTGGCGGCATGTAACATGTAGTTTCAAAAATAGTAGTTAAAGTGTTGGCATTTTGATTCGGTAACAACTTCATCAATCCGAAATTGCTTAGCTTTGGTTTATTTGAACAATTTCACAGTATATTTGCAATTTTAATGTCCAGGAGAATTAAAGGTGTGCTGTATGCCGTATGAAGGTATGAAACTGCTTTTACTATCCCAAGAGCAATATACAAACCCATCAGTCCAAATTCAATTTCTTCGTAAGTAAAATGTGGCAAAATCGTATTCAAGTTTCTATAGCTTTGAACGTGCCTTGAACTTCGCTCTCCGAAAATTGTATCACATTAGATGGTAGATTGACATTTTCCACAGGTTCATATCTCACAGTCGGTTTATTTCTGACTAAAGGAGGTGTAGAATAATGATAATTTTTGGAATGACAAGTTTAGGTTTACAACTATGACCCAAAGTTTTGGGTTTCTCTCAAGAAGATTTCACTAAAATAAACCTTTTTATTAGTGACTAGCTTTCTATGATTTCCACCTCTGTGTCTGTTAGGGTTTACTGAAGAAATCTTACATTCGTATTCATGTTTAGTAATCTTTAAGAAATGATTCCTAGAATATCCTTCCAAGAGTCATTTGTATTTTTTGTATACAACTCCTTTTTATGACTCGGCGGTAACTTTCTAACTTGTGTTTCTCTATTCATTTTCTGTAAAATACCAAAACTATAAAAACAACATAAATTTGCTTTTGAATACTCTTAAAAAAAAAGTTTTTTAATGAAATTCCGCGCTTCTTCCATGGGCCTCCATTGGAGGCCCATTTTGGGATGTTGGAATGACATGTTGGAATAACAAGTTTAGGGTTTAGAACTATGACCCAAAGTTTTGGGTTTCTCTCAAGAAGATTTCACTACAAAAACCTTTTTATTAAGTGACTCGCTTTCTATGATTTGGGCCTCTGTGTCTGTTAGGGTTGACTGTAGAAATTTTACATTCGTATTCATTTTTAGTAATCTTTTAGAAATGATTCCTAGAATATCCTTCCAAGAGTCATTTGTATTTTTTGTATACAACTCCTTTTTATGACTCGGCGGTAACATTCTAATTTCTGTTTCTCTATTCATTTTCTGTAAAATACCAAAACTATAAAAACAACATAATTTTGCTTTTGAATACTCTTAAAAAAAAGTTTTTTTTGAAATTCCGCGCTTCTTCCATGGGCGTCCATTGGAGCGGGGGGGGGGGATGATAGAGAAAGATGATAGTTATATTATATTGGATTTTAATCTATAAGAATTACTTTTAATTACCTGTTAATTTGCAAACTTGAAAGTCTACATTGGGGATTGGATATAAGCATATATAAGCATATATAAGCATATATAAGCATATAAGATATAAGCATTCATACTTTACTTATTTCTTCATCACTTTCTTCATAAGTAAAATGTGGTAAAATCGTATTCAAGTTTCTATAGGTTTCAATGTGCCTTGAACTTCACTCTCCGAAAATTGTATCATATTAGATGGTAGATTGTCATTTTCCACAGGTTCATATCGCACAGTCGGTTTATTTCTGACTACAGGAGGTGTAGAATAATGACAATTTTTGATGTGACAAGTTTAGGTTTAGAACTATGACCCAAAGTTTTGGGTTTCTCTCAAGAAGATTTCACTAAAATAAACCTTTTTATTAAGTGACTCGCTTTCTATGATTTGCACCTCTATGTTTGTTAGGGTTGACTGAAGAAATCTTACATTCGTGTTCATTTTTTCGTAATCTTTTAGGAATGATTCCTAAAATATCCTTCCAAGAGTCATTGCATTCGAGAATTGTATACAACTCTTTTTTATGACTCGGCGGTAACCTTCTAATTTGTGTTTTTCTATTCATTTTCTGTAAAATACCAAAACTATAAAAACAAAATAATCTTACTTTTGAATACATTTAAAAAAAAAAAAATTTTTTTCATGAAATTCAGTGCTTCTTCCATGGACGTCCATTGGGGGATTTTTACCCCCCCCCCATTGGGCGATTGGGGTATAGAGAAAGATGATAGTTATATGATATTGGATTTTAATCTTTAAGAATTACTTTTAATTACCTGTTAATTTGCAAACTTAAAAGTCTACATTGGGGATTGAATATAAGCATACATTAATACTTTACTTATGTATATCCAATTAAAAATTCTTTTTTTTAAATTGTTTGTTGAAAGTTTATTTCTACTATGAAGCAGTAGGTATGTATTCTAAAATGAACAAAAAATTAATATCTATCTATTCTCAATAATCAAGTACAAAATAATTTTGAAAAGATCGGAAATCAGTAGAGACTTTAGAAACTCTACAACTTCCCGACCACTATACCAGTTATTTGGGCCAAAAGAACAACATCTATTAATTGACAATTACCTGATCATTGTTAGCATTCAGTTTGAATTATATTTTCTTTGAGCTTTCTTGTCTTTGTTATTAAACCTTCATAATATATTACATTATTTAGTTATTTATATACTAACAAATCATTTTAATTAATATTGGTAATACATTTTTGAAAATATGAAAAGTGCAAAATTTAGTTTAAAGCAGGGCAGAATCCTATTCTCCAATGATAAAATTAACAAATTTTTAAAACAAATAGGTTGTAGAAATTCGTTGAGCTTCAACAGTTCAGCTGAACTTGTGTTAGTTTAAGCTGATATTATAAAAGTGGCTCTAAAGACACTAAACGTAGATGACCAATCTAAACTGGTATTTAGTTACCATGCAATGCGAGGAATTATCCGTACTGCTGCCGGGAGAACTTACAAGAAAAATTCTCGGCGCTGCGACTCCCAGGTTTCTTCTATTTCTCCCACTAACGTATCAAACATGGAACATCTATTTCGGTACAAACACCAAACATTGTAGTTCTCTTTTGATTTTTGTCCAAACATTATTTCTGCTTATTGCAAACTGTTTATTATTTAATCCAAACGGAATTATTCGATATTCCATGAAATACCAACAACAAATTTTGGTATATAAGAAGTATATAAAAATTATCAATAAGATTTTGACAGTGTCCTTTCGTCCTTCCCTCGTCCGTCCGCCCGCATTTTTCCAATTTAAAAACTAGACTAGAATAGTTCTTAAATTTAAAGCATTCGGACGGACGGACATGGGACCAAAACATAAGGCTTTTCCTACTATACTGCGCATAGGAACCTAAAATGTAAGTTTCCGTAATTTATCGCGTATGGGTTTTAAAGGGTATTCTGTGGGATGCGCACTGCAAAAGCCTAAGTGAAGACTTTCTCAGGCAAACACGTGTAACCGATTTAAATCAGGAGAATTCGGACAATCCGACCGAACCGCTCGCTATCGTGCTGATTTTTGGTGTTGGTTTTTGAGAGGTAACGACCACAAAAACAAATTTCTCTGTTCGGTGATTTCAAGTAATGAGATGAGTAGGCCTTACAAGCAAGGATAACGTTAATAAATTAATACAAATCCGATATCAATTATTGGTCACTCAAAACACTGCCTCCCAAAAATTTTAGGAGTGAAAACAATGGGACACTCTGTAGTCTTTCAAAAATAGAACAACTCCAAAACTTCTAATGTCGGTTTAATTGTTGTATCCTTAAAGTAAAACATTGTAACAAAATATTCGAAAATTGGGATATAAATTATAATAGATACTAAAAATTTTACTGTGATAACGCTTCAAAATTGAACCTTTTCAATTTTCTCAACATTTTTGCCGGCCAATTACTACAGAGAAAAACAATTGCTATTTCTCCCTTGAAGCGATGAATAGGTCAAAAAAACGACATTCAATCAAAACCGAGACGTAAACGCAGAAAAATATTGCATCATGCACGACGAAGTGTTGGAAGATGCTCTGCGAGAAGTGCAGGCACAAAGGTAGCAAATTAAAATGAAAACAAGGTCGAGCAGGTGTCGATAAGAAAAGTAAATCTGAAATTGTTTCATCACACCTACAATAAAGGTATCTCACGAAGATGTTTGCAAAAACATGCATATGTTAACGATAGACATCGCCAAATTGGGATGGCAAAACTCATAGCCATCTTTATTTTACAAGCCATGAACAAGAAATTTGGCAACACCGCCCGGTAGTCTTATATTATGATGGAAATGGTAGTGTTTACGCTTGAAAATCATTGAAATTCGATTTAAATCATGTGTAAATTAAGAGATTTATCCGAAAGTTTTAATCATTGGAAACGTTTGTATTTTTAATACAGAAATATTTCAAATTAGAAAAGTAACTACATATAAATTCATTTTATTGTGGTTTTTATTTTGAGCTTTAATTATTTAGTATCTGTTTTTAGAATGTCGCGACATTGCTGTGCCCCTGGATGTAAATCTTATGACAGTGACAGGCCTGGACAGTGAAGTAGGTGATCATGGAAAAAAATCGACTTTTAAACTTCCATCAGATCCTGAATTAAGGCAGAAGTGGATTCGTGCAATTTCATGAGACGATTGGAAACCCTCTTAAGCTTACCATTGTAATAAACAAAAAAAACCGATCCCGAGTAGAGAAAAGAAGTTATTATCAAGAGACACGAAGCAAAGCTTAGTGAATTGCTTGACAGTGATTTAGTTATAGATTACAAGGCATTTGTATAAAGAATTGAAGAACACCTTCGATTGGAAAAATGGAGTTACAAAGTTGTTTCTAACTGTGCTGTTTTTTATATTTTAAACATTGATGTGAACGATAATTTTGATCGGATAGATTGTGGAGTGGAAGTTAACTGCAGTGTGATGATAAATTATTTGTTACAGTCTTTGTACAAAAAAATTTGTTAAGTGCTCATGATTTGCAATCGATATTACCACAAAATTTAAAATTAAGTAAGTGGTCACAAATAGAAAATATTTTAAGTAGGTATAAGATTATTCTTATATCAAAAAATCTTTATCAGTGGAATAACAGAAAGTGAATTAAAAGAAATGTTACTTTAAGTTTTGAATTTTTGTTCAGGGATTCGGGTTTAAAGTCATTTGTATTATAACTGATAATAATCGTATAAACCGTTTAACATTATCAAGTTTAGATTCCAATAAATATTTCATCGATTAATAAAATATGGTAGTGCTTGTACTGCTACATTGGGAAAAATGTATAAAGTGATCATTTCCATATTTAGTAATAATGCTTTAAATAATTACATTAAAATTAAAAGTAATATTACTAATAGTGCGAAACAAAACGAAAAGCGAAAGCTAAGAACCTTGATGAAAAGCTAACTTTGCAAATTTTATTTTTATTGTAATAAATTTTCTAAATACTAATTTTTTATTTTTAAAATTTTTTGTGTAATTAAATATTTAAAAAGACAAAATTTAACCATTTTTATGCAGTCATGAAATACTTCATAGGACAACCAAATTCAAAATTGCGGTGTTGCCAAGTTTATGTTCATGGCTTGTAAATAAAGATGGCTATGCAAAACTCCTTTCAAAAATTTTTGAAGTGGAAGTGCAGGAGTCGGAAAGAGTACTGTGATAGATGCGATATATCAAACTGCAAACCAGTACTTTAATTCGATGCCGGGCGATTTAATTGATTGAACACCTTAATCGTAACCCCTTCAACCAAGTTACTCAAGCATGCATTAGGCGGGTAAGGTCCTGGAGGCTCTGTTTCATTCTAAACGTCCACCCCGACTCCAGTGATCGTCTCCTTTAATTCCGCTTTTGTCGTTTCGCATTGTGATACCTTCCTACAGGATAGCGTACCCTCAGTCTCGCACCATGACACCAGCAGCAGGTTCTTGACGATAGTACGAGTCTCGACGATAGATCGTGTGACTACCCACTTTTCGATGGCAGCTAAATAGAAAATTTTTATACGAGGCGGAGTGCTTCTCAGGAATGATGCATACGTTTTGATGAAGTGAGCAACATCCATTCGTACGTAACATCCTGGTAGTTTGTCAGTTTTACACGCATCTTAATATTCTTCTATGGTGCCGTAGTTTGTGAATGCTCGAATGACGAGGTCAATAAAGTTCTCTGGCATGGGTAACGGCCTCACGTGGAATCCGTACTTCAGATCTAATCCACTCCATCAACCAATACTGAATCGCATTAGTTAACGCCACTCTTGTTCAACTCTTAAGTTATCGAAACTTGCCTATCGGGACAGTTAATGACACTTAGATTCAAAAATATCGGTTTGCAATATGCCTTTTTAGTATTATACTTCCAGTGGCATCGATGCAAAGACAACAATCGCTATTGAGTCGCCAAGTTTGGGTTTCAGAGTGGCTCCAATAGTGAACACAGAACGGATCATAACCAAATATTATGCCTTTCGTGGCCTTCATAATGGCAATTGACTTGATAGCGGTAGACGTCGTTTTGGTGACCCCAGTTCCCCGAAAGCGATTCGGCAACGTATATTCGGGGCGACGGACGGTCAATTCAGCGATTCAAATTTGGTGCCGGCATTTCGGCGACAAAAAATTCGACTACGTCGATAAATTACATTGTAATTTAATTTAATCATATTGAGACATGCTCAGAGAATTGGAAATACATCAGTTGCTACACTGAATTGCAATTGGAGGAAATGCAGAAACTCATTAATATTTGTTTTAATACCAGTTATTTTCAATTAGACAACAAGATATATAATCAATTAGACGGATTGGCCATGGGAAATCCAGCGAGTCGCGCACCAGAGGGATTAGTGATGAAATGCTAATAAAAAAAGTACTGGAAACCATAGAATACGCAATACCTTTCTTTTATTTATACGTAGACGACTCAATTATGGCAGTACCAAAAGGCAAAGAAAACTACATCCTCAACAAATTTAATGAATACCATAGTAGCATCCAATTTACGATAGAGATGGAAGAGAACAGGGAAATACCTTTTCTGGATGACCAAAATTATATTGTGACAAATTTGTATATAAAACCATTCTCATGCAGAAACTTGGTTGGGTACCATTCCTACCATCATAATTATATAAAGAAAGCATTGATAGTTGGACTACTGAAGAGAGTGACAGATATTACCCACCATTCTTTCCAAAAAGAAAATAAAATCAAGATCGAAGCTCTTCGAAAGGAAAACGCTTATCCAAAATGGTACATAAGAGCGGTAGTATCTATTATAATTTATATCCCAATTATCGAATATTTTGTTACAATGTTTTACTTTAATGATACAACAATTAAACCGACATTAGAAGTTTTGGAGTTGTTCTATTTTTGAAAGACTACAGAGAGTCCCATAGTTTTCACTCCCAAAATTTTTGGGAGGCAGTTTTTTGAGTGACCAATAATTGATATCGGATTTGTATTAATTTATTAACGTTATCCTTGCTTGTAAGGCCTACTCATCTCATTACTTGAAATCACCGAACAGAGAAATTTATTTTTGTGGTCGTTACCTCCCAAAAACCGACACCAAAAATCAGCACGATAGCGAGCGGTTATGTCGGATTGTCCGAATTCTCCTGATTTAAATCGGTTACACGTGTTTGCCTGAGAAAGTCTTCACTTAGGCTTTTGCAGTGCGCATCTCACAGAATACCCTTTAAAACCCATACGCGATAAATTACGGAAACTTACATTTTAGGCTCCTATACGCAGTATAGTAGGAAAAGCCTTATGTTTTGGTCCCATGTCCCTCCGTTCGAATTATTTAAATTTAAGAACTATTCTAGTCTAGTTTTTAAATTGGAAAAATGCGGGCGGACGGACGAGGGATGGACGAAAGGACACGACATCTGTCAAAATCTTATTGATATTTTTTATATACTTCTTATATACTAAAATTTGTTGTTGGTATTTCATGGATTATCGAATAATTGCGTTCGGATTAAATAATAAACAGTTTGCAATAAGCAGAAATAATGTTTGGACAAAAATCAAAAGAGAACTAAAATGTTTGGTGTTTGTACCGAAAAACATGTTCCATGTTTGATACATTAGTGGGAGAAATAGAAGAAACCTTAGGGGTCGCAGCGCCGAGATTTTTTCTTGTAAGTTCTCCCGACAGCAGTACAGATAATTCCTCGCATTGCATGGTAACTAAGTACCAGTTTAGATTGGTCATCTACGTTTAGTGTCTTTAGAGCCACTTTTATAATATCAGCTTGAACTAACACAAATTCAGCTGAACTGTTGAAGCTCAACGAATTTCTACAACCTATTTGTTTTAAAAATTTGTTAATTTTATCATTGGAGAACAGGATTCTGCCCTGCATTAAACTAAATTTTGCACTTTGCATATTTTCAAAAATGCATTACCAATATTAAATTAAATGATTTGTTAGTATATAAATAAATATAATAAATAAATAAATAATGTAATATATTATGAAGGTTTAATAACAAAGACAAGAAAGCTCAAAGAAAATATAATTCAAACTGAATGCTAACAATGATCAGGTAATTGTCAATTAATAGATGTTGTTCTTTTGGCCCAAATAACTGGTATAGTGGTCGGGAAGTTGTAGAGTTTCTAAAGTCTCTACTGATTTCCGATCTTTTCAAAATTATTTTGTACTTGATACCAAAAGGCAAAGAAAACTACATCCTCAACAAATTTAATGAATACCATAGTAGCATCCAATTTACGATAGAGATGGAAGAGAACAGGGAAATACCTTTTCTGGATGACCAAAATTATATTGTGACAAATTTGTATATAAAACCATACTCATCCAGAAACTTGGTTGATGGGTACCCATCCTACCATCATAATAATATAAGGAAAGCATTGATAGTTGGACTACTGAAGAGAGTGACAGATATTAGCCACCATTCTTTCCAAAAAGAAAAGAAAATGTAGATCGAAGCTCTTCTAAAAGAAAACGCTTATCCAAAATGGTACATAAGAGCGGTAGAAAGGAATACAAATAGGGAAAAAAGAAAGAAAAGTAATGAAGAGGAACAAAAACAAATATATTTCACGTTTCCCAATATAAGAGGTTTAACGGAGAGATTGGCTATAACGTTGAAACCATTTTGCACGCTGGCTCCTTACAATATTAAATATCATGCGGAATTATTAACAAGATTGAAGGCTAACTTTGAATTTCACCCAAAGCTTTCTTAATTACGATAAAATCGGCTGTAACGTCGGAAAGTTTATAAACTTGAAACATCGTTTGAGAAATACTGTTTAAGTCTTTATTTTAGCCACTGTTTTGTTTGTCCGATGTATGAACTTGAACAACCACCGCATTGTATTTCGTAAACTACTTCCGATCTTTTATTAATGTTAGTTAGGTCTTTCAGTTTAGTTTGCAACCCCCTATGGTCTCTTAGCTTATATGGTGCTAACGTAGGTTTCCATACCTTTTTCTTCCGATTTTTTTTTAGAATTAGCAGTGTATTTACTCAAAACTTCCTCCCAAGGTTCGGTGTAATGTTTAAGGAATGCGATTCCCTCAGCTTGGTGGTTTTCTAAAAATAGTAAATAAATGACTATAATCATAAATTTATTATTAAAACAATAAGTATTACCTTCCAACTCTATTCCAGCAGATGTTGATGGCTGGTCTTGTAATGTATTATCATTTATTTATTTTAAAAGATGCCTAGAAAATATAATTAAATCGATAATACGATTAATTTCAGACCAACTTTTTAACAATTGAAGTAGAGAACCTGCATCTTAATGCAAACGACGAGGACGGCAACCAAGTCATGAAAGAAGAAATCATGGAACCGGTCAGTTCCGTCGCCGCCAATCTCGCCTACGCTGCAAATATGGGAACATTTCCTGCCCCCATTTTTCCAACTTCCAATTTTGAGGTCAAACCGCTGGTTTGGCCTGCAAATTTCTGGAAAGAAACTGCTGGGTCGCAGACAAGCGTTTGCGGCACCAACTTAGATGGACTTGTGCAAAGGTCGTCACCAATTTTGGCTGTCCCCGCAGCTACAAGAGGTTTGAGACAAACGTAAGTTGCATTTGTTATTGCATTGTATTACTATATGATTCCGCCGCGCCGCCGCCAATCCTGCTTATTCTAAATATATGGGAACATTTCCTGCTTCCATTTTTCCAACTTTCCAACCACCATTTTTGTAACCCCACCGCTGGTTGGGCTTGCAACTCCAGTCCAAAATTACTGGAGAAACCTGAGGAGTCGCAGGCAACCGTCTAGTTCAGCAACACTGTGCAAAGGTCCACACCCCCGCAGCTGCAAGAGGTTTGGGACAAACGTAAGTTGCATTTTGTTATATCATTGTGTTATTCTATTAGCGTTTGTTTACGTTTATAGCAGATGGTCACGAAGAAATCGCTCCAACGTCAACTTGGAGACCGGCCGAAGAAATACAAATATTACATAAAATATTAAACGAACACAGTAGACGTGGTTTTGGACGCAAGCCGTAGGAGTCGAGGAGAAGACAATATTGTATTTAATGTGATTAAAAAAAAATGTTTCTTGGTTACTTATTTATGTTTTTTTTTCATTGTTTATGTTAAAAGTTTTTTTAATCTTGACATGTACATAATAAATAAATTCACATCTACAAGTACACAACTTAAAGAATAGAATTAAAATAAAATTCATTTATCAGAGAATAAAATAATCAATTAGTGCATTACCTACATATTGGCATAGTTTAATTTCCTCACTTGAAAAAAAGTTTTATTATTGTGAGGTTGCCTTTATAAAAAGTAAGTAGAATACCTAATTATAAAAAAACTTTTAAGTTAAAGTTAAAAAAATACCATACGAAGAAAATCAATTATTCAAAAAATACATCATTATTATCACTTGACTGGATTAAAAATATTTAAAAATATATGAATAAATAATATGTTGCAAAAAATATAATATATTATGTGAAAAATTAACAGTTAATAATTCTTAAAGTAATATTTCTAATATTTTTTTCATTTTCTTCATTATATACGACTGATGATCTGAAATAACCGTGAAATTTTTTTAATTGTTAATTTTATTATTTTTCTGTGGGGTGATTTGAAAAGGAAAAGTGAATAAAACTCCTCCCGAGAATCTTCAGGAACTGAAAATTGGGTTAATTCAAGAATGTGGAAACATTTCAGTAATAATAATAATAATAATAATCTTTATTTACGGAATAAATCTCTTTTAAACAATAAAAAAAATAAAAATACAATAAAATATATACAATACAAAAAACAGCACAAAAAAAAAAGGAAAAAAACAGGTTACATGTTTAGAGCAAGTCTAATTGACGATTTAAATCTCGTTGACGAGCTTGCATGGAAGTCAATTCTAACCTTATTGGCAAGATTCAGAATCCTTGTAATAGGCGAGTTCATTCCAAAGCTGATCCTATGGAAATCGACCAAGAAAAGATCAGGCTTCCGTACTGAATATGGATGAGCCCTGTAATTGATTTTTTGCAGCAACGATGAACAATAGATATCGTTTTTCAATAGTTTGAACATAAACAAAAGGTCTAGGTACTCTCTTCTCACATCCAATCTTGATAAACCTAGATATCCCGGAAACAAATCGTAATTGGTGTCGAAGCAAATATGAAACTTGAAACATATAAACTTGACATATCTTCTTTGAGGTTTTTCAATCGAGAGATGCGCGTTGAATGGTGTGGATTCCAAACCACAGAACAATATTCCAAATGCGACCTTATGTAAGCAGCATACAACAAGTTAAAAGCTCTCAAACTGCTGAATTATTGAATATGTCTTTTGATGAAACCCAACATTTTCTTACACTTATTGACAATTTCGTTCAAGTGCGACGTAAAATCAAATTTGTAATCCATCGTTACGCCTAAATCTTTAAAATTTAAAACAGTTTCAATGGTGTTGCCTAATCTATATATATAAAAATGGAGGGCAAATCTTCGTTACCTCATCAATTGTGAACGGCTCGGCCGATTTGGCTGATTTTTTGAAGAGTTATTGTCTATATCGCTGACAAGGTTTTTATGAAAAAAAAAGTTTGAAATTCGCGAAAAAAAAATTTAACATTACCGAGAACAAAGGGTTTATCTTAGGCTTAAATTAGGTAGGTAGGTAACTTAGGGAACATGTATTAAGGTACATGTTGACAGTTGACCGAACAATGAAGGATTTACGAGGCGATTCAAGACGATTTGGTGGGGCTATGATATTGCTCTCAGGAGATTTTCGTCAAACGCTTCCCGTCATCCCGAAATCTACTGCTGCAGATGAACTTAATGCATGCCTGAAATCGTCGTCTTTGTGGCGGCATGTCAAAAAGTTGCAATTGACCACGAACATGAGAGTCGCGCTGCAGAACGACCCATCGGCTGCTGAATTCTCAAGAGAACTGCTGGCGCTTGGCAATGGCCAACTTCCTGTAGATGTTTCGACTGGATTGATATCGTTCCCGGAAAATTTTTGCGGGTTCACATCGTCGAAGGAGGAACTCATCACCAAAGTTTTTCCCGGTATTGCAGAAAATTACAGAAATCTTGATTGGGTTAGTGAACGGGCAATACTAGCAGCGAAGAATAAGGACGTCGATAGCTTGAATTTCACGATTCAAAGTCAAATCGCTGGAGAACTACGTTCGTACAAATCCGTTGACAGTGTCACTGACGAAGACGAAGCGACCAACTATCCGACGGAATTTTTGAACTCGCTTGATGTGCCACGAACTCCGCCGCATAATTTACAACTGAAGGTGGGATCGATTATAATCATGTTGCGGAATCTGAATCATCCGAAATTGTGCAACGGTACGCGATTATCCGTCAAGAAACTGATGAACAATCTTATTCAAGCGACGATAATCAAGGGCAAATTCAAAGGAGAGGAAGTCCTTATCCTACGAATTCCGATTATTCCAACGGATCTTCCATTCCAATTTAAGCGGATTCAGTTCCCCGTTCGATTGGCTTTTGCGATGACAATCAATAAATCGCAAGGCCAATCGTTAGAAGTCTGTGGGATTAATCTGGAATTTTCCTGTTTTTCGCACGGTCAGCTGTACGTTGCCTGTTCGCGTGTTGGCAAACCGTCTTCGTTGTTTGTTTTTGCGCCGGAAAATAAAACTCAAAACATTGTTTATCATACCGCTCTGTACTGATTTCCAATCCAATAAATTACATTCTAATTTTAACTAAATGTTTAAAATGAACAAACAAATTTATTCTAATTTTGGCAGGACAACGTCTGCCGGGTCAGCTAGTAAGGTATAAGTGTGCTCAATAAGGTTCTTCCGAGAGATATTAAAAAAGCATTTAGTGACATTTAACTCGATTTATGTGGGTATCGTTGTAAAGACTAGATCGAGAGTTACATTATTCGAGTTCCTGATTGAGTTAAACCAAAGATAATAAAACTTAAAGATGTCCAACGCTATACAAATTTATGTGTATCCCAATCGACTCCCAAAAGTAGATGGCGACACTAATTATATTTTTTTAGGTTATATTTTAATTTGTTTTTTTTTAGTTTGTCATGTTTTTTGTAGGTTGTAACCATGGAAGTCTATGGAAGTAACCATGGAAGTCTATGGAAGTCCATGATTACAACCAACAAAAAACATGACAAACTAAAAAAAACCAAATTAAAATATAACCTAAAAAAATATAATTAGTGTCGCCATCTACTTTTGGGAGTCGATTAGGATACACATAAATTTGTATAGCGTTCGACATCTTTAAGTTTTATTATCTTTGGTTAAACTGAGAAAAGCAATTAGCGGAAAGCTCGTCGCATACCATTTCCTCAATTTCAGTAATTGCATTAACTTCCGATAGTGCAGAACTGAAGTCGTTAGGTTTCCAAGACAATTCTGGTAAGTTATAATCACCAATGATACATATTCTGTGCTTCGGAAATTGTTGAACAAAACTGGCAACTTGACCAAGATGACTAGAGTAGGTATACCTCTTCACATGAATATGGTGGGATGTATGTCGAGCAAATCAACATTTCTTTGTTACACACGTTTATCGACAGACTTTTTTAATAATTTTTAAGAATATTTGAAAGATGACTTTAGTAGAAGTTATCTTCCGTCGAGTTTTCTGTCAAGGTAAACTTAGGTGGATTGATTTTGCTTTAACGGCAAGTAAGCTTTTTCGGTGTACAAGACTGCTTATTTCAAATACCTTTTTCCGCTCTCGTTTACGTTACCTAGACGTGAGCTTCCGTTCCCTTTCGTTTACGTTACCTAGACGTGAGCTTCCGTTCCCTAGACGAAAAACTCCGTTCCGAAATCTCGATAAAGTTTTCGTTATCAAGGCTTTACGAGAATCCTGAAAATAACCAAATTTAAGTTCCCCATATAATTACTTAACTTTATTTCAGAAGTCATTTTGTAATCAGATTTACTACTGTTTAGTCAGGTTATCCGAGATGGAAAACGCAGCTTAAGTGAGTTGCCTGCCTGCATTTATATCAGAGTGAACTAGCTGAGACAAGAGCTTCTAATATCTGATAAATCATCCTTTCCGAGACACCGATAAAAACCTTCCACATATCCGGTAGTCCCGTCGAAGTAGTAGCTTAAAGTAGAACCAGAAAACAAAAATAGATTAGCCGTAATTAGAACACCAACTTAAGTAATAATTACATTTCTAAGTAACCGACAGTAAGACGAGTCGTAAACAGTAATTAACATTAGTAGTTTGCAGTAGAGTTAAACGATATCTTTTTCTAACCTAAAAAAAGTAGAATATTCATTAAACATTGATTATCATCATTTTTGTTTTAACTAATAAACTTACCGTCAGAAACTTGAGGCAGCATCACACTTCAGTAAAACAACCGCCGGATATTTCAGTAAAAACCGAATTTATAATTTAATTTAGTTACAATATTTTAAGTAGGTCACCAGTACGTTTGCTCTGAGACCAGTGGCGTATCAACCCGTAATAATTATTTTGTATTTAAAGAGAAATTTTATTTTGACATTTTGTTCGAGTTAGTTTAATTTTCTGTTATATAAATTTTAATTTGTATAATAATTAGTATAAATAAAAACCGCATATATAAATCCGTCTTATTTTTAAAGTTTTTAAGAAAACCTTTTGGGCCTGCAAATACAAAGTGAAAGAAAGAATATCGACAATTAAGTCCACCCCTGGATCCAGCTTCCGAAGCTACCTAATAGTAACTAACCTTCCATTTGGGAAGGTCAAATTTGGCAAAGCAAATTGGTCGTTACAAAGTTATCACATGTAAAATACACTGTAAGTAAAAATCTGCAAACGTTTTCACCGTACTATGGTATCATCAGGCGATCATTAGGTCCTAATTCATAGTAATTAGGTGAATCCTAATTCATCGCCTGATGATGCCATAGTATGGTGAAAACGTTTGCGAATTTATACTTACAGTGTATTTTATATGTGATAACTTAAAAACATTTTAGTTCTGAAAAGTGTTTAGTACATTTTTTGGGTTTCTAAAATATTGATATGGTTAATATCGAGTTACACCACTTAAACCACGTATCAATCGATTATTTCATAGTTAACAAGCAATATCAATATTAGTTAACATTAATAATTTATTTTTATTTTTTATTTAAAATATGTTATCTTTAGACAAATTGAATTTTATAGGGGCCCTTTCGTAACTACACCTTTTCCAACAATAATTGAAAAAAGCTCAAGTGCTATTGAGAAAACCTCAATTGTAATTAATATTTTCCAATTGAAACAATTTCCAAATGAAACTGCTTTTACTATCCCAAGAGCAATGTACAAACCCATCAGTCCAAATTCAATTTCTTCGTAAGTAAAATGTGGTAAAATCGTATTCAAGTTTCTATAGCTTTGAACGTGCCTTGAACTTCGCTCTCCGAAAATTGTATCATATTAGATGGTAGACTGACATTTTCCAAAGGTTCATATCGCACAGTCGGTTTATTTCTGACTAAAGGAGGTGTAGAATAATGATAATTTTTGGAATGACAAGTTTAGGTTTACAACTATGACCCAAAGTTTTGGGTTTCTCTCAAGAAGATTTCACTACAAAAACCTTTTATTAAGTGACTCGCTTTCTATGATTTGCACCTCTGTGTCTGTTAGGGTTGACTGAAGAAATCTTACATTCGTATTCATTTTTTCGTAATCTTTTAGGAATGATTCCTAAAATATCCTTCCAAGAGTCATTGCATTCGAGAATTGTATACAACTCCTTTATATGACTCGGCGGTAACCTTCTAATTTGTGTTTCTCTATTCATTTTCTGTAAAATACCAAAACTATAAAAACAACATAATCTTGCTTTTGAATACACTTAAAGAAAAATTATTTTTTTCATGAAATTCTGTGCTTCTTCTATGGTCGTCCATTAGGGGGGGGATAGAGAAAGATGATAGTTATATTATATTGGATTATAATCTTTAAGAATTACTATTAATTACCTGTTAATTTGCAAACTTAAAAGTCTACATTGGGGATTGAATATAAGCATACATTAATACTTTACTTATATCTAATTTATAATTCTTTTTCTTAAATTGTTTGCTGAAAGTTTATGTCTACTATGAAGCAGTAGGTATGTATTCTAAAATGAACAAAAAATTAATATCTATCTATTCTCAATAATCAAGTACAAAATAATTTTGAAAAGATCGGAAATCAGTAGAGACTTTAGAAACTCTACAACTTCCCGACCACTATACCAGTTATTTGGGCCAAAAGAACAACATCTATTAATTGACAATTACCTGATCATTGTTAGCATTCAGTTTGAATTATATTTTCTTTGAGCTTTCTTGTCTTTGTTATTAAACCTTCATAATATATTACATTATTTATTTATTTATTATATTTATTTATATACTAACAAATCATTTAATTTAATATTGGTAATGCATTTTTGAAAATATGCAAAGTGCAAAATTTAGTTTAATGCAGGGCAGAATCCTGTTCTCCAATGATAAAATTAACAAATTTTTAAAACAAATAGGTTGTAGAAATTCGTTGAGCTTCAACAGTTCAGCTGAATTTGTGTTAGTTCAAGCTGATATTATAAAAATGGCTCTAAAGACACTAAACGTAGATGACCAATCTAAACTGGTACTTAGTTACCATGCAATGCGAGGAATTATCTGTACTGCTGTCGGGAGAACTTACAAGAAAAAATCTCGGCGCTGCGACCCCTAAGGTTTCTTCTATTTCTCCCACTAATGTATCAAACATGGAACATGTTTTTCGGTACAAACACCAAACATTTTAGTTCTCTTTTGATTTTTGTCCAAACATTATTTCTGCTTATTGCAAACTGTTTATTATTTAATCCGAACGCAATTATTCGATAATCCATGAAATACCAACAACAAATTTTAGTATATAAGAAGTATATAAAAAATATCAATAAGATTTTGACAGATGTCGTGTCCTTTCGTCCATCCCTCGTCCGTCCGCCCGCATTTTTCCAATTTAAAAACTAGACTAGAATAGTTCTTAAATTTAAATAATTCGAACGGAGGGACATGGGACCAAAACATAAGGCTTTTCCTACTATACTGCGTATAGGAGCCTAAAATGTAAGTTTCCGTAATTTATCGCGTATGGGTTTTAAAGGGTATTCTGTGAGATGCGCACTGCAAAAGCCTAAGTGAAGACTTTCTCAGGCAAACACGTGTAACCGATTTAAATCAGGAGAATTCGGACAATCCGACATAACCGCTCGCTATCGTGCTGATTTTTGGTGTCGGTTTTTGGGAGGTAACGACCACAAAAATAAATTTCTCTGTTCGGTGATTTCAAGTAATGAGATGAGTAGGCCTTACAAGCAAGGATAACGTTAATAAATTAATACAAATCCGATATCAATTATTGGTCACTCAAAAAACTGCCTCCCAAAAATTTTGGGAGTGAAAACTATGGGACTCTCTGTAGTCTTTCAAAAATAGAACAACTCCAAAACTTCTAATGTCGGTTTAATTGTTGTATCATTAAAGTAAAACATTGTAACAAAATATTCGATAATTGGGATATAAATTATAATAGATACTACCGCTCTTATGTACCATTTTGGATAAGCGTTTTCCTTTCGAAGAGCTTCGATCTTGATTTTATTTTCTTTTTGGAAAGAATGGTGGGTAATATCTGTCACTCTCTTCAGTAGTCCAACTATCAATGCTTTCTTTATATAATTATGATGGTAGGAATGGTACCCAACCAAGTTTCTGCATGAGAATGGTTTTATATACAAATTTGTCACAATATAATTTTGGTCATCCAGAAAAGGTATTTCCCTGTTCTCTTCCATCTCTATCGTAAATTGGATGCTACTATGGTATTCATTAAATTTGTTGAGGATGTAGTTTTCTTTGCCTTTTGGTACTGCCATAATTGAGTCGTCTACGTATAAATAAAAGAAAGGTATTGCGTATTCTATGGTTTCCAGTACTTTTTTTATTAGCATTTCATCACTAATCCCTCTGGTGCGCGACTCGCTGGATTTCCCATGGCCAATCCGTCTAATTGATTATATATCTTGTTGTCTAATTGAAAATAACTGGTATTAAAACAAATATTAATGAGTTTCTGCATTTCCTCCAATTGCAATTCAGTGTAGCAACTGATGTATTTCCAATTCTCTGAGCATGTCTCAATATGATTAAATTAAATTACAATGTAATTTATCGACGTAGTCGAATTTTTTGTCGCCGAAATGCCGGCACCAAATTTGAATCGCTGAATTGACCGTCCGTCGCCCCGAATATACGTTGCCGAATCGCTTTCGGGGAACTGGGGTCACCAAAACGACGTCTACCGCTATCAAGTCAATTGCCATTATGAAGGCCACGAAAGGCATAATATTTGGTTATGATCCGTTCTGTGTTCACTATTGGAGCCACTCTGAAACCCAAACTTGGCGACTCAATAGCGATTGTTGTCTTTGCATCGATGCCACTGGAAGTATAATACTAAAAAGGCATATTGCAAACCGATATTTTTGAATCTAAGTGTCATTAACTGTCCCGATAGGCAAGTTTCGATAACTTAAGAGTTGAACAAGAGTGGCGTTAACTAATGCGATTCAGTATTGGTTGATGGAGTGGATTAGATCTGAAGTACGGATTCCACGTGAGGCCGTTACCCATGCCAGAGAACTTTATTGACCTCGTCATTCGAGCATTCACAAACTACGGCACCATAGAAGAATATTAAGATGCGTGTAAAACTGACAAACTACCAGGATGTTACGTACGAATGGATGTTGCTCACTTCATCAAAACGTATGCATCATTCCTGAGAAGCACTCCGCCTCGTATAAAAATTTTCTATTTAGCTGCCATCGAAAAGTGGGTAGTCACACGATCTATCGTCGAGACTCGTACTATCGTCAAGAACCTGCTGCTGGTGTCATGGTGCGAGACTGAGGGTACGCTATCCTGTAGGAAGGTATCACAATGCGAAACGACAAAAGCGGAATTAAAGGAGACGATCACTGGAGTCGGGGTGGACGTTTAGAATGAAACAGAGCCTCCAGGACCTTACCCGCCTAATGCATGCTTGAGTAACTTGGTTGAAGGGGTTACGATTAAGGTGTTCAATCAATTAAATCGCCCGGCATCGAATTAAAGTACTGGTTTGCAGTTTGATATATCGCATCTATCACAGTACTCTTTCCGACTCCTGCACTTCCACTTCAAAAATTTTTGAAAGGAGTTTTGCATAGCCATCTTTATTTACAAGCCATGAACATAAACTTGGCAACACCGCAATTTTGAATTTGGTTGTCCTATGAAGTATTTCATGACTGCATAAAAATGGTTAAATTTTGTCTTTTTAAATATTTAATTACACAAAAAATTTTAAAAATAAAAAATTAGTATTTAGAAAATTTATTACAATAAAAATAAAATTTGCAAAGTTAGCTTTTCATCAAGGTTCTTAGCTTTCGCTTTTCGTTTTGTTTCGCACTATTAGTAATATTACTTTTAATTTTAATGTAATTATTTAAAGCATTATTACTAAATATGGAAATGATCACTTTATACATTTTTCCCAATGTAGCAGTACAAGCACTACCATATTTTATTAATCGATGAAATATTTATTGGAATCTAAACTTGATAATGTTAAACGGTTTATACGATTATTATCAGTTATAATACAAATGACTTTAAACCCGAATCCCTGAACAAAAATTCAAAACTTAAAGTAACATTTCTTTTAATTCACTTTCTGTTATTCCACTGATAAAGATTTTTTGATATAAGAATAATCTTATACCTACTTAAAATATTTTCTATTTGTGACCACTTACTTAATTTTAAATTTTGTGGTAATATCGATTGCAAATCATGAGCACTTAACAAATTTTTTTGTACAAAGACTGTAACAAATAATTTATCATCACACTGCAGTTAACTTCCACTCCACAATCTATCCGATCAAAATTATCGTTCACATCAATGTTTAAAATATAAAAAACAGCACAGTTAGAAACAACTTTGTAACTCCATTTTTCCAATCGAAGGTGTTCTTCAATTCTTTATACAAATGCCTTGTAATCTATAACTAAATCACTGTCAAGCAATTCACTAAGCTTTGCTTCGTGTCTCTTGATAATAACTTCTTTTCTCTACTCGGGATCGGTTTTTTTTGTTTATTACAATGGTAAGCTTAAGAGGGTTTCCAATCGTCTCATGAAATTGCACGAATCCACTTCTGCCTTAATTCAGGATCTGATGGAAGTTTAAAAGTCGATTTTTTTCCATGATCACCTACTTCACTGTCCAGGCCTGTCACTGTCATAAGATTTACATCCAGGGGCACAGCAATGTCGCGACATTCTAAAAACAGATACTAAATAATTAAAGCTCAAAATAAAAACCACAATAAAATGAATTTATATGTAGTTACTTTTCTAATTTGAAATATTTCTGTATTAAAAATACAAACGTTTCCAATGATTAAAACTTTCGGATAAATCTCTTAATTTACACATGATTTAAATCGAATTTCAATGATTTTCAAGCGTAAACACTACCATTTCCATCATAATATAAGACTACCGGGCGGTGTTGCCAAATTTCTTGTTCATGGCTTGTAAAATAAAGATGGCTATGAGTTTTGCCATCCCAATTTGGCGATGTCTATCGTTAACATATGCATGTTTTTGCAAACATCTTCGTGAGATACCTTTATTGTAGGTGTGATGAAACAATTTCAGATTTACTTTTCTTATCGACACCTGCTCGACCTTGTTTTCATTTTAATTTGCTACCTTTGTGCCTGCACTTCTCGCAGAGCATCTTCCAACACTTCGTCGTGCATGATGCAATATTTTTCTGCGTTTACGTCTCGGTTTTGATTGAATGTCGTTTTTTTGACCTATTCATCGCTTCAAGGGAGAAATAGCAATTGTTTTTCTCTGTAGTAATTGGCCGGCAAAAATGTTGAGAAAATTGAAAAGGTTCAATTTTGAAGCGTTATCACAGTAAAATTTTTAGTATCTATTATAATTTATATCCCAATTTTCGAATATTTTGTTACAATGTTTTACTTTAAGGATACAACAATTAAACCGACATTAGAAGTTTTGGAGTTGTTCTATTTTTGAAAGACTACAGAGTGTCCCATTGTTTTCACTCCTAAAATTTTTGGGAGGCAGTGTTTTGAGTGACCAATAATTGATATCGGATTTGTATTAATTTATTAACGTTATCCTTGCTTGTAAGGCCTACTCATCTCATTACTTGAAATCACCGAACAGAGAAATTTGTTTTTGTGGTCGTTACCTCTCAAAAACCAACACCAAAAATCAGCACGATAGCGAGCGGTTCGGTCGGATTGTCCGAATTCTCCTGATTTAAATCGGTTACACGTGTTTGCCTGAGAAAGTCTTCACTTAGGCTTTTGCAGTGCGCATCCCACAGAATACCCTTTAAAACCCATACGCGATAAATTACGGAAACTTACATTTTAGGTTCCTATGCGCAGTATAGTAGGAAAAGCCTTATGTTTTGGTCCCATGTCCGTCCGTCCGAATGCTTTAAATTTAAGAACTATTCTAGTCTAGTTTTTAAATTGGAAAAATGCGGGCGGACGGACGAGGGAAGGACGAAAGGACACTGTCAAAATCTTATTGATAATTTTTATATACTTCTTATATACCAAAATTTGTTGTTGGTATTTCATGGAATATCGAATAATTCCGTTTGGATTAAATAATAAACAGTTTGCAATAAGCAGAAATAATGTTTGGACAAAAATCAAAAGAGAACTACAATGTTTGGTGTTTGTACCGAAATAGATGTTCCATGTTTGATACGTTAGTGGGAGAAATAGAAGAAACCTGGGAGTCGCAGCGCCGAGAATTTTTCTTGTAAGTTCTCCCGGCAGCAGTACGGATAATTCCTCGCATTGCATGGTAACTAAATACCAGTTTAGATTGGTCATCTACGTTTAGTGTCTTTAGAGCCACTTATATAATATCAGCTTAAACTAACACAAGTTCAGCTGAACTGTCGAAGCTCAACGAATTTCTACAACCTATTTGTTTTAAAAATTTGTTAATTTTATCATTGGAGAACAGGATTCTGCCCTGCATTAAACTAAATTTTGCACTTTCCATATTTTCAAAAATGCATTACCAATATTAATTTAAATGATTTGTTAGTATATAAATAAATATAATAAATAAATAAATAATGTAATATATTATGAAGATTATAATCAAAGACAAGAATGTTCAAAGAAAATATAATTCAAACTGAATGCTAACAATAATCAGGTAATTATCAATTAATAGATGTTGTTCTTTTGGCCCAAAGACTGGTATAGTGGTCGGGAAGTTGTAGAGTTTCTAAAGTCTCTACTGATTTCCGATATTTTCAAAATTACTTTGTACTTGATTATTGAGAATAGATAGATATTAATTTTTTGTTCATTTAGAATACATATCTACTGCTTCATAGTAGAAATAAACTTTCATCAAACAATTGTTATTGATCAAATTAAATTGCAATTTAAGGAAAAGAATTTAAAATTGGAAATAAGTAAAGTATTAATGTATGCTTATATCCAATCCCCAATGTAGACTTTTAAGTTTGCAAATTAACAGGTAATTAAAAGTAATTCTTAAAGATTAAAATCCAATATAATATAATTATCATCTTTCTCTATCATCCCCCCCCCGCTCCAATGGACGCCCATGGAAGAAGCGCGGAATTTCATTAAAAAAAATTTTTTTTAAGAGTATTCAAAAGCTAAATTATGTTGTTTTTATAGTTTTGGTATTTTACAGAAAATGAATAGAGAAACACAAATTAGAAGGTTACCGCCGAGTCATAAAAAGGAGTTGTATACAAAAAATAAAAATGACTCTTGGAAGGATATTCTAGGAATCATTTCTAAAAAATTACTAAAAATGAATACGAATGTAAGATTTCTTCAGTAAACCCTTACATACACAGAGGTGCAAATCATAGAAAGCGAGTCACTTAATAAAAAGGTTTTTGTAGTGAAATCTTCTTGAGAGAAACCCAAAACTTTGGGTCATAGTTGTAAACCTAAACTTGTCATTCCAAAAATTATCATTATTCTACACCTCCTTTAGTCAGAAATAAACCGACTGTGCGATATGAACCTGTGGAAAATGTCAATCTACCATCTAATGTGATACAATTTTCGGAGAGCGAAGTTCAAGGCACGTTCAAACCTATAGAAACTTGAATACGATTTTACCACATTTTGCTTACGAAGAAATTGAATTTGGACTGATGGGTTTGTATATTGCTCTTGGGATAGTAAAAGCAGTTTCATTTGGAAATTGTTTCAATTGGAAAATATTAATTACAATTGAGGTTTTCTCAATAGCACTTGAGCTTTTCTCAATTATTGTTGGAAAAGGTGTAGTTACGAAGGGGCCCCTATAAAATTCAATTTGTCTAAAGATAACATATTTTAAATAAACAATAAAAATAAATTATTAATGTTAACTAATATTGATATTGCTTGTTAACTATGAAATAATCGATTGATACGTGGTTTAAGTGGTGTAACTCGATATTAACCATATCAATATTTTAGAAAACCCAAAAAATGTACTAAACACTTTTCAGAACTAAAATGTTTTTAAGTTATCACATATAAAATACACTGTAGGTATAAATTCGCAAACGTTTTCACCATACTATGGCATCATCGGGCGATGAATTAGGATTCACCTAATTAGGATGAATTAGGACCTAATGATCGCCTGATGATACCATAGTACGGTGAAAACGTTTGCAGATTTTTACTTACAGTGTATTTTACATGTGATAACTTTGTAACGACCAATTTGCTTTGCCAAATTTGACCTTCCCAAATGGAAGGTTAGTTACTATTAGGTAGCTTCGGAAGCTGGATCCAGGGGTGGACTTAATTGTCGATATTCTTTCTTTCACTTTGTATTTGCAGGCGCCAAAAGCTTTTCTTAAAAACTTTAAAAATAAGACGGATTTATATATGCGGTTTTTATTTTTACTAACTATTTACAAATCAAAATTTATGTAACAGAAAATTAAATTAACTCGAACAATATGTCAAAATAAAATTTCTCTTTAAATGCAAAATAATTCGTACGGGTTGATACGCCACTGGTCTCAGAGGAAACGTACTGGTGACCTACTTAAAAAATTGTAACTAAATTAAATTATAAATTCGGTTTTTACTGAAATATCCGGCGGTTGTTTTACTGAAGTGTGATGCTGCTTCAAGTTTCTAACGGTAAGTTTATTAGTTAAAACAAAAATGATGATAATCAATGTTTAATGAATATTCTACTTTTTTTTACGTTACAAAAAGATATCGTTTAACTCTACTGCAAACTACTAATGTTAATTACTGTTTACGGCTCGTCTTACTGTCGGTTACTTAGAAAGGTATTACTTAAGTTGGTGTTCTAATTACGGCTAATCTATTTTTGTTTTCTGGTTCTACTTTAAGCTACTACTTCGACGGGACTACCGGATATGTGGAAGGTTTTTATCGGTGTCTCGGAAAGGATGATTTATCAGAAATTAGAAGCTCTTGTCTCAGCTAGTTCACTCTGATATAAATGCAGGCAGGCAACTCATTTAAGCTGCGTTTTCCATCTTGGATAACCTGACTAAACAGTAGTAAACCTGATTATAAAATGGCTTCTGAAATAAAGTTAAGTAATTATATGGGGAACTTAAATTTGGTTATTTTCAGGATTCTCGTAAAGCCTTGATAGCGAAAACTTTATCGAGATTTCGGAACGGAGTCTTTCGTCTAGGTAACGTAAACGAAAGAGAACGGAAGCTCACGTCTAGGTAACGTAAACGAGAGCGGAAAAAGGTATTTGAAATAAGCAGTCTTATTTCAAATACCGAAAACGCTTACTTGCCGTTAAAGCAAAATCAATCCACCTAAGTTTACCTTGGCAGAAAACTCGACAGAAGATAACTTCTACTAAAGTCATCTTTCAAATATTGAAAATATAATAAATTGTAAAGAATAACAGTTTCCTTTAATCTGCTTGTGTGATAAGTGATATTTAATTTATTAAATTATATATGCAACACACCAAACCTCAGCATTTTATCAATTAAGTATGAAAATTTTAAATTAAACGAATTTTTCAAATTTTCGATTGCGTAAACTTAATTGTTTCTTTACAGTTACAGTTAAAGTTAAAAAAATACCATACGAAGAAAATCAATTATTCAAAAAATACATCATTATTATCACTTGACTGGATTAAAAATATTTAAAAAAATATGAATAAATAATATGTTGCAAAAAATATAATATATTATGTGAAAAATTAAGAGTTAATAATTCTTAAAGTAATATTTCTAATATTTTTTTCATTTTCTTCATTATATACGACTGATGATCTGAAATAACCGTGAAATTTTTTTAATTGTTAATTTTATTATTTTTCTGTAGGGTCATTTGAAAAGGAAAAGTGAATAAAACTCCTCCCGAGAATCTTCAGGAACTGAAAATTAGGTTAATTCAAGAATGTGGAAACATTTCAGTAATAATAATAATAATCTTTATTTACGGAATAAATCTCCTTTAAACAATAAAAAAAATAAAAATATAATAAAATATATACAATACGAAAAACAGCACAAAAAGAAAAGGAAAAAAAACAGGTTACATGTTTAGAGCAAGTCTAATTGACGATTTAAATCTCGTTGACGAGCTTGCATGGAAGTCAATTCTAACCTTATTGGCAAGATTCAGAATCATTGTAATAGGCGAGTTCATTCCAAAGCGATCCTATGGAAATCGACCAAGAAAAGATTAAGACGGCAATTGTCGCTTTCCAAAAATTTTTTACTACCTCTGTTAAACATTGTGCGGTAAGGTTGGTGTATTCTAATTTTACTTGCCAATCTTCATACTTGGCAAATGATATAGCCTTGCTTGTTTCCCTTTACTCATTTGTTTCATTCGACCGGACTTCAGCAGTGCGTACTCGAACGTTTTCCAGTCTAGCTTCTCGTTCCTCGCTTGTTTGTGAAGCTCGTAATGCTTGATTTTAAGTTGATATGGATATTAATACAATTTACAAAAATGTCGGTACCTTTTTCTTGGGTGCTTGAGTTTTATATAATGTTTTAACAATTATTATACGTACCAACCCCAATTTAAATTTGGGATTACTTATTTGTTATACAGAAGTATCTGTGAATAAGTGTGAATAACTGGTCGCCACAAATACTTATATTAATTTTTCAAATATACAAAACGTGTTTACGTCAATAACCTATATAAAAAATAATTCATTGGGGGGAGGGGTGAACCCTTAGGCCTTCTAAGAAATTATGTTTGTTGTGATTGTTTGCGGTAAGAATGAAATGTCAACATCTAATTATTGTAATCACCTTTTTTTAGGTAGTAACAGAGCAGGGCAAATCTAAACAGATTTTTACAATAAGTGGTGTTACGCCACTTGTACCTACCTTAATATTTGCAGATAATATTAAGGTCTTTTATCCTTAAGTACCTATCCTTAAGTACCAATAAACTCTTTGTTCTCGGCAATGTTCAAAGCCGTGTTAAGGGGGGGCCGCGTTAAGGGGGGGGGCGTGTTAAGCGGGGGATTCAGTGTTAAAGGGGGGCCTCCAAAAACAGTTAGGCCCGGGCCCCACGTATCCTCAATCCGGCTGTTAAAAATTTTTTTCGCGAATTTTAAACTTTTTTTTTCACAGAAACCTATTCCAGGTCATAGCCCCGAAAATATTGATTTTTCAGTGAAAATGGTTCAGTATTTTTTTAAAAACCGTGAAATAATCTACGAACTAGATTCAAACCTTTTATTGTCTAAAAACGGCTTTCGAGTTATGAATTAAAATAAGTACAAAAATATTGAAAAATTATATTTTTTTTATTTTTTGTTTTTTTTAAAGCCCCGTATCTTTTAAACGAAATTTTTAGAAAAAACCACAACTTTTGTGTACTAAAATTATTGAAAAACCAATCCATTTTACAGAAAATCAGAAAATAATAAACAATGCAGCTACAAAACAAAAAATTAAATTCACTGAATGTTTATTTTTATTGAAAAATTAGTTTATTTTGAGATTGAGAAAAACTACTTCCTCAAAGGGAATACTTGTCGTTGTTTTTGCCCATATCATGTATTTGGTCTTGTTATCATATACTTCTAGTCAGATTGTCCCTGCTGCTCTTAACAGTCTTTTTATAGTTCCTTGCAATTCATTTTTTGTTCTTGTCAATATCGTCAAGTCGTCTGCAAATGCCAGATACTAGTGTTTCATCTGGTAGATTGTTTCAGTTATATTGATTTTCACTTTTCTTATCACTTTTTCTAGTGCAACGTTAGACAAAAGTGACGACAGTGGGTCCCCTGTCTCAATCCCCCTTTTACTTCAAAGTATCTGGATTTCTGGATATAATATATCTGTACGGTCAATGACATAAATTGGACATTGACTTCAACCCCCGTTAATGGTGGGCAATGAATTAAATATTTTCATATGATTGTAATATTTACGTCTTTGGCCGCTCAATGACGTTAATGGCCAAAATGGATTGGACAGTGATGATATTATAGGAACAGCAAAATAGCGATGCACTTCAACTAGAGACAATTATTTGTCGTGCACGCATTTTTCTGTAAAATAGTAATTTCATCATTAACGTCATTGCCCGGGCAATGATGAAAAAACCACATATACAATTTTAAATGTCAACATTGCCCTAAATGCATGGTCATTGACGTCATTGGCCATTCAATGACATTAATACCCAACTAAGCTGGACATTGACGTTATTGTCCGGCCATTGACGTTAATGGCCGAAATGTCAACATTGACGGTAACATATCCATCTATTTTTACTTTATTCTGTGTAGCATTCAGTGTCATTTTTACCAGCCTAATCAATTTGTTGGAATTTCTATATAATGCATTGCTTTGTAGTGTTCTTCTCGGGACAGTCAGAGAATTTAGGCCACGAATTACACTTTTTCATATGTACCATTAAAGAAAACTTATTTAAGTATATTTAAAAAAAAATTTTGCGGATTATCCATTTGTTTTCGAAAAAACGGCATTTAAAAATCGAAAGTTTTATATATAAAATTGCTTACATAAATTAGTGGGAGGAGCCAAATTAATTTATTTTACGGTGCATCCGTGATTTGTCGTTGTTGCGCCAGCCAAGACTGACTCTTCGCAGCTCTCTGGGCCGTTTTGGCTGGCGCTTAACTCGCTAAAAACATCCCTGAACTCAATCTACCTCGACTGGGAGGCCCGACCTTGACTGGGAAGCCCGCATTATACGTACCGTCAACAGAACGGTACTCCCATGTACTTTTCTAAACCACCTTTAGTATTCACCTATTAACTCTTCCGTATAGGTTCGTAATTTGCTTTTTATAGAGGTGGCCATGATCTTATAAGCGTTGTTCAATAAGGCTAGACCGCAATAGTTCCCACATTCTGTTTTTTCTTCTTTTTTCTGTAAAGGACAAATAAGCGCCAATCTCCACGTCTCGTCTGCGGCATCTCTTTTTTTGGACAAATCTGCTGGATCAATGTTGTAATCATTTCTTTTAATCTCTCTCCTCCCCGCCGTATTTAATCATTTCCGCTTGTATTGCTTTTTCTCCCTCAGCTCTAGTATTTTTCATGTTTTGTCTTAGTTAGTTAAAAGAATTATAATACATATATTTAGTTTGTTTATCTACCACCGTTTCGTAATATCTCACTTTTTGTAAGCCACTTCCATACGCTAGTGCGAAATTGATTTGTTTCAACACAGGTGGTAAAAACAAATTTGCAATTTTTTTACTTTCGCGGTCGATGTGACCCACTTGTGACCGCAGAGGTTCAGGCTTCGCGAGGGTGCCCACAAGGGGGGAGTTCTCTCTCTTTTTGTGGTGCTTGGTCGTAGACGATCTTCTGTGGGAGCTGGAACTGATGGGCTTACATGCGCAGGGATTTGCGGATGATATCACAATTCCCATGCGAGGGAAGTTTGGGAGAATTGTATCTTCATCGATGTATCAGTCACCATAATGGAGTTGTAGTTCCAAAAGTACATGTCCGGAAGGGCAATTGTCTCTGTTTTTAAGTAAAACTCGACTATAATTTAAAAAAATTCCTATATAGTGTTATATAACTATAATTTATTTTAATAACGTAATGAAAGCACACTCCAAAAAATAATTTAATAATTAATTTACAATAGTTAGCGCAGCGTCATTGTCACAATTCAAATAAATGAAGTAACCCACTATCAAAAACCATTTTATAAAAATAACTGTTGGTATTTTGTACTAAATTGCTCGGAGAGTCATATTCCACCAGATTACCTGCATCCAAAACAATGACCTTGGTGGAATCCAGTATCGTATTTAGCCGGTGAGCTACAGTTAAAACTGTACAGTCACGAAATTTACTTCGAATTGTATTTTGAATTAGCTCATCCGTCCTGAAAGAATCATTTATATTAAAATCGTCAACTAACAAAATTTTAAATATCACTGATTATCGATATTTGCTGTAGCTTCATCTAGAATCAATATTTTATTTTTTCTCAAAATAGCCCGAGCCAAACAAATCAGTTGGCGCTGACCAACACTAAAGTTACTGCCAGATTCGTTTACCATGTAACTTAAAGAGGGAATGGAATCTTTTAACTCAACCTAAAATGATGGCAAATATTTAAAAGAGTTGAATCAATCTTTTATAGATTTTTACATCTTCGAGGGCGTTCCAAATTTGTTGATCCGTGAATTGTTCAAATGGATCCAAATTGTAACGAATTGTAGCCAAAAAGAGCACCGGATCTTGAGGTATAATGGTAATTTTTGAGCGTAAATCTTGAAGCGATAGATCTGCTATGTCTATATCATCAATAATAATGGAACCCTCTATCGGGGTAAGTCGAAGTAATATAGAAATCAGAGAAGACTTACCAGCCCCTGTACGTCCAACGATTCCAATCTTAAATTAGAATACATACATAAATTTGTCGAATTTATTGATTTCAAGTTATTACCTTTTCTCTAGGATTAATGGTAAAGTTCAAGTTTTTCAAGACTGGTGCATCGGTGGGAGAATATCTCAGAAATACTTTATTGAACTCAATTTTGCCCTCGTAAGGCCACAATGAAACCATGTCCTCTAGATATAAAATTATATGATAATTAGTTGAAAAATTAAGTAAGCTACATACTGCTGATTATTATAGATCGCGATTGCTCTTGATCTATTTTTGAAAATTCTAGAATTCGTTCCACGGATATCATTTGACTAATCACGTGTGCAATTTGTGATATTCCAAATTGTAGCATTTCGGCTATAGTTGTTGTTTGAGAAATTGCTAAACCTGCGTAGCTACCGCTGACCACTTGAACTATAAGAAATATATTGAACACTAATCTTACTTTTGTACTTACTCATGTTACATTGATTCATAATAATAAAGCTAAGGATAACGCATAGCATAAAAATCCAACTCAGCAAATCGATCCATAGGCCAAATGCAGCGATGGATGTTAAATATAAATACCAAGCCGAAGTGTGGGTATCCTAAAAACACATTGGAAAGTTTACATTAATTATATGTTTTTCTAAAAAGGAAAAAACCTGGTGGCCATCAAACTCTTGTTTCAATGGCGATTCCATTTCGGTAGCTCTGATTGTGAGTACTCCATTCCAAGTAGCATTAATGTAAGAATAAACCGGACTTTTTGCTAAAAGAAATATTTGTATCTAACAATCAAACATAGCAATATATAAGTACCTGCACTTTCTATATGTTTCATATTTTGTGTAACGACTATATACCATTGCCTTAATTTGTTAAATAAAAACGATAACAGAAACAGCACAATTAACATGTAGGGATTAGCTACGAATACCAAAACTAAACTTCCGAAGATATTCAAAAAGTCCTAGAACAGAAGTGTTATTAATTCGGTGTAAAATAAATTTTTGAAATTACTGTTAGAGCTGTATGTAGTGTTGACGGTAGAACTTGGTCGACGATGCCGATATCTCGAGAAAATCTGTTTAAAATTTTTCCACTTGGATGAAAATCAAAAAATTTTGTGGGTGCATATAGCAACGATTGAAACATATTATTGTGTAGAGTTTTTGAAATGGATATTACGGCGAAATAGAAAAAATATGCTGATCCCACGGCGGCTAATATTAGAATCAACACTATAGCTGCATATATGCATATTAGCATTTTGGTGCTAAGCAACTCAAAAGAACTACCTAATGGTTTTAAGTCACTTTCAAGTAGTGTGTTAACGTTGATGTTATGGGAAGACTTGTTCATGGCCGCATGGTGGGTCCTGATATGTGCAATTTAGAAAACGAAATCATAGAAGTTCAAAAGGATGTTATATATCTGAATGGAAGATTGCGACGTCACCAGATTGCTGTAGTTAAATTTAGTTTTCAATTTTTTATAAATACTTAAAACTTGGGTACTAAATTTGCAACAGCGAAGTGGCGACGGCGAAATGTCCACGATCAACTTCGTACCCACCAGATTGTCAGCCAATAATCGGCGCAGCTAGCAGAAACTTGCATGAGAATCAATGTAAATCCAACCATGAACAGGACGCATTTGTTTTTGGAACTATTAATATATGCCCAAAATACCGACTTCTTCATTTTAGGGTTTAGAGGTATATCATCATCGGTAACATGTACATCTGACCCATTATTCTAAATTTTTGTAAAAATAAGCAATAATGAATTTGTAAATCAGATTATTATAATCAGTTACCATTTCACCTAAAGTTGCATCGTCCTGTTTAATTTCCAAGCCTTTCACCTCCTTGTGCTTTGCCACAGAATCCGAATCAACAGATTCGGACGCTGTTAGTAATTTCGTAAAATCAATGTTAATTTTAGAGAGTTCTTCAAAAGTACCTTGAGCTTCTATTTTACCCTGAAATATGATTCCATATAAATATTGATGAAGCTATTACATGTTTGCTTTTCTTTACGTCATTAAGAACAACAATGTGATCAACATATTTTAAATATTGCAACTGGTGAGTGACTAACACCCGAGTTTTTCCTTTCAGATAACCAACAATGCAATTTTCAAATAACTCTCTGCTGACTTGCGGATCCACTGCAGATAGCGGATCATCTAACAAATAAATTTCGGCTTCTCTGGATACAGCTCGAGCCAAATTAATTCTTGCTTTTTGACCTCCGCTCAAAGTAATTCCCTTTTCGCCCACCAAAGTCTCATCACCTTGTGGGAAAAGTTCAAAATCTCTTGTTAAAGAACAAACTTTGACTATATTTTGATAATGATTTTCATTGTGTTTTAGGCCAAATAAAATGTTGTTTTTGATAGTTGATGCGAAAAGCCAAGATTTCTGAGACGCGTAAGCTATTTTTCCTCCTATAGCTACAGTACCATCAGTTTGGGATAATTCGCCAAGCAACAATTGCAAAAGACTTGACTTTCCCACACCTACCGGACCCACTATCGCGCATAGGCTTCCCGGTTTAACCTTAATTGAAATATCACTCAACACAGGATATTCAGAATTCCAAGAAATTTGAATGTTCTTCAAAGAAATTTCTCCTGCGTTGCCCGATGAAGGTTGCAATTGCTTCTCTTCCAATAGTAAAAACTCCTGTAGTCTTTGAATAGAAATCAAACTCTCTGCCAAGTGATTTATGCATAGTGGTAACGTAATCGCAATCATATTTTGCAATATATTGAAGATCAGTAAAACTGAAAACACTTGAGAAGCAGTGATTACGTGTCCCAGCAAAGTGTAAGTGGTTACTGTAACAAACATTACCATTCTTGCAGAAAAATTCCAAGAACATAAAATAATTCCGGTTAAAATTAGGGACTGTTTTAACGTTTTCAATTCTAGAGAGCGAATTGAGTAGATCGCATTTTTGAAGGGATTTTCCCATGCGTACATTTTAATAAGTCTAATTCCAGAAAACACTTCTGATGATTTTTTAACTCTCTCGTCAGTTTTTTCGGCTACCTTCAATCGTAGTTTGGCCATGATATTTCCTGCTAGTCCTGAAATAAAATGTTTTGATGGAGTACACGTATAACTGATAAACATTTGTCCCTAAAAATTAAAAAAATTAAAGTTTTTAGAAATTAACTTCAATTCCACATTTAGTAGGAAATATTGCAATCTAAAAGTTAACGACAAGTGAGACTACTTCATTTCATAACATTTAGATATCTTGGGATCATCAAAAAAAATTAATTTTCTATTAATTTTTAAATTTTTAATTTAAAAAAAATTTTAATTTACAAATTCACAAATTCAATTTGTGAATCGTTCGAATAATTTAAAATTTGATTTGTTATTTTTGAAATTTGAATTTTGTTTTAGTAAATTCTGAATTTATCTGTAAATATAGGTTTTAATTTTTCATTTACGAGGTAGATTTGCTTTGCAAATGATGTATTGTAAATTATGTAAAATTTTGAATTGGTGATATTTTTGCGAACCAACAATTTGTAGGTTGGCAGAACGGAGAGCGATACTCGCCTCTTCGAAGCTGGTTGTTGAAGGTGGTAGGACGCTTTTGCGGGAAGGGCCCGTAAAAGTTTTCAATTGCGTCTTAGAATTGAGATTTTTGATTGATTTTGTGAATTAAGTTTTAATTTGAATGAGTAAATTTAATGGTATTATTTTTATATGGAAATTGTCCGAAATTTGAGTGACTTTTGATGGAATGTGGATTTGGTGAATCGAAATGGAATTGGATCCGTTGATTAATAAATGATAAATTAAATTATATAATTGGTTGATTGAATATAATTAGTTTTTGAATAATTAAATTGAAATTGGAAGGCATGGTAAAATTTATATGCACTTCGAGCACCTAGTTTGATAGCACACACTTGCGGTTGTCCTTATATTTTGGATTGGAAATTAGTTTAAAAATTTAATTTAAAATTTTAATTTATTTAAATTGTTGTATATAGATTTACAAGTAAATTTTGAACCCGCTCTTGAGAGGTCTTCAGGTCTTCCTCTTGTTAAGCTAATAGTTTGGGATTATTAAAAATGAAGAAAAAACAAAGGGTTTTCATTGTTGAGCATTATTTAAAAACTAATGATGGTTTGACAGCTACAATTTGAAATTTTCGTACAAGATATATATTTCGTACAAGATAGATCTGCTATGTCTATATCATCAATGATAATGGAACCCTCTATCGGGGTAAGTCGAAGTAATATAGAAATCAGAGAAGACTTACCAGCCCCTGTACGTCCAACGATTCCAATCTTAAATTAGAATACATACATAAATTTGTCGAATTTATTGATTTTGAGCAATATTTAAAAACTAATGATGGTTTGACAGCTACAATTTGAAATTTTCGTACAAGATATCATAGGAAACTATGAAGAGATTAATAAAAAATTCTGAAAGACTGGATCAATTAGTGATTCTAAATATACTCTGACCATCCTTCAACAAGTCGTTCGACACAAAACATCACAGTGTTGTTGAGAGACTGGTCAGGCAATATATGGACGTAGACAACAGAATATGGTCTCAACAAGCCGGTGACACATACCATACAGTCCGAGAAACAATTTAATTACTGCATAAGTCATTTCCTAGTCGTGTAATTTCCCGTTTTGGTGATTAGAATTGGCCACCCACATCAAATAATAAATAAATTGTGTATCCAACGTGGAAATTCCGCTTCGGTGCTAGGTTCGATGCTTATAGGGGCATTTATATTATACTTCATGAAGTGGCGACGGCTCGTCAGAAGAAGCAAGGGAGGCTTAGCCTTGTCTGAAATTAAGGACTAGAAAACTATTAAAATCACGAAAACAGCAAAAGAGAGAATTTTAGAACGCAAGATCTATAAAAAGATAGATACTCATTCTAAAATACTTATCTAAAAAGTACCGTGAGGCTACCGCAAAAGCAGCATCCTAGGCTTATAGCATACATATATAGTATATAGTCTATATTATGGACTGTGACTATAAGGTTTTACTGTATACTACTGATGGTTTTTTGAGATTACTCTGAAGAAATTTTTCATTATCTAATCGATGATTAGACATATATATTGTTGTGAGATTTTGTATAAAAAATACCTACCCTGCACAATCCTTAAAGTTTACCCGGCTGGCTTATCAGCTGAGAACATGAAACGTTCAAGAGTGAGTTCTTGTGGGTCTCCAGCTTGTTTTTTTAAAAGCATACAATAAAACTCTTTCTTTTAAGCTCGATAAAATTTTGGTTTTATTAAAAGGAAAATTTAATTTAGTACCTAACAATTTTTCGCTTTGCGACTTACTCGTGTTAATGTGTGTTCGACTGATGCCTTTGTGATTTTATTTAGTTGTAACCAATTTTCACTAAATCTCAAAAACATTTGTCGATATGTTATTATGTGTAAGATGAATTCTATAATTGTTGAGTTTAAAATATTTGTGACATAAGTTTTAATAAAAGTTTTAATATCACTGAGAGAATATAAAATTTTGAGTACCTTTGTATTACTCCGCAAGTCCCACTTAACGATCTGTCATTTACCAGTTTGCTTCCGTTTGTGACATGCGCGTACCACCAGTGTATTTCATGGAACGTTCTTATTGTTTTCTCCCAAATCTTGTTCAACGATGTCTTCATGAATCCTTACACATTGAGTTCATTCGTTTAACATTTAAAAGATGTCGAATCGGAATGTTAATGCGATCGGTAAGTAAAATGTTAAATTTTCGTTCATCACCTTTTTCAACAAGATGGCGGACAAATTCCTTATCATCAAATCACTGACAAAACTTGTTTTCCAGTTTCCACAAGAAATCGCTACCAAAGGGCGCAGATTAGAATTAATATCCAATTCACACAAAATCCAGGCAAATCCAACGATAGTCACCCCAAATCAGGGTGGAAAATAACCAATTTTTACCACTTTTAATCGCACCGGAAATTTCTAGCGTCCTCTCGTACTAGGACGACGTATTCGTAGGATCCGTATTCGAAGCACTTTTTATGTCACTAGTTGTTTAAATTTTGTGGAGATACCAAAAATTTGCGAAACTGTGTTGAAAGTAACAAAATCAGCTATATTTAAATTTTCCTCTTAATAAATCAACCTATTTGCAGACATAAAACAAATCAACTTAAATACCGCACTAATCAAACGGGGAAACCCACGAAACACCACAATATAATACCTATATGAGGTACATGTCAGTGGCCCCCCCACTTTCGAATTTTTGGATGAGTTTGGTGTCAAGCGTTAGAGCATCGTTTGAGCCTCAATGAGCTTCCATTATTTTCGTTTGAGCTTTAAAGGTCGCGAAGTTATTCGGGAAAAACTACTGGGGGGGCTGTAGACATGTTTTGCAATTTTCCTTCCCATTTTGAACTTACGTGTGCAATTAATGTCAATCGATACAGCTTCGCTTGAGCTTGAATGAGCTTCAGTGAACAGGATTTTAAGTTAATTTTATACAAATTTATGGATAGTTGAAATTTTCGACCAAAATCCGAGCAACACCCGTTAAATCTTAATCTTAAATCTTAAATAACTAGCTTATTTTTAACTTTAGAGTGAAAATAAAAATAACATAATATCTCGTAACAGGGTCCGTTGCTTTGGAACCTCCCAGTTAAAATTTTTGGCCATGAATCTATGGAGCTAGCACCGGGTAGCACCCAAATATTAAAACTAGCAGCTTTATAGTTTTTTCACAAAATCACACTGAAAGTGGGGGGGACCTAAAGTAACGCTAGCCCCCTCAGTTAATATTTTGTATACAATACAGTGGCTAGTAACCGAATTAGGACCACTGAAATATATGTTATTTCGATTTTAATTAAAATTAAAAGACTCAAACAAACTCCAACTTCAACTATGATTACTTTTACATATTGTCATTAATATTTTGTGTTTCCACCCTTTGCTTTAATCACACAGGGTGCCATTTTTGGCATTAAGTTTTTCTCATCATGATTTTCCCAAATAATATCTTGAATTTTATTCTTCACATCGAATCTAATTTCGCTTTGGTTTACTCTAAAAAAATTACAACAAAAATAATTCAAATACAAGTAAATACTTTGTCCGATTAAGCATTATTTTTGTCTTTGTCTTCAAGGCTTAATGGTAGGGTAGTAGAGCACAATACCGTGGGGTTCAAGTCTGGAGGTACTTTACTATACATTCCTGACTTACTATAGAATAAAAAGTTAGGTAGTCAGATAAAATTTGTAACTTAAAGCTGAGAAAAATAAAATACTTTTATACGTGGTCCTAATTCGGTTGCATGGGACTGTATATAGCTATCACCAGCTAGCACGCAATTATTACAGCTAGCACCGTTACAGTTTTTTCACAAATTAGTATTTGATAAAAATGTCTTAATGTTTCATTCCACTGCGCATGAGCGACGATAGATTCCACATGCTCCGCCCATTCTAAACTTTACTAATAATTTTTTAACAGCTTAAGGCTTATTGTTATCAACATTATGTAATTTCAAGGGGTAAATATCCCGAAAATTTTGTGTATACTTGTTTGGAATTCCCTTGCAAATCCTTGGAAGTCTTTGGACTTCCTTGGAAATCACGGGAATTCCTTGGAAATCCCTGGAATTCTTTGGAAATCCCTGGAATTTTTTAGATTTCAACTTGTTTAGAAATTCCTGGAATTCTTGGAAATCCCTGGAATTCTTTGGAAATCGTTGGAATTCTTGGAAATCTCCGGAATTCCGAGTCTTGTGTACAGAAATTTTACTGGATATTTACCCCTTGTGTAATTTTTTAAGAATTCCGATATTGGCTTACATGCTATAGATAAGAAAATGACACTCGACTATTTGATTTGACGAAACATCTTCTTAATTTTTTCAAGAGTCATTATAAATTTCCCATGTACCGTTGTGTCGTCTTCCATAGATCAAAAAGTGTCCCAAATAGTTTCAAAGCTTTGTATCCTTACAATAATGTGAGTTATTTACTCGGGGGGGGGGGGCAGAAGCAAATCTTCAGTCTTGCTTGTAGTGTCAGCCCTGGCTATTATAGAGACCAAATTCTCTTATCTATGGCCAGTGCTAGCGCTATAGGCACTACGCAAACTAGACAACTGCCAAGGGCGCAAACGATAAAGGGACGCAAAATCAGATCGAGGTGCAAAAATTAAATAGAACTCGAGACAGCTTTTGCCTCAAAAAAGGCCAGAAGTTATAAATATTGCGGGTTCTCACCTCCCAGTTCAGTACTGCTATATAAATGGGCGGAGGGGTGCGCACTGATAGATTTTGTGCTCCCCCCCTCCCCAAAGCTACAAAGCTTTGAAATTATTTGGGACACTTTTTCCCTTATGGAAGACGGCACAATGGTAAATGGGAAATTTATAATAACTCTTTAAAAAATTAAGAAGATGTTTCGTCAAATCAAATAGTCGGGTGTCATTTTCTTATCTATAGCATGTAACCCAATATCGGAATTCTTAAATAAATTACATAATGTGTTACGCCTATGATTTTTATTGTGTTGAAAATTAAATTATTTTTAATTCATGCTTACTAAGCACCGTCCCGATAGCGTGAGATCTGCGCCTTCAGCTAATACATCAACACAATTTGTTATGCTTACCAGCTTCCCGTCGAGTTCGTGTGGAATTCAACATTTCAGCACTTGATAAATATTATTACGCTTTACCAACTCCGCCGTAACCGTGGGCTTATTTATTCAGCATCTGGATTTACAGACAGTAGGCGAACCCAGCGTTGAAGGGGGTAATAGAAACGCCATATAAGTAACAGACACGATAACAAGCCGTAGTCCCAGAAAAACCATAGAAATGGTAAATGGTAAGCCTTCGCGAATCCAATTTATAATTTGAAATTGTTTAAGCAAGTGCTTGGTTAATTACGGTTTCGGGATTCAATGAACTCAATTTGTGAACTATGTGGTTGTGGGTTGATCAAGCCTCCCATGGAATATCGGCAATTTAAATAGGATTAAGGATTGTAAGGTAACTTAAGATCAGACTTATTTGTAATATTTAGCAGGGTTCCAGCCAGGGCCGACCATAAATTGTAAAGCTAGAATAAGTTTATTTAGGTCCATCCACGGCCGTGGTGATCACTTGGGTTTCAATGATCTTGATTGATAATTTAGCATTTGAGTTAATGTTAGGTGTTGTACAGCATAATTGTGTAAATGATATTAAAATTCATTATATCGTTATGTTAAAAGATGTGTGTTTTTTTGAATCTTTTGGAAGCTTGTTAATTAATCGCTACTCACGCCCGTCTCATCTCTTTGGATTAAGAAAGTTTGAATAAAAAAGTTAAGTAAGTATAAGTAAGTAACAAATGTTGATTAACTATAAGCCTTAAGCTGTTAAAAAATTATTAGTAAAGTTTAGAATGGGCGGGGCATGTGGAATCTATCGTCGCTTATGCGCAGTGGAATGAAACATTTAGACATTTTTATCAAATACTAATTGGTGAACATCTGCAACGGTGCTAGTTGCAATAATTGGGTGCTAGCTAGTGCTAGCTATGTAGATTACGGAGCTAGCTTTTGGAGCCAAAATATTAACTGAGGGGGCTGGCGTTACTTTAGCCTCCCCCCTCACTTTCAATGTGGATTTGTGGAAAAAACTATAAAGATGCTAGTTTTAATATTTGGGTGCTAACCGGTGCTAGCTCCATAGATTCGGGAGCTAGCTTTTTGGCCAAAAATTTTAACTGGGGGGGTGCCAAAGCAACGGGTCCTGTTACGAGATATTATGTTATTTTCATTTTCACTCTCAAGTTGAAAATAAGCTAGTTAATTAAGATTTAAGATTAAGATTTAACGCGTGTTGCTCGGATTTTGATAGAAAATTTTAATTATCCATAACTTTGTATAAAATGAACTTAAAATCCTGTTCACTGAAGCTCATTCAGGCTCAAACGAAGTTCTATCAATTGACATTAATTGCACACGTAAATTCAAAATGGGAAGGAAAATTGCAAAACATGTCTACAGCCCCCCCAGTAGTTTTTCGCGAATAACTTCGCGACCTTTGAGGCTCAACCGAAAATAATGGAAGCTCATTGAAGCTCAAACGATGCTCTAACGTTTGACATCAAATTCATTCAAAAATTAGAAAGTGGGGGGGCCATCATGTCTACAGCCCCCTCAGTAGTTTTTCACGAATAACTTCACGACCTTTAAAGCTCAAACGAAAATAATGGAAGCTCATTGAAGCTCAAACGATGCTCTAACGCTTGACACCAAACTCATCCAAAAATTCGAAAGTGGGGGGGCCACTGACATTTACCTACATATATGCCGTTATCAATTGCTATTTAGTTTTGCTCCGGGCTGTTTTGGTTGGCGCTTAACTCGCTAAAAACATCCCTGAACTCAATCCACCTCGACTGGGAGGCCCGCACTCGGCGAGGTATGACACGAGTATGATGGCTATCACTAAGACTAATTCAGAATACACGTACTGTCAACAGAAAACCCGTTACTTGCAATTCCTATATACTCCCATGTTCAACATTGTATGTATACATTAAAACTTCAATATAACTAGTTAAATTAAATAACATAATCGGAATAATTATATTTTAAGCTTTCAGCGACGTTTATCGCCTTCGTCAGAAATTTATTTATAAACATAAAATATTTTACTTTTAAAAAATTGTGGCGTTACTCTTTAGTGATTAGTAGATTAGCCTACTCAAATAAAAAAGCAACGAGCCGCCACTGCTGGGTAGTTTGTTATTATAACTTGTTATGTCTGTTATATTACTTCCGTTCAATAATTTATAAATTATTATAAACCACAAAAGCATTGTAAAAGATTTTTTTTTAAATAATAATAATTCTTGATTACGCAAAAACCCTCAGCTACAGAAGACACTATAAAATCTAAGAATGGATTATGGGAAAAGCATCCTCATTAATAAAACTATTTTTAACGCTAGTTATTTATGCTGCAAGCTATGCAAGGAAGAATAAATGAGAAAAACAATCATATTTTTATACAAACCTTGAAATGGAACGAACAATAGAAAAATTGCAAATCCCACAATTCCAGCAATTTGCATTTGATACCATGCGAAGCCACCTGACGTGAGTAACACTATTGGTGCAATCCATATAAAATTAAAAAATGTAGCTAAATAGTCAAACCTATTAACGTCATTAGAAAGCAAACTTATAACCTGGCCTGCTGAAGATTCATCCAAAGATTTCTTACTCAACCTTAAAATCTAAGAAAAATATTAAACTGCGACCAAAATTAACCATTAAGTTACCTTTCTGTAAGTTAGTGCTGAGCAGGCAATCCTAATTTGCATACCAATACGATTGAACACATACATTAAGTGATTATTTAAAAATAGTGATAAACAGCTAACCAATATAATTGACACTCCATAGATGTACATCATGTCCATATGATGTTTGGCTTCAGTTTTAGTAGATGGATTTACGGAAAATAAATGTATGAGTTTCGATAACAGAATTGGTTGAAATGGTCTAAACATTTAGAATTGTATAATAGTTATTTTTAGCTGACGAGTAGAGACTTACGACAGTATGCCGACTTGGAAGAAAAAGGGTATTCCATAAAGTAAATAACGACTGGAGAAGGTCTTCCAAAGTACTCTTCCTAAACTTGGAGTTTTGTTCTTGTTTCGACTTCGAATTACTTCATAATTCCAGTTACCTTCCAGTTTATTCGTTAAATGGCTTGATTGTTCGGCTGATAAGCATTCATGTAAATCATCAATATGAAAATTCTCTTTGATACTTTTTGAACATATTCTTCGGAACCATCTGAAAACATAATAATTTAGTTATGCACATGAATTTTGAACAATGCCAAATTACTTACACAAACAATAATTTTGAAAATATATTCGGCTTAGCCAAAATGTTGGGTTCCCTTGTGGTATTATTGTTATCCATTGATTTGAATAATCTTGTAAAACCAAACTGATGCTGTGAGTAAATTTTAACTTTAATTATGTTGTTTATAATAACTAAATGTCGTTTAATTTATCTTGGCGGCAATTTGCTTTATTCCCATTACAATTTATTTATAAGTAAGTATTTGATAGCATTTATCTAGATATTTTAAATTTTGGTGAAACAAACATACAGTGAGCTCGTAAAGTGTGAAACAAACGGCAACTCTTAAAAATGTATAAGAATTTGTTCAAAACTTTATCAACTCTCTATATGTGTACATATTTACTCAGATAACAACGCTGAAATTTTTGCGAGCGGTGTATTATAAACCATGGTAAGAGAATCATCAGTAGGATCTTCAATTATTAAACTTCCTGTAAGATAAAATGCGATGTTTTATAATAGTGTTTTGTAAAATAAACAATTGATTACGTTTTTATAAACTTCCTATTTATTTTCAATAATTATACAAATTATGTAATTTGCAAAGAAAACTCATGTAAATTGTAAAATGAGATTGAAGAAGACCCAGATGATTTGGGTGGTAGTGTCGGATTTTTACCTACTAAAATGCTTGCGCATTTCTTTCTGGGTTTTAGCCTAGGTAAACATTATTTCCACTAGCATCCTTCAGAGTTCGTCACTCCATTATCAGCTTCACGATGTTGTTTGGACATCTGTCCCCAAATCAGTCTATTTGGCGCAGTGGAAGATGATGTGCCTTGTATCATTTAACTTCCCGCAAAACTGGCAGTTGGGAGAATTCGCTCTATTGAATAGATGCAGGTAGCTGCGGAAGCATCCATGTCCGCTCAAGCCTGTGTAGTTTCATAATATGTGAGTTCTTCGTGCTTTCTATCCACCCATGGTGCGATATCCGGGATCAGCCTACACGTTCACCTGCCTTTACTCAAATACCTCCACGTTGTCTGCCACTTTGCCTGAATTTCTATAAAGCTGTTTTTGTATAGCTACTTATTTCTTGATTTGTATTTGGTATTTCGCATTTTCGCCTTTAAGGTACGGTTTGTTAGCAACTGCACAAGTCGCACCGCATAACCTTGGCTAACTGCTCTTATGCAATATCTGTTACGTGTGTTGCTAGACGATACAATTGAAGCGCAGTACCTCCCATTAGGTATTGCAATCGTAGTTGACGTGGCCGTAACTGCTCTGCTGCTACAGTTTTTAGCAAAACGTACCTTTAGGTGGATTGGCAGAAAGGATGCGATTACCAGGATGCGTCGGTAGAGATGGTCCTGTACAGTTTACTGATTCTCAGGGCACTCTTTCTCTGTACTAACTGAAGTAGTTATCGATACGTTTTCTTTTTCAGTACAATAACCCATATTGGTGCGGCGTTAAGTAAGATTGAATCTGCCACAGAGCTCAGGATCCTCTTGTTCTCGTTTGGGCTTCTCATATTGGGTATAATGCTCTGAAAGGCCTCTGTTAGCACCGCTGCTTTCTTTGGAACTCTTGTTATATGGGGTTTGAAGGACAGGTCCCTGTCGACAAGTGCATCGACTTCATCTTTCTTTTCCCCGACACCACAATTACCTCCTGTTTTACAGGGACGATTTGTAAGCCCCTTCTGGTCATTCAGTCGAAGATGTACGCTATCGTTCTATTAAGAGCATCTCCATTTTATTTTTTTATAAAGTTGATACCAGGTGGAGTGGGGAGCCTAAGGACGTTGTCATACATGACGTTCCACAAGAGTGGGCCTACTACTCCGCTGGTTATTGGTAGAGTCTGCTTCCGTAACTTCCCTGCGACCAGTAGCTGTCTTCGATGAAAATAGCTTGACACAATGTTGAAGAGCTAAGACGATACCTCTGACCTCCTTCCCCTACGGAAGCCAAACTGCCTGTCGGAAAAACACCCAGTCTTGTCTATCTCCCTCTCTAGTCGATGAAGGATTATGAGCTCGAACAAACTGCTCCCGGTGGTCCAACAGGCAAATCGGCCTGCATGAACTCGGGAAGTGTAATGGTTAGTTACCCTTCAGGATTAGTAACAGCTTGGTTTTCTTACAGTCCTCCGGATATCTCCTACAGGCAACCGTTGTAAACTTCTCGGAACCTCCTAGTCCCAGGTCTTTTATTTCTTTCATCAGGTCTGGGCTCTTCAGATGCACCTGGATACTGGCCCTGTTCAGTTTTGCCACGCCCAGCCAGTCACTTCGAGCCCCTTCGCCTCTGAGGATAGTCCGATCCTAAAGGAAATGTAGCGGTGCTCACTGGCCATCTCCTCCTCTAACACACATCAATCTGCCACCTCGTTAGTCAGTTCAGCTGAGACCGTCGTGATGTCCAAGACTTAGAAGTATTCTTGCCTTTTGTATGTTGGTGTGTCGCCAATGTTGCACATGGCGTTAACGTTTAGGTCCCCCCGACAACTATTGGTTTTGTTTGTTTTCTGACGCTATTCTTTAAGTTCCACAATTGCTCTTCAAAGTTTGCCAGGCCATCGTTTGACGCAAAGTAGCACGAGTATTCCACCAAGTTTGTCGTCTTAATCCTCACGAAGCACGGCCCTTTCCCCCAATTTAAGGTTGCTATCCGGTCGCTGGTCAATCTGGCGGCTTTCCGCCGTTCGTCTGAGTCCATCTTTGGGTCATTTCTCGATATGGCTCGCTTAATTATTAAGGCAATGTCTACCGTACTTTCTAAGATGGTATGTCCAGGACTTAGGAGGATTCCCTTCGACCAGTAGCTGTCTTCGATGAAAATAAATTGACGCAATGTTGAAGAGGTAAGCCGCCCTAGCTTGGTTAAGATTGACCTAGAGAAATCTTTTGTCATACTTTTTTGTTTTTTATTTATATTCCATATTACCATTATTACCAAAAATAATCATTATACAGGGAATAACGTTATACTAAGCATATCCGACCCTTGTAAGATCGGCTCTTAATGTAATTTTGTTATTTATTTTAAAATTAAGTTCTTTATTATTTTCTTTTTTGTTTTATTACAAAAACAGGGCCCCGTTAACAACTTTGCACATGGGTCCCTCAACTGCTTCTTACGCCACTGACTATTTCTTATGGGATTACAAATGTTCAGTCAAAAAATGATGTTTTTTCTATAACAAAATTTTTTTATAAATTTTGGAGGGAGGGTTAATCTGAATTTCAAGTTTGCTGCCTTGTAGGAAGTCGGTTTCATAACGAAAAATGAAATTTTTCGCTTATATCTCAAAAACTATAGGTGTTTAACCACGTTAAACATAAAAAATTTTGTATGATATTAAATGTAGTATATTAAAAAAAAACCATACTGTTAAGTTTAACTATTTAATAGGTATGCAAAATAATATCCTGCAACAATTGCAATTACAGACCATTAAGTAGGTAAACTTATCAGCACTTTTTATATAATTAACTTTTAAAAGGTAATAATAAATGAAATGTAAGCAAAATTTGTAAATAAAAAGCGGACGATCCACCAAATAAATATAGTCTAAAACCGATTGAGTTTTATTCTACACCACGGCGACCTTCTGAGAATCCAAGCCTAAAAATTCGTTGGTGAGGCTGCCAACGCTCAGAAGTCAGCCCAACTCTCAAAATCTCTCTTCCGAGATTTTACATGGTCCTTCGAGCCGGATTATGAAATTATCAATAATTATAAAAATGTCGAAAGGAAGAGGAAATAAAACAACCAAAGGATACATAGCGATATTCGTATGCTTAGCAACAAAAGCAATTCACCTAGAAGCGGTAACAGATCTAACAGACGCATTTATAGCAGCATTTGGAAGATTCACATCTTGAGAACGATTTCCAAAACAACCCAGGGTCTCAAGGAACGCAATGGCACTTCATTTCTCCAGGAACGCCTCATTTGGAGGACTTTGGGAAGCAGCCGTCAAGTCAATGAAACATCATTTCACACGAATAATTGGAGAAAACAAACTGACATTTGAAGAAATAAGTAAATTATTATGCCAAATCGAAGCATGTCTAAATTCACGGCCACTTTGTGCAATCAATAATAGCACCGACGATTTAGAAACACTTACCCCAGGTCACTTTCTTATAGGTAGAGAAATCTTATCACCAACGCATCTAGCAAATACAATGGTTACAGCAGCGCATAATTCAAGATGGAAATTAATGCAAAAAATGAAAAAAGATATGTGGAAAGTGTAGTCTTCAGATTATTAGAATAAATTACAACAACGATGCAAATGGCAATCAATACAGAAAAATCCAGAAGTAGGCGACGTAGTATTAATAAATGAAAAAGACATAAAACCAAGTCAATGGCCACTAGCAAGAATTTGTGAAACGCATCCAGATCCTGATGGCATATTACGGGTTGTAACGGTAAAGAAAGCGAAAGGTCAAAATACAAAGAAAAGTGTGCACAATTTAATACCATTAATAGAAGAATCAACAAACAACACAATGCATCCAAAATTTAGCCAGAAGAAAATAGTGCAAAAAATTTTCCTAACGAAAATAATAATTTCATTGATAATATTGTTGTGTAGGTTCGTGTAAATGCACAATGAAACACACTCTTCGTATTATATTTTATTTTACAATTAATAATTGAACTTAATGTATTTGTAAGATGGACGTTAATGTACACCCTGCGTACAACCTCGTATCTATCTGTATACCCATCTACAATCTCACGCGCATGTCCCTTATTTTAAACATGACAAATATTATCAAATGTAATAACGACAAACAATTTCACCACATATTATGGAGATTTAACAATACCCAGCCAATAAAAGAATATCGTTTAAATACTGTGACGTATGGAACAACATCAGCACCATATCTTGCGATCAAAACTCTTCAGAAACTAGCACAAGACGAGATGGAAGAATTTCCCCAAGCAGCTAAAATAGTCCTACAAGATTTTTACGTCGACGACTTAATGTAAGGAGCAGAAACAATAAACGAAGCTACACAGGTACAATCAGAAATAATAAAATTATTAAAATCAGGTGGATTTAATCTCCGAAAATGGGCAAGCAATCATCAAACAGTCTTAGATCATTTACCAGAGGAACTAAAAAATCAAAATATCACGGAAATAACACAAGAAGATTTAAAGAAGACCTTAGGAGTACATTGGGCACCTTACAATGATACGTTTCAATTCGAAACTCAAACTGCGGATCTCAAAATAACAACGAAAATGACAATATTATCCGAAATTGCCAAATTATTTGATCCATTAGGATGGTTGTCACCAGTAATCATAATTGCAAAATTATTAATTCAAGAAATGTGTAGTATGTATCCGACATAACGCAGAAACAGTGAAACAATTAATGGGAAACTTACCAGCTGCACGAGTTACACCGGCACCACCATTTCTTCACACTGGAATTGATTACACCGGACCAAAAAGATGAGCAAAACCGAAAAATCTGAAATAAATGCAGAAGATATTGAAAAGGCCAACAAGCTAGCATCGGAACAAGAAGAGATTGGAAAGAAAATTGTATCAATTCTATCAATCGCCAAAAAAGACAGTCAAAGCTGAAAAACAAAGGAGTGCATACAGAAAAAGGAAGAAGCACTACGGTAATTAATTCGACAAGCAAGAAGAAATCATACCGAAATTCAAGAATTAGAAGTACCACAACATCCATACATAGTTACCAAATATTTAGAAACCATCGAAAGAAAATACGAGGAAGCCATCGAGTATTTAGAAACGTGTTCAATAGCCGAAAATTCAACTACGAAAAAAGAAAAGAACGAAATGGAAACGGCCCAAACCATTCGCTTGAAGAAGCAAAATGTAAAAATAACTCAATTCAACAAAACAATCATAACAGCAAGAAAAAAGCTATCAGAAGACAACACCAAAATTGCATACGAAATTTTAAAAAACAAGTTAGAAGTACAATGGACAGCAATCAGCGAACTTAATGAAGAAATCACAGTATATGAAGAGGAATACAAAGATGGATACTTCAGAAACCAAATGTTTGAAAGAACCAAAGAAAAATATGACAAAATGATGATCAATTTGGAAACGAAAATAAATCAAACAACAAACAAACCCAACATTGTATTACCAAAAATACAACTCCCGCTGTTCAGTGGAGGATACGAAGAATGGTGTACATTTTACGACATTTTCCGGAAAGTAATAGACACAAATTCAACTATAATGAAAACAGAAAAATGCAATACCTGAAAACACACGTCCGAGAAGAAGCCAGCAAATTAATACAGCATCTACTGATAACAGAAGAAAATTATGAAGCAGCATGGGAAATATTAACCAAAAGATACCAAAATAAAAGGTTAATAATAAACAAATTAATGGATCAAATCATAAATTTACCAACTATTCAAAATGAAAATTTAACACAATTACGTCGAATGCACAATGCAATCCACGAATGCTTAAAGGCAGTTTAAAATCAAGGCATTGACGTTTGGAACATGGAGAGCACTAATTGAACGATGGGTTAGCCAAAAGTGGGATCAAGAAACAAACAGAAATACGAAAAAACAATTTCAAATAATCACGAAGTTCAATCGTTAAATTCATTACTGGAATTTCTGGAAAAAAGATGTAAATCGATCGAAGCAGCAAGGCCAAGAAGCAATTCAACATTTCAAAATTATTCACCAAAAGTTACCAGATGTATCTGTGGCAGTTATCAACATAACATTTGGGGTTGCATCAAATTCAGAAACATGAGTCCAATGGAAAGGAAAGAAGTAATCAAACAAAACAACAGATGTTTCAATTGTTTAGGTCAACATGATTCACCATGTTCAAGTAAGATCAACTGTCACCAATGCGGAGGAAGACATAACACGTGGTTGCACGAAGAATGGAAATCCCGACCAAGATACAGTAATACAAAACCAAGGTTCACGAGACAACAAAATTCAGCCTCCGGACCATTCCCAACTAATTTAAGACCAAGTCAGTCAAATCATCAAATAACAAGAAGTTCGAACTCAGTCAATTATGAAGACAGCGTGGTATTACTAGCTACAGCATTGATATGTACCAAATCTATGGAAGGAAATAATGAATACTTAAGAGTAATAATAGACTCAGGAAGTCAGGCAGCGCTAATTACGGAAGAGGCTGCGCAACGATTGGGATATCCAAAACAGAAGATTCAAGCAGAAATATCAGGAATTAACGATGAAAAGCCACAAATGTCAAAATACAAAATTCAAGCCACTATCAAACCAAGATTCCCTAGCGAATTTTCACTAAACGTAAACTTCATAATATTACCAAAGTTAACAAAAAATCACCCAAATCAAGAATTGGAAATGGAAATCTTAGATTCATGGAATATGACATTAGCGGATCCAACGTTTAAACAACCTGGACCAATCGACGCAATACTCGGTGCAGAAGAATTGGGGCAAATAATCCAGCATGGACTCCACAAAATTAATGAAAAAATAATATGCCAAGAGACGAAGTTTGGATGGATCGTTTCTGGAAGCATGCATCAACCAACAAACAAACCAATAAAAATAATTAGTATTATCAGTCGATATGAAGAAGAAAAAAAGTTACAACAATTTTGGGAATTGTTTTTTGGGAAAACCGTTATGCCAAGAAAACGAAAAATGTGAAAATCATTATAACAAAAATACAATAAGATGCGAGGATGGAAAATACACAGTTAAAATACCATTTAAAGAATATCCACCAAATTTAGGCGAATCAAAACAACGAGCTCTTGCAAGATTTCATCAATTAGAGAAAAAATTGGACAATCCAACGCATACATACATAAACGCGTTTATGCAAGAATATATGGACCTTCATCACATGACATTGGTTCCTCATTACAACCAAGGAAAATACTATATTCCTCACCAACCAATAATTCGAGAAGACAGTACCACCACAAAATTAAGAGTAGTATTCGACGCATCTTCAAAAACAACCAATAGAGCAAGTTTAAACGAAACAATGCATACAGGTCCCAGACTTCAACAAGAACTTAAGGACATACTGTTAAGATTTAAACGGTAATAATAAATGAAATGTAAGCAAAATTTGTAAATAAAAAGCGGACGATCCACCAAATAAAGATAGTCGAAGACCTATTGTGTTTAATCTACACCACGGCGACCTTCTGAGAATCCAAGCCTAAAAATTCGTTGGTGAGGCTGCCAACGCTCAGAAGTCAGCCCAACTCTCAAAATCTTTCTTCCGAGATTTTACAATAGGTTTTATGAAGATTACCTTCCTATACAAAATTAAAGTAAACAAAATTTTCTTCAAAATGCATTAGTCAACTTTGATTTTCTGATGAGCGGTTTGGCGCTAGAGCACGCCGAAGACAACGATTTTGTTGCTCTTCTGCAAAAATGTCAAAAACGCCCACTCTCATTCCCTACAACTCCAAAAATATATACATGCTATCATTAAAAACCCTTAGAGTAAGTAGGGGTAATATGGCAACTTGTTTTTTAAACACGTCTAACTTTGTCTCTATGCCTTGTAGTCCAGTCATTACGTCGGAAAAAACGGGGTAGATAAGCATATGAACTTAACACGCTAAATTTTTGATATTACGTGGGGAGGGCCTAGAAAAGCTTAACTTCGAATTGTCGACCGAAATTTCTTTGTGGATTTTCCGCCATCTTGAAAAAAGGGTTAAATTCAGTTTTTTCATAATAACTCGGTTCTCCGTTGAGATACGAAGATTTTTTTTTTTTACTATCTATAATTAAGGATCTTCATATTTTTCACCTATCGTCCATCGTTATTGAGATATCGATCGAAAAAGCTATAAATTTGGGGAGTAAAATTTGTTTTTTGCTATTTTCTTTTTTTTCGTGAAAGATATCAAAAAAATGTCTAGTATCAAACTTGTAGAGCGTGTTCAGACCTACCAATTCGTTTTTTTATTTTTTATTTTTTTATAATTAATTTGTTGTAATCAAAAATTTGATTACAACAAAGATTAAACACTGTGACGATTGTTAACGTCCAAGTTTCACTCACATCTGTTCACAGAACATCTGTTCTATTTAGTAGATCTACACGAGAAATACCGAAGTGTGGCATATTACCTAGCGCGGCATATTCACCCAATTTACTATATATGTGAGAGTATATTCACGAGAGTAAAGGCGATTCAAGCATACTTTCAGAAAATAGAAACAATAAATCCTATTTCTAACATTATAGTTTGAACAACTGCTTTGAAGTGGATTTTACAAGATATCGGAAAGTTTCAGGACACTCGATGCAGCGATACAAATATTTATGTAAGCTTGAAAATAAGAAGATGTACAACTACAAGATTTGCAAATAATAAGAGTAAATACAATAATTATATAATTTTAATTTTGTTTATTGTTTATTCATTTTCTTATCATTTTGTAAATTTGAAAATTTTTACTGGTACTGGTTTACATGAGTTTGACGTATTCGTATTTATAAACAACAAAAATATAATTCTATATTATAAAAAATAAACAAACGTTTCAAATTGAAATTGAAAATAATTTTATAATTTTTTGAAATTTGAAACAATTCAAATGTTCAATACGCACATCGTCTCTGTTTATTTGGTCTTTTTCTTTTCTAGTTTAATTGACCGATCATGAAAAAAATAAAAGCAATCCTATAATCCATTTTTGAAAATTTCAAATTATTAAACTAAAAAAAATTAGGAAAACAGTTTATTAAATTGTTATCAAATTACTTTATTACTTTGTATGTTGTTTTATATGTTTTATATTCAGAAAATATTATCTTGACATTGACACGCAAGTTTTGTTTATTTTGGTTGAATGTAATAATTTATATGCGGTTTGTCTTTGATGATATATTTTATTTGTAATAGTAAACATAGTAAACCCTGTTATTTTTACTAAATTGTTATGAACTATTTTTCCAACTAATAAGTCGGCGATGCCAGTTCGTCATGCCTTTCAAAGCATAGTCGCCTTGGGTAGTAAACTGTTATAGTTCGTTGTATGTTTCAATTATGCATGAATTAATTAAAAAAATTCTGTAAATATTTACCGTACATTCAAACCATGGTTCGCATGTTAAGTTGAACAACCCCAGTGAAAGGTTTTTATCTTCGTTAATTAAAAAAATATCAAATTCAACAAATATTAGATTTTCAATTTGTCCAAATTCCCGAAAAAAATATAATCGAATTAAAATAAATTTAATAATATCCTTCTATTTTTTCTCTCATATTCTCTGTTTTCTTCTCCAGTCCTTGAATTTCATTCTATATTTATTTATCTCATCTCGTCCTTGCGTATCATCTTCTCTTTAAACAACCTTAACCCTTCACGGTTATATTTTGATTTATACTACGTTTATTCAAATTCTTTGTGCTTCAGAATTCTTGATTGTTCGCCTTCATATTAGGTTTCCGCATTCACATCGTTTCGATTAGCCGATCTCCTTATCACCGTCCTTCTGTTTTAATGGATTTCTAATTACTATCGTACTTCTCTTAAGTATATGTATATCTATACAGAGTTTAGAAAAAGAACTCAAAATAAAAAAATTTTAAGTAAATTTGTGGTTTTTAGTATGTATTTATGGTTAAATTCAAAAAATATAAGAATAATACAATACGTAGAAAATCAAAATTCAAAAAATTTAAAAAGGAGACAATTAACACATAACAGATCTGGATTAAGAAAATTTGAAAAAATGAAAATTTCGTAATACGAAGTACAATATAACGTTATTTCATGGTTATTGCCATTCTTCAGTTGCACGCATCGATTACATTGTGAAATAAGCAAAAAAATTTCAAATTAAACAAAAATATCGACTAAATTGTACAAAATTGACTTACCATAACCTCCAAAGATTATCAAAACTGAACTTGTTACATGAAGTATGAATAATTTGTATGAAATTTTTTTGCTTATTTCACAATGTAATCGATGCGTGCAACTGAAGAGGGGCACTAACCATGAAATAACGTTATATTGTACTTTTCATTTTTTCAAATTTTCTTAATCCAGATCTGTTATGTGTTAATTGTCTCCTTTTTAAATTTTTTGAATTTTGATTTTCTACGTATTGTATTATTCTTATATTTTTTGAATTTATACAGAGTTTGTTTTACTCTTTTTCCTTCATCTACAGTCCAAACATTCAAACAGTTTGGTTCCCTGCCCTTTAACAGCTTTGGTTCGACGGAGAGAAGGGTCGTGATTCGCTGAGTAACCAGTTAAACCATGATAATTAAAAAAATTTTTTTTTCAAATTTTCTTAATTCAGACCTGTTATGTGTTAATTGTCTCTTCTTTAAATTTTTTGAATTTTGATTTTCTACGTATGGTATTATTCTTATATTTTTTTGAATTCAAGATAATTAAAACCACAACTTTGGTATAGTCGATGTATATGTGGTTTCAGTGGTGTAACTTGAAATGCACTACATCAATATTTTAGAAAAGAATAAAATATCTCAAAATCATCAAGCGATGAAATCCTATTTCAAGGACAACTTTGATAATTAAATTATCAATTAACAACACAAACATTGAAATCCACATATTATACTAAAGCTGAAAGCCGAAATCGGAATTAAAGACGGAAAAGCAGCTTCCTCAAGAAAAAATTCCGGGATTTTCAAATGTTATGTGGATGAAATTGTAATTGACAGTTCATCGGCAGATTCAGAACTGATAATAAATCAAGTTACTAAAAAAGCTGACTACGTGCAACTTGGTACAAATCCCCCAAGTCGAGTGAAAACGAATAACCTGTTTTTCTAAAAGTCACAAATGACTAAATTTTTTAACCTTCAGATATCTATCGGATCAGAAATCCGTCCGACAAATTAATCAACTAACTAATCAAATTTTTGATTTTGAATTTGAAATGCGGTTGTCTGATTGGGCTCATTCCTCGGTGACGGGTGTTACATTTGTACGCATTCAAACTGATAAAATTTTTAATAATTTTTTTAAATCATTACAAATGTTTATTTAAGTTTAAACAAAAAAGACAATGCATATAAGATGCAATAATGGAGTTAAGCTCTGTGACGGGTGTTACTAGTACTCTTGCAGAATATCGTCGGCTGAGAATTAGTTTTTCGTAAGAGCCGTTTTACATTATAATAAAATTTGTAGCAAATCTATGACAAAAAATTGCATTCAATTTTACAAGAGTGTCATACATGAAAATTACTTCACAAAGGGTATCCATGGATAAGATAGTCAAAATGCCCTTATCTTTAAATTTTTTAATTTACTTGATAAAAGGGTCCCTTGAGGTGTAAAAATAAGGCTTTCATTATTATTTGCTCCAAATGCTTTCTCCACCCCTTCTGAGGGGCCAAAAATAGGATTCTTCAGTCATTATTTTTTTTCTGACAAACTAGCAAATAAAAAATTTTGAAAAAATTTACAGATATAGTCATTAGAGTCATCTTTCAACACAATTTTTTTCGATCCCCTGAACACTCTATATGCCCCCTAAAAATATTCCGAAAAGTTAAAAATCGATCTTTTTCTAATTTTTTGAAGCCCGGCAAAAAAATTTTTTTTTACCATTTTTTAGGATGTACTCAAATCTACCTTCCTGAATTTTTTCAGATTTTTTGCTAAGGTGCGCCAACCCTAAAAATCATATTTTCTGCATTTTTTAACATTCTTGGCTATTTTAGACTTCTTAACGCAACTAAAACTTTTTATAAAATGTGTATCACGGGTAGTTTTCACAGAAAATTAATCTTACTGATATATTATTCAATATTTTTCAGCCAAAGACTCAAAATAAAATCCAAAACCTCATTATAAGAGTTAAACAGTTAAAAATGTTTCACTTTTTGTTATTTTTAAAAGTAAACAGTGCTAATTGGAATCGAAAAAGTTCTCCGTTTCAAGATTTATCTTCACGAAACTTGTTAGACTTTCTAGAATTCACTGTTAATGATTTGGAAATTTACTTTGGTGGATCTGATCAGCTGTCGCAAGCAATCTCATATTTAGTTGAAATGGTTAGAGAAGACGATTCACTAAAATTAAATTTTGTGAACAATGAACCAGCAATAGTTCGTTTTGATGTAAAATCGCGACATATAAATCAAAAAATTTATAAATGTTCTATCGAATACGACGTAGATGTTTTGGGAATTGATGCCATCAAAGGGCACTGCTGCAACTGTGAAAATGGTCTGCGGACTGTTGGGTGCTGTTACTGGTTCCCACGTCGCCGCGCTGATATACAATTTATCATATGGAAGATTTTTATCTAGAACTTTCCGACCTGCGGAGGTGTTGACTAATCTTTTCGACATTGATAATGCCTGTCCTATCAGGGACATAGCAACAGTGGTGCCGCGCACCAGGCCCGGGCCCAAATGGGGCCCGATCCATCACAATATTTAACTATTATTACTAGTAGTTATTGATTATATCTTTTGAAACACTAATTTAAAAATTAAAACACTATGAAGCAGTACAAACATTTGAGAGATCATTTTCGATCTTGAAATTGGTAAAGAACTAATTGTCACAAAGCAGACTTTCTAGCTTGGCAATTTTATCAATAGAAAATGAGACAGCTAGAACTTGACTTAATAAAACAATTTAGCCCAACATAGGAAATTAACATGTTAAAACTTATTTATGAAAATTCCTGCTTCCCTAATTAGTAATTATTGTAGAAAAAAATTGAAAAACAAAACAAAATAATGCAGAAATAAAAGCTACGAATGATAAGAGCATTGATTTCATCTAGCTTTTATTTAAAGGTCAAAAAATGCTTTTGAAATTGATAAAATTTTCATTTATCAGACTGGCCAGGTAAGTTTCCAATGTAATTATTATTGAATTTATTACATGGTCAGCAGAGCCGGATTAAGGGGGGGCTAAAGCGGCTGCAGCCCCGGGCTTCCAATTTTCTAGGGGCCTCAAAACAATTAAAGCAACAAAATTTAAATCACCAAAGATTACATTTGATCTAAGCGCTGTTGACCTTCAAAAATCAAAAAATTTTGCCTACGGCGCATTTTATTAAAACGTGCAAGACTAAGGAGCCTCCAAAAAAAGTTAGCCCCAGGCCTCGCATATCCTTAATCCGGCTCTGATGGTCAGTCTGTTAAATGAAGATTTTACCGAATTTCAAAAACATTTTTTTACTCTTTAAGTAACAACTCTAGATGAAATCTAATGCACTTATTATTCGTAGGTGATGCTTTTTGTGCAATAAAATTATAATTTTAAATCTTAAAATTATCGTTTTAAAATGATAAAGGGGCCCGCTGTGACCCACTTGCACCAGGGCCTGGCTTTGACTTGTTACGTCCCTGTATCCTATAGTCAACGAAGATAGCGATGAGGACTAGACATAGTTATTAAATACAAAACATAACTCAAGCATAGAATGCGATAACGAAGTGCTGTATTGTTTTTTTAGAATCGTTCGTTTATTTTTAATTTTTTATGTGTTTTTTTATTCTTTAATTCATGTGCATTATTTGTTAATGTAAAAATAATTGTATTAATGTAGTTCTTGTTCGTTTTCATGGCTTGCAAAGTTTCGTATGTAAGAACAACCATATTTCAATTAGGCAGAGTAAGAGAAAGAGGCAAAAAACGTAATGAATAGACTTGACCAGTTCAAGAAAGATCTTGATTTCCGTCAAGTATTATCTAGCCTCTATAAAGGAACAAAAAGGGGCAAAAATAACAAAAAAGTGAAACATTTTTAATTCTTTAACTCCTATAATGAGTTTTTCTATTTTATTTTGAGTCTTTGGATGAAAAATATTGAATAATATGTCAGTAAGATTAATTTTCTGTGAAAACTACCCGTGATACACATTTTATAAAAAGTTTTAGTTGCGTTAAGAAGTCTAAAATAGCCAAGAATGTTAAAAAATGCAGAAAATATGATTTTTAGGGTTGGCGCACCTTAGCAAAAAATCTGAAAAAATTCAGGAAGGTAGATTTAGGTACATCCTAAAAAATGGCAAAAAAAATTTTTTTGCCGGTCTTCAAAAAATTAGAAAAAGATCGATTTTTAACTTTTCGGAATATTTTTAGGGGGCATATAGAGTGTTCAGGGGATCGAAAAAAATTGTGTTGAAAGATGACTCTAATGACTATATCTGTAAATTTTTTCAAAATTTTTTATTTGCTAGTTCGTCAGAAAAAAAATAATGACTGAAGAATCCTATTTCTGGCCCCTCAGAGGGGGTGGAGAAAGCATTTGGAGCAAATAATAATGAAAGCCTTATTTTTACACCTCAAGGCACCCTTTTATCAAGTAAATTAAAAAATTTAAAGATAAGGGCATTTTGATTATCTTATCCATGGATACCCTTTGTATCCTAAATTTGATACCAAATATTTAGGACCTGTTCTATTCTTGTAACAAGTATAAAACAATATTTGTGTCATATTTCTGTCAAATATGACACTTGAAATTTTATACAATAATTGCTAGCAAATTTGTGACAAGATTTATAATTTAAAACGGCTCTAAACGACAATTTTGACTTTTTTAACCTAAGCACACTTTAGGGGGTTTTCGGACCTGCTCTTTCGATTACACTAATCAGAAAAAAGCTATCTCTTTTCATTGCTGAGATACTCAGAATTTTTTTAGTGTATGAACCATGGTTTTGAGCTGCTGTAACAATCTGTTTGCAGTATAAACCAATTCATGGCGTATACGTCAAATTTTCCATATAAAATTGGCATTTTAATTAGTCAAAATTTGTTTACATATTACCTACTATGAAACTGCAAGCTTCATTGCTTGTTGAGACAGTCGAAACACGACAATTGCAAATCAACGCGACTGCTGGTCAGAAACCAATTGGTTTCTTCCCTAGGACAGAAACCGTCAAGTTTCTTCCCACCTACTCAGTTTTAAATCTATCGTTTTAACCGTCAATTTATCTGACAGTGACAGTTTTTATATTTTATGAAGGTTAGATTAGTTAATGAAACTCTCAGATTCATTGCAGGTAATATGTACAATAGTGTGTATGGGGTTGCTGTCGCTGTCGCTCGGGCAAGCAATCCTCACCCCGGTCTGATATCGTTTTGTTTCATCCCTAGCCAAACAATATACTATTGCCATACGTGTTACTAATTATTGAAGTATGTTTAAAATTGGAATGGATATACTGCAAACTAATTTTAAATGATTTGAAACATTTTAGTAGGTATAATATTTTTTTATTACTGCATAGTATAAAGTTCTTATCAATATTATGATATAAAACTGCAAAGATGTCTTTTGCGATAGGTACACACAAAAAACACTGTAGGTTTTCCTTTTAGCTTACTTAAGAATTAGTTTAACGTACGTATATCAAGAAACTTTGCCGTATATCCATATAAAATTTCAACTTGTCATTTTAGTGACGTTTACGGCAAACTCATTCCGAACAAATTTGTTAATATCGTCTAAAGTAAATTTGTCCCACTTTTAGAAACATTTGGATAATAATTAAAATTGCTGCACTAATTTATAAAAAAAAAATTAGAAAATCCTATAGGTTAGTTTTTACTAAGGCTGGGAATCGTTGTCATTTTTGTATTCGAATATTCGTTGATCAAATTATTCGAATATTCGAATAATTCGAATATTCAAATAATTCGAATAATTATTCGAATATTCAAAATTATTATAAAAACAGTTTTTGTAAATTTTTAGTATGGTGCTCGAGCACTCAAGCAACTCAACTCGGCCCTGTTCAAATATTTAAATTTATTAAATAATCGAATAATTTAAAATTCAAATAATTAGTCTATATTCGAATAATCTGAATATTCGAATATTTTGAATTTTTGAATAATAATTCGATTACTCACATTATTCGAATTTTCAAATTATTCGAATATTCAAATTATTCGAATATTCAAATTATTCGAATTTTATTCCCAGCCTTTTTTTTACAATATATGTGTTTAAACATTAAAATTCAATTTCTGCAGTTGTGAAAAATGGCGCTTACCGCAAACTAATTCTCAGCCTACGATATGCTACCTTGTTAACTGATCATCAAAGGTCAGCTAAATTACAAATTCAAAGTATCTTCCTACATCATACCTCGATATTTTGTAAATATTGTAGTGATATTTTATGAAAAATTTAATTTTCCACAAAACCACCCCTACACTTTGTTTTTGCTCCGGCTAGCTCAGTATTATTCCATAAAGATGTAGTGAAACCGAAAAATTTTTAATTTTTCCAAAAGTAAATCAATTTGCAATATAAAATGGAACGACGATTGTAAGCGTCGCTTATCGATGCAGCTGCTTGCCTCATATAAATTTCACTCTGCCTTTATAATAAATTTTAATTTGTAATTTTCCAAATTCTAATAATTTCAATGATCCAAAATCAATCCAAATCATTAATTATCAACATCCAAATCTTCCACTAAACTTTGACAAATCGCAGAATCAAATAATTAAAAATGCTCACCAAAATAAGTTTATTTGTTTAAATAAGCAAATTCCAATCCCACAATTTACAAAAATATTCCAAAACTGGCCAAAATATTCAAAAATCACGAGAGCGCGGCGGAACAGGTTTCACAAAATATCACTACAATATATTATTTTTCCCCTTATTTTGTTTACAAGAAAAGCTTGACGGTGACGGGTGTTTCAAGTGCAATTGAAACAGAGTGCAAATAAATTCCAACAAAAATTTATTTAAATCAAACAAAATTTTAACTGAAGAAACTAAAACTTTTAGTTAATTGAATTCACGCAACTAAAATACTTGGTTAACTACCATAAAATACCTAAAATTTTAATTTGATTTAAACAATTATTTTATTTAAATTAAACAAAATTTATTTGCTTAAAAAAATTATTCAAACAAAATAGTTCTTCTGATTCAAAGAAATTTTTTTTACTGTGTTATTACTCAATATAAATTGAGTTTTAAATATTGAAAAATTTCATTTGAATTATGAAAATTGAAAACATAAAGCTTGTTATTCTTCTATTTCAGTGTATATATTTGCAAATTTTTTTTTTTGTTTTGGTATCGATTACTGCGAAATGGCCCATTGGTTACTTGATTAATTTATCGGGTGGATTCGTTATATCCGGAATCGGATATAAACCGAACATAACATTGGTCGGCATGCAAATTGACATCATTCTTACTGATTCTTAAATAACACGACCCCCTGAATCCAAATATGACTCTCGTTTTCCCCCATCAACCACTGTTTTCGGGGGAGCCCTACCCCTCGCACCAGTTTTTATTATTTTTCGATCATTTAGAAGCACAAAAGGATTATTTTAACTTTTACATTCCTTCTGAGGAGCTAAAGAGATGAAGTGTTAATATAGGTATTTATAACAAGAAAGTAAATTTAGAAAGGGGTTTCCCTCCTTACCTTGTAAAAAAAATTATTATCTATTATTGATTATAATAATCAATTTTTCCGTTCAATTTTTTCACTTATTTTCTACATATTTTAGTTTCTAGCTCCCCTCGTCTTTCTACAAGCACTCCCAAATAATAAAAATATACATATAGCAACAATAATAAATAAAGCGCTCTGCTATTTATACCGAAATGCATCTTTCTAGAAACTTCCACAAACTTTCAGAAACTTCTGTAGATTTCTAGAAAGATCAAGACTGCAGTATTTAAACAAATACAACAGGTTATCATAGATGATGATTTGTGCCACCACACTCTTTAAAAGAATAGAATGAAAGAGATCATAGATGAATCATCATGCATGCTTCATCAAATGAATCATCGCAGATGAGTCATTATGCATTAATCATCAGATATAATTAACCATTATTGTTTCGTAACAATATATAGCAACAGATGGAAGATTCTATTTCTGAAGTCGAGATTCAAGAAGATCAGATTTACTCCCTGACGATATCATTCAATTCCGTCTGAGTAAGGAAGTGAGGTTGTCGATGAGTTGAATCAGCTGACGACTCTTTACCATCGGTGGACCTTTCATTTAGTGGTCCAGACTGTGGCTCATAGTCTTTCAAATCCGTTTCTGGCTCTAGAGTATAGGTTTGGGGCACTAGGGTTTCCTTCGTTGCTAGGAAAAAATTATGAAAAACGCTGAAAATCGCACACACAAATTATTTTTTACAATTTCGGAAATCTACTTGTTATAAATATTAACTTTTTACCCTCTAGCCTTTCAGAAAAAATGTGAAGGCTGAAATTATCCCTTTCATCCCTTAAAATTATCGAAACGTGATAAAGGTAGTTCGAAAGGACAATTTAAGGTCAGAAGGTAAATGAATTTAAATATGTGTTTTTATTTTTTTAATCTCTTAATTGAAGTCTCCAGTGTAAATAAATTTGTACGAGGTTTTATTGTACAAATAAAATTATAACAATGAGATTCCCAGAATATGAAGTTTTGGCCAATTTCCAACCAAAATCAGGATTATTTTTCGAAATTTCAACACTGCATCTCAACCAGGAGTTACACCAATCCACCGCTGGCGCTGGTGCGACGTTAGATTTAAAATTAAAACTGGTGAATAGCAATTGAAAAATCTTGATAGCCTGTTGCTGTTTTCTAATTTTGTGCAATTGCTGATAACATTCTCAGAATTGTAATAAAACAATTTAGCATTAACAATTCTTAGATTAGCGAATTATGCAAAGTAATCAAAACGTATTTTTTGTGTATTTTTGAGTTATCTAGATTCTAGATAACTCACTAGCTGTTATATGATATGGAAATCACGTAGTTTATGCAAATAAATCCTTTTAAAAGATAAATCCGCACTGAGATAACTTAAAAGTAGGTGAACAACTGGAACCTGCAATTTAAAAATGAAATTTGCCATAGTTGTTTTACTTTTTCAATTTTCATGGGTTACCTGTGCGGATCCCGATCTCATAGATGATGTAAATTACTATGAAAATCTCATCACAACTGGAATCGACAATGCAGAACATTATCGGTTGCCTATAAATAACGAACAGTACAGACCACAGCACAGCTTTTTAGTTGAAGGTAAAATATGTTTTAGTAAAAATTTGTTGTTCTAAATCAATTTTTAGAATTTGGAATATGGGATTTTATTGTCGTGGGATCTGGTTGCGGTGGAGCAGTCGTTGCAAATCGATTGTCCGAAGTCAAAAAATGGAAAGTTTTGCTGATCGAAGCCGGAGGTCCCGAATCAAACTTTTCAGTTATTCCAGCTATGCATCTCTATTTACATTTGTCAAGATTTAACTGGGGCTATTACAGCACGGAACAGAAGAACGCATGCTTAGGTAATTCCAAACTTGCGTCAAGCTTCCAATCAATGTTACTGATGTATTCTAATTATTTTAGGCATGCAGGGCAATCGTTGCCCTATTGTGAGAGGCCGAGCTTTAGGAGGCAGCAGCGCAGTAAACTATGAGTTTTATTCAAGAGGAAACAGAGAAGACTATGATAGATGGGCAGCACAAGGGAATGCTGGTTGGTCTTACGATGAAATATTGAAATATTTTATAAAATCGGAAAATTCCGAAGTTAATGGAGACTCTGGTTATCATGGAAGGGACGGTTACTGGAACGTCAAGTACGTTAGGCCAGTTAGCGAACAATTCCTAGACTTTATAGAAGGTAGCAGGTTTGTGCGTAATTTTACAAGCAAAGATTATAACGGAAGAGATGAATTAGGCGTCTTTCAAATGCAATTAAATAACGAACGAGAGTTTCGCGAAAGTTCCAATAATGCATTTTTGAAACCCGTAAGGGACAGAAAGAACTTAAAAATTATAACCAATGCTTACGTCACCAAACTATATATAAATCCTGTAACCAAAAATGTGCTTGGAGTTCAATTTTCGAAAGACCATAAACAATATTTCGCCAAAGCACGAATGGAAGTTATCTTGTCAGCTGGAGCAATAAATACTCCTCAAATTTTGATGTTATCTGGGGTTGGCCCTCGAGATCACCTAAAACAAATGAATATTCCGTTAATCAGCGATCTTCCAGTCGGCAAAACCCTTTACGATCACAGCGTATTTTACGCTGCTTATATTGGCACGAATGTCACTGAACCAAGTCAAACTTTACGGCAACAAATAAAAGATTTTTTAAACGATTACGGTCCTTTAACAATTCCATCCAACAGTCAAGGTCTTGGATTTTTCCAAACCAAATTTGAAACGAGCCGAACTTATCCAGACCTGGAGTTAATAATAAATCTAGTTGGTTCGTTAGACACTTTTTTACTTAGGGATTTGAGAGTTAAGAACGAAACTTACCATGCCATCGTCAACAGTTTACATTATCAAAGCGTCATGAATGCTTTTACTTTTGTATTGAAAGCCCAATCGGTTGGTTCCGTAACTCTGAAATCTAAGGATCCGTATCAGCATCCAAATATCGATGCTAATTTTTTGGCAGATAAATATGACGTAGAAGTCATGTATCAAGGAATTGAAACAATCCAGAAAATTATAAAAACGGATCCATTAAGAAAAATTAACGCCACATTAGTACTTGTTGATTATCCGCAATGCAGAGGCTTTGAATTGGGAAGCAAAGATTATTGGATTTGCGCTTTCAGGCTTATGACAGCTTCTTCCTATCATCAAAGTGGAACTTGTAGGATGGGTCCCAATCCTAAAACTTCGGTTGTAAACAATAGAGGACTGGTTCATGGTTTTTCAAACTTACGGATTGTTGATGCCAGTATTTATCCATCGTTGGTGGCTGGTCATACCGCGGCGCCTACTATTATGATTGGTGAAAGAATGTCAGATTTTATAAAAATTAGATATGATGTACTCACCCAGCCAATTACCAATACAATTAAATAGGGTTATACAAGGATTTTAATTAATACCAAAAGTTCCTGACACAGTGTTAATTTTATGTTATAGTATATATTATTCACTTGTTCTGTTGTAGAATCACAAAGAATTAAATAAAATTTTTAGAAGCTGTTATGTGTAATTCTTGTCATTTGCTAAAAATTAAAATGCCGTATCATCTATATTGAATTAATTCAAAAAAGTAGATGTAAATGGTTTTTGCTCGTGAAGATCTATCATAAAGGATAGATACTCCTATCGTCGCCAACTGTATGTGTACCTTGTACCAACATGTAACCAACATATACCTTGGTAAAAGTGTAAAACTTATCCTTGGTAAAACGAATCAATAATGTTTTTAAATAAATAATTTAATAAATTCGAAATACCACATCGGCAATCCATGTTTTACGTATGATAAACATAAGTCACACCTAAAGATAATGGTCAAGATCGAAAGTCGACGGGGAGTGAGAAGAAAGAAGCAGTCATGGCTTATAAATATCTGAGACTGGACAGGCATGTGAGGTGCTGAGCAGCAGTTTCGCACGGCGGAGAATAGAGAAGCGTTTGCACAGTGATCGCCAACGTCAGAGAGACCGGACAAGGCACATGGAAGAAGAAGAAATAAAACAACTTAAAAAATTTCACAATCCAATTTAACTAATTAAAAAAAAACACTTATGTATGTTAGCGATCCAACATTAAATAGTTCTTCGAGCCGGATGGTGAAAATTGTGGATAGTAAAAATTGCCAATGCGAAAACTACGGATTGTGAAATTTATTGTTGAAATTGAAGTTGGACACAGAGTTAAGAAATCTCCTTACAATCAACACATCCTGTTATCGCAACAGGAAAAAATTTGGGTACCTATAATAATTGGTGATCCAAAAGTAATTATTGACACTTGAACTTTTTTTATTTTATTTGTCATTTCCGCAATTTTCAACGAATTTTCACCATTTTCAGCTGGCCTCTTTAACCATGATGCACAGTTACGCCCAATTTCATGACATTTAGTTGCGTGGTTTAACCTGTGCGATTGATACTATTTCTTTTCATATCCTAACCACACACACTGACATACAGACAAACATCTAACTAAAATTCATCAACTATTTATCAGAACATGATAAGAAACAATTTAATACCAAAATTACGATTTTTGATTTTTGAATGGATTACAACTTGAGAATGAAGTTCCTAGTATCATTTCGCGCTGATTTCGGTTATGTTGAGTTTCTTTTATCCTGCTTCCCGTGATTTTCATCAAGTTTCGACCCTTGATTACTTCTCGTGGGAAAAGGTTTTGGTTTTGCCTAGATGGGAAGGCGTTTTTGGGAAAGTGCCTCCCCTGTCACCTGTGTTTTTGATGTCCAGAAGATTTGGAGATCTTGGATACAGAGTTATTAGCAGGGAGAAAACGGAAGGGAAATTAGTACGGAGAAGAAGAGAGTCGATTTTGGTGCTTCCTGTATCCTTATCATCCCTTAAAATCTGATGTGACAACCATTAACTTTACCATTTATTACTAAATATTAATTACTTAAATAATAATAATTAAAATTTAGAAAAATAATAATAATTCAAATTTAAATTTAAAAGAAATAATAAAAAAAATAAAAAATAAAAAAAATAATTAAAATTTAATAAATTAAAAAATAACTTATTGACTTCACCCAAATTTAATCAGCTCTCTAGATTGCTATTACAAAGGGACCATCAATAAATTACGTCACACGTTAGGGGGCAGGGGGGTCATCTCAGATTTGTTACAAAAATGTGATAGGTGGTCGGGGGGGGACATCACAAATGTTGTGATGTCACAAAGTCAAATTTTTAAAAAAATATTTTTTTGATCCATGGATCGGATCTAGCAACATAAGTAGCGCTTGCGTGCGTTTTTTTATGCGGCCGAAAAAAGAATTAAATACCTATTAATAAACATAAATTGTTATTTAAGACTGGCAAAATTGATTTTAGTTGTTAAATAAAAATTTCTACGAATTATTAAATTTTATAGGGTAGAAGTGTGACGTGACTGAAGGGGGGAGGGTTCAATGAAAATGTGACTAAATGTGACATAGGGGGAGGGAGGGGTCTAAAAACCTTAAAAATCGTGTGTCGTAATTTATGGACGACCCCAAAGCAGCAAATTAAATTTGAATAAAATCGGTTTACGCGTTTTGAAAAAATCGTGGACGAAAACATCGCGCGCACACACACACACACTCATACGAGTCCATCCGGACATCTTTGCAAAATTTGTCTCAAACAATTTGTACAGACTCATAGACTATGGAAAAAATGCTAGTTTAAATTTTTTTTACTCGATTACAATACTTTCTTTTACTATGTAAATGGGAAAGTATAAAGGGTATTTAGAATACAGGGTTGTTAGCGAAAGAAAATATAGAGACGGAGGTGAGTCGTTTTTTAACAAGGATTTCTTGGGTGTAGTTACGGGAGTTTTATTGGTCTAAACCTGAGTCAAAGGAGAAATCCGACTCAGGGGGAGGGTCTTCAATTATTTTGTCAACTTCGGGTTCGAGGGCCAAGAAGGGATACCAAAAGTCCTTTGGTGTTTTCCTAAACAATTCATCCAAGCTCAGAGGTCGGTTTCCACCATGAAAGATATCTATCGCGGCCTGCTCGTTCTTGTAGAGGTTGCACTCCGTGATCCTGTGGATCGGTTCATCCAAAAGCCCACATGCAGGGCATATTCCGTCTGCTACTTTGCCTAGGCGTTTGATATGCTTTCCAAATTCTCCGTGCCCTGTAAGAAGTTGTGCCATTTCGAAGGTTTGGTCAACACTGGATATGAAGGAATGAGTGATTCTTCCATACACACTCCTTTGTCCCACCTTTTCTGCCAAATATTTGTTATACTTTCTTTTATCGCATTGCTGAGATGGGTCTTTTATCTGAACTGGGTTGGGTCGAAAAATTGACCCAGGAAGTGTGTTTGTTGCCCTTTTTGAGTTTACCCCAAGCAATCCTTCTCTGAATTTCCAAGTCCAACGGGAAGCTTGGCCAATACTCCTGCCACCTCAGAGGATCTATTTTACTCTATTTGTGCCAGCACTTTCTTGCTTTCAACCGAGTATGCCACAGCGTTGTCGCAGGTAAATTCATGGGCCAATTTGCTCAGACATCACCTGTGACATACTTGCCGCGACGCTGCCACAACAACAGCCCCTAGCTGAGTTTTCACTGACAGGCAATTCTCTGGTATTTCCCAGGTAAAAATGTTTCTTGGGTGGTACCTATTAGTGGGCTTAGGACCCTGCATGGGGTTTGTGCTTTTAGCCTTAAGGGCCGCCGGATAGTCCTTTGGGGGGTTTTGATTTGCTGCTTGCTTGGGTTTTTCTGGGACCTAAACCGTTTGACCTGAACGGTCTTTACTTACTCTTGAGCCTTGACTTCCGAGGCGGTTTCTTTAATAATTTGCTTAACGTTTTTGTTTCTACTTACCTCTGGGTTTGTGTTTAGGTTGTGCTTTACACTAATTGCTTCGGTAATTTCTTTTGCAATTTTGTGGAAAATGTGGAAGACTTCCGCTCCCATGGTCAGTATTGCTCCTTTCTTCTCACCGCGGTATTTGCTCAGTATTTGCTCGGTATTTTGTTCAGTTTTAATTGGAATTTCTCCATTTTCTCAATTTTTTCTTCCAATTTTTTCTTAGCTTCTGTATTTGGTGTTGTTGCTGGGATTTCTTCTTCTTCTATTTCCATGTTTTGATTTCCAGGTTGGCTGATATTGGCTTGTTGTTGCTGAGTATGGTTGTTTGATCTTTGTTTTTTATGCCTAAGTTTGCTTCTCTTGCGGTTTTTTCTTTCTTTCTCTGATTCCTGGTTTTCTTTTCTCTCTTCAGATTTCCTTGGTCGTTTTCGTTATCTGTATCTTCCGAAAAACTGTCTTTAGCTCCGCTCATTCCTATGTGTTCGTCTTCTTCACTTAATATTTCCATTTTGGGAAATTCTTCTCTGGTTTTCTTTGTGACGGTGCCTTCTTCCGGAAGGTCACCTATAGTTCTGGTTCACTTTTTTACAGTGGTTGTAATGTCAAGCTTGATTTTATTTTTCAGTGCTGCCTTTCTAGTATCTCTGAGCTGTAGGAAGGCCACTTTTTTCTCTTCTGCGACTTTTTTGAGGTCGTTGTCTAAGTCGGTGTTGTCGACTTCTACTGTAACTTTATTTTCTGAGGTTTCGGACGGGGCCGTGTCAGGTGGTTTCAGTTGGGTATTCTCAAGTATTCTCGCTGCCATTTGGTATCGATATGAAATTTACTGATGAAAATGTTCTGGAACGTAATACATAGTCTTTTTCTGTTTGGTGTCAGTCACAAAATAATAAATCAAAGACGAGTGCATTCTTGCAGTCAGTAGTAAGAGCAATAAAATCAAACTGGTTCCTATTCCACAAAATAGAAGATGTAAAAATAAAACAAACTCGTAAGGAATCAGGGACGGTTATATCACTAACAACTTATTTTTGAAAACTAATAAAAAATATGTATAGGTCCTTTACGGATGTTATCCGCTATCTGTTTACAGGTGACAGATGCGCTGAAATGGTGCACTGGACGGTATTCCATACCCCCCAGACCTCCCGGTTTGCCAATAGCTACAGATCAATCATTATTTGAAGTTGTAGTTATAAATAAATATGTTTAACTTCAGACTCAAAAAAATAATAAAGTCTGAGAAGCTTCAAGCTTAAACATTACGTAACGGAAATGCACCAAAATCGTCATAAAAATTTAAAAAAAGGCAAAATTAAAATTATTTGTGCGCTTAGCAGCAAAACAATCTTTTCTGGAGCCCCAAGCTTTAAAGTATTATGGGACCCCTAAAACTACTTAGATTTTAAATTTAACTTATAAATGCATAAAACAATGATTGTATACCGGGGGTCTGGGGGGTATGGAATACCCTCCAGCGCACTCTTTTTATTGTTCTCGAATTGTTCAGTAGCCAAATAATAAAAAATATGTATGTCCTACTTTATGTGTCTACAGGTGGCTGGTGCGCTGATACGGTGCAGTGGGGGGTATTTCATACCCCCTCAGACCCCCCGGTTTGCCAATAGTAACTATTGGCAACTTACAGCTATAATTTACAGATTAACAATATTTTCAGTTAAAATTATAAATAAATAAATTTAACTTCAGACTAAAAAAAATAAAGTCTAAGAAACAAAATGAAGGTAGCTACTTCTATTACGATATCTGCGATAGATTAACAAATTTTAACTTTCGGGCGGACAAAAATAAAATTATTTGTAGGCAGAAAACAATGTGTATACCGGGGGGTCTGGGGGGTATAGAATACCCTCGAATTTTTCAGTAGACAATGATTTTTTTTCATTTTTTCACATTTGGTACATATTTAGATCAATTTTCAAACGCTGGGGTTTATAAGACCCCACCTAGGTAAAAAGAACCTCTTTAATCTGTTTTGTTTGTAACTTACATGGGAAGTTGTGACCAAGACATCTTATACTGCTCCTTAAATGTCGGACATAAGAGTGGACAGAAAAGTCCCAGATAGGTTAACAGGCACTTGAACAGAACATCACACTTCCGGACGGGTAAACTATATTATATCTCCATAACATGTTTGTGTTTACTGGGTGGGTTATAGTTGTAGCTAATACAATTGTTATGTGTAATGGAGGAACATTGTGTTATGAAATAAAGGCAGTTGCATTACTTAACGTAGAAATTTATTTAAAACAGCCCAGCACAAGATTAATAAAAGCATTTCCATTTTGCGTCTTGTTGAATAACAAAACGTAATTTATTTAATTAATAACCATATATACCATTTGAATAAAGTAATCCACTGTCGGAAACCATTTTGTAAAAATAGCTGTTAGTGTTCTGTAATAGATTACTAGGAGTATCGTATTCTACCAGGTGACCTGCATCCATAACCATCACTTTAGTAGAATCCATTATCGTATTTAAACGGTGAGCTACCGTCAAAACGGTACAATTATTAAATTTACTTCGAATTGTATTTTGAATTAGCTCATCCGTCCTAAAAGAAAATTATGACTTTTTTGTAAAAAAAAATTATAATAAATATTACTTATTATCTATATTTGCTGTGGCTTCATCTAATATCAAAATTTTATTTTTTCTCAAAATAGCTCGTGCCAAACTAATTAATTGGCGTTGACCAACACTAAAATTGCTCCCCGAATCAGTTACCAAAAAGTCCAAAGAGGTGACCGCACTTTTTAGTTCAACCTAAAATGAATGTAAACATTTAAATGAGTTGAATATGTTTATTTCAAGATTTTACGTCTTCTAGGGAGTTCCAAATTTCTTGATCGGTAAATTGATTAAACGGATCCAAATTATACCGAATTGTAGCAGAAAATAGTATCGGGTCTTGAGGTATAATTGTAATTTTGGCACGTAAATTCTGAAGAGACAGATCTGCTATGTCTATGCCATCAATGGTAATAGTGCCCTCTATCGGTGTAAGTCGAAGTAATACAGAAATCAAAGAAGACTTACCAGCTCCTGTACGCCCAACGATTCCGATCTGAAATTGCAAAATTAAAAATTTTGCATTTATTGCTTCATTTCCTTTACCTTTTCTCTAGCGTTAATGATAAAGTTCAAGTTTTTCAACACTGGGGCATCCATGGGAGAATATCTCAAAAATACTTGATTAAACTGAATTTTGCCGTCACTCGGCCAAAACGAAACGACATCATCTAATAATAAAAATATACCCACAAGTAATTTAAAAGCAATATAAGAGAATAGGTACATACTGTTGATTACAGATCGCGATGGTTCTTTATCTATGTTGGAAAATTCCAAAATTCGATCCACGGATATCATATGACTAATCACTTGCGAAAGCTGTTGTAATCCATATTGAAGCATTCCGGCTATCGCTGCCGTTTGAGATATTGCCAAACCAGCGTAGCTACCACTCACCACCTTGACTATAAACAAATATTTTATTTTGATAACATACTTTTGTACTGGTTTTACATTGATTCATGATGATGAAGCTGATTATTACACAGAGAAGTAAAATCCAACTCAGAAAATCAATCCATAAACCAAACGCACCAAAGGATGATATGTATAAATGCCATGCTGAAGTATGTGTATCCTGAAAATATGGGAATAAATAAGTCAGACCGTCAGAAGCCAACCATAAGAATTAAGTCTTCAGACTTAAGTCATCTTAAATTTTAAATTTAAGTTGGTACGAAAAGAAGCAATTAATCGTCGTTCTCTCCGATGTAGTCTGCGGAAGGGAGCAGACGCCTTTGAGAGTATTTCCCGTAGAAAGTAATGATTTTTGCGTCTCAAAGTTGAGATTTATGATTATTTTTGTACATTTTTGAATTTTATACGTCTTTTCGCGATTACAATTTAAGCTGGTACAAAAAGAAGCAGTAATAAAACTCTCCAATCTAGTCCACGGAAGCGAATGGACGCGCCTTTGTGAGTGTTTTCCATAGAAATTAATGATTTTCCTCTCAAAGTTGAGATTTTCGTGGGACAATTGATCTTCGCGAAGTTGAAACTTAATATTTGGAGTGATTCCGTTGCTTAGTTTAGACGCTACCTGGTCGCAGAAATTATCAATTGTCATGAGACCAATAGTCGCCAACAAAATAATTCGAAATAATTTTGTTCTAACCTGGTGGCCATCAAATTCTCGTTTCAACGGTGATTCCATTTCGGTAGCTCTGATTGTGAGTATCCCATTCCAAGTAGCATTTATGTAGGAATACACAGGACTTTTAGCTAAGCAAAAATAATTATTATAATTTTGATATAAAGAAATTTAAGAAATGTACCTGCAGTTTCCATAGTTTTCAAATTTTGTGCAACTATAATATACCATTGTCTTAATTTATTAAAAGGAAACGCTAACAGGAATATCACTATTATCATGTACGGATTAGCTATAAATACCATGATTAAACTTCCAATCATAACCAGAATAACCTGTAATGAAGAATTCGTTGTAGATTAAGTGGTTAAACAGTTTTTAATTTTACCAATAGAGTCATGTGCAGTGCTTCTGGTAAAATTTGATCTACCATTCCTATATCTCGAGAAAATCTATTTAAAATCTTCCCACTTGGATGAATGTCAAAAAATTTTATGGGTGCATATAGTACTGATTCAAACATGTTGTTGTGTAAAGTTTTCGAAATGGATATAATGGCGCTATAGAAAATAAATGATGATACAATGCCTGTTAATATTAAGACCAGTACAATAGCTGCGTATATATATATTATTTGGTTTGTGCTAAGAAAGTCAAACTCATTACGAAATAGTAACTTTAAGTCACTTTCCACTGATATGCTGACGTTTATAGAAGAAGACTTGTTGATGGCGTTGTGGTTTGTCCTAATAAGTACAATTTACAAAAAATTAATATAAATAAACAAAAACTGCAAAAACGAATGTTCAGCATTAAAATTATTGACTCTCAACGCTAAAGTTTGATTATATTCAAAAATAACTCAAGTGAAACCTGTTCTATCTATCTATATTATGGTTCTAGGACATTTCTTAACGGGACATTTCGCTCCCGAACATTTTACTAAACAAATAACTTAAACTCTACACAGATAGAAATATGTTTTACTAATCCACATAATTGTTCAAAAAATTTACACAATTGCGTACTTTTTCTGCACAATTGTGTGGATTAGTAGAAACGTGAGTTAATACGTTATCGCCTCGTAAGATACATTCATGCATGAAACTAAGTTCATACGTATTGATGATGGCGGTCCCCGACACCAGAGTAGGAATGGTAACAAAATGTCCGGCAGCGAAATGTCCGGGAGCAAAATGTCCCGCAGCGGATTTTACGAGTTATTATTCTTGAAAAGAATTCTTTATTAACAGCCATTAATTTTAAAGCAAGCAGAAGTGTGTTACCAGATCGTAAGCCAAAGATCAGCAAAACTTGCAAAAACCTGGTTTATAATAAATAACAATGCGATCAAGACCAAGATGCATTTATTTTGGGTACTATTAATGTATCGCCAAAATATAGATTGTTTTCTTTTACCATCTAATGGGATTTCTTCAGCAGCAACATATTCACTTCTTATTTCATTACTCTGAAATAAAAATAATCAATGTATTTTGTAAAAGTAAATTTTAAATTTTTTGTAAAACTTGTAATTATTTTTGTATTTGAACAGTTTTGTGAATTCTCACTTTCCCGATATTAAGTTGACATTATGACAACGGGTGGAGAAGCAAGATTAGTATAGTATAAGATTAGCGAGGCGGCCATCTTGAATGACGAGCCACACCTCTTTCCAAGGTCACGGTCAGTCACGTCCCCTTTTGAAGATAGGCCAGCCCCTTTTAAGGTCAGGTCTCTACTTGGACGATAAAGGATATGTTAAGTACTACTATCTGCGCTGACCTTGAAGCTTACATCAAACAATAGTAGGTATCAATTAAGATTACAACTCTTCCACTTACTCCAGCCCAATTTTTTTTTTAAAATGACCTTTGGTGTGATTTATAAAATATAACCTTGAGGAGTGCAAGCGCCGACTTTAAAATGGGCGTGACTAACCGTGACCTTTAAAATGGGCGTGACTTATTTTGAAAAAAAGGTATGGCTCCTCATTCAAGATGGCCGCCCCGGTAATCTTATACTATTGAGACTTTTGCCAAACATGGCCGCCGATAGCAGTCGAGGTAAGAGTTTGTCTCCTAAATATTTTGCGATTTATATTTGAATTGCTGAAATGAGCGTGTGAAGAAGACGTATCTGAAGAAGACATCTGATGGTAATCTGAAGAGCAGGAGAAGAAATAGAAAACATGTAACAAAGTCAAGGATCAAACAGCTTGGGAAATCTAGACAAATACATTAAAAGAAGAAGAATAGAGGATACTATAAGTGGAGAAGAAAGTCACGACAGTATTTTTTAAAAAACTAAGAAAATAGACAGATCACCCATTAAGAACAGCGACAACAATATACCGATTGCCTTCGAGATGGATGAAAACAAAGTAGAGAAATAAAGCAAGTGAGAATTGATAATAGCAAAGTTAAACAGGAAATATTAGAAAACACAAAGAATATTCAGGAACAAATGTAAATGCAATCTGAAGAGATAAAGCTGCCGAGAGGGGAACTAAACCAATCAGGACCGGATAAACCATGAGTGCAATGGAGCTGCCGCACCCAGCGCTAAGTTCAGAAGGCGCCAAAATTGTGCGTTTTTAATTTAATTTTCCATAATAAATTAAATTTTGAAAAAAGAAATATCTGAACGGCGGGCGCCTTATCAAATCAATAACTCACAAAACGGAAAGCATGAAGTCACGAATTGTGATTTAATTAATACTTTTTTGATTTAAATAGTTGGTAAAGTAAAATAAGTAATGATAACACTAGTCTGCAAATTTTTTTTTCGAGTCCTGGTACCAATCCTGCTGATTCTTATGTAAAATGTTTTACCGTTTTCGGGGGATGCCCTCCCATGTCGGGGCCAAGACGGTTTGGCGCAAGGAGAGTTCGGCGCGAGCTAATTCGGTGCAAAACGTTTTTTCGCAAGGACGTTTCAGCGCGAGAATTTAATTTTATACTTCTGTTTATTTATAATTTAGAATTTAATAAAATAATTTTGTCTATAGAAAATGTGGAAACTGTCAGGAAATTGACTCCACGAATTTCACTTTTTTCCCTATATACCATTGGAAAAAGAGATTTTTTTAAACATATTAAAAAAAATTGTTGGATTATTTATTAGTTTTCGAAAAAAACGGTATTTAAAATCCGAAAATTTTATATGTAAACTATTGGCATGCATAAATTAGTGGGAGGAGCCAAATCAATTTAATTTAATTATTTTATTTTACAGTGGATCTGTGATTTGCCGTGGTTGCACCAGCCAAAACTGACCCTACGCAACCCTTTGCTACGCTACGAGTTCTCCATGCCGTTTTGGCTGGCGCTTAACTCGCTAAAAGCATGCCTGAAATCTATCTATCTGGACTAGGAGGCTCGACCTCTCCAGGGAAGCCCGCACTCAGCGAGGTACGACACAGATGTAGCATAGCTGGATGGTATGCGAAGAGTCGAGTGCCGGATGCATTGTGATCATTCTTCAAATGCCGTTTTTTTCCGAAAACTAATAGATAATCCAGCAGAAGTTTTACTTATTACCAATAAAACTCTTCCCAACCATCACTTGGCCAGCGTGGAAAGATACGGCCTAGCCTTCAAGTTAAAGAACTCGATGAAGAGGTCTATATCCAAAAGTAGATGGATAAGGAAATAAAGAATGCATAATCCAAAAATAATTTTTTTTAATAAACTTGTAAAATTGTTCTCTTTCCAATGGTGTATATATAGGAAAAACTGAAATTTTTAGTCTAAATTAACTGACAGTAACCGTGGCTTCCTATATGTGCTTGATCAAAATTCAAGTTAAATTAAATGTCTGTAATTATTTGTGCTAAAAAGTCTTTGCGCCGAATCGGTAGCGCCCAAACGACTGATCCCGTTAATATTTTTAGCAAAAAAGTTGACTTGGGAGAGGATTTGTCCATCATTAAAAATTATCGATTTTCCGGGTTTTTGCCGAATTTTTTACTTATTTTCTACATATTCCAGCTTCTAAGCCTCTGTTATCCTAGTCCAAATACCCCTAAATAATAAAAATTTTGGTTGTCGTTGATTATTCGCGAATTACATTAAACGAACGCCACCTCGCGGAAAAATATTAAGTTAATCTAATACGTATAGATGGTATAGAAAATTTTGTTTAAAACCAAACATTTGCATTCTTTTAGTATTTTATTTTGTAAAATATCATTTCACCGTGGTTTTACGATAAAATAATTCAGAATTAAACTCAAAACAACAACAATTGTACGTAATGTACAAATCGCGAATATTTTATACAATATATTCAGTATTACTTGATCCGGCACTGCTAAAGCAGACTGGAAAAACGAACGAGAAACTAGGTACCAATGCAAAAATTGAGAAATTGGAAAGCAGGTTCAATGAAACTGAACTTAAGATACAGATGCAGATGCAGGAAAGAACAAAGAGAAGAAATAAAATTGTAATCAAGAGATCAAACCTGATAGCAGACAAGGATAACACATCGGTGGAAAAGATTAAAGACTTTATATGGCCAAACATAGCCATAGGTTCGGCGAGGAAAAATAATAGCAAAAGTCGACAAATGGGAATCAAAGATCGAAGTTATGAAGAATAAATATAAGCTGAAACTGTTGACGGGCAAGAAAATCTATGTATATAGAAAATGATCTGACGATCACAGGAAGGAAAATACAGGCCGAAATAAGAAAACCAGAAAGTGATCTGTGATGGCAAACTGATGAAGTGGAACAGAAAAAATGGTTGTCTCCAAGAGATATCAAAAAAATAGTAAAAATAGCAAAAGAGAGAAATATGAGACAGACCGGAGAGAACAAGCAATATTGAAAACGATTTTAAAGGAAAAACAGGAAGGAAGAGTGAGAGAAAATATAAGAAGAAAGGCTAGAACTTGGAGAATAGGCCCTTGGAATGTCAGGACAATGCTAAAGAAGGTGAAAATGTTTGAAACAACAAGAGAACTGGAGAGATCTAAAATTAAAATAACCCCAGTCCAAAAGACGAGATGGAGTGGTGATGGAAAGATGGACGTGGGTGAACACACCTTTTTGTACTCAGGGGAGGAAAAGCAGGGTGAAGGAAAAGCAAAAGTGACTTGAAGCGGATTAATATACAATTGAAACCTTTAAATAGAAGGATTGCTTCTTCTTCTTCTTCAAGTGCCTTATTCGATTCCGGACGTATGGCTATCATACGTCATTATGCAATTCAATAGAAACAACAAAAGAGCCCCAGAAGTAAATGAAAAGATACAAGTTGGATGGAAAGCATTCCACGCAAACAAGAAGATATTGAAGAACAAGAACATATATCAATTTTTGAGAAATTTGAGAGAAAAATATTTAAAACTATGAAAGGACCAAAGAGGAAATAGCCGAAAAACTAGGAAACGAAGACATCGTGAAATACAATAAATCGCAGAAGGTTACATGGCTTGGCCACGTGATAAGAAGAGAACCAAACAATGTTTTAGAATAGATCATGGAATGAGAAAGGGGGAGACATAAAATCGTGGAAGAACAAGATCTAGATGGCTGAACGAAGTCGAAAAAAATCTCGAAGGTAAGGGAGTGATAGAATGAAGAAAGAAATGCGAAGATAGAGTACTGAAGGATGATCAAGTTATTTAATTTAAGTTTTGTAATTTATTTAAAATTTTTGATTTAAGAGTCTTAATTAAATATATATTATTACCACTTCTTCTGTTGCATCGTCCGCTTCAACTTCCGAATCTTCCAATTCCTTGTGCTTTGCAACGCTTGGTGTTGTTTCGGACTCCGCTGTTAGTAATTTCGTGAAATCAATGTTAATTTTAGAAAGTTCTTCAAAAGTACCCTGGGCTTCTATTTGACCCTGAAAAATATTTTAAGTAATTTATTAATGAAGCGATTAAATGTTTGCAATATTTTACGTCATTAAGAACCACAATATGATCGACATATTTTAAATATTGCAACTGATGAGTAACTAGCACTCGAGTTTTTCCTTTAAGATAACCAAGAATGCAATTTTCAAACAATTCTTTGCCAACATGCGCATCCACTGCAGATAACGGATCATCTAACAAATAAATGTCGGCTTCTCGAGATACAGCTCGAGCCAAATTTATTCTTGCCTTTTGCCCACCGCTCAAGCTAACTCCTTTCTCGCCCACAAAAGTTTCATCACCTTGCGGGAAAAGTTCAAAATCTCTTCGTAAGGAACAAACGTTTACTGTGTCTTGATAATGATCCTCATTGCATTTTTGACCAAATAAAATATTGTGTTTAACCGTAGATGCAAAAATCCAAGATTTCTGAGAGGCGTATGCCACTTTTCCATTTATTGCTACAGTACCATATTTTTGGGGTAATTCGCCGAGCAATAGTTGCAAAATACTTGACTTTCCGACACCTACGGGACCCACCAACGCGCATAGGCTTCCCGGTTTAACATGAATCGAAATATCTCTCAATACTGGAAATTCTGAATCCCAAGAAATTTGAATGTTTTTCAAAATAATTTCTCCGGTATTACCAGACATGGTTTGCAATGGTTTTTCTTCCAATAGTAAAAACTCCTCTAGTCTTCGAATAGAAACCGAAGTTTCCGCTACTTGATTTATTGCAAGTGGTAACATAATCGACACCATCTCTTGCAACACACTGAATATTAACGTAATTGAAAATACTTTCGAAGCAGTTATTTCGTATCCCATTAAAGTGTAAGTGGTCATTGTTATGAATAACATTAATTTTGCTATGAAAGTTAAAGAAGAAAAAATAATTCCTGTTAAAGTTAATGACGTTTTTAATGTTTTCATTTCTCGAGACCGAACCGAATTGATCACTTTTTTAAATGGATTTTCCCATGCGTACATTTTTAAAAGTCTGATTCCAGAAAGTACTTCTAACAATTTTTGAACTCGGTCGTCAGTTGTTTGGGCAACTTTCGTCCGCAATTTTGCCATGATGTGCCCCACTAATCCTGAAAAAAAAAAATTTAATGCGACTGTTCTTCCAACGTATCTACCACACTTATATAATTGTCGTGTTCTAAAATCAATTTGGAATTTGAAGTTATAGTACCATATGAATTTGACGCTGCATGGCGTTCAAGGGAGTACGAGCTTTATTAGCGGTAATTTGGGATGGGGTGCCCGACAGAATCTCCAATAAAGTAATAAAAGAACAATAAACAGAGATACGATTACGGTGCAAAAGGTCGGATCCTTAGTGCAGGTCGGAAGTGGGAGTGTTGGGGCAGGCTGCACCCGATCATCAACCAGCGACTGCTCGGCGGATTCGGTTGGTGACCAGGCTGGGACACCTAAAAATACGACTGGAGGGATAAACAAGGAAGAGAGAGAACATAAAAAGGTTAAGGAAATTCTCAAGACATCCAAGACAAGGAGAGAAAACATTGGCCTAGACCTTGCGAAGACTACTGCAGATTTCATAAATCCTCCCCTCTCAGGGGGAATCCAGTTGAAGAAGAATAGTCAAAAGACCCCTAATTCAGTTCTAACGAATCCGAGAATGCCGGTAAGAAGGTCGAGGCGATCTTGATTTGGGACAAGGAGGTAAACGGTGGGGACCAAAGTGGTCTCTGGTAACTTGTGGGGGAATCCCTGAGATAGGGTAACCAACCCCGGTGGATGAGAGAAACCTGCAAGACTAACGCGAGAGGCCCTGTCCAAAAATCGGAGAACCTAGCATGAAATGGACTAAGACAACGAGAATAAAGTTACGATGCAGGGGTACGGAGCCCCAGTATCGGTCGGGGTGTTGGGCGATGGAGCGGGCCCCCACCCGACCGTCATCAAGCGAATGCTGTGCGTCCCTAGTGGCTGACCCGGCCGGGACGCAACTAAAGGTGACTGGCAAAAAAATGGTAGACCCTCCGAAGACCAGGTCGAGGAGAAACTCTATCTCAGACGACCCCATCGCACCGGCGCCCAGATAGTGCAGACAGTGCAGGTCGATTTGGTCCCCTTCTATTAAAGGGGACGCTTCTATTAAAGCAGCTACAACTAATCAAGCAAACCCATAGGAGACAGTTTGAAAATCAAGAAGTCCAAACAGAAAGAACTGACGAGCTGAAGCAAGTCTTGGACCTGCTCAAGCGACAGGACTCTACTGGACAAGAAAAAGACGCCGAGGTAACTAACAGTAATATGCATGTCCCCAGTAGACCTTGAGGGGATCCATGCAAAAATAACCAAGCAGCAAAAGACCAAGGAGGAGGCGATGGAAACCCTCAGGGCCCATGGGAAAATCATAAAAAACTTTCAAAGCCAAAACGAAACACTCATGGAAGAAATCAAGAGAACCAGAGTTGAAGCTTCTCAAAGTAAAATTCCGTGGTGCCCTGGTGCCTCAACCCACTATGGCGCAAGTGGTAAAAGCCAACAGTCAAACAGGTTGCAAAAACTGACCGAAACAAGGCACAAAACGAATCCAATCTAGATAAACACGAGAAGGCTCAGCCGATATATGGACTACGGTAGCAAGGAACCCAAGGAAGATTACCAAACGGTAACCTATCTTAAAAAGGCTACCAAACCGACTAAAAAAGAGAGTAGACCCAAAACCAAAGAAGCCACTGGAAGGGACGCCTTAATCATCAAGGCTTCCCCAGACAACATCAAAAACAAAATGGGCGATATTAGAACGGTGCGCAGGGGATCGGAGGCCCCACTCATCAGTGGCATCCGTCAAACCAGAAAGAAAAACATCGTTGTAGAGCTTGAAGAGAGCAACCAGCTCCACGAACTAAAAAATGTTCTTAAAGAGAAGGTCGAAGATGTGAGAGACATAATAGGGTAGAGGAAAATCTTCACTATCCGAGATATTGAAGAACTTGCAACTATGGACTAAGTATAAAAGAGGACCTCCGGAGGCTTTCCCCAGAGGAGAACCTGATACTTACGGACCTAAGAACGTATTACCAAGGTACCCAAATCGAGTCGAGGCAAGGGGCGAAGCGATTATAACTTTGGAGAAGAAGAAAAGCATGAGGGTAGACATAGTCAACTCGTGCCGAGTGCGAGAAGAGCGCATAACCGAGCTTTGTAAAGCAGAAGACAGACTAAAATGTGCCTGAAGTCAGGAAAGCCAGGCCACTTCCCATATGACTGCACGGAGGGAAATCCCTTTTCCTTCACGAGCAAGCAAGATGGGCACAGAATTACAAGTTTCTTGTACCCTGCAGCAAGAGAGTGACTCCGTAAAAAAGACGTTGTTCATTCAAATAAACCTTAACCACGCCAAGGCCGCCCAGGACCTACTTCTGCACACCATCGCATCAAAAGATGTGGACGTCGCACTTATCAACGAACTATACAGAACATTGAACAGGACCGAGTCCAACGACGGTAAGGCAGCTGTCCTCACACATAATCGAGTGGCGGTCCTGAGCTCTGAATGAGGCCAATGTTGGCGAGCGGGGTGGCTAACCTCCGGTTCGGATTGGCCGAACCTCTAATATCGACAGACCTCCTCCCACGGGATGGAACTGAAGGAAGATCAACAAGCTCTACCTTCAAGCCCGCCAGAGCACAGTCAGAGAAATTGGACTGGGGGAGTTCCTCAGGAAGTTGATGCCAAAAAGGGGCCCCATTACGAGAAAGAGGGTGTACTGGTGGTCAGATAAAACTGTCCAAGCAAGGAAGCACTGCTTTTCGGAAGAAATGCCTAGCGATTTCCGGCACCTCTAATGAGTGGGGTTTTAGTCGGTAAAAATCCGACACTACCACCCAATACATCTGGGTGGTGTCTCTTGAAGATTTCCCCACTACCTAAGCTCAAAAAAAAAGAAGTAAATGGTGAGAAGGATTACATAGATACAGTGAAAGAGATCAAGGGTTTGCTCAAAGGGACAGACGTCCCTTTGCATTGCAAGCAGTTGTAATTTTGTGTCTCCAATTAATATCAAGGTGAAGGCCAATGGCCGTTTAATACCGATGGAGGTGGATACAGGAGCAGGAGTTAGTTGTATACCGTTAGATGTGGTTCAACGAGATATCCGAGAGGCACAGATAGAAAGTACAATTGTTAAGTTGAAAACATACTCAGGTCTTGTGATTAACCCGGTAGGACAGCTGCAGGCAACGATTTCGATAAATGGTGACCACAAGAATTGTAGATTAATAATTGTAAAAGGGGCTAGCCGAGCACTGTTAGGAAGAGATATTATAAACGAGTTTAAGTTAACAATTGGAGGGCCCCAAGTGCAGGTTAACGGGTTAACATGTGCCAGTTTAGATAGTATCCTAGAGAGGCATAAGGATGTGTTTAAAAACGAATTAGGTACATATAATGGAAACGAAATTAGGTTGGAGACGGTAGAAGGGTTAAAGCCGATTTTTCACAAGCCCCGGTCAATTCCTTTTGCTTTCAGGGATAAAGTCCTAGAAGAATTGAACCGTTTGGAGAAGAATGGGGTAATAGAGAGGGTTGAAAATTCGGATTTTGGTACGTCCTTGGTACCGGTTATGAAAACCAATGGCAAAGACATCCGAATTTGCGCAAACTACAAAATTACAATAAATAAGTATTTGAAGGACTTTAGCCACCCTCTACCACGTATTGAAGTTGTTGTTCACGTTGTTCGCGGCCATCGGAGAGGGGCAGCAGTTTACCAAATTGGATTTCTTAAATGCCTTCAATCAACTGGTGTTAAATGATAAAACCGGAGATTTACTATCCTGGAGCACCCCATATGGAATTTTTAGGGTAAAACGATTGACATATGGCAATTTTTTTTACGTTATTCCAATGTATACTGGAGAAGGTCCTGCAAGGCGTTCGAGGAGCTTGCAATTTTGTGGACGACGTTATAGTTACAGGTGGAACAAAGGAAGAACATTTGCAAAATTTAGAGGAAGTGCTGACGCGATTAGAGAAGGCGGGGTTTGGGTTAAACAAGAACAAATGCGAATTTTTTCAGGACACTATAACATATTTGGATTACGTTATTTCAGCTAAAGGAATACAAAAAGATGATAACAAATGCAAAGATATTTCGAATGCGCCTGCCCCTTCAAGTGCCAATAAAGTAAGGTCATTTCTGGGTATGGTGAACTTTTATGGAAAATTCATCCCAAACCTTTCCATGAGCCTTTGCACAATCTTTTGCAGAAGAACAGTAACTTTAAATGGACTAGGGAGTGTGAGGAAGCGCTGAAATGGATCAAGCAGGAAATTGTTTCCGATCGGATATTGGTACATTATAACCCAGATTTGCCTTTGCGCTTAGCCTGTGATAGCAGTTCAAAAAGAATCGGGGCGGTACTGTCACATGTGTATCCCGATGGGGTAGGCAAACCCATAAGTTTTATTTCGAGGGTCCTATCGAAAGCAGAGCAGTATTATGCAATGATACAGAAAGAAGCGTTAAGCATTGTGTGGGCGACTAGGAAATTTCTCCAATATTTAGTGGGAAAGAAGTTTGAAATTTTGACAGACCACAAGCCACTGTTGGCGTTATTCGAAAAACACAAGAGTTTGTCGCAGATTTCAAAGTTTAAAGTGCAATATTATGTAATATTCAGTCAAAAATAAGTTACTGTTTCACTCTTTCAGTTTCATGGTGTAAAGTGGACTGTTATCTATGTTAATGACGGCGACAAGTGCAAAAATAAAATTCAAAAAAAAACATTGCTTTATACCAACCTTGAAATGGAGTAGTCAATATAAATATGGCAAATCCAATTACTCCAACAATTTGCATTTGGTACCATAGGAAACCAACTGATACTAACAATACCACCGGGGCAGCCCATATATAATTTATTAATGGTATCAACATATCAAATCTATTAACGTCATTTGATAGCAAACTTATAACATGGCCGGACGAAGATGTACTTAACGATTGCTGGGATAACCTTAAAATCTAAGAAAAAAATTAAATTGTAATCCAAGTAGACGAATAAGTTACCTTTCTGTAAACAAGTGCTGAGGATGCAACTCTAATTTGCATGCCAATGTGTTTGCACACATACCATACGTGATTAAGTATGAGTATTGATAAACCATTAACCACTATAATTAAAACGCCATAGATGTACATCAGTTGCATATGATATTTAGCTTCATTTGGTTTTGGTTTTATGGAAAATAAATGGATGAATCTTGATAGAAGAATTGGTTGCAGTGGTCTAAAGTTTTGGAATACTTATCGCCTATTCATTTTTGACGAAATAATTACTTACGCCAGTATTGCTGATCGAATGAAAAATAAAATTCCAAAACATATATAAGAACTGAAGAAGGTCTTCCTGAGAGCTCGTCGTAAACTTGGAGTTTTGTTTTTGTTGTGGGCCCGAAGAACTTCATAATTCCAATTGCTTTCTAGCAAATTGGTTAATCGACTTGATTTGTCACCTGGTAAACATTCATACAAATCGTCACTATGAAAATTCTGTTTTACACATTCTGAACATATTTTACGGAACCACCTGAAAAGAAAATTTAATCATCCGTTTAATATACGATAACAAATTATTTACGCAAAAGATAGTTTTGAAAATATATTTGCTCTACTGGAGATATTCGGTTCTCTTGAGATGTTATTAATAAAGTTATCCATTAATTTCTGCAATAAAAAAAATAAATTATCAATGTGCAGTTTTCTAACACAAAATTGTAGATCCAAAGATGACACTGTATATTAATTTGCTTAAATTTATCTTTGCGGCTGTTTATGTGCTCTAATCAAATAAAACTGTGTTCATAATTTTGAAAATGTTGGACTATAATTAAACTCTTAAATTTTGGTAAAATAAATATTATTTTACATATAAGTACAATGTTGAAATTATTAGATACGGTGTATCATAACCTCGGTTGGAGGTTTACTTTGATCTTCAACTATTTTTTATATTTATAATTATTTCAACTTCCTCTTGATAGACCGTTTTAGTTTAAAATTAGATAATATTATTATTATATAATAATATATTACTGTTATATTATAATAACAATTGATAAAATTATTACAAATATGCTATTTTAATTCTGGATATAAATAAGTTTTATCGCCTTTTCGGTGGGGTTTCTAAGTAATCTAAGTTTCGTAAGTTGAGAGGAACCAGGTCTCGTGACAATCGCTTCGATGAGCAATCAGCTCGGAATCCCTACATTTACAAAGATATTGACAGACCAAGCCTGGATCGCTATCTGTTTTAACAAATTTAGTAAAAAACAAGGGATGGGCAACAAAAAAAATTAGATGAAGAAAAACTGCATAAAACGCTCTAAAAACTATACCAAGAAACTCCCCCCCCCCATAACCCCCAAAATAACTGGAAAGATTTAATCATTCTCCCGAAAAGACCAGCTATTCTGATCTGTTGATGGAACGAAGAGATAGCAGACCTTTGACAGAAATGCGTGCCGGAAAGAAGAGTGATATAACAAAGCAATAGACGTGAAGAATTCTCAAAAGCTTATAAGGAAAAGAAGCAAACCAGAGTCGGTGCTTATAAAATTTCTTGCCAGAGGTGAATGAAAATATTTAGGAGTTTGGATACAAAATGAAAACAACGAAATTGGGTGGACCATTTATTACGGGGCTGACAGCAAACAGACTACAAGATGTATTACTAAGAACTGGAGTATGCGGAACAAGAAATGAAATTATGAATATTTCGGCCGAGAAGACGGGACGGGAAAATTAAAAAATTTATGTAAAAATCACTCATAGAAAACTCGCAGAGAACTTTAAAGAAGATTTTGCTTAAATTAAATTGAATTGAATTGAACTGAATTGAATTGAATTGAATTGAATTGAATTGAATTGAATTGAATTGAATTGAATTGAATTGAATTGAATTGAATTGAATTGAATTGAATTGAATTGAATTGAATTGAATTGAATTGAATTGAATTGAATTGAATTGAATTGAATTGAATTGAATTGAATTGAATTGAATTGAATTGAATTGAATTGAATTGAATTGAATTCAATTGAATTAAATTCTGACTTCAATTACAAATTTTGTATGTCCAAAAATCTCCAAACAATTGTCTAAAGTTTTAAGTCTGAGAATTCTTCTTTGTCAGCCTTTCTCTTTCCACTCTAGGACATAAGCCTCTTTCAATCTTCTCCAAACCTCTCTTTCCTTGGCCATCCGCTTATTTGCCAATTATCGATAGATATATTGTAACTTTGTCTATGTTTCGTTTCTGTATATTTTCAAAACTTTTAGAATTTTCACTATTTGGTGAAGAAGTATTATGAACTATTTATTTATTTATTTCATTTCATTGTATTAATCTAATAGTATCCTACATACTTAATTTAATTTTTGCCAGGTTTTTGCCTGTGTAAAAACACAGATTGCAGACCTAAAAGAACGAAGAAGTTGAAGAACTCAATTGATTACCTTATCAATTGAGTTCCATCCATTCGAGTTGCACATCAATCGAGTTTCACTATATTTCACTTCGGCTCATTGCAGCCAAAGGTAGCAATTCTGGGCCGCATTTACGCACAGGCAACCTAGGGTACAGCTCAAAAAAAACCTTCAATATTCGGGGCTTCCCAATTTTTTATTGGGTTACCGAAGTTCAACTTTAATGTCGACCACCTTCTTTTTTTTCTTTAAAAACAAAGGGGCTCTTGAACTTTTAGAATTCATTAACATAAATTGTACACGTATTAAAATTTAAAAAAATTAAACGCTGCTTTCACGGGGGGAGAGGAGCCGTCAGTCTTATGATTATTTTCACATATTAAGTAAGTATCTTGGGTACCTTCTCCAATGATTATGAATGGGCTAAGTAAGGCCTGCGGGCCAACTTCGGCTCGCGAAGGGTTTGAATCCGGCCCGCCAACAAATCGTTAGGTTACTATCTCTTAATTAACTCCCAAAATTTCACTTTTTCCATATAGGAACTATTGGAAAGAGAACAATTTTTTAAGAATTTTAAAAAGAATACAATAAAATCGAAATTTTCCATATTATGTTTAACATAACATAATATGTCGAGGCAAGGCTCTGCAAGATGGCCATATAAGATCAGTGCCGGATCAAGCTATTTCAACACCGGGTGCAGATTAGGCTTTAATATTAAATATTATATTGTATAGAATATTCGCGATTTACCTGACCGTTGCTGCTCTAGAACATGGCTGCTCTATTACGTACAAAGTATAAATCATGTTGTTTAAGTTTAATTCTGAATTACTTTATCGTAAAACCGCGTTAAACTGATAATTCACAAAATAAAATACCAAAAGAAGGCAAACGTTTGGTTTTAAAGAAAACTTTCTATACCAACTCGTTGATAACCGAATAGCCCGTGTAGAAAGAGCAAACAGTGCACTGGATACCCCCCGGATTACTCCTATAGCATACGCTGGGGTACTAAAAACATTTTAACATTTAAAATGAACAACTGGTGTATTTTAAACATGTGGGGCATGGAATGCCCTCCAGTGCAATCTAAGATTATTTCCGAATTTCTTATTTTCTAAGAGTTTCTAGAATTGGATCATTTTGTGCGTTTTTGTAGGATGCTCCTTAATATCATAAACTGAAGGTGTAAATCCGGGGGGTCTGGGGGGCGTAAAACGCTCTTCAGTGCATTTTTTGTTAATTATCTCGATGGTATATCGATGGTATATTTGGGAATAACCCAAATATATTGTTATAAAGAATAAAAAACAGTATAACCTATACGTAGACGATGCATATCTTTGCGCGGATATCTCTTTTTTGCGGACAATATAACTATCACCAAATTACCAACATATAGAAAATCAATTTTGTAAAATAATGTAATTTAATAAATTATTTTAAATATATATAAATGTATTTTAATGCAGTGAAATAATATAAATAAATTGGGGATGAAAATATTGGGGTCAACTTTACCGGGGACCAAATTACCTGAAGATGAAGTTATCTGGTTACCAAATTACGGGGGGTGAAATTACCAGAGGTTTAAATTATCGGGAAGCAAATTGCTGGGGGTCAAATTACCGGCTACGACAAATCCTCTCCCAAATCAACTTTCTTGCTACAAATATTAACTTTTCATCTCTCTAGCTTACCAGAAGAAATGTAAAGGCTAAAATAATCGTTTTCATCCCTCCAGTCATTAATTTTTATAGAAAATCCATCGTTGTTCCTAGATAGGTAGAGTGTTTACGTAGTATTTCTCGCTCTGAGGAAATTGATAATTAAATAAATAATAACGAGTTATTGTGAAATAATACTAGTGATTTTTAGTGGTTTTAAATAGTAGCGATCATCATACGACCAAATCTAAAAACAATTATTAAAAAACCTAAGGCTAAACATAATGTAGCCTCACACCGGCTACGTTAACCTTCAAAACCGCCTCAACTGATAACTTAAATTATGCCAAAATGTCTACCAACCAAATTATACCGGGAAATTCGCAGGGACCCAATGATCCTAATTTTAACAAATTTGCCCTGCTGACACAGTTAAGTGATGACGAAGAAGATTCTATGTCAACCGATGGAACCAATCCTAACAAAAACTGTTTAAACTCTACAACTAAAGACAGTAGCAACAAAATGAAGATAATTAAACCTCCACCAATAGTAGTCACAGATTCAACAACATCTAACTATTTAAAATCAGTATTGGATGGTATAAAAATTATCAAATACAGTACACTACCAATACAATACACAAATATTATCAAATACAGCGGCGAAACAACAACACCACTACATTTAATGTAAACCGCAAAGATTTCCCTGCATTAAATCCGACTAATAATAATCTTTTTTTAACACCTCCTAATCAAGACCATATAAATCAATTATACTCGAGCCATCTCAAGAATCCAATAGGTAATACTAACCAAGAGCTGCTATCTATCGACGAACTTTTTAATATATTCGTTAATGCAGTAGATCAATTAAATAAATGTACTTCAAAACTTGGACAACTTCAAGTTGTAATGTCTCTCCTCAAATATGCAATCTAACCAGAAACTCAATTTAATGCATTGGAATGCTCAAAGCATTACAAATATTTCTACCATTTGGCAACTACAATTATTTCTAGAACAAGAAAACATCGATATTTTTATGCTCAACGAAACGTTGCTAAAACAACATCATAAATTTTACATAAACGAATACTCCATTTATAGAAATGACCGAGATGGTACTCGTGGTGGAGGGGTAGCGATTGGCATCCGAAAATCTATCAAACATTCACTGTTACCCGTGTACAACACCAAAAATATTGAAAACATTTCTATTTCGGTCAATATAAACGGACGAGATGTTATACTAACTTCAGCATATAGCCCAAAGTACTTAAGCACTTTCGAGTCTGATATTAAAAAGCTAGCTCCTACCAATAAAAAATTTTTTATATTTGGAGACTTTAATGCTAGAAATAGAGCTTGGAACTGCATACGAAACAATACGGCAGGTAAAATACTATTTAATTTGCAACTGAGATCACATTGGTTTATATACCACCTAAATTCTCCAACACACTTTCCACACTCGGGTGCGAACCCATCCACGATAGATATTTTAATATCGAATTCATTATTTTATATCTCAACTCTACAAACTCACACTGACCAATTAACATCTGACCACGCTCCAATCTCATGTTTTATTGACTCCGATACAATCGAGAAAACTCGTCAGGAAATTCCAGACTATAAACACGCAGATTGGAAGGAGTTTAAGTCATACTTAAATCACGTAATACGATCCTCTCCTATTCTCAATACGACTACATATACACCCGAAAAAATTGAAACAGCCATTGACTTACTTTCAAATGCTATACTTGAAGCAAAATCAAGAGCAGTACCATATACAAAACCAAAAAACAGGCTCCTAGAGATCTCAAACACAACTAGAGATTTCATCCGTATCAGAAACGCATTTAAAAGAAAATGGCAGAGATGCACGGATCGACAGCAAAAAATTATACTTAAAACCATGATCAATTTAAATAACAGATTTATAAAAGAAAATGTAATTAACGATCGCAACAAAAACTGGTCAAAAAAGCTTAGCAAGTTTGAAGATGGCAACAAAAAGTTTTGGAAAATTATACAAAAGGTATACGAGGCAAATATGGAGGTAGTATAGGAAAGTTACTAGAAAATGGAAGAACTCTATTCACTGATTCAGAAAAAGCAAACGCATTCGAATCATCGCACTCTTTAACCGCTAATTTTAAGCATTCAATTGAAAGAAAGGTGGCGACATTCATGAATCGACTAAATCAAGAAAATCAAAACAGCGAAGACTACGAAACATTCACAACAATAGCAGAACTTAAGATCATTATAAAGAAACTAAAAATAGGAAAAGCTCCTGGTCTGGATGGTATAGAGAATATATTGTTGAAAGCGCTTCCCAGAACAACCTTAAAAGTTATTTGTAACATCTTTAATGCCTGCATCGGAATAGGTTACTTCATAACAATATTCAAAACGGCTAAAATTCTCCCCATACCTAAACCAGAAAAAGATCATATGTTAACCAAAAATTACAGACCCATCAGTCTTCTCAGCTGTCTTGGTAAAATACTTGAACGCATAATATACGAAAAATTAGCGTCATTCGTATATGACAACAACATTATCCCAGATCAGCAGTTTGGCTTCCGACCACAACACTCAACGGTCCATCAAATACAACGCGTTCTGAACAAAGTGAAAACCAATAAGAGATCAAGAAGATCTACTGGATTAATACTGTTGGATATAGAAAAAGCTTTTGATTCCGTTTGGCATCACGGATTGCTGTACAAAATGAATTTGGTCAATATCCCAAAATACCTTATCAAAGTCATAAAATCATTCATAACAGAAGGTAAATTTCTAGTTTCAATAAATGGATCCCATTCGGATATCAAAGATATCATGGCTGGTCTTCCTCAAGGTTCAGTACTGTCACCACTGCTTTACCCTCTATTTATATACGATTTCAAAAAACCTAGAAATTGTGATACAATGTTTTATGCGGACGACACAGGTCTTATTACTGACGGCAAATTAACGAAAACCATTATCAAAAAACTTCAAAGCGGATATAAATGCTGTCAAAAATACCTACATAAATGGAAAATCAAATTAAATGATGAAAAAACTCAAGCCATAATCTTTCCTTATAATAAATCACCGAAACGACAACCTAATACAAATTTTAAAATAAACAACTTAGAAATTCCTTTTTTAAACACTGCAACGTATCTGGGAGTCACGTTAGACAAGAACTTAACATTTGGACCTCACATTGAAAAGGCAAGAAGCAAGGCGCTCAAATGTGGAAGAAGCCTTTACCCACTTTTGGCTACTAATTCAAAGTTATCACATACTAACAAAAACTTGATATACAAATCTATCATTCTCCCAATTATTACCTATGGGTGTCCCGTATGGTCAAGAGCAGCTAACACCCATATCAAGAAACTACAAATAATACAAAACAAAAACCTCAAGTTAATCAATGATCTGCCTTGGCTGTATTCTACTCAACAGCTTCATCTGACTACCGGATATCAGACAATTGCAGAGTTTATTAAGAAACTAACTGAAAATTTTCATCTCCGATGCATGGACTCAGAATTCGACCTAATCAGAGATTTGGCAAACAACCGCGAATTACAGAATACCGAATAATGTAAATAGTGTAAATAGTTGTAAATAATTTCTTAACTTTTCTTTCCCCTCGCTTTTAAGATAAATTTTGATAAAGGTTTTTTGCTAATCCATTTTCCTTTAACACTACATATTATACTCAATATCAATGTTAATAATTCTAAAACAAATTATCTGTTGAAAAGTTATGCTGAATCTTAGGAATCTAATTTTGTTTATCATTTAATGTAATAATTAATGTAACGGATTTGAATAAATTAAATAAATTGAATTATAGAAAATTGAATAAAAAACGCACAATTTTAGCGCCTTCTAAACTTTAGCGCTGGGTGCGACGCCGGCGGCTCCATTGCACCCATGGTTTATCTGGTCCTGTATAAGATTATACACTAGCGTCCAAGAATGACTAAGAGAAGCGTATGAAGACCACAGAAAAGATGGTTAGACGACGCGGGAGGAGAATGTTTTGGAGGGCGACAGACAGGGAAACATGGAAAGAGATGAGATAGGCCTACATTCTGGAGTGGATAGCTACAGGCTAAGAGGAAGAAAAACATAGAAATTATGAAATTATGAAATAGGAATAAATCTTCGAAAACCCAACCGTCAAGAAATCACTGAGATGAAGGAGATATGGGCTAGCACCGGTACTCCGCAAGCCATTGAAGTTTAAATTCGTCGAGTAGGAAAGCGATTCTCGATTCTAGGACGTTTGGTCCCCGGACGATTGATCCCCGGACGATTGGTCCCGGACGTTTGATCCTCGGACGATTGATCCAGCGGACGATTGATCCAGCGGACGATTGATCCCCGGACGATTGATCCCCGGACGATTCGTCCAGCGGACGATTTTTTATAAACGATTGTTTATATAAATAAAAGTTAATAAAGATTAATTAATTACATAAAAAAGTTAATACAATAAATTTCTAATTCTTTAACCCTTTCGGTCCGGGAGACGGATCCGTCCGAAAATTATTGTAGTGACCGAGATACGGGAGACGAATTAAAACGCAAGGACGTATCCTAAAGACCCGGCGAACCCCGGCTGTACAACAAATTTCGTAAAACAAACGTCGGACTGAGAGGGTTAATATTCAGGTAAAAATAACTGATTTAATTTAAAAAAAGTATTTTACGAAACTTATGTAAAGAATATGTCGGACCCTCCCCTCCCGCACGTAAGGGTCCGTAAGATTTCCAATATCTTTCCCCCTCCCCCCAAACCGTTACGTAATTAATGGACAGCCCCTATTAGCTCTTTGTAATACTCTTTGGTATTAGGTATTAAGCAGTAACCCTAACCTCCCTCAGGAGAGGGGGCAAATTAAATAATTTACAAATTTTGTCTCCGTCTCCGCTGGTTTAATAAAGTAAAATTAAACAAAAAATATAATTTACAACGAATCTTTTATATCTTAAATATTGTTACTTGATAAATTTAAGAGTGGAAATCGTTACAAATTTTATTTTAAATCGAAGAATAATAATAATAAAAACATTCATAATTTGATTATTTATTATTACCCATCCTCCCAGGACATATTTCTGGAATTGCCCGGAGATCAATCGTCCGCTGGATCAATCGTCCGCTGGACCAATCGTCCTGGGACCAATCGCCCGGGGACCAATCGTCCGGGACCAATCGTCCGGGGACCAAACGTCCGGATACCCGATTCTCAACCTGGGAGTCGCGGATCTATTTTAAGGAGTCGCAAAACATTTAGCGATTTTTTTTCAAAATTAATTTTGAATTTGAATTGGAAATTAGTAACCTGAAATTTTAAGATTTCCTTTGCTCAAACAATTGAATAGAGGATTGATAAACCCGATAAACCTCAAAATCGCAGCAAAACATCGGCAGACAGGGCCGTCTTAGAAATCAATAACGAATGAAATAATAGCAAGAAAAATTCAATTAAATTCAAAAAAAGCTTTAACGAATTACATGTTTCGATCTTATTCGCTGTGTTATCCGCGACACTGATCTCATCAATAAAAAAAATAAAATTAAACTTACCATTATTTCAAACCAATACATGATTATTTACGTCCATCTTCAACAACTATTCAAAAGTAATGGGTTATTGGACCAAAAAAACTCAAAAATCAATTTATTGTCGACGTTTCGCCGTATCTCACGGCTTCCTCAGGACTCTACATTACAATATGAACAAGGACAAAAGCATCCACCCCTCCAATCGCTCATCAACACCATGAATCATTAAATAAAACCAACAATGCAAATTACAACAACCAATCAACACATTAAAATGTCAAAGTAAAATTTTTTTTTTTTAAGTAAGCCGTGAGATACGGCGAAACGTCGACAATAGATTGATTTTTGAGTTTTTTTGGTCCAATAACCCATTACTTTTGAATAATAATTTCAAACGATCATGTAATCATCCACGTGCGCCTAACCTGTCGAAGTTCATACTACGATAATGTATTTAGAAGTTTGGTAAGTGTCCACTAGGGATATCTCAGCTTACAAAAGTTTGTACCTCACCAAACTTAAAAATAATAACGGTAAAAACGGAAATAATGGTAAATTTAATTTTATTTTTTCAATTGCCAGTAAGAATCTGAAGAGATCGGTGTCGCGGATAACACCGCGAATAAGATCGAAACGTGTAATTCGTTAAGGCTTTTTTTGAATTTAATTGAATTTTTCTTGCTATTATTTCATTCGTCATTGATTCCTAAGACGGCCCTGTCTGCCGATGTTTTGCTGCGATTTTGTTTATTTAGAATTTTCATTTACTATATTATGTAGATTTTTATGACCAATATCTCAACTATTAATTCTTTTTTAAATTATAGTTTTTAAGGGTCAACTAAAAAAGTTTTAAAAAATTTTTGAAATTCAAATTTTCTTTTTACCTTTAATATTTTTAAACAATATTTGCCTAGAATTACTATTCAGATTTGTTAAATTATAATTAAAAATTATTTATATTTAAAATTGGGGTGCATTTGCATTTTCATCGAATACATTTTTCTAATTGAAATGGTATTTTTATGATTTTTTTATTCCGGCATATTACTTTATGAATTATTTATCATTTGTTGCGTTGACAAATGCGTCAAATTTAAACCAAAAACAAGAGACTATCATGTTTGAACTGGCAGCGCCGAATGAGTCAGTTTTTAGTAAAGAAGCTATTATGGTCAGGAGGAATAAGGCGAAACGACTACAGTGTTAAGGGTAATTTGACGAAAACTATTCTCTTCTGAAATGAAAACTAATACTGAATTTTTTTATTATTGCAGATAGGGTCCATTTCGTGGGTTTAGCAGCAATTTAAGTTAGTAAACCTTTCTCTCCAGTGATGCAACCAGTAAATTGTTGCAGTAAATGCATTTTTATTTAAATGCACGAACTGTAAATTAAATAAATTAGTGAATTTGTGAAAATGGCAAAAACGAAAACATTATTCAGGAATATCTTAATTCGAAAAGGAGCTCAAAACGCTTAAGAAAGAAATTAAGGCCTCTGATAAGAGTAGCAGTTCATCTTCTATAAGTAGATAAGTGATTTTATTCTCCGTACATCATCATGGTAGAATTTAGGAGATGATATTTGATTTAAAATTGCCTTGACCGGGAAGATTGATGTTTACCAAATCAAATTTTAAAAATTCCTGAGGAAGTTTTTTATTATAATTTTACCTGAATGTTTTATTATAAATGCACTGATAAATTAATGTAATTCATCTTGATGATGATGATTTCATATTGAAAAATTGAAATCAAAAATAAAAATTTTTTTTGGACTTACTACTTAATTCTTATAAATTTATCCGTGATTGGTTTGGTCTTGAAACTATATAGATTTTCTTAATATTAATTTTAAATTAAAATTCACTTTGATCACCAAAAAATGAACAAGAAGTAACGAGATGTTGAAACTAGCAGCGTAACGCCCTAATTAAAACTGCTTACATTTGAAACTTAAGCCTATTTATATTAATTTGAATATATCGGTTTAAATTTTCTTTTAAATTAGGTTTTGAATTATTGTATTATTAAAAAAAAGTAATATATTTATTATATCGAAAAAAAAAAAATCCTTTTGATTTCAAATTAATAATAAAAGAAGAAATTCGAAATTAATGCAGTCCGTCCAAAGCGGTAACTTGTAATTCGAAATTTTACACGTAAGTCAAACAAAAAGTTGGGGTCACTGGTTTACAAATATCAAAACTCGCAATCATACCCTGTATCTTAGTATTATTAATAATTACACATCCTTTCAACGATAGGATTTATCAGCCTGGGTTCAAGTAGAAAGTACCCTTAGACTCTTTGCCTTAGATTAAGTTATTAAACCAGTGCTTCTCAAATCTCAACTATAATTTGAAACTGAGTAATTATTTAAATAATAATTAAAATTAATGAAAAATAATTTTACCACTAGTTGAGAGTCACTGATTTTTACAGAAGTTTTATTACTATTACTAGATAATGTAATATTGACATTATCGCACTATGAGAGCAACACTATAACACTGCAACAAAGTAACTATTAGTAGTAAGTAAATAAAGCCAAGTAAATATTGGCTGTATTACTTATTCTACGAGAAAATTCATTGAACAATTATTTAGCTTTAATTTAAGTCTTGAACGAAGGCAGTATACCTAACAGGTAGCTCGTTATCTTAGAAAAACAAAAATTGGGGAAATAGGGGGAGAGACAGATCGGAGCCTCAGTGAGTGTAACATTCTATTGACATGACTGTTCGTAGTTATTCCACATACTATTATTAGTAAAAATAATATACGTATCTACCAACTCATCCAATATCCAAAAACCAGGGGATTACCACCAAACAAGCAGCAGAGGATGCATTCTGCGTAATTGTCTAGACAGCCCTAATATAGAACAAAACTTCATATGAAACAGTTGTCATCATTGAAGAGGATATGAATCTACTAGTTCTCCTAAATGGATTGGGCTCCAAGGTTAACAACGTGTTCTTCCAGAAAAGTGGTAGAGGGGCGAGACTGGTTGTCAACAGTTCACTTCTACGACTTTCAATCTAGGGGGCATGTCACTCTGCTCTGGATTTGAAATGTTCCTCCACGCATTTACCGGCTGTGACACCACCTCTTCCCTTTTCCGACAAGGAAAAATGACAATGTTGGGTCGGGTAGCCGTTTCGACGTGACCGTTTTGCCGCAGTCGTTTCGACGCAAAACCGGTTCGGCGCAAGTATAGTTCGGCGCAAGTACTATTTGGCGCAGACTCGATTCGGTGCTAGTTCAGTTCAGCGCTGGTACAGTTACTATATTTTAATCTTGTTCTAATTCCAATTCAACTTTTATTAAAAAAATTATTTAAAAAAAATAAATTTTTTGGGCCGATTGGGGCCGTTCCCGTGCAGAAGTTGTTGGGGTGTAAAAAAATACAATTTTTGAGGTCCTGTAGGATCTATTGGATCTAAAAAATTGGGTTTAAGCTCAAATTGTAGGAAATGCTCCCAGCTTCAAAAAAGCATGGAATGACTTTTTCCGCAAGAAGCATCCTTTTAGGAGTTTCGGATCAAAAACTGAAATCAGTCGAAGAATTTTGAGGTTTTTTGAGCACCACGAAGTTAGCACAGGTCTTTCGAAGCTGAAAACTTAGTTTTACACTACTGATAGTCACCCTAACAACATACCACAAATTCAAAAACATGTGAATTTTTCCTATGTTTGCCCTTTTTTTCTCTACCGTCAATGGTCTACAATTGCATTTCAGAAACTCATTTATTAAATAACTCACCCTTTAGAATCCCTGGGTACAATTTGTACTGAAAAGATAGAACCGCAGCCCATGCTTCAGGAGGAGTTGCACTTCTTGCAAAAAAATCAATTAACCACTGCGGATTGCTGGAGTTTGACTGTCAAAACTTCGAATACAAGTAAAACTGTCTGATAGTAGTCAACTGAACATCATAAGTGCATACAAACAGCCAAACAAATCTCTTCTAAATGAAGATTTACAAAAACTATTCTCAAACAGTAATCCCACACTCGTTATAGGTGATTTAAATTCCAAAAATCAAATCTGGGGATGTAGATGCAATAATCCAGCGGGCATAAAACTTTACGAATTTTTGGCAGAAGAAGCGGCTGAAGTACTGGCTCCTGCAGAATACATGCACTATCTCTACAGAACTGACCATCTTCCTGACATTCTGGACATAGTAATTTATTAAAAACGTTAATAAAATGTTTACTCAAACAGTCTTAACAGAACTAGACTCAGATCATTTACCAGTTTTAATAGATTTTAGCACCACAATAATTACTAGCCCAAAAGTGAACAACAAAAAAGACATTGACCTACAAGTAAAAACGTATACACAAAATATAATTGATGGCGGTAAGAAGAGCGACAGTATCAAACTATCCAAAAGAGAAACACACAAGCCTTATTACCACCCCAAACTATGTCTTAGAATTAATAAAACAAAAAAGTAAAACAAGTAAAACATCAACTTCAAATACTAGCCACAATGACGTAACTAACTTCCTGACGGAAAATCCACTCCTTCCTGATACAATAAAACCTGTATCTCCGTCTGAAATCATCCAGATTATCAAGTCGCTCCCAATTAAGTAATCTCCTGGTCCTGATAAAATTCCAAATATCGTGCTTAAAAATGTATCCAGAAAATTCCTTGCAATCCTGGCGTCACTATTTAATGCTTGTTTACAGATTGGATACTTCCCCAAAGACTGGAAATATGCAGAAATACTTCTCTTTCATAAACCCGGTAAAGAAAAAAAGAAACCAGAAAGCTATCGCCCAATCAGCCTTTTATGCAGTTTATCAAAGGTCTTCGAAAAATTAATACTATCCAGACTAGAGGAAAAATTACAACAAATGGATATTTTGCCTCACTACCAGTTTGGATTCCGTAAATGGCACAGTGTAAACCATCAACCCGCAAGATTATCCGAGATAATTGAAAAGGGTTATGAAAATAAACAATACACTACAGTACTCTTTCTGGACATCGCTCAAGCTTTTGATCGCGTCTGGCAAGAAGGACTACAATACAAAATTTCACAACTTGACATTCCAGCATATATCAAGGCTACCCTCTTTTCTTTCCTAAGCGACAGAGAATTTTATGTAAAAATTAACAACATTATCTCTACAATACAACCAATAAAAGCAGGTGTTCCCCATGGTAGTATACTACTAGCTCCAACATTATTCAAACTTTACGTAGCAGACATTGCAGAAATTAAAGCAGATTTAGCAATGTTTGAAGACGACACTGCAATAATTAAACAAGATTGGTCTTTAAACGAAGCTACTGAAAAACTACAATCAGCAACTGACACCCTAAACAATTGGTTATACACAATGGAATATCAAATACTCAAACGTGTAATCCAACCACAAAAAATAATAATAAATAATCAAGAAATTAACTGGAACCCAAAAGACAATGCAGTTAAATACTTAGGAATCCATCTTGACTCCCGACTAACATGGAAACATCATATTAATACCAAGCTACAACAAGCAAATGCAAGATTAGTACAACTTTACCCTCTACTAAATCGCAAAACGCCCTTACGCATAAAATGCTGTCTTCTTCTTTACAAAGCGTTAATTCATCCTCTACTTATGTATGGGTGTGAAGTATGGGGTAATACTTCGGCAACAAACAGCAAAAAGCTGCAAACCATACAGAACAAAGTACAGTACAGCCTCGCTTATCCGGACACACTTTATTCTGGACACTCCAGTAATCCGGACATTCCGGCTCTTCGGACATTTTATATTTTTTATCTCGGCAATCCGGACGAATTTCTAGTTGCAATTTCAAATTAATGCAATTCATGAGTACTCTTTTATAAGACTAAACTATGACATCACTCAGGGCCGCACCCAGCTCCAAAATTCAGAAAGCTCTAAAATTGAGCGTTTTTAATTTAATTTTCTATAAAATATTAAATTTTGAATTAAAAGAAGAAAACGCTAAACGAGAAGTCACGAATTGTGACTTAATTCATATTTTCTTTGATTTAATTGGTAAAGTTAAATAAGTAGGGGGCGGCCATTAATTACGTGAGGCGATTTTTCGACCCCCTCTGCCCCTAGTGAGATATCGTAAAAAAATTTTTTTTTAATTACATGATATTTACCGAGACTCCTTGATCTCCTCCTCCCTTAAACGCTCACGTAATTAACGAACGTCCCCTAATGATAACACAGGTCTGCAAATAAAATTTCCCTGATACCATTCCTCCTGATTCTTATGTAAATTAACCTCCTGAATTCGAATATGACCTTCGTTTTCCTCCATCATCCACCGCTATCGGGGGATGCTTCCCCCCTATCTATTTTATTACTTTTTTAACAATTATTTTAGCCTTTACATTTCTTTTGATAAACTAGAAAGGTGAAAAGTTAATATTTATAGCAAGAAAATTGATTTGGGAGTAGATCTGTCCTCCGAAATTGTAAAACAAAATCATTAAAGATGATCGAATTTTCCGTTTTTTTGCTTAATTTTTTCACTTATTTTTGCTGTTTATTTCAGCAAAAATAAAAAATAAATAAATAAAGCAAAAATAAAGCAATTGCACACAACATGTACATACATATATGCAAGTTTTCAGTTTTTACAACCGGGGGGTCTGGGGGGTGTGGAACACCCTCCAGTATACCTGTAAGTGTGTTAAAAAGCACAAATAGCAAACTGATTTCGATTCCAGTTTTAAAGTTGTGATTCCACTGGGCACTACTGGATCTAGGTTACAAAAAATATTTGGAAAAATCTATATAAAGCTAGATTCTGGGACCAATTTTGTTTAGGTGTACTGGAGGGTGTTCCACACCCCCCAGACCCCCCGGTTTCATAAACTGAAAACTTGTGTATGTTTTCTGTCAAACTTTCAAAAACAAAATCCCTAACTTTTCCAAGTCCTCCCCTAGATCAGGCGTCGGCAACCTGCGGCTCTTTTGATGTCGAGATGCAGCTCTCCAGGTCCACGCACAAATATTACCTAATAATTTTATTATTTTATTTTCAAAACTCATAAAAAGTACTATTCTGCAAAAAAAAACTTTAAACAGGGTAAAAACACAGGATAAAAACAGGATAAAATACCACAATATTGAAATAAAAATGTTAGTGGCTCTTTAAAACCTGGAAAATTTTGTAAATTGTAAGTTTTGGCTCTTCCGTTTCAATAGGTTGCCGACCCCTGCCCTAGATCAAAATTAAAAATTTTTCAAATTTTAACAATTGTAAATTTTTTATTTGTCGAATTTTCCAAGAATTTTTCCTAATTAATTCCACGACTTTTCCTTAAAAATAAAAACTTCCTCGAATTTTCCTGACCAAATTTGTGTAATTCTTCTCATTTTTAATTTTTTGCCCCCCCTCCCTGGCCTCTTAATATGACAAACTACAAGTCGCTGCTTAATCCATATTGCGATCAGGGGCGGTTCCAGAATTTTTTCTGGAAGGAGCAAAAATATCAGACGGGCAAAAAGTGTTTTCAGATTTGGGATTGTTCCCTTGTCTATTTTTAAACGTCTGAGGGAAGGGTGCCCCCCCCCCCCATTAATCCGCCTAAGCTCGCGATTGATATCTGGCAGTTGATTTAATATCTTTCATGTTCTTATCTTGTACTTCGAAACCATGCAATAATTGTGATAAATTTGTTTTTCAATTATCAGTAACAATAAATAAAATTGGCAATTTTTTGAGATTAGTGTGCATTTGTAGGTTTATGCTATACGCACTGAGTAGTACCGAGTACTACCGAGTATCCAACTGATTGTATAAAATTATTGCCACAACATATAAATTTTTAAGTTTTATTTTGACTTTTTTATTATTTGTTAATTTTGTTTAGTTTTATTAATATAAACTATATAAAATAAAATAATTGAATAATACATACGTATCAACGGTTTTTAATCAATAAAATAAGTAAAAAAAAAATCTCGTTAATCCGGAAAACTCGGTTATCCGAACAAACTCAAAACTATATCTGTCCGGAATAATGAGGCTGTACTGTACTTCGAATAGCAGTCAACGCACCGTGGTTTGTAAGAAATGAACAGCTCCACGAAGAAATGTGCATGCCTCCAATTAAGGATTTTATTAACGGGGTAACATCTCGATTTCTCACCAAATTGGATACATGTGAGGGAGCTCATCACTTTGAAATTGGTAGGAAAAACATTCACACCCGATTAAAAAGAAAATTGCCTAGCGATATATACCTTTAAATACGAGTAAAACCAGCCATCCAGTGAAAACTGTAAGAGGAATGATTATGTGCTTCCATGCTAATATGAATAGTCATTGTTTGTTATATATATATATATATTGCGATGAAACACGTAGGGCGTATAAAGCCAGCTGACGTGGGAAACTTCCACGGTTCTAAAATCGAATTTGAGCTGTTAAATAAAATTAAATAAATCAAAGTAAAATTTGTAAAACTTTAATTCAAGAAAAACTTTACAATCCGAAATATATAAAAATATAACAAACCAAATTTTATAGTTAAACAAACAAGCGAAAATTAGAAACCAAAAATGTGTATAAAACAAAAATATTGCCAACAGTGCGCGCGTGCGGACGAACATGTGATAAAAAATCGCGTTATCAAATAACACGCATAAATTTGAAAAATTGAAAAAAGAAAGAAATTGAATTGTCTGGGGAACAGATGTATAAAAGATAACAAGATAAATAATTTAGTCGCTTTTTTTGAGTTCGTGATTGAACCCCAAAAAGGGAAAATCGTATGGAGTTAATCATAGCTCTTGAAAGGGATTGTGTGCATGTGTGTGCTTTGAAACAACCATAGCATACACCAAGTAAATCAAAATTAAAATATTTCGATCCAAGAAAAATAAATTAAATTTTTGGCTCATAATCTGGAACAACAATTTGGAACTGGAATAGAAAATCATTTTGGAACTGAAAAGGACAGTTCTTCTTTAACGTGGGAGACAAAAGAGGTAACCAAAACCCATTTAAAATCACCGCAAGGACAGAAGTTCAGATTTGCATAAAAATAACTTTTAAAGTGCTCGCGATTTAAGCGGAATCTTATTCGGTTCGGAATAACGATGCGTCACTGCCAATATTTGTAAATGAAAGATAAATTTTGTAATTCAATTGTTTTGTTTAATAAAAATAAAGTTTCCATTCATTCAATAAGTGGGATATTTTTTTTGAATTAAAAAGATTTAAAGAGTCACATCCATCAGATATTTTACTACCTTACCTCAAAGAGTTAAAAATAGAAAAAGTATACACGAATTTAGGTCCTTCACCGAGTCGTAGCAATATATATTTTTTATTTATAATATTATAAAAAAAACAATAATTTTATGCAAATTTTATTTTTCTTAAAATTATTGCATTTTCATATTATTTATGTATTTACCTATATAGGATGTTTTCAATTTTTATTTTTATTTTATTTTGTTGCGTTTAACTTACTATGGTAGGTAATTATCTAGTGTATTTAAATTATATTTTGTATGCAATTTTTATTTATCTTATAATTATTGCATTTTCGTATTTATGTATTTTTACCTATAGGATGTTTTCAATTTTTATTTTTGTGGCAGGAGGATGTTGGAAATTCAAAAACATTGAATTATTTTTTTGTGCTTTCCGATATCTTAGCTTTTATATGCATAGGTAAGCATTAATTTATTCCTTTCTACTTATAAATAATAATATTATGTGGTTATTCAGCATTTTTGTTAAACGTTCTTGGTTTTGGTCGATTGAATTGTGTATGTGGAATAAATGGCTTTTGTATATTTCTGTATATTTCTATACCACCACTTGTCTCGCGTGCCGCCCCAGAATTTTTAATTTTCTTTAAAACCCGTTGATCTTGAATACCTTTCAGTCTGAAATATTACACCAAATACGCCGCACAGTTGTCTAAAATCCTAAATTGTTGGACAAAATTACAATTATCACTGTAAATTCATAAAAATTTGTATATATGGGTTTTTTGGGTCGCTGATTACAAATCCGAAATTATTTTTTGAAAGAAATGAAATGGATGCCCAAAAATGCGGATTTTTAAAAAAATATTTTTAAAATATTTATGAAATTAAATGTACGATTTTTTTGAGTTTTTTATTACAAATCCGTTAATATGTGTTTCAAATACAAAATTTTTTGGATCCTAGATCACGAATCTGGACTTATTCTAATGTTTATCAAATAAATTGAAAATTCCACTATGGATAATTGGTGAATTTATTGAAATAGAACTGCAATAGATTACCAATAAATATTTACATTAAAATAATAAAATACAAAATATTAAATAATGTTAACATCTTCACCATCCGTAATAACGTATGGACCTATTTACGATCAAATTCACCACTCCCGCGCTTCCGACTTCAACCTTATTTTATTCATACTTATCAGTTCGATTCGGTTAATTTTCTTTCACTACTGAATTCCTTATACTTTTTTACATATAATGAAACTTAAAACGAATTTCAATTTCACTTAAGTCACAAGTAATTCCAGGGCCGGATTATTAATGTATGCGCCCCCAGACAAAAAAATTTTTCTAGAAAATTTCGAGCTTAGGGGGCGTCCATTAATTACGTGAGGCGTTTAGGGGAGGAGGAGGTCGAGCCAAATCTCACGTGGGGGAGAGCGAGAGTCTCGGCAAATATCACGTTTTTTTTTTTATTAACTATTCGTAAATAAAAATAATTAAGTAAATTATGCTTTTTTAATAAATCCAACGCAATCAAGCACAGATTAACGTATTTACACTGAAAATACGCATTTAAAAAAATCTCACGTGAGATTAGACGGGGGGGGAAAGGGTTGAGCCAAATCTCACGAGATCTCACCAAGGGGGCCGGGAGGGTCTAAAAATCGCCAAAATCACTTCACGTAATTAATGGACGCCCCTTTAGACTCAATGTTCCTAAATTTTTGAAATTAAACTAAATATTATCGCTCTATAAATACAATTATATTTATGTTAAAATCAGTTCTCGCGGAGACACCAATTTTTTGTCAAGTTATTTACCTATTTGGTGATAGCTTTATACTCTTGATTTAATTTCGCTTTAGTTAGATTTTGTATCTCTTGCATTAGTTAAAAATATTCTTGTTGCAATTTCTAAATTGGGAAAAATATGAAATCAATTTTTTCTCTTGAATAAAAGTTAAAATTTCCCTCATATTGCTAACATCTTCAATATTTTCAATAAAGTATTTGAATTAAATGCACTTTTCAGAAAATTCCAAGTTGAAGTCTTCACAGTAATATATGGTTTGAAGATGTTTTGAATGATTGCGTAAACTACCATCATGAAAGAATTTCAAATTAATTAAAAATCCAAAATTATTTTCAATTTTGCTATTAGATAGTTACCCTTTTTTTCAATTCTTCTTTTAATCTGTCTATAATTCCAGATAAATGTTAATAATTCTTATTTCAGCTTTCCCATCAAACCCGACTTCACCATGCTTATTTTTGCCAAACTGCCTTTTACAATCTTTGTTCGCTTTAAATTGTTTTTATATTCATAAATATTCGACAATTCCTTTCCACGTTTTTGGTAAATGTCTGATTCGTCTGAAAATGTCGGACCAAAATTCAGTTAAAATTCCAGTTTCCAATAATCCAAAATTTTGTAGTAACCCACTTGCTTCAGCCTTTTATAAGGTTTTTCAGTTTCATTATGAGCTAAAATAATTTGAGCGCTCCTTTGCTGATCGGCGCCCCAAGGCAGTTGCCTAGTTTGCCTATTGGGATATCCGATATATAGAGTAATTCTCTACGTGCTTTTATGTCTCAAATTAAAACATAGAAATTTGTGAGGGACACATTCTAATACATTTTTCGAACGATTGATCGTAAAATTATTGAAATAAATATATTGTAGTGGAATGCTACCGAGATTTTGCCCCCCTAAAATTTTACTAACAAAAAATTTTATTATCAATCTCGATAGCCTCCTTTTCTTCAAATTTGCCGACTAGCTTACTCAATCTCAGAACAGAGACGTCCCAGGGCATGGATTGCTTCTGTCTCAAACCAATAATTGTGTGGGGTAATAAAATTGAAATTGACCAACGATAGCTAGGTTTATTTAAAAACAAATTAATTTAGCGGTTAATATCGCTTTTTGACTCGTTAGTGTTTTGGTGTGTAGTCCGTGGTCCCTGAACTACATTTACGGTTTTAATAAGGAATCTAAGTTCAGTGACCATTGACTACTTTTGTGTCGAATATGTGAGGAATTTGTACAAAAAAATGATTCACTAAAAATAATATTGTCTTTGTATCAAATGAAATTTTGAAATTGAATAAAAAAATAGTTCCACTGTGTTTAAATTTTATAATTGTTTTAAGTACCTGATACCGATGATAGGTGACGCTCAGTTCACGCAGGTAGTTCTTAACTTCCGTGTAGTTATCTCGATCCTCGTAAGTTGTAACCGGTGTTTTCCTTCTGCTTTGTTATTGAAGTTCGGCTCCAGCGAAATTTGTGGTGTTGTCGTAAAAATAATAAACTCATACGTTTTATCCAATTTTATTCTCCATAAAGGCACTCATTAAATTTTACAGGTAGGTAAAATTTTTAATACTTTCCAAATTCCAAAATGTCGGACCACTCGCGTCCTTTTAATCCTCTTATCAATTCTAACTTTGCTCTAATTTTAGCAAATAAACGAAGCGTTAGCGCATTCTTCTCTCAATCACACCTTATGGCACTCTTAAAAACCACTCTGATGACTTCACCTGTAATACTCAGGCAAATCGCTACCAAAAATTACGCTTAAAAACGTGGAACGCTCAAAAATCGTCCACCGGCCTCACGTGTTTTCACGCTTATCTCCACACTCCAACTTTTCTGGTAATCTTTTTCAAAAATGTACAAGGTGAACCAAACGTATTAAACACTCTTTGTTTTAGATTTTATGTCGAACTACAGTCACTCGCACCCGGATAAATTAGCAATAAAACAAAATTATCGTGTTGACAGCGTGTGGATTTGTAACAATTTTAAGTCTTTATTTTTGTTCTTAAATAATAAAAACCGATTTGCAGGCTATGAACAAATCTAATAACCGCGGTACAAAAAGCAATTATTGGTCCGTCGTTCCATGACAATATATAGAAATATTGTACATACTTTGTTGATCATTTTCCATTTTATTTGGTTCACTTTTAATAAATAATATCGACACTATAATTTTTCTAACAGAACGCTCGAAATAAAGGAAACAGTAGTTAAAATTGCGGCTATTACAAGGGGTAAAAGTTTGAGTCCCTCTACAAAGCACAAGGTTAAACTTACAAGTACGAATTTTTGGAATTATATGGATTAATGTCTTATCTATGAAGGGCAATCATAATATACCTGAAATTGTAAAATTCATTTTCGGGGTTTTGCCCAGGAATTTGTGATTTCAGACCACTGTGCGCCGCTGTGTTTGCATATTAAAATATCTAGGAAATTCTAGGGATAAATTGCCCGACATCTAAGTACTGTAGAGTAGAGCCACAGTATAAGAAGTTATACAGTAGGGACACTCGGTGTCGGTGTCTTTGATTTTCGTATTCCAGATTTTCAAGTCGAGGTTAAGTTCATATCTGTTGCTATGCAAATCACATTAATGCCCGTATTCACAAATGTTCGTAAAATATTTAACGAACCGTTTAATTTTGCAAACCAATGATAATGATTTCGTAGTACCTACTACAAGCAAATAAATTCCATTAGTTTACGTGTGTGAACTTAGCCCCGCGCTTTTTATAAAAATAATTTTTGAAAGTTGTTCCAGGTTGCTCCCGGTTTGTTCTATATTGTTCCAAAATATTTTTTTTTAATTTGAAAAAATAACGCGAAAATCTCCAAAAACCGTTTTTCGAGTGGGCCCCGCATTTTGAAAATAATTAACTTTTGAAAGTTGTTCCAGGTTGTTCTAGGTTTGTTCTACATTGTTCCAGAAAATCATTTTAATATACCTATTCTAAAATAAAGTCGTGGGTGAGAAAGCAACATTTATGACCAGCCCCGCACTTTTGAAAAAATTAATTTTTGAAAGTTGGGCTAGGTCTAGGTTTGTTCTATTTTGTTCCAAAATATTTTTTCAATAACTCAAATATTATGACGAAAAATCGCGAATAACCGTTTTTCCAATTATTATAGCAATAATTTTCTAGTTTAATAAAATACCAACAGGTGGCGCGACATTCTTATTGGTACTTATTGTACGATTTGTACACCATACACCATGTACACTACACATAGATAAAAGAGATAATACATGTACACGTACACGATCATTTCATAAGTCCGTGGGTCAAATGTCAGTGAGTTTTGTAACCTCATAATTCTTTTGTTATTGTCATTGAATTTCAAAATTCGAAATTTAAATTTCCAGTTTTACGACAAGTAAGATATTACAAATCTGAAAAATCAATTACTTTTGTATGCTCTTCCATATATTATGTTTGATTAATAAATTAAGGAACTTAAGGTCGTTCAGTACCTAATTATGAATAACTATTCCGCTAGCAGGGCGCTACTAGTAAATTCTTAATAATATGTATTCCCCTCCAATGCCTTCAAATCCTACTCGATCTTTTCTATGCGTTGCAAGCATCGCGTGGGATTTTCTTGTTTCAACTTAAAGATATAAAAATGCAACGTTCACAAATCATTTTTAAATAAAATGTTAATAAATTAAATAAAGAATTAAAAAAGTGATATTTTTTCAAATCAAAATGTACTAAATTAGTTCGAACAGAAACTTTTAGGCAATTAAATTAAATGTGTGAAAAAATTCATTAACGTTAGGTTTAATTGGTTTTTTAAATAGTCTCTATAGAATCTTAATTTTTCATAATAATTTTACAAATAATTTTAAAATTATATTAAAAACAATAATTAAAATGAATCTTATTTGTTGTGGTTACGATCACGACAGGTTTTCTGTCGGGGTTGGTTTAGGTCAGGGGTCTCCAAACTTTTTAGTCTAAGGGCCAGACTGATTGCTCCACAAAGCCTCGATGGCCAATATCTAGCTACAGTGGCTAACAAAAATATTCGAACCCCCCTATGTTAAAAATGTAAATTGCACATTTTGAAGCCTTTTTTTCACATAAAAATTGCATTTACAGCAAAGCTACTTTTTAAACATTTTTTTTTTGTTATAAATTTCATTGTCTTCAATTTTGTACCTATACATTTTTTAATTTTGTTGCCCCGTTTTTGACTGGCAGCGACTTAACCAGGACTCTGCAAAACACAAAAAATATCGTCATCTATATTTCGGAATCGGTGCAACAAAATAGAAAAATGCTTATGAACATAAATGTACAGAATCACGATTTCAAGAAAAAATGCCTATTCAGTTTTTCATTTCGTGGCAACGTTTCCTATTTATAAATGACAATATTTTTTGTGTTTTAACGGAGTTTTGTTTAAGTTGCTGTCAGTCAAAAACGGGGCTGCAAAATTGAAAAATGTATAGATACAAAATTGAAAGCAATGAAATTGTTAACAAAAAATCTTTTAAAAGTTTTGCTGTAAATGCGATTTTTATATGTAAAAAATGGTTTCAAAATGTACAATTTACATTGCTAACATATGAGGGTTCGAATATTTTCGTTAGTCTCGACAGCTATAGCTCATCAGATTAAGATTGCTTTTTGACAACTTTTGTTGGGTTTTGACAATTATTTTTAGTAGGCAAATAAAATATCTGACTATTATTTTGTATGATTACTTTATTTGATTTGATTTATAATTAAAGGCCGGGCCGGATATCAGGCCCGCTTTCGCGGGCCGGATTGGTGATGGTCGTGGGTCGGATTTGGCCCGGATGCCGTAGTTTGGAAACCCCTGGTTTAGGTGACTACCATACAGAGCCGCATTAAGGATTTGTGAGGCCCGGGGCTAACTTTTGTTGGAGGTCCCTTGGCCTTGCATGTTTAACATAATGCGCCGCATTTTAACATTTTACTTTGGCGATTTAAATTTTTTTGCATTTAAAAATGTTATAAAGTGGGTCATTTCATGTCAAACCAACAAGTCACTCAAATTGACTATCACAGATTTCTTTGAAACTTTGGTTAAATATACTCTTTAACATCTTGAAATCAAATATGATTCAAAAACAATTCTAACTCTTATAGTTTTTGAGTTATTTAATTATAAAAATCGCAAAATCGACACTTGCTTGGCTCACGCTCAATCATATAAAATGTTATAACTTCAGTTCTATAAGTGCTACAGAGTTGTATGATAACTCATTTTAAAGAGAATTTAAAGGGCTTTAATTTGATACTAATCTTGACCACTTTTTAATAAAAATGAATTGTTCAAGCTTTCTTTATTTTAGTTTTTTTCAAAACCCTGCCATTTTGAACACTTACTCAAATAATTTAATGGTTTAAGTTTAGTTAATAAAATAATTTTTCAATAAATATAAAAATGTTGCGATTTTAATTTTTATTTTATAGCTACCTTATTTATTATATTCAGATTTTCTGTGAAATGGATTGGTTTTTCAAAAAATTTTACTCGACGAAAGTTGTAGTCCGTTAAATTTCCTATCCGGAATGGGGCATCAGATTTTTTGTAAAATGTTTCGTTTAAAAGATACTGGGTTTTGAAATAAAAACAAAATAAAAAAAGCTCAAAGTTTTTTACATTTTTGTACTTACTTTAATTCATAACTGGAAAGACATTGATTTTAAACAATAAAAGATGTGAATCTTCTTTGTAGATTATTTCACGCTCTTTAAAAAAGTACTAAACCATTTTTACTAAAAAATTAATATTTTCGGAGCTATAGCCATCTGAAGATAAATATTTAAAAAAATACTTTAAAGAGTCCCATCTCTCGAGGGTGTGAATTTAGAAAAAACTTTTTATTAAATATTTATTTTTTAAAAAGTGTCCTCTACACTACGGAAATTTTGTAAAATCTATCCGGGGACACTCTGCATGTACAGTGAGTAACGAAAATATACGGACACTCCTATATTAACAATGTAAATTGGACATTTTCAAGCCGCTGTTTTTCATATAAAAGTCGATTTTACAGCAAAACTTTTTCATTGGCTTTAATTTTGTTTATTTGAATTTTTTTATTTTGTAGCGCCGTTTTTGACTGACAGCGAGTTAAACAAGACTCTGTAAAACACGAAAACTATTGTCATCGATATCTCGGAAACGATGCGATAAAATAGAAAAATGTATAGGAACAAAACTGTAGAGAACAAAACTGAAAAGAAAAAATTTTTATTAATATTTTCATTATTTTGCACCATTTCCGAGATACAGATGAAAATATTTTTTGCATTTTACAGTGCTGTCAGTCAAAAACGACGCTATAAAATAAAAAAATTCATATAAACAAAATTAAAGCCAATGAAATTTTCAACAAAAAATGTTTAAAAAGTTTTGCTGTAAAACCAATTTTTATATGTCAAAAAACGGTTTAAAAATGTCCAATTTACATTGTTAACATAGGAGTGTCTGGATATTTTCGTTACTCACTGTATATTTTTAATAGTAGGTAATGGTATAATTAAAGTAGTTGAGCTAAAACATTGAGTTGAATTTTTTATCATAACTGCTGATCCCATCATGGTCCCACTCTGAAATTTTTATAAAGTATGCACCAAGTCACTGAGATTTTGAGCGTTTCAAAATAATTCATTTTTATTAGAAAGCGGTCAAGATTAGAATCAAATTAAAGCCCTTTAAATCCTCTTTAAAATGAGCTATTGTCCAACTCCGTAGGACTTATAGAACTGAAGTTATAATACTTTGTATAATTAAGCGTGAGCCGAAAAAGTGTTGTTTTGGCGATTTTTAACTCAAAAACTATATGTTAAAATGAAAAAATTTTGAATTCAGGATGTTAAAGAGTATAATTAACCAAAGTTTGAATAAAATCTGTGATGGTCAATTTGGAAACTATTTATTTTTGGTTGATTTCATAATATGGTATTCAATTCAAACTCGAATTCAAAAATGTGTCAATAATTTGAAGTTCCCACTAGAAACAGTACCTACTTTGTATAAGCAACATTAACAAAAAAAAATTTCATAAAATTGATCATAACATTTTTTGGATTTGTAAATAAATTTAAAATCAAAATTTAAAAAAATTACCGCCTACGTCGACATGATATTTTCATTGCTTCGCCGGTTGTGATAAAAAAAAAGTCTGGGTTTTGGCATTTTTGATTAATAAAGAAGTGAATAATAACGCACTAATCTTTCTAGTAAGAATTAGTAGTGTAATTATATCTTTCTCCCGTTATCAATACCCCTACATCCTCCTTAGACACGTGACCACTGACCATAGGTATTCTGTACCGGGGGTAATTGAACAAAGCAAGAAGATATAGAGAACAAAGATTTTAACATATTCAAGACGTTTTTTTAAGCTATTTAGCTATTACAAATGTTTTTTTTTAAATTTATTTGAAGATTATTGAAGTTGAAACTACAATCTATGCTCTAATATAAATTTCAATATAATATAAAGTGCCAGATTTAAATAATATGAATTCTTAAATACTTATTCAAAATGGTACGTTAATAAGCAAATTATACATTTTTCGTTCTAACATTTTTTTGCTGTTCAAAGTAAAAATCAAAATAAAAATTATTTCATGTCAAAGTAAATTAAATATTCTTGCGTTTAGTAAAAGTTTCATTGTGATATCTTTTCAGGATCGGCCAAAAGCTTCATAATTAAATTCATATTATTTTAAGTACAAACTATTTTTTTTAGAATTAATTTTTATAAACAAATATTGCCTAAAATGGTTATATGACGTTTCGCCCCCGCCGCTTAGCCCCACCGTTTCGCTCCCCCCGTTTCGCCCCGGGATGTTTCGCCCCCGTACCGTTTCGCCCCGGGATATTTCGTCCCCGACCGTTTCACCCCCACCTTTTAGTCCCCACCGTTTTTAATTAATTCATACGTAAAATGAGAGGGGGGGGGCAAAATATTACGTACCTACACAGGGGAGAGGGAGCTAAAAAATTAGAAGAATCGTCCTTACATAAATAATGGAGTCCATTATGGAATTTATTCATAAAAATCGGTTTAGTAACCCTCGCTTATTGTAAAATTCATAGGGATTTATAGGCACCAACAAATCGGACTTAGGAGAAAACCTCTTTAGTTCTAAATACCTATTAATACCTAACTAAATACCTAAAGGCGTCCCTTTACCTCGCGGCGTTATTGCAACGGCGTCTTTGGGGATGGCGTTTTGACGTGATACCAATTTCCCAGCCACTCGCACCTCCCTCCGACATACCGTTAGATCGTGACCTTTTAAAATAGTAAATTCTTTATAGCCCACTCTGTATTTGTTTTGACAGAGACCGATTGTACACTTACCTTCAAAGTTTATTTTTACCAGATCAATTTTCGAAAACACCTATCATAAGTTTAAGTTTATTTTAAATCAATCAATATTGGTCAGTTTACATAGGGGTCGTCTATAAGTTACTTCACATGATTTTTAAGGTTTTTATACTCGCTCCCTCCCCCTGCCACATTTAGTCAAATTTTTATTACCCCCCCCCCCTAACTTAAATTAAAACAATTTTGAAGGTCTTAAATAATAATTTATTTTTATTTTTTTTCTCGGCCGCACCATACAACCGATCCATGGATCCAAAAAATATATTTTTAAAAATTTGATATCACAACATTTGAAACTCCCCCGGAGCCCCTGATACATTTTTGTCACAAATCTAAGATAACCCCCCTACCCCATAAATGTGACGTAATTTATCGATGGCCCCATACGGGGAGAAACGGGGGCGAAACGGTCAGGGGCAAAACGGTCAGGGGCGAACGGACGGGGGCTAAACGGTGGGGGCGAAACGGCGGGGGCTAAACGATGGAGGCGAAACGTCCCTATCCCGCCTAAAATATGTAGTTCTACAAGAATATTATTATAAATACACTGTATTTCAATTTTTTTGACAAAATCTCAACCTACTGAACAGCCTTAAAGCATAAAATCATAAAATACACGTGGTTATATTTTATCTTTTAAAAAAATGTAACAGGAAAGAATTTCTTATTTATTCAATGTATTTACTGAATTTCTCAGGGATATTTTGTCGCAGGGCTATTTTAGCACGGGCTATTATGTCTCAAGCTATTATGTCGGGGCTATTTTGTCGAGGTTATTTTGACGGGTCACGGGGTCACCCATTGGTATACTTGAACAACTTAAATTTTGTGGCATGCGCGCGCATGTTACTTCAACCGCAGCGATTGGTAAATTTTTAAACAATAAGTAATGTCGCGCCACCTGTTACTGTTTTATTAAACTAGAAAATTATTGCTATAATTTGAAAAACGGTTTTTCGCAATTTTTCGTATTAATAATTGAAAAAAAGTTATTGAAAAACTATTTTGGAACAACATAGAACAAACCTAGAACAACCTAGAACAACTTTCAAAAATTATTTTTGTAAAGAGTGCGGGGCTAAGTTCACACACGTCATTAGTTTGTTTAAATAAACGGGTTGTTAAAATTTTTACGAACGTTTGTAAATATGGGCATAAGTACAAACGTATCAACTTGAAATTTAGAGTATTCTGCTTAGAATTGCCAGTTAAAAATACTTTATAAATTCAACAAAAAAATAAAGAAAACGACTTGAACTTGCAAAAGAGTATAATTTGAGTTCGGATGAGTCCGTCCAAGTTCAACATTTTGGTTAAGATGGGATGCTGAAAAAAAGAAAAAAATACCAACTTAAATAAAGACATTTAAAATAAATTTTTTTATTGATAAAATCTTATGTTTATAAAAATATAAAAATATGAAAAATTATATTTATTTCATAGTAGGTACATACATATATTATGTAACATAAAATAATAAACTACCCAGTAATACTAAAATACTATACTTAATGCGTATTCTATAGACTAACCAAAATATGTACATATAAGTAAAACTATTATAAAATTAATAATTATTGTAACCTATACACTATACTTCCAATTTGCTGCAATGCACCGGTTTTTGGTTTTTCAGAGGAAAGTAGCATCCGCACTGCCGCACATGAATGTTTTTAAATTTTCCCAATAAATGTTCAAACTTAGAGCACCCGAATGCTTCAATGTTGTAATCGGTACCGCGAAATCCTGCATTGCGTATGGCGTCTTCTTCGAAATGTCCTCCCTTGTATGCAATTAGCCGATTTTCGGATGAAGTTTGAATACATAATTGCTTTATAAGGGCGTTCATTTGATCTTGACTTTCTTCGCCCCGGTTATCACAAAATTTTAGTCCGTGAACGAAATTTGTCACCCATCGAACCGTTTTTTTTTGTCGTGCACATGTTGAGGATCACCCACTTTATAAAATTTTAAAATTTCACACATTTTGGATTGATTGATGGGAATTTGTGCTCGGAGGTGTGTAAAACTAAATTGTTTTATCAGTAACATCATATTTATATTAATTTCAAAAGTCCCCACTCCAAACTAACATGTTCTTATGTAAGATAAAGATACATATAGTATAGTATGTATTTGAAGTGAGAATACTATGCGCTTTTCAAAGCATAAATTATACATACTAACTATATATACATAAATAGAGATGGAAACAACCGGAAATAACAATTTCACTATTCTAATAAAAAATAATAAAAGGAAAAAAGATATCGGTAATAATGTCAAGTAGTCCGCATTTAAGAAAAAGTTGGAAATTGCTAAAGCTACATCAAAAAAAGTATTAAGGGATCAATCGTTAAATATAGAAAATTTAAAAAAAATTCCAACAAAACACTACTACCATGGACAAAAAGTTTATCGTAATAAATCGAAATCACTGAAAGGTGACCATTCGTACTGGTTTTACCAGGACAGTACTGGTTTTGGAACTTTTGTCCTGGTTAGTCAAGACAGTTAACCAGGATGCAACAATTTTTTTATAGCAATTATTTTCGCATGCTGAGAAGTGAGAGGTTAAAAAAGAAAATGTCGCAAAACTGTCTGTAAACTAATGATAATTCTAAAAAAAATTTGATTGTGAAAAGTGATAATCTAAAAAAAACAAAAGGTCGTTCGTCTTTTCTCTATGTACTGGTTTTACTTTTCATAAAAATGGTCTCCTTAAACAAAAGCAATGCAATTTATATAGATTACGTAATAGTGTTTCAAGTTCACGAAGATAATATAATTGTTATTTTTATAAAAGGCTTAATCATTTTTAAATAATTTAAAATTACGGAATTTCTACAGCTTTGTTGTATTGTAGGGGAATTTAGTATAAACCTATAGTACAATAAGGGATGTTTTGTTCTAAAAAATTGGTAATTTTGATTTATGATCCGTAGCCTAAAATTCGGTCGATACTTTTTGGAGAGGCTGCCATGAAGTTATATAAAAGTTTTAATAAAAAATTTAGGAAAATCAAATTGGAAATTAATTTTTTGTTAAATATTTTTTAGTACAATAATAAATTTTGCAATCCAAGTACTTAGCTACATAATAATTTTTATTGCATCATCGGTCGACAAACTTTTGCATCTAGCAACTTGCAAGATGAGTTAACGAAAAAGATAATTTTAGTATTCTATTTTTTTCACATATTAGAAATTTTGAAAAAAGAAAAAATAAAAATGATCATTGCCTGATAGAATTTTTCTTTGTTGTAAAATGACGAGTGGGTTTAAAATAAATTAGTTTGGTTGAAAAATGTTGGTCAATAAATATTTGTAAAATAAATTTAATAAAGAAAGTTCAATAACTTCTATGTGAAAAAAATTTTCATTGGAGGTCTAATTTAAAAAATAATAACGTAATAGAATATTTTAAAGAAAATGCAAACTTCATCTGCTGATCTAGCAAATGTAGCGGATGTTAACGAGGTTCAAATAAGTTCATTTTTGTAACGGAAATGCTGGATAATTTTATTTTGTTTTGCAAATAATGCAACTATAGGCTCAAAGTTTTTGAAAACCCAACTGCAGAGTAAATATTTTATAAAACAAAAAGCGACAATATAGATGAGAAGTTTGAATTTAAATAAATTTTGGCATTCAACATTTAACCCTTTAAAAACGCAAAACGATCCGCTAAAAATTTGATCGGAAATAGGAAAATTTTCAAAAATTTTGAATTTTTTTTTTCTTCAAAAACTTTGTTTATACAATAAAATAAATGTAATTAAACAATTTTACTGTATTATATATTTAATATAGTCTCAATCTACAACTGTAATGACTAGGATTTATGTTTGATATAATTAACATTTATTGTTAGGTGTCTTGATTCCTCGAGGTTCACTAGTTTGTTAGTGTAGGATAGAACCAAAACCAGTGGCGTAACAAGCAATTGAGGGACCCGTATGCAAAGTTGTTAATGGGGGCCCTGTTTTTAAAAAAGACAAAAATGAAAGAAAATAATAAATAACTCATATACAATATAACCATAATTTTAAGATAAACAAATAACAAAACTAAATTAAGGGTCAAATTTAAAATAATCGGATAAACTTAGTATAACGTTATTCCTGGTATAACAATTACAAAGTTGCAGGGTGCCACTTATTTGGAAAATCTGGAAGAGTCAAGGAATTTAAGATTTAAGATAAACAATTTAATTAAATTTTTTTTTTTATTTTAAATTGAATTATTTTATTTATAAATTAATGTTGTGAATTAAGAATTAAAAAAAATTATTGGTTTTAATTTAATGTTAAAATTATGATTTTCTACCTATTTATTTTCTGATTTATCGAAATGTCATGGAAAATTTTTATTCTTTGTCAGGGAGAACCTGGAAATATCAGGATTTGATTTGGAAAATTTAGTGGGAACACTGCATTATTATTGGTAATAATGGTAATACTAAGTCTAACTCAGTGGCGTATTTAGAAAATGCTTTTGGAGAGGGCAGATTAAATATATTTCGGAATCTCGTTAATCCATTCGTGCGCGTCAGTTGTAGCTAATCCCAATACATACAATCCCAGCACGCTTCTGCTGCTCCTGCTACAACGTGTAATTTTTTGGTAAAAAACACTCTGGTTGGCCGATTTTTTTTACCATCCAAAAAATATTTGTCCAATATTAATCCAAACCGGAAAATTTGAATTTTTAAGCAAAAATGAGAGAAGTTTAACCTTCGGCTAGAAAAAATTAAAACTTGGAAAGCATATTTATTTAATTACCTTACTGTTCACGGAGTTTAGCAGCAACTTTCTGTGTTACTTTGAAAGTTAATTATAAAAATATAAAGTCAAAATTGTAAACCGGGGGGTCTGGGGGGTGTGGAACACCCTCCAGTGCATATCGCAGAATTTCCACTCTTTTAGAATACTTGGAGAAGATAGGGAATTTATAATCTTACAAATTTTACCAGGAAAAACCGAAAAATTTAAATTTTTAGGCAAAAATAAGGGAAATTTAAGCCTTTGGCTAGAGAATATTAAAGCTTGGAAAAACATTTATTTAAGTGCTCAGAGTTTAGTAACAATTTTTACGTTTCTTTGAATGTTAGCTGTCAAAATTATAGTCAAAAGTGTAAACCTGGTGAGCTGGGGGGTGAACACCATCCAGTACATATTATAATAAAATTCCCACTCTTCTAGAATACCTACGCAAGACAGAATAATTATACAAATTTCGTCGAAAAAGGTAGGAAATTTTTTGTTGTTGACCAAAGGGAGGGAAATTAAAGCGTTCGGCTAAAGAAAATTAGAATTTGAGAAACTTATTAATTTTTATATTATAAAAGAAAATTTAATTGCCCCACGGCACATCAAGTTCAGCAGCAAATTTTTGCTTTTTTGCTAAAATTAAATTTTTAAATATTATAACGCTAAAAAAGAGATCCACCGTCTAGCTGCCTGTACGCAGACGGGCTTTCCAGCTAGTAAATAAATAAATAAATAAACAAATAAACAAAAATAATTAAAATAATAAAGTTATTTAAATTTTAAAACTTTGTAGTAAACATTATTTTTATCGGGCATCCTTGGGGGGGGGGCAGATGCCGCTTTGCCTCCTCTAAATACGCCACTGGTCTAACTTTATACCAGGTTCATCCGACTATTGTTCAACCGGCCTTTTTTACATTATTTTATATAATATTTAAAATTTTTTTAAAGAGATTCCTGGGTCCCTTTTAGCCGGGGGCCCGCGTGCGTTGCACCCACCGCACCCCGGTAGTTCCGCCACTGACCAAAACTATAACTTTATTCTTTGTTTTACTTTAATAAAACATTGTTCAATTAACAATAATATATTTGTAACAGCATATACATAAACTTTAAGATTTAATTAATTTATAAGATGTTAGCACGTGTTGTTCTTATCGATCGTTGGTTCATACTGATCTGTTCCAGTAAACAACAAAAAACCTTAACAACGCTCAGCATTTGCTTTTTGTCGTTAACTGGAAACATTATCCTTATGTTCCTGGATTTCCAAATTAATCTTTAATGGTCAAGTAATGCCATGGACTGCTGTCTGCCATGACTGTGCCACCACACATTCAATGATTTTAAAAATAATGCAACAAATCATTCATTAGTTTCTTCTCTGGCGTTTAAATTAATATTTTACATATTTTGTGTACATTTTAGTTTGAAAAGTTTTTAACATCATGTTAAGTTTTAAAAAACCTATAGTTTTTAACATTACAGCACATTACAGTTGTAGGTTGAGACTATAAAGTAAGTATATTATACTCTAAAACCGTTTAATTATATTTATTTTATTGTATAAACAAAGTTTCTCTAAAAAAAAAATAAATAAAAATTTTGAAAATTTCAAAATTTTTTTTCAATCGTATAAAAAAATAGAAAAAAAGATCGACCCACTCTGGGATTAAGGGGAATAATTATTGCAGAATTAATTGAAGTTTCTTTTGAGAAACTAAAAAATAAAATAAAAAGTGGCGAACTTTGAGAAAATAACGGTTTTCCTCAAAAAAGACGAAAATTTTATAGAGTTTATCATTTTTGAATTTTTTTGTATTTTTTTGTATTTTTTTGTATTTTTTTCTGAAAAGTATATTTGAAAACAAAAATTTTCAATATAATGTGGTCCCGAAAGGTCAATTTTTGAAAAAGTTATAGCTATTTGAAAATAAAAAAGCCATGTTTTTGAAAAATTCATAACTTTTTTTGGGTTGGGTAAAAAAATTTAAAAAAATTTAAAAAAATTCTGAGAAACGTTTTCCATGGGGTAGAAAAAGATGAAAAACTTTCAGATAAATCGAAAAGGGTCGGGGTCAAAAGTGGTCTATTTGGTATGGAATACCCCATATATTTGTGTACATTTATCTGGCGCCGAAGACATACACACGTATGACGGACATAGCCATTCAATGGCTTCCGGATTAACAAAGTATGCAAAAATATGATTGTCTTTCTTACTGAAAAATAATGAATATCCTTACAATTTTTATATTGATAAATAAACCTAATCTCGTCCAATGCGATAAATAAATTTTAAATAAATTTTATTTAAAATTTGAAAAAAATTTTTGTTATCAATTGAGTTGGCCATACTTTGAAGTTGATCTACACATGATATGTTTTGTTATCTTTTATAACTTGACATAATTTTTGTGTCATATTTTATTCTAATTTTATTCGTTTTAACCCATAGTGTTAATATTTTTCGTTTTCCTTACATAGTATTGCACCATGTTTTTTACTCCTCGCGTCATGTACCAAACAATATACATCCTGGTTGTTTAGGTAATATTTACTACCTATTATATTTTCCCATATTCAATTTTTATTTTAGTCCCGAAGATGGAGCGAATAAAGTCCTCCGAAACGTCGACCTGACAACTTTATGAGTTTGATTGCGTTCCATATATCCCGATATCTTTTTAAATTAAATTTTAATTTAAAAAATTAAAGTAAAAAATCAATCAATCACGATTTTTTAACAACTGAGTGATGATTTTTTTTAAATCTTGTTAATCATGTTAGCGGTAAGTATTAGGAATCTCGTTAATTAAATCGTGCGCGTCAGTGATAAACAGATAACGGATAAAATATGCAAAATTTATCTTAAAAAAGTGTCTTATATTCTTATATCAACACCTCAGAGATTCTCTACGGTCGCGGGGACGTAGGTGATAATTTATGATTCGAACATTTTATTTAATATCATTGATTAAATTCAGCTTCTTATTATATATATTTGCATAATTAGTGACAGTGGCGTATTTAGAAAATGCTTTTGGGGGGGGGGGGGGGGCAGATTAAAGATTTTTTCAGAATCTCGTTAATCCATTCGTGCGCGTTAGTAGTAGCTAATCCTAATACATAAAATTCCAGCTAGCTTCTACTGCTCCTGCTACAACGTGTCATTTTTTGGTGGAAAAAACATTCTGGTTGGCCGATTTTTTTTACCAACCAAACAATATATTAAACTAATATTAGGACTATAAAAATATTTATCCAATATTAATCCAAACCGGAAAATTTGAATTTTTAAGCAAAAATGAAGGAAGTTTAACCGTCGGCTAAAAAAAATTAAAACTTGGAAAGCATATTTATTTAATTACCTTACTGATTACGGAGTTTAGCAGCAACTTTCTGTGTTACTGTGAAGGTTAATTATAAAAATAATATAAAAATATAAAGTCAAAATTGTAAACCGGGGGGTCTGGGGGGTGTGGAACACCCTCCAGTACATGTCGCAGGATTTCCACTCTATCAGAATGCTCGGAAAAGATAGGGCATTTATAATTTTACAAATTTCGTCAGGAAAAACCTGGAAATTTGAATTTTTAAGCAAAAATTAGGGAAATTTAAACTTTGGCTAGAGAATATTAAAGCTTAGAAAAACATTTATTTAAGTGTCTTACTGCTCAGAGTTAACTGTCAAAATTATAGCCAAAATTGTGAACCGGGTGGTCTGGAGGTGAACACCCTCCTGTACATATAATAAAATTCCCACTCTTCTAGAATAGCTACAGAAGGCAGAATAATTATACAAATTTCGTCGGAAAAAGCTGGAAAAAAAAAAGAAAATTAGAATTTAAGAAACTTATTTGTTTTTAAATTATAAAAAAAAATTTTAATTGAAAATATAGAAAAACGGGAATCACCCAGTAGCGGGAAAAAAAATTAAATAATTAAATATTATACAACTAAATAACAGATCCACCGTCTAGCTACCCGTCCGCGGACGGGCATTCCAGATAGTAAATAAATAAATAAACAAATAAATAAAAATAATTTAAAGTTATTTAAATTTTAAAACTTCGTGGTAATCATTAATTTTATCAGGGGGGGGGCTTTAGGGGTACAATCTAAGTCATCCTTGGGGGGGGGCATCTACCTCTTTGCCCCCCCTCTAAATACGCTACTGATTAGTGAAAAAGTAAATAAAAATTTATTATCGGTGGGCTTTAACTTGTGTAAACGCACCTTTATTCTGGTAATGTTTTTAAAATTGTTGTTTTGCGGGTAACCACATTGTTCTGTTTTATCGACATTTTATGTCAACAATTTCACCGGCCTGCTTTTTAAATTGCATGGTATAAAATCTAGAGTAAAATAAGTATAAGTAAAACTAAATTGTGAAGTTCAGGGAAAACTCTTATATATAATAATAATAATAATAATAATAATAATAATAATATACATATTTAAGAATAATTATTTTTGACGATAAGAATGTTAGGTTAGTGTAGATTTTGTTTTAACTGCAAAATGTTATTGAAATTTAAATGTTTTAGAAAATACTTTTACTAAGAAACCACCTACATAAATAACATATTATCCAATGGAGTGGAAGAAGTTAAAACTACATGAATTCTTGTACAGCTGGGTGAGTGACATGTTCTGATGATACCACAGTGGTGGCTTGATGTGATCGTCAGTTGAGTTATGAGCGGAAATTCTGGGTTTAAACCCTGGACTCGGCAGAATTTCTTAGCTCAGCCCTCTGGTGAACATCAAACTGTGGATCGAAATACTAATAACTTTATAACTTTCCTTAATATCTTAATGGGAAACGGGGTACAATATGCCTAGAGCTTCAGTACAAAGTGGGCATTGAACCACTACCCATGCAGCTAATACGAATACGACATGTTCTGATACCTACTTCTGTGCAAATATCTTATCAAGTTATTACTTGTAAAAGTTACAAGTAGAATTATTGGGTAAAACTTAAACACTAATCAATTTTGTGTAACTGCTTAACACCAAAGTTGCAAGGGACACGTACTTATGGGGATGACCGTGATGTGATCCTATTCTATTTATAAAATTAAAGATGATATTGTTACAAGACCTAGTCTATCTGATAATCGTCTAAATTCGAATAAACTATTTTGTGCTGAGTTATCAATGCCACTATTTTTGTAATAATTGATCAATAAAATACGAGGCTTGCAATCCGTAATGATTGTGATGAACTGAACTCATACGAATTAATTTATTTTTCTGATAACCATTTCTATCTTTGTCGAAATTGTTGAGGTAGTAGGTGTGCCAAGCAAATACATAAATAGAAAAGGCAGAAAAAAGTTTTGACAACAAACAACAAAAATTGATATATTGTCGTGACGTCGTAGTGTATCAAAACAACACATGTTAGTATACAGATTTTATAATATGATAGACGTAAGCTTATTTTTGGAATTGATTCAACAAAAAACCAATGCTTAAGTGAAAACACCCAAGACGGCAAACAGTGGGGGTAAGTTTTTTCTAAATTTTTCAGCATTTTGTATATTCTAAATTCTTTATAATTTCAGTGAACGAAGTTAAAATCAGATGTAGAATGCTTCACAAGAGAAGTTAATGATTCGTAATCAAAAAATCGGATTAAGCGTTGGTGAAGTTAAATGTGGGAATGATTCAATTCGACATAAGATTATTTATTATTGTAAGAAAAGAGAAAAATTTCAACAATAAAACTCCAATTTATTTTTTCTTGAATTGAAACAAGGTTAAACTTTTCGTCAATGTTTAGAGTTTTATTTTACTCCATCAAGACTCAAGTTATAAGTCTTTCCTTTTTCAATTGTTGAGCATTTCATCGTCTTAGAATCAGAGTAATCTATCTTCTTTTTTCTAAATTTTACAGTACAGCAGTTTAAAAAATCTGTATTGCATTACTCTTTATTGCAATACTTTTATACAATTTCAATTTAAAAAGTCAACAATAAAAATTTTGAAAATTGTGTTTGCATTATGCTGTAGAGAAATTAACATAGAATAAAATGGCACAAATAACTCAATTTATCAAAAAATTGGAGATATAATATTCTGATGTGATGATTTGTTTAGTAGAACAAGTAAGTCAACTGTATAAATTGATATTTCGACATCTCCTGATGCAAAACCCTACAAAATTGTTTTTGTCGTTATAATTTTGTGGTGATTGGCTGACGTAAATTTAATAATTTATTGACTTATAAATGACGTAATAATCACGATTCGACCAGAGACGTAATTCGAAACGTGAAAAAGACGTGACTTTCGTCAATCTCATAACATTTATTGAAAATCAAGACTCCGATTATCTGAATTTCATAGAGGCAATACCAGATTCCTGAAAAGAATGTACAACAGTTTTATCAATTCAACACTCAATTTTGAAGAGTTTAGGTTTTAATCTTAATTAATTCAAACCTTATTTTTAGTTTATCATTTGGTGATCCAGGTAATATTATCCTTAATGGGTGTTGGAATTGTTAGTTTGGTTTGGTTGCAATGAATCTACATGAAGTCTATCAAACGGTAAAACATCGTTAAGTCATCATTGTGCTTAATATAAAAAATGTCTAAGGTATATTATAACTATAAATATGATCTCGGAAAAAATACATATGCCTTATTTTTAGGTAGATTGGACCAGGGACTTAATTATAGTATTAATCGAACAATACGAGATGCAGCCTTGCTTATATAATACAAAGCACAAATTTAATTCAAATAAGAAGGCCAGGAACGATGCCATGCTCAAAATTACACAAGAGATTAAAAATATCGATGACAGGTTTGAACTTGAAGACATAAAGAAAAAAATTACAAATATAAGGCAGCAATTTTGGCATGAAAATAGTAAGGTGCAAAGTAGTCAAAAATGTGGCGTGGAGATTGAAGATATTTACCAACCATCAATTTGGTGGTACGAGAGGCTTTTGTTTCTTGCACCCCACACAAAAACTAGAAAATCGAGAAGCTCTCTAGACGTGTTGGTATGAATTTTCATGTTATTATAATTGTATTATAAAATTTTGTACAAACTATTTTAGACTCCATCGTTCGAATTTGGAAGTGAGGTGCAAGAAGAATCTGATGATATGGTAGACAGTTGTAATAGTGAAATACCGGAACCACCGCCAACATGCATCAGAAAGAGGAAATATAAGGAAATCTTTCAAAGTAAGTCTTCAAACTCAACTTTCGAAAGGATGGTTGTATAATGATAAATATTTTAGAAACAAAATTTAACAATCCATCAACATCTTCAATTATAAAATCAGATATGCAACTGTACGCCGAATATCTTGCTAGCGAGCTTCAAGATATTGGCGATGAAGAGTTATTGATTGATACAAAACATAACCTTAACAATATAGTGTACGAAGCCAAAAAAAAATGGTTGCAGATAAAAAAGGAAAATCAACAACGAAAGGACCAGTTACTTATTCTTCCCGATAATAAAACAATTTAATGGTATATTTATAGTAAAAAATAAAATCTTTATATTGCCTTTATATTGGAATAATTCTCAATTCAATTTTTCACGGGGGTATCAGTACCCGTGACAAATTTTGCGAGATAAATATTGTTTCTGTTGTTGATTTGCAAAATTTCGAAACTAATCGACAATAATTTTTTATGAACAAAACAACACATTCTAATAGTGCTTTTTATTAATCTTAAAAAAATACTAGACTAAACGTACACAAATAATTCCGGATATATTTCAAATACACTTCCAAATCATTTCCAAACTAATACTTCATAGTATTACTTATATTTTAAAAATGAATTGAAAATTGTAATATTAAATTACTTATATTATTTTTAAATAATTGATACATTAATAAATTGTTATAAATTTTGCAGTGATGGAATTTTATCAAATTACATTGTTTTACATAAAAATTACATTTTTACACCTTATATTATGCACTCCAATACGACTTCAGGGTTCCCACTCGTCTGGAAAATCTGGAAAAGTCAGGGAATTTAGATTTTCCCAATTTTGTTAAGGAATTTCTCAGTTTTAGTGCTAAGTCAAGAAAATTAAATTTTCAGTCAGGGAAAACAATTTAATTTAAAAAAATCTTATTAATTTAAAAAATAAATTATTAATTTTAATTAAATTTAAATTTTTTTATGTTTTGTCAGGGAAAACCTGGAAAAACCATGGAATTTGATTTAGAAAATTCAGTGGGAACCCTAGAATTACAGGCGTATCGGATATTTATATCGAATCCTCAATTGGATCAAAGGTAATCACTATAATAACAAAGTTAAAAACAGAGTAACAATAATTATTTTGTATATAAAATTATTAGTTGATTTGTATTAGTACAATGACATATGACGTCACAGTTCCAAGCATACCCAACAGCAAACTGTAATCGACATTGAAAAACCCTGCTGCTGAAAAGTATGGATAAAGATGGGTTGCTTGCTGTGCTAGCAATGTTAATTCTTTTTTTAGAATGCGAGCACCTTGAACATTATTACTAATCGTAGGGACATCTAACAATAAATTGTCGCAAACAGTTGCAGTGCGTTGTGCTTCTTTTGTTGTCATATCACAAATTATTGCTACTATAATTCCCATAATCTGAAATTAAAATTAAATTATTAGTATATTATATTATATCGAAGGAATAAAGAAAGTTATTAATCGTCAGTTTGAGTAACGTCACGAGGCATTATTTGAGCTGTCGATCACACTAAAGTTTCAACCGCAGACTGGTTGAAATCCTGGTCGTGTCCGATACACTAGTGTGATCTGCACCAATAGCAAACCATCTATATAGGAACTCTTTCAGAGAATTAACAAATCTGTTATTACGTTTCTTGAAAGAAACTGAGAGCAGACTAAACAATAATATACGTCAATAATCCCTACACTATAAAATTCAACTTAAACATAATTTTTGAAAAGATCCCAAAAATACAATTTTTGATATTTTTACTTAATTCTAGTTTCGGGGATAGCCTAATGTTTTTTCAATTTTTGATTTCAGAGAAGGAAAACCTCCGGAATCATGAAAGCCATCAATTGCCACATGCGTGTCTTCCAAACGGTGTGAAGTCGGTCGATTCAACTCCAAATTTTTGCTTTAAAAAATTCTGAGGGACTATTGAAATATGTGGAAAAATTGAAAGATAGTGTATTTTAATGGTTTGTCAAACAAAAATACCGAAAAAAGCGAAGAAAGATAGCCCTCACATGGGATGACCCCCTTAAGTTATTTTTTGAGGTGCAAATGTTGCTGGCATATTTAACGTCGACGTATTTGCCGTTGGTGTAATTACATCGAACCAGTATTTATACTGATCTATAATACCTTCAATAAAAAATCATTTTCTCAGTAATAGAATGGTATATATTCCACCAATAGAATCCTTACGTAAGATTACATTGAATTCCAAATGAATTACACCTACATAGCTGTAGTCGTAAGTCCACTTTTTTCGAAAATTGAGTTAATATAATTTACTTGTAGCCCATACATAATATTACGGTCAAATATGTAAAATGGACATTGACGTCAATGTCTATTTTTGCTGGCCATTAACGTCACCGTCAGGCCTTTGACATGAATACCCGTTCAAGATGGACAACGATATAAATATTTTCATCTGATTGTAATATTTACGTCCTTGGCCGGTCAATAACCTTATTGACCAAAAGTAAATGGACAATGATGCTATTATAATATAATCTATAATTTAGTAGAAGCAAAACCAAATATATCGAAATTTGTTTATTTTACGATACCTATTTATATTTACAACTCATCAATTAGAGTGGAGTGTTATGTTGAATACTTTATTATATTAAAATTTTTAAAATAATTTTTAAAAATTGCTTCTACAGTACTAACACTTATTAGACATTTTTTGTTCCAAATTTTATTTTCTTCATTTTTGTTTATTTAGATTTTTCTATTTTGTCGCACCATTTCCGAGTTAACGGTGATTTAAAATTGTCTCTAAAAAATATTATCATTTTTATCTCGAAATCGGTACAACGAAATAGAAAACTCAACGGGCATTTTTTCTTGTAAATTTGATTTTCTACATTGTTGTTTACCTATATACATTTTTCTATACTTAACTCGGTAATAAAATAATGATTAAATAAAATTTACATCAAAAAATGTATTCAAAGGTACAATTTACATTGCTAACGTAGGAGTGTACGATAACTTCCTTGAGTAAGTGTAATCGACAGTATTGTTGTGTAAAATGACACAATTTTATATATACGTATTTAAACAATATAAGTATTAAGATTTTTTTATAGAACACTTACCAATAAATGACCAACCCCTAATAATATTGAAGTGAGCATATGAATCCATGGTGAACTCGTATCGTTAATTGAAATTCCTTTTATAAGCATAATAATTATGTTAATGCAATCCAGAATTCCAGTAAAGATGTAAAAATATAAAATTAGTATCGGGACACCAAAGAGTTGGTTAAACCACTTCACAGCTCTAGTCAATGACGTGTAAGATCTTCTAATATTTTTAACGCTATTGGAGCTACCACTTTGAGGTATTTGCATTTCTATGTTATCAGGTTTTTCTAAATTAACCGAAAATATCGACTTCAATCTTATGTTGATTCCTTCAAAGCGCACCTTTAGTAAAATTATATAATTGACCATCACTAGGCATGATATCGACAATAAATAATTTAAAATAATAATTAAGACGTAAACAGGAATATATCTATATTCTTTTAAAAATATAACAACTTGGATGTTATCTGTTATGAATATTCCATAAACAAAATGAAATGTTACAATTTGAATCCAAATACAGTATCTGCGCTTAATCGGAAAATTTAATAAAGTATCCAGAAATTTGTTGTATTTGTACTTACACCGGGTGCTTACAGAAAATGTGATTATAAATATGTTGACAAATGATAATACAGCAAATGTTGATATAATTCTAATTATACAGGTAGAAATTGTTAGGGTAGCGTTTGCATAAAAATGTATGTAGATATTTGTAATACCGCAAATGTTCATTGAAGTCAATATTAACACTGAATATACGATATGCCACGATTTTGTACTTTTACTGCTTATTAATCCAAGAAATTCAGCCAAATTGAGCAACGGTTTCATGTTATCGTAATCGCCAGTTATAATCTTCGAATTCATTTTGACTCTGATTATTACTTATTTTGTGCTGAACATAGGCAAGTTTTAAGTGATTAAGTAATACCATTACGTTAATGATTTTACTGCTAGAATCAATAAGTTGTTGTTTGCTTTGCTTTAAAGAAAACCGCTAGATATTTTTTTTATTCAATTAAATAACGCAAATATAAACAAAAAAATGGAGACAAAGAATTTGAAATTAAACAAAAATTATTTAATTATTAACCTTTGGTTCCTTCTTCGATCGGCCGCATTTGAGGGGAAATCCTCATTGCGAATTGTACGCACAAAACTTTCGTTGCACCTTCACCACGGAAAATAGTGTATCGAGATCCTTTGCACCCATTTAGTACTTGATGATTCAATGATTCAATCAAACAACGAATTAATTCGGGAGAAAATGTCACTAACTTTATGCTGGTTGTTATTTTGGTCCTCTAGTTACCAAAACTCAGCATCCTGATTTTTTGTAATTTAATTACTTTCATTGGTAGATAAACACTTCCAACTTGATTGTTTTCAATTTGTTGCATGTCTATATGAGCATGTAGTTTCCTTATTCTTTCGGATTCGCTCGAAATACATAGTTCTCAACAGGACCTTTAGTCGGAAAGTCGGAAATTATGGCGAATTATGAACTAATTGAATGCCTAATTCTTTGATTTTTCTTTGATTGCTCTTGTCTTTGTCTTGAACTTTGAACTTTGACAAAATTGACAAATGAACTTTGTCTTAATGATAAAGCAGTTTTTTCTTCGAAAAATGTGGGCCAATAAATTAAATAATTTTGCATAATTTTGCTCTGTTGTTTAACCGAGTAAAGATTAGTGCCTTAGAATACTAGTACTTGGTCATAGGAAGCTATATGCAAAATTTCAGATCAATAGCGCGCAAGAATGGCGCGGCAAGAATTATTATCATTTTATATATCAGACTTCCTTAGACATTGTGACAAATATTATTGTAAATTTGAGATTTTGAATTTACAATAACTCGAAAACGGCGCTAGATATCGAAAAACCGAGAAAAAATTAGTACTTTAGAATCCTAGTACTTGGTCATAGGAAGCTATATACAAAATTTCAGATCAATAGCGCGCAAGAATGGCGCGGCAAGAATTAATATCATTTTATATATCAGACTTCCCAGACTTCCCCGGACTACCTCAGACTTCCCCAGACTTCCCCAGACTTCCTCAAACTTCCCAGACTTCCCCGGACTACCTCAGACTTCCCCAGACTTCCCAGACTTCCCCGCACTTCCTCAGACTTCCCCGGACTTCCTCAGACTTCCCCGGACTTCCTCGGACTTCCCGGGACTTCCTACAAGCTGTACACCAGACTTCCCGGGAGATTTACCCCTCGGTTTTTTGTCTCGGGTTTTTATGTTTTACCCACAGTAGCGAAAAGACGCAACAAATCTTTTGCATTACCTACCTTTAAACATATCCAAACATTGCTTTGGTGTGGTTGCACGTGCACATTTTTGATCGATTGTGAGTAAATGCGGCACCCATAGCGTGTAAATCTTACAGAGAACAGGCAAAAGACGATACGAGGCAGCTTCCGTTGGATCTTTTCCAGCTTTTGAAATGAGAATTATTTGTGCCATTTTCCATTGGGAAGAGAAGAATACAAAGATGCATACCCTCCTGTGGTAACCCTTTAAAGATCTGGTTTAAATCGTAACCAAGTGCTTTCTTTGTATTATGGTTACTTAGGTCCATCTGGTGCGGAGAATTTATAGCTTGGTGGATTAATTCTTCCTCTTCTGTGGGAATCTGCGTGGGGAATGGCTCAACAACCCCACAAAGATGTTCAGTGTTCACCTTTTCATACTTTTTCAGATTCAAGTACCGTTTCAATTTCTAAAGGTGGAAATGTGTTCTGTACTTGTTTATTTTGTTTTGTGAATTTCTATAAGGAATAGTCAGCAGCTTTTCTGTTAATGAAAGGTTTTTTTAGTCATTTCTGTATGCCCTAGTTTTTAGCATTGTTCGGCAAACTCTTTAGTTGTTTAGTGGCAATATTTTCTATAAATTGCTTGGTATTTATTTTAATTATCATTATCTTACACAAATTGATAACAGCACTTTTAATCATACAAACAAACTGGAATACGGACAACTCAGCACTTCGCAACTCGGCACCAAAAGATTGGATTATTAAGATTTTTAAGACCTTTTTTTTCTACGATTGGTAAATAAAGGGTAAATTAACTGTCAGTTAATTAACTCCTAAAATTGAGCTTTTTATAAAGAATACGATGTTGCGGACTATTCTTTAGTTTTTTATTAAGCGGCATTTGAAAATCGAATTTTTCCATATATTTAACATGGGAGTACGTAGAAATTGCAAGTGACAGGTTTTCTGTTGACAGTTCGTGTACTCTGTTATTAAATTATAGTCTTAGTGATAGCCGTCACACGCGTGTGCTACCTCGTCGAGTGTGGGTTCCCCTGAAGTGGTCCGGCTTCCCGATCGAGGTGGATTGAGTTAAGGCATGTTTTTAGCGAGTATAGTGTGTAAGTGCCAGCCAAAACGGCCCGGAGCGCAGCGGAGATCTGCGTAGGGTCAGTTTTGTCAGCAACAGAGGACTTGGGTCAGATTTACAAATTTACTTAAAAAAAAACAAATGACTGGTTTGAACCAAGCATTATTGCCGTTTCAAAAGGGAATTTTGATTAGCATTTCATCATTAAAATTACTGAAAACCGATTTTAACTTAAATACTTGTTTTTATGATCAGAGAAGTGCAGACATTTGTATACCTTGGTACAATGATAATAATAAAGGAAACCAGTTAGTAGCGACGAAATAAGAGCCAGGATAGCAGCAGGAAATAGAAGCATAACTGCACTTAACTACAGGGTATACTGTCGAAAAATATGATGTCTAGAGCGGTGAAAACCAGAATATACAAGACAGCAGTGAGACCGGTAGTGACATATGCGTGTGAGGTGTGGACATTAAATAAGCAAGATCAGATGATATTGAGAGTCTGAGAAAGGAAGATCTTGAGAATTTTTTTTTTCGGTGTGAGAGTGGAGGAGAAGTGGAGAACACCAACAAATAACGAATTAAGAGAACCACATGGAAAACCTGATATAGTGGGGGTAGTGAGAACACAAAGGCTGAGATACACTTCCAAATAATTCAACTAAATCGAGCGGTAACATTTTGGACAGTGATGTAGAAATTGACAACGCTGAACTTGTTACCTACTGGTAATATGTTCGCAATTTTTTTGGAAATACCTGAAAATCCTCATGTTAAGGATATTGTTGTTAACGAGTTGTCAAGATTACAATATTATGATGGTTTGGCAAACATAGCTGGATTCATTGTTTTTAAATTGGAGAAAGAAAATCTTGGGTGCATTCCAGACAACAATGACGTTACATTTTCATGGATAAAACATCTTTCTGGAGGTGGTTTAATGAAACCTACTGAAGATTTCCTCATGAATTGCAAAGAGAAGGAATCCATCTTTGTAAAAATTATAATGGAGATAGTTGAATAATTTGTGGTAGTTTCATTTACTGTAATTTTTTATATATCATCTTCGAAAAACGAATAGTTTTCGAGTGTTTCGTTTAGGCAGAAAACGTTAAATTAGGAATAAGCACCACAAAAAACAAATTATCACCAATTTCACTGGACTAGATTATGTCAGCAATTAAATTTCAGCCGAATTTCTTAAATTTTATAGCTGTTTAACCAATATAATTAAAAAAATTTTATACAAAACTTACCGTTAAATTAAAAACCCATAATAATACTGATGTGACCATGTGAATCGATAAAAGTGAATTTTCATCTTCTAACTCGGTCGAAATTTTCTTTATTACCATAATAAGCAAGTTGATACAATCCAGAATTTCAATAAAGATGTAAAAGTATAAAATTAATATCTGAGCACCAAAGAGTTGGTTAAACAATTTCACAGTTCGGCTTAACGATGTGTAAGAACTTCTGATATTTTTAATGCTGTTTGAGCTGCCTGTTCCAGATCTCAGCATTTTTTTGTTACTAACAATAGCTTCAGTTTTTTCAAAATCAACTAGACATATTGACTTCAATCTTATGTTGATCTCTTCAAAGCGTGCTTTTAGTAAAACTAAGTAATTAACTATCACTAGATACGATATCGACAATAAATAGTTTAAAATAGTTATTAAGGAGTAAATGAGATGATATCCTGATTCTTTCAAAAATATAGCGACTTTAATATTATCGATTATGGACAGTCCATAAATGAAGTTAAATATTACAATTTGCACCCAAACAAAACTTCTACGCTTGATAGGAAAATTTGATAGTGTATCCAAAAATTTGTTGTATTTTTTCTTATACCGAGTGCACCCAGAAAATTTTATTATAGATATGTTAGCAAATAATAATATAGCATTTGATGCTACAAGTCGAATGATGGCAGTTGAGAGTGATAGTTTAACGTTCTCGTAAAAATTGATAAACATATTTAAAACACTGCATACGTTTATTGCTATCAAAATTAAAATTGAATATACCATATGCCACCATTTTGTATTTTTACTGCTTGCCAAACCAAGAAATACAGCCAAGTTGTGCAAGGGCTTTATATTATCGTAATCGTTAGTTGTAACCTTCCAGGCCATTTTACTGTGAGTATTGTACTTGTATTGTGTGCCGCATACAAGTAAGTATTAAGTGATTAAGTAATATCATTACAATGACTATTTTATTACTAGATTAATAGTTCTTTGCTCCAATTATGTATAAAGTATTATTTTTCTCTCTCAAAAGAGAGAAAGTACTTTCAATTGCCCGTGTCAGCGCAACAATCAATAAATTTATGTACGTATAGACTAAAAATAGTATATTATACAATACAAAAGTGAATATGTATTATGAGAAAATACCTGTCATTTTAGTTTAACAGCACCAGGATAAGTATTATCATCAGCCCTTCAATCTACTCCTGGACCGTTGGCCTCTTTCGAGAAAGGTTACTGTATTAAGAACCCCCGGCTGCTCAAAACGAATTGGGGAATTCCTGTAACCCTGTTTTGTTGATGTCAGAAATCATCAACTCAGGGGGACCGCCGCGCCGGCTTTACATGTCCTCCGAAGCACGGAGACGGTCATGTGAAAGTTTCAGACTCCACGGATTCAAACCAAGTACCTTAGAGTCAGCAGTTGTTCGGATAACTAAGCTTGTTACGAATAATTAAATTAAAAAAAAATTTGTTTCTAATCCCAAAGAAGCTTCGAGAAGCTTTGTATGGGTTTCTTTATTTAGTTGATGTAGCTGTTTGTCTTCAAGTTGATGGTTTTGCTGGAATTTGAGCTTCAGGTTCACTATTTTACTTTTTCTTAACCTGTAAAAACTTATTTATTCAAATTCATGTTTCCCTAATTATTATTTTAGAGAAAAAATGAAAGACACAAAAATAATTCAAAAACAGGCGCCGATCTAGGATGTGTCTATGGGGGGGGGGGGTGCTTAATTCAAGTCTAATGGGGCATATACCGCCGCAGGATTTTTTTTTTCAAATTTTCAAGGTCAAGTAAGTTAAAAAATAGAAAATCGATATACACAAATATTTTCTCCGAAAGATATACACCCATACACAAAATTGAACGTACACTCCTATGCTAGTAAAGTAAATTGTGCCTTTTGAAGACATGTTTTCTCATATAAAAATTGCTTCTGCAGCAAAACTTATTAAAGATTTTTTGTTGAAAATTTCATTCTCTTCATTTTTGTTTACATACATTTTTCTATTTTATGGTACCCTTTCCGAGATACAGTGACTTAAAAAAACCTCTGTAAAAATTTGAATAAAATTAACATTGCTCTTATGGGTATTATATTAAAATTTTTACAGAGATTCTTTTAAGTCGCTGTATCTCGAAAACGATGATTGGAAATAGAAAAATGTATATAAACAAAAATGAAGAGAATGAAATTTTGAACAAAAAATGTTTAATAAGTTTTGTTGTAGAAGCGATTTTTATATGAGAAAACATATTATATCAAATAGCATTTTTAGCAAAAAACTTACTTGGACATTTAGCGAATAGAATCCCTTCCTGTTGATATCGCTAGATCACCCCCACACTTTTTTATTTTGATATGGGTACCATCTATTGCGCCAATTACCCCAGAGAAATTTCTAATGGCTTGAAAGTCGCGCATTATTCTTTCTTCCTCGCCTATCGTTGTTAGCATTCTAATAAATATGTCCGAATGACGAGCAAGAGCACGAGCTACTCTTGCACAGATGCGACTCACAGTGGCTTGGCTAAGTCCATGGAGATCACCAGCATCGTCTTGAACCTAGAAGTAAATATTATGCACTAACATACGTATACATGTATATATAAAAAAGTTAAATGAATGTTGATATTACTTACCTCTCTTCGACCCCAACATCGAATTGCCATTAGCACTTGAAGTTGTGTTGATGTTCCACAGCCTCGGCTATCAAGAGTCAGGTCTTCGTCAACTAGCCTCACTATACATCTTATGGTTTCTTTAGTAAATCTGTATTTATTTCTAAATTCCAGATCACAAAGCCTGAAAGGATCTAATCTAGGCTTGTACAATTTTGGCCGACGCGGACGAACACCACCTATTGCGTTAATATTGTTAATAGCTGCTATTGCATTTATTGCATCCATTTCATAAATTTATAAATAATCCGCAAATAACAAATCTACTGTTTTATTCTTCTTTAAATCGACCACGTATTCTACTTATTATATAACGTTATTTGCCTATTTTTTAAGTTGGTTGAGGCAGTATTGTAAGTATTATTATTATAATTAATATACGTCAATTTTAAAATCGGCTTCCTAATGACGTCACTGCGCAATCGAAACGAGTTTTGGTTTCAACCGTCCTGGTGTAAACTGTATTTTAGGTTAAAATTCCCTTAAAATAGGTTTAAAGAAGGCCCCACCCCGTTTTAAATATTGCCAAAGTTAAAACACCGTTAAAGATTGTTTTAAGGCTAAAATGCGTTTATGAATAGCGTTTTTTCACGTTCAGGTTAAAATAGGTTTGAAGAGTTCTTTAAGTCTATTGCAAATTTTTATGAATAAGGCTGTAAGTATTGGTGAGGAAACAATTGAGCCAAATGTTTACATTTGGCTCAAGCTTGCAGGCTTTTATTCCTGAAATCTTATAATTTATCTATTTTTAGCTAGTAAGCGCCATCCAAAACGGGCTAAAGCGCCCGTTAGTCCAGTCATTTGGTATTTTTACCTGGAAAGTTTTCCGGGAGTTTTGAAAATTGGCGATTTTATAGATTTCTACTTTGCCACCTCGTATTTTTGCCGCTCGCCCCGCCATATTGAAAAAATGGCGCCTAAAAACAGTTTTCTGATAATATCTCCTTTCGAACTCATTTTACATTTGAAAACAATCCACCTAAAATTTTTCAAGATGCTTTTCCAGATGTTAGGGTCACCTTCAGCTACCCCATTTTAAAAATTTTTAATTCCAATTAAAAGTTTTTTTAAATGCTCTCTTTTTAAGTAAAATAATTAGAAATTACCTACTCGATCTTTTCTCACTATTTCTTGCATTACAACATACCACGAAATGTCATGGAAATAATACTAAAATTCTACAGGTGGTACCTGTACTACCTAGACTGTAGTGTTGTGCTGTGTAGTTTACACAGCGATATAGCTACCTCTCTTGAAGTACCGAGTATTTCGCCTCTTTTTCTGCGCCTGTTTCTCCGGGTTATCACACGGATGGTAAGTGTGCAGCTTGATGCGTTTAGTGAAAATTTTTTGTCGATATTGAGGAGGCTGGTGCTGATAGGGCGACGAGAGATGATATGACCACACTCAGGAGTGAAAACTGTATGGCGAAATCTGAAATTGCTTTTATAAATGTGGAAAATTGTCGGTTTGCCTTCGCCGTGTCTCAGGTTGATGTGGTTGGGGAGGTGGCAGTGGTTGATGAAGATCTCAGTGTTGATGCCCCAATATTCGTGACTAGCCCGACAAGATCTGGGTCAGTAGATAATAATGGTTCTGTCATGTGTTATGCCGCGGAATTGAATTAGGCTTCAGCGAGTCGACCAATTGAAACAGTGGGATCGCCAAGGTTGTGGTGAACCGTGAAGGGACTGATGCGGCTGTCGCTCTCTTGTCCGAGGGTCGGGTCGGGAACCGCTCGCCAAAAATGGTTTCACTTGAATAATCTTGCACCTGGCACCTCGGTTGAGGCGGTGTCTAGACATGTCAGGGATGTGGTTGGAATTTCTGATGTGAGCTATAAGGGATTAACTTCAAACAAACAATACTGCTCTTTTAAGACAAGTACTATCCGTGATTTTTACTTCTGAGAATCCGATGATGGTAATGTCGGTTTGTGGAATCGTGGTGATATTTTTTTAGAGAATCGTGTGCGAACTTCGTCTAATCGTTACATTTGTGAGCCGGTTGTTTAATTGGGACGGGTGGGTTTTCGGTGGCCTTAACATTCGCTCGTTGCTCTCGGATTTTTAGATATTTTCTGATTTTGCTACTAAGTGTAATTTTAGTATCGTATTATTGCTGTATCCAAAATATGGCTTGCTCCTGAATTTCCGTCAAACCTTGTTAACTTGAATAACTATGTAATCGTCAAGGCGGACAGAGCGTCTCGAGAAGCAGCTGCCGCTTTTTGTTTTCATAAGTCGTTGCAACATTTTGCACCCCTTGTATAAAGCTGGATGAGCCAGTCCATAATTAGAGGCTTTGGCTGGGGTGTCCGAGCTTTTGGTGTATGTGGAGGTGTGGTGGTCACCTGCAGCTTTGACGCATTTGTGAAAGGAACTACAGTTGCTTTGCGTGTGATGAAAGCGCTGGCATTTGTGGCATTGGGTGGGATCGGAATTTGGGATGAGAAGTCTCTACTCGGACGTCGATCTGCAACACTTTACTGATATTGAAGATCTCTTTCAGTTTTGGAGTGGAGGGTAACGGTTAATAAGGGCATGGAGTTTTTAATTTTTTGTGCTTGAATTGGGTGACCGATATTACTGATAGGCCTGATGCTTGAAGGTCCTCTATAATAGTGTTGGATGGGAATTCAACGGGGATTCCCCTTAGAATAACTTGATAATACTTATCAATAATGCATTTATTGTATATTAATCTTAAAAAAGCACAAATTATTACATAAAGTCAAAGTTTAAAATACCTAAATAGAAACTTTAGCAAAATTTTACTAAAAATTTTAATCGTGAATTATAATTGATGACTCATATATGATAATTGTGGTACTTGTTGCAAATCTGCTGACTATACTGCTCACTTGCAGATTGTGTCTTTCTAGAAGCATAAATACAAGTTTCTTGAAGTTTCTAGAGAGATGCATTTGGGTTCTAGTTCTAGTTTTCACTTACAAATGTTAACATCGTGTAAATAACTGGTGGTGTGATAAATAAATATACAGAGTGTTACATAAATATAGCTACTTCATTTAAATAAATACAAACTTATTATTAAGTGATATTCTTATTAATTGTAGTGTTTTATTATTAGTGTAAATCTATATTAAATGTTCTATTGCTATATTAACTTTATCTATAAATATATTTTAGCCCTTGAGAATTTTTACACAACAGTTTTAATTTTTGTTACAATATCAAATCAACTGTATTTGATAAATCAAAAAAGTAAAAAGTAGATTTTCGGTTGTAAGATCTATAAAAGATATAATCCTCTCACAATACACTTCAACGAGTATGCTGTAGCATCTCGTTAGTTTTGCGATGTGTATTGTGGGAGAAATATCCTTTGACCGAAATCTGGTCTGTCTGGAGAACTGTTTTTTTTAGAAATTTTGCAAATTAGAAAAATGCACTTCAGGATCTTAACTATTTACATACTTTTAAAACGTTGTGTTTTTAAAATTTTGTTAATGCTACCAGAATTACCTTTGCGAGCTATCGGCAGCTAGTGATCGACGGGTTGCCGATCACTGCGACTAGATTATGATACTTCATTGACCGGCTAATGACGTAAATATTACATTTATATGAAAATATCTGCACATAGTCCAGCTATTACATCTTTGACCATAACATATGTATACACATTATATTATTTATTGTTAATAACATATAATAAATTTGTAAAAGTGTAAACTTTTTACATGTTAGGAAATAAATTAATTGGATAACCTACTTTCTTATTAGATCAAATAAAAATACCAGACTATCAATTTAGTAATAAAATTAGCCAACAAAATTAGATATTACACTAACAATTATTATGTAAATCAATTTATTGGTTAATTTGTATTAGTACAATGACATATGGAGTCACAGTTCCAAGCAAGCCTAGCAGCAAACTGTAGTTAACATTAAAAAACCCCGCTGCTGAAAAGTACGGATGTTGATGGGTTGCTTGCTGTGCTAGCAATATTAATTCCCTTCTTAGAGTGCGATCTTGAATATTATTGCTAACCGTAGGGACATCTAACAATAAGCTATAGCAAACCATTGCAGTTTGCTGAGCTTCTTTTGTTGTCCTATCACAAGTTACAGCTACTACTACCCCCATAATCTGAAATTAATATACAATTATTAGTATATTACATATCTAGGAAGTAAATAAAGTTGTTAATCTTGAATGCGGATGAGAAGACGAGATGTCTGGCATGATGAAATTTGCGGTATGCCAATCACACACAATTTTTGAAACTATGTATCTTGTGAGATACATTGCCAACTTTAGGGTTAGTAGCATTTTTGTCTCACTAAAATTTTAAAATTCGTGCACGTGACAAAAAGCGGAATTTTATGAAGAATATTTCATACGCTTACACTATGCACTTCTTCTTCCTAGCCTTATAGGCTAGGATAACTTCTGTTTGCTTTGACATTGGGCTGTCTTCTATCGAAGACCAAGCCGTAGTCACAAGTCTCTGAGTATATAAATTGCTTTACATCTGATGCGGCTTGCTGGGCTTGTTTCAGATGTGCCCGTAACCCTGGATTTTTTGTTGATGAAGGCAAATCATCAACCCAGAGGGACCGCCGGCTTTAGGTGCCTTCCAAAGCACTATGCACTTGTTATTATAAATCATGCACTTACTTTTATAAATAAACACCGGAGAACAATAAAACATAAAGACCGATAGTGTAATCCGCATGAGCAGCCCCCTACCGCTCTATCCGCAATTTATTCCATTTTTTGATTTCTACAGCATATTTCAATTAATAAAAACAGCATTTTGTATTTTTTAAATCAAGTATTGTATCAAACTTGTAATAATGTTTTATAAAGTTTCGTCCAACTAAACAAAAATTTTTAAATTTTTTTGAATTTTTTAAAATTAGAATTTGTTTCAATTAGTTACGAATTTACAAAAAAAATTAAGTAGTTTAATTCGCAGCGTACCTCAGCGTTAAGCTGTTCTGTTGTGCAAGTGCTACTAGCACATCGAAGCAGTGATTTGCAATCCTGGGTTGTGTTTCAATTTGGGACAGGGCTTTTATAGCTGTAGGTCATGATACAGATCCGCTTATTTGCATATGCTCTCCATGCCATTTGCGCAATGCTGTTACAGCAGTTATTTCTACCTGGAGCACAGTAGCGTGGCATCCCATTATGCTAAACGCATCTCCTGTTCTACGTCCACTGATTGCTGCTCCTGTACTAATTTCCGTTTTGAATCCATCAACTGTGAACCAGATGGTATCATATCGAGCCCCCAGCTCCTGCTTGGTGCCTTCCGCTCTCCTATCAGGTATGATCACCTTGAAAGGTTTTTGGAAGATCATGGTACGATGGGCATTTCTGGGGATTACTCATCCTCAACGATCGTTGAAGGTTAGCCTGTATGCTGCTAGTAGAGCCTCGGTTTCCACTACTAAGTGTAGTGAAGGATGTCCTAAGAGCGCCTCTATGGCTGCGGTAGGCGTTTTTGCCATTACCTCCGTAATCCCTAGACAGACAATTCTTCGCAACTTATTTAGCATAGTAATGCTACCTTTTTTCTTGGCTTAATGCCACCAAATAAGAGACGTATATGTTACAGTGGGTCATTAATAAGTAAAAAAAAATACAAGTTAAGTATTTGTATTTCTTTTAGATATAATATCTTTTTCTTAATATAAATTTTAAACATAGTAATTGATAACTATTTTTTATTACTGACATTGTTGGGGTCGCAGAAAATAAGCAAGACAATTTGGGGGTCGCGTCGTAAAAAGGTTAAGAATCGCTGTTGTATAGTTTACTGGTTCAGGTAATTTTAATGCAATAGGGAATTCCTTCGATTGTATTTTACTCTTCTGTAAACAGAGGCTAGTCGGGATTTCTCATTACGAAGGGTAGCTGCAGGATTGCTTTGGGTCTCTTGTGCCGCAGATAATCATTGATCTGGTAATTGCCGAGCCGTCTGATTATCGGGTTTTCTGAGAATCCCGAATCTGTCAAGAGTTTATCCGTCGCGATACGGATAAACTCTCAGTTTGGAGTCATCCTGCAGCCTCTTGTTGGAGACGAACCTATGTGCTTTCGTGACAAGCCTCATCGCTATATCTATATCAAGCTGATGCAACTTAAGTGATGATAAGCCTGTTGATGGTTTTGACCAGGGTCAGGTCATTTTCTAGGTTTAACTTGCTTCTTTTGTTTAACAAGGAGCCCAGCGCGGCCATGGAACCCCTTGCTTTAGTAGTGACGTCTGTAATGTGAGGCTTCTATTTAAGAACACTGTCTAAAGGTACCTCTAGATATTTGTCTCGAACATTATGTAATTTCTTTTGTGGAAACTTTCTACCCGTCCTGTTGGTGGTCGACTTGGTGAAGTAGGTTGCCGTGCTTTTCTTTGAGTCTAGTTTTGTCGCCGGCACGTTTTGTCGTCGGCACGTTTTGACGCCGGCACGTTTTGACGCCGAACGTTTCAACGCGAAACGTTTGGATGCCAGCACGTTTCGACGCGGGACGTTTGGACGCCAGTTTTACTAAAAAAATATTGCTACTTTCTTACTAAACTTTTAGAATTTACATAATTTAAGTACATAATCTTAGATAGAAATCTTGGGAATTTGGGAACGCAACATAACGTATAATTTACATATATAAATCTTGACTTGGGAGAATATAATCATTAAAACTTCAATACAACAACTTAAATTAACAAATATCCTCCGCTATGTTTCGGGCGCTCCGGGCCGTTTTTCAAGTTTTCGCAAAAACAATTAATCTTTCTTTAAGTTGCATTCCTGATTTTTATCAAATGATTCCATATGCTGTCAAGTCCTTATTATTATTATATTCTGATTTTGAAGTTCCGAAGTTGGTATGAACGAACAAAAATGTGTTTTATCTATTTTCATTTTTGATAGAGACGGAACGAATTTTAAGAACTGTGGCTTTTCCAATTAAAATTTAAAAAGAAATAGTGTTGGGTTACCGATTTATCAACATTATTATTATTAGGGTAAAGGCTTGCAGGTTGCCACTGCTTGCAGGTTGCCACTGCTTGCAGGTTGCCACCCCTGCAGAATTTCGACATTCTAGCAGTGTTATCTCCTAAATTTCGACTGACATCGATGTCAAACGTGTAATTGTCGCTTTTAATCTACTTGTGGTGCACTCGAACACAATAACAGGGTGTTTACTAAATAAAGTGTGAAATTTTATTTGTTAAAAAATGAAAAATGAAAATTGTGGTTTTCTTCTGTGCCCTCAACTTGTACATTTTCATCGACAATTTAAGGCAAATTATTTTGCTGTGTTGCTTTTTCATTCAATTTTCATTATTCTAAAAAAATTCTTAACATATCATGAGTTGACAGTTTTTTTCTCGTGTATATTCTGAAGTGGTGTAAAAATGCAGGTTGCCACCTTTTTTGGCTTGCAGGTTGCCACCCCTCTTATTTAACATTATGACGTATACTACAGTGACTGTATAGGGCCAGCGGCGACATGAGCCCCTAAATCGGCCCAGGATAGGTTCCTGCGCAAAGGGGATGGGGGTTCCCCCCCCCCCCCCCATTGCATATTATTTTATTTACCTAATGTCAAATATTGACGTAAACGCTTTCAAAATATTTAAAAATTAATATAAATCTTTATTTACTAATAATTACATTTATTTTATATATTTTTAGATTTAAATTAAAATTTTTTTTTGTTTTCAATTTTAACATTTTATCAAGTTGTTTTATTGTGTTTTATTTTTACTTTGTAAATTTTTTATTTAATTTTACTGAAATTACATTAAACCAACTTTTATTTTATTCAAATTTTTTATTTTACATAAGTTTAATAGTAATTTCTGGCTCCTGGCAAGTTTTTAGTAGCATCGCTTACTCTAGCTTACTCTGCCGTACCGACTAAGCAAGCCGCTGCTTGCTTGGGAGAATAAGGTAACACTTTGGCGGCGACCAACGTTCGGGTTTCGATACTCAGGTTTACCATTTGCCATTAGAATTATTTTCCTTCCATTATCTTTAATTTTTTTGTTTAAATTTTATTTGCTACAATGACCAAATTGCGTAAATTTCTAAGAGCCCTTCTGGCACAAGAAAAAGCAAATCTTTCTTTGATTTCTCGTTATACACTGTATAATTATGACATTGGAACGGAATTGGGAATAGTTGATGCCAAACTTACTAAGTTGGAATCTGAAATAATAACTTTCGTTGAAAAACCTCTCACCGCGGATAGTAAACGGTTGCGCACCAAAAATGAACACATTATTCGGAGATCGGATTATATGCTTAAATTACATTTAGTTGAAGATGAGAAGGTGAAAGTAGACTCATTACCCGGGCGTGCTCTTACACTTTTTGAGACGTTAGATGATGTCGAAACAGGTCCTCAAATAAGTTTTAATGACATGGTATCGGTACTTGAACAAAGTACTTTGGGTCAGGAAATAGTGCCTGTTACAACTATAACTACAGTCACAACAAGGGTGTCGAAAGTAAACACTACAACACACGATTCAATAGTTTTTTGGACTTCGGGTTCACGAATGTCGTTGCGCAAGCAACCTGCTGCAAGTTTAATAAATCCTGCTATACATTTTGCAAATTCTAGTTTCACGTACCTGTTTGTCCACCTAATCAAGTTCATATTTCACATTCGTCAGGGATGCTGCACAAATGGGGTTTGAAATTTGATGGTAATATTTCCCACATGAGAGTAGGAGCTTTTTTAGAACGGGTAAATGAGCTACGTATTTCGAGAGGGGTAACAGAACAACAGCTGTTTGAAGGAGCGAGCGAACTTTTTGATAGCCAGGCTAAGATTTGGTTTAAATCTATAATAGACAGTGTTACATCTTGGGATGAACTGGTACATCAGTTTAAATCAATCGGTTTTCCTTCCTTTTGATTATGATAGAGAGCTGAAGCAGGAAATTCCAGCTCGTAAGCTGGGTGCTGAAGAGCCATGTTTTATTTTTATTGCGGTAATGCAAAACATGATGAGACGGTTATCGGTTATTCCCAAAGATGAAACGCAACTCAGTTTCATTATATCAAATTTGTTATCGCGTTTTACGAATTCACTAGCACTAGTAGATGTAACATCAGTAAAACATTTACAGGAGTTATTTCTTTATTTATTTCATCAAACGACATTAGTCACTTACAGGATGAATACAAAAACAAATGCTAGCTAAATGAATTGGCAAGCTGGAAAAACTCACAATCTGAGAAAAAATTTCACCCAATTCAGGCCTCAAAGACAAATAATTTTAAGTCAAATCTAATTATATGTACACACTAAATCAATTCGTTTGCATTACGAGCCATTCTGTTAACCGCCGCAAACATCAAGCATGGCCTTGAAGAAGGCTCAATATAAAAAGTTGGTAAATTTCGTAATATCCTTTTAGGGACGTAAAAATTTATTTTGGACAGCAACTCGGAGCAGCCCACCGAACCGCCAACCAGTCCAGACATAAACCTTGCGTCGATGACTTTTCGTCTGTCAGCCAAAGTGGAGAGGCCAAGCATCTGCAACAGGTTTTCGTACCCAATATCGCGATGTGAGACTCAAAATTTAAAGGCAACATATCGGAGAAATCTTCTCTGCACCCTCTCCAATCTATCAATCTTAGATTGGTAGTAAGGCGACCAAACACAAGAGACGTATTCCAATCGAGATCTAACATAAGAGACGCACAAAACCGCCAGTATTTCTTTTAATGAAACCAAGAGCCTTTAAGGCCGCACTGCAAGAAGCTGCAATATGCTCGCTAAAGGTTAGCTTTGCATCGAAGATGACGCCCAGATCTTTCATGCTAGAAACAGACTCCAGCAGAGTGTCTCCAATCAAATAGCTACCGGGAAAGTCACATTGGTGGCGAGAGAAACGAATGTGTTTGCATTTCCTTATGTTGAGAGCAAGTTTGTTGGTATCACACCATATAACCATTCGATCTAGATCCGACTGCAATCTGAATATCGATTCGTTGTTAAAAATCTTAATAAAAATCTTCATGTCGTCAGCATAGAGCGTATAAAACCTGAGCATATAAAAAGCACAAAACGATGTCATCAATAAAAATATTAAACAACAAGGGACCGATGTGGGAACCCTGGGGAACCCCGGAGGTGGCTAAAAATGATTCCGAGTAGAAGTTTTTGATTTTAACAATTAAGGATCGCTCCTTCAGGTAAGATTGAAACCAAATCCACAAAGTCCCGCACAATCCAATACTAAACAATTTCTTGAGCAAAATGTTATGGTCGACGCGGTCAAAGGCCTTTGAGAAATCAGTATAGATCGCATCAGTAGATAAGCCAGAGTGAAATGAACGTCTTATGCTATCTTCAAGTACCAGCAAATTAGTGGTGGTAGAGCGCTTGTTGCTAAAGCCGTGCTGTCTGTCGCTCAGGGTGCACGATAATGCCGACGAGAAATAGTCATTTTGAAAAAGAACTCAAAATAAAAAATTTTAAGTAAATTTGTGGTTTTTAGTATGTATTTATGGTTAAATTCAAAAAATATAAGAATAATACAATACGTAGAAAATCAAAATTCAAAAAATTTAAAAAGGAGACAATTAACACATAACAGGTCTGGATTAAGAAAATTTGAAAAAATGAAAATTTCGTAATACGAAGTACAATATAACGTTATTTCATGGTTATTGCCATTCATCAGTTGTACGCATCGATTACGATTACATTGTAAAATAAGAAGAAAAAATTTTTCAAACTAAACAAAATTATCGACTAAATTGTACAAAATTGACTTACCATAACCTCCAAAGATTATCAAAACTGAACTTGTTACACGAGGTATGAATAATTTTAAATGATTTGAACTAAGAAGTTCGTTTACCTAGCACTGCTAGTTTGAAATCCGAAGGCACTGCCCTCTTAATATGATTTCTAAAAACTTTGAAAAAATTCAAAATTCAAAAATTTACCACGTTTTTTAACCGTGAGGCGTAAAACTAGAAAAAGAACTCAAAATAAAAAATTTTAAGTAAATTTGTGGTTTTTAGTATGTATTTATGGTTAAATTCAAAAAATATAAGAATAATACAATACGTAGAAAATCAAAATTCAAAAAATTTAAAAAGGAGACAATTAACACATAACAGGTCTGGATTAAGAAAATTTGAAAAAATGAAAATTTCGTAATACGAAGTACAATATAACGTTATTTCATGGTTATTGCCATTCATCAGTTGTACGCATCGATTACGATTACATTGTAAAATAAGAAGAAAAAATTTTTCAAACTAAACAAAATTATCGACTAAATTGTACAAAATTGACTTACCATAACCTCCAAAGATTATCGAGGTAATGAATAATTTTAAATGATTTGAACTAAGAAGTTCGTTTACCTAGCACTGCTAGTTTGAAATCCGAAGGCACTGCCCTCTTAATATGATTTCTAAAAACTTTGAAAAAATTCAAAATTCAAAAATTTACCACGTTTTTTAACCGTGAGGCGTAAAACTAGAAAAAGAACTCAAAATAAAAAATTTTAAGTAAATTTGTGGTTTTTAGTATGTATTTATGGTTAAATTCAAAAAATATAAGAATAATACAATACGTAGAAAATCAAAATTCAAAAAATTTAAAAAGGAGACAATTAACACATAACAGGTCTGGATTAAGAAAATTTGAAAAAATGAAAATTTCGTAATACGAAGTACAATATAACGTTATTTCATGGTTATTGCCATTCATCAGTTGTACGCATCGATTACGATTACATTGTAAAATAAGAAGAAAAAATTTTTCAAACTAAACAAAATTATCGACTAAATTGTACAAAATTGACTTACCATAACCTCCAAAGATTATCAAAACTGAACTTGTTACACGAGGTATGAATAATTTTAAATGATTTGAACTAAGAAGTTCGTTTACCTAGCACTGCTAGTTTGAAATCCGAAGGCACTGCCCTCTTAATATGATTTCTAAAAACTTTGAAAAAATTCAAAATTCAAAAATTTACCACGTTTTTTAACCGTGAGGCGTAAAACTAGAAAAAGAACTCAAAATAAAAAATTTTAAGTAAATTTGTGGTTTTTAGTATGTATTTATGGTTAAATTCAAAAAATATAAGAATAATACAATACGTAGAAAATCAAAATTCAAAAAATTTAAAAAGGAGACAATTAACACATAACAGGTCTGGATTAAGAAAATTTGAAAAAATGAAAATTTCGTAATACGAAGTACAATATAACGTTATTTCATGGTTATTGCCATTCATCAGTTGTACGCATCGATTACGATTACATTGTAAAATAAGAAGAAAAAATTTTTCAAACTAAACAAAATTATCGACTAAATTGTACAAAATTGACTTACCATAACCTCCAAAGATTATCAAAACTGAACTTGTTACACGAGGTATGAATAATTTTAAATGATTTGAACTAAGAAGTTCGTTTACCTAGCACTGCTAGTTTGAAATCCGAAGGCACTGCCCTCTTAATATGATTTCTAAAAACTTTGAAAAAATTCAAAATTCAAAAATTTACCACGTTTTTTAACCGTGAGGCGTAAAACTAGAAAAAGAACTCAAAATAAAAAATTTTAAGTAAATTTGTGGTTTTTAGTATGTATTTATGGTTAAATTCAAAAAATATAAGAATAATACAATACGTAGAAAATCAAAATTCAAAAAATTTAAAAAGGAGACAATTAACACATAACAGGTCTGGATTAAGAAAATTTGAAAAAATGAAAATTTCGTAATACGAAGTACAATATATACAATATACAATATATATAACCTCTTTGGAGGTTATGGTAAGTCAATTTTGTACAATTTAGTCGATAATTTTGTTTAGTTTGAAAAATTTTTTCTTCTTATTTTACAATGTAATCGTAATCGATGCGTACAACTGATGAATGGCAATAACCATGAAATAACGTTATATTGTACTTCGTATTACGAAATTTTCATTTTTTCAAATTTTCTTAATCCAGACCTGTTATGTGTTAATTGTCTCCTTTTTAAATTTTTTGAATTTTGATTTTCTACGTATTGTATTATTCTTATATTTTTTGAATTTAACCATAAATACATACTAAAAACCACAAATTTACTTAAAATTTTTTATTTTGAGTTCTTTTTCTAGTTTTACGCCTCACGGTTAAAAAACGTGGTAAATTTTTGAATTTTGAATTTTTTCAAAGTTTTTAGAAATCATATTAAGAGGGCAGTGCCTTCGGATTTCAAACTAGCAGTGCTAGGTAAACGAACTTCTTAGTTCAAATCATTTAAAATTATTCATACCTCGTGTAACAAGTTCAGTTTTGATAATCTTTGGAGGTTATGGTAAGTCAATTTTGTACAATTTAGTCGATAATTTTGTTTAGTTTGAAAAATTTTTTCTTCTTATTTTACAATGTAATCGTAATCGATGCGTACAACTGATGAATGGCAATAACCATGAAATAACGTTATATTGTACTTCGTATTACGAAATTTTCATTTTTTCAAATTTTCTTAATCCAGACCTGTTATGTGTTAATTGTCTCCTTTTTAAATTTTTTGAATTTTGATTTTCTACGTATTGTATTATTCTTATATTTTTTGAATTTAACCATAAATACATACTAAAAACCACAAATTTACTTAAAAAATTTTTTATTTTGAGTTCTTTTTCTAGTTTTACGCCTCACGGTTAAAAAACGTGGTAAATTTTTGAATTTTGAATTTTTTCAAAGTTTTTAGAAATCATATTAAGAGGGCAGTGCCTTCGGATTTCAAACTAGCAGTGCTAGGTAAACGAACTTCTTAGTTCAAATCATTTAAAATTATTCATACCTCGTGTAACAAGTTCAGTTTTGATAATCTTTGGAGGTTATGGTAAGTCAATTTTGTACAATTTAGTCGATAATTTTGTTTAGTTTGAAAAATTTTTTCTTCTTATTTTACAATGTAATCGTAATCGATGCGTACAACTGATGAATGGCAATAACCATGAAATAACGTTATATTGTACTTCGTATTACGAAATTTTCATTTTTTCAAATTTTCTTAATCCAGACCTGTTATGTGTTAATTGTCTCCTTTTTAAATTTTTTGAATTTTGATTTTCTACGTATTGTATTATTCTTATATTTTTTGAATAGTCATTTTGATTTTCATTCCCAAAATGAAAGCAGCTTCCCCTAAGTCTTTCATCTTGAACGTCTTATTCAAATGAACTTTCAGCTTTTCCGTGAATTTACCATCATTTGAAAAAATCAAAATGTCATCTACGTATATTACGATGTATGTTCTTCTTTCCCCTTCTACATTGTAATATATGCACGGATCAATTTTTGATTGTTGAAGTTCATAATTCACCAAAGTGTTGCTTAACTTCTGATTCCAACAACGGCTGGCTTGCTTTAAGCCGTACAATGACTTTTTTAACTTGCATACCTTATTAGGATCACCACCAAAACCCTCAGGATATTCCATGTAGATATCTTCTTTCAACTCACTTTGAAGGAACGCCGTAACCACGTCCATTTGGTCAATATCCAAATCGTACTTTACTGCCGTAGCCAAAAGTAAGCGAATTGACGAATATCGCACCACCGGCGAAAACATTTCTTCATAGTCGATACCCTTCCTCTGCGAATAACCTTTGATGACAAGACGTGCTTTGAATCGTTCGATGTCACCCTTCGAATCTCTTTCCAACTTGTCAACAACTAAATTCTTTGTTTTCAAAAAGTAACCAAAGACCTTCCTGGAAAAATCATCAACAATAACCAAAACATACCTGGAACCACTAATCGATGACACTTCCATAGGTCCACACACGTCAGCATGTATGATTTCTAGTAAGTCCTTAGCTCTCCATCCGATGTTTTTGAAAGTCAATCGAGGAATCTTAGCCATCAAACAAATTTCACAATCACTTTTCTTGATGTCAACCTTTTCCAATCCTTTAGTGATGTATTTCAATTTCTTGAAGTTTTCAAAACAAGGATGCCCAAGCCGTTTGTGCCACAAGTAGTCCGAATTTTCCTCCGCTTTAGCAACACCAACAAAATTTGAACTCTTTGGTACCCTAGGACTTGATTTTTCTGGCTGATTCATCACAAACAACCCATCAACTAAACTACCAGTTGCAACAACATCTTCTTCTGGATTAACCACTTTGCACCCCGACGAAGTAAATGTGATAGTGTGACCATACTTGACAATGCTCGGAACCGACAAAAGGTTAATGTGTACTTCAGGTAGATACAAGACGTCCTTCAATTCAATGTCCTGAGTTTTATCCTCGTTGAACTTGACTGTCATTTCAATATTACCTTGGCAATCACCCTTCATCACCGAATTGTTGGCAGCACCAATGGAAAATTCAGGAACTTTCTTTAAGCAATTGAACATGGATTTGTCCTTACACAAGTGTGACGTAGCTCCTGAATCAAATATCCATTCATTCCCTGACTGTACCTTCGCCGACAATGCCGCCGAATACATGGTTATCTGTTTCATCTTTTCACTGGCTGGTTTATGTCTGTTGTTTTCTTTCTTCTCATTGCGATTCTTCTTCTTAGGGCAATTACTTTTGATGTGCCCATACTCCTGACACCCATAGCATTTTGGTCCCAATGATTTATGACTTGATTGAGATCTTCCAACAAAAGCCGTTTCTTTACATGATGAATTAGCTCCTACATCTTGCAACAACATAGTCTTCACGTAGTCGCCACTGATAGCCACACCTGAGCTCTCGATTCCCATTATCATTGGCAAAAATCTATCAGGTAATCCTGCTAACATAAGAGTTCCAATCCAAACATCCGAAACCTCCAATCCCACAGAAGTCAATTTGTTTGCTGTCACCATGATGATATTTACAAATTCTTCCATTGAAGCACAATCATCCAAGCGTGTTGGTACAACTGAGATGGTGGCAGATGCTTTAACTAAACCTCTATAAAGAAAGAAGTTTGTCGATTGCAGAGAGAAACTAGGATTAAAGGACTTCAACTCTAGTGGGGGTGTTGGAATGAAGACTTGAAGAGTCAAGTTTAATCTAGTAGTTTCTGTTTTGGCACATGAATTACAGCCCTACATCCAAAAACTTTTAGATGCTTCAACGAAGGTTTACGACTTGACCAAACTTGTTCCGGAGTACTTTTCTTCAAGCCTTTACACGGTAATCTGTTGATAAGATATATGGCCGTGTTAACCGCTTCTGCCCAGTACTTCTTTTCCAAGTTTGAACCAATTAGTAAACATCTGGCTTTCTCGATGATCGTTCTATTCATCCTTTCCACTAAACCATTTTGTTCGGGCGTATATGGAGTTGTGGTCTGATGAATAATGCCGTTGGACTTTGTGAACTGTTCTACTTTTTGATTACAAAATTCTGTTCCGTTGTCTGTTCTTAAGACCTTGATAGTTTTGCCTGTTTGATTTTCGGCAAGCTTCCTGAACTCTTCCAACTTGTCAACAACTAAATTCTTTGTTTTCAAAAAGTAACCAAAGACCTTCCTGGAAAAATCATCAACAATAACCAAAACATACCTGGAACCACTAATCGATGACACTTCCATAGGTCCACACACGTCAGCATGTATGATTTCTAGTAAGTCCTTAGCTCTCCATCCGATGTTTTTGAAAGTCAATCGAGGAATCTTAGCCATCAAACAAATTTCACAATCACTTTTCTTGATGTCAACCTTTTCCAATCCTTTAGTGAATTTAAATATTGTCACGATATAGGATTTCTTCCACTTGGCGGGAAATATTCCCGAAGCTAGGGATTCATTAAAGAGTAGCCAGAGAGGAAACGCGAGAGTCACAGAGCAACTTCTCAAAAATATGGAAGGTAGGCCGTCCGGACCGGGCCCCTTGCCGGGATCCAACTGGCTCAACTTATCGAAGACCTGCAGCTCAAGCACATGATACGTGTGCAGATGTAAATTGGTATCACCTCGCACCGCATCACTATGGCTACCATCGGAAGAGGAAAAGGCAGAAGAAAAGTGTCCAGCAAACATATTTGCAATACCGATACCGTCTTGAGCAGTCTCATCGGCCAACCGCATGAAGTCGGGAACACCTCAGGCACCACCCTTTCTACTATTCACGTAGTTCCAGAAGCCTCAGCTATTATGTTTACCATTAGATTCTACCTCCAAGATATAATTCCTGTAGCAAATGGAAGCCTGTGCTTTGCAAGTGATCTTAGTTCAGTAAACTCGTTATACGCTGATGAGTTTAGTGTGCGCTTGAATGTACTATGAGCCCTACGCTTGCTTGCAATGTTTTGTATCAACTCACGACTAAACCACTTAGGAAACTTGAATTTGTTGCTAATAGTGATTTTCGGGATACGACTGTCTATTATTTTGTATAATACGTTATAAAATCTATCAAGTGAATCAGATAAGTCATGTGAATTATCGAATAAAGCTTCCCAGTCTACACGAGAGACATCCGCGTTAATAGAATCGTAATTGCAGGCCTTATGCCAGAAGTTGGAAAGAACTAAGTATCGTGTAGATAGATTTAACGTGGCTATTCCAACAATTGAACAATTGTTAATCGAGCTAATCGAGTTAATCGAGCGCGAGCTAATACTAACTGCTATAATTGTTCAGCTACTGGTCATACCTACCATACATGTGCGGCAGAACGTCGTATTTTCTGCTATGTATGCGGTGAATAAAAACTTTGATGGCAGAAACCAAAATTTGTTTGGATTTCTTTACGCCAAGTGTTTATGTTTATGTAAATATGGAGGACAGCTTTAATATCTAATGGAAATTTTTTTAAATTTTCTGCAAACTGACCAATCAGTTTGCTGAATATATTTTAAATAATTATTGTAAAAGACTTACCAACAAATGAAAAGTCCATAATAATACTGGCGTGAATATATGATGGATGGATAAATCAGATTTTTCATGTAAACTATTGTTAAAAGTTGCGTTTATAAGCAAAATAAGCAAATTGATGCAATGTAAAAATCCTATAAAGATGTAAAAATATAAAATTAAAATCTGAACTCCAAACAGTTGATTAAACCATGTTACAGTTGTAGTCAACGATGTGTAAGATCTTCTAATACTTTTAACGCTGTTTGAGTTGTCATTATCAGTTTTTGACATTTTCTTGTTACCAACGAAAAATACATTTTTCCCTAAATCAACTCCAAAAATAGATTGCAATCTTTCGTTGATCATTTCAAAGCGTGCTTTTAATAAAATTATATAATTAACTATCAGTAGATACGATAACAACAATAAATAATATAAAATAAAAACTATCCCTGTGGCGTAAATGGGAAAATATGTAAATACTTTCAGAAGTATATTAACTTTAAGGTTATCGATTATGTACAATCCATAAATAAAATTATATATTACAATTTGGAACCAAATATAATTTCTACGTTTGATAGGAAAATTCGAAAACGTATCCAAAAATTTGTTGTATATTTTATTATACCGAGTGCGTAGAGAAAAATTTACTATAGATATGTTGACAAATAATAATAGAGTAATTAATGTTATAAATCGAATTATGGAGCTAGAATTTATTGATCGAATAGACTCGAAAGCACTCATATACATATATAAAATACCGTAAGAGTTTAAAAATATCAAAAATAAAATTGAATATGCTAAATGCCTCGGTTTCGTACTATTTTCGCACGCTAAACAAAGAAACACAGCACACTTGTATAATGGTTTTATATTATCGAAATCGTTGGTTACAAGCTTTGAATCCATTTTGACTCTGACTAATATGCTAAGATTTTGTTTGGAATACATGCTCGGAAGTTTTAAGTGATGAAAGAAAATCATTACGTTAATGATTCTACTACCAGAATAAACAGTTTTTGCTGTTTTTGCTTTACGACCAAAAAAGTAATTGATTAAAATTATTGGTGAAACCGACGTAAATTATACCTATAGTAAGATCCTAAAGTACTAATTTATCTGCAAGTTAAGAAATAAACAATATTGGTAAAATTTTCCACCATTTTTACCTAAACGTAAATTTTACCTGTAGGTGCAGATTAGGTAAATTATTAAGTAAATTTACACTACAACATTAGCCAAGAATTACTTTAAAGTAAAACACACTTTCAAGTCGAAAAATAAATGTAAAATTATGTGAGTTTTACTATTATATTGACCTAGTAAACAAATAAACTTCTAAAGTTACGTTTACCTAACAAAATCTCAAAACTTACTTATAGGTCTGAAAATTATGTAATGCCCGCTGTACACTCTCGCCGAGATAGGGCGAGAGCGGGCGAGAACGAGAGTGTAGATGGAAGCTCTCGCCTCGTCTCGTCTGTCTCGGTGTTCCTCGCTAGCTCTCCATCCCAAGTCGGTTTTTTTGGTCCGGTTGTGTTGCTGTACACTCTGGCATCCCCTAGGCGAGATTTTTCAGCTAAAAATGTGTTGAAATCGATGCTATTGTTAAACTAAATATTAAAGGTATATTGATGAAATTATCAGTTTCATGTTTTTACTAGACATCGAAAAGATGTTATTGTAAACTACTACGAAGAAATATTTGCATTTTTTTTTTAGAAAACAATTAAAACATTATTAACCTTTTTTATTTAAACATTATTAATTAATATTAATTAACATTGAAACATCGACATTAACAACCCTCGATGAATTTGTTGCTAAGTGATTTCGACATTGACAACCCTCCCTGAATTTGTTGCTACGTGATTTCGACATTCGATATCGACCATCGATACATGATGCTAATACACAGTATATACCAGGCATCCAGCATGAGAATTAAGGTATATGCAGAAACAAATCTAATACTCTTAAATAGAGGAGCGAGAGTTATATAATCTCACAAATAATGAAAGTAAATTGTATAACAGAATTTTCAAAACTGGCACTGCCAGATGGAAATCAGAAGGCACGGTCCTCTACCCAACTAGCACCAAAGTAGCAGCAACTGAGACGGGAACCTTTATTGAGTAACTATTACGTAACCGCTACTAAATATACGACTTTGATGTATAAATTACTTAATTGGAGAAATTTTTAGTCGCTGCTACGTAATTGTTACCAATGGTGATTACTTTGGAGTTACATTACTTCGAAGTAACTTTACTGGTAGTGGGGACGTCGTAATTACCTACTCGACGACCTTAAAGTTTTCGCAACTTAGTGGTGGCAAATGGTAGTAACGGTGACTAACTTAGATTACTAAACAGCGACTTCAAAGTTACCACCACTTTTAAGTAGCATTGGTAGTCGCCGCGACATCCTGGGGACCTTGACCAATACTTTGAAGTCGTGGAACTTGTAAGTAATATTTATTACCTAATGTTAATGGCATTCCCGCTACCTATGAACGGCTACTACTTGGTGAATATTACCTTCTAAAATTCACCAATAGGTAAATTTTACTAATTAGTGCCGACTGGTCCCGGTTTATACCAATCATAAAAATTATGTTATTTTCAGTATAAAAGTAGGTAAACCATATAACCATAACAATACCCCGCGTTTCTCCAACGTTGACACTACTTTAAAATTAGGCATTCCTGCAATACCGACAATTAATATAATATTTTGTTAAGCAGGGTTGCCAGATCCCTTTTATATAAGCAACTTTTTAATGTAATTAACAAACATCACGCGAATATTAAATGTACTAAAGAAATTGAAGCTAATAATACGATTATTACAATCATCACAATCTTTAAAAATAACATTCATTCATTTGATATTTTAAATGAATTAAAACAAATATAACATAAATAACAATTTAGTACTTACTTACAATTTCGGCTTCTACTAGATTTCTAACTTATTTTTCGACTGTTTTCTTTTCTTTAAATTAACCGCAATACCGCAAATTATAGTTATGTCGCTATACTAAGTTTTTTTTAAATTGGTACGTCACGCGCTCTAATGAAAATTTAAAATATGAAATACGAAAAAAAATTTTTTTAAAAATAGTTTTCGTTTTTTTTTTTATTAATTTAATTAATAATTAATTTTTTGACCTAAATTAATTCATTAATTCAATCAGAATTTAAAAATCGATCAGGACTTTTAAATATTTAAATAAATAATTGTCAAATATAACTTTACATTATATGTATTTTTACACCCCCCCTTCTAGTACCAATTTGTATTTCAAGTTTTAGAAAAATTATATTTTTTAATATTTGGGGGGGGGGGGGCATTCATACGATAATTCTCAGTAGGACTCCAAGACCTCTGAATCATCTCGTATTTGGTGCCTATAAAATAATATATAATTTACAATAATATACCCCCCCTGTTTTTGTTGTCACCTTTTATCTTACAACTTACATCGCTATCAAATATAGCTTTAGATTATATTATAACAGGGTGGGTAAGTGCCCACTCTGGTCCACCCCTGACGCCGTCACTGTCCCGTATTATTCGATGTCTATAAAATAATATTTAATAATTAAAATAATAAAATAACATATAATAATGTTTTTGAAATTGGTTCTAATCATATTTCCATTAATATGAAATATTTTCTTTTAAATAAATAAATCAATTTGCAATGCAACCGCGCAGTTTAAACAGAAACTTTTGTACAGTTATATCGGTATAGTAGGGTTTTGTTTGCGTTGTAAAGCTTACCCCACCATCATAATGACGGTTACTTTAAAGTCGCTTTCAAGACTTTGTAGTAATAATAACTTTAAAGTTATAATTTTGCAGTGCGGCGACCACCTCGTCACTAGAGTCAAGGTAGTCACTACTTTAAGGTCACAGTTTTGGGTGATGACGACCACCTCGTCACTAGAGTCAAGGTAGTCGCTACTTTAAGGTCACAGTTTTGGGTGATGACGACTTTAAAGTTATTTTTTCAATTACACGCCATTTTTATATATTATTGATGGCAGCCATTATTGTAAAATATGAACCTTGAATCAGAATAACGAACAAAAATACTAATTTAACATAATTTTTGCATTAAATATAATAAATTAATGCATAAAAAGTAGATTTAAGACCCAAAAAATAATAATCAAATTGTTACTATGTATACCGGTGTCAGATTGTTAATTGACAAATATTTGAAATAAAATAATTTAATTAAAAAAATACGAATTTCAATGGCGCACGGTCAAATTTCGATGTACAATTAATATATTTCACAATAAACTTGCATTCGTTTCAATTTTATCACCCTATCCGTGAAAAAATAATGTAATTTTATATTCTTTATAGTATTTCCATACGTAGTATAATATTTAGGTACTTCTAAATATTCCATCTTGTTTATCTGTTAAAGAAATAGACAAGGATCATGAAGGTAAGAAATATAAGTTTTACAAAAGAAGTTTTACGACAATGAAAAAAGCAGGTACAAAACCAAAACCCTAAATAAAATGTGTAGTTCCCAATCAAGTCGTAGTTACCACCCCGGGTGGTCTTCACGACGTAACGGTGACGTTATTGGAACGTAGCGGTAGAAGTCGCTGGAACGACCCCGGGACGTTATGGTTACCACAAAAGTGTTCCCCATTTTGGTAGCAGGCACGTAATAGGCACGTGCCTATTACGTGCCCATCTCCAGTAGCGACGACTTCGCGGTTCCCTATAGTAGTCACCGCTACGTTCCGGCGACTAATTGTGCTAGTTGGGTATATTGATTTCTAAAAAAAAAATTTAATTTTCAAATGATTTACGTAATTTATTACTTTATTACTTAAACGTTTTGTTTAGTTCTGTTAAATGTTACATTTTACAAATACATAGTACATACCACAAATCTACTTGAAATTTTTTATTTTGGCTTCATTTTTTATGAAAAATTTGTGACAGGCAAAATAAAGGAAATTTTTTAAAATAAAAAATAATTTATTCTGTATGCAGTTAATAAATTACTAATGCACAAGTAGGTACTTATAATTTTATACAATGTCTGGTATTTTAATTTAATATACAGTCGAACAAATCTATGTCGAATAAAATTCCAAGTCGAACTCTAATTGAAAAAATGCTGTCGAACAAAATTCCAAGAATCAAAACTTTGTAATATTAATTAATATAGTTAAGTAGTACCACTTCTCAAATTAATAAAATATTAATTAAGGTAATGGTACCAGTAGATGATAATGTAAGGCGATTGCTCCACAGGAAAAGGTCTAAAAAATTCTATTACTCAGTAAGAGTCGATATTTTACATAAAGGATATTGTTCACAGTATATCATTTGTAAATAAATTTTGTTTTTGTTAAAATAACAACTCAAAAATATAACAATTAAAAAAAATATATCAAATAATGTTGAAATGCGTACCAGTGCATGATAGGCAGTGGCTTAACTATGGGGGGTGCAGGAGGTGCATGGCACCCTGCGCCGACCAGAAACCGTCGCCGATAGGCGCCGACCAGTAACCGGCTCCGACCAGAAACCAGGCACCGAATAGGCGCCATGGTGTCGGCGCCGGTGCTTTTTTCAGGAATTCAAAAAAAATCAAAAAGTATGAAATAGGTACCTACGAGTGGAACACGTGCGATCAACAACCGTCCGCAGACTCAAGCATAAGTAGTAAAGTCTATTATTATTCCAATAAAGTCTAAAGGCATATCATGCCTTTAGAAGGCATCAATTCGTCTGTTTTTAGGAAACACGCTTTTTATATTTGATGGCGGGCGAGATAAACAATCAACAATCACAAGAAACTGACTCAAAGGCGCTTGAGGAAGTTTAGAGGCGGCCTGGGGCGCCCAGATTTATTGATCTATTTCTTAGAACCATAACAATGATTATTAACCAAGTAAAAAAATAATAAAACGATCAATAATCCTAAGCGTGAAAGTTCATCAAGTATTAACTATTAAGTAGGTAGGTATGTAACAAATTTACGTTAGTGTCATGATTGTATGATTGTGCAAAAAAACTAGGAACTAAGACATTATTTTATCGTCACATTCACATTAACTGTCACATAAATCTGATACCTAATTACAGTTCGAGTTGAGTTGTTTAATTTTTGTGCTACCCTGAAATTCTATATCGGTGCGAGTGGTAGGTACGATGGTTCGAATGTTTATAGGAAAACAAAAAACAACGGCTTAAGATTGGAGAAAATAAAAATCCAATTCCTTCAATTCTCTTTCGGATTTCACGAAAAAAGCATCTTGAACTTTTGCGTAATTTCGTTAAGGTACCTCATCCTCATTGCTTATTGACATTTACTTACGTAGTACGTAGGTACAGTGTGTGTACAGTGTCTTCTTATAACATCTTTCTTTCACACGTGGGTGGATAGTCCAGACCAGGTATTAAATTATTGCAATATTATGTTAAACGTTATACCTAATGAAGGTTAATTACTTATACAGTCAGGGCATCATGAGCAAAAGGAAGTTGAGTGGGTGGCAAAAAGAAGCAGAAAGAGGAGGAAAAAAAAGCTAAACTTCCCAAAATCGCGATTTTTCTCAAAACAATTGATAGTTCCGATTCTGCGCTTTCAACGTCCTCAGCAATTGAAGTGGCGTCGACATCCTCGACACCGCCACCTTTATCATTATCGCCCCCTTTACCTTCATCTATATCAGTTTCACCGAGGCCGATTCCACCACAATCAACATTACCAACCAGTCCAACCACAACGCCATCATCACCCACACCACCATCAACAATTTCATGTCCACAACCATCAACCTCATTCCAAAATTACACTCCAGAAGAATCGGATCGGTCCAAGCTTTTTACTGAAATTATTAATGACTTAATCAACAAGCAATATCCAACAGATATTGCACATTTTCCGAAAACCAACTTGGAATCGGACGTTAAGAAGTTCATCATTAAATATAGACCATGTCAGCCACCTGGCCCATTCCCACATTCTGGAAAAGCTCGTTCGTTTTCTGCCTACTATTACACTTATTCTTCAAAATGTGGTTTTAAAGTTTCTCGAAAGTGGTTGTGCTATTCAAAGGAGCTGAATTTTAGTTATTGTCAACCTTGCTGGTTGTTTGCCAATAGGAAAAATGCAGAGTTTAAATCGAATTGGATTGATGGTGTGTCCAATTGGCAGAAGATCGACGAGAAGATCCACAAACATGAAACCTCTTTCATTCATGTGGAAGCATGTGCCATCTATGATCGGTGGAAAAATGAAAAATGTGTAGATGATGCCTTAGATGCTCAAACTCGAAATGAAATAAATTTTTGGAGGCAAATCTTGGATCGCCTTTTGCACGTCACTGTAACGCTGACCATGTGTTCTCTTCCATTTAGACGACACGAAGAAAAAATTGAAGACGGGGAAGCTAAAGGCGGAAATTACTTGTCAATTATTACTTTGTTATCAAAATATGATCATGTGTTGAAAACTGTGCTCAGTTTGCCTAAAGGTTCTGTTCGATATTTAAGTCCAAAAATTCAAAATGAGTTTATATTCCTTATTTCGCAAACAATTGAGTCAAATATTTTTGGAGAGATTCGCGATGCTTTGTTTTTCACAATACTTTTGGATTCTACTCAAGACATCACAAAAATTGATCAGTTAAGTTTGGTGTTTCGTTACGTAAAACTCACAGATGATGAAAACAAACAATCAACAAAATATGAAATAAAAGAAGCTTTCACCGGTTTTTACACTTGCTCAGATCACACTGCAACTGGGTTAGAAAACTTTGTTCTCACCATTTTGAGAGAAAAAAATATCTCCATTTCTAAATGTCGTGGTCAAGGTTACGATGGCGCAAGCGTGATGAGCGGCGCTTACGGTGGTCTCCAAACCCTAATAAAGAGAAGTGAACCCAATGCTGACTATATTCATTGTGCCGCTCATAATCTCAACCTTGTCATAAACGACGCTGTCAAGGGGGCTTTAGAAGTTTCAAAATTCTTTGACAATGTTGGCAAAATCTATATATTTTCTTCAAATAGTGTGAAACGGTGGGAAATCTTGAAAAGTTGCCCTGTCAATGCAAACACTTTGAAGAAATTGGCACCCACTCGTTGGTCATCGCGATATGACTCTTTGGTTGCAATTCGCTTCAATTATCAAAATTTATTACATGCGCTAACGGAGATAATTTTACGGTCTAAAGATGTATCTGAAAAAGCTGAAGCTACTGGACTGAAAAAAATTTTGGAAAATTTCGAGTTTGTCATGTTGATCGTTATTTTTAGCCAAATCTTACAGAATTTAAACATTGTTTCCAGAACTTTGCAGTCAGTAAAGTGCAACATTAGTCAAGCTGAAGAACTACTACGTACATCATTCAACTTTATGAAGGAACTACGTGGTGAGTTCGACAGCATCAAGAGCGAAGCCATTGACTTGGCAAACACTTGCGGTTTGGAAACAGATTTTCGCAAAGAACGCTAGAAACTGATGAAAGTCATGTTTAATGAGCTGACTGCTGCCTTCAGGTTCAAAAACCCAGAGACGCTTTTCCAGGTGACAGTTTTTAATCAAACTATTGATCTAAGTGTAACTCAAATTGAAACTCGCTATGCTTCATTCAGAGATGTAGTCTCTGTATTCAAAGTTTTTGAGCCAAAATTTTTGTCAGCTGCTTCAGATTACGAAATTCATGCTATTAGCATGTTGTTATATGAGAAGTATAAGACTGACTTGAGTAGCAACATCCCATATCAAGTCCTGAATTTCCGTTCTACGTTTCGCGAAGAAATAAAGAACAAAACGACAATTGCAGAAGTAGCAGAAATATTTTTTTAAAAGTGTCATGTTTTGAGGGCAAGTTTTGCGGATTTCTTTGCAGGGTTTGTAATTTTTTTAACTTTGCCAGTCACAAACGCATAGGCAGAAAGATCTTTTTCGAAGCTCAAGTTAATAAAAAACTATTTACGTAGTACCATGAGCCAGGAACGTCTGCGGGGCCTGGCTCTTATTTTAATAGAACACGAAAGAGCCCAGATCATAAACTTTGACGAAGTTATTGATAGTTTTGCCCACCGGAAAGGTCGAAGAAAGCAGTTTTAAGTTTTTCTTCATTATATGTATTATGTATTTATTGATTGACATTCTCCCTGCATGATAAGTACTTGTTGTACCTAGTAGTTTTTTGTTCAAAATATTAATAAAGTTTTCTAAACATTTTCGAGTGGATCACTTCAATTGTTGAGCAGTTTAATTGTCTCCACCTTAATATTTTATTTTTGTCATTTTCTTTAAGTGCTACTTACTAATAATATGTAGAAGGTATTTACTAATAAATGGGGACATTGACCGTAACTTTAATTTTCGTTTTGAAATTAAATCTGGTTTGTGTCGACTATTGATGAAAAAAAGACTTATTATTATCAACATTATTATTATCCGTGATAATTTTCGCCTGCGGCGCTGTGCCTCCCGGCCCCCCCCCCTTTGGTCTTCGCGTAGGCGCCACAAATATTCATGCACCTCGGCGCCAACTAAAGTAGTTACGCCACTGATGATAGGTATAAAAGTGTTGAGTATGAAAGTTGGTAAATTTTAACTTTTGACAGAAATTACGTGAAATGATGTATGATGCCATCGCAATAAGGGAATAAACGTTTAAGCGTTTCATTTTCTTAGTTATCGGCTTATATTGAATTATTATCATGCACTGGGACGCTATCACCTATTGGGACATCTACCTTAGGTATCTCTTAATTTGTAATTAACACGACAGGTTTCATATAGTACTACTTAACTATGGGGCATTCCACAAGTAGCGGACAGGTAAAAAATGTTGATGTTTCCGATTTTAGTAATATTATTTGAGTATTTTACACCTGTACGGGCTAGGTATAACACACTGCTTGCACCATAAATAGTTATTATTGTTGTTTACGAAAGGTTGTTACATGAAATAATTGGATACAAATTGATATAGTAGTATTAATGGAGTGCCAACGTAAATACGTGGGAAATGATTATAGGAACTCTGTTTATGTCCTGCATACTAAGTCTCTTGGCAGGGCCTATTTTACCATTAGGCGCATTAGGCACTTGCCTGGGGCCTAATGGCCAGAGGGGTCCAAAAAGAGAGAACATAAAATTGTGAAATAAAAATCAAATACTGATAAAATAACCCATAAATTGGGCCTTCGATGCTATTAGTTACACTCGAATATAAGGGACTTGAAAATTTGCTAAAGCCTAGGGCCCAACTCAGTTAAAAATAGACCCCGTCTCTTGGTAACTTGTGTTACCAAAGGATCATTCCTGCGTGTGTGCACTCTCGTCGCTATCTAGATTTAGATCAGTAAGTATGTATATGCTGTTTAGTGTTCACCAATGCTGTCGCAACCGCTACATACCTATACTATATTGTCGTGTTTCAATTCGAATTTTGATTTAATTACTAAGATTTGGTTTATTTTTGTCTTTCTGTTTAATTTTGTAAATGATTTTTGAATTTTATAATCGCGCGCGCAAGAATTTTTGTGGGAGAAGGGACTTTTTGTCAAGGTTAACACCGAGAGCGGACATGTTCCGCTACGCTCTCGTAACTTTTTAGCATTTTAGTCAGTTTTTGGCATATTATTTCGTAAAAGTAATTAAAAATTTGTTTAATTTGACAAATAAATTTATTTTTTTTGATGAGAAATTTTCGATTTGCGCAGATTTGGAAATTGTAATTGCTTGGAAGGCAACGAAAATTTGTAGGAACGGCGAGCAGCTGCAACAATAAGCGACGCTAGCGGTTATCGTTCAATTTTTAAATACGAGGTTTATTTTAAAATTTGATTTGATTGCATTTGAATTAGAAGTATTTTAGGATTATTTTTATAATAATTTTTAGATTTTGGAACATGCTAGCCAGAGCAAAACAATTTTAAGTTTTGGAAAAGGAAGTCGGGAAATTAAAAATTTACAACTTTCCACCACAATATGTCTTCGACCCAAATACAAAATATTTTTACAGTATCTAGTTTGGTTAGCTAGTTACAGGACCTCAACGATTTTACTAACCGGCGCGGCGGCAGGTATGCGCTACTTCTAATCCCATTACCCAGTTTAAAAAGGTACAATAAAATAAATAAATTAGAGGAATTTATACTTCATTTAATGAACTTTTTAAACGCACTTTTTGATATTTAATCAAATTTAGGAATTTAGGAATAAAAAATATAGGAAGGATTTCGGGCTGATTGGATAGTCAAAAACAAACAACGATTTGCTTTGTCGACGTTTCGAAGCCTTTATTGCTTCATCATCAAGACACACAAATCAAGGTATTAAATGGTTTGTAAACAAAAAAAATTAATTGTTTTGGAAAAAATTATCAATAACCTTTTAGTCATTTAGTGGATTGACCAAAATCCAATTAAAATTTTTTATTAGTGAATCATATTCTTCGTCCATCGCTTCCTCCCACTGTTTATGATCTATGGAATTCATTGCCTACTCGTACGTTTTTGGTTCTTCATTGATCGCCAACATTGCCACATGATTTGCTGATGAAAAATTTGATAATGAAATCAAATTGTTCCGATCTCTCAATCGCTTTCTAACAACATTCCTATTGTCGAGATCACACAATGCACCACGACCTTGTTGTTCTCTTGGTGTTGTTTCCGTTTCTTGTTCATTATCATTTTCCGCTTCATAGTCGGTTTCAGTTATGCCTTCGTCGACTTCCTTTTCAGTGTCACCAATTTCAAGTATGTACTGCCAATGATTCTTCCAGTAGAAATACTACATTGCAAGCTACTTCAATTTTATTTGTTTCCGGATTCCAAACTCGATATCCCTTCGAGTGGTTGTCGTATCCGACGAAAATACATTTCACTGCCTTCGAATCAAACTTTCGACGCTTTTCCTTTGGAAAATAAACGAAAACTTCAGATCCAAAATTGTTTAAATGTTTAATTTCAACCTGTTTGTTGTACCACAATTCGTACGGTGATTTGTTAACAACATTACTTGTTCCGGTACGGTTCAAAACATACGTTGCAGAATTCACTGCTTCCGCCCAAAATTTCTTATCCATTTGCTTTGATTGGATTGATTGGTTCTTTTTGTGCGAACTTAAAAAATCTTTTGACATTCTCTGAAATATACGAAACGAATTTGTGAGTAATCGTCTTTAAGTAACAAAAAATATCTGGAATCACCGAGCGAAGCTACTTCCATCGGGCCACACAAGTCTGCATGAATAATTTTGCCGCACTTGGTTGATTTTTCTTCACGACTCTTGAAGCTTTTATTTATTTATTTATTTACATTTACGGTATAACTATACCATTACCAAGCAATACAACGGAAAAAACGGAAAATACAAATAAAAGACCGAACAGCATAAGCTGTTCGGTCATAGGTACAAACATAGGTACAAAAAAAAACAATAGTGAAGTACAGTGTACAAGGCTAAACCGACTCCAAATATAACACTAACTCCCTTTTAAAACGAGTCATACTTCCATGAAAAAAATCAAAATTTCCGTTACTCGCAGAAACATTATTTGCAAGACGGCACAATCTGGACATGGCTGAATGCTGACCAAAGGTAGACCTGTGAAAAATCTCGAGAAAAATTGGATTATTCCTCAGACTTCTCACAGGTACATGAAATTGGAATAGTACCAACAGCTCCGGACAGTTGGTAACATTGTTGAGTAGTCTGTACACAAACATTAAATCTGAGACACACCTTCTAGCAGACAGCGTCATCAACCCAAAATACTTCAAAAGCATTTCATAAGCTTCGGAGGAATACTGAATGCGACTTCTAAAACACAGGATTTTAACAAACTTTCGCTGTATCCTCTCCAGCCTGCCAACACGCGAAGAATACGATGGACACCAGATCATGGAACAGTAGTCAAGGATTGATCTTATGAATGATGAATACAATGTGGTCAGAGCACGAATATCGCCAAACTCGCAAGTAACCCTACTGATAAATCCCAACATTTTATTGGCTTTCGATACAATGAAGTCCAAGTGACGATGGTATGACAGAGCAGGATCAAGAATAACACCAAGGTCCTTGTATTCATAAACACAATCAAGGATCACATCGTTGATCGAGTAAGAGCGGTACGTGTTACATTTTTTCCTTGTAAATTTCATAGCCTTGCACTTCTTGACATTAAGTTTGAGACCAATTTCTATTTTATTCAATTGAACTGACCGTACGTTAGCCACATACGGCTCTTGTTGTGACAATTGTTTGGTTTTAAATTGTGTTTTTAATTATCCGAAATAAGTTTAAAGGGTGCACTGAGCGTTAACCGAGTTGATATATTGCAGTTTTATTCCTGATAGTTTAGTTCTATCTCTTCGATCTACTCAACTTTAGACATAACCTCATTTTTTGGAAATTATTACAGAAATTATGAGCGTTGTTGAGTGCAGTAAATGCTTCACCCTGTCGGAATCAGGCGAAATGGTTAGATGCAGAATATGTCGATCGTACTTACATGCCTTTAAATGTGCCGAGATCTCCAGATCAATTTTCAAAACCATCTGTGACTCAAAAAACCTTGAATATGTCTGCGATAGCTGTGTTAGTTCTCATGATGAGATGAATGGCTCACTGGAAATTAATAAAATCATGTCCATTCTTGCTGCCCACACAGAAAAGCTAAACTTGATTATGACATTGATGGGTCCGTCCGGTGATACGATTCAGAAGGTTTCTGCCCCCGCGGCTTCCTCCGCCAGTTTTGTTAGTCCACACAGCCCGGATGGTGATAATGCTGGTGCATTGCCAGAATCGATGGATTGTGATAGTTTGGATGTTCTACCAAAAGCGATAGCAGATGGGAACTTAAGAATGCTTAACAACCAAAAAACTTTAGCCCAAAAATTCTGTTCGTGATACTGTTGATAGGACTTCTGATAAAGGCATTTTGGCTTCTTCTCAGAGCTTCGTTCTGGGTAGAGAAGAGTTGGCTTCTTCCAGACACCCAACTACTGCTGGAAACAGAAGATCGCTGGTTATTGGTAACAGATCTCAAGCGAGCGGAGTTATTGAAGCGGCACTACTGCGGGCAGCAGATAGACGTCAGTGGATATACATTGGAAGGCTCTCCCCTGAAACCACTTTGGATGTAATGTTGGCTTACGTGAAGGAGGTATTAAAGATTGATGATGTCAAGTGTGAGTTGCTTGCAGCTTCAGAAGATGCATGCTCGTTCAAGTTGGGTGTCCGTGAGAGCATTTTGCCAAACCTGTTAAATTCCTCAATATGGCCGGTGGGAGTTGCGGTACGCGAGTTCTTTCCCAGAAGACCGTCCCTTAGATATGGACCAGTTAGAAGAGATCCACAGTGAAACTTTGATACATGTAATGATTTGTAGGACTTTGCAGGACTACGATGATGTTTTCCATAAACGCATGCTGCGCACGTAAAATTCTCATTGACGAAATCGACACATTTTTCTTGCAAAAATTTCTTAACGTGTGTAATGTTCTGATGTGCAAGTCGCTCATGCCATGCACCAAGTGAAATCTTTTTAATAGCTACATTTGCGATAGCTGCATCGTCTCCTAATGGTTTCACTATTTTGAATAACATCCGGTACAATTTTCTATTTCGACGAACTCCCACTGCAACAACATTGTTATCCTTCAACAATTCACAGCGCTCGTTATCCGATCGAAATTTGTAACCACGATCCATAGCTTTTCCCGATGAAAACAAATTCACTCCAATTTCAGGTTCATATAAAACATCCACAATTCTTTTAGGAATCCATTCAACACCGTTAAAAGCAAGAATATTTATATCACCTTTTCCTTTTGCCTCGATCGTCGCTCCATTTCCAACTGTAATCATTTTGGATGTATCCACAAAGTTTTTAAACCATATACGACAATTGCACATGTGGTCACTTGCACCTGAATCCCAAAGCCAAGCGTCTTTTTCATTTGTTGAAAACGAAACATGACACATAAATGCATCGGTCGATGCATTTCCTTGCTTTGTTTCCGTGTCATTCTTCTTTTGAGGACATTCACTTTTATAATGGCCTTTTTGACCACAACCGAAACACTTGCCTTTAGGCTTTCCATTTTTACCGCTACTCTTTTTTTCTTGATTCGACGAATTTCGTTGACTCGACGAAAGACCCTGGTTCCATGAACCTTTCGAACTATTTTTCTTTGAAAAATTTCTTTTCGCCAGCAGCGCTTCCACACTTTCAACTTTTCTTTGAGACCTAAGTCGAAGTTCCTCAGCCATTAATCGTGAACGCAAATTCGCCATGGTTTGTCCATCCGTACTTGTCGATTCCCATGCACTGTGAAAATGATTGTATTCAGCAGGCAACGACATGAGGACTTTAGTTATAAGCATCGAATCGGAGATACTTTCATTCTGATCTTTCATTTGCTGCACGACTTCCATTAATTTCGATAAAAATGTCACTTGGCTCTTTTGTGAAACTGTAATATTTCTGTTGCAAAAATAAAATATTTGATCTTGATGTTTGCTCATAAGTACTTTTGAGCGTCGTCCACATCTCACTTGCAGTTTCACAATTCATAATTTGCAGTAACGGTTGTTTTTTACACGCAGCTGAAATTGCTCGTCGTGCTTTAGCATCTGTTCTTTCCCATGCAACAATTTGTGTAGCATAATTTTTCTTTGAAGTAACTGGTGGCGGTTCGGTACCATTCACAATACCAAATAATTTACTAGCTTCCAAAAATTTCTTCATTTGAAATTTCCACGTGAGCCAGTCACTGCCACCCTCCAACCGATCTATTCCCATTTTATCGTTATCCATATTTGTTAATGTTTGTCCCGAAAATAAAATGTTCGCCTTTAATTCACTTTTTCGAAACGACTATAGTTTTGCATGAACTGACACGATTTTCTTCCAGAATATTACCGAAGACCGTACAAAATTCTTTTCTTAGAATTTACCGTACGTTTACAAACGATTCCACGAAAAAACGAATCACTGTTGCTTCAGCAAAACTATTTCACAATGTCTACCAATATTGTGCGTTCGAATTTCTCTATTTCTCCACAGCACGAATTTCACAGTAGCAAATATGAATTTCCCAATTTTAATTAATTCACTATTTTCCACGATCACTGGGCCGTATAACCTGTTCAGCTAAATCAGTTTTCTTCGCTGTAAATAGAGACCTTCCAAAGTGAAATCAAACAAATCCAGCAAAACAAATATGGGGTTTAATTTACTAAAAATTATTTAACGAAAAACTGACATATGTTGAGTTTAGTCAAACGCGCAATTAATATTTTGTTTAGTTTAAGTTATTTTGTGTAGCTCTGGCTATGTATGTCATTTTTCATTAATAACAGTTGCACTTGTATTTCAAAAGTCTGAAAAATATACACGTTATTTGTTTTATGCATAATCGACTTATTTATTTTTATATATTATTCAAATCTTTTCGCGGCGCAAAATCTGATTAAGTTGAACAGGTTATACGGCCCAGTGATCGTAAAATAAAGAAATATGGATAACGATAAAATGGGAATAGATCGTTTGGAAGGTGGCAGTAATTGGCTCACTTGGAAGTTCCAAATAAAACAATTTTTGGAAGCAAGTGAATTATTCGGTGTTGTGGACGGCACCGAACCGCCACCAGTTATTTCAAAAAGAAATTATGCTACACAAATTGTTGCGTGGAAGAGGTCAGATGCCAAAGCACGACGAGCAATTTCAGCTGCGTGTAAAAAACAACCATTACTGCAAATCATGAATTGTGAAACTGCAAGTGATATGTGGACGACACTCAAAAGCACTTATGAGCAAACATCCAGGTCAAATATTTTATTTTTGCAACAAAAGTACTATAGTTTCACAAAAGAGCCAAGTGATGATATTGCGACATTTTTATCGAAATTAATGGAAATCGTGCAGCAAATGAAAGATCAGAATGAAAATATTTCCGATTCGATGGTTATTACAAAAGTCCTAATGTCGTTGCCTGCTGAATACAATTATTTTCACAGTGCATGGGAATCGACAAGTGCGGATGGACAAACTATGGCGAATTTGCGTTCACGATTAATGGCTGAGGAACTTCGAATTATGTCTCAAAGAAAAGTTGAAAGTGTGGAAGCGCTGCTGGCGAAAAGAAATTATTTTAAGAAAAATAGTTTGAAAGGTTCAGCAAACCAAGGTCATTCGGTGAATCAAGGAAAAAAGGACAGCGGTAAAAATAGAAAGCCTAAGGGCAAGTGTTTCGGTTGTGGTCAAAAAGGTCATTATAGAAGTGAATGTCCTCAAAAGAAGACTGACACGGAAACGAAGCAAGGAAATACATCGACCGATGCATTTATGAGTCATGTTTCGTTTTCAACCAATGAAAAAGACGCTTGGATTTGGGATTCAGGTGCAAGTGACCACATGTGCAATTGTCGTATATGGTTCGAAAACTTTGTGGAAACATCCAAAAAGGTTACTGTTGGAAATGGAGCGACAATCGAGGCAACAGGAAAAGGTGATATAAATATTCTTGCTTTTAACGGGGATGAATGGATTTCCAAAAGAATTGTGGATGTTTTATATGTGCCTGAAATTGGAGTGAATTTGTTTTCTTCAGGAAAAACCATGGATCGTGGTTACAAATTTCGATCGGACAACGAGCGCTGTGAATTGTTAAAAGATAACAATGTTGTTGCAGTGGGAGTTCGACGAAATGGGAAATTGTTCCAAATGTTGTTCAAAGTGGTGAAACCATTAGAAGATGATGCGGCTACCGCAAATGTAGCTATAAAGAAGATTTCGCTTCGTGCATGGCATGAGCGACTTGCACATCAAAACGTTACACATGTCAAGAAATTTCTGCAAGAAAAAGGCATTGATTTCATCAATGAGAATTTTACGTGCGAAGCATGCGTTTATGGAAAACATCATCGTGGAAGCTTCAAGAGTCGTGAAGAGAAATCATTGAAGTGCGGCGAAATTATTCATGCAGACTTGTGTGGACCGATGGAAGTAACTTCACTCGGTGATTCTAGATATTTTTTGTTACTTAAGGACGATTACTCACATTTTCGTTTCGTATTTTTCTTGAAACAAAAGTCCGAGGTTGCAGATAACGTTAAGAAATTTGTTAAGTTAGCAGAAAAGGATGGACACAACATTCGTATTTTTAGATCGGACAATGGAACGGAATTTGTTAATGATGTGATAAAAAAGTTTTTTGACGAAAATGGAATTCATCATCAACGAACGGTGCCATACACTCCAGAGCAAAATGGTTGCGCAGAAAGAGAAATGCGAACGATTGTTGAGGCTGCGAGAACTATGATCCATTCAAAGAAAATGGATAAGAAATTTTGGGGGGAAGCAGTGAATTCGGCAACGTATGTTTTGAACCGAACTGGAACGAGTAATGTTGTAAACAAATCACCGTATGAGTTGTGGTACGACAAACAGGTGAAAATTGATCATTTAAGAATTTTCGGATCTGAAGTTTTTGTTCACGTTCCAAAGGAAAAGCGACGAAAGTTTGATTCCAAAGCAGTCAAGTGTATTTTAGTAGGATACGACAACCACTCAAAAGGATATCGAGTTTGGAATCCGGAAACACATAAAATTGAAGTTGCGTGCAATGTAGTATTTCTACTGGAAGAATCATTCGCGGTACATGAAATTGGTGACACTGAAAAGGATGTCCACAAAGGCGTGATTGAAACCGACGATGAAGCGGAAAATGATATTGAACGAGAAACGGAAACACCTGAAGAACAAAAAGGTCGTGGTACATTGTGTGATCTCGACAACAAGAATGTTGTTTGGAATCGATTGAGAGATCGGAACAATCTTGTTCCTTTATCAGCGCGGCGTATATCATATTTTTCATCAGCAAATCATGTGGCAATGTTAATGATCAACGAAGAACCAAAAACGTACGAACAGGCGATGGAATCGATTGATCATAAACAGTGGGAGAAAGCGATGGACGAAGAGTATGATTCGCTAGTCAAGAATCGTACTTGGATTTTGGTCAATCCACCGAATGACCAAAAAGTAATTGATAATCGTTGGGTTTTTAAGTTGAAACAGAACACGGATGGAAGCATCGATCGTTACAAAGCACGTTTGGTGGTTCGTGGTTTTGCTCAAGAATATGGAATTGATTATCAAGAAACGTTCAGTCCAGTCGTCAAGTTTACATCAATTCGTGCTATTCTGGCTATGGCAGCTTCGAAGAAAATGAAATTAAAACAATTTGATGTAAAAACTGCTTTTCTAAATGGAAATTTAGAAGAAAATGTTTACATGAATCAACCGATTGGTTATGACGATGAAAGTGGACTAGTGTGCAAGTTGTCAAGAAGCTTGTATGGTCTCAAGCAGGCAGCACGCTGTTGGAATCAGAAGTTCACGTCGTTTATAACGAAATTCGATTTTAAAGTCAGTACATCGGATCCATGTGTTTTCGTGAGCAATGGTAAAAATGGTATGATGGTGCTAGCAATTTACGTGGACGACGGTTTAATTGCGGCAGAGAAAGAGAAATTTATTTTACCTGTTATTGAACATTTGAGAAAAGAATTCGAAATTAAGGTTTTTGATGCAAAATGCTTTTTGGGACTCGAAATTGATCAACGATTGGACGCATCAATACATGTCAATCAGCGAGCATATGCAGAAAAGGTACTCAACCGTTTTGGCATGGAAAATTGTAATGCGGTATCAACACCATCGGAAAGTACACAAAATTTGAGCGATTCCGAAACAAATGGTGAAATCTGCTTTCCGTATCGTGAAGCAGTTGGCAGTCTGATGTATTTGGCTGTGGGAACGCGACCAGATATTAGCTTTGCGGTTGGTAACGTTAGTCGTTATCTGGACAAGCCCGCTGAAGCTCATGTGAATGCTGTCAAACGCATTCTTAAATACATCAAAGGGACAACTGACCTGGGCATTCAATTTGAGGGTGGAACTAGTTTGATTTTATGCGGATACAGCGATGCTGATTATGCTGGTGACAAACAAACTGGTCGATCAACATCCGGCTAAGTTTTTATGTTTGGCAATGGTATCATCAGTTGGAGTTCAGAGCGACAGAAATCGGTAGCATTATCGACAACAGAATCTGAATACATGGCCGCATCGTATGCTATCAAGGAATTGGTATGGTTGAAAGTTCTGTTATCCGAGCTTTTATTAATCGAAGTGGATACACCGACTTTTTACATGGACAACCAGAGTGCAATAAGGCTAGTGAAAAACCCGGAGTTTCACAAACGAACCAAGCATATAAATGTACGATATCACTTTATCCGTGAAAAATTCGAAGACAAAGAGTTCGAATTAAAATACGTACATACGGATGGACAATTGGCGGATATAATGACTAAGTCATTATCAAAGGTTAAGCATCAGCTGTTTTGTAGGCTGATAAACATTGTTGTAAAACAAAAAGTTAAAGTAATGTAAATATTTGAAGAACATGTTAATTATTTTAAAGTAACTTGCAACTAAAAGTGGGAGTGTTGAGTTTAGTCAAACGCGCAATTAATATTTTGTTTAGTTTAAGTTATTTTGTGTAGCTCTGGCTATGTATGTCATTTTTCATTAATAACAGTTGCACTTGTATTTCAAAAGTCTGAAAAATATACACGTTATTTGTTTTATGCATAATCGACTTATTTATTTTTATATATTATTCAAATCTCTTCGCGGCGCAAAATCTGATTAAGTTGAACAACATAACATTACATAATTGATAATAACATTCATAGCCAGAGCTATTACAAGCACAAAAATAACTTTAACTAAATATTCAGGTCTATTATGTATCACAAACGTTATTATAAAGGTGACAGTTATGACATACAATAAGGTTTTCGGCTAATTGGTATGCACTATAAATGTTAAGAAAACCTTCATTATAAAGATCATGTTAAAATAACGCTTTATGAAAACTATTGGTAATACCAATTTGCCGAAAACCTTTAATGTTATGTCATAACTGTCACCTTTATAATAACGTTTATGATACATAATAGATCTGAATATATTGTATCCGTTTAACTGGACTCAATAATGACGTAAATATTACATTCAAATAAAAATATCTGCACATTGTCCAGCCATTACATCTTTGACCATAACATATGTATACAAATTATATTATTTATTGTTATGAAATTAATTAATTTATTGAATAACTTACTTTCTTATTAGATAAAATAAAAATACCAAACTATCAATTTAATAATAAAATTAGCCAGCAAAATTAGATAACACCTAAGGATAACACAGTACCTAACAATTATTATGTAATTTATTGGTTGATTTGTATCAGTACAATGATATATGATGTCATAGTTCCAAGCAAGCCTAGCAGCAAACTGTAGTTAACATTAAAAAACCCTGCTGCTGAAAAGTACGGATGTTGATGGGTTGCTTGCTGTGCTAGCAATATTAATTCCCTTCTTAGAGTGCGATCTTGAACATTATTGCTAACCGTAGGGACATCTAACAATAAGCTGTAGCAAACCGTTGCAGTACGCTGAGCTTTTTTTGTTGTCATATTACAAGTTACAGCTACTGCAACACCCATAATCTGAAATTAATATGCAATAATTAGTATATTATGTACATAACGCGAATGAGGAGATGATGATTTGGCATGATGACAATAGGGCACTTCCACTCCCCCACTCCAACATGGCTGCCGAACAGCAGCTTGGTAGTATGGTTGGTGGTATTCGCTGGTATTCGCCATAAGATTTGTTAAGGATTCAAGTGTTTTCGTTATAAAAATGTATTTTTTATAGAATTCTAACCAGTTCTTTTAGTATTTTTCGCTTTTATGATACTGTGGTGATTGTTTTATAATAAATTGGGCTACTAAAATCCACTATACTTACAAATAATTGAATAATTTGTGTTATTAAATTTTTGAAAATTATTATCCTTAAATATTAAAATTTAGGTACAATAATTTGAAATAAATTGCTTTAAATAAAAATAAACAACATTTCAGCTGTTTATTAATTATTAGTTTCCAGCATTTTTGTGTTTTTGAGTAATTTACATAAATACATTCAGATTTAGTGAAAGATATAATCGTAACTAGCACAGTTCAGGAGTTTACTAAAAAATGTAAAAATTATGTCTTAAAAATCAGCAAATCTTCTAGTCGAGAATGCATTAAGCCCGGCAGATACAAATTTCGCCCAAGTTTGAAAATTCCCTACCTATAACTCAAACTGACGAAACACCATTTAAATTAGATATTTTCTAGTTTGATTTGGTTAAGTTTAATCATTCATTTAATTTTACTGTACTTTTTATTCTGTAAATATTTGACTTTGTTTAAAGGCAAACCGGCAGAAGTTGGAAAATAACAAATTCTGGTTGTATAGCCCTGCTATTTCAACATGAACCGGAAAGTCAAACAAATTACTGAAACACAAAAATGCTGGCAAATAATTACGAAACATAACAGCTGAAATGTTGTTTATTTATTTATTGTATTGTATTTCATTTAAATAACTGTTAAAATTATTAAATTATTGTAACTTTTAATATTTCAGGTTAATAATTTTGAAAAATTTAATAACACACAATTTATTCAATTATTTGCAAGTATAGTGGATTTTAGTAGCCCAATTTATTATAAAACAATCACCACCGTGTCATAAAAGCTAAAAATGCTAAAAGAACTGGTTAGAATTCTATAAAAAATACATTTTTATTACGAAAACACTTGAATCCTTAACAAATCTTATGGCGAATACCACCAACCATACCACCAAGCTGTTGTTCGGCAGCCATGTTGGAGTGGGGGAGTGGAAGTGCCCTATTGAATCAAGTGATATTAACTCTACCTCGAGTACATTTTGCTAAGCCCAGTTCCTTTACATAAAAGACTTTTATGCATTCATTACGAAAAATACTTACTGTTAGTAAACAAACCCATAACAATATTGTTATAAAAAGATCAATAGATGTAGATGAATTTCCATCTTCCAATTTGTTAAAAATTTCATTTGAATCGATTATAATTACATTGATACAATCCAAACATCCAATAAAGATAGAAAAATACAAAATTAGAATCTGAACTCCAAAGAGTTGATTAAAACACTGTACAGTTCCACTCAACTTCGTGTACGATTTTCTAACGTTTTTTATACTATTTTGACGTCCAAATCTGAGTTTTTCCAGTTTCTTGTAGCTAGTTATAAACACATCTTGTAGTAAATCAACCACGAAGATGGACTTTAATCTCTTTGTAATCTTTTCAAATCTTGCCTTTAGTAAAAGTACGTAATTAATTATCAGTAGAGACGAAAGTAACAATAAATAATGTAAAATGTAATAGATGGAATAAAGTAGAATATATACAGGTGCTTGCAGACGGTGAGATAACTGAATGTTGTGTAATAAGAATAACCCATAAATAAAGTGAAATAGCACAATTTGAATCCATATATAATTTTTTCGTTTGATAGGAAAACTAGAAAACACATCCAAAAATGTCTTGTACTGTTTCTTATGCCATACAGAATATTTTATTATAGATATATTCCCAAAGGATATTATCGAAATTATTGATATAAGACGAAGTATCGATGTAGTATTTCTTAGTGAAGCCTTGTTGTAATGACTTATATAGAAATAATCTATACCGCAAATATTAAAAACTATCAACATTAAAATTGAATATGCGGTATGCCAAGAATAATTTATACTTCTAGTGGGCGCTAAACCAAAAAACACAGAAATGTAGTACAACGGTTTTATACTCGTATTATCGTAATCGTTGGTTGTAATTTTTAAAGTCATTATTTTTTATTGTGTGAGGAATACACGTAAACTTTATAGTGATTACGTAATACTAATACTAATATCATTAAGGTAGTGATTACTAATAGTAAATAGAATAAACATTTTTATTGGGAACAATGTTATCTTTATTTATAATAGTAGACTTACCAAGAACTAAAACTTTTTTTAATTTTCCAACTTCAAATTTGGTTAAAAAAGTTGGTTGGTTCAATAATTAAAACTATGTTTGATATTATAATTTTGCAATATTTTGGGATTCTTTGCATTATTCTCTTGATTTATAGATTTTGCTATTCATTTTCAGTCTCTTTCATCAACGAACAGCGTCTTCAACCATAATTGATGTTAAAGTCAAAGATAAATTTAAAATAATTATTTGCAAACTGAGGTTTTTAAATAAATATACGTATAAATGTTTACTTGTGAGAATAAATAACATTACAAACTTCAATATAACAAGTTAAATCAAATAATATAATAAAAATTATATTTGAGATGTCAGCGGCGGTTATCGTTTATAAATAAATTTCTGACCAAAGCCATAACCGTCGCAGAAATGATTCCACGTAAAAATCGCGAAAAAAAAATTGCCGAAATCAAATTACCGAAAACAAAAACACCGAAAGTACAAGTTTTTTCGCATATTCTAACGTTTTTATTTGGTTTAAGCTTTTTGATTACATTAATATTGAGAAATCCAAGCTGATTGCAACAGGTCAGGATACAATATTTATGAAACGTTACATTGGAAACAATGGTAACAAAAAACGAAAAAAGTAACTGAGATAATAACAAGAAGTAAGAAGCGCATCTGCTTTAAAGTTACTCAAATGTGCTAAGAAGTTGTGAAAAGCAATAAAAATAAGAGATTTGTAATCGTCGCACCATCTATCGATAGTTATACTAATAGAAACAAAATACATTTTCTTTACTATTTAAGAAATTTTAGAAATTTTCGAGCTTATTGCAAAAGGCTTTAAACCGCTCCGCCAAACTGATCGAGCAGAAATCTGTAATAAAATTTAGCAAAAAGCGAAATAATATATTTCTGTGAGAACTTGAAAGCTAGTAGTCATAGGGCCAGTTGTCGCCTGCAAACCCTGCAAAATGCTTGACGAAAGCATTTGACAAGCTCGTGGAAAACCATTTCGCTTGTCACGACAAGTTGGTGAAAAGCTTCAGACAAGCTTGTGTAATAGTAAAATTTAATTTCGGAAAAATATTGACAATCGCACTTATAAAATCAGTCATAGGTTAGGCGAATATTCTTTTGTTTAACAGACTCCATGCACCCTGCCCCTTAATTTCCAGAACGTAGTCGCGCTGAGTAGAAAATGTGTCCGGTCGTGGACGTTAGCCAAACTGAGCCTTGCGGTGATTGGTTCCTGTGTGATAATTTCACCTTGTGCGCAGACGCTGCTTAGAGAGCGTGACAGTTCAGCGACCCATGCCAACAAAAAGCAGTTGCCTCTCGACCTTTCAACTCAACGTCACGCCTTGTGCGGAACTACATAAAAGCGTAGCCATATTACGCAATTCTTAATAATTGTGGTCACGACCCAAAGTCAGATAGTCCAAGTGAGTTGAGTACCCTTGTTGTTTTTTTGGGACTCGTGAATTCGGGTTTAGTCAAAGGTGAATTTAAGGCGAGTATAAAATTTACAACAAATCGTTCGGTGGCCTTCTTACCGTTATCGATAAAGTTACGATACCGCGTCATTATTATTGCCGCAGTGTACACCCATGTTGGAGATAAATAAATTAACAGAAGCCACCAAGTTATGTGCGACAGTTGTTCTGGGGTTAGAAGTTTCCTCATCTCCGTTTGGAGGATATCGCTCATCACCTCACCAAGACCGAGTTCCGACAACCCAGGAGAGAGTCCGAGCAGGTCAGGCTACAGTCTTTAGGACTTTGTTGCCCTTTTATCCCGATTTTGAGAATCCATCCTTCGATTCGTTGATGAACCCCCCTCACTGAGCATAGTCGGCACCTTATAACCTGCGAAGGGTGAGGTTTGTCAGTTTGTAACGTAACACTTGTCAAAGACAAGCTTGGAAGTCAACGACAAAATTGTGCAAGCTTATGACAACCTTAAGTTATTATCTGAGATGCGGCACAAATTTTTTAGCGATGCAAGGTGCAAGATACACAAAGCACAACCTTACTAATAGTTGTAGAAAGAATAGCCAACCCTCTCTCTCCCGCCCTTTGTACCGCGTGGGGGCACAGTTAGTCGGAACCTGGTCGCCCTCCCTAGTATTTAGTCCAGTAACCAGTAGTTTTACCTCGCAAATTTCTCAGGCAAAGGATTGAAAACTGATTCCTATGTAATTTTGGTCGTAGAATCCGAATTTGAGGTTTGCAAACAAAAAAAAAGCAAAACAATGCCAAATCTCGTGTTTTTGCAAAAAAATACAAAATTTTGAACATCCTATTGCTTTTTTCAAAAAATAAAATGTATCATCAAAAAGTAGGTAGATAAAATAACTTACAAAATGACTTTTTAGTTTATTTCCTAGGACAAAAATTAACGCCACTAGCGCCATTCGAGTGTTTGCTGATTTTTGTTTATTTTTGCTGATTTTTGCTCCCAAGGGTGGGAGAGAAAGGGTTGGCTAATTTGTCTACAACTATTAGTAAGGTTGGGGTTGGTGTATATTTATTTGTACTTGTGAATACTTTTTGAATTTCAATTATGGCCGCGTAAATCGTTTAAATCAACCTTTGTGCGCCGCCAGCCTGCATGATTTAATTATTATGATTTAGTCGATACCAGGAGTGTGGCAATATCAGTAACGTAAATACGTCTGTATCACACGAGCATATAAAAACAGGTGATTTAAGATATTAAAAGTGAAGTATAGACCTGAATAGGAGTGGTGTAGTGTTTAGTGATTTGGGGAGATCTGAGAACACCAAATTACTGAGTAAGCGTAAATAAATTACAAATAAGGAAAATTTTTGCATGAGGTTAGAAAAATTGATAATAACAAATATCGTGTAAGTGACAGTTGGGTTGCCTAAATATAGTTTCGCATATAACAAATTATTTAAAAATTTGAAAAGTACGCAAAATAGGGCTACAGTTTCCGAGGGGTTGACCCAAGTTGCAGTTCTAATCGGGATGAGTATCACATCACAATACGATAGCGATATCAAAACCTACCGAAAATTAGGAGCTGATTTCAAGATTTTTAACAGAAACAAAAAGACATCTAGATCACCAAAAAAAGAGCCGAAAGCTGCCAACGAATTTACGAGCAAGAAATCAATTAGTTAAAGCTAGAAAACAAAAATCTAAAGATACATGTTGGAGCACTAGAAACCAAAATAATACAGCTAGAGGGTAAAGAAAAAACAAATCCTAATACATAAGATCCCAGCACGCTGCTGCTCTTGTTGCTCCAGCGTGTCATTTTTTGGTGAAAAAAGGAACACTCTGATTGGTCGATTTTTTTTACCATCCGCAAATATATTAACGTAAAGTTGAGACAAAAAATATTTGAAAAAGAAAATAATGAATAATTACGTTATAATAAAAATAATTATTAAACCATATAATAACCATCCTTCGGCAGTCGGGTAAATAGTCAAAATGCTGCGCTACGGCGTCTCATATTTTTATATTTTTGGTTAGAAAAACTCGAAGACACAAACATGATTAATGAGATGGAAAACAAAGAGAAGAAATGAAAAAACAAAGAGAAAGAGGAAGTTATAGCAATTAGTGAAGATACATCTCCAGTCAAAGATATAAGATGAACACTAAATTGATGAGAAGAGAAACGACGAAAGAAATATAAAAAAGAAGAAGAACGGCAATTAGTGAAGAAGCACCGCCAATCAAAGATATAAGATGAAGATGAAGACATGATTAACGAGAAGAAAAACGAGGAAAGAATTGAAAAAAGAAAAAGAAAAAAGAACAAAACAAAGAAATTAAATAAAATAATAGAAATAGAGAGAACTTTTTCAACCAACTACAGTTTTGTACATAAATAAATCCATTAACCATATAAATTTTATAACTACCAATACCACGATGCTACACATCAATCGAGATCGCAACGAATCAAGTTACACATCAATAGAGTTGCCGTTAAAAAAGAGATCCACCGGTCAAGCTGTATATTGCAGAGTAGCGCTACAACCCATCAGGGCGGGTTTTGGCTAACCACTTCATTTTATGAAGGGTTTTTAAGACAGATTACCTCGGTGGTTTGCTATTGCGCGACGAGGGAGGACAGCTAGAATACAGTTCTTGCTTCACTCGGGTTCGAACCAGGGTTCTCTGCTTAGTAATCGACGCACTTAAGCATCAGACTACAACCGCCCTCAAGCTATATAATATATAAAAATTTAAAAAAACCGGGAAGCTGCTTCTCCTACAGCGTGTCATTTTTTTTGTTAAAAAAAAATCCGAAAACTGAGACAATGTATGATACAAAATTGATGATGTATTAACGTCTTATTGAATAACAGGCTAATCGGATAAGTTATAAGCGGATAATCGGATATTTAATGTTGAATCATATTTTCTATTTCTATTTAGCATATTTAGCAATCAATTTAGCATAGATTTAGCCTCAACAAGAACAGACTTGCTTTTTGTTTTAAAATGGCGCCGGCGACAGTTTCCAATTAAACTTGCCTTTTCCATGACGATCAAGAAGGTTCAGAGACAGATGTTAGAAAACGTAGGAATATATCTGCATGAACCTGTGTTTAACCACGGTCCACTCACAAAATAGTTGAGAGAAAAGAACAAGGGAAATTGATTCAAGGTTCACAAGCAGTGTAGATAAAGGAATTTTTTAATAAAAATTAATAATTAATAATTGTTTAATTAAAATCTACGGCGTAGCTGCCCGTCCGTGGACGGGCTTTCCAGCTAGTATAATAATAAAGGGAGTAACGATAAACGAAAGTAACCTCAAACATGAAACCGAACAATTTCTGAAAAGCGAGATAGGGGTTGATATTGCCTTGAGGGGAGCTGAACAGCTGAAGTAATAAAGACAAAATCAGCACAAACTATTGTATTGACCAAAATGAACAACTGACAAGATAAAATGGAAATGATAAAGAACAAGAATAAATTGAGAGGCACAAGAAAATACATCGAGGATGATTTGTCAGTGGAGGAGAGAAAAATACAGGCCAGATTAAGGATGATCCCAAAGACAGAAAGAGAGAAGGGAAATGCTGCCAAGGTGGGTTATCGAAAGCTATTTATTTAGCAGCACTCTGAGGGAATTGGGTATTTTCACATTTTTTAAAAAATATGCAAGGAGACACTTTATCAAGCGGGCGACCCGGAGAGATCAAAAATCTAAATATTGTAAGCCGATGGAATGAAGATGTAACGAAAAATGCGAGAAAACGGCCAAACAAGATTAAACTACGTAACGTGGAAACTGGCGACTTAGAATATAATAGGGATAAACGGTAAAGAAGAGGAGTTAGTTGAGGAATTGAACAAAAACGATTTAGAAATACTAGCGGCAACCGAAACAAAAAAGAAAGGAAATGGAATTGTAGAGATTGGAGAAGATGTGATAATGATATACAGCGGGGTAAAATTAACAGAAAGAGCAGCAGCAGGAGTGAGTTGTATAATTGGAAGAGAAAGCAGGAAAGCAATAAAAACGTGGAAATTTGTTTCAGAAAGAACATTAACGGTGACATTACAGAAAGAACAACAAATTATAGTAATAGTAGTACATGGACCAAGCGAGGATGATCAAAAAGTTGAAAAAGAAAAAGTTTGGGAAGAATTGCAGCTGACAATTGAGAATGCGACAGGTACAGTTTAGGTATATAGCGTGTGACTTCAATGCCCGAATAGGAATCAAAATCGAAGGAACCAATAAAGTAATGGGACGGTTTGGTGAAGATACTCTAAACAAAAATGGAGAATGGCTAATTGACTGTTGCGTGGTGAATAACCTGGTGATCGGCAATTCGCTATACAGTCATACGGAAATACATATAAGTATACAAAAGAGGAACCAAGCAGAAAAGAAAAATCTATTACAGACTATAATATAATAACAGAGAAGTTAAATAAGAAAAGTTTAATAGATGTTAGAGTACATAGAGGGGCTGAAATAAGCAGGGACAACTATTTGGTGGTAGCAAAAATAGAATACAACACACTCATCTAACAAGGAAAGGAGAAGTCGTATAATGTAAAAAGCAAAGAGGTAGTGAAAGATTACTTACTGAGGGATCCAGAAATAAGACAGAAATACCAAAATATTGTAGAAAAAAAAAAATGGAAGAATTGAGCTGCTTACAAGATAATAAATTTGAAGATATTTTGAAGAGATTTAGAGAAATATTATTGGCAGCAACAAAAGAAGCATGTGGCATCACTAGAGTACAAAACGGTAAAAAACCTAAATCATGGTGCAACTATGATATCAAAGAAGAAATAAAAAGGAAAAAGCTAAAATGGAAAAGATATTTAACACAAAAAACCGAATTGATGTATGAAGAATATGAAAAATAAAGAGTAAAAACTAAAATAATGCTAATCGATGCAAAGAAGAGAGCTTGGGAGGAGTTGCGGATGGAAAGAAATAAAAATGAGAATCAATCAAAAAAATCAAAAAAAACTTAAGACGGACTAAACAAATTACTCTAAAGCAGATTAAAGATAGACAAGGAGAAATACTACGGGAAGAGAAGGAAATAATGAGTAGATGGAAAATACTTCGAAGAATTTTTAGAAACCAACAGACAAAATCAAGATAATAACATCCAGGAACGGCAAGAAGTAACGCTTGAAGACGAAATCACATTGGAAGAAACATTGATGGCGTCAAGAAAATTGAAATTTGGAAAAGCGGCGGGACACGATGGAATTAAACCAGAAATGATTAAATATATGGGAGAAAATGGTAAGAAGGTATTTAACAATATATTAAATTTGGCATGGGAAAATGGATCAATACCGGAAGATTGGGAGAACACCATAATATTGCCGATTTACAAGAAAGGTGACAATATGAAGTACGAGAACTACAGAGGTATTTCCTTGCTATATGTAGCAGCCGAAATCTACGAAGGAATACTTGAAGGAAGATTAAGAAAAGTAATAGATTCGATATTGGAGAAATCACAAAGCGGCTTCAGAAAAGGATTTAGCATACAAGATCACATATTTACAATAAGACAGATCATAGAAAAACAAAAAGACAACGAGAGATGCACATACTTGCGTTTCATGGACCTTGAAAAAGCGTCTGATAGAGCGCCTAGGGAACAAATTTGGAAAATATTGGAAGAGAGAAAAGTCAGGCAATACGGAGTATTTACAGATAAACAACGAACAACGAAAATACCAGCAACGGAAATGGAATACTTGAGAAGAGTGGAGGGTGTTACAAGAATAGACAGAATAAAAAACAAAGAAATAAGAAATAGGCTTCAAATAAAACCAGCAAGTGAAACAATAACAAGGCAACAGTTGAGATGGTTCGGGCATCTAAACAGAATGGAAGAAACTATACCGGTAAGAAGGGTGTGGCAATCGCAGACAAAGAGAAAAAGAAAAAGAGGTAGACCACCAAAGACCACCTGTTACATTAAGCTTAATTTAAAAACTCCATCAGCACACAAACTTTTATCGGAATCGGTAAACTATTCAAAAATATCTGGAAAAGATTTCTGTACCTAAACCTTATTTTCGCCACTATAGCCTACCAGACATACGTCAAAAATAACTTTAATTGACATCGACGCAGAAATGCCGAAGAATATCAAAGGTGAAGGACTTTTTTCCAGTTTTTGCAAAAAAATTTAAGCGTACTTTGTGAGTTCAGAGCAAAGAACTCCTTACAGTGTTACAAGGGTCAATATCTGAAAAGAATCTTTCAAAAAGATATCTGTAATCTTTTCGATTATTACAAAACCTGTAAATTAAAACCAAATGCGAGCAAATAAAAGTGTCCGTCTTTTATCTGAATAGCAAAAAATCAAATCGTGAACTAAAAATAGAAATAGAAGCTCAATCACTCCCATTTAATCCAAAACCAAAGTAAAATGTTTAACAAATTGTCATAAAAGTTTGTGTGCTAATAGAGCTTTTAAAATACCAGTGTTGGGGTGGAAACAATTGAGACAAATGTAAAAGCAAGAAACTTACATAAAATATTAACTGACATCTTAATTTATCTATTTATTGTGAAAATTTGTTAGATGGCTTACAATAATTTGACACATTCGAAAATTTTAATGATTAATCTGACAGTTATCAGTAATTTAATTAATTATTTAGAACGATTAAAAATTTATGTGCGGTATGTAATGGTATGATTGTAAGTTTTAATTTTAAAATTGATAAAATTTGGAGTGCTGCTCATTGGAGGTATTGTGGCAGAAGTGACGATATTATTTTAATTAAAAAGAAATTTTTATTTTGTTAAAGCTTACACGAGGGCGATAAGGGATCCGTCATCGAAGAGAAATAAAAATTCCAGTCCGCCCCTAAATTTAATTATTTATAAAACTTCTTTTAATTAATTAAGAACCATTAGCACTCATTCAGTAACCATAACTATTTGTTTAAAGCAATCCACTGTCGGAAACCATTTTATAAAAATAGCCATTCTTATTTTGTAATAGATTGCTAGGTGTATCGTATTCTACTAGATGACCTGCATCCATAACAATGATCTTGGTGGAATCCATTATAGTATGTAAACGGTGAGCAACCGTTAAAACAGTGCAATCGTTAAATTTACTTCGAATTGTATTTTGAATCAGTTCGTCCGTCCTGAAAGTAGGAATGATTTATTTTTTAAAAATTGTAAATGAATTTTACTTATTATCGATATTTGCTGTGGCTTCATCCAAGACCAATATTTTATTCTTTCTCAAAATAGCTCTTGCCAAACAAATCAATTGACGTTGACCAACACTAAAATTGCTACCAGATTCATCTACCATGAACTCCAAAGAGGCGATCGCACCTTTTAATTCTACCTAAAATGAGTACAATGGTATTCTTTGAGCCGAATCTCAAACCGAATCTTACATCTTCAAGCGCGTTCCAAATTTCTTGATCGGTAAATTGATTAAAGGGATCCAAATTATAACGAATTGTAGTAGAAAATAGTATCGGGTCTTGAGGTATAATAGTAATTTTGGTACGTAAATTCTGAAGGGACAGATCTTCTATGTCCATGCCATCAATGATAATAGAGCCCTCTATCGGTGTAAGTCGAAGTAATACTGATATCAAGGAAGACTTACCAGCTCCTGTACGCCCAACGATTCCAATCTTAAATTACGAAACAAATATTTTTCGAATTTACTACTTAGTTTCCTTTACCTTTTCTTTAGCTTTAATAATAAAGTTTAAGTTCTTCAAAACTGGGGCGTCCAGAGGAGAGTATTTTAAAAAAACTTGATTGAACTCAATATTGCCTTCAGACGGCCAGAATGCAATCATGTCATCTAACAATAAAAATATTCCCGTAAGTTTACAATAAAAATAATATAAAATAATACTTACTGCTGACTAGGGATCGCGATGATTCTTTATCTATTTTTGAAAATTCAAAAATTCTTTCCACGGATATCATTTGACTAATCACCTGCGCAAGTTGTTGTATTCCATATTGAAGCGTTCCGGCTAACGCTGACGTTTGAGATACTGCCAAACCAGCATAACTACCACTAACCACCTTATCTATAGTTAAAACAAATATTTCATTTTGTTAACAAACTTTTTCGCTAATTTTACTTTGATTCATGATGATGAAGCTTAATGTAACACATAGGAGAAAAATCCAACTTAGAAAATCTATCCATAAGCCAAATGCTGCAAATGATGATAAGTATAACTGCCAAGCTGAAGTATGTGTATCCTAAAATCATTGAAATATCTAGAAATTCCAGATTCTCAAAAAGAAATCGTAAAAATTAAGCCGAACAGTTTGAGAAAGAAGAACACAAATAACCAAAAGTAATCTAAGATTTGTTTTGTTGGAGTTAAAATTTGACCTATAGTTAAAAAGTGCTCTAAAGATTGTAGGATGCCCGTTCAAGAGAGTATTGGATCCTCGAACGCTACAATTCATTATATTTAATTATTCGCAAAGTACTGAATCGATTTTAATTTTTTAAGAAAATGCCTAAATTATAACCTGGTGGCCATCGAATTCTCGTTTCAAAGGTGATTCCATTTCGGTAGCTCTGATTGTAAGTATTCCATTCCAAGTAGCATTTATGTAGGAATAAACAGGACTTTTTGCTAAAGAAAATTAATCATTATTATTTTGATACAAATTAAGTTAAAAAGTATACCTGCACTTTCTATATGTTTCAAATTTTGCGCAACAACTATGTACCACTGCCTAAGTTTATTAAAAGGAAACGCTAACAGGACTATCACAATTGCCATGTACGGATTAGCTATGATTATCACAACTAAGCTTCCAAACATAACCGTAATTATCTGTAATGAATGAATCATTGATTTGGTGGATAAACATTTTTTTAACATTTACCAATATAGCCATGTGTATTGTCGGTGGCAAAACTTGATCAACGATTCCTACATCTCGAGAAAATCTATTTAAAATCTTCCCACTTGAATGAGTATCGAAAAATTTTATGGGTGCATACAGAACTGATTGAAACATGTTGTTGTGTAAAGTTCTCGAAATGGATACTATTGCGCTGTAGAAAAAAAATACTGACGCTATGCCTGATATTATTAACACCAATATGATAGTTGCGTATATGGATATTATCTTTTTTGTGCTAAGAAAGTCAAAATAACTTCTCGATAGCACGTGTAAATCAGTTTCGACAGGGATGGAGACGTTTATAGGAGAAGACGTGTTTATAGCTTCATGGTTGGTCCTAATACAAAAAGTTATAAACATAAAATGATTACAGTGACTAAATTACAGGTAGCGGATGATACTCAAAAATAATACTGGTGAAACATGATGTTTCACAAGGTTAGTTTTGAAATATATACTGGTGAATATTTGGTGTTTCACAAGTGTTATTTTTGAAATACATAATTGTGAAACATCATGTTTCGCAAGTGTTATTTTTGAAATATATACTGGTGAAACATGATGTTTCACAAGTGCTATTTTTGAAACACATACTGGTGAAACATGGTGTTTCACAAATTTTATTTTTGAAAAATTATGAAACAAAGGCTAACTTAAAATCAAGAATGAAAAAAGAGGATTGTTACCATTTTGTAAGCCACAGATCAGCGAAACTTGCAAAAACTTGTGTGGTAATAAACAACAATACGACCATCGCCAAGACGCATTTATTTTTGGAACTTTTAATATATTTCCTAAATATAGATTGTCTTCTTTTAGCATCTAGCGGGATTTCTTCGCCGGCAACATACTTACGTTCTATTTCGTTATTCTAAATTAAAACATAATTAATGAATATTATCAACAATAATACCTAATGAAAGTGCTACTTCGTCTGAAGTTGCATCATCCGCTTCATCTTCAAGATTTTCTACCTCTTTGTGCTTAGCCTCACTTGGTGTTGATTCGGACTCTGTTAGTAACTTCGTAAAATCAATGTTAATTTTAGACAGTTCTTCAAAAGTACCTTGAGCTTCGACTTGACCCTAAAAAGTATTATAGGTAATTTATTAACTAAGCCATTAAGTGTTTGAAATTTGTTACATCATTAAGAACAACAATATGATCGACATATTTCAAATATTGCAACTGATGAGTAACTAACACTCGAGTTTTTCCTTTCAGATAACCAACAATGCAATTTTCAAATAATTCTTTGCCAACATGCGGATCCACTGCAGATAACGGATCATCTAACAGATAAATGTCGGCTTCTCGGGATACAGCTCGAGCCAAATTTATTCTTGCCTTTTGACCACCGCTCAAGGTAACTCCTTTCTCTCCCACCAAAGTCTCGTCACCTTGTGGGAAAAGTTGAAAATCTCTTCGTAATGAACAAACATTTACTATGTTTTGATAATCTTTATCATTATATTTCTGACCAAATAAAATGTTATTTTTAACCGTCGATGCGAAAATCCAAGCTTTCTGAGACACATAAGCCAATTTCCCTCCTATTGCAATAGTACCATGAGTATGGGATAATTCGCCAAGCAATAGTTGCAAAAGACTTGACTTTCCCACACCTACGGGACCCACTATCGCGCATAAGCTTCCCGGTTTAACATTAATTGAAATATCATTCAAAACTGGACTCTCCGGATTCCAAGAAATTTGAATGTTTTTTAAAGTAATTTCTCCTGTATTACCCGATGAAGGCTGCAATTCATTTTCTTCTAATAATAAAAACTCCTGTAGTCTTTTAACAGAAACTAAGGTTTCTGCTAAGTGGTTTATGCACAGTGGTAACGTAAGTGTAATTACATCTTGCATTAATTTGAAGACCAGAACAACTGAAAACACTTGAGCAGCAGTGATTGCGAATCCCATTAACGTATAAGTGGTTACTGTCACGAACATTGCTAACTTTGCAAAAAAACTCGAAGTACATAAAATAATTCCCGTTAAAGTTAAGGACATTTTTAATGATTTTATCTCTTGAGAGCGAATTGAATCGATCACACCACCAAAGGGATTTTCCCATGCGTACATTTTAATAAGTCTGATACCAAAAAATACTTCCGATAACTTTTTAACTTTTTCGTCTGTTTTTACGGCAACTTTCAATCGCAATTTGGCTATGATATTTCCTACAAAACCTGAAATAAAAATATTAGATTTATTATAAACACATTACCTATCTTAATAATTATATTGAGGTGTTTTCTTTTGGCGGGTTTAGCTTATAGCTTAAGGGACATGCAAATAGTTGTATTTTTGTAAAGTAGTTTGTAGATGTTTAATATTGTTCAATAAAGTTGGTTTACTAATGACCAGTTTTACAATAATAGTCGGATAAACTTGGTATAACATTATTCCCAATATAACAATTGTGGATAAATCTTAGGAATTGAGGAAATTTTACGAAAAATGTACCCCGGATTTATTTGAATTTTCTGATTTTTTTTTTTAGTTTCTCGAAACACTATTCCATTTCTTTAATTATTTTTATTTTATAATTAATTTATTTTAATTTAACGCAATTTATCTCAAGGGCTACATAATTATTAAATTCTGTAGTTTTCCCACCTTTTGCACTTTTATGAAATTGGCCACCATCTTGTCCAACCCGAAGGTCAAGTAAAAAATAAATGTTTTTTTTATGTTTTAATTTGTTTAGAAATAAATTAGTTATTTTTATAATTATCCTGATTATTATGTAATAATTATAGAACAAACATTTATTTTAAAACAAATAAATATCTGAGATAGCAATATCCTTCTATGGCTCAAGGCCCACCTAAATTTATACGGATTTATACCAACAAATTTCTAAGAAATTTAAGTTTTTTCCAAAAAATCCTGGAGGGCATATATTTATTTTTATCTTTTTATCTTTAATAGTGTAGACGCAGGTTCTATTCTAAATCTCAGTTTATGTTATTTCTTATATTAAACGCCGAGAACATAACAAATACATCGTCAAATTCCATGGACAATACTGTAGAAAATTAAATGTTTTACAAATAAGTCCGGGAGAGCATATATTATAGCATATATTATATTATATTTATAGTTATACTGGGGATTAAAAGTCGCTGAATCAGTGGCGTAACAATCAGGTAAGGGACCCGTGTGCGAAGTTGTTAACGGTGCGAAGTTGTTAACGGGGGGCCATGCTTTTATAAGAGACTAAAAAGATTTTCTAGAATTTTCTATTTCCTAAGATTTTCTCTAATTTTCCACATTTCCTAAGATTGTAAAATTAATGAGATTTTCTTTGATTTCCTAAATTTTTTCCGGATTTCTTCAAATTTCCCGCTCGTTTTTTATTATAAGTGAAAAAATGATAAAGAAATTGTCATATGCAAAACTAAAGGAAAATCAGGGAAAAGTTCAGGAAATCTAGACTATCTTTTTTTGCTTTTTCCATTTTCTGAGATTTAACTGGCTTTAAATTTTTTTGGATTTTTTGAAATATCTTAAGATACCTCAGAATTTTCCATTTCTTAGAGTTTTCTGCATTTCTCTCGATTTCTTATTTACTGAAATTTTCTCGAGTTTCCTGAGATTTTCTTGAAATTTTTATGGATTTCTTGAGATTTTCTATATTTCTACAAAATTTCTAAGAATCGGTTGGAATTTTCCAGAATTTCTTCAAATTTTCCTTCACTAGTACACACAATTTTTCCCTTTAGTTTTGTACTAACTGGAAAATCGAAGGGAAAATCGCGATATACCAAAGTGAAAAGAAATCCAAGCAAATTTTAGGGTATCTCAGGAAGATCTATAAAATCTTAGTTAAACTTAAGAATATTTTCTTCCCAAGGAATTCTTAGGAAATTGAAAATAATTTTTCCTAAAAATAATTTTCGTTCTTTTTTTATTAATTTAATTATAATTAATTTATTAAATAAATCAGGATTTAAAAATCGCTCAAGACTTTTACATATTTAAATAACAAATAATTGTATGTTATTTAATATATTGATTAGTTACAGAGGGGGCCCGAACACCCTAGCCCCCCCTTCCAATACGCCACTGGTTATTCGCGATAACGATTACAGGGTTCCTACTTCTTTGGAAAATCTAGAAAAGTCTGGAAAATTTTAGATTTTCCTAATTTTGTCAGGGAATTAATTTCTGATTTTTAGTGTCAAGTCAAGGAAATTAAATTTTCAGTCTAGGAAAGCAATTTACTTTAACTTTTTTTTTAATTTTAAAATAAATTTGTTTTAAAATTTAATTTATTTAATTTAATTTTTTTCATTCTTCAAAATTTTAATTTTTTTTAAATTTTAATTTAATTAAGTTTTTTAATTTAAAAAAAATTTAATATTTTAATTAATTATTTTTAATTAATATTACTGATTTTAATTTAATTTTAAAATTAAGATTTTTGTGCCTTTTTATTTTCTGATTTATCGAATACTAATTTATAGTAATTAATAAAATAAATTAAAATAAAAAAGTTTAAAAATATAAAACCAATTAAGTAGAATAAATTATTGTTTCTATTTTAAGGGTGTTTTTGTATGATTTTTTTTTTTGTGAATTGACGCATGCATGATGATTCATATATTGTTGTTTAAAAATTTGCAGTCTGGACCAGAAGTTTATAGAAGTTTCCGGAAGTTTGTGGAAGAAAATCAAGATGTCAAAAAAGTGAAAAGAAGTAACTTTTTGTACAAACCTTGAAATGGAATGGTCAATACAAATATTGCAAGTCCCGCCATTCCAGCAATTTGCATTTCGTACCATACAAAACCTGCTGATGCAATTACCAGCACAGGTGAAATCCATAAATAATTAAAATATGAAGCTAAATAATCAAACCTATTGACGTCATTGGAAAGCAAACTTATGACGTGACTTGCTGAAGATGCATCCAAAGATTTCTTACTTAACCTTAAAATCTAAGAAAAAATTAAATTTCGTCCAAAATTGATGATTAGGTTACCTTTCTATATATTAATGCCGAGGTGGCAATTCTAATTTGCATACCAATACCATTGAACACAAACATTAGGTGATTATTTAAGAAAACTGCTAAACCATTAACCAATATGATTGACGCACCATAGATGTACATCATTTCCATATGATGTTTAGCTTCAGTTTCAGATGGTTTTACGGAAAATAAGTGTAATAGTTTTGATAACAGAATTGGTTGCGATGGTCTAAATGCGTCCAATTGTAGTATTATTTTTAGTTAATAATAGAGACTTACATCAATATGCCGACTTGAAAAAAGAAGATTATTCCATAAAGTAAATAACGACATGAGTAGGTCTTCCAAAGTACTCGTCGTAAACTTGGAATTTTGTTCTTGTTTTGGCTTCGAACTACTTCATAATTCCAGTTACCCTCTAGTTTATTCGTTAAATGGCTTGATTTTTCGGCTGATAAGCATTCATGTAAATCATCAATATGATAATTTCCTTTTAAACTTTGTGTACATATTTTTCGGAACCATCTGAAGAGAAAATGTAGTCATAATTTTCGTATAATGCCAAATTACTTACACAAAACATAATTTTGAAAATATATTCGCCTTATCCAAAATGTTGGGTTTCCTTATTGTATGATTGTTATTCATTGATTTGGATAATCTTGAAAGCCCTTCTAGTAACAAACTGATACTGTGAGTGAATTTTGACTATCTTCACTCTTGGGGGTACAATTTTATTAATTGTATCCTTGAGGTAACTTGCTCTTAGCTCATTAAAATTTATTTATAAGAAAATACGAACATAATATGTATATACTTATTCTTGAATTCCTCTGTATCATAAACCACAATGAAAGATTCATCAGTTATTATACTTCCTGTTAGATAATTGCGATAATTTGTAATAATTCATTGTTGAATAAACAATTGATTAAGTTTATATAAACATCCTATTTATTATTATAGGAACTTGGAGAAAGGTTTTGTTTATTTCTTACAATAATTATTTAAACATTCTAAAATTGGAAATATGAGTTATAATATCCTCTTATTGGGCCGGTGACGTCGCACCCATCCGTCCTTTATTATTATTATTATCAGCTTTACATTCTAATTGAATATCCTTAAGGATTAAGCCCCATGTTACAGTTACATTAAAACAATATATACATTAATTCCTATTTTTTGGATTACAATTTTTTGTGAGTAGCGGCACCATTGACAATTTCCCTCCAGTGTTGTCTATCTTGAACCTTTGTCATCCATTCTTTCACATCCATAACTTTCAGGTCGTTTATCACTTGATCCCACCATCTCACTTTCGGCCGTCCCTTTGTTCTGTTGGCATCCGGTTTCCACATTGTTACCCTTTTCACCATGCTTTGGTCATTTCTTCTCATAATATGGCCCAGCCATCTAATTCGCTGCGCTTTCATGACCTTCACTATATTCTCACCGTTGACCTCCTGTTCTATTTCATGGTTCATAAGTATTCTATATTCGTCGTTATTACCCTTTTTCAGTCCCAGGATAGTGCGTAAAACTTTTCTTTCAAACGTTTTCAGTAGTTCCGCTTCTAGCTGTGACCAGCATAAAGCTTCTGCTGCATATGTTATTACTGGTCTTATCAGGGTTCTATATTGTCGTGTTCCAAAATTCTCAATTTGATTTTTTTCTAAAATTGATTTGTATTTGTATTAAAAAATTGTTGCGAATTTGTAAATAGTTTTGTATTTACTGGTTTTCCCGCCAACAAGTTGTAATGGGCAGCAATGGGCGGTGGAAAACAGGCTTTTGCCAAAAATGGCCGCACGTAGCGGTTGAGGAGAGTTTGCTCCTATTTAATTTTTGAGATTTAGTTAAAAATGTTATAAATTTGATAATAAAGTTGATTTTGAAGTGAGTAATTTTTATATTAATTTTTGAGAATTGGACCAATTCTCAAAAATTAATATACGGACCGTATTTGAAATTGTTATAAATTTGATGCGATTGGAAGTTGGTAAAATTTAGATTGAAAGTTGGATAGTATTTTTGTTGGAAGAGATTTGGATTGCGTATAATAATTGATTGTGAAGATAAAATAGAAGAATTAATTGGATTGGATGAGGAATTGTAATACTGTTGCAAATTAAGTTGAAAGGCAAGGTGAAATTTGTATGAGCGGCGGGCACATGCGGTGATAAGCCGTACACTCGTTTATCGTTCCATTTTTAAATTAAAATTTTATTTAACAATAAAAACAAAATTGAAATTTTGGATTTGATTAAATTGAAAATCACGGTAACTGGATTTTATTAAAAAATAAGAAAATAACAATATCCAACATAACAATTGGCATCCCAGAACGTGGGGCTTCCTTAAAAGGAACCGACTCGACTACCGAATTAATTTTTCTTTTAAAATATTTAAGTGTGAATAGAAAATTTGATTTTTTTACTTGGTACTATTTCAATGGAAATCGAGAAAGAAAACATGGAAGGTGCTATAGCTCGACTGATACAAATGATACAAGATAATAGAGAGGAAGATAAAAAATTTAGAGAGGAAGATAAAAAATTTAGAGAGGAAGATAAAAAATTTAGAGAGGAAGATAAAAAATTTAGAGAGGAAGATAAAAAATTTAGAAAGGAAGATAAAAAAATTAGAGAAAAAGATAAGCAAGAGATAATAACAACAATAAGAAAAGAATTAACCACAAAATTAGACGAACACGAAAAAAATTTGAGCCTACGCATAGAGTGATGTCTAGCCATTTGACTAAAAAAATAGAAGGGATAAATGAACGAACACAAATTTATGAAGTCGACATAGAAAAATTAAATTCACATGTCAAGAAAATTTTACAAGTACTGAAAAACAATTCGTTCCTGTTACATTCAAAGAAGATTCTTCTCTCGTTGAAAAAGAAGACATTATTGAATTGATAGAAAAAGAGATTAAAACACAAAAAGTAGACATACACGAAACGATAGATAAAAAGTTATCTGCTTTTAAAAACAAACAAGAAAATGAGCTAAGAGATTTACATAATTTAAAATTGATTACTATTGTATTGATTTTTGACGTATTGATTATTATTTGTGGAATTCCGAACAAACATTTGCCAAAACTGAAGATTATTTTGTGGAAGTCCATCAGGTGGAAATAATTTATTTTTGATTTTAGATTTTAGAGCGCAACCTGGATGGCTTTCGTTGCAAACCACTGGTTATTTAACCATGGTTGTGCAGCGAAACCCAGAGGAGCTAATGTCGTGTTCCAAAATTCTCAATTTGATTTTTTTCTAAAATTGATTTGTATTTGTATTAAAAAATTGTTGTGAATTTGTAAATAGTTTTGTATTTACTGGTTTTCCCGCCAACAAGTTGCAGTGGCAGCAATGGGCGGTGGAAACCAGGCTTTTTGCCAAAAATGGCTGCCAGAAGCGGCAAGAAAATTTTTGTTTCCTAAATTGGTTTAAATTTTGTTAAAAAGTTTTGTAATTTGCGAATAAAAGTTATTTTGGTTTACGTAAGTGACTTTGTATTATTTAAATTGAAGTTTGTCCCAATATTGGACGAAGATTGAACATTTATTTTAATTTAAAATTTGGAGTTTTGAAAGATTATACCTGGAAGAAAATAACATGACAATATATTCTTAATTTTGTATCCTCCTTTAGACTTTTGTCTTTAAGCAATGTTCTGTTAGAGTAGTAGGCTCTATTTCCAGCTTGTATTCTCTTTCTTATTTCTACAATTCTGTTATTATTTCGGTTTATGTGTACTCCCAGATAGTTAAAACTTTCTACTTCTTCAAAAGTATACCCGTTTATTATCAAGTTCTGTATACCTGGTGTGTTCCTTCCGCACCACATATATTTTGTTTTGCTTTCGTTTACAGTAAGTCCCATTTGCCTTGCTTCCTTTTCCATTTCTTTAAACTTTTGTATCATTCCCTTACGAGTTCTTGACATAATAAGCACGTCGTCTTCTAATACTAGTATAAACAGTGTTGCTGACAGTGCGTCTCCTTGTCTGACTCCACTGTCTATTTCGAAGCATTCCGTCTCGCCTTCGTCGGTTCTAATGCATGCCTTTGTGTTGTCCATTGTCATTCTTACCAGTTCAATCAGCTTTGCTGGAATTTTCATTTCTTCCATCACCTCGTATAGTTTACCTCCGTTAACCTTGTCAAAAGCTTGCTGGAAGTCTACGAACAGCATGTGCTGGTCGATATTGTATTCTTGTGTCTTTTCCATTACTTGTTTGACTATGTGTATCGCATCAACTGTCGATTTGCCTTCAGTGAAGCCGAACTGATACTCTCCTATCAAGCCCCTAGTAAATTCTTTCAATCTTCTATGTATCAGTGTCGACATTACCTTGTACGTTGAATTAAGTAACATGATGCCTCTGTAGTTTTTGCACTCATCTGAAGCTCCTTTCTTTTTTAGTGGTACAATAATGCCTTCGCTCCATTTAATAGGCATCTTCTCTTCAGTCCATACTTGTTGTACCAGATTACATAGTCTTTCGCAAAGTTCTTGTCCTCCATACTTAATTAGTTCTATGCTAGTTTCGTCCTTTCCTGGGGATTTTCCATTTTTCATCTTTTGAATTATACTAGTTATTTCTTCGATTGGCGGTGTTGATATTTCTTGAGTGTCACTAACTGCTTCGATATGATTACATCCTTCCTTTTGCCCCCCCCTCCCCCAGCAACTTTTAAAATGTTCTTTCCAAATTTGTTTAACTTTCTCAGGGTTGTATTCAGTTATCCCTTCTTCATTTTTCATACCTCTTGGTTTGACACAAACATGTAACCATTGTCATTTGTTCGTTTGTGTATTGTTTTCCTGCCAGCGACCGAGTTTAGATGGTTTTCTTTACCTATCTTTGCGTTAAAGTCTCCCAATATGATCAGCATATCTTGCTTGGGAACAGTTTCGCATAGTTTTTCCATTTCGTTATAAAACTCTTCATTATCGTTTTTGCAACTTCCTTCTGTTGGTGCGTAGCCGTTTGTAATGGACATGTTTGTCTTCGATTTAATCCGCAGGTATGACATTCTTCCATTTATTGCCTTAAACGTTAACACGTTTCTGATGTTTTTTTCGGTTTCAAAATTTGAAGCGTCCGGTTGAGACATTCCGGCCGCTGCATTTCCGGTTATCAGTTTTTTTGGTTCATTTCCTGACAGTTCCGCTGGTACTAGTTCAGCGCTCCTATCTTTCCACAAGAAAACCTTTCCTTCTACAATCAGTTTGCGATAGCCCACTCTTGTCTTCTTTCCATTCATAGTCTCTTCTTTTGCGTTCTCTACTATTTTATCTTGTATTGCTTTTTCCTTGGGTGTGAGATCGTTTTCCATGAATGTTTTTGTTCCCCTCAGCTTATTTTTATTTTTCATCACGTCCAATTTCTGACCGAGATCTCCTAACTTGGCAATCACAATCTCCCGTCCAGATACTTTTCCCAATTTGAAAGTCTCCACTACGTCTACATGAATTACAAGGTTTCGGTGAATAAACTCTTCGACCTTTATTTTAGATACTGTTTGACATGGGAAAGCATCCTGACCATCAATTTCATTCCTCAGCTCTTGTCTCTCTTCTTTCCACTGATTCTCCACTACTTCGATTTTATCTTTCAGTTCTTTGATTTCTTTCTTGTTGTCTGTGAAACCAGCATTCACTGTGAGTGCCAGGTCGCTTATCATTCTCTTTAGTTCCTCCATTTCACCTCGTTGTGCTTCCTGTCCTGCTGTTGTAAGAGCCCTTACCGCTCCGTTGTTATTTTTTGTTGGTGTTCTAAAAACTATTTTACTTCTTTTAAATATTTCACCTTTCTCGATTGGTTCTGGTGTAACTTCCCTTGATCTTTTATTATATTCATCCAGCGTTGCGTCGCTGTTAGTTCTATTTCTGTGAGGAATATCGCTAGGGTTCATTAATTCTTGTCTTGTTACTCGACGTTCTGGCCAATGTATATTTTCCTCTGTTGATTGTTTGCTTGGAATGTTTTTCGCCACTTTGGTGTTGTGATTTGAACGTTATAGTGTTATATTTGTTATGTTTTTACTTCCGTATACAAATTTTCAACTCAATCAATAATAATACACACCGATTGCGAACAGTACGAGTACCCAATTCAACATCTGGGAGATAATTGCACTACCAAAATATTCTTGATGGTTTTTCACCCTAGTGAGTAATGTTAGTGTAGTTTGAGTACGTTAGATAATGTTGGTATCTTAAATTTAGATTTCCTCTTTTATGCAGGCAACCCAAATTGCGCCAATCTCCTATTCAATCTTTGATTTTAGTAATTGACACCTCAAACTAACCTCAAAATTTCGAAAATTTTTGTGTTTTGATGTACAAAGCTCACTGTGTATGATCTTTTCTCTACCTCTTCGTTATTAGTCCTCTATGCACACAAACCTCACTCTAGTATGCAATTTTCCACTTCTATACACCGCAATTCCTACTGTTTCTAGCACAAGCGTTTATCACAACAACTCAGGGCCGGCATTCGAAAAATCTCATTTATATATAGTATCTCAAAATCACGCAACAAATGTTCATTCAGGTCGGTATATCAAGAAACCTACATCTAATTTCAAATTTGTAAAATAGTTACTCTACGTTAGTTTCTCCTATTTTACTTGTTATTTTAAAAGTCCAATATAATTATTTAAATGTAGCTTTAACTTGAATACTATGATAAATGATCTAATAAAAATGGTGTTTCCGGATTGGTTATCTTGACTTGTATTTGTATCTCTCTGTAATTAAATTGTTCAGCATTTAAACTAGCAGTCAAAGTATAAATTTGTTTGTAAATACTGCAATATATTTCCAACCTGATTAAGAGAAAACACAGGAGCGAGCAAAATAATGGGTTGTTACTGAAATTCAGGGGAATACCCGTATGAAACAATAACTACTGAAAGATAGCATAAAATGTTTATATTAAACAATTAAGAGGGGATTTAGTAGCAAGAGGTATAAAAAAATTAACATCTAACAGAAAAAAAACGTTAAATAATAGAATTTTAACAGTAAAAGTGAAGAATACAATACGTAGAAAAATTAATTATTTAAACAACCAAAAGAAGACATTATCACTATCCCGGCCTCATTCTTCTAATGACTTCAGTCTCCTGCTTTTTTTTGTTTTGCTTGATGATTTGTCCCAGGTATACATTGTAGTGTATATTTAAGTTTTTAATTTTGTAATGTGTAACGTGGTGTACGTGTAACGATGTAACGTGGGAGCAATTATATTTAGGATGAAGATAAAAACAAAAAAAACTTTATAGTGAATGACAAATCTAATTTTGAAAGAGAAGTAGCGGTAAATTAATTTCACGTAGTGTGTGTTCTTCTTTATCCAACTTCGTATGACGCAGACATTTCTTACTTGACTAACTTACTTGACTAAGATAGTGCTGTATAAGATTTTCGCTTTTAAAACACACAACAAATTGATAGAAACCAAATCTATTGTCAAAATAAATACAGGTATGTATGTAGTTTATAAATGGTGAGATAATTGACAACGAAGTAATAATTAAATTTGTTTTTAGATGTATCTAAAAGTGTATGCGTTTTTTTAGATTAATTAGATAATTAGATAATTAATTAATCGGGTTAGTGGAACTAATAAATTAAAACAACTAACGTTTTAACAAAACAGTATCTGGAAAAGCGAATAGAACAGCATCGGGGGGGGGGGTATATCCGAAAAGGCGTCGGAAAGACAGGACTATCTGAACACGCAATCGAGAAAGTTCATGGTTTCTTATCGGAGGACGTTAAAATTCTTAATATGGAATAATGTTTAAAGAAGAGAACATTTTTAGAGGCTGCGTATATTTCGACCACAGATGAAAACATCAACAAGCAAACAGATTTTGACAACATAGGGGAGGGTTACTACACTGTCCTAAAACACTATAACAACAAAATCAGAGCCCCAACCTGAAGATTTGTAGGTTGTAAGTTATCTGTATTATAGTTATCTGTATTGTAAGTTATCTGTACGATTGATGGCGGTATTTTCAAGATTATGTTCCGATGATGTTTTCACATTGTGGCCAAAGTATAAGCTCTGTCCTTGTGTTGTTATTTTTAAGTTCACACTTTTACCATTTCGACGTCTTTATAGTGTTTATTTTTAATTTGTGAATTTTTTACTGACATTTTAATTGCATGTTTTACGTTTTTTAAAGAGTGTGAATGTCATATAACTCTTTTATATTTTTTTGACAAGTTGAATTGGTGATCCTCTATTTATTTTATTTTACGCCACCAATTTATTATTTTTTATACACATTTGGTCAAAACGTATCTCACGATACCATCTCTTTATATAAAACCCAACAACATAAGATATATTGAGGTATGTTATTATTTGCTCCCTCATAAAATGTATGTAACCCCTTTCCTCTAATTATAGTCCTGAAGATGGTATACCTTGCGTCACCGAAACGTTGACGATAAAACTAGTTGTTTTAATTTATTAGTTTCACTAACCCGATTAATTACTTATCTAATTAAATAATTTATTCGTTATGCAGTTAATAAATTACCAATGTACAATGTCTGGCATTGTAATTTAATATACCGTCGAACAAATCTATGTCGAATAAAATTCAAAGTCGAACAAATTGTAAGTCGTGTAAATAGGTTAAGTAGAACAACTCCAATCGAAAAAATGCTGTCGAACAGAATCAATATTTTATAATAATAATTAATATATTTAAGTAGTACCACTTTGCAAATTAATAAAGGAATAATTATCTTTTAATTTTTAATTAACACGATTATGTTTCATGTAGTACTATTTAACTATATTGATTATTAAAATTACTTCGCTTGACAGAAATAATTTCTTTATTGTTATCTTATTAACATAAATAAGGGTGAATGTAAACTGGGCCAATGGTAAACTGGGCCAAAAACACTTTTAACTAAAATTATGAAAATTGTAAACTGGGCCAAAGGCTCTTTCAAGTAACATTTTGAAAGTGGTAAACTGGGCCAAAATCAAATTTAAGGTAAAAGAAGGGGTGCAGGCAGGGTGTGCCAGTCTGAATTCTTTTTTGTTATTATTTCAAAAAAATATCAGAAGCTAATTGTAACCTACTGACCGATCTACATCCTCGCGCCCGATCTACCTTTTCGCGCTGTTTTGTTTGTTTTCAGCTTTAGTTTTATTTCCTATAGAAATAGTGGGAAATTTATGTTTATAGTTCACAATTTTGGACAAAAATTTACGGATAGTAAAATTAATATCTTCGGGTTGACTTCCGACTTTTACGGAATACATTCCAGCAAAACATGAAATTTGTAAATTACCTATTTTTATTTTAATATTTATTTATACACATTATATAACAAAAAACGAAATGTATTTAAATTAACCGAGGAGTACTGCAAAAAGAGACCGTCTTCAGAAACTCGAACCGCGATATTTCTTGTGTACTGTATTTTTGCAGCGGTTTCTCAACAAGTGACTGCCTTAGTTCAGAATTAGCGTTTCAAATCGACGGTTTATGAAGACTGTTCAAAGCTACGTATACTTTGTTTTATTCCTGTTTAAGAGCATCAACAAAATATTGGGGTCGCCAGAGTTAAAATTTTGTTTAAATGCAGCATGAAATGATTCGCAAGCATTAGTGGTCGAAATTAAATCTGCAGAAGCCTTAGCCCAAACCACCGGAGGAAACACAGCTGACCCTGCCACATAGTAAGTGAATAAATACTCACAGAACTTGTTGAGATTAGCATTATTCGCTTTGGTTTCTATCAAATCATTGTAAGCCCCCAAAACGTCGTCCGCTGCCAAAAACTTTAATCCAAAACAATACCGTAACTATGTGCCAACTTCAGAATCGACATTTTGGTAGTCTGAAGCCAAGCCGTATCTCTAGAGAGCTCGGTACCAAGCCTGTCCAAGATGAAACCTGCAACCTTCGACATTTGCTTCCGGCCACTGGGTAGTACACGCATTTCTCATCTCAACCTCAAAATCAGTAACAATTCTAGGTAGTATTTGAAACATTTGAAAACTTTCGAAGAAACTGTCGTCAATCAAGGAAGAACAACGTAGACTACATATTTCTTTAAAACAATTTAGACACGTAGCTCGTTTTTATCCGGTAACAAACAAAAAACCAGCGGAACATAATGGTCATTAAAAAGTCTATGGATGGTAAATAAATGATAAAAAAAACTTCGCACAATATTCAAATGCACCATCCATGTAGATGTCTTCGGCCGCCGTCAAAGCACTTAAATTTGTAGTGCAAGAAAATATGACAATGTTTGAATCGGGATTGTTAAGTGTAAAAAAATTGTCTCCTTGGCCGGTTTTCACTTCCATTGCTGCCAACTTCTGATGCCCTTCTGCAATATTGTTCGGTAGAGTACCTATACTTTTACGCCGTAGGTTATAAACATTCCTTTTAGCACATAGCAAATCGAATTTTTCCAAAACCATGGTAGAAGACGGTTTCTGATCCAAACACGTTTGCATAAGTCGTTGCGGTGTTTCTAATGGTTGTTCTGTAGCTTTCAGTTTCATTCGACTCGTCAAATCTTGTCTGTTTAAAAGCCTCTCATCACATACAACATGTGTGTGATTTGCTCGAACAGAGGTAATCTGCATATCCGCTTTGCAAGTTCCCAACATTTTAACAAACGCCGTACAGCTTCTGTTACAACACCTCCATTTTTATTCGCCCGTCGTTGACATATGCCGCTGAAAAGAAATCTTATTTTATTCATAAATCATTAACCGATTTCCTCGCTGGCCCGTTGTAAATGTAATCTGACTCATTTTCCAGCTTCCTCGGTAATTTTGGATATGTTATTATCTTTGTAAATAAGTAATTTTTCTTTTGTACCATCATATGAAATGAAAATTCTTGATATAGTAAAATAAAATATTTTTTTAATTACTAACAAAAAAGATTGATTTCTAAAAATTCTGCTTAGTACCTAAAAAATTCTGCCTTTGGCCCAGTTTACATTACCCCTTTAAAAAAATATAAAACAAATTTTCGGTCTTGAGATCTATAAAAATAGAGATGCTCTTCCCACAATGCATTTCCAAAAATTATTGTATGTAAAGATTAGTGCAAAAGATTACTTCTTTTGGTAGATCTCAAGACTAAAATTAACCTTTCTAGTCTAGACGACTCATCTAACACAGTGGTATTCACCCTTTTTGGGGATACGGAACACTTATGGAAATAAGAGAAAAATCCCGGAACATCATTTTTATTATTACCATATTTACAAAACAAAAAAGATATTAACATAAAGTTATCAATTTTTACTACTCTGGGCATAAAAAGGCAAAATTCTAATAATTAATTCTATTTACTTTTTTTGAAGTTACAGTTAAGAAAATGTACAGTAGGTAGAAAATCAATTATTTAAAAACTTAAAAAAAGACATAATTATCACTTGACACGTGATTGAAAATATTAAAAACATATATCAATAAATAATATGCTGTGAAAAATATAATACAGTAGAATCCGCTTAATGTGATCTCGGCTAATGTTATCAGTCGGTAATTGTGATCATTTTGACTGGGAACCGGCCGCTTTAATCAGTTTACATACAAAAACCACCGGATAATCTGATCAAAAAGCCGCTTACTATTATCACTTTCAAGGAATTTTCAAGGAATTTCCAACACAATAATCTCTTTTTCTAAGTATCTTTTTCTGATTTGTCATTGAAATTTTATATCTAGACAAAACACGTCACTCGTTTAAATTTCTATACTATACAAAATGAGGTTTCCCGTTTCATGCCTCGTATCTATTTTCATTTTGCAAATGCGCACTTTGCTTTATGCATTTTAAATTAAATTTTAGTTTATTCTTGCTTTTCTTACGATGCCGACGAAGAAACGAAACGATCTCTCGGTGAAACAGAAGGTAGAAATTATCGAAAAGTATACGATAAACTGCCAAAAATGGGACAAAGAAATGCCACCGCGCAATTGAAAATCTCTCAATCTCTCAATTTGCTAATTATGAAAATTTTATTAACAAATTTCTCACTTGTAACAAGCAATCAACGTTGGACTATTTTCTTTTATGAATGTAAAGTAATGTAATGTACAACTAATGTGTAATAATTATGTACATAATGTATAATAATTAACTATGGAATAAAATCACTGTAAATTAAGATTCTCTAATTTTTCGTTTCTAAAATTTGTTTTTTTCTAAATTTCTCTTATTGTTATCAGTCGGTTAATGTTATCGAAATGTTCTGGTCCCAAAGTGATCACATTAAGCTGATTTTACTGTATGTGTAAAAGTTAAAAATTCATAATGCGATATAAGGCCCTATTTCACGATTAATCGAGCATCAGTCGCATAAAATCAAGAGAATTTAAAATGACTCAAAATAAGGTAACTGCACATAATAAGGCCTATACCCTAATAAGGCCTAAGCAACAAAAATCGTACTTAAAATAACCTCCCTTGCCCGATATCACACTTACAGACACCTATTGCATGTAGAAGTTGCTAAAATTTTGCGGGAGCTGAATATCCCATTTGTAGCCCCCAGTGTTACTTCATTTATTATAAAGTGAGACCGTCCAACCCCAAATAATAAAAATCGGTTCAAATAAATCATAAATATTTTTTGTACGAACCACGTGGTCAGAAATCGATGATTTTGAGTGCCCAAAGCGTTGTAATTAATACTCTTCTTTAAAGAATGTTCAGTTGTTGCATTTATGTGTTTATTGATTTCAAATACCAAATAATATTACGTATAGTTTTATTATTTAAATATGTTAAAGCCATAGGCCATATTATGGTACCATATTAAAATAAAGCCTACTGGCAAGGTTTTTAAAAATATTTAATTTTGTGTTTGTCTATGGTACAAGTTTACCATTTTTCGTTTATATTTTGTAGAAAATGTACCAAAATTTTGATTATTATTAAAACATGTTGATTAAATTGGATATTTTTCATTTTATTGCAAATCTCCCTTAGCTAGGCCTTATTTGGGTCAGGTACCTTACATAGTGAACAATTTAAAAATACATACTATTTGCCACAAATCTACTAGAAATTTTAATTTTAACAATAATTTCATATATACTACATGTAACGTAAATGTATACATGTAACAATAATTATTGTGTAAATTAATTTATTGGTTGATTTGAATCAGTACAATGATATATGATGTCATAGTTCCTAGCAAACCTAGCAACAAACTGTAATTAACATTGAAAAATCCTGCTGCTGAAAAATATGGATAATGATGAGTTGCTTGCCGAGCTAACAATATTAATTCCTTTCTTAGAATACGATCTTGATCATTATTACTAACCGTAGGAACATCTAATAACAAATTGTAGCAAATATTTGCAGTACGCTGAGCTTCTTTTGTTGTCATATCACAAATTACTGCTACTACAACTCCCATAATCTGAAATCATTAGTATATTACATATCCAAGGGGTAAAAGAAATCTTAAAAAACTTACCGCTAATAAACAAACCCATAAAACTATTAATATTACCACGTCAATTGATATAAAAAGGGAATGTTTTTCGTTACTTAAATCGATTATAACCATATTGATACAATCTAAAATTCCAATAAAGAGAGAAAAATATAAAATTAAAAATTGAACACCAAAGAGTTGATTAAAACAATGTACATTTCTAGTCAATATCGTGAAAGATTTTCTAATATTTTTTATGCTATTTTGGGGTCTATTTCCGAGTTTCTCCAGCTTCTTGTAGCTAGTAATAAACACATCTTTTAATAAATCAACTGCAAAGATGGACTTTAATCTCTGTGTAATCATTTCAAATCTTGCCTTCATTAAAAGTACGTAATTAATTATCAGTAGAGACGAAAATAACATTAAATAATGCAAAATGTAATATATGGAATAAGGTAGAATATATACAGGTTCTTGCAGACGGAGAGATACTTCAATGTTATGAAGTAAGAATAATCCAACAATCAAGTGGAATATCAGAATTTGAACCCATATATAATTTTTGCGTTTGATAGGAAAATTTGAAAATGTATTCAAAAATTCCTTATACTGTTTCTTCTGCAATACGGAATATTTTATTATAGATATATTCCCAAATAATATTATAGCAATCATTGATGTAAGACGAAGTATCGACGTAGAATTTGTAAGTGAATCTTTGTTGCAATAACTTAAATAGAAATAACCCAGGCCGCAAACATTAAAAACTATCAAAATTAAAATTGAATATGCGATATGCCATGAGTTCATACTTCTACTGGGTGCTAACCCAAAAAACACTGAAATGTTGTACAGCGGCTTTATATTATCATAATCGTTAGTTGTAATTTTCAAATTCATTATGACCAACTTTCTTTGGTTATTATCGTGTGAGAATACAGGTAAACTTTAACTTCTGTGTTCCTAAAAAAATTTGAAATTTACAACAGGTTTACAAACGCTTTTTAAGAAATGTGTCATAAAACACCAATAACAAACGTTCATTAGCCTTATGTGTAAGGTTTTCATTGGTCGTTTAACTTTAATGAGTTTTTTCTAAAATAGGTTTCAACACTTTCTTAATTTATTTTTTTGAATTCGGCGGTTAAGTGATTAAGTAGTACTCAAGTCATTACGTTAATGATTACTATAGTAGAATAAATATTTTTATTATAAAACAATATTATCTATCTATAGTATTGATATAATGGTCGAATGGCTTTGCTAAAATTAAACTTTTTCTTAATTTTCCAACATTAAATTTGATAAATCGATTTAATTAATCCAATTAATGATGTATTATAGATTTAATTAATCTAATTAAATCGTTGTTCATTATTATTATTATTTCGATGTTTTTATAATCCAGATATTATTCTCCAGATTTATAGTCAGTCAGTATAAGGAGAAAGTTGAAATGATAATAAGAGAAAAGAAAAATTGATTTTGTAGTGCACTTACTCGATTGATGAGTCTTGAAACTGGCAGGCATGTTGATTTTTTAATGAGTATTTTGTGTTCTCTATTTTGTAGACTATTATTCCTGGATGGTACACCAATAGAATGATGCAGTAATGTTATTGAATTCGAAAGGTCCTGACGAAGAAAATACAATTGCAAAGTCGTGAAGTTTGTAGTACTGCATTCTGGGTAAATCACATAGAGATGTATATACTTATTTTAATAATGCTGTATGCCAGGTTCTATTTATCGGACTGGCCATGGAATAAATTCAATTTAATATCTATTTTCAAAAATAATTACCATGGAAACTTTCATGGCCAGTCGGATAAATGAAAATTTTGACAATTTCAAAAGCATTTTTTGACTTTTTAAGTAAAAGCTACATAAAATCTACTGCCCTTAACATTCGTAGTTTATATTTCTACATTATTTTTGTGCTTTTCGTTTTTTCTCTAAAATAATTAGGGAAGTAGGAATTTGCGTAAATAAGTTTTTACATGTTAATTTCATATGTTCGGCTAACTCATTCAGCACCCGGTGCTAAATTAACAAAAACTTTTCTCTTGTACTGGAACTGTGCCATTAATTTTTAAAATACTTCTTCATTTCGAATTTGAATTTCAGGTTCAGGTAGAAGCCCTACAATTTGTTCAGCATTAATACACTTGACAACCTTATATTATCATCAAAAGCATTCATTCCATTCGGAATATCGCTACCGTTAAAATGTCTCTTCAATCCTTTATACGAGGTGGATTAATCCTCATGACTGGTCTTTTTACAACTGCAGTTTTCTGTGTGTTTTCGCCTCATTGACTATTTTTCGCCACACTGTTCTATCCCGGCACTTTGTTTTCCACTCAGCAACTCCCATTTTATTGAGATTTTCTCATTTTTAGTCTTCCTCTACATCAGTAATCTCTCTTGTGGTTTCTGTTTCCTTCTTTCTCATTATGTGACCTATCCATCGCAATTTCTGAGCTTTTATTACTCTGACGATGTCCTCTCCTTCTATCCCTTCTAGAGCTCGAAATTCATCATTTGTCTACTTTCTCTATCATATCTCTTTTTCTGACCTAGTATTCTTCTCAAAATGTTGCGTTCAAAATATTTTAAGATTTCTTCCTCTTGCTATGTCATGCATAGTACACTTCTGCTGCGTATATCACAACAGGTCTTATTAAACTTTTATAAATTTTCAATTTTTTTCCTTTAGATGTATTACTATTTTTCAAGATCTTGCTATTAGCACAGTACGCTAAATAGCCAAATTCAAAAAAATATAAGAATAATAGAATACGTAGAAAATCAAAATTCAATTTATTAAAAAAGAGACAAATATCACATAACAGGTTTGAATTAAGAATATTTGAAATTATGAAAAATTCGTTATACGATAGTAATATATAACGTTATTTTATGGTTATTTCCAATCTTCAGTTGTACATAATCGATTAAATTGAAAAATAAGAAAAAATTTCGAACTAAACAAAAATATAGATTAACCTGTTCAAAAGTGACTTACCATAACCTCCAAAAATTATCAAAACTGAGCTTGTCACATGAAGTATGAACAATTTAAAAATAATTTGAACTAAAAAATTCTTTTACCTAGCACTGCTAGGGTGAAATCCGAAGGCACTGCCCCCTCAATTTGATTTCTAAAAACTTTGCAAAAAATTCAAAATTCAAAAATTTACCACGTTTTAACCGTGAGGCATAAAACTCTATACCCGTTTTGTATTTTTTGCCTGATCTCAGAGTCTCTCACGTTGTCGTTTCCAATTTCCACTTCCAAATACTTAAACCCATCAACTTCCTCGAAATTATACCTGTCAATCTTCAACATCTGCTTTACGGTCTTTACACTGTCTCTTCCACATTTCATCATTTCGTCTTCTAAAGCCTTCACTGTAGCCTTCGTTTCCGTTAGTGTCATTCTTACCAACCGTGTTAACTTGGGCGTTATATTCATTTTTTTAATGATTTTCAGCAGTTCTCTTCTTTTTACAGATTCGAAGGCTTGTTTGACATTTCTTCGTTATTTGTTTCATAATGTGCAGCGCGTCTACTGTAGTTCTGCCCCTTTTGAAGCCATATTGGTTCTCCTATCTGTTTTTTCATTATTTTTCTGAGTAGTTGTTCTCTAGCTGCACACCACTCATTATGAGATTATTCTTTATTTTATCTTTTTCCACTTTTTCAATCGTGATCTCTAATTCATATTTGTTATGCTTTCCTTTATATCATCATGATGTCTGTAAGTTTATCTATTTTAGCTTCAATCTTCGCATTTTCCATTCTCCGTTTATCTCTGTTTGGCGTCTTATTCTCTTCCGCCTCACGTTTAGGGCATGTTCATATATAGCTGTTGGATTGTATATTAGGGTAACCTAGGGCAACCTAAGATACCCTAGATTCAAGACCTAACTATGAACAGGTCTGTCCATGTTTAGGGCATGTTCATATTGTCATGTTTTTTTTTATTAATTAGTTGAATATTTAAGTAGCTGCGTAATAAGGAGAAGATAATAAGTTCTTTTTTTTTAACAATAATTATTTGGTTTTGTGTAAAACAAGAAAATGTAGATTAATTCATTATCCTAAAAAGGAAGAGAAAATTTTAGTTAACGATTCAAAATAAATACTTACTCGATAACTTAATTTGAAGTCATTCCATATTTTTCCGAAAAGATGTTTTTATCTCATAAAATCTTCGAATAAGATGATGATAATTAATGATGATCAAGGGTGTAAAATGACAATAGAGGTAGGGCCTAAAACTATTAAATAAAAGTGTTTATAAAATTTTAAAAAGACAAAGTGCAATAATTAAGTTAATGTACTAACCGATTGAATTTCGCGCCGTTGTTTTTATTTTAAAAATTGGTATTTTGAAAATGATATGCAGAAATGGCATAGAAGACGAATGGCGACAGAGACAATGAACGATGGAGGTTGTTAAAATTGGTGTCTCTTAAATTTTGATGAAAGTTAACCTGCAATGATAATTTTAAATTTTGGAATGTCGCAATCACAATAAAAAAGTTAAATTTACTTACCTTTAGTAATTAGTGAATTAATTAGTGAACAAAGAAGAATTGTAAATTGGATTATAAACCACAAACACAAAACAGGAGCAAAATTATGGAACAAAATTATCAGCCGTTAACAACAAGATGCATGCACATGTTGGAACTACAAACCAGTTTAAACTTAAGAACCACATGAAGAACTAACTTCAAACTTTTAAACACAGGGTGAGACATTTATTGTGTAAATAAAATTTAAACGTTTCTTTTTAATAAAATTGCGCCAATGAATTTTAATTTTTATTAAATAAAGTCATTATGTTAAATTTTTAAGAAGAGAACGTTGAAAGAATTACGATTTAAATTAAAATTAAAAATTTAACAAATACGACTTCTTGTAATTCATTAATTAATCTAATGTTAGAAAGAGATAAAAACATTAATTATTTTTCTTTCATGCTAACTTCATGCTAATTGAAATAACATTCAATTTCATGCCAACTAAATGTTGAGGGTAAATAATATTTGCGAATTGAAAACTTAAATTAAATTATAAATCGTTCACCACATGTCTTGTTTTATTTAAAATTCACACATAAGAGTCTCATTGCTTAAAAAATAAAAATGTATGTACTCTAGCGAGTTTTTTCGTGGTAGGTAATTTTTTTCAAATTTGGACAGCTGGGGACATAGCAATATATAGCTGTTGGATTGTATATTAGGGTAACCTAAGGCAACCTAAGATACCCTAGATTCCTGCCCTAAATATGAACAGACCTGTTCATATATAGCTGTTGAATCTAGGGTATCTTAGGTTGCCCTAAGTTACCCTAATATACAATCCAACAGCTATATATGAACAGGTCTGTTCATATTTAGGGCAGGAATCTAGGGTATCTTAGGTTGCCCTAGGTTACCCTAATATACAATCCAACAGCTATATATGAACAGGTCTGTTCATATAGGTTAGGGTATGTTAGGGTAACTATGAACAGGTCTGTTTATATTTAGGGCATGTTAGGGTAACTATGAACAGACCTGTTCATATAAGTTAGGGCATAGCTGTTGGATTGTATGCCTGAAGTCAATCCCTCTCGGCTGAAGACGTTGTTTCATGTGTTACCAGAAGGAGGCTGCTCTTTATGGTAAATCGGAGGCTAATAGAAAAACCGCCAAGTATATATGGATTTGCGAAGCTTGTAATAAAACGTTTTGCAAAAACTGTTTTAAAGAAGCGCACAATGTGTCTTAATACTGAAGTTCGCCTTGAAAGATTGATGTTCTGTAAATTTGGTCAAGCACCTTAAAGATCGAACAGCTCCCACAACATGTCTCAATATCATAGCTCCAAATTTTGCATACTTTTATTTGATAAAATGTAATATTCTTATACATAATATAAAACCCTGTGTGTCGCCCAGCATCTCTTTATTGGAATACAATTTTAACCTGGCTTGTGTTGCATGTCGTGTAGGCGGCCAGGCAAACGTTTACTGTTGATAATAATATGTAACTCGTAGGTTTCTTCGCTATGTTCACAATTAACTACAAATGTATTATCGTTAATGGGTAAAATAATGTTCACTATGTAAGTAGGATCTGTCATGCATGATATTAATAAATTCTGATGGACTTTTATGATTTTTTGTTTTAGGTTGATTTTGCCTTTATCCCAGTTTACCCTCAAAATGAGTTTAGCATTAATTTCGTCAGTGCTCGTAATCCTGAATTTTCTATGATTTCTTTAAATTCTAACTGAATGCCTTCTTGCTTCAAAAAATTTTTCAACATATAGCTCTTTGATGAAATGAAATGAAAAGTATCTCATCCAAAAATCAAATACGGTTCCCCGTACTGAAGTGGAACGTTGCGTTGAGATTCTGAATGGCTACGATGAGTTGCTCACCTTTACCTTCGAACTGGAGTCTAATCATTCCATCCCCTTTTTAGATCTCCGGGTGGAAAGAAAGGAGGATGGCTCTCTTATCACCGATCTCTATAGAAAATCGTCATCCACTGATAGACTTCTTAATTATAGTTCTTCACACCCCATGAACCAAAAAATGAGCGTAATCAATATCCTTAAACACAGAATACACGTTTGCGTGCCGGAAGGTTTGGTGGGTAAAAGACTGCACGAACTTAAGCAGCAGTTGCTGCGCAATGGTTACCCTTCTAGATTGTTAGATGGATGCCTCTTTAGGAAAAAGCCAACAGGTCCTACTACAACTCCTCCAAACTGCAATGACCTAGAAAATAATATGGAGAAAAAAAGCTATAGCAAGATTACCTACCATCCTTGGTTGGCTTGCAGATTAAAACAAATTTTTAGGGAGCACATTGTGAACGGCAGTCTGCAGTTGGCTTTTCGTAGCCATCATACACTAAACAGGATCCTATACTCAAAAACGAAGGACAAAACTCCCACTTTGGATAAGGCCAACGTGGTCTATCAGATCGAATGCGAGTGTGGTAAACATTATATAGGCCAAACCAGACTTCGCAGCTTTAAAGATAAAATACAAAAAAAAAACTTAATTTGTTTCTTTTGCTGTGGCAAGTTGTCTTCTCTTTCATTTGGTGTTTTATTGGTTTTTTGCCGACGAATATCATGGACGCTGCTCACTTACTTTCTACACAATGTTTTTTGTCTTATTTAGTAGTTAATTTGTTTACAACGTAGTATTAGCAGGAATTTGTAAATTTATTAGTTTAGATTTGTTTTCAACATTAGGATTGGTCACATCTCTCTCTGTATTTATATGAAATTAAAGATAAACTCTATCTCTTGCATTTTATAGTTTAGACATATTTATAGTTGCAAATTTTATAAGGTGTTATATGTTTACAAATTTTATGAATTGTTATATTGTATTTACAGATTTTATCAAGTGTTATATATTTACAAATTTTGGACAGAGATATATTTTTACAATTATTTGTTAGATTTTAAATGTTGGACCGTTTTATTTATTTCGTCTTCACTAATTTTAATACAGTACGGACTTTGTTGAATGTGACCAAATTGGATGTTGTACCTCTCCATGTAGCTAATATATGTATGATCAAACATTGTAATATCACGATTTGTATGGTGAGTGTAATTAGTTTGTTGCCCTGTTTTAGGGCTCATTTTGTTCTCTTTTTAGTCTTGAAAATGGAAGAATAAATCTTCCGAAACGTCGGCACATCAAATCTTTGTAGTTTGATTTAACATAATCCAATATCCTGAGATTCCTTCTGCACATATAGCTCTTTGTTTTCAGGTTAGCCTGTTGTTTTATTTTTTATAAACTTTTTCATTATTGAAGTAAAGAAATCACCAGTTCGGTTATTCTTATAGTTTTTCCACATTTTAACACCAAATTTCAGGTACTTCTAACATTGTGTAATCGTTTTCTATAACTTTTAACACCTCGTCGATAACCTAAGTACCTCCTAGAACCCTATCCTATCACCAACACTCTCTTTGCACGCGTTATTATTTTGTATCTCTGCGCACACTCTACATAATGAAAATATAAGTTTATTGCTAATTTTGCTGGGTAGCATAGGGTGATACAGGTCTTGAGGAGATAATATTTTACATTTTATTATACTGTCAATATCCTTAGATAATTCTGGACATTCTTCTCCCACATATACGCGGTGGTGGCTTATAGGAAATTTACTGTATTTACACACCCAAGGATAAAGTGCGCAAATGTCTGTATATTTAATTTTTTTTGCCTTCTTTTATCTTGTAATGAGTCTTTGTGTTTCCTGTTCTATCTCCATAAGACGCATCTCGAGGATTCAGAGGTAATAGCTTGATAAGAGGATAGTTTTCTGTATACCTCACTATATCTTGATTTAATTGACCTTTAAATTCGCATTCTCACATTTCAATCACATCATAATCCAGTAACCTTAATCTTTAGGTATTTGTAATTGTTGATTCGTACCTTAGATTTAGGGTATCAGATGGATTATCGAGTAGCGGGGTGTCTCTATCATACTTGTGATATAAAGGATTACTGTGATAATAGCATCCGTGAAACTCAAACACCTGATTTGTACTTTCACATCAGTAGCCATCACATCAAACTTCTGTTTGTTTGGTTGAATGAGCTATTTACACTATTCTTGTATGTTCTTCCCACAACAGCCACTGCGTATCACTTACCGACTGATTATAAATATTTCTATAACCACCTCGAAGAATTATGCCTATTGAGTTTGATTTCAGAAAATTATGTCTAAACCTCTTGTTACAAGCAGAGGCTATGGTACGGACCTCTAAAGCCATTAAAGAACTTTGCATATTATTTTCTTCGTTTTTATGTACTTCATACCATTTTAGAAAAGTGAATGAAATTTGTTAAAAGACATATCAGTACCCAAGTGATCATCGTATATTCGTATACATTTTTTAAATTTAACCCATCTTGTTTAAACAAGATTATAAAATTAGTATTGTCTCTGATCAATTGCTTAGGTATTTTATAATAAGTTCATCAGAGATGGAATGAATCTATTGCATTATGCTGTCCCATATGAGAAAACTGAACCGTTTTTAAATTTTCCAATGTTTAAATAAGAACCGATATTCGTTATTGACATGTCAAAACAAAACGAGCAAGCTGAAGAGCCTATGTTAATCATTAAATTAGAAATCAGCTCTGTATATAATTTATTGTAATCCGTTTACAGGTGTTATTAATCTAACGTAAGATTAATTTTTTTTTTTTAAATAAATAAAGCATATTTATTAAATTAGTACTTTTGTATTTCTTTGAGTATACTTGTATACAAATGGAAATCTCATTATAATGTAAGTATTAGTTACAATCGATGTCTTAGGTTTTTTTTAATTATATTGAGTTTCTTTAAATAATAATAATATACACAGATTCCTAAAATAAACATTGTAGTTGTTCCAAAGACACTTTGACAGATGAGAATGTTATCATCGTGCGGTACTTTGCAATTAATTTAAACTTTTTCCCATTTCGTTTCGATACTTTTTGTTGAATTATGAATTAATTTCAACTTGTAATTAAAACTGTCATGTGTTTCAAAATCGATCGTAAATGTACAAATATCGACGGTTTTTGTTACATTCATTAATTTCCATGAACAATTATTATTAACCTCGCTTAAATCATTTTCGTACTCCAAACAGGCATATTCATACAAAACATTTTTGGGGAAAGCTATATATATAATGTACCATTTAAAATGGTTGATAATATCAATATAGAATTCATATTATCTAATATGAATTTAATAATTTATAATCAAACTTATAATATTTTAGCTTCACTACCCAAATGAATCTCTTTCTCTTACTTCTTAGATGATAATAACATTTTTCAAGTCTTTCATTTATTTTTTATTTTAACTTATTAAAGATACAATTAGTTGCATTGATGATAATGTAAACACCTTGCTAAAGTTTTTTTTTCTTTTTTTTTTTAAATATATTGTGTTTTGAAACTAAATATTGATAAATAAATAGATACATATTTAAAATATCGTCGGTAAAATGCCAAAACCGCGAATGTGCAAAAAAATGTTTTTTGGGTTTAAAACGCCAATCGACAGAGAATATTATTATCTTTCTTTGCCAAAAACGCGAATCTTCTAACTGAGTCTTAAACCATTGCAAACCTTAAGCGTTAAATCACAAAACGAAATCAAAAGGTGCATTCCAAGTCGTCCTCATCTTCAAGTTGTTGAAAAATTTTTCTCCCCAAAATGGGTTCAAGACAGTTAAATTTTTGATGTCCTTTGCAAAATACTACGTCGGCTTTTTCGGTTTCCTGAATTACAATTTCACTAAAGTGTTTTAAATCCGTTGAACCGGAATTGAAAGGTATGCCGTGATGATTGTTTTCTAACCAATGCACTTGAAATTTGAATTTATCATTCAGTTCACTAAACAGACATGGTGATTTAAAAAGATAATGTTTTATAGTTTCACCGTCATAAATTGCTAGTTCTTTTGATATAAATTGAGGTATATTAAATCCTAGAACATCTATTGAATAAACCGTATGTCTCATTTCAACCACTTTAAATGAATAATTTCTGAACCGCTTCCATAATTATATTTGGTCGAAAAACCAAGATTTCAATCAGGATGCACAAATTTTCATCACTGCAGTTCACGTCAGTCGGTTGTGCTATATAACGAACGTTATCTAACAATAAGATATCGCCACCCAATTCTACGCAGGAATATAAAGTTTCATGGAAATAATTTTTAAAATTTAAATTTTTTAAATTTCCTATTCGAACTTGAATGATTTCATCAATTTGAAATATTCCTTTTACACTTTCTTCCCCCAAGTAAATATAACGATCATCCTTTGAAATTTTGATTAAGAAATCTTCATTAATCTTTGCCGGTTCCACAATTAGTCCTGTTATATACTGGGATATGAATTCGAACTGAGGATCACTACGACTAAAGTAATTTTCAATATGGCACTTGTTGCTCATGATAACATTTCATTCAAATTCGGTTAGAAATATTTCTATTCCTTTTGAACTCGATAATATTAATCCTGCATTAAATCCGTATGGATCCAAACCTAATCCAACATTCTTGCTTTTAGATTTATTTAAATAATATGCTGTTTGGTATAACAATTCTTTGGGTTTTGCACTATGCTGCTGATCCAATTTATCAACTTTTATATTTTTACAATTCACTAATTTGTTTTCACTTTCAACTGCTTTACGCTTGTTATTTAAAGACATTTTGATTTCTTGACTTGACGCGCTCGAATATTATATTACCCCAAAAAAACTATATATTTATAATAATTTTAAATTGGAGTGGGGGTGGTTAAATTTTTTATTCTTTAAAATTTATAGTATTTACCTTGCAGGCCTTCCAACAAATTTTAGACTACTAGGTAATTGTTTGTTTATTTAATGATGTAATTAGTTACTCATCGATATTAAATCTAATTAAATAAAATTTTTCAAAAATTATCTGGGTTTCGGAGGAAGACGCGCATGCATGACTTATTTGTCATATAAAATACACCCCGTGGCCAAAAGGGTCTAAGCCTCACCCCATTGCCAAAAGAGCTTAAACCCCACCCCATTACCAATATTTTTTGTAATATCGCAGTTAGCCATATAAAATTAAATTTTTATCTTTATAAGTAAATGCTTTGATAATCTTAAAAATTTGATTATCGTATCGCGGTTCAAATATTTTTATAGTGTTTTTCTTACATAAAGTGGTGTGCGCTTATTAAGGCCCACTAAATTTACTATAGTCTTTACTATGGTAGCAAAGTTTCTTTGCTTCATTATGTATTTTACAGTACTTTTGAGATATTACGAATGTACATAATTAGTAGGCATATTTATTACTAAATTATTGAGCGTTATTTTTAGTGATTTGGGCCGATGCCTCCTAAACGAGCCACATGGTCAGAAATCGATGATTTTGAGTGCCCAAAGCGTTGTAATTAATACTCTTTTTTAAAAAATGTTTAGTTGTTGCATTTATGTGTTTATTGATTTCAAATACCAAATAATATTACGTATAATTTTATTACTTAAATATGTTAAAGTCATAGGCCTTATTATGGTACCATATTAAAATAAAGTCTACTCGCAAGATTTTTAAAAATATTTAAATTTGTGTTCGTCTATGGTACAAGTTTACCATTTTTCGTTTATATTTTGTAGACAATGTACCAAAATTATGATTATTATTAAAACATGTTGATTAAATTGGATGTTTTTCATTTTATTGCAAATCTCCCTTAGCTAGGCCTTATTTGGGTCAGGTACCTTACATAGTTAACAATTTAAAAATACATACTATTTGCCACAAATCTACTTGAAATTTTAATTTTAACAATAATTTTATTTTTATACATGTAACGTAAATGTACATGTAACAATAATTGTTGTGTAAATTAATTTATTGGTTGATTTGAATCAGTACAATGATATATGATGTCATAGTTCCAAGCAAACCTAGCAGCAAACTGTAATTAACTTTGAAAAATCCTGCTGCTGAAAAATATGGATATTGATGAGTCGCTTGCTGTGCTAGCAATATTAATTCCTTTCTTAGAATGCGATCTTGAACATTATTACTAACCGTAGGAACATCTAATAACAAATTGTAGCAAATATTTGCAGTACCCTGAGCTTCTTTTGTTGTCATATCACAAATTACTGCTACTACAACTCCCATAATCTGAAATCATTAGTATATTAAATATCCAAGAGGTAAAAGAAAATTGTTAATCGCGAGTGTGGATGAGGTGACAAAACGTTAACTTTTAAAAATTCATATGATGGTACAAATCTACATCTAAATCAGGTTTAGTATTTTTCGCCGATTTACATCTACATCTTGCTAGACTGATATAAGTAATGATCTTGAAATTATCTTAAACAACTTACCGCTAATAAACAAACCCATAAAACTCTTAATATTACCAAGTCAATTGATATAAAAAGGGAAAGTTTTTCGTTAGTTAAATCGATTATAATCATATTGATACAATCTAAAATTCCAATAAAGAGAGAAAAATATAAAATTAAAATTTGAACACCAAAGAGTTGATTGAAACAATGTACATTTCTACTCAATATCGTGAAAGATTTTCTAATATTTTTTATGCTATTTTGGCGTCTATTTCCGAGTTTTTCCAGCTTCTTGTAGCTAGTAATAAACACATCTTTTAATAAATCAACTGCAAAGATGGACTTTAATCTCTGTGTAATCATTTCAAATCTTGCCTTCAGTATAAGTACGTAATTAACTATCAGTAGAGACGAAAATAACATTATATAATGCAAAATGTAATTTATATCTTGCTATCAATTTGACGTCCATGCATTATCGCTTTACATTTAATGTGGCGTCCACCGTCCATTTGACGTCCGTATACGGACGTCATTTTACTTCCCCATTGAAAAAGTTTCTCTGGATAGTGGTGGTCTCTAGAAGCTTAAATATGGAAGTTAGGTAGGACGTCAAAATGATAGCATTTCAAAAAAATTCGTATATTTGCAGTTCACGATTATTCCGGTAGAGGCGCTAGTGGAATTTTTAATATACACAAAACGTATATTTACTTTCCGAATGGTATCATTTTGACTCCCATGGAGTACCTGAAGTGCGGCAACACTGCAATTACCAAGAGAAAGCATAATGTTTTATAAAAAGAATTATCACCTACACAGTCATGCTATATTATTAACATTGCAAATGCGTAATCGAGTACCAATTCTTAACAATTCTTTTTGTAATGATGAAGGCAAACTTTAAAATCTTAAATGTTTTACACAAAATGAATAATTTTGTATCACATTCACCTACAGCTAATTATTAGAAAAAAAACTTGGATAATGAGAAGTTGTAAAGTTTTAATTTATAAATTTAATACCCAATTTTTTAAGTTTTAATTTTTTATGAGTTCACTAAAATTCAAGGGACAACTTAGACTCTTGACCAATTAGAATGATCATAATTCATAATTAATAAGCACACTAACTTAACATCCATTCACCTTGAATTTCTGTTGAGTTATACAAAATATGAGATAATTATAAAATCTACTTTTCGCGCAACTTCTTCGTTTATTTTTTCATACAAATTCATTTCGAGTTTCAAGCTTTTAATTTAAAGATCGCTTTCCAATAATTCTTTTAATCAAATGCGGTCATAATAATTATACTTTCTAGGGGGGCGACATTTCTAAAATTTAACCAAAACATAATAAAAAAAAACGTACATTTATCTACAATGCTGGTTTGGAGAGGGCCTTGACAACATGGCCCCTATCAGACGCCTATCAAAGGTATATTGATGCGGCCCACGCTGAACCATAATTTACGCTCCCTTGATCTTATTTGTTTTTTTAACATGAGAACATCACTCGCGTGTTGCTCGGAGGGATTAGTCCCGCACGCTATTAAAAAACGAACCTCTCGCGATGTGCTCGTGATGTTCTCGGGTAAACATACCTGCGATTTTTCGGGAAAAGTCCCAAGGGACTTTTCCCTCAACGCAGGTATGTTACCTACGAATATTCGCAAATAGTTTTTCACTTTTTTCAGCGCAGAAAAGGATCTTTCGCCGCTGCAATTTGTCACGGCAGTACTTAGAGGCGCTTGAAGAAAAATTTAAAACTAAATAATTTTTTTTTAAATTGAAATAAATTTTCTGCCTCTCAAATGTTGGTGCCCGAGACGCTAACTTTTTTTGTTTCCTAGTTAACTCGTCTCTGTCTGGACCCTATGTTTGCAGTAACCCTTTGCTGTCAAAAATGCGCTTATGCTTTATAATATAAAGTAACTATTATGTTACTGTTTTGAAAAAAGTTAATGTTCATTTGAATCGGTCATTTCAAAAACAGCATATTAAAGTTAACAAAACTAAAATTTTAAAGGAACGACTAAAATCAGTGTTACATAAAAAAACATCAACATTTTTAAGATTTAAGGTTTTTTATTGATGCATGTCAAATTTCACTTCTGTAACTTAACTTGTTTTTGAAATGACCGATTCAATATTAAAATTTAATAAAGAAAAAATAATTGTTTCTAACCAAAATTTGAAAAGTTTTAATTGATAGCTCTTGTTAAATTGTATTTTCAAGGACATTTATATTGCTTACACGAAGGCTATGCTGATTAGCTTGACAAAATTTACCCGCTTAAACGTATAGCGAAGTTCGTCATAGTCATAGTAGCTCGATTGATGATAACACAACATTTCAAAGAACAATATTCAGCAATTCTAAACGAATGCAAACTATTTTTAGTAGCTGAATCTTTTTTTATTGTTACAAAATTGTATTACACGGTTTTTTAAAAAATATTTTAACCAACTATACGAAAACTAAAGTCATTTTTTTTTATTGTAGGACGGATTAATATTTCTTTTTAAAACGCCAGTTAGCCATAAGTTATAAAAGAAAAATATTTAAAATTATTTGAGTAGATCCTTGTGATCGAGACCCGAAGAACAGTAATTATCTCCACGCAATTAGTTTGAAGCTTGAGCCAGAAATCCTCACAATAAAACCATTTTCACTTGCAACCGACATTGTATTTTTTTCTGAAAATTCTAAAGTACCTAACATAATATCGCACCTTGGTCAAAATGACAATTTTCAGATTGTGATACTATTAATGGTCTCTACTACATTATTATGTAAGAATAAACCAAAACCTGAAAATTGTCATTTTGGAAGTTACGACAGTTGACCTAGACCTAGAGAACAGTAACTACTTCGCTGTTTCTTGCTCGGAGTTCGAACCAGAAAGTTATAAAGTGACTCGAGAAAAATCTCTTTTACAGCAATAATTATGTCATGCATTTTTTTTGGAAAATTTACCCGGCTGCAATTTTTAGTTTACATTTTTAAATTTTGTCGAACCGTTTCCGAACCTACCTTAAAAAAATCTTTGTAAAACTTTTAATAAAATTCCCATAAGATCAATGTTAATTTTATTAAAAATTTTAATATTTCGGAAACGGTGCGACGAAATTTAAAAACTTACACCAAAAATTGAAGCCAGTTAAATTTATAACAAAAATTGTGTAAGACATAATATTGCTGTAAAAGTAAGGTAACGTCTGTACTGATTTTACCAGGATAGTACTGGTTTGGAACCTTTGTCCTGGTTAGTCAAGCAAGTTAACCGGGACACAAAAATTTACTGATGTCACTATTGTTCTATTGATGTATTGACCTTGAATTAAATTGTTACCTAGCGACCCGCAAAAATTGCAATCGTCCACCCTTATTTTAAATTTTGATTATTTACACCGGTGGCTGTTTGATCTATTGCCAAAAATCCAAACTCGATTTGACCTTGAATTAAAGTGTTAGCTAGCGTTTTGCAAAATTCACAGGTCCCCCCCCCCCCGTTTTATCATATGATTGATTAGAGCGATGGTAGTTTAATTTATTGCCGAAAACCCGAACTTGATTCGACCTTCAATTAAATTGTTACCTAGCGTACCGCAAACATTGCAAGCGTCTACCCCTATTTTAAAATTTGATTATTTAGACTGTTAGTAGTTTGATCTATTGCCGAAAATCCGAACTCGATTTGACCTTGAATTAAAATGTTAGCTAGCGTTTTGCCAAATTCACAGTCGCCCCCCCCCCCCGAATTATGGTATGATTAAGGAGACCTTTGGCAGTTTGATTTATTTCCGAAAATCCGAACTTGATTCGACCTTCAATTAAATTTTTGCCTAGCATCCTGCAAAAATTGCAAGCGCATGGCATCATCGGGAGATGAACTAATTCATGTGATGTCTAGTAACAACTGACAACTAAAAATAAAAAAAAAAACGACTTAAAAAAAATAGTCAACTAAAAAGCAAAAAATAAATATTTTTTATTCGGAATTTAATTCTTACTATTTGTTGTTCTGTTTAATGTAATTAAGAAATTATGTTTATTATATAATTATTAATTGCTTTATAATTATGAGGTCGGTGTCAAGTAAGAAATCCACTTGGTGACTTTTACCTCTAAACTGACGATTTGTCTGGCAAATTCAGAGTTACTTGGGAACCGACTTCGTAATAAATTATAAAGCAATTAATTAATATATAATAAACAATAACTTTTTAATTACATTAAACGGAACAACAAATAGTAAGAATTAAACTTCGAATAAAAAATATTTATTTTTTGCTTAGTTAACTTTTTTTTTAAGTCGTCTTTTTTACAATTTTAAGTGATGGGTAGACCTAGCAGGATGCTTCTCTGAGGAAACAATGGCTAATTGAAACGGGAGATGAAGGACGGAAACACTAGGTACTTTTAGTATGTACCTTATTCTGGGATTGTCGTAAACCGAAAGTAGGCTCTTCATTAAAAATTTTGTTTTGTTTTAAGGGTTATTTTTAAAATTACTTGCTTTTAATTTTAATTTAATTTTCTTTTTTCTAAAAAAAAAGGAAGTAATACCGATTTTTTTCGGTTTTCAGATTTTCACGGAAATATCCCTTTTGATTTTCTCTGATTCCATTTTGACTAATTTTTTAACATTAAATAAAATTAACATTGTTCTTATGGGAACTTTATTAAAACTTTTACATAGATTTTTTAACGCGCTATATCTTGGAAACAGTGCTACGAAATAAATTTAAAAATGTAAACTAAAAATTGAAGCGAGTTAAATTTACAACAAAAAATGTATAAGTCATATTCTAGTAAAAGCGATATTTCTATATGCCGGAAAAAAGTCTACGTACGATGCAATTTACTATAAAAATATAGGAAAAAATGGGATCGTTCGGAGACTTTTTTGGCCCACTGTAGTTCGCGGATTGAATTCACAATTCTTCGATATCATATGCTTTCTTCTCTTTATAATTCCCTTACTCAATGATATATTAGGCGGTTTTAGATTTATTGAATAATTCCTGTTGACATATTATTGAATAATTCCTGTTGACAAAAAATAAGATCATATTGTTATGTCTAATAATTAATAAAGTAGTAAACAGAAGTAAACTTGTTTATTTTAAGACAGCTCACATTACATCTAGCATGGGATGCATCATGCATGGTATTTATAAAGTGACATCATGTAAATGAATATTTTGCAGCCTATGCGTTTAATCAAACTTGGTAATTTTTTCTTTTTGATCGTGACCAAATTTATATGGGACCACCCTCGTGGTTCCCATTTTTTAACAAAAAAAGAATCATTGAAATCGGTCAACGTGGTAAAGAATTATCGCTGAACATACATAAAAATTTTCAGACGAATTGAGAACCTCCTCCTTTTTTTGAAGTCGGTTAAAAATGATTTAGTTCTGAAAATTGTTTTGTGGATTTTTGGATTTTTCAAAAATATTTATATGGTTAATATCGAGTTAATAGCCCTTCTTACGACCGAAGCGCTTTATTAAAAACCAATTTAAAAGTTTCGAAATCGAATAACACGATTTTTTAGAAGATACTATGTAAAATCACACAAAAATTGCCCCCTCCCCCCTGAACGAAATCCTGTATCTGCGCCTGGCTACACCACTTATGCCCGGTTTCTGAAGATCTCTGGTTATCCTCTGGTCAGCTAATCAAAGGTTAAAGTTATTCTTAGGTTAAAGTAAGATGGGTTTCTGAAACCACCAACTACTAGAGGATAACTAACCTCTTGTCAACTCGCTTGATTGAATTGCCGGTAGATGGGGATGCAGTAGTTACTTCAAATTTACCAGTGTTTTTGGTAATTTTATTATTTTATGTTGGCAAAAATCTGTTATATATTTAAATGTTTTGCCGAAAAGTTTAAATATAATATTATTTTTATTATTATTATTAATAAAAATATTTGAAAATAAATTATTTTGTGCGTAAAAATAAAATAGATTTGAATAAAAGAAGTAAAAATTTCACCGACTTCGACGAAGATGTCTTATTTGATATCGAACAAGAGTTTAATCACAAATAAAAGAATAAAAAAAGAGACGGAACTAATATGAAATTTAAAAACGATGCATGGATCGAAATAAGCACTGAATTCAATTCAACTGTAATAATAAATTCGATTGCGCATGTTCTACAAAGTTAACCAGTGGATAACCCGAGCCCATCCGCAGGTCAACTTTGACCAGAGATCTAAGGATAACTTTCGCTATAGAAACTCAAAATCTGCAGGTATATTGCGGTTAAGCTTAACCTTTGTATAACTCGAGCTTCAGAAACCGGGCATTAAACCACGTATCAATCAACTAGAAATGAACATTTTAAATTATTTTGCGACTTACTGTATGAAAAATGAAAGTTATTACAATTTTGAAGAAAAATTGGAAAATTGTATTTTATATGAAGTGTCTGTAGGTGAACTAAAGGAAGATAAACATTTTAAATAAATTTAAATTAATTATAATTTTATATTATTTAAATTAATTGATAAAATATTTCATATAATTGGCGGACATATAAATTTTTTTATCAGAATTACATACAAACGAGATCAGTTACAAGAATTGAATTTAATAGCTCTTCACTAGGCAAAAAAACAAGTTGGACACTAAAATAAGATAATTTTTTCTTGCTAGAAGGTTTTGCGGTGTCGTATATGATTATTTTTTTTAAGTCAGTATTTTATTAAATTTATAAGGTCACTTTAAATATTTTTACCGTATTAAAAAAAATTATTTCATTTAAATTCAGGAGTAACATTTTAGGACACTTCTACAGTGGATAATCTTGTGATGAACTGAAATTATATGTCGGATCGTTTTCTTCATAAATATTAAAAGTGCCCACCCAAATGTTTTAAAATGTACGTTTCATTTTTTAGGTGCTTATTTCAATAAATAGTTTATTTATAAATTTTATATGTCCCTGCCCATCCCAAATATAGTGAACCCAATTTGTGCCCACCCATTTAAAAAATGCTGGGGCAGTCACTGTACAAACGATTTATAGAAATTTTCCTTGGTGTTCAGTTTGTTTTTTACTCACTTCAAAAAAATATCCGACGACTACTAAAGGCGATACTCTTGTTATTAGTCTGTAAATGCGCCATAGAAATTTGCTGAAACAGCAATCTCTAGATACCACAGCCTTCCACAGCAACAGTTTAAAACATAATAACTTGATAATCGGTGCAATTTTCTAAGCGAAGTTGTTAGTTATAGTAACCAAATTTTTTTTTTAACAACGATAAGTCATGAAAAGTACATTTTACAGGAAACCAAAAAATACAATAAATAACAGAAAACCTATTGCATTTAATCCTTTAATATTAATTAACGAGATTTTTACACAAAAATTGTACTTGAAAATTTCTAGGTCTCCTGTTAAAAAATTCTTTTGTGCTTCCTGTAAAATTTACTTTTCAATGGCTTACGTTGTTTTGGAAGGAACGGTACCATTATAATGTGTATTATCGTTTCTAATTTTTTTGGTATTTGCATTAGTATACGTTGATTTATCTAAGAATTTACTTTGCTTTTCTAGTATTATAATTTGTTAATTGTTAATAGTAGTCAATTGTGAAAAAGATACTCCTAGTGTAATGATTAACGAATGAATAGTTGGGTCAGTTCTTTATCTGGTTATCTTAGCAGCGGATCAGACTAATTTTTTGAGATTTCTAATAGTACAACTTACTCCAGTATAGGGTTATTGGTATACTCTCAAACCAACGAGATGATTTCTGTAGCACTTGAGTTTTTATAAAATTTATAATTTTTTACACAACAGTAATCTATAAATAATTAACGAAAATTTTAGTTATAAATTAGATTGATCATTTACGCGTAATCTAATTTTAAATTTCATGCATAATTAACAAAGCCGTACAATTTGTGTCATACAAATTGACGGCAACCCTGTCGGACGTAATTTAGATAGCGAATTGAATAAAAATATACTCGTGGATGCCAAAATATACGCTGTATGAAAGTAGTTGAAGTAATATACATGGGGACGTCAAATGATCACACTTTGAAAGGAGCTACAAATGTTAGTGATTTTTAAGAAAAATATACATCGGCTTAAAGGTGCATTATTCTTTATGATTAAGTGTGAATATACATGAAGAACTTAAACAAAGAACACGTCATATTGTATTTATCAGTTATCTTTGTTCTTTCTCATGGAAGCCAAATTGTAAGCTCTTTGAAAGGAAGTCAAAATGATAGCGAAATTTATAACTATATATATGGAATAAGGTAGAATATATACAGGTTCTTGCAGACGGAGAGATACCTCAATGTTATGAAGTATGAATAATCCAACAATCAAGTGAAATATCAGAATTTGAATCCATATATAATTTTTGCGTTTGATAGGAAAATTTGAAAATGTATTCAAAAATTCCTTATACTGTTTCTTCTGCAATACGGAATATTTTATTATAGATATATTCCCAAATAATATTATAGCAATCATTGATGTAAGACGAAGTATCGACGTAGAATTTGTAAGTGAATCTTTGTTGCAATAACTTAAATAGAAATAACCCAGGCCGCAAACATTAAAAACTATCAAAATTAAAATTGAATATGCGATATGCCATGAGTTCATACTTCTACTGGGTGCTAACCCAAAAAACACTGAAATGTTGTACAGCGGCTTTATATTATCATAATCGTTAGTTGTAATTTTCAAATTCATTATGACCAACTTTCTTTGGTTATTATCGTGTGAGAATACATGTAAACTTTAACTCCTGTGTTCCTAAAAAAATTTGAGATTTACAACACGTTTACAAACGCATTTTAAGAAATGTGTCATAAAACACCAATCACAAACGTTCATTTGCCTTATGTGTAAGGTTTTCATTGGTCGTTTAACTTTAATGAGCTTTTTCTAAAATAGGTTTCAACACTTTCTTAATTTATTTTTATGAATTCGGCGGTTAAGTGATTAAGTAGTACTCAAGTCATTACGTTAATGATTACTATAGTAGAATAAATATTTTTATTACTAAACAATATTATCTATCTATAGTATTCATATAATGGTCGAGTGGCTTGCTAAAACTAAACTTTTTCTTAATTTTCCAACATTAGATTTGATTAATCGATTTTATTAATCCAATTAAATCGTTGTTCATTATTATTATTTCGATGTTTTTATAATCCTGGAATTATTCTCCAGATTTATAGTCAGTCAGTAAAAAAATGATAATAAGAGAAAAGAAAAAAGAACTAATGAAACTAAACGAGATAAAGAAAAATATAATAAAACAGAAATAAAAAATTTCTATTATGAAATAAAAAGATTAAAGCAAGGATTTTAAACAAGCACAACGTTTTATAAAAATAAAGACGGGACACTAGTGAAGTCTAAAGAAAGAGTAAGAACAAGATGGCAAAATAGTTTTAAGAACTACTAAGAGAAAGAGAGCCAACACATATCGTTATAGAAGAAGATGATGAAATAAGCGATAACACACTAGAAGTACCAATGGAAGAGGATATATGGGAACTGATATCTTTATATAGTTCCAATATTTTGTCCTTGGTTTTGCGAAGACGCTGATTTATCAATCACCGGTTGGAAGGTTGGAGGGTTGATGAAGTTATTTTTCCGAAGAATTTTTAACTGACAAGAGGATGCTTTCTTCTGGATGCATTTCCAGTGGATCAGTGGATCGAAGTAGGAGAACCAGACTTCACCACCTCTTCAGTCTCGTCGTGGATTAACGTTTGTCACTTGGGATTGCACACTTCAACTTTCAAGCAGATGAACAATTTAAAAATAATTTGAACTAAGAAATTCTTTTACCTAGCACTGCTAGGGTGAAATCCGAAGGCATTGCCCCCTCAATTTGATTTCTAAAAACTTTGAAAAAAATTCAAAATTCAAAAATTTACCACGTTTTTAACCGTGAGGCGTAAAACTCTATAGCCGTTTTGTATTTTTTTTGCCTGATCTCAGAGTCTCTCACGTTGTCGTTTCCAATTTCCACTTCCAAATACATAAACCCATCAACTTCCTCGAAATTATACTTGTCAATCTTCAACATCTGCTTTACGGTCTTTACACTGTCTCTTCCACATTTCATCATTTCGTCTTCTAAAGCCTTCACTGTAGCCTTCGTTTCCGTTAGTGTCATTCTTACCAACCGTGTTAACTTGGGCGTTATATTCTTTTTTTTATGATTTTTAGCAGTTCTCTTTTTTTTACAGAATCGAAGGCTCGTTTGACATTTCTCCGTTATTTGATTCATAATATGCAGCGCGTCTACTGTAGTTCTGCCCTTTCTGAAGCCATATTGGTTCTCCTATCTGTTTTTTCATTATTTTCCTGCGTATTTGTTCTCTAGCTGCACACCACTCATTATGAGATTATTCTTTATTTTATCTTTTTCCACTTTTTCAATCTTGATCTCTCATTCATATTTGTTATGCTCTCCTTTATATCATCATCATGTCTGTAAGTTTATCCATTTTAGCTTCCATCTTCGCATTTTCCATTCTTCGTTTATCTCTGTTTGGCGTCTTATTCTCTTCCGCCTCCCTCGCTCACTGCTCAGTTTTGCTTTCCGATTTTTGTTTTGTATTTTTTATTGAAGATCTATTTATCTTCTTACTTCTACCATAAATTTCGTAGTTTGCCATTTTTGTATTTTCGTCGGTTGTTCCACCGTCGGTTTCACTATCTATGCTGTTGCTTGTTGCCATATATACCCACCGAAAACTGCCACCCCGGTCGACCTCTTGAAGGTGACAGTCTTTCAGAAAGAAAAAAAACAAGCAGACACCTCGCACCAAAAAATTCAAGTAAAAATGTCTCAGAACTTTATTGAACCGATTGTAAAAGAAAAAGAGGGGTCTCACTTGTCTGGAAGGCACACAAATCAGGGACATCCAGAAACCGAGTTCCACAAGATCTAAATCAGGAAAATCTATATCGAGAAGGCGTCACTCGAGCTGATGAAAATCGAAGATTTACCTTTCTTGGAGACTTTGCTCGAGATTCGAACTCCAATCCAACGGTAGTTTCATAATAAGAAAACTATTAATTTCATAAAACTACAATTAATGATCAAAACAAAAGAATGCTAAATACTAAAATAATTTTGGTTATCAACTAAATTGCTTGACCGACTAGACGAACAATTTGTAATTTGACACCTAAAATAAGATAATAAACTCAAGATATCAAAGCAAAATGTTGTGATCTTCAAAAACGTTAACTGAATTGAATTTTTACTAAATAAATTGAACTTCAATAAGTATTTTGACGATAAAACGGAAACGACGTTAATTCCATAAAATATTGAATTTCTGACTTGACTAAATTTTGATATCACAAACCAAACTAAAAAAGTTGCACAGGTAGTTCCAAATTTCCAGAATTGTTACAACCAAAATTTAAAATAACAAAATTAATAAGTTGCATTTTGTTGAAAAACACTTACGACATCAAGTTGATGATGGAGTGTAACGGAAGATCTTCAAGGTGAAGTGCTGACGCATTTGTCAACAATTTATGCTGACAATAAAATCGGGACAACCAACAAGAAAATTCCTTCACGAACATCGCAATTGCTAAACCAAATTACTAGTTAAGCTGGAAAGTTGCACTCAAAATCGGGAATTGTGGTATTTCCAAAATAAACCTTCACTTATGATCACGAATACTATCAAGTTTCACACATAAACGTCCTTTTAAAATGAAAAAAAAACGAGGAGTTGGATGATTTTTGAAAGAATGTTTACGTTTCCACCGTTGTAACTCTAAAAATAGTGTTCATACAAGAAATGTAAGGAATTTAGTGATTTAGTCTTCTTCAAATTTGTATGACTCATTTTTGTTGTAGGATCAACCGTTGAGGAATTATTTTGAAAAAAACAAGTTTTTGTACCTTTAATCCAAGATGGTGGACCGCGCTGACCTCCCCCAAGGTCGAAAACTAAATAACATATGTAAAATTCACATTTGCACCGCCTTTTGTAAACAAAAAACCCATATTGACTGAGCTATATGTCATTTTTTTGGTCAATTTTTAATATTTCAGTGATTATTGAAAATAACTAAAGGGATATTACTTCGCAATAAAACAAATCTGCAAAAAAGTATGGCAATTTTATTATTGCATCTTCAGGCAGTTAACTACAAAATCATCTCAAATACAATTAATACAACACATCACATTTTCAACTTACCAGTCAAACAATATCTACAGAAAGGCGCACATCTTTATATAATTCAAATTGTATATCATAAAGACAAACAGACCATCCACATTTAAAAAACAAACTTGGAAAGTCAACAGTGTAAAATATTTAAAATTTCCATAAAATTTAAATTTGTATGCTATAGCTTGTACCAAGTAGAAAGAGAACGACAATCATCGTTTTTCGGCAATAGGTAACTTTTTTGATTTTTGAGATACAGCAAAACTTGTAATATACGAACTTAAAGAATTTTATTAGTTCTTTAAATTTGTATATACAATTTATAATTTAATATAAATTTAAATTTGTATGCTAGCTGATAAAGGTCGAACAGTGGTGTGCAGATCGTTTGTTATTGCAGGTTCAACAGATTAATATCGGAGAACTAAGAACAGATATCAAAATCAAAAACATCAACAACCGACTGACATTGGTTGCTAAATCAGGATTTCCTTTCATTTACTCATACTAACCAAGTTAGTATGTAAATCAATTTATGGGTTGATTTGCATTAGTACAATGACGTATGATGTCATAGTTCCAAGTAAACCTAGCAGCAAACTGTAATTAATATTGAAAAATCCTGCTGCTGAAAAATACGGATATTGATGAGTTGCTTGCTGTGCTAGCAATATTAATTCCCTTCTTAGAATGCGATCTTGAACATTATTGCTAACCGTAGGAACATCTAACAATAAATTGTAGCAAATATTTGCAGTACGCTGAGCTTCTTTTGTTGTCTTATCACAAATTACTGCTACAACAACTCCCATAATCTGAAATCATTAGTATATTACATATCCAGGAGGTTTAAAATGTTATTAATAGCGAGTGAAAATGAGGTGACGACACGTTAAATCAAAAAAATGTACGTGATCTGTCTGTAACATGTGTGATGGGCACACTACAAAATTGTATTAGGTGAAAAAGTGTTTTTTACGTTTTTTAAACTCAAATTGAAAGTAAACTATGATACTTACGTGAAATCTGCCAACAGCAGTCGATTTATCGGGCCTAAATGAGTAAGAAAGCTTCAAAAAATCAACAAGTTTCCAATTTTCAGTTTTTGTAAAATTTCGAATTAAATTACCGATTGCAAAATAAGCATTTTATTATATTAAAGTTCCCACTACATCGCAATTTATACAATACTTGATTTAATTAATTAAACTACGTCCTGAGTATTTTTAGCGGTAGAAAATAATAATATTTAGTAAATTAAAGCCAAGTATTAGATTTAGCAAAGTATAGAAAGCGTTGGTTGAAGAAATAAAACGAAGCAGATCAAAAAGTACATTTAAACGTTAATTAGAGATGGAAATGTTATTCGAATTAACGTGTTTTTAACGTGTTACTGTTTTTATAGCGAAAATAGACGTGCACAACACGTTATTTAAATAACCAAATTTTATTCGTGTTTATTTGAAAGAAAAACGCATTCTATTTTTATGGTAAAGCGTTAAAAACACGTTAATTTAACCAATAGCTAAATCTAAACTTACCGCTAAATTCAAAAGACCGATTAATAGTGATGTGGTTGCATAACTAGTAATATATAAATTTTCATCATCTAACTTATTGTTCAAAATTTTTCTTGTAACTATAATTAGTATGTTGATACAATTCAAAAATTCAATAAAGATGTAAAAATATAATAATAGTATCTCAACACCAAACAGTTGATTAAACCACTTCGTACTTCTAGTCAACGACGTGTAAGATCTTCTAATATTTTTAACGTTATTTGTGTTGTAATTTTCAGATCTTGACAGATTTTTACTTTTAACAATAAACATAGTTTTTTCTAAATCAACTGCAAATATTAACTTCAAACTTGTGTTGATGATTTCAAAACGTGCTTTGAGTAAAATTATGTAATTTACAATCAGTAGACATAATACTTCCAATAAATAATTTAAACCAATATTTAAGCAGTAATTAATAATATTTCCCACTTCTAGGTAAAATATAAAAACTTTAACGTGCCAGATTATCGATAGTCCATAAATAAAATTAAATATTACAAGTTGGATCCAAACATAAGTTCTTCGTTTGATTGGAAAATTTGAAAATGTATCTAAAAAGTTGTTGTATTTTTCCTTATACCAAATGAGTATCGAATATTTTATTATGGCTATGTTGATCAATATTAGTAGAGAAATTGTCGCTATAAATCGTATTACGACGGTAGAAGTTGTTAAATTAACGTTCTGATCAAAATTTAAATACATAATTGAAATACTCAGAATATTTAAAAATACCAAGATTAGAGTTGAATATAGGGTGTGCCACAATTTCATACTTTTACTACATGCTAAACCAAGAAACACAGCCAAGTTGTACAACGGTTTTATATTATCGTAATCGCTAGTTCTACCCGTAAAATTCATTTTGACTCTAGTTGTTTTATGCGGAACACCGTTCATATATTAAGTAATTACATTAATGATTTTACTACTAAAATAAATTGTTGTTTTTTGTTGACTTATCTATTACGTGTAGCACTATATTTTTTTTATCTCAAAACATAACAATTTAAGTAATGAATAAACGAAAAAATTGTATATACAATAGCAAAATAAGAGAATAAGCACCCTATTATCCAAGCCCGACAAATGAAAAGCATTCTAATCAAAATATGGTAATACAGCCTTAGCCAAAAGTATTAGGTCATCTTTAAAATGTTGTTATTGTATATTTATTGTAACTGGAATATATGTGAAAAAATTTTAATTCTTTTGGATTTTAAATTGAATTTCAATGTAATTTACCAATTTTTTGAATAATTTTGATAATTTTGAATTTTTCATTCTGCGTATAACTCAAAAACGGTACGTTTCTGAAAAATTTTGTTCGACACTTTTTTGTTTGTAATGATTAGTATTATATAATCTAGGTAAAATTTACTATCTGTTTTAGCTCATAAAGGTTGCCGAAAACATTGATTTTTTAATCAAGGCCGTATTTCTGTAATTTTTTGTATTTTTGGATTTACTGAAGCATTAAAACAAGACAGTTTTTTACAAGGAAGACAATACACTATGGTTGTTTTCGGAAAATATTTAACTGTTTCCGAAATAACGACATTTTAAAGGTGACCTAATACTTTTGGACAAGGCTATAAATAAAATTTTCAGAATCATTTAATTTTGCCAAGAAAAGGGCCAAAACATGTTAATATTTTTTTGCATACTTTTTACCAAAGCTCTGCTACTGGTCGACAAACCGAATGATACAACTAGAAAATAAAACGTATGTTCATCCACACTAAATCCAGTATACTTTTGAGAATCTTTCCGTAATGGATTTAACCAAAAACTACTGGGCAATTTCTCTAATTTCGTAAAAACTTTTTTACCTCCTACTTTTCCTAGTAAATTTTCTTGATGACTTTCATGTTGTGGCTTAGTTATAGCATTCAAATTTCTTGCGTCTAAACATATGCGAAGATCTCCAGATTTGTTTTAATGATAACCAATGGATTAATGTATGACGTGCTAGCTTGCACGACAATGTTATCTTTTATATTCTTCTCTAACTCTTCCCAAACTTTTTTTTGATATTCATGTGGTATGGGGTAATTCATGCATTAAAACGCTTTCTCATTAATAATATTTAATTTGTGTTTATATTCCTTTGCGATCCTATTTTCTTCACTTATTAAAGAACGATTTATATCCTATAATAGCTTTCTTACTGTATTCAATTTTTGCTCCTTGCAATTTAACACTACTTCTTTCTAATCCTTCTTTTATTCATTATTTAACCATCAATTCTCTGATGGATCTCCCCCTTCATACACAATTTTTTAAATTGATCAAAAGTCTCAAATTTGTCCTCTATTATGCCAAACCAATTTTCTGCCTCTCCTTTCATTGTGTTTCTAATGATTGCTTTTAGTTTTTGTAATGTATAAATTAGGGTTTTCTGGCCCTTCTCCATTAAATATTGTAATTTTTTCTAAATTTAAATTAAAATTTAGTTCTAGGATCCAACTTTTTACATATATTTGCTATGCACCATTGTTTAACACATCCCCTCCTTCTTGATAATGTCTTTGTATCTAAAATCTTCTATTTTTACATTTGTTTCTTTTACTTCTGTACACACTCTTTCTATTCGTTTTCTATTTTCCTCAACGTGCTCTTCGACTTTGTTTAATATTCTTATTCCCTCTTGATGTCTAGTCTTGTGTCTTTCTTTGATTTCCTCAATTTTTTTATCTATACCAGCAAAACGTTGATTTATATTATCTAGCTTATGATTAATTTCAAAAAATCCTTCCTTCAGTTGGTCTTTCAATTCTTGTATCTTTTCAAGTTTGTTACTTTGTTGTTCAAATTTATTGCTCAAGTTTGTTGCTTTGTTGACCAAGTTCCTGCTTAATATCCCACATAAAATTCTTCAATACATTCATCATTTCTACATTTTTTTCGTTCTCTTCCCGATCCATCATCTCCACCTCCTTCGGCATCTCATCCTCAGTCAATTTTTTTTATTTAACTTTTTCTTTCTTTTTAAAATTACTTTTAGTTGCGAGTTCAATTTATTTTTTATTTACGCCCCACGTTGGGCGCCAATATTGTCATGCATTTTACTCCTCGGCTCTTTACTTCAATTCACAATAATAGCTTCATATTTACAATTATTTAATTCCAATCTTTTACAAATTAATTATTCAAAAAAAAAAAACTCAATTCGAATTAAATTAAAATTCAAAAATTCCTTTAACAACCGTTTTCCGTCATCCTTCCTTGATCCTATAATTTTTATTTTATTTCTAGATTTATTATTTTAATTCTCCATTTCTTTTCATGACAATATATTGTGATATATATCTGATTTTTGAGTTGTTGAGTCTGACTTTGGGCGCCAAATTTGTGATGTATAATTGCTATCGAGCCCTGACGTTGGGCGCCAAATTTGTGATGTTTAACTGATTTTTGAGTTGTTATCTAGCTCTTTCGTTGAGCGCCAAATTACTATGCGATGTACTAACGAGGAAATTATATATTTTGCTGATGAGTATTTGAATGAGGAGATGCAACTTAAACGCAAGTGCAAATCGCAACTACAATACATGTGCGACAGACCTTACTTAGCTGCGCACGACGCTTAAACGTGCTTACCCGGTTGACAAACGTGCAAATACAACCTGTTGCAATGGTGTTTTGTGAGAGAAATGCTTTTATAAAAATATAACCACTTGATTTGAACTACTTATATTTATGAACTAATAACAGTAAGTAATTGACATGAATAACAAAACTATTGTGGCAGAATCTCTGCCTAAAGTGTTTAACTTAATATCGTCGAGGTGTTTGGTTTTCAGGTTAAATACAAATATGTCGCAATGATCAAAACTGTCGTAAATATTGGCCAATATAATGTTAGTTTTATTAACTTGCAATGTTTTTATCCTGGTGGACGATGGTAATTGTATGACACTTATAACTAACGATGGAAGAGTTTTCGATGCACAGATTAAAACGATGGTACGTAGCACTTAGCGATTCTTTAAACACATAAATATTTCACGATTTAATTTTCTTTGGCATTTCAAAATTTATCTAGTGAGTGAGTCTCTTCAATTTATTTTATTCCAATTAAAATCCAAATTTTATTCTGTAGGGTTAGTCTTGTTTCGATCATCAATCAAATTTTCGTTCCGGAGATTCAATCAGGGCCGGTTTAGGTACAGAAAACAAAGTTGGGTTAGGTCACGCACAACCTCTCTAGGCGAACATCAAAACCATAGATGAGAGAGATAATATAGATGGTCAACTCCCCACCAATTTTAGGAACCAAGTAATAATTCATACCACCGTCACCAACAGCGCTGCTAATCGTCCGATAAAATCAGCGGGAATTCAAACATTGCATATTACATACTGATGTATTTGAAATTTCGAATTTTTCTTGAATGTTAGTGAAAATTTTTCTAGAATAATTATTTTTACATAATTATAACCAGGAAAATTTCCACTAATATTTATAATACAATTTACAATATATAATACTAGAAAAACTAAAAAAATACAATATTGATTGTTCATATTTTTTTTATTTGTTAACACCATTACACTAATAAATTTTAATCGTTTTAATCAAGTTAAGTTATAAAGTTATGAAGGAATATACTAAATGTTAGTAAAAATTATAAAAAGAAGACAAATACTTCTTGTTAAGAACACTTACCGCAGTTATTTCTAATTTATACATTTATATTTTTTTAAATTTACCAACAGTAACAAAAAAAATTTAATTTAAAAACACGTATAAGATGACACAGAGAAGGATAAATAAAACATAATTCACTAGTTTCACTTTGCTTGTTGTGTATTTTTAAATTAAATTTTAAATGTTACTTTACTTTTGACGTTAGTTGACAAAATTAATAATTTCTTTTTTCATGGAAAATAGTGATATCTTTGATATTTATCTATCAGCGCCATCCCTGGATGGTGGTAAAAACTATCCCCCCCGCACGGATGGTGGTATGACGCCCCTCGCCTTGAGTTGAACATCTATACTATCTTTATCATCTATGATCAAAACAATACTGATTTGTGCTAAAATGGGACTTTAAATTTATAGATTTTGAATTTTTTTACTATTATCCCAATATCCATGAAAATATCAATTTTAAAAACTTGCACCGATCTCAACAAAATTTTGCAAATACGTTCTTTTATGCCACTTATACATGTGGAAAAATTTTTAGTTTTAAAGCTTTAGCCGATACTTTAAAAAAAATAATTACTGCCCTAAAATTTTATACTTCTTATATTTTCAAATTTTTCTTTAAATTTTGCTTTTTCAGAGGTCTTTTGTGTCTCGAAAATTCGAGCCCTTCATTCTCCTTCTTTTTGTGTATCGCAAGACCCTGTACCTTCTATATTATCTAAATAATCTAAAATTTTCTAAATTTTCAATCTTTAACATTTCAATCATTAACAGCAAGCTCAACATAAAGTCCACACAAAATCTTAACATTACATATTACAAGTATTTTAAATTTGGTTTAGATCTCAAATTAATGGTTCCATCAAATCGTCATTTTTGTTATCATGCAAGATTATAATTGACATAAAATTTTGCGAGAGGAAAGTTTACCACTGCCCAAAAGCACCGTTACACCAGATCGTAGGTTCAATTAATCCAAATTGATATCTTATTGACTCCTGTAGCCTCATACGCAGCTAGTTTTAAGTCTATCGTACAATACGTGTACCCAATCTAACCAAATTTCTCTCCCTTACCTTTAGTAACATGGCAATATATCTCGTATAGGTATATAATACATATTACATTTACAAGGTTGACTGGAATATCAAACAACACTGATCAAACAAATCTATGGTGAAACGGTCGTTTATATGGCAACGTTCAACTATAAGTAAAAATCATACAATTGCAGAAAAGCAAAAGTCATAACAATAAAAATACTAAATATAAAACTAATTAAATTTAAAAATGTATGAACAAATATAAAAATATAATATACTCTGTGCAACAGATTAATAAAACATAATTGTTAAAACATCACTATTGGATGTCAATTATCTTACAAATTTAAATGTCCATATGCTTTATGTAGTCTACACCAAATGCCAACTAAAATTTAAGTAGGTTGACGTAATAGTCGACATTTTAATTAATAACGAAATAATAATAATTTAAAACAAAAATATTCACAAGGGTAGATGTCGTTTAACGTTTTTGAAAGCCACATTTTTTCCGCTCCGCACTCTGGGTTTTCGATATTTTTTCGTAAATTTTTTTGGATAAATAAATCGTCAGAAATGTCGACATACAAATTGTAGTTTTACAGTAGTGTTAAACCTGATATATCTTTTCCATGAATTATTATCGGCTTTATAGGTGAGAGGTAAGTCGTTTTTGTCAATTTTTAATATTTCCGTCTTTATTGGTACATTCCGTTTTATTTATTTTGAACATGTTTTCTTATTTCTTATCTTTTAAGCTTTCTTCGTTATATGTGACTAAAGATCATAACACTGAAATAGGGCCTTATATCGCATTACGAATATTCAATACCATTCACACCATTCTTATAGGAAAATGTCTTTCTGCAGATTTGGCTAATTTTTGGATATGTTGTACTTTTGATCATTCTGAATAAAAGTCTCAATGGACACAACTTGATGTAATGAGCAGTTTCCGAATTATAAGTTCTAAAAGGTCCAGATTTAACAAGAAAAAATCAATTTCGACTCGATATAATATGTGATCGCCAGTCAAACATGGGTGATGGTGTACAGTGGCTCATGAAAATATTCGAACCCTCTTATGTTAACAATGTAAATTGCACATTTTGAAACCGTTTTTTGACGTATAAAAATCGCTTTTACAGCAAAACCTACTAAACATTTTTTGTTAAAATTTTCATTGTCTTTAATTTTGTATCTATACATTTTTTAATTTTATCTCCTCCTGTTTGACTGGGGTTACTTAAAGAAAACTCTGTAAAATACAAAAAATATTATTACCTGTATCTCAAAATCGGTGCAACGAAATAGAACTATGTACTATGTGTGTACAATTGTTATGTACTTATAATTGCTCCTTTAATTTACAAAACGTAGTTGTCAATCCGGGGGGGGGTCTGGGGGGCATGGAATACCCTCCAGTGCACCCTATGCCAAATCTACGTCAAATCATGGAAGTCCATGGTTGCAACGGTTACAACCTACAAAAAACATAGGTAGGTAAGAAAGTACATCTGTTTTTATTTGCGACATCTATGACCTACTAAAGAAAACCAAATTAAAATATACCCTAAAAAAATATAATTAGTGTCGTCATCTACTTAAGAGAGTAAACTAGGATACACATAAATTTGTATAGCGTTGGGCATTTTTAAGTTTTATTATCTTTGATATAATTTAATATTTAATTAGAAAAGTAATTAAAATTATAAATTTAAAATCTACTTTATAATGGACGATGAGTTAATTGCTTTAGTTCGATAATTTACGATAAGAGCGATCCTCTTTTCAAGGACAACGTAGCGAAACAAAATGCGTGGTGTGCAATCACAAGAAGTATAAATGACAATGTACAAAGCGAGGAAGAAATTACAGGTCAGTTTAAAATTTTATATAATTTGTACTATAATATTAACAGAGGAGCAGTGCAAAACTCGATGAAATGCTTTGCGAAACAAATTTAATGCAGAACGAAGAAACATAAAGACGGTTTCTTCGGGTGCTGGTGCTAATGCTACTGTGTCGACGTGGAGGTTGTACAATATGACGGAATTTCTTTATGTGCACATTAGAGAGAGACAGTAAGGCAATTTATTTAATTATATTTTTAGTTTCATAAAATGCATTAATTTGTTGTAGAACCATCAAGAGTAACATAAAAAGGAATTGTGAAGTACAACCTACCACACCCATCGATATTTCATCTCAACCTCTTTCATCGATGTCGGTTTTAGACGAAACAAATGATTTGCTAGTTTTCGGTGAGGGAGATGAAAACTTGCTAGTTTTCGGTGATGGAACATGGGAAATGTAGATACATCACCAAAAAAAAAACGAAGAGTTGAGGATGGCCTTAATGCAAGCTATGTCAGGCTTTGATGATAGTTGCGTAAGAGGCAAGAAAAGCGTAGAAGCTGAAATCGGCCAAATTCAGAATCGAGTAATAAAAAGCCGATTAAAAAAGAGGATTATGGAACTTATAGAGGAATCTGTACTAGAAGAGTTAATGTTGCCAAAGACTTTGAATTTTATAATCTATTTTTTTTTACTTTTTAAATTATGATTTTTTATTTTCTCCAATAAATATTCAAGTTTTGTCTTAAATAAAAATTAATTCTTATTAAAAAACAAAAGAAGCTTAGTATAACGCATCGGAGTTCAAATACAGACACAGAATGACTATATTTTCTTTAACTTTAGTAGCCGAGTTGTTTGCACTTAACCTTCTGACACTGGGTAACCGAAAGTTTCTCCATTTGAGTCTATAAATCCTGTAGGACAGTATTTCTTCTATGCCAATGGTATTTCTTCTTCTGTACGTTAGAGATAATTGTGGAGTACTACTGTTGCAAGAGCTATATTTTCGCAGGTTTCTATATCTGCTATTATAGTAGTTGTCAATATTCTCCACCGCTGCACAAGAATGCCAAATATATTTTCAATTGACCTTAATAAGCCATAATTGAAAATACGGTACGGTCTTATAATCCTTTTATGTAAAGGAAATGCTTGGTCTGCAGTAAAGAAGTGAGGAATAGCCACATTTGAATTCTGAAACCCAGACTCTCTAAATACAACCAAATCATGATTACTCCCTGCAGCCCCAATATCTACAAGTGTAAACCTGTGGAAAGCATCGCATGCTGTCATAAGAACTATGATATAGCTTTTTATAATTAAAAAACAAAGATTCTCTAAATTTAGGGGCTTGTATATGAATATGCTACCTGTCTACTGCCCCTAAATTATTTGGCATGTTCCAATTTAAAAAAAACCATTTGAAATATTTTCCCACTCTTCTAAAGTAGGAGGTTTTAAATAAATCGAATTGAGAACTTCTCATAAAATTTTGGTTGGTTCCTTAATTATTTTGAATACAGTAGCATGTCTAATTCTGTGTCCCATCACAATTTCCAACATTGAGCATCCTTCCGAAAGGTAACAATAATAAGAAAAAATCGATAATATATTAGTATATTAGTAGACTTAGAAAATTTGGAAAAAAATCTTGATCGTAGGATTGGCTTAGTACATCTACTTATATTTATATTTTAAGCATAGTAATATGCATTTAAACTGACACTTACTGTAATGTAATAAGCAATCTATGGGCTGGTTCAACGGTTTTAACTGTCGATCTTCTACATAAATACGGTTTGATTAGTTCCAATAACGGGTCGAATTGGAATCGCGTCATTCTGGTGTATTTAAAAAATCTCTCTCGGTCATTATAATAATAAACAAATCAAATAAAATTATTAAAAAGACCTTCTTCTTTTCTTAATCTGTTAACTGGCGCTACCGAATAAAGCTTGCGTCGTCTTTTATTTTTTATACTTTGAAGATATGCAGTTGTTTGCAGTAACAAATGGTAGCAATTCGTTACCACAGTAATACCTTTTACTTTTCCCATTACACAAAACAAATTGAGATTCACCTGAGATTCACCACAAACAAAAATATTCGCTAATACTGCCAAAAGTAAAAAAAAACTGTCAACACTTTTAAATGTGTAAGATGCGACTTTCTAATTTGAAATTAGCGCGAACATCTTCTCATCGATGACACGGAAATAGCCATTGATCACCCCACGTTGTATAAAATACCTACAGCACGCCACCTAGTAACCAGTTCTTTCTTCCGATGTACAAAACAAAGTTGTGAACTTAGCTGAAACACAAACAGATGACCGCTCCAAAACAAGAGACGATCGTAAACCGCAACACAAATAACTACAGATATTGGGGTTATGTCAAATCTTTTTATTTCACCTTAATATCAGGGAAAAGTTTAAATTCTGAAGCAATGGTTTTGTAACTAAATGATTCCTAATTCCCCTGTATTTAACTATTCGGTCTTATAATTTAATTCGTTCGGAACTGTGAAATTTTAGTAATTTATGCCATTTTGGCGACACAATAATTGTTATGGAAGTTCTTTGATTTTAGTTGTCTCAAGATTATTTATATCTTGTTTATTATTATATTAATTTTTATGTTGCTGATGTAAATATTACCAAACCAACCTTTATAAAAGAAACCAACAAATACCTTCAATGTGACTTAATTAAATCAATACGTAGATCATAACTTAGATTTGAAATTCAAGGAGGGATACGATGAGTTCGGAATAAAAGCTTTTTGGCTCTTGTCCTCACGGCTGGGCAGTTTTTTCTAGATTAGGCGAATTTAAATCCAGTGTGCACGGAAAAGATGTAGTTCTTCTAGTCTGTCTAGTCTAATTTAAATAATATACGTTCATTTGTATGTACTGTAGATGGCATGGGCTTTTAAAATTACCTCAACTTGTGATCGTTAAAAATAACGAGAAAATCCAATTTACCCAAGTACATAAAAATAAAATAACGTCGTCTGCAAAGTAACCAACCCTGTATATAACATCCGCCGTACAAATACGAGATCCCGTGTTGCTAGCAAAAGAATAACCTAACTTGAAAGTACACTAAACTTTAAAACACGCAAACTTATGACCACGTGTTTAACTGATTATTTAACCAATATCCAAATTTAAAATTATCTGAACAAAAGTATTTAACATGGTAACAATTAACCAGACAACAACATTTTAGACACGTGTTTCCTGATTTTAGACACATTTTTCATTTATACGTAACCAAAAATTCATACGAAAATAGTTGAATAAGATTTAACCAAAACCGCAATATAATAAACCATTAAAATTTAAATATAATTAAAATTTACGTTACCTATCTAGAATAAACAGCAAGAGACGTAATACCACTTTTAAAACCAACTAAACCGCTCGGTCTCACTTCACGCTGTTAATGCGTCGATTCGTAAATTTTTAACCGCGACCTGCCATATCCCCCTTCTAGGTGTCACCACAAACTTAAACTATCCAAACAATATATACCGGACAATTCGAAATATAATGACTCTCTCTAGGCAACCCAACCATCATTTAAATTAAAATGCCATATTACAAATGTTAAATGAGGAGTATAAATCGACCATATATCTCGGAAGCGGTGCAACGAAATGAAAAAATGAATAGGAATTTTTTCTTGAAAACGTGATTCTCTACATTTTTATTCATAAGGATTTCTCGATTTTGTCGCACCGTTTCCGAGATATAGATTACGATATTTTTTGTGTTTTACAGAGTCTTGTTTAAGGTTGCTGCCAGTTAAAAACGGGGCGACAAAATTGAAAAATGTACAGGTCGGTATTAGCTTAACTAGAGGAAGGGGTCGAGAGAGCGCGAAGCACCACGAGACGCGATTCTTGGAATTGGTGCCTTGCTAGGACCAACGAGTGTGAAATTATTGAGTTAGTATTTGTGGATTAATAATTACTTTAATTTGGTAAGATATTACAATATATAATATAGTTTAGTTTCAAGGTATATTTGAATAATATCTGACAATATTTGGTGGGTTTTTATAACTTAATTTCATTAGTAAATCCGATTATAAATTTAAGCGGGAACGGTTAACGGTGTTTTAAAATTAATTTAATTTAACTTATTGTAGGTAGATTAATTGAATTATTAATTTAATTTAGATTATTTTGAAGCATTTTAGTTAATTATAATTATAGAATATTTTAACGTACTTTGGTATTTGAAATTTACAACGGTCATTTTTCTGTATGTTACGGAGCGTCGTATTTGATCCTCTTGAGAAGGTCATGCGTCATTTCTTCGAATCGTTCTTTTATGCTATTTTAAAAAGGAAGTATCAAGTCAGGTTTCTAGTTATGTTTATATTTATGTCTATTTTATTAACCTAATGGTTTTCAGTATTTATGTACAGGGTGGTTATTTTCGAAAATGACGCAAATTTATTTGTATGAAATTTTAAATGGAATTTTGCTTATTTATTTTATTGAGGATCACAACTCGTAAGGTATTTAAGATGCATTCTAGGTGGAATGCGTATAATTATTATTATATTGAACCGACCATGATTATAATTTGTAATTGAAATGTATGGGTGCGTTTTATTCTAGAAGAAAACCCTTACCCAATTTTAATGCATGATTTGAATCATCTTGAAGATACACTAGAAGATAAATAGCCCAAAACAGCCCTCCCAGAGAGAGTCAAAAAAACTTTCATCCAACTCATCTTTAGACCGTGGAGTTCCAAATAGAAATTACTAATCATTGTCCTGATTTGATTGCGTTATTTTGCAGTTTATTTAACTTGGGGATGGATCCTTATGTTACCATGAACTTTTGCATTTAAACCTTGTCCCAAACCTGCCACACAACAATTTATTATATTTTAAAAACCAAAATCTTGACCTTGACCCAAACCTCCCAGACAACTTATTTTAATTACTATCCAAATTTTCCCTGAATAATTATTGGTATTTTAATTTATATTATGAGGTTTATCCCATTACATTATACTTTGCATTTTTACTATTCAATTTTAGTTATCCACAGGGTGTTAGGAATTTACTGTTTGTTCAATTTTTGCTTCAGGCTTTACCCTTAAACAGAATTTTGATCTGATAATAAAGATTTGACATAACCCAAATATATTTGTTTTATTTGTGTCTGAGTTACGATCGTTTCCTTTTCCGGAGCGATTATATGTTTGTTTCAGGAAAGTTTATCAAATTGTATTTACATCGGAAGAATAAGCTCGTTACTAGATGGAGTCGCGGTAGGTAATCTGACAACGTGGAGGTCCAAGGGAAATTTTTCCGTGTCATCGCTGATGAGATGTTGGCGCTAAATTCAAATTTTTTAACCAGCATCTTACAAAGCTAATAAAATTTTTAACAAAAAATGTCTAAAAAGATTTGCAGTAAAAACGATTTCTATATGTCAAAAAGCGGTTTCAAAATGTGCAATTTACATTGTTAAGATAAATGGGTTTGAATATTTTCGTAAGCCACTGTATTTGTTTGTCAACAAAACAAAGCACAAAAATACCAAACAGTATGGATTTATTTGGCATGAACAAACAAGTAAAAAAATTTAAGCTTAAGTAATAATAAAATATAAAATTCGGTATAATTACAAATAATTATTACATTCTAACGTTTACTTGCAATTTCTACCAACGCTAACCTCTTAATTTGTAAATAAATAAAATAATTTAAATTTTTCATGTTAAATTTGAATCTTTTAGTGCTTTTAACTCGGAAACTGTCCATTACATCAAGTTGCACCCATTGAGACATTTGTTCAGAATGATGAGAATTACAATATGTCCAAAAATCAGCCAAATCTACAGATTAAAGACATTTTCCCATAAGAATTATGCGAGGTCCTTTATTATGTAAAATTAATATTAATGTTAACAACAATAGCTATATACTCCGGTTGTAAAACTACTTCCGCTAATACCAACAATATTTATAGATTTTTCCGACGATTTTTCCATATTTCCATCGGAGAAAATTTTATTTGAAATTTTTTCTTATTTTCTAATGAATTTTCTAGATAGCTATCTACAAAATTGTGGATGATATATCCACATCTGCTAAAAATAACTCAAGCGATATTATTTTGCATTAAAACAAATCTATAGTAATCTGCAACTAAGTTTCGCAATTTTATTATTACATCTTCAGGCAGTTAACTACAAAATCTTTCATTAGAAATCATCTCAAATATACCAGTTAAACAACATCTACAGAAATCACACATAGTTATATAATTCAAATTGTAAATCATAAAAACAAATAGACCATCCACATTTATAAAAGTAACTAGGAAAGTGAACAGTGTAAAACATTTAAAATTCCCTTCAAATTTAAATTTGTAAGCTTGCTCATAATGGTCAATGACAAGTGTATGCTATATCAGTTCGAACAGTGGTGTGCAGATCGTATTCTTGCAATTGCAACAGAATAATATCCGAGAACTTGCTACTTGGTTAGACCCGATGGCTATTGAAAACAACAACAACCTAGTGACATCCGCTGCAAATTAGAATTTCCTCACATTGAATGAAGAATATTATAAAGTGATAGACGGACTACTTATGGGACCACTGTTTTCAGCAATCCAGGTAGACAACTTTATGGACCATATTAACTACATGGATTTGAAAAATATTTTCATGTCTTCCTCTGTTTTAATAATATTTTAATTAAATTAACCAGCCAAGTTAGTACGTACTTAATCAATTCATTGGTTGATTTGTATTAGTACAATGACGTATGATGTCATAGTTCCAAGTATACCTAGCAGCAAACTGTAATTGACTTCGAAAAATCCTGCTGCTGAAAAATATGGATATTGATGAGTTGCTTGCCGAGCTAACAATATTAATTCCTTTCTTAGAATACGATCTTGATCATTATTGCTAACCGTAGGAACATCTAACAATAAATTGTAGCAAATATTTGCAGTACACTGAGCTTCTTTTGTTGTCATATCACAAATTACTGCTACTACAACTCCCATAATCTGAAATCATTAGTATATTACATATCCAAGGGTTTAAAAAAGTTATTAATCGCGAGTGAGAATGAGCTGACGAGACCTTAAATCAAAAAAAAAGGTGTGTGATGGGCACAACACAAAGTTGATTCAGGTGAAAAGGTATTTTACGTCGAGTACGTCTTTACGTAAGCAATGATTTTGATATCAACCACTATATTCTGTCAAAAAGTGTTGAATGATCCATCTTTTTTAGCATATTCACTGCTGACACCCTTACCTAAAATTCTGGCTCAATAACCATTGAAAGATTTATGGTTGATACTATAAGTGCCGTATACCATCAGCAGCGAAAGTGTTAAGATAGATACTTCCTTCGTAAACCCAGCCAAAGCATTTTTGGGCACCAAACTATAGCAGTTGCAAATGCAGATGGTTTGACAAAAACAGTCGATTTTGATATATTAAAATGTGAATATTCACTAAATTTTCCATTTTTTTATGAAAAAACTTACCGTTAATAAACTAGCCCATAAAAATATTGATACTAACATGTCAATCGATATGCCTCTAGAATGTTTTTCGTCGAATTTGTCAAAATTTTCAGTTAAATCGATTATAATTATATTGATGCAATCTAAAATTCCAATAAAGAGAGAAAAATATAAAATTAAAATTTGAACACCAAACAGTTGATTAAAACACTGTACAGTTCTACTCAACATCGTGTAAGATTTTCTAATATTTTTTATGCTATATAGACGTCTATTTCTGAGTTTCTCCAAATTCTTGTAGCTAGTAATAAACACATCTTTTAATAAATCAACTGCGAAGATGGACTTTAATCTCTGTGTAATCATTTCAAATCTTGCCTTCAGTAAAAGTACGTAATTAATTATCAGTAGAGACGAAAATAACATTAAATAATGCAAAATGAAATATATAGAATAAAGTAGAATATATACAGGTGCTTGTAGAAGGAGAGATATCTCAATGCTATGAAGTATGAATAATCCAACAATAAAGTGAAATATCACAATTTGAATCCATATATAATTTTTGCGTTTGATGGGAAAATTTGAAAATGTATTCAAAAATTCATTATACTGTTTCTTATGCAATACGGAATATTTTATTATAGATATATTCCCAAATGATATTATAGCAATCATTGATGTAACTCGAAGTATCGATGTAGAATTTGTAAGTGAATCCTTGTTGCAATAACTTATATAGAAATAATCAATACCGCAAATGTTGAAAACTATCAAACTTAAAATTGAATAGGCGGTATGCCACGTGTTTACATTTCTACTGGGTGCTAAGCCAAAAAACACAAAAATGTAATACAACGGTTTTATATTATCGTAATCATAAGTTGCAATTTTCGAATTCATTTCGACCAATATTCTTTGGTTATTACCGTGTGAGAATATAAGGAAACTTTAAGTGATTAAGCAATACGCACGTTATTACGTTAATATTTACTATACACTGAAAAAATTAGGATGAATTTTACATAATGTTTACTATAATAACATACTGAATTTTACATAAACTTTTAGTAAAATTAAGGAATGAAAATGAAGTTTGTAATAACAAAAAAAAATTGTAGAATTACAAAATAAATTGCAAATATTCAATCCAATTTGTATATTTACAAAACGAAATTAATTCGTTATGTAAATTTAAATAGAACTTTTGCTTTTATACAAAAGAAAATGAAAATTACAGGTATAATATAAAATGTTTGCTTCGTAAGAGATATTATTATATGCGTCATATAAAAAATAGTTACTGAGATATCAGCATTAATTTTCTATGTGGGTGTAGTGTATGTGCAGATTGCATTTTAAATCATCATCCCATTCAGTACACATCATTTACAGAATACTTTATTGTGTAATACTGTGATTGTGTTATTTTAAGGTAAGTAGGAACCTTAATTTCTAATATGTATAGATGTAATTTTTGCGGATATAATTTGAATTCGATAAGAAAATATGAATTGCATCAATATTTACATCGTAGTACAACACGTGGTTTATTTAAATGCAAAAACGTAAATTGCACAATGCAGTTTAAAAGTTATAACGGTTTCGCTTCCCACATTCAACGTTTTCATGTCGATAAACAACTAAGGAAACCCGGGGAAATACAATATAAATGTAAATTAATCAATTGTACTTTTACAAGTTGTAATCGCAGGAGTTTTAATAGCCACATTTTTCGACATATAAGACAAAAAACAAATGTACAATGTCCTTTCAAAAATGATTGTCAAAGTAATACATTTTTTAAAACTGTTGCTTCTATTAGTAACCATTTTTTAAGGAGGCATTTTACTAAATCGGCTCCGATGGAACATTTTCAACAAGAAATGCTGACTGATGATAATTATTTAAATCTTGTTCCCAACTTACAATGTAGCAATAATGGCGATGGTAATTTCAAACGAAATGATGATAATGCTAAAGAAATTGAAAATATTGAAGAACTAGGTTTAAATTTATTATCTACATTGTTTTTAAAATTAGAAGCAAAACACTTTGCTACCAAAAAGTCTCTGCAAACCCTAATTAATACGATTTCGGACATTCATAAATTAAACACCAGACTCATTAGACAAAGGCTTTCTGATCGAGGTGTAAATGTAATCGAAGACGTATTTAAAGGTGATTTGTTTGAAATAGCGTTTAATTCAGAAATGGGTGAAAAATTAGCTACAAATTATTTAAGAGAAAGGTATTACAAGGAACATTTTAATTATATTTCTCCCGTAAAAGTTCAATTGGTTAATAACATCAAAACTTCATTTTATTATTATGTACCTATATTAGAAACAATAAAAATGTTACTAAATAATGAAACCGTGTTGCAACAGTGCTTGAGAATGCCAAAACAGTCGGAAAATATTTTAACCGATATTTCAGATGGAACATGTTGTACTAAAAACAATTTTTTCTGCAGGAACAATTCTACTATTAAAATTATTCTCTATGAAGACTCTTTCGAAATATGTAATCCAATAGGGTCATCTCGAAAAAAGCATAAAATACTGGGGGTGTATATGACTTTGGCTAATCTAAATCCTTGGCAAAGATCTCAAGTAGACAACATTCAACTTGTAGCTTTGTGTTATGAAAAAGATTTAAATTGTTTTGGATTTTCTGAAGTGTTGAAAGTTTTGGTATCAGATTTAAAAGTTTTAGAAACTGACGGAATAGAAATAAATTTGATGCAAAATATAAAAGGTTCTGTAATTGCTGTTTGTGGGGACAATTTAGGAAATCACCAAATAGGTGGGTTTACCGAAAGCTTTAGAGGAACCAATAATTATTTTAGTGGTTTTTGTTATGCCAATGATGTTAATGATGTAAATTTTAACTGTAAATCAGAACGGCGATCCGTAGAATCTCACAAGAAAGACATTGAGGTAGCACTGTCTTTAAACGAAATATATAAAGGGGTAAAATCTGATTCAATACTCAATAGTTTAAAATACTTTCACATTAATAACCCCGGTCTTCCACCTTGTTTAGCCCACGATCTTTATGAAGGAATTGTACAGAGTGACTTAATGTTAATAATTAATAAATTAGTAAGTGAAAAGCAATTTTCGTATGAATATTTGAATAATAAAATTAAAAAAATTATATTTTCTAATGGTTATAATAATCTCGAAATTCCACAAATTAAAAAAAATGACCGACTAATCGGCACAGCGGCGCAAAATATGTATTTATTGAATATACTTCCATTTGCACTATTGGACATAATAAATGCCATTGATAATAATTTGAAAAATTACTGGAATATGTTATTAATTTTAAGAAATATTTGCAATATTTTGCTTGCCTTGAAATTGTCGGTTGATCAAATTGCTATTTTAAAAAGTTTGATTTTTGACTACTTAGCTTTTCGTAAAACGTTATTTCCAAGCAATTCATTAAAGCCGAAACATCACTACTTGATGCACTATCCTTTCTTAATAATAACATTTGGGCCCCTTAGACACCTGTGGACTTTAAGATTTGAGGCTAAACATGGCTATTTTAAAAAGTGTGCTAAACACTGTCCAAATTTTAAAAATGTTCTACTGTCCTTTGCAAACAAACATCAACTTCTTCAAGGTTTGAATTTTTTTCAAAATTTACATTTTAATGAAAATGTTACAGCTGATAACCCAGTGATTTATATATTTGAAGATTTTCCCAACTATTTTGAGGAAATTCTTGAAAAGAATTGTTTATTTGTGGAACCAAAATACGTGTCTTCATCTGTTAACTTTAGAAACATAATCTACTCAACGGGTATGTTTCTATGTACATCTAGGCAAGAATATAATTCGTTTCATATCTTAAAAATTCAAAACGTAATTATAAACCACAATTTAGATGATATTTACTTTATAGGATTGCAGTTAAAAATAACATACAACTCGGAGACGGGCTTATATGAGTTAATTCAAAACAATAATTTAAAAAAGGATAATGATATACACATTGGTGTATGTTTTAAGGATATTCTTTGCTTAGAACCTCTAATTCATACAAAGATAGTTGGTGAAGATTTATTTTATTTTAAATCGGCCCCTATAGATTTTTGTTAAATTAATTTTGTTTTTAAACGATTTAAATGTAAACTATTTTTTAACTAGCTAATATTATGCGTTTAAATTAATAATAAATTATTGAAATGATAAATTTTTTTGTTGTAGATTTTCAACATGAAAATTTTTAAAGTTTGGTCAAGAAATAGGGATATCATAATTTTTGTCCCTATAGAAGCACAAGAAGATGTACTTCTACATTTAATTGCTGAAGGTATAGTGAAATCTCATGTAGGTAATTAATTACAAATAATTTATTTTTTGAATATTTTTAGCTTCGGCAAAGTTGAAGGTAAATGGTACAACTATTGTCTTGGAAGTAGATGGTACAGCCATAGATGAAGATATTTCTTTGGAATATGTAAAGGACGAAACTTTGATTTTATTATCAAACGGCGAAACTTGGATTCCAAATGATGCTGGACAAACCGCTCTAACGCAAATAAGAGATCCAGATGATTCCCTTTCGTCCACTGTGACATGGAAATCTAGTACATCTAATAGTGTGTCACCATCACCACCTTTACCTTTGAAAGAAATTGAAAATAATGCAAAACTGCCAATCTCGGAATATAGTTGGAATGAGTTTAAAATTCCATGGGATAAAATTTCTACTTATATGATCACAGAATGTGAAAATGGTGTTCGAAACAAAACAATGCTAACAGAAATAGTGCATACCATTATAAACGAATTGTTAAGTATAAGCCATGTTATACCATTTAAGGCCTTTCGTATTATAGGTAGGAAAATGGCAGATCGTTTTCCTAAAGTTTTTTTGGATTGTGATGAAGACGGTACGGTTTTAGGAGACGATCTACATAGTATTGTATATAAAATGCATTTAAGATATACTTATTTAAATCGTCCTCATAAAAGGATTCTTGAGACTCCAGCTGTGCCTAGAAAAAAAATTAGAAGCATTGTAAATTTGCGAGCAGGTTGTTCCAACTGGCAGCCAAATCTACAATGTAATGATAATACAACAAATATAAAAGAAATGCTGAAAACCATTGATGATAAGAATGAAAACTTTTATAATTATCTTGAGGACACTTATACCGAACAGAGGTTATTTTTAAACAATGTTTCTGCACCCACAGCATTGGAAATTAAGCAAGAATATCCAGTGTTATTCACGAAAGCTGGCATATTATGGCATTTTAAAAAATTAACAAATGTAGATGTAGAAAAGACATTGTTTCTAGAAAAATCAAGAAATATAATTGAATTTGCTAAAAAGAAAAATATTAAATTTGACAACAGAAATGATGAGATTATACAAAGTTTTGAAATCCTGGCCAGCCATTTTAAGGAAAATTTTTCTGATATTCTTTACAGGAATATTGTAAGTAACCAAAATTAATTTGAGGATAATAAAGCTGTATCTTAATAACTTGTAGAATATTCATGGCGAAGATTTCGAAATTTTGCAGCAATTGCAGTTGCCTGTGCCCTCCATAATTGAGATTGGTAAGTTAAGATTTATATTATCATGTTTTATATTTTTAAGTGCCTATTTATGATTACAGAAACCGAGAATCATAAGGAGTATTTTGTGACCTTCGAAAAACATATGATATCACAAGAACCGCACCAGTCCTTTTTGGAAGCCTTTAAAGTTTGCTTTTCGCTTTATTTTGTACTAAATATAATGTACCCAAAAAGTATCTGCACCACTTCATAAATGATTCAACGATATTTTTTCAAAATTCACCCCGATTCGGGAAGTAAATCGAAAAAAATAACGGTATCAAAAAAAAAAGTTTTTAATTTAATAACTAAATTATAATACCAAAAGTGGATTTGAAAAGCTGTGCGATACAAAATTTTACTTGTGTTTTTCCTTTGTACCACAAAAATATTAGTTGGGCCGGCCATTTGCGGCTTTGTTTTATTTAGATTTAGAGTTATTTTTAATTTAGTTTTATATAATAATGTATGTTTTATTTAGATTTAGAGTTATTTGTAATTTAGTTTTAATAAGAAGTAGGTACCTACCACGATTTTATTATGTACAATATTAATAATTTATGTTTTTATATTATTTTTATAATAACTTCTACATTTAAATCTATTTTGTATTCAATAAATAACAATGTTCATTTGTTTCTTTTATTACTGATAAATAATTATGTAAAATAGCGGTACTTATAATGGGTTATTTGCAAAACGCCACGCCAACAGGAAAATTACAAATGTTTGAAATATTTATTACATATTTTATGGAACATTTAATTTTCCTTATATGGTGCGATGTTTAATATTTAAACCGTAATATTTACCGAAATTTTATTTATATATCTAAATACATATTTACAAAGAAATTATAAAATTACATAAATTTTGTAATTTTACAATATAACTTTTTACAAGATTTCAGTAAATTTACGAAAGATTCTTGTAATTTCACTAAAAAATATTACAATAAAAAAGTAATATCACAAAACAGCACTTGTAAAATTCAAGTATAGAACGAGGTAAAATTATCGCAACGATGCTTGAAATTTACAATTTTTATTTTATCTAAGTTTTACAAAACAATTTGTACATTTACAATGCGTTTGTAAAATTACAACCTGCATGTAATTTTGCTATATGTATTAATAATGGTCGAGTGGCTTAGCTAAAACTGAACTTTTCTTTTTTTTCCAACTTCAAATTTCAGTACAATTAAATCGCTGTTCGGTATTATTTTTTCGAAGTTTCGAAAATCTAAAAAATTCTGGAATTATTTTCCAGATACTAATTTTCCAGATATCCATATTCAGATAGATATTGCTCTACGTTGTTGGGTTCATGGTTCCTGTTTATCGAAACTTTAAAGTCAGTCAAGTCAGCCAGGAGTTGTGAAAAGCAATTAAAGTAAAACTATAAAAAGTAATAAACAATAAACATTGAGAACACGAAAATGTAAAATATTAAGAATTTAGCAGAGGAAAATGCTAAGAAAGGGTTTGATGTAAGGTCAGTGGCGTAACATGCAGTTAAGATACCTGTGTGCGAATTTGTTAAGGGAGCCCTGTTTTTATAATAAGACAAAAATAATAAATAACTTATACTTATATTATCATAATTTTACAATAGTCGGATAAAGTTAGTATAACGTTATTCCCGGTATTTTCACTTCAGAAAATGAAACATCCGTTGTTTTATCATCAGATGCAGCGATACAACGCACTAAGCTGGTCATCATTTGCTTCTATGGACATATTATCAAAGAAGCACCTGCCCGTGCAACAAAGGTACTACCCAAGGTAATACAAAAACTATTTATTTATTCGCAGAGATTAAAAACTTTATTTCTTATTTTACATTGTACATAAAATTTAATTTAACAAATTTTGTAAAAATGTACGCATTATTTACACAAACGTGGAAAATAAATTTGAAATTTAGTACTTATAGAACATTTTTTATTTAATTTTAAGAAAATTCCAAGTTTAGTGGCTACACAGACATTACATTTGAGCGAGTCTGAAAATGAAAAATGTCGTTATATCAGTTTGTTCTTAAATAAACCGAATTATCCGTCTTCAGAAAGAATTTCAATTATTGCTCCAAAGATAAGAAAGAGACCGACTCCTGATTATTTCAAGCTCTACGACAAAAGAGCAAAAATCTGAATAATATAGAAGAATCTGAAGCAATAGAAAAAGTGGAGATTAATGATGTGATATTTCTTGCAACTTGGAATGTTAGAGGAACTTTTAAAGCGAAAGCATTAAAACAGTTAACAAAAGTATTGAAAAAGTACAAACTACAGATTTTAGAGACAAGAGACAAAACAAAGAGAAAATTACAGTTTTTTCAAAATTAGTGGAAAGGACAGAAGAATGGGAACTAACTTTATGGCGAACAAAACGGGGAAGGATATGGTAATTGCTTTCAAACCAATAATGGATAGATTGTAATTACTGAGAATGAAAGGACGTAAAATTTCTCGTTCTCGTTCCAAATAGTGTGAGAAAATACCAAAATGTCATTAAAATAATAATGGGTAACTGGAAGGCAAAAATTAAAAAAAGGTATTTAGGCCTACAACTGGCAAGTTCAATTTGTATAATAAGAGTTTTAACCCGTTCGCGCACTTCGTCCATAATTATGGAATATTGCGATCAACTTGAGAAGATTTTAAGCGATTTCAAAATATGTCAGTCGTCAACACGTAGCTAAATTTCAAATCTCCTTATTTCAGCTTTGTTTTGTTTACTCTGTGAATACTTTAATAATTATGGTGTCGGTTTTTTGAAAGAATTCTGCAAGTTCTAAAGTATAAACTCACTTTTTACGTAATAAAACTCAAAATTTTCGGGTTAGCATAGGAGACATGGCACCTCCATAATTATTTTGGATGTGCTATATTTCTCATGCTATAGGTCGGATCACAACTTTCTTTTTTTAAAAATGTTCAGAATAATTAGCTTTAAAAGAAAACATCATGGAAGAATTTTTGTGGTCAAAATTAAAAATGCGTGCCTAAACGGGTTAAGAATTAAGAAATAGGAATTCACACTAACACTACGAACATAAAGACAGTTATAAAACAACGTGAACGTAATTATTTCATTGCTTAAAGAAATAATACGAAGTAGACCAATTAGTTTATTTAAACAGAAATAATGTTCGAATTAACGTGTTTTTAACGTGTTAAGAAAAATTATTCGTGTTTATTTTAACGAATATTACACCTTATTTTGACGGTAAAACGTTGAAAACACGTTAATTTTACTAATATCTACATCTAAAAATAAAGCTAGTTTTGCTTATTTTTTTTTATAAAGTTAAGTTTTGTTCACTAGTAATAAATGATATACCATAATACCAAGGAAGTATCATAGAACCTCGAGCCTTTTTAATATTTATTAATGATCTGCCTGAAGGTATCTCCTCCTTCCTCAAACTATTTGCTGACGACTGTGTGTTATATCGTGTTATAAGAAACTAATGCCTAATGCAAGATTTATTTAAGATTGAACAATGGGTAATAGACAATAATATGGCTGTAAATAGCATTAAATGCAATGCCATTACATTCGGAACTAGAAGAGTCAGTTTTAGTTACGAACTATTAGGTGCAACATTAGATATCGTGGATGACTTTGGCGTTACATGTTCCAATAGATTGAAGTGGTCATTGCAAGTTCAACGTATAGGGTCTAGAGCATATGCAACTCTAAATTTTGTAATAAAAAATCTCACGAAGGCTTCGCCAGAAGCAAGGGAAAGGGCTTACATGTGCCTGGTAAGATCAACCTGCTTGGAGTATTCTTCCTCCATTTGGCATCCTCACCAGGCCTATTTAAAGGATCAAATAGAAATGGTTCAAAGAAAAGCCTAAAGATGGGTGGAAAAAAGATTTTATACCAATTTTAGGCCCACCGAGGCAATAATGAAAAAAGAATGGAGTACAATTTTCACACGAAGAACCGCTGCAAGACTGTCCATCATTTACAAAACTTATATGGGGAAGCAGTTTTCGTGTCGTTATTGCGGAAAAGTGGCCGACGTCACTACGATTCGAGAAGAAAAGTACAAATCTCCTAGTTTTGTTTAGTAAACTTTAAAAATTTCTGAGGTCCAGTATTTCAGTTGCTAGTTAAACTAAATTCAAGGTTTAAACTACGTTTATGGCTACCTGATTGGTCAGATATTGAGTTTAAACTCTGATCGTAGTTTAAACCACAACTGAAATACCGGCCCTATAATACTTCTGTAATACCGTAATACTACTAAAAATCTAATACTTCTGCTCAATATACAAATTTTTTTCAGTCAAATTTTGTCTAAATTTTCTAATAATTCTTTTAACTTTCCTCCGAATAATTTGAAAATTAAAATACTAAAAGAGAATTTTTCCCTCTTTCCGTTCTTCGCTCAACTAATTAATTATAATTTTCTTTAATTAATACTATTTTTAAAATATGTTTAGAGTTAACCTGTTAAGAATAATGATTTTTGTTTTTTAAATATTGATTTTCTAGGTATTGCATTTTTCACTTTGCTGTTGAAATTCCATTATTTTAACTTTGGATAAGTAGTATTTATTTTTTCGGTGCTATTGTAATAATACAATTTCTTAAAACGTTTTCAATCCAATTTGACTGTCTAAAAATACGATAATAATTTGATTAAATTTTTAACAGCCATACCTAAACAACTAAATTTTGATAATTATGGAAATTACATTTTTTTTAATCGATTTGGTAGATTCTAATAGTTGAACAGAGAAATTTTATTTAGTTTTATAATTTTAATCATACTTTTAATTAAAAATCTTAATTTTTGGAAGAAGACACGGCCTCCAAATTTTACAGGAATCCACGCAATGATTTGCAGACGCGACATTTAAGTCAGCAACTGATTTATATAATATTTGCTAAACAATTTGGAGGTGTTCATCCTGTTCTGTATGAGCTTTTGCCTAATAAAGAACGAGCCTCTGACAATCAACTATTTGAAATGATTCAAGCTCTAAAACCCACCTTAGAACCATGATAGAGCGCTTTCCACAAGTTCGCATACATGAATGTTTTTTTCATTTTACGAAAAGCATGAAAAAACACCTTGGGCAATTGCAATTGATAAATCGCTACAATAATGATCCAGATTTTTCTCTACAAGCACGAATGATAATCGCAATCGCCTTTATTCCGATTCCTGATCTAGATGAAATGATTGATCCTTTAGAAGATGAAATAACAGAAGACCTTCGACCACTTTTAGAATGGTTTGAAGATAATTACTTAGGAAGACCAATAGGCGCAGAGATGGGTGGCGTCCGCTTTTATTTCCAGTAGAGATCTAGAATGTCTACGAGAGAACTTTAAACGGCGAAGATCGCACCAATAACCACGCAGAAGCTAGTCATCGAAGATTACAAACCGAGTTGGCAATGAACCACCCAACAATATGGAAGTTAATCGAAGGACTCAAAAAAGTGCAAAAGGGTCGTGATTTATTTTACGAACAAGTCGAGGATATTAAAAACAAGCAAAATAAGTCGTCGACTCAGAATCAGAGTATTCTATCTCCATGTTTCAAAATTTTGCAGTACAGCAGTTTAAATACTCTGTATTGCTTTACTCTTCATTGGAATATTTTTATTCAATTTCAATTTAAAAAGTAATTGAGACGTAGTAAAAGTAAAAACGACTTGAGAAAGTCGTTTAAACCCAGGGGCGACCTAATCTTTTTCGACTTTTCACCTATGTATGCGGACGATCTTGATGTAGTGGGAAGAAATATAATGGATGTAAATGAAAATTTTGTGCACATAGAGGGGAAAGCCAATAAAATGGGACTCCTAATAAACTAAGAGAAAACAAAGTACATGTACGTGGCCGGAGATAGAGCACGAGATCGAATAAGACAGAACGTAACGATCGACGAGTACAACTTCGAGCATTTACAATCGTTTAAATACTTTGGTATGGTGATAATGAAGTCTATTATGTATCACAAACGTTATTATATAGGTGACAGTTACGACACAACATTAAAGGTTTTGGGCAAATTGGTATTACCTATTGTTTTCAAAAACCGTTATTTTAACATGTTCTTTATAATAAAGGTTTTCTTAACATTTATAGTGCATACCAGTTTTCCGAAAACCTTATTGTATGTCATAACTGTCACCTTTATAATAACGTTTGTGATACATAATAGACCTCATAACATCTATTAACAGTATACACGAGGAAATCAAACACAAAATAATTCAAGGTAACAGATGCTGTTTGCGCTACAACGCATACTGTAGTCTAAACCCCAAAATTGTCAACGTGGAGAGTGTACTATTTCACCGATTTGGGTCAGCGTCAATCATAAACTGACACTAACCGACATACTTAGCGGATACATATCTGCGCGTGTAAATCTCTTTTTTTCGAACAATTTCGTTAAAAAAACAAATAAACTAACACTAACCTACATAACCGATGCATATCTTCGCGCGGATATCTCTTTTTTGATTATTAATAAATATATTTTTTCTGTCGGTATTCTGGGCGGACACCTTATATAATTATATCTACTATATGTTAAGAACTACTTTGTAACAATTTTTCGTCCCTCAATTGTTGCGTGCGACGCTCCTAAAATGATTAGTACGCCTATGCCTTCTTGCGCCTGCTCGGCGCTTTCGTTTCCATTTTTATTGGAAACAATGTTATCTTATATTAATAAATAATAGTCGGCTGAACTTTTTTAGTTTTTCAACTTCAAATTTTGGATAGAAATTTATCATGAGCGACGAGGCCCATTTTTTTTGGGGGCATTTTGAGGAACTGGGAATCCACGTATCATTCACGTCTAGTATTCTAGTCATCTATTTGATGACTCATATAAATATGATAATAAATCTGCTAACTATTCATCGGTATACAAGCAAAAGTGACCAACTGCATAAATGGCGAAAATAAGATGCTTGACTAAATTGAGTTGAATAACGATATAATAATAAAAGAATAATTAAAATTTTAATATAATAAACTATATTAATTGTTTTATGACTAAAATTATTGAAATTTGTCTGATTTTATAAGCGATATTCAATCTAAAAGTTGCACTCCTGTAAAACTTGAGTTTTGCAGTTGGTCACTTTTGCTTGTATGCCGACGACTTGCAGATTGGATCTTTCTAGAAGCATATATGAGTTTCTTGAAGTTTCTAAAAAGATGCATTTGGGTATAAATAGCAGAGTGATTTGCTGTTAGAAAAGTTCTAGTTTTAACTTTCAAGTGTTAACATCGTGTAAATAAATAGTGGTGTGATAAACATAGCGGCGTAATTTAAATTACTTAATACAAACTTATTGTTAAGTGATATTCTTATTAATTGTAGTGTTTTATTATTAGTGTAAATCTATATTAATTGTTCTATTACTATTAACTTTATTTATAAATATATTTTAGCCATTGAGAACTTTTAAATAACCGTTTTCATTTTCGTTACAATATCAAATCAACTGTATTTGATAAATCAAAAAAGTAAAAAGTAGATTTTCGATAGTGTAAGATCTATAAAAGACATACTCCTTCTGTACTGCATTCCAACAAGTATGCTGTAATAGCACATTACATTTTGGATATGTATTGTGAGAGAAGTACCTTACAACAAAAATCCACTAGTTACTTTAATACATTACATTTAAAGAAAAAAAATTAATAATATTTAAGGTCACTGATGACAATTTGGTCCGGTTGATAACTTCTGAAAAACAAATTTTAACTTTTACAAATACATATTATGCACATAATATACGAGTAACATACAATTGCAATATTTATATCAGATCCCCATACGTAACCAGTTTTACATATGGAGATAAAATACCACACTACCAATTTAACAATAAAATTAGCCAATAAAATTTGATAACCCAGTAACAATTATTATGTAATTTATTGGTTAATTTGTATTAGTACAATGACATACGATGTCACGGTTCCAAGTAAGCCTAGTAGCAAACTGTAGTTCACATTGAAAAACCCTGCTGCAGAAAAGTACGGATATTGATGGGTTGATTGCTGTGCTAACAATATTAATTCCCTTCTTAGAATGCGATCTTGAACGTTATTGCTAACCGTAGGGACATCTAACAATAAGCTGTAGCAAACCATTGCAGTTTGCTGAGCTTCTTTTGTTGTCCTATCACAAGTTACAGTTACGACAACCCCCATAATCTAAAATTAATATACAATTATTAGTATATTACATATCTAGGAAGTAAAGAAAGTTGTTAATCTTGAATGCGAATGAGAAGACGAGATGTCTGGCATGATGAAAATTGCATCAAGTGTTATTAACTCTACCTCGAGTACATTTCGCTAAACCCAATTCTTTTACCATTATGCATTCTTTACGGAATGCGCACGATTTGCCGCCGACGATTCGCCTAGAGCTTCTAGTGCCACATATCAATAATCTTCGGAAAAACGTCCTAAAATTTTCATCGCGAAAATCGAAAAACGGTCTGTTTTAACAGTTTATTTGACAAACGAATCTAATGGCAAGCAAAAGCACGTGATTGGAGATTGTGAAGCAAGTAGACAAAAATCGCTACTGCCAACTTTTAACGGTCAACAACCAATCCATCGCGGATACAACTTTAAAATTAGGTAGACCTGGGACACCGGACAAAAATCGCTGGAAATCCTATAGGCATTAGAAATAAAAACGAGAATGAAACTTCAACGAGTTGCTACATATATGTAAGTGCTCAAAACCTTTAAACCATTAATTTAATCCTAAATAATAATTATAGCTTACTAGTGTGGTGGCACAGACATGCATGCAGACGCATGCAGGACAATGTCACTGCAGGAGCAGTCCATGGCATTACTTGGCCATTAGAACTTAATTTGGAAATCCAGGAACATAAGGATAATGTTTTCGGTTAACGACAAAAAGCAAATGCTGAGCGTTGTTAAGGTTTTTGTTGTTAACTGGAACAGATCAGTATGATACTAACATCAATAAGGGCAACACGTGTTCCCGGTTATAAATTATTAAATTAAAAAGTTTATGTATATTATGTTGTTATAAATATATGAGTATTAATTGAACAATGTTTTTATAAAATAAAATTTTCGTTTCTATCCCAAACCAACAAGTAACGGAACCAAGACACCTAACACTAGTTACTAGATTTAATTATAATAAATAATTTAATGATAAGTGATCTTGAAAACATCGTAACTCAATTAGCAAATTTAGATATTTTTGACCAAATGGAAAATTTAACAATAGATTCAAACATGCCAGCTGATCCTTTAAACGTTAATCTTTTTTTTTTAATTAAGCTTTTTCTGATCAGAGGAGTATAAATTGCTTAATTCAAGATTTAATATTAATGAAACCCATGCCATATGAAAGTCAACTGAGGAACCAATTCAAAAACTTATTCAAATTAAACATTATGAAGTTTGCTTTAAAAACGTTCATTAACGGACTTCAGTATAATATGCAACTAATGATAAGATTACGAGTAGAACAAGCACTTGCTTACGTTACAGAAGAGCAAAATTTTATTTATTATAATAAAGGTCAAAATCAAAACTTAAATCTTGCATATAATCCTCAAATGAAATTAAATCAAAATTATCAAAATTCAGCAACAATCGACCAACTCAAAATACACAAAATTCTCAAAATTTCAAAATCCCACACCCACAACAAACACCCTTCCAATACCCAAATGCACAAAACCCATCTAATCAAAATCTGGTTGATTTTGTTGGGAGTCAAATGGAGTCAAACGTCAAATTTTCAAAGATATCAACCAGGTCAAACATCAAACACTTTAAAAATCTCCAACAAACAAATTTTCAAACTTTTGAACCCCAACAAACTTTTTAACCAAATTTTCAATTGTATCAAACAAAACCAAACTTCTCACAGAGAGGTAATTTTACAACAAATCAATTTCGAAATTTTAACCATCTAGAAACTCAACTACGTCTCGATTAACTTATAAACCGAAACCAATGAACGTCAGCTCTGGATTTACTAATTTCACTCGGAAACCAACATTAAATTATCAAGAATTATACGAAGACAATATTGAAGATGTAATCGACGAAACTCTTTACGAATTACCAGAAAACCAATATTTCGAAACTAATCAAAATTTAGACCCCGAATATGAAGCAGAAAACAAAGGCCCTTATAAAGAACAATTAATTGAATAAAACAACGACGAAACTGTAAATTTTCACCAAAACACACCAACCTAATCACTTTCAACACAATTAATAATCAATTACCGTACATTTATATACCCCAATTATAAGCAAAATTTCTAATTGATACATTTATCAACAAAATTAAACATAAAATCAACTTAACCAATGAAACGCCGATATTGACTAAAACATATAGGTACCCGCGGAAGTTCATCAAGCGGAAGTAAAACACCAAATACAAAAAATGCTCGATCAAAGTAAAATCCAGAATTCAGCATCTCCATGGTCAAGCCCAATTTGGATTGAACTCAAAATTTCCGATGCTTCTGGAAAGAGCAAATGGCGTATTGTGATTGATTATCGAAAGATTAACGAAAAATTAATAGATGACAAATATCCACTCCCGAATATAACCGATACCTTAGAGAAGTTAGGAAAAAGCCAATATTTTACGACCTTATATTTGGCCAATGGATTTCATAAGATTGAAATGGATCCTAATGACATTTCTAAAACTGCATTTTCGACGGAAGATGACCACTTTGAATTCTTATGGATGCCATTCGGACTAAAGAATTCTCTTCCCACATTTCAGTCATGAATAACATTTTGGGAGGATTCCAAAAAGAAATTTTTGTATTGTATCTAGATGACATAGTAATTTTTAGCTCATCTCTTCAGGAACATAGTATTTTTCGTATAAAACAAATTTTCACTCGACTTAGAGAAGCAAATTTAAAAATTCAACTTGATAAATCAGAATTTTTTAGAAAAGAAGTTCAGTATCTTGGACATATCATCACACCCAATGGAGTTAAACCCCATAGAGAAAAAATCTCAGCAGTGCAAAATTTTCCAATTCCAAAAACTCAATCAGAGATAAAATCATTTTTAGGTTTACGAGTACTAGGTTACTATAGACGCTTTATTCAAAACTTTGTTAAAATCACGAAACCTATGACAATGTGTTTTAAAAAAAATGCGTTGTATGTACACAGCTCCTAATTGATTAAATCGTTCGAACATTGTAAAAGCCTTCTGATCAATTCACCGATGATGCAATATTTATTTATCTACTTTGATGTTATAATGTGCAATATTTTATAATTTTATAGTGTTTACCGCACTAGTACGGTAATAAAGCGGTAAGTAGTGTGGTAATTTTGTAAATGTAAAGTAAATTTTGTAAAATTGTTTATAACTACGTATTTATTAATATATTTAATACACAGTTTGAAACCTTTTCAAAATGAACTTGAGACGCTATTTCCAAGTTGAAGCTGGGTTGTTCCACTGTGACTTGTCGAACTCACAGTAACTGAAGAGCCCATTACTTTCGTCGCAATTATTTTCTTATTTTCTATTGATGTTTCAATATATCCATCTGCAACACTTCCAGACTTGCCCCTGCATCGACCAATAATGATGCCAAAGATCTCCGCAAACAATGTCCTGTATAGTTTACTGGTTCAGATAATCCTAATGCAGTAGCGATTTTCTTTGGAATTCCTTCGATTGCGTTCGTGTGATTGGTCCTACTCTTCTGTAAACAGAGGTTAGTCGAGATTTCCCATTACGAAGGATAGCTGCGGGATTGCTTTGGGCTTCTTGTACCGCAGATAATCATCGATCTGGTAATTGCCGAACCGTCTGATTATCGGGTGTTCTGAGGAGCCCGAATCTGTCAAGAGTCTATCCGTCGCACTACGGATAAACTCTTCGATGGACTCCAGTTTGGAGTCATCCTGCAGCCTCTTGTTGGAGACGTACCTATGTGCCTTCGTGACACCTCTCACGAAGATATCTTGTACCACCTGGAATCTTTTTATCTGATTAGCAGACGCAAAACTTTAAGCTGGTGTAACTTAAGTGATGATAGGCCTGATGATGGTTTTGACTAGGGTTAGGTCATTTTCTATGTTTGACTAACTTCTTCTGTTTGAAACCCTTTTCTTTAGTAGTGACGTCTGTAATGATGTGAGGCTTCAATTTAAGAACACTGTCTAAGTTTACCCCTAGATATTTGAAATTATCATTCCACTCTATCTCTATCTCGAACATATGTAATTTGTTTTGTGGAAACTTTCTACCCGCCCTGTTGGTAGTCGACTTGGTGAAATAGGTTACCGTGCTTTTCTTTGAGTCTAGTTCGTTTTGACGTGGGACGTTTTGATGACAATTTTACTAAAAAAATATCGCGCATATCTCTATTATTTACGGAAAACTTTGCTAAAGTAATTTTGCTACCAATTATGCTTTCTTACTAAACTTACATAATTTACATAATATTAGATAAAAATCCTGGGAATTTGGGAAGGCAACATAACATATAATTTATATATAAATCTTAACTTGTGAGAATATAAACATTAAAAATTTAATATAACAAGTTAAATTAACAAATATCCTCCGCTACGCTTCGGGCGCTCCGGGCCGTTTTTCAAGTTTTCGCAAAAACAATTAATCTTTTTGGTATATTGCATCCCTGATTTTTATCAAATGGTTTCATATGTTGTCAAGTCCTGGGAGAGAGGGGGACCAAAATTTTGGATGAGATCCCTTCGATACTTCATGAGATATTGCCTCTTGAAGTTTCAACTTCGACAATTTATAATTTTTGACAGATGACTGACACTCTGCCTTGTGCAAAGAGTGACTGAATCTCTATTTTTTATATCGCAAAACTATAAGTAACAAATAAAATTTTGAAGAGTCTCATGTTCGTGTATTAATTACCATTAATAATTTAAAATGTATACGCCACCAAACTTTGGGGCTTTGAGATGAATAAAAACTTCGATGGTAGAAACCAAAATTTGTTTAGATTTCTTTACGTGGGTATGTAGGTATATGTAAATATGGAAAACAACAACTTGAATATCTAATGGAAAATTTGATGAATATATTTTAAATAAATTTAAAAAATATAAGAATAATACAATACGTAGAAAATCAAAATTCAAAAAATTTAAAAAGGAGACAATTAACACATAACAGGTCTGGATTAAGAAAATTTTAAAAAATGAAAATTTCGTAATACGAAGTACAATATAACGTTATTTCATGGTTATTGCCATTCTTCAGTTGCACGCATCGATTACGATTACATTGTAAAATAAGAAGAAAAAATTTTTCAAACTAAACAAAATTATCGACTAAATTGTACAAAATTGACTTACCATAACCTCCAAAGATTATCAAAACTGAACTTGTTACATGAGGTATGAATAATTTAAAAATGATTTGAACTAAGAAATTCGTTTACCTAGCACTGCTAGTTTGAAATCCGAAGGCACTGCCCTCTTAATATGATTTCTAAAAACTTTGAAAAAATTCAAAATTCAAAAATTTACCACGTTTACCAAAACGTGGTAAATTTTTGAATTTTGAATTTTTTCAAAGTTTTTAGAAATCATATTAAGAGGGCAGTGCCTTCGGATTTCAAACTAGCAGTGCTAGGTAAACGAATTTCTTAGTTCAAATCATTTTTAAATTATTCATACCTCATGTAACAAGTTCAGTTTTGATAATCTTTGGAGGTTATGGTAAGTCAATTTTGTACAATTTAGTCGATAATTTTGTTTAGTTTGAAAAATTTTTTCTTCTTATTTTACAATGTAATCGTAATCGATGCGTGCAACTGAAGAATGGCAATAACCATGAAATAACGTTATATTGTACTTCGTATTACGAAATTTTCATTTTTTCAAATTTTCTTAATCCAGACCTGTTATGTGTTAATTGTCTCCTTTTTAAATTTTTTGAATTTTGATTTTCTACGTATTGTATTATTCTTATATTTTTTAAATTTAACCATAAATACATACTAAAAACCACAAATTTACTTAAAATTTTTTATTTTGAGTTCTTTTTCTATATTTTAAATAATTATTATGAAAGACTTACCAACAAATGAAAAGTCCATAATAATACTGGTGTGAACATATGGATGGATAAATCAGAATTTTCATCTAAATTCTTGTCAAAAATTGCGTTTATAAGCAAAATAATCAAATTGATGCAATGCAAAAACGCTATAAAGATGTAAAAATATAAAATTAGAATCTGAACTCCAAACAGTTGATTGAACCATGCTACAGTTTTACTCAACGATGTGTAAGATCTTCTAATACTTTTAACGCTGTTTGAGTTGTCATTTTCAGTTTTTGACATTTTCTTGTTACCAACAAAAAACACATTTTTCCCTAAATCAACTCCAAAAATAGATTTCAATCTTTTGTTGATCATTTCAAAGCGTGCTTTTAGTAATATTATATAATTAACTATCAGTAGATACGATAACAACAATAAATAATTTAAAATAACAAATATGGCGTAAAGGGGAAAATCTTTCAATACATTCAGAACTATAGTAACTCTAATGTTATCGATAATGGATAGTCCATAAATAAAATTATATATTACAATTTGGAACCAAATATAATTTCTACGTTTGATAGGAAAATTCGATAACGTATCCAAAAATTTGTTGTATATTTTATTATACCGAGTGCATAGAGAAAATTTTACTATAGATATGTTGGCAAATAATAATACAGTAATTAATGTTATAAATCGAATTATGGAGGTAGAATTTATTGATTGAATAGACTCGCAAACACTCGTATACAAATATAAAATAGCGTAAAAGTTTAAAAATATTAAAAATGAAATTGAATATACTGAATGCCACGGTTTCGTACTATTTTTGCACGCTAAACCAAGAAACACAGCGCAGTTGTATAATGGTTTTATATTATCGAAATCGTTGGTTACAAACTTTGAATCCATTTTGACTCTGACTAATATTTTGTTTGGAATACAGGTACGGAAGTTTTAAGTGATTAAATAATATCATTATGTTAATGATTCTACTAACAGAATAAACAGTTTTCGCTGTTTTCGCTTTACGACCGAAAAAAGTAATTGGTAAATTATTGATAAAACCGACGTAAATTATACCTATAGCAAGATCCTAAAGTACTAATTTATCTGAAGTTAATAATTTAACAATAAGAGACTAGCAGTGCATTGTTATACAAATAATGTTATTATTACCTCTTCGCTCCATTCCTTGGGCATCCTCTTTGTTCCAAACCTGTATTATGAGCTCGCTGAATCTTTCCGTTTGAGCTTTGATATTTATCTTTTTCGCCTTCATCACTATCCTCAGTAGGTGCATATCCATTTACAATGTACAAATTCACTTTTGCCTTGATTCTTAAGCATGATATTCTTCCATTTATTGATTTAAAACTCAAAACATGATTGTGCAATTTTCATGTTACTATGAATCCAGTACCGTTTCTCCCTTGAACATCATCTCCAGAATAAAACGGAGTGTATTTTTCTTTTTTAATTTCTCCCTCTTCTGCCCATTCCTCCATCTTACCTCCATCTTCCTCCATCTTACCCGCCCTCAAAAGTGTTCTTTATATTGTATGTTCCGACCCTAATCTCTTTTTTTGTATTTTTTCTTCTTTCTTTGTTTCTTCGTTCCGATCTCATCCCCGGTTTCCATCCTCCCATCGTTCATATTTTCTCCAAAAAACATATAATTTCCATTAGTTGATATCCCGTTTCTTGATGTTTGTCAACTTTGTTTCTGTCCTACTATGATTTTTTAGTTTTTTTGGGCTGTCAGCTCATTTTCGATGCGGTCCCAGATGAGAAGCCTATCTTTGTGTTGCGTCCTTTTTCTTTTTCAGTTTTCGCCCTTTTTCTTATTTTCATCTGCATCTTCCTCTCGTCTACAGTCATGTCGTTCTCTATTGCGATGAAACACGTAGGGCGTCGGTCCTAAAATCGAATTTGAGCTGTCAAATAAAAATAAATAAATCAAAGTAAAATTTGTAAAACTTTAATTCAAGGAAAACTTTACAATCCGAAATTTATATAAATATAACAAACCAAATTTTATAGTTAAATAAACAAGCGAAAATTAGAAACCAAAAATGTGTATAAAACAAAAATATTGCCAGCAGTGTGCGTGTGCGGATTAACTTAAAATAAAAAAATCGCGTTATCAGATAACACGCATAAATTAAAAAAATAATTGAATTGTCTGGGTAACAGATAGATAACAGAAAAACAAGATAAATAGTTTAGTTTTGCGACGAGATCCCCACGAGGAAGGTCGTTCATTTTTTTGAGTTAGTGATTGAACCTCAAAGAAAAAATTAAAATAAAAATATTTCGATTCAAGAATAATAATTTAAATTTTTGGACGAGAACCAGCGTCTCATAAATCTAGAACAACCATTTGGAACTGGGATAGAAAGTTATTTTGGAATTGGAAGGGACAGTTTTTCTTTAACGTGGGAGAACAGAAGAGGTGCTCACAACCCATTTAAAATCAGAAGAAAGACAGAAGTTCAGGTTTGCATAACAATAACTTTTAAAGTGCTCGCGGTTTATGCGGAATTTTATTCGGGCCGGGATATTAATGCGTCACTGCCAATATTTATAAATCAAAAATTAAAGGGTATCCATGGATAAGATGGTCAAAATGCCCTTGTCTTTAAATTTTTTAATTTACTTGATAAAAGGGTGAATTGAGGTGTAAAAATAAGGTTTTTATAATTATTTGCTCCAGATGCTTTCTCCATCCCTCCTGAGGGGCAAAAAATAGGATTCTTCAGTCATTATTTTTTTTCCGACGAACTAGCAAATAAAAAATTTTGAAAAAATTTATAGATATAGTCATTAGAGTCATCTTTCAACACAATTTTTTTCGATCCCCTGAACACTCTATATGCCCCCTAAAAATATTCCGAAAAGTTAAAAATCGATCTTTTTCTAATTTTTTGAAGATCGGCAAAAGAATTTTTTTGTCATTTTTTAGGATGTACCTAAATCTACCTTCCTGAATTTTTTCAGATTTTTTGCTAAGGTGCGCCAACCCTAAAAATTATATTTTCTGCATTTTTTAACATTCTTGGCTATTTTAGACTTCTTAACGCAACTAAAACTTTTTGTAAAATGTGTATCACGGGTATTTTTTACAGAAAATTAATCTTACTGACATATTATTCAATATTTTTCAACCAGAAATTCAAAATAAAATCGAAAACCTTATTATAAGAGTTAAACAATTAAAAATGTTTCACTTTTTTGTTATTTTTGCCCCTTTTTGTTCCTTTATAGAGGCTAGATAATACTTGACGGAAATCAAGTTCTTTCTTGAACTGGTCAAGTCTATTCATTACGTTTTTTGCCTCTTTCTCTTACTCTGCCTAATTGAAATATGGTTGTTCTTACATACGAAACTTTGCAAGCCATGAAAACCAACAAGAACTACATTAATACAATTATTTTTACATTAACAAATAATGCACATGAATTAAAGAATAAACAAACGATTCTAAAACAACAATAAAGCACTTCGTTATCGCATTCTATGCTTGAGTTATGTTTTTTATTTAATAACTATGTCTAGTCCTCATCGCTATCTTCGTTCACTATAGGACACAGAAACGTAACAAGTCAAAGCCGGGCCCTGGTGCAAGTGGGTCACAGCGGGCCCCCTTTATCATTTTAAAATGATAATTTTAAAATTTAAAATTACAATTTTATTGCACAATAGACATAAACTACGAATAATAAGAGCATTAGATTTCATCTAGAGTTGTTACTTAAAGAGTCAAAAAATGTTTATGAAATTCTGTAAAATCTTCATTTAACAGACTGACCATCAGAGGCGGATTAAGGATATGCGAAGCCTGGGGCTAACTTTTTTTGATGGCTCCTTAGTCTTGCACGTTTTAATAAAGTGCGTCGTAGGCAAAATTTTTTGATTTTTGTAGGTCAACAGCGCTTTAGATCAAATGTAATCTTTGGTGATTTAAATTTTGTTGCTTTAATTGTTTTGAGGCCCCTAGAAAATTGGAAGCCCGAGGCTGCAGCCTCTTTAGCCCCCCCTTAATCCGATTCTGCTAACCATGTAATAAATTCAATAATAATTAATTGGAAACTTACCTGGCCAGTCTGATAAATAAAATTTTTATCAATTTCAAAAGCATTTTTTGACCTTTAAATAAAAGCTAGATGAAATCAATGCTCTTATCATTCGTAGTTTATATTTCTGCATTATTTTGTTTTGTTTTTCAATTTTTTTCTAAAATAATTAGGGAAGCAGGAATTTTCATAAATAAGTTTTTACATGTTAATTTCCTATGTTGGGCTAAATTGTTTTATTAAGTAAAGTTCTAGCTGTCTCATTTTCTATTGATAAAATTGCCAAGCTAGAAAGTCTGCTTTGTGACAATTAGTTCTTTACCAATTTCAAGATCGAAAATGATATCTCAAATATTTGTACTGGTTCATATTGTTTTAATTTTTAAATTAGTGTTTCAAAAGATATAATCAATAACTACTAGTAGTAATAGTTGAATATTCTGGATTTAGATTACAAACTCTCAAACATAATTTTTTTTCCTTTTTTTTTGATTTCTACTCTATAGGTTGCATAAGCTTCAAATGGTGTTGGAAGGGTAATCGGGTCCCATTTGGGCCCCGGCCCTGGTGCGCGGCACCACTGTTGCCACGTCTCTGATAGGACAGGCATTATCAATGTCGAAAGATTAGTCAACACCTATGATAAAGATGATAAAGAAGATAAAAATCTTCCATATGATAAATTATATATCAGCTCGGCGACGTGGGAACCAGTAACAGCACCCAACAGTCCGCAGACCATTTGCACAGTTGCAGCAGTGCCCTTTGATGGCATCAATTCTCAAAACATTTACGTCGTATTCGATATAACATTTATAAATTTTTTGATTTATATGTCGCGATTTTACATCAAAACGAACTATTTCTTGTTCATCTTTCACAAAAGTTAATTTTAGTGAATCGTATTCTCTAACAATTTCAACTAAATATGAGATTGCTCGTGACAGCTGATTAGATCCACCAAACTAAATCTCCAAATCATTAATAGTCAATTCTGGAAAGTCTAATAAGTTTCGTGAAGATAAATCTTGAAACGGAGAACTTTTTCGAATCCAATTAGCACTGTTTACTTTTAAAAATAACAAAAAAATGAAACATTTTTAATTGTTTAACTCTTATAATGAGGTTTTCGATATTACTTTGAGTTTCTGGTTGAAAAATATTGAATAATATGTCAGTAAGATTAATTTTCTGTGAAAAATACCCGTGATACACATTTTACAAATAGTTTTAGTTACGTTAAGAAGTCTAAAATAGCAAAGAATGTTAAAAAATGCTGTAACGTGCCAAAAGACGTTTTGACCGTTACAATATATTTTTCAAGCTACGCCACTGGATCGCTATTGGTTGCGATAATTTTCGTTCATTTTTGATAAGCGGCATTACTCGTTAAATTTCGAAAGAAGTTGACGTTTAATCGCTGTGTGTCCTTTTTTAGTTTACTAATGTTTTAATTTGATTTATAATTTTGCCGTATAACGGGTAATTATTATATTTTACTTCTATTTAATTTGTTTAACAAATTATTTTTAGCACCCAGGTTATGGGTTAAACGTTATTGAAATGTTATTGAATTCGAAAGGTCCTGACGAAGGAAAGACAATTGCCGAGTCGTGAAGTTGGTAGTACTGCATTCAGGGTAAGTCTCATAGAGATGCATTTACTTGTTTTAAATGATGCAGTATGCCAGGATCTATTTTGTAAGTCAATTATCCCGAGATGATGAAATCCGGTGTGCAATTAATCTTTGCTGGGCATAACTTCTTTTTGTTGAGTTATCCTCTTCAGGGGTACTCAACTGTGTTTTTTTACTTGACTGAATCTACCCCTCAGGTGGATGTCAGTTCTTTACTTTTGTATTTTTTTTTCTAGTTCGTAATCCTCAATTACGTTCTAGCTTTACTTGATCCTTATGTGTATGTTTTATGTTTTGTTTTGATTAGTGAATTAATTAAACTTGTCGACATCTTTATTTTCTATCTGTGTTAATACAATAAATTGACTCTTGCTTTCTTTTTAGTTTTATTTGTATTAGCTGGCGTCCACTTTAACATCGTATATTTTTCATTTAGCTGAAATTAAATCTGAGTACTGAAGAACTTTTTGTTACGAACCCACGATGTTTTTCGAAACACCCACGCTCTCGAGAACTGAGTTTTAAATAACACAGCTAGCTAACGCGTACAGTCCATCTACGGTTAGGCAAGTGGCAGGGGTAGTTTAATTTAGAGCAAATTACGCTACAATGCAGTAAATATGATTTTTAGGGTTGGCGCACCTTAGCAAAAAATCTGAAAAAATTCAGGAAGGTAGATTTAAACATCCTAAAAAATGGCAAAAAAAAATTTTTTGCCGGTCTTCAAACAATTAGAAAAAGATCAATTTTTAACTTTTCGGAATATTTTTAGGGGGCATATAGAGTGTTCAGGGGATCGAAAAAAATTGTGTTGAAAGATGACTCTAATGACTATATCTATAAATTTTTTCAAAATTTTTTATTTGCTAGTTCGTCAGAAAAAAAATAATGACTGAAGAATCCTATTTTTTGCCTCTCAGAAGAGATGGAGAAAGCATCTGGAGCAAATAATTATAAAAACCTTATTTTTACACCTCAAGGCACCCTTTTATCAAGTAAATTAAAAAATTTAAAGACAAGGGCATTTTGACTATCTTATCCATGGATACCCTTTGTAAGTCAATTGTTTTGTTTAACTAAAATAAAATTTACATTCATTCAATAAGTAGGATATTTTTTTGAATTAAAGAGATTGAAACACATCCATTCGATATTTTGCTACCATACTTTAAGGAGTTCAAAATAAAGAACGTACACAAGAATTTAGATCCTTCACCGAGTCGTGGCACTATATATGCACTGTGCCTCTTAGCTTATATTTATTTTCTATAATCAACCTTTTATCATTCCATTCCTCCATACGTACCAAGAGCGGTTGCTTACCTTCCTATTTTTTAATCTTGAATGCGCTTTTGACGTTCGCATTTATTCGTAACTTTGTTTGGATGAGCTTTTTCACATCTATCTCAATATATTGCCGTGCTCGACTTGCATTCCTTTTATGATTACGTTGTTCTTTCTTTTTTCTATTTCATGCCGTTTGCTTTTCTCTTCCAGTGCAGTAATTTTCTCCAATAGTTCTTCCTTTTCACTCAGTGTTGGGTTATTTAAACCAATTTTTTAACATTGTTTTTTGTTTCATTCGGGTATTGTTTAAAAATTTATTTTTTCTCTATTTTTTATAGGGTCTTTTTTAGTTTGAATTTTTGAACCATATTTATTACATCAACCGTTGAAGAAGTGCTCAAGGTTTATTTATTAACCGAAATTCTTTTTTCTTTTTCAAACGTGAATTAGGAAATTTTACTGGAAGATAACCACCAATTTACGATATTTAAATTTTGTCATCCAGTTTCCGATAACGTATTTATTTGGATATTAAAACGTTGTAATTGAACGTTGGATAACCTTACAGGATTTCTAGTTAGAGATCAGTCTTCGTTTGGGTATTAATTTCTGGATTCACGTCATTCCAGACAACGTCATTTGAAAATTTGGTCTTCCATTTTTTTGTTGAAAATTTACACACAATTGAGTGACGCCAATAGTTTGTTTAAAATTTTTGTGTACATCATTTTTTGGTAGATAGACGGGTCACAGTCGATAAGCTGCGAAATAAGAAAAGCTTTCTGGAAGTCGCGATGAAGTAGTTTGCTTTAACACCTGGTTATTTTTTGGGGATTAATTCAAATTTGTGTTTTAATGTTTATTCCGCAGGAGAATTATAGTGACTTTGTTGTGTTCTTTTTTTTGAATGGTGTTGCCGTTTTAGGTTGTCACTCAAGAGTGTGTTAAATTATTTTAAAAGCAACTGGCACCTTCAGTGCCTACGCTTGTTTTTCTTATCAAGTTTTTTATTGTGAAGGTGATACCTTCAGTATCCTTTTTTACTTTTGTAAAAAAATATATTTCTGAAATTACAATAGTTAAACAAACTTTGTGTTAATTTCATTTTTGTTTTTACTAAGTTATATTTTTTCTAAGTATCGCTAACTCAAGCCGCTCTCCGAACCGAATAAGTTAGCCGCTGCGCTGCTTATTGCTATCAGGGAATAGTAGGTAATACTGTATAGTGTATAGTACTGTTATAGAATATATAAATCTTAACTTGCGAGAAAATAAACAATAAAACTTTAAATAACAAGTTAAATTCAATAATATAATCAAATTATATTTGTTTAAGCTTTCGACGACTTTTATCGTCTTCTTCAGAAATTTATTTTGAAACAAAATAAAATACATGGAAACCGGGAACAAAACACGTTGTCATTTGATACGACCTAAGATCCAAAAAAATCGTGAGTTAAAAAACAACCTATAATGAGTTTCCATAAAATAGGAAAAACTTAACTCCAATGTGTGCAGGGGGAACTCGTCTAGTTCTCCCTTTTCTGGGGAATCTCGACCTTACTGATAAGAGTCCTCGATGAATGGGAGAGAGAATCTATAACAAATTACCTGCCGACATCGGGGGAGCAGTGACTATTAGGTTGTTTAAGTCAAAGATTCATAGCTTGCTTTTGCGCGGCTAATTTGCGCTAACTAAGTATGTATATTTTTACCCTTAATTAAAAATGTAAATTACATTTTGTATTTATTATACATAATTTTGTGCTATTCTCCAACGAGATGTTTGCGGAGTATTTGATTGTTGTGTACTAATGCTTAGGTGTAGGTTCACAAATATCACTATCAGATTTCCAAAAATTGTTCTTCGGGCTCTTGCAATTACGAAATTAATTTATTGGCCATGATGAATTAAAAAAATAGAAACACGTGTACGTACGACGGTGATAAAATATTACGCGGTAAGCGCGACGCTCATTTTATCGGAGTTGTCAACTTTGTAAGACGATAACTATGTGAGAATGACAAATAGCGCTATAATTTATTTTTGTCAATATTTGTATACATGTCATTTGAAGGTATTAATAGAATCAGATTAATTTGACATTTTTTATACGACTGACATTCGAAATGTTATTTATGTGAGCGCCGCGCTCACATGTGTACCAACGACGGGTTATTGAGTTAAGTCAGGAAGTCGTAAGTGAGCTATCGGGGAGTCTTTAAGTGGGTCAGTCAAGATGTGACCGGACCGCTCGATGGTTCCACCCTCCCGAGGGTCAGGGCCGGATTATCCAATAGGCCAACAAGGCAACTGCCTAGCTCATAATGAAACTGAAAAACCTTATAAAAGTCTGAAGCAAATGGGTTACTACAAAATTTTGGATTATTGGAAACTGGAACTTTAACTGAATTTTGGTCCGACATTTTGAATAAATGTGACAAAGCCAACAAATCTCTTCAAAAAATCAAAGCAGTTTTAGAGATCAGACGTTTACCAAGAACGTGGAAAGGAATTGTCGAATATTTATCAATATTAAAACGATTGAAAGCGAACGAAGCATTGTAAAAGACAGTTTGGCAAATGTAAGTATAAGGAAGTCGGGTATTTTGGGAAAGCTGAAATTAGAATTATCACTTATCGAGAATTATTATAGACAGATTGAAAGAAGAATTAAAAAAGGGTAACTGGTCTATAGCTAAATTGAAAATAATTTTGGGTTTTTAAATAATTTTTAAAAAAATCACAAATTTCTTCATAATGTCAAAGTTTAAAATAAATACTTGAGCAAAATTTTACAAAATATTTTAATGTTTAATTATATTTGATGACTCATATAAATATGATAACAAATCTGCTAACTATACTGCTCACTTGCAGATTGGATCTTTCTAGAAGCATATATAAGTTTCTTGATGTTTCTAGAAAAATGCATTTGGGTATAAATAGCAGAGTGATTTGCTGTTAGAAAAGTTCTAGTTTTAACTTTCAAGTGTTAACATCGTGTAAATAAATAGTGGTGTGATAAACATAGTGGCGTAATTTAAATTACTTAATACAAACTTATTGTTAAGTGATATTCTTATTAATTGTAGTGTTTTATTATTAGTGTAAATCTATATTAATTGTTCTATTACTATTAACTTTATTTATAAATATATTTTAGCCATTGAGAACTTTTAAATAACCGTTTTCATTTTCGTTACAATATCAAATCAACTGTATTTGATAAATCAAAAAAGTAAAAAGTAGATTTTCGATAGTGTAAGATCTATAAAAGACATACTCCTTCTGTACTGCATTCCAACAAGTATGCTGTAATAGCACATTACATTTTGGATATGTATTGTGAGAGAAGTACCTTACAACAAAAATCCACTAGTTACTTTAATACATTACATTTAAAGAAAAAAAATTAATAATATTTAAGGTCACTGATGACAATTTGGTCCGGTTGATAACTTCTGAAAAACAAATTTTAACTTTTACAAATACATATTATGCACATAATATACGAGTAACATACAATTGCAATATTTATATCAGATCCCCATACGTAACCAGTTTTACATATGGAGATAAAATACCACACTACCAATTTAACAATAAAATTAGCCAATAAAATTTGATAACCCAGTAACAATTATTATGTAATTTATTGGTTAATTTGTATTAGTACAATGACATACGATGTCACGGTTCCAAGTAAGCCTAGTAGCAAACTGTAGTTCACATTGAAAAACCCTGCTGCAGAAAAGTACGGATATTGATGGGTTGCTTGCTGTGCTAGCAATTTTAATTCCTTTCTTAGAATGCGATCTTGAACGTTATTGCTAACCGTAGGGACATCTAACAATAAGCTGTAGCAAACCATTGCAGTTTGCTGAGCTTCTTTTGTTGTCATATCACAAGTTACTGCTACTACAACCCCCATAATCTGAAATTAATATGTAATTATTAGTATATTGCATATTGTAAGAAGGTTAATTCATAAGTAGAATGGTTGTTGTATTGCCTTTATTTTGTTACTCGAGAAGTCTATATTTTTGTAGGTCGGTAGTATCTTAGTTAGAGGAAGGCACCGAGATATCGCGAAGCACTACGAGACGCCATTCATTCGAATTGGTGCCTTCCCAAGATCAACAAGTGTGAAATAATTGTATCAGTATTTGTGGGTTAATAATTAATTAAATTTGGGTAAGATGTTACAATATTTAATGTAATTGCTTATGTAGTTGTTTTGCAAATGATGCTAATTTAGTTATATGATATTTCAGTTGGAATTGGGTTTTTCTTTTATACTGATGATCAGAAGTCATACGAAAGTTAATGTCTATTGTAATTGAAATGCATATAAATTATTATATTGAACTGACCATAGCTATAATTTCTAATTGAAATGTATGAGTGAGTTTTATTCTAGAAGAAAACCCATACCCAATTTTAATGCATGATATGAATGACCTTGAAGACACTGGAAGATTCCCCCTCTCCCACGATACCTCGGAAGGGTATGAGACCTCGCAGCTTTAGACCGTGGAGTTTCAAATAGAAATTACTGATCATTGACCTGATTTGATTGCGTTACTTTGCAGTATATGTTAACTTGGGGATGGATTCTTATTGTTACCATGAACTTTTGCATTTAAACCTTGACCCAAACCAGCCACACAACATTATTATATTTTAAAACCCAAACATTGACCTTGACCCGAACCTCCCAGACAACTTATTTAATTACTATTCATATTTTACCCTGAAATTATTATTGGTATTTTTACTTTACATTATGAGGTTTACCCCATTACGTTATACTTTGCATTTATTATTAAGTGTTAGTTATCTACAGGGTGTTAGGAATTTGTTTTTCGTTTAATTTTTGCTTCAGGATTTTCCCTTTAAACAGAATTTTGATTTGATAATAAAGAATTTTACATAACCCAAATATATGTGTTTTATTTGTGTTCTGAGTTACGATCGTTTCCCTTTTCGAAGCGATTATATGTTTGTTTCATTAAAGTTTATCAAATTGTATTTACTTCGAAAGAATAAGCTCGTTACTAGATGGAGTCGCGGTAGGTAATCTGACAACGTGGTGGTCCAAGGGAAATTTTTCCGTGCCATCGCTGATGAGATGTTGATGATGAGAAGCTAATGAAATTTGTAACAAAAAATGTCTGAAAAGATTTGCAGTAAAAACGATTTCTATATGTCAAAAACCGATTTCAAAATGTGCAATTTACATTGTTAACATAGAAGGGTTTGAATATTTTCGTAAGCCACTGTATTTGTTTGACAACAAAACAAAGCACAAAAATACCAAACAGTATGGATTTATTGGCATGAACAAACAAGTAAAAAAAATTAAGCTTACAGTAATAATAAAATATAAAATTCGGTATAATTACAAATAATTATTACATTCTAACGTTTACTTATAATTTCTAACATTTGAAAACATTTGAATTTGAATCTTTTAGTACTTTTAACTCGGAAACTGTCCATTACATCAAGTTGCACCCATTGAGACATTTGTTCAGAATGATGAGAATTACAATATGTCCGAAAATCAGCCAAATCTACAGATTAAAGACATTTTCCCATAAGCATTATGTGAGGTCCTTTATTATGTAAACCTAATATATTAATGTTAACAACAATAGCTATATACTCTCGTTGTAAAACTACTTCCGCTAATACCAACAATATTTATAGATTTTTCCGACGATTTTTCCATATTTCCATCGGAGAAAATTTTATTTGAAATTTTTTCTTATTTTCTAATGAATTTTCTACATAGCTATCTACAAAATTGTGGATGATATATCCACATCTGCTAAAAATGATGCAGAGGTTCAAAATAACTCAAGCGATATTATTTTGCATTAAAACAAATCTATAGTAATCTGCTACTAAGTTTCGCAATTTTATTATTACATTTTCAGGCAGTTAACTACAAAATCTTTCATTAGAAGGCATCTCTAATATACCAGTTAAACAACATCTACAGAAATCACACATAGTTATATAATTCAAATTGTATATCATAAAAACAAACAGACCATCCACATTTATAAAACAAACTAGGAAAGTCAACAGTGTAAAATATTTAAAATTTCCTTCAAATTTAAATTTGCAAGTTTGCTCATAATGGTCAATGACAAGTGTATCCTATATAAGTTTGAACAGTGGTATCTAGATCGTATTCTTGCAGGTGCAACAGAATAATATCCGAGAACTTGCTACTTGGTTGGACCCGACGGCTATTGAAAACAACAACAACCTAGTGACATCCGCTGCAAATTAGGATTTCCTCACATTGAATTAAGAATATTATAAAGTGATAGACGGACTACTTATGGGACCACTTTTTTCAGCAATCCAGGTAGACAACTTTATGGACCATATTAACTACATGAATTTGAAAAATATTTTCATGTCTTCCTCTGTTTTAATAATATTTTAATTAAATTAACCAGCCAATCAATTCATTGATTGATTTGTATTAGTACAATGACGTATGATGTCATAGTTCCAAGTATACCTAGCAGCAAACTGTAATTGACTTCGAAAAATCCTGCTGCTGAAAAATATGGATATTGATGAGTTGCTTGCTGAGCTAACAATATTAATTCCTTTCTTAGAATACGATCTTGATCATTATTGCTAACCGTAGGAACATCTAACAATAAATTGTAGCAAATATTTGCAGTACGCTGAGCTTCTTTTGTTGTCATATCACAAATTACTGCTACTACAACTCCCATAATCTGAAATCATTAGTATGTTACATATCCAAGGATTTAAAAAAGTTATTAATCGCGAGTGAGAATGAGCTGACGAGACCTTAAGTACGTCTTTACGTAAGCAATGATTTTGATATCAACTACTGTATTCTGTCAAAAAGTGTTGAATGATCCATATTTTTTAGCACATTCACTGCTGACACCCTTACCTAAAACTCTGGCACAATAACCATTGAAAGATTTATGGTTGATACTATAAGTGCCGTATACCATCAGCAGCGAAAGTGTTAAGATAGATACTTCCTACGTAAACCCAGCCAAAGCATTTTTGGGCACCAAACGGTAGCAGTTGCAAATGCAGATGGTTTGACAAAAACAGTCGATTTTGATATATTAAAATGTAAATATTCACTAAATTTTCCATTTTTTTATGAAAAAACTTACCGTTAATAAACTAGCCCATAAAAATATTGATACTACCATGTCAATCGATATGCCTCTAGAATGTTTTGCGTCAAATTTGTCAAAATTTTCAGTTAAATCGATTATAATCATATTGATGCAATCTAAAATTCCAATAAAGAGAGAGAAATATAAAATTAAAATTTGAACACCAAACAGTTGATTAAAACACTGTACAGTTCTACTCAACATCGAGTAAGATTTTCTAATATTTTTTATGCTATATAGACGTCTATTTCTGAGTTTCTCCAAATTCTTGTAGCTAGTAATAAACACATCTTTTAATAAATCAACTGCGAAGATAGACTTTAATCTCTGTGTAATCATTTCAAATCTAGTCTTCAGTAAAAGTACGTAATTAATTATCAGTAGAGACGAAAATAACATTAAATAATGCAAAATGTAATATATGGAATAAAGTAGAATATATACAGGTGCTCGCAGACGGAGAGATATCTCAATGGTATGAAGTATGAATAATCCAACAATAAAGTGAAATATCACAATTTGAATCCATATATAATTTTTTCGTTTGATGGGAAAATTTGAAAATGTATTCAAAAATTCCTTATACTGTTTCTTATGCAATACGGAATATTTTATTATAGATATATTCCCAAATGATATAATAGCTATCATTGATGTAAGTCGAAGTATCGATGTAGAATTTTTAAGCGAATCCTTGTTGCAATAACTGATATAGAAATAATCAATACCGCAAATGTTGAAACCTATCAAAATTAAAATTGAATAGGCGGTATGCCACGAGTTCACATTTCTACTGGGTGCTAAGCCAAAAAACACAAAAATGTAATACAACGGTTTTATATTATCGTAATCATAAGTTGCAATTTTCGAATTCATTTCGACCAATATTCTTTGGTTATTACCGTGTGACAATATAAGTAAACTTTAAGTGATTAAGCAATACGGACGTTATTACGTTAATATTTACTCTAGTAGAATAAACATTTTTATTAGAAAGCAATATTATCTATATGTATTAATAATGGTCGAGTGGCTTGGCTAAAACTGAACTTTTCTTTTTTTTACAACTACAAATTTCATTAGTCCAATTAAATCGTTGTTCGGTATTATTTTTTCGAAGATTCGAAGATTTACCAAATTCTGGAATTATTTTCCAGATACTGATTTTCCAGATATCCATATCCAGATAGATATTGCTCTACGTTGTTGGGTTCATGGTTCCTATTTATCGAAACTTTCAAGTCAGTTAAATCAGCCAGGGAGTTGTGAAAAGCAATTAAAGTAAAACTATAAAAAGTAATGAACAATAAACATTGAGAACACGAAAATGTAAAATATTAAGAATTTAGCAGAGGAAAATTCTAAGAAAGGGTTTGATGTAAGGTCAGTGGCGAAACAAGCAGTTAAGATACCTGTGTGCGAATTTGTTAAGGGAGCCCTGTTTTTATAATAAGACAAAAATAATAAACAACTTATACTTATATAATCATAATTTTACAATAGTAGGATAAAGTTAGTTTAACGTTATTCCCGGTATTTTCACTTCAGAAAATGAAATATCCGTTGTTTTATCATCAGATGCAGCGATACAACGCACTAAGCTGGTCATCATTTGCTTCTATGGACATATTATCAAAGAATCACCTGCCTGCGCAACTGAGGTACTACCCAAGGTAATACAAAAACTATTTATTTATTCGCAGTGATTAAAAACTTTATTTCTTATTTTACATTGCACATAAAATTTAGTTTAACAAATTTTGTAAAAATTTGCGCATTTTTTACACAAACGTGGAAAATAAATTTGAAATTTAGTACTTATAGAACATTTTTTATTTAATTTTAAGAAAATTCCAAGTTTAGTGGCTACACACACATTACATTTGAGCGAGTCTGAAAATTAAAAATGTCGTTATATCAGTTTGTTCTTAAATAAACCGAATTAACCGTCTTCAGAAAGAATTTCAACTATTGCTCCAAAGATAAGAAAGGGGCCGACTCCTGATTATTTCAAGCTCTACGACTGATTTAGGCTACGCTGGACAATTTCAAAGTTGATAATAAGTTTTTATATTTTTATTTCACTACAATATAATATAATTTAACGATTCAAGCAGATATAAAGAAATTTGCAAAGAAAGATAAAAAAAGGGAAGAAATGTGCAGAGTTGATATATATGATATGAACAGTAAAATAATGATAAAAAATACTACTAGTCCACTCATTTAAGCACAAAAAGGGGGTTAACCTCAGAATGAGAGATGATAAGTTGGAAACTCGTATACACCTTCATTTTGGCATTCTAAAAGTTGTATCAAAAGTCTCATAAAATCTCGTATCTGCGTCGTAAGTTATTCAAAGTGAAAGATCACAAAAATCAGTTTTTCTCGATTATCTCAGTTTCTATAGCTGAAATTTTCGACAAATTTTATCCCAAAAATTTTTTAATGCGCTCAACCGTTTTTGAGGTAGAGGGCGGAAATATTGACGGACGTGCAATTTTAAAAATTATGGCTGATTTAAATTTCTTCAATTTCTCACAATTTTTTATTTTAGATGCATCGACTTTGAAAGAACAGAAGCCAATAATATTGCTAGGCGCTTTTACGCATTGTCAAATAAAAACCAGCTAAACATTTTCAATAAGTAAAATTCGTAACACACTCGTTCTTACAAAAGTCGTTACGAGTTTTTTTTATTTTCGTTACCCTGTGTATTTCAATTTTATTGAATGCACACAGAAAAATATGTGTTACTGATCTCTCATAGCGGTTGCGACAGCAATGTGCACAGCAAATATTACTGATCTAAATTTAGATAACGACGAGAGTGCACACACGCAGGAATGATACCTTGGCAACATAAGTTACCAAGAAACTTGTTATGCAGCAATAAACTAGAGTCCCTACGGCCATTCTAAAGAGAACACATGTATTTACGTTGGCTATCCATTAATATTATTTTATCAATTTGTTTCCAATTATTTCATGTAACAACCTTTCGTAAATCAACAATAAACAAAATTATTATTGTAATAAATTAATGAAAAGATTTATCTCTGAGCCTTTTTGTGCCGGACTTGATGAACAGCTCCGGGCTCTACTCTCTACTCTACTCGTACGGGACTGTTACTTACAAGTAAAACTTTACACTACAATGTCGCAACGAACAGCTTTACTTGAACGTTAATCTGAATCGCAGTTTTGGCAAATGAAGTAGCTCTTAGTCATTTTGGCAGATTTCAAATTCACTTCTTTCTGCATTCCCTTCTTTAGATGTTGGATACCCGCCACTGTACGATGCCGGCCGATATCGGTCGAGGTACTCGTGCCTTAACGCACACAATCACAGTGGGCCAACCCTGACTACACAAATGGGCCAACCCAGACGATAAGTGCCATTACCGCATCGCGTCACACCACAACCAAACAGAATACAAAAATGAAACTTTTGTAATCTGAATTTTTAAAGGCAATCCGCATAACACTTTTAAAGATATTTACTTTGACGAATTTATGTTTCCGCTTTAAGTTTTGATGACCTAGACCGCGGGCCAACCCTGACGACATTTGGTCAGGTACAACTCGGCGCAGCCAACTCGGCGCCAGGCCAACTCGGCAAAATTAAGATGACTGATTTGCTTTTCAATTTCTTCGGATCAGTGAGTTTTAAGCTTCCATTCTTGTTGCTATACGTGGACGATATGTTGACTGCTATCCCATCTAAGGAAGTTGATAAATGCCTGGAGTTACTTAACAACTATGATAAATTGCTCCATTTTACACATGAGATGGAGTCTAACCGTGCTATTCCGTTTTTAGACCTCTTAATCAAGAGGAGAGAAGATGGCACGTTAAATACTGATATCTACAGGAAACCTTCGTCCACGGATAGACTAATACATTTCAGCTCAGCTCATCCTCTCAACCAAAAAATGAACGTGGTAAGTGCTCTCAAACAGAGAATTATCACATGTGTACCCACAGATACAGTGGGTGTAAGATTACATGATCTAAAAACACAGCTTTTGAAAAATGGATATCCTGATAGACTTATTGATATAAGTTTGTTCAAAAGAAGAAAACCGCTGTTGGATTTGAGCTTAGATAAAACGAAACCTGAAAAAAGATACCACAAGATTTCGTTCCATCCTTGGTTGGCGGACAAAATAAACATGGTTTTTAAGGACATAATAAAAGAGAATAAAATTCAAATTGTCTACCACAATCGATTCACACTAAACAACATTCTCTTCTCAAAAACCAAGGATAAAATATCTACTAAGGAAAAAGCTAATGTTGTTTATAATATCCAGTGTGACTGTGGATCATCATACATCGGCCAAACCAAACAGAGGTTATCTACCAGGATTAACCAACACTTATATGATATACGTTCAGGATCAGGTAAGACTGGTCTTTCTGAACATATCATTGACGCCTCCCATGGTTTTTACGTCAGTACTCACACGATAGTCGTTGATTTGGTTACTATGTATTTACACCTTAACTTTGTACATACCTGTATATTCTGTGGTGCAGTTTGTTTGTAATTTTTACATCTCTGGGTTTGCAACAAACATATTATTATCGTTATCTCATGTTTTGCAATTTTTACTATTTGACTTTTTGGAAAATTTTTATTTATTGTTATGCTTGTATTTTATGTTTTAATATTGACTTTGTTGATATTTGTTGCATCCCCTGTTTGCTGCCAACCCCATTTATGTGGAATTGTTGAAGACTTTTATACCATCTTTACTTGTTGTGAGTACAATAATTTGTTTCCCTTCAGTTAGCTAATACCGTTCTTTGTAGTGCTATGATTATGGTGATTATATAGCACCAAAACGTCGGCTGACAAGTTATGGTAGTTTTTTTTTTCCAATCCAATTATCCCGAGATTAATTTTGAATATCAACGGTTGGGTAAGATATTTCACCTTACATAAATAAAATGTTTGTTAAATCGTTATTGTTATAATGATTTCTCATTCTTATCTTTCTTTCTCTTATCAGGTCCGTAACAAGGATGTGTCTTACCTATTCTAACATATTTTATAAGTGATTGTAGGACATTTAGCCCTACAACAGTTGGCCCCTGACAACTGGCGCTGGCGACAATTAGCCTTCGGTACCTGTATCAAAAAAATGCCCAAATCAACTTCAGAACTAGCCCCCCATCTACCTACTACCCTTCTTCCGAAATCGAAAATTTTGTATTGCTAATGATTTACGTCCTAAACGTATACATCCTCGAAATATTTGAAAAGCAAATCTGGCTTCGCCAGTGGACGTAAATGGGATTTTTGAAAACCTATTAATTAAAAATATATTAAATAAAATATCGTTTTCTAACCTAAGCTTGATCGGCGCCGAGTTGCAGCTCCGAGTCGGTCGGCGCCGAGTTCCCGGACGACATTCCCCTATAAGTGAAATTATTTGCTTTACTATAATAATTAAGTGAATAAAAACTTCAAGGATAGATACCAAAATTTGTTTACATTTCTTTACTCCACGTGTTTATGCTAACGTAAATATGGACAACCACAATTTTACATAATATCTGATAAAAACCTTTTTTTGGGGTGAATTCGTCTGTAAAATTGGTAGCGTTTAACATCGACTTGGAAACATGAAAACAGTATCCAAGCTTTTGCAGAATATTGACAATTTCAAATTTATCATTAGTATTTAACTGATCTATCAGTTTGATGAATATATTTAAAAAAATAAAAAACTTACCGACAAATGAAGAACCCATAATAATAATGATGAGAAGATATGGATGGATAAATGAGAGTTTCCATTGGAGTTTCCTGACAAAATAAGCGCATTGATGCAATCCAAAAATGCTATAAAGATGTAAAAATATAAAATTAGAATCTGAACTCCAAACAGTTGATTAAACCACGTTACAGTTCTACTCAACGATGTGTAAGATCTTCTAATACTTTTAACGCTGTTTGAGTTGTCATTTCCAGTTTTTGACATTTTCTTGTTACTACCAACAGTAAACACATTTTTCCCTAAATCAACTCCAAAAATAGGTTTCAATCTATTGTTGATCATTTCAAAGCGTGCTTTTAGTAAAATTATATAATTAACTATTAGTAGATACGATAACAACAATAAATAATTTAAAATAAAAACTATGCCCGTGGCGTAAATGGGAAAATATGTAAACATTTGCATAAGTATATTAACTCCAAGATTATCTATTATGAAAAGTCCATAAATAAAATTATATATTACAATTTGGAACCAAATATAATTTCTACGTTTGATAGGAAAATTCGATAACGTATCCAAAAATATGTTGTATATTTTCTTATACCGACTGCATAGACAAAATTTTACCATAGATATGTTGAGAAATAATAATCCAGTAATTAATGTTATATGTCGAATTATGGAAGTAGAATTTATTGATTGAATAGACTTGCAAACAATCATATACATATATAAAATACCGTAAGTGTTTAAAAATATCAAAAATAAAATTGAAAATGCCGTATGCCACAGTTTCGTAGTATTACCGCACGCTAAACCAAAAAACACGGCACAGTTGTATAATGGTTTTATATTATCGAAATCGTTGGTTAAAAGCTTTGAATCCATTTTGACTGTGAGGAATATTTTGTTCGGAATACAGGTAGGGAAACTTTAAGTGATTAAATAATATCATTACGTTAATGATTCTACTACCACAATAAACAGTTTGTTTTCAACCTCATTCCAGCATATTATAATTATTCTTTAATTAACAAAATAATATATAAAAAAAAAATATAAAAATGCCATATTTTTTTGTTGATTTACGTAGCGTTAATTGAATAAGAACGACGCTTAATAATTAAGGGAATAACGAAAATATCCGGACACTCCTGTGTCAACAATGTAAATTGCACTTTTTGAAACCGTTTTTTACATATAAAAATCGATTAATACAGAAAAATTTTCTGAATATTTTTTGTTAAAATTTTTTCTATTTTGTCGCCACGTTTTTGACTGACAGCGGCTTAAATAGGACTCTGTAAAGTACAAAAAATATTGTTACCTGTATCTCAAAATCGGTGCCATAAAATAGAAAAATGTGTAAGTAGTTTTTGTTGCAAATTTCATTCCCTACATTTTTGTTTTTATACATTTTTGCATTGAACCTTTATAATCATCCATATATAATATTTTTAGCATAGTTTTAATATATCTAGATTGGTGAACCTTTAAGATTCCATTTTATCCCTATCGTACAAAATTTCTAATCCTAAAAAAATTTAGATAGTCTTTATCTTTCATTAAAAATTTTTCCCTCAACTTATCTCTTTCTTCCTCAATTTTATTTGAATATTGACCTGTAATTATTATGTCGACTACATATAAGATTAGATCGATCCTTTTATTTCTCAACATCATCTATGATCTTATAAATCCTATTTCTAATAGAAACGAATTAATTTCCCCATTCCAACACTTGGAAGACTGTTTCAAACCATATAATGCCTTGTTCAATTTTAATGCTTTGTTTACATATTAAATTCATATCTCAAATATAAATATAAATAGTGTGATGTAACAAACTGAGCGTGTGTGGCTATACGCGCATGACACATCAACGAATGTACTTAGCAAAGTTAAGATGGTGTACAAATAGGAAGGTTGCAAGAATATTTACTGTTTAAATGAAAGTAATGACGATTTGTAGTGAATCAAATTATATTTGTGATCAAAAACAGGTAAATATACAATTTATAAAACAATTTAGAACATAACATGAAAGTGTGTTACATATGTTAAATGTGTGTAATTTTTGTAGGTTATACAATAATTTGTGTGATGGAAACAGATCTGTATACTATTTGGCCAAATAAAAACATAAAATTTTACCTTGCAAGGGTTTGGTACGAACCGGCGACATAAACTTCGAAGGTACGATGCATAAAATTCTTCCAATGAATATTCCTCGATCGTCGTAAGTAACTGTTCATTAATCTTCTTATATAAAAAAAAATTTATTTTTGTTCACCGCAATGTTTAATTTCACCTTCACTATGTATTTCTTACACGAGTCACTTTGATTTAAATTTGTTGAAAAAGTTTTATTATTTTAATTTTAGGTTAACTAATATTCCGAGAGAGACTTATAAATTGTTTCGGTAACACCTACAGGGCCGGTTTTGGTTAAAAACAAAAGTTAGGTTAAGACTGGCACGTCTTTCTTGGTCAACCACTAAAACAATAATGAATAACATTGAAAATTGGTCCGCCTTTTATACTTTTTCGAAATTTCTTTCCAAAATAAGGTGGCCATGACAGCACTATCCTCAAAAACTGCACCGATCTTGATGAAATTTTACAATTTTGTCCATCTCTATCTCAAATATATGTGGAAAAATTTTGAATGTTCTAGCTCGTTCCGTCTTTCCACAATTAATGAAAATCTAAGCCGAAATTTTATATCTTTGATATTTTTGGAAATTTTTCTTAATTTTTGACTTTTCAAATACTTTTTGATCTCGAAAATTCGAGCTCTTTATTCTCTTCCCTTTGCCGTATAATATGCTTCTGTATCTAAAATATTTACAGAATAATCTTGATTTTACCAAATTTTCCATCTGACAGCTGCCTGTCATTTACCATAATTTGAAATATTCTATTTAAATTTGCTTTTGAGATGGCCATCTTGCCTCAATCTCTCTCTAGGACTTATTCCTCATCCATTTTTTGTAATTTCCATAGTCAGCTCGTCATATTTACCATCATGGTGTTTATCTGCCTCCATGTCAAATTTTGTATCGTCGAAGCACTAAATCGTCCCGAAAACAAGAATTCTCTACACACAAAGTTCACTTAACGTAAGTTTAACATAATGTCTTCACACATTTCTTAAAATTAAACATTTATAACAACAAATTATTTATTTTAGATCTCAAATCGTATGGTACCTCAAATTGTCATAATTATGCCACGCAGGACATTGTAAGCAATACAAAACCAGAAGAAAATTGAATTATCCATTGTACATCACCATTTTGCAAGATCGTGTGTTGCATCTAAGTTACTTGGTAAAATTTAAACCAGCAAATCAATGATTTTAGCTAATCGTAGCCTCATGCGCATATATTTAAGTTAGTGTTTTGATACTTGTGTCCCTCGTCTTACTCCTAGCTTGTACCCTAGCATAATAACATGACAATAGATTGAAACTGAGTTCTACATAAAATTTTGGGATGATATTTTTAGAATAGTAAATAAAACTAGTGAAACTCTACAGAACCCTAGGTTGGACGTGAACACAGCTTCCTCTACACTGACATCGCTAAATAGCTTCATTAGAACAAAACGGGATAGGTTTGAAGAACATGAGATGTGTCACGGGCTCAAACTGCCCTAAGTCTCAAATTGATAGCGGGGAATGGCTATCCGCTCAGACACACAGGATTGCCGCTGGCTCGAGTCGGCGAGGTCGTGGGTCGCTGAAAAACAAGGAAATCCTGGGTCCAAGTAAACGATGTTGCTCAAAGAATCTTCAAAAGTCGTCAAGATCGAGAGGGCGCCACTCGAGCAAATGTCACTAAATCTTACCTTGAGTTGAGTTCGGCTCGAGATGGAATCTTCAACTAAATATGATTTTGAGGCAGGTAGATTCAATAGAAAGATAGGTCCATGAGAAGTTAATAAATTTTAATGAAAGGCTAATTAATGACAAAAAAACAAATTATAAAAATATAGTGGGTGAATAATTTGCAAAAGTACCACAAACGGGATCTTGAAAGTTGATAATAATTTTGGTTTCCGGACAGTTATAATGCTTAAAATTAAATGAATGATGAGATGAAGTTTAACATTAATTTTCAATACCTGTAAATAATATAATTTTTCACATAAGATGTAACATTAAGAATTTAATACAATCGAATGTTGCCTTAGGAATAGGCAACCCAATTACCACAATAGAGTTTTTGAAATAATATTTTGAAGATAATCAAATAATTAAAATTGCAAGCATACAAAATAATACTTTGTATCCCTGACTCGTAGAGGTGTAATAAAAAATTTAGTTTGAACCCAAAATAATTGCAAAGATGACCTCCAACGAGTCAAGTCAAAGTTTTGCAGTGTTAGTCAAAAGCAATTAAGATTAACTAAAAATACGTGTAGCATGGAGCACTTCAATTTTTGTTTTGGTAGTGGAATCAAAATTATTGTCAATTAAACGTGACTTAAATTGTACGGTATCGGTGGCACTACTAATTATCATGAAAGTTAAAAGTTAATTTCTTAAAGTTTGAAAGTTATTTATGTCGGTTAAAAAAAAATGCAAAGACCGGTAATCACAATGGCGGGGGATGGTTCAAACCGGCAAGGTTACTGGATGACGTCACAACGGAAATTTTTGAGAAATTCCATACAAGGTGGACCGTTAATTGTTGGTAAAATCAAATTTCGAGGGATGTTAATCAAAAGAATCGTAGTCACTTACAGTTGTGTGGAGTAAGCGGATTACGTTGAAAAACTAAACAAGATGGACGCTGGGCAACGTGGTCGTCTGATGAATCTGCAAACATCGGCGCCCTGGGGTGCAAATGATGGTGACCAACAGCGGTTCTGGATGGTACTTCAGGTGGTCCACAAAGGTTGATATTAAGTTGTCTGCGATGGTGATGTTCAAATGGTTTTCCTTAAAATTTTCAAGTGAAACGCAATCGACCTGGGATTGCGCAATGTTGGATCATGCCTTGGAATTCGTGAATTAAATTTGCAACGAGTGCAGAATGGTTCTTGATCTGCCTAGATCAATAAAGAACCCCAAAACTTAAACGGTAACACTAAATTTTTCCAAGTTTTTCAACAAAAAGGAAACCATTTCCCAACACACAACCTTCTATGAGTACTGTTAAGGCAGAACTGCTCGCCACAGAACATATATATTGAGAAGCGAAACCTGCATGTTAAATGATCGCAACACGGCCCTCCTGCGCCCGTAAGGCAAACTAAAATTTAGCGCGACGTTTGAATAGCATTGTATAATTTTATAATTTTATTTCCAAACTTAAAATTTCAAATTCTTTAAAAATTTATTTATAAATTTTCTATAATAAACAGAGGTAATTATAGAAAATTATTAAATACATTTTTTAAGAATTTAAAATAATTATTTGCTAAATCTGACAAAGGTTAGTTGTAATAAAAATTCACAAACTAAAAATGTACAACGAATATATTAATAAAAACTGAAATACACTAAATACGTAAACAAATAATTTTTGAACATAAATAAACATTTTCTATACAAGTTAATAAAGAAATTAATAAAAAAAACCATTTGCAATTACCTCCAATGACTTTATAATAATTGTGATCTTGAAGATCATTGCTTGTTCCTTCATTATCATGTGAAAGAGGCAAATCTGAATATGAGCATGAAGCTGTCGAGAAAGAGCTAGGTCCAGTACAAGAATTATTTAAAGAAACCGAATCATTTAAAGAAACCGAATCATGTAAAATAGGAAAATCTACCCTTTCGATCAATTGTTCATCAGCAATGCCTTCTAAAACATTGGAATTACTTTGAACATTTGAAATTTCTACAAGGCAAGGTACTGGCACAGCCCCAGAAATTAACCGTTGTTTTGCCTCGTTCACAAAATCACATTGATTAAAATGATCTTCACAAATTTGCCAATTTCTTGTATTTTTTGTACAATCTACGTTACAAACATTTCTCCAAATATTATCAACATGAACATCTTTAGGAAATCTAAAGAAATGTTTGTTTACATAATCGCCTTTCGTATTTAAAAAGTAATGATTTTCACAAGAAGGATACTTGCAGCTAAACTTCTTACGGCCAACCAATTCCATTGCTAAATTAATATATCAAACGAAACCTGAAATTGAAAAGAAATTTGTTTAAATAATGGTGTAGTATCTGCGAAATCTTATACTTAACTTTCAATTTTCACACACAATAAATTTGCACTTCACTTTGTAGGGATCACAGATTAATCATTTACAATAGGTATAATGGACATGGATTCAGGACACGACACAAGAAATTTATTTTGATATAAATTGTTGTATCATGGTTAAGGTACACGCGCTTTTTGTACAAAATGCACAAATATAACCTAAAATAGAATGATTATAGAAAGTAACCAACTATGTGATTTTAAAAATCACTAGAAACCACCATGGAAATCACTAAACTCTGCAAATATCATCGTTTTTAGTCGGGTGTATACGAAACCTTATGAAAATTACGATAAGGCACCGCCATGTTGTGTTTCGGTATTTCAAATCTCAGCTTCACCCCCATGCTGCTCGCTGCGGTCAATGCGCAGTTAATCGTTAAAAGGAGAAGGGGGTTTTTGCAGGTAACTGCGTTTACTAATGAATCGGTAATTACTTAAAAATGGGCTTAATTATACTATTAGCCGATAGAGGGCATAAGAATGTTCTTTTAGCAAATTAAACGTGACAAAATTGAATTTTCCAATCCGAGTAAATGTGACAATTGAACGAAATTTGGTTTGAATAAAATTTTGAATGAGCCTGAATTTAAAAAAATGTCGATTAACATTACATTCCCCTCGATTGAAGAGGAATTCCTCGAATTTCTCTCTTAGATGACGAGAGCCAATGAAATTAAAGTTCCAAGCAATACAGTAAAATAAAATGATCATGATGGTAACCTAATGGGGTGTGCCGAGGCGCAAAAAGTGATTAAAGTCCCGGAGGACTAACACGATGTAGTTCGGTCAGACTTAAGAGAAACAATTCAAAATTTCTAAAACGCTAGGGGTCAGTGAAGCTTTCCACCCAACCAATAACGAAACGAGCAGGGGAAGCCATCTCGCTCCGGGGACCATGTGTGTAACGAATCAATTCAATTTAAAAGTTTTCATAACGTGAGCCATTCTCACTTCTATCCTACAACTTCAATCTACGAGGAGCAATGTACGACCCTTCAATCAAGTGGTCCCAAACTATAACCAAAGGTGACTTTTAATCAGCCGCACACCGGACCTACGGGAAGGCGAAAAACGAATCCAACGAAGAAGAAAGGAAAAACAGATAGACCAGAATAGTATGAAAGGAATAGAGTCCAATCAGAAGTAAGTGGTTGTCACAACGTGGCGAACCGGACAGCGGACAGCAAGTTGGTTTATCGTCTTAACTTAAGACAAAGATCGGAAAGAAGGAAAATTTTAAAGACAAGAATCGTAAGAGAGTAAGATGGTCATTTTAAGGAGGGAAACGACCAAACTGCAATACAACCGCGGAAGTTGGTTGCATTCGTACTCTGACCTCGCTAAAGACCAGAGCAGAGTTTCACGGAGGGCTGGGGGGGTTGAACAAAAAAATCTAACTTAAAATTTTATGATTAACCAAAAAAATATCGGAACTAAAAGTAACAGAAAATATGCAAAACGAACTGACGTAAGTCACAACGAAACTTAACTGAACTTAAAGAGTAACTTGACTAACGGTAAACCTAACTAAACATAAACTCAGCTTGACTGAGAAAACTTAACTAAACCTAACTTAAACGGAACTAAGTCTAGCTTAACAAAAGCGACAATAGTCAACACTGGATAATCGATTCAAAATCTTAAACTCTCAATGCTTTTTAGAACGTTTCTTAAACTATTTCAGCAATTGACAGAGAGGGCACTGTGCACCGCACAAGAGAGATACCCAGTGGGTTCCCACAATATCGCATGCTTGAAAAGCAAAAGAAGATTCCTTCAGCTGGAGAAGTCCAAGACAACAAAACAACGGCCAGTATTGGTCAACTAATGGAAAACTAAAACAAAAATTGTCAAATACACCCTAAACCATATCTAAAGTTCTGTCAACAAGTGCGAGTCCCACATTGAACAATAAATGCCTTTTTGTTTTTGTAGTCCCTCGACAGGTGGCGTGTGGAACCAAAATTCCAACACGAACGCACGCTGTCCGAGCTGGAGTTTCCTCGTCGCTCGTTTCCCAGGCGCGAACACTTCGGGCATGTTGTAACAAGGGATTTAGAGTATTCCACGATGACGTCCTACAACCTATAGCGAATTCAGATTTTTATTATGATATCGACACAGGGTCCAATAAATCTCTTCATGCACCACAAGTGCAGTAAGCCGGACGCAAAACGCTCAACCGAAATCGCAAATGTAGCTAACCAAATAGGGCGTACTAACAGCAAGGTATTTTAACATGAAACGGAAAAAATATTAAAGCAAACAATCAAACAAACAGTTGTCGATCAACAATCACACAACAACATTTTCACAAACTAAACCTAACTATAAACAAAAAATTGGTAATTTGCAGAAAAACAAGTATTCAGGCAGATTGTGGTAAAAGTGAAATTCTAGTCGAAGTAACAGTACTAGACCATTATTTTCAAGACTTCCGGTCAGGAAATAACTTACTTCCATACTTCAACCCGAAAAGAGAATTCAAATCTACACCAAGCAAACTAAATAAAGTTTCCCCACAACAAACCAAAATTTCGACATGGCAAATCATATTTACAAACCACGACGAAAGTGAAACGTCAAAATTCGGAAAACAAACAATTACCTTTCGTCTGAGGGACGAAGAGCAATAAGCCTTTTAAAGCCTTGCCCGGGGCGAAAAAGTCAAAATTGGGAATGCAAAAGAAATTACCTTTCATCTGATGGATGAAGAGCAATAAGCCTTTTAACGCCTTGCCCGGGGCGAAAAAAGTCAAAATTGGGAATGCAAAAGAAATTACCTTTCATCTGATGGATGAAGAGCAATAAGCCTTTTAACGCCTTGCCCGGGGCGAAAAAAAGTCAAAATTGGGAATGCAAAAGAAATTACCTTTCATCTGATGGATGAAGAGCAATAAGCCTTTTAACGCCTTGCCCGGGGCGAAAAAAGTCAAAATTGGGAATGCAAAAGAAATTACCTTTCATCTGATGGATGAAGAGCAATAAGCCTTTTAACGCCTTGCCCGGGGCGAAAAAAGTCAAAATTGAACCCAACATAAGTTGTACCTAAACAAAAACAGATGACAACGAAATAAATTGAAAATTTCAAACAAAATTCAACGGAACCAACTAAAATTCGAAATCCTAATCAAAATTAAAAAAAGGTATCACAAAATATCAAAATGGACTGAAACTAAATTTCAAACTTCGCAAAGGTCAATAAAGTTGTTTTCGCAAAGCGACTACAGTTGTTTTCGCAAACGCCACTACAGTTGTTTTCGCAAAGGCCACTACAGTTGGGCGCCAAAAATATGTCACGGGCTCAAACTGCCCTAAGTCTCAAATTGATAGCGGGGAATGGCTATCCGCTCAGACACACAGGATTGCCGCTGGCTCGAGTCGGCGAGGTCGTGGGTCGCTGAAAAACAAGGAAATCCTGGGTCCAAGTAAACGATGTTGCTCAAAGAATCTTCAAAAGTCGTCAAGATCGAGAGGGCGCCACTCGAGCAAATGTCACTAAATCTTACCTTGAGTTGAGTTCGGCTCGAGATGGAATCTTCAACTAAATATGATTTTGAGGCAGGTAGATTCAATAGAAAGATAGGTCCATGAGAAGTTAATAAATTTTAATGAAAGGCTAATTAATGACAAAAAAACAAATTATAAAAATATAGTGGGTGAATAATTTGCAAAAGTACCACAAACGGGATCTTGAAAGTTGATAATAATTTTGGTTTCCGGACAGTTATAATGCTTAAAATTAAATGAATGATGAGATGAAGTTTAACATTAATTTTCAATACCTGTAAATAATATGATTTTTCACATAAGATGTTGTAACATTAAAAATTTAATACAATCGAATGTTGCCTTAGGAATAGGCAACCCAATTACCACAATAGAGTTTTTGAAATAATATTTTGAAGATAATCAAATAATTAAAATTGCAAGCATACAAAATAATACTTTGTATCCCCGACTCGTAGAGGTGTAATAAAAAATTTAGTTTGAACCCAAAATAATTGCAAAGATGACCTCCAACGAGTCAAGTCAAAGTTTTGCAGTGTTAGTCAAAAGCAATTAAGATTAACTAAAAATACGTGTAGCATGGAGCACTTCAATTTTTGTTTTGGTAGTGGAATCAAAATTATTGTCAATTAAACGTGACTTAAATTGTACGGTATCGGTGGCACTACTAATTATCATGAAAGTTAAAAGTTAATTTCTTAAAGTTTGAAAGTTATTTATGTCGGTTAAAAAAAATGCAAAGACCGGTATTCACAATGGCGGGGGATGGTTCAAACCGGCAAGGTTACTGGATGACGTCACAACGGAAATTTTTGAGAAATTCCATACAAGGTGGACCGTTAATTGTTGGTGAAATCAAATTTCGAGGGATGTTAATTAAAAGAATCGTAGTCACTTACAGTTGTGTGGAGTAAGCGGATTACGTTGAAAAACTAAATAAGATGGACGCTGGGCAACGTGGTCGTCTGATGAATCTGCAAACATCGGCGCCCTGGGGTGCAAATGATGGTGACCAACAGCGGTTCTGGATGGTACTTCAGGTGGTCCACAAAGGTTGATATTAAGTTGTCTGCGATGGTGATGTTCAAATGGTTTTCCTTAAAATTTTCAAGTGAAACGCAATCGACCTGGGATTGCGCAATGTTGGATCATGCCTTGGAATTCGTGAATTAAATTTGCAACGAGTGCAGAATGGTTCTTGATCTGCCTAGATCAATAAAGAACCCCAAAACTTAAACGGTAACACTAAATTTTTCCAAGTTTTTCAACAAAAAGGAAACCATTTCCCAACACACAACCTTCTATGAGTACTGTTAAGGCAGAACTGCCCGCTGCGGTCAATGCGCAGTTAATCGTTAAAAGGAGAAGGGGGTTTTTGCAGGTAACTGCGTTTACTAATGAATCGGTAATTACTTAAAAATGGGCTTAATTATACTATTAGCCGATAGAGGGCATAAGAATGTTCTTTTAGCAAATTAAACGTGACAAAATTGAATTTTCCAATCCGAGTAAATGTGACAATTGAACGAAATTTGGTTTGAATAAAATTTTGAATGAGCCTGAATTTAAAAAAATGTCGATTAACATTACAGATGAAAGCTGCTAAGTTAGCTGATTGTACTGAGTACGACAAAGCGCAAGCGCAAAATAAGCGTGCGTTTGGCACCCTTTGACTGTGTCCAATCACCAGAAGTTGAGCTGACTCTGGCAGAAAAATTTCGAACCCAGATTTTTCCTTCCAGTCTTATTTCAAATTGAATCGTTATTGCGGCAGAGGCTAGTTGATTATCGTTTTGGGTTTGTCAACAAGTTGGATGCACTCTGAAGAGATAATTACAGCAGCTCAACACTTGATTGAAACATTATGACAATGACTTAGACGACCAATTAGAAAATGAAGTAATTCTTCTTTAATTCTTAAAAAAAATAGCCTATTATAGTGAAGGAGAGGTGGATATATAATCTCTTCTTCTAGAAATAGACGTAAAAGATTGTTTTTCTAATGTTGAGGTTGCTTTAAGAATGTATCTATCACTTATGGTTAAACAGCAGTGAGGAAAGGTCATTTTCAAAATTTGAGTTGATCAAAAACAGGCTTTGAACCTCCATGTTAGAAGACTGGCTCAGCATTTTGGCTATGCTCAGCATTGGCAGTGATATTTAAGACAAGTTAGTTAAGAAGATATTATAAGTAGTTTTATTAGTGTAAACTGTAGGCGCAAACAAATCAGACAGTGAAATTATTTGAAAATAAGGCTGATTGTTTCGGAAAGTACTGCACTTGAATTGCATATATACTGTAGTACTACAGGCCTTATAGACCCAAGGCTTAATATTTCGGCATTTAATACCTCAACGATGTTGTCAATATTTTGTAAGAGAGACACGGTCGAAATAGCCAGTTGTGAGGATCGAACTCACGACTCCGACATAGCAATCTAGCATATTGTAACTGCCAGCCTACGACTGCGCTCTTGAATTACATATAGATAAGTAAAATTTGCTGCTCTATACATTCATTTTCTATCTTGCATTTGTCCAATATGTTTACCTAAGATATTTCTCCTTCTCAAAAAAAATCAGTATAGGGCCTGCACCACAGATTTAGCCTAACGGCCTAAAAATCGTAAATACGGCCCTGTTTTATTTAGAGCGGAATTTATTCAATAGTAAATAATTATTATAGCCTAAATTAACTTAAAAACAATAATCTCATCTTTCTAGATCTGTAATTTTCAATTTCTGGCTATTCCATGGATGTTTTTAATGAGTTCAGCGACTTAAAGATACCATCTTTCTATATCTGTAATTTTCGAGGTGAAGCCGCTTTAGCGATATTTTTAATGGTAGAAGGGGCCCAAAAATTAGCCATTCTTGAGTGCAATACTTGTATCAAATTAAAACACGCCATGGGCGAGCCTAACGTTATAGTTAGAGTAGATTTAACCTTTTTTTTTTTGGAATGTATTGTTTTATTTTTACAAGTCATCTAACAAATTTTCACAAAAAATAGATAAATTAAGATTTCAGTTAATATTTTTTGTAGTTTTCTTGCTTTTACATTTGGCTCAATTGTTTCCTCGCCAATACTTGCATTTTAAAGGCTCTATCAGCACACAAAATTTTATCTCAATCGGTTTATACGATGACATTTTTTTTTATTGTGGTAGCCGTGACAAAGTTTTTTACCAAAACCTTATTTTCACAACTAGAGCCCACCATACATACGTGCATAAAGTTTGATTGCCATCAACGCAGAAATGCCGAAGAAAATCGAGAGACAAAGACTTTTTTCAAGATTTCGCAGAAAAAACGTAATCTTTTTTTTCTGATTTTTATCAAATGGTTCCATATGTTTTCAAGTCATGTGGGGGCAATGTTCCTTCATGCCAAGTTTGGTTGAGATCTCGTCAGTACTTCATGATTTATTTACTCTTGAAGTTGTAACTTTGACAGCTACATCTTTTTACATTACAAAAATTACAATTGTAATTTTTAACAGATGACAGAAAGAAAATTAATTTCGCCTATTCTGTATAAAGCTTTTTAAGGTCTTTAAAATAACCTATCACAAGACAAAATCGTTTTTAAAAATCTTGTGCTATTTTTTGTAGTGACAACTTATTTTGACCAATGTACCGTAAACCCTATAAACCACACCAAATTTGGTCGTGATCCGTTGGATGGTTCAGGCATAAAGAGAGAGACAAATTGTAACGACAGACAGACCGACACAGATTTGTTTTTATTATTTTTTGCAAATCTTTACTTCCCCATTTTTGTTTTGAAATTCTTGGTTTTGGTTTATGTCAAGTGTGGCAGATTGGGTTTTATGTGTTTGAATTGTTAATATTAATTTTAAATTGCTGATACTTGGTATGCGTTGCAATGATGATTTTTACAATTTTTTTCATGTTTTTAATAATTTTAAAGAGTCAACTAGTAAGTTTGTGTTTTGCTTATGGTGTCAATGTTTGATTTGATGATTGTCCGTTTTTATACTTTTAGACTCTGATGAAGGCCGATATGTAATAAAGGTTGAAACCAATTAGTGAACACATTTGTTTTATTGCAATGACGCAAAAAAACCGCGATATGTAGTCCATCTGTAAGAAGAATTTACTATTACAGGGTAGAGAAACATAATTGATTATTGGTTAATTTATATTTAGCTTCAGATCTATTTTTAAACCCGATCGTGACCTTTTGGTGTTTTTAACAGGATATGAGTCAGTTTTTAGTTGTTCCATATTTTTAGCAACGTAACGGGTTTTTATTGTACTTATATACAGGGTGGTTATGTTTGCAAATGACGCTATTTAGTTATATGAAATTTTAGTTGTAATGATATTTATTTACTGTAATGGTGATCACAATTATTTAAATATTTAAAAAAAAATATTTCAAGTCCATTGTAATTGAAATGCATACAGGTATTTATAATATTGAATAGACCGTATTATAAAGCTGAAATGTATGAATGTTTAATCTAGAAGAAAAACTTTTCCCAGTTTAAATGTATGAACCTCAAAGAAAATCTAGAAAAATCGCCCAAACCCACCAGACAAGAGCCAAGAAACATTTAGTAAATTCATTTTTAATAAATACAAGATTATTCACGTCCCAATATCTCTATCTCCATCCCCCGTGGCGTTTTAGTCGCTAAGTCAACTCCCGTATCTGCTGAAATGCAGAAATTCAAAATAACTAAAGGGATACTATTTTGCAATAAAACAACTCTGCTAATTTGCAACTAGTTTCACAATTTTATATTGCATCTTCAGGAAGTTAACTACAAAATCTTTCATTACATATTATCTCACATAGCATCAATACAACACATCACATTTTGAACCTATCTGTCAAACAATATCGTTATATAATTCAAATTGTATATTATCATAAAAACAAGCAGACCATCCACATTCAAAAAATCAACTATGAAAGTCAACAGTGTAAAATATTTACATCTGAGAACATCTGAGAACTTTCTAAAAAACTACTTGGTTGGATTTGACGCATATTGAAAACATAAACAACCTAGTGACATTGGTGGCTAATCAGAATTTCCTCACATTTCATTGAGAATATTATGAAGTGAAGGACGGCGACTACGGATGTTTTCAGTATATGGACAGGTACAGAGGAAGACATGAAAATATGTTTCGAACAAATAAACACTATACATGCAAACATCATGTTCACGATGGAATGGGATATGAATTCAACTATTAACTACCTGGATTTGAAAAATATTTTTATGTCTTCTCTGTTTTAATAATATTTTAATAAAATTAACCAGCTAAGTTAGTATGTAAATCGAATTATTGGTTGATTTGTATTAGTAAAATGACGTATGATGTCATAGTTGCAAGTAAACCTAGCAGCAAACTGTAATTAACATTGAAAAACCCTGCTGCTGAAAAATATGGATATTGATGAGTTGCTTGCTGTGCTAGCAATATTAATTCCTTTCTTAGAATGCGATCTTGAACAGTATTACTAATCGTAGGCACCTCTAACAATAAATTGTAGCAAATATTTGCAGTACGCTGAGCTTCTTTTGTCGTCATATCACAAATTACTGCTACTACAACTCCCATAATCTGAAATCATTAGTATATTACATATCTAGGAGGTTAAAAAAGGTTAAAAAAGTTGTCAATCGCGAGTGAGAATGAGGTGACAATACGTTAAATCAAAAAAATGTACGTGATCTGTCTGTAACGTGTGTGGTGAGCACAACACAAAAATGTATTAGGTGTATTATGAAAAATAAAAAAATAAAAAAAAAGTGTTATTGTTTCAGTTGAATGAACCATTTTTATTAACACATTCGCTGCTGACACCAACATCAAACACTCTGACGCAATACTGAGAGATTTATGGTTAAAATAAGTGCCGTATACCACTGACTCAGCAATGCTTGCGTCTCGGATTCATGACATCAGCAGCAAAAGTGTTAAGATAGATACTTCCTTCATAAACCTAGCCAAAGCATTTTTGGACTCCAAACAGTAGCAGTTGCCACCCCAGTATGAAATGCAATTTTTTTGCAATCGATTTTGGCATTTTATTATATTAAAATTTGAATATTCAAATTTTTTCACTTAATTTTCCATTTTTTATGAAAAAAGTTTGTGACTTCTGCCCGATTTCTTCACTTTGAGATATCTATCGGATAATTCAAATTTTTACGGTTGTTTGATTGGATATACTTATAGTTATACTTATCCGATAGATATCGCATTGTTAAGTAATTGTTAAGAATGTTTTAGTAAAGAATAGATAGCAATGGTAGCTGTTTCATTGCTTAAAGAAATAAAACGAAGTAGATCAATAAGTAGGTACATTTAAACGTTAATTAGAAGTGGAAATAGTGTTCGAATTAACGTGTTTTAACGTGTTACGGTTTTTATAGCGAAAATAAACGTACACCACACATTGCTTAAATTAAATACCTATTCGTGTTTATTTTAACAAATATTACACCTTATTTAGAAGGTAAAGCGTTAAAAACACGTTAATTTAACTAATATCTACATCTAAAAAAACTTACCGCTAAATTCAAAAGACCGATTAATAGTGATGTAATTGTATAAATTGTTATATATAAATTTTTATCATCTAACTTATTGCTCAGAAGTTCTTTTATAATTATAATAAGTATGTTGATAAAATCCAAAAATCCAATAAAGATGTAAAAATATAAAAGTAGCATCTGAACACCAAAAAGTTGATTAAACCACTTAGTACATCTAGTCATCGATGTGTAAGATCTTCTAATATTTTTAACGTTATTTGAGTTGCCAGATCTTGGCAGAGTACTATTATTAGCAACAAACATAGTTGTTTCTAAATCAACTGCAAATATTAACTGCAATCTTTTGTTGATCACTTCAAATCGTGCTTTGAGTAAAATTGTATAATTTACTATCAGTAGACACAATACTCCCAGTAAATAAATTAGACCAATATTTAAGGAAAAAATTAGAATATTTCGCATATTTCGGACAAATATAAAAACTTTAAAGTGCCAAATTACCGATAGTCCGTACATAAAATTGAATATTACAACTTGGAGCCAAACATAACTTTTTCGTTTGGTGGGAAAATTTGAAATCGTATCCAAAAATTTGTTGTATTTTTTCTTATACCGAATGCATACAGAATATTTTATTATGGCTATGTTGATCAATGTTAATAGAGCAATTGTCGCTATAAATCGTATTACGGCGGTAGAAATTATGAAGTTAACGTTCTGATAAGAATTTAAATAATACATATTTGAGATACCCAAAATATCTAAAGATACCAAAATAAGAATTGAATATAGGGTATGCCACGATTTCCGACTTTTACTACATGCTAAACCAAGAAACACAGCCAAGTTATATAATGGTTTTATATTATCGTAATCGCTACTTATATCCTTCATATCCATTTTGACTCTGGTTATTTTGTGCAGAACATAGTTCAAGTTTTAATTAATTATATTGATGATTTTAGTACTAAATTCAATAGTTTTTGCTCGACTTATATAAGTAATTATAATGCACTATATTTCTATTTTAGGACTAAACAATTTTAGTAATGGATAAACTAAAAAATTTTATATACGATAGAAAAATAAGTGAGTAAGAGGTATTATCCTTCAATAAACCCAATAAATTATAAAATTTATACTACTAAAAGAGAATTTTCCCCTCTTTCCGTTCTCCGCTCAAATTCAAAATTAAATACCCAACTTGGCGCAGACCATACATGGTCTAATATAATAATAAATAGTATATTGTTTTATTAGGATGGAAAGATTAACTTTTCCTGCCCAGCGAGTTTTTTCATTTGCGAGGTGAGTGGAACGAGCCGAGCGAATGGAAAACTTGCGTGGCAGGAAAAGTTACATTTCCATCCGAATGAAACATGTTACTTTTTCTCCAAACGAACAAAATTCAAAAATAAATTTCAAAATTAGCAATAACTCGGGAACGGCGCTAGATATCAAAAAACTGAGCAAAAATTTCTCCCCCCTCGCCTACTACACATCCCCGTAAATTATCGGTAGGAAGGCATATGCAAAAATTCAGATCGATCGCGCGCAAAAAAATTCAATTTTCCTGCCGATACCTACTATGAAAATTTTTGAATTAGCAATAACTCGAGAACGGCGTTAGATATCAAAAATCTGAGCAAAAACTTCAATCTGTCAACTATTTTCAATTTATGTAGGTAATTTTTAAATTGAATTCGCAACTGTCAACTTCAATTGTGACATTTATTAAAATTTTTAGGTTAAAAGATCAAAATGTTTATTTATTTGGTTAAAAATAAAATTTTAAGTTGGTATATTTAAGGATTTAAATGTCAAAGTCAAAGTTTATATCTATTTATTTTTAAATTACGCTCTAAAATTTTATATTTGAAATGGTAAATAAATTTAAAATAATTTTTAGAAAAGGTAGATATCAAAATTACTCAATTTTATTAAAATAATGTCACATTTCTAGTTATTTTTTTTTCTTGCCGCCGACGGTTTACTTTCGAAAAAATCATTACGCCACGTGGTTTTATGTAGGTCGCTAAGGAAAAGTTTGACTTTCGTGTTTAAAATTGATAATGAAACAGCTGACTTTCGTGACGTTTGGAGAAATAGTACATTGTCTTATTCGGATTAAAAGTGAAACTTTGTTTGACAAGCAATTTTTGTATTTGCGAGGCGGAGCGCTAGCGGAGCCGAGCGAATGCAATAATTGCACGTCAAACAAAGACACTTTTAATCCAAATGAGACATATTACTTTTTCTCCAACCAAAAATTTAAATTACTTCAAACATTTTGTTTGAATATTCGTGTAGTGAAAATCCAGTAACTTGAATTTTTGTTTTTTTATATTAAGTTGTCATAGTTTTTAGGTCATTTTTAGGTTTAGCACAAAAAAAGTTCTTTTAATGCACGTAAAAAAAAGTGTTGCTTAGTAATGTACGCATTTTTATATTAGTAACAAAAACGTCAACTTTCATTTGAGGTAATGCTATTAAAAATGGTACTACTTTTAATGCGGTTGGAGAAAAAATACATTTTCATGCTTCTTATATTGTAATTTTCCTAGTTGTATGTGATTGAAGATCGGAAATAATGGTGAATTAGTACCTTATAATCGCATTACTAAATTTCTTTTATTTTATTTTTCTTTAATTAATACTATTTTTAAAATATGTTTAGTCTTAACCTGTTAAGTATAATGGTTCTTTTTTGTTTGCTTAAATAATGATTATTTTCACTTCACTGTTGAAATTCTATTATTTTAACTTTTTATAAGTAGTATTTATTTTTTCAGTGCTGTTGTAATAATACAATTTCTTAAAAGGGTTCTAATTCTATTTGACTGCCTAAAAATACGATAATAATTAGTTTAAATTTTCACCAGTCCTGCCTAAACACTAAATTTTAATAATTATCGAAATTAAATTTTTTTAATCGATTCGGTAAGTCAATTTTCCATCATAGTTAATTATGTTTATTGAATAGAAATTTAAATTTTGAAAAACTCAAAATTTTTATTTATTGAAATTACAAATTTTACTGTTAACTACAAGACTATTTCCAAACTACTGAAAAACTAAACTTTTTTATAAAAGCTACAATTCCTGTTTCTAATATTTCTGAAATCTTCCATTCAGCAGTTCACACGTTACTTTTCTTCGTTCAATAACATCTGGTGAATGCACTTGGAAGCTGATCTTTATGAATAATCTTTATCTAAACTACATTATTGTTATAGTGAAATATAACTAGTTTACCTTAATAAAAGTAAAATAAAAGTACTTGGCTTCCATTTTTTTAGGAAACCCAAAAAATGCGCATACACTTTTTAGAACTCAAATTTTCCAATAAGACCAAAAATATTAAAGATTTTCTGAAATCTTTAAAATTGGTTTTTCTCAAAAAAAACCACTTTTTTTATTTTCAATAAATGTTTTTATGAGATGATACTTACCGTATATTTTATCATCCAAATATCAATAGGGAAAACAACGAAAAACAACTCCCCATTAATTAAAAATTCTTTTACTAGGAAGATGACTTGGATAAGTCATCTTGGCTTAATATCAATATTGATTTATTTTAAATTTCGAAAATATTAATTTTTTAAATTATATATCGTAATATTATTTTGTTAAACATACATGCACCATCGGAGGAAAAGGCTATTGAAGAAAAAGAAGCATATTATGACAGATTAAGAGAGGTTTACCAAAAAATTATCATTGGAGACTGCAACGCAAAAGTAGGAAGAGAGGAAGAATATGAATCGACAATAGGAAAATATAGGAAGCATGTCGAAAGTAATGAGAATGGACAACTGTTAATTGGCTTTGCAACAGAAAGAAATTTGAAAATTGTGAGTACCGACTACCAACGAAAAGATATATATAAGGAAACGTGAACAAGAAGAGAAACATAAGAAAATGAAAACTAACGTCAGAAGTTGTAGAAGAGCAGATGCCAATTCAGATCATTACCTGGTGAAAGTAATGGTTAGATAGCTAATACCAGAACGATATCAAGAAACTCAAGAAAGAATAGAAAGATATGATATCGAAAAACTGAAGAATGAAGACAATAGAGATAAATATGCAAAATAGATAGAAAGACATCTACAGAGAGGAGAAAAGGAAATAGAAGAAAGATGATAAATAATGAAGAATGCTATAAAGAAATCATCAGATCAAATTTTGGGAAAGTATAAGAGAAGCAAAAGAAAAGATTGGTACAACGATTAATGCAAGATAGCAGTAGCAGAAAGAAAGCGAGTAAGAATAGAAATGATAAGTAAAGGAACAGAAGAAGCAAAGGCAGAACTTAGAAATAAAAGAAATAGGGCTAAACGCGTATGTATAATAGCGAAGAGAAGGGCAGAAGAAGAGGAAATGAAGAAGTTGGAGGAGAGCTATAGGGCAAAGGAAATAAGAAGGTTTTACCAACAAATAAGAACGAAAAAACAAGGTCAACAATTAAAGGAGGTGTTTTGTAGAAGTAAAGATGGAATCTTGTGCATGGATGAAAATAGAAGTCTCAAAAGATGGGCAGAATATTTTGAAGAGATACTGAACGAGCGGGAAGAAGTCAACTACTGACTAGAATTGGAGGTCACTTTTGCAATGAACGATGAAGAAACGGAGAAAATAACGCCGCCAACAGAGGAAGAAATAGAAAACATAATAAAAAAGATGACGAATAACAAAAGCCCAGGTGAGGAGGGCATCCAGGCGGAAATGATTAAATATGGAGGTGAGCAGATTAAAAAAGAGGTATGTGGATTGATTAGTAAAATATGGAATCATGAAAAGATGCCAAAAGAATGGTCGCAAGCGATGATTTGCCCAATTTTTAAAAAGGGGGATAGAACAAGATGTGAGAACTACCGAGGCATAGCTCTGTTAAATGTGGTCTACAAGGTATTGGCAAATCTCATAAAAGAAAGGATACAAAAATACATAGAGAAAATTGTAGGAGAGTACCAATGTAGTTTTAGACCTAATCGATCGGTGATTGACCAAATATTCACTCTTAGGCAGGTGCAGGAGAAGTGCTATGAACATAACATAGTGATACATGCGGCATTTGTGGATTTCAAGCAGGCTTACGACTCCATTGATAGAGAAAAATTGTATGGAGTGATAGAAGAATTGGGAATACCTAGAAATCTGATAAGATTGATCAAAATGACTTTTGCAGATACAGAGAATAAGGTTGCGGTAAATGCTAAATTATCAAAGAAATTTAAAGTGAGTAAAGGGCTGCGACAGGGGGGATCCCTTATCAGCAATGTTTTTCAAACGCTATACAATAGAGGACATCAAGTGATAGCGTATGCAGATGACATAACGGTACTGGCGAGATCTAGTAGGGGCTTAAAGGATGTTATGTTACAATTAGAAGCAATGGCCAAAATTCTGGGCTTGAAAATCAACGAGAATAAGATCAAGTACATGAGGATGGGAGAAAAAGGTGAAGTCGAACTGGGAACTGGATTTTAGAATGGAAACAGAGAATGGGAAGCAATATAATTTTGAAGAAGTGGACAAGTTTTGTTTCCTGGGGACGGTTGTGACACGAAGTAATGATTCCAGTAAAGAGATTAATACTAGGATAGCAGCTGGAAACAGAAGCTTAGGTTCTCTGATGTCAGTAATAAGAAATATAGGATATATATGAGGATATATAAAACAGTTATCCGACCGGTGGTAACTTATGCTAGTGAGACATGGATAACGAGTGGAAGAGATAGAGAAAACTTGGAGATATGGGAACGAAAGGTTCTAAGAATTATTTACGGAGGTAAGAAAGTGGAAGACGAATGGAAAAGAAGAACCAACGCAGAAATTTATGAGTTGTTTGATGAACTTAAAATAACTTTTGAGAATATAACGTTATCGCATGCGCATAAACGTGTTTCTTAGACTAACATGATATCCAGATCGTATCTCTTGATAAAATCCAGGAGCTCTGACTGCTACTGTTGTAGCTTATTAGCGTTCGAATAGACTACTTGGAATGAATGTGGTTTTATTTTAAGCCTTCTGCCCATTCAGGATTTTAGGCAATTGGGCAATTTGCAAAACTGATTTGGCTAGTGCTTTGTCATTGCTGCTGAAAAAGTATTGAGATTGATTCGTTGGATAACGAGGTTTGGGACCTTGCGGTTGTGAGCGTGAATATCTGTGGAGTGGGAATTTGAGATTTGTCGGTTTGATTGTTCTCTGTTTAGGGATCATCTTGCACCCCTCGTATGAAGCTGGATGAGTCAGTCATAAGTTAGAGCATTTGGCTGCGTGTAATGAAAGCGCTGGAATCTGTGGCATTGGGTTGAATCGGATTTGGGACGAGGAGTCTGCACTCGGATCTGCAACACTTTACAGATGTTGAAGATCTTTTTACCTTCTGAAGCTTTCTCCAGGGTGACCGTCAATAAGGGCATGGGGGTTTTAGATTTCTTACACTTATACTATAATAGCGTTGGATGGGAATTCTACCTAGATTCCCCTTAGAACAACTTGATAATACTAATCAATAATACACTTATTGTTTTATTGTTAAAAAAATATCAAATTTTTTCATAATATCAAAGTTTAAATTAATAAAAACAACATTTTACGAATTATTTTAATGGTTAATTATATTTGATGATTGTATTCTGACTGTATTGCTCATTTGCAGATTGGATCTTTCTAGAAGCATTCGGGAGTTTCTTGAAGTTTCTAGAAAGATGCATTTGGGTATAAATAGTAGAGTGATTTGCTGTTAGAGAAGTTCTAGTTTTGACTTGCAAGTGTTAACATTGTGTAAATAAATAGTTTTGTGATGAATGAATATACAGAGTGTTACATAAATATAGCAACTTAATTTAAATAATTACAAACTTATTGTTAAGTGACATTGTTATTAATTGTAGTATTTTATTATTAGTCTATATCTAAGGTACATTACTAAGTTTATCTAAAAATATATTTTAGCTCTTGACAATTTTTAAATAACCGTTTTATTTTTCGTTGCAATATCAAATCAACTGTATTTGATAAATCAAAAAAGTAAATTTTCGTTTGTAAGATCTATAAAAGACATAATCGACCTACAATGCATTCGAACGAGTATGCTGTGGCATCTCGTTACCTTTTGGATAGTATATATTGTGAGAGAAGTATCTTATGACCAAAATTCACTATTTACTTTGTTAAAATACAATTAAAGTAAAAAATGTCCCTAGATTGTATCCAAATTAATAATATGTTAAAGTCACTTATGACAATTTCGTCATTGTCCGGTTAACACCCGGCCAATAACGTGAATGACCATGCATTTTGAGCGATGTTAATAATAATTAGAATTTGATATGTCGTTTTTATGTAATCGTTTGGGAAATAACGCAGGCGATGATAAAACTATTCGATCAGTTACAGGGTTGAAAATCACACTAATAAAAAAAAATGATCGTTCATTCTCGTTCAGCCAATATCGTCATTAACCGGCTAATGACGTAAATATTAGATTAAGATGAAATTACATACATATTGCCCTTGTGAATCACGTAAAAGGCGACAATGTCGTTATTTTACATGTTAGGAACTGTAAAGAGAGTTTTTATTTTCATAACATTTAAAAATTTACAGTAAAAACTTTGACATTTTGCTTTAGTCCATCCTATATATTCATTCAGTTACATAAGTATAGTTTATTCTATAATATGTTATTATTCATAAACATTATAAAGTCTCCCAAAATACTTATTATGGTCTTTGTAATGTTTTCCAAAAATCGTTAACCCGACTATTTCATAGTAAAATTCTCCTAAAACACATAAACTTGTTTATTTGTCTGAAAAATTCTTTAAAATCTCGTAAAACCTTATGATGTCATTACCAATTAGTAAGAAAAATCACGTAGTATTGTTCATTTTTCTGAAAAATACACCCACGCAGTTAATTACATATCGACCTAGTAACCCCCAAATTAACCAATAGTGAACTGTTGGTCAAGGATTCCGAAATTTTATATAACCTTTGGCTTAAGTTCACGACTTCAGTTAGTTAGTTTTTGAAGTCGCTTAACTTCACTTCAACTCCGTTTCATTAAAATAACGCCAAGTGCGGATAGAAACGTAAAAATCCAAATTTTGATGGATGTCAATTAAGTTCGAATAAAAGTAATTCGGTGGTGTAATTTTGCTGGAAAAATAGGCTTGTACGCGTTAGATCCCTAATTTTGAAGTTAACGTTACGTTTTTACCGTGGGAAAAACTCCCAAAATTATTTAGTTCGCCGTGTGCGGAATATAAAATAGGGAACCACAACTACGACGCAGTGTCTTGCTATTTTGTTGTTTAACAACAAAAGTCTCTTCCGTGGATTTACTTCCAGGATTCACATCGTCCGCTATTACATTTTTGCCCAATTGTCATCTCAACTTATGTACCGGATTTTTCTAACATTTGGTATTTGTTCTTCCTGCTTGCTCCAGCTCAAAAATCATCAATTTTGTAAGTACTTTTAACTGCATCTATATTGTGCAGATATTTTCAAAAGTGAACCGCGAGTGTATTCATTTTCAATAATTGTACTATCAAAAGTAAATTTCTAATATAGGATAGATTCATTTTTATAAACTAAGTACCAATTTTCAATATTATTTTATTATTAAAATTAAAATCATTAATCTAAGAAAAATTAAACTTATAATTTATCAAATTCATGCGGTGCACCAATTTATTAAATATTTGCCTAATTATAACAAATTATTAAAACCAATTATTATTATATATTTTTTGTTTAATCCTATTTTTTTGTACAACTTTAAATTCCAATATATTATTGATTTTCCATTTTCTGTGTTTGTTTGTTTATATAATTTCAGATGTAAAGTTCGAGCAAGCGAGGTTGAACAAGGAGCCCGTTATTATTTATTTTGCGGGAGCGGTCGAATTGAGTTCTGGCCACTTGATTCTTCGACTCAGACTTGGCCAGTGGCGCCTTTAATTTTGAAATCCCGTACATTTCGGCTCAATAATTTTTTTTTATATTCAACAACGCACAATTTTTAAGTAAAATTGAACCACCCTCGCGCTGAGCCTTGCCGGCAATTTATCTGTTGCGCGGTTGTGCGTTGCGCCGAAAAGTTGCGTAACAGAACATTTATTAATTTAATAACTTACTTTCTTATTAGATCAAATCAAAATACCAAACTATCAATTTAATAATAAAATTAGCTAGCAAACTTAGATAACGCAATAATAATTATTATGTAATTTATTGGTTAATTTCGATTAGTACAATGACATATGAAGTCACAGTTCCGAGCAAGCCTAGCAGCAAACTGTAGTTAACATTGAAAAATCCTGCTGCTGAAAAGTACGGATATTGATGAGTTGCTTGCTGTGCTAACAGTAGTAATTCCCTTCGTAGAATGCGATCTTGAACATTATTGCTAACCGTAGGGACATCTAATAATAAGCTATAACAAACAGTTGCAGTACGCTGAGCTTCTTTTGTTGTCATATCACAAGTTACTGCTACTGCAACCCCCATAATCTGAAATTAATATACAATTATTAGTATATTACATATCAAGGACGTCAAAAAGTTGTTAATCGCGAGTGTGAATGAGGTGACGAGAAGTAAAATCGAAAAAATCTGCACGATCTGTCTGTAATGTTGGTATGGATCGTGAAAATTGCATCAAGTCATATTAACTCTACCTCGAGTATATTTTGCTAAACCCAAGTCCTTTACATAAAAGACAACATTAAAAAATACTTACCCCTAATAAACAAACCCATAACAACATTGTTATAAAAATATCAACATCAGTAGATGAATATCCATCGGCCAACCAATCGGTTTTAATAATTATACGGATACAATCCAAAAATGCAATAAAGATGGTAAAATACAAAATTAACACCTGAACACCAAAAAGTTGATTAAAACACTGTACAGTTCTACTCAATGTGGTGTAAGATTTTTTAATGTTTTTTATACTATTTTGACGTCCATTTCTGAGTTTCTCCAGTTTCGTGTAACTAGTAATAAACACATCTTGTAGTGAATCAACTACGAAAATGGACTTTAATTTCTTTGTAATCCTTTGAAATCTTGCATTCAGTAAAAGTACGTAATTAATTATCAATAGAGACGAAAATAACATGAAAAAATGTAAAATGTAATAAATAGAATACAATAGAATATATATATTAGGTGTTTGCAGACGGAGACACAACTGAATGTTATGGAGTATGAATAACCAAAAAATTAAATTAAATATCACAATTTGAATCCATATATTATAATTTTTGCGTTTGATAGGAAAACTTGAAAATGTATTCAAAAATTCCCTATACAGTTTCTTATGCCATACAGAATATTTTATTATAGATATATTTCCAAATAATATTGCAGAAGTTATTGATATAAGACGAAGTATCGATGTAGATTTTCTTAGTGAAGCCTTATTGCAATAACAGATATAAAAATAATCGATAGAGAAAATATTAAAAAATATCAAGAATAAAATTGAATATGCGGTATGCCACCGGTTTATACTTCTACTGGGTGCTAAGCCAAGAAACACAGAAATGTAGTACAACGGTTTTATATTATGATAATCGTCAGTTGCAATTTTCAAATTCATTATTTTGGATTGCGTGAGGAATACTGGTAAACTTTATAATGATCCAGTAATACTAATATCATTACGTTAATGCTTACTAATACATAGCAAAATAAATATTTTTATTGGAAACAATATTATCTTATATAAATAATAATATGGAAAAGTCAAATATAAATAAATAAATAAACTTTATTTGGTATTAAAAACCACTATAAGAAAAACCATTATAAACATTACACTTTACAACAATAATACAAAGAAACCAAAAAAATGTTCAAACAAAATTAACTCTCACATACTCTTTAATTTTTCCTTTAAATATTGACAATCTTGTCTCTTCTTTAATATATTGAGATGTTATTTTTTTGTAATAATAATAAATTTATAAATATTTGAAAATTACTAATTTTACAAAATCTTTCGCCTCGACTAACATAGTAGGGTAGGAAATTCTTATCTTTTACAAGCCTTCGATGTATTTTTTGCAAAATAATCAATCAGATCTTACAACGACAATAAATTTATTAATTTCACAAAATCCAATCATGCGACACTTTTCGCCAAAAAAACCCAATACTAAATTCAGTGTTCAAAAAATAAAGTTTCATTTACAATTTGACACTTATTCCAGTCAGCTCTAAACTTTATTTCTGAAACCCTCAATTAGGAAAAAAATATTTTTTATGTACAAAATCATTTATAAAATAATTGTTACTGTTTCTTTTATTAATAATTATGTTTAAAAGTTTATGGTTTAAAAATTTTTGCCACACGTTTAATTTTTCAAAAACTGTCTTACTCACTTGTTCTGTCGCTGTGAAATTTGCCTTCATCAATAATTCAAATAGTGGTTCATCTAAATAATATGCGTCCTTTTCTAATTTCCATGTAGTGTCCAATTTTGTTTTTAACAGTCGTCCATCTAGCATATGATATTTAAACCCATATTAATCCAAATTACATTTCCAATAATCATCCATCAATAAACGATAATACTGTTTACATCCAAATTACTCAGTAAAATATAAAAATTAACGTTACTTTTCATTGAAATTAAATTTTGTTACTGGAATTTTACGTTTTCCTCCTTGATATTTTAAAACAACCATCCAGCATCATTCTCCATCTCGCTTATCACCTTTTTAGTGCCAACCTTCTCTTCAAAATTTTAATCACTCACTATTTAAATTTTGGCGGAAAATCGTTACTTTAAAATTTAATACCTTTGTACATAAATCCTAAACTTTATAATTCTAAACTGATTCCTTTTAGATTTGTGAAATCATCTTGTCCGTTCATTGCTGGACTTTCATTAAAATTAAAATTAATTTTAAAAAATACCAAAAGCTTATACATTCGAGGAACTACACGGAGATGTTAGTCTTAGCTTCGAGGACCGCAAGTTTTTCAAAAATAATTAATTAAAATGTAAAATAACATGACAATATATAGGCAAACTGTTAAACAGTTTCAAACCGTTATATAGGAGCATGTTTTGAGCTCTACTGCTTCTAAATAAGTTTAATCTAAAATCCAGTCTGTTCCTTACAGGGTACTCATGTACATCTTCCACATATGTAAAACCCTTACTCAAGTAATCAGGCAGCATCCTGTATTTCACCTTGAATACAAAAAGTAAAACACCCACCACAATACGCTGGTATACACTATGCCACTGTAATGTCTCCAGCAGCGTAAACCTTGTAAATAATCTATTAACCCTCAGTATTAATCTCATACCCCTATTCTATAATTTTTGAAGTCTGGTCAACATGCTCCCATTGCCCATAAACAAAACCGTTGAACAATATTCCAAATGAGGTCTTATCATTGTGTTATAAATTCTTATAGCACTTACAGTGGAAACATTTTTTCGAATTTTCGATACAAAGTGCAATTTTTTTTGCTATCTTTCTACATATATAATCAAAATGATACTTAAGATTTAATTTGTCATCAATAACCTCACCCAAATATTTATATTGATTAACAACCTCTATCACTTCACCATCCATTACAATATCAAAATTTCTACCCAATCTATCATTTACAATCATACATTTGGTTTTATTTACATTAATTTTAAGTCTGTTCATACGTAACCAATTATTTATGTTATTTAACTCCTGATTAACAATACAGATACGGTCATCAACATTATCCCCAGCAACATACAAGTGAGCATCATCTACAAAAATCACAATTTTTGCTCTATTGATCACATTCTTCATATCATTAACATATAATAAAAATAATAACACTCCCAGAAGTGTTCTCTGAGGAACTCCCAAAACTACATTTGCTGCTTCAGAAACAACGCCGTATATTACAGTTCTCTGTTTTCGCTTTCCCAAATAAGACATAAACCACTTCAATTCATTTTCACGAATACCATATTTTTCAAGTTTCGTTATAAGAATTTCCCTATCGACTGTCTCGAATGCTCTACTTAGGTCAAGGAAAACCGCCACTATTACTTTATTATTGTTCACAGCTATCTTCCATTCACCTACAACAAAAGTAACCAACGATTCACAACTATGGCCCTTTCTAAAGCCGGACTGGTATTCATAAATTATATCGTTATCCTCCAAATATTCCACCAATTGATTATTAACAATTTTTTCCAACATCTTTGCTTGAATCGATATCATGTTAATTGGACGAAACTCCTCGCACTTCGTAGAATTTTTCACTTTTGCAATAGGAACTATGCATGATTCCTTCCAAGTATCCGGAAAAATTCCAGATTCAAGTGACGCACTAATAATGGATAGTAAGTTCTCACCTACTAGGTCAACAATATCTCTAAACATACCAACATTAACATAGAAAAAGAACTCAAAATAAAAAATTTTAAGTAAATTTGTGGTTTTTAGTATGTATTTATGGTTAAATTCAAAAAAATATAAGAATAATACAATACGTAGAAAATCAAAATTCAAAAAATTTAAAAAGGAGACAATTAACACATAACAGATCTGGATTAAGAAAATTTGAAAAAATGAAAATTTCGTAATACGAAGTACAATATAACGTTATTTCATGGTTATTGCCATTCTTCAGTTGCACGCATCGATTACATTGTGAAATAAGCAAAAAAATTTCAAATTAAACAAAAATATCGACTAAATTGTACAAAATTGACTTACCATAACCTCCAAAGATTATCAAAACTGAACTTGTTACATGAAGTATGAATAATTTAAAAATGATTTGAACTAAGAAATTCGTTTACCTAGCACTGCTAGTTTGAAATCCGAAGGCACTGCCCTCTTAAGAGAATGCCCTCTTAATGCGTGCAACTGAAGAATGGCAATAACCATGAAATAACGTTATATTGTACTTCGTATTACGATATTTTCATTTTTTCAAATTTTCTTAATCCAGATCTGTTATGTGTTAATTGTCTCCTTTTTAAATTTTTTGAATTTTGATTTTCTACGTATTGTATTATTCTTATATTTTTTTGAATTTAACATTAACATAGTTCACATCTCTCTTAGTATTCATTGATTTCAGTACTTGCTCCAAATCTTCAATTTTTAATAGTTTAAACCTAAAAACACAACTCTCATCAACAATATTACATACATATTGCTTCACCGGAATGCTTATATTAATTTTCATGACGCTATCAATAAAATATGAATTGAAATTATTCACAATGATCAAGTTGTCCACGCACTTTACATTATTAAAAATAATCTCTTTAATATCACTTTTATTTTCTTTTAAGACCAACGATTTCAAGGATTTCCACATTAATTTTTGATTTACAGAATTATCTATTTTTTCACTGATATAGTCCGCTTTTGCCTTATTAATTTTATTTTTATATTCGTTTCGAATGCACTTGTAGTTTAACCAATCATGCGCACTCCCCGTTAATATTTCCTTCCGATACTGCTTAACTTGACTTTTCTTTAGATTATTCAGCTCACCTGTAAACGACGGGCAACATACGTTAGAAACCTTCCTATTTGTAACAAACTCATTAATAAGCGACTGAAGGGCCTTATCAAAATTGCCAGCCTTATCATCACATTCAGTATAGTAAGTATTCATAATATCGCTCTTAGAAACCTTGCTTCTAAATTTGTCCTTGTCGTATTTTAAAACCCTTATACTTTTTTCTTCTTCGGTATTAACCTTCTCATGCTCAATTAATATTCGTATGGTCTCGTGATCACTTATCTTTAGATCAGTCTTAATCTCTGCGAAAAAATTATAACAGTCAGTAACAATAACATAATCAATTAATGTTCTAGATTCACATGTATTTCTGGTATACTGGCTTACTATTTGACTAAAACCACAGTCACTAACATTGTCATTCAACTTATTTCTCACGTTGGAATCCTTAGACCAGTCAACATTAAAATCTCCCATTATTACAACCTTGTTGTTAAGTTCGCTTAGTTCTTCCAAATAATCTTCTAAGTACATATAAAAATCAGAACCCACACCTATGTATCTTGGAGCTCTATATAACGCTGCTAAATAGATTACCTCACTTCCATCACTTAGCCTAACTACTAACCACCACAATTCCAAATCTATCGTCCTGCTATTGATTAACTCACATTTCCATGACTTCTTAAAGTATATCATTACTCCCCCTGTATGCCGAGATGTGGAATCGTTTCTTATGAAATCGTAATTATCAATCTGAATCAAGCTATCATCATCTAGTTCCGACAAATGAGTCTCACTCAAACACACAAATTCCGGTCTAAGTTCACTTATCATAAGTTCCAACTCACAAAAATTGTTGATGACACCTTGCATGTTTAAATATACACCTTCACTATTCTGTAGTTGTTAATACGCAGTTTCAACTTTCTCAATATTTGCCTTTCTTTTGTATATTGGACATTCAGTGCTCCACGTGCTATGATTTACGTTAAGATTTTTTAAATTTAGTTCCTTCATAGCTTTACAACAATTTACACACTTGGAATGATTTTCCACACAATCCTTGTAAATATGGTCACTAGCACCACATTTGTAACATACTGCACCTACCGTACAATTTTGTGCCTTGTGATTAAAACCACTACATTTCAAGCATCTAAAAACGTTCATGTTCTCATATACTACACATCTGTCCCACTTTACGTTAATTTTTCCACACTTCATGATATGTTCAAAAGATTTGCCATCTACTTCTAAAATTGCATTATAAACCCTGTTATTCTTATATGATCTGTACACTTTTACACAACTAACTCCTGAAAAAAGTTGTTAATATGTGAAAATATTTTACTAAATACAATTATTATTTTACATGTTACTACGAGTAGAAAATAGCTATTTATGAAATAAGTTGCAAAATGATCATGATTTTCGCACCAGACGTGAAATATACGCACGTCGAGTGCGTAAATCAAGAATTTTGCAATGCATTTCATACAATATTTTTTATAATTTCATAAAATATTTTAAAAAAATAATTCAAAATTTTGACAGTTTACAATTTACTTTTGTATTAAATCTGTCAGTGTCAAAATAATTAAAATATTAAAATATCTAGTGGTTTACTAGACTAGTTGCTTGACAAATTAAACAATTGAATGCCGTTGTTTGTAAATAATAATTGCTTTCCTAGTGCGAGCAATATTTGATGTAATTAGAATATAAGAAAAATATAGCCAAGATGAGTAACTCAGAAAACATTCCATCAGATATAGAAGGAACGGCAAGTAAAGCTATTTACGCTTTCAAAAACGGCGTGAAATTAAAAATTTTTCTGAAAAAGTGGAATCAAACAAACCTTCAACTTTGAGGAGTCAATACTCAATGTAAAGAACTACAGTTTCTTCGGATAAAAATTTGGGCATAAGTAAATTTACCAACCTAATCGCATTTTTAAAAAGACAAGCTGAAGGCTGTAGATCTAAGAAATCAAGAATTTTACCGATAAACGAAATAAAAAGATTTTTGACAGAAGCAGACGACCAATGATATTTAATTATGAAGGTAATTGGAACTGTATGTTTTGCAACTACTGGTTGAACTAAATATTATGATTTTTTCAGATCGTGTTAATCGTTGGAGTATTTGCTGCATGCTGTAACCTTCATTTGAAATTTTTAGTTTTGTTAATTCCGCTTTATTTAATTTAAATTCAATTTTGTCACTTTAAATTTGGTAAAAGAACATTCTTATGCCCTTTATCGGTTATTAGTATAATTAAGCCCATTTTTAAGTAATTACAGATTCATTATTAAACGCAGTTACCCGCAACATCCCCTTCCCCCTTTGGACGATTAACTGCGCATCGACCGCAGCGAGCAGTCCTTTAAGATCAGCGGACTCCGAAGGTTGTGAATGGGAAATGGTTTCCTTTTTGTTGAAAAACTTGGAAAATTTTAGTGTTGCCGTTTAAGTTTTGGGGTTCTTTATGGTCTAGGCAGATCAAGAACCATTCTGCACTTGCTGCAAATTTAATTCACAAATTCCAAGATATTATCCAACATTGTGCAATCCCAGGTCGATTGCGTTTTACTTGAAAATTTGAAGGAAAACCATTTGAACATTATTATCGCAGAAAAATCAATATCAACCTTTGTCGACTACTCGAAATAACATCCAGAAACCTTGTTGGTTACCACCATTTGCAACCCAGTGAGGCGATTATTGCAGATTTCATCATTCAACCACGTTGTTCAGGGTCCATCTTGTTTAGTTTTCAACGTTAATCCGCTCTTACTCTACACAACCGTAAGTGATTACGATTCTTTTAATTAACATTCCTCGAAATTTGATTTTACCAACAATTAACGGTTCACCTTGTATCGAATTTCTCAAAAATTTCCGTTGTGATGTCATCTAGTGACCTTGCTAGTTTGAACCATTCCCAGCAATTGTGATAAGCGGTTTTTGCATTTTTTTTTAACCGACCTAAGTAACTTTCAAAATTTTAAGAAATCAACTTTTAACTTTCATGTTATTTAGTTTAGTGCCACCGATACATTGCTTTGTTAAATTCTATTGGAATTTTAATTCTCATTCACGTGACAATAATTTTGATTTCACTATCGAAATAAATTGAAGTGCTCCATGCAAACTTATTTTTAGTTAATCTTAATTGCTTTTGACTAACACTGCAAAACTTTGACTTGACTCGTTGGAGGTCATCGTTGCAATTATTTTGTGTTCAGACTCTTTACGACATCTCTACCAGACGGGGATACAAAGTATTATTTTGTATGCTTGCTATTTTAATTATTTTATTATCTTCAAGATATTATTTTAAAAACTCTATTCGTGTTAATTGGGTTGTCTATCTCTAAGGCAACATTTTATTGTATTAAATTTTTAACGTTACGACAACATAATTATGTGAAAAATTATATTATTTACAGGTATCGAAAATTAATGTTAAACTTCATGTCATCATTCATTTAATTTTAAGCTTTATAATTTGTCCGGAAACCAAAATTATTATCAACTTTTAAGATTTCGTTTGTGGTACTTTTGCAAATTATTCACCAACTATATTTTTATAATTTGTTTTTCTCATTAATTAACCTTTCATTAAAATTGTATTAATTTTTCATTGACATATCTTTCTATTGAATCTACCTGCCCAAAATCATATTTAGTTGAAGATTCCATCTCGAGCCGAACTCAACTCAAGGTAAGATTTAGTGACATTTGCTCGAGTGGCGCAAGAATTTTGACAATTCTTGAAGATTCTTTTAGGAACATCGTTTACTTGGACCCAGGATTTCCTTGTTTTTCAGCGACCCACGACCTCGCCGACTCGAGTCAGCGGCAATCCTGTGTGTCTGAGCGGATAGTCATTCCCCGCTAGCAATTTTGAGACTTAGGGCAATTTGAACCCGTCACAATGCCGCAGAGATTAATTTTTTCAAAATTTCTTTCCATACATCATTTATTATGTTGCTTTCACTTTGAATTTTTATTCCATTCTTTGCTTGACATTTTGTTAATACAACATATAACTGTCCATGACTAAATAAATGCCTATCGATATATTACTACGACGCGGTCAAGAAACCTTTAATCGTGCATACTTACTTTTTTAAACTTTTTTGCAAAAAAATGCACAGCTAAAATCGAACCTCCGCCTTTCGCCTTATTGTCGAATGAATGTGAAATTTTCAATCTTTTACTTTCAAGAAATCCTACTGAGTTTTGAATGAATTCAAAATTTTATTTTTAATTAAGCAAACAATTGAATTACAATTAATATTTAAATTTTTTGACATGAATACGTCTATAAAATCGGTAACATGTTCAAAAAATTTTTTTTAAAATGTAACGAAAGATGAGGGTGTGGGTGTGTTTGTGTGGCATTAACTGTGGCAACCTGTGTGTGCATTAAACTCAATTGTGGCGTACGCTTTAGTTGTGGCAACATACATTCGGAAGCCACAGCAAAATTCGTCATAACTCGGCTATTATAGCTGTTTAGTGTGTTCCGATTTGAACTTAGCGCTTCTATGAGAGTAGGTCGCAAAATACCAATTAAAAGGAGGCGTTACCGTTGAAGTTATGGCGGGAATTGAATTTGTGTGTAGTACGCCACAATTGGGTCTGTATCTTGGATACTCTTAACCAGATTGTGACTACATTTGTCACTTGGTATGGTGGCGCCCTCTGGTCACACACACTATTTAGTTTTAGAATTTGTTTTGAGAAATAATAGTGTCTTAAACGCTACAGCTAATGGAAGTATTTTAATAGCTGATATGAATGATGTTATAAATATATATTTTGGTTTGTTCAACCGCTTACACAGACCCGAAACTCCCGAAAAATGTGTTTAGGGTTCCACAAGCAATGTATTTGCTGTGTACAGTGTGTGTTTAGGATGCCACATTTAGTTCCCCGTTTCTCTCAACAGGGAGCGCGCCGTTAGAAGCGTATACATATAATATATACAACCAACGATACAACGTTTCTGAGCTCGATACACATGTCCTAAATTTTGCAACATCGCTTCAGTAACTCTTTATCATTAAGATTATTTATAAAATTAATTAGCCGGAATTAGCTGACATGTTTTATTAAATAAAAGTGTAATATCATTCTTTTGCATGTTTGATTTAAAATTTTAGAATCATTTAATAAGTTACATGCAGTACTATTTCCATCAGTCTGAAACCAATCAAATTCTTTTTTGCAACAAATTTTACTAGGAGGTGAGGACACTTAAAATAGTTACCTAATATTTGAATTTAAAATTTTCAATTCAAAAAATAATAAAACCCGAATAAAACTTATTGTGAATTTATTTTAGATGAAGTCTTTTTTAGTGGAAAATATTCGAGCTTTCATAATCATTTATATGTATTCTGCCAATTTTTAACATTGACTGAATGTTTATTAAAATTAACATTGAATAAAATTTTTTAAATTTTCATTTAGCTCCGAGCCACATACGTTCTGAATATTAAAATTAACATTGAATAAAAAGAACTTTTAAATTTTTCTTTTAGCTCCGAACTACATACGTTTGGTGCCGCTATTTAAATTTGATTTTAATATTCAATTAGATCACCAGATAATAAAAAAAATTAGCGATGTAAAGACATTAAAAGTTTATCTAATCAGTGAAACATGAAAACCAATGCTGTTGAAAAATTTAATTTGTACTTAAATAAAATAAAAAACAGAATCAATGTTTTAGGCAATTTACTCACGCTAAAGTTTATTCATAAACTATTGTTTTTAAAATTGACTTTTTTTCACCCTTCGATTGATTCTATAATTTTTGATCTTATAAATTTAAAAAATTGTATCCTTGACTAATTATGATAAGCTTTATGTGGTAACTACTACAAAATATGATCGTCTGCGATCATATTGTACGTACAATCGTTGTGCTATCCGGTGCATTTTTCTTTTTCTATTTTTAGACATGATATTAGAAAAATTAGAAAATTGTTTTTCAAAAATAAAAATTGTAAGCTTAAAAATACTATACCTACCTACCATTTATACCTACAATTTCTATTGAAACATGAAAATAAATGCTTAAAAATTGAAACAATTGTTATAAATAAATGTGTATTTTCAAAATTGACGTCCAAGGATTTTTTTTCACCCTTCGATTAATTCTAAGTATAATTTTTATCTTATAAATTTAAAAAATTGTAACCTTGACTAATAAAGTCAGATTAGGTCAGATAATAAAAAATTTGTTTCCGATCCACATCAGAAACTCCGGGTCCAGATGAAATTTCCATCGACTCTCGCCCCCCATCATCGGACCTGTCTATAGTTCAACGACTAACATCAATAAATTAAAAGTTAAAAAAATAGTCAAAATGGATTCAAGGAAAGTCAAAATGGATATTTCCGTGAAAATCTGGAAACAAAAAAAATCGGTATTACGGCCCTCGGTGTTATGGTTAACGGCTTAAGAATTATTTAAGTCAATTACGTATTTGAGTAGCTTGTCACTCATGTTTATAGAAAATGAAGTGCAATTGTTAAGATTATGAATCTATTATTATTGCAGTTCGCAAGAATGAAGGCAAGAAAAGTTCCACTTTAAACGAGCACTACGCAGAATTTAACTGTGAATTGATTACACGAGAATTTTTTTTATTTATGTTTATATTTTTATGGGTTTATGTTTTTGTTGATTCCAAAAATAAAAAAGGTATAATTTTTCATTTTCATTATCATTTTAGTGAACCATCCCATTCTTGTTGGGGTCATAGGGGGGGGGGGGGGGGGGGGCTCCAAATCAGGCTGCACCTGGGGCCTCACATTTAAATAAAACTCCCATAAGAGCCTTCTTTTCTGCTTCTCAATATTCATATTGCAATATTCGAAGTTTCAATAAATTGATAATATCCCAGTTTTTTCAAATCTACATCACCGTGAGTCGTCGTGGTTACGCAAAAATTATTTAATATTATGTATTAAAATTAAGTAATACTAGGGTTACAAATATTATCCAGTTCCGCAGTCGTCACCTTAATTGTTTCTTAAAAACATGCAAAAAAGCTTAAAAAAAAGCTCGTCATTTATATGGGGTTCCATAAAATAAAAAATAAACAAATTTTTTATTATCTGACCTAAAGTATTCACTTATTATCAAACTTGTTTATTGTAAAACAGCTCACATTACATCTAGCATGAGATGCGTGGTAATGGTACCTATTTATAAAGTATTATCATGTAAATGAATATTCTGCAGCCTATGCGTTTAATCAAATTTGCTAATTTTTGTTTTTGATCGTGACCAAATTTATATCGGACAACCCCTGTGTTATCCATTTTTTAACAAAAAAAGAATCATTGAAATCGGACAGCGTGGTAACGAATTATCGCTGAACATACATCAAAATTTTCAGACGAATTGAAAATCTCCTCCTTATTTTGTAGTCGGTTAATAAAAAAATAGAAAAGCATACAATACACTGGAAAGTTTTGAATTCGAGTTACGTTAGCTTATAATAATTTATTAGTCAAGGTTACAATTTTTTAAATTTATAAGATAAAAATTATACTTAGAATTAATCGAAGGGTGAAAAAAAATCCTTGGACGTCAATTTTGAAAATACACATTTATTTATAACAATTGTTTCAATTTTTAAGCATTTATTTTCATGTTTCAATAGAAATTGTAGGTATAAATGGTAGGTAGGTATAGTATTTTTAAGCTTACAATTTTTATTTTGGTAAAACAATTTTCCAATTTTTCTAATATCGTGTCTAAAAATAGAAAAGGAAAAATGCACCGGATAGTACAACGATTGTACGTACGATTTCAAATCGTCTGCGAGTGAGAGAGTAATTTCTCTCTCAAATTTTATAGTAGTTACCACAAAGCTTATCATAATTAGTCAAGGATACAATTTTTTAAATTTATAAGATAATTATAGATTTAATCGAAAGGTGAAAAAAAATCATTGGATGTCAGTTTTGAAAAATAAAAGTTTATGAATAAACTTTAGCGTGAAGTGAATTGCTTAACATTGATTCTGTTTTTTATTTTATTTAAGTTTAAATTAAATTTTTCAACAGCATTGGTTTTCATGTTTCAACGATTAGATAAACTTTTAATGCCTTTACACATCGCTAATTTTTTTTATCATCTGGTGATCTAATTGAATATTAAAATCAAATTTAAACAGCGGCACCAAACGTATGTGGCTCGGAGCTAAAAGAAAAATTTAAAAGATCTTTTTTTAATTAATCATCGGCATACAAGCAAAAGTGACCAACTGCAAAACTCAAGTTTTACAGGAGAGCAACTTTTAGGTTGAATATCGCTTATAAAATAAGACAATTAATGCCAAATTTCAATAATTTTAGTCATAATACAATTAATATAGTTTATTATATTAAAATTTTAATTATTTTTTTATTATTATATCGTTATAATTAATTATCGTTAATTAGTGAAGCATCTTATTTTCGCCATTTATGCAGTTGGTCACTTTTGCTTGTATGCCGACGAAATATTCAGAACGTATGTGGCTCGGAGCTAAATGAAAATTTCAAAAGTTTGCTTTATTCAATGTTAATTTTAATAAACATTCAGTCAATTTTAAAAATTGGCAGAATACACATAAATGATTATGAAAGCTCGAATATTTTCCACTAAAAAAGACTTCCACTAAAATAAATTCACAATAAGTTTTATTCGGGTGTTATTATTTTTTGAATTGAAAATTTTAAATTCAATAATTAGGTGTCCTCACCTCCTAGTAAAATTTGTTGCAAAAAAGAATTTGATTGGTTTCAGACTGATGGAAATAGTATTGCATGTAACTTATTAAATGATTCTAAAATTTTAATTCAATTTAAAGTTTTAAATCAAAAATGCAAAAGATTGCTATTATACTTTTATTTAATAAAACATCTCAGCTAATTCCGACTAATTCATTTTATAAATAACCTTAATGATATAAAGTTACTGAAGCAAAATTTAGTACATGTGTATTGAGCTCAGAAACTTTGTATCGTTGGTTGTATATATTATATACGCTTCTAATGGCGCGCTCCCTGCTGAGAGAAACGGGGAACTAAATGTGGCATCCTAAACACACACTGTACACAGCAAATACATTGCTTGTGGAACCCTATACACATTTTCAGATAAATGCATTTGATGTGGCAACGGATGCCACATGCTTGCTTATAGTCTGTATTTTTATCTTCGAAAATACGGAGAGTAAACGAGCGCCTCCTAGCGCAAATAAATTGTAATTTTATGTGCTATGCGCACAGTGACCAACAACGAAATCGCCACAATTGGGTGTATAGGTCGGGCTGCCACAAAGATGCATGGACATGTAAGGGTGTGTGTGTGTGTGTGTACAAAAAGTACTCCCTACAGGTTAAAAATTTAAAACAAATATGTAACCTTACATCAGTGGTTCCCAACCTTTTCAATACTGTTACCCCTGTGACTTGTTAGGAAAATTGATATTACCCCTACTACCCCACCCCCTTAAATATTATTATTAATGCAAACCATACAAGCAAATATAAATATCTTTACTTTTACCCCCAGGTTGGAAACCACTGCCCTTATCGAACTTATCGGATTATCTTCAGTTATAATTTTAAATTGGTAATCATCAAAACATCACAAAAACAACAGAAATTATCAAGTAATTTTGAGATGCCAAGGGAAAATTCAAAACCTGAAGAATTGATTATTAGTTTAGTTTCTATACTGAAATTTTTCGGTTTAAAAAAATTATTTGATTAAGAGATTAAGTTCGGATTAAATATAAATTATTTGAACTTAAATTAAAGCCGAAAAAATTATTCGGGAAGGGTTCACAATAATTATATTGAAAATTGATGGTATCAGTGTTTGCACAAGAGTAAGGAGAACTAAAGACAATATAGCGGAAAAATATTACTCGCCATATTTTTAAAGTTCAACCAAGAGGGTACTTCATATAAAAGCCAAAGAACTGCAGTCATCCGAAATTTACTTTTCTTCTTATATCCTAAAATTTGTTGTTGGTACTAAAAGGATTATCGGATAATTCCGTTCGGATTAAATAATAATTAAATAATTAACAAAAAAATAATAATACTTAGTTGAATTACTTAAATAATAATATAATAAATATAAAGCCTAATATATTGAAGCCTAGGCTTCGAGGCTATGTTCGTTAGGTTTTACATGAATACGTCGTTGAGGGATACCTGTTTTATCTCAGGTCTACCGATCAGCTAAATACTAATGATAAATTTCGAATTATCAATTTTCTGCAAAAGCTTGGAAATTCACGTAAAACCTAACGGCTATGTTTCTGACATAGCCTCGAAGCCTAGGCTTCAAATTTTTACAGTTATTGTCAGTTAGCGCACCGTTTGTACCGATCCGTAATAAATTGCCGCGTATATCGCCCGAACACTGAGAATGTTTAAAGTTTTATGCAAACCTGCTTTTTATCGATTCTTCCCCAATTGGGTACACTTAAATTGCATGTGGTTCCTTCTGCTTCTCCTTCACTTGAAAAGAAACTGTCCTTGCCAATTCCTATGAATTTCTACGCCACTCCTTCTTCCAAAATTATTTTCCAAAAATGTGAACCAGTACTCCTGGTCCTCGTTCAAAATTGAATTTATTTTTATTTGTCCGAAAGGTTTATTTGTAATTCACTTATGTCCGATTTCTTCACTTAGAGATATCCCGATAAGTATAAACATCCCGATAACCAATCAAATTAATCAAGTGACCAAACAGACAACCGTTTTGATTGGTTATCGGTATGTTTATACTTGTCGGGTGGATATCTCTAAGTGAAGAAATAGGACATTAGTGTATGTTTTTGTTTTCTAAAACACACACATCCACAACTCTTTTCTCAAAAGCTATGGTCAAACTCAAACATGACCTTCCCCTTAGGATTCAATCGCAAACTCGACACGACCTTTCCTGTCGGGATTCAATCGTTAACTAAATTATTTATACTTGTTATCTTTATCAATCTGTTGCCCAGACAATTAATTTTTTTCTTGGTTCCATTTTTCAAATCAATGGTTGTTATCTGATAACGCAATTTTTTAATCATAAATTGGTCCTCACGCGCGCGCACTGTCGACAATTATTTGTTTTTATACACACTTTGAGTTTTTCAAATTTTCGCTTGTTTACTTAATTATAAAATTGATTTGAAATTTTTATAAATTATCAGAATGTCAGGTTTCCTTGAATTAAAGTTTTCCCTTTTACAAATTAATCTTTTGATTAATAAAGGTTTTTCAACAGCCCAGATTCGATTGGTTGCTTTTTTTTAGTTTTACATTTTTAAAACTGTAAAGACTTATTTATCCGACTTCCAGGACCCTCTGCACAAAATTTGCAGGGCCATGGAAATCTTCCACGTCTGCTGGCTTCAAACGCTCAACGTGTTTCATCTCAATATATACCTACTTTGTCAAAGCTTTGCCCTTGAGATTTATTTATAGTCATAGATCATATATTTTCCAAGAATATATATTGTCATGTTATTTTCTATTTCCAAAATTTTTCCAAATCCAAATCCAAATTTTAAATAAAATTTTAATGTAAAAATAATGGAATCGCAAAACACAATTGATAAATCGAGCCAGGTGCGGCTACACAAAACTTTATCTTCCGATGCCTTCAACTTAATTCAAATTTATAAATTTTAATAAATAACCAATTATTATTATCCAACTATCCAAACCAAATCCATCCTTTCAATAGTCAGTCAAATCTTCCAATCAATCCACAAATTTACCTTCTAAATATTCAATAAAATCTCCAATTTATGTCCAAATGGGACAAATTTCAATAAAAAATCACTTACTTCAAATCAATTTTACTAACATTTTTTACTAAATCGCAAAAATAATATAGGAGCAAACTCTCCTCAACCGCTACGTGCGGCCATTTTTGGCAAAAGCCTGGTTTCCACCACCCATTGCTGCCACTACCATTCTTTGGCGGGAAAACCAGCAAATACAAAAATACAATTTTTACAAAATAAATACAATATTCCAATGAAGGATTTTGGAACATGACATCACCCTCCTGGATTTTATTGTTTAACCCAGGGTTAACAATAAAATTCATCCAACTTTGTTATGATTCCAAAATCAAAATTTAAAATAATGTCATAAAATCGCATCAATTAATTCTCATTTCCCATATTCTACAAATCAAATTAAATTGTATAAAATTTTTCATCGCATAAAATTATAAATTGTAGCTCTAATCAAAACTTGATACTATAACTTCCTATAATTAAATCATAATCATCTTAATTTTATAAACCCCCAAATAACACTCTAAATAATTCTAAAATATGAATTTCATCTGAAATTTTCGAACTTTCTTGAGATTCTCTTAACTTTATTACAATCAACCATCTTCCAAATAATACCTCGTAAATTTAAATCCGATTCTTCCTTTTGAAAATTTTCTTTTACATAAGAATTCGTAATAATTTTTTCCAACGTATTGTATCTTCAAAATGTACTTTTTCGCATTCTTGGCAATTTTACTTTTTTATTTTTCTTCCATTAGATTTACATTTTCTAATCAATTTCCCACTGTTTTAAAAATAACCTCCAATACATCTTAAATCTTCAAATCTTCTTAAACCATCAAAATACTATTAAACCATCAAAATACTATTAAACCATTTAAAATCTTTAACATAAACCATCAAAAATCTTCATCATCAACCTTCAATACTTCTTAACTTTATTAACTTCTAAAACATCATTAACTTTTAAATTTCATAATTTTCAAACAGTAATCCATTTTTCAGAAACATCCATCTTGATGCTAAAATTTTCTTAAATAATTGTTGCCCAAAAATACAATTTATTTCCATATTTGCCATTAAATTATTTTCCGATACCATCATTCATCGTCACGTTTATCATCAATTATCAATTTGTTAGAAAATTCTTATTTATTATTAAATAGTTGTAAATTCATCGGATTAATTTTTGTAAAATTTTTGTTATTAAAATCGATTAAGCTTAAATTTAATTATTCTGGTTAATTCGAAAGTTTATTAATAATTTGTAAATTATAATCTTCTCAAGTATTGTAAAAATTTCATTATTATTTCATATCGTTAAGTTTTATTTAGTTGTTTTGTAATCTATTTGTTATCCGACTTTATTTTATGTGACTACCATTTTTTCATTTTACACTTAATATTTTTCTTCAAAGTTATTTCAGTTGTCGAAGTCCATTCTTTTTTGCTTTTTTTAAGTTCGTATTTTCCAAATTTTGTTTTCTGTGCCGAAGTTACTGTTTTTATTTTTTTCTTATTTTTTATTTTTCTTAATGAATTCAATTTAAATTTTGTTTTAAATACTGTAAACGTTTTTGCAAATTTGTGTCTTTTTATTCCCGATATTTGCATGTAGTGAAACTTTGCATATTTCCATTTGATCTTTTTGATTTTCGAGTCTTTATTGCTAATAAACATTTTCAGTTTGAATTTTCCAATTTTTATTTTTATAAAATTTTCCAATAATATTTCCTTGCTTTTGTAATGGAATTTTTCAATTACGTTTTTATCGATTATTTTATTACTGTCTTGATTAATAATTTTTTTTATCCAATAATGTGATTTTTTCAGCAGTCAATTTAATGCTGTTTACCTTTTGAATTTCTTCACACAACGATTTATTTCGAATTTTAAGTATAGAATTTTCATTTCTTAGTTCATCATTAATTTTGGGTAAATCCTTACGAGATAACAATTCCAGCTTTAATTTTATTATTTCCAATTTTTGAATTTCAATTAAATTTTTGTACTCATGAACGTGTTCTTTTACCACTATCTGCTGACTATTTTTTTCTTTAAAATTTACTTCCAATTTTCTTGGCGTTAACTAACCTTCTTGCATAGTGATTACCACTTCCAATTGCGTTGTCTGTTCCATCAATGTTGGGATTTCTTTGGTTTCTTCAGAATTAAATTCATTTTCTATTATCATTTCTATTAACATTTTCTTTTCTTTGCTATCTTGCTCCAATTCTGATCCATTTACGAACATATTCTTTTCTCGATTCCACTCATCTCTCCATTCTGTTATATTTTAACTAATATTTTGTTTATTTCCTTTTTTAAATCTTGATTTTCCTGTTTTAATTCTTGATTGTCTCGTTTTAACTCCTGAATAAAAGTTTTCATTTCTTGCTTATTAGTGTTAAATTGTTTATTAATTTCGAGTAACATCGACATCATCACGCCATATTGACCACCCTCCATATAGTTGTTTCTTTTGTCTATCTTAACATAAATTTCATTTATTATTTTTGTGTTTCTTTCTCGCTTTTCATGATAAGCTTTATAATATTTGTTGTGTATTGTTTCAGAATTCTTTGGATCTTCTTTTTTTTCAATTTTCATTTTTTTTTTCATCATCTTTGTTTTCCTGTTTTTCTATTTCTTCTATTTCCAATATTTTCATTCTATCTTGTAACTCCAATTGTGCTTTTGTAGCCATTTTTATTTTTCGTAGAAATCAATCCCAGGGTTAAAAGTCGGTTCAATGGTAATTGAGCCCCACGTACAACGGTATGCCAATTATTATTCCACGATATAGAATTTTTAAAACCCCACGTTGCTGCGCCAATTTGTCATGTTATTTATTATTTCCAAAATTTTTCCAAATCCAAATCCAAATTTTGAATAAAATTTTAATGTAAAATAATGGAATCGCAAAACACAATTGATAAAGCGACCCAGGTGCGCCACTATCAAATCCACACCTCGCTGCCTTCAATTTAACTTCAACTTTTACAATTTTTACGAAATAATTATTTATACTTTCCAATATTTTTAATCTTTTCAATATCTCTTCAATTCAAAATGAACCGATTTATTTGTAAAATTATAAAACTTTAAACAAATTTTAATCAAATTTATTACACAAAACTATTCTCAACCACTCATGGCGGCCTTAACGGCAAAAAGCCTGGTTTTCACCACCCATTGCTGCCACTACCATTCTTTGGCGGGAAAACCAGCAAATACAAAAATACAATTTATACAAATAAATATACAAGTTCCAAATTAAATACAAAATTCCAGTGAAGGATTTTGGAACATGACAATATATGTATTTACCCCAAGTTGCTCTTCTCCTTCGACAGATGGATTTTCTGTTTCGGAAGGTTTATGGTCGTCTACAGTCGGTATGCTTTCAGATTCTTCGATTCTGCTCTCAAAATCCTTTATTTTTTTCTACCACTTCCATGTATTCGGTCAATGATACATGATCCGAAGTGTCCTAAAGAATAATTGGTTTATTTAAAAAGAATTTTTAAATAAATAAAATTAATAAAAGTTAACTGATAAATGTATTAATTGTTACAAAATTTAAAAACTTCAAAGAATATAAATCTTTCAGATACAATTCCAAATTAGCTGCACGGGTAGTGGTTCAATGCCCACTTTGTACTGAAGCTCTAGGCTTATTGTACCCCGTTTTCCATTAAGATGTTAAGGAAAGTTATTAGTATTTCGATCCACAGTTTGATGTTCACCAGAGGGCTGGGCTAAGAAACTCTGCCGAGTCCGGGATTTGAACCCAGAATTTCCGCTCATAACTCAACTAGTGATCACATCAAGCCACCACTGTGGTCTTTCAGATACAATACTTACAGCATTACTATACTTCTTCGCTTTCTCTTCTTTTTAAAATGGATCGTCTGTATTATTGTTGTTTCGGCTGGCTTGCGAATTCTTTCCGGACTCAAAAATTCGCAAATTTCTTTTCCGAGTCTAAAAATATTCCTGTACCCCTGTTTTAAATAGTAGCCCTACATAAACTGATGTTGTAAAACCTACCTGATAATTTCAAAATAATAGCAATAGTAGCCCGATGCTAACGGTACACTTAATTTACTACTGCTTCGTTCTATTTCATCTACGTGAAGAATTTTATGTTCACGAGCCATAACTTTTGATGGATGTCACTATCTTGGGGACTCCAAAACACTTTATATTGTTTGAATAACTCCAGTTCAAGATTTTTATAACCTTCAAAATAAGTTTTGGGTTTTGTCAGACAAATACTAAACATGTGCCCACATATTGTTTTAAATTAATAAAGTACTAGTCCTAAAACACGATTATTAATTAATAAAAATTTAACTTACTTAAATAATACAATATTAATAAAAGCTTGTAAAAATTGACTAAAGAAAACATTTGTCACATGGCAATTTTAAGGTTATGTTCAGTTATGTCGGTTATGTTTATGAAATTACATAAGTTTTTAACTGAATAATGAAAGAATTTCGGTATTATTATTAGGTATGCTATTTGCTGTATAAATCACTCACTCGTTTGTAATTATAAACAATAAACGATCACTATAATAATTATTTATAATATAAATATCACAATCACCAACCGGCAGTGGCTTATTATCGCATAAACCTATGAAGCCAGGCTTTGTGGCGCAAAATTACAGGAGACGCAAAATTTAATTTCAGGAGTTGTAAATTGTAATTACCTAATCATTAATCGTTCTAATTATTATTAAAAATAAATTTCATTTTCTTTATAAATTTTTCAAATTTAAAAAAAGGTCAACTGAAAAATCAAGGATAGGGCGCAAAATATCATATCTGCTACATCAGAAAAACAGGGGGTACGTTGCTATAGCCGCTCGATGGAATATTTTTGTGTTTAAACGTAATGTAGCAGATTTATTTTTTTTATTTCTACCTTATACTAAGTAGATTAGAAAAATCATTATATAAAGCATTATATAAAGTTTTCTTGCAAATAAAAAGTTGCGTAAGATAGGGTTAAATTTACGCATAAAATTAAAATCGCATGTGCCCAAGATCATAACACATCACATATTATGCTCATGGTCACATCATCTCTACCCATGATGGTCACAATAATATATATACCCATGGTCACATCACATCTGCATATGGTCACATAGCATCCGCCTATGGTCACATTGCATCTGCCCATGGTCATATTGCATCTGCCCATGGTCACATTACGTGCCTATGGGTATATCCCCAAGAAATTTGGGGATATGACCAATGTGACCATGGGCACACATGGGAACATTTCGACCAGGGCCCACACTACAAATTGTTGAAGCAGACAACCCGAAGTAAGTATGGAGTACTCACAACCTAATACTCAAGGTAAACGCGGTCCAAACATCTGCTCTGATCAATGCAAGATACCACTGTAGATTTTGCTTAGCTGCATGACGTCTTCTCTGAAATTGATGCAGTTGCGAGTTTTAATGTGATACATTTCTGCGATATTTCTTTTTAAGTTATTGAGTTCAAAATCCAATATTCGGACGTTTTCAAACCGGAACTCATGTCCGGTCTCTCGGTGGTGTACCGATAGAGCTGTCTTATTATTAGGATTAGTTGCATTGGTGTTTAGTACCTCAGATATAGATTCATCGTCCCAAGAAGGTATACCCAAGAAGAAAGAATACCCAAGAAGGTATTGAATATCGAAATCAAAATTACCATTTGGCAGATTGAAAACCTGGAAAAACAAATTAGAATTGCTAAGCGGAAATTTAAGATGGCACTTGACCCAACATTGAATTCAAGACTAAATGATTTCTGCAAAAAGAATTTCAAACGTATGTTTAACAAAATTAAAATTGGTAACCGGGGTAAACTGAGGAGACTTCTCGAAGAAAATTCGAACGTGGCAACTGCAACAAGAAATGAATCCGTGATGAACTACACAAATGTAAACATCCCTACTTACGAGATAGACACACTGAGTTTGGGTACAAAATTTGGTAGACCTATGAAAGAATTACCAAAATTAAATTTGATAAAAGATATTGAAGGATGTCTAAAAGGCCTAGGATTACCCAAACTGAAAATGGATGCTATGAGGTCAAAATGTGTCAATTTGATTATGAATTACAAACACAGGAAGTCAGAAGCAAACTTGAATGAAATATTAAACAGAAGAAACTTCATTAGGACCAGGACCTTCATCGATGCACACCCCGAGTTAGTGTTTTCTCTTTCAGACAAAGGTAACAACATAGTTATTATGTATAAATCCGAATATGAAAAGGGTATGGAGGATATGGTTCGAGACACAACAACTTATGAGCTCATTATAAAAGACCCAACACTTTCTTACCAAAACAAAATCAATGACAATCAAAATGTACGGACTGAGGAAAGTATATAAACCCTAATTTGCACTGAGACCCATTGTCAGTTGGATAAAGGCTCCAACCTACAACATAGCCACTTTCGTTAGCGACATACTAACACAGGTGAATTCTACGTCCCGTTACAGTATAAGGAACTCCAAAGAAGTGGTAAAAACAATAAAAGATGTAGTATTGTCTCCAGAACATATCTTGGTATTAATGGATGTGATATCGCTGTTCCCTAGTATCCCGAAAGAATTAGTAATAAAGGTAATTAGAAGCAGATGGAGGTTCATACAGTGTTACACTTCCTTGAATAGGGAAGAATTCATTCGACTGATTCTGTTGTGTGTTGAATGTAGCTACTTTTCTCTTGATCATAAAACCTACAAACAAGTGGAAGGTTTGGCCATGGGTAGTCCGGCTAGTCCAGCAATAGCGGCGTTGATAATCGAAGAGTTACTGGGATGGGTTTTACCGAAATTATCATTCCAAGTGCTATTCTTCTTACTGTACGTGGACGATTCACTAACAACTATACCACGGGGAACACAGGAGGAAGTCTTGAAAACGTTCAATTCTTATCGCCCAAGCATCCAGTTTACTATGGAATTAGAGAAACAAGGTGAGATCTCTTTCTGGGATACAGTGATTCATAGACAAGATTGATTGGTATTCTAAGTCCACTAACTCCAACATCCTACTGAACTATAACTCTTATCACCATAGGCATGTTAAAAGAGGGGTGGTAATGGGACTTCTGAAAAGAGCCAAGGAAGTGACACATTCGACACGTTTAATTTACACCAAAAACAAGATCTCAGACATCCTGAAAGAAAATAACTATCCCACTTGGTTAATCAATTTACAGTGGCAAAAGACTATGAAGGTTAATTCGAGAGTTGAATCCGATTCTGATAACATAACGGATAACAGAAAAGATTTTAGGTTCCCATACATCAAAGAACTTACAGAACAAATGCAACTCTTATTGAAAGACCACTGTAAGATAGGCATTCACAACCTTTTGAATAACAGAGTTCCTTTGACCAAACTGAAAGATAAGACACCGAGAGATCGTCTATCTGAACTCATTTATGAGATTCCATGTGGGATATGTGATAATAGCTATATAGGCCAGACCAAGCAATGGTTAAAGAGTAGAATCGCCCAGCACGAATACGATTGCAGAAGGAAGTCACCGGAGAGAAGAAGAGCTGACGATGAATCTATATCTGGGGTACCAAACACCAATGCAACTAACCCTAATAATAAGACAGCTCTATCAGTACACCACCGAGAGACCGGACATGAGTTTCGGTTTGAAAACGTCCGAATATTGGATTTTGAACCCAAAAACTTAAAAAGAAATATCGCAGAAATGTATCACATTAAAACTCGCAACTGAATCAATTTCAGAGAAGACGCCATGCAGCTAAGCAAAATCTACAGTGGTATCTTGGATTAATCAGACCAGATGTCTGGACCGCGTTTACCTTGAGTATTAGGTTGTGAGTACTCCATACTTACTTCGGGTTGTCTGCTTCAACGATTTGTAGTGCGGGGTCTGCCTTAAATTTCACATTATACAGGTTATCATCACCTGAATGATAACAATTGTTGCAATTTTATTATTTGACGTAGCAGTGTGAATTATTATTGTTATATTCTACAGTTAGTTTTTATATATTTACATAGTTTTTTGTTATACATATGTATTTATTACTTCATTTATATCTATGATCGAAGAATTGTTTGGGATTATAGTTACGAGATTTCAGCAGCTCTGTCTTTTCATACACAAATATTGGTTTGTATAAAAAAGTTTTTCCTTATTAATTTGCTAATTTGTACGGTATCATTCCATTACAGATCCTGATGAAGAGGAAAAATTAAAGACCTCGAAACGTCGATCGATAAAAAACTGTGTTTTATTTGACTGTCCACTATCCCCACGATCCTGTTTAATTGATTAATTTGTTAATCTAACTCACACAACATTATTTACACCAAATTGGCTAATAAATTTGAAACTAAGTACTGAACAATTTTGTGTTAATTTAAGTACAATTTCAAATTTAGTGGCCTCACACAAATCACATTTGAAAAAGTTCGATAACGAAATTTGTCGTTACTTGCATTGGTTTTTAAATAAACCAAATTTTAGGTCTTCAATAAGAGTTTCAATTATTGCTCCAAAAGTAAAGAAGGGAGCTACTCTTGACTGTTTCATGTTCTTCGATTCATTTAGGCTATTCCGGACAATTTCAAAGTTTGAAAGAAGTTTTTTTATTTTTCGTTTCACAACAATATACACACTATTTTATTTATTGTTATTAACAATTTGTAAAAGTTTAAATATTTTACATGTTAGGAAAATTAATTAATTGAATGACTTACTTTCTTATTAGATCAAATCAAAATACCAAACTATCAATTTAATAATAAAATTAGTCAGCAAAATTAGATACCACAGTAACAATTATTATGTAATTTATTGGTTAATTTGTATTAGTACAATGACATATGAAGTCAACGTTCCGAGAAAGCCTAGCAGCAAACTGTAGTTAACATTGAAAAATCCTGCTGCTGAAAAGTACGGATATTGATGAGTTGCTTGCTGTGCTAACAATATTAACTCCCTTCGTAGAATGCGATCTTGAACATTATTGCTAACCGTAGGGACATCTAATAATAAGCTATAACAAACAGTTGCAGTACGCTGAGCTTCTTTTGTTGTCATATCACAAATTACTGCTACTGCAACCCCCATAATCTGAAATTAATATGCAATTATTAGTATATTACATATCAAGGAAGTAAAGATAGTTGTTATTCGCGGGTCTGAAAGAGGAGACGAGACTTGAAATCTAAAAAAATCTGCACTATCTGTCTGTAACGTTGGGCATGATGAGTATTACATCAAGTAATATAAATCTAGTTCGAGTACATTTTGCTAACCCACGTCCTTTACATAAAAGACTACATTAAAAAAATACTTACCGCTAATAAACAAACCCATAACAATATTGTTATAAACATATCAACATCAGTAGATGAATATCCATCGTCCAACTTGTGAAAAACTTTATCTGAATTGATTATAATTATATTGATACAATCCAAAAGTCCAATAAAGACGGAAAAATACAAAATCAAAATCTGAACACCAAAAAGTTGATTAAAACACTTTACAGTTGTACTCAATAACGTGTAAGATTTTCTAATGTATTTTATGTTATTTTGACGTTTATTTCTGAGTTTCTCCAGTTTCTTGTAGCTAGTAATAAGCACATCTTTTAGTAAATCAACTACGAAAATGGACTTTAATCTTTTTGTAATCTTTTCAAATCTAGCCTTCAGTAAAAGTACGTAATTAATTGTCAATAGAGACGAAAATAACATTAAATAATGTAAAATGTAATAGATGGAATAAAGTATAATAGGTCGTTGTAGACGGTGAGATAACTGAATGTTATGAAGTAAGAATAACCCAAAAATAAAGTGAAATAACACAATTTGAATCCATTTGTAATTTTTGCGTTTGATCGGAAAACTTGAAAACGTATCCAAAAATGTCTTGTACTGTTTCTTATGCCATATAGAATATTTTATTATAGATATATTCCCGAATGATAATATAGAAATTATTGATATAAGACGAAGTATCGATGTAGATTTTCCTATTGAAGCTTTGTGGCAATAATTAATATAGAAATAATCAATACCGCAAATGTTGAAAACTATCAAAATTAAAATTGAATATGCGGTATGCCACGAGTTCATACTTCTACTGGGTGCTAAACCGAAAACCACACAAAAGTAGTACAACGACTTTATATTATCGTAATCGTTAGTTGCAATTTTCAAATTCATTATTTTGGTTTTTGTGAGTAATACAGGTAAACTTTATAGTGATCAAGTATGAATACTAATATCATTACCTTAATGATTACTAATATTAGAATAAACATTTTTATTGAAAACAATATTATCTTATATTAATAATAGCTGACTTACCAAGAACTGAACTTTTTCTTTAATTTTCCAAATTCAAATTTTGTTAAAATAAAGTTGGTTGGTTCAAGTAAATCGATGTTTGATATAATAATTCTGCAGTGTTTTAAACTTTGGGATTCTTTGAATTATTCTATAGATTTATAGATTTTGCCATTCTCAACTAGTGTGCCGGTGTGCCCTAAGCTAAAGATTCAAAATTTAACCATTTTTCAAAAGAATTAGTCGGAGATTTGGCAATCGTGTTCAAGCAATAGTTACCCTTCGTATTTCAAGTTTTCTGAAAGCACACACAGAGAAATATGTGTTACTAATAGCACAAATGTACACAATTCTGTAATTGTGCAATAAGTTTTGTTTTGATATTTACATAGTAAATCGATACAGATAAGGTACATTTCAACAAACCCTAGAACGCTATACTCCTCAATATCGCGGAATACTCGTGACTATTTTTTTACGGAATAATTCGTTAGTGATTTTAGCACAACTTGAATTTCGGCGCAGATTTCCCGGCCGTCCTACACCAATTGATCGAACCCTAAATCGTTTAGCTGCTCGCCTCGAAGATAGTAGAACAACACGTGACAGAAGAGACGGAAAGCGTCGTGGTGCTCGTCAGATGAGAATATCCTTCTTCTTCCATTTTTAGGCTAGGATAAATCCTGTTTTCCTTGACCTCGGGCTGTCATCTATCGAAAATAGAAACAAAGTCACAAGTCTGTGAGCATATAAATTGATGTACATCTGAGGCAGCTTGCTCGGCTCGTCTCAGATGTGCCCGTAACCCTGGATTTTTTATTGATGATGGAAAATTATCAACTCAAGAGGACCGCCGACTTTACGTGCTCTCCGAAGCACGGAGACGATCATAAGAAATTTTAAGACTTTTTTGGATTCGAACCGGTTACCTTAGTGTCAGGAGTTATTCAGTTAACATGCTAGGCTAATGAACATCTCATTTCAGTAAGTAAAGTTTAGTATTAACATAGGAGTATTATTTCATTTATTGGTCGTTTTGATGTGTTGTCCCCATCGGAGACTCTTGTCCAGCATTACTCCCAGATATTTTGAAGTGTCTGTTCATAGAGTCTCCTTTCCAAACATCTTAAGTTGTGAGTTTAAAATTCTTTCTGATTTGTAAATGGATTTTCTTTTAAGGGGTTTTGATGGGAATGTAGGAGAGGGGTTGGACCTGGATCCGCCGGGCTTGAAACCACTTTTTAAGGTCGTCGAAGGAGAATTGGTTAGGCTCTGAATGAACTATTGTAGTAGATTCAATCTCTTTTTGTCTGTCTTTCACGGGGGAGGGGGAAGTCCTAAATGTAGGCAGTGAAAAGTGTTGGAGCTATTTCAAGAGCCCAAAATTTCAGGAGACGGAAAATTTTGTTTCAGGAGTCTCATGATTTGCTTTCGAAAAAGTTGAAAAAGCAAGATTATCTATAATTTCTAAGATATCTTTGGATTTTATTAGGTTTCCTAATTATCTAATCATTAATCGTCTAAATTATTTTAAAAAATAAGGTTCATTTTCTTTATAAATTTTTCTAATTTACAAGAAAAGGTCAACTGGTCAACACAGTAGCGCTACAACTCATAGTGGGTTTTGGTTAACCACTTCATTTTATGAAGGGTTTCTAAGACAGACTACTTCGGTGGTTTGCCATTGTCCGCAGAGGAGAAACGATTAGAATAAAGTTTATGCTCTACTCGGGCTAGAACCAGGATTTTCGGCTTAGTAGCTGTTAGAGGTGCTGTTAAGCTGCAGGGAGGGCGGGAATATTTCGAACACGTTCAGCAATTATTTTATTAATGAAACGAAGGTTGAAAATTTCTACAAGTAATAATAATACGAATTAACAATAAATATAATATTAAAACAACAACCCTGTGCTTACAATTCCTGCCTTGCACTTGCACTTCTAAATCTTCTTTACCAAATAATTTGACGCCTTAAATGCGGTTATTCGGTATGTTATCTTTCCGTTGCTAGGAGCAGTATTGCAAGCACAGGGAAGTATTCAACGCACCCTAAAACCTAAATATAATCAAGTGTTACTTCTTCAGAACGTCTTTCTCTGATGACTTCTGCTTACCTAATACGTCCAGCACGGCAACCTTCGCTGCGCATCTTCTGTAGACGCCCTTGGGTGTTTTTATTGTTACTTGGCGAACTTGGTTATCTTTTTTGTTTTGAATTATATCGATAACTACACCTTTTTGCCAGGAATCTCAAAGTTTGTCATCCATGATTATGACGATGTCTCCAACTTTGATTGACCGGACAGTACCGAACCATTTTGTGGTGCGCGTCAGTATCGGCAGATACTCTCTAATCCAGCGACGCCAGAAGTGTTCTGCCATTTGCTGACTTAATTCATAGTTGGATCGTACGCTTGCATCGTTGGAAAATTCGATTAGAGGTTTTCTACAACTGGAGGAACCCAAAAAGAAATGGTTTGGTGTTAAGGCTTCTTCATCTTCGGTATCAAGCGAAACGTATGTTAACGGTCTGGAGTTAACAATACTTTCAGCTTCCATCAGGTAGCATCGAAGAGATTCATCGTTGGGCTTCTTTGTCGGCATCACTTTCATTAGGAGGTTTTAATGGACTTCACCATTCTTTCCCAACATCCTCCTGTATGGGGTGCCGAAGGAGGGTTGAATAACCAGCGTATCTCTGCAAATTCAAGTCGGTAATCATCAGGAGCCATATTTTTGTATAAAAGACTTAATTCGTTTGCAACGCCTACAAAGTTTGTTCCATTATCGGATCGAATTTTGATTGGCATTTCTCTTCTGGCGATGAAATTCCGTATTGCCATCCAACAGGAAACTTTTATAAGTGAATGAACCACTTCCAAATGAACAGCTCGTATAGTCAGACAAGTAAACAGAGCAATCCATCGTTTTTCGGTTTTGCAACCAACCGAAACTTCAAGAGGACCAAAGTAATCGAGTCCCACGTATGAAAATGGAACAGTAAACGTCGCTATACGCGCCAGTGGATGACTTGCCATTTGTGGTGGTGCTGGTTTGGCTCTGTCGTTCTTGCAATGTTGACAGTTGGAGCGTACTTTCTGCATACCCCTTCGCAATCGTGAAATGGCATATTTTTGCCGAATTTCGTTAATCACTTGCTCGTGATTTTTATGAAGAAATTTTTTGTGGTAGTAAGTCAGAATAAGAATCGTAATTGGGTGTGCTCTTGGTAGAATGATTAGATTGATCGCGTCATATGTAGCGCCTGCAACTTCTCTTGCACGTCCTTTTACACGTAGGACTCCAAATTTGTCGAGGAATGGTGTTAGTGAATAAATTGAACTAGATTTGTGAATTGGCTCACCGTTGCCGTTCTTCAGGATGAAGAGTTCGTCTTTGAAGCATGCGGATTGCACTTGGCAAAAAATTTATCTTTCAGCTCGTAAAATTTCGTCGACCACTAACTCACCTTGCCCCGTATGTATTGTTTCTCCTTTTGCCTTCCAAAACATTCGTAATGTCCACGCTTGAGTACGAAGTAGTCGATTCCACTTGGAAAAACGTTCATATTTTGGCGTTAGATTGCTAACACACTCGGAATGAACCATTATCTTTACCCTTTCTTCTTTAGTTTCAATTTTCTGATTTTCCACTCGTTCAATTGGCCATTCGTTTGGTGGTAACTTCAAAAATTCTGGTCCAATAAACCAGCGACTTCTTGAATTCAGTTTTGATTGCTCTTTCCATTTCATGGCTTCATCAGCTACGTTATGTTTGGTAGGGACCCATCGCCATTCGTTCAAGTTTGTCAGCTCCAGTATCTCTCCCACCGAAATGCCACGAATTGACGATATCTTCTGTGATCAGACCTCAGCCAAGATAAAACGTCGATTGAGTCAGACCAGAAGAATCTTTTGTTTGGTCGCATAGAGTGGCTAATAATTATGGATTTAGCTAATCGTGCTCCTAGTACTGCGGCTTGTAATTCTAATCGTGGGATTGACATAGGTTTTTGAGAGGCGGCCTTTGTTTTAGCGCCAATAAGTTTACATTTGCTTTTAGATCCGATTGTAAATCTGAAAAAGACTACTGCAGAGAAAGCATTAATTGAAGCATCTACAAAAACGTGCATCTGTAGATCGGTGTAATCTTTTGACAGATAGCATCTTGGGATCCGTATTTCGTGGAGTTTTGGCAATATTTGCGTCCACACGTTCCATTTCCTATCTTGTTCGTTGGTAATCTGTTGATCCCACATAACCGATGACAGCCAAATTTCTTGCAACAATATTTTTACGTATACCAGGAAACACGCTATCAATCCAAGCGGATCGAAGACCATCATTAACGTTCGCAAAACTTCTCGTTTTGTGGGAATCCGTTGGCCGTTCAAGATTTCATGTGGCACTCGATCAAGGTTCATCGCAAAAAAGAACATATCATCCTTGGTTGACCACCACATCCCAAGAACCTTTGCGCCAATTGATTCGTGGTTGAGATTTACATCATGATTGTCAATTTCGGACTTCTTCACTCCTAGTGCTTCTAGAACACGGGTTGAATTTGACACAAATTTGCGTATTTCAAATCCGGCGGTAGCATGAATCTGAACAAAATCTTTGAAAACTGTAATTGCCTCTCCTTCTGTCTCGAAGCTGTCCAACCAATCATCTACGTAATGATTATCACGAATTGCCATTGCAGCTCGTGGATTACTTTCGTCAAATAGTGATGCGTTTGTGTTTTTTACATAATGAGCGGTGCTTGGTGAGCACGATGCGCCAAACGTCATTACCTGCATGACATATACGTCTATTTCACGATTTGGATTGCCATCCCGCCATAGAAAACGTTGGGCTTGCTGATCTTCCTTCATAATCTTAACTTGATGATACATTTCTTTGATATCTCCGGATATTGCGATTGGTCGTTCTCGAAATCTAAATAAGATATTTGATAAGGAACAAAGTAGATCAAGGCTCTTTAGTAAAACCGAATTCAAAGAAACACCATCGACAGTTGCCGCCGCGTCCCACACCATTCTCACTTTCCCTGGTTTGTTAGGGTTAGTTACTGAGAAAATAGGCAAATACCAAGTTTTTCCAGTAGTCTGTGAAACTTCATTTGAGCTCAGTTTACGTGCATATCCTTTGTTTACGTCTTTAATCTTTTACTTGAAGTTTCAGGTTTTCGGCTAACGCTGGTTCTCTCTTCATCTTCTGTTCCAGGCATATCAAACGTCTCTTAGCCATTGCAAAACTGTTAGGGAGCTTGATGTGGTCATATTGCCATAATAAACCACTAACATATTGTCCATTAACTTTCTTTGTCGTCTTGTCTATACCTTTTCCAGTATGATTTGGAACAAATGAAAACAGATTTGGAACAAACGAAAACAGACTTGAAGCAAATGAAAACAGATTTGGTGCAAATGAAAACACAATCAATGCAAATGAAAACAGATTTGGAGCAAATGAAAACAGATTCGAAACAAACGAAATCAGATTCGGAGCAAAGGAAAACAGATTCGAAACAAACGAAATCAGATTCGGAGCAAACGAAAACAGACTTGGAGCAAACGAAAACAGACTTGGAGCAAATGAAAACAGATCTGAAACAAGTGAAGAATATTTGGAACAAAATGCAAATAGATTTGAAAAGATGAAAACAGATTTGGAGTAAATGAAAACAAATTTTCTGCAAATAAAAATTTTTTTAATATGTTGTAATATAACTTAAATACATATTTATTTTTATTTTTATGAAATTTTAGCAATATCTTCCTGCCGTAATGATGCACCGTATACCGTTCCACATGGTTTGCATATACAAGATGTTCCTGTGGCAGCCTTCAAAATGCAATATCGGAGATGTCTTGAGAAATATGTACATTCTAAATTCTGAAATGGCTAGTTCCTGGTTGTTATTACGTAGGTAAAAACGACTTAATTTGTCTATAAAGGTAAAATTACGTAAGTAATAACAAACAATAACTTACCATTTAAGAATTTAAAATGTGTATTTTGGAAGACATCTCCGATATTGCATTTCAAGAGCTGCCAGGAGCATATTTTTTGAATTGTAAAACATGTGGAACAGTATTATGGTGCATCATTATGGCAGGAAGATATTAAAATTTAATAAAAATAAATATGTATTTAAGTCATATTCCATCATAATAAAAAAATTTTGATTTGTAGAAAATTTGTTTTCATTTACTTCAAATCTGTTTTCATGTTTTCAAATCTGTTTGCATTTTGTTCCAAATGTTCTTCACTTGTTTCAGATCTGTTTTCATTTGCTCCAAGTCTGTTTTCGTTTGCTCCAAATCTGATTTCGTTTGTTTCGAATTTGTTTTCGTTTGCTTCGAATCAGATTTCGTTTGTTCCGAATCTGTTTTCGTTTGCTTCAGATCTGTTTTCATTTCCTCCAAATCTGTTTTCATTTGCTTCAAATCTGTTTTCATTTGCACCAAATCTGTTTTCATTTACTTCAAGTCTGTTTTCGTTTGTTCCAAATCTGTTTTCATTTGTTCCAAATCATATTGGAAAAGGTATAGAATTTCTATTGCTCGTTGATCGTGTTTTGACAGTAAAACCGAGCTCGGCTGCTTTACCCCGAAGTTCTCTATTGAAAAGAATTTCTGAACTTGTTCGTGTAGGTCGTCGTCTGACTTGCAGCTACAGCTGTGGAAATAATGTGATGTGGTTTTACCGGCTACTTCTTTATTTTGATAAGGTCCGAAAATAGTCCAGCCCAGTTTGGTTTTCACCGCCATAGGTTCTCCAACACTTCTCTCTCTGACTTGGAGAAGCAAGCATGGTTTATAGTTATTCAATCTAATGAGAATTTTTGGCGTAACGTTCCCGTATTCTGAAACAGGTAGATTTCGTAGAATCATAGTTTAGGGTTTGCATGGGAAGGTCCAATGATTTTACCGTTCGAACATCGGACATTTCAAATTTTTGGTTTCCAGGTGTTATTCCCGAAATCTTAAAAGAAACTCGTCTACTTCCAAATTCATTTCTTGTTACGTCACCCGTCCATCTTAAACATAACGGTGAGATTGGTCCATCGAGTTCCAGCATCTCTGCTACTTTATCATCGATCATGGTGGTTGTTGAACCTTCGTCCAGAAACGCAAACGTACGATATACCTTTTTTGGGCCATATAGATTCACAGGGACAATTCGACATAATATCTGAATTGACGATGTTTTATGATGACTTAATACATCTGCTTCACGGTCGTTATTGACATGTCGTATCGGGATTGAATGGATCGCTGAATCGTGTAATAACGGATGGTGTTTGAATATACAGCAGTCAACTCCGCATTTTACCTTTGACTTGCATCGTGTGACATAATGATCACGTCCAAGACATTTTCGACAAATATTATACTGCCGCACCATATCTAGGCGTTGTTTTCTTTAATGTTCTAAAAATCTTTGGCATTTGCTGAGATGATGCTACTCTTCGTTGCATCCAATGCATTTCACTTGGCAATGTGACATTCGCTCTGTAGTATCTGATCTATGAAAAGAGTGGACAGCATAGTTGCGTTTGTCAGGATATCGATACATCTTCTCACCTTTTCTGTCTTCAAATGTTGCAGGAGCCACGTTTCCTACTTTATCAGCAAGTTGGGATAACCAAGACGCAAATGTAGCTAGATCAGGAGTGTCTAAAATCGCCCGATCATAATTCTCCCGTGTGTCCGCTCTGCTAGACTTAAATTCGACCCATGATAATTTCAAAGAACCGAGGATAAGGGTGTAAAATATTAAATCTTGTGGCGTCAAACTTGCTTAATAGCTTCTGACGAGGAGGAACCCACAGAATCAGTTTTTGTACACCAGTTTTTTTTTTTCTCTAGATTTTCTCAAATTTCCTTGGATTTTTTTTGGATTGTTTCATTATTAATTTGCTGTCAAAAACTTGAAAAAACAAGATTATCTGTAATTTCAAAGATATCCTGGGATTTCTTTAGATTTACAAGATTGCCTAAGGTTTTATTTTGGCGTTTTGGGGTTCAGGTTGATTCATTGGATAACGGGTTTGGGACCTTGTGGTTGTGATCTTGGATATCGGTGGGTGGGAATTTGAGATTTGTCGGATTGATTGTTTTCTGTTTGGGGAACATTTTGCACCCCTTGTATGAATCTGGGCTTTTGATTCCTTGGTGCACGTGGAGGTGTTGTGGTCACCTGCAGATTTAACACATTTGTGAAAGGAATCACAGTTGCTTTGCTTGTGATGAAAGCGCTGGCATCTGTGGCATTGGGTGGAGTCGGATTTGGGATGAGGAGAGTCCACTCGGACGTCAATCTGCAACACTTTCCAGATGTTGAAGATCTTTTTCCCTTTCGGAGTTTACTCCAGGGTGACGATAAATATGGGCATTGGGGGGGGGGTAGATTTCTTGAGCTTGAATTGTGTGACCAATATTACTGGTAGGCCTGCTGCTTTCAAGTTATCCATAACAGCGTTGGATGGGAATTCAACGGGGATTCCCCTTAGAATAACTCGATAATACTTATCAATAATACATTTTTTATTGTATTATATAATAATAAATACATTCATTGTATTATTGTTAAACAAATCACAAATTTCTTCATAATATCAAAGTTTAATAAATGAATAAAAACTTAAACAAAATTTAACGAAAGCTTTTAATAGTAAAGTATATATTTGATGATTCATATATCAAAAATCTGCTGACTGTATTGCTCACTTGCAAATTCTATCGGGCTCGTAGCCAGGGGGGTCACCTGGGGGCACGTGCCTCCCCTGAAATGTTCCATAGAAGTTTGAAAGTTAATTTGAATTTCGAAAAAAAATAGGTAAATAGATATTATATTTTCAAGTAAGAAAAAAAATTTTTACCCGGAAAAATTCCCGGAAGGAAAACCCTGAAAAAAAATTTGTTTTCACTGGTGCTCACCCCCCCCCCCCCCCTAAATATATTCCTAGCTACTGGCCTGGATTCTAGATACACTAATAAGTTTCTAGAAAGATGCATTTGGTTATAAATAGAAAAGTGATTTTGTGTTAGAAAAGATTTAGTTTTGACTTGAAAGTGTTACCATCGTGTAAATAAATAGTGGCATGATCAGTGAATATACAGAGTGTTACATAAACATAGTGACTTAATTTAAATAAATACAAATTTATTGTTTAGTGACATTGTTATTAATAAATTGTAGTGATTTATTATTAGCGAAAATTTATATTAATTGTTGTACTGCTATTAACGTTATCTGTAAATATATTTTGCTCCTGAGAATTTTAAAAAACCGTTTAAATTTTCGTTACAATATTCGTTACAATACAATCCTTTCGGTTGTAAGATCTATAAAAGACATAATCCTCCCACAATGCAATTCAACGAGTATGCTGTAGCATCACGTTAATTTTTGGATGTGTATTGTGAGAGAAGTATCTTATAACCAGAATCCACTATTGACATCATTAAAATACAATTAAAGTAAAACATTCCCTTAGATTGTATCCAATTTAATTTGTATCCATTGCCTATGTGAATCACGTTAAAGGCAATGTCGTTAACAACCAGAAAAAATTGGCATTGACGCCATTGTCCAGCCATTACATCTTTGACCATAACATATACACATTATATTATTTATTGTTAATATATGTAATAAATTTGTAAAGGTTTAAATTATTTACATGTTAAGAACATTAATTCATTGAATAACTTACTTTCTTATTACCAAACTATCAATTTAATAATGAAATTAGCCAGCAAAATTAAATAACACAATGGCAATTATTATGTAATTTATTGGTTAATTTGTATTAGTACAATGACATATGTAGTCACAGTTCCTAGCAAGCCTAGCAGCAAACTGTAGTTAACATTAAAAAATCCTGCTGCCGAAAAGTACGGATATTGATGAGTTGCTTGCTGTGCTAACAATATTAACTCCCTTCGTAGAATGCGATCTTGAACATTATTGCTAACCGTAGGAACATCTAACAATAAGGTGTAACATACAGTTGCAGTACGCTGAGCTTCTTTTGTTGTCATATCACAAGTTACTGCTACTGCTACCCCCATAATCTGAAATTAATATACAATTATTAGTATATTACATATGAAGGACGTAAAAAAAGTAGTTAATCGCGAGTGTGAATGAGGTGACGAGAAGTAAAATCGAAAAAATCTGCACGATCAGTTTGTAATGTTGGTATGGATCGTGAAAATTGCATCAAGTCATATTAACTCTACCTCGAGTGTATTTTACTAAACCCAAGTCCTTTACATAAAAAAATACATTAAAAAATGCTTACCGCTAATAAACAAACCCATAACACTATTATTATAAAAATATCAACATTACTAGATGAATATCCATCGTCACATTTGTTAAAAATTTTATTTGAATCAATTATAATTATGCGGATACAATCCAAAAATTCAATAAAGATGGTAAAATACAAAATTAAAATCTGAACACCAAAAAGTTGATTAAAACACTGTACAGTTCTACTCAATATTATGTAAGATTTTTTAATGTTTTTTATACTATTTTGACGTCCATTTCTGAGTTTATCCAGTTTCGTGTAGCTAGTAATAAACACATCTTGTAGTAAATCAACTACGAAAATGGACTTTAATTTCTTTGTAATCCTTTGAAATCTTGCATTCAATAAAAGTACGTAATTAATTATCACTAGAGACGAAAATAACATGAAATAATGTAAAATGTAATAAATAGAATAAAGTAGAATAATAGGTGTTTGCAGACGGAGAGACAACTGAATGTTATGGAGTATGAATAACCCAAAAATTAAATTAAATATCACAATTTGAATCCACATATAATTTTTGCGTTTGATAGGAAAACTTGAAAATGTATTCAAAAATTGCTTATACTGTTTCTTATGCCATACAGAATATTTTATTATAGATATATTTCCAAATAATATTGCAGAAGTTATTGATATAAGACGAAGTATCGATGTAGATTTTCCTAGTGAAGCCTTGTTGAAATAACTGATATAGAAATAATCAATACCGGCAATGTTAAAAACTATCAACATTAAAATTGAATATGCGGTATGCCACGAGTTTATACTTCTACTGGGTGCTAAGCCAAGAAACACAGAAATGTAGTACAATGGTTTTATATTATGGTAATCGTCTGTTGCAATTTTCAAATTCATTGTTTTGGATTGTGTGAGGAATATAGGTAAACTTAATAACGATCACGTAGTACTAATATCATTACGTTAATAATTACTAATACTAAGTAGAATAAACATTTTTATTTGTAAAAATATTATCTATTAATAATAATATGGAAAAGTTATTAACGTGTGAAATTATTTTACTAAATACAATTATTATTTTACATGTTACTAAGAGTGGAAAAATAAAATGTATTGTGACGTTTCCTGAAATTCGAATAATAAATATCAGTACATATATTTATCGTTCATAATATGTGACGAATGTGAGAAGAATGTGAGAAAATACATTCCAACAAGTTTAAATATAAGTTTATGCGTCCTATTAAATTTTATGATTTAGGGTATAAGCATAAAATTTAATATAAAAATGTAAAAACTAGTTAGTTATAATTGTGCTCTAGCATCGACACGTTGTAATTCAATAAAGTCATATTTTAAATTGTTTTATATTTTTACTTAAAACCGTTTTGGAAATATACTGGCGCAGTCGGTAGGATTTGTTGATGGCGAGGATGGCGTTTAGTCATTGACTACCGGAAGCTGAACGACAAGACCATTGGAGATAAGTACCCCCTGCCTAATATAAATGATAAATATTATATAAGTTGGGCATGTGCCAGTATTTCATCACTCTGGATTTAACCTCAGAAAATCTAACTTTAAAGTAAAATTAGATAAGTGTCAATTTTTGCAAAAGGAAGTGGCATATTTGGGTCATGTCATTACACCAGACGGGATTAAAAAATTTAGATAAGGTTGATGCCATTGCAGGGTTCCCCACTCTCAAAAACCTAAAAGGCTTTTAATTAATAATTTAATTTTAAGGAACCAAGCGGGAAGCTGATGAGGTGAAAATTATAACTAGAGGAACACGACTACAAAATTATATATTATATAAAGGAAAGTATTTAATTTTCAATCTTAATAAATCTGAAAGAGATAACCAAATGTACGTTCTCGATACCGAATTAGAGTCAACCAGAGCATCGTCCCCGAAAATAGGAGAGATAAAAAAGACTGTGGCTCAACCCTCAGATGAACCATTTAACTTAATCACCATGAACAAGAAGAGACGATCCACTCCTATACCGATGATAGGAGTAATCGATAATAAACAACAACAAATTATAATTAAAACTAGCCATGAAGCAGAAATCAAAACAACAACAAGAATCATCGATAGATATTCGATTATGGAATTTTTACGTGATAATACCGTAGAGAAAAAAACTTATTATTTGTGGTTTGATAGGAAAGGTACACTTTATTACGTCTCGTAACCCACCTTCCAATGGCTTAATAGAAAGATTGCATTCTACACTTAGGGGTCGTCCATAAATTACGTCACACAATTTTTAAGGTTTTTAGACTCCTCCCTCCCACTATGTCACATTTAGTCACATTTTGATTAATCCCCCTCCCCACCCCAGTGACGTCACACTTCTACCCTATAAATTTAAGAATTCGTAGAAATTTTTTTTACAATTAACTTAAATCAATTTTACAGGTCTCAAATAACAATTCAATTTTATTAAGATTTAATATTGGATGGATCGAAATGGATCAAAAAAATATATTTTTAAAAATTTGACTTTGTGACATCACAACATTTGAAACCCCCCGGACCCCCTGTCCCATTTTTGTCAAAAATCTGAGATGAACCCCCTACCCCCTAACGTGTGACGTGATTTATAGATGGCCCCTTAGTTAACACCTAAAAATAATGCAAACACAAGATAAAAACCACCGATAAAAACACTAATGTTATTCTAATTCCCAAAATTCGTTGCCAGTTCTCAGAATATTAGTAATGCGCTGTAAGTAAAAAAAGATTGCAAAATACTTCAGGTGTATCTGCAACACATCATACATGCATGCATGGCAGTAAGAGTGCCGCGATGTCGTTTAAAAGTGTCGGTCAAATTTTTTTTTCACTTTTTTTCACTTTTTTCCCATACGCTCAAGTGTAAATGGCATATCATGCGATAAGAAACTTCTTGGGCAACCTTATACAATATTCACTTTTATACACTAACTTGTAATAAATGATTTAGACCAAATCTATTTGGTTCATTTGTAAGAGAATCGTTCTCTTACAAATATTTGTTACAATTTTAGTACATTTTAAATTTAAATACTTAAAAATGGTTTTGTAAACCGAAACATGTATTGTTTTTAATGTAGTTTTTCGACTATAATTTTAAATTTTTGGTAAAAAGAGACAACAAACTTTATTAGTTTTATTGGAATATGAACACTTTTTACAAAATAACGGCTGTACAAACTAAGTTTAAAATTTTAGAAATAAAATATGTTTTCACTTTCAGTGTTATTGATTTAGTTAGCCTTCCTCCTTGTTAACAATATCAATTATTGGTTCCGAAAATCGTCCGACTCGAATAATTTCTGTCTCTACCCCGATTTCCCCAATTTTTGTTTTTCTAAGATAACGAGGTACATGTTGGGCCTACAGACTTCGTTCAGGGCTTAAATTAAAACTAAATAACTCCTCTAAAACATCATGTCCAATGAATTTTCTCGTATAATTAGTATTACAGCCAATACTCGTATTTAGTACAACAGACGACAAAAACTGAAATTTGGAACTTTTTGGGGAAAAAATTCAATTTTTGAAGTTTTGTATCTTAGGATCTATTGTACCAAAAAAATTGAAGTTGGACTCAAATTATAGGAAATATTCACAGCTTCAAAAGAGGATATAGTGACTTTTTCTGTAGGAAGCATCCTTTTAGGAGTTTCATTCCAAAAACTAAAATCAGTCGAAAAATTTAGAGGTTTTTCGAGTACCACGAAGTTAGCACAAGTCTTTCGAAGCTGCAAACTTGGTTTTACACTACTGGTAGGTACCCTAACAACTTACCACAAAATCAGAAACATGTAAATCTTTCCGATGTTTGCCCTTTGTTTTGTCTACCTTCATCGTCAGTGGTCTAATAGTTTTTACTCAACTTATTAAAGTAAATAGATAAACTAAAAAATTGTATATATTATAAAATAGTATATTATAGGCCAAGGTTGTGAAGACAGCCATTATAGCCCTAGCGCCAAGATTATATTCCGAGGTGCAAAGCGCCGAGGAATATAAGGCGCGTAGGCTATAATGGTCTTCACAACCGTGGTTTATATACGATTTTTTCCACTACTAGATTTATTGCCATTTTTTTAAAATTCTTATTAATAAAAAAAATTTCAAATTTAATATATTTATTTCCAATGACAGTTTTGTTTTGTCGATTTGACAGTTGTTGACAAATTTAGTTTTCCAAAGTCGTTCACCGAATTTTTACTGTTTTAAATAATGGATAGAAATCTCGGAAGTTATTCAAAAGCATTGTTTTGCATTTATTCGTCTTAAAATACTGAAATTATTCAATAAACTTGTAATTTTGTGGTTGCTCAAATTAATAAGAGGTGGCGCTAGCGCTCCTGTCATAATTACTTCGACTTTTTTTAAAAATGTTTAAAATGAAATTAATCAATTAAAAAACCGTTTTGAATAGTTTAAGTGTAATTAAATAGCATCTCTCGGTTATACAAAATCGTTTTTTAACAAAATTTGCTTTATAAATAGTCGCTAAACTGTAGAAAAATATCAATATGTTCATTATTTACCAGTGGTCAATAATGAAAAAATTATTTACCACTTGTCTAAAATGCGTCACTTCACGTGCGACTTGACTAAGTTATAATGATAGCCTATATGACTAGTAGTGGAAAAAATACTTTAAAGAGGCCTAACTCGAGTGTTAAAATTTAAAAAAAATTATGTTATTTATTTTTCTTAGAAAAGTGTTGTCTATCACCAAGTGTATCCGGGGACACCCTATATATTTATTTATCTACTTTGATTTTGTAATGTGCCATATGGCAGTATTTACCTCACTAGTGCGGTAATAAAGCAGTAAGTAGTGCGGTAATTTTGTAAATAAAGTAAATTTTGCAAAAATGTTTACAACTATTTATTAATAATATAAAATGCACAGTTTGAAACATTTTAAAAATGAACATCAGACGCTGTTCCCAAGTTGAAGCTGGGTTGTTCCACCATGACTTTACTTGTTGAACCCATTATTTTTATTGCAATTATTTTCTTATTTTCTATTGATGTTTCAACATATCCTTTCGCAACACGTTAGACTTCCAGCTTCCATGACGCTTGAAAGTGTTCATATCATATGCATCAACCAATAATGATGCTGAAGATTTTCAAAACAATGTCCTGTAAAGTTTACTGGTTCAGATAATCCTAATGCAGTAGCGATTTTCTTTGGAATTCTATTATGGCAAATTCCCGCATAATTTTAGTATTTGAATTTGGCAAGGAAATCTTTATATTATGTTCAACTTCGTCTTGAACGTATCGTATCATCAAATTTGTAATCTCGGCAAGTACCAAAAATTTAAATGATCAAAATGACCTGAATATGAATATCATCAAACTGATGATATTGAAACGGCTAATATAAATTTTTTTCTTAATCGAAAACAACGTTTTTGCAACATAGTTTTAGCGTGACAATGGACATTTTAAAGAATGTGCTTCCAGGACGTCTAAAGTCTCCTTTTGGCGATTTGCAGTGGCCGGCAAGATCGTCTGATTTTATTGCTCCAAACTTACGTTGTTTTGAAGTCGTGGGTCTATGTGAACAAGCCACAGAGTCTTGCAGTTCTCAAAAAGAATATCTTACAAGATTGCGAGAACTTATCACCCGAAGTTCTCGTCAGAACGATTGAAAACGCGGTGAAAAATTCCGAAATGGTCATCAACAATGGCAGCATCCATTAATTTTCGAGAAAACGGTAAAATTTTAATTTTCCATATTAATCGAATGGAATCGTAAACTTTATTGCATTGCGACAGCTGTTAGCCGTTTACTCCATGTCTAGAAGGGGAACCGTTTAGACGTTTTTGAAGGGGGTCGTACCGTGATGGGCCTTGATGGCTGTCTTGGAATAAACCTCTGTGTCGAAATCCTGAATCGTTGCGCTGGGCCAATTTTTCCCAGCACCGCTCTGAATAGTTTTACCTGGCGAACAGTCTCAGGAGTTTGATGTTCCATATGTTTAACATGAGAATACATAAAAATTGCAAGTAACCGGTTTTCTTTTGACGGTACGTCTGCTTTGATATATAGTCTTAGATGTGATTACTGTTACACGCGTGTGGTACCTCCCAGAGTGCGGGCTTCCCTGGAGAGGTCGGGCATCCCAGTCGAGGTGGATTGACTTCAGTGATGGTTTTTTGCGAGTTAAGCACCAGCCAAGACGGCCCTGAGTGCGTAGGGTCAGTTTAGATGGCGGGCGCAGCTACGGCAAATCACGGATCCACCGTAAAATAAATTTATCAAATTAAATTAATTTGGCTCCTCCCACTAATTTATACATTCAATTTTATATGTAAAATTTTCAATTTTTCCGTTTTTTCGAAAACTAATGGATAATCTAATAACAAAATATTTTTAATATGCTTAAGAAATTGTCCTCTTTCCAATGGTATATAGGAGAAAGTTAAATTCATAGTATAAATTAACTGACAGTCCCCAAAAAAATTTGCCTATCTGATAATTTTAGAAAAAAATTTATAAAACAAAAGTTGTATGTAATTTAATGGCGTTAATTTTTACAACTTTTACCGATTTCATTGCTTTTCGAAGTTATGATGGATTATGTCTTATCGCTTCAAATAGAACCCCCTGCTCCCCCCATTAGAGTTCATTTATCTTCGATAGGCTTCATTACTTCTTTTGGATGCTATTGTGTTTACATACACTCATACACATATAAAGACATTTTTAAAAAATAATAGAAAAGGATTAAGGGAACCTCGAAACATAAAATTTTGATAAAAACATGGGGTTTCAATTTTTTTCTCTTTCAGATAACAATACTTTCTATACTAAGGAGTTCGGAAAGTAAAAACCAAATGGTTGAAATAAACAAAAAAAATTAAATTCTGTCGTTTAATTTTAAAGATATAGCAAAACAACATCGGGTGATTGTTTTTGGGCAACTTTCTACAATGGTATAGCAAATATAGCAGATTTCGAAATAAATAATGTTTTTTTCAAATATTCGCTGTCCAGCATAAGAAAATTCGTTAGCAATTCGGTAATTTTGTAGTCTTTGAGTTGATTTTTTTCCAATACGTGCAATATTGTAACTTCTGCAACTGACAAAGTTAAGATACAATGTGATTCAAATATAAACAAGTGAACATACAAAAATATGCTATAACAAACGAACCAAACGTCCAAAATAAAGAGTCCATGACATTTAAATATACTCAACAGATGACACAAACTCAAAAGATACACAGAATTAATCCCAACAGATTATGAATGAATTACCAGATAGAACCACTACCACGTCATCGGGAAAACCATTTCAGACGCTGAAGACTCGATTTGTTTGAAGAAATCAACCATTCAGAGCACCATAGCAACACGCTAGCTAAATCATATTGCAGAGTATCGTGGGAAGATATGGAATTATTGTAAATTTTGGTGTCTTCGACATAAGAGGAAATTGAAGATAAGATCAAGGATTATAAATCAACACAATATATAAGAAATAGCAATGGGCCAAGCACAGAGGAGACCACTGAGAACGGAAGCATCACGAGAGAACGTCCATTTAATTTGCACTAATAACATTGGTCAACTTTATACTAAATTGAAAGACACCGTACCTCCTGAGAAGAGGTCAGATTTAATATACAAGGTCCAATGCAATAACTGCAATTTGGTATATATTGGACAAACAAACCAATTGCTTCATAAAAGAATGAGTGGACACATTTCAAGTATACGCTGTAATAATCCCGAATCCACGGCTATTGCCAAACACATTCTAGTCGATGGACATGATGCAGATTTTATAAACGCCAAGATAATCAAATCTGTTACCAACTACAAAGATCGACTTCTTCATGAAATGATATGTATCACAAAAGAGAAGAACGCCATAAATAGGAAAACAGATATAGACGGATTAAGCAACATCTACAGCCATTTACTCGTCTAGTTCGCCCTACACACATTGGAGTTAAGTTTTTCCTATTTGACGGAAACTCACACTGAAAAAAAAATTTCAACCAATGAACTTATTTATAAATACAATGAACAAATTCATTAAAACAATGAACAAATTCATAAATTCAAAAAATAATTCATAAATATTATGAATTTTAGTTCATTGGTTGAAATTTCATTGATTTAATGAAACCTTTCATTGTATATATGACACTTTTTGGTTCAGTGCATCATAGGTTGTTCCTTAACTCACGATCTTTTTGGATCTTAGGTCGTATCAAATGACAATGTGTTTTGTTCCCGGTTTCCATGTATTTTATTTTGTTTATATTAAATAAAATTCTGAAGAAGACGACAAAAATCGTCGAAAGCTTAAGATATATTTGATTATATTATTGAATTTAACTTGTTGTTTATAGTTTAATTGTTTATTATTCTTATATTTTTTTGAATTTAGAAGAGAAATAGTATCAATCGCACAGGTTAAACCATGCAATTAAATGTCATGAAATTCGGTATGAATGTGCATCGTAGTTAAACTTAGAGGTCAGCTGAAAAATTCATTGAAAATTGCGAAAATGATAAAGAAAATAAAAAAAGTTCAAGTGTCAATTACTTATAGACCACCATTTTTTATACCCAAATTATTTATACCCAAGTAAAATGGGGCAAGTTATGCGATGTTTACGTAGCCAATTTTTTTCAATGTTAACCGTCTTTACCGAACTGTTGCTAGTCGAGCCTTGGCATTAAGCACCAATTCAATTTGTATGTTTTTTCCATTGACGTCTAGCGAGTTGAATCTTATTTCAAATTTAATTTCGAATGAAATTAAATCTTGATCTTCGTCTTTGAAGGTGACTAACGTTCACTTTTCCGCATTAGATGCTCATAAAAGTGACTGAATCGCTATTGCTTATATCGCATTAATCGCAAAACTTTATTTAACAAATAAAATTTTGAAGAGCCTCATGTTCGTGTGCTGTAGTGTCCATAGGGGTCAACGCAATTAATAATTTAAAATGTATATATTACGGTCAATGACGTAAATTGGGCATTAACGTCATTGACCGGCCATTGACGTCAAAGCCCGTTAACGGTGGGCAATGATGTAAATAATTTTTTTGAATATAAGATTTACTTCTTTGGCCGGTCAATGACGTTAATGGCCAAAATAGATTGGGCAATGATGATATTATAGAATAACTAATATAAAGAAGAGCAAAATGGCAATTAAAATTTGACACCCAACTGGCAAGTGATATTTACGTACATATACAACATTGTATTATAATATAATATAATTATTTATTAACAAAAATAATAAAAATTAAAAAATAATGAAATAAAATTTTTTAAATAAATTAATCATTTTTATTCTGGCACGGGAGTGACCCATGGTACTTAGAATTGCGAATTTGTTTGCTGGCGCAACACGCACATTTATTATTTTTACATCCACCCTTGCAATGACAACGCTTGTAACCATGAATTCCTAAAACACTGCTTTCAGCTGCTGCTTGTCTAAGAGTATTCTCATCTTCTTTGGTCGTATCACTAATATTTTCTAACAAAATTAACTTTTCAGTATTCCTTAACAGCTAGTATTATTGCAAAGGCACATTTAATATATTACTTTCAGATGGAATCTATAGAATAATTATTTCATCATTGCCCACCCTGTATTTGGGCATTGACGTCATTGCCCGGACAATGATGTAAAAACCACACATGAAATTTTAAATGTCAACATTGCCCGAAATGCGTGGTCATTGACGTCAATGGCCCGTCAATGATGTCAATGTCCAACTAAGCTGGGCATTGACATTATTGTCCGGCCATTAGCGTTAATGGCCGAATTGTCATCATTGACCGTAACATATACACCCCCAAACTTTGGAGGCTTTGAGGTGAATAAAAACTTCGATGGTATATGTAAATACCAAAATTTGTTTAGATTTCTTTCCTATTCAGAACAACTTAAATATCTAATGAAAATTTTTTTTTAATTTTGAGCAAACTGAACTATCAGTTTGATGAATAATATATTTTAAATAATTCTTATAAAAAACTTACCGACAAATGAAAAACCCATAATAATATTGAAGTGGACATATTGATGGATAAATCAGAAATTTCAGCTTCTAAATTGTGGTTAAAATTTCCGTTTATAAGCAAAATAAGCAAATTGATGCAATCCAAAAATGCTATAAAGATGTAAAAATATAAAATTAGAATCTGAACTCCAAACAGCTGATTGAACCACGTTACAGTTCTACTCAACGATGTGTAAGATCTTCTAATACTTTTAACGCTGTTGGAGTTGTCATTTCCAGATTTTGACATTATTTTGTTACTACCAACAGTAAACACATTTTTCCCTAAATCAACTCCAAAAATGGATTTCAATCTTTTGTTGATCGTTTCAAAGCGTGCTTTTAGTAAAATTATATAATTGACTATCAGTAGGTACGATAACAGCAAAAAATAATTTAAAATTACAAATATGGCATAAATGGGAAAATTGTTCAAAAGATGCAGAAGTATGGTAACTCTAATGTTATCGATTATGGATAGTCCATAAATAAAATTATATATTGCAATTTGGAACCAAATATAATTTCTACGTTTGATAGGAAAATTTGAAAATGTATCCAAAAATTTGTTATATATTTTCTTATACCGGGTGTGTAGAGAAAATTTTACTATAGATATGTTGACAAATAATAATATAATAGCAAATGCTATAAATTGAATTATAAAGGTAGAAGTTTTTGATTGCTTAGAATGGGAAACAATCATATACATATATAAAATTCCGTAAGTATTTAAAAATATCAAAAGTAAAAATGAATATGCCGTATGCCACGGTTTCGTATTATTACCGCACGCCAAACGAAGAAGCACAGCACAGTTATATAATGGTTTTATATTATCGAAATCGTTAGTTAAAAGCTTCGAATCCATTTTGACTCTGAGTAATAATTTGTGCGGAATACAGGCAGGGGAGTTTTAAGTGATTAAATAATATCATTACGTTAATGATTTTACTACCAGAATAAACAGTTTGTTTCTCAACTTCTGTTCAGCATATGTACTATAATTTATTATTCTTTAATATACAAAAAAATAATGTATAAACAAAAAGTAATTTATAATTAATTTGGTTTATGATGCTTAAGTGCGTTGTCTACTAAACAGAGAACCCTGGTTCAATCATTGAATTTCTATAGCAGCGTTTATGTGCGTATTTAGTACATGCACGAGATTCGTGCTGTAAACCCCCTACAGAAATTCAATGTTTGAACTTCAGCCGTCTGCAAGCAGTGCGTGCGATTATAACATAAACTAACCATAACCGTTTTCACACGGCGGGAAATGGCAAACTACCTAAATAATCTGCCTCGAAAGCCCTTCATCTTCTTCTTCCACTTTTAGGTTAGAATAAATCTTATTTGGCTTGACCTCTGGCTGTCTTCTGTCGAAGACAGAACCGAAGTCACAAGTCTGTGAGCATATTAATTGCTTGCTTGCTGGGCTCGTGTCAGATCCTGGATTTTTTGTTGATGAGAGCAAATCCATTCTGGGTTGTTGCACTACTGTGTAATAAATATACAACTTTTCAGTGTTTAAAATAAAAGAAAATTCCTTTCCATTTTCTTGCAAACCGCCTTTATCGTTTTGGTTAATATTTTCTACCATTATTTTATTATTAAAAATATAATTCATCATTAGGGTCATTCCATGTCAAACCAACTAGTCACTCAAATTGACCATCCCAGATTTCTTTGAAACTTTCGTTAATTATACTCTTTAACATCCCGAATTCAAATATAATTTTTTTTAAATTCTAACTCTTATAGTTTTTGAGTTATTTAGCCCTATAGTTCTCTAATCGCGTTTTTAAAAGTTTGTAGCAGCAATCTAGAAAGCCGATTAGATTTTGGTTGAAATTCCTTTCTTTTTTTTATTTCTGAAATTTGAATTATTATTTTATTTTATCAATTTGAATTTATCAAAAAAATTTATCAAATATTTTTCTTAGCAAAGTGTCTTTTTGTTAAAAACCGAAATTGTGTAAAGTCTATCTGTGGAGACCCTGTATTGTAGTTTTGTTAGTTTTGTAGTTTAGTTAGTATTGTAATTAAAATACTTGAGCTAAAACATAGAGGTGTATTGTTGATCATAACTGCTGATCCCATCATGGTCCCACTCTGAAATTTTTATGAAGTATTCACCAAGTCACCATTATAAATATAAATTATTTTTATAATTTTCAAAAAACACTAACTCAAACATATTTTCAAAAACACTTTTTGAGGTTTCCAAAAAAATTTATTTTTATTAGAAAATAATCAAAATTAGTATCAAATTAAAGCCCTTTAAATCCTCTTTAAAATGAGCTATAGCACAGCTTTGTACAACTTATAGAACTGAAGTTATAACATTTTGTATGATTGAGCGTGAGCTTAAAAAGTATCGTTTTTGCGATTTTTAGAATTAAATAACTCAAAAACTATAAAAGTTAGAATTTTTTAAAAATCACATTTGAATTTAGGATGTTGAAGAGTGTAATTTACCAAAGTTTCAAAAAAATTTCTGATAGTCAATTTGAAAACTATCTATTTTTGGTTGATTTCATATGGAAATGACCTTTATAATGACATTATATTGATTAAAAGTGTTTTTCAATATAAAAGTTCCTGTTAACTATGTATTATTATCAAAATTACTTTGCTGTCACAGTACCATTAATTTAACAAAAATTTTCGATATCGAACGTTTCTTTTTATTAAGTTTATTAAAAATAAAAAAATCTGATTTAACAACACATACCTTTGCAATTTATTACAAAATTTAATAAAATAAAATTGATAAAATAAAACAATAATTCAAATTTAAGAAATAAGAAATAATAAAAAGAAAGGAATTTCAATCAAAATCTAATCGGCTTTCTAGATTGCTGCTACAAACCTTTAAAAACGCGATTAGAGAACTATAGGGATTGAGCTTTACTTACAGTAAGCGGTTTCTGGGTTCGTTGGAACAGAGCTATAATGTCAAATACGCTAACACATCTGCAAATGTTACCAAATTATGTCTTTAATAGGGCACTTCCACTCCCCCACTCCAACATGGCTGCCGAACAGCAGCTTGGTGGTATGGTTGGTGGTATTCGCCATAAGATTTGTTAAGGATTCAAGTGTTTTTGTTATAAAAATGTATTTTTTATAAAATTCTAACCAGTTCTTTTAGCATTTTTAGCTTTTATGATACGGTGGTGATTGTTTTATAATAAATTGGGCTACTAAAATCCACTATACTTACAAATAATTGAATAATTTGTGTTATTAAATTTTTGAAAATTATTAGACTTAAATATTAAAATTTAGGTACAATAATTTGAAATAAATTGCTTTAAATAAAAATAAACAACATTTCAGCTGTTTATTAATAATTAGTTTCCAGCATTTTTGTGTTTTTGAGTAATTTACATAAATACATTCAGATTTAGTGAAAGATTATAATCGTAACTAGCACAGTTCAGGAGTTTACTAAAAAATGTAAAAATTATGTCTTAAAAATCAGCAAATCTTCTAGTCGAGAATGCATTAAGCCCGGCAGATACAAATTTCGCCCAAGTTTTAAAATTCCCTACCTATAACTCAAACTGACGAAAAACTATTTAAATTAGATATTTTCTAGTTTGATTTGGTTAAGTTTAATCATTCATTTAATTTTACTGTACTTTTTATTCTGTAAATATTTGACTTTGTTTAAAGACAAACCGGCAGAAGTTGGAAAATAACAAATTCTGGTTGTATAGCCCTGCTATTTCAACATGAACCGGAAAGTCAAACAAATTACTGAAACACAAAAATGCTGGCAAATAATTACAAAACATAACAACTGAAATGTTGTTTATTTATTTATTGTATTGTATTTAATTTAAATAACTGTTAAAATTATTAAATTATTGTAACTTTTAATATTTCAGGTTAATAATTTTGAAAAATTTAATAACACACAATTTATTCAATTATTTGCAAGTATAGTGGATTTTAGTAGCCCAATTTATTATAAAACAATCAGCACCGTGTCATAAAAGCTAAAAATGCTAAAAGAACTGGTTAGAATTCTATAAAAATACATTGTTATAACGAAAACACTTGAATCCTTAACAAATCTTATGACGAATACCACCAACCATACTACCAAGCTGCTGTTCGGCAGCCATGTTGGAGTGGGGGAGTGGAAGTGCCCTATTGGACATAATTATGGTTATAAAAATTATTTTTTAGTTGTATGAAATTTCAGTTGGAATAGTATTTCTTTATTGTACTGATGATCACAAATTAAATTTAAAGTCCATTGTAATGAAAATGCTTATAGGTATTTATGATATTGAATCGGCCGTGATTGTAATTTCCAATTGAAATGTAAGAATGAAATATGTATGAAATGTGTGAATCTCGAAGAAAATCTAGAAAAATTGCCCAAATCCCAGCCGGCGAGAGTCAAAAAAACTTTTAGCCAATACATCTTTAATCCTTGAAATTCCAAATTGAAATTACTATTATTGGCCTGATTCATAGCCATCTTTATTTTACAAGCCATGAACAAGAAATTTGGCAACACCGCCCGGTAGTCTTATATTATGATGGAAATGGTAGTGTTTACGCTTGAAAATCATTGAAATTCGATTTAAATCATGTGTAAATTAAGAGATTTATCCGAAAGTTATCAATCATTGGAAACGTTCGTATTTTTCAATACAGAAATATTTCAAATTAGAAAAGTAACGACATATAAATTCATTTTATTGTAGTTTTTATTTTGAGGTTGAATTAGACTAAATTTATATTTTGTGGATTTGCTAAGTTATTATCTATTAACTTTAGTAGTATAAATTGTTTTAATTGGATTATATTATTTAGTATGTTTTTAGAATGTCGCGACATTGCTGTGCCCCTGGCTGTAAATCTTATGACAGTGACAGGCCTGGACAGTGAAGTAGGTGATCATGGAAAAAAATCGACTTTTAAACTTCCATCAGATCCTGAATTAAGGCAGAAGTGGATTCGTGCAATTCCATGAGACGATTGGAAACCCTTTTAAGCTTACCATTGTAATTAACAAAAAAAAAACGATCCCGAGTAGAGAATAGTACATTGTCTTATTCGGATTAAAAGTGAAACTTTGTTTGACAAGCAATTTTTGCATTTGCGAGGCGGAGCGCTAGCGGAGCCGTGCGAATGCAATAATTGCACGTCAAACAAAGACACTTTTAATCCAAATGAGACATATTACTTTTTCTCCAACCAAAAATTCAAATTACTTCAAACATTTTGTTTGATTATTCGTGTAGTGAAAATCCAGTAACTTGAATTTTTGTTTTTTTATATTAAGTTGTCATAGTTTTTAGGTCACTTTTAGGTCTAGCACAAAAAAAGTTCTTTTAATGCACGTAAAAAAAGTGTTGCTTAGTAATGTACACATTTTTATATTAGTAACAAAAACGTCAACTTTGATTTGAGGTAATGCTATTAAAAATGTACTGCTTTTAATACGATTGGAGAAAAAAGAAGTTATTATCAAGAGACACTAAACAAAGCTTAGTGAATTGCTTGACAGTGATTTAGTTATAGATTACAAGGAATTTGTTTAAAGAATTGAAGAAAACCTTCGATTGGAAAAAATGGAGTTACAAAGTTGTTTCTAACTGTGCTGTTTTTTATATTTTAAACATTGATGTGAACGATAATTTTGATCGGATAGATTGTGGAGTGAAAGTTAACTGCAGTGTGATGATAAATTATTTGTTACAGTCTTTGTACAAAAAAATTTGTTAAGTGCTCATGATTTGCAATCAATATTACCACAAAATTTAAAATTAAGTAGGTGGTCACAAATCGAAAATATTTTAAGTAGGTATAAGATTTTTCTTAGTGGACTAACAGAAAGCGAATCAAAAGAAATGTTACTTTAAGTTTTGAATTTTGTTCAGGGATTCGGGTTTAAAGTCATTTGTATTATAACTGATAATAATCGTATAAACCGTTTAACATTATCAAGTTTAGATTCCAATAAATATTTCATCGATTAATAAAATATGTAGTGCTTGTACTGCTACATTGGGGAAAATGTATAAAGTGATCATTTCCATATTTAATAATATTGCCTTAAATAATTACATTAAAATTAAAAGTAATATTACTAATAGTACGAAACAAAACGAAAAGCGAAAGCTAAGAACCTTGATGAAAAGCTAACTATGCAAATTTTATTTTTATTGTAATAAATTTTCTAAATACTAGTTTTTTATTTTTATAATTTTTTGTGTAATTAAATATTTAAAAAGACAAAATTTAACCATTTTTATGCAGTCATGAAATACTTCATAGGACTACCAAATTCAAAATTGCGGTGTTGCCAAGTTTATGTTCATGGCTTGTAAATAAAGATGGCTATGCCTGATTTGATTGCGTTACTTTTGCAGGTTTATTTAACTTGGGGATGATTTCTTAATTTAGAAAGAACTTTTAAACATAACATTGATCCAATCCGCCACACAACATTCATTTTATTATAACCTAAATATGACCACACAGCATTATTTTTTAATAATCCAAATTTTACCCTGAATTAACTGTTGGCATTTTTTTACATTATGAGGTTTACCCCATTATGTTGTCCATTGCAGTTATCTTTCAGTGTTAGTTATCTACAGGGTGTTAAGAATTTTACTCTTTGTAAATTTTTGCTTCAGGATTTACCCTTTGAAACAGAATTTAATCTGGTAATAAAGATTTGACATAACTCAAATTTATAAGTGTTTTATTTGTGTTGTGAGTTACGATCGTTTCCTTTTTCGGAGCGATTATATGTTTGTTTCAGTAGCGTCTACCAAATAGGGCACTTCCACTCCCCCACTCCAACATGGCTGCCGAACAGCAGCTTGGTGGTATGGTTGGTGGTATTCGCCATAAGATTTGTTAAGGATTCAAGTGTTTTCGTTATAACAATGTATTTTTTATAGAATTCTAACCAGTTCTTTTAGCATTTTTAGCTTTTATGACTCGGTGGTGATTGTTTTATAATAAATTGGGTTACTAAAATCCACTATACTTGCAAATAATTGAATAAATTGTGTGTTATTAAATTTTTCAAAATTATTAACCTGAAATATTAAAAGTTACAATAATTTAATAATTTTAACAGTTGTTTAAATGAAATACAATACAATAAATAAATAAACATTTCAGCTGTTATGTTTTGTAATTATTTGCCAGCATTTTTGTGTTTCAGTAATTTGTTTGACTTTCCGGTTCATGTTGAAATAGCAGGGCTATACAACCAGAATTTGTTATTTTCCAACTTCTGCCGGTTTGCCTTTAAACAAAGTCAAATATTTACAGAATAAAAAGTACAGTAAAATTAAATGAATGATTAAACTTAACCAAATCAAACTAGAAAATATCTAATTTAAATAGTTTTTCGTCAGTTTGAGTTATAGGTAGGGAATTTTCAAACTTGGGCGAAATTTGTATCTGCCGGGCTTAATGCATTCTCGACTAGAAGATTTGCTGATTTTTAAAACATAATTTTTACATTTTTTAGTAAACTCCTGAACTGTGCTAGTTACGATTATAATCTTTCACTAAATCTGAATGTATTTATGTAAATTACTCAAAAACACAAAAATGCTGGAAACTAATTATTAATAAACAGCTGAAATGTTGTTTATTTTTATTTAAAGCAATTTATTTCAAATTATTGTACCTAAATTTTAATATTTAAGTCTAATAATTTTCAAAAATTTAATAACACAAATTATTCAATTATTTGTAAGTATAGTGGATTTTAGTAGCCCAATTTATTATAAAACAATCACCACCGTATCATAAAAGCTAAAAATGCTAAAAGAACTGGTTAGAATTCTATAAAAAATACATTTTTATAACGAAAACACTTGAATCCTTAACAAATCTTATGGCGAATACCACCAACCATACCACCAAGCTGCTGTTCGGCAGCTATGTTGGAGTGGGGGAGTGGAAGTGCCCTATTGTATTTACATAATAAAAAAAGAACTTGTTACTAGATGGGGTGACGGTAGATAATGTCATTGATGATGAGATGTTGACGCTAAATTCAAAATTTAAAACCAGCATCTTACACGCTGAATAATTAACTTGACGCTTGTAAATTAGACCAACGGATTCCTTCAGTGCCAGCGGCACAAATTCAAAAGACCTGCGCTATTCTAGTGGAACTCCAAACAAAAAAATTTTTATCGCTCAGTGGGAATTTTTAGAATCTCTGATAGGTCGATTATGTATTACATAGGCGCATCGTAATGAATATTTAACCTTTAATTAGGTCGGTTGAATTTTGTAACTTAAGTAGGCAAGTGGGGTGCTCAGACCACCCCAACAAAAACATACATTTACAGTAGCAATTTACACTCATTTTTTATATTGTAGGTAAATTCACATTATTTTGGATATTATTATATTATTGCCAAATGTAAAAATAAGAATATTTACAACTTTTAAATAGCAGTTTTTTACTCTTTGTAACAACCTTAAAGAAATTAATACGTGGGGTGTTGTGGCCACCCCGCATACCTAATTAAAGGTTAAAGATTTTTAATTTTTCTAATTACAGCAAAAAGTGTTACAAACCCTTTCTTCTTTCTCGCTCAGTTAAAACAAGCAAATAAGTGACCAATGTGTGCAAAATATTATAATAAGTTTGCTATAGAAATCTCGATAATCCAAATAAAATCTCGTTAATCCACTCAATGTCAGTATCATTATCAAATCTTCATCCTAAACATCTGTGATCCGTTTATACTTTTATTATTAATTTGTAGATACATAATTATTTAGATAATATTATTTATTGTTAAATAATTGCACAATTGGATATAAAATAACACTTTATTTTGTAAACATGTTTGTGTTGTTTGTTAATTATTATCAATAACAATTATCTCTTATTCACCTTTAAGTTAAAGCGATCATGATATTTAAAAAGTAAAACAATAAAATCTTTCAAATTACATTAATTAAGAACTCAAATATTTGTTAATTTTTGGTTTCATTCATTCTTTTGTTTATTTTTCTTTATTTGTTTTTCGGAAGCGAAACCCCAGACTGGTACTGGGTACATTAATATAGTGCTGATAATGCACCATCTGTGCGGTTTGAAAAGAAGACAGGACAGTTCCACCAGCCTAAGCAATTGTTGCGAGGTGGAATGCCCTGCGCGGAAATCAAAGTGTTCGTCCTGAATAGAGTGGCGGAGAGCCTAGTTAAGTCTTATCTGAATGACTTTTTCTGCTAATTTACCTAGAGAGGGGAGCAGGCTGGTAGAGTTTGCCTCTACCTCCCCCCCACCTAGGTACGCTAGAGAGATCGTATTTGGCAGCGAAGATTTTTAGGAGATTCCGCTTCCTATAAAGTCCATTATCATTCCAGTAAGCGAGATTAAGTGAAGTAGGATGGATTTTTAGATGTCTATCCATTCACTGGCGCGATAGAAAAGAAAGAAAGGAAAAAAATCATATTACTAGAAATATAAAAATAAAATTTTATTTTTTCCTTTTTGTAATAAATACAACCATAACAATTGGATGCATTTTATTGTCCTACCGTGGCAAACTTATCAGCGTCGTACATATAAGGCGGATATGGTTTGGTTTCGATATATTTACCAGAACCTTGCACAACTTTCAATTGTCCATCGTCCACGCAAACACGCCCATTGACAATCACGTATTGAGGAACTCCATGGCATTCCATGCCCTACAATAATAAATTTATATCTGATTCATGTTAGAACTAAGTTGAGTTGCTTACTTCGAATATGTTAAAATCGACTGCTTGACTATGCGTTTTAACCGAAATCACTCTGGTCTTGTTTGGATTCCATACTACCACATCTGCATCGGAGCCAACCTGAATACATCCTTTTCTAGGATACAGGTTGAAAATTTTGGCTGCTGCGGTACTTGTAATCGAAACAAATTTACATGGATCAATAATTTTGGCGTGAACTCCTTTTTCCCAAATCACAGACATGCGATCTTCTACTCCGTTGACTCCATTGGGTATTTTAGAGAAATCGTTTAAGCCAGCTTCTTTTTGCGATGTTGAATGAGTACAATTATCACTTCCGGTTAATTGCAGATCATTTCTGGAATTTTGAATTAAAATGAGGAACTCTTATAAATAAAGCTCAAAGCTTACCGCTGTAAAGATTCCATCAAAAAGGTTTGTGTGGTAGGATCCGATCTAAGAGGAGGACTGATAATATGGCCAGCTGAGTGTTTAAAATTTGGATTCCGACACTGAGAACCATCGCTGCCTAACGCTGCTGCTAAAGTTTCGCCAATAATTCGATTTCCACGTTCGCGTGCTTGAGCCACAGCTAGCGTTGCTTGTTTACTCATTACGTGCACGACATACAAAGGACATTGGACCTGGTTGGCAATCATGGATGCACGATAAACGGCTTCGGCTTCGACATCTTCTGGTCTCGACAATTCGTGACCTTCTGGACCAGTTACGCCCTTTGCTAATAACCTCTCGGCGTTTTTCTTTATAACCACGCCGTTTTCGGCATGCACCATACCTATAGCTCCAAATTTTTTACACGCTTCCATGGCCAAATACAATTGGCAATCGTTGAGCATGAAGGTGTAAGCCATAAACATTTTGTACGAATTAATTCCATACTTGGAAGTTAAAATTTCGATGTCATTTTGAACCGAATCGTTCCAATATGTTATGCACATGTGCAAACCATAATCGCAGCACACTTTTTTATCGGCCTTTTGCCTGTATCTGTGGTATGTGTCTACCAACGATTCCTTGTTATTTGGAAAAGCAAAATCGACTAAAATCAGAGGGTTAAATTTTGAGAAAAATTATTTACATTCTACATACTTATCATAGTGGTTCCACCAGCAACGGCGGCTTTGGTTCCATGGTAAAAATCATCCACGGTTGTTGTTCCCATAAATTCAAACTCGCAATGGGTATGTGGATCGATTCCTCCGGGCAAAACAAACAATCCGTTGGCATCAATCACTCGCACTCCGGTTGTCGGAACCTTTAAGTTTTTTCCCAATTGCTTAATAACTCCATCTTCGATGTAAACGTCCTGCTCGATGATTTCATGTTCGTTGACAGTTTTGCCATTTTTAATGAGCAAATGCTATATTTAAAAGGAATTGCTTTAGCGGTAAACAAAATTGAAACGTTACTTACTTGGGACGCCATTTCAGAAGTCGAGTTATTGCAAAAGTGAGCTCAGCTATCGGAATGGAGCTTTTATACAAAAATATTTTGTTTACCATTCATGAACTTTGTAATATATTATCATTAATTAAAATGCTGTCAACAATTAATAATTTTCTTTTACATTGTTTCTTAGGTTCTTAGATAATTATTTTATCAATGTTTACTCGAAAAAATAATGAGATAAGTAATTTGAATTATAAAAACATATTATGATAATTTTAATCAATAGATTAAAAATTATGAAATTAAATTTTAATTATTGTAACTATTGAATTTATGGATGTTATGGAAAAACTACCCAACACAGCCCTTTATCTTTCACCTTTACTATTTACAGGAACATTGAAAATTATTTAAAACTTTATAAGTTTACAAAATAGCTATTTGTGAATTAAAGAAAACTTTAAATCAAAATCAAGAACCGGAAAACCAAAATGAACACCTTTTTACGTTAGACAACGTTGCATATTATTTAGCCAGTTGCACAATATATTTCATTACGCAACTAGTTACGTAATGAAATTACATTACCCAAACAATATGTGAATAAATCAAATTGTTTATATCTACTAAATCTATATTTACCATGATAATGGTAATAACTATTATAATATATTAGAAAGATATTATTTTTTTATGAATTACTTAAAACAAATACTGCAATTTCTTCTGTAATACCTGTTGCTACACTTACTGCAGTTACTATCTACTAGGTTTACGATTTGTAGTGCATTTGTGTTTCTCCCACCTCAATTCGCATCGATTGCTATACTTTTATTCGTTTGGTTACGTGTTCTTCATAATTAATAAAATTGAATGTTTATAAGGAAAAGCTTACTGGAGAGTATTTTCTCAGAACCCTGGTTTCAAGGACAGAGGCATGTGCGCAAGTTTCTTAGTTAAAAACTTTCTGCGCTTTTCGAACAAAGTGGATTTAGGGGCTTAAAAATAACAAGGAGACAAGGAGACAATCCCAAATCTGAGAACACTTTTTGCTGGTCTCAATCCTTATGCCCCCCCCCCCGCCCCCCAAAAACTTTTGGATTCGGCGTTGAACCTTTTGCCCAGTACCTACCGGATGTCTACTAGGGTTGGGACCTTTTATCGATTAATCGATAACAATCAATAGTTTTTATTTTTGAAATTTCGATTAATCGATATTTTGGTTTTTCGATATTTATAGATATTTCGACAGTTATCGATATGTCGATAGTTATCGATATTTTAATAGTTAATGATATTTTGATAGTTTCGATATTTCTAATTAAGGTTTGTCTTATGTTTTCCGGACTTCCCATTGGTCAATTTTGGATTCGACCGGTTTCTTTATTTGAGAAAAAAGTTGGGGTTTATTATTTTTATAATTCGATAATTATTAGAGTATCGATATCTTCGATATATCGATACCGATACTATTGCCAACTTTGATGAAATTTTAACTGTGTACTACCAAATATGTTGTCATATGTCTGCCAAAAAATCAAACCGAAAGGTGGTAAACTTTTTTTGTTAAAAATTAAAATCCTTCATTAGGTTACTAGGTTACAGTTCCCTAACTACTTGGGGTAAGTGTAAATCCCATGCATAGATTGCATTAAACGCATTGAAACTTGATTGGGGCTAGTGTAAAATAAGCAGCAAGCAAAACTACATCAGATTTTTTATTAAAAATGTTAAGATTTAATTTACATATCCATCAAATTCGATGCCAAACGAAAGTAGCCTCTCTTATCAAAAGTTGGGAGTGCAAGTAATTTTGCAATTGGTTTCAGTGATGTAGATCCGACTTTTCTGGCAAATTTCACCTCCAAACATGGCTCAACTGCGGTTGTAACAATTTTTTGTCAATTGTTGCGCGATCCCTTGATGACGATTTCTGGTACGCCTATGCTTAGTAAGGCATGCGCAAGGGATCGTAGAGAGCGCGTACTTGAGCTGGGGTTAGGATTCTAAAAGCGCACGACGAGGAAGTAAGACGTGTTTTAGTTTCGTTGGCTGAAGATTATTCAGATAAGGCCGAATATTTGTAAAGAGTAAGCCTGAGAAGAAATCGTTCAGTGTAGTTTAGATTTACGAAACCGTAAAACCTCGTAATTTAGTTAACATCGGAAACCTTAATTATGGGATTTGTACCGTGGCGCTGATAACTCAAACTGCCTCCAATTTGCAGCAACATTGAATGTTCGATTTTGAAAACGGTGTGTGGCCGTATGTTGCATCTTTCTGATTTTTTACTTACCATCGACGACTACTGGAAGGAGTCAGTTCTGTGCTACGATCAAGTGTTTGGTAGTGAAATTCTTGTTTGTGCGACGCAACGAATTCTGCAAGCAGCTTCGCAATCGAGCCGAGTTTTTTCATCAGCAGTAGCCAGGGAAGTCATCGAGTCAAGAGCTAGTGTGCGTTGCGGTTGCAGTACATTACTGGTAAACAAGCTTCTGTCGAATTACCACTTTGTAAACGAACCAGGCCTTGGTAAGTGTTTTTTTGATTTACCGAGTTTTTTACTGCAATTGCGGAAACGTGTAGTTTTGCATCGGCTGGCGACGTGGATGTTTCCCTATTTGTGGCGAACGATTTATTTTGTTATCGAATTGGAAATTGTTGTATCATATTTAATCCTCATTATACGGTTAATTGTTGAAGGAGTTTTATTGTATTCGAAGGAAGCAAATGCTTATTTTTCAGAACCGACGATCTCGCCTCCGCATTTAAGAGTTGGTTTTCCATCTGGGCTTCACCACAATTATTTAATACTGAGGGAGATCTATCTCAGGTGTGGTGAGCAAGGTGTTTTTTTATAAAAATACCGAAATTGCTACACGGTTGACTGGGCTACATAAAATTTTGAGGCCTTTTTTTTGGGAGCCTTTCCAAGTTTAACTGACGTCGTCGTTGGTATCATCCAGTCCTAACTCCTCTCCACCCTCGTCATCCGTTTCTTCTATTTCATCAATTGGCTTTCGTTTCTTCATTTTTCCACGTTTATTGGAAAGTTTGGCTACTGATTTCCCCTTCAATTTAGCAAGATCATCTTAAAACTTAATGACCTCAGCCTCTGTACACACTTATTTCCTTCCTGCTTTTGCCAATTTCGATATTTGTTTAATCTGTTGCAAAAGAATAGACTCAAAACTTTTGCGGTGATTAGACGGCAAATCTATTGATGTTGAAGAGAATTGTGCACCAATAGTTGATATCTGGATGGGTGGTGCATAACGAGTGGTTGATGAAATGGATAAAATTACTACCTAGGATGGAAGTCAATACCATTGCAGTTCGATTGAAGGCAGATGACTTAAATCCCACTCCGTGGCGGTAAGGGGGACCGCTTGCGCATTTCGGTTTTTTTGCTCTTCTTGTCTCCTTTGTTCATCTTGGACTTTAGTCTTAGTGGGCATTGGATATCTCGTGTCATGCTTTTTTATTTTCTTTGGAACCGAGCTGCTTTTGCTCGCTCCCGAAGCCCTTTTGTTGCAGGGCAGCTGTAGCTAATATGTCTTTCTTCCTTGCAGGAAACGAAAAAGGGATTTTCCTTGTTGCAACTAGTTGCAAGGTGTCCCGAGTTGTCAGCATTTTAAACAGTGTCTTTTGGCATGTATGGGGACATTGTGTGCGCCAGCTTCCAGCAGTTGTGGCATCTCTTCTCTGCCAGTTCTTCGTGTATTCAGCATGAGTTTGCTAGGCCGATTCTTATCTTGTACAGTTTATCCATAAGTTTAACTGCTTCTCCACTTGCCTCCACTTTTGCAATTTTCGTCCCCTGGTATCATTGACGGAGGTCGCAAAGTTTGTTTTTAGAACAATCTTTTTGAAGTCTGCCTTTACCTCATCTTTTGCTGTAGCCAGTTCTTCTATGTCCTTTATTGTGTATATCTTCTTCTGGCCGATGCGAAGTGCAAGGTCTTTTTTCTCTATTGCTTTGTGAAGCGCTTTTGTCAATTTTTGGTATTGTTGGTTCTCCTGGAACTCCACCAGAGTATCTCCAGTGAGGGTTGCTGCTGCTCTGATCGCACCCAGTTTTTCCTTATAGTTTTCTGGAATTGCCCTTATTATAATGGCGTTATTTCTTGTTGCCTTCCTCTATTTGAGCGCCGGTTAGATATTCCGCCGTTTGTTTTCCAGTAGCCATTTCTTGCGTCCCGACTTAGTCAACTACCTGAGGCGCAGAGCAGTCGTCTGATGACGGTTGGAGGGGGCCCACTCCATCGCCCAACTCCCAGACTGATACTGGGGCTCCGAGATCTTCCTGCTTCGTAACTTCATGATCCTTTTCGTTGTCCATTTCATGCATTTTGTTCGAATTTTTGAGCAGGACCTCTTACCTTGATTTCTCACGTTAGCCTTTCAGTATTCTCTCATCCACCGGGGTTAGGTACTCGATCTCGGAGATTCTTCCACAGGCTGCGCTCTGCTGGCCTTATCCATCCAGCAGGACTTCCAAATAGACTTTCCAACGAAACCCATCCACGAGACTGTCGGCGGCCCCCATCAAGACGATGTACTTGACATCAACCTCTCCTACCAGCTAACAGTCCGTGGACCATTGGATTCACTGGAGTACTAGAGACGCAGTACAACCCGAGCCAAAGCAACATTTCAACTCCAAGGTAAATTAGCCAATCTACTAGGAACACCTCCGAGTAATTTGCAAAGCAGGGATGGCTTTATAGGAGTGTTGGAGAGCGATAAGACGCTCAAGGGGTATTTCCTCTAAGATTGCACTCTGGCTCTACACTGCAGTTGTAAGACCTGTGATATGCTACAGTGCACTTGCCTGGTCGGCCAGAATCAAACAAGTAACAGCATTGTCCTCTTTGCACCGGATTTTCGGGATTTTTGAGTGCGTTGGGAGTGATGAAACCTTGCATAGGCACTTCCCAATGAACGGGAGGGAGTGTCAGATTCTTACTGATTTTTTCCGGACACGAACCACGTTCCACTTGCCCCTCTTCAGTGTCTTTCGTCTTGGTATTTTGTCGTTTTTCTGGACTTGTCTGTTGTTTTCTTTCTTAGATTTCATGATCGTGGTGATCATGTCGTTTATGTCGTTATCCAGCATTAGGTTTTTCAGGTTTTCTTTTTATATCGTAGTGCTCAGAGTGCGATTTGTACTACGTCTGATCTTTCCCATTCCTGGCAGTGGAAGAAGGTGTGCTCTAGTGTATCCCACATCGCCGTGCCTCCTCGTGACCCATTTTTTTACGCTGCTGATTAGCTCTTTTTTTCACTTCCCATTTCAGGTGTTGTTCCACTGGGTTTGCCAGCTTCGGTACATGATTTTCCTGGCTTCCACCTTTTGGTCTTCCCCCCGTCGTAGATCTCCAGAAGTTCTATGGGTGGTACGCCAGCTATCACCAGCACTACCGCCTCTGAGATTGTTCTATATGCTCTTGACACTGAAATGGCCAGTAGTCTCTGGCATCTTGCCATTGTGTCCACCCATATCGTCGCGGCGTACAGTAAGATGGAATATGCCACGGCCACAAGAAGTTTTCATTTGGCCAATGAGGGCTCCTTTAGTGATTCAAATACTAATCTGTCTGGCCGTAATGGGAGTGATGCGTAAATTACCCACTATAGCGTTGGAGACTCTTTTATGCTTCCCACCAATTGATCTTCATATGCAGAAGATGGCGGTTAAGGCTGTCCTTAGGCAGTAACTACCCAGTTAGAGTACCTCTGCTGTATCTTGAACCTGCCAGAATTTCCCCTAAATGTATAGGTATATTTAATAGGAAATACAATATCCTGTTGAATTCAGTAGAAACTAACGATTATGATTTATTCTCGGACGGTTCCAAAAATAATGTAAGCTCAGGAGCAGGAATTTTCTCTGCTGAACGTGACCTAAACATGAGTATACCTCTGAGCAAGTACACATTGGTTTTCCAAACGAAACTTATGAGCGTACCTTATACTTGCGCAAAAGCAGTCCAAGACAATTAATTACGCCGACAGGTAATTATGCCGAAGACTTTAATGCCGGCAGCATTAATGCCGTCAAATAATTATGCTGACAATGTTTGTAAATATTTAATTTTAAAATAAATTAAGAAATGGTATTTAATTAGTGGAGCAACTCAAAGATGGCGTCGTTTTATATCTGTAATTTTCGAAGTGGAGCCGCTTTAGGGATGTTTTTAATGGTAGGAGCAGCTCAAAAATCAGCCATTTTTGAGTGCAATACCTGCATCAAATTAAAACACCCAATGGGCGAGCCTAACGTTATATTTAGAGTAGATTTAAGTTATTTTTATTAAGTTATTTTTATTTTAAGTTAACGCCCCACATAATTAATGGACGTCTCCCAATTGTTTGGTGGACATCTTTTTTTCGGTGAACCTGTTTAGTAAATTTACCAACTTTTGCCAATTGCTGAAGATATTGGTGAGAAAGTAAGGAAGATACGAGTACTAGGTCAAAAGTATACGCAATTTGGGTAAATAAGGGATTCATCTCCGCCCCATGCCTACCAAAACACCTGGAAACGCCGCTGCTTTGAACTGTAATTAAAATTTTCTTCTGAAGCACGGTAGGAGATGTGGTATAGGGATTCGTGATACATCGTAAAAACGGGCACTGTAGGCGATAGATGGCGTTCTTACCAGTTTTTGTCCTTTTTTTTTTAGTTTTTGTCTCTTTCTTTGTTCATGATTGCATGATGATTGCCTAACCAATAACCACTTTATAAGCAACCGTCCATTTTGTTTCATGTTTTTGCGAATTTAGAATCGACCACATGTATTTGAAACGATTCAAAATTTGTTTTCCAAAGCATTAAGCTATGAATTGCAGTTATTATTGCAAGATTATGTATTTTGTGATAGTTTATATTGGTATTGTGTGATATATTACATTGGTATATTCGTATTGGACTTGTAACACGAATGTAATGGTGAAATGTTAAAGTTGAAACCAAGAGCAAAACAAACTACAAAAGTGATCGACTTCTTCGACAAATTGTTCGACAGCGTTATTGGTCATGTCTTGTAAATAATATGTTTTGTGGTCATTTCGAAGTTGAAGTTCCAGGCAAGAAGTTACGAACCTGCGTAACCGACAAATCAGATCATATTGAATTTTGGAAGAGAGCTATTAGAATTTTTGAGACGATGGTATTATTTATTGATAAAGATGACAATGGCAGTACTAAGCGATACAGATGATACAAACAAGAATGAGGGGCTCATAAGGAAGCACACGCCACCATCCATCAAAAAGCGGATTACTACGCTAGAAGTAATTTATAAAATAATTCTAAAATAAATAATTTATGTTTATATCTTGCAATTTTCAGGGCTTTATTGACATTACTCAAACATGAAAGTTCTTGGTTTTAAGAGCATGTTTCTTAGGACGTTCAACCAGGATGTTTTGGAAAATTTTTCTGGAGATTTAAGACAGAGAGAGGAGTAAGATTTACAAATCCAACAGTAGCTGCATTTACTCCATTTTACAAGAGTTTGTTGGCAAATAACTACAGCAAGGGTCATTCAGAAGGCAGTAATTGTGAAAACGATGAGATATTTTAGTTTCATTGAAGAAATTTGTGCAGCAGGTATTTACTTAAAGTGTCCTACATATATTAATTTACTAATTATTATTTTAGCATCTAGCTGAAGTTCAGCCAGTTCTCCACAGTAATGAAGACATCTAGATTACTGAAAATTTAGAAAATCTGAAAGATTTTGAAGCAACTATATATTACCAAACATTAGACCATTTGTTTCAAAAACAGTTTTACCAAAAGTAAGAAAATATGAATGTTTTCTTTTTCTTTATTGAGAACTATTATGTTAATAAATGTGTATGCGGTACTTGAGAAGACTAATAAGCCAGAAACATGGTGTTTATCACTCATTCCTTATTTAAATATATAAATCTTAACTTGTGAGAAAATATACACAATAAAACTTTAATTAACAAGTTAAATTCAATATTATAATTATAATAATAATATTAAATAAATTTCTGAAGAAGACGATTAAAGTCGTCGAAAACTTAAAAATATAATTTGATTATATTATTGAATTTAACTTGTTAATTAAAGTTTTATTGTTTATTTAAATATATTGTAAATAGTTAATTTGTGAAAAATAATATTAAAAACTTCAATAAAGTAAGTTAATTAAACTAATAAAAATGAAATTATATTTTTAAGCTTTCAGCGACGTTTAATTAACTTGCTTTATTGAAGTTTTTAATATTATAGTTCTTTATTTATGCCAAAGTTATTAATATTGACTTATAGATTATTTAAATTTAAATATTATTACTAGCTTGTGAAAATTGTATGTAGAATAAACTTAAAAAGCTAAAATCAGGTTAAATAAACACTTTGTAAAAGGACGATCACTTGTCTGAAAGCTCAGTATTTAAAACGATTTTTAATGAGTTTATTTAACTTGATTTTAGCTTTTAAGTTATTCATCATATATATTATTTAAGTTATAATTTATTATTTACTTATTTATTTATTTAATTTTTATATTTCAACTATTTGCAAAGTTTTATCGAAATTTTTAAAAATCAGAAAGTTTTCAATTTTAATTTAATTTTCTAACATGTAAATAATAATTTTACTTTTACTATAATATTGCACATGTTAAATAACTATACTATATCTTATTTATTATGTTATATTAGGTTTATTTAGGTAGTAATAAAATCAATTTGATAATAAATCCGAATGTCTTATTTTAAAATTACATCAAAATTATAATGTAACTTTATAATCATAAAATTTCATTAATTCTTATAGTAATGTATATGTATACACTTTATTAGTGCTATTTAATACATCACTTTAAGATTTAATGAAATTTTATGATTATAAAGTTAGAAATTATAAATTCTAAATGAAATAATAAACATTTTAAAATTGCCGCTGTCTCCCCCACCTCTTTATATGCGCACTGTGGCGGATAGATGGCGCTGATATACGATACTAAAGTTTGTTAAGAAGATAGCATACCGTGTTCTGAAGCAATGGCATCTAACGGAGCTTCTGTGTACTATTGACGTCAAATTAATATTGGAATTGTTTATATTAATATATTCGGTATTAATTAGTTATAATTTACGTATTAAATGAAAATTACATCAATTTTTAAGTTTGTTGTATATCGACAGCATTATTTGATGAATCTAAATATGATTTTGTGTTAGTAGGATGGAATTGAAACACATAACCTAAAATAATTTTGGTAAAATTGAACTGAATTTATAAAATGTCTCACGTTCAATCGTTCACAGAATTTATCAATAGCGAACAGGTTCATATAAAAGTGGAATACGATTATCTAGAAAGCTTACATCACTCGGTTGACATTAAGGAAGAATTTTACAACGAAGAGGAAGAAGAAACGGAAGTTATTGTTCACGATTCTTTCTCTGTTAAAGTTGAACCAGTTGAAGCTTTCTCCAGAAATTTAGCTTGTGACATTTGCAATAAGGAATTTTCAAATATCCATCTTTTATGGGAACACTCGAGCACGCATGTAGATGAAAAGCCATTTGAATGTGATGTGTGTGGCTATAAATGTTCAATCAAGCATCATCTTGTAACCCATTTACGAATCCATACAGGCGAGAAACCATTCCACTGTAACTATTGCGATTACAAATGTTCACGAAGAGATAACTTGCATCAGCACCAAAGAACTCATTCCGACATGAAACCGGAAATTACTTGCGAGAAACCTAAAAATTGTCTAATGAAAAGCGAAAATCTGGTTGTATGCGAAATTTGTGGCAAGAAACTTGCGCATGCTGAAAGTTTGCGGCATCACTTGAAAACTCATACGGGCGAAAAGAGATTTCAGTGTGATATTTGTAACAAACAGTTTTTATGGAGACCTCAGTTGGCTTCTCATTTAAGAACCCACACGGGAGAAAAGCCGTTTTGTTGTGATATTTGTAATTTTAAATGCTCTCGAAAAGATAACTTGAGCTGCCACTTAAAAACTCACCTCAACACCGAACAAGCAAAGAAAGTGTCACAGACAGCTTATAAATTGAAAACTTATCCACGTATTCGTAGCGAAGTAAGAAATAAAAAAGTTGTGTGTGAAATTTGTGGTAAGGAACTTTCGTGTAAATACGGTTTAACAGATCATTTAAAAATTCACACGGATGATAAAAGTTTCAAGTGTGAATTATGCCCGGGCAAGTTTTTATTAAAACAACAGTTAAGGCAGCACTTAATGATTCATACCGGTGAAAAATCGTTCAAATGTATGTTTTGTGACTACACATGTTTGCGAAAGGGGAGCTTGAAGAGCCACTTAAAAATTCACACAGGTGAAAAAACGTATGCGTGCAAATTTTGTAGCTACACATGTTTACGCAAAATACAGTTACAGTGTCACTTGAGAACCCACACAGGTGAAAGACCGTATGGCTGTGATACGTGTAAAAAAAAATTTAAGATGAGAAACCACCTGGATGAACATATAAAAAGTCACACAGGTGAGAGACCGTTTAAATGTGAGTTTTGCGACTTCCGAGGTGCAAATAAAAGTCGGTTAAATAGACATTTAAAAATCCACATAAGAAAATGAATCTACGTCCAAAGCTGGAAATTATTTATACCTGTTTTTTATTGTCAGTGTTTAAATGGCAATTTAAAATCATTATTTAATTATTTTAATTCTCAGCAGCATTATTTTTTATTTGTTATTTATAAAAGTTTAATTTTACTAGTCAAAATCACTTAAATTATCTATGAATATTGTTATTTTGAACTAGAAGATTTGAAAGGGTTTGAAATACATTAGTAGACAGAGTTGTACATAATATTTAAGTATGCCAATATTAAGCACTTAAATAATATATAATCATTTAAATCATTTTGAATTTTAAATATAAAAAAAAATTAAATAAGGTACATTACTCTAAAGTGGTTTACTTTATGCTAAAATTTAATATTCAAATGCTTTTACATTGAATTTCTAATTTCACTCTTGTGTAAAACACCAACACTTCACTTCACAACAAGTGGTCTAAATAGTTATTAAGTATACTCAAGACTCAATTATCTTTATGATTCTTTATTGTAGTGACAACGGTAACTCCAGTCTTCGTTGTCATGAAATTTTTTTGTATGGAGGAAATAATATTTGAATTTGTTTGTTAACAAAATATTGATTTTGTTGTTTTATTTTTGTAAATATTTTTGAATGTTTATCGTTTTCCCACCAACTAGTTAAGGTGGCAATAACGTGGGAAAAAGACTTGGCTTTTTGTAAAAATATTTCAAAAATTAAATTTCGTTCTTCGATTGATTAATCGATAAAAAGTCCCAGCCCTATTTGTGATCCCATTTTAATGTTGAAGAATTTATTTTAAACTTAATTGGATTTGGATTATTTAATTTTAATTATTAGAATCTGGAGTTTCATGCTCAATAGTGCAGGAAAATTACATTGCAACATAATGCCTAAAATAGAAACCAATAGGTGTAAATAGTTACAATAAGGCAGGACTAAATATTGTTTTATTATAATAAAGAATATAGTAGGTACATTGTAATTAGGTAAAATTTGTAAAATAATTCTTCATATTCTTTATTATAATAAAACAATTTCTAGTCCTGACGAAGCTCACAACAATATTGGACGAAACGTAGGCAAATACACAGAGTTTTATTGAAAGAAAAATTTGGTTGTGTTTCTTCCGATCTACGGCCTATGTAGATCAGGTGCTCTCACGAAAACCACGGCTGAGGGTTTTCGCGAAAACCTATTTTTCTTCAATAAAATGGACTGGATTGTTAAACTATATTTATTTTGGCTTTCTTCAAAATTAATTCAATACACCTTGTCATTTTCAATAACAAATTAACACAGTGACATAATAACAAAATTCTTTTTTTTTCATCCTTCGCCGACTACTAAATTATTTCGACAACATAGTCTCCCTCGTTGAACTTCAATACTTTTAAGTTTCAACATTCGGGTCGACTCAGGCACTGCCAATTTTACTACTGGTCGGCGATAGGTTCCTAGTTTGGTTTTCACATCTGCCACTCTGACGGTACCATCTTTTCCCGGGTATGTAGCTGTGATTACTCCTCTTGGCCAAGTGTTCCTAGATAAATTGCCATCGATAATAAAAACCAAATCCCCAATCTTTATTTGCTGTTTTTTAATTATCCACCTCGTACGTCTAGTTAGGGTGGGTAAATACTCTTTAATCCACCTTTTCCAAAACATTTCAATTAAAGCTTGCGATACCTTCCATTGCTTTCTCAAATTGAGATCTTCTTTTTCAACTATACAAGGAATTTGTAACGAACTTGAAGTCCCAATTAAAAAATGATTTGGAGTCAAGCTCTCTTTATCGTTCGAATCGATGGACACGTGGGTTAACGGTCGACTATTTACAATATTTTCTGCTTCCACAAATAAGTTTGGCGATCTTGATTTCAGAATTGCTTGAATTGCTACTTTGATCGACTTTACTAACCGCTCCCAACATCCGCCCATGTGTGGAGCCGAAGGTGGGTTAAAATTCCATGTAATTCCTCTAGGTGACATTATATTCCATTAAACTTTCTTGATTTAATTTTTCTAAATGAATTTTCAACTCTCTTTCTGCTCCACGTAGGTTTGTACCATTATCCGAATACATTTCTTTGGGTTCTCCGCGTCTTCCAGCCATTCTTCTAATTGCCATGATGCATGAGTCGGTGGATAATGATGCAGCCATTTCTACATGAACGGCTCTCGTTGTTAAACAAGTAAACAATACTCCATATATCTTTTCATGTCGGCGTCCAACTGTTACGTCCATTGGACCGAAATAATCCATTCCGGTGTGCATAAACGGTCGAACATACGGTGTGACACGACATAAAGGTATCTGACCCATTTCCGGAAAAATCGGGCAAGCTTTTCTTACTTTACAAGTTTGACACGTCTTAAATATTTTTCTCATTGAACTTCTCATCTTCAAAATCCAAAATCTTTGTCTTAGTTCGTTGACCACGGTTTCGGGTCCTTGATGAAGATTGTTTTCATGTGCCCGTTGCATTAACAAATAAGTGTATCTATGTTTGGCATCTAAAATTGCAGGTTGTTTTACCCAATTATCTACTACTATTGCGTTTTCGATTCTCCCTCGTATTCTCAATATGCCATCTACATCTAACATGGGTGATAATTGGAATATTCTACTGCAATTATTTATTGGTTTTCCATCAGTCAGTAATTTCATTTCAAGAGGAAAACAATCCCATTGACTTTTCTTAATCCAAACCTTTTCTGCGCTTTCCATTTCTGCAGCCGATAATTCTGTAGTTTTTGTGCAGATTTTATTTTTATTTGCTGGTTTACATATTTCCATAAATCTGAATACCCAAACCGTAGTTCGAATTAATCTCGTCAATTTCGAGAATCTTTCAATATTGGGCAAATTTGCACCAGAACCAATTTCAACACATGTTGCGATAAATTCTGGTCTAAGTTCTTCTAAAGGCGAATTTTTTTTCTATAAACATTAAAGGTTCTACAGGCCAATCTTTCTTTGACTTTTTTAAAATCTTTGGACCAGTAAACCATCTGCTTGTTGGATCCAAAAAATCACCCTGATTAGACCACTTCGTTCCGTCGTCTGCTACATTTTCCTTTGAAGGAACCCATCGCCAATCACTTACGTTCGTCGTTTCCTCAATTTCACCTACTCGATTTTCCACAAATTGTTTAAACTTTCTTGCATCTGATTTCAGCCAACACAGAACAGTTTTTGAATCGCTCCAGAAGGTAACGTGATTTAAAGTGACTTCGTGTTCTTTTCTGACAGTTAATGCTAGACGACTTCCCAGTAGGACTGCTTGCAATTCTAGACGGGGGATTGACATAGGTTTTAATTATGCCACACGTGTTTTTGCTGCCACAAACGAAGTAGTAATTTTTTCTCCTTCCTCCGCCATAAATTAAAATTATAAAATCGAGGAATTCTTATTTTTTTCAATTTTTGCTCAGTTGATCGAACCAAAATTTCCATTTGTCATACAAATCTGTGGTTAGTGGATCATCCCAATCGATTCCTTTTCTCCAAATATCTTGTAATAATATTCTACCATGAATTGTAAAATGCATAACAAATCCTATTGGATCAAAAATAGACATGACTATTTGCAACACTTCACGTTTAGTTGGAATTTTCTTATTATCGACAATTCTTGGATGAATTTTATTCAGGTTTACTTTAAAAATAAATTCATCTGTATTGGTATCCCAATGCAGACCAAGTACTCGTTCTGTCGGTAAATCGTTGCCCGCATGCAGACACATATCTTTATTAAGACCAGCTCTGGCTCATTTTTCATGAATAGCAGTGACGTCTTCTATAAGTTGAATTGCTTCTTCTTCTGTATCAACGCTATCCAAATAATCATCCATATAGTGCCGTTTGATAATTGCGTCTACTGCTAGTGGTTTGATCTCACGAAATTCTTCGACATTACGATTTTTCACTTCTTGGGCAGAGCATGGAGAACATTTTGCACCAAAAATCATCAATGTCATTTGATACGTCGTTGGATTTGTGTTTCGATTACTTCCTCGCCATAAAAATCTTTGAGCTGTTTGATCTTCTAATACAATTTTAATTTGTGGGAACATTTCTTTAATATCGCCGGCAAACGCAATTTTTTTTTGTCTAAATTTCCATAAAACTGTCGGCAATGGATTAAGTTTATCTCGACCAATTAAGAGCGCATCGTTTAAACTTACTCCATGCGATTTTGCAGTTGCATCAAATACAAAACGTATTTTTCCCGGTTTATTTGGATTCACCACTCCAAAATGTAGAAGATACCACGTCTTATTTGTATTTATGGCCGCCTCTTGCTCGTTTAACTTTTTTGCATAACCTTTTCTTAAAAAATCTTCAATTATCGTAGAGTATCCTTTAGAGAAAAAGGGGTCTCGGTCCATTCTTTCTTCTATTGATAGCAGACCTCTATGTGCCATCGATTTACTCTCGGGTAGTAAAATATGATCTGTTTTCCACAAAAGTCTGTTTCCCATCTGTCACTACCCCTAATTTTCTTTGTGGTATTGCCCATAATTTGTTGTGCTCGCTCGTCCTCTCTGGAATAGAGCCGATCTACCTTTCTAATGCCAAAGCTTTCTGCCTCAAACGATGCTTTGACTAATTCATGTAACTCGTCTCTCTCTATTTCTTCTACATGTTGTAACATCCTGTATGATGTCGCTGTAAAGCGCATGACCGTCCTTACTAAGACGCGTGATGACGAGCGTATCACGGAGTGATGAGGCAGTGCACGGTAGGAGATGTGGTATAGGGATTCGTGATACATCGTAAAAACGGGCACTGTAGGCGATAGATGGCGTTATTACCCGTTTTTGTCCTTTTTTTTAGTTTTTGTCTCTTTGTTCATGCGTGCATGATGATTGCCTAACCAATAACCACTTTATAAGCAACCGTCCATTTTGTTTCATGTTTTTGCGAATTTAGAATTTACCACATGTATTTAAAACGATTCAAAATTTGTTTTCCAAAGCATTAAGCTATAAATTGCAGTTATTATTGCAAGATTATGTATTTTGTGATATTTTATATTGGTATTGTGTGATATATTACATTGGTTTATTCGTATTGGACTTGTAACACGAATGTAATGGTGAAATGTTAAAGTTGAAACCAAGAGCAAAACAAACTGCAAAAGTGATCGACTTCTTCGACAAATTGTTCGACAGCGTTATTGGTCATGTCTTGTAAATAATATGTTATGTCGTCATGTCGAAGTTGAAGTTCCAGGCAAGAAGTTACGAACCTGCGTAACCGACAAATCAGATCATATTGAATTTTGGAAGAGAGCTATTAGAATTTTTGAGACGATGGTATTATTTATTGATAAAGATGACAATGGCAGTACTAAGCGATACAGATGATATAAACAAGAATGAGCGGCTCATAAGGAAATACACGCCACCATCCATCAAAAAGCGGATTACTACGCTAGAAGTAATTTATAAAATAATTGTAAAATAAATAATTAATGTTTATATCTTGCAATTTTCAGGGCTTTATTGACATTACTCAAACATGAAAGTTCTTGGTTTTAAGAGCATGTTTCTTAGGACGTTCAACCAGGATGTTTTGGAAAAATTTTTTGGAGATTTAAGACAGAGGGGGAGTAAGATTTACAAATCCAACAGTAGCTGCATTTACTCCATTTTACAAGAGTTTGTTGGTAAATAACTACAACAAGGGTCATTCAGAAAGGCAGTAATTGTGAAAACGATGAAGGAGATATTTTAGTTTCATTGAAGAAATTTGTGCAGCAGGTATTTACATGTATTATATAAGTGTCCTACATAATATATTAATTTATTAATTATTATTTTGACATCTAGTTGAAGTTCAGCCAGTACTTCACAGTTATGAAGACCTCAAGATTACTGAAAATTTAGAAAATCTGAAAGATTTTGAAGCAACTATATATTACCAAACATTAGACCATTTGTTTCAAAAACAGTTTTACCAAAAGTAAGAAAATGTGAATGTTTTCTTTTCCTTCTTTTTCTTTATTGAGAACTATTATGTTAATAAATGTGTATGCGGTACTTGAGAACGCTAATAAGCCAGAAACATGGTGTTTATCACTCATTCCTTATTTAAATATATAAATCTTAACTTGTGAGAAAATATAAACAACAAAATTTTAATTAACAAGTTAAATTCAATAATATAATAATAAAATATTAAATAAATTTCTGAAGAAGACGATTAAAGTCGTCGAAAGCTTAAAAATATAATTTGATTATATTATTGAATTTAACTTGTTAATTAAAGTTTTATTGTTTATTTAAATATATTGTAAATTGTTAATTTGTGAAAAATAATATTAAAAACTTCAATAAAGCAAGTTAATTAAACTAATAAAAATGAAATTATATTTTTAAGCTTTCAGCGACTATTGAAGTTTTTAATATTATAGTTCTTTATTTATGCCAAAGTTATTAATATTGACTTATAGATTATTTAAATATAAATATTATTACTAACTTGTGAAAATTGTATGTAGAATAAACTAAAAAAGCTAAAATCAGGTTAAATAAACACTTTGTAAAAGGACGATCACTTGTCTGAAAGCTCAGTATTTAAAACGATTTTTAATGAGTTTATAGCGTTGGTTAGCTATATATTCAAAATACAATTGTTGAATGATTAATATTTATTGGATGATGCCTTTTGTAGTAAGGTGGCGGCGGATGGTTGTGGATCTTAGTTGGTTGTAGTTAGTTGGTTGAGTGGTTATAGGTCTTTCTCCTTTATAGTGTTTTATCTTATAATCCTATAATCCTTCGGATCAACGGATTATAAGCAGTGATGTTAATCCGGATAATGGGTCGCCACACCACCCCCTTTCTAGTGAAAAAGGTGAACGATAAAAAAATGTTACATATTAAAATGGTTTTAGCGATGACTGGAGCACCATGAGCGTAGGTGGCTACTGGAGCGGCGTGAGCGTAGTGGGCTACTGGAGCGGAGTGAGCGTAGTTAGCGACTAGAGCAGCGTGAGCGTAGGTAGCGACTAGAGCAGCGTGAGCGTAGTGGGCTACTGGAGCAGCGTGAGCGTAGTGGGCTTGAACGTAGTGGGCTACTGGAGCAGCGTGAGCGTAGGTAGCGACTAGAGCAGCGTGAGCGTAGGTAGCGACTAGAGCAGCGTGAGCGTAGTGGGCTACTAAAGCGGCGCGAGCGTAGTTGGCTTGAGCGTAGGTAGCGACTGGAGCAGCGTGAGTGTAAGCGGCTTGGGCGTAGGTAGCGACTGGAGCCGCGTGAGCATAGGTTGCTTGAGCGCAGGTGGCGACTGGAGCGGCATGAGTGTAGGCGGCTTGAGCGCAGGTGGCGACTGGAGCGGCATGAGTGTAGGCGGCTTGAGCGCAGGTGGCGACTGGAGCGGCATGAGTGTAGGCGGCTTGGTCACCTCCCAAGGACCGGAGAACGCTTTGGTGAGAGGACCCTATGGATGGGGCGTGGTTTATTACGTTAGCATTGTTTCTTCGCTCGTAATTTTCGGATGACGAAGTGCGAATTTGCTTTCCACGATCTTAAACCATCGTTCTGTTCTACCATGCATGAATGGTGGTAGTGTTAAAGCCATGATTTGTTATTGAATTCCTGTGTTTCCAGTGGTATTAGTCATTCTTAATCGTATTTAGTTAAATTTCTTGATTGTATAAAAATCGTCGGGGTCACCAGTTATAGCATTGGTTAGCTATATATTCAAAATACAATTGTTGAATGATTAATATTTATTGGATGATGCCTTTTGTAGTAAGGTGGCGGCGGATGGTTGTGGATCTTAGTTGGTTGTAGTTAGTTGGTTGAGTGGTTATAGGTCTTTCTCCTTTATAGTGTTTTATCTTATAATCCTATAATCCTTCGGATCAACGGATTATAAGCAGTGATGTTAATCCGGATAATGGGTCGCCACAAGTTTATTTAAATTGATTTTAGCTTTTAAGTTATTCATCATATAGATTATTTAAGTTATAATTTATGATTTACTTATTTATTTATTTAATTTTTATATTTCAACTATTTGCAAAGTTTTATCGAAATTTTTAAAAAACAGAAAGTTTTCAATTTTAATTTAATTTTCTAACATGTAAATAATAATTTTACGTTTACTATAATATTGCACATGTTAAATAACTATACTATATCTTATTTATTATGTTATATTAGGTTTATTTAGGTAGTAATAAAATCAATTTGATAATAAATCCGAATGTCTTATTTTAAAATTGCATCAAAATTACAATGTAACTTTATAATCATAAAATTTCATTAATTCTTATAGTAATGTATATGTATACACTTTATTAGTGCTATTTAATACATCACTTTAAGATTTAATGAAATTTTATGATTATAAAGTTAGAAATTATAAATTCTAAATGAAATAATAAACATTTTAAAATTGCCGCTGTCTCCCCCACCTCTTTATATGCGCACTGTGGCGGATAGATGGCGCTGAAATACGATACTAAAGTTTGTTAAGAAGATAGCATACCGTGAGGCAGTGGCTCATGCACACTCAGGGCACAACGACGTGCGAGTTGTGTAACATATAGGTAATAAAGATTTATGACAATAAAGACTTTTATTGACAAGCCCTATATTACATGGTGACAGCGGTAAAAAACTACAAAAAAAGTGTCGCGTGTGAAATTTACAAAGTACAAGGCAAAAATGCAGGATACGAGTGTAAAAATTCCAGCGGAGATGAGTTTCGACGGCAACGTAGCCGCAAACTGGGAGAAGTTGAAGAAAAAATTTGATTTTTATCTAGAAGCTGCAGAGAAAACGGACAAACCCGACAAACAGAAAATAGCGATTCTCATGAACATAATGGGAGAAGAGGCTGTTGATGTGTTGGAAACGTTCGAATACAATGTAGGTGAAAGTGCAATTAATTACCAAGACGTGATAAAAAAGTTTGATAGTTACTGTAAGCCTCGCAAGAACATTGTATTTGATAGGTTCAGATTCTTCTCAAGATCCCAGGAAAAAGACGAAACAATTGACAAATATGTCACTGAACTGAAAAAGTTAGCAGCACCTTGCAATTTTGGAGACCAAACGGAACATTTGATTCGTGACCGAGTCGTGCTAGGGATAGCAGACAAACATGTACAAGAAAGATTGCTGAGAGATCCGGATTTGAAATTATCTAAAGCCTTGGATCATTGTAGATCAAGTGAAGCGAGTAGAAAGCAAATCATCGAGATCACAGGAGCAACAAGTACAAGTGAAGTTAGTGTTGTGAACGCAAGGAAATCAAAGTCAGGGTTCCAAAGACAAAGTGATAAGAACAAAGAAACGCACAAGTGTAACAAGTGTAGTTTCAAACACAGTGGGAAAAACTGTCCAGCAGAAGGTAAGAAGTGCCGAAAATGCTTGAAGGAGGGTCACTTCGCCAGCGTCTGTAAGAACAAGAAGAGCATCAAGGAAGTACTCGAGGAGAGCTCATCAAACGAAACGTCGGACGACGAGCAGCATCGAGAAGACATCTTGGCAGTAACGAAGTCGACGCAGCACCAGGTCAACAGCATCGTATGGAAAGAAGCGTTAAAAGTTTGTGGTAAGAAAGTTTATGTTAAAGTAGATACGGGATCGGAAGCCAACATAATATCGGAAAATATTTATGATTCACTACCTAACGAAAAACCGCGAATCAAGCCCACTAAAACTAGATTAACGTCATATTCAGGGCATGCGATAACGACCAAGGGCAAATGCGCGTTAAAATGCGAACTAAAAGGTACAAAAAGAGACGTAAATTTTTATGTAGCGGGAAAAAATTGCGAGTCAATACTAGGACTAAGTGACGCGGCTAGATTCGGGTTAATACCAAATCGTGTAAACGCGGTAAAAGACAACTCGGAGGTCGACGTCATAAACGAGTTCAAAGATGTATTTGACAAAAAGGCATCGCGAATGAATTGCAAACCGTATCACATTAAATTAAAAGAAAACGCGATACCGACGATTTCACCAGCGAGACGGGTTCCGTTGTCTTTAAAAAGCAAATTAAAGCAAGAACTTAAGAAGATGGTAGAAAACAAGGTATTGGTACCAGTAGATGAGCCTACTGAATGGGTCCACCCGATCACGATAGTAAGAAAATCAAACGACTCCATTCGTGTGTGTATGGACCCAAGACCTTTGAATAAATTTGTTCAGCGGGAACACTACGCAATGCCAACAATTGATAGCGTGTTATCCGAACTAAATGGGGCTAAATACTTTACGGTATTAGACGCACAGGCGGCGTTCCTCCAAGTACCTATCGACGAGGAAAGTTCAAAATTATGCACAATCGCAACACCATTCGGAAGGTTCAGATATATGACCATGCCATACGGGGTAAGCAGTGCAAGCGAGGTGTACCAAAAGAAAATAAACCAGGTCATGGAAGACCTCGAGGGCGTTATACCCTACGTAGACGATCTCATGATATGGGGAAGAACGAAAACATAACATGACGAAAGACTGACGCAGGTATTGATGAGAGCGCGAAAACATAACGTAAAATTCAACAAAGCGAAAATGCAACTAGCGCAAACCGAAGTTAAATTCGTAGGACACAAAATCTCAGAAAAAGGTATCTCGGTCGAAAGTTCAAAAATCGAAGCGATCAAAGTGCTAAAAAGTCCTGAAAACAAAAAGGAACTTCAACGAGTTTTAGGGGTATGCAACTTCCTAAGAAAATTTATACCGAATTTATCACAACACACGGGTAATTTGCGAACGCTATTAAGCGACAAAAACGAATTTATTTGGGGCGAAAATGAGGAAAATGACTTTCAAAAATTAAAGAAATTAATAACGGAAGCGCCAGTATTGCGATTTTATGACCCAGACAAAACAATGTACATATCTGTTGATGCCAGCAAACTAGGTATGGGAGCCGTCGTACTTCAAGAAAATCAGCCGGTGGGTTACAGCTCGTCAGCTTTAACTCCCACACAGCAAAATTACGCGTCCCTGGAACGAGAATTATTAGCTGTGTTGCACGGATTAACAAGGTTCCATTTATACACTTATGGAAAAGAGGTGATTGTGCAAACCGACCATAAACCATTAATCAGCATGATTAACAAACCGATGGAAGCTTTATCGCCTCGGGTACAAAGAATAATTTTAAAACTGATGAGGTACAATTTTAAATTAGAATACGTGCCGGGCAAAGAATTGTACATAGCTGACACATTATCTCGTGACCCAAATACTGCAAGAACAATGAACACAAATTATCTCGAAGGTAGAAATGTACCGGTAAATTCTATAATTAGCGCGTCAGAAGAACGTCAGAAGAAATAAAAGAAGTTCAAAATTCAACCGAAAATGATCCAACGATGAAAGAAATCAAGAAATACATAAATCAAGGATGGCCAATGCACAAAAAATCAGTAAGTCCAGAAATCAAAAAATTTTGGGAAAGAAAGGAAGAATTGTACATAGCAGACAAAATTTTATGGCTTGGAAACAAAATAGTGATTCCACAAAATGAAGTGCAAAACGTTCTAAAAAAAAATACACAGTTCACATCAGGGTGTAACGGCATGTCAAAACAAGGCCAAAGCACTATTATATTGGCCAGGAATGTCAAACGAAATCGAAAATTACGTACTAAAATGTAAAATTTGCCAAAAGTACTCGAAGTCAAACACAAAACAACCACTAAAAAGTCATGAAACACCAAGCCTACCGTGGAACAAAATAGGTATGGATTTCGCCTACATAAATAACACCGATTACTTAATAATAGTAGACTATTTTTCTAAATTCATTTTGGTAAAACAAGTAAAGTCAAAAAATGCTAGCACAATAACAGCAATAATTGAAGAAACATTTTCATATTTTGGAATACCACAAGAAATTGTAAGTGATAACGGACCACCGTTCAATTCGCAAAGTTTTGCTGAATTTGTGAAATCCTACGACACAAAACACACGACATCATCACCGATGTACCCCAAGTCTAACGGACTGGCCGAAAGAGCTGTTCAAACCGTAAAAGGGTTGATCATAAAGACAGTAGCAACAAAAGGAAGCATTCCCAGTGCTATTTTAAATTATAACACTACGCCAAAAAATAAGTTGTTACCGTCACCTTCAGAATTATTACAAGGAAGGAAATTACGATCAGATTTATTGATGCCAAAAAGCGCGTTAGTTCCGAAATACGATTGTACCGGACCACACGGGCAAATAAAAGAAAACCAAATGAAACAAAAGAAGTACCACGACATAATTTCGCAAGAATTATCAGAATTGGACGATAACCAAAACATCCTAGTACAAAAAGACAAACGAAATTGGATACCAGCGAAGGTTTTAAATAAAGCTGCGGAACCCGAATCCTATGAAATCGTTACGGAAAATGGAAACGTTTTAAGACGGAACCGAATACATTTAAAACCGATGAGATTAGATAAAACGGAAAGTGACAAAATAATAAACACTAAAAATAAAAACGCGTCAAAGATAAAGGAGTGCGATATAAATACGAGTGACCGTGATAATATAATAAACAATGGTGACCGCGAACCGGAAGTGAAAAGAGCAGAGCACAGTGATAACAAAACGATACCGGAAAATGACAATTTAAATACAAGTGTAGATAAGGAAATAATTGTAATTAGTCCTAAGAAACCTACAGTTATTGTAAATGCCAGGCCAAAAAGAGCGACAGCGAAACCGGCATTTTTAAAAGATTATGTTACAAAATAAAGCAGCATAATTAATTATGTTTGCATCTTTGAAATATGCGTTATTTTAAAGAATTTAATTTAAGTTTTAATAACAACACTTTATTTGTAATTTGTTCAATGTTCAATTGTTTATATCGTTTATATAAATAAGTTCACTTGTGTTTAAAAAAAAAAAAAAAAGGGGGTATGTAACATCCTGTATGATGTCGCTGTAAAGCGCATGACCGTCCTTACTAAGACGCGTGATGACGAGCGTATCACGGAGTGATGAGGCAGTGGCTCATGCACACTCAGGGCACAACGACGTGCGAGTTGTGTAACATATAGGTAATAAAGATTTATGCACAATAAAGACTTTTATTGACAAGCCCTATACTGCCGTCCTAAGCTAGAAAGCAGTAACTCCATTTCTTAAAATTTTTATTTATACCGCTTTTGAGGATTATTACAACAATATCTGTGATCCTGCAACACTAAAAACTAGTAGGACTACTAGTTATATGCAATAATTAGTAGTCTTACTATTTTTTAGTGTTGCAGGATCACAGATATTGTTGTAATAATCCTCAAAAGCGATATAAATAAAAATTTTAAGAAATGGAGTTACTGCTTTCTAGCTTAGGACGGCAGTATATTACACATGTAAAGCAAATTCTTCGTCAATTCTTCCTTTGAATTGCGCGGCATTTCCATGAAGTACCCAACCCAATTTGGTTCGCGAAGCAATTGGTCCCCATCTTGGCCCTTCCAAAACTTCTCTGGCAATGATTAAATGGATGTTATCTTGTCCAATAAGTATAGTCGGTTTTGCGTTCACCATCGAAGACGTCTTTAAGGAGCTTAAATATTTCCAACTTTCTTTCATTCTCTTCATGTTGACAGACTGAACGGGCAAATTTAGATTTTCTACAGTGCGTACATTTTTCATTTTATAATATTCTTCACCTTCTTCACTCTTAATTTCAATGTTAACAAGTTGCCAATTTATCTCCTGACAGGTCATGGAGTTTGTCCATCTCATACAAAGTTGTTCGGTGGGTCCGGTTGCTCCAATTTGCTTGGCTACAGAACTATCTACTAACGTAACTGTTGAGGCTTCGTCGAATAAAGCGTAGGTGTGAAGATTTCCGGCAGAACCTTTTAGTACAACAGCAACAATTCTTAAGAGAATATTTTTATGTTTTCTCACTGTTATGTGACTTAGACATGGTTCATTTTCCTTCAATCCTTCAGTGTTGTTGTACGGCACAGGGTGGAGCAGAAAGTGATGATTTTTCTTACAGGCATCGCCATCGGTTTTGCCTACGCCACATTGTTGCTTATTTCTACAAAATCTAATTCGATGACCTGTCATCAAACAAGAAAAACATACCTTGTTAGTTTTTACCCATATCCACCTATTGTCAACCTCAAAACCTTTAAAGGTAGGGCATTCCGGTAACCCGTGCTGTTCCCCACATAACTGGCATTTTGAAACTACCTTTTCAGCTTTCTTATGTATAGTAGCAAGTACCGTTTCTATCTTCGTGCTGTTTCCATAAAATTTTGGTCTCTCATATTTACCTTCTTTGGTTAGCTGTGGACTGCATATAAAACTAACAGCATCCGCCTTTTCCTCTAACCACATAGCAAACTCTTCCAATGACAATGTACCCTTTTCCTTTTCTCTCACTCTATCTCCCCACTGTAACAAAAAACTAATTGGAAGTTTACTTAAAAGATCTTGAAGCAATTGACAGTTCATTGATATCATAGTGACAACTAAATTTTGCACAGAATTTGAAAAGTCAATAATCGAATACAATTTTTCTTCTTTAATAGGTAGTATTTTTTCGGTTTTTTAAATTAATTTTTCTACTACAAACTCTGGCCTCCCAAATCTTCGTTCTAGTAAGGATATAATTTTGTCATAAGAATTTTGTAAATTTAAAAGTGCACAAACTGTTTCTCTTGCTTTTCCTCGTAAACACTTTTGTAGTCTACTAATGTTCTCTCTTTTAGAAAATCCACATACGTCAGTTGTTTCTTTTAATTGAGTAATGAAGTTAATCCATTCTATAGGCTCTCCTGAAAATATTGGTAATTCTGTTTTTATGCTTTGTCTAATCAACATTTTTTCTAAATAGTCATTTTTAGGTGTAGCTCTAGTGAACGTAGGAACTATGCGATTCACTTCACCGTATTCTTCTGGAGGATTAATTTGATTTACCCAATCTTGAACATTACTTTTGCTTCTTTCTTCTATCAGTATTTCATGTGTTTCCGACGCTTTACTCTTCTTCTCACTTTCAAACTCCGAAATTGTGTTATGCTCGTTTATTTTAGCAATTTCGTATTGCAACTGTTTGTTGATGACATCAATTTCTGCTTCTTCGACAATTTTTGCTGTTTTTGCTTTAACTATTGCTAATGCCCGTGCCGCCTCTAGTTCAACCTGTAATAATTCACTATGTTTTGACTGCTTTGACCGTGAACTTGGGAGGACACCTGCCTTTTCTAATAATCGCGCACTTCTTCGTAATGACATGGTTACTATTCTATTTTACGCGATTGAAAACACTATTAGCCAATCTATAATTATCTTTAACTGCTTCTAATCCAATTCAGATCCGGTTCGAAGGACCAATGTTTCTTCAGATCTACGGCCTATGTAGATCAGGTGCTCTCGCGAAAACCACGGCTGAGGGTTTTCGTTGTCCTCTCAGAAGTGTATGCGTGTATTGAGTGGCTATAATTCTTATAAACATTAGAGAAATAATCCGCAAAAAGATCTACACAGTGCTGACCTGAGTTGGAGACATTATCCTTTAAAAACATTAAGTTCGGAAACCCTTTAGTGCTTTTGGAATTATTAACATGTTTCCAAAAGGCTCTTGGGCAAGCATGAATATCGTTCTCCATTTTAGCAAGATACCTACGATAGAGCTCCGAGTGGAGTGTCTTTACTTGTTCACGAAGATTACAAAACACTAAGTAATCCACTCTACTACGAGTTTGCTTATACGTTTTGTGCGCCATTTTTTTCTCTTTGATGATACGGCGTAGATCACCTGAGAACCAAGCTGGATAGTTTGATACCCAAACCTTTTTCATAGGAACAAAGGCACCAATAACGTTCCACAATATCCAGTAAAATTTATCAACTATCATATCTATGTTGCATAATTCCCAGACTGTCGACCAATCCACTGATAGAAGACAATCATTAATTCGACCATAGTCCGCTGCTTTGAAATCATAAATAAATTTATCGACTGAGAGAATGGTATTAGGTACATTGTGAACCGAAATGCCAAGCGAATAAGCTTCATGGTGAACCGATGTACCACACAGCAAGTCAACAGAAATGTCAATTTCAATGTCAAAGTTAGCCATCATTAAATCTAACAAAACTCCCCGACTATTGGGAAGCTGATTAAGATGAAATAACCCATGAAAGGCTAAACAATCACTTAGCGCTAGTGTTTTAGTACATGAGTTAATCGTAGAAATCACATTAGTGCCATCGTATGACCACTTAGCTTTGGGAAGATTAAAATCACCACAAATCAAAAGCTTTGCCTGAGGAAAGCACTCACAAATCCCATCGATTACGCTACCAAACGTTTCATATGATGAAACTTCACTATATGGAGGCAAATATACTGCTCCAATAATAACATTGCATACTTGAACAAAGACATTTTCAATTATGCCGGGTGTGTCAATCAATCTGCATGTGCCAAGATTATTACGAACCGCAATTAGCACTCCCCCTCCACTACTCTTATTACTGGAATAAGTCGACCTGTCACAACGATAAACACTGTGGTCACGAAAACCAAGTTCACTGGATGCAATTTTGTCTTCCAAAAAAGTTTCAATTAAAATAATAACGTCATAAGAAAAGCAATTAACATTCTTACTGATATCTGCAAGCTTGGTTTTAATACCACCACAGGTTTGAAAGTAAATGGTTAAATTGTTTAAGATCTTTCTAGTTCCAATCCGACTTGCAGAAAATTTTCGGAAGGGTGTTGTTTTTTTATTACAAATTCCCGAACCGAGACACCTCGTGGCCATGCATCTTCGTTGAATAAAATAAATACGAGCTTCCACAACTTATAATCAAGGGTAAAATAAAGAAGGAAGATCTCATGGATGAGAAATACTAGAGATTGGACTGGATTGAGTGTTGAGGGACTGATAAGAATAACAGAAGATAGAGAAGAGTTTTCCATAATTATCGTCAACCTCCTTTGATGAGAAGGCACCGAAAGAAGAAGAACAGAAACGACGAAGTGAAATATAAAAAGTAAAACGAGGAGAACAATTGGAAAAAGAAAAAGTAAGACAAAAAAGTAAAAGTATTTCCGAAACGGAAGTAACGTCAATTAGTGAAGATACCACCCGTCAAAGACATAAGAAGATAGCAAAAAGAGAAGAGAACAAAACAAAGAAATTAAATAAGATAATATTGGCAATGGCAATATACAGGGTGACCCAGACCACCCGTATCAGTACTTTTTTTCAAAAACGGTAAGTCGTAGAGAGTTGGGCTAAAAAAATTTATTACAAAAGCCCTAATGACGAATCTAATGGTGATATTATTATTTCCGGGAAAAGTCGGCATCCAGAGTAGTTTGCTCCAGAAAGTCCAGAAATCCAGAATTTTAAATGCCACCATATGTCGAAAGTGGTATCGTTGGAAAGCTCTTTAAAAAATAAGCAAGTTTTGTAGGAAAACTGTTTTTATTACTCCCACCTCTTTTAAGTTATATTCACTTGAAATTATTAAATTTCAATTTCTTATAACGAACTTAACTTTAAAAGTCAGCACTTGAAATCCAGCTACCGCGTTAGAGCAATGTCACAAGTGTTCAAAATGTCTTCCATTTACTTCTAAACACTGTTGAGTTCTTCTGGTTTATTGTCTAATTATTGTCTAACCCGATAGCTAGATTTTGAATGCCAATTTTTAAAATAAAGTCAAAATAATAACTTCATAACTTAAGTCGAATATAACTTAAAAGGGGTGGGAGTAATAAAAAAAAATTTCCTACAAAACTTGCTTATTTTTCAAGGAGCTTTCCAACAATACCACTTTCGACATATGGTGCCATTTAAAATTCTGGATTTCTGGACTTTCTGGAGCAAACTACTCTGGATGCCGACTTTTCCCGGAAATAATAATATCACCATTAGATTCGTCATTAGGGCTTTTATAATAAATTTTTTTAGCCCAACTCTCTACGACTTACCGTTTTTGAAAAAAAGTACTGATACGGGTGGTCTGGGTCACCCTGTATAATAAAAATTCTATACGCAACAGTAAAATGGCAATGCACTTCAACCTGGAACAAGCATTTTTCCGTGTAAACGACAGAAACTCGGCACTTTTCAAGGCCTTATAAGTGTACAGGGATTTTTATTTAATTTAGACAAACGCAAATTCATTTTAGGGTGGATCCGTAATTAGTCGTGGTTGTACAAGCCAAAACTGATTCTTCGCAGTCCTTTCCTGCGCTCCGGGCGGTTCTGGCTGGCGCTTACGCGCTAATAACCCTGAAATCAATCCACCACGACTGAGAGGCCCGCCCTCTCTAGGGAAGCCTGAACTCAGTAAAGTAAGACGGCTATCACTAACAGTGATAGAATATGGAATCTGTAGAATAGTAGTTTCATCATTGCCCACCTGTATTGGGCATTAACGTCATTGCCCGGACAATGATGTGAAAACCACATATAAAATTTTAAATGTTAACATCGCCCAAAATGCATGGTCATTGACGTCAATGGCCGAATTGTCATCATTGACCGTAAATACATACAAATGTAATTTATAATTATAAATTTAACCTAGGTTCAAAATTTTGGAGTAATTAATGAGCAGGGCTTCCACTCGTCTGGAATACCTAGAAAAGTCAGGGAATTTAAAATTATACAAATTTTTTTAGGAAAAAATCAGAAATTTTTTTTTAAGCGAAAGTCAGGGAAATTAAGACTTAAGAAATTAAGGTGTCAATAAAAATTTTTGAAAGTTTAAAAAACACAATAAATTATAAAAATTATTATTAATTTAATTAGTTAATTAATCAATTTAAAAATTGATCTAAGTTTAAAAATTCAGCGATAACATTTAATTTTAGTCACAGGGGAAGCCTGGAAAAGTCAGGGAATTTTTTTTAATTTGGTTTTTTTCTTATTAATTAATTATTGTAATATACTTAATAATAAATAAATCCAATAAAAATTCTTTACTTTTTTTGTTATCAAAAACCCCAAGTCCCGATGTGATCACATTAAGCGGGTTCCACTGTATTTAATTTTTTTTATAAAATATAAGACCTGTGTTTACTATAGCAACGTAAGGAATAAATTGCCATTGCACAAGTACCTTTAATTTTATACAGTGAGCTCGTCAAGTTTAAAAGAAATTCGACAATAAATTTTTAGAAACATTTTAACCTTCTTTTTTAACCCTCCGGCAGTCGCGTCTGGGAACAGAGGTCCGCACTGCTGATAAAATTTGAAATTGTTTACATGTTCATGATTATATCGAATGGATGTGTGTAGGTATGCTTTCCTGCCACAAGTGTTTTTTGTGTTTTCACAAGAGCAGAAAAACGACAATTATTTGTGGTTCTTGTGAGAAATTTGTTTGTCAAAAGCATTGCCACAGAAAAGTTACCTGTTCTACCTCCCTCGAAACCGAAGTTTGACAATTATAAATACTAAAGAATTTCGTTTTTATTTACTAAATTGTTGAATCAATACAGTTTATTTAGTAAACTTTTAATTTTGAATAAAATTTGTTAATTCTTAATAGTTTTTGTGTGACATGTATCATAATTTCACAAAACAACTGATATCTCATTATGCGGACCTAAGGACCGCAGCGCGATCGCTCCAAGGAAAATAAATGGCGCGAATGCCGCAGGGTTAAATGTCACTTTTCTGCCATTGGTATTTTTTTATCGTGTTTTGTTTTCAAAACTATTGACATCGTAAATTTTTTTAAATGGTAAACATTATTTTTATTTATGGATTTGAATAGAGCACAATTTTCTGAGGTAAAAACACTTTTAATTAATTTAAATAATAACAATACGATTAAAGTTACTTAATTAAATAGATATCTTCAATAAATTGCTGGAAAACACTAACCGAAAGTCTATCTCCACTTCATATGTCTATAAGATTTGGGGGGGGGGGAGTCAATTCAAAGTTTTCATATTAATACATTACCGTCCGACAATGAATTATAAAATTTTACCTGTACAGATGACAAAAATTAATTGATGCATAATTACAACTTCCTTTTTAAAAACCATTTGATATCATATAATTTTTACGTTAAGATCAAATATAATTTAATTATCTGTGATTTGCGAAGAGGCTATTTTTAGGCTTCCGGACGGCAATGTGTTAAACATTGCAATATAAAGCAATTCAATTATGAAAATTTTAAGAGATTTCGTTTGATGTTGACTGGGCATTCTCACAATTTGAATGACGTTGTAGGTGCTCCTTTCGTGAAAATTTTAAATCGCATTTTTCACAAACAAAAGATTTTTCACTGGTGTGAGTTTTAAGGTGACTGCGTAAGTTCTCCTGGCGCGAAACTTTCAGACCACAAAGTTTACATTCAAACGGTTTTTCCCCCGCGTGAGTTCGTAAGTGTCTTTGTAAGCTTCTCTTCAGCAGGCATTTAAAATCGCAAGTCTCGCAAGCAAATGGTATTCTCTCGGTGTGAGTTGCCAAATGTCTGCGCAAATCTGATTTCTGTCTGTATTTAACTTGGCAAATTTCACAAGCAAACGGTTTCTCGCCTGTATGAGTTCTTACGTGGTTCAAAAGGTGAGCTTTCTGGGCAAATTTCAAGTTGCAAACTTGACATGAAAACGGTTTCTCACCAGTGTGAATTCTCATGTGATTTTTTAGGTTAATTTTTTTCGTGCATGCAAAATCGCAAAATGCAAAATCACAGGAATGCGGTTTCTCACCAGTGTGCGTTCTGATGTGATTCTTCAGGGTGTACTTGTGCGAAAATTTCAAACCGCAAAATTCGCATGCGAAGGGTTTTTCGCCGGTGTGAGTTCTACTGTGTCGTTTCATGTCGTTTTTACGTGAACAGCTGTAGCCGCATATTTCGCACTGATGAATCTTCTCGTTTGTGTATACTTTGTTAGTATTTTTTGGAGATTTTTTTGATTTTATTTCATCTTCACACGTTTCGGAATCGACATGTGGGTTCACTCCACTAATTTCACATGCAAATACGTCTTGCTTAACACTTTTTAATTCAAATTCATCTCCATGAGTTGGCTTCAACGGTGCGTTTTCTTGTTTTATGCTGATACCATTCATAACTTCCAACTTGGGTGCGATGTAGTCGATGTCATTTATTGTACTACTACTCCAGGCTTGTGCATACCCCTGAAAGTCTTCTTGTGCAGGTTCCAACTTAATTTTAGTATCAATTTGTGTTGACGATTCTTGTTCCATAATTACCAAGGCCCAACTTGAGAGTTTTGGATGTTATTTATAGAAATATTTTTAAGGTTAGAATGGACCTGACCATTCCAATTTCAACTTGACGTTAATAGAAAATTAACGCATTGTGTGATCGTTCAATCAATAACCAAATAAACTAATTAATCATTCTGAAATTATTCAAATAAGCCACGAAGAGAGCACAAGTACGATAGCTGACAGCACAATGTGAAGTTTGCTGCAAAGCCACCATTTTCAAAGCTTTTGTTTTGTTGAAAATTTGATTTTTCATAACATCGGTTTAGAACAAGAAAATATTGAAACTTGGTTGAACGACGTTTAACAAAAATGATAACTGAAATGATAACGAAAATTAAGTAATTAAAATTAAAGTAGAGAAAATAGCTGGTTTGATGGAACCAGAGGCAGTAACGATTAAAGTAGAGTTCTTTGACGATTTTTCGGGTGACGAAGAAACTCCAAGTACATCGCAAACAATAAATAACATCGACTGTGATTTTGTGATTAAAACAGAAGCTGTAGAAAACTGCACTACTGCAGAAAGTGTGCAATTAACCCGAAAACGTTTTTGGGAAAAACATCTCAAAAGCCCCACCGAACATCACTTAGAAATTCATACAATCAGAAAACAGTTTTGCTGTGATTCTTGCAATTTTAAATGTTTACAGAAAAGGAGCCTACAACGGCATGTAGTAACACACACCGGTGAAAAACCGTTTTCTTGTCAATTTTGTAATTACAAGTGTTCTCAGAAAAACCATCTTCAGAGGCACTTAATGAGACACACGGGGGAAAAACCGTATTCCTGTCAGATTTGTCATGTAAAATACACACAAAAATCGGATTTACGACGTCATTTAGTGGTTCATACTGGGGCGAAGCCCTACACATGTGAATTTTGCGAATTTAAATCTTCACAGAAGAGGAGCTTGCAGAGACACTTGCGAAGGCATACCGGTGAAAAACCTTTCGCTTGTGAAATTTGTGATTTAAAATTTTCGAGGAAATACCAAGTGCGTGATCACATAAGGACCCATACCGGAGAAAAACCTTTTAGATGCTTGGTTTGCAACACAAAATTTTCGGATAAAGGCAACCTTGCCAAGCATCTGAAATCTCATAAAGGTAAAAATTCTTAGTTGAGGGTTTGTGTGATCACATTTTCCTTAGTTTTTAATATATTAAAATTAATTTTTGTGAAACTTATGGGTTTTATTTATAAATTTACAAAATGTTCAACTATTCTGAACTAAAAAGGAAATGACATTGTTCGTTTTTTAAGCATTTTTGTCATTCCAAATGTGACGAACTGTTTATCTCCCACATGCCGTCTTAAATGTTGCTGGAACTTACTTTTAAAGGAGAATTTTAAATTGCACGATCTACATGTAAACAAATACTTCTTCATGTGAGTCTTTAGGTGCCGCTCCGAGTCGCTTTTTTCTGAGGTTTGATAACAACAAAGGGTACATATCCAAAATTCTCGTTCCCTGTAAATCGCATTTTCTTGTTTGTTAATTTCCTCATCTTCGTTTCCTTCCACAAGGTCAGCTTCTTCTTTTATATCAATTGAATGATGTAATTCTTCCAAGTTGTGTTCGAAATCTTCTGATTTAATTTTATCGAGATGATTAATTTCTGAAACAATTTTAAATAATTATTGATAATATTTTGAGTAATTTCATAAAAAAGTTTATCGCTCCTAACAATCCGTTTGTGGTTTACGATAATTTATAAATTAATAATAACAGAAATAACAAACTATCTATCCATATGCCGATGTAGGCATCGAACCTACCACTGAAGCGAAATTTCCACTTTGGATGGACAAACTGTTAAAAAATTGGATTAAATTTTTAAATTAGAAACTAAACTTACACAACTTCCCCGAACTAACCTTGAAAGTCTGTTGGAGCAAAACTGTTGCTGGACGTTTCTTGTATGGTATCTTCTGCCATAATTCAAATAGAATTGCAATTAAATGATCCAAATTTTTTAGATTCCATTAAATTCAAAAAAATTATTTAACGAAATTAAATCTTATATCAAACATTAAAAAATTATTGTTTTTAATAAAGTGAGGTTAAAAATTTAAAGCAGTGGCAACTCATGGGGTTTAACAGTGGTGGTGCCAAGGTGAAAATCCTAGGGGCTTCGATGTCACTGTTAAGTACATTATCTGGAATATTATATTTATACAAAAAGGACAACCTTTCAGAACTCTTAAGAATAAAGAAAACGTATTTATACAATTTGTTGTTTTTTATTTGTGTAAATTCAAAATAATAAGATTTTAATCTGAAAGCAATACTTTCTATTGCAACATCAATCTGGGGGTTATGTTCATGCACATAAGTTCTTGGAAAAGTAATTTTGCCGCGTAAGGGAGTCGAACTCGTGATATTTGAGTGTGGTTCTTGCACCTGCGACACTCAAAGGTATTTGTTTTGAGATTGGCGATAGCAAATAACCCACACTGGTTACAAACGTGAACCTGATATGGATCCGAAACTTCAAACAGTCGCTCTTTCAAAAATTGCGCAGCTCCATGGGAAATTTGACAGTCCCGTTCCATTTCTCCAAAACGTAATCCGCCGCCATTTGCACGACCTTCTACGGGTTGTCTCACCAAAACCTGTAGCCTACCGCGTGCCCGGGAGTAAATTTTATCGTCGACCATATGCTTTAGTCTCTGATAATATGTAGGTCCCATAAAAATTTGGACCTGAATTTTTCGTCCGGTGTGTCCGTTATACATTACTTCGTCTCCGTGAGCCTGATAGCCGTGAGTTTTTAACAGGTTCGAAATGTTTTCGATAGTTAACTCCCGATTGAATGGCGTTCCATCTCCTAATTTCCCAGCTAGCGCCGAAACTTTGCCTTGCAGACATTCTATTAAATGACCAATCGTCATACGGGATGGAATGGCGTGGGGATTAATGATGATATCCGGCGATATACCATTGGCGGCGAAGAGCATGTCGGCTTCTCCGTACACCATGCCACAGGTGCCTTTTTGTCCGTGACGCGAAGCAAATTTATCGCCAATTTTAGGAACTCGTTGTGATCGAACCCTAACTTTACAAAATTTGTACCCACCGTCGTTTACGGTCAGCATTACTTGGTCCACGACACCGCGTTCGGTACTTTTCAACAAAGTCGACGAATCGCATTTCGTAAACTTGCTAGTTTCACCATCCAATTTGTTTTCATTTTCGGAAATCATTTCGATTGTTTTGCCTATTATGGCGTCGCCACCAGACACGGGAATGCCAACCGAAATCAAACCGTCGGCGTCTAACTTGTCGAAATTGATAGTTTTCATACCCCGACAATTTTGTCTCGACGGTTTTTCAAAAGTTTCCCATTTTTCTCCAGAGCACCTAATTTCGGCGTCATTATACGTGCGGTAGAAGTGAGATCTGAAGAATCCGCGTTCGAGTGAAGATTTCTTCAATATGATAGAGTCTTCCTGATTGTATCCTGTATAACTTGCAATAGCGACTATGCTATTAATACCTGCTGGTAACTCGCGGAGACGTACGTAATCCGCTGAATGTGGTGCAACTAACGGTTTCTGAGGATACCACAAGACGTGCGCCAAGGTGTCAATTCGAACTTGATAATTTGTTGTATAAACACCCATAGCCTGTTTGCCCATAGCACTTTGATAAGTGTTTCTAGGGCTCTGATTGTGATCGGGAAATGGTATAATCGAGGCACAAACTCCCAAAATCATAGAAGGGTGAATTTCGCAATGCGTATATGAGCTGCAATAAACAGAACCTTCATTTTCTCGTAAATCTGCTGGTGACATAGCTATCAATGTACCTTTGGCTTCCGATGTATCGATGTATTCAATTACGCCATTAACGACCAATTGCTTCCAGCCGAAATTATTATGTTTTCTGTCCTTCAGCAAGTCAATGTGCTGCTTCTTAATCGACAATTGATTATTTTCTACAACCAACAATGGTCTACTGATTCGGCCGGCGTCCGTGCGAATACGAATTTCTCGATTGGACACGTCGCGTATCATGGACACGTCTGTCAGTATATTGCTCATTTGTTTTCGCAACGTCTTCAATGTCGACATTAAGCTATCGGGATCTCGATGGATTCCTACCCAACAACCGTTAAGGAATATCTTTGTGGCACTTTGAATGGTCGACGGAACAACCTCTTCCAAATTTTCCATGGACCACTCATCCAAAAATTCCAAAATTGGCGATGACCTAGTACCGAGTGAAATGTTGGACATCAAAGCCATGTTTTTCATGAGGCCGACTGCCTCGCCTTCGGGCGTTTCGACAGGACAAATGGTTCCCCAGTACGTGGTGTGCAATTGACGTGGCATCGCTAGTTTTCCGTCACGTGCGACCGGTGCATTTACTCGTCTCAAATGTGATAGAGTTGAAGCAAAGGTAAGTCGATTTAGGACTTGCGATACTCCGGTTCTCGCCTGATGAGCTCTTTTCTGGTCTCCCCAATTTCCTGTCGCTAATGAATATTTTAAAGCGCCGGTAATTAGGTCGCCTTGCATCACAGTACTCACGTCAAAGTTTTTACCTTTCTCGATAGATTTCTGTGCAAGCATTTTCACTTGTCTGGTGCAATGCTTGAATTGAGCCTTAAACAGGGACGCCAATAAAGGTCCGGCTAGATCTAATCTTTTGTGTCCGTAATCTTCGCGGTCATCTAATTCTCTTCGTCCTAAAGCTCCGGATAGTAATCTGTGTACCATGTACCCCAAGAAATAAGCCTTCTTGGTTTCGCAGAACTCGGAAATTCCCACGTGTGGCAACAGTTCCTTTTGCAAAATATTTCGTACATGTTTTATGCGCTCTTCTTTTGTCGCGCCAGGCATCGCTCCTCTGTTGCCAATAAAATTCAACGCCACATCTTGATCGTGCACTATGAACGCTTCGTCGAATGACGGTTTCAACATTTCTATCATTTCGTTGTCTTCGAAATCGTAAATGATATGTTCTAGAATATCCCGGTCGGTCACGAATCCTAAAGCACGAAAAACAATCACGATGGGAATTTCTTGCTTAATATAAGGCAAAGTTGCAACGATGACTTGACCTAATCTGGATTTGTTGGCGGAGCGTCCACTAGAGCGAGCCGTTAAATTGAGAGTTAAAATGGAAGTTGGACGGTAACTGTTTTCGATATTGGACCTTATTTCGCATTTGTATGCGTATTTTCCGTCCTTCATTGCAAATACGAATACCGTATTACCGGCTAATCTTTCTTGTGCGATGATTACTTTTTCGGAACCATCGATGATGAAGTAGCCTCCCGGATCTAAAGAGCATTCCTTCATAGTCGACAATTCTCGGTCGTCCAATCCATCTAAACTGCAAAACGTTGATCTTAACATAATTGGAATTTTGCACAAATACTCCTTTTGACAAAGTTCCACGGTGGGTTCTTCGCTTTGCTTGCACGTGGTTTTGGTTATATCGACGTACAAAGGCGCAGAGTAAGTTAGATTTCTTAATCTAGCTTCGTTCGGCGTTATGAACTTAGTCAAACCATCTTGTTCCCAGTGAGTCGGTTTGGATAAATAAATTTGTCCAAATTTTAACGAGTATTTTGCAGGATTTTCAATTTTGCCATTACTGCGTTGTCCTTCCGAATGCAATTCAATTTCTGGAGTTTCATCCACTATTGTTTGAAGCGTGGTTTGCATAAACTCGTTAAAACTATCCAACTGTTGCCGTACCAAACCGTAAGCATCGAAATATGCGTCTATGACATTCCAACAAGCTTCTTGCCATAAGTCGGCGCAAATTTCTTGCGAAGTTTGATCGATATCTAAATATTCCTCTTCTGAGTACATTGTGTGTATTTTGAAGATTGATTGAGATTGTCAAGTTAACGCTAAGATTGAACTATGCTTGATATATGTATTATTACTCAACGCGATACGCCTCTATAGTGTTAAAGATCGTCGGATCAACTAAATTCGTTGATCCGATTATCCGTTGATCCGATTGTCCGTTGATCCGATTATCCGCTGATCCGATTATCCTACACAGAAGAAAATGGTTTATCATATTGATGAAAAATTCATCATTTTTGCACCGATGAACGAAATTCATCATATTGATAAAGAAATACATAAATACATTGATTTGGTTCATGAATATTATGAAATTTCATCAATATGATAAACTACAAATACGGCTCCTCCAGCACCCTAATATTAGTTAAACATGAATTGAACTGGATCATTATAGTGTGCCCTTAGTTTGGTGAAGTTGTGCGATGTTTATTATTTCAAATCGTAATTCTGTGAGTGTTAGAAATTGCCTATTTTTGAAAATGGAAGTAAATGATATTATCTTGTACGAAAAATCACTTTATGCTTTTTTGTTTTCTCGTATAATATTTTAATTTTTGGTTACTGACTTACTAATTTTATAAACATTTAAGTAAAAATCATCAATATAACAATTTTAAATGTTTTGAACATACAATATCATACAAGCTAGTAGTAGTTGTGCTCAATGTCCTATATTTAGGACGGCTTGTATTACGTAGTAAATAAATATTTTTTTTACTTTTAACGTTTTTTTCTGTGTTCACTAAGTCGAAGAACAATAATTATAAAAAAAAATTTTTTTAATCTTAAAACTACCCTATAGGCATATCTGGGTTAATAAAATAGAATTAACAATAATAATAATAATTTAAAATAAATAAATAAATAAAAATAATTTAAAATATGTAAATACTAATAATTTAATTTTTAAATTTCTTAAAACAATACCAGACAAACCTGGTGGTATCCACTATCCAGAGATACATCGATAGTTTCGGTTAGTTATGAAATTTGGTTTTGTGCTTGAATGCATTTTGCCAATGGGGGGGGAGGCCGTTGAAGTCGAATCCACACGCCTAGTTTTGTTGACATTGGACTCATCTTATTCTTCCGAAGGTATTTTCCTACCTTGTAATCCATGGATGTGCAAATCTATACATTCTAACTTTTCGGGTTCAATCAGTTTGCTCCATGTGTTGCGTAATTTAACCATACTTGCACGCATTTCCTCATTACCACGATCAAATCCAGCACAAAAATATATGTGTATGTAACGCGAAAAATGGGTAGTGTATTCTCTCCCAACGTTTTTAATAATAGAATCCATCAAATACAGCATATGCAAGTTTGTACCGAAAGCTTTAAAAATTCTAACTTCGATAATTTGCACGATATCTTCTGCATATGAAATATACTTCTCTGATAATTGTGTAAGAAAATGTATACGCTGTTGATTCACAGACGTTAGTTCATCTAACTTGTGCGAAAATATTTTGATAATTTCAATTTTATTTGCAATGTTGGTAGAATAGTGCAAATGTAAATGGTTAGCAATAATTATTTCAAGTTTTACCTTTATAGGCTAGAAATCCTGCAGATTATTTGATAATCTGCTTATCTGTTAAGTCGTTAAGGTCCGCTTTTACAATAGTCGGTTAAGTATCAGTATAACTAACCTATAGCTATGAACCAATCAACGATAAACGCAATAAACAATTAACTAATCAACATCCGTATAACGTTACACCCCGGATAAATAATACTTAACCGACTATTGTAAAAGCGGGCCTTAGTGGGTTATCTGGTAGTATGATGAAATCCAGTCGCTTTTCTCCGAGGTTTGATAACAACAAAGGATGCATATCAAAAATTCTCGTTCCCTGTAAATCGCATTTTCTTGTTTGTTAATTTTCTCATCTTCGTTTCCTTCCACAAGGTCAGCTTCTTGTTTTATATCGATTGAATGATGTAATTCTTCCAAGCTGTGTCCGAAATCTTCCGATTTAATTTTATCGAGATGATTAATTTCTGAAAACCCTCCTCCTAAAAAAAAATTGAAGACAAAAGGCGAAAAGTTTTACTTAAACCGGAAACCCATGAAATTATCATCAAATCTAAATACAATAGAGAGTCAAAAAAAAAAGAACCCAAAATACCCATCTAGAAAGGTATTTAAAAATCTAATTAAGTAAGAAACACAAGAAAAATTTGGTCAGAAATAAAAGATAACTATATTTGGACATTCTAGAAGTAGTGCTATAACTAACGCGTATAACACGGCTCGAAAGCAAGTCTCAAAATAAGGAAATAAATCAATATTAGGTACTGTCCCCTACCACTACGAAACCAGTTAATAAGTCGATTGTTTTTGCCCCAAAAGAAATTATTTAAAAAAATAATCCATAAAAATCGAAATTCCACCAAAGACAGATCGTCACGTCTAACGAAAAGTCATCAAACTTAGCACAAAAATACGTGAAATTTACTATAAAAATTATTGAAACTTAATACCAAAAATACAAGGAATTTAATACGAAAATGATACAACTAATTATAAAAATGATCATTTTCCAAACAACAAAACTATAGCAAAAAATAAGTAATTATATATGTTACGGTCAATGACGTAAATTGGGTATTGACGTTAATGGCCGGACAATGACGTCAATGCCCATTTACGCTGGCCATTAAAGTCATTGACCGGCCATTGATGTCAACGCCCATTAACGGTGGGCAATGATGTAAATATTTTCATGATTGAAATATTTACGTCTTTGGCCGGTCACTGACGTTAATGCCCAAAATGGATTGGACAATGATGATATTATAGAATAATTACTATAAGGAACAGCAATATGGCGATGCACTTCAACTAGGGACAATTCTTTGTCGTGTACGCATTTTTCCGTGTAAATGACTGTAACTCGGCCCTTTTCTAGGATTCATAAGTGTACAGTGATTTTTATTTAATTTAGACAAACGATCATTTTAGGGTGGATCCATAATTTGTCGTGTTTCCGTCAGCCAAAGCGGCCAGGAGGAAAAATTAATTAAATTTAATTAATTCATTTAACGGTGGATAAGTAATTTGTTGTATTAACGCCAGGCGAAACCGAAAGAGTGATAGAATACAGAATCTGTAGAATTGTAATTTTATCATTGTCCATCTTGTATTGGACATTAACGTCATTGCCCGGGCAATGATGTAAAAACCACATATACAATTTTAAATGTCGACATTGCCCAAAATGCATGGTCATTGCCGTCATTGGCCGGTCAATGACGTTAATGCCCAACTAAGCTGGGCATTGACGTTATTGTCCAGCCATTGAATCTAATGGCCGAATTGTCAACATTGACCGTAACATATATAAGAAGAAAGTAATACTCAAAACAAATAACGGTAAGCGCTAATTAACCGATACATCAGAATTTGATCCCAAATGTGGTTTTAGATCACTAACATTCCAATCTCCTACAGGATTTCCGTTCTTATCGTTAAGCGAGTAAACTAACCTACCTTTCTTCCTTACTACTGTACACAATACATATATTTAGGTGTCAGTTTAGCTGAAAAATAATTCGCTGCATTCGACAACACCTTATTGGCTTTCCACACGCGATCACCAACCTCAAATCTAACTTCTCTTCTTCGCAAATTGTAACGCGATGCATTACGTTGGTGTGCGGTAGAAATACGCACTTTGACATCTTCAAATATGTCCTCAAAACCTTTAAATTCACTAACTAATTCTTCTGCTTTAACAGGATCGAGTAAAAGATCTTTAGTGTTTGAAACTCTACCATAATAATCGCCAGAGGCCGGTATCTTGCGAGCAAAATTCAAAAAAGCGGGACTGTAACCCCTAATCTCATGGACAGTCGTTCTTAGCGCAAAACCTATCTTATAAATATTTCTGTCCCACAGTCGATGATTATCTATGAGATAACTACGCAAAGCTGATCCTATAGTTCTATTAACACGCTCTGTAAAATTGCACTGAGGGTGATAGCGCACATTGAACCATATTTTCTGGAATCGGTAATCGGAACTAACTTTTTGAAAACAGGATCCTGCAAATTGAGTACCATTATCACATATAATAAATTGTGGCACTCAATAAATTAAAAATATTTGTTCCTCTATAAATCGCGCAATACTATAGGGCACTTCCACTCCCCCACTCCAACATGGCTGCCGAACAGCAGCTTGGTGGTATGGTTGGTGGTATTCCCTATAAGATTTGTTAAGGATTCAAGTGTTTTCGTTATAAAAATGTATTTTTTATAGAATTCTAACCAGTTCTTTTAGCATTTTTAGCTTTTATGATACGGTGGTGATTGTTTTATAATAAATTGGGCTACTAAAATCCACTATACTTGCAAATAATTGAATAAATTGTGTTATTAAATTTTTCAAAATTATTAGCCTTAAATTTTAAAAGTTAGGTACAATAATTTGAAATAAATTGCTTTAAATAAAAATAAACAACATTTCAGCTGTTTATTAATAACTAGTTTCCAGCATTTTTCTGTTTTTGAGTAATTTACATAAATACATTCAGATTTAGTGAAAGATATAATCGTAACTAGCACAGTTCAGGAGTTTACTAAAAAATGTAAAAATTATGTCTTAAAAATCAGCAAATCTTCTAGTCGAGAATGCATTAAGCCCGGCAGATACAAATTTCGCCCAAGTTTGAAAATTCCCTACCAATAACTCAAACTGACGAAAAACCATTTAAATTAGATATTTTCTAGTTTGATTTGGTTGATTTGGTTCACTTCATACATAATATTTAATTATTATTTTTGTCAATGTAAAGAACTTTTCTCGACCCTGTAGTCTTAATTAAACTGGATGTTTCCAACATCCAGTTTAATTTATTATTTTTGTATTATCTTGCGTATCTACATAAAAAAAATTTATCGGTTTCTGCAATAATACAAAATGGCGTTCAAATAATACCAACCTACGACAGTGGCGTAGCCAAAGTTCAGTTTTGGTATAGGAGCAAAACTAATTTACCCCTTTACATTTTAACTCACTGCATTTTTTGTAATATGAAATTGCTTTATTTTTTAACAGTGGCTCACACAAATATTCATTCAATCTTAAGTTTGGCAATGAGGTACTGTCTTTCATCGTACTGCCAGATAACCTACTTAACGGCTTAACAGATAAGCAGATTATCAAATAATCTGCAGGATTTCTAGCCTATAAAGGTAAAACTTGAAATAATTATTGCTAACCATTTACATTTGCACTATTCTACCAACATTGCAAATAAAATTGAAATTATCAAAATATTTTCGCACAAGTTAGATGAACTAACGTCTGTGAATCAACAGCGTATACATTTTCTTACACAATTATCAGAGAAGTATATTTCATATGCAGAAGATATCGTGCAAATTATCGAAGTTAGAATTTTTAAAGCTTTCGGTACAAACTTGCATATGCTGTATTTGATGGATTCTATTATTAAAAACGTTGGGAGAGAATACACTACCCATTTTTCGCGTTACATACACATATATTTTTGTGCTGGATTTGATCGTGGTAATGAGGAAATGCGTGCAAGTATGGTTAAATTACGCAACACATGGAGCAAACTGATTGAACCCGAAAAGTTAGAATGTATAGATTTGCACATCCATGGATTACAAGGTAGGAAAATACCTTCGGAAGAATAAGATGAGTCCAATGTCAACAAAACTAGGTGTGGATTCGACTTCAACGGCCTCCCCCCCCATTGGCAAAATGCATTCAAGCACAAAACCAAATTTCATAACTAACCGAAACTATCAATGTATCTCTGATACCTCTCAATCTGACGTGTACAAGTTGTTTAGACAACACGTTGCCAAATAGGTACTAGCTTTGTCTGGTATTGTTTTAAAAATTTAGAAGTTAAATTATTATTTTTTTAAATGAAAAATTATTATTAATATTAATTTTATTTTATTAAGTAAAAATGGGAAAGTTTATGTGTTGTCATATCAAATTTTCTAAAATTAAATTAAATTTTTTATTTTATTTTATAAATTAAATAAAATTTGGATTAACAGATAATTGAATCATCGGATAATAGGATCAACGGATAATAGGATCAACGGACAATAGGATCAACGGATAACAGAATCAACAGATAACATGATCAACGGCTAATGGGATCAACGGCTAATGGGATCAACGGATCAACGGATAATAGGATCAGAGGATAATGGGATCAAGGGATAATAGGATCAACGGATAATCGAATCAAAGTGTAATCGGATCAAAGTACAATCGGATCAAAGGGTAATCGGATCAAACACAGAAAAAAAAGTGGTGTGTATTTAACGAAATTCGTCGCTAATACTATATTTTGAAGCTATGAAACTTTCCGTTAATTTTACGACAATCATTTTGTTAATATTCCTACGGTAGTAATAGTAATATTTACGAATATATTCGTAATAGTTACAACGTTCTTCATTAATATTACTGCGGTAGTAGTAGTAATATTTACGATTATATTCGTAATATGTACTACGTTTTTCGGTCTATAGGCCGAATTTTTCCGAAATATATTTTCGGAATAGGCGCCGCCGAAAAGTCGCCGCTGTTTAGGCGCTAGCCATATAGGCGCCGAGTCAATTAAGCGCCATCCATTTAGGCGCCAAGCTGTTTAGTCGCCAAATCTTTTTTTTTATTTTAAATTTTTTAACCCTTTAGTGGGTATAAAATAAAGGTTATCAATATATAAGTAGTACATTATTTATTCTTTTTATTACTTTTAAATTCTTTATTAGAAATATTTTTATGTTTTTATTCTTAAAAATTTTAAATTTAACGAAATCCTACAAGGATGGATGAAGAAGTGTAGAAATATGGGTCTGCGAGTACGAAACGACATACTTTATACTCTTTTTTTTTTTACTTATATATTACTTTATTTGTAATTTTATTACCAACTTTTAATTGTCCTATAATCAGGGCCGTCGAGAGCCTAACCGGGACCCAGCTTGGTGGTATGGTTGGTGGTATTCGCCATAAGATTTGTTAAGGATTCAAGTGTTTTCGTTATAAAAATGAATTTTTTATAGAATTCTAACCAGTTCTTTTAGCATTTTTATTAGCTTTTATGATACGGTGGTGATTGTTTTATAATAAATTGGGCTACTAAAATTCAGTATACTTACAAGTAATTGAATAATTTGTGTTATTAAATTTTTGAAAATTATTAGCCTTAAATACAGTAGAATCCGCTTAATGTGATCACTTCGGGCCAAGGTCATTTTAATAATATTAACTGATAACTGATAACAATTAGCGAAATTTAGAAAAAGGCGAATTTTAGAAGACTTGGATTAGAACAAGATAGAAGAAAAAGAAAGAAAGAAAAAGTGGCCGGTTTCCAAAAAAAATGATCACAATAACCGACTGATAACATTATCCGAGATCACATTAAGCGGATTCTACTGTATTAAAAGTTAGGTACAATAATTTGAAATAAATTGCTTTAAATAAAAATAAACAACAGTTCAGCTGTTTATTAATAACTAGTTTCCAGCATTTTTGTGTTTTTGAGTAATTTACATAAATACATTCAGATTTAGTGAAAGATATAATCGTAACTAGCACAGTTCAGAGGTTTACTAAAAAATGTAAAAATTATGTCTTAAAAATCAGCAAATCTTCTAGTCGAGAATGCATTAAGCCCGGCAGATACAAATTTCGCCCAAGTTTTAAAATTCCCTACCTATAACTCAAACTGACGAAAAACTATTTAAATTAGATATTTTCTAGTTTGATTTGGTTAAGTTTAATCATTCATTTAATTTTACTGTACTTTTTATTCTGTAAATATTTGACTTTGTTTAAAGGCAAACCGGCAGAAGTTGGAAAATAACAAATTCTGGTTGTATAGCCCTGCTATTTCAACATGAACCGGAAAGTCAAACAAATTACTGAAACACAAAAATGCTGGCAAATAATTACAAAACATAACAACTGAAATGTTGTTTATTTATTTATTGTATTGTATTTCATTTAAATAACTGTTAAAATTATTAAATTATTGTAACTTTTAATATTTCAGGTTAATAATTTTGAAAAAATTAATAACACACAATTTATTCAATTATTTGCAAGTATAGTGGATTTTAGTAACCCAATTTATTATAAAACAATCACCACCGTGTCATAAAAGCTAAAAATGCTAAACAAACTGGTTAGAATTCTATAAAAAATACATTTTTATAACGAAAACACTTGAATCCTTAACAAATCCTATGGCGAATACCACCAACCATACCACCAAGCTGCTGTTCGGCAGCCATGTTGGAGTGGGGGAGTGGAAGTGCCCTATTGGCAGTTGCCTGTCTCAAAGGATGTAAAACAACATAATTTGGTTAACCAATCCATAACCACCAATAAATAACAATTGCCTTTACTTGTTCTAGGCAAAGGACCCATAATGTCTGTAGAAATTATTTGCCACGGAAACTGAACATTCTTTTCACTACCCATTAATCGGAATGGAAGCTGATTTGGAACTTTTTGCTCATTACAAACAACACAACGCTTAATATATTTTATTATATCTTGGCGCATTTTTGGCCAATAATATTCTTCCGCTATACGCTTAAAAGTTTTGTAAAATCTCAAATGGGCGAAAGTTGGGTCATCATGACAAGTCTGAAGGACCTTATCGCGATAATCTTTAGGCACTAATAGTTTGCACTCAGATATATTTGTTCGCAAAGCAATCGTAACCCGGGGTCCCTCGAGGGCCTGGACGAATAACTAAATAAATTCTATAAATAAAAGCACAAAAAGCGTAGTTTTAAAATCTGAATAAATATAAAAAAAAATTTTTCTTATTTGTTTATTACTTATAATAATTTTCTTATTAAAAACAATTACCTAATAATATTGGAATTTTGCCGAAAATTAGTTGATTATTGTCTTTATTATTATTAATTTTACCTATTTCAGATGTGTTGTGGGTAGTTTTGCTTAATAAAAATACGAAGTTTTCTAAAATAAAATTTTTAATAGCAGGGGGGTCCGCGAAACGTTTTGCCACGGGTCCCGTCTAGGCTCTCGAGGGCCCTGATTATAGGATACTTAAAAATTGGTAATAAAATTACAAATAAAGTAATATATAAGTAAATAAAAACAGTATAAAGTATGTCGTTTCGTACTCGCAGTCCCATACTTCTACACTTCTTCATCCATCCTTGTAGGATTTCGTTAAATTTAAAATTTTTAAGAATAAAAAAATAAAAATATGTCTAATAAAGAATTTAAAAGTAATAAAAAGAATAAATAATGTACTACTTATATATTGTGTCATGTTATAGTAGGATACGAGCAAGATTAGAGACAGGAGGAATACAAAATTAACTGCGTATGAGGCTACGAATGAGCAAAATCAATATAATTCAGGTTTAAATAAACCATATAACATAAAATGCAAACCTACGATCTCATAAATGGTGAAATTTAGGTGATGAATCAATTTTTGATGATATTTTAATGCAAATAATATCCTGCGTGACATGATTATGACGGTGTGATGGAACCATTTGAATTGAGAGCTAAAACAAAATAAATTTTATTGCAAATGTGTAGATTTAAGAGATGTGTGTAGACTTTATGTAAAAACTTACATCAGGTAAACGTTGTGAGCGGCGAATTCTTGTTTTCGGGAGAGATAGTGCTTCGGTAATATGATTCTTGGACGAGGAGGCAGATAAACGCCATGAATGTTATCATAACGCCCAGACAGTGTAAAATAGATGAAATAGATAGTAGAAAGGTCCTAGAAAGGGATTGAGGCAAGATGGTCACTTAAAAAGCAAAATCAGCTGGAATATTTCAAATTATTGAAAACGACAGGCAGCTGTCAGATTAAAATTTTGAAAAAATCAAGATTATTTCGTTATCACTTAAGATACAGAGTCATACTAAACGGCAAAAGAAAAAGAATGAGAAGCTCGAATTTTCGAGACTAAAAAGTATTTGTAAAATCAAAATTTAAAGAAAATTTTCAAAAATATTTAAAGTGTGACAATTTTGGTTCAGATTTTTATTAATTGTGGGCAGACGGAGAAAGCTAGAGGATTCAAAATTTTTCCACATACATTTGGGATAGAGAGGGACATAATTGTAAAATTTCGTAAAGATCGGTGCAGTTTTTGAGGATGAAAATGTCATGGCTATAGGGATTATTGAAAAAAATTTGAAAATGCATAAAAGGAGGTGCTAATTTCAATGTAAATCAGTATTGTTTTGGTAGTTGACCAAGAAAGACGTGCAAGTCTTAACCAAACTTTTGATTTTTAACCAAAACCGGTCCTGGAGGTTGTCCGAACAAAATATAAGTTATTCTCGGTACGTTAGTTAACCTAAAAAGTAAATGTTAGAAGTTTTTGAGCAATTTTAAATCGAAGTGACCCTCTTGTAATTTAATAGTGAAAGTGAAATTAAACATTTCATTTTGATAAAATTTGATTAATTTTGTAACACAAAATAAATTAACTGTGATACCTACTGCAGCCCAGAAGTGGATATTGGAAGTGTTTTCGTGCATCATTACAACCGGAAGTTCATAACGCCTGTTTATACCAAACCCTTGCAAGGTAAAATTATATTTATTTGGCCAAATTCTAATACAGATCTGTCTATATTCTATAAGCGTGTTGTATACCCTAAAATAAAACACAAATCGCAATTACAAATTTTACATACATGCAAATGTTTCATTATCTTTGTAAATATTTAGAAAAACTTACCTGTAATAGCTCCAATATAATCTGGTTCACCAAGTCTTTATATTTTGTATGTAAAGTTTTAACTAAGTATTCACCGTCACCATTTTTAAGAGAGTTGCTTAATAAATCGTTTGTGACTCATGCGTTGTACGCTGTTAATCATAAGTACGATTCACACAGATAGGTCCGGTTCACACTTGGGTTATATATTATACCTTCATTCATTCTCCTCGACGCAGTTATACATTACAAATTTGGTACACAACTTATAGCTCGATTTCACCTTGCACGTAAACATTACAATTGATAACTTTTATTTTATACCCACTAAAGGGTTAAAAAATTTAAAATAAAAAAAAAGATTTGGCGCCTAAATGGATGGCGCCTAAACAGCGGCACCTTTTCGGCGGCGCCTATTTCTCCTAGACCGAAAAACGTAGTACATATTACGAATATAATCGTAAATATTACTACTATTACCGCAGTAATATTAATGAAGAACGTTGTAACTATCACGAATATATTCGTAAATATTACTATTGCTACCGTAGTAATATTAACAAAATGCTTGTCGTAAAATTAACGAAAAGTTTCATAGCTTCAAAATATAGTATTAACGACGAATTTCGTTAAATACACACCACTTTTTTTTCTGTTTTTGATCCGATTACCCTTTGATCCGATTGTACTTTGATCCGATTACACTTTGATTCGATTACACTTTGATTCGATTATCCGTTGATCCTATTATCCGATGATTCAATTATCTGTTAATCCAAATTTTATTTAATTTATAAAATAAAATAAAAAATTCAATTTAATTTTAAAAAATTTGATGTGACAACACATAAACTTTCCCATTTTTACTTAATAAAATAAAATTAATAATAATAATTTTTTATTTAAAAAATTAATAATTTCACTTCTAAATTTTTAAAACAATACCAGACAAATCTAGTACCTATTTGGCAACGTGTTGTCTAAATAACTTGTACACGTCATATTGAGAGGTATCCAGAGATACATTGATAGGTTCGGTTAGTTATGAATTTTGGTTTTGTGCTTGAATGCATTTTGCCAATGGGGGGGGGGGGCGTTGAAGTCGAATCCACACGCCTAGTTTTGTTGACATTGGACTCATCTTATTCTTCCGAAGGTATTTTCCTTCCTTGTAATCTATGGATGTGCAAATCTATACATTCTAACTTTTCGGGTTCAATCAGTTTGTTCCATGTGTTGCGTAATTTAACCATACTTGCACGTATTTCCTCATTAGCACGATCAAATCCAGCACAAAAATATATGTGTATGTAACGCGAGAAATGCGTAGTGTATTCTCTCCCAACGTTTTTAATAATAGAATCCATCAAATACAGCATATGCAAGTTTGTACCGAAAGCTTTAAAAATTCTAACTTCGATAATTTGCACGATATCTTCTGCATATGAAACATACTTCTCTGATAATTGTGTAAGAAAATGTATACGCTGTTGGTTCACAGACGTTAGTTCATCTAACTTGTGCGAAAATATTTTGATAATTTCAATTTTATTTGCCATGTTGGTAGAATAGTGCAAATGTAAATGGTTAGCAATAATTATTTCAAGTTTTACCTTTATAGGCTAGAAATCCTGCAGATTATTTGATAATCTGCTTATCTGTTAAGCCGTTAAGTAGGTTATCTGGCAGTACGATGAAAGCCAGTACCTCATTGCCAAACTTAAAATTGAATGAATATTTGTGTGAGCCACTGTTAAAAAATAAAGCAATTTTATATTACAAAAAATTCAGTGAGTTAAAATATAAAGGGGTAAATTAATTTTGCTTCTATACCAAAACTGAACTTTGGCTACGCCACTGTCGTAGGTTGGTATTATTTGAACGCCATTTTGTATTATTGCAGAAACCGATAAATTTTTTTTATGTAGATACGCAAGTAATACAAAAATAATAATTAAATATTATGTATGAAGTGATCGTAAACAATCATTTTTGAGGTTGTGCCGCATTGAAAGGTCAACACACTGCCATTATATCTTGTGATATTATTTGAGACAAATTTATTCTATTACAGCAACCAATGGATCAAAAACCTGCAGACGTTGTCATCAAATTGGAAATCACAGAAGAATGCACCAATGAAGATGCTACAAACACTGCAGGAACCGAATGTGATTCCTATCGTGGCGAGGACGAGTTACTTTTGGAAGATATTAAATGTAAAGTGGAAGATCTACATCATTCCGTAGACATCAAATTAGAAAATATACCTGTGGAACCTGAAATATTTATATGCCAAATATGTAATCTGAAATTTAATGTCGAAGTAGACTTACAAACACACAAGGAAACACACGAAAAAGAACTCGCTTGTAAAATTTGCGGTCGTACATTTAAGCACTGCAGTTTTCTGAGGAGTCATTTAAAAACTCACGTGCAAAAGAATTTACTCAAGTGCGAATTTTGTGACAAAAGATTCGAAAAGAAAAGTCAGGTGGAGCGACATTTGAGGTCGCATTCGGGAGAGAAACCGTACGCGTGTGACCGTTGCGAGTACAAGTGTTCTCAGAAGGGAAACCTAATAGCTCACATCAGGAGACATACAGGTGAGAAACCGTTCCTGTGCACCACTTGCGGTTTGCAATTTACCCAAAAGGCCACTTTGCAAATTCACTCGAGAATTCACACCGGTGAAAAACCGTTCACGTGCCAGTTCTGTAACTACAAGTGCGCACAAAATACAGCACTCAAAATCCATTTGAGAACTCACACAGGTGAAAAACGATATCAGTGCGAAATGTGCAAATTTAAATGCGTCTATAAGGGGAACCTACAACACCACATGCGAAGTCACACCGGTGAAAAACCATTCGAATGCAAAATTTGTGACTTCAAAAGTGCACATAAGAGTTCTTTAAATATTCACATGAGAACACACACTGGTGAAAAACGATTTGCGTGTCATTTCTGCGACTACAAGTGCGTGCATCAAAGTTACATAAAAGTTCACATTCGAACTCATTTGGACAGAAAATCTTTTTTTTGTGCTACGTGTGGTTTAGAATTTAGAAATAGAAGTAAATTAATTACTCACTTGAAAGTTCACTAAACATGTTTGTGACTTGTAATATGTATAATGTTTTGACCTTCGGTGTTGTAATTAAATGTCGCACTCAATGGAAGAATCCGACTACCACAATCGATGAATGTAATTTGTTTTAATTAAGTGCAAATTAACCGAATTTCTACTAAATAAGTAAGAACAAGTTTTTTCAAATTTTCCATAAAATGGGAATCTTTGAAGCTGTTATCCCATTTTATGACTAAATAAATGACTAAAGTAGAAGTGCTTCCTTAGTCGTGATTTCTATAATATGAGATGCGAAACTATAGGGACGAAATACACTTGAAGAGTATATTTAACCAGAAATATACTGACCCAATGATGAGGAGGGGGTCCATTAGATATAATAAATGAAAACTTTCTAATAAGTTTAGTTTCTGATTTTTTGCAATTTGCCCATGTTTATAAAAGATTATTTAAATCGAGGATTACCGTGAAAAACTTCAAGTAAAATTAAGAATTTTTTGTTCAAATTAACAATCTTTGAAATTTAGTGGAACTCTGATGACCGCTGTTCGTAAGGTGTGAACAGTGACTGGGGCCGTGCGATTATTGTTGCAACCGCAACAATAGACCGTTTTCTTATTAATAATTTCATTATAACTAAAAATGCAAATATTTTGATGAATTTAGTCCTAGTTGAAGCAGAGAACAAAAGAATACTAATGTATTGTTTTGATTTTAAAACTTTTTCTTGCAATTGAGTTTCTTTTCGCATAAAAGAAAGATATTCAAAGTCGATTTTTTTTAGTAAAAAATGTGGGGTTATTTTCGAAGAGGGGGGGTGAAATAATTTCTTAAATTTCTGAAACTGGTGACAGAAATATATATGGGTCATTCCACCATATAAAATCACTTTTACTGAGTGACCCTTGCCGATGTTGTTCAAACTTTGTGAATATGTTCTCTACATTATAAAAAACATTTCCTGAAAAATTTAGCCCTTAATATGCAGCCATTTTGAAGTTACGATTTTTTGAATTTTTGAAAACAAACTTTTTGTAACTTCATTAATTTTTTGAAGTAGAAAACTTTCTTAGAAAAATTGGAAAAAGACAGCTTTTACTAGGAAAAATTCTCAGCTTTTCAATTCAAATAGGTATTCAGTTTTTGTCATGCGTAACGAATACCTTTTAGAATTCAATTAAAATGGAAAAAACGATTTTTCTGCCGAGTGTTACTTTAAATTTGATTTTTTTTTCTGAAAGCTGAGAGTTTTTCCCACAAAATATGTCATTTTCACGATGTGCATATTCTTTGTTTAAATTGTAAACTTTCTACAATTAAAATACTTTTATTTTTCATGTAATCATCTAATCGATGACAAATATTACACAATGATTAATTGAATTTAAATAAAAAAATGTATTTTTTGGAAAATCTCTCAGCTTTCAGAAAAAAATATCAAATTTGAAGTAACACGCGGCAGAAAATCTTTTTTTCCACTTGAATTAAATTTTAATTATAAAGTTGAGATTGTTTCCTAGAAAAACTGTCTGTTTCCTATTTTTCTAAAAAAAGTTTTCTACTTCAAAAAAGTTAAAAAAAAAATTTTCAAAAATTTAAAACATCATAACTTCAAAATGGCTGCGTATTAAGGGCTAAAATTTTCAGGAAATCTTTTTTTTATAATGTAGAAAACGTATTCACAAAGAATTCGGCTCCAGGTGGTCGGCATTCGTCCCGGCCTTCAACTCACCCTGGCGGCAGCAGGGGGGGGATATCGTAGTTCTTTTAAGATCTGTATCGGAATGTGATGTTTCCAAGTTGCTAAACGATCAGGTCTGGCCTAAGGAGGCTTCGATTCGAGTTTTCTTCTACTATTGTAAATCTGCTGACGGTGATCGCAGTGCCCTCGGTAGTAATGGGAGTATTTTAGGGGGTCGTCCGTTGCGGGAGACTGTGACGAAGTAGCGTGTGATTCCTCTTCGCCATCTAATCACTATACGTGTGAATTTTTCCCGGCTGATGCTACTTATTTTTCTGTAGCCCACATAAATATACGATCTTTGCTGTCAAATTTTCACATTTTTTCTGATTTTGTAACCGGAAAAAACTTCAGTATCATCGCAATATCTGAATCATGGCTTACTCCTGACTTTCCTTCTAATCTGGTTAGTCTACAGAACTACACGATCGTTATATCGGATAGAGCCGCGGGGGGGGGGTCGCTTTATACGTTCGTAGCTCGTTTGCGTTTAAAATTTTGCATGAAGGACATCGTTTTGCTAGTGGTTTGGAACATCTCTGGAGTCGCATTGAAGTTTATGGCATTGTATTTGGAATTGGCGTGGTATGGAGGACTCCTACAGTTGCTTTTTCTTGTTTCGACGAATTGGAGGAATTTATTTCTTTGCTTTGTAGTGGGTGCAGCGAGTTGATTGTTGTGGGTGATATAAACATTAATTACCTTACTACAAATTGTACCGTAGTCGACTACAAAGTCGACTGTATTTGATAAAACATAAATTAATTACCTTGTTCCATCGCCTTCTCTGAGGCGCTTGCGGAGAATTCTTGATGTTTTCAATCTTCACCAGACATCGAGCACTTTGTTGGATATCATTTGTATCGGACACCGTCATTTCGCGATTCTGATTCGGCGACAGTCAATTCGTAACCCGATATTCGGCGATTCCAATTCGGCACCGGCATTTTGACGATGCGACTATGTCGATTCGGCGACGGGAGGTATACTTTTAGTTTATCCAATTTATAATATAATTCAATAATCTAAAATCAATCAATGGTTAAAGGCTAGTGTCCACTTGAGACAAAAACTTCAGAGAAAGTCTCGAGATTGGTCTCAGGGTATTGTCCATTTGAGATCGCTTACGCTCTCGAGACAGTTGTGGAGACTCAACAGTCTCATGATCAACAAAATTTTGTGTCGACTTGAAATTCAACTCACGGTCGTTTGTGGTCATTTGTGTGACTTGATCGCAAGCATTTTATTTTAATTAAATCTATATTTTTTTTCAAATGCATATAAAATTGTGAAAAAATGGAAAGCTAAAAAAAGAGAGCGTTGAGGAAGAAAATGGGTTAATCGACAAAATGAATTTGGAACACAACAATTTAGAAGTTTTAATCGCGTGTCTGCAGTGCAATTTGAACAGCTTTTAAATTTTTATTCCCAGAACGTGGGTAGTGCTATGGAAGATCCGTCTAGTCCAGTCTTTTCTAGGTTTGTTTTGCATGATCTTCTTATGAATTTTATGGGGACCATTGACTTCGAGGTTCCATTTTTTCCAATTGCAATTCAATTTCCAATTGCAATTCCCGAAACCGATAAGCCGAGAGACCTAGCAAAACGGCAGAGCAATATTCCAGATGTGGAGCGACGATTGATTTATATAAGAGGAATCTGGTACACATAGATAGATTTCTTCCTATTCTATTAAGGAGATAAGCCTTCTTGGACATTTTGTTTATGATGTATTCCGAGTGACTGTTAAAGTTCAGATGCTGGTCTAATTTAATACCCAAATACTTAATTACACTTGAGTACTCTATTTTACGATCATCAATAACTACATTCAATTCAGCAAAATCCGCAACGTTTGACTTAAGCTTGTTCGAAAAAACAATGTACCTATTTGGATTTATTCACATTAATGCACATCTGATTGTCACAAAGCCATATATTTAAATTTTTCAGATCTATATTTATTTTTTCCAACATGTCATCAATATTATCTCCCATCACATAAATCATCGTATCGTCAGCAAACATCTTAATTTCACAATGTTTTAAATACTTGTTATGTTTAAAAGGCATTAGAGAATCCAAAATAAAAGTTCGCACCAGAATGCGAAATGCCTTTCCGGACTAGCTCATGCGTTCTTCTCGGGTGGAATCGATGTTCGAAGATACATTTACGAAATTGTATCAACATCCATTCGTGGGTGACGAAATAATAACTTATAACTTCTGTGGAAGAACAATGAAAGACAAGAAATTCAGTTAATTAAAATATAATGAGTTGTTCAGGTCAATTTTATACATAATCACAGTTAATACAAGATAGTATGAAAAAGAATAATTCGAATGATCATTCGGCGATAATTATTACTGGCCAGTGTACTAAATTATAATAATATACATAAATTATAGACAAATTCATAATTAGTTCACTGTAAAATTATTGTCGCACTCGTAGACCGTAAAAAGTATATTTGTAAAATTACTTACAGAAGATAATAATTTCAACGTCTTGATTGCTGCTGGATACAAGTAGTGATATCAGGAACAAACGAAGGCACGATTTAGGCGGTAGCTACTACGGTGATCTTCAAGTTACCCATCGAGGGTTGAAGTCGGCTGCTTACCAAGACTTGGCGCCCATCGTCGCCATTATGGCCGCTTCCAGTGGCGTTGTTCATGTTTAGGAATTACTAGTTACAAATTCCACTTATTGCGGTTTCCATAACTTCTGGTATTTAGGGATCGAAGTTAAACCAACGATATGTAATACGAAGATAACCTTCAAAGAAATTTCTTCACCTTGAGCTTATTAGGCCCGCACAAAAAATACACAAGCAAACTGTTTCTTGGTTGAGAACCAAGAGGAACATACATAGGAAATTATTACCCGTTCCACAAGTTTCTTTATCAACGCTTCGCGTCATCAAGTGACAAGTTATAAGGTATTATCACACCAAGATTAAATTAAAAAGGTACGATTAAACCTAAAGGGAGCAAATCGTAACATATTTAACTATAGCATTGACATATATTATAAACAGGATAGCACCAAGCACAGTACCTTGAGAGACCCCATGAAAAACACTCTCTTCGTTAGACATAACTCCTCGGTATTTAACTTTCTGACGCCTGTCCGTTAAGTACCATTCGAACCATCTAAGCACAACACCACCAATACCCATCTTCTTCAGTTTTTTTAGTAACAATCTACGATCAATTGTCTCAAATGCTCCTTTAAAGTCGAGGAACACAGCCAAAACATACAGTCCATTGTCCAGACCTCTAAGCCATTTATCACAAACGTCGATCGATAAAAATTCACAGGAATGACCCCTTCTAAAACCAGATTGGTTAGGCACTAGTAGGCTGCAACGATCACAAAATTCCAACAAATGCGTTTTCACCACCATTTCAAATACTTTCTCACAAACAGGCACCGTATTTATTGGTCTGAAATCCTCACATAAAACTGCTTTGTTCACCTTTGGTACAGGCACAATAATGGATGTTTTCGATTCCGATGGAAACACCTCCTGCAACAATGAACAGTTTATAACATCGACAAAACGATCACCTCGAAGGCATGTCTTAAAATCTGTGTCGATAAACCACTATCACTATCTTTGCTGTTTTTAAGTTCCTTAAAAATGTCCCTAATATAACCAATGTTCACTTGCTCAAAAGCATCAAATTCACCCACAGTGTCGATCCTATCAACCACAAATTCGTGATCGTTACATCTCGAAACACTTGCAACCAACTCGTTTATACTGTCAACAAAGAATCCATTGAAACCCTCAGCTATGGAAACATTATTCCCCAATATCACCCCATTAAACACCACACCGTTCCGTGATTCCTGATTATTTTCGGGTAGGAGGAGCTTGATGTTCTTCCACATTTCAAAAGAGTTATGTTTATTATTGTCAATCACATTGATATAATATTCATTCTTTGCCAAATTGATTTTGTTTACCACAAGATTTCTGAGTTGTTTATATTTATTCCAATCGTTTTGTGACCTGGTAATAGCAGCCTTTTTATATTTTTGATCTCTCATCTTCATAGCTTCCAATATGTCATCATTCATCCATTTATTTCTAATAAATTTTTCTGAAACTTTAATTTCTTCAATAGGACACAATAAATTGAAGGCACCCACTAAATCCGCTACCAAATCATCTATCATAATGTTTGTACACTTCAACGTATACCTCTGGTCACATTCCAAGAGCATCGATTGAAAGACAGACTCAGAAGTTCTTCATACATCTCTTCTTATATCGTGTAGTTTTCCTATCTTTATTTTTCTGGGAACTAAGACAAACCGTTAATATCAAATGATCACTAATATTACTATATTTGTTAACTTGGTGTTTCAGTTCCGGATCACTGGTAATTATATAATCAATTAACGTTGCACTACTTGCTGTAATTCTAGTTGGTTCCGACACAATCTGATTAAGTCCCGATTTGTAAACACACTTTTTAATTCTATTTGAGTAGTAAACGTCCTTCAACAAGTCAAAATTGAAATCGTCCACAATAACTGTGCATCCGCCGTAATCACGCTCGTGTTCAATAAAATCTTATTATCAATGGTTTAAATCTTTCAACAAAAATTGCTATTTGGTCCTTATTGTTCAGGTAACCATTTCATTTGAGAACACTTCTTCATTTATTAGTTTTTTGCATTTAAGTTAATAAATTTCCTACGTTGAGTCTCGATAATGGCTCGTACACACACAGTGGATTTCGGCCAGTAATTAGTAGTAAGTAGTAAGTAATTTAGTCGATTGACCTACTTACCCGTGTGTAAACAGTAAAAAATTAGTCGAGTAGGTAAGTAGTTAAGTATAGTAGTTTAGTAAAATGAATTAGTACGTAGTAGATACGACAAGTGATCGTGGTAAGTTTGTAAACTTATCCGTTGTGTGAACAATAAAATTTAGGCGAGTAGTAGAGTAATTAGTAAAATACATTAGTAAAACCATTTAGTCGAGCGAATAGAAAATGTTCTATTTTTTTGGCGAGTAGCGTTCGCTTATCAAAACCTGTGAATAAATACATGAGATAAATATTTTGCTTTTCTCGGGAAAAATTATAATGAATATGTAGAACCTAGATTTGAAATTAAATTTTCATGTGTATCATAAAAAATATAGTTTCCAATAAAAAAACAAAATATTGATGTAATTTTATTATGGTACTGAATATTCTTCCACCTACAAAACATTTCACACTTCAAAAACTGTCAGAAACAATTTAGGGGTACTTGAATAAAATGGGGTAATTGTAAAAAAAAATATGTGCAAAATTTTTAAAAATACGATCCCAGTGTTCTCATCAACTATCTGAATTTTTTTCTTAATTTTTACTAAACTATACTTATCCAGTAATTAATTGCATGTCTAATTATATTATTGTAATATTAAAAAATTTTTTTAATTGTTACCCAACTACTTTTAACAAATAATTAATTCTTGAAATTCTAATTATATTATTCTAATATTAAATACTAGCAGGTCAAGCGGCCTATCTGCCGCCTTGACCTAGTGTTTGAATAATAGGGAACAGGGAAATAGGAAATTTTCGTATCCCTTATATTTGAGTGTAGCAAATAGCATCGAAAGCCTAATTTTTGAGTTATTTTATCAGTATTTGATAAATAATCATAATAATAGTAGGTACATAAATACTGTCGTGTTCCAAAATCCTTTTTATTTTCATTTTAATTTTTATTTTTTTAAATTTTATTTTATTATTGACTGTTTTATTATGAATTAATATGAAATAATTTTGTTTTTAAATTTTATTGTGTGAGTGTTTTTAAAGTTGATTTTATTTTATATTTGAATTTGTTTCTAAAAATTTATTTGTAAATAATTTTGTGTAAATGTTGTAAATTTCAATTTGATTTTTAATAACTTTGGTTTTTCACCGTTTTGAGGCCGCAGAGTACGGACGTTTATCAAAGTTGATCTTGGGGAAAATTTTGATATTTTTGAAGTTCAAGTTTAGCTAGAATATCATGCTTATAAGGTGTATGTACTGCAGTGAGGTGTTTTTCGGTGGTAGATGAATTTTCTAAATTGAACCGCTGGGGTCATAGCAATATATATCATAATAATATACCATATTATTACTATATTTAATCCCAACCAGAGGGGGAGCGCTCGGGGATTTGTCCCCGGGGTCCGGGATCCCTCAAGGGCCCGGATGAATGATTTACTAAATAATTCTTTTTTTTTAGTTAGTTTTTGATAGGTATTTTAGATATTTTAGCAGGGGTCCCAATAAATCTTGCCACGGGGCCCGACGGGGCTCTCGACGGCCTTGATTATATATAATACTTATAATAATTTTTATATATAATACTTAAAAACAAAGATTTGTTTCAAACTGTACAACGTTGCACAATAAAAACAATTTTGATTGAATAATTAATTTTTTTATTCATATTTCAAATCTGTACTTTATAATGGACCACCTCGTAGAATAATATAATTGTTGTTTTTAAAATAAACATGACAATTCAAAAGTTGACATTGAAGTAAAAAATTGCAAAAAAATATTGTGCATATTATTTCTCCAATCTTCATTATCCCACATTAATAACGCGAAAAATGTACTGAAGGGTTTTTAAAGTGCAACCCGATGCAAGAAAATATAGCACCGTTTGTAATTTTGTTTTGGCTGTAACTGCATATCGCATTATATGTATCTCTTCGCTGTATTGATCTCTAATTTTGTTTAGAAGCAAATTAAAAGAATTTTTCGACATTCTGAATGCATTGAAATATTCGCCAGGATCTTCTAATTCCAGCTCTTTGAATAAAGCGAATCCCAGCGAATCTCTCCTACCAATCCATTTCTTAACCCATAATTTCTTTGTTTCAAAAATTTCTTCTGTAATTTCTTCTGCCAAAAGTATCAAAATATTTACTAAAGCACTATTAATTGACATCAGACGTTTATACTTATCCATCTCAAACTGTACTAAATACTAAACTACAATATCATTTTAGCAAGTAGTGAGTAGGTCACTAACTACTTACTACCAATTACTGGCCAAAATCCACTGTGTGTGTACGAGCCTTAATTCTATCTAATGTCGTACATTCCCTACTCCAAACGGAGTGATCAGTTTTTAGTTGCAAATTAAATTTCTTGTTGGCATCAGAACAATTTACACATTTTCTTACCTCACTTTTACAATCCTTCATTTCATGATCATTTCCACTGTGACGGGCTCAAATTGCCGTAAGTCTCAAAAATTGATAGCGGGAAATGGCTATCCGCTCAGACACACAGGATTGCCGCTGGCTCGAGTCGGCGAGGTCGTGGGTCGCTGAAAAACAAGGAAATCCTGGGTCCAAGTAAACGATGTTGCTCAAAGAATCTTCAAAAGTCGTCAAGATCGAGAGGGCGCCACTCGAGCAAATGTCACTAAATCTTACCTTGAGTTGAGTTCGGCTCGAGATGGAATCTTCAACTAAATATGATTTTGGGCAGGTAGATTCAATAGAAAGATAGGTCAATGAAAAATTAATAAAATTTAATGAAAGGTTAATTAATGACAAAAACAAATTATAAAAATATAGTTGGTGAATAATTTGCAACAGTACAACAAACGAAATCTTAAAGGTTGATAATAATTTTGGTTTCCGGACAGTTATAATGCTTAAAATTAAAGTTTAATTAAGTTTGGGTATTTCATGTACAACTCTTCCAAATTTTGGACTGTAATTAAGGCTACTCATAACCTCATCAGGTATACTTTCGTTTGTGTAATTTTTTACACAATTAAATTCAGTATTCCTTATAACATTCAATACATTACAACGGAGATTATTTAACTTCTTTATATTTTTCACTTTAATCGCTTTGATTATGAGTAGCCTTAATTACAGTCCAAAATTTGGAAGAGTTGTACATGAAATACCCAAACTTAACCTCATAAAAGATATAGAAGGTTGCTTACAAGGATCAGGGATGTTGGAACCAGAAATTGATTGTATGAGATCCAGATGTATTAATATAATTATGAATTTTAAACAAAGAAAACATAAATTGGATGTAGAGGAATTGTTTAATGAACGAAACTATAAAACCACAAAAAAGTTTATCAATGAACATCCAGATTTGATATTTTCCCGCTCTGATAAGGGCAACAACACAGTTATAATGTATAAATCGGAATACGAGAGTGGAATGCTGGATATTGTTAATAATCAAAAGGTGTATAAAAATCTGAAAAATGATCCAACGACTGGTTTCGAAAAGAAAATAAATACTTTCCTAATGACATTGAAGAAAAGCGGAGATTTAAAAGAAGATGAATACAAGAAATTGATTAGACACAATTCGATATCTCCTAAAATGTATGGACTAAGAAAGACCCACAAAAACGAATTTAGTCTAAGACCTGTAGTTTGTTGTATTAAGTCACCTACGTATAATATTTCGTCCTACATTGGCAAAATCATAGGAGATGTGATGTCTACATCGATATTTAATGTAAAAAACTCATTTGAATTAGTGGATTTCTTTCACGATAAAAAACTCCCTCCAGATTATAGATTGGTGTCATTCGACGTGGTATCGCTTTTTCCTAGCGTCCCTAAGGAAATGGTACTTCATTGTATTCAAAAGAAATGGAGTTATATTAAGGGTTACACAGATCTGTGCAAGAGAGATTTTTTAAATATTATAAGGATGTGTTTCGAATACAGTTATTTTTCTTATGATGATAAGCTATACGAACAAATAGAGGGTTTAGCTATGGGGAACCCTAGCAGTCCAGGACTAGCTAATTTAGTTATGGAAATCCTGGTAGAGGAAGTTTTGAATGCCTTACCGTTCGATGTACCTTTCTTTAAGTTGTATGTGGATGACTCTATTACAGCAATACCAAATGGAAGAGAAAACGAAGTGTTGAAAATGTTTAACGCATATCATCCGAATATTAAATTCACCATGGAGGTAGAATGTGACGAGAATATTCCATTTCTGGATGTGTTGATAAAAAGAAAAACAGATGGAAGCTTGATCACAAATTGGTACAGCAAACCAACAAACTCGAACCGCCTCATTAGCTATAAATCTTATCACCATAATTGCATCAAGATGGGTATGGTAACAGGAATGTTAAAAAAGATGATGAGACTTAGCCATCCTGAGTTCCTGGAAGAAAACAAAAAAAGAATAGAAGACATACTTATAAAGAATGGATATCCGAAGTGGTTCATTAACATCCAATGGAGAAAGATCTTGAGAGTATATCAACCAGAAGATGGTGGTGGTAATAAAAAACCATATTTTAGATTCCCCTACATAAGAGGCTTGACGGAGAGGATCCAGCAGATACTGAGAGATCACTGTAGATTGGGCATATATAATATAAAAACAAATTTTGATCTCCTATCAAGTCTTAAGGATAAAGTAAAAAAAGAAGATTGTTCTGAATTGATTTACGAAATTCCGTGTTCTGGCTGTAGTTTATCGTATATTGGACAGACGAAACAAAGATTAAAACAAAGATTATATCAACACAGAAGAGATTGCCAGTTGTCAGACAAAAATGTTAATTCAAGGAATAATAATAAAGATGTAGGGGAAAAAGAAAAAGATACAACAGCGTTGGTAGTCCACCATCGAGATACAGGACATTCGTTCAACTTTGAAGAAACAAGAATTCTAGATTTGGAAAAAAACCACTTAAAAAGAAACATTAGCGAGATGTTTTTCATCAAAACACGAAAATGTGTAAATTTTAAAGAGGACTCAATGAAACTGAGCCAGATTTACAGCGGATTAATGTATTGAGAATAGGACATTTAGATGACTACCCTAATTTAGTTAATGGATCAGTATTGTTTATTGTTGTTGGGGGATGCGATATGCGAAGGTGGACGGGGAGAGTTTGGTTATTTTTAAGCGTTATCAATCGTTGCAAGTGCTAGATTTGATTATTATACGGTCGAATGTGTAGGATAGTTGGTGTAAATTTTAAATTTTATTGAATTTTGTGCATTCGTAATTTATATTTTAATATTTTGACAAATTTTGTATGTATGCGTATGTTTAATGTTTCGACGAACGAATAATGTCATGGTCAATTCCTGTGTAAAACAAATTTAGTTAGTACGCCACATCATTTTGCTTGAATTGTCATATTATCATGAGTATTGTTTTAGATTCCTGAAGAAGAAGACAATAAAGATCTTCGAAACGTTGAATTGAATTGGTTGTTTTATTTACAGAGTCCAAAATCCCCATTATAGGTGTATTTTTTAATTATATGAATATGGACGTGAGTGAAGAACGAAATAATAATGTTCAAATGGTTTTCCTTCAAATTTTCAAGTGAAACGCAATCGACCTGGGATTGCGCAATGTTGGATAATACCTTGGAATTTGTGAATTAAATTTGCAACAAGTGCAGAATGGTTCTTGATCTGCCTGGACCATAAAGAACCCCAAAAATTAAACGGCAACACTAAAATTTTCCAAGTTTTTCAACAAAAAAATAAACCATTTCCCAACACACAACCTAAGGAGCCCACTGATCTTAAAGGACTGCTCGCTGCGGCCGATGCGCAGTTAATAGTCCAAAGGGAGAAGGGGGTTTTGCCGGTAACTGCGTTTAATAATGAATCTGTAATTACTTAAAAATGGGCTTAATTATACTATTAACCGATAGAGGGCATAAGAATGTTCTTTTACCAACTTAAAAGTGACAGAATGGAATTTAAATCATCTTATATTATTTTCCCTCAATTTTGGTTTAATTATCTTATAATTCTCACCCATATTCGTCTGAATTTTACTCTGTATTTCATCAATCCGCTTAGGGTTATCACAGTTCAATATCACACCTCCGCTTCTGATTCTACTACCCATTGTGATTCCCGTACCCATCGCTGCAGGTTGTACACTGCTACGTAGATCTTCCTTTATTTTCTTAATGATTATCGATTGAGTTTTTGGTTTAACAAACAACACTTGTGGCTTAACAATTTCAGCGTATGACGTTTCCCTTGTTTCGGTAGCACAACTTTTACTTTTATCATTTTTTAAACTCAAATTCGATCTAATTTAAAAAAAATATTATTATCAGATAAAAAGTACATACTGAAAGTTGAACAAAAGAGAATGCGCATCAACAATGTGTTATTAGCACTACTTTTTAAAACATAAATTTTATGAATAACATTAAAACACAATTAATTGTAAAATAATTATAAAAAACTAGATAAGATGAAATTTGAACTATTAACAATAAAATTAAGGATGTTAGGTAAAAAAATTAAAATTTTGTCGAATTAGCCGGATGATTGTAAAAATTTCAGTAGTTTTCCTACGTTGCTCTTTGTGTTTGATAAAATTTCTTCTATGCTATCAGGCAGTTCGGCAAAATGTCTTGCTGCCTGATATTTTGGACAGTGTCTTAAGACATGGCTGACGTTTAAGATGTTGTCACAAAGACAGTTTGGTGGTTGTTCTTTTTTAAATAAGTAACTGTAGGTTAGCATTGCATGACCAACCCCAAGTCGGTCAATTGCAACTTTTCTCCTTGTTAGTTGTTCTAGAGTTTTCCAAATAGTTGTGTTTTTTTTTATTCTTTTAATTTATTGTGGTCAATTTCTTGCCACTCGTCTTCCCATTTTGCAAGTATTTTAGTTTTTAATAAAAAATATTTATTTTCCTGGTACTTTAATGCATTAATGTCCAAATTGTATTTGTTACTTCTCATCAATGCGCTAACCATTTCAATAATTTTGTCAATTCTACCATCACTTTCGTCATCAAACCGCTCGCTCATAACCTCACTCTTTTCCTTGCCGTCCACTTCGCAACTCTTGCAACTCCACGTTGACCTCCTCATATAAAATCCACGTAAATCGACACCCGCACATCTCCCATGGTAACACATACGGCATACATTACATAGAAAAATACTCTTAACATCACTAAACGACTCTAGACAAACACAGCACACCTCACTAGGCGCTATCTTCACTTCACTATGATACTAATGAGACATAATGAGGTCGAAACATGTCTATCATTGTTTGGTTCTTGATTATATTGATTTAACTTTGAATTATTGAGGGGACCAATCCATTTAGATGATCGGAAATAAGTCACTTTTTGGAAATTTTTTTACTGATGAAAAAATAATCACATCATTTTAAAGTTTCGACATCATTTTAGTCTAGTAAGTGTAGAAAAAAAAATTTTTTAATAAAATTGCGGTTCTGTAAAGTGTTCTTTCAGGCGTCTTCTGCGTGGCATCAAAAAGTGCTGCATCTATAATTTCTTTTCTATTGATCTGAAATAAACAAATTTTTTTTCGATTATTGATATGTTCAGGGGAAGGATAAACCTAAAAAATTATAAATACAGTAGAAACTCCATCATTCGACACTCCCATATTGGACAATTCCGAGAATATCTCATGCTAATGGACAGATAATTATGAGTTCATGACACACAAGTTGTGAGCTTATCAAAATCAACGACTGGATTTTAGCACGTAGGCAGACAGATTGATTACCTACCTACATTATACTGCTTACATGATAATAGCAATATAACGGCACTTTTAATGCTAAAATAAAGGGTAATTTAAATTTGAAAAAGATGTTATTCGAAATTAATAAAAATAAAATATTTACATTGAAATCGTATAATAGTTATGTTATTTTCGTAATGAGTATCATCATAATTTTGTCATTTAATTTATAAAATTTATTCGTAAAATATAAAATTATTTTAAAGTTTATATTATGCAAGTATCTAATAAAATTTTTGCAAAATAATTCTTTTTACAAAATTTGTGTATTTAAATTACACCATCAAGTTTGCTGGGTAAGGCATAGTGTAAATAAATTCTTATCGTAATCAAGAATAAGCCCCGTTTCACAGTCACACGCGCTACGCGGCGCGTGTTGGAAAGCATTGTACCTGTTTAGAATTGCAATCCGGTTTATTATTTTGAAATTGCCGCTAACTTCATTTTTTGTTATATTTTGATTCTCCCTGTATATTCGTTTGTACGCATGTCCATCTTGCCGCCAGCCATGGTCGCTACCATGATACAAAGAATTAAAGATATGATACTAATGAGTTCCAATTTGGTTCCGTTGTGCGCATTGCGTCATTGGAGAGCCATCCCAATGGCGTAACTACGAAATTGGGGTACTTAAATAATTTTTTGTATTTCAATTAAATTTTCTAAAATATTCCTCAACTCAAAGACACTGCTTTATTTGTCATTAGGTTTTTAATAAATTATTCTATTTTATGTGTATTTCGTATGTGAATTAATTATCAAAATTACATTTTTAAAGAATAAAAATACATGAGTCAAAATAATTACATACTATAACACTAATATGAAAAGTAGCTTATTCTAGTTTAAAATTCCTGTCCGGGGTAAAGTAAAAATGTAGCTAAACTCTCCCTCAAGTCGTAGGTTCATAATACCGTTACTCGTTTATTTTAGTTTGAAATACAATATGTCAAATGTCTAGTAAAAAATAATGCGATTTAAAATTATTATGATGGCTTACTTATTCCTTATTATTCTACTCCAGTTAGAAAAATTCAATCAACGTTTGGAATTAATTATTATTTATTATTTAACAAAATATAATACAATTTATGTGGAAATTTTTACCATTTTTCTTTTTCTTGTTAGCGTATTTTCATGCAACGCTCGATTTAATTGCTGGATCCTGAAAAATATTCGGGATCTGAAAAATAGAGTTTTTATATTCGTGCTACATGGAACTTCTTTAGCTAGGTTCAATAAATTACCAATATAATTTTTACAAATGAAAATTTTTTCAGAATTAACAGTTTGGAAAATATGTTCCAATTCCTCCATATTTATCATTAATTCTTCTAGTGGCTTCGATAAGCCACCTTCAGATAAATGATCGACCCAAGTATAACTAGACTGATCGGATGACGATGTGGTGGAAACAGTGGGTTCCATCTTTTTTAATTTGGGACAAATGAAGCCAGCCAAATTTTCTAAGCCATCGTAGGTCAGAGAATCTAATTCTTCTTTTAAAACGTCGCTTTCATCAGCTTCCTCGGCTGCTTCCGCTCTAAGGGACGTAAAGCGCTGCTCGCTTAAAAGTTTACCTTGAATTTCTTGGCTATGTATTAAATCGGGGGTAGAATCTTCATCTACATTTCCACCATCTGACAGAGACCCTTCATATCTACCCAAAATGTAAGACCTTAAACGATACTTAAACTCTAAGGCATCAGGGTGGTCATGGAGGCCTCCCTTAGATCTAATTACTGCAAAAAAGTTTTCGAGGACGTCTTGGTTCAAAAGATACGTTAAAATATAGTCGAGCTTAAATCGTTCCTTAAGATCATTATATAGTAATTTTAAAGAATTATTACTAATTATTATTGCCGACTGAAAAGGTAACAATTTTTTTCTTCCTTTTACTCTTAAGAGTTGTGATAGCATTGGTCATATTATTCACAATATTTGTTTGATTTTCAATTGACAGACCAAAGGCATGCATTCGTTCTCGACTGTCTGCTTTTGGAACTCGAACGTTAAAGCAATCAAACCAATCGTTCACCTGCAATAAAAAATTACCTACTTAAAACAATATTACCTATAAAATAAACTATACTTACTAATTAAAAAAATTCAGCACAATGTAGCCAGTTGTCATCCTCAAACTTTCCTAAAGTTCCACATCTCGTAATTGCTTTTGAAATGGTGTGCGAAAACAACTTTGTTGCCAACTTGACCTTTTGTCTCTGGGGGCCCACTACATTAAGAAATTCTAAAGATATTTTGTGGGCTATATTTAAATCCGACGAACTAGTTAAATTTATTAATTTTTCAATTGTTGATTTATTTATTTCTGCCCCATTTAAAATAAAGCCATGATCGACAAAGTGGTTTCTTATTAACTTCATCAAATGTGGCACATCAGCAAAAACATAGATCTTATTATCATTTGTTGGATTAAGAAACCACGTTTGCTCTACATTTATAGATAATTCTGTATGTAAACGCCGATTTCCTCCATCCATATCGCTGACCATTGCCACAACAGGAAAACCAGAATTCTCCACGAAGGCTTTTATATTGAACAATAAATCTTTTGTTATGGAGCAGTCATAATTGAAGTAAATCGGTTGTTTCCAATTACCAACTAAACCTCTCAACATGACAACCTGAACATAATTGTAGGGCAACATATTTCGTCGGTCACTTTATCGTACAAATAAATTTTTTGAATTTTCATTTCATCGAATGAAAGAACACAATTTTTGCATTTCAGTTAAATTTGCTCGTTTAATGGTATCAAAAACTTGTGTTAAGATACCTGGTCTGATTTGAACTTCCTTGCACCAAGCCCTAAGTGTAGAAACTGCTGGAAAAGGGTAGCCCCTTTTAAGCAGTAAGCGATAGGCTCGTGGACCAGCAGAATGAATTACAATTGCCTTGGAAATATCTTCTACAGTCCATCTCGGACGCTTGTTTGGTTCTCTCAATTTTTTAATTTGTTGTACTGTAAATAAATTTTCAAAAGCTTTTTTCTCTTCTTTTAGTATACGAATTTCCTCTTTTAACTGAGAAATTATTAGCAATTGATCTTCAGCACGATTATATTCTGTATTGACTATAAAATAAAAAAAAATCATTAAATTAAAGAAAAAACTATGCAAAAAAATGATTGCAACAATGCTCACCCGATGCTCTTTGCCAAAACAAATTTGCCTACATTTTCATCTGGTGGTTCATTGATAATGTCTAAGTTTTCTATAGCCTTTGCCAAAACATATCCGACTATGTTTTCCTCTCGTGGTTAATTGATAACGTCTACATTTTCTATAGCCTTTGCCAAACCAAATCTGCCTACATTTTCCTCAGGTGGTTCGTTGATAACGTCTACATTTTCTATAGCCTTTGCTAAAACAAACGTGCCTAAATTTTCTTCAAGAGACTTATCAATAATCGAAATAGCTTGACATCTTTATTATAATTCTTTGCTTGATTGTCGGTATTACAACTTGCCACTGCACAACGCATTTTTAAAAGAATAATATGACCACAACTTACAGATACTTGATTATAAAAATTTATGCAATAATAATTAAAATATGTATTATAGAAAAAAATATTATTATTAAATAAAATAATAAATATACTTACAAATTTGCTTGGTTGTTTAAGTTACATTCGTAATTAGTTTTTAAATTTTGTTCGTTCATTTTGGATGGATACAGAAACTTATATAATGTACCTATTCAACCTTTATATATCAACAAAAAAAGTTTACACGTAATATTTTTAAATTTAAACTTTTAAATTAAAATACAGGGTTTCCAAAATACACTTCAGGGTTGGCTAAAATAATAGTAAAACGAATAAACCGTCTAACATCACCTAAATTACACCTAACCTAATATTTCACAAATGTCACTTCATGTTTACTCTCCAACAACGTCACGCATTAACAAGGTCATCTGCGCAATATCATATCTTTAATTCTTTGTATCATGGTCGCTACCACCAGTCTCTCTTGAACGCTCGTACTAACGACAACAAGAATTCTCGTCACATGTCGTAACGAAGCTAAAACCTTCTTATACATCACATTATTTTTTAATAATAAAACAAAAGTGCAACAAATTAAGTGTTTTATTCATCAACCTTCATCACATTTCGCATCTTCAAAAGATGTTGTTCAAAGCTATTATTCAAGACTGGAAATAGCACGCGGCAGTAATTTTTGAAAGCACAACGAAGCCTTAGGTACCGCTAACTTTCAAAATTACGTAGGTCCCAAACAGTACCTTATGGTTGCTTTCACAGTCACACGCGTTGAAAACGCGCTACGCGCGCGTGCTGTTTTATGCCGAGGGCAAACGCGCGAGGCGTGTTGGCATTGTATCTTATGGAGCCTTTCACACTAAACGCGCCTGTCACGCGCGCGTAGATATATGAGGTTGCCAGTTCATTAAAGAACTTCTTGCTGTTGTGTGGTTTTGCGTGATTTCAAGCAAGATGGACGTAATTGATACGGAAATGTTAATAAATGCTGTTCAGGAAAAGAAAAATCTTTGGGACTTTCTCTTAAATCAGAATATAACGTTACGAAAGCGCCCTTTAGTAATCTCTTCTCAATCAATAGATGAACCCATAATCGTTTTGTTTTGTTCTTTGCACTTTGATTGTAATATTATGCAGCTATGGCAACAACGTTCGAAGTATACTCGTCCGCGTTCGTTTTAATACTAATAAGTGTGAAACGGGAAAACGCGCTGCGTAGCGCGTGTGACTGTGAAACGGGGCTAACATGATATGTTTATATCATATAAAGATATTAATTTCAATTCCCTATTCGACAAATTCTATGTTTGGACAGGAAATGGGTCCCATTTATGTCGAATTATGGAGTTTCTACTGTAAGTATAAAATCAAAAACTAAGTAGGCTGTTTAACTAAATATTCAAATTTTCGACTATTTTTTCGACAGTTTTTACCCCAAACACAGTAAAAACATTTTCTTTGAATCTAAAAAACTATTTTGTTTGAATTATTTTTTTGAAACAAATAAATTTTGCTTAATTTAAATAAAATATTTTTTAAACGAATAATTTTAGTTGGTATAGCTTACAGCGGTATACAGTGTGTTCACGATAAGATAAGATAATAATTCTTATATCTTACTAGATACAAAAACAAGTTTAAATAGTTTTTTATTCAACTCGAAATTTACCATCGGAAACTGCGGAAGTAAATTTTTTTGTACTTCTAACTCAACCGGAAGTAAACATGAATTTATTTTTTCAAATAGCAACATGTCTTTTTTTTTAGCATTTTTGTAATCTACAATGTTTTCTCTATACAGCCATATAAAATTATTACAGGGTTATATAAGAAAATTTTCGAGAAAAATGCTAGATAAATTTATGAATTATTAAATTTATTTAGTGTGCTATAAAAACAAAATGTTAATATAGTATCATGTCTTGAACAAAATGGATGCATTTTTGAATAATTGGGTATTTTCACATTTTTTAAAAAGTATGCAAGGAGACACTTTATCGAGCATATAAATGGGCTAGTTCAAAAAAATTTTTTTTTGAGACCCTATATCCGAGGAATTTAAAAAATAAATTTAAATAAGAATTCAGTTCAAGAAGCAAGACCTTTTAAATGAGGTGTCACTTGCCATATCATCTCTATTAACATTTTAGGGGTTGTTATCGCAGCGCGAAGGGATGAAACAATACGGGAGTGACATTAGTCGCAAAAGTTGTCCCCCTCGATAATAAAATTGTTTTTTGCATTTAAAAAAAAAATTCTGCTGGCCACATCCCGTCTGTTTCGTTTTCAAACGGCCACCCTGTATAATTAAATTGATTAATTATTAAATAATTAACATATTAATAGGGTTCAAAATCTAGAATACCTCCAAATCCATCTACATCATCTACCACAGTATCATCAACAAAAAGGGTTGAGTAAAATTTTTGATGGATTTGTGGTATTAGATGCCACATTGATTTGAGATCTTTTTAGTTTTTCTTTTGTAATTATTCCTTTTCCTTGGGGCCATAGTTGATTCAAATCTTTTTCATACAGTCCTTCACAAGGTCGACCACGGGTTTTCTTCGATATATCAACCTCAATGCAACACCGTTAAAATCTTGCTTGAAGAAAATAGAGAAAGGCTTTTCTTTCAATATTGATATTTCTCTTGTTTTTAACCAACTGATTTCTTCTCCACTTATTCCTTTCTTTCGGTTGGTAATATTTTTTTCAACATTTTCTGCAATACCAAAAAAACCAATTTGCTTGCATTGGTTTCACTACCAGAGGATTCTTTTTGCGGCACGTTTCCATTACTTTGAAGTAATCCTCTGGAATATAGATATACTGTTGACGCTTTAGAGCGCCTTCGACTTTTCCAAAATCGTCATCATTAGGAAGATAACTGTGTCCTGAAATCAGGTACCTCATGGTGATCTTTCGTATGGTTGGATGGCTTTCTAAAGCACATTTTAACATTAAAACTATTTTAATGTTTCGGTTTTGCCCGCCACAAGAGTCACTCCACAAAACCAAATCTGTAACACCATCTGAAACATGTTCTTTAATGTGCTTTAATAGGCAAGATCCAACTTCCTGCGCACCTCTTCCAGCAGTACCTTCTACCCAAGAACAAAAGCCTCTCTTATGTTTTCCAGAGTGTACGCCGCAATTATACACCCATAGTTGCCTTTTGTAGAAGACTATATTAGTGGGTATTCGTTGAAGAGGAAGAGTTTTTTCTAAGTCGTATGTTAAACATTCATAGTGTCTGTTGTTAGCAGCAAATGCCATATCTTGTTTTATTTTTAATTTCGCTTCCTGCCATTTACTGATATGCTCATTTTGTTCCTGTATGATTGCTTCTTTCTCTTCGTCGTTGGTTGCGTTTTGGTTTTTGATGTTAAGTGTGTCGCATTTGTTGCAAGGATCTTTTTTGAGCGATTTAAATTTCAAATTGAAATTGTTGTAAAATATTTTCTTGTAGCTCGAAAAACTAACTGTATTCTGTTTTTCTTTTCCATCGAGATAAAGTTCAAACATTTGTTTTAGAGTCATTTCTGGCGGCAAAAACTGAGAATTTGTTTCAGCTCTCCTGTGGTGTGACGTGTATCTTGGAAATGTTTGTATGTGTTCTATTACCTGGTTTCTTAGATCTTCACTCAACTTATTCCAACCTCCTTGAGTACCTCTTTTGTCTGTGATATTATCATCGGTTCTCATGTTGACTAAAGAAGTATTTATACGCTTAGTTGATACACCTAGCGTTTTGATATACATATTGCGACATACTAAAATTTTGTTTAGATAATATTTCCTCGAAAATTGCTTTTGTTTTTTAGAAGCTACATTTATCCGCTTTCTTTTTTCTTGGACTTCTTTCACAGTAGCAGCAATAAATAAATTTTGAGACAAATAACTTTCAAGCTCAGAAAACTTATCAAATATAATTTTCTGTTCTATTTCAGAAATATATGTGGAACAGGATAAAATACACTTGCATGAATACGGTATAAACTCTTTACCAGCAACTTTCTGCTTTCTGAAGTTAAAATAGTCCTTACGTTTGTATTTGTTAATCTTTCTTTCGTCCCTTGACATATTGCCAAACAGTCTTTTCCTACCTCTTTTTGGTCGTCCTTTTTTTGGTGTACTGCTACAACTGGAGTCCGGTCTAGTTGATGAACAGAACGGAGTGATTGTTGAATCATTTGGAGTTGACGGATCCAATATTACATTCTGACATTAAAAATTTTATCAAAACACTATAAGAAATAAAAGAAATAACTAGTTAGTACCTTCCGTACGCTAGAAGAAGTTTCAAAGCTCTCTATATCGTAATCTGGATCTTGATCTGAATCATCCGATAGATTTCCTAATACTCTGCCAACTTCAGAATCAAGTTCTGGTGATTCGGATAATATATGAGATAGCTTGTCTTCATTTGAATCTAAATTTTCTCGAGTCTCTTTCTCATTAGAAACCATCTCAGTACCTGACTGCGGTATGTAATTTTTTCCTACAGCTGGACCTAAATAATTATTATTATGATTATTTACGTTATCTAATAGAGTTTAAATTAGCATTTCTATACCTTGATTTTCTTCACTAATAATACACTTTTTAAGCATCTTTTTAGTATGGTTTGAAACACTCATTTCGCCACTTTTACTTTATATTTTTCACAAAACATTAAAATTTTCAAGTATAATCGAGAACGCACTGGAGAAAACTGATGCAAATTTCTACATAACGCCTTATTAACATTTTATTTCTCATATTTAAAGTATAAACAATAGGGTAGTAGAGGAAATGTTACATTACATTATTACATTTTATCAAAATAATATCCGTTCGTTATTATATTACTACAAAAAGTATAATATTACATTTTACAAAAAAGAACCATGTCGCTTGGTTCTTTTTTTGCAAATTTACTTTAGACGATTTTATACCTACATATGTACCGATATTTCTTATAGCATTAAAACATGAGTTAAAGTAAATTTTCAGATGGATCTTTTTTCCACAACGTTTCCAACCTATTTCGGTCACTTATAAAAGTCGCAAATAAACTAAATTTTCTGATTTTGTCGCTTGGTTCCTTTTTGCATAACTACGTCCAATTGAAAGTTTTAATGAAATTTCAAAATGATTTTGCATAATAAATAGCAAATTATAATATGCTTTTTCTGGTACCTTTATTTATACAATACTGCCGTCCTAAGCTAGAAAGCAGTAACTCCATTTCTTAAAATTTTGACTAATAGTTATATGCAATAATTAGTAGTCTTACTATTTTTTAGTGTTGCAGGATCACAGATATTGTTGTAATAATCCTCAAAAGCGATATAAATAAAAATTTTAAGAAATGGAGTTACTGCTTTCTAGCTTAGGACGGCAGAATAACGCACATATTATGCAAATAAAAATTTTGTGAAAATACCCAATTTATCAGATAGGTTGTTTTTTGTACCGTGATGTTGTTTTGTTTTCATAGCAAACTAAATAAATTAAAATAATTAATAAATTTATCTTGCATTTTTCTTGAAAAGTTTCTTATTGTTTATTGTAAATTATAAATAAGTCCTAAAAGTACATAACTTATAACTATAAAATAGTTAGGACTAATTTAGATACTAAACATAATAAAAAGAACTTATAACTAAAATAGAATAATATAATAATGCAGAAGGCTAACAATAGAAATAATGATTTTATACAGCTAAATTTTATATGCAAATTGAAAGAATTTTTGTTATACTTCTAAGCCTACGTTATTAGACGCTCCATCATATTCATTTTAAATTTCTTGAGGGTTTGAAAACACCGATCCGAAGAGTCGAGACCATTCCATAATAGAATTAAAGCTTTAAAGCAACTTTTGTCAATCCAGGAATTAGGTACATATGGAACTATTAAATTATTAGTTCGATGAGACTGGCTCTTTACTAAGAAATCTCTAAGATATTGTGGCATTGAAAAGTGTATAATTTTAAAAATGAATTGGAGTAAATGTAGTTTAAAAAAATTTGAAAAATTTAAACCCAATATTTCTGGGACTCTGTTATTTACATGATCTCTTGGACTCAAATTAAAAACAAACCGAACGCATGCATTAAAAGCGACTCGTAAACGGTCAAATTCACTTGATAAAAGTGAGGGATAAAAAACAATATCGCAATAAGTAAAATATGGAACAATAATCGTAAAGACTAAACGTTTGCGCATTTCTAACGAAAGAAATTTTGAGTAAGGCTTCATGGATTTTAAAGTACCAAAAGTTTTCCGAGTTATCGAGTTCACCTGGTCATTCCATGATAAATTTTGATTCATAAGTAGTCCAAGATTTTTTACTTTGTTTAGAAATGGAAGTTCTTCTCCACTAATTGAGATTTTTGAAAGAATTACTGGTAAAGACGATGAATGAAAAATAATTGCCTGCGACTTCGATGCATTTAAAGATAAAGAATTAGCATCACACCATTTAACAATTTCTTGAATAATACTATTTATGTCTGTTATAATCTCATTAATCTTTGCAATCGGTCCAGATTTATATATTTGTAAATCATCAGCATATAAATGATATGAGCATCTTAATAATGAACCCAAGTCATTAATATAACTCGTAAACATAGTTGGACTTTTTATGGAACCTTGCGGGACCCCTTTCTTTATTTTACAAACTTTCGATTTTGAGCCATTAAAAACAACTATTTGAGTTCTATCTGATAGAAAATTGCTTAGCAGGTTAATTGCAGATGGACTAAAATGAAAAAAATGAGCAAGTTTATCAAGTAGTTGTTTGTGTGGAATGCTATCGAATGCTTTTGAAAAATCTAATAAAACCATGACAGTACACATTGAACCTCCACTACCACGACAAATATCCTCCTTAACCTTTATTAAAGCAGTAGTTGTGCTAAATTTTGGTCTAAAACCAGATTGAAAATTTGAAAGCAAACGATTTTGCTCATTATGTTCTTAAAATTGAAAAAATAGAACCTTTTCTAAACCCTTTGACAAGAACGAAAGAACACTAATTGGCCGATAATCAGATAATTTTGATGGATTTATAAGTTTGAGAAATGGAACAACTTTAGCTTGCTTCCAAAGATAAGGATATGAGAAATTTAAAATTGCAAAATTATAAATATCTTTGATAATCGGGATAATCAGAGGAAGTATGATTTTTATAAATTTTGGACTTAAACCATCCAACCGAATTTGATTTAATTGAATATAGTATATTAAAAATTGCTTCCTCAGTGACGCATTCAAATTTAAAAGTTTCGTAATGAGCAGATGTTATAAAAAAACTATCATTTGTACTTGTTACTGAGCTGGCATTCGTAAAATATTCATTCAAATCATCTAAATTGACATTCATTTCAGGATCTAATTCATCGCCATACACTCCTTCCTTCCGCAGATTTTGATATAAAATTTTGGATGGAAGATTTAGGTCAAATTTTCGTGCACAAAACTTCTTTTTTATTATTTCGAAGTTTACGATATGCTTCCCATAATTCTTCTTTTTTACTTCTCGATTTTCTTTTGCGCCAGACACCGTAAGCAACATCACGTTTGTTCATTTCGTTTTTAATCTTCCAAGTTAACCAGGGCGTAGAGCGATCAGGTTTAGAAACTGTTTTAACTGGAACGTGCCTATCTCGAAGCTTAATCAAGTTATTTGTTAAAATTTCAACCTTTTCATCTAAATTTGCTGACATCAAAATAGGATACCAGTTTACTGCAGCTGTAGCTCTGAAAAGATTTTCTTGCTCAATGGCAGAATAATCGAAGAACGTGTAGGAACTTGGAATAATCGTAAGTTTGCAGATCTTCAGAGCAACAAAAAGAAAATCATGATCGGAAACTTCCTGCATCACGCCTGTTTTTGAAGCAACCACTTCACAGTCTTCAGAAATGAAAATATGATCAATAGCAGATTCAGAATTATGATGAAAATCGATACGAGTTGGACCAAATTGCAAATGTGATAAAGAAAATGAATCAGTTAAATTTTTCAAGAGGTTAAAATTAGAATTGTTAATTAATGAATTTATGTTGAAATCACCCATCAGAAAAACGCTTGTATAGTTTGATGACCATCGCATTAAAATATCCGAAAGTTCACTTATCATATCATTCACACAATGTTCCTTTACTCGATAGACAATTCCGGCCAAATATTTTTTTAGGTTTATAGATATTTCGATGAATAGATATTCTAGTGAAAAAGTCATCAAGTTTGGTGATTTTTCCAAAATTTTGAGCTTTAGATTGTTTCTAACATAAAAACCAACACCACCACCTCTTCCTTTTGGTCTAAGGTTATGCACAAATTTGAACCCCGGAACACTCACCGATTTCAAAGTCGAACCAGATTTCATCCACGTTTCCGTAACTCCAATAATCGAAAAAAGGGAGTTATGCAGAAGTGAACGTACTTCATTAATATGAGCTGGTAAGCTACGTGCGTTGAAAAGACCTAAATTAACATTGCTAGCAAACTTTCGAGAAAAGGCCGAAATCGTTCCATTCAAGCGTCCATTAATATCGCTCATTCTATCAAATAGATTCATGATTGTTATGTTATTTTCATTAGTAAAATTTTCTTTTGGTGTGATTAATAGGGAAGATGCATAATTTTTTTTTATAGCGTAATTGGATCAAAAATACCTAAATATAGTGATTAGTACTATTCAATTTTTTTATTTTTGTTTCGATAATAATTAAAAAAATATTTAAAAATCTATCAATTTGAATTGAAGGAAACGACCGCGTAAGTCGCCATTTGCTTGTTACGTCACACGGCACGATTGAACTTTCATAGCTTGTTCAAAAGTTGAAATTTGTTAGTGTTAAAAGCTGTTATTATCATGGAAACCAACAAGAAGACGAGCTACAAGTATTGTATTGTTCCGAAATGTAAGAACACTACAATAAAAACACCAAATAAGCTGTTTTTTAATGTTCCGCGAGAAGCAAAAGCCAGGCAACAGTGGTGTAATGTAATGAAAAGGGACAGAAATGAAAAATTAGCTGTTGACTCACGACTTTATTGCTGTGAGGATCATTTTAACGTAAGTAGTTCACCATATTAGTACAGCGTCAGCTTGTAATTCCAAATAAAACGAAGCGACATAACCTCATTTGTGTAATATAATATTTCTTTCAATTTTAGATACAAGAAGACATGGAAAATTATTGTCAATACCAAATAATGGGTCACGTGAACATCGCCAAATTAAAGTCTGGCGTTATGCCACATTTATTTGAATGCCAAAGACTTGAGCCAAGTACCTCTATTATAAGAAGAGGTGCACTGAAAAGAAGAAGAATAGAGCTAGTGGAAGAAGCGTTACAAGAAGCAACAAAAGATGTGGAAATTCCAGGTACGTCTTCGCAAGAAGAACCATCGGTTGAACCAGTAGGGGCCCCAGAAGTTACGAAACCTAGAATAAACAAATGTGTGCAGACAAATTTAAAGCTTCGGAAGCCTTTTGTACGAAGCAAAGCTACACAGGTACAAACAGCGAGTAGGGAAATAGGATCATCTCCAATAATTAATTCCTCCATGCATGCTTCTACATCGCCATTTAAAATGGAAATAGTGAAAAGAGCATTATTTATTATGGAACAGCGAGTTGACGAACAAAGTAGTACCACGTCTGTTTCTAGCGACTCGGATTATGTGGTTGAAGAAAATTCGAGTGCTTCTGAAAGTTTAGAAGAGGCGTTGTCGGAGGAAATGTTGCAAACTAATATGCGTAAATGTTGTTTACTGTCGATCGAAAAACAGCCAAAAATATTTTTAGGACTGCCAATTGAAAGTTATTATTTAATTAAGATGTTAGTTTCAAATGCTCCTGCTCCGTTGATAGACATCCTGATAACTATTAGAAAAATTCGATTAAACGAACCATTTGTTATTGCAGGCATCAACTTTGGCATGTCTGAAAGCAATGCTAGCAAAATTTTTAAAAAAACTTTGTTAGTCATTGCTAGATTACTGCAACAACTAATAGTGTGGCCTGACAAAAAGCTAACAAAACTACATTTACCGATCCCTTTCAGAGCTCGTTATGGTAATGTAGTGTCTATTATAGACTGCCTAGAGATTCAAATTGAAAAACCCAGTAATCCAGTTCATCAGTCCCTAACTTGGTCACAGTATAAGAGTTGCAACACATTGAAATATCTTATTTCGTGTACTCCAGATGGATTAGTTAACTTCATTTCAACAGGATTTGGAGGACGTACAACGGATGTAACAATTGTAGAAAACTGTGGTTACCTCGACAAATTAACTCCTGGAGTATCGGTAATGGCTGATAGAGGTTTTAAAAACATTGCTCATCTTCTGGAGGAAAAATCATGCATTCTTGTTCGCCCACCATCGGTGTTGACAGGAAAAGCTAGTACAAAACAAGAAGTGAAGGAGTCAAAGAGGATTGCAGCTCTCCGAATCCATGTTGAGAGAGTAATTGGAAGATTGAGGGAGTTCAACATGTTGCTACCTCATGCTTGTGTGGACAATCATCAAATTCAATTTCTTGATTATGTAATTATTGTTGCTTGTGGAATTATTAATTTACAAGATGTTATAATTAAAACTTAAAAACCAAATTTAAAAATTTTGTTTTAATAGTTATTTATAATAATTACAGAAAAAATAAAAAATAAAAATTTATTACAATTTTTATTTTGAGTCATTCAATAAAATTGGAAATAGTGCTTTACACCAAAATTCTGTGCACGTATCTAATAAATTTTTACAATAATTTAAATCATAATCAATAGTTAAAATATTTACATTCTTAGAAATTTCGAAATCCGGACTGGCTACACAAAATAACGCTTGATTTTTCTTTGAAAAATGCATTTGTAATTGGACTTGTGCATGATACTTTTGGACGATTTTGTTCTGTTTTGTGACATAGTTTGCTACTGTTCTTTCTGACGATGGACACTTGACCTCGATTGAAAACTGTTGACTTTCTCCATCGGGAGAAGCTCCAATAATGGGGTATTCTGGGCTCAATAATAGACCACATCTTTTTATTGTGATCTTCATCTTTTTCTCTACTTCCTTTATAACTGCTTCCTCTAATGATCGACCACGTTGCATTGCAGCAGTATCTCTTAGTTTTGAGGCTCCGAGGATGCTTTCTACGAGGGTACCACCTAGCGTTTTACAATGTGCTGCATCGTACGCTTTAGACGCTGTAATCCTGGCATATCTCAACTCAAACCACAATAAACAGGAACTTTGGTCAACCGTTGCCTCAAATGCGCGTTCGCATGCAATGGATGTAATGTTTGACCTAAGAAAATTGAGAAAATTCTCTGTTGTGAGGTCATTTACATTTGCGACGAACTCGTTTACCAAATAATTTATGGATAACTTTTCCACGTCACTAAAATGTTTATAATATTTCGTTAATGTAGTATCTAATCTGCCAACTTCACAACTGTGGTCAATTACCGAAGCAAGAAAGCTTTCATCTCCAGCTGGCAAATGTACATATGCTGATTTCGAAAAGTCTTTACACGTAATAAATTTAATGGATGTGCCCACAGATGAAAGTTTTGACTTTTTCCAATAGCATTCGACAGAGGTTTTTGAAGGCTCTTCACTTCGTCTGTGTAACCATGCTACGAAGGCTATGGTATGCTTGCATCCTCCTAAAATATTAATAAGAATTTATAACAGATTCAGATTTCTACACCTTCAAATTTTAATAATTTGAAGTATGATGGTTACGTATAGTTATTCTAAATAACTACTAAACCTAGGTACATACCTAAATGTGCAGCACAGTCCTCGCATTGCACCGAAGTTATAATACTCGTACTTTCATCGCAAATTAATTGCACGTTATAAGCTTTCTTCCGAATATTATGTTCGGGTGTGATTTTCGCTTTCACAATGCAAATGGGGCCCTCTCTTTTAACTTGGACATAACCTATCGCGTTGTCCCCATAAACTTCCCTTGCCGATCTAAAAACATAAATTACAGTTGCCTTACTCCAATATGTTTCAATAAATTTCACTTACCGGCTTGCTTTTGTGCCTCTAACTTCGGCGGTAACGAAATCGGGATTGTTCGCAAAAAAAGCACTCATCGTAAACACGTCTATTTTGGGTAAATTATCAGACTGGGCTTGTAGAAAACCACTTTCAGTCATGATCGAAATAACGTACACTCAAACAAACTAATAAAGCAATCAAAAATAATATTAATTAAACACGATTTCGGCGTTATTACTACGCATCAACTACTTGCAGCACGAGATACGAGTGAACTATTGTGCCGTGTGACATCAAACGAATAGCGCATGCGTTCATGGTCACGTGTTTTATTTAAAATTATTATTGAATTTTAAAATAGATTTTATCATAATAAAATACAACAAATAGAAGTTTTTTTTGCGGATTTCATATTTAATATATTGTATTTATCGGAAAATACTGTTTTAACTGAATTTTTTCATTCATGCATGTTCCCTATTGCTATTGATATTTAAATTCAAAAAATATAAGAATAATACAATACGTAGAAAATCAAAATTCAAAAAATTTAAAAAGGAGACAAATAACACATAACAGGTCTGGATTAAGAAAATTTGAAAAAAATGAAAATTTCGTAATACGAAGTACAATATAACGTTATTTCATGGTTATTGCCATTCTTCAGTTGCACGCATCGATTACGATTACATTGTGAAATAAGAAGAAAAAATTTCAAACTAAACAAGATTATCCACCAAATTGTACAAAATTGACTTACCATAACCTCCAAAGATTATCAAAACTGAACTTGTTACATGAAGTATGAATAATTTAAAAATGATTTGAACTAAGAAATTCGTTTACCTAGCACTGCTAGTTTGAAATCCGAAGGCACTGCCCTCTTAATATGATTTCTAAAAACTTTGAAAAAATTCAAAATTCAAAAATTTACCACGTTTTTTAACCGTGAGGCGTAAAACTAGAAAAAGAACTCAAAATAAAAAATTTTAAGTAAATTTGTGGTTTTTAATATGTATTTATGGTTAAATTCAAAAAATATAAGAATAATACAATACGTAGAAAATCAAAATTCAAAAAATTTAAAAAGGAGACAAATAACACATAACAGGTCTGGATTAAGAAAATTTGAAAAAAATGAAAATTTCAAACTAGCAGTGCTAGGTAAACGAATTTCTTAGTTCAAATCATTTTTAAATTATTCATACTTCATGTAACAAGTTCAGTTTTGATAATCTTTGGAGGTTATGGTAAGTCAATTTTGTACAATTTGGTCGATAATCTTGTTTAGTTTGAAATTTTTTCTTCTTATTTCACAATGTAATCGTAATCGATGCGTGCAACTGAAGAATGGCAATAACCATGAAATAACGTTATATTGTACTTCGTATTACGAAATTTTCATTTTTTTCAAATTTTCTTAATCCAGACCTGTTATGTGTTATTTGTCTCCTTTTTAAATTTTTTGAATTTTGATTTTCTACGTATTGTATTATTCTTATATTTTTTGAATTTAACCATAAATACATACTAAAAACCACAAATTTACTTAAAATTTTTTATTTTGAGTTCTTTTTCTATTGATATTTAGTTTTATTACTCTCTATTTCCAACATTCTGATATAGCAAGAGCAATTTTTATCTAATGATGAGTGATTTGTGTTTATAGTCACATTATATTTTTCGGTAGCTTTTTCACAATTAATGCATTTTTTTACTTCTTGGTTGCATGTTCTGGTTTCTTGCTTATCACTACAAATCTGACATGTCAATTCATTTGTACATTCTTTAGCCATGTGATTATAGCGAGCACATTTAAAACATCTAATTATGTTATGAAATTCTTCAAGTTTACAGTCTCGCCATCCTAGGTATACCCTTTCATATTTCATTAATTCGTTATACATATCTGCATCAACTTCCAATACAATATTAGCTTGATTCATTCTTTTTTTATTGACATATTTTTTAACCACTTTAATTTTTTGAATCTTGTCCATTTCCATTTTGTTTTGCTGTATTATGTACTCTATTATTTTTTTATCTTCTTGTTCTATCATAGATTCTTCAGCTCCAATTAGAATAACTTTTGGTTTTTTAAATTTAGCGTCTTCGGTTGTATATTTCTTACCCAATTCTTCTTGTACTTTTTTTTGTATTTTGTTTTTAGTATTCTCATCACCACAATTTATTATTATACCTCCGTTTTTTATATTTTTAATTTGATCTATATCAATTTCTAATTCGCAAGGATTTATTTTTTCTTTGATTTCTCTTTGAGTTTCACTACATTTTTGACTTTCCTTTACAGGTTTAATGATAATGATAATTTTATATGTATGTATAGAGAAAAAACTGCAGATTACAAAAATGTTAAAAAAAAGACATGTTGCCATTTGAAATAAAAATATTCATGTTTACTTCCGGTTGAGTTTGAAGTTGAATAAAAAACTATTTAAACTTTTTTTCATATCTAGTAAGATAAAATAATTATTCACTGTTACCTCTTATCGTGAACACACTGTATATATAACAAAAAAATTTTGTTATATATAAAAAATATAATTAATTAAATTATTAGCTCTTGAAAATAATATAGTTATAATTATCAATATTAAGCTATTAGACACGAAATAAAACACAAGTTTAAACGAGCTTTCGAAAAATGATTTTTTCTTTTTCAAGTTTAATATGAATGAAAAAACAAAAAATGACAATTACAAAGCAACTATAAATTATATTGAAGAATATTGACATTTATCCGATAACTTGATCAGAATGATAATACGAGATTCCGGTAAGTATGGTAGTCATGGAGACTATCGTAAAGAAACGCTTGACGTTGCAAGAAAAACTCTCATAAAAAACAACTACCCTAAAAAAACTGGTAAACAGGATTATTAAGGACCGAGTAAACATCCTTTACAACGGGAACACCACCATCAAGGAATCCAATACAGGTTTCGCTGTTCTACCTTACGTCAAAGGACTCAGCGAAAAAATTAAACTTATTTTGAAACCACATAACATCAAATTAACTTTCAGATCTCCGAATAACCTGGGTGTTCACTTCTCGAAACTCAAAGACCAGATCCCTCATGAGAAGAAATCGGGTGTGGTGTACAAGGTTGATTGTAAGGATTGCCATCTAACATACATCGGGCAAACTAACCAATGGCTGAAAAAGAGAATGAGTGGACACATCTCTTCAATAAGATGCAACAAAGCTGACTCCACTGCAGCTGCAAAACATGTACTAGAAGATGGCCATAACATGGACTTTGTAAACACCACCATACTTAAAGCAATCCCGTCCTACAAAGAACGTATCTTACATGAGATGATTGAGATAAAGAAGGATAAGAACTCAATGAACAGGAAGACTGATATAGAGGGCCTGAGCAACATTTATAGCCCACTTCTTATTTAACCTCCTTGCCAATATTGGGATTAAGTTTTTCACCATTGGTTTTTCTTAATCCACGATAACTTATTAGAATTATTAATACACTCGTCTTATTTTGTCATTACCGGAATCTCGTATTATCATTCTGATCAAGTTATCGGATAAATGTCAATATTCTTCAATATAATTTATAGTTGCTTTGTAATTGTCATTTTTTGTTTTTTCATTCATATTAAACTTGAAAAAGAAAAAATCATTTTTCGAAAGCTCGTTTAAACTTGTGTTTTATTTCGTGTCTAATAGCTCAATATTGATAATTATAACTACATATATAAAAAATATATAAAAAAAGTATATTTTTTGGCTTAAATAAATTTTTGTTGTACCAAAAATATTTTATTTAAAACAACAAAAATGTATTTAAATCAAAAAAATAATTCAAACAAAATAGTTTCTTAGATTCAAATGATGTTAGTGTTCTTAGTGCAACAACGTGCTTGTTTTTGGAACAAATAGTTATTGGAATTACAAATTTTAAATCAAAGAACTTATAATAATTGTTTTGTTTACGTATTTTAACTTAATTTAATTACATTATTACATTTAGGAGGTACTCTAAAACTGATCAAATTTATAATCAAAAGCTAAAACTTTAAATAGCTTCAATAAGACGCTTTATTTATAAAAAGCAATTTAAAACTATGAAATTACTTGTTTTTCATTTTAAACGAAACAATGATCTTGCAACAAATTCATTATTTAGATGTTATGTTGAAAAGGCATTAGATATTCCCAAAATAAAAGTTCGCACCAGAAAATTGGCGAAATGCCTTTCCGGACTAGCTCATGCGTTCTTCTCTCAGGGTGGATCGATGTTCGACGATACCTTTGCGAAATTATATCAACATCCATCCGTGGGTAACGAAATAACAACTTATAACTTCTGTAAAAGAACAATGAAAAGACAAGAAATGCAGTCAAATAACATTTAATTACATTAAGGTCAAATGGTACAGCTTTACAAATCAACATGAATAGAAATATATAAAAGTTACTACGAATGATCATTCGGCGACAGTGGCGTAACTACCAGTGTTCGATCGAACAAGGGCCCGGGCATTAAAAGGGCCCGATCGTTATCACGACCAAAAAAATAAAATATTGTAATGATTTAATGCGAATTCAAATTTTTGTGATTTGTAGCAGTAAATATTGAATTAAATTAAAAAATTGAATTAAAACCATAAAATATTCGGCACTTTTTCAAAATAACTTGTCTGTCACATTTTTCATGTACCTAAGTATTTAAAATATAAAATATATTTCTTGTCTGTTTCGTCTTAAACGGAACTGCCAAAGCAAAACTTCCCATCTGGTAGCAATTATAGTAATAAACAAATAAACTGTCACCCTTATATAGCAATTTAACAAAATACAGAAAAAAATAAAAGTAGGGTAAATTTTGATTTTTAACACTACACTGCTAGTTTGTTGCAAGTTTGTTGTTTGTTAAGAAGTGTTTTGTTTTTATAAATTTTTTTAAGTGTGAAATAGTGGAGTTTTTAAGTTTAATTGTTTATTTTGGAGTATAATTTATTAAAACCGTCAGGTATGTTATAATAGGTATTTCTTTAAATGATAAAAAGCTTTAATAAAGCTATTATTTTAGAATGAGTACTACACATACTACATCATTTTTGGGGTTTGTTCCAGTTGAAAATCAAACTGGTGCAGCTCTAAAAAACAATATTTTAGCAATATGTTATTAATCGACAATGGGTTGCCTTTAGAAAAACTTCGTGAGCAAGGGTATGATGGTGCCGCTAACATGAGCGGAATATATAACGGTGTTCAGGCAGAAATTTTAAAAGTTGCCCCTTATGTACATTGCGCAGCTTATAATTTAAACTTAATTCTGAACGACTCGGTTAAGAACGTTGAGGAAATTAAAAAAATTTTTGATTTAATTGAAAGTGTATATGTATTTTTTGGGCACAGTATAAAAAGATGGGCTCTTTTGGAAACAATTTTTAGCTTGGTTAAAAGTAAAATTACTTTAAAAAAATTAACACCCACACTATGGTCATCACGACATGACGCGCTAGAGGCGCTTCGATTTAGATACGTAGATGTTTTAAAAGCTTTATCAAAAATCAGTTTAACATCTAATAATAAAGCTGAAATTGATGAAGCTAAATCGCTAAAAACCAAGCTAGAAACTTTTGAGACGGTATTTTTAATCGTTCTTGAAACAAAGATTTTAAAAAATATTGATACTGTTTCTAAACTACTGCAAAGTAAACAGCAAAATATTGAACAAGCGTCAAAAATGTTCAATACAACGTTTGAAAATATTAAAAAATGCGGGACAATTTTTATTCAATAAAAACTGAAGCAAATAGTTTAGCTGGGGAATGGGGAACAAGTTTAGAATTTACGAAGAAAAGAATATCCAGACCAAAAAAATTTTTTGATGGCAATAATGACCATTTCATAATATAGTCAAAAGAGGACTGGTTCAAAATAAATGTATTTTATAAAACATTTGATATTATTATAGTCCAGTTAAAACATAGAAGTTCTGGATTAGATGAACTTTATAGAACTTTTAATGTTTTATGTCCAAATGTTTTATGTAGTGCTTCTGATGAAGAATTATATCAAATGGGTCAAGAGCTATATACAGTAGCGGCAATATGAATCGCACGCTTTTAAAATTAAACAAATATCGACACCAATTGGTCTTTATTTTAGGGATAGGGGTTTTCTGTATCTGGGGTTTTAAAATACAGGTATTTAAGCATATTTTAGAGTAATTGTGCATTTATTGTCGCAAATGTGTTTGAGCTGTTTCGAAAACTGAAAAAAAAAGTCAAGTAACAAGAAATTAAGTGAAGTGAAAAAGCGAAATATTTTAATACGGCTCAAAGAAAATACAAATTTTATGTTTATAAATGAGAAAATAGGATGCCATAGAAGCGCAGTAAGTCGATTTAAAAAAAAATTTGATGCTACTGGAAGTACAAAACCCCTTCCAAAAGGATAACCTGCGAGAAAAATTGCTGCATCTCAGGATCTGATTATTAGCAGAATAGCGGTCAAGAATCGCTTTAAAACTCGACAAGAAATAAGAGCGGACATCAAAAATCAACTTAGGATGGATGTCAGAATAAGGACCATCGGTAATCGCTTAGCAAAATTTTGTTTGAAGGCTTATGCTGCTGGTAGAAAATCTCTGCTAACGAAGAAAATTTAAAAAAATAGGCTGGAATTTGCCAAAAAATTACGAAAATTGGTCGATGGGTGACTGGAGTGGTGTAATATTTTCAAATTAGTCAAAATTTTTACTTCTCGGTTCCGATAGGAAGTGGTACGTGCGACGTTTTAAAGGAGAACGATTATCGGAACAATGCACATTAAACACCACTCGGGGTAGAATTGGTGTAATGGTGTTGGGTTGTTTCTCTCAGCGAGGATTGGTAAATCAACCTATTATAAAGGGTACAGTGAATGCACCCAAGTATATAAAAATATTAGAAACAAGTTTGAAGCCGTCTATAATGGATTTGTTTGTTGAAAATGAAGAATTCATCTTTCAGCAAGATAACGCTCCGTGTCATGCGGCTAGAACGGTTCGTACAAATTGTATAACTAATTTTTTTTTTAACATTTATCAATCACTTGATGTTACTTAATACATTTTCATAGCGAATTTCTGAAAAATATAGCTTTAATTGTTTCTCTTTTTTGTTCCAGGTAGTAAAGTACTTCATAGATAACGAGATTTTTGTACTCGACTAGCCTGGAAATTCCCCGGATCTTAATCCCATTGAAAATTTGTGGTCGGTTATGAAAAGGCATGTTGTTGCAACATCTCCAAAAACTATACCTGAGATAATTCACGCGTTAAAACACAATTTAAGCGAGGAATCTTTAACCGAATCTATGCCTCGCCGCGGAGCGCCGGTTACTAAGTGTAATAAAGGCCTTACTAAATATTAATAAAATAAATACTTTTTAATACATAATTTGTATATGTATTGATATAAAAATAGTTCTATTATAGATTTTTTCTACAAATTTACCTGAAAAATATACTTTGCAATTCAGATTATAAATCGCGAATAATTCGCGAAAATGCACTTGCAAACAGTGCATTTACTTTTTTGAAAGTGGTTATTTGAATAAAGCGTAATATTTGATCATTTTTAGACAAAACCCTATAAACAACTAAAACACATCGTCCCCCTAAAAGCAGAAGGTCGTATGTAACAATTTGTAAATTTTTCGTTGGTTGGTATCAAAATTTTCGTAAATTTTTGCTCTATTTTATTGGCAAAAAGTCTTATGTGTATTCATGTTTGACATTTAAATATAACTGTTTTTAAATTACGTATGTTTATTTCATTCAATTATGGAATAGGTAAAAGGACTTATGTGAATCATACATAATATTATTTTAAATGCGCCTGTTAAGTTATACGCAGAACGTCCTATGTCAATACATACCACCTTATGCCTCTGAAATTAATTTAATGTATTGAATATTCTGCAGACATAAGACATTTTTGCTGTAACTCCATTGCATTCCGTCAAATACTGTGGTCGTATGTTATACATAAGATGTTTTTGCATGCAAAATCTGAAGAAACTCATGCAATTTTAAGACAGTACGCTGTAGTCGGCTACACTTCGCTTGTGCTTGCAATGTGAAGAACACGTTAAAGAGGTTAATTTGTGTTAGTTTGTAATTTGTGTGCTGTTGATACACTAACTGAGGTAAGAGGCTCATTACTAAAATATTACAAGTTTTGAACACTTCTTGTAGGAATAAAATTCTACCTTTTGCAGTTACTAAAAAAAGTTAGTAAATTATTTTCTTGTTACAGATAATTTATTATTACAAAACAATTAATATGTTATCGGGAAGAACCCAACGCTTAATGCGGATGTTAAAGCGCTCGCCTAGTTGTGAATTACCAGAATTAGAAGCTAAACCAATAGATGCAATAATTATGAATGTAGAACCTGAAGTAGATTTAACTAGAAATAAAGAAAAGACTGATGATAATTTAACTACTAGTATTAGTATACAATGCCAAAACGAATTACCAGTATTAGAAACAAATAATAATATAGAATATGAAGCTATTTTTAATATTGACCAAGTACCTGCAGTAGAATTAACGTATAGTATTAACAACGCCGATGATATTTCAACTACTATTACCTGTGAAAATAAATTACTAGATTTAGTTACTATAAATAATATAAATGTAAGCGAACTACCAGAAATAGAATTGTACGGTAGCATAACAACTGATAAGACTGATACAAATTTAACTACTACAGATTTTGAGCACGAGGTACTAGAATTGTCAGATACTAATAATAAAGATCCAACAGCTATGAATATTGTAGAGGCAGATTTCTTGGAGCTGGAAAATTACTTTGTAGACAATGAGGATCAAGGAACAATTAATTTTATAGTAGCCAATGATGGTGTTTTAGTAAACTCGAATACCATGGTTGGTGAAGAAGCTGAAATTCAAGATGATACTGTAATTGAAAGGACAACAAGAAAACGAAAAAGAAAACATCAATCATGGAGCAGAAATATTGCAAAATTAAATAGAAATTCCGGCAAAGAATATTGCAACACAAAAAAAACCATTGTTAATGCAAAAGGAGTGCAACCTGTAAATTGTGCTGTAAAGTGCAGATTGAAATGTCATCTCAAGTTCAGCAATAATGAAAGAGAAGCGATATTTAAAACATACTGGGGCAGCAAAAGTTACGAACGTCAACGTGACTTTATTTCAAGAAATGTAATAGAAAAACCAGTTCTGAGACGACGAAAAGAAAATGATGCAAGAACAGATAACAGGCGAAATTTTACTAAACGTTACTATTTTAAAGAACTAGAGATATGTAAACACTTTTTCCTACAAACATTAAATATTGGAGAAAAAACTATTTCGTATTCTAAAAATAAAGAGATCCTTGAGAATGGCATAATTCAAAGTGATTTACGTGGTAAAAGAGAGCCTATCAATAAAACCAGTAAGGAAACTATAAAACATGTACACGATCATATAAAAATGTTTCCGACAATGGAAAGCCACTATTGCCGCAAGAAAACCACAAGAAAATATTTGCAAAGTGGCCTAAACATAACCAAAATGTATCATTTGTATAAAGATTACTGTTCTGAAAATGTACTTCCGAAAGTGACTCTCCCAGTTTATCGATCCACTTTTAATAGTTCCTATAATCTTGGTTTCCATCGACCAAAAAAAGATGCTTGTAGCATCTGCGAGCGTTATCATAACTTAAATGACGAAACAAAAACTTGCAAGGAAAAAGATATACATGAAATACATTTACTGAACAAAGTTTTATCGCGCGAAGAAAAGCAGATAGATAAACAGAAGGCTACTGAGAACGAAGAATTTGTAAGCATTACGTTTGACTTACAATCAGTACTAACAACACCATGTTCGGAAGTATCTACATTATACTATGTGAGAAAATTTAGTTCATATAACCTAACAATTTATAACCAAGCGACTAAAGACGGACAGTGCTTCCTTTGGAACGAAAATGACGGAAATCGTGGCTCTTCCCAGATTGGATCTATAATTTTGAAATATATAGCGGCCTTACCAGAATCAGTCAAACATATCACTATGTTTTCTGATTCTTGTGGAGGCCAAAATAGAAACAGATACTTAACATCTTTATTACTATGGATAGTAAATTCCGAAAAATTTCATATTGATACAATCGAACAAAAGTTTCTGGAGACTGGTCATACAGATATGGAATGCGATAGTATGCATAGTACCATCGAACATGCCAAGAAGGGAGTTCCAATCTATTCACCAATTGAATGGCCAACCATTATAAGAAGAGCAAGACGAAAGAATCCATATACTGTTGTATCATTAAACTTTAACGACTTTTACGATTTAAAGCATTTAAAAACTAATACCGTTTCTTCCGATTTAACCTTAACTATAGAAAACAAGAAAATATCATGGATGAAAATAAAACAAATTAAAGTGGAAAGAGGAAGCTTCTCTATCTTTGTTAAAACTAGTTATGCAGATACAGAATTTAAAGAAATTCCAAGTTGTGAAGAATCAAAAAGAACAAAATGTGGAAAATTGAAGAAGAAACAGAAAAGTAAACTTGTTGGGGCAAAAAGTGTGGAATTAGCAAAATTATATAATGGGAAGCTTCCAATTTCTATATTAAAATACAATGATTTATTAAAGTTATGCAGTAGTGGAGTCATTCCAGAGGATTACCAAGATTTTTATAAATCATTAACAACTTTAAATAAAAAAGATCGATTGGATGAAGAAGATATTGAGGATCAAACAAGTGAAGATGAAGATGAAGATTAAGTTTTTATGGTTACTAATTTTTACTATTACTGAAGAAAATATTTTATTTGTTTGTTATTTCATTAATAAATGTTTATTTTTTATATTAATAATAAATTACTACTTCATCAAGTCAGTAATAATAGTATATTAATTTGTAATAACAATAACGTCGTATGTTACGACATAATTAACTTCTTTTTCTATATTTTACAATAAATACATTCAAAACAGTCGTATGTTACGAACGTATAAAAAAAGTTTTTTACGGTATAGTTTTATTATCTGCAAAATAGTCTTATGTGTGCACTACACATATGCATGGATAAACTCATCTTAATTTTAACTGCAATAAAGATGTAAGTACTGCATTACCCATTTTAAATCAATGTGCGTTTATTTCCTAATGCTATTCTTATTGACAATTAAAATAAATAATTTTATACATAGTTGAACAATAGATTGCAATTTTAAGTTTATATGATTAATAAAAGCGTGCAACACCAGAACTTAAAAACTTTTGCGTCCATTTACTCAATACTATACATTTGTTACATACGACCTTCTGCTTTTAGGGGGACGACATAAGAATTAGTCTTGTTTTGATGTTTAAACTTAAGATTTTATGACCAAACCTGTCACATTATTGAAAAATGTATGACCGTGCGTTTCATATTGCCGCTACTGTATAAAATATTCAGAAGATATTTCTGATACACTTTCACATCAATTGTTGTCATTTAGACAATGTTTTAAAAATTATTTACCGAAAATTAATTCAATAATGGAATTAACGGAATTTATAGCTATAAAAATTTTTTCTTCCTGCAGTAGTTTCAGCGAAATTTTAACTGTATGTTATATTTTTCTAACGATTCCAGTTTCTGTCGCTTCAGTAGAAAGATCTTTTTCAAAATAAAAAATAATAAAAAATTTTTGAGAAATACTATGGGCGAACAAAGATTATCTGCTTTATCAATTATTTCAATTAAAAATGAAACTGCCAAAACGATTGATATATCAAGCATAGTGTCAACCTTTGCAAATGTTAAAGCAAGGAAAAATAACTTTGATTAAAGCAGTTTAGGTACCTGATTTATTGCTTGTATTATTTTTGTTTTCTGTACATATTATTATTGTTAATTTATTATGTAATTCTTGTTTTTGAATAAAATTCTTGATTTTCTGTTTGTTTTTACTTAGTAGTAAATCCCTAAAATGATTTCAATAAAACTAAATTACAATATTTATTATTATTAGCAACGAAGACGAATACGTAGTGTAATGTTGCATAATTAAGCGTGTTCATCGTTTTGGTAGAAGCAGGTAAGTTGTAATCAAGTGCGCAATACTGACGACGGCCAAGTTGCCAGAAACACATGCGTCTACTGCTCTTCCTTAATTATTGAAACGTGTTTAATATTTATTATATTTTTTTCCTAAAAATTAATTTATAAAAATTGTTCTGCTTATATAAAAGTTCCATGTTAATTTAATATTCCATTTGGGGCCCAGCTTGAGTCAGAAACACAGGCCCGTAGCTGCCTTGTTACGCCACTGTTCGGCGATAATACTGGCCAGTGTAATTAATTGTAATGTACAGAAATGATAGACCAAATTCAATATTAGTTCACTGTTAAATTATCGTCGCACTCGTAGCCCGTAAAAAGTATATTGGTAAAATTACTTACAGTAGATAATAATTTCACCGTCGTGATTGCTGCTGGATCAAAGTAGTGATGGCAGGAACAAACGAAGGCACGATCTAGGCGGTAGCTACTACGGTCATCTTCAAGTTACCCATCGAGGGTTGAAGTCGGCTGCTTACCAAGACTTGGCGCCCATCGTCGCCATTATGGCCGCTTCCAGTGGCGTTGTTCATGTTTAGGAATTACTAGTTACGATTCCACTTATTGCGGTTTCCATAACTTCAGGTATTTAGGTATCGAAGTGGAACCAACGATATGCAATACGAAGATAAATTTCTAATAAATTTATTCAATTTGAGCTCATCGCCCCTCACATAAAAACACAAGCAAACTTCTTGGAGGCTGAAGACCAAAGAGGCAGATCTACATAAAATCATTTCCCTTTCCACAAGTTTTCTTATCAACGCTTCGCGTCACCAAGTTGCATCAAGTGGCAAGTTATAAGGTATTATCACACCAAGATTAAATTAAAAAGGTACGATTGAACCTAAAGGGAGCAAATCGTAACAATGTGTTGAAGGGAACTGCGGTCAGAGTTTTCAAAGATTAAGTAATTTTAAAAAACATGTGACTAGAAAACATTTAAATAACGATATTTTGTTAGATGAAAGTTCTCCTTGCGAATTCAACAATGATCAAAACATTAATAATTCTGATACACTGTAATGTCAAGACTTGAGTTTGAATCTCGCGCCCCCATACTTTCAAATCTCAAATCCTCAGCACCAAATACCTAGCCGCACGCTCGGGATCGTCAAATCCAACACCCATACGTCGTTAGAAACCTCCAGTTTGTAGTAACCCAATCTTCAGATTCTTTTAAAGAACGGACAAGCAGTTTGTGAGATCGACATAACCTTTGCTAAATATTTAGTTGTTGACATAAACAAGATGCAAACCCAACTTACAGTTTCCTAGTTTGTTTGAACCAGTAACGTACTCAAAGCTATTTTATGTAAGGTTGGTAACAATTAAATCTCAAAAGTTGATTCAATCAATAGTAAACATCTCAACTTAATGTATTTATATAGATTAACATCCTCTTTTAACCCAATAGACATAATAAAACACAGAATAAGGTATATTTTGATATTTATTAGTAGATAAAAAAAAGAAAAAAAAAACTTGCACGGAAAATTCGAACAACAGCCAAATCGGCAACTCTAGTCATTATTCATTAATATCATTAACAATTAAATACAATACTTTATATTACATATTGGTAGTTTTCTGTATTATTTCATTGATATAATAAATTCATTTTCTAAACTCCACTTTTTTGTCCCTAAATTGAAATAATTATTATTTGCTTGATAATCGTTACCTTCAAACTTTTAATTCATCATTAACATATAATTTCCTAGCTTGACCTTTTTAGTCAGAATTAACTTCATATTTATAATAATTAATTATATTTGTATGAGATTCTTGTTCTCTCTGAGAATTTTATATCATTTGTTTGGACTTTTTAGTCATCGACGTTTTTTTTTTATTAGAATCTAAAATACAAAGATAACACATAAAATAAATAGTAGTAAATTGAAACCAACTGTTGCTTGTCAAACAACGAAACAAACTCACTTAAATGATGCAACAATTTGAGAAACCACATACCAAGATTAATATAAGTCAAATAGGGGGACGGGAAACCATCGATTCAACCACACAATGCCCCAACAAATATGATTGCCTCATCTCCTGATGATAGCAGCTACACAGTATGGAAGAGGACTGGCTTACGTCTTACTCTCCTGTGCAAACCTCATATTATAATTTCTAAATCACATACAAACTCTTGATTCGAAACAGTTGCATTATCAAATGAGTTACATCATTGTATGTAAGCGTCCCTTACCGCCATTTTGTAAACCAAACCAACCCGCCATTTTGTAAACCTCCCGCCATTTTACCAAACACTGGTCATCCCTAACCAAATCTATAATTTAACCAACCTTTCCAACAATAATCGACATTTAACTAAATAAGATATCAATATCAGTAACTTGAACACATTAATGTTTGTATAATGTCCTGAAGAAAATTAAAAGGAATATTCTTAATATTCACATCAAAATAGCCATAAAAAACATTAAATATATAAACAATAATATATTATAGTGATTTTTTGTGAAAATCCCCGGTATTTAGAACGCTGTCATCTAATTTATGTTTATGCCTGCAAATAAGTACTAATTTATTGAAGATAATATTACAAAAACCCAAAACTGTTACTTTCAACACCAATTAACACTTATTTTTAATTTTATTTATGTTGCGAATATGTGGTAACGGCTGATGTGTTAGTGCTCCATTCGAAGGAAAGAAATCTGAAAACAAAGTATTAGAACATTTTACGAATCGCCCTGTACTTTAAAAAACTTACATGAAAAGATTAAGTTTTATAAAGTTGAAAGAGGATTCCTTATCTGCCTTGAGGGAGAGGTGCCGTTTGGTATTGAGTCTTTTTGGAATTGTGATTTTTGCGAGTTTCTACTGTTTGGAGAGTTAGAAAAATAGCCTGCGATATAAAACGATTAGCGGTGTGAGCGAAGATAGGAGTTTGGTCCTATTTTGGAGTTTAGAGTGGCTGTAAAACGGGGCACATGCAAAAAATTAATCAAGGCGTCATTTTTATGGTCGGCCATTTTGGAAGCAACAGATGCGAATAAAATATTACGGAAAATTGGAATTACTTACATACAGTGGCGTAACTATGGGGGTGCAGGAGGTGCATGGCACCCCGGCGCCGACCAGTAACCGGCTCCGACCAGAAACCAAGCACCGAATAGGCGCCATGATGTCGGCGCCGGTGCTTTTCTCAGGAATTCAAAAAAAAATCAAAAAGTATGAAATAGGTACCTACGAGTGGAACACGTGCGATCGACAACCGTCCGCAGACTCAAGCATAAGTAGTAAAGTCTATTATTATTCCAATAAAGTCTAAAGGCATATCATGCCTTTAGAAGGCATCAATTCGTCTTTTTTTTAGGAAACACGCTTTTTATATTTGATGGCGGGCGAGATAAACAATCAACAATCACAAGAAACTGACTTAAAGGCGCTTAGAGGAAGTTCAACTTTATGAAGGCACTACGTGGTGAGTTCGACAGCATCAAGAGCGAAGCCATTGACTTGGCAAACACTTGCGGTTTGGAAACAGATTTTTTCTCAAAAAACGCCAGAAACTGACGAAAGTCATGTTTGATGAGCTGACTGCTGACTTCAGGTTCAAAAACCCAGAGACGCTTTTCCGGGTGACAGTTTTTAATCAAACTATTGATATAATAGTAACTCAAATTGAAACTCGCTATGCTTCATTCAGAGATGTAGTCTCTGTATTCAAAGTTTTTGAGCCAAAATTTTTGTCAACTGCTTCAGATTACGAAATTCATGCTATTAGCATGTTGTTATATGAGAAGTATAAGACTGACTTGAGTAGTAACATCCCATATCAAGTCCTGAATTTCCGTTCTACGTTTCGCGAAGAAATAAAGAACAAAACGACAATTGCAGAAGTATCAGAAATATTTTTTGAAAAGTGTCATGTTTTGAGGGCAAGTTTTGCGGATTTATTTGCAGCGTTTGTAATTTTTTTAACTTTGCCAGTCACAACCGCATCGGCAGAAAGATCTTTTTCGAAGCTCAAGTTAATAAAAAACTATTTACGTAGTACCATGAGCCAGGAACGTCTGCGGGGCCTGGCTCTTATTTCAATAGAACACGAAAGAGCCCAGGTCATAAACTTTGACGAAGTTATTGATAGTTTTGCCGACCGGAAAGGTCGAAGAAAGCAGTTTTAAGTTTTTCTTCATTATATGTATTATGTATTTATTGATTGACATTCTCCCTGCACGATAAGTACTTGTTGTACCTAGTAGTTTTTTGTTCAAAATATTAATAAAGTTTGCGGCGCTGTGCCTCCCGGCCCCCCTTTGGTCTTCGCGTAGGCGACACAAATTTTCATGCACCTCGGCGCCAACCAAAGTAGTTACGCCACTGCTTACATACTAAATTGATGAAATTGGAACGGGTTGTTTCACAAGAAGAATTGCCGGGTCGTGTGAAAATTTATGCACAGGTTAAAATTTTTATAATAACGGAGAGCGGATCACTGATGCACAGTTGACGAACAAATGGTTGAGATAGCACACGCATCAGCAGCTGAAAAGGTTGGTAATCCAGTGGCACTCAAACTTTTTACTTTTATAATGAAACAATGAACATCAAAAATATTATTGTTACATTGAATAATCACAACATTTTACACGCAAACGGACAAATGGAGAAAGAAAATCGTACTATAGTGCCTATGCTAGCAAAAATAAGTCCTAATCCAGCAGACTGGAATAAACATTTGAAAGAGGTGGAATTCGCCATTAATAACAGGGTGAATAAGAGTACGAAGCAGTCACCCAGTATGTTGTTATTTGGTACACACCAGAAAGGAAGTGTGCAAGATGTTTTGAAAGAATTTGTAGAATCATTGAACGAGGGTGAAACAGATTTGGAAGTCATTAGAAATTAGGCCAATTTGAATATTTTGAAGAGCCAGGACTACAACAAGACTTATTACGACAAGAGGCATAAAGCGGCCAAACAATATAAGATAGGGGATCATGTAATGATCACCAACCATGATGTGACGGTTGGAGTTAATAAAAAATTACTGCCAAAATTTAAAGGACCGTATGAGGTTCAGGAAGTATTGCCAAATGACCGATATATGATAAAAGACATAGAAGGTCATCAAGTCACTCAACGAATGTTTGATGGAGTCATTCGCGCAGCAGATATAAAGCCTTGGGTGTCAGATAATTAATTTTTATGTTTATCTATGTTTTATAAGTACATTTAAGTTTATGTAGTTTTAAGTATTTTGTTTAGTGTATTATTTTAGGTTAGTTTTAAATTTTGTGATCCAGGCGATCAATGTCAGGTTGGACGAACTGTAGGATTAATTTCAATAAATTTAAATTTGGCGCCATTGCCGGTAAGGCAGAATGTATGATGGGCAGAGCGCGCGAAAGGATAGCGTCACCCACTTGTCTTTGGTTAGTTACATTGATTAGATGCTTTTATGTTTTTGGTTGAAGAGTTTTTGATTTTATGTGACAAGTTTATGTTAATGACTATTTTAGTTAGACCGTGGACGTTTTTGTGATTATTAAATATAGGAACTATTTAATTGGTATTTTTATTTATACGAAGCGACCAACCTTACATAATATAACGTTATTTCATGGTTATTACCAATCATCAGTTACATTTAACAGATATAATTAAATAAAAATTGAAAAATAAGAAACATTCGAACTAAACAAAAAAGAATTCAAAAATATTGACCGAAATTGACTTACCATAACCTCACAAAATTATTAAATCTGAACATTGTCACGTGTTCTGCATTATATTGCACTTTTACACTAAATCAGTATTTTATTTGATACCCTTTTGACATCTTTTGAAGATGTCACTTCTGAAATTTTCTAAAATAACAGTTTTTAAAACTTCTTTAGAGGAAATGGATCTTTTCCTGATTTTTCTAATTCTTCCCATAAATTCTCAATAAGATTGAGGTCTGGGGACTGAGAAGGAGTATGGAGTTGTTTTTTACATGATACAACAACCATTCCTTCAGAACATAGAAATTATGTTTGGGGTTATTGTCATGCTGGAATTGATAATTATTTTGTAACCCCAATTTTTCAACCTTATCTTAAAACTTTTCTTGTAATATATTTAAATATTTTATCAATAAATTGAAGTTTTCCGTACTAATAATTTTAATTACCAAACATCCGGACGATAGCCTTAGCAAGGACGTGTACAGAAAACCGTCTTCAACAGATAGACTTCTCAACTTTAATTCGGTACACCCTATCCAGCAGAAGATTAATGTGATATCAGCACTACGAAATAGAATTACTACTTGTGTCCCCCATGAACACATAGGCACCAGATTACATGATTTAAAAAAGCAACTTCTAAAGAACGACTTTCTTAGTAGACTGATAGATGCCACTCTTTTCGGAAAGCGATCACGTAGACCGCCTTCAACTGAGTCCCGGTCGAACGCCTCGGATAAGCATAACCTCATTTATTGTATTGAATGTGATTGTAATGCTAAATATATTGGCCAAACCAAACAACGTTTGATGAACAGTCAAACAACATCAATATGACGTCAGAATGAGATCGGGAAAAACAGGGTTGTCAGAACATATGATAAAAGAATCCCACAATTTTTCGCTGGAAGAGGTTAAGGTACTGAACTTTGAATCGAATTACCGGAGAAGAACTTTTCTGGAGGCTGTGTATATTTCTATAACTGACGACAACATCAACAAGCAGTCTGATTATAGACACTTAAACAATGGTTACACGGGTTTACTGAGACTTACTTAAGAAGAGTCGAAAAACGATCACCTTAAAATGTGGGTTTTTATGGTTCTTGGAAGTTTTTACTCTCTTTTTTACAAAGAGGCTTTTATATTTGTTTTTTTTTTGGTATTGTTACCTTTGGTGTTTGCATAGAAATGTGCATGTTTTGAATTTGTTTATACTGTTGTTTTACTATGTAAAAGGTTTTTATTGTGATATTCAACCCTATTAATTTTCAATGTTTTTCAATTTTTACTGTAAACATGTTTCTCACCCATATGCGTTCAACGCTCTTTCCTTAGATGGATTTTACATTCCACGCCGAGAGCTCGTAGCGAACGGATGTGTGTGATAACGTTAGCGACTAGTGCGTGACGTATCAATAGTGAATTAATATTGTGCAATATTTAATTATACATTAATAGTCAACTTAATTTAAATTAAACTAAGTGAAATAGTAATAATTGAAGGCAACGAAAGTTTGAACAACTTAAAATGTGCCAATTGGGCACATATATTACAGAATTTTCTTTTAAATGGTGAAAAGACATTGTCGAAAGAAAACAAAATGACGAAGAGTAAACAAAATTTGAAACGGGCTAACAGTGCAGCTAATGTTACAGTTAATAAACCATCAACTGTCGGGACAAGCCAGGCAAAGAAAACAAAGAATCAAAATGACGTCAGCGAAACGATGTACAATGTACAGGTTGACAACAAATTTGAACTTTTACAAAGTGAAGAATCAAACGTGACTACCAATGTAGTAAGTGAAACAACAAAAATAATTAAACCCAAGCCAATTGTGGTCTCGGGATTACCAAAAAACCATGTCAAGTTCACAAATGACATCAAGGAAGTGGTGGCAAACAAGTTTCACCTAAAATAGGTTTTAAATTAAATTAATAAATTATTAAATTAATAAAGTAAAAATATTTACCGAGAACATTGATGATTTCAACAATTTGAAAGCAAACCTCATTTCATTAGGAACTCAATTTCATTCGTATAGCCATACGAACGAAAGAAAGATGATGGCTGTATTAAAAGGTGTACAGCGAATGAGTCAAGCGGAAGTTTTGGACGCTTTAAAAATTGTGAATACAAAAGTAGTCAGTGTCAAACTGTTAAACAAAGACAATATTTATTATCCAAAATTCAAAGTAGCATTTGAAAGTGACGTGACATTTACGGAAATCCTAGCTATTCGAGGTGTTGGTAACATCCGAGTGTACTGGGAAAAATACAGGGCTAGAAAAGGTATCACCCAGTGCTACCGATGTCAACAATTTGGCCATGCTGCTGACAACTGCAACCTAAAAATTGCTTGTCGAAAATGTGCTGGAAATCATTTGTCCAAAGAATGTACAGTTCCAGAAGGTACCACCCCTAAATGTGCAAATTGCAAAGAAAATCACACCGGCGATTTTAGAGAATGTTCGGTATACCTAAAGGCTCTCAATAGAGTTTCAAGACCATCACCAAAAGTCGTTAAGCCGCAGGTTTACGTAGTACGTGAGGCGGATTTCCCGGCACTCCGGCCAAGACCACCGGTCCCAAATTTTAAAACCGCAACCATGAGTCAAGTGTTACAAAACCAACGACAAGTGAATCAACAACAAGCTATGACAAAGCAGGTTATTCAACGCCAGGTGAATCATGTTGTACCACCCAGTACCAGCCAAGACGGCGTGGAAAATTTGAATTCACTTTTTCGTGAACTTAAAACACTTGAATCAATGTGTAACATTGATAAAATGTTAAAAGTTGTGCGCGAGTTAAATCACGTCATGGCAACTACAGTTGATGGTGGTGCTCGCATGACGGCATTCATCAGATGTGCAAAGGAATTTAATGGGTAGTTACAACCTCGAAGACCTTAATATAATGACGTGGAACGCCACAAGCGTTGTAAATAAAGCACAAGATTTCGAACTGTTTTTGGACGAAAACAATATCCACATTGCTCTGATAAAGGAAACTTGGTTAAAAGTAAGCGATAATTTAAAATTTAAAAATTATTTTGTTTTTAGGAAAGATAGATTAACCGACCGGGCAGGTGGTGTTGCTATTTTAATCAGAAAGGGGTTGCTGCACGAAACGGCAGAGCAGCCAAACGTAACAGCAGAGCTATTGGTTATGAAAATCAATTTGAAGAGTCCTTTTTATGTTGGTGCCATGTATGTTCCACCTTCTACAAATCTTACATCGGTTGAGCTTGATAACATCATGAACAAGTACAACAAGATTATAATCGGAGGGGATTTCAATTCTAAGCACCCCCAATGGAACTGTCGGTATCCAAATAGAAACGGTAACACCTTAAAGACTCACAATGATATAAACAACTATCTGCTGTTATATCCACCCACACCTACTTTTAGTCCGCCAGGTTTGTTACAATCTACTATAGATTTCTTTTTAGTGCAAGGAATAACGAACTATTCGGAACCTATAACAATTAATGACTTAAATTCAAATCATTGGCCAGTACTGATGACTTTACTTACCTCTCGCATACCGCCAAATTACGTTATCTCGGACACTAATTGGCGCAATTTCAGAGAAGAGTGCAACAACAGAATTCGCATAACTCCGAACATCAATTCTGTTGAAGAAGTAGACTTTGAAATCGCCAAATTCACCGTGGCAATTACAGAAGCACACAAAGTTTCCACGAAAGTTAAACGTATTCGGAACAAATTTGTAGCAGATCGAGAAACCGATGATCTGAAACGACGACGAAACAAAGCTCGATGTAAGTGGTTGGAAACAGGCAATGTAGCCTATCGTGTCGAGAAAAACCAGCTTACGGAAGACATACAAAACAGAATTAAAACCATTCAAAGTGAGGAATGGTTAAGTAAAACTAAAGACCTTACCACGAAAGATAACTCTTTGTGGAAAGTGTACAGCGCGTTGAGAAGAAAAAACGAACCAACGCCCACTTTAAGTCACTCCAATACGAATTATTATACCAACCAAGAAAAGGCGGAGGTTTTTGCCGATATTTTTGAAGAGGTACACCAGGTAACTACCAACCTAAGTTCCCCGTTAGAGGAACAGGTAAGAGCAAGCGTAGAACTGCTTAAAGACATGGACGATTCGCTGGAAATTAACATCACTCCTAAAAGAATCCAGCAAATTATCAAGAGTCGTAAGGTGAGGAAGGCTCCCGGAGCCGACGGTATCACTAATAAACACCTTAAGCACCTCCCGAAAAAGGGAGTGGTGCAACTTTATTATATTTTTAGGTCATGTCTGAAGCTATGCTATTTTCCGAAGGTGTGGAAGACCGCTAAAATATTGGCAATTCCGAAACCAAACAAGGGCAAGGGCGAAGCCAAAAACTACCGTCCAATTAGTCTACTTTCTTGTTTGAGCAAAATCTTGGAAAAAGTTATCCAAGAAGAAATTGTCGACCATCTGACAAGTAATAATTTAATTATTAACCAACAATTTGGGTTTCAGAAAGGACATAGTACATCCATCAATTAGCCAGAGTAGTTGAGGATGTGGTCATGGAATCCAACAACAATAACCATACGGGGTTGGTATTACTCGATTTGGAGAAAGCCTTCGATACGGTCTGGCACGAAGGTCTAATCCATAAGATGATGGAACTGAATCTACCTACTTCCTTGACGAGGATCGTTCAGAGCTATTTGACAGGTCACACCTTCAGTGTTGCAGTTGGCGATGCTAGATCATCGGAAAGAAGCATACCTGCTGGTGTTCCACAGGGTTCAATTCTCGGCCCAACACTTTTTAATATATATTGTCATGTTATTTTTGCATTTTAATAATTTTTGGAAAAATTTGCGATCCTCGATGCTAACCGAAGCTAAAACTGACATCTCAATATGGCATCCTTAATTGTAAAAGCTTTTGGTAGTTTGTAACGAATTTAAAAATAAATGTCCTAAGATGATATAACTTCACAAATATCTAACGGAATCATTTTAGCATTGTAAAATTTAGGTTTTGTGTACAATTTATTGTTAAATATTTCAAGTGATATTTGCCGCGATATTTTAATTTGAAGTGAAGTGATTTAAAAAGTTTAACGAAAAAAGTAGGCATAAAAAAAAGGAGAATAATAAAATTTGGAACATGGTTGGCAAGGAGACAGTTTTTTGTTTAGGAAGATGTCACTAATTACTTAAAAAAATAGAAGAAAAGTTTAGTTAGTTGATGGATAAATATTAAAAATCAAATTTGGATCAATTTGGATGTGGATGTCGCATGCCAGATGGATGATTAATGAAAATCAGATTGGGGAAGCATCGTGAAAATCTGAAAAGGATACATGTGTTTGTTTGGAGTCACCGATTAAGGCAAATTTCACCGCAACGTAAAGTGTCGCAAAATTTTAAATTGCAAACGTTGCAATATAATTTAATGAGAGGAACATTTTTTGATTATCGTTAATTTTGTACATAAAAAAATAATTTCTTTTGTTTTTATTTTTTTTTTTATTAAAAATGGATTCATATGATGAAATATCTAAATTAATGATTATAGAAGCAAAAAAAAAATCTTAAAAATTCAATCAAAACATCAATTCTTGAGTACGTGGGCAACTTAAACAATATAGCAACAAAATTAACTTTATTGACAATTTTAAATCAAAATTTACAATCAACCGATGTCGTAGGGAATGAAATGTGTTTAAGAAAAGTAATCAGCGAGGAACTGAAAGTTGTACTGGATGAGGTGAAGAAGGTTCCTCCCGTCGAACAATTAAGGACATATGTTGGTGTGGTTGCACCAAATGATCCAAAAAATCTTCCGAGTTTAATTGTGACACCGACGAATTCAACACTAAAGAACCACGATCAGGTAATCAAAAATTGGAAAGAAGTAGTATCGTTCCGCGCAAGAAATTTTTCCCCAGTTTCAACTACAAAGGTATCTAATAATAAAATAAAAATTACTTTTGAAAAAAATTGTCAAAAAGAAGAAATCACTTGTCAACTCAAAAACAACAGTAATTTTAAAGTTGATGAACCTGCAGTTTTACACCCCAACATTATCATTAAGAGAATCTCTCGAGAGGTAGCAAGGGAGGATCTGATAAGAGGTGATCACGGCACAAAATGAGCGAATCCCTAAAAATAAATTTTTTTAAAAATAACCGCAATAAACATCTCTACAATGCGATTCTACAAGTTACCCCTAAGGTTTTCGCAACAATTATAAGTTGCGAAAGGCTAAATATTGACCACGAGAGAGTGCACGTGTCTGAATTTTTGTCATTACGACAGTGCTTCACAGGCCTCTCTTTTGGTCATTTAAGGAAGTTCTGCGATTGTAAGTCTCCGATCTGCTCGTTTTGTGAGAAGGATCACTTCTTTGAGGTCCGCCAAAATAGATCAAACATAAATAAACAAAAATGTAATTGTGATTTTAGCAACTTCAAGAATAAAACCAGTCTGGACACAAAACTTTCAGCCACTTCTAATAAATGTTCAATTTTTAAGGCAATGGAGGGTAGACTAAAAGAAAAGATCACTTCCCAGACAACACTCAATATTTACTGGATAGCCATATACAGTCCAGATGATGTATGTATGTCCAGAACTTTCTCTGGATAGCTATTAGATATACGTTGCACAACATCTAGAGAATGTATATAGCCGACATTTAGTAGACATCTATTTTATGAACCTAATGCGTTCGTATGCTTGTAATCGTGAATTCCTTCAATATTTCATGCAAAGCGACCGGGATGTCGCTCTTATCACCGAACCATAAGTAGGCCGAATTAATCATGTTAAAGGTCTGGCTGGTGTACACGTCTTCCAATGTAACAAGAACAAGCACAATAATCCACAAGTAAAGAGTTGCATCCTGGTCAAACAGAGTATTGGAGCAGTTCATTGATATTTATGGAATATATTCCTTAAGTAGTAATGCAGCTCATGTAATTAATGATGTAAAGAAATTTGGAAATCTATCAAAAATTATCAAAAATTAAAAAATATCAAGAACAAGTGATGTCTTACAAAAAAAAAAAAGAAATTATATCTATGGTATATGCCACTCATTTTGAGGAAAAAATTCATACTTATAGTGCTAAAATAAAAATATCGTCACTTATGCCGCAATACCTCCAATCATCAGAACACCAAATTTTAATGCCCGATGGCATTTTCAACACAATTCCCAATGTTTCCGTACTTACGGTTTTTCACCAATACCGCACAATTTTTTTTAAAGAAGAGTTCTTCGTTCTTATCACAAAAAAGGTTCAAAGTACCGCCCGATAAAACTAAATTCTTATTTAATGTATGTTAAAAAAAGCTACTGTCAAACTTGCGAAATGAATGTCACGTCATATAATAATTATTAAAATTTTTGAATTATGTCATATTTTACATATAATTTATGTAATTTTCATACGTTTACAATTAGCTCAATTATCTTCTCACCAATACTTGTACTTTAAAAGCTTTATTAGTGCACAAAATTTAAAGAAAATCGTTTGCACATTTCCGGAGATGCGATGACATTTTCACGTTTTTAAATTTATTTTATTGTGGTAGCCCTAGCAAAGCTTTCTCCGTCAAAACCTTATTTTTACCACTTGAGCCCACCAGACATACGTCGAAAAAGTTTGATTGCTATCGACGCAAAAATGCCGAAGAAAATCGAGGGACAAGGACTTTATTCAAGATTTCGCAAAAAACTGGAAATTTTTTTTTTTTTTCATGTTGAATTCCTGATTTTTATCAAACAGTTTTATATGTTGCCAAGTCCTGGGGGTCAATGTTCCTACATAAAAAATTTTGTTGAGATCCCTTCAGTACTTGATGAGTTATTCACTCTTGAAGTTTCAACTTTGACAGCTTGTAATTTTTGACAGATGACAGATAGAAAGTTAATTTTACCTATTCTGGATAAAGCTTTTCAAAGACTTTAAAATAACCTATCGCAAGACAAAATGGTTTTTAAAAATCTTGTGTGATTTTCTTGTAGTGGCACTCCTGATTGAACGATCGCGACGGGAACCTTATTTTCACCTTTCTACCGTGAACCCTACTACCATACCAAATTTGATCATGATTGGTTGAACGGTTTAGGAATAAAGCGAGAGACAAAATTTGACGACCGACAGACACAGAAATTTTTTTATTTTTTGCAAATCTTTACATTTCTGAAGGTGATCTCGAAAATGTAAAAAAATATTTTAGAAATTTTTTTTTCAATTACCTGAGCTCCAAAAAAAATTATTTTTTTTTGATTGGAGGTAAAAATAAAATCATCTTTTTTGAATATCCTGTGAAATCATCACATCGCAAGAACAATTTTGCTCAAGTTGCATTACTTAAAGGAAATTAAATGTAAACTATTGACACTTAAATATAAAAAAGATAAACAGTGTTGACGCCTTTTGTGTATCGTCGTGCATATTTGGGTTCAATTTGAAATTATGCAGTCCATGCGCACCAGGTTTAAACGTTGCGCATGCAAAAGAAAACATGCATAGCCAACCCGAAATTCTTTTTCCTTACTTACTGGCATTGGGTGAGAATTCCTTTTCTTCATGCATAGCTTGTTCAATTGTAAATATTTTGTCGATAAACAAAATGAATCAATTATTATTACTTGTGTCAATAATCATTCAACAGGAATTTGTATTTATACCATTGATTCATACTTTAGATATAGATACTAAAATACTTTAATAAATTAAAATGATATTTTTATAAATTTAAATAAATATTTATTTAGTATTATGTAAACACAAGTTGGAATCAAATCTCTAATCAAAATCAAGTTAAAATCAACTCGTTCGTTAGCTTACCAAAAATAAACCCTAACTAAGTTTAACGGAGAATCGCAATCTTGGTTAGAATTCAAAAACATTTTCACCAGTGTAATTCACGAAAATCACCAAATGAACAAAGCAGGTGAGAGTGGGGTAACTTTGTTGACGATGACTTTTTTGCAGAATGCCGATTAACTACAAAAGGAAAAGCAATCGACGTCTGCAGAATGAAGATGCACTTATCGCAGCAATAATGAGGATATGGTAATACCATTATTGATTGAGCAAGTATCAAATTTGAAAGTGTCAGACCGTAGCTCCATCAAATTTGAGGGAAAGAGTGAGATCTTTCGCTAGTCTTCTAGACTGATTTGGGCCACAGGATCTACCACAGGCTACAGCATCGGTATGCTATTTCCACGGACATTGAGAAAATGTACCGACAAGTTCAAATAGAGCCTGCTCAAACGCCTCTACAAAGAAGTATGTGGCAAGACAGGCCCACAGACGAGCTGAAAGCTTACAACTAAAATACGGTCACATACGGTACTACTTCGGCATTTCATTTAGCTATTCGCTTGCTAGTTCAGTTAGGCTACGATTGCCAAAGTTCGGTGCCTTAAATTTAATACAAGATTTTTATCCGCTCGATTGCTATTCAAAGTACGACAACTACTCGACATGTTCTCATGCTGCGAGCTCCCGAGGACGATCAGAGCTGTGCAGTGGTTTAAAGCGGCGACACAGTAAACAAGTCATTAGAGATGCTCATTAATTTACTATTCGAAATGTCAAATTCGAAATAATGTGATGCCAAAAACAAAAGCTTATGGACTGTAAGAAAATCTTGACGTTTGACAAAAAATTAGAGGAAAGGCTCGACGAGTTTGAAAAAAGGATGCCAAGAAACGAAAAGTTTCTGTACCAAAGGAATTAGTTGTAGTGTCCTATATGTGAAGAACTGTATGTATGTATGTAGATCCTCCAGCAGAAGAATGGATCTCTCAAGGAAATACTTGGTTTTCCAAAACGATTATTTTACGTTCTCAATTTCCGATCTTTCAAACGAAAAAACCACTAAACGCCAAATGCTAGCTGAAATAGCTCAAATCTTTACGCCTTGCACCTTTGTGTACATGTACATTGTGTACATTTGTGTACCTTATCAAACATGCGTAACATGCGCAAGTCCTACGGATGTTCAAATCTATGCTTTTTGTGACGCCTCTATTAACGGCGTATATCTTCGTTCAATTAGCAATAATAATCAAATTTTTGTAAATTTGTTATGTGCCAAACCTAAAGTTGCACCAACTACAATACCTAAATTGCAACTTTGCGGTACTTTACTCTTAAGCAAATTTATTATTATAAGTTAAGAAATCGTAAATTTTGAAAACATCCTCATGGTTTTTATGGTCAGATTCCACTATCGTGGTAGGATGGTTAAAAACCTGTCCCAATTTACTAAAAACTTTTGTTTGCAATCGTGTCGCTGACATACAAAATCTTACTTTAGATGCAGTATGGCGTCATGTTCTGATAAAATTTAAATACATTTTTTTTTTATATTTAGAATCTGAAAATATGTTTAGAAGTGATATAAGCAACAATATATTACAAACTCTATACTGTATTTTCCCTAACCAAAATTTTATCAAATGTTTTCAATATATTTTGTGAATTAAACAAATCCATGTATGGTCTGAAACAAAGTCAAGGTGCTTCAACATAAAGTTTAACGAATTCTTGAAAACATTTGGGTTTAAACATTCACGATCAATTAACTTTATTTGTATTAATGTGAATGACGGATTGTTAATAGGAAAGGACAAATCGCTACTAAAATGAAGAAGAAATTTTAGATAACACTTAATGATCCAAAATATTTTGTGGATCTACAAATCAATAAATATGGCGATTGATCAATGTTTATCCATATCGATGCCACATCAATAAAAATTCCAGCGGATCCATATGTTGTGTTATTAGAAATGAAAGGTCAGGGTAAAGAAATAAATGTACCTTAACGTGAAGCAGTTGCATCGTTGGTGTTTGCTGCAATATCGGCAAGGCTGGATATTCTTTATACAGTAAACGTTGTTAGCAGATATCAGAATGATCCAAAACCGGCTCATTGGAAAGCAGTCAAAAGAATAATGACGTACTTAAAATACATTAAAAATTGTGGAATTAAGTACGAAAAGCACAACAATAAATTAGTAGGTTACTCGGACGCTGATGACGTAAATGATGTGGATACAAGACGCTCGACAACAGGATATGCTTTTAAAATGTGTGAAGGAATCGGAATCGGAGTTCGTGGCGGCTTCTGAATCAGCGAAAGGGGCTAATTTCACTGCAAAAATTTCCTTAACTAAAAAAAAGTAACAAAGAAAAGATCTGGTATAAAGCAATCATATTGGAAAAGGCAAAAGAACCGAGATCGTATGGGTGCACACCCAACAAATATTAAACAGAAAATATCGTGAATAGAACATTGAACACAAATTGTCGTGCATCTTTAAATGTTAAAGTAAGATCGACGAGTAAAAGAAATTTATGATTGTTTTTGTATCTGTAGAATCTGATGAAGGCTGATATTAAATAAAGTTGAAACCGGTTAGTGGACATACGTACTTTATTTTATTTGAAGGACTCTAAAAACCCTAGAAGTCCATCAGGTATACTCAGAGTACCAATCGAATTACCAGGTGCCAAAAAAGATGTCCTCAAACGTATAGGAACTACTATAAAATACTTATCGAAACAGGGACTGGCTTTTAGAGACAGAAATCAAATTTTAGGAGATAAATATCATGGGAATTATTTAGCAACATTTGAGCTTTTGTCACAGTTTGATCCATTTTGAAAAACCCTTCGGATAGAAAAGGCAACAAAGGAAAAGGTACTGCTTCTTTTATTATTATTTTTTTAAATATTTAAAATATTTTTTAATTGTCCTTTATAACTTTTATAAGCCAACAGGATTTTAATTTTTGTTACACAATTAAATATAAAGATTTTACTTGCAGTTGTGCATTTTCAATTACTCTTGAAGATGGGAAACTAGTGGAATGATTTCTTGGATTTATAAGCAAAGTCCAAAGTGAGTCATCGTTCTGCAGAAATGTAAATCGCAGTTTTAATAGCACCTAAGAACAAGTCTTTAGATATACAAAACTGTCGTAGACAAACATATGATAATGCAAGCAATACGGCCGGCGAATATACAGGTCTACAAGTACGTTTACAAAATCATAATAAATTAATAATAACTTGAATTTAGTAAGAAAATCAGCAGCAGAATGCTGTAATTTGACTGATTGCTGAATTCGGAAACATATTGAAAGTTTTCCAAGAAGTGAGTCACTATTTAAGTAATCATATGACCCGAGAATTTATAGAGGCTAGTCTGAATATTGCAACAAACCATCGCCTGTATGTTCAAGATTTGCAAATTTTCAAACCTAAGAAAAGCATATGCGTTTCTTGCGAGAGTTACGCGAATGCAGATGATCACAAAAAATCAGAACTGGATGAAAAAACAACGCACATCTTTCGTGGTAAAGGGTACCAACGACCTTGATCCCAAAGATATCATGGAGGACCTGAAAAGCAAAGGCCTAAAACCGGAAGCATGTAGACTGCTTGCCAAAGTATAGGGTATCATTTGGTACCTCTTTCGTGGTAAAGGGTACCAACGAGCTTGATCCCGAAGAGATCATGGCGGACCTGAAAAGCAAAGGCCTAAAACCGGAAGCATGTAGACTGCTTGCCAACAAGGTCAAGAACGACGCACCCATTCTGTACCCAAGGTATAGGATATCATTTGCAAATGGCACAACACTCCAAGATGTACGGAGAGTGAGACAGCTAGAACATAGCACTAGCTACTGAGAGAAATACAGTCTTGCACGAAGACCTAATTTATAAAATGATTAAACTAAATGTGCCCACTGCTTTGATAAAAATCACTCCCCTTCCTATTAATATCGATGGATTTGTTAGGACCTCTACCTCGTTCGAAAAAGGGCAACCAACATCTCTTAGTAATCACAGATTGGTTCACCAAATATGTTATCGTTAAACCTTTACCAAAGGCTACGGCCTCAGCTATCGTTCGATTTGTGGAACAACATGTATTTTTAGTTTATGGTATTCCTCAAATTATTCTATGTGATAACGGTGTTCAGTTTACTTCACATCTCTTCCGTGAACTACTTGATCGGTACGAGGTACAAAAGATTTGGTTTAATGCTAAGTACCATCCACAGTTTAATCCAACAGAGCGCGTTAATCGAGTTCTCGTTACTGCCATTTCCTCTTATATAAAAACTGACCATACTCGATGGGACGAGAATATCTACAAAATTGCTCTAGCAATAAATACTGCCAAACATGAAGTTACAAGTCGACGAACGTATTCGTTGGGATAAAACTCAACAGCAATTGCCTAGCTTGTACGCAGAGGTTAGAAAACATTTACAGCAGGCATACCTTAAAAGTAAGAACCATTATGACCTAAGGAAGCGTCCTCTATCTTTCCAACCGGGTGATATCGTGTGGAAACGTAGTTTCGTGTTATCGGACGCTTCAAAGAAGTTTTCGGCTAAGTTGGCTCCGAATTTTATCAAATGTACTGTCTTGCGTAAACTTGGTGATTTAACTTACGAGTTGGTCGATGAGAATAAGAAAAATATCGGTAGATGGCACATAAAGGATTTAAAATCGACACTACCTAAATAATCTATCAGTAAACTTTTTTTGTCTAACTTCTGTTGCAAAACTTTTTCCTCTAACTTCATTATCTTAGACTATCCAAGCTTCTACAGTGTAGGACAAACACTTACGGACTTTTATTTTAGATCGCTTTTGGATTTACCTTTTACAATGAGAAGAATGACGCTATGCTGGAACTGCAGAAGGGTGGGCCACACCTACACAGACTGTCAAGAGGCGCTGCGAAGGTTTTGTTTTGGTTGTGGAACGCCCGACACCACAAAACGATTATGCCCATCATGTAATACGGATAATCTGTGTCCAACATGTGGTCAACGCAGGCCCGAAGTAGGGATAAGAAGAATCAGAATAGTGAGAAGATCTCCCCCCGACTGGGCTGAGGAAGCGGCCCGCAGAGAACGGCAGGAGGATGCGGAAAGGGCGCGTGCGGAGGCGGCCGCAGGAGCGGTAAATCTTCGAAGGCCTCGGGAGCCTGCAATAGAAGAGGCCGAAGAAGAATTTTATGATGCCGAGGAGGCTTAAGAAGGCACTTACCTACCTACCTTGTATCTTTCTTTGTCTTGTGCCTGTTGGCAATTTTTTAATATTTTTATATAATGCCCGTTGGCAAAATTTTTAATATTGTTATAATGCCCGTTGGCAATTTTTTCTTTTTTGATTTGTGTTACGCCCTTGGCTAACAATTTTTATCTTTCTCTGTCTTGTGCCTGTTGGCAATTTTTTAATATTTTTATATAATGCCTGTTGGCAATTTTTTAATATTTTTATATAATGCCCGTTGGCAAATTTTTTAATTTTGTTATAATGCCCGTTGGCAATTTTTTCTTTTTTTGATTTGTGTTACGCCCTTGGCTAACAATTTTTAGCTTTCTTTGTCTTGTGCCTGTTGGCAATTTTTTAATATTTTTATATAATGCCCGTTGGCAAAATTTTTAATATTGTTATAATGCCCGTTGGCAAAATTTTTAATATTGTTATAATGCCCGTTGGCAATTTTTCTTTTTTAATTTGTATTATGCCCTTTGGCAATTTTTTTATATTTTTATTATAACAGTTGGTTATAATTTGTTTTTTATTTAATCTTTTTAATGTTAGTTGCTCTGTCTACACAAGTCGATGAGCTGTATTTTCATACTCTTAAAATTAGTCAAAGACTAATAATTTTTTATTTTTGAACGCAAGTCGCTTAGATTTAGTCTCATAATCTTGCTTAACGATAGACGATGTGATTAGTTCGTATTTTTGCTTCCTATTGATGGATGTAATTCGGTGTTTTTGTTCTAATCCGTAAGCTTGCGATTGAACGTCAAGAAAATTATTGAATAGTTCAGTTATAGAAGGTTCTAGTCTGAATAATCTATTGTTCTTTCACTTAAGTTAGGGTTATTGTCTTTATATTTTGCACTTACTCCAAATTAAGTTTTTACGTTTTTTTGGCTTAAAATAATTTGTTTTATTTATGAAATTTTTTTATATCATTTATTATTCTAATATCGAAATTTCTTCAGCTCATTATAATAAGCACACGCAACGTTACATTGTATTCGTTTATATTTTTGGTGTACATATTCTGTCTAATTTTTGTTAATCTGAAAATATCTTTTGAATCATGATCTAATTCCTTCCATGGCCGAAATTCATAAATTGTCGTGCCTGGGAATTCTCTTTGAATTAGAATCATTTGATAATGTCGACATCTCTTAGTTTTGTCGTTGAATTAAGTTTTATTCGCATTTTTGTTGAATTATGAATCTCTTTTAAAATGTCTAGTTGGTGGACATTAGCTTGTAGAAGCAATTGGCATTTAAGAGTTGAGCTTCCACTCAATTATGCTCATAGCTACCGATACGGAGCTAGTTTTTTTGGTGTTTGACCATATAAATAGATATTAAACAGCTACTATGGCTTAAGATATTTAAATTTCTTTGAAAATTTATAATTTCGTTTGGGAATTTTTAAATTAGAAAACTTGAGGTGTTTCACCTGTTCTGAACCAAACAATGTACATATTGTCAATAATTAGCTTTAATTTCATTACGCAGTGATAATTTTTTTGAATAACTGAGACTTGCTGAATCTTTAGATTTATTGATTGGATTATTTCGCTTAGGCTTGTGGGACAAATATTGCTTCTTGATCTCGGATAGAAGGAGTATCCCTCTCGTACGCGTTACTGGTGGATTTTCTTGTCGAGCTGTCTTCGGGCAAAGCGAGAATTAGTTAATCTTTAGTAATCTAGTTTTTTATTTTTAGTTCTTAATTTTGCTCCTTACTTAGTTTATAATTGTTGAATAACTGATAATCGCGGAATCTTGGGATTTGTTAGAAAGGGATTATTTCGCTTAGGTAGCTAAGGCTTGTGGGACAAATATTGCTTTTTGATCTCGGATAGAAGGAGTATCCCTCTCGTACACGTTACCCGTGGATTATCTTTTCGAACTGTCTTCGGTTGAAGTGAGAATTAGTTAATCATTAGTTTTAATTTTTATTTTTTAGTTATTTCTAATCATAAGATCGGCATGTAAATATGATAGCCAAAGTACCGAATTTCAATTTCTTGGTTTACGGAATCCGAGTACTCCATTTCAAACTAAGTGGCGTCCAACTCTCCTTCCTTGTGTCAATAGCGATGACTTATAGTTAGATTGTTTATCCTCTCGAGCTAGCCTACCTCCTTGTTAGCTTTTAATTTACTTTTTATTTTTTTGGTTAAGTCATAGACAAGTCTTGAGTATATCTACCCTGAGTTACAAAAGGGGGATCACTGCCGTACTTGCCCATTTTTTGTCTTGTTGATTGGTTGATCTACTTGATACATTTACCCCGAGTCCAAACAAGGGAAATCAATGTCAGTAATCCTATTGGTACTATTCTAGCTCTCTAGATTAAATAACTTGATTACGATTTCAATATACGTAGTGAAGAAGCTACAGTACATAATTGACCTATCGATTACCGCAATGTGTTACTCCGTACATAATTGTTTAATTTCTGATGTATTATATTCATGCGATTCCTAAGTGAATCTTATTATTATTTAATTCTAGTTTCTATTCCTTAAGAACTTTTGGTATTATTATCAGGTCATTAATTTAAATTTTTTTTGTAAATATGTTTCTATCTAGAATAACTTAAGTTAGTTGTCTAGGACTAGCTTCCAGACATTTTTTTTATTGTTTTTTTTAACAAGAAGGGATCTGTTACGATTTGCTCCCTTTAGGTTCAATCGTACCTTTTTAATTTAATCTTGGTGCGATAATACCTTATAACTTGCCACTTGATGCAACTTGGTGACGCGAAGCGTTGATAAGAAAACTTGTGGAAAGGGAAATAATTTTATGTAGATCTGCCTCTTTGGTCTTCAGCCTCCAAGAAGTTTGCTTGTGTTTTCATGTGAGGGCCGATGAGCTCTAATTGAATAAATTTCTTAGAAATTTATCTTCGTATTGCATATCGTTGGTTCCACTTCGATACCTAAATACTTGAAGTTATGGAAACCGCAATAAGTGGAATTTGTAACTAGTAATTCCTAAACATGAACAACGCCACTGGAAGCGGCCATAATGGCGACGATGGGCGCCAAGTCTTGGTAAGCAGCCGACTTCAACCCTCGATGGGTAACTTGAAGATCACCGTAGTAGCTACCGCCTAAATCGTGCCTTCGTTTGTTCCTGATATCACTACTTGTATCCAGCAGCAATCAAGACGTTGAAATTATTATCTTCTGTAAGTAATTTTACTAATATACTTTTTAACGGGCTACGAGTGCGACGATAATTTTACAGTGAACTAATAATTATAAATTTGACTAAAATTTCTAAATTTCTGTATGATTATAATTAAGTACACTGGCCAGAATTAATTATCGACGAATGATCATTCAATTTATTCGTTTTAATGCTGTAGTTGTATTAACTGTAATATGTACAATTGTAACCTAATAACTCATTATATTTAAATTAACTGCATTTCTTGTCTTTTCATTGTTCTTTTACAGAAGTTATAAGTTGTTATTTCGTTACCCACGGATGGATGTTGATATAATTTCGCAAAGGTATCGTCGAACATCGATTCGCCCTGAGAGAAGAACGCATGAGCTAGTCCGGAAAGGCATTTCGCCAATTTTCTGGTGCGAACTTTATTTAAGAATATCTAATGCCTTTTCAACATAACATGTTCTATGTCTTTGTTTTGTGTGACCATTTTACTTTCAGTTTTAAGAAAAGTTTGTAAGTGGTTTTGGTGTGTGAAGATTGCTGGAGGACGCCATCGTTTCGGCTCTCGCAGACGTCGATTCGTATCTGTGAGAGACCTTGCGGTTTATTTAGTAAAGATTCACGCCCCGAGTTCCGCTGAGCTATCGTCGTCTATAAGGGCATTCCGTGTTTATTTTTATTTTAAAAAGTTAATCAAAACTACCGTATCAAGGTATACCACCATCGATTTCATGCACGCAGACTTGGAAATCGAAACCATCGACACGTTCATCAAAGAGAAGACCAGGAAGATCATCAACCAAATGACAACTCACCAGAATCCACTTATAGCCGAAGTGATTTCAAACGACGACGACGAGATTTTCGGAACCGTGAAGAGATCAATGAAACAAATTTTAAATTAATTGTTAGTATTACCATTGTAATGTTATTCTTTCCTTTTGTTTGTAATCCCCATGTATTGTTTGTTTTTTGTCATTTTTAACGTAAGTTCTTTTCCACCCCCTTTTACAATGTCACTCACTTACCAACTACGGCAGTTTTCTGTAACTCGCCTATGTTTAATGAAGGTTAAAGCCAGCGTCACACTGAAATTACAACATTCTTCAAATGTTGTAAGGCAGGTGTTACGGTGATAAATTTTTCTTTTATTTTTATTTAACTTGGCCTAATTAGAAGGTAGGTGGCCGGTTGAATGTTGCAGCAGGAGCGATTGCTCCGACCGATATGGTAGTGCATCTCTTCGGGGTTGTTCTGCCAATTCGTGAACAGTTTGCAGTCGCGCTTACGCGCGACATTTAACTGGAGACAACTTTCTAATTTGGCCAACCAAAGCAGGTTTTTGAAACTTTTATCCTGCACTCGACTCAATTTCTATTTCACTAAATTTTCACATACCTAATTTAAATATAGAAGAGAGGGCTACCCAGCCCTATTATCTATAACCATATGTAATTCGGGAAATGTAAGGTATCCTCGTGCCTCGTACTTAATTAATAAATGTTATTTGATTTGATTGATAAAGTTCCCTCAGTCGAGTCTAAACTACCAAGAGAACCACACCTACTTAACCTCAAATTCACAAATCGAACTCCAGGAATAACCTCAGAAATAAACGTGTAAGTAAATTGTTTTACTAATTTATTAACTTTGTTTATTTTTAGATACGTCGTTGGAGATTTCTCCTGCGGCAACAACTAAACAAAATCCCCTTTTTAAGGGGAACTCACGATCGTACTTAAAGAGGAATTTAAGTAAAGGCCCTCGTGGTCATATTAGAAAATCTTTAATACTTAACAAAACCATCGCCGAGATGGCCAACTCAGTGGAATACGAACACTCCTTGAAGGATGCAGGACTGTTGGACTGAATGGACTTCGCGGATTTACCGTTTTAAACACAGACTTCCAAGAGGAACAGGGAAGTTACCAGCTCTCCTACCAGGAGAATTCGAAAACCGGAGAATTTCATTCTGCCTACGTCGTTGGAGATTTCTCCTGCGGCAACAACTAAACAAAATCCCCTTTTTAAGGGGAACTCACGATCGTACTTAAAGAGGAATTTAAGTAAAGGCCCTCGTGGTCATTTTAGAAAATCTTTAAGAACACTTAACAAAACCATCGACGCGATGGCCCACTCATTAGAATACGAACACTCCTTGAAGGATGCCGCACTTTTAATGGACTTTGCGGAATTACCGTTCGAAACACAGACTTCCAAGAGGAACTGGGAAGGAACCAGCCCTCCTATCAGGAGGATTCGTAAACCCGAAAACTTCATACTACCAACAAGAAACCGAAAATACAAATACAGTTTCTAATATTATTGAAAGCACTGTAGATGAAGATAAGGAATTAGGCGTAGATGTGGACGCAACTGCAGGTGTAGCGGAAGAAAATTTGCAACCAAGTACTTCAAGAACACTCTCTTCGGGCTCACGGGATTCTAAACGCAGAAGAACTAATGGCAGCTTGGATCCTGCTGATAGGAAAGAAATTTGTGCAATTACAAAAATATTAACGGAGAGCGTGGCTCTTCAGAGAGACGAAATACCAAGGGATGAATTTGGAAATAAAGCTTTCTTGATGTCATTGTTGCCCTTGATGGATCGCCTTAGTGAAGATGCATTGATAGATTGTAGAATGCAGATTATGCAAACCATTAAAAACAATACCGTATCTGCTAGGCATCAATCTCTTCAGCCAATTAGCATATCGACATCTTCAGGAGAGCAACAATTACATCGAAGAAGCCCAACGCACTTTCCTCAGTCTATGTTTACATATTCAGGACCTTCGTCTAACTCTACTTCGAGTGATTGGCAGTTACAGCACGATATGGGTTCTCAAGAGTATAGCCCAGAATGATCTTTATTAAATTTATACCCTATGTAATTTTTTTTTCGATATTTGTATACTATTTAATTAATAAACTTAAATTAAAAAATAAACAAAAGTGTACAATTACCTCAGAGTAATAACGAATCTTTCCGCTAGTTGAATCGACTGTCTCATGTTTGTGTCATTTTTTTGCAAAGATTCATGTAAATGCGCCAGTAATTCGTCAAAAGTCCCAACAGACATTCGTTAATACGAGAAAAATTCTCCTTCTATGTCATCCGGTTCAATATGTCAAAAAAATTTACCTTACTGTTTTTGTTCATCAAGTGTAATGTCGCTGCGTCTACAGAGACTTCTAATAGGTAATAAGACAAATTTATTTTATAATGTAAATTGAAACTGTAGTTTTACTATTAATTTATTTATAAGTAATTAGGATTACTGAAGTAATTAGAATTCTTCTCTTTGTTGCCATACATAAATTTGTGTAGATTAACTATTATAGAAAAAAGAAACTTAAATTACAAAAATTAATTTTAAGATCTCAAGCGCCGAATACAAGCTCGAAAGAACACGGGTATAGTTGATTTCGATCAATGTGAAGCATGTTCAATCTGTTTAGACAAGCTCAGCAGACATCACCTAAAACCGGACTGCTGCGCCCACTTATTTTGTGAAGGATGTCTTCTTGAATGGTCAAAGAGATCGACGAAGTGCCCGCTATGTTTAAGGGAGATGCTCTATGCTTATCGCCTCGTTGACGACGCCTTAGACATGGATAGTCTATTCAACTTGGAGCACCCGAAGAAACATATTACTATATAGATACTTTACTGGGAGTGAGGAAGAACTTTATTCCCAAAGAAAATCCGTATCTATTTACAAAATTAAATTCCTAATCACATATAGGGGACACCGGGGCCGAACAGGGTAGCGGGGCGGAACGGTATGGTGGTTCGAGAATCTACGGGAAGTACCGTAGTCACGCCACGCTTCGTATACTGTGTTAGTATTGTTCGCCGTACAGTCCTGAGAAGTTGTCGTTAGTGTATCTCCGTGACTTGCATCAAAACTTGAAAACATCGCGAAAAATACGCAATCGTTGTAATAAAAGTGCATTTTGTTTCAAGGTAAGTGCGATCAATTACGTTTAAAATATCAATTTGATGCTACGCAGCATTTTAAACATGTATTCTCCACCTCTTAGCATAATGGCACACATTAGAAATTAAACATGGCGAGAGTGAACTGTCATTTCTGATACGATGCTGTTGGGGGCAGAACGGGATGGGGCGGAATGGGGTATATCCCGTTCTGTCCCAATATATTATTTGCTTTAGTTTTTCAATTAATCAAACTTTTAATTCTTCTTTTTCGTTTTAGATGGTACGCCATTACAAACGGAAGACAGATAGACAAAAATGGTCGTCAGAAAATATGGAGCGAGCTGTTAAAGCGGTAATTAGTCGCGAAATGGGATTTAAAAAAGCTGCAATCCAATTCCAAGTGCCGTCGACAACCCTTGAAAGGTATGTGAAGAAGAGAGAGAATGCGGAATCAACAATTGATAAAACCTCAGGAAAATATCAATGTGTATTCAACCTTGAACAAGAACGAGAACTTGTAGACTATCTAAAAGATATGCAAAAAAGACTATTCGGATTTAGTGTGAAAGAACTGCGCCGAATGGCGTATCAACTTGCTGAAAAAAACCAGTGTAAACATTCTTTTAATAAAAACCTGGAATTGGCAGGGGAAGATTGGGCTACTAGCTTCATGAGTCGCCACAGAGACTTAAGTCTGAGGAAGCCTGAAGCTACATCTGGAGCACGGGCTATGGGGTTCAATAAAGTAGCCGTCTCGCAATTTTTTAAATTACTCACTGCAGTTATTGACAAACACAAATTAACTGCAGCGAGAATTTATAACTGTGACGAAACGGGTATTACTGTTGTCCCTAAACAGTTTTCAAAAATTATTGCAAATAGAGGACAGCGTCAAGTTGGCGTTTTGACTTCCGCAGAGAGGGGGAATACGGTAACTGCTGAAATATGCTGCTCAGCAGCTGGATCTTTTATGCCTCCTATGTTAATATTTCCTAGGAAAAGAAAACAACAGGTATTTGAGGTAGGTTTACCTGCAAGAGGTTGGTCTGAAGCAAATGAGTCCGGTTGGATGACAGCCGACATTTTTTATAAATGGTTTCAAGCATTTGTTCAATTTTCTAATGCGAAAAAAGAATGCCCTGTGCTACTTCTTCTTGATGGGCATGCATCACACACTAAGAACTTAGCCGTAATTGAACTAGCTCGAGACAAAGGTGTTATTTTGCTATGCTTTCCCCCACACTGCTCCCATCGTCTCCAGCCCCTTGACGTAGCTTTTATGAGGCCATTAAGCTTGTATTATGAAGATGAAGTGAGGAAATGGTTAAGATCAAATCCAGGAAAAGTCGTTACCCTACATCAAATTTCGGCGTTATTTGGACAGGCATTTTTGAGTGCAGCAAATATGAGAACGGGCTTAAAAGGGTTCGAAAAAACTGGCATCTGGCCCAATAATATAAATGTTTTCACAGATGCTGACTATTTACCGGATGCAGTTACTGATATTCCATTAGTCGAAGCACAAGCTACTCGGTTGGAAAGTCAAAATTTGGCCATTGTTGAAAATATTAATGTCATTATTTCGGAAAATGTTACAGAAAATTCTGTAACTGATATTCCCTTGGTCGAAGCACCAACTGCTGGGTTGGAAAATCAAGATTCGGCCATGGTTGAAAATATTCCCGTTGTTATTTCTGAAAATATTGTAGAACATTCAGTAATTAACGACAATTCTCCTCCGAGAATTCCTTTAGCATTAATCGAACACACTCGAAACACTCCTGTAGAAAACGAACCTGAGCTTGGCTGTTCATGGATGCCTCATAATAATTATCCTGGAAACCCTCCAATGAATCCCTTAAAAACAAATGTATTCCAGTATTTGTCCCCGGAACAAATAATGCCAATTCCAAAAGTGAAGGTAGGACAAAAAAGAACAGCAAGAAAGAGGGGCAAAACAGCTATACTAACGGCATCCCCCTATAAGACAGAGCTGGAGGAATCAGCGAAAAAAGTTCAGAAAGCTAACGAAGCAAAGAAAGACAGAGCCAAGCGAAAGTTGGTGCAAAAAGAAACTAACACTAAAGGAAAAGGAAGAGCTGTCGTACCCAAGAAAATGAAGAAACCTGAAAAGAAGAGGAAAAAAACGATTGATGAAGAGGATAGCTCTGAAGAAGAAGACGTCAATTGTTTATATTGTAATGATCAATACTCCAAATCTATCGAAGGATGGTGCTCATGCATGCTTTGTAAAAAATGGGCACATAATTCATGCGCGGGAATCGACAGCGATGACGATGACCAACTCATTTGCGATTTATGTAAGCAGTAAAGTGTATCCCATTCTACCCCTTTGTAAATCCCGTTCTGCCCCATATATGGGGCAGAACGGGATAAAATACACTTTTTTTGTTTAAATCTTAAGTTCAACTTCTATGGTGAAATAAAATATATTCATACCAAACTTGTTTTAATAAATATTTATAGAAACCATACCATTCTATTACAGAGCTGAATTCTTTCATTTTGTATTTTTAATCCATCTACAAACCTTAAGTACCCCGTTCCGCCCCGGTCTCCCCTACTGGGTTATAAAATTTTAAGTAAGCATGCGAAGGGTTGTGGAGCAAAAACCCATTGTCATTTGATGAAATGAAACTGAAACAAGTATACGAGTATTTCATAAATGTTTTTTTATTGTTTTACATAAAATATATAACATTTTGTTATTTTATTAGGTATTCTAATGTGCAATAATTCTTTAAAGCAATTATACGAAGATTTGCAACGACGATTTTCGTTTAAATATTTTTGTTAACGTACAGATTGAATCAGGATGTTCTAGAAAACTTTTTCGAAGTTATTAGAGCGAAAGAAGGATTGCGTGATCATCCAACTCCTTTAGAATTTAAATATCGTTTAAGGTCCTACATTTTGGGACGAAACGAAGGCTCTTATTCAATCTGTAACGTAGAAACAGATGACACTCTTGATTTGCCATTGTAGTAGCTGTTTGTCTAAAATCAATGTTGATGTACCAATTACCTCCGAAACTCATATGCAACCTTTTAATGAATTTGACGATTTAGTGTAAGTATTTAGGTGGATATATTTGTAAACGAATTAATAAAACTGTGTCAACAAGAAGTAATGAATGCCATGTACAAGTACATTTACATGGATAGATCACATAAATGAAGGAGGTCTAGTGAAACCTTCTGAAGAGTTTATGGAAAATATTCAAAACTTGGAACTATCCAACTTGGAGATGGACTATCATTTTCTAATAATTTTATGAAAAATTTGCAGAGTTAATATTTTTTAGGTTTTTATTTTCCTTTATTTTCCAATAAAATCTTTAAATAAGAGTTTATTAAACTTTGTTCTTACCAGAAAAAGGAAAACGGTAAAAACAGTAACCTAACTATTAAGTACAGCTTCCAACTTCAGATAACGGTGGAAACCTAATAATTTCTATGTGAGTTCGACTTAGTCGATGATGAGGAAATTTTGAATGAATTCTTTCATAGTTACAATTTTAATTATTATTTAAATTGTTATTTATTACTTACATTCTTTTAATATTCTGCTGAAATTAATATTGAAATTTGTGTGGGTTCCAGATATGAAATATGAGTTTTCTCTATATAAGAATATGAGACTTAACAGAGATCAGGCCGAAGCCGAAACTCTTATAAAGTCTGTGGATGACCAAGAGTGCATAACAATTCCTAGAATAGTTGCACGTGAGCAGAATCGCTCTAATGTCATGGCAGCAACTGCCGAAGAATATTTTCGGATTAAGGTTGCAATTTCCTTTTTTGACGATTTCATAGAACAATTATCTGTAAGATTTGCAAATCATAAGAAATCACTTTCGTTTTTATATTTTCTATTGCCAATCATGTGTGTTACACACACAGTGAAGGTAGAAGACTTTTCTTTATACGAACAATTTTTGGACCTTTATACGTTACATGCAGAGTTACAGTTATGGAAACAAAAATGGACTGAGTTGCCTCAAGTTGACAGACTAAAAAATGCTGTTGATTCATTATCATTTACCAGCATGTAACAGATCTGTTTCCCAATATACATACTCTTTTAAAAATTCTTGCAACATTACCCATATCAACAGCTTCGTCGGAAAGATCATTTTAAACTTTGAGCCGTTTAAAAGATTATTTTCCCTTTTAAGCGTACATAGGAACATTAAAATTGATACGGCAGAGGTCTTAAATCGTTTTGCCCGGGAAAGGCAAAGAAATATTCAACTATTATTATAATTGATATTTTTCAAATTTTAATGTTAAAAAGTTAAACCTGTTTTATTTTTCATCAAAATGCATTCGAAAATAATAGTTCTTTTTTTAAATCCTTAAAAACATTTTTAAACAATAAAAAAAAATAGTTTTTAATTTTATGTTTTTAGTTAAATGAAGATTGTACGATTTCAAATTCACAATGTGGCAGCAAACATGAGGCGGCCGTTTGCATTTTAATAAATAATGAGAAGACAGAATCAAACACTGATCAACTACAATCATTGAACTAGTCTAGTCAAACACAATACGATAAATATAAGAAAGGGTCAACAGTAGAAAGACTTTTTCCATGTGAAGAATCACAAATAGTTTGCAATATTAACTACAAATTTAAAAATTTAGGAAATGTACCTAGCATTTGTATTGACAATTCATTTAGTTACTATTTAGGGTTTGATAAAGTTGTCGCGACTGAAAGAGATCTTGCTACGGCAGAATCCAAGCTGCGAGTATTATACTAAAATTCAAGTAACGATGTACATACTCAACATGAAAAAGTGCCTCTTTTTTATTTCAAAATAATTTTAAAATCTCTATCCAAAAGTACTTAATCGTAAAGTCTTTATAGTATTACTGGAAACCTATGAGTATTTAAGAAAATACTTCCTAAACACTCGGTAACAAAAATTTTAGGAAACCATGCAGTAAACGTTGAGAACAATAATAATATGACCTTTAGAAAGAAAGTTACTTACCCCACTATTATTCTTCTTAGATGTAAAGCTACCGCTCCAATTAGGAATTGACTGCGGTGGATGTTTTCAAGTGTTTTCAAAACCATAATCTAGAAAAATAATACGGATTAATTCAAGTTATTTACTTTGATTTCTAAAAATACCGTACCTGTAATGCAGGTGCGCTGGATTAAACAAACGGCAACCATGCTGGTTTTACGTTCACACTTCAAACGATTTTTTTTTTTAGGTTAGATTTAAATCTCTCACATTATTTCGAAAATTTGTTTGTCATTAATTTATCAAACGACCCGAAACGTCGGACAAAATAACATTTTATAAAATACACATTGATATATTAATTTCACAGTTCTACTAGCAACTATCACCCGAATACCACAAAACATATGAAAACTAAACACCTGTTGATAAATGTCACAATGCCGCCACTACTGAAAATTTTAGTAACCAACTTTCACACCAATATCAAACCAACCAATTCTCAGTCGACCTAATTATTAATGGCGTACGGCAAAAAAATTTACAGCAAAATTTACAAAAATATGATTGGTGTAATGTTAGTAGCTATCTAAATTTTTTCTTTTTTTTATAATAAAACTAATTATCAGATAATTAATTATGAATTAATTATTCGTAGAAGAAAAACTTACCAAAAATTTAATCTTTGCTTCCAAATATTTTAACCCTAAAACGTCACTGTTAGAAACAAACTAATAAATATATGAACGCCACTGCTTTGTATTACAATAGTTTCAATCATCAGTATGTTATAAAAGATGTTATCTAATTTTCGTAGGTACAAAAATTTCGAAGTACTTAAATCGGTTAATTAGGTGTAATTAGAAAATATAGTGAAAGAAACTATTGCAGAAAATAAATTTTCTGTATTAGATTCAAGTGGTAACTGGTAAGTTGCTGTCAAACATAAACTTTTTAATATAACCTCACAAAGTATTTGTTGAAAATATAGATCGACGATTTATCGCAATATGGATACAATGATGCAAAATCCGAAAGAATCGATTAATTGTTCTAACACGACATATAATTTTAATGAAAATTTTGAAATCAAAGTGGAAGTGATGGAATACCCGGAAACCAATTCAGAACTTCTGCAAAATCCACATGAAATTACCTTTCCTTCGAGCATCGCAGTACACGAAATTAAACTGGAACCAATCAAATCCACAGACGATATCGATTCAGAAAATTTACATCATTCAATTGATATTAAAGATCTCTCTCTGTCGGAATATCAAGAATCGTCATCTTTTTGTTCGACAGAGTTGAATAATAGCTTGCAACCGGAAGATGTATTTGCGTGTGATATGTGCGATTATAAAAGTACATTGAAAGGAAATTTCAAAGTGCATTTGAGGACCCATACAGGAGAGAAACCATTCACATGTGAAATTTGTAACTCAAAATTTTCACAAAAAGTAAGTTTGAACATACATTTAAGACTTCACGCTGGGGAAAAACCTTACGTGTGTGATATTTGTGGCTACAAGTCTGCACAAAAAGGAAATATGGTGGTACATAAGAAAACACATGCAAAGACAACTGCGCAAGGGTATGATTTGATAAAAATGGATTCAGGTAAAAAAGTATTTGTTTGTAAAATCTGCAACACAAAGTTTTTAGATAAAGTAAGTTTGAAAGTGCACCTGAAACTTCATAATGATGTAAAACCGCTTACATATGATCCTTATGAATATAAATTTCCTCCGGAAGAAGACTTTGAAATTAAGTTGAAAACTGAAACTTTGAAAAAGCTGTATAAATGCGAAGTTTGTAGCTTTACAATTTCTAACAAACGAGACTTTAATGTCCATTTAAAAACGAACCACGACCTGAAGCCATTTTTATGTAAAACGTGTGGTTATACCTGTACGCAAAACGCAAATATGAAAACGCATATGAAAATTCACACAGGAGAGAAATCGTTTGATTGTGAATTTTGCAATAATACATTTAGACACAAAATAACTTTACAAGAACACTTGAGACTCCACACCGGAGAGAAGCCTTATGGGTGCGACCTCTGCGACTATAAATGTGCTCAAAGAGCAAATTGGAGGAGGCATTTATTGAAAGCCCATTCTGATGAGAAACCCTTCCAGTGCGAAATCTGTGACTACAAAAGCGCAATAAAGGAAAATTTGAAGTTGCACTTAAGAAACCACACCAACGAGAAACCATTTGTATGTGAAATTTGCAATAATAAATATGCACACAAAGGAAGTTTACGGGAGCATTTAAAAATCCATACCGGTGATAAACCCTTCTCGTGCGATCAATGCTATTATAAATGTACACGAAGATCAAATTTGATAAAGCATGTTTTAAAGATGCATTCAAATGAGAAGCCTTTTGAATGCGAAATCTGTGATTACAAAAGCGCAGGAAAGGAGAATTTGAAGCTACATTTGAGGAAACACACGGGAGAAAAACCACACGTTTGCGAAATATGTAACCACAGATTTCTATATAAAACTAATTTGAAGATGCACTTACAAATGCACACCGGAGCCAAGCCATTTGCATGCGAATTATGCGACTATAAATGTGCACAAAAGGGAAATTTGAAAGTACATGCTCAAAGTCATACTGCGGAAAAGGCGTTTACGTGTGAAATCTGCAACTCTAAATTTACAAAGAAATCAAGTTTGACGATGCATTTAAAAATCCATGCCGGCATGAAAGAACATCAGTGTACGATATGTGAATACAGATGTTCGCTTAAAGGAAATTTGAAGTGTCACATGCGAACACATACCGGTGCGAAACCGTACTCCTGTGACTTCTGTGATTATAAATGTGCACAGAAAGGAAGTTTAAAGTCGCATTTGAGAACCCACAGGAATCAAAAAACATCTGTATGTGAGTAGTTTTATTGATTTTCTTAATCGTCTTCAGCTCAAGAAATTTTATATTAAAATCTAATTTTGGGCTGGCTCTTTCCAAACCAATGTATTAATCAAATTGAAGACTTTGAAGTATAAATAAATTAATTTAATGTTATTAGCTAATTATTTTGGATGGTGGTATTTATTACATGGCGTTGTGTATAAATTACGATATTAAACATTAGAAAAAAAATTGCATTTATCATTTCTGGATTAAAAATTATCTTGTTGGTCATCCTGTATATCTAAATTTGAATTTGTACAACCAGTAGAGTAATTCAGCACATCTCACTAGGTTTGGTAGGGTAGAATTGTTATGTTTAAAATATATTATATTGGTTTTAATCATATTTTAAACATCTGTTGAAAAAACAAAATACCAAAATATAAAATGGCTTCAGTCGATTGATCCATCTGTTTACGATGGATACTTTTTCCTAATAATCTTCATGTTTTTGAGTTATTTATTTTTTATTTATTAAAAAACAAAATATAAGTAAATTCAAAAAATATAAGAATAATACAATACGTAGAAAATCAAAATTCAAAAAATTTAAAAAGGAGACAATTAACACATAACAGGTCTGGATTAAGAAAATTTGAAAAAATGAAAATTTCGTAATACGAAGTACAATATAACGTTATTTCATGGTTATTGCCATTCATCAGTTGTACGCATCGATTACGATTACATTGTAAAATAAGAAGAAAAAATTTTTCAAACTAAACAAAATTATCGACTAAATTGTACAAAATTGACTTACCATAACCTCCAAAGATTATCAAAACTGAACTTGTTACACGAGGTATGAATAATTTAAAAATGATTTGAACTAAGAAATTCGTTTACCTAGCACTGCTAGTTTGAAATCCGAAGGCACTGCCCTCTTAATATGATTTCTAAAAACTTTGAAAAAATTCAAAATTCAAAAATTTACCACGTTTTTTAACCGTGAGGCGTAAAACTAGAAAAAGAACTCAAAATAAAAAATTTTAAGTAAATTTGTGGTTTTTAGTATGTATTTATGGTTAAATTCAAAAAATATAAGAATAATACAATACGTAGAAAATCAAAATTCAAAAAATTTAAAAAGGAGACAATTAACACATAACAGGTCTGGATTAAGAAAATTTGAAAAAATGAAAATTTCGTAATACGAAGTACAATATAACGTTATTTCATGGTTATTGCCATTCATCAGTTGTACGCATCGATTACGATTACATTGTAAAATAAGAAGAAAAAATTTTTCAAACTAAACAAAATTATCGACTAAATTGTACAAAATTGACTTACCATAACCTCCAAAGATTATCAAAACTGAACTTGTTACACGAGGTATGAATAATTTAAAAATGATTTGAACTAAGAAATTCGTTTACCTAGCACTGCTAGTTTGAAATCCGAAGGCACTGCCCTCTTAATATGATTTCTAAAAACTTTGAAAAAATTCAAAATTCAAAAATTTTTACCACGTTTTTTAACCGTGAGGCGTAAAACTAGAAAAAGAACTCAAAATAAAAAATTTTAAGTAAATTTGTGGTTTTTAGTATGTATTTATGGTTAAATTCAAAAAATATAAGAATAATACAATACGTAGAAAATCAAAATTCAAAAAATTTAAAAAGGAGACAATTAACACATAACAGGTCTGGATTAAGAAAATTTGAAAAAATGAAAATTTCGTAATACGAAGTACAATATAACGTTATTTCATGGTTATTGCCATTCATCAGTTGTACGCATCGATTACGATTACATTGTAAAATAAGAAGAAAAAATTTTTCAAACTAAACAAAATTATCGACTAAATTGTACAAAATTGACTTACCATAACCTCCAAAGATTATCAAAACTGAACTTGTTACACGAGGTATGAATAATTTAAAAATGATTTGAACTAAGAAATTCGTTTACCTAGCACTGCTAGTTTGAAATCCGAAGGCACTGCCCTCTTAATATGATTTCTAAAAACTTTGAAAAAATTCAAAATTCAAAAATTTACCACGTTTTTTAACCGTGAGGCGTAAAACTAGAAAAAGAACTCGATAATCTTTGGAGGTTATGGTAAGTCAATTTTGTACAATTTAGTCGATAATTTTGTTTAGTTTGAAAAATTTTTTCTTCTTATTTTACAATGTAATCGTAATCGATGCGTACAACTGATGAATGGCAATAACCATGAAATAACGTTATATTGTACTTCGTATTACGAAATTTTCATTTTTTCAAATTTTCTTAATCCAGACCTGTTATGTGTTAATTGTCTCCTTTTTAAATTTTTTGAATTTTGATTTTCTACGTATTGTATTATTCTTATATTTTTTGAATTTAACCATAAATACATACTAAAAACCACAAATTTACTTAAAATTTTTTATTTTGAGTTCTTTTTCTAGTTTTACGCCTCACGGTTAAAAAACGTGGTAAATTTTTGAATTTTGAATTTTTTCAAAGTTTTTAGAAATCATATTAAGAGGGCAGTGCCTTCGGATTTCAAACTAGCAGTGCTAGGTAAACGAATTTCTTAGTTCAAATCATTTTTAAATTATTCATACCTCGTGTAACAAGTTCAGTTTTGATAATCTTTGGAGGTTATGGTAAGTCAATTTTGTACAATTTAGTCGATAATTTTGTTTAGTTTGAAAAATTTTTTCTTCTTATTTTACAATGTAATCGTAATCGATGCGTACAACTGATGAATGGCAATAACCATGAAATAACGTTATATTGTACTTCGTATTACGAAATTTTCATTTTTTCAAATTTTCTTAATCCAGACCTGTTATGTGTTAATTGTCTCCTTTTTAAATTTTTTGAATTTTGATTTTCTACGTATTGTATTATTCTTATATTTTTGAATTTAACCATAAATACATACTAAAAACCACAAATTTACTTAAAATTTTTTATTTTGAGTTCTTTTTCTAGTTTTACGCCTCACGGTTAAAAAACGTGGTAAATTTTTGAATTTTGAATTTTTTCAAAGTTTTTAGAAATCATATTAAGAGGGCAGTGCCTTCGGATTTCAAACTAGCAGTGCTAGGTAAACGAATTTCTTAGTTCAAATCATTTTTAAATTATTCATACCTCGTGTAACAAGTTCAGTTTTGATAATCTTTGGAGGTTATGGTAAGTCAATTTTGTACAATTTAGTCGATAATTTTGTTTAGTTTGAAAAATTTTTTCTTCTTATTTTACAATGTAATCGTAATCGATGCGTACAACTGATGAATGGCAATAACCATGAAATAACGTTATATTGTACTTCGTATTACGAAATTTTCATTTTTTCAAATTTTCTTAATCCAGACCTGTTATGTGTTAATTGTCTCCTTTTTAAATTTTTTGAATTTTGATTTTCTACGTATTGTATTATTCTTATATTTTTTGAATTTAACCATAAATACATACTAAAAACCACAAATTTACTTAAAATTTTTTATTTTGAGTTCTTTTTCTAGTTTTACGCCTCACGGTTAAAAAACGTGGTAAATTTTTGAATTTTGAATTTTTTCAAAGTTTTTAGAAATCATATTAAGAGGGCAGTGCCTTCGGATTTCAAACTAGCAGTGCTAGGTAAACGAATTTCTTAGTTCAAATCATTTTTAAATTATTCATACCTCGTGTAACAAGTTCAGTTTTGATAATCTTTGGAGGTTATGGTAAGTCAATTTTGTACAATTTAGTCGATAATTTTGTTTAGTTTGAAAAATTTTTTCTTCTTATTTTACAATGTAATCGTAATCGATGCGTACAACTGATGAATGGCAATAACCATGAAATAACGTTATATTGTACTTCGTATTACGAAATTTTCATTTTTTCAAATTTTCTTAATCCAGACCTGTTATGTGTTAATTGTCTCCTTTTTAAATTTTTTGAATTTTGATTTTCTACGTATTGTATTATTCTTATATTTTTTGAATTTAACCATAAATACATACTAAAAACCACAAATTTACTTAAAATTTTTTATTTTGAGTTCTTTTTCTAAAATATAAGTATCCATTATTTTCTCGTCCATAAGTTATAACTAAAATCACTTATCGGGAATTTGGACCAATGATCAGAATGAAATAAAACCCTTAAACTTTTTGTCGACGTTTCGAGTTATATTTTACTCTTCATCAGGACTAGAAATGACACAATATTCAGAATTACAAAATTACAATTAAAAATCGAATCTCACCTTCAGTATTAGGTTAAAACCATACATATGAAAAGCATCACAAAAAACGAAAATATCAAACTACTTACCATCAAACACGCCTACAGACGCCTATCAGTTAAAAAAATTCTAGTAAATTACAACAACTATAAAATTAAACCAGTCAAAATATAAAATTTCTTCAAATTCAATACCTATATAAAACTGAGATAACAGACATACGCAGATATCTAATCAGAATGGCGTCAAAATATATAAGTCAATTTATTTTTGTTATTACTACCTACTTCTTTTTCTTATTATTTTACTTTGTAAAATTAAATTTGTAAAGTTAATTTGTAAAATTAACATCATCAAGACAATCGCGAGAAATAATGGTTACGATAGCGAGTTGATAAACAGAATAATACACAACAAAGGCAGAGAGAAAAGAGAAAAAGTAAACAACACGGAAATGCTACCTGGATACAGCAAGATCTCCTACCTGGGCCCCATCACCCAGAGAATTTACCGACTGCTAAATAAGTTCGGAATACAAACGTCCGTGAAGAGCGTGAACACTGTAAAGCAATCAATCCTCAACAACAAGGACAAAACCAATACCTTAGAAAAGAGCGGAGTATACGCTATAAAATGCAACGATTGGAACGCTAAATACATTGAGCAGACAGGGAGAAATCTAAAAACCAGGTTAGCAGAACACAAAAACAAATTTTCGGCTGTGTCACAACACCTATTGAATACCAGGCACTCGATCTCCCAAAAGAACATCGAACTGCTGCATAACTGCAAAAAAGGAAAAAAGCTCGACCTCCTGGAATACCTAGAAATCAAACGAACACAGAAAGACCTGAATACAGATGTACTGAACGAACAAGAAAATCTTGGCTTCACTCCAGTATTTGATGTGTTTTAATTGTGATTGTTAAACTATGATAGGCTTATCAATGCGAGGTTATTTCCCACATACGTGTTTTATTGTTGACGGTTAAAGTATATTTTTCAGATTTTAATAGTTGTTTAAATGGTTAATTGTTTTATTGTAAGATTGTGACGGTAAGCTAATTGTTATTAACTACAGCTCAGTATGCTAATTAAACATTTCTTGTAGAAAACGCTGATGAAGGCTTATAGCCGAAACTAGTACGTTGAATAGTAATAAATTTTCTTGAGGTAAAGTGTACCTATATATTATTGATTATTAACCTCAAGGGGTACCTTCTTAATATAAATTAACAATTAACAAAAATAATAAAATTAAAATGCTATAACAACGCTTGTAACCTTGTTACAATCTTTTGTAAACGCTTGTTTTTAATCTTTTTAGTTTGTAATCGTTTTTTATTTATATTTATAGATTTATATAAATTTTTTAGTTGGTAATAATCCCTTAATAACTAGTATTAATTATTGCAAAAGTACATTTAATATATTACTTTCAGATGGAATCTATTGACTAATAGTTTCATCATTGCCCACCCTGTATTGGGCATTGACGTCAATGCTCGGACAATGATGTAAAAACCACACATGAAATTTTAAATGTCAACATCGCCCAATATGCATGGTCGTTAAAGTCAATGGCCGGTCATTGACGTCAATGTCCAACTAAGTTGGATATTGACGTTATTGTCCGGCCATTGACGTTAATGACCGAATTGTCATCATTGACCGTAACATATTGCTATGCCCCCAACGGTATAAATTGCCAAAAACCACCCACTACCGAAAAACGCCTCGCTGGAGCGCACACATCTTTGAACATGAGACTCTCGTGAAATCTTAATGAATAAAACAATAATATGTTGTTAAATTTTTGATTTAATTACTCAAATTAGTTATAAAATTCTCCAAAAATACCAATCCAATCCTCAATATTTACTTGAATTGAAGCATAATAGTACAGATGTTTTTATATCTTTGTCTTACATAAGATCGATTAATATCTGACCAGAAGCCGTATAGCTAAATTTTCAATTTATTTAAATCGTAATTATTTCAACGTAGCTAACTGAAAATTTAACGTAATGACTCAATTTATGAATAATAATGAAATTTATAATCTCACGATGAAGTTTTTAAATTGTTTAAGAAAATGTTTAAGTTTTATTTCACAATAATGCGCTCACCCTGTACTTAAGTTGGAAGCGGCCTCTCTCGGTGATCACTTTGTTGTTGTTCCTCACATTTAAAACGGCTACTGATGGTTTGAAAGTTTTATTTGTGTTGATTTTTATTTTTGTGCACTTATTCGATGATTCTACTTGTAAATTCTTCCTTGTTTACTTAATTCACTCTTCATTTACGGTACATAACATTAGCTTTGTTTTGTTGATTGCGACATTTGTAAATTTAAACTAATTTTTCATGATTGCAGGTTAAATTTTCATATTTTATGGAGACACAATTTTATCAACTTACACGTTTGGTGGTCTCTGTCGCAATGTCCTTTTTTTATTCTGCGCATTTTGTTCTTACCATTTTCAAAATTACCAATTTACAAACATAAAACAACGGCGCGAAATTCGATCGGTGAGTATTAATTTTCGTTGTTACACTTTCTCTTTTTAATTTTTAAACACTTTTATTTTAAGTTTTAGGCCCTAAATGCATTATCATTTACAGTCCTGATCATTATTAATCATCATCCTCTCATTCGAAGATTTGTGATCTAATAACATCTTTATTCTTATACAAAACTATGAAATGATCTCAAATAATTCATCGGTTAAGTATTTATTTTAGAAATTTATAACTAAAGCTTTCCTCTTTTAGGATTATACTACAAGTCATCATATTATTTTATTTTATTTTAAAACTTAATTTCTTCTCATCGGGTGATGAAATTTAAACAACTAAAATTACCGTAAAGGCTCATAATTAGCTTAATTTAGTAAAAAAACATGACAATATATATGTATATGTTACGGTCAATGACGTAAATTGGGCATTGTCGTCAATGGCCGGACAATGATGTCAATGCCCATTTACGCTGGCCATTAATGTCATTGACCGGCCATTGACGTCAACGCCCGTTAACGATGGACAATAATGTAAATATTTTCATATGGTTGTAATATTTACGTCTTTGACCGGTCAATGACGTTAATGGCCTAAATGGATTGGACAATGATGATATGGAAAATTATTTGTCGTGCACGCGTTTTTCCGTATAAATGACATCAACTCTGCCCTTTTCACGGCTTCATAAGTGTACAGGAATTTTTATTTAATTTAGATAAAAAACGCAAACTCATTTTAGGTTGGATCCGTGATTCGTCGTGGTTGCATCAGTCAAATCGGCCCGAAGAAAAAAATAATTTAATTTAATTAATTTATTTTACGGTGAATCCGTGATTTGCCGTGGTTGCGCCAGCCAAAACGGCCCGGAGCTCTCTAAAAAGCTATAAAATGCTCTGTAAAAAAAGCTTTCTTACTCGCTAAAAACATCCCCAAAATCAATCCATCGCGACTGGGAGGCCCGAACTCGGCTAAATATTGTCGTATTATTTTCTCACTGGTTCTTTTCAGATGTAATATTATTTTGTAAAAATTATTTGGCTAACTTAAAATTATTCCAATATTCAAAATAAAACTTGCGATGTAAAATAATGGGATTGCAAGTCGTCTTAATAAACTCAGCCAGGTGCGCTACTATCAATTTCAGGTTTCGTTGCCTTCAATTGTTGAATTATTTTTATAAATTTTACCAATCCAATTAATTATATTTCTCTCAACCATCCAAATTAATTAAAATCAAATATTCAAAGTTATCGAAACAATTATGTCCAATCTCCGAACAAACAAACTCCAAACAAATAAAAAAAAACACATAAAAATCAAACGATTTATTCTCAAAATCACAAAACTTTAAAGGAATTTTAAATAAATTTATGAGACAAAACTGCGTCTCAACCGTGTATGGCGGCCATTCTCGGCGAAAAGCTTCGCGGGCGATTACAAAATTCAAAAATCATTTATAAAATTAAACAGAATGACAAAAATAAACAAAATCTTCATAATTACATAAAAAAAATCAAAATTTGATGTTTGAAACACGACAATATATAACGTGTGTGACGGCTATCACTAAGAGGACTAAGAATGATAGAATATGGAATCTATAGAATAGTAGTTTCATCATTGCTAACTCTGCATTGGCCATTAACGTCATTGCCCGGACAATGATGTAAAAACCACATATGAAATTTTAAATGTCGACATTGCCCAAAATGCATGGTCATTGACGTTAATGAACGTTCAATGACATTAATGCCCAACTGAGCTGGGCATTGACGTTATTGTCCGACCATTGACGTTAATGGCCGAATTGTCATCATTGACCGTAACATATATAAAAGGTTCTGGGTTCAGACCATTTTCTCTATACAGGGTGCTCGTTTTTCGAGTTTCACCATGAGGATCTCAGTTATTATAAGAGATACGAGGTCGGTTAAATTAGGGCAAAGTTGCGCATTTTCATGCTGTACAATTATCTGAAAGAAAATTTTTAGTTTTTGAATTATTGGAGAAACACGGAAATTGCTGATCAAAATTGAGAAAAAATTATTTTTGCCAAGAGTGCTTTGGAAAGAACGGCAACAATTTTGTTCTACAAACTAAATTTTGACAGTTCGGGGTAATGTAAACTGGGCCAAAAAACTACCTGAAAGTGTTAAACTGGGCCAAAGGCAAATATCTCTAAAATTTTAAAAACGGTGAACTGGGCCAAAAACACATTTCACTAAAATTTTGAAAATGGTAAACTGGGCCAAAAGCAAATTTTACAAAACTTTTGAAAATGGTAAACTGGGCCAGACAGAATTTTTTAGGTAATCTGAATTTTAAAATATCAATTTTTTTGTTGGAAATTTAAAAAATTATTTTTTTTTATTATATCGAGGGTTTTCATTTGTACTAATAGTACAAAAGAAAAATTGCTTATTTGCAAAGATAATATACCCAAAATTACTTGGGAAGCTAAAAATGTTGAGCAGACATTTACGGGGCTACGAGACATTTTGCTCCCTGACATTTAGCTACTAAGATATTTCTCTACAATTAGGACATTTTGTTATCATTCCTACCGAGGGATAAATATCTTAAAATAATTTTGTTCCAGGACTCCGAATTCCAAATATTCTCAAAAAATTCCAATGATTTCCAACAAGGGGGAGGTAACGCGGCAATTGTCTTCCCCAAGACCCATCAAAACACATAAAATTAGTAAATTTTGTTAAAATTTGAAAAATATAGTACTTAAATTTTTATCAATAAAATATGCGTTCACCCTCTTCCAGCCAGCCTCACTAACTCCTATGAATTTTTTCCTGAATCTGCTCTTGTATATAAGTGAAATTTGAGGAAATCCCAGGAATTCTTAATACAAGAAAATTTTAAGAATACTATAGATGTTTTTTTTTGTTTTTTTTGGAGCTTTTCTTAGCTTTATTAAGATTTTCCTAACTTTCTTAAGATATCTTAGAATTTTCTGAAATTTGTTTGAATTTTCAAAGATTTTTGATATTTCGTTGGATTTTCTTGTATTTTTCTTTTTTCTACATTTCTTAAAATATTCTAAAATTTTCTACGTTTCCTTAAAAATATTCCTCCTTTAACAAGTTCTTTAGTATTCTACCTACACAGGGGTCCTTAAGGTCGCTAATTAATTAATACTAAAGAACTTATCAAAAAGTAAGTTTGGCGCGGTAAAACGGGTGAATTGGCATAACTAAACCTCTTGACTTAAAAATGTTATATCTTCACTTTAAAAAATCGTAGAACGATTTTGAAAAAAGTATTTTAAAGCTAAGCAGTAGTACTATGCGATAAACTTGTGGAAAATTGAAACAAAAAATTGAAGTTCTGTGAAAAAATCATGAAAATGGTTAAAATAGCCATTTTTTGACTATTAAAGCTACAATTACAAAAAAAACCTGACGTGATGGAGCAATTTCAAAGTCAAATTCGTTTTTAGTGCAAAAAAATCTATTAGAATCACCTCCACCCATTCTAGAAGCTGGCCAAAGTTCAATTTTATAACACTGTAATCTTAGGAAATATTAAGAATACTCCAGATCAGCTTTTTTTAGCTTTTTAAATTTTCTGAGATTCCCATGGCCTTCCTAAATTATTCAGAATATTCTAAATTTCCCATTTTCTAAGTTTGCCTGGCAAGGGCGACTGAAAGGAAGGAGGATAAAGGTGTATCTAACCCCCTCCTCATGATAGAAACCAACAAAATCTACAAAAAAAAATTTTAATTTTAAAAATATACCTAAATTCTTATCAAAATATATTTATTTACCCTCTCTTCACCAGCCTCATTTACCCCCTACATGAACTTTGCCTGGATCCGCCCGTGCTTTTCAAACTAATTTCATTCTAAAGGATTTCTATGATTTACAAGGAATTCCAGAGATTTCCAAGAGAATTCCAAATAAGTGTGCATAAGATTTTCTAGATATTTACCCCTTGATTTCCTCGCTGTAACTAAATTTAAATAGTTATTTTATGGAATACTAGCTGGAAAGCCCGTCCACGGACGGTCAGCTAGGCGGTGAATTTCTTTTTTAGCGGTATTAATTAAAAAATTCTTTCGTCTACACTGCTTGTGAACCTTGAATCAATTTCCCTTGTTCTTTTCTATCAACTATTTTTATCTTCAGATCTCCGTACTCTTGACATTGCTATACATAGAGTGGACCGTGGTTAAACACAGGTTCAGGCAGATATATTCCTACTTTTTCTAACATCTGTCCCTGAGCCTTGTTGATCGTCATGGAAAAGGCAAGTTTAATTGGAAACTGTCGCCGTCTTAAAACAAAAGGCAAGTCTGTACTTGTTGAGGAGCTAAATAGAAGTAGAAAATATGATTCAATATAAAATAACCGATTATCCGCTTATACACTTATCCGATTAACCTGTTATCCATTAAGACGTTGATACGTCATCAATTTTGTATCATACAGTTTCTCTGTTTTCGGCTTTTTTTTAAACAAAAAAAATTACACGCTGTAGGAGAAGTAGCTTCCGGCTTTTTTTAAATTTTTATATGGTGGATCTCTGTTTTAACGGTCTCAATTAAAAAATTAATACCGTGGAACTCCATTGATGTGTAACTTGATTAGTTGCGATCTCGATTGATGTGTAGCCCCGTGGTATTGGTAGTTATAAAATTTATATGGTTAATGGATTTATTTATGTACAAAACTGTAATTACATGGGCGCTCGAAGAAATAAATCTCAGTGGGGGCAACTACATAAATTTACAATTTCCAAATTTCATTTTGTTGTTTTTTCGTCAGTAAAAATTTTTTTTTATTCTTCCATTTAGTTTCCCAGGACGGGGCAAAGGACACTACTGCCTCCCTCCCTTAGGGTGCCCATGTACACTTATCCGGTTATCCATTAAGATGTTCATACATCTTCAATTTTGTATTGTACATTTTCGATTCTCCTCTATTTCTTCTCATTAATCACGTTTTCATCTTCATCTTATATCTTTGACTGACGGTGCCTCTTCACTATTAGCTGTTATTTCTCCTTTCTCTTTGTTTATTTCTCTTCGTCGCTTCTCTTTACATCAATTCTGTCTTCATTTTCATTTTATATCTTTGACTGGCGATGTATCTTCACTAATTGCTGTTACTTCCTATTTCACTTTCTTTTTCCATTTCTCCTCTTTGTTTTTCTTCTCATTAATCAAGCCTGCATCTTCGGGTTTTTCTAACTAAAACTATGATGTGCTGTAGCAGCCGCATTCTGGCTTTTTAACCGACTGCCGGAGAAGGGTTATTATATTAACCCTCTAAATTAGTAAATTTCAATTGTTGGTTTATAACGTAATTATTTATTATTTTCTTTTTCAAATATTTTTAGTCTTACCCTTAGTTTAATATATTTTTTGGTTGGTAAAAAAAATCGACCAATCAGAGTGTTTCTTTTTTCACCAAAAAATGACACGCAGGAGCAAGAGCAGCAGCGTGCTGGGATTTTATAGATTAGGATTGCGGGCTACCCAGTCGAGGTGGATTGACTTCAGGGCATGTCTTTAGCGAGTTAAGCCCCAGCCAAAACTGCCCGGAGCGCAGGGTAGCGTAGGGTCACAGTTTTGACTGGCACAACCACGGCAAATCACGGATCTACCGTAAAATGAATAAATTATGTAAGTTTATTACAGAAAGTAGAAGTGGTAGCAAATTGTCCTAGTAGCGAAATATTCGGGAGCGAAATGTCCTAGAACCGCAAAAAACAAATAAATCTGCGCGAAAATGGAGATCGGGCGCGAGGATGTAGATCGGTCGGTAGGTTACAGTTAGTTTCTGATAATTTTTTTGAAATAATATCAAAAAATAATTCATACCGGCACACCCTGTTTTTACCTCTTGTTTTTCCTTAAAATTTGCCTTTGGGCCCAGTTTACCACTTTCAAAATGTTAGTTGAAAGTGCCTTTGGCCCAGTTCACCACTTTCATAATTTTAGTTAAAAGTGCCTTTCGCCCAGTTTACCATTGTCGCAGTTTACAGTCACTAGACAGTTCAGTTGAATATGAATGATCACGTATGAGTTACATTAATCATCGAATATAAATAACCATTATTGTTTCGTAACAGTATTAAACAAAAATTGGTTGTTTTTTGTAATAAAAACAAATAAATTACAAAATCTATTAAAATAGCTAAAAACTACTTTTTAAAGTTTTTCTGAATTCAATGTATCTTGTTCGGAGCATATATTTTTTAAATTTTTTAATAAAATAGGTTTCTTCAAAAATTTACAGCATTCGCCAGCAGTTCAAGAGAACTTTTATATAATATAAAAAAAATTAAATATCTAATAAAATTGAAAAAAAAAAGAAGGCCCAACTTGACGTTTTTGTTAATTCTCAATATTTCAATTTTTAATGAAAATCTAACCGATCTAGCATACACAAAAAGTGTGTGTGCATTTTTGCTGCAAAAGTGGGTTTACATTGTTTTGATTACAATTATTACAATTGTACGATGACGAAATAACTTAGAAAATAAAGGAAAAGTCGACATATTTTTGGCGTTCGAATAAGTAGCAAAGAAATCCAGTATAAAATTGCATCGTCTAACACAAACTGTATTAAATCAACGAGGTTTTATCATAAATTTAACCACCTCTACTAAAAACTATTCAGAGGGGAAGGAGATCTTGTCGGCCGGCATTTTTTTCTTTTTATAAAAATAATAAATTCTTTAATGTTTCGCACTAAATTTTCTGGTATAAAATAAGTTTTTTTTATTTATTTATTAAATTTATGTTCAGTAATATTTATAATAACCTTTTTGGGGGGGGAATTTTAAGACTGCCCCGGGCGGCAAAAACTCTAGGTACGCCAGTGTCGTCGCCTTACTGTTTACCGTAGATATCAATGTGAGGGATATTTTACTGAGTAGATAAAGGTGATGTTTCGAAAACTGTTTAATGACATCAATTTGTTGAAGATTTTGAACTTTAATAAATATAGCTTTACGATCAACCAGCATATCATCAAATTGACGATATTCAAGCGGGATTTGTCATGACATTCTGCCAGAGAAATAAAATATTTCTTCGCTACTTTTGTTGCTTTATTAAAATTTAGCTCCCGTTTTCTTCTACATAAATCAGAAATAATTAGAAATTACACAATATAGTGAGCCTATAAGGCGAATTATTATTTAATTTTTTAGTTCATTCTTTTCAAATCATTACAAAAATTAAACAATCCTTTTTTGCCATTCTATGAAATCAATTCCTAACAACCCTTATCTACTACTTATTATGAATTTTCAAATGCTGATTTAAATTTGATTTGTGTGAAAATTTTGTACTACATATTTCGCAGGCAAACGGTTTATCTCCCGTGTGAATTCTTAAGTGATCCCGCAAGTTTCCTTTTTGTGAGAAGCTGGAACTACAAATCCCGCACTCAAACGGCTTTTCACCGCTGTGGATTTTTAAATGTACATTCAAACACGATTTTTGCGAAAACTTTTTATCACAAATTGAACACTCAAATGTTTCGCCCATGTGGAGTTTTAGGTGCTTCTTCAACGACGATTGGTGCCTAAACTTCGAGCAACAAATTTCGCATTCAAATGATTTTTCGCCTGCGTGGATTCGCAGGTGTCTACGCAAAGTTCCTATTTCCGAAAATTTACATGCGCAAATCTCACAGGCGAATGGTTTTTCTCCAGTGTGGATTCTTAAATGAACGTTTAATCTTTTGGCAGTTAGACATTTGTACTCGCACAATTTACAGGCAAATGGTTTTTCCCCCGTATGATTTTTCAAATGTCTGCTCAGAGTTTCTCTTCTCGAACTTTTATAATCGCAAATTTCGCAAGCAAACCGTTTCTCGCCCGTGTGAATTATTAAGTGCTGTTTCAAATTTACGTTTAATGCGAACTTATGACCACAAATATGACATGCGTATGGTTTTTCTCCCGTATGAGTTCTCAAATGCTTCGTCAAACTTCCTTTACGCGAAAACTTGAAATCACACACTTTGCAAATAAATGGTTTTTCGCCGGTATGAATTCTGAAGTGCAAATTCAGTTTTCCTTTATCCGAGAATTTATTGTCACAAAATTTACAAGAAAATGGTTTTTCGCCGGTATGAATTCTTAAGTGGCTTTTTAAACTTGATTTGCTTCTAAGTTTCAGGCCACAAACTTCACACATGAATGTCTGAAGTTTCAAAGCTGATTTTTCTTTTGATTTGGATTTGCAGATTGTAAACACTAATCGATTGTGTTTTCGAATCAATGAATTATTGTCTTGGTTAATATTAACGGCATGATCTCCTATCTCCAGTTTAACTTCGGGCTTGATGAGGAATTGTTCCTGAACATCAAGGGAATTTAAACTTTCACTTTGAACTTCTTGTTTTATAGTTAGAGACAGAGATGGTTCTTCTTTAATGTTGATAAACTGGTGGGGCTCCAACTTGTATTCCATTTCTTCCGAAGATTGAAAGTTAATTTTTAGTTGTGTTGTAAAGCTGTCCCTGTCTTTTCCAGGCGTTTCTTCTATCAGTAACAGTATAGAAAAACAACTTTTTAAAAACAAAAATCAACATTGATTGTTTACGTTTTACCTTCAGATGATGGCGGTGTTTGCTCAATTTCACGAGTGGCTTTCTCGTTGTTATGGTTTTCGTTAAGTTTTATTTCTGGGCTTTCACCTCCGAACATATTGAAAGCGCTCGTGAATTTTAATCAATCAATACACAATTTATTTGATTAGGTAATGTCAAATTGAATTTTGACATATCCAGCAGTGTTCTGATGGGCAAATTGCTACATTGAGCTTCTATGCGCTATTGCGCTTTATTCAAAGACGTAAGAACGTTTTCAAAACTTTTATTAAACAACAAAACTGAAATTTATAGAAATTAAATCACCAGTTTCACACGAAAATGGTTTTTGCCTGTACGAAACTTTAACTTTCAAACCTGCATTTCGCGTTGATTTATACTGGCAACTGTTACGTGCACATCGTCGATATAAGATGCAAATTGCATCGGTCAGATGTGATTTCAACATTCCTCTTCGTAATTTTTTTTTATTTTCTTTGGTGGTATGACTGCATGAGTTAATAAGTGCGACCGTAGATTTTCTTTTTGTGCAAATTTAGCTTCACAAAATTTGCATGAGTATGACTGTTCACCAATATGATTTTTTTTATGGAGAGTCAGATATTCCTTTTGTGACAATCTATCCTCACAGGTGTTACAAGCAAACGCGTGAGCTTTTAAATGAAGATCCAAATATCCTTTTTGCCAACACTTATAACCACATGTATCGCATGCAAACGGTTTCTCCCTGACATGTTTTTTTAAGTGAAGTTTCAATTCTATTTTCTGTGAACACCTGTAACGACAAATTTCGCAAACAAAAGGTTTTACAGGTGGATGGGTTCGCAAGTGGGTTTTCAATGCTTTAATGTATAAAAATTTACTACCGCAAACATTGCACGTATACGTTTTCTCTCCGGTATGAGATTTCATATGAAGTATTAAAGGTGTTCTATGAGCAAATCTGAGATCGCAGGTTGCACATACAAATTGTTTTTCAATATAATTTCCTATTGGTTCTTCCAAACAAGATTCGAAAATGTTTCACCTGTAACGGCAATTGAAAATTCTTCCAACCTAATTTTAGTGTCTTGGATCTGTTCGGTTTTAATCCCAGCTTGCTGATCCGAATTTTCCACTTTTACTTTGAGTATCAGTTTCTCAACATCAAAACTTTCGGTTAGATTATCACATTGGGAGATCGCTATCTGCAACTACAAGAACATTATCTGAAGCATATGATATCTAGAAAATTTCCAATTTACCTTTTTGTCGGTTTCATCTTCCTGAACAACATCGTCTGGCTCAATTTTTACGACACTTCTTATTGCTAGTTCATTTAGTTGATAGTTATTAGTTTCTAAAGTCCTGCAGTGATTTTCTGCAATTTTCAATGTTATATTAGGGATACGCAGCAATTCTTCTTGTAAAGAGGGGTCCAGCACACTGCTAACAATTTTGTCCCTTATTAATGATTCTTCCAGCTCTCCAAAATTGCACTCCTTTGCTAAACATTTCACAGCGATCAAAAAATGATCGAAATCCTCCTCTTTTTGTTGCACTCTTTTAAAAAATTTAAACCTCTTCTGGGTTTCACTCGTAAAAGGTTTACAATATTCTTTAAATGCTTCGATAACGGTTTCGTATTGCTTTGCTTGTACGTCAGTTAACTTGAAGGAATAAAATTTATTTTGTGCCTGTTCGCCTGCATGGTTTAGAAAGATTGCGATTTTTGTTGCATCGTCTAGTGGGTTTAGCCCACTGACTTTTAAATAAACATCCAGATGATTTAGAAAAACTTCCAAGTTTAGCTTGGCGTTATGATCAAATACGAGAGGTTTCGGTGGTTTGGTTTGAACGATGCTAACAATTCTTCCATTTGTACATTTAAGTTCACTTTGGAAGGTTTGCACCACCGGTGGGTTACACTCGACACCAGGAATAATTTTTATTATGACAGCGGTCTGCACTTCGTCTGGAAGGTTTTAAATTTTGTCGGCAACAAAAACAAGTGGGGTTACAAAAACAAAAGTTACATTTTTGTGTAAAACCAGTGATTTTGAAACCTTTCAAAAGTCCCTAGCAACATACCTAGAAACGCTAGAAACTAAAACCCTATGATATGAGGGAATTTTTGTAAAATTGGTTGAGATTGAATTTTTGTTTGTGTTAATTGACATTTTTTTCTTTTTTGATGTGCACTTATAATGTACATTTCCCTAGAGAAAATAAACTTATTATTATTATTGCAAAAGAAAAAATTGCAAATGCACTTCTCGATATTGCAAATAAAAAATGATTAAGTAGGTATAAGTATTTCTTTCATAAAAATAATTTTTAAAATTTTAAATAAATAAAGTTTATTTAAAAAAAAATAATAAAAAGAAATAATAATTTCCAAATTCACTCTATATAAGTTTTAGACTTTTGCACATGATCATGTTTCTCCTGCTTAGACCCAGATGTTGCAATTCGTGTGATTTTCATGCGCAAATATTCGTACACGATTGCTCGAGAATACCAATTTTCCATTTGCATGCGAAAGTGAGTCGCACGAATAATTTCATGCGAAAAGCATTCGTACACGATTACTCGAGAATACCAATTCATCATTCGCATGCGAAAGTGGCCAAGTTTCGCATGCGAATGAATTCGACTAAGTTCAAGAATAGGGCCCCTGGCCTGATGTCTCGTATGTAGTATTATTAAATTATTAAATAAAATAAAGACACTTCTTTGTATAAAATTTAATATATTTTCACAAAATGTGATTAATTTCGATCGAAATGGGTTTTTTTATTGAGTATTGCAGAGATTAATACCCACACAAATATATCTCAAATAAAATTTAATTTTATAAAATAAAAACAAATTTTTAATGAATTGAACTTTTATTGATTACCGTACTTTACTTGGTTGCAAGTAACACAAACAAATCGATGTCACTGTTTAAAAAATCTTTATTACAAAATCATAAAAAACATGCAACAATGTATTGATATTTAATATTTCAAATTATATTCGTAATCCAAAATATGTAAACTCATCGTAAGATCGTCAAAATACGCGAATTTCCGTTCGGTCATCTGAAATCCCAAGCAATTTGTTGTAATCGCTCTAATTATTAAATTTCCAGTCTTCAAGCACCAACCATCTACGTCACCATATAAATCTGATTCCATAAATATGAATTTATTATTTGCCGCTGTACAATCAGAACAGGTATCTGCAACCAAAAAATATAAATACTATAATAAGTTAGGAGCGTAAATGAAAAACAATAATATATATCTTTACGGTTAAACCATTTTACAAAAATTACAAGCTAGAATTATCTTATGTATATGTAATTACACACAATATAATGTGGTGTCAGAAGAAACAAAAATGGAAATGGAAAAGGAAAATATACTACAGGAAAGAATGAGATCTAAAGGAAGAATTAACTCAAGCATGAGTCCAATTAATTTAAATGCAGAAAATTTGGCAAACGAATGGGAAAATTGGTATTTCCAATTTGAAATATATTTAATCGCAGCAGGAATCGAGGTAGATAAAGATGCCGAAAGAGCAGTGGCGATCTTGTTACATCACCTGGGTGGTGAAATAATACCAGTATTCAGAGCATTCAACGTTGATAGAAAAAATATAAAATTTCAAGATTTAGTAAAAAAATTTGAAGAATATTTTACTCCGAAAAGGTAAATCTTCTAGGCGGCTTTCTTGTTCTTCCATATCTTGTTGTTATTGTAGTTTGTCTATTGTCTTCATCAAAGTTCAGTGGACGAAATGGCGAAGAAATATTTTAAAATTAAAAATGACATCCACGTGATAGATGGTATTGTTTTTAAGAATAATCGAATCGTGATACCCCAAATAATGAGAAAACAATTATTACAAGTATTGCACGAAGGACATTTGGGTATGGAAAGATGTAAAGAAAATGCACGCAGTACGGTATATTGGCCATCAATCAATAATGAAATAGAAGAACTAATCAATAAGTGTGAAGCATGTTTGATCCATAGAAATAATAACCAGAAGCAATCACTACAACCACATGAAATATCTTCACTTCCATGGGAAAAAGTAGGAATTGATTTATTTGAGTACAACAAACAAACATATTTAATGGTGGTCGATTACTATTCTCAATATGTAGAATTAGCTACTTTACGAAGTTTTACTGCAAAAACAGTAATCATGCATTTGAAAGCTATATTTGCAAGACATGGAATTCCCCAAATAATCATGTCTGATAATGGTCCACCTTCAATTGGATCAATTGGAACAATTAAAAAATTATTTAAAAAATGTGATGAAACTAACAGCGACAAGCATATGGCGTTACTACAATATAGAAATACTAAGAAAGGTCAATTGGAATCCCCGGCTGAATTACTTATGTCAAGAAGTTTACGATCAAAAATACCTACTCTTAAAAGTAATTTACAACCAAAAATGGTCGATATAAAAAAATATAAAGAAATCAAAGGAAGAAATATAGAAAAAATGAAATATTATTATAATCAAAGCACCCGACCATTAAGTGCCATTGAGAAAGGAGAAACAATAAAATTTAAAATAAAACCTACAGAAAAGTGGACGTCAGGAAAAATTCAAGAGGAAATACATGACAAAAGATCTTTCATTATAGAAACACCTGAAGGAAAACTATTTAGAAGAAACCGAGAACACATATTGAAAACAGACAAAAATAACGATTTAAATAAAGAAAATGAAAATGAAGAAGAAAATGATAAAAACATAGAAAGAAAAGAAGAAACAAACGATGAAGACAATAGACAAACTACAATAACAACAAGATATGGAAGAACAATAGAGCCGCCTAGAAGATTTACTTTTTCGGACTAAACTTAAAAAATTATGTTACAAAATTTCGATAATAAAAAATGCAAGATAAATTTATTAATTATTTAATTTATTTAGTGTGCTATGAAAAACAAAACAACATCACGGTACAGAAAACAACCTATTTGATAAATTGTTCAAAATTGCCACCATTTTGTTCAAGACATGATACTAATCTAATTTGTTTTTCATAATACCCTTAAAAAAATTAAATAATTAATAAATATATCTTATATTTTTCTCGATAATTTTCTTATGTAACACCCTATAATAATTTGATATGTATGTATAGAGAAAAAACTGCAGATAACGAAAATGCTAAAAAAATACATGTTGCTATTTGAAAAAAAAATTCATGTTTACTTCCGGTTGAGTTTGAAGTAAAAAAAAAATTACCTCCGCAGTTTCCGATGGTAAATTTCGAGCTGAATAAAAAACTATTTAAACTTTTTTTTGTATCTAGTAAGATATACGAATTATTCACTGTTATCTCTTATCGTGAACACACTGTATACACGTATACAGTATCCCGTCCATATGCATCTTCCGATATCTAATTCTGATCTTTTTTCCTTTTTTGATCTCTTTTCTAGCGACTTCCCATCTTATCCTGTATTGTTTTCTCATTATTGGTCAGGTCGCTCTCTATAAAGGTATTTGTTCATTTTTTTAATTTTAATTTTCATGACTGTCATTTTCTGATTTCGATTTCCTATATTTGCAACTATTATCTGTTTACCCGGGACCCTTCCTATTTTAAATGTATCTACTACCTGTACTTGTACCTGGATACTATCTTTCCGAAAACCTTCCACTTTTTTCTGTCACCTCGCCTATATTTGGCATATTCTTATGGTTGATTTCATAAAACATAGATTAATGACAATATTATCGGCTCTCTTGTCCTTTTCATACTTTTCCAATCTGTTCTCTAGTATAGCTATCCTTCCATCTTGATCATTTGCTCTTTCTTCTAATCTCTCAACCTCCTGTCTTTCCTAATCTTTCCCTTATTTCCTTTACTACTTGGTTATTCTCTGAAATTTCGTCGGAACTTCCTGCCGTCTCTCCTAAATTGGTTAATTCCTCCTCCCTCTCAGGGTGTCCCCGGATAAACTTTACATAATTTCAGTGGTGATATATAGATGACACTATTCTAAGAAAAATATTTAAGAAATTTTTTTTTCTAAATTCAAACCATCGAGAGTTGGACCTCCTTAAAGCAGTTTTTTAATATCCACCTTCATAAGGCCATATCTCGGATAATATTGAAAAATACAAAAAATTAGACATCGTCTCAAATAGGCTTTATATAGAAATATTTCCGAATTGGCACACAAACTTTAAGTTTAACCAAGAGGGTACTTTTATATAAAAGCCAAAGAACTGCAGTCATCCGAATTTTACTTTTCTTCTTATATCCTAAAATTTGTTGTTAGTACTAAAAGGATACTTAAATAATAATATAACTAATAAAAAGCCCAATATATTGAAGCCTAGGCTTCGAGGCTATGTTCGTAAAGTTTTACGTGAATACATCGTTGAGGGATATCCGTTTTTTCGTATAATTTCGAATTATCAATTTTCTGCAAAAGCTTGGAAGTTGTTTTCATGTTTTCAAATCGATGTTATCCGATCGGTAGACCTGGGCGAAAACGGATATCCCTTGACGACGTATTCACGTAAAACCTAACAGCTATGTCTCCGACATAGCCTCGAAGCCTAGGCTTCAATTTCTTTAATTATTTTTTGATTTTCCGTGAAATGGATCGGATGTTCAAAAAATTTAACTAAACAAAAGTTATAGTCCGTTAAATTTCCTATCCGTAATGGGGCGTCAGATTTTTAGTAAAATGTTTCGTTTAGAGGATACAGGGATTTGAAAAAAAACCAAGAAAGAAAAAGTATAAAATTTTCAACATTTTTTTACTTACGTGTTTTCATAACTCGAAAGCCGCTAAATTTAGACAATAAAAGGTTTAAATGTAGTTTGTAGATTATTTCACGCTCTTTAAAAATGCACTTAATCATATTTACTGAAATATCAATATTTTCCGAGCTATGGCCATGTGAAGGTGGGAATTAAAAAAATTGTTTTAAGGAGGCCTAACTTTCGAGGGTTTGAATTTATAAAAAAAAGTTGTTAAATATTTTTCTTAGAATAGTGTCTTCTATCACCACTGAAATTATGTAAAGTCTCTCCGGGGACACTCTGTATATGAAAATATGAACAAATAAAAATGATCATATTAACAAATGCAACAAAGCAGGCGAAGGTCTCAATAAGAATGTCAGAATGCACTTCTTGTGATAAGTAATCAGAAAAACACAACAGATAACCCTACACAGGAAACAAACTGTAAACATTTGATAAATAATTGCATTAGATGTTTACAATACATGATTACCCAGCATAGGAAACTTTTACAAAATTTGAAGAATTTAATCACTTGGCGATTGCATTTGAACAAACCAATGCACTACTATTTCGAGAATTTCTATTTTGTCGCCCCGTTTTTGACTAGCAGCGACTTAAACAAGACTCTGAAAAATACAAAAAATATTGTTAATATCTCAAAATCGGTGCAACAAAATAGAAAAATGTATAAGTAGTTTTTATTGAAAATTTTATTTCCTACATTTTTGTTTATATACATTTTTCTATTTTGCCACACCGTTTCTGAGATACAGATGATAATATTTTTTGTATTTTTCAGAGTCTTGTTTAAGTTGCTGTCAGTCAAAACTGGGCGACAAAGTAGAAAAATCTATAGGTACAAAATTGAAGACAATGAAATTTTTAACATAAAATGTCCAATAAGTTTTTCTGTAAAAGCGATTTTTATATTTCAAAAAACGGTTTCAAAATGTGCAATTTACATTGTTAAGATAAGAGATATTTTCTTTAGTAACTGTAACTAATATAAGCTCAAAGCACAACATAAATATGAAATCTTTTTATTTTATGCAGATGCGATTGTCCCTTATTGGGAGCAAATGAACAAATTACAGTTATAAAAATTAAAATTCATACTGGCGAGAAACCATAATATTAAAAGCCAAATGTTGGGGAGAAATGTAGGTTCCGAGCAAACCGTCCGTTTTATTTACATAATTACACTGACAAAGATCAGGCTAATTTTAAGTAAGTTTTCTTCCTAACTTCTACTAAGACAAGTAAAACAAAACAAACTTACGTAATGTGATTAACACTTCTCCTGTAATAAAATTACAAAATTTGAAAGCTTCCTTGCCATCATTGCCCATTGTACTGTAAATCAGTTTATCTTTCTGTAAAAAGATGCAAGACCTGTAATGAAAAATGGGTGTAATTTTGTGTAAAAAATTTCCAGTCCTAATATTCCAAATAAATGCAAAAGAAGAACTTGAGTTTTCGGCCAAGTTGTATCGAGAGAAATAAATCAAATAATCTCCTTTAATCTACAATAAGTTTTGGTTTGATTGATATGGATAAAATAAATGTTCGTATTTACCACGATATGAAGTGGCTCGATATTCCTCTCCGTCTTTAGCACATGCAGCAATCTAAAATTTATGTCCAAAACTTCAATTTCACCGTTCAACTTGGCTAAAGCAAGGATATCATTTTCGAAGATAGCTTTCTCCACATTGTCTCGTTTATACACTACTTTACTGGTTTCCATATCAATAATACGTAAAAAAGCTATATAATTCAGAGTCACAACGCTAAAAGTAACAATTGTGTGCATAAAGAAAAAGTTAACATTTTGGAACTTACAAATTTTTGAAAACTGTGATCGACTTTAATAAATCACGAGTAGAATCGAATTGGAACACACACTCTCTGCTTCTTACGTTCCATACTTTTAAGCACCGATGACCATGACCGACTACCAGATCTTTGTATTTTTCAAGATCACATAAAACGGGTTGGTCTACCATGTACATCTTTTGAATCTAAAACTTCCAGCTTTAATAACGTCATGTTTGTTCTATGAGCCTACAATTTATTTACCTCTCCAGTATTGGCATCCACAACTACAAAATTATTATGTACTGTAGATAAGATTGCAATTTCATCGTCGAAATATCTAAGTGCAATATATGCCTTTCCTCCTAAAACAGTGATTTCTTTAAACACGTTGTTCTTCCAATTAGAATATAACGCCCGGCTGTACATGTAAAGCCCCTAAAGAGAAATTAGCACCGCTGGTTTTAAAAAAAAAAAAAAATTTCTTACCATCCAATAATTAGGATAATGTTGAATACATTTATAATAAATTTCCGACCTCGCACTCTCTTCAAATTCCTTAAAATCGTCCAACCTACACTTCTTTTTCCAAAAGGTTTCATCGTCCATTCGAAATCTCCACTCCATACAGCAATGCCAAGCGTTACGTACATCGTCCGGAGATAATCTTATTAAAATTTCTTGTGCAAGTTCCACAGGTAAATTTCCTACGATGTCCATTATTCACCTACGACCACCTACAACCAACAATTCAAAATTATAGCAATGAGGTTAACTTTGCTCTGCCATCTAACGTCGCGAAAGTTAGCGAGGGCGGACTGGCAATAAAGGTGCAAGTACTTGAGGTAAAACCTAACAAAATTGAAAATTCCCAGTCGGTCCCTGTCGTGGGCCAAAATTGCCCATTACATTTTTATATTTAGTTTTGTAAATTTTGTAGTTTTCTAGTTTATTTAAATTTATAAATATTTGAATTTTTATGGTTTTTCCGCCGATTGGTTGAATTTGGATTAGCTAGGTGGGTGAACCAGGTCAAATTCATAAATAGAATAGTGAATTTTTGTAATTTTTCCGCCGATTAGTTGAGTTTGGATTAGCTGAGGATCGGGAATCTGCAAGAAAAAAATCCCAATCAAGTATGAAAGGATGAAGAAACATTTACGGAGCAGGTGGACAGGGCGGTCATGGAGTAGGACCCCACCGATCGTCATTCAGTGACTACTCGACACCTACGGCGAGCTGATAGGCAGAGGTGTTCTCTGCAACTATTGCCCAAACAAATACGAAGCAAAAAAAACAGGAAAGAAAGTAGTCAAAACAAACCCAACCTGAGGAAATGAGTCAAGTCTTGAGTCTATTGAAAACCCTACAGCTTCGCAGGTGACCTCTCCATAGTGGCTGAGGCTCGCAAAGAGAGCGAAGTAGAGAACTTGATAAATGCGACAGTGGCGAACATCTCCACCTGGATACGCGCCAAGGGCCTTACGATAGTTCCGGAGAAGAGAGAGGCAGTTTTTGTGTCAGGAAGACGAAAGGTTAGACCAGCCTGCTTCAACATCAATGGGCAAGTGGTGCCGAAAGGTCCAGAGTCCTAGGCGTCGACAAAAATCTATTCTTTAAGGATCACCTAACAAAAATAGCTCAGAAAGCGACAAAACTCACCAAGGCCCTACACAAACTCATGCCAAACATGCAGGCCCAACCAGAGTGGGGGGGGGGCGCTCGAGGATTTATCCCCAGGGCCCGGACGAATAACTAAATAAATTTGAATGAAAAAAATTAAACATAATGTGTATAGGTCCTTTTAAAAGTAGAAAACAATGAATGTATACCGGTGGGGGGGGGGGGGGTCTGGAATACCACCCAGTGCTCTCTTTCTTTGCGATTTTTCGTTTTGTTTGCGAATTTTTCAGTAGATAATGATTTTTCTTCTTTTTTTTCAAGATGTAGGCAGTTCTTGCCTGTTCTGACTTTATAGATTGCGTCATCGCTTTTGACTTTTCGCTTTTTTGACTATTTTTTTCATTTTACAGTCTTGTTTAAATCGCTGTCAGTCAAAAAAAATGCATATAAACAAAATTGAAGGCAATGAAATTTGCAACAAAAAATCTTCAAAAAAGTTTTGCTGTAAAGTCGATTTTTATATGAAAAAAACCGGCTCCAAACTGAACATATGGAATTAGTTTTGATCTTCTTGCTTGGAGGGAAATTTATATCTTCTTTGGCATCTGCTAGGCAGATTGGGACAGTAGTGAGCTCATTGTTAATGTGAAGTCCAAACTCTGGAAACCGAAAATCATAGAATGAGGTACACTGACTGTACTGCCTTCTTGAACTGATTCAAAAACGATGATGATGTATTTATAATAAAATTTTCGCGTGTAAAAGTCTTCTAACACTACTACCTACTCTCTCATTTTTAATTAATTTAGAAGTCGTAGATATTAAACTAAAACAAGTAAGGCAATCATGGGCGTCCATTGAGGGGCAAAGGGGGCAGCTGCCCCCCTGGTTTTTCTAAAATTTTTGGTTTTAAATAATTACAAAGTACAAATTTAAGAATTTGTTAAAATTTCTACCTGAAATCCCATTTTCCTTTTTTTTGGGATTTTTCCCCTCCCTGAAAAAGGTCGTATGGACGCCCATGAAGGCAATCTTCAGAGAAACATGTTACAGATGGCATCATCAGACAATGATCGACATTTTACTCCATTTATTTAAAAACTTGGTGCATTTTAGTTCCAAAAAGTGTTGTAGGATAGTCATTTTTTGATTATACCAAAGCACTGAGTAAAGGATTTCGCTATATAAAATCACAAATCTATCGACTTTTATTCTTCCATTTCATTATTGTTCTTTAAACAAAAAATTGACATTAACACATAAAAAAGTTTTTATTACAAAATTATAAAACAGCATTCAACATTTGATCCATATTTAATATTTCAACTCGTGTTCGTAATTCAAAATATGAAAATTCATCGTATGATCATCAAAATACGCAAATTTCCGTTCGGTCATCTGAAATCCTAAGCAGTTTGCTATATTGGCTTTGATTATTAACTTTCCAGTCTTCAAGCACCAACCATCTGCTGTACCATAAAACTCTGATTCCATAAACATGAATGTATTATTTGCTGCCGTAAAAGGAGATGAGGCATCTGAAACAAGAAAGTATACTAAGTACCTACCTACTTCCAATCATGTTAAGCCCACCTCACACCACACTTGTTTTGCTGATGGATTGCTTGATGGCAACGGTGGTTGCTGTCCTGATGGAAAATGACGTCACTGCTGCCTCGCTTGCTTGTTTCCGTGCTGAATTTCTGTGATAGATCTCGTGAAATTTTTGCTTATTGTTTATGTGATGGATGCATCACACCACCCAGTTGCTGGAAACCCAGTAGTGAAACAAGCAAGCAATCCATCACCAAAACAAGCTTGGGAAATAAAAATTGTCAGAAATGGTTTGGCCGGGTTCAGTGGCGGCTCGTGGCGTTTTCATTTGAGGCTAATCATAAAGTATAGTATAATATATTGTACATAATTGCAAAATTGATTACCTAAAGGACATAGTTGTAATTTTACTAATGCCAACGTTATAGGTAGTAATCACAGCCCGTAGTGAAAATAAATTTGCAATTTTTTAGATGATTTGAGAGTGTAAGCTACCACTGGCTAGCACAAGGCAAATTTTTGTACACTAAAAATATCTGACAAAAAAATTTCGTATGGAAAATTTAACGGACTACAACTTTTGTCTAGTAAAATTTTTTGAAAAACCAATCCATTTGGCAGAAAATTAAAAAATAATAAAGAAAGATGCCACACAACTAAAAATTATTTTAGTTTAAACTATTACATTATTTAAGAAAATATTCAAAATAACCACCCTAATTTTTAATACGCACATTTTCGACTTCAAGTAAAAAATGTTTTAAATAAAGCAATCATGAAAAATGCATCGGAAGAGGAGGAACTATTAATTGGTCAGCAAAACTCCAGATTTATCTACTCTTGATCATTTTTTATGGTGTATTGAAAATGAGGGTGGTCTTAAATTAAACTTAATTAATAAAATAATTTTTCAATAAAAATAAAAATTTTATGAATTTAATTTTTCTGATATTCTGTGAAATAGATTGGTTTTCAAAAATTTTCACTAGACAAAAGTTATAGTCCATTAAATTTTCTTTTCGAACAAAGCCTTAAAAGATGAGTTCGATAGAGATATGTCTTCCGTCTTAAGTCTAATCAGTGGAAGAAAAGAAATTATGATAATGGGAGATTTAAATGCTAGGACTGGTTATAAAAAAAATGATCACGTAGTGGAAAATTTTGGAGAGGAAACGGTCAACGACAATGGAAGCAGACTTATTGAGTTATGCAGGGTGTTTGAATTAAAAATATTAAATGGATTCTTTCAACATAAAGAAATACATCGTTATACGTGGACACAGACAACTCGAAAATTGAAATCTATAATCGATTACATAATACAAAAACAAAAATCTAATTTAAAAATCTTAGACGTTAGAGTTGTTCGAGGAGCTGAGTGTGGTAGTGATCACATGTTGCTTAGAGCACAAATAATGGTACAATATAGACATCAAGCACCTCAGTGCAGAACGAACACAGCTGGACAAAATTTGAGTAACAATAAGTATAACCTTGAACTTTTCAATGAAGACTCGGTAACTTATCTGTATAAATGTAGACTAGCCGAAAAATTAAAAAATCGGAAAAATGTAACACGTGTAGAGGATAGTTACAGAGAATTAAAGAAAAATATACAGGAAGCAGTGGGGGAAGCTTTAGGAGAGAAAGAAAATAAAACGAAACCCTCATATTGGTGGAACGATGATATCAAACATCTGATTAATAAAAAAAATTGGCTATGTAAACATTGCATAACTTTCCCCATTAAATTTGGGTATAAAAATTATCTTTCAACCTCCTCTTTTCGGGAACCATTCGACGAGAAAGACAGCGAGGAAGCTAAAGTTTGCATCAAAAAGTCGAAAAGTTGAAAAATTTGAAAACCTGTTAAATTAAAAGTGCAGATTTACTTCTTTGCACACATAATTGGAGAGTAAATTTTCGTTCGCCATCTTCTTGCAATGTACCGATCAACGTGGAAGACCTCAATGAAGCGACAGGTCGCATCTGCGGGGCTCAAAAATCGCGCTACGCGGGACAGGGAGCGTAAAATCCTAAAACATGTCAAAATTTCATAAACGTCAAACTTGAATTAATTTCCAATAATTTGGATATAACAAATGGTGGTCCAAAAGTAATTGACACTTGAACTTTTTTTATTTTCTTTATCATTTCCGCAATTTTCAACAAATTTTCACCATTTTCAGCTGGCCTCTAAGTTTAACTATGATGTACATTTATGACAAATTTTTTGACATTTAGTTGCGTGGTTTAACCTGTGCAATTGATACTATTTCATTTCATGATCTCGTAACCACATACAGACAGACATACAGACAGACATACAGACAGACATACAGACAGACATACAGACAGACATACAGACAGACATACAGACAGACATACAGACAGACATACAGACAGACATACAGACAGACATACAGACAGACATACAGACAGACATACAGACAGACAGACATACAGACAGACATACAGACAGACATACAGACAGACATACAGACAGACATACAGACAGACAGACATACAGACAGACATACAGACAGACATACAGACGGACATACAAACAGACATACAGACAGACATACAGACAGACATACATACAGACAGACATACAGACATACAGACAGACATACATACAGACAGACATACAGACAGATATACAGACAGACATACAGACAGACATACAGACAGACATACAGACAGACATACAGACGAACATCCAACTAAAATTCATCAAAAACTTATCAGGACATGATAAGGAACATTTTAATGCAAAAATTTCGATTTTTGAGTGGATTACAATACTTTCTCTTATACATACGTATACGTATGGGGAAAGTAAAAAACAACTTTATTATAAATGGCTTGCGACCCAAGATCAACAAGACAGAAATCAATACTCGTACATGAGTAGAGAGGTAAAAACAGCGGTCATTAAAGAAAAGAATGAGCAGTGGAACAAAAGATGTGATGAAGTTGAAAGATACATTGGGGAATCAAAAACAATGGAAAAGAAATGGATGTATTACGAAGATCTATCTAAATTTTCTATCCGGAATGGGGCGTCAGATTTTTTGTAAAATGTTTCGTTGAAAAGATATAGGATTTTTAAAACAAACAAAAAAAAGAAAAAGTTCGAATTTTTCAACATATTTGTACTTATTTTAATTCATAACTTGAAAGCCGTTAATTTTAGACAATAAAAGGTTTGAATCTAGTTTGTAGATTATTTCACGCTCTTCAAAAAGCACTAAACCAATTTTACTGAAAAAATCAATATTTTCGGTTTTTCGGCGCTATGGGCATGTGAAGGTGGAAATTAAAAATAATGCTTTCAAGAGGTCTAACTCTTTAGGATTTGAATTTAGAAACTAGCCAGAAACCAATATTAAAAGTTGAATTTTGGGGAGAAATGTAGGTTTACGAGCAAAAGAAACCAGGTTAATTTTAATTTCCATTGCTAACTTTTACTATTAGTAGGTAAAACAGAAAAACTTACGTATTGTGATTAACACTTCTCCTGTAATAAAATTACAAAGTTTGAAAGCTTCTTTGCCATTATCGTCCTCTGTACTGTAAATCAGTTGATCTTCACGTAAAAAGATGCAAGACCTGTAATGAAAAATGGGTTCAATTTTGCGTAAAAGTTTCCCAGTCCTAGCATTCCAAATAATTGCAAAATAAAAACGGGAATATCTGGGCATTTTGTATCGAGTGAAATAAATCAAATAATCGCCTTTAATCTACAATAACTGTCTTTTAGTTTGATTTAGACATACATAAAACAAATTATATTTACCACTATTTGTAGCGGCTCAATATTGCTCTCCGCTTTTAGCACATGCACCAGACTAAAATTTAAGTCCAAGATTTCAATTTCGTCGTCTGACTTAGCTAATGCAAGTATGTCATTATCGAAGCATACCTTGTCCACTCCATTTCTTCTATACAATATTTTACTAGTTTTCATATCAATAACACATAAAGAAGCTATTTCATTTCGAGTTACAACACTAAAAGTAATACAATTTTACTCATAAAGGAAAAATTAATATTCTGGTATTTACAAATTTTTAAAAATTGTGATCGACTTTACTAAATCATGTTCAGAACTATATTGGAACACACATTCTTTGGTTTTTATGTTCCATACTTTTAGGCTTCGCTCACCACGGCCTACTACCAGGTCATCATATTTTTCAATATCACATAAGACGGGTTCGTCTAACACATACATTTTTTGAACCTAAACCTTCCAATATTAATAATCTCATTTTGATTCACGAACCTATAATTTATTAACCTCTCCAGTATTGGAATCCAAAACTACTAAGTTGTTATACATTGTAACTAATATTGCAATTTCGTCGTCCAAATATCGAATTGCAATATATACCTTTCCTCCTGAAACAGTTATTTTTTCACACACGTTGTTCTTCCAATTGGAATATAAAGCCCGACAGTACATATAATGCCCCTACAAAAAAAATTAAAACCAAATGTTAGGCAACAAAAACAACTGCTTACCATCCAATAAATAGGATAATGTTGAATACACTTATTATAAGTTTCCGATCTCGCACTTTCTTCAAATTCCCTAAATCCGTCCACCTTACACTTCATTTTCCAAAAAGCTGAATAGGCCATTTGATATCTCCACCGCTTACAGCAATACCAAGCATTATACACATCGTCCGGTGATAACGTTATTAAAATTTTTTCTGAAATTTCGCGAGGTAAATTTCCAACGATATCCATGATTTTACCCAAGATTAGCGATAATTCAAAATTATAAAAACAATGAGGTTATCTTTACTCTGCCATCTAGCGAAGCGGAAGGTAGCAGGAGCGGGCTCACCATTAAAGTCATCGGGAAGGATCTCGTAGGCCGAACCGCCACCATATATTTTAAAATAGATCGGAAGTAATATCGCCGATTGTCTGTGGGTCCAGGCGAAAAGATAATTCTCAGTCTGTTTCTAGAAGTTAACTTTATATTTTTTAGACATTCAACATCGGAAAAAAAGAAAACATCTGGCGTACCTAGGGATTTTGCCGCCCGGGGCGGTTTTAAAATTTGCCGCCCCCTTCTCTCTCTAATTTTTTTTTAAATATTTTTTATAAAAAGAATTTATTTTTTTATAAATTTTTTTTATTTTTATAAAAATATTTTTGTACAAAAAGAAGTAAAGTGCCGCCCCTAAAAATGTGCCACCCGGGGCGGTCCGCCCCTACCGCTCCCCTCCCTAGGTACACTAGTGGGTAGTATGTTGTTAGGGTATCTACCAGTAGTGTAAAATTTTCCGCCCCCTACCCCCTCTAATTTTTTTTTAAATATTTTTTTATAAAAAGAGTTTTTTTTTTCATAAAGGCGCCCCTTTACCTCACGGTGTTATTAAGACGGCATAATTGGGCACAGTCATCTTGTGACGGCGGTATTGCTATACGGCATTATTGGGTAAAGGCCATTTTGTGACGGCTTATTTTCCAAGGCGTTATTGCAACGGCGTCTATCCATGGCGTTTTTGAAACGGCGTGTTTGGGGACGGCGTTTTGACGTGGAACCAAATAAGGGTGGTGAGGATGGATAAGAATTTAGGTATATTTTTGAGATTTAAAAAAATTTACTAGATTTTGTTGGTTTTTGATTAACTTAAGAGCAATGGGTTGCTTTCCCCCTTCCAACTGCTCTTGCCGGACAAACTTAGAAAATGGGAAATTCTAAAAAATTTAGAAAATTCTAGAATATTTTAGGAAATTTAAAAAATCTTACGGAAGCCAGGAAATCTCAGAAAATTGAAAATGATAAAGTATTATTAAGATTTCCTAATTTCATAAAATTTTCTTTCGCATTTGTATATCACGATTTCCCCTCGGTTTCCACCAAGAAATTAACTAGGGAAATATCGCCAGTAAAATCAGAAAAATAAACAAGAGTTTTAGAATCTTGAGGAAGAGGAAAATCTAAGAAAACGTAGAAAATTCTAAGATATCTAAAGAAATCCAAAGAAATCCGAAAATCTGTAGTCTTAAGAAATCTCAAAATTTCTCTTTAGTTTTGTATAGGACGATTTCCAGTTGGTTTTCCACATAGTAAAAATCGAGGTAAAATTTGGTGAACAAGTGAAAGGAAATCTAAAAAAAATCGGAAAAATCTTAAGAAATCCTAGGAAACCCAAGAAAATCCCAAAAAACAGAAAATTAAGAGAATCCTAGAAAATTCTAGAAAGGGTCAAACATTTACACTCGAAATGATGAAGCAGTGAGTCAGTCAGTCAGTGAAGCCATCAAGCAGCTTTATATATTTAAAAATTATATTTTAATAAATGCCGATCGGTACGTATTTGGCGTATCAATTTGAAATTTGAAGTTAACAAAATCAACCATGAGTCAAAAAATTACACTCCTAGATCACAATATATTACATCTACATGTAAGATTTATAGAAATCTAATGAAAAATCCAATATAAATAAACACCGTCCTTCCTATTCCTTAAAAATCCAATGAAAAGTCTAATCAAAAATACAACGGATGCAGTCCAATGTGAAATCGAGTAATGCAAACGCGGAAATTTTTACATTGGACCAAATCTAAAACAAAATCTAATACAAAATGTAATCAAGTAAACATTAACAAAATAATAATAATAAAATCGTTTTTTGGACTACCCTGTATTATTGATTTTTGCCATAACTTTTATGTTGGTAATGGCAGTCGATTTTCATATTATCGTTTGACATCTGTCAAAAGTGTCAACAGAACATTCTGCGTGGGTAATTTTCTACTTTTACTTAATTTATTTCGACCACTTTCTATAATTAAAATTAAGCCATTTGAAAATGGAAGAAAATATCGAAGTAAGCAAGGATTCAACTTCGATATTACGGAATGCATTACTCGAGTCTAAAATGAAAGAAAAGCTACACTCAACAGAGGTAGCAATAAAGGCAAGAAACGACCGCGAGGGCTTTGACCTTTTTAAAAGAACAGGTTAGTGTGTTGAATAGAAAATGGCGTTCTTGAACATATAAATGTTATACCAATTTGTTGTCATGTAATTTTCAATTTTTAGGAGATCTTTCTCCAAATTGTAAAATTAAAACTGAAAAAAATGATGATGTAATTATGTATCATTCGGTAGAGATTAAAGAGGAACAGTCGGACCAATTCGTGGGAGTGCAAAATGTTTGGATTAGCGAAACCGGAGTGATCAAGCAGGAAACCCCCAGCGAAGGACAAGATCGGGTACCTCCGGGATGTAACTCGAAGTCAGATTTAAGCGAGCATTTGCTGCTTCGGATGATCGATGAACCGCACACTTGTGAAATTTGTGGTTATAAGACTGTCAGGAAAGAAAACTTCCAACGGCACATGGAAGCTCACGCCGATAAAAAACCGTTTGTGTGTGAAATTTGCAGTTACAGAACTTTAAAAAAAAGTGACCTACATAAACATTTACGGATTCACACCGGACTGAAGCCGTTTATGTGTAAACTTTGTGATTATAAAACCGTGAGGAAAGATAGCTTAAAGGAACACCTACGAAGTCACACCGGCGAAAAGCCATTTAAATGTGAAATTTGCGACGTTAGAACGGCGAGAAAAGGTGATCTACGCGCTCATTACTTGCGGATTCACTCAGGCGAAAAACCGTTTATGTGCAAAATTTGTGATTACAGAACAGCTAAAAAGAGTGACCTGGGGAAGCATTTAAAGACTCACACGGGAGACCGGTCCTTTAAGTGTGAAATGTGCGATTATACGGCGGTGCAAAAAAGTAACTTATTAAGACATTTGAAAAACCACACGGACGAAAAACCGTGTGTCTGTGCAGTTTGTGGTTATAGCACTGCAAGGAGCAGTAATCTGCAGGAACACTTGAAAACTCACACCGGCGAAAAGCCGTTTTCGTGTGAACGGTGCGATTTTAAAACGGCAAGAAAAAGTAATCTCCAAACGCATTTGACAATTCATACGGGTGAAAGGCTGTTTGTGTGTGAAATTTGTGATTATAAAGCCGCATCGAACAATATTTTGCAGGCACACTTGAAACTTCACTCGGGGGAAAAGTCGTTGGATTGTGAATTTTGCGATTACACCGCTTCCCATAAAAGCAATCTAAAACAGCACTTAAAAAGTCACACGAGTGTAAAATCGTTTTCGTGCCAACTTTGTAATTATAAAACTGCAAGGAAAAGCAGCTTGCAGACACATTTGTCGATGCATAAACGCGAAGAGTCGCTTACATGTGAGATCTGTAAATATAAAGCTGTATCGAAGAGCAGCCTGAAGGTGCACTTAAAAATTCATACTGGTGAAAAGGTGTTTGTGTGCGACGTTTGTGATTACAGCACTGCCACGAAGAGTAACTTACGGAGACATTTAAAAAGCCACAAAACTGAAATGATATTTCAGAACCTTCCGCTGCCGCCACATAATTTTGAAGTTGTGAGGGTGAAGCTGGAGTGTGAAAACTTGCCATCAGATGATGTGATGGATCCATTGGGCCCGGAAGAGGTGCGCTAGGCATTTTGGTGTATGACTTACTTTCAGAGTATGTTCAAAACGATAACTTGACTTGTGTTATGGACACGCAAGTGGAAAAATCCAATCAGTATTAGAAGAAGCAACCCGCCCTCCCTATTATCGGTGCAGATTATATGGAGTAACAAACTTTTTCGACCAAATGTAATCTTGGGATATTATGCAATAAATTCGTAACTAAGTTTTAAATTTTTTTAAATAAATTTCAAAGCCCGACACCTGAAGGTAATTCTTTTCGAAGATCTAGTATGATCTTGGGTTTGTTTTGTTAGTCTTCCAATTTCTTCGGGTTATCAATATATTACAATGGGTAAATATCTCGAAAATTTTGTGTGCACTTATTTGGAATTTCGTTGGAAATTATAGAAATTCTTTAGATTGGAACTAGTTTGGAAATCAAAGGCGGATCCAGGCAAAGTTCATGGAGAGGGTACACCAGGCTAGTGAGGAGGGGGTAAATAAATACTTTTTGATAAGAATTTAGGTATATTTTTGAAATTCAAAATTTTTTTTGTAGATTTTGTTGGTTTTTGATGAGTCACGGCGAGGGGGAGGGGGTTAGATAGCCCCGTTACCATCCCTCTTCCAAACAACCTTGGCGGGCAAGCTTAGAATATGGAAAATTCGAGAAAGCCAAAGAGATCTCAGAAAACTGAAAAAGCAAAAAAATAATACAAGATTTCCTAATTTCATAAGATTTTTCTTCACTTTTGTATTTCACGATTTCCCCTCTGTTGTCTAGCAATAAACTACGGAGAAATCATCAAAAATCTTTGGTGTACTAGTGAAGAGAAATCTGAAGAAATTCGAGGAAATTCCAGAAAATCTCAAAGAGTTTTTCATGAAAATTTTAAAAATTTTAAGATAATCTCAGGAAATTTTATTTTAGTCAATAAGAAATCCTAGTAAATTTAAAAAAAATCTTAAGGAAGAGGAATATCGAGGAAATAAAAAATTTTGTTCACTTTTTTATATGACGATTTCCAGTTGGTTTTCTACTTATATTAGTTACAATCGAGGGGAAATCTGGGTACAAGTGAAAGGAAATTTACAGAAAACCGGGAAAATGTTAAGAAATCCCAGGAAATCCAAGAAATAGAAATATCTAGAAAATCTTAGAAAACCCAAGAAAATTAAAATACTAAATAAAGTTCATCTATAGTATTCTTAAGATTTTCTAATTTTCTATTTCTTAAGATTTCCTTAAATTTACCTTCGGTGGTACAGAAGAGCAGTCCAGGAGAAACTCATGGATGAGGTAAATAAGGCTGGGGAGGCTAAATATATATATATATTTTAATTTTAACAAAATTTAGTAATTTTATGGGTTCTGATGAGTCATGGCGGGGGGGGGGGAGGAGACAGTTACCTCGTTACCTGCCCCTTGTTGGAAATTATTGGAATTCTTTGAAAATCTTTGGAATTTCATGGAAATCATTGGAATTCCGGTCCTGTGTACAAAATTATTTTGAGATATTTACCCCTTGATATATTACTACGTTTTCTGCATATAATTTAATTCTGGTCGTCATATTGCTTAATTTTATATTTAAAAAAATATATTACTAATGTCATACTTTCAGTGCTTTCATGACTTTCATGACTGACAAATCGCCGCAAAGACCTAGAAACTTACTCCCGAAATGGAGGTGAAATAAAACCGCATCTTCGGGTAATTTTGTTTGTTAGTTATCCAAGTGGCCATCCTCGAGTACTATCAGGATTAAGGCCTTACATACGTCTAGCAGCGTCAAAATACGCTAAAATAAATAGTACACATTGTTTATTGGTATTTAAACTTTATAAAAAAATTTATTTCACTTTATTGTTACAAAAATTATTATATAAAATATTATAGTTTTAAAAAAACCAAAAAAAAACGCTTTTATGACGCACTAAAAATTAAAAAATAATTAAATTTAACCCTTTCGGACACCTTGTAGTCAATTGATAATTGGTGACTGAAAGGGTTAATAAACTAATTCAAAAAGCGTGGAGCGCGTTTTGTTATGTGTCTTTTAATTAATTTAGACAAAGCGCTCCACGCTTTTTGAATTAGTTTATTAACCCTTTCAGTCACCAATTATCAATTGACTACAAGGTGTCCGAAAGGGTTAAATTTAATTATTTTTTAATTTTTAGTGCCTCATAAAAGCGTTTCTTTTTTGGTTTTTTTAAAACTATAATATTTTATTTTATACTTTTCAGTATTAAAATAACTTCAACATAATTATTACTGATTCAGAAAACATTTAAGGTTCGCTTAGTTATTTTTTTTTAACAGTTTTATAATAATTAAGTGTATTACAAATATTTCAAATATTATAAACATTTTATTTCCAAATATAAGATACCTACACATTATAATAGTCGCAACTTGATTATTCACATGAGTTACTTTCACGGTCTTGTGCATCGAAATTTAATCTTTTAATTTTCCGCCAATGCGTCAGTGTTGCAAGGAGTCTTGCCTGTGAGCTTTGAGCAGTGCTGTTCCTCAATCTGAAGTCCATTAAGCGATTTTACGCGACTTAAAGCTACGTAAGCTTGTCCAGAAGCAAAGGTACGAGGTCCCAAGTAGACTACTGCATGATCCACCGTACAACCTTGCATCTTATGTACTGTCGAGGCCCATCTCAGAATTACTGGCAACATGCGCCTTTCAACAGTGCATAACTGTACTTGGCGGGGAATTGTTTTGCTAAGGGCTTAATTACATGTTCGCCATCCTTTCCAAAGTTTACTCCAATTGACGGAATGTCAGGATCATACATTTGGTCACGACGAAAATGAGGCCAGATGATTTCAGAGATAAAACCCATGTTTCCATTGACGAGACCTTTCTCCATATCAATGTTAGATCTCAACATTATTTTGGCACCTTCGAAAATTTTCAGTTTGCTTGGGAGTCCTCCAGTTTTATTAATGTCCTTGGGTATGATAGATTCTAAACTATTGTTTCCCTGGTTGCGAGTGGCATCAATAAATTGATCTTGAGCCTTGATGTCGTACATTCGAGTACCTTTCAGTTCGAAATATTTAAGTACTTTATCGTTGTGCTTGTCCACTTGGTCGTTTGTAGGATATATTCGTAGTGCTTTATCTATCGCGAACTCACCAGTAATATTGGTCGATATTTTACCAAGAAGAACTGCAAGGTGTTCACTTTGCATATTTCCTACTCTCAAAGCATTTAAAATGTCAGCAAATGTAGTGTCTCCCTGTTGTCGCATGTTTTCGGTGAGTTCCACTAATGTGAATAGTCGCCATAAATGAGTAGCTGGCCTCATGTGTTCTGGTTATTCAAACACTTGTCTTCCTCTCACTGGAGGCAGCTGCATCAGATCACCAAAAAGTATGACGTTTATGCCTCCGAACGGTTCGCTAAAGTTCTTCAACTGACGCAAACGGGCGTCAATCATGCACAACATCTCATAAGGTACCATTGAAATTTCGTCAACAAATAAGAACTCCACGTGTTGCCATTCTTGACGCATAACTCTTAAGTAATTACCTGTGAGAAGAGGCATGTTTACAATGATACTGTCTTTCTGCACTGGAAACTTGAGTAAACTATGTAACGTAGAACCACCTACGTACTAAACGTGCTGCAACTCCGGTTAGGGCACCCACCTTCACAATCTGCTTTCCGTAGCATCGATTAACTTGGTTCTTAAGCAAGTTAAATAGAAAGGTTTTGCCTGTACCTGCACCACCGGTTACGAAGAGGTTCTCTCACCGTAGGTTTCCATTTTGTTGAGATTGTATGCTCATAGTAATATAATTGAACAATTGTCTTTGGTCCATATTCATAGCCTGACGTGCTGACTCGAACTGCTCATTTGGCATGGCTTGTTCCGGCATTATATCTTCGTTGTAATCAATATTTGTTGATACGTGTTCTTGAATTTCGAACGCATGCACTTGATTGAAAGCAATCCCTAGCTGCCGGTCGCACTCTCTATGTTGTTCCATGTGGTTGCTGATTGTTTTCAACTGTTCTTCTCGAGCTAAGAAAGCAGTTCTTGCGTCATTAAACCCTTCTAACAATTCCGTCTCGGAGTAGTAAGGCATGTACTGAAGCAATAAACTGTTACAAAAATTCTCAGGATCTGTTGCAGCTACAAAATATGGTACTCTTACAGTTGCAGGTACATTTCTCACAGCTATTTTAGTATTATCTGTCAATGTAATCAATTGTCGACGGGTTCTCGCCGGTATTTCATTTTCTTCTTGATCAATGCTTTCTTCTGTCGCATCTGACCTTTTGGGGTAGTGGGCTTCGAAGAGCATTGCAAATTCTGTCAAACTCATTCTTGAAAAGTCATAATTTGGGTGTTGCAACGGACGCTTCTCGTACCTTTCGAAGAGATTACTACAGTATCCAGTTGCTTGTCCTCGCTCATCAAAACGCAACACTCTGTAGCGCTGCTTTGGCTTTCGGGTATTAAGAAACACACAACTACGAGAACTATCACGTAGCGGTAGGTGACTTAATCGAAAAACACATTCGGGAGCTGATACTTGCCTTTCGTGAAGAATTTTCATACAAATACGGAAGAGTCGACGAGATATATCCGATTCCTCGCGTTGTATTTGTTGGATAGCTTGTGCTACTCCCGTATCTAAATTGGTTGGTTCTCCTTTGGACAAATACTTCGCAGTGTAAAAGGAGATTGCCTCATTAGACCCACACGGTTGTATGTCCATATTACCAGTCTACAATTTTAATAAATCTGGATTGTAATTATTGACCCAAGCATCTTCTTTTCGACGTTCAAGTAAACATATTCTTCCACCGCTACGTATAAAATCGTCAGACGAATGAGAGACTATTCGAGTCTCATTATATTCTTGTCGGGGAAAATTGAACCGACACGTTACTGTAGTGTTATTCTTTGTACATGTATGAGTGTGTCTGTGGATTTGACATTTTTTCACAAGTTGATGAAGTTCTGGATTCTGGTCATGGGAAGGTAATTTACAAGAAACCATTCGATCAAGCTGTTGAATACCTTCATCAGTATCAAATCCTGGGTGGTTTTCAATCCATACAACCATGTGCAGGTGAGGACTTCCACGATTCTGAAATTCGATACGCCACCAGTGGTCCTTTACTTTGCCATCCATGATTTCATCATTATTCTTAATATATGTTATCAGCGCTCTAACTCTGACCATGAAGTGTCCACTCAATATAACTGGATATTTCTCGATGAGACATTGAGTCTCATATATACTTAGTGAACTAAAGTCCACTTCGAGTCTACCGTTAGCACTTAGAAGAGCTTTACGTTGATCTAACCAATTTAGATCGTTTGCACTAAAGGTCAGAAAATATGTGGGGGGTCCCAGGCTTCTAATTTGAGATAAGAGGTCATTTAACGCAGCCCTCCAGTAAGCAGCTGAACCACGTAAATTTTTAATGTATATGTGTATATCTTCAATCTGTCCCTCTTGATTTCGAATTTTTTTGCCGCAAGCTGATATATTACTTTTCACTCTATAATATTCAAACATGGACAAAGCGTAAAAGAGATAGTCATTGCGTTGAAATCTTGTGTCATTGCCTAATATTCTGAACTGAAAGTAGTCAAGTGGCGTAATTCGAACTGGTCATGATTCTTTTAGTCCATTGTTGCCATACGGAAACAGGTAAAACCAAGTAAATTCTTCTGTTTCATTTCGTGAGCATCGTTAACTATATTATCTGTCGTTTTACGTACAATTTTGTTAAGGTTACTTGACACTTCCAATTCATCCTCAACATCGGGTTGCACGACATCAATGGGAGCCATTACAGATACAGATATCTGCAAGGGTAAATTTTGGAAAGAAGATATCGAAAGACAGGAAGATACGTGCTGTGATTGAGATTCGCGTATTGTGTTTTGGATGAGTTGCAGTGGGTGTGTATCTGACTGTATGGTATTTTCGTGATCACTTGTCGCTGACTGAATGATGTGTAGTGAATGTGCCTCAGGCTCGAGGGTATTGCCGTGAGTAGTTGAAGACAGATAAACATCAATATAATCAATAGTAAACTGTGTGTTTCTAGATCCGGTTGTACGTTTACATATTCGAATAAATTCGCGAATGGCGCAACTATTTATTTATTTATTTATTTAATATACGGATAAACCAATTAGTGGTTAATTGTCATTGATTGCATTTAATCTCCACATAATGCACTCCTTGAACCTGTGATACGAGCTGTTGACGATGTCGAAGCTCGGGGACTTATTCAGTCTATTAGCTGATCGACACATTCGAGTGATGGGGCTGTTTAGAACATAATTGGTACGGTGATGGCAGATTGCCAACACATCAACAAGCCTTGTATTACGGCATGCAACACGAAATTTGAAGCGATCGTGAAGAAAACTGCAGTTGATTTCCTCATGTAAGAGGCGATGAACAAAACAGAGATCTGTTACGGTTCTTCTGTACTCCAAATATTTGGTCCTACATTGAATTAGGTTCGCTTCGTAAGAAAACTCATCCGCTGCTTTGCCTAATTTGAAGTGATGGTATTTTAAGAACTTTCGTTCGACACTGTTTATCCTATTGATGTTAAGTTGATAGAAGGGGAACCATACGCTTGACGCATATTCCAGTTGTGACCTAATTAGCGAAAAATATAGAAGTTTCACTGTGTTAGCAGAGAAAAATCTACTTTGACGACGTATGAAGCCTAAAGTGCGACTGGCCTTGTTGCAAATTATTGCGATGTGACTCTTGAATGTTAAACCTGAATCTAGTCTAACACCTAGATCATCTATTTCGTATACACGATTTAGTTGAACACCATTTATGCTGTAATTCAATTGATCGCAATTATGTTTTTTGTAAGTGATGACTAAACATTTATCGAGGTTAAGCAATAAATTGTTGTCGGTACACCACTGATGCAGATTGTCCAGGTCCAGTTGTAATAACATACAGTCCTCAGCGGACGTGATGGTTTTGAAGATTTTTAGATCATCGGCAAATAATAAGTACGAGCAATGCTTAATATAACGACCAATGTCATTGATGAATAGCAAAAACAAAATAGGTGCGCAGTGGGAACCTTGTGGAACACCGAGTGTATTGACAGATTAGAACAACAAAATATTGAAAAGGAAACAACAAACTGGAGGGAAATTCTAAAACGAATACTTGACATAATTAGATTCTTGGCAAAACAAAATTTGGCGTTCCGAGGTCACCGTGAAGGAGTTCATCAGGAAGACATTAATTCAATAGAAAATAGAGGAAACTTTTTGGAGCTCGTTGACTTGATGGCTAAATACGACCCAGTGAGCATGTACTAAAAAATTAAGATGGGGAACAAATATAGTACCACTTACTTGTCACCAAAGATTCAGAACGAATTCATAGATCTATTAGGAAACAAAGTGAGAAAAACAATAGTTGACCAAATAAAGCAAGCTAAATATTTTTGTATGATGTTTGACAGCACTCCAGATGTTTCTCACAAAGATCAAACCAGTCAAATTATTAAATATGTCGTTATTGACGGAAGAGACGTGAAAGTTGTAGAATCGTTTATTGATTTTATAGAAACTAAAGGGAAGACTGCTGAAGAAACCACAAATATGATTCTATCGAAATTAGAAAATGACGGATTAGATATACAAAATTGCAGAGGCCAGGCTTACTATAATGCAGCGGTAATGGCAGGAAAGCTGTCTGGTGTTCAAAGTCGCATTAAACAAAAAAATCCAAATGCAGAATTTGTAGCGTGTACAAATCATTCTTTAAACTTGGCATGTATACATGCAGCTTGTACTGCTGTAAATTCCATAACATTTTTTGGGACCATCGAACGGTTGTATTCATTTTTTTCGTCTTTTACTCATCGATGGGCTATTTTACTATCTGTTACTGGTGAAGGTATTAAGCGCAGTGTAGAAACTCGTTGGAGTTCAAGAGGAGAAGCGGTGAGTATTGTAAAAAAACATTTCTCAAACATTTTAAATACTTTGGAACAATTGACATCTCAAGAAGAAAATATTAAAACCAGATCAGACGCTGGAATATTATCCCAAGCAATGGAATCCTTTGCTTTTCTGTGCTACCTCAATTTATGGGAACCCGTCCTTGTGGAAATTAACGACCCGCAACAATACTTGCAAACCAAGGGGTTAAATATCTATCAATGTACTTTAAAACTGAATTCTTTAAAATTGTATTTCAATGGACAAAGGGACACGTTAGTGCAAAACGCAGTTACAACAAGCAAACAAATTTGTGAATAGTTGGGAATATCCACTGATCGTCGAGTTAGAAGGAAAAAAATGATGAGTGGTGAAAATTCGCGAGACGTGGGACTATCTCTAGAAGAAGAAATACGAAGAGAAATGTTTTCGTCATTGGATCGAGTTATCCAGGAAATAACGATGCGTTTTGAGCAACTCCATGTCCTTGCAGAGAAGTATTCGTGTTTAATACCATCAAATCTTTTGAACGACAATTTTGAATGTCAAATGAATAACTTTGTTGACATTGACGAAGAACAGTTCCATATTGAAAGAAAAAAAAAATCAGAATTTTATGTCTGTACCTGGTCTACAAGAAGAAACAAAACTTTGGGAAAACGAGCAAGGGCCTCTTGAGCTATTAATTTTTATTCAAAAGTATAGGTTGGAAAACTGTGTTCCCAACATAGTAATATTGTTAAGAATTTTTTTAACAATAGCCATCAGTGTCGCTAGTTGTGAACGAAGCTTTTCCAAATTAAAATTAATTAAAAATTATCTTCGTTCCACAATGAGTGATTCGAGATTGCGAAATTTAGCAATACTTTCAACAGAAAAAGAACTAACGGATGTTATAAATTTTGACATCATTCGAGATTTTGCAAATAAGAAGGCAAGAAAAATAAATATTTAAGTTTTTATTAAATTTTAATTTTTTTTATCAAATACATTTATTTATATTATATTTATATGTAGTAATATTTATATGAGGGGGGGTAGAGGGCGGCAAAATTTAAGACCGCCCCGGGCGGCAAAAGCTCTAGGTACGCCAGTGTCGATATGGAGATCCAACGATTACTCGCATGGAGAAAACTAAAAAATGGACAAAGCACAATCTTTATGGGACAAGAAATAGTATACCCACGTACTTCCAATATAAAACTGAATACAAAAAAGAAATGGAACTAATCATTGAAGCTCACTGGCAAACCCTGTGGGAAGAAGGAACAGTTGGCAGAATCACCCACGAATTCTTACCGAACGTAGGCCCCAGACCAGATGTGGTCATAACGGCGAAAATGGCACAACTGCTAACAGGACATGGCGAATTTGGGAGGCAACTCAAACGGCTGGAAAAGGCTATAGACGGCTTATGCCCAGCCTGCCTTGTCCTGGATGAACCAATCCACAAACTTTTCGATTGCAGTCTATATGAAGAAGAAAGAAAGAACTTAGAAGAATTCTTTGGAACAAACCCCCCCCCCCCCCTTAACCCAGAAGAATTGATAAAAAGGGCCAGTCCGGCCCTAATCTACCAATTCTTAGAAATAAAAACAATAGATGGAAGCACAAATACGGACACAGAAATAAGCAATGACTAAATAAGAAATGACCTTATCACAAAATGTGGAAATATTTTTCTCAAAAGCAGTAACTGTAGCTTTCTGTAGTACCCTCCTTTCAGCATTATGTTCTCGTAAGTACTGTAGACGACTTGCCCGCTCGTTCTCAGATTGTGAATCTCTTGCTTGAGAGTGGTACTCTCGTAAGTATTGCAGTCTAGATGTTCTTTCTTCTACTGTATGTGAAGCCCTTGCTTGAGAGTCGTACTCTCGTAAGTATTGCAGTCTAGCTGTTCTTTCTTCTACCGTTTGTGAAGCCCTTGCTTGAGAGTCGTATTTTCGTAAATCGTTTAATCCACTTGTTCGCTTCTCGGGAATTTCATTGGCTCTATACTGCCTCATGTACAGATTTGACTGTACTATTTTTCTTTTTCTGTCTGTCTCACTCAAGTTCGATTGTTTTTCTTTGCGATTTTGTTTTTCCTTTTCTAATCGTAGTTTTCTTTGCGTTGCTGTTTCCAATGGTTTAAGTTTTTTGGTTTTGTTTGTATTCATTTTAATACCTTCTTTTTTATTTTATTATCTTTTTATTTATTTTTTTACCTTTATATTGATTTAATAAGATAATCTGATAATTCACAAATCCTAAGTAGTTAAGTAGATTATCCGATTAAGTCACTCATAAGTTTTGTAGGCAATGGTAGTACTTAGAGAGGTGCATAACAATAAAACGACCTCTGTCTGAAAGCATTTTACTAAGGAATCAACGTGCAATGTACGTATACAAGGGGCGTTACAATTTTGTTTTCTGTAATTTTTCTATTGTCACGCCACCTGTCCACGACACAGTTTCTGTTAAAACTAGATAAAACTTTTATCGAAACCTTGAATAGTGGTGTCGATAGGAGATCGTTATAGATCGGGAAAGTGTGACGTCAAAATGTGCCCGATCGAACAGCTGATGGGTGGAAACATTGCCGGGTGCATGCGTTATTTTAAACTTTTTCGTGATTTTACAATGTTTTAATTCAAAATTATGCCTTTATTGCATTTGCCCAGGTCGCTTACATAATTCTAGACGAGAAAAGTGCAGTTTTTGAAGCTTATTGGTAACTAAACGCAAACAAAGTGAGGTTATAATCATGTTTCCACCCATCAGCTGATTGATCGTGACGACACCACTTTCTCAGTCCATATAGCTAACCATGCATTGTCATCTAAACTATACGTGTATGCAAAATTTCAGCTCAATCGGAAAACGGGAAGTGGGTCAAATTAAGCTTCCAATATTTTCTTACATAGTTAGTTAGTTAGTTAGTTACAAGTGAAGCTAACAATAATAATAATAATAAAAAAATAAATAAAATTAAAAAAAAAATAAATAAAAAAAAATAAATAAAATAATAAAATTAAAAAAAAAATTAGAAAAAAGCGTTTTAAAAAATTCACGTGATTCACAACACTAAGTTGTTCCACGGTCGGCATCATATATCCAGTAAATGTTGATCGATCTTCAAAATTAAAAAAAGATCTTGTAAAATAAAGTTGTAGTTATAGTCTGCCGAGGCGGAATTTTGATATTTTGATTTAAACATTTTATAAAAATAATTAAAGTGTAAAATTTATGACGTAAAAAGCATACTTTTTCTTTAAACTGCCATAAATTGCTTAATATTTCGAAATTCAAAATTCCGGCTCGACAGACTATAACTACAATTTTATTTTACAAAATGTTTCTATAATTTTAAAGATCGATCAATATTTACTGGAGATATGATGCCGACCATGGAATAACTATTTTTTTCTGAGTGTTGTGGATCATGTGAAGTTTTATATAATAATTTTTGTAAAAATGTAGTGAAATAAACTTTTTTATAAAGTTTAAATACCAATAAACATTGTGTACTATTCATTATTATTAATTTCTATTGTTATCCCTACTAAAAAAAATTTTAATTTTAGCGCATTTTTAGCGCTGCTAGACGTATGTAAGGCCTTAAGATAATAATAATATAATATATTTACGGTTAAACCATTTTACAAAAATTACAACTTTACAATATTACAAGATCAATAAGTTAGAGTATGGTAACACTGCACTCACAACTTACAACAGGAAACTAGTTAATTTCCTTTGGATTTTGGCTAATTTCAGAGTATTGGGTCATTGCTATAAGGAAGTTTTATTTATTTTAATTTTATTTTTCAAATATGATACAAATTTTCAGTAAAAGACCCGGTTTTTAAGATTGATTGATGAATCCCGTCTAGGACGTTTCGGCGCAACCAATTCGTTGTGAGAATTTAATTTTATACATTTTTATAATTTATAATTTAGAATTTAATCTTTATGAACTCTGTCTGTCGTTTTTAAATGTGGAAACTTTTTTTTTCCTATATACCATTAGAAAGATGACAATTTTTTAAGCATATTATTAAAAAAGAAAAAAGTGGGATTATCCATTAGGTTTCGAAAATACGGCATTTCAAGATAGAAAATTTTACATGTAAATATTAGTATGCATAAATTAGTAGGCGGAACCAAATTAATTTAATTTAATTAATTCATTTTACGGTGGATTTAAAAATTGTCTTCTTTGCAATGGTAGGGGAAAGTCGGGTGGTTTGAGCCATGGTTTGTTTTTTAGCTATAAAATCTCACTGGATGAAGATATCATGAAGTGGTTGTACTGTTAGAAGGCTTACCTCAATATCTACGCTTTTGCATCTTTGATTTTTCGAATTTGGAAAAAAATCTTATTTTTTTTCGATTATACAAATGGGTTAAATTTGAACAAAAATTAAATTTGTCGGGTGGTTTGAGCCACCTTAAAAAATGTGAAGAAAGCAGTAGAAAACTTGCAGAAATAAAATAAAAACGCACAATATCAATAAAAATTGGTAATTTATTGTTCAAATGGCACCAAAAAGAAAATAAAGATGGATTAAAGCTCGATTAATTATTCGATTCTGAGTCCAAATCGGAGTCATAATTTTTGCACGTGTAAAACACTTTAAATGAACTGCAATTTTGCACGTATTGCATGCGATGGTTTGTTGCGATTTTTGTTGCAAAATGACGATGATGTTTGTCGCTTCCTCGATTCGATTTTTTGGCTTCTGGTTTTGCCTGAATTGGACCAATTTCGGTCAAAATCGAAAAGGGGCAAGACTTTTAGAGGAATTTTCTATCATTTCCAATCGATAAATATTTATAGAAATGCGAAATACGAAAAAAAATGTGTGGCTCAAACCACCCGAATGACGACACTTTTTTAGTATAGTGAAAAAAAAATTACGTACGAATTATTTAAAATGTCAAGCAAAAACTATTTTGTTAATGTTTGGAACACTTTGTCTGGCTAACATATAGCAAGTGGGTTTTTTGTTTAAGAAACCTTATGAAAAGTGAAGTATTGGTTTAACAACAACTTCACATAATTCACCAAGAGATGTCACTGTCAATAGACCGAAAAATTGAGGTGGCTCTAACCACCCGACGGTTCAACTACCCGACTTTCCCCTACTTATATTAGACCACGGACTTTAGACATCCAACATCGGATGTGGAAGAATGGAATAACCATTTACATAGGAAATATCCATTTAGGGGTTTCTAGCCAAAAACTGAAATTAGTCAAAAAAATTCGAGGTTTTTCGAGCACCACGAGGTTAGCACAGGTCTTTCGAAGCTGCAAACTTGGTTTTATAACTATTGGTAGGTACCCTAACAACATACCACAAAATTAGACACATGTAAATTTTTACGATATTTGCCCTTTTTTTGCCTACTGTCAATGTAATGGTCTATATAGAAAAATGTGAAATTTTTGGTCTAAATTAACTGACAGTAACCATGGTTTCATATGTCTGCTTGATCAAAATTCAAGTTAAATGTCTGTAATTTATTATTTGCGCTAAAAAGTCCTTGCTCCAAAGCGTTCTCGCGCCGAAACGGCCCATCCCGCCTAAATATATCACTTCCAGCTTTTATAGTAATATTTTTGAAATTATTTATAAAATGCACCCTGCTATTTAAAAAAAATTTCAACAAAAAATTAAAGGATCAGTATACCTCTAAATATAGAAAAGCAGGATTATTCCAGAGATCTCTAAATATTTCCAAACAAGTGTAATTCTAAAGAATTTCAATGATTTACATATTATGACATGTATAGTATTACATCCAGTGATACAATCACTGATTACATCGAAGAATTCACACTGGAGAAAAACCATTTTCGAACCTTATGTGTAACACAAGAATGAAAATTGAATCAGAAATAACTAATCTACAAAGATTGACTAGTCTTGGTTGCTTTTATTAGCATTCGCCCAAATTGCAATTTTTTTTTATACAAAAAAGTTTGGCACTAACGTAATTTTACTGTAAATGAATCGACATCTAATTTAAGTTAGGGCAGCGAATCCGAGTGACCATTTGACACGTTCACGTTTATTTGAAGAGAATTTCGGTGCAAAGTACCCAACTGACCTTCAAATAGAATATCGTTTATAGCTTTTCGTGCTAGAATTTGTTGAATCCGATCCATTTGTCGTAAATCGTTGGCCCACGTTTTGGCAATGCAGTCATAATCGTCTTCTTGTTTATCGGTACGATTGCAAAATGACTCCAAATAATTGTCTTCGTTAACCGAAGAATTTCGTTTTTGTGTGTTTTGCGGAACCTCTTCCAATTTTTGTAAATCATTGGCCCACGTTATGGCAATTTTGTCAAAATCTTCTTTCTTGCCCTTCTGATCGTCGGTGGAAATTTTATTATTGTATGATGAAAATTGCGTTTCGTCACAAATCAACTTTCTATCGACGACTGTGATGTCGAGAGGATCAATTTCTATCTGGAAATGAACCAAAATTTTAATTGAACAAAAAAGAAAATATCTTACAATTTCATCGACATTTTCATCTTCAACGGGCGGTTCGTCGTCACATAAAAATAAAAACTCTTTGTAGTACCATAAATGTGACCGATACACTTTTTCGTTGCCGGCAGCCATCATCTGGCTGTCTTTGACTTTTTTAAATTCTCTTCTAAAATTCGTTCTGAACGAGTTTATTCGTTTTTTTAAATCTTCCATGGTCGCGTGAGGGTGCATTTCCCTATATTTGACCAATAGGATTTTGTATGACTCCTGCTTTAGCTGGCGGTCATTGTACAGTTTCAATTTAACATTCCACAAAGCAGGAAGCTTCTTGTATAGACGGATGAATTCGATTAAAACTCTTCGTTGATAAGTCGAGTTTGACCATTTAAACATCTTTAAACTTGGTCTATGCGTGAAAGGATCAATCAATCCAATTTGTTCAATGTACTCATCAAATCTCTGTTTGACAGATTTAATACTTTCGTTAGTAGCCGGAGATGGAGCGCGCATCGTAATTAATTTTCAATCCATACCAACTGATGCTAACCCAACTTCTCAGCTGTCAAATTTTAATAACTACATTTTGTTCTGAGGCCTGTAGTTTAAAATGAATACAACGCAGGAATCGGTCGACATAATAGGAGATTTGCCGGTGGAAATTGCTCAAGACATTTTACTTCGATTATCTCCGGACGATGTACGTAACGCTTGGAATTGCAGTTTGCGGTGGAGATTCCAAATGGACGACGATATTTTTTGGAAACTTAAATGTGATTGGGACAATTTCAAAGAGTTTACAGAAAGCTCGAGGTCGGAAATTTATAATAGCTTTATAGAACACTTTCCGCATTATTGGCAGGGCGTCTATATGTACAACAGAGCGTTACAGTATAATTGGAAGAACAACATTTATACGACACTCTATCCAACGTGTAAAGAAATCCTTCGGCTTGATAAGATATTTACGGTTCATTATTTTGATGATGAAGTTTTAATTGTGTCCACTCTATTGTTCGAAGTGCTTGTTATAGATTCTTCCACGGGAAAGGTAAAGTTAGAAAGTGTAAGCAGCATCGTTTTTATGTATATTGTATTTTTTTAGATATTACACTTATTGGAAATCAATAATGACATTTTAAGTAGTGGAGTGGGAAAACATGAAGACTTTATAGCTATTCACGGTTTACATCGACTGAAAGTGTGGAGCGTAAAATCTGGAGAAAATTTAATAAATGAAAGGTATGGTGAAGGATTATTGACCATGAAAGTCTACAAAAATTTGTGAGTATTTTTTTTGTTCTAATTTTATGCATCAGGTTTCAAATTTAAAATATTTTAGAATTGCATTTACGAATCGTAACGATGTCGTTCATGTTATCGAAATCGATACCGGAATTACACGTTACAGAAGCAACTCTGTTGTTAATCTATGCTTTCATAACAACATGTTGGCGCTGGGCAAGTATAACGGCAACGTAGAAATTCTGAATTTAAATTTTAACAAAATAATAGAATTAAAATCTAGTAATAACAACAATAAAGAAGAGATGGCAAAACTAATGGTAAATTTTGGAGCTTCAGATAACCAAATTGTTTACTTAATTTACTAATTTTAACAGATGCAGGACGATTACGTGGTTTGCCTGTCCAGTAACATACACGATGAGCGCAACAATGTTGTACATGTTTGGAATATCAAGACTGGGAGAAATCTATTCAAAATTACAAATATCTCGGATAACACATCTACCGTTCTTTTAGATCAGAATAAATTACTATACGAAGTGGACAATACGTTTTATATTTATAATTTAGTCACGGGAAAGAATCTCGTCAAAATAAGATGTAAGTTCTTGCTGTTTTACAAATTTCGTTGTAGCTATAATGTTTTATTATAGGTAAGTTACATCCAGATCATAGTATAAGTCCAGCCCCTGTAATATATTTTCTCAATTATAAAAGTCCCACTATAGCGGTGAATAAAAATTACTTATTCAAAAATACTAATAAAATTACAACCGGATGGTGCCTGAAAACAGGGGCGGTAATGATAAATTCGAATGTAAAATGCGAAGAACTCACTTACGTAACCGATACAAAAATGGCGTTTTTGGATGATACCAATCAATTGCAGATATTAAATTTTGAATGCAAAATGGAATATTAATGGTGTAAAATATAAAGAAATATTATTCATGTTGCTAGGAGAAATAAAACTTTGTGAAGAAGCTGATCTAGTGGATGGACACTCTTAATTTATTTGAAGGTTACCTTCATGGTAACAGAGATGCCGTTTCGAACAGCCAATTTTTTGTTACAGAATTTTTTTTGTTGCTTTTGATACAGGGTGAGCCAGAAAGAACTAAACATTTGTTTATAACTCTATATTATTATTTATTTATAAACTATAAATATTTCAAATAATATAAAATTTCTCACTGTTTCTTCTGCTGTTTACTGTGACCGCCATGGGGTGGAGACCTCAGTTCAAATCCCGGTCGCAACAGATAAACTGCTGTGATCTAAAAGCAACGGGAAAACCACCATTGTGGTTATTTACAAAGTGTTGTTCTTTCTGGGCCACCCTCTATAACAAAGTTGAATTTTGCTTAGTTGACGCAGAACTTAACTGTCAAATTTGGCCGAAAGTAAACAACTAGGCCTACAAAAATCTAATTTATTTGTAAAAACACATGTGATTCATCTATCAGTATTACTTTTTAGTGAGCTTGATGGTCGTATATATATACCTCATTTTTATATTTTGATAATAAAATTTTCAACACAAGTTTTATTAAAAACCCTATTGGATTTACCACACCGGGCAGATCCGGTCCGAAAAAAAAACAAGAATAATTTAATCTGAATAACATCTGTTATTTTCTATGTAAATTAATCATTTATATATTTTCAGTCATTTTCCCTTGCTCCAGATTCGATTTAAGTAAGATCCTGAAATAAATATTCAGATATTATGGGACAATTTGATTCTCGTTAATTGTTAAATTAACAGTACGATGACTCTTATCTAGACAAAAATTTAAACAAATTCAAAACCGAAACAAACTTTCCATATAGATCAGAAAATAAATTAATAGATAAATCGACCATGTGTCGCCATATTGGGTTTATTTTATGTTTGCTTTAAGCGCAAACGCTTTGTTTGATCGAGTTGCACCGCCGCTGCTTACCAGCACTTAAGCAGCCTATGTGACCCGCGCTTTAAATATTTAATTTTATAAAATTCACCATTTAAATCAACATGATTCTAGATAATTCATGGTTGACTAAATGCTAATATCTGCGCTACTACCATTATGGTGGCGGTTGTTTGGTAATTGATTATCAGTGTTAATGTTTTTTTATCTTATTCGTTATCTGTCAACTACTGACGCGCATGAATACATTAAAGAAATTTTCATGATTTTCGGGAATGTGTTTAGTAAGTGCATAGGCTCGGAAATTTCTTGTCTTTCTCAATCCGTTATTTTCAAATATGGTCGCGCTTCAGGGATATTTTTGGCAAGTGCGTGGACTCTTACTTACTTACTTGGAATACTCCTCGTTTCAAGTCCTGCGGGGCTCTTAGATTGCATGTTAGCTATATGAATATCCGTGGTGTTTGGGAGAAACATGATAAGTGCAAATATGAAAATTTTCTGTTTAAGTTCAATTTCGTGGATAATTTGTGCTATATTTTCACTTGCTTGTTATATGATAACTCTAGCACTACGCACTATGAACGTAATAATTTGGTAGAACAATAATAAGTCGCATTACTATTATTTTTATTTGATAAAAAAACGTGATAAAATAAATAAATAAAATTTACATTTGCACTTATCATGTTTCTCCCAAACACCACGGATATTTTTTATTAAAAAAAATTTAATTTATTTATGCATGTTAGTGGTAGACAGATAATGGATAATTTTTAACATGGAACATGTTTTTGCGGTCGTTACCCCTCAAAAACCAAAAATTTGTGTCCGAATGCTCCTGATTTGTCGCTCATCTAGGTAATTAGTTAGAAATCTGTGGGTGAAGCGGTTTGGTACCAGTGAAATCACTGTTTGGTACCGAAAAACATGTTCCATATTTAATACATTAGTCAAAGACCATAGATAAGAAAGAAACTAAAATAGAAAGAACCCGGGGGTCGAGGCGCGAAGCTCCTTTTTTTCAGCATTTTAAACTCGAGAAACTATCCTTCATATTTTAAAATTAAGAATTAAAAAGAAACATTTCAAAACTACTCCGGTTCAAGTTCTACAACCCCTTAGATGGAACAAATTTAAAAAAAGAGCCGCTGTCGTTTACAGCTTAATCTAAATTAACCTAAACTGACAGTCTGACGAGGTATAACATCGCTATAATATTATGATTGATTTGATTTATTTTAAATTAGTTTTCTTCTATAAAATTTGAAACACCTATGTTGGAAGGGGGGAGGAGTGTTCAAAATAGTTGTCGTCAAATAACCCCATAGATTTAAATATTTAGTTGCTGTTTAAATTGTTGACTTTATTTATTGTTATCTCTCTCAAGGTCACAATACAATGATAATAGTAAATGCGAAGTTGCCCATTTATTCTAAAATTTTATTTCTAAAAAATAATTTTTACAAAATTTGTATTCCATTACCTTAAATTCTAGTTAGCCGCTACAATCATAGCCCTGTTATTACGTACAGTAGTGTAAGAGTGATGACGCCGCCATCTTAAATAGTGCAAGATCTAGTTCATAGATAAGAAAGAGCAAGAGATCTAGTTGAAGGTCAAAATTTTCCAAGGTCGGTGAAAACGTCATCTAAGCCACACCCACTTCACAAGGTCAAGCATCCTATTGGTTGTAAGCCACTGTCACTTTTCAAGGTCAAGCAGAATGGTATTGGTGTTATGCTAGGGTTACACATGCAATGATTTAGTGGCGCCAGTTGTCGATGGCGCGCCTGAGTTGGTTTACACTTAAAATGTAATTTTATTTTGCCAGTCCGCATAACCGCATAGCCTTGGCTACTGCTCTTAATTGCAGCGCAACACCTCCCATTAGGTATTGCACTACTAGCAAATCTGCTTGCATTATTAAGTTTACATGTGCAAATTTTGTTTATCTGGCGTATGATTCACTGCTGTCGCGCTAGAAAGTTGGAAAGATCCAACTTTTTCCAACCATGTATGCATTGTTAAGACTTGCACGTCAGTAAACGTTTACACATGAATTTTAATTTTACTGGTGCACCAACAACTGGCGCCACCAAATCATTGCAGATTGCATGTGTAAACCTAGCATTAAGCCACATGTAGTTTCAAAAATCATTCTGACCTTTAAAAGTGGGCGTGGCTTAGGTGACGCATGCATCGACCTTGAACTATTCAACATGGCGAGGCCATCTTTTTATGGAAATAACTGGAAAATTTAGAAAATTCTGCTTACGCCCGATAGTTTACTATAGGAAAACGGCGCTCAATACAAAAATCTTTGGAAAAAGCTATAATTAAAGTTAAACGAGATTTTCATCACTTGAACAAGTAAATTCAGAGAGCGTCAACTGTAATTCAGATTTGTCGACTAATATCAGAAGTCGTCAAATGAAATGTCAAACTTTCTGATTTACATTTGACGGTATCTGATGACAAATCTTAATTACAGTTAGGCCCTAATTATAGTTGAAGATTTCTCAATATCAGACAATAAATCTGAACTTCTGAGTTATTCCGGATACCATACTAAATCCTTTAAGCTTAAAAGTTGCATTTCCAAGTTATTTCCACACAGACTGATGCAAACACCATCGATTTTCTTTATGTCGCTCTACCAATTATTGGTCATACCGAAATTATTTCATCATTTTTCCACCTCGGCAAGTTTCGCCTTGTGAATATGAGTTTTAAAATGTTTCGTCAAGTGATGTTTTCGCGTAAACTTCAGTTGGCAAATTTTGCAATCAAATCGCCTCACCCCTGTGTGAACAATCATGTGACTTTTCAGGTTCGGATTTTGCGAGAATTTCATATGACAAATTTCGCACTCGTACGTTTTTTCACCCGTATGCGTTCTCATGTGTCGCCGTAAACTGTCCCTTTGTAAAAACCTCATACCACAAAGCTCGCAGGCGTTGGGTTTCTCCCCCGAGTGCGTCAATTTATGCCGGTATAAGTGCTGCTTACGTGCAAATTTCATATGACAAACCTCGCATTCCTCAGTTTTTAAGCCGTTATGAGTTTTTAGATGAGTTAACAAATTACTTCTTTGCGTAAATTTCCTTAAACAAACATTGCATTGGTGAGGTTTCTCGCCGGTGTGAGTTAACAGATGTTTTTTTAAAATGGTGCCGAGCGCAAAAGTTAAACCACAGACTTCACAAGAGAAAGGCCTCTCCCCAGTGTGAATTTTAAAATGTCTTCGCAGATATTGACTACGAGAAAATTTTAAATCGCACACTTCACATGTGTAAGGCTTTACCCCCGAATGAGTAGTCATGTGAGTACGTAAATCTGTTTTTGCCGAAAACTTAAAACCGCACTGCGCGCATTCATAAGGCCTCTCGCCAGTGTGATTATGTAAATGCCTGTTTAAAGTCTGCTTATAAGTAAAAGACATTTGGCATAAATGACACTGAAATGGCTTTTCGCCTGTGTGAGTTCTTACGTGTCTTTGTAAGTGATAAACTCTGGAAAATTTCATGTCACAAGTTTCGCATGAGAACGGTTTTTCACCTGAATGTGTTATTAAATGAGTTGTGAGATTGCCTTTTTGTGAAAATTTCACTCCGCATACTTCACAAGGAAATGGTTTGTCACCAGAGTGCGTCACCATGTGCCTATCTAAACTACTTTTACGCAAAAACTTCATTCCGCAACACTCACACGGATACAAAATTTCACCAGTGTGAATTTTAAAATGCCTTATCAAGCGAGTTTTTCGAGTGCACGTATAGTTGCAACGATCACAATCAAATCGGTTGCCGTTGAAATGAAAATCATCGAAAACTTGATGAATAACATTCTCAACCTTCACTTGCTCTTCGAGAGTCGTAACTTCTTCTTTTATGTCGATCGCATGGTGCAAGTCGTCTTCCAATTTGTACTTGTTATCGTTGCTTACTTCGTCTAGTTTATTTAAAAAACTACAATTATTGTTCGGACTATTTGCAACTTCTGAAGTACTGGGTTGTTGTTGATCACATTGAAATTCATCCGGGAGTTCCGTTTTAATCATTTTTTCCAATGTTACTTAGATGATGTCAAAAAGTTTTTAAGGTTATATTATTACACAATGTATAATATTTGTGTTCTTTGTAGTGTTTTTCAAGATGCACTGTATAATTCGTTAGGTAAACCTACGAAATTTTGGTTTTACTAAAATATTCATTAATTAGATCATCACTAAAAAGATTAGAATCACTCAAATACACAGTTTACAGAACAACTGATGGTAAACTTTTGAACTAAGTTTTTCTACAATCGCTGCGTTCCACTGCGTTCTATTTAGCTTAGCATTTTATTTGTATGGTTTCTAACCTATAAACCGTTTACTTTTATTTATTTTAATTTTTAATTATAAAATATTCAAAACTTATTTTTACTTTGCTTCTAACCGCGTAATGTCAAAACGTGAAATTAAATCTTCCACAAATAACCCTACTTCCTAAACTTAACCCTTCTAAGCGCAGCACGATACACTTATACCGGTATGCTACAGAGCGTAACCAAAATGAACAATTTTTGCGCATGACGTCACGCGGATGACAAAATTCAAATGGATGATATTATGTTAGAGATCATTCAGGAGGTCATGTCCCATACAATAGTGCGCAGAAATGATAAAATTCGTTTTAACAAAATAAATACAGTCCTGAAAATATCGTTCTTTGTTGACGTTTTGCTTTGACAGATTCGCTATTTTCGTGCTTTTGATTATTAAATGATATTAACATTATTTGATAATTTAAATAACAATCAGCCTTTTTTAACGCAATTTGAGTATTTTTATTATACTGAGGTTAGTACAAACAACATTTTAATTTAAAATCGTTTTTAAACGAAAATTTTATTTTTAGGTTAAACTACTGTGTGCATCACTAAATCTTTTTTTACATCTATTTGACGAAAACGTTTATTATTTTATTGTGGTAGGTAATGCATAAACAAATTAATTTAACATCGTTTTTTAAACAAACAATATTTTTTACAGTTAAAATTCATTACTAATATGAATAACCGTAAAGTAGTTCATAGTCAAGGACGACAAATAATTTATAATGTCATTCAATATATTATGAATAAAGAAAAATGCAAAGGAAATATTTTGTATGCAAAAGTGTCATCTGCAACTGGAGTTTCTTATAAAACTGTTATAAGAATAATGAAGGAAGGAGCTGAAAATCCTCAACAAGCCAAGTTTTCTACTCCCAGGAAAACTATTAAAATGCCATCCCCAAAAACTACAACAAGCCAATTTGAAGAAGATGTTATTAGGCGTATAATTCATTCTTATGCGACTATACATAAAAGGCGACCTACAATGAAAACTGTGTATGAAGCGATGAAAAAAGATCATGGCTTTTCTGGATCGCTTTCATCATTTCGAATTGTAGTACATAGGATTGGTTTTAGGTGGAGAAAATCCCCATGTAATAAGCAAATACTTGTTGAAAAAAGTGATATTCGAGGTAAACGAGTTATGTTCTTAAGAAACCTTATAAAATATAAAGAAGAAGGAAGAAATATTGTTTATACGGATGAAACTTACATCCATAGTTCACATACCGTTCCTAAATGTTGGGACGATGGAAGTACTAACGGTTTAAAGACCCCAGTGTCTAAAGGACAACGATTAATTATTGTTCACGCTGGCGGTGCAAGAGGTTTTGTTACGAGGGCCTTATTAATATTTAAATCTGGCTTTAAAACTGGAGATTATCACGATGACATGAATCACAAAAATTATTTGAAATGGTTAAATGAAAAATTAATTCCAAATCTAGAAAAAAATAGCGTTTTGGTTATTGACAACGCTTCGTATCATAACGTTAGTATTTTAAAATGCCCTACGTCTTCATGGAGAAAAGGTGCTATGCAGCAATGGTTATCAGAAAGAAGTATAATATGGCAAATCAGAGATACAAAAATGGATCTGTATAATATAATTAAATTACACAAGCCACGTAATAAAAATTATGTAGCCGATAAACTTTTAGCCGAACATGGCCACGTTGTATTACGGTTACCACCATATCACCCAGAATTGAACCCTATTGAGAAAATTTGGGCGTTGGTAAAAGAATCGTGTTGCCGCACGAAATACCACATTTAAAATGGACGATGTCCGAAGATTGACTGAAGAAGAATTTAATAAAGTCACAATAGAAGATTGGCAAAATATTTGTCGCCATGTAGAAGCCACAGAAAAAGAATATATAGAAAAGGAATATATTATGGATGATGTAGATGAACTCATTATTAGAGTAAATTACGAAGATGAAAGTGACAGTTCAGATTATCTGTCTTCGGAAGATGAAGAAGATGATGAAGAGTTCAATTTAGAATGTGAGCCCATCTTGTAAAGATAAAAATAAAAAAAATCAATTACTCGGCTAATAAAATTTACTTCGATGTGCGATTACTCACTTTCTTGTTCGTTATTATTTTATTATAATAAAAATAATTTGTTTTACTTGTACAATAGTATTTGCTTGTACTATAATAATAAAGTTTTACAATAAATTACATTCCTATAGTAATCATTTTATTTTTTCTATAATTAGTTTTTCTTTTCTATAATTATAATGAAAATAATGTTCAAGTCAGATTTTTTAAATTTTCGCGCCAAGCTGATGTTTTCATTTAACATTTATTCTTATGTATTTTGCCCGTTTCGCGCATTGTATGAGACTTAAGCTTCTGAACGAACTCTACACGGTTAACCAAAGCTGATTTTTGTTTCTGTGTTTATTTTAATAATTTTTGAACTTCTAGTATTGTTCTTCGCACTGTTCTTTGTCAATGAGAAGATAAATATAAAAAATGGTAAATTTATTTATTAAAAATATAACGGTAAAACAAATAGTTAAATTTCAAGATATTAAAATTTTTTTAAATAGGTACCTTTTTAGTTTTTAGTTGCCATTTAGAAACTATAATTAAGAAATAATAATTAAAACCATTTTCTTAATAATTATTATATTACGGTTGTATTGATATATTAAAGTATGATTGTTCTTACTTTAACAACATATTACTATTTTTTACATAAAGAAATAATAGTTAAAATATTGGCCATTAAAATCTACAAAGTAGATGAAAAAATTCGAAATAAACAAAATGATAGCAAGACAACACCGCAGTCAGGGCCGTCTTTAGAATCAATGACGAATAAAATAATAGCATGAAAAAATTATTAAATTTAAAAAGAGCTTTACCGAATTACATGTTTGGATCTTAGGGGGCGTTCATTAGTTACGTGAGGCGTTTAGGGGTGAGGTGGGGGGGGGGGGGGGGGGGGTGAGCCGAATCTCACCCAATCTCACAGCGGGTGAGGGGGGGGGGTCTCGGCAAATATCACGTAATTTTTTGTTTTAACTAGTCCTAAATAAAAATAATCAAGCAAATTATATTTTTTTAAGTAAATCCAATGCAATCAAGCACAGATTAACGTATTTACACTAAAAATATGCATTTTAAAATATCTCACGTGAGATTAGGAGATGGGGAGGAGGTCGAGCCAAATCTCACGACTTCTCACTAAGGGGGGGGGGTCGAAAAATCCGAGTTTCACCTTGTTTTTCTTAAGGCCATCCCTTAAATTTGTTAAACAGAACAAGACAATATGAATTTTGAATGTTTTTGTTGGTAATTTTTTTTTAAATTATTATTAAATTTCTATGTTGGTAATGACGTTAAGAGTTAGTTAAGTTAGTTAGTGAGTGAGTTAAGAGTTATTTAAGTTAGTTAGTGAGTGAGTGATTTCAAGAGGGTCTCTTCTTCATCCTAATGATGAACTGTGGGAAGTAGCACAAGAAATGGAGGCAGAATTTTACAAATTACACAATTCTTCGTTGTGTAAGAATAAAAAAATTTTTATAGAACTGGCACAAAGGACATTGTCCAAAGTGGAAAACAACTCAGTTCCATATGAAGTAATTTTGTGCCTTAGTAGAACTCGTACATATATTAGACTACGAGAGTTAAACCGTAAAATTAGTTTCGATAACCATCAAAGGAAACTTAACAGAAAATTATCCAAGTTTACTAATTTTAAAAAATAAACGTTTTTTTTGTTTTTTGTTGTATACTTTAAACTTGACTTTGTATAATAAATAAATGATTCTTGTAAATTCATGTTTAATTTTATGAAACCTTTTTTTTATTTTTCATGTTTGAAAACTATAATAGAAACTTTCAATTTTAGTCAAAGTTACCAATCAAAACAATATACTAGCTGAAATAATCTACTTACATTATTGCCGGGAGACTGTGCCTTTTTGTTTTTGAATATCAACACATTTTTTTCATTTGACGTCTGTTGTATAAAATACAAATTTGGTATTGAAAAAGCCTTCCTGATTACTTGCTAAAGGTATTTAATCGAATACCATACGAAAATTCGATAAATTATGAAATAATTTGACATATTTTATGAAATAAAATTTCGTGTAAAATTATTTTCAATTTATTCTGTCTTTTGTGACTCAACTAAATAAAAATATAATTCAATTATTTCAATATTATGCCTTCATTTTCAAAAATAGTTTCTTTTCATTTTATACGCCCTTTGAATATTTGATATAAAATGTTATAATTATAAAATTTTGCAATTATTAAGACAGTCTAATAAAGCAATAAGTACTAATAATTAAAAATATTAAAATTATTTAAGTAATTAAACCTTTTTGGACCTTATAAGTCAATTTTTGTTCATAAAACCTATTGAAACAACTTTCGTTTGTAATCCAAGTGACGTCACACAGCGTCAACATAGTGCGAGAGAGATAGAGCGAAGATGCGTAAGAGCATACCGGTATAAGTGTATCGTGTAAGCGCAGGTATAGTGGCCACCACACCCGAAATACCGTATCGTCTAATACCAGAAACCCCTCGTTGTGCACAAAACCTACCCCGACAGTACATCCCCAGACGTGGTACTTCTCTCTTATCGAAGAATGAATTTGAGCAATAGCAATTGAGTCGAAAGAAATGCAAAGCGAACACATATAATTACATACAGTAAATTTTGATATTTATAATTCGTCGATTGTAGTTACAATTGTCTGTTGCAAATAGATCGGCATCTTGAATCCCTGTTGCAAATGCTCAATACAAATCATATATATCCCAACAAAAATTTCTTCAGATGGGCTTTGTTGGAACCATTGGAACATGTTGGAAATCAGTTTTTATTTTAATTAGATTGTGTTGGGAATTTCCAATTATACAATTTTTGTAATGGGCTGTGTTGGCCTATGATGGAAAATGCAAGTTAGTGAGAACTGTTGGAATATCCCAACTATGGAGAAGGTAGTTTTAATTGGGTTGTGTTGGAGTAGCAAACCGCTTCCAATAATTTAGTTAACTTGTTTAATTACAAAATTATATGGAGAGTAATGATATCTTTTAACACCTTTATTTGCTTGTCTTGAAGATGGAAAAATAAATTTACGAAACGTCGACTTAGCAAATTATTTTGTTTGATTGGATTTCCAACATACCCCATATCCTTTTACTTATATTCAATATCATTGGTTGAGAATTTAGTGTTTCTTAATTTAATCGCATTTGGAAATATCATTCTTGAATTATTTTGGATTGAAGAGTCCAATTCACCACATCTCAGTGGGGCACATTTTTAGGAACTCGCCTTTGACTCTGAGATAGTTTCACATGCTCTTGGTGGAATATTCAAGAAGTTAAAATGGAAATGAAAGTGGATTGTCAATTCCAGCAACTTTGGTTTAACCCCTTGGTCGAAACGTCGTTTTCCAAAGACACTCAGCCAGCCGGAAAAAAATGACTTTTCGGACAACTCCCAAATTGTGATGAGTTTAAAAAAAATTTCTTTAAAAATAAAAATTAATACCTCTAAAATTAATCTAACTTTCTTCCCCTTTTCATTAACAAGTATAAAAATATAAAATTAACTAAATTATCAAAAATAAAATTATCCAACTAAACTTCCTTTTAACTAATCAATTTACTAAATTTTTCATTCTAATAAAACCAATTTATTCTGTTTCAGATAAATGACTTGTTGAGTAGTTTCGGTATTGTACGAATAGATCATATGAAGATGAAATTTCCCCCTTACTTTCACGGAGTCAGGATATTTTAATAAATAGGTGTTTTCGTTAATCGAATCACCTATATTATAGGGACCTTCATAAGGAAGCTGTAACTTCTGACATTGATTTTTCAACCTATTTCTTATTCGTAAGCTTTTTACGATAACTAAATCACCTATTTTAAAAGTACATCTTTTTAAAATCTTGGCATTGGCTTTTCGTAAGTAATTTTCATTTCTCTTTTTAAATTTGTTTTGAACCTTTTTTATTTGTTCACAATAATCAATGTTTTGATCTAAAACCCACGTTCTTGTAGGTGGCATGTTGAACATGAGGTAAACGAGTGACACTCGGGGCAGGCTTTAGCTAGTCTAGCGCGCCAGGCTACATAGTGCTTCTAGGACCTGAGCAATGGTAAAGGGCACCTCATTTGTTTGAAATTTATTTAGTGTAATTAAGATGTCTTTGGTAAAATTGTTTGAAAGGTTTTTCCTACTTAAAGCATCAGCTACGACATTGTTTCCGTTCGAAATTGTTCATATTAAATGAACAATTTCGAACTCATACTTTTGAATAATAAGAGCCCAACAATAGATTCTATTATTAGTAAATTTAGTTTTCATTAAAAACGTAAGTGCAGAGTGATCAGTGTGAATCTCGAATCTATTTCCCACCAGATAAAATTTTAATTTTTGCAAACTATAAACGATCGCGAACATCTCTTTTTCAGTAGTCGAATAATTTCTCTCAGCTTGCCCCAAAGTTCTAGACACGAAGCTTATTGGTACCTCCACTCCGTCGTAAAATTGTACCAATGCTCTGGTTATCGAGGCATCGGATGCATCTGTACGAAGCTCATTTTTTTTTGTAAAATCAGGAAGTATTAATCGAGGGGTAAATCACGGTCAAAAATTGTGTACACCAGACTTCCTCCTACTTTGGACTTCCCAAACTTCCCCGGACTTCCCGCCCAAGTAACATTTTGTGCTGAATATCAACTGCGAGCACGCTGTGTCAGCACAAAATTCAGCTATTGAGCTGAGTCAGCTGCTGATATTTAGTAACGTCAGAAGCTGAATTGCTACTGATTTGCTAATTTGGCGGCTGAAAACCAGCTAAAACTGCGCTGCGTCAGCTGTTCAAAATGCTGACTCAGCCGATATTCAGCGCTGAATCAGCTGATGTTCAGCGCTGAGTCAGCTGATGTTCGAAATGAGTCAGCTGATGTTCAGCGCTGAGTCAGTTGATGTTCAGCGCTGAATATCAGCTGAGTCAGCATTTTGAACAGCTGACGCAGCGCAGTTTCAGCTGTTTTTCAGCCGCCAAATTAGCAAATCAGTAGCAATTCAGCTTCTGAATCAGCTGATATTCAGCTTCAGATTCAGCTTCCACTTTATGGAGTAACAAAACGAAAAAAAAAGTTTAATTATTTATAAATTGATATTAAATTTATAAATAAAAAAACTAAATCACAAAATTTTAAGCTTATGTAAATTATTACTCATTTTATTGGGTTTTTAATTTTTTCTATACAATCATCAATTATTACATTTAATATTCTTTTATTATACAACTTAATTACATCATTAATTATTATAATCACTCGCATTATTATATCGTTAACGATTTCGCAGAGTTGAATCTGAAATATTATATAAATTTTTTTTACCGTTGCGGCCCCGAGTGGGATTCGAACCTGTGGTACCTCCATTGGAACTTGAGCGCCTAACTGTCTAAGCTATGACGCTATACGGAACTTTTTTGATTTTTTAAAATATGTTCAGTATATTTTTTGTGGCGTATTCGACCATCAATTATCGAAAGATAATTAAATACATACCACAATATATTTCATGTTTTTCAAAATTTTCAAATAGGAAAATTATTTTTAAGCCACCCCTTAGTAATATTAAAAATAAATAATATTTTTATTTTTGGGTAGGTACTATATTTATTATCCATTAGTGTTGTTAAAATGAATTTAACCAAATTTTATTTGTTTTGAAATATTTGTTTCTATCTGAGCGCCACTTAAAATGCAGCTAATTTACTGACGTTGAAAAACAGCTGAATTTTAAACTGACGTAGCGAAGCGTCAGCTCAAACTTCAGCTAATGTGCTGACGCTAAAAAAACAGCTGAAGCAGCGAAGTATCAGCTCAAAATTCAGCTAATTTGCTGAAGCTGAAAAACAGCTGAATTTTAAGCTGAAGCAGCGAAACGTCAGCTCAAAATTCAGCTAATTTGCTGACGCTGAAAAACAGCTGAATTTTAAGCTGAAGCAGCGAGGCGTCAGCTCAAAATTCAGCTAATTTGCTGACGCTGAAAAACAGCTGAATTTTAAGCCGAAGCAGCAAAACGTCAGCTCAAAATTCAGCTAATTTACTGACGCTGAAAAACAGCTGAATTTTAAGCTGAAGCAGCGAAGCGTCAGCTCAAAATTCAGCTAATTTGCTGACGCTGAAAAGCAGCTGAATCTTAAGCTGACAGACCGCAGTGGCAGCAAAAAATTTGTTGACAAATGTTTTCAGCACAAAATGTTACTTAGTTCGGTTAAGTCCGCGGACTTAACCGAACTTCCCCAAACTTCCCGCAATTCTCAGAGTTCTGAGACCTTGATTTTCAAATTGAATCAAACACAATATTGTTACAAAACAATGGCTTCGTGGAGTAGTGGTTATAATTAATTATAATTATTATATTAAGCTACATATACGATCAATATTCTGCATCATTTTATGATTAAGTAATTATATTTGATGATTATTGTATGATGACTCATTGGTGATGATTCATTTGATGACGCATGCATGATGATGCTGTGATAACCTGAATCTTAAATGAATTTGATAATTTTAAAATTAATCTGTCTTAACACGATGTAAAATTATCGACCCTAAAGTTTAAATACTAATAAATCACAAGATGGACTGGATTTTCCTCGTGGGTATTTTGGGTCCTTAAATAAAACAACTACCTTAATATGTTTAATTAAAAAAAAAAAAAATGTTTAATTAATAATCTGTCTTAAAAAACATATTTAATAGTACAAAAATTTGTAACGTTAACTCGCAAATATACAGTGGTCGGTACGGTAATTTTGAAACACTCGCGGTTCACTTCCAGAAGTATCGGTACAACATAAAAAGTATAAAGTTAAAATTACTCATAAAGTTTGTCGTTTTTCTTCAGTTGAAGCAAGCAAGACGAGCAAGATACCAAATTTCGTTACATCCGGTGTGTAAAATTGTGATGACAACTGGGTTGTAGAACAAAAATATAATTGCGGTCGATGTTGAGTGCTAGATGCAGATCATCGAAACAGATTTTTTTGTAAAATATAACATGGTAAAGTATGGCGTGGTTGTGGTTCCCTATATTTAGTATATTCCGCACACGGTGAACTAATATTGGTAATTTTCCCACTGAAACGTTACGTAAACTACAAAAAAAATTAGGGACTAACGAGTACGAACCTATTTTGCAGCGAAAATTTTCACCACCCAAATTAATTTTATTCGAATGCAATTGACAATCTTAGAACTTTTAAATCTTACGTTCCTATCCGCGCTAGGCGTTAAAAAAAGTATCGGAACGGAGCCTCTTTGTTAACTTGAGGAAAATCGACTTTAAGACTGACTTCTTATAACATTTTGGAATCCTTGAAGGAAGGATTCTTATTAGTAATTTTAATCACGACATCGGCATCGATAGGTCAAGGTTTAATGTAAGTGTTTTTTAGAAAATTTTGAATAATAATGCGTAATTTTTCAAGAAAGTTTATGAGTTTTTAAAGAAATTTACAATGACCAAACGCGGAAATATTATAAGAACTTTACAATGCTATTAAACATAATTATTTATGTAAATGAACAAATATACAGGATGGATTAAAGCAAAGTGTCAAAGTTTTAATGTTGTTACAGAAGCATATATCTACTTTGTGGATAGATAAATTTTATTTGAATATGGCACAAGATATTTTTTTAATGGGACCATTGGTCAAAGTCTCCTGTAACTAGGTTATAAAATACCTAGTTGTTACTATCTTTAGTTTCTTCTCTTATGGAGTAATAATATCTACGCATAATGTATAATAGTCGATGGTGCGTAAGAATGCATAAGAATAAGGTGAATCTCTCCAATAAATTGTTAAATAAATTTCTATGATCCAAAAATCCGAAAATGTAACGACAATCAAACCTATCAAACGCTATCAAACCAGGTACTCGACGCAAACATAAATTTTATAACGCCTACCAATTTCAATTTTATTATTTTTTTTTACAGTAATAGATTATAATAATAAATAATAATAAAAGATTTACAATAATAAATCAATTTATTAAGCAACCTAATTTAGTAACGCTCTCCGTTGAGGCCTCTATGCAAATAAACAACAATCATAATAAAATTATGCTGAAACAACTGAAGTGGTAATGACAGCGTAAGACAAACATTGATTGACAAATAGATAAAGACTTATTCAGATTATAATAGATAATAATTTGTATTGAAATTAAACACACTAAAATTATTTTACAATTAATTTTATTTATTTGGCATTTGACCCGTATAGTCCGGGAGCAAGCGTGCATGTTTACTAAACCATAAGGTACAAAATTTTTGACCACATAGGCCGAAAGAACTTTGAAAATTAGTAATAAAACCACCCGTCTGGCACTCGTCAGTGGCAGCGTTAACTTAAAAGCGGCGCGTGAAAAGGGGGCATTTTTCAAACGCGTCTGCGGCTATGTGCGCTTCACTTAAAATCGTCTGTCATACTATATTCGAAATCTCCATAAAAAAAGAAATCTATTCATATAAAGTTTTTCCATGTACCTTATGGTTTAGTTAAACTGAAAAATGCCCCTTTTCTCGCGCCGCTCCCAAGTTAACGCTGCCACTGACGAGTGGCAGACGGGTGGTTTTATTACTAATTTTCAATGCTCTTTCAGCCTGTGTGGTGAAAAATTTTGTACCTTGTGGTTTAGTAAACGTGCACGCTGGCTCCCGGACTAGAACCTCGTACCGCCTCAGAACTTAAACCATATAAATTATTTCTAGAATAATTCTAGAACATCGTACCGCCTCAGAATTAATACACCAGGTGACCCGGCAAACGTTCTGCCATATAAATTATAGGTAGACGATGACCGTCGATATAAACAAGAAAACACCAATCATTCATGTTCTCATTTCAATGTATTTTATTAAGGAACGTAAATTTTAAAGAAAAGTCAATATTAATTTCGGAGAGGAATCGAATGTACGATGTTCTTCGTCAGTCCGTCTTTAGCCAACACAAATAAGCTCGATGTTTTGCTGACGCGAGAACATGCCAGGTATAATTGTCCGTGTGAAAAACACGGTGTGGTCAAATCTAAGCCGCAAACAGACATCGTTTGGCCTTGCGATTTATTAATTGTCATTGCGAATGCCAATCTAATCGGAAATTGAATGCGTTTGACTTCAATTGGCACGTCTGTGGGAATCAATGGAATTCGTGGCAGCAAAACATTTTGCTCGGAATTTGCCATTCAAAATGGTGGCTTCTATAATGTTTTCATTAATTTTTTAATTACCAATCGCGTACCATTGCACAGCCGTGGTGTGTTCAAATTCCGAAGTAAAATAACTAGAGATCTAACTTTCAGTCGTAGAAGGTGTGGTGGCATGCCTGGCAAATCCAGTGAGTTCAGAAACTCTGTTGGTTAATTTACAGCTTCGTTAGCATCGCTAATTGTGTCGATAGATGTGTATGATATATACCAAGTCGCCTGGCAATGACTGCTGTATCTTGTAGTTTAAATCGTCAACGTCCACAATTTTTGCTGCAAAATGACTTTTTCTGCCAGCCATGCATAATTTTTGTATTGTGTGCGTACATCGGGAAATATGCGGCAATGAGAGCATTTTGCGAAGCAACGATTGTGCAGATATTATTGGGCAATTTTATGCATCCAGTACTTTCATGAACAGCAACTTTTCCATCGCCGATATCTAATAATTGCTTCGAGAATGTGTCAGCAGATTGTTCTTGTTTTTAGGTGAACTTTTTCAACATTACGCCACAGTGGCGATGATTTAAAGCAAGCGTTGATCTCATCAGCGTACGTCGAACGTGGAATGACGGGAAGTGTTTGTCTAAAATCACCCGAAAGGAGTAACAGAGTGCCTCCGAATAATTTTTTTGTTTTTTATAACTTTGAGTGTTCTGTTCAACACCTCAAGGAAATGTTTGTGTGCCATGCATGGTGCATTCCTTCCAGATGATAAGTTTGCATTGTTTCAGCACTGTGGCCATAGACGATTGGTTTTTTCATCCTGCACACTGCATCTGGATTATTTTGAATATTAAGTGGCAGCTTAAATGCTGAATGAGCTGTTCTGCCTCCATCCAATAAGGTTGCTGCAATGCCAGATGATGCAACGGCCAATGCAATGCGATGCCGTCAATTGATCGTATTTCGGCGAGAATCAGCGTAATTAGAAATGTTTTGCCAGTTCCACCTGGTGCATCCAAAAAAAAATAATCCACCTAGTCCCTCCGAAACTGCCAACATAACGCGGTCGTAAATGATTTTTTGTTCATTAGTCAGTAGTGGGACATTGCGAGTAACAATCGCTGCCATTTGTGCAGAATCGTACAACAGTTCACGATTAATTTCTGTGGCCATTAAATCAGATGCACTTCGATTTGGCGAACTCATATCGAAATGACTGAGTGATAAATTGGCAATGACAACGCAAAGATCCTCGATAGCAATCAATAATGCTTCATTGTGCATAGCGTCGTGAATGTAATCGTTAGATTACACGTACACGCACCGTGTACGAATTCGATCCAATATATCTTCAGTCATTGAATCTTTGTGATTATCCCACAACGTGCCTGCTCGTCCCGGGAAACATGTAGTCAACACTATAGCAAATAGTAGACGAATTTGTTTTGCTGTACTGCTCAGTGCTGCGAACAGGAGCAGTGTTCTTCAATGTCCTCAAGGTTTGCACTACAAACTGATCCACGGCGGCATCGACTTAGCCACTTGTCTGGCAGAGTGAAACTGGAGGGCTGAACGAGCCATCGCGGCTGAAGTCCTCTAGGAGTCAGTCATGGCCCCTATACTCTACATCTACTACGCCAAAGATATACCGGTGCTTATTATTCTTACTCCCGAACAACCGCAAACGCAGCTCATATTGTATCCGAACAACACCGCATACTTCGTGAGATCACTCAAACCAAAAATGATAGTCGCGAAACTTTAATCTGCCCTCAACGAACTGGAAGTCTGGTGGGGTCAACTCCAGCAAGAGTGCGACCACCTTCTTCGTGAGAGAAGCGGTTAGAAAACAATCGAGACTACCCTAAACCAGATTTAAAATATTCGGTACCAAAATCATCGAAAAGTCTATCCTGAACGCAGCGGTCAAACTCTACGAAGCTGTAGGTTCCTCATAAAACCCGTTAGTTCGAGAGATTAGTAACTAAATATCAGCTCGAAGACTTCCTGCGTATAAGAGGGCCAAAGCCATCCTGCAGCCCCCTCCAACACTGCCAACTCCGTAATTGTTGTTATCTTGACAGTGCGGAGGGGTGGCTCTCTAACTAATTTTTTTAATCAAGTTTCTTACAGGAAGTTCTCAAGACATTATAACAAAGAGTAATGGTGCCGAGAACACCAAAAGCCACTCTCTGGTAGCTTTTTAAATCTTCAGGAAATAATTTCTTTAACTCTAAGTCAAATCTGCGGGTCGGACTACAATGGTAGGCTAATAAGAGACTCCGGGGTTATTGTGTGGACTGAGCGTTGCTAGCAGCACCCACCGCCCCATATCCAATCTTCCGCATCTTCATTACAAAAACTCACTAGATACAGCCGCGCGTCACAGACACATTTTTTCAACTAATCCCTCTATTTATTTCTTTTCCCTTTTCAGCTCCATTATATGTAAGAGCTCCAATCACGACCGTCTTGGTACGCGAAAACGAAACACCGAATACGCGACGTGCAGAGGCCTACCGCATCCCACGACTCCTGTTGTCCTGTTCCACGTTTTTCAGCTGCAGGATTTTTTAATATAGATTTTTCCTTACTGTTTGGTTTGTTAGGTATACTTACTTAGTATATAGTTGTTCTTATAGAAATTCATCAGTAAACAAACGAAATTCGAATGTCTTCCATTCTTTATTTTAAAATTTTAATTATAATTTAAAAAAAAGTAAATTTCAAATTTAGTGGTCACAATCATACTACATACGAGTGAGTCTGATAACGGAAATTACCGTTACATGCATTTGTTCTTAAATAAACCGAATTATCCGTTTTCAGTAAGTTTTAATTATTGCTCCAAAGACAAAGAAGGGACCGACTCCCGATTGTTTCAAGCTCTACGACTAATGTGGGCTACGCCGGACAATTTCAGAGTTTGAAAACAAATTTTTATTTTTTCGTTTCACAACAATACAGATGGCTTGGAGTCATGGTATTTACGTAAGTCGCGTCCTAAACCAAAGCTCGCTTCTGTCAAATAGTGACACATGACACTGAGAGTGTTGATCGAAAGCGAGAAGTATTGAAAAGCCCTTACAAAAGTAGTGACATTTATAATGTTTTTATTAAATTAGCCCTGTATGTGGCAAGATTAGAAAAAATTAAAATTTTGACTTTTTAGGCGTAGGTAGGTCTTTAGAAAGCTCCATGGGAAGTAAAAAAAATTTTTTTTACTACTATTTCTAATCTTGCCTGATACAGGGTTAAGAAACATAAAAAATTGCATCTCTCAATTTTTATAAAAGTCTTAACAATCCTGAAAATATATATCTAACTTAGCAATCTATTCGAATAGTGTCTAGTATTTGATTTAAAGTCATGTTTTAGCTCTTCTGCCCAGTGTGGATCGCCGAGTTGACCAGTCGCAGAGTTGATTGGTTGCCCAGTTGATCGTCGCCGTGACTCGACTCGTCTTTCTAAATCCGCTATTTTCGAGTATGGTCGCGCTTTAGGAATGTTTTTTGCAAGTGCGTGGGTTCAAACTCTAACTCACTTTAGGTATATAGGAATATTTTTTTTTTAATAAGAAATATTTCAAAACTACTCCGATTCAAATTCTAGAATCCCTGAGAGTAGATGAAAGTAATTTAAAAAAATCAAGACGCTATCGTTTACAACTTAATCAAAATTAACCTAAACTGACACTCTGACGAGATAACATCGCTATATTATGATTAATTGGATTTTTTCCAAATTAGTTTTCTTTGTTTGAAGTTTGAAACACTTTTGTTGGAAGGGAGGGAGGGGTGAGCAGTGTTAAAAATGGTTGTCGCCAAATAGCCCCAAGAAATGCATAGATTTAAATATTTAGTAATTAAAATTACTCTGTTTAAATTGTTAACTTTATTATTTGTGATCTCGGTCACAACACCATGATAATAATAGTAAAGGCGCAGTTGCCCATTTATTCTAAAATTTTATTCCTAAATAATTTTTACAATTCCATTACCTTAAATTCTAGTTTGCCGCAATCATAGCCCTGTTATTACTTACAGTAAACAGTAACACACCGTCATCTTGAATAGTGTTAGAATTCAAAGTCAAAATTTCCCAAGGTCGGTGCATACGTCACCTAAACCACACCCACTTCACAAGGTCAAGCATCCTATTGGTTACACCGTTAAATATAATACCGTATAGGGTACTGAGTTGAATTACCTTGGAAACTATGTGCGACTTACTACCAATTGTCTGCTTGGCCTTGTAAAGTGGGCGTGGCTTAGGTGACGTATACATCGACCTTCAACTCGACCTTTCACTATTGGAAATAACTGGAAAACTGAGTTCTTTTGCTTTAACCCAATAATTTACTATCGGAAAACGGCGCACAATACAAATAAATTTTCATTACGTAGTACATTTTAATGCATAATGCAATTATGCGGAATTAAAATCTTTGGAAAAAGCAATAATTAAAGTTAAATGAGATTTGCATCACTTGAGGAATAAAAATTTTGACAAATTTCGTTCTTACTAAACTGTTACAATTTATTAATTATTGTAAATGAACTTCTCTCCATTTGACTACAGTCCACTTTTCCACCAATAATTCAGAAAGCGTCAACTGTAATTCAGATTTGTCGACTGATATCAAAAGTAGCCAAATGAAATTTCACACTTTCTGATTTACATTTGAAGCTTTCTGAATATCAGATGACAAATACCATGTGAAGATCAGGAAATCATTAAGCTAAAAAGTTGCATTTCCAAGTTGTTCCCACGCAGACTGATGCAATCACCATCGATTTTCTTCATTTCGCTCTACCAATTATTGGTCATACCGAAATTATTTCATCATTTTCCACCTCGGCAAGTTTCGCCTTATGAATATGAGTTTTAAAATGTCTTTCCAAGTGATGCTTTCGCGTAAACTTCAGTTCGCAAATTTGGCAATCAAATCGCCTCACCCCTGTGTGAACAATCATGTGACTTTTCAGGTTCGGATTTTGCGAGAATTTCATATGACAAATTTCGCACTCGTACGTTTTTTCACCCGTATGCTTTCTCATGTGTCGCCGTAAACTGTCCCTTTGTAAAAACTTCATATCACAAAGCTCGCACGCGTAGCGTTTCTCCCCCGAGTGCGTTAACTTATGCCGGTATAAGTGCTGCTTACGTGCAAATTTCATATGACAAACCTCGCATTCTTCAGTTTTTACGCCGTCATGAGTTTTTAGATGACTCATCAAATTGCTTCTTTGCGTAAATTTCCTTAAACAAACATTGCATTGGTGAGGTTTCTCGCCGGTGTGCGTTAACAGATGTTTTTTTAGAATGGTGCCGTTCGCAAAAGTTAAACCACAGACTTCACAAGAGAAAGGCCTCTCCCCGGTGTGAATTCTAAAATGTCTTCGCAGATATTGACTACGAGCAAATTTTAAACCGCACACTTCACATGTGTAAGGCTTTTCCCCCGAATGAGTAGTCATGTGATTACGCAAATCTGCTTTTGCCGAAAACTTAAAACCGCACTGCGCGCATTCATAAGGCTTCTCGCCAGTGTGATTATGTAAATGTCTGTCTAAAGTCTGCTTATAAGTGAAAGACATTTGGCATAAATGACACTGAAATGGCCTTTCGCCTGTGTGAGTTCTTACGTGTCTTTGTAAGTGATGAACTCTGGAAAATTTCATGTCACAAGTTTCGCAAGAAAATGGTTTTTCACCTGAATGTGTTATTAAATGACTTATGAGATAGCCTTTTTGTGAAAATTTCACACCGCATATCTCACAAGGAAATGGTTTGTCACCAGAGTGCGTTACCATGTGCCTACCTAAACTACTTTTACACAAAAACTTCATTCCGCAACACTCACACGGATACAAATTTTCACCAGTGTGAATTTTAAAATGTCTTCTCAAACGAGTTTTTCGAGTGCACGTATAGTTGCAACGATCACAAGCAAATCGGTTGCCGTTGAAATGAAATTCATCAAAAACCTTGTGACTAACTTTCTCAACCTTCACTTGCTCCTCCTTTTGAACATGTACCTCGAGAGTCGGAACTTCTTCTTTTATGTCGATCGCATGGTGCAAGTCGTCTTCCACTTTGTACTCGATATCGTTACTTACTTCGTCTATTTTAATTACAAAACTACAATTATTGTTCGGATTACTTGCAATTTCTGAAGTACTGGGTTGTTGTTCATCATATTGAAATAGATCCGTAAGTTCCGCTTTAATCATTTTGTCCAAGTTACTTAGTTGACGATGACGTCAAAAGTTTTTAAGGTTATGTTTACACAATGTATAATAGAATTTGTGTTCTTTGTAGTGTTATTCAAGAAGCACTAAATAATTCGTTAGGTAAACCTACGAAACTTTCGTTTTACTAAAATATTCACTAATTAGGTCATCACTAAAAAGTTCGGCTCACTCACATACACAGTTTACAGAACAACTGATGGTAAACTTTTGAACTAAGTTTTTCAACCATGTACGGGGTATAAATTCAAATACAGAAAAGGTCAGAATGAAGTGATTTTATATTTATATAATATAGAAAATCACTGTCTGACTGTATATTATAGTGATTATTATATATTATATATAGATATATACAGTGACTAACAAAAATATTTGAACTCTCCTATATGTTAACAATGTAAATTGCACATTTTGAAACTGTTTTTTGACATATAAAAATCGCTTTTGCAGCAAAACTTTCTAGACATTTTCTGTTAAAAATTTCATTGTCTTCAATTTTGTATCTATATATTTTAAGCATAAGCACAAAAAATATCGTTATCTATATCTCGAAAACGGTGCGACAAAATAGAAAAATACTTATGGACAAAAATGTAGAAAATCACGTTTTCAAGAAAAAATGCTTATTCATTTTTTCATTTCGTCGCACCGTTTCCGAGATATTATAAATTTTTCTTTCGAGAAAGGTTTTGCCGTTAAGACCCCACGGCTGCTCAAACCGGATTGGGGAATGCTTGTAACCCTGTTTTTAATAGTTTACGACGGCAATCATCAACCCAAAGGGATTGCCGGTTTTCCGTACCCCCCGAAGCACGGAGACGGTCATATGAAAAATCGCTGCGTGGCGTATCTTCATTCGACTCTCTTCCTTCTGAAATCAGTACTGAAGGCGTTTCACATGTTCACTTGCTCCCTCCAAGTTACGCGCCTCAAACGTTACCAGATCGAACGCTACGTTGGCAGTCTCTCTCTTAGGAATAATCCCTCTTACTGACCATTGCATAGAATAACATCTTTTTTACCTCTTCAGTTCCTGTGTCATCCAGTGATCCAGAATTCGCAAACAGTGGTAAAAATAGTGGTAAAAGCTTCTGAAACGAAACTAGAAGGAGGTACACAATTAAAAACTTCATATTTCTAAATGGGTAAGTACGCCGACAGTACATACGCCGATAGGTAATTATACCGACGACTTTAGCGCCAACACAATTAATGCCGACAAATAATTATGTTGACAATTAATAATTATTTGACTTTGTTTTTATTTAATATTTTTAATGTGTGGACCAACTGAAGGATTCCGTCTTTCTAGATCTGCAATTTTTGAATTACGTGAGGCGTTTAGGGGAGAGGGGTCGAGCCTAATCTCCCAAATCTCCCAAATCAAATCAAAAATTTCGGAAAATATCACGTAATTTTTTTGTGCTAACTATTCTTAAATAAAAATAATTAAGCAAATTATGCTTTCTTAATAAATCCAACGCAATCAAGCATAGATTAATGTATTTACACTAAAAATACGCATTTTAAAAAATCTCACGTAAGATTAGAAATCTCACGACATCTCACCAAGGGGGGGAGACCTCTCCGAAAGGGGAGGTCCACAGTGGATGCGGTCGACGACATGGTCCGAAAAATCAGAGCGGCAAAAGAGAGACGTAAGAGCAGACGGTTGGCGGTTCTTGCACCCTCGACGTCAAGAACGCGTTTAACTCGGCCAGCTGGGAGCTCGTCATGTCGGAATTAGAAAGGAGGAAAATTCCACCATACCTCCTAAACATACTGGAGAGCTACTTACAAAATAGATCAATTGAAGTGAACGAGAAGCTCTGGCATCACAAGCTACCAATATTCAGCGGAGTCCAGCAGGGATCAGTGGTGGGCCCCCTCCTCTGGAATGTGCTGTACGACGGTGTTCTTAGACTCCCCTTACCACCTGGGGTGACCGTCACATGCTTCGCAGAGGACTTAACAATCGTGGCGGAGGCTAAAACAGAAGAAGAACTAGCAAGACTGATCAACGAAGCAGTAGCAAATATACAAGAATGGGTGGCAGCAAGGGGGCTCCAGCTGGTCCCAGAGAAATCGGAGGCTGTCATGGTCTCGAGCAACAGACGGACTAGACTCGTCCAATTCAAAGTGGGCGGACAGAGTATCAATACAGGCAATCAAGTAAGAGTGCTGGGCGTGGATGTGGACAAAGGCCCGACATTCAAACCACATATCAAGAGATGCGCGACGCCAAGTACAGATCGGCGAACAAGACTCTCTTCAAGACACGATGCGCTGAAATTCAGGAAAGATAGCAGAACTCGTGGAGAGAATCGAGCAAGAGTAGGTGAACCCACGAACTCATGAGAGGTCACGGCGAACTAAACTTTGAGACCACCCAGGCTCTTAGTGGTCACAGCTGCTTCCGAAGCTATCTGCATCGATTCAAAAGATCAGCAACTCCAAACTGCGACTTCTGCGGTGAGGAAGACGATGCACGCCACACCATCTTTCGATGCACAAAATGGGCTGACTGGAGAAATGCCGCCCAAGTCCAACTGGGGCGGGACCTCACTCCTTCCAACATGGTGAGATTGATGCTGGATAGCCGGGAGAAATGGGAAGCAATGGAGAAGATGTTGGTGGGAATTATGGCGAACAAAGCCAAAGCCCACGACGAAATAGACAGGAAGAGCAACGAAGAAGGAAGAGTACAACACGACTGAGACAGGAGACTACCGGAAGAAATGCGACAGCGATTCCCGGGACCTCCAAGGAGTGAGGTTTTAGTCAGTAAAAATCTGACACTAACGCCCTAACCATCAGGGTGATGTCTTTTGACTTATAACTTATAACTTTTAACTTATAGAAACATTTAAAAACCTGAAGATTTATATTTTTTTGTTTGAAATCTACACTCACTTACAACACGAGACCATAAAATTTGACAATTTATATATTATAATTCTAGTTTGTTTCTTAAAGATAATTATTTAAAAACATTTTTCTGAAAATTTGTGTTAAAAGAACGAGATTGATGTTTTAAATTTTTTTATGCCATTAATATTAAGCCGAAAATAAATTTTTAAAAACCCAGTTACGTCACTGGTAGGTTTCTCAAAACGTGACAACCCTGTAAACAAAATGAAGTGTGTTACACACAATTTTTAAAAATTTCAAATTTCTAAGTTTTTGTCTTTGTCTTAACATAAGTATATATTACTTATTTTGTTTACAGGGTTGCCAGGTTTTGCAAAACCTCTTAGTGATGTAGTAGGGTTTTTAAAAATTCAATTTTGGGCTTAATATTAACCGAAAACAAAAATTAAAAACATAATAAATTGTATTAGTAAACTTTATAGATTGATATTATTCAAAAGCACTAATTCCAACTTTTGCAAATTCCTCATTTTGTAGTTACTCACTACAAATTAAATTGCCTGTAAGTTAATATAAAATTTCAAAAAAACTGTCAAAAACGTAAACCTAAAGAACTTTATACTCAAGCCGAATCCAACAGATTGCGATGAGTTTAAAATATAATAAAAAAATTTGTACTATTATTCAATCTATTCAACAACGATCTTACCGACTTATTTCTCGACTTAAATTAAATAATGTTTTTTCGAATGACTAGAAATAATATGCACAACACACATTTAAACTCGGTGGTTTCTTGATTTATGAACCCTTAAACTACTTTTGCTCGCAGCTCTAAAGCTGCAAGACTCACAAGGAAATGGTTTCTGTTTCATGCGAACATGAGTCTTGAGATGGCGTCGCAATTTGTTTTTCTCCACACTCTTATATTCACAGATTTTACATTGAAATGGTTTAAGCCCCATATGAGCCTTCAAGTGCCGACGCAGACTACTTTTATCCGCACATTTGTACAAGCAATGGGCGCATTCAAACGGTTTCTCACCGGTGTGAATTCTTTGATGAACCTTCAGGTTATGTTTTGCTTTACATTTGTAGTCACAAACTTCACAATACAACTGTTTTCGTCGGTCACCAATTTTCACTTTATGTTTTTCATCGTTGCTCGTCTGTGCTTTCTTGACCGCATGAACTAACCTCGTATGTCGCATCAAGTGATAGTTCCGTGCACAGGAATAGTAGCACTTCGAACACTTAAACGGCTTGTCGACGTTGTGTATTTGGACATGCCGAACGAGAATACTTTTACATGTAAATCTACAGCCACACATCTCACATTCAAACGGTCGTTCGCCCGTATGACTTCTCATATGAACCTTCAAGCGATAGTTTTCGCTACTTTTGTAGTCGCAAAAATTGCAAACAAACCGTTTCTCTTTACCATTGTGGGTTTTCGTGTGGATCTGTAAAGCATCAGGATCGGTGAAAATGTGATTGCAAATTTTGCAAGTGAATATTTGCTGGCTTGGTCGATTATACGTTTCAATCTCACTACTTCCATAAAATTGCGGTAAGATGTTACCCCCTTCTTCCTTAACACAAAGCGAATGGTATGGTGACTCTTTAAGATCATACTTGTAGTCTCCCACTTCAACTTTTATCTTTGGATTTTCTGAAACAACCAAATTTCGATTGAAAATTTTAATCAAATCCCATCAACTCACCTTTCCACTCTAAAATTTCTACTTTGATGTTCTCGCTTTCTAATTTAGGTTGAAGTAAACATTTTGTTGTTGTCATCTCCAACTTTAGAAATCAAATTTCAACTTTTTATCGATTGGGCAAGTGTCAATATTTTTAGGTTAGATATGTTTAGAAAAAACCGAAACAAACGAAATGCAATTATTTTAGAGCACGGATTTATATGCACCATAAGCTCATCAGTACAATATCGAGTATTTATACACATAATTTTAGAATTTTTATTTTTCACTGCACTTGTGTGCTTTACGCCACACTGCTGCTTAGGGCCACTTGTATAGTGGGAGTTTAACTGCCGATCAAAGTTAAACCAAGATTAACTTACTTTTAAACCAATCAGAACGCTCAATTTCATAGTTAATCTTGGTTTAACTTTGATCGGTTGTTAAACTCGCACTATACAAATGGCCTTAGTTGTATTCCATAATCAAGCTACTGGGTCAACAAATTTCGAGTGCACTGGAGGGCATTCCATGCCCCCCAGACCCCCGGTTTGAAAATCAAACAGTAGGTGCGTATAATTTTTAATTAATTTCATTAAACCAGGAACTTTTACTCTTTCAGAACCAATTACATTTTCACCGGAGAATCTGAGGCCTCTTTGCATTGTTCATGCCGTGTTGTTCTGCGCAGTCTAAAGCATTTCCTCCGTGCACTAACGATGCTCTTTCTGACAGGAGCTACCTCCTCCGACCACCAGTAAACTCCTCTCCTCGTTGTGGGGCCCCTTCTTGGCATAACTTTATCACACAGTCTTATGAGGAACTCTTGTAATTCTAGGTCTTGTATATCCTTCTTTATATCGGGACTTTTCAGTAGATCATCCAATCTGGGCTTGTCCAATTTACGCTAGATCCAGCCAGAAGGCGGAAGCCTGTCGACTCTGACGGGCAGGCCGATCTCGAAGCAGTTCTGAACCTCCCCAGCAACTCCGAGGAGACCGTGGTGATGTCCAGGACGGAGGAGTATTCCTCTCTCTCAAATGTTGGCATGTTGCCAATATTGCATACTGCGTGGTCCAGCTCTACCAACACTTCTGTCAGAAGACAACCATTAGCGTCCGTAGTCGGGGATTCCCACTCAACTGCTTTGGCGTTAAAATCTATTGGGAAGGTTGGCAGTAGACAAAGAGAGATACACACAATTTAATAAATTTAATAACAACTAACATAAACATTACATAACAATACACTGACCTGTTAACATCAAGTGGATACTTGATGATTACAGTCTTCAGATAGATGGTTATACATTTAGTACCAGCGATAACATTGCTAGGTACATAGATAGGTAACACCATCTATCCGTTACATTGTAAATTAATATTACAACACCTCCACTAGTTACAATGTAACTAGAATCCTAAACCCATCTTGGTAGTACAAAACGAATGCTTCTCCTTTGGTAATCCTTTTGTTAGGGAATCTGCTACCATGTCTTCTGTCGCAATATGTTCAATTTTTAATTGTCCGGTTTCTTGCTTTTCGCGGACAAAGTGGTGCTTGACGTCAATGTGCTTGGTTCTACATCTATAGCCTGCATTTTTGCTAAGATCTACGGCTCCTTTATTATCGCAAAATATTTGTACACTGTTCACATTTCTTTCCAATTCATTATTAAGACCTTGAATGAAAATAGCTTCTTGAGTTGCAAAACTTAATGCCATATACTCTGCTTCCGTAGTTGAAAGAGCCACTGTTGGTTGCTTTTTTGATGCCCAACTTATAGCACCTCCACTCATCAAAAAAATGTAACCAGCAGTAGATTTTCTGTCATCCACATCTGCCGCCCAATCCGAATCACAATAACCATGCAAATCACCAGCTCCTTTTTTAAACGTGAGTTTGAATTGTTTCGTTTTTTGGAGATATCTAAAAATTCTTTTGACAGCAGCCCAATGCGCTTTTCCTGGATTATTACTGTACCTACTAACTTTTCCAACAGCATATGTAATATCCGGCCGTGTTCCTTGTGCCGCATAAATCAAGCTTCCGATGGCCTCTTGATAAGGAACCTTAATAATTTCTTCGTCGGTCTTTGGCTGCATATCTGTTGTCAATACTTGATTTGCATCGAATGGTGTTGAGACATCTTTACATTCACTCATGTTGAATCTTTTTAAGATCTGACTGATGTATCTTTCTTGATCCAACGTTATAGTACCACTTTTTTTATCACGAACGATTTTTATTCCAAGGCAATAGTGTGCCTCGCCCAAGTCTTTCATATTAAATGATTTCACTAATTCGCTTTTTACTTCATTCTTCAATTCGTCATCTTGAGAAAAAATCAAAATATCGTCCACATATATAGCCAAAATTAACATTTTGCTGGTTTTCTGCTTTATGTAAATACATGGATCAAATTTTGATTGTTCGAAATTTAATTGTTTAATAGTTTTGTCAAGTTCTTTGTACCAAACCCGACTTGCTTGTTTTAAACCATTAATCGATTTCTGCAATCTACAAGTTCTTTTATCCGGTAATTCCATATAGATTTCTTCATTTAATTTTGGATGCAAGAACGCAGTTACTACGTCCATTTGATCAATGTTCCAATCGTTTTTCACTGCTAGGGCTATCAATAAACGTATCGAACTGTGTCGTACGACAGGAGCATATGTTTCATCGTAATCAATACCTTCCTTTTGAGTGAATCCTTTAGCAACTAATCTTGCCTTGTATCGATCAATTGTTCCTTCGGCGGTAAGTTTAGTTTTAAACACCCATTTACTTTTGATAGCTTTTCGATCTTTCGGCACATCACACAGAATCCAAGTTTTGTTAATTTTGTGGGCTTCCATTTCTTCATTTATTGCTTTTCTCCACTTTTCACTGTCTTCATTTTTAAGAGCTTCTTCAAGTGTTATTGGATCACTTAAAATTGATTGGTAAACTACAAATTCCGAATTAAAAATATCTTTATTGCGTTCAGTTACACGTTGTGATCGTCTAGGTAAATTAGTCGCTGTTTGCCCAACCGGTACTTCGACATTATCGACAACATCATTATTGACGGCTTCAGCATCAACATTACTATTATTTGCAACAATGTCACTAGTACTAATTTCATCTTTATTAATGCTGACGGTTTCAATTTCAACATTGCTGCTATTTGGAACAACGTCACGAGCACTAATTACATCATTATTAATGCTGACGGTTTCAAAATCACGAGTACAAATTTCTTCATTCCTGATGTCATCTTTATTCTGGTGTATTATTTGTACGGGTTGTTGTGGAAATAATCCTTCAATGGATTCTTTAGTACCAATATTTATTAATTGGTCTTCAAGAAATACAACGTCTCGAGATATCTTTAATTTTTTTGTTATTGGATGAACAAATCTATATCCCTTAACCGTTTCGCTATATCCCACAAAAATGTATTCTTCTGCTTTTTCATCGAATTTTTTTCGATATACCTTCGGTATGTGAACTAGCGCTTTGCAACCAAATATTCTCAAATGCGATAAATTTGGTTTTTTGTTGTTCCACGCTTCCTCTGGTGTCATACGATTTAATTGCTTCGTTGGGCATCTATTCTTTAAGTATGTTGCTGTAAGTATCGCTTCTGCCCAAAATTCTGTTCCTAATTTCGCTTCTATCATCATACATCGTGCACTTTCAACCAACGTTCTATTGAGCCTTTCTGCAACCCCATTTTGTTGTGGTGTATATGGGACACTTGTTTGATGTTGAATTCCAAATTTTCTTAAATGAGACAGAAGTTCTTTATTCACGTATTCCGTTCCATTGTCAGTACGTAGACACTTGATTTTTTCTTGGCTTTGATTTTCAACAAACGACTTGTATTCTAAAAATTTTTCTGTGACTTCACTTTTATTTTTAAGACAATACACTATTGTTTTTCTTGAGAAATCATCGGTAAACGTTAGAAAATATTTTGCACCACCAATCGATTTTGTATTCATCGGACCACATACATCCGAATGAATCAGTTCGAGCTTTTTTGTTGCTCGAGACGCGCCATGTTTATTAAACGGTGCTGGCGATAATTTTCCTTTTACACAAATTTCACACGGTTTACTATTTTTATCTTTGATTACAACACCTTCAACTAAACCATTGTTCATCAAGTTCATAGATACACGATTTATATGTCCCAACCTTCGATGCCATAACGCATGAGAGTTATTTATTTTTACAAAATTCACTGAATTAACCGAATTGTTTAATTTGTAAACACCTTTTTCTAATCTTCCACTGCCCAGCACATCTTCATTGTTAATATTTATGTTTAACCTTGTAATTCTACACCCATGTCTTTCATCGAACACTAGAGTATTTCCATGTTTAACCATTTGACCAACCGAAATCAAGTTTTTCTTAACTCCTGGCACATGAATAACTTCTTGAAGTGCTAATGTCTTATTACCGATAAGATCAATTTTTATTTGACCCTTACCAACACTATTCAACGTTGTACCATTTGCAACTTCGATGCTGCAATTATCGTAATTTTTATAGTTCTCAAAATTATTAACATTTGCCGATAAATGCACTGAAGCACCCGAATCCAAAATCCAATCATTATCGTTATCACACAAATCACTACACAACCCAATAAACTGCGTACTTTCTGATCTACTATTATTGTGTTGTTTTGAACCAATCTTCTTTCGATGAGGACAGGTATTGGCTTTATGACCAATGTTGTTGCACTTATAACATCGAATTTCTCTATTCTTCGATCCTATTGGTCCATATAAATTATTTGATTTGCTTTTATTTTTACTGTAAAACGCACTCGATTCTGCACTACTTATTACTTTAATTTGCTGAACATTTGGTTGCAATAATAAATTTTTCACAAATTCTACAGTTGTGCTTTGCTTCGATCCTTGAATGCCTAACAATAATGGTTGATATTCTTCCGATAGTCCAGCCAACATTAGACCACCGATTACGTGATCTTTAAAAGGTTCACCAATTGCTTCCAACTGATCAGTGATATTTAACATTTTATTTATATACTCCTCCATCCCGTTGCAATTTTCTAGTCTTATTTTAAATAATTGTGCATACAGACTTATCAAATGCAACGTACCCGTTTGTTCGTAGACTCGACATAATTTGTCCCAAGCTTCTTTCGCTGTCTTCACATTTTTGATCTCAGCTGCAGCTCCAGGTTTAATGGACAAATTAATCTTCGCAAGAACTCTTTCGTCTATTTCAGCATCTAACTTTGAGTCGGTTGCAGGTACCACATACTTCCACATACCAGCATCAATAAGAAAATTTTTCATGTTATGCTTCCATTCGCTGAAATTTTCTCCATTTAAATGTTTGTTCTCTGGCAATCCTCCCATCATCGTTACAATTGTCGATCGCGATTCGGTCCTTTCGTTTAACCTCAATTGCAACTGTGCGATTTGTTGTTGCATAATTTCCAATTGCGATTCTTCCATAATTTTTATTTATAAATTATGAACGCAATATTTGCACAAATTCAAATCAACAATTAAATAAATAGTATTCTCTTAGTTGCTTACTGGGCCCATAACCTATTGGGAAGGTTGGCAGTAGACAAAGAGAGATACACACAATTTAATAAATTTAATAACAACTAACATAAACATTACATAACAATACACTGACCTGTTAACATCAAGTGGATACTTGATGATTACAGTCTTCAGATAGATGGTTATACATTTAGTACCAGCGATAACATTGCTAGGTACATAGATAGGTAACACCATCTATCCGTTACATTGTAAATTAATATTACAACAAAATCACCCCTACCACTATTGGCTTGGTATCAGGGCCGAATAAGCCATGGGTGCAATGGAGCCGCCGCACCCAGCGCCAAAATTCAGAAAGCTCCAAAATTGTTCGTTTTTAATTTAATTTTTATAAAATATTCAATTTTGAATAAAAAGAATATCCGAACGGTGGGCTCCATATCAAATCAATAACTCACCAAACGCTAAGCGATAAGTCACAAATAGTGATTTAATTCATATTTTCTTTGATATAGGCCCGCTTTTACAATAGTCAGTTAAGTATAAGTATAACTAACCTATAGCAACGTACCAATAAGCGATAAACACAATAAACAATTAACCAATCAACATCCGTATAACGTTACACCCCGGATAAATAATACCCGGTTAGGGAAGGGGGCGTAACTTTACAGGTTTGCCAAGGGCGTAGCCTTACCTAGTGCGTATTACCTGATAGAGGCGCCATTTACCTATTCCGCATCGGGCGCTGAAATAGCTTGATCCGGCACTGCTTGGTGTGTCTTTCTAACCTGTCCTTTATTTTTTCTCCAAACCATCGTTTGGTGCACAGTAGCACAAATATGCTACCAATGTTTGAGTAGATGATAGAGACACGTCAAACCATCTATGGTTTGAGTCTTAATCTACGCATAGCACAACCCCCTACCCCAGTTTAGGGTTGCCACTCACTGGTTAAGATAGCGGCTTTCCCGTCCGTAGTCTAGATCCAGCCTTTAGCCATCTCTCGATATGGCTCACTTAGTAGAGCAATGTCTACAGCTTTTTCTAAGATGGTGTGTAGCAGTAGGTCTTGGACCCCTAGGCTTTCATTCTTTTGTGATTCTGGTGCATGCCGCTTGATAGGGTTTCCTCCTGCAAGCTCCTGTGCCATTGTTGGCTGGAAGGTGGAGATACGTGTCTCTGTTTTGTTGGCTTTTGCTGCTCTGTTGGAAGCTGTTGAAGTCTCCAATCTGGAAGTCAAAGCGTCTAGTTTGCCTTCGAGCTGATGTTGAATTTTTTCTATACTTATGCTTTCTTGTCGTCTTCTCGATGTTCTCGGTCTTGATTGCTTCGTTTTCGGTCTTTTTTATTTCGTCCATAAGCAACTTATTGTCTTTTCTCAGGTTCTCCATTGTCTCACCCTGCGATTCAATCATCTGCAAGACCTTGTCTAGCATCTTCTGTTGTCGCGAGTAACTTTCCTGCAGCCCACTTATGTCTGTGGGTGCGCCTAAGTTTGTCTCTTGTCCGCCTGAATTTTGCCATTTTAGCAAGTCCAGGATTTGTAGCAGTTCGTCTGCTCTTGTTTCATCTGCTTTATATTTCTCATGCTTCTTCTTGTACGTTTGACGGATTAGCTAAGCTTTCATTGATCTTTTTTATGCCGTCGTGTTTTTGGACGCTGGTTAGGTTTTCCACGATCGAGTTTATTTTTGAAGTCTTGCCAATAGCCGTTTGTTGCGACCCGGCCTGGTCAGCCACCGGACGCGCAGAGACCCTCTCCATCGCCTCCATTTCATACGTTGTTTGTGATTTTTGGGCAGGGCCTTTTACCCTGTTACCTCTCGCGTTAGCCTTGCAGGTTCCTCTCGTCCACTGGGGTTGGATACCCGATTTCAGAGATTTGTCCACAAGCTACCAGTGGAGGTGCGAGTAGGATTTTGATCCGCCGCCTATATAACCTGCTTATAACCTTGTCCTCAAAAGTTCTCACGTAGTATTCGAAAGCCTCTTTAGTCTGAAGGACTGGTGGAGGAACACTAGGTTGTGATCGGAGTCAAGCTGGTTTAATGAAGCGAGTTCGGGTAGGAACTGAAGGTTCCTCTGAACTAGAATGTATAGGATGTCGTGTTGATGCTCCGTGGAAGCCATATCCCCTCTAGGGTCGAAGAGGATCCTAGGATCGAACTGGAAATAGGTGTATTCCACTGGAGCATCGACCGTGAAATTATACTTATCGGAGAAAGTTAGGAGGCCGCGACCAGCGCGGTTGCCTTTGCGGCTGTTCCACGCCGGATGTTTGGCGTTTAGGTCTCCAGCGAGGATGGCTTGTCTACCATCGCCTGAGGTTTCTCCTCCTAATATTTTGAGTAAATCTGACTCCAGGAGCGGCTTCAGTGGTGACTTGTATTATACAGAGGTCAGGGTCTCGGGTCTGTAACCTGTAACCACCCCGCTGCCCTACCATAAATTCAACTCTAGCTACGGCCCTGGTCGAAAAGGGTTATTATCAAAATATTGACGGTGTGAACAGGCCCAACGATCATAAAAACGTCAAACAACGGAAACAGGAAATAAAAAAATTTTAGGAAATCGTCACTTACCATTGTGTGCCATCAGAGGGCAGTGCCAAACGAATGAACACACCCATTTCCATATTTTCTGGAGCTGCTAAGTTGCGATTTCAAACTGTCGTTTCAAAAAGTTGGTCGTTGAGTAGATCAGGCTCAAGAAATCGTTGATAACAAAGAAACACCAGGTTAGAGATTTATTTATATGACATTTTCATTAACTTAAGATGACATTGTTAAATTATGCTTCAGTTTTTTTAAGCGAGATTATGTTACCGAGTTGCATTTGCTTTTTTTTTTTTTTTAATTACTTCAATTGTTTTAGGTAATAAAGATGAACGCGAAACCGAAAAATAAAAAGTTCATTTGCGAAATCTGTGATAAAAAATTTTCCTATAAGAAAACGTTGAATGTTCACTTGAAAATTCATTCGGATAGTAAACCATTTGAATGCAAAACTTGCGACTACAAAACTACGAGGAAAGGCAATTTGGAACGACATGAGAGGATTCACTCGGGAGAACGACCATTTGAGTGTATTACTTGCAACGATAGATTTGCAGACGATAGTGCATTACAAAAGCATCTAAAACTGCACGGTGATAGAAAATTTTACAAGTGTAAAATTTGTAAGAATAAATTTTCCACTAAAGGTTCGTTGAATGCACACTTGAATACTCACTTAAAGGAAAGATCATACGAATGTGAATTTTGTGATTATAAAGCTCTACGGTCGGGTCATTTAACGCAGCATCTGAAAATTCACTTGGACCTTAAACCATTTGAATGTCGCATTTGTTCCTACAAAAGTACTATTAAAACGAACTTGGAGCGGCATTTATTAACCCACAACAAAGAGAATCAAGCATCAAACAGCTTTAAGTGTAAAACTTGCAGTTTTAGTACTGCACATCTTCATAACTTGGAAGAACACGTAAAAAGTCACTCAAAGAAAAAGAAACCCTTTGTATGCAGTATTTGTGATTATGCAACTGTAAGGAAACGAGAATTAATACGACATAAGAAAATTCATTCAAATGATGAAAACTACAAATGTTTCGGTTGTGACTATACGACTGTAGACAAAAATAACTTGCGAAGGCATATAAGAAGTCAGGAGCATTAATAATTTCATTTTTGAGTTGTTCGCTGTGACCAAAACCAATGCCAATTTAATAAAGAGTCTCAACAATTGCCTATGGGGGGGCCCTTTGGTAAATTAAACTATCTCCGAGTACCTAATTTGTACGTGAGTAAGTTAACCATTTAGAAATGTTAAGTGTTACGTATTTTGATTTTTTATTAATGGTAATTTTTACCAATTCAGTCGTAAGACTTTTGTTGTATATTTTATATATTTATTTTCTCTTTTATGTGTTTAGTAATATTATGCGATGTACTCCTGTCTTTGAGAATCCGCATGTTATTTTGATCTAATCTTGACGAAAATGATCTGTTTTATTGCTAACATTACTACAATTAACTGAAATATATTATCACTTTTATTGTTTATTTATTGAAGTTTATAATATTATTTTCAGTTAATCCATTCATGCGCGTCAGTGGTAAAAATTGACTGTAATGTTTCAAAAATCAAAAAAATGATAGAATAGACCATGTTTTATGCCGTTCGGGTGTTAAGTATTTTGCTAGGCGGTTAGGGAATTAGGCCTCTTCCGCCCTTTCGGGTCTTAAAATCTTTTTTACACGTGAACTGGTTTTTTGATCTATTTGTATATAACTGACGCGCACAAATAGATTAACGAGAAATATTTTAATCAAAATGCTCTACAGCATTTTGATTAAAATCATTAATCATGTAGGGGCTCAAGCTGCTCTTGCACCGCCACTGCATGATTCACTCCTCTGTGACGCCACTGCGCGGGACGTCACAAAGTGATATTTTATTATTACTAAAATTGTTTTTATGATATAGTTACACAAAATAATTTTAAAAATTATTGCAAAAGTTAAAAACCCTCAATTTTAAAGCTGCGCTTGATGTACATCTACTAGGTACATAAAATATTTGTTTTTATTGTCAAAGTGACATGGAGTTTGAAGATGTAGCAATACCATTGATTTCTGTTGAAATTAAAGAAGAAAATGTATTTGCAGAAGACCCACTTGAAATAGAAATGGTAGACGTCAACTGCAAAGTAGAGAACCTGCACGATGTCCCTGAAATGAAAGAAGAATGTGTATCGATCTTATGTGACACTTGCAACAAAACATTTACACAGAAGTCGAGTTTCAAAGCTCATTCCAGAATTCATACAGGCCAAAAGCCGTTTACTTGTGAAACATGTTTTACGAAATTTGTGCGAAGTACTCAGTTGCATCAGCATTTAAAAGTACATACCGGTGAAAAACCGTTTGTGTGTGAAATTTGCGGTTCAAAATTTCGAATGAAATCGGTTTTTCAAAATCATATGAGGATTCATTTAGACGAAAAACGGTATATATGCAAATTTTGCGACTCGAAATTTGTTCAAAGTGCACAACTTCGACGGCATCTGAGGGTTCACACTGGCGAAAAACCGTTTCTCTGCGAAACTTGTAATTCGAAATTTTCGGATAAAACTTGTTGGAAACGTCACTTAAGAATTCACACGGGCGAAAAACCATTTGGGTGCAATATGTGTGAATCAAAATTTAGACTTAAAGCACATCTACAACGTCACGTAAGAACTCATACCGGTGAAACTCCTTTTGCCTGCAAAATGTGTGACTCGAAGTTTAGAAGTCTTTCGCACTTACAGCGGCATATAAAGGTTCATTTGGGCGAAAAATCGTATCTGTGTAATTTTTGTAATAAGGCATTTTCACAAAATGTTGGCTTGAAGAGTCATTTATTGAGAATTCATAAACTGAAAAAGTAGGATGTACCCAATATCTCAAAGATGTCCCTTATTTGCAAGTGGGGCTGCGATGGAAGCTCTGGGCAATGTGCATATAAAGAGAATTTTGAAGATGACAACATTTCAGCTACAAGTGTATTCTTCCCTTCGGTTATGCCATACAACTCGTATCTGTCGATTGTAAGTTGAATGCTGAAACAAATTGTCACATGAAAATTAGCAGTTAATATGCGGAAGCTGTATAGTTGTTGATCCCACCTGCAATAACAAGCCAAAAGCAGAAACGGATTCTGAATTTGACGACAACTACGATTCTAACGAGGAAATTGTATTACACTAATTTTGTAAGCTTTAAAATTGAATAAAAAAATTCTTTGTTCCTTTATATTATGCATTTCTTCTTCTTTTGGCTTTCCATTCCCAATGGAATATCGCCACATTTTTCAATGTTTCAAATCCAGTTTGTTGGAGTGGATTAGTCCTCGTTTTCATCTTCCTCTTCAACATTCTATCTCTCCAGCCATCCACGTTCATCTGTCTCAAATCTTTGATCACATCCTCCCTCCATCTCCTCCTTGGTCTTCCTCTCAGTCTATCTACATCGGGATTCTGTAGCCTTGTTTCTTTTCTCCTTAGTACATAATATGTTGTCCTTTATTTTTATCTCACCACTCTCTTTCTATCTCAACTCTTGTATTGCCGCTAAGCCCACTCTGTGTTTCCTGAAAGCGTTAGCTACTTCATTCATTTTCCCGGGTCAAAGCATCGTGCTCACATTCCAAGTCGTTGTCTCTTTCTGTTCTTTTCTTATATGCATTTATGTATCAATTTTTCTTAAGTATCTTAATATTATACCAGAAAACTCCAACGACATACCATATATAGCATTGTTATTACTCCGATTAGAATTAAAAGCATTATTCGTAGGATAAAAACCAAGAAAGCTTTTGAAGATGAGAAGAGAATTTTTTTTAAATTAATCATTCACTTTAAAGCTGAGACAATTGTTCATTTCGAAATTTATTAACTTAACTAGTGCTGGAACATCGATGTTCGATGTCGATGCCTAACCTGGACATCGATAGCATCGGTTGAAAACATCGATGTTTTTTCCTTGATTTTCAATAGACAAAAACATTGATACCACGAAAACATCGATGTTATCGATGTCCAGGTTAGGCATCGACATCGATGTTTTTCTATCGATGTCCTAGCACTAAACTTAACTTGCTTATGTGAAACTTATACACTAACAGAACAAGTAATTATAAATAATCAAATGAATATCCATTTGTATTCTTGTATGCTATATAGGGGAGATCTTCAATAAATAAAGACTACATAAAAGCTAGTTCTCATGATCCAGAATTCCGTATTGCAATCTGATGTTCCATATCCATTAGGCCATAGCCCAGGGGTGCCATCGATCTAAAGATGCTTAAGAACCGAGAGAAAGAAGAAATTAGTTCTGGAAATCCGGAGAAATCTAAAGTATTCCTGTTGAATTTTTAGATAATAGAAGTATGTTGTGTACTCGAAGGGAAATCATGAGAAATCCTTTTTTTTGGTCAGTTAGTGTTTCCAAGGAAAAGGTCTGCTCTACAACTGAGGAGTTAATTAAATTACTCCATTAATTACGGAAGGACGATTTTTGAAAATTTTAACTCCTCCCTTCCCAACGTAAGGGTTCCTAAAAACCTGTTAAAAATGCTGAAATACCTACTAATTTGAAATATTAAATATCAATAAACTGTTGGATGTTTTTTATGATTTTGTAACCAGACAGGTAATCAATAAAAGTTCAATTCATTAAACATTTGTTTTCATTTTATAAAATTAAATTTTATATGAGATATATTTGAGTGGGTATTAATCACTGAATTTTTTCTACACAATAAAAAATCTATTACATTACATTTCGATGGAATCACATTTTATATATTAAATTTTATACAAAGAAGTGTCTTTTTATTTCATTTAATAAAAAATTATGAATCTACTACATACGAGACATCAGGCCAGGCGGTTTTCCTTTTCACATGCAGGACCAACTTCTTGAAAGTTTTCAAATGCGTTGTCACGTGCTTCTGCAAAACATTTTTGACACAATTGACAAAAGAACAATTTTCAGCTGACTTTTTGCAAAAACTTGGATGAGTAACTGTCGCACGAAAATGGTTTTTCACCCGTGTGAGTTCGCAAATTTTTCTTGCCCGTAAATTTCAAACCACAAACTTTACATGAATACAGTCTAAAAAGTAAGCCAGTTTCCTTGCAAATAGAACTTTTTGGTAGTTTGACTAGATGCTTGTTAAGCTGTAGCTCAAAGGTCCACGTTCCTCCTTAATGTCGACCGAATGAGGTAGTTTCTCGAATATTTTTAAAATTTAAAACTGAACAGCCGTATTATGGTGAGATGCTTAAAATTTGAGTGACCTCTGGTTTAGCCATTTCTTCTCGTCCACAATGCAGAATTAACATCTATTAATAAAAATTAATTTATTGTAAAAATTCATTTATACGTGTTTATTAATATTTACAATTTAGCAATAAAATGCTTCGATTTCTAAGTACGAATTCTAAATCTTTGAAGTTTCAACAATTGACACATACATAAGGTCCTATGGTAGTCTTAGATGATAGTCCACGTTGTAGTGCGTAATCAGGTCTGCTTTTTTTGTAAATATCCGATCGCACAGTGGGCAGGCAAGATTATTTTCCAAGTTGTGAATTTCCAAATGAGCATTCAAATGTTCTCCCAACAAAAATTTACAATGGCAAATTTCACACATAAATAAATGGCAGCCTTCCTTGTGTCTCCTTAGTAGATCTCTTTGGGGAAATGTCGATTTGCAAATATTACAAGAAAATGGGTTTTCCTTACGATGACTAATTAAATGATCAATTAGGTGATATTTTTCATTAAATATTACCTTACAAATTGGACACGTAAATACTTGAACCTTTTTATTTTTCGCAATTTTAGAGGTATTAGCATTGCTAGTGGGTAAGATTTTTTTGCCAACTGCGTAGGGATGTTCTTGATTTTGTTTTTCGGGCACTTCAGCGACTTGTGGTTTTAACCGTTCTTCACTTTGTGCTTCTAAAGATTGCAGTTTCAACCGATCTTCACTTTCCGCTTCCAAAGATTGTGATTGCAAAAGTGGACCTATAAATACTTGAACCTTCCTCTTTTTCGCAATATTAGAGGTTTTAGCATTGCTAGCGGGTAAGGTTTTTTTGCTGACTTCGTGGGGATGTTCTTGATTTTGTTTTTCGGGCACTTCAGCAACTTGTGGTTTTAACAGTTCTTCACTTTCGGCTTCTAAAGATTGCAGGTTCAACCGATCTTCACTTTCCGGTTCCAAAGATTGTGATTGTAAAATTGGATCTATAAATACTTGAACCTTCCTCTTCTTCGCAATATCAGAGGTTTTAGCTTTGCTAGCGGGTAAGGTTTTTTTGCAAACTTCGTAAGGATGTTCTTGATTTTGTTTTTCGGGCACTTCAGCGACTTGTGGTTTTAACCGTTTTTCACTTTCTGCTTCTAAAGATTGCGGTTTCAATCGATTTTCACGTTCCGCTTCCAAAGATTGTGATTTACAGGTGTTATTTTCAGTCTCAGAATTGTTTAATTCTAGGTTACCACAAAATCCGATTTCTAGCAGTGAAAGTCTTGCCTTGAAATCATTGGAACGGTCTTCAAATCTGATCTCGATACATGGTTCACATTGCACTGCTGCTTTGCACTTTTGTGATGAACCAGGATCTTGTCCTGGATTTAGAATTTGTCGCGAAGTTGTCATGAACAAAGTTTTTTTGAATTAATAATGTACAAAAATAAATTCTTACAAATGTCAAATTAAGTTATGCATTTCGCCACTGACGCGACGCCTGAGTTGTTGCTAGGGACTTTTGAAAAGTTTCACAATCACTGCAAATCACTGGTTTTACTCAAACAAAACCGTCAAAACTGTAACTTTTGTTTTTGTAACCCAACTTTTTTTGTTGTGAAGTCTCCAACTTGCTGACAAAATTCAAGACGAAGTACGGGCGCATTACGCATGGTTACGGTCCTGCTTACACAACAGACCGCTGTCATAATCCACCTGTGAACTTAAATGTACAAGTGGAAGAATTGTTAGCATCGTTCATACCACCGAAACCTCTCTTATATTTGATCATAACGCCAAACTAAACTTGGAAGTTTTTCTACATTATCTAGATGTTTATTTAAAAGTCACTGGGCGATACTCACCAGACGATGCAACAAAAATCGCAATCTTTTTAAGCCATGCAGGGGAAGAGGCACAAAATAAATTTTATTCCTTCAAGTTAACTGACGTACAAGCAAAACCATACGAAACCGATATCCAAGCATTTAAAGAATAATATTGCAAACCTTTTACGAGTGAAACCCAGAAGAGGTTTAAATTTTTTAAATGAGTGCAACAAAAAGAGAAGGATTTCGATCATTTTTTGATTGCTACGAAATGTTTAGCAAAGGAGGGCAATTTTAGAGAGCTGGAAGAATCGTTAATAAGAGACAAAATTGTTAGCAGTGTGCTGGACCCTACTTTACAAGAAGAATAAGACCCCAAATTAGGGTATCACTAGTATGTATTTGGTAACAATATATATTAGTCAAAGGGCTGCAAACTATGAATTTGACTCGATTTTAAAAGTTATATTTTAATTAAAATCCTTTAAGTATCTAATATTTCATATTCTTTGCAGGCCTTTATTACTAAAACTAATGGAAGTTTATCTAATTTAATCCGTGAGAAGGTTCTTACCAACTGGACGTTTTGTTACTTGTCCACTTGACAAAAGTATGATTGTGGTACTGCGTGGACTCGATTAACCTTTTCTATATCGAGATGGTATTTTGATATTCTACATGTATAGAGGATTCCGTTTCTGAGGTGTTTCTAAATAGAAGTTTATTTCCATGCTGAACCGTGATTTTCAGAGCAGTTGTGGGTAATGAATTTGATTTAATTGAAACTGATTGTTTTGATTTTAGTGATAAAACATGACGAAAGGGAAGGACATTCGATTTCTTATTAATTGTACATTGAGTCAGGCGATTAAATTTTTGTATGCATTTTACTTTCCCATTTACGTAGTAAAGGAAAGTATTGTAATTGAGTAAAAAAAAATTTTGAACTAGCATTTTTTCCATAGTTTATGAGTCTGTTCAAATCGTTTGAGACAAATTTTGCAATGATATCCGGGTGTGTGTGCGTGCGATTATTACGTCTACGATTTTTTCAAAACGAGTGAACCGATTTTATTCAAATTTCATATACAGTAGAACCTCTCTATAACGAGTCTGGTTATAACGAAAAATCGGCTATAACGAGTAAAAGTTACTTAAAGTAAAAGTTTGGAGAAAAATTTTAGTCCCTTGACATTTGTTTACATGCTAAACTGATTGTTTATAGCGAAAATCTTCTTATAACGATGTAAGTAGGCTGGTCCCTTGAGCTTTCGTTATAGAGGGGTTCTACTGTACTGGTGTGTAACAGCAATCTAGAGAGCTGATTAGATTTTGGTTGAAATCCATACGTTATTTTTTTATTTATTAAATTAAAATTTTTTTTTTAATTTTAATTTTAATTATTATTATTAATTTAGTAATAAATGGGAAAGTTATGTGTCGAGCACAATCGAGTTTCTATTTTCTTGTTGTCATGTGTAATTTTTCCTTTTTTATTTTGGGAATTTTGCATCTAGATTTGTAACAGTAAGATCTCTTTATGATATTGTTTTTACTATTGAACTCAATTTTCTGTATCACCCTTTCTATTCAATTCTTCTTCTTTCTCTTTAATATCCTACTTATATTTCTTTGTAGTTCTCTATACCACTTGTAATCTTGTCGTCTTCCAGTTTATAATTTTTTTTATTATGTTTTTATCTCTAATCACTTCTTCGTATTCTTCTTCTAATTTTTATAAATCCCATTTTATTAATCTTTAAGGTGGCAAATATATAAATTATTTCAAAATAAAACCAACAGATGGCTACGCCAGCGATTGCCTCAATATCCACTAGTTCATACTTTTTAATGCTTACGTAGTATTTTAATATGTCGTACTTGAAGCTTTGAGTAGCAACTGTGTAATTTTCGTAGCTGCAGGTTAATTATTTAATTATATTCCTTCTTTGTAATTTGTTGAAGTAGAGGAGAGTAGGAGTAGGAAGTAGAGAACAAGTATTCAAGCAGGCTTGGGGTTAGTCAATATTTTTTTAATACAAAAAATTATTTATTTATTATTCTTACAATACTTTGTCAACCTGCTAAACGAGGAAGCTTCAGATTACATAATTATACTTTCATTTATAGATTACACATTTCGACTTCCAAAATTTATGTTAGATTGCAATTCGAGTACGCCTCCTGTGTTTGGTCGCCTATCTATCAATCTGAAATCGATAGATTGGAGAGGATCTAGAGAAGATTTCTTTAGTACGACGCCTTCAGGTTGGGTGTCTCACATCGCGAGATCGCTTACAATAACTTGTTCTAGAGGCTTCGGCATCACCATTCCTACAGAAAGAACAAAGTTCATTGATGCTAATTTTATGTCTGGACTAGTTGAGGGTTCTGTTTGCTGCTCTGAGCTATTGTCCAGGGTAAATTTTTACATCCCTCCAAGGGCTTAAGAATCAAGCTTCAAGGCAATTCTTGGTGTTCTTAGCAGTCAACAGAATCTTGGTCATCCCTAAATTATTTCATCACTTTCCACCTCGATAAGTTTTGCCTTGTGGACGTGGGTCTTAAAATGTCTCTCTAAGTGATGCTTTCGCGTAAACTTCAGCTCGCAAATTTGGCAATCAAATCGCCTCAACCCTGTGTGAACAACCATGTGACTTTTCAAGTTCGAATTTTGCAAGAATTTCATGTGACAAATTTCGCACTCGTATGTTCTTTCCCCGGTATGCCTTCTCATGTGTCGCCGCAAACTGTGACTTTGTATAAACTTCATGTCACAAAGCTCGCACTCGTAGCGTTTCTCTCCGGAGTGAGTTAGCTTATGCCGGTGTAACTGTTGCTTACTTCCAAATTTCATACGACAGACTTCGCATTCTTCAGTTTTTACGCCGTCGTGAGTTTTTAGATGACTCATCAAATTACTTCTTTGCGTAAATTTCTTTTGACAAACATTGCATTGGTGAGGTTTCTCGCCGGTGTGAGTCAACAGATGTTTTTTTAAGATAGAGCCGCTTGAGAAGGTTAAACCGCAGACTTCACAGGAGAAAGGTCTCTCGCCAGTGTGAATTCTAAAATGTCTTCGCAAATATTGGTTACGAGCAAATTTTAAGCCGCAAACTTCACATGTGTAAGGCTTTTCCCCCGAATGAGTAGTCATGTGATTTCGTAAATCTGCTTTTGCCGAAAACTTAAAACAGCACTCCGCGCATTCATAAGGCTTCTCGCCTGTGTGATTATGTAAATGTCTGTTCAAAGTCTGTTTATATGTGAAAAGCATTTGGCATAAATGACACTGAAATGGCATTTCGTCTATATGAGTTCTTATGTGTTTTTGAAAGTGCTTTATTCTGGAAAATTTCATGTCACAAGTTTCGCAGGAGTACGGTTTTTCATCCGAATGTGTTAAACGTGAAAATTTCACTCTGGATATCTCACTAGAGTGAGTCATCATGTGCTTACTCAAACTATTTTTACACAAAAACTTCATTTGGCAACACTCACACGGATACAAACTTTCAACAATGTGAATTTTAAAATGCCTTATCAAGCGAGTTTTTCTAGTGCAAGTGTAATTGCAACGATCACAAGAAAATCGGTTGCCATTGAAATTCAATTCATCGAAACCTTTGGGACCAAGTTTTTTTACCTTCACTTGCTTCTCTGTTTGAACATGTACCTCGAAAGTTGGATCTTCTTCTTTTATGTCAATCGCATGATGCAAGTCACCTTCCAACTTGTACTCGATATCGTTGATTACTTCTTCTGTTTTAATTACAAAACTACAATTATTGTTCGGATTACTTGAAACTTCTGAAGTACTGGATTGTTGTTCATCGAATTGAAATGTATCCGAAAGTTCCGCTTTAATCATTTTTTCGAATGTTCTTTAAGACGTCAGAGTTTTTAAGGTTATGTTTACACAAAGTATATCTTAATTTGTATTCCTGTGTTTTTCAAGAACCACTAAATAATTCGTTAGGGAAATCCACGAAATTTTCGTTTTACTCAAATATTCATTAATTAGGTTACTACAAACAATTATAACAGTTTCTATCGTGATAAGCTTTTGAACTTGGAATTTTTCAGCAATATACAGGGTGAAGACAGGCAGTGTACAATAATTTTTACTTCGTTGTAAAAAAGGAAGTATTAAAACCCCATTTGATTTGGTTTTCAGATTTTGACGGAAATATCCGTTTTGACCTTCCCTAAATTCATTTTGACTATTTTCGTTATGTCGTCTGTATGTCGCATAACTCAATAAATACGGTAGGCCTACTAACGTTTACTTTAAATAAATTAGAGACGGCATTTTGCTTCTTTTAGTGTACAAAAATATTTTTATAAAAATTTTAAAAAAATATTTAAAAGACATAAATTCTTTTTATAAAATAATATTTAAAAAAAATAAATTCTTTTTATAAAAAATATATTAGGGAGGGGACTAAAGGGCGGCAAATTTTAAGACCGCCCCGGTCAACAAAAGCTCTAGGTACGCCAGTGCATTCTTTAAATTTTCCGAAAATCAAAAACTCAAGAGTAGAAAATTTAGAAGAAATTTCCAGCATTAAATTTTTTTTAACTTGAAACCTTTAATGACAATGGAGTTCAATGTGAAATGGCAGGAAAATAGGAACCATCAAAACTTCAGAAGGTAATACACGTTTTCAAGGAAATTCACAAGAAATTATTTATTTTCTACTTTTCAGTGGACTTTCATAAATCTTTTAATTGCAAAAATTAGATTTTTGCTTGTTTTGTGATTATCAAATTTTATTGTATTTACTTTTCTGTTTAAATTAAAAGAATTTGTTTTATTTACTAAATTGACACGAAAGTCAATTGTAGCCCGCTGACTATTATGTCTTTCAGTACGTAACGCACCTTCGATTGGTTCATTTTAAGTTACCAATTTTCCCTGACTTTTAGAATTTTGATCTATTTCAGAAATTGTAAATTTTATTAATTTACGCAAACAAAATTTAAAAAATCTTTATTTCCCTGACTTTCGAAATCATAAATTCTCTAACAAGAATTTTTTATCTCTTATGTGGAACATTGTATTTGATTTTTAAAAATTTAATATTTGTTCCACGCAAGAAAAAAAATCTGATGTGGTCATCGCATAACGTTCCGAATTATTAAGAGTAACTCCCAATTTACCCCAGATAGCAAATATTAAAATACTAAATCTCGATGATAAAGTTAAATTACATAACTATTATGCTAATAATACTGAATTTATCGTAATTTATAAATTATAATTATTTAAAATAAAATAAAAATTATTTTGATTAGCAAACAGATTTATTTAAGTTGAACCCATCTCTTCCATTAGTGCTGCAACTGCTGTGTGAAGGAAAATTCAATTATTATTTAATTTTGGGTCAAAGGTCTTTAAAAACTAAACAAGTTTTGTAGGAAAAATTATTTTATTAACCCAACCCTTTTCCACAAAAATTTCAAAAGTTTGCCATTTGAAATTCAAATTTAATAACTTCAATCAAATTACATATTGCTCAAAAGGGTGGCAGTTATAAAATTATTTTTCCTACAAAACTAGCTTAGATTTTAAAATTCTGGAGCAAATTATACGATTTTGTAATAAAGTCTCTATTATTATTTCCTTCATAAAACCTTTATTAATATAAAAAGACAGAAAGCAAAACTTTAACTGGCCACATACGTGTCAGAATTCACTTTATATTACAAATATTGGAATGCATCACATAAAATTAATTGATAACTGTTACCTCGATCACATTACAGTTTACTTAAATGACTTTGGAGTGGGAAAAATCTTTTGCTTTGTTTTGTTTGTACTCCTGGATCCATAATTGGTGAAAAAGCCTCTTCTGGTGGTTTGACACAGCAAGGAATCTGTGCTAGGCGTTTGTTGCAATTTACTATTCGGAGTTTTCAAGGTGCTTTCGTAATTTAAAAACGATGACCAGAAATCTACCGATAAACCAATCAAATGTTCCATCACCTAAAATATATTTAAATATAAGAAAAGCTTCAAGAAGATTTCCTAAAAATTTTACCGTGGTAATTTGTCTGGTTTCGGTAATTAGGGCCACGTTTGACTGAACATCGCTTGAAGAGTAACCGATTAGTGTTGGCCCAAACACTTTAGACAAATTCGAAGCAGGCATCTTGCAATGTGGTGATTCTGCAACCCTAAAATATACATCATAATATATTCAAGTATTTAACGTTTTCTAATACTTACTTCTTCAAATGCAAAAGCATATAGGCCAAAGTGTCACGGTTGGGCTGTGGCAACTTCAAAATAATTTGATACAGAATTGGCGCGATGTCGTTGGCGTCTGTGGCTTCGACAGCACGTATGAAATCATTCCATCGCATTTGTGTGACCAGAGATTCACTCAAAGATCTCAAAAAGCTCTTAACAGTACCACAGATCACGTGAATGTCAATCTGATCTAAATTAGGCGCAATTTTACTGTGTAAAAATTTTTCCTTTAAACTTTGAACTTCCCGATCTGATCCTGGCACGCGATAAATTCCAAGTTCATGTAAACCCCGACTTTCAATTTGATTCAAACAGTGGATTATGAGCGCGGGGACCATGGGCGGTGTCGTCGGAGTGTAATCGGCAATTGTAGCCTAAACAAAGTGGTCATAAAACAATAAATTTTAGAATAAAAATATTGCGTAACTTACAGTAACACCACGCTGAGTCGGAGTGTTTACCACCGGAACGCAGGGCAAACTCAAATTGTCGCGACATTCTGGATGACAAATATTCCGACACTGCTTGCACTTGAGAGCTTGCTTTCCAAAACTGATGCGCTTCTTGCAGACACCGCAATTTTCGGGCATGACGACTGTTTTCGTCTGAAAAATGTGCTGACGCACGCTGGCGAAATTGTTAGTTGACGGGCTATTTCTTTGCCACAGATCAAAGACCAAATGTTCAGGCGGAGCAGACGGTTGTAATCCGCCCAAAACTTGGCGATCTGGCTGTTTGGCCTGGTTTGACGGTTCATTGGGAATTGATTCGATAATTGAAGTGGCCGTAATTGGACCCTCTTTTGGAACTGTTAAAGTTGTGGTGGTTCGCACGGTGTCGGTGGTGTTTATTTCGACAGTTTTTGTCGTGCTGGAACGTCGCTTTTTCATGGCAGGCTCCTCTGAACATTCCATACTGGGGCGATGTTTTTTCCAAGTCCTTCCGTTGTTTAAAAGAGACACGTCCAAGTCGTCTTCGGAACGTGAATAGCTGAAGTTGGACAAAAGTGATCCTAAACAAAGATATGAAGTAACTTTATTTGGAAAATCAAAAACTATTTCAAACACTTACCTGTTGTATTGCCTTCTTGAATGATGCTTAAGTGGGGTTCGACATTATGTGTACTAAAATCATAGCCTGGCTGCACATTGTTTGTATGTAACGATGTAAATTGCTCTTGGATTTCATGTGGTATACTGCTTCGGTAGTTATTCGAAAGAATTAACTTTTCAATTTTTTCCAACTTAATTCTCTAAAACAAATACAAAGATGAATAGGTATTTTAATCGTATAATTTTGAAATAAAATTACCAAGTGGTCTCTCTCTTCTTGAACCAATTTGGTTCGCTTTCGTTCACGATCGAACAATTTTCGTGACATACCCAGTTTACATTCCAAGTCACGATAGTTGTGTGTCACATCATCGACTATCCCCTGCAACCGTACACACTCATCCACTGACTTAATCCATTCCTTGTTCATCAATTGCACTTGTTGCACAAAATGTATAAACTCTTCTTCGGTGGAGTCGCGGTCATTTCTTTGTTGGTTAAGTGTCTTCATGAGTTCATCAAATTCGGCAACCAAAGTTAAGTCCTCGTTTGGACATTTAGAAGAAGCGGTGCTTCTTGCACTTAGTACGCTATCATCTGTGTCCGACATTATAAAAGTTGAAATTGAACTTACGAAAACACAAACTATAGCATAGGTACCACAACGAAAAGTACGTTAAAATTTGAATAATGCTTGCAAGTTGTGACAGTTACAAAACGAACACAAACGAACCAAGCCGATTTTGAAAAAATATTTTTGTATGAGTTTATGCACAGTTTATGTATAAAACGACATCTAGCGGTATTGTGGCCAAACACAAACTTGACCGCTGTTTTGAAACTTGAGAAATGCAAATTAAAGAAAATCCGTCGATGAGCATGAGGGCACAGTTATATCAAACAATTTAATTTTATTAATCCAGAATAGGCCGGGCCCCCTCAAATCCAACAAATTAAAAATAATCAAAATAGAAAACCGAATCGAATGTAACACCTTCGGTCGACGTCATTTGACAAAGGTCAAAACAGCTCGAAAAAAGCTGTTTATCCAGTGTTAGCTGTTTTCTTGTCACCTCTGAAAAAATACTGTCAGTCCGCGCATGATGAGCCCTACGACTTTTGTACTTGAATTTTTTTACAAGTTCAATCAATCAATCTGTCAACCGTTGTTCTGTTGTTTGGTAGTGTATGGCAACAAACGCGATGTATGGAGTTTTTATTTAGGGTTGTAAAATTTCACAACACAGGAAAATTTAAACATTTTGTAGAAATGTTCGTTAATTTTATCCTTTTTAAAGATTGATAAATATATTGATATCGTTTCAGGTTCGCATTAATGCAATTTGGTTTTAAAATAAGTTGGTTTTGTTACCCTTCGTAACATAACCTCAAAATATTCTTCTGTCAGAATTGTAAACTTCTTTGAAGTTACCAAAAATGGTTAAAGTGAAAAAAGTTAGAAACACAGTACAAACTACCAGCAGTAACTCGACTTGCAATTCCGTCTCAAAAATGGTGGTAAATATGGTGCCATATAAACCGGTAAAATTACCTCGACCCATTTACACCATAATACAAAAGCGTGACCGTGTTAAATCTCAACCTAGGATTTTGCCGTATCCTGAGTTTTCAGAGAACGGATGTTTAAAATCTAACCCGGTTCAACTTGTACACCCATGTGACTCTTGTACTGACTACAAATGTTTGAACAAATGCAACTTGGAAAAAAACAGGAAACCTTACGAGTGCGAAATTTGCGGCTACAAAACTATAAGAAAAGCTTCTCTCTCGATGCATTTCCGGACCCACATAGGCGAGAAACAGTTTTCTTGTGATATGTGCGGCTGTAAGTTTTTGCAAAAGAGTCTGCTAATGAAACATTTAAAAGTTCACGAAGATGAAAAGTCTACACATTTTTCTAACAATAATGAAGACAAAAAATTTCTTAGCACCGAAAATAAATTGGTTATAAAAATGGAAACTGTGATTGAGGAATTTCAAAATGAGAAGGCAGCTTCGGGACCGGATTTCCACGAATTTGTTTGTGTGAAAAAGGAACCAGAGATTTTTGAAGAAGAAAAATTCGAATACGAAACTTGCAGGCGTTCTGTGTACATTAAAGAAAATCCGCTTCTCGAAAATCCAGATGAAGAATTGGAACCGGAAGACGAAACTGCTTCGGATTCTGCAAAGGAAAAACTATATTCTTGCGATATTTGTACCTTTAAAAGTTCGGATGCATTAACCTTATCCAGACACTTACGAAACCACACCGGACTCAAACCGTTTACATGCGATTTCTGTGACTTTCAATGTGCAATCGAAAGAAATGTAACAAAACATTTAAAGAGTCACAGTGTGGACGAAAGAACGCGGGTGTGTGAAGTCTGCGATGCAAAATTTTTGTTCAAGCGAAGTTTCGAAAAGCACATGTCGCACCACACTAACAATACGACATTTCCATGCAAAATTTGCGGCTTGAGATTTTCACGGTATTTGGAAAAAGTACAACATTTGAAAACACACACGGAGGAAGAGTTGCTCACGTGCGAAATTTGTGGTTTACGAGTATCGAATAAATCGGAACTCCAAGATCATTTAATGAAGCACAAAACTGAAAAATATAGTTGCGATGTTTGCGGGTTAAAATTTTCACGGGAGTATCAGTTGAGAAGTCACTCGAGAATTCATAGCGCAATAATTCCGTTTGAATGCGAAATTTGTCATTTGAAGTTTGCGGAAGAAGCCTTCCTGCAAGTTCATATAAGAAATCATACGGGTAAGAAACCATTTCAATGTCGCGTGTGTCCCATGAACTTTAATCGTGAAATTCATTTAAGACTACACAAGGTAGTTCACATGACTTTTGGGTTGGGGAAACAACTCGTATGTGAGTGGTGCGACTACAAATGTGTATTGAAAGGAGAATTGCGGAAACACATAAAAACACACCACTGCGATTAATTTTTTACAATTCCGTGATTTTTTACTCTTTAATATATTTTCACAAATCATGTACATATAAAATGGATTATAGTTTTAATTCGGAATAAAGCGAAAAATTGCAATTGTAAAAACTTATGTATTGCGATGTTTTCTTTATTTAACCATACCTCGGCTTGATAAAATTGTAAAAGGATAATTTATTGTGTTTTGTGAGATTATCAGTTAATTTAGAATTTGGCGCGAGATTTTATTGATAATGGGAAGTTTCATTTTTATTTATTTCATTTCCCATACATAGATATACGTATGTATAAGGGAAATTATTGTAATCCACTCACAAATCTAAATTTTGGTATTAAAATTATTCTTATCATGTCCTGATAAGTTTTTGATGAATTTTAGTTTTAGTAATTAGGGCTACGTTTGACTGAACATCGCTTGAAGAGTAACCGATTAGTGTTGGCCCAAACACTTTAGACAAATTCGAAGCAGGCATCTTGCAATGTGGTGATTCTGCAACCCTAAAATATACATCATAATATATTCAAGTATTTAACGTTTTCTAATACTTACTTCTTCAAATGCAAAAGCATATAGGCCAAAGTGTCACGGTTGGGCTGTGGCAACTTCAAAATAATTTGATACAGGATTGGCGCGATGTCGTTGGCATCTGTGGCTTCGACAGCACGTATGAAATTGTAAAAACTTATGTATTGCGATGTTTTCTTTATTTAACCATACCTCGGCTTGATAAAATTGTAAAAGGATAATTTATTGTGTTTTGTGAGATTATCACAAAATGGATGTTCGTCTGTATTCTGTATGTCAGTGTGTGGTTAGGATATGGAAAGAAATAGTATCAATCGCACAGGTTAAACCACGCAACCAAATGTCATGAAATTCGACATAAATGTGCATCATAGTTAAAATTAGAGGCCAGCTGAAAATGGTGAACATTCGTTGAAAATTGCGGAAATGATAAAGAAAAAAAAAAAAACTTCAAGTGTCAATTACTTTTGGACCACTATTTTTTATACCCAAATTATTTATGTTATCTCTTTCCGATGCACGCGAAATGATTCCACACCTTTTCGGAAATTAATAAAATTAAAAATTTTTTTTTTTAAATTAATTAAAAACCCTGTTTGCGGTCTTCCGCGTCGAAAGGGACCCGGCAAGAAGGGGTTGATCGAAAATTTACCACCGAAATTTGCGCGCAAAGAAGTAAATTCGTGCGTCGAGTCGAATCTTTTTCAAATATTACTCTTTGAAGCGATTTTGTTACGCTAAGAAAAAATAAATTTATAAAAAAATATTGATCCAAAATCCTTCCACGTGTAGGGCCAATTCGTTTCCGTCGTATAATTTGCAAAGTTTAGTAAAAAGATTTTTCCAAAAAGCAACCAAGGCTGCCCCCTTCAAATTGTTTTTTCAAAATTTTGTTTTCGTTATACAGCTTTACCGATTTAGATTGGAAACGATGAACTACATCGATATTGTGGCAACCCACCGTACCAACTCGAAGCCGTTTCAAAATTAAAAATCGGTTGAAAAATAAGGCCGCTACGGCCAAAATAAGAAATTTTCAAATTTTGACTTTCTTTCGCTGACGGCGCGTAAACCGTGCAAATATTCGAAAATGTTTTTGGCCATCCTTTGGTCCATGCGAATGGCTACATTTTTGTTCTTTACGAATTTTTTTAAGAACAGCTCCCTTACAGCTCACTAACAGCTACAAATTGTAGAGATGTCGAAAAAGGGCAAATGAACTTTTCTATTTTATTTCATGAATATTAATAATTATCGACGTGAAAATTGCATTTATCAAATTTAAGAAAAATCCTTCGACTCCGAAGCAGTCGAACGCCTTTAGAAGAACTTTGCGGTAATTCCCAATGGCCGAGAAGATGCGCGTTTTTTGGTTTCTTTTCACGAGTATTATCGATCTGGAAAAAAAATTTATTTTTCAAATTTGAGAAAAATCATTCGACTCGAAAGCGGCCGCGGACGCCTTTTGAAGTACTTCCTTTGCGATTATTTATGCTTCAAATTACCGGGCGCATCCGATGCCTTTATGAGATTTACAAGATTATAGTACAGGATTATATAATACTATAGTTAAGGAACATGTCGCTGCCCCCCCTCCTCCGAAATCTAATTTTTTATTAAAATTGGTGTCAATCGTTTGAATATTAAAACATAGTTAAATTGCATAACTTTCCCCATTGCTTTGAAATTTAACTATGTTTTAATATTCTATGTTAATGAACATTGCATAACTTTCCCCATTGCTTTGAAATGTTCATTAACATCTCGGGGGCGTTCGACAACCTATGGTAGGCAGCTTTTTTCTCTTCTTTAAAAAAGAAGGGGCAACCTCATGGGCTGCTGCTTAGACTTAAAATATACCTCAGCAACAGAATTGTGACCTTCACATTCGGCATGATTTGTATTCGGCTAACAAATCATATTGAGAGATCTGATGGGATTGGTCCTAAGGGACCTGGTCCTCATGATCTTCAGTTTAAACCCAACGGAGCTTAGAGAAATATTTCGTTGATATGTATTGAATATTTCGTATTGCATGTTTTTTTAGTATGATTTAAATAAAACAATATAATTTGTTTAAATATTTATTTATTTTCCAAAAAATAAATAATTTTGGCCAAATGGTTGTCGGCCAAAAACTGGTCGGCCAAATAATCTGTCAACCAAAAACTGTCAGTCAAATGACAGTGAATCCATCTGGAGGATTACTTGGATTCTCCTCAAGAAGAAGGGGTTGAACTCGACGCTTATGAGGACGACATTAGAGAGACGGTGACGGCAGATAGTAGGAAACGACTCCGAGAGGGGTTTTAGGTAGTTGTTGCCCTTTTTTTCCTATATACGTCAGATATTCAAAAGGCACGAAACTAGGACATGGGTCTCTGTTTTTAAGTGAAGTTCGGCTATAATTCACTATTGCTTTTGCTAAGTGAGGCTAATTGTTCAAAATAGCTTTCAAATTATTATTTATTTTCAAGTTGTTTGTTTAATTTGCTCCCTTGTTCGCTGAAACAGTGCAAACCTGCCTTATACTTTTATAATTCTCTTTCCTTACTCCCTTTTCTTTTACAAACTCTTGGAATGTAAAAATGAAAAATTATTTATAATAATATTAGAAATAAAAGTGTTTATTAAAAATCAACATCTGTAAAAATACTACAAATAAATAGAATAAAATAAACAATAAAAAAAGAGAAATCGAATATAGATGTTAACGACAGCGTCAGCGGGTCGGAAGGGACAATTTTTTTTTTACATTCGACAGACTTTACATCGATGTTAATCAGGCCAGTTTGATCGTATAGTGTGTACGTTTTGCAATTTTCGTTGCCGTAAAATTGAACATTGATTATCCATCCCGTTTCTTCAGTCCAATTTAAAGAGACTCCAACTTCTTCTTTCAATCTTGTCAAATCTACTGTTTCATCGATGGAATCGAAGTTTCTAGGTAATATTTTAGCGATATCGGTAGTCATGGACGACCAACTTGAATTTGAGTTGTTATAAAATATTTCACGACTTCTCGTTTCTGCTGATATTGGACTCAGCAGCGTTACAATTAACAGCGCACTTAAAATGCAAATAATCGCAGCTAAATAATAAAACTTTTTTTTTAAATTTGAAGATTCACTTTGATTTTCTATTGATACACGATCATAATAATTGTTTCTTAAATGAAGAATTGCTGATTCGTCTGTTTCAAAATTTGAAAACGAGATGTCACTTTGATTTTCTATTGATTCACTATCATAACAATTGTTTCTTAAATGAAGAATTGCTGATTCGTCTGTTTCAAAATTTGAAAACGAGATGTCACTTTGATTTTCTATTGATTCACTATCATAACAATTGTTTCTTAAATGAAGAATTGCTGATTCGGTCGTTTCAAAATTTGAAAACGAGACATCACTTTGATTTTCTATTGATTCACGATCATAACAATAGTTTATTAAAGGAAGAATTGCTGATTCGTCTGTTTCAAAATTTGAAAACGAGATGTCACTTTGATTTTCTATTGATTCACTATCATAACAATTGTTTCTTAAATGAAGAATTGCTGATTCGTCTGTTTCAAAATTTGAAAACGAGATGTCACTTTGATTTTCTATTGATTCACTATCATAACAATTGTTTCTTAAATGAAAAATTGCTGATTTGTCCGTTTCAAAATTTGAAAATGAGATGTCACTTTGATTTTCTATTGATTCACGACCATAACAATAGTTTCTTAAATGAAGAATTGCTAATTCGTCTGTTTCAAAATTTGAAAACGAGATGTCACTTTGATTTTCTATTGATTCACTATCATAACATTTGTGTCTTAAATGAAGAATTGCTGATTCGTCTGTTTCAAAATTTGAAAACGGGATGTCATTGTAACTCCAATCGGAATCGCTACTGTCCATTATTTCGTTATGGCTTACATCCATCGTTGAATTGTTAATTTCTATTAAAAATTATAAATTAAATATCACAAAAATTTTAATGCAAAGAAAAAATAAAGTAAAAATTTATTATTAGTAGTTATTATACTTACCGAACACTTGCTGAGTTTAATCTTCACTAGAAAGTTGACTTAAATTTGTAAGTAAGTATGTACTTAAGTAATATATCTGTTACACCTGAAAGCAGTTAAAGACACTGATAAGAAGGAGCTAATAACAGCCAATTGTTTATAGTTCGTGGGGGCGCCACTAGTTAATATTTAAAAAAGGGCGCGACAATGCATAATTTTAACGACAAATCAAACCATACAATATTGTATACAATTTTAGTTGATTTTGTGTTCAGGGTTGCTAACTTCAAGAAATTAGCAAGTATGATCCTACTTAGCTTCCCTAAATGGGACGTTAAAGTTTAGCTGCTGGGTAGCTCCGGGAACGCAGCCAGGGATGGGCTGCATCGAAAAATTTATCACTCATTCGTTTTATGTTTTCCGGCCAAGTAATTTCATAAGAAGGGGGATTCTTCAATAAAACAAACTTTCAGGCACTGCAACAGTATTAATATTAAAATAAACAATAATTAAACATGTAAAAAATCTTCTGCATCGTCAAAAAATTTTAATAAAATATTAAGGTAGATCCTCATAGGAATCACTGTCATTTGGCCGAATTCTATTGGCCGACAGATTATTTGGCCAGACAGTCTTTTAACCCATTGTCATTTATACCCCCCCCCCCCCCTACCTAAACCAGCCAGATAGAATCAGGTCATAAGAAATTTCGGTATCTATTAACGTTAAAAGTAAAATTATTGAAGATATTAGATTACCAACCAATTGTTTACCTTGACTGAAAATTAAATTTCCTTGATTTGGCATTAAAAATGAGAAATTCTCTGACAAAATTAGGGAAATCTTAAATTTTCCATGACTTTTCCAGATTTTCCATAGAAGTAGTAACCCTGTAATTGTTATATCGGGAATAACCAGTGGCGTATTTCCGGGGTGAAGGGGAGGCCTAGGGGGTCCGGGCCCCTCTATAACTAATCAATATATTAAATAACATACAATTTACATTAGAGCGTGTGACCTTGAAATTTTAGGGAAAAAAACACCTGCGGCGCTGTATAGCAGACGACTCGCTTTTCTCGAGTTTTAAATATTGTTATTTTACTTTTTGATCCTAGGCTCTAAAGTTCAAAGTTCTTTGAGATGATAATTTCGTTAATCCCTTCATGCGCACCGATGATAGACAATTTTGCCCACAATCTTAGGATAGCCAATAGCCAAGGAAATCTCAGATATAACAGAATTAATCTATGAATTTTCCCAAGATTTTCTTGGGAAGAAAATTTTTGCATGGAATTTCCTAAGATACCCTAAAATTTGTTTGGATTTTTTTTCACTTTTGTATATCACGATTTTCCCTGCGGTTTTCCAGTTAGTACAAAACTAAGAAGAAATCGCCGGAAAAATTGTGTGTACTAAGTAGTGAAGGGAAATCTGAAGAAATTCTGGAAAATTCCAAGACATCTCAAGAAACAGATTCTTTAAAAATTCGTAAAAATATTGAAAATCTTAAGAAATCCATAGAAATTTCAAGAAAATCTCAGGAAACTCGAGAAAATGTTATTAAATAGAACATTGAGAGAAATGCAGAGAACTCTAGAAAATCTTAGGATACCTATTCTTGGAAATGTAAAATTCTAAGGTATCTCAAGATATCTCGAAAAATCCAGAAAATTTTAAAGCCAATGAAATCTCAGAAAAAATCAAAAAAGAATACTAGTATATTATATTCTAGATTTCCTCAAATTTCCGCTGATTTCTCTTTAATTTTGCATATGACAATTTCTCCATCATTTTTCCACTTAGTATAAAAACGAGTGGGAAATTTAAAGAAATTTTGAAAGATTTTAAGAAATTCCAAATTGTTTTAGGAAATCCAAGAAAATCTCATTAATTTTACAATATTAGGAAATTCAGAAAATAGAAAATTCTAGAAAATCTAAAAAAAAATCTCGGAAAAATCAATACATTTTCAGAATTTTAGGAAATCTTGTGAAAAGGGAAAATCACAAAAAATTCTAGGATATTTTAAGAAATCTAAACAATCTTAGAAAAATCAAAGAAATCTCAGAAAATTGAAAAATAAAAAAAACTCATCTATATTTATATTTTTGATAACAATTAAAGTATAATTTTCAAATTTTAATAAAATTAAATAGGGGGGGGGGGTAGTTACTCGTCTCTATATCCGCTCTTGTTTGGAAGGAATTTCTTGGAAATCACTAGAATTGCATGGAAATTTTTGTAATTCCGAGTCCTGTTCTTATACAAAATTGTTTGTTTTTGTCCTTTATAAAAGCAGGGCCCCCGTTAACAACTTCGCACACGGGTCCCTCACCTGCTTGTTACGCCACTGCATTTTGTTGTCAAATGTCTCAAAATTGTTGTGAAGGCCAATTTTAATTAAAAAGTAAGAAATTTTAACTTTCTGACTAACAAATAAACGAAAACCACTTCGACAGACGAATAGTAGTTAGCAATATAAAATGTATTAATTTAGTTAAATAATTTGAGAATAGATGTCACTACTAGTAGTAATTCTGTCGCTAGTGTTAGAATAAAATGATTCAGGTGTGAATACGTAAATAATTTTGAATTATGTAAGAAAATAGTATATTTATACATCATGTGTATTTTTCACAATTTCGCTGAAAATACTGAATTACATTGGTTAATAACTAAATTTTAGATTTTGAAATTGCAATAACTCGAAAACGACGCTAAAAATATCGAAAAACTGAGCAAAAAGTGTACCTCCGTTATAGTAACCTTCCAGCGATTTGTGGTAAGAAGCCATATGCAAAATTTCAGATCAATAGCGCGCAATAATGGCGCGGGAAAAAAAGTATTACATTAGTCCCGCAAAAGCTTTTTTTTTCCGCAAAAGCGGAATTGCGAAAATCTTTTTTCGGGTAATGCGGGGCACGCCAGTTTCGTCATTGATCTTGGGACACGGGTTATCAGTCTACTCCAGTCAGTCTACCTATTATATGATAAACACATTTTTAAGTATATTGTTTTATCAATTTTTTCTATCAAGTAGTATAGTAAACATTTTTCTAATTTTAAACGAATCTTTGACTTGTCTAAACTTGAGAGCCTACAATTAAATTAAGTAGTGTATATATGTTAAAGTGCGTAATGAATCGGTTCCATATTCTTTAATTACGAATCTTTAGATAGCAATCTATTATTCGATATACGTAAACTCTCCATAGATAACGTGAAGTTAAAAATACATCTATTTCGTCTTAAAAATGAATTTCATTTTTTTATGAAAATAAAAAACTAGAAAAAGAAAGAATAGTGCGTAAAACGTCTTTCTTCAAACCCCCCTCCTCTCCTGGTGAGAGGATTCTCATCATATTGGGGCTTTCCCCTATGAGTTTCCTTCTGCATGGATAAAATCGTAATTAAAATTATCTGCTGGTTTACAATAAATAAAATGTAATGCATCCTTTACGTGATTAGCGATATCGGTAGATTACATGCATACTTTCTTGTTTACTTCAGAAATAGCCTTCATTACTTTATAACGGTCTGAAATTAAATCAATCATTCAAAATTTTCTATAAATATACAAATATATGTCTCGATGGGCACAACTTGATGAAATGGGCAGTTTCCGAATTACAAGTTTTAAAAGGTCCAGATTTAACAAGAAAAAATCAACATGGGTGAAAACGAAAATATTCGAACCCTCCTATGTTAACAATGTAAATTGCACATTTTGAAACCGTTTAAAGGTTAGTTTATGCAAAACGTCGACGCACGCAACGCACGCACCGCACGCGTCTAAATAAAGTTGAAGGATTGAATTTCTGTAGTAGGGTTTATGCGCTAAGTTTACGCGCGTGAATTTTAGCGGCGTGCGTACATAACCTCGAAATTTATTTAACTTTTGATTTGTTTGACGCGCGTAACGCTAGGAACTTTTCAAGTTACATTATTGTTGTGGTACGATTTTTTTAAATTTAAAAATTTGTTCAGTTTTGAATTGTACTTATTGAAGCCGAATTGCAATGAGCGAAAGTAAGTACAAAAGTTTATAGTTTACTAATTTATTGTTCATTGTAAAATGCAAAAATTACCAAACGAAAGATCAAGTTGTACTCCATGAGATTAAGTCAAAACCTCAATTTCGCAAAAGCAGTAGGTTATGTTATTGGTTTCAAATTTAAAATAATAATATTACCGCCATCTACCGTAATGTGAAAGTATTCTCATTTGTAACCAGAAATGGCACTAGAACGCGTCAAACGCATTCGAACATGAATTTTTGCATAAACCAATATTTTGATGCTGCGTTTGGTGCAGTGCGTGCGTTGCGTGCGGTGCGTGCGTTGCGTGCGTCGACGTTTTGCATAAACCAACCTTTACTTTTCATTTACTTACTTGTATATTTTGACGTAGATATCAGACAAATAATTTCTTTAAATACTTTTTACGTGATAGATTCGATAAAATCAACCACACATATTTTTTTTAAATAAAATTATGTGTAATATAGGATTAAAGAAAACTGTAAAATACAATAGTATATTGTTTGGCTAGGGATGAAACAAAACGATTTCAAGCCAATGTGAGAATTGCCTGCCCGAGCAACAGCGAGGGCTGGCAACACCCTGGTCTGGTCATTACCTGCAATGAATCTGAGAGTTTCATTAACTAACCTAACCTTCATAAAATATAAAAACTGTCACTGTCACATAAGTTGACGGTTAAAACGATTGATTTATAACTGAGTAAGCGGGAAGAAACTTAACGGTTTCTGTCCTAGGGAAGACACCGATTAGTTTCTGCAATCTGCAATTGTCGTGTTTTGACTGTCTCAACATGCAATGAAACTCACAGTTTCATAGTAGTTAATACGTAAATAATATTATTACCTGTATCTCAAAGTCGGTGCGGTGCAACGAAATAGAACTATGTACTATGTATGTACAATTACTACGTACTTAATTACCTCTTAAATTCAAAAAATGTAGATGTCAAACCGGGGGGTCTGGGGGCATGGAATGCCCTCCAGTGCACCCTATGCCAAATACTTCATTGGTAAATATTTCTCATCTGAATCTACATCAATTCGAGATATTTGGTAAAGAATGCACTGGAGGGCATTCCATGCCCCCAGACCCCCCGGATTGACATCTACGTTTTGAATTTAAAAAGCACTGGAGACATACAGAGTTTAACGAAAATATTCGAACCCTTCTATGTTAACAATGTAAATTGCACATTTTGAAACCGTTTTTTTTTGACATATTATAAAAAAAACTTTTTAGACATTTTTTCCAGGGGTAAACATCTTGAAAATTTTGTGTACACTTAATTAGAATTCCCTGGAAATCATAGAAATTCTTTAGATTGAAACTAAAGTCGGTACGATTTACGATATCTATAGGATTTGGGGGGGACAAGCTGTAAGGGTGCTTTTTAAATACAATTGCTAGTGTACTGGGGAGTATTCTATACCCCCCAGACCCCCGGATTTTAAACAAAAAGTTTGTTTAGCTTAATCTCTGATTTAAACTGACATTGAAATATCACCCCTTAAAGCACTTGTTATTGACTTGTCAATAATTGTATTACCTTATTATTTCATTTTGAAATGGTGACGTGGTGCGTACCACATCAATTCATAAATGTATTTTGTTCTGAAAGACTCACAAGTTCTGATTTGATAAAACCGATCACAGAAAATGTATGCTAAGTTTCGCATTTTGAGAACGGCGGGTCTGGGTAACTTAGCAAAAGAGAAAGAGAGAGATAAGCCACTGAACTTAAGATGACGTCCAGAATATGAAAGAGACTGATGAAGAGGTCTAAAACAGCTTCCAAATCAACTTCGTCTTTATCTCGATCAAACTGAATTACTACCGCAATGCATTTGGTTCAGAATAATAATACCAATCGCAGAATGTTTACTTAAACTTTCTGTTTTTCAATCCGGGGGGCCTGGGAGGTATGGAATAACCCCCCAGTACACTAGCAATAATAAATTATTATTGTATTCAAAAAGAAAACTCTTAACTTAAAGTACTTAGTGTACTGGGGAGTATTCCATACCCCCCGGATTGAAAAACAGTAGTTGTAAGTAGACTTAGAAAATCGAAAAGCTAACTGGGAGAAAGGGTTCTAAAGAGTTTACTTTTTAAATACAATTGTAGATAAGTTGAGATGTATTCCATAGTTCTCCTCCCCGCTCTTGGTGCATTTTCTTATAAGAATTTAGGTATATTTTTTAAATTTTAACAAAATTTAGTAATTTTATTGGTTTTCATGTGGGTGATGGGAGATGGGGGGGGGGTACCCCGTTACCTCCCCCTTGTTAGAAATCATTGGAATTCCGAGTCCTGTCGACAAAATTATTTTGAGATATTCACCCCTTGCATTTCTTTAATTTTGTATCTATACATTTTTTAATTTTGTCGCCCCATTTTGACTGGCAGCGACTTAAACAAGACTCTGAAAACACAAAAAATATAATTACCTGAATCTCAAAATCGGTACACCAAAATGGAACTATGTACTATGTATGTATGCACAATTACTATGTAGGTACTTAATTTCTCCTTAATTTCACAAAACGTAGGTGTCAAACCGGGGGGCCTGGGGGGCATGGAATGCCCTCCAGTGCACCCTGTTCCAAATACCTCATTGGTAAATATTTCTCATCTGAATCTACATCAATTCGAGATATTTGGTAAAGAATGCACTGGAGGGCATTCCATGCCCCCCAGACCCCCCGGATTGTCACCTACGTTTTGAATTTAAAAAGAACTGAGGACATATAGAAGCTAACAAAAATATTCGAACCCTCCTATGTTACCAATGTAAATTGCATATTTTGAATCCGTTTCTTGACATATAAAAATCGCTTTTACAGTTAAACTTTTAAAACGTTTTTTGTTAAAATTTTCATTGGGTTCAACTTTGAATCTATATATTTTTTACTTCTGTTGCCCCCTGTTTGACTGGCAGCGACTTAAAGAAGACTCTGTAAAATACAAAAAATATTATTACCTGTATCTCAAAATCGATGCAACAAAATAGAACATTTTACTATGTATGTACTTAATTGCCCCTTAAATTCATAAAACGTGGGTGTCAAACCGGGGGATCTGGGGGGCATGGAATGCCCTCCAGTGCACCCCAGGCCAAATACCTCATTGGTAAATATTTCTCATCTGAATCTACATCAATTCGAGATATTTGGTAAAGAATGCACTGGAGGGCATTCCATGACCCCCAGACCCCCCCGGATTGACACCTACGTTTTGAATTTAAACAAGGTGGAACTCGCATTTGCGGCAGTTCTTAGGCTTCTATATACATCTACTTTTTTGATATATTAAATTATTTGGGCTTTTCTTTATTACAATTTTTAATCCTTTAATCTTTTAAAGGGGGCGTCCGTTAATTACTTGAGGCGGTTAGGGAAGGGTCGAGCCGAATCTCACCAAATCTCACGTGGGGGAGAGGGGGGTCTCGTCAAATATTACGTAATTTTTTTGTCTTAACTAATACTAAATAAAAATAGTTAAGCAAATTATGAATTTTTAAATAAATCCAACATAATCAAGCACAGAAACGTATTCACACTAAAAATACGAATTTAAAACAATCTCATGTGAGATTAGAAGGGGGGAGGGGGTCGAGCCAAATCGCACGACATCTAAAAATCGTAAAATCACCTCACGTAATTAATGGACGCCCCCAAATAGGTAGATACCAACGGCAAATTTTATTTTTATATAAGGAAAACGCTATCGAGTTCTGATTTTTTTTTGTATCATGCGGACAGACAGACAGACAGACACGGAGCCAGATCATAAGGCTTCTTTCCATACGTTGTATAGAAGCCTAAAACTGCTGGGGACATACAGTGGTGTCATGAGATTTGGCTAGACCCCCTCTTCCCCCTTCTAATCTCATATGAGATTGTTTATTTTACTTAATTTAACCGAGTTCCCTCGCAATTCTACAGTTTCTTGCGAAAAAAAGTAATACAAATAATAGTATATTATACATCATGAGACTAAGGTGCTACTTTTCATCCCGCGTGCGAAGGTTTTTGCACGAGGTGTTAGCCGAGTGCAAAAATCGCATGATTGTCTCTACATCTACTGTCTCCATGGCTTCTGTTTCCGCCATTTTAATAAATTATTTTGCCTCACGGCTAACTGAAAAATAATTCAAAAAAATTTGCCACTACAATTTCGCTTATCGAGCCTCTATGTAGTTGAACGTTACAAATTTTTGTTTTGTTTTTCTAACCTTTTTCCAACTCCTTCCCTATCTTGATCTGCCAGCCAGCTAACAAGTCAGAAGGGGAAACTTCTCAGGAGTAGGTTGCTTTTAAAATCAAACCATTTACCAGTTTAAGCTGCGACGCCAATTTAAAATTTGAAATTCAATAATCCAAAATAATGACCCATAAAATTGCTCCAAATTCAAATTAAACTCAAATAAATTTCGTATTCGAAAATGAAAACGATAACTCGCAGGTATCCCTTATCGACGCAGGTGCACGCCGCAAATACAAATTTACGATGCTTTTTCAATTTAACAATTAAATTATTCGAAACCAATTAATTTTCATATCAAATCATCCAAATTTCTCATCAACGGATCCAAGTTATATTTTTAATAATCCAAATTTCCAAAATAATTTCAATACCGTCCAAATCTTGGAACAGTTTCCAAAATAAAAATAAAACAGAAATTCACTTACTCAAATTGCTATTTTATTCTCCAAATCAAATTCAAAAATTTCAACTAAGGGATGATTTTATAATAAAATTTTATGTGTATTAAGATCTAATTTTTAATGATATCCTAATAATTCCAATAAAACTCAAAAGTTTTGTGCAATTTTGTAGTATAAAGACTGAGGCTTAGCCGAGGTAAGAGGTACATTTTTGAGAGGATGTTGATGGTTTTTCTTAATTACACCCTTAACAGTTATACATAAATATTCATATCAATATTTTACATTTATTTATCGTCAAGTTCGCCCCTCCATTTTGGAACTTGAATTTTTTTTTGCATAATTTCGAAGTGCTGGCAAATTTTTTAGCAAAATACTATTTTCGGGCAGAGAAGGGCCAACTTAACGAACTCCCTTCACTTTAGAATTTAAAATTTAAAACAAATTTATTCCAAATTTTATTCTATTATTTTTATTTTTATTATATATAATATTTTATTAGTTATTTCAAAATGGAGATGTCAACTTGACAAAACCTGCTTTATTGTAACGCAAAACCAAAATATTCACCCCGTAAATAAATAAAATAATTCATAAACAAAATTTCTTATGACAAAATATATCAAAAAAATATTATGTAAGCACATTTAGTATCTTTCGTAATCATTTGTTGAAGAAGAGTACTATATAAAACAAAACAATATCTTATCTTTGATAACTACGAGTAAAACATACACGGATTATCTTCTAAACGATCTAAATAAACATATACATTATCTAAAAGCTTTCAAGTTAAAATAAAACAAATAGTATTTTTACGTTCTATTATTAACAATAACTTAGATCTTAGATAATATCCTCACTTTTAAATTACAATATACGTCTAATAATTCTGAACTTCTTTGCAAGATAGGTTTCAATTTTTTCATTTTTTTTGGGTTGGTAATTATTGGGGGTTTTCATATTTTCTTTTATTTTTTTTCTATTCATTCTCGAGTTATAAATTAAAAAAAAATCAAAATTTAAAAAAAAGTTTTAGTGCCGCCCACCTTCCTGGTTTAGATATTTTTATTTTGTTTTTTTAATAATTTAAATTAAAAAAAAATTGAAATAAACTTGTTTTTCTTTTCTTTTACTTTTTCTTATTATTTTTTTTCTAATTTATTCTTATAAATTTCGACTGTAGATATGGCTCCCCTCAGCAAAATGCTCAATGTCAAGCTAAGTCTTCCTAATTTTGCTATTAGCCAAAAATTACAATTTATTATTGTTGGCAAAATAAATACTAAATGGTTGATATTGACAGTGGCGGGGCAAGATCTAAATTTGATGTAGACAAGATAATTTTTGCGAAATCTTTTGGTGGCGCAAGAGGATGGATTTTATATAGAGAAAATTTTGTTTAAAGCAGTCAAATTTTCATTCATAAACATGCAAACATCTTCACTTTAACTTACATTATTAAGGAATAACTAAACTTAAAAAATTAAAAAAACTGAAATTCCCTGCTTTTAGTTTTACTGAACTCCTTGATAACTATATCGTAAACTGCCAAACCTGAAGGGTCGGGCACTATTCGGCGCAGCCGTTTCGACGCAACCGTTTCGCCGCAGCCGTTTCGACGCAAAACCGGTTAGGCGCAACTTGGCGCGAGTCCCGTTCGGCGCAAGTACCTACTATTTGGCGTGAGTCCCGATCGGCGCATATACAGTTCGCGCAATTACTATTTGGCGTAGACCTGATTCGGCGCGAGTTCAGTTCGGTGCAAACCCGTTTCGGCGTGAGTCCAGATCGGCGCGGGTCCAGTTACTATATTTTTAATCTTCTAATTTGATTAAAAAAAATTATTTAAAAAAATAAATTTTATTAAAGAAATAAATAAACAAAACAATAATCCTGAAAAGTAATTAATAAAAAATTATTCGCGCATAGCAAAATTATGCGCTAATCCGAGTAAAAAATCGATGATATCGCGGTTATCAAAATCCTCCATCGGTGTTGCGATTCCTATGTCTGCGTCTCTGTATTTTTTTAGTTTTAATGGTGGAGGATTTCCAGCAACAAGTCGCTCATAAGCTATATCTTGCCGTGTTTGAAATTTTTTTAACCCATTAACTTACTTGGGTGACGTCTCTCTCCATTGGTTTGTTCATAGTCAGGACCGTATCTCCTACTACTAATGCTAACATATATAGTAAAAAATTTACTATAATTAAAAGGCAGATGTTAAAAGTAAAATAGAAAAACGAATTAAAAAAGATAGAATAAAAAAGACTCGCGCTGAACTGTACTTGCGCCGAACGGAAATCGCGCCGAATCGGGCCTGCACCAAACCGGACTCGCGCCAAAACGGCTGCACCGAACTAGACCCTCGCCGAAACGGCTGCGGCGAAACGGCTACGCCGATTGGGGCCATTCCCAAGCTGAAAGTCTTTGCTGACCCATCGTAGTTCGTAATAATTTTTTATTACTCTTAATTTTGAAAAGCTGCTTTCAATGGAGGCTGTCTATATAAGATCGGTAACATAGAGTCCGTCTTCCAACAAATATCTTCAACTTCAAGTTTTATTTATTTTGTAAACAAAGAAACACTTTTCAACTTGGACGACAAGATTCACTTTGAAATATCATAATAAGTTCCAGTACATCGTTACCGTTCTTCTGGGTTACGAGACACCAACAGTTCAGTCGATAATTTCTTATATTGTCTTCGATCCGTTTCCAGGGTTCTATTGTATTGAAGATTGTTGACTTAGTGTTAAATTTTCACTGTTAAATTCATGGGATTATAGAATCTTTTGTATAATGTATATTCTATGAAATTGCTGGTAGTCTTCTCGGTGGGTATTAGGGGTTTCTCATTTCCCGCTAATCTCGAATCTTGAGATTTCGGGATAACATTTTTTAAATTCCCAGGATCCAGAGGGGGGGGGAGCAAAAGGGAAGAGTATTAAGAAAACGCCAGCAAGCGGAAAAATATTAAGTTAATTTAATACGTATAGTTGGGATAGAAAGTTTTGTTTATAAACCAAACGTTTGCATTCTTTTGGTGTTCTATTTTGTGAATTATCATGTCACCGCGGTTTTACGATAAATTAATACAGAATCAAACTCAAAACAACATCAAGTATCAAGTGTGTACGCCATAGAGAGCCCACGATGTTGACATTTGGTAGCGTCATCGTCACGAGCGTCATTAACGGTAAGATAAATAAAAAAAAAAAAATAAATAAATCAAGTACTTTTACCTACCGGGATTTCGGAAAAACGGAATAATTAATATTGTCTCAATTTTTTTATTTTATTTCGGTGGAGGTTATTTTATTTACAGAAAAGAACCTCACTATCGCATATCGCTATTATCCAGCTAGTTGTTACGCCTTTTAGGACTTTTCACATGATAAAAAATAAATTGAGTTTACTCAATATATGGAATATTTTGTCGATCTTAAAATGAAAAGAATTAATTTACCTTGTCTAACTACAGTCCTGACCCAAGTGGTTAAGATGACCGAACAAAAAAATATCGTACCACAAAAAATCCAAAGATAAATTTATTGATCTTGCGTCTTGAAATCGTGCACTAATTCGCGTTAATTGTAATTAGGTAATTGTAGATCTTAAATACAATTTATTGGAATCTTACTATTCAACTAATATTCGGACTCATAATTAGATTATAACGATAATGAATTATTACTGTCATCGTATGAAAAATTAAAATGTTGAAATAATGTAATGAATCCAGAAAAAATTTAAAAAAAGAATTTGTTTAGAAAAAAATGCATTGTCTGCAATAATTTATATTTGTTAACAATAAATTGTTAATAAAATATTTTCTATTTATTGTATATTATAATATACTCTTGCGGTTCAAGTCTTATACGAGTACTTGTTCTATTTTATTTTCAATTGAACAACTTCAATAAATTGAACTTCTGCTATAAAAAAAAATTTAATTCTTTTTTAATAAGCAAGGATATAATAATTAAGTACCTATTAAATCATTAATCAAGGGGTAAATATCTGAAAATAATTTTGTACACAGAACTCGGAATTCTGATTCTAAAAAATTCTAAAAAAAAAAGAATTCCAAAATTTGAGGGTCTTAAAAATAGAAAATAGAAGAAAATTAGAAAAAAATTTATTTCCTTTAATATTTCTTTCTCGAGAATTTCTTGAATTTCTTAAAACATCCTAGGATTTTTTACATTTCTTTGAATTTCCTATTTACTAAAATGTACTAAAATTTTCTGAGATTATCTTGAAAATCTTAAAATTTTCATGATTCAAGATTCTAAAACTTTTTGAGATTTTTTTGGTTTCGAACTTCCTCGAATATTTTCAGATTTCGCTTCACTAGTACACCAAAGTGTTTTGATGATTTCTCCGTAGTTTGTTGCTGGAAAACCGAGGGGAAATGGTGAAATACAAAAGTGAAGGAAAATTTTATGATATAGATATATATTTTTTGAGATTTCTTTGGCTTTTCTAAAATTTTCTCGATTTCCTAACATAATAGAATTTTCTAAATTTTCTAGAATTTCCCATATTCTAAGTGGGCTCGCCAAGAATGTTTGGAAGGGAGGAGGGTAAGGGGGTTATCTAACCCCCTCCTCATGACTCTTTCTATGAACTTTGTCTGGATCCTGCTTCGATTTCCAAACTAGTTCCCATCTTAAGAATTTCTATGATTTCCAAGGAATTCCAGAGATTTCCAAGGGAATTCCAAATAAGTGTACACAGAATTTTCGACATATTTACCCCTTGTCATTAATAATGTAGGATATTTCAAAATTTAAATTACTTCAAATATTTTGTTGGAAAAAATCCAACGGTATACAGTTAATTCTTCGCGCGCGTGCGACAATTCATTGCGTAGATGATGTTAATAAATGAAATGAATACAATGAAAATAAGGGTGAATAAATGCATAAATATTGGTATTTTTGTAACACTTTGTATTTAATAATATAATGAGGAAAGGGTTACTGTCACGGAATTGATACCACAAATTTAACTTTTTTCTATTACAATTGGAAAGAGAACAATGTTTTAAGAATTAAGTAGGTATATAAAAAATAAAATTTTTTTGATTAACCATTAATTTCGAGAAAACGGCAATTGAAAATCAAAATTTTCCATATGTTTTAAAATGGGACTACATAGGAATTGTACGTAGGTACACGAAAGTTCTGTTGACGTGTGCCAACACTCTGGTTGGTCTATTTTTTTTAATCAAAACTGGGAACTTTGAATTTTGAAGCAAAAATGAGGGAAGTTTAACCTTGGACTAGAAAAAATTAAGACTTGGAACAATATTTATTTAATTACCTTACTGTTCACTGAGTTTAGCAGCAACTTTCTGTGTTACTTTGAAAGTTAATTATATAAATAATATTAAAATATAAAGTCAAAATTGTAAACCGGGGGCTCTGGGGGTGCGAAACACCCTCCAGTCATATAATAAAATTATATGAAGACAAAATAATTATACAAATTTCGTCGGAAAAAGCTGGGAATTTTTTTGTTTTTGAGCAAAATTGAGGGAAATTAAAACGTTCGGCTAAAGAAAATTAGAATTTGAGAAACTTATTTATTTTTATATTACAAAAAAAATTTAATTGTCCCACGAGACATCAAGTTTAGCAGCAACTTTTTGCGTTACTTTGAAAATATAGAAAAACGGGAATCACACAGTAGCGCACTGAAAAAAATTTGTAGAAATTTTTACTGCAATTGTAGTACAAATTATTACAATTTGTAAATAGATAGTGACATATACAATATGTAGTAATATTCTATAAAATTTTTTAATAAATTTTTGTAGTACCATGTTCCACAAAATTGTTGATGATTCACTAATAAATTTTTTTTTCAGTGTACTTACTGCATTATTGTAGTACAAATTTTAAATATTGTAGTTATAAATGCTACATTTAATTCCTACAAATTTTAATAGAATATTAATACAAGGTTTTCTAAAACTCTCACCAATTTGTCAAATAACAAATAAGTTTTACAAAACATACACTATAATTTTGTAGGAAATTTTCATAGTGGGTTTTTTTCAATGCGGGAAATGAAATTAAATGTTTAAATATTATACCGATTTGACTAAAAAACAGATACACCGTCTAGCTGCCCGTCCGCGGACGGGCTTTCCAGCTAGTAAATAAATAAATAAAAATAATTTCAAGTTATTTAAATTTTAAAACTTCGTGGTAACATTATTTTTATCAGAGGGGGCTTTAGGGGCACAGTGGTACTACAATAATTATAAAAATACTTGTTGTTTTTTCATTTTGTAATATTAAATTTTTGTTGTTTTTATTTTAATTATATTTTTAACATAAAATATTTTTATTGTTTTAATTAATTTTTATTAATTGTTGCACGCGTTGAATTATCGTACGCGATGAATTGTTGTTAAACAGACAAGTACTAATAGAGTTGGTTAGCAATGTTCGTATTTCTATATTAGTAACAAAAGCATCAATTTTAAATTTAGATAAAGCTATTAAAACTTACTGCTATTAATACGATAATTAAAGAAAAAATAGTTTTTCTAATATTTACCATTAGATAATCTATAGATTATAGTAACAACTATTGAATGCGATAAATATCTTGAACTTGAGAGATGAGTTGTAAAAAATGTAATTAACCTTCAAAATTTTTAAGGTAACTTGATAATTTTTTACAAATAATTATATAATTTTTATAACGTGAAGTACTACATATTATATTATTGGAGGATATAATAATTATAAATTACTATATATAAATTACTTATGTTGCTGCTTCCTTATCAGGCTTGCTTTAGCCTTATAAAAAGGTAAAACATTTTGTATGCTTGAAAATATTTAAATTTATTTAATTTTGAAATTTTGTTTTTTTGGAGGGGAGGGGTGTCCGTTAAATTGACCTCTCTATTTTGGAATTTACAATTTTTTTGTCATTTGAAAGTGCTGGTATTTTACTTTTTTTAAACTAAATTAAACTTTTAATTTAAAAAAATTATATTCTAAAATTACGTAATATATTTTAAAAGTGCTGGATCCATTAAATTTTATTAAAAAATATAAAGGGGTCAATTTGACACATCCTCGCCACTTTAAAGTTTTTAGTTTTTTTTTAAATTTATTGGAAAGTTCTCGCGAAGTGCTAATGCTGTTGAGTACCACTTAAAGTTATTTTAAAACTGGGAGGCCGGTTAAATTTTTATTTAGAATTGATATATTCAAATTTTTTGAGAACCAAAGATGCCAATATCTTGAGAAACGCCAACTGATCTAACACCGATCAGCTCTGCCAATAAATCCTACTCCCACGTCCGCGAAGGCCTAGCCGCGCGACAACAATTGTTGTATTGCCCAGGGGAGAGTTTCCAGCGCCAGAAAACTGGAACCCCTTGGCTAAGAGAAGAACACTCCCACAGAAAAATCAAGCTCGTTAAAAGGCTTCAAGAGGCAGCCCCATCACTTAACTTACCTAGGTATGGACTGGTAATCTATACTAGGGAAACCTCTATATTCTCGCAAACTTCACAAGAAACAGCCTCAGATACAGCGCCAGATGGATCAAATAATTCTAACGAAAGGGAAGAGCTTCAATTCTGCGCAAATTTCAATTTTAGTTTTATTTTGTAATGTTTAAAATTATTATCTTATTGTTGATTTGCTACCTGCGTGCAGTAAGAAGTATTCGTAAATTGCGGTGTCGTCAGCGTACAGGGCCATGTTAGTCTTTTGATAAGTTAACAATTTGATACCAACACGTAGCTTTGAGAAACCCACTTGCTATTTATTGATAACGTAACGTTTATGCATAATTATTTGGTGTCGTTAGACATTGAATCTATCTAATCAATTTTTAGATAATTGTATTTAAGAAGTCCACATATTCTTAGATAAAAACACATTTTTAAGCATATTGTTGTGCTACAAACTTTTCGACCAAGTAGTAAATATTTATCTAATAAGTTTAAACGAATCTCTGAGTAGTCTAAACTTAAGAGTCAACAATTAAATCAAGTATAAGTGCGTAATTTATCGATCAAATATTTTTTAATTACGAATCTTTAAATAGTCATCTACTATTAAATACTTAAACTTTTCTTAGATAATGAGAAGTTATAAAAACAGCTGTTCATCTCCAAAATGTAATATTTAATTTTAAAAAAGATGATTACGTACGAAAAATTATTTTTGCAGTTAATAGTCATAATTTATTGGTGTCACATAAGTAAATTTCTAAATCTTAAAAGAGTTTTAAATTATTTAATATTTTAATTTTTTAGGCACTGGTGTTACTATTTTGCCTTCTGAAACAATTGACGTCATTGAAGGTGGCAAATATAAGTTTGGTCTTCTCGAAGATGATAATCAAACAAATTTCTGCAATTGCGACTATAAATCTAATCTTGACAAGAGTTGGACAACTTTTCCTATAAAAACTAAGCCTAACAATTCCTGTGAACCAAAAACTATCAATACATCACTACACAAAATAGTAAGTTTTTAACTTTATTTAATACCTTCCAATAAATTCATCTTACCACCAGCATTCGATTTTTTTGTGAGCACGAGACTCTTTTTAAATAATTTTATTATCTAAATTTAAATAATTTTACCTATCCAAAATAAATAAATATATATAAAGCTTAATTTGTGAGAAAATAAACAATAAAACTTTAAATAACAAATTAAATTCAATAATATAATCAAATTATATTTTTTTAAGCTTTCGACGAAAGCTATTGTTTGAAAAACAATAAATGTGATTAAATAAAACTTGAAAATTTTATATAAAACTAGCTGACCCGGCAGACGTTGTCCTGCCAAAATTAGAATAAATTTGTTTGTTCATTTTAAACAGTTAGTTAAAATTAGAATGTAATTTATTGGATTGGAAATCAGTACAGAGCGGTATGATAAACAATGTTTTGAGTTTTATTTTCCGGCGCAAGAACAAACAACGAAGACGGTTTGCCAACACGCGAACAGGCAACGTACAGCTGACCGTGCGAAAAACAGGAAAATTCCAGATTAATCCCACAGACTTCCAACGATTGGCCTTGCGATTTATTGATTGTCATCGCAAAAGCCAATCGAACGGGGAACTGAATCCGCTTAAATTGGAATGGAAGATCCGTTGGAATAATCGGAATTCGTGGGATAAGGACTTCCTCTCCTTTGAATTTGCCCTTGATTATCGTCGCTTGAATAAGATTGTTCATCAGTTTCTTGACGGATAATCGCGTACCGTTGCACAATTTCGGATGATTCAGATTCTGCAACATGATTATAATCGATCCCACCTTCAGTTGTAAATTATGCGGCGGAGTTCCTGGCACATCAAGCGAGTTCAAAAATTCCGTCGGATAGTTGGTCGCTTCGTCTTCGTCAGTGACACTGTCAACGGATTTGTACGAACGTAGTTCTCCAGCGATTTGACTTTGAATCGTGAAATTCAAGCTATCGACGTCCTTATTCTTCGCTGCTAGATGATTATCAACATCTTGCCGAATCATCAATCGATACGCATAAAAATTCATTGAGCTGACCTTCTTATTCGTTTCTGCTCCTGAAATATTAATTCGAACTTATATGAAAAAAAAGTGATGAGTTGTAAACAAACCTGTCGTTGGATCGACCATCTTTATATTCAAGTGATAGCCATCTTCTCCACGGCAAAACATCAATGGGTATTGAAGTGCATCATATGACCGATGAGTCTCGCACACCCGCTGCAGTTGTCCATTATCCCGACGCTTGAGAACAATATCGCGTGATTCTACATTCTCGCCAACAATCACCACTGCGACTTCATTGACAGTGGGAGCATTGAATTGTCTTGCATGGCCTCCAGCGGGTCTTTTGTCTGCTTTGATAATGATTTTGTGGTCGTCAGAACGCATTGTGTCCAATGCGGTTTTGAACATTGTAACCAATTCATTATGGTCATGCAGAAGATTTTGTAATTCTCCGATGATTTCACGTTTAGCCGCAGTAAAAATTGCACAACGCTGATCTAGTTCAATAGCCATATCACCAACGACGTAGATCTGGAGGAACTTATGATCTTCGTTTAGAGGTGGTAACAAAGCGCCCGTTCGATGATGAATTTAGCCTTGAATCTAAAAGTTTAGAAGAAAATTAGAAGAATTGGTTATTTAGATAATAATGAGACGCCATTACCTTATAACTGGGATTGTAGCCGGGTTGATCAACAACTTCGGCTCCAAACGACGTCATTTGAAAGCATCCGTTATATTTTTGCGTATTCGCCAGGAAGTGTTTCGATTGGATGGAATTTCCATAGAGAAAGGAATACAATGGCTCTGGTGGATGAGTCAATACGGGCAATTTCACCTTGCCACCAGCGCAGCATAATCCGGGGGTTTCCGATTTGAACTTCAATGCATTGCAATGCTGGCATACGACAGACCATTGTCCGATATCAACCGATATCAACGCAGCGAAGATCTTTGTAGGCGATTGCGGAATTATATTCGAAAGAAGCGCGATTCAAGTCTACAGGTATAGGAACCTGTCTCCTTTGATTATTACGGGTATTCTGAGCACGTACTGCACGACGTGTACGTCGTCCAAGGTTTGAACGTCGAATAGGAGGCATTAGTAAAGCAAAAACCTCTTAAAAAAAAAACAAAGTCCCGCAATCCAATTGGAAAACCTCACTTTTTACACGCAAAGTAATACTTACAATAACAATAACAATACGATCAATAACAAAACAGCCAATACAATAGAACACTTTTTTTATATACATTTATTTTAGGCTAGGCTAGGCTAGGCAGAAGTGGTTAGAAAAGAGCATTAGCAGCACGTTAGTGCTGCCTTAATCTCCTACAGCTGATGTAGATGAAGTGGCATGGGTAATTTTTTAAGTGGGAAATTACTAAACCCTGGAAGTGGCATAGAAGCCTGACTGATAGAGAAAAAGTGTATTTTGAGTGGAGTGGGTGGAGGATAGGATGGGGAAGGATTTTCTTTTATTAGGGAGAGGGAGGGGGGGAGGGAGTAGGAGTAAAAATAAAACAAAATACAAGGATGAAAAAATATATTTAAATAATATATATGAAGATGTCTGAAGGTTGATCATTAGCCTATGGAACGTTGTTCGTAGTGTACGCAGAAGTAGATGAACGAATGTGGGGGTGGCAGAGTGCCAAACTGGATGAGTGGTGAAGAAGCAGGAGGTGAGAGTTGGAGAAATAATAATATTGAAAAAAGCTAGTGAGATTTCTTGATCGAGTACAGGTCCAGTGAAGCTGGGTGCATTTACATTTATTTTATTACAGACACATGGGTTTATCATTACCACTGGCGATAACTCTTCTAGGTACATAGATAGAGTAGCGCCATCTATCCGTTATAAAATAAATTTTATAACACTGAATGTGTTTGTGATAAAGTGTAAAAAAGCATTAAAATGTTTTCCAAAATTTGGGATTAATAGATTAAAGTGATGCAATTTTTTTGACCGATGCTATATATATTGTTATGTATTTATTTCGAATTGTTATATTTGTTTTTCTACCTTCAATAACTCCTCCACTTAGCTTAAAACTTCTTTTATTGATGTAGATATTTATTTACAATCTTCTACAAATTATTTTTCTCCAATTATTCAAATTAACATTACATATCAATATGACATTCTCTTTATCCCCTTCAAAAACCAAAAACTCTTGCTCTACACCTACTCTAACTAAATCTAATCTGATCCTTCTATTACCCTACGTGTTTCATCGCATATTTTATCCCCTTAAATGAGGTGAATAAAATTTAATATTAAGCTTTTTTTTTAATAAAGAAGTTTTTTCACTGAATTTAAATATCTTCGGCTCTTTTTTTTTTTTATTAATGAAAATGCTGACTTTAACTTGGCTTCCAAACATGGTAACTTCTCATCAAGGTTCTTCCCAACATTTCCACCTAACATTTGTTTCAACTAAACTAAACTAAAACTGTTTAACTATTTAAAATTTTCAACCTTGGCAATTTTGATGTCACCATATCAGAACTTGTGCTTCCTTTTTGCATCTTAATAAAATCTTTCTAACTTAAAAATCCTTTCGTTTCGAAAACTTGTTTTTCCCGTATTGTCAATCAATTTTGTCTCCCTCTTAACGTCCCGTTTACCTTCGTGGTTGTTTTTTTTTTATTTTGAAACATTTTATGTAACAACTATGTACCTTGTAGCCTATACTGCTTTGTGCAGCGCACTTAGTAATCGTAATTACTATTTAACTTTTCAGGTCTTGCCTGAAATTAACTTTATTTAATCTTCAGAACTATTGTCTGAACCACTTTCACTTCTATCAGCTACTGAGCGTCAATTTAGGTTATGCTTCAGTCTTTTGCCGGAATAACCCACGCCTATTCTCAGTTATTTGCTGATCTTCAATTAATCCCCTTCTTCGGTATTTAGCCGGTATATAAATATTTTTCCCCATTTTCCCTTAGCCATCGGCGAATTGCCGGAATTTTTAGTTGTCTGGTACATCTTTGTTTATATAAAATTTAATTTCCTAATTTGACCTATTTTCAACAGTTACTTCTAGCTCCTATTTGGACCATTGATTTCCTACTCTATTTCGTCATCCGAAACGATCGCGTAAGGATATATTAAATTTATGTGGAATTTTCCCCTGATTCCGTCATTTTCTAAAAAATGCAATTCATATGAATTCTCGTTTAAAATGCGACCGACCTTATATGGTCCCTCATATGGCAACATCAATTTTGCGCACCTATTTTGTGCTCTATCCGCCACCCGCAATCTTTTCACTACTACAATATCGCCAACATCGAATTATCTTTTGCTCATTTTCAAATTTACAAGACGTTCGTTGTGTTTCTTAAATTTTTCTTCTGTCACTGTCAGTTTAGTTAATTTAAATTGATTTGACGTTTGTCATTTTGAAGTTTGTTCCTACATTTGGTTTTAAATTATCATTTAATTTCAAATTTTTGTCTAAAATGGGTATGATTTTTAATTAAATAATCGTTGTTACAATAACTCTTTTTTTTTTTAGGTTTATCCCTTACTGGATTTGATGGTGTTTGTAATTATTTTTAATAAAATGAATTTAATTTTTAAGTCTTGTAATTTCTAATTTTGGCCTAAAATGGATTATTGATTTCTAATTTGAGTCTAAATGTGAGTTTGTTGTTGATTTCTTAATCGTTATGCTCCTGCGGGTGTACGTAATAGCTCACTTCCCTAATCTAAAACTTGTCGTCGTTCAAAATCCGGCCCCTGGGTCGGACTTAGTATTTTAATCCCTGATCGCGGTTCGTGATTTTTAATTACTACGGTATTTTTTACCGTTTGTATATCTGGCCCTTCGGTTTCCTGCCGAATTTCACCACCGTTTCCTCTAGCTCTACCATTCCCTCTGCCTCGATTGGCAACTCTCTTTCTATCTCTACCCCAATTTACATTTTTCCAGGCCCTACCTTTTGTAGTTATCCCCCAATATGTTTTTATGAACGCTTTCTTTTCGTTGCAAAGTACCTTTTTGCCTTCTTTGATTATCGAAGACCATTCTTCTCGGTCTAGCTGTATAATCTGTTGGAGGATATTTTGCATTCGTACTTCGTCCAATTTATGCACCTTTGTCGTTCTTCTCTTGCATCTCTTTTCCTTCTTTTTCTCAATTCCCCTTATTTCGTTCCGATCACTTTTTACCCCCTTCTTTATTGACAATACTTCTATGGCTGCTTCCTCTTCAATCTTCTTGATTTCTTCTTGAATACAACTGGCATTTCCTTTTTCCAATACCACTGCTTCTACTATTACCTCGGCTTCGACCACATTTGCTTTGATTCGTTCTCGGCGCATTTGTTCGTTGGAAGATCGTAAGTTTGCATTGAAAACCCTCATTTCTTTGTTCCACTGGTCGAGATGCTCCTCCATTATTCTCATTTCACTTTTTATTTCGCTAAAACCCTGGCACATTATCTCGTTGATCTCCTTTAATAATTTCATAATCTCATTGCCGTTGTTTGCTTCCATTGTGTGTATTTTTCAAGACGACGTTTTCGAAAAAAATATTTTTGGGTAACTTGACCTACACCTACACTTAAACTTAATCTCAGGGCTCGCGAGTTTGATGAGCGTTGTTTCACCGTTTCAGCCACTCACGTTGGGATGCCAAAATGTTATGTATTTATTTCGAATTGTTATATTTGTTTTTCTACCTTCAATAACTCCTCCACTTAGCTTAAAACTTCTTTTATTGATGTAGATATTTATTTACAATCTTCTACAAATTATTTTTCTCCAATTATTCAAATTAACATTACATATCAATATGACATTCTCTTTATCCCCTTCAAAAACCAAAAACTCTTGCTCTACACCTACTCTAACTAAATCTAATCTGATCCTTCTATTACCCTACGTGTTTCATCGCAATATATGTTTGACTTTATTCCTCTCTCCCTCTCTGAGACTATTTAACAAATTTATATGTTTGTATTATATGTTTTGGTTTGGAGGTGTGTGGGGGGGGGGCAATTCTTGTGGCAATCGTTAATGCGCCTTCCTAAAAAGCGAAAGAGCTGAAAAAAAAGCTTCGTGGGTTCGTGGAAAAGTTCCAACTATAAAAGTAGGTCCGTGGACCAAAACAGTTGGAAACCACTTAAATAGATCGATTAAGAAAGAATTACAAATACAGGGTAGCTAAAAATTTTTATGGTAATTATCATTTAGATATCATTGGGGAGGTGTGTGAGGGGGGGCAATTCTTGCGGCAATCGTTAATGCGTCTTCCTAAAAAGCGAAAGAGCTGGAAAAAAAAGCTTCGTGGGTTCGTGGAAAAGTTCCAACTATAAAAGTAGGTCCGTGGACCAAAACAGTTGGAAACCACTTAAATAGATCGATTAAGAAAGAATTACAAATACAGGGTAGCTAAAAAATTTTGTGGTAATTATTCTGTTGAGTGAGTATGTCCTGTGAAGTATGATCTTATGTATGATCCCGGCAGACTAATAAATTTGTTTGAAATTTGGTATATGAAAACACAACAATTACTCACTTTATATTTACAACTTTATTAAATAATAATATAAATATAATATAAATAAATAAAAAATTAGTTTAGAACTTCCAACTCCTCTTTCTCCGCCCCTTCGCCTTCCTCTTCTAATAGCATTTGGAAGGCACGCAGCGACGTTGACAAATCCTCCTGCTCTTCTTTTTTCCTTTTTGCATAGTGAGCCGCCATTTCCACTTCCCTTTTTCGCTTTCGAATGCGCTGCGCTGAGACTTTTTTTTTCGCAACCTTCAGATTAAGACGGCAATTGTCCTCGTTTAGTAGCTCTGCCAAACATTGTGCGGTGATATTGGCGTACTCTGATTTGACTTGCCAATCTTCATACTTGGCAAATGATATAGCCTTTGCTAAAGCATCTTGTATGACCTTTTGAAATTGTGACATAACTCTTATTTTATCTTCTAATTCGTTAAATAAAAAACTTACGGAATGGCCGCAGTCTAATTGGATAACCTCACTTTTTACAACGCAAAGTTATTCTTTGAGGCGATCAATGAACTTTTATAAAAAACTTTTTTATATACATTCTTACAAACACATGGGTTTATCTTTACCCCTGGCGATAACTCTGCTAGGTACATAGATAGAGTAGCGCCATCTATCCGTTATTAAATAAATTAGGTAGTGTTCACATCTACCTACCTTAATACATGTTCCCTAAGTTAATACCTGGTACCTAATACCTACCTACCTAATTTAACCCTAAGATAAACCCTTTGTTCTCGGTAATGTTAAATTTTTTTTTCGCGAATTTCGAACTTTTTTTTTCATAAAAACCTTGTCAGCGATATAGACAATAACTCTTCAAAAATCAGCCAAATCGGCCGAGCCGTTCTCAATTGATGAGGTAACGAAGATTTGCCCTCCATTTTTATATATATAGATAAATACAATAAATTCTTTTCTGTGTAAGAAAAATAAATATATAATATAGGTAAACCCGCGTTTCCCGTTAAATTTTTTGTACAACATAATTTTTTTAATTTATTTATGTTCATTACTATTTAAATGACCTTTTTAAGTATCTTTGTCAGCAAAGGTAAAAGTTAAAAGATACTAGCAAATTTGCGTTTCCGGCTTTAAAATCATTTTGAAAATATTCCTTTTATTTTAACTTAGAGGTTCTTGTGCTGATTATGAATGCGGACCAAAGTTAAAGTTGTTATTCCACTTTTGGTTTCTTACAATTCGTATGTAATTAATTCATTTACTTTCAGCACAAAGCTTCACAAAACAACATAATCAAAACTTGGGGACATACAGGATGGTGCCAGATAGAGGTGGAAAAAGTGGACGATCAAGGTCCATCAGAATGGTCGCTAAAACCAGATGACAGGAATAATATATTTAAAGAACAAGTTAACTTTAAAATTAACTTTTTTTGTAAGTTTATAATTTTTTTAAAGAGGTGAAGAAGAAGCTTGAATTAGAGTTGTTAATTCCCATGGTTAACACAGTATTTAGCCACCGCGATTGGGTGAACAGTAAGGTAATCCTGGGTCACTCTTACCGAAGCTTTATAACAACTACAACTATCATAACCTAAGTTAATTATAAATAAATAAACCTAAGCGTGCCCCCCCTCTAAAATGCTTAACTATTATAGTATTACAATTCTTTAAAAATTAAATTTTTTTTAATATTTCTGATTTTTCTATATACCATATTATTTAATATGCTACATCAAAATTTTACGCCCAAACCTAGCGCAACTAGGCAAAATATTTGGGGGAGGGGGAGCTATAAAAATTAACAACTACCTATTTTTTTAACTTCTTATGTTTTATTTTTAAACGTCTTTCGCTACCAACACTGGCTTCAGTCAATTAATTTGAGGTGGGCTAATCGTGCTTACTACTAAACCAATGACCATCTATTATTATTAAAGATGATATTTCCCGGTTAATTAGTTTACCTAAACCAAAACACACAAGTACCTTTTACATACTATATAAGTACTATTGCTGCTTTCAGTTAAGTACCTACACTCAAGGCGGTGTATACTCGCAAATTGATACTGATAAGTACAATTATTGAAGTCTTTAAAATAATAATGTTAGATTTAATAATTGTATCGATAAATATTTAAATATAATACTATTTGAAGAGTTAAATACCACAAATTATTACACTAGGGTTTAAGTTAGTCCCACATTTTCTAGTATTTCATTATCTTATTGTTCTAGATGCTGTACCTCTTCTAAACCCAGAGATAAGTATTTTTGAAGGAGAAGACTTTATCCAATATTTAAATACCAGTGTAACATTTGAAAGTTGCAGTTTTGCATTTAATGGTACTACAAAAACACTTAATTTAAAAGCAGAAGAAGCAGTTTCGTTGAAAACAGACAGCAAGGTACGTATATATATTGCTATGTCATTCCTCTCAATGGACAAAATTGCATCATTCTTAATTTTAGCATATAACTATTCTACATAACAACATATGCAATGTGTCTTAATTTTTTAAAATTTGATTCACAAATACAGCCAGAAAAAAATATTTAAATTTAAATGTATATTTGTCGCGCGAAATCGCATTAATAAATATGGGCGGGCCTAATGTAACTTTTGAGGATTTTGACGTCACTAAAATGGCGATCAGTAACTAAAATTTGGTTATTTTAAACGCTAGATGCTTTAGTGGAAATTATACTGGTGTATTGGCACACATGTGTATCACTTATTGGGGCTCGTGTCGTCATGTCCTGATTTCGATCACGTGAATTTTTCAAATAAATTAGAACATTTCATTAATTTTTTGCGGGCTGAAGATACAGAATTTTGAATAATCACTCAAATATTCTGATTATAGGTACTTTGAACTATCAATAAATGCCATTTTGAGGTGAATTTGAATTTTATGTAAATTGTCCATTGTTTAGGATTGTTATTAACTTTATATCAAGTTTTAATTTTTCCAAATCTAGTTAAGATTTCTTATCAATTTTCTCTTTTAAATTATATTTATTCGGAGGTAACATACTATCAACTTGAAACTAAATAAAATATGCTATACTGCACAGTAACCTTTTGAGTTTGCCCGGACCGCTGATGTTTAACATGAATCTGTAGAGTGCTGCAGCTGCGGAAAATGCTTTTGCTGCTATTCTGGTTAGGGGAGGGCCGTATGACAGGCTTCTGTCCAAGTCAACCCCTAGCACTCTTGCCGACCTGAGATTTGACTGATCTTTCTTCTGTCCGCTACCAATAAGGCCTCAGTTTTCTCTAGCACAAGCTGGAATCCATTCGCAGCCATCCACTCGCAAATGTTATTTTGACATTGACTTAATGGCCGAATTGTCATCATTGGCCGTAGCATATACCAAAACATCGATACAAAAGATTTTAAAACAATTTTGTGTAGCTATCTCGAATTCCACGTTCAGATCGGCTTACATTCACAAACAAATAAAATAATAAAATATAATTGATTAATTTAACTTTTCAGATGGACCAAGAGCAACCAGAAAGAATTTATAGTCTGGGTCGTGGTCTTTGTGGTTTTAGATTAAGGAATTCGGGTCTAGCAGACAAATTTGACTGGACTTTAACTGGAGTAACCAATAATAAGAAAAAATACAGGGCAATATTTAAACCATATATCACTCGTAAATACAAAATTTAAATAGGTGTATTATATAACTTTCGTATTAATTGTTTTATTTCAGCATATATTTCCAATAGCACATTACACAAGGAAGAAGCTATAAAAATCGGTGCATACAGTATTATTACTTGTAAAACTATTTCCGAAGTAGCAATAGTTAATTTTTGTAAGTTGTATAATCCTCAAGGAGATTTGGTATTTACAAAAGACAAACTATCAAGCCACGATTGTTCTTATACAATTAAATTCTTTCAAGTAAATAATTATGGTGTTTGGAAATGCTTTACTGGAAATACTTATACCATGAAATCAGTAATATACACATATAAATTTATAGAGAAAAGTGAGTTATACTCTTAGTTTTTTCAGTGGAGTAGCCATTATTCAAAATAACAAATCAAAAATTTAATTGGTTATTAGATTAATTTATCAGACGAATTTATTATTATCCGATAGATATCTCAAGATGAAGCAATTGGGTATTAGTTTTAGTAAATTTCATAGGGAATGCGCATGTGCCGACTTAAGTTAAGTTTAGAAAACATCAGGTTACAGTTAAACTGCGCATATTTTTACCTACTCATAAATATTCATATGAACATGAAATTACTGTTACTTATTTAAATTTGAAAATAGATATTAATAAATAATTCAATAATACATTCGAGCAACTATCACATCACGTGGTGGCCGGCTAACCGGTTCCAATTGTGTACCGGTCTTCGCTCAGTGACCGTTAAGACTTTACGCTCGACAATATCGCCATGTTAATAATTTTTAACCACTATAAGCGCGCTATCTAGAGGGGGTGACGGACATAACTTAAATTTTAACCAAAGAAAACAACAAAATCTTACTGGTGTAATTGCCGATTTTAATAATTTGAAATAACTTAAACACTTGTTAACGAAAATAAAACTTTAATTTTTTCAAAATCCACAAAAATGCAGCACTTCGTTTCAAAATTTAATGTCGACTTTCTCCATTCTACTACCAACCTTCTCAAAACATCATACCAACTTCACCAAAATAAATTTCAAAAATACAACATTTTCTACAAAATCAATTAATTATTCATGAAATATTCAAAAAAAAACTAAAATTCATGACATTATATCCTAAATTAAAAAAAAAATAGTTACTTTTAAAACAAAATTAATTCAAGTCTGTAATTTTTGTAAACATTCAAAAAATTATTCATAACTATCATTTTCAAAACAACGTAACTAAATTATTTACAATTCAAAATACAACGTAATTAAATTATTTACGCTTATTGTAATGTTCTTACATTATACAGAATCTCCATACATGTCTACGTGGGTTAAAGAAAAAGGAGATTATCTGAAAATAGGATGCCAATTTCATAATTTAGATGCAATGAATGGCTTGAATTATTGCAAAATGACATCTCCAGATCAACAATTTTTTAAACTTACACCTGGAAGTGCAACAGATCGCTATTTTGCTCTAGGAACAGATTTAAAAAATTTTATATGTGACATGGAGGTAAACAATAATAAATTCCTCTGTAATGTGTTACGTCGAAATATAAAATTTTAGATCAAATTGCCACTTCGAGATAACGAAATCGGTATGTGGAGATGCGAAACAAACCAAGGGGGTACATTTATTACAGTTGGTAACCAAACAATAGCCGATTATAAAAAATATTCGAAATTAACCACACGAATAGGAACAAATTTATTAATTTTATGCGAAGTTCCATATTACTCAAGTTTTTGTCATATTAAATCTCCCAATGGTACAAGATTTATCCCGAAAGAAAAAGAAGAACCATGGTTAGGAAGATGCTCACATGAAATTGAAAAGGTTGATGTATATGATAATGGAACGTGGACTTGTTTCTTTGCACAAACGAGTGGAATGGCAGATGAAGAAATTGTGGTTGAAGTATGTTTAAAATTGAGGTCAGTTAATAACAACACATTTTTATGTTTACTTCTGTAGGTTACAATAGCAGACGTTTTATCATATAAGCCAGAAGTTAAAACAACCGAGGATTATTCTGTTTTTATGCTATGCAATTCCGGTGGCTTACCACTGCAATATTGCCAATTTACTCATCCAAATGGAAAATCTTATTATATCGATAATAACGTAAATTCTTCTTAGTAAGTGAGAAATCTATAACATATCAACAGTTTTAATTTTTTTCCAAAATCTTAGCTTAAGTTATTATGGAAAAGGGACAGAATATGGAGAATGTGGTATCAAGATAGCCAAAGTAGCAAAATCAGATGCTGGAATCTGGTATTGTGCAATACAATTACTTAAAGAAGATAAGGAAATATCGGCTCGTATATCGGTAGAAGTGTCACCAAATTTAATGTCAAGTATGTACAGAATATCTTAATATTCTAATTTTTTGTTTAATTATCTTACATTATTAGGTTCAAATATTGTGCTTGCATTGGGCCTTACAGTTGGAATTGTTGCAATTACTTCTCTATTTATAATAATAGGAATTCGTACAATCAGACAACGAAAACGTGATCGACTTGAAATTACACGTACTCAAACACTTCGTGACAGTATACATAGCGACGACCAAGAGGATATATTTAATGTAGGTGGGCCTCCACGAAGCTACGATAATCCACAAATTGTAAGAGATGACAGTCATGAGCATCAATATTAAAAAATATTGTTATTAGGTAGTTTAAATAAATTAACATTTTAAAATGTTGCTTATTATTCATTAATTAGCTATATGTATATGAGCCAACAAATAAAAAAATAATAAAACCAGGACGTCTTTAATGTTAGCTCTCTAAACAGCATTGCTTAATATTTTAATTTCTTCTTCTTAAGTGTGCCGTACCTTCAATGGACGTTGGCGATCAAACTTGACTAAAGCTAAGGTCGACATACTAGGGAATTTAACTAAACATCAAACAACTCAAAATCTCTGCCTCCGAAAAGCTCGCTACGCCTTCTACTTAGTACCGAACAGATATCTTCATCGCGAATTCAAGATCGAAATCACTGATGACTTCCTCCGCAAACAACCGAAAAACAATACGACAGATGTCAAGACACAGAAAACACCCTCATTGCAGAATTAGGAAATTACAATCCTGAGGACTTCCCGCTCCACAAACGTCCGAAATACATCTTAGCCCCAGCACCCACATAGGTATAACTCTGATAACATCAAATGAAAGAGATAAGTCAGCTTCGCTGCCACATATACTCCACTTTAAAAATTAACTTTGGCACACGCGTGTCGTAATCTCGCCGAGTGCGGGCTACCCTGGAGAGGTCGGGCCTCCCAGTCGAGGTGAATTGATTGAACGGCCCGGAGCGGCCGTAGCGTAGTGAAGGGTTGCGTAGGGTAAGTTTTAGCTGGCGCAACCATGGCAAAACACGGATCCACCGTAAAATAAATTAATTAAACTAAATTAATTTGGCTCCTCCCACTCATTTTTGATTTTTAAATGCCGTTTTTTCGAAAACTAATGGATAAGCCGCAAAATTATTTTTTTAGTATTAGTTAAACAGGTGTCCACTTTCCAACCTAACTTGAACTACTTCCAATCAAGTCTCTTAGTCTTGATAACGATTCACAAGTGCGATAAAAGAACTTGATTTCGTGTAATAAAATTGTGTCTAAAAATTTGAATTATGAATTTTTTTAACCCCTTTAGTTATTACTAGAGCTCGGATTTATATGAACCAAAATATTTTAAAATATGTGCATATATATGCACCGAATTTCGTTAAAATATGCACTAAAATTGATAAAAATAGATAAAATATTCATTGACATGCAAACTAAAAAATATCTAATCTTCGAATTTTTCAATTAGTACTACCTAGATTTATAAAATTTAATAATTTTAATGATAAATCTGGATGAATTACGTAAAATTTGGCATATTTTCAATATTTGGTGCATATTTGAGTAAATAATGCATATTTGAGTCACATTTGGTGATTTTTTAAGAATTTTAATAGAGAAAATAAAAAATTATTATTAAATTTTGGTAATTTAAGCAATTGTTTTATTTAATTTTAAGCAATTTAATTTTTTATTTATAAAATTATTAATTTTTTTGTTTATTTAAAAAAATTTAAAAATTAAATTGCTTAAAATTAAATAAAATAATTGCTTAAATTGGCAAATTTAATAATATTTTATTTTCTCCATTAAAATTCTTCAAAAAACACCAAAAATGACCTAAATATGCATTATTTGCTCATATATGCACCAAATGTACGTGTGTAAACTTAGCCCCCCCCGCACTTTTTGTAAAAGTAATTTTTGAAAGTTGTTCCAGGTTGTTCCGGGTTTGTTCTATATTGTTCCAAAACATTTTTTTGAAATTTGAAAAATTAACGCGAAAAATCGCCAAAAACCGTTTTTCGAGCTGGCCCCGCACTTTGAAAATAATTAACTTTTGAAAGTTGTTCCAGGTTGTTCTATTTTGTTCCAAAATATTTTTTCAATAACTCAAATATTAATACGAAAAATCTCGAAAATCGTTTTTCCATTAATAATAATTTTCTAATTTAATAAAACACCAACAGGTGGCGCAACATTCTTACTTTGTTCTTACATTGTTACTTACAATTTTCGTGAAAAATTCAAAAAAAACGTCTTACATTCTAACATCTTCTCGTCTGTGTTGATCTAGATGGTGCAATCCTAGAGACGATTTATTTACAAAACCACATTCGTGTGGTTTTTCACGGGTGTGAACTACCAAGTGTCTTGATAAGGTAGAACGCAACCTACGAGAACCTACACCTGAATCTGGATAAGCTCGACGAAAGTCCCCTCGAGACGAATCCTACTAAAATTGCCAAAATCATGCAAAAGCTGAAGAACAGAAAAGCTCCCGGTCAGGACGGCATCTCAAATAGACAACTAAAATACCTTCCGAGGAAAGGAGTTTGCCTCCTGTACTACATATTTCGCGCATGCCTCTCGAACTGCTACTTCCCTACCCAGTGGAAACTGGCCAAGGTGATTGCGCTTCCAAAACCCAACAAGGCAAGAAACGTCGCCACAAACTACAGGACCATTAGACTGCTTGCAACTCTCAGTAAAGTTCTAGAGAAAATCATACTGGAAGAGCTCAAAAATCATCTAACCGAACACGGAATTATCATCGACGAACAATTCGGTTTCAGAGCCGGACATTGCACAACGCATCAAGTAGCGAACATCAAGTACCACGCATCAAGGAGAAGATCGTGCAAAAAAGACACATAAATAAAGACACGGGCATGGTGTTATTGGACCTGGAAAAAGCTTTCGACGTCGTTAATCGCAAAGCACTTATTTATAAGTTAGTCAAGTTAGTTAAAGCTCCTATCAACTTAATCAAAATCATCGTCAGCTACCTAGAGGATAGACAATTCTTCGTTATCGTCAACCAAGCCGTCTCCGACATGGTAGACGTTCCAGCCGGCGTTCCGCAAGGCTCATTATTGGGTCCGATCCTATTTTCCATCTTCATCAACGATATTCCTCGACACCACAAAATCAGTATCGGAGTTTATGCAGACGACACAGCCATTTTCGCCCATTCCAAGACAACCAGGAAATATGTAACGTACCTAGAAGAACACGTCAAATTAATTCTCGAAATTTTCAAGACGTGGAAACTTAAAGTCAATATACCCAAGACAGAAGTAATTCGGTTCACCTTCAAACGTAAACCTCCCGACGTCGCAGGAGTAAAAGTCGGCAAGGACACTATCCCATGGCAGAACACTGTCAAATACCTGGGCACCACACTGGACTCGAAGCTGCTATTCAGCCAAGAAATACAGGCTCGATCGGACAAGAGCAACTTCGTTATCCAATTACTATACCCCTTCATCGGTCCAAATGCTAGAACACCGAAGAGAGAAAAAGTTACTTTGTACAAAGCTTGTGCCAGGTCGATACTTACCTACAATGCCCTTATTTGGGCCACTGCATGCAAGACGAAGATGAAGTCCGTCCAAGCTATGCAAAATAAATTCCTGAGAATCATCGGGCAGTATCCCAGGTACACCACCATCGATTTCATGCACGCAGACTTGTAAATCGAAACCATCGACACGTTCATCAAAGAGAAGACCAGGAAGATCATCAACCAAATGACAACTCACCAGAATCCACTTATAGCCGAAGTGATTTCAAACGACGACGACGAGATTCTCGGAACCGTGAAGAGATCAATGAAACAAATTTTAAATTAATTGTTAGTTTTACCATTGTAATGTTATTCTTTCCTTTTGTTTTAATCCCCATGTATTGTTTGTTTTTGTCATTTTTAACGTAAGTTCTTTTCCACCCCCTTTTACAATGTCACTCACTTACCAACTACGGCAGTTTTCTGTAACTGGCCTATGTTTAATGAAGGTTAAAGCCAGCGTCACACCGAAATTACAACATTCTTCAAATGTTGTAAGGCAGGTGTTACGGTGATAAAATTTTCTTTTCTTTTTATTTAACTTGGCCCAATTGGAAGGTAGGTGGCCGGTTGAATGTTGCAGCAGGAGCGATTGCTCCGACTGATATGGTAGTGCATCTCTTCGGGGTTGTTCTGCCAATTCGTGAACGGTTTGCAGTCGCGTTTATGGGCGACATTTAACTGGAGACAACTTTCTAATTTGGCCAACCAAAGCAGGTTTTTGAAACTTTTATCCTGCACTCTACTCAATTTCTCTCAATACGAGAGACGATTTGTGTATAAATTTAACTGCACAAATTCCACAGCCAAACGGCTTCTCGTCTGTATGGAGTTTTGCATGCCTAAGCAAAGCCCACTTATCGGAAAATTTGACACCACAAACTGTGCATTCAAATGGTTTCACGCCCGAGTGATTTTTTACATGTTTCGACAGGGACGATCTGTGCGCACACTTTAAACCACAAAATTTGCATTCGAATACTTTCCCCGGATTATCTTGAGTAGATTCGATAGCTTTAAAGTCCAATAAATCTGGTTTACATATTTGCATCTTGAATTCATTCCGAGTGTGTTCGAAAACTAAACGTTCTTTTTTAATCCCAATCAAATGAATGAGATTTATGAAATTGTTGATAATATCTTCTTGTTTCGTTTCCGTCTTCGTAGTGGGTGCTGAGAGGGAAGTTGTCGTACTTTCAACATTCTGGCTCTTTTCCGAACATTCCACTTTAACCATTTTTTATCTGAATTTTCCTCGTGTCCATTAATCTATTGCTATTTAATTAAATACATGTCGAGACGTTTTGAATTAAACTCGAGTTTTTGACATTTGACTGGCGAGCCAGTGGCGGCTGGTGGCGGCTGTAAATAAATTACCGAATGACGTTTAAGAAAGAGGAACATAACCTAACTAAATCTGATGTAACTAATTTGAAGCACAGTTGGCAATATTCGAGATGCCTCGAGTAAAAGAGGAAAAAAATTTGTATTCTAACCTGATACTTCAACCGGAGTTGGGAGCAACGTGAACTATAAAAATAGAAATTTTAGAACATAAAGGTGAGTTTGTTGCCAATTTGTGTAACTTTATATGATAAATAATTTGGTTATTTTAGGAACTACAAAGAACAAGATTAAATTAAAGTGTCTGCAAAAACAAATTTCTCCAATCGGGAAGCTTTACAAGCCCATGCAATACAGCACAATATAAAATAGAATTTCTTTGATTGCGATTTTTGCAACCACAGAACTGAAAATATGACAAATGAAACGGAAGAAAAACCTTTTGAATGTTACATGTGTGGATGCAAATTTTTATATAAAAATATTTTGGTTCGACATATCCAAATACACACCGTTAACAAACCGTTTAAGTGTTCGATGTGCTACTTTTCATTTACACGGAACTATCACTTGAAACGTCATACCAGGTTGGTTCATGCGATCAAGAAAGCTCAGAAGATTAAAAGTGAAAATATCACAGTGAAAAACACTGCGAAACGGAAACAGTATTTTTGTCAAATTTGTGATTACGAGTGTTTAGGAAAACATAAATTCATGGTTCATCAAAGAGTTCACACCGGTGAAAAGCCATTCGAATGTGCTCACTGCACGTACAAATGTGCGGATAAAAGTAGTTTGCGTCGACATTTAAACATTCACATGGGCCTTAAACCGTTTCAATGTGAACTCTGTGAGTATAAAAGTGTAGAGAAAAATAAATTGCATCGTCATCTTAAAACTCATATTCACATGAAAAGCAAACCATTTCCTTGTGAATTTTGTTCGCATAGATCTACAAGCAAAAGTAGCTTATGGGTTCATAAATCACGAAAGCATCGGACCAAGAAAGAATAGCAGATATTTTATTTGCCTTTATGATCATCTACAAAGGGTTTCTTATTAATTACAATTTAATTGTTGTGTTTTTTTAGGGGTAGTCCCGATTTTTAATAGTTTTCATCGGGTCTGGTTTTACGGTTTTTAGAAAAAAAATCTGCGTTTACTATTTTACTAGAAAAAAATATAAAAAATGTATAAATGATCCAAAAACATAGATAATATTTTTATATATTATATACACAATGTTGAATATTTTAGGATTTTTAAAAATTACTGTTTTGTTTTATTATTGCTAATATTATTCAAGGAGGTTGGAGAGTCGTCTCCGGTGGCAGGGGTTATAATTTTTTTGGAAAAAAATAATTCATTGTAATTACTTCGATAAAAACGATTTTGTAAAATTTAAAATTTTTTTTTAATTTTAATTTTAAATTTTTTATTTTTTTTTGCTGTCTCTGTAGAGTAGACGACTCATCAATTTTGTTGAGAGAATGAATTGTTAATTTTGTTATGAGAGATAATATTTATATTGTAATGGTATAAGCTGTTAAAATCTCGACAGTATGGTGTAATAACAATCAGCATTTTTACTAAGAAAAATATATTTTTACAATTTTATTTAAATTTTGAGTTTGCCTGTACAAAAAGTTAGAAGAGCCAGAAACAAAATTTACCCAACTTATTGCCGATAGAAATTTTTTGGCCAGAAAAATACCACTGACGCGAACGAATGGATTAACAATAACTTGTTTTATTTTAAAAAAAACCGCAAGTCTTTATTTGTTACTGGCTATTAAACATCAATCCCAGGGTAGATTCAAAATATTCCAAATTTAAGTATAAAATTTAACTTTTCAACTAAAAATTTAAATTGCAACTTTTAATAAATGTGATACCTGGTTATCACGTTGCTTTCTTACCTTTCAAATAAAATTTTACAGTTTTATTTTATTTATACATTTTATTTTTATCAGAATTATTAGTTTTAGAAAATATAAAAATTTCTGACTAAAATCTGGGAAGATTGTTGTGGGAAGCCTGTAATCATGTGAGCGGGAATCTCTTTAATCTATTCATGCACGTCAGTTGTAGACTGATAACGGATGAGGTTTTGTAAAGAGTGGAATTATTAGTTTTTGTTTTTAATCTTCTAAATTTGTTTTTCAATAACTTTTGCGACGCCAATGCTGACCTCAGCGCCGAATTACAGCATAGACAAAAAAAGTACAATCTCGGTGTGGTAAACCGCAGATCAAAACTTTGTTCATCAAGTTATTCTCCTTTTTTTAGAATTTATTTAGTTATTAGTCCGGGCCCTTAAGGGGTCCCGCGAGAGCAAATCCCCCGAGCGCCTCCCTTTGGTTGGTCCTGAGCCACCTAATTGGGTCCATTTGAGATAATTTTACAAAGAGTAAATATTTTGAAAAACTCTTGTACACAGAGACTTCCAGAAATTTTCTAGGAATTCCTGAGATTTTCAAGAATTTTTAATTTTTAATTTAAGACTTTTTAATTTTTATTTCTCGCTTGGTCAATGGATTTCTCTTTTACCGGTCTCAATTAAAAAATTAATACTGTGGAACTCCATCGATATGTAACTCGATTACACAATTTTCCCAATAAAATTCTTTTATTGATAAATAAATTTATTCCAACGTTATGGCTTCTGTACATTAACTAAAATTTTGCAATTAAAGATTATGATTGTGTATTTCATTCTCAAACGACGACCGATCAACTCGAAAAATATATTAAGTTTGTATCCCTATCGAATTTGTAAATTGCTACGCCACTGATAAAAATTGCTCGCGCCATTTATACGCGCTTTTGAGGTTAGACAAACAATTTAACCGTTAACTTTCTGGTCGAGATTTTGCTGGTGGTTTTATATTATATTTCTAACGTGAGTATTACAAAAATTTGATAAAAACACAATAAAATTGATAACCTTGATGTAAATTAGCACTGTCGCGTTAATTTTGCAAACTATTTGGATTAATTTTTTTCAGTGAGAAAATGTTCTTTTGTCCCGAACTTCTTCTTCCACAGTTTGGTGGAAAGTTCAGCGAAGCTTGGATCGCGGACGTGAGGGGGATCTCGTATGTGAAGAAGAAAGATGCTTTGCAAGTCAACATACCACAATTATGGTACTTGGAAGGTTTTCACCGTTAACATTTTTACGACTAATCTATTTGTTTTAGTGATGACATTATCGAAATGCTTGATTATAGAGGAAAGCGTCCGGAGAAATGTTTATCACTTATGATCGCATGTCGTTTGGTCCATGGTGTGTTAATTTTGTTCGACAACCGAATTACCATTTTATTAGGTGAATTGATTTTTTAAGGAGTAAACCTTAGTGTTACTGTCCCAAGTTGTTGTAATACTCATTGCATATTTTTAGATAACATCGTCAAGTTTTCGTTGAAATGCAGGATTCCCATATATCGAAGTCCTATGTAAATATATAAATTGAAGAGTTTTCTGTAACCTGAATTGTTTTACTTTCCAGAAAGTCAAAAGAGCAAGGTGATGTTGTGTCAAGAAAACGTAAGCGTAAGGATAAATCAGAAAATGGAGTTACGAAAGAGCATGTACGAGTTGATCAGGCAGTACAAGACAATGATTTAACGAATGTGGTTTCTTTGCATAGTATTACACTAAATGAGTTGCCTCTTGAAGCCATGACCAGAGTTCATGATTTCCAATCTGAAGTGGTTTGTACTAAATTTTACTGTTTATGTTGGCGGTGATGGTTTTTTTTATTTATGGTGGCTTTTCTTTTGCTTGTAGCTGAATTTTGGAGATCTTGGGTTTTCCGCACATCCTGATCCTATGCCATTTGACGATGTGGTATTTCCTCTGTTAGTTGCATTTTTTTTTTGCATGAAAATAATCTTATATTTATGAATTTCTTGATCAAATGTAATTTCCTGCTTTAAGGTTGTTGAAATTCTGCTTGGTAGCTTATTGCAATTAACCTAGAAAAATGTGTTGTAAGTCTGAAAATGGGCTTAAACGATAATTATTGATCAGTTTATATTGTAGTGGAATATTCGAATTTCCCAACTTCCTTTTCCTCACTTTGCTTTGCCGGCTAGCTCAGAAAGTTTAACTTTTAAATCTTCACTTTCCATACCAATTCCATTTCCTTTTTCATAATTCAAATCTTTGTTTTTGTATCTACTTGCAAAATTTTAATTTTACACTCCAACTTTTTTTTTCTATTGTCCAAAATTTTATTTTCTGAGTAATCAATTTCGTGTAAATTCTTCTTTTTCATAATCAATTTTTCTTCTTCGAATCTGTCCAAGTCTTCCTTCTCCAAATGAATTAATTTTTTATTATTTAAATTTTCAAAATTTCCGTTTTCCAAATTTTATTGCATCTTTATTTTCGAAATTAATTAAATTATCATTTCTCGAACAAACCAATTTATCATTTTCCAACTTTTCATCTTTTTGTCCAGAATTTTTCGTATTCAAATTTTCTTTTATAAGTCCAGAAAACCATCGTTTTACAATTCATTTTTCAAAGATTTATTACTTTTGTCTATTGGTTGTTTTAGAGATTTTAAAATGTCCATTAAGTGGTTAAATTTTTTGAAAAATGTTGCCATGTCCATCAATTCCTCCAAATTTCCATCTTCTGAACGTAAATTTTTATTTTTCGGAATACCAGAATTATCCAAATCTTCCATTACTTCTTGGACTTCTATTACTTCCTGGACTTCCAAACTTTTATTCTCCCAAACAACCAAATTATTTAAATTTTCCATATCAATTAAATTTTTATTGTTCAAATTATCCATAATTATTTCCTGATTTCCAAATTTTTGTTTTCCCTTACATTTTCTAAATTTTAATTTAAATGATCAACAATATCGTCCAAAATTTGGCCTTATGAAGGCCACATTACACGAGGCGATTTTTTCATGTGATTGATCGCTGTGATAAGTTGCAGTCGATTAGCGCCTCTTGTAATACAAAATCGCTCAGGCGATTTGTTGCTGCAACTTTGCGCACGTGCGATTTATTAAATTAGAACTTGTTCTATTGTGGACATCTTGGTGCCTGCACTTGACACAATTATAAATATTCCAATAAATTCTCAATTAACCATAATAATAATCCATTTAACTAATTCAAATTATAATTACATTTAACTTGTAAATAAATTTCCAATTATTGGAAATTATATTATTCAGTAATGTTTGAATATTATTTTAGGCAATTTTCAGACTTACAATATTATTTTCTAGATTTGGGTATTTCACCTAAATTGCCTGGGCTATGTGTATTTAAATTAAATTCTACAGAAATGAATATTGCATCAAGTATAAACTAAGGTGTAAATTAATCCTTACTTTTTTGTATAATATTTATATCTATGTATAAATTGGGGTGATGGAACACTTGTAAAGTATCACAAATTCGAATTTGAACAGCCTTAAATAGTGCATGCTTTCTAAAGGTACAATTAATCATTACTAGAGACCGGATTATAATATGCAATAGGGAATCCGTTATCTGGTATGCCGCATATAATTTATAATATGTATGATATCTTGTGTTTATGCTTAAATTGCATGCCAAACACCAGATTTCGGGTTCCCTATTGCATATAATCCGGTCTCTAATCATTACAAATACTATTCTTATAAATATGAATGGTAATGTGAAACCTCGGTAGCTACAAATGTGTATAAATTAATATCATTCTCCAACTACTATAATACAAATTCTATGTATATTAATAGTATTCATATCTAACAAGGAGAGGAATTTTTGTTAGTATGAGTAATTACACAGTTAGACCCCTCGCAGACTGCAGACTTTCTATCGGCCGATACGATGAAGATGTATGCAAGTGCGCACATTATAACGATTCGATATCGGCCGATAAAAAGTTTTGTGGGCTATATGATTGGTCGAGAAGAAACCGACCAAACTATCGGCCGATAAAAAGTCTGCAGTCTGTGAGGGCTCTTATGGTCATATGATAAGTGCATGGTTAATTTTCAAAGAATATCGAGCTGAATATCAATTTATTTTAGGGGGTAGGGATGTTTTGCAAAAGCAGATGTAAATTTTAGGTAATTCAGTTGTTACCTGGTGTATGCAAAAATCGCGAATTTCTTCTTTGATTATTTTCATATTTAAAAATGAAACCTATCACTTGCCGACACGAAGTGAACTCTACATTATAATTTACATCTCTTTTTCTAAAAATTTCTTACTCTTTCTGAGATATTTGTTGGAAATTAAACTTGTGCTTTTCATATTACCGTAATTGTAGTTATCCACGCCAAATCGATCTCAGATCCTCGCCATTTTATTTCTTCTGTTCAAGTAGGTACATTTATAGAGCTACATAAAGAAATAATTATGTAAATATTTAGACTTGCGAATCGGTCTGACATTTCAAAAAGACCGATGGCTATTTTAGATTTTTGAGACTCATTTAATTAAGTAGGTGGTTTAGACGTGTTTGTGTTACCGAAAGTAAAGGCTACTGTCATTATTTTAATAGTTTTAAAATTTTTGTTTTTCTTAAAAATTACAAAATCTTAAATTGACCGTTTCCTATACTCCTATATCCTATACTCAAAATAGGTCGTATCAAAATTAAAGTAGATAAAATTCGGCGTAGGACTAGGGCAAAATTATTGTTTCCGAGATAAAACCCAGATTTAAATTAGAGATGGGCACTATCAAGAATTTTTGACTATCGATAGTTAGTAACTATTTTTTTTTTACTATCGATAGTTAGTAACTAAAAAGTTAGTTACTAAAAACCAAACCGAATAAAAACTATCGAATAAAACTATCGAATGAAAACAGCCGAATAAAAACTATCGACTAAAAAGTTATTCGAATAGTTTTAGTAACTAAAAAAGTTATTCGAATAGTTTTAGTAACTAAAATGTTATTCGAATAGTTTTAGTAACTAAAATGTTCCTTCTTCCTTCGTTTTGTACTAATTGGTAGTTAACACCCTGTATTTTGAGGATAATGGAATAATCGGATAAAATGGTATATAAAATATTAAAAAACAGTATATAAGTAAACTCGAGCAAAGTCGAGATTCTAATCCATTCCAGTTTTGGAAAGAACGCAAAGATTTAATGCCAGAATTATATCAGCTCAGTACAAAGTATCTTTGTATTCAGGCAAAGTCGGTTCCGTCAGAACAACTTTTCTCGAAAGCTGGTCAAGTTATTAACGATCGGAGGAATAGATTGACAGGAAAAAATTTAGACAAAATAATATTTTTAAATACTAATTCTTTATAACAATTTATTCTAACCATTTTATCTTTACCATTAAATATTTATAAAATAAAATTAATAAAGTTTTTTTGAAGAAGTTAATAATTTATTTTTATATTAGTTGTACCATTTTTTTATCGGTCGTTGGTATTGGCAGTAGTACTCTTAACTTTTAATAATTAGTATTACTAAATGACTATCTAAAAATACATTCGATAGTTTGAGTAACTATAAATTTATACAAGTTTAGTAACTAAAATTTCATTCAATAGTTTTTAGTAACTAAAAAGTTATACAATAGTTTTAGTAACTAAAAATTATTTTTAGTTACTAAAAATTATTCTTTCATGGTTTTAGTAACTAACAATTCATTTAAAAGCTTTAGTAACTAAATATTTATTCAATAGTTTTAGTAACTAAAAAGCTATTCGAATAGTTTTAGTAACTAAAAAGCTATTCGAATAGTTTTAGTAACTAAAAAAGTTATTCGAATAGTTTTAGTAACTAAGAAGTTATTCGAATAGTTTTAGTAACTAAAAAGTTATTCGAATAGTTTTAGTAACTATCGATAGTTCAAATGAAGACCAACTATCGAATAATTCGATAGTTTTTATTCGATAGTCCCATCTCTAATTTAAATACGAGTCAGGCCGATTGTTGTCGAAAATATGTAATCGAACAAAACGATCGATAATATTCTATGCACATCGGAAATTATATATTAATATTGGCCATGGCCAGTCCGATAAATGAAAATTTTAACAATTTCAAAAGCATTTTTTGACTTTCTGTGTTTACTTTATACAAATATTTTTTTTAATTAAAAAACATCCCTGAAGCGGCTTCAACTCGAAAATGACAGATTTAGAAAGACAGAATGTTTGTTTTTAAGTTAAATTCAGCTATAATTAACTATTACCGTTGGCAGCCTCGCCGACAAAAACAGGTGCTGCAACTATTTACGTCCAGCACACATACCGTCAACAGAATGAGCTATTCCCCGATTTCTTTCGTGAAAATTTAGTTAATTCCATATATTTTTTACTCATGAACCCAGTACGACCACTACAATCTTTTGTAGAAAAATGAAGGCCTTTTTCTCAACATTTTCGAGTTATGCACCATTACCATCCCAATAATACACAAGTATCTAATGACTGGAGGGTGAGAGTCGGGTCAATTTGACATGTAAATATACATTGCATGATCTAGAAATTAGGAATTAGGAACTTTTAATGAGTCACCACGAGGTTTAGCATTCTATTTGGTAAACAGGGTAGAAGAAGTGGAATCGTCGAAAAGGCGTGCACCCAGTGATGTGCCCACCACGCCCACGAAGAAGCGGGCTGTAGAAAAACCCATGTCACAGTTTGACATTATAGAAAAATCTATCTCACTAGTTGAAGAAGACCCAGAAATGCAAATACCTAGGTCCCCTTTTAAGATTGCGGAAAAACCAGTTACACCACTTCCGGACATGGAAGAATTGGTCGCTCCACCTCCACCTCAAGAACGACAGTCAAGCAGAGCCAATTCTATTGATCTGGTAAATCAAAGACACATCAAAGCGGGAAACAAAAAGAAGAAAGAAAGAAACTTGGGTGTGCCTTACTGCATGAACGAAAAGTGGAATAAAGGCATCGATCGTCGCGTAGGTTTTCTTCATTTTAAAATGAAGAATAAAAATTTGAATTGTTATCTTTGTAGTTGAACGAATTGAAAAAACAAGTACTTCAAATACCGGAGTTTACTCTGTTTCGTAAACACGTTTCGGTGGACATTCCCAACATAATTTCACTCTTTCTTGACGAAGAGCCGCATATTGACGACATTTATCGCAAGCCGCAGTCGTTGTCCCAAGTTGAGTCTTTACTTGGACAAAAGTTTGCTTCCAAGCACACTACCATTCAGCCTGCAGATTTACCTTCTCTTGTAGAAGCACCACACGAACAGTCCCATGAGTTTTTGATTCCAGTGGAAGAGCAGGCGCCCCTATTTGCCAATCTCAATATTTCTGGTTCGGGAGGGTGCGTACACATGTTGTTTTGCAGTTTCAAAACGTAATGATTTGTTTTGTAGAAAAGAGTCACAAGTAGAAGATCCTCGTGAACTATTACATCAGTTTACGGTTCCAGTGGAAGTGCATGCACCCCATTTTCCCGAAACCAATATATCTGCTTTAGATGGGTGAGTAAACAATAAATTGTTATAATTTTGAATTAAAATAATCGCTTTCCAGAAGAGAACAGTTTCAGCCGGTGGCCGAAAGTTCAGCAATCCCTTTGCCTGCTCAAATGGAATTTATCGTATCCGCCATTGAACCCATTGCACACGAAAAGTCACCTTTTGAAATGTAAGCCACATTTTATTAAATTTTCACAAAATCTCCATTTTAGCGTTTTATAGAAATTTAACTCAAAATGAAGACATGCGCAAATTGATACGTCGTCAGAGGCACAAACATATCCGAAGCACTGTCAAGAATTGGGATTACGAGAAGAATGGTAAGCTAACCATCGAACATGTTTGTCCCAAACCATTAAATCGTTTTAACATGGCCGCCACGTTTGGAGATCTTCTCAGTAAGTCTTTTTAAATTAGAAATCTCAAATATATTTGCATCTTTTTAGCTATGAGTAAACATGATTATGTCGTGTTGTATACCAAGGAAGACACGTTGGAGTTGGAGTCGATCGAAAAAGGACCAAAACTTTTACAATAAAGTTGTTTATTTCTCCTATTTTAATTTTTATAGTTTTATCTGAAGTTTTTTATTTAAATATTTTAGTCTAAAATTTTCTGTTAATTCTAACTTCACTTTTTAAATGTTCAAATAGTTCTCGTGACAGAAATTTTAAATTGTTTCTTTGTTAATGTTAAGTCTGATATTTAATATAAGTAAAATTAAGTTCAAAGTTCATATGTCTACTGTTTAATAGGACCGTGGCAGTTCATTAATGTTCATTCATTAACTATCCCTCATGACCCCCTCCCCCAAAAAAACTAAGAAAGGGATAAGTTGCTGCAAATTTGACAAAAATACCTTTTTCTATTATAAAATATTTACTCCTACCCTGTGAAATTTCTCTAGATTCGTTTTTGTTCCATTCTACTTAAATACTTAAATAATTGTGTTGATTTTCAAAATTCAACTTTCGTAACGTAAAAAAATAGTATTCTAAACGACATTTAATTTAAGGTAGTCGGTAGAGGTACTAAGTGGTTCAGGTTCACTTTTGCGCAAAACTTCAAAGTTAGAAAATTCATTAATTAAATTTTGCCGGATGAATAGCTTTTATAATGTCTAGAATAGAAAAGTCATTGGAAAGTTACAAACGTACAACGGAGCACGTCGACCCTCTTAATAGATTTGTATCTATCCCGAGGTGAAGAAATCGGCCATAAGGAATATTTAGATTTTAATGTTTTTTGTATATATTGATCGAATAAATTTATCGTACATCTTTTTTTGAGTAAAAGATGCACTATTTAAATTTTACTTTATAACAAAACAACGAAAACAACATATTTTACATTTTTAACAAATAAAGCAGTCGTTTACTACAGGTACATCACGAAAACTTAAAGTTATATGTAGCTATTTTGAAAAGAATTTCTTTCAATCGAAAACTGATTATTGATCAGGTTCTGGGCAGATACATTCATTCATAATACAAAAAAATTTCAAACATCTTTTCAGCTCTTATTCATTAACGTGACTTTGTCGCAAATGCCGTTTTAGAGCTTCCTTTCGTTTATACTTTAAATTACATATGGCACACTCGTATGGCTTTTCATTCGTGTGAGTTTTTGAATGACTGAACAAATTTCCTTTGATGGAAGTTTTATAATCGCAAACCGTGCATTCGAATGGCTTTTCGCCCGTATGTATGCTTTCGTGATAAATCAAGCTTTTAAGAATACCAAATTTTAAATTGCACACTTTGCACGAATAGAGTTTTTTTGACTTATGAATTCTTATGTGGCTGTTCAAATCAAATTTTCGGGAAAATTTGAAATCGCAAAATTCGCACGAAAACGGTTTCACATCGGAGTGAGTTATTAGATGATTTTTAAAAGTTATTCTCGCGGAGCACTTGTAGTCGCATATTAAGCATTTAAATCGTTTCTCTCCCGTATGAGTCACCGAGTGAGTTTGCAAAGTAGTCAGCGCTGCAAACTTTAAATCGCACACTTCGCACTGGTAGGGTTTTTCACCCGTGTGGGTCCTCAAGTGATGTTTTAAATTACCTTTGACCGCGAACTTAAAGTCGCAAATGTTGCACTTAAATGGTTTTTCACCGGTGTGAACTTTTATGTGATACCTCAGGCTTGCGTTATGACAAAATTTCCTGTCGCATATTTTACATGAAAATCGTTTTTCGCCAGTATGAATCCGTACGTGACAAGTTAAAGAAGACTTACGTGAAAATCGAACGCCACAAGTAGAACACCCGAAGGGTTTCTCGTGAGGAGCGTGAACTACTTTTAGATGCTCTTTTAAGCCTTGCGGCCAGGCAAATTTAGAGCCACAAACATGGCACTGGAAAGGTTTTTCTGCCGAATGTGTTTTTAAGTGCTTTTTTAATCGTGTAACCGTCAACCCACAAATTTTGCATTCCACCACTTTCGTATTGTCATGTGTTTTATTGTGTTCACGAAAAGCTTCCCTCTTCATAAATTTAAAACCACAATCTTGACATTCAAACCGTTCTAGTTCGTCGTCAAACGACCCATTTTCCTCTTTAATATAAATTTGATGATATAAATCTTTAGATTTATATTCTGGTTTTATTATGATGTCTTCGGTGTCAACCAAACGACAGATGATTTTTGGTTTTGATTCGTAATAATCGGTTTCTTCTTCTACTCGCTCATTTTCTTTCTTAATTTCACTTAAACCATTTAAATTGTCCAATTTACATTCGTATTTTATTTCGGTAGAATTAAAATATTTTATTTTGTATGAAGGTGGATTTTGTTCAATTTCCTCGAATTTAACGTCGTTAAATTCCATCATCATTAGAAAATATATTTGAATGAAATTTTTTGGAAATCTTATTAATTTGAATAAGCAATTTCCAAATTATTGACGTACTCCCAACTTTTTGATTAAATTCACGAGATCGACGAGTAACAACGAATAGTGGCGGCAGGGGCGGAGTGCTCTTTAAAATTTTTAAGGGCAATACTATCGAGTAATTCTTCCTCAAACTGTTACCAAGGGGGGAATCGCTGACCAAATCTGGTGTACAAGTGAAGAGAAATCTGAAGAAATTCGGGGAAATTTTAGGAAATAGGAAAAAAAATTTCTTTTTTTTATTTTTAGTTGAAATTTTTTTATTTTCATTATTGGAATTCACATCAATGACCTTGGGTGGAAAAGTAAAACAATGACTTTGTTTCTTTATTTTTTTGCATTTCTGTTTTTGCTTTGGTTTCGGTGTGAAATTTCAAATTCAACGGTTTTGTTTGCATCTTCTAGGCCTTGCGCTCGGTTACAGTGACTAATAAGACTTTATTTTTGTTAGGAGGAGGAATTAGGAATTATTCTGTTGAGAATCTAGGTACATTTGATAAATTAAAAAAAAAACTGGTGGATTTTTCACTTAGTTAATTTTTTCTTTTTAAAGGGAACAGTAGATTTTAAAGTAAGGTGCTTTTACAGTCAGGGGTTTTTAAAATTTTTAATTTTTGTTTTAAATATTGTTTGTCGTTCTTAGATAGAATAAGTTAATTTATCATTTGATGCCCCCCTCTAAAATAAACCAATGAATAAGCTTCACTTGTTTTACTAGTTGAAACTTAATCAAAAGGGCCTGCAGGAAATTTAACAGGGAGCAATAACCTTAATCAGGTAGCCATAAACGTAGTTTAAACCTTCGATTTAGTTTAACTGGCAACTGAAATACTGGACCTTACTATTTGTTGTTCCGTTTAATGTAATTAAGAAATTATTGTTTATTATTATAATTATTAATTGCTTTATAATTATGAGGTCGGTGCCAAGTAAAAGCAGTAGCAAGTACATAGGAAATCCTTGGTGACTTTTACCCACTAGCGTACCTAGGAGGGGAGGCGGACCCCTCCGGGCGGCATTTTGCTTCTTTTTGTTTAAAAATATTTTTATAAAAATAAAAAAAATATTTAAAAAAAATAAATTCATTTTATAGAAAAATATTTAAGAAATATTAGAGGCGGGGGGGCATTAAGTTCTAAGACCGCCCGGGCTTCAAAAGCTCTAGGTACGCAGTGCTTTTTACCTCTGACGATTTGTCTGGCGAATTCAGATTTACTTTGCACCGATTTCATTAATAATTATATAATAAACAATAATTTCTTAATTACATTAAACGGAACAACAAATAATAAGAATTAAATTCTGAATAAGAAATATTTATTTTTTGCTTTTTAGTTAACTTTTTTTTAAAATCGTCTCTGGTCAATTGTTATTTTGTGACGTAGGGAATAATTTTTCTAATTTTTTTTTGTAGAAATGTCAGCTATTTGTAAAAATATCTCAAATTTTCCTTGAAATTTTGAGCTTAAAAAATTTATAACTTTTGAACATGACACCCAATCAAAAAAAAATCCTACGTCACAAGTTAGATGACCCAAAAATGGTTATGAAGATTGGGATATATCGCGTGTACACCGTTTAGAAAAAGCAGTTTCGAGAAAATCGCGAATTATCGAAGTATTCAATATCGTTTAATCGATATTTCAAAAATAAAATATCGTTCTTCGATTAATCGATAACTATCGATATTTATCAATAAAAATTCCCAGCCCTAATCGAATTGCACATCAATCAAATTTAATATCAATCAAGTTGTACATCAATCTATACCTTTTCCAGTATGATTTGGAACAAATGAAAACAGATTTCCAGCAAACGAAATCAGACATGAAGCAAATGAAAACAGATTTGGTACAAATTAAATCAAACTCGATGCAAATGAAAACAGATTTGGAGCAAACGAAAACAGATTCAGAGCAAACGAAAACAGATTCGGAGCAAACGAAAACAGATTTGGAGCAATTGAAAACAGACCTGGAACCAATGAAAACAGACTTGGAGCAAATGAAAACAGATCTGAAACAAGTGAAAAGATATTTGGAATATTTGGAACAAAATGAAAACAGATTTGGTGCAAATGAAAACACACTCGATGCAAACGAAAACAGATTTGGAGCAAATGAAAACAGATTTTTAGCAAATGAAAACAGACCTGAAGCAAACGAAAACAGATTCGGAGCAAACGAAAACAAACTTGGAGAAAACATAAACAGACCTGGAACGAATGAAAACAGACTTGCAGCAAATGAAAACAGATCTGAAACAAGTGAAGAACATTTGGAACAAAAGGAAAACAGATTTGAAAACATGAAAACAGATTTGGAGTAAATGAAAACAAATTTTTTACAAATGAAAATTTTTTATTATGACTTAATATGACTTAAATACATATTTATTTTTATGAAATTTCAATAATATCTTCCTGACGTAATGCTGTTTTCGTTTGCATCGAGTGTGTTTTCATTTGCACCAAATCTGTTTTCATTTTGTTCCAAATATTCCAAATATCTTTTCACTTGTTTCAGATCTGTTTTCATTTGCTCCAAGTCTGTTTTCATTGGTTCCAGGTCTGTTTTCAATTGCTCCAAATCTGTTTTCGTTTGCTCCGAATCTGTTTTCGTTTGCTCTGAATCTGTTTTCGTTTGCTCCAAATCTATTTTCATTTGCATCGAGTTTGATTTCATTTGCACCAAATCTGTTTTCATTTGCTTCATGTCTGATTTCGTTTGCTGCAAATCTGTTTTCATTTGTTCCAAATCATACTGGAAAAGGTATAGTTGCCAACCAATCGAGTTGCACATCAATCAATTATCATTAATAAAAGCGGCTTTAAGTTTTTTAATAAATAAAATTATTATTATAATCTATAAATTTTACTTATAATTTTGAATATTGAATCGTCCGGAGACCAAACTTCCTTGAATATACTCTACATAATTATTACGAATTTACAAAAAAAAAAACAAGGGGAGACCCATACGTAGGAGCGGATGCATGGGCGTATTACGACCGAAACGCTTTATTTTGACAAATTTAAAAATTTTGAATTCGAATAACAAATCCTTTGGAAGATAGGTAAATTTACACAAAAATTGCCCCCCCCCCTTTCCACAAAAGCACATCAGATATTCGTTTACATTATTGCCGCCAAGTAACTGTCGGCCAAATGACTGGATACCATTCTTTTCACCCTCGTGAAGATTTCGTAAATCTCAAATTTTTTAGAAGGAAAACAGACCGCACCTGCATTACACTTTCCTAATTCCTAACCCCCTTTGTTTCAAACTTTTGGCTTAGAAAGAATAATATTATAACTAAAGGAGTTTATTTAAAATTAACTTTTGTATAAAAATTGCAGATGTACATAAACAAATAAATACAATCACAGAAACAATAAAAGAGAAATTGGTTGACATTTCAGACAATAGAGGTTTTAAAATTCCGTTGTCATCTTCAATAGATGTCATGTCGATGTTAATCAGGCCGTTTTGATGGTATAACGTGTAGGTTTTGCGTTTTTCGTTGCCGTAAAATTGAACGTTGATTAACCATCCTGTGTTTTCAGTCCAATTCAAATAAACTCCAATTTCTTCTTTCAATTTTGCCATATCAATATCGGTCGCCATGGCCGACCAATTTGAATTGGACCTGATGTAAAATATTTCTTCATAACACGTGGTAAAATCTGGTGTTACCGTTAACATCACAATTAAAATGCATGCAACTGCAGCTAAGTAATAAAATTTTCTTTTTAAGTTTGAAAATTTTTTTTGATTGCCGATTGCAGATAAATTTGCAAAAGAAATGTCGTTCCAACTCAAATCCGATTCGCTACCGTCAATTGTTTCGTTATCATCCATCGTTCAACTGTTAATTGTCACTATTAAAAATTAAAAATTGAAGTGAAAATGTATTTTTATATTTCTTACTTATCCAACACTTGTCGAGTTTTGTCTTCACTACACTTATAAGCATATCTGTTATATTATACCTGAAATCTGAAAGTAGTAAAAGACATTGATAAGAGCCAGCTAACAAAGAGTTAATTGTTTAGTAGTTCATGAGAACGCCACTAGAGATAATATTTAAAAAATAGCGCGACAATGCATAATTTGAATTTTATTAGATTTTGTGGTTTTACGAAAAAAGAAATATCGAACATATTACATAGGTTTACACAAAATTTCCAATAAAATTCCATTTTTATGGAAATCAGTATCTGCACTGAACCAAAAAACAAAATAAAAATGTTTATTTAAAATCATATTTTGCAGAAGTATTCCAGATTGATATAAAAAATGAATACGGAAAGGTAAACAACAAAAGTGAAATCGAATCAAGTTTTAAACAATGCCGGTTTGAAAAAGACAATTCTTTGTCACCATCGATAGAAAACCCCTATAACCCCCAAAATTATTTGGAAAACCCCCTAAACTATGCCGCAATACCTGCCAAAACCCTATTTTCACCACTAGAGCCCACCAGCCGTATGTCCAAAAAGTTTGAATGCCATCGACGCAGAAATGCCGAAGAAAATCCAGGGACAACGACTTTTCAAGATTTCGCAAAAAAAAGTAATCTTTTTTTTCATGTTGAATTGCTGATTTTTATCAAATGGTTCCATATGCTGCCAAGTTCTGTGGGAGCAATGTTCCTACATACAAAACTTGATTGAGATCCCTTCAGTACGTGATGCAGGCCCGTAGCCAGGGGGGGGGCACCTGGGGGCACGTGCCCCCCCCGAAATGTTCAAAAGCAAAAAAAATTTTTGAAAATGAAATAGGTAAATAGATATATTTTTAAAGTGGGAACAAAAATTTTTGAAAGGGGAACCCCCAAAAAAATTTTTTATGAGTGCCCCCCCCCGAAATAAAATCCTGGCTACGGGCCTGACGTGATGAGTTATTCACTCTTGAAGTTTTAACTTTGACAGCTTATAATTTTTGACAGATGACAGACAGAAAGTTAATTTTACCTATTCTGGATAAAACTTTTCAAGGTCTTTAAAATAACCTATCACAAGTAAAATTTGTTTTTAAAAATCTTGTGTTATTTTCTTGTAGTGGTACTCCTGATTGACAGATCGCGACGAAAACCTTATTTTCACCTTTCTACCGTGAACCCTACTACCATACCAAATTTGGTCGTGATTGGTTGAACGGTTTAGGAATAAAACGAGAGAAAATTTGACAACCGACAGACAGACCGACACAGAATTTTTTTTTATTTTTTGCAAATCTTTACGTTTCTGAACACGGTTATCTCGAAAATGTAAACAAAAAATTTGAAATTTTTTTTCGATTACCTTACCTTCAAAAAAAATTTTATTTTGATTGGAGGTAAAAATATTATTTTATTAAAAAAATAAATAAATGAATATCCTGATATATAAAATCTGGCAATATGTACTGGAGGTGTTCCACGTTTTTTTTTTGGATTAGGACTAACTAGGAAATTTGAATTTTTAAGTAAAAATGAGGGAAATTTAACCTTCGTGTTACTTTGAAAGTTAATTATAAAAATATAAAGCCAAAATTTTAGACCGGGGGGTCTGGGGGGTGTGGAACACCCTCAGTACATATCGCAGGATTTCCACTCCTTTAGAATACTTGGAGAAAGAAAATCAAGAAATTTGAAATTTTAAGCAAAAGTGAAGTAACTTTTGCGTTACTTGGAAAGTTAACTGTCAAAATTATAGTCAAAAGTGTAAACCGGGGGTCTGGGGGTGAACACCCTCCGGTACATATAATAAAATTCCCACTCTTCTAGAATAATTAGCAATTTTCGTCAGAAAAAGCTGGAAATTTTTTTGTTTTTGAGCAAAATTGAGGGAAATTAAAACTGTCGGTCGGCTAAAGAAAATTAGAATTTGAGAAACTTATTTATTTTTATATTATGAAAAAATTTTTAATTGCCCAACGGCACATCAAGTTTATGTTTAAAATATTAAAATATTTAATATATTTAATATTTTTTTATATATTTATTATTAAAGGAAACGAAATTAAATGTTTAAATATTATACCTCTAAAAAAGAGATCCACCGTCTAGCTGTCCGTCCACGGACGGGCTTTCCAGTTAGTTATTAAATAAATATTAAAATAATTATACTTAGTAAATAATAAAACTAAATAAATTTTTAATATTTTTTTTATACCAATATTTTTAAACATTTTTTTTTTTTAATAAACAAAAATTATTAAATATTCTAAATCAAAACATCCCTAAAAATATAACCCCCTAAAAAAATCCTATCCCACTTTTTTATCCCCTAAATTCACGGATTTATGAATATAAATTTATATTCATAAATCCGTGCCTAAATTTAAGCGTCAAACCCCTAAGTTGGCAACCCTGACTTATAATTATTATATTAAAGCAAAATAAATTCATACTCAAAATCCGTAATCAGTATTTACCTACCATTCCCCCCTCCCCCTTGTCACGTACAATAAGAGTGCGTTCCACTTAAAGCCCACGGCGACCGCGGCGTGGTCGTGTAATTTAGCGTTCCACTTATACGTTTTCGCCCACGGCGGCCATGGTCGTTTAGTACAGTGGAACGGCTTTTGTGATCTCTGTGGGCGGGCTCTGGCGGGCTAATGTCATTTTGAATTTTCAAATTCAAAATTAAAATGACAATCAATTTGCTTGATGTTGGTAACCTCTTACAAGTTTCGCACGCGGGATGAAAAGCAGCACCTTAGTCTCATGATGTATAATATACTATTTTAATGCATTATTCATTAATTGCGTGGCGAACATCACATCTGAAAAATATTTTGCACAAATTATCATGATGGTTGTTAGAACAGACCAAGGCACTTTACTTTTGCATATTGCTATGAAAATGATATTTTACTTAAAATGCATGTGTCGCATTTTGCAACACAACGACAAAAAATAATTTAACGTTAATAATAATTTTATTTTATGTTAATTAGATAATTTATCTGTTCTTGCACGTTCTGCTTCACTTTAAGAAACTACCACTTCAAACAGCTCGTCCTTATCGGCATTATAAAATGCAATATTTTCGGTCTCCATTTTGAATTTTTAAATTTGCGCGTGTAAACTCGAAATGATCACGGCAACCCACCTTTTATAATGGGCTTCGTGGTCGTGGTGGGCTAACAAACGGTGACGTCACTGATGACGTTTTGAGCTCCACCGCGGCAACCGCGGCTTTAGGTGGAACTTTTAAAAGTCGCCCGTGGTCGACCATGGTCGTCGTGGGTTTTAAGTGGAACGCACCCTAAGAGTTAAATAACTTTTATGGCAGATATTCAGATTTTAAAATTTAGTTAAAGTAAAGTGACCGTTTTTTGACATGAGGCTAAAAGCTTTATTTGCTCGAGGCGTAAACCGAGGGCAATAATAAATAAATTCACTAATTTATTCATTATAAGTCTCACTAATATTTGGCCTAGTGGGGGCATGGCGGAACCAGGAATTGGTAAAATTGAAGTCTGTTGCCTTCGAAAGTGAAGAATTACCAGAATTCGAGAAGATGTTTGGAATCACAAATTAAATGTGAAAAAAAATGATAATTAAATATTTAACAGCTTCTTTACGTACTCCTGGTGACTTTTCTCATTTGCCTAGTGCAAAAAAAGTTTTTACTGTCCTAGGGTAAAAAAGTGCCACTTTACACCTGCAAATCGGGTGTGTAATATAACGTTTTTACTCTAAATTAACACTATTATTCAATAAACGATTTCTGAAAATTTCTATTTCAATTTTAATATTTAAAATTTACTTTTAAAAATTACTTTTTTTCGACAATCAACGGGGTATCCAGTCATTTGGCCGACAGTTATTTGGCGGCAATCATGTATACCAATTTCTGATGTTGTGCTTAGAGGCCGTTCATGTATTACGTAAGACAGTTTTCCTACTTTTAGACTCCCCCTCATCCCCTCATAAGCAAAAATAAGAAAATTTATTCTTCCCTCCCCAATAATCTAACATAAGATTATTGATTACCCAATGAGAAGCCAGATCGAATCGGGTCAAAAGAATTTTCGGTATTTATTAGTATCTATTAACGTTAAAAGTGAAATTAATGAAGATTAATTATTAAATTACAGCTATATCTATTTTCTTCTAAGTGAAGATCTTGAAATTAACAGCATATTATGCATACTGGAATAGCTAAGTTAAAAAGAAAGTTTTTAGTTTGCTTTCTTTTTTTTTTTAAATTGGCTAGATGTTGATGTAACATAGCTAGATGATGTAAATATAGAACCAATCTTTAAATCCACCAAGTGTTGATGCACACCGGAAAGCCGAGCCAAAAAATTCTGTCAAGTTGGAGGTTCGAACCCAGAATGCTGTGGTTTTAGTTTGCTTTCAGTACTTTGAAAAGCAAAATTTGAAAGTACCACGAACAAAATTAGATTTGTTAGCCCAATTACCAACAAGGACGAACCCAAGGGGGAGCCTCTCCCCAATAATCTTTATTTATTAAATTAATTTTTTTTTATAATATCGAGAAACTCTACTAGTTGTCATAAATTGCAGCATTTTTGAGTAGTAATTAATTTTTAATTTGTATTTTTTTACGATGTTACAAAACGCTAGGTTCAGCGTTTCATAGGCGGGAGAAATGTCACAAGTGGAAATTCCTAATAGTATAAATATAAAAGGAGACGGGCAAATCAATGAAGCAGTCTAAACAAGCGGTGGCTCGTCAGAATAGGCCCAGCCTCCCCTGAAATTCTGGAGTACTTATTAGATTATTAAAGTTTTCCAAAATAGTGGATCATGAGATCTATCCAAGTATAAATATTTCTTTCACAATACATATCCAAAAAGTAACATACATGAAGATGGTTTGGCCATTACATGGTCGCCGAGGTTTTACTGTACTAATGATAATTTCGAAATTATTCTGAAGAGATTTCTCACCATCAAGCACAAATTAAACTGCAGTGAATATGTATCGACTGAAACCTCCGCATAAATATATGCTGTAGATTTAACGCGGGATTGCAATATAACATAGCGCGTAGTTAAGCTTTAGCCTCAACCCGTAAATAGCATTATTCTACTTATATATTATCTCAATATATAAAACTCAAAGTTTGTATGTATGTATGTATGTATGTCCGTCCCATCAAAATCTCCCCAACGGAAAGCACGATTGAATTGAAATTTTAACTGGTTATTCAGCTAAGAGTTCTAAGGTTAACGCCACTATTCCCAGCTCGCTACGTCAATTTTCAATTTTTTGAAAAAAATGCTGAGTAGCATTTACAGTCCACTACTTATTTAACTTCTTTTGCGAATATTGGGGTTAAGTTTTTCACCATTGGTTTTTCTTAATCCATGGCAACTTATTAGAATTATTAATACATGCGTCTTCTTTATTTTTTCTTTCATTACCGGGATTTCATATTATCACTCTGATCAAGTTGTCGGATAAATGTCAATATTCTAAATTAATATAATTTATAGTTGCTTTGTAATTGTCATTGTTTTTGTTTTTCAATTCATATTAAACTTGAAAAAGATGAAAAAGTCATTTTTCGAAAGCTCGTTTAAAAAATGTGTTTTATTTGTGTCCTGTAGCTCAACATTGATAATTCTAATTTATATAATAATAAAATAAGAAGTTAATTATAATAAATGATCTTGTGCAAAAAGGAGTTTCCAGGTCATTCAAATATTAGGACAAATATTAGTGTACTTATATATAGAAGCCGCCACTGGTTTAAACGAATTTCCTCTTTAGGCTCATTAATACTTGGAGTAAATTTTTGCTATAAAAAGTAAATATATAAAGATGGCCACAGACTGGCGTATATATATTTGACATACTATGTGCAAATACGCCAGTCTGTGTCCGCCTTAACCCTTGTGTACCCAACGGGGTACTCGGGTGCCCATCGACGTACATTTTGTAGAATAAATTTTTTCTTCAAATGAAATCGCTAAAAACCTCCCGGATCCTCCGGATTTTACTGATTTTCTATCGAAACATGCATTGCAAAATTTATTTTCATTTTTATAAATAAAAAATGTTTTAAATTGAAAAAAAAACCGGGTACCCGCACACAAAATTTATTAAATTTGTGTAATATACCACAAAGCTAAAACGTCTTTTTAGTTTACAATTTTTTTGTTCGAATGCCAAAATATGGATAGAATACCTAATAGCAGAGGAAGAAAAACTCTTCATGGACATTGTAAATAACCCGATTTACATTCACTTGTTTATCCGTTAAAAAAAAATTTTGTTTGGGATTTCGGGAAACTTTACTTTTTCTTTGCTACGAATTAAGATAAAGTTTGTGCTTTCTGTTATCAGGCCCGTAGCCAGGATTTCATTTCGGGGGGGGGGGGCACTCATAAAAAAACATTTTTGTTCCCACTTTCAAAATATATCTAATTACCTATTTTATTTCCAAAATTCAAATTTATTTTCAAATTTTTTTTTTGCTTTTAAAAATTTCGGGGTGGGGGGGAGCACGTGCTCCCCCCTGGCTACGGGCCTGTCTGTTATTATTTTAATGTAGTTCTTATTAATAAATATTAACTAAAACATGCTGATGGTAGTACTGCTGGTACTAAATTAAACTCAACACAGAGATCTTATTTTAAAATTTGATATAATTTTATTGTTGGTTGTAATTCATATCGTTCACAAGTAAAACCCGTATATTATATTAGTATAATTTCTGAAAATTTACATTAATTGCAGCGTACAAAAACAGCTCAAATGTAAACTATTCAAGAAAACTTGAATTTTACACCAATGCACAATTACAAGTCCTTGTTAGTATCTTCTACAAATATAGATCAAGAGTAATTATAGTGTTGGATTGCTCGATTAAGTACGTGGTACGTCGGAAGAGAAGAACAAGTTAACGGCGTAAGTTATTTAGTACGGTCATTATGTCCAAATAGGTCACTGGTAGTTTTCATTCAAAAAGTCGACCCAATTCTGCATTTGCTTATGTCGGCCATTTTGAATTTTATAAAAAATGGTTTTTCCTGAATAACTCGGCCATTTTCAATTTTAACGAAAACTTGTCAAGATAAAAGTTGTTGGAAATTCAATTTCCTACAATTTTCGTTTCTAAATTTTTTTTATGAAATTGAAATTTTTCAAATTAAACCTGAAAAAAGCGGCGAAGTGAACCTCTTCCATTATCTCATTTATTTTTAACTTCATGGTATAAATGAACATAAATAAACTTGTAGAGGATTAAATTTTCAACAATTTTGGTCCTAAGCTTTTTTTCCTACAGTCAATATTTAAGGTCCTACGCCAATGGCAAAGAAAAGAGAACTGTTAAAATTTTGTTTATGTGTTTTTTATGAAGTGTGTTTTGATTTTGTTTTGTTTTTGAGTTTTGTGTGAAACGTCAAATTTTGTCATCAAATAAAATTTCCGACAAATTTGTAGGAAAAAGTACAAGAGATAAAATTTGTAGCTCTCAAAATTGCTTACAAAAAACATTTTTATCTTTAATCTGTGGAATTAACTGTCTCGGCAATAATTCAATTTGTATTTTTTTATAACTTGCCACCAATTTGTCAGAAAATTTCTGACAAATTTACCACAAAATTGTTGTAAAATTTCCCAGAAAGTTGTAGGAAATTTTTGAACAAGATTGTCGAAAATTTTATAACAAAGTTGTGGGAAATTTCCAAACAAATTTGTTAAAAAATTTAGAAGTTTTTATTTTTCTTTGGCTTTGACGCAGGACCTTAGATATTAACTGTAGCAAAAAAAAGTAAAGAGCAATTTTGTTCAAAATTTAATTCTCTACAAGTTTATTTATGTTCATTTGTGCCCTAAAGTTAAAAATAAATGAGATAATGCAAGAGTTTTACTTCTCGCTTTTTCAGGCTTAATTTAAAAAATATCTATTTCAGGAAAAAAATGCGGGAATTAACGTTATAGGAAATTGAATTTCCTATAACTGTTGTCTTGACGAATTTTCTTTAAATTGAAAATGGCGGACATAAGCAATGCAGGATTTGGTCGACTTTTTGAATGAAGACTACCAGTTAACACAAGAAAGAGCAAAAGTACATTCTAACTGTACTAATTCAAAAATTCAAATATCTAGAGATACTTAGTACTCGTAATCAAAGCAGATCGAAAAAGAAAGATCTGGTTTAATTTCGAGCAAGTTTTTTTGGGCAGTGGGCATTAATAGTATATTATACATCATGGGACTAAGGTGCTACTTTTCATCGCGCGTGCGAAGGTTTATGCACGAGGTGTTAGCCGAGTTTATGTCACCCCCCCCATTACATATATTTTATCTATTAATGTAAACATATTTGTATACCGGGTGTTGAATGAGTTAGCCGAACATAAAAAATTAACACGTAAAAACTTATTTGTGCATATTCCTGCTTCCCTAATTATTTTAGAGAAAAAATTAAAGATACAAAAATAATGCAGAAATATTAACTACGAATGATAAGAGCCTTAGATTTCATCTAGCTTATACTTAAAAAGTCAAAAAATGCTTTTGATATTATTAAAAGTTTCATTTATCAAACTGACCATGTAAGTTTCCAAGCTAATTATTTTTGATAATATAAATTAAATTCAATTTATTGTATGGCTAGTCCGATAAACGAAAATTTTAACAATTTCAAAAGCATTTTTTGACTTTTTAAGTAAATCTAATGCTCTTATCATTCGTAGTTTAATTCTCTGCATTATTTTTGTGTCTTTCATTTTTTCTCTAAAATAATTAGGGAAGCAGCAATTTCCATAAATAAGTTTTTACATGTTAATTTCCTATGTTCGGCTAAATTATATACAAAATATACAAAGTGCAACATAATAACTAAATATAACACCCTGTATATTTGAAAAATTGATATAAATACAATACTATTTTAGTATTTATTTTATAAATTTTTAAATTCATAGGTTCGGATATTGTGCTATTCCCAGTTAATGTAATGCAAGAATAAATATATTAAAATTAGCAAAGCTAAAACAAATAAATTAAATAGAACATTAATTTAGCAAAACAGATTTGATAGATAGAAAACAGGAGTTAGCAAATAAGGTTGTCAATATTTTGCTAAATTAATGTCCTAGATGTAATCTTAATCTAAAAAAACAAAACTTCGTACATCTAATCCTCTTCTTGTAGTTTACCATACCAGAACAAATTATTATTTATTAGTAACACTTAACACTGACGAGAAGGTTCAATTATTGTAAATTTTCACCCTACGGACGACCACTTCATCTGCCAGTTGATTTTGGCCCGGGTGGATTTTCAGATGGTTTCGTAGATTAGCTTTCGACGTACACTTGTAATCGCAAACATCACAAGCATACGGTTTTTCCCCCGTGTGACTTCTCAAGTGGCTCCGTAAGTTGTCTTTAATCGAACATTTATAATCGCACAAATCACAATGATACGGTTTTTCACCAGTATGAGTTCTAATGTGATTTCCTAGCTTTGATTTTTCTGCAAACTTTAAAGAACAGAAGTTACACTCGAAACGTTTATTTCCGGTGTGCGTTATCAAGTGACGCTTGAGTTGACAAATGCGTGGAAACTTTTTCTCGCACAGATGACACGAAAATGGCTTTTCACCTGTGTGGATTCTTAAATGCCGCTGCAAAGTTCCCTTTTCGAGGAATTTTAACCCACAGGATTTGCATACATGCGGTTTCTCACCAGTGTGTGTTTTCAAGTGGTTGTTCAAGGTGCACTTGTGTGAAAATTTCGCCCCGCATATCTCGCAAACAAATGATTTTTCGCCCGTGTGCGTTCTCAAATGACTGGTTAGCTGGCAATTTCGTGGGAATCTCATACCGCACAGTTCACAGCCAAACGGTTTTTCGCCAGTATGAGTTCTTATATGTCGGTCCAAGGTGCTCTTCTTTGGAAATTCTATGTTGCAAATCGTACACAGGTGCGTCTTTCCTCCTATCTGGGCTTTCAACCTAGAAAACAAGTCATTTTTGGTTTCTAAGTTACTGTACAGTCGAGGTTCGATGAGAGAACCTCCTTCGTCCAATTGATACTCCGGTGTTACTTCCATTTTAATTTCACAACCTTGATCTACTACTTGCAAAGTATTTGACACGTGAACTCGCAAATGCGTTTGTAAATAATCTTTGCGTAAAAATTTCAGATTGCAAATTTCGCACGAAAACGGTTTTTCCCCGGTGTGGGTTCTTAAGTGCCTTTGCAGTGTTCCCTTCTCAAGAAATTTAGTTCCGCACAATTCGCATTCGTGAGGTTTTTCGCCGGTGTGTGTTCTTATGTGGTTCGTCAAACCGGATTTGTGTGAAAATTTCCAACCACAAATTTCACATACAAACGGTTTTTCCCCCGTGTGAGTCTTGAGATGACTCGACAGTTGGCAATTGCGCGGAAACCTTTTCCCACAAACGTCACAAGGAAACGGTCTCTCACCGGTATGGATCCTCATGTGCCTGTCCAATGTATTCTTTTTCGAAAACTTTGTATTACAAATTGTACAATGATAACTTTTTACTCCCGATTCTGAAACTTCGTACTTGACCGCTTTTTTAATTTTCTCAATTGCGGTTTCGACCGATTTTTCTTGCGAGGTGCTCGGCATCTCCTTATTATCTGAGATTATTTTTTTATCCGAATGAGTTTTTTCGTGGTTCTTCAAACTACACCGGTACGAAAATTTTAAATCACAAACTTTACAAACAAATGGCTTTTCACCGGTGTGGGTTCTCTTATGACTAGTCAGCTGGCAATTACGAGGAAATTTCTTTTCGCAAAAGTTACAGGCAAACGGTTTTTCACCAGTGTGAGTTCTCATGTGCCTCTCCAAAGTGTTTTTTCTTAGAAAAGTAACATTGCATATGCCACACAAAAATGATTTATCGTTAGTGCTATTTTGCAATTTTACCACACTTGATTTTGAATTAAGCTGATAATCTGGGTCACTAACATCGCTCTCCGGCGAGGAGTTTCCTTCCCACTTCTCGTGACTATTAGAATCGAAAGGCGAATATTCATCTTTAATATCGATTACATCGTGCAATTCCTCGACCTTGCAGTCAACCTCCGTTTGTACTTCCATTTTGATATCATGCTCACTGTGTAAATAAAAACTGTTCGCTACATTTGGGACGTTCTGTATGTGTTCATCTTCCAATTCTTCCGCTGGTTCTTCTTTAATCATTTTCTGGCTTTTTCAAATTAATTAATTTAAGGTTATGTTTTTTTAGTAAAACTAGTTACCTTGTTATTAGCCAAAAGTACTTGTTCTTCTGCGGAAATCAAAATTTAACCAATTTTATGAGATTTACTACCAAATTTGACAACCGATATCAGAAAATAAAACTATAGTTGCCGTTTAAATCCTGTAGATGGCAGCATTATTTTTATTGGCAGGGGCGGCCGTATAAGCAGGCGAAACAAGGCCAACCCCGTAATTTTTTTTATCTAATCAAATCTCTATCAGAATATAATTTCTAGGTTAAATTTTTATTTTAAATAATAATAATTTAAATTGACTGAGTGGCTGTTGCACCTGCCGGTAATTCTATCTGGTTTTTAACTGGCGTTTTACTACTGACGCGCATGAATGGATAAACAATATTCTGAAAATATTTGTTTTGACCCCTCCAAAATCATTTTCTAAATACGCCACTGAATGGATTAATGAAATATATTTAAATAACAAATCATTGGATAATGCTTGAAGCACAGCCAAACTCTAAAATCACAGATTTAGAAAGACGGGCAATCTCTGAGCACACACTGAAAAAAAAAGTATACCTACATCAAAAATTCATCATTTTTGAACTGATGAACAAAATTCATCATATTGATAAAATATTCATAGTATTGATGAAAAAATCATTATATTGATGAAATTTGTTCATCAATATGATGAATTTTTTTCATCGGCGCATAAATGATGAACTTTTCATCAATTTGATGAACCATTTTTTTTAGTGCGCACACTTAAATCATCCCTAAAAGGAAACCCTACTATAAAATCGTGGATCATGGTTGAGGAAGTCTCATTAATCCATTCATGCGCGGCAGTGATAAACAGATAAGAATCACATTTCCTTTCTAAAAAGCTGAAGCAAAATATTTTCTCGAATTTCCAATGTTCACCAGATTTCCAAAATTCTACAAAACTTAATAATATTCCAAATTAAACTTTGTTTTTCGTATAATCTGAACATCCCAGTACAGGCTTATAAAATGAAACACTTATAATATAATTTATTTTTGCATAATATAAAAGTACTAACTAGATTATCCACAGCAAACACGGGCAAAAATGTGTATCATGTGACTACACAGCAGATGGTTAACGGATAATTTATAAATAAATTTTCTAAATTATGCAGGTAGTTCCCAGAAGATTTCTTTCTACGTAATTACTTCTGGGTTTATAACTAGATGTACATTTGTATGACTTCCCAAGTGCCTTTGCAAGTGGACCTTTTGTGAAAAATGTTTGTAGCAAATATTGCATACAAAGGGTTTTTCTCCTGTATGGTACCGAAAGTGTCGTACCAGATTCGACTTCTTGGAAAACTCTTTTCCGCAAATTTTGCATACGAGCGGCTCATTGCCCACATGCGTTACCAAGTCAAGCGGGAAGAATACTTTTACAGGCGGTTTTTCAGGAATTATTTCTTTAACGATGTGAGTCATCGAGTGCCTCTGTAGATGTGTTTTCCGCGTGAATTTTTTGTGACAAATTTCGCACTCGAATGGCTTTTCTCCGGTGTGGGACATCACGTGTCTCTGTAAATACCTTTTACGTGGAAATTTTTTTTGACAAAAATTGCAAGCGAATGGTTTTTCTCCGGTATGAAATCTAAAATGACGTTCCAGGTTTATTTTTTCCGTGTACCTTAGTCCACAAACTTCACATCCGAATGGTTTTTCCCCCGTGTGAGACCTTAAATGACGCAACATATCTGCTTTCTGCAAAAACTTCTTTTCGCAAACCTCGCAAGAAAATGGCTTTTCGCCAGTGTGAATTTTGATATGTCGCTGCAAACTTGTTTTTCTTGAAAATTTCCTGCCGCAAGTATCACAAGCAAATGGATTTTCACCGGTGTGATTTCTAAAGTGACGGACCAAATTTGCTTTTTCCGTGTATTTTTTGTCACAAATTTCACAAGAAAATAATTTTTCTCCGGTATGAATTTTTAAATGTCTTTGCATGTCTGCTTTTTGTGAAAATTTTTTACCACAAGTTTCACAAGGATACGGTTTTACTCCCATGTGATTACGAAAATGACGCTGTAGGTTCACTTTTTTGGTATACGTTTTGTTGCAAATTTCACAAGTAAACAGTTTTTCTTCCGTAGAAAAGGTTTGTGTACTTTCGGAGAGCGACAACTGATTGTCACAAGGTTTAATGGAAAGAGATCGGCCGTTTGAGTCATTTCCTGTTTCAAATTTTATAAAAACTTCTTCGGATAATTCACATTCGGAACTTTTCATTTTCATTTTAATTTCACAGTTGTTGTGGATATCATCGCTAACAAACTGGATGCAGCTTGGAAATTGTTCGTCCTCAATTTCATCCTGAGATTCCTCTTTAATCACGATAACTATTTCCTGTTCCTTCTTTCGAGAGTTTGACATATCGAAGTTATGTTAATAATTCGAATTATTACTTTTGCAATAATTTTAGCATTGAAATATAAAGAAAACAAAACACAAATTTGTTTTGACAGCTAAACGTCACAGAACCAGAACAACAACAAACAACACTAAAACTTCTTGATCATTGCGAAAGATGGCGCTAGGATAAAACCAACAGTGGCAGACGGTCCTGAAATTTATAAGGTGGTTAAAGCAAATTAAGGATTAAAAAAAAACTCCAAGGTCAATAATTTCACAAAACTACAAAAATTGTAGTTTGTCTTGGAATTTGTAAATATTTTTGAATTTTCTGGTTTTCCCACCAACTAGCTGAAGTGGCTATAATTAGGTGGGGAAACCAGGTTTTTCGCCAAATATGACCGCCAGAAGCGGTTGAGGAGAAGTTAGAACCCTGATTATTTTCTTTTGTTTCTGAAAACCAATAGAAACTTTCAATTTCAATAAAAGTTGCCAATCAAAACATTATACTAGTGGGAATAATCTACTTATACATTATTGCCGCGAGAATAATTAGAAGTACCTATGTGTTTGTTTTAATATCAACCTATTTATTTGATTTGACGTCTGTCAATGAATTATGAATAAAATAAATCAAAAAGGGTTTAGTACATCGTCAGCCCATGAAATTAATATTAAAATTAACGAAAAAAATAATCAATCGAATATCACACGAAAATTCAATAAATTAGATAATAATTTGACATATTTGCTCAAAATTGACGTCGTTCGGCAAAATGCCTGGTTGCCTGGCAACAACTTTTCGAAAATATGTGAAATTATTTTCAATTTATTCTCATTCTCTTGTGATATTACAAGTGAAAATTTATTTGAGAATAAATTAATTTAAATTCAAAAAATATAAGAATAATACAATACGTAGAAAATCAAAATTCAAAAAATTTAAAAAGGAGACAATTAACACATAACAGGTCTGGATTAAGAAAATTGATTAATTGTCTCCTTTTTAAATTTTTTGAATTTTGATTTTCTACGTATTGTATTATTCTTATATTTTTTGAATTTAACCATAAATACATACTAAAAAACCACAAATTTACTTAAAATTTTTTATTTTGAGTTCTTTTTCTAAATTAATTTAAGTTTTCAAGTAAGTGATTTCTATCATAATTTTGAAAATTGTTCCATATTTGGACGAATTTGCTAGTTGGATTGACTTTGAAAAATATTTAAGTATAAAAAAAAATTTAATTGAATTGGATTTTGGAATAGATTTATATGGAGAATAAAGAAAAATAAAAATTTAGTTTTGAGGTTTCGGCCTTCCCAATTACCAATGAAGTTTATGTTTTGGATTAAAAAATTAATTTAATTTAATTATTAATTTATTTTAAGGTGGATCCGTGATTTACCGTGGTTGCGCCAGCCAAAACTGACCCTACGCAGCCTTTCGCTACGCTACGGGCGCTCCAACGTTCCAATTAAATACTTTGCTAATCAATCACTTTTAAAACACTGATAAAATACTTTCAGCGTCAGAGAAATACTTCAACGCGCATGATAAGGTTAACAAGATTTTTTTAAAGAATAATTTGCGTAGACAATTTTAAGCTTATCCGGCTTTGCTTTCAACACCAGCACATCGCTTTCAAAATAGAATGCTCATAAAGTAACCCATTAAAAATTTATTTTTAGCTTAATTTATTTATAAATTAACGGCTCCAATTTTGGGCCAATCCGCCACTGTAAATTAATGGAAAAAAAAATTAGATAAAATGGTTGACTTTTATTCAACTTTTTTTTTAACATAAAATCGACGGGTAAATTACAGAACAAAATTAATATTCACATTTCTTCAAAAATTTCCGAATTTCTATGAAAATCTCGAAAAATTTTGGAACATACAACGAGACAGTTACTCATAAGGAAATCGGGACGCTCCTATATTACCAATATGAATTGTACGTTTTGAAGACATTTTTTGTTCTATAAAAATTGATTTTACAGCAGTACTTACTTATTGAACATTTTTTGTTGCAAATTTTATTCCCTACATTTTTGTTTTTATATATTTTTCAATTTCGTCTCACCGTTTCCGAGTTACAGTGACTTAAAAAAGACTCTGTAAACTACAATAACTATTAACATTGTCGTCTGTATCTCAGAAACGACATAATAGAAAAATACAAAAAAACGAAGGGAATGCAACAAAAAATGTCTAATAAGTATTGCTGTAAAAGTAATAAAAAATGTCTGAAACATACAATTTACATTGCCAACATAGGATCATCCTCATGTATCTCATTCGGAACTCCCAACCATTTCCTCAAATCCCCTCCCCCGTGACCTACCCCACGCATAAAACAGTCGACAAGTACAATTTTACAAGATAAAATTGCAAATCACAAATTTTGCACGGTAACCATTTCTTTCTTGATCGAGTGGGTCTTCAAATGTTTATTTAGACTTTTCTTCCATGCGTACTGAGAACCACAAATTTGGCAGGAAAACTGCTTATCGCCTGTGTGATTTGTCAGATGAAATTGCAGGTCTTCTTTTCGCAGGAATTTCTTCTTGCAAACATCGCACGCGAATGGTTTTTCTCCTGTATGAATACGTAAATGTCTTCGAAGAATTCCCTTGTCCACAAATTTTTTCTCACATAGTTCACAAGCAAATAAATTTTCTCCTGTATGAATTTTAAAATGGCTTTGTAGGTGTTCCTTTCGCGAAAACTGTTTGTGACAAATCTCACAAACGAACGGTTTTATTCCGGTGTGGTTTCTAAAATGGCGCTCCAAGTTGGTCCTTTCCGTGAATTTTTTGAAACAAATTTCACATTCGTAGGGTTTTTCTCCTGTGTGCGTTTTTAAATGTCTCGGTACGTCTGTTCTTCGTAAAAACTTTTTACCACAAATTTCACAGGCGAATTGTTTCTCTCCAGTATGGGTTATCAAGTGTTTTTTCAAACGAACCTTTAGTGCAAAGGATTTATTGCAAATTTCGCACTCGAATGATTCGTTCGAGTTCAAATTCAAAATACTACTCGAGTTGCTTTCCGGTTCACACTTAACGTTGCATTCGTACACAAAAACCAATTCCTTATTGAACTTGGTTTTATCTTCTTCGACTTCTTTCACTTCCACTTTCACACCAAAGTTGGAATTGCCATCACTGTTAGTAGCCCGTTTTAATGCTATTTCTTCTTGAGGTTCCACTTTAACCACGATTTGTGAATCCGCCAAGTCTTCTGTCACCTTTGTTGACATTTTCAGGTTATGTTATACTTCCTTATTTAAATTGCCATTTTCGTTCCGATTTCACTTTCCGTGCCATAAAAACGTGTAAAAACTGAATTATTAAATTGTTACCGCATTTTTATTGCATAAAACTACATCGCAAACCAATGCTCACTGAGTCTACCAGTGACAGATCCACCATTTTGTCGAGCTGGCAACGACAGCAAAAGTCAAAACGGCCGACTAAATTTAAAAAATTTTAATTAAAAGTGACAATGTTGTGACTAAAAATAAAACGATTCGTCGGGGTTAATTGTCGTTTTCATAATTCCAATAAGAAATCCTACCTGTCGTCGATTTGTTGTTTTACATAACCACACTTTTTAATGGAGAAACCCACAATATTTAAACAAGAACCTCGGGAAGAAATTAATAATGAAAGCGACGGTACCGGTACGTCCGTGATGGAGAAGAAAATCGAAATTGAAATGGATGTGAAGGATGAGATGAAGCAAATTCTTCGACATTCGGTTTACATTAAGGAAGAGCCCCACTTTGAGGAGGCAGGAGACGAGTCGGAGTTTGAGTGTACGGTGTGCGATTTCAAATGCGCACAAGAAAATGACCTAGAAGTTCACGTAAAAACTCACGGTGAGAAAAAACAATTTTCTTGTGGGTTATGCGTGATGAAGTTTTCTCAGAAGGTATACTTGCAGAGGCATATAAAAAGTCACCTGGGGGATAAATTATTGGCATGTCAAATTTGCGGTTTTAAATGTACTAGCAATAGTAACTTAAAGGTTCATATTAGCACACATACGGGAGTGAAACCGTTTGCTTGCCCTCATTGCGATTTTAAATGTTCACATCGGGGCAATTTGAATGTTCATTTACGAACTCACACTGGTGAAAAACCGTTTGCTTGTAGTGTTTGTTCGTTTCAATGTGCACAAAAGAGTGGGTTGCAGTTTCATATAAAAACACATTCTGCGGTCAAACCGTATGCTTGTCATCTTTGTGATTTTAAGTGTGCACATAAGGGGAACCTGAACGTTCATTTGAGAACTCATACGGGGGAAAAGCCGTTCTCGTGTAGTGTTTGTGGTTTTCGCTGTGCACAGAAAAGTAGTTTGCAGTATCATTTAAAAACTCACACAAAAGAAAAACCATTTTCGTGCAAGTTCTGCGACTTTAAATGTGTGCATAAGGGTAATTTGACTGCTCACTTAAGAACTCACAGGAGCGATAAGGGTGACCCTTAATTTTGCAATGCATGACATTGCTGTGAAATTCAAATTATGTATCTGTTAGGATAGGCAGGTAGAAGGTATCGGTGGAAAATGAGGAATTCTTACGCATTTTAAAAAATTTTTTTCTGAAAGTTTATTTTAAAAGAACGAGATTAGTGTTTTTCATTTTTTTGTGTCATTAATATTAAGCCTAAAATGAATTTTCGAAAAACCCAGTAACGTCACTGGGAGATTTTGCAAAATGTGACAACCCTGTAAACAAAAACGGAGTATTATAGTATTATAGGTGTCAGATAAACATAATATCTGATATGTTTGTGAACATATGTTTAAGTAGTTAATAATAATAATTATACAAAACATATGTTTGAGACCATATTCAAGTATAATCTGACGTTTAAAAATATGTTATACACTAGAACAAATTTTAAAAAATTTCAAGTTTCTAAGTTCTTTTGTCTTTTTCTTACCACAATATACGAATATATATCTTATTCATTTTGTTTACAAGGTTGTCACGTTTTGCAAAACCTCCTAGTGACGTCACTGGGTGTTTAAAAATTCGATTTTGGGCTTAATATTAATCAAAAACAAAAATAAAAAACATATAATAAATTGTATTAGTAAACTTTATAGATTGATATTATTCAAAAGTACTAATTCCAACTGTTGCAAATTCCTCATTGTATAATTTGCTTACTTTTGCGTAAGATTTGCAAGATTAGAAGCAGTGGCCAGTGTATGTGTGTGTTGTTGGTAGGATATAAGTATTTTGTAGCAGTAAAATAATTGATGCAATAGTTGGTCAAGTCGAATTATCGAAGTAAATTTTTTGTTATCAAGAATTCGTTTTTTTTGTCAGCCTTTGTAATTTAATAAAAAACCCATCCAGTGGCGTATTTAGCGGGAGGCAAAGAGGCAATTGCCCCCCCCCCTCAAAGGCGACTCGGATTGTACCTCTAAAGCCCCTCCCCCCTCCTGATAAAAATAATGTTTATCACGAAGTTTTAAAATTTAAATAACTTTAAATTATTTTTATTTATTTACTAGCTGGAAAGCAGCTGCCCGTCTACTAGACGGTAGATCTCTTTTTTAGCGGTACAATATTTAAACATTTAATTTCGTTTTCCGCTACTGTGTGATTCCCGTTTTTATATATTTTCAAAGTAATGCAATTAATTCTTGCGAAATTTGTAAAATTATAAATCTCCTATCTTCTCCAAGTATTCTAAAAGAGTGGAAATCCTGCAATATGTACTGGAGGGTGTTCCACACCCCCCAGACTCCCCGGTTTACAATTTTGACTTATTTTTATAATTAACTTTCAAAGTAACACAGAAAGTTGCACAGAAACCTGATTATGGAAATTCCAAATATTTGGGAATTTTTAGCCGAACTTGTTGCACCTCTAATATACCAAAAAGCGATTACGTTCAATCAGTTGTTGTCTTGCCTGATAGACGAATCGATGAAATGTAAATACGGTGTCAGGTTCTTGACATGTATTTGTCAGGTTCTAGCGGAAGAATACGGTACGGAACCTAACAAATATAAAATCGTTGAAGTTATTTGGACAAAACGGATACTAAGCTAAATTATATTGTTTCCGGAGATCAGCTAATCAGCTTCAAAAAAGAGAATCAGGTTTGGTTATCGGATTGTATTTAAAATTTATGTTCTTTCTTTAAATAAAATTATAAAAAATATTTAGTTTGTTTTTCTAAATGGGACCTTCAGACATGGCAACTGTGCAAATATTCTAAAATAATGACAATAGGGCACTTCCACTCCCCCACTCCAACATGGCTGCCGAACAGCAGCTTGGTGGTATGGTTGGTGGTATTCACAGAACATATTATTTACATATCTTTCACTAAATCTGAATGTATTTATGTAAATTACTCAAAAACACAAAAATGCTGGAAACTAATTATTAATAAACAGCTGAAATGTTGTTTATTTTTATTTAAAGCAATTTATTTCAAATTATTGTACCTAAATTCTAATATTTAAAGCTAATAATTTTCAAAAATTTAATAACACAAATAATTCAATTATTTGTAAGTATAGTGGATTTTAGTAGCCCAATTTATTATAAAACAATCACCACCGTATCACAAAAGCTAAAAGAACTGGTTAGAATTCTATAAAAAATACATTTTTATAACGAAAACACTTGAATCCTTAACAAATCTTATGGCGAATACCACCAACCATACCACCAAGCTGCTGTTCGTCAGCCATGTTGGAGTGGGGGAGTGGAAGTGCCCTATTAGATTTGACATTCAATTATACATTATAATTTATTATTATTGTCTGGGAATCCCCTTAATCCAATCATACGCGTCAGTTCTAGACGGATCAAATAAGATCTCTAATAAAATTGTTATGCGACCGGTAGTGAGATAGGACAATTGCTAGCTATTGAGCGTTTTTACTATTTTAAAAGTTGTATTTAAATTAGTCCGCGAATCAGAATTCGATTAATCAAATTTTGGACAATAAAAGTGTCCCAGTTCTTGTTTAGTACAATTAATATAGACTATTTGGTAGAAAAAGCAATGAAGTTAAATATTTGTTTTTTTTGCGTATATGCGGCACCCAGTTGGAGGATCACTGGTCTAAAACCACATCCCTAGGTCGGCAACACTGGCAACACCTCAAAAATTTGAACATTAAAAAAAATCGGTTCTATATCAAGTAACGAATAGGAATAAATTATTAATCACGTAAATATGAATAAAAATACTTGTACAGCTTTGTGGTGCACTCTATATTCCAATGTATTTTTAGGAATCAATCGAACATAACCTCACAAATAACAGCTGTCACCTGAAAGATTAATTTAATCCAATTTGTGCATTGAAAAGAAAATTAACTACTGAACGGGAAAATGATTAAAGTGGAACCTTTGGAAGTGTTCCTGGACAGCGAGGTTTCGAATGCTTCACAAAATCCTACTTTCACTTGTAACGTCAAAACGGAGATAAAACAAGAAGATAGTAATAAATTTAATTTGTTGCAATATTCATTTGATATTAAAGAAGAAAGTTTAATTCTCGAACATAATGAAGCTGGCAAGTTTGAAATGGAAATATGTAAACCAGAACACATCGACTGCAAAACCATCGATGCAATATTATCAGAACAAGAAAACGATGCAATGTGTTCGAGTATACCAACAGAACAAAATTCGTTAGAATGTACAATTTGTGGTGTAAAATTATCCCATAGATCTTCCCTATTACGACATTTACAAAATCACTCGGGCGCCAAACCGTTTGAATGTCATGTTTGCAATTTTAAATTTGCACGGAAGGCTACTCTACAAAAACATTTACGAACCCATACAGGTGCCAAGCCGTTCGAATGTGATATTTGTAGTTCAAAGTTTACAGAAAAGCGCTCGTTGGCGTTACATTTACAAAGACATACAGGTGAAAAGCCGGTGCTTAAAAACGAGAAACGATTTTTTGAGTGTCCGCTTTGTGGTTTAAAGGTGACACAGAAATCTTCTTTGGCGTCACATTTAAGGACGCACACAGGCGAGAAGCCGTACGAATGCACTGAGTGCGGTCGAAACTTTACCCTTAAATCAACTTTAGCAAAACACGTTAAAACCCACACCGGTGAGAAGTCGTTTTTGTGTGAGTTTTGCGGTTTAAAATTTTTGCTTAAGCCGACGCTGAACAACCACTTAAGAATTCATGCAGGAGAAAAATTATTTGCATGTGAAATATGCGATTATAAGGCTTATCGGAAAGTAAACTTAAAGAAACATATAAGAGTGCATACAGGTGAAAAACCGTACGTGTGTGAGGTTTGTAAATTAAAATTTTCTTGTAAAAATACGTTGAAACAGCATTTGAGAATTCATACAGGCGAGAAACCATTTCAGTGCAAAATTTGCTGTTTGAAATTTGCACAGCGGTCGACTTTGCGAGGACATTTGAAGAGTCATACGCGTGAAAAACCATTTGCGTGTGAAACGTGTGGTTGTAGATTTGCCTTAAAGCGAAGTTTGCCCAGACATTTGAAAAGTCACCTGAGTAAAGAAACTGTTTTGACTTGATATGCCAATATCGGTTACATTAAATCGACATGTTAAAAGTGCTCCACTTCATCGGTAGCAGTGGTAACTTGAGACATCAATTTAAAAATTGATGCATTTTGTACTTAAAGAATTTACCATAAATCTTGGATTATTATAAATTTTTGACTCATACAAATCAAATGTACATTAGAAGTTGTGTTATCTAATATTAGATTGTCCGATACCTCGCTAGATTTACCGACAAGTTTCAAATTGTGTGATTCCAAGGAATACTATCGAATTAAGCGTTACATAATTGTGCTTCCTTTTAAAAGCTGGCCTTGGGCTGTGTAAAATTTGTTGTGAATTGTTATGTTGTTGTACTTATTTAAAATTTAAATTTCTTTTATGCGGCAAAATGTTTAATTTATTTCACCTAGAGCAATTATATATGAGTCATATTTTCTACAATGATAGATATAAAAGTAAATTTAAAAATAAATTTTTTTTAAATTGTATTTCTTGAGTGGGTTGCTATTGTGTCTTCTATGGAAAGCAACCAAGATTTATTAACGCTAGAACTCAAGTCTTTGATTTGAGTTTACTACCTTATTTTAAATAAATATAGTACTAATGTACTATTTCAATAAAAAAATAAATAATTGTTTAGTAGCTGCTTTGTTTATTATTTTCTGATTTTCTGTGAAATAGATTTGTTTTTCTTTACAGCTCAGACCGTTTCTCGCATTACGAATTCCATTCGTTTGCCCAATGCCCAGTCGTTCTCGCCCAATTGCCTTCTCTCATTGCCTCTTGCACTTTTTGATTCCATTCCCTAACAGGTTGTCCCCTCTTCTCTGTCGTGGAATCCACTGCCAAGGATTCCAGAGATTTCAAAGGTTTTCTAGTGATTTCCCACGAAATCTCAAAGAATTTCAATGATTTCCAAGAATGTCACGCACTGAAAAAATAATTCGTCATTTTAGTGCCAATGAACAAAAAATAATAATAATAAAAAATAAATAAATAAATAACAAGAGCTGATTTATGGTATTCTAAAGATTTCTTGATTTCTCAAGAATTTCTTGTCCTTCCGAGAAAATAGTATTCTTAAGATTTTCATAAGATATGCCCTAAGAGTACTTTTCACTTTTGTATAGGTACATGTCGCTGCCCCCCCCCCCAAATTGAATTTTTTATTAAAATTGGTGTCAAATTCCCGTCATTTGAGCTTCAACGGTCGCGGAGCTATTCGCAAAAACTTTGGGGAGAGGGGGCTGTGGAAATGATAAGCCCCCAACTCGAATTTTTGATTAAAATTTGTATCAAACGTTTGAGCTTCGTTTCACTATTAATTAGCTTCCATTTTCGTCGTTTGAGCCTCAACTTGGGGAGGGGGGCTGTAGACACGTTGCCCTCTTACAAGTAAAATTTTGGGGTAAAATTAGTGTCAAACATTGGAGATTCGTTTGAGCCTTACCCGTCGTGTTGAGCCTCAACCGTGGCGGAGTTAATCACGAAATCTTAGGGAGAGACATGTTTTTCAATGTTTTACTTTTTTTTAAATTTTTATATCAATTGATAAAGCTTTTGTTTGAGCTTCCATACTTATCATTCTATCATCCCTCGGTTTTCCAGCTAGTAAAATACTAGGAGTAAATTCCCAGGAAAATCTGAAGAAATTCAGTGAAAATCTGGAGAAATTCTAGAATCTTAGAAAATCTGTAAAAATTTAGAAAGTCCGATATCTTAGAAAAAGTTAAAAAATCCATGATAATTTTAAGAAATGTAAGAAAATCTGGTGAAATTAAATAAAATCTTGAAGAAGTGGATAATCTGAGGAAAATACGCTGGTTGGATATCCCAAAAAAGCGTACGCCGCTCCATCTTCTGGTCAATTATAGCAGATTCTCACCTAATTTATGCACAAAATCACCGACTATAGGCGGCGGCACCATAGCTGTCCAACTAGCGTATTACGCTAGTTGGATATCCCAAAAAAGCGTACGCTTCGCCATCTTCTGGTCAATTATAGCCAGATGCTCACCTAATTTATGCACAAAATCACCGACTAGGCGGCGGCACCATAGCTGTCCAACTAGCGTATTATGTATTCACTCAAACACACTACTGACTGCCTTCCACTTGCACCGTCCTTTTGGTATATGCCCTCTTCTATTGTCCTTGGGTTGGTAGTGTATCAGCTCAAGGTAATGAATACACCGTACTTTAACGGTTTGCATACCCCCCCCCCCCCCCGCAGTACCGGCTTCGGGATACACTACACAACTAGCGTATAAGATTTCAGATTTTTCTTCACTTTTGTATTTCTCCAATGATTCCTCCTCGCTTTAGTAGCAGCACACGAGGATAAAATCGCTGGGGAAATCTCAGGAAATTCAAGAAAATATTGACGTGGAAAATCTGAAGAAACGAAAAAATTCCAGAAAATCTTAGGAAATCTTAAAAACCAAAAGGTTCCAAGATTTTGGAAGTTGGAAAATTTTTGCGTAATTTGAAAGTGCTGCTTTTACACATATTTCAATATCATCTAATACAATAATTAATAATTTTTTTTTACCGTCCATTAATTACGTGAGGCGATTTTGGAGATTTTTCAAACCCTTCTCTCCCCCTGGTGAGATGTCGTGCGATTTGGCTCGGCCCCCTTAGTCCAGTCAGTATGTACATTTGAAATTGCATTAATTATAAGAAGCAATTTTCTTTCTCCAATCGATAGGGGAGGTCATTGGAAGTCTAAAACAAAAAACTCGGGAAAATCGCCATGTTGATTTTTCCGCCATCTTGAATTTAAGGGTTGATTTTTGTTTATTAAATAACTCGATTATTTTCAACTTTACGGTAAAAATGCTAAGTACCAAACTTGTTGGAAATCTAATTTCCCATACTTTTTATCATTACCTCATTTTCCGTACGATCGATATTTTTGTATCTACAGGCAACGAAGTGGGAATGAAAGTAGATAATTGCATTATCTCCTGTTTTCAACTGGAAAATGAAACAAAATGGTACAAAAATCAAGGATGTAAAAAAAGAGCAGTTGAAAATAATCGAGTTATTTAATAAACAAAAATCAACCTTTAAATTCAAGATGGCGGAAAAAGCAACATGGCGATTTTTTCAAGCTTTTGTTTTAAACTACCAATGACCCCTCCTATTGATTGGAGAAAAAAAATTGCTTCTTATAATTAATGCAATTTCAAATGTACACATTGACTGGACTATAACTGCTCGAGTTCCTCCTCCTTATCTTGAATCTGTTTGCCTACCTACAAACACAGGCGCAATTCCGTAGATATGACTCTACGAGAAAAACGATGAAAACAAAACTTATAGACAATTTCATTATCTACAATTTTCTTTCTACCCTTCTTACGCTACAGTTGAAAACAAAGGAGATAATGCAATTATCTACTTTCATTCCCACTTTGTCGCTTGTAGATACCAAAATATCGATCGTACGGAAAATGAGGTTATAACAAAAAATATGGGAAATTAAATTTCCAACAAGTTTCATTCTTAGCATTTTTACCGTCAAGTTGAAAATAATCGAGTTATTTAATAAATAAACAAAAATCAACCCGTAAATTCAAGATGGAGGAAAAAGCAACATGGCGAGTTTCCCGAATTTTTGTTTTAGACTACCAATGACCCCCCCTATCAATTAGCGAAAGAAAATTTTCTTATTATTATTATTAATTTTCTTATTAATGCAATTTCAACGATTTTTTTTGTACATACTGACTGGACTACCTTTCCCCTTCTATATTCTCACGTGAGATTGTTTGCTTTACTTAATTTAACCCAGTTCTCTGGCAATTTTACAGTTTCTTGTGGAAAAATAATTACGTGATATTTGCCGAGACCCCCCTCTCCTCTACGTGAGATTGGGTGAGATTCGGCTCGAGCCCCCCCCCCCCCCCCTAAACAACTCACATAATTACATAATTATTGAATGTCCCCCTACCGTAAACATGTATTTATCTTTTTAATTTTTGTCTCAATCAATGTTATCTTCGAGATAATTAAAGAGATTTTTAATCAGGTTGGCGAAATCATGCAATTGCAGGTTCCAATTCAGTCGATATTATTTTTTCTAGAAGTGCATATATGTAAATTGTTACCATCATCGAAGACAACTGTAGCGTTTAATAGCAGCGTCAGCTGTTCAGTTCCATCTACTTCGACCAATAAGGCGTTTCTCGTGTATTAACATCGAAACTGTAATATCCGGTTATTTTTAACAGTAATTGATTTTTGTAGTTCATTCTCGCCTTATTCACTTCATTTCAGTGTTTTCTCATTTTTTTTCAAATATCTATAATATCCTCGGGTCTGGGTTAATGTACCTAGTCCAAAATTGTAATACTTTGTAATTTAAATCCAGATTAACAGAAAACCAAAAGTTACCAACTATATGTTTATTTTTAAACTTTAATTAAAGGCTAGTTATCGTATGGCCGAAGTCTAGAACAGTCTACGGCACATCTTCAGTCTTAATATTATTTATCAAATTACTACAACCTGTCTGTTCCCACTTGCTCACGTGAGCTCTTAAAAAATGTTTTCTGAAATCTTCTCTTAGCGCGTAACTACTATCACAACTTTCACACGCGAATATTTTTTCACCCATATGAAGCACCAAGTGTCTTCTCAGATTCGTCATGCGCGAAAAGCCCTTTTTGCAAAGTTCACAAACAAACGGTTTCTCCATCGAGTGACATTTCAAATGAACAGCCAAACTTCTTTTACTGATACATTTATAATCGCAAATATCGCATGCAAACGGTTTCTCGCGGGTGTGTATTTTTAAATGTTTACTCAGGTATTCTTTATTCGAACCTTTATAATGACAAATTTCACAAGCAAATGTTTTCGCACCCGTATGAACAATCACGTGCCTCGATAAATGCGATTTTTGTTTAAAACCTTTACTACAAATCTCGCACGTAAACGGCTTCACCCCCGTATGGATTTTTAAATGTTCCGTCATACTTCTTTTGTACGAGCACTTGTAATTACAAATTTCACATGCAAATGGTTTCTCCCCGCTGTGAGTTTTCAAATGATCCATTAAGTGTTCCCACTAGACTACCAAGCGAACCACACCTACTTAACCTCAAACTCACAAATCGAACTCCAGGACATAACCTCAGAAATAAACGTGTAAGTAAATTGTTACTAATTTATTAACTTCGTTCATTTTTAGATACGTCGTTGGAGATTTCTCCCGCGGCAATAACTAAACAAAATCCCCTTTTTAAGGGGAACTCACGATCTTACTTAAAGAGAAATTTAAGTAAAGGCCCTCGTGGTCATATTAGAAAATCTTCTTTAATACTTAACAAAACCATCGCCGAGATGGCCAACTCAGTGGAATACGAACACTCCTTGAAGGACGCCGGTCTTTTAATGGACTTCGCGGAATTACCGTTTGAAACTCAGACCTCCAAGAGGAACAGGGAAGTTACCAGCCCTCCTACCAGGAGGATTCGAAAACCGGAGAACTTCATTCTGCCTACCAGAAACCGTTTTGAATGCCTTCGAAGGGAGGTCGTGAAGACGACCGCTAACCATCAATCGACACCCGAAGTACCACCTGCACCACAACCCAAGAAGATAAGGCCCACCCCTATCATCTTGAAGCGTGGACTCATTGGAACAAGGGACTATATGGACACCGTCACCGACATAAAAGCTGTTATAAACAGCAACAATTTTTCTATAAAAAATCTGGGTACTCAGACCAAAATTATGGTGGAGTCGATTGAAGACTACAACAAAGTAATCCAACACTTCGATTCGGATAAGATCGAATACTATTCCTTCGGCACCCAGGATACTAAACGAACATCTTTCGTGTTAAAGGGTACCAACGAACTGGATCCCGAAGAGATCTTGGCGGACCTCAAAAGCAAAGGCCTTAAACCTGAAGCTTGCAGACTGCTTGCCAACAAGGCGAAAAACGACGCACCGATTCTGTACCCAAAGTACAGAATATCTTTTGTTAACGGTACGACACTCCAAGATGTACGAAGAGTTCGACATCTTGTACACAGCACTTGCTACTGGGAGAAATACAGGGCACCTAGGAATATCATGCAGTGCGGAAACTGCTTGGAATTTGGCCATGGCAGCAGATACTGCCACGCGAAGGCAATCTGCGGTCACTGCACCAAAAACCACAACACGTGGGAATGTACGGAACAACAAAACGAGCCTAAATGTGGTAATTGTAATGGCAACCATCGAGGTACTTCGATCGAGTGCCCAATATACACGGTCGCAGTTGAGAAAGCCAACGCCAAGAAGGTACAACAAAGCCGAAAGCATTGGCAACAAAACGTAACAAGGAGAGCCTACACTCACGATCCCAGAGAGTACCCCGAACTCCCTAGAAAGCCATTAATGGAACTGCATGTGGAACCCCCGCGCCCCACACCACCTGCACAACAGACCAGTCACCCATGGCCCAAACCAGGACCCAGAAGACAACAGCTACCAAAAGAAGTACCAAGAAACACCCCAGCCGCAAACACAGCTTTCGAGGAGTTCATGAAAGAAATGGACGATATTAACAAAATGTTTGATTTTAAAAAGCTTACCGAAATGCTAAGGAAGCTAAAACATCAATTAGCCAATGCAACAAATGCAATGGATATGCTGTCGGCCTGCAACGAGGCAAATGAGGCCTTTGCTGCCATTAGAAAAATTCATGGGTAAGTCAACCATCGACAAACTAAAAATTGCTAACTGGAACGCTACCAGTGTGGTCAACAAAAAGGAAGAATTTGAGGACTTCCTGTTATCAAACAATATAGACGTCGCACTTATTAGTGAAACCTGGCTAAAGCCAGATCTCAAATTTAAACTCAAGAAGTTCCACATCTACAGATCGGACAGAATAGCACACGGTGGAGGTGTTGCCATCGTTATCAAAAAAGGCATTCCTCACGAACCAGCGAAACCCGAAATTTCCCAAAATTTAGAGATCATCGTTTACAAGATCAAGACCAGCCCGCCACTCTATATCGGTGCAGCCTACAATCCACCTCAGGCACACGAACACTTAGCGGAAGAACTCGACCAGTTCCTGAGTCAATATCCCAACATCGTAATTGGAGGAGACTTCAATGCAAAACACTCGTCTTGGAATTGCAGTACAAACAATAGTTCTGGCAATGTCCTGCGAGACTTATCACTCGAGAAGAACTTCGTCATAGTATACCCACCCGAACACACTTATCATCAAGGGCCACGATATCAACCATCCACACTCGACATCTTTCTCCTCCAAGGTGTCGGGGGCCACACCACTCCAACGGTCCTGGAAGACCTCTCTTCAAATCACTATCCGGTGGTGATGACCCTCTTTCTCAACTGCGACTTGAATGAAAGAGACATTCGTACGACCAACTGGCAAACATACAAGCAACTCTGCAACGAGCGATTGGCAATCGACACCACCATCGTCACCAATGCAGATATCGACGAAGCCATTAAAAAGTTCACGGCGGTATTGCAATCTGCTTTTAAAGATGCAACCACAAAGAAGAAAGTGAAAGAAACTTACAAAGTGGATCCAGAAATCAAAAGGTTGAAGACTGTTCGAAACTGGGAAAAGAAGCAGTGGCTCCGCACGGGAGATCCAACACACCGAATCGCTAAGAATCACATCACCGAAGAGATCCAGCAGCTGCTTCGAGAAGAAAGAAAAGAAAACTGGAGAAAGATGACAGAAAGTCTAACGCTCCGGGACAACTCACTTTGGCAGGTCTACAAACGTTTAAAGAACAAATACGACGAGATCCCGATAATCAAGACCAGCAACAACGTCAACTTATATACCGACAAAGAAAAGGCCGATGCTTTCGCAAATGTTTTTCTGGATGCCCACAGTAAAACTATCAACGAAGTCTCTCCCATGGACGACGAAGTGAACGCAACCTACGAGAACCTACACCTGAATCTGGATAAGCTCGACGAAAGTCCCCTCGAGACGAATCCTACTAAAATTGCCAAAATCATTCGAAAGCTGAAAAACAGAAAAGCTCCCGGTCTGGACGGCATCTCGAATAGACAACTAAAATACCTTCCGAGGAAAGGAGTTTGCCTCCTGTACTACATATTTCGCGCATGCCTCTCGAACTGCTACTTCCCTACCCAGTGGAAACTGGCCAAGGTGATTGCGCTGCCAAAACCCAACAAGGCAAGAAACGTCGCCACAAATTACAGGCCCATTAGTCTGCTCGCAGCTCTCAGTAAAGTTCTAGAGAAAATCATACTGGAAGAGCTCAAGAATCATCTAACCGAACACGGAATTATCATCGACGAACAATTCGGTTTCAGAGCCGGACATTGCACAACGCATCAAGTAGCGCGCATCAAGGAGAAGATCGTGCAAAAAAGACACATAAATAAAGACACGGGCATGGTGTTATTGGACTTGGAAAAAGCTTTCGACGTCGTTAATCGCAAAGCACTTATTTATAAGTTAGTCAAGTTAGTTAAAGCTCCTATCAACTTAATCAAAATCATCGTCAGCTACCTAGAGGATAGACAATTCTTCGTTATCGTCAACCAAGCCGTCTCCGATATGTTAGACGTTCCAGCCGGCGTTCCGCAAGGCTCATTATTGGGTCCGATCCTATTTTCCATCTTCATCAACGATATTCCTCGACACCACAAAACCAGTATCGGAGTTTATGCAGACGACACAGCCATTTTCGCCCATTCCAAGACAACCAGGAAATATGTAACGTACCTAGAAGAACATGTCAAATTAATTCTCGAATTTTTCAAGACGTGGAAACTTAAAGTCAATATACCCAAGACAGAAGTAATTCGGTTCACCTTCAAACGTAAACCTCCCGACGTCGCAGGAGTAAAAGTCGGCGAGGACACTATCCCGTGGCAGAACACTGTCAAATACCTGGGCACCACACTGGACTCGAAGCTGCTATTCAGCCAAGAAATACAGGCTCGATTGGACAAGAGCAACTTCGTTATCCAATTACTATACCCCTTCATCGGTCCAAATGCTAGAACACCGAAGAGAGAAAAAGTCACTTTGTACAAAGCTTGTGCCAGGTCGATACTTACCTACAATGCCCCCATTTGGGCTACCGCATGCAAGACGAAGATGAAGTCCGTCCAAGCTATGCAAAATAAATTCCTGAGGATCATCGGGCAGTATCCCAGGTATACCACCATCGATTTCATGCACGCAGACTTGGAAATCGAAACCATCGACACGTTCATCAAAGAGAAGACCAGGAAGATCATCAACCAAATGACAACTCACCAGAATCCACTTATAGCCGAAGTGATTTCAAACGACGACGACGAGATTTTCGGAACCGTGAAGAGATCAATGAAACAAATTTTAAATTAATTGTTAGTATTACCATTGTAATGTTATTCTTTCCTTTTGTTTGTAATCCCCACGTATTGTTTGTTTTTGTCATTTTTAACGTAAGTTCTTTTCCACCCCCTTTTTACAATGTCACTCACTTACCGACTACGGCAGTTTTCTGTAACTCGCCTATGTTTAATGAAGGTTAAAGCCAGCGTCACACTGAAATTACAACATTCTTCAAATGTTGTAAGGCAGGTGTTACGGTGATAAATTTTTCTTTTATTTTTATTTACTTGGCCTAATTAGAAGGTAGGTGGCCGGTTGAATGTTGCAGCAGGAGCGATTGCTCCGACCGATATGGTAGTGCATCTCTTCGGGGTTGTTCTGCCAATTCGTGAACGGTTTGCAGTCGCGCTTACGCACAACATTTAACTGGAGACAACTTTCTAATTTGGCCAACCAAAGCAGGTTTTTGAAACTTTTATCCTGCACTCGACTCAATTTCTATTTCACTAAATCTTCACATACCTAATTTAAATATAGAAGAGAGGGCTACCCAGCCCTATTATCTATAACCATATGTAATTCGGGAAATGTAAGGTATCCTCGTGCCTCGTACTTAATTAATAAATGTTATTTGATTTGATAAGTGTTCCCACTAGACTACCAAGCGAACCACACCTACTTAACCTCAAACTCACAAATCGAACTCCAGGACATAACCTCAGAAATAAACGTGTAAGTAAATTGTTACTAATTTATTAACTTCGTTCATTTTTAGATACGTCGTTGGAGATTTCTCCCGCGGCAATAACTAAACAAAATCCCCTTTTTAAGGGGAACTCACGATCTTACTTAAAGAGAAATTTAAGTAAAGGCCCTCGTGGTCATATTAGAAAATCTTTAATACTTAACAAAACCATCGCCGAGATGGCCAACTCAGTTGAATACGAACACTCCTTGAAGGACGCCGGTCTTTTAATGGACTTCGCGGAATTACCGTTTGAAACTCAGACCTCCAAGAGGAACAGGGAAGTTACCAGCCCTCCTACAAGGAGGATTCGAAAACCGGAGAATTTCATTCTGCCTACCAGAAACCGTTTTGAATGCCTTCGAAGGGAGGTCGTGAAGACGACCGCTAACCATCAATCGACACCCGAAGTACCACCTGCACCACAACCCAAGAAGATAAGGCCCACCCCTATCATCTTGAAGCGTGGACTCATTGGAACAAGGGACTATATGGACACCGTCACCGATATAAAAGCTGTTATAAACAGCAATAATTTTTCTATAAAAAATCTGGGTACCCAGACCAAAATTATGGTGGAGTCGATTGAAGACTACAACAAAGTAATCCAACACTTCGATTCGGATAAGATCGAATACTATTCCTTCGGCACCCAGGATACTAAACGTACCTCTTTCGTGTTAAAGGGTACCAACGAACTGGATCCCGAAGAGATCTTGTCGGACCTCAAAAGCAAAGGCCTTAAACCTGAAGCTTGCAGACTGCTTGCCAACAAGGCGAAAAACGACGCACCAATTCTGTACCCAAAGTACAGAATATCTTTTGTTAACGGTACGACACTCCAAGATGTACGAAGAGTTCGACATCTTGTACACAGCACTTGCTACTGGGAGAAATACAGGGCACCTAGGAATATCATGCAGTGCGGAAACTGCTTGGAATTTGGCCATGGCAGCAGATACTGCCACGCGAAGGCAATCTGCGGTCACTGCACCAAAAACCACAACACGTGGGAATGTACGGAACAACAAAACGAGCCTAAATGTGGTAATTGTAATGGCAACCATCGAGGTACTTCGATCGAGTGCCCAATATACACGGTCGCAGTTGAGAAAGCCAACGCCAAGAAGGTACAACAAAGCCGAAAGCATTGGCAACAAAACGCAACAAGGAGAGCCTACACTCACGATCCCAGAGAGTACCCCGAACTCCCTAGAAAGCCATTAATGGAACTGCATGTGGAACCCCCGCGCCCCACACCACCTGCACAACAGACCAGTCACCCATGGCCCAAACCAGGACCCAGAAGACAACAGCTACCAAAAGACGTACCAAGAAACACCCCAGCCGCAAACACAGCTTTCGAGGAGTTCATGAAAGAAATGGACGATATTAACAAAATGTTTGATTTTAAAAAGCTTACCGAAATGCTAAGGAAGCTAAAACATCAATTAGCCAATGCAACAAATGCAATGGATATGCTGTCAGCCTGCAACGAGGCAAATGAGGCCTTTGCTGCCATTAGAAAAATTCATGGGTAAGTCAACCATCGACAAACTAAAAATTGCTAACTGGAACGCTACCAGTGTGGTCAACAAAAAGGAAGAATTGGAGGACTTCCTGTTATCAAACAATATAGACGTCGCACTTATCAGTGAAACCTGGCTAAAGCCAGATCTCAAATTTAAACTCAAGAAGTTCCACATCTACAGATCGGACAGAATAGCACACGGTGGAGGTGTTGCCATCGTTATCAAAAAAGGCATTCCTCACGAACCAGCGAAACCCGAAATTTCCCAAAATTTAGAGATCATCGTTTACAAGATCAAGACCAGCCCGCCACTCTATATCGGTGCAGCCTACAATCCACCTCAGGCACACGAACACTTAGCGGAAGAACTCGACCTGTTCCTGAGTCAATATCCCAACATCGTAATTGGAGGAGACTTCAATGCAAAACACTCGTCTTGGAATTGCAGTACAAACAATAGTTCTGGCAATGTCCTGCGAGACTTATCACTCGAGAAGAACTTCGTCATAGTATACCCACCCGAACACACTTATCATCAAGGGCCACGATATCAACCATCCACACTCGACATCTTTCTCCTCCAAGGTGTCGGGGGCCACACCACTCCAACGGTCCTGGAAGACCTCTCTTCAAATCACTATCCGGTGGTGATGACCCTCTTTCTCAACTGCGACTTGAATGAAAGAGACATTCGTACGACCAACTGGCAAACATACAAGCAACTCTGCAACGAGCGATTGGCAATCGACACCACCATCGTCACCAATGCAGATATCGACGAAGCCATTAAAAAGTTCACGGCGGTATTGCAATCTGCTTTTAAAGATGCAACCACAAAGAAGAAAGTGAAAGAAACTTACAAAGTGGATCCAGAAATCAAAAGGTTGAAAACTATTCGAAACTGGGAAAAGAAGCAGTGGCTCCGCACGGGAGATCCAACACACCGAATCGCTAAGAATCACATCACCGAAGAGATCCAGCAGCTGCTTCGAGAAGAACGAAAAGAAAACTGGAGAAAGATGACAGAAAGTCTAACGCTCCGGGACAACTCACTTTGGCAGGTCTACAAACGTTTAAAGAACAAACACGACGAGATCCCGATAATCAAGACCAGCAACAACGTCAACTTATATACCGACAAAGAAAAGGCCGATGCTTTCGCAAATGTTTTTCTGGATGCCCACAATAAAACTATCAACGAAGTCTCTCCCATGGACGACGAAGTGAACGCAACCTACGAGAACCTACACCTGAATCTGGATAAGCTCGACGAAAGTCCCCTCGAGACGAATCCTACTAAAATTGCCAAAATCATTCGAAAGCTGAAAAACAGAAAAGCTCCCGGTCTGGACGGCATCTCGAATAGACAACTAAAATACCTTCCGAGGAAAGGAGTTTGCCTCCTGTACTACATATTTCGCGCATGCCTCTCGAACTGCTACTTCCCTACCCAGTGGAAACTGGCCAAGGTGATTGCGCTGCCAAAACCCAACAAGGCAAGAAACGTCGCCACAAATTACAGGCCCATTAGTCTGCTCGCAGCTCTCAGTAAAGTTCTAGAGAAAATCATACTGGAAGAGCTCAAGAATCATCTAACCGAACACGGAATTATCATCGACGAACAATTCGGTTTCAGAGCCGGACATTGCACAACGCATCAAGTAGCGCGCATCAAGGAGAAGATCGTGCAAAAAAGACACATAAATAAAGACACGGGCATGGTGTTATTGGACTTGGAAAAAGCTTTCGACGTCGTTAATCGCAAAGCACTTATTTATAAGTTAGTCAAGTTAGTTAAAGCTCCTATCAACTTAATCAAAATCATCGTCAGCTACCTAGAGGATAGACAGTTCTTCGTTATTGTCAACCAAGCCGTCTCCGATATGGTAGACGTTCCAGCCGGCGTTCCGCAAGGCTCATTATTGGGTCCGATCCTATTTTCCATCTTCATCAACGATATTCCTCGACACCACAAAACCAGTATCGTAGTTTATGCAGACGACACAGCCATTTTCGCCCATTCCAAGACAACCAGGAAATATGTAACGTACCTAGAAGAACATGTCAAATTAATTCTCGAATTTTTCAAGACGTGGAAACTTAAAGTCAACATACCCAAGACAGAAGTAATTCGGTTCACCTTCAAACATAAACCTCCCGACGTCGCAGGAATAAAAGTCGGCGAGGACACTATCCCGTGGCAGAACACTGTCAAATACCTGGGCACCACACTGGACTCGAAGCTGCTATTCAGCCAAGAAATACAGGCTCGATTGGACAAGAGCAACTTCGTTATCCAATTACTATACCCCTTCATCGGTCCAAATGCTAGAACACCGAAGAGAGAAAAAGTCACTTTGTACAAAGCTTGTGCCAGGTCGATACTTACCTACAATGCCCCCATTTGGGCCACCGCATGCAAGACGAAGATGAAGTCTGTCCAAGTTATGCAAAATAAATTCCTGAGGATCATCGGGCAGTATCCCAGGTATACCACCATCGATTTCATGCACGCAGACTTGGAAATCGAAACCATCGACACGTTCATCAAAGAGAAGACCAGGAAGATCATCAACCAAATGACAACTCACCAGAATCCACTTATAGCCGAAGTGATTTCAAACGACGACGACGAGATTCTCGGAACCGTGAAGAGATCAATGAAACAAATTTTAAATTAATTGTTAGTATTACCATTGTAATGTTATTCTTTCCTTTTGTTTGTAATCCCCATGTATTGTTTGTTTTTGTCATTTTTAACGTAAGTTCTTTTCCACCCCCTTTTACAATGTCACTCACTTACCAACTACGGCAGTTTTCTGTAACTCGCCTATGTTTAATGAAGGTTAAAGCCAGCGTCACACTGAAATTACAACATTCCTCAAATGTTGTAAGGCAGGTGTTACGGTGAAAATTTTTTCTTTTATTTTTATTTAACTTGGCCTAATTGGAAGGTAGGTGGCCGGTTGAATGTTGCAGCAGGAGCGATTGCTCCGACCGATATGGTAGTGCATCTCTTCGGGGTTGTTCTGCCAATTCGTGAACGGTTTGCAGTCGCGCTTACGCGCGACATTTAGCTGGAGACAACTTTCTAATTTGGCCAACCAAAGCAGGTTTTTGAAACTTTTATCCTGCACTCTACTCAATTTCTATTTCACTAAATTTTCACATACCTAATTTAAATATAGAAGAGAGGGCTACCCAGCCCTATTATCTATAACCATATGTAATTCGGGAAATGTAAGGTATCCTCGTGCCTCGTACTTAATTAATAAATGTTATTTGATTTGATTGATAAGTGTTCCTTCTTTAAACTTTGCACCGACGATGAGTCAGGTGTTGCAACAAAGGCCAGTTGTGCGTCAGGAAGTGATGCAACCACGACATCCGATTCCCGTCCGACAAGTGAATCACATCGTACCACCAAGTGCCGGTCACGATGGTGTGGAAAATTTAAATTCACTTTTTAGTGAATTTAAACTATTGGAGTCAATGTGTAACATTGATAAAATGTTAAAAGCTGTGCGCGAATTAAACCGCGTCATGGCATCTACAGTCGATGGTGGAGCTCGCATGGCGGCATTCATCAGATGTGCAAAGGAATTCGATGGGTAGTTACAACCTCGAAGACTTGAATATTATGACGTGGAACGCCACAAGCGTTGTAAATAAATCGCAAGATTTAGAATTATTTTTGGACGAAAACAACATCCATATTGCCCTGATAACGGAAACTTGGTTAAAGGTGAGCGATAATTTAAAATTTAAAAATTATTTTGTTTTTAGGAAAGATAGATTAACCGACCGGGCAGGTGGTGTAGCTATTTTAATTAGAAAGGGGTTGCCGCACGAAACGGCAGAGCAGCCAAACGTAACAGCAGAGCTATTGGTTTTGAAAATCAATTTGAAGAGTCCTTTTTATGTTGGTGCCATGTATGTTCCACCTTCCACAAATCTTACATCGGTTGAGCTTGATAACATCATGAACAAGTACAACAAGATTATAATCGGAGGGGATTTCAATTCTAAGCACCCCCAATGGAACTGTCGGTATCCAAATAGAAACGGTAACACCTTAAAGACTCACAATGATATAAACAACTATCTGCTGTTATATCCGCCCACACCTACTTTTAGTCCGCCAGGTTTGTTACAATCCACTATAGATTTCTTTTTAGTGCAAGGAATAACCAACTATTCGCAACCTATAGCAATTAATGACTTGAATTCAAATCATTGGCCAGTACTGTTGACTTTACTTACCTCTCGCATACCGCCAAGTTACGTTATCTCGGACACCAATTGGCGTAATTTCAGAGAGGAGTGCAACAACAGAATTCGCATAACTCCGAACATCAATTCTGTTGAAGAAGTCGACCTTGAAACTGCCAAATTCACCATGGCAATTACGGAAGCACACAAAGTTTCCACGAAAGTTAAACGTATTCGGAACAAATTTGTCGCAGATCGAGAAACCGATGATCTGAAACGACGACGAAACAAAGCTCGACGTAAGTGGTTGGAAACAGGCAATGTGGCCTATCGTGTCGAGAAAAACCAGCTTACGGATGACATACAAAACCGAATTAAAACCATTCGACGTGAGGAATGGTTAAGTAAAACTAAAGACCTTACCACGAAAGATAACTCTTTGTGGAAAGTGTACAGCGCGTTGAGAAGAAAAAACGAACCAACGCCCACTTTAAGTCATTCCAATGTTAATTATTATACCAACCAAGAAAAGGCGGAGGTTTTTGCCGATATTTTTGAAGAGGTACACCAGGTAACTACCAACCTTAGTTCCCCGTTAGAGGAACAGGTAAGAGCAAGCGTAGAACTGCTTAAAGACATAGACGATTCGCTGGAAATTAACATCACTCCTAAAAGAATCCAGCAAATTATCAAGAGTCGTAAGGTGAGGAAGGCTCCCGGAGCCGACGGTATCACTAATAAACACCTTAAGTACCTCCCCAAAAAGGGAGTGGTACAACTTTATTATATTTTTAGGTCATGTCTAAAGCTATGCTATTTTCCGACGGTGTGGAAGACCGCTAAAATATTGGCAATTCCGAAACCAAACAAGGCCAAGGGCGAAGCCAAAAACTACCGTCCAATTAGTTTACTTTCTTGTTTGAGCAAAATCTTGGAAAAAGTTATCCAAGAAGAAATTGTCGACCATCTGACAACTAATAATTTAATTATTAAACAGCAATTTGGGTTTCAGAAAGGACATAGTACCATCCATCAATTAGCCAGAGTAGTTGAAGATGTGGTCATGGAATCCAACAACAATAACCATACGGGAATGGTATTACTCGATTTGGAGAAAGCCTTCGATACGGTCTGGCACGAGGGTTTAATCCACAAAATGATGGAACTGAATCTTCCTACCTCCTTGACGAGGATCGTTCAGAGCTATTTGACAGGTCGCACCTTCAGTGTTGCAGTTGGCGATGCTAGATCATCGGAAAGAAGCATACCTGCTGGTGTTCCACAGGGTTCGATTCTCGGCCCAACACTTTTTAATATCTACATCAACGATATACCAATGCACGAGAACACGAATATTGCTTTGTACGCCGACGATACGGCTATCTATACGTCGAGCTTAATTAAAGAAATTATCGTTGAAAACATCAACGAACATCTCCAGTTGGTATGCAAATTTTTCAGCGATTGGAAATTAAAATTAAATGTCAGTAAGACTGAGGCTATTCTAATTTTATTTCAGAATCTTCCACTTGTTCTAATTTGATTTGATAACTACAATTTGAATCACCCGAAGCCTGAGAGTCATAAATTGGATATTCTGAAATTTGCAATTCCGTTTTAAATATCACTTTATCCATATTCGTGCATTTCTCCATTGTTTTTCAAGTTCAATTTCTTGGTTGCTCTGGTGTAACATCTAAATGAATTTTCTTTTGTTTTCAAACCGACAATAAAATAACAAAATGAAAAGCTTGGAATGATTTTAAACTGCCCTTACCGGTTTGTGTCATCTGTGGCTAAAAGAATTTTTTATTTACTTTTCAAAAATATTATTTTCAAGGTAGCCATGATTCCTGCAAGCTAAAATATGAAACCATTCTTTTTCTCATCTGACCCATTGGATTCCAACAATATAATAAATAACATGCTTTCCGGTGAGGCAAGCTGGGTCATCATTGATTATAAGGTTGCTGACCATCACATCAAGAAAAGCAGCAGAAGAGCTAGAAATACAGCAAACAAAAAGAGAGACATCAGAGTAAGTATAGATACACGGAAGTAATGCGATAAACGATACCTGGTACCTACATGAAGTATGTGTTGTGTTGTTAGACAAATAAAACTAAACATATTTATTATGTATTTATTTGAACTAATAACTGAGTACTACAATGTTCTGATGTTCTTGAGGTACTGGGATTATATTGGCTTGTGGTTATAGTAGTTAAGTGTTCTAGTATTACGTCATGATTTAATAACATGTTTTTTGTGACATATGCAACATCCCCCTTATTTACCAATTAAATTTTTTTTTTTTTATTAGTATCTATGTATTAAACATTTAAAAATTAATAATTATTTTTTAATTATTACTAAATTAAACATATAAAAATTTAACAATCATAATCTTTTCCTTCAAAATGGAACAAATCTAAACCTATTTTGTTAAATGGTAAATCTGGAATTTGGTGAGAAATTATTTTTTCTTTGACATTACTTGGCCTGAATCTTTCACAAATTTTACATGCTTTTATCAGATTCTCAATATCACTTGTCATTCCATGCCAATATAAAAGTGAACGAGCTCTTTTTTTACATTTTGTTATGCCTAAATGCGAACTATGTAAAATTTTTAACATTTCGTTTCTTAATTTAATTGGCACTATAATTTTATCATTATAAAACAAAAGATCATCTTTTAATTCTATATTATCTTTTATTTTATAATAATTAAGCAATTCTGCATTACATAAAATTTCAAAATTTCTTTGGTTCGGCCATCCTTCTTTATACCATTTAACTACTTCTTGTAAATTTTTATCGTTCACGGTAGCAACCTTGAGCTGATTAAGCCTATATTTTGAAACTGGTAATTCTTTTTTTAGAACATGTACCATTTCACTCGCTATGATTTCATCTTTGGCGTTATTTTTTATTACATTTCGTGACAAGAAGTCGGCTAAAAACATTTTTGTTCCGGGCATATATTCAACAATTAAATCGTACTTTAAAAGTTTTAACACCATTCTTTGTAATCTGGCACTTATTTTATTTATATCTTTTTTAACTATTGAAACTAATGGTTTGTGGTCGGTTTTTATTACCACTTTTCTTCCATAAATAAACTGATGGAATTTTTCAACGGACGCGCAAATTGCAAATAATTCTTTTTCTATCGGTGCCCACCGTACCTGACTTTCAGTGTAGGTTCTAGAATAAAATGACACTGGCTGCCCTTCTTGTAAAAGACACGCTCCCATTCCAAAATTTGAACTGTCCGTTTGTATTTCTATTGGCAATTTTGAATCTATTAATTTTAATGTAGACGCGCAAGTTAAACTTAATTTTAAGTTATTGAACGATTCGGTTTGTGCTTGACCCCAAACCCATTCTACATCTTTTTTAATTAGATCCCTTAATGGCGCAGTCATTTCCGAATATTTTGGTATAAACTTACTTAAATAATTAGTCATTCCTAAAAACTTTTGTAACCCCTTTACATTTTTAGGCGGTTCAATCACTAATATTGCTTCAACGTGTTTTGGATCTGGTTTTATACCTTCTTGTGAAATTATTCGTCCCACGTACTTGACCTCTTTTACTTTATACTGAACTTTTAGTTTATTAAACTTAACACCGTATTTTTTAGCTCTTTCTATGACTTTTTTGAGAATTTCATCATGATCGCTTTCATTTTCCCCTGCTATTATAACATCATCGAAATAGATTTTCACTCCTAGAATGTCCCCAAATAACCTAGTATTTAATTCCTGTAAAACTTCAGCTGCGGAACTAATTCCAAATGGCATACGTAGAAACCTGTACCTACCAAAAGGTGTTCCGAAAGTACAAATAAAGCTACTTTCTGTATCTAATTCGATTTGGAAAAACCCGTCTTTAAAATCTAACACGGTGAAAGTTGTTTTCCCCGAAAGATCATTGCAAATTTCTTCCTGTGACGGTATCGGATATCTTTCTCGAATGATATACTCATTAAGCCTTTTTGGATCAAGACATAGACGTAACGACTTATTCGCTTTTTCGACTATTAACAAATTTTGGCACCACTCTGTAGGTTCAGTTACCCGAGTTATTATACCCTGTTTTTCTAATAAATCAAGCGCATTTTTTAATGGCTCTTTTAATTTTTCGGCAATTCTTCGAATAGGATTTACTATAGGAACTGCATTTTCCTTTAGTTTAATTTTATATTTACCTATTTTACCTAAGCCCGTAAAAATTTCGTGGTTTTGAGTTATGAAGACTTCTTTTGAGTCTTCCATAGATATTTTATCTACCCGTTTTAATAACCCAAACCTTATGCAATCTTGCAACCCTAACAACGGCGTCGCATTGGTATTTATTACCATAAATTTGCATGTTAATTCTTTGTTTTGTATTTTACAAACACAACTTATTTCCCCCTCGGGTTTCATTTTATCACCACTGTATGAAGTGAGTATTACGTTTTTTGGCTTCAACTCAAGATTGTTACCCCTATCCTTAAGAATTTTATAAACTTTTATAGGAATTACATTAGTTTCTGCCCCGGAATCTAATTTGAATTCTACCTGAGTATTACAAATTTCTACATTTTGTAACCATTTTTTCTCATTTAGGTTACTGAAAGAACTAACTTGAACATTTTTTATGTTTTCTTTATTAATTACCCCTATTGATCCTAAATAAAATTCACTGTCACTACTGTTATTTTGGTCTTTTTCTACTTGGTGCACTTTTTTACTATATCTACTAACAATTTCTTTGCGTTTAGCTCTTTGCTCACACATTTTCGCGAAGTGATGTTTAGCGTTACAATTTAAACATGACTTACCGAATGCAGGGCAGTTTCCGTATTCGTGTTTGTTACCACACTTTCGACACTTGTTCTTCTTTTCTTCTTGTGCTGAGCTTGATTGTTGTTTTGGTCTTCTTTTTTCAAAATTCGATTTTAGTCCATGCACACTTGTTTCTCCTCTTTCTTGTAGGGTTTTCATCTGCTCTTTTCCAGCTTCTGCTGCACGACACTGATTTATTGCCGTATTTAGTGATAAGTCTGGCACTCGCAGTAGCCGTTCTTGTAAACTTGCATCGTTAATTCCAATCACAATTCTGTCTCGGACCATTCTTTCTTCTTGTTCACCAAATTCACACAATTTTGCTTGTACTCTTAACTCGGTGACAAAATGATCAAATTTTTCTTCATCTTTTTGTGATCTACCAAAAAATTTAAAACTCTCAAATATCAAATTTTTTCTCGGAATGCAATATGTTTCAAACGCTGCCAGTACTTCACTATAAGTTTTTCTTTGTGTTTCACTTAACTTTAATGTTTGATAAACATCCAAAGCTTCTTCGCCAGCTACGTTGAGGAATATAGCAATTTTTACTTCGTCCTCTTTTTCGATGTAACCGCTCGCTTTCATATAAATTTCAAACTGTTGCTTGAATTTTGCCCAGTTAGTACCATTTTCCAAAACAAGCTTTTTATGAGCTTTCAGATTGAAATCCATTTTGTATTGTTTTATTGAAATTTGCAAATGTTTATCAACTTTAAGATCTTTTCACTTGTTTTACACTTTTTGTAAAATTTACTCAACTTGTGAAATTTTTTCACATTTAGTTTTACACTTTTTGTAAAAATGTTTTAACACTTGACACCGGGTAATATTTTTAACACCTGTCAACAGTACTATTTTAACACCAAGTGAAATTTTTTAACACCTGACACCAGGTAATATTTTTTAATACCTGTCTATAGTAATTTGTTTAACACAAGTGAAATTTTTTAACACCTGACACCAGGTAATATTTTTTAATACCTGTCTATAGTAACTTTTTTAACACCAAGTGAAATTTTTTAACACCTGACACCAGGTAATATTTTTTAATACCTGTCTATAGTAATTTGGTTAACACCAAGTGAAATTTTTTAACACCTGACACCATGTTGTGTTGTTAGACAAATAAAACTAAACATATTTATTATGTATTTATTTGAACTAATAACTGAGTACTACAATGTTCTGATGTTCTTGAGGTACTGGGATTATATTGGCTTGTGGTTATAGTAGTTAAGTGTTCTAGTATTACGTCATGATTTAATAACATGTTTTTTGTGACATATGCAACAGTATGAAGTGGCGTTTTAGTGGGTACAACAGTTGTTGTCTTAAAAAGAATTCAGTCTAGGGTCAACTTTCCCACTCCCAATGCACTCAAAAAAGCTTAGCTTATCTTTAAGAGTTACTTGAGCTTAACTTGGTACTTAGCGAAAAGCTTAGATTAGTGTTTAACTTATAGCTTGAGGATCAGCTTGAAGCTTAGCTTTTCACTTAGTTTGAAGTTTAGCTTGCTAGCTTAATGCTTAACTACTTATAAGCTTATTTGTAAGTTTAGCTTTATTTGGAAGCTTTACTTAGCTTAGCTCTAAGCTTAATTTATTTTACCATAAAAAAATGATTTATTGTATTTATCATCAATACAATAACTTTTTCATCAATACTATGAATATTTCATAAGTATGATGAATTTTTTTATGAACTTTTTTGCTAAGCTTAGCTTACAATTAGTTGTAAGTTGTTAATATTAATAATAATAATTCTTCTTCTTCTGCTTTTTCAGGTTTAGACATATTAATAATAACACAGTGTTACAAAATTGAACTTTTGTCAGCTTCAAGAACGGGCGCGGGTGATTCTAATAGATTTTTTTGCGCTGAAAACAAATCTGACTTTTTTTCAAATTGCTCAATCACGTCAGGTTTTTTTGAAATTGTAGCTTAAATGGTCAAAAAATGGCTATTTTAACCATTTTCATGATTTTTTTCTGGGAACTTCATTTTTTTGTTTCAAATTTACACAAGTGCATCGCACAGTACTACTACTTAGCTTTAAAATCAATTTTTCAAAATCATTCTACGATTTTTTAAAGTGAAGTTATACTATTTTTAAGTCAAGAGGTTGACTTAGTCATGCAAATTCACCAGTTTTACCGCGCCGAAGTTATGTTTTGACAAGTTCTTGATTCTGATTACACAGGGGTTCTTGAGGTCACTAATTAATTAATACTAAAGAACTTATCAAAAAGTAAGTTGGGCGCGGTAAAACGGGTGAATTTGCATGACTAAACCTCTTGACTTAAAAATGATATATCTTCACTTTAAAAAATCGAAGAATGATTTTGAAAGAAGGATTTTAAAGCTAAGTGGTAGTACTATGCAATGCACCTGTAGAGAATTGAAACAAAAAAATGAAGTTCCCTGAAAAAAATCATGAAAATGGTTAAAATAGCTACAATTTCAAAAAAACCTGACCTGATGGAGCAATTTCAAAGTCAGATTCGTTTTCTGCGCAAAAAAATTTAGTAGAATCACCCGCGCTCATTCTTGAAACTGTACCATGTAGCACTGTGTAATTATACAATTAAATACAAATAATTTTTATTATTTTAGAATGGTTAAAATCTCCCTCGTATTCCTTACATTGGATATTTTTTCAATCAAAAATTAGCAATGTTTTGCTGATATAAAGATGGCGACGGCGAAACCACAACGGCGAAATATCCTCGACTGCTGCATTTATTGTATCGAAAAAAATTTGAAATATAAAGTAACTGTGAAGTATCTGTAATTAATTCTCTAAATATTTCTTCATATAACACAAGGAAAATTATGTGAATATTCAGATAAGATTTGTTCCTAGGGGCCCACGTCACTTGACCGAATGATGCGTAGTTGGTTGTTATCTTTCTATTAGTAAGTGTACATTATTAGTTATCTTTAACGGAAAATAATTAATATCATTTTATTATTTCCTTTTCATGGATCATTGTACAAACTATTTTTAAAATGTTCCGAACTCTAGCAGGATTTTAGAATATAACAATTTTTATTGGATCATGCGATCATGAAAAAGTATTGTAATTGTGCAGAACAAAAATTGCGATTTTGATGAATTTAGACATTTTAGGGTCCCACAGAAGCGGAAAATCATCATTTACAAAAAATAGTAGACATTTTTTAACAAAATATCGTATTTAATTATTATTATCGTAGTAAAGTTTTCACTTATTCAAAAAAAAAAACCGTGAGAAAACCCCTTGCCTCTCCATGACTAAACTCTGATGGTGAGCAAGAATTGTCGTCCGTCTCAGTAATCTATTTAAATCCAGTTACGAAACAAAAGAACATAGAACACTTAACAAAAAAGCAAACATCAAAACGGAAGACTTGGATTGAAAATTCTAGCTTTCAATCTAGTAGCGGATCCAGAGGATCGCCCCCTCCCCTTAGAGCCCAAAAAGCAACTGTTTTTTTTCCAAGAATTTCAAAATTTATAAAAAACAAAAATTAAGTTTATTTTTGATTTTGCTACTACTACTTTTTATTTACCATATTACTAAATTTATATTTTGTTGCCCCCCCGCCTATGGTAATTGTCTGGATCTGCTACTGTTCCAATCTGATCTAATCTAAGATAGTAAAAAACCAGTAGTTACTACATAACACCAATTAATCTTCCGAACATAAATTTCGAAACAAGATTTTCTGAAGAACTCCAGATCAAAATACTCTATGACTCTGAATAGTTTTGTATCGGACAGTTTAACGCCACTTTAAATTGACTAGCAAGACAACACTTATAAAAGCTCCATTCCTTCATTCAAAAATATTCCGCTCCGCAATGATATAATAATAATCTTAGAATCTTACCACTTGCACCGTTTTGAAACATAATTCAATGGCCCACTCCACAAAATATTTGATTGTCATTTTTCTTTCATCGGGCTTCATGATAATAATAAAAATAATAGCAAAAAGGAAGGAACCAGAAAGTGTCTACAATTATGAGACGAAACAGAAAAGAAAGGACAGTGGGAATACACTCAGTGGCAGTGCAAGAGTAGCTAGAGTCCGTAAGCAAATATACAAAACAGGCGCATAAAAAATCAATGTATTAATTTTGAATTGCGTATATTATTTAAAAATATTTTTTTGGGATTAACTACCTTTTACGGTCTCGGGCCCTTAAGCATTGCTTACATTCACTTATTGATATCACTGCCACTGCAATGGGCCCGATTTAGTGACCTAAGTGCGCGTAGGGATATCTCCCTGTCCTCTTATCTGAAATCTGTGGAAAGCTGTGGAATCGGAAAAAACTGGTTTCGCTGTAAGTCCAAAAGTAATTTTATTTTTGCTCATCAGGAAGAAGTCTTAAATATATTATTTAAGTCACAAAACAATTGGAGTAATCCGGGGGGTCTGGAAGGTATGGAATACCCCCCAGTGCTTTCTTCTAGATTTTGGATTTTAGGTAGTAGAGCAGGGACTCTTAGGCCACAAAATCGGCCCATTGTACTTCCTCCTTTTTGCAGCGGCTCTCCGTCCGGTCACTCCTCAAGCCATCCTGTCTCGATCAAATTTATCCTGGAGACAGGACGGCTTGAGCTGTGGAAGCTACAGAGAGCCGCTGTATCGGAGGTAGTATCTCAATGTACAATGGGCCAATGGCGGTGCAAGAGTAGCTAGGGCCGGTAAGCAAATATACAAAACGAGCCCCTAAAAAATAAAAATAAAATTTTTTATTTACTTTGCTGCTGAGTGCTGTCGATTTTACAGTTTCATTATTGTAGTATTTTTTGTTTTTCGATTGCAGAAGTTGGATTTTTGGAGAAGAATCACAGTCTGCAGTGCTAGCTGTGATATTAGTTATAACACATATGGTTTTTGTGCATGTTGATTTTTGTCGAGAACTTGATGGTTGATATTGTGTTTGAATAAACGGCTTCTGTATTTTATTTTCCGACATTACGCTTATAGATGATTGTCTATGTGAACGAGTTGATGGGGGAGGGGCATATCACTTTTATGTGTAGTATAGACTGCTCAAATTTAACTACATCTGACACTCGCTTAATCGCAGATGGACTTTACGTGTTAGCCAGCTTTGCTATTTAAAACACAGTTCTTGAGAGCGTGAGTTTTTGGAAAACTTCGTGGATTCATTATAAAAAATTCTTCAATACTCAGGTAAAATATATTTTGAGCTGGATGTTAACTTAATTTTCAATAATTAAACAAGAAACAAAATTTTTTTATTAAATAATACAATTTCTTTCCACGTTTAGCTGAAGCAAAAATTTTCAAAACACCGAATATATCAATATAAATATTATCACTACGTTGGTTAAAAATAGGAAAGCCAAATAAATATGAAAATTCCAATTTGTCGCTGATGATTTTTGGTCGAATTGCAGTCGATTATCTAAAATTTCGCTTATTTCGGATTCCGTAGTTAATGGTATTAGTTTTTCATCGCATTCCTCGTATTCTTCCCCTAAGTTAAACATCAAATTGTCATTTTTGAAGTGCTCTTCCATTACTTGTCCCAAAGAGCACGACAAATTGTTGTAACTTAAATCGATTGTCGACAAACTTGGCAAGTACTTGCCAAATAAATGGTAATTCAATTCCTTTAAATTGTTATGCGATAAATCCAGCGTATGCAAATTATTTATTTTAAAAACTCCTGGTTCGTTAAAATATGAAATCGAATTATGGGACAGATTCAAAATCTTTATACCTGGAAGGCCGGTATAAACGCCTGGAGTGAAATTTGACAGAGCGTTGTACGATAAATCCAAAATTTTTAAATCCATATTTTGAAATACTCCTTTCGCTAGGTTCTTTATGTTGCAATGCCGCAAATCCAAATAATCCAATGAAAGCAACCCACTGAATGACGCAACTCCTATAAAGTCGATAGGATTCGAACTTAAATTGAGCTTTTTCAAGCTTGGATAACTGCGAAACGTGTACGGTCTAATATTTTTCAATTTGTTTCCAGATAAATTGAATTCAGACAAATGGAATAATGGAATCGAATCGCTTGGATTAAACTCGATTAACTTATTATTTTCCAATAAAACGGTTTCGACGTTGGGAATATCGCTAAATATGTACTTAACTGTTTCAATATTGTTCCAGCTTAAATCCAAAACTTCCAGTGAGCTCAATCCTCTAAAGCATCCTTGCTGGAAGCTCTTAATTACATTGAATCGCAAATTAAGTTTTCTTAGGTTCTCTAATTCTTTGAATCCGTTTGTGACCAGTTTGCTGATTAAGTTTTGCTCCAAATTTAAATCGAGTAATCTTTTAATTCCGGTTAACATTGCAGGACTTACATGGTCAAGGTAATTGTGCGATAACACCAAAGTTTGCAAGTAAACAAGCCCGACAAACGCGTTTGGTTTAATGAATGAAATTTGATTTTTGGACAAATCCAACGTTTTTATTCCATTATCGTTCAAGTCAAAACTGTCACTCTCGATGGTGCTCAAACGGCACCTCACACACCGGACAGTTTCGTCAAAACTATTAAATTTATATCTTCTTTTGAAATTTTGCGATGAAGACACTTCGTAACACGTCTTGGTTAGTGAACCTCTTAACCCATATGAACAAGACTCCGATTTCACTTGGAATATATTTCCATATATGGAATATAATATTGCCAGTAGAAAAAATATCACAAAATGTTTCAGTTTGGATACCTGAAGCAAACGAATAATTTTAAATTGGTAAGTTGAAACTTGAAATGTAAATTATTTACTTACCATTTTAATAATTTTTTATATGTCGAATCCTAAAAGCACAAACATCAATAACAAAGTGAAGGCGGATGGAGGATATTTGTTTGCTTATATCATTAAATTGCTATCAATGTATTGTTTTATATCAGAGCATATTGAAAGTGTCGCTTACGTAAACATTTCCCAGTTATATCTGCACATCCAAAAGATTAACAAAAAAATATCTGATAAAAATATCTCAAAAAAATAGACCTTTAGTTCAAGCATATGGGGTTTTTCTCAGGAAAAAATTCCCAAAGATTTTTTCTTATCGGATTTATATGTATTTTGGGCCGCTGAATCCGATTTTCAACTTTGCCACCTTGCTAGAGGTGAGCTAACTTTAGGATTCACAAAAAACCAAAAAAATTTTGCACTTATTTTAGTTATTCGCTTATAACTCACGAACGATGCATTTTTAGATCATGACTATTTTATACAAAATTTTCTATGATTTGCGTATAATGATTTAATTTTTACGATGTTACAAACTGCCACTAGGGCGCGCTCAAAAATGGTAATTTTTGACACGTCGTGAAAAACTCAAGAAACACCATTTTGAAAATGCGGTGGAGCCGCGTATAAGCTTTGTATGCCCAAAATCAATTATATTATGATTTCCTGGTTTCCTTAGGTAATATTTAGTGCTTTAGCAATTGTCTGCGAGGTGCGGAGTCGGCTTAGCTGACTAGTATTACTAGTGCATGTTCTGAGGACCGGGATTTGGCAGTTTCACAAATCATGCTGTCTGCATCTTCTGTTGCCTGTTTATTTTTAATTAGGGCTGCAGTGAGTGAGACCTTAGCATATCAATCAGCCTTTGCTTGTTTTTAGAATTAGAAAGGAATTTCCGCTGACTGACTGTGGGCACCATAATTTCGTTGAATTTTATTTCACTTTTGAGTTATCTTTCGAAACCTTTGCTTGATTTTTGGTGTTCAATAAATTCAAAATATAAAGAAATAAGAAAGAAAATAACACACAAAATACACATACCGCTTGTTACAACATACTTATGTGGGAACTCCTTCTTCTCCCCAAATGTCTTTTGACATGGTACCTCATTGACGTTCGGCCATTTATAGTGCCAAATCAGTCTATTGTACTATCTTTTCACTCAACACATTCACTTTCATTCACACAGTAGCAAATTTAGCTAATATGGGAGTGTCCCGGTTTTTCAAAAACTCCCGGGCTCGCCGACTCCGCACCTCACAGACGTTCGCTAAATCGCTAAATATTACCCAAAGAAACCAGGTAATGATAATATAATCGATTTTGGGCATACAAAGTTTATATTGCGACTCTACAGCACTTTCAAAATGGCGTTTCCTGAGTTTTCCATTAAGTGTCAAGAAATGACCATTTTTGAGCGCGCTCCAGCGGCGGTTTGTAACATAGTAGGATTTAAGTTAATATACGCAAATTATAGGAAATTTTGTCTACTTCAATTTTGTATAGAAAAGTCATGATCTAAAAGTGCATCGTTCGTGAGTTATATGCGAAAAACTAAAATAAGTGCAATTTTTTTAAGGTTTTTCGTGAATCCTACAGTTAGTTCACCTTTGGCGAAGTGGCAAAGTTGAAAATCAGATTCAGCGACTCAAAACACATATAAATCCGTTGAGAAAAAAACTTTGGGAATTTTTTCCTGGAAACGCCAATATCGGAACTCATATGCTTCGATTACTTCATTTGAGGAGGATGATCATAAAGTATAGTGTAATCCCATCTTATTGGTGCAGTGGCGGCTCGTTAGAAGAGGCAAGGGAGTAATATAATAAAATAGGTACTTCTTCCACAATACATATCCAAAAAGTTACGTAAGGCTACCGCAGAAGCAGGTATCTCTAGCCTAAAGCATATAATGAGATGGTTGGAACCGTAAGGTTTCAACTGATGGTTTCAAGATTACTCCGAAGAGATTTCTTATCAGTAGAGCCCGGAATATAGGCAATAGGGAATCCGATATTTGGTATGCGTCATACAATTTATGCATAAACACAAGATATTATATTATTATAAATTATATGCCACATACTAAATATCGGGTTTCCTATTGTCTAGATTCCGTGCTCTACTTATCAGGCACAGAGTAATCTTCAGTAACTAAAATTATAAAAAAAATAATTAAATTTAAAAAAAGTTAAAAGTGGATTTTAGATTGTGAGAAAGATCTTTCCACAATACTTACCTAAAAAGTAAGGCGAGGCTACCGCAGAAGTAGAATCCTCTGCCTAGAACATAGTATATGCAGATATTGTAGCCATCAATTGCTGGAAAAATCTGATATATAACTGAAAGAAAATCTAGAGAAATTTAAGGAAATCTCAAGAAAGCGTAGAAAATTCTAAGAAACCTAATCGCAAGATTTTACTATTAGGCTGCCAATGATTTCACGATTGATTTGAAGAAATTGCTAATGATCAGGCACAAATTTACCTGAAGTCAGGCACGGCAAATATCACGTAATTTTTTTTCTGAAAAAACTGCAAAATTGCTAGAGAACTGTGTTAAATTAAGCAAAACAAACAATATTGCGTGAGATTAGAGGGGGGGGGGGTCAAGCCAAATCTTACGACATCTTACCAGAGGGGAAGGGGGATTAAAAAATCGCTAAATTTGCTTCACGTAATTAATGGACGTCCCTTATATAAAATATTAATTTCAAAAATTCATATTTCAAAATAAATGTTTAATTTTGAAAAATTATCCTGACTACCCAAGGAAAATCTAACAATAGCTACAGTGCGGCTTTTAGGTCGCACAATCTAAGCAATCTAGTAATTATTATTAATAAATTACAAGACTAAAAAATTAAATAAAAAAATTCATAATTTAAAAAAAAACCTGATTTAAAATTAAAAAAAAAGCACTAAAAAGTAAAAAATAAGATAATTTTTAAATAAAAACAAACAAAGCTCCTTGGAAACTTCTATATAAAAGCGTGGGGCTATTAAACGTCTAACAATTACTGATATTAAGATGATATTAAGACAGACAGACACGGAGCCAGATCATAAGGCTTCTTCCTATACGTTGTATAGAAGCCTAAAATGTTGTAGCCATTTCTGTATGTATTCGCAGATTTAGTTGGGCTTTTCAATTTTTCAATGATACTATTTGTGTATAAAATCCATAGTACCGTGCTTTTATATAGAAGTTTTCAAAGAGCTTTACTTGCTTTTATTTAAAAAATTATTTTATTTTTTACTTTTTAGTTCATATTTTTTAATTTTAAATAAACGATTTGTTTTAAATTCTGAATTTTTGATTTAATTTTTGATTGTTAATTAACGAATGTTTTGGAAGATGGGTAAATTTACTCAAAAATTGCTCCCCCCTAAACAAAATCCTGTATCCGTCGCTGACTGAAGTGACTATGCATTGACTGAAACTATAAAACTGTTTCTATTAATTTAATGTGGTACAGTGGCGGAACTACAATGCGCGGGAAAAAAATGAAACATTCTCAAAACTGATTATTTTACGGAGGGGGGCACATATTCTTTATTGCGAATAACGTTGGATATTTTTTTTATCGACATTAATGACGTAGTTGAGTGTCAGCTTCATTTGTGAGAACCATGTGCTTTTGTATACTTAAAAAATCATTCGAGATAATTTTTTTTTTATTTCAACAAGTTGGGATGGGACCGATATGGGTAGAATCGTGGGAAAATCTGATGTACAAGTGAAAATAAATCTTAGGAAATTCTGAAAGAATAAAAGAAAAATGTCAGGAAACCTTGAGAAATCTGAGAGAATATTTTAAAATAAAATAAATTCTATGAAATCTAAGGAAATTCAAAAAAATCGTAGAAAATCTTAAGAAATTTATACTTTGTGATCAGTTTCCTCAAATGAAATATCCATGAGCCGACACTACTAAGAAGGACAGCCAGCGCGAAATTATGTTCGCAATTTTCGCGGTTAATGTTAAACTTAGGACCGAGGGGTAAATCACGGTCAAAAATCGTGTACACCAGACTTCCTGCTACTTCGGACTTCCCAAACTTCCCCGGACTTCCCGAACTTCTTTTGACTTTTCCGGACTTCCTCGGGACTTCCCCAGACTTTCTCGGACTTCCTCAAACTTCCCGGGACTTCCTACAAGCTGCACACCAGACTTGTGAACAATACAAATTGAATACAACATAATACAAAAATAATTTCAAAGGGTATAGCCGGATTTATATGGGAAATCTGCCCTTGATGCTTTTTCGACTCGTACTTGGGGGATCGCTTTGGTATCAAATAGAAATAATTCAGCCAAATTTTCAGCTCTTTATCTTAAACGGTTCTCGAGTTTTTCAAGAAAACCTCTTTTTTCGATTTTATTTTTTTTTTAAATAGTAAAATTCAAAATTAATGAATGGTGATTTTTTTCCTAATTCTTAGGAGCAAAAGACTTGAAAAAATACTTTGATCATGATTCTTAAACGAAAATCCGATTTTTGGCGAAAGAAATAAAATTTAAATCTTATTGTTTAACGCTTTTCTGAAAAGTGTCACTTACCAAATTTTGTCAAAAAATGTCTTTTATACTTCTCTATACTAATAAATTTTTTCGATTTTTTTGATGTCGTGAAACAATATGGAAAACATTAAAAAGTAATTTTTTTCTGTAATGTTGCATTTAAACAAACTTGTATGTTTTCTATGGTTAAAAAGTGTATACAAATTTTTTTTTACTAAAAATACATCCGAACTAGAAAAAAAAAACAGAGAAAACCGTAGAAAATGAAGACATATCCATGAAGTAAGATCTGTTCGTTTAAAAATGGAAGGGTATGGTTTATCATCCTTCTACATCCGGTTAGCTCTTTATCGCATTTAAAGCTTGATGGTTATGCTTTTTGTGTTGATTATTTACTTTATTAATTATTGTAATAATATTTTTGGAAAGCGTCAAAACTGCTTCCCATTTATCGGGGCTTTCTAGCATTAAATTTGAGAAGGTGTCTGAAGTGAGTATAGTAACTAGTATTATTAGCAGTTTTGACTCTGAAATATTCCCATCTCGCGCAAAAAAAGAGGTACACAAAGTGTTAACCGAGTGCAAATGGTCTTTATGCAATCGCTTTACAGTAAAACTATTAAAAATGTTTTTTAATTAATGTAATTCTTAATTTTCGATTAAAATTTTATTTTAGTATTAAAATAGTAAATTCCTTATAGCCCACCCTGTACTTGTTTTGACAGAGACCGATTGTACACTTAACTTCAAAGTTTACTTTTACCAGATCAATTTTCGAAAACACCTATCATAAGTAAAAGTTTATTTTAAATAAACGGGGGCAAAACGGTGGGGACGAAACGGCGGGGGCTAAACGGTGGGGGCGAAACGTTCCTATCCCGAGCATTAGATTTCATCTAGATTTTACTTAAAAAGTCAGAAAATGGTTTTGAAATTGTTAAAATTTTCATTTATCGTATACTAGCCATGTAATAAAAAATTCAATTTAATTTCTATTTTTAAAAATATTTATCTTGGAAACTTACATTGCCAGTCTGATAAATAAAACTTTTTACAATTTCAAAAGCATTTTTTCACTTTAAGTAAAAGCTAGAGGAATCTAATGCTCTTGTCATTCGTAGTTTATATTTCTGCATTATTTTTATGTCTTTAATTGTTACTCTAAAATAATTAGTGAAGCAGAAATTTGCATAAATAAGTTGTTACATGTTAATTTTCTATGTTCGGCTAACTCATTCGGCACCCTGTATACCATCTATTTTTCCCAATTTCGCTGCAAATGATAAATTACATTGGTTAATAGCTAAATTTGAAATTTTGAATTTGCAATAACTCGAAAACGGCGCTAGATGCCGAAAAATCGAGTAAAAAAATTACCTCTCTACCCCCACCCCACTTGCCTCAACGCCCTGAAATTTTTTTTTAGAAAGCTATATTCAAAATTCCAGATCAATAGCGCGCAATATTGCGCGTCATAAAAAACAGTACTTTACTTCCGCAAAAGTGGTAGTAAAGTGACCACTTTACTCCCGAATTGTGAAAAATATTTAAGTTTGTTTGAAAGATTACAGAAAAAAAATTACTTTTTAATTTTTTCCATATTGTTCCACCACATCAAAAAAATCGAAAAAATTCATGAGTATAGAGAAGTATAAAAAACATTTTTTGACAAAATTTGGTGAGTGACACTTTTCAGAAAGGCGTTAAAAAATAAGATTTAAATTTTATTAATCGGCTTTTTGTTTAAGAATCATGATCAAAGTATTTTTTCATGTCTTTTACTCCTAAGAATTAGGAAAAAAATCACCATTCATTAATTTTGAATTTTACTATTTAAAAAAAATAAAATCGAAAAAAGAGGTTTTCTTGAAAAACTCGAGAACCGTTTGAAAATTTGGCTGAATTATTTTTATTTCATACCAAAATAATCCCCCAGGTTCGAGTCGAAAAAGCCGCAAGGGAAGATTTTTTATATAAACCCGGCTATACCCTTTTTCAAATAAGAGGGGTGCTAGTGCGAAATTTTGTTTCGCGATTTAATGTTAAACTTAAGACTTTAATTTTTAGCTATACACACAACACAAATTGAATACAACACAATACAAAAAAATTTTTAAATTTAAAAAAAAAAGGGGCTAACTTTTGCACGTTAATTATTTACACAATTATCACGTCTGAAGGTCACATTTAGAAAATAAAAACTAAATACTTTTTATAATTTTATTTAAAGAAAGAACATAAATTTTAAATACAATCCGATAACCATACTAGATTTTCTTTTATGAAGCTGATTAGCTGATCTCCGGAAACAATATAATTTAGCTTAGTATCCGTCTTTGTCCAAATAACTTCAACGATTTTATATTTGTTAGGTTCCGTACCGTATTCTTCCGCTAGAACCTGACAAATACATGTCAAGAACCTGACACCGTATTTACGTTTCATCGATTCGTCTATCAGGCAAGACAACTGATTGAACGTAATCGCTTTCTGGTATATTAGAGGTGCAACAAATTCGGCTAAAAATTCCCAAATATTTGGAATTTCCAGAATCAGGTTTCGTGTCTCCCAGAGAACCGATCTTAATCTCTCGTGAAATACTTTTACGCTGAAAGTTTCTCCTGTAATTAAAGCACTAAAGAGGCTGGCACCTTTTAATCGCGCTGATTTTGATCGTCGAAGGAGGGCGATTAGTTCTTCTTCGATCAAGTTCGGATATAAGTTCATCGGTACCTTGGCAATCTGTTTTACCGCTTTCCGTAAGTCACATTTAAAGGCGTATGCTCTGACTGCAGCCTTAAAGGAATTTCTAAATTGTGCAATCGCTTTTGGATTTAAATTCCGATGTTCAAAAGTTTCAGCACTTTTAGTACTAGTTAGCTTGTCGATATCAACTTGCGGACGTTTCAATCTGTCGGCTACGGAAAACTTTGGCCTGCTTTGCACAAACTCCATTGTCGAATTGTTGCTGTTCAAAATTTGCTTTGGTGCGAAATGTAATTTGTTCATTTGTTTTTCCGAAGATGTCGAAAACCCACGGGTATATTTGCTCATGCTGTTACTATTATTTGCCATTTCTTATCTTAACGATACATAACTAAATAAAAACAAATTGCTCCTTTATACATATAGTTACGATAGATAATCTTCTTATCGGATAATCAGATAATCGGATCATCAAATCATTTCAAGGATTAATAGTCCAGTCAATTAGGATCAATTTTTGGCAGAAAAGCATTAATCGGTAAAGATCTGAATTTTGGTAACTTGTATTAACATACTAAAAGTTTTCGTCGAAATCTGTTGCGATTGAGCCGCTATCTTAGAAAAAAGGTAGCCTTCTTCAGTTTTTTCACTATATCAGAAACTTTTGCTGATGCAAAAAAATAGTTCCGATAAAAATATTGTAGTTTATTAAATATCCTTCAAAAAAGTTGATATACATTTTTTAGTATCTCCAATACTTTAGCTGTAAGGGGGCGTCCATTAATTACGTGAGGTGATTTTGGCGATTTTTAGACCCCCCCGCCTCCCTTAGTGAGATGTCGTGAGATTTGGCTCGACCCCCTCCCTCCCCTTCTAATCTCACGTGAGATTTTTAGTGTAAATGCGCTAATCTGTGCTTGATTGCGTTGGATTTATTAAAAAAGCATAATTTGCTTAATTTATTTTTATTTAAGAAGAAAAACACAAACAAATTACGTGATATTTGCTGAGACCCCCCTCGTGAGATTTAGCTCGACCCCCTCCCCCCCCTAAACGCCTCACGTAATTAATGGACGCCCCCTAATTCAACGTTGCATATAGAAGGCCTTTTGCGTCTTTTGTGAGCATGAGACTATTTTTAAATAATTATATCATCCATATTCAAATTAACTCCCAAGTAATTTTACATATCGATGTTTGTACAAATGCGTTAAAATTTAACTTTGCAAATATCAAAAATTTTATCATCGCTTGGTCCTGGGACAATAAAATCCAATATAATAAAAATCTTACTCACCCAAATAGAAATAAGTTTTATTCATAAATCAAACTCAAATAAATCGCAATTGCAAAATTTCATGGAAACCAACTGCGGCTGGCTCAACGGCAAAAAATTCTTGTTTTTTCTCCACGTTTGCACAATGCCAACTTAATTGGTAGGTAGGCGGGAGGACGAGGAAAATTCACAAATTTACAAAATTTAAACAATTAAAAATATTCTTTACAAAATTTACACACAAAATAATCAATATGGATTTTGGAAGACGACAATAGTTTTACTATGCAGGAACTGGGACTATTTTTCTAACAAGAGGAACCTCTCAAGTGTAACTCTAAGATCGGAGAAAGCTTTGGTAGGTTGAAAGAGTACTAAAATTAAGCAAATACCTGATTTTTTTTAAGTGCCATGAGCAACCGTTCCTGAGAAAATGACGTTTATTCATTTGCAATACTTTATCTAGTTTATGCAACAATAATTCAAAAGTCTTCTATAGTTGTCTCTTTCAACCTACCAAAGCTTATCCTAATTCTAGAGTTACACTTGAGAGGTTTTCCTAAGGCCAAATATGATCAATCGAATTTTGATTCACGGATTACTTTAACCTTTCCTTGTTCGCACTACTAGGGAAACCCCGCTTATTTATATGCGTATATTTAAAAAAAATTGAAATCGACGCGAAACACGTCTTTCTTTCTTACCCAATTTGTTGTAAAAATGTATTTGAAGACTGGGGCAGCTCAAAGGATTTGCCCAGTAACTAAATTATCACTATTCCGGGCCTGACTGTCCTACAATGTACAACAGATATAAATTAAATTTAACATATTTTATTAAATTAAATCAAAAATCAACTACATTAATTTCTAGTATTACATAATAATTACAATGTTACAAATTTTCAGCAATTCAAATTTTTCTTTTGCATTCTATGATCGTAATTTGTTATTATAGGATACTCCATACATAAAGACTGATAAGCGTAACAAATTCTTGCAAACTCTTCTGTTGTGATTTCAAACGGCCGAGCTGTGAAGTCGGTGTCCGCTAAATAAAACAACTTAGGAGTGAGTTCGTCGCGCATTTCTTCCGGAAACAGCGTTTCACCACCACGCCTTGCAGCCTTCTGTCGCATGTTGAAAATGTGTCGTAACACCTTTTCCACAACTACAAACGGTACTTTCACCAAAGGCTGCTTTAGTGGAACGAAAGTCACCACTCCTACATCTACATCAGGCTTCGGTACAAAAGCTCTTCCTGGAATTGTAAATTTATGAGCCACCTCGCACCATAGCTGGCACATGACGGATAAACGACATCTCTGGCTATGTGAAACGGGCGCCACTATACGTTCGGCGACTTCTTTTTGAAAAGTTAATGTCATCGTTGCACGTCCGAACCCCCACACAGAGGTTCGCTCAGATATGGCCTGCAACCAACGAATAATTAAATTAGTTGAAACGTTGAAAGGCAAATTTCCGATTAATTTAATTGGAGGTGATTTGTCCAGCCAATTGTGCTTCTCCACGTCCTTGCACCCTTCTTCAAAGTTATATGCTCGAATGTCGTTGATATCGATAACCATGTCGAGGTTATCTTGACAAGATTCCTGTAACAATTGAAGAGTGGGAATAAAGCGTGGATCCTTTTCGACTACGATTAACTTCCTGGGAGATTTTCGTATGATGGATCTCGTAATAGAACCTGGACCGGGGCCCACCTCGCAAACGACATGGTTTTGTATGTTTCCGGCAGCTTTTACTATTTTATCGGTGATACGTTCATCCAAAAGAAAATTTTGTGAAAGTTGGCGTAACGCTTTTAATTTGTACAAATGAATTAAATCCCTGGTTGTAGGTAGGGGAGGTAAACGTAACGCCTTGATTGCCGAAGAAGTCATCGTAATAAATTATTTGTGCTCGACAGTCTTTTCGGGTTCGTTAAAATCGTCCAAAAATACTTCTTGCTTTATGGAGAGTAAAGTGTACGCGTAAATACTCAACACTCCCGCACCTAAAAAGCATCCAGTGATGATGTTATTTTTACGTATGCGCTTCAGCTTTTGCACGCGTTCTAAATTCTGCTGTTCGATAAATTTCATGAAATCACGATTACCTCGTTGAACACTTTCTACGTCGATTTTTGGCATGCGGTCACTTTCACTCATTGTTTATCAAAAGCTGAGAATATTTTAAGAAAATCACAATACTTCGGCAAACATAACCTAAACGAATACTGTCAAATATTATAACACAGAGTCGCCACTTGCCAGAGACGGATTGAGCCATGGATAAGAGCTTTTCATTATACAGGGTGACCAATAACAATAAATATTTTAAGCATAAAAAATCGTGAAAATAGCGCTTAAAATAGCACAAAAAATTGCCATTATATGCATAAAAATATGATTTCATCTTAAATATAAGCATTGAAAAAATTTTTTGTTTTAAATAAAGTTTATTTGAAAAGTAACCTAAGAAAAAAGTAATAAAGTAAAAGAAATAGTAATAAACAGTAACATAATAAAGTAAATTTTCTGATGAAAACAAATGATGTATTTTTATATTTTTTTTTAAATTTTTCCACACTTTTTTCTTTTTTCCACTTTTTTTCACAATTTTTCACCACATATCCACAATGGTGATTGAAGCGTTCCTAAATTTCACTATAAAGTTTTCTGTTATTTTAAGGTAAATTTCTATTGGGAAGGTTGGCAGTAGACAAAGAGAGATACACACAATTTAATAAATTTAATAACAACTAACACAAACATTACATAACAATACACTGACCTGTTAACATCAAGTGGATACTTGATGATTACAGTCTTCAGATAGATGGTTATACATTTAGTACCAGCGATAACATTGCTAGGTACATAGATAGGTAACACCATCTATCCGTTACATTGTAAATTAATATTACAACACCTCCACTAGTTACAATGTAACTAGAATCCTAAACCCATCTTGGTAGTACAAAACGAATGCTTCTCCCTTGGTAATCCTTTTGTTAGGGAATCTGCTACCATGTCTTCTGTCGCAATATGTTCAATTTTTAATTGTCCGGTTTCTTGCTTTTCGCGGACAAAGTGGTGCTTGACGTCAATGTGCTTGGTTCTACATCTATAGCCTGCATTTTTGCTAAGATCTACGGCTCCTTTATTATCGCAAAATATTTGTACACTGTTCACATTTCTTTCCAATTCATTCTTAAGACCTTGAATGAAAATAGCTTCTTGAGTTGCAAAACTTAATGCCATATACTCTGCTTCCGTAGTTGAAAGAGCCACTGTTGGTTGCTTTTTTGATGCCCAACTTATAGCACCTCCACTCATCAAAAAAATGTAACCAGCAGTAGATTTTCTGTCATCCACATCTGCCGCCCAATCCGAATCACAATAACCATGCAAATCACCAGCTCCTTTTTTAAACGTGAGTTTGAATTGTTTCGTTTTTTGGAGATATCTAAAAATTCTTTTGACAGCAGCCCAATGCGCTTTTCCTGGATTATTACTGTACCTACTAACTTTTCCAACAGCATATGTAATATCCGGCCGTGTTCCTTGTGCCGCATAAATCAAGCTTCCGATGGCCTCTTGATAAGGAACCTTAATAATTTCTTCGTCGGTCTTTGGCTGCATATCTGTTGTCAATACTTGATTTGCATCGAATGGTGTTGAGACATCTTTACATTCACTCATGTTGAATCTTTTTAAGATCTGACTGATGTATCTTTCTTGATCCAACGTTATAGTACCACTTTTTTTATCACGAACGATTTTTATTCCAAGGCAATAGTGTGCCTCGCCCAAGTCTTTCATATTAAATGATTTCACTAATTCGCTTTTTACTTCATTCTTCAATTCGTCATCTTGAGAAAAAATCAAAATATCGTCCACATATATAGCCAAAATTAACATTTTGCTGGTTTTCTGCTTTATGTAAATACATGGATCAAATTTTGATTGTTCGAAATTTAATTGTTTAATGGTTTTGTCAAGTTCTTTGTACCAAACCCGACTTGCTTGTTTTAAACCATTAATCGATTTCTGCAATCTACAAGTTCTTTTATCCGGTAATTCCATATAGATTTCTTCATTTAATTTTGGATGCAAGAACGCAGTTACTACGTCCATTTGATCAATGTTCCAATCGTTTTTCACTGCTAGGGCTATCAATAAACGTATCGAACTGTGTCGTACGACAGGAGCATATGTTTCATCGTAATCAATACCTTCCTTTTGAGTGAATCCTTTAGCAACTAATCTTGCCTTGTATCGATCAATTGTTCCTTCGGCGGTAAGTTTAGTTTTAAACACCCATTTACTTTTGATAGCTTTTCGATCTTTCGGTACCTACATCACACAGAATCCAAGTTTTGTTAATTTTGTGGGCTTCCATTTCTTCATTTATTGCTTTTCTCCACTTTTCACTGTCTTCATTTTTAAGAGCTTCTTCAAGTGTTATTGGATCACTTAAAATTGATTGGTAAACTACAAATTCCGAATTAAAAATATCTTTATTGCGTTCAGTTACACGTTGTGATCGTCTAGGTAAATTAGTCGCTGTTTGCCCAACCGGTACTTCGACATTATCGACAACATCATTATTGACGGCTTCAGCATCAACATTACTATTATTTGCAACAATGTCACTAGTACTAATTTCATCTTTATTAATGTTGATGGTTTCAACTTCAACATTGCTGCTATTTGGAACAACGTCACGAGCACTAATTACATCATTATTAATGCTGACGGTTTCAAAATCACGAGTACAAATTTCTTCATTCCTGATGTCATCTTTATTCTGGTGTATTATTTGTACGGGTTGTTGTGGAAATAATCCTTCAATGGATTCTTTAGTACCAATATTTATTAATTGGTCTTCAAGAAATACAACGTCTCGAGATATCTTTAATTTTTTTGTTATTGGATGAACAAATCTATATCCCTTAACCGTTTCGCTATATCCCACAAAAATGTATTCTTCTGCTTTTTCATCGAATTTTTTTCGATATACCTTCGGTATGTGAACTAGCGCTTTGCAACCAAATATTCTCAAATGCGATAAATTTGGTTTTTTGTTGTTCCACGCTTCCTCTGGTGTCATACGATTTAATTGCTTCGTTGGGCATCTATTCTTTAAGTATGTTGCTGTAAGTATCGCTTCTGCCCAAAATTCTGTTCCTAATTTCGCTTCTATCATCATACATCGTGCACTTTCAACCAACGTTCTATTGAGCCTTTCTGCAACCCCATTTTGTTGTGGTGTATATGGGACACTTGTTTGATGTTGAATTCCAAATTTTCTTAAATGAGACAGAAGTTCTTTATTCACGTATTCCGTTCCATTGTCAGTACGTAGACACTTGATTTTTTCTTGGCTTTGATTTTCAACAAACGACTTGTATTCTAAAAATTTTTCTGTGACTTCACTTTTATTTTTAAGACAATACACTATTGTTTTTCTTGAGAAATCATCGGTAAACGTTAGAAAATATTTTGCACCACCAATCGATTTTGTATTCATCGGACCACATACATCCGAATGAATCAGTTCGAGCTTTTTTGTTGCTCGAGACGCGCCATGTTTATTAAACGGTGCTGGCGATAATTTTCCTTTTACACAAATTTCACACGGTTTACTATTTTTATCTTTGATTACAACACCTTCAACTAAACCATTGTTCATCAAGTTCATAGATACACGATTTATATGTCCCAACCTTCGATGCCATAACGCATGAGAGTTATTTATTTTTACAAAATTCACTGAATTAACCGAATTGTTTAATTTGTAAACACCTTTTTCTAATCTTCCACTGCCCAGCACATCTTCATTGTTAATATTTATGTTTAACCTTGTAATTCTACACCCATGTCTTTCATCGAACACTAGAGTATTTCCATGTTTAACCATTTGACCAACCGAAATCAAGTTTTTCTTAACTCCTGGCACATGAATAACTTCTTGAAGTGCTAATGTCTTATTACCGATAAGATCAATTTTTATTTGACCCTTACCAACACTATTCAACGTTGTACCATTTGCAACTTCGATGCTGCAATTATCGTAATTTTTATAGTTCTCAAAATTATTAACATTTGCCGATAAATGCACTGAAGCACCCGAATCCAAAATCCAATCATTATCGTTATCACACAAATCACTACACAACCCAATAAACTGCGTACTTTCTGATCTACTATTATTGTGTTGTTTTGAACCAATCTTCTTTCGATGAGGACAGGTATTGGCTTTATGACCAATGTTGTTGCACTTATAACATCGAATTTCTCTATTCTTCGATCCTATTGGTCCATATAAATTATTTGATTTGCTTTTATTTTTACTGTAAAACGCACTCGATTCTGCACTACTTATTACTTTAATTTGCTGAACATTTGGTTGCAATAATAAATTTTTCACAAATTCTACAGTTGTGCTTTGCTTCGATCCTTGAATGCCTAACAATAATGGTTGATATTCTTCCGATAGTCCAGCCAACATTAGACCACCGATTACGTGATCTTTAAAAGGTTCACCAATTGCTTCCAACTGATCAGTGATATTTAACATTTTATTTATATACTCCTCCATCCCGTTGCAATTTTCTAGTCTTATTTTAAATAATTGTGCATACAGACTTATCAAATGCAACGTACCCGTTTGTTCGTAGACTCGACATAATTTGTCCCAAGCTTCTTTCGCTGTCTTCACATTTTTGATCTCAGCTGCAGCTCCAGGTTTAATGGACAAATTAATCTTCGCAAGAACTCTTTCGTCTATTTCAGCATCTAACTTTGAGTCGGTTGCAGGTACCACATACTTCCACATACCAGCATCAATAAGAAAATTTTTCATGTTATGCTTCCATTCGCTGAAATTTTCTCCATTTAAATGTTTGTTCTCTGGCAATCCTCCCATCATCGTTACAATTGTCGATCGCGATTCGGTCCTTTCGTTTAACCTCAATTGCAACTGTGCGATTTGTTGTTGCATAATTTCCAATTGCGATTCTTCCATAATTTTTATTTATAAATTATGAACGCAATATTTGCACAAATTCAAATCAACAATTAAATAAATAGTATTCTCTTAGTTGCTTACTGGGCCCATAACCTATTGGGAAGGTTGGCAGTAGACAAAGAGAGATACACACAATTTAATAAATTTAATAACAACTAACACAAACATTACATAACAATACACTGACCTGTTAACATCAAGTGGATACTTGATGATTACAGTCTTCAGATAGATGGTTATACATTTAGTACCAGCGATAACATTGCTAGGTACATAGATAGGTAACACCATCTATCCGTTACATTGTAAATTAATATTACAACAATTTCCTTATCAAAATTTGCTTTTAAGACACTAACTATTTGCTCTATTGTATAATGGACGTGTTTCACTAGTTTTTTTTATTTTTTTTATGAAAGTAGGAGTCAAAATGAGCATTCAGAATTTGTTTCAAATTTTTTTGAGTACGTCTAAAGTAAGAAAAAAATTATTAAAGGAGAGGCCGGTGACGTCACGGGCCTGCTTTTTTAAAAATAGCAGGCTTTCAGAAACCAATAAAAACAGCCGTGTCAGCCTGTCATAGTGTTGCAGGTTATAAACAACAATGAAAACCTAACCTAACTGCATAAAATGACAACATCAGACGGCCATGTTTAAATCTGATTGGTTAGCTGTGGCGGGCAGATTAAATATTTTTTGAAATTCAAAATTTTTTTTTAAATTGTACGCTGAGTTTTAAGACCAACCAATTACATCAACATTCAGCATTTTTATTATAGTTTTATGTTTATATATTATTTCAAAACAATATTTCTGATGAAACTCTCCCATTGAATCCAATAATTTTTGCCAATCGTTATGCCAATACATATTAAAAACTGATACTTATGAAATACGGGAACTGTCAGGGAATTGACTCCACGAATTTCACTTTTTCCTATACACCATTGGAAAGAGGACAATTTATTAAGCATATTAAAAAAAAAAATTTCTTGGATTATTCATTAGTTTTTGAAAAAACAGCATTTAAAGATCGAAAATTTTACATATGAAATCCCATATAAAAATTAGTGGGAGGAGCCAAATTAATATAATTTAATTCAGTCATTTTACGGTGGATCCGTGATTTGACGTGGTTGTGCCAACCAAAACTGACTCTACGCTACCCTCCGATCCGGTCCCCTCCGCTCCGGGCCGTTTTGGCAGGCGCTAACTCATTAAAAACATCCCTGAACCCAATCCATCTTGACTGGGTAGCCCGCACTTATCGAGGTACAACACGCGTGTGCATCATCATCATCATCGGGAACTTAATAGGATACCATGGCAGTGCTGATGTATACACCTAGTCTAGAATGTTGGAACTTGTAAGGCGTTTTTTTGAAGAGGTCGTATCCTTTGTGCCATTTAGGTTTATCTGGTGTGTCCGCTTGATTTGTTGTGAGCTAACTGGACGCTGCGCTTGGCCAATTGTCTGGGTTCCACACAGGTATTTTGCCAGGCGAGCGGCTCTGTAGTCTCGCAACTTCTGCAACCCCTTTTTGGGCGTTCAGGATAGGAGCCTAGGCCCTAACGTGGACGCCGGACTCAAGAGTTGCAGATGCGGTAAGACCCAGCCAGAAGCGAGCCCTACTTTTCGCTTTCGCGAGTAGGGTCGGCTGTACTCGGGATATAAAAAAAAATTTTGGGAGTGGGATGTGGTGAGGAATATGGGATAAAAAAGAAGAGGTGGGATTGGAATAAAGAAATTCTGAGATGGGATGCTGATATGTAGCAGTCTGTCGAATGAGTTTTTGTAAAAAAAAAAAGTCGTGAGCCCCAAAAATGACCGGGTTTGGAAATTTGGTAATGGATAGGTGGGGTGATCGCCTTGGGCGGTGCACAGTCCACGCGAGTACCATCCAGGTCACTGACTAGTCATAAGTCAGTTCCGCAAACTTGGCTTAGATTTAAAAAATATCTACGGCGATCTACGAGGAAAGCAGGGAGGGTTTTGAGGCGTTTCTCTGGTCGCCATTCCGTCTCTACTGCTCTATTTGTCTAGAGTAACCCCTGAAACAAATAAATACACTTTAGTGAAATAAATGTGTCAGGGGGCCCCCCGCTCCCTGCTGCTAATGTAACAAACGACCATCAGAGGTTTTGAGAGGGGGGGCTGCAGGATTGCTTTGGGTCTCTTGTACCTCAGGTAATCCTCGAGTTGGTAGTTGCCAAGCTCACGAATTAACGGGTTTTCCGAGGTTTCCGCAGCATTGTAGAGCCTATCCGCCGCATTCCGGATAAACTCTTCAATGGACTCCAGGTTGGAGTCCTCCTGCAGCCGCTTGGCTGAGGCTTACCATGAGGCCTTCATGGCGCGCCTTATTGCAATGTTTTGTACTGTCTGGAGTTTCTTGGATTTTGAGTTTGCGTTGGTGATTTTTATTATTTGATATTTAAATGTGTCCCAAAATTGGACAAAGTTTGGACGATTGGATAAGATTGAATTGTCTCTAGAGCATTTAAATTAAAACATTTTTGTGTAAGACTAATAAATAATGTTTTTATATTACCTGACATTATTGATAAATTTGGATATTTGAAGATTTGGAAAGATTTTGTTGTAGATTATTTTTGACGTTTCCAATTGAAATATTTATTAAGAGTTTGGATTTTTCCAACTGCCCTAGCGGTGTAAATTTCTTGAAGAGTTTTTTTTTCCGGGGAGGTCCATAAAAAAAACTTTTTGAGAACCCAGAAAAAAACAGCTCAATATATTACTAGGGGTCCCCATTACTAGCTAGATAGCCATAGCCTGCTCGTCTACCCAGACTTGTTCTAGCTTTGCTTAGTGACGCAGAAAATGACATAATTTCAGTCACATATGTTAATTTCTTCTCTTAGAAATGCTTTGCTGCTGTTCTTGTTCAGTAATTTTGTGTGACAGCATTTGTTTGACAAACACTTAATCGACAGCATTTGTTCGACATAGAATTTTATTCGACATGCAATGGTTGTTTTATTAAGCTTAGTGTTAGCTTTAGGGGCGGTCACTCAGCGTGTTAAGACTAAGGAGGTGCTAATCAATAACTCTATCAAATTTAAAAAAAATTTACACCAAAACCTAAACCGAATTCTACTGAATAAGTGTGCAAAAATTGGTTCAACCAGGCTAAAAAATTCAAATTGATTATATTTTTGTGTAAATTTTGTAATTGTTTTAATTTTGCGTTAATGGGTGAATTGGTGAATTTGTTTGAAGTATAGTTTTAATTTAAATTTAGATAATAAAAATTAGGTATTTAAAAAGAGCATCATGCTCACAAAGATCGATTGCTGGTGACGTGACCATTTGTATTATTTGTAAAATAAAATATAAATATCATTACCAGGCAGTGGCGGCTCGTGGCTTTCTCATTTGAGGAGGTTAATCATAAAGTTTAGTGTAAAAGTAAAAATAGATGATAGGCTGAGAATTCTGCTTTTGCGATAAATAACCTAGTATTTTTTGTCATACAAAACCCAATTTTACAGCAAAACTTTTTTAACATTTTTGTTTGCAAATTTCATTGCATTCAATTTTGTTTATATACATTTTCTTATTTTGTCGCACCGTTTTTGACTTACAGCCACTTAGGCAAAACTCTATAAAATACAAAAAATATTCTTATCTACATATATCTCGAGAACAATGCAAAAATTTAAAATAATTAATAAACATTTTTTCTTGTAAATTTTATTGTCTACATTTTTGTCCCTATACATTTTTCTATTTTATCGCACCGTTTCCAAGATATAGATGACAATATTTTTTAAATTTTACAGTCTTGTTTAAGTCGCTGTCAGTCAAAAACGGTGCGTCAAAATAAAAAAATGCATATAAACAAAATTGAAGGCAATGAAATTTGCAACAAAAACTGTCTAAAAAGTTTTGCTGTAAAATCAATTCTTATGTGTTAAAAATTTTCTTGAAAAGGTACAAATTTTAACATAGGACTGTACCATCAATTCTGTGAGCCACTGTATGTACATACAAATTTTGTCTTTTACATATTAAGGTTTGAACTTAAAATCAATCAAACAACAGAATAGAATTACTGAGATGTAATTTATTATATGCAAAATTTCGACATGCAAGTATTGGTCAATCCTCAATCCGCATAATCAGGGACGACAGATTCCATCTTGACAGAACGTTCCACTTTCACAAACTTGTGACGGAGGCATGCCATTAATAATAATGCATCGTTCTCCTAGCGCTAACAGAAAAAAAGATTGTTGTTAAAATTTATTTTATTTAATTTTATGAACGAATACGTCTAAAATCGTGTTGAAATCAGTTTCAGAAATTGTTGTATAATGGATATTAGGATATTACTCAACGATTTTAATGACCCCTAATGACGACTTCTCACCCAAAATTAAATGATACTATTGTACACCACTTGTGAGAAAAGTTACTGATTCGTAGCCTTCACAATTTATCTACTCGTTCAGTAATTTGTCTTTATCACACTTGTGGCGTAATTACTATTTTCGTATAACTTACGTATAACAGGAACACATCTGTGACAACAACCGCAAAAAGTGGGCACAAGTGCTTCATTTGGAAGACAATACTCTTCGTTTATACACCTGACTGTGTCGCAGTAGTTTGGTCTACAAACTAGCAGTTGAGCTGACGATAGCCAGCACATAAAAATTATTATTATTGCAATTTCATACTTCATAATAAACATTCTACAACAATGCGTTATAGCTATTTCAAACAAACTGGTGATATCTATATAATAACATAATTCGTTTCCTTTCACCTTGAATGACTAATTGCTAACAATAATTCCGAATATTTTGTAATTTATGATAAATTTGCAAAAGAATGTTGGTTTTACCATATCTACGTTAAACGGTTAGTCTTAATTGCATTTTTTACATTAATAAATCTGCATTTAACAAAGTATTAGTGAGTCACTTTTAAAAAATAAAATTGAAGTGCTTTAAGTATAATGGGGAAAGGAGGGCAAAGTGGGGCATAGGAGAAACTATTTAAAATTAAATTTAAAAAGAAATTATCGTTAATCCATTCTTGCGCGTCAGTGGTGGACAACGGGAAAGATCTTTCAGAGAAAATTTACAATGTTAATCAGGAAAAAGAAGTGGGAACCCCGATATCCCAGACGACTATAATTTCAACCGTGGTCTCCTACTTCCTAATCGGGCGAAGTAAGCTTTAAGCCATCTGGAGATTTAATATAAAATAAATATTCTAAATGCTTCCAACTGTATCAATAGCAGCCCTAAATAAATGTATTGATTCTTGAATAATATATTATACTAAAAATAGATTTTTTTTTGTTGAAAAAATTCTTTTTGTGTTTATAAAAATACTCTTCTAAATGCATTTTCTTACTTTAGAGCTGAGACCTGTGTTGCACTGAGGTCAAGTGCTAAACTTAGTTCAGATGTACCCGTAACTCTGTTTTTCTGTTGATGAAGACAAATCATCAATCCAGAGGAACTATTGACTTGACGTGCCTTTCGAAGTTTCGGGGGTCCTAAGGTTTTTCATTTATGGTGAAAATAGGTTGCTTCTAATAATTACTTGACCAAAACTCCTCTTTTCATTTCATTTTTTCTGCACCCAATTTTATTAACTCAAAATATTTTAGTAAAAAAGATTTGTAGATATAAAAACAATAAAAAACAACACGAACACAAGGAAACGTAATACAAAATAGTTCATTGCAATTTGAAAAAGTCAAATGTCGATTCAGTCAATGAAAATATATATGTAAAATCGGTAACATTAACACTGCACAAGTCGAGAATAGGATTGGGAGCTGGTGCGATGCTAACTCTTTGGCCAGTTTCTGTGCTCCATAGGCATACCATGTTTTGAGACTCTTGGTAAGCAGCAGCATAGCTGTAGCCGTGATGAGTCAACAAACAGGAACGAGATAAAAATTTTGAAGTTGTACTTCCCTCAAGACAATAAGATACATTGACAGTTAAATTGTCCTTGAATGCTAAATTGGCAATGTGATGTCTGGTACGAGGGAAGACCGAAGTTGGTCTGGTGGATACTAACATTTGTGATTTGGTGTTATCGTATGTTACACATATAAAAGGAGGATCAATTGGTAACAAGTGCCGAGTGCACTCGTCTTCACTTACTTTGTTGCCGAACGCCCACAAAGAGTTCAATTTACATGCAATAATTCCGCCATCCTGGAGGGGTCCTCCGGAACCTGCAGTTATTGATGCTATCGAAACAACTGGAGAATGATCATCGGGAACCACGTACGTATCTATCGCTTGACTTATTCGACGGGTATCATACTTTAAGACAGTTCCTTGTTCACCCACAAAAAAACAGGTCGGGTTGTTTGTGTCCCAACAACAAGACCACATGGGTAAATTGTTATTGTTTTGTACTGCAATGACTGCACTAGTATTTGTGTCAATAATTTTAAATGTCTTATCTAGCGAAGCACTAAGCAACCAGGGATTTTCCGAATGGAACTGCATGTCACGTATCGCATTTGAATGTAAAGGAATGTACGTTGTAGGTTGTAAAGTCGCAAGATCAATTTTTCTTCCGCCAAATCCAGGAAAAAGAGGATTTGAAGACTTTGTTGACGCAACAATTACATTGTCGTTGTGATAAAAAGAAAGTATTCGACACCCTTTTTCCTTGCACAGCTCCAATGAATTCCCTCTACACAATGTAACATTGCCTGTGGTATACCTATTTTGCATTTGAATGGCGGAATTTAAGTAGTTTATTGTATTTTTCAATTCTTGAACTTCATTTTCAAATGCCCGTTCTCTATATACCGACTTGGTTAATTCGATTTGTACCTGACCCTTTTTTTCTACAGCTTCTTCAAGTTTCAGTTCCATTTCTTTGACTTCGCTTGAATCGATAGCAATCAACTTTTTTGAATATATATTTCTAATTTCCTTTACCGTTGCCTTCTTTTTACATGTGGGACATTTAGTTTCCTTTAATGTTTTTATCCATCTCGTAATGCAACTTAAACCAAATAAGTGACCGCATTTTAAAGAACAGATTCTATGTTCGCCTAAATTTGTCCACTCCTCGAGACAAATAGAACAAGTCGCACTGCTGTTTTCTTGAGGACGCTCATTAGCGTTTGAACACAGAACCTCCTTAATGGGTGATTTCACAAGAGAAACTTTCGGTGCTAAAGTTGTTCTAAGTATGGGCGAACTTGCAGGATTTTCGGCTTCATCTGAATCTGTAACTGAAATTTAATGTTAGTATTGCAAAAACATTTTTAAGATATTAAACTTACTTGGTATTACATCATCAGTGTTCAGCCCGTCTTCAACTTCTACCTCCATTGTTATTTCTTAAAATTCAACTAATACTGATTTATAACATAACATAACCTACAATACTTCAGTTTTTAATCTGATTAATTTTTTGACGTTCATCAGCAGATGCGCGCCATCTAGTAAATTTCTAGTCAACTAATCGTTCGGCAGCTTTATTTTAAATTACACAAAAAATACTTTCTAAAATTTTAAATCTTGCATTTAATTCACACACAATAATAATAATGTTTGTATTTCTAGTCCCGATAAAGGGATCCAGTGATAATTTGCCCTAATAACTTGAAAAAATCCATAATAGTTTACTTAACCTCACAAACGTTCTGTCAAACAATTAATTAACTTGCACAGAACAAGATCCAATACAAGAGTTTCAAAATTATGATTAAAGTGGAACCTTGGGATGAATTCGAAGAAAATAAACAAATTTTATGCATTTCCCAAGACGGAAATGACCCCAACTGTAGTATTGACATTAAGACCGAACCAAAAGAAGGTAACGACAGTGGATATTACTCGATCACCATTAAAGAAGAAATTGAACCGCTGGAAGATGAATTTTACGACGAATTGGAAACAGAAATAAAACCAAACATATTTGCGTGCGCACTAACGGTCCCAAATAACTTACAGACGGAAACAATTCATACAACCGACAGATTATTATTTGCATGTGAATTTTGTAACTCCAGATTTTCGATTAAATCCCAATTGGAAAGGCACCTGAGAACCCATACCGGCGAAAAACCTTTCATATGCGAATTTTGTACCTCAAAATTTTCAGAACGCAGAATCTTGCAGGAGCATCTGAGGACCCATACTGGTGAGAAGCCGTTTTTGTGCAAAGTTTGCGACCTGAAATTTTCCCAAAAAGGCAATTTGCATGCACATTTAAGAACTCACTCCGGATTGAAACCGTTCGACTGCGATACGTGTGATGCCAAATTTTCACAAAAAGGAAATTTGCAGAGGCACTTGAGGACACATACAGGTGAGAAACCTTATTCTTGTAAAATTTGCCATCAAACGTTTCGAGAAAACAGAAGTTTGCAAGGTCACTTACGAAGTCACACAGGTGAAAAACCATTCGAGTGCGTACTTTGTGACTTTAAATGTTCCTACAAATTAAGCCTGCAAACCCACTTGAGGACGCATACAGGTGAAAAACCACACGCTTGTTCCCTATGCGATTTCAAGTGTTCACACAAAGTTAGTCTGCGGAGACACATACTGACCCATACGGGTGAAAAACCATTTATGTGTGAAGTATGCAAACTGAAATTTTCTCAAAAGGGACACATGCAACGTCATATGAGAACCCACACGGGCGAAAAACTGATCGAGTGCAAATTTTGTAACGCAAAAGTCTTGGACAAAAGAATCATGGAAGAACACATACGCACTCATACGGGGGAAAAACCTTTCTCTTGTGACTTTTGCGATTTCAAGTGCTCGCACAGGCAAAGTATGCGAAGACATCTGAGAACTCATACAGGTGAAAAACCTTTTGCGTGCCGGGTTTGCAATTTCAAATTTTCACAAAAAGATACTTTGCGTGAACATTTGAATATTCATACGGGCGATAAGCCGTATACATGCGGAATATGTGGCTTTAAGTGCTCACAAAAAAGAAATCTACGAAGACACGTTAGACATCACATGGTGGAAAAGTAACATCATCGTGTTAGATAAAATATAGAAAAACTCGAGGACATTATGTTCTAAAAATATTTATTGAAGTTCTTCCCCCTCGGGGCAGTAGCAATGAGCTAGGCATTGAGTAGTTTATAGTCTATAAAATATTGTTTGCCGCTGTATTGCTGCAGTGTGTGCTAAATTTTGTCACTAGCAGATTTACCTTCCGATATAAGAAGATTAGATGACTTCTTTATTATTTTGTACTTATGTTGTAATGTTTATGTAAATATAGAGTCAAAAACTCTTGTAGTCTTCTTTGCGGTCAATTTCCCAGCAAAGAATAAAATTCACAACAATTAGATTCTGTCTGACATGGAAGTCCAACTCGACACTCAGGAAAGCCAAAGTCCATCTTAAAATGAAAGCGTTTTCCGCTACGAAACGGGTGATATTAGAGGTTTACGAAATTTAAATATAAGGTAAGTGTACCAAATTCTGACACTGTATCATATTTTGACACTTTCAGATAAATTTGATTAATCAAGAATTTCTTCTAGTTTCTACATCATAATGTATTTCCCATGTAGTGTGCATTTTGATTTTTCTGCTGAAATTGATAGAATTCTACCAAGGTAAGCCCAAATTAACGAAGAAGGAGGAATGTGTGGGAAATCATCGACTCAAATTTAAATTCATTAAAACAAAAATAATTTTTTTTATAACAAAAGACGTCGAAGAAAACCTATTCCGATTTTTTTTTTTTTTAATTTAAATTCTTAGAGTCTAAGTTTTGTCTTAGATAGAATAAATACTTCAAAAGACACTATCAGTCCGTGCCAGGTGGCAGTATGAAGTTTCTACCTACTAAATCTCTCCTTAATTGTAAAATCCGGAACAGCTGTTACTATCTTGTAGAAGTCACGAACGTTGAATGTTTATACAACTTATAATAATTTTATGTTAAATAAAATTGTTTGCGAACCCTTTTTAAAACTTCGCTTCGGTGTGCCTAAGTGTTAACTATAATCGCTGGAAGTGTGTGGATTACATCTTGAAAATCATTGTTTTTCGCATGGACAGTTGTACGTTGGATGTTCACGTGTTGGTAAACCATCGTCATTACATATATTCGCACCTGACGGAAAAACTAAAAATGTTGTTTACCAAAGAGCATTACAATAAATATATTGTCGATTAAACTTTCTTTAAGATTTCAAACTTTTTACTCATTTTAAATTGTATTTATTAATAAAATTAAATATTTACATAAATAAATAAAATATAAGACAATTTTTACCTTTTAATAGGTTTAACCGTAATGGAAAAGTTCAATTACCAATCATATTAACCCCTTCCTTTGTATTTTTTTATCTTTTATTTATATTTTAATCCTTTAATCTTTTAAAATAGTAATAGTTTAAAACTCGAAATTTCTATATAAACAAAATCGCAAAATAATATAACGAAAAAATGTCTTCTGCAGAATTTAAAAAGATTGTAGAAGCCGCGCTAAAGAGAGTTTTATCATTTGCGAAATATGAAAATTGGGAAGTTAAATTGGAATACGCTCAAGCTACCGAGAATTCTTTAAGAAAGGTACTACAAGAGTTTTGCGAAAGCCCCATGCTTAGTACTGAATTGGACAACGTAAAAAGAAAAGTTGCAGCGAAACGAATACGAAAGAGAAAAAAAGAAGAAAAAATGGCTGCTGCTGCCTTGAAAAAGAAACACGAGCAAGAAGAGGAATTGACAATGTCACTGAGTGCTTTTCAGCAATCCTTATTAGAAGACGAAGAAGAGGAGAAAAATTAAGAAGGATTGCTTAAATAATGTTTTAATTGTTGTTTGTTTACTTGTTTTGTTTGTGTGTGTTTTGTTTTTTTTGTTTGTTTCTTCGTCTTCTAATAAGGATTGCTGAAAAGCACTCAGTGACATTGCCAATTCCTCTTATTGCTCGTGTTTCTTTTTCAAGGCAGCAGCAGCCATTTTTTCTTCTTTTTTTCTCTTTCGTATTCGTTTCGCTGCAACTTTTCTTTTTACGTTGTCCAATTCAGTACTACGCATGGGGCTTTCGCAAAACTCTTGTAGTATCTTTCTTAAAGAATTCTCGGTAGCTTGAGCGTATTCCAATTTAACTTCCCAATTTTCATATTTCGCAAACGATAAAACTCTCTTTAGCGCCGCTTCTACAATCTTTTTAAATTCTGCAGAAGACATTTTTTCGTTATATTATTTTGCGATTTTGTTTATATAGAAGTGGTGGAGTTCCTGGCAAATCAAGGGAATTTAAGAATTCTGTTGGGTAATTCACAACTTCATCGGGATCCAAAACGCAATCAATAGACTTGTATGTAATTGTGTGGCCACTTATCTTGTTTTGAATATCGGTATTTATTTCATTGACATCTTTATTTTTGGCTGCCAATATAGCGCGACCGCTTAACCACTGATGATTAGTGTAATTATGAACAATATTGGGATATACATTAGCTAATAAACTTTGTTTTGAGTCGTGGATTATACAAAAATTGTCGGGCAGTATTATTAATCCTGTTGTCCGTTCGATTGCAATTTCACCATTTCCAACGTCTAATAACCGTTTCGAAAATACATGCGCCGATGCATCGTTTTGTAATTGTACGCGCATGTTGACATTGAGCGATAATTTTGTAACAAATCTCCACAAATGTGATTCTTTTAAACATGCGTGTAATTCATCGGCTGGTGTTGATCGTGTGATGACGGGTTACGTTTGTCTGAAATCACCTGCTAACAATATGAGAGCACCTCCAAAATGTTGTTGGCTGCCACGCAAATCTCTTAACGTACGATATAATACCTCTAACGATTTTTTGTGGGCCATTGTGCATTCATCCCAAATAATAATCTTACATTGTTGAAGTACAGTCGCCATTCCAGATGTTTTAGAAATGTTGCATGTTGGTGTTTCTGTCATGTGCATATTCAGTGGTAACTTCAATGCCGAATGTGCCGTTTTTCCACCATCTAACAACGTAGCTGCAATTCCTGAGGACGCAAGTGCTAAAGCAATATTGCCGTGTGAACGTATGGTCGCTAAAAGTAATGAAATTAAATATGTTTTTCCAGTACCTCCAGGCACATCAAGAAAAAAGATTCCACCAGTTTCAGATTGGACAGCTTGCATAATGGTGTTATATGCGTGGTTTTGCTGCATATTCATGTTCGGAATATTTTGTTGAATAAATAAATTCAATGCATCGATATCGTAATTTTTTTTGCGTTGTACTTCACGATTCAAGAAGTCTGTAGCTTGTCGGTTAGGCGATGTCATTCCCAATTGATTCAATATTTTATTTAAATGTTTAAAATCAACGTCTGATTATAAATATCCGGAGTAAATTGTAAATCCGGATTTGCAGTTGCATTACGTGCTTGATGTAAAATATCATCGGTCATAGCATCTTTATATTTTTCCCATAACTGTAGTGGATTAGATGGAAAGCATGTCGATATTATAATGGAAAATAAAGTACGAATTTGATATGGAGAAGCAGCAAGCGATGCATCGGCAAGAGAATTGTCTCAATGTTCATCGTTCTCAAGTAAATTTAATTGTTGGCAGGCATCACGATATGTTGCACACAACACATTATTTACGGTTCTTAAATTTTGAAACGAAGTTGGGCCACGTACATAAATCAATAACAATCGCAAATAATAACATTCAGCGTTATTTGGGCGAACAGTGTATAGTCTACCTTAAGGCATCAGTGGAAAATAAATTTGGTTGATCATTTACCGCTTGACCTTGTTTGCGACGTTTAAATTGTTTTCTGGATGGATCCCAAGTGAAATATCGCGGAATTTCAACATACAATAACGTTTTAGCAAAGTCATCAATTTGACACAATGAAAAAAAATCAGTAAGTGTTGTAGCCGGTGGTTGTAGTAATCGTTCATTTAAATTTTCTGCCGTAAAATACACTCTTTGTCTATTTTCTAAATGAACGGCCAAATGGACTACAGTCGGATATCTCTCATGGATCAGAAATGCGAATATGCGCCAAACTGCCTCGTTACTGCTGATGTTTCTTTATTTCGTCCAAATCATTTACATGTGCTACTCCGAAAACGGCCATGTCACTGCCTTTGTTGACATATTTGCAGACATATTTAATTGATTTAACAGAATTCCAATATTCTACGTTGATATGCGCTTTATAGGTTTTGGATAATAATGGCGAATAAGGCACTATCCAACGATTATCAATCTCGACATCATTATTTCTTACTTGTAATATAATAGATTTGCCATTGTCATCTGTGGAGCGTCGACGATATTGCGGATAACCGTCATTGCCGGTGATAGTCTCAGATATCAATTTGCTCGGATAACGTTTGGAGCATTTACCGTCAATCATACATGGTGAATGAATGTTAAGCGAACCACATGGACCATGTATCATATTTTTAGTAATTACTCCAAATAATTCTGGATCAATCGTGAAGTCTGGAATTTCAGCAGAAATAATGCTATCGATTTCATTTGAATGAATTTTATCCACACACCAAATTAGAATATGAGAATGTGGCAAACCTCACTTTTGCCATTCAATCGAATACATCCAGCAACGAACTGCGCCAAAGATGTGGTGCTTCACAATTAAATCAATCAACGATTTAAATTTTTGCTTGAACACTCTTGCTGTGATATCGTGACGATCAGTTTGCGATTGTCCTGGCAATAAACAATTTTTAATCTCAATCCAATCAGGATTACACGTGAATGTTATAAATAAATCCGGACGGCCATAATTGCGCACGTATGTCATAGCGTCCTGCGCATATTCATGCATATGGCGTGGGCTACCTGTAAATGTAGCTGGTAGAATTGTTAAACGGCCAACTTCATTTACATTTCCATCGGTATTTATTGCATCTCGCAGATGAATGTATTCCTCGGATCGTAGTTGTCTTTGGTTGAGTCGAATGAACAATAATCGCTCAGTCTCAATTTTCGCGTACATGTCCACTATGTACTGATGGTATAATCGTCGACATTTTAAAATATGATTTTCCATATTCTCTCTAATCATTACCCTGTACGCATCGTAATTCATACAACTAATTTTCGGCGATGTAAAACAATATCTCTTGATTCGAACTGATCACCAACAATTACAATTGCGACTTCATCAATAGTTGGTGCATTGAAACGCCTTGCATGCTCGCCTACTGGTGTTTTATCAGCTCTAATTACTATTGTGTAATTATCTGATGGCATTTGGTCTATCGCAGTTTAAAATAATTTTACCAATTCGTTATGTTCATGGAATAAGAGTTGTAACGACTGAACAATATCTCGGCGTGTTCTTGAAGTAATTGCACATCTGGTATCGACTTCATCATTGGAATTACCAATAAAATATATCTGTAAAAATTTGTGTTGTTCTTCTGGAATGGACAACAATGAACCTGCACAATGATATATTTGACCTTGCACTTTGAATGTTGGCATAAAATGATCAGTTATTATGTTGTCTGCACCAAAAGAAGTCATTTGGAAGCAAATGTTGTATTTTACAATATTAGCCAGAAAATGTTTTGATTGCGGCGTCGTTCCAGATACTAACGTTAACAATGGTTCCGGCGGCTGATTGAGTTCAGGCAATTTAACCTTACCATTAAGACAACACAACCCTGGCGCTTCGTTTTTGAATTTATATGCTTTGCAATGTTGACATATTTGATCCATGCTACCAATGTCAATGTTTCGATGTAAACTGTAATCAGTTGATGGATCATAATGAAATGCAAGGCGTAAAAATATTAAGCGATCCGTATTATGCAATGATGCTCTTGATTGTATATTTCTATTATGCTGAATGTCATTTTGTACTGCACGTTGTTGTTGACTTAAATTTGCACGGGAATTTCTTATTCGATTTCGAACTATTTCAGTTTGTTCTGCACGTTCCTGCGGTGTTTGTTGCGAACGTGAATTTTGCATTCGGGTTGCACGTCGTGTACGACGACCAATATTTGAACGTGGTCTTGTCATCTTCTTATTTATATTATATTATCACTTATATTAATTATTATTGTATTATTATTATTTACTATTAATTTACTGTTACTATTACTATTATATAATGATAAACATCTTGCGGGTTCTTTGGTAATTCGTACTTAGCCTCATTTGCCAACTTAAAAAAAAATTTATTTAAAATACAAAGAAATTAAAATTTGAAATTTAATCCATTACAAACAAAAAAAAAGATAGAAGATGTTGGCGAATTTCTCATTGGTTTATTCAGTTTTGCTTATGCGAATTCGCTCTCCTGTCAATTTTTTTTACTTTTTATGTTATAAAAACACTTCTCACGCTCACAGAAAACACACAAAAATTTTGGTTAAATTTGATCCAGTAGTTTTGGAGATTACCGGGCAAACAAGTGCAAACAAGGGCAAACAAGACAAACAAGTCTCTTTTATATAGATAGAGATAGATTTAAAAAGAGGAAAAGTGAGATCCTTTTGAGAAAAATGTTAGCAAGGCGAGATCACTTGGAGAAAGTCGAGATCCACTTTCGGATCTCGACTTTTTTAACGTGTATATCGAGTTTTTCCGTTAAATGTTGGTAAGGTAGGTCGCTTATTTGAAATTTATGCTGGATCTCGTTTTTCCGATATTTTTCGTATTATATACATTAGTAGTTCTCGAGTAGTAAGGTGGAGCGCTGCTATCGGCAAAGTGTATATATGTATATTTGTAATTGTTTTAAGCCACGCTGAGATCCGATAACTTGGCAACGTAGCAAAGCACGCATTCATAACCGAGTTGACTAATTTTAGCAGATAATGTTTTAATGATTACAATGATGCAGTAAATGTTCCGTAAAGAAAAAAATAACAATATTATTAATATCTTTTGTTATTAGTTAATAAACTTCAATATAAAAAATTAAATCTAAATTTTTACCAAAAAAATTTAAACGTTTCTATTGCAAGTTAGAAAATTGAAAAATAATTCTTGTAGAATATAATATATGAATTATTGAAAATTTCTGTTCAGTTTTTGTTATAGTTATTTTTCTTTTCTGTTTCGGATAAACGTAATATTTTTGGGTTAATCGAAAATTTAAGAATTTAGGTTTGAATATGAAGTTGTTTCATCAGTTTGATAAGTTACTGGGTTAGTTGGCGTAGTTTATTTCTGTGTTTATAACAAGTCAATTAAAATGTTTAGTGGATTAAATTAATATTTAAATGGATTTGTTTTTAAATTTTTATAATAAATGTTAAAACTACACAGTACATACAAGTAGTGCAAAATTTTTTGGACCTCCGAGCAAGTTACGTATGGGAAAATAAACTTTTAATGAACTTAAATGAACTTCTATTTTGCAAAAATAATAAATTATTAGAAATAATTGCTAAGATCAACAAAACTAGGATTCTTAATTTAATTAGTTAAATGGGTAATCCGATTTAAAGTAAAGGGAGCGCTTGTAATTTTTGGACGCTAAGAATTTAATTCAGGGTCGAATCGAGTTCGGGTTTTAGGTAATACGAAACGGCCAATGGGTAGAATAAATTACATTTTATATTATACCATATAAAGTAAACCCTCTCACTGGATGGTTAAATCACAACGTTATTTTTAAAAATTCGTAATCACGTTTTACTTTTTAGCCTCTAGAATCAACAAAAAACGTTGGCGTCTTGATAACCGATATGCTAACCTAGGTGCTAACCTTGCTAAATTAAATGGTTTAGAGATCATTATCTTATTTCTATGGTGGGCGATAGAAACAATACAAGTCAATTTCTGTCATTTAAAGTTATGTAATTTTTTTAATAAGGCATTAATAAAAAAACTTTTTTAAAAACTTAACTTAATTATTTACTTACTTCACAATGCCCTGAAGGCCAAGATCTAGCTCATCAGATTAAGATTACTTTTTGACAACTTTTTGATGTGTTTCGACAACTATTTTTAGTCAGTAAATAAAATATCAGATTATTATTTTATATGATGACTTTGTTTGATTTGATTGATTAAAATAAATTAAAGGGCGGGCCGGACACCTAGTACGCCAGCTCCGCTATTGCGGACAGGATTGTTGATGCTCGCGGGCCGGATCTGGCCCGGGGGCCGTAGTTTAGAGACCCCTGGTCTAAATAATCATCAAGCAGGAGGGGGGGGGTGATTTTTGAAAAACGCTAGCTAACACTTCAATTCAAGGTCAAATCGAATTCGGTTTATCGACAATAAATCAAACTGCAAACGGTCTAAATAACAACAATTTAAAATAGTGATGGGCGCTTGCAACTTTTGCGGGACGCTAGGTAACAATTTAATTCAAGGTCGAATCAAGTTCGGGTTTTCGGAAATAAGTCAAACTGCCAACGGTGTAAATTATCATATTATAAAACAGGGGGGTGACCTATGAATTTTTCAAAAACGCTAGCTAACACTTTAATTCAAGATCAAATCGAGTTCGGGTTTTCGGCAATAGATCAAACAGCCAACGGTGTAAATTATCATATTATAAAATAGGGGGGAGGACCTATGAATTTTTCAAAAACGCTAGCTAACACTTTAATTCAAGGTCAAATCGAGTTCGGGTTTTCGGCAATAGATCAAACTGCCAACGGTGTAAATTATCATATTATAAAACAGGGGGGGGACCTATGAATTTTTCACAAACGCTAGCTAACACTTTAATTCAAGGTCAAATCGAGTTCGGGTTTTCGGCAATAGATCAAACTGCCAACGGTGTAAATTATCATATTATAAAACAGGGGGGGGGCCTATGAATTTTTTAAAAACGCTAGCTAACACTTTAATTCAAGGTCAAATCGAGTTCGGGTTTTTGACAATAGATCAAACTGCCAACGGTCTAAATAATCCAAATTAAAAATAGGGGTGGAAGGTTGCAATTTTTGTGGGACACTAAATAACAATTTAATTCAAGGTCGAATCAAGTTCGGGTTTTTGGCAATAAATAAAACTGCCAACGGTCTAAATTATCATACCATAAAACGGGGGGGGGGGACCTGTGAATTTTGCAAAACGCTAGTTAACACTTTAATTCAAAGTCAAATCGAGTTCGGGTTTTCGGCAATAAATCGAACTGCCAACGGTCTAAATCAAGGGTCTTCAAACTATTTAGCTTAAGGGCCAGCCTGATTACTCCACAATGCCCCAAGAGCCAAGATCTAGCTCATCAGATTACGATTACTTTTTGACAACTATGTGATGTGTTTTGACAACTACTTTTAGTCGGTAAATAAAATATCTGATTATTATTAATCATTATTAATAATTAATAGCCCGCCAGGTCCGCTATTGCGGGCCGGATTGGTGGTGCTCGCGGGTCGTAGTTTGGAGACCCATGATTTACATAATGTCAAGTAAAATATCAAAAATTTTAAAATTATAATATCAAAAGTTATACAGTTTTTTCGCTCTCCTGTAAAGTTGCCTTTTTTTTTACTTGTACTGTTTCTATCGCCCACCATAGATTTTTTACTTCTATTAAAGGACAGTTACGGTCTGATGTTTCGGTGGTTCAGCTTGAGTGGAGCAAAAACTTTATATTAACTGTACTCCCTGGTCATGTGAAGGCGAACCACCACGATAATCTGCATTGAAAACCCTTTATAAAATAAAACGGTCAGCTAAAACCCATCCTGAGTTGTAGCGCAACTTTGGTCTAATGGAATTTGGTTATTTTAAACAATGAATAAGTATTTATTTGTGAGGACCTGGAATAAGTAACTTCTGATTGATTAAATTTAAATAAAAATTAGTAACTTCTGATGGGTCAAATTTAACCCGTAAGTAGCGAGGTGGCTTTCTTGTCGCACAAGAAACGAGATGCTTTACCCCAATTTTGTTTTAAAGAGATAAATTCAATCAGACGATGTGAAACACATGCCCGAGGGGTACATGAAGCCCGATGATACAATGATTACACCTATCGATATCGTTAACTGACGGCATTTTCAAAATCTACTGGGAGCTGTCACACCCCACCTCGCTACTTACGGGTTAAGTATAATGTAAAATTTGACCAATCAGAAGTTACTAATTCCAGAACTTCATAAGGAAATATTTATTCGTCGTTTAAAATCACGGCCCTAAGTACCTATATTCTTCTTTGCGTACTAACAATTCTAATATAAGTTTACCACGAGTATTCATTATTAATTAAAAAATTCAATAATTAATGTAAGATTAATAATTTTATAAATTAAAATTAATATAATAAATTTAAGTTCTCTTAAAAACACGATTATGCTTATGAAATATAAGTTATACTAATGCACTATAATAATGCAAGCATTAAATTTTTTTTTGCTATTCTTGCAACTTTTAGTTTATATAAACTTGGCAACACTACATGATCTCATCTTGTCCTATAGATTACAATTTATACATTAAAGGATCTCAACCTGTCCTTTTTCTTTTAAGGATCTCCCTTGTCTCAACTTTTAACATTAAAAATTAAAATGGAATATTCTTTCCCCTCTATGGTGGTAACATTCAGAATTACTGTTTCCAGATTCTTTATGAAAATATATATGGCTAATTTGTAATATTTAAAGGGGATCTCTGGTAGTCCTAGTTTTATAAGGATCTCTACTTGGATTAAAAATATATATATATAGAGATAGAGATAGAGATAGAGATAGAGATAGAGATAGAGATAGAGATAGAGATAGAGATAGAGATAGAGATAGAGATAGAGATAGAGATAGAGATAGAGATAGAGATAGAGATAGAAATCGAGATAGAGATAGAGATAGAGATAGAGATAGAGATAGAGATAGAGATAGAGATTACATATTATATTATACTATAGGTACATACAGAACCTATGTATATAGATATATACCTTGTTTTTGATGTAAAGGCAGGCCTAACCAGAGGGGGGGGGGCTCTCGATTTATTCCACATAAATCTTCATAAACAAATAATAAAATTAGTAATATTAAGTAATTATGAACAATTAGTATACAATTTTTGTTAGGGATTAGTTACCCAACCATTTAGGCATATTAAACAATGTGGCTGATTCGTTGTTTAAACGATTTCGATGTTTTCTAATTGTTAGGGCTGCTTTAGAAAATAATCTTTCAAAAGGAACAGAAATTGCGGATGTACTGCGCAGATTTCGAACCATTTTTGATAAAATTGAGAACTTCTGTTCATTTTCATTCCCCCATGATAATTTAAATTAATTATTTCTTTATTTTTTAAGTTTTTTTATGATAACGAAATTTTGAGGCCCTCCGCGGCTGAATACTACTCGCACCAGTAAATCCGCTTCTAATAAAGAAGTAGGTATTTAGTTAAAATTTAGTTAAAAAGTCTATTAAACAATTTAATTATCAGACGTTTAAAGTCTTTTAAATTTGAAAAAAAATATATAAGAATAATACAATACGTAGAAAATCAAAATTCAAAAAATTAAAAAAGAAACAATTATCACATAACAGGTTTGAATTAAGAATATTTGAAATTATGAAAAATTCGTAATTCGATAGTACAATATAACGTTATTTTATGGTTGTTTCCAATCTTCAGTTGTACATAATCAATTAAATTGAAAAATAAGAAAAAATGTCGAACTAAACAAAAATATAGATTAACATGTACAAAATTGACTTACCATAACATACAAAAATTATCAAAACTGAGCTAGTCACATGAAGTATGAACAATTTAAAATAATTTGAACTAAGAAATTCTTTTACCTAGCACTGCTAGGGTGAAATCCGAAGGCACTGCCCCCTTAATTTGATTTCTAAAAACTTTTTAAAAAATTCAAAATTCAAAAATTTACCACGTTTTTAACCGTGAGGCGTAACACTAGAAAAAGGAACTCAAAATAAAAAATTTAAAGTAAATTTGTTTAAAATTCATACTAAAAACCACAAATTTACTAAAAATTTTTTATTTTTAGTTCTTTTTCTTTTAAATTTTACTCATTTTTAAATATTAATTTTTCAAGATTTTTTATTGTTTTAATTATATTGTAATATTTTAGCCTTGGAAATGAGTCAAATTTAAAAGACTCGAAACGTCAGACAATTAAATTGTTTAATAGACCTCTTACTCAACAATTCTATATCTTATTTATTGTTAAAGTTGATTTTAAAATTTTTTTGCATTAACATCTTTATGTCGAACAAGTTTATTTGGTCGTTTCGAACCGAATCTAGGACTTATTTATGTTGCATCCCACGGGCAGGGTCGTAGGTATACTCCATATCTGGTGGGGGTTTCTTTGGAGGCGTTTTTTAAGGGGTTCGTACCCTTTATGTGCTCTTTGGGATGTCTTTGGGAAAGGACCACTATTTGCGGTAAATTTGATATTTAGGTTAAAAAGCTATTAATTGTAATGTATGGAAGCCGAACCTGTATAACAGGTAAACTATTGGAATATTAGTAGTACTTGGGATTAAAAAGAGTTAACATACCCATGAGCCAGTCGGCAGCATGCAGTAGTCAAATAGCATGCAAGTTATAAGTTGAATGTAAATAAAGTAAGTTAATTGTGCCTTGGTGAATACTTAATATTGGCGTCGGGAAATTGTGTGAACCCATTGGAAGAAATGATAAAATTTGTAAAATCCGACGTAAAGATCAAAGAAATTCGCTAAACGTTCTCTTATTTAGCTTCCTGTCAGACGCTGTAATGATCTTGGAACTGTATTCTCTAGCGCTCTTTTAACCGTCTGTACTCCCCCTTTCTGCTAGTCCGTTCGACTGAGGGTGCTATGGTGGTGACTTTACTGACCTTAACCTTATGCCGATTGATTGGAAAAATTTTACAAATTCTTGCGAACTAAAGGGAGGGCCATTATCTGATACTAATTCCACTGGTAAACCAACCACTGAAATAATTTCTTTTAATGATACTATTACCTCTTTCATTTTGACTTTCTGTCGACCCAAATTAAGAAATTGTATCCGAATTTGTGAAATAGATCGATATGCACCATTTGAAAATTGTTGTTTGCTCTTGGCCATGGCTGCAGCGGCGAGTTTGTTCTGTAATTCTGTGCTTCTTGACATCTGCCACATAATGCAGTAAACTTTTCAATGTCTTCGTTCATCCCTGGCTACCAGCAGTATGAGCGCATTAACATTTTGGATCTCACTACACCAATGTATTGGTGAGAAAAGTTCCAGCACCGACCGAAGCATCGCTTCCGGGATGACCACCTTATTGCTCCACATTAAACAATTGGATTCCACTAATAACTCCTGTCGCTTAGAAAAATGTGGCTTGAATCTTTCATCATAGATCGCATTCGGTCACCCCTTCCAGGTAAGTTCTAATACTTTTGATATTGCCTCATCTGTTCTGGATGCCGCTGCTAGGTCTATACGACTGAGTTGAACGAGTGCAACGCTTCTGAAATCTTTGAAATTTCTTTTAACGGTAATCTTGACAGTGCATAGGCATCTTTCCTTTTCTGTATTCTAACGTGTAACTATAACCTGATAGGTTGATTGCCCATCTCTGGAGACAATTTACCGAAGTTATAGGAATTCTTGAACTACTACCCAATACGTATGGCAGAGGCTGATGGTCGCTAATTAATGTGAATTTTCGACCAAAAACATACTTTTGAAATTTCTTTACGGCGAACATTATCGCTAGCACTTCTCGTTCCATCTATGAATATCCATTTTCTGCATCTGAGTGAGTCGAAGACGCAAATATTATCGGTTGATCTTGATCATCCAATCGGTGGCTTAGGACTGCTTTTACTCCATACGAGCTGGCATTGCACGTTTTGAATAAGGACGCTTCTGGGCCGCAGTGTGCTAATATTTTATCCCTAATCGCAGTATGGAAATAAATTGACAATAATAATGATTAAGTAAATCTAAATATAATTTTACCTGAAATACATTTTTTGGATTTTGTGTACTTCTGATGGCTTCCAACTTGTCTTCACATGAGCTTATGCCATCTTCACTTACTATAATATGTCCGAGCAATTAATCTTTGACTTAAAAAATTCACACTCTTTGCTATTAACCTTAATATTATATTTCTGTAACCTTTGTAACACTTCAGTTACGTTTTCGTGACATTCCTGCAGTGATTTTCCCGAAATTATCACGTCATCCAAATAAAATCTGGTTCAATTTAAACCCGCAAGCACTGAATCTGAATGGTTAGTAGGTCTTCCTTTCTGATTTTCATTTGACAAATTTGAATTACGATTGACAAATATGAATTACAGTTGACGATTTCTGGATATCACTAATAAATCTGAGCAGCTCTAGGAACTGAAAAACTGTCGTCATCCGAGTTCTATCGAGCAGTAGCGGCGATAGAGTATAGCGCGATCGGGCGACTGCCCAGGGCCGCCAGACATAAAAGGGCGCCCCTTCGTTTTGCGATTTTTTAAAAAGTAAAGTTTTTTTAGAAAAAGTATAATTAAAATAAATGTTTGTTTTTTAAATTTTTGTCTTTTTTTTTTTCCACATGTGTGAAATGAAGAGTAGAAAAGGGGCGTCATGGAAATCTCGCCCAGTAACGCTATAACCGGCGCTGCTATCAAGTTTGTAAAAACAATTGGTTTCCAAAAATACTTTAATGCCGCCCGTTGTCGGCAGTAAAAGTAATACTAATTAAATACAGTTGATTTTAAAAGTCAGAAACATACGGAAAAGATGGCACAAGTCCTGATTGTGAAAATCCTTAGACTTAGACACGTGTTCATGTTTAGGTATATTATTCGCGATTTAGCTTACCGTTGTGGCGCTCGTGACGCTACGAAATGTCAACAATATGGCGGCTCTATTAAGTCATATATGTTAATATATTCTATTAATTCTATTAACATCTATGTATTACGTACACTTGATATATTATGAACAGTGGCGCTCGTGGCTTTGTCCTTTAGAGAGATTAATTATAGAATATGCACTAGTTGGATAGCTATGGTGCCGCCGCCTAGGCGGTAATTTTGTGCATAAATTAGGTGAGAATCTGGTCATAATTGACCAGAAGATGGCGCGGCGTACGCTTTTTTGGGATATCCAACTAGCGTATACTGTATAAGACAAACCCATTTGGGTAGAAAGGAAGCTCTATTGATAAAGTAGTATTATATCAAAAAATAAGTAAAGTAAAAAATAATGTGATGTAATATAGCCTTAAAGCCTTGCGGTCCATGTGGTGACTAAAACATATGCATGTACGTTTCAGGCTAAGAGTTTTAGCATTTCACTTTTTCAATATATATTTTTAAAGAAGTATCTATCCTTTGATAGAGCTCACAATCGAAAATTCACTTTTTAATTGTTTGAAAATGTTAATAGTAGTTTATTACTCTAGAATTTCAGCTTCCCTTGCCTCCTCTGACGAGCCACCTCTGATTCTGAATCATTTGATCGTAAAACCGCGGTGAAACGATAATTCACAAAATAGAACCACAAAACAATGCAAAACTTTGGTTTATAAACAAAACTTACTATACCAACTATACTTATTAGATTAATTTAATATGCTTCCGTGTGGTGGCGCTTGCTTAATGTAAATTGTGAATAGGAAAATAATTTTTTGTATGTTTTATCTTTTATTGATTAATTAGGTACAATTGTTTGGACTTGAACATCATTTTAAACTCTGATTTGTATATCTACATAAAAACTTTCAGCTCTATTTTTATACGAACAAGCCATTTCGTTCATTTGATTGTCTTTCAAACGTCAAGTTAAAATAGGGCCGATTACAATGGTTATTTGTACAAGTACCTATGTACAAAGTGTAATTTTTCCGTACCAGGCTAAAGGGTTTTTTCTACATACATTGTGCTGAATATGTTTCTAAAATAAAATTTTAAAAAAATTGCACTCTTTTCTGATATACTATACAGGGTATCCCCGGACACACTTTACATAACTTACATACTAAATAAAGGTAGTGATAGATGACAATTTTCTAAGAAAAATATTTAACAAAATTTTTTTGTAAATTCAAATCCTCGAGAGTTAGGCCTCTTTAAAGCAGTGCCGAAATATTGACTTTTCAGCAAAAATGGTTTAGTGCTTTTTTAAAGAGATTCTAACCTTTTATTGTCTGAAATAGTCTGAAATCGAAAAAGTAAGTAAAAAAATATTGAAAAATTCGAGATTTTTTGTTTGTTTTTTTTTCAAAACTCTGTATCTTTTAAACTAAACATTTTATAAAAAATCTAACGACCCATTCTGGATAGGAAATTTAAAGGACTTCAATTTTTGTTTATTAAAAATTTTTGAAAAACCAATCCATTTCAAAGAAAATCAGAAAATAATAAACAAGGCAGCTACAAAACAAAAATATAAATTCACATTTTCGAATTTTGTTAACATTATTTTACTTACTTTAATTCATAACTCGAAACCCGTTGATTTTAGACAAAAAAGTTAGAATCTAGTTTGTAGATTATTTCACGCTCTTTAAAAACAAGCTAAACCATTTTTGCTGAAAAGTAAAATAGTTTCGGAGGTATTGACCATGTGAAGTGGAAATAAAAAAAAAAATGCTTTAAACAGCCCTAACTCTAGACGGTTTGAATTTAGAAAACAATTTTTGTTAAAAAATTTTCTTACAAAAGTGTCCTCTATCACCACCCAAGTTTTGTAAAGTGTATCCGGGGACACCCTGTATAATGCTGTAACAGTGCAGTTTTCCATTTTCACTATTTTTTTCAATCCACTAATTTTATCTTACATTTTTTAAACGTACTAGACAGAAATTAATGAAAATTTTAGTTTAATTGTTAGTTTTTTTTCTATTTCTTTAAACGTGTTTATGTTAAACACATGACATTTATTTTTAAGGATTTTAATAGCTACAATTAAGGTTTTAAAACTGATCTTTGCATTGCTGCGAGGGATTTTTCCTTTACAATTGACCTCACATTTTAGCTGAATTTCATGACTTAAATGAATGAACTTCTTATGACAAGTCGCCACTCGGAGCGCTGGTCCATATATGGACCACTCTCGGAGCGAAAAGGTTAATCAAGAAAGATAGGTTACACATGTGTTTCAAACTTTTTAGTCGTCATCAGTAACGTATACCCTCCAAGAAATTGTGGATCGAAACATCTAGGCCAATCAAATTAGAATTTTAAATACAAAAAATTCTATAGTGTGAAACTTGAGCCAATCCAAAAAAGAAAAACAATTTCAAATGAAAATTCCTCTGCCACTTTTGGGGAAATTTTCTACGAAAAATTACATCACAATATACGGGGGTTTACCTACACGTCAAAAGTGAATATATTATGTATTACGCAAGCAAGCCTAAAGGGAAGGGATTCAATTGTTTCTTACTTTTGCTGGCAAGCAATCGGGGGGTATATTATAATTTATAAATCTTAAGATAAAAAAATTACAAAATAATTTAATTTAATAATTTCTTTGCATATTTCTTATTAAAAATAAATTCTGGGAACCCCAGACATACTACTACATTAAATGGCTTGGACAATGTCTATCGATTATTTCATTCTTCTAGATCAAATAAATTTTTTTATTTCTTATCATGTAAGGCCGGGGGGGGGGGGTCACGATTTTCTTATTTTCTTTTATACAGTGGGGGTTTGCTTACGTAATACTTGAACGCTCCCTAAGCTGCTTTATTTATGTCGTAATAGACTTTTTTGTAGAAAATCTAATCTACTATAGACATTTTTGATATTTATTACCGTTAGCGCAGCGTTTTGAGTAAAAGGTCATAGGCAACTTTTCTTTTCAGTTCTTGAGTCAAAATTCAGTTTTTGTTTTTTTAACTCCCATCAAATGGCAACATTTGCCATTGAGGGGGAAGGAAGGGATTTGAAAATATCCAAATGCAGCAATTACTTTAACTGAACATCAGTAACCAACCTACGTAACTACTGTACCTTATATACAGCACAGGACTATACTGCCGTCCTAAGCTAGAACGCAGTAACTCCATTTCTTATAAGGTTTATTTATATCGCTTTTGAGGATTATTACAACAATATCTGTGATCCTGCAACACTAAAAAACAGTAAGACTACTAATTATTGCATATAACTATAAGTCCTACTAGTTTTTAGTGTTGCAGGATCACAGATATTGTTGTAATAATCCTCAAAAGCGATATAAATAAACCTTATAAGAAATGGAGTTACTGCGTTCTAGCTTAGGACGGCAGTATAGTAACCCGTCTGGTTTTAATTACACACGAATTTCGTTTTACCTGTAAAACTAACAGTTATTTGTGGTGAGCGTTCAGAAATTATACGTTCACGTGATTTTCATTCTCGTGAGTCCTCAAATGTTTTTTCATATCAAACTTGCGTGAATACTTTGCTCCACAAATCTCGCAGGGAAATGGTTTTTCACCGGTATGAGTTCTAAAATGACTTTTCAGGTCGAATTTGTGCGAAAACTTGGTTCCACACACTTCACACTCGAATGGTTTTTCACCCGTATGCTTTCTTAAGTGTCTCGTCAGATCACAATTTCGCGCAAACTTAAATCCACAAACATCACATACAATAGTTCGTTCGCCCGAATGAATTCGCACATGATTGTACAAATTTCCCTTCCTCGAACACTTGAAGTCACAAATGTCACATTCGAATGGTTTTTCACCCGTGTGAATCCTAAGGTGACTTTTTAAATCATAATTTCTTTGAAATTTGAAACCACAAACTTCGCACACAAACGGTTTTTCACCCGAATGAATTTTTAAGTGTCTTTGCACCCCTTCCCGATTTGAAAATCCCATGCTACATACTTCGCAAGCATATACTTTCTCGTTTGGGGTCAGATTTGACTTTCGAGTTTGACTTATTTTTACCGACGCTTTGAGATTACTAATTTTATATTCTTCTTTAGCTATTTCCGGTTTCAATTCTTTCTTAAATTCTGGTTCTTCTTTGATGTAAACCGCCGGATAAAGATCTTCTAATTTGCATTCGACGTCTGGTGCCACTTCCGTTTTAATATCATAAGTACAAATCGGATGGATTGTTGATTGTGACGTGCTTGGGATGTCTTTCTGTGAATCTTCATCTGGGGGTTCAATTTTAACCATAATATATAGAAATGTTGTAACCAGTATTCCTGGAAAAAGATATCTTAACACGAAAGAAATATTTTGAGTAAATTGTTTTAACCTTTCAAAAAAATTTTGAAAAACTAGATGTTATCAGCTTTGTAAAAACTTAAATTTATGTGCACGTTTACCTTGAGCAAAACACGGAAAGTTAAGGGCAGCGAAGCCATTAACTAAAATTTCCTGAAAAAGATTATTAGACAGCCATTCAAGAATGTTACTTGAAATTGTCGATAGATGGCGTATATGTTTTTATTTTACTGACATTTATAATTAATAGCTATCTATGGTACTAGTGGAGTAAAGTGAAATTTAATGAGGAATTCCGAAGAACGAGGGCATAGTAGCACGAGCCGCTCCTGGTGTAACTCCAATCCACGATCTGCCACTGCACTGGTGTTAATCAATAAATAAAAACAAAGATGGTGACTCTGTACTCGCCACGAGGAACATGCGCGCACGAGTCGACGTTTAATGTCAAACTTTTGTTTTCGTAAACCTAATTTAAAAATTGTTTAATTTATTTTTTTATGTGCTTCAAAGAATTTTAACTTCCTTACTAATGGATAATTTGTTGTTTTTGCAGATTGCACATAATATTAGTGATTCAAGGTAATCGACAAAATGCACCAAGAAAGTCCTGTGGAAGAAGTGTTGATTAAAGTAGAACATCTTAAAGAAGAGTTTCAGAACGACGAACGAATTCCCAACGTTGACCAAGAAGTAAGGAAAGACTTTGAGTACAAGGTAGAAAATTTTCTTGACCTAGTTTTAACCGAAGGATACAATCGCAAAACTACTTTGACAGCAAGGAAACATTTCACATGCAAAGTGTGTAATTTTAAATGTACCGAGAAAGAAATACTGAAGACTCACATAACAGCTCACTCCGAGAAGAAGCCATTTTCCTGCGAATTCTGCAACTTTAAATGTTCCACGAAAGCCAACCTGCAATCTCACTTAAGAACTCATACGGGAGAGAAACCTTTTTCTTGTCAATATTGCGACTACAGATGTTCCCAGAAAGGAAACTTGCGAACTCACGAAAAAATTCATACCGGAGAAAAGTTGTTTTGGTGTGAATTTTGCGACTATAAGTGTACACAAAAAGTAAGCTTGCAAAATCATTTGAGAACTCACACTGGTGTAAAATTGTTCAAGTGCGATATTTGCGGCTACCGATGCGCACAGAGAGGATGTTTGCAAACTCATGCTAGAATACACACCGGGGAGAAACCTTTTCAATGCTCGTTTTGTGACTTTAAGTGTTCCGCTGGAGGAAATTTAAAAATTCATTTGAGAACTCATACCGGTGAACAACCCTTTACTTGCGAATTCTGTGGTTTTAAATGTTCGATTAAGGGAAATTTACAAACTCATTTGAGAACTCACACCGGAGAAAAACTGTTCGAATGCCAATTTTGCGATTATAAATGTTCGCAAAAAGGAAACTTACGGATTCATTTAAGAAAACATACAGGGGAAAAACCGTATGCCTGTAAATTTTGCCACAATAAGTTTTCTCAAAAAGTGAGCTTAGAAAATCATTTGAGAACTCATACGGGCGAAAAATTGTTCGAGTGTAAAGTTTGCGGTTCTAAATTTTCACAGAGAGGAAGTTTACAAATTCATATTAGAATTCATACTGGCGAAAAACCCTACGAGTGCCCCATATGTAACTTCAAATGTTCGGTGAAAGGAAATTTGCAATCGCATATGAGAACTCATAAGAAAACCTCGGTTTGAATGCTGGTGGAAAATTGCCATTGATTGTTTGTTTGCAGTGAGGGAGAGGAAAGCTTGTTATTTATTTTTTTTACAATAATGAAAATATATTATTTTTATATTAGATATATTGTATACTTAGATATCAATCTAATAATAAACTAAGTTATTTAATTTATGAAATAAATCTTAATTTATTAATATGAACAGAACTAAGTAAGGACAATTTAATGTTTTCAAAGAAAACATTGCTAAAATAATAATGGTAAAAAAAACAAATTTTTCCTAAATTAGAGCTGCAAAATTATTCTATAGATACAATCCGGATGCTCCTATGTTAACAATGTAAATTTTACGTTTTGAGGGCATATTTGTCTAATAAAAATCGCTTTTACATTCGACATTTTTTGTGGAAAATTTCATTTCCGTAATTTTTGTTTATATACATTTTTCAATTTTGTCGCACCGTTTCTGAGATACAGACGACAATATTTTTTGTATTTTACAGTGTCTTTTTTAATTCACTGTTAATTCACAACTCGGAAACAGTGCGACGAAACAGAAAAATGTACATAAACAATAATGAAGGGAATGAAATTTGCAACAAAAAATGTCTAATAAGTATTGCTGTAAATGCGATTTTTATATGACCAAAAATGTTTTCAAAATATACAATTTACATTGTTAACATAAGAGCGTCCTGATTTCATTATGAGTCCATTGTAGATTTATAGATAAAGGCATTTTAAGCTTTGTTTAGGATTTACCGCCACTTTCAGCTCCGCTTTGTCGGAAAGAAAGACAGTTGCTGTATCACAATGATTGTGGGTTGGGATAACTTTTCTCAGTCTATTGTTTATTAGCGTCGGATTGGATGACCTTCCGATGTATTTTGTTTTTATTTGGTACCTATGTTTTCCGCCATGTGTCTTCGGGAACCTCATCGGTAAGCTGTTTCCAACTCTTTTTTGGCCCTTGGTGATCTTGGCAGTCATGGTCTTTCTTTTAACTGTCGCACATCTTTGAGATGTTGCCGGTCGGCTTTGTCTGTCCTCCAGAGTAAAGAATATGTTCTTCTTGCCGTTAGGCATTCCTTTGTTGCTTCCTTTCAGTTCCAATGTTCCATGAGTAGTTTTGGCTATTCGAAGGCAATGAATTATTGCTTTGTTTGTTCTTTGGTGAGAAAGTCTAAGATCTCGTATGTGTAGATATCTTCTGCAGTTCAATCACCGCTCTGCTGCCTTCTGTAACTTAGTCTTCAGTGGTCGTTTCGGACAGATCTAGCACCTCCACAACATAATTTTTAGCGATTTTGAGGATATAGTTTTTTGGATAGATTTTTGGATCTTTTTCTTGTTTTTTTTTCCGTTTTTGTTTCTGCTTCTAATATCAAGTCTCCGATGTTTGTATTTCTGAAAAATAGAATTCTTATTTCCTTATAAACCTTATTTCTTATAAGAAGTAAGAAATTTCTTATAAGAAATAAGGTGCCATAAACAGCAATATCTCGGAAACTAGGAAAAAAAGCCAATTCCAAAAGTCTATGTCAAAAGCCCAAAAAAATTTCCTACAAATTTCCGACAAATTAGTTAAAATATTTCCGGAAATTTATTAAAAAATTTCTACAAATTTGTGGGAGATTTTTTAACAAATTTTTGGGAAATTTTCCAACAAAATTGTGGGAAATTTTCAAACAAAATTGTGGGAAATTTTCAAACAAAATTGTGGGAAGGTTCTAGACAACTTTGTGGGAAGTTTATAAACAATTTGTGGAAAATTTTCAAACAAATATGGGTAAAATTTTTAAACAAAATTGTTGGAAATTTTCAAACAAAATTTTGAAATCTACTTGAAATTTTATAAAATCTATTTTGGGTATGGGATTTATTCTCATTTTACATTACCTAGAGATGGTGTTGTAAATCAACAAGATGATTTCCACAAATTTGTGGGAAATTTTTTAACAAATTTTTGGGAAATTTTCCAACAAAATTGTGGGAAATTTTCAAACAAAGTGGGAAGTTCATAAACAAATTTGTGGAAAATTTTCAAACAAATATGCATAACATTTTTAAACAAAATTGTGGGAAATTTTCAAACAAAATTGTGCGAAATTTTCCAACAAAATTGTGGGAAATTTTTAAACAAAATTGTGGGAAAATTTCAAACAAATTGCGTAAAATTTTTAAAAATTTTGGGAAATTTTTAAACAAAATTGTGAAATCTACTTGAAATTTTATAAAATCTATTTAGGGTATGGGATTTATCCGCATTTTACATTACCTAGAGATGGCGTTGTAAATCAACAAGATGGATGACTTATGCGTAATAGTTTGAATTTTTACATTGGATATCGTGTTTTTGAATCAATTTAGTTTACATAAGTTCATTAGTTCAGAATTTAAAAACTCTTATAACTTTTTATGTATTCAAAGCTCAAAACATGCCGAACACGACTATAGTAATTACCAGGGGCGGAACTACCTGGGTGTGATGCACGCGAGCCCCCTGCTAAAAGGGCCCCTAGTGACCTTTTCCATCTTAATAAAAATCTCAAAAAAAAGAGGTGCACAACTAGATGCTATTTGAAGTCTGGGAAAGTATAGAATACCCCCAGGTCAACAACAATTATGTTCAAATGATTGCCTTGCTATTAAACTTGTGACTTCCGTACCAGGAATTTTACAATATTCTGTGGGGTGACCCCCAGACCCCCCGGTGAGAGTTTTAACGACGCATAGATATATGCTGTATAAATATATGCACAAAAACTTTTTGTTTGTATACAAACGATATGTAGATGTATTTGTTCTAAGAGAATAAAAAGTTTTTATATGAAGGTAAATCATACAGCGTACACTCACACACCTTTGGGTTTTCAAACCGGGGGGTCTGGGGGGTATGGAATACCCTCCAGTGAACCAGCAATTATAGTTAAAGGATTTTCCGTTCCAGGAATTTAACTTTCTAAAAAGTCTTAAACTACTATGTTCTGAGGGATGTTTCACCCCCCCCCCCCAGACCAGGTGCAAATTTTTACGGTACATGATATGTGAATGTGCACTTGAATGTGCAAGACCTTTTGTTTATAAAACTGGGGTTATGAATTGTATACAAATGACGTATAAATGTAATTTTTCTGACAGAATGATACAAAAATAAATCACAAAACGTATACACACACTTTTGGGGTTTCAAACCGCGGGGTCTGGGGGGGTATGCAATACCTTCCAGTGCACCAGCAATTATATTTGCTGAAAAAACAAATTAAAGTTAAAACGCCCCAGTTTTTTATTTTTAATTTTTCCAGAGAAAACTCTAGAAAATTTTAAAGCCAATGAAATCTCAGAAAATGGAGAAAGCTAAAAAAAGATAGTCTATAATATTATAGATTTCCTCAAATTTCCATTTTGTTTTCCACTTATTGGTAAACAAAGAAAGGAAAATTTTAGAAAATCTATAAAAATGTCACTAATTTTACAATTAGGATATGTAGAAAATTTTTGAAAGATATCCAAAAAATCTTGAGAAAATCTTGTGGAATCACAGAAAATTCTAGGATATTTTATGAAATTTAGACAATCTCAGAAAATTAAAAAATAAAAAAACTCATCTATATATTTTTTTAAATATATAATAAAAATAAATAGAGGGGGGGTAGTTACTCATATCTAATCCGCTCAAGTTTCAGAACTTTTTTTGTCTTTTATAAAAGCAGGGCCCCCGTTAACAACTTTGAATTTTTGAATGAGGTGAATTTCAGGGGGTGAAACATAAATAAATTACTAAAAAAAATCAAATCAGCAACAATGGGGTGAATTTCAAGGGGTGAAACATAAATAAATTAGTAAAAAATCTATAATTTTGGGGATATGTTCAATTTAAGTAAATATCCATTTGAAAATATGTAAAAAATCAAATTTTTTAATGGGGTGAATTTCAGGGCGTGAAACATAAATAACAACAATCTAAGATTTATCCTGTACATATAGGTATATTTTTACGGTCAATGATGATAATTCGGCCATTAAAGTCAATGGCCGGACAATAACGTCAATGCCCAGCTTAGTTGGGCATTGACGTCATTGACCGGGCATTGACGTCAATGACCGTGCATTTTGGGGAATGTTGACATTTTGAATTTCATATGTAGTTTTTACATCATTGTCCGGGTAATGACGTCAATGCCCAATACAGGGTGGACAATGATGAAATTATTATTCTATAGATTCCATCTGAAAGTAATGTATTTAATGTGCACTTGCAATTAATACTAAGTTATTAACGGATACCGAAAAGTTAATTTTGGTTAGAAAATATTAGTGATACGACCAAAGAAATTGAGATTACTCTTAGACAAGCAGCAGCTAAAAGCAGTACTTTAGGAGGCCACTGTTACAAGTGTTGTCATTGCAAGGGTGGATGTAAAAATAATAAATGTGCGTGTTGCGCTAGCAAACAAATTTGCAATTCTAAGTGCCATAGGTCCCTATTTCAGTATTTTTTAATTTTTATTATTTTTGTTAATAAATAATTATATTATTATATTATACCTAATACAATGAATATAACATATGTGCGTAAATATCACTTGCCAGTTGGCTGTCAAATTTAAATTGCCATTTTGCTGTTTTTTATAGTAGTCATTCTAGAATATCATCATTGTCCAATCCATTTTGGCCATTAACGTCATTGACCGGCCAAAGACGTAAATATTACAATCAAATGAAAATATTTACATCATTGCCCACCTTTAACGGGCGTTGACGTCAATGGCCGGTCAATGACGTTAATGGCCAGCATAAATGGGCATTGACGTCATTGCCCGGCCATTGACGTCAATGCCCAATTTACGTCATTGACCGTAACATATTCATTAAAATACTATATTTATATTATTATAATAATAATAATTTATTGGACAATAAAAAAACTAAACATTTATAGTCAAGTCAAAATTAGATATACATATATAATGCCCGTATTAATAGTCACGGATTAGTTCGAGATTCAAGATAATTCTAAGATTTACCAATGAGATTGCTTGAATTTAAAAATTCCAGTGATCTCATTGGTAAATCTTGAATCTTGGATTAATCCCTGACTATTAATACGGGCACTAGGGTAATACATGCCAAAACTGAAATGAAATCGAATCCCTAAAGCTGTGTTCAGATAGAGATTCTCGTCTTGCCTTGCTTAGGTTGAAAACTGGCAAGAGCTAATCATATTGAAGTATTTTCTTCTAACAAACAAGGTTAAACCTGATTAACAAACAAACCTGATTGGCTTTTGCCAGTTTTCTACCTAAGCAAGGCAAGACAAGAATCTCTATCTGAACGCCGCTTAAGCCTAAACCAAAACGTTAATTCTGCACCACCCTGTACAATAATCCGCAAATTTTTGTTTTCAATAAGAAAATAATTTGGCAGTAAAAACAGTATTGTGACACTCTGTACAGTGAAATACTCCAACCTTTCTTTTACCTACCAACAAAATTTTGAAGCGATATACGCAATTTGAAAAAAATGATTTTTGGTCGCTTTCTTTTGATTCTGAACCACTGTGCTTTGGCGTAAAAATAGTTAAAACATCGAATGACAAGAGGCTAACATAAGGGTGATTATTGTCACGCATACCACACATAGAACACATTGTTTTTGTATTTTTAACAATATAGTACAACCACTACATGTACGCACCTGCCTTTATTCCTGACCAAGTGAATGCGACTACTTTTGAAATAATCTAGAATTTTATTTGAAATTTTGATTAGCAAAATTAGCTGCTCTTGTTATGTCAGGTGGTGTAGCAGTGCAATTCTAGTCGCTTTCACTTATTACCGTCATTTTGCACAGCAAAAATGGGATCATCACATAAATTCGAAAGCGCAGAAAATGTGACATACAATAATTATTGTTGTTAACCGTTAAGTAAACATAATAATAACCAGGAGTATCTAAATGACAATTTCTCGTTTAAATTATCATTTCAATGTTTTAGTAATTTTATACAATTTATTTTTATCAATTATTAGGATAACATATTGTGTACAATTCTTAGTAAGCGAAAAGTAGGGGGGGGGGGGGGGGTCAGAAACACCAAACGTCAAAAACACTGAAAACAAAATCACCGCAAAGCCAAACTACCGAAAAACAAAAACCCCGAAACTAAAAACATCATTCTCATTCGAACAGCATTTTGTTTTTCCTCCTCTCTAGCAAGGATGAATCCAGTCTTAGCTTAGGCTCTCTTTCTCACTTTTTGCTTACTGCTTTTAAGCGTTTTTTTTCATTTTCTTATAACTGTCACTCTTTGTTTCGGCATCTGTTGTAGTGTTCTTCAAAAAATCTTCAAATGGAATTTTTGGTATTGAATTTGTATATTTTATATTTTATATTTTTTTTTATAAAATCCTTATTTATTTTAAAATTTGTAAGTATTTCGTATTTTCAGCCCCCCCCCCCGCGCAATTAAGATCGTAACAGTTAGGTGGGTAACCAGATCGGTCCAACTAACAATAAGTCTCTTAATTTTAATTGAAATTAATTTGAAGTTTTTGAATTTTGGCATTACCGAATACCTACTATTTAACTTGAAAATTCTTTTTGGAGTTTGGATTTTCTAAGCAGCTTGGCAATTATTATTTTTAACATTTGTATCTTGTGGAAAGTCCATTTTTGGACTTTTAAAAACATATTTCAAATATTGAAGGCGTTTTTTTTCGAGTTTTTCCTCTATTTTTCGCCTACAATGAGTCCCACCATATTTGACATATTACTGGCTTCCTTTTATGTGTGGTAGTTGTGACAATTGCACATTTGTTGACACTTCAAGTTGAAAAAATGTAAATTAAAATAGTTTTCTGCCGCTTTGTAAAGCAGCATGTGTAGAGCAACATCTATGTTAGGAAACTTGAATGTCAGTTTCCCTTCCCTTATTCTTCAACATTCCCTGTCAGTTGTTCTTGCATTCTAGACCAAGGATTAAGGTAAAAGTAGACAGAAAAAAAACATATTTTCTTATCTTATTACAAGAAGGAAACCACAGACCCAATTTTTGTACCCCGGACATTTTCTTGGATTTCTCTAGATATCCCCGGATTTCCTAAAATTTCTTCAAATTTCCTAAACTTTCCTTAGATTTTCTTTTGGATTTCCTCATAATTTTTTTTCGAAAAAGCTGAAAAAGTAAGGTTGTCTGTAATTTCTAAGATTTCCTTGTATTTCTTTAGATTTCCTAAGAATTCCTTAGGTTTTCTCAGATTTCCCTTGTGCATCACTTGTGCATCAAATTTCCTCAGCGGTCTCTTTTTCGGCTTATTATGAATCATGACTATAGCTCGTGCCGATTCTAGGACAATTGTTCTCCGCAAAAAAATCGCCGGACAATTGTTCGCCTATGACTTTTGTTCGCCGGACAATTGTTCGCTATTTTTTCGCCGGACAATTGTTCGCCTGGCAATTGTTCGCTATTTGTTCGTCTATATATATGTTTGTGTCACCATATCTCCCGAACGTTTATAAATAGCGACGTACTTATTTGACAGGATGTGTGTAAGGAGAAGATCAGGAGAACGTTCCTGTTCCCGGTCAAATACAAATTCAATATTCTATATATAAATCTATATTTTTTGTATTAGCTTTTTATTAGAAATTAGCTCAAGTTGGTAACTGTTTCGTTTAAAAATAAAATTAAAAATTTTGAAAACCTTTAACTGTAAAAAAAATGCCAAAAATAAAAATTAACAATAAAACAATAAAAATAACCCCCCCCCCCTACAAAATTTAAGTTTCAGTGGAACTCATTGGTGCAAATCATCCGACGATTTGGAAATTCATTAAAAGTCTCCAACTGGAGCAAAGTAGAAATGAAGCTCTGATTGAGCAATACATTGTCGGTCAGCAGCCCCCGTTGAGAAAAAAGAAATACCGTGATGTTGCCAAACGAATTCGCCGCCGAATTTATTGTTATTATTATTTTATGTTATTATAATTATTTTTTAAATAAAAATTTAATCTTCGGCAAAGTTTTAAATTGTGTCTATTGTAGTATGTTTTTCAAACAGTTCTTGGTATATGGTACATTTCATAAGGTAAATTATCTATAAACGAAAAATCAGGCGAATAATTTTCCAGCGAACAATTGTCCTATGCGAACAATTATCCGGCGAACAATTGTCCTATGCGAACAATTATCCGGCGAACAATTGACCTATTCGAACAATTGTTCGGCGAATAATTGTCCGGCGAACAATCGTCCGGCGAACAATTGCCGGCGAACAATTGCTTTTCGGGGATGTCGGGGTTTTAAAATTTAAAATTTTCTAATCCGGCGCTGATCTTATGGAAGAAAGATTCTATGACAGGTGACCACATGACAAGTGAACCCACGACAAGTGAACGCACGACAAGTGAACACATGACAAGTGACCCCACTGACAAGTGACCACACGGACAAGTGAACACACGGACAAGTGACCACACGGACAAGTGACCACACGGACAAGTGAACACACGGACAAGTGAACACACGGACAAGTGAACCCGTGGACAACTGAACACAAAAAAAAATAAAAAAAAACCTAACCTAATTTCGACTGTTGTTACCTATTTCGACAAAATTTAAATATTATTAAAAATACACAATAAAAATAAACTAATTAATAAACTATATTCTTTATTATAACTAAATATACGTAGATAAAATATATCAAAAAATATTTCAAGTATCTGCATAAGTACATAAAAAATTATTTAAAATTATAATTTTATTGCAGATTTGCAATTCGGCGTAAGTATGATAATAAATAATTTATAGTGATTATTTTCATATCTTCCAACTGTTAAGGCCACTGTTTATCTAGAAGTAGATATTTTCTTTTCTTTCTTTCCGGTTGACCCATTTCTGCTTTTACTAAAAAAGTAAGCCTATGACATGCTATATCTTTCTGAAGTCCTTCAAATAACTTCCAGATACTTGGATGACTACAATGAAATAGAGAATTTAATCTGTTATGAAATCCTTCGCATCAATTAGTGGTTTTTGCTGATTTAAGCTTAGCAGCGTCATAATGATTCCAAATTCAAATTGGAAATTGTGGGTCCCTTCCTGTTGCACCTTCAATGTAAGTTGAAAAAAAATAGGTAAGAACTGCATTATACCTATGATCATCTGGGAATCTTGCAGCTAGTACATCAAACATAGGTCTTACCTCACCTATCGGTACAAACGCCAAGGCTGCTAGAGATTTTAATTTTAATTTGGTGTCAATGTTGGACTCAAAATCAGCCTTAAGGCTAACAGAACTAAATTTTCTGATCAAACTTTGACACAAGTGAAAATAACAACCTTTAACCTCTGCGTTTGGGACAGTTGTATGAACTGCAGCAATACAGCCCTGATCAAAATCAACCAAAATTTTTTATGGTGCTAAGTTTGGTAATAATTCTTTCAAAATTTGACACATCTGATGGGTATATGTTTGCAGATTTTTTTAGTTGAGTAGGAATACAGTAGGAATGACCGATTTTTGCATGCCACGTATACAGTTGGTAAAACATCGTAAAAAAAAACAAAAATTACATTTAAATTAGAAAAACAAAATTAAGAATTATGATTGTGTTCAGTTGTACTCGGGTTCACTTGTCCGTGTGTTCACTTGTCAGTGGGGTCACTTGTCCGTGTGTTCACTTGTCCGTGTGGTCACTTGTCCGTGTGTTCACTTGTCCGTGTGGTCACTTGTCAGGGGGGTCACTTGTCATGTGTTCACTTGTTGTGGGTTCGCTTGTCGTGGGTTCATTTGTCATGTGGTCACCTGTCCGGTCACCTGGGAGAAATACTTATTTGTATTACTTTAAGTTTTTGTTTAACATTAATAAACATGGCCACATATATTATTTGCAGTAGTTATCTGTTGATTCAAATTTAATTTCAAATGATAAAATTTAATTTATTTAACAAACATTAATATTGGAATAAATAAAAATTGTTTGAATATCGTTGACCTTTCATATTGTATAATAGTTGAGTAAGAGGTCAATAAGAACAAAATTTAATAAGTTGTCCGATGTTTCGGGTTCTTTATTAACCCATTTTCAAAGATTTAAAAAAATAAAAATCGAGAAAATATAAAAATTAAAAAAACTCAAAAAATTAGAAAATATTTCAAATTTTAAAATTAAAAATTAATAGATGAAATACTAACCTATATTAGAAAAATTGATGTGAAAAGTATATATCTTCCAGTTTGAGTATTATCAACTTGGAATAAATTTATATGACAAATTTTATTATTGGTTTTAAAATAAGGTTCACTAAAATTTTGTTTTATCTAATTAAAATACGGAAAGAAAGGCTCCAAATTGATGGGGTGCTATCATAATTTTTATTTTTATCCGCAGTTTGATCTTTTATTCTAACTATTCCTAAAATTTTTCATATTATTTTACAATGAAAAGCAGGGCGGCAGCCACCCGAGGAATTTAGTGTATCACCTGAAGAATTTTTTGTCCTTCTGAAAAGAGTTGAAAGAATTTATCATAATAAACTATCTAAGAAATGGAACGAAATTAAAAAACTCATTCAAATCTATTCAATCAAGAAGGTAGGAAGCGAGAGGAAAATCGCTCAGAAATCTGGTGAAAGGAAATCCAAGAAAATTCGGTGAAATTTGAGTAATCTTGGGTAATGAAGGATAATCAAAAAAAATTTCAGAAAATTAAAGAATCTAATTTAGTTTTGCTTTTGCATATTTTTTTAAATAAACTATTAAGACAATCCGAAAGTAAATTCGAAAAAATCTTTTAAAAATTTCTGAAAAGGACTTAGAGTGTGCAAAAATTGTTCAAGCTAGTCAACATATTTCTAACTTTTAAGAATTAAATGAAATTTTTGACGAATTTTCAAGTTAATTTCTAAACATTATGGAATTTTAAGAAAACTTACAAGAAAGAAAGTTTGTCGTTTAAATTAGGTTGTGGTGAACTGCAGGGTAAGAAAAAAAAATTATTACACTTTCGATTTAATTTTATAAAATTAAAATTTCTGAAAATTTTTGGAATTACTTAGAAATTCTTAGAATTCTTTGAAAATATACTAGAATTCTTTGAAATTCTTAGAAATCTCTGAAATTCATTAGACATCATGGAAATTCTTGCGTTTGTTTCAATATCTTTGAAATAATCTGAAGCAACTTTGCCATATTGGTTTAGTTAAGAATACCTAGATGTCGGGCAATTTTTCAGAGGTTTGCCAAAATTTTGGACATTCCCCATCAGCTTTAAATTTACAAAATTAACATCATTTCGGCTACAGAAAAGAAAATAAAAATGTGACTTAGCTTGACAAAAACGGTTATATTCGGAGTAGTAATAAATTGTACAAAATAAAATTGAACAACATTTTATTACTGTGAAACTTCTCTAACTTTTTGCTGTACAAGTTAGCTTTTATCACGACCCGGGTTAATTTCCCTAGATTTACAGGAAAATTTTAAAAAAATTCCCTTTTCCCTTTCTAAAATCCCTAGATTCGGGGAAAACTTCTAAACCTACCAACTCTGATCTGGAGTTCTATGGAAATGTTTGGAATTTGAAGTCTTTTTTACCAAAATTTTTCGAAATATTTACATAAATATATTTATTTAATTAATATATTTAAGATTTATTTATTTGGATCACTGGCGTACCTAGAGCTTTTTTCGCCAGGAGCGGTCTTAAAATGAGCCCCCGCTCGCTCAAAATGGTGATTACAAATGTTAAAATGCTAACATAAATATTTTTGTTTATTTAATTTTTCTGTATTTACTATGAAATTTTGTACTTATGTAAAGATTTTATTTTTTGTTTTTGAAAACTGTGATATTTTGCATTTTACTTCACTTATGTGAGAACTGGCGCCGACTGGCATGGCGGGATAAACGAGGTATTTTGCCAAAATGGCAACGGGAGGTGGCAGTTAAAATTTTTTGTATTTTGAAAATATTATGGAATTTGTATAATTAAAATAATAGTACTGTACAGCCTCGCTTATCCGGACACACTTTATTCTGAACACTCCAGTCATCCGCACTCTTCGGACAATTTATATTTTTTACCTCTGCAATTCGGACGAATTTCTAGTTGCAATTTCAAATTAATTCATCTAAGACTAAACTATGACATCGGGTCGGATAAACCATGGGTGCAATGGAGCCGCCGCATCCAGCGCCAAAATTCAGAAGGCTCTAAAATTGTGCGTTTTTAATTTAATTTTCTATAAAATATTAAATTTTGAATAAAAAGAATATCTGAACGGATTTAATTCATATTTTCTATGATTTAATTGGTAAAGTTAAATAAATAGCGGGTGGCCATTAATTACGTGAGGCGATTTTTTGACCCCCTCTTCCCCTGGTGAGATGTCGTAAGATTTGTTTTTTTTAATTACGTGATATTTACCGAGTTGTTATCAACAAATGATAACACAGGTTTGCAAATCGAATTTTTTTTTCGAGCCCTGATACCATTCCTCCTGATTCTTATGTAAATTAACCTCCTGAATCCGAATATGACCTCCGCTCTCCCTCATCATCCACCGCTATCGGGGGATGCCCCGCCCCATCTATTTTTTAACAATAACTATTTTAGTCTTTACATTTTTTCTGGTTAACTAGAAAGGTGAAAAGTTCATATTTGTAGCAAGAAAGTTGATTTGGGAGAAGATTTGTCCCCTGAAGTTGTAAAAAAAATCATTAAAGATAATCGAATTTTCCGTTTTTCTGCTTAATTTTTTCACTTATTTTTGCTGTTTATTTCGGCAAAAAATAAAGCAATCACACAGAACATGTACATATATGCAAGTTTTCAATTTTTACAACCGGGGGTCTGGGGGGTGTGGAACATCTTCTAGTATACCTGTAAGTGTGTTAAAAAACACAAATAGCAAACAAATTTCGATTCCGGTTTTAAAGTTGAGATTCCACTTGGCATTACTGGATCTAAGTTACAAAAGACATTTAGAAAAATCTGTACAAAGCTAGATTCTGGGAATAATTTTGTTTAGGTGCACTGGAGGGTGTTCTACACCCCCCAGACCCCCCGGTTTCAAAAACTGAAAACTTGTGTATGTTTTCTTTAAAAATTTCAAAAACAAAATCCCTAACTTTTCCAAGTCTTCCCCTAGATCAGGAGTGTGCAACCTGCAGCTCGCAAGCCACATGCGGCTCTTTTGATGTCAAGTTCTGCAGGTACATGCACAAATATTACCTAATAATTATTATATTATTTTATTTTCAAAACCCATAGAAAATATTATTCCGCAAAAAAATACTTTAAACAGGATAAAAACAGGATAAAATACCATAATATTGAAACAAAAATGTTAGTGGCTCTTTAAAAACTGGGAAATTTTGTAAATTGTACCTTTTGGCTTTCCCGTCTCAAAAGGTTGCCGACCCTGAACATTTTGCAAACCTTAGTTTTTAAAAATTGTAAATTTTTTATTTGTCAAATTTTCCGAAAATTTTTCCTGCCTTCAAGTCTTAATTTCCACGACTTTTCCTTAAAAATAAAAAATTCCTAGACTTTCCCTGTCCAAATTTGTGTAATTCTCAATTCCTTTACTTTTGCAAATGAAAATCCTGCTTAAACATTTGTCCTAATTTTTAATTTTTTGCCCCCCCCCTGGACCCTTATAACAAACTACAACTCGCTGTTTAATCCATATTCGCTATCAGGGGCGGTTCCAGAATTTTTTCTGGAAGGGGCAAAAGGATCAGACAGGCAAAAAGTGTTTTCAGATTTGGGATTGTCTCCTTGTCTATTTTTAAACGTCTGCTGTTTATTAAATATCTCTCATATTCCTTTCTTGTACATTAATAGGAATTACGTTAAACGTTTCACGATTTAGGAAGGAAGATATTTCCGAAGACCTTGATTTGATGCGATACCCCAGGTCAAATAGGAATTTTATGAAATAAATGAAGCAAAAAAAAATCATAATAAAAAGTATCGGCGTTTTTCCACTGGCCTATTTGGAATTGGTTAATTTTAAGTTACCAGCCTAAAAATATTAAGTGATTATGGGGGAGTGATGGATCAGTGCGGCCTTCAGGCCGCACAACCTAGGCAATCAGACATCATCAACTTTAATATAGATTTGTCAACTGCAATTCAGATTTGTTAACTGCTATTCAAAGATGGATAACTGTAAATTCAGCTTTGTTCAGAACACCCCCAGACCCCCCCGTCCCCGGTTTCACAAACTGAAAACTTGTGTATATGTTCTGTGATTGATCTTATCTACTTAATAAGAGACTATCACTTTTTGAGAGTAAGTATGCATTTGTAGGTTTAGGAAATGCGCACTGAGTAGTACCGAGTACCCCAGTATCCAACTGATTGTATAAAATTATTGCCAAAAATTTTCGCTAATCCGGAAAACTCGGTTATCCGAACAAACTCAAAATTTTATCTGTCCGGAATAACGAGGTTGTACTGTATATTATACATCATGGGACTAAGGTGCTACTGTTCATCCCGCGTGCGAAGGTTTTTTTTCGCACACGGGATGAAAAGAACCTTAGTTCTTTTTTTTAATTCAATTTCTATTTCAATTTTTAATTAAGTAAAAATAACAATCTCACAAAAGATTAGATGAGAAGAAGATCGAGCCAAATCTCACGACATCTCACGAAGGGGGGGGGGGTCCAAAAATCGCCAAAATTGCCTCACGGAATTAATTGACGTCCCTTTAGCACTCCGGTCCAGTCCGCTACTGGCAACAAACTTTTTAAATAAAAATGATATTATGCTGACGAGTTTGAAGCTTTCGCGCATTGCGTTTTGTGCAGAAATTAAGTTGTTTAAAAATTTAAGGAATTTTAAAAGATTTTTCTAGAAAATTAAAATTTTTGACTTGATAACACTGCCTACATCAAGGAGAAAATTTGATGTATACTATTGCAGGGATATTTGAGAAAATCTCACAATCAGATAATCTTAGGAATATTATAGATGAGCTTTTTCTTGTTTTTTCTACTTTTTCAAAAAGCAATCTTAATGGATACTTTTGAGGAGGAAAAAGTCTTGAAATTGCCAACTATTTGGTTTCCGCATTGTATGAATGAGCTTTTTCAACTGTTGTTTAGTGAGTTATTGTTTTGTAAGTTTATATGTTTACCAATTTTTAACGATAAAATTTCGATTTGAACCGAAATTAACTCACAAAAATGAAAACTAAAGACTAAATCTCAAAAAAGTTACTAGTCTACTATATTATATAAAAACTGGTTTATTAATCGACATAAATTGGTTTTTCTAAATTCACTTCTTTGTAATAAATTGTTGCGGAAAATTCCCAGTTCCATATTAATTAGTAAGCAGAACGTTTCATTTCAACGTGTTGTGTTATTGCTTATTGTTAATGGTTCTAGATAATTGCAAGAATGGAATTTTGAATCGTCCTTGATTGTTATATTAAATTGTCGACATATTTAGAAAATCATATTGTACATTATAATCTAACTTGGCAGGACATTAAAAAAAAAGTTACGCCTGTCTAGAGATTTCTGATTTCTCCGACCTGTAATAGTTTCGTCCGCATGGTTTGAGGGAAAACTAGTGCATTGGATTCGTTGCGTTTATCTACAGTGTTTTACAAAATTTGTTGTGTGCAAGTGCATTAACTTACGGTTCCACAATAATTGGACAGATTGAGGTAAGCAATTTATATTTTTTTGAATTACATAATCTGGTGTTTACTTTCTACGCACTTTATTTTGGGTTCCCTTTTATTTATTTTTTTAAATATTTTTTTTATACAAAATTTATTTTCCAAAAATCCAATTTTAGTACTTTCTTATTTTCATTGCTTTTTTTGCTGTAAAGTTTTAACGACTTATGATAAAGTAGCTATTACCACAATTTTTAAGGAGCCATCAGCATTAATGTTCCTGAATTTATGAAAGAAAAATACCAAACCTGGCAATAAAAAAAACATATAATTTGGCAAAACCAAGAATTTTTTTCCTGCTTTTTAAGTGTTTTTGAAAGTAGGTAATTCTAAAAAATCGGCCAATGGGAAAAACGCATATTAAATTATCAATTTTGTTAACTGAGCTTTGCAGCTCCACATGACATCAAATTTGACCCAATTAAGCCTTTTTGCATGTTCGCAAAGGTTAACTAGTTTGTATAATTTTCCTAATTGTGCAACAAGTAGGTACAAGGTCGTCAAAATTGAATAGGTACATCTAAATAATTGCAAACTAAATTATATAAGCAAAATGCTTCGCGGGATGGTTACAAAAATATTTTCGTACATTTGACCTCTGCCATTTACATAAATATTTATGAGGTGGTTTTTACAATGAACCAGTTTTGTCCAGAAAAGTTGAAAACAAACAATAAGTGACTGACCGACTGAATTACAATTTAACAGGGTAAACCCAGGACTAAATTTTTGAAATTCCCAAAATTTTTTTGGAGATTTTCTATTAACTTCTAGTTGATCTGAAAGAAGTGCTCTTCAGTTTCATTGACCTCAAATATTGACTAGTTACATCACTAGTGCAATGAAAAAGATAAAAGTCATTTTAGTCATTAATTTAAAAGTTGCTTAGCAATGACAAGAGTCTATTGACAAACGGAAAAACCGAAAGTGTAGCTCGAGAATTTTTTCTATTGCCAATTGACTCTAGTAACATTGCTTAAAAGCAATATTTGAATTAACATAAATAAAATTGTATAAAAAGCAATGTTGTTTATAGAAAACAAATTTAAAATGATTTGCTGAAGTCTCAGGTTTTGTACCGAAAATAAGCAACCGATTGATTGATATTATAATGAAGTAAAACATAGTCAATCATATTATTTGACATAATAATTTAATAATTAATATATTGTAAACATATAAACCTATATATTAAACCTTTTACGTAGAAAGATACTTCTTTAACAATACATATCTATTGCTTAGACGTTACACAATGGGAGAGTAGTGTCTTCTGAGAAGGATATAGACAAAAACATGGATTGCATAGTTTATTGCATAACTGCAGTTTCTGCATTGCCAAGATCATCGCTAAGACTCTGAGGTGCAAAAATTTAAAGAAGTTCCTAAGCAGCGTAATTTTTTTCGGTACATTTTGACAATAAATTTGAATAACTGCATGAACGTAGGTGTGTTAGATAAAGAGGGACAACAAGTAGAGAGGAAGAGGTGGTATGTGGAGGTAAATGCGAGGTGAAAGTGTAAATATGAAAAATATTATTCAGAGTTGGCAATAATGTTTAAAATTTTAAATTATATATTTCAGAATAATTATTATGATAAGTAGAGCTCGGATTTTATGCTTTTGCATGCTCTTTAATATTGATATGCCAGCAGATTTGTTTTGAAATCTGGACAAATTAGGTAAAAACGAATCCGAAAAACAACTTGTCAAAATGCATATTTTGCATATTTTCAACATTTGGTGCATATTTGAGCAAATAATGCATATTTGTGCATATTTGGGCCACTCTTGTTGTTTTTTTTATGAATTTTAATAGAGAAAAAAAAAATTATTATTAAATTTGTCAATTTTAGCAATTATTTTATGTAATTTTAAGCAAAATAATTTTTATAATTTTTTAAATAAATAAAAAATTAAATAATTTGGTGCATATTGGAGCAAATAATGCATATTTGTGCATATTTGGGCCACTTTTGGTGTTTTTTTTGAAGAATTTTAAGCAATTTAATTTTTATTATTTTTTAAATAAATATAAAAATAAATAATTTTTTAAATAAAAATTAAATTGCTTGTAATTAAATAAAATAATTGCTTAAATCGACAAATTTAATGATAATTTTTTATTTTCTCTATTAAAATTCATGAGGAAAACACCAATAGTGGCCCAAATATGCATAAATATGCATTATTTGCTCAAATATGCACCAAATTATTTGTTTTTAAAATTAAAATTAATTCTTAAAAAAGCACCAAAAGTGTCCCAAATATGCACTAATATGCATTATTTACTCAAATATGCACCAAATGTTGAATATATTCAAAATTTTGAAAATTTTATGTAATTCGTCCAGATTTATTATAGCAACTATTAAATTTTATAAATAATTAGGTATTAAAACTTTTTAAAAAAATTGAAAAATTCGAAGATTAGATATTGTTAAGTTTGCATATCAATACATATTTTATCTATTTTTATCAATTTTAGTGCATATTTTAAGAAAATTCGGTGCATATAATATATGCACATATTTTCGCGTATTTTGGTGCATATAAATCCGAGCTCTAAGTATAAGACTGCTTACATGCAACATGCAATGCAATCATTCCTGACGAATGATTCCCTAACAAATGACCCCGGTGTCAAATGATTCTCGGCGACAAATGATTCTCACATCAAATAATGATTCCCAGAGCAAATGATTCCGGCGCCAATAATGGCAACCACAAAAGATCCCAACGCAAATAATTCCAAAGACAAATGATCTCATAATCAAATGAGCTTCAAAATGAATACTGCTTTTCTTTTCAACAGCATTTATTATTATTAATTTTTTTTTGAAAGAGAGATCCGTGCGAAGACAAAGGTCTGTTCTGTAGGTTAGATTAAGTTTAGATTAATTAAGTCGACAAATAATTATGCTTACAATTTTAAAAATTATTTAATTCAAAACAAGCAGTTGAGGGGCTTGTGTGCAAAGATTTTAACGGAGGTCCTGTTTTTATAATAAGACAAAAATAAAAGAAAATAATAAATAATTTTGTAGTTAATCTATATAATAATTTTATAGCCACTAACTAATAACAAAATTACAGTAACGACCGATTTTACAATAGTCGGATAAACTTAGTATAACGTAATTCCCGGTATAACAATTGTGATTGGTAATAACGGTTATACTAGGGCTAACGTTATACCAGGTTGATCCGACTGGCTCTTATAGAATAGAAAATAGAATAATAATTATCATTTTAGACTTTCTTGCTAAACTTACATATATTACTTTCATACTTCATTCATTTTACGGCGGATCCGTGGTTGAGCCAGTCAAAACGGCCCGGAGCGGAGGGTAGCGTAGGGTCAGTTTTGGCTGACACTTAACTCACTACAAACATGCCTGAAGTGAATCCACCTCGACTGGGAGGCCCCACCCATGACTGGCTAGCTCGCAATATTCCATAAAATAAAATTAATTTTTCGAAATTAAGCTAATCAAAAAAATTCTGCCTTTGGCCCAGTTTACCATTTTTTAAATTTTAGAGATATTTGCCTTTGGCCCAGTTTACCACTTTCAGGTAGTTTTTTGGCCCAGTTCACATTACCCCGAAAAAGCATAAACTAACACTAACCTACATAACCGATGCATATCTGAGCGATGATATCCGCACTTTTTCAAGTTTTGAAAATGTCGAATCGTGCTGGCGTCGAAACGAACGGCTCCGGCTTAAGCCAGCCAAAACGGCTTGAAGCGCAGAGAATGTTTACAAGAAGTGCATACAATGTAGAATGTAGGTGTCAAACCGTTTTTTTTTAAACTAGAAATTAATTATATAAATCAGAATATTCAATGTTGAGCTACAGGACACCAATAAAACACATTTTTTAAACGAGCTTTCGAAAAATGACTTTTTCTTTTTCAAGTTTAATATGAATTGAAAAACAAAAACCATGACAATTACAATGCGAACAGTGAACTCAATGAACAGGAAGACTGATATCGAGGGACTGAGTAGCATTTACAGTCCACTACTTATTTAACTTCTTTGCGAATATTGGGGTTAAGTTTTTCACCATTGGTTTTTCCTAATCCACGACAACTTATTAGAATTATTAATACATGCGTCTTCTTTATTTTTTCATTCATTACCTCATTCTGATCAAGTTGTCGGATAAATGTCAATATTTTAAATTAATATAATTTATAGTTGCTTTGTAATTGTCATTGTTTTTGTTTTTCAATTTATATTAAACTTGAAAAAGAAAAAGTCAATTTTCGAAAGCTCGTTTAAATAATGTGTTTTATTTGTGTCCTGTAGCTCAACATTGATAATTCTAATTTATATTATTTTCAAGAGCTAATAATTTTATTTAATAAAATTAATTATATTTCCAACCCTGGAAGGTGGTTTTAAGAACGAAGAGTGCACTGGAGGGTATTCCATACCCCCAGACCCCCCGGTTTGACACCTAAATTCTACATTGTATGTACTTTTTGTAAACATGGTTAGAGTGTTATATTATTGTTTGTTTATACAGTTGAGATCAGAAGGACGATCTAAGCCCCGTTTCACAGTCACACGCGCTACGCGCGCGTGTTGAAAAGCCTTGTACTTCATAGCACAGTCGCGCGTGTGACTGTGAAAACTACCATAAGGTACAATGCTTTCCAACACGCGCCGCGTAGCGCGTGTGGACTGTGAAACGGGGCTAAGACGTTTCGACAACTCCGATTACACAGATTACACTGTAAATAAATTATATGTATCAAAAGATTGCGTTGCACTGGGGATATTCCATACCCCCCAGACCCGCCGGTTTCAATTTTTATCCATGATCTGTGATCAACATTATTAAGTAATAGGAAGTAGGAACCTATCACTTGAGTGACAAGATAAATTTTTGTACACCGCATTTTCATTATTTCTTGTCAAATTTTCTCAAGTTTCTCGCCCTTGGGTAGGACTTATATTGGTGAGATCTGAGTTGCTAGGTTAGTATAAAAAGCGGAATAAAAACAATATTCCCATCATTCTAGATCCGTAATTTTCGAGTTTTGGTTATTATGGGGGATGTTTTTAATGAGTGATACGACTCGAAGATCCCGTCTTTTCATAGCTGTAATTTTTGAGTTGGAGCCACTTCAGGGATGCTTTTAGTTGTAGGACCCAAATTTCTTTGGGTCTATTCTGTAGGTTAGAGTACCTACCTATTTATTATTCAGGATAATTTCATTATTCAAATAATTATTCAAGAAGATTTATTAAACGGATCATTTTGTAGTTTCATATAATGATTTATAGTAAGGGATAATTTGGTTGGAGATCATTTGTTATGGGGATCATTTTCGTCGGGATCATAAAAATATAAAATATCAACATTTTTCTCAGCTTTCTTGTGAACTTATACGGAAGAACATCTACATTTCGATCACTAATATACTACAGTGTTTTTCCATATAAAATTTAGGTGACAAAGCTATCAATTCTATGAAGTGGCCGGGAAGTATCGTAAAATGGGGTGAATAGGATAGATGGGGCGAATACGGTCGAAAGTGACTTTATTATTTAAAAAAATCCTACTTAAACATTTTTAGAAATTTAAAGGAATTTTGGTCACAGTTTTATAGTTATTGATATAGTAAATAATTATTTTGCACCCTCAAACAAATAAACGTGATTAGATGTATTTAGCACGTTGAATTGTAAAATATAATTTTTAAAACAAAACACTCTAAAAAATAGGTTGCTATATTCAAGTAAAAAAAGTTACTTGAAATTCTTTAGATTGAAACTAGTTTGAAAATCAAGAGCGGATCCAGGCAAAGCTCATGTAGGAGGTAAATGAGGCTGATGAGGAGAGGGTAAATAAATCTATTTTGATAAAAATTTAGGTATATTTTTGAAATTTAAAAATAATTTTGTAAATTATGTTGGTTTCTGTCCTAGGGAGGAGTTAGATACACCATTACATTATCCTCTCTTCTTCGAACCGCCCTTAATAGGCAAACTTAGAAAATGGGAATTTCGCGGAAATTTAGAATATTCAGAAAAGCTAAAAAAAAGATGAAGAATTCTTAAAATTTTGTAAGATTTTCTTTCACTTTTGCATATATTATATGTATCACGATTTTCCCTCGATTTCTTAGCAACAAACTAGGGAGAAATCGTTAAAAAACTCCGGTGTACTCGTGAAGAGAAGGGAAATTCCAAAAAATCTTTAGGAAGAGGAAACTTTAAGGAAACGTAGAAAATTCTAGGATATTGTAAGTAATCTAGAAAAAAGAAAAATAAAAGAAAATCCAACGAAATATCCAAAAATTCTAGGAAATCTTTAAAAATCCAAACAATTTCAGAAAATTCTATTTTAAGGAATTCTATAAATATCTTAAGGAAGCAAATCTCAATTTCTTAAGAGTCCCTGGGATTTCCTCAAATTTCCCTTCACTTGTACACAAGAGCATATTTAGGAAAAATTCATGGGGGTAAGTGAGGCTTACCCCCTGGCTGGGAGAAGGTAAATACATATTTTTTGATAAGAGTTTAGGTATATTTTCAAATTTTAACAAAATTTAATAATTTTAATGGTTTTGATGAGTCATGGGGGGGGGGGCAGTTACCGCGTTAACTGCTACTTGTTGGAAATTATTGTAATTTTTTGAGAATATTTGGAATTCCATGGAAATCATTGAAATTCCGAGTCCTGATGTGTATAAAATTATTTTGAGATATTTCCCCTTGATTTAAACAATTTTGGATACAAAATTCGAAATGGGGGGAAGGGACTGGTGAAATGTACCTGATTTTTCACCAAGTGTACTCAAAGAGTCTACTGCTATGCACATAAATGATCAATCGGGATATTTTTAAGCACAGGATCACCTTGAGTAGTTTTTAAATGATGCCGTGTGGATAGAAGTTAGTGAGGGAGAGCACCTGATTCACGATTTACATTAAAGTAACGCCATCACGCGAAAAAATATTAAGTTAATCTAATACGTATAATAGTTGGTATAGAAAGTTTTGTTTATTAATAATCACACGTTTGCATTCTTTGGGTGGTCTATTTTGTAAATTATCATTTCACCGTGGTTTTAACTTTTAAGATAAAATAGTTCCGAATCAAACTCAAGACAACATCAAAAATGTACGTAATAGAACCGCCATGTTTAAACGTTTAAAAGTGGGATGGTCTGGTGGCTTTCTGCTTGACTTGCCAGCTTTTCTAGTTTTAGTGGTGCTATAACTTTTGTTTTCTCGAAATGTTATCGTATGCTCAGTGGCGGTGCAAGAGTATCTAGGGCCCGTAAGCAAATTTACAAAACCGGCCCCTAAAAAAACAATGTATTAATTTTGAATTGAGTATATTATTTAAGAATCTTTTTTTTGGGATTTACTACTCTTTATGGTCCCGGGCCCCTTATGGTTCCGGACTGCGTAAGCTCCCAGTTGATATGAAGTCAGAGTAGAATTGAACCATTGTGAATCTCACGAAATCTAACTAGTATGAGTGGGGGGGGGGGGTTAAAAAATTGCTAAAATCGCCTCACGTATTTAATGGATGTCCCCTAAGATTTCTCTCCCTTGAGCTGCTATGCCTTCTCTGGATTGGATGAAGTCTCTCTTTCTCTGCAACTAAGAATAAATATTCTCCGTTGTAATATGGAATTCTTCAGGCGGAGTTGTTGTATATTTTGTCATTTCTTTTGTAAGCTTTGAAGTATGTGTACTCTATTATTTCGGTAGTTTAGCATTCTGGTTAAAGTGGATGTTCAGTAGTTCAGTAAAATTAATAACCTTGAATTGGGCTAAAGCCAAGGTGACTTACTATCAGTGAAATGTAATTAATTTTTCTGATTCATTTTTTCTGTCTCACACAAGTGATAGAGTTTCACGTTTTTCTAATAAATTTATTTCTTCATGCCATCGGCATCGTATAGAAATTTGGCATTGAAAAATGAAAACGAACTTGTCTTGAATAAGCTTGCTGCATTGAATTAGCAATAAATGATGATTCAGATTTACAGTTTAAAAATTAAACAATACCAGTCAATGAAACGTACATTACACAGACCGTCAGTCACCATTGCCATAACAATCAATGAAGAGTTCCAAAGAGAGCGAAGTGTGAGTAATTCTTCAATGAATTTTATTTGCTTTATATTTATTAGGTGTAGGTAGGCGAGATTGTAACTCGATGCTATTTAGGTTAATCACGAGTCCAATTTTTGAATTAATCATTAAATATTTATAGAGTTATCAGTAAGCAAAAACCGTTTCAAGTTCATAAACCAATAATAAACTGTTTATTATTTTAGTCGTCACTTGAACAGAGTATTATTTGTAGTACAATGTCGTTCGTTGCGTTATGTCCCCCCCCCCTCCTCTTTATCTCGTACTCACACTATTTACAGTAATAATAGCTTGTAAAAATTTAATACTACTGTTTTATTTTTATGTAGTACTTACTAAGTAGGTACTCTTCAATTAATTTTTCGATAATTTAAAAATAATAAAGAAAAGTAAAACTTATATAATTGTTCCATCAATCAAGTAGATAGCATTGTTTTGTAATATTCTTTTATATATGTATATATGATATCTGCACGTAATAACTTAAAAAGTTTACAGATAAAGCCAATAAGTGATCTTTAAATAACTCGAGAACTTCCTGTACTTGAAATTTTGCGTAATGATCAGCTACCGCCTAGTTTGAGTTTTATTTTATTTTGTTTTTATCTACAAACCCAAACCCCCCTCCCGCTGTTTCTCAATTTTGTATTTTGAATTTTGAAGTTTCAATTGTTTAAAATTTTGTTGCTGGCGCCATCTGTCGGCGAGAGCGCAGCGCAATTATCAACCATTTGATCGTTTGATGCTTTTGTTGGTGGCGCCACCAAGTTGAAACTGTAAAATGAGAATTTGCGATTTAAAAAATTCAAATCGTTATCGCGATTTGCGACTAAAAAATTTAATTTCATTCATGTGACTAACCCATTTAAACTGAATAATTATTTAAATGTTTATCATTCGTTGCCCACGTGAAATATTTTACCACTCGAAACTCGATAATAATTCATTTCATTAATTTTTCTGAATCACTTATGTCGCACCGCACAGAATTTTTTTAATATTAAACAGAGACAACATATATCGAAATTACCGATAAAATGAACAAGTACCCAATTTTCAGAACCGACTTTACTTTTTATGCTTACGTAAAAATTTTATGAGTTACATAAAATACTTAAGTACCACTGTCGCAAATTTTCAATTAGGGTTTAGAAATATAGATAGGTAGGTACTCTGATAAGTACGATAACGATTATATCATAAATATGATTAATAAAATAATTATTTCGATTAGATATGGTAAATTAAACTGGGAATAATAAAATATTTTACAATAAAACTAAAGTATATTTTTCAAATTTTAACTGTTTAAAAAGTCCCCCTCCCCGGACTCTTGTGGGGCCATCTGCAGTATAAATTAAATTTTTTAAATTCAAAATAGCTGATCAAATACATACTTTTTTCTAAACAAATTTTTTGGTTTTGTTATTAATAATAATAAAAGAACCTTGCAATAACGAAGTTAGGATCAGGGGCGCAACTAGGGGGAGAGGCAAAGGGAAACCAAGTCCCCCAAAATCATAATTAGCTACACAAAATTAATTGTCTGAAGCCAGTGCTCGTTGTGAAAACGTTTGAAAACAAGACCTAAAGAGCTAAAAAAATCGTTCTTTTTCGTATGGGCGGATATCAATGTAACATAATATAATAATAATTATTATAATATAAAAAAAAAATAATTTATAATAAATTAAAATAAAATTTAAATAACAAAACATATGTTTAATTTGGTATGTATTTTAAGTAATTGAGCGATAAAAATTAGTATTGCTATATGATAAATATACATTTGACATGTGGTATCAACAACCTGTCCCCCTTAGCACTCTTTGCTTTTTAATTTGTTTATTGACGATTGCCTGTTGATTGGTTTGTATACAAATGCAACTTATTTTTTAAATAAATATATAATAAATTATACTCGATTGCCTTATCAATTTATTACTAGCAAACAGGTGTAGGCACTCTAGTGTTTTAACAATGTATGTGCAACCACATACTTTCCGCACTGTTCGATAGATGGCGCGCCACGGCAGCCTAGCTTAGTCGTAATGGCTTACAAAGTTTCGGGTCTGAGATCCACACCTCCTTTGTCTGTTGGATTTATAAAACCCTTGGAATGGTGTTTGGAAGCAATAACCTCTATCCGAAATTTTTTTTTTTTTTTTCAAATTTTTTCATTTTTTTTCAAAGTTTTTAGAAATCATATTAAGAGGGCAGTGCCTTCGGATTTCAAACTAGCAGTGCTAGGTAAACGAATTTCTTAGTTCAAATCATTTTTAAATTATTCATACCTCGTGTAACAAGTTCAGTTTTGATAATCTTTGGAGGTTATGGTAAGTCAATTTTGTACAATTTAGTCGATAATTTTGTTTAGTTTGAAAAATTTTTTCTTCTTATTTTACAATGTAATCGTAATCGATGCGTGCAACTGAAGAATGGCAATAACCATGAAATAACGTTATATTGTACTTCGTATTACGAAATTTTCATTTTTTCAAATTTTCTTAATCCAGACCTGTTATGTGTTAATTGTCTCCTTTTTAAATTTTTTGAATTTTGATTTTCTACGTATTGTATTATTCTTATATTTTTTGAATTTAACCATAAATACATACTAAAAACCACAAATTTACTTAAAATTTTTTATTTTGAGTTCTTTTTCTAGTTTTACGCCTCACGGTTAAAAAACGTGGTAAATTTTTAAATTTTGAATTTTTTCAAAGTTTTTAGAAATCATATTAAGAGGGCAGTGCCTTCGGATTTCAAACTAGCAGTGCTAGGTAAACGAATTTCTTAGTTCAAATCATTTTTAAATTATTCATACCTCGTGTAACAAGTTCAGTTTTGATAATCTTTGGAGGTTATGGTAAGTCAATTTTGTACAATTTAGTCGATAATTTTGTTTAGTTTGAAAAATTTTTTCTTCTTATTTTACAATGTAATCGTAATCGATGCGTGCAACTGAAGAATGGCAATAACCATGAAATAACGTTATATTGTACTTCGTATTACGAAATTTTCATTTTTTCAAATTTTCTTAATCCAGACCTGTTATGTGTTAATTGTCTCCTTTTTAAATTTTTTGAATTTTGATTTTCTACGTATTGTATTATTCTTATATTTTTTGAATTTAACCATAAATACATACTAAAAACCACAAATTTACTTAAAATTTTTTATTTTGAGTTCTTTTTCTAGTTTTACGCCTCACGGTTAAAAAACGTGGTAAATTTTTAAATTTTGAATTTTTTCAAAGTTTTTAGAAATCATATTAAGAGGGCAGTGCCTTCGGATTTCAAACTAGCAGTGCTAGGTAAACGAATTTCTTAGTTCAAATCATTTTTAAATTATTCATACCTCGTGTAACAAGTTCAGTTTTGATAATCTTTGGAGGTTATGGTAAGTCAATTTTGTACAATTTAGTCGATAATTTTGTTTAGTTTGAAAAAAATTTTTTCTTCTTATTTTACAATGTAATCGTAATCGATGCGTGCAACTGAAGAATGGCAATAACCATGAAATAACGTTATATTGTACTTCGTATTACGAAATTTTCATTTTTTCAAATTTTCTTAATCCAGACCTGTTATGTGTTAATTGTCTCCTTTTTAAATTTTTTGAATTTTGATTTTCTACGTATTGTATTATTCTTATATTTTTTGAATTTAACCATAAATACATACTAAAAACCACAAATTTACTTAAAATTTTTTATTTTGAGTTCTTTTTCTATAACCTCTATCGGTTAACCACAATGGTAATCAAGGGGGGGGGTCGGTTTGCGCGACCATTACTACCGTGCTAGGTACGTATCGTAACTCCACTGCAGCATAAGATACAGTGACTTTTAAGGGACAGTGGCGACAAGTAATGTCCGATTTATGATTGGCTACAATGTTTTGTAGCCACTGTCCTTATAAAGTCACTGTAGCAGAAGATGCGGATGAGGCTACCACATTAAAACAAAATTAAATTATACTAGTTACTAGAATTTTCAAAGAAAGAAAAAAGTGAATTTTCGATTGTGAAATCTATTATAAGATAGATACTCCTTCTACAATACATATCCAAATAGTTACGTAAGTCTACCGCAGAAACAGTATGCCTAGCCCACAACATATATGCAGAATGCAGATGGTTTAGCCATCATATGAACCGTAAGGTTTTAACTGTTTTGAGATTACTCCGAAAAGAATTCTGATCAGCCATAGAGTAATCTGATCAGCGACAAAACTTATCAAAAAAGTAAAGCTACTTGTTAAGTAAAGGCTTTGGGTTATCGCCAAACCAGAATCCTCTGCCTAGAACATATGTACATGCAGATGATGCCCGCAAGCTTTTTCTAGATTGCCGATGACTTCAAGATTGTTTTGAAGAAATTTTTTATCACCAGGCACAGATTAACCTGAAATCAGGCGCAGATACAAAAAGAGAAAGGGTGCAATTTCCCCCTTTCTTGACTTACGACCGAAGCACTTTATTTTTTATGGTTATAATTATGGACTGTCCATTAATTAAGTTTTTGTAATTTTTGACTCCCTCCCCCTCTCAGATAAAGGCACGTAAAATTTTGACACCCCCCCCCATCACATCTTACGAAAGAATTATTAACCAAAAATAATGTTGAACCCCCCTCTCCTCGGCTTATATTTACAAAATATGAATAACAATAATATTTTTATTATACAAAAAATACAAAAATTTAAATTAAATTTTTTAATATGCAGGCAAAAAAAACTTATTTAATTTAAAAAAGGTATTTTACGAAACTTACGTAAGAAATACGTCGGACTCTCCCCTTCCACATGTAGGGGTCCGTAAGATTTTTTTTTTTAATTAAAAATAAAATTAATTGTTTTGAAGTTAGTGGTTTTGTGGGAGCGATGGGGTGTCGCGCAAAAAAATCTAAAATTCTTTGTTTTAGAACCTCCTTTTAGTTACTACTTAACTCTTTCAGTTCATAGTTTAAAGTAGATCTAAGGCAGTACAAACTCAAGAAAGCTGGGAATATCCCCCAGGATCCTAGTAATTGTGTCGAATTACATTTTGACTCTATATTTCTAGTCGTCTTCCTTCTATTACAGCAAACTACAAGTCAATGCTGTTCTTTAGAAGCTTCCGAATGTCACAATATAATCTTTTTCTATTCTTTCCAGAGCTATAAGAGAAGCATCTATAGTCGATTTTTTGCTTATTGTATTCTTGTTGGTAATCTCGCAAACATTTCTCAGGTTATTTACTTTTATGTCTTTTCTTCTTTTCATTTTCTACTGTTTGGATAGGATACTAATATCCTCTGAAGAGGATACTAATCATGATGTTAAAACCGGGTGGTCTGGGAGATACGGAATATCCCCAGTGTATAGAGCAAATAGAGCACTGGAGGGTATTCCATACCATTTTAACCACTGGAGGGAATTCCATACCCCCCAGACCCTCGGATTTACATCTGCATTTGTATCGATAAAGATCGGTTTTATAATAACCACTGATATCTTATTGGTATTGGTCTACTGATCCTTTGTTATAACTTCTAAAAATTTTTGAACTTAATGTATTTATGCAATTTTTAATGTATTGCTAACCTAAGCCCATAACCTGTTATTATTTGTATTTTTTAAAAATTGACATAATATACGTACTCTAAGGTCTAAGCTAAGCTGTTTAAAATTATATTCTAATTACTAACAGTGTAGATTTACTTATACTATATATGTTACGGTCAATGAGGTAAATTGGGCATTGACGTTAATGGACGGCCATTGACGTCAACGCCCGTTAACGGTGGGCAATGATGTAAATATTTTCATATGAATGTAATATTTACGTCTTTGACCGGTCAATGATGTTAATGGCCAAAATGAGTTGGACAATGATGATTTTATAGAATAATTAATATAAGGAACAACAACATGGCGATGCACTTCAACTAAGGACAACTATTTGTCGTGCAAGCAATTTTCCGTGTAAATGACAGCAACTCGACCCTTTTCAAGGCCTCATAAGTGTACAGAGATTTTTATTTAATTTAGACAAATGATCATTTTAGGTTGGATCCTCGATTTGTTGTGTTTGCGTCAGCCAAAGCGGACCGGAGGAAAAATTAATTAAATTTAATAATTCATTCATTTTACGGTGTATTCGTGATTTGCAGTAGTTGCGCCAGCCAAAACTGAAAGAGTGATAAAATACAGAATCTATAGAATAGTAATTTCGTCATTGTCTACCTTGTATTGGACATTAACGTCATTGCCCGGGCAATGATGTAAGAGCACATATGAAATTTTAAATGTCAACATTGCCTAAAATGCACGGTCATTGACGTCAATGCCCGGTCAATGACGTTAATGGCCGAATTGTCATCATTGACCGTAACATATATATACTTATAGACAAACAAAATTCACAAATTAGAGTATACTTATATTATATTTATTTGTATTTATATGTATATTTATAGTTTCGAAACACCTAGGGCCTAAGTATAGCAAACTATTCATGTATTTGCATATTTTATCGATAAAAAAACAGTATGATTTTTCAATTATTTAATTTTTCTAACATGCAGTGCCGTAATTAGAACTTTTGGCGCCTATGGCCAACTACAAAAAATACGCCTTAACGGAAAGGGAGGGGGGTTACCTTTCGCAAAATGGCGAAAAATTTAAGAACACTGAAAGGTTTTACCAACAAAAAAATATAATTAAGCGCCTATTTTTAATTTGAACTTTTGAATTTCGGCGCCTTTATTTAAACGGCACCTTTGTGCTAATGGCGCCTATATTAAATAAAATATTTATAATTTGAACTTAAAATTTTTTTTTTTTAATTTTTTATAATTATAATTTTGACGTAAATATTGAGCTTTGTCTAAAGGCTTCACAGTTAGTTTAACATCAAGTCTTTAAATAGCTGGATCCGTTACTGAAAAACTATTTACGATTTCTGGCGTTTCTTAAAAGAGGAATCATTAAGGAAATCTAATGTACAAGCAAAAGGAAATCTGAGAAAATAGAAATTTTAGAAAATGTTAGAAAATAGGAAACCCGAGGAAATTGTAGAAAATCCTAGAAAATCTAAGGAAATCTCAGGAAATCCAAGAAATTCTTAGGAATACTACAGATGAGCTTTTTTGCTTTTTCAACTTTTTTATAAGAAAATTTGTCCGTAGATGCATATACAGTTACTCTCAAAAGAACTGAGGCACTCCTATGTTAACAATATAAACTGTACATTTCGAAACCTTTTTCTTTGTCAAATAAAAATCGATTTTATAGCAAAACTTTTTTGACATTTTTTGTTGAAAATTTCATTGCCTTCAAGTTTATTTATAATATACATTTTTCATTTTGTTGCACCGTTTCTGACTGACAGAAAACTCTGTAAAATACAAAATATATTGTCATCTGTATCTCGGAATTGGAGCGACAAAATAGAAAAATGTAAATGAACAAAATTGTAGGGAATAAAATTTGCAACAAAAAATTTTTCAATTTTTCGAAAAACATCGATTTTTATTTGACCAGAAAGCTGCAGGATGTACAATTTACGTTGATAACATAGGAGCGCTCCCTCGTTCCTTTGAGAGTAACTGAAAAATAATTTCATTTTTTGTATCTTTCATTTACTTTTTTGTAAAATATGCAAATTTAGATTTTATTCTAAACTTGATAGTAAAATTGATTTTATCAAATTGGAAAGCATTGTTCAAAACCAATATAGCCGCGTTCACATCTGGTTGACAAACCAGATGGCTGGCTAAACTTTTAATTTTTATTTTCATGTGAATGACAAATTTTTCCATAGTTGAAATAATTTAATTTAACTGCCTCTTATTTCTTCTAATTAATTTTAATAATATAATTTTTATTTTCCTTTATTAGTCTATTAGATTATTTCGTAGCTAAAATTTTCCAAACTTCAATATATTATCTTATTACTTAATCTAACAACTAATTAGTTATTAAATCACTTATGGTATCCATTAACGCATCAATTTTCTGCAGACCAGATATGGATAATGGAAATTTTGGAAAGAAAACAAAACTATTTTTAGTTTTTTAAGCCACCAATCTTACTGTTGGTGTCAACAACATGGCCGCTCTATTACGTACACTTGATGTTGTTTTAGGTTTGATTCTGAATTATTTTATCGTAAAACTGCGGTGAAATGATAATTTCAAGATAACTTTCTATACCAACTGTATGAGTATTAGATTAACTTAATATTTTTACGCGTAGTAGCTTTGGCTTAAAACAAAACTGTGAAAAATTTGGTTTTAATTTAATTTGTATTTTATGTATACTGCTAATGTTTTTTGCATTTTAACAGTAACATGTACGGGGTGTTGCAATGCGGCGAAAGGAAAGACGCGACGTGGAAAATTTTGAAATACCGTTCGTCATAGACTTTATTACGCCACTGGTGTTGTGACAGCAGTGGCAGCACAGATAAGCGCTAGGGCGTCTTTTTATTTATATTAAATTGTTTATATTGGATTATTTAAATTAAACTTTATCGTTTCTTATAATATTATGATAAATAAGTACCGAGATAAAAAGTGAAATCTTGATTAGCAACAGTCAATGCGTTTGTTTCGTTTGTTTGTTTGTTTGCTCATGTTCACGCGTTCGTCGGTTATTTCATAATCCCTTGCATATACGCAAATGGCTATCTATTTGTTCTATAAAAAACGTTTTTCGAATTATAAATAACTTAATTTACAGCAATAACAATAAAATTAAAAAATTAATAAGCCAAGTAAACATTGATTATAAAATTCCTTTTGTTTCATTTCTACGATTGAAATTGAAATTTATTAGGTATTTAGCTTGTTAATTTTCAATTGTAATTTTCACAAGCAAGCAATTCGTGTAGTAAAATTAAAAACCCACTATATTTTCTTAAATAACCATTACTTGCCGAGTTAAATCATTTTTATGCGTGGCGTAACAGCTCCCAGACTAAAAATTTAATTTTTTTCGAATAGCAAATTTACAGCAAAGTTTTTATTATTTCCACCTTGTAATCTTTTTAAAAACTCTCCTTACCGTGACAGCGTCCCACGTTGGAATTTTTGCGCCAAAAACGCTTAAGCGCACACCTCAAGGTCGTTTAAATATTTTTAAACAAATCGAAGTCACTAATCTATTCAAGGGCAGTAGAACATATTTAAATTTATGAGTTACTAATGCTGATGTTTGTGATTTTGTGTTTTGAATTTCAAATTTTGATGTTCTTCTGTCAAACGGTTGTGTTCAATATTTTGAATTTGAAAATAGGAAGTTGGCACCATTTTTGATTTTGTTCAATTTCAAAAATAGTACGCAAAACACTAAAATTGCCAACATGAATTACGATTTACGAAAACACATTTCATATCATCTGCCAATATGTTTGTGTCAGCAAATAATGTAAACCGAGGATGAAGTTCAAGGGCATCAGGACTAAACTTTTGCGAAGGTCACAACTAAAAATAGTAAAACAGTACCAACGTCACAAATGCGAATAAAATTTACAATTCAATTTTTGAGCCAACAAACTTTTAATGACGAAGCTATTAAATAAATAATAAAAAGAAAAGATAATATTCGTGGGGTTTGACTTTTTCCTTTTGTGGCCTCTCGGAAACTTTTTCGGCAAAAATTGCGCGTCTTCCGGTCGGTATTTGTTTAAATAAGTAATTTACAGGTTCGTTTTTCGTGTCATTTATTTACCATTTAGATTTAATTTTGTTATGTAAATTTATTTTAAAAATAAATGCGGAGTTCAAAATTCTGAAAAATAAATATTTATTATCGAAAATTTGATTAGAAAATTAAAAGTTACATAACTGCCAGATTCCGTTGATACGAAAACAGAAGCTTTTGGATTTGCCCCGGTATTTTCTATTTGGCTAATTTATGTTAGGTCAAGTTTTTTCAACAAATTCACCATTATAAATAAATAATTTTATGTATTTAATGATAATTATGGTTAATTAACTTTAAGTAAATTACAATGTTGAATGTTGATGTTGTGCAATATTTGGAATAATTACACGACTAATTTCTTATCTTTTCGAATGTGTAACGGATTTTACAATTTATTCAATTTTATTTTTATTAATTTTCGTATGCCCTTCGTACGCAATACCCGACATAATATTATTTATTTTGATTGAAATTGATTATTTAGCAACATCTTTCTTACGAAAAAATAATGAAATGCTTGTCCGAATTTATGAATGGGACAGTTATGGAATGATTGTGGTGTCATGATATTTCTAAGAATAGGTATACCGGAAGACTCAACAAATACTGTATGGACCTACCAGCGACCTACATTATCGTTTCTTGAATAGACCAGGCAGTGGCGTAACTGTACATTATAATACGCCTTACCGCAAATTAATATTTTTTTAAAAATAACCATTTTCAAACTTTATGAAAGTTTTATTCTTTCAAGTTTAAGATCAAAAGTTAGAGAGAGCAACAGCACGAGAGAAGCAATCTCTACCCTTAGAGTTAAAAAAACATAAATTTTTACATCAAAAAAAATTTTAATTTATTAAAAACTAAAGAATAAAATTATTTTTATTATACTACTTTTTAGGTTCCCCCTATGGAAATTGTTTGACCGTCATATTTCAAATTTCGGGGGAGAGGAGTTCTTCTGAAAATAACCAAAATATTGAAAAATATAAAATTATTTAGTAAGGGGCTGTCCATTAATTACCTAAGGACAATTTTTGTAGTTTTTGACCCCTTTCCCCCTCTCATAAGGGCACGTAAGATTTTGGTAACCCCCCTCCCCCCTGTCACATTTTAGACTAATGTAATGTCAAATTTTCATTGTTTTCATTTTGTTTGATTCGGTCATGGAATGGAATAAAAATCTATTTGAATTTTTGTTATTTTTCGTTTAATTGTTTTGTATTTTCATTTCATACTCACGTTAAAAAAAAAGACAAATTAGGTCAGGGGGGGGGGCGCAAATTTCAGTTGGAGCACAATATTCTCTTGATCCACCTCTGCTCCTAAGACCGCCTTTGGTTAACTGTTAAATTGTCTGAGACAGGCACATGCGTAGGATTTCTGAAATGAGGGGGGGGTTACATAATTTTTTTTTAAATAAATACATCAACTATATTAGTAAATAGAATTATGTTTATATTAATTTTTCAAATATATAAAAAGTGATTACGTCAATTGGTAAAAAAAATGCAATGGGAGGGGTTTGAACCCCCAAAATTCCATTTGCGCACGGGCTTGGCCTGAGCCGATACAATGAATAAACTAAAATTGTAAGTATTTTGGATTTGCGCAAAATTCTTAATGAATTCTTAAGGGTAAATAAAGTCAAAATAATAAATAAAAAATTAAAAATAAATTAAAATCAATACTACAAAAGTAATTTATTGGTAGGTGTGCAGGTTTGAGGGTAAAGCCTGGATTCTGACCAAAATCAGAACAGTTGTTACTAACTATCCTCTAATGCCCAGTTTCACAAAAGATAGTTAAAGTGTAATCTGTGATTGAAGGTTTTCAGCAATGAAAATTCATTGTTGAATTAAAAGTTGCTTATCGATCACCGAGTTGACAGTTAGCCTAAGGTTACCACGAGTACCCACGTTCGTAGCTCGCAACCAGACGTAATTGATCTACAGCAGTACATCTACATCATAACATCATAGTATATCTCTTTAATCTATTCATGCGCGTCAGTAGTAGACAGATAAAAGTAGTAATTTTTTCACTTTTTTTCCCGGAAAATTTTCTTTTGGCAAAGTGTATTGTCATCGGGGACGAATTCATGTGCAAAATTTAAGCTCGATTGAATAGCATGAACTGGGTCAAAATAGACTTTCTAAGTTTAGCCGTATTCAAAAATTCAAATAGAAAGGTGAAACTAATATAAAGGATTTAAAAAGTGCTGTAACTGTAGGCAAACCGGGGGGTCTGTGTCCGCCGGATTTTTTTTTAATTTTAAAAATAACTTTTTATGTTACATTTTTTTCATTTTAACCTCCCCCCCCCCCCATGAACCAAATCCACTCCTATGTGGATAATCATCTGTGTAAGCTAATGACCTACAGACAGAGACGTAGCAAGTTAAAGCCGGGCCCTGGTGCAAGTGGGTCACAGTGGGCCCCCTTCATTGTTTTGAAATAATAATTTTAAAATTTAAAATAACAATTTTATTGGAGAAAAACTAATTACCTAAGCTACGAATGATAAGAGCATTAGATTTCATCTAAAGTGGTTACTTTTGAAATTCGTTAAAATTTTCATTTATCAGACTGACAGATTTTTAGGTTTTTACCTTTTTCTTATTTATGCTGCTATATTTACATTTTATTAGAACTAAAATTTGTTTGACGGAAAAATATGTTAGCTAAGCCTTATTTTTTTTTACCTTTTTTTGAACAATTTGCTAAAAAGAACCTATTTTTGAATTTTTACGATCTATTTTAGAATTTTTAAAACGTTTTCCTGATTTTAAAGTTTGAGGACGTCAGAAATATTAACCACGAATGTTAAAAGCATTAGATTTCATCTAGCTTTTACTTCAAAATTTAAAAAATGCTTTTGAAATTGTTAAAAGTTTCATTTATTATATAAGACTGGCCATGTAAGTTTCCAAGAAAATTATTTATGAAAATGGAATTAAAATTGAATTTATTACTTGGCCAGTCGGATAAATGAAAATTTTAACAATTTCAAAAGCAATTCGTGACTTTAAATAAAATAAGTAAAAAAATCTTATGCTCTTATTATTCGTAGTTTATATTTCTGAATTATTTTTTATCAGCACCCGATATAAGGCAATTAAAATTTTGATACCTAATTGGTCGTTTTTTTTACCTAAAACTACAAAATACTAACCTAAAATAGCTTTCATCTTTTTATACAACCTAAACATCTCATCTCTAATAATTTACATTGGAAACTTACCTGGCCAGTCCGATTAATGAAAATTTTATCAATTTCAAAAACGTTTTTTGACCTTTAAATAAAAGCTAGATAAAATCTAATGCTCTTATCATTTGTAGTTTATATTTCTGCATTATTATTGTGTTTTATTTTTTCCCCAAACATAAATTTTTTTTCTTTTGAATTTTTGTGTTCTTTGCTTTCTTTTTTTTTAGTTTCTACTCTAAATATAAATAGCATAAACTTTAAATGGTGTTGAAAGGGCAACCGGGCCTCTTTTGGTCCATGTCCCTGCCCACAGAGAAACTTTTTTGGTGTTTTGAAGTAATTTTTACTATAATTGAAGTTCAAATCAGCCTCATACCAATTTTGAAGTAAATTTTACTAAATTTGATATAAAATTTACTCTAAAATTGATGTAATATTAACTTCAAAATTGTATGCTTGAATTTGATTAATGACATTAAAAGAAAAAATATGCCTGCAAAGAACAACTAATATTTCAAAGTAGGGACTTGGTTCTAGTCTATTAACGGTGCGTGTACTCCACGTAAATAGGTAACGTCAAATTAGATTTCGTTAATTATAGCCGAATTTTATTTAAAAACAGAGATTCAGACCAGTGTTCTCAAATTGTTTTGGCCCCCAAACCCCAACCCCTTTTCATAATCAAATAAAAAAAAATCCGAATACTTGTATTTTATGAACCTATCTTTATATTTTATTCAGGACGTAAAATTGCTGCTAATTAATTTATTGTTATTTATCTTGGCGACCCCTGGGGGTCTTCAAGGATTACTTAGGGAACCACCGTTCTACACGGAGAAAAAACAATCCTCGCAATAATTTTGAAGTAAATATTACATCAATTATATAGTAAATTTTATATAAAATTTAGTAAAATTTACTTCAAATTTAGTAAAATTTATTTCAAAATTGGTATAATCTACAAGAAAATTGAAACCAATCGATTCACGAAACTGGCACAGTTGTTCATTCCTGCCATCTGTAATCAACGTTGTAGTCATTATTTCCGATTATGGTTCCATTTTAGTCAGCCTAACATTCTATCCACGTAGTTGACCATGGCCCAAGATTTCGATCCACAGAACTTCTTCAGTTTTTTATATATATCTCGGCAACTTTAGCTGATACAAAAAAATAGTTTAGATAAAAATTGTAGTTTATTAAATTTTCTTGAAAAAATTAAAATAACATTTTTTTGTATCTTTAATATTTTAGCAGTAATCCGACGTTGAATAGCATAATTAATTATTTCTTTGCTGTCGATTTACTTTTTTTGAATTATATTTATTTTTTACGATATTTTGTTCGCAAATAAATTTGCTAGGTGTGACACCCTATTATGTTTTTTCAAAAAAGCAACCAAAAATTTTGATTTCGTAAAAATGATTTCGTAAGATTTTCGTCCAAGAAAAAAATCGCTGAAGAACGTTTTTTCATAGCTATATATTTTTTTTAAACCGACATCGTCCTGACACCTTTAAAAAAATTTCACAATAAACAGTTTGGAATAAAAATAATTTGTCATTTATTCATAGTCATGAAGCTGCAATAAGGGCGTTTGTATGTAACGTCGGATTACACCTAAAATATTAGAGATACATAAAAATGTCTATAATAGTTTTTTGAAGGAAATTTAACAAACTACAATTTCTATCTGAACTTTTTTTTGTATCGGCAAAACTTGCCGAGATATAGGCAAAAAACTGAAAAAGTGTTTTAGGCGCAAAATAGAAAACAAAATTTTCGTTATATTTGTCACGTTACTTTTTCCACGCTGACTAAATCAGTACTGCTAAGATACCTGAAGGGCTTTTTTTTGCTCCCCACTGTACTGCACTGTCCTAAACCACCTAAACTAACTCGAATGGAGAACCTGTGGGTGTTCTGCAGTTCTTAGTTTGGGGGGTGGGGGGTCGGTAAATTAATAAGAGCCTCTCAACGTTACACATTGCTAAGGTTTTTAGCCTTTTGGGAACGTCCATTAACTACGTGAGGCGATGGGGGGAGGGGCTTGAGCCGAATCACACGTGGGGAGTCTCGGCAATTATCACGTAATTATTACGTAAATATCACGTAAACAAGAAATTGTAAAATTGTGAGAGAACTGGGGTTAAATTACCCCCCTTGTTTACCTCTATTTTTGAACGATATGATAACAAATGATAACATTTTTAAGTTCGTGGTCCCCGTTGACCAATTTTCATTAGGGCTTCACACCGAATAACTTCATAAATTTAATTAAAGGTTAAATTTTTTTTATCTCTGACTTCACATGACCGTAACACCAAATCAATTGATTTTTCAGTGTAAATATATTTCAGTACAGTTTCAAAGCATCTGATATTATTTACAAAGTAGATTCTAACCTTTCATGGTATAAAATCAACAGTATTCGATGTACGAAGAAAATTAAGTTAACAAGATTATTGTTTCTCTAGTGTGACTGTCACTTATTAGTTTAAAAAAATTTTATTTTTGTTTTTCTCAAAAAAACTATATACTCGTATATATCTTTAAACTGAAAATTTTACAAAAAATTTTCTTTATTTCGATAGAAAATTTAACGGACTGCAACTTCTGTCTAGTAAACTTTTTTGTAAAAGCAATCCATTTTGATGAAAATCAAAAAGAATGAAAAAGTCAGTACAATATTATGAAAATATATTCTAAGATGAAAATCCGCGCCTCCTCACCGCGGGGTTTTGGCTAAGGTAGCGCTGAGATCAGGGGCGGGTTTTTAGACAAAATTATATGTATTCAAACAAATCACATTATTTGATTTGATACCGGCTATCAAGTTGTAATATCTAATCTAATGATTATAACTGTTCGTTATTACTATTGTATCTTGAGTTTCCTTGTGTACCTTCTCATATGATAATCATTCATTTAGTAGCCTTACAATATTGCACTACAGCGAACGAATAATTTTTATTTAAAAATCCTGCGTTCGGACCTGCCCTTTACTTCCTACAACGATTTTAATCTGTTTAAATAATTACAGATTGTTTTTGATCAATGCCAGACTTGCCTCTATAATTTATTCCATTTTTGGAGTTATCATTAAAGATGCAATTTTCTGACCTTAATTTTGCAAAATTTCATTAGTCACTCTCAAGTTTCTTTAATCCAAGGGAAAGTTTCCTGATATTTTTAAATTTATTCAAAATTTTAGTATCGCGTATTATTTAAATATCCAATACTTAATATTTAAATCGTTGTCGGTGGCACAATCTAATTATGGACGTGAAAATATGCCGATTATAATTTTCTTAAATTTATTTCAATTAAAGTGATCGGCAAAAAATTAAAATCAATTACGGACATCTGCTCGAAAAAATTGTTATTACTATTCCGAGAATTAAAAATCAATTGTTTTTGTCAAACGGACTGATTAATCATCGGTTGATAATTGCCAAAATATTTTAAGTACTGTCCTGGATTTTGACCACCTGGGCGAGCGTTGTCTGCTGACAACCCACGGGTCTTACAACACAAAGCACACCAGTTTTTTAATAATAACCTTACTGGTGCTCGTGCAGTGGAAATTTCCATGCATTTCTTGATGCAGACTTGCAGACTTTACAATAACCAGTGGCGCACGTCAAAAAAATTAATCGATTCGAAGTGGCTGATTAAACTCAATTAAACTGGTAAATGAGATTGAAATTATTGTATCGAATTTTCAAGGACTCTTTTTTGTTTACATAAAATAAGAAAATATTCAGGTAGGCATTCCTCCGGAACCCTGCCCGAGGCGTTTATGAAATAAGGCCTTGAATGGCATCGAATTAAGAATCCGGCAGGTTTCGACCTGCTGGTCTTCTATAACCCATATTTTAACGGAAATGGTGCACAAAAAATTCCTTCCCTTTGAAGATGACTATCAGGTGCGAAATTCAAAAATATTGGAAAAAATAGAAAGCGGCTATTGCCTAAGGAATTTATTGAATTAAATTAAATGCAATTGCAAAAACGTAATTATCTGCACCTTATTGCTGTTTTAAAAAATAATCAACATTTAAATCAGCTAGAAGTAATAAATGGTGAATTGTAGTTGGAAGTAAACGTCACAGGAAGTATTTTTAATACTGCACAAATTAGCAGCGGCTTATCAAAAATTTTTTTATTTTATTGCATCAGCTTCTTTTGCAATTCTGAAATAAAATGCAAGAAATTAGTTAAAATCGTTTTAAACTGAAACAATAATTAACCTGGATGTTTTTAAAAAAATACATATATTTTTCTTCTGTCGAGTAATATCTTCATTACACAACATTGTTTTTGAGTAAAGTTTTTACTCCATAATATTGAGTAATGCATCAGTAATAAATCTTGGAAGCATCAACAATCGAATTACTCAACTAATTGCAATAAAAGTATAACAATCATTTTGAATTACAGAATAAAATCCTATAAAATAGATTAGAGAAAAAATTATAGTATTCGACTCGCTGACTGCTCGTTAAAAACATTTTTGGAAATAACCACATTCGTTATTCATTCGTTGAATGTTGAATAATATACTATTAACTAAAATTAAAATAAATAACATTATTTATAATTGGCTTGTTTTATATTTAACTGAAGGTTAATGCAATTTTTAAAAACAAGTCAAATGTTTTGACTTCATTTAAAAAAAGAAAATGACTGTTTCAGTTAAAGAATTTTTTGTAAAAATATTTCGATTATCGATTATAATTTAATTAATTGCTTAAGGTAGTTAAAGGTTGCTTTGTACCTTTCTAGGCATTTTTTCAGAATTTTTTTTAATTTAAACAATTTTTATTAATTGTCAAAGGCACAGCCGCGTTATTATTACTAATTATAAGCTTCCATACTACCCCCCCCCCCCCAGGGTAGGTATTACGAAACATATACTGAAATTTTAATTGAATTTAACAAATATTTTGATTTTTTGATTTTTTTATTAAAAAAGAATACGCTTTATTCGGAACTGTCGTACTGCTTGTGACTCTTCTGTAATAATTGTGTTTGTCAATCTTACAATTTTGCTACCAAAAGTTAAACATTAATTAGTTTTTACTAAAACAATATAATGTTTTAGATTAATAACATTTGATCGATAAATAACAGAACGAATTCGTTTTTGTTATTTTCCTATTTGGGCGCCAGTGACGGTGCAGGGGGCACAAATGCCCATCTACATATTTTAGAATATACGTTTTATTTTTAGGCGCTTATTTCAACAATGTGTTTTTTTGAGTTTATTTACAAATTTGTCCCTGTCCACCCCAAATCTATTGGGCCCAATTTGTGCCCACCTATTTTAAAAATATTGGCGCCGTCACTGTTGGGTGCAGCGTAGTAACCAAAATTTGCGAATGCTAATAAAGGCAGGGATGGTGAGCACCTTGCTTGACTCCAGTGACGCTTCGCTACTTTTCAAGAGTAACGAAAAACTGATCTGATCCCGGCCTGAACTGGTACTAATTTAGGTTATAGGCAAAATATTAAAAAAAATACTTTTTCATCAAACTGATTTCTGATGAACTTCTTAGGTGACGGCCGACTTTATGTGCCCTCCGAAGTACGGAGAAATTCTTGCAAAGTTTAGACTCTTTCCAGATTCCCAGATTCCAACCGGGTACCTTAGTGTCAGCTAACATAGGGGAAAGTGGGTGAATATCGACTGTCGGGTAAAATCGACCAGCTTCATATCTCATGAACTTGGCGCCATACGAGCGAACTTTACCTACCAGCTGTTAGTTTGGTGCCATCACTCTTCATGTGTGTATGCTGTCAGTTTTGTTCGTTTTTAGATTTTTTTAATTAAAATTATGCTGCTTTTGTTAAGGCTAGGACAGTTTTATATTTTCTAAATGTATTGAATTTTACATTACTAGGATACGATGGATATTTTTCTATAATTTGAATCTGATTTGGTGCAGTTTTAATCTATATTTTTCGTAAACATAATTTTTAAGTATAAGTATACTGGTTCGGGTAAAATATTACTCTAGTGTATATTTGTGACCTCTTTCTCTCTCAGATTCCTTCGCTCTACGAAAGAGTATAATAGTGACCACTTCTTTTTCATTAGATGGGTTCTCTAGGCTAATACCTAGGTGGTTTGCCATTGCTTGCCGAGGGAAGACAATCAAAATAAAGTTTTTAATCCGACCGCGATCGAACCGCTGATTTCGGTTTAGCAGTCGATTAATATATGAAAATAAAATTTATTTCCAAATATTACTGTTGGTCGATTTTTCCCTCCACCATGGTCGATATTATCCTACCGATCGAAATTACCCGACTTTTTTTCTATTTTAAAAAATATACCGTATAAATAAAGTCATTTGTTTTTTTGAAAAATCAATATAAGAATCTCGTAGTAGATAAAGTAACCAAGAAATTTTACCATTTCAAGCATCTAATTCTAAAGATTTCTACTTGAAATCTTTAATAGCGCTTAAGTGGTCGATATTTCCCCACTCTCCCCTATTAGGGGACGTCCATTAATTATGTAATGCGATTTTGACGATTTTTCGACCTCCTCCTCGTTTGTTTTACTTAATATAGTCCAGTTCTCTCGCAATTTTACAGTTTCTTGCAGAAAAAGGAAATTACTCAATATTTGCCGAGACCCCCCTTCCCCCCACGTGAGATTAGATGATATTCGGCTCAAACCCCTCACCCTCTCCGAAATGCCTCACGTAATGAACGTCCCCTTATTAGGCTAATGATAGTCTTATCATTAACATTTCAAAAATTATTAAATCTCATAATAATTGATATAAATATGTTAGTTCGAATTAAACTTAAATATTACCACGAGAAGCGAGCCACAAGGCAAAAATTCATAAGGGTTCCGTGAATAGTTAGGTTTTAACTACATATGCGGAAAAAATATTAAGTCTCAGTAGTCAGATGGAATAACAAAAGTTTCAAATTTGTCTCGGCATAAAAACAACTTTGCTTTAGCTAACAACAATGTTTGATATTGAGTTAATTAAGAGTAGGGATTCTACCCAAAACAAACTCTTTGTGTCTTTGTTATGGGTTTCATAACCGCACAAGATTGGGAACCGCTGGTCTAAGATACCGGCGTTCCCCGATATTGCAGTGATTTAACAACGCCATCCATCTTTTACTAGTTTTGCAAAATGCGCAGTGGAAATTACTAATACTAATAACTAAATAATTTCAATCTTTAACGGTTTTATGTGCTGTTCGAAATACGAAGAATCTTTTACTTTCAAACAGAATACCTTCTGTTAGCAGTTTAGCAGTTTATCGTGCTAACTGCTAGACCGATGCTGATCATCTAGATCAGGGGTGGCCAACAGGTCTTTTTTAGTCGATCATAGTCGCCGACATTGATCGTGATTCATAATAAGCCGAAGAAATTTGATGTACATATAAGTGAAGGAAAATCTTAAAAAATCTAAGGAAATTTTATGAAATTTTAGAAAATCCAAGGAAATCTTAGGAAATACTAAGAAATTTAAGGAAATCTTAGGAAATCTAGGAAAATCTTAGGAATTATAGATAATCTAACTTATTCAACTTTTCCGAAAGGAAATCATATAGTTAAACGCCCTGTGATAGGTCCCTGGCAGGCACCCATACAGGTACTTGACAGGCATCTCTGAAGTAGGACTTAGTTGCCGGTATAAGGCATCTCGCAAGCTTGTGATAAACCAGGTTTTTACCAGGATTTAAATGTTACTTGGAATGAGACAAACAAAAAGGAAATTTTAGGAAATCTAGAGAAATCCACGAAAATGTCAATACAAGGAAATCTGGTGTACATCGGTGTCTGTGGTTTCCTCCTCGTAATAAGCTAAGAAAATATGTTGTTTTGTCTACACTGTAAAAAATTTTATGTAAATTTACATAGAAAGCCATTGGCAACTTTGTAACCTATGATAATCTATGTAAATATACTTAAGCATTGGCGTAACAAGCAATTGAGGGACCCGTGTGCAAAGTTGTTAACGGGGGCCCTGTTTTTCAAAAAGACAAAAATAAAAGAAAATAATAAATAACTCATATACAATATAACCATAATTTTAAGATAAACAAATAACAAAACTAAATTAAGGCCTAAATTTAGAATAATCGGATAAACTTAGTATAACGTTATTCCTGGTATAACAATTGAATTATTTTATTTATAAATTAATGTTGTTAATTAAGAATTTAAAAAAATTATTGGTTTTAATTTAATTTTAAAATTATGATTTTTTACCCATTTATTTTCTGATTTATTGAAATGTCATGAAAAATTTTTATTCTTTGTCAGGGAAAACCTGGAAATATCAGGATTTGATTTGGAAAATTTAGTGGGAACACTGAATTATTATTGGTAATAATGGTAATACTAAGTCTAACTCAGTGGCGTATTTAGAAAATGCTTTTGGAGGGGGCAGATTAAATATATTTTGGAATCTCGTTAATCCATTCATGCGCGTCAGTTGTAGCTAATCCCAATACATACAATCCCAGCACGCTTCTGCTGCTCCTGCTACAACGTGTAATTTTTTGGTAAAAAACACTCTGGTTGGTCGATTTTTTTTACCAACCAAAAAATATTTGTCCAATATTAATCCAACCCGGAGAATTTGAATTTTTAAGCAAAATGAGAAAAGTTTAACCTTCGGCTAGAAAAAATTAAAACTTGGAAAGCATATTTATTTAATTACCTTACTGTTCACGGAGTTTAGCAGCAACTTCCTGTGTTACTTTGAAAGTTAATTATAAAAATATAAAGTCAAAATTGTAAACCGGGGGGTCTGGGGGGTGTGGAACACCCTCCAGTGCATATCGCAGAATTTTCACTCTTTTAGAATACTTGGAGAAAATAGGGGATTTATAATTTTACAAATTTTACCAGGAAAAACCGAAAAATTAAAATTTTTAAGCAAAAATGAGGGAAATTTAAGCCTTTGGCTAGAGAATATTAAAGCTTGGAAAACATTTATTTAAGTGCTCAGAGTTTAGTAGCAATTTCTACGTTTCTTTGAATGTTAGCTGTCAAAATTATAGTCAAAAGTGTAAACCGGGTGAGCTGGGGGTGAATACCATCCAGTACATATTATAATAAAGTTCCCACTCTTCTAGAATACCTACGCAAGACAGAATAATTATACAAATTTCGTCGAAAAAAGGTAGGAAATTTTTTGTTGTTGATCAAGGGGAGGGAAATTAAAGCGTTCGGCTAAAGAAAATTAGAATTTGAGAAACTTATTTATTTTTATATTATAAAAAAAAATTTAATTGCCCCACGGCACATCAAGTTTAGCAGCAAATTTTTGCTTTTTTGCTAAAATTAAATGTCTAAATATTATAACGCTAAAAAAGAGATCCACCGTCTAGCTGCCTGTACGCAAACGGGCTTTCCAGCTAGCAAATAAATAAATATATATATAAATACACAAATAAACAAAAATAATTTAAAGTTATTTAAATTTTAAAACTTTGTAGTAAACATTATTTTTATCGGGGGGAGCTTCAGGAGTACAGTCCGAGGCATCCTTGGGGGGGGGGGGCAGATTCCCCTTTGCCCCCCTCTAAATACGCCACTGGTCTAACTTTATACCAGGTTCATCCGACTAGTGTTAAACCGGCCTTTTTTAGATTATTTTATATAATATCTTAAATTTTTTTTAAAAGATTCCAGGGGGCCCTTTTAGCCGGGTGCCCGCGTGCGTCGCACCCACATATGGGAACTGTAAAAATACTAGTTATTAATAATTCAGAAGTTAGAATGTTTTTATGGGCATTATTAGGTGAAATATATGTTGCATGCTCTCTCCAAGATCTTGAAATACATTGGTTCACTGATAAACAAGAAGATTTTTCTATTTAAGTGTAGACAATGTAGGGTGTATCCACAACATATTACACAAAATTTGGGTTGTTTGTGGCCTTTAATACCTAAAAGCCACCCTTATCATTACATTATAGCAAAGAGTATGTACATATAGAGGGACAGCTCTTATGGGAATACTTGTCACAAGTATTTCTTGATGGCTCTGCTACGCCATCTAGTGGAGGGGGTTATCTCTACGTTTTAATTTTTGGTCCTCTATATACAGGGTGCTGAATGAGTTAACTGAACATGGGAAATTAACATGTAAAAACTTATTTTTGCAAAAATACCTCCCGGTATATAAAGGATCAGCCATAAATTAAAAATTAAAACGTAGGGATCACACCGTCTACTAGATGGCGTAGCAGAGCCATTAACAAAAACTTGTGACAAATATTTGTTAATGGCTGTTCCTCTATATATAAATACTCTTTGATTATAGATAAAATAATAAATAATCTAAAGAGATCTATCCCGAATTTGGTGTTTCATTTAAGGACCCAAAATACCCACAAAAACATTCTAACTTCTGAATTATTAATTTAGCTTAAGGGTCGATAATTTTTCATTGTAATACTAGTTATATCATTGTCATTTCACAAAATTTTTGTAAATTTACTGAACAGAAATTAATTTTACATTATCTAAATTAGTAAATTTACATTTACTACATGTGATAACTTAAAAACATTTTAGTTCTGAAAAGTGTTAAGATGATGTTAAGATTATGTTAAGATTTTAATACATCATAGGTAGATCGCGAAAAAAATTTAAGAAGCATAGTCGATCGTATTTATAATGAAGTTAGTCACCCTTGGCCTAAATCTTTTTCACTGCTGAGTTTAAATCTGTTGGAAAAATTAATCTTCCATTCTAGTACCTCCGTTTTTCGCCTTTTAAACTTTTTTTATTATTATCCGATTATCCGATTATTATCTGAATAATCCAACGTGATGAACTCAAAGTCGTATTTACGCGCCGACAACCTAAACTGCAGCAAAGGCTTACGGATTACAAGAAAAATTCTTAAAAAATTTCAATTTTGAATAAAGTAAAATAAAAAGAAGTCACTGATATAATCTAAAAATTTGCTTGTTGATCCTAGATGAACTAATTTAAACACTGATTTAGATTCAATTTATTGAATACCTTGGAAATACACAAAAGAAAACTGGCTTCGGATCTAGTATGTTACCAATCCAGATCAAATTGCTTATTTGTCAGGTATACTCTATTCTTACGAAATTGGAAAACAATTTCTGTTTTGAAAAATATTTTATTTGTTAAATTTAAGTTTGACTCGACAATGGTTTGCTTGTCAAACAAAGTTTCACTTTTAATCCGAATAAGACAATATACTATTATTTGAAGTTATAAAAATTTTCATAGAATAAAAAAACATTAATTTTTTTTAAATATTTTATTTGTTTTAATTTTAATTTAATAAACTTTTTTTTTTCAGGGTTCCCACTCTTCTACAAAAGCTGAAAAATCTGTAAAAATCAGAAAAATTTTGATTTTCAAACAAAAATCAGAGAAATTAAAACTTTAGGTGAGTGAAAATTATTTAAAATCTAGAGAAAAAAATTTTAGTTAAGAAACTGTTTTTATCGGATTTAAAAAAAAATGGGAACTAAAGGGAAGACTGAAAATTCGGTTTTTGATTTGATTTAAGCTATAATTAATTATTTATTACAGTCGACTAACAACAAAATTATAAATCTGTGTTGGCCCCGTCATTTTATATTATTTATTCGCTTACATGAATTACAAAATTGTATTATATTTATAAAAAAATTTCCAAAAAGTCCACTGCTTGTTCCATGGCCCTTGTAAATTTTTCGGATTTTTTTTCCAAATCTGGAAATCTTCCTTTTGAGGAAAATAAAATAATGTCACTTCAATTTTCGTATGGATATTGCGATTTGCTTGAATCACGTGCAAGGTGAATGTTATATTTATTTTTTTCTCGAGAAAAAAATTTCCAACACGAAGTTTTCCTCTTGTAAAGGTCAATTATCGAACAGTTAACGATTAATAGTCAAATGTTTTGTAGTGGCTCCTTGAAAAACATACCTAAAGACTTGGTCATTATTATTTGATACCCAAATATTTTTGTAAAACTTATCGTTAATTATTTTTATTGATAAACAGTTTTGTTTATATTTTTTACATACATACAACTGAATCACACTTCTAAAATTCCCACTTGTAGACTATGAACCAAAACACGTAAAATATTTATATCACAAATAATTATTTTTATTAACTTATGGTAGTAAATAAAAAAATTCATTCAAGCAGGTTTTATTATGTATTTAATTTTTTTTGCACATTATTCCAATATTTTCATAAAATTAGCGAAAACTAAAAAAAGATGTTTCGGTAATAATTACTTTGGCACAGAGAGTTGCGCGTTGGGCAGGATTCTCCATCATAGTTAAATTTAAAAATTTCATGTCTTATAAATTTTAAATTCTTTTTATAATACCTACGTTTAATGTGTTCATAAATTATGTTCTATTCTATTCTTGATTTCCACTAAAACACCACGGCAGTCGAGTAATGTGTAAGTGCGTTCAGCTCTTGGATGGGTGACCCATGACTCTTCAGGAATCGTGTAAGGTTGTCGCTGTTGTTGACATTGCTCATCGTGACTGATGAACCTATAGCAACTTGATTTACTATCCCTAAGGAAAATACTCAAAATAAGTTTTACAAATTACCATAATCCAATTCAAATTATTACTTAATCAATAATGCAAATCTTTTAAATAAATTTTTCAATAAATTACCATTCAAAATGCAATTTATTACAATCTCAGGTGCGCTATCAAGTCAGGTGCCGCAATATCCATCCAAATTTTCCAATGCAAATTTGACTAAATTTAATTATTCAAACACCAATTATTATTTTTCTTAGCATCCAATTATACAATAAATTTTATTTTTAATTTATTAACGTTAAAAATAAAACCAATAATTAATGTACTCACTCAAATTATAATTTTTATTCCACAAAGATATCAAAATCTCAACTGTGAGACGCAAATTATCACTTTTACGGACCTTCCCGCAATAGCGTCCGCTTACTTCTACGGACAAGCTCATAAGGGTTGAGTACCGCTTCTTTTCGAACCAACCCAATATTGTCAGCACGAAAAGACGCTCCAAATTCAAAATTTTTACATTATTTACAAACTCGAAATACAAATATCCAAAACCCACATCCACAACAAATTCAAAAATTACAATTTTTTTTTAATTATTACAAAATAATTTACAAAAGTAAAACAATTGATGTTTGAAGAAAACTGAGCAAATGTTAAACTTTTCGGGACGATTTGTACGATTGACAGATGAGTTGAGCGGCAGGAGTCCAACAATAACTGACGAGCCACAAAAAGTACATTTGGTCCAAATAAAATATGTTAAAAAAATGTATTAAAATGAGATATTTTATATTTAACGCCATATTTCGAAAAAATATCATTGAAGTTACGGTTTTTAATCCTTTAAAGTCACTGTAAGTAGTTTCTACATTGCTCACCCTCTATTGGGCATTAATATCATTTCCCGGACAATGATGTAAAAACCATATATGAAATCGTGGGCATCTTGGTTAAAAAAACTTAAAAATAAAATTTTTTTTAGAATTAAAAATATTCAAATTTCTAATGCCTGTATTCACCAACTACAAATAGCACTATTTGTCGAATAAAATGACATTATTACAATGCAAACCAATGCAAAATTTTGTTGTTATTCGACAAATAGTGCTATTTGTAGTTGGTGAATACGGGCATTAGTAATTTAAAAAACAGTTTGATAGTAAGGGACTTATCTCGTTTTGTCACGTAAAATTATCCTATTTTGTGCAGTTAACTCCCTTATAATTTTTATTGTGAAAAAAAAAATTATAGAAAATAGATTAATGTTTCTATCTACCTCCATGCAGTTATGATGACCTTACAAAAACTTTTGTTCGAGAGTTACCTAACTTAGATAAACACAAGAAGATAAATAGCACTTATCTGGTTGTTGCAATCAACTACATACTACTCGAACATATAATTATTATGGTCTAAAACTAACTAACTGCACTTATTTTTGAAGTATTGAGAGTTGTAAAATTGGACTTAGTCGAAACTAAATATCTCAATAAAAAGTTTATTGGTGATAGTACAATTATCTGGTTTTGGCAGATCACGAATCAGGTATGATTCGTATCTAATCGAGTAGATAACTCATTTTGTGCAAAAATGGAGTTATCTTGTTTTAGCTCCAAGCCCACGAAATTTTAAATGTAAATATCGCCCAAAATGCATGGTCATTAACGTCAATGACCGGTCAATGCTTAACTTTGCCCGGTTATTGACGTTAATGGCCTAATGTCATCATTGACTGTAACACTATATGTATGGACTTGTTACAAATTTACAAATTATGTGTAATAATAGTAATAATAGTGAAATAGTAATAATGATTTTATAATTTACTTCTTCTTTAAATGCCACCCACTATGCAGCGCGTAGGCCATCAACTTGATAGAAGCCAAGATGACTTACTAGGGAATTATTAATTTAGTGGCTTTCCTTTGCTTGTTGACTAAACTACTGACTATTTATGAATTAAAATACTGACCAAATATGTATATACAATGACTCAAGAAAGTATTCTTACACTTCTATGTTAACAATGTAAATTGTACATTTTGAAAACTTTTTTTATACATAAAAATCGCTTTTATAGAAAAACTTATTAGACATTTCTTGTTGAACATTTCGTTCCCTTGATTTTTATTTATATAAATTTTTCTATTTTGTACCGCCGATTTCGAGTTACAGTGACTTAAATAAGACTTTCTCAGAACTCTCAAAAACGGCACAACAAAATAAAAAATTTCATAAGTACTTTTTCTTGTAAATTTCATTCCCTACATTTTTATTTCTATACATTTTTTACGAGATACAGATGACAGTATATTTTTCTATTTTACTGAGTCTTTCTTAAGTCACTGTATCTCGGAAACGGTACCACGAAATAATAAAATCTATATATACAAAAAAAAACAGAATTAAATTTGCAACAAAAAATGTCTAATAACTTTTGTGGTAAAAACGATTTTTATATGAGAAAAAAGAACTTCAAAAAGTACAATTTACATTGCTAACATAGGAGTGTACGAATACTTTCCCTTCAGAATAGTTGCGTTTAAAAGTTAAGCAATTTGATTAGTTTTTCTTTTTTACAATTTTAACATTTTCAGAGTTTATTTTGAGACTCTCGCGTTAGTCGAAATTAAGAATGGGTTCGCTGAGGGTTCATTGGGAAAATAAAAAAGAACACGATCGGATTTGAGCCAAATCGCATAATTTTTTGGAAAACGACATATTTTTGGCTGAGACTGCTCGTATGGCGATTTATGAGCTGCGTTCGATACTTCGAATGCTTGGCTCACTTTATGTTCAACTTCGGTCGAGCAATCAGCGTGGCTATAAAAAAAATAAAGATTGATAGATTTGTAATTGTGCAAATTTATGCTAATCTTTATCGACATCATAACATAACTTTTCGAACGCTGTAGTTTGCATCTTCTTTTACCCACAATGATACTGTTTGATTTAAATATAAAAGCGTAATGACGTGCTCTACGATGCACTATTTGGCTCGTTGTCAAAACTTTGTTTAGATAAACTATTTCGTATCTATAATGCTCTCGACCACGAAACGTGTTACTCGATCATAGTGTAAAAAATTACGCCATATCCGCGTTACCTGATAATGAAAAGGTGATTTATTTTTAAACTTTACCACTTGAGGATTTTTTATTGTGTGACCAAAATGGAAATGAAAATATTTTATTCGGACGCTAAGGTAGGAATGCTTAAATTTTTGGAAACCGCTTTTTACGCAACCACCAAACTTATTTTTGTAAAATCGAATTTTATGAATACCTAATGTAAATTTTCCGTTGTGTTTATACTTTACAAAACGATCGATTACAATCCAAATTTGGAAGCTTTGCTTTTACCTATAATAATTTTTAATTTTTGAGTTTCTCTGCAATTTTATTTATTTTGCGGTTAAGTTTTTAAATAATCGTCGAGACGCGAAAATATAAATTTTTTATTATCTTGCACTAATTTGTTAACCTGAACGGAAAGAAAATCTATAACGACGACCTTGAGGTACTTCCTATCAATTTTATCTGTTTTCATACTTTGTGGTAAAACATTGCGAATACCAGCAAATTTGAAATTCCCGCATTAAGAAATAAAAATTACTTTTTGTAAAAATTCGTTGAAACAAATAAATAAATTTATTCAAAACAATGCTGGAAATTAATACATTGCAATTATGAGGATTCATTTTCATGTTAACTTTTAAAATCGTGAATTTCCCGCTAAAACTCCATCAAACAGTTTTCAATTGTTTGCTAAACAAATTGATTTTGTTTTGTTCTTCTGTAATAAATTAATATAATAAATTTAAAAAAAATATCAAGAAGATTTATCAACTTTTTTTGTTTTTGTGGTTTTATGTAAAATACTACGAAAACAAGGAAGCGGTTATCGGATGTGATGATAATTATGAAATTTCTACATATGAATTTGAAATATATTTCCCGCCAAAATTATATTTATTTGGAATAGCTGAACAATTTTAACAATCTAATGATATCGTTCTATAATTAATTTTATACTAATTTCTTTATAATTTTATGGTTCACTGACTTCATCTTCATCTTTATTTAATCTTAAGACATTCTTACTAACTATAAGTTAGCTCTTCATAAATCAATTAAGAAAGATTCAAATTTTAAATTTAGTTTTGACTTTGACGTTGTTATTTATCTTAATCGAATTATTTATCTTAAATTATGTGGTTTATTTTACTTTTTTTAAAACTAACTTTAGCCAAAAGGCTATACTGGCACTTGCCAGCTGAGGGATTTATTGAGGGATTCCCCTCCACACACCAGGTCGAAGATCTTATGATTTAATATTATTGTGTACCTACTATTAAAAAGTAATGATTTTTTAAAACAATTTTAACTACTATATTCTTAGAAAATAATTAGGGTGAGGGTCAACGTCTTTTTTAAAACATTGTTTTAATTTCTACCCTTAAGTTACCGTCGAAACTATTGAAGTTTAGTATTCGCTGTGTGCGTGGGTTAAGAGGGGATACGCAAACCTATGGAAGCGCTCGGAGTGGCCGGTAACAGAACTTTTTGCGGACTTTTTCAGATTTGCCTTACGTAATTTAAAGCGGCGTTCAGATAAAGATTCTTGCTTAGGTAGAAGCTTGCTCTGTATAAAATTTATGGTTTTTAAAAATTAGTTTGTAGAATGTTGGTAATCAGCTGATTCTGTTTACTAGTATATAATAAAGAATGACTGACACACAGTTTTATAAATCTAGAATAGAATCTTTATCTGAACGCGGCTTAAGGCTGTTCAGTAGGTTGAGATTTTGTCAAAAAAAATTGAAATACAGTGTATTTATAATAACATTCTTGTAGAACTACATATTTTAGGAATATTTGTTTATAAAAATAAATTCTAAAAAAATTAGTTTAGTCGCAATTTGTACTTAAAATATGAATTTAATTATAAAGCTTTTGGCCGATCCTGAAAAGATATAACAATGAAACTTTTACTAAACGCAAGAATATTTAATTTACTTTGACATGAAATAATTTTTATTTTGATTTTTACTTAGAAAAGCAAAAAAAATTTAGAACGAAAAATGTATAATTTGCTTATTAACGTACCATTTTGAATAAGTATTTAACAATTCATATTATTTAAATCTGGGACTTTATATTATATTGAAATTTATATTAGAGCATAGATTGCAGTTTCAACTTTAATAATTTCATTGGCTTTAATTTTGTTTATATGAATTTTTTTATTTTGTCCCGTCGTTTTTGACTGACAGCAACTTAAACAAGACTCTCTAAAATTCAAAAAATATTTTCATCTATATCTCGGAAACGGGGCAAAATAATGAAAATATTAATAAGAATTTTTTCTTCTCAGTTTTGTTCTCTACATTTTTGTTCTTATACATTTTTATATTTTATTGCATCGTTTCCGAGATATAGATGACAATAGGTTTTGTGTTTTACAGAGTCTTCTTTAACTCGCTGTCAGTCAAAAACGGCGCGACAAAATAAAAAAATTTAAATAAACAAAATTAAAGCCAATGAAATTTTCAACAAAAAATGTCTAAAAAGTTTTGCTATAAAATCGATTTTTATATGAAAAACAGCGGCTTGAAAATGTCCAATTTACATTGTTAACATAGGAGTGTCCGGATATTTTCGTTACTCACTGTACATGCAGAGTGTCCCCGGATAGATTTTACAAAATTTCCGTAGTGTAGAGGACACTTTTTAAAAAATAAACATTAAAATAATATATCGTGATTAATTTTTTCGAACCCAGTTCTTATTATAATATCCATAATCGGAAAGTTCCGCTTTTATTTTATTTTTAGTTATATATAGTACCTACCCATTTTATTTATATAATAAAATTTTTTAATTGGTAAATTATTTATCAGATTATTCCGAAATTTATTTTTAATAACCTGTTTTATTGGTGAACTTTTTTTAAAAAAGAGAAGAGAAGTGTCACAACAAAAGTCACACAAAGCTAATATTCAAATTACCCATAGCGTACTCGCCAATTTTTTGCACATAATGTTGCCTCAGTTATTACAGATGTACATTACATCAACACATAACTGAACGAACATCAAAAATATATTAAAACTAAAAAATTGTGCGCTATTAGTGTATTTTTATATGGCAACAGTCCGCATTTATTTACTCTATTGAGCCACCAGAGGGCAGCAGGAGAAATGCACATAACGAATAAGCGGTTAAAGTGATCTGAAAGACCGTGAACTAGATTCTAACCTTTTATTGTCTAAAATCAATATTAAATTAAAAAATAGAAATATAGACTGAAGTAACTCGTGAAAATCCTGATCGGGGAATTTGGGAAGTACGGAATACCCCTTAGCCAAGATAAGGTTCTTGTAGGTACATCTTAATTTTGTAATTTTTAAAATTCTTATTAATACAATGAATTTTTATCGACCTTATAATAGCTTTAATAATAAAATTTTTAAGGTGGACAAAATCGTGGGTATTACCCCACTTGCCCATTCACTCATCTTAAAAATTTTATTTTAAATTTTTGTTAATTATGATAATTGCCATCAAGAGATGATTACATAGAATTCTAATTTAAATTCTTGGGCCCTAAAATTATTTGTTTTAAAAATGACGCTTTGGAACGACTTTCATTTCTAGACGAGAGGTAAACCACAGACCAGAATTAGGGACGTAGCAACAGGTGGTGCTAGTGGTGCAGTCTCCACAATTTAAAATCCATTCAATCTATAGAATTCTTGACCAAAATCTTGTACACCAATTTCTCGTTTTGTTTTCAATTTCTTCAGTTCCTTAACAATTTTTCTTGGAATTCCTAGATTTTGAACACTAAAATTTCTTTTCTAGACAAGGACTATTGGTGTCCACGGTAGATCCTACTTGTTGAATATCAAAGATCTCGAAGCAACTATATAACAACTCCATCAAATATGCTTCCATCGGATCGGATTGGGATTTTTTTTGCCAGGCTTGCGACGACTAGCATTATTACCATTGGTCGATTGTAAAATGCACAACGCTGGTTCAGGGCCGGCGTAACCATGTCTGCCGCCCTAAGCAAAAGGGCGCATTCGCCGTCCCTCCATTACCAATCTCCTATCGACCCCCTAACGCAAACATAACCCATCCAAAGTTTTTAGTTTTTTTAAATTGATGATACCACTTTAAATATTCTCAGTTCGTTAACTTAACTGCATATTTATAAAAACAATATGCCGATATAATTTTTTCCCCTTTTGCCGCCCCTAAGAAGACCGGTCGGCCGGTCCTGCGCTGGTTTACCATTCAGTTCCAATTGGATCCTGCAATTGTAGGCTTGCATTATCTACAATCTATTCGATATTTTACTTTTCCTAAATTTTATAGCTTTTTTTTCATGTTTTGATAAGATTTTAATGCAGTTTAGTTGGATGTTCGTCAATGTGTGGTTGGAGTGTGAAAAGAAATAGTATCAATCGCACAGGTTGAACTAAATTAAATGTTCGGTTTTATGGTTTTATTTTCGAAATAAAGACATCTTGCCTATTATCAAGATGTTTAAAAATTATGTTGATAGTAAGACAACGACCGTAACGCATTGAGAACATCCGTTCTCATCCGATCAAGAAAGTCAAGAAACTATGTTTACATAGCAGATATTTTTATTAGTTATTTTTCAAATACTATATAAAAAATAGTATAAAAAATATGCAATGGGGAATTTGAAACCCCAAAACCTCCTTCTTGCGCACAGGCTTGATACCCTCTTACCCTCCATTGTTGAGTCATCGGCAGAACCGGATTAAGGATATATGAGGTTTGGGGTTAACTATTTTTGGAGACCCTTTGGCTTTACATGTTTCAACAAAATGCGCCGCAGGCAGAAAGTTTTGAATGTAAGATTTTTAATCATTATATATATAATTATTATACGTAGCTTACCATAGTTTTTTTTTATAAGACACAGGTATACATACCAGTTACTTGCAAAAGAACCCGGACACTCCTAATGTTATCAATGTAGATTGAACATTTTGAAGCCGTTTAAGCCAATACAAAAACGAGGAATATTCTGTGGGGTGTTCCACACCCCCCAGACCCCCCGGTGAGAGTTTTCACGACACATAGATATAATATACTCTATAAATATGCAGCTCTAAAATGTTTTGTTTATGAAACTGAAAGGGGGTATGAATTACTATATGCAAACGAAGTGTAGATGTATTTGTTCTGAGAGAATAGAAAGTTTTCATTATGAAGATAAATCACACAACGTACACACACACATACCTCTGGGTTTTCAAACCGGGGAGTCTGGGGGGGATGGAATACCCTCCAGTGCACCAGCAATTGCAGTTAAGGGATTCTCCGTACCAGGAGAAAAGTCTTACAATTGCTATGTTCTGAGGGGTGTTCCACACCCCCCAGACCCCCCGGTGCGAATTTTTACGATACATGATGTGTGAATGAATATGCACTAAAACCTTTTGTTTATGAAACTGGGGGTATGAATTGCAACCAAATGTCGCATAAATGTATTTGTTCTAACAGTTAAAAATTGTTATCACAAAACGTATTTTTAAACCGGGGGGTCTGGGGGGTATGGAATACCCTCCAGTGCACTAGCAATTATATTTGTTTCTGGACCCGGAATCGAATAACTTATAGGTTATAGGTGATTCACTGTATTAAAAAATCTGAAGTGGACATCACATGGCTTGCTTATCACTTTTAGAATAATTGTACAGGAATCTCGTTAATCTATTTGTGCGCGTCATGAATGGATGCCCTTTGGAACGGATAATCGCAACCAAAGCTAGAAGGTGCACAACTAGATTCTATAAGAATCTCAAATGCAAAATTTCAACTTTATACGATATACCGTATTTGAGTTATGCGACAATTTACCATGTAAATTGTACATTTTGAAACCGTTTTTTGACCTGTTAAAATCGCCTTTACAGCAAATTTTTTGTAAATTTTATTCTCTACATTTTTGTTCCTATACAATTTTCTATTTTGTCGCACCGTTTCCGAGATATAGATGACAATATTGTTTGCATTTTACGGAATCACGGAATCATATATAGCAGTGTCAGAGTTCTTTTAAGAGTAACTGTACAGAGGCGGATTAAGGAATATTAATCATTAAAATTTGTTTTTCGAAGTAGATCATTTTCAATGTTAGCGAATTTAAACATGTTTGTGTAATCCTAATTCTTAATTTATTTTAATTTGATATACAACTTTGGTTGGTTAAATTTTGTTGCCTCAATTTTTTTGGGGCCCCTAAAAATTTGAAAGCCCGGGGCCGCAGCTCTCTTAGCCCCCCCCCCTTAATCCGGCTTTGTAACTGTACCTGCAATAAAATTTTGAAAACATTTTTTTGCTCACTTTTAGTTGCACAAATTCAGTAATTCAATCATCAAATTTTGTTTGTCGAAAATTTTGTTGCTTCTATTTTTTGAAGCCCATAGAAATTTGGAGGCCCGGGGCTGCAGCCCCCTTTAATTTAATTTAATTTAATTTTTGAAATAAAAAAAAAAAAATTTTTACTTTTCAGTTTGGTTTATTTTAAGTTGCAAACTTAAAAAAATTCATAGATTTTAAATTCATAGGAGGAACCTCCCCCTAACATTCGTCGGAAATTGGCAAAAATTGTGAAAAGTTGGTAATTTCAACTTACGTGTCCTAGCCGCTCATGTGGCATATTGTTTTCTGGATATGAATAGTGTAGATTTTGATTCTACTTTTGAAGTGACGGCGCCAGCATTTTTAAAGTGATTGGGCAGAATATATTTGAGATGGGCACGGGTACACACATTATTGCACCTAAAAAATAGAACGTATATTCTAAATATTGGGGTTGGCACTTTGGTTGGGCACTCCAGTCAAGGTGGTGACGTGCCTCCCGCCGGACCCCCCTGACGTAGTTTTTACTATTTGGTACATATTTGAGTAAATGGTGCATATTTGGTTCACTTTTGGTGTTTTTTGAAGAATTTTAACACAGAAAATAAAAAATTATTATTAAATTTGCCAATTTGCCAAGCAATGTAATTTTTTTTTTAATTTAAATTTAAGCAATTGATATAAATATTTATCATATTATTTAAAATAAAAATGAATAGATATATATTATGTAGGTATAGCTTTTCATATTTTTTTAAAGTATTAATTTGTAATTAAAATTTCTTATTAAAATTATTAAAATTTATTATATGCGCTCGCAAATCCGAGCTCTACTTCTTATTATTAAATTAATTATTCTTAAAAATTTCTATTTAAAAAAAAGTTTATACCATGGTATATCGTCTTGTATAAACTGAAGGTGTAAAGTAGTAACTTATGCCATCAGGATAATAATATAATATAATAATTTGAACAGAAGATAATTAGTAAAATAATAATAATAAATATTATGTAGATATAGGTACCTGCTATTGAAAATTTAATAATATTAATTCTCTATAATTTTAACATTCGCAAATTCACTTGGAAAACTATTTACCTTTTACGATATAGTATGTAAATAAACACCCAGTTTCAAAAATAAATTATTTAATTTTTTAAATTGTTAATTTAACCTGATTCTTTCAAGAATTGGAACTTGAAAATTTAATTCCAGAAGAAATACTAAAAACTTTGTGAGGATTGCTCACGTACACTGATAAAAAATGGTTCATCATATTGATGAACATATTCATAAATGCAACGATTTTTTTCATCAATGTGATGAATTTTGTTCATTGGGGCAAAAATGATAAATTTTTTATTAATTATATTTTTTTCATTGTAAAGTGGGTATCTCGGGACAGCGAAGAGTTGGATCGCTGGACGAAATTAATGCAAACAGTGCGAATTCCTTCTTTCGAGTTTTCGAGAGTTTCTCGGAGTTTCCTAGGGCTCATGCTAAACCCCTCTGTTTCTTGTACTACGTAAATTGTCCTATTTTCCGCTCTAGATATTTGATATTAAGCTATAGAATTGCAAAACGTTTAATTTATCGTCTTGTATAATATGGATCGTCATATTACAATAAACAAAGTATGTCGTATACGTCAACGTTTAAATTTAATATTATAAACAAATTATGTGTAATTTAAACGTGACATATTATTTCATTTTGTTAAGTTGTCTTAATTGGTGTAGGTTTTATTGTAATGTTTTTCAATAAAATCATTCGTAGTACACATTAACGCACTTACGACATTCGTATTTCGTTTAATTGGAAAATTAATGTAGACGACTGTCAAGGTCGCTCCCTACGTTTTAAGGCATTCCAAATAGTACCTAGCGCTCTTGAGAATAATAAGCGCTATTTAGTAGCGCCCACTCCTTCACCACCGCCCAATAATTCGGTGCTAAAATTCAAATTTGAAAATCGTGCGGTCTGGGCTTTACGGAGGTGTTCAACAGTTTTATCTACTTAAAAATTAGGTCTAGAAATTGCACCACGCAGACATGAATGCAAATTGTCTCTATTAACGATGTCAACGAATGAGAAAAAAACGATTCACAGGTGTGTCTGGTGTAAGTATAGAATTAATTTGCAAAAAAACGGCAATCAGTTTCCAATAACGGTATATATAGACGAATTTTACAAAAACGCTCAAATGCGACAACCTCGTGCATTTCCAGTTCATTGTTTTTGTCGGAAAAGCCTTGAGAGATCAATTTTTCTTTCAATGTGTTGGGCTCTCATTTCCTGGCGTTAAATTCTTAGCAAAATTGCATTAACCGGTTTAGTGATACTATACTGTGTACTGTGTTGCGCTTACTTGCACATTCACTTTAAGAATCCAATTTTTCTCATTAGAATTGCAAATAAAAGTCGCATTATAAATGCAAAGCATAACTGAACCGGATAAAACCGGATTTTTACTTGTAAGTTATTCAGGTGCGATTTTGATATCTCGACTAAAAATAATGACACGTACAAAAAATACAGCTTACAGCTTATGCAATATTTATTTACATAAAATATCTTAGAGACGATAACCGAAATATTTCTTCGTGTGCGACTTATATTTAATTAAATTAAATATAGTGGGAAAAGGAGAGCGCGGTCGCTTCTTACCTAATTATAGTTTTGCATCGATTTATGATGTCGAAAAGTTTTTGGCGCCCGAATGTCTGACTCCTTTTGTAAATTTTACTCAAACTAGGATTTCTAGCACACGCTGACGTCACAACAAATGGTACACCCACGCAAGAACGTCGCGACGCTTAGGAGCTTTCAAAACAAATCGATCGTAGGAGCTTTCTCAAGATTGTATAATAGCGGAATTATTTTTAGCCAATTTATTTATATTTTATATCCGTTCAATTCCAATCTTATCGAGTATTGACGAATGCATGATAAATTTTTTATCATCCAAGTGAGGAATTTCTATCGCATTTCTCATTCGACACCGAACGTCGGTGCTTGGTTTCTAAATGTTTGTTTCCGAAAATTTTAACTTTTCATTCCCATCATTAATTATTTATAACAATTATACTATCAATTCCTATTCCTAGCCTTGATGAGAAGTGAGAAATGTGAAAGTAGAAAATTATCATAGACGCCTTGTGGTAGGTTACCTACTCACCAACTCACCTACGACTTTAAGATTGATTAAGTGACCGGTGTGTCACCTAATGAAGGAAATAAAAATTTGATTAAATTCGTATTGTCATCCAGAGTATGCAAGATAAGCCATAAACAGTGCCCCCGACGTGTTAGTTAATTTAGAATATCATAAACCCTCATTTGAGCTTATTTAGCCTAGCTGTCGTTATACTAACTGGCATTGGTTAAAGCCACTAATTGTCAGCGGCGATTCGTAGTTTCTCTTCAAGAAATTCTTGATGTATTCTTAGTACCTTAAGTACTTAGCCGTATTAAAAAGTTGAGTTACCAGCACTGGGAGGTACTCCATACCCCCAGTCCCCCAGGTACCAGGTACTCCATACCCCCAGGTACTGCCCCGAGTAGTGCTGTAGATGCGGAAAGGGTGCAAGGACATATAAATAATACCGAAATACATATTTTATTAGCTTATTACGAGGAGCAGTACCGTATTATCGCAAAAGCCCATGAAGTCCAGACTTGTGACTAAAAATTTCAAGGACGCAAAATTTTAGGAAACGGAAAAATTCAAAAAGCAAGATTATCTGTAATTTCTCGTCTTAATTATTATTAAAAATAAGTTCCATTTTCTTTATAATTTTTTCTAAGTTAAAGAAAAGGTCAATTGGAAAACCGAGGATAATATATATGCACAGTAGTGCTACAACCAAGAAGGGGTTTTAGCTAATCACTTCATTTTATGAATAGTTTTCAAGGCAGACTACCTCTGCGGTTTGCCATTGTCCGCCGAGGGAGGACGGTCAAAAATAAAGTTCAACGCACTTAAGCATCAGACCCTAATCGTCCTCGAGAAAATATTCAAGGCTTGTGGCATCAAAACTTGCCTAATGCGCTTCTGTGAGGAGGAAACCAGAACTTAATTTTTGTACACCAGATTTCCTTTTAGGACATTTTCTTGGATTTCTTTAGATTTCTCCGGATTTCCTAAAATTTCTTCAGATTTCCCCAAGTTTCCTAGGATTTTCTTTTGGATTATCTCATGATTTGCTTTCAATAAGGTTGAAAAGCAAGATTATCTGTAATTTCTAAGCTATCCTTGGATTTCCTAAGATTTCCTTAGATTTTCTCAGATTTCCTTTCACTTGTACATAAAATTTTCGACTAGGGCTGGGCGATATTCAAAAATCGATATTGAATTTCGATAATTCAAAAACTATCGATAATTGTCGATGTATCGATAATTGTCGATGTATCGATATATCGATAATTATCGAAGTATCGAAATAATACGTTTACTTAAAAAACTGACAGTTTCTCAGAAACTGAAAACTGGATGACTAAAACGTGCGTGTTATAATTTAGGTTATTGCCTTATGTTTTCTGGGCTTCCCAATAGTGAATTTTGGGTTCTGCTGGCTTCTTCATTTGAGAAAAAAAAATTTGGGGTTCTCTGTATTCGCGTGCAGGATGACCTCAAAACTATAATGTTTATGTTGTTGTAGAGTTGTCTCCTTGTTCCATTGGATCGGTTATTGGATATTTATCGATATTTCGATAGCTTTATACAGGGAACCCTAACTTTATTTCTCGAATAAAGAAACCTGTCGAACCTAAAATTGACAAATGGGAAGTCAAGAAAACATAAAATAATAATCTAAATTAGAAATATTGCAACTATCGAAATATCGATAACAATCGAAATATCGATAGCTATCGAAATGTCGATAACTATCGAAATATCGATTAATCGATATTTCAAAAATAAAATATTGTTCTTCGATTAATCGATATTTATCGATTAATCGATAAAATGTCCCAGCTCTAATCACGACTAGTGTTGGCGGCTATGATCAACCAGACTAGAGTATATTTTATACTATTACACTGCACTAGAGTAGATTTTAAAAGATTTTTAAAAGATTGCTTCGGATTTCCTCCTGAATGACTTCAAGATTTTATTTCGAGAATGCTGAAAAAGCAAAAATTAAAAGGTTTTTCTTCATTTATACATTATATTTCCCTAGCAATTATCTTCTCGGTTTTAAGTGAAGGGAAATCGAAGAAAATTTCACAAGAGACAATGAAAATGCGGTTTACAAAAATGCATGTTGTCATTCAAGCGGAAGATCGTGAATAAAAATTGTTTGTTTTTAAACCGGGGGGTCTGGGGGGTATGGAATACCCCCCAGTGCTTCTTAATCTCTTGATGCATACTCACTTACGGTTTAATCTGTGTAATCGGAGTTATATCGAAATCACTAGTAGTACAGTAAAACCTTTCAGTCTATGTGATGACTACATCATTTGTGTGTAGGTACTAGGCTCTCGTTATTATTATCATCATCGCTGCCCAGTAGTGGTTCAAGGCTCCTTTGCACTGAAGCTCTAGGCTTATTGTACCTCGTTTTTCCATTAAGTTGTTAAGGAAAGTAATAAATATTACGATCCATAGCTTGATGTTCACCAGTAGGCCGAGGAAAGAAATTCTGCAGAGTCCTGGGTTTGAACCCAGAATTTCCACTCATAGCTACAACTAGCGATCGCATTAAGTCACCGTTGTGGTCTTTTTGGATAAGTGTTGTGGAAAGAGTATCTTCCACAATCGAAAATTTACGTGTTTATTTATATGAAAATTTCATTACTTTAATTAATAGTTCAGAATTTTAGAAGAGGTCAAGCCTCTCTTGCCTCCTCTGACGAGCCGCCGCTGACCTTCAGTACAGTAAATTAGTACATAAAGGCCGTGTTCGATTTGAAAGTTTACAGCGCTTTTGGTACCAATACTAACTCTCTAGACCAATCATAACTCATAAAAGAGCGCCGTAAGCTTCCAAATAGAGCACGGCCACAATGCACCAGTAACTGCGTTTAAAAGAAAAGTATTCAGGTAATCACTAGTAATGCATTTTATTAATTTGACATATATACCGTAGTTATTTCATATTAATTACATAAGGGTTTTTTTGAGAAAGGAGGGGATCTGAAAATCTTACAAACCCTTACATGGAGGAGGGGAGTTCGAAGAGTTTCTTACGTAAATTTTATAACGCAAGTTAATGAGTTTAAAAAAAGGAAAGAAATTTAATCATGTAATTTAGCCTCTTCCCAAATTGAGGTTCTGGTCATACTACTCTATGTTGCGGGGAGAGGGGGTGAAGAGGTCGGAAAAATCTCATAGGAAGAGGGATCGCTTTAAAATTAAAAAAATTATCCTTTGTTTTTAGTTAAAAATATTATAAAATACAAAATCTGTTAAGAGGACAGATCAATTTAATTATATATTATAACTAATTATCATTATTTATCAATTCAAGTAATAAATTATTATCAAGGCTAATTATAAAATCTTAATTAAAGAGCAACGAAGTTGTGATGAATTATTTTTCGCGAATCAATAATTAAATTTTATTGTCAAATATTTTTTTCTATAGCAAATGTTGAAGAAAACTCTCGCAGTTAAAGTGCCACTTGTTCTATTATTTTCAAGTCAGTCGAACAAACAGCACTTAAACATCTGCTGTAGAAAAGAAATTATTATTCAGGGTTGGAAAAATTATGATAGTAATCACTTATGTATTTATAATGCATCCTATTTCGCTACTGTACATTTGTCATCATTAATTATAGTATAAAGAAAATAGTATAAGGTATACAGTGCAAGGTTTTTAAGAAAGGGAGGGTGGTTAATTGATATTAAACCTGGTTTAACAATTTACTGTCGAGTCCTACAAAGCAAATAAAAATGACGCATTGTATTTGTGAATTGCTAATCCAGCAGGAAATTCAATATTTAAAACTTTTTTCCAGAGTGGACTACAGAGTGGGAAAACTTTATTTTAAACTGAATTTTTAAAGTAGATAACCACTTAAGCTTATCTTATATTATTATATCTTTCATTGTATATCAACGTAATCTGTATAATATGAAGTATGTCTATCAAGTCCGCTAGTCATATAATATTATTTTTACTGACTATTGACGTCATAGTATTATGACAATTGGTGATTAATGGTTTTTTAGATATATGTTTCGATTTTAATCTTATTAATCCAGAGTAGACCAGACAAATATTTGGTAGGTTTGGGCACTCCCAAGTCCCATTATGTGGCAACGCTGCTGAAAATATCATGAGTACAAAATAGTATATTACCTTTCGAGGTATCAAATGCTTCGTTATAGAGAAAAGCAATATCGTCAACTTTACAATTAATTTTCTATCAAAAGCATTGATATATTGGGACAAAGACAATACAAAACTTGTCAAGTTTTGGGATTGCTCGAATTCAAATTGATAGCATTTTATGTTTTGATAAATATATAGGTTCTGGATAGCGGCGGATTGCGGATCAATCAAAATTGATTGATGAACTTGATGATGAACTTAACTTAGTTAACTTATAGTTTACTTACTTAACTTACTTAACTTACTTAACTTACTTAACTTACTTAACTTACTTAACTTACTTAACTTACTTAACTTACTTAACTTACTTAACTTACTTAACTTACTTAACTTACTTAACTTACTTAACTTACTTAACTTACTTAACTTACTTAACTTACTTAACTTACTTAACTTACTTAACTTACTTAACTTACTTAACTTACTTAACTTACTTAACTTACTTAACTTACTTAACTTACTTAACTTACTTAACTTACTTAACTTACTTAACTTACTTAACTTACTTAACTTACTTAACTTACTTAACTTACTTAACTTACTTAACTTACTTAACTTACTTAACTTACTTAACTTACTTAACTTACTTAACTTACTTAACTTACTTAACTTACTTAACTTACTTAACTTACTTAACTTACTTAACTTACTTAACTTACTTAACTTACTTAACTTACTTAACTTACTTAACTTACTTAACTTACTTAACTTACTTAACTTATTTGTTAAATAAATATTTGTTCCGGGTAAAAAAGTAATTAAGAACTAGAGCAGTTTTCCAGAATGGTAAATTAAATACAGGTAGTCACAAGAACACCAAGATTTAATTTCGAAAAAATATTTTTAGAAATATAAATTTATGGAAGAAAATTTTCATGTATAAAATGGCTCAATAAATTTTATGTTGTATAATATGAATAAACAGTAAAAAGTTGAAATGCTATTGTTTAATATTAACAATAGGTAATTCAGAAAATAATAAAAACCTGAAGATTGCCAAATCAATGTTCCATCAGGATAAAAACATCGGAGTATAAAAAAAAATATTTTCAGTTTTTCAATACAGCATGCAAAATAAAAATAACTTCTATTTTTATGATCAAAAGTTGGAGTTGGAAGCTTATACGAATAATATTAAAAACTTCAAGTTAATTCGAATAATAAAATAGAAATTATATTTGAGCTTTCAGCAACGGTTATCGCTTTCGTCCGAAATTTACTTATGAATTTATTTCAAATATAATTTCTATTTTATTATTTGAATTAACTTGTTATATTGAAGTTTTTAATATTATTAATTCTCACAAGTTAAGATTTATATATTGAAATTGTTTTATGAATATTATCACACAATTTGATCATGGCAGTTGTTAATTGATCACAACTTTGACGATGGAATTTTAAATCCAGAATGTAATTTTACTTATTTTACCAATCTTTCAGTTTATTATTGTTTATTGAGTATCTTTTAATTTGCTGCTAACTGCCTGATCTTTTTTCACGGGTCAATTGAATAGTACTATCTTGTTATTTTGTTATTTATAAAAAAAAATTTTTGTTATTCAGGAAAACCTAAAATACATTCGTAAAATTGTACAGTTTATGGTTCAGGATAACAACAACAATATTTGGCAATTATTGATTTAAAATTAAACAAATTATCTATTGAAAGATAAGTAATATCATTTATGGTAAATTCCTATCGCTTTTTTACCAATTTTGCTGGAACTCTGGAAAACTACACTTTCAATTTTTTTATTTTTGTCTATCTATTGCTATGACCTATTTATGTTTTCATATTTTATAGCAACAAGAATTTTGTTCTAATGTTTTAAATATCGACTGTTTCATTTTACACAGTCGTAGTCATCGGAAATCACTAGACTGCATTGTTAAAGGTTTAACTAATTTGTTTATTACTTATTATGACTTGATCAAATATTGAGCTAGTGTATCATTTTTTCCAAACTTGGAACCCGACCTTCGAGCTTGGCGAATTCGCTAATTTGTTTTCAAACACAATTTTTTGCTGCTAATGATCGTAAATTGATCACATGCAAAGCTACGTGTCTTCCGTTTCTAAAATGCGACTAATACAAAGAAGGTCTCTGTTCGAAATATTTTTCCAAAGCCACAACAACGTTGACTTGACTTTTAGAATTAATGTTGAATGAATGCACGTTTTCTCTGATAAAAAATAATAAACTGTAGGCAAGTTTCAGATTATGATTTTTCAAAAACGCCAAAAGTACTTCTACGCATCTTTTCTTATATTTTAATTTAGATTTGGTAATAAAATAACTAATATCATGCTTTTTACGTGTGATAGTTACTTGTCCAATTACGTTACGTAAGATCTTTGATTAACCTTGCTTCGTATTCGGTAGTCCAAAAAAGGAAAATTTTCAAAGGAGTCATTATTAGCTGCGCGTAAATTCGTGATATGTTGCAATAGCTCAATAGATCGATCGACTAAAAATAAAATAAAGTCTAATTATTATCAACACGCGATTTGGTGATATTGCGTTTTCTATTTTTGGGTAAGAATCATTCCATTAATAAACAAAATTGCGAGTACAAGTTTCGAGAGATAATAATATAATCACGTTTACTACATCACACCGCTGCCGTACTTTTTTATCGAAAAAGTATTCCATTTATGTCCAAAATACTAGAAAACCACAGTCGCCATTTTGGATTTTAGTATGCGCCATTACCATTAGCTGTCATTAAAATGACAGTTCTATAATGACAGCACTTGTTTATTTTGAATTTAAATTGTTAATATTGGTATTGAAGACAGGAACTGGCTATAAATATTTGAATGCAGGACACAATTATTATTACTTTTATTGTGACGTTGACGATATAAAAATAGAACTGCTAAGTTCAATTATAGTCATTTCGCACTTTGACACCGACAAAAATATTAATATCCCTATTGTTTCATTGGGTCATCGAATGTTGTTTCTATTAATTTTTATTAGCGAATGATGTCATTTTATCGATTATTTTGGTAGCGCACTTTGGTAATTTAATCAAGCCGAGACAAGTGGAAGGTAGTTCAAAATTGTAATAATTCGAATTATTATTTTTCATTTTATTATATTGGGAATTCCCCAACTCGAAGTTTTTAAATTTTAAGTCGAAATTAAAATTAAACAGAGTAGCGGAAAACTTGACTTAAATTTCGTGGTCTATGGAAAATTTTTAATTTTTTATCGTAGGTACCTAACACGAAACTGACAAGATAACCATACCTGAATGACGATTTAATTGCGTAATGTTTACCAATGTTGATTAAATCATGTTTCAGCTTGGTAATATTTCCATGAATTTTCAGGATTGAGTAAGAGTGGAAAGATATGAATATTATTTAATAAAAATTAATTAAAAGTAGTTGAAAGTGAAATTAAGTAAGAATAATTAATTAATTAATAATTAATTAATATGGTTTCATGCTATAAACAATAACAGCGGCTCGTCAGAAGAGGTAAGCTGGACAATTAGCCTTTCCTGAAAGTACAAAGTGGATTTTCGATCGTGAGATCTATTAAAAAAAAGATTAAAATACATAAATTCTTAACTTGTAAAATATAATAAATTAAAACTTCAATATAACAAACTAATTAAATATTAAATATCATCAAAAAATTTATTGTTTTTTCTTCTTATTCTCTGAAAGCTTAAAAATAAAAAATAAAATTGAGTTTTATTAATGTTTAACTTGCTATATTGAAGCTTTAATTTATTAAAGATAGATACTTCTTCCACAATACATAGCCAAAAAGTAATGTGGGACTACTGCAGAAGCAGCAGTTTAATGATTTTCAGATTAATCTGCACTGCTTTAATGACCAAGTTAGGCATCAGCTTTCTTTGTATCCCTGAAAATAGCATAATCCAAGTTCTTTCAAATGAAAAACTCACGAGCCGTCCGCCACTGCTTATATGTAAACATTGCATTTAAAGCTCATCTGACTCAGGGTCGTCCTAAATTATTTAAGCGCCCAGGGCTAACAACTTCATGCATTCTTTAATTTAGTGAAATTATTATGCTTGACGCTGCACTGCTGACTAGAAAAGAAGAAGTTAGAAAAATAATCGGCTATAATATCTCTAGTTTTTGATAATATGCAAGAATAACATAAATAAAATCTGGTTTGTTAATTTTACGACTGCGAAGTAGGAGTGTTATTCTTTTAGCGCCATTTAAATCGGATTACGAAGATGTGGCGGAAAATGGCTTATTCGTAAATGTCATTGAATTGAAGTAGCTGGAATATTTGAAGTAGCTCTAGTTGAAAGTAGGTGAAGTATACAAATTACCTAGAGGATACGTGAAGTAGCTATGTACTTGAAATACCTAATATGCAGTTTCTGAAGTATAAATTCTGTGCATAAAAGTTATACTGTGGTTAACTCACACCTACTGATCAGCACTAATATTTCAAAACAGTTCTCTAGATCGACAAAACTTCTGAAACGTCGGATGAGGCATCGAGCCGGATATATCGATGTGATATATTCCACCGTCTGCCATTGCCCAGCAGTTGGTTTATGTTTCTCTGATTACTGACAGAGTCAAAGTATGTGCGGAGTTAACCAGCTATTATTTTTATTTAAAAAAAATTAAGTTTAATTCTGCTGAACTCTACCTAAAAGCTTCTGAAATAAAACTGGCCTGCAAAGACATAAATGGTAGGAGTCAATTCGGAGAATTTTGGCTTATGAAACATCCTCTATTGCACTTTCTGATCTTTCATCAGTCATGGAGTCATCAGTTCCGGATGCTGCGAGGTTATCACTTTTTTTGCTATCCACCTGCGAATTCTCTTGCAAAAAAGTTAGGAACATAAGCGACGAATTACCGAAGACCGGACAACCACCTCAATCGCAAAGCCAACCTGCTATTTGTTCCTCATTTGTTCACGAAATACTTATTTGTTCGAAGTTAGATCTGTAGCCCCATTCTGTTAACGGTGCGTGTAATCTACCTACAGCACAGTTGCGCACTTGCTCTCATGATCATAGATCATGGGCGTCCATTGGGGGGGGGGGGGGGGCAAAGGGGGCAGCTGCCCTCCCCCTGGCTCTTGCCCAAATAAAGAAAATTAAAAGTCTTTAGTTTTTTTGTTTTTTTTTTTATTTGGATTTTGCCCCTCCCTGAAAAATATCCTATGGACGCCCAGGCTTTGGATTATCTCTGACTTTTACGAATTTCCCGAGACTGCTTTCTGGGGTTTTTCCAACTTTTCGCTTTCTGATGAACTTTCTTAAATTAATTAATTAATTTTACTAATTACGTTACAGGTAATGATCAGCTTGTACTGAAATTAGATTTGCAACTTTTCACATCATCTTGTTTTTGAGGGTGAAAGCTACCAATATCTCAACCTAAGGCCCACCAAGTCAAATTTTTGTACACTAGATTTTCTCTTTGATAGATTGCTTCGGATTTCCTCCTGGATGACATCAAGATTTTCTTTAGAAAAAGTTGAAAAAGTGAAAAAAGTTTTTTATTCCTTAGATTTCTTAATTTTCCAAGACTACCTTAAATTTTCTAAGATTTCCTAAGAATTTCTTGGATTACCAAAGATTTCCTTCAATTTTCTACATTTACTCGGGTTACCTAGGTCTTTCTACATTTCCTCGAATTTTCTATTTTCGTGGAATTTTAAATCTTCCATATTTTTCTAAGATTTTCTGGGTTTTCTTAAAATTTTTTTAGATTTCCAATTCGACCACAGTGGTGGCTTGATATGATCGCTAGTTGAAGTTATGAGTGGAAATTCTGGGTTTCAACTTCGGACTCGGTAGAATTTCTTAGCTCAGCCTTCTGGTGAACATCAAGCTGTGGATTGTAATACTTATAATTTTCCTTAACAGCTCAATGGAAAAATCGGGGTACCATAACTATAAGCCTAGAACTTCAGTGCAAAGTAGGCATTGAACTACTACCCGTGCAGCGATGATAATAATACTAATAATAGATTTTCAAAGATTTCTTTGAATTTTCTACATTTACTCGGATTACCTAGGATTTTCTACATTTCCTCGAATTTTCCATTTTGTTGGATTTTTAAATTTTCATTAAATTTCTTAAAATATTCTCTGATTTCCTAAGATTTTCTTAGCTTTTCTACATTGCCTCGAATTTTTTCTCTTCTCGGTTGCAAGTGAAGGAAAACAACCTGAGAAAATTTTACAAATTATAATGAAAATCCGGTGTACAAAAATTTATTATGCCATTCAAGTGAAAGGTTCCTACTACTTAATATCGTTGATTGCAGATCATGAACAAAAATTGTTAGTTTTTAAAACCGGGGGGTCTGGGGGATATGGAATACCCCCCAGTGCCTTCTAATCTCTTGAGTTACGGTTTAATTTGTGTAATGACTACATCATTTGCATGTAGGTGCTAAACCGAGGATTCTGCCTACACTGAAAGAAAAGGTACATCAAAAGTTCATCATTTTTGCGCTGATGAACAAAATTCATCATATTGATAAAAAATTCATAGTATTGATGACAAAATCATTATATTTACGAATTTTGTACGTCAATATGATGAATTTTGTTTATCGGCGCAAAAATGATGAATTTTTCATCAATATAATGAACCATTTTTTCAGTGTAGGATACTCAGGAATATCTATTTTGATAGTTCTCACAATAGATTTTTACGGTTTTATTTTTTTGAAAAATTTAATAATTTCAGAAGAGGCTAAGCCTCCCTGGTCTCCTTTGACGAGCCGCCGCTGCTCCTGACTTTCTCGGATTACTCAGAAGTTCCCAGACTTTCGGTAACTACCGAATACTTCCTCAGACTTCTACCTACCAGCAAAAGCGCTGTTATGCTTATAGTGCCGATAATTACGAAATAAAAGACATAAGATTTTTTCGACCTTAATAAATTATGCAAAAGTTTCATAAATTTTCAAACCGAGGCGAAGTGCGAAATAAATATTCACCATAATTTCTATAGAAATTCGATTATGTGTTGGGCTGGGGAGTACTCCATACCTCCCAGACCCCCGGTCAATAACAGTTTAAACTGAGTGCTCTTTCTAATTATTCTTCGTTTAGATCAATTTTAATAAACTTCACAGAACAACATTAGCAAAACGTATGTTTATAAAATCAAAAATGTATTAAATTGCATTGATGCAGAATATTAGACAGAAGTATTCGCAATAGAACCAAGGTTACCAACCGTTTTACTTTCTATAGAACAATTTGTTTTTGGAATTAATTATTTTCCAGCCTTCTTAAACATCAAGTAGGGCATTAATTTGTCATATATATATATATATAAAAAAACTTAAATATTGTGCAAATTAAGATTTGTTTAAAATTTTTTGTTTTTTATGGGTATTTTCGCGATATCAGCTTGCAATTGATGCGCTGGAATGGATTAACGAGATTTTAACTTATTCAAAGTATGCAAGGGATATTTCACATTATTATTTCTCAAATTTTTATTTTTCGCAGTCGCATTTCTTTAGTGTATCAAAAATTAAAAAAAAAGTTTTATTAAATTTTTTGAAATTTTTTTTTTATTAAAAATTTTTTGTTCGTAATAAAAAAAAAGATTTGTTCTAATTTTAAAATTGAACAATTATTATTGTTAAAATAGCACAAGAACGAAGGTAACGCAATCGTTATTATATAAATTTCGGAACTTTCTAGAAGGATTCGCCAGATTTTCTTGCGTAAAGAAAAGCAAAGACCAAAGAACTCAATATTTTGAATTCTTCTCAAGAGTTTACGATAACATCGCTTTACTTTCTTTTGTTATTCGTTCTTGATTGTCTTCTATAGTCTAGGGGTGTTCCATATGTTCGGGCTCCCCGCAGAGTTCCTACCCTCAGGTGGTGCGAAATTGACCCTTCAGACATGCAAATTTAATGTTTTACATTTTAAATTGTGGGGGTTTTAATTATTTTTGTTAATATTTTGATTGATCACATCAGCTAAAATATTTCGTGATCTTAATTTTTTTTTCAAATAAAAAAGTAAACAAACCTTCGGTCGTCCGGAAGTTATATTCGAAATTATTTGTAAACTCAAAGTATGATGACCAATTAGTGCTACTTAAATTTACGAAATTAGTAAATTATGGTTTTGTATTATACGAAATAATTTAATTCGAGATTTGTCTGTAAGTACGGACTGAAAAGTAGGGAGCTTAGATTAGGTTTAACAACGTTAACCGTCTACGTTGCAGTCACATTCTAACATTAACCGTCGAAGTAAACGGACGTGTTTGAAAATAATATTTTAATTTTTTGTGAACTTTGCACTCGAATAAATTTTGATTATGTCTCGAAAACACGACACGGCCCCCTTGCATTCGGGTTTTAAGGTAAGCAATTTTTGAATATTTAAATAATTAAGCGTCCGCTAGATGTAGACGTCCGCTTTTTTTATTTTTATAATTTTTGCCGCAATTTTATTCGGATTTCCTTGCGGTTCTACCAAATATTTTTATTTACTGAATTTTGGTGATTGGTTTTAAAATTTTATCGCGGTTCTTTCCGGATTTGGTATAATGTTCGACAGATTAACGTAATAACTTCCGCTTAAATATTGTTTTACTTTTCGAAATGGATTTTCGTCGAAACATATTCTGCCGGTCGTATTGGCAATTTCGAAGAACATTTTTTATTCGGATTTTGAACAATTACCAGAAGCCCTCGTAAGCATAACACACACTGAAGACGTGTGACGTCATGGAAAATTTCCGCTCGGCTTGAACAAAATTAGAAACCAAGGTGTGCAGAATTTTAATACAAAAGTCGACGAACGCGCATTTTTGTTTTAATTGTTTTTTAAATGGGAATTTAGAACCTCGAACATTTTAATTATCGCAAAAAGTTTAAAAATAAATGTGCCAATTTTTCGCTTCGAAAATAAACGCGGCGCGACGTTGCGCTGAGTTGGCATTTTAAAATTTTATGCAAATAATTCTTGCATCATTTTTCTTTTCAAAATTTGTCTAATTTTTGCTTTTCTGACGGCAGTTTTGATGAGCAAATGTAAATATTGACTTTGTTCATTGTTGCGTCACGCAATACTGCGACCCCACCTAAAAATTCAAATTTTGTGGGATCGATTAAATAGTTGCTAATTTTAAACGTTTTTTTTGCCCAGTTTTTTTCAAACCTTAAATTCCAGGGGCGTGCCGCTTTTAATAATAATGCGGGGCTAATTCAATCGGCTTTCTTTCAACCTTTAATAACGGGGAGGGGGTTATCAACCACAAATTATTGTTTTTATTTAATAATATTGTACGTTGAACGAGGAACAAAGTTATCATTAATTAATAAAACAATTCAAGGGTAAATATGATTATCAAGTCATAAAAAGTTTATACCACTTTTTAATTGTCTTTTTTACATTTTAATTTACTTAATTAACCAACATGCGACTTAAATATATCCTACAAATTCCTACAATTCAAATTTTTTTGTCTACGTAAACGAGTCGGAATAATTTAGATTATGTATAAATGTTGTCACCAAATGGGTCATATAGTATAAAAGTGTCAAAAGAATTGTGACGTCTACGACTAAATTATTATTTTTTACCTACATATTATGACAATTTTAATACATAATTAATTTTTTACCTTCACACGACTAACGTGGAGTCTTTGGGTAGTTGAAATTATAATAAAAATGTAAATTTGTAACCAACCTTGTCGCAGTAAGTTCACCTCATGGTTTCTTTTCCTTGAATTTTGTCTCTTATGTAAATTCTACCATTTTTTTTTCTAATCAAATAATTTGATTAAAACGCTTATCAGGCTTTATCTAAATATTCCGTTTTCCGTTTCTACGGTTACATCGCCTACGTTGTAATTTAGCGATAAGAATTCAATACCTACCTGTTGTATCTAAATAATTTATTTTACTCCCACTTTTCGATCAGAACCGTTTGGAATTAAAATTTTTTTTCCAATATCTAACATTTTGAGTGCCACTAGGAACATTTCTCATGCATGCTGAGTTCGTAATATAAATAGAACATTCCGTTGTGTTTTGGCTAACACTCCGCAATAAAAATTTTTTAGTACCAATTTAATTTGAAAATCGTGCCCATAGGGCACGATTACCATGGAAAAAATTGACCATTTTAATCTTCGCGAATAGGTAATTTTATTATCAGAAGAAGCATTAAAACTGCCAATGGCTACTCGCAGCTCAATGGTCTTCAATTTATTGCTATTGATTCATTACTTTCTATTCGTATCAGGACCGGACTGCAAATTAAATTTTTTTTCTTGGTTTAATTACCAATTTAAAGCCGCCACTTGAAAGTTAAACATTGTTTATATTGTAATCTTTGAAGTTTATAAAACATTAATTAAGTTTAATTGACGATAGCCACCGACCCGTGCTGATAAAGCTACAATTTTGTAAAAAATTATTTTAAAAAACTTCCCACTTATGGTAAAAATAACTTTCAGTTTGTTTGCTTTTGATTACTTAAGTGGTACTTGAAAGAATTGTATATTAATATTGAATAAAGATAACCGATAACAAATTCAGGGCTGAACGTAGGGGGTGCGTGTGCGTTTTTTTGACAAAAACGTGTATCCGGGCAAGGCCGGTCATTTTGAACTTTGGCCTCGAAAATTTAAATTTCAAGTTTATTATACAAATTTCACGAGATCACCTTCTCGGTGAAGATCAAGTGAACCCCGAGGTTTTACCTCTTCCGGAAAGAAGATTATTTAAATTATGTAAATAAATTGGCCTTAGCTGTGCGCAGTTGAACTTGATGAGTTCTCGCAATTGGCATATGAGGGCAATCTGCATTATTTTATTAGGTAGATAAGAAAATTGATGCATCCTTTCTGTAAGCTCATGGCTTTATTAAAATGTACATACTTTAGTTGATGCTTTTAATGTCAATGTCAATTTCTGACCTTTGTCGAGATTAAGAGTCTGGAAGAAAATTGTACGTAGTTCAGGTTAGCTTTCGGGAGAACAGAGACATTTACTTTCCGGTAGTTTATCAACAACCTTTCATCCGACCTTCTGATGCAAATCTCGGTTCTGCAGGTTTGATTTGTATTTGTTTTTCTACAAACGGTGTGAAAAGGTAACCTTTTGATTATCAATCTAGCGCGGAAATGATTTATTTCCGCACTAGATTGAATGCGACAATTAGTAGTCTTATTCTTTATTTTGGATTGAATAATTTGGTTTGGTACTAACTTTAAATTGAAAATGAAACAACAATAAATTAAAATACAACAAACTTAAAAATTATTTTGGCAGGGGGGGGGGTTGTCATAAATTAAAATTAATATTAAAGATGTGTAGTTTTGCAAAAAGATTTTAATAAAATCAATCATATAACTTGCCAGTAAACCTTCATTTTCTGCATGGGGGGGGGGGGATACCCTCCAGTATACCAGTTATTGTGTTTACACAAAAATATTATAATATTATGCCAAACAGAACAGTGGCGGAATAGTCACAATTGGTTTATAAGAAGCAAAAGTAGAACTTTTAGTCGCAAATCTGTAGGTTTGACATTAAATTGTATACGAATCATTGTATAGATTGATTGAAATCTTAGTAATACTATCGGTGAGTTTTTTTTGGCTTCCCCACTTTTTCTAAGGAAAATCGTAAGAAATTTTTAGTTAATCCAAGAGGAAATCCGATATAAAATGTCGTAGTAGGAAATCTGGTGTACAAAAATTTATATTGCGAGTCATGCGAAAAAGTGTTTATTAAAGCACAAATAAACTACAAAAAGGACTTTTGCTCCCAAAAAAAATTTTTTTTTAAGTAAAAAATACCTATTGTATTTAATTAACATTACTTTTACTGCGCGAGCGACAGGCGGCGTTAAAGTAGTACTTTAGCGCCGCTCTGATCAAAACCCGATAGACTGGGTTTGGTAATTGCGACTCTCGGTCATAGGATTTCACATTTAAAATTATATTTTCGAAATTTTCTACTTTTTTTTTAATGTTTTACAACATAACATTCTGCATCTCAATCAATAAACTAAATTTGTTTTGCGTGTTTAGCGATAACCATGGTATTGAAACTCAAATTAAACAAATGTTAGAAGATTTAGTTATGCAATTTAATATGAAATAGTTTTGTATTTTGAAATTAATATTAATTGTCAATGATAATAAAAAATATTACAAATATTTTTACAAAACAAAATGTTATTTTTTTATACAAAAAAATATGTTTATTTTTTTATTATTTGTTTATTTTTTTTTATTATTTGTTTATTGGAGGTAATTTTCATATCTAGTTTCTGTAGCTGCAAAGAATGCAAAATTAATTTTGTTTATTGATTAACATGCCGAATTTTATGCATCAGTAGTTATATTAGAAGGTTTCTTGCAAGGGCAGTCCTAAGTCAAACCCTTGTATTTTTTAAAAATTCTTTTAAAACAATATTGTAGTTATATAAAAAAAAATAAGCCCCCCTCCCCCAAATTAGAAATGTGATCGTCCCTGTTTTTTTGTCAAGAATAATAAAGGAAACGGGAGCTTACGAAAGTATGCATATTAAAGCAATGGCGTAGCGTGCATTTCTGGTACCCGAGGCAAACCTAAAATGTGCCGTCCCCCAATTTTCAAAAAAAGAGTTTTTTTTAAATCAATTTATTAAAATAAAAATAATTAAATTACAATAATTACAATTAAATTGCAATTACAATAAAGAAATAATAAGTTGAGATATTGGTCATAAAAATCTACCAAGTTGATATAAAAAATTCTAAATATACAAAATCGTAGCAGGACAGCGGCAGTCGGGGCTTTAGAATCAATGACGAATGAAAGAATAGCATGAAAAAAATTATTATTAAATTCAAAAAAGCCTTACTGGATTACATGTTTCGATCTTATTACCTATCCTCTTATTTTTAACTACTTCGCCCAATATATCTGCTAAAATTTAGCATGCCGGAAGTTAACGTCTGGGGTGAAGAAATCTTAATTCTGTTACTAGATATTAATTGCTTCATAGATATCTGGAATTTCAGGTTTCCAATTAATTTATTTTATTGGATGCTTGCATAACACTCACACCTTGTGTAGTCTAACCTGATATCTTAGTCAGTGGTAACGACAGGATTACCACCATCGTGGGCGAACGTCTGACCCAATTATTTCACATAAAACTAATATTTACAATCGAAAGCCAAAATATTTTTATCCAACCTTGTACGAAAAAATCCTTGATCTACATAAATAATCTTATTAAATTGATTACGCACACGTTAATAAGCAAGTAGCTTCTCTAATATTACAACCAATGAAACAATTTCCTACGAGGGGAACTCTTTCCCCAAGTAATTGGCAAAATTATACAATTATATTTGCAGTTTATTATTAGACAAAACGGAAATTGCATTTTGGTCGAAATGTATAATAAACGGAAATTGTTTACAATTTGGCAAGGTTACCATTAAAGTTAGTTCAGTGATCCTTTGTAGTTAATTTTAGCTTTTTTTTATTGTAGATTACCTTTGGTTTGTTGACTGCGCCAGACCATGACCCATATTGGTTCAAAATAATTTTAATTCGCTGTTTTTGAATGAACTCTTTCAAGGTTTAACGACCTGTTAGGTAATTGTGTAGGTCAGTTTTAGTTTTCATTTATCAAAATGTTTTTTTTTTGGCAAAAGCAAATCTTACTTTTTGCCAAATCCCAATGCCAAATAATAATCTTATACTAATTGTTTGCTAATTGAATCCAAAGATTTTTATTTATTTTTTTTGGCATTTCGTCCGGAATCGATCCGGGTACCTCGGCATTATTTAAAAATTTAAGTATTTAATGCATTGATTTTAGTTAATTTTTTTTTCTTTTCTTTTTGCAGCAGCCCCCTCAATTAATATCGACATACAACCAGAAAAACGGTGGTGTAAAAACTGATGTAATAATGACTAAGTAAGTACTATGTAACTCCAATTTGATATTACAAAAATTTCATTCATCAAAACAACATAACAACATTCTCAAAGGTATTTGAAATTTTTACTAAATTTTCAATTTGAGAAAATTTTGCCGTAATGGTGATTGGTCTATAAATTAATTATTTAATGATTGTATTTTATTTTTTTCTCAACCATGTATATGTGCAGTGCAACACAGATAATTTAGGGAGCTTTACTATCCGCTATGTCTAAATTTATTTGTTTAACATTTTTCTTGCTGTTTGTTTTAATAGTCCCCAGTTATTTGCATAGATCTTAGATTATCCTGCACCTAGGCGACAAAAGGTGACGCAGTGAGTATTTAGGGGGCTTTTTTATCTGTTGTTTCTGCGTTTATACATGGTTGTACAATAAAGTGTTGTTGTGACTACATTTTGTAAGTCTTTCCATAAGCTTATTGGCAAAAAATGGAGCTGCTACACGTGCTGTTTGCGACCACTGCGATGCGCTTCAAGTGCGTTGCGTTGCAAGTTAGTGCTGAAGTGCTGCTGATGTATGCAAGGATGCTCAACGGTACATTTTATGTATTTTCCTTTCACCCAAAATATTGAAAAGTACGTCTCAAAACTGCACACGATTCATTTTTATTTTAAAAGAAAATCAATAACTTCACTTTTTTTGTTTTCAACACTTTCATCATCTGAAAATTGCTCACTTTGTGTTTGACTATCAACTTTTTCGGAAATCTCAAAATGAGCCAATTTTCTTATTCAATCTCAAGGGCACCTTGTAATCTTTGTCATGTTTCAGTTATAAAAGTGATAAAAATGAAGTCCCAGTTACGCTTGCCAATGGTTCCACCGTACCGTTGGTCGAAATTCCGGCAAAGGATGCGGAAGCTGGAGAAGAGTACGATCCATTCGAACATCGAAAACTCAGTCATCCCACATCGTGAGTTATCATTTTTCAATCTTATCGCTTTTTAGCTAACTTACCATATTTTTTTCCAGTGACTTAGATACTCTCATCCATTTACTAAAAGGAAGTTTAGGAAGTGGAATTCTGGCGATGCCCTTGGCGTTTTCGAACGCTGGTTTGGGTTTTGGATTGTTCGCAACTTTTGCAATCGGGATTATTTGCACGTACTGCGTCCACATTTTAGTTAGAAGTGCACACTCGTTATGCAGAAGTAGACGGGTACCGTCTTTGGGTTATGCCGAAGTGGCGGAGGCCGCATTTCTCTCCGGTCCGTCCTATTTACATCAATGGGCGCCTTTTGCTAAAGCAATGATCAATCTGTTCCTGGTAATCGACCTGCTGGGCTGTTGCTGCGTTTACATAGTATTTGTATCACAAAATGTCAAACAAGTGGTCGATTTCCATACACAGAGTCATATCGACCTGCGGTACTACATGGCGGCACTCTTACCTCTGTTAATATTGATCAACCTCATCAGAAATTTAAAATATTTGGCTCCGCTCTCGATGATCGCTAATATCTTGATCGCAACAGGAATGAGCATTACATTTTACTACATCTTCATTGACTTGCCTTCACCCTACGAACGCGAGATGGTGGTAGATTGGACAAAATGGCCAATGTTCTTCGGAACCGCCATCTTTGCTTTGGAAGGTATCGGCGTAGTTATGCCTTTGGAAAACAACATGAAAACACCAACCCATTTTATCGGATGTCCCGGAGTTCTAAACACTGGAATGTTTTTCGTCGTTCTTTTGTACGCTTCCACTGGATTTTTCGGTTTTCTTAAGTATGGAGCAGCCACCAAAGGCAGCATCAGCTTGAACCTCGAGGAAGGCGATATGTAAGTAAACTTTTATTAAATTTTTTCTTGTAGTTTAGTGATAATTAAGTTCATAATAAATTTGACTGGTTAAATTGCTAGGCAACAGATTTTCCCACAATTTCACAAAATAATAACTTGATAGAACAATAAACTAATTTACCACAATTAATTTAACTGCTAACTATACAAAACAATTTTTAGTAGGATTTTCCGAATGGGATTATTTCATTTTTTCACTTTTCACATTTGTTTCACTTATCTGTCTTCATTTTAAAGTAAAGTAAAACAATTCATTGTTACCCCATTTACCCAAGTCACCTCAGTTTTCCTGACTAGGTGTTTTTTCAAGGCATTCTTGATCTCTCAAATTACCAGATGTGCAAATTTTCCGGTTTTCCATGTTTTTCTCTTGGCCAAGTTGACTAATGATTACTGCCTTTTGAAGAGAATTCTTGGTGGATTTTCATTTGTGGAAACCAAATTGATTGTTCGAAAACCGACCTTTTGTTTCTATATTGACTGGCAATCTGTGAAGGATCATCGCTCAAAAAAGCGGTCCCAAAAAGCATTCTGCATCGAAAGCCTTGATTTCGAATTCCTTTCTCAAATGTTTAATAACAGGTAAAATGGATTTTTGTTTCTGCCGCAATTAAACCATCGTCCGATTTACTGACGTTAAAATCGAATTTCGGTTTCAATGACGTGAACTTATTCCAGCAGCGGGTTGCCTGCTTAAGACCATACAAGCTTTTTGACAACTTGCACACCCATCTAATTTCATCGTCATAACCAATCGGTTGACTCGTACAAACATTTTCTTGTAAATCTCCATTTAAAAAAGCAGTCTTTACATCAAATTGTTTCAATTTCATTCTTATCGAGCGACCATAGTCAGCATAGCTAAACGCTAAAGAAACGACTAAACGTTTCTTGATAACGTTTCTTCTTGAAAAATCATACTCTTCGTCCATCGCTTTGTCCCACTGTTTATGATTAATCGATTCCATCGCCTTTATAACAAAACCCCAAAACTATAATTTTACTACAACTACAAAAATGCAAATTTTTTTTTAACAAAGATCAAAAATTAATAAGTTTTAAAATCTAATTTTTAAAAGAAGTTTGACTGTTGATCTGGCTTTGAATATGTTTATTTGACATTTAAAAAATTTTTGAATTTCATTAATTTATTCATGAAAAGAAGTCTTACGATATTTTTTGTTTGTTTTAGATTGGCTCAATGCGTAAAGATTATGATTGCGGTTGCGATCTTCTTCACCTACAGCTTGCAATTTTACGTTCCGATGGAAATCATCTGGAAGAACTTGAAACATTATTGTGGAGCTCGTCGATTGGTGGTGGAATATTCCGTGCGAATTGCAATCGTAATCGGTACCGTCATCGTTGCTATTGCCATTCCAAACCTGGGTGGATTTATCTCCCTGGTGGGTGCAGTTTGTTTGTCAACCTTGGGCTTAATATTTCCTTCGATAATCGATTTGGTGACTATTAACGACGATCCCGGTTTGGGCCGTTATAATTGGCGTTTGTGGAAGAACTCTTTTCTGATTGTGTTTGGTTTAATTGGTTTCACATCCGGCACATACGTCAGTATACAAGAAATTATAAATTCAGGCGAAACATCATAACTGACAATTTATAAAACGGGCGCCCCTTTTTTGAATGGAAGTGTGAATCTCAAGAATCATTCATTCGCACCCACTTATAAAAAAAATGTAGATATTTAATTTAGCTTGGGTGATAACGTTGAAAGATAGGAAAAATAAACATTACCGTTCACGTAACTAGCTAAAGTTATATTTAGCCAAATTAGATTTTCGACTGCAAGTTCCATCTGTGATTATTTATCATACAGGTAGAACGTAATATAATTTTAGTGCCCAGTAGATTTTTTTTATAGGTTTAGTATCAATCACTTGTCGTTTTTCATCTCTAAACATGAATAAGTTATTTATTATCGCGACTATGATTTTTTAAAAGTATTTATTTTAAATGTGATGGTATCATATTTAAGAGGCATAAAATAGACTTGCCTAGATGCTCAATTTAGCAAGATTATTTTGCGTAGCTATGTATAACAGTATTTTGTTCCGAGGCGGAACTGACTTGGTGCCTTAAAATCGTTACAAAAAGACAGAGCGTTTCTATACGGTGCTTCAGACAAACGGAGCACCATTAGGTACGGCCCGTATTTTTTCAAACACCTACGAGGTGTTGAATAGGCTTAACAACTTGTAGACGTTGTTCGTTCTCTAAGACTCTCGAAGGTACATTACAGGGTAGGTTTGTTTTCCATCACACAGGACGACTGCAGAGGACTTTAATTCTTTTTTTAATAATATCGACAAATTGAAGCTCGAAGCCAAAAATGTACTCATTAAGTTCCTTCTAATATTATAAAAAAGTTCTTTTACTAGTCCTGTGTGTGAATTAGTAAAATTTGCCAATTTAGTCATAAGTATTTATTTAATTTGTATTTTGCAATAATTTTGATTGTTACGATACAAATGCTCCGTTCTTACATCTGCGATAGCTTTAGAATAAATATTTATGCGTGACTTTTTAAATTCACGTACCTACAAAACATATTTTCTTATCTATTTTTGTACTTTTTGATACGTTTTATTCTGTTCACTTTGGTTCCAAATTTGTTAAATGCGGTGTGTACGTGAATTTTTAAATTGTCCTTTTCTCAAAATAGCCGGAATAAAAAAAATAAATCCAAATTTTTGACATGTTATACATGATGTTATATACATAGTGTTGTAATTTACATACATATATTTAAATAAAACTTGTTTTCTCAATTTTTGTGTTTTTTTAAAAGGTAACTTTTGATTCCGTTATATTTTTTCAATATAGGTATGTATGCCCGGGCAGGGTATAAGGTTGTTTAAACTACATCGTCGTAATTTTCTAAAACATTCTTTCTCCATCTGGATCGAAAGTCTATTATCGTCATGTAGATTTAGGAGATGAATTGTAGAATGAAAAGTTACGAAGAAAACTGACTTTAGGTTTGTATTTGAGAAAGACTAGCAAATTAACAAATTATAAAAAACAAAACATTTGTAAAAATAATTACCAAAAATTTCAATCCCACTGAAGACTTCTAAACCACCAACTAAAATCAACGCTAAAATAATTCAACTTGTCATAAGAATTAAGTGTGACAGTGTGTGGCCTACCTTATTATCTTACCTTACGAGTAGGTATCTGTAAAATGGGTAAGGGACGTTGATTTGTTTACATAAAAATGGCGGTATGTGAAGTGTCATTAGTTCAATAATAATTTTAAAGTGGTTTTATTTTGAAAGTGGAACGAAAATTCAGCAAATGTGACCGAAAGTTAACTGTGTTGTTACTTGAAAATTATGTGGCAGTTGACATTACTTCTTGCAAATTTCATAAATTTAAAATATTAAATATTATTTAGGTACAATGCCACTAGATCACAAGGAACATATTATTACTTCCCAAGTTTTGTGGTCAGCATTTAATTCTATATGCTCCGGACTATGCGCCGCAAGTGCAGGAATGTTTGGGAAATTATCGGGTGCTGATTTTAGTGTATGGTTTGTTTTTATACTGATATTTCGATTAGAATTAAATGACAAATCGTATAATTACCACTGTCCGTTTGGGTACCGAAATGATTATAATCCCGACATTTTGATTTCAGGATGTGTCGTTTAGTTTGTCGTTACAATAATTTGTAAATCTAGTTGCGACGGTTGCAATGTACAACTGAATTTATAATTTATGTCGTTCACATTCAAGTTACTAGTGGTTTTAAAGTTCTTGATTAACTAAACTCATTTACTTTATCTAAAGATGTCACTTTTGCTAATTTTAAATTTAATTTAATTAATTTTCAATAGATGGCAAGCCCGGAAAAGCACACTAGCAGTATGCGGTCAAGTCTAAACAGGCCGATACACTGCTATGATCTAATAAGGCGTAATATTGATCCGTGTGCTATAAGGAAGACAACATTAAATGTATTCCCTAGCACGTCATTTTGGCTTTGGCCAATTCGATCGCTTATGCATTGCACAGTACAGGGTGGCTCAATTTCGATGCCTTTTATGGAAATATCGAAAAATGCATGGCGCATCCTCGATCTCTTTTTTTGAGAAAAGCTCAATGGCCAAAACCGGAATTCGCTATCATTTCTTGTTTTTGAGTTATAGTTAAAAGTTCGATTATTGGACTTTTCGATAAATGTCGATATCTCGGTTGTTTCTGAAATTTCCAAAAACGTGTTAATACTTTCTTTAGACACTTTTTTAAAGGTAACAAAATGGGCTAAAGAAATTTTAAATGTCTAAGTCAGTTTCCGAGTTATAATATAAAGTTGTGTTTTTTTAAATAGAAATCATAGTTTACTTTGATATTTTTGGATAGTGTTTTTTATCCGTTTTTGAATGATATAATATGTGGAGTCCATTATTTCGATTTCATCCCATTATTATGCATTATCATCATCGCATTTTTTTAAGTGCTAATCGGTTTCGTGAAACTAATTCACATCATCGGAGCCTTCTCTGTAATAAAAATACTGCAATCTCTAGTTGCCTTCTTTCAGGATAACTGTTGAAATATGTTACCATGCAAGAACAGGGTTATTATTATTTTTAATGAAGCACTCAACATATCATATTTTTCAAAGTTATCCTAAGCACCTCAGCCATTTTTCATTTACGTGAAATGACCGGTAAATAATAATATATTATTATAATTAATAATAAATATTTAATATAATAGTGAAACAATGACAGCAACTCGCCGGCAATTAAACAAACATTTGCCTACTAAAAAACAATTGGTGCAAATTTTTTTAATGCCAATTTGGTAGTGTTTTGTTTTGACAAATTTATGTATTGAAAACAATATGGACTTCAGTTTGAATATTTTTTATTAAATTTTTTTTTTACATTTTCGAGATCACCCGTTCGGAAGCGTCAAGATTTGCAAAAAATAAGAAAAAAAATTTTCTGTGTCGGTCTGTCTGGCGGTCGTCAAATTTTGTTTCTCTTTTTATTTCTGAACCGTTTAACCAATCACGACCAAATTTGGTATGGTAGAGTGCTTGTCAAATAGAAACAGAACCGTTAATCATCATAGGCTATACCTCCAAAATATCTCCAACCATTTAAAGAATACCAAGTCACTCAGTGACGCGCCGTGAATTTCTTGCAAATGTTACGAATTCTTTTAGTTTGGTACGCCAGTGTTCAAATCAACACTTGACATGTGTTATGTTTGCGACTACTGAACTGGTTGACTACTATATAGGAGGTTCTATAAATACTTCGATACTCCGTATATTAAGCGACAATGCAACTCTCTTGCTTATATATGTATGCACTCATATAAAATGTCACAGTATGCCTTTTTAAAAATAATGTTTTCAACTATAATGATTAATGATTGACTGTTCTGTTTCTATTTGGTGAAACACTAAAGGTGAAAATAACATTTTTGTAGTGATCTATTAATCAGGAGTGCGACTACAAGAAAACGACACAATATTTTTAAAAGCGATTTTGTTAATCGCTTTTTTAAAGCGATCTTTTTTAAAGCCCTTGAAAAGCTTTATCCAGAATAGATAAAATTAACATTCTGTCTGTTATCTGTCAAAAATTACAAGCTGTCAAAGTTGAAACTTCAAGAGTGAAAAATAATAAATTTGATCAACTGCGCAATGTGATTTTCGTTGCGTGTAATATTAAAACAAAGCAATTTGCTTTTATGTTTATTCTTCTAATTTTAACTCCTTGTTCTTACATTTAACTGCCACTTATTTCACGTATTTCTCTTCTCTCTAATGTTTTCCATCTTCTCTCCTTTTCCTATTTCACCATCTCTATACTCACTTATCTGCTACCATTTCTCTCTCTACTCACTCTCCCTCTATTCTCCTCACTGTTTCCCCTTTATACCACTTTATAACGGATTATCGGATTATCCGTTAAGTAGATAACAAATTCTTACAACATTTGGAATATAGATTCCATGAACCTATTATCCTTAACAAAAAACTCGTGAAGTACTGAAGGGATCTCAACCAAATTTTGTATATAGGAACATTGCCCCTCCTAGGACTTGACAGCATATGAAACCATTTGATAAAAATCAGGAATTCAACATGAAAAAAAAGAAGAAAAGTTCTTGTCCCTTGATTTTCTTCAGCATTTCTGCGTCGAAAGCAATCACATTTTTTGGACGTATGTCTGGTGAGCTCTAGTGGTGAAAATAAGGTTTTGGTAGAGAAATCTTTGCCAGGGCTACCACAATAAAAAAAAATGAAAATGTCATTGTATCTCCGGAAACATTTAACCGATTGAGATAAAATTTTATGTGCTGACGGAGCTTTTAAAATACTAATATTGGCGAGGAAACAATTGAGCCAAATGTAAACCCCACATATTATATTATATCATTGAAAAGAGTAATTTGCACAATTATTAAGAATTTTGCAACGATTCAAGATGACTAGGTTAAAATTTGTAACATTCAAATTCTAAAAGCTGACAGGAAAGCACACCATATAATATTTGATAAATAAATTGATTATCATTCAAACTCGTTTTTGATTGACCAAGTCTTCCGAAGTAACCGAAAGGCTAACGTCATTTTCAACTTTTTTAGAACAGTTTATCTCTTCCGATCCAGTATTTAGAGTTCATCTCTTACGATTTACTCTATTTTAATATCAATCGAGTTGCCCACCATTCAAGCTGTAGATGCACTAATATAATTCCACTGTATCTACTCAATAATAATTATTATTTTTAATTTTCAGAACGATTATCGATTAAGATTACTTTTTTTCGTTCTAATGATTGTTAGTAATATTGGAGTGTGGAGTTTCTATATAAGGGCTCTTCAGACCAATAGATCAACTATTTCTGTTACTGTGTCCACTGCAGCTTGTAATTATTTGATTTCTGTAAGTAGTTTGTATTTTACTGCTAGTACTTTTCATTTTTAACATATTTTGATACTTCTAGGCTGCGATAGGCAACATAGTGTTTTCTGAAATTGCAACTTATATTTGGTGGCTTGGTACATTTCTAATTTTACTTGGGTTATCTTTTATGGTGCACGATGATTACAAAAGTGAAAGTAAGAGTGCCACTAAAATAAATTAACTAGCAAAAAATCACGATAGAAAATATCCAAAAAATGACAATCCTAATTGTTCAATTTCTGTATTGAAATTTGTATTAAATTTTAATTAATTTTGGTTATTGTGTTTTTATTTGAAACCTAATCATTTGTGTGATCAGTAGGTAGAAAGTAACATACACGGAATTTTTCAAAATATTACTACACTATTAAATTTAAAGAATAAATCACCCCCAAAGTAAGGGGTTTTATATCGAACTGCAATCTCCACCTGATAGATTTTGGAAACTACAATTTTCGTAGGCCAACTGCAGTTGTTCTAATCTAAAACTCAATAAATTTTTTATTTCTTAGTTACCATTTTGAATCTGTTATTTTACTTTTTAGCAATTTTAGTACATTATATTGGAACCTCTCGTTTGAATTTTTAAATTTTGAGTTTGGATTTTAAATCGGCGAGGTCAAAAATTTAATAGTACCAAATTTGAGCACAATCGGAATATCTTTAACATTTTTGTCCGCCGTCGTCATATTGGATCCGCTATTTTGAATTTATTAATTGGTGCTCTTTCGACAGACTCACTGACAGTTAAAAGGGACGATAGTCTTGATTCCTTTACAGTGAAGTGAATGAACGAAGCTCAATGAACATTTTTTTAAATTTAAAAAAATATACAGACGAATTTTTTTTCTAAATTCAAACCCTCGAGAGTTAGGCTTTTTCAATGCATTTTTTAAATTTTAATCTTCACAGTGCTATATCCCCGAAAATATTGATTTTTTAGTAAAAATGGTTAGTGCTTTTTTAAAGAGCGTGAAATAGTCTACCAACTAGATTTACACCTTTTATTGTCTAAAATCAACGTCTTTCGAGTTATGAATTAAAGTAAGTAAGAAAATGTTGAAAAATTCGAACTTTTTTATTTTCAAAACCTGTATCTTAAACGAAATATTTTACTAAAAATCTGCCGGCCCATTCCGGATAGGAAATTTAACGGACTATAACTTTTGTCTAGTAAAATTTTTTGAAAAACCAATCCATTTCACAGAAAATCTGAAAATAATTAATAAGGTAGCTACAAAACAAAAAAATAATTTATTTATATTACTATATAATAATGCTGTACTCGATATCGCAGATATGTAGGTATGTTTATAGTTTGTTTAAAATAAAAGTGAAATACATTAAGATAAAGTAAAAATTTATTAGGTACGAGTAGAGTCCGGATTTTTAAGCATAAAATATCGTAAAAATAGTACTTAAAATAGAAGAGAAATTATCATTATTTGCATAAAAATATGTATAATATTTTTTTGAAATAAATTTGAAACCTATTTATTGCCCTTATCCGTGTGGGTAGACGTCTTCCGATTTCAATTTCTTAGTCAAGAAATACCTTGTATTTATCTCACAAAATTTCGTCCCTTCTAAAATTGGTTAGGTCAAACCGTCATATCACTAGCTCTTTTTTCTACAAATTTTCTACAAAAAAAATAATACAAATTTATTCATCCAATTAACAAATTCAATAGTACAATTTCCTATCACTTTTCCAATATAAATCGAATGCCAAATACTGGTCAAAATGACCCAAAAATTACAAGAGCGTAACGGAAACACGTCCGCTCGCCGTGTTCACCTCGGCAAAAAGCCCCTTCCTTTTCAAAAATTGTTACCAACTCAAAAATTCTTTCGCGCGTTATTACCAAGTTTAAAAATTATTTACAAAAGCAAACAGAATAACAAAAATTAACAAAATCTTCACAATTCAACAATAAAAATCAAAATTGATGTTTGAAACACCACAGTATATGTATTTAAGTATCTACTGCAATGTTTTTTTTTAATTATGTTCTAAAATAAGCTCTAAAAAAGCTTAAAAATAAATTTAAGCGAAAACGTATAAGGATATAAACATAAAAAAATCGATATTTATGTATGACAAAATTTTCTAGAAATCCGTACTCTAGTTATGAGTATACATGTAGGTATGTATATTATAATAATTATAGGTACCTAATTTTAATAACACTGATAAGTGAAAAAACATTGTAATATAGGCTTGCTTTCATTAAAATTTTGTAGTGACTTTGATTATTTCCTACAAACATGAGAGTTATTGTATTTGTTTTATTTTTAAAATATTCCTATCCACTGGGTCAAGAAAATGAAGAGTCAAAGTTGATCGACTACTATGAGGATCTTATAACAACAGAAATGAATAAAGCTTTTCATTACAAACTGCCCACAAGTGCTGAAGAGTTTAAACCAAAAAATGACCTCCTGGTTGAAGGTAACAGTTTTTCAGAGCAAGTAACCTATCAAGTCAAAATTTATTTTAAATTTAGATTTTGGTGAGTTCGATTTCATTGTTGTGGGTTCTGGTCCTGGTGGATCGGTGGTGGCAAACCGATTGTCAGAAATAAGGAAATGGAATATTTTGCTGATCGAAGCTGGTGGCCCGGAAAGCAATTTTTCTATTATTCCTGGAATGCACGTGTATTTACAGGGTTCGAGGTTTAATTGGAATTTCGAAAGCACTTCACAATCAAAAGCATGCTTAGGTATGGTAAAATTAAATTGAAATTCTTAACCAATCATCTTCTCATTTGAGGTATGAAAAACAATCGTTGCACCATGCCCAGAGGGAAATGTTTGGGTGGTAGCAGTTCCATAAACGGTTTAGTCTACTCAAGAGGAAATAAAATGGATTACGACAGATGGGCCCAAGAAGGAAATCCAGGTTGGTCATACCAAGACGTTCTGCCGTATTTCATTAAATCGGAAAACTCACAAGTTCATGGAGATCCTGGATATCATGGTCGAGGTGGTTACTGGAATGTCAAATATCACACACCCAATAGCGAACAAGCAACTGCGTATGTAACAGGAAGTAAAACTGTCTACCCATCTTCTAGCCACGATTACAACGGAAAAGAAGAGTTGGGAGCTTTTTATTCCCAGTTAAGTAACATCAAACAATTCCGACACAGTGCTTCCAAAGCATTTTTGGAACCCGTAATGGATAGACCTAATTTGAAAATTTTAACCGACAGTTTTGTAACCAAAGTTGTAATAAATTCTTTGACAAAAACTGCAACTGGAGTTCGGTTTACAAGATACGGGAAAACTTATTTTGCAAGAGCAAGAAAAGAAGTGATCGTATCAGCTGGAGCAATAAATTCTCCTCAAATTTTAATGCTATCTGGTATTGGACCAAGAAATGATTTACGTAAAATGAATATTCCCGTTATACAAAATCTTCCAGTTGGAAGAAATTTGCATGATCATGCCGTATTCTTTGGCGGTTACGTGAATACAAACTCATCCGAACCAGAAAAAACTTTAAAGGAAATTATCAGGGAATTTCTGCACGACCAAGGAGTATTAACAATCGCATTGAATAGTCAAGTTGTTTCATTCTATCAAAGTAAGCTTGAAAAAACACCAAACTATCCAGATATTGAAATAGAAGTAAATCCAGCTGGCGGTCCAACCAACTTTATTCAGCAGTCTTTTAGATTTAAAGACGAAGTATACGATACTCTTTTCAAGAATATGAATACCCGAACAACCATAAGCGCTTACGTAGTTGTATTGCGAAGTCGTTCTTTCGGTAAAATTACCCTTCGGTCGAACGATCCGTTCCAATACCCAGATATTGATCCAAATATTTTGGACAATGACATTGATGTCGAATTAATGTACGAAGGAATTCAAATACTGAAGAAGATAACGGAAACTGAACCGATGCAAAAAATTAACGCCTCGTTAATTCTAGCGGATTATCATCAATGTAGAAGCTACGAATTGGGAAGCAAGGATTACTGGATTTGTGCTTTGCGATTATTAACGGGATCTCTTTACCATGAAAGTGGTACATGTAGGATGGGTCCTGATCCAAAGCATTCAGTTGTAAATTCTAGAGCAAAAGTTCATGGAATTAAGAGATTAAGAGTTGTGGATGCTAGCGTTATACCGTTCTCAATAGCTGGTCATACGTCTGCGCCTACCGCTATGATAGGAGAAAAAGTGTCAGATTATATAAAGCTCGATCATGGATTAAGTATAGATCCAATTTCGAATGTAATTGAATAGTATATAAGTAAATAGAGTAAAATCTGCTTAATAATTCACTATTGCTATACCTACTAATTCCCGATTTCTTCACTTCGAGATATCTCGATCGTATGAATCTATTCGATAAATTAACCAAATAACCAATTCACACTTTTAGTAATAAATTAAAAACTTTGATTGGTAACTAGTTTATTTATATACGATTGGTATTCTATAGCGATATTTCGAAGTGAAGAAAAATCGGATCTAAGCAAAATAGATATTATAATTAAATATAAACGAAATTCACTCTTGGCGACCAGCGTTGGTGCAATGTTGGCACGCTTGACTTTTCAGTACTACTGGGACAACATTGGCCTAACGGTTGGTAGACAGGTAGACAGCGTTAGTGCAACGTTGGCTCTCAGTACTGGTCTAGTGCTTTACCGGAAGCAGTATTGGTTAACTACTGAAATAATAATCTCGGTCCTACGGTTAGCGACGAGTTTTAGTGCAACCTTGGTTCCTAGTTCTGGACCGGAGATGACACAAGGCTGGGCCGGCATTGGCTCCCAAGTACTGATTTCGACGTTAAGCCAGTAACATTTTTGTCTGATGGCCCAGCATTGGCCATTCATTGTATGGCAAAGTTTAAACTGATCACCGGCAAACGGCATTGGCCCAAAGTCAGTTAGAACAACGGGCACCTATGATTGTGTGCCTGTATGGGAATGACACTGGCCCAACACTGATCGTACATGTTTTGCCAAAGCTTATACACTTAACATGTGCTTGGTTCTGGCAAATGGCATTGGCCCAACGTTTTATGCCAACGGTTGGTTCATCAGCGCCGTGCCAAGCATTGGCCGTATAATATTTTCGTGGATTGTATTTAATGATTGTTCTTTATTAAAATTCTTAATGAATATATTATTATTTACAGTGTTTTGTTATTTAAGACTGAGATTTTACAAACAAATAAATATCTCATTTGCAACTTCAAAGATAGAGCGAGAGAGAGTTAATTAAAGTAAAAGTGTTTCTAATCAGCGTAAAACTGCTGTAAAGAAAATCAAATAGTCAAGTTATGCAAACATATACACATGCGTGCATAGAAGTTGCTTGTTTGTATGGAACGCTGACTGACAGCGTTTTTTTTTAAGTTGGTAATCAACCATGGCGGTGGATTGGTGTTTGCTGGTTGAGTTACAGGGCAGAAATTCTGGGTTCGAATCTGTCAAGATAAAAAATAAAGTCATTGCATTCTCAAGATGTCCTTGATGGAGTTAGTAGTGCATAAACCTTAATACGGCACTTAATATTTAATGTTGGCCTAAAAAGAATCGTCAATCATCATAGTTGCTAACATTAATATAACTTTTTAGTTCACGGATAAACTGATACTGTTAAACAAAGTTTATAGCAAATAGTATATAGCAAAGTTCATTGCCAATTGTGAAAGATGTAAAACAAAGTAAATACGAAAGAAATCCACCCAGAATTGCAATGCTGTTAACGGATACACCGCACCGTCTCGCAGTGGGGCGAAAGCCCTAAATCTTGGCCGAAACCTCAGAACTGAATTTTTGATTCGAGGAATTTTTGACTAGTGGTTTGGGTAGAGAAATGATTGGTGGATTCAAGCCTCGAATTGCAAGGTGATATCCTTTATACCTGACTCGCTACTTCAGTTCCAAGTTGGCCTTTGTTTACTATGGCAAAAACAGTATGAACTTTAAAATTCCAGATCTCAAGAATGAATTGTACGATTTCAAATTTGCAAGATGAATTCGATTCTTCGAGATATGTAGAATCACCATATTTCTTTATCAGTTCAATTAAAATGTAATGTTTTGTCGTGTTTCAAATGTTAAATTTTGTTTTTTTTTAAATTTGTTTGATTGATTTGCAATGAATTTGTTTATTTTTGTTTATAATTTTGTAAATAATTTTTAAATTTTTGTAATTATGCGCGAAATTGTGTGAAGGTTGGTAGAATTTTTGTAGGAGAAGGGGCTTTTTGCCGACGTTGGTATCGAGAGCGGAGGTATTCCGCCGCGCTCTTGTAAAATTTGAGACATTTTGACCAGTTTTTGGCATATTTTTATGGGTTTATTTAAAATTTTGCGATTTAATTTGTTAATTCAACAAATAAAGAAAATATTTTGGGGAGCATTTTTGATCATTTTGATTTTTCGATTTTTTCAAAGTTGATAAAAATTTAGAAATTAATGGTTGGATTTGATAATTTGAAAGTTAATTAATTAAATTAAAATTTGGATATCGGAATAATTGGTTTTGGATAAATTAAAATTATTAAAATTGGAGGGCATAGTAAATTGGATGTGCTCGTCGCACCTGGGACGATAACGTGCTTGCAATCGCCGTTCCGTTGTAAACGCAAAATTGATTTTAAAGTTATTTTAATTGAATTTCAAATGGAATTTTTTTTATGGATTAATTTTTGAATATTTTGAAAATAAATTGGTGCTGTTAAAAGGCATACAGGAACCGGCTACTGAGCGTCTCTTGTTCACCGACAATTATTGAGCTAGTCTGGGAAATTTTAGAGAGTGGAAAAGGTTTTGTTAGGATTGTATTTTTTTTAAATAAAAAACCACCACAGTTTATTTGATTGATATTCGGCCATATTGGGTTTTTAGAGACTTCTATTTTCGAATAGATGAAAAGTAACCGCTCCCTTAATATCAGACAAATATCGAAGTATAAGGCTTTAGGTGAGTGTTAGCTTACGAAATTCACAAAATTTGTCTGCCAAAAACTGCCGGATCAATTTTTTTGACCATGGGCATAGGTAAGGCGGGTTACATTGTTAATGCATTTAAGAAAGGCATTGTTAATGCCTGTTAACGGTGCACCTGTACTATCCTTTTGGTCACAATTAGTGCTGGGACATCGATAGAAGAACATCGATGTTCGATGTCGATGTTATTGTCTGTTAGTTTAAGTCAAGGAAAAAATATGATAAAATACTTAAAACAGTTATTTTATTTAGAAATAAACTACAAATAAGTTACAATACATAGTAATTTTATAAAAATTACAATTACAAGTCCCAAAACTTTTTATCAATGGACTGCAAAAAGAGCAACTGGCCAAGACGTTGACTGTGCAAACTATTTCGCTTTTTAATCACAATCTTACCTGCTTTTGAAAGTAAACGTTCGGATGGTACCTACGTGGCCACAATTGATAACATTTTTTTAGCTAAGGGTCCTAATTCGGCATATATATTCTCATGACGCTGGCACCATTCCAACAGATTGATGTTATATGACTCCAAAGAACTCCTTAAATAAAGGTTTACTTCTGATTCCCAGCTTGCTGCACTTGGTCCCGCTGTATCAATTACTGAGTTATTGACTAAGTTTGTATGATCAGCTCACAAACTGAACTTTCTGATTTTCTGATTTATCTTCCTCGGGTTCTAGTTCTACGTCCATCGAATTTGAATGGTTTCTTAAAGTATTGTACACGATTTCTACCGCTGTAGCACAATGAAAGGGATTAGAGAAATACATTTTTTTAAATCGAGGATCCAGAATTGTAGCAATAGCTAATAATTCCATTTGTTCTGCACTAGCTAGTCTTTTATCAATTTCTTCGGAAAGACTCAATTTTAATGCTCTTCCACATGGCAAACCATTGTCTACTTCAATGGTCTCTAGACAATGTCGTAGATTCTGTACAATAGGTATAATAATACTTCCAGTTGTGTAGTCCAGTTTTTCCCAAGAAATTTCTTGAGTCGCAGATTCAAAGGGCCGAAGGAGTTTCATTGTAAACTCAAGTTCTTTAATCTCTCTCGCTGTTAACATGGGAGGTGCTGTAATTTGAGTATTAACAATAGCGTTAGCATGCGTCGGTAACTTTAAGAATCGTTCGATCGTGTAATAAGTTGAGTTCTAACGTGTTGGAACGTCTTGTTTAAGCGTCAACTGTTCGTTTTGTTGTTTTTGGGCTTTTCGCAACTTATCAGCTGCAACGACGCTGTGCTTAAACCATCGTACAATATCCTTAACTTTTTTAATGATTACGGATAATTCGTCTACTTGTTGAAGTCCCTTCGTTACCACTAAATTCAGTTTATGAGCAAAACAGACAATATGCTTTTGTTTGCCAAATGCAACATCAATTGCTTTTGCAATGTTAGCAGCCCCATCCGTTGGTACGCAAGTAATGTTTTCATTTATTGTTCCCTATTCTTGACATATTTTATTTAAGCAGTTAGCAATGTATTCCGCAGTGTGCCGTTCCTATAATTCATATACACCTAAAATTGCACTATAAATTTTACATTCCTCCAAAAAATGTAAAGTGACACCAAGAAAACTTTTTGTACGCATAGTTTCAGTCAAGATGTCACTGTTTTTTTTTTGTTGGAAAATATTGCTTATTGCTATGTATTTATTGTCTAGTAATTTAGTGAAGCTTTTTGAAGCATGGTGTTAATTAGTAGTACGAATCCTTCATTTTCAACAATACTGATTGGTTGATAATCGCGACAAATCATAAATAAAATAGCGTTTGTAATTTTGGAACATCTTGAGCCGCCTGCCTCATAGGACCGCAAATTGGAAAAACTTTCGGCTATTGTCTTCTGCTCTTTACGGATTAAAGGTTTTGCTAATTCAACTTCTAAAATCGGTTCATTTTCATCGGAATCTTCATCTTCGCGAGGGATTACAAGGTTTTTGTGACTATTGTGATTCACAATAGCCGGGCATATGAACCAGCAGCGGATACAAAAAAATTTTACCGGGGGGCTCAAAATCAGACATACGATTATGATAATGTAAGCAACAATCAAAACATTTTGAGTTTTAAAAAGATTAGTGTAATGTATTTGTTACAGGAGTTATCCTTAAATTTATCAGTTAAGTATTAAATAATCTTTTTTTGTTCGGATAAGAACCGGGGTAGAACAGTTCATTTAAAAAATTTAAGACAACCCATTGTTGCAGAAACGTCACCATCATCGCCCTCGTCACCGCAACCATCCACTTCGCAAAATGCTCCAACATAGAAATAAATCAAATTTCAAATAATCAAGGATTACTCCCATTAAAATTAGGTTTAGCTCAAAATATAGTTGATTATTGGAAACTAATACAGATTTATGATTTATCAAGCTTAAGATTAGAATTAAATAAGTTAGTTGATAATTACAATAAGTTAAATAATTCATTTCACGAAAGTAACTATGGCATAATTTATGCAAATGAAATGTTTACTTATATATCTGTAAGAATATAAATTTTTACAAACAGAAAGTAAGTTCAAACTAATGACAGTAACAATTAGTGACAAAAATAAATGTCCCACACGCGGACTGATAAACGGGTTAGGTTCAATTTGGAAATCAATTTCGGGAAATCTCGATCAATCGGACGCCGATCGATATGACATTTTTGAGATTACCCTGTTGAGAAACGTCAAGATTTGCAAAAAATAAAAAAAAATTTTTGTGTCGGTCTGTCTGTCGGTCGTCAAATTTTGTTCCTCGTTTTATTTCTGAACCGTCTAACCAATCACGACCAAATTTGGTATGGTAGAGTGGTGCGAAATAGAAACAGAACCGTTAATCATCATAGGCTATACCTCCAAAATATCTCCAACCACTTAAAGAACACTAAGTCACTCAGTAGCGCGCCGTGAATTTCATGCAAATGTTACGAATTGTTTTAGGTATGCCAGTGTTATGTTTTTAAAAACAATTGACACGATGAATTTTAAACACCTTTTCACCTCATATTTGGGACTACTGAACTGGTTGACTATAGGTTCTATAAATACTCCGATACTCCGTATATTAAGCGGCAATGCACCTCTCTCGCTTATACCTATGTATGCACTCATAGAATATGCAATCGTAGTATGTCTTGTAAAAATAATGTTACCAATTATAATGATTGACGGTTCTGTTTCTATTTGGCACGAACTCTAGTAGGGTTTACGGTAGAAAGGTGAAAATAAGATTTTCGTTGCGATCTGTCAATCAGGAGTGCCACTACAAGAAAATAACACAAGATTTTTAAAAACGATTTTGTCTTATGATAGGTTATATTAAAGACCTTGAAAATTTTATCCAGAATAGGTGAAATTAACTTTCTATCGGTCATCTGTAAGGCTCGGATTTGTAGCAAAATGTATTTTACGACTGCGATCATTTTAAACGGAGCTTTAATGTGCCTAAATATAATTTGCCTAAATAACATTAATTTCAATTATTTTTAATTTTAACTATGGAATATAATCCAGAAACGGAATTATATTTTGTTTTAAATTTGTAATTACTCTATAATATGAACAATTGTGCGATTGTGCAAATTAACAATAATTTTATTCAGCTAGATAAAAATACTGTCTTGGGGACGTCCATTAATTACGTGAGGCGATTTTTCGAGTCCTCTTCTCCCCCTGGTGAGATTTGTCTAAATCCCCCCCTCCAATCTCACGTGAGATTATTTGTTTTAGTTAATTTAACCCACTTAAATTACTACTACTCGGATTTAATGGAAATTAGCAAAGTATTATCTGGAGATTCAAATATTTTCCCAAACAATATTGGAAGCTTTGATGCTCCATATTTTAAATATGCTCCTGTTTCTTCTTGTGACGTAGAGCGGTCATTCTCTGCGTACAAACAAATTTTGACGGAAACAGAAGAAGTTTTACTCCAGAAAATTTGGAAAAAGCATTAATTTGTTATGTAAATGTTTAAAGTTAAAATTATTTTAATTTAAATTAAAAGTTAAATTGAATGAATTAATTTTTTACGCCTCTGTCAGGCAAGTGTTCAATTGCATATTTCAAATACGGCGTGAAAAGTTGTTTTTCTCGTCTAGCTAGCGTTTGAAATAAACAGTTCGTTACACAAGGTCTCAATCTCGCCTCATACCGTCCGTCGGGAGGTAGAGATTTTTGTTATCAAGGTCTCTGTCTCGCTACTATACCATCCTGTAATCGTTAGTTTTCGTTATACAAGGCTACCGAAGTTCCTGTAATTTCATATCTGAACCTCCAGTCGTTTACGGTTACTAGACGATCCCCGAATCCTGTTATCATAAGCTTTCTGAACCTGCGTGTTATTAACACTACCCCTCCCCCCCGTTTAGTATTCGACTTATTTGAATTGGCGCCCGAGTACCGTCCAGTGAGTGAGGAGTATTTTCGACAATTTAAGTCCACCCCCTGGCCTGGCTTCCGGAGCTACCCAGTAGCTATCAAATATTAACCCTTCATTTAGAAGGGTCAAATTAGTGGTGCTACAAATTTGTCCCTGTAAAATAAAGAGTAAATAACTCATGAAGTACTGAAGGGATGACAACCAAATTTGGTATGTAGGAACATTGCTCCCACATATGGAACCAGCATATGGAACCATTTGTTAAAAATCAGGAATTTAAAATGGAAAAAAAGGATTATGGTTTTTTGCGAAATCTTGAAAAAAGTCATTGTCACTTGATTTTTCGATTTTCTTCGGCATTTTCTAAACATTTTTAACGTGGTGAGCTCTAGTGGTAAAAAATAAGGTTTTGGCAGAGAAATCTTTTCCAGGGCTACCACAATAAAAAAAAATTAAAATGTCATCGTATCTCCGGAAATGTTTAACCGATTGAGATAAAGTTTTGTGTGCTGATGGAGCTTTTAAAATACAAGTATTGGTGAGGAAAAATTTGAGTCAAATGTAAAACCCCCTACATATTATAAATAATTAAAAAGCGTTATTTGCACAATTATTAAGAATTTTGCAACGATTCAAGATGACTAAGTTAAAATGTGTAACATTCAAATTGTAAAAAAGACCGACAGGAATGCACACCTGCGAAATTAAATGTAACATCCGAAAATTTTCTAATATGTAGGTACTTATTGTAACAACTTAACTTTTAATTGTTGATTTATTTGTATATAAATACGATACCGCTTATAATATTTGATGAATAAATTGATTATCATTCAAATCATTTTGATTGACTAAGTCTGCCTAAGTAACCGAAAGGCTTACTTCGTTTTCAACTTTTTTTGAAGAGTTTATCTCTTCTGATCCAGTCTTTAGAGTTCATCTCTTACGATTTGCTCTATTTTAACACCAATCAAGTTGCCTATAGGCAAATGGTATACCATTCAAGTTGTAGATACACTAATAAAGTTTTACTGTATCTATTCAATAGTAATTATTATTTTTAATTTTCAGAACGATTATCGATTAAGATTACTTTTTTTTTGTTCTAATGATTGCCAGTAATGTTGGAGTGTGGAGTTTCTATATAAGGGCTCTTCATACCAATAGATCAACTATTTCTGTTACAGTATTCACTGCAGCTTGTAATTATTTGATTTCTGTAAATAGTTTGTATTGTACTGCGAGTAGTTTTCATTTTTAACATAATTTTACTTCTAGGCTGCGATAGGCAACATAGTGTTCTCTGAAATTGCAACTTATATTTGGTGGCTTGGTACATTTCTAATTTTACTTGGGTTATTTTTTATGGTGCACGATGATTACAAAAGTGAAAGTAAGAATGCTACTAAAATAAATTAACTAGCAAAATATCCTGATATAAAATATCCAAAAGATGACAATCCTAGTTCAATTTCTGTATTGAAATTTGTATTAAATTTTAATTAACTTTAGTTATTGCGTTTTTATTTGAAACCTAATAATTTCTGTGATTAGTAGGTAGACAGTACTATCTCATTGAGCTACACGCAGCTTCAAAATATAATGAGGATTGGTATCAAAATGTTTATTCGGATGGTGGATGAATTAATTTTTTAGTTATGTCGAACTTGAATTGTCGAATTCAAGCACTCAATTTAAGAATTCAAGTGAAATATCAGCACTTAAAAAGGAGTTAGGCTTCTTCAAAGCAATTTTTTAATTTCCACCTTCACATGGCCATAGCCCCCAAAATTTGATTTTTTAGTAAAAATGGTTTAGTGCTTTTTTAAAGAGGGGGAATAGTCAACAAACTAAATTTAATCCTTTTATTGTCTAAAATCAACGGCTTTCGAGTTATGAATTAAAGCAAGTAAGAAAATCTTAAAAAATTAGAACTTTTTTATTTTTTGTGTTTTTTCAAAACCTATATCTTTTAAACGAAACATTTTACAAAAACCCTAATGCTCATTCCGGATAGGAAATTTAACGGACTATAACTACTTTTGCTTAGTAAAATTTTTTGAAAAACCAATGCATTTCCCAGAAAATCAGAAAATAATATTAATAAGGCAGCTACAAAACAAAAAAATGTTTTTATATAATAGTAAAATAATATACATATTATTTAAGTAAAATACGAGTAAAATAATTTACTTCTTTTATTATATAATATACTGTACTCGATATCGCAGAATATAGGTATCTTTTTATTTTGTTTAAGATAAAAGTAAAATACATTAAAGTAATATAAAAATTTATATTAGTTATAAGTAGAGTCCGGACTTTTAAGCATAAAAAATACAACAAAACATTGCCATTATATGCATAAAAATATGCATAACAATTTTTTGAATTAATTTCAAACCTAAACCCCAGCAGTGGATTGCTGTGATCGCTGATTGAATTACAGAGTGGAAATTCTGAGTTCGAATCTCGGAATTGGCAGAATTTCTTAGCTTGGTCTTCCGGTGTGCATCAACACGTTGTGGATTTAAGAATTGGTTCTATATTTAAATAAGCTGACCGATTTTACAGTCAAGGTCAAAAATGAATTAAAAAATTTTTTTTTAAACCTATTTAATACTCTTATCCTTATGGGTAGACGACTGCCGATTTCAATTTTTTAGTCAAGAAATACCTTGCATTTACCTCGTCGTCACTTCTAAAATGGGTTAGGCCAAACCGTCATGTGTCACTGGCTCTCGATCTAAAATAAATATATACCTAGTCGGGACATAAGTTCTGTTACACAGTATTAATTAAATTTATAATGTTTCAAAATAATAAATTCAATTATGATATATACTGCTTTATTACTTAATATATAAAGAATACATTTTTAATATATTTACTCAAAATGTCCTCCTTTAGCCTTTACACAAGTCTTTAAACGCCGTGGCCAATCATCAATTGCGGCACGGACGACTTATAACGGTATCGATGCTGCTGCTTTCACCAAATCCCGCTTCAGAAGCTCGATATTTTTATGAGGCTTACTACAAGCCATGTTTTCAAGAACTGACCACAATTTATAATCCAAAGGATTCAGATCAGGACTTCCAGAAGGCCATTGTTCTGCTGCAATAAACGCAGGTAAATTTTCTGCTAGCCACCTTTGGGTTGTCTTAGCTTTGTGAGCTGGTGCAGAGTCCTGTTGGAAAACCCAATGGTTTCCTTGAAAGAGAGAGTCGTTAAGAGGCTTTACCACGTCTTCTAACATTTCTTGGTAAATTGGTGCCGATGTTTTAACGCCTTTTTCACAAAAGTGAAGTTGAGTAACCCCTTCGTAGGATACACCCCACCAAACCATCACAGATGCTGGATAATGGCCTCTTTGAACCCTCGGAATTTTTTCTGCCGCTTCTTTAGAGCTGTGAGCATAAACACGATCGTTTTGCTTATTAAATTTTTCTTCGACGGTAAAATTTTTTTCATCGGTAAACAAAATATTTTTAAAATTATTATTACCATGCCTCCAGTTAATAGGGTTTTCGATCTCACGTGCCTAATTTTTTTTAAAGCTGTTGTTAACCTTTGTCCTGTTGCTCTACGAAAAGCCCCAAGTTTTAGGTCCTGCCTCAATACGCGAGACACGCTTTTTTTTGAAATTTGCATCTCCATAGCAATAATTTTTTATTTTCGCAGAGGATTTCGTCGTATTCTTTCACGCACTGCTTTAATCACTCGTGGAGTTCTTATGATACGAGGACGTCCACTTCTTTTTCTGTCAGCTATTGCATTTGTATCGGTAAACCGTTTTATAGCACGACTTACAAACATTTTTGAAATTTTTAACGGCTTTAGCAATTTTAAAATTTCACTATTTGATACACCACATTTATGTAACGCAATAACTGCTATCCGATTTTCTTTCACACCCCAATCCATGTTGCTGGTTGAACTCAAAAATTTTAACTATAGTCTGTACAAGTTGCCAAAAGAAAGGGCTTTCTAAATATGTAATTGTTTTCCACCCTCTGTAATCTTAAGGTGTAAACTCTAACGGTTCTTTACAGGTAACAGAATTTATGTCCCGACTAGGTATATTTATGTACCCAGATAATACTCAATATCTACTGGATATCCAGCTCCAGTTCCAGTCCAGATCATGAATGTATATCTGGGACTTTATATGAATATCTATTAGATATAGTACGTTGCACAACATTTAGTTAATGTATATAGCCGACATTTAGTCGACATCTAGACATCTATTTTATGAACGTCACTATCCATTGGATATCTATATATACATCCACTGGATAACCAAGTTTGTGACACCTGGATGTCCACTGTATTTAGCAGTTTGGATATCGGATTATCTTGCAAGTCATTCAGTGGACATCCAGAAGATAGGTTTGCGTTGTCTACAGCAGTTTTGTTAAAATTTTGTGCTAAAATAAGCACTAAAAACTCTTAAAAATGAATCTAAGCAAAAAATTATCAAAAAAGCATATAAACATAAAAAGATAGATATTTATGATTAACAAATTTTCTACAAATCCGTGCTCTAGTTATGAGTAAATAAGTACGTAGGTAGGTAGTAGCAAATAAGTAGCTATATAATTTTTTATTTAATTTATTTAATTTAACCATAAATACATACTAAAATTCCACAAATTTACTTAAAATTTTTATTTTGGGTTCTTTTTCTAGTTTTACACCTTACGGTTAAAAACGTGGTAAAAAATTTTTGAATTTTGAATTTTTTCAAAGTTTTTAGAAATCAAATTAAGGGGGCAGTGCTCTCAGATTTCACACAAGCAGTGCTTGGTAAAAGAATCTCTTAGTTCAAATTATTTTAAATTGTTCATTACTACATGTGACAACGTGCAGATTTCATATTTTTGGGGTTATGGTAAGTCAAATTTTATGCTTGTTAATCAGTACTCTTTAAATAGTTTTTTCTTTTGATTAGTTCGAATATTCTTCTTATTAAATAAATTTAAACGATTATTTACAACTGAGGATTGGAAATAACCATGAAATAACGTTATATTGTAATATCGTATTTTGAATTTTTCATAATTTCAAATATTTTTAATCCAGACCTGTTTATATGTTAATTTTGTCTTTTTTTTTTAATTTTTTGAATTTTGATTTTCTACGTATTGTATTATTCTTATATTTTTTTAATTTAGCTATATAAATATCTAATCTAAATAACACCGATAAATTAAAAAACATTTCTCGTTAAAATTTCATTAAAATTTTGTAGTAACTTTGATTATTTTTTACAAGCATGAGATTTATTGTATTTGTTTTACTTTTAAAATATTTCTATACACTGGGTCAAGAAAATGAAGAGTCAAAATTGATCGACTACTATGAGAATCTCATAACAACAGAAATGAATAAAGCTTTTCATTTCAAATTGCCAACAAGTGCTGAAGAGTTTAAACCGAAAAATGACCTCCTGGTTGAAGGTAACAGTTTTTCTGAGCAAGTACCCTATCAAGTCAAAATTTATTTTAAATATAGATTTTGGTGAGTTCGATTTCATTGTTGTGGGTTCTGGTCCCGGTGGATCGGTCGTTGCAAACCGATTGTCAGAAATAAGGAATTGGAATATTTTGCTGATCGAAGCTGGTGGCCCGGAAAGCAATTTTTCTGTTATTCCTGGAATGCACGTGTATTTACAGGGTTCGAGGTTTAATTGGAACTTCGAAAGCACTTCACAATGAAAAGCATGCTTAGGTATGGTAAAATTAAATTGAAATTCTTAACCAATCATCTTCTCATTTGAGGTATGAAAAACAATCGTTGCACCATGCCCAGAGGGAAATGTTTAGGTGGTAGCAGTTCCATAAACGGTTTAGTCTACTCAAGAGGAAATAAAATTGATTACGACAGATGGGCCCAAGAAGGAAATCCTGGTTGGTCATACCAAGAGGTTCTGCCGTATTTCATTAAATCGGAAAACTCACAAATTAATGGAGATCCCGGATATCATGGTCGAGGTGGTTACTGGAATGTCAAATATCACACACCCAATAGCGAACAAGCAACTGCGTATATAACAGGAAGTAAAACTGTCGACCCATCTTCTAGCCACGATTACAACGGAAAAGAAGAGTTGGGAGCTTTTTATTCCCAGTTAAGTAACATCAAACAATTCCGACACAGCGCTTCCAAAGCATTTTTAGAACCCGTAATGGATAGACCCAATTTGAAAATTTTTACCCACAGTTTTGTAACCAAGGTTGTAATAAATTCTTTGACAAAAACTGCAACTGGAGTTCGGTTTACAAGATACGGGAAAACTTATTTTGCAAGAGCAAGAAAGGAAGTGATCGTATCAGCTGGATCAATAAATTCACCTCAAATTTTAATGCTATCTGGTATTGGACGAAGAAATGATTTACGCAAAATGAATATTCCCGTTATACAAAATCTTCCAGTTGGAAGAAATTTGCACAATCATGCCGTATTCTTTGGCGGTTACGTGAGTACAAACTCATCCGAACCAGAAAAAACTTTAAAGGAAATTATCAGAGAATTTCTGCGCGACAAAGGAGTATTAACAATCGCATTGAATAGTCAAGTAGTTTCATTCTATCAAAGTAAGCTTGAAAAAGCACCTAACTATCCAGATATTGTAATAGAAGTAAATCCAGCTGGCGGTCCAACCAACTTTATTCAGCAGTCTTTTAGATTTAAAGACGAAGTATACGATACTCTTTTCAATAATATGAATACCCGGACAACCATAAGCGCTTACGTAGTTGTATTGCGAAGTCGTTCTTTCGGTAAAATTACCCTTCTCTCGAACGATCCGTTCCAATACCCAGATATTGATCCAAATCTTTTGGACAATGACATTGATGTTGAATTAATGTACGAAGGAATTCAAATACTGAAGAAGATAACGGAAACTGAACCGATGCAAAAAATTAACGCCTCGTTAATTCTAGCGGATTATCGTCAATGTAGAAGCTACGAATTGGGAAGCAAGGATTACTGGATTTGTGCTTTGCGATTATTAACGGGGTCTCTTTACCATGAAAGTGGTACATGTAGGATGGGTCCTGATCCAAATCATTCAGTTGTAAATTCTAGAGCAAAAGTTCATGGAATTAAAAGATTAAGAGTTGTGGATGCTAGCGTCATGCCGTTCCCAATAGCTGGTCATACGTCTGCGCCTACCGCTATGATAGGAGAAAAAGTGTCAGATTATATAAAGCTCGATCATGGATTAAATATTGATCCAATTTCGAATGTAATTGAATAGTATATAAGTAAATAGAGTAAAATCTGCTTAATAATTCACTATTGCTATACTAATTCCCGATTTTTTCACTTCGAGATATCTCGATGATATGAATCTATTAGATAAATTAACCAATTCACATTTTTAGTAATAAATTAAAAACTTTGATTGGTTACTTAGTTTATTTATCTAAGAGATGGTATTCTAGAGATATTTCGAGGTTAAGAAAAATCGGATCTAAGCAAAATAAATATTATAAAAAAATATAAACGCAATCCACTTTTCTTGCAATTTATTATTGTTATTGGCTGTAATGAAAACCTCTGTCCTACGGTTGGCGACCAGCATTGGTGCAATGTTGGCTCCCAGTACTGGTCCAGTGCTGATATTTACAACTGGCCCAGGATTGGCTCTACTGTGCTTAACGTTTGACTAACATTTTCAGTACTACTGGGACAACATTGGTCCAACGCTGTAGTGATTACCTTGGTCCTGCTGTTGGTAGACAGCGTTACCTGTACTGGTCCAGTACTGGCAGTATTGGTTAACCACTGAAATAATAATCGCGGTCCTACGGTTAGCGACGAGTGTTGGTGCAACCTTGGTTCCTAGTTGTCGACCGGAGCAGGGCAGGCATTGGCTCCCAGTACCGATTTCGACGTCAAGTCAGTATCTGGAACCAAAGACACATCAGACAGAATCGGAACCAACATTTTATCTTCTTCTCTCCACCTATATTTAGCAGAATCTAACGATAATTTTCCCAGCCAAACTTGACACTATAGGTAATCTCTGTCTGTATGCATTCTTAACCCTTAAGTTGGCAATGCATTTCACAAGATACATGGTTTCAAAAATTCCATTTATCAGGTAGGATCGAAAAACTCCAAAGGATATAATCTGCAACAGAAAGATTTTTATACCGACAAATGAGTGCTTGCCAAGTTTAGGGTTAATGCTTAATCTGTTGGTGGCAAAGACATTATTGATTTAGTTAACTCTTAGTTAACAAAAAAACCCATAATTTCCACTTAAAATCCTAATAATTGCTGAAAGCATCCATAATCATGCTTTCGCGCACTTTAACGGCGAAGCTATGCGGAATCGAATAATCAAACAAAAATATATAATTTCAAATTTCTTGCTCCAAAATCTTCCTTAAATGTTAATTTATATAAAAAGGCATAATTTTCACTAAAAATGTCCATAAACCAAACATATACAGTAGCGCGTCGATAATCCGGACGTCAAAAATCCGGACCGTCGATAATCCGGATTCAATTCTGGCGAAAAAAAAGTTAAAAAACATATATGTCAAAAAAAAAGTTGAAGTGACAGGCTGGATGGGGTCGACTTTTAATATTCTTTTATTAAAATACATTATAAGTTCATATTAATTAATGGTTTTTTTTATCTACTCCGATTATTTAACCACTAAAGTGAATTATTAACGATTTTAGCAAGTTTTCTTTTTGTTATGAACTCAAAAGGAGCTTTTTTGGTTCTTTTCGATAATCCGGACAGGGTCCGGTCACAATTAATCCGGATTATTGACGCTCTACTGTATATGGGTACGTTTTTCTGCGTGCTCTATCGGCGGAACTAGCCGCTTTGGAAAAAAAACTAAGAAATGTAACACATGGAAAATTTTCTGCTCTACAACTTTGCTATCTTGTTATTTTTCAAAAAAATGCATAGTTTTCATTTAAAATGCGAAAAACCTTTAAAAAAGGCGAAAATTGATATATATATATGTACATATTACGTCATATCCCCCCCCTCCCAGACACTGCGGGTTGTGACAGAAAGTTTTCACATGTTAAAACCTACAAATTTTCATAGGTCACAATGCTGTACTAAAAATTTGCCTCAAAGCCACTTTTTTCGTCTAAATCCCGTGGACTAATTAGGATATCTTAACTTATTATTACTGGATATAAACAAAGAAAAACTTTTTAATGGATTTTTTTTTTATTTATTACACAGTACAAAAGAAACTTGGAAGAAAAACAAATTTAATCAAACTTCTGCATTGGAATTGTTTTTTATCTCATGCTAGTTCTTCCCCACCGATCGTCATCATAATCGTATTCATCCTCGTTTTCGGATTCTGCAAAATAATCATGAATATCATCAGAATCTTTTATCTCTTCGTCAGATCCTTCGCCCAAATCATTTACCTCCACTGTACAAGGGTACAGTGAGACAGAAAAACTTTTTTGTCGGTTCAATTGATAAACTGTTTAACGAATTAAATTTTATTGGTTTTGTCTGATAATCTAAAGCTCTTACACACTATTAAGGGTGGCTTAAAAAGGTAAATATGAATAATTCGCTTAAAAGGATTATCCAATAATCCCTATTTATTTCCTTATATAAGAAAAAAACGTGTTATACTTTTCACAACATTTTTACCAATAACACCAAATACAACACTACGGATACACATTCATAAACTATCAAGAAGCAGAATATTGAAAATGACTTGTGCTATATGTTTAGATGACCTGAGTGGAACTGTGGGTATACTCGATTGTCAACACAAATTCCACGAATTGTGTATCACTGAGTGGTCTAATCAAACTACCACTTGTCCCTTGTGTCGTCAATCATCTAACGAAATCAGCTTAACCTTTCACGACGACAAATATTCAGGAATAATTGGAGTTATTACGCTTCGTATAATTCGAAACCCTTACGAACCTGAACAACAACAACCACAACAACAACAACCACAACAACAACCACAACAACAAACACAACCACAACAACAACCACAACCTAGACAAATTCGGTTACGACCCGTCAGACTAAACTATCCTTTTCGTGATGTGCTAAATGATTTGGGCGAAGGATCTGACGAAGATATAGAAGATTCTGATGATATTCATGATTATTTCACAGAATCCGAAAACGAGGATGAATACGATTAAGATGGAGATCGGTGGGAAAGAACTAGCATGAGATAGAAAACAATTCCAATGCACAAGTTTGATTAAATTTGTTTTTCTTGTAAGTTTCTTTTATTTGTACTAATAAATAAAATCCGTCTAAAAGTTTTTCTGTGTTTATATCCAGTAATAATAAGTTAAGATATCCTAATACATAAAGTAATTAAAATCCCAGCATGCTGCTGCTGCTCCAGCGTGTCATTTGTAAGATTGTAGGTGAAAAGAGAAATACTCTAATTGGTCGATTTTTTTACCAACCGAAAAATATATTAACCAATTATGGTCACACTGGGTCAAAAACACCCGCACTAATTTTTCGAAATGGAATACGACGCATAAATTTAAAAAAATGCGACTGATGCTGCCATCTAATATTAGTTTGAACTTTGAACTTTGTATTTAACTTTGATATAAAAAAATCTAAAATAAAATTTTCAAACTGCACATCGCGATATGCAGGGATCCGAAAACAAAATGTTTGAGTACAAATGGTGGTTGTGATGTCACACCCACATTTTTAAGGTTATCTGCTTCCCGTGAATGCTAGCGTTAGCCTCAGCCATAAAAAATTTTTAACCAATGAAAACAAGACGATTAAAAAATTAAATATAGGTATATTAACCTTTCAATACAAACATATTGCCATATTACATCGGTGCTAACGTCGGTCTAAGAGACCGAATGTAGTTTTTATTGTTTTCATCGTTTTGTTTGCAATTTCTTTTACCCCAAATGGAATAATATTCAATTTTGAGATAGTTTATAATAATTTAAATTCCAAGTAAGAAAGTGATTTTATTTTTTTTATAAAATGTTATTGTTTCAAATAAGATCAACATTAGTTATACTATACCTCGTAAGTCATCTTGGCAAACATCATTTGTTTCACCACTGGCACTGTGTAGGTATCTCGAAAATTTCAATATTAAAAAAATGTTGTTAATATTAAATTGATCAAGTTGTAATTAATTTTTAACGCCTGAAAATATGCAACTTACACTACAGTAAACATTATGTTTGAAATTGAGGTTATGTCGGTTATATTTAAGTTTTACCGTATTTATATGTAGAAAACATTTTGAGATTTTGTTTGCAAATCAATTTTGTCAATTGATTTGTAAAACAATTGTTTTCACGAGAAGTAAAACTTGAAGTTGGACAAATAAATGACAAATGAAAAAATTGATTATGCAGTTCTAGACGATAAAATGCAGGTAATTAGATTTACTCAATCATAACTCACAATTGTTCGTTATAGTAACGTTACAAATAAAGATAACTGAATATAAAGCTATAGAACGGAAGCTATACAAGCAAATGAGAAATAAGAAACTTCAGAATGAACAACAGGTTTTCAATCTTCTGGCAAACCTGTTACCGAAGCGAAGTGAGCGGATTGGAGACGGATTTTTTAGATGCCATATTATCCGACGCTCTCATATCTGATCATTCTAAGAAGTTATCGTACTAATCAACATATGCTTGTGAGCTTTATCTCGCCGCGATTCGGCGATGAACATGTAGACAGACAGATTGATTACCTACGTTATAATACTTTGGAAGCAAGAAATAACAGCATTCTTACTTCTGAAATAAATAAAATAATAAATAAATAAAAGAGAGATTATTCCGAAATTATAAATAATTATAAAAATAAAATATTTGCATTCTACTCGTATAGTTTTGTTATTTTGTGACGAGTATCGTCACAATTTTGTCATTTAATTAATAAAATTTATTTATATCTAATTCACAATTTACATTAAGCCAACGCCACCACCTAATACGTATACATAATTTATAACTTTAGTGCTGATATAGTGATAGCTTAAATTCATGCTAAAGAGTCAAACTCTAACCAGAAAACAATAATAACTACAAAACAAAAATACAATAACAACAATAATAGTACCTAATACTTTTTAGGATGCTAATACGTATAGTTGGTATAGAAAGTTTTGTTTATAAACCTAAAGTTTGCATTCTTTTGGTGTTCTATTTTGTGAATTATCATTTCACCGAAGTGAAATTAATTATAAAAATATTTTAAAATTTATTTGTATCTAAAAATTTTTTAACAAAAATTAATTTTAAACTCAAGTCTGATTCAAGGATCAATCGGTTTCTATATTTATTTTTAATAAGGAGCATGGCTGAAAATGCAATTTCACACAAATACGACGTTTTGAACGGCATTAAAAATTTTAATGCTTCTCGTGAAATGGCGGAATATGCACTTTTCGTTTTTAACCAGAAGTCGCACACATTTTCATTTTGAAATTACCTCTGGAGCTCAAAAGCAGTTGAGATATGAATTAAGTTTTCGCGTTCTTGAATTGAAAAATCGTCTTGTATAATCTGAGTATAAGGGACGGGGTGTCTTATCCAGTTATCTTTCAAAATTTTCGGGAAAGTAGAAACGAAAATTTATGATAAGTTGAGAACAATGATTTTTTATATCCACAATTACTTCTTCTTTTAATGATAGCATATTCTCCTTTATAAAATATTCCAAAGTTGTAAATCCATCAATCCTGTTTAGCTCCACATCTCGAATTACATATTCCAATTTTTTTACAATGGCGTTTATAATGTATTGTATTTATAACATAAGTAGGTACTTAATCTTATAAGTATTTAAAACATTGGTATAACTTTGTGTTTTTATGCATATAATTACGTTTATCCAATTAAAACAAATGTTTTTAAAAATTGAATATTTATTAAATTAAAGATACAACTGTTCAAGTTAGATGCAAAACAGCAACTAATTTAAAATATAAAAATAAATGCATCGAAAGTTACATTTTGAAAGTGGGGTGTTTAAAACACGTAAACACTTGAGTCGGAGACGACCCTTACATGTAAAACCTTTTTGAAACTTATATATTAATTACTCTAGACTAAACAAATAATTATATTATAAATTACTAGAAGTGTTAAAACCTTTTTAAAACTTATATTAATTACTCTAGATTAAATAAATAATTATATTATAAATTATTAGAAGTGGTCTTTAAAGGTTCGTTAGACATAACTCCTCCCCCCTTAGTAAAGAACGTGTCCGGTGAAGCTTGGACACTGTGACTTTCTGATAATTCAAATTCTTCATTTTTCTTCCCCTTAACTAATGATTTAATTTTATTTCTAAAGAGATATAATAATGCAACAAAAATACATAAAACAATAATAATAGTTGTGATAAAATGTGTAACATGCATTACAGGATGTATTTTGATGTGATGTTCCAAACTTTTTGCTTCTTCTTTTAGATCATCTAAATTGTCCAAATGGTTTAATTGCAAATTTACAATTGCGCTAGCCTGATAATCTTGAATTGCTAATGGATTATTAAAAGTAAAATTATTAAATGTATTTACATAAGTTTGATCGTCTATAATTATTTTACAATTGTTTTCAGATGAAATTAACGCATTGTTTATCACTTCGAGATTATTAATTTTATCATTGCATTCTTCAATTACGCTTAACTTAGTTTTACAAGAAGTTAGAACTTTTCCGTTTTTAAGTTGTCCGTAAAGTTTATAATTATTGTTAGCTAATGCATAAGTACAATTATTGTTATTATGAATAAAAGAGCACTTGTTCACTTGGGGTTTGTCTACACACACGATTGAGTTTTCGATCACTTGACACTTTTCGTCAGTCCATAATTCTTTTCTAACACTTTGCAGATGGTACTTCGATGGCGGAATTAGCACCTTGTTTTGCAAATCGGGAATTGGATAAATTCTTGTGTATTGGTAAATGGATGGATCCAGGATAGGTACATTAAGTATACATGTAATAAAATCTCTTGTTGCAAAAATTTGAAACTTTGAAAATTCTAAAATCTTAAAAATATGAACGGTATCTAATTCGAGTAATTCTGATTTTTTATAAATTAGTTTTAAATGATTTATAATTTCAATTAATTCTTCGTCCGATATTATTTCTAAATTTGTAATTTCCGAAAAGGCTAATGAGATGGTTCTTTCAATACTTTGGAGAATGTTTAGTAATTTTAGACTGATGTAATTGTTGTACTCTATCATTAACTGGGTATCAAGAGAATTACTTATTTTATTTATTGCATTAAATGATGAATTCAAATTATTTTGAATTGTTTCGAGATCTTTCGCGTAACGCATTGTTATGTGATGTGCAAATGAACTATACTCGTTTATTTGTTTAACTATCTTTTCTTGATTATTATATAGTAAATCTAAATTTTTGTTAATATCAATTAAATCTTGATTGTCCGGATTGCCGGTAATGAATTTAATAGCGGTTCCTAAAACGTTAACGAGTCCACGTTTGTTACGATATTTAAATTTCGATAGTTGTTTTTCAATTGATTTGCAATTATCGGTTAGTATGTTAACTAATTGTTGTGTAAGATGATTTGAATTTGATGTTTTTGACTGTAAAATAGTAGTACTGCTTAATAACTTAAAATAACTTAATTCTAGATCGCTTATATTAAAATAAAAATAAAACTTATGATAATGACCGAGGAGCTTTGCTGGACCTAGGTCTTCGGGAAAATATCCGTTCGTGTCAATCTTGTCTACCTGAAGGGCCTGGTTTTGACTGGTCAGTTCCATTATTCTGTAACGGAAATTTCTTTTTAAGTCTTTTTAATTTTCTTACGTGTATGTTTGCTTGTCGTTTTGACTTATCTCGTATTCCAATTATTTTATTTTTTTCAATTGATGTTACATTTACTTTATCATAATACGGGTCCGTTTTTCTGATTCGTTGCCGTGTAAAATATACTGTGGGTTCACTAATTTCAACAGTGGATTCTTTATTTTTATTATGATTTTGCAAATTGTTTTGACCTTTTTCGAGTTGTTTTTGGTATAATTGTTCATAGAATGGCAATAATTCGTCTTTTCTTTTTTCGTTATAAATTTCGTAAACCGTTTTACTTAGGTCTAACTCGTGTGCGTTTAAATTTTCATAAGGGCCATATAATAATGTAAATGGGGTGTAACCAGTGGCGGAATGAATTGATTGATTATAAGTTAATACGGCTGATATCATTAAATGTTGAGGACTTTCATTTGGGTCTTTTTCTTTAATTATTCTGAGTTTTTCTAAAATAGTAGAATGCACTCGTTCTATCGGTGAATTAGAACTACTATTATAATTTGTCGTAAAATGTAATTCAATTTTAAATAATTCGCAAAATTCTTGAAATACTTTGTTTTTGAACTCTTTACCTTCGTCACAAACAATTTTCTTTGGATAGCCATGATGAGAAAAGTAATGGCGTAATTTATTTAATATTGTTATACCGGTGATATCTGTTACAAAATAAGCTTGTGTGTAACGCGAAAATAAATCAATTATAGTTATAAATTTATTACTTTCAAAACTGAATGTATCTATGTGAATAACGTCAAAAGGTCTTTTTGAAAGTAGGGGTCCCGAAAATTGAATCTTGTAAGGATTCCTTTCATATTTACTAGCGAGACAAGTTTCGCATTCATTTATAAATTTATTTATTTTGGTTTTCATATCGGGCCAATAATATTTTAATTTTAAATGATTATGAGTTTCGGTGATGCCGTTATGGTTACTTGAATGATATTGTTCTATTACTTCATCTTGTTGGTTTGAATTTTCTAAATCTTTTGCTAATATATTACTTTTTGTAAATTTTACCTGATTATTGAATAGACTTTGAGTGATTTTTAAAAATTTTGATTCTATTTCGTTATCTTTGAAATAAATTCCATATAAATTTCCAGGATTAACGATTTCCTTTAACATTTGTGAGAGATTTTGTAATTCGTTACCTCTTCTAATAGTGACTGTATAGTTATTTTTCGCAAAAATTCTTTTATGATCTACGTTATATTGATCTCCTAATTGTAAGATTATACGATTCGCAAATTGATTTACCGGTTTATCAGAAATGGGCATAGTAAACACGGGGTTTTCATGTGACGTATGTCTAGTATTATTAGATTCATTATCTTCGTTAGTATTATCGTTAGCGTTAATAATTGATTCGTTATTTTTATCAAGGGCGTTAATTATGTCGTCAAGATCATCTAATGGCAATTCTAAATCGTCACCAACATTTGGTGTCATTGACATCAAATCTAAGTTTTCATCTAAAGTTTCTTTTACGTTAATTTCTATACGCGATAATGCGTCTGCTACCTGATTTTCTTTGCCTTTTCTATATTGAATTTTATAATCGAATTCTTCTAATTTTAATCGCCATTTAACGAGGCGAGAATTTGCATCTTTAATTGAAAATAGCCAGACCAGCGGTTTGTGGTCAGTCTCAATAATAAATTGTTTTCCGTAAACAAATGGCCTAAATTGTTTTGTCGTATCGACAATTGCTAATAATTCGCGTTCGATTGTTGAATAATTTCTTTCGGCACTATTTAAAGTTCTAGAATAAAAAGCAATGGGTTTATTATTTTGGGATAACACACCTCCGATAGCTGTGTTAGAAGCGTCAGTTGTGACGTGAAAGATTTTTTCAAAATCGGGATAAGCTAATATGGGGGCATTTGTTATTAACTCTTTGCATTTCTGAAATGCTCGTAAGTAATCGGGATTACTTGTTTCGATTTTTGCTCCCTTTTTAAGACATTTTGTGAAGGGCTGCACTATTCTAGCAAAATTTTGAATAAATTTTCTATAATATCCTATTAAACCGAGAAATGACCTAATTTCTTTAATTGTCTTTGGAAGAGGATAATTTTGTATAGCTATAACTTTTTGGGGATTAGGTTTTATACCTTCTGGAGTAATTACATGACCAAGAAAGGCAACTTCCTTTCGCAAAAACTCGGATTTATCAAGTTGAACTTTTAGATTGTACTGTCTAATTTTATCAAAAATTAGTTTAAGGTGAACCAAATGTTCGTGGAGAGATTTTGAATAAATTACTATGTCGTCCATATAGACAAAACAAAATTTATGAAGAAATTCGCGAAAAATGTTATCCATTACTCGCTGAAACGTACTAGGGGCATTTTTCAACCCAAATGGCATGCGAACATATTCCCAATGGCCGTTATTTACTGAGAAAGCGGTTTTCTTGATTGAATCAACGTCCATCTCAATTTGATGAAAACCTTGCGCGAGATCTAAGGTGGAAAAGTAATTACATTTTCCTAGATTATCCAGAATTTCATCAATTCTAGGAATGGGATATTTTTCTTCAATTGTTTTTTCATTTAGCTTACGGTAGTCTATCACAAGGCGGAATTTCTTTTTTCCACTAGCGTCAATTTTCTTTGGTACAATCCAAACTGGCGAGCTATACGGTGAAATACTGGGTTTTATGATTTTATCGTCTAATAGTTTTTTTATTTGATTTTGAATTTCTGTTTTTAAATGATAAGGATATCTAAATGATTTACAAAAAACTGGTTCATTATCTACTGTTCTAATTTTATGCTTTACTGCATTAGTGAATGTTAAATCGTGATTTTCGTTGTAAAAAATATCTTTGTATTTTCTACATAAACTTAAAATTTCTGCTTTTTCTTCCGGGTTAAGATGTTCCGTACGAATAACATTTTGAATATTTAGATTAAAAAAATGATTTTTTGGTTTCTTAATTTCTACATTTGTTATTGGTTCTACTTTTATTTGTTGTTTAAAATTAATGTCTATTTTACGTACTTCTTCTATGGGTACTTCGCAAAAACCGTTCTTTGCAAAGGCAATTGATTCGGGGATACAAAATTGTTTAAAATTAATTTCAGGTATAAGGACTTCGCCTTCATCAATATTCACGGGAATTTTTATATGAGTTTTAACTCTTTGCTTAAATGGCTTAAAATTTTTTTGGTTTAATTCCAGAAAAAAAGGAATTTTATAATTTCCTATCTCTAACGTTCTATTGTTATAATTTATATTTGCACCTAATTTACATAAATCTTCGCTTCCTAATAAAGCGTCAAATCGATCATGCCAATTGATTACATGAAAATCAATTGCATTATTTATACCGAATTCTTTCAAAATAGGGAAAGATACATTTTCGTCATTAGCGACCGTTTGATTCATGCTCTTAATTAAAAACTGTTTTTTAAATATAAAATTTTTAAAATTATCATGTGCAATATTTGAATTCATTATTGAGTTTGAAGCTCCACTGTCCAGGAGAATTTTTAAATTTAAATTAGGAATAGTGATAAATGGTAATTTGGGTTTGCTAGCTAATATATTTAAATCTATGTTGATTGTTCCGAGGCTGGTATTGGAAAATTTTCAATTGGTTCATTCATATTTTCAAAATATTCTTGATTTTCTAATTGCATTTGATCTGGTTCTTCTATATTATACAATTCCTCTGATATAAAATTATTTGGACCGGATTTTTGAAAATGATTATTATGAGACGCGTTTGGTCGATTACGAGAAGGGTTAAATGTATTTCTTGTTGATATCGACATTGGTGTAGGTTTTGATTCGGGTTTTCTTCCGAATACTTGCGAATTTGTAAAAATTTTATTTTGAACTGGTCTAGTTTGGTAAACTGGACCATGCGGAAATTCATTTTGACTATAATTATTATGATTATTGTTATTGTAATTATTATTATTATTAAATCTACTAGTATATCCTTGATTTTGATTAAAAGTTCGATAATTTGAAAATTGATTATTAGATTGAGGCGTAAACGAGTTAAACCGTGGATTATATGATTTTTGATTAATATTTTTGTGCGTATTATTATGCTTTGGAGCTTTGTTTCGCATGAAATTTAAAAATTCGACTTGTTGTTTATAATTATCATAATTTCTCAATTGCAGCATGCAATCTTCGATTGAATTTACAATTTGATTTGAAATGTGAGTACGATATGGTTCTAACAAGCCTGCCTTAAAAGTATCTAACGCGCTTTTATTATGCAAACTAATTTTATATAATTTAAGACCTTCATCTTGTTCCCTAATAGTAACGTGTTCTAATAATAATTGCAATTTATTTTTAATTCTTTCATAATAAGAATCGTATGTTTCGTTTAATAATTGATAACATGTATTAAGATCAGTTAATAATAAGGTTTCATTTCTTTGATCTCCAAAACGATTCAAAAGTGATATTTTTAATTTTTCCCAGGTGGAACAATCCGATGTTACTAAAGTGTCTCTGGCAACACCAGTTAACTTCGAGCAACAAGTTTCAAAAAGTAAACTATTTAATGAACTAGCTTCAATTGGACTTTTATAAGCCCTAATAAATTTTTCACATTGAAGAATAAAATATGATAGATTTTTGCTACCTCCTTCATATTGAGGAATGGTCTCTTTAGCCAATTTAATTTCTGCAAAATTAACAGACATTTCGAATGGATTAATTTTGTTTAATTGACTAAAAATTATTTCGCTAATTTCTAATTGTAAATCTGAATTATTCGAATTATTTTCCGCGATTTTAATAGGTGATCTATCGCGAATTAAACTCATAGAGATTTTAATACAGTATAACAAAATTTAAGGTAAAGGAAAATAATAAGCGGTACTTACAAAACTAAGGTTGCCAATAACATGTTGAATATGTCTAGCGGGTGAATTGCTGGTGGTGTAGTTTCCGGGTTGCACTGCGGGTGAAGTCCGTCTGCGGTAGAAGTCTCTCTGTAGCAGGTACCAGTGGATCTTGCACCAATATGCACAATTTGGAACGTTGCACTTATAATTTACCCAATTATGATTTAAAAATCGCCAATTCTTCGATAGAATTGTTTGGGTATCCTACCGACTGCGCCAATTACGTTTATCCAATTAAAACAAATGTTTTTAAAAATTGAATATTTATTAAATTAAAGATACAACTGTTCAAGTTAGATGCAAAACAGCAACTAATTTAAAATATAAAAATAAATGCATCGAAAGTTACATTTTGAAAGTGGGGTGTTTAAAACACGTAAACACTTGAGTCGGAGACGACCCTTACATGTAAAACCTTTTTGAAACTTATATATTAATTACTCTAGACTAAACAAATAATTATATTATAAATTACTAGAAGTGTTAAAACCTTTTTAAAACTTATATTAATTACTCTAGATTAAATAAATAATTATATTATAAATTATTAGAAGTGGTCTTTAAAGGTTCGTTAGACATAACTATATGTAAAAAATAACAGCATAAAAACACCAAAAATAAAATTTTTTTGGGCCCTTTTTATATCAATTGCGATCGATTGGTGTTTCTTAACCTACCCCCAAAATGTACCCCCAGTGGATACCTATGCATATGTTGAGAAACGCTGGTTTAGTTTATATACTGAAATTTTTTTGTTTAAAAAAATTATTTGATTAAGAGATTAAGTTCGGATTAAATATAAATTATTTGAATTTAAATTAAACGCGAAAAAATTATTCGGGAAGGGTTCACAATAATTATATTAAAAATTGATGGTATCAGTGTTTGCACAAAAGTAAGGAGAACTAAAGTCAATATAAAAAAAAAAGTTATTTTACACAAATCAAAATCATTTAATTATCAAAAATTTTCAAAATATTATTTGGTAATACAACATTTTTTCCTCCCGTGGTTTTCTTTGCGCAAGTGGTTCGCAGAAGAAAACCATCCCAGTTGTGGTACCAAATCAAAAAATAACATTTTTTTTCCTTTTTATTTACATTCACACAATGATTTTCGGTGTAGGCGGGTGCTCATTCTCAAAACTAAAAATAATTAACAAAACGCTATATCCATAACTCCTGTTGTCGATCTACCCTCGATTTTATCGTCCAACATTTTTTTATCGATTATTTTATTTATTTGTTTCTTATCTTCTTCTCTTGCCGGTTCCTCATTTACTTCTACTTTTTGTCCATTTTCATCATCATTTTCTTCTGCAAAACTTTTTTTATGAACATATTTGCAATTTCAAAATTTTTATTATTTTTTATTTAGTACTTATTTTAATATTTGAGACTCAACATTACAACTTTTTCAGGACCTTTCGCAGAAATACGTCCTTTCACCTCCACCGACACGGATGGAAGGGGAGTATATCACGTCTTTTCGTAACAACGTAACTTGCTAGCACGAAAATACTCACCAAATTTAAAATGCTACAAATTTTTTAAAAAAAAATTTTAATAAATTATTTACAATAGCAAAATTAAATAGAAAAACAATCAAAATTCAATATTTACAAAAATTTAAAATCCATCAAATAAAATTCATTAAGAAAAAATTATTTATCGCAAATCAAAATTTATAAACCATTAAAAAATTTTCAAAAAATAATTTGGTAACACGACGATACATATTATGTCCGTACAATATCATGTAACCAAACAGACTAAAACTGTTTTTGGAGCTTATTGGCGTTAGAAAACTAAAACAAATTTATTCTTCTAGTTAATTACTTAAATGATTTCTTTATATTGCAGGGTAAGTGAACAATAGAACCAGTTCCAGTTACCCTTGATATAGTAAATGGCTTAGTTATCTCACTTCAAAATAAATTCGGGGAATGGAACACCCATGTAATAATAAAAACTTAAAGTTAATGAATTTAAATTATAATGTGGAAAAAATATCAAAAAATATCACACACACTTTGAGTCTAGAACGTGTTCAAAACTAAGGTTATGTTTGAGGATTTGGGTAGAACAACTCTTAATTTCCGTGTTGCCAACAGACAGATGTTAAAATTATCATCTTTTTCTGATAATATTGCTTATGACCCAAATACCCTCTGGTTCTGGGGTATCTGATACTCACCTTACTTGAATATTATAATGTTATTTTTTTTAACTGAATTTTTCCAAAAAATCCAAATTAAAATTATTAAAATTTTTTCCATATTAAGATATGGGAAACGAAATCGTTGTGATAAATTGACCACACACCAAAATTTCGATTTTAATTTTAAGTTTAATTTTAATAATTTGAGACGGTCATTAGCCTGGTATGTTAGCTGAATAACTGTTGACACTAAGGTACTCGGTTCGAATCCAGCAAGAGTCTAAAATTTCTTATGATCGTCTCCGTGCTTCGGAGGGCACGTAAAGCCAGCGGTCCCCCTGGGTTGATGATTTGCCCTCATCAATAAAAAACCAGGGTTACGGGCACATCTGAGACGAGCCTAGCAAGCTACCTCAGATGTAAAACAAATAATATGCTCACAGTAATAGTAACTTCAGCTGCTCTTCTATAGAACACAGCCAGAAGTCAAGGCAACCAGAAGCTATCCTAGCCTAAAGTAGAAGTAGAAGTAGAAGTAGAAGTGGAAGTGGAAGTGGAAGTAGAAGTAGAAGTGGAAGTAGAAGTAGAAGTAGAAGTAGAAGTGGAAGTGGAAGTAGAAGTAGAAGTAGAAGTAGAAGTAGAAGTAGAAGTAGAAGTAGAAGTAGAAGAAAAAGATTTTAATTTTTTTAATTAAACTGTTCGATTCCAAATTTTAACTACCTTTTCAGTTTTGGTCCAAATCAACTGTCCAACAATAATCTAATTTATATGCAATCTTGTCCAAAATGGGACAAAAAAAATTCAAAATAATTATAAATTCACTCACTTGAATCAAACGAATTTAATCGTCAAATACAAAAATCCCAAAATCAAAATCTCAAAAAAAAAACAATCACAACTTCACAATAGGCGACTTTCTCCTCTTTTGGCGGCTATTATCGGCGAAAAGCCTCGCTTATCCCGCCAGTCGGCGCTACCTCTCACAATAGTGCAGCAAAACCACAAATTAAAAAATCTGATGTGCAACACATAACTTTCCCATTTATTACTAAATTAATAATAATAATTAAAATTAAAATTAAAAAAAAAATAAAATTTAATAAATAAAAAAATAATTTCCACCAAAATCTAATCAGCTCTCTATATTGCTGTTACAAACCAGTATATGAAATTTGAATAAAATCGGTTCACGCGTTTTGAAAAAATCGTGGACGAAAAAAAGAGCCACACACGCACGCACACCTATACACATCAAGACATCATTGCAAAATTTGTCTCAAACGATTTGTACGGACTCATAGACTATGGAAAAAATGTTAGTTCAAAATTTTTTTTTACTCGATTACAATACTTTCCTTTACTACATAAATGGGAAAGTAAAAATTAGTCAATTTTTGAATTTTACGTTAAAATTCTAAGGTCCAGTAAATTCAAGGATTAACCTACGTTCATTGCTACCTGATTGGTCAGATATTGAGTTTAAACTCTGATCGTAGTTTAAACCACAACTGAAATACCGGCCCTAAGTGCAAAAAACACAAAAATAAATGGTCCGGAGACATCAATCGATGTAGATTTTGGTAGATGACTTTCTAATTTAATCATAGAACGTAGTAAACAAACTAATTTTTATTTCAATTTAGCTCCCCCCTTGCAGTCCCTGATAGAATTGGAATAATTTAGAATAATATATTGGATAGCATCTCTGCAAATCTCTCCATTTTCTCAGTAACGTAACGTAACGTAACGTACCGTAACGTAACGTAACTTAACTTAACGTAACGTAACGTAACGTAATTAATAAAAAAAAAAAATAAATTAAATAAAAAAGTAACGTAACGTACCGTATCGTAACGTAACGTATATAATAAAATAAAAAAAAATAAAAAAATAAAAAAACAATAATAAAATAAATAAAAAATAATAAAAGAAATAAATAAAATAAAATAATAATAAAAATAATTTTATTAATTTTCACGTAACGTAACGCAACGTAACGGGGTCCGTTACTTTAGCCCCCCCCAGTTAAAATTTTTGGCCAAAAAGCTAGCTCCCGAATCGATATAGCTAGCACCGGCTAGCACCCTAATATTAAAGCTAGCACCATTACAGTTTTTTCACAAATCCACATTGAAACTGGGGGGGGCTAAAGTAACGCTAGCCCCCCCCAGTTAATATTTTGGCTCCAAAAGCTAGCTCCCTAATCTATATAGCTAGCACCAGCTAGCACCCAAATATTAGAGCTAGCACCATTACAGTTTTTTCACAAATCCACATTGAAACCGGGGGGGGGCTAAAGTAACGCTAGCCCCCCCCGTTAATATTTTGGCTCCAAAAGCTAGCTCCTTAATCTACATAGCTAGCACCAGCTAGCACCAAAATATTAGAGCTAGCACCATTACAATTTCTTTACAAATTAGTATTTGATAAAAATGATAAAAATGTTTAAATGTTTCATTCCACTGCGCATGATCCGATATATTTCACACGCTCCGCCCATTCTAAACTTGACTAACAATTTTTTAACAGCTATGGCTTATTGTTAATCTATATTATGTCATTTATTTAAGAACAAAACGATAAAGTTAATAAATACAACCTTAATTATCATAATATATCGCTTTGTACATCGACACGGTTTCTCTATATCAAATTGTAATACACTAATATCGTATAATATGAAATAAATAGTAAATACGTAGATATACTATAATAGTGGACAAAGTAAAATAAATTTTATTTAATTTAACCGCCCTGTATGGAAAGGTTCAAATATTCACTTATCAGGTCCGTACTTGGGTGACATCATTTATTTATTATTTATAATTATAAGACTACGTCATAAATAAGATAATTTCGGTCTCGATAATAGCCAGGACTGGCGCTACAAGCAAGATTGAAGATTTACTTCTTATCACCCCCCCCCCGAGTTATGATTAAAAAGGATAATACGCTTAGGGAATTATCTACTTAAGGAAAAGGAAGAAATTAAAACCGATAATAATTTTACAAGTTGGTGCAAGAACATATCTGAATTCGCAAAAAATAGAGTCAACACACCAGAAGAAACAGGTGACCGAGGAAATCAACAGGTTCTACCACATTTCGTCGACGATTTTTTAAAGATTTCGAACTTTTTGCCTTTATGGAGCAGTATTATGTGTAAAAATTTTCCATTTTCGCCTAGAATTGCCAGCTCAGCATCGGCTGAAAGTAATTTTAATCAAGTCAAGAACAGAATTTTTGCTCACGAAAAACTTCCCCTACGTGTGGATGAGTTTGTTAGCGAATACATCAGGCACTACGAAGGTGCTATGAAGCTAGCTGTAGAGTATGATATGAACGATAATATTCAAGTTGATAGAATTACTACAAGCCAAGTAGAAAAATCATCCGTAGTTAACAATTTCCAATCTGAAACAGATAATTCACAACCAAAACGTAATCTTCTGTTGCCTGATAATCTGTGTGCTTCTTGTCAGTTAGGAATTGGAAGTGCCAATGTGGTATGTAAATTATGCAATTTGCTGTTGCATAACAATGACAACTGCACTGTCTCATACGAAGATGATATATTTTGTAAAGAATGTTATATTAGAGGTACACAAGATAAAACATTATCCGAAAAGATGAAGAATCATGGATGAGAATGAACGTTCCTCCCAAGAAGAGACCCCGAAAGTCATATTTAGAGCCACAGTCAGAAATGGCTGTTGTCGATTGGACGAGAAAAATAAATATAACGACAATTGGACTCCTGCGAAATGGTAATATAGTTCATCAAAAACCACTAAAAATCTTCAAGCAATTGATAACGTTAAGAAACACTTGCGGACTAGATGCACTAATTCAAATATTTTGTATTGGATATTGTGATTCGTTAGTTATCAAAGAATACATAGAATCAATTAAAGACAGCAATAGGTTCGCAAAATTAGTAGTACAAGTTGTGAATAAAGGTGTGAACATTCATACATATAGAACTCGAGCAGAACTATTGTACGAACATTTTCCGAAACATTCATTGCCAGAAAACATTACAGAAATTAACTGTGAAGATAGTATAACCAATATAGCTAATACAACTTTAGAAAGTTTTAAGATAGGAATGCAAACGGATGAATGCAACAATTGCAAAAATATTCAACAAAGTGATCTAAAATGGTTATCGGTAGAACTTAATACTATTCAAGAACTGCCGACGAAATCAGAGGCACATATATCCGAACATGTCATCAGAAAAACTTGCAATGAATGTGGAAACAATGGGTTCTTGCGAAAGAAAATTTTAGACCGAATATATATTGCGATAGAACCAATTGCAACTAGTAATATGATTTTAGAACTCACAACAAATTTGGAAGATATACCTCCACATTTTTCTATAAATGGCGATAAATATGTTCTACGTGGTATAGTTGCATTTCAAGGAACTTCTCAAAGTACTCCAAATTGTATCGGACATTTTTTGACTTATGGGAGACGACACAACGGAAAATGGGAAATTTATAATGACCTATTAAAAAATAAAGAAGATGTTTCGCCAAGTCAAACAGTCAGGTGTCATTATCTTATCTATACCTTATAAGAGATATCGGAAAATTGTGATTTATTTTCACATAAAGTTGTCTTGTTGATATTTTTTTAAATAAATTTATTTTACTTTGTCTACTATATACAAAGCGATATATTATGATAATTAAGGTTGTATTTATTAACTTTATCGTTTTGTTCTTAAATAAATGACATAATATAGATTAACAATAAGCCATAGCTGTTAAAAAATTGTTAGTCAAGTTTAGAATGGGCGGAGCGTGTGAAATATATCGGATCATGCGCAGTGGAATGAAACATTTAAACATTTTTATCATTTTTATCAAATACTAATTTGTAAAGAAATTGTAATGGTGCTAGCTCTAATATTTTGGTGCTAGCTGGTGCTAGCTATGTAGATTAAGGAGCTAGCTTTTGGAGCCAAAATATTAACGGGGGGGGCTAGCGTTACTTTAGCCCCCCCCGGTTTCAATGTGGATTTGTGAAAAAACTGTAATGGTGCTAGCTCTAATATTTGGGTGCTAGCTGGTGCTAGCTATATAGATTAGGGAGCTAGCTTTTGGAGCCAAAATATTAACTGGGGGGGGCTAGCGTTACTTTAGCCCCCCCCAGTTTCAATGTGGATTTGTGAAAAAACTGTAATGGTGCTAGCTTTAATATTAGGGTGCTAGCCGGTGCTAGCTATATCGATTCGGGAGCTAGCTTTTTGGCCAAAAATTTTAACTGGGGGGGGCCAAAGTAACGGACCCAACGTAACGTAAAGTACCGTAACGTAACGTAAGGTAAACTAACGTACCATAACGTAACGTAACGTATCGTAACGTAACGTAACGTAAAGTAACGTAACGTAAATAATAAAATAAAAAAAATAAAAAAATAAAATAAATAAAAAATAAGAGAAATAAATAAAATAAAATAATAATAAAAATAATTTTATTAATTACGTTACGTGACGTTACGTTACGTTACGGATTTCAAACTAGCAGTGCTAGGTAAACGAATTTCTTAGTTCAAATCATTTTTAAATTATTCATACTTCATGTAACAAGTTCAGTTTTGATAATCTTTGGAGGTTATGGTAAGTCAATTTTGTACTATTTAGTCCATATTTTTGTTTAGTTTGAAAATTTTTCTTATTTCACAATGTAATAAGTGACTGCGTGCAACTGAAGAATGGCAATAACCATGAAATAACGTTATATTGTACTGTCTTATTACGAATTTTTCATTTTTCAAATTTTCTTAATTCAGACCTGTTATTTGTTAAATGTCTCTTTTTTAAAATTTTTTGAATTTTGATTTTCTACGTATTGTATTATTCTTATATTTTTTTGAATTTAACCATAAATACATACTAAAAACCACAAATTTACTTAAAAATTTTTATTTTGAGTTCTTTTTCTAAATTTTATTAGTTTTGTCTGATAATCTAAAGCTCTTACACACTATTGAGGGTGGTTTAAAAAGGTAAATAGGAATAATTCGCTTAAAAGGATTATCCAATAATCCCTATTTATTTCCTTATATAAGAAACAAACGTGTTATACTTTTCACAACATTTTTACCAATAACACCAAATACAACACTACGGATACACATTCATAAACTATCAAGAAGCAGAATATTGAAAATGACTTGTGCTATATGTTTAGATGACCTGAATGGAACTGTGGGTGTACTCGATTGTCAACACAAATTCCACGAATTGTGTATCACTGAGTGGTCTAATCAAACTACCACTTGTCCCTTATGTCGTCAATCATCTAACGAAATCAGCTTAATCTTTCACGATGACAAAGATTCAGGAATAATTGGAGTTATTACGATTCGCATAATTGAAAATTATTACGAACATGAACAACAACAACAACAACCGCAACAACAACCACAACAACCACAACAACCTCAACAACAACCACAACAACAACCTAGACAAACTCGATTACGACCCGTCAGACGAAACTATCCTTTTCGCAATGTGCTAGATGATTTGGGCGAAGGATCTGACGAAGAGATAGAAGATTCTGATGATATTCATGATTATTTCACAAAATCCGAAAACGAGAATGAATACGATTATCATGACGATCGGTGGGGAAGAACTAGCATGAGATAGAAAACAATTCCAATGCACAAGTTTGATTAAATTTGTTTTGACGTGAATACGTCTATAAAATCGGTAACATGTTCAAAAATTTAAAAAAATATGTAACGAAAAATGGGTGTGTGTGTGTGTACAAAAAGTACTCCCTACAGGTTAAAAATTTAAACCAAATATGTAATGAAAAATGTGTGTGTGTGTGTGTACAAAAAGTATACCCTACATCAGTGGCTCCCAACCTTTTCAATGCTGTCACCCCTGTGACCTGTTAGGAAAATTGAAATTACCCCCACTACGCCCACCCCTTTTAATATTATTATTAATACAAACCATACAAGCAAATATAAATATCTTTACTTTTACCCCCGCGGGGGTAATTACTAGAGAAGAATGCGGGACGAGAAAAATCTTGTCCCGCCCCGTCCCGATGTCAATTTACTCCCGCGCGGGACGGGATGTCAATTTAGTCCTGCGCTGGACAGGATGTCAGTTTAGTCCAGCGCCCAATTGAATGTAAGATACCAATTAATGCTGCATTTCTCATAATTTAAATTTATTTATACAAATAATACAATTAATACATTTTAAATAAATCTTTATTTGACCGAACAAATAATAAGTTATCTAACTTTTCAAGAGCCAATCGAGTACGACGATCAGTTACATTTAAACCAGCGTAACTAAAATTACGTTCACTTGGTACGCTAGTTGCTGGTGTTTCTAGTATCCACAATGCAATTTCGGATAGTTTGGGATATTTTGCTTCAAGTGTTTTCCAATATTGAATCACTGGCATTGTTTTATCAATTTTTGACAGTGCAATATTACAACATGATTCCAAATCCAAATCTGTATTACCAATGTTAGGTACATCTTCATCGTCCTCAAAATTACCTACAGAATATAGCAAATCCACATTTTTCGGCAGATCTGCAATTGAATCATCAATAATTTGTGTTGCGGTGTCAAGTCTATCTTCATCTTGAACATTAGTTGTTTCTCTTTCTTCCATTAAGAGATCGTTTAAAATTTTTTTGGCACTTTCAGTTTCTTCAGCATTTAGCAGTTAGCACCCAAATATAATTTTTAAATGCCTTCTTCATGGCTGCGCAGTTATCTGTAACAATAATCATCTTCTTGTTTTCGATAGAAATTTTTTTACATATTATATCTTTATAATGTTGCTCAGTTGCAACACTAGTTTTTGAATCCGTCGATTTAGTTGCAATTACACGTGATACAAGTTCCACATCTTGTACATAATGCACTGTAACAGTAAAAAATGTACCAAGATGTTGATCATCCCAATGATCTGTTGTCAGTGATAACTTTGACACGCCTTCAAATTCTTGAATTAAAATCGTTTCCAATTCTTCCGTCTTCCTTGCAACCATAATGAAAACCGTTTGCCGAGTAGATAATATATCGTAGATTTCAAACCTTCCTTTTCTAGCTGCCTCGTTAATTAAAAATTGAGCCATTTTTTTAAAACCATCTCCCGCGCTTACATTGAATGGACGTAGATCCACGGCTGACCAATAAGCAAGATGGTTAGCCATTTCTAGTTTAGTGTCTTGTGATATATTTTTCCTATTCATATATTGTCTTATTGGCGTCGGCGTCGTCGAAACTAAACTTTTGTTGGAACACTTATGCCGTCGTAAACCAGATGTGCTCGATCTTTTAGGAAACGTAGTGATGGACACGAGACGAGACCACTTTTTAAAAGCGAGACGGACTCGAGACGAGACCATAAAAAGTCCGAGACGAGACGAGACTGATAAAAAAAAGTCTCGTCTCGTCTCGAATAATGGGACATTATTTTTTAAATTTTGTATAAAGTTTACGAATATTAATTTTAACTAAATACCTACTTCTTTATTAGAAGCGGATTTACCGGATTAAATAATAATTAAATAATTAACATAAAAATAATAATACTTAGTTGAATTACTTGAATAATAATATAATAAATAAAAAGCCCAATATATTGAAGCCTTGGCTTCGAGGCTATGTGCAATTGTTCGCCGGACGATTGTTCGCTGGACAATTTATCGCCGGTCAATTGTTCAAATAGGTCAATTATTCGCCGGATAATTGTTCGCATAGGACAATTGTTCGCCAGATAATTATTCGCCTAATTGTTTGCATAGGACAATTGTTCGCCGGAAAATTATTTGCCTGATTTTTCGTTTATAGATAATTTACCTTATGAAATGTACCATATACCAAGAACTGTTTGAAAAACATACTACAATAGACACAATTTACAACTTTCCTGAAGATTAAATTTTTATTACCTTAAAAAATTTTTTTTTTAATTTAAATTAAAAAAAAATCATAATAACATAAAATAATAATAACAATAAATTTAACAAAAATAACACAATAATAATAACAATAACAAAAAATAATAACACATCAAAAATTATAGTTGTGAGCTAAGCCTCGCAGGTAATCAAGCAAATCGATTGCGGCATACTGATTGACAATACGAGCAGTGCGTTCGGCGACATCACGGTATTTCTTTTTTCTCAACGGGGGCTGCTGACCGGCAATGTATTGCTCAATTAGAGCTTCATTTCTTCTTTGCTCCAGTTGGAGACTTTTTATGAATTTCCAAATCGTCGGATGATTTGCACCAATGAGTTCCACGAAACTGCGATGCCATCCTTCGCAACTGTTGTTCGTTTTTGGCAAATCGTTAATGGTAGCATCGTAACAATTCCAAATGGAAAGTGGGAAAATAGGTTGATGACGACGTTGACGACGGTTGGGACGACCAATCCAAGTATCTTTGAAATAATCGAGAACTGGCTGAGCTTCCAGCGGGAAGTCGCCATTTTCAGATAACTCATTGAACGCTTCGACGACATCCGCTTGTGGTAAAACGCTAGAGCGGGTAACATACGTAATTTCAATGTAAAATTTTCGTCAGTTTCGTACTGATGCTGCAATCCGTGGGCTTGAAACTTTCGGTAAATGCTTTGAGAAAAGTGAAAAAAACAACCTCGCTTCTGAGCTTCCGGAAATTCGACATTAAAAGCGTTGATAGCTGCCATTTCAAAGTCTGTCATAATCGACTGAGGAGCCAGGGAAGGCTCTAACTGTTTCAAAGCTGAGAAAAAACGTTCGTAAGTAGCTTCTGACTTATTTGGCAGCAAGGCATAAATTGCTGGAATAACGTTAGTGTACTTCACTCCATGAATTGTATACAACTGTTCAAACAATTCGGGAACGACTTTGAAAGTTCCGTCAGCATATCAATGAGCCGAATTCGTCATCAGTTGAAGATTTTTTCTAGTGCCAAAAATTAATATTCGATAGTCTTCAGCGCCACTATCGAAAAGCAAAAACTGTTCTTTACCATCAATTGTTGTCGAAAATTCATCTGGAATAATCAGTTCACGTCGGGTTGTCGGATTAGCCGGAGCTGCTTCAAGCTTTTGACGTTGTGCGCTTCATCGAATCAGATGTTGGAATTTTAGCAGCAGCAGCTGCTGATAGATTGATTGTGCTCTCGGCCACGATGAGGTGCGCGCCTTCTTGCGAATTTTTCGCTCGATCTCTCATTTCATTGACAACCTTCGCCGCTTAATACATGCTGCATCGCCTGCGTGATTGTGTTCTTTGATATATTTTACAATTTCATTGTTTTTCGTATGCAAACGGGCGTGATATTTGAAAGCGGAAAATTTTTCGCACTTCCAAAAAAATCTATCCTCCGTACTCTTATCTTTCAAGTACAAATGGCCATTAACTGATAGTTTGTTTTTACCCTTTTCACTTAAAACGTATGACAGTGGCATTTTTCAAACAATCTATAAATACCTTTTCCAGTATGATTTGGAACAAATGAAAACAGATTTGGAGCAAACGAAAACAGATTCGGAGCAAACGAAAACAGATTCGGATCAAACGAAAACAGATTCGGAGCAAACGATAACAGACTTGGAGCAAACGAAAACAGACCTGAAACGAATGAAAACAGCTTTGGAGCAAATGAAAACAGATCTGAAACAAGTGAATAACATTTGGAACAAAAGGAAAACAGATTTGAAAACATGAAAACAGATTTGGAGTAAATGAAAACTGATTTGGATTATCTCCTTAACTTGTCTATAAAAGTAAAACTTTGTCAATCAAAATATTGTAATTAATTTTTTTTAATTTTTATTTTTGGCATTTTTTTACAGTCAAAGGCTTTCAAAATTTTCAATTTTATTTTTAAACGAAACAGTTACCAACTTGAGCTAATTTCTCAACTATAGATTTATATAAAGAATACTGAATTTGTATTTGACCGGGAACAGAAACATTCTCCTGATCTTCTCCTTACACACATCCTGTCAAAAAAGTACGTTGCTATTTATAAACGTTCGGAGATATGGTGACACTAACATATATATAGACGAACAAATAGCGAACAATTGCCCGGCGAACAAATAGCGAACAATTTCCCGGCGAACAATTGTCAGGCGAACAATTGTCAGGCGAACAATTGTCAGGCGCACAATTGTCAGGCGAACAATTGTTAGGCGAACAATTGTCAGGCGAACAAATAGCGAACAATTGTCCTAGGCGACCCATTGCCTTTAGGTTTTACGTGAATACATCGTTGAGTCTACCGTCTACCGATCAGCTAAATATTAATGATACATTTCGAATTATCAATTTTCTGCAAAAGCTTGGAAGTTGTTTTCATGTTTTCAAATCGATGTTATCCGATCTGTAGACCTGGGCGAAAACAGATATCCCTCGACGACGTATTCACGTAAAACCTAACTGCTATGGCTCCGAACATAGCCTCGAAGCCTAGGCTTGTGTGTGTGTGTACTTTTTGTACACACACACACACACACACACACACATTTTTCGTTACATTTTTTTTTTAATTTTTGAACAAGTAGGGTGTAATTTTTGTACACACACACATTTTTCGTTACATATTTTTTTTAAATTTTTGAACATGTTACCGATTTTATAGACGTATTCACGTCAAAAACGGCTCAATTAGGTATTTTTTATTTTTAATAATTTATATCGTTACACATTTAACGAATAACATTAGTTATAGGATCAATTTTATATCCATAATCGCGCTTTACGTAATCAGAAATTTTTTCACCAATCATGACGGTCGGTGCAGCAGAATGGCCGGCTAACGAAAACGGTATTACACTTGCATCAGCAACGCGTAAGCCTGAAATTCCATGAACTCTTCCTCTGTAATCGACGACGGAATTTCTCTTGTTACACCCCATTTTACAAGTTCCACCCAGGTGGTTTCCAGCAGCTGTCAGGAGTCTAAAAGCGCAAACCCAATAATCTTTACTTCCCATTTTGTGATTCCTACACTGTGGATAGTCAACGTAAACTAACGAAGCGTTAATTTTTTTCATAGAATTTGATTTCACAATATCTTGGACCGCTGTAATTCCTTCATATATAATTTCAACATCTTGCATATCGGTCAAATAGTTCGCATCAAGTATTGGATACACAAACGGATCGTTTGAACGAAGGATAATTTCTCCAACCGTATGAGAACGAAGACTATATATGGCAGCAGTCATTGTTGTTCGAGGGTCTACACTTTCCATAACAGCTTGATATACTTCATCCGTAATTCTTAAAGTTTCTTTTACAAAATTTGCGATACCTCCGGATGGATTAACTTTTATTTCAAAATCTGGATGCCCATTTAGATTTCTATTAAATTTTTGTTGGTAAAATCCGAGTCCTTGACTATTTGAAGAGATGGTAAGAGGTCCGGAATCGTCCAGAAATTGTTTAATACTTTCTCTTAGGGATTGTTCAGGTGCAGATGAATTTGTGTTGATGTAACAACCGTAAAACATATCATGATCGTGCAGATTTTTACCAACTGGGAGGTTTTTTATTACGGAAATCTTCATTTTTTCCAAATGATTCTGAGGTCCAATGCCAGACAACATTAAAATTTGAGGAGAATTTATCGCTCCAGCTGATAGTACGACTTCTTTTTGGGCTTGCACGGTATACGTGGTGCCGTTGCTTGTGAACTCAACTCCAATTGCTTTTTTAGTGGTGGGATTTATTAAAATTTTGGTTACATAGCTGTATGTTAAAATTTGTAAGTTTTCTCTATTTGCAATAGGCTCCAAAAAAGCTTTTGAAGTGCTATGACGATATTGGTTGATGTTATTGATTTGATTGTAAAATGACCCCAACTCCTCTTTTCCATTATAATCTTCACTTAAGGTGGAGTATCGTACGGCTTTACTGCCTTCTATAAATGCAGACATTTGTTTACTATTGGGCTTATAATACTTGACATTCCAATATCCTCCACGTCCATGGTAGCCTGGATCTGCGTTAATTTGGGAATTTTCCGATTTTATGAAATATGGCAAAACATCTTTGTATGACCATCCCGGGCTGCCCAATTTTGCCCATTTGTCAAAATCGTTTTTATGTCCTCGGGAATAAAGCAAACCGTTTATTGAGCTAGAACCACCTAAAACCTTTCCTCTTGGCATTGGACAAATTTGGTCGATCATACCTGAAGGCACTAATTATAATAATAAATTTTTTTTTAAGGGATACTTTACCTAGGCAGGCTTTCTTCTGTCGAGTGGTATTGATATTCCAATTCATTCGTGATTTTTGTAAATAATCGGACATTCCAGGAATAATGGAAAAGTTTGTTTCTGGGCCTCCAGCTTCAATTAGCAAAACTTTCCATTCTTTTATTTCGGATAATCGATTTGCCATAACGGATCCACCACAACCGGAACCCACAACTACGAAATCGTACGTTCCGAAATCTGAAATATTTAAATTTTGATTAAATCGCTTTTATTTTGGATTTTTATACCTTCGACTAAATCATTTTTTGGTCTGTAAGCATCTGCGTTTGTTGGTAATTCGTAGTGATAAGCTTCATTGATTTCAGTTTTGATAAGATTTTCGTAATAGTCAATTTCATCAACGCCATATGACTTGGCACAAAATGTTAATATGAAGAATAACAAAGCAAAGCTCATGTTACCGAAATGTTTACACATAAGAATGTAATTATTTCTGTACAGCACAACACGTTTGTTTGTTCGAAAATTATATCACTACAATGCTAAAATTATGTATATACAAAATTTAAATAGAAATTGTAAAACCAGCGATAAGAATATACTCGTATTTATGTCAGATATTGCATTCTATTTACATGTGCACTGGTTTGCCTAAGTATTTCATAATCGGAGCGGTATCCAGTCATAAATCATTTGGGCGACTAGATTTTGGTCGACCAGTTTTTGGCTGACAGTCGTTTGATCGACAATAAAATTATGAGGAGGCAATCATGTATATCAATATCTGATGTGCTTATTTCGGATTCGAAGTAAGAACAATCCAGTGTGAACCCTCCTTGAATTTCAGGATTTCGGTCTGGAACTGTCACAATGCCTGCCTCGGAGATCTTCATAAAACGAATAATTCCATTGATTGGTTGAAATAATAAATTCAGTTGTCTTCTCGGAGCCAATCACCCTCAATTTGGAAATTCACCGATGGACTCAAACGTGAGCAAAGTATTGCTGAATTCAGCTTTGCTCAGTATATTGCAGGCTACGAACCCAATCCTCCCAAGAAAAAGTCGTTCAACTGGCGGACAGGCTTAAACGACTTGTCGTGGATTTCCCTAACAAAACTCCAGACGACTTCCTTCGTGGTATTGCTCATAAGTCATAACCTTCAGTTTAAATCCAACAAATCTTAGAAATATTTTGTTGATTCTGTAGTGACCAGAAAAACTCAAAATTAATTGTTAAAATTTGGAAGCTTGTCGTCGGCTTCCAGGACCTTCTGCACAAAATTTGCAGGGCCATGGAAGTCCACACGTTCACAGTCTTTAAAACTTGTCATCCCTCAATAGCAATTATTGAAGTAAAATTTATTCTTACAATTTAGGTTTTCTGTTGTCGCGTCACCTGTTGACGACAGTTTGCGATTTATATTTTATTTTGCGAATTTACGTCGATCACTCTCTCCTCTCACATTTGAAAGATATTCCTGCACAAAAACCTTCCCCATGGCCTACTGAGTAAATATGCAAAATTTGGTAGAAATCAGTCAAAGAGTTTAAGAGTAATAGATTTTAGAAAAATTTTGAGGTTGAGAAACTAGAAGAAAGAGCAAATGATCAAGATGGAAGGATAGCTATACTAGAGAACAGATTGGAAAAGTATGAAAAGGACAGGAGAGCTGATAATATTGTCATTAAGAATATGCCAAATATAGGAGAAGTGACAGGAAAAAAAGTGGAAGATTTTCTTAAAGATAGTATCCAGGTACAAGTGGAGGTAGTAGATACTTTTAAAATAGGAAGGGTCCCGGGTAAACAGATACTAGTTGCAAAACTAGGAAATCGAAATCAGAAAATGACAGTCATGAGAAATAAAAATTAATTAAAAGTAACGAATACCTTCATAGAGAGCGATCTTACCTATAATGAGAAAACCATACAGGATAAGATATGGGAGGTCGCCAGAATAGAGATCAAAGAAGGAAAAAAGATCAGAATCGGATTTCAGAGGATGCATATGGATGGGATACTGTATATATGGGATAAAGATATGAATGACCTGAAGCCGGAAGGAAACCCGGCGCGTCAGGCAAAAAACTAAATATAGAAGAGATTAGTGGTACTGGTTCGACTCAGCCAGTGCCATTACTTATGGAGGATGAGTCATGTTTGACAACAACGCAAAGCAAATTGATAAAGGAAAACGCACACGGAGGTAGTAAGAAGCAACGAAGAAGACGAAGAAATGGGAAAGATGGTAATAAAATTTTGAGATTGGGTACATGGAATGTACGAACGCTGATGAAACCTGGAAAGATGATGAACTTAAAAAATACAAAATAGAGGTGGCTGCTTTGCAAGAGATTAGATGGAAGGGACAGGGGGAGATCAATGGGAAAGGTTTCGTTTTTATGTACTGCGGAGAGAATAAGCCGGGAAGAAATGGTAAATGGAGGGAAGGAGTAATAGTGCCACTGAAAAAGAAAAGAAATGCAGAGGACTGCAATAACTATCGTGGTATAACATTGCTTAACACTGCGTACAAAATTCTGTCATCGGCAATACATGGTCGTCTTACAAACGAAAATTACAAACAAAATAGTGGGAAAATATCAATATGGTTTTAGACGAGGCAGGTCAACAGTGGCTGCAGTACATATAATAAAGCAAATTATTGAAAAAAGTCACGAGTACGATATAGAAATGCATATGATTTTCATCGATTTTAAACAGGCTGTTGATAAAGTGAACAGAAGGCAGTTGCTAAAAATGATGAAAGATTTTCTAGTCTCAGAAAAACTGATAAGGATTATTATAGCAACGCTAGAAGAAACAACAGCCACTGCGAGAACGTCAGAAGGAGAAACTAACAGTTTTGAGATGAATAGTGGAGTGAGGCAAGGTGATGCTTTGTCGGCGACTCTGTTTAATATCTGACTCGAGAAGATAATTACAATAATAAATAAGGAAAGTCAACTTCTGTCATATGCAGATGATGTGGTCATCATATCGCGAACGAAAAATGGGATGATCGAAATATTTAAAACCATTAGAAAAGAGGCAATCAAAATGGGATTGAGTATAAGTAAAAAAAAGACTAAGTACATGATATGCCAAAGAGGGGAAAGTAAAAACAACAATGATTTAATAATTGATGGCTGCAGATTAGAAGAGGTTGAAAGTTTTGTCTATTTGGGTGTACAGATAAATGGCATAAATGAGAGACATACTGAAATTAAAGAAAAGATTCAGGCCAGTAATAGGGCTTATTTCTCAAATAAGAACATTCTAAAAGACCGAAGAATATCGAAAAAAACGAAAACTAGGATTTATAAGTCCTTGATAAGACCAGTCAGACATATGCGTCTGAAGTCATGTGCATCACGCAACGAGAAGAACAACAGAGAGTCTTTGAGAGAAAAGTGCTAAGAACAATAATGGGTCCCAAACACATAAATGGCGAGAACATAATGAGAATGAATTTCGAACTACTTGAAGAAATGGGTGGCGAGGATGTAGTCAAATATATCAAAGTGCAGAGAATAAAATGGCTGGGGCACGGATGGAGAGGCGATGAGGAAGAAGTGTCAAAAATGTTGATGATGTGGAGGCCTAGTGAGAGACGAGCTAGAGGCAGACCAAAGATGCGATGGTGGGATGAGGTAAACAATGGGAGCGAGGGTATGGAAACAGTTAGTGACAGACAGAACAACATGGAGAACCATCATCAGTGATGCAAAAAAACATAGAGACTTGTAAATTACAGTGCACAATATGTAAATAATGTAGAGATGAGGCGTAATCCACCTCAAATACGGATTTTGTAAGTTCCATTGGAACAGCTCTATTCCTTCCTGAATGTAAAGCTATTAATATATGTATTGTCATGTTATTTTACATTTTAATTAATTATTTTTGAAAAAGTTGCGGTCCTCGAAGCTAAGACTAACATCTCCGTGTAGTTCCTCGAATGTATAAGCTTTTGGTATTTTTTTAAAAATTAATTTTAATTTTAATGAAAGTCCTGCAATGAACGGACAAGATGATTTCACAAATCTAAAAGGAATCAGTTTAGAATTATAAAGTTTAGGTTTTATGTACAAAGGTATTAAAATTTAAAGTAACGATTTGCCGCCAAAACATTTAAATAGTGAGTGATAAAAATTTTGAAGAGAAGGTTGGCACTAAAAAGGTGATAAGCGAGCTGGAAAGAGAATATGGTGGATGGTTGTTTGAAAATATAAAAGAGGAAAACGTAAAATTCCAGTAATAAAATTTAACATCATCGAAAAATGATTATTGAAAATGTAATTTGGATTAATATGGGTTTAAATATCATATTATGCTAGATGGAAGACGGTCAAAAACAAAATTGGACACTAAGTACATGAAAATTAAAGAAGGACGCATATTATTTAGATGAACCATCATTATTTGAATTATTGATGAAGACAAATTTTACAGCGATACAACAAGTGAGTAAGACAGTTTTTTTGAAAAATTAAACGTGTGGCAAAGAAAAGAAAAATTATTTTAAACCATAAACTTTTAAACTTAATTATTATTAAAAGGAACAGTAACAATTATTTTATGAATGATTTTGTACATAAAAAATATTTTTTGTTAAATGAGGGTTTCAGAAATAAAGTTTAGAGCCGACTGGAATAAGTGTCAAATTATAAATGAAACTTTATTTTTGAACACTGTATTTGGTATTGGGTTCTTTGGCGAAAAGTGTCGCATGTTTTGGATTTTGTGAAATTAATAAATTTATTGTCGTCGTAAGATCTGATTGATTATTTTTTTGCAAAAAGAATATATCGAAGGCTTGAAAGAGGTAAGAGTTTCCTACCCTGATGTTAGTCGAGGCAAAAGATTCTGCAAAATTAGTAATTTTCAAATATTTATAAATTTATTATTATTAAAATAAAAATAACATCTCAGTATATTAGAAGGATTTGTCGCATGAGGCAAAAAAAAAGTGAATAGAAGTAGATTCGATTTTAAAATCCAACGCTTGGCCGAATTCTCGTGCTACGGCCTACGTAGCTCGACCTTGCTCTACTAAGGCTACTGCTTTTATGTTGGTTTTAAAATCATAAATTATACATAAGTGACCTAAACACGAAAATTTTATCAAAAATATTAAAATACTTTAGTAAAAATTACTATTTTTTTTCTAGTAGATGTCCTTTCTTAGCCATTAATATGTAGATTTCTATTTCGTCAAACTAAAAAAATCATAAATTAAGACCAAACCGAGCCAAACTTTGTGCTAAAGAAAAGTTTTATTAATTTATATAAATTGTCATGTTATAAAATGCTTGGGGTAAATTCTTTAGTTAAGGGAGAAATTATGTGTAAAATTAAAAATTTTTAAAAATGTTATTGCATATTTTAATTTGAATTTGTAATTTTGCCGTGCAAATTTATTTTGGAAAATTGTGAACATAAAAAAAACCATTAGAATATTTTGGTTCGTTTATAAGCCGTTTGTAAATTTGCTTTAGTATTTGTTGTTTTGTATAAATTATTTTCACCTTTGAGTAAATGAATTGCTTTATTTCATCGAATTTACATGCACATGCTGCACACAATTTGACTGTGCAATCAATACTGAAAAATGGTAACATAGGAACGAAATGGTAATTACTAGATCAAACATAATTGGAATAATTTCAAGTAAAAACATTAAAGTGGCGTTAACATGCCGCCGGCCTTGACTAGTCAATAATTGAAACATAAAAAATATATGAATAACACAAACATAAAGTAGTACAGTTAAGTATAATCAAACATAATAAATAAATCAACCATTGGTAATATGCACATTTTTGTCACTGCACGTTTAATGATCGTTCCGTTAGAACACTTTACACTAACCACACGTACAATGTTGTCGGTGCCTGGATGGATCTCTACGATTCTTCCTATCTTCCAACGTGCTGGTGGTAAACCATCTTCCTTGATTAATACTAACATATCAATTTTTATATGTCGAGTATTTTGCTTCCACTTGGTGCGTTGTTGCAGTTCACACAGGTACTCCTTGGACCATTTTGACCAAAAATGTCTGATTATTGATTGAAGATAGTGATACCGACTTAAACGGCATAGTTGCACATCTCTAACATCTGGGTCAGGTATTGTAGTAAATCGCCGTCCAGGTGTAAGGACATCAAGGTCGTTTGGATCAGTCGTCAATGTGGTTAAAGGTTGGGAATTAAGGATGGATTCAATTTGAATTATGAGTGTCGACAAGTCTTCGTAAGTCAGTGGTGTTGATGAAACAACCCGTTTTAAATGATGTTTGACGCTTTTTACGCCCGCTTCCCACAATCCCCCAAAGTGTGGAGATCTTGGTGGAATGAAATGCCATATTATACCGTCAGAAGCTACAGCATTGACTATTGCAGTAGCATTGTTGGTTAAAAATTCACCTAATTTAATTAATTCATTTTTTGCACCAATGAAATTGGTACCATTATCACTAAAAATGTTTAAAGGCCTTCCTCGCCGTGCTATGAATCGTCGTAATGCAGATAAGAAGCACTCGGTACTTAAATCGGTGACTAATTCTAAATGTAAAGCCTTTGTCGAAAAACACACAAATAAAGAAATGTAGCATTTTGAAATCTTACTGCCGCGGCCCTGTCTGTCTTTGATAAAAATGGACCTGCATAATCAACACCGGTTGAATGAAATGGTGGCATGATAAGAGTTCTTTCAGTCGGTAATGTGCCCATCATTGGGGTAACTAAATTTGGATTAAATCTAAAACATTTAATGCAATTTTTGACAATTTGTTTTGTTAGTTCCTTACCACCGATAGGCCAAAATTGTTCCCGTATAGTACTTAATGTCAATTTTACTCCACCATGTAATAGTTTTTCGTGTTCATTTATAATTATTAGTTTTGTCAGATGGTGATTTTTTGGCAATAATATTGGGTGCCTTTTATCATATTTATAAGTTGATAAATGCAGTCTTCCTCCTACTCTTATGAGCGCCCTTTGGTCGATGAAAGGTGCAAGACTGAGGATGTTGCTTTTCGCATGTAGTGCCTTTCCTTTAATTAAACCATTTAATTCATTAGGAAATGCAAACAATTGTGCATCTTTGATTAATCTTGTTAATGAATCTTGTAATTCATGAATTGTTAACGTGCCGTACAGTTATTTTTGAATCGTATGCATAATGCAACAATTTTCTTTAATTTCATTATTGATGAATAGTTGTGTATTGGGAATAACATTTTTGATTCAATCACAGGAAATGAACTTGAAAGAGTTTGTTTTCTCACTTCTGATGTTTCAATCGTTTCTGGTTGGATGTGATAAGTTTTATCTCTTTCTAGCCAGTGTGGTCCATGCCACCATAACTGTGAAGAAATTAATTGACTTGGATGTACTCCGCGTGAAATTAAGTCTGCTGAGTTATCACCCGACTTGACATAATGCCAGTTAATGGCTTCGGTCCGAGTTTGAATTTCGGCAATACGATTGGCAACATAAGTTTTCCATTTGTTACTGGGAGCCTTTAGCCAACATAACACTATTTGTGAATCACACCAATAATATTCTTTGTTAATGTTTATATTTAAAATTTGTTTGAATTTATTTGTTAGTTGTGCGGACAATACCGCTGCGCACAGCTCTAAGCGAGGTAGTGTTGTATTTTTTAAAGGCGCTACTCTTGATTTTGCTGCTAACAGGTTTGTAGTAATTTGATTATTTCGATCAATTGATCTCAAATAAATACATGTGCCGTAACCCCTTTCGGAAGCATCTGAAAATGCATGTAATTCTGTGAATTGCTCTACTAATAATGACATGACGTGGAATTTGTATACGGTTGATAACCTTTAATTCGTTTCTAAATTTAAACCATTTTGATTGAACATCTAAAGGAACGGATTCGTCGCATCCAAGGTTTAGTTGCCATAATTCTTGAATAATCAATTTAGCTATGATTATAATAGGCGCAAGTAATCCCAGTGGGTCGAACAACTGTGCTGTTGCTGCTAATATTGTTCTTTTGGTAGTCTGTTCGTGATTATTAATCCTTGAGTAGAATAAGTAAAGTTGTCAGAATTTGGATTCCAGTTGATTTCCAAGATTTTCTGAATTTTCTCTGTTATTGGAATTGACAATGAATCTGACTCACACAATTCTTTTACATTGCTGTTCCATTTCCTTAGTATAAACCCGTAAGGTTTTAGTATGTTGTATAAATTGGTTTTAATGTTTTCCAGATCGTTAATTGAATTTGATCCAGTTAAAACATCGTCGACATAAAAGTCTCTTTTTATTATCGCTGACTCAACCGGAAAATGTTCATTTTGAATTGCAATGTTATGCAAGCATCTAATCGCTAGAAATGGGGCTGCCGTTGTCCCATAAGTGACTGTGTTTAAATTATTAAATTCGTCAATCTGCCAGAATTTCTCCACTTCTTTGTGCAGTTCATTTAATGTTAAAAATGCGGATGTTTGTTTGTTTTGACTGGTTTGGAGAGCACTCAATCTGCCCGATACCACCCATCCTAACTTCGTTTTTTGTAGCATCGGTAGGGATGGTTGTTTTATCTGCCCAACACACAACGGATCATAAAATGTATCTGCACCTATAAGCATGTCAATGGATGTTGATATGTTGAATGTGGGATCAGCTAGTGTAATATTTGGTGGTATTCTAAATAGTTCGAACTTGCATGACCGAGATGGCAATTGATCAGTTATTTGAGGAATTACTAAACATGAAAGGTTTACTTCATAATTGTTGGTTCTAGATTTGATTTTAACTTCTGTTTTGTGTGAGATGCTTGAGATACCTTAGTTAATTCCTGTAACGTTTATGTCGATTGGTTCCTTTATTAAACCCAGTTTGGTAGACATCTTCGAGGTGATAAAGTTGGATTGTGAAGCAGAATCCAATAAGACTCTGACTTCTTGCCAATGCTTTTCTTTATCTACGACACGAACTCTTGCTGTTGATAACATTACTTGTGAGCCTACCACATGGGATGTACATGCTATTACATTCTCTAGCGGCTGACTTTCATTAGAGTTTGATGATTGAACAACATCTTCTAAGCATGCAGCGACTGCAACATTATGATTATTGTTAGTTGATTGTGAATTCCAACTATTTACATGCAATAGTGTATGATGTTTTTTGTTGCATTTTTTGCACACATTTTGTGACCTGCAATTTTTTGCAAAATGCCCTTTGCGCAAACAATTTCCACATAGTTCTAGTTCTCTTGCTTTGTTACTTCGTGTAATGACATCTAATTTTAAAAACTCCTCACAAAAAACTATAAAATGGCTTTCGTTACAGAAGGTGCATGAAATATTTATTGTATTGAATGTTTTAGTTACGAGGTTGATTGAATTATTATTTGAAGTTATTTTAAGTTTGTCATAAGGTTTTGGTTTTGTGATCATTTCTAAGGTAACTTGCCTATTGCTTAAAAATTGTAACAATGAGTCCAATGAAGGAACTCCCTCAGTGTCATCATTTTCATTGCTGTGTTTTGCTTCCCAATCTTTATTTGTGTGGAAATCGAGTTTAGCTGTAATGATTGGGACTATTAGTGCCTCCCAAGAATCTACCGGCTGATCTAAAGATTTTAAACATTGAGTGTGAATTTGTACCGTGTTAATTATGTGCCTCAACGATTCATGCGCTTCACGAGTCATGTGCGATATGTCCAGTATCGCTTGTACATGATTATTAATGATCCTACGTTTATTATTATAACGCTTTTGCAATAATGTTCATTCTATGCTGTAGTTTTGTTCAGTTGATTGAAACGGTCGTAATAATTCGGCAGGTTCACCCTTGAGTGTGGATTTTAAATATACTAATTTTTGCACATCTGTAAGATCTGGATTTGTATGAATTAACGTTTTAAAGGAATCAAAATATTTTTGCCACAGTATGAATGTGCCATCAAAGTTTGGTAATTTTATTAATGGAAGTTTTACTGAAGGTTTTTTTATGTTGTCATTATTCTTGCATGAAGTATTTGATTTAACGTTTTTTCTTTATATTCTAATATTATGCGTGATGCGCTACTAGTTCAATTAAAAAAATCATTTTGAAATTGTTTCTTTCATTTAAGTTGTTTATTTCATTGTCTGTTTCTAGAAATTCAATTTCGCATTGAATTTCATAAAAGATTTCATCAAGTGGATGAATTTTACTTAATCTAATTTCTAAATTTTGAATTTCGTTACCGCTCAATAGATTTTCTTTAGCTGTTAAATTTTCTAAGAACCTTTTGAAAAGCGTTAATTTTTCTTTTTGAGAACTACGCTTGCGGTGTAATTTTTTAAAAAATAGTTTCATCGGTCATTGATTGTTTCATCAATATTTGTCATTTATCAGTCAAAAGGTAATGTCTAGTAACGTTTAGGAATGCTAATGGGAACAATAGTATCTTACTCTTGTATGTTTGATAGACCCGACCTGATGTCCTTATTAATTGATTTGGTCGACTGGAGTGACACTCTGGGTGCACGTGTACTTGAATCTGTGGTATATTTTCTTCTCGTTTTAATAGCTTGTTGATTTGATTTTTTACTTTATTACAAAGTTATTACAAATTTAATGTGACATAGCTATCCGTCACTCATTAACAATTGGGAACCCGACCTGATATGAAATTTGTATGATATTATACTATGTAGTTTCAACGTACAATCAATTTTATTAACGGGAACGTATAATGTGGATTTGATAAATCCTAATCTCGTAGTTTTGTAATTCACATACATATTATGTATGCACATAATTAATTATTTAAGTATCCGAGTTAAATTTACTTTACCATTTACTTTAGGGCCATTCCGCGGTAATCGATTCCAAGAAAAAAAAATTTGCAAATATATACACTAAAATACAAAAATAACAAGCTTTATGTTTTCAATTTTCATAATTCAAATGAAATTTTTTAATATTTGTAACACCCGTCACAAATCTTGTAACATCCGTCACAAACCTTTCTTGCTTAAAAACAAATAAGATAAAAAAAATAATAAATCTACAAAATACCGAGGTATCAGGTAGGAAGATAGTTTTAACTGTCTACTTAGACCCTTACACCCTTCTTGACAAAAAGCGGCATGTTTACGTATAGAAACTTTCGACTGCGGCTAGGCTAGAACTTAGGGCGTGCCTAAGATCTACTCGTCTGTGTTGTCTCTCCGAGAACTTATGCGAGCAGGTACTTCGGGTTCTGTCACGGAATCTCACGAATTTAACTTTTTTCTATATACCATTGGAAAGTGGATAATTTTTTTTGTTGGATTATCAAAAATAATTATCGATTTCGAAAAAACGGCATTTAAAAATTGAAAATTTTACACATAAAATCGCATGTATAACATAGTGGGAGGAGCCTAACTGCTAATAAATAATTTAATTTAATTTAGTCATTTTATATAGGGTGGATCCGTGATTTGTCATCGTTGCGCCAGGCAAAACTGACCCTATATGAAAAAAAGTGAAATTTGTGGTACAAATTAAGTGGCAGTAACCTGTACTTCTATTTATAAATTATTTTTATGGGTGGAGCTAACCATATGAAAACAGCCAATACAGTATTCGCATTACATTTTTAAGATTTTTGTCTTGTTCTTACTAAAATTTTCGAATGATCTATAAAATGCTATGTTTATATTTGAAATTTACAAAGACAAAAGATTCAATTTTGAACTGATAGTTTGTGCAATTGTGCAGGTTTTTGCAATAGCAGACTCAGCTTTATTCTATTTCCAATAATTATAAAATATAAAATAAAAAATGTCAGCTTCTGGCACTCAATAACAATAACGATGTGTAATGATCGAAAATAGGCATCTATCCTCCATCCACTGGTTCCGGATAACATTATAATTGACGAAAATACTAATCTTTTCTTTTTTGTTAGGTGTCAGCAGACAGAACAGCTCATCAAAGCTGACTAGTTACAGCGGTTTAGTTTCTTAGCCCCCCAGCTCATAATTGCGTTTCATTAATGGCCAGAGTACCGAGTAGCTCTTCAGTATCTGATTTGATCAAAAAGAAATAACCTAAACTAATATATTTGCTAAAGAGAAACAGTGAACGTTATTTTCGTACTGAGGAGTAAAAGTGAGAAAAATCGTCTTCAAGTTGTAAGTAAGTTAGATTCTTGATTGTACTATGAAATCAAGTTCAAGATTTTAGAGGTCTAACCCTAAAGGTTAAGGCATTAACCCCATGGCTTCTCAAACCGGATTAGGGAATGCCTGTAACGTGTAACCCTGTTTTTAATAGTTGATAACGGCAATCATCAACCCAGGATATGTAGAGACCTCTAGAGACTAGAGATGTCTATCATCTGCTAGAGATAATGTCTAGAGAAGCTAATGTAGGTGGTGCATTGAATGCAAAACCACATTTACAAAAGGAAACATCATTAAAATATTAAAATCGACTGTGTTAGGTGTGTTGCCTAATCTAAAATGTTTATGAATTTACATCATAATTTTAGAAAATGTATTTTCATAAATTGATTTCAATTTTAATGCGATTTTGATAAAATAAATAAAGAAATAAAAAAAAGACCTATTTAAAATAACAACACGAACATTTCGCTAGTGTGAAACCGCCTATTTTCAAACCAATTTTATTGGTTAATCGAGGTCATCGGTTTAGTAAAAATTCTTACTTGGTTCTAATGAAAAATAGATAGAGCAAAAGATTCAAAACTTAGCTGAAATTTCATCTGGTGCAAGTGCTGATGCACCGAGGATTTTTTGCCTGGCAATGTTAAATCTTTAATAGTACTCAATGGTCCTTTGTGTGGGGATGTGAATGATTTGGTAGCACAAAGATTCTTTAACTATTGGGATATAGAACAACAGAATTTAATATTATTCCAAATTTGCGACATGGTATTTATTTACATTTAATACCTTTTTAATCTAAGAAACTAAAGTTCGTACATACGTAATCACACTACAATACATTTTTATATTAAATAATACGAATTTATGCGAAACATTTAAATAGTTATCATTCCAATAAGGAATGATAATTTTTAATATGCACGATTGTATTTTAAAATGAGCTATATAATATGTTATGTAAATATAAATGGTTCGATCCATAATATAGTACTTAGTATATTAACGAGAAGCAGTGTAAAAAGATCGAGTTAGTACTTATTAGCATGATTAAAATAATTTGTTGCTGCCTATTTTTAATAACATTTTGTGCACGATGCTATTTGGCCGACGAAGAAAGCGAAATTGACTATTACGAAAAACTCATTACGACTGAAATCGAAAAAGCATTTAACTATGTGTTGCCATCTAGTGCCGAATCTCACAGACCACAAAATCCTGAACTTGAAAGTAAGTAACTATTAACAATAAGAACAGTTTAAGCCAAGTATATTTCAGAATTTGGAACGTACGATTTTATCATCGTGGGTTCTGGTCCTGGTGGGTCCGTCGTAGCAAACCGACTGTCCGAAATTAAAAAATGGAAGATTTTGTTGATTGAAGCTGGAGGCCCCGAAACCAACTTTTCTATTATTCCCGGAATGCACGTTTATTTGCAAGGCTCGAGATTTAATTGGAATTTTAATACAACTCGGCAGTCCAAAGCTTGCTTAGGTAATTTTGGAAATATGTAAAAGGATAACTTAAATGTTTCAAATTTTTCCAGGTATGATTGACTCTATCTGTCCCATGCCAAGAGGAAAATCATTAGGTGGCACCACAGCCATAAACGGACTGGTATATTGCCGAGGAAATAAAAACGATTTTAATAGATGGGCAGCTCAAGGAAACGATGGATGGTCATATAAGGACGTTTTACCATATTTCATAAAGTCAGAAAACTCCCAAATTCACGGCGATCCTGGCTACCATGGACGTGGAGGATATTGGAATGTTAAGTACCATCGGCCAACTAGCAATCAAATGTCCGCTTTTGTAGAAGGAAGCAACATAGTACGTAATTCCACAAGTACAGATTACAATGGAAAAGAAGAGTTGGGAGTTTTTTACTCCCAGATAAACAACATCAAGCAATACCGTCAAAGTGCTTCCAAAGCGTTTTTGGAACCCATTATGAACAGATCAAACTTAAAAATACTTACCTATAGTTACGTTACTAAAGTCGTTATAAATCCAGCCACTAAATCAGTGATGGGAGTTACTTTCACCAGTAACGGAACCACATACTTCGTTAAAGCACGAAAGGAAGTTATAGTATCAGCTGGGACAATAAATTCTCCACAAATTTTGATGCTATCTGGAGTTGGACCAAAGAAACATTTACGTAAAATGAGAATTCCGGTAAAACAAAATCTTCCAGTTGGTGAAACTCTTTATGACCACACACTGTTTTACGGTTCATACATCAGTACGAATTCAACTGCACCGCAAATAACTTTAAGAAACCAGATAAAGCAATTTTTGGACGATTACGGACCTCTAACGATTGCACTTAACAGTCAAGGTCTGGCATTTTACCAAAGTAAATATGAAACTAGCTCAAACTATCCAGATTTTGAAATAGAAATAAATCCTTCCAATGGTCCTAACAATTTTTTGCGACAAACTTTAAGGGTCAACGATGAAGTGTACGATGCGCTTTTTAAAAATATGGATTTTCGAACTACCATGAATACCTACGTTTTTGTACTCAATTCTTCCTCTGTCGGAAAAGTAAGACTGCGTTCCAGCGATCCGTTTGAATATCCAGAGATTAACGTAAACTATTTGGAAGATAAAAGTGATATTGATATCATGTACGAAGGAATCAAAGTGTTGGAGAGAATTGTTAAGACGGAACCGTTACAAAAAATGAATGCTTCTTTAGTTTACGCCGACTATCCAAAATGTAGAGATCATGAATTAGGCTCCAGAGATTATTGGGTTTGTGCTTTTCACCTTCTGACTGCTTCTGCCTACCATCAAACTGGTACGTGTAGAATGGGCCCCGATCCAAAAACTTCAGTTGTGAACAATAGGGGAAAAGTACATGGAATTCAGGGTTTGAGGGTAGTTGATGCTAGCGTTACACCTTTACTATTGGCTGGTCACCCAACTGCACCCACTGTTATGATCGGAGAAAAAATTTCGGATTACATTAAACTTGATCATGGGTTAAAAATTGATCCGATTACCAATGTAATTTCTTAATATTGTAATAAATTTATCAATTGTTTACTTTACTTTACCCAAAGTTTCTTTCAGATAAAATTAAAAAAATTTCTTAACATAGCTGAGTAGAAAAGAATACTGGCATTTTTAAGGAAAAATATTCAGTGCGACAGTTACAGAGAAGGCAAGGGAGGCTTAGCCAATCCTGAAATTTTAAATTATTAAGATTTTCTAAAAAAAAAGTGGAGAATTATTGGTTTAGCCGTCACATAGACCGCAAAGTTTTACTGTACTTATTACGAATTGTAATATTATAATGAAAGTTATCGAATTGGAAAATTTTCACCACACTTGGAATAGGTATTTTCCAGTATTTAAATATGTGGCGATGCCCAGATAGAAAAACTAACTCATTTTTAAAAATGGAGGCAAAGAGCGCAGGTTCTGAAATAAAAATTAAATTGCTTCCTCTCTTACTTAAATGAAACTCAATTAAACAATTAACAGTATATTGAATCTGAATATCGTTAACAACAATTTCTAAACAAATCAAATGGACTCGGCAGCACAATAACTTGCAGCTTAAACTACTCGCAATAACAAGGGAAACTCCTGCGTTTCCACAACCACACAGCATCAAATGGAAAGGCAAAAAATCATTCACCCAGTACCAGGTTCGTTTACAACTCATAAAACGACAAAGATTGCTTCCCACTCGGCTACTGTGTTCCTTGGTATGGAGCCTGCTAGTAATCCGCTGCTTGCTGGTAAGGATGGTGACGATTTCTTTTATGTAACTTCCATTGGAGGTTGTGATTAAGAGCTCTAAGTACCGTTATTGGTGGGAGTTGTATGCGACATCTTATACTGCTCTTTAAAAGTCGGACATAAGAGTAGACAAGAACGTCCCAGAGAGGTTAATAGGCACTAGGACAGAACATCCTACTTTCCAACGGGATAACTATGTTTTATCTCTATTACAGGTTTGCGTTCAGTGGGAATGTTACAAAAATTCATCAACTCTTCTTAAATTCAATTAAATTTTCTAAATAATAAGGAAGAAAAGTGTATTCATGAGTTCTTCCAAAAAGATGTTTTTTTTTTAGTTTTAAAAGAACTAAAAAGGACTAATCGCCTTCTTCTTCAGAATCCGTAATAAAATAAAGAATGCCATCAAAGTTATCCGAGGTCCAAATCCGAGATTTCAGTGAAGATTTTAGTTCTTCTACCTTACTGTGCACCGGTAAAATTGTCTGTTTTTAACCCTCTTAATCTCCTTGTAACGACTTGTACTTCGGTCGAGTTTCAATATCCATCGAGTTCCCAACTTCCCAACAGTTGCACAATATCAAGTTTTTAACTTACACAATCACAATACATTTCCTATGTAATTTTGAGGAGTTGCCTACTGTATCTCCGAAGTTCAATGTCAAATACCAACAAAATTATAAAATAAGACCACCTTGGAACTATGCTGAATCCAACGCAAAAAGAATCATTAAAATCGGTTCATAAACAAAAAAGTTATGCTTGACCATACCATAACAAAATACATACAGACAAACACAGAACCCCCTCCTTTTTTCGAAGTCGGTTAAATTATTTGTAATAAAGTATAGATTGTGATTCCCCCATACATGAAATTTCAATATACTTACAATATACTTACAATATACTTATTGAAAATACAATATACTTATAATCTTACGTTCCCGAAAGGAATATGACTGTCCATTTGGACTTAACAAATCCGTTTGTTGAGGTGGATTAATCTTCATTAACTTTACATTTTACATCCATATATTTACAAATTTACACTCGTTTTTGCGTCCGTCGTCATTGCCTTCCAAAAAGTCCTATCCTTCACTTTCTCTCTCCAGTTCACGACCCCCATACTTCGCAGATTCCCTATCATTTGGTCATACCATCTTAAGTCCGGTCGTCCTCTCCCGCGCCCCTGCATCGGTTTCCACTCCGTGATCCGCCTTATCACATCATTCTCCTTCTTCCGCATGATGTGACCAAACCATTGCAATCTATGCGATTTGATTACTTTAAGGATGTCTTCATTTCCAACTGCTCTTAGTATCTCGTGGTTCATCATGGGTCTGGTTTCTTGTTCAGCAATTTTTATTGGTCCCAGTATTTTACGCATTATCTTTCTTTCAAACACTTTCATCTTTTCTTCCTCTCGTCTACTATAGCACATCGCTTCTGTCCATTTACGTTGCCACCGGTCTAATTATTGTCTTATATATCTTGATCTTTGTTTTTTTTAATAGCTTCTTATCGTTCAGAACTTTTTTGTTCGCGTAGTAGGCCTTATTTGCTTGTTGCAATCTTCTTTCTAATTATTGTTCTCTTTTATTTCTATTATTTAATTGTGTTCCCAGGTATACGAAGTATACCATAAAGCCTGAGACCAATTTGTAACACTGAAGAAATAAGGATGGTGGATGCCCTAGAGCTCGACCGCCTAATCTACAATACACAGGCAAGACGAGCACCCGGTTTCGACAACATACAGGGATCTTTTCTCAAAAAGATCTATGTAGTTATAAGGGAAGTGCTAAGGAACATTTACAACAATTGTCTTCGGGCTGCCTACTTCCCAAAACTGTGGCAAAAAGGAATACTCATCGTACTTATACGTACGAAAATAATCAAGGTCCGGATCCTTAAATCAAAGATTCCTTATCACTCCCCCAAACAACCCGGGTTCGTAGAAGGGAAGTCCACCATCCGCTCACTTAATCAATTCATGAAACAACTAAACATACAAGAGCTCAGACGAGTCAAGCCAAAGGGAGCCTGCAGAGCGACTGTCTTTAAGGCAGTCATCTTCTACGACATCTCTGGGGCTTTCGATAACCTTTGGTGGCCAGCCCTCTTCTCTGTTCTCAGAAGAAAGGGACTGCCTCATAAACTTATAGCAATCATTAAAAGCTATCTGAGCAACAGAGTTGTTACCTTCAGCTCGGGCTTTATCACTGTGAGCAAAACTTTGCTCAAAAGGATGTCCCCAGAGATCGGTCCTAGGACCACTGCTATGGAACTACCTTCTCGATGACTACCTTGACTCCCTTCAGGAGAAAGGAGTTGAAGTCGACGCCTATGCGAACGACGTAAGAGCAGTAGTAACCGCCAAGAGCAGAAGGGAACTCCTGAAGAAACTTCAAACAAACGTTGACAACTTGAACAAATGGTGCAGCAAAATGAAGCTGTCACTCTCTGAAAGCAAGACCAAAATCATGTGCTTCTGGCCAGACAGAGTGCACAACAATTACATCCAAATTTTTCTCAACAACAGCAAGGTCCAAGTAGTTGAAGAATTTAAATACTTAGGCACGTGGGTAGATCGGAGACTTACACTGCAAAAACACGTTAAATACGTCTGTGATAAAGCGACGACCCAAGTTAAAGCTCTTCAACGAAAAGTAAAGCCAGCTGGAACATTCAATGCCAGGACTCGGTGCGAAGGATCTACCAGGGGGCAGTCGTCCCCATCGTGGCTTACGGAAGCGAGATCTGGATACACAGGGTTCAAGACAGGCACACCAAAGCCATGCTCCTATCGACCTATGGCTTCTGCAGTAGGCTAATCTGCAAAAGCTATAGAACAGTTTCCTCAGAGGCTGCAGAAGTCCTGGCCGGGTTCCACCCATTGGACCTGGAACTACAAAGAAGAATTGCTTGGGGGAAACTCAAGAAAGGTCAACAAACATATTTCTTAGGGCAACTCTTTGACCCTACCCAATTTCAGCATAAAACACATCTTGACAACGCAATGAAAAGGAAAATTATCGAAACCTGGCAGGAAAGGTGGGACAATGGGGTATATGGAAAAATCACCCATTCTTTTATTCCCAAGGTCGACCAACTACCACCTGCCAATGGAACATTTTGAAATGGCACAACTTCTGACAGGGCACGGAAAATTTGGAAGACACCTGAAGAGTCTGGGCAAGGTAGCAAACTGAATGTGCCCTGCATGTGGGCTTTTGGATGAACCGATCCACAGAATCACGGAGTGCGACCTCTACAAGGACGAGCGGGCTTCGGTTGATACCTTTCATGGAAGAAACCCACCCCCAAGCTTGGATGAATTGTTCAGAAAAACACCACCGGATCTGTGGTATCCCTTCCTGGCCCACAAAGCCGAATTCGAAAAAATCACTGAAGAACCCTCCCTCGAGTCAGATTGCCCCCCTGACTCCTTTTCTGACCAATGAAACACCCGCAAATCTTTTTTCCTCTCCTTCTCTCTTCCTTCTAACCCCACCCCCTCCTTTGTAACAATTTTTTGTCAATTGTTGCGCGATCCCTTGATGACGATCTTTAGTACGCCTATGCTTAGTAAGACATGCGCGAGGGATCGTAGAGGGCGCGTACTTGAGCTGAGGTTAGGATTCAAAAGCGCACTGCGAGTGAGATAAGACGTGTTTAGTTTCGTTGGGCTGAAGATTATTCAGATAGGGCCGAATATTTGTAAAGAGTAAGCCTGAGAAGAAATCGTTCAGTTTAGTTTAGATTTACGAAACCGTAAAACCTCGTAATTTAGTTAACATCGGAAACCTTAATTGTGGGATTTGTACCGTGGCGCTGATAACTCAAACTGCCAATATTTGCAAGCAACATTGAATGTTCGATTTTGAAAACGGTGTGTGGCCGTATGTTGCATCTTTCTGATTTTTACTTACCATCGACGACTACTGGAAGGAGTCAGTTTCTGTGCTACGATCAAGTGTTTGGTAGTGAAATTCTTGTTTGTGCGACGCAACGAATTCTGCAAGCAGCTTCGCAATCGAGCCGAGTTTTTTTCATCAGCAGTAGCCAGGGAAGTCATCGAGTCAAGAGCTTGTGCGGGTTGCGGTTGCAGTACATTACTGGTAAACAAGCTTCTGTCGAATTACCACTTTGTAAACGAACCAGGCCTTGGTAAGTTTTTTTTTGATTTACCGAGTTTTTTACTGCAATTGCGGAAACGTGTAGTTTTGCATCGGCTGGAAATTGTTGTATCATATTTAATCCTCATTATACGGTTAATTGTTGAAGGGGTCTTATTGTATTCGAAGGAAGCAAATTCTTATTTTTCAGAACCGACGATCTCGCCTCCGCATTTAAGAGTTGGTTTTCCATCTGGGCTTCACCACATTTATATAATACTGGGGAATACCTATCCCAGGTGTGGTGAGCAAGGTATTTTTTATTAAAATACCAAAATTGCTACACCTTTTTCACCTTTTTCTCACCTCCTCTCTTTCCCCTTTCTTCTACCCCCCTCTATTTCTTCCTCTCCCTCCATCTCCTAAAAACTTGCAAATCACATATCTCAACCACCCCTCAGGAAATACGGATACAGATACAGGAATTCTCAGGGTTTCAGGTACACCCTGTATCCACAAAAACAGGGACTCCAACTAACAGAAACACAAATCAAAGTAACCAAGGCGCGAAACTTGGTGAAAGATCTATCAAGGAAACAAATGGTACTAAAACCGGGAAGCAAACCAAATGGAAGTAGGCAAAAACAACCAAACCAAGGATGAACGCAACAAAATAAAGCAACCAAAAACACACGGAACCAGCACACAAAGGAGAAACAAAAACCCCTGGAAATTTAAAGAACATGAAAAACCAAAAAAGAACCTGTGGACCCGAACACACCTAAAAGCACAAAACATCGCATAGCGACGAAAGGGTGAAAGGCCCCTTCCAAACAGAACCGAAACAAAAGTAGTAACGAAACCCACCCCACCTAATCATGAAATTAATCTCAATCCGACCAATTAGTAGGTTGGTAATGTTTTTTGTAATTATTTTTATTATATAAATAAATACTTAATCTGACCCTTCCATCTGATTTCCTGCAACGCTGCTATTTCGATCTTAAATCTCTTTAACTCATTCTCGACTTCTTCCATTTTTCCCGGTCTCAACAGTGTTCGTACATTCCATGTTGCAATTCTAATTATATCATCCTTTTCACCATTTGCCTTTCTCTTATTTCTATTCTTTCTTTTTTTCTGTATTAGCTCATCTTTTTCCATTTCATGCTTTAGTCGATTATCTTCCCCAGCCTTTATTCTTGGAGCATCTGTCTGGGAATGTACAGATGCTCCATCATGCAACCTTATTAGTTTTTTGCTCGTTGAGTTCTATTGGTGTCGCGCTTAAGGTCATTGCATTTGTTATCCCACAAATACAATCCATCCTGCTTGATCACTTTTTGGTAACCTACTTTAACTCTTTCTCCCTTTTCCATTTCCTTCTTTGCTATTGTCTATATTTGATTTTGTATTTCCTTTTCTGCATTGGTTAGGTTGCTTTCGATATAAGTTCTTGTAACTTTAAGTTTGTACTTATTCTCCATTACCACTTTTTTTTGGTTAAAATCCTTAAATTTTGCCGTATTACTTGCTTTTCCACATTCGTTCCTATTTTAAATGTGTCCACGACCTCAATCTGTATTTGCATCTTTTCTTTCAAAAATTTTTCAACATTTTCTTGGGTTACCTCTTCAGTTGTTGGTAGGTTCTTAATAATTATGTTTTCTTTTCTTTTTTCCTTTTCCCTTCGCTCCAATTGTTTTTCAAATTCCGACAATTTTTCTTCCTGTTTATCTGTTTTTTCTTGCAGCCCTACAATTGTATTTTCCAACTCTTGAACTCGATTATTCCAGGAGGTTTCCATTGTATTAAGCTTCTCCTTGATTTCTCTACTTTCTTTTTTGCTTTCTTCAATACCATCCTTTACCGTTTTTGCAAGATTTTTCATCATTTCTTTTAGTTCCTCCATGTCTTCCGTCTGGTTCTCTCCATGACCTCCTAATATTTGAATGACCTGGAAACTTCTTTTTGCACAGGATCATTTATTATAATTAATTTTTTATTTTATTATTATAAAATCACAGGAGGTTCCCTGAAAAAAATCATGAAAATGTTTAAAATAGCCATTTTTTGACCATTTAAGCTACAATTTCAAAAAAACCTGACGTGATGGAGCAATTTCAAAGTCAGATTGGTTTTCAGCGTAAAAAATCTATTAGAATCACTTCCGCCCATTCTTGAAACTGTACCATGTAACACTGTGTTATTACTAATTATAAAAATGAAAGTTTGTTTGGTTGTTCGTCTCTTATGCACTCTTAGAGCCTTTGACCGATTTAAACCAAACTTTACACGCTCACTCAGTAGGACTCGGTAGGATTCCCAAAATTAACCTTATCGTAAGAGCAATTTTCGAGTTAACGATTAATTAGAAATTTAAAAAATAAATCAATTTGGACAGCAAACAGCACGGAAGTCATCAAGGGAGGAACAAGCATCGAATGAACTTATGTCACTAGAAATTAAGAAATTAAACATAGAAGAAATAAAAACAACGATAATATTCTATAAACTTGAATAAAACTCAAATGCCTCGAAGCTTTCTAAATTTTAACAGACTTCCATCATTTCAAAATACCCCAAACTTTAACCAAAGATTTTTAGTTCAAAACACCAATTTAAATCAATCGAATCGAAATCAACTTAGACCCCAAATAGGATAAAGCTATTTCAGCGCTGGGGGCAGATTAGGTAAATGGCGTCTTTATCAGCGGCGGCTTGTCAGGGGAGGCATAGGCAAATTCTGAAGTATTAATTTAACTAATAAAATTTTCGATTGTGAGAACTATCAAAAGATAGATACTCCATATACAACACTTATCCAAAATGTAACGCGAGACTACCGCAAAAGTATGCGTGGACCGCAAGGATTTACTGTATTACTGATACTGAGTAGATGAACATGCATGAAGAGATTAAGAAGCACTGGGGAGTATACCCTATACAGGGTGCCCATTTTTCGAGCTCCGCCATGGGGATTTCAGTTATTATAAGAGATACGAGGTTGATTAAATTCCCCACTTTTAATTCCCTCCCACTTTGCCAGCTAATAACTTTGTAAATTTTGAGTTATTTTTTTCGGTTAATTTTTTATGTAATCTTCCAATATCAAAAAACAAATTATAAAAAAATGGATAGTAAAAATATTTTTTGTTTCATTTGTACATAGCTTCAAAAACCGCCCGAAAATTCTTACTTCAAGACTAGAATACCTTCTTAAGTAGGTAAGATCAATCACACAACATATACACAAGTTTTCAGTTTTTCAAACTGAGGGATGTGGATCACCTCAACAACATTGGTCCCAGAATCTAGCTTCCTATAGATTTTTCCAAATGTCTTTTGCAACCTGGATACATCACAACTTTAAAACTGGAATCGAAATCTGTTTAATATTTGGAATATGTTCAGTAGAATGACCACCTAAGTATTTGGGTTTTTCAACATACTGACATGTATACTGGAGGGTTTCCACACCCCCCCGACTCCGGGTAGTAAAAACTGCAAAGTTGCATAATATGTACATGTTCTGTGTGAAAAAATAATAAAATAGATACGGAGGAGGGGCATCCTCCGATAGAGGAGGATGATGGGGAGAAAACGGAGTTCATATTCGGATTCATGAGGTTAATTTACATAAGAATCAGGAGGAATGATATCAGAGCTCGAAAAAAAAATTTGATTTCCAGATTTGTGTTATCATTAGGGGACGTCCATTAATTACGTGGACGTTTAGGTGTGGAGGGGATCAAGCCGAATCTCACCCAATCTTACGTGGTGGAATCGAGGTAAATATCACGCAATTAAAAAAAAACAAACCTTACGACATCTCACCAGGGGGACAAGGAGTCGAAAAATTGCCTCACGTAATTAATGGCCGCTTCCTACTTATTTTACTTTACCAATTAAATCAAAGAAAATATGAATTAATGGAGTATTATAGTCTAGAAGCCCGAATTGCGGGCGTTTTTTTGACAGCCGATAAAACAAAAACAGTTAATATGTTAACTATACATTTATTTATTTATATTTTAAGAATTCAGAACAAAATTAAAAAAAAAATAGTACGTATTTCACGAAATTACACGCTGTTGAAGTAAGTAGAGGGAAAAAAATTGTGTTTGTCACAAAATCTCAAGTTTTAATTGACCGATTTTCTTGAAATTTGGCATGAATTTTCTCTATATATCCCTCGATGGTAGGAACCAACAAAAAATCAAAATTTTCAAGTTTTACTAATTTTTAAAAATTCGGAAAATTTAAAAAATAACTGAAAAACGTACCTATTTTTTGAGTATCCGCCATTTTGTGAGAAAAGCTTTTTTTATTTTTCTTGGTTCCTACCATAATGACATTTGTACTGATAAGGAATCTACCTTGTTTTTATTTTTGAGATGATCAGAAGGGTGAGAATCGTGACAAGATGGTCACGCTCTGTTTTCTTTTTCCCCCTACCTCATCCGCGCGTAACTTTGCAAAATATATATTATTTTTTTTGATTTTTTTTGTGAGTTCTTAAAATATAAATAAATAAATAATAAAAAAATTTTATAATTAAAATAGTAAGGGTATTCACACTCTTTGGTAAATGCCGTGCTATTATTATTTACCAGAAAGTGTGAATATCCTTATTAATTGTTTTTGATTTATCGACCGTTAAAAATCGCCCGTAATTCGAGCTTTTAGACTACTTAGAATACCCCCTTAAATCACAATTCGTGACTTTTAGCTTAGCGTTTTGTGAGTTATCGATTTGATATGGAGCCTGTTTTTCGGATATTTTTTTATTCTAAATTTTTTATTTTATAGAAAATTAAATTAAAAATGCACAATTTTGGAGCCTTCCGAATTTTGGCGCTGAGTGCGGCTGCTCCTTTGCACCCATGGTTTATCCGGCACTGCTAGACCCTTTCAAAGAATAGATCAAGTTTTTGATTTATTTATTGATTTGAAATAAAAGTAGTTTATCAATAAATTTTATAACAACTTTATATTAAACGAAAGCTTTAACATTAAAAGGCACATAATATACTATTTCACATCGTAATGAGGTAGTCGAAATACCTATATTCCAAAATTTTAAAGCAAATCAAACACAAATTTCATCTTTTTAATAAACATTTTAAAAACACCTGACTGTAAAAGTATCTTACTTTAAAAACTACTCTTCCGTTTAAAATGGAAGAATTAATTTTTTCTTCTTTACTCAACAACATAAACTCTCGGATACTTAACTCGAAAAATTAACTTATCATAAACCGCCCCGATCCTCTTCTACAAAATTTAAACTTTAATTTTGAATCAGGGGAAACGGAGAATTTTTAATACGGAATGTGTAAACAGGTTTCGTAAGTGGAACTAACCTCCGTTTCCCATGACTTCAAAATTAATGTTTAAATTTTGTAGCGGGGGGGGGGGGGGAGGACGATAAGTTAATTTTTCGAGTTAAGCGTCAGAGAGTTTATGTTGTCGAGTGAAGAAGAAAAAATTATCTCTTTCTTTTTAAAGGGAACAGTAGTTTTTGAAGTAAGGTGCTTTTAAAATTTTTAATTTTTATTTCACTATTTTTGGAGTATATTTTGTCAAAATGTATAGAGAAACTAAATATAAATGTTTTAAACCGCTTCGTGATGCAGTCAGCCGACGTGGTAACGCGAATAGTTAGCCAATAATTTAAATTTAACCCTACATAATCTAACAAATATAGAAAACCGGGGGGGGGGGGGATAGAGATGATTTTCTGGGATAGAATTTCTTCTCATGGGTGAAAATTGTATTTGACTAGCCAGGAACACTCTACTGATCTTTACAAACATGCTGTCAAAAAAGCACGTTGCTACCTATAACCGTTCGAGAGATATGGTGACAAACATATAAATATATAAATATTATATACCTTCATATTACTTGTGCTTTTGAAAAACAGTCAAAGGTAAAAAGCAGCGAAAAATGTCACGGGATAAAATTAAATGCTTTTGGCAAAAAGAAATGGAAAATCGTTGTTGACTATCGAAAACGAAACAATCAGACAATCAATGACAAATATCCCTTACCGAATATTAATGATATTATTGATAAGCTAGGGAAAGGTTAGTGAAAATTCACTAAGGAATTAGTCGTTTCTAATTAGTAATTTTGTAAAACGTTAAAATGGAAAGATATCTATATCGATATCTTTCAAGGGTATTCCTCTAAGGAAAACCCCGCCTGAACAGATGAACAGACAAAAAATTACGAATTATATGGCGGAAAGAAAAACTGAAGAGGATAATTTTTCTGGAACTATCAATTACTTAAAAAACAGTCGAATGAGAAGTGATACAGTATGGGCAACAGAAGTTGAGCTACATTTTACTGAGGCTTGGATCAGATTTGTATTCATACACTTCCACAAATCATAATTTAAACCATAAAAATGGAAATCATTTTGAGGTCGTAGTTAAGGTAAAGAAGTAGCCAAAGAAAAAGGACCACATGAAAAACATATCAATTGATATGAACAATTTCTTTTTAATTTAATAAAAAATATTATTCTTAATAGTCCACTTAATTTAAGTTTTTGTCTTGGTTTTTAATTCAGATTAATTTTTTACTTCGGTGAAATTTGACTTCCTTGATAAATATACCTTAGTGAAAATTTACCCAGTTTTGCACGCGAGCCGCCAGGCGAGTGTGCAGAGGCAAATAAGTGAGCGGAAGGGTTTCTCCACGAGTTATGTTTAGGGTTTTGTTCAATCCTGCACTTATAAATCAAAAAAATTTATGAAAATACAATTTATTATAATTCATGTCATCAATAATTAAAATTGTGATTTTGATTTTGCAATAACTCGAAAACGGCGCTAGATATCGAAAAACTGAACAAAAAATTTACCGCCCCTTGCTCGTGCTTACCCCCCTCAGCAATTTGTCGTAGAAAGCCTTATAAGCCTTATGGTTAGCTTTGGTTTTAAAACATTTCAATATTATTATGAAGAACGTAGGCAGGTTGTGTTGGTAAGATATGATAATAATAATTATCACAATTTTTACTCGTGGTTCATGAATTTTTTATTGCTTTTATAATATTACTGCTTAAAATGGAGCAAAGTGAAGATTTAGGTGTGCCCATCGATATTAAAAAAGCTGCTGATGCTGCTACATTTCATTTGTTGCCCGAAAAGTCCAAGGGAAGGTATATGAAAGAACATGTAAAATTTCGAGAATGGATGAAGATAAAAAAGGTGCAAGTGATAACCGAAACTGTTGTTGTAGCCTATTTTGACGGCCCAATTGAGAAGTATTCACCTTCTTCGTTGTGGTCCACCTATTCAATGTTAAGATCAACTTTGTTCATTTTTGAAAAAATAGACATTAGCAGGTAAATTTAGTGCTGTTTTTAAAATTATGAAATGTAACCAATTGATATATTTGTAGGTTTGAACGTTGTTTGCGGTTTTGAAAAGTAAATCCAAAGGTTACTAACCTAAAAAAGCAAAAACGTTGAAGCTCCCGACGAGGAATTCTGCTGATGAAGATGGTAGTCATAATGGGTGTTATGGGTGCTTGTAGATGCGACGAGCTTGTAAGTCTAAAAACCACCGATATTGAAGACAAGGGATCGATACTGCTTGTGATTATTCCAAAAACTAAAAATTATGAACTTCGCTTTTTTGTTGTTACTGGCACCGATGACGGTAAATGTTTTAATGGGTTGGCGATCTACCAAAAGTTACGCCCAGCATCTGTTGGCGCAGGGAGATTTATTTTGTGTTACCGTAATGGTAAATGTACAGTGCAACCCGTGGGTATAAACTATCAAAGATACCCAGGTTCGTGGCAGATTACCTGAAGTTGAAAGATGTCATTTAATACTGGACATGGCTTCGGCAGAACGTCAGCCACGTAGTTGGCAAATACCTCTGCAGATATTCTGATGCTAAAAAGACACGGAAGCTGGAGCTTGTCGTCTGTAGCTGCGAGTTATGTTGAAGAATCTGTAGCTAGTAAAACTGACATAGCAACAAGAATAATTGACGGTGATAATACAAGCACAAGTAAAACCAAAATCGAAGTTGAAGCACATCAATTTGCAACTTCTGGCATTTTTAATGGGAGTAACCCAGTATTCAATAATTGTGTGGTTAATTTCTATGTAAATAAATAATTATGTAATAAATAAATGTTCAAATAAAGTAAAAACGTTAAATTTTTGTATAATTTTTGTTACTTCTATCAGCAATAACATATAAATGAATGACTGCATTTTTCACTCACTAGTGGGTGAAAAATCTTTCTCCCACTGGTTACCATAGATATAATTTGTTTCAATGTTTCAATATCAGGATTGAACAAATTAATATATTAAGCAAAATTTAATAATTTTTATTTATTAATTTGTGATAGAATTTAATAACAATACGACAGAACAATATAACATACCAACATAACAACAACATAACAACGATATAACAATGTAACATTAACACAGTGCAAAAGTAACATATTTATAGTGAGATGTTTGCATAACAAAATTAAAGAATCGTATTGGTGATTGGTTCGATAGGTACTCCATATTGAATTTTTATAAAATCTGATATTCTTTCACCAATCATAACAGTTGGAGCTGCGGTATGACCTGCCACCAATGTTGGGTAAATGCTAGCATCAACAATTCGTAAGTTTTTGAAGCCATGAACTATTCCTTGGCTATTTACCACAGAAGTCTTTTTGTCAACGCCCATTCTACAAGTTCCACATTGATGATAAGCAGAAGCAGACATTTGCCTAAAAGCGCAATACCAATAATCCTTGCTTCCCGATTGATGCATTCTGCATTTTGGATAATCAACCTCGATTAATTTTGCGTCAATTTTTCTCATTGGTTCGGTATCCAAGATTTTCTGGATTATCAGAATTCCTTGGTATATAATTTCGATGTCGTAATCTTTTGCCAAAAAGTTGGCATCTATGTTTGGAAATTGATACGGATCTTTAGATTTGAGCGTTACCGAACCGATCGACTGAGATTTCAGATCATACGTGAAAGCGTTCAGCACGCTAGCATAACCACTTATAGCCTCAGTGATGGCATCGTAAGTTTCGTTCGTAACTCTTAAATCTAATTGTAAAAAGACATCTAGCGAACCGACAATATTAACTATTATTTCGAGGTCTGGGTAATACGGATTTGTTTCATATTTAGTTGGCAAGAATCCAAGTCCTTGGCTGTTGGAAGGAACCGTTAAAATACCATAATCATTAAAAAAATTTATAATTTGTTGTCTCAAGTCTCCTTGATCTGGTTCGGTGTAATTAGTGCCAATATAAGCAGCGTAAAATACGCTGTGATCGTAGAGAGTTTTTCCTACTGGCAGATCAGCGATTACATGAATACCCATTTTCTTTAGGTGATCGCGGGGTCCAATTCCTGATAACATTAAAATTTGAGGAGTGTTGATTGCCCCAGCTGACAAAATTACTTCCATGTTTGCTCTAGCTTTATATTGTTTACCACCCTTTGAAAACTGAACTCCTAGAGCTTTGTTCCATCCAGGAGCGAAAAGTACTTTGGTGACGTAAGCATCGGTTACAATTTTCAAGTTTTTTCTATCTTTTACGGGTTTTAAAAATGCGTTATTTGAACTGTCGCGATATGGTCCGTCGTTATTTAATTGCATTTGGAAGACACCTATTTCATCTTTTCCATTATAATCTGTACTCGAAAAATTGTGAACCATTCTGCTTCCTTCTATAAAATATTCAAATTGCTGGCTAAGTGGGGTAACATGTTCGACGTGCCAGTAACCGTCTCTACCGTGGTAACCAGGATCTCCTTCAATTAAGAAATCTTCCGATTTTATAAAATATGGTAGAATTTCGTTATAGGCCCAACCGGGATTTCCTTCTGCCGCCCATTTATCGTAATCACCTTTGTTTCCTCTCGAATAAAACTCGTAGTTTACTGCAGTGCTGCCTCCTAAAGCCCTTCCTTTCACCATCGGGCATCGATTTTCACTCATTCCTGTCAAATTTAAAATACATAGATATGAAACTTACAGATTGAGAATTATAAATTTAGATTTACCCAAGCATGAGAACTTCTGCTCGGTCGTGTAATATCCCCAATTAAATCTCGATAAGTGTAAGTAGAGATGCATAGCTGGAATAACGGAAAAATTTGTTTCTGGACCTCCAGCTTCGATCAGCAATACTTTCCAATGTTTCACTTCGGATAATCTATTTGCTACGACTGCACCTCCGGCACCCGCACCCACAACAATAAAATCCCAAAAACCGAATTCTAAAAATCAAATTTTTAGTATTTTTGAAAATCCACTTTTTTAAAAATTTTGATTTAGACCTAATATTTTAAACAAAATTTGCTTACCTTCAGTGAAAAATTCATTCTGTGGTTTGTACTGCTTGTTATCTGTGGGTAGTTGATAGTGCTCGGCCTCATTGATTCCATCATTGATGATAGTTTCGTACTCGGAAACTTGATCCGAACTGTTGGCGCCCCATGCAAAGTGGAAAAATAAAACAACCAAAGCAAATTTCATGTTCAAGTTGCTATTCCTCGTAGTTCAACTGCTTTTGAATTTCCTCTGGTTGTGTTTTTATACGATTTATTTACATAAACTGTTTAATTTGCATATCTAAGGAACTTTTTTAATTATTTAAATAACTCAGATATACTAGGTCAGTGAATTAGTAGGCAGAGCGATCAAGTGCTGACGTTAAGGTCCCAGTTTGAATCCGGGAATGAACAAGCTTAGATTTATGGTTTAATTCAAAAAAAAAATTTTTGTTTTGTGGAAATTGTGGAAAACTATTTCATCTATTTCATAAGTTTTCGCATTTATATCAATGTGATTATCTAGTCGTTTTTCGATAGAGCAGATAGCTAATAAGGTGGATACATATTTATGAAGACTGCAGTATCAAAATGCAATATTGCATAATCAAGAGTACTGAAAACGGCTGAAAAGCTAGAAACGCGGTGTCTATCGCTCATTCCTTAGTTATGCAAAAGTTATTAATATAATTATTTTTATTTATAGGTAAGTATAGAAATCATTATACTGAAAATTCTTTTTTTTTTTTTTTTTTTAATAAGTTTTTATAAGTTTTTGAACTTATTCAAATATCCTTTAGATATCAGTTTTATCATTTCACTTTTCCGTGATCTGGAATAATATTATGTAAATCAAATTTACAAAATGCAAATAATGCAAAATGATATAATTTTGAATAAATTTCATTTAGTGAAAAATGTGACCTTAATTAAAAGTTGATTATTGCGCGAAAAAAAAATGCACATATTTACTGATAAGCAAAGAAGTTAACTGCATAAACGTAGTTATTTTGATTACAGTATTTTAATTTTTCTGATCAAATTTCGTATTTAAGTCACCTACAATACTCAACCAAACTGCAGAAGTACATGCGACCATCCGTCCATGGTTCATTCAGTGTCGAAATACCATTTCAAATGAGATAATTTCAAAAACCTTGTATTTCACACAGAAATGTTTTAGATAAAAATTATAGAAAATTTATTCTTTATGTTTAATATACGTGGAAAGTCATTTACAGTTCCTTAGAGGGGTTAGTTATTAAAATGAATTTTTAAATATTTTTTTTACAATTCTTAATAACTTTCCATAAAACTAGATTTTTTTCAATTGTTTTCTTCAACCCGCATTACATTCTATGCATAAATAAAAGAACTAGAAGTATTTTCGTTAAAAGTTAGGTGTACAGTTCTCTTAAGGGTAAAATTATTTGTAAAATTTAAAGTTTTTAAAAAATTAGTAGATTGTGGAGAACCTTAAAAGAGAAAGAAACCTTAAAAATTGCACAAGAAACTTTATTCAAGAATGGTTACCCCGGACCTCTGGTGAAGAAAATTATCAAGGATCGTGTTAACAAACTATATAATGGTAACACAATGAAGAAAGAAGTTTCCAACTTTGCAGTTATGCCATATGTAAAAGGTTTAAGCGAAAAAATCAAGAGAATATTAAAACCTTACAAGACCAATGTAACCTTCAAGTCCACTAATAACATTGGTCAATTTTATACTAAATTGAAAGACACCGTACCTCCTGAGAAGAGATCAGATTTAATATACAAGGTCCAATGCAATAACTGCAATTTGGTATATATTGGACAAACGAACCAATGGCTTCAAAAAAGAATGAGTGGACACATTTCAAGTATACGCTGTAATAAGCCCGAATCCACAGATATTGCCAAACACATTCTAGTCGATGGACATGATGCAGATTTTATGAACGCCAAGATAATCAAATCTGTTACCAACTACAAAGATCGACTTCTTCATGAAATGATATGTATCACAAGAGAGAAGAACGCCATGAATAGGAAGACAGATATAGACGGATTAAGCAACATCTACATCCATTTACTCGTCTAGTTCGCCCTTACACACATTGGAATTAAGTTTTTCCTATTTGACGGAAACTCATCATAGGTTGTTCCTTAACTCACGATCTTTTTGGATCTTAGGTCGTATCAAATGACAATGTGTTTTGTTCCCGGTTTCCATGTATTTAATTTTGTTTATACTAAATAAAATTCTGAAGAAGACGACAAAAATCGTCGAAAGCTCAAGATCTATTTGATTATATTATTGAATTTAACTTGTTATTTATAGTTTAATTGTTTATTTTCTCACAAGTTAAGATTTATATATTTAGATTGTGGAGAACTACATAGTAATTTTCAAAATTTTAAAGTTTTTTAAACAAGGTAGGACTTTCAATTTATTAAAGTGAAAATTGGTGGACGATAAGCCATACGTGGTCGCGTATTTATCCATTGTCAGATAAACAAATAAATTAAAAAACTTTTAATAACAATAATTTTTCTTAATAAATGAAATAAAAATAAAAATAAAAATAAAAATTTATTTAAAAAATTGTGACATTGGCGCAAATAACCTGGGGCACTAGTAAACATTTTTACTAATGAAAGAAAAAGAAAGACAAGAACAAGATTCCGGATTGGTAGAAACATTTGAAGACCAATCATTCGATCCGAAATATGAAAGCACAAAAAGGGGCACCACAGAAATGGGCGAATCACCACAAAATAAATTTAAAGAACAGCTAAAAAAGAATAAATAAATAATAAAACACTCTTCTACAGGTATTCTTTATTATATTAACCGACTTAAGTTTCGTGCACTGTTGTGTACTTCTTCAGGGTAGGTCTCTAAAAAATCTCATTGTTCCAATTAGACCAGTGGTCTCATGTTGCGATGCCCCAACATACCAAATAGCAAAAGCATTGGATAGGATAATGAACATAAACATGGAATATAAATCCAAATTTTCCATAAAAAACACAGAAGATTTACAACAACACATAGAGATGGAATTTGACATACATAAAGAGAGCCAGTTTGTATCATTTGATGTTGTGAACCTATATACCAACGTTCCGGTCCAAGAACCCATTCAATTAGTCAAAGAGTTTCTGAAGAGTAAAATAAAAGAACCAGAAGAAATTGAAGCTATTATAGAACTTCTTAAACTAGTCACAGAAAAGAATTATTTTAAATTTAATGGAAACTACTACAATATGGAAGATGGTTTAGCAATGGGTTCACCAATCTTAGCCCTATTGGCTAATGTGTTTATGGATTGGATAGAAACAAAATACACAAACTTCCAATTATAAAAAAATATGGAGGATGGGTCAGGTATGTGGATGATATATTGGCTTTATGGAATGACGATAGAGAGAGTTTGAAAGATTTTCACAGACAAATCAATCTGATACACAAAAACGTGAAATTTACAATAGAATATAGTAAAAACCAAGAAATCAATTTTTTAGGTTTAAAAATAAAGAAACACCACAATAAAGTAGAATATGGCATATATCGCAAACCCACACAATGCGACTCCTTAATTCCATACTATTCCAATCATAGTATAACGCAGAAAATGTCAGCTTTTCATTTTTTAATTAACAGAGCATTTGGCACAAAAATGAGAGAATGCAAACACAGGAAGGAACTTCAAATCATCAAACAAATGGCAATTTCAAACGGATACCCAAATAAGATAATTGAAAATATGATACATAAAAAATAACGTTTTATGGAACACCCAAGTCTTTCAAAGACCAACTTGTCTGAAGAGAATAATACGAACCTATCCTATCGTTCCATAAGATACCAGGGACAAGCACACAATAAAATAGCTAAATCTATGAAAATCCACCATAACATAATTATAACTCCAAGAACAACAAATAGACTAATCGACTTAATAGGAAATGCTAAAGACCCGTTAGATATAACTGAAAAGAGTGGAATATACAAACTTTATTGTGATGCTTGTAATGCAACATATATAGGACAAACAGGACGTAAATTAGCCATCAGACAAAAAGAACATATTAGAGACAAACACAAATCCATGATGTGAAAACATTTAGCATTCAACCAACATAATTTAGATGAAACAAAGACAAGACTATTTTACCAGGGAACAAAAAATGGTTATGTATCATACAAGATGAACCTTCTAGAAACTTTAGAAATTGAAAAAATTAAGAAAAATCCAAGGGGCTTAATACTACTTAACAAACAAATCGAATTGGGAGATGTGCCGCTATACAGAAATGTATTATAAATTAGATAAATAATATCTCATACAAAAGATATTTAAATATATAAATCTTAACTTGTGAGAAAATAAACAATTAAACTATAAATAACAAGTTAAATTCAATAATATAATCAAATATATCTTAAGCTTTCGACGATTTTTGTCGTCTTCTTCAGAATTTTATTTAATATAAACAAAATAAAATACTACATGGAAACCGGGAACAAAACACATTGTCATTTGATACGACCTAAGATCGAAAAAGATCGTGAGTTAAGGAACAACCTATGATGAGTTTCCGTCAAATAGGAAAAACTTAATTCCAATGTGTGTAAGGGCGAACTAGACGAGTAAATGGATGTAGATGTTGCTTAATCCGTCTATATCTGTCTTCCTATTCATGGCGTTCTTCTCTCTTGTGATACATATCATTTCATGAAGAAGTCGATCTTTGTAGTTGGTAACAGATTTGATTATCTTGGCGTTCATAAAATCTGCATCATGTCCATCGACTAGAATGTGTTTGGCAATATCTGTGGATTCGGGCTTATTACAGCGTATACTTGAAATGTGTCCACTCATTCTTTTTTGAAGCCATTGGTTCGTTTGTCCAATATATACCAAATTGCAGTTATTGCATTGGACCTTGTATATTAAATCTGATCTCTTCTCAGGAGGTACGGTGTCTTTCAATTTAGTATAAAATTGACCAATGTTATTAGTGGACTTGAAGGTTACATTGGTCTTGTAAGGTTTTAATATTCTCTTGATTTTTTCGCTTAAACCTTTTACATATGGCATAACTGCAAAGTTGGAAACTTCTTTCTTCATTGTGTTACCATTATATAGTTTGTTAACACGATCCTTGATAATTCTCTTCTTCATCAAGGTTATCTTCTTGTTTTCTTCTTTTTCAACAGTGAACTGAAGACGTGGATGAAATCCGTTGAAATGGTTAACGATGAAAGCTTCGTAGTTCTTAGGTATAGCAGTAATGATATCGTCAACATAGCGTTTGTAGAAAGGAAGTTTGAAAGGAAGTTTGGATATCCGGTCTTCTTCCAGAATTTCCATTACCAGATTTGAGATCGTGGCTGATATGGGACTTCCCATGACGGTACCAAAAATTTGCAGATATATTGTCCCATTATATTGGAAGTATGTTGTCTCCAAACACATCTTGAGAGCTTCCAGAAATTTTTCTTTGGGGATATTGGTGTTAATTTTGATATCGTCCCATTTTTCTTCTACAGTATTAATTGCTAAATCAACAGGAATGTTTGTGAAAAGCGACTTGACGTCTAATGAAATTAATATATAATCATTAGGTATAATAAACTTCTTTATATCTTCAATGAAGGTCCACGAATCTTTGGTGTAATATTCGGAGTTACCTAAAATATTATAAATTATTTTTGATAAATACTTAGATAATTTATAAGTTGGAGATTTGATGCTAGCAACTATAGGTCTGAGTGGTGTTCCGGTCTTATGAATTTTCGGTAATCCGTATATTTTAGGTGGAAGTGCGCTGTTTATTTTTAGTTTAATGGAGGTAGTTTTATCAATGTATTTGTATTTCTCCCAATTTGATATTAGCTTGTTATTCTTTATTTGTAAATTTTTGGTAGGATCTTTGTTTAAAATCTTATATGTGGTGTTGTCGTTGAACAGAGCGTTCATTTTATCATCGTAGTCTAATTTATCCATTATCACAGTGGTGTTTCCCTTGTCAGCTCTAATGATGTGAAGTTCTGGGTGCTCTTTTACAAATTTTTTAATTTTAACAAAGTCTTGTATTTGGTTGGATTGTTTATTCTTTTCTTGAAGTTTACTGAAAGTTTTAATAGAATTAGTGAATTCCATTCTCAATAAGTTTTTAGTATTATAGTCCAAATTTTGGATAGCCTTTTCGATTCCCACGATGATAATCTGACTATTATTTATTGACAATTTACTGACTATTAAGTAGGAATATTCCTACTGAATATTCAGTAGGACTCGGTAGGATTCCCAAAATTGACCTTATCGTATGAGGAATTTTCTTGTTAACGATTAATTAGAAATTTGAAAAATAAATCAATTTTGACGTCAACAGCACAGAAGTCATCTAGGGAGGAACAAGAAATTAAAAAAAAAATTGGCTATGTAAACATTGTATAACTTTCCCCATTAAATTTGGGTATAAAAATTATCGTTCAGTCTTCTCTTTCCGGGTACCATTCGAAGAGAAAGACCGCGAGGAAGCTACAGTTCGCATCGAAGAGCAAAAAGTTAAAAATTTGAAAACCCGTTAAATTAAAGGTGCAGATTTATTTCTTTGCACACATAATTAGAGAATAAATTTTCGTCCACCACCCTCTTGCTGGGTACCGTTCGACGTGGAAAACCTCAAGGAAGCGACAGGTCGGATCTGCAGGAATCAAAAATCAAGCTAAGCGGGACGTGGGGAGTAAAACCCAAAAACATGTCAAAATTTCATAAACGTCAAACTTAAATTAATTTCCGAAAATTTTTGGAATGGAGTTGCGATGCGACTCGTTGTTGAGACTCAGACAGGTGAAGATGGTTATCCTAAATATCGTCGTCGTTCTCCTGGTAGTGGTGGAAAATCGTTTGAATTGAAAATTTCCAACAATCGCACTGCAACTTTGCAACTCTGTGAAGTCTATAAAATACATTTGTGATTACATCAACAAGGGCTCTGACCAAGCAACATTCTCTGTGGAATCACTTAATGAAGTTGAAACTTTCCAAAATGGCAGATACATAAGTTCGTCGGATGCCGCTTGGAGGATTTTTGGATTTTCCATACATGAACGATCCCCACCGATACTCCAACTATCAGGGCTGGGCAAAATACATTTTTTTTTGTATTTGAAATACAAATACAAAATACTCGAAAGTCAAGTATTTGAAATACAAATACAAAATACATTTGAAAAATTGTTTTAAAATGCATTTATATTTGAAACACATTTGTATTTGAAATACATTTTTTGTCGTTGAAATACATTTTTGGTATTCAAAATACATTTTTTGAATTTGAAATTCATTTGTATTTAAAATAATATATTAAAATACATTATGCACATTATTTAACATATAATGGTTGATCTCTTTAAAAAAACAATCTCTCGAATTGTAAATCGGAAAGCGAACTTTTTGTTGGAGAACAAAAACTTTCAGATTCGGCGGTAAATTTAAAAAATTTTATTTTAGAATTTAAAAAATTTAATTAAATTAATGGCGGCAAAATGTAATTGAGACAAGTATTTCAAAAATACAAAATACATTTTTATTGTATTTCAAATACAATTACAAAAATACATTTAGAAAAGCATCGAAAATACATGTAACGAAATACATTTGTATTTCAAATACGTATTTGAAATACATGTAATTGAAATACTGCCCAGCCCTGCCAACTATCGGTGCATTTGTAAAATGGACAACGTGTTTACTTTACACCACAGAATGTGCAAGAAAGTCTTGAAAATTTAAGGGATTCCACTTTAATGGAATTTTTCGCGCTAAGTTCACGAGACGAATTTGCCAAAACACTTTTGTATTCTGAAGTACCGACTCATTATACATTCAGTAAGGGCAAATTTTCTAGGAGAAAACAAGGAGCTATAGTTGATAATGATGACTCAAATCCTAGAAGTTTACACGGTGCATCTAACAACACAGAGTGCTATTATTTACGAATCCTCCTACATCACATTCGTGGGCCAACGTCATTTGAATATTTGAGGACCGTTGACAATATTGTTTATCCAATTTTTCAAAGAGCTTGCCAAGAATTGGGACTTTTGGAGGATACAGACACTGGGACAACACCTTGAAAGAAGCTGCTTTGTTTCAATCCGCACGCCGCTTAAGTGAATTGTTTGTGATTTTGTTGGGATTTTGTCAATTGACAGACGCGTCTGAATTATGGGAAAAACACAAAAAAAGCATGTCGGCTGATATAATATGAACAAATTTAGATGATTTAAATAAATAAATTTTTTTATGATTTTCGGTTCAGTGCAACCGAAAAATTGCTCCGTTAAGTCCTATCGGAACCTCAATTATTCATGTACATGACAATAAATTTTGATTTCTCTACCATAATAATTTAAAGTGCTCCATGCAAAATTATCTTTAGTTAATTTTAAGTGCTTTTAACTAACATTGCAAACTTTTATTTTGATTCGTTGGGTGTACCGTTACAACTATTTTGTTCAAACTCTTCACGACACACCCTTACGAGTCAGAATCAACGTTTATTCTGTGTAATTTTTATTGGTGTTATTTGGGTTGTCTAATTCTAAGACAACGTTTTATTGTGTTGAACTTTTAATGTTACAAAAACCTAATCAATGTGAAAAATTATATTATTTTCAGGTATTGAAAACTAAACGTTACCAAATTAATTTTAAACTTCATCTCATCCACCATTTAATCTTAAGTACAATAACTTTGTCTGGAGACCAAAATTATTATCAGCTTTTAAGATTTCTTTTGTGGCACCTTTGCAAATTATTCACCAACCTACACTTTTTATAAATTGTTTGTGCTATTAACTTGCACTTCATTAAATATGATTTTCCATTGGGATATTTTTCTATTGAATCTACCTGCTCAAAGATCATACTTAGTTGAAGATTCTATCTCGAGCCGAACTCTACTGAAGGTAAGATTTAGTGACATTTGCTCGAGTGGCGCTCTCTCGACTTTGACAACTCTTGAAGACTATTTTAGTAATCTCGTTTACTTGGACCCAGGATTTTCTTGCTTTCAGCGATCCTCGACATCGCCGACTCGAGCCAGCGGCAATCCTGTGTGTCTGAGCGAATAGCCATTTCCCGCTATCAATTTTAGGCTTTATACCAATTTAAGTCCGTCACGATGGACTGAATTACAAAAAAAAAATTTTTGGTTTGTTTTAAAGTGTTACTTTTAAAATTACAACTCTAACAACCATTGCTTTTTGAAGTTCCGTTGTGTGAATCCAACGCAACAGAACCTCCTCCTTTTTTGAAGCCGGTTAAATAATTATTTGCAACAAAGTAAAGATTGTGATTCCCCCATACATGAAATTTCGGATAATCAAAAATTTAGATAATTGAAATTTTCCCAAAACAGAGTTTATTTTAATTACTAATTAGTAATTACTGTATGTATATTGAAAATGGGGGAAATAAACTATTTTTAAAGAAAAATAGCTTTTGTAATGTTCTCGAATCATTATTTTGCGAATCGCAGTACGTTACCGTCTTGATTTTGTTTTTTGAAATTCTAAAAGCGATTTGGATAATCAGCGAATCGGATAATCGGCGATTCAGATAATTGGAGTTCTACTGTATGTAGTTAGTTTGTAGTACTTCATGTTGCATGATCGATCACTTTCCTGTATTTGGAAATGTATTTCTAACAAATTATATTTTATTATACTTAGTTTTATATTGCCGTTATTTTATTGCATTCATTGCATTATAAAAAAATAACAAACAGCTTAAAATTAAATATACAGGGTCAAACAATCCACCTTAAATTTTTCGAAATATTAAAACTTTTTAAAAGAAGCTTTTCTAGATAAAAAACTGCATACTCTGCATTGGGCTAGGACTTATCTTCAACTACCGCATCTTAAAAATTAAATAGTAAGTACCATACCCTTCGTAACACCTCAATTTATTTTGTAACAAAGCAAATATGTATATCGGTAGATTCGCTTTCAATCAAAATCTTTTAACCAATTTAATTGGTACTTTTTGTTTAGATCGAATAATTCCGGGAATAAATTTTTTTGGATCAATTTGGCTTGCATCCACTGGATATACTTTATAGTTGCGCAAAATTTCAGCAAAACTCATGAACAAGTTCATTTTTCCCAAAGTATCGCCAAAACATTTTCTTTTTCCTATAAGAAGTGAAATTGTTATCAAATACCAAAACGGTGAAAACTTCCCTAATAGGCTTACCGAATCCAAACGGAAAAAATTGTTCGTGCAAGATTAACTCTCCGTTAGAATCTAAAAATCTTTCTGGTTGAAACATGTTGGGCTGGTCAAAGTATTCAGCGCTCTTATAAGTGGAATCGGAACATAGAAAGATAGTTGAATCCTAAATATAAAAAGAAGACATTTTTAGTTGATATAACAATACAAGCAATTTTTATTAACCTTAGGTATTTCGTAACCATCTACAATTGTGTTCTCCAACGGAGATCTTGGTGGAAGTATCGGAATATTTCTATAACATCTTTGTATTTCACATATCACTGCTTGAATATATGGAACTCTGAAATGAAAAATATTTATAAGATGATTAGTTATCCATCAAACAATTTTGAAATCTTACTTTGCCCTATCACTATACTCTAATAGTTCATTTGGTTTAAATGATTCATCTAAAAGTTTTTGAACTTTCTCTTGTACATCCTGATGAATCGCCATGGCAAAAAATAAAGATTCTATGGATCCACTTGTAACATTCGTTGAGGCATAAAACATATCTATGCATATTGCTTTCAGCTGTTCATCTAAAATAATGTATTATTAAGGGAGAGAACAGCAAAATTACATTTAAGGTGCAAATTTGTTGAGTTTAGTCAAACGCGCAATTAATATTTTGTTTAGTTTAAGTTATTTTGTGTAGCTCTGGCTATGTATGTCATTTTTCATTAATAACAGTTGCACTTGTATTTCAAAAGTCTGAAAAATATACACGTTATTTGTTTTATGCATAATCGACTTATTTATTTTTATATATTATTCAAATCTCTTCGCGGCGCAAATCTGATTAAGTTGAACAGGTTATACGGCCCAGTGATCGTAAAATAGAGAAATATGGATAACGATAAAATGGGAATAGATCGTTTGGAAGGTGGCAGTAATTGGCTCACTTGGAAGTTCCAAATAAAACAATTTTTGGAAGCAAGTGAATTATTCGGTGTTGTGGACGGCACCGAACCGCCACCAGTTATTTCAAAAAGAAATTATGCTACACAAATTGTTGCGTGGAAGAGGTCAGATGCCAAAGCACGACGAGCAATTTCAGCTGCGTGTAAAAAACAACCATTACTGCAAATCATGAATTGTGAAACTGCAAGTGATATGTGGACGACACTCAAAAGCACTTATGAGCAAACATCCAGGTCAAATATTTTATTTTTGCAACAAAAGTACTATAGTTTCACAAAAGAGCCAAGTGATGATATTGCGACATTTTTATCGAAATTAATGGAAATCGTGCAGCAAATGAAAGATCAGAATGAAAATATTTCCGATTCGATGGTTATTACAAAAGTCCTAATGTCGTTGCCTGCTGAATACAATAATTTTCACAGTGCATGGGAATCGACAAGTGCGGATGGACAAACTATGGCGAATTTGCGTTCACGATTAATGGCTGAGGAACTTCGAATTATGTCTCAAAGAAAAGTTGAAAGTGTGGAAGCGCTGCTGGCGAAAAGAAATTATTTTAAGAAAAATAGTTTGAAAGGTTCAGCAAACCAAGGTCATTCGGTGAATCAAGAAAAAAAGGACAGCGGTAAAAATAGAAAGCCTAAGGGCAAGTGTTTCGGTTGTGGTCAAAAAGGTCATTATAGAAGTGAATGTCCTCAAAAGAAGACTGACACGGAAACGAAGCAAGGAAATACATCGACCGATGCATTTATGAGTCATGTTTCGTTTTCAACCAATGAAAAAGACGCTTGGATTTGGGATTCAGGTGCAAGTGACCACATGTGCAATTGTCGTATATGGTTCGAAAACTTTGTGGAAACATCCAAAAAGGTTACTGTTGGAAATGGAGCGACAATCGAGGCAACAGGAAAAGGTGATATAAATATTCTTGCTTTTAACGGGGATGAATGGATTTCCAAAAGAATTGTGGATGTTTTATATGTGCCTGAAATTGGAGTGAATTTGTTTTCTTCAGGAAAAACCATGGATCGTGGTTACAAATTTCGATCGGACAACGAGCGCTGTGAATTGTTAAAAGATAACAATGTTGTTGCAGTGGGAGTTCGACGAAATGGGAAATTGTTCCAAATGTTGTTCAAAGTGGTGAAACCATTAGAAGATGATGCGGCTACCGCAAATGTAGCTATAAAGAAGATTTCGCTTCGTGCATGGCATGAGCGACTTGCACATCAAAACGTTACACATGTCAAGAAATTTCTGCAAGAAAAAGGCATTGATTTCATCAATGAGAATTTTACGTGCGAAGCATGCGTTTATGGAAAACATCATCGTGGAAGCTTCAAGAGTCGTGAAGAGAAATCATTGAAGTGCGGCGAAATTATTCATGCAGACTTGTGTGGACCGATGGAAGTAACTTCACTCGGTGATTCTAGATATTTTTTGTTACTTAAGGACGATTACTCACATTTTCGTTTCGTATTTTTCTTGAAACAAAAGTCCGAGGTTGCAGATAACGTTAAGAAATTTGTTAAGTTAGCAGAAAAGGATGGACACAACATTCGTATTTTTAGATCGGACAATGGAACGGAATTTGTTAATGATGTGATAAAAAAGTTTTTTGACGAAAATGGAATTCATCATCAACGAACGGTGCCATACACTCCAGAGCAAAATGGTTGCGCAGAAAGAGAAATGCGAAGGATTGTTGAGGCTGCGAGAACTATGATCCATTCAAAGAAAATGGATAAGAAATTTTGGGGGGAAGCAGTGAATTCGGCAACGTATGTTTTGAACCGAACTGGAACGAGTAATGTTGTAAACAAATCACCGTATGAGTTGTGGTACGACAAACAGGTGAAAATTGATCATTTAAGAATTTTCGGATCTGAAGTTTTTGTTCACGTTCCAAAGGAAAAGCGACGAAAGTTTGATTCCAAAGCAGTCAAGTGTATTTTAGTAGGATACGACAACCACTCAAAAGGATATCGAGTTTGGAATCCGGAAACACATAAAATTGAAGTTGCGTGCAATGTAGTATTTCTACTGGAAGAATCATTCGCGGTACATGAAATTGGTGACACTGAAAAGGATGTCCACAAAGGCGTGATTGAAACCGACGATGAAGCGGAAAATGATATTGAACGAGAAACGGAAACACCTGAAGAACAAAAAGGTCGTGGTACATTGTGTGATCTCGACAACAAGAATGTTGTTTGGAATCGATTGAGAGATCGGAACAATCTTGTTCCTTTATCAGCGCGGCGTATATCATATTTTTCATCAGCAAATCATGTGGCAATGTTAATGATCAACGAAGAACCAAAAACGTACGAACAGGCGATGGAATCGATTGATCATAAACAGTGGGAGAAAGCGATGGACGAAGAGTATGATTCGCTAGTCAAGAATCGTACTTGGATTTTGGTCAATCCACCGAATGACCAAAAAGTAATTGATAATCGTTGGGTTTTTAAGTTGAAACAGAACACGGATGGAAGCATCGATCGTTACAAAGCACGTTTGGTGGTTCGTGGTTTTGCTCAAGAATATGGAATTGATTATCAAGAAACGTTCAGTCCAGTCGTCAAGTTTACATCAATTCGTGCTATTCTGGCTATGGCAGCTTCGAAGAAAATGAAATTAAAACAATTTGATGTAAAAACTGCTTTTCTAAATGGAAATTTAGAAGAAAATGTTTACATGAATCAACCGATTGGTTATGACGATGAAAGTGGACTAGTGTGCAAGTTGTCAAGAAGCTTGTATGGTCTCAAGCAGGCAGCACGCTGTTGGAATCAGAAGTTCACGTCGTTTATAACGAAATTCGATTTTAAAGTCAGTACATCGGATCCATGTGTTTTCGTGAGCAATGGTAAAAATGGTATGATGGTGCTAGCAATTTACGAGGACGACGGTTTAATTGCGGCAGAGAAAGAGAAATTTATTTTACCTGTTATTGAACATTTGAGAAAAGAATTCGAAATTAAGGTTTTTGATGCAAAATGCTTTTTGGGACTCGAAATTGATCAACGATTGGACGGATCAATACATGTCAATCAGCGAGCATATGCAGAAAAGGTACTCAACCGTTTTGGCATGGAAAATTGTAATGCGGTATCAACACCATCGGAAAGTACACAAAATTTGAGCGATTTCGAAACAAATGGTGAAATCTGCTTTCCGTATCGTGAAGCAGTTGGCAGTCTGATGTATTTGGCTGTGGGAACGCGACCAGATATTAGCTTTGCGGTTGGTAACGTTAGTCGTTATCTGGACAAGCCCGCTGAAGCTCATGTGAATGCTGTCAAACGCATTCTTAAATACATCAAAGGGACAACTGACCTGGGCATTCAATTTGAGGGTGGAACTAGTTTGATTTTATGCGGATACAGCGATGCTGATTATGCTGGTGACAAACAAACTGGTCGATCAACATCCGGCTAAGTTTTTATGTTTGGCAATGGTATCATCAGTTGGAGTTCAGAGCGACAGAAATCGGTAGCATTATCGACAACAGAATCTGAATACATGGCCGCATCGTATGCTATCAAGGAATTGGTATGGTTGAAAGTTCTGTTATCCGAGCTTTTATTAATCGAAGTGGATACACCGACTTTTTACATGGACAACCAGAGTGCAATAAGGCTAGTGAAAAACCCGGAGTTTCACAAACGAACCAAGCATATAAATGTACGATATCACTTTATCCGTGAAAAATTCGAAGACAAAGAGTTCGAATTAAAATACGTACATACGGATGGACAATTGGCGGATATAATGACTAAGTCATTATCAAAGGTTAAGCATCAGCTGTTTTGTAGGCTGATAAACATTGTTGTAAAACAAAAAGTTAAAGTAATGTAAATATTTGAAGAACATGTTAATTATTTTAAAGTAACTTGCAACTAAAAGTGGGAGTGTTGAGTTTAGTCAAACGCGCAATTAATATTTTGTTTAGTTTAAGTTATTTTGTGTAGCTCTGGCTATGTATGTCATTTTTCATTAATAACAGTTGCACTTGTATTTCAAAAGTCTGAAAAATATACACGTTATTTGTTTTATGCATAATCGACTTATTTATTTTTATATATTATTCAAATCTCTTCGCGGCGCAAATCTGATTAAGTTGAACAAAATTTAAAGCCGTCGGAGAGTGAGGAACAATAAAACTTACCTAAAATTTTTGTGATCTGCGAGAGCGACTTGTGCAGTAGCCCTGCGTTGCTCATTGGAAAATGTATTGATATAGATCTCTGTCGTTTTTTCTGGGTTTGTTTGATATTTTATTTTCGCAAGCCAAAGTAAATACGTGTTCTATTTGAACAAATGGTTTGGGGAGTTCAAAACACTAATAAAGATTTAACTTACATGTAAAATAAATATCAGTTCCACCGTATCGTTTTATTTCGGTTATGTAGGCATAAATTAAGTCGTCGTTTCTCTCTTTTGTCCAGGTATCCACATGCTTTTCGATTGTCTCTGTTAAAAATTCATCTAGTATTAAATTTATATCTCTTAATAAATTATATCCAAATTTTTCGGGTGCAAAAAATCTTAACCAGGGGAAATAATTTAAAGTGCTTCCAGTTATGTTAAACAGAAGTGTTCGCCGACGCATGAGTTCTAAGAGTTTGGCCACTCTGACATCATCACGTAATATTTTAGATTTATCCACTAGAGTCCATGATACATTTAAAACAGAAGAACAAAATAATTTTCTGAAATCAACATCGATTGGATTTAAATCAATAATTATCATTACATCTTTAATTTCATTCGTAAGTTTTCTTTCCATAGCTCTGGTACCATATCCAGCTTGTTTAAAATAAGTAGCTACAAATTTTCTTTGGGTTTCCCATAATTTACCACTGGAAAATGTAATACCTGAAATATAAGATAAACATGGATTTTATATATCTATATTGTATACCTTTCATTGTCCCCATGGTTCGAATCCGATTAAAATAAATATCGGGTCGACTTAAATATTTATCATCAAGACAGATATCCTTAATATCCTTAAAAGAAAGCACTATTACAACATTTTCTGATCCCAATTTTAATCCAATAATATTTGATTTATATTGTTTAGATAAAATGTGGAACGCATTTGCTACATCATTTTTGGTTTTCATTACATTCTTAAACTGCGGAAGGCTTCCTACAATTGGGTACCATTTTGGACCTATAAGTTGAAGAATCTCAATAAATTGTTTACTTAATCTCAAACATAAATTAATGTTGTAAATGTAATGCTTGTAAACGCTAAATCAGGTTCGAAAATTTATGAAAATTAATCTTACTTTAATTGGAAAACCGAAAACATTGGAATCAAATTCAGACACTTTTAGGCAGTATAAAAAGAAAGAAGCCTTATGATCTGGTTTCGTATCCGTCCGCTAAATTCAGATTGTTAAGAACTTCGTAATTTTTCTTTATATTATAATATTTATAATTTATAGCAACCGCAAAGTATTAAAGCCCGGATTAATCCGATTAATTGTGCAATATATTGCACTGTTAAAGATGGAAGACATTTAAGAGCCCATACTTGCTTTTTATAAATGCAATGAATGCAAATGAATATTATTTGCAATTTTTTTAATTTCAAAGAATCTTCAGAAATTTTTAAATTGAATATTTGGTTTTAGTTGAAAATTAAATAAACAATTGAATTACATAATATATTTAAATTGAAGAACATTAATTGCCGTATAGCGCTGCGTTTTTCCCGATCCGTTTATATTGCCGCAAGAACCGCGTTAACACTTTAGAATGGTAATTATGCAAACCTGTCCGTATATGTTATATATGTTACGGTCAATGGGGTCCGTTACTTTAGCCCCCCCCAGTTAAAATTTTTGGCCAAAAAGCTAGCTCCCGAATCGATATAGCTAGCACCGGCTAGCACCCTAATATTAAAGCTAGCACCATTACAGTTTTTTCACAAATCCACATTGAAACTGGGGGGGGCTAAAGTAACGCTAGCCCCCCCCAGTTAATATTTTGGCTCCAAAAGCTAGCTCCCTAATCTATATAGCTAGCACCAGCTAGCACCCAAATATTAGAGCTAGCACCATTACAGTTTTTTCACAAATCCACATTGAAACCGGGGGGGGCTAAAGTAACGCTAGCCCCCCCCGTTAATATTTTGGCTCCAAAAGCTAGCTCCTTAATCTACATAGCTAGCACCAGCTAGCACCAAAATATTAGAGCTAAAAGCATAAAAAGTGGCTTATTGGACGTATATCTACAGGGACAGTTGAGCTCAACAAGATGATGGATGAGGAAAATTTTGCAGAAGAAGACGTTATGGGAAAGCTACATGATAAAAAAAAAATTTTTTGACTTATGGGAGACGACACAACGGAAAATGGGAAATTTATAATGACCTATTAAAAAATAAAGAAGATGTTTCGCCAAGTCAAACAGTCAGGTGTCATTATCTTATCTATACCTTATAAGAGATATCGGAAAATTGTGATTTATTTTCACATAAAGTTGTCTTGTTGATATTTTTTTAAATAAATTTATTTTACTTTGTCTACTATATACAAAGCGATATATTATGATAATTAAGGTTGTATTTATTAACTTTATCGTTTTGTTCTTAAATACATAATGTCATATAAATGACATAATATAGATTAACAATAAGCCATAGCTGTTAAAAAATTGTTAGTCAAGTTTAGAATGGGCGGAGCGTGTGAAATATATCGGATCATGCGCAGTGGAATGAAACATTTAAACATTTTTATCATTTTTATCAAATACTAATTTGTAAAGAAATTGTAATGGTGCTAGCTCTAATATTTTGGTGCTAGCTGGTGCTAGCTATGTAGATTAAGGAGCTAGCTTTTGGAGCCAAAATATTAACGGGGGGGGCTAGCGTTACTTTAGCCCCCCCCGGTTTCAATGTGGATTTGTGAAAAAACTGTAATGGTGCTAGCTCTAATATTTGGGTGCTAGCTGGTGCTAGCTATATAGATTAGGGAGCTAGCTTTTGGAGCCAAAATATTAACTGGGGGGGGCTAGCGTTACTTTAGCCCCCCCCCAGTTTCAATGTGGATTTGTGAAAAAACTGTAATGGTGCTAGCTTTAATATTAGGGTGCTAGCCGGTGCTAGCTATATCGATTCGGGAGCTAGCTTTTTGGCCAAAAATTTTAACTGGGGGGGGCCAAAGTAACGGACCCCGGTCAATGACGTAAATTGGGCATTGATGTTAATGGCCGGACAATGATGACGTCAATGCCCATTTACGCTGGCCATTAACGTCATTGACCGGCCATTGACGTCAACGCCCATTAACGGTGGGCAATGATGTAAATATTTTCATATGATTGAAATATTTACGTCTTTGGCCGGTCACTGACGTTAATGGCCAAAATGGATTGGACAATGATGATATTATAGAATAATTACTATAAGGAACAGCAATATGGCGATGCACTTCAACTAGGGACAATTATTTGTCGTGTACGCACTTTTCCATGTAAATGACAGTAACTCGGCCCTTTTCTAGGCTTCATAAGTGTACAGAGATTTTTATTTAATTTAGACAAACGATCATTTTAGGGTGGATCCATAAATTGTCGTGTTTCCGTCAGCCAAAGCGGCCAGGAGGAAAAATTAATTAAATTTAATTAATTCATTTTACGGTGGATCCATGATTTGTTGTATTTGCGCCAGGCGAAACCGAAAGAGTGATAGAATACAGAATCAGTAGAATTGTAATTTTATCATTGTCCACCTTGTATTGGACATTAACGTCATTGCCCGGGCAATGATGTAAAAACCACATATACAATTTTAAATGTCAACCCAAAATGCATGGTCATTGACGTCATTGGCCGGTCAATGACGTAAATGCCCAACTAAGCTGGGCATTGACGTTATTGTCCAGCCATTGACGTTAATGGCCGAATTGTCAACATTGGTTTAAATCAATATCCTCTCGAGCATTTCAAATTAGTACACAATTTTTTTTTCGCTTTTCACTTATGCGTTTGTCGTTTGCGACAATTTTCCCGACTGGAAGAGGAGATGCTTTTGAAAATTAATTATTTAAAATTTATTAATTTTATTTATTTAATTATTCGTCAATTCTTCAATTTTCAATATTTTGGAATGATTCTAGTTCATTCGATAGCAACAGCTTTACAGATGAAAATGTCGTTTGGATTTTTGATTTCAGATAAGCCGATCATCCGGAATCGTGGAAGCCAGCTTTTTCGGCATGGGTGCCTTTGGAGTGGCGCAACACACGTTGTGCTGAAGATTTTGATCTGAAAATATTCTAACTTATTGTTGAAATATCTATAAATATATAGTAAAAAGTTTTCTGATAAAATTTCTGATGAAAGCGATAAACGTCGCTGAAAGTTCAAATATAATTTCTATTGTATTATTTCATTTAACTTTTTAATGTTTATAAAACTTGAATACAACACAATACAAAAAAAAATTTTTTAATTTTTAAAAAAGGGAGGGCTAACTTCACGCACATACCCAGCCTACGTACAGTGAGTAGCGAAAATATCTGGACACTCCTTTGTTAACAATGTCAATTGGACATTTTGAAGCCGCTTTTTTTCATATAAAAATCGATTTTACAGCAAAACATTTTAGATATTTTTTGTTGTAAATTTTATTGCCTTCCATTTTGTTTATATGAATTTTTTTATTTTGCTTCGCCGTTTTTGACTGACAGCGACTTAAACAAGACTCTGTAAAATGTAAAAAATATTGTCATCTATATCTCGGAAACGGTGCAAAATAATCAATATATTAATAAGCATATTTTCTTGTAAGTTTTATTCTCTACATTTTTGTTCCTATACATTTTTCTATTTTATCGCATCGTTTCCGAGATATAGATGACAATAGTTTTTGTGTTGACAGAGTCTTGTTTAAGTCGCTGTCAGTCAAAAACGGTGCCACAAAATAAAAAAATTCATATAAACAAAATTGAAGGCAATGAAATTCCCAACAAAAAATGTCATGATTTTAAATCGGCCTAATGAGTATGAAAAATATGTAATGCATTAAATACCTCATCCTTAATAATAAAAAAATAGATTAAATATATATACCTGGTGGAAAATTATTAGGTTTTTTTTGTAGATAAATACAAAAAACTAACTAAACATAATATAAAGCTTAGTAAAATATAATAGAATGCTAACATTTCTGCGACATGCAGTCAATGCCTTGGGATGTTACTTCTGGGAACTGCTTATAGCAAATTATTTGTTTGTTATATAATAGGTACTTACGCAAATAATATTTATTTAAAATGGTAATTGTTGTTTGCATTAATCCATATTAAGTAAAAATTAAAATTTACGTAAGCCACCTGTGTAAACTTAGCTTTTTTTTAAAATATTAAATTTTTTTTGTTGTTTTTGATTGTTTTCAATTGTTTTGATAATTTTTTTTTGATTTTGCAAAAAAATTAAGAAAATCTCAAAAAACTTTTTTTTCTGCCAGCTTCTTGTTTTTGATTTGTTGTGAATTGTTTTGTAAAAATAAATTTTTTAAATCAAATGATAACCGCGAAAATCGCGAAATAAGGTTTTGCGCCAGCTTCTCTTTTTTCGAAATTAAAATTTTTTTTGCTGTTCTTGATTGGTTTTCAATTGTTTTGTATAAATACAATTTTTAAATCGAATGATAACCGCGAAAATCGGGAAATGAGATTTAAAGCCAATCTCAATTTTTTATTTATTATAATTTTCTTTCTTTGTTGTGGATCGTTTTTCATTTGCTCTGAAGTGTCTTGTATTAATTTAGTAGTCGTGTACTCTACTTTATAATTTGGTAAAGTATTACAGAGATATTATAGTATTCGTAATCTGCAGGACCGTCCTAAGACATCTAAGGCATTCGCGTTCAGTAACCGAAAAAAAAATTATTATTTTGGAATCAAGTTTAGGTAGAATTTTATTTTAGTTTTGTCAGTTTAATTTCCCATTGCAAAGTCAATAAGAAGTCTTCCATTTTCGTTACTCTCATTATGCAGACTAAACTTACCAATTGTAGGCTTATAAGCCTCTTCTCTTCCAACTTTCGCATTCCAGTATCCGACTAATATGTTAATGTCGTATTTTGGTACTTTGTCGTACTCTCTATCCAATTATTCATAAAATTGTTCTTTAACTTCTATATCTTTTTCTTCCGTTGGTGCGTGAACATTAATAATACTTATTTTCCTATTACGTCCTTTTATTCTCAATACACACATTCTATCTGTTATTGGTTTAAAACTAATTACCACATCTTACCGCGCTTCGCTCACCGTAAAACCAGTTTCCATTCTTCTGTCCTTTCCACCACTATTAAAAAAGGTGTAGTTTTCTACGGTCTACGACGTTTCGGCGCAGCCGATTCGGCGCGACCGATTCGGCACAGCCGGTTTGGCGCGTAGACAGTTCGGCGCAAAGACGGTTCGGCGCGAAGACAGTTCGGCGCGGAGACGGTTCGGCGCGAAACTAGTTCGGCGCGAGCCGATTCGGCGCGAAACTAGTTCGGCGCAAAGATTTTTCTGCGCGAGAATAAAATATTTGAAAAAAAAAGAAAACAACATTAAACATTACATTACATAAAACATTAATAGATAAATAATATAAATAATAAATTTATTAGAATTAATATACATGTATAAAAAATATGTAATGTTAGGGATTCATTTCGTGATTATACGATAATCCTCGCAGATAGTCGATTATATTTCGGTTTGCATAATCGCTTACTATGGTTTTTATGCGTTTATCCGCATCCTGATATTTTTTTTATTTTTTTGGTGGTTCGTGGCCTGCTAGTAGGTGTTCATAAAACATATCACGTCCTCTTTGAACTTTCTTCAAAGCTTCGATGAATTTCCATAAAATGGGATGGTCCATACCTATTTCCATTTGGAGGCGTCGATAAGCCGCTTCGGCATGATTATTCGTTCTGTCCATGTCATTTAATACCCGATTATATAATGACCACAACTCTGGGGGGAAAATTGCAGGCCTTCTAGTATTCCCTCGACGGTTCATTCGCCCAACATAATAATCCTCGAACCATTGCAGTAGAGGTTGAAGTTCTTCTGGCAGCTCTCCAGCTAAAGTGTCTATTGCTTCGTCTAAATCAGCAGTCGGTACAAATGCGAGAGATACCACCGAAGAGCGAAATTGGAATCTGTATTGTAGGTCCTGCTTAAGTTTAAGTTGCTTAGTTGTTTCTTCATATTTTTTATCAAATGAAAAAAGCATCCATGCATTTTCGCTGTTGGAAACGCGTTTTTGAATGCAGAAATTGAAGCTAATTCAAAATCACATGATATATGTAAAATAAAATGAAATGAATCCCTAACACAGTAGCTACATTAACTTATTTTTTTATTCAGGTGTATTAATTTTAATAAATTTATAATTTATATTACTTACCTATTAATGTTTAAATTTTTAAAATTAAATTTTTCTTCTTCTTTTTTTCAAGTATTTTATTCTCGCGCCGAACTGTCTTCGCGCCGAACCGTCTTCGCGCCGAACTGTCTTCGCGCCGAACTGTCTTCGCGCCGAACTGTCTTCGCGCCGAACCGGCTGCGCCGAATCGGTCGCGCCGAAACGGTCGCGCCGAAACCTCCCATCCCGAGTTTTCTATGTCCATTATGTCATTTTCCCTTTGTTTTGTCTTCCATTTTGCATTTGCAATGCTATAATATCTACTTTGTACTTTTTCAATACTTTTATTAACTGTTTTAATGTTCCCGCTACAAAAGTTCCCCTAACATTCCAAGTTGCAAAAAACAATATATCATTAATATCCCCCCTTTCATTGTTAAAACCGTTTGCTTTATCCTTTTCATGCCTGGTCGTCTTAAGTTTCCTCCTGTTGCTACCCTTATTCAGTTTCTTGCTCTTTCGGGCTTTTTCTTGTCTTCCAGCAGCTCATCTAGCTCATAATTCCAATAATATTGTTTAACGTCAACAGTTAATTTCATATATCCACTTCGCACTTTTTTCCCTTTTTGTCTTTCGTCTTTCGCCACTTTTCTTATCACCGATTGAATCCTTCTCTCTTGCATAGTGAAATCATCGTTTATAAAGATTCGGGTACCCTTCAGTTTATTTTTATTCTTCATAGTTTTAATTTTGTCTACAACATTTTCCATTTCTACTACGCACTTATTCTGGCCCACTCTATACGCCTTTCGAATATTCGTCTCTAAGCCAAGTTTTTTCTTCATAAATTCCATGATTTGTTTTTTTGTGTCTTCTCCGTCTGTCATGAAATCGTCTACTCCTGTTATCACCACATTACTCCTTCTCGACTTCTCCATGCTCTCTAAACTTTTTTCAATTATATTCAGGCGCTCTTCCATCTATTTCTTTTCAGCTTCCCATTCTCTCCCTTCACTCAAGCGACTTTCCCATTGGAGTGCAGCTTGCTCACGCGTCTGCTTTAATTCCTCTTTTATATTGTCGATTTCCTCTGTAAACTCTATCTTCCATTTCTCCAGTATGCTCTCATTTCCAATCTTGATCTCTTCTTTCATAGTGTCAGTCATTCTCTTCATTTCTTCCAGGATTTTTTCCGTTTCCTGATTTCTCTTAGTTCACCATAAAAGTAAGGCATTCATTAACGCAGGGCTTATTATTTATTGACAACCGGAAAATTCAAAAATTTTTGTGTAACAAATCGTTTGAAACCCGTAATTTTTCCGACAAGTTTCATTAATTACACTGCGATTACGCCCCGACGACCAGCGCTACGACCATTATTTTTCGTTTATTACTTACTTAATTTGACCACTGAACGGTCGCCATACTTGTAACAAATGACTTCGAATTTTGTGTCAGTATCTCCCGGTCTATGTGGTTTGTTTACATTTGCAGTAACGCACGCACATACAATTCAAATTAAATTTTAAATTTCGATCTTTGAAATTGAGATCTTCAAATTTTGTACTAGGTATTTTTCACATGGGAGCAATAGGAAGCGAGATAGCGAAATCCGCGACCTTTGATCTCTTATAGGTCACGAAGCTCCGGTGCGTCGGTGGCAAACCTTTCAGGCGATTTTTAGAAGACAATTACTAATTGTCCTGGACTATAAGTTACGAACATAAGTAAAACCAATAATGAGTGAGTCCTGTTTAAATATTAGAACGAGTGGCACAAATAACTGTTGTCTTAAATGAGGCACAATTTGGTCGTCAAGTAATAAAACAAAATTTAAGTAGTTACCTTAACCTAGTTGGTACATTGGTGGAGTGTCGCGATCAACGCCCTGGTACTGCAAGTTCCGTGATGGTTTATTCAAGTTATAATTCCATTTTCAATGAACTCCCGATTCTTCAGGGAACTTCGACTTAGGCGTTCCGACTTAGTGGTTTGAAAATATATCCTTCGTTTGAAGTGTTATGACAATTTTCCCAAATTTCCAAAATTTTACCATAAACCTGAGATAGCGCTATTGGGCTTAATGCAATTAAACATCACTATTGAAACTTCGCTGGGTGTTTGGTGGTAACAATTGACTTAATTTTTGTAGTAGACCAAAACTATTGGAACCAAGATTTAATTTTCTAAAGTTAATTAAACCAAAATTTAATTAAACCACAATTTAATTTCCGCCATAAATGGCGTAGTGAGATAAATTATGACCGTCAGTTATAATGGTTGTAAGGAATCTGCCGTGCGAAGGTGCTCAATCGGTGCATCCGTAAGTTGGGTGGACATAAATGACGAAGTCAAGCTATCATTGTGCCAGAAGGGTGACAAAGAGAAACAATTACATAATTAAGCAAAATTTACTTCCATGACTTTCAAGTGACTGAAAAATTTTTTATACAATTAAATGAAATAGTTAACTTAAACCAGAATTCTCATAATAATGTATTATTTAGATAGGTAAAATTACAATATGAATTTAGAAAATAAATTTTGATTTAAAAATTGGTGATAAACGGAGAGGACAGAAACGGTTTGGGTTTCAATTTTAAATTACGGATTCTGCAAATGAGGAGTTTCTACGGTAAATTTCCAATGAACGCTTGAATGTCTGGCGTGATACAGGACCGGCTTATTATTAATAAGTTTTACGTTACATAAACTTATTTAAAATTTGGAACTGCGCTCACATTATTTTGAACGAAGAAATATACAAAGATGTATATCTTTGCTTTTACCATTTTATAATCGCTTCAAACATTTATTGGTGTTAGGAATACGCCGCAGAGGTGTACCTTTCATTAGAGACGCGTCATATCGAGTGTCATAGACAGGAGATAGTTTCTGGTGACTGGCCTTACGGAGTACCAAACTCTCAGCTATGGCTCCAAGTGCCACACCCCGGGCAACGGCATTGACCTGCCGGCTAAACTAGGTGAGGGGGTAGCGGCTGAATTAAAACTTGCCAACACGACTGGCCAGCGCGGCGAGTTAAAGCTAGAAACCCCTTTTTAGTATTATCATGCAAACATGGAAGTATTGAATTTTAAAAATATAACATCCCAGGTGAGTAGAGATTACGTCTCAGAATCTCACACTGAGAAAACTGTCAGCACCATGGATTCTGGGGGGGAGGGGTGAGGGCAAAAGTTCAAGAAAACATAGGACATAAATCTGGCAGTGTGAGGCATCAAGTCAAAATACACCTTGCTAATTGGAGACTATAACGCCAAGGTCGGAGAACGTGAGGAAAATAAAAAAAGAGGTTTGGGACCTTACGGTACAGGTGTCAGAAACGATAGAGGTAGAACATTGATACATTTTGCATTGGAAAATAATTACTATATCATGAACACGTTTTTCAAAAAACCAAAACACATGCCATAGACTTGACAAAATCCAAATAGAACAACTAGAAATGAAATAGACTTTAAATTAAGCAACAATAAAGAAATAGTTCTGAACACTAATGTACTAAATTCAATAAATAATTTATTATTATTACTGGATATTAACAAAGTAAAACTTTTAGACAGTTTTTTTTTTATTGGAAAAGAAAGAAAATAAAAGAAACTTACAAGAAAAACAAATTAAATCAAACTTCTGCATTGCAAAAAAATGTACTGATGTGCTCTATGCACATGTGTAGGAATTGTTTTCTATAGCATGCTAGTTCTTTCCCACCGAGAGTCATCATAATAGTATTAATCCTCATTTTCTGATTCGGTAAAATAGGCATCAATATTATCAGGATCTTCTATCTCTTCGTCAGATCCTTCGCCCAAATCTGCAAGGACATCACGCAAAGGATAGTTTAGTCTGACGGGTCGTAACCGTATTAGTCTAGGTTGTTCTTGTTGTTGTGGTTGTTGTTGTGGTTGTTGTTGTGGTTGTTGTTGTGGTTGTTGTTGTGGTTGTTGTTGTGGTCGTTGTTGTGGCTGTTGTTGTTGTTCATGTTGGTAAGTACTTTCAATAATGCGAAGCGTAATAACTCTAATTATTTCTGAATTTTTGTCTTCGTAATTGGTTAAGTTGATTTTATCAAATGGTTGACGACACAATGGACAAGTGGTAGTTTGTTTAGACCACTCAGTGATACACCATTCGTGGAATTTGTGTTCACACACAACTACACCGACACTTCTATTCAGGTCATCTAAACATATAGCGCAACTCATTTTTAGTATTCTGCTTCTTGATAGTTTATGAAATTGTATCCGTAGAGTTGTATTTGGTGTTATTTGTAAAAATGTTGTGAAAAGTATAACACGTATTTTCCTTATATATGAAAATAAATTGGGATTATTTGATAATCCTTTTAAACGAACAATTCGCATTTACTATTTTAAGCCACCCCCCAATTTTAAGTTCTTTGCAGTCGTTTTTGGCATCGTTTAGTGCATTCATAACGCATTTTTCAATCACCTGATCAGTCGTACTTTTGAAATCAACTACTTCTTTCCCAAAGTTTATTTTATCCATTTTCGCATTTTTTACTTCTCTAGGAAGGATGATCCTATCCAACAAATGAGATACAACGATAATTATATGTTGAAGTTCATCAAAGTGGATGTTAAGGATCGAGTTGCCCGAAAAATTTGTTCACAAGATTTATAACTGAAAAGCCGTGATGTGAACATACACGCTTGTAAATGATGGGAATTATCTCTGTACAGTCGAACTAGCTTTATCACGGCATAAGCGTTCATATCAAAACATAGATAGCAATTAAGAGTAACAAAGTTGTCAACCACAGAAAGATACTGTTTCATGGTTAGTTTTCTTATTGTTTTGTAAACTCATTTGGATCATTATTTTTTCCGATTTATTGGCTTTCTATTAATGTCTTGGGTTTCATCTAGATATTTGGGTCCAACTTATACATGGTCATCTTGTACTTTCATATGTCAGTTTCCCTTATTTTGGATTGCTCCTTGTGTTCGTTCGTCTTGAAAAGCTTGTGATTTCCCGTCGTTTTCTAGTTTTGTGTTTCGACCAGTTCGTGGTAGAGATCATTCAGGAGGTCATGTCCCATACAATAGTGCGCAGAAATGATAAAATTCGTTTTAACAAAATAAATACAGTCCTGAAAATATCGTTCTTTGTTGACGTTTTGCTTTGACAGATTCGCTATTTTCGTGCTTTTGATTATTAAATGATATTAACATTATTTGATAATTTAAATAACAATCAGCCTTTTTTAACGTAATTTGAGTATTTTTATTATACTGAGGTTAGTACAAACAACATTTTAATTTAAAATCGTTTTTAAACGAAAATTTTATTTTTAGGTTAAACTGCTGTGTGTACCACTAAATCTTTTTTTACATCTATTTGACGAAAACGTTTATTATTTTATTGTGGTAGGTAATGCATAAACAAATTAATTTAACATCGTTTTTTAAACAAACAATATTTTTTACAGTTAAAATTCATTACTAATATGAATAACCGTAAAGTAGTTCATAGTCAAGGACGACAAATAATTTATAATGTCATTCAATATATTATGAATAAAGAAAAATGCAAAGGAAATATTTTGTATGCAAAAGTGTCATCTGCAACTGGAATTTCTTATAAAACTGTTATAAGAATAATGAAGGAAGGAGCTGAAAATCCTCAACAAGCCAAGTTTTCTACTCCCAGGAAAACTATTAAAATGCCATCCCCAAAAACTACAACAAGCCAATTTGAAGAAGATGTTATTAGGCGTATAATTCATTCTTATGCGACTATACATAAAAGGCGACCTACAATGAAAACTGTGTATGAAGCGATGAAAAAAGATCATGGCTTTTCTGGATCGCTTTCATCATTTCGAATTGTAGTACATAGGATTGGTTTTAGGTGGAGAAAATCCCCATGTAATAAGCAAATACTTGTTGAAAAAAGTGATATTCGAGGTAAACGAGTTATGTTCTTAAGAAACCTTATAAAATATAAAGAAGAAGGAAGAAATATTGTTTATACGGATGAAACTTACATCCATAGTTCACATACCGTTCCTAAATGTTGGGACGATGGAAGTACTAACGGTTTAAAGACCCCAGTGTCTAAATGACAACGATTAATTATTGTTCACGCTGGCGGTGCATGAGGTTTTGTTACGAGGGCCTTATTAATATTTAAATCTGGCCTTAAAACTGGAGATTATCACGATGACATGAATCACAAAAATTATTTGAAATGGTTAAATGAAAAATTAATTCCAAATCTAGAAAAAAATAGCGTTTTGGTTATTGACAACGCTTCGTATCATAACGTTAGTATTTTAAAATGCCCTACGTCTTCATGGAGAAAAGGTGCTATGCAGCAATGGTTATCAGAAAGAAATATAATATGGCAAATCAGAGATACAAAAATGGATCTGTATAATATAATTAAATTACACAAGCCACGTAATAAAAATTATGTAGCCGATAAACTTTTAGCCGAACATGGCCACGTTGTATTACGGTTACCACCATATCACCCAGAATTGAACCCTATTGAGAAAATTTGGGCGTTGGTAAAGAATCGTGTTGCCGCACGAAATACCACATTTAAAATGGACGATGTCCGAAGATTGACTGAAGAAGAATTTAATAAAGTCACAATAGAAGATTGGCAAAATATTTGTCGCCATGTAGAAGCCACAGAAAAAGAATATATAGAAAAGGAATATATTATGGATGATGTAGATGAACTCATTATTAGAGTAAATTACGAAGATGAAAGTGACAGTTCAGATTATCTGTCTTCGGAAGATGAAGAAGAAGATGATGAAGAGTTCAATTTAGAATGTGAGCCCATCTTGTAAAGATAAAAATAAAAAAAATCAATTACTCGGCTAATAAAATTTACTTCAATGTGCGATTACTCACTTTCTTGTTCGTTATTATTTTATTATAATAAAAATAATTTGTTTTACTTGTACAATAGTATTTGCTTGTACTATAATAATAAAGTTTTACAATAAATTACATTCCTATAGTAATCATTTTATTTTTTCTATAATTAGTTTTTCTTTTCTATAATTATAATGAAAATAATGTTCAAGTCAGATTTTTTAAATTTTCGCGCCAAGCTGATGTTTTCATTTAACATTTATTCTTATGTATTTTGCCCGTTTCGCGCATTGTATGAGACTTAAGCTTCTGAACGAACTCTACCTATTCTTGGTAATCCCCGAATACAGGGTACTCAGAAAGGTACTGGTTTTTGTTTCTTGAGAAGAGGAGTCCAAAGGGTTCCTCTTCGAAGTTGTCTATATTTTTGTCTTCTAGAAATGACAAAAGCATTTCTAGTGGGGCTGTTGATATATCATTTCTATGTTATTTAGTCTTTCTACTTTGAGGTAGACTTTAAGTTCTGTTTGTTCATTCTGATATTATCCATTAATTTCTTGATTTCGGTTTTGAATCTATAGTTTCTGGAGTCGATTTCATGCGGGTGTTCAAGAAAGTAGTTGTGTTACCTTTCTTCATTTGTTATTGAAATATTAAATATTATTAAATCTCACCCTCATCTCCCCGACATCTCACCTACACCTCCCTCACATCTCCCACATCTCCTCACATCTCCCTCACATATCCTCACATCTCCCACACAATTCTTGCCCCGTGTACACCAAATCTCCCCGGGGATTGTACCCATGTACAGTGAGGGTAATAAAAATGAGGGTGGTTATTTTGATCATTTACGTAAATTTTGTAATAGTTTAACTTGAATTAATAAAATAATTTTTCAATAAAAATAAAAGTTTTGTGAATTAAATTTTTTATTGTGTAGCTGCCTTGTTTATTATTTTTTGATTTTCTGTGAAATGGATTGGCTTTTCAAAACATTTAAACATAAACATAAAATGTTTAACGAATGTAAATTTTATTTATACAATATTGGGGGTGGCTTAAAATGGTAAATACAAATAATTCGTTTAAAAGGATTATCCAGTAATCCCAATTTATTTTCATATATAAGGAAAATACGTGTTATACTTTTCACAATATTTTTACAAATCACACCAAATACAACACTACGGATACAAATTCATAAACTATCAAGAAACAGAATACAGAAAATGAGTTGCGCTATATGTTTAGATGACCTAAATGGAAGTGTGGGTATAGTCGTGTGTCAACACAAATTCCACGAATGGTGCATCACTGAGTGGTCTAAACAAACTACCACTTGTCCGTTATGTCGTCAACCATCGGACAAAATCAGCGTAATAAATCACGATAAGAAAGATTCTGGAATAATTCGAGTTATTACGCTTCGCACAATTGAAAGCTGTTACGAAGATGAACAACAACAGCCACTGCAACAACAACCACAACAACAACAGCAACAACCACAACAACAAGAACAACCACAAGAACTAGCTAGACTAACTCGGTTACGACCCGTCAGACTAAACTATCCTTTTCGTGATGTTCTTGCAGATTTGGGTGAAGGATCTGACGAAGAGATAGAAGATCCTGATAATATTGATGCCTATTTTACCGAATCAGAAAATGAAGATTAATATGGTTTTGATGACTCTCGGTGGGAAAAAACTAGCATGCGATAGAAAACAATTCCTACACATGTGCATAGAGCACATCAGTACATTTTTTTGCAATGCAGAAGTTTGATTTAATTTGTTTTTCTTGTAAGTTTCTTATATTTTCTTTCTTTTTTAATAAATTAAAAAAAATCTGTCTAATAGTTTTTCTTTGTTAATATCCAGTAATAATAAGTTAAGATATTCAGTTATATTTTATTAGTAGATGATATAGGTGAGTACGAGGCCACTTTGCTTCAAATCCGAAAATTCAAAATTTTCTCAAAATTTTCTATGTCCGAAAACTCATAAACTGCGCATGTATTAAACTATTGATCGGTTCGGAAAAATCTCGTTTTCAATAAAGTATTGATTATATTTTATATATGAGGGGTTAAAATGAAACTCTGTTTTACATGAAAATCAATTATCAAAAAATTTTATTGACCATTACATATTTTATCATGACGTTTTTTTTAATTTGAAAATTTACTCTGTGGGAAAAAATCTCCTCTATAACGACGGGGTGAGAACCCTCCTTACATTAAAAAACACTTATCAAAAAATTATATTGACGATTTCATACTTAATGTATGAGAAAAATCTCACCTTTTCAATAAAGTGTTGATTTTATTTTATCTATTACCTATTATTATCAAAGGTGTTGCTGATATTATCATCCCATATAACCCCCGTTTTTAATATTATGGTTTTAGCAATAAAATAGTTTTTTAGGATAAATTATTTGCACTAAAATCAATTACCATAAAATTTTATTGACCATTACATATTTCATCTATTACGGTTAAATACAACAGGGGTTTGATATGATTATATATTATGAAAGGTGCTGTTATATGTTTTTGGGATGTTTGACACTTCTCTCCCTAAAATATAATTATTATATGGAAAGATGGAACACCTCATATATATAAGGCATACGAAATTTGTAGGTTTATACTAGTTCATCTAAATCTCTAGAAATCGCAACTCGTATAACAACATAGTACATACGAATAATTTAGTGCAAAATGGCAAGCAAAGTGGGTATCCAAACTTTGAAACGGACTGTAGTTCAACCAAGTAAGTTTAATTAAAACAAATTACTTGTTTCTTAAATAAACTTAATTAGGATTAGGTTAGTATGCGTAGGAACTGACCTAGGGATACTAACCTAACCATTACCAATTTTTTATGTTGTAATTTAACATTTGTATTATTATTTTTTTTTACGTTATTTTATTATTATTATTATTATTCTTCTTCTTTTTTTCAGATAGCACTAAAAGAGTAAAACCTACAATGCCACCCGCAAAGATTATTTATGAAACCAAGTATGTCTTAAATAAATCTGAAACAAAGTTCATGGCTATAGGAATTGATATCGAAGAGTGGAAGCCGATGCTGAGGATCATCGGATCGAATGGAATCTGCATTCTATTATGTAGTGAAGATTGGAAAACCTTATCAAATGATATCTATACTGCAAAGATTGATACATTTTTTAAAAATGGGGATATGGAACCGATTGTAATGAACAACAGTGGGCTTAAAATAACGGGTGGAGAATTTAATGGGACAAAAATTATAACTTTTAAAAACATCGAAAATTTCTATCTATCAATGGCCGAAATTTCGATAAAAAAATTATTCGAAATTTCCACCTTAATAAACTTGAGAAAAACCGACATCGAAGGGCTGGAATTAAAGGATCACTATATTGAAGTGTTTTTCGCATGCAGTCAATTAGGTGGTGATCCTTTTAACAATTTTAAGGAGGTCTCCAGCTCTATGGGTCATTACCGAGACGTGAACTTATATTGCATGACCGAACTTATACATAAGTACCCAGACATAATCAATAGTTATTTTTATCATTAGGCTGGAAACTGAATTTTCAGAGTACGAGTTTTGTTACAGGCAGAGGCGGATTAGCCGAGGCCTGTATTTACGAGTACTCGGAAAACAGTTTCCTGCCGCATGATAAACGTAATTTTTTACGCCGACTTGTATAATTTGTTACAAAAAATCATAAAATTTAATTATTTTTTTAAATATTTGGTATTAAACGTCAAAATTTGACGTAAATTTGACTTTTAAATTTAATTATTTTTGTTTCTAGACTAGGCGTGAAAACCAGCTTTTCAAGCCGCATTTGAAGTATGCAATTGAACACTTGCCTGACAGAGGCGTAAAAACAAAATTTGTCTGATTTAGTCAATGATAGATTGTAGTAATATATGTATGCAACATGTGTATTTATTATTAATAAATAAATATCTATTATAATGATGACTTGTCGATTAAAACAAAAAAATGAAAATGTCTTTTCTTTTTCTCTTTTAATTAAGATATAAATCCGACTAATTCATAACCCCAACCCCATTACTAACTAGATATTATTTGGTTCGTAAGTCAAAAAAAAAAATGAATTTTACTATATTCATTTTTTACGTTAGCTCAAGTGTTTAACAACACTTTATATGCCCCAGATAAAAAATGGGCCACTTTCAGGTATATGATTTTAGGAAAAATTTTACGAAATATTTTGAAATTTAATTTTTTTGAGTTCAAAATAGGTTTCCTAGAGTGCACAATTTTTGTTGTCTTTGAATTTTCATCGGTGTTAGTTATGCAGTGCCAACAAGTAACCAAGCGTATGGGAATTTTTTCCGAACATGTTAAAAATCCTGAATTGTCGCAAAGACAAGTAGCAAAAATAGGTTATGTAAACATTGCATAACTTTCCCAATTTAATTTAGGTATAAAAATAATTGATACTCGGAATTTTTCAATTTTCTTTATTATTTCCACAATTTTTAACGAATTTTCTCCATTTTCATCTGTACTTTAAGTTTAAGTTTGATGCACATTTATACCGTGGACCTATAATCACCAAAATTTATGCCAATAAATATCTCAAACAGCGGCTACTACCTTTTCTGACATCCCAAACCACCACACCATTGTTCTCATCTGATTTAGCTGCCTGCTATATAGTAAGAAATCTGTAGAATTTTATAATAAAAATTCTATCAATATTGTACTGCAATATGCAAATCTTCCAAGCTGTCCAGCACTTCGCCAATTGAAAAATTTTGGAAACAAATTCAATTAAAACTTAAAAAAAATGCAGCCGATTCAATAACACTTATCATTTTTACTACTGTACAAAACCTCATGTAAGGAATTTTAAGAAAGGTTCGAAAATTGTATGACCCGTTTTAAAAAATTTTATTTTTAAATTTTTTACACGTAATATGATATTGTAAAATGTAAATAAAAATATTGTTCTCAAAAAATATTAATTCGATTTCAATAAATTTAAATTATAAAGTACTCCGTTTTTTTATCTCTACAGAATTAGCAGCTGCTTGCTGCACATATATACAATCAATTTTTGAAAATTTTAACATAGTATCTAATAATGCAGTGCTGGATTGCTATAACAAAACTCGCTAAATAATAATATCAGTAATAATAATAAATATTATATAATATATTATAGAAGAAATAAAACAGAATTATAAATTTATATTTGTTTATTTAATTTCGAATACCTAAAAAAAGTTACAAAATTAGAATTTTTTCTATTCATACAAAGGTAACCAATCCGGAAATTGGATCGTATTCATAAACGGAGACATGTAAAACTTCTCATTAATACAATAAAATAAAAATTAAATCTAAAATTTATCATTAATTAAGTTATGTAGATGTTGTCTGATTATTTCCGGAAACATTAAAAAAATAAATAAATAAAACACTTCTAGCATACACAATAAAATTAACAGCTTGATAATACCTAAAGATCATGCAACTTGCTCAAAATTGTTAAAGGCATCACCCACCCATCTGAATGCATGCGAATAGAAATATCAGTCAAGTGCTCTTTTATTCCGAGTCCCTCTTCGTTTATTCTCGTTTATTCTCATGCTGATTAAGGTTGAAATTTCAAATATTCACTTTATCGAAACTTCTCCTATGGATATATAAAAATTGTCTTTCTTAAATTGTACAATGTTGGTCTAATTAAATCTTTTACCTGTTACTTACAATCCTCCAGCGGTGAAGATTTATTTACGGATGAGTTTAAATTCATTCATAAACCGTTATCGATGCTAATTTCGTATCATATTCGATATTATTATTGTAATTGTAAAACTTAAATAAAAAATAATATAAAAAACCCTTAGAAACCAAAAAATATATAGACCAATTACCTGCGTACAAACCATTTACAAATTTTTTCACTCATATTTTGACATCAAAATCGAAAACCCTTATAAGCAAATGAGATTACAAAAAATTATTCAAGTATTACCTGCAATGAGGTCAAAATGGAATACTCTAGTTATTATAAATGCTGCGTTTATTCTCATGCTGATTAAGGTTGAAATTTCAAATAATCACCATATTTAGGACATGAATCTAGGGTATCTTAGGTTGCCCTAGGTTACCCTAATATACAATTCAACAGCTATATATGAACAGACCTGTTCATATATATATATGAACAGACCTGTTCATATATAGCTGTTGAATCTAGGGCAACCTAAGATACCCTAGATTCATGCCCTAAATATAAACTGGTCTGTTTGTATAGGTTAGGGTATGTTAGGGTAACTATGAACAGACCAGTTCATATAAGTTAGGGCATATAGCTGTTGGATTGTATGCCTGAAGTCAATCCCCCTCAACTGGGATGCCGCACCTGTGGTGCCGTTGTTACTAAGACTATATCAGAGTACACGTACCGTCAACAGAACACCTCGTGACTTGGAATTTGTCTGTACTACCATGTTAAACATATGTAAAATTTAACCTTAACTGTTAATTCTTAAGATATTAAGTATGTACTTAAAATAGTGAAATTATTGTTCTTTATTTACATGTTTTCATTTACACAGAGAACAAACCTGCAAATAAATTATCCTAAAAAACTATTTTATTGCTGGGATGATAATATCAGCAACACCCTTGATAATAATAGGTAATAGATAAAATATAATAAACACTTTATTGAAAAGGTGAGATTTTTCTCATACATTAAGTATGAAATCGTCAATAAAATTTTTTGATAAGTGTTTTTTAATGTAAGGAGGGTTCTCACCCCCTCGTTATAGAGGAGATTTTTTCCCACAGAGTAAATTATCTAATTAAAAAAAACGTCATGATAAAATATGTAATGGTCAATAAAATTTTATGATAATTGATTTTCATGTGAAACAGAGTTTCATTTTAACCGCTCATATATAAAATATAATCAATACTTTATTGAAAACGAGATTTTTCCGAACCGATCAATAGTTTAATACTTGCGCAGTTTATGAGTTTTCGGACATAGAAAATTTTGAGAAAATTTTGAATTTTCGGACTTAGGCGGATTTGAAGCAAAGTGGCCTCGTACTCACCTATATCATCTACTAATAAAATATAACTGAATATCTTAACTTATTATTACTGGATATTAACAAAGAAAAACTATTAGACAGATTTTTTTTTATTTATTAGAAAAGAAAGAAAATAAAAGAAACTTACAAGAAAAACAAATTAAATCAAACTTCTGCATTGCAAAAAAATGTACTGATGTGCTCTATGCACATGTGTAGGAATTGTTTTCTATAGCATGCTAGTTCTTTCCCACCGAGAGTCATCAAAACCGTATTAATCCTCATTTTCTGATTCGGTAAAATAGGCATCAATATTATCAGGATCTTCTATCTCTTCGTCAGATCCTTCACCCAAATCTGCAAGAACATCACGAAAAGGATAGTGTATTCTGACGGGTCGTAACCGAGTTAGTCTAGCTAGTTCTTGTGGTTGTTCTTGTTGTTGTGGTTGTTGCTGTTGTTGTTGTGGTTGTTGTTGCAGTGGCTGTTGTTGTTCATGTACGGAAGTGCTTTCAATTGTGCGAAGCGTAATAACTCGAATTATTACAGAATCTTTTTTATCGTGATTTATTACGCTGATTTTGTCCGATGGTTGACGACATAACGGACAAGTGGTAGTTTGTTTAGACCACTCAGTGATGCACCATTCGTGGAATTTGTGTTGACACACGACTATACCCACACTTCCATTTAGGTCATCTAAACATATAGCGCAACTCATTTTCTGTATTCTGCTTCTTGATAGTTTATAAATTTGTATCCGTACTGTTGTATTTGGTTTTATTTGTAAAAATGTTGTGAAAAGTATAACACGTATTTTCCTTATATATGAAAATAAATTGTTATTACTGGATAATCCTTTTAAACGAATTATTTGTATTGACCATTTTAAGCCACCCGCCAATAGTGTGTAAATAAAATTTACATTCGTTAAACATTTTATGTTTATGTTTAAATGTTTTGAAAAGCCAATCCATTTCACAGAAAATCAAAAAATAATAAACAAGGCAGCTACACAATAAAAAATTTAATTCACAAAACTTTTATTTTTATTGAAAAATTATTTTATTAATTAAAGTTAAACTATTACAAAATTTACGTAAATGATCAAAATAACTACCCTCATTTTCATTACCCTCACTGTACAAGGGTACAATCCCCTGGAAGATTTGGTGTACACGGAGCAAGAATTGTGTGGGAGACGTGAGGATATGTGAGGGAGATGTGAGGAGATGTGGGAAATGTGAGGGAGGTGTAGGTGAGATGTCGGAGAGATGAGGGTGAGATTTAATAATATTTAATATTTCAATAACAAATGAAGAAAGGTAACACAACTACTTTCTTGAACACCCGCATGAAATCGACTCGAGAAACTATAGATTCAAAACCGAAATCAAGAAATTAATGGATGAAATTAGAATATCAGATAGCAGAACTCAAAATCTACCTCAACGTAGAAAGACTAAATAACATAGAAATGATATATTATGAATGCACTAAACGGTGCCAAAAACGACTGCAAAGAACTTAACATTGGGGAGTGGCTTCAAATGGTAAATACGAATTATTCGCTTAAAGGATTATCCAATAATCCCTATTTATTTTCTTATATAAGAAAAACGAGTGTGCTATACTTTTCACAACATTTTTACAAATAAAACCAAATACAACACTACGGATAGACTTTCATAAACTATCAAGAAGCAGAATATTAAAAATGAGTTGCGCTATATGTTTAGATGACCTGAATGGAAGTGTGGGTGTAGTCGTGTGTCAACACAAATTCCACGAATGGTGTATCACTGAGTGGTCTAAACAAACTACCACTTGTCCTTTATGTCATCAACCATCTGACAAAATCAGCTTAATAAATCACGATGACAAAGATTCAGAAATAATTAGAGTTATTACGCCCTGGTTGAAATGTGCCCATGGGTGCCACCAATGGGGAGGTACCCATGGGCAGAATTGGGCCACCCATGGGCATATGCCCATGGGGATGTGACCATTTCCAATGGGCATATGACCATGGTCACGTACCCATATGACCATGGTCACATACCCATGTGACCATGGTCACATGCCCATTGGAAATGGTCACATCCCCATAGGCATATGCCCATGGGTGGCACAATTCTGCCCATGGGTACCTCCCCATTGGGTGATACTCATGGTCACATCCCCATTAGATGTGACCATAGGCACATCCCCACTAAATATGTGGAGATTCATTTGGTCTTACTTCAATCTATCTGCAATAAAGAAGCTAAATATTAAAAATTTGTAATTAACTTAAAAAAATATTAGCACTCGATCACAATTTTTTAAAAAAAGAAGTACTAAAAAACAATTTAATTTAATAAAAATATACAGTAAAACTTCCCGAACTCTAATTATTCTATAAATTGAATTTCTCTAATTTCTCGACATTTTTGGTGGTCCCTTGCGATTCAAGTCAGGGAAATTTGTTTAGCCTCTCCGAACAGTTTTAATTTTTGATCGTATGAATTATTATCCATTATTCTCTTCTTCTTCGTCCTTTCATCGTAATTAACTTGCTGTTTTTCTTTGTTTATCCGCGAGTCCAATAAAACTAAAAAAAAATATTCTTTATTTTGTGATTAAAAAATTTAAGTGTATGTTACCTTGCAAATAAGCTTTCTTTTCAGGACTGCATGCAGGTCAAGCTTTCGAATTTGTAAAATTTGGACAAGCCGCACATCGATGGCTAAATGCTAACATGTCGTAACCCACAAAAACAAAATTTTACAGTAGCATACGATTAGTAATTGTGTTTAGTATATGATCAAATGATATACGACATTTTAAAATTTAAATTTGAAGCTTTTCTATTGGTTTGAGGTTTACGATCCTTTAGAATTAGGTCGGGAAGTATACAAATAGTTCAAAAATGATATAAAAGCAAAATCTCAAAAGTTGTGAGTTACGACATGTTAGCATTTAACCATCGACATGTAGCACTGCGCAAACAAAGCTGCTCTCTTGTCCAAAGAATGTCAATACAATTCTTTATAAATTTAGAATCTCCAGCTACGCCACTGGTCATCTTATTAGCAGCTTTAAATTGTGCGTCCGTTAGTGTAAACTATGGAAAAGAAAAATTGTAATAATTATAGACCAAAACATTATATATAATGTATTTACCCTAAGTTGCTCTTCTCCTTCGACAGATGGATTTTCTGTTTCGGAAGGTTTATGGTCGTCTACAGTCAGTATACTTTCAGATTCTTCGATGCTGCTCTCAACATCCTTTATTTTTTTCTACCACTTCCATGTATTCGGTCAATGATACATGATCCGAAGTGTCCTAAAGAATAATTGGTTTACTTAAAAAGAATTTTTAAATAAATAAAATTAATAAAAGTTTACTGATAAATGTATTAATTGTTACAAAATTTAAAAACTTCAAAGAATATAAATCTTTCAGATACAATACTTACAGTATTACTATACTTCTTCGCTTTCTCTTCTTTTTATAATGGATCGTCTCTATTATTGTTGTTTCGGCTGGCTTGCGAATCCTTTCGGACTCAAAAATTTGCAAATTTCGTTTCCGAGTCTAAAAATATTCCTGTACCCCTGTTTTAAATAGTAGCCCTACATAAACTGATGTTGTAAGACCTACCTGATAATTTCAAAATAATAGCAATAGTAGCCTGATGCTAACGGTACACTTAATTTACTACTGCTTCGTTCTATTTCATCTACGTGAAGAATTTTATGTTCACGAACCATAACTTTTGATGGATGTCACTATCTTGGGGACTCCAAAACACTTTATATTGTTTGAATAACTCCAGTTCAAGATTTTCATAACCTTCAAAATAAGTTTTGGGTTTTGTCAGACAAATACTAAACATGTGCCTACATATTGTTTTAAATTAATACAGTACTAGTCCTAAAACATGATTATTAATTAATAAATAAAAATTTAACTTACTTAAATAATACAATATTAATAAAAGCTTCTAAAAATTGACTAAAGAAAACATTTGTCACATGGCAATTTTAAGGTTATGTTTATGAAATTGCATAAGTTTTTAACTAAATAATGAAAGAATTTCGGTATTATTATTATGCTATTTGCTGTCTAAATCACTCACTCGTTTGTAATTATAAATAATAAACGATCACTATAATAATTATTTATAATATAAATATCACAATCACCAACCGGCAGTAGCTTATTATCGCATAAACCTATGAAGCCAGGCCTTGTGGCGCAAAATTTCAGGAGACGCAAAATTTAATTTCAGGAGTTGTAAATTGTAATTACCTAATCATTAATCGTTCTAATTATTATTAAAAATAAATTTCATTTTCTTTATAAATTTTTCAAATTTAAAAAAAGGTCAACTGAAAAATCAAGGATGGGGCGCAAAATATCATATCTGCTACATCAGAAAAACAGGGGGTACGTTGCTATAGCCGCTCGATGGAATATTTTTGTGTTTAAACGTAATGTAGCAGATTTATTTTTTTTATTTCTACCTTATACTAAGTAGATTAGAAAAATCATTATATAAAGCACCTTGTATCAAATCTGCGAAATTTAAAAAAAAATGGATTTTTAAAATTATTTTTCCCTTTATATTATAATATGCAATATTTCCAACTCAAAAATATTGTTTTCTTGCAAATAAAAAATTGCGTAATATAGGGTTAAATTTACGCATAAAATTAAAATCGCATGTGCCCAAGATCACAACACATCACATATTATACTCATGGTCACATCATCTCTACCCATGATGGTCACAATAATATATATACCCATGGTCACATCACATCTGCATATGGTCACATAGCATCTGCCTATGGTCACATTGCATCTGCCCATGGTGATATTGCATCTGCCCATGGTCACATTACGTGCCTATGGGTATATCCCCAAGAAATTTGGGGATATGACCAATGTGACCATGGGCACACATGGGAACATTTCGACCAGGGCGCTTCGCATAATTGAAAGCACTTACGAACATGAACAACAACAACAGCCACAACAACAACCACAACAACAAGAACACCCTAGACTAATTCGGTTACGACCCGTCAGACTAAACTATCCTTTTCGTGATGTCATTGCAGATTTGGACGAAGGATCTGACGAAGACATAGAAGATTCTGATAATATAATTATAATTATCAATATTGAGCTATAGGACACGAAATTATATTATTATTGTGAATTATATTATTTTCAAGAGCTAATAATTTAATTAATAATATGATCCTGATAATATTGATGCCTATTTCAGCGAATCAGAAAATGAGGATTAATACGATTATGATGACTCTCGGTGGGAAAGATCTAGCATGCGATAGAAAATAATTCCTTCACTTGTGCACAGAGCATATCAGTAAATTTTTTGCAATACAAAAGTTTGATTAAATTTTTTTTTTTGTAAGTTTCGTTTGTTTTCTTTCTTTTCTAATAAATAAAAGAAATCCGTCTAAAGTTTTTGTTTGTTAATATCCAGTAATAATAATAAATTATTTATTGCATTTAGTACATTAGTGTCCAGAACTATTTCTTTATTGTTGCTTAATTTAAAGTCTATTTCATTTCTAGTTGTTCTATTTGGATTTTGCCAAGTCCATCGCATGTGTTTTGGTTTTTTGAAAAACGTGTTAGTTTAGTTAGTCATGATATAGTAGTTATTTTCCAATGCAAAATGTATCAATGTTTCTTTGAAGTGAATTGGAAACCAAGAGAGAGATTATTTTTTAGTAATTATTTCTTTATATTCTTTATTATATTATTAAAATTAAATTTTCAATTCGAAACAACGTTTTTGAACTTATTAAAATATTCTTTAGGTATCATTTTTATCATTTTACTTTTCAGTGATCTAGAATAATATTATGTAAATCAAATTTACAAAATGCAAATAATGCAAAATGATATAATTTTGAATACATTTCATTTAGTGAAAAATGTGACCTTAATTAAAAGTTGATTATTGCACGAAAAAAAATGAACATATTTACTGATAAGCAAAGAAGTTTACTACATAAAACTAGTTATCTTGATTACAATATTTTAATTTTTTTGATCAAGTTTCGTATTTAAGTCACCGACAACATTCAACCAAACTACATAAGTATGGATGTGACCATCCGTCCATGGTTCATCCAGTATCGAAACGAATGAAGGTATAAAATTCCACTTCAAATGTGATTATTTCAAAAGCCTTGTGTTTTAAACAAAAATGTTTTAAAATTTTTGTAATATATATTTTTTGTTTAGGTCGTCCTGGAAGGAAGATATTATAAAAATACTGAATTTTGGGCGCCATCTTTCAACACGGCGGTTCCAGCGGCAGCCCGCCAAAGTCTAAAAATTTGGAACTCTAAACTCTTGTAATATTTTCCAGGTAAAACTACCTGTTGCTTGGTCTATGAATTTTTTAAAACTAATTAAAAATCAAGAGCTCCGGTAGCCTTTTGTTTAACCACGTTGATTCAATTTTATGTAACTCAAATCTTATGCCTTCCGCACACCAGCACTGCCTCCATCTTCTCGGGTACTAAGATAATCCCCTTGTTATTCAGCCAAGGGCCACCCTTGATGTGACTGCATAAGTCCTGATTGTACTATTTTTTTGATTAAAACTCTCCTGTTGTTGAGAGAGTCTGAAAGAATTCCGAACAGGCCGGCGCTTATTCCTTTATTTTCGAGTTCTGCAAGGATGGTTTTTTATCCAGGTCCCCATTCTGGCCTGGTTCACGATGTTGGTGAAGAGCTCTAGGACATGAGTTGTTAAGCATGCGTTTCTGAAGCCGAACTGACTGGGTAATAGTCCCCTTTTCGCATCAAACTCCTTTTTGTAGTCGGCCAGAATGAGTATTACATATAGATTAGTCGATAGGACGAGGGGACTTTTGCTGGCCTGTTCCCCTTTTTCAGAAGGGTAAGAGTGGCGTTTTTCTATTCTGCAGGGAATCTTCCCTCTTCCGCTAGAGTGTTTGGAGTTTTCAGGATCCACTCCGGTCTCACAGCCTCTTCACCAGCAGTGCTGATATTTCATTCGGACCCTATGCCTTATTTCCCTTTACTGCCCTTAGTGTTTCTCCGAGATCTTCTTTTGAGAAGATCTTTGCGTCTTCTTCCATTCTTCTTCATTTGAATGGAGGATGGGTTAGAAAGAGTGCATCGACCACATTCTCCGTTTGATTCGGAGAGAGATTTAGCGCAGGTTTTCTGCCGCATTTCTTTTTTATATATTTTTGAAATTTCTTTTCGTTTAGGTTCCTTTTATGCCCATCGTGTTTGCTTCTGTTTTTCTGTTTTTTTTTAGGAGAACCGGAAGGAGATGTATTGGTGGTCACTACCACTCTCTTTCTCGAAGATCCGCCGATCTTCTATCTATGTGCTCGCACTGGTGATTGCCAGGGTAAGGTCCAGTATCGAGGTATATGATTCTCTCTCATTAATTATGTGAGTACCCTTTCTCTGTAGTCTTCCCTAGCGAAACCCATTTCTGAAACTTCGCATTGAAGTCTCCCCCGATGACTGCTGGTCTCTTTCTTGTTCGAAAGAGTGGTCTTGAAAGAGGGATCCGAGGTCTATTGTTGCTTATGCTGGGTCCATCTTAGGAGAAATGTAACATGAGTATAAGTCTAACTTGCCAAGGTGTGCCCAAACGAAGTCATTTCCGTTTTCCTTGTTGAAGATTGGGATGTCTACAGAGGTGTATATGGCCGCTTTCCATGAACTCTGAAGACTGGAGCAAAAGAGATAAACTCTTCTAAGTTCTAAACCCTTCTAACTCTTCTAAAACTAATTTGAAAGAGAATCGTTTATTTAACATATTTACATTGTTTATATATTATCTAATAATTAGAGTAATAATAATTACTGACTAAACAAATAACAGGTATTAGTATTCTTGACCTAGTAAAGATTTGTAGTGTTAGGTATAGCAATTTGAAGAATTTGTTATCAATGCACTTAATATGTTTTGCAAATTTGCAGTTTATGTATTAGTTCAAGGTTGAAGGTTAAGGTTATAATGTGTACATAAGTATCTATATAAACAAATATTCTACACAAGAACTTCATATACCCTGTGTTTTTTTGAAAAAAATAGTTTTATGTTCATATTTAATAAACCTGGGCGTAAACGGGTATCCCCCGACATCGTATTCACGTAAAACCTAACGGCTGTGTCCCCGAACATAGCCTTGAAGCCTAGGCTTCAATTTTTTTAGTAATGGATACGACTGGATTAGAATAGCATATGTTGCTAGTGGTTTCCATTTTTGTAGATGACTTCTGTAATTCAGTCTAGGGTATTCAACATTTTTTGTTGGAGCAATCTTGTGTTCATCACAAATTCGAATTCGAAATTTTTGATTTAAAAATTTTTTTATTTTTGAATTTTTTGGTAAACACGATATTTTCGGTTTTATCGGCCCAGATAGCATGTAAGCTAACGACAAGGTTGTCGCTTGCTTGTCGTTGGTTTTTGTAAGTTTTCTTACTTTTCATTATGTGTGCTGTTACTGTTTCTAGGTTTATATACAGATATAATTTATTTTACGCCTTTATTTTCCAAATTAGCTACACGGGTAGTGGTTCAATGCCCACTTTGTACTGAAGCTCTAAGCTTATTGTACCCCGTTTTCCATTAAGATCTTAAGGTAAGTTATTAGTATTTAGATCCACAGTTTGATGTTCACCAGAGGGCTGAGCTAAAAAATTCTGCCGAGTCCGGAATTTGAACCCAGAATTTTCGCTCATAACTCAACTAGCGATCACATCAAAGACACCAATGTGATCTGGCTATTGGTTACAAGACAAGAACCAATCACAAACTCAAAAATGTCGCATAAAAACGTTGCATATTTTAGCTTAAGTACTTATACAAGTTGCTGAATGAGTTAGCCGAACATAGAAAATTAACATGTAAAAACTTATTTATGCAAATTCCTGTTTCCTTAATTATTTTAGAGAAAAATATGAAAGACACACAAATAATGCAGAAATATATTATGTAAACTACGACTGATAAGAGCATTAGATTTCATCTTGCTTTTACTTAAGAAGTCTAAATATTCGATAAATATTCTAAAATAAACGCGGATTCTTTATATCTCACTTCTATCGCACGTATAATGACGCCGCAATTAGGTGCTCTGGAGAAAAATCGGAAACTTTTGAAAAACCGTCGCGACAAAATTGTCAGGGTATGAAAACTAGCAATTTCTACAAACTAGATGCAGATGGATTGATTTCGGTTGGCATCCCCGTGTCTGGTGGCGACGCCATAATAGGTAAAACAGTCGACATAATATCAGAAAATGAAGACGAAATGGATGGTGAAACTAATAAGTTTACGAAATGCGATTCATCGACTTTGTTGAAGAGTACCGAAAGCGGTGTCGTGGACCAAGTAATGCTGACCGTAAACGACGGTGGGTACAAATTTTGTAAAGTTAGGGTTCAATCACAACGTGTTCCTAAGATTGGCGATAAATTTGCTTCGCGCCATGGACAAAAAGGCACCTGTGGCATGGTGTACGGAGAAGCCGATATGCTCTTCGCCGCCAATAGTATTTCGCCTGATATCATCATTAATCCCCACGCCAATCCATCCCGTATGACGATTGGTCATTTAATAGAATGTCTTCAAGGCAAAGTTTCGGCGCTAGATGGCATATTATGAGATGGAATGCCATTCAATCGGGAGTTAACTATCGAAAACAATTCGAACTTGTTAAAAACTCACGGCAATCTTAATAGGTCAGTCAGGTTGGCACTCGACAAAAACGAGCACTTAAAAATTAAAATTAAAATTGGTTGGCTTAGACACACTACAAACAGTGAAAACTAATTACATGTAGTGTGTATTAAGGGAAGCCCACAGATGTATGTTGGACTTTTTAGATCACAGCAGTATATTCGGCGCGACCAGGAGTTGAACCGCGGTTACCCGCTTCACAGTCGGTCAATGTAGGCTCTAGACCATACTGCTGGTCTATTATTAGACTATTATTATTATTATTATTATTATCTATTATTAGTTATTACTTAAGTAATAACCACGACCTGGAAAACGAACAAGAAAGTATGAGGGCCCACATACAGCAGAGTCATATGAGGATTACCAAGAGGTGCCCAAAGGCTGTTACGCCTATGTTTTTTACGAGGTTAAAATTAAAGTATTTTTAATTCATGCTTAATAAGCACCGTCCGATAGCGTGAGATCTGCACCATCGGCTAATACATCAAAACCAATTGTTATGCTTACCAGCTTCCGTCGCGTAAAAATCCAACATTCAGCGTTTGATAAATATTATCATGCTTTCTCAACTCCGCCGTAACCGTGGGATTATTTACGATTCAGCGTCTGGATTTATAGACAGTAGGCGAACCCAGCGTTGAAGGGGGGAATAGAAAAAATACATAAGAGACCCACACGTTGAAGAACGGGGAGTCCCTAACCAACGATAGAATTGGTAACAAGCCTTCGCGAATCCAATTAGAATTTGAAATTGTTTTAGCAAGTGCTGGTTCATTACGGTTTCGGGATTCAATAAATATAATTTGTGAATTATGTGTTAGTGGGTTGATCAAGCCTCCCATGGATCATCGGCAATTTGAATAGGATTAAGAATTATAACTTAAGGTCAGATTTAATTGTAATAAATTAAAATGTTCCAGCCAGGACCATCCATACTTTGTATCTAGCTTAAGTTTATTTTAGTTCAGCCACGTCCGTGGTTAGAGTTTTGGATTCCGATAAATTTTGAGTTGATAAATTCTGCATGTATGAAAATGTGTTTAGGTGCTGTATACCGAAGCCGTATAATTTTAATTAAAATTAATTATATCGTTTTGTTTACCTAGTCGGGACATAAATTCTGTTACCTGTAAAGAACCGTCAGATTTTACAGCTTAAGATTACAGAGGGTGGAAAACAATTACATATTTAGAAAACCCTTTCTTTTGGCAACTTGTACAGACTATAGTTAAAATTTTTGATTTCAACCAGCAACATGGATTGGGGTGTGAAAGAAAATCGGATAGCAGTTATTGCGTTACATAAATGTGGTGTATCAAATAGTGAAATTTTAAAATTGCTAAAGCCGTTAAAAATTTCAAAAATGTTTGTAAGTCGTGCTATAAAACGGTTTACCGATACAAATTCAATAGCTGACAGAAAAAGAAGTGGACGTCCTCGTACCATAAGAACTCCACGAGTGATTAAAGCAGTGCGTGAAAGAATACGACGAAATCCTCTGCGAAAACAAACAATTATTGCTATGGAGATGCAAATTTAAAAAAAAAGCGTGTCTCGCGTATTGAGGCAGGACCTAAAACTTGGGGCTTTTCGTAGAGCAACAGGACAAAGGTTAACAACAGCTTTAAAAAAAATTAGGCACGAGAGATCGAAAACCCTATTAAGGAGGCACGGTAATAATAATTTTAAAAATATTTTGTTTACCGATGAAAAAATTTTTACCGTCGAAGAAAAATTTAATAAGCAAAACGATCGTGTTTATGCTCACAGCTCTAAAGAAGCGGCAGAAAAAATTCCGAGGGTTCAAAGAGGCCATTATCCAGCATCTGTGATGGTTTGGTGGGGTGTATCCTACGAAGGGGTTACTCAACTTCACTTTTGTGAAAAAGGCGTTAAAACATCGGCACCAATTTACCAAGAAATGTTAGAAGACGTGGTAAAGCCTCTTAACGACTCTCTCTTTCAAGGAAACCATTGGGTTTTCCAACAGGACTCTGCACCAGCACACAAAGCTAAGACAACCCAAAGGTGGCTAGCAGAAAATTTACCTGCGTTTATTGCAGCAGAACAATGGCCTTCTGGAAGTCCTGATCTGAATCCTTTGGATTATAAATTGTGGTCAGTTCTTGAAAACATGGCTTGTAGTAAGCCTCATAAAAATATCGAGCTTCTGAAACGGGATTTGGTGAAAGCAGCAGCATCGATGCCGTTACAAGTCGTCCGTGCCGCAATTGATGATTGGCCACGGCGTTTAAAGGCTTGTATAAAGGCTAAAGGAGGACATTTTGAGTAAATATATTAAAAATGTATTCTTTATATATTAAGTAATAAAGCAGTATATATCATAATTGAATTTATTATTTTGAAACATTAAAAATTTAATTAGTACTGTGTAACAGAACTTATGTCCCGACTAGGTATATGTGTGTTTTTTTGAATCTTCTGGAGTTATTAATTTACCGCCGCTCACGCCCGAGTCTCAGCTTTTTTTTTTATTTGAAATTTTTGTAAGAAAAGAAAAGTAAGTATTTATAAGTAACAAGGCAGAAGGAAAAGAATGGGGCTGGTACAAAACCAACAACCAACAACGAGACAAAACCAGCAAGAAAATTTGAAGCAGTCATTATCAGACTAAAACTACAAGCAAGTCACAAGAAGGGGTGTAAAGACTACAAGCCCATATCGACCCCTATGTTTCAATCTCCAGAATATTAAAAGCATAGAAGGGCGACGAAAAAGCCAAGCCAGTAATGGTCCAGATAAAGAAAGTCTTCACGGGGCACGACATAATGGAGAAAGCTGAAAGGAAAACGCTGGAAATATTACATCTCGCGGAGACAACCACGGAGAACCAGGTGGAACAATGGATAAAAGGGGTAGTAGGCCCCCTTGCATACGTACACCTGAAATCTCTTAGACCAGCACAGCATATCAGGGCACAAAGAAAGCGACCATTGAAGTGGAACCATCGGCCGCGGATGTACTTTTGAATTTAAAAATCAAGCTTGAAATGATTAGCGGCTGCAGAGTCAGAGTGTGGAGAAAAATCGTGAAGGTCATCTTGAATCGACGGGTATGTTTCAATGTGCACATCAAAAAAAGCAGCCGGTATGTGTGGGGCACTGACCAGTCTGATGCCAAACACTAGCGGCCCGACTTCCACTAACAGACGGATCGTGGCGTCCATCTTGCTGTACGGGGAGCCACGGTGTGGGTCGAGGCAAATGAGGGTGACAGCATATCGCCAGCATTTTGAGAGGGTGATGTGCCTTAGGGTTTTATCTAGATGTGGTTGCAGCAATGTCCCCGATTGATCTGATGGCGATCGATAGTTCAAAACTACGAGACAAACACTAGAACGCCGACACAGAAGAAAGTAAACAGGTTGTCCATAATCAGAAAATGAAAAACCGATGATCAAGGGGCGAAAAGGGAGCATGGACAATACTAGTATTGAAAACATTGACGAGCCATGGCTGTTTCAACCACGACCTCCACAGGTTTCAAAGGGTAAAGTCAACAAAATTCGTTTGCAGTAAGTGCAGTAAAAAAAACAAAGCTGTTTTTCAGCTGGAAATTCTATTTTCTTCTAACGATGATTACTTAAATGGTGATTACCTACTTAACAGTTTAAGCAAAAGTGGGCCGATGATAGAACCTTTTGACACTGCTGAGAATGGTATGAATAGGTTCGACGTGTGACCCATATATTCCACAAATTACTGCATATTAAAGAGGTAGGATTCTACAACATTATTAGTTCATGAGAAATATTGAATATCTTCGGTTTCTTAAGAAGCATGATCAGGCCATTTTGATTATTGTGTACCAATGAAATAAACACATAAAAGATTGAAACAATTTTTTAATAGTTTGTGGTAATTATTAACAAACAAAAACAATATTAATAAATTGTATTGGTGATTGGCTGGATAGGTATGCCATATTGCATTTTTATGAAATCTGAAATTCTTTCAGCAACCATAACAGTGGGAGCCGCGGTATGACCAGCCACCAATGTTGCATAAATGCTGGCATCTACAATTCTAAGGTTTCTGAAACCGTGAACTATACCTATGTTGTTTACAACAGAAGTCTTCTTATCAATGCCCATTCTGCAAGTTCCACATTGATGATAGGAAGATGCAGTCATAAGTCTAAAAGCGCAATACCAATAATCCTTGCTCCCCAACGAATGCATTCTGCATTGTGGATAATCAATCTCAATTAATTTTGCGTTAATCCTTTGCATTGGTTCTGTAGCTAAAATTTGTTGGATTATTAGAATTCCTTGGTATATAATTTCTATGTCGTAGTCTTCTGCCAAAAAGTTGGCATCGATGTTTGGAAATTGATACGGATCTTTAGATTTTAGCGTTACGGAACCGATCGATTGAGATTTCATGTCATACGTGAAAGCGTTCAGCACGCTTTGATAACCTCGTATACCTTCAGTAATGGCGGTGTAGGTTTCGTTTCTAGCTCTTAAATCCGTTTTTAAGAAGAGATCCAGCGAGCCGACTATATTTATAATTATTTCGAGATCTGGATAAGTTGGAACCGTTGAATATTTACTTCGCAAAAATGAAAGACCTTGGCTGTTGGAAGGAACCGTTAGATTACCGTAATCGTTAAAAAAGTTTTGAATTTGTTGTCTGAAGTCTCCTTGATCCGGTTCTGTGTAGTTTGTACCTATATAGGCAGCGTAAAATACACTGTGATCATAGAGAGTTTTTCCAACTGGAAGATCTCTTAAAACTTTAATGCCCATTTTCTTCAAGTGATCTCGGGGACCAATTCCGGATAACATTAGAAGTTGAGGAGTATTGATTGCCCCACCTGACACAATTACTTCCATGTTCGCTCTGGCACAATATTGTTTGCCGCCTTTTGAAAACAGAACTCCTTGCGCTGTTTTTCCTCCAGGACCGAAAATCACTTGGGTGACATAAGCATTCGTTACTACTTTTAAGTTTTTTCTGTCCCTTACGGGTTTTAAAAATGCATTGTTTGTACTGTCGCGATATGGCCCGTCGTTATTTAACTGCATTTGAAAGACACCTATTTCATCTCTTCCGTTATAATCCGTGCTTGTAAAATTCTGCACCATTCTTGCACCATCTCTAAAATTTACGAATTGCTGACTAAGTGGTCTAACATTCTTGACGTGCCAATATCCGTCCCTTCCATGATAACCTGGATCGCCTGGAGATTGTAAGTCCTCCGATTTTATAAAATAAGGTAGAATTTCGTTATAAGTCCAACCGGGATTTCCTTCTGACGCCCATTTGTCATAATCACCTTTGTTTGATCTTGAATAAAACTCGTAGTTTACTGCGCTGCTACCCCCTAAAGCCTTTCCTTTCACCATCGGGCATCGATTTTCACTCATCCCTATAAGAATTAAGATATATATTATGAAAATTATCAATAACTTCATATTTACCCAAGCATGAGTACTTTTGTTTAGTCGTGTAATAACCCCAGTTAAATCGAGAAAAATGTAAATAAAGATGCATGGATGGAATAATAGAGAAATTTGTTTCGGGACCTCCAGCTTCGATCAGCAGTATTTTCCAATGCTTCACTTCGGATAATCTATTTGCAACTACTGCTCCACCACAACCCGCACCCACGATAATAAAATCATAATAACCGAATTCTAAAAATTACATTTTAGACAAAATCTTTTAAACAGGAAAATTTACTTACCTTCAGTATAATAAGTATTCTGTGGTCTGTATTGCTCGTTATCTGTAGGTAGCTGATATTGTAAAGCCTCTGCGACTCCATTATTGATGGTAGCTTCCATTTCGGACACTGGGTCTGACTGGCCGGCACCCCACGAAAATTGAAGACACAAAACCACGAAGGCAAATTTCATGTTGGATTTATTGGTCTTCATTGCTCAACTGTTTTTGATTTTTTTCCCATCGTGGTTGGCCTTTTAAAGGATTTATTTGCATAAGCTTTATAATTTGCATATCTCAAACACCTAGTTAATTATTTAGTTAGATAATGTAAAATACATAAAAATTAGAATAAAAACATTTAAGATATTTGTTAAATTTTGAATAAATGCCCATTAAATATCACGAGCATGCAACACGAGTTGACTGAGATCCACTCTGAGTGGTATTCAACGGATTATTCAAAGAACAAAATTATGTTTCAAATTATGCATATGTTTTTTTAACAGACTGGAATTGATCTAATCTGCAAGTCAGCTGTATAGTCCACAGGGTTGTATAATAACTAACAAGGTTGTCATATATGAGTCATCGTGGATGAGTCATCAAATACAATTAGCCTGTATTAATTCTTAACAGTATAAAATAATCTAGCAACTTCTTAAAAATAATTTTATTGGTTATTTTTAAAAATGTATTCAAAATGTTATAGATAAAATGTCTATCAAATTGATTAAGATGAAATAGTATTAGTACATCTGCGAAGAAACTATTAATTTTTAAAATTTTCTATAAAATCCATTTTAATCATCCATCAAAATTTTCAAATGCAAATAAGCATACCTATATAGGTAGGTACATAAATTAGCAAAACTTTTATTTAGCACAAATTTTGGCCTTAATTAATAGGTAATAGTTTGACAAATAGAAATGTACATATTTTTGGATAAGAAAAAAAATCTAGTAGATAAAAGTAATAATTTTGATTTAAGTATTTTAATTTTTTTGATAAAATTTTCGTGTTTAGGTCACTTTTGTATAATTTATAATTTTAAAACCTATTATGAGCAGTAGCCTTGGTAGAGCAGTTGGCTATACGCCAACATTTTTAAGCAACGCTTTCCCACATTAGAATCGAAAGACTGGGTCGTAGCACGGGAACTCGGCCAGGGGTTGAACTTCGGAATCGAATCTACTTCTCTCCATATTTTTTTTGGATTTTACACAATATAAAATTTCCATAACTCTAAGTGGCAATTGGGAAAGCCAACACTTCAAAATTTAATTTCCATTTATTTCTTCATCATTTAAAAATCCAAATCCAAATTTTATTTGAACAATAAATTTTGGGAAAGTAAAATCATAATAAGATAACTTCGTATTAGGAAGGTATCCCTTGAGGTTATTAATTAATAATACACAGGTACACTTTGCCTTAAGATTTTATTAAAATCCAACGGACTAGTTTCGGCTGTAAGTCTTCATCAGCGCATTCGTCATAAATCTTACAAGAAACAATTAAACATTAAATAACAATAATTATTAAAATCTGAACAATAATTTCTTTTCTTTTCAGATTTATTATTTTAAATTATTTTTCGGATTTTAATAATTGTTATTTAATGTTTAATTGTTTCTTGTAAGATTTATGACGAATACGCTGATGAAAGCTTACAGCCGAAACTAGTCCGTTGGATATTAATAAAATCTTGAGGTAAAGTGTACCTGTGTATTATTAAGATAACGTCGACCATATGCAACGATATCAAGTTTATTTTATGATCGTGATTATGATTTAAATTTTATGTTTTAAACTTCACTATAGACATTAATTTATTACAATATTCTCAAACCAGAAAACTTAAAATATAATTATGTTATTCCAATTAAAACAAATGTTTTTAAAAATTGAAAATTTATTTAGAGGTTAAACGACGTACCTGTAAGGAAGTTCAATCCTCAATTATACGAGTTGGCCCCGTCCGAAAAAATCACACTGTAGTTTATGTCTCCGCTCCCGTTGACGCGTATTATTTTAAGAAAGATGAAGAAACTGGCTCATATACCTGCCGCCACCCGACTACCCTTAGCATGTTCATTATGTTTTTGCCTATTTTAGATCGCGGATTTGGGTGTATAGATAGTGACGGGTGGGTGTGATCTTTTCGGACGGGGCCAACTTGTATAATTGAGGATTGAACTTCCTTACAGGTAAGTCGTTTAACCTCTAATTATACAAGTTATACGTCTTCCTATCATCAATTTGGAACTTGTAGGATGGGCGTTGATAAGAAGACTTCTGTTGTAAACAACATAGGTATAGTTCACGGTTTCAGAAACCTTCGAATTGTAGATGCCAGCGTTTTTGCAACATTGGTGGCTGGTCATACTTCAGCTCCTACTGTTATGGTTGTTGAAAGAATTTCAGATTTCATAAAAATTCAATATGGCATACCTATCCAGCCAATCACCAATACACTTTATTAATATTGTTTTTGTTTGTTAATATTAATTGTTTTAATCTTTTATGTGTTTATTTCATTGGTACTCAACAAGTTAACTCTCTTATTGATTTATTCCAACGTTTTTTACAGAAAACCTGTAAGTACTACTAAAATCGAAAAGGAAACCGCAAAATCAAATTTTTGTACACCCGATTTACTTTTATGAAATTTCCTTGGATTTCCTAAAATTTAATAGATTTTTATAGTAATACTAGCTGGAAAGCCCGTCCGCGAACGGGCAGCTAGACGGTGGATCTTTTTTTAGCGCTATAATATTTAAACATTTGATTTCGTTTCCCGCTACTGGGTGATTCCCGTTTTTCTAAATTTCAATGTAGCGCAAAAAGTTGCTGCTGAACTGGATGTGTCGTCGGTCGGGCAATTAAAATTTTTTTTTTTCAAATTGTAATTTTCTTTACCGAACGTTTTAATTTCGCTCACTTTTGCTCAAAAAGAAAAAATTTCCCAGCTTTTTCCGACGAAATTTGTATAATTATTTTGTATAGGTATTCAAGAAAAGTGGGAATTTTATTATATGTACTGGAGGAAGTTGACTCCCAGATCACCCGGTTTTCACTTTTGACTATAATTTTGACAGTTAACTTTTCAAAGCAATGTAAAAATTGCGACTAATACACTCTGAGCAGTAAGGCACTTAAATATATGTTTTTCCTAGCTTTAATATTCTCTAGCCAAAGGTTTAAATTTCCCTCTTTTTAGCTTAAAAATTTAAATTTCCCGGTTTTTTCTGGCGAAATTTGTATAATTATGAATCCCCTATCTATTCCAAGTATTCTGAAAGAGTGGAAATCCTGAGATATGTACTGGAGGGTGTTCCACACTCCTCAGACCCCCCGGTTTACAATGGTCACTTAATATTTTTAGAAAATGAACTCGAGATAAAAATTTTAAGTAAATTTGTGGTATAGAATAATACAGTACGTAGAAAATCAAAAATTCAAAAAAGACATAAAAATTATCACATAGTAGGTCTGGATTAAAAATATTTGAAAATATGAAAACATTCATAATACCGTTATTTAACGGCCCTTATTAAACGGAAATAAGACCTTATTTCACATATCGTATTAAGAATTTTTTCATACTTTCAAATATTTTTGATCCAGACCTATTATGTTTTTCTTGATATTTTGAATTTATGATTTTCTACGTATTGTATTATTCTTAACATTATTTAAATTTATTTGTGTTTTCATATTATTTTTATAATTAACTTTAAAAGTAACTCAGAAAGTTGCTACTAAACTCTGTGAGCAGTAAGGTAATTGGGTCATTTCCATATAAAATCAACCAAAAATAGATAGTTTTCAAATTGACCATCACAGATTTTTTTGAAACTTTGGTAAATTATACTCTTCAACATCCTGAATTCAAATATGATTTTAAAAAATTCTAACTCTTATAGTTTTTTAGTTATTTAATTTCTGAAAATCGCAAAAACGAAACTTTTGTGGCTCACGCTCAATCATACAAAATGTTATAACTTCAGTTAGATAAGTCGTACACAGCTGTGATATAGCTTATTTTAAAGAGGATTTAAAGGGCTTTAATTCGATACTAATCTTAATTATTTTCTAATAAAAATAAATTTTTTTGGAAACCTCAAAAAGTGTTTTTGAAAAAATGTTTAAGTTAGTGTTTTTTGAAAATTATAAAAATAATTTATATTTATAGTGGTGACCTGATGAACACTTCATCAAAATTTCAGAGTGGGACCATAATGGGATCAGCAGTTATGATAAAAAATTTAACTCAATGTTTTAGCTCAAGTACTTTAATAATTACAGTACTACTGAGAATATACATACAGGTGTCCCCGGATAGATTTTACACAATTTCAGTGGTGTAGAGGTCACCTTTTTAAGGAAAATATTGAATAAAATTTTTTCTCTAAATTCAAACCTTCGAGAGTTAACCATATCAATATTTTAGAAAACCCAAAAAATGCACTAAACACTTTTCAGAACTAAAATGTTTAAAAGTTAGCACATGTAAAATACACTGTAAGTATTCGCAAACGTTTTCACCATACTATGGCATCATCAGGCGATGAATTAGAAAGAAAATTAAGAGAGAATCCTTTAAATATTGTTCAGAGTGGTAGGGGGAGGTTTTTATAAGAAAAGAAGGGATATTTTGAAAGTTATTACAAAAAAGGGGGGGGGTTTATTACTTATTAAAAATGTTTAATAAAGGTGAATTGTTTAAATCCGATTGACTATTTAACAACAAAGGTGAATATTTTAATTTATTTATTTCTAAATAAATCTTATTTCTATTTAGAAATAAATAAATTAAAATATTCACCTTTGTTGTTAAATAGTCAATTGGATTTAACTCACCTTCACATGACGATAGCTCCGAAAATATTGATTTTCGGATGATAAAATTTGATCTAGGGCAAAAAAGTGCTACTTTACACCCGCAAATCGGGGAGTAAAGTGAGTACTTTACCTCCGGAATTGCAAAAAATAACTTGTTTTATTCGGATGGAAAGGTAACTTTTTCTCCAAACGTCATGAAAGTCAGATGTTTCATTATCGATTTTAAACACGAAAGTCAAACTTTTCCTTAGCGACATACATAAAACCACGTGCCGTAAAGATTTTTTCGAAAGTAAACCTTCGGTGGCAGGAAAAAAAATAACTAGAATTGTGACATTATTTTAATAAAATTGAGTAATTTTGGTATCTACCTTTTCTAAAAATTATTTTAAGTTCATTTACCATTTTAAATATAAAATTTTAAAGCGTAATTTAAAAATAAATAAATGTAAACTTAGACTTTGACATTTAAATCCTTAAATATACCAATTTAAAATTTTATTTTTAACCAAATAAATAAAAGTTTTGATCTTTTAACCTAAAAATTTTAATAAATGTCACAATTGAAGTTGACAGTTGCGAATTCAATTTGAAAATTACCACCATAAATAATAAAAAACAAGTACCTATAGGTCCTTTACGAATATTATCCGTTATCTACTACAGTTGACTGATGCGCTGAAATGGTGCACTGGGAGGTATTCCATACCCCCAGACCCCCCGGTTTGCCAATGGTTACAGCTCAATCAATATTGAAGGTTGTCATAATAAATAATGACGTTTACCCTCAGGCTCAAAAAAAGAAAATGTATGAGAAGCTTGAAGTTGAAACATGACTTAACCGAAATAAACCAAAAACATCTTAATTTCTACTTCCGGGATGGCAAAAATAAATTTATTTTTGTCCTTAGGAGCAAAACAATCTCTTATGAGTCAACAAAACTTTCAAGTATTATAAAACTCCTAAAATTACTTAGATTTTAAATTTAAGTTGAAATGCAAAAAACAATAAATTTAAACCCGGGGGGGAGGGGGTTGTCAATACCCCCCCTCCCCAGTGCACTCTTTCTTTTCGTTTGCAAAGTATTCTGTAGCCAATTAGTAAAAAATATGTAGGTCCTTTATGGATCCGTTATATATCTACAGGTGGCTGGTACCTTAATGCGGTGCACTGGGGGGTATTCCATATCCCCCAGACTCCCCGGTTTGCCGATAGTTACTGCTTAATCAAAATTTGAAGTAGAATTATAAATAAATAAGTTTAACTTCAGGCTCAAAATAAAAGTCTGAGAACCAAAATGAAGGTTGCTGCTTCTATTACGATATCTGCGACAGATTAACAAATTTTAACTTTCGAGCGGGAAATAATAAAATTATTTGTGCGCTTAGCAGCAAAACAATTTTCTTTCAGGCCTGAAGCTTTAATGTATTATAAGACCTCTAAAACTACTTTGGTTTTCAATTTAAGTTTTAGAGACAGAAAAAATGAGTGTATACCGGGGGGTCTGAGGGGTATGGAATACCCCCCAGTGTACTCTTTCTATTTGTTTGCAAAATTTTTTAGTAGACAAAGATTTTTCTTCTGTTTTTCAAGGTATAGGCAGTTCTTGCCTGTTTCCACTTTTACATTTTTAAGAACAGGAGCCCCGCGAAAAGTTTTGCCACGAATCCCGACATGGCTTTCGACGGCTCTGGTCGAGACCGTGATTCTCATGGAGGTGGAGTTGCATTTTATATTCATAGCTCTTTAAACTTTACAGTTTTGTACTCTTCTCTCAATATTGAACAGATTTGGATTTAATTCTCCTTACACAATATAAAGTATACATTTGGCTGCATATACAATCCTAATAGACTGCACCTTGATAATTTTTTTGAATAATTTGAGGTTGCACTCTGCGAGGCGCAGTCACTCCGAGGAGACATACTGTTTGGGCGATATGAACATTGACCTTCACGTAGTGAAACCATTTGATTTCGCTCTGTTCTGGATGCCTTGAATCTCTGCCAGATCCTTGACTCGCTACACGAATTGTGGGTAACGCATCGTCGGTCGCTACTGGACCTCCTCGTAGTCAGCAGGACTGAGAGAGTATTGCATTATTGCACACGGTCCGTGCATATTGCTGATCATGAACTGATTTTTTGCTCCATTATGTGTGTTAACCCATGTAGGGTACCTTTATTTAAATCTATTCGAGATTTTCAAACTTTCAATCGAGAATTGTTCCTGTCCGATCTACAAGCAATTCCATTTCACATAATGTATCATTTACCCGATGTTAATGATAAATTAGGCTTCTTTAATGAAAACTTGTTGAAAGTGAAAAACAAACATGCCCCCACTAGAGTCATTTGAATTACTAAGCAGCCTGCTCCCTGGTTGACTGATAAACGTTCGGAGTCTTATGACTCTACGAGATAAAGCCTTTTCTAAATTTAAACGCACAAAATTACAGTAGCATTGGCTTGATTATAAAAGGTTGATGAATTTGACTACTTTATCTCTTCAAAGTGATAAACGTACCTATTCTAATCTATTGCCGTTGCTCGCAATCCTAAACAGTTGTGGAAAGCACTTAAAAATCTGAATGTCAAAACATCTACAATGTTTGTGATGCTATCAAGAAATTTTTCGTGTCCTCAGCGAAATCAGTCGACGATGACGAACTTATTGATCATTTCAGCAGAAATACATTCAAACCTAACACTACTATTAGCTTTAAATTAATTGAGGTATCTGACATTAGCTTTAGCCAGATAATTTCTTCTATTAAGTCTTCTGCGACTGGTGCGGATGGGCTTAGCATTTTCCTTCTTGAACAGTGCAGTTCGTATATTTACCCTTTTATCACACACATCATTAATTCATGTCTACTTGAAGGTGTATTCCCTAATGTGTGGAAGAAATCATTGGTAATTCCTTTACACGTGAAGCCACCTTCTGAGTTTTCTTACTTAAAATCCATAAGCCTATTAAGTGTCTTTTCCAAAATGGTTGAACGAATTATGGAGAAACAGTTGAGAGCATATTATGTAGAGGTAAATGATATCTTTCCTTGTGTGCAGTCTGGATTTGGATCTCTGCACAATTGCACCACAGCAATGCTTGGTGTTACAAATGATATAATCAATGCTGCTGACAAGGGTATAGTGACTCTTCTCGTTCTTTTAGATTACAGCAAAGCATTTGTGTAGTTTGTAAATAAATTAAATTTTGCGTTAAAATATCGTCAAGAAGTAAGATTTTCGATACAAGAAAACTTTCAAAATATTAATGAACAAAATATTTTGTGACGTCAAAGCGTGGCGCGTGGAGTGGCGCGTCCTTACATTTAGACACACACGCCTGGCACGCGTGCTGGCGTTCGATAGGTGCCACCTACCTAGGAAGACTGATATCGAGGGACTCAGTAGCATTTACAGTCCGTTACTTATTTAACTTTTTATCGGAATATTGGGGTTAAGTTTTTCACCATTGGTTTTTATTAATCCACGATAACTTATTAGAATTAATAATACTTTCGTTATCCTTATCATTTTTCATTACCGGGAGTTCCGATCAAGTTGTCGGAAAAATGTCAATATTTTAAACTATTTTTAAAAATTGCTTTGTAATTGTAATTGTTTTTGGTTTTTCATTTTATATTAAACTTGACAAAGAAAAAATCATTTTTCGAAAGCTCGTTAATAAAAACGTTTTATTTGTGTCTTTTAGCTCATTATTGATATTCTTAATTAATTGAATTTTATTTTATGTTTTGTCAGTTTAGTTGTACAGGATTGCCTAGTATATTGTAGTGTTTCAAACATCAATTTTAATTTTTTTTGAATTTTTATTTTATTGCATTGCGATGAATTTGTTTATTTTTGTTAATTTTTATAATTGGATATGAATTTGTAAATAATTTTTTTAATTTTCGCAATAATGCGGGAATTATTAAGAAGTTGGTAACAATTTTTGTTAGGGAAGGGGCTTTTCGCCGATGTGCGTATCGACGGCGGACGTGTTCCGCTACGCTCTCGAGATTTTTGAGTATTTTTGCAAGATTTTGGAATATTTTGGATATTGATAGTATTTTGAATTTGGATGTTGGAGATTTTAATTATTATCAATTTGGAAAGTTAAAGTTTCGTTCAAAGGATCGTGTGTTAAAGCGATAGCGTGGTCTGGCGGTTTATCGCCACATGAACGAAGACGATTTTTCCATTTTATATTACAAAGTTTGGAATTGCGATTTACAATATTTTTTTTTAACAACTGAGCTAGCAGGAGCAAAACAAAAGAGTAGGGGTGAAAAATTAATTTTTTCAAAAAATATCACTATTTATTATTTGCTCGGTCTAGATACATTTTCAAAAATTTGTTATTTTTATTTTTTATTAATTTCGGAATCAAGTTAGGTAATAATTTTATTTTATTTTAAAGAAATGTCAAATAATTTAAAATTTTTCTATTGTATTGAATATTGTCCGCGTTATTATTCCAGGTTTGCCTGATGAGAATCCGAAATTCGAAACACCTAGGGCCTATGTGTCGCAAACTATTTCATGTATTTGTATATTTTGTCGATAAAAAACAGTAAGATTTTTCAATTATTAATTTTTCTAAAGGAAAATATTTTCACAGGTTAATAACTACCATACTACTAAATAATCGTAATATTATATTCAAAATTTTAAAATTGCTCAAAATAATACGCTTTGGTCGTAAGTCAGGTAGGGCAATTGAGCCCCCCCCCCCCATGTATCCGGTCTGGAAACGATTGCTAAGCAAATCCGTCTCCAAAAACTTATTAGCGTGGAAAGCTATAGACAGATTTGACAACCTCATTTAATTTTTATATGAATATCTAACTCAGTGGTTCCCAAACTGTTTTCCAAAACTGACAGGATATGAATGCAGTGAGAGTTCCGCTCCTTTCTACACTTTTTATTTCTGACGCGGCCAGAAAATTTTTGAATTGGGCATTAACGTCATTGCCCGGACAATGATGTGAAAACCACATATGAAATTTTAAATGTTAACAAATGCATGGTCATTGACGTCAATGGCCGAATTGTCATCATGGACCGTAACATATTGCTAATATTGTCGTATTCCAAAATCATTTATTGAAATTTTGAAAATTTGATTTTTAATTTTGTTATGAGGACCATTTATTATTATGAATTTATTTTTTTGAAATTTGAATTTTGTTTTATATCTGAATTTGTTTGTAAAATTTGATATTGTAAATAATATTGTGTAATAATTATAAAAATTATTACAAACAAAACAAAAATATTAAAACTAAAATGTTGGCACGATATTGTGAATAGCTTTTTTTGCCCAGTGACCGTAAAATAAAGCGGACATTAAGCGATAAGTCTTCGATGATTTTAATAAATTTGGTTTTCAAGTTTTGAAATTTCGAGGTATTTTAGAAATAAATAAGTTGATTCGATGTGTTTGAATTTTGTTTGATGATTAGAATTATTTTCATCTCAAATTGGAAGAAAAAGAAAGCTTTTTTTAAAATTTTGGAAAAGTAATTTCGGATTGAGAAATTGGATTGATAATAATAATTAATGAATTAGATATTTTTGTAAAAGTTGATTAAAATTGCATTGAATTAATAAATTTAAAAGTTGAAATTGAAAGAAAATTTGAAACGAGATACGAGCGAGGCGTATGGTCGTTATATCGCAGACCTGATGAGCCGATTTGAAATGCATATAATTTGTAAGGTAAAATTTATTTAAAGTTAATTTTGAATTGAAAAATTGGAATTTAAAAATTTGGATATAATTTGTTAGAAAGAAGAGTCTCTTACTCACAAAATGTATGGACCGCAAGCAAATTCAAGAGTTTCTCACAATTTAAATTAATTTTATAATTAAGTGCTTCGGGTCATTATATCAATATATAGGTTATGGATAATTTTGGGAAGAAATATTCAATTCTCGCATAAAATAAATTGAAAATTTTGTAAAATTGTAATCCCCAAACAATTTATTGGGTTGGTGTTTATTGTATTTATTTGCATAAACTTTATAATTTGCATATCTAAAACATAAAAGTTATTTAGTTTACCCAAATTACACAAAAATTAGAATAAATACATTTAAAGGTTTATTATGATCAGTACAGGATCAAGCTATTTCAATGCCGGGTGCAGATTAGGTAAATGGCGCCTAATGGTCGGTTAAATTCATACCAAATAAAAAATGATCCCCAACCATACGATCCTGGCACAAATCCTGAAATTAAAAATAAATTTATTTCAAAATTAATTTAAATATAATCATTATTCACTTTGGAGATTATTTGCTGTAAGGATTATTATTTGTTAGGGGATTATTCGTCTCGACTCCAATATGTGATTTCTGGGGGGCTGTGCTCCCTTATACAATATTCATTAACAATTACTCCCCGATTTTATAAATCCAAGGTTTGTGTGCTTGTTTTTTGATTAATTATATTACATGGCAGTCTTTCTCACTTTCAAAACCACTACATTTAGGATGTATGTTGTTGCAATAATTTTATACAATCAGTTAGATATTGAGGTACTCGGTACTACGGTACTACTCAGTGCGTATTGCCTAAACATACAAATGTACTTATTCTCAAAAAGTGATAGTCTCTTATTAAGTAAGTAAGATCAATCATAGAATATATTCACAAGTTTTCAGTTTTTGAGAAACCGGGTGGTCTGGGGGGGTGTGGAACACCCTCCAGTATACCTAAACAAAATTGGTACCAGAATCTCAAACTCCAATTTTTTTTTACGTAGTGCCATTATAGAGTACTTTTATGGCATAAAATTTCAGATTTTTATCTGGTCCCCCACCAGCGATATTTAGTGCCAAAAATCGACGTTTTATTAATTTTACAAATTTAAAAATTTTTTAGAAGAAAAGGGGAGTAAATCCTAGGGTTAATATTTGGTGTGTGATTTCAACTACTTATCATCTCTATGTAAAAAAAATTTAACTTTGAGATATTCTCCCTTCGTGCATAAACTTCCCTTAAAAACGGCATTTTCTTATAAAACTAGATACGAATTGACGCTGCAGTTTTACCCTTTAGGATTGCTTTTAGGTAAAAATATGTAATAAGGAATATTGTAGTCTGTTTCTTTCTAAACAATTTCATTTTTCCCCATCTTGATAGGACAAATAGTGGGGCGGCACAGTAAAATAATTGTGCATTTGTGATAAAAGCATGAAATTTGTATCAATGTTGGTACATTATATGAACTTGATTTTAAGATATTGGGGCACTTCGTATTGCGTATGCGTGAGATTTAGAAGCCATTTTAAATTCTGCAAATTGTTTTATTGATTGTATTTTAGATTTTGCATATTTTTGGGCTTTAAAACATTGAAGTTAATATTCAATGGTAAGAATACAGTTAATCTACAGTAAATTGATACTAACATATCGTCGGTTAAGAGTGTTAAACTGCTAACTCCTAAAAATAAAATTTTACAGGAGACAATAAAAGCTGTATAAACAACATTATAAACAACAAATGCTTCGGCAGAGAACTTAGTTCATTTTTGACAAGATTTTCAGCCAATACTTTGTAACTGGATCTACTGTCTTTTCTCTTTAATAGCTTTGGATTTGTTAAAACTTGTAGTGTATCCAGTGGCGTATTTGGAAAATGACGTAGTAATTTGCTTTCAAGAGGTTAGGTTTAGTTAGTTAGTAATTTGCTTTCAAGAGGTTAGGTTTAGTTAGTTAGTAATTTGCTTTCAAGAGGTTAGGTTTAGTTAGTTAGTAATTTGCTTTCAAGAGGTTAGGTTTAGTTAGTTTTCTACATTGTTTTTGAAATGATGGCAAAAAGATGGGCTCTGCGCGACAAGGTAGATCTGTACGTAGGTACCATTTTTATATATTTTTTTAAAAATCATACCAAAAACATTTTCCTTTTGATTTATGACTATAGTGACCTCCCCTCCCCACAACAAACGCACCATAAGTTCCATACGGTAAACTTATTTTGATACCTTCATAAAACTGCGCCACTGTGGCGATTACGTAATATTATAATTACTAATAAATATACCACTTTTTGGGTATTAAAACTTAAGCTACCCTCACCAACCGCTGGCGCAATTTACCTACGTCCTAAAATAATTAGTCGGGTGCCGGTTACCTCCTACAAGTAATTTACTTCTTGCTTTGATCGCCAAGTAAAAATCTTACTGGTATGTAAATTTATTCTATAAGTAAATACTAACGAAACATTGATCAACCGAAATTCATCCTTGTCAGATAAATTTACTTGGGACACTAACTAGAGATTGATAAACTGGCCCTAAGAGGTGAATAAATTAGCCCTAAGACTAGAACTAAAAATAATTGTCCAATATTGATCCAAACCGGAAAATTTGAATTTTTAAGCAAAAATGAGGGAAGTTTATCCTTCGGCTAGAAAAAATTAAAACTTGGAAAGAATATTTATTACTGTTCCTACCTTACTGTTCACTGAGTTTAGCAGCAACTTTCTGTGTTACTTTGAAAGTTAATTAGTCAAAAATAGTCAAAATTGTAAACCGGGGGGTCTGGGGGGTGTGGAACACCCTCCAGTACATATCGCAGAATTTACACACCACCGAGTGTATCTTCTTGGCAAATGAAACTTAGCTCCCAATTTGTCATCGGTTGTTGTTGCGATGTTGAAGGTGCAAAAGGGTCTATGAATACAAACTTCTTAGTTTGTAAGACATGACATTACTCATATAAGTACTTTGTATATTAGATATACATTTCAATAATAAAAATGTTGTTTATAATACAGCTTTTATTGTCTCCTGTAAAATTTTATTTTTAGGAGTTAACAGTTAACACTCTTAACCGACGATATGTTAGTATCAATTTACTGTAGATTAACTGTATTTTCACCATTGAATATCAACGTCAATGTTCTAAAGCCCAAAAATATGCAAAATCTAAAATAGCATCAATAAAAATTTTTTTGCAGAATTTGAATTGGCTCCCAAATCTCAAGCATGCGCAATACGAAGTGCCCCAATATCTTAAAATCAAGTTCATATAATGTACCAATACTGATAAAAATTTCATGCTTTTATCACAAAATGCACAATTGTTATACATTTTTATACTATGCCGCTTCACTAAAATAAGAACTGAAATATTTCGGTTGCCGTAAACCTTTAAAATTAAAAAATATGCCGCACATTGCAAAGCAGATATGACTCTCACACGAAAACAAAAGACAATATAATTGAAATAATGGTAATTTAGTACTACTAATATGTTAGGATGTTTATACAAAAAAAATCAATTTTTTTTCGAATGGTTGAACCACGGCGTTGGACCACTTGATATGGAACGACTCTATATTGTTTTTATTATTAAAGCAAGAGGAGAAAAGCAATTAAAAATTATAGTAAAAGATCTTCATAATATTGGTGATAGTATATCTAGAAAAATGTTAAACAAGCAAAATAAACATGTATAACTTGGCAAAAATTTTATATTCAAAAAAGTGTCCTTAATTAAAAGTTATTGCTAGATAAAATTAAAATGTACATATTTACAGATAAGAACAAAAATTAACTAGGTAAAAGTAGTTATTTTAATTAAAAGTATTTTAATTTTACTGATAAAATTTTCCTATTTAAGTCACTTATGTTTAATTTATGATTTTGAAACAAATATAAAATTAATAACCTTCACTACCATCACATTTTAAATAAAATCCTTCTCAATTAAATATGTAGATTTAGAAATGTCGAAAAATATGGCGATATTCCATAGATAGGGAATGTAGAGCCAGAGAACATCACGAGCACATTGCGAGAGGTTCGTTTTTTAATAGCGTGCGGGACAAATCCCTCCGAGCAACACGCGAGTGATGTTCTCACTATAACTTTTCTTTTCAACAGTAAGCTTACCGGTCGATTGAATCGAGAACATCACTCGCGTGTTGCTCGGAGGGATTTGTCCCGCACGCTATTAAAAAACGAACCTCTCGCGATGTGCTCGTGATGTTCTCGGGTAAACATACCTGCGATTTTTCGGGAAAAGTCCCAAGGGACTTTTCCCTCAACGCAGGTATGTTACCTACGAGTATTTGCTCGTGTGAGCATTGAAGCTCACGAAAAGGTTTCCCGATCGATGGTAAATCCATTGTACCTGCGAATTATGATAATTTTTTTAAAATTTACTAAGTTACCAACTTAATCGTACATTAATTTTTCATTTTATACGTGTTATACTTATTTTGAAATTCATAAATAAACAAGTTAATTATTTACAATCAATTAATTATATTTCTTAATTATTTGTTTATAAGCATAATGGATTTAATATTGTGTCTGAATACTTCGTTATTTCGAAGAAAATCTAGGTAATGCCCTTGTTGTGTGACACTCGCTCTCGTAGCATGTTTATCTTCTAATAAATTTTTTGAGCTAAAATGTTTCTCTTTTTTATTGCAATTTTTAAATATTTCGCGTAGCGTAAATCCTGATATATAAAATCCCAGTACGCTACTGCTGCTCCTGTTGCATCGTGTCATTTTTTGGTGAAAAAAAAAACTCTCTTGATTTTCCTCACTTTTGCTTAAAAATTCAAATTTCCCGATTTTTCCTGGCAAAATATGAAAAATTAATAATTCTCTCTCTTCTCCAAGTATTCCAAAAGAGTGGAAATCCTGCGATATGCACTGGAGGGTGTTCCACACCCCCCCAGACCCCCCGGTTTGCAATTTTACCAACCGAAAAATACATATACTAACTAAGATTAGGACTAACCGGGAAATTTGAATTTTTAAGTAAAAATGGGGGAAATTTAACTTCCACCTCTGGCTAGAAAAAATTAAAACTTGGAAAGCATGTTTATTTAATTAGTACCTACTACTCTTGGAGTTTAGCAGCAACTTTCTGTTACTTTGAAGGTTAATTATAAAAATAATGTAAAAATATAAACTCAAAATTGCAAACCGGGGGGTCTGGGGGGTGTGGAACACCCTCCAGTACATATCGCAGGGTTTTCACTCTTTTAGAATATTTGTAGAAGATATAGAATTTATAATTTTTCCAATTTTGCCAGGAAAATCGGGAAAATCGGGGAATCCCCCAGTAGCGGGAAACGAAATTAAAAGTTTTAATATATAGATTAGAAAAAAATGCATTTGTTACAAAAAACTTACCAATTCTTTGCGGTTAAATCTAACTTTATTCTGACTATCAGTTGCCAGCTTAATAAGATCACTTATTTTATGCAAACTTATTTTAGCAATTTACCTATGTAGGCCACCAGATATCAGTAAAAAGTTATCTATACACCCATTGCGTACTGTATTTGATATCGTTACAGAATAGGAATTTGGGTCGTCGAATACTGTCATCGTTAACGTATTCGATTCGATCGCCTACGTCTCGATGATGGAAAAGATTTCGGTGGAAGTTAGTGAATAGAAGTGTAAGTTTACATTCGAAGTACCAACCGTATATAAATATACTTTAAATATTAAAATACTGTACACACATACTTTATAAAAAATACACAAATTAATTAAAAATACTATTATAACTTTTATTATACAAACGTTCCTTCTTTCAGTTAATTCAAAATGGCAAATATCGAGCATTGAGATAAAACTAACTTGAGAAATTTGTTAGCTTCATGGTCTGATCGATTGGTGAAGTACACCGATTACCTCTATGATAATAAGTTACAATAAGTTGCACACTCTAGCACAAGGGTTCCTAAACTTTATAGATGACGGAACACCAACCCAAAACTTGTTATTTTATGGAACCCCATAACCATCAATGAGCTTTTTGTTTTTTTTTAGCTTTTGAAGGAAATCCTATACTTTCTGCAAACATTTGAAGGTGACGACTGGAGGACGGGATAATATTTGTAACCGAGTCATTATTTAATTTTAATAGCTGATAATGAATATTTCTCGCGGAACCCCAATGACTGTTCTACGGAACCCAGTTTGGGAATCGCTGCTCTAGCACATTCAGTAAAAATGTAAATTTTTTTTAGAAACCGAAATTACCATTGAAATATTGGAAATGATGGAATTGCATTATATAGAAAAGTTAGTCAAGTTTAATCTGGAAACCCGAATTTTATTCGAATTTAATTTAAAGAATGGAGAGCGTCCATTGCAATGCCGTTAAAGGCCATTGTTAAAGCAAGTAACTTTATATTTTTTAGAGTACGACAGAACTTGGCAAGCATGTCGGGAGTACCGCCTTTGTGACATACAAAATATGACCTTTGCAGAAATTTTCAAGAAGTGGCCACAATATAAATCTACGACAGGAGATCGCTTAGTAAGAATATATAGGTATACATTATTTTCACTTTCAATTGTAAAAGCACTTATTTTATTTTCTTTCGCAGATTTCAGTAGATTTTAATGGCCTTAAAATTGAAAAAAATTCCGATGGTCTCTTGGATGAGTGGCATTTATCATTAGAATCGATGATAAATACATTAAAAATCAATGTAAAGAATAATGTAGTGAAAAGTGAAATATCATCTCTTGAAAATCCTAATTTACCAGAAAGTATGTATTTCATTAGTATTATAGTAGTTAACTTGATTTAATTAAATTTTTTTTAGATTGCAGAGATTCTACCATTTTCTGGCCTCTTCATGCATTATTGCCACCAAATGGCAAGAGGGTGAATAAAGGTGTGGGAAAAAAAAACTACAACTTCAAAGTACAGCATAGCAGATTCTCAAAATTCTTTTATGGCTTTGGTTAGCTGTACACAGGAAGTTGAAGAATATGTTTCACATTTAAAAACGTTAGAAGACCCAATTCAACCTTTCATAATATGTGTTGTAGATCAAGTCTCAAATATAACTGAGATTATAGTATATTTTGATGATCACAAATATATCTTCAACACCTTTCTGAAAGCAGTTGATTCATGCTTTGATACTGATACGTGTCATGCGGACAGACCCTGAAGAATTAAACTGGATTTACACATTTGACCCTTACATAATAAAAGTAAATTATTGCATTATAAAGAAAATAGCATATAAAAGCTTTAAAATCTTCTTTTTAATAGATTGTGATTGATTATACAATAAAACAAGAGAACACTAAATTAACATTTCATCTTATCTAAGTGGAATATTGATATAACTAATAAATCGTATTGGTAATTGGCTCGATAGCTACTCCATATCGAATTTTTATATCATCTGAAATTTTTTCAGCAAGCATAACAGTAGGAGAAGTAGTATGACCAGCTACGATAGATGGAAAAATGCTGATATCAACAACTCGCAAATTGTGAAAACCATGAACTATTCCTTTATTGCTTACTACCGAAGTTTTGGGGTTGGGACCCATTCTGCAAGTTCCACTTTGATGATAGGCAGATCCTGTCATAAGTCTGAAAGCGCAAATCCAGTATTCCTTACTTCCCAAATCATGGTTTCTGCATTGTGGATAGTCAACTAAAATCAATGTTGCGTTAAGTTTTCTTAACGGTTCAGTGTCAATAATTTCTTTAAGAATTTGAATCGCTTGGTACAAAATTTCTACGTCATATTGTTCTGCCAAAAAGTTAGGATCAATAAGTGGAAACTTATATGGATCTTTTGATTGAAGAGTTACCGAACCAACCGATGCGGTTTGAAGAACAAACTGGAAAACGTTCATGTGGCCTGGGAAAGTTAAACTGTCTGTTATGGCTTTGTATGTTTCGTTCCTCACCCTCAAAAATGGAACTAAAAAGGTATCTAGTGAACCCAATATAAGAGATAAAAGCATTTCGATGTCTGGGTAGGTTGGGTTTGCTTCATATTTACTTCGGTAAAATCCAACAACTTGGATGTTTGAATATTGGGTTAGAGGACCGTAATCATTTAAAAACTCTTTAACTTGTTGACGCAAAGTTACATTTGGTGTAGCTATATTTATGCCGATATAAGCCGCGTAAAATAATGCGTGATCGTAAAGAGTTTTGCCTACTGGAAGATCACGGACTACTGGAATATTCATTTCCTTTAAATGCTGTCGGGGTCCAATACCGGATAACATTAAAAGTTGAGGAGTATTTGTTGCTCCAGCAGACATGATAACTTCTTTGCTTGCTCTGGCACAATATTGCTTGCCATTTCTTGAAAAAATTACTCCATGCACTCTTTTACCTCCTGGAGTTATCAACACCTTGGTGACATAAGCATTGGTTAAAACTTTTAAATTCTTTCTCTCCTTGATGATGGGTTGTAAAAATGCGGCGTCCGCACTGTGACGAAATTGTCGGCGGTTATTTACTTGTACACGAAAAGTCCCTAATTGATTTCTTCCGTTGTAATCTGTACTTGTAAAATTGTGCAAAATTTTACCACCCTCTATGAAAGCTTCAGATTGATTATCAAGTGGATTAACGTACTTGACGTTCCAGTAACCGTTTTTTCCATGATACCCAGGATCAGATTCCACTTGAGAATTTTCTGATTTTATAAAATACGGTAGCACTTCTTGATAAGTCCAACCGGGATTTCCTTGCGCCGCCCATCTGTCATAATCATCTTTGTTTCCTCTTACATAAACCTCGTAGTTTATTATGCTGCTGCCTCCCAAAGCTCGTCCTCTCACAACTGGGCAGCGATTTTCACTCATTCCTATAAAAATGTTAACCCATAAGGAATATGTTGATAAATATAAATGTTATATATTATATACCTAAACATGAATGTTTTTGCGGTGTGCTGTAGTATCCCCAGTTAAATTTTGACAACTGTAAATAAAGGTGATTGGCTGGAATAATGGAAAAATTAGATTCCTGACCTCCAGCTTCGAGCAACAATACTTTCCATCTTTTCTCCTCGGATAACCTATTGGCAACGACTGATCCACCTGCACCAGCACCAACAACAATGAAATCCCAATGCCCAAGTTCTAAAACAGAAATTAAAAAGTTTTTTTATTGATTTCAGAAAATTTGTACCTTCTGTAAAGTAGCTGTTTTTTGGTCTGTATTGCTCATTATCTGTGGGTATTCGATAGTTGTTAGCCTCCTCTCTTCCAGTTGTAATGAGATTTTCGTAGTAATCTATTTCATCCTCGTTCGAATCGTCACCCCACGATAATTTAAAAAGTATCACAATGAAAATAATAAGTTTCATGACTGATGGTGTTCGTTGTTCAATTTTCTTTAAGAATGTTATCGTCTGTACTTGTCTTTTTAAATCATTTATTTGCATAATTGTTGTGTTTTGCATATCTAAAATACGCAGTAAACCATTGAAATATTTCTAAAACATGCAGAAACTTTATCATAACCTTGTAATAAACGCAAGAATGTTCTATTAAAGTGATAAGCAGGGCTCGGAAGTTATAGCACTAAAACAGCAAACTTTTAGCTGTTCAAAATGAAAAGTATTTGCATATTTTGCATTCTTTAGTGCTATTTATAGTGCTAATGTTGGTGTTTTTAAGTAGATTTAAATAAAACAGTTAAAAGTTTGCTTTTTTAGTGCGATAACTTTCGAGCCCTAGTGACAAGTATTGCGATGTACCTTGAAGCAAGGGTATTAATTTTTATAAAGCCCTCGTTTGGCGCCAAAAATTATGCGATGTACACAAGAGATTATAGTTAGAACTAAGCGATATAATGAACATATATTAAAATTTTTTATTTTGACCCCCTTTACGTTGGTGTGCGATCTCTCTTATCCAATTTCGTATGACACAGACTTTACATACTTGACACTTAACCTTAATCTTAAAATGGTGCTTGTGCTTCACTTTCAAAAACACCAAACAAATTGATAGAAACCAAATCTATTATCGGAGTATTACAGGTACGTAGTTTATAAACGTTGAAAATAATTGACGATACAATATTAAATAAATGTGCTTTAGATGTAAAGGCGTTGGCGTGTTCTTAAAATTAAACTAAGTTTACGAAGATTATTACATCTGAATAAATAATGTCCAAATAAATTTACTACCTTGCATGGTTCACTGCAGCATCTTTCGAGAGAGGCCAGCAACTGAGAGAGATTGCGCGATGTGGTGCGAAGAGTCGGAGATGTACGGAACGTTTGAGGGTAGTGAGTCTGAGATCACGACTCCTCTGTCAAGAGGAAACCAAAGAAGAAGAATAGTTCAAATAATCCTGGTTGTTTTTGTTGGATGCCTGCACTTGTAAAAGAAACACGGATTTCACACGAAAGATATTTTCTTAAACACTTGGAATTATACGTTAGAGAATCTTCTATTTTAAAATGCTGATAATTTATTAACAAATTCGTTGAGAGCTTTTAAATTTAGAATCATTCGATTAGACCTATCGGCTTTTGGTACTAGAAAGATATTTGATACAAATTGGCCATCACAAGGTTGGCATTTACGTATGGCCCCAAGTTCAACAAATGATAATAGAAAGCGTCTATCTCCTTAAAGTCATTCTTAAACCAAACTTTAGTATAGTATACATAGTAGTGTCAGAAATTTGACGCTCCAAATTCACGCATAAAAAGTTGTAATCTCCCCGCATGAATACTCACTCTGTTGGTGATTAATGTCGATTATCTCTGCGGAGTTCGAAGTGGGTCTTCCTCTTTGGAAACTCCGCCAACTGGTGGTTGGTTCCCTATGAGGGAGAGTCTTCCGTCCGTCCTGACGGACACCTGGAGTTTAAATGCTGCCTTGTGTAAGAAACAGAGGGTTTCTTAACCTTTGTAGACTGAGAGAGCCCATTATTCAAAGTTGGTTTGAGTTCTTTATTTACACTAGCTGAGATCAGCAATCTCCTCGTATCGCTTTCCGAGTAGTAAACATCAGCCACAAACCTAGCTGCGTCGCTGATCAGCTCGATTAGCGCTACGTTCCACCCCCCCCCCCCCGACTCTTTTCCGACAGGCAAAGAGTAATCACCTTCCATAGGGCAGATAAACTCGCACCTATCCCATTCTGGATCGTGGCCAGACTAGTGTTGCGATTCAAGTATGCTTCCGACACTGACATTGCTACTTCTGGGTTCAGCTTCGGGGCTTCTACAAGTAGGAAATTATTTGCTAGTGGGTACTTCTTTAAAAGAGTTGACCGCTGCTTCTCCGTAAGGCCCGACCTTAAGACGTTCGTTTAACGTACCGCCACGTCCTGGTGGAAAGCATCTCTAAAAATAAATTCACATAGTGCAGCATCGCCCAATATCTCCAGTATGCTTGTGTCCAGTATTGGACCCATCTGGCTCCTGGAGCATCTTTTTTGATGGACGCATTCGAGGGGTTCTCCTTGTTAGAAAAATTATTGTTACTCTCAAATCTCAATAGAAAACCTAGATGCAACAGAAGTCGTCTGCTACGAGGCAGATCAAATCTGGTGAGTCTTTGATCTTTTTAATATTTGAATACTCAAGAGAAAACTGTTTCATATTTTGCTCTATCTCCTCCTGTCTACTGTATAAGAAAACAACTACTGTGTTCTAGGCAACCCCTACAACCCAACTCATGTGTACCAGGTTACGTAGCCAACTCGTGACTACATAATATACACACCAAGTTTTAAACAGCATTTGTAAAAACAAAGAAAACTAAGATATGGGTGTAAAATGTAGATCGTAGAGCACAAATCGTGTATTCTAGGTTACTTAGCCAGCTCGTAACGTGTAGTTACAAAGTCTTTTAACAACTCGTGTAAGAAACTAAAATAACCATACGAAATACCTTTCATAGAACACAAGTTGTGTGTACTAGGGTAAATAATCAATTAGTGGTTACATATAGCTAAGGGATCTGTAGCAAATACAGACAGCTTCCATATCAACCCCATTTGGGAATAAAATTCGTCAAAATAATATAAAAAATTTACTTCTTAATTATGTATTTGTGTACTCACTGAGAGCATCCTCGTGTTCAGATTCATCCGTGTAAACGGATCCTATTTCATCCAATAATATCCAAAAATCAAACAATTCTAAATTTGGTCCAACTCTTGGACGATTTCCAAATTGAAATAAATCAAAATAATTACTAACGTCAATCGCAAACTTTATTTGCAAATCAAACTCAAAAATATCTCAAACTTCAGACGCAAATTCAAAAAAACTCACACCGAAAATAATGGTTTATCATTTTGATGAAATCTTCATCATATTGATGAAGAAATTCATAAATACATTGATTTTGTTCACAAATACTATGAATTTTTCATCAATATGATAAACCATTTTTTTCAGTGCATAAGAGACCCGCAGATACGTCCGTCCACTACGACGGACCGGCTTGTAAGTCCAGAAAGTCCAGTTTCCTCGTACCAACATTAAAAATGTTAGCACGAAAAGTGCACTAAATTCGAAATTTTATAAACATTTATAAAAATTACAATAAATTATTTGCAATAGAAACTAAAAAATGTTTAAAAAAATTCAAATCATGTATTTGCAAAAATTCCAAACCAGTGTATGCATTTTTGGTAAATTTACCTCGGACATAATTTTTCATGTGTACTAATAACAACATAAAAAGACTGTCACTTAGGCGACTACAATCGAGCGACGTCAAATAGGCAACGGTCAATTAGACACTGGTTTTTTGGGCGACAACTTATTAGGAACTTCAACTAGGCGACCGGTCAAATAGGCGAAGGTAAATTTGGCGACGGTAAATTAGGCTTTGGATTTGGAGAGGATTGAAGTAAAATTGAATTCTTTAATTAAATAGAAAAATAAAATTGGATGATTAGATTCGGAAAACTCATAAAATTTTGTATGGATAAGTCGAGTTTCATAAAAGTTAACTTAATAATGTAATTAGGATTAAATTTGGAAAAAATATTATGGTATTATGCATGATAGTAGTTTTAAAAGTTTTATTTAGAATTTCAATTGTTGAAAAATTTGATTGTAATTTTTTTTTTGACCCCCCTTCCTGGAAAGTCTCAGCTTACGACTGGAAGGGCTGGCTAGCAAAACTAAAGTGTAGAAAAGGTGTCAGGGAGGAATTTTACTGGCGTTCCACTATAACTAATTTGGCGCTCAACTTGGGGCATGATTTTGCTTGTCGTTTCCATGTTTTTAGGTTGTTACCAATTATGGACCAAGGGAAAAAACAGCAATTGATTTTTCAGGAAAACAGGAACAAGAATTTGAAAGAATAAAGGAAAATCGTTAAAAAAAAATTGCTAGAAAGAGAGGCACAAAGGAAGTTCGATAAAGAAGAATTGCTAAAAGAAATAAGAAAACTAAATGAGAATATTAAGAGGGCGATGCGGAGCAAATGCGATAGTTGAAACGAAAACAATTTTGGGAATGGGGAGCAGGAAGAAAATCAAGAAAAATTTGGTAAGGCCCAAATTAATAATTACAGAACAGCATCGCTTATCCGGACACACTTTATTTTGGACACTCCGGCTCTTCGGACATTTTATATTTTTTACTCCTGCAATCCTGACGAATTTCTAGTTGCAATTTCAAATTAATGCAATTTATCAGTACTCTTTTATAAGACTAAACTATGACATCACACAAGGTCGGATAAACCATGGGTGCAATGGAGCCGCCGCACCCAGGGCCAAAATTCAGAAGGCTTTAAAATAGTGCGTTTTTAATTTAATTTTCTATAAAATATTAAATTTTGAATAAAAAGAAGAAAACGCCAAGCGAGAAGTCACGAATTGTGACTTAATTCATATTTTCTTTGATTTAATTGGTAATAAGTAGGGGGCGGCCATTAATTACGTAATTTTTCGACCGCCTTTCCCTCTGGCGAGATGTCGTAAGATTTGTTTTTTTTTAATTACATGATATTTAATTACATGTAATTAACGAACGTCCCCTATTGATACCACAGGTCTGCAAATCAAATTTTTTTTCGAGCCTTGATACCATTCCTCCTCATTCTTATGTAAATTAACCTCCTGAATCCGAATATGACCTCCGTTTTCCCCCATCATCCACCGCTATCGGGGGATGCCCCCCCATCTATTTTATTATTTTTTTTTAACAATTATTTTAGTCTTTACATTTTTTCTGGTAAACTAGAAAGGTAAAAAGTAAATATTTATAGCAAGAAAGTTGATTTGGGATAAGATTTGTTCACTGAAAGTGTAAAGAAAAATCATTAAAGATGATCAAATTTTCCGTTTTTCTTCACTTATTTTTGCTGTTTATTTCGGCAAAAAATAAAGCAATCACACAAAACGCTCTCCAGTATACCTGTAAGTTTGTTGAAAACACAAAAAGCAAACAAATTTCGATTCCAGTTTTAAAGTTGTGATTCCACCGGGCATTACTGGTGTTACTTACTGATACTTACTTAACTTTTCTTATTTATACTTTCTTAACCCGAAGAGATGAGACGGGCGTGAGTGGCGATTAATTAACAAGCTTCCAAAGATTCAAAAAACACACATCTTGTAACATAACGATATAATGAATTTTAATATTATTTACACAATTATGGTGTACAACACCTAACATTAACTCAATTCTAAATCATCAATCAAGATTATCGAAATCCTAGTGATCACCACGATCATTGAAACCCAAGTGATCACCACGATCATTAAACCCAAGTGATCACCACGATCATTGAAACCCAAGTGATCACCACGATCATTAAACCCAAGTGATCACCACAGCCGTGGCTGGACCTAAATAAACTTATTCTAATATTACATGTTACATTTGGCCCTGGCTGGAACCCTGCTAAATATTACAAATAAGTCTGACCTTAAGTTACAATCCTTAATCCTATTTAAATTGCCGATATTCCATGGGAGGCTTGATCAACCCACAACCACATAATTCACAAATTCATTAAATCATTAAAAGTTCATTAAATCCCGAAACAGTAATTAACCAAGCACTTGCTTAAACAATTTCAAATTATAATTGGATTCGCAAAGGCTTGTTACCAATTCTATGGTTTGTTAGGGACTACTGCTTCTTCCCGTCTGTCTTACTTATATATTCGTTCGATTACCCCTTTCAACGATGGGTTCGCCTACTGTCTGTAAATCCAGACGCTGAATCGTAAATAATCCCACGGTTATGGCGGAGTGGGTAAGCATAATAATATTTATCAAATGCTGAATGTTGGATTCCACACGCGACGGGAAGCTGGTAAGCATAACAAATTGTGTTGATGTATTAGCTGAAGGCGCAGATCTCACGCCATCGGGACGGTGCTTATTAAGCATGAATTAAAAATAATTTAATTTTCAACACCATAAAAATCATAGGCGTAACACTGGATCTAGGTTACAAAAGACATTTGGAAAAATCTATATAAAACTAGATTCTGAGAACAATTTTGTTTAGGTGTACTAGAGGGTGTTCCACAACCCCCAGACCCCCGGTTTCAAAAACTGAAAACTTGTGTGTTGTTTATTAAACTTTCGCAAACAAAATCTCTAACTTTTCCAAGTCTTCCTCTAGATCAGGGGTCGGCAACCTGCGGCTCTTTTGATGTCACGATGCAGCTCTCCAGGTCCATGCACAAATATTAGCTAATAATTATATTATTTCATTTTCAAAATCCATAAAAAGTATTAATCTGCAAAAAAAACTTTAAACGGGATAAAAACAGGATAAAACACCATAATATTGAAATAGAAGTGTTAGTGGCTCTTTAAAAACTGGGAAATATTGTAAATTTATTGTAACTTTTGGCTCTTCCAGCTCAAAAGGTTGCCGACCCCTGCCCTAGATCAAAATTAAACATTTTTCAAACATTAGCAAATTTGAAAAATTCAAAATATTTTATATGTCGAATTTTCCAAGAATTTTTCCTGTTTTCAAGTCTTAGTTTCCACGATTTTTCCTTAAAAATAAAAAATTCCTCGACTTTCCCTGACCAAATTTGTGTGATTCTTAATTCTTTTACTTTTGCAAGTGAAAATCCTGCTTTAACATTTGTCCTAATTTTTAATTTTGCGCTCTCCCCCCTGGCCTCTTAATATGACCAACTACAAGTTTCTGCTTTTATAACCAAATTAATTTGGTTATAAAAGAATATTTTGGGGAAAATATGACCGAAATTGAGAATAAAAATTTGGAGATGGAAAATTTGGTTGCCAAAGAAAATTTTTGATAAAATAAAAAAATTAGAGATGAAAATTTGAAAAACAAAGTTTAGTTGTAAAAGAAAATTTTGATGAAGCCAAGGAAGAAACAAAAATTTTTGAAAAAATAAATTTTGTTATGGGAGAAAATAAGACCGACATTGAAAACAAAAATTTGTAAAGTGGCGTGGAAAAAATTATGGAAAACAATGAAATTAAGCAGTAAGTAAAAGTAACTGGGGAGCTGACATTATTTTGTGGAAAACCATAAGTGAAAAAAAAATATATTTCAAATTTGGTACCACAACTTGGATGGTTTTCTTCTGTGAACCACTTGCCATGAACTGTGATTGAGCAAATAAAACCAAGACATAAGATGTCGTGTTACCAAATAATTTTTGAAAATTTTTGATGGTTTAATAATGTTGGTTTGCTATGTGGAACATTTTTTTAAGATATTTTGGGATTGAGTTTTTATTTAATAATTTTTGAATTTTTGTAAATGCGAGTTATGGATTTTTTTGTATTTGTTTGCTATTATTGTTAATATATTTGTAAATAATTGTAAATTTTTGAATTTTTATGGGTCTTTTCGTGCTAGCATGTAATGTTGGTACGAGAAGACCAATGATAAGCCTTTTTCAGGCGTGTCCGTGGAAGCGCACGGACGTATTTTAGTATAAGTCCAAAAATTTTTGATTTGCATCTCAAGTTTGAGACATATTTTGAGATAATTTCAGAATAAAATTGCGATTGAAGTAAGTGATTTTCTTGTTTTATTTTTGTTTGGAGATTGTCCAAGATTTGGACGACATTTGATGTTTTTGTTGAAATTTGGATTTGGATCGTTGAAATTAAATTTGGATTCATTAATTACTAAAATTGGATAATTGGTTATTTGAAAATTGTAATTTGTTTATAAAGAATTTATTTTGTTTAAATTGGAAAGGCAAAATAAAATTTGTAAAAAAACGGATCAAGGTACGAGTCCATTAACCGGTGCTCGATTCCATCCATCTTCATTGCCGTTGGAGGATTAGCGCCTCTCTATTTACTAATTTTTCGGTATACTCGCTATACCGCTTAGGGTATAAACGTTATACTCATTAAAAATATCCCCCTAAACCCGACCGGTTCTACTCGGCAAAGTGTGCTACTATGAAGGGGGTTATTAAATAAAATATTAAATAATAGTAAAAACAATGTAATCGTATTATATAAATATTTAAATATATAAATCTTTACTTTTGAGAAAATAAACAATAAAACTTTAAATAACAAGTTAAATTCAACAATATAATGAAAATTATATTAATTACTTTAATTAATTTTGTACTTAAAAAGTATCCCGAATTTCCATTCATCCAATTTGTACCGTTGGTGGGTCGCTTAGTTGGGATAGTAGAACTTATAGAACTAAATTATTGCATTTTAGAAAAAATAGTATATTTATAACAGTTTTAAAATATTTTTTTAATATATTTTGATTGATTATACAATAAAGCAAGCATTTCACATTATCTATATGAAAAATTGATATAACTAATAAATCGCATTGGTAATTGGTTCGATAGCTACTCCATACTGAATTTTTATATAATCTGAAATTTTTTCAGCAAGCATAATAGTAGGTGCAGCAGTATGACCAGCTACGATAGATGGAAAAATGCTGATATCAACAACTCGTAAATTTTGAAAACCATGAACAATTCCTTTATTGCTTACTACCGAAGTTTTGGGGTCGGGACCCATTCTGCAAGTTCCACTTTGATGATAGGAAGATCCTGTCATAAGTCTGAAAGCGCAAATCCAGTAATCCTTACTTCCCAAATCATGGTTTCTGCATTGTGGATAGTCAACTAAAATCAATGTTGCGTTAAGTTTTCTTAATGGTTCCGTGTCAATAATTTCTTTAAGAATTTCAACCGCTTGGTACAAAATTTCAACGTCATATTGTTCTGCCAAAAAATTTGGATCAATAATTGGAAACTTATAAGGATCTTTAGATTGGAGGGTTACCGAACCAACCGATGCGGTTTGAACAACAAACTGGAAAACGTTTATGTGGCCTGGGAAGGTTAAACTGTCTGTTATGGCTTGGTATGTTTCATTCCTTAGCCTTAAAAATGGAACTAAAAAGGTTTCTAGTGAACTCAATACAAGAGTTAACATCATTTCGATGTCTGGGTAAATTGGGCTTGCTCCATATTTACTTCGGTAAAATCCAACAACTTGGATGTTTGAATACTGCGTTAGAGGACCGTAGTCATTTAAAAACTCTTTAACTTGTTGACGCAAAGTTACATTTGGTGTAGGTACATTTATGCCAAGATAAGCCGCGTAAAATAATGCGTGATCGTAAAGAGTTTTGCCTACTGGAAGATCACGGACTACTGGAATATTCATTTCCTTTAAATGCTGGCGAGGTCCAACACCGGATAACATTAAAAGTTGAGGAGTATTTGTTGCTCCAGCAGCCATGATAACTTCTTTGCTTGCTCTGGCACAATATTGCTTGCCATTTCTTGAAAAAATTACTCCATGCACTGTTTTCCTTCCTGGAGCTATCAACACCTTGGTGACATAAGCATTAGTTAGAACTTTTAAATTTTCTCTCTTCTTGATGATGGGTTGTAAAAATGCGGCGCCCGCACTGTCACGAAATTGTCGGCGGTTATTTACTTGTACACGAAAGGTTCCTAATTGATTTCTTCCGTTGTAATCTGTACTTGTAAAATTGTGCAAAATTTTACCACCCTCTATGAAAGCTGCAGATTGATTATTAAGTGGATAGACGTACTTGTTGTTCCAGTAACCGTTTCTTCCGTGATACCCAGGATCTGACTCCACTTGAGAATTTTCTGATTTTATAAAATAAGGTAGGCATTCCCGATAAGTCCAACCGGGATTTCCTTGAGCCGCCCATCCGTCAAAATCATCTTTGTTTCCCCTGACATAAGCCTCGTAGTTCAATATGGTGCTGCCTCCCAAAGCTCGTCCTCTCACAACTGGGCAGCGATTTTCCCTCATTCCTATAGAAATTAAAATTCTTAAGGAATATGTTGATAAATATAAATTTTACATATACCTAAACATGAGTGTTTCTGCGGGGTGCTGTAGTATCCCCAGTTAAATTTTGACAAATGTAAATAAAGGTGATTGGCTGGAATAATGGAAAAATTTGATTCCGGACCTCCAGCTTCGAGCAACAATATTTTCCATCTTCTCTCCTCGGATAATCTATTGGCAACGACCGATCCACCTGCACCGGCACCAACAATAATGAAATCCCAATGCCCAAGTTCTAAAACAGTCAGTTAAAACAAACAATTATTTTCGGAAAATTTTTACCTTCTGTAAAGCTGTGTTTTGGTCTGTATTGCTCATTATCTGTGGGTACTTGATAGTTTTCGGCCTCCTCTCTTTCAGTTGTAATGAGATTTACGTAGTCGTCTATTTCGTCCTCGTTCGAATCGTCACCTAGCGATAATTGAAAAAGTATCACAATAAAAGTAATAAGTTTCATGACTGATGGTGTTCGATGTTCTACTTTCTTTTAGAATGTTTTCGTCTGTACTTGTCTTTTTAAATGATTTATTTGCATAATTGTTGTGATTTGCATATCTAAAACACGCAGTAAAGCATTTCAATATTTCTAAAACATGCAAAAATTCTATCATAATCCTGTGATAAACGCAAGAATGTCCTATAAAGTGATTTATTACAAAAATAGTTGTAATCTTACTTGCTTAAAATATAAGGCTATACCAGAAGATTTTCCCAAAATTGTCCCAAAAGAAACGGGAGGTAAAAAAAATCAGCGAGACTGCAGTATGCAGAAAATATGTTTGCAGCTAAAGAAAAGGGGTTGCAAGGGGGAAAAGGAGGAATTACAAAAAATAACACTAGCGCTAGAAGAAAAGAGTGAAATGAGGTAGAAAAGAGAAGTAGTAGAGAAATGGGATATAGGTCAATATAATAAGAGCTTTTAAGATCAGAAGCATCAAGTTGGAAACTGTAGTTTCAGAGGTTGAGTTGTGGAGAAAGGAGCAAGAAATAATGAATAGAAAAGAAAAGCTGGAGAAAAAATTTTACATTGACAATGACTTAGCAATTGAAAAAAGACGAGTACAGAAGTAAATCAAGGAATTCCGCCCATGGGACCGGTATTATAATTGGTAAATCTCTCCTCCGCGATCAAGTCTATGGGGGGCAAGTCAGCCAGGACCAATACTGCTCTCTCAGATATTGTGTTGTAGACCCGGCAGACTCTTATAGCCGCTCTTCTTTGTATGCGAGCGATTTTATTTCTGTATATCTGGGTTTGCATAGCTTGTATCCGTACCGGTCGGCGCCCCGTTAGGATGAGGGAGTGCATATCCGATGCTACGATCATTCTTTTTATAGAGCTTGGTCAACTTGGAGCTTGGCATTAGTCTCGACTGAGCATAAAAACTGGTCTGAGAGACATAAAACAGTCAGACAAAGGGCATGAAATACCCTCTAGTACATCTGTAATTGTGTTAAGTTGTATTCCATAATGAAGTTACTAGGTCAACAAATTTAAAGTGCACTGGAGGGCATTCCATGCCCCCCAGACTCCCCGGTTTGAACAACAAAAAGTTTGTGTGCATAGTTTGTGTGATTAGTTTTATTAAACAAGGAACTTATACTCTTTCAAAACATTTACACTGGAAGATCTGAGGGTATGAAATACCTTCCTACAGAAACTTGTTTATGGAATACAACATAATACAAATATCCCCCCCCCCCCCCGGTTGGAAAAATAAAAAGTTGGTTTTCGCTCTTTAATTTTTTGGTTTAAAAACAAAATACATTTTCAGGTCGCGTCAGGACCCACCGGAGGGTCTGTAAAGTATAAAATAACTTCATGTAATTGTATGAAGTAATTTAGAATCTTTGTGTTATTGTAAAACTTGGGGGCATGGAATTAATTGTGTTCAGTTATATTCCATAATCAATTTCTAAATTAACAAATTACGAGTACACTAGAAAGCATACCATGCCACCACCCTCCCCCCCCCCCCGATTTGAAAAACAAGATCTTTTTAAAAATATAGATCTTTCACTCTTTCAGAATCAAATACATTTTCAGGTTGCGGCAGTACATACCAGCGATTCTGTGGATTATGAAATACTTTCCAGTATCCCACTAATTGTAAGAAGCGATTGAGAAACTTTGTGTTTTCCAAACTGGGGGGTCTGGGGGGCATGGAATGCCCTCCAGTACATCATCCATTGTGTGAAGTTGTATTCCATAATCAAGTTACTGCGCCAGATTCTTGGCTGTAAAGGTATTTGGCTTTGTAAGAGTAAAAGTTTTTTTTTTATAAAAATAATCCAAAAATATGTGAGCAAACTTTACGTTTCTGAAACCTGGGGGTTCAGGGTACGTCAGTAATTGGGTTAAACTGTATTCCATTATCAAGTTATTGAGTCAATAAATAACTGATGTACTGGAGGACATTCTATGTCCTGTAAAAAACTATGCAATATAAAAAAAAATCCTACGTACGTCTCCGGAGAAAGGTATTTCGAATGTACTGTCAAAATTTCGTATAGATCGGTGAAGATTTGCTCGAGTTATGTCTTCGGCCAGTTCAAAAAAAGGGATTTCGAGAAAAACGCGTTTGAAGTTTTAAGTACTATAAAATCATATTAAATGCGTATACACCTTTAATCTGCGATGCCTGCGCCATACAATTGCCCTTCTGTATCAATCTCTTCGGCTTCTTTTTCCTTTCGGAACGCTTTTAATTGCATGCGAGCTTCTTTTGCGCCGACACTTAGTGACTGCTCCGCTTTCTTGATACGGTTCGCATCAATCTCGGTGCACACGTTATAGCTGTTTGGTCCAATTTTCATCCCCATAACATCGAATACGTGTAGAACTGATCTTAGTCCATCGTTGAAGGCACATGAAGCAATACTGGTAGCAATATCCACGATCACTTTACCCGAATTCATAGTTTTCGGAGTCATCGCCCACACAGTTGAGTTAAAACTCTTGTTGTTATTTTGTGTATAGCCTCCGATACAACGAGTGAGAAGATCGTCCGATGTAAGTCTTTCGTAGATCGGCTTTATAGCTTCGAACACATTATCGCGCATAGGTGGTTTGTGTTGATATTCGTCCAAAGTGTTTGTAGCCTTCGCTTTTTGCCACGAGCACCAAGAATCTTCACCACTCGGGCAGCGGTCGTGTTGCGGATTTTCATCTGTAGACATTTTCTGATCAAGCGTTGCCCAGATAGCCTTCTTCATTTTTTTAGTTAAATCACAATTCCGACGAATGGCTAACCCGTAATAAATTGACAGTTCATCGATGACTTTGCCTGTCAATTTACCTTTCCCTCTCAAGCCTTTTGTTTTTTTTTTTCAAGTTTTGGAGGTTGGTATTCATTCGTTTCTGAACGTGATCGACACATTCTTTTTTCGTTACTGTAGTATTTTCGTAAGGTTTCGCTTCAGCAATGCCTTTAAATGTTTTAGAATCGCCATCGCCGATATAACTCACGTACTTTACACCATGTAATGTTTCGGAGCGCTGGAACATTTCAATTGCCGCGTCGACCTCCATTTTTCCCGCCGATCCCTCGTGGTTTGCCTGGCATTCGCTTGCGTGTTGTTCTGCCCATTCCGCGTATTCTTCTGTCTCTTGTTTTTTACTCCAATATTCACAAGATTTGCAGTACTTTGATTTTACTTTAAAATCAAGAATTTTGCCAGTGTGCCATCCGATAAAGGAAACTAAACCATATAAAGATGTGAATCCGCGTTTTCGCCAAGATCCGTCGCCCGATATCGTGATTCCGTTTTTTTCTCCATTCTTGGCCGAAATTCGTTTTTCTTCATCCGCTGAACGAGATAGACTTCTCTTACAAACAACTTCTGCAGCACTAGAAATGTGTTTGATTATCGAATCGAAACCGAGTGAACAACCGGACGGGGCAATTCCATAAACGCGCAAAATTTTTTTATGCCTTGTAGGCCAATTCCGAGCAATCGCATGGCAAGAATAATTCTGCGATTGATTTCGTAACCTTTATCGACGTAAGTACGGGCTGTTCGGTATATATTTCTTGTCACAATTATCGCAGGACACAACAATTTTGAAGCCCAAGCCACGTTTACTTGTTTCGGTAAATTTTACTACAAAACGATGAAAAAATATCGACCCTGTAGCTTAATTATATAATTGCCAGGTGGAATAGATATTGGGTTTTTTGGGTCCTCGTAATAAAAATGCTATATAGTACTTGCTAACCGGTTTCAACCTTTAATACAGGCCTTCATCAGAGTCTAAAAAACATCAACAAATAATCATAAGACAACATATTCGGCAAAAGTACAAAATTACGTAATTAATTAATTACGTAAAAGGATATGCCTCTTCGCCCCATCATCAGCACAGTGGGCAGCCCACTATACGGTATAGCCAAATATATCACAGGCATTCTTAAAGAACTGAGAAGTGAATTGAAGTTTAATATTAAAAACTCATTTGCGGCCGCTGATAAATTAAGAAACCTCAAGCTTCCTATTGGTTACAGGCTGGTCTCATACGATGTTACTTCTCTGTTTACCAATGTTAAAAAGGAATCGGTGTTGAAAGCGGTGAGAAGACATTGGAGCGAGATTAGTGAAAAAACCTCCATGACTCGGGAGTTGTTTGTCGCATGCATTGACCTTTTGTTTGAGCATAATTTCTTTAAATTCAGAGATGTTTATTACCGACAAGTCTCGGGATGTGAGATGGGGGGCCCGGCTTCGCCGGGTTTTGCTGAATTAGTAATGAACGATTTGCTGACTTTCTGTCTGGAGCGCGTTCCATTTGCAATCCCTTTCCTGTTATTGTATGTCGATGATGTTATCACAGCTGTACCAGAAGATGAAGAAGATGAATTGCTTCGCATACTGAATGATAATAACGAAGATATCGCCTTCACCATGGAGAAAGAAGCGAACGGCTCCATTCCTTTTCTCGATTTACGTCTCACGAGAAGTGAAGATAATATTATTATGTTAAATTGGTACAGAAAAGAGGTTTCTTCAGGTAGACTCTTAAATTTCAATTCGGCACACCACATAGGCCAAAAAGCAGCTATTGTAAAAATGATGAAACATAAGATTGAGAAAATAAGTACTCCTGATATATTGAACGAAAATTATAAGTTAATTACTACTATACTTAATAAGAACGGATACCCAATAAAATTCATTAACAACCTTCTATATGCTGATAGAACTTCTAAGAGATTGAAGGATATGGTAAAGGACGATGAGGGAGGTAAGGTAAAGAGATACGTAAAGATCCCATACGTACCGGGACTGTCGAATAGACTGAAGAACCTGTTTGATTCAGAGAATACAAGAACCATATACTATAGTGAGAAGAGCACTTCCTCGCTGTTTAAATACGGCAAAGACCCGAATGAAAGAGACAACGAAAGCGGCGTGATCTACAGGATCAATTGTGAATGTGGTCTAAACTACGTGGGACAGACGAATCAGTATCTGAAAAAACGCATATACCAGCATGAATATGACGTCAAAAATAAAAAGACCAGTACAGGATTGTCGACACATGTTATAGAAACCGACCATAAGATGCTTTATAGCGAGGTAAAAATTATAGATCGAGAAAAGAACTATAACAAGCGCTTGGTATTGGAGATGCTTCACATTAATGATAGTAGAAATAAAAAAGAGTCATTAAATTTTCAAACGGACATAATGGGCTTGAGTAGCATTTATGCTGGTCTTATCGAACCAAAAAAGAAATGACTGTTGCTGTGTTTCCTACTGGGACGGTCCTGCGTTTGTTTATCTGCAGATACTGACTGTTGAAGGCGATTGCGTGCTTAAATTTGCATTACGGTGTTCTAAGTTTTACATTTTGTACGATTTTACGTTGTTTCACTTTGTATTTTAAATCTGTGACTGCATTTTTTACAAATGTTGTTAAGTAATTTTACATTTATACACCTACATATATGTTTGATATGTGCTGTGTGTTAATATCTTGTTGGTAAGTAATTTTGTACTTTTGCCGAATATGTTGTCTTATGATTATTTGTTGATGTTTTTTAGACTCTGATGAAGGCCTGTATTAAAGGTTGAAACCGGTTAGCAAGTACTATATAGCATTTTTATTACGAGGACCCAAAAAACCCAATATCTATTCCACCTGGCAATTATATGTAAATTTTACTTCCGAATGGCACACTTTGCAAACAACAACGCTTGAAATGGCGGCAAAAAATGCTACAAAGTTCACCAGATGATATCCAAACGTAGAATCCACTTCGATATCGTCAATATCATTGTTTTTCAATTTCTTAGCTGATGCACTGACATTTAAATCGTCGGGCTTTTCCATTTCGTGCCGATTCAGCGGTCGTCTACGCGACGCTTTCGGTTTATTATCGTAGGCAGTATCAGATTTTGATCCTTCCTTGGAACATTTTTATTACTCATGATAAAAATTAATTCAAATTAACACTGATTTCCACGAACTATTATTCGAATATTAAAACGTATGCACGAGAAAAAATAGCGCCGTGAAAAGAGCGTCCTTTTCAACGGTCGGCTTTCGCTTTACTAACGCTTCACACATTTTCTACACATACCTGTTCCCGTACTACAAAATTCCATCGTGCGCCTGAGAGGCGCTGCCGCAGAATGAAAAGTTTGGGCATTTTGACAATTTTGCCGGCATCCATCCTTTGGTATGTTATTTTTAAGACCCTAAAGTACCTTTTAAAACAAAAAACAAATTTCGATTTTTTCAAAATTCTAGACCAGCTTCCCACTTTAAGAACTCTCACTCTTTCAGAACCAAATAGTTCAAGTAATATCAAACACCCTTGATGTTGATGATATTTATTCGAAGAAATTAAACCCTCAGATTCTCATAAATGTAATTGGTTCTGAAAGAGTAAAATTCCTTGTTTAATGAAATTAATTAAAAATTATAAACACAAACTGTTCGATTTTCAAACCGGGGGGTCTGGGGGGCATGGAATGCCCTCCAGCGCACTCGAAATTTGTCGACCCGTAACTTGATTATGGAATACGACTAATGAGCAGTGTGGCGTAAAGCACACAGATGCGGTGCAGTGACGGCGCGGGGCCAGGGGTGGGCCAGGGTGGGCACTTTCCCACCCTGCTGATTGGAGTTCCCATACCCAAGCTAATCACCTAAATTTTTTAGGTGCTTATTTCAATTATGTATTTTTTAATGTTTATTTGTAAATTTTGTGTGCTTCTGCCCACCCCAAATATATTGGGCCCAATTTGTTCCCACCCATTTCAAAATGCTGTCGCCGTCGCTGGTGTATATGTTATAAATTGAAGTTAAATGTCAAAAATCAATTGTAATCTGAAAATTCAAAATCGAGAAATCAAAATATTGATTTATCATTTTCATATCATTTTAGATAGACACAACAAAGTGTATGACTAACATCGGCTGACTCTAAACTCTAAAGTGTGTAACCACAGTTCAAATTCTGGACGAGTCGATAATAAAAGTGCAGAAAGTAGAGGGATCCCCCACTGGATTCATACTCTGTCCCAAGAGAGCAGCAAGATAGGAGAACAGTATAAAACTGTTCACCATGAATAGATTTATTTTCGTAAACCCATCTAAAGCTTTTGGCACCGAACAATAGCAGTAACAACTTACTGTTCAAAATACAGATGCAGATGGATTTACAAAAATAAGAATCGAATTAACCTAAACAAAGACTAGAGTTTCAACATTACTCTTACGAGATGTACCTTTTGTTCAAGTTGTACCAGTTAAAACCGTGAAAGATTGTACCTTTCCAGTACGAGCCAAGAGAGCTGATTTTTCCTTCTTTTTATTTCAGTTCTGCAATTTTCTGTTTCCGTGGGAAGCATTCCGCCGAGAAGATAATTAGCAAAAAATCAGAAAGGATAATAATTAAGGTGGGCAAAAACGCTACGGCAACATATGTAACTGAAAAATTGAAGTTGAAGGTAAAGAAAACGGACACACAACAAAACATCAACAAGCTCTTAGAGACAAAAGAGAAAGCAGCAGTTATCCTAAGAATGATGTAAAACCGTACTGCCAGAGGAAGAATTTTAACTAACGATAGTGATAGGAAAGCTGGCAATGTATACAACACCAGACAAGGTGATTCAGACCTTGATCGATGAAGTAGGGTCTGCATGGGAATACGCCATTGTCGGACTATTATCTATATTACGGTAGAATCGATGTGGAATGATAAATCGATCTTATTAGTAGACCTCGAAACGGCAGATAAAGTAACCAACAAGAGGATGCATGGCAAAAATAAAAGAGAGCTATTGTGAGTTCTGCCAGAAATCCTAAATCAGAGATCCGAAACAGCTTCGAAACCTGGTGTTTCTGATGTGGGACGGACGACCACAAGTCTGCGACCATTACCAACAAAGCCACATGCTAAGTGTGCGGTGGCCTACACCAGTTGCCTTCATTTGAGAGGACACCAAAGACCTTAGAAGACAAATCTACACCTACAACACAATTTACTACGGAATCTACAACACTTACAAGAAAGTTGGATCCAAAATTTTGAAAGAAAGTCTAAAGATTCTAACAATCTTCTATAAGAAGATTCTTATATCCAGCGTTGATATAGCTATAATCAGTTTGCTCATTGATGTTATTATTCTCAGAGATAGAGATATACGCTGCCTCCAAAAAAGTTCTTTTCTGATAATCAGACTCCGTATTCAGAATGACGACATCCTCCGGTGAGAAAATATGTAGGTCATTGTCTATATGTTCTGATAGGCCAGTCTTCTTCGACCCAGTTCTTATGTCGTATTTGTGCTGTTTAATTCTATAGACAATTTTTGTTTAGTCTGACCTATGTATTGAGCATTGCAGCTGCATTTAACAATGTATAAATGGTTACTTCTTTCCAGTGTAGGTATTTATCCTTGGTTTTCGAAAATAGTAACCTGTTAAGAGTGAAGCGATTGTAAAAAGTAATGACGAGTTTACTGCTTTTAAGTGCTTCCTTCATAATTGATGGCTGATTCTATTAGCCAACCAAGGGTGGAAAGTTATTTTACAGTATTTGTTGGTCTGTGCAGCTTCACTTAACTGGGGGCCTGCTTCTTCAATCATACGTGTCTTTCTCTTGAATAGGGCACAATCAATAAGCTTACTGGGGAAGCCATTTTTAAGCAGCTGAGACTTAAACTCATGAAGTCTGATGCCAAAGATGTTATGGGGCACACAGTCAATAATTGTGTTTTTCAAAGTATAAACCACACTCACCTTCTGCTTAAGAGGGTGTGCCTAGTTATAGTTCAACAGTCTATCAGTGGATGAGGGCCTTCGGTAGATATCAGTGCTCAAACTTCCATCTTCGTGCCTTTCAACCAAAAGATCAAGGAAAGGGATCTTGTTATTCGATTCCATCTCATAGGTAAAATTGAGGAGTTCTTCATAAGAATTGAGCAAAGGTAAGCAATCGTCTATCCTCTCCAAAGGCACGGCTGTAAAGATGTCATTGACATATAACATAAGGAAGGGTAGATTAAACTCCACCGCGCCAAAAAAGTTGTACAGGAGATCATTCATAACGAAGCAGGAAAAATAGGGCTGCAAGGGTCACCCATGGCAGAGCTTTTTTGAATTTATTGAATATCAATTCATCATAGGGAAATCCCTAAGAGATGGTAGTTTTGAGAACTTTGGACCCAGTGAAACAGTCTTAGTCACAACTTCAGGAATCTGGGTATCAGTATAATTCAATACCAAACTCTCATCCCCCAAAACCTCAGATTGTTGTTGGCGATAACACAAAACTCGGAATTTATCACACTGACGACCCCTGACGTTATTAAAGAAGCTTTCGAAGCGCCATCTCTGTATATTAACAAACTTATCTACCACATCCTGTGGTAGTATAGATTTAGCCATCATGATATTAGACTCCAACTCCTTTTTCAAGGACTTGATGTGCGAAATCGTTATTTCTATATGAATATTTAATATGGATTTCTTAAATTGGGTAAGAAATCCATCAGCTCTACGAAGTATATCTCTGTCAGGAATCAGCTCCTTGGATACACATCTGACCTTACTCTCAATAAATTCAGGAAAGATGCCTGATTTTCGACAACGTAGCATCTCTGAGAATAACATCAATAAGCAAACTGATTATAGCTAAATCAACGATAGATATAAGAATCTTCTTAGAAGTTACTTTAGAAGAGTTAATGTTGATTCACCGTTGCTGTGTTGAGCGTTTGTTTTTCGGTTCTTGTGATATTTTTGACCCCCCCCCTTTTCCAACATATTTTGTAGTTACCTTATTGTTCTTGTTTTTTGACTTTATTTTTTATTTTATTATTTTGTTTACTTTATTATTGACGTGGTTGATTATGTTACCCGACTTGCTATGTTTTCCCTCTTCCGAGAAAATGAATTTTTTAGCACTAAAACGTATTACATCTTGAATTGTTTGGTGAGTGTGAGACCATTATTGTTGCTGTTTGTGTTAGACTTGTTGTCCTTTTTAGTCCTGAAGATGATTTATAGTTAATAAACCGAAACGTTGGTCAACGATTTATTTGTTTTTATACGGCGCTCCAATATCCCAATATTCCTTTTCGATTTATAACTTCGCATTGGAAGATATTTTACTCCTAATACATAGTAATATTAAAAAGTTGAATATAACAAGTTAATTCAAATAATAAAATAGAACTTATATTTGAATTAACTTGTTATATTGAAATTATTAATATTATTAATCCTCACTAGTTAAGATTTATAATATATTTAAATTATTATACCATAGTAACAGATATTCTCATCCAATTTCGTAATTTATTTAATCATGCAAATATACAGGATGAATAAACTATTACAAAGATTGAATTGAAAAATCTTTAAATTTATAACAAAATTTAAGTGCAATTTAAAACTCCCATTACGTATTGTGCACAATAAATGAACTAGATTATAATATAAGGTTGTTTGGTAATGACTTGTCGGTTTTTATAATATTCTCAACACTTTATTGAATATCTCTCTTTAGGTTCTTCTGTCCACTGCAGGACAATCAACCTCTTTCTCAAAGAGAAAGATTTTAGCATTAGATCCCACGGTTGCTTAATCCCGATTGGGAAATAATCTCCGGAGCAGGGATTCTGTCCGATATTCTCTTGTGTTGGATCTAATGCTATAAATTGAGTCTTGCAGCGCCAAGAAGAGATGGTAATCCAATGAGGAATATCGGGAGTAAGCGGTGGGTGCATTAAAACATTCCAACAAAGTCCTGAAGTTTCTGACGGATTGTCAAAGTTCAAAGATGTGTTTAACTTGGCGTTGTCCTGATCATTACCTTCAAACGGTGTAGTTGTTTGATTCTCTTCATATCATAACATTCATGTCACCCAATTATTCAGTTTCTTTGCGTATCCGGTTGCTTTCAAATGCTTATGACCGATTGCAGTGTTAAGCTGGAGTTTCTCCACGATCATGGGCCGTCTTCTGGGTACAGGATCTGTTTTGTCACTTTGGTAGTCTTTAAAACACCGAAACCACTCTTCGTGATTCCCAAACGCTTTAAACTTCCCCCGGTGAAAAACCGGCTAGTCATTACCAAACAACCTGATAATAATGTAAAATTAACATGATGGCAGAAGCAAGGGCAATATTGGCTCAACTACAAGATCGTATTGGTAATTGGCTCAATCTGAACTCCATATTGCATTTTAATATAATCGGAAATTTTTTCAGCCACCATAACGGTAGGTGCCGCGGTGTGACCAGCTATGATAGATGGAAAAATGCTAGCATCGACAATTCGTAAATTGTGGAAACCATGAATCATTCCTCTGTTGTTTACCACCGAAATTTTAGGGTTGGGTCCCATTCTGCAAGTACCACATTCGTGGTCGGCAGATGCTGTCAAAAGTCTGAAAGCGCAAATCCAGTAATCCTTACTTCCCAAATCATGGTTTCTGCATTGTGGATAGTCAACTAAAATCAATGTTGCGTTAAGTTTTCTTAATGGTTCTGTGTCTATAAGCTTTTTAATCGTTTCTATCCCCTGGTATAAAACTTCTACGTCATATTCCTCTGCTAAAAAGTTAGAGTCAATAAGTGGAAACTTGTAGGGATCTTTGGATTGGAGAGTTACTGAACCAACCGACGCGGGTTTAAGAACAAATATATTAACGTTCCAGTGGCTTGGGAAAGTTAAACTGTTTGTGATGGCATCATATGTTTCGTTCGTCAATCTTAAAATCCGAAGTAAATAAAATTCGTTGGAATCCGGGAGTAGAAGTGGTACTATTTCCATATCGGGATACGTTGGATTTGTTTCAAGTTTACTTTGGTAAAATCCAAGAACTTCGTTGTTTGAATACTGTTCCAGAGGACCGTAATGATCCAAAAACTGTACAACTTGCTCATGTAGTGATATATTTGGTGAAGAGATATTTAGGCCAACATTAATTAAGCGACATAAAGCGTGATCGTAGAGAGTTTTGCCTACTGGAAGATTGCTGACTACTGGAATATTTAATTGTTCTAGGTGATCGCGAGGTCCAATACCTGATAACATTAAAAGTTGGGGAGTATTGGTTGCTCCAGCAGACATAATAACTTCTTTGTTTGCTTTGGCGCAATATTGCTTATTATTTCTTGAAAAGATTACCCCGTATGCTTTCTTCGTTCTAAAACAAATAAGCACTTTGGTGACAAAAGCATTGGTTATAATTTTTAAGTTATCTCTGTCCAAAATAGGTTGTAAAAATGCAGCATTTGTGCTTTCACGAAATTGTTGGCGATTATTTGTTTGTACTCGAAAGGCTCCTAATTGATTTCTACCATTATAATCTGTAATTGTAAAATCGTGCAAAGTCCTGCTGCTCTCTATGAAAGCTATAGATTGATTACTAAGTTGATTAACGTATTTGACGTTCCAGTAACCGTTTCTTCCGTGATACCTAGGATCTGACTCTACTTGGGAATTTTCAGATTTTATAAAGTAAGGTAGACATTCCCGATAAGTCCAACCGGGATTTCCTTGAGCCGCCCATCCGTCAAAATCATCTTTGTTTCCCCTTGCATAAAACTCGTAGTTAATTGCCGTGCTGCCTCCTAAAGCTCGACCTCTCGGAAGTGGGCAGCGATTTTCAGTATTCCCTACAAATAAGGTTATTTATTGGATTCAAAATTTAATGTGAAAAATTGTGAACGCGAAAATGAAAATTACAATATATAAATAAGATAACTAATCTACTATTATGCATACCTAAACATGAATGCTTTTGCGGGGTGCTGTAGTAGCCCCAATTATATTGTGAAAAGTGTAAAAAATTGTGATTAGCTGGAATTATAGAAAAATTTGATTCTTGACCTCCAGCTTCGATCAATAATATTTTCCATCTTCTGACCTCGGATAATCTATTGGCAACGACTGATCCACCTGCACCAGCACCCACAATAATAAAATCCCATCGTCCAAATTCTAAAACATATGAGTATAACATCAAAATAATTTAAATCAAAATAATTTTACTTTCTACATAGTTGCTGTTTTGTGGTCTGTATTGTTCGTTATCTGTAGGCTCCTTATAATTAAGGGCCTCCTCTCTTCCAGTTGTGATGAGATTTTCGTAGTAAGCTACTTCATCCTCGTTGGAATTCTGACCCCACGAACATTTACAAAGCAATACGAAGATAGCAAGTTTCATGCTTTAAGGACTGGTGATAGTTGTTTAACTAACTACATTTATATTTGTTTGAATTGGGTTATATTTTTTAATATATTCATAATGTGCATAAATTTTGTATTTTGTATATTTAAACCAATTTTTCCAAGTTTCAATGTGTTTACATGAATAAAATAAAATAAGTAAAGCATTATAAATTATTCAAAACACATTTACAAAGGACAACTCAAAAGTTTTTAACATTTACCCTCCAAATAGGTGAGGGGTATTACTAAAAAGGTAAATGATAGATTATATCTAGTTCAGTTTGTATCATAACTTTCGCAAGCATATTTCAATAAAATATTTGACAATTTATATTCCAAAATGTCAAAATATGGCAAAGTTAAGAAAGGGGTAGATTGGGATGGTTCACCCCCGAAAATATTAAGTGATCGCTGCGAAAAAAATTATTCGAGTATAATTTTTACAAGTTAAAAAGTGAAATATTTTGGCGTTGGTAACGAGCTGATATGCACATTAGATATGTTCAAGATAACCACACACATGAATCTAATGAGAAATGAGAAGAATCTAATGAATCTAATGAAAATTCTAGCGACTGAACGACCGTTGCAAACGCCACAACAAATTGCGAATACGTGTTTGAACCAAAACCCGTCTTCTACTCAGGTTTTGCAGAAAAGAGATTTACGATATGCAGAAAAGAATACTTACAACATGCGATGGAAGAGTATGAGTACTCTTCCAAAAGATATTGCAGAAGTGCATCAGAAGCTACAAGAGATGGATATAAAAACTTGGCAAGGTGAAAATTTTCTGATAGTTAACGATCCCACTTCCAATATTATTACATATATTTTCGTGCTCCACTAATTTGGCAACTTTGGTTTGGGCCAAGGCGTCTGCGGATTTGATTTCAACAACTAATGGTTGTGAGTCATTCCATGCCGCATTTAAACAGAACTTTAATTCTATTCGCCCCAATATATACAAATTTGTTGAAGCTCTTAAACATGAACAACATAAAGTTTACATAGCATTGAACAGTGTTGGAAAACCACCTACGCAAACAGGGCCGGCAACAGTTGTGTTGCTTGAGTGCTCGGGCACCACACCACGGATTGTGAGCACCACTCCACGGATTGTGAGCACCACACGGGAAATTACAAAACAGTAAATAATTTTGTTCATACAAATTGTTCATACTTCATGTAACAAGTTCAGTTTTGATAATCTTTGGAGGTTATGGTAAGTCAATTTTGTACAATTTAGTCTATATTTTTGTTTAGTTTGAAAACTTTTTTCTTATTTCACAATGTAATCGATTATGTGCAACTCAAGAATGGAAATAACCATGAAATAACGTTATATTGTACTATCGTATTACGAATTTTTCATTTTTTCAAATTTTCTTAATTCAGACCTGTTATGTGTTAATTGTCTTTTTTTAAAATTTTTTGAATTTTGATTTTCTACGTATTGTATTATTCTTATATTCCTATGAAATGATTTATTAGAAAATTGGTTGCAATCTTACTTGTTTAAAATATACCAGAAGATTTTAGCAAAACAGTCCCAAAGAAGAAGAATTAAGGACATTACAGTTCTTCTTCTTCCACTTTTAGGCTTAGGATAAATCCTGTTTGTCTTGTCATCGGGCTGTTTTCTGTCGAAGACAGCCGAAGTCACTAGTCTGTGAAGATATTAATTGCTTTACATCTGACGCAGCTTGCTGGGCTCGTTTCAGATGTGCTCGTATCCCTGGACTTTTTGTTGATGAGGGCAAATCATAAATTCTGGGGGATCGCCGGCTTTACTAGCACGGAGTCAATCATGAGAAATTTCAGTCTTTTTCCGGATTCGAACCGGGTACCTTAGCAGTTATTAAGCTAACATACTAGGCTACTGACTATCTCGACATTACACTAAAGTTGCTTTTTATAGACTTCAATAAAGCTTTTGATCAAGTTAGAAAAATTTTGAAATTTCAGGGGGAAGAACCAAATGTGTAGTGGAATAATAATAAGTAAAGAAATAGGTAGAAGTAGTAGCATACGCTGGCCGATGACATTGTAATAATAGCAACAATATATTAGAGAATTAGTTGAAACGTGTATATACAGCGTGACCCACAAGAACTCGAACAAACGTTTTAAAAAAAAAACTTATTTAGATGCATATTTGCGTAGTGTTTGCTTTATAAAAAGACGCAATGTCTTGTCGAAAGGTCCAATGTTGGTCAAAAATGTGCTGTTGGGCCCAGGGATGTACTACAGCCTCTAAAATTTTCCGGCGGTAGGTATCTTTATTGATTTTAACTCCTTCTTCCGCGAAAACTAAAGATATTTTAGTGGTATCACAAATACCCCCTCAAACCAAGGCGAACTTGGGATGTTGGCGCTGAACCTCGATAGCAGAAGGTCCGGGTGCTTCTTCTGACCAATACCTATCAATTTGACGGTTATGAAATAGTTCTATTGTAAAAAAATTTTTCATTAATGAAAACGAAATTTTTTCAATTTTAAGTAGCGATGCGATGATGAGAAGCACGGCATCATTGCAGTCATACTTGCTTGTTTTCATCCGATAACATTTGGGATTTTTACATCTTATAAGGCTTCTTCTTAAGCTCATTTTTCACTATTCGTCGAACCGACTTTCGCAAAATTACAGTTCCACGAGCAACTTTTTGCATTGAGAGTCTCGGATTTTGTTGAATCCGAAGTTTGATGATGTAACCATTTCTGTGAGTGTTAACAGAACATTTTTTTGCTTTCCCGTCTCGGTCTTCATCATTACCAAGTTCTTTGTAATGTTTGATGGTATCAGAAACAGGCTGTTGAAGAATGCGCAGCATTTGAACAATTTCACATTGCTCATTTCCAGCTTCAAATATCGTTAAAATTGCGGTGTGACTTTTTGATGTCTTGTAACTCGTAATAGTATATTAAGTATCTAGAACGGTATGTACAATTTACCGGTTGACGACAATGTTTGGAGACTGAGCGACGCGTAGCGGAGCGAAGTCTCGAATATTTTCGGAAACCGGTAAATTGCATACCGTTCGTGATGGTTATAACATTTTTTGCACGATCGAAATGAATATAAAAAATAATTAATTTTTTTTAAGTCAAATCTAAAGTGCATTGGCATTTGTAGCTATTTATGAAGTAGGTAAAAAATTTGAATTAATTCTGTTGCCGTGGTTTTATTTACAAAAGAAAAACAAATGGTGTCATTTGTAAAATTGTGAATATAGTATTATATCTACCGTATATTAAATATATATTATTATAAAATCGAAATGAGTGATGCTGAAAGTGAAAATGGTGATATAGAAAAAGCTTGGAATATTGGACGTTCGGCAATAATTCCCGAAAAATCAATTTGCAGAAAAGATTCTGCATGATGATAATAAATCACCTTGCAGCGTTTCTGATGATACTATACCACAATCGTCAACTGGTGCTTCTATATCACGGGCATTTTCTGTTAATACAAATACCGAAAAAAGCAATACTATATCGATTTCTATTTCTAGCTGTAACAACTGTACATTTAATTTCAAATAAATCGTGTTTTTATTTGAAATTTTATTTATTATACTTACCGTTTTAAAAACGGTAAGTAAATTACTTACCGTCGTTTTAGTCCTAGCAACCAGTAAAATCAACTTACTGTCATAGAAACACTATTAGTAAATAAACAAAATAGTCCGATCGTGCAAAAACTTATATTTAGATTTTTTTAATTTTTTATTTTTATGATCTTTATTATCCTTAGAATTGGAATATTAGAATATTTTTCGGTAAAATTTAGTAATTTACACGGAATGAAAAAAACAAGTTTTTCCGGGTTCTTGTGGGTCACGATGTAGATGGTAAAAAAAAACAGAAAAAGCAGGACTTGATCTAAATAAATGGAAGATTAAGTTCATCAGGTGCTATAGAAGAAGAAATGCAGCAAGGGAGGGAATAAGAGGACAAGATTGTACCTTCGAAGAGGTGGAAAATTTTTAAATATCTGGAAATGTAAATAAACAATACTAACGAGAGAGAAGAGGTAATGAAGAATTGAATAATGGCTGGAAACAGAGCTTTCTACGAAAACAATAAGTCAATAATGAGTAAAGATATTATACGAAAGAAGACGAAGATAAGAATATATCAAACCTTAATACGTCCCATATAGTGACTTAATGGGACAGAGATAAATTTGTCTGACAAAAAATAAATAAAACAAATTCGGAATTTTCGAGAGATTCTGAGAAACATCTTCGGTTTGGTACAAGCGAACGAAGAATAATACAGAAGAACAAACAGTGAAATAGAACTTCAGCTGGAAAAGGATAACATTGTCCGGGAACTGTCAGGGAATTGACTCCACGAATTTCACTTTTTCCTATACACCATTGGAAAGAGGACAATATTTTAAGCATATTAAAAAAAATTTCTTGGATTAACCATTAGTTTTCGAGAAAACGGCATTTAAATATCGAAAATTTTACATATAAAATCCTATGTAAAAATTAGTGGGAGGAGCCAAATTAATTTAATTTAATTCATTCATTTTACGGTGGATCCGTGATTTGCCGTAGTTACGCTAGCCAAAACGGCCCGGAGCGCTCTTCCCTACGCTCAGAGCGCTTAACTCATTAAAAACATCCCTAAACGTAATCCGCTTCGACTGGGTAGCCCGCACTTGACAAGGCACGACACGCTTGTAGCGTAGCATGATGGCTTGCGAAGCATGGAGTGCCGGAGGCACTTTAATCTTCTTCATCTGACGATTGAAGTTTTGGCATTGAGAATTAAGTTATTACGCTTGATGTGGACGAACCACAACAATCTGGGTGGGTTGCGACACGCTTGTGCGTAGCGTAGCGTAGCATGATGGCTTGCGAAGCATGGAGTGCCGGAGGCACTTTAATCTTCTTCATCTGGCGATTGAAGTTTTGGCATTGAGAATAGTTATTACGCTTCATGTGGACGGACCACAACGGTCTGGGTGGGTTGCGACACGCTTGTGACGATTATCACTAAGACTAGTTCAGAGTACACGTACCGTCAACAGAAAACCCGTTACCTGCAATTTCTATGTACTCCCATGTTAAACATATGGAAATTTTTGATTTTTAAATGCCGTTTTCTCGAAAACTAATGGCTAATCCAAAAAATTTTTTTTTAAATATACTTAAAATATTGTCCTCTTTCCGATGGTGTATTGGAAAAAGTGAAATTCGTGGAGTGAATTTCCTGACAGTAACCCATTGTCCGACACATTAAATAACTGAGGTTAGGTTGGTTGGGTCACGTGCTGAAAGCGCAAGAGAACAGAACCATCAAATGTGTAAAAAATGGAGGCCAGGTGTTGGAAAGCCAAGATTGAAATCATGCATATCAAAGATTGAAAATCGAAAGCTCTAGATAGATAACTATGGCGAAAGATCGTTGAAGAGTAATATGAGAATATGACGTAACATTTTTTTAAATTATTGCACTTTCAAAATTTCATCATCGTCGTCATCAATTCTTCAGTCCACCTGTGTTACGGCATTAAGACCCCACAGCTGCTCAAACCGGATTGGGGAATGCCTGTAACCCCGTTTTTAATAGTTAATAGTGACAATCATCAACCCTGGCATTACGTGCCCTCCGAAGCATGGAGACAGTAAAGTTTTAGACTCTTCCCTGATTCTAACCGAGTACCATAGAGTCAGCAGTTGTTAGACTAACCTACTAAGCTAATGACCGTATTTAATAATAATAAAATTCTGATTTGCGCTAGATGGTCTATAAGCCTGCCTCGCGGTGATTGAATGCACCTAAAAGGGCTTGCAAACACTTATATTTACATAGAATTGTTAGTTTTTCAAAAATGATTGGCAACTCAAATTAACTTACCTGATGATGCTGTAGAGCGAAACCGGTAGAAAATAAATAATAAAAATATTGTAGCCAATCCGGTACTGGCCTTAAAGTTTTCATTCCGATTAAGATTCTCGATAAAAGAAGTTGAAAGTTAATTTAGCTAAGATTTTTGAAAAATTTAAATTTTTATACCTAGTTGGTTTTTTCAGTGTTTTTTTTAGAATTAATTTTAAGCCAACTTTAATTTGATTTAGTAATTGATTTAGTAGTAATTAATTTAATTGGTGAATTTTTGAAAACAATTTGAAGTATTTCTTCATTTTTGCTTTCTACACCAACTCCTTCTAATATACGAGGGTTTATGATAAGTACCTGGCCTTGACCAGAAAAAAAGATTTTTATGGGTAAAATTTATTTTATTTTTCAACGTAAACACCTTTCAGCTCGATATCCTTAATCCAAGGTTTTTATATATTTTTTATCCCCTGTAAAAAATATGATTTCTCCTACCCTTCAGAATAAGTCTTTGTTTCTGCAATAACCTCATCGTTAAAGCCAAATTTTTTTCCGCCAAGCAACTTTTTTATATTTAAAAATAGAAAATAATGGCTGGTTGTTAAATCTTGTGAATAGAATAGATGCGGAACCAATTCAAAGAATTTTGCCATGGCGATAACGCAAGTATGCACGCGTGCATTGTTTTGATGAAATAGGATTTTTTTCTTCGCTAAATATGGACGTTTCTCCCTTACAGCATGGTCGAAGCGGTCTAATAAGTTAACATAATACTCTCTATTAATCGTTTTGCCCTTTTCTGGGTAATCTTTGTGAATTATGTCGCGTACATCCCAAAACCCTGTGGCCATGACCTTGTTTGCCGATAAAATCGCCTTAGCCTTTTTGGTGCAGATTCGCCTCGGATAACCCACTGTTTGGATTGTTTTTTGGTCTCTGACGTGCTGTGATGAATCCATGTTTCGTCAAAAGTTATGAACAGACGCCAAAACTCTTTTCGATCATGATTTGACATCGTCAAAGTTGACATACGTGTGTGCCTGTTGTCAATTGTAAGCAATCGCGGCACCCATCTTGCCGAAAGCTTTTTCATATCTAAACGTGTTGTTAAAATATTTTGCAGCAGTTCAATTGAGATGCCCACAGTCTCAGAAATCCAACGCATCTTTACTCTTCGATCGTTCATTACCATATCGTTGATTTTTTTGACCATTTCTGAAGTTGTAACGTCTTTTGGGCGACCTGGACGACCTTCATCAAAAATAAAGGCAAAAAAATAAAAAATGAAGGTGCAGAGTCCCCATAAACTTCGCTGAGCTCCGATTTAATCTCATCATTTGTTTTCTTTTTCAAAAACAAGTATTTCATTACTGCTCGATTTTCAAATTTTGCCATTATTGCAAAATTACCAAAGTTGTTCTATTTAAATCGCTGGCATTCATAAACTAAACCACGCAGCGACTTGACAATTTGACAGTATTCTAGTTAAAGGTTATATTTACAAATAATGTTAGTTTTCAAATACTAGAAGCGTTATCTCTTGCTTAGGCCAGATACTTATCATACAACCCTCGTATTATGGATTTGATATTAGTTGCTCTGTCTCTTGAAACAAGGCAACCAACGAGACATAGAGGTATTTATTATAAAAATAAAAGAAATTATATTATTTAAACAGAGATACTTGAGTTTGTGTATAATGTCATAAATTGAAGTTCAATGTCAAAAATCAATTGTAATCTGATAATTCAAAATCAAGAAATCAAAAAATGTATTTAGCTACAGTTGAGTGATCTATCATTTTAGATAGGCACAACAGAGTGTATAACTAACATCGACTGACTCAGAAGTGTGCAACCTCAGTTCAAATTCTGGTTGCGTCGAAAATAAAAGTGCAGAAAGTAGAGAGATCCCCTACTGAATTCATACTCTGTCCCAGGAGACAATCGTGAAAGATTGTACCTTTCCCGGTTTGCTTGCGAGTGTTAGCCAAAGAAACCGATTTTCCCTTCTTTTGTTTTCATTCCGAAAAGAAGATAATCAGCAAAAAAACCAGACAGGATAATTATTAAGGTGAGCGAAAACACAGGTTAACACCTGTAACTGAAAAACTGAAGTTGAAGATGATAACGAAAAAGGACACACAACAGATCATCAGTAAGTTAGTCCTTCTCTTCGAGACAAAAAAGAAAGCAGCAGTTATCCTAAGAATGATCTAAAAACAGTAGTGCCATAGAAAAAATTTTAACCAACGATAGACAGACTGATTATAGAGATAGGAAGACTGGCAATATGCACAACACAGGACAAGGTGGTTGCGACCTTGACCGATGAAGTGGATTACGTCCTTGTCGGACTGTTATCCGACTATACTACGGTAGAATTGTTGTAGAATGATAAAAGAAATCTTGTCAGTGGACCTCGATACAAGAGATAAAGTAACCATCAACAAGAGGATGCATGCAATGTGTATGATGATGCAATTTGTAAAAGAAAATTTATTTTATGTCAATCATTCAAATTTAATTTTGCCGCGCACGTTTTGGCTTCTCCAGGATGGACATGGACGCAATTGAAAGCCAGACAATGGTACTGGACGTAAACGAAAAAGAGGAGTGAAGATGGCGAAAAAGTCCGCGTTGGTTTTTGAATAAACGCCTGATAAATGTGTTTTAATTTATGCAAATAAAAAAAAATTTTAGGAAAAAGTTGTTTAATTTGAATTCAGTATAATTGAATTGTGTAGAAGGTGAGAAAGAACGATAATAAAAGTGAACAGTGACCGGTCGTCACATATAATTACATCCAACAGATTCCAACCTTTAAAACTTGAGATAACAACAATCATCGAACTGCAACCTTCAGATTTAGTTATGTTATCAATTGTTTAATGTATGATGTCTAATGTCTAACGATACCCTTATTTGTAAATAATAGTTAACGAATGATATAATATCATTATTAAAGTTAGTCTTCACTTAGGTTTTGTAAACTGTAGAAGTTCTCCTAGTTTTTATAATTGAAATAAATATTTAAAAAAATAAAGTTATCTTTTATTTTAACTTAATTGGCGCTGCGAACAGGATTTCCAATCGGCTCAACTATAGTGTCGTTGATTTATAAAAATCTTAATTGGAAATTACGAAACAACAGAAAAATTGGCGAAGATCCACTGAGTGAAATTACAGAAGAAATCCATTGGACAACTTCAACCGTAACTGACACCCGAAAACTTCATCAACAACCACCAGACATCTTCAGGAATGTTATTGGCAGTCATAATTTTGTAAGTTAATCCTTTTACCTTTATTTTATTATTTTATGTTACAACGTACATGTGCTAAATTTTATTACAACAACTCGCGATAGATCTGCTTTAAAACGAGAATCAAATTCAATTATCTCTGATCTTACAAATTTGTTTAATTTAAATAGTAATACAATGGCTACTCATACAGCTACCGAATTAAATCTTGCTAAGGACATGATTCCCAAATACGATGGAGGAGATAGAAATTTATCGTATTTTATTTTACAATGCGAAAAATTTTGTTCAATGTTCAAAAATAATACACCAGGTCAAGAGAGATGCACGTTAAATGTTTTACTTTTTGAAATTTGTTGTTCCAAACTTGAAGGTGCAGCAAGAGACACGCTTGTGACTTCAAACTGTACTAATTGGAACGATGTAAAAGAAACGTTAATGAATCGTTTTGGGGATCCGCGAAATGAAAATTTATTGGCAAACGATTTGACCACTTGCTTTCAATCACACAATGAAAATTACGAAAATTATTTCGAAAATATTAAATTTAAATTACAAAAGGTACTTGAACACGTCGCGATTAGAGAAGAAAATGCTGATAAAAAAAAACTTTAAACTTAACATGTATGCTCAAAATGCGCTTAATACTTTTAAGGGTGGTTTATTAGAACCTTATCGTAGTCACGTCAGCAATCAAACAGTAAGATCCATCGAGGATTGTCTGTTAGTTTTGCGAAACTATGATAACCAAAAACAGCAAGCTGATTTATTAAACTTTATGAGAAATAGAACGCCTGGAAAACGAACTGCGACATCCAATACTTCTTTTAATAAAAATATTTTAAAATTTAATAATCAGAACCCTAACAGAAATAATTTTAATCAAAATTTTAATGCAAATAGAAATTTTAATTCAAATTTCAATAATACAAATTTTAATCCAAATTTTAGAAATGATTCGAACCCAAATGGCAATTTTAATAATAACTTAAATTCTAGATCAAATTTCAATTCAAATTATAATAACTCAAATTTTAATTCTGGACGCAATCAACAATCTTTTTCTCGCGATACTACGCCCACGCAAAATAGATATAACAATTCACAAAATTATCCGAGAAATCAAAATACGGAGCCTACGCCAATGTCCATTTCCACGCGAAATATATTCAGTCGTCCTTGGACGTAAAATCGCTCTAGAAATTATAATAATCAGTTTGTAAACAGGGGTCCTAGTAATTTTATTTCCAAAGAGCTACATAATATTGAACACCCTGAAGCCTCACAACGTAACCATTCGCGTGAACAAAGTGAAAATTATGAATCAAATGATGGATCCGAAAATTTTCGCGTAGAAGCCTCGGAGCAATAAACATCGATTTAAATACTATCAGTAATAAACCCAAACTACCATTCATTGTCATTCCTAGTTTAAATCTAAAAATTTTAATTGACAGCGGAGCCTCGAATTCGATCATGAACCTGGGACCCGCCTACAAACATTTCAAAGATTTCTTATTTAAAAAACAATTTTCAATTAAAAGTTTAAACAGAACAGTTTTCAACGATAAAAATGCAGCCTACCCTATATTAAAAGATCATGGGATTAAAAATATAATAAAATTCCACGTTGCCGAGTGGCACGATAGGTTTGACGGGTTAATAGCAAGCGATGACCTTAAGGAAATGGGTGCAAAAATAAACTATGAAAATCAAACACTAGAAATTTTAAATGTTAAAATACTATTTTTTATGGAATTAAATCCACTAAACTTTGAACCGTTTAAACAAACTGCTAGTAGTCACATTAAAATTCCCGTAAACATTGAAGAAGGCGAGGTTCTCATTCCTCAAATAAAAATTAATGATAACTATCACATCGCGAAATCCATATCGGTCGCAAAAGATGGTTTTTGTACCATTCCCATAGAAGAAGAACGCGTAATAGAAGTAAACTTCCATCAAAAAATAAATGTAGAACCGATCACCAGCGTAGAAATAATGGATCTCAATAAGTGGTCTCCAAACATAAACGTCACGGATCTCGTTGGGACTCAACACATGAACGCAGAAGAAAGAAAAGAAATTCTACAATTATGTTAAAACCATAAAGACATTTTCTATAACGAAAATAGTGATTTATCATTTACCAACGCGGTCAAACATAAGATTACAACGGTAGACAACGATCCCGTGTACTGTAAATCCTTCAAATACCCTCACAGCCTAAAAGCGGAAATAAACAATCAAATAAAAAAACTACTAGATAATAAAATAATCAGACCCAGCATATCGCCCTACAGTTCGCCAGTTTGGATAGTACCCAAGAAAATTGACGCAAGCGGTAAAAAGAAATGGCGTCTAGTAATAGACTATAGGAAGCTAAACGATAAAACAGTGGAAGAAAAATATCCTCTGCCTAGGCAGGAGGAAATATTAGATAACCTAGGAAAATGCATGTATTTTTCAACTCTAGATTTAGCGCAAGGTTTCCACCAAGTAGAATTGGACCCGAAATCTATCGAAAAAACGGCGTTTTCTGTGGATAATGGTCACTGGGAGTATGTCAGAATGCCTTTTGGATTAAAAAACGCCCCAGGTACGTTTCAGAGGATTATGGACAACATCCTACGCGAATTATTGTATAAATTTTGTTTTGTGTACATGGATGATATTGTAATATTTTCGAAATCACTTCACGAACATATCGTTCACCTTAATCTTATTTTCAAAAAATTAAGAGAATTCAATCTAAAATTACAATTAGACAAATCAGAATTCTTACGCAAAGAAGTTGCCTTCCTCGGTCATGTCATTACCCCCAGAAGGCGTAAAACCAAACCCAGCAAAGGTTCGGGCAATTCAAAAATACCCTTTTTCTAAGTCAGTCAAAGAAATAAGAGCATTTCTTGGACTGATAGGTTACTATAGAAGGTTCATTAAAAACTTTGCTAAGTTAGTTCAACCTTTTACAAAATGCTTAAAAAAAGGATCAAAAATCGACTCCGAAAATTTTGAATATTTACAAGCCTTTTACAAATGCTAAGAACTTATCACAAACGCTCCTATTTTAATCTATCCGGATTTTGAAAAAACTTTTCATGTTACAACCGATGCCTCTAACGTAGCTATCGGAGGGATACTTTCCCAAGATAACAAACCAATGGCATTCTACTCGAGAACATTACATAGCGCGGAACGAAATTACTCAACAATAGATCGCGAATTACTAAGCATAGTTGAAACAACAAAACATTTTCGAGCTTACATTTATGGCAAACAATTCATAATAGAAACAAATCATAAACCGCTGGTCTGGCTATTCTCGATCCGCAACGCAAATTCGCGCCTGGTTAAATGGCGACTAAGGTTAGAAGAGTTTGATTATAAAATACAATATAAAAAAGGTAAGAAAAATTTAGTTGCTGACGCATTATCACGAGTAGAAATTAACAACAACGAAGACGTAGATCTCCTATCGGTTATTGCTAATGCTGACGAAGAAGAAGAACCGCTTTCTGATCTCGATGATCAAGCAAACGACGAATCGGAAAACACACAACATACAGCAATAGAAAATCCAGTTTTTACAATGAGTATTTCGGAAAAACCACTCAATTACTTTGCTAATCGGATTGTTTTACAATTAGAAGACTTATCCAAAACTGACATGAAAAAAATATTTAAGAAACGAAATTACATCGTTACGATTAGAAGAGGAAGCGAAGTAGAGAACCTTGTAAAAACGTTAAAAGAAATCATAGATCCAAAGGAATTGTATGGAATATATTTTAAGGATAAGGAATTGGAACCGGTATTTTTACAAGTTACTCCAAAACTTATTCGATAGCAACGTAAAATTCATAAAAAGCAACATTCTCGCGAAAGATTTAGAAAAATCAGAGGATCAAAACGAAGTAATTAATGAATATCACTCTAGTCATCATAACGGTATTATAGAAACTCACAATCATTTAAAAACAAAATATTATTGGCCCGACATGAGAACAAAAATCAACAAAATAATCAACGAGTGTAAAACCTGCCTAATAAACAAGTACGAAAGAAATCCGTATAAAATCTCGTTTTCTGGACCATTACTGGCCAGACGACCCTTCGACGTAGTACACATAGACGTTTTCAATTTTGAAGGAAATAATTTTTTTACTATTATTGATCTATTTTCGCGATATACTCAAGCCTACTTTGTTACGGATTTAGCGGGAACTACTATGCTAAATAAATTACGGCATTACTTCTCTCATCATAATTATCCCAAGAAAATTGTATGCGACGAAGGAAAAGAGTTTAAAAATAAAACGTTTCAAGAATTCTGCTTACTATTTAAAATCGATTTACATTTTAATACAAACTACAACAGCAGTTCAAATTCACCAATAGAAAGAGTTCACTCTACTATTCTAGAAAAATTAAGAACAATAAAAAGCCGAAATGATAACGAAACTCCTTCTAATTTAATGACATCAGCAATCGTAATCTATAATCAGTCAATTCATTCAGCTACTGGTCACACACCATTTACATTACTCTACGGACCATATGAGAACCTAAACGCGCACGAAATCGATATGGATAACACCATCTTCGATATATAACCAAAATAGAAAAAACGAACTAATTCCATTCTATGAACAACTTTATCAAAAACAGCTAAAGCGCGGTACGGAAAACTTAGAAAAGAAAAATAAAAATAAAGAACCCGAAATCGAAATCAGCGAAATTTTACGCGACAACGAATAAGAAAAACCGACCCGTGTTTTGACAAGGTAAATGTAACCGCGATTAACAAAAACAAAGTTGAAGGAATCAGGGAAATTTCAAAAAGAAAATCTTACATTAATATGCGAAAAATAAAACGTATTAAAAAAAAATTTCCGTTATAGGACAGGACTGATCCATCAGATCCAGGGCCTTCAAATAGAGGAAATTAAGACAAATGGTTATTTTCCAAAAGAGTTGGGCCTCGCGAAACTCCTTAATCACTATCATAAATTTTATTTTTACCTTAACTTAACAGAAATCAACATAAATTATTACAAAATAATAAACGGTGCTGCAATAATAGAAGCTAAAAACAATAATTTTCATATTCAACAGCTAATTAGTATATTAAATGATAATTGCAAATCAATTGAAAATCAACTGCAAAAATTTAAGTATCGAAACAAGCGTGGCCTTATAAATGGGTTAGGAACCGCAATCAAATTCATCACCGGTAATCTAGATAATGATGACTTAATTAGAATAAATGAAAATTTGCAATCACTGTACAGTAGTCAAGAGGAAATAATCAAACAAGTCAATAGTCACACGTCTTTTGCCAATCAAATAACAAGTAGATTCTCAAAAGATCTCATGAAAATTTAATTTCATGAAAATTTAAATTCATCAATTTTTGCTATAAATAACGTTAGCAACTCTCTTGATACCGAATTAGTAGTTCAATACTATAACTTAGTTAGTTTCAGAATAATAAATATACTTCAAACTATTGGAAAGACCATTTCCCTAGCATTTTCTGAGATAACCAACTTGGAAATAATTAAACACGAGGAATTAGTTGAAATCATAAACCACTTAAAAATAGTATATAAACAATCAGAGTTACTTGAATTAGATTACGTTCACATTTTTAAAATTTTAGAATTTTCAAAGTTTCAAATAGTATCAGTAAAAGACACTATCACATGTATTTTGTATATACCCATCCTAGATGAATCTTTATTCCGTTATGTAAAAATCTATCCTATACCTGACTTACAAGGTAAAGTTATGATACCGCCGTACAAAAATCATCTGCAAGTAGCAACAAGGGAATTCTGGACTGACGAGAAGTGCAAAGCAATTGCAAATCAAACAGTGTGTGAAGAAAAACCGCGAGTGCATTCGTGTAAGATCATGGACGCTAAAAATTGCACATTTGCAATTACGAATAATGACTATAAATTATACGCGCAATTAAACTATGGTAAGATTTTAGTTTCCAGCAAAACCAGTTTGCGAATTGTCGAAGAATGTAGTGAAGAAATCAATAGTTTTAAAATTGCGAACAGTGCTTTAATATCGTCAAAAGACAAGTGTAAAATTATCATTGGTGAAACAACGTTTGAAAATTCCTACAGCAATTTCACATTCAAAGACTCATTTGTAAACAGTAATTACAGAGCTGGCTTAAGTGTAAATTTACAGTTAAAACATTTAGATGATTTTATCAATTTAAAAGATGAAGCAAAAATTTTAGAAAATAAATATTATGTACACCCTGTATTACATGTAACCCATATTTTAACAACATTAAGTATAGTCATAATTGGTATTCTTTGTATTATTTTATTCGTATTTAGAGATAAGATTAAACTGTTAATTAATAAATACAAATCAACTACAGAAGAACACGAGTTACAAGAAGTACAAAACTGCCGTCCTAAGCTAGAAAGCAGTAACTCCATTTCTTAAAATTTTTATTTATATCGCTTTTGAGGATTATTACAACAATATCTGTGATCCTGCAACACTAAAAACTAGTAGGACTAATAGTTATATGCAATAATTAGTAGTCTTACTATTTTTTAGTGTTGCAGGATCACAGATATTGTTGTAATAATCCTCAAAAGCGATATAAATAAAAATTTAAAAAAATGGAGTTACTGCTTTCTAGCTTAGAACGGCAGAAAAGAATGAGGACATTTTATCTTAGGGGGGAGGAATTACATCCAACAGATTCCAACCTTTAAAACTTGAGATAACAACAATCATCGAACTGCAACTTTTAGATTTAGTTATGTTATCAATTGTTTAATGTATGATGTCTAATGTCTAACGATACCCTTATTTGTAAATAATAGTTAATGATATATCATTATTAAAGTTAGTCTTCACTTAGGTTTTGTAAGTTGAAGTTCTCCTAGTTTTTATAATTGAAATAAATATTTTTAAAAATAAAGTTATCCTTTATTTTAACTTAATTATATGCATTGCACGGACAAACAAAGTGCATTTTTAAAAGTGCCGACGAAAAATTAATAAATTAATTAAAATTGTTAAAAACATATCAATATACTATAGATTATAGTAAACCTTCACAGTAATATTAAAAACTTCAATAAAACAAATTTATTCAAATAATAAAATAGAAATTATATTTGAATTAACTTGTTATATTAAAGTTTTTAATATTATTAATTCTCACAAGTTAATATTAATTTATAATATATTTAAATTAATATACATAACAGATATTCTCATCCAATTACGTAATTTAATTAATCATGTGAATATACAGTGCAATACAAATTTAAGTGCAATTTAAAATACCCATTACATATTGTGCACAATAAATCAACTATAGTCGTAATCACGAAAAATGAAGCTTGCGCAATTTTTGAAATGTCAAAAACGAAACAATAATTACGACACATTCATATGAGCGTCTCTGTTGCACTTGTGTTGATGATTAAAAATTTGGGAGGGCAATTGTCGATGCTTGATTCAGATGTTTCTGACGGAAGCTTCATTATTCGTGATCACGACTATAGATTATAATATAAAGTTGCTTGGTAACGACTTGCCGGTTTTTAACGCTTTATTTAAGATCTCTGTTCAGTCTCTTCTGTCCACTGCGGGACAATAAGCCTCTTTGTCAGAGAAAAAGGTTTTAGCATTTAAACCCCACGGTTGCTTAATCCGGATTGGAGAATCCTTTTCGAAGCACGGAAATTTTAGGCTTTTCAAATACTTAATGTTAATGGTTAATGGCATTATGTTAAATATGCGCCATTTTCTTATACAATTTGTTGCTCATTATGCCCAGAAACCATTCTTTCGTGATTCCATTGGGATTGCCCCACCACGCTTAAAACTGCTTTCAGTGGAAAACCGGCAAGTCATTACCAAACACCCCATTATAATAACATTAAATTAACATAATGGTAACTACAAGATCGTATTCGTAATAGGCTCTATCGGAACTCCGTACTGAATTTTTATGTAATCGGAAATTTTTTCAGCCACCATAACGGTAGGTGCCGCGGTATGACCAGCTATGATAGCTGGAAAAATGCTAACATCAACAATTCGTAAATTGTGGAAACCATGAACCATTCCTCTGCTGTTTACCACCGAAGTTTTACGGTTGGGTCCCATTCTGCAAGTACCACATTCATGATCGACAGACACTGTCATAAGTCTAAATGCGCAGATCCAGTAATCCTTACTTCCTAATTCATGGCTTCTGCATTGTGGAAAATTAACTAAAATCAGTGTGGCGTTAAGTTTTCTCATTGGTTCTGTGTCTATAAGTTTTTTAATCGTTTCTAACCCCTGGTATAAAATTTCTACGTCATGTTCCTCTGCTAAAAAGTTAGAGTCAATAAGTGGAAACTTGTAGGGATCCTTAGATTGGAGAGTTACTGAACCAACCGATACGGGTTTTAGAACTAACGTATAAAGGTTCCAGTGACTTGGGAAAGTTAAACTGTTTGTGATGGCATCATATGTTTGGTTCGTCAGTCTTAAAGTCCGAAGTAAATAAAATTCGTTTGACTCCGGTAGTAGAAGTGGTATCACTTCCATATTTGAATAAGTTGGATTTGTTTCAAGTTTACTTTGGTAAAATCCAACAACTTCGTTGTTTGAATACTGTGCTAGAGGACCGTAATGATCCAAAAACTGTACAACTTGGTCGTGTAGTGATATATTTGGTGAGGAGATATTTAGGCCAACATAAATTGACTGACATAAAGCGTGATCGTAGAGAGTTTTGCCTACTGGAAGATTGCTAACTACTGGAATATTTAATTGTTCTAAGTGATCGCGAGGTCCAATACCTGATAACATTAAAATTTGGGGAGTATTGGTTGCTCCAGCAGATATGATAACTTCTTTGTTTGCTTTGGCGCAATATTGCTTATTATTTCTTGAAAAGATTACCCCGTATGCTTTCTTCGTTCTAGAACAAATAAGCACTTTGGTGACGAAAGCATTGGTTATAATTTTTAAGTTATCTCTGTCCAAAATGGGTTGTAAAAATGCAGCATTTGTGCTTTCACGAAATTGTTTGCGATTATTTGTTTGTACTCGAAAGGCTCCTAATTGATTTCTACCATTATAATCTGTAGTTGTAAAATCATGCAAAATCCTGTTGCCTTCTATGAAAGCTATAGATTGATTACTAAGTTGATTAACGTATTTGACGTTCCAGTAACCGTTTCTTCCGTGATACCCAGGATCTGACTCCACTTGGGAATTTTCAGATTTTATAAAGTAAGGTAGACATTCCCGATAAGTCCAACCGGGATTTCCTTGAGCCGCCCATCCGTCAAAATCATCTTTGCTTCCCCTTGCATAAAACTCGTAGTTAATTACCGTGCTGCCTCCTAAAGCTCGACCTCTCGCAAGTGGGCAGCGATTTTCAGTCATCCCTACAAATAAGGTTATTTATTGGATTCAAAATTTAATGTGAAAAATTATGAACACGAAAATGAAAATTACAATATATAAATAAGATAACTAATCTACTATTATGCATACCTAAACATGAATGCTTTTGCGGGGTGCTGTAGTAGCCCCAATTATATTGTGAAAAGTGTAAAAAAATGTGATTAGCTGGAATTATAGAAAAATTTGATTCTTGACCTCCAGCTTCGATCAATAATATTTTCCATCTTCTGACCTCGGATAATCTATTGGCAACGACTGCTCCACCTGCACCAGCACCCACAATAATAAAATCCCATCGTCCAAATTCTAAAACATGCGAGGATAACATCAAAATATTTAAATCAAAATAATTTTACTTTCTATATAGTTGCTGTTCTGTGGTCTGTATTGTTCGTTATCTGTAGGCTCCTTATAATTAAGGGCCTCCTCTCTTCCAGTTGTGATGAGATTTTCGTAGTAAGCTACTTCATCCTCGTTGGAATTCTGACCCCACGAACATTTACAAAGCAATATGAAGATAGCAAGTTTCATGTTTTAAGTACTGGTGATTGTTGTTTCACTACATTTATATTTGTTTGAATTGGGTTATATTTTTTAATATATTCATAATGTGCATAAATTTTGTATTTTGTATATTTAAATCAATTTTTCCAAGTTTCAATGTGTTTACATGAATAAAATAAAATAAGGAAAGCATTATAAATTATTCAAAACACATTTACAAAGGACAACTCAAACGTTTTTAACATTTACCCTCCAAATAGGTGAAGGTATTACTAAAAAGGTAAATGATAGATTATATCTAGTTAAGTTTGTATCATAACTTTCGCAAGCATATTTCAATAAAATATTTGACAATTTATATTCCAAAATGTCAAAATATGGCAAAGTTAAGAAAGGGGTAGATTGGGGGATGGTTCATTCCCGAAAATATTAAGTGATCGCTGCGAAAAAAATTATTCGAGTATAATTTTTAAAAGTTAAAAAGTGAAATATTTTGGGGTTCGTTTCATTCAAATCAAAAATTCCTTCTACATGAAAATTGAAAATTTTGATTTTTTAATCTATTTTTGAAAAGCGATTACACCCCCAAAAACGTCCGTATCGGCAGATAAAACAAGAGTCAAGTTTTGATAAGATGGTATTTTCACAACAATTGAAAACAAATGAAGAACAACAAAAAAATTTAGAAAAAAGGAGAGCTGGAGCAACATTTTTGATTTATAAATTTTGTCTCAAAATCAAAATCAAAAACGATCGAAAACAACAAAAAAAAAATTTAATTTCGAAAAAAGGGGAGCTGGCGCAAAATCTTATTTCGCGATTTTTGCGGTTATCATTTGATTTAGAAAATTTATTTTTACAAAACAATTAACAACAAATCAAAAACAATCGAAAGGAACCAAAAATTTAATTTTGATAAAAAGAGAGTTGGCAGAAAACACAGTTTTTTGAGATTTTCTGCAATTTTTTTTTTGCAAAATCAAAAAAAGTTATCAAAACAATTGAAAACAAATAGAAAACAATCAAAAACAACAACAAAAATTTAAATTAAAAAAATATTGTATCCAAGTTCATGCACGTATGCAAATACTGTTGCACGACAACCCCCGCCCAATAATGAAATCCCAATAACAGAATTCTAATAATTAAATTAGAAATTGCTGTATAATCTGCTACAATATGTTATTCAGGTTAAATGAAAAAAAAGAAGTTTGCGCTTCAAAATGTTCTTCGATTTAGAGTATATTTAATAAATTACAACTTTAGTAATTATTTACTCGATAATTTTAATGTTTCTATCCATAACTTTGTAAAAAATTAACTTAAAATCCTGCTCACTGAAGCTCATTTAAACTCAAACTAAGCTCTCCTGATTGACATCAATTCCACGCGTAAATTAAAATTGGAAGGAAAATTGAAAAACATGTGTGCCCCCCCCCAGTAGTTTTTCGCGAATAACTTCGCCACCCTTGAGACTCGAACGAAAATAATGAGAGCTAATTGAAGCTCAAACGATGCTCTACCGCTTGACACCAAACTCATCAAAAAATTCGAAACCCGGGGGGAACATGTTGCTACCTATTAACTTGAAAAGTAGTTTTCATCTTTTCCAAATTTATTGTGATTTAGTGATCTAGTTAGATTTCTAGACATAGGTAATAATGCAAATTCCACATGCAGTGCTGACTTAATAAACAGATATAATAGAAAATAGTTTTTCGAAATAAAAATGAACATTTATGAATAAAATTAGAAATTTACTAGATAATAATATTGGTTATTTTGATTTATGTATTGTAATTTTGTTGATAAAATTTTGTGATTGGGTCACTTATGTTTTATTTATGATTTTATAACCAATATAAAAGCAATAGCTTTGGTGTAGTAGTTACCTAGTACGGCAAAATTTATTTTTCTTCAAAATTCTTAATTTGTTGGGAGTCAAATTTTTTTCTCAAAAAAAATTATTAAAAAAAAGTATTCAAAATAAAATATTAATTTAATCAGTTGAACTGGAACACAACATATATATTTTTTTACAACAAACTTTTATTTTTTCAACTTTGTTATCATGTTGTGTAAATGCGTATTCTTAAGGGGCTAAACCACTCCAGAGGTCAAAACGAATGGGCTATTTTGGGAATTTGTTTTCCGAAAAACTACAAAATAAATCGAGATTATAAAAAAGGATGATTATAATACATATCAGTAGGTATCTATACAGTAAGTTTTTTGGTTTTGTTTTTTGGAAGGTTTTGTAAACTTTGATCTTTCACCCTACTCTATTTTCTTTTCACTGAATTTCCACATACCTAATTAAATATAAAAGAGAAGCCCTATTATCCCTTTTATCTGTAACATATGTAATTCGGGACCTGTAAGGTATTCTCGGGCCTCGTACTAAATTAATAAATGTCATTTGATTTGATTGATAAAATTTTTTTGCAAGTAAAATTATAATTACAGGTGTTACTTTTAAACGGTTTTTCGCTGGCGTGAGTTCGTTAATGAAAATTTCATGTTGAATTTTGTATAAATTTATAACCGCAAATGTTTCTAAAAACAAATGTTTTAGACAGAACATATTTTTTTGTCTTTTAAATGTCTCCATGTATGGAGTATACATTTAATGGAGACACAAAAGACAAAATATGCTCTGTCTAAAACCAAAAATAATTAACGTCATTTACTAACTCATACAGGCGAGAACCCATTTAAGTGTAAGATTTGTTATTATAAATAATAAATCTACAAAAAAATGTAAAATATTATTTACTAACAAAAATTAGTTTAATTTTAAATTTTTTTGAAGTTGAATTTTTTTCTTTATCATGTCCGAAATCCGACGATGGCATTGGAAATCATTGGAAATCCTTGGAAATCGTTGGAATTTTTGAAAATTCTTGGAAATCTTTGGAATTTTGAGTAGAATGCATAGAAATTTTAATGGGCATTTACCAGTTACCCTTTGTCCTCTGCATTGTACGATTATGAATTATGATATATGGAATGTGTACCAACGAACGCTAAATATTAATTTTGATCAAACGAATAACCATGTCGAAACTGAGAAGACGCGTCTTGAAATTCAGCTGAGAGTATTCGTCCAACTATTTGGAGGTGCATAGATGGATTAAAAAAAGTTCAGAAAAGTAGCGACATATTTTTCGAACGTTTCGTGCCGCCGTCTAAGTTAAAAAATTCGAATTCTTAGAGATTTTTTTAAATTTTATTGGGCGAATAATTAGGAAACTAATTGATTATTTGCGTGGACTAGCGCATTATTTTTAAATTCAAGGGTAAAATGCTGAAGTTATCATTATCTTTAAATACTTGTAATTAAATACTTTTAATGTAAATAATTTATTTTATATATTGCAGTGTTTAGAATGCAAGCAATCGAGCCTAGGCAGTTGTTAATTTCATTAAATAAAAAAATTAAATTCAAAGAAACTTAACATTTAAATTTATAAAAAAAAATTAATTTTGAAAGAAATACTTGGCTAAAAATATACAATTGAAAGTTAAAGGACTGCAGGTATTGTAATCTAATTGTAGGAAGTGAGTGTACAGGCGAATGAAATAAATGATAACGAATCGCTTTATCATTAACAAGCATTGATTTGAAAAATTGCATATGAAAAAAATGAAATTGTTAGACAACGGGCTGATGAAGAATAATAACAAAAATAAAATCAGTTGATGACAGAACCTCAAAGAGACAGGTCGTTCGTTGTGTGTGGTGCTCAAAAAAGCGAGGTAAACCACAAAGTGAAATGAAAATAAATCTTTAGAAAGGAAACCAACAAATTTAATTTAGAAAAAGAACGAGGTGATTTTTGGACAAAATATTTGGAAAAAGTGGAAGGGAATTAATTTGGAATTAGCTGGGAGCAGTTCCATGTAACGTGAAGAAGAAGTAGAAGATTCACAAATAATATAAAGTGAACCTTTTAGGTCGAATAAAAGAAGAAGATAAAGATAGGTTTGCATAATTACCACCCTCAGGGTTAAACATGTTTCTCGCGGCGGATAAACGGATATTTAAAAACAGAGAGCAATTGGCAAAAATGAAAATTTAATTTAATTTTGTGATTGAATTGTTTATTTAATTTAGAAATAAAACGGAACATTCATTCACAAATTTTTTAAGATTATTTGAAAATAAAAGATTGTATTATTACATAAATTCGATCCACTAAAAGTTGGAAGCTGAGGTTCGATAAGCGGTACATTCATTGTACAAACAAAGGAAGTGTGGATTTTTAAAGATCTTGCATCTTCAACAGTGCAATATCTATACTTTATATATCGCTGCTTTGGAAGAAGACTGTCATAACTGATTAAAATCAAACAAGAAAATATTAGTAATGCGTTGTAAGTAAAAAAAGATAGCAAAATACCTTAGGTGTGTCTGCAACACGTCATGCATGCATGCATGGCAGTAAAAGTGCAGCGGTGTCGTCTCCATCAGCTCAAGTTTACCTTAAACAAAGTATCAGATATTGCTGATGATTTTATGCTGATAAGTGGTATTCAGTTTGCACTTTGGATAATATTCCTGCCGCTGAAAAGTGCCATTCCCTGCCAGCAAGGGAAGAAAATCGCCTATTATATCGCCTTATGGAGATGAAGACAAAAGGACGAAATCTACATCTTTTTTAGCATTTTTCCCTACATGTAGATAGTACAAAAGTAATGCTTAAGGTAAGTAACAGTGGAAAAGCACAAAAAATATAAATTTTTTATTATTATTATATTTATTTTGGACAATAAATCAACTACAATAACATAAAATTCAGATGCTTGAAGCACTGTTATCTTATTAAGTGAAATATTATCATAACTACAGAATCGTATTGATGATTGGATCTATCTTAACTCCGTATTGTATTTTTATATAATCTGAAAGTTTTTCAGCCATCATAACGGTGGGTGCCGCGGTATGACCAGCTAATATAGATGGAAAAATGCTAATATCAATAATTCGTAAGTTGCGGAAACCGTGAATCATTCCTCTGTTGTTGACCACAGATGTTTCAGGATGGGGGCCCATTCTGCAAGTTCCACTTTGATGGTAGGAAGATCCTGTCATAAGTCTGAAAGCGCAAACCCAGTAATCCCTGCTTCCCAATTCATGCATTTTGCATTGTGGATAATCAACTAGAATCAGTGTCGCGTTAAGTTTCTTTAAAGGTTCTGCGGCTATAATTTTCTTAATTGTTTGAATTCCTTCGTATAAAATATCTACGTCATATTTATCGGCTAAAAAGTTAGAATCAATAAGTGGAAACTTGTACGGATCTTTAGATTGGAGAGTTACAGAGCCAACCGATGCTGTTTTGAGAACAAACGTAAAAACGTTCATATGACTTGGGAAAGTTAAACTGTCTGTGATAGCATTATAGGTTTCGTTTCTTAGCCGTAAAAATCGAACTAAAAACACTTCTAGTGATCCCGCCAGTAGAGTTAGTACCATTTCGATATCCGGATAAGTCGGACTTGTTTCAAGTTTACTTTGGTAAAATCCGGCAACTTGAATGTTGGAATATTGTGTCAGAGGACCGTAATCACTCAAAAACTGTACGACTTGATCGTGCAGTGATATATTTGGTGTGGGAACATTTATACCAACATAAGCTGAGTAAAATAAGGCGTGATCATAAAGAGTTTTTCCTACTGGAAGATTGCTGATTACTGGAATATTTAATTTTTCTAGGTGTTCGCGTGGCCCAATACCGGATAACATTAAAATTTGAGGAGTGTTTGTTGCTCCTGCAGACATAATAACTTCTTTGCTTGCTCTAGCACAATATTGTTTACCATTTCTGGAAAAGATTACACCTTCCGCCTTTTTTTTGCCATTACTTATGAGCACTTTGGTGACAAAAGCATTGGTTAAAATTTTCAAATTATCTCTTTCCAAAATTGGTTGTAGAAATGCAGCATTTGTGCTTTCACGAAATTGCCTGCGGTTATTCACTTGTACTCGAAACGCTCCTAATTGATTTCTTCCGTTATAATCTGTACTTGTAAAATCATGCAAAGGTCTGCTGCTCTCGATGAAAGCTGAAGATTGATTACTGAGTGGATTAACGTACTTGACGTTCCAGTAACCGTCCCTTCCGTGATACCCAGGATCTGACTGAACTTGTGAATTTTCTGATTTTATAAAATATGGTAAACATTCTCGATAAGTCCAACCGGGATTTCCTTGCGCGGCCCATGCGTCGAAATCATCTTTGTTTCCCCTTACATAAGATTCGTAGTTGATTATCGTACTGCCGCCTAAAGCTCGCCCTCTCACAACTGGGCAGCGATTTTCACTCATCCCTACAAAAATTGAAATCGTTACATAATTTCGAAATTAAAATTATTAATTTTAGACAAACCAAAACACGAGTGCTTCTGCGGGGTGCTGTAATAACCCCAATTAAATTTGGACAGGTGTAAATATAAATGATTAGCTGGAATAATAGAAAAGTTCGATTCTTGGCCTCCAGCTTCGATCAATAATATTTTCCATCTTCTTACTTCGGATAATCTATTGGCAACGACTGCTCCAGCACCTCCAGCACCCACAATAATAAAATCCCATCGTCCATATTCTAAAATATTAATCAAAAACCAAAATATTGCAAATAAAACAATTTTTACCTTCAGTATAGTAGCTATTCTGTGGTCTGTATTGCTCATTATCTGTGGGCAACTTATAGTTAAGAGCCTCTTCTCTTCCAGTTGTGATGAGATTTTCGTAGTAAGCTACTTCATCCTCCTGGCCCCACGAATATTTGAAGAACAATACAAGTAAAGCTAGTTTCATGTTTAAATGACTGGTGCTGATTGTTGAACTTCTTTTAAATTTTTTTTGTCTGTTGTCAGCTTTTTAAAGGATTTATTTGCATAATTTTTGAGTTTTGCATATCTAAATCACTTAGTAATTCATTTAGATAATTCTAAAATAAAGGAAACATCAATATGAAACACTTCCATTAACATACATTATAAGCAATATAGCGCCGCTTAATTGTAAATAATCGCTAGCACAAAATCTTACAATATCAGAAACCAAATTAATCTAAACCAGCAATTTGGTTGCCGCTCTGGACGGCATCTGGGTGGAAATATTTAAGACTGATTCTTGCAAGAACTTAAAAAAACGCACTAATGTAAGAGTAATGTAATGTAATTCTAGCTGACGGAGATGTTTTTAACAGAAGAGATTTAATGCGATGCTGCAGACCCAGTTGCAACTGAAAGATACGATTACGAGTAACCACAACTCGAAAACCCCATTCCCAATTATCATTTGTTTCAAATTCTTATCTCATAGGACCAGAGAGGTAACCTAACGAAGGAAAATGTGCATCTGATGATGGGAAATCTCTTCTGGCTTAAAAGGTCTTGTGATTTATGATTTTGACTATCTGCATGCATGTCCTTTGCTGAAGCCTGCTATCTCGCTTTGGATATGTTTCGTGAGAGATGTATTCTTTTTTAAAATAAAGATTATAATTATTATACCTATAAATATTTTTTTAAATAATTTTTTTTCGAATTGTCAATGATTCTAGGCTGATAAAGAAACCATAGCAATGACCGTTCCACCATCGAGTTTTTTAGCACAGATAAACTTTCAGAATTATAATATACATATAAATTTTCTTTTTATCACTTCAGTACTGTCAAAGTACATTATATTATGCAAACAAATTTACAAAGTAGAAATATAAAACTTGCAAAAATATATATTTAAAGCAAAAAGTAATTATTAAGGAACGGATTTATACGTATGTATTTTTGCATTTTTCGTAGTTTTTAATTTCGCAATCTGTCGCCTTCTAGGCTTTCCATAACATTTTTTGTAAAAATTATATCATAACCAAAATAAAAAAATATGGAGTCCCTAAAAGGTACAGGTATTGAATTATAGCCATCAAAATATACAAAAATACATATAAATCCGTTCCTTAGTAATTATTAAAATTTTTGGTTAAAATGAAAATCTACATAATCATTTACGGATAACTTTCATAAGATTTAAAATATGCAGTTCAACAGTTATTTTTTTATTAGTTATTTAAAAAAAGAATAATAGTTATTAATTATATAAGGGATCTATCTATCGGGCTCATAGCGGCCTACGGCCGCCTAGCGGCTTGCGGCCGCAAATCTGTAGTTAATAATCCTCTAGTAGTGCACGAGGAGAGATCGTACCGAACCGAGCCGGCAAGACACTTATACCACTTAATTATTATATTTAAACATTAAAAGTGTAGATAATAAATCAAATAATTTAAAAGATTTAAATTTAATTTAAATTAAACGTCCGATTTCTTTGGCTATCTCTGCGAGGCACGAGGCCTGCGGCCTCGCTAAGTTTGGTCCCGGTTGTAGTTTGGTAGCGGTGGCCGGAGAGGGGGGGGGCGAATGGGGCAAGGGGAGGGGGGAAAGAAGGTGATGAGAGAAGCGTGGAGTGTCGGACGATTCGAGTGTTTCGATTTGTACTTTTTTGCAGGCGTAGGCGAAGTAAAAGATTACTTTTTTGGACCTGTGAGGATGGGCTTGGAGGCCAGCTGAAAATGGTGAAAATTTGTTGAAAATTGCAGAAGTGATATGCAATATAAAATAAGTTCGTTTTAATTTATGTGGCATAAATTAAATGTTCGGTTTTATGTTGATTCGAAATTAATATAGAATAATAGTTTAAGCATTAATATGCTTAAATTTTCTATAAAGTGTCTATTGTCGAGATATTTAAAATTTACATTATTAGTAGTACCCGTTCTCGTCCGTGACCAAACAAATGGGGAAAATAAAATTTGAATAAAGTTATTTAATTTTAATTCCAAATTTGTTCTCATCCAATCCGATCAGTTAAACAATATCGGGCACGGTTACTACTTGGATGGGTGTCCGCAAGAGAACCGTTTGCCGTTACCAAATATTTAGATTTTTATTGTTTTTATTTTAACCGGCTTCCAGATATAATTTTTATAAAAATATTTGTTAACATTTTTGTTCTATCTATTCTGAGTTTCTAAATTGTTTTTCTTAAATTTTAAAAATTTAAATTTTTTAATTTTCACATCAATAATATTCGGGAAAAGAAAACGAAAAGTTCATTTGGGCTTTTCCGAAAAAACCGTTCCTTCACTGTTAAAACTGGCGGTTTTGGTTTACTCCAAAAAAGGCCAAGATTTGAGAGGAAAATTTTCGTGATTAGACATTTTGTCGTTTGGCAGATGTAAGAATGCGCTTTTAAAAAAATTTGTGAGGAAAAAAAGTAAAGCCATTAGTAAGGTTCAATCGGTAGTTGCAAAACATTTTCAAATATTTCGACAGTTTACGTCCAATCGGCGTAACAATGTCAATATTTGAAATTTTCTGATTTCCGCCGTTGCGGCTTTATTTGTTAACCGAATTTCAATTTCAAAAGCGGGATCTAGTGGGTAATTTGGATTGCCACAATATTGATATTTTACTATTTTTTTCCATCTATAGGGGTAAGGCCGTAAAATCAAATCAAAATTTCGAAAAAAAATTTTAAAGGGGTTTGTTTGCCTTGGTTTCTCTAGCGAAAAATTTTTTTTCCAAAATTTGCAAATTTAACGACATAAACGAATGGACTCGATACTTGGAAGGATTTTAGTTTAAAATTTTTTTATAAATTTATTTTGAATTTGCCGAAAAAATTTGTTGCGAGGAATCAAATTTCAAAAATATACGCAAATTTTACTTTTATTTGAGTCCCACGCTAACGAAGAAGGAAAACGGTAAAATTTTAGACGTTGAATTGTTATCGACAATTGCGCACATCTATCTTGGCCATTGACAATAACCGCCAAGCTTTTTTCGAGGCGTCCGCGCGTCCGCCCGCTTTGGTGTCCAACGATTTTTCTTAAATTTTCAAAATTCAATTTTTTTTATTTTCACGTCGATAATATACGTGAAAATAAATCGGAAAGCAGATTAGACATTTTTCGAAAATGACGCCCCTTCGCTGTTAAAACTCACACTTTTGGTTTTTGCAAAAATGGCAAGGATTTGAAACGAAATTCTTTGTCATTCCAGATTTCGTTGCTTAGTCGGTGTAAGGAAACGTTTTTGAAAAAATTCGTGAGAAACAAAATTTTAGCCATCTGCAAGGACCTCACGATGGTCGTAAAACATTTTCAAATATTTCCACAGTTTACGCGCAAACGGCGTAAAACAGTCAAAATTTGCAATTTTCTTATTTCCGCCATTGCGGCTTTATTTGTTAACCGATTTTTAATTTCAAAGCGGAATCTAGTGGGTAATTTGGATTGCCACAATATTGACATATTACTATTTTTTTCCATCTATAGCGGTAAGGCCGCAAAACCAAATCGAAATTTTGAAAAAGAATTTTAAAGGGGTTTGCCTTGGTTTCTCTTGTGAAAAATTTTTTTTCGAAAATTTGCAAATTTAACGACATAAATGAATGGACTCGATACTTGGAAGGATTTTGGTTCAAAATTTTTTTATAAATTTATTTTGAATTAGCCGAAAAATTTGTCATCGAAGAATCAAATTTTAAAAAATATACACACAATTTAGCTTTATTTGGGTCCCGCCTTAACGAAGAAGGAAAAAGTTAAAATTTTAGACGTTAAATTGTTTTCGACAATTGCGCACATCTATCTCGGCCATTGACAATAACCGCCAAGTTTTTTTCGAGGCGGCCGCCCGCTTTGGTGTCGAACGATTTTTCTTAAATTTTAAAAATTCAATTTTTTTTAATTTCACGTCGATAATTTACGTGAAAATAAAGCAAAAAGCAGATTAAACATTTTTCAAAAAAACCGCCCCTTCACTGTTAAAACTCACACTTTTGGTTTTTGCAAAAATTGCAAGAATTTGAAACGAAATTCTTCGTCATTCGAAATTTTGTCGCTTAGTAGGTGTAAGGAATCGTTTTTGAAAAAATTCGTAAGGAACAAAATTTTAGCCATCTGCTAGGACCTTACGATGGTATCAAAACATTTTCGAAAATTTCAACAGTTTAAGCTCTACGGGCGTAAGAAAGTCAAAATTTGAAATATTTTCAATTCGGCCGTAGCGACCTTATTTATCAGCCGATTTTCGATATCAAAAAAAGTAAGTAAGCGCATGGCAATTTCCTGTAATATTGATATGGTTGACTTTTTTCGTATATTAAACAGCAAAGCCGTAAAATGCGAATTCAATTATTTTAAATAAATCTGAAGGCATCTGCCTTGGTTTTTTTTCAGAAAAATTTTCTAATTTTTTTTTTTAATTTTTAAATTTATTTTGCTTAGAATCCTAGAAAAAGGACAAAAGCTTAAGATAACTTTATTCGAAAACATATTTCTTTACATTTAAAAATTACACTTTGGTGAATTTAGTTTCGGAAGGTAGCTGGTAATTCCTAATGTCAAATTATGACTTCCATTGAGCGATCACTTTTATTATTACAAATAATATGCACGGTTTTGCAACCCCAAAATATTTGTTCATATTATCTAGATAATGTTACTGGATGAAAATATAATATTTTTAAGATTAATAATTTATTAATAAGTAAACTGGTAATTGTTTTTTGTATTTCTATTGTAACGCACATCACACGTGCATTTGAATCGTCCGAGTTCCGACGTGAAATCCCGAACGTTGAATAAATTTCACAAATTAATTAAAGGCGCATTTTCGTGAAAAATTAATTTTACATTTGCTCGTAAACTATCGAATTTACGCAAAAATTGAAAGACATCTTTTTTATGCAGTTCAACTTTTCCTTTCCAACAGTTTTTTCCATTTTTCCGTCCGATACGGATTACCTGCGGCGCGGTTAAAAAAAGTTTTGAAACTTTCGTTCTATTCTATAGTTCAAAGGTCAAAAATTTTGAAATTTTTTTTCAACAAATCGAAAGCCACCGCCACGACGATTTCAAAACTTTTTAGATAATCAAAATCCGACGCCAAATAACGGCGATGCAACCGCATTTAGCAAAACCCTTTAAACCCTCGTAGAAGGGTTCGGGGGTGACTTTTTGAACTTTTTCGATTTTTCTGGGTGGTTGTGCAAGTAACCCCATAGGTTTGCAAAATTTCAACTTTCCACGAGGTCCAGAAGGGGTCAAACATTTTTGGCCTATTTATGATGAATGAGTGAAGCCAAGCAGCTTTATATATATAATTATATAGCCTCTAATCCACGAGGAAAAATGGGCACTCGAGGCGCAGCCAAGAGTCACATTTTTACCTCCAATCAAAAAAAAAAATTTTTTTGGAGGTAAGGTAATCGAAAAAAAATTTCAAATTTTTTTTTTACATTTTCGAGATCAGAAACGTAAAGATTTGCAAAAAAAAATTCTGTGTCGGTCTGTCGGTCTGTCTGTCGGTCGTCAAATTTTGTCTCTTGCTTTATTCCCAAACCGTTCAACCAATCACGATGAAATTTGGTATGGTAGTAGGGTTCACAGCAGAAAGGTGAAAATAAGGTTTTCGTCGCGATCTGTCAATCAGGAGTACCACTACAAGAAAATAACACAAGATTTTCAAAAACAGATTTTACTTGTGATAGGTTATTTTAAAGAACTTGAAAAGTTTTATCCAGAATAGGTAAAATTAACTTTCTGTCTGTCATCTGTCAAAAATTATAAGCTGTCAAAGTTGAAATTTCAAGAGTGAATAACTCATCAAGTACTGAAGGGATCTCAATCAAATTTTGCATGTAGGAACATTGCTCCCACAGAACTTGGCAGCATATTGAACCATTTGATAAAAATCAGGAATTCAACATGAAAAAAAAAGATTTCTTTTTTTGCAAGATCCTGAAAAAAGTCGTTGTCCCTCGATTTTCTTCGGCATTTCTGCGTCGATGGCAATCAAACTTTTTGTCCATATGGCTGTTGGGCTCTAGCGGTGAAAATAAGGTTTTGGCAGAGAAATATTTTTATTTTCAAATTTATGGTTATTCTTGCGCATGTGCTCCTATAACCCAGTCTTATCGGATCCTCTGGCCGCATCATTTCTGTGCTGTTTTATACGTTTGGACAAAAGTTGCTTAGTTTGACCGATGTAAATACTGTTACAATTGCACTTTATTTCGTAGACCAAATTGCTTTTATATTGAAGAGGGACTACATCTTTGGTTCTTGATTATGTTAAATTTGCCAACTTGTGGTCATTGTAGAAGGCCAAACGTAATTGATTGTTTCGGATGTAGTCCTTGAGAGCAATTTTTATTTTTACGGCCAGTAATGGATGATAGGAAATCTTAAAGTGACGGGGATTCAGAACTGTCGCCAGGCGTTGTGCACAGCATGTACACGATCATGACCTAAAAGCAAATCGTGCACCATCCGTTGGGGATAGCCGTTGAGGGTAAGCTGCTCCCTTAATTCTACCATACGTTTTTCTTTCATGTTAGGGGTCACACAATTAAGAATTCTAGTTTTTAGCGTGTTAATGACGCCTAATTTTTGGTTGTATGGATGTGCCGAATTATAGTTATCAGTATGCATGGATCTATCGTCCTCTCTAACGACCATAAGGTCCAAAAAAGGTATACTTCCAGAAACCTCAAGTTCATGGGTAAATCTCAGAAGATCATCATAGTTGTTTAAGATGTCTAAGCATTTGTGAACCTGGTCGACCGATAACAGTTGTTTCATTTAATCCCCTTCCCTTACACCCAAAAATTTACTCACATAAGTTTTAAGGGAAAGAACTTTCAATGTTCAGAAGAATGTTGACAATGCCGTGGACAGCGTACCGCACAAATGTGTCTATTTTAAACGAGTTAAAGATCTAAAAGTCAAAGATTAGTCAGTTTTTCTTTGGGGGATTTTCAGCCATATTGCCCGAAGTTCCGAAGCAATGAAGAAGTTAATCATGCAGGGTAAAATCGAAGGACAGATGCCAAGAGAAAGATCTTGGTTGAACCAAATGAAATCCAGAACTGGACACACCCTGCACGAAGAAACCCATGCAGCGCGTCACAGAGAAGCATGGAGCAACTCTTTGAAGACGTTGTCATCACGATGCCACTATGTTTTTTTACAAGACGACGGAAACTGAGAGAGATAAGAAAACCCAATTACACATTAAATTATTATTTGATAATATTGCTACGACTCGGTCAAGAACTTTAAATCGTGCATACGTACTTTATTAAACTTTCTAGAATAATGCCAGCTATAACATCGAATCTCGGCCGTCCATCTTATCTTTGAATGAATGTAAAATTTTCAAACTTTTAATTCAAAAAAAATCCTACTGAGTATTGAATGAATTTTGAAATTTTATTTTTGTTAAGCAAAACAATTGAATTACAATTTAAATTTTAATTTACAATTATTGCCAGTTGACCCACCGTTGTTCCGATCCGAATAAATTTCCGCATAAATCGCGCGAGCACTTATAATGTTAAGTTTTAGGCAAACCTATTCCGCTTAATTCTGTATTCCTATCTGCTGCGATAATTCTTAACCCAATTGGGTACACTTCAATGGGTTGTGGGTACTTCTTCTTCTCTCCCACGTTAAAAAAAGAACTGTCCTCTCCAATTCCAAATGAATTTCTATTCCACTACTCCTTCCAAATTATTCTTCCAAAAGGTGAACCGCTGGTTCTCGTCAAAAAATTTAATTTATTTTTATTTGTTCGAAAGGTTTAATTTAAATTCACTTAGTGTAAGCTTTGGTTTTCTAAACACACACATGCACAAAATCTCTTTCGAGATCTATGGTCAAACTCGACACGACCTTCCCCTTTGGGATTCAATCGTAGACTTTAAACACGACCTTCCCCGTTGGGATTCAATCGCAGACTCTAAACACGACCTTCCCCGTCGGGATTCAGTCGCGAACTCCAAACACGACCTTCCCCGTTGAGATTCAGTCACGAACTAACTTATTTATACTTGTTATCTTTATCAATCTGTTACCCAGACAATCCAATTTTTCAATTAGGATTTATATTATTTCACTGCAATTTAATTAAAGCACATTTATATTTAAAATCTTCTTCTTCCACTTTTAAGCTAGGATAAATCTTGTTTGCCTTGACCTTGGGCCGTCCTCTATCGAAGACAGAGCCGAAGTCACAAGTCTTTTAGATTAGACTTTTTTAGACATTTTCCGGATTCGAACCGGGTACCTTTGTGTCAGCAGTTATTCAGCTAACATAGCAGGCTAATTACCGTCTCTATTTAAAATAATTTATTAAAATACATTATCTTACAAAATTGTTCCTCTTCCGTAAAAAGAAGATATCCGCGCGAAGATATAGATCGGTTATGTAGGTTTGCGTTAGTTTATAATTTTTATTTAGCGAAATTGTCCGTGAAAAGGAGATATCCGCGCAAAGATATGCATCATCGGTTATCTAGTTCAGTGTTACTTTATGATTTTGCTTTAGCAAGATTGCTCAGCTGCGTCAGCTGATTAGAAATAGCTCATTAGCATTTTGAACAGCTGACGCAGCGCAATATCAGCTGGTTTTCAGCCGTCAAATTACCAATTCAGTAGCAATTCAAGTTACTATAGTTCGTGCCAAGTAAAAATAAAACCGACAATAATTGTTTTTCAGCAATAACTTTCCTGATTTTCGAGATACAGCAAAAATTGTAATATGCAAATTTAAAGAACTAATAAAATTCTTAAGTTCGTATATTACAAGTTTTGCTGTATCTCAAAAATCAAGATAGTTATTGCTGAAAAAAGATGATTGTCGGTTCTATTTCTACTTGGCACGAGCTGTCGTTACTAACGTTACTAACATAATTGACGTTACTAAATATCAAGAGCTAAATAGGCTCAATAGCTGAATTTTATGCTGCCACAGCGTGCGATATTCGGCACAAAATGTTACTTGGGATAGCTGGTCGCATCGAATCTACTGCTATGATCCCGTCGTAATTTGCTATTTACAGAGTTGATAGATACATCCTCAATTTCCTTAGCAATAAATAATATATTGTGGAGTTTTAAACATCAAATTTGATTTTTTCGGATTCAATTCAAAATCATTTATTAAAGTGGCACTTTACCACATAGAAAAGTCACTTTACTATATAGTAATGTCACTGTCAATAAACAACCTACACAAGTACCTACTATGAAATATTTTGAATTAGCAATAACTCAAAAACGGCACTAGATATTGCACAAAATCCGAAAAAATAGTATAAACAAACCTTGTAAGTAAAGCATTTTTACTAAACTCATTAGCTTTTAAGTTACTCGCTCGCTGCGCTCGCTCGTACTCAAAGGCTAAATTCGTTTAGTAAAACTTTGCTTTACTAAACTTGTTGTTTAATATACTATTTTTATATAATTGTTAAGATTTTGTTTTATTTATAGTTATTCTGTTTAGTTTTGTAAATAATATTTTTGAATATTTTTGAATATGAAGCGCGCAATATTTTAAGTTGGTAACAATTTTTGTTAGGGAAGGGGCTTTTTGCCGACGTTGATATCGAGAGCGGACGTGTTCCGCCGCGCTCTCATGATTTTTGAGTATTTTGGACAGGATTTTGAATATTTTATAAAGTGATTTAAAGTTGTGCGATTGGGTTTGACTTAAACAAATAAAATAATTTGTGGTGAGAATTTTTATTATTTTTTTTTACGATTTTTCCAAAGCTGATGAAGATTTGGTTGTGATTGAGTGGATTGGATGTTCTTTAATTGATTTGGATGTTGGAGAATGGAGTTATTATAAATTTTATAAATAATTAAATTTTAATTTGGAAAGTTAAAGATACGTTCACAGGAATGTGTGTTGAAGCGATTGCGAGGCCTGGCGAATTATCGCCATATGAATTAAAATCTATTTTTCCATTTTAAATTAAAATAAAAAATTTCGATTTACGCCGATTGCGTATAATACTGAGCTAGCCGGAGCAAAAACAAAAGAGTAAGGGTAGTTTTGTGAAAAATTAATTTTTTTCTCAAAATATCACTACAATATTTTCCCTGAGGTAATTAGCTATAATCTTTTTATAGTCATCAGTCATTGACTTGTGGTTATCGAGAAAGAAACTACTTGAGATTACAGATTACTAACGAATACAGAGAATTACCGGTGATTACTAGTGATTACAAAAAATTACTACAAGAAAATCAGCCATTTTTGAAATTGGTTCCCCATTACCCATAAAATACCAACTTGACAAAAGCTCTTCTTGGGTTTTGGAGTAAGTCGGAGACGTTACGAACACTCACGGATTTCTGAATATAAACTGGATAGCTGATGCTGATCCCCACTATTGTCTCGATACCGATGGCCGCCATACTGTGCTAAAATGCTACCTACCTACCCCAACAAAGGTTTACCTATTGTTATGTTGTAACTTATAACCTCACTATATTTTGAAATTGACTACCAAATCACAGACTGGAAACTCAGGGTGACAATTTTTCGTAGCTCCGACAACTGTAAAGGTTGGTTTATGCAAAACGTCGACGCACGCAACGCACGCACCGCACGCGTTCAAATAAAGTTGAAGCATAAAATTTCAGTAGGAGCGTTTATGCAGTTAGTGTACACTCTTGATTTTTGGCGGCGTGTGCACCTACTATTTCCTACTGAAATTCTATGCTTCAACTTTATTTGGACGCGTGCGTTGCGTGCGTCGACGTTTTGCATAAACCAGCCTTAAGGCATTAAAGTTACTGAAAGTTAATAAAAATTAGCACAGTATGGCGGCCAAGGAGGGTTGGACATAAATTGTGGTGGGGATATTCAGTAACTGGCTGTACAGGGTAAATTCATAAATCCGTGCGAACACTTCAACTTCAATGTTAAAGATGGCTTATTTTCTTATAGCAATCTCCGTAATCACTTGTAATACTTACAATTGCTAGTAATCTGTAATCTGTGATGTAATCAGTGTTATCTATAATAATTATCATCATCGGTCGCACCTTATTTTTTCAGGTGGTCTACCTCTCGGTAATTTTAATAAATATAATGGATTTTGTTTATCCTTTAGTTCAAGTGTAACTTGTATTATTATTATTTGAGTCAATCAGATTGCTAATACGAATATCTCCTATTAGAAAATAATATGTATGTTAGTAGATTGTTCTTCTTTTATTTCAAAATATTGCCAATTCTTGTTCTTCTAAATTATTGTTCTTACTAATTATTGTTATTTTTTATTATTCTTCATTCACTATCACTATCACTATTAGCTTTTTTTTCTTTCCACTGCTGAATAAAGGTCTTCCCTAAGGTTTTCCACCTTTCTCTATCTTCTGCCACGTTCAACCATCCAATACCCGCAGTTCCTTTTATCTCGTCCCTCCATCGTGTTTTTGGGCGTCCTGTACTTCTTTTTCCAGCTCTCGGTTGCAATTGTAGCATCTTCCGTGTCCACCTATCATCTCTCACTCTGGCCAAGTGTCCTGCCCAATTCCATTTTAATTGAGATGCCCTTTTAACTACGTCATGTATCCCTGTCTGTTGCCTTATCCAGTCAATTCTTTCGTGGTCCCTTAGAGTTATAAGTTATAAGATCCACCAGTTTATAAGCCCTTTGAAGATCCTTTAACTTTATCTGGAATTCTTCTTCGCTTCCACTTATTACGATAATGTCATCTGCAAATCTTAGGTGGTTAAAGTATTCCCCGTCTATACATATCCCTTTATTCTGCCAATCAAGGTTTTTAAAAACGTCTTCCATCGTTGTTATGAAGAGCTTTAACAAAATTGTATCCCCTTGTCTTATCTTCTCTTGATCTCTATACTTTTTGTTGGTGTATTCATTTTTGCATTTTCATATATGTTTTTAAATAGGTTGGAATACCTGCCATCTATTCTACAGTTTTTCAGAGATCTTACTATTGCCCATATCTCTACAGAATCAAAGGCTTTTCCGTAGGCAACGAATGCTAGGTATATATGCAGGTTATACTCATTACCCGTTTCCAACAATACGCGTAGGGTCTGGAGGAGATCACATGTGCAGTATCCACTTCGGAATCCGGCTTGCTCTCTTGGTTGGTAAAAGTCTATTTTTGAAGCTATTCTGTTACTAATTATTCTGATGAACAGGTAGTATAATTGTGAAAGCAAGCTTATTGGCCGGTAGTTGTTTAGGTCAGATATATCACCTTTTCATGAAGTAAAACCACTTCTACCTCTTAACTTGAAGTCGAAATAGCCTGTTTATGCAAGCAAGCATTATACAACTCCACAAGTTCCGCCAAAACCACCTGTCCACCTTCTTTTAGAATTTCTGCAATGAGCCCATCGCTTCCTGATGCTTTGTGATTTTAGGAGATTTTTAGGGAGTTTTATATTTCATCTATTGTGATATCGGGCATTTCCTCTGATCCCACATTTAACACCTTAAGCCTAATGTATTGTCGTTGCTTGACTCGGCTCGGGTTTGCTTTACTGCTATACAGCTGTTGGAAGTATTTTTCTACTTCCTCAGCAATCTTCATTTGATCAGTTATTAGATCTCCATTGTTGTTTCAACACAAGACATTATTAATTAACATAGAATTTTATTTCATTTCTTATATAAAATTCTATTTATATAATATAGTAAAATGATTTCTGGATTCTGGATTGGATGTTGAGGTCATACCGAAGTTTACATGCACTCAGGCCACAAAACGGGCCCATTATAGAATAGTAAAATGATATTACCAACCTAAAAAATATAATAATCTGATAATGATATATTAATGGTGGCTTTATTTGGGATTTTTCTCTGTCTATATTCTAAAATATATTTTTCAAGTTTAATCAAAAAGGTGGCAGTATAGAAGCCCAAGAATTGCGGTCATCCGAGCTCCACCTTGTTTTATAAGTGAAATGTTAAAACTATTGAATAATTGGTTATTAGAGGGACGGAATGAGAATTCCTTATATGTATGTTCTTATTATTTGGTAATTTTTATTAAACGTTAAAAATTTAATATTAAATATACTGTGACATTCGGCTAAACAATTCAATTGTGTACCGAGCTTAGCCAAAGATTTCTATGATCAATGTGTTACTGAGGATTGAGCAGTATCTTATATCTCTTAGCCTCTTACAGTGTTATTTGGAACATTGAAAAAAATATTTAGAAGCAAATTTGGTGCAAAGTTTACTCCATATCTATTTTCATTTGTTCCAACTTCTAACTTTCAAATAGTCTACTATTAAACGAAACGTAGTTCAATTGAAATTGAAATTTCTAAAATATACTACTTAAAGTGATATTTTGCTCTTTTAGTAGGAAGAAGTTAAAAATATGTAATAATATTTTAGGTTACAATTTGGAAGTATAAACACTTTTAGTACCGAATAGATAAATTTATTATTTTTTTTTAATTGAGAATAAGTTGTTTACAAATATTGTATAACTTTAAGTTACCGGAAGTACCATTTTAACATTATCGGTTAACGATTGTATATGTTTTTAGTTTAATCTAAGCGGTCGGTAACCCAAACAAGAAAATATTTTATAATATTTACTTATATTATACCCATGTAGGTTTTTGACCGTTTCTTGTTCCGGGAGGACCTTACTGTACATCATAACATCTGGGGAAGTTCCTCTTTTGAGGGTGAAGGTGAAATGCACAGACTTGGTGCTGATGGTTTTAATACGGCATTTCTTAAGCCAGTTTCAAATTTTATTTAGGTGACATTGCAAGAATCGAGAAACAAGATTAGGATCATCTTTAAGTATCATTACAGCTTTATCGTCTGCAAACGTGGCTGATACAGTATTGTTAGTTGCTGGCAAGTCTGATGTGTGAACAATAGATACAGCACAAATCCAATAACACTACCCTGAGGCATTCCTGATAAAATAGATTCTAGGTTGATATAGCCTTTTCTATATTTGACTAAAAAATATAAGGAAACCCGATTTTTGTGACAATTATAAAACCAGACAAACAACGACTTTACTTTCCATAACAAAGTTAGTTTAGAAAAAGAACTCAAAATAAAAAATTTTAAGTAAATTTGTGGTTTTTAGTATGTATTTATGGTTAAATTCAAAAAAAATATAAGAATAATACAATACGTAGAAAATCAAAATTCAAAAAATTTTTTAAAAAGGAGACAATTAACACATAACAGGTCTGGATTAAGAAAATTTGAAAAAATGAAAATTTCGTAATACGAAGTACAATATAACGTTATTTCATGGTTATTGCCATTCTTCAGTTGCACGCATCGATTACGATTACATTGTAAAATAAGAAGAAAAAAATTTTTCAAACTAAACAAAATTATCGACTAAATTGTACAAAATTGACTTACCATAACCTCCAAAGATTATCAAAACTGAACTTGTTACATGAGGTATGAATAATTTAAAAATGATTTGAACTAAGAAATTCGTTTACCTAGCACTGCTAGTTTGAAATCCGAAGGCACTGCCCTCTTAATATGATTTCTAAAAACTTTGAAAAAATTCAAAATTCAAAAATTTACCACGTTTTTTAACCGTGAGGCGTAAAACTAGAAAAAGAACTCAAAATAAAAAATTTTAAGTAAATTTGTGGTTTTTAGTATGTATTTATGGTTAAATTCAAAAAAATATAAGAATAATACAATACGTAGAAAATCAAAATTCAAAAAATTTTTAAAAAGGAGACAATTAACACATAACAGGTCTGGATTAAGAAAATTTGAAAAAATGAAAATTTCGTAATACGAAGTACAATATAACGTTATTTCATGGTTATTGCCATTCTTCAGTTGCACGCATCGATTACGATTACATTGTAAAATAAGAAGAAAAAAATTTTTCAAACTAAACAAAATTATCGACTAAATTGTACAAAATTGACTTACCATAACCTCCAAAGATTATCAAAACTGAACTTGTTACATGAGGTATGAATAATTTAAAAATGATTTGAACTAAGAAATTCGTTTACCTAGCACTGCTAGTTTGAAATCCGAAGGCACTGCCCTCTTAATATGATTTCTAAAAACTTTGAAAAAATTCAAAATTCAAAAATTTACCACGTTTTTTAACCGTGAGGCGTAAAACTAGAAAAAGAACTCAAAATAAAAAATTTTAAGTAAATTTGTGGTTTTTAGTATGTATTTATGGTTAAATTCAAAAAAATATAAGAATAATACAATACGTAGAAAATCAAAATTCAAAAAATTTTTAAAAAGGAGACAATTAACACATAACAGGTCTGGATTAAGAAAATTTGAAAAAATGAAAATTTCGTAATACGAAGTACAATATAACGTTATTTCATGGTTATTGCCATTCTTCAGTTGCACGCATCGATTACGATTACATTGTAAAATAAGAAGAAAAAAATTTTTCAAACTAAACAAAATTATCGACTAAATTGTACAAAATTGACTTACCATAACCTCCAAAGATTATCAAAACTGAACTTGTTACATGAGGTATGAATAATTTAAAAATGATTTGAACTAAGAAATTCGTTTACCTAGCACTGCTAGTTTGAAATCCGAAGGCACTGCCCTCTTAATATGATTTCTAAAAACTTTGAAAAAATTCAAAATTCAAAAATTTACCACGTTTTTTAACCGTGAGGCGTAAAACTAGAAAAAGAACTCAAAATAAAAAATTTTAAGTAAATTTGTGGTTTTTAGTATGTATTTATGGTTAAATTCAAAAAAATATAAGAATAATACAATACGTAGAAAATCAAAATTCAAAAAATTTTTAAAAAGGAGACAATTAACACATAACAGGTCTGGATTAAGAAAATTTGAAAAAATGAAAATTTCGTAATACGAAGTACAATATAACGTTATTTCATGGTTATTGCCATTCTTCAGTTGCACGCATCGATTACGATTACATTGTAAAATAAGAAGAAAAAAATTTTTCAAACTAAACAAAATTATCGACTAAATTGTACAAAATTGACTTACCATAACCTCCAAAGATTATCAAAACTGAACTTGTTACATGAGGTATGAATAATTTAAAAATGATTTGAACTAAGAAATTCGTTTACCTAGCACTGCTAGTTTGAAATCCGAAGGCACTGCCCTCTTAATATGATTTCTAAAAACTTTGAAAAAATTCAAAATTCAAAAATTTACCACGTTTTTTAACCGTGAGGCGTAAAACTAGAAAAAGAACTCAAAATAAAAAATTTTAAGTAAATTTGTGGTTTTTAGTATGTATTTATGGTTAAATTCAAAAAAATATAAGAATAATACAATACGTAGAAAATCAAAATTCAAAAAATTTTTAAAAAGGAGACAATTAACACATAACAGGTCTGGATTAAGAAAATTTGAAAAAATGAAAATTTCGTAATACGAAGTACAATATAACGTTATTTCATGGTTATTGCCATTCTTCAGTTGCACGCATCGATTACGATTACATTGTAAAATAAGAAGAAAAAAATTTTTCAAACTAAACAAAATTATCGACTAAATTGTACAAAATTGACTTACCATAACCTCCAAAGATTATCAAAACTGAACTTGTTACATGAGGTATGAATAATTTAAAAATGATTTGAACTAAGAAATTCGTTTACCTAGCACTGCTAGTTTGAAATCCGAAGGCACTGCCCTCTTAATATGATTTCTAAAAACTTTGAAAAAATTCAAAATTCAAAAATTTACCACGTTTTTTAACCGTGAGGCGTAAAACTAGAAAAAGAACTCAAAATAAAAAATTTTAAGTAAATTTGTGGTTTTTAGTATGTATTTATGGTTAAATTCAAAAAAATATAAGAATAATACAATACGTAGAAAATCAAAATTCAAAAAATTTTTAAAAAGGAGACAATTAACACATAACAGGTCTGGATTAAGAAAATTTGAAAAAATGAAAATTTCGTAATACGAAGTACAATATAACGTTATTTCATGGTTATTGCCATTCTTCAGTTGCACGCATCGATTACGATTACATTGTAAAATAAGAAGAAAAAAATTTTTCAAACTAAACAAAATTATCGACTAAATTGTACAAAATTGACTTACCATAACCTCCAAAGATTATCAAAACTGAACTTGTTACATGAGGTATGAATAATTTAAAAATGATTTGAACTAAGAAATTCGTTTACCTAGCACTGCTAGTTTGAAATCCGAAGGCACTGCCCTCTTAATATGATTTCTAAAAACTTTGAAAAAATTCAAAATTCAAAAATTTACCACGTTTTTTAACCGTGAGGCGTAAAACTAGAAAAAGAACTCAAAATAAAAAATTTTAAGTAAATTTGTGGTTTTTAGTATGTATTTATGGTTAAATTCAAAAAAATATAAGAATAATACAATACGTAGAAAATCAAAATTCAAAAAATTTTTAAAAAGGAGACAATTAACACATAACAGGTCTGGATTAAGAAAATTTGAAAAAATGAAAATTTCGTAATACGAAGTACAATATAACGTTATTTCATGGTTATTGCCATTCTTCAGTTGCACGCATCGATTACGATTACATTGTAAAATAAGAAGAAAAAAATTTTTCAAACTAAACAAAATTATCGACTAAATTGTACAAAATTGACTTACCATAACCTCCAAAGATTATCAAAACTGAACTTGTTACATGAGGTATGAATAATTTAAAAATGATTTGAACTAAGAAATTCGTTTACCTAGCACTGCTAGTTTGAAATCCGAAGGCACTGCCCTCTTAATATGATTTCTAAAAACTTTGAAAAAATTCAAAATTCAAAAATTTACCACGTTTTTTAACCGTGAGGCGTAAAACTAGAAAAAGAACTCAAAATAAAAAATTTTAAGTAAATTTGTGGTTTTTAGTATGTATTTATGGTTAAATTCAAAAAAATATAAGAATAATACAATACGTAGAAAATCAAAATTCAAAAAATTTTTAAAAAGGAGACAATTAACACATAACAGGTCTGGATTAAGAAAATTTGAAAAAATGAAAATTTCGTAATACGAAGTACAATATAACGTTATTTCATGGTTATTGCCATTCTTCAGTTGCACGCATCGATTACGATTACATTGTAAAATAAGAAGAAAAAAATTTTTCAAACTAAACAAAATTATCGACTAAATTGTACAAAATTGACTTACCATAACCTCCAAAGATTATCAAAACTGAACTTGTTACATGAGGTATGAATAATTTAAAAATGATTTGAACTAAGAAATTCGTTTACCTAGCACTGCTAGTTTGAAATCCGAAGGCACTGCCCTCTTAATATGATTTCTAAAAACTTTGAAAAAATTCAAAATTCAATTTTTTTTCTTCTTATTTTACAATGTAATCGTAATCGATGCGTGCAACTGAAGAATGGCAATAACCATGAAATAACGTTATATTGTACTTCGTATTACGAAATTTTCATTTTTTCAAATTTTCTTAATCCAGACCTGTTATGTGTTAATTGTCTCCTTTTTAAAAATTTTTTGAATTTTGATTTTCTACGTATTGTATTATTCTTATATTTTTTTGAATTTAACCATAAATACATACTAAAAACCACAAATTTACTTAAAATTTTTTATTTTGAGTTCTTTTTCTAGTTTTACGCCTCACGGTTAAAAAACGTGGTAAATTTTTGAATTTTGAATTTTTTCAAAGTTTTTAGAAATCATATTAAGAGGGCAGTGCCTTCGGATTTCAAACTAGCAGTGCTAGGTAAACGAATTTCTTAGTTCAAATCATTTTTAAATTATTCATACCTCATGTAACAAGTTCAGTTTTGATAATCTTTGGAGGTTATGGTAAGTCAATTTTGTACAATTTAGTCGATAATTTTGTTTAGTTTGAAAAATTTTTTTCTTCTTATTTTACAATGTAATCGTAATCGATGCGTGCAACTGAAGAATGGCAATAACCATGAAATAACGTTATATTGTACTTCGTATTACGAAATTTTCATTTTTTCAAATTTTCTTAATCCAGACCTGTTATGTGTTAATTGTCTCCTTTTTAAAAATTTTTTGAATTTTGATTTTCTACGTATTGTATTATTCTTATATTTTTTTGAATTTAACCATAAATACATACTAAAAACCACAAATTTACTTAAAATTTTTTATTTTGAGTTCTTTTTCTAGTTTTACGCCTCACGGTTAAAAAACGTGGTAAATTTTTGAATTTTGAATTTTTTCAAAGTTTTTAGAAATCATATTAAGAGGGCAGTGCCTTCGGATTTCAAACTAGCAGTGCTAGGTAAACGAATTTCTTAGTTCAAATCATTTTTAAATTATTCATACCTCATGTAACAAGTTCAGTTTTGATAATCTTTGGAGGTTATGGTAAGTCAATTTTGTACAATTTAGTCGATAATTTTGTTTAGTTTGAAAAATTTTTTTCTTCTTATTTTACAATGTAATCGTAATCGATGCGTGCAACTGAAGAATGGCAATAACCATGAAATAACGTTATATTGTACTTCGTATTACGAAATTTTCATTTTTTCAAATTTTCTTAATCCAGACCTGTTATGTGTTAATTGTCTCCTTTTTAAAAATTTTTTGAATTTTGATTTTCTACGTATTGTATTATTCTTATATTTTTTTGAATTTAACCATAAATACATACTAAAAACCACAAATTTACTTAAAATTTTTTATTTTGAGTTCTTTTTCTAGTTTTACGCCTCACGGTTAAAAAACGTGGTAAATTTTTGAATTTTGAATTTTTTCAAAGTTTTTAGAAATCATATTAAGAGGGCAGTGCCTTCGGATTTCAAACTAGCAGTGCTAGGTAAACGAATTTCTTAGTTCAAATCATTTTTAAATTATTCATACCTCATGTAACAAGTTCAGTTTTGATAATCTTTGGAGGTTATGGTAAGTCAATTTTGTACAATTTAGTCGATAATTTTGTTTAGTTTGAAAAATTTTTTTCTTCTTATTTTACAATGTAATCGTAATCGATGCGTGCAACTGAAGAATGGCAATAACCATGAAATAACGTTATATTGTACTTCGTATTACGAAATTTTCATTTTTTCAAATTTTCTTAATCCAGACCTGTTATGTGTTAATTGTCTCCTTTTTAAAAATTTTTTGAATTTTGATTTTCTACGTATTGTATTATTCTTATATTTTTTTGAATTTAAAGTTAGTTTATTCTAATTTATGAGAGTTTCTTACTATTTTATTATGTGTCAGGATGTACAATGTCAAAATTAAATAGTTCCTATTAAGTATTCTTATATTTATATTTTGAAAATCGTATTAAAATTGAAATAAATTTGTGAAAATACATTTTATAAAATTATAACGTAAACATTCTAAATTAGGCAACACACATAACACATTCGATTTTAATTTTTTGATGACGTTTCCCTTTGTAAATGTGGCTTTTACAGTCACTAGATAGATACAGTACCGTAACCTTATGGGCCAATGAGTTAGAGAGAGAACGATAATTTTTTTTTTGATAATTTTTAAGGTTAAATTACTTATTTATGATGTTATTATTTAATAAATAGTCATTTCACCATAAAATGCTTTGTTTTTTTATAATCCCGCTACATAAATAATAATTTATTATTGAAGGTGTCATTACAAGTAGTCACGAGTCAGGGGCGGCTCGTCAGAATTTCCTAAAATTATTAAAATTAAAAAGAAAAATAAACAAAAATATGCATGAATAAGACATACATAAGACGAAATGTATTGTTTTAACCTGACATTATTGAAAAATTATAACCCCAGTTACAATTTTGCAACTTTTTTTAAATTTCGCACATAAAATCGATCCTCAAAATGGCCGGACGTTGCGGTATTGTATCTATCTAACGACTGTAGTGACTTTGCATTCGATGTGCTATCAACATTAGACGTACCAACAATCGGTTTCTCTATGTGTGGCCTTGGTAGTCTGCATATATCTGCGACCAACTGATAGGTAAATGGACACCACAAGAGAATGTTGCATTCCATAAGAATTCAAATAATGTCTTTCCCATTAATTATTATTATTAAAAAGTTAAACCCTAAAACATGCAACTAAATGAAATACACTTCCTTTAAACTGTCTTAAAATCTTTCACGTCGTGCAAAATAATAATGAAAATAATCTGCACCGACTTTTTAAGGTGGCAAAATTCTCGCTTGCTTTTCATGCTTGCAAAGTTAAACTGGAGTCACTGCCATTAAAAATAATTTTTTTTAGAAAAACACTGATGATAGAAAAGTAATCTTAAAAGCCCGAAATGCATCCTATTGTTGGTTAGAATACTCTCTCTTTTACTATTTTGGTAATTATTATTATTTTGGTTAATCTCTGCAATAATAATTTTTTGGAATTTTTTGTATTCGCTGGTTAGTACTTCATAGAATTCTTCTTCGTGAACTATTTCTGTTTTGTATTAGTGTTTGAAAAAGTGTATCTTTTCGATATTCGTTTGAGTAAGGTAAAGTAAGTGTTTTCATGCACTAGTGCGGAAAAGTAATTTTGTGCGCACTAGTGCGTTTTAGTTTTCCGCACATGCGCATTCAAGTTAAAAATTAAATTTTAATTTATTATAAATATTTACAGTAATATTTGCGCAATCCGCAAATCCGCAATTCAATGGATGTTCCTGTAAATGAAATACTATAATTGCAAGAAGAGCATTGTGTTTCAGTTGTGTTTATGTGTCGTTTTATGGGGTCATTTACTAAATACTGAAGCTCATAATCTTTTAATATAATTAAATTTAATTTTTTTAATTAATTATTTAAATTTGATGTCAATTAATATAACATTCGTAGATTTACCAACGCAAACCAGAAAATCCAAAGAGTGATCGTGTGGTGACCAGGATTAACGGATTATTTAATTAGTAGAAAATTAGAAAAAAAGAAAAATCTGATTTTAATACCCTTTTTTCATTGTTGTGAATTTAAAAAGTCCAAACGGAGTTGTTACGGCTGTTTTGTGGATATCATCTTCGTTCACTGGTATCTGGTGGAAAGCTTCTATCAAATCAATTGTGAAAAATATTTTCTTTCCAAAGAGACATCTTGTATGTGCGGAATAGGGTAATTATCTTGTACTGTTTTGGTATTCAAAGCGCGATAATCACTACACCGTCTAAATTCTTTATTTTTTTTTTTCCACTAATAAATGTAACAGTGGGCACCAATTGCTTTTGGATGGCCTGATTAACCTTGCTTATTCATTTGGCGATAACTAATCTTTTTGGGCGACATGTCACGGGTTATCCTGGTAGCCATGCTTATCGCATGTGGTTGTGTAATCGAAATATATTCTTTCATAAATCTGTGATACTCGTTTGCTTTAATAATGGTACTTACAGTTAACTGTTTATTCTATTTGATTTGTCAGATTGCTTTTATCTGTGTTATTTGTTAGCTTACCATTACGGATATCTACCAATAAATTGAAATGATTTGGAAAATCATCATAGAAATTCTCATGTTGTTTCTCTGCGGAGTCCAAGGTTGATGTTGAGAGTTAATGTTCCATATATGTTGATCGTTGTGTAGTTTGCAACATATAACTTTGTAGCTTACATACTTCTGTGGATATAAGATTATGTCAGCTCCAGTATCTGTGAAAAATTGCACTTTTGTTATCCTATCGATAATGCAGTGTAAAGGAAATCACGCCCAAAGCTATAAGTAAAGAGATAAAGGAATAACGGGTTGATTGGGCAGCAATCAAACAACTAGAATTCGTGTGTCGACGTTTCGGATGCTACTATGCATCCATCCTAAGAACTACAATGGAGAAAATTTGTTGTAAATACATCGATCTGTACAAAAATCTTACAAAAAACTCACCGAAACCGAATCAGATGTTAAACTGTTTGATATTAGCTTGGAGTTAACATCGTCTTTAGACGCAGTATAAACTTTCAACGAAGTCAATAAAGAAAAATAAAAAGGTGTAATGCAAAACATTAACATTTGTCAATAAATAAATCTCTGAATAAATAACTTATAAATAAATCTCTCCAATAAATAACATTAATTCACAACACTTATAAAATGTACAAAATTTAATATCTTCTTTCATGAAAACCCTACATGCTTGGATAACTTATTATCTACGACAAGCCGATCCCACCAACCTGTAGGGTATACAACCCAGCGTGCATACATACAAGGGCGCTTACATATAAAAATAGAAGTATACCGAGGTGGTTCGTTAAAAATCTCCTGACTGGTGACCTCGTCATCCCGCACTCACATTTGATTTTATAAATCACATTCGCAAGGTCCATAGCGGGCACTTTATCCTTTATTTTGGAGTAAATTAACTTATTGAGATTGAAGCCATTATAGAATGCCAATCTGACCTCATCTTTGTTTATAATCTCCCCGAAAGTGTGTTTCAATCGATGTTCTAACCACGGGTGGTAAGTGATTTTACTATTTGCTGATAGATTGTGATTTGCTGTTAGTTTTAGGTTCTTCCTGGTTTTAGGAAAGTTTTGGAGTCAGAGGCTTCTTCTTAAAGAGGGTCCAGTCAACTAATCTAGCCGGGTAACCATTTTTCATGAGTTGCAACTTAAGTTCATGTAATCTTATTCCTACACGATTTTGAGGTACGCATGTTATAATTCTGTTTTTAAAAAGCATTAATGACGCTAACTCTTTGTTTGATAGGGTGGCTTGAGTTGTAGCTCAGTAACCTATAAGTTGTGGAGGCCTTTTTGTATACATCAGTGGTGAGTGCTCCGTCTTCTTTTCTGGTCACCCTAAGATCGAGGAAGGGGATGGAGCACTCCGATTCTAGTTCGTAAGTGAATAAGGTAAGCATCTTGTTATATTCACCTAGTATACCCACACAATTTTCCACTTCCTTAGACGGGACCGCGGCCAACATATCGTCCACATATAGTATTAAGAGTGGCACGTAAAAGGTTATGGTCCCAAGAATGTTATAGAGAAGGTCGTTCATCACAAAGGCTGCCAGTATTGGAGAACAAGGATCACCCATCGCTGTACCTTCTATTTGAGAGTGAAAAACGTTCTTGTAGCTGAAAAAACTATTATCAAATACCATCGCGATGAGTTGGATGAAGTTAATCATTGGGATAGTGGTATGGGGTTCAATGATATCCCAGTTGTTCTTAATGGATGTGATGGCCGCCTCTTTGGAGATATTTGTGAAAAGGGAGTTAACGTCGAACGATACCAATACGTAACCCTGAGGTATGGAACTCCGGATAATCCTATCTTTAGCTTCTAAAGTGCTGTTCACATGAAAAGGTAATAGGGGGGTGGCTTTACTCAAAACACGATTAATCAATTTGGCTACTGGAATGGAAGGGGAATCCAAACAACTGATCACAGGACGCAAGGGTGCACATTCTTTATGGGCCTTCGGAAGGCCATATGCCCTGGGGAATTGAGAATTATATTTAGTTATTGACTTTCTAGTGTCATCATCAATAAAACCTTTGTCAAATAACTCTTTTACTTTCCTGTTGAATCTACCTTGGATAGTCACGGTAGGATTCTTTTCTAGTTTTTTGTAAGTGTTTTTATCATTCAACAATCCCAACATTTTTCCCTCATCAACTGACCTGTCCATGACCACGGTGGCATTCCCCTTATCAGCCCTCAGAACCAAGATGTTAGGGTTCTTTTTTAGGAAATTCTTCGTAGTCCAAATTTGCTTTCTAATGGGGTTTTCTTCATCTTTTCTATTAATAAAATTGTGAGTAATAGTTACTAATTTACACCTCATTTGGTTTTTTTCTGTTTTAGGTAGAGATGTCAAGTTAATCGTGCTCTCTATTTCTGAGAGGAAAATTTTGGACCCAAGGAAATGGTTTTCTAACCATATCTGGAACTGGGTGTCTGTTAAGTTCAAAACCCAGCTCTCGTCACCCAAAGTGTCCGATTTTTGTTGTTGGTGAAGAAGCACTTCATATTTTCTACACAACCTATATCGATAATGACTAAACGGCCTGACTTGTGTTGAAGTAGAGACTTTGGTTGCGGCAGTTATTTTTTCCCATTGGTAGTTTTCTTGTTCGATGAATGCACATGGTTTAATACATTTTCTATTGTTTCTCCCAAATTTTCCGTGGCAGAAACACTATCTCGTATTTTTTTTTATTTTCGGGATTTTGAACCTATTTTAATAAAGCCTTGGGTATTCGCCTACGTTTTGCCCAACTTTGTTTGAGCCTCATCAGAACTAGAAATTGTTTTATTACATACATAAAAATATGAATTTTTTTTTACAAATTTTACCTAATTACAATGTAGTATTGCAATAAAAAATTCCTTCACCCCTACGGGGACCAACCGAATTCCCAATCTCCGACTCTGCAAAGGAATTGTGCCCATCAGTGCAGCACATAAATCCACCCGAGGTAAAACTTTGGTTCATTAAAACCAAATTCCTAATCCTTACACTGATAGCACCAACGATAAGCCAAGCCGGAAAACAAACAATTCCTCTTCCCCTCATGGGGCCTCCAGAATTTTTCTCTACACGCTGGGGAAACAATCAATCAGCTTTTATTTACTGTAGATACCCTGTAGATATAACTCTAGCTGTAGAGAGTGCGGAAAGCGAGGGTCATAAGTTCCGAAAAAGGTAACAATCAAATGAAATAATAATCTGTGTAAGAAGTGTGCTGCCAACGGCAGTTGCAACCAAAACCACAAAAAGTCGTAGCTACTTGCCTCAACTATTTTCCTTCGGAGTAACATAATTAAGAACAAACAGCGTACGCTGATTGTAGAACCAAAATAAGCAAATAAATTTAATTATTAAAATTAAATAATTATTTAACTAGTTAATAAATTTTAACGTTGGAAGATAAAAGCTATCCATCGATAAGCCCGCATTAGGTTGGTTCCATATAAAATAATTTACCATTGCAAATTATTTAAAATAATATTCGGCAATTCGGAAGCAAATACGAGATTCTCAGTCAGCACAAAACAACAGATCAAACGAGTAAAAAGAATATCGTCAAAATTAGGTGTCTTTCTACAAAGTTCATTACAAAAAGTAAACAACTTACACTCTTACACTTACAAAAGTTTACACCAAAGTCCCGAAAATTGCGCTCTCGCGTTTACAATACTCAAACTCCCATCCCCCCATAATCAGATAATCCGCCTGATAATCGCCTGAATGATAGTTATTTGCAGTGTAATAAAAATTGAGTCTAAGTTCGAGTATAAAATTAAACACTACGTTTGGTAAATTAGAAAATTTTAGTGTATCCAATTATTTTTTGACTTTATCGTGAATTATGGACATACATATTATGTCTAATCAGTTGCTTTGTTAACGTAATTTGATATTTTTTATACAAGTACCCTTGCCATAGACGCTTGAAATTTGTGGGCGTATTTTTCTAACTCCTAAACCCATGGCGCGATTTTGTTCAAATTTGGTGAATACCATATTATATGGGTCCAGATAAACAATTTATAAAAAAAATTTTTTATTTCGACTACAAAAAAGTCAGGACTGAAAGGGTTAACCATCATCAGGATACTCTACAAGAAATCAAAGATTCAATTTAGAGAGTTAATTTAGATACTTACTTGTAGATTATTCTGATGATGGTTAAATAAACCCGAAACTAGGCGATACGAAGAGTTTTTTAATTGGTAGTAACATACCTTACTCCAATCTATTGGTGTTGTCTTGCACACTGAGATAACCCAAAAATTTTTTTTATTCCTTCAAGATGTCTATGTTGTAATTTACTTTTTGCCGCATTTACAAACCATTTCGTATAAGTATCCGTTTTCTTTTAAAAGAGCTTCTATTTTTAGTTCATTTTCTTTATAAAAAAAAATTATGTCTGATGTCTGCTACTCTTTTCATTAAAACCAATACTAAAGCCGTTTTGATATTTGTGCAATGGAAGAAGTGGTATCCAATAAATCTTCTAAATCTAGATGAATATGGTTTAATGTACCAATTTGTCATGATACCGTGTTGATCATTTTTCTCTCTCTGTTTTCTTCCTTTTCCATGTAAATTGTTATGGGATTCATTAAACATTTTAAGAATGTATTCTTCTTTCCCATTTGGTACCCCCATAATAGAATGATTATCAAAATCATAAAAAAAAAGAATTAAATTTTAATGTTGACGAAAATAATTACAGTAAAACCTGTATAGCTCGACATAAACGGGACTCCTTTCTGTCCACTGCTAAATATGTCCACTAAAAGGAAAAAATAAATATAAAAAAATATAAATAAACATAAAAGTTAAATATATGAACTGACCTCGTGCATATAGACATACGATTTTATTATTTATAATTAAGTGTCGAAAGTGTGAACAGCGAAAATCAACAACAAACATTCTCAGAATTGTCCAGCTTGACAGGGTCGAGCTATACAAGTTCTACTGTATTTGACAATTTTCTATAATAAAATAATTTTTCTTAATTTTTTCTACTTTTAATTAGAAAAAATAAGTACAAAGAAATAATTCACTCACTTCTAAATTTGAAATTAACTGTTCTAAATTCCAATTTTTCACTAAATTGTTACTTCCGGAATGCTTACTTTACTTTTAATTCAAACTTTCTTAATCCACAGAGATGACGATCCACAGAGTGGCGATTAATTAACAAGCTTCCAAAAGATTTAAAAAAAACACACATCTTGTAACATAACGATATAATGAATTTTAATATCATTTACACAATTTTGGTGTACAACACCTAACATTAACTCAAATGCTAAATTATCAATCAAAATCATTGAAATCCAAGTGATCACTACGGCCGTGGCTGGACTAAAATAAACTTATTCTTATTTACAATTTATAGTCGGCCCTGGCTAGAACACTATTAAATATTACAAATAAATCTGACCTTAAGTTACAATCCTTAATCCTATTTAATTTGCCGATATTCCATGAGAGGCTTGATCAACTCACAACCACATAATTCACAAACGGAGTTCATTGAATCCCGAAACCGTAATTAACCAAGCACTTGCTTAAACAATTTCAAATTATAAATTGGATTCGCGAATGCTTGTTACCATTTTTATGGTTTAGCTGGGACTACTCTTCCCTGCCCGTGTGAGTTACTTATATGGCCTTTCTATTACCCCTCTCGATACCTCGGTCGCCTCCTGTCTGTAATACAGGATGCTGAATTGTAAATAATCCCACGGTTACGGCGGAGCTGGTAAAGCATAATAATATTTATCGAGTGCTGAAATATTGAATTCCACACGATCTCAACAGGAACGTAATAGGCATAATAAATTTTGTTTATTTAGAGGCTGAAGACGCAGAACTCACGCTATCGGAACGGAACTTATCAAGCATAAATTGTAAATAATTAATTTTCAACACAATAGAAATCATAGGCGTAACAAAATGGCACAACATATTATCCATTTTATTATTAATTAAACTGGATGTTGGAAATAGTGGACCCAAAAAACCCACTATTTCCAACATCCAGTTTAATTAAGACTACAGGGTCGAGAAAAGTTCTTTATATTATACATTTTATTATTACTTTGGACTTGAGATCAAAATGAAGATGAACTTGTACGATTCACATTTAACACCGAAGGAAGTGTTAGGAAGCTTATCACTATATTATGCTAGTTATGTTTATATAATTTTGTATTTTACATATTTAAATAATTTATTCGAAGTTTAATTGTGTTTACATAAATAAATGAAATAAATGAAAACATAATAAATTATTCAAAACAAATTTACAAAGTAAAACTATAAAATTCAGTCTTCGTCAGAATAGTGAGGCAAGTTTTGAATTGCCGTTATTATGAAAACTGTTAATTATTTTCAGAAAACAACATAGCATACCTTGCGAAACGGAAAAGGTGGTTCATCATATTTGCGGCGATGAACAAAATTCGTTATAAGTATTGATAAAAAATTTGTAGTATTCATTAAAAAAAATCATTGTATTTATGAATTTGTTCATAAATATAACGAATTTTATTCATCGACGTAAAAATAATTCATTTTATGTTAATGTGACGAACTATTTTTTTCGTTGTTGGTAAAACAAAACAGCAGCTGGCGTTTGTGGGAGAATGTACAATATAAATGGATTGATTACGTCCACACCTGCCCCACGTTTTGTTCTCCTGAAGTTACCTCAGTTCGTGTTGTTATAGTTGATATAAAAGAATACTTCGAGTTTCATTAAAACTTTTATTAGTTTTGGAAAATATATTAGAATAAAAAAAAATTGTTTTTATTGTTTATGGGAAACAATATAACATTTACATGGCGCAGAAGTAAGATTTTTATATAAAGTTACACCTAATAAATCGTATTGGTGATTGGCTGGATAGGTATTCCATATTGAATTTTTATAAAATCTGAAATTCGTTCACCAATCATAACCGTAGGAGATGCTGTATGACCAGCCACCAATGCTGGAAAAATGCTGGCATCAACAATTCGCAAATTTTTGATACAATGAACTTTACCTCTGCTGTTTACAACAGAAGTCTTTTTGTTAACGCCCATTCTGCAAGTCCCACATTGATGATAGACAGATAAAGTCATAAGTCTGAAAGCGCAATACCAATAATCCTTGCTTCCCAATTGATGCATTCTGCATTGTGGATAATCAACGTCAATTAATTTTGCGTCAATTCTTCTCATTGGTTCTGTAGCTAAAACTTTCTGTATTATTAGAATTCCTTGGTATAAAATTTCTATGTCGTAGTCATCTGATAAAAAATTGGCGTCGATGTTTGGAAATTGATACGGATCTTTGGATTTAAGCGTTACCGAACCGATAGATTTAGATTTTGTGCTTATCGTGTTAATGGTTACAATGTTTTGATAACCATCTACACTCTCGGTAATGGCAGAGTAGGTATCGTTCGTAAGTCTTAATTCATTAAATAAATAGGTGGTATCTAGCAAGCCGATTTTATCTACAGTTAATTCAAGATCTGGGTAAGTCGGATCTGTTTCATACTTAGTTCGTAAAAATGCAATACCTAAGTTGTCGGAAGCCATTGTTAGATTACAGTAATTATTAAAAAAATTTACAATTTGTTGTCTCAAGTCTCCTTGATCTGGTTCAGTATAATTTGTGTTAATATAAGTGGAGCCAAATAGACAGTGATCGTAAAGAGTTTTTCCAACTGGAAGATCTTTGATCACTTCAATGTCCATTTTCTTTAAGTGATCGCGAGGTCCAATTCCGGATAACAATAAAATTTGGGGAGTGTTGATTGCCCCAGCTGACAAGATTACTTCCATGGTTGCTCTAGCCTTATATTGTTTACGATCTTTTGAAAACAGAACTCCTTGTGCAGTTTTCTTTCCAGGAGCAAAAATCACTTTGGTGACATAAGCATTGGTTACAACCTTCAAGTTTTTTCTATTCATTATGGGTTTTAAAAATGCATTATTGGTGCTGTCGCGATATGGCCCGTTGTTATTTAACATCATTTCAGAGTAACCAATTTCATCTCTTCCGTTATAATCTGTGGTGTTAAAATTTTGCACCATTCTTGCACCGTCTCTGAAATTTTCAAATAACTGATTGCGTGGTTTAACATGCTTGACGTGCCAGTAACCATCTCTTCCGTGATAACCCGGATCGCCATGAGCTTGGAAGTCTTCCGATTTTATAAAATAAGGTAGAATTTCATTATAAGTCCATCCGGGATTTCCTTCTGCCGCCCATTTGTCAAAATCACGTTTATTTCCTCTTGCATAAAACCCGTAGTTTATTGCGCTACTACCTCCTAAAGCCCGTCCTTTCAGCATGGGACATCGATTTTCACTCATTCCTGTCAAATTTAAAATACACGAGACTTATAGATTAAGAATTATAAATTTAGATTTACCCAAGCATGAGTACTTCTGCTCAGTAGTGTAATAGCCCCAGTTAAGTTTTGAAGAGTGTAAATATGGGTGCATAGCTGGAATAACGGAAAAATTTGTTTCGGGACCTCCAGCTTCGATAAGCAGTATTTTCCAATCCTTGACTTCGGACAATCTATTTGCAACTACTGCTCCACCACAACCCGCACCCACAATAATGAAATCCCAATAACCAAATTCTAAAAGTTAAATTTGAGATGATAGAATTTTTAAAACAAAATTAGTTTACCTTCAGTATAAGAGCTGTTTTGTGGTCTATATTCCTCGTTATCTGTGGGTTGCTGATATTGTAAAGCCCCTGCGACTCCTCGGTAGATGGTAGCTTCCATGTCGGAAACTCGGTCTGACTGACCGGCATTGCATGAAAATTGAAGAGACAAAACAATGTAAGCAAATTTTATGTTGAAGTTGTTGCCCCTCATTATTTAACTGCTTTAATATTTTTTTACTATCATATTAGGCTTTTTAAAGGAATAATTTGCATTTAAAAAACCTTAAAATTTGCATATTTTCTTGATCGTATACAGTTTGGTTTATAATTGAAACAGACTTTGTAAATTTTTTTAAATTTGGATTAGGTTAGATTAGGTAATATATATGTCAACTTTGCATATTATCAACATTTTTTAATAAAATATAATGTAAGTAAGCATTTCTGCTAGATCTGTTTAACTAAGAATATCAAGAAAGAATATACTAAGAAGAAAAAGAAGATGGAAAATTAAATATTAGTCTAAAGCTAAAGAATTCGAAATAAGTGTCAACAAATAAACTGAACAATTAATGTTTTTATATTACTTTATAAATCATCTTTCCAGAAGTATTCCACTGATACTTTTTTTTATAGAAGTTTAGTTTTGCATCTAACTCTAATTATGGAGAAAAATTGGAGTTAGACAGATAACCAGCAATAATTGCAATCAAGGTAGATAATAGAATTAACTAGAAAAATAATTGTATTATACAATCAAATAAAAAAAAGGTTGCAAAAATAAAACGATAAACTACATCGTTTGGTAAGTTCTATGTAAAAATATTTATAGTATTGTAATGTCAAAACGTCAAATCAAATCTCCCACAATTAACCCTCAGGGACGTAGCAAGTCAAAGCCAGGCTTTGGTACAAGTGGGTCACAGCGGGCCCCCTTCATAATTTCAAAACGATAATTTTAAAATCTAAAGTAACAATTTTATTGCAAAAAAAACTACGAATGATAAGACCACTGAATTTCAGCTAGAGTTGTTACTAAAAAGGTCAAAAAATGTTTTTGAAGCTAATTTTTTTAATTTATCAGACTGATCCTGTAATAAATTCAATAATAATTACAATAGAAACTTACCTGGCCAGTCTGATAAATGAAAATTAGATCAATTTCAAAAGTGTTTTTTGACTTTTAAGTAAAAGCTGGATGAAATCTAATGCTCTTATTATTTGTAGTTTATATTTCTGCATTATTTTTGTATCTATCATTTTTTCTCTAAAATAATTAGAGAAGCAGGACCTATGTTCGGCTAACTCAGACAGCATCCGGTATAGTAAATAATGGTAATAAATGTAATAAAAAAATCCTAATTTATTTATACAAAAAAATCTATTTTTCTTGCCTTTTGATTGGCAAACAACGGAATTGTTTTATTAAAATAAAAAAGTTCTGGCTGTCTGATTTTCTAGTGATAAAATTGCCTAACTAGAAAGTCGGCTTTATGACATTTTATTTCTCAAATAGTGACTTTATAAGGTCTCTTGTAAGTATTGCTTACTGGCCAGTGACTCGTCCCTACTTGTTCTCATAATGATTAAAACTTATGTTCGTTCATTGAATTCGATTACACGAAACTCGTACCTTGGAATATATTAATTATAAACTGTATAAACTTAATAAAAACTATCGAGGATCTATACATTGAAAACACAATACAAATAAAAGTAAATGGAAAATCTTGGGCAAGATTGCTGTGGAAAGAGGTATACGAGAGGGAGATTCAATGAGTCCTCTTCTCTGTTTAATGTTGTGATGGACGAAATAATAAAAAGATACAAGATGGGCGACAAGCAGATTTCCATATTTAGCTATGCGGATGATGCCGTGCTTATGGCCTAGAGCGAAGACGACCCACAGAGGCTCTTGCCAGGGCCTATTTTACTATTAGATGCATTAACACAATGGCCAGAAAGTCCCGAAAAGAGAGAACATAAAATTGTAAAATAAAAACCAAATACTGATAAAATAACCCAAAAATTGGTCCTTAGATGCTATTAGTTACACTTGAATATAAGGGTCCTGAAAATTTGCTAGAGACTAGGCTCCAACTCAGTTAAAAATAGGCCCTGATTGCACGTTTTCCTAAAAATTTAATTTAATAGATTCACTGAAAGAGGGGGGAGGTAGCATACCCCGAAAACAGGTTTTGAAAATGGGAAACGTTTTTGGCTAATAAAATTTTAATGAAGTTTTGTAAATCATAAAACTTTCGGCTTTCAAACCGGGGGGTCTGGGGGGCATGGAATGCCCTCCAGTGCATCATAAATTATGTTAAGTTGTATTCCATAATCAAGTTACTGCGCCAACAAATTACGAGTGCACTAGAGGGTATGCTATACTCCCCAGACTCTCCGGTGTAAGTGTATTTGGTTCTTAAAGAGTAAAAGCTTCTTTTTTAATAAAATTAATCTAAAAATTTGCGACCAAACTTTCCGTTTCTGAAACCTGGAGGTATGCGTACTGGCGGTATGCCGTCCAGTACGTCAGTAATTGAGTTAAAATTGTATTCCATTTTATTCCAGTTATTGAGTCAATAAATAACTGATGTACTGGAAGGCATTCCATGCCCCCCAGACCTCCCGGTTTCAATAACAAAAAGTTTAAGGCCAAATTTTTTTTCACTCTTTCAGGACCAAATTGTTCAGGGGATATGGAACACCCTTTAGCCTTTAGTATACCAGTAATTTGTTTAGCCCGTAATTTGATCATACAATACGACTTCAAGTATCATCATCATTTTATTACTTTATTATTTTTGAAACTAATACAGGAGGAGAGAGAAGTCTATAGTACATGGAATATGAGATTATTTAGTTGGACATTTAATTATTCGAGGAATACAGCACTAATTGTGATTTATTTTACAGAAATACAAAAATGTCCAATTATTGTGCTGAAGAAACGAAGGATATCTGAATTGAAAGTGGGGACCCTACCTTCAGTGCGTTCTGCTGCGAACTATAAATGTATTTTGTATAATTATAATTATCAATATTGAGCTATAAAACACGAAATAAAACACAAGTTTAAACGAGCTTTCAAAAAATGATTTTTTCTTTTTCAAGTTTAATATGAATGAAAAACAAAAAATGACAATTACAAAGCAACTGTAAATTATATTAAAGAATATTGACATTTGTCCGACAACTTGATCAGAATGATAATACGAAATTCCGGTAATGACAAAATAAATAAGACGAGTGTATTGATAATTCTAATAAGTTATCGCGGATTAAGAAAAACCAATGGTGAAAAACTTAATCCCAATATTCGCAAGGAGGTTAAATTAGAAGTGGGCTATAAATGTTGCTCAGGCCCTCTATATCAGTCTTCCTGTTCATTGAGTTCTTATCCTTCTTTATCTCAATCATCTCATGTAAGATACGTTCTTTGTAGGACGGGATTGCTTTAAGTATGGTGGTGTTTACAAAGTCCATGTTATGGCCATCTTCTAGTACATGTTTTGCAGCTGCAGTGGAGTCAGCTTTGTTACATCTTATTGATGAACAAAGCTGACTTACGTTACGTTGCGTTACGTTGCGTTACGTTACGTTACGTTACATTACGTTTCGTGAAAATTGATAAAATTATTTTTATTATTATTTTATTTTATTTATTATTTTTTATTTATTTTATTATTTTTTAAAAAAAATTTTATTTTATTATTTATTTTATTTTATTTATTTTTATTTATTTATTTATAACTGCTACTGGGACGGTAAACTGGGCCAATGGTAAACTGGGTAAAATTTAGAAAATGGTAAACTGGGTCAAAGGTAGACATTTTTTTTAGTATCATTTCTAAAAAAATATTAAAAACAAACTCTAACCTAGCGGTTAGAGTCTTTTCTACCATTTTGTGCAGATTTATTGGTTTTTAGTTTATTTAATTCAATTTATGTTTATAGTAGATACACAATTTTGGTAAAAAATTTGCGAATAATAAAAGTTTTATCTTCGTGTTGACACTTGCGTAATACAAAACATAAAATTTGTAAATTAATTTATTTAAAGAAAACGAAACCTTCGAGTTGTCCACTCATTAAAAACATCCCTGAAGAGGCTCCAATTCAAAAATTACAGTTTTAGAAAAGTGGTTTCTTCGAGTCGCTTCACGTATTAAAAGCATCCCCATGATATTGACAAATTGAATGCAGAAATTCAAATCTTGCCAACAGAGTTCAACAGCCACGCCTGGGTAAGGTAAACTGGATCAAAAAAATAACCGAAAGTAGTGGTAAACTGGGCTAAAGGCAAATTTCACTAACATTTAGGAAATGGTACATTGGACCAAAAACAAAAGAAATTGTCTGAGAATTTTTGAGTTTTGGCTATCACGGAGATGCTTTTAATACGTGAAGGGACTCGAATAACCCACTTTTCTACAACTGTAATTTTTTAATTGGAGCCTCTTCAGGGATGTTTTTAATGAGTGGACGACTCGAAGGTTTCGTTTTCTTTAAATAAATTAATTTACAAATGTTATGTTTTGTATTACGCAATACAAGAGTCAACCCGAAGATATAAATTTTATTATTCGCAAATTTTTTACCAATATTGTGTATCTACTATAAACATAAATTGAACTAAAAAACTAAAAACCAATAAATCTGCACAAAATGGTAGAAGAGATGCAGATCGGTCGCTAGGTTAGAGTTTGTTTTTAATATTTTTTCAGAAATGATACTAACTAAATTTTACTCAGTTTACCATTGGCCCAGTTTACCGTCACCTGCTACTTATAATAAAATAAAATAAATAATAAAATAAAAAAAAAAATCAAATAAATAAAATAAAATAATAATAAAAATAAATAGTCCAGCAAAATTATTAATTTTCACTAACGTAACGTAACGTAACGTAACGTAGCGTAACTTATATAATTTTTTTTATAATTTTTATAAATCTGTAATTGTTTATTGATTTTAAATTATTTTAGTAATTAAAAGTAATTTTTTTATGTGAAAAGTTTATTTCGTTTATTTCTTAATTAAATTTTATAATTTTGAGAAGAGTTTGGTTATTTTAAATAGTTGGAAAATACTAAAAGTACTTGGAAAATTTTAAAGAGAATAAAGAAATAGTAAATTTTAATGAAGATTAGATTAAATATTTTGGAATAATTAAAATGGTAAAATTTATGATTTAAAGTTGAAATTGAATGGAACGACTAAGTCAAGTTGATAATAAGAAATTGCCTTATTGGGAGTGTGGTGGCAGTCATGCATGACACGCATGCTCACTCATCTGTTACAGGAGTATCCCCTTATTTAATTTTTTCAATTTAAAATTAGTTTATTGGAAATTAAAAATTTAAAGTTGGTCGAGAAAATTTTGAATAATTTGTATTTTTGTGGTGAATTGGATTTTAGAATTTTTAGTGCCATGAAAAATATATTTTAATTGAATGATGATTGCACATCAGTTTTGCGAGTTTTGCAAAATGCATGAGGCATTTGATCAAAACTAGAAATTGAAATCAGGAAAGAGAAAAAGAAAAAATGGACGGAAACCATCGGTAAAGAATGAAAAGTGATGAAAGTAAAAATGAAAAATGACATTAATTTTACCCAACAATTCCACTTGGGGGAGGGCTATCGTGGTTACATTTCTCCCCCACAAGTTTTTCGAATAACTCCGCAACGGATAAAGTTCAAACGACGGGAATGAAAGCCCATTAAGGCTCAAATGAAGCACCAACGTGTGGAATAAGACTGGTGCACTCAGGATCAAAAACACTTTAATCCAAGGCGATGCTGATGCTGCATATTCAAGAATCCCCACAACTTCTATTGTTTCAAATTCTCATCTCCTGTGACCATATATAGGCTATCTAACAGATTTTCAGCGTAAGTGAACGAAGGAAGCGAAAAGAACGACTGCATGTTATAAAGGCATTTTGTGAGCACTACCTTATGCTGAAACCCAGAGTTTAGTCGATTTAGCAAATGCCAAAAACGAATGAACCTAGACAATAAAAGCCTACATAACATTTTAAAATTTAATCTTGTAATTATAATAATAATTATAATAAATTGTATTTTTTATTACAAAACATACATAACAACACACATACATTTTTGTTTAACACTTCAGCGATACATTATAATAAATTATGTTATGTTTGTATATAAAAATTTACAAAGAGAAAATATAAAACTTGTAAATAAATGTATTTAAGCCAAAAAGAAATAATTAAAATTTCGTGGTCGAAATGAAAATTTGCATGTTTGCAAATAATAATATTTTTTATTTGATTTAACAGTTAAGCGTAGTTATTTTACTTATTTATGTATTACAGTTAATTCGTTAAAATTATATTCACAGCATTTTCGTATCTATGTAGGTTACTAACTTTTTTATTAAATATATAATAATTTTGTTGTTATTTCGTATAATATGATGGTATATTAGCAGAAAAAAATAAGAATGGTATAAAATTGATTATCAAAGCTCTCAACTGACATCCTCCCTTTCAACTTTTAATGTTTTAAAAGTGTTTTTGAAATGTTTTTATGAGATTAAATACATAAAACATAAATAAAACAAACTGGAAGCTACGCTCCTAATCCAACCTCCCGATTCATCATAAACAAAATCAAATAACTTGGGAATAAATCGCTGAGGGAGAAATCCAGCTCAAAATTTCTCTGCATCAAAATAGAGGCTGTAGCGGACACTTCAACTCTATTGCAGTGACATAGCAAGACAATAATTCATTCAAAAAATATAAAACCCCACAATGATATTAAAATGAAACTTCCTTTGCACCTTTTCATTACAAGATTCAATGGTCCACTTCACACGAATCGAACGTCGCTTTTAACCTCCTGTTTAGTGACAGGGCTTGAATAAAATCACTAAAAAATCAATATGATCTTTTAATATGCAAAAATGTAATAACAAGTTTTATTGTTAATTCAGTAGAAGTCCTATTATCCGACGCTAATGTCGAAAGTTAAAAACGACGAAAGCAATAAAGTCGAAAAGAAATAACGTCGAAAAAAAAACGTCGAATCCAAAAACGTCGAAGTCAAACCGTCGAAATCTAAAAGCTTTTTTAATACTTTTAATATTAATTTTATTACATTTTTTTATTATGTCACAAAAAACAGTTGGGAGGTTTTTTAAATACGATTTCTTCAACTGTCTTGGAATTCAAAGGCGATACCTATCAGTCAGATAGTCATCCAGGTTACGTTCACCATACGACAGTACTATTGACTTAATTCTGGCCGAAACGTCGCCATATTTTTTTCATCCTTTAGGGTGGTAGATGGCCGCTGATATATTGTTCCATTTTAAACTCATTCATACCCTGTTCCTTCTTCAAAACATCGATAAACTTCCAAATTGAAGGATGGATGCAGCTCAAGAGAAAACTGAAAGCCTGATGCCATCCTTCCACAGAATCGTTTGTTTTGGGCAGGTTGTTATCGAGCTAATCGACCGATTAAGATTGTGATCCTTTTCTCACCGCGACTCGGAAGTCAACGTGTAGGCAAACAGTTTACTAAAGAAAATGCTAAAATAAATAATTTTAATTATATTAATTTTAATTATATTAATTTTAATTATATTAATTTTAATTATTTAGAGATTATAAATAACTATAAAAGTAAAATATTTACATTTTACTCGTATAGTTTTATTATTTTGTAACTCATATCATCACAATTAAGTGTAAATTATAAAATTATTTTAAAATTTATTTGTATCTAATTCGAGATTTACATTGAGCGAACGCCACCACTCGGGAAAATATTAAATTAATCTAATACGTATAATTGGTATAGAAAGTTTTGTTATAAACCAAACGTTTGCATTTAATTGGTAAATTAATTTATAAATTATTATCATTTCACCGCTGTTTTACGATAAAATAATTCAGACTCAAAAACGACATTAGCCCTAATTAGGCGCATGGGATCAAGACAATTTCAAATTAAAAACTCAAGTTTGAGATTGTTTATTTCGATTTAATTTATTTCTAACATTTAGTTTTGACCCCATGCGACTAATTGTGTGTTTTTTTAATGCGCCGAATTAAGGGTTAAGTATACGTAATAGAGCAACCATGTTTATTTTACAAAATAATTCTTTTCACAAAATGTAATAAAGGTCGTTCAGTACCTAATTATGAATAACTATTCCGCTAGCAGGGCGCCACTAGTAAATTCTTAATAATATGTATTCCCCTCCAATGCCTTCAAATCCTACTCGATCTTTTTTATGCGTTGCAAGCATCGCGTGGGATTTTCTTGTTTCAACTTCAAGATATAAAAATGCTACGTTCGCAAATCATTTTTAAATAAAATAATAATAAATTAAATAAGGAATTATAAAAGTGATATTTTTTCAAATCAAAATGTACTAAATTAGTTCGAACAGAAACTTAAAAAAAATAAAAAAAGTCTGGTTTTTGGCATTTTTGATTAATAAAGAAGTGAATAATAACGCACTAATCTTTCTAGTAAGAATTAGTAGTGTAATTTATTATATCTTTCTCCTGTTATCAATACCCCTACATACTCCTTAAACACGTGACCATAGGTATTCTGTACCGGGGGTAATTGAACAAAGCAAGACGATATAGAGAACAAAGATTTTAACATATTCAAGACGTTTTTTTAAGCTATTTAGCTATTACAAATGTTTTTTTTAAATCTGTTTGAAGATTATTGAAGTTTAAACTACAATCTATGCTCTAATATAAATTTCAATATAATATAAAGTCCCAGATTTAAATAATATGAATTCTTAAATACTTATTCAAAATGGTACGTTAATAAGCAAATTATACATTTTTCGTTCTAAAATTTTTTTGCTTTTCAAAGTAAAAATCAAAATAAAAATTATTTCGTGTCAAAGTAAATTAAATATTCTTGCGTTTAGTAAAAGTTTCATTGTGATATCTTTTCAGGATCGGCCAAAAGCTTCATAATTAAATTCATATTTTAAGAACAAATTGCGGCTAAACTAATTTTTTTAGAATTTATTTTTATAAACAAATATTGCCTAAAATATGTAGTTCTACAAAAATATTATTATAAATACACTGTTTTTCAATTTTTTTTGACAAAATCTCAACCTACTGAAAAGCCTTAAGTTTGCTGTGTAAACTACATAGTGTTTTCTTATCATAATTATTAATCAAGAATAACATGATATGTTTGCAGACTTCAGTTTCATGTTATCCAAACCATTCTGCTAACCGATCGGATTTGGTTAGGTCAGATATAGTAGAGTTTATTGTATAAATAAATATACTATAGAAATACAATTTTAATAAATAATTATTAAAATTGTTTATTTCGGAAGCTAATGACACCGTTTTCAATTGTTTTAAAATTATTTTTAATTCGTGTAGATGTGCGAACTAGTAAGCAAGCAGTGCATTTTTCGAACGTTTAAATTTTGACGTTAGTAGGGTTGCATAATATCTGAATTTAATATGTTTTGTTTAATTACAAAATAATTTAAAAAATGTTTAGAATTGAAGTAGTCATTTTAGATGACATGGCTCTTTTGTTTTACCGATTTGTTGTTGTTACAAAGACAATTTTAAGTGATGAGTAGATTATAATATTTTTGATATTGTCAACTGATATTATTAGCTTAGAAGTCTCAAAAGTCGCTTATTAGGCTAATATACAGTAGCGGTCAATGAAATGTACTCACAATAAAAGTTAAACAAAAATTGTTATAATGATATCCGGTTATAAAATTTTGAGGCAATTATGCACCAAAAGGCTTAAAGACTACCTTACTGTCACTTTCAGGTACAAATTGTTTCAGTTTTAATATTTCTTGTAAGTGTAAAGACGTGAAATTAAAAATAATGGCAAAACTAAGTAAATTAACAGTTGCAAAAAAATCAGTTATTATTGCTTTAAATAGTGCAAAATGGTCAACACGTAAAATTTCTGCTAAAGTAGAATGTAGCCAATCCGCGATAATAAAATTTTTAAAAAAATATCGGAAAACTGGGAGTGTAGAGCGAAAACAAGGTAGTGGTCGACAACGAAAGACATCACAACGTGAAGACGTAGAAATGAAACTAATTTCGTTGAAAGATCGCTTCAAAACCGCAGTGGACATTCGTACCGAGATAGGAGAAGCTTCTGGAACACAAATAAGTGTCGAAACCGTAAGGCGCAGATTAGGAGAATCAAATTTAACAGCGCGATCGCCAGCAAAAAGCCTTTCTTAACAAAGAAAATGCGATCAAACCGGCTAAAATGGGCAAAAAAGTATAAGAATTGGAGTGAAGATGACTGGAAGAATGTGATTTTCTCCGATGAGAGTAAATTTTGTTTATTTTGGTCGGAAGGTAAGCAGTATGTTCGACGCAGACCTGGAGAACGACTTAATGAAGAGTGTGTCAAGCCAACAGTGAAGCACCCGGCCGGACAAATGGTTTGGGGATGCTTTTCCTATTATGGAATTGGAGAATTGGTGTTCATAAAAGGAACAGTAAACGCAAAAGTTTATATAAGCACTCTAACAGATTATCTTCTGCCATATATAGAAATTCACAATTCCCAGGCATCTTCCTCCATATTCCAGGACGATTCTGCACCATGCCATCGAGCAAAAATTGTAAGCATCATATTTATTTGTATCTTTACATAGTGAAGTAATAGTATAATGTGCAAAAAATTAATTTTTAAAATTTTAATTTGATAGGTTAAACGTTTTCTCCAAAATAAAGGTGTTAATACCTTAGAATGGCCAGGTAACAGCCCGGATTTAAATCCAATTGAAAATCTTTGGGGCATTATGAAACGAAGAATTACCGAAAGAAAACCAAAATCTTTAATATATTCACAAAATTTGTTGAAAATTGTATGGCAGGAAGTCGTTACAGACGAAACTTTAAAACATCTGGTTAATTCTATGCCTGCCCGGTTAAAAGCGGTCATAAAAAATAAAGGAGGTCCTACAAAATATTAAATTTATGGCTTATAAGTATGGTGACCATATGTACTTATTTTAGTAGGACAGTACTCTTTTTTGGAACGATGTCCTATGTACTTTAAAACTTCTCGAAGTACATACAAATGTACTTATTTTTTCGATGGACTCGAAAACATTGAAAAAGGCTTCTTTACTTCTGGTGACTATATTATTTTCACGAAAAGAAAAGGTGAATACCTAAAAAAAAGTCAACGGCAAGAAGAGGTCAGAGGATATATTCCTGGTAAGGGTCAGAGTTTTAGGTGCCGTTGACCTTTTTTTTCACCTTTTAATGTAAGGACCTTAAATAAATTTTTTATTTTTGATTTCTATGATTTAATTGCACTTTTTAATAAATATGTCCTCTTTTATATGGTGTACTTAAATATACAGCAAAATAACCTTGTGATACAATTTATACTAAAAATTTCTCGATTTTATTAGAAAAATTACAAAATAATGGAAAAAATTTAAGTGAGTACATTTCTTTGACCGTTACTGTAGTTTCGTATTAGATAAAAGACAAACAAATTTATTTATGATGAATCAATTTTTCTCCTCCTTTTTCCCTTAAAACCAAAGGGTGGATCCAGTGGCGGATCAAGAAGTTTTTTCTGGGAGGGTCACAACGATCAGACTCAGGCGGGCAAAAAGGGTTCTCAGATTTGGGATTGTCTTCTTGTTTATGTTTAAGCGTCTAGTGACACGTGCCCCCCCCCCCCCCCCCCTAAATCCGAGCTTGTGGTGAAGAAATCCCGGATACGAATTACAAATTCTTTGCTCTTACACTAGTAACTGCTAGTAATATTACGATTTTTTTGTATGCTTCTAGTACTTGATAAAACAAATAATTTGCATTATTACATAACAAGCAACCATTTAAATAGAAGTCCACAGTTTTACACTAATAGATTTATAATAATATGTAAATAATGAAAAACTTGATTCTAAATTATTATTGTATTCGTTTTTTTTTTACATTCTTATTATTAATACTATTTTTATCTATTTTTAGAAGTTAGTATATATAATTTATTATGCGAACAACTTGCTTGTATTGGGATTTTCTTAAACAAATTAATGTTGGGAAAACTAAATAGCTTATTAAAAAAGGCTATCATTTGTGGTTCATTAAAATATTAATTACTTATATGGAAATTCACACTAAAAGTAAAAAAACCATTTTACTGATTTAGGCGAGTAATAAATTAATTGCAATTGCATGAAATTAGTATTAATTGGAGGAAGCACTCCAGTTATTAGAATTGCCAGGTAGTGTATGCAAATAAAAAAAATTCATAGTAATAATAAAATACGACAATATTTATGTGAGCTTTTATAAATATTTAATATTAAACATAAAGACAACAAAATAGAGAATTCCAGTGGCCGACTAAGACAAGCAGAACAAAAATCTAAGAATGGAAACTTTTTGTAAAAAATAATTAAATAGAAACTATCGCATAAGAAGAAAAGGAATATTCCATAAAAATATTTACAATAAACTAAAATATTTTCTGTTCTAAAAGACTGTATTTGTCAACTTATATCATATTTTATTTAAAAATTTCAAACATAATTCACAAGATGTTTGAATAAAGAATTACATTTTGACACTCGTCAAATATAATGTAAACAAAGTACGAAACAATAATCAGGTAAAAAAAATTCCATAGTAATTATTATTTAGTGGAATGTAAACAATTCAGCTATCCGTAAACGTTTAAATAATAGAAATAATCGCATTCATTCAAATTTTTATCTATAAAATACCTATCGTTTCCTGAAGTTTACAAAATTTATCGACGAATCAGACGTTTGTCAAAATTGTGTACAAATATATTTTTTAAAGTGAACTTGGTCGTCAGATATTAAATAGTTAACTTTTGTATATGTGTATCTACAAGGTTTATTAAAAAAATAACATCATGAACAACAATTGGATTAGTGTAAGTTTGATGCTTATTTTTAATTTATTAAAAATTTGTCCCAATTTACTTGACCCAAATCAGAAAATTTTAGTTGTCTCAATTGTTACATAAATTAATTTTTTAGCTTTAATATAGCCCCCCTGTCGAAATTGATACTTTTTTAATCATTTTGCCACTATCAATGTTCTCAGAACATAGAAATTTTTTTCTTCTATTAAGCTAACATCCAAAACTACCTGCAAATGGTGGAATAACTATTTTTTTGTTAGTTTGACGCAAAATTTCATTTGCTTTAAAACTTTCCATCCGATGCACCAAAGCATAGCCTATTGTTTTATTGGGACTGAAAGTCAAAATTTTTTTTAAAAGTTTATACTATATGCAAGGCGAATTTAGTTTGTTAGTAAAATAACCCTTTACTGAAACAGATCAATAATAACAGATAAGCATATCAATCATAATAGACCTGACATAAGTATTGCTATCATAAATAAAGATACCAAAAATGAAATTATTATTGATGTTGCTGTACCTCTCTCTAAAAAATCGTATTATCTACTGAGAAAAGTATGAGGATCTAGCAATGGAAATGATTTGGCACAGACAAAATCGCAACCAAAAATAGAAGGTGGACAACTAGATGCTATAAGAGTCTCAAATACAAAATTTCACCTTTCTGCGACCTTCCGTATTTGAGTTTAACAAACAAAAATCAATATCGACTCGATATAATATGTGATCGCCAGTCAAACATGGGTGAGGATGTACACAGTGGCTAACGAAAATATTCAAACCCTCCTATGTTAACAATGTAAATTGCATACTTTAAAACCGTTTTTACTTCCTTGTAAAACAAGGAAGTATTGTGATACCGATTTTTTTCGCTTTCCAGATTTTGACGGAAATATCCGTTTTGACCTTCCCTGAATCCATTTTGACTATTTTCGTTGTGACGTCTGTACGTACGTACGTATGTAAGGACGTCTGTATGTCGCATAACTCAAATACGGTAGGTCGTAGAAAGCTGAAATTTTGGATTTGAGACACTTATAGCATCTAGTTGTGCACCTTCTATTTTTGGTTGCGATTGTCCGTGCCAAAAGTTGTAATTAATGACGCGCATGAATAGATTAACGAGATTCCTGCCCAATTCTTATAAAAATTACAAGGAAGTTATGTGGTGTCCACATCAGATGTTTTAACATCAAAATCGATTTTACAGCAAAACTATTTAGACATTTTTTGTTAAAATTTTTATTGTCTTTTGTCCAGTAACCACGTCCAAAAAAGGGACCCCCTTTTTTGGACGTGGACAAATTTCTGTGGCAAAGGATTGAAAACTGATTCCTATGTAATTTTGGTCGTAGAATCCGAATTTGAGGTTTGCGAACAAAATTTCCTTGTGCCAAAGCCGCCATATAGAAAAAACGTTGCCAAATCACGTTTTTTGTCAACTCAAAATTTTGGGCAACCTATTAATTTTTCGAAAAAATGTCATTTATCAAAAAAAAAGTAGATAAAATTTCCTACAAAATGACTATTTGCTTCATTTCCTAGGACAAAAATTAACGCCGCAGGTGCCATTCGCGTTTTTGTTGGTTCTTCGAAAAATTCAAATTTCATAATTTTTCGAGTGAAATAAAGATTTCCGTACCAACGGCAACGGGTAAAAACATAGCCCCGGGTCGGCATGGAATTTGAATTTTTCAAATTTTTTCAAAAAAATGTAAATTTTTTGAAAAACCGGCAAAAACGCGAATGGCGCCTGCGGCGTTAATTTTCGTTCTAGGAAGTGAACCAAAAAGTCATTTTGTAGGAAATTTTATCTACTTTTTGATTCATTTGATTTATTTTTTCTAAAAATCAATAGGGTGCCCAGAATTTTGATTTTCTTGCAAAAACACTAGATTTCGTGTAATTTTGATTCTGGGCACCCTATTAATTTTTCGAAAAAATGAATCACATGAATCAAAAAGTAGATAAAATATCCTACAAAATGACTTTTTGGTTCACTTCCTAGGACGAAAATTAACGCCGAAGGCGCCATTCGCGTTTTTTCCGGTTTTTCGAAAAATTTACATTTTTTGTTAATTTTTTTAAAAAACTTTGAAAAATTCAAATTCCATGCCGATCAGAGGCTATATTTGTACTCGTTGCCGTTGGCACGGAAATCTTTATTTCACTCGAGAAATTATGAAATTTGAATTTTTCGAAAAACTAGCAAACACGCGAAAGACACCTGCGGCGTTAATTTTCGTCCTAGGAAATGAACCAAAAAGTCATTTTGTAGGAAATTTTATCTACTTTTCTTTTGATACATGACATTTTTTCGAGAAATCAATAGGTTGCTTAAAATTTAGATTTTTTTGCAAAAAACCGTAATTTGGCAACGTTTTTTCAATATGGCGGCTTTGGCACAAGGAAATTTTGTTCGCAAATCTCAAATTCGGATTCTACGACCAAAATTACATAGGAATCAGTTTTCAATCCTTTGCCACAGAAATTTGTCAGGTTAAACTCTGTTACGTTAATTTATTTTTTTCCTAAAAATCAAATACAAAAAATTAAAAAAAAAAGTAACGAAAAACCGAAGAGCATGTCGAGGTTGTTTTCGTAATGCAAGACAATAAAAATGCAAAATAAGTTAAATTGTTTAATACGTGCATCAAACAACTTAATTCGAAAATATCACAAAATTTATAAATCGGCTTGGATCCAGCTTACTAAAACTATACATCAAATCAATAATTACAAATATACAATTTTACCAAACTTCTACAAATTCCCTAATAACCACAATGCACTTAAATTTCGAATTACCCAAATTCACAGAACTTGGCCCATGCTACATGGATTTACCGCGACACTTTTCCATCCGCCAAATAAATTGCTGCCATCCAAATCTCCAGCTGTTGTTCCAAACTTAGCTTAATATTACAAAATTTACCTTGCAAGTTGTATTACAAGCACCTTCGGAATTCATAAGCAGTTTCTATAGCGCGCCTTTCCCAAATGATGATGTTGAAGTCGCTAACAGATCATCTTAAATTCATGCGTTTATTCCTTGATGGACTCCACGAATAAGTGAGTTGACTTCACCCAACTTTTATTATAAACCTGCTCGCGCGACCAATACTTTCAAAAGCCGATAGTATCACAAAATTTTACTGAAATTTCAAACCTTCACAATATTTAGAACTAATTACTTGTTAAATTCATCGTGTTACAATTAATTGAATCCCGAAACCATAATTAACGAAGTTAACCAAGCCCTTGCTTAAACAATTTCCAATTATAACTGGATACACGAAGGCTCGTTACCATTTTGATGGTTCAGCTGGGACTGTTTTTCCCCGCACCTGTGAGTTACATATATTGTATATTATCACGCCCTGTCGATACTTGGGTCGCCTACTGTCTGTAATTCAAGACGCTGAATCGTAAATTGTCAGATGGTTCGACGGAACTTATTAAGCATAATAATTTTTATCGAGTGCTGAAAAGATGAATTCCACACGATCTAGACGGGGACCTAGTAAGCATAATAAATTGAGTTTATTTATTAGCTAAAGACGCAGATCTCACGCTATCGGGATGGTACTTATTAAGCATGAATTATAAATAATTTAAATTTTCCACACAATAAAAAACATAGGCGTAACAACTCCCTGGTTACTAGACTACTTTAATTTTGTATTTATACATTTTTTAATTTTGTCGCCCCATTTTTGATTGGCAGGGACTTAAAGAAGATTCTGTAAAATACAAAAAATATATTACCTGTATCTCAAAATCGGTGCAACAAAATAGAACTATGTACTATGTATGTACAATTACTATGTACTTAATTGTCCCTTAAATTTACAAAAGATAGGTGTCAATCCGGGGGGTTTGGGGGGCATGGAATGCCCCCTATTTAATTGAAATTAAAATCAAGCGTTTTTCACTTTTTTATTCTTAAATGTCTTGAAATATTGTAGTTATTTCGCATTTTTGCAGCTTCAATTTTTTTGTTGAATAATGGATAAAACTTCAAAAAAATTATTGCGCTAAATTCAGGGAAGCAAGACCTTTCAAATGAGGTGTCACTTGCCATATCATCCCTATTAACATTTCAGGGGTTGTCTTCACAGCGCGAAGGGATGAAACAATACGGGAGTGACATTGGTCGCAAAAGTTGTCCCCCTCGATAATAAAATTAACGTGTTTTTGCATTTCTTGAAAAAAAAATTCTGCTGGCCACAATCTCGTCTGTTTCGATTTCAAACGGCCACCCTGTATAAACTATCTGTTTCAAAGTAATTTTTGCTCATATTAGTAGGGCAATAATGTTTATCACGAGGTTGTCTTGGAAGGTATTGGGATAATATAAACAAATTCTGATTACTTCTTAATAATGTTTATAATATAATATAAATTCTATACATTCAAAATAAACACTGATAATATGACTGAGGTTGTAGATGTAGATAAAACAATACTACTTTCTTCCACTTTTTTAAAACTTTGTACAGCGTTTTCAAAAGACGGTTTTTATAAATTTATATACACTAAACATCTATGCGCGTGCCATCTACGGAACATTTTGAAACCTACAAATAACATTAGTAACATAGGCGATAGAAGAACATCGAATAATTTTGTTACTGATAACATTAATTATAGATTTTCAAAATTGAATCTCTTCTACAGATGCTATTTAATGATGGAACACAAATACAGCAGGATACCTTTACTATTTTTACTACAATAAATAAAAAACCTGCATCATAACGCATGCCTCTTTTATTTATTTAATTTGTTCAATTAACTACAAATTATTTTTACCTCTAATTGTTCTGTTTCATCGACAAATGTTCAAAGTATATATTGTCCAAATTTTAGCACGATACGTTATCTGTATTCTGTTTATAATCGAGGTAAGTTCTTATGGCCAATTAACATTGGTATTTGCTACCTTAATTTTTTATGATTTTCTCTGTTTTTTCTCTAGTGAGGATGTATTTTCACTTGTAATATCACAAGAGAATGAGAATAAATTGAAAATAATTTCACATATTTTCGAAAGGTTGTTGCAATAGCTACTCGATCCCTTCGGGCTCTCGTATCTATTGCCAAACGGCGACAACTTTGAGAAAATATGTCAAATTATTATCTAATTTATCGAATTCTCGTGTGATCAAAAAAATCGAAAAAATTTATGAGTATACGGGAGTATAATAGTATATTCTGTAACGAGTTAGGAATTGGCATTTTCTGCACGAGGGGAAAGTTTGTCACCCGAGCCGTTTAGGCGAGGGTGACGGTCCCCGAGTGCAGAATAGCCATTCCAAACGAGTTGCAAACTATACTTTCTATACGACAGACGCACAGTGCTAGTGTGTTTCTTGTAATACGCGAACACCAATTTGACAGTTGGCGTTATAAAACCAGTAAAACAACTTGTTGATATTTTTTTTTTATAAAAATAATAAATTTAATTTTCGTCAAAGCAAAATATAAAAAATAATAACTTGTTGATAGATGTCGCTACCAGGTTTTAATATTTCTTAGATTCTTAACAGGTACGAAGAATGTGTATTTTTTTAATTGAAAATTGAGCAAGAATGTTCGTATTCTGTATTAGTCGTATAGAAAAGACATTTTCTAACAAAATTTGGTGAGTGACACTTTTCAGAAAGGCGTTAAAAAATAAGATTTAAATTTTATTTCTTTCGCCAAAAATCGGCTTTTCGTTTAAGAATCATGACCCAAGTATTTTGTCATGTCCTTTACTCCTAAGAATTAGGAAAAAAATCATCATTCGTTAATTTTGAATTTTACTATTTAAAAAAAATGAAATCTAAAAAAGAATTTTTTTTTAAACTCGAGAACCGTTTAACATAGAGCTAAAAATTTGGCTGAATTATTTTTATTCGATACCAAAACGATTCTCCAAGTACGAGTCGAAAAAGCCGCCAAAGGCAGATTTCCCATATAAACCCGGCACACCCTTTATTGTTTGAAGATGATACAGCCATTTGATTATATTTTATACCTAATAATTGTTTGCCTAATTTTCAACTCAAAATATTTGGTAAATTTTACTAAAATTACGTAGCACTTATTACATACTTCATTAATGAAACTCCGTACTTAAAATTACGTAGACAAAAAAAATTGAAAACGGACCGTTTTCGAATTATAATAAAATCAAAATTTTTCAGGTTTTTAAAAAAAATGCTGATTTGGCAAATTATATGCTCACATTTTAGTGATTTCATAACAGTCATTATCTATATAACGGACAATTTGCAAACCCAAATGTTTTGATGATTGCTGGTAAGAGAGTCAATTAAATCAATTTCAATAATTATAATTTCAAATAATTCAATTTAATTACTATATATGGAAATGGAAATGCCCAAGAATACACGAAAACACAAAAACTATTGGAAAATATCTAAAAGTAATCAATAAACTAAAATATCTAAGAATAAGTGGGAATACCCCATAATAATGCGAAATACCTAAGGATAATAGGGCAATCGTTGATAAAATTGAGATAATTTAAGATGATTTCCCAACTATACATATTATTCAAATTTGCACATTTATATTTTAGACAAAACTTATGAATATGATAGCTTACTTTGCAATATAAAACTCAAACCCTCTAATTATTGCAATTAACATTTTCAACAGCATTTTAAAATGTTTACATGAAAATCAATTTCGTTTTATAGGCATTATTGGTTTCTTTAAGGTATTAAAAATTTACACAGTTTACTTATGAACAATTATTTATTAATAAACTTTTTTCAACCGCCGAAAGAAATACGAAATGTATAGAAAACTGGAATAATGATTTTCTCTAAACCAAACAAAAATGAGCTGTTTCATTACCGATTTTAAACACAAAACACAAAGTTTACTTTACAAAAATAAACAGGTGACGCAACTTTTTTTTTAAATTTTACTAGCCAAGTAAAAACAAAAACTAAAAAATATGCCATTATTTTAATAAAATTTACTAATTTTAGTATCTACCTTTCTTAAAAATTGTTTTAAGTTTATCTACCACTTGAAGTCAGCATTTTTAGGCCGTAATTTAAAAATTAGTAACTGTAAACATTGACTTTGGTATTCACATAACCTAAAATCCTAAAATATTGCCAACTTAAGATTCCATTTTTAACCAAACAAATAAAAATTTGTTTTTTAACTTCTCCTCTCTTCCGTGAAACTCGGTCGGTAAGAAAATTAATCTTTCCATCCCAATAAAACAATATACCTCATTATTTTTTTTTCTGTGGCCTGGAACTAAAAGAGCAAATGTCAAATTTTTGCTGTTTTGAGTTAGATCATTAAAAGTCTTTTTTAATGTTAACTTGTTAATGGCAAAATTACAAACGGAAAGCTTTAAGTAATAGTAGTGTAACATAGTGTATAATGTTATTGCTTTTCTGTACGCAGTGAGTCTCTTCGTGGGTTATTGTGTGCCATTTAGATAGATTGTTAATCAGTCATAGGTCTTTTTTTTCAACAACCAATAATTTTTGTTACCAAGTTGAGATGAATTTGTTAAGGAGTTGCTTCTGTGTTACATGCAATTTTCTAAATCTTCATCTTCGTTCTTATATATGGAAATCAGGGCTAGAAGGGAGGATCTTATTTCATAGGTTTTTACTACTCTTAGGTTTACTTATATCCTCACCCGTCACTGCCAGGATTTTTTTTTTATAATATTTAACAGAACTAAACAAAACATTAAAATTAAAAAATTTTAATCAGTAGGTAAAGAGAAGAAATGCAATTCGTAGAAAATTATTACAGTAGAATCCTCTTAATGTGATTACTTTGGGTAAAGAACATTTTGATAACATTTACTGCCTGATATAATAAGCAAATTTTAGAAAAACACGAAATTAGGTAAACTTTATTAGTTTTTGTATATAAATTAAAACGAGTGACGTGTTTTGTAAATTTTAATGACAAATCAGGAAAGGATACTTAGAAAAAGAGATTATTGTGTAGGAAATTCCTTGAAAGTGATAATAATAAGCGGCTTTTTGATTACATTATCCGGTGGATTTTGTATGTAAACTAATTAAAGCGGCCGGTTCCCAATCAAAGTGATTGCAATAACCGACAGATAACATTATCCGTGATCACATTAAGCGGATTCTACTGTATTTAAAAATCAAAAAAAAAACATAATTAGCACTTGACAGGTTAGGGGTCATCTATAAATTACGTCGCACATTAGGAGGTAGCAGTGGCGTATTTAAAAAATGTGTTTGGGAGGGGCAGACCAAATATTTTCAAAATCTCATTAATCCATCATGCGCGTCTTTCAAAAAATCACGATTAATCTTCACAAACTAAATCCGAAAACTAAGAAAAGAACGAAGAAAAATAAAAAAGAATTTTAAGTTATTTAAATTTCAAAACCTCGTGGTAAACATTATTTTTATCATGGAGAGTTTCAGGAACACAATCCGAGTCATCCTAGGGGGGGGGGGGAGCAATTGCCCCTTTGCCCCCTCTAAATACGCCACTGATGAGGGGAAGGAGGGGCATCTCAGATTTGTGACAAAAATGTGACAAGGGGTCCGGGGGATTTTGAAAGTTATGATGTCACGAAGTCAAATCTTTCAAAAATATATATTTTGATCGAATAAAGGGAGAGTTAAATGAAAATGTGAATCTTGTAATATTGCACCAATATTGCGGCAACATTATGTACTACATTGGACCTTGTTTGTCTTTATACCTTCTATTTACTCAGAGCCCTTTCTTCGGCATTGTCTTCTTCACAGTCTAAAATTTGTGTTAAAATTTAAATCAAATGATTTCATATTTTTTATTATTTTGATTTTATTAAAATACTTAATATCAATAATTTTTCTAAGTTAATGACATTAACTTACTAATATTTTACATGAGATACTATTAATTTAAACAATAAACATGAAACTAAGGTATTATAGCAATAGCAATAAAACTAAAAACAATTAAAAGTCTAGAGTTTACTAATTACGGCCTCACTAATAAACGTTGTATAAATTTTATACAGGGCTTATACAGGGTGCATAAGAAAATGTTACTAATAAACCGTGTTTTTTAAGTTAAATATGTTTAAATGACGTTAATGGCATAAAATCAAATGACAGTGACATAAAAAGTCACACTTACATACGAAAAATTATATTTCGAGCGCATAAAACACAGTTATAGCTTATTCAGTGCGTATACAACGTTTATTAGTAGAAAATTTATACACCCCTTATACAGCCCTTATACAGTGTAACTATACACTTGTTCAACGCGTGTATAACGATTTTTATTAGTAAGGCTGTTAGTTGTTAAACTTTGAGATTCGTTAATTTATAATAGTAAATATTACGACTAGGTTCACTCGTGGGGTTCACTTTAAATTCGAACTCATAATTTTATAAGCTTTAATTACATCTCAGTAGGTAGGTCCATAATAAAAAAAAATTTTTATTTTTAGTTTTCCATATCAGTTTTTTCTGATCCTAAATGACCAGTATGTTACTTTGTCTTTTTTTATTGGTATTGCTACTATAATAAAATGTTAATGATTAGCATTAACCACGTGCGAAATCGTATCATCTGACATGCAAAATGCTAAATTTTGCTACCTGAGTCAAAAAAATCAGCACAGGTTGAAGTTATTGACCGAGCACAGTCGATAAGTCAAGGTGAAAGAAACATTTGGGTTTTGAACTGTTCCAAATGTCCCATAATTTCTATGCTTTTTCAATTCGGATCTCAAGAATTATCAATATACAGGGTGTTACTTATGCCGTGGTTAAGGTTCCACGTCAAGTTGAATTCATGTGGCTTTTAGTTAATTTTTTGTTCATTTAATATGAATATCTATAAAATAAAAAATTATAGTTGACTTGCATTCTAACTTAAAAATTCAAAACTAGTTTTTTACGTATGCCACAAGTGACGCAAAATTTTCACGTGTTTGCTCTATCTCACTTTCATCAATCGTCCTGTTGCCACAAAACAAATGAATACGAATTACCCTTTTAAATACTGTAATTTGATATAAAAAATATAGGAATTGTACGTTTTTTATTGTTTGTTTCCAAACTGTACAATTATTTTTGGTATTTTACTATCTACGTGGTTCGTAATAAATTTAACTTTAAAATTTGCGGTGGTTAATCCCAGAAATTATATGACTAGAATTTAAAATTCTATAGAGCGGAGGTTACCCGAGGACAAATATCCGGAATTTTTTTCAAATTCAATGGGGTTATCAAACATTGGCATATTAGAAAGTAAATAAATTTGAAAATTTGGTGTACTCAAATGTTTTCATTTATGAATTACATGTCCTGCATGCATGCAGGAAAAACAAATTACCCGTAGTAAAAAATATAGGTAATAACGAAAATCCTGATCGGTCGCAATGCGTCCGCCTGCGAAGAGTGGGTATTACCATTATCCAGATGAAGTAACTTGCCACACTTTTTGAAGGACATCATGGTAGGGTTCCATAAATAAGAACGACTTTTTGTTTGATGCTTAATTGTGTTACTATTTTAAAGTTGGCAAGGCTAATAACTTATGCAATTAAAAGAAAAAGTGTAAATAAATATAATATATAAAACCAGTCGCTCACGTGAAATACTCGCAGTTTTTCCTTAGTCGGTCTTTATGAGTTGATAAACGAAAACGCTTTTTATGAGCACTGATTTTAAATTTCGTCCTTTTTTATGCTTCCGAAAATTAAAAATTTGTTAGTGCGTAAAGTTGGATATTATGGAAAAGATTAAATTGGTATGCATTTTTTATCATCCCCTAATTTAAAAATGTATATTATTATTATTATTTTTTTTTATATTTTATATAAATGTTATATCCTAGAAATAAATGAAACAATAATTTTGAAAAGTGAAGATTTTGAATTTTCAGAAAAGCTACTCTTTTTCAGTGTCGGTTAAAATTGATTTATTTTATAAGGCTTTTACCTTACTTGCATGTTTGTTTTGCAATCGATTTTATATACATATATTTATTATAATAACAACGTTGAATGACCTTCCAAATGTACCTATAATGCAAACAAATTTTTTAGTAGGATAGGTCATCCTTATTGTTAATTTCATACCTGACCTACTCCGCACATAAATTTGTTGTTAGTTATTTGTTTAATACATAAATGAAATAAATTAAAGCTTTCTTTTCACACTATTTGATTGGTTCGATAGGTGCTTGGAATTCTCTATTGAAAAATCAGTGGGGCTTTCTAGTTTTCCTCCGAGAAAACTGAAATTTGCAATTTTACATTTCTGAACTATTGATACAATTATGACGTCAATCATCTAGCAATTAAAACTATATATTTCATAATTATGTATGAATATGAAACAGAACAGATTAAATCAGTTAAGAGGCGTGAAATGTAAGGTTAATTCAAATTAACGTAATAAAAGGTTGGAAATGTAATAAAAACAAAGAGGTTAATTTTAGTAAACTAATTATTTTTATGATTCAGGATTATTTAGAATTAAATTTTACGCCAATTTTGTCGTTCAACCTGAAGAATCAAGTTCATGCAGCGTGCAGCCTAGAGCACATTGGTTAACCGCCACTATTTTTCCATCTACAATTTTTGCATACACCTAAAAAAAAATATAAATTTTTATTATATTTTCTACAAATCTAAATAAAAATATTAATTTTGGCGTTTTTAATTTTGCCATCTTTTGATTATTATACCCAGAAATTAATTTTTAAAGACGCTATGACGTCATCATGTATAACAGCAAGACGATGAAGTTCTGTAAAAAGTAATGACAGATATATTGCAAGATAAATTTTTAGTGTAAACCCTTTCTATCTGTCGGAAAGTACAAATAATTTAAAATAAAATTTTTATAAGATGGCAATTACGAGAAAAAAGTATAATGAAATAAACAAAACAATACCTGGTGCTTATCAGATGATTTAGGGTATAGGAAGCGTGATTAAAATGGCATGATAGTTTAGATGGCATACCTAGTACATTTTGGACCTAAAACGACGTATTATTTTGTGACATAGTTTAGAACAAGTTTTAGACGATATGGCAAATTTATAATGAATTTAAGGTGCACCTATCAAATTAAAGTATTAAGGAGTGATAGGCATGCATGGTGACAGGTTAAATATTTTAAAATGATTGGTGCTTGCAAGCTCTTACAATGCAATGGAAATCCAGTTAAAATAAAATGGAATTATATTATATTATTCGGGTATAAAGATTCACAAAGAAATCCGCTTGCTGTTGTATTGAACTTTCAATACCAACCAATCAAAACTAAGTATAGGTAAAGGAAGGTAAAAAATATTATTAAGGATTATTTTTCGATTTATTACTAAATTCGATTTGATGACTTTTAGAGAAAGATGTACTTCAGTTGGTGCTACACCGAGACAAACATTTGTAGTAGTAACAAAAAATACTTTGTTGGAAAGGGATACAACAAAGTTATTTTTACTGAATCAAATAATTCAGTTGTTAGATCAAATAATATTTTGCTATTAAATTAGCTTTTTTGAGTTTAACAGCAGTTACATTGATTCTTAGAGAGCGGTCATTGCTCGGTGAATTGAGAAGTTAAATAAAAAATATAAGGATTGATGTGCTGCTTGAAGACAGTCATAGCTTCCCAAGATTTTTAGGTTGGTAACTTAAAATGAACCAATCGTACTAAATAGTTTTTTGTATAATAGTATTTTAATTATTAGATTTACCATTATTGTTCAACAATAAAACTTTAATTAACAAATTAAATTCAATAATAAATGAAAATTATATTTTTAAGCTTTCGGCGACTGTTATCGCCTTGGTCAGAAATTTATTTATTGTTTTATTTGTTTTATTGTTATTTTCTCACAAGTTAAGATTTATATATTTAAACATTATTGTTCAATGCGCCATCTCATTTTAGCCAATATTAATAAAATGGCATAATTATCTAACTTAAAAAAAATTTAATGTTGAGGTGCATTTTGCCAACCCTTCCCCTCCATTTTAAATTTTGTGTCCAAAATAGTTTAAATCGTTATCCAGTGGCATAGATTTCTGGTACCCGGGGAAAACCCAAAATTTTTTCTTATATCAATTTATTAGATACTATAATCAAATAATCAATTGATACGTGGTTTAAGTAGTGTAACTCGATATTAACCATATCAATATTTTAGAAAACCCAAAAAATGCACTAAAGACTTTTCAGAACTAAAATGTTTAAAAGTTAGCACATGTAAAGTACACTGTAAGTATTCGCAATCGTTTTCACGGGGGGGGGGGGGGTTATTACTTATTAAACCCCCCCGTTAAATATTACTTATTAAACGGGGGGTTTAATAAGTAATAAACCCCCCCTCCCTTTTTTTGTAAGAACTTTTAAAATATCCCTTCTTTTCTTATAAAAACCTCCCCCTACCACTCTGAACAATATTTATAGGATTCTCTCTTAATTTTCTTTCTAATTCATCGCCTGATGATGCCATAGTATGGTGAAAACGTTTGCGAGTACTTACAGTGTATTTTACATGTGCTAACTTTTAAACATTTTAGTTCTGAAAAGTGTTTAGTGCATTTTTTGGGTTTTCTAAAATATTGATATAGTTATCAGATACTAGCTGGAAAGCCCGTCCACGGATGGGCAGCTAGACGGTGGATCTCTTTTATTTATTACTTGGGGATTCCCCTTTTCTCTATATTATCAAAGTAACGCAAAAGTTGCTGCTAAACTCTGATCAGTAAGGCACTTCAATAAATGTTTTCCAAGCTTTAATATTCTCAATGCCAAATGTTTAAATTTTCCTAATTTTTCCTTAAAAATTCAAATTTCCCGGATTTTCCTGACGAAATTTGTAAAATTATAAATTTTCTATCTTCTTCAAGTATTCTGAAAGAGTGGAAATCCTGCGATATGTACTGGAGGGTGTTCCACACTCCCCCAGACCCCCCGGTTTGCGATTTTGACTTTATATTTTTATATTATTTTCAAAATTAACTTTCAAAGCAACTTTCAGTTGCTGCTAAACTCCGTGAGCAGAAAAGTAATTAAATAATATGCTTTCCAAGATTTAATTTTTTTTAGCCGAAGGTTAAATTTCGCGCAATTTTGCTTAAAAATACAAATTTCCTGGTTTGGATTAAAAATCGACCAATCAGAGTGTGTTTTTCAACCAAAAAAGGACACGTTGGAGCAGGAGCAGCAGCGTGCTGGTATTTTATATATTAGGATTATTAATAATAATTATTAAAAAGAAATTAAAATAAATAAATTATAATCTTAATTTGCCGCCCTCCACAGAAGTGCCGCTCGGAACATTTGTCCCCCGTGACCCCCCCCCCCACGCTACGCTACTGATTCGTTTGTACCTTGTTTGTGTCTGTTTGTACCTTCCTTATTTTCAGATATTTTGAAATATTCAAAATAGACATTTTGCAAGAACCCCCCCCACCCATATTGAATATAAATCTAAAATTACTTAAATTGTTTGTATTTGTTTGTGCCTTCTTTATTTTTGTTTGTAACAATTTTCTTTTTCAGATATTTCAAAATTTTTAAAATGACATTTCGCTAGCTCCCCCCCCCCCGCATTTTGAATTACAGTTCCATAATTGTATAAATCGTTTATATTTGGTTTGCACCTATTTGAATTTTTATTATTTTCGATTATAACCATTTTGTTTTAGAAATATTTCGAAATTAAAAAAAAAGCATTTGAAATTTTTGAAATTTGAATTTTTGGTCAAAAAGACACCAAATCACTTGTATTTAATAATTATCACGATTACACATTTTTAAATATCTTAAAATCAAACAAAATGAACGAAAATAAAGGAGTTACAAACGATTTATACTATTTTGAATCCAAAATTCAAATTGGGGGGAGGGACGAAATGCTCATTTTAGATATTTTAAAATATCTCAAAAACAAAATGGGTAGAAACGAAAATAAAGAAGGTACAAACAGACACAAAAGAGGTACAAATCATTTAAACTACTATTTTGGATCCAAAATTTTAAATGGGGGGGGGGGGGCGAAATGCACCTTAAATAAACAAAACAAGAACAAACAGAACAAAAACGAATAAATATTTTTGAACATTGAGTAATCGTGATTCGTGAGGGTGAATTACAAGAGGGGTGAGAGAATAGGAGTCATTACATCCCACCTCCATGAATAGAGCTGGGACCTTTTACCGATATTTTCGATACTAGTCGATAAGAACGATATTTTATTTTTGAAATTTCGATAGTTTTCAATATTTCGATAGTTACCGATATGTCGATAGTTATCGATATATCGATAGTTATATCGATATGTCGATAGTTATCGATATTTTGATAGTTACCAATATTTGATAGTTTAGATATTTCTAATTTAGGTTTGTCTTATGTTTCTGGACTTCCCATTGGTCAATTTTGGGTTCGACTGGTTTCTTTACTCGAGAAAAAAAGTTGGTATTTATTATTTTGATAATTCGATAATTATTAGAGTATCGATATTTTTGATAATTATCGATATATCGATACTTCTATATTTATCGATATATTGATACTTCGATAATTATCGATACTTCGATACTGCGATAATTATCGACAAATATCGATTAATCGAAGTTATCGATAGTTTTTGAATTATCGATATTCGCTATCGATTTTTGAATATCGCCCAGCCCTACCCATGACTTCATGATTTTTTTAAAACTAAAACCAAGTGGTTTTAATTACCTAAGGAAAAGACTTTTATATAGAAAGAGGTAAAGAGAGGGTGTACAAGTGAATAAGGGAAAACTGGAGAAATCCGTCGACATTTGAAACAATCTTAAGAAATTTCATTAAATCTTTGGAAATCTTGATAACATTTTCGTTGAAGCAATCCAGGAGGAAATATCCAAAGGTATATTTTTCAAAAATTTCGTATGAGGAAATCTAGAGTAAAAAAATTATATATAGTGATTCGCTCCTCGTTTCAGTATTGATTTTAGCAAATATATAAATTTTCATGATTTAGGAAAAAAATAATATTTTGATTGAATAAACCGGAATGGAGAGGGGAAGGATAAAATGTTTTTCAAACGATGCGTATGGAAAATGGGCGAAAGTTATCAAAATCTGACGTAGCCTAGTAGCGGCTTCAGACAATTACAAGACGAAGGGGGGGGGAGACAAAATAAAAATTTATTAAATATGAAAAGTAGTAGTAATATTAAAAATAAATTTATATTTTGATTTTTAATCAATTTAAATATTTTGCCCTGTCCTGAATTCGCTATTGATGTACCAGTACTAACCTTATTTGAAAGAAGAGGGGTCCAGAATTAAACAAATTACCCTTTCGAAATTAATTAATTCTATCTAATCTCTTTAAAGGCAGCAGTTCCACTGGCGTACCTAGAGCTTTTGCTGCCCGGGGCGGTCTTAAAATTTGTCCACCCCCCCTACCCAACCTCAATAGATTTTTTAAATATTTTTTTATAAAAAGAATTTATTTTTTTTTAATATTTTTTTATTAATTTTTTTTTATTTCTATAAAAATATTTTTGTACCAAAAGAAGCAAAATGCCGCCCTTAAAAATGGGCCACCCGGGACGGTCCGCCCCTACCGCCTCCCCTAGGTACGCAAGTGAGAAGTTCCACACGGAAGTGAGTTATTTACTATTTGCACCAATTGAATTACTTGAATTTTTTGAAGATGGTAGTGGGTGGTTGTAATTGGTTGCTGTAGTGGGACTGCGACTTAATACACTAAATTAAAAACTGTAATTGAAAATTAAAATTTTAACTAATGCAACAAATTGAGATAATATCCATAATTCATTACTTTTTGCATAGTTGCGACAACTCGTTTATACGTGCTGACGTCATAACCCGCTTAAAAATTAATTTTTGAGCCTAATTTAATTGGCAAAAATTTTAATTTTAAAATCACGTTGTCAATTAGAATTGAATAAAAAAATTCAATTTTTAATTCTAATTTGAATTAAAGTCTAAACTCTAAATTACTGTTATTATACACCAACTAGTGCATCTGGCATCTGCAAACGTTTTTTCGTTAAAGCGGTACAACTTAAAAAGATCTAGATAATTAAAATCTATATTATTTGCATATTTACAATAATATTTTGTGTAAACAAATTTATTAATAGCAATTGAATATTAATTTACCTATAAAAATTTAATATAAGCAATGATTAAGAGTAATTAATATAATTAACGACTACCAAGTATTCTATTTTTGCATATAACTAGTAAATATTAATAGCTATAGAAAAGATAAAACTTTAAATAAATAATATAAAGAATAAATTATTAAAAATAATTTTTTGTCTAAAATTAACAGTTTTAAAGCTGCATATACCACTTCAGCTCGTTAATTTTCAAAATCTATCCTACTTTAGTGGTTGACTGAGATCGGTAAATGTAAATTAAATTTACTTGCAATAATTTACCATACAACAGCTAACCAAATTAATCCTATATCAGTGTACAATATGTTTATTAGGATATTTAATAACTTTATTTTTTTTACATTAGTACCTAGTTTTGTTTAATAGTTAGTATTGACATTTTTAAAAAATTAATTTAATTCAAAATATTGTTTAATTCGTTTAGCTTTATCGATTATAAAACAAAATTCATTAATCGGCATTTTTCGCTTTTCTGGGTTTACTCTTATTTATTAAAACTTCTGAATTTAATTCTAAATTCAGTTTCATTAAACTAAGCTTAAGCCCCGATTGTAAATCTGGCCCCTAATAAATTCTCCTTCAAAAATTAATTACCTTGAAAATTAATACATAATTTATATATTATGCGGTTCTTATAAAAGAAATAGGTTAATCAAAGCAAGTTTGACTAAATATTTGAAATTAGGACCAAAATAATCCATAAATTCCAAAGTTTTCGTATTTTTTTGTTGTATTTCGATATTTGTTTGATTTTTAATTAAATTATTCCCACGGAAAGTCTAATTTTTCATGTCTATTCTTTAAATTACAATAAATTTTAATAATATAATATAAATACACAGAGAGAAATATGTTTTATACGAATCCTCACAATTGTGCAGAAAAATTAAATTACTTTTTCTGCACAGTAGCATATTATATTTTTCTCTGTTTAGATAGATATTCTTTGGAAGGCAAAACTTACAAATAAAAAAAAATAGCAATTAGAATATAAAATGAATTTTGAAAATGTCTAGCACTAACAGTAAGAGGAATGACATACAAAAGTGAGAGAAAAATAGCAGAAAAAAGTGAATAAAGTCTATTTTTTTTAAATAAATTTTACATTTTTCATAAAACTTCTAAATTCGTGTTCTTTAATTCAGCTGAGCTGAGTTTTAAGATTCTATTGTAAAATCAGTACAACATTACAAAAATTAAGAGAATTCCAGAAATACTTAGGTTTAGTGTAAATTTGAATGGTTTTCCCCATGAGTGAGTATCATAACTCATAACATTCTTTTTTTTTGCTTTTACATGTTATATCAGCTTTTAAATAATCAGATTTAAGTTTGTTTATCATAACCAGCTTTCAAATGAAGATTTATTATTCTGATATCAAGATTGCTGCAATTGTTAACGCATGGCTGATTGTGCATTATGGATGTAGTATAAATTAGTATAAATAATTTTAAAACTTATAAAGATAAAAATTAGGAGTAGTTTGTTCTTCTCTTTGTAAAAACGATGAGATTGATTTATTTTTTATCAACCTAAAAATATGGCGACAAATCGAGTTACACCGTAATTATTCACTTATACAAAATCTCTAATAGATCAGCGATAAACAATAAGTTTTGGGCGCCAGATCTAAATGAATCAAAGTAACCGGAAACGTCGCTGCTGGAAAAAAATGAAGATTAATTACCTTGTTTAGCAATATCAAAATCATAATTTTAAAATTTTAAAGGATCGGAAAATAACATAATTTTACCTGCAAATAAAAAATTGATTATTATGATTTCTAATAAAACAACACTCGATAAATGCTGTTTAATCCATTCAAATACTCGAGGACGACCTTCTTCTTCAAAAAATTTTTTGCGCAAAATTAAATAAAAAAATATAGGCATAATAGTCGAATTTAGAGTTGATTAAAAATGAAAATTAACATGTTAATATGTATAAGTATTATTTTCAAACCTTCACCTCTGTTTTACTTACTTAATAGTTTTATAATTATTTTTAATATCCAAGTAATGCATTGAAATAATTGTTTAATTATATTATGTAGTCATAATAATAAAGTGTCTTCGATGTAACGTAAATTGTAATTTAACGCTGCACCCATAATTAAACAGTATGCACGGTTTTGGATTCAGTTAAAGAAGTAATAACATTCACCTTTTAAATATAAATGCAACTTTACTATATTTTTACTTTTACCATAAAAAAAAATTAATATCAAATTATCCATACTTTTTTAATAAATTATTATACGATTGTAGATCGGAAGTCAGCAAAATAAATGCAATTCACATTCACAGAAGTTTATATAACTTTTATTGAATTAACTTCCCTACATTCCTAATAGCTTAAATAACTATTGTATAACAAATGTTAATCTATTGCAGTTTCATTTTAGCTTTAATTAACTTCCAATTTATACCTAAAATTTAAAAGAATTTATTCAAATCAATGAATTGTACATTAATCAAGGTCCTCACCAATCAAGGTACACAGTAATTGAGATGCACAACAATTATTGATATTTATATCAATCGAGGGCCTACTCTTACCTGTAACATTGTGTATTATTCGAGTTGCACACTAATTTAATTTTATTATATGCAAATAACACTATGAGGTACAGTCTGCAAAGGTTGAAGGAAATCGGGAAACCGTAAGTTCTAATCTTTGCTGCATCGGATATACTGACTGCTGTGATCCCAAGTCCAAAATTTTAAATTAATATACTGTTATAGTTCAGCAACAGTTGAGGAATTGAGGAGGTTTTTAGGAATTCTGGACAAGTACAGGCTAGAAAATCTACCGTGTAAATGCTGACATTTCGCAACTTCATCGTGAGCTTCTTCAGAGCTAAATATTGCTTTATTAAAAATTGAGAATGTCTTTGAATTACTAGTTATCAGCAAACAAAATTATCGAATTGCTTGTTTGACTTGTATTTTAATTGCTAGGTACATAGTTTGTTATTCACATTTTAGATTTTTTAAATATTTATTTGACTCCATTCAATTGATGTTCTATATTGTATTCTTTAGTTAGCCCGGAAAAGTCTTTAGTTTTGCAACAACACACAGATTACAGTGTAATTATGTGAATTTGTGTTTTTAAAACAGTCTCAATTTTTAATCAATTAAAATATGTTTAAAATTTGTTACGAACGTATTATTTACAGTGGGCACAAAATTAACCCCCCTCCACCCCCATGTCATAAGTGATCAGAATTTTTGGTCTCTCCCAGAAAACGTCCGATGATCACAAATCAAAACTACCCTCATTCCGCTGTAAAATATCCCCCCCACTCTCTATCCATAACGGGCTGCCACTGATCTCAGACAGGTCCTTCAAGTGCTCTTTCCAACTCAGGAAGTTCCTTATTTGATGAAAAGTAGCCGGAGTACGCTTCCACGTTTGCCCATACATTGCCAGATCTCCAAACCTAGCAATGAATGACGAATTTGTTATAGACGTCAAAATTATGCCACTTTACCGGAGTTGTCCTGAATCCAGTTGTATTCTCTCATATCACCTTATGTGACTTCAATGTAGGGGCAAGTTTGGTAATCCTGCTTCCAAGAATGATCAAATTGCTATGATATAAAGCTCAAGATAGATCTTTGAAGTTAATGAATTAAATTCTCTAGTACGTCATCCTGGCTTTAGCCAAGTGACCACCATTTTTGCAGCGGAAAGGGGAAAATCTTAAGAAATCTTCATCTTAAGTTAGCCAATGATCTGTTGGCAACCCACTAAGAACCCGTTCCCGAGTGGTGGATGTCGAAAAGTAAATGGAACTGCATCTGCACTACGTCTTCTTCTGCACTTGCTTCAGCTCCGTTTATAGTGTGCAACAATGCTATCTTCATTTGAAGCCACTCTCGCTTTCTCGTGTCGTGCTACCGTTTTTTCTTTATTTTGAGGATGGTAGTTATTTACCCCCCCCCCCCAACCTGGTCTCAGCTTTTCTGACTGCAAAGAAGTGTTTCGACGAGTGCCTCTAGTGTTATCGGAGTCTGAGTGCTTCTCTAGCTGTTGTTCACTCTGGGAATATAAACAACATAATATGTTCTAGAGTGCTTGCCTCGTTGCAATAATCGCAGGCGGGACATGCCAGTTTACCGATTCTATGTAGGTAGCTGTTAAATCAACCATGGCCCGTAAAAAATCAGCTTTTTATGTTCTCAATTTAAGCGATTCCTCCCACGTCATCAACAACAAAAATCACAGTTACAGCCATATCCTCAAATGTAAATCAGAGTAATATACTCAGAGTACCAACAATGTGCGTTTTTGTAGGTTGGGCCTTAATAACATAAAATGAAGGCGTAAATCCGGGGGGTCTGGGGGGCGTGGAACGCCCTCCAGTGCATCCTGTGGTATTTATGTCGATGGTAAATATCTCGAAACGTTGATAATTGAATAACCCGTGAAGAAAAAGCAAATAGTGCACTGGAGGGCATTCCCCAGACCCTCCGGATTATTCCCGCGTTTTGCGTTTTTAAAAGTTTCTGTTTAGCAATTTTTTAGCAAAAATTTTAGCAATCTAAAATTTTCTAAGATTATTCCCGAATTTCTTATTTTCTAAGAGTTACAAGTTGTCAATCCGGGGGGTCTGGGGGGCGTGGAACGCCCTCCAGTGCATCCTTTATTAATTACCTCGATAGTAAATATCTCGAAATGTTATTAACTGAATAACCCGAATATATTCTTACAAAGAATAAAAAACACTATAACCTACATATCCGATTCATATCTTCGCGCGGATATCTCTTTTATAAACGATTCTGCTAAAGAAAAAACATAAACTAACACTAACCGACATAACCGATTCATATCTGTTCAAGGATGTATATTGGGGATGAAATTATCGGGGTCAAAATTACCCGGGGTTCAAATTGCTGGGGGTCAAATTACCGGCTGCGCGCCGTAACACGTTCGTCGGTCTTGGCAAACCCGACCAACTCGACTCTGGAGTGGAAAGAAACCTTCTCTCAAGCATTTATTCGGAACACCCAAGATGTCTTTGAGATTTTCTTCCTCTTGAATTTTAATTGGTTTCGACGGGATTCCGTCCGGGCCTGGGACCTTGCCCGTGGACAAGTTATTGGCTGCCTCCTGCAGTTCCTCAATGCTGAATTAAGGCACTGTATGCCCTTTATTCCTTTGCCAATTGTTCAGTTCGTGCGCGGAATGGTTAGTCTGGCCATTTTTCCAGCTACGATGAGGTATCCTTTGCCGTATATGTTTGCGTTTAACGTAAACGATTGGAATTTAAGATGGTGGAAAGTCCGCGTTGTTTTTATTAATCAGTCGCGCCGATAAATAAAACTAAAAAAATTGCATAAATTTCAAATTATTTCGAAAAAGTTGTTTAATTTTGAATTTAGTGTTATTAATCTTCGTGGAAAGCAAAATAAAAACAATAAAGTTGGTTTTTAATAGTGAAGAGGGTGTCACTGAATTTACCAAAGTTTGATCAACTTATTCATTCTCCTAATTTTATCATATCATTTTGAAAATTGATTACAATGTTGATTAATAAATTACGTGTAAATTCAGAAGCGATAACTAATGAAGTGTCGATATCAACATGCAAATTACTTATTCGTTATTTACCATTACATAATTAAAACAATAACAATAATAATAATTAATGTACCTTTTATGAATATCTTAATATCAATAGAGGACAGTAGGTGAAGGACAACTGATTAGAGAATAAATTATGATTAAATCAGGTTACATTTTTACTATATTTGGTGGGCGTAAATTAATTGGTTCATAATTATTTGCAAATAGAAAATTAATTAATAATATAATAATTAAATATTTATTTCACTTATTTAAAAACCCAAACTAATAGAACAACGATATTATAAGCTATTGAACTCAAATTTTTGCGCAAATCATACGGCAGATTATTTTAATTTAAAATTGTCCCTTCTTCCGCCGGAACAAATGTTTTGTTATAATTTTAATTTCGATCGCATTAGTAATTTGATTACTTTTGCAGATCACGATACGCTTTCTAAAGGAAAGTTGTTAAAAACTAGCGAGAGCTTTAAATAATTTTGGGACTTCGTAAATCCTTTTAAATATATATATTTTCAAAAATATTCGAAATTACTTTGAGAGGAGGTAAGAATGCAAATTGATTATTAAATCCCACAACTAATAATACAATAGATATGTAGGTAGATGGGCTCAGTTTTTAACTTCCTACCAGAATAAATAAAAAAAAATTTTCAATTGACGTCATACAATAAATTCTTGTTGTCTAACTGCATCTTAAACAGTTCTTAAGCTATAAAAATGCGGAAAAAGAAATCAGCAGTGATAATTACATTAATAAGAATTTATTGCAATTAATTATTTTTTTTTATATAAAATCTTACCCAGGAATTAGGAAATAACGTAAGTTCAAGGTTGGTAAATATTAATTCTTCTGTATGTTTGACGTCATTTGAGGAAAAGTTCAATTGGGAATTTAAGGATAATTGTGCTAATTTTTAGTCGTTTGGAATGTTTTATGTAATTGTTTACAAGAATTTTTACCTATTGTTTTTAAAAACCAGTTTAACTCCTACGTGAAGCATAATTTTATTTGAATTTTTTTTTTAGCAAAAATTCCTCCTTTTCATAGAGAAAACATTCAAAATAGTTGTTGCGGATTTTACAAATGTTTGCCAAGGTTTATTGGTATTTATACGTGAAATTTGTCCTTTCAAATGCCAATTAGCTAAGTAGGTATTTGTAATTTGACATAATTTTGAAAAATTAAAAATTTATTATTCAAAAATTTTATTGTGAGTCAAATTTTCGGAAAAAAAGGATTTCCTTTTCTGGAATTTTTGTAACAAAGTAAAGCATATTATAAAATTCTTAGATACCTACACTTCGTGGGCAGAGAAGACTGAAATTGAAGAAAAAATTGTGGTTAGTTTACCTTGGCAAAAATTGTGACAATTTGTTATTTATATTTTAAAATGTGCCTTAGGCACATAATTACCTAAACATAATTTTTGTGGCGTAATAAGTTTTTTATAACTGAATTTGCTTCTTACATTATTTAACGAATAACTGTTTTAATTTATTATGTAATTAGCTAGCAACTACCTAACTATTATTTATTATTGCATCTGCCCACAATTTTATTACTTTCACGGTTGTTTTAGATTTTCCAATTAAAAAAAAATATTTTTCAAAACTTTATGCTAACAATTTACATTTCTGTATGTTACATATATTGTAATGTTTCTGCCCTCGATTTTTAAGAGTTACATAAATAATCTTTAAATGTAAAATTTATCAAATATTGACTTGAAATTTAGCATTTAACCATTTAAGTTTTATAATATATAAAATTGAACTGGTGGTTTTTCTAACTCCAAACCTTATAGAGCAAGATCCCATGAACGCCAGACCTTTGTTATTTTATAAAAGCTGAAAGTTTCTCAGCGCATGCTCCCCCATATCTCCTCGCATCTTCCCCATATCTCCTCAAACCTCCCATATTTTCTCACACCTCCTCACATCTCTCACATCTCCCACACAGTTAAGAACGATAGGCAACTATGAAGTTTGGGTCATAGCGTGGTGTTAGGATTGTATGGTGTGCTCCGAGGGATAAATCTCCTGACAAAAATATATACACCACATCTCATTTTCCTTAAAACCTCCCAATATATCCTTACATTTCCCCACATTTCCTCCATATCCCCACATTTTCCTTACATATCCTCGCATCTCCCTTATATCTCCTCGCATCTCCCCCATATCTCTTCGCATCTCCCCCATATCTCCTCACACCTCCCATATTTTCTCACACCTCCTCACATCTCTCACATCTCCCACACCTCTTCAAATCTCTCTTACTTTTCAATTAATTGTTTAATTGATATTTAAATAAGTTCAATTATTTGATTCCCTTCTATTAGGATTACCGCAAACTCTTATGAGTCAGTGAAGCACAGTGAAGATTTTCGGATCGTCCTGATGTTATTATCAACTTTAATTTTGAGAAAAGGACGTTCCGATTTATGTTTAGTACCTAGGTCAGGCATATTCAAAATTCGCCAAACGTATTATCACCTAATGCTATAATATCGGCAATATCTGGTGGCGGACCACTGTTGGTTGCAGTGGCGTATTTAAAGGGGGCAAAGGGGCAATTGCCCCTCTTCCCCCAAGGATGACTCGGATTGTATCCCTAAAGCCCTCTCTGATAAAAATAATGTTTACCACGAGGTTTTAAGAATTAAATAACTTTAAATTATTTTTATTTATTGTTTATTTATTTATTGTTTATTTATTTATTGTTTATTTATTTCTTTATTGTTTATTTATTTATAGTTTACTTATTTATTCATTCATTCATTCATTTATTCATTCGGTTACCACTGAATCGCATGAATGGATTAACAAGATTCTGAAAATTCTTTGCTCTGCCCCCTCAAACATTTTCTAAATACGCAACTGGTTGGTTATCTAATCATCCAAATATAACAAGTCATTTAGACGATTTTTCATCACAATATCAGCTTCATTGCTATTACTATGAATATGGAGATCGACTTCGTTTTCATCCTTCAATATATCATATTCTTCAATATTTGTGTCTCGATTGGTGTTAAAAACTTTCACTTTTTGCCACGATTCCGCATTAGAAGGCCTAATTTTAAGTTCTTAAGTTCTTCGCAGTTATTTTTGGCATCGTATAGTGCATTCACAACACATTTTTCAATCTCCTGATCAGTCATACTATTGAAATCAACTACTTCTTTTCCAAAGTTCTTTATATCCATTATAGAATTTTTTACTTCTATAAGAAAAACGATCTTGTCCAATAAATCAGATACAACGATATTTATATGTTGAAGTTCATCAAGTCTTTTAGGGATTTTAAGGAAAATTAACAACCGTAGAGAAAGTGGATGTTAATGATCGAGTTGACCAAAAAATTTGTTCACATGATTGAGAACTGAAAAGCCATGGTGTGAACATACACCCTTGTAAAAGATGGGAATTATCTCTGTACAGTCGAACTAGCTTTACCATGGAATGAGCGTTCAATTCAAAACATAGAAGCAATAAATTAAGAAAACGAAGTTTTCAACCACAGAAAGATTCTCAGTTTCATTGTTAGTATTCTTGTGTTGTAAACTCATTTGAATCTTTATTTCTTCCAATTCATTGGCTTTTTTTTAATATCTTGGGTTTCATAATATAGATATTTGGGCCCAATTTATACATGGTCATCTGGTTCTTTCTTATGTCAGTTTCTCTTATTTTGGATTGTTTCTGGTGTTTGTTCGTCTTGAAAAGGCTGTGATTTCTCCTTTTTTTTCTAGTTTTGTGTTTCGGCCAGTTCGCGGTACCTATTCTGGGTAATCCATGAATACAGGGTTTACTCAGAAAGGTACTGGTTTTCATTTCTTGAAAAGAGGAGTCCAAAGGGATCCTCTTCAAAGTTGTTTGTATTTTTGCTTTCTAGAAATGTATTATAATATATATAATTTCCATGTTATTTATAGTCTTTCTACGTTGAGGTAGATTTAGAGTGCTGTTTGTTCATTCTGATATCATTCATTAATTTCGTGTTTTCAGTCTTGAATTTATAGTTTCTGGAGTCGATTTTGTGGGTTTTCACAAAAGCAGTTGTGTTACCTTTCTTTATTTGTTATTGAAATATTAAATATTCTTAAAATAATTTTTTATTTTTTAAATAATTATTTTTGGTTTTGTTTGATATGGTTCCGATATCTCCTACATCTCACCTCTACATCTCCTACATCTCCCCGACATCTCACCTACACCTCCTTCACATTTCCTCTATATCTCTCACATCTCCCTCACATTTCTCACATATCTCCCCACATCTCCACATATCGCCCCACATCTCTCCACATCACCCCCCCCCCCCCCATCTCCTCACAACTCCTTAAATTTCTTCACATCTCCTCACATCTTTTCACATCTCCTCACATATCCCACACAATTCTTGACCCGTGTACACCAAATCTCCTTGGTGATTTACCCCCCGGTGTGCTCGAAACTGCGACGAGTTTTGAAATTTTCTGCGCATGACGTCAATCACGGAACATTGCCACGGAACAACCGCTGTAAAAGCATTATCTCACCCCTAATACAAGTCCTTTTTTTAATATTTTACATTATTTCAAAAAAGTTTAAATCATTAAATACAATAATCTATATACAGGGTACTACATGAGTTAGCTGAACATAGGAAATTAACATGTAAACACTTATTTATGCAAATTCCTGTTATCCTAATTATTTTAGAGAAAAAATGAAAGACACAAAAATAATGCAGATATATAAACTACGAATGATAAGAGCATTAGATTTCATCTAACTTTTACTTAAAAAGCCAAAAAATGCTTTTGAATTTATTAAAAGTTTCATTTATCGGACTGGCCATGAAAGTTTCCATTGTAATTATTTTGGAAAATATAAATTAAATTCAATTTATTACTTGCGATTTGCGGAATGTGATTTATGTTTTTTCAACAAATCAAATCACCAATTTTCGCGCTTCTCAGCCTCCTAGGGCATAGCAATGGCTTCCTTGTCCTTAGTAACGAGTTCCTTGAACTTAGCAGCTAATTCCTTCTTCGGTTTCGCAACTTTTCGGCTTGTGGTCATCTTACATTCTCGACGATTTTGAAACAAACACAAAAACAAACACGCAAAAACACGGTATATTTGGAATTCACTTTGGATTACTAAAATTGAATGGAATACGAGTTTAACACATATATTTACCATGGGATATCAACGAAAATTGTTCACTTTATGAGCAAACTGTTTGTCGAAGCTAGTGCGACGCGTCTATTCGCTTCTAAATCGCATAAAACTTGAAGGCTATATCAAAGAGCACTATAACAGTCGAAATGGCGGTATTCCCATTGACAGTTTTTTCTAAAATACCGGGTAGTCATCTTACATGCATGGTCAACTTACAAGCCTCTCCCCTAGTAATATAAAGTATAGGAATACCTACCTACTTTAAGTATTTGGTTTATTTTGTAATCATTTTTCAATAAAAAAATTATTATTACCTACTAATTTTTGAAACATTGATTTTTTAATTATAAATGCTGCACTGCACTGCACCGCTGCGACTCGCAGCGCGTCTATATGTTTGTCTGGCTAGGGTAAGCACTATCAAAACTGTCTGGCTACTGAGGCAACATCTTCTAATAGTTATCCAAGTAACATGTATAAAATTCAGGTTTTATACTCTAAAGTAAATATAGTTACAATTTATTAAAGTTTAAGGGTGTCTGGCAAGGGGTTGCCACGGTGGTAAGTGTCCGGCAACGGATGACGTAGTTTTTAATATTATCCCGAAGAAAATATAAAAAAATTACGCTTTATTATTTGACGAAATTAAGTTGGTATTTTTTACACCTTTGCCACCTCTTGCCTGCCAAAGGCACTATGACCCAAACTTCATAGTTTCCCATCGTTCTTACCTGTGTTAGGAGCATACAATGAGAACCTTTCAGCTTTTATAAAATAACGAAGGTCTGGCGTTCATGGGATCTTGGACTATTACTTTGATCAACTAATTAAAAATCTGTTACTTAATTTGTTGCTTTCGGTTTTTCATAGCATTTTTAATCTAATTGAAAACCATTGTAAATTTTACGTATTCTGCTTTTATTTTACAAACATTATTCTTATTGGTGAAATTTTATTTTTCTAATTGCATAAGTTTTTATTAGTTTTAAAAAGTTACCAAAAGTAGCTAATACTCTTGTTTATATTTGTGTGTTGCCCTGATGCTCATTTAAACCAGTTGAATACTAATTAGTAGCGGATGCAAGAACGTATTTTACACGTTTTGGTAATAGGGATTTACTTCTTCGAAAAAAATGAAGAAAAGTGATAACCAATTTTGTATAGTAATAAACATGATTAGATTACTACCACACATACTAAAATTCTGTTTAATATTTGTCACATGATAAAATTTGACTACATTGATATTTTCTACATGATCTACCTACACCAAAATTTTGAAAAAAAAATATCAATATAATATAGATTATTATTATTAGTGAATAATATCAGGCTGTGTACCCAGATTGGTAATGCACAAAAACTTGTAACAACGGCAAAGTTATTTTAAGAGGAAACTATATTAAATTTAAATAAGTTTGGTTGGAGATAATAACTTGTTTTTCTTAATGTTATTATTTTAATTTCATTTAACCTTTGTGTACTCAACCAAACAAATTTTCACTATTGGCCAACCGGTGTTCCCCGGTAACCACATGTTCGAATTTGTATGTAAAATTCTGCTCAAACTTGAAATTATTGGATGTACTTTAGGGTGTCCGTTATTTCCCAAGCTAGTTTTTTCTTTGCTGCCGCCCCATGAATTTCTAGTTTTTGCCCCCAAAAAAATACCCAACCCAAAAGAAATCTTAATTTTCTAATTTAACCGTGCCGAAATCATGTTACAATTCCCATTTAAATAACATGGGATTTTTGGACTTTTTGCATTTAATTTCTTTTCCCTGAAACAAATACGGTTACGACAATGACCAATGTATACTTTTATAGACACTTGGATGCTCTACAGAAAAGATCTCATATGATTTTTCAATAAATTTACTCCTCCGAAAGTTATTCAAGATTAAAGTGGAATTCATGGTGGATATTATAGTGTTCTTGAATAACTTTCGGAGGAGTGAATTTATCGAAAAATCATAAGAGATCTTTTTCGTAGAGCAGACAATTCTCTATAAACATATAGAGAATTATAGAGAATTATAAGTAAAATATAGAAAAAAAAATTGGTCATTGCTGTAACCTTATTTGTTTCAGAGAAAAAAAGATTAAATTCAAAAAATACAAAATTCCCATGTTCCCACTTTAATCTTGAATAACGTTCGGAGGAGTGGATTTATTGAAAAATCATAAGAGATATTTTTTGTAAAGCGTTGAATTTTGTATATATTGATCATTTTTGTAACCTTATTTCTTTCAGAGAAAAAAATTAAATTCAAAAAGTCCAAAAATTTCATGTTATTTAAATGGGAATTGTAACATGATTTCGGCAAGGTTTAATTAAAAAATTAAGAGTTTTTTTGGGTTGGATATTTTTTTTTGGAGCAAAAACTAAAAATTCATGGGGCGGTAGCAAAGAAGAAACCAAGTTGGGAAATAACGGACACCCTAACATACTTACATATTTGATGGTCTTGATTTATTAATTGTTTACAAAGGCATTTAAAGCTAAATACAATAATATTTTTACTCTCCCCATACGTATACGTATGTTTAAGGAACAGTATTATAATGCCTTCAACAATCAAAAATCTAAATTTTGGCATTACAATATTTATCGGTGTGTGGTTAGGATATGAAAGGAAATAGTATCAATCGCACAGGTTAACCACGCTACCAAATGTCATAAAATTCGGCATAAATGTGCATCATAGTTAAACTTTAGAGGCTAACTAAAAATGGTAAAAATTCGTTGAAAATTGCCGAAATGATAAAGAAAATAAGAACAGTTCAAGTGTCAATTATTTTTGGACCACCATTTTTTATACCCAAATTAAATGGGGAAAATTATGCGATGTTCATAGTATATTGACTTTCATAATCATAAGTCAGGTATAAAACGCAGACAGCGTAAATAAAAACTACACACGCAATTTTCAGAACTAAAATTATTAAGTTATCACAAATAAAATATGAAAAGTATAATAATCACAAACCAATACAATGCTTTAGTTTTGTGAAATATGCATTACACGAATTCAATCAATTTCGTATGCGGGTACCCACTCGGTTGGCTTATATGTGTACTTTTTTCAATTTAAAAAATTTTTTAGTGCGTATTTCGATAAAAAATAGAACAAATCAAAAAATTATTCAACAAAATGTACGTTGATGGGCCCAGGTACCCGGTTGGGTAAACAAGGGTTAATAAGATTTTAATTTAAAAAAGTAAGAATAATACAATACGTAGAAAATCAGTAATTCAAAAAATCAAAAAAAACATATTTATCACATAATAGGTCTGTATTAAAAATATTTGAAAATATTTTATTTTATTTTATTTTATTTTTTTTTATTTTCTTTTGTTTTGTTTTGTTTTGTTTTGTTTTGTTTTGTTTTGTTTTGTTTTGTTTTGTTTTGTTTTGTTTTGTTTTGTTTTATTTTATTTTATTTTATTTTATTTTATTTTATTTTATTTTATTTTACTTATTTATATATCGAAAGCCCTACAAACAGGCATAAGCCTAATTACATGTAGGTAGTACAATACAAAAGTTTATCTGTTTTACAAATTGCAAGTATTGAATTGAAAGATTATATAAAGAAATTCATAATTTTAATTTTAATGTGATAATTATGTTTTTTTTGATTTTTTGAATTATTGATTTTCTACACAAATTATTTTGCAAAAAAGACAAAATAATTGCAAACTTTAACTTTATAATAAGTAGTGTACCTACATAATTTTATTACTATACAAATAAAATTTGCTTTGAAATATATAATTTAACAAAATAATGATTGTACGGCCAGAGAGGAGGATTTAATTTTCACGATACAAATTGCATTGCAACACAAAACAAATTGCATACAAATACAAAAGTAATTTAGAAACTTTGAGTCAACTTAGGCAGTGGGCCAGAGCTAAATTTTGTTTCTTTGTTTTGTCTCTTTGTCATTCCCTTCGTAACAAACCTCCGATTGCTTTTTTTTAAGGTAACAACCTAGCAAAATTTAGAGTTTATGAGTAATTTACGCGACAGTGCGGTCTTCAGGCCGCACAAGCTGGATATTTGAATTGCACACCGATAGAATTTCAGACCATTCAAATAAAGAATAGCAGTTAGAATAAGTATGCAAAGCAATTTATAAACAGAAATTTACTTAATTTCTAAATAGTAAAATTTTACTACGGACGCTCGCCTAAAACCATTAAGACATCTGAAATAAATAGCTTAATTCGATGGTACAGAATGGTTAAATATTTTCCGATTATTCAATTACTACTTATATAAATTTTTATTTTGTATCAAAGTGAAATGTTATTAAAAAATTAAAGTAGATATACTCCGAGAAATGAAATACTCCTCTATTGTTACCGTTCTATCTATAGATTCTGGTATGATTTAGCTTTATCTATTATCCGTCTCCACGACTTCTTATTGTTATCTGCCTCACAACTTCAGCTTTTATGCTACCTTCCTTCTTATCTTTATTCTTACTTAATCACTATTCTTGTTGCTTCATTATTATTTATTCTTTGTTTTCTAATATTTTATTATTTCTTTGTTTCCTCTTATTCACAATAATTATGATCATCGATTCGTTTTGACCTCAAATTGTTTATAATATTACTTTTTTCCCAAAAAGTTCCCAATCGCATCCAGGGTGCTGTCAGGGAATCTGTGACGGAATCTGTGAAGCGGGTGACGGAAGTCAATAAGACTATATCAGAGCACACATACCGTCAACAGACAACTTGTGACTTGCAATTTCTATGCACTCCCATGTTAACCATATTAGAAATTTCGAATTTTAAATGCCGTTTTTTCGAAAACTAATGGCTAATCCACCGAATTTTTTTTAATATGTTTAAAAAATTGTCTTCTTTCCAATGGTAGTATACATGTAGAAAAAGTGAAATTTGTGGTACTGATTAACTGACAGTAACCCGCATCCACTCCTAATCAATATTATACTTCTATTCCATAATTCTTATTATTTGTTCGTTTACTTCTTTCATGTACCTACCTACTTCATTTTCGTCATTTTGTTAATTCAATTTTTTAGATATCCTTTGGTAAACTTCTTTTTTCAATGCTAAAGACACCAACAGCTCAAGCTAACCCCTAATGTACATTTAAATACATTTACAATATATACATTTAAAATACATTTAAAATATTGACGAAGATGTATAATGTTTTATTAACCCTGGATGGATTCATTTTAATGCAAAACAATTAATAAAAATAAATTTGAAATTCTAAACAAAATTATGAAACCCAGGCTTGAGTTGTCGTCGTTCGTGAGAACTTATCACACAATTACTCTTAATTTAATTAAAACTACTTAAAAGTTTCAAGGCTCATGGTGACATTTAACTAAATGTACAATAAGGTAGTCAAATATTACAGTACATCAACTGCAGATTAACAGATAAATACTAAAGCCGTCATTTAAGCGACAGCCAATTAGGCGACGACAATGGAGGAGTTTCCTACTTTTTTTTCTTTTTTTATTTGAAAGTAGAGATCAAACGGAGCCATCAGTTTTTTCTCAGATTTTTTTGAGTGCGTTAAGTATCAGAAAAAAATTAATGAAATTTGAAATTGTTAGTGTTATGACGTCATAACCCTTCTTTGAGTGGGAATGGATAAACCCATAGGATTTTAGACAACTGTACTATGTTGTCGTACTTTCTTCTATTAAAGTGTTAAAATGCAGATGCCTACCTGATGGCAAGTAATGACCGTCGTGTATTTCGTGGTCACTTTTTTATTTTATATGAGTGATTATGGATTACTTAGATTCACAATTTTTATTTAATGAAAACAAATACTTTAGTTTTACAAAGATCTCGACAACTTAAAAGAGCTTTGCATCCACAGTTTAAGATATTTTAAATGCAACACGCAAACGGCTTTTCGCCTTCTGGCGATTTTCATCAAATTAACCCAGTTTGTAGAGTTTTTCAAAAATAGAACAGATTTTGTTAGTGAATTGGTTTAACATGCATTCTTAATGTAATATTTGAAGTCCGTTACATTTGGTTATTCTGTTGGGTTATAATTTGTTAATCGGTTGTGCTTCGGTAAGATTCACATGTCGACAATGTTTTATTATTTATTTACAAACAAGATAATTCTTTGTATATTTTACATAAATATATTATATGAACCACTTAAAACATCAATAATACTTTTACAAGAGCTTTGCATCCACAGTTTAAGAGATTTTAAATGCCACACGTATATGGCTTTTCGCCAGAAGCTTACCAGAAGCTACCATCCAGCTTATAGAGTTCTTAAAAAGAGTGCACCAATTTTGTCAGTTAAAGCATTGATTAGCATTGATGTGACGAAATAATCAATAGCATTAAATGAAAAAATAAAGAATTTTAATTTCAGTTTCATGTTTATATATTATTTCAAAAAATTATTTCTAAGGAAACTCCCCCATTGGACGACGTCAAATAAGCGACCAACGGTCAATTTGGCACTGGTGTTTTGGGCGACGATTTACTAGGCTACCCCAACTAGGCGATCGGTCAAATGAGCGACGGGAAATTCGGTAAAATTTACCTTGAAAATTCTATTCTTGGTTTAATATTAGTGACTAACCAGGGATACGGGGGCTAAAGTAACTGCAATGGCGCAACTTATTATATTTAATATAATAATTATATTCAATTCTATCACATTTATGTGCAGAACCAGTTACATTCTATCCCGTGCCCACACGTAAGGACGCCCATGTGTTACGTTTCATTTGTTTTCTTTTTAGTGATTCACCGTATGTAATTGTAGTTTGTAATTAAACATTAACTTTTTAATTAAAAATATTTGCTTCATTTTCAGCAGTCTCCCAATTTGTGCCGCCTCCTAATTTACCGTCGCCCATTTGACGGTTCGCCTAGTTGGGGTCACCCAAAAAAAACAGTGTCCAACTGATTGTCGCCTATTTGACGTCGCTCAAATGTTGTCGCTTAAATGACCTTGGCCGAAATCTGGCTAAATAATAGAAATTCCTCACAATTTTTGTTATATTATTTCTTATTTAAGTTGACTTATAATTAAATGTTTGAGCTTCAATGAGCAAAGTCAGATTAAGAGTTAGCAACGGGCCTCGCATATCCTTAATCCGGTTCTAACAGTGAGCTTTCATTTCAATCGTTTGAACATCAACCGTCGAGAATAAGCTATTCGTAAATTTCGTGGGGGGGGGGGGGAATTAATTAAAAAATTAATTTACAAAAAATTAATGTAAATTATTTCGTGAAAGCTGATGTTCAAACGTCGGTAATAAAAGCTCATTGACACTCAAACGAAGGTCAATCGTTTGACACCAAATTTTCCAAAAAATTTCACTTGGAGGCCATCGGGTCCCCCTCCACATATTTTGCGAATAGCTCCGCGACAATTGAGACTCAAACGACGAGAATGGCTCAAATGAATCTCGAACATTTGATACCAATTTTAAGAATTAATTAAATTAGGGGGGGCATAACGACTGGATTGTTAAATTTAATAATAAATTATGAAATTTTAATTATTCCTCTGACGGCGGTGGTTACTATATTGTTATAAGGGGGTTGGCAAACCAATTGCCAATTTTTTAAAACTTGGGTGGTAAATTGAAGTGTTAAATAGAACATATAGCTCGTAGTTCACCCTGTAGAAGGTTTTTGAGTTGTTACTTACTTATGTATAGTAATTTCTGACGACTTAACTGGAAAACTGCTCTATAATTTACATAATAAAATTTAATAGGTACTTGCAATTCAAAACACCTGATTCGTAACGAGTATTTATCACTTGTCTTTGTTTTTTTACTATAATTGAACTCCTGATTTGGCAATATCGCAATCATAACAATCCCCACTATTTTCTCGTGAATGAATGAGATAATCGTCTCCTACCCACCGCAACGTCTACAATCCGTTGAAGTGGATTCTGTTATACAACAAAATAATTATAGAAATGCAACGAAGGTCCTTTCGGTAAATCCCAAAAAAAAAGGTTTAAAAACAGCTTAATTTTAATAAATCTGCGTCCTGGTTTCCTAAAGAATAAAGGACTTTCAGAACAAATTTTTATTAAAGCAGTTAGGATTGCACATTTTTTGAAATGCAATCGATCAAAACCATTAAGCAATGTACGCACCTACATTCCTACCCAAGTTGATCTGTTCCTATTTTTCTGGGAAATCCAAAAGTCTACTAAAACTTTTAAAAAATTACCATTCGTACTTAATTTGCAATTCATTATAAATTCCTAAAGAATTAAATATAATTTATAAATAATTCAGTTTAGAAAAAAATTATAAGAATTTTTTTCGGAGCCAATTCTTGTTCACGTAGGTATATATCACGTTCCAAAATGTTTGGATGTAAATTGCAGTCGAATTGAAACTTTTTGGATGTTGGCCCACTTTTTCGTCTTCAGTATAGACGAGATGAGCACGCCTGAAAATGGTTCGAGTCTCGTGCAACAAGTTTTTTTAGGTAGTTAAATTATAAAATTTACAATATAATTATGCCAAATTGCTAAGTGCAACTTAAGAGACGGCTGCTGCATTTAAAGTGTATCGAATCAGGATAATTAGTTTTGCCAAAAAGTTTTACATTCACTTCGTAATCCGGTACTTACCAGTTTGTATCTTTTCTACTCTGCAATATCACCTGTCTAATAATACACATTTTTATGTGGTCTCAATTTGATGTTGCTTAGGTATCGATTTGTTTATTTTTCGTCATACTGTAGTATCTGCATAACAGTAAAGCTTAATAGCTGCAGGTATCGATAATTGTATTTTTCTAATTTGTTGCAGGACAATTTCAACAACAAAAGCGCAGATAAGATGAATTCGCATCATACCAATCCTGTTTTTGTACCGGACGATGGTGTACTCGAAAGGTAAAACATTAAAATTGTTAGAAAAAATAAATAAAGTTTTAAATTTAGTGCCGTATCCAGAAAGGACGTTTTCCAAGTTGACCTGAAGGAACTCAAACGAAAGGAAGACGAAGCTCAGGAAGATTACGATCCTTTCGTGCACAGGAAAGTTGAACATCCAACTACGTAAGTTTACTTCCCTAATATTTGATAATACTAAGTAATTTCGTGTTCGATTTCTTTTATACTTATTGAACCGAAAACCACGTTTTCAATATTTTTGCAATAAAAAGTTTCATACAAACCGCAATTTTAAACATTAAAATTCTGTTTTTAAAATACAAGAACATTAAACTTTTTAATTGAGAACCGTTCGTGCTTATAAATTCGAAATTTGGATCTAAGTGGTTACTTTAAAGTTGAATTAACATTTTTATTGGACGCAAAATTTAAACGAATGCAATAAAGGATATCTCGAGGATATCAAGCACTATGTATTTCTTAATATAATAATCATGTCGGGTATTCTTGAACTGCAGACCAAAGAACTCCTAAAAAGTATACAAAAAAATCTAAATATATACCTACCTAACCTTAAGTTGCTAGTGACAGCAAAAACTATCAAATTTGTAGAAAAACTCGTTTGAATAAACATTTTTCCAAAATTTATCCCACGTGATCTTTCAGCAGATCCAACGGGAAAACTATTGAAGATAGTAAAATTTTGTTTAATTAATTTTGTAGAGCGTAAAATTATCTACAAAAAAGTCTGAAAAGGTTAGATATTTTTATTTTAAACACTTAAGCCGTTGGAGACGTTCGAAAATAAGGTATTCTTAATTCAGAATTCAAAAAAATTCAGTATTCTTTTTGTGTATTTTTGAAAATTTTTAATAACTGACTGACAACAAATGAAGGAGTTGGAAGATTAATGTTGTAGCTAAAACCAAAGTTTTTTTATAAAAAATTACGGACGTTACAAGTTAACATTATAATTAATTATAAACTTTATAAAAAGATAAATATAAAAACAAATATAAAAAGTTATATAATATTAAACATTTAATTATGTTTGTCGTTTATAAAGATTATAACTATGTATAGACATTTTTTTGGTACTTGTCAGAGTGTACTTTAAGAAAATTGATCAACTTTCTTCAACAAATTTAAAAATATTTTTTCAAAACTTAACCTAGATTCCAATGACTATTTTAAAAGATATGTAAAAGATTAATTTTTTTTATTTGTTTATTATTTGTTTGATGTTTACTGTTAATATGAAATACGAAGAAAATCCCAAATTTTCTTAAAAAATTCCATTTTGGTCATAAATTATTATTTATAATAAATAAAATATACACCACTTGATTTACCTTCTCGAAAGATGCAGGAAAAATAATGATTGTTAAATTTTTTGTTAAAATGAAATTTAAATAATTAAAATAGTAATATTTTGATTTTCACATCATCATACATTTTTATTAACAACAAATATTCATCCATAATCACGTCACACTTTAGGGGGTAAGGGGGTGATCTCAGATTTGTGATAAAAGTTCAACAGGGGGTCCGGGGGATTTTAAATCATGACCAATTTTTACTGTAGACTAGTATAATAATAATAAAAATTAAAGAGAATTAAATTATGAATCATCTTTATAATAACCAATTTATGCAGATTCTTTACTTTAATTTTAATTAAATTAATTAATTTAATTAATTGTTTTAATTAAATTAATTTTTTTAACTTATTAGCTCCCCTTTCCTTCAAAAAATTAAAATTATTTTGTTCGCGATTGTTCTTCATTTGTTCTTAATTGTTCTGATTTTTTGCATATTAAAAAAACAATTGAAAAATCACAAAAAAAATTTTTTTTGGTTATCTCCCCTTATTCCGAAATTGAAATCTTTGTTTGTTAATTTTAATTCAACTTTATATTAACCAATTTATGCAGAATCTTTACTTAATTTTAATTAAATTAATTAATTTAATTAATTGTTTTAATTAAATTAATTTTTTTAACGTATTAGCTCCCCTTTCCTTCAAAAATTAAAATTATTTTGTTGGCGATTGTTCTTCACTTGTTCTTAATTGTTCTGATTTTTTGCATATTAAAAAAACAATTGAAAAATCACAAAAAAAATTTTTTTAGCCATCTCTTCTTATTCCGAAATTGAAATCTTTATTTTTTATTTTGAATTGTTTTTGATTTATTCTCAATTGTTTTGTAAAATTAAAATGTAAAAATCTAATAATAAGGGGTCATCCATAAATTACGTAACACGTTAGGGGGTAGGGGGGGGTCATCTCAGATTTGGGATAAAAGTGTAACAGCGGGTCCAGGAAATTTTTAATTGTTGCGATGTCACAAAGTCAAATCTTTAAAAAATATATTTTTGATCTTTTGAACGAAGTTCAGATTTGGACCCAACTTTCAATGGCAGTTCCATGGTAAAACGTTATAAAACAGTTAAACTTCAATCGATTTGATTTCTACCCAAACGAACATGTTCACAATCGATGAGAGACTAACGTAAAAAAAATTCATAGCTCTACCGTTTCACTGAGCGGAGAGCTAGGATCGTTAAACTTTGTAATTAAAAGACTCTCGTATTATAAGGATCTTTCCCTCCTTAATTTTTTGGTTTAAGAACAAAATACATTTTCAGGTCGCATCAGGACCCACCGGAGGGTCTGTGAAATATAAAATTACTTCCTGTAATTGTATGAAGTAATTTAGAATCTTTGTGTTTTTCAAATCGGGGGGTCTAGGGGGCATGGAATGCCCTCCAGTACATCATTAATTGTGTTAAGTTGTATTCCATAATGAAGTTACTAGGTCAACAAATTTCAAGTGCACTGGAGGGCATTCCATGCCCCCCAGACCCCCCGGTTTGAACAACAACAAGTTTGTGTGCTTAAGTTTGTTGTGTGCATAAGATTGAGACACTTTGTGTTTTTCAAACCGGGGGGTCTGGGGGGCATGGAATGCCCTCCAGTACATCATTAATAATTGTGTTAAGTTGTATTCCATAATCAAGTGACTTCGCCAGAATCTCGGTTCTAAAGGTATTTGGCACTGAAAAAGTAAAATATTTTTTTTTTTTATAAAATTTATCCAAAAATATGTGAGCAAACTTTCCGTTTCTGAAACCCTGGTACGTCAGTATTTGGGTTAAATTGTATTCCATTATCAAGTTATTAACCCTAGAGGAGTACAGGGGGTGTGAGCAAACCCTAGACAGCCATGCTTCTTATTCACATTTACCTCTATTAAGTAACCAAAACTTCAAAATTAATTTTTTTCTTTTTCTACATGCAATAACGGATAAAAGATGTTGAAGCAATTTTTCTGTAACTACAATACAGGAGACGCTAGCAATTTTTGAAACTTGTACTTCCATAAGGTCGATAATACAGTGTACTCCTCTAGGGTTAAGTCAATAAATAACTGATGTACTGGAGGGCATTCTATGACCCCCCCCCCGGTTTCAGTAACAAACAGTTAATGCCCATATTAGAAGTTTATTCAATGAAATCAATTCAATTTTTTGATTCAATGAAAATGAAAAAAATGTTACTAAATGTGACATAGGGGGAGGGGGGTTTAAAAAGCTTAACAAGTGTGTGACATAATTTGTGGACGACCCCTAACAACGAAAATCAATTTTGAGCCAGCTTTAAATTTTTTTGAAATTTAAATTTTTTTAATTGTTGTTGATTCTTCTTGATTTTGGCCTAATGGTTCAATAAAATAAAATTTTTAAATGTAATCATCACCGCAAAAATTGCGAAATAAGATTTTGCGCCACCTCCCCTTTTTTTAAAATTAAAATTTTGTTTGATTGTTTTTGAAAAATAATATTGGACCGATATTGCGCCAAGCTACATCCAATATTAGTCCAGTATTGATTTCCTATATCGGTGCAATATTGAAAAACAATATTGGATTGATATTGGTTACAGATTACAGATAGGTAGGCAATATTGGTTATAAATATTGGCCCAATATTGAATCAAACTGTAGTAAATATTGGTCCAATATTGATTTCCTATTTATCGCCGAAATTGTTATTTTTTATAATTTTCAAAAACTTTCCGTTAAACCTTGAACGAATTTCTAAAATTTAAACAAAAATTTTTTGAAATGATTTTTTAATAATCGTAATGGTCACAACATTAGTCCAATATTCCGCCAACATTGTGTGCTACATGGGTAGGTACAACATGTTGCTGCCCCCCCCCCCAAATAAATTTTTTTATTTAAATTGGTGTCAAATGTTTAAGCATCGTTTGAGACTCGATGAGCTTTCATTCCCGTCGTTTGAGCTTGAGCAGTCGCAAAGCTATTCGCGAAAATAGTTTGGGGAGGCTGTAAACATGATAGCTCAGCCTCCCAAGTTGAATTTTGGGATAAAATTAGTGTCAAACGTTTGAGCTTCAATGAGATTCCAATTTTGTCGTTTTTGTCTCAACCTTCACTAAGCTATTTGCGAAATATTTGGGGGGAAGGCTGTAGACACGATAGCCCCCGAAGTCGAAATTTTGGGTAAACTTTGTGTCAAACGTTTGTGCTTCAATGAGCTTCCGTTCTCATCGTTTCAGCTACAACCGTCGCGAAGTAATTCGCGAAAGCTTTGCGGAAGGGAGCTATAGACATGTTTCCAACATTTTCGCGTAATTTTGGTGTCAATCGATAAAGCTTCGTTTAAGGTTCAATGAGCTTCTAATATATTCATCACTGTAATTTAATTCTTTTCAAAAGTATAATTGTTTAAATTTTGTGGACCTCCGAGCAAGTTGCACGTGAAAACCCTTCATTTTAATTTCGTACTTTTTTTGAGGTTGACACCAATATAATTACCAACAAATAAAAATTGAAGAACATCTACAGAGTCGTCGTCGCCCCCCAAAGCTTTCACGAATAACTTTGCGACGGTTAAGACTCAAACGACTGCAACGGAAGCTCATTGAAGCTCAAGCATTTGACAATTTATTTACTTAAAAATTCGACTTGTGGGGGCTATTATTTCCACAGCCTCTCGAAACGCTTTTGCGAATAGCTCCGCGACCGTTGAAGCTCAAACGACGGGAATAGAAGCTCAAACGAAGTTCAAATGTTTGACACCAATTTTAATAAAAAAATTCTATGGGGGGGGGGCAGCGACTTGTACATTTAAATTGTTCAATCATTTGTTTTTAAGTCTTCTAAAAAAATAGAATTTTTAAATCTAATTACCTATAATAGTTGATTTTTTGAAAATTATAATTTTCTTTCTTTGTCGTTCTGGATTGTTTTTAATTTATTCTGAAGTGTCCTATTAGTTTCCTTAGTACTCTTGTAGTCAATTTAATAATTTGGTAAAGCATTAGAAAGATAATAATAGTATTTTTAGTATGCAGGCTGTCCTAAGAAAGACATCTAAGCTCTAAGCTAATATCATCAGGCGCCTTCACAGAGGGAAATATAGTGTTTGTTACTAATCCTCACAATAGGGCACTTCCACTCCCCCACTCCAACATGGCTGCCGAACAACAGCTTGGTGGTATGGTTGGTGGTATTCGCCATAAGATTTGTTATAGATTCAAGTGTTTTCGTTATAAAAATGTATTTTTTATAGAATTCTAACCAGTTCTTTTAGCATTTTTAGCTTTTATGACACGGTGGTGATTGTTTTATAATAAATTGGGCTACTAAAATCCACTATACTTGCAAATAATTGAATAAATTGTGTGTTATTAAATTTTTCAAAATTATTAACCTGAAATATTAAAAGTTACAATAATTTAATAATTTTAACAGTTATTTAAATGAAATACAATACAATACAATAAATAAATAAACAACATTTCAGCTGTTATGTATTGTAATTATTTGCCAGCATTTTTGTGTTTCAGTAATTTGTTTGACTTTCCGGTTCATGTTGAAATAGCAGGGCTATACAACCAGAATTTGTTATTTTCCAACTTCTGCCGGTTTGCCTTTAAACAAAGTCAAATATTTGCAGAATAAAAAGTACAGTAAAATTAAATGAATGATTAAACTTAACCAAATCAAACTAGAAAATATCTAATTTAAATGGTTTTTCGTCAGTTTGAGTTATAGGTAGGGAATTTTCAAACTTGGGCAAAATTTGTATCTGCCGGGCTTAATGCATTCTCGACTAGAAGATTTGCTGATTTTTAAGACATAATTTTTACATTTTTTAGTCAACTCCTAAACTGTGCTAGTTACGACTATATCTTTCACTAAATCTGAATGTATTTATGTAAATTACTCAAAAACACAAAAATGCTGGAAACTAATTATTAATAAACAGCTGAAATGTTGTTTATTTTTATTTAAAGCAATTTATTTCAAATTATTGTACCTAACTTTTAATATTTAAGGCTAATAATTTTCAAAAATTTAATAACACAAATTATTCAATTATTTGTAAGTATAGTGGATTTTACTAGCCCAATTTATTATAAAACAATCACCACCGTATCATAAAAGCTAAAAATGCTAAAAGAACTGGTTAGAATTCTATAAAAAATACATTTTTATAACGAAAACACTTGAATCTTTAACAAATCTTATGGCGAATACCACCAACCATACCACCAAGCTGCTGTTCGGCAGCCATGTTGGAGTGGGGGAGTGGAAGTGCCCTATTGTGTTGAAAACTTACACAATTGCGTGCTTTTTTTGCACAACTGTGTGGATTAGTAACACATATTTCTCTGTGTTGAAGAGGAAATAACAAATATTATGCAGATAAAGAAATATAACTTTTCATGTTGATGTTTAGGAAAATTCATTTTTTTTTCTTTATCTTCTTTATCTCTTTCTATTGCAATTATAATTTCTTGTTTTTCTTTATTGAAATTTTTGTTACTTTCCAATTTTTTATTTTGTTTGTGAACCAAACCTTCAATCACTTTTACTATATTTTGGTCAATTATTAGGTCTTCTTTAGCTTCATCAGCATTTTCTTCATTTTTTCCTGCTTCCCAGTTTTAAAACTGTTTTTTTTTAATTTATTCTTTTGCATCGACTGTTAAAATCTGATATCTCTTTCTTCATATTTTTCAATGTTTTTCAATTGGGTGCCATTAAAATCTAGTGATCCGTAGTAAGAAACTCTCAATTTTATTTTATTTTTTTTAATTAAATTCAAATTAAAATTTTAAGTTATTAAATTAACTTTTCAACAAATAAATTTCTAGCAGAATAAATTTAGATAATTTATTGTAATGCTAGGGCTACACTTGCGTCTAATGTGATGCTTAACGTACACTAATGCACTAAGATGCAAAACAAAATCGTGTACGTTAAGCATCACATTAAACGCAAGTGTGTAGCCCTAGCATAAATCAGACCAGGTGCTCGACGTGCACACAAATTTTACAATGCCTTCAAATTCAACCAATTATATTTAAAAACCAATTATCTATATTATTTTGATAATCCAATTTTCCAATTTTTATCATTTATTAGCAAAAATCAAAAAAAAATATAACAATTCATAACATCAAAACAAATGAAGAACAATAAATTAAGAAGATGAAAACTTAAATAGAATTTAAGTCTTTTTAAGTCAAGCCTTGTCAGCCTCAGCTGAAGCGCCTCACAATTTACACAATTAGATTCAAAACCAGCAAACAAAATACTATACTAATAGCGAATTCGATTTTTTGACTTTTTCAGCTCCCGATAATGTTTCACATTTGATATTTTTTGTTAAATATCTGAGATGTTTTTTGAATATGAAAAAAATATTTATAAATCAAATCCGCATGACTCAATTATTGAGTAGATTCGAGACCACAGATAGAGTAAAGACCATCCATTTGTCCAAATGTCCCGGCAAGGCGAGGAAAAAGTGAATGATAAGAGCATGCTTATTCTCTTACGTCTGTTGAAGATACACTGGCACGGGTAATTTTTTTGGGAATTACATCACCCGGAAGTGGCATCGAGCCTATCTGGTGCTGGTTAATGAATTTTGAATTAGGGGAGGTGTGAGGGAGTGAGGAGAGGTGAGTTTTAGGTTTTGAAGAAAATAAAATAAAACAAAAGACAAAAACAGAAGAATTTAATTGACTGATGAATGAAAACTTGCCTGTGTTCGAACTAGTCTGTCGTCCATGGTGCACTTGGAGTGAGGAGAAGAAAGAGAGCTTAACAGGGGTCGACTTGAAAATACTTAACTTGTATGGTTTGTTAGGAGGGGGGGAGCTTGGGGGTCATATGCGTCGGAAGTTGAAAAGATTTCTTCTTAGGTATACCTGAAACTAATAAGGGTGAGAAATTGGCTGAATTTGTATTTCTCCAGGCTGGAGATCAGGGTTTTTTTTGATGTCATGCTTCTTAAGTAGAGTTTCTCTGTAAATTCTTTGATGAAATCGAAGAGGTATGCTTCCTTAGTTTCGGAGTGTACGTATCTTTCGTAGGCAAATGTTCTGGACGACCTGCATCCGGTTCATTTGTCTATTCGAGGCAAATGCCCATGACGGGTCTGATAAGTGCTGTGTATAGTCGAATCTTGTTGCTTGCTTCTAAAGGACTTTGATTCCCGCTGAATAGATTTAAGATATTGGCGGCAGTTCGTGAGCCTCTGTGTTGATTGAATCGATGTGTTTGACCCAGAAGAGTTTCTTATCTTCGATACATTTGGTGGAGGATTTCCAGAGCATTCAGGGCTTCTCGAAGGCTCCAAATGTCTCCAAAAAAAAGACGGTGAAACCACTCACTTCAGAAACTCTCATGGTCTGAACTGCTACCAGAAGATATACATTCTTGAATGTTCTTTATCGCACGATAACTATAATAAATAAAATCATTCACGTAAATTAACCGTTTCGTGAACCGGAAATGCAAATTTTTTTCCTTACCCACAAATATTATGAATATTATCATTATCATTAAATATTATTTTGCTTCCGTAAATTTATATTAAAATAAATTTATTTTCAGTAACACCGAAACGTTGTTCCATCTATTAAAAGGATGTCTGGGTACTGGAATATTAGCTATGCCCAAAGCTTTCAGTCATTCCGGTTACATTGTGGGATCAATAGGAACCGTAGTAATTGGAGTAATCTGCACATACAGCATTCATTTGCTAATTAGTTCACAATACGAATTATCCAAACGAAGAAAATTACCAAGTCTGACGTATCCTGCCACTGCTGAAGCGGCGTTTACAGACGGGCCGAAATTTGCCAGAAAATTTGCACCTTATTCGGTGTAAGTGCTATTTGTTATAATTCTATTGGGCGAATGCCATAATAATGCTATCGTTTAACCTTTTCCATTCATTAAATTTGGTTGTCGCCCAAAGATACTATTTTTAATAATAAACTTGAAGCCAACAACGTGATTTTTTGCAGACATTTCGTTAACGCCTTTGTGTTATTATATCAACTTGGAACCTGCTCCGTATACGTCGTATTTATTGCAGCCAATATACAGAATGTTGCAAATAATTACGTTACGGAAATGGGAATTGAAATGTATATGCTGATGATTTTGATTCCATTAATTCTCCTGAATTGGATAAAGAACTTGAAGTATCTAGCACCGCTTTCCACCCTGGCCAATGCGATTACTCTTGTAAGTTTTGCAATGATATTGTATTACCTCGTCAGGGATGTCCCAACTTTCCGCGACAGGGAACCGGTTGGAAAACTTGAAAACATTCCGTTGTTTGTTGGAACCGTTCTGTTTGCACTGGAAGCTATTGGAGTAGTAAGTTCTTGTATTTTTCAGCTTTGTTTGACTTTCAAAATCTATTTCTAGATTTTACCTTTAGAAAATGAGATGAAAACGCCCAAGGCTTTTGGAAAACCAGCTGGCGTTCTAAACATTGCAATGTCCTCTATAATCCTGCTGTATTTTGGAATGGGACTCTTGGGTTACATGACCTATGGAGATTTGACGGAAGGTTCCATCACACTCAATTTGCCAAAAAATGAAATGTAAAGATATCGTGATTCTTTGGGATAATTAAAAAAATAAGTTTTAATTGCAGATTGGCCCAAATAGTTAAGATAAGTTTAGCTGTTGCAATTTTCGTCACTTACGGACTTCAGTGTTATGTGGCAGTTGATATTACATGGAACGAATATATCGGGCCAAAGTTGGAAAAAAATCCCAGACAACTGATTTGGGAGTACGTCGTGAGAACCTGTCTTGTGATAATAACATGTAAGTTAATTTTTAAATGTAAATTTTAAACTAAATTACTTTTGTTTTAGTTTTGTTTGCGGCTGCGGTACCAAAACTGGATTTGTTTATATCCCTAATTGGAGCATTTTGTTTATCAGCTGTTGGAATTACATTTCCAGCGGTTATCGATACCTGCACGCATTGGTACACGAAAACAGGAATCAGCTTTTATTTTATGTTGATTAGAAATTCAGGCATTGTTATTTTTGGTATATTGGGATTATTTGCCGGTACTTATACTAGCATCCGTGATATTGTACGCGAGTTTTCTTGAAACTTGAATTTTTCAAAAAAAGGATCCTGTAAATTTGTAAATACGAAATCTTAAATTAAGTATACCTGCACGATTTCTTACGTTTGAAAATTCAATGCAGTTAAAATATTGTTGTTGAGAAATTGAATTAGTATTAAGATTATCAATGTTACATTAAGAATAATTAGGTTTATTTATTTTTTTTATTTGTAACTGTAAAAATAAAATAATTTGAAAATTAAACATTTGTTGGATGACTTTTTGTTGGCACTTGGTAGAAAAACAAAAAGTCAGTGACCGTAAATCAATAAAAACCGAACTTAGAACTGGAATATAGAGATGACGCTAGTTGGATCACCGTCGAGACGCCTTTGCACTTTTAAAGCATGGCGTCCCACAATTTTCTAATGTTGTATGAACTTAGGTGACGGTTTTAACCGTTTAGTTTGTTTTCCTTACAAATTGGATCCAAAAATAAATTTCCATCATTTTTCGGTAAGTACAAACTATTTTTTCACATTTTTTAATTTATACCAAATGAAATTGGAGTACCAATTAATTTTTTTTTCGGTTATAATGAGTAGGTTGACGCTTAAATTGACAATGCTGAAGTTTATAATGGAATAATTTTGGTTATAAGGTTAAAAAGATAATTGCGTGATTACATGGGCCGATGTTGAAAATTTTTTAAGAGTTCTTCATTTTATTAAGTCAAACAAAAATAGCTTTGCCGCTACGTTAAAAATCTTAAGCTATAAAAAACTCAATATTTTCTATATTTAGTATATTTGTTATTTTTAATTATAAATTATTTGTACCAAGAAATTTTTAACATTAAAAATTGCTATTTTATTTCGACTTGAAATGGAAAAATTGTATTTAATTTTAAACGCTAATGATAATTTTTTTGTTTGGTTTCTTCATAATAACATTTCATTAGTTTGTATTTAACTATAAATAAGGGCAAGCGGCCACCTAATATTACTTAACTTGCAACTGTCCAATGAAAGCCAACAGTATTATTTTAGTTCCACCTCAGAAATAAAACTTGAAATTTTTATTTATTTAAATTCAAATTATGGATTAAATTAATTAAAAAATGCTGGAAAACTTCAAGATTTCGCTTACTTTCTTAAGTCCTACCCATTAATCATTATTTTTTAAATTCTGTATCTCGTTAATCCATACAGGCGCATGCTTCATACTCTTTTTTCTTTTCTTGTTATCTGTCGGATTTACCTCTTTTAGTTATTCTTTACTCTTATGTAATTTTAGGTTTGGGTCCTTAGAGGAAAGGAATTTATATTTATAAAAATACGAAAACCTTACATTTTCAACTTTACATTAATTTAACTTTGGAATTTGCTGTTTTATGTTATTCTAATAATAATCTAATTAATTCACCCAGTTATTTATAGTTGAATTGGATTTATTTACTAACAAAAATTTGTTTTTCGTTACTCATTAGTAACATATTGCAAAATTGATTTTTCGATCACAGTAACAGTGTAGCATACGCTGTTAAAACTGTGAGTATAGGTGCTGAACTTCACTATCTTAGACTACTCGTCCTCTTATTTAAATTATGTTTATTACAATAATTAAAGTTATGATGAAATCAAACAAAATTTTGAGTTATAAAAATTATGCTTAAAAGTCATCTGGCTCTTTCGTAGCCCCTCTACTGACCTGGAGTGGTTTTTGACTCAATTAACTATTAACTAAATTTAAGTTTTTGAAATTATTATTGATTTTATAGGAAATTACCATTATTCCATAAAATATATCATAATAATCTTCTTTCTTCAATGCCCGAAATTTACAGTAACGTCGCGTCGCCCAGTATATCCCTCGCTGTGTTGTCCGTCGCCCGATTGACCGGGCTTGTTTTAATAAGTAGGATCATTTCACTCATTTAGAATAAATACATCCAAGGGGCAAATTACCGGAGAGATTTAGTATATATGGGGCAAGAAATGTGTTGAAGACATAGAATATGTATGTGAAGGTGACCTGTCAAAATAACCCCGACAAAATAGCCCCGACGAATTATCCCCGACATAATAGCCTGAGACATAATAGCCCGTGCCAAAATAACCCCACGACAAAATATCCCCGACATAACAGTCTGAGACATACTAGCCCATGCCAAAATAGCTCTGCGACATAGTAGCCCCGACATAATAGCCCGGGCTAAAATAGCCCTACGACATAATAGCCCCGATATAAGAGCCTGAGGCAGCCCGGGCTAAAGTAGCTTCTCAAAATATACTAATATAACTCTGTGTGATGAATAATAATAAAAAAGACATTTACAGCAAAATCATTTATTTACAAAGTTAAAATATGCGAGATTCCTCGTAAAACAACTAAAATATCGTTGCCATCATATTCATTAACTGAAGTTTGCAATCTTCTACTTACTTGTATTTATTTCTGTTTCGAAGCTTCGGGGTTTCTAAAACCTGCACGATATCGTTCCAGTTCAATTTCCACCCGATCCTGCTCTTTCCGGAAGTGTTTGATTAGTTTAAAAATAGATGGATGATGACAGTCGACAGTTTGCTGGAACGCACGATGCCATCCTTCTACAGAGTTGTTGCTTCTTGGTAAACCTTCAACCACTCTGTTATGTACATTCCTCATTATAGGGAACCTTGGTTCGGCTCTTCTACCCTGTCTTTGCCGTCCTATGTAGTAATCTTCTCAGTAATCAGCTAGTGGGTTCAACATCGGCGGCAAATTATCTGCTAGTTTTTCGTAAGCAATGATGACATCGGGATTCGGTACAAAACTCAATGCGAGTAACATTTTAACGTAAATTCTTATGTTTTTGTCATCACGATAAGCTTCCGCAAGGTGGAGGTCCTGGACTTTCCTCCACAAAGATTGCCCGAGATGAAACAAACAACCTTGTACTTCCACTTCATTGAACGCTTCCGATACAGCATTATGGATTGCCTTTTCATAATCGGACAAGCAACTTATTAGCTTATTAAATACTTTACCATAAGACGCTTCGGTTTTGTTTTGCAATAACACGTATACCAATGGGAGATACTTCTTATCCACTAAAGCATAAATTGTGAACACTTGATAGAACAGCTCTGGCGATACTTTAAATGTCCCGTCCACATACCAATTGCGATATTCGCTCAAAATTTCGAGATTTTCTTCAGTTCCAAACATGAAGACTCTATTGATATCAGCTGGTCCTGAATCCCATAAAAAAAATTGCTATCATTTCTCGATGTAACTTTCAGCGGTTCGGGAATTTCTATGTCTGCAATATTCAAAAAAGTTGGATACGATTAGTGAGTTTTCTTTCTTGCTCGTTCTACTGTTCTTTGGGATGCAGAATACGCAGGCAAATGAACAGATGCCTCCAGTGAAATCCCGCTTGTACATTGCTGAATTATTTGTCTCGGCTTTTCTACAGTATCCAAAGCTCTTGTCTTAATACTTGCAACAGATTTCGCGGCTTCGTTTTCTGCTGGATTTGGGGCGTGGTCGTCATGGAGTGTAACAACTAGTTAGTTACCATCTGTAACCTTCACTCGTCCTCGGCAGTTAGATTTTACGCGCCTCCAGGACACACTTCCATCGGTATTTTCTCTCGCTTTTCGATAGCGATAAGTATACCTTCGCGAATCGCTATATCAGACAATACATTACTACATTTTTTACTACAATTTTTCGATCCCCCCCCCCTCTGATGAGATGTGTCCCCCTCTCTTCTACTCTCACGTGAGATTGTTTGTCTTACCTACTTAATTTAACCCAGTTCTCTCGCAATTTTACAGTTTTACAAATTACGTGATATTAACGCTAATGCTCCCCCAAACGCTTTACGTAATTAATGGACGTCCCCTTAGGTAATTCATTAACGGCCCTTTTTCTCATCTTTCTTGCGGAAAAAAAATTACGTGATATTTTCCGAGACCCCCCTCCCCCCTCGTGAGATATTTCTGAGATTCTGATAATAATTAATAATAATAAATAATAATTAATTATTAATTATTGGGCTATTTTGGGCTAGTCGGAGCTATTTTATCATACGGCTATTTTGTCGGAGCTGTTTTGTCATCGGGCTATTTGGTCGGAGCTGTTTTATCACTGAGCTATTTTGTCGGAGCTATTTTGCTATCGGGCTATTTTGCCGGAGCTGTTTTGACGGGGCTGTTATGTCGGGGGTGTTTTGGCTGGGGCTATTTTGACGGGGTACCGTATGTGAAATATAGATGAAAACACAGGACCACGTAACTTACATCTTGAACAAAATCAACGTTATGTTGCCATATAATGTGCATTGATGAGCTCCATTACAATTGAAAACAGTTTTTTGTTCTTTCTGAACATTTTACGTTTTGTGAGAGATACGAGGTCCTATGTTTTCATCCTCGATTATTTTGGAAGAATTCGAGAAATGTTAAAATGATGTAGAAAGTTTGTTACGCCTATGATTTTTATTGTGTTGAAAATATAGCGTGAGATCTGCGTCTTCAGCTAATAAATAAACATAATTTATTATGCTTACTAGGTTCCCGTCGAGATCATCTGATCTCTCAAAAATTGATTAATACAAAATTTATGTAGAATGTTGATATTTGGAAATTGTGGAATTTTTGGTATATTTAACTTTTGTAATTGTTGATTTGATTTAGAATTTTAGTAAGCTGGATCTAAACCCTTTAGCAATTTTTGTGATTTTGAACTAAGTTGTTTTAATGCTGGTATTAAACAATTTAAAATTTCTGCATTTTTATTGTCTTGCATTACGAACACACCAGCCCTGACATGCTCTCCGGTTTTCTAGAAATTCTTTTATTTCCTTGTATTTGATTTACAGAAATAAATTAACGTAACAAGTAAAATAAATTATAATTGAGATAGGCAGTGGCGGCTTGTCTTAAAAGGCACAGGGGCACGTGTCCTCTCGAAACTAAACCAAAAATTATTATTTAAAAAGTAAAAAATTATTTTAAAAATATTTAGTATTTTCTACCTACCTATTGCATGATTTTCTATCAAAATTGTATTTGTGTCTGATCAAAAAATAAAACCTAAATCCTTCAATACCACTTATACCCGATTTCTTCACCTTGAGAATCCTACCGACAAATTAATCAAGTAACCAATTAAATTTTGATTGGGGTATACGGAGGAAATGTGGGAAGATATGCGAAAATGTCGGGAGATATGCGAGAAAATATTGGAAGGTTTTGAAGAAAAGGAGATGTGGTATTTTTGTCAGGAGATTTACTTTTCGAATACATCTATATGTCGAAGCAATATGCATCGAGGAGCAGGGGTAATGGGAATATATCCTATTTAATAAAATCTAAATCACAAGCCTCTAATTTCGTTAAATTCTACCATTTTACTAGCAAATATTACCAAAGATGATTCAATAAATTGCTTAATACAATTGCTGTAATGCTGGGGAGATACTCCATACCTCCAGATCCTCTAGGTCTCTAACATAAACTCTATCACAGAACATGCATATAGTACACAAACCTTCAGTTTTATAATAATTGTAATTGTATTCAAATGAATACTCTTATCTTCAGTGGCAGATGCAGCTTTACTGATTAGGGGGCTAAGGTTAAAAAAGGGCTTGCCCAATAAGCTTCTCCGTTCACTATCTATCAGCTGATTATACTGTCGTGCTACCAAACCAATTTTTAACGATTCGGAATTATTTAATTTGTTCTGTGAAATATTTTTAAAGTTTGAATTTTTTTGTAATGATTTTAAAATTTGTAAACTGAATTTTGAGGGTTGAATTTTTATTTTCAAAATTTTTGAACTTTTGTAAATACTGGATTTTGATTATTTTTGTTTGGATTTGATTTTGTAAATTTTGAATTGTGTAAATATGGGAATTATTGAAATTTTTGTAAATAATTTTTAAAACTGTTGGTACGAGGAGACCTGAGATTCAGCCCTTTCAAACCTGTCCGTCGTAGAAAACCGACGTAAATATTTGCGAGTGTATTGAGATTGTTGAATTTTCGTTTGAAATTTGAGGTATTTTTAAGTTAATTTGCAAATAAAGTTTACGATTGACGTTAATAATTATTTTGATTTATTTGAATTTGGAAACGGTCCCAGATTCGGACAAAATTTGGAATTGTTCGATTTTTGGATACTTATTATTGGATAAAATTGGAGAGATTGGAAATAAGATTCTTAACCATTGGGAATTAATTGGATGCTTAATTAGTAAATTTATTAACGGTTTAGAACGTTTCGGTGCAACCTGTTCGGTGCAAACTGATTTGGTGCAAGACATTTCGGCGCAAGAATTTAATTTTACAGTAATAAAATATTTTATATACACAGAAATCCTTATAGAATTGAATAGATTAAATTTGTTTTGAATTTGTTGAATAATACATCTCGTAACTTCCTCAGCTATGCTAAGCCTTCTAGATTTACCAATTACCAAGTACTTTAGATCTTTCCCCCTCTTCTCCCGGTGTCAGAAACGAAAAGCCTTATGCATAATCAACTAAGTAGCCGCTAACGAGGGACTAGTATCCAGAAGAGTTTTGCATATTATGTGATAGGTTTTATTAATAAATTATAAACCAGTCACTTTCGCAGAACATAATAAATTTTAGGGTCAAGACAGTAAGCACCGGGAGGTTTGGAGGGTATATTCGCATACCTCAGTAACAAAACTCTGAAGTGACAACACATAACTTTTCCAGTTATTTCTAAATTTAAAAAAATAAAATTAATAATGATAATAATTAAAATTTAATAAATAAAAAGAAATTAAAATTCAATAATAACTTAAAAAAAAGAAAATTTTTTAAGAAGAATACAATTTTTTGGAGTATCCAATAGTTTTCGAGAAAACGGCATTTGAAAATTCAAACTTTCAATAATATATTTAACATGGGAGTGCATAGAAATTGCAAGTTACGGGTTTTCTGTTGACGGTACGTGTGCTCTGATTTAGTCTTAGTGATAGCCGTCTCACGCGTGTCTCGACTGATAATCGCGTTCAGTGGCGTTTCGAGATAAGTTTACAAACACCGGAAATCGCCAGACCTACCTCAACAACATTTCACTTAAGATAATCAAAGCAATCGCAAGCTACACTTCAATTTAAATTCACTTTAAATACTTTAAAAAAAAAAACACTTTAAATTTATAAAAGCGAATACGGGTTCAACAAGCCGTAGCCGGTCAGATTTTTAAAATTGCCGTTCAATCACTTTAAATTACACCTTTTCGGCTTTCCTTCAAACTTAATCCCCCCCTCACGGTTCTAGGTTTAAACAATTACAACCGGTTCCACGCAGACTGACGTGGAAAACTAGATGAAGGTTTTGAAGGAAAACAAGATGACGGAAGACAAAGTGTCTTCAGCACACTACGCTAACCAACTAGTTACGCTACGCAAACGCGTGTCATACCTTGACGAGTGCCTACTTCCCTGGAGAGGTTGGACTTCCCAGTCGAAGTAAATTGACTTCGGGGATGCTTTTAGTGAGTTAAGCGGCAGCCAAAATGGCCCAGAGCGAAGCACTGCTTAAGGTCAGTTTTGGCTGGTGCAAACACGGCAAATTACGGATCCACCGTAAAATAAATGAAATACAATAAATTGCTTTGGCTCCTCCCACTAATTTATGCATTTTATATGATTTTATATGTAAAATTTTTTTACTTCACAAAAGTTTTTTTTACTGGATTACAATCCTTTCCTTTACTACGTAAATGTGAAAGTAATTAAATATTAAAAATTAGTATAAAACACTGAAAATTTGCATTTGCAACGATTATTTTTCGAAAAACATCGCCAATTAAAAACAAATTTTTATTACAAAAATGATTTGATAGAAGATAAACTCATTTTAAATTTTATTTCTCCTTTCCAGTCTATGACGTTGTTTAGTCTGGCATTAAGAAATAAATTCCAATTTATTTTTAAAATTGAAAATTTCTGCTTATTTCAAAACTTTGCATTTACATATCAAGAAATGAAACATTCTTATGATTGTAAGTTGCAATTATGTATTATTAACTGCTGTATTTGAAGTTATATGCAATTACATTAATTTTAAATGAGCCTGATAATAAGTTGATTATTTCTACATTTCTTTTTTGCTTAGTTATTTTTACCCTACTATTTGTATTCGCGTAGGGAGATCGGGGCCCCCCCTTCTCTTTAATACCAGAGTAATAAGCTTGTGTTAAAAGTATCTTATGCATTTGAGTCATCAATGTAAATATTGCTATGATTTTTTTTTTAATTAAAGTTTGTCTTCATTTTCTGTAAGCAGAGTTATTATTAATTCCTAAAATTTCTAATATAGCAAACAGTTGCTTTTGGTACGTTTTGGCTCCGTCTTTCCTGTTGTAATATAACTTGTTATAAATTCAAGATATAATTATCTTAGTGTCTACTATTGCAGATTATTTTTATTTTGTTTTCGTAAATTACGCAATTTACAATTTTATATGAATAATAAATTTAAATGGCCGATAATAATGTTTAGGTTAGATAAAATATTCAAACACTACATTTTAAATTTATACCACAAAAAAATGAATCAATAATTTGGTACAACTTAGAAAAGCGGAAAAGATTTTCCTTTCAACTTGAAAGCGGTCGCTGTTTTCTCTATAGGAAAGTTTGGTAAAGTTTATTTCGTTTTAAAAATTTTTCTTGTTCTTCATTTAATCTAAAGGATCAAAACAAATAATTTGATTGGTGACTAACCTTGGGGTAAATATATCAATTAAAAATTTATAAGTGGCAATGCATAAGTAGCTTATAGTATTAATTTAGGTGACGTATAGCTTGTTATTAAAAATATTTTCCTTTTATTTATATCAACATGTCGTGATAGAATAAAACATCTAAAAATAACCCAATAATTTAGTTCCGTGGCCGTATAATGATCAATGACATTGATTTAGCGTCTTTTAAGTCGATGAAATAAATTAGGGCACATAATGTAGGGGGATGTACAAATTAAGACTTGTTAATGTTTGAATTGCTGCTCGACTGGTACTTCGACAAATTGTCGTTGCAACTACTCGTGAAGCAATTTTCAGTAGTCTTATTTGATATCGGATGAAGTTGGTATCGCAAAGTGTATCATCAATTAGCGCCAAGTCGGTTGAGTGGACTAGCGGATGCTTTTCTAAATTTTTGGAGGTAGGCGAATTTCAATTAATTGTTAAATCTAAAAGTGTAATTTTTTATTGATACCATTGCACTAATCAATTTAATGATCATTTTTTATGTTCAATATGACCAAATGCACTTGCACTTGCTAACTCAGCAATAACCAGTAATTCATAAATTATTGATATTATTTCCAGTAAATAAGCTAAAAAATCGGAACAATTTTATAAACTTTTCGGTTCAAAACCAGAGTTCGCGACCCCTCTATTGCGAAACTTCAATTATTATTTACTTAATTGTTGGATCTTGGATCTTGACCAAAAGTTCTTGCTAAATTGCTTAACTGTTGTTATCTTTAGGCTTGGATACGCATTATTACGTTTATATCGTCATCGATTTAATTAAAAAGTTCAAATTAATTGCGTTTGGGTTATCAATTTGTTTAAAGCTCAAAACATTTTTATAAATAATGTGGAATGTGGAACATTTCAGTAAAAAAAAAATAAAAAAATTTAATCTTTAAACCTATTTTTTTTTAATGGATCCCAGCAGAAAATGAATTGCAATTTTTTAAATTTTATTTGTACTACACTACTTTTAGTAGTACTTTTAGTATCTTGGCAATTACCATAGGGTTTTTTTTTAATTAACATTTTTTGCTGTAAAAATTGATGTTTTTTTAACTCTAAGGAAGGGCGATCGCCCCCCCCCCCCATCGCCATCCCCATGATCCGCTACTGGTACGGAATTTTTGTTCTTTGTCACTGTTTGTTTTCCGCGTCAAAGCAAAAGACCATGTTTAAATATTTATGTTTAGTTGGATTTGCTTGAAAAGTTAAAGAGTGGAAGCTGTTGCACCGGAGATAGTACAATCATTTTTCTCTCCCTCGTTTCTAAAATCCAGAATCTAGAATATTTCGATCGCTTAATTTGAATTAATTAAGCCAAATATAGAAACATAAAGTACAATTGCAATATAGCAAACATTAAAATTACATTTTGCTTTCATTCCAACCTGAGACTTGTAAGAAACTAGTATAGTAAACCCAGCACATTTAGTATACCTAACCAGTCACGGTTAACAGTGTTGTAAGAGAAAAATTTTCATTTTCATTTCATATTAAGATATTGTATTGAAATTTGAAACCCATAGAAAGTCAGTATAATGTACACCCTTATACTCCAACCTGAGATGAACATTGAAAAAAAGAAATTGCGGACACATAACCCAAACATCATCGTGATGATCATATACTCAGGAATTACTTAGGTAAGAATATAATAGAAATAATATTAAAAAATAGAAAAATACCTAAAAACAAACTTTTCTCTCAAAAAAGAAAAAAACTAAAATACTAGAAGTTTTGATGCCCTCATCATTTAATACTAATTACTATATTATTAACCAAAAGCTCTGTATCTAACAAATGAAAAACATCTAAGCAAGTTTGAATTTAAACTGTTCTTTAACTTTATTTTCTTTAATTTATTGCAGATTTCATTTTTTAACAACATCAAAACGCCAAACCAAAGTGTATTCCGTACCCCCAGAATTCCCAGTTTGACATCCCGCCATTTTGTATTATTCTGTACTAAGATCCTGAGATCTCTACTTTATGTCACTCTATGGCTCAGGACCGGATTTAGACTTGATAAGGCCTTGAGCTCTTTGAGATATGGGGGCCTTTATAAATCCAGTTTTTTTTGAGGCTCCAGGAAAGTGGGGACCCTAAGCTATAGCTTATTTAGATTATATAGTCTTAGACCGCTATTCCATAACTTTTCTTTTCGATCAATCGAATCGTTCAGTTCTCGATCGATCGAAAGTATTCAGTATGCCTTGATATCGAGACGACAGCTTTCAATCGATCGCTTACCGGTCGATTGAATCGAGTATTTGCTCTTGAGCATTGAAGCTCACGAAAAGGTTTCCCGATCGATGGTAAATTCATTTCACCTGCGAATACCTTACATTAATTTTTCATTTTATACTACAGCGTGTCATTTTTTGGTGAAAAAAAAAACACTCTTGATTTTCCTCACTCTTGCTTAAAAATTCAAATTTTCCGATTTTTCCTGGCGAAATTAAAAAAGTTATAAATTCTCTCTTTTCTCCAAGTATTCTAAAAGAGTAGAAATCCTGCGATATGCACTGGAGGATGTTCCACACCCCCCAGACCCCCCGGTTTACGATTTTACCAACCGAAAACTACATATATTAAACTAACTAAGATTAGGACTAACCGGGAAATTTGAGTTTTTAAGTAAAAATGGGGGAAATTTAACCTCCGCCTCTGGCTAGAAAAAATTAAAACTTGGAAAACATATTTATTTGATTAGTACCTTACTACTCATGGAGTTTAGCAGCAACTTTCTGTTACTTTGAAAGTTAAATATAAAAGTAATATAAAAATATAAAGTCAAAATTGTAAACCGGGGGGTCTGGGGGGTGTGGAACACCCTCCAGTACATATCGCAGGGTTTCCACTCGTTTAGAATATTTGGAGAAGATATAGAATTTATAATTTTTCAAATTTTGCCAGGAAAAACAGGGAATCTCCCAATAGCGGGGAACAAAACTAAATGTTTAAATATTATACCGCTTAAAAGAGATCTACCGTCTAGCTGTCCGTCCACGGACGGGCTTTCCAGCTAGTACATAATATATTCATATCACTTCTTGATGTATATGTTACGGTCAATGATGACAATTCGGTCATTAACGTCAATGGCCGGACAATAACGTCAATGCCCAGCTTAGTTGGGCATTGACGTCATTGACCGGCTATTGACGTTAATAACCATGTATTTTGGGCAATGTTGAAATTTAAAATTTCATGTGTGGTTTTTCATTTTCATTTTTTTTTTCATTTTCATCATTGTCCGGGAAATGACGTTAATGCCCAATACGTGGTGGGCAATGATGAAACTATTATTCTAAAGATTTCATCTGAAAGTAACATATTAAATGTGCCCTTGCAATTAATACTAGTTATTAAGGGATACTGAAAAATTAATTTTGTCAGAAAATATTAGTGATACGATCAAAGAAAATGAGATTACTCTTAGACAAGCAGCGGTTCAAAGCAGTGTTTTAGGAGGCCATGGTTACAAGCGTGTGCATTGCAAGGGTGAATATAAAAATAATAAAAAATAAAATTTGCAATTCACTTACGTACAGAATAAAAATGATAATTTAAAATTTTTTATTTTATTATTTTTTAAATTATATTATTTTTGTTAATAAATGATTAATACCCATATTCACAAACGTTCGTAAAAATTTGGCCATTAACGTCATTGACCGGCCAGAGACGTAAATATTACAATCAGATAAAAATATTTACATCATTGCCTACCGTTAACGGGCGTTGGCGTTAATGGCCGGTCAATGACGTTAATGCCCAGTTCAAATGGGCATTGACGTCATTGCCCGGCCATTGACGTTAATGCCCAATTTACGTCATTGGCCGTAACATATACATTAGCAAAAAATGCATTTGTTATGAAAAAGCTTACCAATTCATTGCGGTTAAATCTAACTTTATTCTGACTTTATTCAGATGTCAGCTTAGTAAATTATCGATAAAAATAAGATCACTACAACTTATTTTACCAGTTTTCCTATGTAGGCCACCAGATGTCAGTAAAAAGTTATCGATAAACTTAGCTCATTGTTTACTGTATTCGATTTTGATACAGAATAGAAATTTGGGTCGTCGAATACTGTCATCGGTAACGTATTCGATTCGATTGCCTACGTCTCGATGATGGAAAAGATTTTGATGGAAGTTAGTGAATAGGGGTGTTATAGTTATATAATCCTGCACTGCTATGGCTCATAATGAAAGCCATATTTCAGCGCGAAGTTTGAATAATAAACTTTCCAGATCTACGCTCAGTGGCGTAACCAGATAAGGCCATGAAGGCTAAAGCCTCTTTAGGCTTCTCCTATGTGTAAAAGCAAAAAATTAAAATTATGTATGTAATTTAGGTCCCGTTTTCTAAAGTAAGTAATTTTTTGTTAGTACGCAACCCTTCATTCTAAATTTTTTTTATTATATTGAGAAAATCATTGTCATTCTTGAATCAATTGATAAAATTTATTGTGTTAATGAACACATTTATAAATTCAATGATTTTTTCGTTAATTCTATTACATTTTTATCAATACACTGAATTTTGTTTTTGTTGTTTGTTGTGCTTTTTTTCAGAAGTAAAAATAACGAAATCATGGGATTTAATAAACTGTTAAACCGGGACAAAGCGATTCGGTAATATTGAAAAATTGAATCTTACTGGGAAAAAGTGACGATATTGTGAGTTAAGTGCAGTTTACGTTATGCGATTTTGCTTACGATTTCTCTTGTATGACTGGTTCTGGTGGTTTTCTATTAACAACTTCATTTGCGAGTTCATCTTCGGATCGAATTGTATAACGTGAACTTCGAAAAATTTGTTTACGACGACTTGGAAGCAAAATCGTAAGCAAAATCGTAAGCAAAATTGCATAACGTAAACTGCACTTTAGAGTTAAAAGAATCATCTAGTGCCGTTCTTCGCCGAGAGTAAACGAAAGTGTTAATTAAATTTAATAACTTTTTATTTTATGTAAGAAAAGAGTAAGTCGTTTTATTATTAGTTAATGTTTGACTTTATTTGTCGATTTTTTAGGATTGCGGTAATTACAGATCAGTCCCAAAAATTCATTATCTCCGAATAATGTATGTATTACTTGTTCTGAATAATTTTTATTTAATTCCAATCACAGAACATTCTACATCCAAACTGTCCGATACCAAAACCTGGAGGTCTGATCGCTATAAAATACTCCCCAATAATTAGTTACAAAACTTTTAGGGCTAGCAGTTCGTTCTCAATTTAAACCAAAGTTATCTAAACAAATTTTAAAATTCCGATCTAAAAATTTTTTGGATTAATTTAAGTCTATAGTAAAAAAAAAGAGATTTGAAATAATACGGTACCTAGAATTCTCGCCAAATAGAATCAGAACCGTCAGTCTTCGTAGGTTATACCTCCAAAATATCTCCAACCACTTAAAGAACACTAAGTCACTCAGTAGCGCGCCGTGAATTTCTTGCAACTGTTACGATTTGTTTTAGTTTGGTACGCCAGTGACACTACACATGTGTTATGTCTTTAAAAACAATTGAAATAATGAATTTTAAATACCTTTTCACTTCATATTCGCGGTTACTAAACTGGTTGATATTCTATAAATACTACGATACTTCGTATATTAAGCGGCAATGCAACTCTCTAGCTTATATGTATGCACTCATAGAAAATTCAATAGTATGTTTTTTAAAAATAATGTCACCAACTTACTATAATGATTGACTGTTCTGTTTCTATTTGACGAGTAGGTACTCTAGTTTAAACTTTGCCTGACATTAAAATCTGGTTTAAACTAACATTAAAGTATCGGGGTAAGTGTGCGATGCCCCATCACACCCATCCTGTAGCAACCACTTAGTGGCGAAATTTCATTTTTTTGGCTTCTCCGTAAAATAATCAGTCTCGATTGTTGGGTCCCGCGCATTGTAGTTCCGCCACTGTAACTAACACTCTCATGAACAAATTCCGCGATGCAGTGTAATAAATTTTAATATTTAAATAAATTCAAAAACTCGAGTAAGAAATTAGAATATAATCTACATCTTGGTGTAGTAAAGTCACGGTTTTATTGGCCTTTGTGTCGAGATGGGTGTAGTTCTAATTTTTTAAATATGAATAGTATAGATTTTAATTACAGCCAGCCCGCTTCGCGAGGTTTTAACTACGCCACTGGTAACAGACCAAATAATAGGATATTGAGTTTTGCTATGTTTTATTTTCACATTTCTTCCTTTAATGCAAAAAAAAAACATTTTGAATTAATTTGCTGCGCATGAATGGATTAACCCAATGGAGGAGACAGCTCAAAGTAAATGAACGCTGTCATGAAGTATTTGCTTTAATCTTTAAAGATTAAGGAAAAAACTTCAATGTGATTGGCTCTTGCCAATTTCTACCTAAGCAAGGCAAGACAAGAACCTCTATCTGAATGCCGCTTAAAAGAAGCAAAGTAGTCGTATGTCGAGTTACAAAAAAAGTAATAGATTTTTTAACGAAATTATAAAACAGTAGTTCTGGGTGCAACGAAAGGTAGTAATTAAAACTTTCGCACTGAAGCCATAAATTTAAAACTACATCACTAAAGAGATTATTGCAATAGAGAACATTCTTGTCCAAAAATTTTAATAAATTAGGCCAATCATTTATTGTAGTGTTTTATTATCCTGGGTCCCACTTCAGATTTGCCTTTGATGGTATTCGAAGGCGGTTAATAAGCTACTTTGACTACTACGAAAAGAAATCATATCTAGACGCGGTTCTAGTAAGTCTGTTTCTAGACCTCCTTCCTCGGTACGGTTTAGTCATCAGCTTTCTACTGTTTCTAGAAACTAAACTTCTAGGCAGAGGCACCTTTATTCAAATGACGCCTCTGGCGCCTAAATTTTTGAATTTCGGCGCCTTCATTCAAACGGCGCTTATGCCGGGGGCCATATTTGCCATATCCCACCTAGTTACCGTACCTTACCGTTACCTTGTTACCGTGCCGTACCTAGTTACGGCACTGTATAGGTGTATGCAATTATACAATTTATAATATTTTTGTTTTAATATTGAGGAAGATCAATACTGCCCACTTCAATTTTCACAAAATATAACTATAATAATGAAAAATTGATAATTAAGATACATACAGTAATACCTATATAAAGGAATATTCTATAGGATAGATTTTTAAAATTTATTTGGCGTCCAATGTGGGGCGCCATATAAAACAGGTAATCTAAATCAAACAATTATTAATTTGTTTTTATTTACAATAAGTATGTATTATTTCAGCCTCACTTAGCGCCGCCAAATAAATCTTATAAATTGTCCTTATAAATTGTGTTGATGTTTGGGGGAATTAAAATACTCAAACTAAATTTATTATATTAATGTTTTTTTTTATTTCTAATTAATAATAATTAATTAATTGTACTTTTTCATTTATAGCAGTTATAGGTTACATTGTCATATTTCTTAGTATTAAATAAGAATAACAAAATTCAAATTTAAGTTATAAAACTAAAACTATTTACACCAACCAATATTGCAAATTTTTTATTAAGCCCGGATTTGAATAAAAGTTATTTATTTATCGAAATAATTTTTATATTATAACAATAAAATTTTAAATACTAATGTAGGTATATTTATCGTCGTTAAAACATATTTAAAGATGATGCGGCATTTAAATTATGAATCATTAAAACTTAAATGGGTTAATTTAACATTTAAATTAGCTTTACTCAGTATTTATTTTAAAATACTTATTATTTAAACATAAAATTTAATTTAAATGTATAATATAGAGCATTGCCGACTACTGCACTGGTTAAAATTGAGTTAATTTTTTTTAAATTTAAGTAACCCTAATTTATTTGGTTCCGTTTTGTTATTTACCCAACCAAAAGAAAAGAACGAAAAGAGTTACCTAATAATAAGAGTTACCTAATAATTAACTACTTTAATGCCGCGGGAAGAAAAGTAACACTTTGCTCCCGGAAAGTGCACATAAAGTAGACAATTGCATTCTGCGCTATTTGTAATCAATATTCATAATTTTAAAACTGCATTCGTCTACTGTGCGGAATATAAATATTCATTACAAATAATTGTTTCTTGTTAGTCCTGTTTCACAATTAGAAAATTATTTATTTCTGGCAGACAAAAGTAAGACACGCCAATCAAATTTATACTTTAGAGTTTATTTTTAATTCTAACACAATTTTGTGTTGAAATGAATGAAGCCAAACGTTAGGTTTGCCAAAAACAATAAGTGTTTACATCACATGAAAATGAAAGTGCATTGAAAGCGAAATTTTGCTATTTATTATTTAATTTAAACGAGAGTTATCTCAATGAATAATTAGTCAATTAGAGTGGTTTGGTTACAAACTTAGAAGTCAAAGTTTTGAATTTTACATCTATTTCTTGGGTAAGCTTCATGTCTGTAATACATAAACATCGTCAGAGCAGTTTTAAATTTTTTAATTTTTGTAAAATATAATTTGTGACGGCAATCAGTTGAAAGATGTGCACGCAAGATCTTATTTTGCTTAATTGGATTACATCCTTTTCAGTGTAGCTGCTATGGTTGATAATATGTAATTTTTGTTTCAGTACCACGTCACTGATCAGTACGTTTGTCAGATTTTTATTTGACATGTTCATTATGATTCATAGAATGAATGTAAAATGCAAATAAATGAAATTACATAAAAACTCTGCACAGGATCACCATAACAAATGATTCTCAACAAAATGATCCCATACTAAATCATTCTAACTACAAAATGATCCTGATAACAAAGTTAAATTCGGCTATATTTATAACTATTAAATAAATTTTGCTTTTTATACTAAGCTAACCACTCAGATCTCACCAATCAACCAAGTCCTAGCGTTTTGTAATTTATTATAAAATTAAATAATTATTAATATTGTCAGCGTAATTACCTATCGGCATATGTAGTACTGTCGGAGTAGTTATTTGTGGGTGTAATTGCTTGTCGGCGTAATTAGTGGGCGTATTTACCGTCTATTATTAGATTTTATAACGGTTTTATTAAAAAATTAACTTTACCCTACTCTATGTCTTCAGACAGACCACACGGAAATAAAAGCATTATTCATTTTAGTGGTCATTTGATTGGTCATTTGCTCTGAGGATCATTTGTCGCCGGGGATCATTTGACCCCGGGATAATTCGCTAGAGGATCATTCGTCGCAACACCAACAAACTTTGTTAAGGAGGATATATATTGCTATGATTTCCTTATAAATTCATTGTGAAACTTAATCTTTAATCCAGAAAACAACAATATCCATCTTGCAAACTATGAAGTTGTAAAAATTCAAGTTTTAAAAATTATTTGTTTTTTAATTAATACTATTGTCGATCGAACGTGTATTTGTCAAAAATTATATTCTTGCTCTTTTTTTAATTTTTTATTTTTCTTAAAATTGATATTAATATCAGAATTTGAGTTGTTATTATAAATTAAAAGGTTTACCAAACTATTAAATTTACAGCTGAACTGCTATCTTAACCTTGAGCTTTAACTAAAGCTCACCAGACCTATACGCTTACAAAACAAATCAAATTTCCAAAAATAAATATTTTCAAAAGACCAAGAGAATAGCCACCTAATTTGGGAGAAAACAAATTCCTTTTCCATAGAACTAATAGAACCTAACATTACAAAAAAATATACTTGCAGATTCTTCTTGATTGATGTTTCTCCTGAAAACTCTTTAAAATGCCTCAAGAATTCTTCAATATTTCCTTTCTGGCAAATTCCAGTTTTCTACATTTCACTCCCTCCTTTCCACGATCTCAAAATTGAATAAATTCTTTGTTTTATCGGCTCATAAGAAGAAAAAAATGTGCTTCATCGAATTTTGACAATACATTTGTATGTACCTTTTTTGCACGTCTAGGAATTTGGTTCCCCTTTAATTTCAAAAAATAAAATTTTTGTTGTTCTCAATTGCTCTTCATTTGTTCTCAAATGTTGTAATATATTTTTTTTTATTTTGCAGACAAATATCGAAAATATCTCAAAAAGTTTTTTTTTCTGCCAGCTCCCCTTTTTCAAAATTAATAAAAAATTGTTCTTTATTGCTATTGATTTGTTCTTAATTGTTACATAAAAATAAAATTTCTAAATCTAATGATAACCGCAAAAATCGCAAAATAAGATTTCCCGCCAGTTCTCCTTTTTTGAAATTTAATTTTTTTTTATTGATTTCTATTGTTCTTCATTTGTTTTCAATTATTCTGCAAAAATTCTGGATTGTTCTTCATTTTTTGTTCTCAGTGTCTTGAAAGTTACCCTATTCGATTTTATAATTTAGTAAAACATTCTGAAATTAAATATTATGGTATTATTTTGCAGTACGCAGGGCCGGCCGTCCTAAGACATCTAATTTCCAAACTAATATCATCAGGCGGCTTCACAAAAAGAAATATCAAATGCGGTCGATTCGGCGCGACCGGTTCGGCGTAAGAACTTTTTAGTGCAAATAATAAATTATAGACATTAATTTAACTTGAATTTTAATCAAGCTGACATAAGATACTACGGTTACTGTCAGTTAATTAAAACCAAAAATTTCACTTTTTCCTATATACCATTGGAAAGATGACAATTTTTTAAATATATTAAATAAAAATTTTATGGATTATACATTATTTTTTGAAAAAACGGCATTTGAAAATCGAAATTTTCAATGTTTAACATGGGAGTACATAGCTTTGCTCTGATATAATCTTAGTGACAGCCGAGTGCCGACTGCGACCTGGAGAGGTCGGGTCTGCCAGTCGAGATGGATTGATTTTAGGGATGTTTTTAGCAAGTTAAGCGCCAACCAAAGCTGCCCTACTCAGCTTTACACTACGCTAGGGGTTAGTTTTGGCTGGCGCAATCACGGCACCGTAAAATGAATTAATCAAATAAATTTGGCTCCTCCCACTAATTTATGCCTGCTCTTTTACATGTAAACTTTTCTAAAACTAATGGATATTCCAACAAAACAATTTTTTATAGCTTAAAAAGTTGTCCTCTTTCCAATGGTAATAGGAAAAAAAGTGAAATTCGTGGAGTCAATACCTTAACAGTTTCTACATTTATTATAGATAAGAGTATTTTATTATATATTAAATTCTAAATCATAAATTAAGGGGGTATTCTAGTCTAGAGGCATGATTTTCGGGCGGTTTTTGAAGCTCCGAACAAACGAAACAAACCATATTTTTACTGTCCATTTTTTTATCATTTGTTTATTCATATTTTAAGGTATGGTGTGCACGATATCTCAAGTTCTAATGAACCGATTTATTTGAAATTTCATGTTTATGTTTTTTTTAGATGCCGCTATAATATGAACTATGGAAAAGTAAAACAAAAATTTTTTCACAAAATGGCGGCCGTTTGAAGAAAAAAAAAATTTTTAGCATGCTTTTTTAACAAATACAAATTTTTTAAAAATAGTAAAATTCAAAATTTTGACTTGACCGTAGTTCATGCGATAGAGGAATGTATAAAGAACATTCACACCAAATTTCAAATAAGTCGGTTCATTAGAACTTGAGATATCGTGCACACCAGTTTTTTTAGACATCCCACTTTGCAACCTCATAGCTTTCTGAATTTCGAGGGTTTTTTTTGACAATGACATTTGCAAAATCAAAAAAAATATTGGAACTATTAAGAAAAAATTATAAACAATCGAAAATAACAAAAGAAAATTTAATTTATTGAAAAAGGAGAGTTTGCTTGCTTAGCCCGGAAAGAAGAAATCTCGTACGAGACACCGGCTGAATCAATGTCAAAGTGTGATACTTTCTTCTTCTTTCTCTTCTCGAGCTATTCTCTTCTTACTGGGTCCCACCTCTAATTATTTTGTAGTGCCTTATTATTTTTCTCTTTGAATTAAAAAAAAAAGATTTTAACGGTCGGAAGAATAACTTGAAAGTGTCAAGCCATGAATTCTTTTACTTACATACACAAAACTACGCATTACAATATAACAAAATATGGAATAAATAAGACATATAGACACTGGCGTACCTAGAGCTTTTACAGCCCGAGGCTGTCTTAAAATTTGCCGCCCCCTAATATTTTTTTAAAAATATTTTTGTACAAAATGAAGCAAAATGCCGCCCCTCAATATGTGCCGCCCCTCAATATTTGCCGCCCGGTGAAGTTTGAGTGCATTTATATAGAACTCCTTTGTTAAAACTTTTACGATATACAAAATTGTATTTTTAAAATAAATTTTGCTCTATCCTCAGAGTAAGTTCCTGGAATATTGCAAGCTGTAAATTTTTTGTTACACTTATTTCAGGGTTTCGAGCAAAAGGTGGTGACATACTTTATTTTAAAGCTTGGGTGCTTTACTACATCATTCAGGCCTTTTTACAATTGTTGGTATAGTTTTGATTAAGTCTGAAACTATTCTGTTTTCAAATTGACATTCAAATCGTAATTTGATTGGTTTATTCCTTCGACAATTTTAATTGGTCAATTAGACGACTTGCATCTTAATTTATTTTTAATTCAAACTGAAAACACCCAATGCTATTCAACCACTATAAACTTACGAGTACAATCATTTTTAATGTTCAATGAATTAATTTAGTTGTCCATTATACTTGAGCTTTATTTGACGAAGAAGATAATGAGGGCAAATCGATAAAGCAATTTACTATTGTGCTTCATAAACAACAGAATAACATATGTTTTATTCTGAAGCTTTTGCGGGTTTTGTTATAAATGGAAGGAAATCATATCAAATGAAGGATGATGAAAAGTGAAATCTCACGTGCGTCGCATAATTTTCAAAACGTCTCTGCTGGAAAAGCAACAAAGATAGGTTGAATTTTCTTCCTGCTTTTGATCATTTCAATTTATTCACAAATTGAAGTTTTTAAGCTGAGCATTAACTACCAAGAGTGCAGCTTGCAAAAAAAAGTTTGTGTGGTTGCATCTGACCGAATGAAATTTTGAAGTAAGTAATTCATGATTCGACGTTTTAGCAAAACTAAAATGATCAATAATGCTGTTATTGATCCACTTAAAGTTAACCTAATTCAAGTTCCGGAACAGAACCATTTATTATATCAAACGTGTAATTTTCTGGAATGCATGTAACTTTTTATCTGGAAGAATTGAAAAATTTAGTAAAAATTACTATTAAAAGACCGCGACCGGCGAGCAAAGGAGTATAATTATTACTCTTGAAAGAAAGGTTTCAGAACAGTTTTATAATAATTTAAATTGTAATTGGTTTAATGAAATAATTTTATTTGTAAACACTAAATTTGATCTTTATAGTTTTTTAAAAGAGTCTCATGCGTTTCTATTTAACCGACTGAGCTAAATAAAAGATAAGTAGGTAGTGTAGCAAGTAAATAAATTTTTTTAAAATTTTTAATTAATTCATTGGGGCGAGAAAAATACGTTTTCGAAATATACATTATTTATTGCAAATGTTGAAATAAATTACTTTTACTTTTATTTTAGAGCTTAGGCACCGAAGTACTTTACGTAACCAATATAAATTTTACATGCTTTTTTTGAGTGAGCCCCGCTTCTCAGGAGAACTATTTAGAAAAAGAAAAACTCGTGGGCGTCTTTTGGAAAGAGGGGAAAAGGTCTTCATAATCAAAATTAAAATTTCTAAATTTAAATTCTTGTAAATGTGATTTTGCTTAAAATTTCATCGAGAAATTTTTAAAAAAGTCAAAGAAGACATAATTATCACTAGACAGGTCAGGATTAAAAAATATGAATAAATAATATGCTGTAAAAAAATATATTGTGAAAAATTAAATGTAAAAATATCGTAATGCGATATAAGGCCCTATTTTACGGTTATTTCTGTTAAATGTTACATTTTACAAATACCTATCTATTAATATTATTATTTTGTTGCAGATATAAACCGTATACAATGCCAAAGAATTTTTGATGATTTTTGCAATATTTTGAAGATATCTGCTTATTAAGATTATTCATCTGAAGTACAGCAAGAAAAATCATGTCAAAAGAAACGCTTCGTTTGCAGGAACTTGGAAAAAATAATTCAAACAAGTAAAAATCTCTTTAGACCTGGCAATTTCCATTGATACAATATGTCATTCTAGTGCAGTGCATGCGCATTATAAATCAGTTTTCTCAAAATTGTCAACATTAAAATGTGTAAATTTTTATCAAAAGTTTGCGTTGATAAATTAAGTTGGCGCAATGAAAACTACCAGATCTGAAGAGACTAAGTTTATCAAAACACTTAATTGGAATGACAAAATTTTCAACGTTTTTGAGTTTTTAGGTATACGATTGATGATGGATCCCCACGCTCAGATACAGAACCAGACGACTATGATCCTCACCTCCACCGAACCGCTCCTCATCCCACCACGTAAGTAAATTTAACATTCCTAAAATTATATCAACAAATCCGTTTTTCAGTAATTCCGAAACTCTTATCCACATGCTCAAAGGAGCTTTCGGAACAGGAATTTTAGCTATGCCGGAAGCTTTCAAAAACTCTGGAATGGTAAACGGTTTTATATTTACCTTACTCATCGGCGCTTTATGTACCTACGGTCTTCACATCTTAGTACAAACTCAATACATATTATGCAAACGAATGAAGGTTCCTTTATTAAGTTATCCGGATTCCATGAAGGCTGCTCTTTTGAGCGGACCAAAAGCCTTCCATTGTTTTGCAGCCATGTCACCGTAAGTAAATCCCACAAAAAGATAACTACCATTTTTACTTTTGTTTCCAGGATTTTAGTGGACGTATTTTTAGTGATCTACCAGCTTGGAATTTGTTGTTGTTACGTCATATTTGTGGCGGCAAATTTGAAAGAATTGATCGATGTTTATCTTCCTAGTCCACAACCCATTGCAATTTACACTCTAGTTTTGGTGATACCATTCATTCTTATTATTTCGATTCCTAATTTGAAATGGTTGGCCCCATTTTCATTGCTTTCCAACATAATAACCATCGCATGCTTTGGCATCGTTCTTTATTTCATTTTTGACGATCTTCCGCCTATCGACGAGAGACCTGTGGTTGGAACGTTATATAATTTTCCCTTATTCTTTGGAACTACTTTATTTGCCTTGGAGGCTGTCGGAGTTGTAATATCATTGGAAAACAACATGAAAACTCCTAAAAGTTTTGGAGGTTGGTTGGGAGTTTTGAATGTTGCAATGTTCTTTATTACTCTGACTTACGTCGGAATTGGATTTCTTGGTTATTGGAAATATGGAGAATATACTAAGTCTAGCATAACACTTAATTTTCCACCAAACAATACGTAAGTACGGCAAAATTGAGTTATACAATTTTATATGTATTCTGTTTTAGTTTAGCCAAAGTGGTTCAAGGATTGTATTCGTTGGCAATTTATATTTCTTATGGTTTGCAAGGATTTGTTCCAATTGATATCATGTGGAACACTTACCTTGCGCATTTGTTCCAAAATAGTAAATTTATTAAGGTGTGGGAGTACGGACTGAGAAGTTTTACGGTATTAATTACTTGTTAGTATTCAATTTGTTTCCTTCTGCAAAACTCTTTCTTATCAAAATATTGTTTAGTTGTTTTAGCCATTTCGATACCACTACTAGGACTTTTTATATCACTTTTTGGAGCTTTTTGTCTATCAGCTTTGGGTATTGCATTTCCAGCCATAATGGAGGTGTGTGTAAAATGGCCAAACCAACTGGGCACTATGAAATGGATATTGGTAAAAAACGTGATTTTAATAATTATTGGAATCTGCGGACTGTTGGCTGGTAGTTACAGTGCATTGTCCGAGATTATTATAAAATTATCATCGGGACAAACTAATTAATTGCACAATAGTAATGCCAACGTTGAAAGTACAATAATTTAATGAAACGCTTAGTCAATTTTGTAAACAACGTTGTTATTGTTTTTCTATTTGAAATATTTGTAGGTAAATAAAAAATAAACAATTACGATTTGTTTTCTTTAGCTTTATTTGTTATTTAGTCTGAATAATAACCAATACTGTGGAATGTATCTGGAATCAAAAATAATATATTTCGAAAATTACAGATTTCTCCAATATAAATTGTTTTCCCAGGTATTAGCAATTGTCAAGAGATGGCGATTTGGCATAATAACGGTTTAAATGTTTTAAAATCGATTCATTAAGTATAATTATAATTCAATGAGCCTTTCTCTCCAACCAAAAATACAAGGATCTAACAGACAGAGCATATACCCAGAATGAACAAGATAAACGATTCAATGAGTGTGCCTAGCGTTCAAAGGAAACCATGAGCATGAACAATAAACTTGCAGCGATGAAACAAGCAGCACTGGCATATATGGACATCCAGTGCTCACCCAACGACCTCCCGAGTTTTGTAGAAATAAAAAGAATAGCTGATGCGTTTTACAACAGGAATAGAACACCACAGAAGAACTACCCATGATAGTTAAAACTTGCCTGCACGCGATAACGAACAGCAAGTTATAGAAAAAGCAAAAAAAATAACAGTAGTCTCCGAAGCCCCTAAGCAAATCCTCAGCACTGAACCAACCTACGAAGCCATAGTAGTAGTAGTAGAAGAAGAATCCACAACTAGACCGATCGAAAAACATGTAGCTGAAGATGAAATCCCCTGTAAACCAATAAATTAAAAGAAACCGAGGTTTCCCCCAGCCCTGCCCCGATTCTTCAGATACCATCAGAAGAACTTAGCTATATGGTCAAAATTAGAAAAAGAAATTAAGAAAAGATTCCTAAAGCAGAAAGGCACGAGGACGATCTCAAGGACGACTGTTGGGATACGGACAACTCGGCACTAGCAACTCGGCACCGGACAACTCATCACCGAGACAACTCGGCACCTGTGACTTGGCACCGGGACAACTCGGCACCAAAAGATTGGATTATTAAGATTTTTAAGACCTTTTTTTTTCTACGATTGGTAAATAAAGAGTAAATTAACTCTGTCCCCAAAATGTACCCAAATTAGTATAGGTAGAGGTAAGCGGGTAGAGGTACGCGGGTAGACGTAAAGGCTCAATATAAAAATTCAAAATATTCAACCTGGTAAGCGGACTAGCACTAGTTTAATACCAAACCATTACACATTGTTAACGAAATCCATTACAGCTGGTGAGTCCACCCCCAGCAAGCAAAGCTCAAGTCCCCCCAATACCTTCATGCAAATGAACAACTGAGCAGCTTATTCTATAATATATAACGAATCAGCCCCGGTTTCTGTTTGGTTCAGCCAGCCATCCGTCTCAGCAGCAGCGTGCAAGAAAGTTTCACCGTCTTTAGCAGCAAACAGAGAACTATTAGCAGGCTCCATTCCGAGGAACACAGTAGTTGAGTGGGAAGCAACCTTTGTCATTTTTAAGAGCTGTAAACGAACCTGATACTGGGTAAGTAACTTTTTGCCTTTTCACTCGATGCTGTGTGGCTCTGAAAAAGGACTTTTTTAGGTTTTAAGGCGCCTTAAGCTAAAAATTAATTGCTCCCTACCCCTCCTAAATCATCCTTGGCTGTGAAAACGCTAGAGTTTCCCGAATTGTTGAGAATACTGCGTGCTGTAAAATTTGTGCTGCCGATTTCAATTTATATGTTTGGAAATTGTTGTCAACTATATTCCGATTCAATATAGGGTTGATTGTTTATTTGAGTTTTATTTTTTCAAGAAAAAATTTTGCCTCTTTGCCTCCATTTAAAAAAAAAGAGCTAGTTTTTTCTATCTGGGCATCGCCACACATTTATTACTGGAAAACACTTATTCCAAGTGTGGTGAAAATTTGCCATAATGTAAATTTCATTATAAGCATACAAATCCAGAACCACCGCAATCCATCAGCCCAAGATATTTTTGGACAGGTTTAGTCCAGTGATCAAGGGAAAAATAATGCTGAAATATAGTATTTGAAACAAGGCCTGGTTCCATACGAAAACGACAAAAGACTATGAGGCCGTTATAGCTCAAATATTCATTGACCCTACAACCCAAGGTTACAGCTACCAACTGAAAGAAAAGAAACTGACCAAATGGTAATTATAGGTTCATATTCAAGAAAAGTGAATTAATCGGCAAAATAGCCAGAGAATGCCATTCAATCCCACCACGCTCTAACAGAGGTAAAGAAAATTAAAAGTTTCGGCAAAGTTTTGGTAAAATTTGAAGAGTACTCATGAAGAAACATTCGCATTCAATTCTACCGGTGTCAAAACTTTAGACACGGATCTACCAACTGCTTTATGGCTTTGAGATGCATCATATGCCTTGAATCCACACTTGACCAAATATTGCCCCAGAAAGAGTATGGACGAACAAAATTCAGCGTTTGAGCCAATTTCATAGTCAAAATCCAAGTCAATATCAAAGTTTGAACCTAAATTCAAACAAGTATGTTCTAAACCGAAACTTTTCTAGATTACCGAAACCCACCCAGCAATACCAACAATTTGCCTCAGTGACAGTAGAAAAAAACAAACATATGCATAAAACCTGACCCAAATTGACCCCCGGACAATCCAAATTACTTTTTCAAATTCAAGTTGTCAGAGAAATAAAAGCAAGCATGACGAGGGTCACAGACACCGTTCAAAAAATTCAAATCCTAGCAAACACCAAAAGCTGCAACGATGTTCCAGCGTGGAAGAGAAATAAGTTGCAGTGACAAACAGTGAAGAGTCGAAATCAGCGATGAGGAAGTAATAGAAGCTGAAACCACAGATACTGCAACAGTTGGGCCAAGAGATGTTCTAACTACGACAAAGCTATAAAAGCTCACCTTCTCCATTCATCCCAGAAAATCCCGACGAAGTTCTTGCCATTTTGAGAAGCATAGAAAACAAGACTCGCCCACCGACCAAGTTCAGCTAGATAAATAAATCAGCCAGAAACTATATACACGCTAAAATAGTCGCCGGAGGCCTGGGGATCATTCCTATCAGCGCAGATGACTATCAACATTTGATGGGACACCACAGAAAAGCGAGGCACGAATTTTTCTTCCACCAACTAAGCGACGATGCCAGCTTGAAAATCGTCATCATTAAAGAAAGAATAGCTGATTCCATAATGGTCATAGATAACCATAACAAGATTTATCGCAACAGAGATGAAAGAAATCTCTACCACTGCTCATAGATGGACGGGCAATTCCAGGAATTTTACCTGGACACTGCAAACTGAACAAACATCTTAACACACTGGGACTTGTAGATAACACCAAATGTCGGGGATGCAACAGAATAGACGAAACACCTGCACATGAACCTTCTCACCGTCCGTCGCTAACGTCAACAAGAAGTGTCATGGCTAGGGAATCTCTGGCCTGACATGGCCAGAATCAGCGACACTCCGCTTGTCAAGATACTCGAGTTTATCCTGGAAACAAGATGGCTTAGGGACTGAATTAGCAATTCAGATTCTGACGTTACTAAATAGCAGCAGCTGACGCAGCTCAATCTGAATTTTATGCTGCCACAGCGTGTACTTGGGCGATGGGCCAGATTTCAGTGGCCTAAGTGCGCGGGTGTACCGTCAATTCATCGCGGTCAATTCATCGCATTAAATATAATGTATTATTAATTTATACTCTGCCAGCTATCAAGGATAACCAAGATTCGCGAAGATGAAGAGGGTCAGGACGTTCGCTCAAGAAGCCTCCACTAGAGAGTTCTACATGCAGCAAACCACAAAGAACCTCCCACCAAGACAATAAAATTAAGATATCTGCAAAGGAACTGGTCTTTGTCAAGAAATGGAAGAAATCATCAATCAATACCAACAGACGAAATAAAAAGGTGCAACAAGTGACCAATAAGCAATTAAGCTCTAGCCAGATAAGTATAAAAATGTTGCCATAATCTCTACTAATTCTTAGTTATTTTTCAGATATTTATTATTATTATTATTATTTTTTAATTTAAGCTTCTGAGATTGTCTGAATACACAATTTTTGTTTATATAAATAAATATTTAAGATTTGTTGTATGAACCTAGTGATCAGGACACCTACCTCCAGACCTCCAGATATCTATTTCACGTTTCTTCTTTTATTTTACTTATTTTTCTGACTCATTCGTGCAGTTTCTTTTCATTTGATTTTTCCTCTTTTTTTGCATTTTGTTTATCTACTTTACTTTATAAATTTCTTTTTGTTTTCTTTTATTTTGTTGCATTTCTACTCATTTCGTTTACTTAATCACCTGATCAACTTTCGCTCCCGAATCACTACCCGTTTCTCCCTTCTCACTCAAACTCAGAGCCTTGATTTAGGAAAGTTACCTCAACTCCTTACCTCCTAACCAGTTCTCCGATTGATGAAGGACTAATCCAGCGCTAGCTTTCCATACCGTCTTCTTTTATTTCTAGAACTACCTATTTTAGAGAGGTACCTTACTCCATCGATCGGTGCTCCATCGATAGCACACAAAGAAGATGTGCACACAGAGAGGCTTCGGAAGTGCAATGCAGGCATCTGTTATTTGGAAAGTGATAGAGGTATCCATCGAAACAGCCATGGCTTGGATTTTATTAAGAATCCCTCTTTATATACGGAATCAGGCCTTAGGCCTATCTGTTATGCTGATGCACCCCACCTGGATTGTCATACCTCCAAGGAATGATTCAGATTTAGTCAGATAGTAAAATTTTAATTTCCGTTCTATATATCGTTGTACTGGCGGTCACCGCCTGTGCTTTTTCTGCTGTCTGGTGAATATGTGGGCCAAACAAAAGACTTTTGTCAATTTGGATCTCTAGGATCTTAAAATAGGTTGATTGTTGAATTACCGACTTGGAGCAGTGTTTTCATTTTCCACTTAATAGCACCCCTTATGCTTTTTCCGGAACCAACGTTAGACTCTTAGACGTCATTCACCAGCAAATACCTGGTGAATTTTAAACTTCAACGTGAAAGCTATCCAGAAAGTATAACCTTGGGACGGACTTTCGCATAAGAGCTTGGCCTGTAGAACCTGTAATGGAACTAAGCCGATGATTGATGTAACTAAATGGACCTATCTAGATTGCCAGAGACCAATCTAGAAATCTAGACCAAAGTAGAGTGTTGTTGAACCTAATACCAACTCAGCCAAAGATGTTGAAAGTTTTAGAATATTTCTTTTTTGCCTCCTGGCCTTAATTGGCAACGCATTTCTGCCATTTAATCACGAAACTATCAGTTTATTCTTTTTTGAAAGGTACAGCGAAGGAATCTAGCAGTTGCTGATAATGTGAGTTGGATGACATTCCATAATGTCATTATTTTCAGTTTCCTATATTATAAGTTTTTTGTAAAATGCTGAAAAGATTTACAAGCAAAAACAGTTGATTAATGGTAAGTAATACAGCTGCTGAATTAATAATTAACATAGTATTTTTTAAGGAAGAATATCGTCAAGCGGAGCTTAAGAAAATTAAAGAACAGTAAGTAGAAGACCATTCTATGAAATTTTCTTTATTATTGTAATAAATTTAAGATACACTACCACCGGCGAAGGAGCAAATGATGAAAACTACGATCCCTATCGGTACAGAGCAGCGCCAAACGGAACAAAGTAAATAGCATACCAGGTACATCCAAATCTAATAATTTCATTTTCAGTTTTTTTGAAACTACTGTCCACGTTATTAAGGCTTCACTTGGTTCTGGGCTTCTGGCAATGCCCAGTGCTTTCAAGCAATGCGGAATATGGGGTGGCACTATAGTGACAATTATTATCGGTGGCGTTTGTACATACACCATTCACTTATTGGTAAGAAGAGAAAATACTCCAAACAAAATATAATAATGGGTCGAATTTTCAGCACAATAATCAATTTATTCTCTGCCAACGCTTACGAGTTCCATATTTGTCGTTTCCCGTAGCAATGAAAGCTGCAGTTTTAGTTGGTCCGGAGTCAATTACATGTTTCGCAAACTTTTTTGAGTATGTCAATATCTCAGTTCATTTGAGTTTAACAAGATTTTACATTTCAGGTTCTTTATAGAATTTTTTATTGTTATTTACCAAACTGGAATAAGTTGCGTGTACATCATTTTTGTTTCTGAAAATTTTAAAGCAATCATGGACAGATATTTAAACACTTCCATATCAATCAAAATCTACATGCTGTATTTGTTTTTCCCATTTGTGCTGATGCTCGCTCCTCCCAATCTAAAAGTACTGGCTCCGATTTCGTTATTGGCAAATTTCGTGGAATTTATAATATTTTTTATAATTATCTACTATTTAATTGACGATTTGCCTCCTATTTCAACCGTTAAAGAATTTGGATCTATAGAAGATTTTCCTATAGGTTTAGGCACAGTGTTATTTAGTTCTGCGGCAATCGGAGCGGTGAGAGAAGCCAGATGGCATTTTTACAAACTAAAAGTTTTAGTTTCCAGGTCGCTACCATTGAAAAAAGTATGAAAGATCCCGCACAATTCTCGACAATAAGTGGAGCTCTTAACATTTCCATGCTGATAATTATCATAATTTACCTAATAATGGGTTTTCTTGGTTTTTGGAAATACGGCGACGCAACGTTGGGCAGTATTACACTTAATTTGCATGAAAGAGTGTAAGCATTAGTGATTGACTAACTCAGAATTAAAGGTTTATTTTCAGGGTTGCAAACGTAGTTCAGGGTTTGGCTATGGTAACAATATACCTGAGTTTTGGGCTGAACGCTTATGTGCCAGTTGAAATAATATGGAGCCATATTGAAGGTAAAATTCAAGAAGGTATGAAGAAATGGATATATAATTACCTTCTGAGATTATTTTTCGTCATATTTGCGTGTAAGTATCCAAAATTATTTGCTTGAGAGTTATTAAAAAACACAATCATTCCAGATATTTTAGCCTTGTCGGTACCTTTACTCGAACTTTGCATTTCGTTACTTGGAGCATTCTGCATGTCTCTCATACAGGTAGTGATTCCGCCCATGATGGATATTTGCATAACCTGGCCAACAAGCAAGTTCGGCCTTTTTTATTGGAGTTTAATTCTGAATATTGTTTTAATTATTTTTGGTTTTTTTGCCTTATGCTCCGGCACGTATACGAGTGTGCTCAACATCGTTCATTCTTTAAAAGCATCAAACGATACTATATTGGAGAAAATAAAATTATAAATATAGCAATAAAAAATTAATTTGTAGGTACTTTTACGTTGTAGAAATTATTTTTAACGAGATTTCCTTTTTGGTAGATGAAAAATCCCATAGAGAGGATTTTTTTAATAAGCAATGCAATGCAATACAATATAATATATAAAAATTTAAAAATTTACAGATAATTAAACAATTTTTGAATTATTTTTACTGTTGCCTCCAGAATAAATTTATTTAAATTATACAATCAAGAATTCAAATCTTCTTGATAGTCATTTACATGTTTATTTGTTGTTGTTTTGTATTATATTCGCCGCTGAACGAGAACTAATATATTTCGAGAACGAAATAAAACGAAAGAAGTAGTTGATTTTACACAAACATATAGGTATTTTACTTTAAAATATATTTGTTCTCAAACTACGAAAGCGGGCTTGGGTTTCGGGCAATATGTATAGAGTGTTGCTGTTCAAATTACATAAGGTTTTCGGTTGGCCACGAAAATTTGGTTGGCAAGGAAATGTTTGAAAACTTGTCAGAGGGGGAGTCCTTTTATGTCAAATCATTGTTTTTATATTCTGTTTAAATCATATTTGATCATTTTTTAAAGTTATTAATTAAATAAAATACTGTTTGAAGAACTAAACTTAAGAGGCACACGATTGTAAGTAGCCCAGGTGATTACTACATAATTATTGCTAATGTAATCTATTTTATAATATAGTTTGAAGCATACTATCAATAAACAAATAACTAGTTGTTTTATTATCTGCTCGACAACAGGTGTCCAATAACATTCTTCAAAAATCGTTTAGTTCACAAGGAAATTCGAAAATTCAAACAATATGTTTCATACACCATCAAGATCACCAGCAAAGGGCGCAACTAAGTCCAGCTGCCAAGTATGTGATGGCCCTGATAATATGTTAATGGTATCGTGTGATACTTGCAGATTGTGGTCTCATTATGATTGCGTTGGTGTTACGAATGCCATCGAAGGCCCAAATGTACCGTGGATGTGTAACATATGTTTAAACAAGCAAACTGTCAGTAACAAATCTCTTCGTATGAGCTCTAAGATGTCAAGCAGACGACGACGACAAGCCAACCGTGAATTACTGCTGTTGGAGGAAGAACGCACCATGGAAGAGAAACGTCGAGATGCTCAGAAAAAGGCTGACAAACAATTTATAGAACGCAAGAGACAACTACTTCAACAACTAGAATTATCATCTTCGGATGAATTAGATGTCGAAAGCAGCACAGAATGGAAAAATGGAAGTACATTGCGGTCATATAGGAGGACCAAAGAGTGGGTGGAATCTAAACAAGAATCAAACCAGCCTACTAGTGGACACCAGGAAGGTAGCAAGTCACTAGCTTTCAGCTATCAAATACCTACCAAGCCGACCTCCACTTTTCAGGAGAATGAAATGGTTAGGCCAGCTGCTACAAACGAAAAAAATGCTACCATCGGCGAAACTTGCCAGGTAAATACGTTTAACTTAACTGCAGCCATTAACCAACCGATTCCAACAAACTATCTTACAAGTGAAATGACAACGAGAAAGCCTACAACGTTATATAATAACCTGTATGTCGTTCCAACTGCTAACAACATACCGTTTATATCTGAGCATGACCACCAACCAGGACATCAAGTCTTCAATAAATCAAGCTTTTATGAAAACCAGCCACTACCGATGCACAATAATAAGTATATAAGTTCCTGCTGCCCAACTAGCATGCCCTACGCTCCACCACCTATTAATGACATAGAATCTCGACCTCAGCTGAATGGGAATCATCTAGTTGCCCGACAAGCAATGTCTAGAGACCTAAGACCCATAAGTTCGTATGAACGTTCGACAAACATGTGTGGGTTCTCGCAAGAAGAAAATTTAGTTAGATTGCAAAGATGTCTCAAGGGTCGAGCTTTGGAAGCGGTTAGAAGTAGACTGCTTTTGCCGTCGCGTGTACCAAATGTGATTGCAACTTTGAAGCAGATGTATGGGCGACCGGAATTAATTATTCATACGCTGTTACAAAAGGTACGTAATGAACCAAACCCAAAAGCAGAAAAATTGGAAACAATAATTTCCTATTCGCTAGCAGTGCAGAATTTGTGCGGTACACGGGAAGCATGTGGTCTAATAGATCATCTACATAATCCATTGCTTCTACAAGAATTATCAAACAAACTGCCCGCTCAAATCAAATTAAGTTGGTGTTGTGTCTTAAATTAATGGTAATTAAAAGATTACTTAATTTGAAACTGGATTGTCTTTATTTGCACGTTTTCTTCTTTTTATCTATATACGACATTGCCAACCTAACAATAATATTTTACTATAATAAATTAAAACATAACAATTCTCCGCCGCTATAAGAAACTAATAAAAAGTTAATACAAAAATAAAAATAATATTGAAGTAAAAAGGAAAAATTATTCGTAAGTTAAACGCTGGACCGGCTTCTTGATCCTGGACGATTTTCGCACAATCGGAATGTCTTGATCCTCACTCCTGGCTGGTTGCGTATATTTCGGATCACCTACGCCTTGTTCGGATGCCTCTTCTGTTCTGGGAAGTGTTTGGCGCCTTTGCTCCCCACTGGATGCACCATGTGCTTGTTGCGGAGTGGTTGGTAAATTAACCTCTGTTGTCACCGGCTTCTCGCTCATTATCTCTGGATCATTGGGAATGTGGTAAAAATGCTTTTGAACCTCTTGTTTTTCTGCTTGGCACAATCGTAATTGGTCATAATGGCGTTTAATTGTGTATCCACCGTCTAACTCAACCAAATAATGGATTCGACCTAACCGTTCAACCACGGTACCATATTTCCATAGACTGGATGCTGTATAATTTCGCGATTGTACCCGATCTCCAACTTTGAAATATTTTTCGAAATTTGGTTGTATTGCATTGTTTTTATGTTTGGTTTGTGGCTTAATCAAATCTAATTTCGTACGTAAATTTCTTCCATATAATATTTCGGATGGCGATTGACCGCAAGATAATGGTGTGACTCGATACCGTAGTAAAAATGCATGCAATTTTTCATGTATATCTCCGGGTTCATTTAGCATACATTTAAATTTTGATTTTAATGTTTGGCAGTACCTTTCTGCTTGCCCATTTGTTGCTGGATGTCCTGGCGCTATGAAACGTTGACAGATTCCATTTCTACTGCAAAACTTTGAAAATTCATCGGATCTAAAAATAGTTGCATTATTGCTCACGAGAACTTATGGCAATCCGTGGTGACTGAAAATTTGCCGAAGGTATTTTATTGTGCTAGTCGTGGTAGGTGCTGATTTCATCATATAAATTTCAGGCCACTTTGATTTTGCATCTACGACGATTAAGAAATGGTGTTGTAGGAAAGGACCAGCATAATCCATGTGAATTCTTTGCCAATTTGCATTTGGAGGTTTCCATTTATGTAGTGGTGCCTTAGTTGGATTCTTTTTTACATTACAACATTCGATACAACTCTTAACGACGTTTTCGATGTCGTCGTCGATGTTTTTCCAATAGCAATATCTTCGGGCTAAAGCTTTCATTTTTACAATGCCAATGTGAGTAGAATGGAGTTCTTTAAGTAAGGCAGGTTGTAAACCTTGAGGAATTATTACTCGATTGCCTCGAAATAAAACCCCTTCTTGTATTGATAATTCTGGATGAATGACTCCTCGGGATATATTTTCCATTAATTGTTGTAATTCTGGATTTTTTTTTGTTTCAGCAACTATTTTAGCAAAGGTTATTGTGTCTGTTGATATTTCTTGTATTGAGTTAACATTTAATACGTGCTCGTCATCAATTACTTTTTCTTGGTTTTTAGTTAATTTTAAAGGATTTCTGGAAAAATAATCTGCGTTTGCATGTTCGCTGGATTTCCTGTGTTGAATATTATAATCAAACCCAGATAAATAATTGGCGTATCGTAACATTCGACTTGCTGATAAATTTGGAAGTTGCTTTGTAGGATTAAAAATAGTACTTATATTTTTAAATAAATTAAAACATAACAGTTGAGCAATTTATCAAGAAACCTTGCCATCGGTCACATTATCTACATTTGGCCAATGGTTATCTGATTTAGCCGATGTGGCAAACACAGTATCTTTACCTGAGCTGTACAGATAAAGAGAAACATTTACACGCTCACGCCGTCTCTAATGAAGATCAATTGTCGAAAGGTACTACTAGAACTGTTAACAAGATGTACTGCATTTGTGCGGGCTCGCATCAAATTGTCAATTGTACAAAATTTTCTGGGCTAAAACATAGTGCGAAATGGTCCGCCATAAAGGAAAACAAGCTATGCCGTCGATGTTTGAGTCGCCACTTATCACATCGGTGTAAATCCGATCGTATTTGCGGCAAAAACGACTATACGTACAAACATCATCCTTTGTTACACAATGACTCAAAAACATTAAAGAAAAATGCTGTACATAATGCAACAACCGTTGAATCAAATTGCAACACGCATCAAAAAATAAATCAATCAGTGCTGTTTAGCATCGTTCCAGTTATATTACATGGACCAAACAAATCTGTAAAAACATTTGCCTTTTTGGATGAGGGATCTTCCATCACGTTATTGGAAAATCAAATTGCCAACGACTTAGAGTTAGGGGGATCAACTGAAAGTCTTTGTTTGAGGTGGACATCAGATACGGTACGAGTAGAACGTGACTCCAGACGTGTTTGCTTAGAAATTTCGGGTGATTATGAGGGCAGTAAAAATTATAAAATATCAAATGTTAGAACTGTTAGTAATCTGAGTCTTCCCGTTCAATCACTACACAAGGAAACTTTTGAAAAGAAATACAGCCATTTACGTAAATTGCCGATTACTGATTTCAGCGAAGCAGTTCCACGTATACTCATTGGAATCGATAATAGTAAGTTGTGATTGCCACTTGACGTTAAAGAGGGAAATTGGAAGGAGCCTATTGCAATAAAAACACGTTTAGGATGGACCATTCATGGTTGCTACTATCACAACATTAAGGAAAATGATACGTCAGTAGTATGTAACAGTTTGCATGCATGTGAATGTAAGCCCGACGAAGAGTTACATCAATTAGTAAAAGATTACTTCACATTAGACTCTGCCGATGTGAAATCACCACTTATAAATATTGAATCAGATAATGAAATTCCTGCTCGAACAATAATGGAGGAAACGACAGTACGCAAAAATAACCGGTTTGAGACTGGGTTGCTTTGGAAATATGACAAATTTATTCTGCCAGATAGCCTTCCAATGGCAAAAAGGCGACTGACTTGCTTGGAAAAAAAGATGTCTTTAGACGAAAGGTTGTCGTCGAGTTTGAGAACACAGATGAAAGATTACGTTTTGAAAGGATACGCTCGTGAACTATCTTTACAAGAACTAAAAATAAAGAACCCGAGGGCATGGTATTTGCCTGTATTTGCAGTTACTAATCCAAATAAACCTGGAAAGATACGAATGGTATGGGATGCTGCAGCAAAAGATGCTGTTAAAAGGACCAGACCAATTGGCTTCGCTACTTGCCGTGCTGTATGGTTTTCGGGAATATAAAATTGCAATTTGCGGCGATATACGTGAGATGTTCCACCAAGTTCGTATATGCTCGGATGATCAGCATTCACAAAGGTTTTTATGGCGCGATAACAAACTACAAGAGCCGAAAGTTTATGCAATGGAAGTGATGACCTTTGGAGCTACATGTTCACCCAGCAGCGCGCAATACGTCAAGAATAAAAACGCGCTTGAGTTCGCTGATCAATATCTGAGAGCCGCTATCGCTATAACACAACGCCACTATGTTGATGATCTGCTGGATAGTCTGGATAATGAACAAGAAGCAATTCAACTAGCAAAAGATGTAAGATATGTACATAGCAAAGCTGGATTTGAAATAAGGAACTGGGTCTCAAACTCTAAGGTTCTTTTGGCAGCATTGGGCGAGTCAAAGCCAAAAGCCAAACCAAAGCCTTTTTCCATCAAAAGGAACTTAACATGTGCACTGATAACGCAACCGCTAAAGTTCTTGGAATGTGGTGGTGTACATCTTCAGATACATTCACCTATAAAATAAACTCATCTAAACTCGACGATGCAATTTTGAAATGCCTCCGGAAGCCTACAAAGCGCGAAGTCTTACGAACATTAATGTCTATTTTTGATCCGCTGGGTTTTTTGGCATTCTTTATGGTATACGTGAAGATCCTGATGCAGGAAATATGGCGCTCTTCGATTGACTGGGACGAATTTCTAACTGATAAGCAATTCGAGATGTGGAACTTATGGGCGACGTTATTGCCGATGGTGGAGAAAATACGTGTTCCCAGATGTTACTCAATTAAAATTTCATCTGAAAATCGGAAATCAATACAAGCGCATGTTTTCGTGGATGCAAGTGAAAATGCATACGCAGCGGTTGGATATCTCCGCATTTCCAATGTCAATACCATCCAAGTAGCGCTAGTGGGAGCAAGAACCAAAGTTTCACCGCTAAAACCCATGTCGATTCCAAGGTTGGAATTGCAAGCAGCAACAATAGGAGCTAGACTTATGAAAAGCATTGTCCATAATCATTCATTCAAAATCAATAAGTGTATTTTATGGTCAGATTCAAAAACTGTTCTCAACTGGTTAAGATCGAGCGAAAGAAGATATAATCAGTTTGTGGCATATCGAGTTGCTGAAATTTTGGAAAGCACTGAAGTGAACGATTGGCGGTGGGTACCCACGAAGTTAAATGTAGCGGATGAAGCAACAAAATGGCAAAAACCCCAGAATTTGAGGCAGAAAGTCGTTGGTTTAGTGGCCCAGAATTCTTACAGCACGACGAGGATAATTGGCTATGCGATATAACATTAAATATTGCTGATACTAAGGAAGAATTAAGAGCGAGTTTAATGCATGTTACAGTTGTGAACATTCCTTGCACAGTAAATTCAAGTCGATTCAGCAGTTGGAGACGTTTACTTTAAGCACAAATGCGTTTAATTAGGTGCGTCCAAATCTTTAAAGCAAAGGCTACACATCAAAATGTTCATGTTGGACCATTTTCGTCATCGGAGTTCAACCAAGCAGAGATTCAACTATTTCGTCGGGCACAATTCGACGGATTTGCAGACGAAATAACAGTGCTACTACATGATAAAAACATTACAGAAAATAAAAAGTCAAAAGGGTCTCTCGAGAAATCAAGTTCTATTTATACCTGGTCACCATACCTTGACCACGATGAACTACTACGCGTACGAGGCCGTATCGACAAAGTCTCAGGAGTCGCCGCTAAGCGACCACTTATTTTACCAAGTGATAATGTAATTACAAGGTTAGTAGTAAACGACTTTCATATAAAATTTCATCACCAGAGCACGGTAACCGTCGTAAACGAAATACGACAAAAATTTGCAATTCCAAAAGTACAACGAGTTTTAAAATTGGTGAAAGCCAAATGTCAACGCTGTAAAAATGAAAGAGCGAACCCAAGAGCACCGGAGATGCCAGATTTACCAGAAGCGCGCCTAGCTACATTTACCAGACCATTTTCCTTTGTTGGGGTGGACTATTTCGGACCTTTGTTAGTGACAGTCAATCACCACACAGAGAAACGATGGTGTGTACTATTTAAATGCCTCACCATCCGTGCGGAGCATCATGAAATAGCAAACACTTTGAGCACGGACTCGTGCATAATGTGCGTACGAAACTTCATGGCCAGAAGAAGTATGCCAAAGGTTTTTTACAGCGACAATGGTACAAATTTTCATGGTGCTGATAGAGAATTGCAGCAAGCCTTTCAAGAAATTTCGACTGAGTTGATTAAAACAGCATTCACTAATAGCGACATGAAGTGGCATTACAACCCACCGGCTTCACCACATATGGGTGGAAGTTGGGAACGACTAGTTGGATCCTTTAAGAAAATCCTGAAAACTATTATGCCACAGCAAAAACCTAGGGATGAAATTTTAAGATCACTTCTAATAGAGATAGAAAACATAATCAACTCCCGACCACTGACTTTTGTTTCAATCGATATCGATGATGATACCGCACTGACTCCTAATCATTTTCTTTTGGGCTCGTCGAGTGGTATAAAGCCGCCAGGAAAATTCTGTGATACTGATCTTATCCTAAAAAAAAATTGGCGAAAAACGCAACAATTAACCGATACCTTTTGGAAAAGATGGGTTGCTGAATATTTACCAACGTTAACACGACGAAAAAAATGGTTCCAACCCGTCAAGCCAATTGAAGTTGGTGACGTGGTGATATTAGTAGATGAAAATTTACCGAGAAATTGTTGGCCAATGGGAAGAGTCATCGAAACAAAACCCGGCAAGAATGGAGCAGTGCTACGAGTGACCGTCCAAACAAAAAACAATATCTACGAACGACCGGCCGTAAAGATTGCAGTGTTGGACGTCAAAGATTAAAGTAAACAGATGTGAGCGATCTGCATACTGGGTGGGAGAATGTTGCTGTTCAAATTATATAAGGTTTTCGGTTGGCCACGAAAATTTATTTGGCTAGGAAATGTTTGAAAACTTGTCAGAGGGGGAGTCCTTTTATGTCGAATCATTGTTTTTATATTCTGTTTAAATCATATTTGATCATTTTTTAAAGTTATTAATTAAATAAAATACTGTTTGAAGAACTAAACTTAAGAGGCACACGATTGTAAGTAGCCCAGGTTATTACTACATAATTATTGCTAATGTAATCTATTTTAAAATATAGTAAATATAGATATTCTAAATATAACTACTCTTGATGGCTTCTTTGTAACTCAATGGCTCTTTTGTTTTCAAAATTTCGTTTGCAACAGTCATTACGTAGTCTTCAAATCTAGCAGGCTTTCTTATACGTGTTCGGTCTCTTAGGAATTCTTCATCCAATGTAGATTCTACATTTGTTGGAAATCCACCAATCCTTAGCTACATTAATTCATTACACTGATTGTATTATTTATTTTGACAACATAAAAACAATTTGACAATTTTGGCCTAATGCAACTTATATTATTTTTAACACTCCTCCTCATTGGACAAATTGCATAATTTTCTTAATTTCATAATTCTATGGGCTGACAATGGTTTAGTTAACATATCAGCCACCATTTCTTCCGTTGGACAATATACGAATTTGATTGTTCCTTTATCGACATGATCTTTTACAAAATAGACATGTACATCAATGTGCTTTGAACGGTTTGATATTTTTTCTTCCTTAATAAATTTCAAACAACTTTGATTATCTTCAAAAATTAAAGTTGCCTCTTTTTCTGGTTGTTTGAAATCCTTTAGTAAACGTCGAATCCATATAGCTTCACTACTTGCTTCTGAGAGGGCCATATATTCGGCTTCCATGCTTGATTTAGCAACACACGTCTGTCTTTTACTGCACCAACTAATTATTCCGCCAAAGTATTTAAATATATAGCCTGATGTTGATTTGCGTTTTTTTAGTGCAATATCTTCTGCCCAATTGGCATCTGCAAAACCTATAAGACCGTTTTTGCTGTCCGTAACTCCAAGAACCAAAGATAAATCAATAGTTCCTTTAAGATATCTTAAAATCCTTTTTAATTCAACCCAATCTTCTTGGGTAGGAGCGGTAACCTTTTGTGCCATTATTGCTACACTATCAGGTCTAGTATTGACTGATATGTAAAGTAAGCATCCTACCAATCGTCGATATTCATTATTGTCGATTAACATATCAGATATTTCACCTTTCCCATATGATAAATTAATTGGCACGTTTGATTTCTTGGCTTCTAACATTCCAAAATCATTCAGAACTTTTAATATGTACTCCTTTTGATTTATTTCAAAATTAGCATTCAAATCTTGTTTAAATTTTATACCAAGATAATTTTCTATTTTTCCAAGATTTTTAATTTTAAATTTGGAATTCAATGCCTTTTCACAATTTTCTAGCAATTCATTGCTATTGCTTGCTAAAATAATATCATCAACATATATTAAAACATAGCATAGTGCATTTTTTATATTCAGTATATACAAACATGGATCATTCTCGCTCTGAATGTATTTGTTCGCTATAAGAACTTCATGAAGTTCTTTATTCCAAATCCTAGCAGATTGTTTTAATCCGTATATACTCCTCCTCAAGAGACAAACGTGATTCTCTTTCCCATCTTCAATAAAACCAGGAAGTTGTTTCATAAATATTGTTTCGTTTAATTTTCCATATAGAAATGCTGTTTTGACATCCAAATGAATAACATTCATTTTGTGTTTAGCAGCTATAGTGAGTAAAATCCTATAAGTTGTATGTTTTACCACTGGAGCAAAAACTTCATCATAATCAATTCCATACTTTTGTGAAAAACCTTGTGCTACTAATCGTGCCTTGAATATTTCATTTTCTCCATTGTTTTTAACTTTGTAAATCCATTTACAACCAATAGCATGACGATTATTTGGTAGTTTTACCAGTCCCCATGTTTTATTTTCATTGATAGATTTCATTTCATTTTTCATTGCTTTAATCCATTCATCCTTTTGCTCAGAATGAATAGCCTGGCTGTATGTTTTTGGTTCAATTCTTCCTTTAATAATATTGATTTCCTCAATATATCGATAAGGTGATTTACCAAAATTTGATCTAGATGATTTACGAATTGCTGTTTCTGTGCAATTTTTTTCATTATCTGAATCCTCTTCATCATTGTCAGTGACTGGTGCTAACTGAATAACTTCATGCATTCCATCACTTTCTGTAACTTCATTCTCCTGAAACTGTTGAATGTCATTTGGTTTCAAATCAGTATCTTTATGAACAAATTTTACATCACGACTAATGATAATTCTTTGAGTATCCAGTGCATAGCATCTGTATGCCTTTGAAATTCCATTATATCCAACAAAAATTGCCTCAATTGCTTTCGAATTGAGTTTCCTTCGTTTTTCATCAGGTACATGTACATAACATTTCGATCCAAAACGCCTAAAATATTTTATGTTAGGTCTACATCCATACCAATTTTGAAATGGTATTTGTATGATATCCTTGGCTGGTAATCGATTTTGTATATAATTTGACATTACTACTGCTTCGCCCCAAAACTTATTATCAAGTTTAGCCTCTATGATCATACACCGTGCCATTTCAACAAGAGTTCTATTCTTTCGCTCAGCAACACCATTCTGTTGCGGAGTATATGGTGCTGTGCGCTGGTACTGAATGCCTTCATTATTCATAAACTTTATGAATTCAGTGCCCATATATTCTCCTCCTCTATCTGAGCGAATCATTTTTGGTTTACGATTGAACATTGTCTTGCACATTTCAACAAATTCTTTAAATTTTCCAAACACTTCTGATTTTTCTTTAAGTAGATAAATAGTAGAAAATTTGGAAAAATCATCAATAAAGGTTAATATATATCCTTTTCCAGATGGCGTTTTCGTTTGCATTGGTCCGCAAACGTCAGAAAGAATCAAATCCAGTCTTTCTTTTGCACGATTATTAGAATTTGGAAATTTTATTCTAGTCATTTTTCCTTGAAGACATACCTCACAGTTTAAAATATTTTTACATTCTATATTACAATCATCAATTTGAACCCCATCTACAAGATTACTCGAAGGCAATGTTTTTACCACATTTATATCTCTATGACCGAGAACTTTATGCCATTTGTGGAAACAATTTTGAACTGGTTTCGAATTCTCAGTTGAACATACCATATTTAATGTCTTTAATTGATACAAATTACCATATGCTTGACCCATAGCAACTTGCATACCATCATGCGCACGAACTATATTACATTCGTCTTTATTGAAAATCGCTGTGTATCCTCGTATGGTCAAACGTCGTACAGAAATAAAGTTTTCTTTTAGGTTTGGTACATATAGAACATTTTCAATCTTTACAATACAGCTGTCTCCAAATTTATTTACAAAATTTACAATAACTGTTCCAATACCAATTGCATTTACTTTATTACCATTTGCCACGTAGACACTTTCAAAATGTTTCTTCATATCAGTGAACATTTTTTGTTTATTTGCCATATGACTAGTTGCTCCACTATCAATCAACCAACCATCATTGTTTGACTTTAAAGATGCAAACAAACATTGAAAAGTTTTATTGTTGTCATTATCCTCAACCAAATTTACTTGATTCTGCTTTTTCTCTTTATGCGCTTTAAACTTTAAACAATCCTTTTTCCAGTGACCACTGCGCTTGCAGAAATGACATTTTAATTTATTTATATCAAATTCACCTTTGACATACAAATTCCTTGATTCTTTCAATGATGAACCAACTTGTAATACAGATTCAGAATTATTGTCACGATTTCGTTCAATACGTTTCCTGTATTCACCAATTACAGCTGAACAAACAACACTCGATGTTAATTCATCCTTGCGATTCTCTAACGTAGTGACTAACACATCATAGCTTTCTGGTAATGAACTTAGTATTGTAACACACAAAATAAGCTCTGGTTTTAAATCATCACCATAAGCCAAAAAACGTTGAAATAATTCCGTCATTTTTGTTACATGAGCTTCAACATCACCATCTTCATTAACACGTGTTGTCATTAACTGTCGCAAGATACTAACTTTGTTATTTGGGGTATCTTTCTCATGGAAATCTTTTAAACAATTCCATGCTTCCTTCGCTGTTTTACAATTTCTGATATGTTGGATCTGGTCATCTTCCACATTTAATGCAATTGTCGTGTGTGCTCTGTCATCTTTGGTTTTCCAATCATTTGTAATTGGATCCGGTGCATTATCAGCAGTTGCTGACCACACGCCTTTTTCAATTAGCAACATTTTTATCTTGTATCTCCAATTGAAATAATTACTATTGTTTAGTTTCATGATGCTGTATTTCGAATCCACAGCCATTCTAAACAAACTTTATACCAATATCCAATGAATTAATAGCTAAATAAACCCATAACCTGTTGGAAATCCACCAATCCTTAGCTACATTAATTCATTACACTGATTGTATTATTTATTTTGACAACATAAAAACAATTTGACAATTTTGGCCTAATGCAACTTATATTATTTTTTTCATTCTATTCTACATTCATTCTATTTTGTAAACCATTTTCATCGTCTTCTAGTCTGTTCTCAAGATCCCTATTTTCTGAATCTTCTAGTCTATTCTCTATTTCGTCATTTTCAAAATCTTCTGGACTATCTAGATTCTCATTTTCTGGCGCATCTTCAAAATTTTCTTCACTTTCTATCCCTCTTTCTTGAGACCAGGGTAGATTTTGACTATTAGATAGAAAAAGTGGTTTTTCATCAAAATAGACGTCTCGTGATCTTATAAGCTCTTTTGAATCTTCACACCAAATACGATATCCGTCATTATTATCGTACCCTATTAAAATTCCTTTCTTAGCTTTTTGATCCATTTTCTTCCTACGCTGTTTCGGAATGTGAGCATAACATTTACTACCTATAATTTTTAAGTGTTTAAGATTTGGTTTCTTCCCAAACCAAACTTCGAATGGAGATTTATCTTGAACACCGGATATGCCTGATCTGTTGAGTATATATGCAGCTGTGTTTATCATCTCAGCCCAAAGATTTAGTGATAAACCATTTCTAGCGTGCATAATTGCTCTAGCAGTCTCCACGATCGTTCTGTTATCTCTCTCCGAACACCCATTTTGTTCGGGAGTATAAGGCATCGTTAATCTTTGTTTAATTCCAAACTTGCAAAGAATGTCTCTTACCCTCTTGCTGTCAAACTCACCACCATTATCAGTCAGAAACTCTTTAACGGAATGTCCTGCAGCTTTAATTTCAGCTAAAACAATTTCTAACTTGTCAGTTACCTCAGACTTTTCTCGCATGAAATAAATGTATCTTAAACGGCTATAGTCATCTTTAAACCGCACGAAATAACGATGTCCTGCCAGAGAAGTCACAAAAGGTCCACATACATCTGAATGTAGAAGTTCTCCTGGAATTTTGGCTCGTTCCCTTGTGCCAAACTTTAGTCTATGCGCCTTTCCATAGATGCATCCTTCACATAGTTCACTATCTAAACTAACTGTTAAGCCAAATTCACGAGAAAGCACCGATTTTATATGTCTTTTATTTTGGTGACCTAGTCGTTCGTGATATAACTGAAGTACGTTTTCGTTATGCACAATATTAGATTGCATTGTGTTAACTGGTGAAATATTCGTAAATTTTAGTGTAAAGAGTCCTCTATGTCTTGTGCCTACAATTTTTTCTTGACCATTTACGCTAAGACTACATCGTTCAGCAGTTGAAACAAACTGGCTTTTCGGATTCTTGTCTTGTGCTGCCAACACTGAAAACAAATTCTTTCCTGAGACATACCAAACTTTTTCAAGAATTACTTTTTCTTGTCTTCCATTTACTGTTGACGTGACAAGAATTGAACCTTTTCCTAACGCAGTTATCAGTTCTCCATTGGCTGTAGTCACAGTATGCGTTTCTTCAAAACTTTGGTAGGTTTTATACAAATGTTTTTGAAAAGTAATATGATTTGTAGCTCCGTTGTCTACAAACCAGCTATCTTGGTAACTTTCAGCAACAAATACACTACTTGTGAAATCCGTTGTAGCACCTCTTTTAGATTTACTGCTTTCAGATTTAGAAGGACGACCATCTGCCTTCCATTTCTCACAATATCTCACCTTGTGTCCAGGTACTTTACAATAATGGCAAATAAGTTTCTTCTTCCATTTACTGTTTTTACTAGGTTGAGTTCTATCAACTAGTAAAACTTGCTCGATTGGGATATCACTTTTGCATGATAATGCCTTCTCATAAGTGCAGAGTTGATTAGTCAAATTATCGATATTTCGATGTGCTTTTGTCATCAACATCCAACTCGACTTAAATTAAAATACTGATCAGGTAATGTTCCCAAACATTATTTTTTTCGGAGGCTTTAGTTTTAGAAATTTCAACTTGCAAACTATTCCAGAGGTTTTTGAGTTTCGAAATATGAGTGGGAATATCATCTCCAGTTTGTCTTTTGAAACTGAAAAGCTCCATACATAAGTCATAAGTTTTATCCTCGATATTTACATCAAATAATCTGTGAAGCTCCAACCATACCTCCCGAGCCGAAGAAAATCTCATTACCTTCTGAAGTGTATCTTGTGTCATGTTGATTGTCAAAACAAGAAGTATGCTACTGTCTACCTTGGTAAAGTTTTGCAGATCACTTTCATACTTTTGTCTTTTTCTCTGCTGTAGCATCGGGCAACAAAGACTTAGGCGCCATTAATTTACCTTCCAAAGCATCCATAGCTCCTTGTATACCTCGTAGTACAATACTCATTTTGTACTTCAACGTGGTCCAGTCATCCTTTCCCTCGAGTAAACCAATCTGAACTCGACTGATATCCGTATCTACTAAATACTTTTTTCCCTACTTTGGGCAACCACGATCTGCTACCATGTTGATGTATTAGGAAGCCCTTACGGAATATTTTTAATATGGAATAAAACGATAATTTGTTTGACAAAACTTATTTTATTATGACAGTGACATCAACTTCTACAACTATGATTATAATAGGTACTAGGAAAGTTAATACAATGTAGAAACCAGAAATTCAACAAAACTAAACTAAAACGAAATAGAATGAAAGAAGTAGTTGACTTTCACACAAACATACTACATACATAGTTATTTTACTTTAAAATATATTTGTTCTCAAACTACGAAAGCGGGCTTGGGTTTCGGGCAATATGTATAGAGCAATGGATAGATCGTGGTATTTCTCTTCAAAGATTGCCCTCAGGCTCTACATTGCCAAAATAAAGATTATGCTATGTTATGGCACACTAATGTAGTGATTCAGAACCAGACTGGCAACATCAAAGTTTTCTCTACATCAGCTGAAGAAATCAGTCTGCTTGGTTGCAACGGGAGTGATCAGTGGCGTAACAAGAAGGTGAGGGACCCGTGTGCGAAGCTGTTAACGGGTAACCTAAAAATAACTAATGTAAATTTTAGGATAACCTGAAATATCATAGAATTTGCTGTGATTCCCCACTTCACAAGATTTTCTAAGATCTTGAAATTTTTTAGATTTTTCTGAGATGTTTTGGATGTTTTTTTAAGATTTTCTAGAATTTTCTATTTCCTAAGATTTTCTCTAATTTTCCCACTCGCTTTTACTAAGTGGAAATGGAGAAATTGTCATATGCAAAATTAAATGGAAATCAGTGGAAATTTTATCCCAAAAGACTTTGGGGCCGGGGATCGAAAAGTATAGTAACAACATTTGAAACTCGAGTGAAGCAAGTCGCCTGGCACACAGCCCCACAAGCGATTTTTTTTAAGTTTCAATGTCACGAGCTTTAATGGAAATTTCAATTATGAAATACAAAAATTATTTTTCCTAAAAATAGTTTTCGTTCATTTTTTAATTAATTTAATTAATAAATCAAGATTTCAAAATCGCTCAAGACTTTTAAATATTTAAATAACAAATAATTGTATGTTATTTAATAATATTGATTACTTACAGAGGTGGCCCGGACCCCTAGGCCCCCCGCGCCCCGTAAATACGCCACTGGTTATTCTCGATATAACAATTACAGGTTCCCACTTCCATGGAAAATCTGGAAAAGTAATAGAAAATTTAAGATTTCTTTAATTTTGTCAGGGAATTTTTCAGTTTTAGTGCCAAGTCAAGGAAATTAAATTTTTAGTCGACGTAAACACTTTAATTTAAATTTTTTTTCAATTTTAAAGTAAAGGGTATCCATGGATAACATAGTCAAAATGTCCTTATCTTTAAATTTTTTAATTTACTTGATAAAAGGGTGCCTTGGGGTGTAAAAATAAGGTTTTCATAATCATTTGCTCCAGATGCTTTCTCCACTCATTGTGAGGGTCAAAAAATAAGATTCTTCAGTCATTATTTTTTTGCTGACGAACTAGCAAATAAAAAATTTTGAAAAAATTTATAGATATAGTGATTAAAGTCATCTTTCAACATAATTTTTTTTGATCCTCTGAACACTTTATATGCCTCCTAAAAATATTCCGAAAAGTTCAAAATCGACCTTTTTCTTTTTTTTGAAAACCGGCAAAAAAATTTTTTTTGCATTTTTTAGAATGTACTAAAAACTACCTTCTTGAATTTTTCAGATTTTTTGCTAAGGTGCGCCAACCCTAAAAATCATATTTTCTGCATTTTTTAACATTCTTGGCTATTTTGGACTTGTGTATCATGGGTATTTTTCACAGAAAATTAATCTTACTGACATATTATTCAATATTTTTCAACCAAAGACTCAAAATAAAATCGAAAAACTCATTATAGGAGTTAAATAATTAAAAATGTATCACTTTTTTGTTATTTTTGTCCCTTTTTGTTCCTTTTAATTAAATAAACACTTTTTAAAACTCAAGATCAAAACTTTTATTGAATTAAATCGGAACGGACGAACTCACATCCGTTCTCTTGGATATCGGCTATCAAAATAAAAATCTACATTTTACAATTTACCAACTTAACCAAAACACTACCAACTTAACATTATCAACAATAAATTTAAAATGTACAGAACGATTAAAATTTTTTAACAACACAAAAACGTTTTGACTGACCTGACCTAGCATGGACTTTCTGCTTTCAAAGGCTGCCTCTTTTGGGTCTCAATGCTGATAGAACTCCACTATATATATTGACATGTTTTTTTCTATAATCTCACAAATTATTCATGATGGCAACTTTTTAAAGTTTCCTTGAGCCTGGTATTAGTGGATAACGGCTGTGCCGTATTTGTAGTTGTTGATGCACGTTGTTCGGCTTATTGTCGTCGCTTAGTGTTCCCTCTTAGTTCAGTATGGTTCATTATAGGGTTGATCGCGTGTAGTGTTAATTGTGCTGTAATTACGCTATGTGGGCTAGAGTGATGCCCAAATCTTGATGGCGTAATTAGTTGCTAGCAGACGACCAATCAAGTTCCTCCTGGTGGTTGAGAACCTGATTTGATTAGGAGTAGCAAAATCTTAAGGCGTTGTTTCGGGAAGTTGCGGCACCCTTTGTAACTGGCCGGGTGTGGTTCAGTTCAAACAGGTAGCAAGTGTATCTGGTGCTTTATCGTAGGTACTCGAGTAATGGTAGGTGGCCTGCGCATTTAACGCAGGGTGCTGCTAAGCGGCAATGCCGTTGTATATGGCCGAAGGACTGACAACGCAACGGTGGCATTGACCCATTCTTGTCTTTCTGCGAGAGGATTCGATCTGGACCTCCATTTCCATGATTTGGGTGACATCGAAAATCTTCTTATTTGCCTCGACATTCTTCAGGGTGACTTTTTCCTGTCGCAACCACGGTACATCCTCGTGACGTTCTCAGTAACGATCCCTTGATTTTTGAAGTCCTTTTTCACTTGGTCTATCTTGATGTCTTTGTGGATTTCCCGAGCCATTCTTTTGTCCTTAAATTTTATTCATGAGGAATGGTAGGCAAACATGGTTGGATCCAATCATCCAATCCAGAATCCAGAACACCACAAGTTTGAAAAAAACAGATTACTGAGGGAGTAAACAGATTTAAACACAAATTGCCAGGCAATTGTACGAAGTCGACGAGTGGTGTACAACGTTTTATGAAACTTCGAGTAGAAACGTCGTCATTCGGTCAATAAAACAAATTGTTGAGTAATAACCATTACAGAACGATTTCTGAAATTGCTCCTACAATGAGCAATATTGAACATAATTTTTGATGCCCAAAAAACCAAATAGAAAATTTTAATATCTTTAAAACTGTTTAATTCAAATTTTTAGTAAAATTGTACCTTATTCTAAAAAAAAGGAATTTTCATGGCTGTAATATAGTCTCGTAGAAGTTTCTATAATATTGTCTTCTAGTTGATAGTTATTTATTTAAAGTGGAATAAAAAGTAATCTTCAACTACTGATAATCCTAAAACAAAAAATTTAAAAATGTCAATTAAAATAATTGGCACTTACTAGCTTACTACTGAATTTTACTGCTATGGCGTTTTATTGTTAACCTTCTTGTTATCTCCCCAATTGCCCAATTTGACTTTAAAATTTTGTATGTAACAGCTAAACTGCTATCTACAGAGTAAATAACTTTGTATCCAGTTAAATTTTAAATATTAACTTCGGTTGGTACCCCATCAATGTGAACGCGTTATGGCTTTAGCCAACGGAAAAAGATTAATTTATACAAGCTAAAGTGTAGTTTATGAAAATTAAATTTTAATTTATCTAGCAATATAAATCCATTTTAATCTGAAAGTATGAAGGGTTCTTATTTAATAAAAACACAGAACAAGCACACAAACCCGCCATTTCTAAAACAGGGAAGGGGGGCCTATTATAGAGTATGTAATTCCGCCACTGTCAGGGTTTGGTGAGAAAAAAAAACGAGTCAAAAACTTTTGACAAGACATGACTAGAATTACTAACACCTAGCAATGTTTTTGAGTTTATCTTCTGATTGATATGATTGCAACTATGCAAAACAGCAAATATACAGTCAAATCAAATTCATTACCCGTGATTGCTATAAGAATAACTGGCAAAGTAGAATTACTAAACTTCAAAGTTTGAGAAACTAGTACTAAATAGAGAGAAGGCGAGTTTCAGAAAATAACGAAAAATTAAAAATATAAAAAAGAGAGGGGGAAAATTCAAAAATTCTTAAGGGTAGCTCTCACCTGGTTCTTCAATTGTTTGGCACGATTTCCATCATCTGAATAGCATGTCCTACTCGTGTTTTTCCCTATTTAAAGCTTTAATATGGGTGAGAGGAATATCCAAATTTGGGATAGGAGTGGGGTGACTAGCGGATTGTAGAAAGGAACTGCATTATAAGCTGAAAAGTAATATAATATTATGTAAAATTAAAATCTGACATGACAGATTTAATGTAGCTTTATAAAAGTATTGAAAATTTAAATGTTAGATTGGATAAAAACCATAGATTTTTTCTGATATCATAACTAAGGCTGTGAATTTTTATCGATTAATTGATAAATATCGATAGTCATCGATTAATCGAAGAAAGATATTTTATTTTTGAAATATCGATTAATTGATATTTCGATATTTCGATTATTATCGATGTTTCGATAGTTATCGATATTCCAATAGTTATCGATGTTGCGATAGTTATCGATATTCCCATAATTAACGATATTTCGATAGTTGTCGATATTTAGATAGTTATCAATATTCCGATAGTTTCGATATTTCTAATTTAGGTTATTGTTTTATTTTTTTTTGACTTTGCATTGGCAAATTTTGGGTTCGACCGGTTTCCTTATTCGAGAAAAAAACGTTGTACTTAATAAAGACACTTACTATAGTATGTACTAGGGCTGGGAATTTTTATCGATTAATCGATAAATATCGATAGTCATCGATTAATCGAGGAACGATATTTAATTTTGAAATATCGATTAATCGATATATCGATACTTCGATAATTATTATCGACATTCGATTAATCGAATTTATCGATAGTTTTTCAATTATCGAAATTCGATATCAATTTTTGAATTTCGCCCAGTCCTAATCATAACCACTTTTTACTAGTGGTGTATAGCTCTTTCAATGTCAACAATTAAGATAAAAAAAAGTAAGGGATAGTTAAAATTTAATAAGTTAGGTAATACATATGTAATTTCAGAGTTTAAGCACATTGCTTTAAATTGTTCAGTTATCTTCGCAGTAAATACTTTTAATGCACATTAATTCTTTAAAAACCCAAATACATTCGAAAAAGAATTTTCAAGTATTTGAACAATGAAAACCAAACAGTTCAAAATGAAATTGATTTTTATTGTTTTATTTTTTAAATTTTCGTGGGGTGCGAATCCGATTTCGGACTTCACAAATGAAGTAAATTACTACGAAAATCTCATTACAACTGGAATTAAAGAGGCATATAATTATCAGTTACCAACAAATAATGAGCAGTACAGACCAAAAAACGAAAATTCGATTGAAGGTAAAAATATTTTGCCGAAAAAAATTTTGTTTTAAATTAATATTTTAGATATCGGACTTTGGGATTTTATTGTTGTTGGTGCCGGTTGCGGAGGAGCAGTCGTTGCAAATAGATTGTCGGAAGTCGAACAATGGAATGTTTTGCTAATCGAAGCTGGAGGTCCGGAAACCAATTTTTCTCTTATTCCAGCTATGCATCTTTATTTACACATGTCCAGATTTAACTGGGGCTACTACAGTACTCCACAGAAGCATGCATGCTTAGGTAAAGTTAAATTTTGTAATTTTCAATATAGGGAGACAATCCTTGCCAGTGGTGTATTTAGAGGGGGGCAAAGGGGCAATTACCCCCCCTCTAAATAGTAGTAAAAAATGCCTGCGCCGCCGGCGCTGTATACCAAATGACTCGTTTCGCTCGAGTTTTAAATGTTGTAATTTTACTTTTTAATCCAAAGCCACCCTGCACGTAATTGCTAAATACGCCACTAGGTCTGCCCCCGCCAAAGATATTTTCTAAATACGCCACTGACCCTTGCACCCAAACATAGATGAATTACCTATTAAAAGAATACTATGAGCGGTTACCGTCATTTAGGCGACGGTCAATTAGGTGACGGTAAACTAGGCGACGGTACAAATTAGGCGATGGGACGTAAGAACGAGCTACGTTTCGTTTACTTTCTTTTCGGTTATCCACCATATGTAATTGTAATTTGTAATTAAACATTAATTTTTTAATTAAAAAAATTTACCTAATTTCCCATGGCCCAATTTGTACTGTCGTGTAATTTACCGTCGCCTAATTGACCGTCGCTCAAATGTGGTATGCCGGAATATAAGTAGTAATAAGTTTCTTTTAAATGTAAACTTTTTAGGGATGGAGGAAAATCGCTGCGCAATTGTGAAAGGGCGAGTTTTAGGGGGAAGTAGCTCATTAAACTACGCTTGTTATGCAAGAGCGAACAAAGGAGATTTTAACAGATGGGCAGCGGAAGGAAATCTCGGTTGGAGTTACAACGAAATTCTGCCTTATTTTATAAAATCGGAAAACTCCCAAGTGAGGTCTGATCCTGGATATCATGGAAGAGACGGTTATTGGAATGTCAAATATGAAAAACCAATTAGTAACCAATTTCAGAGTTATATTGACGGCAGCAGAATTGTACGCAATTTTTCCAGCATAGATTACAACGGAAGAGATCAGTTAGGAGTCTTCCAAATCCAAATAAATAACAAAGGAGCGTTTCGTCACAGCTCCAATAACGCATTCATCCAACCTATAATGAACAGAAAGAATTTAAAAATCATAACCGACGCTTACGTCACCAAAGTGCTTATAAATCGTTTAACCAAAACTGCGTTTGGAGTGCACTTTGCAAAAGATGGAAAGCTTTATCGAGCCAGAGCACGTCAAGAAGTTATCTTGTCGGCTGGAGCAATTAACACCCCACAAATTTTGATGTTATCTGGCATTGGACCCAAGAAGCACTTAAAACAAATGCATATTCCGTTAGTCGCCGATCTTCCAGTTGGCAAAACCCTTTACGACCACGGCTTATTTTATGGCGCTTATATTGGTACAAATTTCACAGAACCATCGTTCACCTTGCGAGAACAAGTGGAATTGTTGCTGAACGATGCAGGTCCTCTAACAACCTATTCAAACATTGAAACAATTGGATATTACCAAACTAAATTTGAAAAGAATCCAACTTATCCAGATCTTGAGATAGTCGTCAGTTTAACCGGTCCACTAGACGCCTTTTTAAAACGAGATTTAAGACTTAAGAATGAAACCTACCAAGCCATCGTCAATAGTTTAAAGTATTATCAAAGCACTTTAAATGTTTTCCAGTTCGTCCTTAAATCCCAGTCAGTTGGTTCGGTGACTCTTAAGTCTAAAGATCCATACCAGCATCCTAACATCCATACTAACCTTTTGGCCAAACAATATGACGTAGAGATTTTGTACCAAGGAATATTATTAATGCAAGAAATAATAAACACAGATCCCTTAAGAAGTTTTAACGCAACCCTAGTCTTGGTTGACTATCCACAATGCCGAAATTATACATTAGGAAGCAAGGATTATTGGGTTTGCGTCATTCGACTGTTTACATCGGCTTCCTACCATCACTGTGGAAGTTGCAGAATGGGCCCCGACCCTAAAACATCGGTTGTAAATAACAAAGGAATAGTTCATGGGTTTAGTAACTTGCGAATTGTTGATGCCAGCATTTTTCCATCGCTGGTGGCTGGCCATACCGCAGCACCCACTGTTATGATCGCTGAAAGGATTTCAGATCTTATAAAACTTCAATATGAAAAACCTATTCAGCCAATTACCAATGTGATTAATTAGTAATGAAATTTACTAAATAATATAAATTTCCATTCTTTTTCTTAGACTAATTAGTATTTAACATATAAATTTATAAAATGTAGCTTGAAGTAAAATATACACTAATTAGATATTTAATTTGGTGTTCAGGTTAATAAATAAAATTATAACAACAACCACTATTGTCAAAAATATGTAGGAATACTACAGAAAACAAATTTTTTTGCAGAACAGTGTTATCATTAGGCGACGTCCATTAATTATGTGATGTGTTTAGGGAAGACGGGGTCGTGCCGAGTCTCACATGGGGGATAGGGGGGATCTCGGCAAATATCACGTAATTATTTTTTCGCATGAAACTGTAAAATTAGAAAGAACTGGGTAAAATTAAGTAAAATAAACAATTTTACCCGAGATTACAGAAGGGGGGAGAAGGGGTTAAACCAAATCTTACGACATCTCACCAGGAGAAAAGCGAGGTTGAAAAATCTCCAAAATACCAATTATTAAATTAAATAAAATATAAATTACATCATAATAATTAGTGACTTCTCGCTTAGCGTTTTGTGAGTTATTGGTTTGATATGGAGCTCACCGTTCAAATATATTTTTATTCAAAATTTAATATTTTATCAAAAATTAAATTAAAAACGCACAATTTTGGAGCCTTCTGAATCTTGGCGTAGGGTGCGGCGGCTCCATTGCACCCATGGATTATCCGGCTCTGCTGAAAGCAGAACTAAAAAATCGATGTCTTGGCCAATGATAAAAATAGCGGCATATGATGATCAGAAGGAAATCGCTGTGTTGATAATCAAAACATCAGCATCTTCTTCATTTTGCTGAACAGTAAGTAAAAGCAGCCTGTTCGAATTTTTTGTCAGCATAGAAATCAGGCGGGCTTTATTTTTTTCATTAGCGTTTACTCTACCTCATGTGAAAATGAGTTAGCTTTAAATTTACAAAATTATTATAATAATAATAATAATACACATTTATTAAGAAAAAGTACAGTTTCTTATTTGGATGATTTCTAATAAGATTAGATTTTCAAACCACCCATACATAAAAATAAAAGTAACATAAAAAGCAGACTATAAATATAATATTTATTGACAGATTATATTATTTGTAAGCGGAGTTCATCTGTTAAATTACGTCGGAAAGACACCACACTCGCTGAGTTTACAAAGAGTCCTCGATGCACTTCTATAAATCTGGGCGCCGAGCAAGCGAAACACTGTTCAAACTTTGCTGTGGAATGAGAGGGTAGATCAAAGTTTCCCAAATCACGCAAAACCCGATCGTGGCATGTCGAACGGGGCCTAATCATGCTTCGTAGACAAACCGGTTCCCCACTTTTCCAGATTTTGAAAAGCAGAACTCCAAAAAGCAAAGAGAAGCGCTGGGCTACCTTTAGAATACCTAAATCTCGATAAAAACGGGTGACGTAATCATACCTTGCGTCTATATTCTTGTGTGAGAAAACCGTAATACACTGTAGAACAATATTCGATGTTTGATAAAATCGTACTACTAACGATCGACCACTTTACGTGGGGAGTTAATATTGTTTTGAATTGATAAAGAGATCTTAGTTTAAAATTGCACAGTTTAAGCTTTCGGTCCACATGTTGACAAAACTTGAGCTCACTGTCCAAGATAAGCCCCAGACTCCGAGCGGAATCGACCACCCTGACGACCTCATCGCCAATCGTTACAGCTGACCTTGCAACACTCATGGCTTTCCGTACAAGCCACGGTTTACCCAAAATTATGAGTTCCGACTTAGTCGGATTCAAAGTCAGACCATTTATCAACGACCACATGCGCACTTGTTCAAGATTGCGATTTAGCACGTCAATTGCAGCATCAATGTCCGAGGGCAAACACAATACACGTATCCGAGAATCATCGGCATAGAGATCAAGATGGCAATCAGAATCAACCACTCCTACTAAATCAGTTGTGTACAGTATGAAAAGCAATGGAGCAAGGATGCTTCCCTGCGGAACGCCACAAGAAACAGTCAACGACTGAGATAAGTTTCCAGCTAACTCAACCATCTGGGATCTATCCCGCAAATAACCCGCCAACCATCTACACAGCAAATCATCACAGCCATAATAACGTAACTTGGCCAAAAGACGATCGCGAACAACGGAGTCAAATGCTCTGGAATAGTCGAGAAGTGCCAATATGGTGACTTCCGCCCGATCGACTGATGAAGCCACATCAGACGTGAGCTGCAACAGAGAAGTCGCAGTGCTATGGTGGGGCCTGAAACCAGACTGGGCAGGAGACAAAACCTTGTAGAGTGCCAGGTGCTCACATAGAGCATCTTTAACAAGGAGCTCCGCTATTTTTGCAAATGGCGACAGGATGCTGATTGGACGGAGATGAGAAGGTTCCGAAGCCAGTGGAACCTTAGAAAGAGTGATGAAACAAATTACAAATCACTTCACTACAAAATGGAAGAATAAGTCTAAGCATGCGAAGACTAATACCATCCGGACCAAGAGCATTAGAACGCAAAGCGCCAACAATGGTACTTAACCCCTCAGGAGTGACTTCAGGAATAGAGAGTGGCTGTACTCCCGGCAAAAACGAACCCTCCCATGCCAAATCAATCCCGGTGGAACCTCCCGGAACAGAGTCGAGAAAATACGCATTGATGAAATCAGGGTCATCACACAAATGAGCAGCTATTTGGTTAGAAGGACGAGCATGCACGCCCCAAGAAGACAGACATTGCCAAACTTTTTTAGGGTTAGAGCGATGCAGCGAAAGCTGATAATTTATATAGCTCGCCTTCTCCCTTCTGACAGCCCCAGACAAGTACCTCTTAAGATCGCAATAACATTCAAAATCCACACCAGCACGAGTGCGTCTGATTGATTGTTCAAGTAATCCAAGGTCTATCCCTCCCCTTGAAAACAACAGTCCGTACAGGAGATTGAACATTAAATAATAACAGGATGATATTATTCAAAAATTCGACCTTAGAATCGCAAGAGAGTAACTCATCAATGATGGTCCAAGGCAGGCAAGCCGCGTCAGCCAAAAAACTAGCTTGATCAAAATTACTAAAATCACGATAAGTGTTTTGCGAGGTTCCTGTACTGGCACAGACAGGTCCAGGCGACAATAAACCAAATAGTGATCAGTTGCTGCCAAAAGATCAACAATGCCACACTGAAGAGGAATTCGATGCTTATCAATACAGATCACATCCAACAGAATTCTGGATGTTGCGGTAACACGAGTGGGATCAGTTATTATCTGATGAAAATCGAAAACATCAAGAATCCCCCGCAAGCGCTTCAAAGAAGGCGATGAGATGAGGTAATTAATATTCATGTCACCTAAAATGATCAGCTCACTACAGTCACTACCAAGCAAAGAAAGAAACTCCTCAAATTCGCTTAGGCAAGAAAGGGCAACCGTAGGAGATCTATACATCACCCCAACTCCGAACCCAATACCGTGGACTTTAATGCGAATCCATAGGTGCTCCAAGCCACATGCAAAGCGATGTCCCTCACGTAGAGTCTTAAATGAAAACGAATTTCGAACATAAAAAGCAACCCCTCCTCCACGAGACGCTCTATCCGACCTAACGATCGCGTAATTCTCCAAACTAACCAGGTGAGAAGGAAAATCAGGCGTGAGCCATGACTTGTAGCAAATTCGGTATTTTTATAAAAACACCATGCTCACCACACCTGGGATAGGTATTCCCCAGTATTATATAATCGTGGTGAAACCCAGATGGATAACCAGCTCTTAATTGCGGAGACGAGAGCGCCGGTCCTGAAAAAATAAGAATTTGCTTCCTCGGAACAAAATAAAACTCTTTTAACAATTATCCGTATAATGAAGTTTAAATCGCATACAACAATTTCCAATTTCCAAACAATATAAATCGTTCGCCACAAATAGGGAAACATCCACGTCGCCAGCCGATGCAAAACTACACGTTTCTGCAATTGCAGTAAAGAACTCGGTAAATCAAAAAAACACTTACCAAGGCCTGGTTCGTTTACAAAGTGGTAATTCGACAGAAGCTTGTTTACCAGTAATGTACTGCAACCACAACCCACACAAGCTCTTGACTCGATGACTTCCCTGGCTACTGCTGATGAAAAAACTCGGCTCGATTGCAAAGCTGCTTGCAGAACTCGTTGCGTCGCACAAACAGGAATTTCACTACCAAACACTTGATCGTAGCACAGAAACTGACTCCTTCCAGTAGTCGTCGATGGTAAGTAAAAATCAGAAAGATGCAACATACGGCCACACACCGTTTTCAAAATCAAACATTCAATGTTGCTGCAAATTGGAGGCAGTTTGAGTTATCAGCGCCACGGTACAAATCCCACAATTAAGGTTTCCGATGTTAAATAAATTACGAGGTTTTACGGTTTTGTAAATCTAAACTACACTGAACGACTTCTTCTCAGGCTTACTCTTTACAAATATTCGGCCCTATCTGAATAATCTTCAGCCAACGAAACTAAAACACGTCTTACTTCCTCGTAGTGCGCTTTTAGAATCCCTAACCTAGCTCAGCACACGTCCTTCTACGATCCCTTGCGCATGCCTTACTAAGCATAGGCGTACTCAAAATCGTCATCAAGGGATCGCGCAACAATTGACAAAAAATTGTTACAGACTCAGATACTGCGATACCACTAAAATTGTTTCTAGTCACAAAATCGGAAAAAATGTGGAAATCAGACAGCAGAGATCGTATGTTAATGTGTGCTACAGAGAAACCAGTAGCACTAATCGAGCAAGAAAACTCACTCTTACGATGGTCAGACGGAACATCAGATGGAGAAGAAGAACCACACACTACCTCATCGCGGTCTGACGATTCTCTAAAAAATCGTGGGCAGCGTGATTACTATCAGCCGGTCTTTGAAAGTAGAAATCCCGAATAGTAGTCTCCTTGGGCCAGACCTTATCGTTTAACAATTTTGTAACATCGCATTCCCGGATACATATTTTAAAAAAGCAATATTTTGAACTCGAGGTGAGGCTCTCACAAACAACATCCGATATGCCCACCACACTCTTTACGTGCCCAACGACCGCCGCGACTGAGGTGTTGGGCACAAGATTATTTACATGGAACCACTTCCGACGAGCAGTTTCCGAAATGGAAAAATTGCCACCCGAACCACGAATGCGAGGGGGGCGGCGATCACTCCGCCCCGGGCCATCCGAATTCGCATCCTCGGCATGCAGCCGATGATTTGAACCAGCCGCCCCAACCAGAGACCCAGAAACACCCACATTACCGCCATTCCCAGAACGGGTCAAAGACTGAGAACCCTGAGTCGCATTCAAAACCGAGGCGTATGTAGAGGCAGACCTGACGCCAGACCCCGACCCACCCACATCAGCCACAAACAACTCTGCATCAGCATTCAAATCTCCAACAGCTCCCATCTCATCACCAACTACCACGTTCGGTGCAGAAGAAGAAACAAGTCGATCAATTTTCTCATTTAGCGACTTTATCTGGGTCTTCAGAAATGCATTTTCACTCCTCAGCGCAGTCACCTCATCCGTCACCACCCGTCCAGAAGCAGTCCCTACTAATGACAACATTTCCTCTCGGAAAGTATTAAGATGTACATTTAGGACACGGGAGATAATATCCTCGAGAGCCACTACATCAAATGGCGCGAAACATGGAGAACCCGGAGCCAAGGGTGAAGGAGAAAAACCCGAACTGTGAGGGAGACACCACGATCGTCGTGCACACTACAGACCGCGATACTCCAATCATTTTCAATCGGTGTCACACCCTTTGCAAGTTTGGCGCAACTTCTGTGATAAACATTGCTACATCCATTACATCTAGATGTGGTCAAAACATCGACACATCCCTTTTTAACCTCTTACATGAACCCTCCATATCAATTTAAGGTAAGGACAAGGATACACACTTCACACCAGCAGGGCCCGTTGCGGTGACTTTTAAATAACACAACACAAGACTGGGCCACGGATGGGTAACAAATAAATGGTGTTACACAGGTAAAGAAAAACTTCCACCAAAAACAGATAGAAAATTCAAAAAAATTCCCATTAAAGTTACCTTATAAACGGTATCAGTTATAGGTGCCCCTCAGATTTTGAGGTTAGAAATACTTCACTACAGTTAATTCCTCTTTAGCAGCTCAAAAACCATACCACACAAAAAAAAACACAAAATGCTAATTCAGCACCAAATCATATGTCAAAAGAATCCAAAAAACAGCCAAAATTTACACTTCAAAAATCAACTCCATAGATGATTAATCATCCATAATCCATAATCATTCCATAATCATTCTATAACCATAATCATTCTATAAAATGCCAGCACGCTGCTACTGCTGCTATAGCTTGTCATTTTTTGGTGAAAAAAGCAGTCTGATTGTTAGATATTGTTTACCAACCGAAAAATATATCAAACTAAGATTAGGACTGAAAATATTTGTCCAATGATTGATCCAAACAGGGAAATTTGAAGTTTTAAGCAAAAAAAGAGGGTTTAATGCTTGGAAAACATATTTATTTAATTACCTTAGTAAACTTCTCACGGAGATTAGCAACAACTTTCTGTGTTACTTTAACAGTTAATCAAAAATTATACAGTGTGTTTACGATAAGAGGTAACAGTGAATAATTTTTTTATCTTACTAGATATGAAAAATAGTGTAAATAGTTTTTTATTCAACTGGAAATGCTCCATCGGAAACCGCGGAGTCTTGTCTTCAAACTCAACCGGAAGTAAACATGAATATTTTTTTCAAATGGCAACATGTCTTTTTTAACATTTTTTCAATTTGTAGTTTTTTCTCTATACATACATATTGCTACGACTCGGTCAAGAACCATAAATCGTGCATACTTACTTTATTAAACTTTCTGGGATATGGTAGCTAAATATCGAACCTCAGCCTTGCCTTATTGTCGAATGAATGTGACTCTTCAATCTTTTAATTAAAAAAAAAAAATCTTACCTATAGAATGAATTTTGAAATTTTATGTTTGTTAAGCAAAACAATTGAATTACAATTATTGCCAGTGGACGCATCGTTGTTCCGATCCAAATAAATTTCCGCATAAATCAAGCAAGCACTTTTAATGTTAAATTTAATGCAAACCTGATCCGCTTAGTTCTGTACTCCTATCTGCTGTGATATTCCTTAACCCAATTTGGTACACTTAAATGGATTGTAGGTACTTCTTCTGCTCTCCCACGTTAAAAAGGAACTGTCCTCTCCAATTCCAAATGATTCTCTTCTCCACTACTCCTTTCAAATTATTATTCCAAAAGAAAAATGAACCGTTGGTTCTCGTCCAAAAATTTAATATATTCTTATTTGTTCAAAATATTTAATTTTAATTTACTTAGTGTATGCTTTGGTTTTCTAATCACACACATGCACAAAGTCTCTTTCGAGAGCTATAGTCAACTCAACACGACCTTCCCCTTTGGGATTCAATCGTAAACTTTAAACACGACCTTCCCCGTTGGGATTCAGTCGCAGACTAAATTATTTATAATTGTTATCTTTTATCAATCTGTTGCCCAGACAATTCAATTTTTTTTTCTTTCAATTTTTCAAATCAATGCGTGTTATCTGATAAGGCGATTTTTTAAATCCTAAGTTCGTCGGCCCGTGCGCACTGTTGGCAATATTTTGTTTTATACACACTTTGAGTTTTCAATTTTCGCTTGTTTGCTTAAATTATAAAATTTGATTTGTTATTTTTTTATACATTATCGGACTGTAAGGTTTTCTTGAATTAAAGTTTTTCCCTTTACAAATTTTACTTTGATATGAATGAATAATAATTTTTCTTTAACAGCCCAGGTTCGATTGCTGGCTTTCTTATTTTTCGACTAAAATCAAAAAATCAACCTATCTGATAAATTATTCAAAAATGCATCCATTTTGTTCAAGACATTATGTTTTCAAAGCACACTAAATAAATTAAATAATTTATAAATTTATTTAGCATTCTTCTCGAAAATTTTCTTAAGTAACCCTATAATAATTTTATATGTCTGTATAAAGAAAAAATTGCAGATTACGAAAATGCTAAAAAAATACATGTTGCTATTTGAAAAAATAAATTTATGTTTACTTCCGGTTGAGTTTAAAGTGCAAAAAAATGTACTTCTGCAGTTTCCTTTGGTAAATTTCTAGTTGAATAAAAACTATTTCAATTTTTTTTTGTATTTAGTAAGATATAAGAATTATTCACTCTTACCTCTTATCGTGAACACACTATACCTATAAAAATATAAAGTCAAAATTGTAAAACGTGGGGGGGGGGTCTGGGGGTGTGGAACACCCTCCAGTACATATCGCAAGATTTCCACTCTTTTAGAATACTTGTTAGAATACAATTGATAATTTTTTTAATTGAGGACCGTTTTTTCAAAACTCGCTTTTTCCTAAAAGTAAAATTGTCAGAAAACGGTTTTTATTATAAATATTTTTGAAAACTTGTAAAAACAAAAGAAAATTTCAAATTTGAAGCCTTTGAAAAGCACTAGGAAAAAATTATCTTAAGTTATTTTAAACTAATATTTCGTTTATATCAAATTCATTAAGCAATAAAAACCGTTTCATGAAAATTTTCTTTTAGGACAAAGCGAGTTTTGAAAAAACGCTCCTCAATTTTGCCAGGAAAAACCCGGAAATTTGAATTTTTAAGCAAAAATTAAGGAAATTTAAACCTTTGCCAAAACGAATTTGCAATACTAAAAACAAGAAAAAAAATAACAGGAAAGGATCAGGTGGAAAATGTTGAGGTTCCAGCTTTAAGAAAAAAAATTTTTAAACACGAAAACACTGGAAATGGTGAAATGGGGATGCAGTTTAGGAGTTGAAATCGGTTTTTTGCAATTTGCGGCGAAACGTTATCTTCTAACGGAAAACATTAAATACAAAAGTTGTAGATGATAAAAGAATCTAAAACTTTTATATTTAACACTTGTGGACATAACCTTAAATTAACCATCAAAATGGCGAAAAACCGATTTTTCAGTATTTAATTCTTTTCTCGCGTATAAATGATTTAATTTACATGAAAATTTGTAAAAGTATGTCTTTTTGGTGTTAAATAAGCCTGATTTTTTCGCAAGAACAAAGCAATGGGGCTGGACCGAACGTGCAGGTAGACTCGTGCCCAGATTTCTTTCAGACGGTTTAGACTTAATTCCCGAAACATTATTAAAAAGTATAAGTTGCAGCTGTGCAATTGAGTGTAACAACTGTTCTAATTGAGACCCAATAATATTAGAAGAAATAAGTGATTCAGAGGAAACTATTGATGAAGAGCTAGCAAAGAATCTTAACATCGAAGTTGAAGAGCATGAAAACGTCGATGATTTTGAAGATCCTTCGGAAATTTCAAATGGTATAGAAAAGGAGGAACAATCGCAAGTCAAAAGAATTAAAATTAATTCGAATTTTATTTTTTGTAAATTTTTGTCAAATCGAGTACATGTTTTTGAAAATAAAATAAATTAATATTTTTAAAAAAGAATAAAAATGATATTAATAAATTAAGTTTACTCTGTAATTATGTATTTCAAATATTTTATTATATATAATTTACTGTTTCCTTTTATTTTGTTTATTTTAAATAAATTTCTGACGTAGACGATAAAAGTCGTTGAAAGCTTAAAAATATAATTTCATTATATTATTAAATTTAACTTGTTATTTAAAGTTTTATTGTTTATTTTCTCACAAGTTAAGATTTATATATTTAAATAATTTACTATAAACTATATACTCCTTGTTATAAAAACAATGAAGAAATTCGAAAATCATTGAAAATATTGAAAAAATCATGATTCAGGTAGACTTTTTTTCAGTTTTTCGCAATTTTAAGCGGTTTAACGATAAATAAACCACCAAGTCACATAGACCATTTTAAAGTCGACATTTCAAGGATTAAAATGATCACTTATTGACCTTCAAAATACAAAAAAGCATCAAGACCATAATTTTTATTGGAAGGTAATGGTATTTTTTTCGAAAAATGTACATAACACGAAAACTAGTCGTCTTCTGAACTACGAAAAAATCATGCTCATTAAACACCAAAAAGACATACTTATACCAATTTTCATGTAAATTAAATCATTTATACGCGAGAAAAAAATGAAATACTGAAACATCGGGTTTTCGCCATTTTGACGGAAGACAAAAGTCTTAAATACAAAAATTTTATATTTTTTCATTATCTACAACTTTTGTATTAAATATTTTCCGTTAGGAAGTCACGTTTCGCCGCAAATTGCAAAAAACCGTTTTCAACCCCTAAACTGCATCCCCATTTCATCATTTTCAGTGTTTTCGTGTTTAAAAATTTTTTTTCTTACATTTGGAACCTCATAAACATTTTCCATTTGGTCCTTGCCTGTTATTTTTTTGTTTGTTTTTAGTATTCCAAATTCGTTTTGTTACCAGCCTATAGCAAAACGTTGAAATTTTCCTAATTTTTGCTTAAAAAATCAAATTTCCCGGTTTTTTCTGGCAAAATTAAAAAAATTATAAATTTCCTATCTCCTACAAGTATTCTAAAAAAATGGAAAGTCTGCGATATCGATAAGTCTACGATAATGGAGGGTGTTCCACACCCCCCAGACCCCCCGGTCTGCAAAAACCCGATCTGCAGCGCACCATCAGAAACGTTGGACTGGGGGATGTACTGGAACAGCTCTACGACGCCATGGTGCCCAGAAGGGGCCCCATCGGCAGAAGGGGGGCCTATTGGTGGACGGATGAAATCGCCCTGGCGAGGAGGCGATGCGTGAGTGCCAGGAGGGCTTATCTGCGTCTACGGAAGCTACGGATTTGCTTTCAACTCAATGCGAAGGTGCAAGACAGGAGCTAAAGAGACTCAGAGATGACTTGACGAGTAAAATCCGAGAGAGTAAGGAAAACAGCTAGAAGAAACTCATTGAAGAGGTGAATGAGGATGTCTGGGGAAGGGCTTACCAAATAGTTACCAAGAAGCTGGGCAGTCCACCGATTCCTGGCCTGACTGAGGCTCGCCTCAGAGAGATCATACAGACATTTTTCCCGGAGCACCAGGAGATGGCATTTACGAACAAGCCAGTAGACCGAGACGTTCCATTCTTCAGTGAAGCTGAACTGATTACAGCTGCGAAGAAGATGCCTAACAACAAGGCACCGGGACCGGATGGGGTTCCGTCGACCATCGTCATAGAGTTAGCGGAGACCCGGCCGGAGGCACTGCTGGAGGTGTACAACAGGTGCTTGAGAGAGGGAAGATATCCAGATAGTTGGAAACAGGCCAAACTCCGACTGTTGAGGAAGGGAGACAAGCCTCTAGAACTCCCGAACTCATACAGACCCATCTGTTTGATGGACCACTCTGAGAAACTATTCGAAAGACTGATCTTACACAGACTACAACAAGAGATCGAAAAGACAGAGGGCTTCTCGGATAGTCAATTTGGCTTCCGAAAAGGTAGATCAACCACCAATGCGAACGACAGCGTGGTTCAAAGGATAAGAGTGGCGAAAGAAGGTACCAAGAGGAAGAACAAAATGGTCGTTTTGGTAACACTTGACGTGAAAAACGCCTTCAATTCGGCTAGATGGGAGGTGGTCATGGGCGAATTGGAAAGGAGGAAGGTGCCAGCTTACTTACTCAACATATTGGCTAGCTACTTCCACAGGAGTTCTCTGATGAGAAGCTATGGCGGCAGACCCTGCCGGTATCAAGAAGATCAAGAAACCCGACCTACAAGCTCATTTACAGATACCAGACCTACAACACGTCGTCAAGAGCATCGGTCTTGAGGAGTTCCTCAGGAAGTTGTGCGATGAAGTGATGCCCAGAAGGGGCCCTAATGTGAGGAGGGGAGCTTACTGGTGGACAGAGGAGATCGCCTTGGCTAGGAAGCGCTGCCTAGGCGCCAGGAGGGCATACCTACGTCCGAGGAGGCTGACTGTCCGACGACGCGGAGAAACACTCTCAACCCAGTGCGAAGAGGCTAAACAAGAGCTGAAAAGACTCAGAGATATCCTGACCATGAAAATCAGAGAGAGCAAGAAGGAAAACTGGAGGAAGCTCATAAACGAAGTGAAAGAAGATGTCTGGGGAAGGGCCTACCGGATAGTCACCATGAAGCTGGGTAGCCCATCTATCCCTGGCTTGACTGAAGACAGACTCAGAGAGATCATCCGGACCCTCTTCCCAGAACATCCTGAAATGACATTCCAGACCAAAAAAGTGGACGGAAACGTCCCTTATTTTGACGAAGCTGAATTGAAGGCAGCCGCGAAGAAGATGCCCAACAACAAGGCGCCGGGGCCGGATGGAGTCCCGTCGGTCATCATCAAAGAGCTGGCAGAGACCCGACCAGAGGTGCTACTGGATGTTTATAACGGGTACCTGAAAGAAGGGATATGCCCGAAAAACTGGAAGAAAGCTAAATTACGACTGCTGAGGAAAGGAGACAAGCCGTTCGAGCTCCCTAACTCCTACAGACCAATCTGCTTACTAGACCACGCTGGCAAACTGTTCGAAAAACTGATCCTGCACAGGCTACAGCTAGAGATCGAAAAGACCGAGGGCCTCTCGGATAGACAATATGGTTTCCGAAGAGGTAGATCCACCACCGATGCGATCGACAGCGTGGTCCAGAGAATCAAAACGACATTGGGCAAGAAGAAGAAGAAGAAGCGTTACGCCGTTCTGGTGATGCTAGACGTCAAAAACGCTTTCAACTCGGCGAGATGGCAGACGATCATGGAAGAACTCGAGAAGAGGGAGGTGTCACCATACCTCCTCAACATCCTGTCAAGTTACTTTCACGACAGGACTCTAGTAGTGGACGAGAAACTCTGGTAACAGACGCTCCCGGTGTCCAGCGGAGTCCCACAAGGTTGGGTACTTGGCCCTCTGCTATGGAACGTGATGTATGACGGCGTCCTCAGGCTCCCCACGCCACCCGGGGTGAGCATCATCTGCTTCGCGGATGACATCACGATCGTGGTAGAGGCCCACACGGAAGACGAGATGGAGCGATTAGTCAACGCTACCATCGCCAACATCGCTGAGTGGATGGCTGCTAGGGGGTTGCAACTGGTCCCGGAGAAGACGGAAGCGGTCTTGGTTATTGGAAGGAGGTGGATCAGGCCGGTCCGGTTTTCCTTGGGAGGTCACACCATAACACCGTGCGACCAGGTTAGAGTGCTGGGCGTGGACATCGACCGGTGCCTGTCGTTCCAGCCCATCACAAGGGTTGCAACAAGAGCAGCAAAAACAACAGCAGCACTTAGCAAGATAATGCCGAATTTGAGCGGTCTAAGCCAGGAAAAGCGAAGACTACTGTGCGCCGTGGCGGAATCCATCATGCTGTACGCTGCTCCGATATGGGCCTCGGCCCTTAGAAGGGTGACGTACAGGCACCTGCTCGAGACAACCCAGAGGAGGAGCGCTCTGAGGATATGCAGAGCGTATAGAACCGTATCCACAGAGGCGGTTCTTGTCTTGGCGTCCCTTCTGCCAATCCACCTCAAGGCGGAGATGCGAGACGCCAAATACAGATCCGAAAACAAGACCCTCTTCAAAGGCAGGTGTATGGATATCCAAAAGCAGTGGCAGTCGTCATAGACAGCGTCAGATAAGGGTCGGTGGACTCACCGTCTAATTCCTGAATTAGAGCCTTTGATAAACAGGAGACACGGGGAGCTCACCTACGAAACCACACAGGCCCTTAGCGGGTATGGATGCTTCAGGAGCTACCTGCATCGCTTCAAGAGGTCCGATACCCCCAGCTGCCTCTTCTGTGAAGAGATCGATGATGCAGAACATACTATCTTCTTCTGTAATAAATGGACGGACCGCAGATTAGCCGCCCAAACGCAGCTGGGGCAGACCCTGACCCCCACCAACATCGTGAAGCTGATGCTGGCTAGCGAAGAGCTCTGGATGGTGATCGAGAGGATGCTGGTCGACATCATCTCCGCCAAGGCCAAACTACAAGATGAGTCACCAACATGAAGAGCAAAGTCCCGAAAGGGCGAAAAAAACCAGAGGCAGGAGAGTGCACGGAAGAAATGCCTAGCGATTCCCGGCACCTCCAAGGAGTCGGTAAAAATCCGACACTACCACCCTAATCATCAGGGTGGTGTCTTTTGAAGATTTCCCCACTCCCAACGCTCACAAAAAAAAAGACCCTGCCGGTATCCACTGGGGTTCCACAAGGCTCAGTACTCGGTCCGATGCTATGGAACGTGATGTACGACGGCGTCCTCAGGCTCCCCACACTACCAGGGGTAGAAGAGCTTGAGCGACTGGTCAACGCCACGGTGGCCGATATATCTGCATGGATGGCGGCCAGGGGCTTGCAGCTGGTGCCAGAGAAGAGAGAGGCGGTCTTGGTCTCGGGAAAGAGGTGGGCCAGGCTGCTCCGGTTCTCATTGGGCGGACACACTATCTTGACAAGTGACCACGTTAGGGTGCTTGGAGTGGACGTAGATCGGCACCTGTCGTTCAAGCCCCACATAGAAAGAGTTGCTGCAAGACTTTTACTTACTTTACTACAAACAACAAACAAAACAAAAGTTACTACAAACGTACTGGTCAGGATTATGCCTAACTTAAATGGGCCCGACCAAGCGAGGAGAAGACTGTTGAGTGCGGTAGCAGAGTCTATCATGCTGTACGCCGCCCCAATCTGAGTCTCGGCCCTCAGAAGGGTAACGTACAGGCGCATACTCGAATCAACCCAAAGGAAGAGTGCCCTGAGGATATGCAGAGCATATAGAACGGTATCCACAGAGGCGGTACTTGTGCTGGCGTCATTTCTGCCAATCCACCTTCAGGCGGAGATGCGAGATGCCAAATATAGATCTAACAACAAGACCCTCTTCATGAGTAGGTGCATGGACATCCGGGAGCGGTGGCAGGCTTCGTGGACGGCATCGGACAAGGGCCGGTGGACACACCGTCTGATCCCGGACTTGGAACCATGGCTAAATAGGAAACACGGTGAGCTTACTTACGAAACCACTCAAGCCCTTAGTGGGCATGGCTGCTTCAGGAGCTACCTGCATCGCTTCAAGAGATTGGATACCCCCAGCTGCCTCTTCTGTGGAGAGCTAGACGATGCGGAACACACCATCTTTTCCTGCATCAAATGGACGGACAACAGAACAGCCGCTCAAACGCAGCTGAGGCAGAACTTGCCTCCGTCGAACATAGTGAAGCTGATGCTGGTTAGCGAGGATCACTGGAATGTTATCGATAGGATGCTGGTGGACATCATCTCTGCCAAGGCTAAACTCCAAGACGAGATGCAAACTTGAAGAGCAAAGTCCCGAAAGGGCGAAGACAGTCAGAGGCAAGAGCGTGTTTGGAAGAAATGCCTAGCGATTCCCGGCACCTCTAAGGAGTGGGGTTTTAGTCGGTAAAAATCAGACACTACCACCCAACACATCCGGGTGGTGTCTTTTGAAGATTTCCCCACTCCCGACGCTCACAAAAATAAAAAAAAGACCCCCCGGTTTAAAATTTTGACTATATATTTTTATATATAAGTTTTTAATTAACTTTGAAAGTAACTCAGAAAGTTGCTGCTAAACTCCGTGAGCAGTAAGTAAGCAGGGGCGGATCCAAGGGGAGGCTTTGGGGGCTTCAGTCACTCCCTCCCCATACCCATCGCCATAACCATTTTCATTTTTTTAAGTAAGCTAAGAAAAAAGCTGGAAGATAAGCAAAAGTTTTTCTTTTCTAGAGAAAACTGTTTTTTTAATGTTTTTTAAGAAAATTTGCTTGGTGAAACCTACACCCATACATAAAATTGAACTTACCCTCCTATGCTAGCAATGTTAATTTTATTAAAATTTTTACAGAGGTTTTTTAAGTTCCTGTATCTTGTAAACGGTAAGATAAAATAGAAAAATGTATGAAATTTAATGATCTTATCATTTGTAGTTTATATTTTTATGTCTTTCATTTTTTCTCTAAAATAATTAGGGAAGCAGGAATTTGCATATAGTATAAGTTTTTACATGTTAATTTCCTATGTTCGGCTAACTCATTCAGCACTCGGTATATAAAATTCACGTTTGCACCACCTTTTGTCAGCAAAAGGTCATTTTTAATCCCCATTGACTGGACTAATGGTAGAGATCAATAAAACAATTAAAACAAAACAGATATAATTTTCATAGTCAATATCAACATTTTACATTCTCCATAAAATACCTGAATAAATAATTCGAATATATAAAAATATATAAAAATATATTTCCTTATATTGTGTCAAAATAACTTAAAACTATCTAAATTAAGTTAGTCTACAAAGAACAGTTTAATTTAAAATCACACACTAACGAAAAATGATCAGACGGATACAAAAACGACGGAACTCGATCTTGTCCAATTTGTTCAGCGTTGGGAAAATTTAAAACCGCTTCAACTTTCATATTGTCTTGGCTATAAAATACGTAATCTATTGTGTGACAAACTTCCCCTTCTTCCCTGATTTTCCACGTGGTGTAAGAAGGTTCACGTTCCGCCGAACTTTCTCCAAGGCTCAGTCCACAGCCAGCGTAAGCGCTCGAAAAATTAAAACGTTGATTACTTAAAATTGTGTCGTAAATGGGTTCCGTAGGTTCGGCGTTAAAATCACCACATAAAATTACTGGTTTATTATCACAGTGTGCTGATATGAAGTGTAAGAGATCCTTTCCTTGTTCGTTTCGAAACGTGGGCAACCAAGGACCGGTGCGAGCTTTCAAGTGAGTTGTGGTCACGCATACTTCTTCACCTGTTTCGCGAATTTTTAATACTGTCAAGAGAGCTACCTGAAAAACAAATTCTAGTTATCCTAAAGAAATTATGCTTAGCTACAACGCTTACTTGATTACATGGAACTCTAAAAAACTCCAAAACTTTGCTTTCCGTTTTCACGGATTCAAATTTGCTGTTGCGATAAAATATGGCACAACCATCTGGTCCGTTATTCCCCTGAATGTAAAAACATGGAGAATCGGGTTTTGGAATGAACGTTCCCGAATATCCTTGGGAGCCTAATACGTTTTTAAAGAAATTGAAGTGATCCACTTCCTGAAATAATAGAAAAAGTGTCAAATTTGATTAAAATTTTTTAAAACAAAAAATTATTTAAATCAGATACATTAAATACCTAATTAGTTTATATTGCGGAGTTCAGTGGCGTATTAAGCGGGGGGTAAAATGGCAATTATTAAAAGAATAAAAGGGGTAAAAGGTAAAAGCCCCCCCCCCCAAGGATGACTCAGATTGTGTTCCTGAAGCCCTCCCTGATAAAAATAGCTTAAAATTTTAAAAAATTTTTTTTCGTTTCTTAGTTTTCGAATTTCGTTTGTGAAGGTTCATCCAGATTGCCGCCCATGAATGACGCGCATGAATGGATTAACGAGATTCTGAAAATATTTTGTTTTCCCCCTCCAAACGCATTTTCTAAATACGCCATTGGTTGAGTCAAACACAGAAAGATGCACTTATTCACTAAATCATAACAAATCAATTAATTTTCCACGTATAAAATGTTAAAAAAAATTCTTTTCACAGAAAAGTTCTGAACAGGGAAACAAACTTTTGTGTATTTCAAAAAATGAAAATTTCAAAATTACTCATTATCCAAATTGTATACGATGTCCAGATGTTACTTAATTTTTCCCTAGTTTTTAGCGTTTTCCTAATTTTTGTCAGTAGCTCTTGTTTCAAAGAATTTGAGGGATATGAAATATCAAATTGGCTTCTGACTAACTCCTCAGTACTGAAGAATTAATAAAGAGTGCACTGGAGGGTATTCCATACCCCCCAAACCCCCCGGTTTGCCAATAGCTGCACTGAAGCTCAATCAAAATTTGAAGTTATATAATATTCAATAAATATGTTTTTAACATCAGAAAGGGAAGTCTGATGAGTTTGAAGCTAAACATGAAGTAACCAAAATTAAGCTATCTACTTCTATCTACGCCTCTAATTTCTGCTACCGTTTAACGGCCTTCTACTCCCCGAAAGTGGCAGTGGATCCAGAGGATGGCGATAAAGCACCAAAAAGTCTAATTTATTAAAAAATTATTACTACTATTTATTTTTCATATATATATTTAATAAATTTTTATTTTGTTTCGCCCCTCCCCCCAACTATGATAATTGTCTGGATCTGCTACTGCTCCCCACCTAATCAGTTTTTTCTTATTTTTTCTTCAAACCACCTGGAATTTTAAGTTTAAGTTTAAAGGTACAAAGCAATGGTTGTAAACCGGGGGGTCTGGGGGGTATGGAATACCCCCCAGTGCACAATTTCTATGTGCAGAAAATAACTTAAATAAACCAGACAAGTCCAAATGAATTTGATAGACAAAATAAGATGAAGAAAGTGAGAACAAAACAAAAATATATTTATAAGAACAAGAAACAACAGATTAGGTTGGTAATAAACGGAATAAATTCAAGAAAACAAATGGCGTTGTTAATAGAATCACAAGCCATGTCTGCCTGGAACTCCTACGTAAATAACGTAAATAAATTGAGAGGTTGGAAACAAGTAACGTGTTAATGCGGTCTTCAGACCGCACAACCTGGGCAATCGAGTTGCACACCAATCAAGTTCCACATAATTTCACAATTCCCATTTTTTCAAGGATTTTCAACAAATGATTTTACAAGGAATTTTAAAATTAATTAGATAGATAAATACCTGTAAACAAATAATATCAGGATCGTACTGGACTATTTCTTCGATAATACGATATCTTCGATACCTCCAGTTCAGGGCTTCTTCTGGACACCGAACAAAATTATCGCTTTCGACGCCCAAAGCTGAATATAAAAAAAATATTATTTAGTTGTAATTAAAGGTTGATAACCACTGTAATAACATCCGTAAACAATTTATTCTCACCTTGCGATAAAATATTCCATTGCAAAATTCGTATGTGATACGGACTTGACACTTGTTCGAAGCATGCTAAAGCGATAAGATAAATTTTAATCAAATTTGCTTGCAAAAATGCTATCGAGTGGTTTACCTTTAGAAACACTGTTAGTCTTTTCAAATTTTGTTATGTAATCGTGATCCAAATGAGTAGCTCTCGAAAATTTTCGTTCCATCATGGGGTACAAATCCGCACGTTCCGCATTTCCTTTCAGGTACTGCAACAAATTGGAGCGATTTATACAATCCGGTAATAAAACATCGTTATCCTGACTGTCATCATTGATTAGTTTTGGAGAGGAGTTAAAGCTGCCCATTCTGCAATAAAAAAAAGAAAATTAAAATATTACCCGAGGTTTTCAAAACACGAACTAGCCCCATTTGACCCATAAACAAAATACCTTCGCAATAGCATTCTTCGAAATTCCATTCCGAATTTTTATTTTCCGTTAATTCAAAGTAAAGATTCTAAAATACTAAGAATTGCCGACTTGCCGCCAACTTATAATAATTTCATAATAAATTAACTTTAATAACCTCATAATTATTGTAATTTCATTTTATTATATAATTTTTTACATCATAAAAAATGTTAAGCCGGGATAATAACAATCATAATCAATTTCAATGTTTTCTTGTGTGCAAATTGGTTTTTCTTTCAATATCAACCAAAAAAATTGTTTGAAACAAAATACGATGTCTTCGGATGTTTTAAAATTTTCCGTTTTCATTTGTTTTTATTACCTTAAAAACCTGTACGTAAGACTCGGGATTGGTTGATCACTTGCTTCGTTATCTTTCATTTTTTCGCAATTTTGTTTTAACTCACTTGAAAACTAAAAGCACCGACCACAACAAATTTTTGAATCTGTTTTACGATGGAATAGTCTGTTATACGTAGATAAAAATAAAAGTGTATTCTTGTGTGTTATCGTTATATGCAAATTTTCAAAATTGTAGATGCGTCGATTACACACGTGTCTATTCTTTGAATTGCAAAAGGTCATATTTTAAAAGTTAAAGAGGCAAATTTGTTTCTAATTTGGTTATGTAGGTACCTGTTGAGAGAGTAAGTCGCTTCGTAAAAAAATGCAATCAATTTTGCTAATCTTCCATTTTTTTACCATGACAAGCAGAAATTAACTGTTAACTTTTGTTTTCATTTTTGGACAGAATGTGATTACTGCCAAAGTAACAAGAATATATTCGCATCACTGTAGAAATCAAGATGGCAAATGCTAAGCACTCGTTAATATTGTCTTTGCTGTTATAAATTTTCAGCTTTCATCTCTGCTGAACTAGCTTTCCCTTTGATACCATGGCTTCAAATTTACTCCATCTAGTTTTTTGCCATTGTTACAAAAAGTTGCGATAGGATAGAAGCAGTGGCGGCTCGTGGAGGTTAATCAAAAAGGAAAAATTAACCAAAAAGATAGCAGTATAGTAGCCTAAGAACTGCGGTCATTCGAGTTCCACTTGTTTTTTTTTATGACAAGCAGTTGTAATTAATTTCCAAAGATCGAAGTGTGCCTGTGATTGATTTTATTACATGAGAATTAATCATTTTTCAGCATCCGCCGACTACAGTCTCTTAGAGTCGAAGGAAGAAGAAAATACCTTTTAGAGTGTTTACAAGGGTCTTACAAGTACAGCTGGGATGCTCGTTTTATGGTTAGTGTTTTTAGGGACGTCGAGCTGTTGACGAGAAAGCCATCGGAACCTGTGTGTCTTTTCCGGTTTGCTTGCGCCCGTTTACAGCTTTCATTTTATCTTGCCTCTAGCCTTTACATGTCCCTGTGGAATTGATCTTCTTTTCCTTTGTGTTAAGCTTAGAGATCTGTAACTCGACCACTTCCAGTCTGCTAAAGATTTCCTGAAGCTGTCCGTCCGTTGGGGCCTTAGATGCCGTCTTCTATCCGCACCTCCCGGATTTCAACAGTCGTACTACCCGCCGACTGGCGTCCTCTTTCGTCTAAGTCTATGCGCGAACTGGAACGAATTCTAAAAGAGCCTTTACTGTTTGTCCCAGCACTGGAAAAAAGGCCATTAGACCAATATCCATATTCATTTCCATCTTCTGTCTCACTTCCTGCGTTCTTCTTTTAATCTCTTCAAGGTTATTCAATTTACCATAGATTTATCTACCCAAGGTAAAAAAAATTTACCGAGATAGAGAGAGAGAGGGATAGTTCACTATTATATATTTGACTTCATAATGATTATGATACTGATATTTTCTATCTAGTAGTTAAATTGGAAAATATTTAATTTTTAAGGGCACGCAAAGTCGTCATTCCTCTGGATTAATGATTGTCGCCGTCAAATATTAAAAATAAGACATTACCAAAACCAAGCAGGCCAAAATAAGCTGATTGTTCAGTAAAGAAAAAAAAGCTAAAGATGGTTTTCCGTTTTGTAAAACTTCAAAATTGCACATATCAAGTTTTAATTTTATACTGACGAGTAACCATTTAACACAAAACAGACCCGACATTACTTGAAATAAAAATTACCTTATCTCAGTGCTTTAAGATTAAAATTATCACCCTACTTCCTGGATATTGTAATCACTTAATTATTCTTAAAAGAAATCTTCGGTATTTTTCCATTACCTGCCGTCAGAAAATAGTCAAATAAGACCTGTTTCACACGTATAAGTTTCCGTTCGGTTCGGTTTGTTTTCGGTATTGTTTCGGTCGTTGCCAACAAGTGTGAAACGGTAATTCGGTTTCAATTCGGTACCTAATAGAAACTGTATAGAGAACCGAATACTCCCTCAACACGAATGGGTTTCTTCAGGTCCAAAGAAGAGAAAGCAATCCAAAGCGTTCACAGCCAAATGATTTAGTTTCGGTTTAAACCTGATATCGAGAAAATCTCTTCTTTTTTTATTAATATTTCCTGAAAGTTGTCACAGTTTTTCTGATAAAATCAGCAGTTCACCAGATGTTGCTGTAGATCGGCTAATATTTGTAGTGCAATCTAAACCGGTGCTGTGTATTATCTTGTATTCCTCCTTCGTTTTTCTCATTGTTCTATAGAAAAACAATATGGCAATAACTTAACTTCTCTCCATAATGATCACTAAAAGACTGGGCCTGTGTTTCGGAAGAAGAACACAAATTCGTTTTCGGTTGCAAACTAAAACGAACCGAACCGAATGAAACCTTATACGTGTGAAACAAGCCTAAGATTTCTGCTTATAATTGAAATCAGGATCTACTCCATTCGCAGCCTGACAAATAGAACTTTAACCTAGAAAAGCTCGTGATGACAGTCAAGTATATATTGACGTGTTTTATCAACTGAGCTGTGGGAATATTTGTTAAAATATTATAAATTTGAGAATCATTTTGTTGGTAAAATTTGTCAAGAATTCCTACGATTTCCTAAAATTTGCCAAGATTTTCTAAGATTTAAGATAAAGAGCTACGTTGATGGATACAGAATAAAGTAGTGTGATCTTCTTAAGTGCTAGATTATAATGCATTACTCGTAGGTACCACATTAAATCGTTGAGGCAAATTTTGTAGTTCTGCGGAGCTTTCAGTCGATGCATAGTCACTTCAAGTTAATCTGTGCCTGATGATAAGAAATTTCTTCCCAGTAATCTCAAAATTAGCAGTAGTACAATCCCATTGTGGAACGTATAACTGAGCGACGCGACGGGTAAACCGGGCGACAGCAACCGGGCGACGGACAACTGGGCGGCGGGTAGAGTGGGCAACGCGACGTATAAGTGAGCGACGGGTAAACTGGGAAAGCAATTTATAGTATTTTTGTGGATATTAATAAACTTTGCTGATATATTTATGTCATACCGGTAATCTTCTATTATATAAAAATAAAAATTTGTTTGTCTTTTAATAACTCATAGACTCTTTGACCGACTTCAACCAAACTTGGCACATTTACTCAGTAGGAATTGGGGAAGGTTTTCGTGCAGGAATATCTTTAAAAATGTAAGAGGAGAGAGAGATTGCACTCAATTCGCAAAATAAAATACAAACCGCAACATGTCGTCAATAGGTGGCGCGACAATAGATTTTTAATTTTTGCTATATAAACTAAACTCGAATTTTCGAAATGTGTTTTGTAGCACCGCCCGGTTACCCGTTGACCAGTGGGACTCACCCAGTTGTCCGGGTCGGACATCATCTGCATATTACAAAATGTTTATGTAGAGAATTCTGCTTCTACGGTAACTTCATTGTACTTTTTGGATAAGTATTGTGAAAAAATAGCTATCTTTCGATCAATCGAAAATTCACTTTTTAATTTATTTTAATGATTAATTAATAATAGTCCTGAATTTCAGGAGAGACTAAGCCTTTCTGGTCTTCTCCGACGAGCCGCCGCTGTTGTTGAGACCGATCTGGTAGGAATTGACTTTATTAATGAATTTTCATGTTTTCAGGGAATAACTTAATTTTATATTGGCTTACTTTCTTCAAAAGTTTCAAGTTCTATATTTATTTTTAAAGACTGGATCTACTCATTATGGAGATTCTAGATTGTAAAATTTGAGTTGCTCTTCAGTTGTTCGCTAATGTTCGAGTCTTCAACTTAGTACTAGCTTCACGTCCCTTCTATTTTCGTTTTTAGCTATGCCGCTTCTCAAAATGCTCGTAGATTTTTCTTTCAAAGTAAAACTTGAGAAAGAACTTAATAAGCTTTGGGACCATAACTCCCCACCCTGATGATTACACCACTAGTTGTTCTAAAACTTGAAGCGTTTTTGCTCCAATTTATTCATTCAGGTTCGTGTTACAAAATTAACTACATGATTACTATTTTTTTAAATCCTGAAGTTCATACCTGATTAGCAAACTGCTCAACTTGAGAGACAAACAAACAAGTTAGACCACCAAGTATTATACACACCGTGAACACCCGTGAAAAACTGGGTGTATTTATTACAAAAGCTCTTCACTTGATCCCCCATTCAAACGACGGACGGTAGCAAAGCCGCCGCCATAGCAAACGATAACGCAGTATAGCGCAATTTCATAGTAATTGCCAATCGTCATTAGCATGTCGAGTTTTATTATAAAGGAAAAAATAATTAAAAAAATTATTTATGACAATTTTTAATTAAAAACTGATTAAAAATTATTAGATCATCTGCTTTCAGTTCTTCGTTGCAAAGAAAATGTAAATAATGTTTATAAAACAGATTAATAAACATTATTTGTTAGCAATATAACAACGAAGTCTGACTCATAAATTACCATAAATACCAGTGGAATTTTCGATAAAATATCAAAAAGTCGTTTTCGAAAGAAATTTTTGTTCTAAGATCAAAAATCAGATTACCATTCTTTGTTCTAACAGTTAAATACGAGTATAAATGAAAATTTAGAACATAAATGTACATTTTCCTACCTTATTGAAACCACAACCAACTGAACTACGATAAAAAAAAAGGAAAACGCAGAAATTTGAAACAATAGACTTTAAATATTCAATGCAAATTTAACAAGTGAAAATATTAATGAATAAATATTTTTTTTAATTTCGCAACTTTTGATAAATAAATTCGAACATAATAAGAATTTATTTTTATTCGGTTTAATTGCACCGTAAAAATCTAGCTATGATGCAAAAGATATAATAAGAACCGAATTTCGCATCAGAATATTTTATTAAATATTATGGAAAATTTCGGGAAGAAATATCCACTTCCCACATAAATTATTTGTTTATTTTGTTTAATATAAATAAAATAACATTTTTCATTACACATGTCAATGTTTGACAAAAAAAGAGTCATCTTGAATTTTAATTATTTAAATTTATTTCTTTAATTGTGCAAAAAACCAACATAAAAACAGTAAATAAAACAACGCTGCATTAATACATTTGAATTAATTAAAAATTACTAATATACCTAATTGAATGAATAAAATTGAAATAAATATCGAATGAGAGTAGGTATCACTTAATAAAAAATATATTTATCTGGAGTGCTAAATTTTCTAAAACAAAATTTATAACTACGCGTTGGGAAGTATTCATAGTCGCGGATTTTATCGATATGAGTAATAAAGAAATTTATACTGAAACAAAAATAAACACAAATAAATGTACTCACATATTAATTCATACGTAAGGATATCAAATTAATGGAATATAGAATTTATTTCCTTATACATTTTTAAATATTGACAAGATATTCGTGACTATAATAAATATAAATATAAACCAATCTAGAATGTAAAACATTCACGGTTACCTCCACGTACAATAACACTTAATTTTTTTGCAAAGCAAACATATTCAAATACTTATAAGCTAGTTGTATTCAGTATACTATTTTTTATGCTAGTATGGAATTATACAAAAAACTTTGCTTATAATTTTTGTGATATCATGGTCCACTAGTAAACAAATTTAAATATTTTAATGTTGAGACTTTTTTAAGTGATGCAATATTCATTTTAAATTGTAAATACCACTTGATCAATCCCTATTATTCAAATACTTTTGCCTCCATTAGGCATAATTCTCACGAATTACGAATTCCTTTTTGCGACGCCACTGATTGCTGTCGATTCTACAACTAATTTTGACCAACTGATTTTTTTTGTTTTTAATAGAAAATGAAAAGTTAAACCTGTCTGTGGAGCAGTCAAATTTTAAAGTCAAAATGATAAATATCGACAGTTATCGATTAATCGATATATATTCCGATAGTTATCGATATTTCGATAGTTTCGATATTTGTAATTTAGGTTGTTGTCTTGTTTTCTGGACTTCTCATTGGGTAATTTTGGGTTCGACCGGTTTCTTTATTCGAAAAAAAAAAATTGGGGTTTATTATTTCGATAATTCGATAATTATCGATACTTCGATACTCCGATAATTTATTATCGACAAATATCGATTAATCAAAGTTATCGATAGTTTTTGAATTATCGAAATTTGATATCGATTTTTGAATATCGCCCAGCCCTAGTTGTGACCTGTTGAACCCATCTGGTTGGTATTTTTGTAACTATTATTTCTTCAATAGTTTTATTGGTATTATCAGTCGTCTACAATAACATCATCCGTATTGTGTCAATTTAATTGAGACGATAAGCAGTGAAGTATTTGGAAATTTCTATTGAGGAAGACTTCAACTTTGCAGTTTTCCAACTTCTGTTATTGTCTTAGAATCTTCATAAAATTTTCTTATATTATTTCTTTTCGTCGTAACCATCAAGTGACTGTTTTAGCCCTGTATCTCGTTAATCCAATTATAAAATTATGCCCAATTTATTTTGCTTTCCTTCAAACAATCCAAACTGCCGTGAAATCTCGTTAATCCATTCACGCGCATTATATTGTTTGGCCAATGAGATGATAGCTGAGTATTATAAAAACCTCAGCTTGCTTTAAGAACCTAATAGAAAGATTTTTCAAAAAATGCACTTTCGAGAAATGTTGAAATAATCAGTTAACACGCATTTTTCTTAATTTCCAAATTCCTAATTCCCTTTTATTTTTTTTAAACATAAAATTAATCAAGATCTCTTATTTACAATAAATTCAAAATTATTAAATCAAAATTCAAATTTCAAAAAATCATTTTACACCAATCAAAATCCAGGAAATCACCAACAAAATTTCCAAAATGATTTGGTAGTTCGCAGTGGTTCGCAGCAGAAAACCATCCAAGTTGTGGTAGCAAATCTAAAATAAAATTTTTGTTCCATCTAATGGATTTCCACAAAATGAACCGCGCTGTATGGCGAAGCTCGTTCTCAAATCCAAAAATAATTAAATTGTTAAATCCATCCGATTTTCGTTTTTGTATCGAAGTTGTCGGTCCACTCCGGATTTTATCGTCCACAATCGTTCCGTTCATTAACTCGTTTTCTTGTTATTCATCTTCCTCTTTTGCCGGATCCCCATTTACCTTTGCTTTCGGTTTATTTTCATCATTAGAGCTCGGATTTAATACTTTTGCATGTTCTTTAATATTGATATGCCCACAGATTCGTTTGGAAATCTGAAGAATTTAGGTAAAACGAATCAAAAAAAATTACTTATCAAAATGCATATTTTGCATATTTTCAACATTTAGTGCATATTTGAGCATATCTGAGTCACTTTTGGTGTTTGTTGAAGAATTTTAATAGAGAAAATAAAAAATAATTATTAAATTTGCAAATTATTTTATTTAATTTTAAGCAATTTAATTTTTATAATTTTTTAAATAAATAACCAAAATAGATAATTTTTTTAAATAAAAGATTAAATTGCTTGTAATTAAATAAAACAATTGCTTAAATTAGCAAAATTTAATAAGAATTTTTTAATTTCTCAAATAAAATTCTTCAAAAAACTCCAAAAGTGGCCCAAATATGCATTATTTACTCAAATATGCAGCAAATGTTGAAAATAAGCAAATTTTACGTGATTCATTTATAAATAAATTTTATAAATCTAGGTAGTTACTTATTCAAAATTAAAAAAAAATTGAAAAATTCAATAATTAGATATTTTTCAGTTTGCATATGAATGCATATTATTTTATCTATTTTTATCAATTTTAGTGTATGTTTTAAGGAAATTCAGTGCATATATACGCGCATATTTTCAAATATTTTGATGCATATAAATCCGAGCTCTATTCATCATCATTTTCCATTATTTTAGTATCATTGTCCAAATTTTCATTTTCTTTTTCGGCCTTATTTTCTTCAAAATTTTCTCTTATGGCCAAATCTTCAAATTCCAAATTTTCATTATTAACTGAAATTCCTTATTTATCCAAATTTTCCATCTGTTCCAGTTGGCTATTTTTTTATTTATTGTTTCTTGTTTGACCTCATTAGAATTTTTCTTATTTTTTTCGTACTCCCCATTTTCAAAATTATTTATTGTTTTACCGACGGATTCTTTTTCCATTATTGTTTTTTTTTCTTTTTTCTATGTTTTTTCTGTTTTTATTTATCTATTTCTATGTCGACCTCATTTCTTCGCAAGTCTGTACTTTTCAAATCAATTTTCAAATTTTTTTCCATTTTTACAAAACCGTCATTTACTTCTTCCGGAATTCTTTTGCGTTATTTTCTTGATTTTTTGTGTTTTTTTAAATTATTTTCCTGTGTTTTTATAATTTTATTATCAAGTTTTACGATGTCATTGCCCCTAGATCTGCTATCCCCATAGCTTCTGTTCCTGCCACTTGAATAATTATTATATATGTCCGTTAAATAATTGAAAAAAAATTCTACCACAAATAACCAGTCAATGATCGTAAAAAATGTCCCACGTTGAGCGTCATAAAAAATGTAATAAAATTTCCTAACTTTCTTCTCCACATTTGGGTACCAGCCAGCCTTCAAGTCGTAGAGCAGATACCTGTCAGTAGTGGGTTAATCACTTATCAGGTTTGTCGCGAAATTAATAAATTAAACCTTCAAATAAATTTCCGATTTTCCAATAACTCGCAGGTATGCCTTATCGACGCAGGTGCTCGCCGCAAACACAAATTTCCCGATGCCTTCCAATTTAACGAATTAAATTCAATTAAATCTTTCAAAAACTGCAATTATAATTTAGCATCCAATTTTACAATCATTACTAGGGCTGAGCGATATTCAAAAATCGATATCGAATTTCGATAATTCAAAAACTATCGATAACTTCGATTAATCGATATTTGTCAATAATTATCGGAGTATTGATATATCGATCATTATCGAATTATCGAAATAATAAACCCCAACTTTTTTTTCTAGAATAAAAAAACCGGTCGAACCCAAAATTGACCGATGAGAAGTCCAGAAAACATAGGACAACATACTAAATTAGAAATATCGAAAACTATCGGAATACTATCGAAAACTATCAAAATTTTGATATATCGATTAATCGATATTTCAAAAATAAAATATCGTTTTTCGATTAATCGATAACTGTCAATATTTATTATTATTATTTATAATATAATTTTTTATTAATCGATAACTATCGATTAATTGATAAAATGACTCAACCCTTTTATTATTACCACTAACTAATTAATTGATCCAATTTTATCTTCAAAACTTTGCTTGAGCTGAGAGCATTTTCTGAGTCAGTCTAAGTTCGACTCGCACTCCGCCGTAACCCTGCCGTGGTTCGGAACCTAAGTAAAGCTTTAGGTCCCTGTGCTTGAGCCATATGGCCAGTTGGGTGGCTCACTAGCGGCGTTGTGTCCGAAGAAGACCGCTAATCATTATCAATATGTCAAGGAACATATTATAAAATTATTTAATAATTAATTAACGCCGAATTAACTTAAACACAATGATTCCATCCTTAGAGATCCGTAATTTTCATGTTCGGTCGCGACCAGGAATGTTTTTAATTTTGTATAATATTTGTATAAAATAAAAACACGCCGGGGCGGAGCAACAAGCGGGGGGCTACATAGAATTTTGAAGAATTCCTTATCATTTCCGCAGAGTTTTCAATATTAGCTTTTTGGTTTTCAATTAAAAATCTATTAGGTATTAATTAATTAAAAAAATAAGCAATTAAAAGATTATATAAAATAGATCTTGAAAGAATGCTAGAAAAAGAATACACTCCCTTGAAAGCACTAAATTGACCAAAAGCGTGGGGCACAAATTTTGCAATAAATTTATAACCCTACTTTTTGGCAAATTAAACTTGTTTTTACATAATTCTTATTACAAAACAAACAAGAATAACGTACTGCACTTAGTACTGAAATTCTAACGACTTCTTCAATTAATCATTTTTCGGGCTAAGTTCCAAAAATCGCTTTTGTTTTGTTTCATTCAAAATAAAAACAAAATGCGATGCCAACTTAACTGAACTTGAACTGGCGCATTTGCAAGAACGTTGGTTCCTGTCCAAAACCGGTACTGATAAAACTTGAAAATTCTATCCAAGTAATCGATTCTTTTTTTTAAACAAATCAAACCGTGCGGATTATAAATAAAATAGTAATGCTGATGTAGGACGTATACATGTGAACGACATAACCTTTGAAGCGATATCGTGACGTATTTTTATTAGAAAAAGTTGTTGTTTGATCAATATTTTATTATGCCCAATTTTTTGTTAACTTTTTAAATTTTTTTGCCAATCATTCAATAAATTATATAATAATGGTAATTACGGAAGTAATATTCGAATTTATTAATCGGCGAGAATGGTAAAATGTTATTAAATAATCAAACCGGAAGTTAAAAACTAATAACATTCGTTTAATAGTAAAGGTCACTTTATAATACAATTTCCTATATAATCTTACCTGGGCAAGGCCAAAACACGTCCAAATCGTCTCACAGATTGCACCAAAACGCGACTTCTCCAAGCAACCATCGTATTAGGTACTTATTCGAATTGATTTTCCTAATTGGCTCACGATTTCCACGATATCAACTTAACTGCATATAAAATGTGACGATCTTCTTATGGTCCAAAGAAAAAACGGCATATTTCGTGATCTGTTCATGCCCTAACAATAAATCAAAATTGAAAAAAAAATCGCGAAAACTCAAAAGTTACTAGTAATTCTCTCTAAAATTTTGAATTAAATAATTAATGATGACTGATTCGATGCTCCTAGTAATCATAATCAAGTACAAATTTGTTATATCTAAAACTATCCAGTTTTCACGATAAACATTTATGGTCAAAATGAAAGAAAACACAAACTCGATAATTTTTTTATCTTATCGTCCGCGTTGTTTTTCTTGCCGTAATTACTTAATAAAAATTGTTGAACTCGATTTTCTATTATATTCAGTACACTTAAATTAGAAGTGGGTTATTAGGGAATTCCACATAAAATTGTTTGGGAAGCGCTGACTTGTAGATCAAGTGCTGTATTTTGTCTACATTTCGCTCGATTTAAATAAAGAAGTAAATAAAAATAAAATAAATGACGCAATTTTTTAAATTTATACACTCAAATGGTCATAGCACCGAAACTATTAATTTTGTTGTGAAAATTAATCAATATTTGTTTAAAAAGCCTGAAATAATCTAAAAATTAACTTCAATCGCTTTATTTTCTAAAAACAACGGCTTTCGAATTATGCATTAATTAAGTAAGAAAATGTTATAAATTTCATTTATTGATTTTTTTTTCACAAAAATTCACAAAATTCTAAAAATTTATTTTGATTGGATACAGTTATTTCCAAAATTTTCTAAAGTTCAACTAATTTTTAAAATAAATTTTTAGAACTTTCTATACCAGATTTTTTATTAAATTCAAATTCTGAAATTTGATTTTTTTTAAATTTTATTTTGTTCAGTAATTTCTTTTTCCTTTGAAATAGATTAGTTTAAAAAAAATATTAAACTTAAAAATCATTCATTTCAGATTAGATCATAATAGGTTAGAATCTAGTTTGCATATTATTAGTTTCGAAATTATATGGCCAGGCTCGGACTGAAGCAGCGGATACCGAAAGAGATGTGCACAGTAGTTTCTCAATTAATTCAAACAATTTACAATTTCCTTGTAAACAGGAATTAATGATAAATAATTTTCCAGCCAGTTGCTGACGTCACAAAGAAGAAATCTCCCATATGACGTCACGATAATGCATAACCTAGCTTATTAATTTGGAATCGCGAATAAGTTTAATTTAAAAATACGCAATTTAACTCTATTTTATCCAACTGATTATTTCTATTGTTCATATAATAAATATATATTTTTGTTATTAAATTATTTATATTTTATACAAAAAAATCATTGTTTGTTTGTTTGAGCCTCTCATGAGCCTCTCGTACCACCCCACTGATTATAAAATTGCGAAGTAGTTAATAAAAAATAAATTAGATTTTATTGTTGTTCAACAGCTTGTGATTGACTTTAAGAGGTTTTCAAATAAAAATTTTGCAATTAGCGAAAAAAATCATTTTGAAACGTCAGTCTAAACTCAACGCTAGGATTGATAAAAAAAAATATTTTTTTTAAACAAAACAAGAAAATAGCAATTCCAGTGTTTAATGCCGGTGTGCAGAGCCGTTTTAAGGCATGGGCCAACTGGACCGGGCACAGGGCCTCAGTCTCGGGGGGCCTCATCTCCTGATCCAAATAATTTTAATCGTTCAAACTCAAATCACGTATGAAGAATTTAAGCCTCATGAGTATATTGTAAATGAAATATTGGTGAGCCAAACTTCTTAGTAGTGGGTTGCTGTTTGTTACGTTGCAGCGCCAATTTATTTTTCTTCAATATTTAAAAAAAATAATAATTCATACAACAATTGCAATAAATTTCCGATTTAAAATGAAAGTGATGATTGCAGCAGGTATCAGTTATCAACGCAGGTGCTTGCCGCAAATACAAATTTTACTTTGCCTTCCAATTTAACAATTTTAAATAAATAAATTTTCTTATTAATTTATTACTAACTAGTTGGAAATCCCGTCCGCGGACGGGCAGCTAGACGGTGGATCTCTTTTTTAGCGGTATAATATTTAAACGTTTAATTTCGTTTCCCGCTACTGGGGGATTCCCCGTTTTTATATATTTTCAAAGTAAAGCAAAAAGTTTCTACTAAACTAATTTTTTTGTAATAAGTATAAAAATTAATAAGTTCGTCAAATTCTAATTTTTTTTAGCCGAACGTTTTAATTTCCCTCACTTTGGTTCAAAAACAAAATATTTTCCAGCACTTTCTGACGAAATTTGTATAATTATTCTGTCTTCTGTAGGTATTCTAGAAGAGTGGGAATTTTATTATATGTACCGGAAGGTGTTCAACACCAGACCCCCCGGTTTATACTTTTGACTATAATTTTACAGTTAACTGTCAAAGTAACTCAAAAGTTGCTGCTAAATTCTGTGAGCAGTAAGGCACTTAAATAAATGTTTTTCCAAATTTAAATATTCTCTAGCCAAATGTTTAAATTTTTAATTTCCTGTTTAAAACAGGAAAATTAAAAAAAATCTTTTTTCCCTTAGCATTCCGAAAACTGTATATTTAAGGAAGGGGGTAAAACGGCAAAAGACTAAATTGAGGTAACAAAACTTTAAGTAAAAGCGTCACCTTTAATTAAATTATTACATTTTCTTCAATCTAACATTGCAGATTTCAACATCGCCTGTTGATGCGTCTTTTTTAAAACTGACTAAGATCAGCCTGAACATCGAAGTTTCAAATCTTAACTAGAAGATTTTTTTCTCCAAGGTGAAAGTCTAGTTTCATTTGTTATCCGGCTGAAAATCCGGAAATATAAAAAATTAATTGATTATATGCAATTGGGTTAGATCAAGAATTTCCCAAATTTCTATAAAGATTCGCGACCCAAAAAAAAGTATTACGCTTGATTAGTAAGATTTAAAAAATTACCTGACAAGATAAAGCAATAATTGTCGCGATGGAATGTAATCTCCCGATTCTTCTTCCAAGTGTCCCATTTGAAGTTGGAAACTTTTCGCCACCAATCTTCTTTTGGCTGCAGGCGAAGTCATCAAACTAACTTTGGATAAAATTTCGGCGCGATCCAAAAATTGATGGACGGCGTCCATGGCTACAGATTCGTCCATTTCGTAAGAGAACAAAACCGATACTGCACTAAACTCGTAAATTTTACGAAAGTTTCCAAGATAGTGGAAGTGTTGAATTTTAAAGGGTTTATTGGTGAATGAAATAATGCAGTAAAAGTGGAGGTTTAATGTAACAATAACGATACCCTTCTTATTCGCGTATTGACCTCAGAATATAAAAGTGACCGTCAGCGGTGTATAACTAGTGGTCGATCACTTTCAGTATCGTTTTAATATAAATAAGTAAGTTGTTTTGATCCTTTCCTTCAAGTTCACCATAATATGAAGAGTCGTGTGCGATAGTTTACTTCCTGTGATCAGTGGCGTTACAAGTTTAAAAAATTTTAATTGTCGTAGGGTCAACGACCAATTTTTAAAACTCATGTCACACATTAAATATTTACGTCTAAATTGGAACAATTACGTTTCAGACGATAATTGTTATTCTATTATATCTACATAATATTTCCTTCTCCATTATCAAAATGATATTAAACTAATAATAATTTATTACTGTTATTTTTAATTTTATTTTACGTTCGTTTATGTTATCTTGTCGTTAAGTTAAAGAATTTTTAGTATAGTAAATATTTCCGTAAACCTTTTCACTTTCACAAATCCCACAGTGACACTCCAAGTGCTTCAATCTTATTGAATCTCATCAATTGCATTACAATTTAACTATAAGGTCAAGCGGCCAAGGTGGAAGGTCAGGTGAAATTTCAACTCAATCGATACATGCGTTTTCCCGCAATTCTTCCTTTAAATATTAAAGAAAAAATTGTCAAAAATTTTCAATTCAGATTCTTTAAATTACATAACGAAATGATTAAAAATAAAGAGAAATAGCGCGAGACTTTTGACTTTTGATTCGCTTTCTAGTCTATACCCTGTATATATGATGAATTATACATCGTCAGAGCGCTAAACATAAAAGAGAGGATTGCAGTTATTGATTACCCGAAATGAGAAATAATAATCTAAGAATTTAAAACTTCATTCAAACAATAATAGATTCGCTTTTTACAAATTCTCGTATTCTTTTTTTTGGTAATTTTGGATTTCCAATTTTTTTTTTTTGGAGAAACTTCTTGGAAGATTTAATTATATAAACGAACACGGACCAGATCATACAAATTATGATTAATTGATGATTACTGTAAACAAGCAGTGAAAATGATCGGGTCTGATTTGACGGTTTTCCGTGTAAAAAATTTGTATATCTTCGGTTTTGGGTTCCCAACTTCTGAACGAAATGCCTTAAAAATTGTTCTATACTCAGAACAAAAGAAAAGATTCTGGAAATGCGTGTCCGGCTATAATCAAACTTTTAGAAGTTAAAGTACCTTTGATAATAAATATGTACAAAACGATAAACTTGAATGTAGAAAAGATGTAAAATAAAACTTCTGTCGCTAAAACCAGAAAAACGTAAATTTATTTTGCAAACCATAATATTTTCCCCTAATGCAAATTTCAGAGTGTTCCCCTCCAAAGCAAAACTTGGCTACGACACTGCTCTGCATGCTAGAAAAGTAATTCACCTTGCTAAACTTCTGGATGCTATTACTTTCAGTGTGGATTTGAATAATGAATAAGTAAACAAGTATGCAGACACGCACAGATATAATTAATGTATTTATTTACTGTATTTTACTGTATACGTGTTGGGAATTCTCTGAAAATTCATAGATTTTCCTGAAATTTCCTGGAATTTCTTGGAAATATTTTAAATTGGAAATATCCAGAATTTGTTAAGAATTTTTGGAATTTTTTAAAAATTTATAAAATTCCATGGAATTCATTGGAAATCTATAAATTTGGTTACTTGGAATTTTTTGTAAATTACTGAAAAAATTATATCAAATCTTTGGAAATATTTTAAATTGGAAATATCTGGAATTCGTTAAGAATTTCTGGAATTTTCTATAAATTTATAAAATTCCATGAAATTCATTGGAAATCTATAGATTTAGGTAATTGGAATTTTTTGGAAATTATTAGAAAACTTTCCTGGAATTCCTTGGAGGTTTTAAATTATAAATATCTAGAATTCATTAAGAATTTCTTGAATTTTTCTTAAATTTATAAAATTTCTTTTTTTTGAAATTAATTAGAGGAAGAATTACCTGCAATTCCTTGGAAATATTTTAAATTAAAAATATCTGGATTTTTATATCTGAATTCTTTATAAATTTATAAATTCCATAGAATTCAATAAAAATCTATAGATTTAATTAATTTGAAAGTTTTGAAAATTATATGAAAAATTCTCGGAAATTACTTGGAAATATTTTAAATTGGAAATAACTGGAATTCCTTAAGAATTTCTTGAAATTTTTATAAATTTAGAAAATTCCATGGAATTCATTAAAAATCGTTACTTGGAATTTTTTGGAAATTACCGGAAAAATTCCTTGGAATACTTTGGAAATATCTGGAATTCATTAAGAATTTCTTGAATTTTTAATAAATTTAAAAAATTTCATGTAATTTATTGGAAATCTATAGATTATTGGAAAAAAATTATTGGAAAAATTCCCTGGAACTACTTGGAAATATTCTAAATTGGAAATATCAGGAAATTATTGAGGTTCTTGAATTTTTTATAAGTTTCCAGGGAATTCATTGGAAATCTATAGATTTAGTTATTTGGAATTTTTTGGAAATTATTGAAAAATTTTTGGAATTCCTGGGAAGTATTCTAAATTGGAAATATCTGAAATTCATTAAGTTTTTCTTGAATTTTTTATAAGTTTATAAAATTCCGTGGAATTAATTTGAAATCTATAGATTTAATTGCTTGGAATTCGTTGGTATTCCTTGGAAATATTTTAAATTGGAAATAACTGGAATTCCTTAAGAATTTCTTGCATTTTTTATAAATTTTAAAATTTTATGGAATTCATCGGAAATCTATAGATTTAGTTTCTTGGAATTTTTTGGAAATTATTGTAAAATTTTGAAATCTGTGGAATTCTTTAGAAATTTTTTAAATTCATTAGAAATCTCATAAATTAAGAATTCTCGAAAATTTTATAAAATTTCTGAAAAGTTTCCAAAATTATATAAGTTTGTTCTTCGGGTTAAGATTATATGATATAATTACACTGAAAAAAGTGATTTCAACAATCAAATTCCTCATTTTTATTCGTCAATGAACAAAATTCATTCAAACTATGAATTTTTCATCAATAATATGATGGATTTTGTAAAAAAATAATGAAAAAAAAGGTATGTCTGATTTGGGCTCATAACCCGCTACACTGAAAAAACTAATTGATTAAAAATTTATAGTATTTATTCATTTCCATGTAGTATTTTGTCTTCTAAAATTATTGTTATATTATTTAGGAATAATAAATTAGGAAGCTCTTCCGCTAGAAAATAATACTACATTATGCACCAAGGGAATACAGTGACCATTTTTTGGCCTAATAGTAAAGATTTTTTTGCACGAGGCGTCACCCGAGGTCAAAAATTACCCAAATTACAAATTACGGCCAGATTCACATAAATGACTTCTTTATTTGCCTATTGGGCAAAAAAACCTTTTTATTGTCACAGGGCAAAAAAGTGCCACAAATCGGGATGTAAAGTGGGTACTTGACCCCCGAAATTGCAAAAAATTTGTTTAACGAGGTTTTAGGGTTTTCACAGTAGTACTCTCTAAACTTGCTTAAAGTAAACAATTTTAACTATTTATTTGTAGAATGATAGAAAACTTAAATAATTTAAAGTTTCCCACAATCTTGAAACAACTCTGACGTAAAAAAGGAAAAAGAAAGCTTTCTATGGTTGAATATTGCATAAAAGGCAAATTAGGTTATGGAAATCCCCGAATATATACTTTTATTTTCCGCGATAACTAATGAGCAAATTAATTTCACTTTTTGTGTTTACATAAATGCAAGCTATAAGATTCTCGGAAACCAATAATTATTATAGTAATTCCGTACCAAGTGTTAACAATTTCATCAGTTATTATAATATGTAATATTTCACAATACGTCATTCATTCACGCCGTTCAGTTAAGTGTTTAATTTCTGATTAAATAAGTGAATTAAATCAATTATTGATTTAATTCATTTATATTAAGTAATTATTACTCAATATCATTCACCGAGTACATTGCTCTTACAAAGAATGTTTATTAGTGGCGGATATAGAACTAAAGCAAAAGGGGCAAATCTATTATAAATAATCTGTAATATACCATTGCTTAAGTTTTCATATACATATATATTGCTATGTTTCACTCTTTAAAATTAAGGCTCCGCTTCTATTATTTTTTTTTAATACAAAATCCTAAACATTTACTTATTCAATTTTCTGTTACTCTAAAATTCTAATTTAAATCACCTTACTTGACTTGACAGTATATGTTGAGCTTTATTGGTTAAAACCGACCGTGTCGCTACACGTCATTGGCTGACGTTAGTCAGCCAGTAAGTTTTGTTTATTTTATTTGAATCTGGTTTTTGTATCGAATGGTTCGAGTTCAATCTAGTATGCACTTGCATCTGTAGCTTACGCAATAAAAAAGTTTGATTCAGCCAGATATACTTTTCACTTCTGAAATACTCTGTATCAACATTACATAGGTACTCTTGTAGGTGGGTAGTCGTAAGAAAATATAACAAACACAAAGGTATGCAAATATAATAATAAAAACAGTTCAAGGTAAATGTCGAATGTTTAATTAATAAATTAAGTTGATTATCAGTGAAAATTCAGCTAATTAAATTTTAAAAAACCAAAATATAATATTCAACTTATTAACTCATTATTACTTTTTTAATCTATTGATAAAACTGGCAGAACAAGTTTTAAATTGATTACAATTTTTTATTTAAATCGAGGTCATCGCATAAGAATCTAACAACGTATCTGCAATTTTCTTATATAATTTCTACATTGATAGCAATTTTGTTCTAATTTCAAGTTTCGCAATTAAATGTTTCTTTTTCATACTTTTGTTTACACTGATACAGACTCGGCAAAGGCTCGGCGGTTAAATGCTTTGATTAGAGCTCGAGTGGTTGATTAGAACAATGATTTCTATTTTAAAAATTTAAAAGTAAGTACTAAATGTATTATTCAATATCAATGACAGCTATTGATGAATAATTCTTTATTTATGAACAAAATTCATCAATAAAATGATTTTTTCATCAATATAAAGAATTTTATTCACCGGCGCAAAAATGATGAATTTTTCGATGTAAGCATATTTTAGGTAAAATATAAAATTACATTTTATCAAGAATCAGAATGGAAAAAGGATTATTTAACTACAGTGACTTATTTAACCATATAAACCCCCCTGCCCCTCATAAATAAAATTTGAACTGAAATTAAAATCAAATACCATCTACACATGCGCACAAACCTTTTGTTTCTGAGACCGGGGGATCTGGGGGTATAAAATACCTTTCCGTGTGGGGATATAGAATAACCAGAATTAATTAAATAAAATTAGAACTCCTGTTTCAAATCTCTTGCAGATAAAGAAACGATTACAATTATTGACTGTTAGGGATACTTATTCCCAAAAAAATTTTAAATTATTAAAGATAATTAAAGATTTTTTTACCTTTTTTATTTTCTGATTTATCGAAATGTCATGGAAAACCTGGAAATATCAGGATTTGATTTGGAAAATTTAGTGGGAACACTGAATTATTATTGGTAATAATGGTAATACTAAGTCTAATAAACTTTATACCAGGTTTATCCGACTATTGTAAAACCGCCCTTTTTTACATTATTTTATTATTATTTTTTAAGATTACTTTTTATATTATTTTATTATATTTTTAATGGTTTTAAGTTTTTTAAAAAGATTCCTGGGGGCCCTCTTAGCCGCACCTTACGCACCCCGGTAGTTCCACCACTGAGTGAAAGGTTTCTACTACTTAATAAAGCTGATCAGAGATTATGAACAAAAATTTTAGCGTCTGAAACCGGGGGTGCTTCTTAATCTCTTGGCGCATATTCACTTACAGTTTAATCTGTGCAATCGGAGTTATATAAAAATCATCAGTAGTACTTACACGAGAGGGAAACTGCAAACCAAATTTTTGTACACCAGATTTCCTTTTATGAGTTTTCCTCGAATTTCTCTAGATTTCCCAAAATTTCCTCAGATTTCCCGAAATTTCCGGAATTTTCTTGGATTTCCTAAGATTTTGTTGGATTGTCTTAAGAGCTTCTTTCAAAAATGTTACAAAAATAAAACAAAAAGCAGAACACAAAGGTCGTTTGTAATATTCTTAAGATTTCCTGATTTCCTACAATTTCATTGGATTTCCTAAGATCTCCTAAGATTTCCTAAACTTCCTAAAATTTTCTATGATTTTCTAACTACTTTAGATTTCCAATTTCCTCAGATTTCTTATGATCTAAAATTTCCTAAGATTTCTTTAAATTTCCCAGATTTCCTAAATTTCCTTAGATTTTCAAATATTACCTTGGATTTCCTATGATTTTCTAACTACCTTAGAATTTTCTCGGATTTCTTAGGATATCCAAAAAATTTCTTTAAATTTCCTAGATTTTCTAAATTCTTTTAAGATTTCCTTATATTACCTGGATATCTTAAATTTCCTAGGATTTCCTCAGATTTCCTTTCACTTGTAACTACACTAAATTATCCCAATGGCATCTTCCTCGTTAGTACAGTAAAACCTTGCAGCCCACGTAATGACTGATATCTAAAATTCTGTTTTTGCGGTAGCCTATTACCTATTGCAGTAGCAATTTCCTAAATTTCCTCGGATTTCTTGTGATCTCCTAAAATTTCCTAAGATTTCTTAAATTTTCTAGATTTCCTAAATTTCCCAGATTTCCTTTTCCTAAGATTTGATAAATTTTCTAAGATTTCCTAAATTTCCTAAAATTTCCTTAAATTTTCTACATTTCCTAAATTTCCTTAGAATTCCTAGTATTACCTTGTATTTCCTATGATTTTCTAACTACCTCAGATTTCCAATTTCCTCATATTTCTTCGGAACTCCTAAAATTTCCTAAGATTCCTTAAATTTCCTAATATTCCTTAAATTTCCTAAATTTCCTTAAATTTCCTACATTTCCTAAATTTCATCAGATTTATTAGGATTTCCTAATTTTTCCTAAGAATTCCTAAGATTCTTTAAATTTCCTAAATTTCCTTAGATTTCCTAATATTACCTTGGATTTCCTATGATTTTCTAACTACGTCAGATTCCCAATTTCCGCGGATTCCCAATTTCAGCGGATTCCTTAAGATCTCCTAAAATTTCCTAGATTTCTTAAATTTCCTAAGATTTCCTATGATTTTCTAACTAAGTACCTCTGATTTCCAATTTCCTCGGATTTCTTAAGATCTCCTAAAATTTCCTAAGATTTCCTAAATTTTCCAAGATTTCCTAAATTTCCTTACATTTTCTTAAATTTCCTAGATTTCATAAATTTCCTAAGATTTCCTAATATTACCTTGAATTTCCTATGATTTTCTAACTACCTCAGATTTCCAATGTCCTCCGATTTCTTAGGATCTCCTAAAATTTTCTAAGATTTCTTTGGATTTCCTCAGATCTCCTTTCACTTGTAACTACACTAAATTTTCCCAGTGGAATCTACCTCGGTAGTTCAGTAAAACCTTGCAGCCCATGTGATGACTCACACCTGAAGTTCTGCTTTTGCGGTAGCCTATTACATCCAGTATGTAATTACATCCAGTATGAAGTAAACCGACCCCACGCTTTTTTATTATAAGAAATGTAATAATTTTATTCCGCTTTATTCTAACCATTTTCCTCAAAAGTTAACGGTAAACTTTGGAGGTGTATTCTTCAGTAACTCCAGTAGACCTTCTCGAATTAAAATTACCAAGAGATAAGTAACTCTAAAAAAAAGTTTTGTTCACGAGCCTGGAAATTCCAGGAATTTCCAAAGAATTGCAGTGTTTTCCAAAGACTTGCAGAGATTTTAAAGAATTTCGGAGAAATCGAGGTGCCATTCACTCCGGAATATTTTATAATAATTATATTTGGAAACTGCAATTGATCACTTAATTTTTTGCAAAACGGGCATTTTTTCTAAAAAGGACCCTAACATTTGAAAGTTGAGTTTGCTACTGCCTATATGCGAAAACATCCGAGACACCGAAAAGTGAATAAAAAGGCAATGTACTTTTTTTTCAAGCAAAACGACAGTGAGCTGTTTCATTGCCGGTTTTAGACACATAAGTCAAAGTTTTCTTTACCAACATAAATATATACACTTGGTATACTAACCTTTTTTCGAACAAAACATTCCAAGTAGAAAAAAATAAACTAAAAATATGATATAATTTTAATAAAATTGACTAATTATTTTAAGTTTATCTACCACTTCAAATATTAATTGAAAAACATTGACTTTGACATTTACATAACCTAAAATTCTTAAGTATTACCAACTTAAAGTTTTATTATTAACCGGAGAAATAAAAATTTTGTTTTTTTAACCTACAAAATGTATTAAATGTCACAATTGAGTTTATTTGGAACTTGAATTAAATATAGTTGGCCGATTGAATCTTGTCAACTTTCAAGAATTACTTCTTCAAAACTTCAAAAAAAAGTGAAATTCTCCATCCTAATAAAACAATATACTATTCCGAACAATTGATTTTGTCCAGTGACGTAACCAGGACCTCATTTTAGAGGGTTACATTTATTTTCAAACTTGGAAGAGAGAACTTTAGTCTCCATAGCGGAGCCGGATTATCCATTAGGCAAACTAGGCAACTGCCTAGGGGCGCCGATCAGCAAAGAGGCGCTTGAGGAGCGCTTAAAAACTTTTGCCTAGGGGCGCATACATTAATAATCCGGCCCTGCCATAGCCCTCTATCTCATCCCAGTTGAGTGCCATTGATTTCAACTTTTTATTTTATTCTAAACTCCAGTCAACAAGTTAAATGATTGCGAAAAATCGAACATTAGACTTTTCTAGAATTTGCTACGTTTCCTAAATAGATTAGACAAACAATTCTCCACAGGAGCCTGATAAAATTTGCCGTTTCATTATCACAATTTTAAGCCCCCCCTTAAGCAGCATGGAAGTTATAATTCAGAACTAACAACCGAAAAAAAAATCTAATCGGAATTTGACTTGACTGTTATCGCCCGATTATTAAAAAGACACTTCAAGTTCATGCAAATGACGAATAAAAATTTACCAAAGTTCAGATATCCAACAAAATATGTAAATAAATTTGTCTGAATTGGCATTCGTTTTTTTATTTTTAAATCGTGCTAGTTATCGGTGATGTACCCGACTGATAAGAAAGGTCAACTTACGAGCAATGAGCAAACAATTTACTATTATTTCAATTTTGTTATGTCTTAGTTGTTTACTAGACGTTTAGGCATTTATTGAACAATGTCAAGGCCAAGTGTAAATGACCTGAGACTTTTTTTTCGCCAATCAATTTAATTTAATTTATCAATCCTGACAATACAATAAGTGTTATGAACTTAAATTGAATCGTTAACATTAGGGTTCTGGCAATTTGCAAAAATTAAATCACTTCCCAAAACGGTGCCGCACCAACCCCCGGTTGAGAGTCACCGGTTTTTACAAACTATTTTATTTGAAATTTTTATTGCTTTTATTGGTTTTGAAATTTCGCTTTAAAAATGCGGCCCCGATATTAATAGATTGTAGCTGCGGGCAAGGACAAAACTAAATATTTTAGGTAATAATTAATTGCAAAATCGATGGCAAGGATGTCAGCTGATTTCAAAAAACTTCCTAATTACAAAATATCCTAACGTCACACGAGCAACGAGAAAGCACTTGAACTTTGAGTTTACCCATTGTATTTATAAAGTTTGTAACTTTGTATCGAATTTTTGTGTTTGAGCAAATAATAGAAATGAAAATTGGATTTCAGAAAACTGCGTTTCAATTTTGGTTATTTTTAGCTGTGACCGGCAACAGTTCGACGCCAAAAAGAAAAACTAATTCCCAAAATTGGGTCGTTTAGCAAAATCGAACTGAAGTGGTCTAGACTAAAATTTTATCAAGTTTGCTTTACGATAAAAAAATATAAAATTAGTACCTAAATCTTAGATGGAATTACTAGCAATAATAAATTCCGGAAGAAATAATAAAATAAACAATAAACATTCAATGTACGTACCATGACGGGCAAAAATGAGTGTTTAAGGTCGTCTTTACCTTCGAAGTGAGAATAAAAATAGTTCACAATTTCAAAAATGTCTTTTCTATAACCGGCATAACACTGACGATGGTGATAATAATAATAATGTTGATACGCACTTAAACGATCAAATTAATCATTCCCGGTTAGATTTGCATTGATGAGCGGCGAATTCGTGCGCGAACAATATCAAATCGACGACCAACCGAAACTGACCATTCTGTTTGAATTTAATTTTATCATTCAATTTTTTAATACAAAATTGATAACAGTAATTGATGCGGTTTACTATCAAATAAGGCTGCTCGTGATAATTTGACACGCTAATATTCGATGACTTTTATCAAACAAGGAGAAGATCTAAAAGTAGACACGGAATCGTCCAAGGTTACACCCAATGACCTTTTAACACTCAGGTGACAATAATTATAAATAATTTTATCAACAAACAACGCATAAAACGGTAAAAACATGGACGCAAGGTATTTTTTTTTTTTTTATTTGAAAAAAGGATCATTATTATAAATCGATATCAAGGTTATTGCTCAGTGCACTTAACTTTACGGTAGTCTTACTATGGTAATAATTACTAATTAATTTGTAATCTTTACTACAATTAAAAAAGTCTCGTTTAAGTCAATAATAATTATCACGAGAGATTATATGTATATGGTAACCTGCTCTTGAGGTTCATCCTGTTAGCTATAATCGATTGCGAATACATTGAATTATTAAAAAATCACTATTTTGATTTTCATCAAAATGCCACGTTTGTTAATCCAAAATTAAACTATAATGTTTTTGAAAATTACAGCAGGATTATTAGTCGATCATTTTGCAATATCATCAATTGTAATCCTCTGACCATTAACCCTTAATACGATATACTACTATTATTTTTCACATTGACGAAAAGTAAGTGCATGACGGAAAAAACCGGTATGACGTATATATAGCGTTTTACGTATTTTAACTTCTCCTGTAGTCGTAATATGGAAATTAACACTTTGTCAACATCTACTATAAGTATAAGTAGGCAATCAAACACCTAGTTGTTACAATCTTTAGTTTCCTCTTTTACGATGTAATATACCCACGCTTAATGTATAATGGTATTGGAATACCCAACCCACACATCTGCAATGCTGCAAGCTGTATTAGGTTTTCTTGATCAAGTCGAGATACATTATTTTTAATTTAAAAATTTTTTTATTTTAATCTTTTCTTGCTATTTACGATCTACCACGCGGAAAAATATTAAAGCATTCTAATACGTCTAGTTGGTATAGAAAGTTTTGTTTATAAACCAAAAGTTTGCATTCTATTGATGTATTCTATTGAATTATTATTTCACCGCGATTTTACGATAAAATAATTCATTTATTTAACACTAACATTTAGTAGCGTCACGAGCGCCACCAACGGTTAGGTAAATCCCGAATAATTTTATACATATTACGAGTCCAAGAGAAGATAAAATAGTATATTTTATTTTAAAATTTTATAATTTCATTGATATACCAAGTAGTTACTAGGGTTAACACCATAAAGAAAATTCCGAGATATTGTATAGATCAGGAGTGGCCAACTTCATTGTATATACGATCGACTATGTTTCTTAAAATTTTTCGCGATCTACCTATTAACATCTTAATATAATAATTTAATATTAATATTATATGGACATATCAGGTTTTCCACTAAATTTTTCAAATCAAATTCCCTGACTTTTCCAGGTTTTCCCTAACAAAGAATAAAACATTTCCCTGACATTTCAATAAATCGGAAGATAAAAATTAAAAAAAAATCTTAATTTTAATAAAATTCAATTGAAATAACTATTTTTTTTTCAATTTCAAAATTAAAAAAATTTAATTTTTAATTTTTGAATAAAAAAATTCAATTTTAAAATTGAAATTACTTCTTTCTCCAAACGACACGAAAGTCAATTGTTTCATTATCGATTTTAAACACGAAAGTCAAACTTTGCCTTAGCGACATATATAAAACCAGGTGGTGTAGAGTTTTTTCCGAAAGTAAAACTGCCTAGGCAGGTAAAAAAATAACTAGAAATGTGACATTATTTTAATAAAATTGAGTAATTTTGGTATCTACCTTTTCCAAAAATTATTTTAAGTTTATTTACCATTTCAAATATAAAATTTTAGAGCGTCATTTAAAAATAAGTAGATGTAAACTTTGACTTGATATGTAAATCCTTAAATATACCAACTTAAAATTTTATTTTTAACCAAATAATTAAAAATTTTGATTTTTTAACCTAAAAATTTTAATAAATGTCACAATTGAAGTTGACAGTTGCGAATTCAATTTAAAAATTACCAACATAAATTGAAAATAGTTGACAGATTAAATCAAAATGTCACCTTACTTTTGTTTATTTTTATTTTTATTTCAATTTGATTAAATTAAAACTGGTTGACCGATTAAAATATTATCTACCTTTCGAATTATTTGCGCGCGATCGATCTGAAGTTTTGCATATTCCTTCCTACCAGTAATAATTTACATGGGTGTGTATCAAGCAAGGGGAGAATTTTTTGCTCAGTTTTTTTATATCTAGCGCCGTTCTCGAGTTATTGCTAACTTTAAAACTTATTTTTGAATTTTGTTCGTTTTGAGAAAAAATAATATGTTTTATTTGAACGAAAGGGTAACTTTTCCTGCCACGCAAGTTTTCCATTCGCTCGGCTCGGCTCGTTCCACTCACCTCGCAAATGAAAAAACTCGCTACGCAGGAAAAGTTAATCTTTCCATCCTAATAAAGCAATAATTTAGTTTTCCTGACTTGGCACTAAAAATGAGAAATTCCCAGACTTTTCTCTGACAAAATTAGGAAAATCTTAAATTCCCTTACTTTTCCAGATTTTCCAGGTTTTCCAAACAAGTGGGAACTCTGCATAAAAATCATACTTGAATTGTATTTATTAAGGTAAAAGTAGACAAAGCAACACTTTTTCTTAGCTTATTACGAGGAGGAAAGCACACAGACCCATAATACACCAGATTTCTTTCTTTTAACATATTCTTGGATTTCCCTAGATTTACCCGGATTTCCTAAAATTTGCTTGGATAAAATTTCTTTTGCATTGTTTCATGATTTCCTTTCAAAAAAATTAAAAAGCAAGATTATCTGTAATTAATTTCTAAGATTTCTTTAAATTTCCGTAAATTTTGTCAGATTTCTCTTCACTTGTACAACAAATCTTCCCAGCGGTTTCCTAGTCGGTTTATTTTAAATTACGACTTAGTGTTGGCAGCTATGATCGACTAAAAATTGCTTCGCGATCGGCCGGTCGATCGCGATCGACCTGTTGGCCACCCCTGGTATAGATGACAATATTTTTTGTGTTTTACAGAGTCTTGTTTAAGTCGCTGCCAGTCAAAAACGGGGTGACAAAATTGAAAAATGTACCTATAGGTACAAAATACAAAAATAAAGAATGTCCAAAAAAATTTGCTGTAAAAGCGATTTTTATTTGTCAAAAAACGGTTTCAAATTATGCAATTTACATTGTTAACATAGGAAGGTTCGAATATTTTCTTTGGTCACTTTATGTTCCCAGTGCATTTACATTCAAAACGTAGGTGTCAATCCGGGGGGTCTGGGGGGCATGGAATGCCCTCCAGTACATTCTTTACCAAATACCTCGAATTAACGTAGGTTCAGATGAGAAATATTTACCAATGAGGAATTGGCATAGGATGCACTGGAGGGCATTCCATGCCCCCCAGACCCCCCGGATTGACACCTACGTTTTGTGAATTTAAAGGGCAATTAAGTACATAGTAAATGTACATAGATAATATTTACATAGTTCTATTTCGTTGCCCCGATTTTTAGATACAGGATACAGGTAATATAATTTTTTGTATTTTACATCTTTTACATCTTTCACGTCTTCTTTAACCCTTTCAGGTACGAATTATGAAGGGGTTGTAGGAAAATGTTCAAACTCAGCATTTTTTGAAAATTTTTCATGTTTGTTAGATTACCCTAAAGTTTCCGAGTACTCAGATATCAACTGTCCTTTGTGTAGTTGACATGGTGATTTTCTGATCACGTTTATCGAAAATTGGAGAGATTCCATGAAATAAAAATTATTTTATTAAATGCACACAACATTATATAAAGTAGAAAAAATATTACATACTTAAAAAGTGTCAAATTCCAGAAAAAATTAATCACAAAAAACTCGAACACAACTACGTGCTTTCAGGTTTAAAACATAAGACAAAAGAAATTTATTAAAGGATAACAATAAGTCCCACGAGTAATACAATCTTTCAGGAGCCAAGCTAACTAGTCCTCGGAGCAGATCAACTTCATTGGAATTCTACATATAGCTACTACTAGCCATAATTTTGCCTTAAACTTATGTCCTCTCTACAGGACGCTGTGTCTGAAAGGGTTAAGTCGCTGCCAGTTAAAAAGGGGGCGACAAACTTAAAAAATGTACAGACACAAAATTAAAGACAATGAAAATTTTAACAAAAAATGTCTAAAAAGTTTTGCTGTAAAAGCGATTTTTATATTGTATGTCAAAAAACGATTTCAAAATATGCAATTTACGTTGTTAACATAGGAGTGTTCGTATATTTTTGTTAGCCATTGTAGACTGTACATCTTCATCCATGTTCCACTGGCGATTAACATATTACAAGGGGTAAATATCTCAAATTAATTTTGTACACAGGACTCGGAATTCCAATGATTTCCATAAAATTCCAAAGAATTTCAAGGATTTCCAACAAAGGGGAGATAACGAGGTAACTGTCTCCCCATAACTCATCAAGACCAATAAAACTACTAAATTTTGTTAAAATTTGAAAAATATACCAAAATTCTTATCAAAACTTAATTATATGTATTTACTATTGTCCTAAATCTGCTCTTGTGTACAAGTGAAGGAAAATTTGAGGAAATCCCAGGAAGTCTTAAAAACAAGGAAGTAAAAACAAGGAAATCTTAAGAATACTCTAGATGGACTTTTTTTTATTTTTTTAATTTTTTGAAATTTCCTTAGGTTTATTAAGATTTTCCGAGATTTCTTAAGATATCTTAAAATTTTCTGAAATTTCTTATGATTTTTAAAGATTTCCCAGAATTTTATTGATATTTTCATGGATTTTTTTAAGTTTTCTTTTTTCTAAATTTCTTAAGATATCCAAGAATTTTCCACGTTTCCTTAAATTTTTCTCTTTTTCAAGATTTTCTGGAATTTCTCCAAATATCTTCAGATTTCTCTTTACTAGTACACCTAAATTTTCTAACGATTTCTTCCTAGTTTATTGCTGGAAAACTTAGGGAAAATCGTGATATACAAAACTGAAGGAAAATCTTAGAAAATTTTAAGAATACTCCAGATGAGCTTTGTTTTTTAGCTTTGTTTATTTTTCTGAATATTATAAATTATCTCGAATTTTCCATATTCTAAGTTTACCAGGCAAGGACGACTGGAAGGAGGGTAGGATAACGGTGTATCTAACCCCTTCCTCATGACAAAAACCAACAAAATCTACCTACCAATTTTTTTTTTATTTCAAAAATATACCTAAATTCCTATCAAAAGCCTCATTTACCCCCTGCATGAATTTTGCCTGGATCCGCTCTTGATTTTCAAACTAGTTTCAATCTAAAGAATTTATATGATTTCCAAAAAATTCCAGAGATTTCCAAGGGAATTCCAAATAAGTGAACACAAAATTTTCGAGATATTACCCCTTGGCATATTATATCGAATCGAAATTGATTTTTTCTTGTTAAATCTGGACTTTTTAGAACTTATAATTCGAAAACTGCTCATTACATTAAGTTGTGCCCATTGAGACATTTTTTCAGAATGATGAGAAGTACAACAAATCCAAAAATCAGCCAAATCTACAGAAAAACATTTTCCTATAAGGGGTCGTTCAAATATTAAGTCACACGTTTTACCCTCCCTCTTCTTATGAAACATTTAGTCACATTTTCATTGAACCCTCCCCCGCCAAGTGACGTCACACTTCTACCCTATAAAATTTAATAATTCATATAAAATAAAAACAACATCAACATCAGGGAGACCCGGCACGTAACTAGAAAGAAGAAGAAGACTTACGACGAGTCTGCTCTTAGTAAAGCAATATGTCGTGAATGGTTTCAACGCTTCAAAAGTGGTGATTTTGATGTCTAGGACCGCATGGTGAGAAAAGAGAAAATTTATGTGATGTATTATGAGCATTAAAGAGGGAACCATCCCAGCACCTAGAAAGACACGACAATGTTATCTTTCAACATGACAATGCTTGGCCACATGTCTCAAGACTGCTCAAGACACAAGACATACTTGAAACGCTTAAATGGGTGGTCTTATCCCACTCGCTGTACTCCGACTAACATTTTTTGTTTCTCTCACAAAATGCTCACGAGCATCATCTGGTCGGTTAATAGCGTCTTTATTTACAAACTAGAGATTTAGAGTAAAACTTCTTTAAGTTTTTGACTTCACTGGAAAGCCGCTCGGAATAGGTGCCCCCCAAGGTGCTGTAATCGTCTCCTCTTCTGTGGACTTTTATTTTACTGGTAAGAGAAAAAACGACGTCATCTTCTGTTATCTTGCTTGTGATTTTTTTATTACATTAAATTTAATATAAAATATGATATAAAAAGTCCGCGAGAGAAGAAAATAACAAAAGAAACTTTGAAGTTTGAAGTTAAAGGTAAGAACTAAGTATCCTGTAAATTTCAAATTTTATTTTTAATGAAACAATAATCATAATAAAAACATTCATAAACTGATTATTTATTAATAAGGTATATAAATTATGTAAATATTCATATTTTTTCTAGAACCACCATCTTTCAGCTTCAAAACGCCACCTTGGTCGACTAGATATCTCCAACAACAAAATTTTTACAGCTAAAACAGCCAAGCACAAAAATAAGACTTTTCAATTGCTTGAGTTTGTGTAGACGGGAAGTGGCGAGTGCGAAAAGTAAATCCTTTTGGATTTTGGTCTTTGGAACCCCAAAGAACATTTCCACAAAGTTTAATCAAAATCCAAAATAGTGCATCAACAAGGATTTGATGATTTCGTATGCAACGAACTCTTGCATCATATTTATCTTGCATCATATTTATATCCAAAATGCAAATGGCCCAGTTATTGCCCAAATACATAAAACCGAATTTCATCGTCTCCACACTTAGTCGTCTACGCAAAACACTTGGAGTTTGCTGTTAGATGCACTGGAAAATCCATTCTAGGGTTTCTCAAAAGAAGTCGGACTGGACAATCTAAATTCGCGTCTCGGTATGATAGATATAAACAGTTTGCTGTCAAAAATTTTTGCAAGTCTTCGAATAACAGCAAATTTTCACTTCTGAACCCCCAGGTTTAAAACCCCTAAATTGATACAACTTATACCGTTTTAACACTGTGGAATCTCAAAGCTGATTTCCTTATCCCTTTCATTTGGAATAACGCGTTGGAAATTTTGGTAGTCCCGATACTGTACATACAAGCTCATCTGGTCGGTGAGTTCGGTAATTTGGCTATGCACTTCTACTCCGACCTAGTGCAATCGAGTGCAGTTACCGAGCATTTAGTATTTATCACTGTATTTGTTTATACAACTAGGCTCAGACGTAGACGTAAGCGAATGATGCAGAAGTTTGTGGCCCGGTTTGGTACATTATGGCATTTGGCGCCACATTTGCTAGTATCACTCAAAATAATTTCAACCTCCAACCTACTAGTTAATTAATAATTACTAACAAAAATAATTGCGCAGCAATTTGTAATTACCGAAACTATCGAAGTGTTGATAGTACTATCATGGACTTACATTAAATTATTCATTCTTATCATTTAGTAAATTTGTAAAATCATATTTTATCAAATTGTAGTTTCCTTAAATTAATAATTTTGTTATTATCTGTCTACAGTGTAAGAAAATTTACTTCATTTTTTCTTTCTATTTATTGTCTATTTTTCTAAATTTGTGATTAGCAGTTCTTTTAGATGCATAAAGAATCATTACTCTCAGCACCAATTTGAAGGAGTGATTCCGATAAATATAACATGGTTTTTTACATAAACCATCAGTGGTTGTAATTGAAGATCACTGATATATTTCATTGTTGTGGACCATCTTTGTGCTACACTGAAAAAAATAATTTATTTTAAAAATACATTCAAAAAGTCTTAAGTGATAAAGTAGTTCAGGAATGACACAACTAAAGTTCTAACCAAAACCGTTTTTGACTATTCAAGCGAACTATCTCATTTTCTCTTCAATTGATTAATCTTAAAGATAGTGACGCAATAGCATCGCCGACTTCTTAGTTTGATAGATTTATCAAATAAATTCAAGATGGCGACTCGAAACTATTAAAGTTGAGATTTGTTGTCAGAAGTTACATAAATAAATCTTAAGAGTGATATGAATTAAAAAAAAAATTAATTTCATTCGAATAATTCAATGTAAATTATATTTTTTATTAGTTTTAAAAAAAATTAAATAAAAAAATATCATTTTTCCATTTCAAAACAAATTCGGACACGTGTTGAAATTTATCATTATCACACGCGTTCGATAATGACTTACTTTGCAAACATATTATATCAAAATCTAAAACAAAACGCAAATATTTTAGTATTTACTATAATTAATTTATTGATTTGTGGTTTATGTACTGAACAAAACATGCGATAAACACTTTTGAGAACTAATGTGCAGTTTTCTCAAATAACGTACACTGTAAAAAAGTTTTCATTTTAAAGAAATTTTCATAAACAAAATAACCAACTTTTATTGGCTTTTATTCCTTATTGATGCACAAATCGAATGCTATAATAATAACATTACCTAACGCTAATTAGTTCAAAAAGTAAATTCAAAAATTTATAATCTGATTTCGAATAAAATCCTTTTTACTGTGTAGCTTTGTGATTACAATATAATAAGTATTGCATGTTTCAAACTTACCTAAATATACTTAACAGGTGCATGAGATATGAAAATCTCATATTTAACGCAAATAAATTATTTAAAAAGCCAAATACTTTCCAAAATGTTTTAAAATAATTTAAACAATGCAAACCAGTAATTTCAATATGAAATATTTTTTCATTCTATTACTTTTTAAATTTTCAAATGCTAATAATTCGCATCTCAATGTAGAAGATGAAGTGGATTACTACGAAAATCTCATAAAGACTGAAATCTACCGAGCTTATCATTATGAGCTGCCCACAGACAATGAGCAGTATAGACCACAAGACAGCCTCTCAGCTGAAGGTAAAAAACTTTTATAGTAAATTTTTTCCCAAATTTGAATGTTGTATTTCAGATTTTGGGCTTTGGGATTTTATTGTTGTGGGTTCCGGTTGTGGTGGAGCAGTCGTTGCAAATAGATTATCCGAGGTCCAAAAATGGAAAATTTTGTTGATAGAAGCTGGAGGTTCCGAAACAAATTTTTCTGTTATTCCAGCTATGCATATCTATTTACACATGTCAAGATTTAACTGGGGCTATTATAGTACCGAGCAAAAACATGCTTGCTTGGGTAAATTTTTTTTTTACATTTTTCAATTTATGTAACATATTTAAATTTTTAAGGGATGCGTGGAAATCGCTGCCCCATTGTAAGAGGGAGAGCTTTAGGAGGCAGTAGCGCACTAAACTACGACACTTACGCAAGAGGAAATAAAGCTGATTATGACAGATGGGCAGCGCAGGGAAATCCCGGTTGGACTTACGACGAAATCCTTCCTTATTTTATAAAATCAGAAAATTCTGAAGTGAATGGATATCCTGGATATCACGGAAGAAATGGTTATTGGAACGTCAAGTATAATAAACCGTTTAGTAAGCAGTTCGGAGATTTTATAGAAGGTAGCAGAATTGTCCATAATTTTAGAAGCAGAGATTATAACGGAAGAGATCAATTGGGAGCTTTTCAAATACAAATAAATAATATTCGAGAATTTCGTGACAGCTCCAATAATGCCTTTTTAAAGCCTTTGAAAAATAGAAGAAACTTAAAAATTATAACTAATGCTTACGTCACCAAAGTAAATATAAATCCTTCCACCAGAACTGCGGTTGGAGTTCAATTTGCAAAAGATGGCAAACTGTATAAAGCCAGAGCAGGCGTCGAGGTGATCTTGTCGGCTGGGGCAATCAATACTCCTCAAATTTTAATGTTATCCGGCGTTGGGCCCAGGGAGCACTTACAGGATATGAATATTCCATTAATCAGTAATCTTCCAGTTGGCAAAACCCTTTACGATCACAGTTTGTTTTATGGCCTTTATATTGGCACAAACCAAACAGAACGTGATCCACCCTTACGACAACAAATCCGAGAGTTTATGTATGATTATGGTCCTTTAACAATGTATTCAAATATTCAAACTATAGGATTCTATAAAACTAAATTTGAAGATAATCCAACTTACCCCGATCTTGAGATGGTAATAAGTTTACCCAGTTTACTAGAAAGAAACACGTTTCTAGTTCAAGATTTAAGATTAAAGGACCAAACCTTTCAAGCCATCAAGAACGGTTTAAATTATCAAAGCATTCTGAATGCTTTCCAGTTTGTTCTGAAAGCTCAATCGGTTGGTGCAGTAACTCTTAAATCCAAAGATCCGTATCAACATCCAAATATCGATGCTAACCATTTGGCCAAAAGATATGACGTTGAGATTTTGTACCAAGGGATTCTAACAATTCAGAAAATAATAAAAACGGAACCATTACGAAGAATTAATGCTACCTTGGCCATGGTTGACTATCCACAATGCAAAAGCCATGAAATGGGAAGCAAAGATTACTGGATTTGCGCTATTAGACTTATGACGGCATCCGCCTACCATCAAAGTGGAACTTGTCGAATGGGACCCAACCCTAAAACTTCGGTTGTAAACAACAAAGGAATAGTTCATGGATTTAAAAACTTACGAATTGTCGACGCTAGCATTTATCCGTCGTTGGTTGCTGGTCATACTGCAGCACCAACTATTATGATCGGTGAAAGAATTTCAGATTTTATCAAACATCAATATGGAATCCCTGTTAAACCAATTACTAATGTAATTCATTAGTCCATATTTCTTGTCCATATTGGTAAAACAATCTTGAAATTCTTTACTATACAAAATATAAATACATTAATATATTAAGAAATTGATTGCTATAGTTTTATTCATTCAGTTTTCCTCAAGTTAAATACATCGGCCAGCAGTGTTTATATTTAGTTACATCTGAACCTCCGAAAAGGTTTGCAAAAATTGCTAGAATCCTCAACCCGAACAAGATCATCTTCGACTAAACATGAGAAAAATTCTGACTATCCAATCTACACTTGAAAGCCGCACAAACAAAGCTGTAGAAGCAGCCAAATTCCCGCTACCTCCCATGGACCCCAGACGTTTGCTCCTCCCGCTGCAAGTCAAAAATGTAGTCAAGAAATCCAGGAAAGCCCAAGATAGAGCAATAACAACTTGACACCCAGCAGACCGCACCAGGGCAAACCAACTCAAGCGACGAGTCAAAAACTAACTAAGAAAAGTCAAGGATAAATCATGGGCAAAGAAACTTAACAGCCTCACCATCACGGATTGTCCTCTATGAGGACAAAATAGAAGCTTTCGCGGACACCCTAGAAGGCCGCCAGTTCAGCCCAAACGACCGCATTAGTCAACAACGTGGTATAAAACGCCCTTAAAACCAAAAGTCAAGACACCATCAAGCCCACATCCCCAGAAGAGGTCATCAACACTATAAAGAGAGTCCAAAGAAGGAAAATACCAGGACCGGAAGGAATCTCCAACTCAGCTCTCAAATCGTTGCCAAAGAAAGTCATCTCAGCCATCGTATGCATCAACGCGTCATTCCGATTGAAACATTTTGCAAGCCAATACAACAATGCAGATTTTATCGTTCTGCCCTAGCCTCGCAATGGTCCAACTTCTGGCATCCTACCTCACGGATCGAAACTTCCAAGTAAAGAGTGAGGAACTAGGGCTGCCTCACTACGCCCAACCACAACAAACGTCTCGACAAACTATACTACATCTTAACTTAACTAGACGTAACCTCTCAATTTTTTAAATCCTTTATATTAGTTTCACCTTTCTGCTTGCTTGAATGAATACGACAAAACTTAGAAAGTCAAATTTGACCCAGTTTGCGATATCTAATCGAGCTTAAATTTTGCACATGGATTCATCTCAGATGACAATACACTTTGCCAAAAAAAAATTTTCGAATTTTCACATTTTCCGAGAAATAAAGTGAAAAAATTCAATTTTTATGGTTCATTGTCAATAAATAAAAGTTTCACTTTTAATCCGAATAAGACAATGTACTATTTAAATTAAATCACATTTTCCGAGAAAAAAGTGAAAAAATGGTTATTTTATAGTTGATTGTCAATAATTAAATTTTTAATATTTTGTAAAATCGAGTATCCTAAATAAAGGATTTATAGTGAAGAACTTGTTTTTACGGATTTTTTTTTTCCACTTCCTTCCCTCTTCTTTTCAAAACTGCGACTTCCAAATACAGCGCTCTCAATCAAGTATCACAGCATTGGCTACTCAGTAGCTTTCCAGTACTGAAGAATTAATACTATTGACCCATAAATAAAAAGTAAACTGTACCCTGGGGGGTATGGAAAGACCCCCCGGTTTGCCAATGGCTACACGGAAGCTTAATCAATATTTGAAGTTATAAAAATAAATAAATACGTTTAATCTCAGGACTATTTTATTTTGGTTTCTGATATCGATCAACGATATTCAATTCCGGGGTATGCAAAAATAAAAGTACTTACTTATGTGCACAGCATTGGATCTATCTTTTTCGATGCCTGAAGTTTAAACATATTGCAGGATCTAGGATCTCTACAACTTTTTAAATTTTGAATTTAAGTTTAAAAGACACAAAACAAAACAGGTTAAACCGGGGGGTCTGGGGGGTATGAAATACCCCCCCCCCCCCAGTGCACGCTTTTATTTTATTCCCAAATTACTCAGAATTTAATGCAATTTTTGAGGTCTGGCTACTTCAGGAATGTTATAAATTATTAGAGAGACTTAAAGATTTAGTTGTTTTAGGTTGGGACCGCTTCGAGGATGTTTTTAATGAGTGGAACGGCTTAGAGATTTATTACCTAAGGTGATTCCCCAATATGTATGACACAAAAACACGCCATGGACAGACTTAACCGTACAGAAACAGCCAATCAAATAATAGCTTTAAATTTTATAGCCTTTCTAGACAAAAAATTATATCTGGAATTTAAAACAAATTAGTAATTTTAGTGGTATATACACAGGCGCGGACTGGCAGTATTCTTTCAGGGGTGCTAACATTTATTTGTAGGGGCCCTCTGCAATGACAAATTTGAAAACATTTACCTCTAGTCTAGATAAACAAATTTTTTCGAGCTGTTTTGAACTTCTATTATGACGTCGACCGAAGGTGTAAAATCCGATTCGGTTTTCTATTTTGATTAGTTTTAATTTGTTAGAATTGAGGAGGCTCGGTCCACCTTATTCCGAGGGGCCCGAGATGCTCTAGCACCCAGCACCCCAGGCCAGTCCGCGCTTGACTACGAGCGATGGCTTTCAACGCAAACTGTAAAAGTAACCGCGGTTATGTTAGAAACCCAGAGGAGCAGTTGTCATGTTCCAAAATCCCCATTTGATTTTTTGCATTTCTTAGTTTTAACTATTTTGTAAAATTTATATTTTTAAGATTTGTAAATATTTTGAATTTTTCGTTTTGCCGCAATTTTGTGAGAGCTGGCGCCGACTAACGGAATAAGTAAGGTTACCACACGTCCCGATTTGGTCGGGATAGTCCTTTCTTTTACACTGCTGTCCCGATTTTTCTGTCATGTAAGTCGGGAAGCATAAATGTCCCAATTATCAGAATTTCTGAAAACTGAAAATATTAATGTATTAAATGTTAGCACTTTTATACTTATAGTATGTGACTCGCGCTCGGCCACGTCCGTAGCTCGTAACCAGACGCAACTAATCTGTATATTCATGCGCGTCAGTAGTAGACAGATAAAGGTATCCTTTTATAAACTAGTGAGAAAACCGCTGTCGTGTGGGTGATATGAAATATCCTTCAGCGATGATTACTGTAATGCATAGATAAAGAAAGTGTGCTGCAACGGTTGGCAAACCGGGGGGTCTGGGGGGTATGAAATGCACGGTTAATTTTATGTTAAATACAGTAACTCGAATAAGAACTCGGTGACACTTCTATGTTACCAACGTAAATTGAACATTTTGAAGCTTTTGTTATACAAAAATTGGTTACTGTCAGTCAAAGTGCACCACAAATTTCACTTTTCCCTATATACCATTGGAAAGAGAACATTTTTTTATGTATATTAAAAAAAAAAATTTGCGGATTATCCATTAGTTTTTGAGAAAACGGCATTTGAAAATCAAAATTTTCCATATGTTTAACATGGGAGTACATAGAAATTGCAAGTAACGCGTTTTCTGTTGACGGTACGTGCACTCTGAACTAGTCTTAGTGATAGCGGTCACTCGCGTGGCCAGTCCGACCATGCCTCGAGCGCACCCAGAGAGAAACCTCTGCATTCCACAAACGTCAAAGCACCGCTATCAGCTGAAGGAGATATGGGTTCACCCCGGGACTCCGCAAATCACTTCAAGTTTCAAGTTTCAAGTGTCACTCTCTTGTTGTACCTCGCCGCGTGCGGGCTACCCAGTCAAGGTGGAGCCGCCCAGTCGAGGTGGATTGAGTTCAGGGATGTTTTTAATGAGTTACTCTCTCTCTCTCTCTCTCTCAGATTCCTTCGCTCTACGTAAAAGCATAGTGACCACATCTTGTTTTTAGAAGGGTTCTCTAGGCAGATACCTCGGTGGTTTGCCATTGCCTGCCGAGGGAAGACGGTCAGAATAAAGTTTTTACTCCGCCGGGAATCGAATCGGTGATTTTGGCGTAGCCATCTTGAGATAAGTAATGAGTTAAGCACCTGCCAAAACGGCCTGGAGCGGAGGGGACCGGAGCGGAGGGTAGCGTAAGGTCAATTTTGGTTGGCTCAACCACGGCAAATCACGGATCTACCGTAAAATGAATGAATTAAATTAAATTAATTTGGCTTCTCCCACTAATTTTTACATGGGATTTTAGTCTATGATCAATAGCAGGTCTATTCAGAGTTGTGTAACCAAAATTACAATTTCAGAATATATAATTTCGTACCCGTGGCACTTGAAAAACTGATTTAAAGTGTCAATTTTCACAAAATTTATAAAAGTGCGAATATCTCGAATATTTTTCATATTTCATATTTCGATATTCTGGTCAGCCATGAACTGGCCTATATGCCCTTCAAGGGATAACGTTGAGTTCTGGGACGCCCTGTATACATTTTTCTACTTTGTCGTACCGTTTCCGAGATATAGATGAAAATATTTTTTTAATTTTACAGAGTTTTGTTGAAGTCGCCGTCAGTCAAAATTGAAGGTCATGAATTTTGCAACAAAAAATCTCTAAAAAAATTTTCTGTAAAATCGATTTTTATATGAAAAAAAGCGGTTTCAAAATTAACATTTGTAACTTAGGAGTATCCGAGTTCTTTTTAGAGTCACTGTACTTGGCTACTTACAAATTTTCATTAAGAGAGTTTTGAAACAAAACTACCCAATGTAAAAACCTGAAAATTCGACGCCTGTGAGAATTTTGACAATTTATAACTTTTGATTTAAAAGCTGATGACCTTGACACATCAAAAAATTTCGCCCGTAGCACTTATTTATTTTACCTCCCCCCCCCCCATTGATATGTAGTAAATAAATTTATTGAATTTCAGTGATTACATTTTTTCATTGCTAAAAATTAAATTAAAGGTATTTACAACCAAGGTTGAACCATCCCATTTTAATGTTAGAAAAATTTGGATATAGATTATTTTGGAAAACTTCTCATTATAAAATATCACTTCAGTATAAATATAATATACAGGGATACACTTGACATAATTTCAGTGGTGATAGAGGACACTATTCTAAGAAAAATATTTCACAAAAAATTTTTCTTAATTCAAACTCTCGAGAGTTATGCCTCCTTAAAGCATTTTTTTTAATTTCCATCTTCACATGGCCATAGCTCAGAAAATATTGATTTTTCAGTAAAAATGGTCAAGTGCTTTTTTAAAGAGCGTGAAATTTTTTGTCTAAATTTAATGATTTCGAGTTATGTTATGTTTCAAGAAAACATTTTAAAAATTTTAAACTTTTCTTTTGGTTATTTTCAAATGGCAATCTTCTAAACGAAATATTTTACAAAAAATCTGATGCCCCATTCCATTATTCAGCAAAAAATCTGATGCCCCATTCCGGATAGGAAATTTAACGGACTACAACTTTTATCAATAAATAACGTCAATAACGTTAATGGCCAAAATAGATTGGGCAATGATGATATTATGGAATAACCACTATAAAGAACAGCAAAATGGCGATTTAAATTTGACAGCTAACTGTCAAGGGACTGTCCATTAATTACGTAAGGACGTCTTTTGTAATTTTTGACAACCTCCTCCCCTCATATAAGGGCATGTAAGATTTTGCCCCCCCCCCCCCCGTTACATCTTACGTAAGGATTATTACAATTATTTTCATGACAAAAAAATGCACACAAGTACCTAAAGAACAGTGAAAACCGGAAAAAGAAAGATCCTGAAAATCAGCGAAGAGCGAAAAAAAAGGTCAACGGGGTATTTTAAAAATTTAATTTAAAAACGGTATTTTACGATACTTACGTAAGGAATACATCGGACCCTCCCCTCCCCCCGCGTAAGGGTCCGTAAGATTTCCGATACCTCCCCCTTCCCCTAAATCCTTACGTAATTAATGGACGGCCCCCAAGTGATGTTTACGTACATATGTTGTATTCATTCATACTTAATCATTATTTTTTAACCAAAATAATATAAATTAAAAAATAATAAAATAAAATTTTTTAAATTAATCATTTTTATTCTGGTACGAGAGTAAATTGCGAATTTGTTGTTGCGCGACACACGCACATTTATTATTTTTACATTCACCCTCGCAAAGACAACGCTTGTAACCCCGGCCTCCTAAAACACCAGGCCTGTAAAACACTGCTTTGAGCTGTTGCTTGTCTAAGAGTAATCTCATTTTCTTTGGTCGTATCACTAATATTTTCTAACAAAATTAACTTTTCAGTATCCCTTAATAACTAATATTAATTGCAAAGGTACATTTAATATATTACTTTCAGATGGAATCTATAGAATAATAGTTTCGTCATTGCCCACCCCGTATTGGGCATTAACGTCATTGCCCGGACAATGATGTAAAAACCACACATGAAATTTTAAATGTCAACATCGCCCAAAATGCATGGCCATTGACGTTAATGACCGAATTGTCATCATTGACCATAACATATACAATACCCAAAAATAAATTCAAGCTGATCGGTTCGGTGGTTTTCGAGATATTTTGGGTACCGTTTGAAATATGTAGTTTTGAGTAAAACGCATTTGAAAATTTTTCAAAGCATAAACCCATGCGCAAACCAATGTACTCTTTGGGCTCTAACTTTCTTAAATTTTTGGAATTTTTACTTGAAATTTTTACCAGACATGCTTAACATATCAAACAAGAAGAAAATGTGAACATTGCAAAATCGCTTTTTCGGAATCTGCCAGGTGTATAATCCCCCTTAAGTAAATGTTCAAAACGACCATCCTCATTTTTAATTCACTCATTTTGGGCTTCAATTAAAATTTTTTTAAATGAAGTTATCCTGAAATATTGATCGGAAGAGGTGGAACTATTAATTGGTCAGCAAGATCCCTAGATTAAACTCCTCTTGATTTATTTTTTTGGTGTGCTGTTAAAACGTTGGTGTACAGCAACAGATGAAAGCCCTACACCAAAGAGGAATTAATGGACAGAGTAACGAATGCTATAGTAGCTCTTAACGAAAGAAGAAATGTTATAAATAATAATATACATCTTTTAAAACGATCACGACTGTGTAATGAAAATGAGGGTGGTCATTTTGAACATTTACTAAATAATGTAATAACTTGACCTTAATTAACTTAATTATAATAAGTAACCCTTATTATTTAAATTTAACCTTAATTAATAAACAAATTTTTCAATAAAAATTTTAATTTTTTGAATTTAGTTTTTTGTTCTGTAGCTGCTTCTTTTATTATTTTCTGATTTTTAAGTAGTCCGTTAAATTTCCTATCCGGAATGTGGCGTCAGATTTTTTGTAAAATGTTTCGTTTAAAAGATACAGTAATTTAAAAAAAAACCAAAAAAAAAAAGTTCAACATTTTTTTACTTTCTTTTTGTCATAACTCGAAAGCCGTTGTTTTTATACAATAAAAGATTACAATCTAGTTTGTAGATTATTTCACGCTCTTTAAAAAAAGCACTTCAGCATTTTTACTGAAAACTCAAAATTTGTTAAATATTTTGCTTAGAATAGTGTCCTTTATCGCCACTGAAATTATGTAAAGTGTATCCGGGGACACCCGGTATATGGGTCAATCCACCAAATAAACGTTTTTATAAATTTTTTTGGAGTAGAAAACTTTTTCAGAAAAATTGGAAAAAGACAGTTTTTTCTAAAAAAAATTCTGAGCTTTTCATTTTTTTGTCCAATGGAACAGAAGAACTTTAAAATTCAATTAAAGTGGAAAAAATGATTTTTCTCACTGTGTGAGAAACAAAAAAAAAACAAAAGAACAACAAAAAATCTTCACATCGTCAAAATTACATATTTTGTGGGAAAAACTTTCCGCTTTCAGAAAACAAAATCAAATTTGAAGTAACACAGTGATTTTGAATGTGAATTGAAAAAATCATAACTTCAAGATGGCTGCATATTAAAGGCTAAAATTTTCAGAAAATGTCTTTTATAATGTAGAGAACATATTCACAAAGTTTGAACAAAATCTGCGGGGGTCGCCCCATAAAAGTGATTTTATTTGGTGGAATGGCCCATATAACTTCAATAGCTGTCAATTTCTTTGTGAAATAATTTGCCAAAAAAACAAAATACTCCCTATAAAACACAAAAAACTAATTTGGCGAATTTTTTTTAGAAAACTTTATTTAATAATAATCATGAGCATTTTGTTCTCTTCACATTCTTATTTAAATTTTAAATACAATATACAATGAGTGGTTACTATACAGTGATTAGATAACAAAGTCTTAAAAAAGTAGTTTTTCATTTCAGGGAAGACAAAACACCTTATAAAAATTATGATTAATACATCATCTGATTCCGTTTGCTTAAGCTGCAGGATAATAAATTAACGTTAAAAGTATTTCTATACGACAGTAAATTATTTATTAATTTATATAATACAAAATGAGTCATATTCATACTTAATTCATTAAAAACTATAAAAAACTAATTTTCATCTTAATTAAATAAAACAGAATTGGGATCTTCGTTATCCATTTGTTTTACATGCCTCAATACATCCTTTTTAGTTATTACACCCAAAAGTCGCCTAAAATATAATTATTGTAAGATTTTCAATATTTCCTCAAAAAATTTCACTATTTACCCGTTGTGTGTAACTAAAGTTTGCCTGAGACCCAATTTTCTAAACATATCTACAATTGTTTCCATTGGAGTTTGATCTGTTATTGTGATTGGTGCCATATCTAAAATTTTTTTAAGTTTCAGGGGAGGAGGTCCTAGAGTTTGCGTGATGGCAGTAGTTGCACTTGTGAAAAGTACCAATGACTGTCCGGTAATTCCATCCACCATACGCTTTGCATTCGCTGTAATAAATTTGTTTTTAAGACAAAAAATAAAAAATCGATTAACTCACCAATTGCAAGGTTCAAATCCCTTCTCAAAACAAATCCAACCAAATACTGTGATTCTCTCGATACCACCACTGGATATCCATTGTGTTCGGTTTCTTTTAGCAGCTGCTCCACGTCGTCCACCGTCATTGAGTCTTGTGTGATGACGCTCAAAGTTTCATTTCGTCTGCAAGTAAAGGAAAAGTTAAAAGAGAACTACTTGAAGAGGATTTACTTACTTTGGTTGCATAACGTCCGCAGCCAGTGATGTGTGAGCATATTCATCTTTGGAATCCAAAAATGGATAACCATTTAAAGATATATGTGCATCGTAGATGCCTTGCCTTCCTAAGGCGTCACCAACCCATTTACTTGCCATAGCTGCTGCCATTAGTGGCACGATATACCGCACGCCACCTGTTAACTCAAACATAATGACCACCAAGGACACGGTCATCCTGGTGACGCCGCCAAGAACGGCAGCAGCTCCCACCATGGCATACAAACCAGGCGTTATACAATCGTCTCCCGTGGAACACTCGCCACTGAATATCCAATTCTTGGGATAGGCATAAGCCAGCTGTTCCATAAATATTCCTACAATTCTACCAACAATAGCTCCCAAGCATAAACTGGGAATAAACAATCCACATGGTACTTTCATGCCAAATGTAAAAACTGTCATGACTAGTTTAAACAGTAGGGCTAAAATGAGAAGCCATACTGCTCGATAAACACCCGGGCCAGCTGCAGCAATCTCAATCGCCGAGTTTACATCGGTAAAATTACGATTATAATCGCTGAAAGAAAACGGTAAAAGGTAACAGTTTCATTTGGATAAGGCTAACTCACCATAAATCATCAGAATTTGAAATTCCACATTGGCTAAAAAGCAAATAAATAAGTTTACTGGTGTTCATCCTGGTGTATGGATTGGGATAGGCAAACACTGCCGTAATTACTGTAACTACCAAAACCTCCGTTACTGGGTATTGACCTAATTTGGAATGTTTCCTATACCGGCACCAATATAAATTTGCTTTAATGAAAACTGTTGCTATTAAACCCTAAAAGAAATCAAACGTTAGCTTCGTTCAGGTTCGTAATTTTGGATTCTTACCCCAATAATACCTAACCCAATAAATGGAACTAATTCAAAAAATATCCACGGTTTGTTGTACTCCACAAAAAATAACACAGAGTGTTCGTTTCCAAAAGGATTTATAGATCGCAGTATGAAAGCCGCAATTAAGGCGCAGAAAAATGATCTCCACAAGGTTTTTAACGGAAAATAGTAGCTAACCTGAAAAAAATTGAGATTAGTGTGTTGCTGAGGAAATTTTGAAAAACAGCAATGTACCTCTTCTAAACTGAAGAGCACTCCACCAATGGGAGCTCCAAACGCGACAGATACGCCTGCCGCCGCTGCAGCTGAGAGAATTTCCCTCTTTTTGGCTTCATTTCTTCCATATTTTGGAAATAAATAAGATAAAATGTTTCCTGAAAGTTTCAATTGGATAATCAAGCTAGGAGAACTTGGGAATCCCCAATTATTGTGATCAATAATAATTACCTATAGCACAGGCTATGTGTACCATTGGACCTTCTTTTCCGAGACTAAGTCCTGCCGAAACAGACAAAATAAGGCCAACACACTTAATAATTAAAGTCCATTTTCCTAAATATCCTCGTATAATGAACCCACTCAAGATGGTTTTAATCTAAATTACAGTTTGTACTTTATTAAATTTTCCCACAAATGTGAAATTGGGAAAAGTTTGAAAACTTACTTCTGGTATACCGGAGCCGCACGCGTACGGCGCGAACATGCGCACCAAAGATGCAGACAAGGCGGCAAACAATAACGCCCAAACAATGTAAAAGAAGTAGGAAATGATGTAAGCGCCCGCTCCTTTCGTCGATTGTCCCAAAACTTCTGACCAAGCAAGCCACTAATGAGAAGAAGCATTGGTGAGTTAGTCGAGGGCGAAATTGAAAACATACCTGGGAACAATTTCCTTTATCTAAGTTGGTTTCGTTTAGCGACCAACAGCAGTGTTCCTGATTTAGCCAAAACGCTTGCGGGCAAATTCCAAATTTAAGATCCGTCATCCACGAAGCGCCGATATCGATGACTCCGGCCACTGCTCCAGTTAGAAGTCCAACTAAAAGTACACAAAGCCACCCGGACCAAGCATCGTGGGCGCCCGCTATCAGGTTCCAAAGGGAATCCTGTTTTTTCTTAACAATATATCGATGTCGCATTCGATCTCGGGCGATATCTCTTTGCCAATCGATGGTGTGAAAGTCGTCATATTGTCCGATTCCGGGAATATCACCCGATTCTGCACGTCAAATAGAGTATTTAGAAAAAATTGAAAGAAAAGGTGAGACGGAGACTTGACTTACCTTGTAAACCGCTAAAGCCAACAGCATCTGAAACGAAGCGAGAAAAAATATGTTGGGGGTTTATATGATGGAGTTTCTTTTTGAAAACTTACATTGTACGTTTCCATCGTCTTCGTCTTGTGATCTGGAGTGTATTCTATCTCCCGCACCTGACGTGTTGATGTCTATCATGTCGCTATCATCTGATGTGACGGACGATAATCCCGAGCCGTTTGTGTAGTGCTATATTAACATAATTTTAATTTAAAATATTTTTCATTTCAACCACATTGCAACACAAATAACAGTTCGTGACATTGTGTTATCACCAAACTAAAACTAAAACCAAATGACATGCGCGTAAAAACCAGATCAATATTAAGTTATCATTTTTTCTATTGGAAATAATTACTCACACACAAGTTCGAAAATTAATAAATTATGAGATGATTGATTTAAAAAATTCTACAAAATCTAATTACCAAATTATAAAATTCGGCCTTTTTGTTCGACATGTTTGCGAGTTATTCAAACCTCGCCACAAATTTTTTCTTATCAATTATGTACTTGCACTCGAACACCATTATCACATAATAATATAATACATACAATTAAAAATTCAAAACCGACTGACTAATAAAAAGATAAGCGAAGCTTATACAATGCTACTTTTTAAATCCACAAGTGCGAATTCGCGACCGCAACTGAAAAATTTTAAAATCAAGCCCTTAGACATCTGGAATAATAATTTATTGTTTATCTAATTCCCATAGAGTATAAATATTCTATAAATAGAAAAATAATAAATATTATATAAAATAATCACTTTTTCCTCCCCCAATCAACAATATAAATGGGAATGGGATTATTACACCCCCCCCCCCAATGCAAAAAAGATTCTTTGTATACCTAGATGAAAAAATGGAAAAAAAAGTATAAGTTCGCGCATTTACAGAAATGCAAAATTAATTTCATAAATTTTCATAATTAAAGATGAGCGGTATACTATATGCGGTACCGATGACGCCTAATAAGCCAGAAACAAATGAATTTATATTAAATTTCAATTGTTTTATATTTCCGTTCAACTAAATAAAATTAAACAGTCCGTCCCCTTAAATGTAATGGTAAGCACCTGAATATGAGTAACGCGAAAACCATCCAATATAATAAACACTTGAATAGTGTCATCATTCGAATAAGATAATATTATAATAATTTTGGTAAAAAAAAATAGTTTTTTTTCTTATTCTCTCAGTTTCTTTTATAAATTTTGGCTGTTTTCCAATTTAGTCAGATCACTGTCAACAAATAATTGAATTGGCGAAAAAGAAAATTACTTGAAAACTTAACATTCGCGTGTCGTGTTGACACCATACCCTACGACAACATGGAATTTAATATCCTCAAGTCGAAGATAATCCCGCCCCTCAAATCTATATAACCGTCTCATTTAGAGTGAGAGTTCTCCCTCACAAGATTATAAAATATTTAGTGACTTAACAAAAGAAATTCGCTTTAATTATTATTAATTTATTAGTATACTAGATATCAAAGGAGTTAAGTAGGTTATTAATCTAGATTGTTGATAGGATGTCACTTGACTAAACATCTCATGACACGTATAGATAACACAAGACTAATATCCTCTTTACTCTCGAACAGGACCAGCATTGTATTAAAAACTGAGACGCAAAGATCACTCCGTCCACTAGATGGCGTAGCAGAGCCATCAAAAAATACTTGTGACAAGTATACTCATAAAAGCTGCCCTCTATATCTTTATACTCTCTGGTTCTGACAATAATAATTTTTATATAGTTTTAAAAGAACGGCATCCCATTGCTCTCCACATACCAATTGCCACTTTAAAGTGACGGTCCCTTTAAATTTCAGTTGTATATCTCTAGCGTCAAAGTTAACCCAAGTTTTGCTTTATTTTAGCCGCTCTGAATAGATAAACAGTGAGTGAACCATGGGTTAACTTTGAATCGGGCTTTATCGGGGTTCTCACTGAATTGTCCAAATCAAATTCCCTGACTATTCCAGATTTTCCCTGACATTTCGATAAATGGGAAAATAAAAATTAAAATAATTTAATTTTAAAATTTAAAAACAAATTTATTTATTTCAAAATTAAAAATTTTTTTAATTAAATTGTTTTCAGTGACTGAAAATTTGATTTCCCTGACTTGGCACTAAAAATCAGAAATTCCCTGACTTTTCCTTGACAAAATTAGGGAAATCTTAAATTCGCTGACTCCAAACGAGGGAAAACCCTGTTTTGTGTAACTATGATTGATGTAAAAATTAAAATTGCATTTTTTTAAATACAGATCCAGTAACGACGAGTCAGGAAGGGGGCATCCATTAATTACGTGAGGTGATTTTGGCGATTTTTAGACCCGCCCTCCCTCCTGAGATTCTCACGTGAGATTTTTCTAAATGCGTATCTTTAGTAAATACATTAATCTGTGCTTAATTGGGTTGGATTTATTTAAAAAAAAAATTTTTAATAACAAAAATAAATTTATATTTTGATTTTTAATAAATTCAAATTTTTTGTTGCAAGAATTGACGTTTTTTTTAACTCTATGAGGGGGGCGATGGCCTTTCCTTGGATCCACCACTGAAAAGATGTGACCCAAAAAGATATAAAAAAATCTAAAATAAAATTTTCAAACTGCACATCGCGATATGCAGGGATCCGAAAACAAAATGTTTGAGTACAAAAAAGTGGTTGTGACGTCACACCCACATTTTTAAGGTTATCTGCTTCCCGTGAACGCTAGCGTTAGACTCAGCCATAAAAAATTTTTAACCAATGAAAACAAGACGATTAAAAAATTAAATATAGGTATATTAACCTTTCAATACAAACATATTGCCATATTACATCGGTGCTAACGTCGGTTTAAGAGACCGAATGTAGTTTTTATTGTTTTCATCGTTTTGTTTGCAATTTCTTTTACCCCAAATGGAATAATATTCAATTTTGAAATAGTTTTCTTTATAATAATTTAAATTCCAAGTAAGAAAGTGATTTTATTTTACAAAATGTTATTGTTTTAAATAAGATCAACATTAGTTATACTATACCTCGTAAGTCATCTTGGCATGCATAGTGCGTGGTACTTGAAAAAGAATATTAAATAAAAACTTCATGCTGCCATACGACGTATGACATGTGAAGTATCCCCATTTTAAATTGAAAATATTACCATACAATCCTTTTGTACAAGGACATCGGTGATATATTTAATAATGAGAAGCTCAATTTTTTGCAAACACGAGATGAAACATCTTTTCAAATTATGAATTCTTGATTAATTTCAAACTTGTTGAAATTTACGCTTTCCATGATCTGACTAAACACTAGCTACACCTTTGAGAGAGAAATTACTAACGCTCTGAACGGATTAACGAGATTCTCAAACACACATTTCTGCCGCTAGAGAATGCTTTCTTAAATTAACAAAAATAATAACTTCTTGGATTAATTGATTGAATGGTTTAATAATAAATGGCAGTCGATTTGAAGGAAAACCTTCGACGAAATGAGCTTTAAATTTGACGACAGACGTGGAGGAATTTGGTAATGGATTTTAAAAATTCAACGAACAAAAAATATTTGGCCCAAACATCTATTGTGCTTGAAGTACGAATCGATTAGCGGACAATCAATTAAGGAGATTATTCCTTTCACAAATGAAAATATTATATAATACGATTATCACTAAACGATATTCCAATAATTAGATTAATTATACCAGGACAGACAGAATAGTAGGTATCATACTAATCGAATAATTTATTTAAATTTACTGCCAAGAATAACTAAAAGGACAATAACTGAAAAGATAAATAAATTAATTTGATTTCACTGAACTCACGTCCGGTGAAATCGGAAGTGGTCGAAATTATTTTTGGCATAGATATGTAATAAATTTTATGGCTTCCATGGTTACGTTACGGAAAAAAATGTAAACGAAGAAACCAATATCTCGAAGAAAAAGTTATATCAATGTTCTTTTAATCACAATCCCAGCATTTTTTGTTTCACCACTGGCACTGTGTAGGTATCTCGAAAATTTCAATATTAAAAAAATGTTGTTAATATTAAATTGATCAAGTTGTAATTACTTTTTAACGCCTGAAAATATGCAACTTACACTACAGTAAACATTATGTTTGAAATTGAGGTTATGTCAGTTATATTTAAGTTTTACTGTATTTATATGTAAAAAACATTTTGAGATTTTCTTTGCAAATCAATATTGTCAATTGATTTGCATAACAATTGTTTTCACGAGAAGTAAAACTTGAAGTTGGACAAATAAATGACAAATGAAAAAATTGATTATGCAGTTCTAGACGATAAAATGCAGGTAATTAGATTTACTCAATCATAACTCATTATAGTAACGTTACAAATAAAGATAATTGAATAGAAAGCTATAGAACGAAAGCTATACAAGCAAATGAGAAATAAGAAACTTCAGAATGAACAACAGGTTTTCAATCTTCTGGCAAACCTGTTACCGAAGCGAAGTGAGCGGATTGTAGACGGATTTTTTAGATGCCCTATTATCCGACGCTCTCATATCTGATCATTCTAAGAAGTTATCGTGCTAATCAACATATGCTTGTGAGCTTTATCTCGCCGCGATTCGGCGATGAACATGTAGGCAGACAGATTGATTACCTACGTTATAATACTTTGGAAGCAAGAAAGAACAGTATTCTTACTTCTGAAATAAATAAGAATAATAAATAAATAAAAAAAAGATTATTCCGAAATTATAAATAATTATAAAAATAAAATATTTACGTTCTACTCGTATAGTTTTGTTATTTTCTGAAAAGTATCGTCACAATTTTGTCATTTAATTAATAAAATTTATTTATATCTAATTCACAATTTACATTAAGCAAACGCCACCACCTAATACGTACCTATACATAATTTATAACTTTAGTGCTGATATAGTGATAGCTTAAATACATGCTAAAGAGTCAAACTCTAACCAGAAAACAATAATAACTACAAAACAAAAATACAATAACAACAATAATAGTATTTAGTATGCTAATATGTATAGTTGGTATAGAAAGTTTTGTTTATAAACCTAAAGTTTGCATTCTTTTGGTGTTCTATTTTGTGAATTATCATTTCACCGAGGTGAAAATAATTATAAAAATATTTTAAAATTTATTTGTATCTAAAAAATGTTTAACAAAATAATTCATTTTACAAAATTTTCATTTATTAAAATTTAAGTTAGCTGTTAACCGAAAACATAGTGTTTTCTAATCATAATAAAGATAAACATGATATTATGTTTGCAGTTTCATGGTTTGATATTTATTTTAACTGTCTAATGGGTCTCGATTAAAAACATAAAATAAAAACAAAAAATTTGAAACTTCAAATTTTTATTAAAATAGATAAAATTAATTTAAAAAAAAAAACAGTAATCAACTAATTTTCGGCAATACTTTACCTCACAATATTATCAATTATGTAATTTTTTTTAATAAGAACATAAAACATAAAACCCAATATCTAATTTTTTATTTATTCAAATTTTAAAAATACTGTTTTCGCGCCTTTTGTTCATTCCCTTTTATTTATAGAATTTATTTAGTTATTCATCCGGGGCCCTTCCGGGCTTTTGAGGGATTCCGGGCCCCGGGGACAAATCCCCGAGCGCCCCCCCCCCTCTGGTTGGGCCTGGTCAAAACTACCATTACATTTCCACAGTACGATAGTTAATGTAATAGTTAACATCAAACCGTGCACGCCGTTGAAATCCCTGGAGGTTACTTTTTTAAATAAATAAACACATTAAGAACAACCTATCTATTTAGATTAGGAGCCGTGCATGTATTACAAGATCTATATCCTAAATGACCTTATTTTAAGTAAGGTAATATACAAGTCAAGTCAATTAGGGAGAACGAGGTACTTAGAATACTTTTATAGATTATTTTATAATAAGTATATACAATTTGCAATTTACTTTACTGTTAGTGGCGCTACCAAATGTCAACAACATTGCGGCACTATTACGTACACTTTGATATTGTTTTGAATTTTATTTTGAGTTATTTTATGGTAAAACCATAATATTCCAATTCTCTACCAACTGATACCAACTATACGTATTAGATTCACTAGATATTTTTCCGCGTGGTGGCGCTTCGATTAATGTAAATCGCAAATACTTTTAAAATTTTCAACAAAATGTACTCCAGTACTCCAAGTGGCAAGTGCTAAGTTCAACATTAAATTTTGCATGTACTATGCAATTATCACGCCTACCATACATAGAAAGCCGCCAGTGATTTGAAATAAATTTATGATTTGATATTAACAGGTACACACGTACCGTCAACAGAATGAACAGTCAAATTAGAGTGGAAAAACCCGAATAGATGCATTAATTCCGGTAGAGATAATTTTTTTATATGTTGTACGGGTAGTTGTCCGGATCGATTTTCAGTAATTTTCCAACAAACATTTTTGCCGAGGCGCCATCTTCAAAAAACAGCGAAATTTTCTAACTTTTTTCAGTTTTTGTCAAATAACGCTCAAAGGAAGCGTCTGACAGAAAATTTACGCCATACCTTTTTAAAGCACTTTAATTTTCTACTATTTGAGATTAAAAAGAGTGTTCTAGCTCCAGTAATTTCCAAGTTACGGCTATTCAAAAATCAACAAAATATCTCAAAATTAGGAAATTTGGGAATTCCAGCCACTTTTTATTTCGTACTTTGTAAATTACGACACCTACGGTAAAAATTATTTCTCGCCAGTGACAGCAAAGAGGTACTTGATTAAATTGTTTACAGATTAATTCCAAAAACCTTCCATACATGTGAATCAGGCACTTGAAGACGCAGATTATCTTCATTGTTAAAACTGCCATGTGACATAGAGCTTCTTGTACATACTTCTTAAGGCATTAACATCGCCTTACAAAAACAATATTATCTTTAGAAAGTGCAGAAGAGGTAAAGCACAAGGGGTAAATATCTAGAAAATTTCGTGTACACCTGTTTGGAAATCTTTGGCAATTCCTGGAATTCTTTGGAAATCTTGAAATTCTTTGGAAATCTCTAGAAATCTTGGAATTCTTTGGAAATCCTTGGAATTCTTTGATTGGAACTTGTTTGGAAATCCTTGGAATTATTTGACTGGAACTTGTTTGGAAATAATTGGAATTCCTTGAAAATCCCTGGAATTCTTTGGAAATCTTGGAATTCTTTGGAAATCATGGAATTATTTGGAAATCATGGAATTATTTGGAAATCTCTGGAAATCTAAATCTTTGGAAAACTCTGGAAATCCTTGGAAATCTCTAGAAATCTTGGAAATCATTGGAATTCGTTGGAAATCTCTGGATTTCTTTAGAAATCTTTGGAATTCTTAGAAATCATTGGAATTCTTAGAAAACGTTGGAATTCTATGGAAATCCTTGGAAATTTCTGGAAATCTAAAGCTTTGGAAATCTCTGGAAATCCTTGGAAATCTCTAGAAATCTTGGAATTCTTTGGAAATCATTGGAATTCCTTAGAAATCCCTAAATCCCTGGAATTCTTTGGAAATCCTTAGAATTATTTGATTGGAACTTGTTTGAAAATAATAGAAATTCCTTGGAAATTCCTGGAATTCTTTGAAAATCTTGGAATTCTTTGGAAATCTTTTAAATCATTGGAAATCTTTGGAAATCCTTGGAATAATTTGATTGGAACTTGTTTGGAAATCATTGGAAATCCATAGAATTCATTGTAAATCCTTGAAAATCTCTAGAAATCTTGGAAATCATTGGAATTCCTTGGAAATCGTTGGAAATCTCTGGAATTCCGAATCTTGTGTACAGAAATTTTACTGGATATTTACCCCTTGGTAAAGCATCTCTTGTATTTTTATTCAAAAAACTAATATTGTTACAGTATTACCAACATCCTGCTGTTACTCGACACTTTCAGTAGGTGCGAAACCACTTCTCCACTTCTTGAATATGGGAAAAATGGCTTCTGTTCACTGCTTTGAAAACACACCAAACTTGAACAGAAGCACATTTCCTGGTTCAGTTCTATGAAACAACCCAGCAACACAAACCGTCGATTCCAGCCCGATTACCTCCAACCGCGGATGCTACTCAGCTGCATGCCTTGCAAACATATACCACCAGCTTCAGACGTGGATAGGCATAGCTAAGGATCCATTCAAGTGGGGCTGAGGCATTAAAAAAGAAGCTGTACAAATGCATATGGGTGCCGAAAAGCAGGACTTAAGTGCACAACTACTTGCAAACATTGGAATAGGCAGCCCTGCGAAAATACACCGGCCCTAATCCTCGACTTTGACTCGGAGAAGGACGTTCTTGACTCTATCGAAATTCTGGTTAAAAATGACAACAGAAGCGCCAAAATTCAATTAGTGGACCAACTGATTAACTTTGCTATAATAGTGACCAGCTCAGAAATAGCTGACATTGACTGGCCAGGTCGTCTTAAGCGCCCAAAGATATATTTAGTTGTTTTTAAATTAATATTGTTATCTACCTTGTAAATATAAATCTTTTAAGTTGCATATAACTGATTTTTAATGTTGTTATTGCCTCTCACTCTTATCAATATGAGCAAAGTGATCTAGATTCGATTGTTCCCATTTTTATTGGAACAATGATATTTTTTTAAATGTTTAATCGAAATCTAATTGCTGAAAATTTACATTAGTTGGAAGTTAGGAGTTGTCATTTAGAAGATAAGAGGAAAAAAGTGGCTGGAATTCTCAAATTTCCGAATTTCGATCTGTAATTTGGAAACCACTGGAGCTAGAAAACTCTTTTTAATCTCAAATAGCAGAAAATTTAATGAGCTTTAAAAAAGATATGGCGTAAATTTTCTGTCAGACGCTTACTTTGACCGCTATTTAGCAAAAACTAAAAGTGAGAAAATTTCGCTGTTTTTTGAAGATGGCGGCGCCCGCGGCAAAAATTTTTGTTGGGGAATCACTGAAAATCGATCCGGACATTAATCCTCCTATTTTGATTGGACAAATCCGAAACTTAGTTTATTCCCTTCATTTTAGTGCTATATCTATCATATTTTTTACAATATCTGTAATATCTTCGGGTAAGAGTGAATTGGTTTTCGAGTTTTACTTAAAAACAGAAATTCGTTTGCCTTCACCGACGGGTAAATGTTTAATGCCCGGTTGCACCATCTAGCTTTAAACGCTAAGCTTCTCTTAAATCGCTAAGAGCCACGATATTTCATTGCACCACTGATTGCAATGGAGCCGCCGCACCCAGCGCCAAAGTTCAGAAGGCGCCAGAATTGAAAGTTAATAAATAATAAAATAAATAAAGAATTAAATTTTGAATAAAAGAAACATCTGAATATTGCCGCTGCTTGGTGGGCGGAGTTAACCATATACAGACAGCCAATACAGTATTCGGAAACATTTTTACAATTTTAGGCCTTTGGACCAAAGTTTTGGAATAATCATTTAAATTTTATGTTTATTTTTGTAATTTACGACCTCAACTATCATAATTATACTTTTGAAAATTTTCAAATTCGCGCGCCTATATATCGTGCTATTCCCGATCTATCTAATTTAATAGATCTTTGACCCAATTAAAAGTTAAAGAGTTTGTGACTTAACCCCACATTTTGCAAAAAACAAAATGAATTATTTTGATTTATTCCGACGACAGCGCGTAAATGCACAAGAAGTATAATTGTATAAGTTTGATTCACTTTAAATTGTGCTTTGTTGATTTCAAGTTTTGAAAATCGCGGGCTCGATAAGATTAAGCAATTAAGACAAGGTTGTGTTATCTTTTTTCTAATTGGTTTTTGTATTTACTTAGCACGTTCTAGTTACAATATGCTACTGTCACTTTTTTTAGAAAAACAAAAAACAATTGCAATACCAAACCCCAAACCGTGCAGCCTTCTAACGTCTGACCCAGGAAAATTTGAAAAAAATTGTATGATTTATTTACCTTTTTATTTACAGATTGATAGGTCGTGGTGGTTTGTAAGGGGATTGATGTGGTACCCTTTTTTAATGGGAATTTTTCCATGATTCACTTAAAAACCTGTAACGTTAAATTAAATCGAAAAATTGGCAAAGAAAGTGCATTGCAAAAAAAAATTAGATCTTTCACTCGTAATGCATCATAGAATGTGAAAGCTTTGGTGCGAAACACTACTACATTGCTCGTAATATTAAAAATGTATTTACCATTTTACGTAAAGTAATCCAATGTGGCTGTTGTTTCGGCGGTGGCGAAACTCCGAAGAAAAATTTACAATTTACAAATACACCACATCACACATTTCACCTGCCAACGACGCGATTGCACTAATCAAAATTTCAGACGTCGTTTAGTCACATTGGCAACATTGTTCATTCATAGTTGTAGGCGAAAACCGGACGTGCGTAGGGCCCGTCTTATCGATTTACGCAGCTTGGGAAGGTAACCGTGCGGTGGCGCGCCAGGTAATAAATTTGAAACGTACCGGGGCGGTTCGGAAATAATTGTACGGATTTAATTTTTTGATAAACATCATGATCAAAATAATGAAAAGTTGAAGGTGCGCCCACGAATTAAAACAATTATTAAAGTAACTGCGCATAAATTGGGGCCTGCGGCGGGGAATTTTTATTTTTCGTCCTTTGTAGGTGTGCATTTGATGCAGTTTGCTTGGTAAACGAAACAATGGTGTCGTAAATAAATTATCTTCCGTCTACTCTACCCCTTTGGTATGAAAAATAAAAACGGTTTTATCTAAGGAAAGTTTGAATAGAAATTTTCTATTTATATTTATGTGCTTTGGTGTGGTACACCAGAGGCGTCATCATTATCTATGCAGATGGACCCTCGGGATTTTAACTCAGAACTCTTTTGTCTAGAATAACTCGCTCATTGCACATTATTAGCCTAGGGATAAGATCAATAGGTCACAACCTAGAATGTTGTAAAGTGTTTTTCTGTACGTAAGATTGTAAAAAGCGTAGGGATGCTCTTGTAACCGCTGACAAACTGTACTTACATAAGATGACTCCGGGCGCATCGTGATAAAAAATCTTTTCAAATGTACGCCCGGGGCTACTCAACCGGCACTCGTTTTATATTTTCCAATAATTACCTGCCACATCCTAATCAATTTTCGAAAAAGAATATTTTTATTAAAAAATCATTTAATTGGGGAAGAACCCGCACGACCGGATGATACGTCATAAGGGCTCGCAAGGGAAAACATTCCTTGACGTCATCGGACGCAGAAAAAAAATTAACTAAAAAAATGTAATTGAATTTGGCTTTTAAAATGAAAATCTATCGCGTACGCCTCCGGCATCTCCCTCTAAAGCGCCAAACAAAGCAAGCACTATATTTTAAAACCCGAAACTTTTCGGAAAATTAAATTGTACGGTCGTCAGTTTATAATGAATTCACCGTTATAAATTCAATTTAAATTAACCTTGACCCGTTGCTAGTTAATTTTAAATAATTCAACCCAAGTTCCAATTTGTTAATTTTATTTAAAAGTTAATAAACAGGCAAAATATTACATTTTTCGGTTCCAGCCAGTCACGGTCTCCGCAACGAAAAAATAATAATGTACTTACACTATTGATAATCGCATATTTGACGTGGGGCATTAATATTTTTTTTACCATAAATTTTGTAACTGCACTAACTCATTTAAATAAATTAACTAATAAACAACTAAATAAATATGAGAAAGCGTTAATCGAACTACTAATAATAGAAATATTTGATCGCGATAAGTTTCGGATAATGCAGTGATCTGTTTAATTTGTGACTAATTGTTAATAATCCACTTGGTGTTGGATTAGTTGCCTAAGAAGTCGCTCGTCCAAAAACTAACACGCATTTTGTCCACTCACTCGGTAGAATGTTATGACAGTAATTTTTTACATTCTGTCAAAAGTGACAGTTAACAGTTTATACGTCGCTGTTTTTTGTCTACTCTAATGCCCTTGTCCCACGGTCAAAATTTTCCTTTTTGACTATGGGAAAATCTTGATCAAAACTTTGATAAAATTAGTAATGAAAATTTTGATCGTGGGACAGGGGCATAGTAATTAATTATTAGTAAAATAAAAAAAATAAAAAAATAAAAATAGAAAAAATGATATGCCCCTGTCCCACGATCATAATTTCCACCATTGTTATCAAAATTTTGATCAACATGTTGATGTGATGTCATGACGTTAGAGTACCATAACCCTTTATAGAATACTGGTCGATATTTCAACCAGCCAGAAAGTTTATTATTTTTTATTTTCGGTAATTTGCCTTATAAAGGGTTAAAAATATTTTTGACTGGTCGTAAATTTTTATCAAAAAAAAAATTGGAATAAATATTTCAATAATGTATTGAACGGTAATTATTGTTTTTAAAACATTATTATTATTAAAGTACTCATAATGAAATCTGGACGCTCCTATGTCGACAATGTAAATTGCACGTTTTAAAGACAGGAATACTTATAAGTAGAGCTCGGATTTTATGCTTTTGAATGTTCTTTAATTTTGATTTGCCAACAGATACGTTTTGAAATCCGGAGAAATTAGGTAAAAGCGAATCCGAAAATCTGATGCCTGTAAAAATGCATATTTTGCATACCGGGTACTGAATTAGTTAGCCGAACATAGGAAATTAACATGTAGAAATTTTGTTTATGCAAATTCCTGCTTCCCAAATTATTTTAGAGAAAAAATGAAAGACACAAAAATAATGCAGAAATATAAACTACGAATATGAAGAACATAAGATTTCATCTAGCTTTTACTTAAAAAGTCAAAAAATGCTTTTGAAATTGTTAAAAGTTTCATTTATCAGACTTGCCATGTAATAAATTCAATTTAATTTATATTTTCAAAAATAATTACTATGGAAACTTACATGGCAAGTCTGATAAATGAAACTTTTAACAATTTCAAAAGCATTTTTTGACTTTTTAAGTAAAAGCTAGATGAAATCTTATGTTCTTATCATTCGTAGTTTATATTTCTGCATTATTTTTGTGTCTTTCATTTTTTCTCTAAAATAATTTGGGAAGCAGGAATTTGCATAAATACGTTTTCACATGTTAATTTCCTATGTTCGCCTAAATCATTCAGCACCCGGTATGTTCAAAATTTAGTACATATTTGAGTTAATGATGCATATTTGCGCATAGGTATTTGGGCCACTTTTTGTGTTTTTGGAAGAATTTTAATAGAGAAAATAAAATATTATTAAATTTGCTAATTTAAGCAATGGTTTAATTTAATTTTAAGCAATTTAGTTTTTTTTTAAATTAAATTTAAGGAATTTAAGATGTAAATATTTACCATATTATTAAAAATAAATATAAATAGCAGTGATGAATCCTAGGGGGGGACTACATAATGCCTCCCCCCGCCTCCGTTGGAATTTCTAGAAGCAAATAAAAAATTTAAAATAATAATTTAAAATATATGTAAAACTCAAGATTACATTTTGTAATTAAACCAAAATTTAATATAAACATGTATTTTTGTATTTTGTGCCCCCCCCCCCCCGCCCCCCAAAAGTTTCATTAGCTCCCCGGGAAAAAAGGTCTGAATTCAACAGTAGTTGATAAAAACTTATAGGGAAAAATTTCTTTTATTTTATAGGTCAAATATTTTAAGTTTTAATGGTTCCTGGAAGCCATAAAAGTACACCGACTGCTTATAAAACAATCTAGGAAAGAATTCTTTCATTTTATGGATGATTTTATGGATCGTCAGGTCTGCCTCTACATACGCCTCGGTTTTGAATGCGACTCAGGGTTCTCAGCCTTTGACCCGTTCTGGGAATGGTGGTAATGTGGGTGTTTCTGCGTCTCTGGTTGGGGCGGCTGGTTCAAATCATCGGCTGGATGCCGAGGATGCGAATTCAGATCGCCCGGGGCGGAGTGGTCGCCGCCCCCCTCGCATTCGTGGTTCGGGTGGCGATTTTTCCATTTCGGGAACTGCTCGTCGGAAGTGGTTCCATGTAAATAATCTTGCGCCCAACACCTCAGTCGAGGCGGTCGTTGGGCACGTAAAGAGTGTAGTGGGCATATCGGATGTTGCTTGTGAGAGCCTCACCTCGAGTTCAAAATATTGCTCTTTTAAAATATGTATCCGGGAATGCGACGTTACAAAATTGTTAAACGATAAGGTCTGGCCCAAGGCGACTACTATTCGGGATTTCTACTTTCGAAGACCGGCTGATAGTAATCACGCTGCCCACGATTTTTTAGAGAATCGTCAGACCGCGATGAGGTAGTGTGTGGTTCTTCTTCTCCATCTGATGTTCCGTCTGACCATCGTAAGAGTGAGTTTTCTTGCTCGATTAGTGCTACTGGTTGCTCTGTAGCACACATTAACATACGATCTCTGCTGTCTGATTTCCACATTTTTTCCGATTTTGTGACTAGAAACAATTTTAGTGTTATCGCAGTATCTGAGTCATGGCTCACGCCTGATTTTCCTTCTCACCTGGTTAGTTTGAAGAACTACGCGATCGTTAGGTCGGATAGAGCGTCTCGTGGAGGAGGGGTTGATTTCTATGTTCGAAATTCGTTTTCATTTAAGACTCTACATGAGGGACATCGCTTTACATGTGGCCTGGAGCACCTATGGATTCGCATTAAAGTCCACGGTATTGGGTTCGGAGTTGGGGTGGTGTATAGACCTCCTACGGTTGCCCTTTCTTGCCTAAGCGAGTTTGAGGAGTTTCTTTCTTTGCTTGGTAGTGACTGCAGTGAACTGATCATTTTAGGCGACATGAATATTAATTACCTCATCCCATCGGCTTCTTTGAAGCGCTTGCGGGGGATTCTTGATATTTTCGATCTTCATCGGATAATAACTGATCCCACTCGTGTTACCGCAACATCCAGCACTCTGTTGAATGTGATCTGTATTGATAAGCATCGAATTCCTCTTCAGTGTGGCATTGTTGATCTTTTGGCAGCAACTGATCACTATTTGGTTTATTGTCGCCTGGACCTGTCTGTGCCAGTACAGGAACCTCGCAAAATCACTTATCGTGATTTTAGTAATTTTGATCAAGCTAGTTTTTCGGCTGACGCGGCTTGCCTGTCTTGGACCATCATTGATGAGTTACACTCTTGCGATTCTAAGGTGGAATTTTTGAATAATATGATCCTGTCATTATTTAATGTTCACGCTCCTGTACGGACTGTTGTTTTCAAGGGGAGGGATAGACCTTGGATTACTTGGACAATCAGAGAGATGGCTAAGTTGAAGAGGCGGGCTTACAACAAGTATAGACGCACTCGTGCTGGTGTGGATTTTGAATGTTATTGCGATCTTAAGAGGTACTTGTCTGGGGCTGTCAGAAGGGAGAAGGCGAGCTATATAAATTATCAGCTTTCGCTGCATCGCTCTAACCCTAAAAAAGTTTGGCAATGTCTGTCTTCTTGGGGTGTGCATGCTCGTCCTTCTAACCAAATAGCTGCTCATTTGTGTGATGACACTGATTTCATCAATGCGTATTTTCTCGACTCTGTTCCGGGAGGTTCCACCGGGATTGATTTGGCATGGGAAGGTTCGTTTTTGCCGGGAGTACAGCCACTCTCTATTCCTGAAGTCACTCCTGAGGGGTTAAGTACCATTGTTGGCGCTTTGCGTTCTAATGCTCTTGGTCCAGATGGTGTTAGTCTTCGCATGCTTAGACTTATTCTCCCTTTTTGTAGTGAGGTGATTTGTAATTTGTTCAATTACTCTTTTAGAACCGGGGAGGTGCCTTTTGTTTGGAAGGCATCCCGTGTGAGACCTCTTTCTAAGGTTCCACTGGCTTCGGAACCTTCTCATCTCCGTCCAATCAGCATCCTGTCGCCATTTGCAAAAATAGCGAAACTCCTTGTTAGAGATGCTCTATGTGAGCACTTGGCACTCTACAAGGTTTTGTCGCCTGCCCAGTCTGGTTTCAGGCCCCACCATAGCCCTGCGGCTTCTCTGTTGCAGCTCACGTCTGATGTGGCTTCATCAGTCGATCGGGCTGAAGTCACCATATTGGCACTTCTCGACTATTCCAGAGCATTTGACTCCGTTGTTCACGATCGTCTTTTGGCCAAGTTACGATATTATGGCTGTGGAGATTTGCTGTGTAGATGGTTGGCGGGTTATTTGCGGGATAGATCCCAGATGGTTGAGTTAGCGGAAAACTTATCTCAGTCGTTGACTGTTTCTCGTGGCGTTCCGCAGGGAAGCATCCTTGCTCCATTGCTTTTCATACTGTACACAACTGATTTAGTAGGAGTGGTTGATTCTGATTGCCATCTTGATCTCTATGCCGATGATTCTCGGATACGTGTATCGTGTTTGCCCTCAGACATTGATGCTGCAATTGATGTGCTAAATCGCAATCTTGAACAAGTGCGCATGTGGTCGTTGATAAATGGTCTGACTTTGAATCCGACTAAGTCGGAACTTATAATTTTGGGTAAACCGTGGCTTGTACGGAAAGCTTTGAGTGTTGCAAGGTCAGCTGTAACGATTGTCGATGAGGTCGTCAGGGTGGCCGATTCCGCTCGGAGTCTGGGGCTTATCTTGGACAGTGAGCTCAAGTTTTGTCAACATGTGGACCGAAAGTATAAAGTAAAAATCATTTTAATTCTCAAAAACTCAAAATTTACAGCAAATTTTCAAAAGTATCTAAAATCGACACCTTGAAATTTCGACTTGCAGGTTGCCACCCCTTGAAAAATTGTTGAAAATGTAGAAAAACTCAAGTAAAAACATATGATTTATATTAATTACACTTAGTGGCTGTGAACAAAAAAAAATGAGAGTAAATTGACAAGAAAAAAAAAGTCAAAATTGAATAATAAAAAGTTAAAAATATATAAAAAATGCATCAATTATTAGTAAATAATTATTTATATTAATTTTTGAAATATTTAAGAAGCGTTTACGTCAATAGATACATAAAATATGCAATGGGGGGTTAAACCTCCCCCCCTTTGCGCGGGAACCTGTCCTGGGCCGATTTAGGGGCTTATGTTTCTACTGTCCCTAAACAGTCACTGTAGTATACGTCACAATGTAAAATAAGAGGGGTGGCAACCTGCAAGCCAAAAAAGGTGGCAACCTGCATTTTTACACCACTTTAGAATATACAGGAAGAAAAACTTCCAACTCATGATATGTTTAGAATTATTTAAGAATAATAAAAATTGAATGAAAAAGCAACACAGCAAAAATATTTCCCTTAAATTTTCGTTGAAAATGTTCAATTTATGGGCACAGAAGAAAAACACAATTTTAATTTTTCATTTTTTTACAAATAAAATTTCACATTTTGTTTACCAAACACCCTGTTATTGTGTTTGAGTGCATCACAATTACATTAAAAGTGACAACTACTCGTTTGTATTCGATGTCCGTCGAAATTTAGGGGATGACAATGTTAGAATGTCAAAATCCGGCAGGGGTGGCAACCTGCAAGCCTCTCCCCTATTAATTTGTAATTAAAACTTATTATTAAAATTACTAAATTTTGTAAATCTAGGTAGTACTTACTAAAAATTTGAAAAAAAATTGAATAATTCGAAATAAACATATTTTTTATTTTGCATATCAATGCATATTTTTTTTTTTAAATGAATTTTAGTGGATATTTTCTAGTATTTTGGTACATAAAAATCATAGCTTTACTTATCAGACATTTTTGTTTATACACTTTTTTTTAGTCGCACCGTTTCCGAGTTCCGGTGGTTTAAAAACGACTCTGTAAAATACAAAAAACATTGTAGGTAAGTAATCTGTATCTCAGAAACGGTACAACAAAATGAAAAACTGAACAAGCGTTTTTTTCCTTCTAAATTTCATTTTTTAAATTTTTGTTCATATGCATTTTTCAATTTTGTCGCACCGTTTCTGAGATATGGGTGATATAATATTCTTTGTATTGAAACAGTGCGATGGAATAGAAAAATTATAGGAACAAAAATAAAGGAAATAAAATTTGCAACAAAAAATGCTTAAGAAGTATTGCTGTGAAAGCGATTTGTATATAACAAAAAAATGTCTGGAAAACGTCAATTTACATTGTTAACATAGCAGCCGGCGTCCAAATTTCATACAACAGTAACTGGAAATTGGTCAAATTTTTAAAAACTACTACATCTTTTCGACCAGTAATTCAGGAAACATCAACTGTAATTTAAATTTTTCAAATGATATTCAGAAATCAATTGCAATTCCGATTTGTCAGTTGATATTGAGATATCGTCAATTGTAATTCGAATTTATAATGCCGGATCAAGCTATTTCAGTGCCGGGTGTACATTAGGCTAATACCATTGTTTATATATATAAATGCTGATAAACAATGCTATACGTGCATTTGATGTTGTTTTGAGTTTAATTCTAAATTATTTTATCGTAAAACCGCGGCGAAATGATAATTCACTAAATAAAATACCAAAAGAAGGCAAACGTTTAGATTTAAACAAAACTTTTTATACCAACTATACTCGTACGTATTAGATTAACTTAATATTTGCTACGTGGTAGCGTTTGTTTAATGTAAATTGCGAATAATCAAAGACCAAAATTTTTATTTTTTAAGCGTGTTTGGAAAAAAATGAGGCAGGCTAGAAAATAAGTGAAAAAAATGAGCAAAAAACAGGAAATTCGATCATTTTCGGCTTCTATACAACGTATAGGAAGAAGCCTTATGATCTGGCTCCGTGTCTGTCTGTCTGTCGGTCTGTCTGTCTGTCTGTCCGCATGATTCAAAAAAAAAATTAACGTATGATTCCAAAAAAAGATTAACGTATTACAAATTCTAATAAAATAAAGCCCAACTAATTTAATCTATCTTTTATTTTAGACATATATAACTCCCTTATACTCTATAAACTTATATCCGTTGATCCGCTGATCCGCCAATCCGTTGATACGCTACGGCTAATCGTGTCTACGGCTAATTAGATGACCGAATAATCGACGCAATGAATAAAGAATATAACATAATGAATTCAAAGTGAAAAAATATTGGAAAGCTTTTGGGTATACAATATTTAAGCTGTTTGCTTACCCCCTATTTTGCGTCAATGTATCTGATCAACCTATCGATGGATAATTATATAATATATTATATTATAATAAAATATAAAACGGCTTATAATAAAATAAAACCCAAATAATTTAATCTATCAAAAAAGTAGATGTATAGAAGCCTAAGAACTGTCGCAAAAGCGAGTTCCACCTTGTTGATGATGTTTTTATAATTTCGATGAATAAATCCCCTTCCAAATAAACTTTCTTGTAGCAAATATTAACTTTTCACCACTCTAGCTTACCAGAAGAAATGTAAAGGTTGAAATAATCGTTTTCGTCCCTTTAAATTATCGAAAAGTGATAAAAATATATGGGGAGCGGGCATCCTCCGAAAACGGTGGATGATGAGGGAAAACGGAGGTCATATTCGGATGATTCAGGAGGTTATTTTTTACATAGTAATTTAAATATGAATTACAAAAGAAGAAAGAATACAGAGCTCGAAAATTTTCTTCTATTTTCAGACCAGGGAACGTCTATTAATTACGTGAGTCGTTTAGGTGAGCTAATTCTCACACAATGTCACGTGGGAGAGGGAAGGTCTCGTCAATATCACGTAATTTTATTTTGCAAGAAACTGTAAAATTGCGAGAGAACTGGGTCAAATTAAGTAAAACAAAAAATTTCACGTGAGATTAGAATGGAAGAGGGGGGATCGAACCAAATCTCACGACATCTCACCAGGGGGGAGGTCAAAATCAAAGAAAACATTAATTAAATCACAATTCATGACTTCTCGCTTAGCGTTTTGTGAGCTATTAATTTGATGTGGAGCCCGGCGTTCAGATAATTCTTTTATTCAAAATTTGATGTTTTATAGAAAATTAAATAAAAAACGCACAATTTTGGCGCCTTCTGAACTTTGGCGCTGGGTGCGGCTGCTCTATTGCACCACACCCATAGTTTATCCTGCCCTGCGTATTTGCGAATTGATTTTCAGGAATCTAAAAAAGTTTAAAATTTAAAAAAAATTTTTTGCGGTTGTAGCTGCCTTATTCATTCCTATTTTGAAGTTCTAATAAAGAACTGTGAAAACTTACGGGGGATTTATTCCAATATTGGGATTGTTTATTTTTTCCCTGTCTTAAGCGGTCAAGCAGTAAAATGCAAAATAATATTTTAAATATTATATTTATAAAAATAATGTTCGATCAGTGGCGTATTATCGCAAAAACCCATAAAGCCCGGGCTTGTGGCGCAAAATTTTAGGGGCGCAAAATATCAGGAGGCGCAAAATTTTATTTCAGAAGCTGGAAAAATAAAACTTTTCATTTTCTTAATTAATTTACGTTTAATTTTTTTATAAATTTTTCTAATTTAAAAAGAAAGTCAACTGAAAAGCCTAGAGGATAGAGGCTCAAAATATTAAAGGCTTGTGGCGTCAAACTTGCTTAATACGCCACTGTGTTTGATGGTAACTTTTCGAAAAAGAGAACTAAACAAATGCAAAATATTATTGATAAATCTGTGGTCGGCACTTAAAAGGTCATAAGTATACATTGAATCCCCCCCCCCCCTCTATGTACTTATGACCTTTTAAGTGCCGACCACAGAAATATTCTTGTGGTGTAGTAGCAGTTTAGCAGTGTGGTATTAAGCTTAATTCGAAAGCCTGGTCCTGGCAACTACACTGATGTGATCTAAAGCCCATGTTCGCTTTATGGTGTGTTCCGTGTGTTCACTTGTCCGTGTAGTCACTTGTCAGTGGGGTCACTTGTCATGTGTTCACTTGTCGTGCGTTCACTTGTCGTGGGTTCACTTGTCATGTGGTCACCTGTCAGAGAATCAAATATATAAATCAAACTTGTGAGAATTAATAATATTAAGAAAAAAAAGTTTTTAATATTATGATTTTTGGGTTATGGAGAAGGCAACAGGAAACCACCCCATTAATAATTACAATTATTCAAAAACAAAATACTTTTTTTCGACGTATTTATAAAAATTATAAATGTTTTTTTCTCCAAAAAATCTGAAATGGGCAAGTGCTTTGCTAAAAATCGAAAAATTAGGTTCCAGTTTCATAAAAATAACTGATTTAATAAAAATCTGAGTATTTTTTATATTAGCACAATGTTGTTGAGATAATTTAAAAAAATTTAAATATCCACTCCAGCAAGATTTCAGCCTGGATTATTGAATTTGTAGTATACGTTTGTAAATGCATTAACTTGGATGCAAAATAAACGTTTATATTATATCTGCTATAGTAAGTGCATTATAATATTTACTTTTACACAATAGCAGAAACTGTGCAATCATGTGTACTAAAGTGAGAGGAAAATCAAACTTGATTAATAGCCTAAAAGTTAAACAATATATAATTATCGCAGGCAAAACATCAATAAAATTTTGCTATTATACAAAATTCATCTAAATATTTATATTTATAAAAAATTATTTTGTAAATTAATCAATATGCTGTATTGCGGCGAAAATTTAAAATAATAAATTATGCTCAATTTTCAAACATCTATATTGCACTGGAGATTCTTAATTTAATTCTGTATGGATTAACAAAATTTTTCAATATTGTCTTCAAAAACATATTTCGATTTTTAAAACATTCCAACTATACTTCCAAATTTAAATTTTTAAATAAACTCTTTTGTATAAAATTCAAATTTTATTTTTAATAATTTTCTATAAATGGAAAAGTTAAATTGAAAGATAACTCGGCCATATGCAATGGTATTAAACATTACCTACTTTGCTTTGCCACGGTTTTCCCGTTGTCACCAGTTAAACAAATGCCTCATTTCTTTTTGTACAAGAAAGAACAAACGTTTTTTCAGAATTTTCCAGTCGGATTTGAAATACCGGTTGGTGTTACACTATTTTCCCCTGGAAAACATTATCGTGCTGCAGACTTGGTATATGCTCTGCTGCCTTATGAAAAATTGTGATCAACTGCGTAAAGTGCAGCGTGTGTTGCCTAGCGTACATCAATTTTACATAGAGTTTTTTTTTTGCATATTTGAAATCTACGTATACGAAATAGTTATTAAAAATTTTTTTTATCGTTTCTAAAACCATTTTTGAGAACACTACTGCGTTTTGAAAACGCCAAGTTTTAAAACGCTTCCGTGACCTTGGATGTCAGGATACTAGTGGACCTCTCTTTCCACCAGCTACAGTAGGAGCGAGCACGCGTTATCGCCGATGTTGTTGCAAAATGTTATTGTTTTATTATTCTCCTGTATTTATTTATAAAATTAAGTGTATAGTGTAAGCGTATGAAATATTCTCCATAAAATTCCGCTTTTTGTCACGTACACGAATTTTCAAATTTTCATGTTACAAGAATGCTATTAAAGAAAAACTTTCCATGTTGAATGAAAAAATTTCACACAAATTTCTCACTGCTCGTATAATATTAAATTAGAGTTAATTAGAATTTAATTAATAAATATTTTTGTATATCTTCGGAAAGTAGGATTTCAAGCTAAATAATAGTGTTAAAATCATCTTAGTACGCAATTTTCAAGTACGAACGGTTTCGAAAGTTCCTCCAATTGGTTAAATAAAACTAATTTTATTTTTCGTTTTGGGCTTATAACTTTTGCCCCTCACAATGGCAGATGTTCTAAACATTGAATATAGGTCCACTAGGTCAATACGAAAATTTTGATATATAATTCGCTTAGCTCTACGTCATGATTGGGTTAATAAACGATTTTGAAGAGAGGTCAGGATACTTAGCGTAGACATAGACCGGTGTCTAACCGTCAAGATCCACATCTCGAGGGTTGTAACCAGGCAGATCATGCCAAATATGAATGGTCCAAGACAGGCGAAAAGAAAACTCCTGGGTACTGTGGTGGAGTCGTTAATGCTGTACGCCGCCCCGATATGGATTTTGGCTCTTGAAAAGGTGACGTACAGGCGTTCTTTAGAGACAACCCAAAGGAGGAGTGCCTTGAATGCCCTGGAGATATGCAGGTCATACATGACAGTATCTACTGAAGCGGTCTTTGTAATAGCGTCCCTTCTGCCAATCCACCTCAAGGCGGAAATGCAAGACACCAAATACATATCGGCACACAAGACTCTTTATAACAACCAGTGAAACGTCATGGACGGCGTCCGACAAGGGCAGGTAGATATGTAGCGGTTGCGACAGAATTGGTGCACAGCATAAATTTACTGATCTAAATCTAGATAGCGACGAGAGTGCACACTAATGGCAACACAAGTTACCAAGAGACTTATTATGCAGGACATAAACAGAGTTCCTACAACTATTTCACAGAGACCACTCGTATTTACGTTGGCTCTCTATTAATACTACTTTATCAATTTGTATCCAATTGTTTTACGTAACCTTTCGTAAACAAGAATAAACTAAATTATTATTGTAATACATTTATTAAAAGATTTACAAGTGAATTCTCGACGAAGTTCTACTCACAAGGAACTAGGTATGACAACTTAACAACATTATACCTAGACCGTACAGATACATCGCCTGATTCCGGACATCGCTCCGTGGTTTAACGAGAAGCACGGGGAGATTAAGTACTAAACCACCCAGGCTCTGACCGGACACGGAAGCTTCCGAAGCTAACTGCGTCGCTTCAAGAGAGCGGATACCCCCAACTGACACTTCTGTGGAGAGGTGGATGATATAGCATACACCATCTTTCACAAATGGAGGGACGAGAGACAAGCCGCCCAAACGCAGTTGGGGCAAAACCTGATTCTATCCAACATCGTGGAACTGATGCTGGATAGCAAGGAGCACTGGTAGGTGATCGATAGAATGTTAGTGGAAATTATGTCCACCAAAGCCAAACTCTAAGATGAAAATTGAAGATTCTTCTGAAGGAGGGCAATCGAAACAAGAATCTCTTAACTGGAGCAAGCACACTTCACAAGATGCAATACCCAATAGGGCACGAAGTTCCTATTCATGGAAAACCCAAAGAATGAAGCACAATTCTCTTATTTGGCGTAAGCGCTAAAGATAAAGAAAAAGTCTCGAAAGACCACCAAGCAGGATAACACTGGTGTGTAGCATACCCGGTGCCGAGGATCTGGTCTCATAAGACTTTCACGAGTGAGCGATGCGAAAGAGGGAAAGTCTAGATTGTGTCGGTTGGTTCAGTTGCGTCGTTTTATGAAATAGTTACTGTAAATTTTTAGATTAATAATTTATTAATAAGTATTGTTAAAATTATTACATAAACTTACCAATTATTATTAGTGAAAAACTAATAGTAATAACATAAACTCCACGAAATCTATTAATTTCTAGCGAACTGCGCAGAATCGTAAAAGAAATATTGTTTCAAAAATTGTACAGTGTCATACAGGTTGATATCGAAAACAAAGCAACTTCTTGTTCCATGTATTGCACAGTTAATGGTTTCCAATCTTGTTCAATATTTAGTGTAGTCTAAAACGAGCTTAATGAAACGGTGGAGCATGCAAACTGCCAGAGTTTATTTCAACTTAGAAAAGCTCAAAAAACAATGACGGCGCCAGGAGTGGGCCAGGGTGGGCACTTGCCCACCTTGTTGATTGAAGCGCCCACCCAAATTTTTTAAGTATTTATTTCAATAATATATTTTTTTGAGTTTATTTATAAATTTTGTGTACTCCTGCTCAGCCCAATGATATTGGGCTTAATTTGCCCATTTAAATTAACATGTACGTTTCACTGCTGTTGTAAATGTTGTTTCTGGGACTGAGAGACATAAAACAGTAAGACAAAGGGCATGAAATACCCTCCAGCACATCTATAATTGTGTTAAGTTGTATTCCATAATGAAGTTACTAGATCAACAAATTTAAAGTGCACTGGAGGGCATTCCATGCCCCCCAGACCCCCCGGTTTGAACAACAAACAGTTTGTGTGCATAGTTTTTGATTAGTTTTATTAAACAAGGAACTTTTACTCTTTCAGAACATTTACACCGGAGGATCTGAGGGTATGAAATACCCTATAATGTACCCTCCTACAGTAACTTGATTATGGAATACAACTTAATACAAATATCCCCCCCCCCCCCCGGTTGGAAAAATAAAAAGTTGGTAGGCATAATATTATAAGGATCTTTCGTTACATAATTTTTTGGTTTAAGAACAAAATATATTTTCAGGTCGCGTCAGGACCCACCGGAGAGTCTGTAAAGTATAAAATGACTTCCTGTAATTGTATGAAGTAATTTAGAATCTTTGTGTTTTTGTAAAACTTGGTGGCATGGAATGAATTGTGTTCAGTTATATTCCATAATCAATTACTGAATCAACAAATTACGAGTACACTAGAGAGCATTCCATGCCTCACAAACCCCCGATTTGAAAAACAAGTTTGTTTTTTTTTTAAATATAGATCTTTCACTCTGTCAGAATCGAATACACTTTCAGGTCGCGGCATTACATGTTGATTATAAAATACATTCCAGTATCCCACTAATTGTAAGAAGCGATTGAGAAACTTGGTGTTTTTCAAACCGGGGGGTCTGGGGGGCATGGAATGCCCTCCAGTACATAATTAATTGTGTTAAGTTGTATTCCATAATCAAGGTCATAATCAAGACCAACCGAATTCCCAATCTCCGACCCTGCAAACAAATTGTGCCCATCAGTGCAACACCTAAATCCACCCAAGGTGAAACTTTGGCTCTAAAAACCCAAACTCGTAATCCTAACACTGATAGCACCAGCGATAAGCCAGGACAGAAAACAATCAATTTCTCTTCTTCTCATAGGGCCTCCAGAGTTTTCCTCTAAACGATGGGAAAACGATCAACCATTTTTTATTTACTGTATATGTAATTTTAGCTGTTAATAGTGCGGAAAGCGAGGGTCATAAGTTCCGAAAAAAGGTAACAATCAAATAAAAAAATAATCCCTGCAAGAAGTGTGCTGCCAAGGGCAGTTGCAACCAAAAACACAAAAAGTTGCAGCTACTTGCCTCAACTATTTTCCTTCGGAGTAACATAATTAAGAACAAACAGCGTACGCTAATCGTGGAACCAAAGTAAGTAAATAAATTTAATTATTAAAATTAAATATTTAACTTGTAAATAAATTTTTAACGTTAGAAAAATTTGCGAGCGAAGATAAAAGCTATCGGTCGATAGGCTCGCATAGGTAGGTTCCATATAAACATTCGGAAGCAAATACGGAATTACCAGTCAGCACAAAACAACAGATCGAACGAGTGAAAGAATATCGTCCAAATTAGGTGTCTCCCTACGAAGTTCATTACAAAAAGTAAAAACTTACTCCAAAATTCGACGAGCACACGAAAAACACTCTCACACTTACAAAGGTTCACACCAAAGTCTCCGAAATTGCGCTCTCGCGTTTTCAAAACGCAAACTCCCCCCCCCCCCCCCAATCAGACTCTAGGCTGGAGCGTACTCAGCAATAAAACAAATTAAAAAATTTGTTACAAAGTTTTTTTTTGATAAAATTAATCCAAAAATATGTGAGCAAACTTTCCGTTTTTGAAACCTGGGGGTTAGGGTACGTTAGTAATCGGGTTAAATTGTATTCCATTATCAATGCCCCCCCAGACCCCCCCCCCCCGGCTTCAGTAACAAACAGTTTATGGTCATATTTTTTTATGAATTTGATTAAATTAAGATCTCTCACTCTTTCAGAACCAAATAGTTCAAGGAATATGAAACACCCTTTAGAAAGAGTGAAAGATGTTTCGATATTTATTCAATGAAATGAAACCCTCAGATTCTCTGGTGGAAAAGTAATTGGTTCTGAAAGAGTAAAAGTTCCTTGTTTAATAAAATTAATCAAAAATTATACGCACATACGGTTGGATTTTCAAACCGGGGGGTCTGGCCCTCCAGTGCACTCGAAATTTGTTGGACCAATAGCTTGATTATGGAATACAACTAAGCAGCAGTGTGGCGTAAAGCACACTGGTGCAGTGACGGCGCCAGGGTGGGCACTTGCGCACGCTGTTTGTTGAAGTTAAAAATTTTTGTAGGTGCTTATTTTAATTTCAATTTTGTGTGCTCCTGCCTACTCCAAATATATTGGGCCCAATTGGGCCCGCTGTCAAGAAATAAGAGCCAGCTTTTTCGTCCATATTCCAAAGAGAATACAGACTGGATAACTTTCTTCGTCGAAAAACACCTAGAAACTTAATATGGAAAATCTAGTATAGTAGATATCTTGCTCTCTGGAGGAGATTTTCAGACTTAGATTAAGAACGCTCTGAGTAGTTGTCCAAGCTTTCAGTTCTGATATTAACGTTTCAAAGGCGTTGATCTATTTCTTATTGATTTTTGATGCGGTTTTTGATTTAACTTTGCTTGGAACGGCCTATTTATAATAAAATGTTGGAATGGAAATCCGTACTCGACGTACTACAAACTTAGAATTAAAAGAATAGTTCTAAATCCCAAAAAAGTAAAATAATTAGGCAATCTCCATAATCGCGTGTTATAGAAGTTGCATAACCTAATTGTTTTGTTTTCGTTACACTAAACCAAAAAATAAATCATGTCAAATTAAAATCTGACAGGTAAACAAAAAAGTTACCGAAATAAATAAAATTAAATCGTCCCTCATTTGTTTTACTTGAATTCAAAAAATTTACAGATTAGACGACAAATAATAAAATGAAAATTGAAATAAAATTCTTAGATTTTGAGAAAGTCTTGATTTCTTTCAGCGATGCCTAAATCGCATTCGAGTTATTCATGCAGTATTGATAAAATCTCAAAAACTTCTTAACAGACCGTGATCTTCGACCAGTAGTGCGGCAGTTTTAAGTTCCCCAACAAATCAATGAAGGATTTTAATTGAGCAATTTGAGTAATAAAGGCAAAAAAATAAATTGATCCAGGAACTGAGTGGAATCTTTCAATTAAAGAAAATCAAAAATTCTCTAAACCCTGTAAATTTAAAGGTCCAGCGCTGAGCTTACCTACATCCAAAATATATTATTTATCTTACTAAAATCTCGTGGAGGATTGCTGGCTAAGGTCAATCCTGTTTAAATAGAATTTGGTGAACGCGTTTACTTTTTGATCTTAATTTCCTGTGAGTAATTACAGCAAAATTTATACTTCATATGATTGTTAAGCCGTGCGCGGCGGGTGTACGATCAAAATTTTATTTAAATTATAAAATTGAAATGGAATACGGCTCTGTTTTAAACTCGATTAAACTTTAAATTTAAACAAATTTTTTTGCAAGAAAGTTTAGCATATTATTTGGAATTTGGAGAGTGGTCGATATTAAAGCTCGTCTAATATTGAAGGATTGTTTTGATAGAGCAAGTGTTGGAGCAAATAATAAAGTCTCGCCAGCTCTGTTTATTATTTGGAAAGAAAACATGGCATTTTCAAGTTTTAAATTAAATTTAAATGTAAATACGAATAATAATAAATAAGTTTAATTTGGAAAGTTAAAACAAGAGAAATTTATTTTCTTTTCATTAAATATATCGGTTGTATCAAAAATATATTATGACGATGGTGAGGTAAGCAAGGATTCGTGTGAGGACGTTTTGCCCATGGCGGTAAGTTTCCATGGTTACTCTGAACTCAATATCCTCTACATAGAACGAATTGGAGCCCGTAACCCGAGGCCCTTAGCAGGCCGAGCTCGCGCAGCGCCGCTGGCTTTTGGGCCGGGAAGCCCGCAGCGTTTGAGACGAAAGCCTACGGCGTAACAGACAGTCGACGCCGCTGTTGCCGCGGGCTTCTTCCTACTCTCTTTTTCCAGCTGGCTATACATACTTGTGCAATCTACTCATTATTCTACTATTCTAATTCAAATCAAGACCTAAAGCAATCTAAGAAGTGTCCGACGAATATAATAACTCAACACAAAAGCCCAACCTGAGGCTTCGAATTTATTTTTTTATATTATGAATAAAGTAGGGTGGTAACTTTGTTATAAATACCACTGGTATACCCGTTGGGTGCAGGTGCTCTCTCGTTCAAATCTATAAAACAAATTCAAATCGTAATGTTCCCACTATACCGGGTCAGTTCGAACCAAATCGCTACAAAAAAATAAAACCACTCAACAGTGACATGTTTTATTCCAAACTTACATAATTTACAGTTTCGTAAGTGGTCGATTCATTAACTGGCTCTGTCTCATCACAGACTTTCATTCAAATACATCCGCATCACAGTTGAAGCTTTTAGTGAGATCAGCCAATGAATATAATAATAATTATTGAAAATTAATTAATTAATTATTTACATAGTCACAAACTTAACTAAAACATTTAGTAAACAACAATATAATTTTTTTAATATTTAAGAAAAAAATTTAAGGCGTGGGAACATAAATTAAACTGGCGCATCAATAATCGAGCGCTGATTGTCTTAACAACGCTTTAATTCTAACAGTCAACCGGGTAAAGTCTTTCGAATGAACAGGTACTCTGAAAATTGTTGTCCTTCCACACCTCCACCGTTACTAGCCGCCACGCGAAAACCCGAATTCAATAATCTCGTGATAGCCTGAACGGAATTTAATTTACAATAACCGTTTAGGGGAAAACGAATTACGTGACGCGCGTCCTGCTGATTCCACGCCATTCCCGAACGGGCGTCCATAAGTGCTTGGTTAGTTTCAGGAAACACTTCGTCTAATAGCGTACGATCACCGGACAGCATAATTCGTTCCCCTAAATCAGGACTTATGTGAAGGGCGACGCATTCGTACGATTCCATCAACCCTTGCTTGTCGTTGTTCGATAATCCGGGTGGCCTGCCCGAACCTCCATCGTAATTTTTGTGCGGCGATCCGATGCTTCCGTTTTTTATTTTGTCTTTCTTTAATTGTTCCAATTGTCTAACCATGGCTAGAAACGCATAAACACGACAATATTATAAAAGTCTTTTTGGATGAAACAGGCATACTCACGTAAGATTTCGAAGTATCGGGCTTCTTCTAAGAGTAACTCCAAGTCGGAAAAGTTTTCGGGGACGAGTAAACGTGAATTTCGCATGAAATTCAGTATGTGTCTGAACATAGCACCGTCTCTGTCTATAAAGTAATGTTGCTTGAGCGAATCTAACACTATCGGTACACTTCCGTTGAAAAGTTTGGCTAACCTAGAATCTGGGTATCTGAAACAAAAGAAATTGTTAGTTTTTTTAAACTGCAACGCCTTGTAGAATACTCGAACTGCTATGCAACGTTAAAAGTAAAAATTAATTTTATAATTATCATTGCAGTATGCAATAGCCGGCATTCCGTACCCCCAGACCCTCCAATCGTATTACCGCGACATAAAAACAAGTAATATATATTTTTGTTCTGCAAATCAATCACAGAACATGCACACCACCAGCTTGCGGTGTTTGCAAGCTGGGGGTCTGAAAGGCACCCTCCCCCCACACCGTTCTCAAGCAATTGTGAGCTTGACACCATAAGCTGAAAAAGTCAAGTTATTTTTCTAGTACTTAGATAGGGCGACTCCCCCTACCCCAATTTTAGCCGCCACTGATTACAATACTGATTATTATAATACATTTGAATTGATGTGAAACACATCACATCTTTGTGAAACCGGGCATTAGAGATGAGTGGATTCAGAATTTAAATGTTGAAAAGTTTAATAAATAAATTCATTGGTTGAAATTTTTTTTAGTGTATTTGTTTATAATAAAACATTTGAGATCCTGAATCATCCTTCAGCGTTAGAATTTTCGAATTCAGGTGTCTTGCCCTGCTGGCAATTATTCAGAGCTACTTATCCGATAGAGAACTCATAATCGGGGAGGAGATGAACTCCGGCCGCAGGAAAATGACTAGCGACGTACCACAGGGGTCAGTGCTCGGCCCGTTACTGTGGAATATGCTATATTACGAAATGCTAAATGTTCCTATAATGTCAGATGGAGTAGAGCTTACTGAGTTTGCCCATGATATCTCCATGCTCGCGAAGGCAAAGATGAAGGAGGAACTCGCCGGAGCGGGAGGAAGACGGAAGATCCAGAAAATCACACAATAGAACCGAGGAAAGAAGGCAGGGTTCTTGGTGTAGTCCGAAATAAGACCTTTTAAGTGACCCAAATCATATAAAAAAAGACCCATATTAAATAGGATGAAATGAGAGCGATAGCGGCTAGGAGAGTGGGTAGACGATTCTTCCCGGACAACCTGGTCCCTATCATGCTGGAAAATGGAAGCAACTAGAGGGCGGTGACCAAAATGATCTCCAAAATATTTTTTAAATATAAAATATAAATACTTTCAAATTTAATTTGCGTTGCCTTTGCTGTCGGCGGCGAACGCAGAGGTACAACTAAGTTCAATATTTTCAGGGGTGCACATAAAATAACAATCTTTTTTTATGAACTGTATAAAAACGTCTTCACCACCAATACTGGTTTCAGCCAATTAATTTAGAAGGGGGGGGAGGAGCGCTAACGTTTACCGATATTTGCTGAGTTCACATATGAGATTACTGTCCACTTTAGGGCTGGCAATTTTTATCAATTAATCGATAAATATCGTTAGTTATCGATTAATCGAAGAACAATATTTTATTTTTAAAATATCGATATTTCGATAATTATCGATGTTTAGATAGTTATCGATATTCCGATAGTTTCGATATTTCTAATTTAGGTTATTGTCTAATGTTTTTTTGGACTTCTCATTGATCAATTTTGCGTTCGGCCGGTTTCTTTATTCGAGAAAAAAAAGTTGTACTTAATAAAGACACTTTCTCTGTTTGTAGTACTATGTACAAGGACTGGGAATTTTTATCGATTAATCGATACATATTGATAGTTACGATTAATCAAAGAACGATATTTCCCCTAACGACGTACTAATATAAACAGTCGAAAGGATTCGGTAGAGAGTAGGGCTGGGAATTTTTATCGTTCTTCCATTAATCGATAACTATCAATATTTATCGATTCATAGAAGAACGATATTTTATTTTTGAATTGATTCTTGAATTATACTTCGATAATTATTATCGATACTTTGATACTCCGATAAATAATTATCGATACTCGATTAATCGAAGTTATCGATAGTTTACATCGATACATTTTTAACAGTGGCGTAGCTAGAAAGCGGAGAAAAGGCAATCCGCCCCGATTTATTATAAAATTTTTTTTAAATATTTGTTTTTAAATTTATTATTTATTTAAATAAAGTATGTGACTCTGTATATTTTCAGATGTCTAATTAAATTTTTTTTAATCTTTACTGCGAAGTCGTACAGATTTATATATTTATTGAATTATTATTATTAAATTTAAGTGCCGTACACTAAGCAGTGCGTAGGCGATCACTTAGCTGATAAAGCCAAGATGACGTACTAGGGAATTTTAATATAATTTAATAATATTTAATATACTAATTAAATAAAATATAAAATAAAAGACGGTCATTAGCTTAGTAAATTCAATATCTGAACAACTGCTTTCATATGACCGTCTTCGTGCTTCGGAGGGCACGTAAAGCCGGCGGACCCCTGGGTTGATGACTGTCAGCCTCAACTGTTAAAAAACAGGACTATAGACATTCCTTAATCCGGTTTAAGCAGCTGAGCCGTGGGGTTTTAACGCCAACACCTCTCTCAAAAGAAAAAGAGGCTGAGAGTGCAGGAGTGGATTAAATCGTTTTTCGTTTACTATTATTATTAGATTTTTTCGTTATTCTTTGTAGTAAATAATTGATGAGCCTAGTTTCACGCAAAAATTCTACCTACCCCACTAGTTATTAGTTACCCATTTTCAAAAGTAGGTAATATCATCATTAGGTAGTTTATTATATTTTCATACAAAAAAATGGAAAAATGAAAAAAGAAACCGCTTCATCAAAGTTCATCTAAAAAATGAAAGACCATTTGATAAAACTTGATAAAAAAAACTTTTTGGTTCCTAAAATCACCAAAAAAGCAGGGATGTCGATAGCTGATATCCTGAATGTAGTAATCCCTTGTTTGCAGCGGCGGCTCGTCAAAGGACGCAAGGCAGGCTTAGGTTTCCGTGAAATTCTAGAGATTTACATTATTAAAAAATTTTAAAAAAGGGTAAACGTCAACTTTCGATTGTAGGAACTATCAAAAGATAAATATTCCTTCGACAATGGCATTCAACTGAAACGTTCATACTTATTAAAGTTGATTACAGATCATGAACAAAAATTGTAAGTTTCTAAACCGGGGGGTCTGGGGGGTATGGAATACCCCCCAGTATACCCCCAGGGGTATGGAATACCCCCCAGTGATCCGTAATGTCGTGATTCCTTTGCCTCACCTACGGTTTAATCTGTGTAATCGAAGTTATCTTGAAATCATCAGTGGTACAGAAAACCAGACCCCCCGGTTTAGAAACTTACAATTTTTGTTCATGATCGGTGATCAACTTTATTCAGTAGGAGCATTTCACTTGAATGACAACATACATTTTTGTATATCGTCGATTATCGATCGTGAGATCTATCAAGGGATAGGATAGATACTTTTTTTTTCTAAAACCAGGGGCGGAACTACCGGAGTGCGGTGGGTGCGACGCAACTTCTCAATCTTTTAAAAACAATTTAAAACCATTAAAAATATGAGATAATCTAGTATTTCGATAAATCCGAAAGTAAAAAGGCAAAAAAAATCTTAATTTTAATTTTAAATTAAAATCAGTAATTTTAAATAAAATTAAATTAATTAAAAAATTTAATTAAATTAAAATTAAAATGAAATTAAAAAAATTAAATAAAATAAATTAAATTTTAAAATTTAAAAAGAAATTTATTTTAAAACTAAAAAAAATTAAATTAAATTGTTTTCCTAGAATTTTCCAAAAAAGTGGGAACCCTGTAATTGTTATACCATGAATAACCAGTGGCGTATTTATGGGGGGTTTAAGGGGCTAGGGAGTTCGGGCCCCCTCTGTAGCTAATCAATATTATATTAAAATAATATAGGTACAATTATTTGTTATTTAAATATTTAAATAAGTTTTAAGCGAAGCTTAAATCCTGATTTATTTAATAAATTAATTTAGGTCAAAAAATTAATTATAATTGAATTAATAAATAAAAGAACGAAAACTATTTTTAGAAAAAATTATTTTCTGTTCCATTAGTGCGCGTGCCCTGACTCCCCTTGAGTTTTAAATGTTGTTATTTTACTTTTTGATGTGCGCATCAGTGATAGACAACTCACACACAATTTTGTGCAGAAATCTCAAAATTATAAAATCATTGCAGTCTAATACAGCCTTGAAACCTCAAACCAAGGGTGGATCTAGGCAAAGTTCATGGATAGGAGAATAAATGTATTTTGATATGATGTTTTTAAAATTTTAACAAAATGTAGTAAATTTTTTTTATGGCGCATGGGGGGGGGGAATTGATATCCCGCTTTATCTGCCTTTACTAGGCAATATTAGAAAAGGGAAAATTTAGAATATTCTAGAAAATCTTAGGATAGCCAATAGCCAAGAAAATTTCAGAAAATTGAAAAAGGGAATAAAAGAATAACTACTTGCCATAAAGTAAATTCAGCGTGGTAAAACGGGTGATTTTGCATGACTAAACCTCTTGACTTAAAAATGGTATATCTTCATTTTAAAAAATCGTAGAACGATTTTGAAAAAGGATTTTAAAGTTAAGTAGTAGTACTACGCAATTTCCAAAAAACCTGACGTGATGGAGCAATTTCAAAGTCAGATTCGTTTTCAGCGCAAAAAAATCTATTAGAATCACCTCCACCCATTCTAGAAGCTGGCAAAAGTTCAATTTTGTAACACTGTGTAATTATTCTTTTATTTTTAGTTTATTTATATAAAAATATCCTAAATTTCCTAAGAATTCCTTGAGAAGAAAATAGGATTTTTAAGTTTTACTAAGATTTTATAGAATTTCCTAAGTTTTAGTATCCTAAAATTTGCTTTTCACTTTAGTATATCACGATTTCCCCTTCGCTTTTCCAGTTAGCACAAAACTGAAGAGAAATTGCCGGAAAAATTGTGTGTACTAGTGAAGGGAAATTTGAAGAAATTCTGAAAAATTCCAAGACATCTCCGATTCTTCTCCGATTCAAACCGATTCTTCGAAAATTTGTAGAAATATAGAAAATCTCAAGAAATCCATAGAAATTTCAAGAAAATCTTAGAAAGCTCGAGAAAATTTTAGTAAATAACAAATCGAGAGAAATGCAGAAAATTCTAGGAAATGAAAAATTCTAAGGTATATAGATATATAGATATCTCGAAAAATCCAGAAAATTTTAAAGCCATTGAAATCTCAAAAAATAAAAAAAGCAAAAAAAAAGATAGTCTATAATAATCTAGATTTCCTTAAATTTTTTCTGATTTCCCTTTATTTTTGCATATGACAATTTCTCCATCATTTTTACACTTATTAGTAAAAAACGAGCGGGAAATTTACAGAAATCCGGAAAATTTTTAAGAAATCCCAAAAATTTTTAGGAAATCCAAGAAAATCTCATTAATTTTATAATCTTGGAAAATGCAAAAAAATTAGAGAAAATCTTTGGAAATAGATAATTCTAGAAAATCTTAGAAAAATATCCAAAATCTAAAAAATTTCAGGATCTTAGGTAATCTTGTGAAGTGGGGAATCACAGAAAATTCTAGGATATTTTAGGAAATCTAGACAACCTTAGAAAAATCAAGGAAATCTCAGAAAATTGAAAAATAAAAAAACACATCTAAGTAGGTATATATTTTCAAAGTTTGGAAGGAATTCTTTGGAGATCACTGGAATTGCATGGAAATCGTCGGAATTCCAAAATTATGGTTACATAAGTTAGGTATTTTTTATTTTATTTTATTTTTGTCTCTTATAAAAGCGGGGCCCCCGTTAACAACTTCGCACACGGGTCCCTCACCTGCTTGTTACGCCACTGGCAAAGGTACCCGATTCGATTTTGGAGAAAGTCTAAACTTTTTTTAGCCATCTCCGCGCTTCGGAGGGCACGTAGTTGATTGTTATACTTGACTTGACGCCATCCGTATAAAAATGACCTAGTATTTCAAATTTAATTCCATATTTTACCTAAAATAGCTTTAGAACTGAAACTTCTTAAGAATGAAAATTTTTGATTTGGATGATCATTTTGGAAAAAAAATAATAAGAGGAACAAAAATGATCTTATTTGCAATGTAGTGAAACAAACAGCAATAAGTTTTCATTTATTTATAATTCATATTATGGCAGTCTGCTGTAAATTGCAAATTCAAGTGTGGGAAGACAAATCTTCCATTTATGGGCGACCAACAACTTTTTATTTCCGTTTTTAATTTAACAAACTTTGATTGCATTTAATTACAAAAAAAAACATTCCATGAATAATGTTCAATTTTTTTTGTCCAAATATTTCCAGCATTACAAATTATGTGGCATTGTGTTTCTGAGTTGTGGGCGAAAAGTATTTGTTAACAAAATAAATTGACTTTCTACTAAGAAATAATATTTTTCGCTAATGCCGCAAAAACAAATCATAACTTGTTTGGAGTTCTTTAATTATTTTTTATGCTCTTAATGTGCATTATTCCTAAATCCTAAATAAACGTCGTTAAGTAAAAAAATGCGGATCGTTGCCCTCCAGTTGAAAATCACCAAACCGTCATTTGTTTCAGAAACAGTTTCTGAACGCCTCCGAACGTCAGTTTTTCTTTTAAACAAAATAAAGCATATTGATTGGTCAATACGTACTGCTATCTATATTTTATTGTTTATACCCCACGGCTGCCTACGCCAGTTTAGAATATTAATTTTTCCAAGAGTCGAACCTGGTATGTGGAAATGGAAAATTTGACAAATGGGAGTGGTTACCCAAAAGATAAATATAAAATTCCTAATATTTCGTCTTGGAGAGATTCTGAAAAAACGGCGAAGTAAATTGCGAGTTATCGTGAAAGCAATCGATTGGATAAGTAAATTACGGCACTCGCTTGTATAGAATAATCAGGCTACGTGTATTATACAATTTTCTGAATAAACGATGTGTCGCAAAAGACAAATACGGTTTATGACTAAATTTAAACTAAAAGGTATAGTAACAACATTTGTGAGCATTTTCCCTCGGGCTAAACGAATGGAATGACCATATTAGTCAACTATGTGGGTTGAAACTAACTCGTCACATCTGACAATTCAAAACATTATTCAACCAACGTTTGTTAATTATTGCTAATTGCAACATTAAAGTTTCTTTTACAAAGTTAAAAATTTTAAAAGTTTATTGCATCAAAATATAATCATTTCGTTCGGATTACAAGTTCCCCAATCGATCGATACAATTTTTTTGTAATCGTCGACTATTCAAAATTTTTAAATAAATTGTCGTAAAGAGAGCTAAACTCGGCAGAAGTTCTGCTTCTGGGAAATAGAAAATATCAAAGAAAGGATCAAATTGAAAATAGCAGTAATTTTTCAATTTTCAATTTAAATTAAATTCAAAAATCAATTTTCAAATCAATCAAAATTCAAAAAGGAGAGGGGGGCTCAAGATGCTTGTGTGGTGGGATTGCCAAAATCTTACGTACCCTTACGTCGGGGGGGGGAGGTTAAAAATTACAAAAATCGTCCTTCATCCATTAATTACATGAGGCGGTTAAGAGGGGGGGGTCGAGCAGAATCTCATCCAATCTCACAAGGGGGAAAGGGGATCTCAGAAAATATCACGTAATTTTTTTTTCCGCAAGATACTGTAAAATTTCGAGAGAACTGGGTTAAATTAAGTACAACAAATAATCTCACGTGAGATTAGAAGGGGGGATCGAGCCAAATCTTACGACATCTCACGAGGGGGGGAGGTGTGGTAAAAAAATCGCCTCACGTAATTAATGGAGGTCCCCTTAATAGACTCTTCCTTATCAAATCACCTTATTTTGGTAGCCGCCCATCTCCCTCCTCTTCGGTCAGAGATACATAAATTTAGGCCACAATATATACAATTTAACTACAAAATTGGAATTCACGTAATTTGGAATTCCGAAGATTTCCAAGAAATTCCAGAGAATGTTTTGAAATTTGGTCAGTTACTCAGTTAACTATAAGTTCCACTGTTCTGTAATAAATTTATCTGATCATAAAAAGTATATTTATGAAATAAAATTACTTATGCTTTGTTTAAGTTTAAAATGAAGAAAATTAATATAGAAACTCCAGGGGGCGGAGTTATCTTGAAACCGGCCACATATTGATAAGGGATGCTAATTATAATTTTCTTGATGCTGAAATAGTAGAAACATAATCTATGAAGGAGGTCACATAAATCTTCCTCGTGTCTAGAATTTTGTGCGCCAACATTTGTTCGACAAACACTTAATCGACAGCAGTTGTTCGACATGTATTTGTTCGACTCAACATTTGTTCGACTCAACATTTATGTGAAGTATAATTTCCAGGAATTGATATTTTTGTCGAAAGAAATGCTGTCGATTAAGTGTTTGTCAAACAAATGCTGGCGCACAAGATTCCCCGCATCCTTCTCTTACATATGCCACTGACGTACTCCGGCCTAACCTAAATATATTTCTTACATATTAAATACATATAGTATTTCACATTTTCATATTTCCTTTAGAATCTTGATAATGCATTCATGCGCATCAGTGGTAGATAGATGACGGAGTAATATCTTGATCGGTTTCCCACAACCTGGCAGCAGCTCATAACTTTCAGTGCACATCTGACTGCATATTAGTAATTACTAATTACCATTAGTCAAATGTAAATTTATTGCAAACTTAACTCATCAGCCACAACAAAAGCTGAAATATTCAAAATTCCCGGTTTTAAGTATTAAGTATTTTACGAATCTATTTTACTAATTTATTGATGGGAGATGGCTGCAAGTAATTAAAAACATCCCCGGGTGGGAAAAAGTCGAAAAGGTGCGATTAGCAAGCCTTGGGACTCGTTTTAACGAAGTTCTTAGATTTCGCGCAATAAATTTAAAAATAAATCATAATAAATTATATTATATATGAATTAATTAATATACTTTTTCTGTCGGGTTTCTGCGCGAACACCCTGAATAATTATATCTTATATATGTTAAGGGGGGTTAAAAAAATCAAGTATTCTTTGATGCTACAACAAAGTTTTTCTTTGCTTCAAATTTTTTATTTCTGAGTGAATAAATTAATTTTTTACTATAAAAAAAACGAGACAAATATTTCTAGAATCACAATTTACTAATAATAGTTGTAACACCCTGTACTATAAAATGCCTAAAGCATTGTGAACCTTTATGCAGCTTAAGGAATAAGAGGATTTTACTTAACCGTTCAGACCATGAGGGCCGATGGAACGGAATTTACCCGTACCCTTGACCGTAGAACGCATTTTGACGTCTCCCATGTTAACAATGTAAATTGCACATTTTGAAACCGTTTTTTGAACACAAAAACGGTGAAAATAGAAAAATGCTTATGAACAAAAATGTAGAGAATCACGTTTTCAAGAAAAATGTCTATTCATTGTTCGTCACACCGCTTCCGAGCTATAGATGACAATATTTTTTGTATTTTGCAGAGTCTTCCTGAAGTCGCTGCCAGTCAAAAAGGAGGTCACAAAATTAAAAAAATGTATAGATACAAAATTGAAGGCAATGAAAATTTTAACAAAAAATGTCTAAAAAGTTTTGATGTAAAAGAAATTTTTAATGCCAAAAAACAGTTTCAAAATGTGCAATTTACATTGTCAATATAGGAGGGTTCGAATATTTTCATTAACCACTGTATGACCGCAGTGGTTTTTAAATTCAAAACGTAGGTATCAATCCGGGGGGTCTGGGGGGCATGGAATGCCCTCCAGTACATTTTTAGCAAATACCTTTAATTGACGTAGATTCAGATGAGAAATATTTACCAATGAGGTATTTGGCATAGGGTGCACTGGAGGGCATTCCATGCCCCCCAGACCCCCCGGATTGTTTTGATGTCAAAAAACAGTTTCGAAATATGCAATTTACATTGTCAACATAGGAAGGTACAGTATATTCTTTACCAAATACCTCGAATTGAGGTATTTCTATGTATTATGTAAAATATTAATTTAATTGCCAGAGAAGAATCTAATAAATGATTTGTTGCATTATTTTTAAAATCATTAAATGGTTATTATATCAAACATATAATAACCTAGTCTTAGTCATTACAGTTCTAGGTTGAAACTGTAAATTAAGTATATAATACTGTAAAATCGTTTAGTTGCATTTATTTTATTGTATGAATAAAGTTTTTGAAAAAAAAAATTGAAAATTTTGAAAATTCAAATTTTTTTTCAATCGAATAAAAAAATAGAAAAAAAGACCGGCCCCCCTCTGAGATTAGCGGAAATAATCGCAGAATTAATTAAAGTTTTCTTTAAGAAAATAAAAAATGGCAAACTTCTAGAAAATAACGGGTTTTCTCAAAAAATACAAAAATTTCATAGAGTAATCATCTTAAAAAAATTTTTGTAGTTTTTTCGGAAAAAATTTTCAATACAATGCAGTCCCGAAAGGTCAATTTTTGAAAAAGTTATAGCTATTTGAAAATAAAAAAGCCAGGTGTCTGGGGGTTATGGAATATCCGCCAGTGCACTCTTTGCTTTTATTTACGCGCTAAAACAGATTAATTATTCAATTTCCAATGCGGAAGACATTCAAACGCGAAAACCTGCAAGAAAAATTTAGGTCGGCAATGACGTAAAAACAAGAAGAAATCAAGTCGGCGGCACTAAAGTACTTTTGTGCACTTTTATACTTTTAAAGTACTTTTATAACTGTAAAAAAATATTTGCCACTCTGTACATCAATCAATTTGTGTTTCTACTGTATCGATTGCTTTTTACTTTTGGTATATTATATTATCTCAATGTTGATTTTAAACAAAGTACGTATGTGTGGATGTTTGGCAGACAATATCAGATAAGTCCGAATTTTATTTAAGGAAAATCAAATATCTTCGGGGCAGTTTTATAGCAGCTGTCAGTGGAAAGAATTTCATTCTTAGTTTTTATTTTAAACTTTTTCTGTTCATCATCATTTTTCTTATTTTACCCATTAGAGCGCTTTTTAAAATTTAACAAAAATATAATTTTAAAAGAAAGTACTTAGTGAAAGTGTGTAACAGTTTCGCCGTCGACTGTTTCGCCTTCGAACATTTTTCTCGCAAGACAATGGTCAGCCGCTGCTTAATTACCTGAAATAAACTTTCTTTAAAAAAAATTTTTACCCCCCCCCCCCAAATGTTTCACTCTTTTACGATGAATTTGGGTCTAGTTCTTTAATTTAATACAAAAAAAGTTTTTTTGTCTTGAGGAACTCCCAGATATAGCGTAATTTGAAGCATTCAATATAAATTTTTTTAAAGAGGAAGAAATGAAGGGACGAAACACCCTGTATATGAGTGTTATGTGTTAGTTAATTTGAAACTAAAACCTGTGCGTTTAGAGTGCCGATCCGATATAGAGGGTACGATCACTTAAGCTTGGGGGATATTTGAGAGACGCGCCGTGATATCTAGAGGGTGCATAAGCATGAGAAAATGCCCTCCCACATACCGCCATCGAATATACCTATCTGAAGAATGTGGACGAATGCATAAATCTTGCTAGACCGCTCTAAAACTGTTAAAGGTTAAAATCATATAGCATTAAAGTGTTTACAATATCGTGTATCTTAATCAATAGCTTCATAAATTATGCCATAATACCTTTTTTTTAAATAATACAACATAGCCCTAATCCATTACCGTCGATGAGTAACTTGATTAACGAAAGTGCTGTAATTTGCGATAAAAAAAAATGTTTTACCCACAAATCGTGCACACTTTGTTTCTACTTAACCCAACTCTTAATCACACGTACTAATTTAGCCGTATTTACCGTTGATTTTTAACGAAGTGTAAATTAGCTCTCTAATTGATCCCTAGACACAAATTTAAATAATAAAATGATTATTTCGTCATTAATTTTAATTTATTACTTATTAACAAATAGAAATTGCCAGCAGTTCAATTAATTATGTCGCAGCTATTAAATAATTAAGGGTACTTACTTCGTAAGTGTTTCTAACGACGACGTGTAGATGGTCCCGCCGACGTCGATATGTACGGGCGCAGTATACCTGGAGGCGGCCGCCACACATGGTATACCTGTTATTTTGTTATAGCTCACCGCCGGAGGAGTAGGCGATGACGAGTTGGACATGGTTGGAGACGTAGCTGGGGAACTGTTGGGGGACATGAGCCTAAAATCAAAAACACAAAAATTATGGTATACTTATTGACTCGCAGCATCTGTTCAAAATTTCTTCTTAAATTCAGGTTAGCATTATTTTTAAATTTTAAAATTTTAAGAATCATCTTAGACATTTTTGTTTACGCAATAAAAATTATTTTTTATTAAGGAAGTGGTTATTACGTATTTCCTGTCAAATTTATGTAACTAAAATACCTTTTGTAGAATTTACCGGATGACCCACCTGTATGTTAATGATTTTTTTGTAAATATAAAAAATTGGTTATTGCTAAATATGAAATCATCTTTGTTCTAAATTCCTCAAAAAATAATATTGATTCACACTAAAAGACAAGAAAGAGTTTGTTTGTTGAACCATCGAATACCAAACAAATTCAAAGAAAATCTTTAGAATAGCGGGATTAAAAAATTTTCATAATAGGAGAAATATCATTACAGGAATTATATGGTATTTTCAGCCAATATGGCAATACTTTTTTCGGCAATGATAAAACAGTTTTTTAGATTTTTAATTAAGATACAGCCTTTGGGGAATCTATCTGAATGGTACGATAATTGCCGATATACAGAACATTGGCCATATTGGCATCCCGGCCATATTGGCATCTTGGCCATATTGGCTGCAAATAATTAAGTTATTGATATAACAATAAAATAAAGAACAAAGTACAAAAAAATCCTCAAAATTATCTTCGTTGGGAAAGTTGATCGGTTGATGACTTACTAACTTGACTAGACAAACTTTTAAATATTGCTAATTAGGAACAATCCCTTGCTAAGTAGTAGTGTGTGAGAAATGCAACAACATTAATTAAAAAATCTTCGATGCTAATTCAACATAAATCAATCTGTGCTATAAAAATATAATTTAGCCATAAAAATAAAATTAAAGTAAATATTTCTGCTACTAATTACTGCGCTATAAAAATAAATAATAATTGAGCAATAAATATTTTAATTATGTGAAAACGCGAAAGACCATCAAAAATATTTGTTATTTCATTGCTAATTTGGCATCCGAATATAATATGCTGTTTATTATTTAGGACTTACTTAGATTAGAATCATGATGATCGGCAATCTATGGTTAATAATGACTAATGAGTTATTGTGGAAGAAATAAAAATATGTCACCAGGGTAATGACTTTATTTAATCATAGATTAATTTCAAGTAGCAAAAAATATTAAATCCAAGTGGTAAATATTAAATCCATGTGACAAATATTAAACTAAAGTAGCAACTATTAAATCCATGTCACAGAATATAAATTTAAGAGTAACCGAGGAATCAGGAAACCAAAAAATAATAATTTATATCTTATTTGGCACACAATACCTGTTGCACGAGACAAATCTATAATTAATTGTAGCTGTATTTTGCAATTCTTTGCTTACAATTGTCCAAACACTGCTACTTCTGCTAGCTACTTTATTATCATTAACAATATCATTTTCATACTTTAACATAACTTTTATCCATTGATGGTAGTTAATTTTCTTTTCCATTTTCTTCACAAAGGTACTCTCAATGGATAACAAATTTCAACACTGCAATAATTTGTACATAAAAGAAAGATTCAAATAGGTTGGTGCAAAAAGTTTTGTAAACCAATAATTATTCTGAACATTGATTTAAAAGTATCTTAATTTTTCTTATGGGCTCTCAGGGGCCCATCTAGAAATTTTCAGTGTATATGATATTTTCCACTTTTCATGTGAAGCACGAATTAATCCATTCGTGCGCGTCAATAGCGGATAACTATTCATAATTAATACGAAAGGTCCCTTTTATCACTCTCTTGGCAAATATAAGAATATATAAAATGCACTAAATTGCGTAAAATAATGGTAGTCACAGAGACCCGGAAAGTTTGAGTAAGTAATAGTAGTCCAAAATGGAAGGTATAGATCTTATTTAGAAGGTACTTTTTGCCTGTGGTTTATCTTTCGACAACAATATAAATTCACAAAGTATACAGTTTTTGATAAAACATACAGATAGATAAAAAAAACGCCAAAGAGCGAATCACAATAAAAATTTTTATTCCGTAAATTTTCTTTTACGTGATTTTTTAGAAATTTTCTCAGATTTCCTACTGAATTATTTTTAAATTTCCATTCGAAAAAGTAGAAAAATTAAAAAAAAAACTCATTTATGGTTTTCTTAATATTTCCTATTTTCTTAAGATTTACTTGGATTTTCTAAGATTTTCTAGATTTCCTACATTTCCGCAGATTTATTGTTTATTACGATTTCTTGAAATATTCTCAGATTTCTTCAAATTTGCTTTCATTTATAGTTACACCAGATTTTTCAAGCGATTCTTCCCATTGAAAAACGAAAGAAGTAATAGTATTTATCTAACAAAATGCTTTAATTTAAAAGAAGCAATTTGCAGATACGTTAAGTTAAAAATTCATAATGCGATATAAGGCTCAATTTCACGGGTTATTTCCGGTTATTTTCAAATAATGCGATTTTGATTTTTTAAATACTAATAGATTTTCTACGTACTGTATTTTTTCTTAACTTTAACTTAAAAATTTAAATTTGTCTTTATAATAAATATAATTTTATATTTTGCCCCCCCCCCCTCAAATCAAAGTAAGACTGTAGTTACGCTGCTGCCTACTTTTTGAGAGATAAAGTCACCTACGCCTACTACCCGAATTGGTAATAATTAAGTTACCAGTCAATGGAGTATTATTTTACTTCAGTGCCGCCAGCCACCGGCAGCAAAGTTAATAAATTTTTTAATTGTTTTCTCCGAAGGAAACATACGCTGAAGACATCTGGTGTACCAGGAAAGGGAAATCCCAGAAAACCTTAAGAAATCCAGAAAATTTTACGAAATCCTAGAAAATAGAAAATGCGAGGAAGTATGGGAAAGCCGAGGACATCTTAGAAAATAGAAAATGCGAGAAAATATAGAAAAGCCGAAGACATCTTAGAATATGGAAAATGCGAGGAAATCTGGAAAATCTAGAAAATTCTAGAGAGTGTTAAAAATATCTGATAAAATCAAGGATATCCGAAGAAATCTTACAAAATAGAAATGCGAAGAAATATTGAAAACCGTCGAAAATATTAAACTGTCAGTTTATGCATTGGTCCTACTTACTCTATGACAACTTAATTGTTTGACTGATGTCTTGACGCCATCATGGCTTACAAAGGAGATGATCTCCTAAAATATCATCAAATCTTTCTGAATAGATCATAGTGCGCGATTGTCAAGGTTATGCGGCCCAAAGGCCACACTGAAGAAGATGCAATCATAAAATAAAAATAAAAAAATACCTTCGTTTTCAATTGTAAAATAATATTTTACTCTTCCCAGCTATGAACTTTGACTAAATCCATGCAATTTGAAAAGTGTTGGGCGAAAAACCCTAGTAAATCTAAAAAAATTGAATTTGGAGAAAAATCGTAGCCTTCGGATATTCTAGGATTTGTTGATAAACACCTGAACTCTAGAACTCAAAGAAGTACCGTGATGGTTTGAATACCAACTGTTTTCGAGTGTAGACTGTGAATATTCGAGCTTTGATAATATTTCAGTTGAAGATTTTCACTCGCCGCCTGGTGCTATTACGAGGTTTATACTAAGGCTAGAAACCAAATTCGAATAATTCACATATTGAAATATTTGAATATTCAAATACGAATCTGAATATTCGAATAATTTGAATATTCAAATAATTTGAATATTCGAATAATCTGAATATTCGAATAATCTGAATATTCTAATAATCTTCTTGCGTTCTTGCTTAAAAAGAGAAAAAGAGGAAAATATTTGTTTTTTCAGCAGCAATATTACATAACTTTTATTTTATTTTTTTGACAAATCTCCTTTATTATTTTGTGTTATATTTTATAAAATATATTTTAAAGTATTAAGAAATAGTCGAAAATAATAAATTCACTTAGAGTACTTGCATATTCGAATGTTTGAATATTCGAATTGGAATATGAATATTTGAATATTCGAATTGGAATATGAATATTTGAATATTCGAATTGGAATTGAATATTTGAATATTCGAACAGGTATATGAATATTTGAATATTCGAATAGGTATATGAATATTTGAATATTCGAATAGGTATATGAATATTTGAATATTCGAATAAGAATATGAATATTTAAATATTCGAATTTGAATATGAATATTTGAATATTCGAATTGGAATATGAATATTTGAATATTCGAATTGGAATATGAATATTTGAATTTTCGAATTGGAATATGAATATTTGAATATTCGAATAGGAATATGAATATCTGAATATTCGAATAGGAATATGAATATCTGAATATTCGAATAGGAATATCAATATTTGAATATTCGAATACTAAACTGATAACGATTCCCAGCTTTAGTTTATACAGCCTCTACTTTTAGAACAAACTTATGGGCTGTTCCGAAACTTCCTAGTCAATAGACCTGTACTTAATTCCTTATAGACTTCAAACGTTCTAAGTAGCATGTATTAGTATTAGGGGATCAAAATAGTCTCAAAATAGAATGTATGCTCGACTCGTTTAGAATATCAGTGTATATTTCGGCTAAGAGTTTTGCTAAGGCAGTCATCACTGAGACCAGTCTCCATTTTTCCCTAAAGTCCTGATATTGTCCGTTTCCTATTTTGAATTAAGTTTCAGAGAATAATCTTGTCGACTCTAGTTCCCTTTGTCGAAGAATACAAAATCTGCCGAAAGGTTCTGCTAAATGCTCGTCCTAAACAGTCAGACAATGGGATTACAGCTTATAGTCCTACAGCAATTAGACTATAATTGTTTCTTCTTCTTCTTCATAGTGCCATACAAGCATCCTTAATCTACACTAGAAATCTATTGTACATCTCATCCATCACCGGCTTGCGACTCCCTCTCCACCTGCCGCATGACATCCCCATTTCATTGATTTAGGCAAGTTGACGAACATCGGCAGCTCGAAGTGAGAATAATAAATAATATTTCAAATAATAAATTTTCTAAAAGTTTAAAGTTCAGTCCAAGTATCTAAACACAGATCGGTATAGATCACTGCATTTCTCATAAAAAAAAACATGTCAATATATTGTATAATATAGTATACTGATGTGCACTTAGGAAACCTTATAAAAACAAAATGAACAGTAACAGTAAAAATTTCCTGTAGTTATATTGCATTTTCCATTAAATGCCGCAGTTACGTTTGCACGAATTGACCAATCAGAGAGCATCAGCATTTGTTTCATGAAGTGAAGATCATTTGGTGGTCTCAGATTGGTCGATACGTACTGTCATGTATAAAACAAAAGAATTACCTCATTTTAATTTGCGTGGTGGAAAACATGTTGCGGTTTGTCAAGTCTTTGGGTTCCTTTTCCAAATCATTTCTAATTTCTTGTTTTCTTCTGTAACAAAAACAAAATTATTATTTACATTGTAATAAACAGTGGAAGTCTATTATCCTTCCTTTATGTTAACAAAGCGGGCGGGCGGGCGGTGGGTGTGTGGAAGCGGCATTAACTTTATTGAACCAAAATTATTTCACTTCAAGTTTTTGGCCAAATAAAATTTTTTTCTGACAGTATTTATTTAACTTCCAGTTATTTTCCCAAATTCATCGACAAACAATTAATACAAATAACAATTAATATCCATTTTAATAGGAAGGTTGAACGTTAGAAAACAATAGTGAGACGGACTTTAGTCATTTACAAAATAAATATTAGCTTTCTAAAAGGAAAAGGAGTGAGGGTCTTTACAAATTGTAATGCTGAAGTATTCTCATTTAGGTTTCAATTAACTTACACAAATAGTAGGAAAATGCTGACCGAGGAAGAACAAACGAAAATATTCTAATTGTATAAAATAAGCCTACATTGTTCCTTCTTCCTAAATGAAAATAAAAAATTTAAATTAAACTTTTTTGTAAGTCGTCGACCGGGGCGACGACGACGGAAGCACGAGCGCAAAGAACGCGGGTACGCTGGTACGCCGGGCCGGAGTGTTCCATTTATTTGTCACCCTATGGGCTCGTCATGCTTTACACCGATTTGATTGATTCGAGAAAATATGCGTGTCGGATGATGGTATCAGTTATTGAAATAAGAGGATTAATCGTAGGTTAAACCACTTAGCTTAAAACGCTAATGTTTTCCCAGCAAAACAGAATACGTGGTTCAGGCATTAAGTGGTTACGATATCGCGTCAGTCACGATCGCGATATTCGATGAAATATCAACACTTCTTTTGCCCACGAGCGGTTCAAATACCAAGAACGAGCAATACATTGTCAACTGCAGTTGTAAATAGTCGATTCCGATGCCTTAAATGGCTATTAATTGCTGAAGCAATCCGTCTTGAACTATTACAACGATCATTAACCGTTTCCCTTATTGTGGCAAAAACGGGAACCGATTCCGTCATGACACGATGTTGTAACTTGTGGGAAAGGCCTTAAGCGGACGTCGTCTACGAAGACACGCACTAAGAATTGTAGATATCGTATCGGGTTAAACTGAACGATTATCCCAAGAAATGGCGTAGGCCTCGCGGCGGGGTCGTCGGACATTTGAAAGTCAATTACCGTGAATCGCCTTCGGCTACGTCTGAGAGGGCGAGTGGGTCGGTCGCGCCCTGCGGGTGTCGCCCATTCGGCGCCGAACTGTCACCGAACTGGATGACCGCATTACCTCATTATAAAATTGTTATTATTTTAGTAAAAATCTTTCGGGTTGCCCGTCTCGTTACGCGTTCAAATTTCCCAAAAGTTACCTTCTCGCGGACGGGAACATTTTTAAAATAACACACAAAGGGTAAGGTAATAAAAATTGCGACCTTGAGGTAAACGGAGTCGTTGCGTTGCAGGTGGACGAGCTGCATGGCCCCGAGGGCATTTAGCAGTGACATTCTCGACACCACCACGTTGCCATACCATAAAATCGAATAATTCATTTTATTATTATTACCGGAGTGACTTTTAGTCGGCAGGGTTCAACTTCGGGTAAACCACGCTCAAGTTTCGAGGTTGTCGTCCATCGACATTTCGATTTGCATCGCGGCTTTCTTACTTCTCTTTTTGTATGTTTTAAGAAGTTTAATGACGTTTTGTCAGAGCGTGGTTAACACAATTGGCAAATATGAAATATCCAAGGGCAACATTGTGTGGCTTTTCGCCTACAAAAACTCGACCAGATAACTACTGATGAGGGTGCGGTGGCGTGGGTTGTCGCCTTTGGCGTCCAACGTCCAACGGAAATAGTGCGGGTGGATTTCGAATATAATAGCCTACTCAACTTATACGCTCGTCAATTTTAAATTTTTTATTTAACCTACTCATTAATATTCCAGGTTATTCATTTTTATTTAACGGACATTTCCTGCAGCGATTTGCAACTATTAAAAAAATTAGTTACAAAATTATAAAACTTCTATTGGCACCTCAAGCTACCAGCTCCAATAAAAACAAAAGTCCAAAAAAGTTCTTTAAAAACTAAAGTAAGTCTAGGAGCAGCTTGCTGGGCTGCGTAGGGGTAGCGGAGCTCGAACACGTCCAAATACGGAGATTACGTTTTTATCTGAACAAAAAAATTATTACATTTATAAGAAAAAATTTTATACCGTAGAAAATCTACCCAACAGAGTATAGTCTAGGTTGTATGAGCAACATAAAACCTTGATTTTACATCTCTTATATATTTTTTATAGTTAATTTAACGAAAAATTAGAATTTTCTAAAATTAGCTATTGAAAAATAAAATAAAATAAGAATGAAGAAAAAAACAGTAAAAATAATATCACATAAACACAAAAAAAACTAATATTATTTAAAAAATGTTTTTGCACACATTGGTATTTAAGAAGTTAAGAAGCCAGGGGCATACTGACCGGGTGCTGGTAAGACACGGGCTCGTATAGTCTGTCGAGCTAATAAATTTTGAGCTAGAGAAGTCTCTGAAAAAAACTGCAAAATATTTCAAATTCAAAATGTTGAATATTAAATAACTAGCTTGCCCAGGTTTTGCGGCTCTCCGAATTCTTTCAGACTTTTATCTTGACATGAACCAATCTGAGGTGAGTTATTATGTACGAAAAATTGGCTATGTAAACATCGCGTAACTTTCCCCAATTAATTTGGTAATTGACACTCAAACTTTTTTTATTTTTTTTAACATTTCCGCAATTTTCAAAGAATTTTCACCATTTTCGGCTGGCATCTAAGTTTGCCTATGACGCATATTTATGCCGAATTTCATGACATTTCGTTGCGTGGTTTAACCTGTGCGATTGATACTATTTCTTTCATATCCTAACCACACACTGACATACAGACGAACATCAACTAAAATTCATCAAATAAACAGTCAAACACATAACTCTTATATATGTTAGCCGCCATAAGCTCCTGACTTTTGAATAGTGAAGAAATTGATTACCTAGATTGTGCGGCCTGAAGGCCGCACTGACCTGTCACTTTAACGTAACCTCTCAATTTTTTTAGGTTGGTAACTTAAAACGAACCCATCAGACAGAAATACTGTATGACTTTTTATACCTACTATATAGATCTAGCTAGTGTGGCTTTGTACAAATAATATAATAATGTAAGTTGAAATCAACCGCAGACGTCAGACATGTTTTGCTTTGTTTAGGAAAGCTTGGCTAGGGCAAAGGCTAATCGAGAATTTAAGTTCGAAAAAGTTAGGGGCAGTCCAAAATAAGAAGTAGTTTAACATGTAAGTACAATTTCTGCCCTTGGTTTATCTCTCGACAATATATTATAACTATAATTATTATTTATGTTTTATTTATTATTTATTTATCAAAACCAATTTATGATAAAATCAGACCCGTCGAGAGGGGGGAGGGTCGGGGGTGATTCTCCCGGGGGGGGGGGCGTAGGTTATATAGGTATATGGATGGAAGAAAACCAAAAACCAAAAAAACTCATTTATAGTATTTCTGAGATTCCACAGATTTCTTTAGTTTTCCTAAGATTCCTAAGTTATCCTGGAATTTTCTCAAATCTCTCTCTAAATTTCTATCGATTTCAGACTTCCCTCTCAAATACCATAAAAACTTATAGTACTTGTATAACATAAAGTCTTACTTCCACTCGCGTTACCCCCTCCCCCTAACGAAAGAGGAACAATATTTTTCCAAAATTTTTAAAATTTCTTCAATTTTGAAAACAAAGCAAAGAGGGTAAAACGATGCGTTTGGACAGGGTTGCCAACTTAGAGGTTTTCCCCCTAAATTTAGGGGATAAAAAAGTGAGATGGGATTTTTTTAGGGGAATTATATTTTTAGGGATTTTTTGATTTCGAATAATTATTTATTTTTATTTTATTAAAAAAAATAAAGGTGTAAAAATATTGGTCCTGGGATAACCCAATCTAGCCAATCAAATTTTTTTTACGTAGCGACATCTAGTAAGGCTGCTCGTTACTAAGAATGAAAAATAAATTTATTATTTTTTATTTTTAAATACTTTTTCGATAAATTAAAATTATTTTTCAATGTGTATTTCGACGACATACGTTTCGTGTAAAAGTTGACACATTTTCAAGTCTTTAAATAAATAATTGTAATTGGGTTAAATGTTTTTGCAAATTTGAAATAAAAATATTTTTGAAGTTACGTTGAAGTTGATAAAAAACAATAATAATTATTATTCGTAAAACAAACCCATTTAAATTTAATTATAAATTTATTATTTATTTAATATTTGTTTAATTTTTTTTTTAATAATATTTTTTTAGGGGGTTTTCAAGTAATTGTGGGGGTTTTAGGGGTTTTTAATTTGAAATTTAGGGAGATAAATTTTTGAGAGTTGGCAACCCTGCGTTTGGAAAAAAGAAATCAAAATAATATGGAAATAAATGTAATTTATGTAGTAGTCGTCGTATTCAGGGTTCCCACTAAATTTTCCAAATCAAATTTCCTGACTTTTCCAGGGTTTCCCTGACAAAGAATAAAAAATTTTCCTTACATTTCGATAAATCGGAAGATAAGGTAGTAAAACAAATCTGAATTTTAAAATAAAAAAAAAATTAATTTTTTAAAATAATTTAATTTCAAATTTGAAAAAAAATTAATTTATTTTGAAAATAAAAAAAAATATTAAATTTAAAAAAATAATTTTATGTGCCGAATTTCATGACATTTGGTTGCGTTGTTTAACCTGTGCGATTTATACTATTTGTTGTGATATCCTAACCACACACTAACATATAGACATTTAAATAGATAGACCGACATACAGACAAACATCCACTTCAAATTTATCAAAAAAGGACTTATTTCTCAAAAGCTTTAAAAATTCTTCAAAAAAATCGTCGTATATGAGGATTCCCACTAAATTTTCTAAATCAAATTTCCTGATGAATTTTCCAGGTTTCTCTAAAAAAGAATAAAAAATTACCCTGACACTTCGATAAATCAAAAATAAAAAGGTGAAAAAAAATCTTAATTTTTACATTCGATACAGACGAATATTCAACTAAAATTCATCAAAAACTTATCATTTTCATTCCAAAATTTTCATTTTTGATAGGATTACAATACTTTTCCTTATACATACGTATACGCATGAGGAAAGTAAAAAAATTTATTTTAAAATTTAAAAAAATTCTTTTTAATTAAAGTGTTTTCCCTGACTGAAGTGTTTTTTCCTGACTTGGCGATAGAAATAATAAAAAATTCTTTAATTTTTCCCTGAAAAAATTAGGGAAATCTTAAATTCTCGGATTTTTCCAGGTTTTCCAGACCCTGAGAGCCGAATTGACAATAGTTCAGTTACCGGGTTACCGCTAGTTTTGATTTTACTTTAGTGTCGTCCACCACCGGCAGCAACGTTAACAACACATTTCGTTAATGTTTTTTTATTCGCTGAGAAAATCTGATGTATAAATGAAAGAAAATTCAAGAAAATCTTAGGAAATCCATATATAAATTAAACTAATATCTTAATATATTTTAATTGCAATATTAAAATTACTTTTTACGTTGGAAGATAAATAAACATGTTTTATTCGGACCTAAAGTACTTTTTGTTTCTCGTTTGTAATTTGTAATAAGAAATTTTCTTAGATTTTCTCTCACTTGTACAACTAACTTCTGCTGCTAAGAACTAAACGAGTTTTTCTGGATAACATAAAAAAAACTAGACAAAAACATTTTATGGTTGTTGTCCTATATTGTACCTTCTTTCCCCCATATCCCTGTTGTTTACATACAGAACTTTAAATTTGGAAATTCAAAAAATATCAAAAATTTAAAAAATATTTTATTTATTTTCATAATATTAATAGTTTAGAAAAAGACTTCCCAACCACTGGGGCGCGCTTCCCTATGGGAACGCAAAGAGACATAATGGAGAGGGGGCACAATATAGTCGGACCTTATAAAGAAAAATTTATTTGATGGATTTATTGAGAAATAAATGTCGTGAAAATGATGTAATTTTTTTATTATTTAGAACAATGAAAAAAATTATATGGGGGGCCATCAATACATTTTTATAACGTAAAAACGGTTGGAAATCCCTGGTTTAAAAGTTATTGAAATGTATAAAATTATACAAGAGAAATTCATTATTATGACAAAAAATTAATACTGACTTGAGAGACAAGAAAAATCTGCCTCTAGCACTGAATTCTTTTTGCAATTATCAATCTAGTTTTAATTTTAAGACTTTAAAAAATCCACAATTTCAATTAGAATTTTATGCACTGCAAAATTATTCTCTTGTCATTTTTTGATAAAATAAATATTAATGAAGTTATTGAAATAAAAATAATGCATAATGCATAATGCAATGTTGGAGGTTGGAAAGCAGTCGCTTTCTACACCTTTAGTTGGGTTTTTACTACCCTGCGCAGGTGAATGGTAATAAATGGAATTTACAGTAACTTGTAAGAAATTTAAAAATAGCAAAATTAAAATGTCTCGAAAGTACCACCTAACGGTTAATCCAAATGAAGACATAAATAACTCGCAAGCTTTTCAAGATAAATATTGTATTTCTTGCATGTCGATAGCAATAAATCAAACAATTAAGTAGCCGGTAGTTAAGCTTATGTTTGGCAAATTCGATTAAATTATCTATTTCGTTTTGTATCTTCATCAGTAAATTATTAATGGTTTATTTTAATCGAGTTACACCAGTGGCGGCGTAGCGATGCCGAAATATTTTTGCAGAATTTATCTAACGAAATAAATGCCAACTCTATTTAGTAATCCATCATTTTGAAAAATTGCGGACTAGAATATTACCACACAATGAAATGAAAATCATGACATTTGAAAACATTCATTTGAATATACACTGGATCGAATGCAAGACATCGGTCAAACTCACGTTTTCTTTGCCCAACCGCATAGAATTGCAGAATTTTAAAGTTGAACTCTCGTTTTTAATTTTTACGCAAATTTTGCTAAAATTAGCCAGCGAGCTTCCCACGGCAACAATTAATTTGATTAAATAGTTGTAAAAATGTAACCGTAACGTTAATCACGTTCTTCATGAGAGGTTTATTAACCCGGCATTAAGTGCTTCCAGATAAGCAAAAAAATTTTGATTGAAAATGAGAGATCTTTACTGGCCATCTTTATGTTTCACGTTTGATTAACCGAGTGGGACAAACTCCACGTATCGATGAACAATTAACTCATGGTCGTTTCCTTATTGCACTTTTCACGATGAACCTATTCCGATATATCACCCACCACCACCTGATAGCTTTCAGTTATGTTAGTCGACTCCATATGTACTTTTACAAGTTGCTGGATTAGGTTTTACGACTTTTCAATGGCTTTCCTGTCTCAAGTTTAACTGGACATGTCGGCTACTTGAAAATCTTGCCACGATATGAATGTCATCGATGAAAACGAAACGGGCAGATTTAAGCATAAAAGGATTTTTTTCCAATGAAAAACGTCTATTGGAGTTTTGCGGTATAATAACTAAAGAAAAGTGCTGGAGGAGGAGCATAGAGAAGGCTGAGTAGTCCATAAATTGCAAAATCTGTTCTTAACTGCATGCTTGTTTGATTGCACAGGGTTAAAATTTTATCTTTGAAAGTCTGACATTTTTTAATCTGCAAGTTGTTAATCCATTCATGAGCATATAAGCATATAAGCGCTACGGAGGGGGTGGTTATATTATCCCTACTATAAAAAATCTTGATTGCATTTAATTTTTTATTTATGTTCCTTGTACTCCCTTGTAATGTAATATACTATTATTATAATAGTTTAGATAAATTTCAAAATTCTTCGTGTATAGCTAACTTGATTATTGGACATAAAAAAAAAGTAAAATAATTTTGCGTTTGGAACAAAACAAGCGGATTTCTACCCTCGAAATGTTTTCCAAACTTTCGGTTAGATACATCTGCTATCCAAAAGTAGTGATAATAACGCTGCATTAGTAAAACTACATCGAAAAAATGTTGACTTTTTAAAAGGATTGGCAAAGCATATGCAACAGCAACAAAAGCCCATTAGTCGCGCCGTTGTTATGGCGACCAATTATCCGCACTATCTAAATACGATTTTCAAAAAAATTATATTTTTTCGTTGCAATCGGTTAGCAGAAGGTCTAGAAAATTAACGTAACAGAACTTTTAACGGCCTGTGTTCATTAGAATTAGTATAGAAGATTAATCATTCTCTTCCTTGCAAAAATCTTGGAAAACAGTTGGTGTTTACTTTTTTATTTGAAATCGATTGCATACTCAAAACAGTAAAAAAAAGTAATACAGATTTGAGATTCGAACCTCAGACAAAATAAATATTGTAGTGCTTTTGAGATGCGCGTGCAATAATTAATTATTATTATTCAAATCTCTTTTCGAATTAATTTTCTTAATGGCTTACATAAATATGTACTAACATAAATTAATCGTAATCTACTTTGTATACAAAACATAATTTACATTTTAAATAAAACTTGAGGTAGATTATAATAAACTGAGTAACACCTAAAGTACCTAAACGACATTCCAGCATTCTCGGTCGTGGTAATTTGAGTGCATAACAACTTACTCAACCTGTTTAGTTCATTTTCTCTTTATGTACTTCTGTTTATTACGAAGGGGTGACTGAAAAACCGACAAAATACAAAAGTGTTTGTAATAAATGTATCAAACATCCATTAGGCGAATAAACCAATATTCGATTCGGCCAACCGCAAAAATTATTCTCTTCAAAATATCAGCCATTGTTGCATTTTTTTAAATTATCGACGTAATCATAACTTCTCGTAATGTTTGAAACTCGTCCATTGTACTAAGTGTTAGGGTGTTTATGTCCTCTGGGTTCCCATTGTATGAGTATCCATAGCACTCGTAGACGATAATGTTAAACTATCTGATTATCCGCCCTAAAATCGCATCTGCTTTATCGATACATCTGTATTATTTCCCAATTGTAGACGATTTAGTTTGGCCAAAATGTGTAAATTTAGCAAAATATTTAAAATGTATGACTATTAAATTTTAGAATCTCGTTAATCTATACATGCGCGTCAGAGATAGATAGCCAAGTAAAAAATCCGAAATGTACAATTGTTTTTGGAGGTGACAAACGTCAGTGGTTACCTGATGCAAGTTGATGGAAATATCACGGAATTATTTGGAATGTTTGGAAACAAATCAAAATCAAAAAAAAAAACAAAGAAAGATCTATTAACTTTGCAAAAAATCGTCAAATGAGGAATTGCTGTTTATTTAATTTTTAACAAAAAATCAATTTAGGAAAAAAGTGAATTTTGAAAATAAGGACATCAATTTCTAAAATAATGAAGATGGATACATTTGTGTTATTTCACAGCAAGTGGTCTAATCTGGTTATTCGACCTTCATAAAAAAAAATTTTTTTTATGTAACTAGCCTAACTTGTTGGTAATTTAAAATAACCATTATAAAAATTTCACTGTTTTTTGTTTTTATGTACAGCAGTTATACAATCTCAAGAGTTTGCGGAAACTGAAATATCTTAGCCCCTATTGATTCTACAAGATCGGATTGAGAGTAATTTGTTTAAAAAAGAACAAAACGCAAAAAAAATTTGATTTAGGTGCAAATGTCAGCTAATCAATCTTGTAACCTTTTTTTATAAAAAAAATTTAAATTAAAAATTTTAAAATATTTTTAAATAAAAAATAAAAAAAAATTTTTTGAGTAAAATCGATAGATTCTTCAGTAAATCACCTAAAATAATTTCTTGAAAATACCGACCTTCCATTAACCTATTAATTCTACGTACTTAGAACTTGCACCGGAGGCATGGGCAGGAATATATAGGTCAGGCGACGATGGAACGTAAGATTTCAGCTGATCCGAAATAAAAATTTTAATTGTCACTAAACATGCCAGAACTCGTAATCCGATCGAATAATAAAAAGTAAAATTTTACATTTGAAAAAATCGGTGATATTAAAAATCGGTCATAAATAATCCATAAAAACTTTTTAATGCCGTATAATCTGGTGAATACAACCAATATTCACATAAGAGGCATTTATCCAATAAAAACACGTGTTAAATTGATGTAGTTAAGATCGAAATTGGTATTTAATTGACTTATAAAAATAATTTGACATAATTTATTATAATAGTGGTTCTTTCAAAATTTTAAATTGGATTAAGTTTTGAAATAATTGAGACTTTTACTAGAAGAATTTCAAAAAATATGATTATCCCATTTGATACAGTTTGGTTTAAAAAAAACAGTAATTTCGATCGAATCCCACGCAAAATTTTGATTTCATCAACTAACTTTTTTCGATTTTACGGATAAAAATGAAAATTAAGTGCCATATTGAGAAACAACATTTTTTGTAAACTAAAACTATCCGTTATTTATCAGTGTAGATTACCCAATCCGCTCGTTTGAATCTTCTCAGACAGAAAAGGCTACATTTACTTAACTGTAATTGACAATTATTTTACCTGATTTTTATTTAAAAAAAATTAAATTGATTTGGATTACAGATAGGAAGCAAATTGGCTTGCAATATAATTAATTTGCTTTAATCGGATAATATAAATTGCAAAGCCACTTCAGGTTCGATTGCAATTACCAACTTAAATACACAAAAAATCAGTTATCTCGATTGATTCCAAACCGATTCAGATTCAAAATATTTCTACGATTAAACTAAAAAAAAAGATTAGTTAAAATTTTATTTCAATCCGATTTCTAAATTTGATCGGATTTAGACATTCTGAATAGTTTTAACGTTGGATAAAAACGGTAAAAAAAACTTAATTTAAAAATTTTAAAAAATATTAATTTAAAAAAAAAATTATTTTAAATTTAAAAAACTTTTTTTTAAATTAAATAGTTTTCCCTGGAAAAAAATTGAATTTCCTTAACTTGGCGGTAAAAATCAAAAATTCCCCGACTTCCTTGGGGGCCGTCCATTAATTACGTAAGGGTTTTGGGGGGGGGGGGGGGTATGGCAAATCTTACGGACCTTTACGTAAGGGGGGGTCCAACGTATTTCTTACGTAAGTTTCGTAATTTCCTTTTTTTAAATTAAATTAAAATTTTTAAATTTAAATTAAAAAATTAAATTAAATTAAAAAATTAAATTAAATTCAAATAATTATAATTTATAATTTATAAAGAAAATTATATTTGATTTTTAAATTTTTAAATTATTTATACCATTTTTGTATTTTTTGAATAATAACCAATATTATTGTTATTAATATTTTATAAATATAAACGGAAGAGAGGGGGGGAGACTCAACTATATTTTTGTTTTATAATCCTTACGTAAGATGTTGGGGGGGGGGGGTGCCAAAATCTTACATGCCCTTATGTGGGGGGGAGGGGGTCAAAAATTTCAAAAATCGCCCTTACGTAATTAATGGACAGCCCCTTGACAAATTTAGAGATATCTTAAATTCTCTGACTTTTTCAAGTTTCCGGGCTTTTCAGACGAGTGGGAACTCTGTGATAATGTTGAAAGAAATTGGTAGGATTTCTGAAATACTCTGCTCTTGTGTACAAGTGAAGGGAAATTTGAAATTCCAAGAAGTGTTAAGAAATATGAAATACAAGGAAATCTTAAGAATACTTTTGCATGTTATTTAATATTAATATGTCAATAGATTCGTTATGAAATGTGGACAAATTAGGTAAAAACGAATCCGAAAAACTGCTTATCAAAATGCATATTTTGCATATTTTTAACATTTGGTGCATATTTCAGCAAATAATTTTTTTTTTAAGAATTTTAATAGAGAAAATTATAAATTATTATTAAATTTGCCAATCTAAGCAATTATTTTATTTAATTTCAAGTAATTTAATTGAAAAATTTGAAGATTAGACATGCATATCAATACGTATTTTATCTATTTTTTCAATTTTAGTGCATATTTTAAACAAATTCGGTTCATATTTATGCGCATTTTTTCAAGTACTTTGGTGCAAATAGCATATATTTAAATACGAGCCCTACATTATAGATGAGCTTTTTTTTATATTTTTCGAGATTTCCTTGGCTTTATTAAGATTTTCCCAGATTATCCAAGATAATATCCCGAAATTTTCATGCATTTTCTGAAATTTCTTTGGATTTTTAAAGATTTCTTATAATTTTTAGATATTTCGTTGGATTTTCTTGAATTTTTCTTTTTTCTGGAATTCTTAAGATTTCCAAAACTTTTCTACGTTTCCTTAAATTTTCCTCTTTCTCAAAATTTTCTGAAATTTCCCCGAATATCTTCAGAATTCTCTTCACTAGAAAAACCAGAGTTTTTTAACGATTTCTCCCTAGTTTGTTGCTGGGAAATCGAAGAAAAATTGTGATACACAGAAGGAAAATCTTAGCAAATTTGAGGAATACTCCAGATGAGTTTTATTTTTCTAACTTTTTAAATCTGAGATTTCCTTGGCATTCCTAAAATATTCTGAATATTCTAAATTTCCTCGGATTTTCCATTTTCTAAGTTTGTCAGACAAAGGCGACCGAAAGGAGGGAAGATTAACGCTGTATCTAATCCCCCCCCCCCTTTCCCATGACAAAAACCAGCAAACTCTAATAATTTTTATTTAAATTTCCCAAAGATCACTAAATTCTTTTCAAAATATACCTCCTACATGAATTTTGGCTGGATCCGCCCTTGATTTTCAAACTAATTTCAATCTAAAGAAGTTCTGTGATTTCCAAGGAATTCCAGAGATTTGTCAAGCACACAAAATTTTCGTGATTTTTTAGAGAGATAGAGAACAAGATCGTACAGCAAAAATCCAAAAACCTCTCAATGTCCAAGTTTTCAGGCTAAAAAATTAACCTGTACTTACCTTTCAAACTATGAAATAAAAGTAACTCGCTTGAGCGTGCGAGGCTACTATAGCCTCTTGAACGACTATTTCAGTTGGCGGTGACATTCTTATCTTCAATATATATGAATTATTTAAATTATTAGTTTAATTTAAAGCTGCGGTTACAGTTTAGACAAGTAAGAAAAAATCGGAAAAAATGAGTATATCAAACACTGTTCCGCTGTACCCCCTGTTTGTCCTAAATTTCATGACTGACCTTGTTCGACAACTGCATGGGCGACTTGAATATTTATTTTTAGCAAATTTTTATTGTAAACAAAAACATTATTAATTATTCAAGACAAATAAATAAATTCCAAAATGAAAGAGTGTGATCTAAAAACGTCAAGGTTCTCTTAATTGTTTAACATTTTTTTAAATGGCGAACTGGTTTAAAGAGTCAAAGAACGAGTTTGCAAACAGAACATTAATTAATTTCTCATATTGCACAAATTATGTAAATATTTTATTGGTGGCGGGCGCCTTTGTGCCCGTCCTCCGCATCATTCGCTTTGCGACAATAATGCAATAATTAGTTTGCGTACCGAACGACAGGGCGCGAATTTAAAGATTATCGGTGAAACTGCTTTAACCGGACAAAATCGCTTCATTAATATTAAAATTGAACTCTTACGTGCCATTAGTTTGTAATCATAATCATATTTATACAATTAGTGCCCCAGAATGAAAATGAAATATGACACCGTCGACTGTTTCCACGATTTCGTGCTCGTGATCGACCGTATGTCCATCACCGTGACCCAAACTCCGCTCCGGGCAACTAAAACTGAAAAGTTCCCAGCAAACAGAGGTATCTTCTCTCTACAGTCATCTATCAATTGATATTTTAGAAACGTAATGTAAATTATCATGAGTTGGGTGTAAAAATTTAGTAATATCAAATTGTTATATTCTTCGGCGTCAAAACCAATATTTCAACATGGGAAAAACTTTTTTAGTTTCGGCATTATTAACTAACTTTAGGCAAAATTAAATTTATGTTGAACTCAACGTTTTAACTAAAATTGATAGGAGAAGGTCAAAATCAGGCATTTATATTTACAATTTATATCTAAAAGCCCCAAGCTTCAAATCAAGCTTGAAATATATAATCACAAATGCAAAGCAAATAAATTTATCATGCCCCAAGCAATTTAATTTTATTTAATATTACGCGTTCCTTATATTACAAAATTTTTATCTACGTTCCGCCGGTCACACTCTGTTTCGATTTTTGACCTTTTGACATTTTAAGAAATTTTTTAAAATTACAATCGATTTTTTAATAATTGGATTTATGTGGGTGGAAATAAAGCTCAAGCTTTTGTTTAGTGAAATAGCTATAATCCCTAAGTTGGAAAATGGCTTTGCCCGTTTTCACGTGGCTGTTCTGCTGGAAAAGAAACCCGGGTGAACCCGGGTACGAACGCTGGTAATTTATGTACCCTTCGCGACCTTCGCATATTTTATATTTAGCCACATTCCAATAGCCACGTCTTCATTACCTGAGTGGGTTCTAATTTTTCTTTCAAGGACAACCGCAGATTCTGGAATTAGGTAAAACAAATAAATTTTTTATTTCAGCTCAAAACTCAATCAATGGCAAAAAAGAAAAAAGGTAAATACAAAGATATGTAAGACACAATTGCATAAAAAACTAGCTTTTTTAAACGCATCATTATTTTCTTACCGATTCATTCTGTTTAATGATACTATATTATGATCCTAAACACTGTGGTTAATATACAGGGGTGGTACAAATTAAATGTACCGTGAAATGTTCTGTATGTGGTAGGTAAACTTTTCTAAATAAAAATTTTCCGCCATTCAAAATCACACCATTAATTCCTGTCTCGTTCAAAAGTTCATCTTCAAGTAATATTTATCACAAAAAATTTATTGAGTGATTTTTAAGTGTTATATTAATTTATTTTTTAATTAAATTAAATTTACTAACCTACCGTCGCGTCGCTAATAAATCCTAATCTTAAATTATTATTGTTGTAAGCTTAAAAATCATAGAAGTATAATTTTCATTTAAAAAGCCGTCATTGTGTTCAGTGGACAGTTATCTATGATTAATTAAGACCCTCTAGTGGAATTGAAATTCTCACTTATGATAACATTTTTTTTTAAATACAATTACTAGCATACTGGGGAGTATACCATACCCCCCGAACCCTGCTCTATTAGGAGGATGATTTGTGTTCACGGTCTGTGTTTGATTTTATTGAATCTCGTTTCACTCGTTTAGAACAAATATTTTTCACCTACGTCACTGTAATATGCATTAGGGGGTCTGGGGGTATAAATTTGAGAAATTAAATTTCGATTTTTTTGCAAGAATAGATACCGTAGAAAAAAAAAACAGATAGTTTTGATGGCAGTTTACATTAGCCCAGCTGTTAATTTTTTTTTCCAAATACATTGGCGTAAGTTAATAACCCATTGTTAGTATGAGGTATTTAGAGGGGGCAAAGGGGCAATCCCCCCCCCAATGATGACTCGAATTGTACCCCTAAAGCCCCCCCCCCCCGATAAAAATAATGTTTACTACAAAGTTTTAAAATTTAAATAACTTTAAATTATTTTTATTTATTTGTTTATTTATTTATTTACTAGCTGAAAAGCCCGTCTGCGGACGGGCAGCTAAACGGTGAAACTTTTTTTTAGTGGTATAATATTTAAACATTTAATTTTGTACTGATTTCGTATTAATTAAGCAATTAAAAATGTCCTGGAGGGTGATCCACACCCCCAGGCCCCCGATTTACAATTTTGACTCTATATTTTTAGAAAATAAACCCAAAATAAAAAAAATAATACAATACGTAGAAAATCAGAAATTCAAAAAATCAAAAAAGACATAACTGGTCTGGAGTAAAAATATTTGAAAATATGAAAAAATTCATAATACGATATAAAGGCACTAACAACACTAGTAGTCTAAATAACTATTAAACTTGATCAATTTTTACGCTGATAAACAAAATTTTTTGTTTTGATGAAAAATTTCATTTATAGAATTTAATAGAAATTTTTGTGATTTTTTTATTTGTTCAAAGGTACAAATAATATTTTTCGATCTTTAGATAATTCAAAAATAACTTTTTTTGTATTTTGCGTCTAAAACAAAGTCGTTTTAAAACCCAAATCAAAATGAACATTATTATGAAACGCAATTTTTTGTTTTAAGAAGTTGGTAACTAAACGTCCTTAATGTGCTAACCTGTCAATTGTTGTTACCAACTGTATCACAAAAATTCAAAAATAATTTAAATTGATTTTTAATGCACATTTTTTTAAATTTTAGGCCCTAAAAAGCGTGAAATAGAAAAAAATGTGCAGTTAAAAATCAATTTAAAATAATTTTGAATTTTTGTGATACAGTTGGTAACAAAAATTGACAGGTTAGGGCATTAGGGACGTTTAGTTACCAACTTCTTAAAAAAATTCTGTTTTATAATAATGTTCATTTTGATTTCACGCGATTGGGTTTGAAACCCAATGCACATTTTTTAAATTTTAGGTCCTAAAAAGCGTGAAATAGAAAAAATAGTAAAGAAAACTCGTTTCATTAGAGGTTTTATCGCACTTATCTTTAAGAAAACTCGCCGCCACGCGGACCGTTTTCTAAACGAATTGCGTGCGATGCTTATGAAACTAGTTCCTTAGTATACTATTTATACTGCATTTTTACTTGCATAAAACTTGACCATATTACTGTTATCTCGACTCGGCGATTTTCTTGAACTAAGAAAATTATTTAAAGAAGATATTTATTCCAAATTTTAAAAAAGCCCGTTTTACACCGCAAAATAAAAATGAAAATAAAAATTTAAAAAAGAAGCTGCTAAAATCCTAAATTAGCTAAATACTCCGGTGGCTCCGGAAAAAAAGCTCGTCATACTTCTAATAATTTTTTTTATATAAAAAAAAGTTTAAAAACTGGAAAATACTTCAATACCGGGCCGTTTTGTAGATCAACTTGGACGACCGGGACAGGAGTTCCAAAAATGGGACATGTCCCGGTGTACCGGGACGGATGGCCTATCTTAGAACCATAAGAAATTTACTGTTATCAATTCTGCAAATATTTCAATCCTACGCTACTTGCAAGTATTAAAATAGATAAACTATGAGGTTTCGAGCGCAAAACTCCCATAAAATTAGCATGAAAAAAAGGTTTTCGGAGTTTACAGAAGACTGACGGCTTATTGCGGTACAGCCAGCGGCGGCTCGTGGCTTTTTCATTTGAGGAGGCTAATCGTAAAATATAGTGTAAAAGTGTAATCCCATTCCACTGGAGGCTTTCCATATGTGGTAGATGTGATAATTACACACCTGTTTAAATATGCGATTATTTTACCACGACTAAGCTGGTTCGTGATTAAATGACATAGTTGTAATTTTACTAATGCCAATGTTGCAGGTAATAATCAGTGCAAAGTGAAATTAAATTTGTAAATTTTCACATCTGCTTTGGACGGGGGAGTCACAAGACAAATTTTTGTATGGGATTTTTAAAAGATTGCTTCGGATTTTCTTCTGGATGGCATTAAGATTTTCATTCGAGATAGTTGAAAAAAGCGAAAAAAAGGTCGTTTATTACAGTACCTATTCCAAAGCTTTCCTTGCATTTTATAGATTTACTCGGATTTCGTCATGTTTTTGCTCATTTATACACTAGATTTCCCTAGTGATTCTCTTCTCGGTTGTAATTGAAAAGGAATCTGAGAAAACTAGGGATGGGCAATATTCAAAAATCGATATCGAATATCGATAGTTCAAAAAATTATCGATAATTATTGGAGTATCGAAGTATCAATAATTATCAAAGTATCAATATATCGATAATTATCGAAGTATCGATATATCGATAATTATCGAAGATATTGACACTCTAATAATTATCGAAGATATCGATACTCTAATAATAATTATCAAATTATCAAAATAATAAACTCCAACTTTTTTTTCTCGAATAAAGAAACCGATCGAATCTAAAATTGACCGATGGGAAGTCCAGAAAACATAAGACAAACCTAAATTAGAAATATCGATAACTATCGACATATCGATAACTATCGACATATCGATAACTATCGAAATCGGAATATCAAAAACTATCGAAATATCGATAAATATCGAAAAATCGATATATCAATTAATCGAAATTTCAAAAATAAAATATCGTTCTTCGATTAATCGGTAACTACCGATATTTATCGATTAATCGATAAAAGGTTTCCCGATTTCCCAGCCCTAGAGAAAACTTCATAAGAGACAATGAAAATGCGGTATTCCATATTTGGAATTGAAAATTTATGTTGTTATTTTTATGAAAATTTTATTAGTTGAATTAATAGTTCAGAATTTCAGAAGAGGCTAAGCCTCCCTTGCCTTCTCTGATGAGCGACTAGCTTAAACAATGCAGATGCAAACCAATTGAGATCTACACCATTCAAACACTAATACAAAATTACTTTAGCTTATTGATTTATAAATACAAAATTTTATTTTAAAAAATTTATATTTTTTGAAAATATATAATAAAAAGCGAAATGTCCTATAGTAGCAAAATGTCCGGGAGCGAAATGTCCCGTAGCGAAATGTCCGGTAACCCTAAATAACTAATGCTGATAGCACACCAGTGAAACAAATAAATAAATAAAGAAATATAATCAAATTACCAAATCAAATACCAAAAACTTATGTGTTTGACATACAAATTTCATGAAACATAGTAAACTTGTTGCTTAGCAAATGTTTTTTAAATTATTTCTGTACAAAATTTGTTTCATTATCAGATAGCCTCCGTAAATGAAATTTGTTTCCCTGGTATGGTATCCGCCTAACTATAATATATATATTGAGATGTTATTTATTACGCCCCACGTTAGGCGCCAGATGTAATGTTATTTCTCCAGTCTCCAAAAGTCTCAAATTCAATTTGCCAGAAAAACAAATCTTAAAAAATTCCAAATTCAAATTCAAATATTTCAATTAAATTTATTAATGCAAAAACACCAAAAGAATGCAAACGTTTGGTTTATAAATAAAACTTTCTATACCAACTAGACGTATTAACTCTTCCTTTCAGCCCCCTCCTCCGGGATCCCGGAAATCTAAAAAATTTCATCAGGTCCGCTTTATCTTACTCGCAAAAATACTAATAAAATTTTTGTAATAATTGTAACGCAGTCACGAACGAACAAACACGCATGTTGAGAGAATGTTGCATCTCTGCTCAATTGGTATAACAGAAAATAGATTGTCTAATATCTGAATTTTGAACAATCTAAAACAAAAATCAAAATTTTAACATTTGATCACTCAATTATATTGCAGCAAATTTCCTTAAAGATCTGTGGTCAAAATTGGGAAATAATTGGTTTCTACATCTTCAAACAATGACATTGTTCGTAAGTCCAATAAAATATGCAAATATGTTTAGAACAAATCGATTACTCCTCTTCAGATGATTTTGGCATTCCATGTAACATAAGTACTTCTCTAATTTATTCATAATGCGACGGTAATAGGTATACTCATGTTAACAAAATCGCATTAATGTTATACTACGTGCAGACCATAAAAGAAGATTATTTTGCTTATTTGCTTATTGTAGACCTTTATTATTGTTATAACTACAAACGTAGGTTTGATTTATTACTAATAATTCAGTGTGAGGTTGTTCAGTTCTTGGTAATGCTATGAAAATGAATATTCTCTTTATGACGAAAGAGGTCAGAGAAAATAATACCTTTTGTGCGTTAACGTAATAGCGAGGTAAAAATTACACTTAACCCAACAAATAATTTCTTAATTTATCAAATTTGGAAACTATCCAGATAATTAGTTTAGCCGAGTCCGTTTTCGTTAATTGTTTCGCTCCAAGCCAAAACACATTCATCAAGTCGTTCGATTATAAAATGAGACTAAATTATCTAATCATTAGTGTTACCTGCAGGTAATCGTCTTAAAAGTGTGTGAAAATTATTTTTAGAGTGGATTTTAATTGAAATGATAAAGTAGAAAACTGTAATCCAAACGGCTCAAAAATTAGAGTCATGTAACCAGTTTACTCTCATCTTCTGGAAAGAGATGAGCTTTGGAAGACACTGAGAGAGTGGTAGATTTCTCCCATAGGTAGTAATTAGACGGCCGTAAATTTGCAAAAATCAATTAAGGCATTTGAAGTAAACACAAAAACTGTTGTTCATTAATTTGAACCTCCGTACGCAATACCCTTTTTCTTATCGGTGTAGCACGATCCTAATGTGGGGCGTGCCTGCTACCGCATGCGAGAGCTACTGCTACCGATACCTGCCGCGTGGGCTAGTAATCACTATAATCTACCGTTAATGAGACGGGCTTCACTCATATATAAGTTAATGTAAAACGGCTACTCTTTTAACTTACGTAATAACTTGCCTCTTTACAAGATAAAAGTTATGTTTAATCTATCGGAAATTTGTAGAACGAGGGCAGCGTGGGACACCAACGAGTAGAGCCCAACAGGCTTTGGGCATAGATCATCATTAGGGCAGAAAAGAAAAAAAAAGTTTGCAATTTTTAAACGAGGAGCGCTGTGAAGACACTTTTCCCAAAAGAGAAAGGTCCATAGTCTGAGGTCTGAGGAAGAAACAGGTCCGAGAAACAAGGACCTTGCCAAGTCTGGTTCAAAAATTTACGACATTACCTTGATAATAAATCTTAGAAAAATGAAAGCAAGATCGACAGCAAATAAATCAAAAATTATTATTTGCTTCATTTTTTGTTACCGAAATATTATGTGGTCGTGTATTTGACTATAGCCGAATGCTCGAGCAACTATAAAATGCTTTTTGTAAAGATTTTTGTAATTCACAAAAATCCAAAATTTATCAAAAATTAAATCAAAATTAATTAAAAAATTTTAAAATAAGAAATAACTCAAATCGAAAATTTCCATGCTTAAGAAATGTTTACCTCTATTCGCAATTTACATTTAGCAAACGCCACCACGCGGAAAAATATTAAGTTAATCTAATACGTATAGTGGTTGGTATAGAAAGTTTTGAGACAAAATTAGAAATGAGTTAAAACTTTGAGACATAAAGATAAATTATACCGCCGGCGCCGCTAAAAAATAGAGCAAGACGAGATATTTTGAAAAAAATTCAATAAAAAATGAAATTTTGTACAAAATTAGTTGGAAAATTCGGATTTCGGAAATTTTAAGGTTTGCCGCAAACTAGTTGAAATTGCGCCAACTAGCAGTAGAAACCATTCTTTCTTCTATTTGCTATGAAGATGACTGCCTAAGCGATTTTGATTTGAATTTGAAATAGTGATTATTTTTGAGTGAGTAATTTGTTTATTTGATATTGAAATTATACAAATGTAATTTTAAAAATTGATTTTTTGATTATTAACAATCAAATTTAAAATTGGAAATTAGAAAGATGAAGTTTGAATTTGTAATTTTTGAAAAATTATAATTAATTTAAATGTTAAAACTTGTAACATTGAAAATCCAGGTAACTATAAAAATAATGCGATACGGCAACAGATGGGTATGGTCATCTGTTAAGTTTAGTGTTTCTATTTACTTATATAAAAATTATTTAAATTATATTTACCAATATATTACGCAAGAGCAGCGACGTAGCGTAATGTAATTTCCATTTTCGTTAGATTTCGTGACCTCATGGTAACCGCTAAAAGCACACAGTTAGTCGCAGTGGCTGTTCGTGGCATTTTCATTCGAGGAGGCTAATTCTAAAGTATAGTAAAGGTGTGTAAAAGTCTTCCGTTACTTCAAATTTAAAAAAAACGTAACAGCAAATTTGAATCTCTTAGACTACATAGAGGATTACTTTTTATACCATACTATCTGGAAATCCCGTTCATGGACGGGCAGCTAAACGGTGGATCTCTTTTTAGCGGTATAATATTTAAACATTCAATTTCGTTTTCCGCTACTGGGGGATTTCCAGTTTTTCCCGATTTTTCATGGCGAAATTTGAAAAAATATAAATTCTCTATCTTCTCGAAGTATTCTAAAAAAGTGGAAATCCTGTAATGTGTACTGGAGGGTGTTCCACACCCCCCAGACCCCCCGGTTTACAATTTTGACTCTATATTTTTATATTTTTTTTATATTTAACTTTCAATGTAACAGAAAGTTGCTGCTAAACTCCATGAACAGTAAGGCAATTAAAGAAATATGCTTTTCAAGTTTTAATTTTTTGTAGCCGAAGGTTCAACTTCCCCCATTTTTTACTTAAAAATTCAAATTTCCCGGTTAGTCCTAATCTTAGTTATACTTTAATATATTTTTCGGTTGGTAAAATTGTAAACCGGGGGGTCTGGGGGGTGTGGAACACCCTCCAGTACATATCACAAGATTTCCACTGTTTTAGAATAGTGAGAAGATATTTATAATTTATAATTTTTAAAATTTCGCCAGGAAAAATCGGGAAATTTGAATTTCAAACAAAAGTGAGGGAAATCAAAGTTTTTTTTTCACAAAAAAATGACACGGTGTAGCAGGAGCAGCAGCAGCGTGCTAGGATTTTATATATCAGGATTTTGTCCTCCTCTCTGTTATTTTGAAGTTACTCTACGTATTTAACTTTTTCCTATATCTATACCATTGAAAAGAGGACAATTTTTATGCATATTAAAAAATTTTTGTTTCTTGTATTATCCATTAGTTTTCAAGAAAACGGCAATTAAAAATCAAAAATTTTACATGTAAAATCGCATGCATAACATAGTGGGAGGAGCCTAACTGCTAATAAATAATTTAATCTAATTTAATCAATTTAAGGTAGAACCGTGATTTGCCGTGGTTGTTTAGTCGCTAAAAGCATCTCTAAAATCAATCTACTTCGAGTGGGAAATCTCTCCAAGAAAATCCGCATTTGGCAAAGTACAAAACGTGTGTGCGTAGCGTAACGTAGCTGGTTGGCATGCGAAGCGTAGCATGCAAGAGACATTTTGATCTTCTTCATCTGGCGATGGAATGTTGGCAATGAAAATTCTTTGAAATTACGCTAGCGTGGATTTCCTCGTCGGTCTGATAAATAAACATTTATAGGTAATCGATACACTGCAGGGGAGGAGGGGTGCCGATTAATTTTAGCTTAAGGCGCCTAAAAGCGTCATTAAAAACTACGTTTGAATACACAATAAATAAGTGCAATTTCCTTATGCACTAAAAAATGTAGTATATTGCGTTAATTAATAGCGGCATATATTTATGCGGAAGTTTATAAGTCGACTATGGTAGTCAGTAAAATACAGTGAAATCTTGCTGCCTCCGGGATGGCTTAACCATCGGCACATATGCTCTAAGCCGAGGATGCCGATTCTAGGGTAGCCTCACGTTACCTATTGAATATGTATTGTTCGACAATTGTATAATCGACCATTCATTTTTTACTTTTTTGAAATTTTGAATTGTTTAAAATAGCCAAGAATTTTAAGGGAAGCTAAGCCTTTCTTGCTTTCTCGACAAGCCGTCGCCGCTAAAAACCATTCTTGACAGAGGTTAGGTTCAATTTTTTTAGTTGATCTCAATTGGTGTGCAACTTGATTGCTCAAATTGTGCGGCCTGAAGGCCGCAGTAGTCGGTCAATTTTTATTTTTCAAAAATTCTTTAAAACAAATAATATAGATGTCAATACCTTCCAGTGCATTATTTTTAATTCACGCGCTTAAACAGAAAAGTTATTTAGTAGCTATACTGGTAAGTATTCTCTCACTGACGCAAGAACTTATGAGAAAAAATTAGAAAAAAGTTAAATATTAGAAATTGTCTCAGTCCTGTCGATAGCCAAATAAATAACCAGGTTAATCTAAAAATAAAACTAAATAGGAAAAAAATGGTAAATATACTAAATAAACATGGTTTTTTGATTTCAAAACTGACTTGGGATAAATGACAGTGACGTCAGTGTTGCCAGGCAATGTCTGATGCGTGCTTAATGCAGTAAAAAAATTCCATTCTTAAAACTCGTGATATTTTATACATAAACAGTCACTTACATAAAGCATATGAAAAATGACCGCCTACATAATTAGGAAGAAGTATGCAAGTTTATGATCGACATTGAGCGAATCAAAATGAAAGATGTTCCGGAGCCAACAAATTATAAAAATTGTGATATTGACACCTACGGGTTTGCACTAAACTTTGGTTTCTTTTTTATTTTAGATTGCTAAATTTTATCGACAGTTACAATTAGCGCTAAAGCGGCGCCCCTAACCATTTTTAAGTACTTCGATAGTAGCTAGTCCCCCCCCCCCCTGCAAATAAGAACCATAAATTAGTAATATACACTGTGAGATTTACAATGACAAATATTTGGTAAGTTTGAATAAAATACTAAATATCACCGATGCCTTGGATGCAAAATTTTGAATTTTAAATAATGGTTTTGAGAGGGGGGAGGAACTGATTTACCAAAAAGAACTTTTTTGCTTATTACACTCAATCAACTTAAAATCTATCTTACTAAATTTTCCAAATCAAATGGCCGGGGATTTCCCCCCAAAGAATAAACATTTTCTCTGATATTTCGATAAATCGGAAAATAAAATGGTAAAAAAAATCTTAATTTTAAAATTAAATTAAAATTAACGATTTTTTTTTATTAAAAAAAATTAATTTTTAGATAAAAAAATGTCATTTTAAAATTTAAAAACAAATTTATTTTAAAATTAAAAAAAAATTGTAATTCAATTTTTTCCCAGACTGAAAATTTAATTTCCCTGTTTAAATTTTAATTTTTAAATTAAATTAAATTGAATAATTAAATTTTTATAATTTATAATTTATTTAACTTAACTAGCCACCAGAACAACTCTTTGCCAGGTCATTTCGGCACCACATCCATTCGGCGCCAATAAAGTATTTTTTAAATTTTGAATTCTGTTTGAATTTCACTTGACAAAAATTTGAAGGTAAATAGAAATTCAGAAGAAATTACTAGTTAGAAAAGTTAGTGGTAACCAATCAGGCCTTACCTAATTTAATAGTAACTAAAATAACAATTATAAACAAAACGAAAATTAAATAACTCTAAATAAACAACTTTTAATGAATTTCTCTCTCTCAGAGCAGGACCGGCTCAAAAATATTTTTGACTATTAACCAGTACTTAATTCTTAACTGGCAATCAGCGGGAAATTTCAGAGAAAATTTATTACGACATTATGATCATTGAAAATGTAGTAAAGTAAAAAAGATCGATGAAACCAAGGAAAAGAAGGAGGGTCTAAAGTAAAATAACCAGGTTGTCGATGAATACTAATAATTATTAGCTGGTAAGCGATTGCATACTTAACTTGTTTATGTAAATTACATGTAACTTGTTTACTTGCCAGGAAAATCGCATATATATTTTAAGATCGCCCGTAGTCGCGCGGCGCCGCCGCCGAATCAGTCAGCGCCAAGTTGGCTAGGCGCCATGGCGGCACCGAGTTGTCCCATCTTGCCTATTTAAATTAAAGACAGAATATAACTCAATCAGAAAAACTTTCGCTTTAGAAAAATTATATTTCAGATAAAAAGTTGCTCATGGTCATAATTAGAAATGAATCAGGATGTAAAAAAAAGTATCGAAAATTTATTACCTTTCGCGATATCCAACAAATCATAATTTGTCAAAAATTAATAATAGTACCTTGACAAACCTCCTAAAAAATATATTCCGGTTTTAAGATAGTTTGAATTATTATTTCATCGACTTACCTACCGCAGTTATAATAACTAAATTTAGGAAACTTGATATGGAAATTTTCAAAAAAATGAGAAATGGTGATGATAATGATGATTTAATGGATCGAGTGAGTAATATAAAAACGTTTTTGGCCCAAAAACGGACCACACGGTCGGAAGTTTGATGTTTTGCACCTTCCGATGAAGTTCTTTCATAAATTCAATTATTACAAAAACTCTGGGATGCAGACAATTACCGAAGCCTAAAAACCGACAATGACTTCTTGAAGCAGAGGTATTTCATAGTTAAAACTCCATTAGCCTAAAAACTAGCACAAGTAACATTGCATCAAAAAATTTCGAGACACGTAAACATGCTCGAAGCCAAAATTTAAGCCCAAGAGACCCAAAAATAATTCACTCCTATTATCGATGTACTTTGTAAAACACAATGGTAGATAACCCTGATAACTGCATCATAGGACAAAAAAAAACATAACCGCATTGACTTACAAAATTAAAAATAACCATCATCGTAAAATTATTTCTTTGAATTTTTCAAGCCCGGAGGCGTAGCAAAAAGTAAAATATATTCCTTCCTCGGGGCTATAGCCAATAACAGATGGTCGACGATACATGCTGCTATTAAGACTTCGTGCTTCCTGTTGATGAAAAAGAAGTTGATTAAGTACAGCTACTGGGTCTTTTTTTCAATAAATCGTTCCCATTTTAATTGTTTTTGACATAAACGGGTAAAATTAAATTCAAATCGTTCGAACTGTTTCTGCGTGGCAGGGGCATGAAGAACTCAGGAATGTAATGAGCAACATCCGCGACGCCTAAACGATTTGTATGATCAAAACTGCAGTTTAAATTAATAACGACGCGATAAAATCAGACTAGTTTAATTAATTATTGTTTTCAGTGGAAGCGAGAACGAGTTTTCGTAACAAGGATATCAATAATGGACTTGTTTTCGTTCCAGGATCGAAACGTGTTGAAATAAGAAAACAGTTTCGACGGGTCCCGATTATCCAATTGCACGTTTCGACGTGGTGTTCGCATTACCATACAATTTGAACGTTATTAGGGCATCCAATTATATATATAAAAAAAAAAAAAGTTGTTTAGTCAGAGTGGATCGAAAAATCGGTAATAAAAGACGAAGGATGCTGAACCCGAAGGCAGTAACACTGATTTAATATTTATAAATAATAATAATAATAATATATTTAAATTTTGTGCGAAGGCGCGCGCATTTTAATAAATCAAGTTGCAAAGAAGCAAGCATAATATAAAAGCGGGTCCAGCCGAGAGCTGAAAAGAGAACTCCCTTTAGGCAACAAAATGAATTCCGTCAGACGACTTGTAATTAACTGCCCTCGTAATTCTGTTTGATTTACAGAACCTAGAAATTAATAAGCAAGTACTTGCAGATTTTAATACCAACTTTAACTTTCCAACTCAAATTCCAGTCTTATTTGCCCCCAAAACTCTCGCACAACTTTATATTATAAAATTTTCCTCCAACAATTGTCATTAAGACTTTTTAGAAAATAAACACTCTTTTGTGTACACTAAGAGCAAGAAGGTTAAATTGAATTTAATTATTTGGAGGAATTAATTCTGCCATTTGGAAAAACAAGCTTTTTTCATGTAGGTTACATCCTGCAGCTTCAAAACTTGTAATCGCGAAATGTAAGTATTTGTTACAAAAAAAAACAATAATCAAAATTTAATTATCGATACAATAACATTCTGATTGATTCAGACTTTGTTTATCAAATTCAATTTATTTCTTTCGGTAATCAAATTGTTTTAAAAAAGTAAATGAATAAACACTCCAGAAAAAATCTTAATGCAATCCAATAATCTTATCAAACCTTTTAATCTCACGTTTACAGATTTCAGACCCAAACAGGCACAAATCCGCTTTTGTTCTGTAAAACAAAAGAATTGTTATCAAAATTAACTTAAAATCTTTCCTTCCATATTTCAAGTTTCCTTTGTGCTTCTTCAGTTTTGAGATAATCAAGTATTGCGCATGATTGGATTAACGATCTGTGAAGGTTTTAAAATTTATCAAATGTTTTAATCCTAAGTTTACAGCTTTCATACCTAAACAGGCACAAACCTTCTTTTGTTTTTGGAAAACGACCGAATAATAACCCCAAAATGATCTAGATAGCTTCCTTGTTTGTTAAAAACATTTGGGAACAAACAAACAAAACATATATGTATGTACCAGCTTCTTCCTATTTCGAATTTTGGATGCAAAATAAACTACATCGTTTGAGCATCGTTCGTGCATGTTTGTGCATCCTCTATTTGCGCTTGTATCTACCCTCTATTATTATATAGTTACTTATTAACTATACTAATGTACATTTATTTAGTATGTAAGTAATTTATTGTTAGCTGGCTTATTTTAGATTTGTTATGAACATTTTTGGTGTAATTCCAAAAAAATGACATTTTACTTTAAAAAATGAACCCAATATAAAATTTCAAGTAGATTTGTAGTATGTAAATGTAACATTTAACAGAACCCAGTAAGAACATTAAAACAAAACAATTTTAAGTGAAAAGTTAAGAAATTATAGTACCTAGGTAAAAAAATTAAAAAATCAAAAAAGACATAATTATCACTTGACAGGTCAGGATTAAAAATATTTTAAAATTTTTAAAACAGGGGACAAGTTAGCATGTCAACTGTGAAATAGGGCCTTATATCGCATTACAAATTTCAAACTTTTAATTTTTCACAAATATATTTTTTACAGCTTATTAATATTTTAAAAAAAATATTTTTAATTCTGTCCTGTCAAGTGATTTTTTCAATAATTAATTTTCTACGTAGTACTGTATTTTCTTAATGTGTAATGCAATGATTGCTCACGTTGTGCGGCTTGAAGGCCGCACTGGTCTGTCACTCTTCCAATATTTTTTATTTTCTAAAAATTATTTACTGCAAAATTCAAAACTCTCTAGACTTATCCTTATCTTAAACTGATATTGTAAAACTGTCTCTTACAGACTAATAATATAGATGTCAATCCGGGGGGTCCGGGGGGATATGGAATACCCTCCAGCGCACTCTCTTTAATTCAAGCGCCAAAAAAGTTATTTAGTTGCCAATGCTGAAGAGTATTCCATACCCCCTTGTGAAATAAAGAATTAGAAAGAAGCTAGGAATCTTTTATTTTCTAAAAATTATTTACTCCAAATTCAAAACTCTCTAGACTTATCCTTATCTTAAACTGATGTTGTAGAAAAAGAACCCAAAATAAATAAATAAATAAAGTAAATTTGAGGTTTTGTATGTATTTATGGTTAAACTTAAAAAAATAAGAATAATACAATACGTAGAAAATCAAAATTTAAAAAATTAAAAAAGGACAAAAAGGATATTGTAGAACTTTCTCTCGTGCCCGTAGTAATGGTCACGGATCAATCCGAGATTCAAGATGATCCTAAGATTTACCAATGAGATTACTGGAATTTAGACCGTATCGTAGCAACAGCTAGTATTTCGAGAATTAATCTTGAATCTCGGATTGATCCGTGATTATTAGTACGGGCATCAGAGACTAATAATATAGATGTCAATCCGGGGGGTCTGGGAGGTATGGAATACCCTCCAGCGCACTCTCTTTAATTCATGCGCTTAACTGAAAAGTCATTTAGTTGCCAATGCTTTTCTCCCTTGCGAGAAAAAATTAGGAAAAGCTAGGAATTGGAGATATGAAAAAAAATTTTGGAAATGATTCAATTGTCTCAGTCAACCATGTTAATCTGAAAAAAACTGAAATAGAAAAAAATGATTAAGTTTTCTCAGACTGAAAATTTAATTTCCTTGACTTTTCCAAATTTTCCAGGTTTTCCAGGAAAAAAAAAAGGGGGGAACCCTGTATCTGTAAAAAAAATATCTGTACTCTCTCTGAAGGACAGGACATACTTTCGTAGTAATTTACAATAACATTAACTTAGAAATAATCACGTTTCCCAAAGGAAAAACACGAAAAGTACTATGATATTAAATTTTCTAAATATGGCTGACTTGGGCACATAACCTGTTATTATTTGGACTTACATCGCTTATCACCTGGTTCCAGTGCCGTATTTAAGCGCAGGCTACCTAGGCTACAACCTAGGGGCTCGCGCCACAAAGGGGCCCGCACCACAAAAACAAATGTTTAAAAATTTCAATCTTGAATAGACTAAAATAAAAAAAAGTCACAAACATGAAGAGGTTTAAAGAGAAACCATAAAAATCGAGGGGTAAACCACGCTTAAAAATTGTGTACACCAGACTTCCTCCCACTTCGGATTTCCCAAACTTCCCCGGACTTCCCCAGACTTCCCCGGACTTCCCCAGACTTCCTGGACTTCCCCGGACTTCCTCGGACTTCCCGGACTTCCTCGGATTTCCCCAGACTTCCCGGACTTCCTCAGACTTTCCCGGAATTCCCCGGACTACCTCAGACTTCCTTAGACATTGTGACAAATATTATTGTGTTGCTTTAAGAAATAAATTATTCATTGTAATTATGAAATTTGAAATAAATTTGAGATTTTGAATTTACAATAACTCGAAAACGACGCTAGATATCGAAAAACCGAGTAAAAATTAGTGCCCTAAAATCCTAGTACTTGGTCATAGGAAGCTATATGCAAAATTTCAGATCAATAGCACGTAAGAATGGCGCGGTAAGAATTAATATCATTTTATATATCAGACTTCCCAGACTTCCCCGGATTACCTCAGACTTCCCCAGACTTCCCCGGACTTCCTCAGACTTCCCCGGACTTCCTCGGACTTCCCGGGACTTCCCCGGACTTCCTCGGACTTCCCGGGACTTCCTACAAGTTGTACAGCAGACTTCCCGGGAGATTTATGCCTCGATAAAAATAATTTAAAAATTAATTATTTTTTTTGCACTACCTTTTGCACTACACTACCTTGTACTTATATAATGTAAGCAGTGCCGGATAAACCATGGTTGCAATGGCGTCGCACCCAGCGCCAAAGTTGAGAAGACGCCAAAATAAAGGGTTAATTTAATTTTCTACAAAAAAATATTAAATTTTGAATAAAAGAAATATCTGAATGACGAACTCCATAGCAACTGAACAACTCATGAAACGCTAAACGAGAAGTCACGAATTGTGATTTAATTAATATTTACCTTGATTTAATTGGTAAAGTAAAACAAGTAATGATATTACTGCACTAGTTTGCAAATAAACATTTTTTTTGAGCCCTAATACCATTCTTGCTGATTATGTAAAAAGATCCCCTGAATCCGAATATGACCCCCTTTTCCCCATCACCTATTGTTTTCGGAAGTACCTCCCCTATCTATTTTTATCACTTTTCGATAATGTGGAGGGATGACAACGATTATTTTAGTCTTTGCATTTCTTCTGGTAAGTTAGAGTGGTGAAAAGTTAATATTTGTAACAGGAAAGTTGATTTTTGGGAGAATTTGTCTCCTTAAATTGTAAAAAAGTCATTAAAAATTATCGATTTTTCCGTATTTTTTGCTAAATTTTTCCATTTTACATATTCCTCCAAACACCGCCAAATAATAAAATTTTTTATTATTTTCTTTGATTAATCGCGATTTACATTAGACGAACGCCACCACGCGGAAAAATACCAAATTAATCTAATACATATAGTTGGTATAGAAAGTTTTGTTTCATTTTCATTCTGTTTTCATTCTTTTGGTATTTTATTTTGTGAATTATCATTTCACCGCGGTTTTACGATAAGATAATTCAGAATTAAACTCAAAACCACATCAATTAATTGTACGTAATAGAGCCGCCATCTTCTTGATATTTGGTAGCGTCATGAGCGCCACCAACTGTAAGGTAAATCGCAAATATTCTATACAATATAATTTAGTATTCCGATACTGAATGTAGGTACATATTATGAGAAGAAGTAAGTTCAAGAAGTTCAAGAAGAAGCTAAGTCTCGTGGTCTCAGATTCAGCCTAGGGGCCTAAAAATCGAAAATACGGAGCTGCCTGGATCAAGAAATTTCATTTCTATCAATTTATATTCTATATTCTATTCTATAGATTTTTAAGTAATTTTAGAAATTTACAAAGAATTCCAAGGATTTTCAAAAAAAAACTTTTTCTTTCTGATGTTAATACTTAAATTTTTGAGTTTTATATTTCAATTATTTTGTATTATTATTTCTATTTTTCTTAATATTTTTGATTTTTGATTTTATGTAAATAATTATTACCATGTGTTTTCTTATATTTTTTGTGTGTATTATATTTTTAGCTTTGAAAATGGGACAGAAAAAGAACCCGAAACGTTGGACAACATATATGATTTTCAAAACATTTCAATAAAAATTTCAAGTCTAATGCAAAGTCCAACGGCTTCAATCCTTGGATAGAAATTCTAATAATTTCCAGAGAAGTCCAGAGATTTTTAATAAATTCCAGTGATCTTTTCTAGAAAAACCTCCTAGGAGTTTCAGAGTTTTCAGTGGTTTTTAAAAGAATTGCCAGTTAATTCCAAAAGATAAACATAATTTGATAATATTTTTAACCAACTTGTTTTAAATATAACAAATAAATAATTTGTTTACGAAATCAAATTTGTTTCTCTATCAAAACAAAGAAAACAAAATGGGGGTTGCAACTATATAAAAAAAAACATTTTTTTGTTTTTTTTTGACATTTCTACTTTCGATTGTTTCGATTTTCTTATTTTTTTCTCGATTATTTCTAGCCCTACCTCACTCTTGCATCCATTTTTAAGTTAGGCAAATGAAATTTTAACCCAAATCAGGTCATCTTGTTCGACAAGGAAAATAAAAATTGAAATAATTTTGTGACGCAGAAGTGAGTTCATAAATTTTTGCAAGTAGTTATCATTTAATTAGCCGTAAGTTTTCCCAACGCAATAAATAATAAAAACAATTTTTAAAAAGTAGATCCAAGAAAATAAATCTTTATAAAGTAGGAAGCACCTAATCTTTAAAATGATTAACTATGGTCTAGTACTGCCTAATAAACTAATTATTATTTTCAATACAAGTGGGCGTCACTTTATATTTATCGATCTCTCTGCACAGCAGCACTTGAAATTTAAAACAACCAATTAAATTCAATATAATTAATGTTTTGTTTCCCTATTATCCACATTAAATTATTTGCTAATCGATTAATTAATAATGTAGTTAGTCTCCTATTACGCTTTGTTGTATAACTTGCGCGACTTACGGACACCTCGTGCATAAGTGCAATCAAAATAGTGACTATTGTGATTGAGTGGGTCCGAGAGACATACAAACGAATATCACTTTATTGATTGGAAATAACCATAAAAATAATTATTGTTCTCTCAATTTTACGATTTAAATTACAATAGGATTTAATTTACTTTTTGTTGTTGTTGATAACAGCACAATGATGTTTTGGAAAACTTTGAACTATTGAATTGTAAACCGTAATATGGTTGTTTACGAGTTAACAATCAACTACTTACAATGGAATTGTTTATGCATAATATTTCCGTTCGAGACTCTTAACGGTTGCATTCTTGTATGCCAACAAGCCAACAATTGCATGATGGATGCAGGAAACGAGAGCAACATTTTTTAAACCATTTGTCCTTGTTTCTATAAGAAGATTTCTTCTAAAAGAATTAGTGTGCTAATGCATAACCTAGACACTTAGAGAATAATGTTTCCAAGTAATTGCATCCTTGTCATCCAAAGAAAGTGGGTTGGAAGAACGAGATGGAACTTCCGTCGAAGAGTTTCCCGCTTGCCCAGTTTATCATATAAAGGGGGCAAAGGGGCAGCTAGACGGTTGTCCTCTTTTTTAGTGGTATAATATTTAAACATTTAATTTATTTTCCAACTACTGAGTGATTCTCGTTTTTCTATATTTTCAAAGTAACGCAAAAAGTTGCTACAAAACTCTGAGCAGTAAGGCACTTAAATAAATGTTTTTGCAAGCTTTAATATTCTCTAGCCAAAGGTTTAAATTTCCCTCATTTTTGATTAAAATTAAAATTTCCCGGTTTTTCCTGACGACATTTGTAAAATTATAAATCCCCTATTTTCTCCAAGTATTCTAAAAGAATGGAAATCCTGCGATATGTACTGGAGGGTGTTCCACACCCCCCAGACCCCCCGGTTAACAATTTTGACTTTATATTTTTATAATTAACTTTCAAAGTAACACAGAAAGTTACTGCTAAACTCCGTGTGCAGTAAGGTAATTAAATAAATTATGCTTTCCAAGTTTTAAGTTTTAATGTTTTCTAGCCGAAGGTTTCCCTCATTTTTGCTTAAAAATTCAAATTTCCCGGTTTGGATTGATATTGGACAAATATTTTTAGTCCTAATTTTAGTTTAATATATTTTATTTTTTTGGTTGGTAAAAAACATCGACCAAGCAGTGTTTTCTTCACCAAAGAATGACACGTTGTAGCAGGAGCAACAGAAGCGTGCTGGGATTTTATGTATTAAGATTAGTTACAACTTACGCGCACGAATGGACTAACGAGTTTCTGAAAAATCTTTAATCTGCCCCCCCCTCCCATAAGCATTTTATAAATACACCACTGTCATAGTTCAATTACTGTTGGTAACCAATACATAAATAAAAAATTTATTTAAATTGTCGCAGCGTGCGAAGCTTATTATGTAGGTAGCCTCTTGAACAAATGCAAATAATAGTTCAGATGAATTTTATTCATTTTATTTAAATTAAAGATACGAATACTATTTAAACAATAAAACTTCAATAGAACAAGTTAAATAAATAATATAATTGAAATTATACTTTAAGCTTTCGGCGATGTAGTTATATCGTCTTCGTCAGAAATTTATTTATTATATTATTTATATATGTTACGGTTAATGATGACAATTCGGCCATTAACATCAATGGCCGGACGTCATTGACGTCAATGACCATGCATTTTGGGCAATGTTGACATTTAAAATTTCATATGTGGTTTTGACCTCATTGTCCGGGCAATGACGTTAATGGTCAATGATGAAACTACTATTCTATAGATTCGATATTCTATCACTCTCTTAGTCCTCTTAGTGATAGCCGTCGCACACGTTTTGTATTTCGCCAAGTTCGGGCTTCCTTGAAGAGGTCGGGCCTTCCAGTCGAGGTGGATTGATTTTGGGGATGTTTTTAGCGAATAAGAAAGCTTTTTTTAGAGAACTTTTTATGGCTTTTTAGCAAGCTTCGGGCCGTTTTGGCTGATGCAACTACGACGAATCACGGATCCAACCTAAAATGAGTTTGCGTTTGTCTAAACTAATTAAAAATCCCTGTACACTTATGAAGCCGTGAAAAGGACAGAGTTTCTGTCATTTATACGGAAAAACGCGTCCACGACAAATAATTGTCCATATCATCATTGTCCAATCTATTTTGGCCATTAACATCATTGACCGGCCAAAGACGTAAATATTACAATCATATGAAAATATTTACATCATTGCCCACCGTTAACGAGCGTTGACGTCAATGGCCGGTCAATGACGTTAATGGCCAGCGTAAATGGGCATTGACGTCAATGCCCAATTTACGTCATTTGCCGTAACATATATATTACAGAATATTATTAATTTATAAATAAATTTCTGACAAACACGATAAACATCGCCGAAAGCTTAAAATATAATTCTTCAGCTTCAGTGTAGCCATTGGTAAACCGGGGGGTCTGGGGGGTATTACATACTCCCAATTGCCAATAGCAATTATATTATTTATTTAACTTATTCTATTGAAGTTTTATTGTTTATAATTTTTTACAAGTTAAGATTTATATATTTGAATACTATTTAATCATTTTTATTTTTTATTTAAATTTTATTAATTTTATTTGATTTTTTATATGTATAAAAAATATTTATAAAGAAATAAATTTTTATTTAATTAAAAAACTAATAAAAATGTTTAATTCGTCCTCAATAAATTAGTAAATTTAATAAACATGGTCGATTTAGATTTTTTTCTATTTTTATTGAAATATTAAAAGCAACTTTTTAATTCTTCTTAGCTTAAATAAATACGTTTAACCTCGGGCCCAATAATCTCGGTGCCGAGGTTAAACGTATTTCAAATATTGATTGAGTTTCAGTATAACCATTGGTAAACCGGGGGGTCTGGGGGGTATGGAATACCCCCCAGTATACGGTTTACTCTTTATTCAAATAAAGGTGTGCACTGGATAGTTTGATAGATAGTTTGTACTTGCACCGAATCGGCTGTACCGAAACGGCTGCGCTGAATAGCACCCGACCCCACATTTAAGCTAGATTCATTAAAAATATTTAGAAATTTTCATTTTCAAAGGGAAATGGAGCCGAAACTATTAACTTTTTAGTGTAAAAAGCTCAGTGCTCTTTTAAAAAGAGTGAAACTATATATACAAACTAAATTCTAAGATTATATAGTCTAAACTCAACGGCATTCAAATTATGGATTAAATTAAGTACCTACCTAACAAAAAAAAATTTTTCGAAGTTCTTTACGATAAAATAATAACAATGGTTTGCTAACAGAAATTCAAAAAAGTAATTTAAACTAAATTAGATTGGTTTTTTGGTATCCTGTAAAAATAATATAAAATTTACCTTAGAGGATTCGAAATTTGGCCGACAAATTGAGTCAAAAAAGAAAAGTAGAAATGGAAAATTTTAAACCAAATCGGTGGATATAGACCACTAAAGCATCGAGAGTTGCGCGTATTTCGATGTTATTAGATCTCATCAGTGCAGAAAAAAATTTGCGGAATTGCAAAAAAAACTCGAAAGCAGAATTTTGATGTAATTCCTAAAATAACAGCTGATAGAAGATAGGCTTTGGTTTGTTATTAGCCCGGGGCAATAAATTCTGGATCCGGTATTCGAACATTTTAGTGAATCGCTAAGATCTCGCAGTGGGAAGACACCGAGAACGAGAATATGACTTTTCTTTTTAATATAAAAGCTGAACAGACTGTTGAAACTTTTTGGTACCGCCTAATTTCAAAATTTTGGGAATACAAAACATTATGTAAAACAAAGTGAAGGATTAAGCATTCTGACCTTGTCGAAAGCTTAAAATGGTTTGTTCCACACAAAAAATGTGTTGACCGTAAAAAATAAGAAAATATTCGCAATTAATTATGAAGTTGACAAATTATTTAATGCAGCACGAAAACCATCATATCAATAATAATTATTTATGAAGTTGAGCAGATCTAAACTCGTATGACATTTGAAATTGTTAAAATATGCAAATAACCCCGATTTTAAGTTTTTGCCCTTAAGCTGATATAAAACTGGAACTTTAATTTTTAATATTTCTTTTATGAATTGCCCGGAGCAATTTTCAAGTATTACATTCAAATAGATTGTGTTCGATAGATAACGTATTTTTAAAATCTTATAAAACAAACTGCGCGCTTTTGTTGTCTTAACAATTTTTTTTGTTTTATTTCAAAAAATAACATGGGAATTACGTAGCGGCGGAGTACAATACCAGATGAGCCGCGTACGCAGACAATACCGACTCCACCTCGTATGATTTGAATAAAAGTTAAAGTTGAAAGTCGTAAATTATTTTAGAAATTTTTTAAACGTGACAAGATCACAAAACCGTCCGCAGGTAAGCAACATTTCATGATAAAATCTTAAAACGAATCCCCCGGTTTGTTATAATAAATTTTCGTAACAATTTTATACATAAGAAGTAACCGACGCGACGACCGAATCATTTTCTTGGCGAGACAACAAAAAACTTTCCGACTTATTTAAATGTTCTGTTATGTTAACAAGTTTCTCTGCAAACAGTGTTAGTAATTCTCACGCTTTGACAATTTATCTTCTTGATTTGTTCGTTTTAGTTGTAACTTTGTGTAAATTTGTCGACATTCTGTACCGCAACAATTTGGCTTAAAATAACTTAAAAGTTGGAATTTAAGATGAATTCTTCAATTTTCCCCATTGCACGACAATGCTTCGAGTTTGAATTAAAAAGTGAAGGTACTACCAACAATTTGCCATCAAGTACTAACACAAATTCCAGGAAATACGTCTGTTTTGGCAGTTTTCTGATAGTTTGGATGCAGTTGTTCAGCATTGCACATTCAAACTTAAAATGACTCGAGGAAACTTATAATCTGCAGATGAAGTTTTGCACTTACAAGCTACTGCATCATTAAGTTTCAGAAAGTTATGAAATCGTAAAAATCTGCTTGGCTCTCAAAAATATAGAATGTCGCAGTGTCGCCCAATCGTTCAAACACCTGTAACTTCTAAAACTATTGACCCATTTTATTTTTTATGGAAGCTTTACGAATATAACTTTCCAGATCAAATAACTCATTTGGATGAAACATCTAAAACAAACGATTGATTTTCTAAAGAGAAAATTGGGGTATTGTACATTTCAACTCCAATTCGAACAATGGTGGATGATAAGTTTTTTTTTACTTTTTTCTCTCTCTCACACATTTTAGTAAAACTAAACTAATAAACTTATAAAGCTTATATAATATAACAAAATAAAATGCTTCATGCCCACCGTTACCCAAACCCGATTTAAAATTAAATTTTTCTCTAGAGGTTATTTTTGCTTTTGTTTTCGAACGGAAAACTTAAGACAATCTTTCAAGAATTTACTTGTTTGTTCATGATGGTAATCCATCTAGAAAGACCAGCGGTTTTACGTGCCCTCCGAAGCATGGAGACCATTATAAGAAAGTTTAGACTCTCCTCAAATTCGAACCAAGCACCTGAACGTCTGTAGTTGTTTGGCAAACTTATTAGTTAGCCCAATGACCATCTCTTGTCGTTCATATGCGGATTAATATTTTTAATATTCCGAAGAAGAAAAAGAAAATACCCCTCCAGGTCCCCCGTTTCAGAAACCAAAAATTCGAATACATGTTCTGTGACAAATTTTATTTGAAAAAAAAAAGTGAACAGTACGCCCATATGCCACGACGGTAATTCCATGGAAATAGTCAAATGCACGGAGGGGGGAGAGGCGGAATTCTCTACACACTTAATGAGGAATTTGCAACAGTGGGAATTAGTACTTTGAATAATATCAATCTATAAAGTTTACTAATACAATTTATTATGTTTTTAATTTTTGTTTTCAATTAATATTAAGCCCAAAATTGAATTTTTAAAACCCAGCTACGTCACTAGGAGGTCTTGCAAAATGTGACAACCCTGTAAACAAAATGAGTAAGATATATACCGTATATTGTGGTAAAACAAAGACAAAAAGACTTAGAAACTTAAAATTTTTTAAAATTTATTCCAGTGTATGGCATACTTTTAAACGTCAACATATGTTTGCGGCCATATTGAAGTATAATCTGACGTTTAAAAGTATGTCATACACTGAAACAAATTTTTAAAAATTTTAAAGTTTTTTACCACAATATATGATATATTGGTATATATCTTACTCATTTTGTTTACGGGGTTGTCACGTTTGCTAAACTTTCTAGTGACGTCACTGAGTTTTTAAAAATTTATTTTGGGCTTAATATTAACGGCACAAAAAAATTAAAAACACCAATCTCATTCTTTTAACACGAACTTTAAGAAAAAAATTTTTAAAAATGCATGAGAATACCTCATTCCCATTGGTGTGCACTATATTAATTAGTGCAATAAATTAATTTGTTCAGTCAGATTTAATATAATAATAAATAACAGAAGATAAATTCTTTACAGCATGAACTCAAAGAGTCAGGTAGTATACCATTATGCAGTAATATTCTGTTCTGGAAGAGTGGCCGGCGCTCTCAATACCAGCCGCCACTGATTGAATTTAAAACAGCATTGAACTGCATCAAACAACCTTTAGTTTTTGATTTTAGCTACCTAGGCGGCCACCAGCTTTCGAAACAGGCTCGTAGCCAAGGGAGGGAAACCTGAGGGCACGTGCCCCCCCCCCAAAATGTTGAAATGAAAAAAGTCAGAGGTCAGGTCAATTATAAAATCGGCAAGTTTATGAATAGTGTGGAAAGTGATTATCCCAGGTTATGCTGCCTGAATGCCGCTCTTAGTCGTTATGACCTGCCAATTTTTTAAGTTGTTACTTAAAATGAACCAATCATATGGATGTGCATTACCAAAGAAAAAAAACGGACTAAAAGTACTTTTTACATACAGTACTAGTAGTTTGGAAAGGTTTGAAACTCAATTGGTATGCAACTAGATTGTATGGTAACCTCCCAAACTTTTTAGATTGACAAGAAAAATTTGTCAACAAAAACTGCATTAAGAAAGAAATTACAGGTTTGACCTTTTTACATAAATTTTACTCGATTGCCCAGATTGTCCCTTATTAGATTTGGTTTTGTATTTTTAACATTTAAAAAAAATAACTTGCAGTTTTTTGGAATAAAAATATTTGGAAGTAACTAAATTTGTGAATGCTTTAGCAAAAGGGAAATTTCTTTAGCTCTCAAACTCTCCTCGTGAATGAAGATGAAATTCAAAAATGAAAATAAGAATTGGCGATAACAGAGTCCTAATTCCGGAGTCATTATCGTATTTTTCGAATTCGAATGGAATAATATATCTACCATTTTATCTAATCTTAAAAAAATTTTTAAGATGTTTTTTAAGCTTGTTTTTTAAGGAATTCTTAGAAAAATCTGAAGAATCTCGTAGAAGAAAATTTATTGTACAAAAATTTTTCCTTGTGATTCGCCCTTGTTATGACCATTGTGCGAATCCAAAAGCCTAATGATGGATTGGTCCAAAAAGTGCCGATGTATTTAGTCGGAGTTTGATTCCTTGACTACAGCCTATGACCCAGAAGACCACAGCTAAGGCGCAATAGTATACAGTACTATTTAACACAGGGTTGCCAACTCTCAAAAATTTACCTCCCTAAAGCTCAAATCAAAAACCCCTAAAACCCCCACAATTACTTGGAAAACCCCCTAAAAAATATTCTTATTAAAAAAATAAATAAATAAATATTAAAGTAATAATACTTAATAAATAATAAATAACACTGTAATACATTTTAATATAATTATTATCCCACTATTTTGATATCTTAATCTTTTTTAATAAACAAAAATAAATAAATATTCGAAATCAAAAAATCCCTAAATCCCTAAAAATATAACCCCCCTAAAAAAAATCCCATTCCACTTTTTTATCCCCAAAATTTAGGGGGAAAACCCCTAAGTTGGCAATCCTGATTTAACAGAAGCTGAACGGTTAATGTACAGTTGGTATGCTTGATATAGCCAGACTTATTGCAACCATAGCCAATAGAGACCCCGACGGTGTAGCCATTTCCTCCAAAACAAATGCAAATTGTTACTAATTACTATTAGTTGAGATTTTGCATTCAGAATTTGATGAAATATTAAATAAATTTTTATATATTTTGAGCAGTGGTGGCTCGTAGTTTGCTACAACAAGGGGCAACGTTAATTGAACAACATTATGGAATTTATGGTATCAGTAATCAAGTTATTGATTCTGAGAAAGTAATTGATTGTTTTATTTAAAGAAACCAATAACAGAACATTTACATGAGACTTTCGTCTCTTAGACCGGGGGGTCTGGGGGTATGGAATACCCTCCAGTACATCAGCAATTGACTTGATATTGCTTTAATATTCTCTTTTCTGTCCTTTCCGTACCAACCATCACTGGCTAAAAGCATATAAAATCAAATCAAAAACAAAAGCAATGAGTACGGAGGCGATAAAGTACTTAAATATTTGCCCCTAATAAAGCAATGTAGGAGTACTATCTTATAAGTTATAACATATGTATATAGACAGAATATTAAATTTTAAATACATTATTATTATTATTTCTAACTCGGAATATTATCCATTTTTTAAAAACAGTACAGCCTCGCTTATCCGGACACACTTTATTATGGACACTCCAGTAATCCGGACATTCCGGCTATTCGGACATTTTATATTTTTTATCTCTGCAATCCGAACGAATTTCTAGTTGCAATTTCAAATTAATGCAATTCATCAGTACTCTTTTATAAGACTAAACTATGACATCACTCAGGGCCGCACCCAGCGCCACAATTCAGAAGGCTCTAAAATTGAGCGTTTTTAATTTAATTTTCTATAAAATATTAAATTTTGAATAAAAAGAAAAAACGCTAAACGAGAAGTCACTAATTGTGATTTAATTCATATTTTTTTTGATTTAATTGGTACAGTTAAATAAGTAGGGGGTGGCCATTAATTACGTGAGGCGATTTTTCGACAACCTCTGTCCCTAGTGACATATCGTAAAATTTGTTTTTTTTAATTGCATGATATTTACCGAGACTCCTTGATCTCCTCCCTTAAACGCCCACGTAATTAACGAACGTCCCCTAATGATAACACAGGTCTGCAAATAAATTTTTTTTTTCGTGTCCTGATACGATTCCTCCTGATTCTTATGTAAATTAACCTCCTGAATTCGAATATGACCTTCGTTTTCCTCCATCATCCACCGCTATCGGAGGATGCTTCCCCCCTATCTATTTTATTATTTTTTTTAACAATTATTTTGGCCTTTATATTTTTTCTGATAAACTAGAAAGGTGAAAAGTTCATATTTATGGCAAGAAAGTTGATTTGGGAGTAGATCTGTCCCCCGAAATTGTAAAAAAAATCATTAAAGATGATCGAATTTTCCGTTTTTCAGCTAAATTTTTCACTTATTTTTGCTGTTTATTTCAGCAAAAATAGAGCAATCACACAGAACATGTACATATATGCAAGTTTTCAGTTTTTACAACCGGGGGGTCTGGGGGGTGTGGAACACCCTCCAGTATACCTGTAAGTGTGTTAAAAAACACAAATAGCAAACGGATTTCGATACCAGTTTTAAAGTTGTGATTCCACTGGGCATTACTGGATCTAGGTTACAAAAAATATTTGGAAAAATCAATATAAAGCTAGATTCTGGGACCAATTTTGTTTAGGTGTAGTGGAGGGTGTTCCACACCCCCCAGACCCCCCGGTTTCAACCACTGAAAACTTGTGTATGTTTTCTGTCAAACTTTCAAAAACAAAATCCCTAACTTTTCCAAGTCTTCCCCTAGATCAGGCATCGGCAACCTGCACGAGCGTCTCGCGGCAGATCTGATCTTGGCTGCGAGATGGTAGCTACATCTATACTGCGGTGATGAAGTAAACCAATCTTAGCCGGTGACGTTTAGAAATGAGGTTAGAATCTCAAATTTTTTTATGAATTCAGGGGTTAGTATAATATACAGTGATTTTTTAATCACTTTGATAAATAATTAAATAATAATTTTGATAAAATTATGAATACAATGAATAAATCAAATATCATTTAATTGAATAACGCAAAAAAATTAACGCACATGAAAATATAGGAAAACAGGCGCGTCTGGTTTCTTCTAAAAAGAAGAAAATTAAAGAAGTAACAAAATTTAATAAACCAACAATTGTTGAAGAAAAGAATATAATGGATGGCCTTTTAAATAAAACCGATGTTACTGAAAACATTAACACTATAGGTTTGACCAAATATACACTTCGTAATTTGTTTTATATTTGAATAAATTTATTTTTACTATAAAAAGTATTTTTCTTCCGATTTGACAATTGTCACTTTTTAAAATTAAAGTTACAACCGTTACAACGGTAATGTAAACACGAAACTCTAACCTCATTTCTAAACGTCAACGGCTAAGATCGGTTTTCGTCACCGCAGTATAGATGTCGCTACCGTCTCGCAGCCAAGATCAGATCTGCCGCGAGACGCTCGTCAACCTGCGGCTCTTTTGATGTCGAGATGCAGCTCTCCAGGTCCACGCACAAATTTTACCTAATAATTTTATTATTTTATTTTCAAAACTCATAAAAAGTATTATTCTGCAAAAAAAAACTTTAAACAGGGTAAAAACACAGGATAAAAACAGGATAAAATACCATAATATTGAAATAAATATGTTAGTGGCTCTTTAAAAACTGGGAAATTTTGTAAATTGTAAGTTTTGGCTCTTTCGTTTCAATAGGTTGCCGACCATTGTCCTAGATCAAAATTAAAAATTTTTCAAATTTTAAAAATTGTAAATTTTTTATTTGTCGAATTTTCCAAAAATTTTTCCTAATTAATTCTACGACTTTTCTTTAAAAATAAAAAATTCCTCGACTTTTCCTGACCAAATTTGTGTAATTCTGAATTCCTTTACTTTTGCAAGTGAAAATCCTGCTTAAACATTTGCTCCCCCCCCCTCTGGCCCCTTAATATGACAAAATAGAAGTCGCTGCTTAATCCATATTGCGATCAGGGGCGGTTCCAGAATTTTTTCTGGAAGGAGCAAAAAAATAAGACGGGCAAAAAGTGTTTTCAGATTTGGGATGGTTCCCTTGTCTATTTTTAAACGTCTGAGGGAGGGGTGCCCCCCGCCTAAGCTCGCGATTGATATCTGGAAGTTTATTTAATATCTGTCATATTCTTATCTGGTACTTCGAAACCATGCAATAATTATAATAAATTTGTTTTTCAATTATCAGCAACAATAAATAAAATTGGCAATTCATGCTTATGATACATTGTTAATTTGCCTAGTTGACACTGACAAAATTGTCAATTTGTTTACAATCGGAGGTTAACCCAGTTCTTCAATTATTATAAAATGATACTAAATATTTAACCTTTCATGATTTAGGAAGGAAGTTAGATACTTCCGAAGACCTTAATTTGATTCGATACCCAGGTCAAATAGGAATTTTATGAAATAAATTAAACAAAAAAAATCATAATAATAAGTATCGGCGTTTTTCCTCTGGCCTGTTTAGAATTGTTTAATTTTAAGTTACCAGCCTAAAAATATTAAGTGATTACGGTGGAGTGATAGATCAGTGCGGCTTTCAGGCCGCACAACCTAGGCAATCACAACTGTAAATTCAGCTTTGTTCAGAACACCCCCCAGACCCCCCCGGTTTCAAAAACTGAAAACTTTTTGAGAGTAAGTGTGCATTTGTAGGTTTAGGCTGTACGCACTGAGTAGTACCGAGTACTACCGAGTATCCAACTGATTGTATAAAATTATTGCCACAACATATAAATGTACCTATTGGTTTTTTTTAAGTTTTACTTTGACTTTTTTATTATTTGTTAATTTTGTTTAGTTTAGTTTTATTAATGTAAGCTATATAAAATAAAATAATTGAATAGTACATACGTATCAACGGTTTTTAATCAATAAAATAAGTAAAAAAAAAAAATCTCGTTAATCCGGAAAACTCGGTTTTCCGACCAACTCAAAACTATATCTGTACGGAATAACGAGGCTGTACTGTACCTATTTTGTTTTGGTATCCACCTTCTTATTATAGCAAATTACAAATCGTCGGTGGTCCTAGATATTATACATTTTGTTAATTTAATTATTCTGTTTTATTTTAGTTACTAATTGGTATTGTATTGATTATAAATTATTGATATCAAATTTATAGTAGATACAAGATAAAATTGTTATATGTTGTAAAATATTATATTATGTAATTTAAAATATTTATATAATATATGTACTCTATTTTTTAAATGATAAATTAAATTTAGAACAACCTTCCGAAATTAATATAGTAAAATCAATATTAGCCACAAAAAATTATTTTATCTGCAAAACTTATAGAAGCTCGAATCCCAGATTCGATTACAAATTTTTCGTTACGTAAGTCAACTAGCGATCACAATCCAATTGTTTTTGCCGGCAGTAAAGTACTTTAGTGCCTAGGCAGATTATTTACAGCAGATTTAATAGAAATTAAAGAATTTTTTATTATTTTCATTATAGAATTAAATTTTCAAAAAATAATGTTTGATTTTGTATTTAAAATTACCCAGCAAAATTACAAAATAAATTAAAAATATATTTTCAAGTTTTCCTATAGCTATTATTTAGAAATAACTAAAAAAATCGGATTACGTTAGGCCAGCGATTGTCTCCTGAAGAGCTCGAAAAATAATTACAAAATCCAAAACAGTAGTCAAAATGTTAACGTTTTTGTTTTTGTGCTTTGTCGAGTTTCAGTTTTTCTTGAAACAAAAATTGCTTTGAGGAAGTAGAGAAGAGTCGTTGATAAAAAGTTGAACACAAACTTGATAGCTTCTTTATTGTTGTTAGGAAGACGTGAATTCAATTTGTTAGATTTTTAAACAAAAAACGCTAATTTCCATTAGGCTATGTTTTGTTTATTGTTCCTCGGTAAATGAAAGAATAAAGTGAAATTTTTTAAGAGTGAAATCGTTTAGCATGTAAATAAAAAAATGTCTTTGTTCTTTGAAACCTTTTTCAGTTGATTTACTATTTTTAGAATTGATGGTGGGTTTGTCGACTAAACTAAACAAAATCGGAAGACAAAATAGTCAAGTCAAGGTAAAATTTGAAAAAAATTAACTGGCGGTAAAAAAAAATTGAAACCACTTCCTGCAAATTTGCCAAAATCCGCTCCTGTCTAATTGACAGTCACTTGTTGACTCCAATTTGATGCACAATTTTGTCTAATACATTTTTTGCATCTGCTTAATGAGATCGTTAAGAATTTTTTTGCGCTCTAATGATCGTCTACCGTATTGCCGAGAACGAAATTAGATTGGGCAAAAAATGTCGAAAATGGCATTTTATAAAAGGAAACTTACCGCTTGGGGCACGTGGACTCCAGGGTGGCGAGTCCAGATGATCCAACTGAAGTGGAGTGGAGTAAATAGTGAGAAAAAATGATGAGAGATTAAAAAAAAATAGTCACAATCACGAATCACTAAAATTTAGTTTTCGACTTAGCGAAAAATTATTACGTCGAACCTCGTGCGGTGTGCGAATGGATTACCGACGAATACGTCCTGTACTAACACGAAACTCTTGTAAACTGACTTCTCCGGAGTATCTGAAATGCCGCGGAGGTTGGAACGAGCTGTGCGCCCGGAGCGACCAACCGGAGTGCTTTCTGCTCCGATCTTTTTGTGTTGCAGGCAGTTGGGTTAATAATACCCAGAGGCAGAGAGTCCAACCCGATTCTGTATAGTTAGGTATCAGGTTTACGTGGAATACGACCCCTTTTATGCGAGAATATCACTCGGGGCGACACAAGGCGTACATTGAATGGTATATTAACATACCTGTAACTTGCGGCAATTTGCGAGTACCCACATCCCTCAGGACTTGGAGGAAAAATACAAAAAGAACGCAATTACGCCTGCCGTGACTCTACAGAATTTCACCTGCATTGTTCAAATTCCACAAACATAAATCAATTTAACGTACAAAAGTCAATTTACATAAATTTTGTTCCTTCCATCCATTCCAAAAAACTCACGTCTTACAGTCTCTCTGAAACATCGCAAACAAGGATGACTCCTAATTATTTCTAAACTGATAAATTCAAATGCTTATTTGCAAAGTACTTAGCACAAAACACAAAGATAAAACGCGCTCCGAATTTCATTAGCTCAACACTTGGGGCACTTTTGCGAAATGGTATACATCGCATTAAAATATTTTAAAATGTGTCAGTTCCGACGATGCTTAATGAGCATCGATACATAAGGGTTAATATTACTTCGGGCCAATTTTGGGCCACTTGCAAGATTTTGCAGCCCCCGGCTCCTAAGAATGACTCAGCTTGCTGAAAATTCGCTGCTTTGTGTACGAATCGCTTGTAAGTGAATGTTGACTAAATAGAAGAAATATAAATAAAGTCACGTACGAGAACAATAAAATGAAAACTCGTTCCATGCTTCCATTACCAATTTGTACTTTTTCTGTAATTGGTTCGACAACGAAACGGCCGTTACCTACATCGACGATTTTATGGTCTGCAATATTTGGTTTCGCTTTAGAAAACTGTCGTAGGTGTTATACATACTACGGATACTAACCTGCCACACACTGGGCAATATGTTCACGTACAACAAATAAAATTTTAATATTTAAAAAAAACAATAAAAAAACTTGTGAAGAAGAATAGAACAATTCTACTAATCCTAGAGATTGCTGCTTTAAGCCAGTACTAATTCATAATTCCAATTTTTTAATTTTGAAATTTTGATTTTGTATATTTTATATTTTTATTTTTAATCTTTGTAAATATTTAAAAATTTTGATATTCATTTTTAGAAACCTAAAATTTTGTTGTTCGTCCACATTTTGTCCAAATTTTTGGAAGTGATTTTGGAGAAGTTTTTAATTAGATTGGCAATTAATTTGGATAATTTGAAAAGAAGTTTAGTTTGGATTGGCAAAGTTATAATTAATTCATAAGATAAATTACAAAAGGCTCTAGGGGTATAAGTATGGTGATTCGGCCCCGGAAAGATATTTAAACGATATTCAGAGGATACGTTGGTACTAATAAAATAATAAGATCCTGAAAATTTCAGATCGCTAACTCAATTGGTTTTCGAGAAAATGCAAAATATGTAAAATATGGAAAAAAAATTTTTTTGAAAAATATGCCTTGAAATAGGGACCTTATATCGTATTATGAATTTTTATCTTTTAATTTTTCACATATACAGGGTGACCGGTCGACCATCTGAACATAGGAAATTAACATAGGAAATTGATTTTGCTTTAATTCCTGCTTCCCATCACAACGAATAAGAATGACAATGGTATCAATTTAAAGAGATTTTTATTCCGCTTCTAAAGATACCTAACACTATGTATGATATTTTGTTTTTTAATTACTGGTAAAAACTCACTAATAAAATGCAAAAAAGAGATTTTAAAAATAATTTTAGTTGACTTTATTGAATTTTATTGCAATTGTTTCCCCTTGTTCTGACCATTGCGCGAAGTCAAAAGCCAAATGATGGATTGGTCCAAAAAGTGCCGACGTATTTAGTCGGAGTTTGATTCTTTGACTACAGCCTATGCCCCCCCCCTCCCAGACGACCACAGCTAAGGGGCATAGTATACAGTACTATTTAACACAGGGTTGCCAACTTTCAAAAATTTATCTCCCTCAAGCTCAAATCAAAAACCCCTAAAATCCCCACAATTATTTGGAAAATTCCTTAAAAAAATATTATAAAAAAAAAAAATATTAAAGTACACTCAAAAAAATGCTGATCATAATATCAATGAAACTAGGTTCATTGAGCAAGTTCATTGAATTTTTGCAATAAAAATTATAACATTTTCATTATAATAAAAATGCCGTTCATACATATTATGAACTGCAGTTCATTGATTGCTTAGTAAGATTACTTTATGGTATCTATGATTCACTTCATAATATCTATGAACACCATTCATTGCATACAATGAACTAGTTCATAAATACTATGAACTAGTTCATAAATACTATGAACTGCAGTTCACTGACTGCTAGCACGATTTATTCATGGTATCTATGATTCACTTAATAATATCTATAATTTACTTCATAATATCTATGAAAACCGTTTATTGCATACAATGAAGCAGTTTATAAATACTAAAAGTGCAGTTCATTGACTGTCGAGTAAAATTTATTCATGGTATTTATGGTATACTTCATAATATTTACGAATACCGTTCATAAAAAATAAGAAGTGTTCATTAACTGGTTTGCTTATTTATCTCTGGTATATACTTATATGAAAGAGACGTGTTTGTTTGTAAGGGTTAGTCTCCAGAACTACTGGATTTTAAACAAATATAAAAAAAAATGAGAGGAGATCGAATTCGCATAAAAAATAATTAATTTTAAGTACTGTGCTGGGTAGAGGGCGACACTTAAATATGTCACCCGTTATGTTAGGTGCAGCTGAACAGATAAATCCATTCACAAAATCAAGTTCAAGTTCAAAGACATACTTGCCAGTTTGTTGGACTTTGGCAAAATCGGTAAGTCGCATGTGTTATAAACATGTGGTCTTAGATTTTCCGACCGATTTGAATAAATTTAATTTGTTCGCCTTAATAATGATACTAGTACGTATTAATAATTAATGCTATAAATAAATAAAATAAAAAAAATAATATTATAATTAATGCATTAATAATTAATACATGAACTATTGAACTATATATGAACTATTTTCATAAATACGATGAACTGTTTTCATAAATACGATGAACTTTTTTCATAGGTACAATAAACCGTTTTCATAGATATCATGAACTATTTTCATAGATACCATGAACTATTTTCATAAATACGATAAAATATTTTCATAAATACGATGAACTGTTTTCATAGATAACATCATTGGTAGAGAATCAATGAAGTTGTTCATTAATACTATGATAATTTTTATTAAATTTATTATCGCTTTATTTTTTATTTTGTATCATTACATTAATGACCGTTAGTTTATAGTTACAATGAACTTTATCATTGGTTGAGAATTAATGAAAAAGTTCATTAATACTGTTGTGTTCTGATAAAGAAATAGAAAGTGAGTTGCGTAATTTAGAAATAAAGAACTGACTATGCAACCTGAGGAACAATAAAGGCAGGACTCTGTGTTCGTTTTTCAAAATTGTTTTTATTAGTGTTAAGTTTTGTTCGTTAGTTAAGTTACATTGTTTAATTTAAGTTTGTTGCAGTAATTTCGTTTGTTTTATCTAAATTTTAATGTTTGTATTTTTAATTTTCGTTGTTTAGCGACTCTTACTAATGCAGCTGAGCAGTACGCGAAAATCTTGATTTTATTTAAAAAAAAAAGAAAAATATAAAAACCAAGGAAATGGGGAAAATAAAAATAAAAAGAAGAACGGTCAGTCGTGATTTAAAAGCCCGAGAGGCTAGTAATAGTAGAGTTAGAATTTGAGAGCCCGAGAGGCTAGTTGTATAAGAGTCGAAAATTTACAGCCCGAGAGGCTAGTTGTATAAAAGTCAGTCGTATAGCAGTCGTAAATTGAGAGCCCGAGAGGCAAGTTGTGTAGCAGGCTGAATTTGAGAGCCAAGAGGCAAGTCGAGTGAAGAGTGATATTTTGAGAGTCCAAGAGTTGGTGTGGAGGTGAAAATTAGCCGAGGAGTTTGTGGAAAGATATTAGAAGAAAGTGTCTAAGTAACCGTGCTGCTCAGCAAGATTTGTGTGAGTCCTGCTTTTTTTAAATTTGTTTTTTGTGTTCAGGTTGCAAATAAATTGTTCTTTAAATCGTCAGTTTTTTATTGTCTTCGTGTAACCATTTTCGAGAACCAATGACCATTTATTAGAGAGTTGAGAGAGAGCACTACAATACTATGATAATTTTTATTAAATTTATTATCGCTTTATTTTTTATTTTGTATCATTACATTAATGAACGTGAGTTCATAGCTACAATGAAGTTTATCATTGGTTGAGAATTAATGAAAAAGTTCATTAATGCTATAACATTTTTCATTATATTTATGACGGTTTTTGGTTCAGTGATAGTAATACTTAATAAATAATAAATAACACTGTAATACATTTTAATATTTTTATTATACCACTATTTTTGTATCTTAATTTTTTCTAATAAACAAAAATAAACACCTAAATACCTAAAAAAAATCCCTAAATCCCTAAAAATATAACCCCCCTGAAAAAATCACATTCCACTTTTTAATCCCCAAAATTTAGGGGGAAAACCTCTTTGGCAACCCTGATTTAATAGAAGCTATGAATACTGAACTGTTAATGTACAGTTGGTATGCTTGATATAGCCCGACGGTGTCGACGTACAATTTATAAAAATTGTACCATGGTTAAAAATTAAAATTAAACAAAAAACAATTTTTTTTTCAATAATCTTATGAAGCCATATAATTGTTAATTTTTTCTTAAAAACCCCTATCTGCCCCGAAAACATCAAATATTTAGATCAATCGATTCAGCCATTCCGGAGAAAAGTTTTTATTCAATTTTTTACATATTTGTTTTTTCTCGAAAACCAGTTGAGTTAGCGATCCGAAACTTTCAGGATCTTATTAGTACCAAAATATCCGCTGAGTATCGTTTAAATATCTGTCCGGGGCCGAATCACCATGCTTATACCTCTAGGGCCTTTAATTTATTAATTTTAATTTGGATTATTTGCATTAAAATTTGGAACCGCATTATTAAAATTTGATAAAATCAATAAGAGTCTCATACTCAAAAATGGATGACTAATGGTGAAACTTTTTATTAAATTTTAAATTAAAATTTAAAGTCACAGGCAGTATTACAATTAATTTCAGTTCCAACATGTAGGTTAGTCCTTACAATAATATATTGTCGTGTTTTTAAGTTTTTTGAGATAGGGGGTTAAGAAAGTGAAAAATTTATAAAAAGTGCCTGCATAAAAATTTGTGTAATTATAAAAAACATATCAATATGCGGCTCCCCGACTAGTAGTATTAGTATTTTTTTCTTTTTTTTTTTCACATAGCTTTCTTTAATCCACAACCTAAAAGAGAGCAGTTATAAATTTAAGCCCTATGTTTATCAGTCTGTCTGTCTGTGGCTTACAGCTTTTCAACGGAAAGTCACATTTTAGTACGGTTTTTGCTTATTTTCAAAATATTAAGAAAATTTACCATAACAAATACGATAAAGGATATAAGTACACTTTCTTCAAGATTTTTTATTTCAGTTTTACGAACTAGTTTCGGCTTCCTGTTGCGTTCCTCAGCGTATTCGTCAAATTTACACACAATTTTAAACAATTTTCAATTAAAAAAAACTTCTTTTGACTATTAGAACTGTAATGAAGTTCTGAAAAAAAATTTTTATTTTAAAAGTTTTGGTTTTGGTTTTGTGTGTAAATTTGACAAATACGCTGAGGAAAGCATTTAGCCGAAACTAGTTCGTAAAATTGAAATAAAAAATCTTGACGAAAGTATTTTTATATCTTTTATCTAAATGCCCCGAGGGGTTCCTTGTCTATGAGAATTACAATAAAATGCATAGAAACAATTTTGTAGGATATTAAATTTTCTATAAAAAAGTTCGCGAGAGCATACATTTATTTTTAGCAAATTAAACGCAGGAGGTATTCGAATTCATAAAATTCCTTAGTAATTCTTACTAATTCTAAACTCTGTTGATAACAACATTGGGTTGTTAACAACATCACTAAAAAATATAGACTAGTCATTACTCACTTGTGCAATGGAAATTACTTAAAAATAAAATTTTTTTGATCTAACTAAAATCACAAAATCTTAAATTGGCTTTTTTCTGTAGATCCTACACCCAAAATAGGTCATATCAAAATAAAAGTAGATACAATTTTGCGTAAAAGTATAAAGAAACTATTGTTCTAGTACATTGAGTTTCCAAGATATAGCCGTTTCAAGAATCCCGCTTTTTATCAATTTAACTACTTATAAAAAATTATGAAATATAGTTTTCAGTTTTCGATATAGTTTATTTCTATTTATCTGACGCAAAAGCATCATGTGAAAAAGAATTTGTCGCCCTAACAGAGTAATTAGTTGACGATTTATATTAATTGAACGCCACCACGCGGAGAAATATTAAGTTAATCTAATACATATAGTTGGTATAGAAAGTTTTGTTTATAAACCAAACCTTTGCATTTTTTTGGTGTTTTATTTTGTGAATTATCATTTCACCTTTATTTTACGACGAAACAATTAGTTCAAAGGTTACCGTCAATTAATTAAGCCCAAAAATTGGGATCTTTGTGTTTTTAGTTAAGGGCCAGCGAACGGCCCGGAGAGCTGCGAAGGGTCCGCTTTGGCTGGTGCAGCCCCGGCAAATCACGGATCCACAGTAAATGGAATTAATTGCATTAAATTAATTTGGCTCCTCCCGCTAATTACTATATGCAATTTTAAATGTAAAATTTTTGAAATTTAAATGCAGTTTTTCTAAAACTAATTAATAATCCGCAATAATTTTTTTCAGTATACTTAAAAAATTGTCCTGTTTTCAATTGTATATAGGAAAAAGTGAAATTAGTGGGTTTAATTAGTTGACCGTCCCCAATTCAGAATCTAACTCAAAACAACATCAAGTGTACGTAATAGAGCCGCCATGTTATTGACATTTGGTAGCGTCACGAGCGCCACCAACGGTAAGGTAAATCGCGAATAACCTCAACTGAGTTTTTTTGCTGCCACAACAAATTTTCTTATTCTGAATAGAAAAAACTTTGTTATGGCAGCTGAAAATTTATTGCAGCAGAGAAAAAAACTCTTTTGAGGCTATAGCTGTCAAAAGCTATATTAGCGCAACAAACCCTTTTTCACAGTGCCGATGCCGGGACGAACCGAAGTATAAATTTTCAGGGAGGAACAGTTTTGAATTTACCAACTTCTTGGCTCTTCTTTCTTTTAGCTTTAGCTCCTTTTAGAGAAGAATGGTAATTCCAACAATATATGTAAGTCATTTGTGACAACTGGTGATTTTGTCAACTGTTCGGTGGCAGTGACGGCGCCAGTGGTTGGCCAGGATGGGCACGTCCCCATCCTTTTGATAAGTGATAATTTCTATAATGTATTTTTTTGAGTTTATTTATAAATTTTGTATGCTTCTGCCCACCCCAAATATATTGGGGCCAATTTGTGCCCACCCATTTCAAAAATGTCAAATTTCTTTGAATTTGCCAACGTTTACTAACTGCCAAAAATATTGAGAGAGGAAGGTTCCTTCTCCCACATTGGTTTTACAAATAAATAAAACTAGATTTTGATTTTTTCTGTCTACTTATTAATTTATTATTAGAGCAAATTGCTTAAACTTTAGTGCGTTTCAAGAGCTATGTTAACGTCTTTACCTAGAGTGTAGAAAACAAAGTTTAACAAAAAACCACAGAAAACATTTTCAATTTTTTTAAAATAATTTTTGTTAAAACTTATAAGGAATTTTGGGGATGTTGATATCTCTGGAACTGTTAAACTTACTCAAATTTTATATTTCTAGATATGAAAGTTTGTTTTCTACTCTTACACTTTATATGATGTTCACTTATTTTACGTTTCACACAATATTTTTCTACTATTGTTTGAATAAGAAACAACAAAATTATAAATTAAATTACTACAAAGCATTGATTTACAGATTATTTTTGTTTGCAGTAAACGGTTGTATACTAGAGTAGGTAACCTTCCTACCCACAACAGTCAAGTCAAGTAACATTTATTATTTAAGTAGGTGACACGAGAATACCTTACCAATTCATGCTTACAAAAGGTACAGTGATAGATATTAGTGATAGATATTATTATTTAATTATGTATAAGTGTTTGTTATTTAGGCCGTGTTCGATTTGGAAGCTTACGGCGCTTTGTCACCAACTTCAAAATAAATTAATAAACGTAGGTACACTATAGTGTACCCTTATTCTAAAAGGGTTAATTAAATTTACTTATTATATCGAAGTTTTTAATATTATTAATTCTCACAAGTTAAGTTTTATATATTTAAAAAAAATTGATTAAAAAATTACTAAAATATTTTAATAATAAAATAATAAATAATAGTTTTATTGTAAGTTATATACTTTATAATTAACGTGCGGGACTTCCATGGCCCTAAAAAATTGTGCACAGAGTCTTGGAAAAAGTACGGGCGGTACAAAGTAATAAAAACCAGGAAAAAAAGCAGTATTACAGTTTGATAACCTGGTCACAAATTGTGCAATTCTTCCAGGAAATTTAACAAAACACCAAAGAAAATTATAAAGGAAGAACCGGAGTAATCTATAGCTAAAGGAAAAAGAATCAAGGTGGAAAATTTTCTGCAATTTTTTTTTTTTTTTTAATTAAAATTTAAACAGAAAGGAAAAGTTTGGGGAAAGGATGGAGACCGAAAATAACAACAAGAGGAGAGAGGAAACGTTTTAAGTAACAAAGACTACGCCTTTAAATTTTCCGAATTAACGCGGAGTCGACACTGATCATCAACGGGGTTTGATAATCAAAATATTCAATTTAGTACGCGAATTATCGGGAAAAGTGAATCCAAGCTCTTTGTGCAAAAGATTAAGTGTATCGAACGATCAATCCTATACAGTCCTTCGATGGGAAATAAGGTTAATAACAAATTTTATATTAAAATTATTTATCACGTTTTTATATTTTCCTTGTTCAGATTTCATAATATGTTTATTTTGTGTGAGGCATCTGCGGGTAATAAGGCCTGTAGGCTAATAAGGCATAAGTAACAAAAATCGTACTTCAAATAACCGCCCTAGCTCAATACCACACTAACAAACACCTACTGCATGTAGAAGTTACTAAAATTTTGCGGGAGCTGAACATCTCATTTCTAGCCCCCAGTGTTCCTTCATTCGTCATAAGGTGAGACCGTGTAGCCCCAAAGAATAAATAATATATTACAGTTAGCTATATAAAATTAAATTTTTTATCTTTATACATGCTTCGATGATCTTAAAAATTTGAATATCGTATAGTGGTCCAAATATTTTTTATTTTGTTTTTCTTACATAACGTGGTCGACGGGTTAAGGCCTACTAAATTTAACCATAGTCTTACTTCTTGCATGAAAGTTTGCTTGCTTTATAATGTATTTTACACTACTTTTGGGATATTACGAATGTAAATAATTAGTAGGCATATTTATTACTAAATCATTGAGCGTTAATTTTAGTGCTTCGAGCCCGATGCCTCCTAAACGAGCCACGTGGTCAGAAATCGATGATTTTAGGTGCTCCGAGGCGTTGTAATTAATACTTTTTTTTTTAAATGTTTAGTTGTTGCATTTATGTGTTTATTGATTTCAAATAATGTTTAATTTTGTGTTTGTCAATGGTATAAGTTACCATTTTTCGTTTATATGTTATAGAAACTGTACCAAAAATACGATTATTTTTAAAATAGGTTGATTAAATTGGATATATTTTACTTTATTACAAATCTCCCTTATTACCCGGAGATACCTTATTATAGTTTTTGGTTTTTAAGCACACTCAAATCCACAATATTGCCATAATAACATTTTTAAAATTACGGAAAACTAGTTTGTGTTGAAAAAAGGATTGTATTGTTTCAAAGTTGTTAATTAAATTAAACATTTCACCAAACAAAACAAAAACAAATTTCATTTTGAAGTTAAAATTTAAAGAGAAAAAAACTATTGTTTTTATAGGCACCCCACAACAAAGACCCTAAAGAAGGAAAAATAGTAGATCCTTGCAGGTATTTGTATGCTACGTAAGTACAGAATAATAACTACTTATTTAAGTTAGTATTACTGGGAACAATGTTATATAATATAAGTGAAAATCTCTAGTATAACTGGAATTAGGAAATTGTGTTGTCCACATGTGTGAAAATTTTATTAGTTAAACAGTCAGTGTCTTGAGAATTGTCGTATAGATCATTGTAATTTTGTATCAGTAAACTATATTATAATTTCACCCTACATTCATTTGATCTTTATTTGATCAATTTAATCTTAATATTATATTCGAGTCTCATGCAAATTTATTTCACTGACTGAGTTAAGCAAAACATACGTGTAGTAGCATCTCCATGGAATAATTTAAGAAAAAAACTAGTAAATGAAATTTTTTATTATTTATATTTTAGGTTGGGGATTTTTTTAATTTATTTTATTTTATTAATTTTTAAATAAAAACATAAATTTGTTTTATTTGTAATAATAATGAATTGAAAGTCAACAATAAACGTCTGAATTACTAATAATCACTAAAAAATCATAATCTGCGACATTGAATGCCTCCTACGTTTACAATAAAAATAATTATATGCTCTCTCGGACTTTTTTGTAAAAAGTTTAATTTTCTGCGATATTATCTATCTTATGAAGAATTATTATGTTTCTTATGATTTTATCGTCATGTCCTTTATAAGTTATAGCAGGTCAGACAGCCTTTCGGCCTAGAGTTAGAATGATGTGTAATATTATACTTACATAAATATGTTGTTTTATTATTTAAATTTAATATTACTCGTATAAAATATAGAATATAATAATATAATCTGCGGTTTTGAATGCTTTGGGCGTATAAATTATTAAATGTAAACATAACATTTTGGTATTTTCCACAAAAAATCTTCCTATACATTTTGGTGAGCAGACATACGCAAAATGTATAGATCACCTTTAGGGTGCAAAATAAGACCTTTCATTGAAGTGTTATAAAGGTACAGTCAAATAGACAAATCTACAGACAAACATACGCATACACTTATAACGCTTCTTTTTTAGATTGGGAGTTAAAATCAAATATTTTGATTGATGGCCTGGAGCTGAGCCATTCGATAAAAAAACAATTTCCAAATCCAATAAACAAAAGCTACGTGGAAATCCACTACGGGAATATACGGAAAACAACAAATTTTAAAGAAAAAAAATTATCGTCACTTCTGTCGCAATACCTGCAACCATCAGCACATCATATTTTATCTGAATCGGTTGAACATTTTTGGAGATACGATGACATTTTGATTTTGTTCATTTATTTTATTGTGGTAGCTCTAGCAAAGATTTCTTTGACAAAACTTTATTTTCACCACTAGAGCCCACAAGACATACGACAAAAAGTTTGATTGCCATCAACTCAGAAATGCCGAAAAAAAGAGCAGAGATTTCTTCAGTACTTCATGAGTTATTCACTCTTGTTTACGTTTCTGAAAACGGTGATCTCGAAAATGTAAAAAATATTGCACCGCCTCAGTCTTTCACCCACAACGCTGCGACAACGTTCAGAAATACCAACAATTTGTATAGTTAACAATTTTGTGTCTAATGCATTTTTCTATTATTAGAAAGTATAGTAACTGAAATGTTTGTCACGACGTCGAACTTTAAAGTTTAAATTTCCCGAAAGCAATTTTGTTTTAGAACAAATAATTGAATTACATTTAAATTCAAATACTTAGAGCTACCAATTTCATTTAAATAATACATTTTTTTTATTTGGAGACTGAAAACAACATTTAATTATTTTTTTAATAAATTAATAATTGTTATAAAATAATTAATTGTAAATGAACTTGGTTGTTAATAAAAAAAAAACTGATAAAAACTTGCTTGTATTTTTGTTGTTAAAGCTTTTGCAAATTTTTCACAATTTATTTTTATCAAGCAAATTTATATGAAAATAATGACAAAAATTATAAAAACCAACTGAAAAGTAATAGACTAGGCAGTCAAAGCAAACCGAACAAAGTTTTTATGATTTTGAACTGTTGGGTCAACACAAAGTAGGGAAAAATGCGGAACGATTTTTCTTGTCAATCTGCGTGCAAATCCGTGCAATCTTATAAAATGAGACTTGTTTGGAATTTTAGTGGAAATTACTGCAATTCTTTAGAAATCCATGGAAAACCTCGGAATTACTTTTTCTGAACAAAGTTCATTGATATTTACGGAAATACGCACTAAAGTCTGGGGGTGTGTAATACTCCCCAGTGTCTCGGTAATTGTATGAGAACTTGATCTTAGATTCAATTGCAAGTTTTAAATACATATCTAATAAGTACAAAATATTAACGTTAATTTAACGTCAAAATAACGTTAAATTAACGTTAAATAGCAAACTACCAACTGCTGCTACTTAGCATAGTTGCTCAAAATTTATAGGAAAAAAGGAACTCCATTATCTCCGCTGCAAATTTCTCTTTATGCTAACCCACCCACTCACCGATCTTTTTTTCCAAGAAACTTTGAAAGATTGGATTTCGGTTTACAAGGTTTTTGAAGGATTTTCTCAGATTTCCTATTGGATTGTTTCAAGATTACTGTTTGAGAAAGTTGAAAAAGTGAAAAAGCAAAGTTTGTTGTATTTCTAAGATTTTCTTGAATTTCCTAAGATTTTCTTAAATTTCTTTAAATTTCCATTCACTTGTATACCAAATTTCCCTAGTGGTTTCTTCTTAAATACTAGCCCGGTTATATTCCGGCTTTTAGGTTAGTGATTTATTATTATTAATGTATTTCGAACAAATTAATGAAATAAAATATTTAATTAAATCAATTCGTAAATAAATTTTGGTAAAGTTACATCAATTAGGTACCAAACAGTTTTATTACCATTAGATTATCATTGAGTTACCATTAGATTGCCATTAGGTTACCATTAGGAAGCCATTAGGTTGCCATTAGGTTGCCATTAGGTTGCCATTAGGTTGCCATTAGGTTGCCATTAGGTTGCCATTAGGTAACAAAACAAGAACAAAACAAAAATTGGTCAGTGTTCACTAAAGTAGACATCATTTTCAACGCTGAAATGTAAAATAACTTAAAAAGACAAAATTATTACGAAAAGCACAAATAGTTTAGATGCTATCGAGAACACATAAAAATTGCTGAAAAGTTAATAAACAAATAAACATCTATTCACACAAACATGTATTCTCCTTTATCCAACTACGTATGACGCAGACGTTACTTACTTGACATTTATGTGAAACTTAACTTCAATCCTGAAAGATAATGCTTTATGAAAATTTTCGCTTGCAAAATACACATCAAATTGATAGAAACCAAACCTATTATCAAAATATGTACAGGTACCTACCTACATAATTTATATGTAGTGAAATAATTGACAACAAAATATTGAAATAAATCTGGTTTAAGGGTAAAGGTGTATACGTTTTCTTAAGACTGAACTAAGTTTAGGAAGATAATCAGATCTGAATTAATAATGACCAAAGAATTTTGCTATCTGGCAAGGTTCAAATAATCCTGGTTGCTGTTGGTGGATTCATTTACTTCTAAAATTGAACAACTGATTTAGGTAAAACGAATTCAAAAAACTACTAGTCAAAATGCATATTTTGCATATTTTCAACATTTGGTGCATATTTGAGCAAAATAATGCATATTTGTGCATATTTCAGCCATTTTTGGTGTTTTTTGAAGAATTTTAATAGAGAAAATAAAAAATAATTATTAAATTTGCCAATTTCAGCAATTATTTAATTTAATTTTAAGCAATTTAATTTTTATAATTTTTTAAATAAATAAAAAATTAAATTGCTTGTAATTAAATAAAACAATTGCTTAAATTAGCAAAATTTAATAATAATTTTTTGTTTTCTATATTAAAATACTTCAAAAAACACCTAAAGTCGCCCAAATATGCAGCAAATGTTGAAAATATGCAAATTTTACGTGATTTATCAAGATTTATTATTAAATTTTATAAATCTAGGTAGTACCAACTTATTGAAAATTTGAAAAAAAAGATTAGAAAATTTTCAGTTTGCATATCAATGAATATTTTATCTATTTTTATCAATTTTAGTGCATATTTTCAGGTATTTTGGTGCATATAAATCCGAGCTCTAATAATTACAATTATTAAACAATTTTAAAACAAAGTTAACTTTTTGTTGGAATTTTGCCGTAAAATATCTTATGTTTTTCTAACCTCTAATGAAAAAAATTGTATTCAATTCTATCGAATCAGATCACACTACTCAAGGCAGAATGTAGACAGTCATAGAGGAAGCTCTCAAATGGCAAAACTAAAAATTGTTCTTTGAAAATTAGCAGTAATTTTTCCTAAACAATTTTCCTTAGACCTCAGGTCGACAACCATCTCTTTACTGGTAATCAATTTGAAGTAATAGTGCAACACCAAATTTGGAAAAGAAGGCGGAGAATGGCAAAAATTAGAACCAAAACAGACAAGAAAAAAATTTTAAAATTATCTTGGAAGGCTCTTTCCGAAGATTTAAATTAAATTAACATTTAAAAATTACCTACTTGGAGAAACCGAAATCGAAATCATAGCCGAGAAAACAGGCAACTAAAATTTGGCTATCTAAACATCGCAAAATTTTTCCCATTTTATTTGAGTTTGCAAATAATTTTTAAGAGTATAATTTTTGGTAAAATTACTAAAGATTCAGAAAAATTCGAAAAGAAACTGTCATAAGTCTGTAAACATTATCTGGAAGCTTCCTTCCCACCATAAGAATAAAAACAAATAAAAAACAAAAAATTGCGAAACGGCACGAGGAGTTCCAAACCGGTCATCCATGGTCGTTGCCGTACTACTAATGTAATGTTTAGACATCTTGACAATAGATGTCAATAGAAAATTTAAGCATATTTATTACTCCAAATGTTATTCTTCCTTTATTTCGAATCATCGCGCATCGACATAAAACATAACATTTGATTTATCTCAAACAAATTGAATAAAACATTAAAAAATGATGGTCCAAAAGTAATTAATACTTAAACGTTTTTATTTTGTTTATCATTTCCGCAATTTTCAACGGATTTTCAGCTGGCCTCTAAGTTTAGCTATCATGCACGTTTACGCCAAATTTCATGATAATTGATTTCCACGGTTCAACCTGTGCGATTGATATTATTTCTTTTCACACTCCAATCACACACAGACACACTGATATACAGACGAACATTGTACTAAAAGTTATTAAAATATTTTCATGGCATGATAAACAACATTTTAGTACCAAAATTTCTGAATTTTGAGTAGATTACAATACTTTTCCTTATACATAGGGTTAATACTTATGGGAAAGTAAAAAGTAAAATTAGAAATCCAACTCTCCAAATATTGGTAATTTGAAAGAAAACCATCGGGACCGATGAGACGTCAGAGAAATGAGCAGGTGAACACAGACTTCCACTGAGTATCAAAGAGTAAGCCTGAATTTGTTGATGCTGACTTTATAAAAAATAAGGTATCTAAAACTTTATTTTTTGAAAAAAAAAACAAAAAAACAAACAAAACGCCAAAAACGAATTATGAAAAAAATATTAACGGTCTTGTGGTCTCTAAATTTGTACTACCAGGTCTAATTCTACCAATTCTAGTTTAATCGGTTTGAAAACATAGGCGGAATTAATATTTAAGTTTTATGGAAGTTAAGGGGATATTCTAGTCTAGGGGTATGAATTTCGGGCGGTTTTTGAAGCCTTGTACAAACGAAACAAAATATATTTTTCTATCCATTTTTTACTTCCTTGTAAAACAAGGAAGTATCGTGATACCGATTTTTTTTGATTTCCAGATTTTGACGGAAATATCCGTTTTGACCTTCCCTGAATCCATTTTGACTATTTTCGTTGTGACGTCTGTACGTACGTACGTATGTACGGACGTCTGTATGTCGCATAACTCAAATACGGTAGGTCGTAGAAAGTTGAAATTTTGGATTTGAGACACTTATAGCATCTAGTTGTGCACCTCCTATTTTTGGTTGCGATTGTCCGTGCCAAAAGTTGTAATTAATGATGCGCACGAATAGATTAACGAGATTCCTGTCCAATTATTATGAAAATTACAAGAAAGTTATGTGGTGTCCACATCAGATTTTTTAATCATTTGTTTATTGATATTTTAAGATTACGTAAAAAATTCACCTAAAAAAACTCAAAATTCACAAAGCTATAAGAGCTGGCAAAGTGGGAGGTCCAAAAAAACTGGCCTGCACGATATCTCAAGTTCTAATGAACCAATTTATTTGAAATTTGGCGTGAATGATAAAATGATAAAAAAATGGATACTAAAAATATTTTTTGTTTCGTTTTTACATTGCTTCAAAACCCGCCTGAAATTCATGCCTCTAGACTAGAATACCCCCTTAACAAACAGAAATATAAGTAATGTAATAATTCAATAATAATAAAATAATATGTGTTGGCTTTGAGAAAGAGAGAGGAGCCAATGTTGCTAATTTTCGTCTGAATTTTAAAAATTAAAAAATTTTATATCAGGTATTTTAATTTTATCGGACAAATTGGAAAATTTAATTTACATGATTATTATTGAAAAAGAATTTAAAAAATATTATATTATTAAAAATTTAAAAATATGCATTATTATAAAATTAGGAAATATGCTTCATGAAGCCCGTGCGTAAGGGTTTTTTTTTTTTTGATTTTTTTTTTGATTTTTTTAATGATTGTAGAACCACTGCATGGGGGGTCATCTCAGATTTGTGACAAAAATGTGACAGGGGGTCCGGGGAATTTTAAATGTTGTGATGTCACAAAGTCAAATCCTTAAAAAATATATTTTATTATCGAATAATTAAATTTTATAGTGTAGAAGTGTGACGTCACTTGACGGGGGAGGGTTTAATGAAAATGTGACTAAATGTGAGATAGGGGGAGGGAGGGGTCTAAAAACCTTAAAAGTCGTGTGACGTAATTTATGGACGACCCCTAAAGTAAAACAATTGCTTTCCAAAAAATGAATCTGTATTAACACCTTATTATGGAATAATTGAAAAATGATAAGTTTTTTCGAAAAAAGGTATTTTTTCAAAATTTAGAAGAATATATTATTTATTTTCTTTTTTGAGTTTATTGGAAAATTTCTGTTTATTTTTCTGAAACTCTTTATAAAGGGCGCATTTGTTATTCAGATCCACCCGACGTGGTACGACAATAAGGATTCGGGCTATTTTGTCTCAGCTTCTTCTTTTTCCGATTATAGATTCCAGTCTGGACCGGTTGGATCCTAGATTTTTCGCTCAGTTATGGGAATAATTTCAAACTTCTCTCTCTCCAATTTTTGCCAATCTATGCTTCCAGCAATTTAATCAAAATTTAACATGTATTTATTTTTCAGCGCGATTTAAAAAAACTTGTAGGTTTATAAAAACATTTTTTGTTTTAGTTTTTAGCTCAACGTTTGGTTAAAATTTTCATATTTATAACTGGATTGTGGAAATTAAAATTTTTTGATAATTCATTTCCAGTAAATTGTTTGGTGTATTTGTTTAATGCCCAAGGCGACATTTGGTCAGAAAGGGGTAGTTTACCGTTAACGCGTCTTGTTCTGACACGACCTTAAAAAATTAATGCTTCCACCCTGGAGCTAAGCAAAAATAATTCGAAAATCTGAATTAGCAAAACTTAATTATTTAAATTTTATAACGAAAAAAGTTGTTATTTGAAAACTCGATCGACAAGCGAAAGTTGGGAATAGAATTTTTTCTAAATTGCTCTTTTAGCTTTGAGAATGGAAACTTTTAAATGTTAAAAAATTGTTAAATTATTTTTATATTTTATAATTATTATGAAGCGCGGCGCGCGGTGGTGAATTTAAAATTCTTAACAAGACTCACCCTTGTTTGACTTCTCGGCGTTAATCCCCAATTTAATTAAAACTTTAAATAACAAAAATATATTAAAAATATTTAAATCGCGGTGCGATGAGCGGGTTTTTGAAAAATTTAACGAAGCTTCAACAAAAATAACAAAAGATAATTAGCAATTAAAGTTAAATCAAAGAAAAAATTAGATTATCGCTCGCTAATGGGATAATTATTAGTAGATTAAATACTTTTATCCTTGGATGCGGTACAAAATAATTCCAATTTGGATATTTTAAAAATAACTCGTGTTCACCAGAGGCGGTGGGCGAGATAGCTTCAAGGGATTTGGGTGTGTTATAAAATATGTTTTCCGTAGGGTGTCCTTGTATTATTATGTTGGTTCAAAATTGCCTAGAGATATATTTAAATTCTACTCACCATCAGTCTCACGAGACTCGGATCTTTGAAGGTTTCCCAACTTTGCTATATTGTTACACGGCTTACCTGAAATAAAAAAATTAAATACTCTTTATATCATTCCATTTTTTGCCCGCTTCTCTTATCTAAACTCAGATTATTTAACTCAATTATTTTAGGTAACGAAAGCTGTTGCTGATACTTACCTGAAATAGTTTGCATTTTTGTTCATCTCGCAAAGCTATTGGGGTATACGAGGGATACTTAACAAGTCGAAATAACGGACCCCCAACTATTGGAAGCTTAAAAATGCGTAAATAAATTCTTTCTGTAAAAAAGTATCATTGCCTCGTTAACCATAATAGTCCAGTAAATCAAGAATTTTTAATGTTCAAAGTTCATAGTGGCAATTTTTTGAATAAAAAATTGTAACAAAAGTTTTTCTGTAAAAAATATTATTGGCTTGATAACCATAATTGTCCAGTAAATCAAGAATTATTAATGTTCCAAGTTCATAGTGCCAATTATAGTGGCAATTTTTTGAATAAACAATTATTGATAAAATAATTTTCTATATAAATTTTAAAGTTTTAAAATTTTATTTTTGTGATTCTGCATTTGTTTTGGAAATTTAAATTTATTTGTGTATTTAAATTTGTTTCGTAAATAATTTTCATGAAAATATTGTAAAATTTTGAATTTGTGCGTCTTCGTGCGGACAATAATTTTTAAGTTGGCACGAAATAGAACGATAGTCGAGGTCTTCCAGCCTGGTCCTTCGAAGTAGGCGGATTATTTTCCCGCAATTCCCGTCGAAGTACTTTAAATCTTTAATTTTGATTTTGTGAAATAAAGTTTCAATTGAGTGTGTAATTTTGTTCACAATTTTTATTTGGGAGTTGTCCGAAATTTGGACATTATTGGAATTATTTTAATAAAATTTAAATGTAATTGGAATAAAATTTGGATTGATGATAAAAAATAATAATTGGAAGTTGGAAATTAGAAAATTTGGATACTTAATTGGTAAAAATCAATAAATTAAAAGATTGAAATTAAAAAGCAACGCAAAGTTTGTATGGATAGCGTAGCACCTGGTCCGATAGCGACGCACATTTGACAGTTTTGCTGTATTGGGTAAAAATTGATTTAGAATATTTAGATTGTTATTATGATGGTTGATGGTAAAGTTAATTTAAAGATTTAAAATTAAGTTTGTAAACTTAATTTCGGGGGTTCCCATTCAGAGAATTTTTCAGGAAAAAAATTTTATTTTTAATTTCATTTTTATAATAATTTCCCAATTGTATGCTTTTTTCTCCAACTTTTTTTTTAAACATTTTTTTAATTCCACAACGCAGCTCATACGCGGAGGTGATCCCCACAGACCGAAAATAGTAATCAGGAAACTTCAAACTGCTTTAGACGGGCTAGAGCTATGGTGCCATACCTGGCGTGTAAACCCCATCAAAAGCACGGCCAAAAGGCGATTACCTAACAAGAAACTAAAATTGTTTGGCACCGAAATTCACTGAAACGACATCTCCAAGTACTTGGGGGTGGTCCTTGATAGGAAACTTCGGTGTCCTATCATGTCCGAGTCATGGCCACATTGGGCCCCTTTTTAAACTACCAAAGCAAACGGTTTGACGTTAGTCAAAACCATCAACAGACCTATATATGCACGTATGCTGTACCTGCCTGGGGTTTCGCGGCCCTCAGCCACATCAAGAAACTCCAGACGGTGCGGAATATAGCAACGAGACGAGCCATGAGGGCCTTTTGGAAAGTTTCAAACAAACGGAGAATCGGCACAGCACCCTCTTGTTTTCTTCGTAATACGTTTCTTAAAAAAGCTAATTTTGCGGGTTAGACCAAAAATCCCCTCTTCCTTCCCTTACCCCTACCCCGTTAAATCCGTTCCTCACTCCACCTCTCTTTTTGTACAAAGTTTTTGAACAAACCGCAATTGGGAACCCCAAACTCGGCGAAGTACGAAACGTGTGACGTTTAGTATTAAATAGTAGTTTCATCATTGCCCACCTTGTATTGGGCATTAACGTCATTGCCCGGACAATGCAATGGTGTAAAAACCACATACGAAATTTTAAATGTCAACATCGCTCAAAATGCATAGTCATTGACGTTAATGGCCGGTCAATGACATCAATTCCTAACTAAGCTGGGCATTGACGTTATTGTTCAGCCATTGATATTAATGGCCGAATTGTGATCATTCACCGTACTTACCATACATATTTTATACATCTTGCTCTTACAAGTTATGATTAAGGACTAATTACTCTGTCATGTAAACAAAGTGTCCGTTACTATGTAACTTAAAGACCTGAACCTGGTTTTCCCTTTCACTAACCACTAGACAAACCAAAATTGATAATCTTTGCTGTGCTTAGTGATGAGTGTCGATGCCGCTAATTACTATTTTCAAGGTCAGCGATCTTGGAACATAGCACATGGACAACATCTCCGTGACACTCAAAAGACCAAAGGATTCAATCAAAAAGATAATCAATCAAATATCACTTGAATCAGCTTCAGATTATATGTACAAAACATAGCCATAAAACGCCCCAAAACATAATTTTCATAATTTGTGTAGCGTAGCGCAGCTAAATGGAATGCGAAGCATCGAGTTCTTCGTCTGGTGATGGAATGTTGGCAATGAAATTAGTTGGAATTATGCTGGCGTGGTTAGACCACGTCGGTCTGGGTTCTTATGATTTGTCACCATGGACTCCAGGTTTTTCCAAGCCGGGATTTAAAAGCTTGCCTGCTGCGCATGGGTTACTAACGTACTCAGGTACTACTTTCTTCGGAACTAAAGTACTTTAGCTCCATGGTGTTAAAGTAGTACTACTTGGTGGACTGGCATCTGGTGAAATTATACAGCGGTGGTGCCAAAACAATAGTTCACAGTGAGTACTTGTAACCGGGAATCTATGATTTAAATGAATTATTTGAATTCATTCTTTTCATTTCTTGTTTCTAGAAGAATTCCACTTATAACGCCCCCCCCCCCCGCTTCGTTTAAATTCAAAATAATTGTTATGTCACTTCATACTCTACTCTGCTCATATTTAAATTAAAATCTTAGACTAGAGAGCGAAAACTCGAAGAAAACGGAAGCAGTAGAGATTTGTGAGGCTGTGCAGAGATTTTCTACATTTCCTCGGATTTTCTATTTACTAAGGTTTTCTAGAATTGTCTAGGATTTCCTCAGTTTTCTCTTCACATATACACCAGATTTTCCCCTACGAAATATGGCATTTTTCAGTGTCGATGCGCGCCATCTAATTACGCTTACATCTTGATGTGGATTCCATACCACGAAGGGGGAAGCAAAGATTTACCTAAACCGATATTCAAACCACTGCCGGCCGAACGTGAATTACGAATTTAACGTATTTATCTATACTACCTCATCCTGCTTTCAGTTACCTATTACAGTGAATAGCTTTTGTTTTAGATGTTACCAACTTTACATCTTTAAATTTTTTTTTACTAATTAAGCCCCCCCCCCAGTGGTAAGCAAACTACAGTTCGTGGACCACCTGCATCTTTAACCACTACACTTATTGAAAACATCCATGAAGCCACTCCAACTTGAAAATTATGGAGCTACGAAGACAGAATCTTTGTTTCTAATCAAATAAATTTATATTATGCCGCACACCCATTAAAATCCAGACTCTTATGCAAAAAAATCGTAACTTTAATATTGATTATTTCTTAAATTATTTGATGTAAGAAGTTGGTCCATAATTTATTTGCTTCATTTTAATGTTATCTCGCAACCTACCCAAATGCTCTCGCCATCGAACTATTTACTAACAGCGAAAGAGAGTTGCGTAGACAATATAGGTTCATACCAGAAAACTTAGTAAATAGGTTCACCAGAAATTAAGTGTGCATAATATAAAGAAATTGCTTACTGAAGCAATACTCTGCAAGTCTTAAAGTTGGTTTTATTATTTGAAGTTAAAAAAAAATTTAATGTTATCTATCAGATATCATTGGATTTTTGTAAACACCTATTATGGTCGATTTATACTCAATATTTAACATTTAAGATTTATCATTTAACACTTAACCAACCAACCATATTTCCAATAGGGACATAATCCCTATTGAGTACAAATCGACCATTATAATTTATCTTCAAAGGAAGGTTCTTCAGCTAAAGTTTGCACACCACTGGACTAGACTGATAAAATCCGAATTCTGATGATAATGAAATATTACCAACATATATGAATTAATATTGTCAACCGGGAAGGACAAATTTTGACATTTTCCTAAATTACTGTGAAATAAATGTTGAAAGTATAGTTGGTGCTGTTTATGTATTATTTTGTATATTTATTTCTATTATATACAAAGCAATTAAAATTTTCGAACTGTGGGACTAAATTTGAAGAAGCAAATGAATAAAACTAAAAAGACTTTAACTAACAAATAATGTAATTTTGTACTTTTATATGGAAATCAAGAGTAAATATACATAAAAATACACAAATAAATAAAATCTATGTGTCCTCTTTTTAATTATTCAAGCAATAACCAAATTTTTTTACATATATTGAATTACGTAATAGCACAATTTATTTATTTGTCTACTGCACCATTAACGCTAAATAAATATTTCATTAAAAAAAGTAAACAAATCGAGATTAAAACTTATTAGAGGAGAAGAGTAAAAAATGTAATAATTATTGTAACGATGATCCTGATGTTGTAGTTGCCTACACGAATATGCTTGAAAGTAAAAAAAATACAAATTTAGCATTAAACGTGCAGATATAAAAATTATACAACAAACAAAAATTGTAAATATAATTATTGACTACTTTTATTACATTTAAATATTATAACAAAAATCATATATCTATTTTTTTACGAATAGGTTAAAAAACAATTATTATACAAATAATTACAAATTATCAACATTAAAAGATTTTCTTATAAAGAAAAATACATAACTTCTTTTTATTTATAGTAATATAATTATTCGGCATCATAGAAAATTCTATAATATAAGTGTCCCCCAATTATATTTCATTTTTAAAAAATCTACATCTCTTTAAACTATTATCATTTTTTCTCAAATAATACAAATATCTTATTTACAAATTCAAAAAATTTACATAACAAAAAACGTTCCACCCCACAAATTTTCTACAATAAATTTTGTGTACATCAGAAAAGATCAGATCGACAAACAACAATAACATCGGGACCGAAAAACAACTATCTACACCCATTATCTCATTAAGTACTTCATCCTAAACAAACAAGTGGTAACTAAATTTCCGAGATCAAAATAGGACCAAAATTTTTTTTATATTTGTTGTTCGACCGATTATTCTGTCGTTTATTTGGGTGTGTGTGGTTGGTTTTAGTGTACACAAATAAAATTTAAAAACAATTTAGAACTTAACTGTCACTTAAAAGTAATAAAAAAATCTAAACTCTCACACCGAGAGTCATTGTTAGATATCACAACACTGACGAGAAGCATGCATCACTTGAGATATGACAAATATAAAAGATTACTGTGACGCAAATCTTTTTCGTTTTCAAATAAATTTTGTAGATCTTGCATTGTTGCTTTTCTGGTGCGCGCTCTCATAGGCAGTTGACCGCGTGCCGAATTACTAAAACCGCTAGAACTTGCCTGCAACAAAAAATAGTAATATAATACCACAAAATGAGGGTGAAACATAAAAAATGTCAATATTTTATTATTAACTAGTAACCTCCCCCTTTTGCTGCTCTTTACTCTATTGATCCAAAAATTCAAAAAAAAAGTTTTTGCCGTCACAGTTACTATACTTAAATTCACAACAAGCTTATAGAAAATTTTAGTAAGAAAGTAGACAAAGATACCTATAAAAACTTAAAATTTCTTCATTTTTCTTTGAATTTTCGCGAGTTCCTATAAGATATCCTAGGATTTTCTACATTTCCTTGAATTTTCCAAGATTTTCTAATTATTTTTATTTCTTGGATTTCTGAACATTTTTCCGGTTTCCTGTAGATTTCCTTTAATTTCTACCCCATATTTCCCCTCGATTTTAACTAAATAGAAAACCAACTGGAAATCATCATACAGTAGAATCCGCTTAATGTGATCACTTCGGGCCAAGGTCATTTTAATAATATTAACTGATAACTGATAACAATTAGCGAAATTTAGAAAAAGACGAATTTTAGAAGACTTGGATTAGAACAAGATAGTCTAGGGGTATGAATTTCGGGCGGTTTTTGAAGCCTTGTACAAACGAAACAAAATATATTTTTCTATCCATTTTTTACTTCCTTGTAAAACAAGGAAGTATCGTGATACCGATTTTTTTTGATTTCCAGATTTTGACGGAAATATCCGTTTTGACCTTCCCTGAATCCATTTTGACTATTTTCGTTGTGACGTCTGTACGTACGTACGTATGTACGGACGTCTGTATGTCGCATAACTCAAATACGGTAGGTCGTAGAAAGTTGAAATTTTGGATTTGAGACACTTATAGCATCTAGTTGTGCACCTCCTATTTTTGGTTGCGATTGTCCGTGCCAAAAGTTGTAATTAATGATGCGCACGAATAGATTAACGAGATTCCTGTCCAATTATTATGAAAATTACAAGAAAGTTATGTGGTGTCCACATCAGATTTTTTAATCATTTGTTTATTGATATTTTAAGATTACGTAAAAAATTCACCTAAAAAAACTCAAAATTCACAAAGCTATAAGAGCTGGCAAAGTGGGAGGTCCAAAAAAACTGGCCTGCACGATATCTCAAGTTCTAATGAACCAATTTATTTGAAATTTGGCGTGAATGATAAAATGATAAAAAAATGGATACTAAAAATATTTTTTGTTTCGTTTTTACATTGCTTCAAAACCCGCCTGAAATTCATGCCTCTAGACTAGAATACCCCCTTAACAAACAGAAATATAAGTAATGTAATAATTCAATAATAATAAAATAATATGTGTTGGCTTTGAGAAAGAGAGAGGAGCCAATGTTGCTAATTTTCGTCTGAATTTTAAAAATTAAAAAATTTTATATCAGGTATTTTAATTTTATCGGACAAATTGGAAAATTTAATTTACATGATTATTATTGAAAAAGAATTTAAAAAATATTATATTATTAAAAATTTAAAAATATGCATTATTATAAAATTAGGAAATATGCTTCATGAAGCCCGTGCGTAAGGGTTTTTTTTTTTTTGATTTTTTTTTTGATTTTTTTAATGATTGTAGAACCACTGCATGGGGGGTCATCTCAGATTTGTGACAAAAATGTGACAGGGGGTCCGGGGAATTTTAAATGTTGTGATGTCACAAAGTCAAATCCTTAAAAAATATATTTTATTATCGAATAATTAAATTTTATAGTGTAGAAGTGTGACGTCACTTGACGGGGGAGGGTTTAATGAAAATGTGACTAAATGTGAGATAGGGGGAGGGAGGGGTCTAAAAACCTTAAAAGTCGTGTGACGTAATTTATGGACGACCCCTAAAGTAAAACAATTGCTTTCCAAAAAATGAATCTGTATTAACACCTTATTATGGAATAATTGAAAAATGATAAGTTTTTTCGAAAAAAGGTATTTTTTCAAAATTTAGAAGAATATATTATTTATTTTCTTTTTTGAGTTTATTGGAAAATTTCTGTTTATTTTTCTGAAACTCTTTATAAAGGGCGCATTTGTTATTCAGATCCACCCGACGTGGTACGACAATAAGGATTCGGGCTATTTTGTCTCAGCTTCTTCTTTTTCCGATTATAGATTCCAGTCTGGACCGGTTGGATCCTAGATTTTTCGCTCAGTTATGGGAATAATTTCAAACTTCTCTCTCTCCAATTTTTGCCAATCTATGCTTCCAGCAATTTAATCAAAATTTAACATGTATTTATTTTTCAGCGCGATTTAAAAAAACTTGTAGGTTTATAAAAACATTTTTTGTTTTAGTTTTTAGCTCAACGTTTGGTTAAAATTTTCATATTTATAACTGGATTGTGGAAATTAAAATTTTTTGATAATTCATTTCCAGTAAATTGTTTGGTGTATTTGTTTAATGCCCAAGGCGACATTTGGTCAGAAAGGGGTAGTTTACCGTTAACGCGTCTTGTTCTGACACGACCTTAAAAAATTAATGCTTCCACCCTGGAGCTAAGCAAAAATAATTCGAAAATCTGAATTAGCAAAACTTAATTATTTAAATTTTATAACGAAAAAAGTTGTTATTTGAAAACTCGATCGACAAGCGAAAGTTGGGAATAGAATTTTTTCTAAATTGCTCTTTTAGCTTTGAGAATGGAAACTTTTAAATGTTAAAAAATTGTTAAATTATTTTTATATTTTATAATTATTATGAAGCGCGGCGCGCGGTGGTGAATTTAAAATTCTTAACAAGACTCACCCTTGTTTGACTTCTCGGCGTTAATCCCCAATTTAATTAAAACTTTAAATAACAAAAATATATTAAAAATATTTAAATCGCGGTGCGATGAGCGGGTTTTTGAAAAATTTAACGAAGCTTCAACAAAAATAACAAAAGATAATTAGCAATTAAAGTTAAATCAAAGAAAAAATTAGATTATCGCTCGCTAATGGGATAATTATTAGTAGATTAAATACTTTTATCCTTGGATGCGGTACAAAATAATTCCAATTTGGATATTTTAAAAATAACTCGTGTTCACCAGAGGCGGTGGGCGAGATAGCTTCAAGGGATTTGGGTGTGTTATAAAATATGTTTTCCGTAGGGTGTCCTTGTATTATTATGTTGGTTCAAAATTGCCTAGAGATATATTTAAATTCTACTCACCATCAGTCTCACGAGACTCGGATCTTTGAAGGTTTCCCAACTTTGCTATATTGTTACACGGCTTACCTGAAATAAAAAAATTAAATACTCTTTATATCATTCCATTTTTTGCCCGCTTCTCTTATCTAAACTCAGATTATTTAACTCAATTATTTTAGGTAACGAAAGCTGTTGCTGATACTTACCTGAAATAGTTTGCATTTTTGTTCATCTCGCAAAGCTATTGGGGTATACGAGGGATACTTAACAAGTCGAAATAACGGACCCCCAACTATTGGAAGCTTAAAAATGCGTAAATAAATTCTTTCTGTAAAAAAGTATCATTGCCTCGTTAACCATAATAGTCCAGTAAATCAAGAATTTTTAATGTTCAAAGTTCATAGTGGCAATTTTTTGAATAAAAAATTGTAACAAAAGTTTTTCTGTAAAAAATATTATTGGCTTGATAACCATAATTGTCCAGTAAATCAAGAATTATTAATGTTCCAAGTTCATAGTGCCAATTATAGTGGCAATTTTTTGAATAAACAATTATTGATAAAATAATTTTCTATATAAATTTTAAAGTTTTAAAATTTTATTTTTGTGATTCTGCATTTGTTTTGGAAATTTAAATTTATTTGTGTATTTAAATTTGTTTCGTAAATAATTTTCATGAAAATATTGTAAAATTTTGAATTTGTGCGTCTTCGTGCGGACAATAATTTTTAAGTTGGCACGAAATAGAACGATAGTCGAGGTCTTCCAGCCTGGTCCTTCGAAGTAGGCGGATTATTTTCCCGCAATTCCCGTCGAAGTACTTTAAATCTTTAATTTTGATTTTGTGAAATAAAGTTTCAATTGAGTGTGTAATTTTGTTCACAATTTTTATTTGGGAGTTGTCCGAAATTTGGACATTATTGGAATTATTTTAATAAAATTTAAATGTAATTGGAATAAAATTTGGATTGATGATAAAAAATAATAATTGGAAGTTGGAAATTAGAAAATTTGGATACTTAATTGGTAAAAATCAATAAATTAAAAGATTGAAATTAAAAAGCAACGCAAAGTTTGTATGGATAGCGTAGCACCTGGTCCGATAGCGACGCACATTTGACAGTTTTGCTGTATTGGGTAAAAATTGATTTAGAATATTTAGATTGTTATTATGATGGTTGATGGTAAAGTTAATTTAAAGATTTAAAATTAAGTTTGTAAACTTAATTTCGGGGGTTCCCATTCAGAGAATTTTTCAGGAAAAAAATTTTATTTTTAATTTCATTTTTATAATAATTTCCCAATTGTATGCTTTTTTCTCCAACTTTTTTTTTAAACATTTTTTTAATTCCACAACGCAGCTCATACGCGGAGGTGATCCCCACAGACCGAAAATAGTAATCAGGAAACTTCAAACTGCTTTAGACGGGCTAGAGCTATGGTGCCATACCTGGCGTGTAAACCCCATCAAAAGCACGGCCAAAAGGCGATTACCTAACAAGAAACTAAAATTGTTTGGCACCGAAATTCACTGAAACGACATCTCCAAGTACTTGGGGGTGGTCCTTGATAGGAAACTTCGGTGTCCTATCATGTCCGAGTCATGGCCACATTGGGCCCCTTTTTAAACTACCAAAGCAAACGGTTTGACGTTAGTCAAAACCATCAACAGACCTATATATGCACGTATGCTGTACCTGCCTGGGGTTTCGCGGCCCTCAGCCACATCAAGAAACTCCAGACGGTGCGGAATATAGCAACGAGACGAGCCATGAGGGCCTTTTGGAAAGTTTCAAACAAACGGAGAATCGGCACAGCACCCTCTTGTTTTCTTCGTAATACGTTTCTTAAAAAAGCTAATTTTGCGGGTTAGACCAAAAATCCCCTCTTCCTTCCCTTACCCCTACCCCGTTAAATCCGTTCCTCACTCCACCTCTCTTTTTGTACAAAGTTTTTGAACAAACCGCAATTGGGAACCCCAAACTCGGCGAAGTACGAAACGTGTGACGTTTAGTATTAAATAGTAGTTTCATCATTGCCCACCTTGTATTGGGCATTAACGTCATTGCCCGGACAATGCAATGGTGTAAAAACCACATACGAAATTTTAAATGTCAACATCGCTCAAAATGCATAGTCATTGACGTTAATGGCCGGTCAATGACATCAATTCCTAACTAAGCTGGGCATTGACGTTATTGTTCAGCCATTGATATTAATGGCCGAATTGTGATCATTCACCGTACTTACCATACATATTTTATACATCTTGCTCTTACAAGTTATGATTAAGGACTAATTACTCTGTCATGTAAACAAAGTGTCCGTTACTATGTAACTTAAAGACCTGAACCTGGTTTTCCCTTTCACTAACCACTAGACAAACCAAAATTGATAATCTTTGCTGTGCTTAGTGATGAGTGTCGATGCCGCTAATTACTATTTTCAAGGTCAGCGATCTTGGAACATAGCACATGGACAACATCTCCGTGACACTCAAAAGACCAAAGGATTCAATCAAAAAGATAATCAATCAAATATCACTTGAATCAGCTTCAGATTATATGTACAAAACATAGCCATAAAACGCCCCAAAACATAATTTTCATAATTTGTGTAGCGTAGCGCAGCTAAATGGAATGCGAAGCATCGAGTTCTTCGTCTGGTGATGGAATGTTGGCAATGAAATTAGTTGGAATTATGCTGGCGTGGTTAGACCACGTCGGTCTGGGTTCTTATGATTTGTCACCATGGACTCCAGGTTTTTCCAAGCCGGGATTTAAAAGCTTGCCTGCTGCGCATGGGTTACTAACGTACTCAGGTACTACTTTCTTCGGAACTAAAGTACTTTAGCTCCATGGTGTTAAAGTAGTACTACTTGGTGGACTGGCATCTGGTGAAATTATACAGCGGTGGTGCCAAAACAATAGTTCACAGTGAGTACTTGTAACCGGGAATCTATGATTTAAATGAATTATTTGAATTCATTCTTTTCATTTCTTGTTTCTAGAAGAATTCCACTTATAACGCCCCCCCCCCCCGCTTCGTTTAAATTCAAAATAATTGTTATGTCACTTCATACTCTACTCTGCTCATATTTAAATTAAAATCTTAGACTAGAGAGCGAAAACTCGAAGAAAACGGAAGCAGTAGAGATTTGTGAGGCTGTGCAGAGATTTTCTACATTTCCTCGGATTTTCTATTTACTAAGGTTTTCTAGAATTGTCTAGGATTTCCTCAGTTTTCTCTTCACATATACACCAGATTTTCCCCTACGAAATATGGCATTTTTCAGTGTCGATGCGCGCCATCTAATTACGCTTACATCTTGATGTGGATTCCATACCACGAAGGGGGAAGCAAAGATTTACCTAAACCGATATTCAAACCACTGCCGGCCGAACGTGAATTACGAATTTAACGTATTTATCTATACTACCTCATCCTGCTTTCAGTTACCTATTACAGTGAATAGCTTTTGTTTTAGATGTTACCAACTTTACATCTTTAAATTTTTTTTTACTAATTAAGCCCCCCCCCCAGTGGTAAGCAAACTACAGTTCGTGGACCACCTGCATCTTTAACCACTACACTTATTGAAAACATCCATGAAGCCACTCCAACTTGAAAATTATGGAGCTACGAAGACAGAATCTTTGTTTCTAATCAAATAAATTTATATTATGCCGCACACCCATTAAAATCCAGACTCTTATGCAAAAAAATCGTAACTTTAATATTGATTATTTCTTAAATTATTTGATGTAAGAAGTTGGTCCATAATTTATTTGCTTCATTTTAATGTTATCTCGCAACCTACCCAAATGCTCTCGCCATCGAACTATTTACTAACAGCGAAAGAGAGTTGCGTAGACAATATAGGTTCATACCAGAAAACTTAGTAAATAGGTTCACCAGAAATTAAGTGTGCATAATATAAAGAAATTGCTTACTGAAGCAATACTCTGCAAGTCTTAAAGTTGGTTTTATTATTTGAAGTTAAAAAAAAATTTAATGTTATCTATCAGATATCATTGGATTTTTGTAAACACCTATTATGGTCGATTTATACTCAATATTTAACATTTAAGATTTATCATTTAACACTTAACCAACCAACCATATTTCCAATAGGGACATAATCCCTATTGAGTACAAATCGACCATTATAATTTATCTTCAAAGGAAGGTTCTTCAGCTAAAGTTTGCACACCACTGGACTAGACTGATAAAATCCGAATTCTGATGATAATGAAATATTACCAACATATATGAATTAATATTGTCAACCGGGAAGGACAAATTTTGACATTTTCCTAAATTACTGTGAAATAAATGTTGAAAGTATAGTTGGTGCTGTTTATGTATTATTTTGTATATTTATTTCTATTATATACAAAGCAATTAAAATTTTCGAACTGTGGGACTAAATTTGAAGAAGCAAATGAATAAAACTAAAAAGACTTTAACTAACAAATAATGTAATTTTGTACTTTTATATGGAAATCAAGAGTAAATATACATAAAAATACACAAATAAATAAAATCTATGTGTCCTCTTTTTAATTATTCAAGCAATAACCAAATTTTTTTACATATATTGAATTACGTAATAGCACAATTTATTTATTTGTCTACTGCACCATTAACGCTAAATAAATATTTCATTAAAAAAAGTAAACAAATCGAGATTAAAACTTATTAGAGGAGAAGAGTAAAAAATGTAATAATTATTGTAACGATGATCCTGATGTTGTAGTTGCCTACACGAATATGCTTGAAAGTAAAAAAAATACAAATTTAGCATTAAACGTGCAGATATAAAAATTATACAACAAACAAAAATTGTAAATATAATTATTGACTACTTTTATTACATTTAAATATTATAACAAAAATCATATATCTATTTTTTTACGAATAGGTTAAAAAACAATTATTATACAAATAATTACAAATTATCAACATTAAAAGATTTTCTTATAAAGAAAAATACATAACTTCTTTTTATTTATAGTAATATAATTATTCGGCATCATAGAAAATTCTATAATATAAGTGTCCCCCAATTATATTTCATTTTTAAAAAATCTACATCTCTTTAAACTATTATCATTTTTTCTCAAATAATACAAATATCTTATTTACAAATTCAAAAAATTTACATAACAAAAAACGTTCCACCCCACAAATTTTCTACAATAAATTTTGTGTACATCAGAAAAGATCAGATCGACAAACAACAATAACATCGGGACCGAAAAACAACTATCTACACCCATTATCTCATTAAGTACTTCATCCTAAACAAACAAGTGGTAACTAAATTTCCGAGATCAAAATAGGACCAAAATTTTTTTTATATTTGTTGTTCGACCGATTATTCTGTCGTTTATTTGGGTGTGTGTGGTTGGTTTTAGTGTACACAAATAAAATTTAAAAACAATTTAGAACTTAACTGTCACTTAAAAGTAATAAAAAAATCTAAACTCTCACACCGAGAGTCATTGTTAGATATCACAACACTGACGAGAAGCATGCATCACTTGAGATATGACAAATATAAAAGATTACTGTGACGCAAATCTTTTTCGTTTTCAAATAAATTTTGTAGATCTTGCATTGTTGCTTTTCTGGTGCGCGCTCTCATAGGCAGTTGACCGCGTGCCGAATTACTAAAACCGCTAGAACTTGCCTGCAACAAAAAATAGTAATATAATACCACAAAATGAGGGTGAAACATAAAAAATGTCAATATTTTATTATTAACTAGTAACCTCCCCCTTTTGCTGCTCTTTACTCTATTGATCCAAAAATTCAAAAAAAAAGTTTTTGCCGTCACAGTTACTATACTTAAATTCACAACAAGCTTATAGAAAATTTTAGTAAGAAAGTAGACAAAGATACCTATAAAAACTTAAAATTTCTTCATTTTTCTTTGAATTTTCGCGAGTTCCTATAAGATATCCTAGGATTTTCTACATTTCCTTGAATTTTCCAAGATTTTCTAATTATTTTTATTTCTTGGATTTCTGAACATTTTTCCGGTTTCCTGTAGATTTCCTTTAATTTCTACCCCATATTTCCCCTCGATTTTAACTAAATAGAAAACCAACTGGAAATCATCATACAGTAGAATCCGCTTAATGTGATCACTTCGGGCCAAGGTCATTTTAATAATATTAACTGATAACTGATAACAATTAGCGAAATTTAGAAAAAGACGAATTTTAGAAGACTTGGATTAGAACAAGATAGAAGAAAAAAAAGAAAGAAAAAGTGACCGGTTTCCAAAAAAAATGATCACAATAACCGACTGATAACATTATCCGAGATCACATTAAGCGGATTCTACTGTATATACAAAACTAAAGGGAAATTTGAAAAAAAAATTTTATTTCTTAAAATCTTAAAATTTCCTAGGATTTTTTCCACTTCTTCGGATTTCTTATTTACTAAAATGTCCTAGAATTTCCTGAGATTATCTTGAAATTCTAAAACTCTTTGAGATTTTCTGGAATTTCCTCGAATACTTTCAGATTTCTCTTTACTAGTACACCACAGTTTTTTGATGATTTCCCCCTAGTGTGTTGCTGGACAACTAAGGGGAAATCGTGAAATACAAAAGTGAAGGAAAATCTTATGAAATTAGAAAATCTTAAGAATAATCAAGATAAGTTTTATTTTCCTTGGTTTTCCTAAGATTTTCTCGATTATATACAGTAGAATCCGCTTAATGTAATCACTTAAGGCCAAGGTCATTTCAATAATATTAACTGATCTGATAACTAATAACAATTAGCGAAATTTAGAAAAGGGCAAATTTTACAAGACTTGGATTAGAACAAGATAGAAGAAAAAAAAGAAAGAAAAAGTGGCCGGTTTCCATAAAAAATGATCACAATAACCGACTGATAACATTATCCGAGATCATATTAAGCGGATTCTACTGTATACCTAAACTTGCCCCCTCCTTTGGGTGGATTGATTTCCAGGAAATTCCAAATAAGTGTACAAAAAATTTACAAGATATTTACCCCTTAGTTTTTTCGAAATTAATTCTCCACGTTTAGACTATTTTAAAAATCCGGATTACAAAACAAGAAAGTAATAAAAAGGGTCTAGTCAAACCCCTTAATGAATCTGGGCCAGAAACATGGACGGAATTTATCAAAGCAAGAGAATATTACACAAAATATTAAATTTACTTGTTTATCGTTTTTGTTTCCATTAATTTTGTCCTTAATTTATACAGAATTAAACATTTATTTTAATTGTTGCTATAATAAACATATTTTTAAATACATAATTATTATCTGTTTTCGATTTCTTCTGAAGTTTTCAAAACATAGGATAAACTTTGTTAAATAACGAAAAAATAATAAATTGTAGTGACCTAAATTCTTCAATGATTACAACTTTTGTAAAAATTTAATTTATAAGTATTCAATTATTCATTTGTAACTACATAATATATAATTATGAGATTATGACGAATACTTAAAGAATGTGAGTTCTTTGCTTCAACTTCTAGTTCAGAGCTTAAGGAGATTCTATCAAATTACTTTATACTTTCCCCTGGATGCAAAACAGGAGCAGACCTGAATTTCGCAAGCAAGTTAACGAGTAAAACTCGATGGCCACAAAATATAAATTTCCCTTCAATTTTACACCAAATTTCTCCAGTGATTCCCCCCTCGGGCTTTTACTTTATAAACAAACTAATAAAAAATAATAATAGTTGTTTTTATTCTCTTCTGCAGTCAGAGACGAACCCATGGGGAGCTGCCCCCACTAATACCTTCGAAAATTGGCAAAAGTTGGTAAATTATTAAATAATAATCATTTAAAATAAGATGACCATCTTGTTTGTGTGTGAGGTAGTGTAGAAAATCCTATGAAACCTCAGAAAATCTTAGGAATATTATAGATGTATAGACCAGGAGCGGCCAACTTCATTCAAACTCATGTTACTTAAATTTTTTTCGCGATCTACCTATTAAAATCTTAACATAATATAATATTAATATTATCTCCCTCTCTCTCTCTCAGATTCCTTTGCTCTACGTAAGAGCATAGTGACCACTTCTTTTTTTTTTTTTTTAGAAGGGTTCTCTAGGCAGATACCTCGGTGGTTTGCCATTGCCTGCCGAGGGAAGACAATCAGAATAAAGTTGTTACTCCTCCCGGGTTGGATTGTCTCATGATTTGCTTTCAAAAAAGTTGAAAAAGCAAGATTATCTGTAATTTCTAAGATAACCTTTGATTTCCTAAGATTGCTAAAGATTTCCTTAGATTTTCTCAGATTTCCTTTCACTTGTACATCAAATTTCCCCAGAGGTTTCCTCCTCAACTAGTGTCGATGGCTATGATCGACTAAAAATTCGACCTATTGGCTACCCCTGGTATAGACAACCTTTTTTTTATTTCACAACTTTTTCGAAAGACAAATCTTGAATCAATCAAGAAGGAAATCCCAAGAAAAAATTTTTTGAAAAAATTTTATAAAAGGAAATCTAGTGTAAAAAAATTTGCATTGTGACTTCCTCACTGCCTTAAGATTTCCTATTAAAAAAATTGAAAAAACCAAAAAATAGAAGAGCATTTCCTGAGATTTTCTTTAGTATTTCGTCGGATTTCCTAAAATTTTTTAAGATTTCTTTAAAATTCCCCGGATTTCTCTTCACTTGTACATCCGATTTTGACAGCAATCGCCCCCCTTGTCAGTAGTGCCGGCTATCTACACACAGCCTTTTCCAAAACTTTCCACACATCGAGTTGAGGTAGAAATTTCCATCTTGCGGCACAAGATACCTAACATTTTGTGCTAAAATGAAAATATCAAGCGTTTGTAGGGTTTTCCGTCTTCTTTTTATTAGCTCAAAACTTTAGGTATCTTCCGACACAAGCTGAAAACTGCTACCTCAAATTGCTCTCAAGATATTACACTAGAGCAGTAAATCCCAAAGTATATAATTATTTTGTCTTTTGACATTTTATATGCCTGTTCATATAAAAATACCCTATCAACGGTTTTGCAAATATACAAAAACTAAAATTTTTGGAAAAGAAAAGATGCCAAACTAGAATTTAAAAATAATTAAATTTCTGAATTCTTTAGATATTGGACCCTATTGTAGAGAGCTAATAAATTGGTCAAGCAAATCAATAATTTTCAAAAAATTATTTTGTACTCAACATGATGTAAGTTAATGTTTAAGATAAAACCTAAACAAGCTGAAGACAAAACGTAATAATTTTGATTATGAAATTTTACAAAAATTGGTTACATTTTTTCTAAATCCATTACCTTCTCCAGGAGAATGGGAATATTATAAAAAAAAACTACTCCCAAAAGCTAGAAAAGTGTAACTGGACCAAGAAAAATTCCAAATAAAAAATATCAGATAGATTTAAAGAACCACCTGTCGGTGTTCAATAAAATAACAGATAAGTACCTGATTTGTGCTGGAATTTAAATCTCCTATTCTTGGTCTTTTCCTGGGCCCGATGGCTTGAAGTGCAGTAGCATTGGCCTCCCTTTGTCTTAATTCTTCCATTTCTACACGCTGCATTTCTTTAGCTTTAGCTTTAAGTTTTGCTTGTTCAGGATCTTCCGTTTTTGACCGACTTTTAGCTGCTCTTAACAACATCTCGCGTTCCGTTTCTTCGTGCCTTTTATTTTCCGCTCGATCTACATCTTCCAAGAACTTTAACTGACCTAAAAATAACATTCGTTACATAAACAAAACTACGATAAGATGATAACTGACCTTTAATATCGCTAGTCATTTCATATCTAGGATCACCTTTTATACTCTCCAGCCTATGTTCCGTTATAATGGCCAACTTTTCTAGCATGTTTTTCAATTTTTCCTGCGTTGCATGCGATATAACGGCCGCAACTTCGTGACTCGGCTCGTCCAAACCGTTTGCCGCTAATCTCGACTTAATCCGTTGCTGCAAGCACTGCATGTTCAATAAATATTCTTCTTTACATGACCTAATTTGCGTGCCAACGAATTCCGTCGACCCTAATATTCTTTGCGTTTCCTCGGCTAAATTAACGCCACCCATGGCAGCCACATCGTTGATATCATCGTCACCCGTATATGCAGAAGAAAACGACTTCTTATCTTTATCTTTGGCTAAATTTTTAGAAATAACTGAAGGCACTACAGGTTTAGATCCTTGAAATTTGTAATTCGAAACAGGCGGTCGTAATTGTACAGGCGTGGCAGTGCGGACCGTCAAGGGGGGACGCACCTGACCGGGCGCCATGGTACGAACTTGAAGAGGTTGTCTAATCACGTTACCAGGTCTAATTTGATTGCTGGGATAAACGGGATGTAAGGCAGGCGGTTGTGAATTTGAAACTATGACAGGTGTGGATGAATTAGGCGGCCTAAGTGTCGTCAGCATTCGCGCTCCGGGTTGAAGAGCACCTCGAACAGGTGTCATCAACCTTTGTTGTACTATCTGGCCACCAGGACGTACAACCGTCGTTCCGGGTCCCACCACTCGAACTTGAGAACCAGAAACAACCGGCCTAATTTGGGATTGAATGGCGGTTGTCCCGCCCACCATTGAGATAACTACATTTCCCGGCGGAGGACGAATGCCTTCAATCGAAAGCTCTTTCGTTGCTAATGCATGTCGAAGAAGTGGTAAGCTTTTCTACAAAATAAAAACAAAAATTAGCGTCCGAGCTTCGAAATTAAAGTGAAAAACAACTTGGTTGTGAATTTTACTCACGCTTTGAATATCATGTTGCATAATACATGCACAATAAAAACTTACAACACTCAAGGCACAAAAATTAAAAAAATTAAGTGACAGTTAGGGTTATGAAAAATTTTGTTTATTGTCGTTTCTATGGAAAATTTGAGTTTTGAAAATTAAGTTAAATGGCAAGTTCCGATTCGCATCGACAGGTGGCGCTAGACTTTTACCTTTAGGAATCCAATCAGACATGGTTGAGGAGAAGCGTTTAATAATCGTTCTAAGCGATCACAGAAGTCTTCAGGTTCCACCCGAGCGTCGATCAATTCTTGAATTAAGGTTCTAACGTTTCGTTCAACCGTGCGTGGTTCTCGACTCGATAATTCTAATAGATTTGCCAAGAACTTTCTGCACTTCTCTTTGGTATTATCGTTCACTGGTTTGGACTAAAAATAAAACAGGTTAGCAAGATTATATTGCGACTAGTTGATGAGTTTTACCTGAATTTGTGTCGTTGCTTGAATGTTAGGAGTTGTGACAGTTGTGGTACCAGCTGTAGAAGATATAAGTGGGGCACTCTGTAAATTACAAAATTATTTAAGGTAAATATTACTAGGACAAACGATCACACAATGCACCCATACTTCCTACTCAATTCCGAAAACCACTCAACCTTAGTTCTGTATAAGTTGCCAACTTTTTTGTAATTTTATAAGTTCGTAACACTAATTTTAAAAAATGAGAAACTTGTTTTTTAGAACAAGTGGGAAAAAAGTTGAAGTGTGGCAAGTTAAATTTCAGGGTGGCCAACTCGAATCACCTAGAATCATGACAGATATGACAAATTAACAGTTTCGTATATATTTATTTTAATAAGCAGTGTAGTAACTAGGGGTTTCACATTTTACCAAAGTTGGTAACTTATACAGAACTCCCCCACTGACATTTGCTCTATTATATAACAGATTGGGATATCAAATTAACGAATAAACGGATAGTGGCGGAATAGAACTAATGAATTTACCAAAATTAAAATTCCTTATCGAGAAAAAGAAATTTAGATTTGAATGAACAAATTGGAAAGAAAAAGTAGGTACTGATAACCACCGTAACTTCACTTTTTTAAATTATTATTCAAAAATAATACAAACTAAAATTACACCACACTCACTCAACCGCATAAATTGAAATTCAGATGACTTGAATACACAATTTTTTTTGTAAAATTTGAATGATTTAAGTGGGTAGCACTTGAAGCCAAGTGCGCATTTGTAGGATCCCAAAGCGCAGATCGTAATTGTAACGCATTTATAATATTAAAGAATTGCATTCCATTTAACATATTTAGTTCAGTGTTATAATCTGATTATTTTTGAGATAACCACTAATAGAAGTAGAATCGAAACTAAGATTTGAAAATGAAAATATATTAGAAAAATGTATTTCTCCCCCAGATCGAATTATCACCACCTAACTACCTAAAAAAGAAGACAAATACCTTTCTTGCAATTGTTTTCGATCTTATCATTCGTACTCCCGTACTTACTGTTGGAAGTTTGATGGTGAGTGGCGTTGAACTGGACGTTAATCCTCCTGACACAGCTGGAGCTGGACCGACTCGCAACAACTGATATTGACCATTTTCAGTTTTTAACAGCAAATGGCCGGGCTGGCCGGGTGGTAAACCATGGAAAGACTGCAAGGTAAGTTGCTAAACAAAAATAATCAACGTTAATCATATTTTAAAAAATTCTGAAAAAAATTCGTTAGTAATGAAATAATATGTTAAATAAAATGAAATGAAATTCAAGCATAAGAATAATGAAAGATAAAAAAAAGGCAACCACATAAAATTTAATGTTCGCTTACGATTACAAATGCCGCACCTTGTACACTTACCAGCAGTTCTAAAAGAAAACATAAATTGACAGAATAAACGTCAAAACAATTGAACAATTTATTCTGATCAAGTCGTTCAACGCGATTGAATCACGTGCATAAAACAAAAGCGGTTGTCATAGCGACAGTCGAAATGTCAAAAGTGAAATGGTTTCTCAGGAATAGTGCGACGTATCCTGTACAACAAAATGAAAAAATTAGGATTGTTAGTGAAAAAAACTTGACAAGAAAATGACTAGAAGTGAAAATATGGTAATTTGCTGCATCAGGTGGATTTATAATGTAAGATATTTAGATAGCTGAACTTGAACCCGCGCCAGTTGTAATTAACGTTTCAAACATATAAATATACTGTATAGCCGCATTACATCCGAATATAAATAAATAATAAAGAAAATTATTTTAACAACCAAATGCTTCAAACACTTGTTTTTAAAAAATATGACCTGCCTTGGAAAAATATTTGATATAATAATTTATTGTCCTATGTTCGGGTCACCCGATTAAATTCCTACTGAATTTTTAAAATAATATTCCCATGTTTCAAAATTATCTGCTTAAAATTGAAAATTTTCCCCAACTTGGTCAATGTCAAAACTTAAATATGAATCGCCTAAATTATGTAAACCTTATTTTTAAATTAAGGTTATATTAGTGATCATTATTATTATAAACAAACATTTTTGTCTATTGCATTTGACTGATGACAGTTCAGTATGTTGAACCGTTGTCATAGCAATTTTGAAAATGTTGTTACAGTATGACATCATCAATTCTTATGACGTACATTGGAACTAGGTTTTAATTGCTATACCAACATTATTAAATTATAATATAGAAAAATAGTTTATTATAATAATTTAAAAATAAATATTTATTAATTTAAACAAAAACATAAAAAAACATAATTTTTTAACTTTTACTTTTTTAATTTAATTAGTATATTCTATTTATTATTTAACTTTCAAAGAAATCAAGCATCTCAAACTTTCAAGTTTTTAGTTAGGAAGTTTCCTACAAGAATTTTAGCAATTTTTCAAAATCCAATACAAGAAAATATAAAACAATAACATAACTTAATTTTATTAATATACTTATAGATTACTATCAAACACTATTGGTTTAAGTTGGTCAAGTAGTAAATAGAGGGTATATTAAAATGATTATTCAACCTGAGCTCTCAATCCTCCAATAGCAATTATTGGCTACTTACTATTCCTATTCAAGATTAATTCTTCAACAAAGACTAATTAGTAACTCGTGCTGTTGCTCAGGAAACGTCCATTAATTTCGACGATTTCTTGACCCCCCCCCTGGTGAGATGTGAGGTTTGACTCGACCCCCTCTCCCCCCTTTTAATCTCACGTGAGATCGTCTGTTCCACTTAATTAACCCAGTTCTCTCGCAATTTTACAGTTTCTTGCGGAAAACAAATTACGTGATATTTGCAACCCCCCCCCCCTTAACGCCTAACGTAATTAATGGATATCCCCTTATAGTCTGTCTTGTCTTGTCTAGTCTTGTCTTGTTGATATATGTTCGATTTGATTAGTAACAAATACAGGATTTCACTAAAGGGGGAGGGAAGCCAAGCTTGTTCTATTGGCCTTAAAAATAATCTTTGCTTTATTCAGCATTAGCTATTCTCGACCTATTAGCTTGATTCCGATTTTCAGATATTTTCACATTTTCTATAAGATCCATGCGCTGCCCTTCGTTCCAAGTCATTTCTGGTTTGATTCAATGTTTTTATTTTCTTATGGGGATTTCAATTGATTTTGTCCGATATTTTAGTCGTCATTAGTCCCTAATTTCGAGCGATCGCTCTCTCCCCTAAAAGTTTAAAAATTTTTTTTTGCTCAGATACTTAACGCGAGTTTTCCTGCACAGTAAAAAACAATTTTGTTTGAATAATTTTTTTTAAGCAAATAAATTTTTTTTAATATAAATAAAATATTTTTGATTCAACAAAAATTTATTAAAATCAAAAAAAAATTTTGTTGCGTGAATACACGCAAGTTGGAATAATATATAAAATTTTCTTGATTTAAACAAATTTTTGTTTGAACAAATATATTTTATTTAAATTAAACAAAATTTATTTGCTTAAAAAAAAATTATTCAAACAAAATAGTTATTTTGATTCATAGAAAACGTTTTTACTGTGCGAGAATGAGTTAACCAAACATAGGAAGTTAACATGTAAAAACTTATTTAGGCAAATTCCTGCTTCCCTAATTATTTTAGAAAAAAAATTAAAGACACAAAAATAATACAGAAATATAAACTACGAATGATAAGAGCATTAGATTTCATCTAGCTTTTACTTAGTCAAAAAATGCTTTTAAAATTATTAAAAGTTTTATTTATCACACTGGCCATGTAAGTTTCCAACGTAATTATTTTTAAAAATAGAAATTAACTTGAATTTATTACATGGCCAGTTCGATATATAAAAATTTTAACAATTTCAAAAGCATTTTTTGACTTTTTAAGTAAAAGCTAGATGAAATCTAATGCTCTTTATCATTCGTGGTTTATATTTCTGCATTATTTTTGTGTCTTTCATTTTTTGAGAAGCAACAATTTGCATAAATAAGTTTTTACATGTTAATTTCCTATGTTCGGCTAACTTATTCAGCACCCGGTATGTGCAAATTTAAAATTATTTTATCGTAACTGATCAGGAACGGACTGAAAATTTTTCCTATTGCTAGTCGGAATTCGTATAAATTTTTCCGCAAATGAGCAGGAAAATGCAGATCCTTGTCTTGTACCGATCTTTTGTTAATCAAACGCAAAAGATAGCCCTAATAGTTTAATTGTCAGTTTCTTTTAGTTTCAACATTTATTAATTTTATTTACTAAATAAATTTGTCGAAAACTCCGGAAAAGTTCGTGTCGAGATAAATTTATTTTAATTGAGATGCCAGGGCACGAATCAAATGTTTCTCTGAATAAAACAAAAGTGGTTGTCATAGCAACTGTTTAAATGTCAAAAAAAGAAAACTGTTACGCCGGCATATTTTTGTTTTACATTTAAAAGTAGCTAGTGTGAGAAAAGAAAAATGCGAAATCTTACAAGTTAACGAAAAAAAAAAAAATTTTGAACCAATCAAATGCAGCACCGTTGTTGTATGTTAAAAAAATTATATTTAGTAGTTTAAAAAAAAAAAAGTTGACATCTCAATTTGAAAATACATCTTCTGTAAAAACTAATAGATCGGCTTTGCAAAAAAATAATACTGACGCACCCTGTACATTTTAATTTGATTCGATAAGAAAACAGAAATGTGACATGAATATTAAATAATGTAATAGAGAAATGTAGATGACGGTTTTAATAATTGAATTTTTGAATTGTGCACGTTAACTTTTGTTAACCTTCGCGTCCTGTGCGCAAACTTCAAGTTCGAACAGGTGTGTAAATTCACTGTAAAATAAACGCGGTCGTCATGACAACGGTTTAAAAATGTCAAACAAGAAAATCGTGGTATTCTTTTTAATGTTAATTTAATTTATTGTTCGACGCATCCTGTACAACGACAAAATTAATAATAAAAATCAAGATTGGTAAAAAAAAACAATTGAAAGAATCAAACGCCGCACCGTGTACGTATACATGAAAGTGACAGCACATAAAAGTATTGAATTTTGTAGAAACAATCAAAAATCGGGAAAATATGTGCAACTGTCAGATTGCACAAGAAAATAAATGTTCACGTTTTTAAACACGAATCTGCAAACCTTTCGACGGTTCAATGCGAAATCGCGCATAGTGATCGTAATTATTACGAAAAACAACTGGTGCGTTTACAGATTCCTGTAATTCAAAAATTAATTTTTCTTGTTCATTTGTTTTAAAGTATAAAAAGTAAAGTTAATAATAATTACATAACAATTAGCTGTTGCGGTACACCTTTTAAATTTTAAGTGTGAATTTAAAACAATAAAAGAAAAATAAGTTGACCAACAAAAATAACAAAACAAAATTTTGTTTCTCGACAAAAAATGGGAATTTTTTGTTTCCGATTTGGCTGGTTAATTTGTTAGTAGAGTTAGTTTCGTATAGAAAAAAAAGTTCCCATTTTTTGAAGGCGGTATAAGTGTACTACAACTTACGGGTGCTCCCGGTCGGGCTCCGACCATTTGAGGTGCACTAAGAACAACGCGAGTGGTTCCTTTTTGTTGTTGCTGCTGCTGCTGATTCGCAGCAACGCCCGTTCTTACGTTAACAACCTGTAGATTAGAAAGCACAGTGGATGTAGTAGAAGAAGGACAAGGGCTACCTACACTGTTGACTTGTGGTAAAGTTGCGGTCACATTCATGGGCAATGTCACTAAACCGGGTGTAACACCTTGCGCGTTGCTAGTTTTTAAAACAATCGTTGGTTGCTGTTTGGCTTGTATCGTTTGCAGGTTTGCGGTGGTCTGTTGCTGGTTCATTGTGGGTAGTCCGATGGTTCCGTTAGGAAAGGTTACACGATTATTAGTCAAGACGGTAGTACCTGCGGTGGTCATGGTTTGACCTACTTGAGAGTAAACTACTTTAACGTTATCACCGGGCTTGGCAGCCAAATTGTTCAAAGTTTGATTATTTATGTAATTTGTGGTCACATTGGATGTGGAGTTCTGTTGTAAAGCGACGGTGGCAGCTTGGGCCGCCGCGCCACTTATAATATTACCGCCTAACGTCGTAATTGTTTTGTTTTCTATTAACGAGTCACCGGTTGCGCCGTTGGACACGCTATTCAGTTTTTGTTGTTGTAGAGCTGCTGAAACACTGTTAGTCCCGCCATTTGAGAGCGAACAATTTACGTGGTTCTGATTTATCCCGGTCATTAAATTTGTTTGTTGAGAAACTGTTGGGGTCGAAGTCACCAATTGATTTTCTAACGAGCACACCATAGCACTAACAGCCGATTCGTCTACATCTGTACTACTAAGAGCCTCCTCAAGGAACTTAGTAGACGCCATTTTACTACGAAACCCAGCACTAAACTGAATCGCGCAGGTCTCGAAATTTCAAATACCCATCATGCAACCTTTCGTTACGAAAGCAGAAAACGATGTGAAAGAGAATTGGTTTAAGTTTAATCGTCTTTAAACAAACTTTCGTTTCGGATGTTTTGCCTCCTTCTTCATCAACTCGCCGACACGATTTCAATACAAAACAAATCAAACGCTCAACACATTCGCCACTTTTAATTCGACGTCGACACGTACCATTACGATGAGTCATCGGTCCGACTGCATTTTTATTACAAAATTATTGCCAAATTTGGCCTTTCGTCCACCACATCAAATTTTTTACGTCCAATTTCTTATCAAACTCTTGTTTTTCAAGACGCCCGCCCGAAATATTGATCATTTGTTTTAAAATCGAGCATCGCAAAAAGCGCGCCAAATTCAAAAATTTTGCATCGCAAATTGCGAGCGAAAATTACAAAAAATGCAAGCCTGTTCCTAGAAATCGCACGAACGCGTTGAGCATTACGTCATCGTGTTTTCTATTCGAATGCCTTTTTACAGTTACATCGACCCCGAACGAAATTTTACACGAAAAATGTGCTGCGCAGAAAATATTAATTTGTTGTCAACAACAACTGTCATCGTCGATTGATTTGGAAATGTAACTTTTAATTTAAAAATTAATTTCTTTGAATTCGATAGAGCGATTATTAAAAAAATGTTGTTTTGAAATTTCTTAAGGAATTTAGGTTGCAATAATTAAATTCGCAAATTATACAGAGCGGAACAAAGAAACCGATCCAACTAAAGGAGTTCATAGACGAACAAACTAATTTACCCAAACTGCTTTTACCCACTATTTACCTTTTAGGTTTTTTTAGGTAATATAAATAATAGAAATCTTTTTCTTTTGCCGATTTGACCCAATCAAACTGTATGTATAAATTTTGGTTGATAAAATTGATAATAAAAACCTTTTTAATTTGTTGAAGAGCACCAATTTAGCAACAGTTGAAATCAGCAACAAGTTGATAGTTTGTTAAATGAAAACTTAAATATTATTATTTGCTAAAGAACAAGAAATTAAAACATGCGGACAGACGGACGGATACGGTAGTAGAACATAAGGCTTCTTATTAAACTTCATCATAATATAAGAAAGACGGGGGTCTTCCATACCCCCATTCCGTACCCCCCAGACCCCCCGAATTACACCAATTATTTTGAGAAATAATATGTTTAAACTTTTACTCAAAATTACTTTTAGACTCAGCAACGAACCCAGTTTTTTTCCGATTCCAAATCTCTAAACATATTATTTCAGATTTCCTTGGTTTCTTAAATTTTTAAATTTTTTCAGATTTTCAATTTTTTAACATTTTTCGGATTTCACAAGCAGTTTCCCTCTCGACAGCAGATGTCCCAGCTGTGATAAGTCACTGCCTATTTAGTTACTGTACTCTACAGTCTAGATCTAGACCATAGATGAACTTACTATTAACCCTCCATCGGAAGGAACCATCTCTGGTAAACAGATATCTCTGTTTTATTTTTAAATTTTTCAATATTTTATCTTAAATTGATCAAAATTTAGAGAAATATTCTCCTGGATTGCTTCAAGATTTTCTTTCGAAAAATTTTCTAAAATAAAAAAAATTATTTACCTATAGTTTTTCTAAATTTTTTTAGGTTTTTAAGATTTTCTTGGAATTCTAGAGATTTCCTACATTTTCTCGGATTTCCTATTTTCTAAGATTTTTTTCGGATTTCCTAAGATTTCCTTAGATTTCTTAAGATTTTATTCATTTTACGGATTTCCAATTTTTTAAGATTTACTTAAATTTCCTAAGAATAATCCAATATCCCTAAGCGATACCTCCAGGTTGAATTTGAGACAGGATGGCTTGAGGAGAGCCTCTGCATCGGAGGTAGTACAATGGGCTCCATTTAGTGGCCTAAGTGCGCGTAGGGATATCTCCCTGTCCTTCTGCCTAAAATCCAGAATTCAGAAGAGTGTACTGAGGGGTATTCCATACCCCCCGGATTACACCAACTATTTTGTGAAATAATATGTTTAGACTTGTACTTCCTGATGTGCAAAAATAAAATTACTTTTAAACTTAACAGCGAAACCAATTTTTTTTTATTTCAAAGCTATAAACTTATTATTTAAGTCACAAAACAATTGGTGTAATCCGGGGGGTTTTTGCACTCTTGTAGATTCTCAATTTTTGGTAGAAATATTTTGATAAATTTTTCAAAAATCCCCTTTTGATTTGGGTCTTTTGGATATTTATTTCTTTGTTTTGCAAGACAAAATTGATAAATCTGACAACACTGGAAATTAGTCAAAATCCCGATTTTAAAAGTTCAATGGGCGTGGCTTAAAAATGCTAAACTTTTAAATTGGCATGAATCCTTAAAATGTCAAATATCTGAATTTATTATTAACTTTACAGAAAAAAGAAGACAACGCCTGAGTAATCCTGGTAATTATAATAATGGTCAACGTCGCTCCTGACTTGACCACTTTAATTTTGAGAAGTTGCGCGTGTATGGCCACATTAGGAGAAATTTTTGTTCTACACCGTTGGTTGCATTGTTTAAAACCATTTTCCAACATGGCGTCGACCATGTTGTGTGTGTAATTGCAATATTTGTCTATTTAAATTAAATTTTTTAACCATGGCACAAAACAGAAAACGTAAAGTATACTCCGAAATCGAGGAAGACGTCGTTAGATCTAAAATTAGGATTAAAGCCGACGATGCCGAAGAGGAACAGTTAACCAAAATTTTGTTCGGTGGTTCGACGAGTTTTTTAAAAAGTTTGGAAGAAGCCGAACAAGAAGAGCCTAAATCATATTCCAGTTCGCCCGATTCGGGTATAGGTGTAGATGAAGTCGACGATGCCAGAACGGGCGGTAAACGTAAAGTGGCATGGGTGGACGAAGATGACGAAATTGACGTCGGAAGTGCGTTGAAAATACAGGGTAGATCTATGATCGATGCTGGTGTAAGTGCACAAAAGAACTCGTACAAAAGTTTCCTGGAACAAAAGTTTGAGAGTGTTGTGGGCAAACCGAGATGGGCAATAGAAAAGACCAAGAAGTCGGATGATGTTTCCGATGATTCAGACGACGAAATGGTTCGCACTTGCGGTTTCCTCAAAAAGCCTGTTAAACACAATCTTCCTGCTGGTTCGCTCGAATTTAAATCCATGAAACAGTTGAATGTGTTAACGAAGAACGAAGGACTTGTGAACAATGTCGAATTTCATCCTAAGTCCACGGTGGCGTTGGTTGCAGGTACGTCGGGCGTTGCATCTTTGTTTGCGGTTGACGGTTCAAATAATCATAAGCTTCATAGTGTAGCTTTTGAAAAGTTTCCGATTAAGTGTGCTGCTTTTACGGTAGACGGTAATGACGCTCTGTTGGGCTCTCACAGGTCGTTTATTTATAATTACGATCTGTTGGCTGCAAAAGCTATCAAAGTTTACCTTCCGCATGGAATTACTCAAATGAAAAACTTTGTGATGTCGCCAAACTCGAAAGTTTTGGCAGTTGCTGGTAAATTTGGTGAAATCAACGTTCTTTCGGTGAAAAGTAAGGAACGACTGGGTTTGTTAAAACAAGACAGCGATGTGACGTCGCTATCGTTTAACCATAACGGAGACACTTTGTATGGTCACAGTAATACGGGGGAGGTTACCGTATTTGACATGAAGACGATGAGGGTCCGACATAAGTGGATCGACGTAGGATGTTTAGAAGGTTCTACAATCGACACTTCTTCTTCTAATCAATTCCTGGCTACCGGATCGAAGGAAGGTGTGGTAAATTTGTACGGCACAGAAGACATTTACATGAATAAAAATCCCAAAGCAAGAAAAACAAATTTCAACCTGAGAACCTCGATAGACTCACTTAAGTTTAATCCGTCGTCAGAAATTTTAGCCTTTGGTTCGCAAGATGTGGAAAATGGGATGCGTTTATTGCACGTTGGATCTGGAACAGTTTTCAACAATTTTCCACAGTTTGGTAAAGATTTGGGTAATATTAGCACCTTCAACTTTTCACCCAATGGAGGATACCTTGCAATCGGTAACACAAAGTCAACAGTTTGTTTGTATAGGTTGAAGCATTACAATAGCTATTGATGATTTTTTTACGCTATAAATTTGATTATTAAAGTTAACCAAGTGAAAATATATCAATTAAATTACTCTTAAATTTTATAAATCTAAGTTACAACTGTTTTTCGATTATTTGTAAATATAGGCATGAAAATGTTAATAAAGTGTTTTAATGTGTTGTTCAATTTTTTTATAGGTACCTATTTATTAAGCTTGAGATTGTAGCCGAAAAATTTTACAGTGATTTTATATTCAGTTGACTCAAGTCTGTCTGTCTGTCTTTGATATCTTGGATTGCAATAATTTTTTTGTGAAGAGGATGGAATCCTGCATACATAGGTGTTTGGCTGGTTGCTTTCAGCTGAAACAAGTTTACAATATGTTAAAAGTTTTAAGTTTTACACGAAGCTCCCCCTACCCTAAAGTTAAAAATATTAGACGCACATCGTTTTAATCCTCTCCGCCATTTAGGGAGTGCGACGCAAATGAAAGGATTAACGAGATGCCAAGAAACAAGTTACGAAAGAAATGGATGGAAGAAATTGCAGAAGGAATTGAACAGGACAACAATTGAAATATATGAAGGAATTAATTATCTGTAAATGCAGAAAGAAACGAGAAGTAGGCAGGTAAAAAAGTAATAGAACAGAATTAAAAAAAAAAAAAATTTATACAAATTTTGTTAAGGAATTTATAATTTTTGAAATTTTAAGAATAATAATTTCTTAAATTTGCCAAGGTTCGAAAAGTCAGAGAAAATATCCAATTCCGGAAGAAATGATCAAAGAGCAGGGTGCATTTGTCATTGGGCGGCAATCAAAAATTAAAATCAGTAAGGTAAGTTTATATACAGGGTGCTGAAGGAGTTAGCCGAACATAGGAAATTAACATGTAAAAACTGATATATGCAAATTCCTGCTTCCCTAATAATTATTTTAGAGAAAAAATGAAAGACAAAAAATTATGCAGAAATATGAACTACGAATGATAAGAGCTTTTAATTCATCTAGCTTTTAATTAAATAGTCCAAAATGTTTTTGAAATTGTTAAAAGTTTCATTTGTCAGACTGGCCAGGTAAGTTTCCAAAGTAATTATTTTTGAAAATTGAAATTAAATTGAATTTGTTACAAGACATGGCTAGTCCGATAAATGAAAATTTTAACAATTTCAAAATCATTTTTGGACTTTTTAGGTAAAAGCTCGATGAAATCTTTTGCTCTTATCATTTGTAGTTTATATTTCTAGATTATTTTTGTCTCTTTCATTTTTTCTCTAAAATAATTAAGGAAGCAGGAATTTGTATAAATAAGTTATTTCATGTTAATTACCTGTGGTTGGGCTAACTCATTCAGCACCCGGTATTCATATTATCTATATCAGCGTTTCGCAACCTATGCATAGGTATCCACCGGGGGTACATTTTGGGGTAAGGTTGAGAAACACCAATCGATCGCAATTGATATAAAAAATGCACCCAAAAATTTTATTTTTGGTTTTTTTTATGCTATAATTTTTTACATATGCATAAAAACACAAAGTAATACCAATGTTCTACTTATAAATTAAGTACCTATTTATTTATTTTATCCAAAACCAATTTTTAAATTGGTAATACATTTTTACTACATAAGCAAAACTGCCTAACATTTTGTGGAGGTACACAAAACTTCCTGGGGGTACAAAGAAAAAAAAGTTGAGAACCGCTGATCTATATCAACTTGGAAATTAAAAAGTGCGCTAAGATTAAGATATATAATATTTGCAATTTTTCAAATTTTGAAAAAGGAGAAAATTTTATAATTTCAATCTGGAAAACTCGGATAATTTGTTGGAAAATTTAGTAATAACTCTGATAAAGAAACTTGTCTCGCTTTCAAGACATGGAATACCCTCCAGTAAACAGCGACAGCGCCAGCATTTTTGAAATTTTGAAAAGGGAAATAAACTCAAAAAAATACATTATTGAAATAAACACATAAAAAAATTAAGTGGGCACTCCAATCAACAGGGTGGGCAAGTGCAAGTGCCCACCCCTGGTGCCGTCACTGCCAGTAAACCATTAATTGCGCGGAATCCTTTTAAGGTCGTAAAAATTAAACTAATTACTTCCTTGTAAAAAAAACTCTTTGAGTCTTTGAGACTCTTATAGCATCTAGTTGTGCACCTCCTATTTTTGATTGCGAGTGTCCATGCCAAAAGGGCATTCATTAATGACGCGCACAAAGAGATTAACGAGATTCTTATATGATGTTACAATCATTCCAAAAATGACAAGGAAGTCATGTGGTGTCCACATTAGATTTTTTAAATACAATGTACATCATAAATTGATTTGATTTGGATTTGTAAATAATATATTTGTATTTTCTCGTTTTCCCGTCGTCAAGTTGGCATTTTGACAACGGAGTGAGAATGGAGCCTTTTGCCATAAATGGCCGCCATACCCGGTTGTAGAGAAAGTCGTCTCCGGTAATTTTGCGATTGTTTTTGAAATTTTGGTTTTGAGATTTTTTATATTTTGGCGAAAATAAAGTATCAACCCATGTGAGTAGAATTTTCGATTATTTTGCATTCGAATTCGTCCTAAATTTGAACAGATAGTTTGGATGTTTTTAGAATATTTTTGGATGCGAGTAATTCATCAATTGATAATTTATTTTTGGGAAAAGAGAAAAATTATTTGGATAATTGCAATAATAATAAAATTAATTTGGATAAATTAAAATTAAAAATTCAAGGTGACTTACAATAAATTTGATACGTGTGGTCGATTTATCTTTCACATTTGATTTACTATTTTGAATTGAAATTTATTTGAGTTCCTATTTTTATTATTATCGAGGATACTACTTTGGAAATACCAACTAGCTTGGTTTTATATTAATTTTTAGAAGAGTAATATTTTTCACGGAGGAATCGTTTGGAAACTGGAACATTAGAGATATTTTTGACGCTTTGCTTTCAGAGTACAAAGGTAATGTTATGCAATTCATTCTTTCAGAACAAACATCTAGTATAAATGGCAGTACGTACCCAAGTGGTTTAGGTATGCTCAGAAAAATTCAAATTTTCCTATTGTTATATTCGCTGCTGAGCGCTCAATAACTTCTTGTTTTGTCATGATTGCCTTAAGGGATTCGATAATTCAAATAATTCGTTTAAAAGGATTATCACCTTAAAAGAAAAAACAAGTTTTTACTTTTCATAACAATTTTCTCTTTATTTAGATGGTCTGAATGGAAGCTTGTCCTTTATGTCGTCAACCATTTCACGAAATCACATCACACAATAAATGGAATAAACAATCACAACAACAAAAATTCCGATGAAACAATTTTTTTACCGATGTACTGGAAAATCTGGTCGAAGGATCTGGCAAATTTGATAATGTTCTTGATTATTTCACTAATTCGGAAGATGACGATGATTATGATTATGTAGACCCTCAGACATCACAGGGAAAGAAATAAAATGCGATAGAAACAGTAGGTACCTACCAAATTTCAAGTCTGATATTTACAGATTTAGTTTTGCATTAATCTGCACAGAGTACATTAGTAAATTTTTTTTCTGTGCAGATGTTTGATTAAATTTGTTCTTTTACTAATAAATATTTGGGTGCTATTGATGGTAAACCTACTTCTGGCAGCAATGGAAAAGTTTTGCTTATCACGAAACCATATCCGTTTAATAGCCAAGGTTCTATGAAAATATTTAACTACTATCTGGAAAGCCCGTCCACGGACGGGCAGCTAGGCGGTTGATCTCTTTTTTTGCGGTATTAATTAAAAACTTCCTTCGTCTACACTGCTTGCGAACCTTGTATCAATTTCCCTTAACTATTTATACCTTCAGATCTCCGTACTCTTGACATTGCTACATAGAGTGGACCGTGGTTAAACACAGGTTCAGGCAGATATAATCTTACTTTTTCTAACGTCTGTTCATGAGCTTTGTTGATTGTCACGGAAAATGCAAGTTTAATTGGTAAGTGTCGCCGTCTTAAAATAAATGGCAAGCCCCTGTACTTGTTCAGGCTAAATCTATTCAACATGAATATCCTATTATCCGCTTATACACTTATCCATTAAGACGTTGAGACTTCTTCAATTTTGTATAGTTCATTTTCGCTGTCTTCGGCTTTCTTTAACAAAAAAAATGACACGCTGTAGGAGAAGCAGCTTCCCGGCTTTCTTTAATTTATATATAGCTTGACCGGTGGATCTCTCTTTTAACGGTCTCAATTAAAAAATTAATACTGTGGTACTCCATTGATGTGTAACTCGATTAGTTGGGAATTCGATTGATGTGTAGCACCGTAGTATTAGTAGTTATAATTTATATGGTTAATGGATTTATTTATGTACAAAAACTGTAGTTCGTTGAAGTTGTTCTCCCTATTTATATTATCTTATTTAATTTCTTTGTTTCTCATCAATTTAAGTAATTGCTGTTACTTCCCCTTTCTCTTTGTTTTTTTTTAATAATTAATCATGTTTGCGTCTTCGGGTTTTTCTATCCAAAAATATAACACCCTGTAGCAGCAACGTCTTGACTTTTTACCAGAACTGCCGTAGGAGGGTTATTATATGATGTAATTCTTTTTATTATAACGTAATTATTCATTATTTTCTTTTTCAAATATTTATAGTCCTAACCTTAATATATTTTTTGGTTGGTGAAAGAAATCGACCAATCAGAGACTTTCTTTTTTCACCAAAAAATGACACGCTGGAGCAGCAGGAGCAGCAGCATGCTGGGATTTTATAGATTAGGATAGGCTTTGTAGAGCAAGAAGGATAGAGTAGAGATTGCATTTGGTATTATGTAGAGTGTATTTAGAGTAGCGAGGAAACCTATTTTCTTATTCCAGAACTTGTTTATTTTGTAATTTTAACTGTTTGTCTTTTTTTTTAGTTTTTTAGTCCAAATTATTCTGCAAGGCAGTTTTGACCTTGAAAATTCACAAACTGGTGAAATAATTCACCAATAATATGTTTAGATGACCTGAATGGAAGAGTGGGTGTATTGGTGTGTCAACACAAATTCAATGAATTGTGTATTATTCTGTTGTTTATGTTCGCATAATTGAAAACCCTTACGAACATGAACAACAACAACAACCACAACAATCACAACAACAAGAACAAGAACAACCACAAGAACCTAGACAAATACGGTTACGACCCGTCAGACTAAACTATCCTTTTCGTGATGTGCTAGATGATTTGGGCGAAGGATCTGACGAAGAGATAGAAGATTCTGATGATATTCGTGATTATTTCACTGATCCAGAAAACGAGGATGAATACGATTATGATGACGATCGGTGGGGAAGAACTAGTATGGGATAAAAAACAATTCCAATGCAGTAGTTTGATTAAATTTGTTTTTCTTGTAAGTTTCTTTTGTACTAATAAATAAAAAAAAAATCTAAAAGTTTTTCTTTGTTTATATTCAGTAATAATTAGTTAAGATATTCAATTACATTTTATTATTTAATACATTATGTACATACTACGTACGTACAGACGTTACAACGAAAATAGTCAAAATGGATTCAGGAAAGGTCAAAACGAATATTTCCGTCAAAATCTGGAAACCGAAAAAACTCGGGATTACAATACATCCTTGTTTTACAAGGAAGTAAAAAGCAAAACATTGCCACTTAGGATCAAAAAATTAATTTTAAGTTAAAGTTAAATTTTAAACTCGAAGATAAGTTCAAAATAAGCACAAAAGTAGAAAATAAGTTCAAATATAAGTAAATAAGCAAGAAATCACAAAAGCGCAAAAAAGGATAAAAAACTATACGTTAAAATGCATCTTTTTATGCAATTCGTCAGGATCTCAAATTTTAAAGAGCTGGTTTTAAAATTGACAATAAGCAAAATTGCTTAAAATCCGGTCTCTAATTATGTCAAATTTCGGATTCTCATCAGGCAAACCTATGGAATGTTTTATAATAAAACTAACTTGAACAGTATTCAATTAAATTAGTAAATTAAATTAGTAAAGTAAGCAATATAATTCGTAACATACACAAATTACTTATAGTTAGGGGGGGGGGGGGTAGCGTTTTAAAGGCAAAAAAGGCATATTTTCATGATTCTTTTTGGAGATATGAATAATGTTGGTTTATTTATTTCATATACACGTCATAGTATAACATCTGAAGTATCATTAAAAAAAAATTTCAATTCAAAATATCGACAAATAAGTCCGTGACAGGAAATCTTCGGAGGCGTCTTGAAAAAATGTTGTTTGCAGTAAACTTCATAACTCGATACCGGATCATCAGAAAGAAAAAAGTCAAAATTCCCTTTTCAAGTGCCCTTTTGCCCTACGCCACAGAGCGTTGCATTTTAGCGTTGCATGAAAAGCTTTATCTTTTTATATTAGTTTGATCGTTTTGTGAATTTATGAGAAGACCTAACGTGTTTGTGATAATCTATTAATATTTTTTATTGAATGAAAAAATTTAACCAATATTTATAGATTCATACTCCTCTTTCTCCACCCCTTTCTATTCTACTGAGGATCTTCAAAGTCACGCAGCGATATTCCCGCATCGAAATAAATGTCTGTCGAAAATAAGACCGAAAGAAAAAGCAAAATAGAAATAAAAAATGATGTTTAAACAATTACACAACCCATGATTCACTATCGACATATCGACCTCTATATCCTGAGCTGTACAATGTACTTACCATAATACAGTGTACTTGCAAACATCACGCCATCTATCGATAATTATTTCAGATCTATTATACCAACAAATAATAATTTTCTAAATCTTTTGTTTATGTTATATTGATGTTTGTTGTGTTTGTTTGCAGTAAGAATGAATAATGTCAATAACTAATTTTCTAAACCTTTTGTTTATGTTATATCGTATGAAATCACAATAGTTACTCACTTTACATTTAGGCTATGTTTTTTGTGTATTATTTTATTAAAAGTTTTAACAAATTAGGTTTGAACTTCCAACTCCCCTTCCTCCGCCTTTTCGGCTTCCTCTTTTAATAACATTTCGAAGGCACGCAGAGACGTTGACAATTCTTCCTGCTCTTTTTTTTTCTTTTCTTCATAGTAAGCCGCCAATTCCTCATTACTTTTTCGCTTTCGAATACGCTGCGACTTTTTTTTTCGCAACCTTGAGATTAAGACGGCAATTGTCCCCAATTTTCCCCAATTCATTGGGATTCACATTGCCATCATTAACAACTGCATCACGCAATAATTTTTATCGTTGACCTTTTTAAATCCTTTATATTAATTTCACCTTTCTGCTTGCTTGAATACGGGTACGGCAAAACTTAGAATGTCAAATTTGACCCAGTTCGCGCTATCCAATCGAGCTGAAATTTTGCACATGGATTCGTCCCCGATGACAATACACTTTTCAAAAAAAAATATTTTCCGAATTTTCACATTTTCCAAAAAAAAGTGAAAAAATTAAATTTGTATGGTTCTATTAAAAAAAAATTACCTGTATACTATTTAAGTACTTATCCGATTATTAGGGGATGGGCTTGTGAGTTGACCATGCATGTAAGATGACCACCCTGTATTTTACAAAAAACTGTAAATGGTAATGCCGCCATTTCAACTGTTCTTGTGCTCTTTGACATAGCCTTCAATTTGTATGCGGTTTAGAAGCAAATAGACGCGTCGCACAAGCTCCGACAAACATCGTGTAAAAAAAAATTATTTTTGTAAAATATTGATTTTTTCGCTTGCTCATAAAGTGAACAATTTTCGTTGATATCCCTTGTATTCGAATTCCATTGAATTTTAATAATCCAAAGTGTTTGTGTTTGTTTCAAAATCGTCGAGAATGTAAGATGACCACAAGGCGAGAAGTTGCAAAAACGAAGAAAGAATTAGCTGCTAAGCGCAAGGAGCTCGTTGCTAAGGACCAGGAAGCTATTACTATATCCAAGGAGGCTGAGAAGCGCAAAAAAGCATCAATTGTCGTCATCACAATTAATACATTTTTGATGTTTTTTTAATGTTTTTTCTTCACTTTCTCACTTAAAACTCATTAAAAGATCAATAATTTTCAGCAACTTTTTAGGGGGTGATCAGCTTATATGCTAAAAATTAAAATTACCATTTTTAGCTTCTTCGGGAGAATAGTCATAACTTTTTGTTTTTTGAGTAATCTAATCTAAGAATCTTCAGCAAAATTTTAGCTAATGACGTCTTTCCAATGGTGTCATTATATATCCAAAAATATTAATTTGAAGATGAGTTATGAGCAAAAATGTTTAAGGGTGGTCAACTTACAAGTTTTATAAATTTATAAGATTTTATAAAATCAATAAAATTATATTTGTGTACCTTTATAGTATTTTGTGTTATAATCCTTATTCATTGTCAATATACATCAAGGAGTCACCAGCGGCTGGTGGCGTTTGCGGAAACTTCCGTCGTATAGCTACCGATAGTTACGATGATAAATAACTGCTGGGCCCAATGATTCTTGTATAAAATCGAGTATCGTATATAAAAGATTTATAGTGAAAAACTTGTTTTTACGAGTTCATTTTTTTATTAATTAGATATTCGGTGCAATTCTGATTTGACATAACAACCTGGTTACACTCCTAGAAATTTCGATGTGTAAACCGCTATATTCGATGTGTAAATTTAGCTTAGTAACTTTGTGTTAATTTGCTCTGTAAAAATTGACACAATATTATGTTTTGTAGGTTGAACAAACGCGGCAGAACAGACGTTACCACCAGTTACCACGCGTGATTGTACCTGAATCGAGCACAAGTTTACTATCCCCAGCATCCCCAGTAGAATAATAACTTAAAACTTGTTTTAAGGGGGGGGGGTATGGTTTTAAAGTCGAAAAAAGGCATATTTTCATGATTTTTTTTTGGAGATATGAATAATTTTGGTTTATTTATTTCATATACATGATATAGTATAACATAAATATGAAGTATCTTTGAAAATATTTTCAATTAAAAATATCAATAAATAAGTCCGTGACAGCGAATCTCCGGATGCGCTTCGATAAAAAAAGTTGTTATGCAGTGAAATTCATAACTCGATACCGGATCATCTGAAACAAAAAAATATGCGTTTGAAAGGTGATATGTTTCCCTATGTAGTCAGAGGGAGTTTTTTTATTTTTTTATCAATTCTTTCCATTTTAAAATAACAAACAAATTCACCGAAATGTTTTAGTGAAAATCGCGTTTTTCACTTCAAAATGATGCCAAAAGTAAAAAAATCGAAAAAACAAAAAAACTCCTTCTGACTATCTAGGGAAACATATCACCTTTTAAACGAATTTTGACTTTTTTCTTTCTGATGATCCTAGTTATGAAGTTCACCGCATAACAACATTTTTTCGAGACGCTTCCGGAGATTCGCTGTCACGGATTTATTTGTCGATATTTTAATTGAAATTTATTTTTAATGATACTTCAGATGTTATACTATGACGTGCATATGAAATAAACAAACCAACATTATTCATATCTCAAAAAAAATCATGAAAATATGCCTTTTTTGCCTTTAAAACTTAAATATAAGTAATTTGTGTATGTTACGAATTATATTGCTTAATAGTTACAAAATAATATGAAATATATATTTTTGTGACTTTTGATTTACTAATTGAATTGAATTGAATACTGTTCACGTTTGCCTGATGAGAATCCGAAATTCGACATAATTAGAGACCGGATTTTAAGCAATTTTGCTTATTGTCAATTTTAAAACCAGCTCTTTAAAATTTGAGATCTGGACGAATTACATAAAAAGATGCATTTTAACGTATAGTTTTTCATCCTTTTTTGCGTTTTTGTGATTTTTTGCTTATTTACTTATATTTGAACTTATTTTCTACTTTTGTGCTTATTTTGAACTTATCTTCGAGTTTAAAATTTAACTTTAACTTTTTTTTTTTTTTATTTACCCAGAATATTTACAATCTGTCTTACAACAATAAGTAAATGTTTGGTCGGTTTCTAAAAGTGACATATTAAGCAAAAACCCAGTGGTTTCTGCCTTTATAAAGTTAATTTATTGAATTAAGTTTTGTACAGGGTAATCAAAAGTTTATACTATAGAGTAAATATTAGTCTTTAAATCGGTTTGATAGGTCTTGAGGTTTGAATCGTTTGAGTTTGCGCTTGTCGGGTTGATCTTCCATAAGGCTTGCTACCAGTTGATTTGGATGCGTATTCAGTCTGCTTTTATACTTGTCACTAAAGGCGACAATTTCTTCTTTCACCATAGGTATAGCAAGATCTTTTCGTATGATCTCGTTTGTAACGAACCAGGGTGCGTTGACCATATTTCTCAGCACCTTTGCTTGAAATCTTTCGAGTATATCTATATTTGAGTTGGATGCAGTACCCCATAATTGTATACCGTACGTCCAAATGGGTTTAATTATAGTTTTGTATATTAACAACTTATTCTCCAGGGAGAGTCGAGATCCCCTTCCCATAATCCAGTACATTTTCTGAATTTGTATATTTAGTTGTTTTCTTTTTGTCCAAATGTGGGTTTTCCATGTTAAGCGTCGGTCTAAGTGCATGCCCAGATACTTGACCACTTCTGTTTGTGGAACTTGCTTGCCATTTAGGGTTACGGGAGGACAGGTTTCTTTCCGCAGTGTAAACGTAACATGTGCAGACTTTGACTCGTTTGGAAAAAGAACTCAAAATAAAAAATTTTAAGTAAATTTGTGGTTTTTAGTATGTATTTATGGTTAAATTCAAAAAATATAAGAATAATACAATACGTAGAAAATCAAAATTCAAAAAATTTAAAAAGGAGACAATTAACACATAACAGGTCTGGATTAAGAAAATTTGAAAAAATGAAAATTTCGTAATACGAAGTACAATATAACGTTATTTCATGGTTATTGCCATTCATCAGTTGTACGCATCGATTACGATTACATTGTAAAATAAGAAGAAAAAATTTTTCAAACTAAACAAAATTATCGACTAAATTGTACAAAATTGACTTACCATAACCTCCAAAGATTATCAAAACTGAACTTGTTACACGAGGTATGAATAATTTAAAAATGATTTGAACTAAGAAATTCGTTTACCTAGCACTGCTAGTTTGAAATCCGAAGGCACTGCCCTCTTAATATGATTTCTAAAAACTTTGAAAAAATTCAAAATTCAAAAATTTACCACGTTTTTTAACCGTGAGGCGTAAAACTAGAAAAAGAACTCAAAATAAAAAATTTTAAGTAAATTTGTGGTTTTTTGAATTTTAAATTTTTTGAATTTTGATTTTCTACGTATTGTATTATTCTTATATTTTTTGAATTTAACCATAAATACATACTAAAAACCACAAATTTTCTTAATCCAGACCTGTTATGTGTTAATTGTCTCCTTTTTAAATTTTTTGAATTTTGATTTTCTACGTATTGTATTATTCTTATATTTTTTGAATTTAACCATAAATACATACTAAAAACCACAAATTTACTTAAAATTTTTTATTTTGAGTTCTTTTTCTAGTTTTACGCCTCACGGTTAAAAAACGTGGTAAATTTTTGAATTTTGAATTTTTTCAAAGTTTTTAGAAATCATATTAAGAGGGCAGTGCCTTCGGATTTCAAACTAGCAGTGCTAGGTAAACGAATTTCTTAGTTCAAATCATTTTTAAATTATTCATACCTCGTGTAACAAGTTCAGTTTTGATAATCTTTGGAGGTTATGGTAAGTCAATTTTGTACAATTTAGTCGATAATTTTGTTTAGTTTGAAAAATTTTTTCTTCTTATTTTACAATGTAATCGTAATCGATGCGTACAACTGATGAATGGCAATAACCATGAAATAACGTTATATTGTACTTCGTATTACGAAATTTTCATTTTTTCAAATTTTCTTAATCCAGACCTGTTATGTGTTAATTGTCTCCTTTTTAAATTTTTTGAATTTTGATTTTCTACGTATTGTATTATTCTTATATTTTTTGAATTTAACCATAAATACATACTAAAAACCACAAATTTACTTAAAAAAAAATTTTTTATTTTGAGTTCTTTTTCTAGTTTTACGCCTCACGGTTAAAAAACGTGGTAAATTTTTGAATTTTGAATTTTTTCAAAGTTTTTAGAAATCATATTAAGAGGGCAGTGCCTTCGGATTTCAAACTAGCAGTGCTAGGTAAACGAATTTCTTAGTTCAAATCATTTTTAAATTATTCATACCTCGTGTAACAAGTTCAGTTTTGATAATCTTTGGAGGTTATGGTAAGTCAATTTTGTACAATTTAGTCGATAATTTTGTTTAGTTTGAAAAATTTTTTCTTCTTATTTTACAATGTAATCGTAATCGATGCGTACAACTGATGAATGGCAATAACCATGAAATAACGTTATATTGTACTTCGTATTACGAAATTTTCATTTTTTCAAATTTTCTTAATCCAGACCTGTTATGTGTTAATTGTCTCCTTTTTAAATTTTTTGAATTTTGATTTTCTACGTATTGTATTATTCTTATATTTTTTGAATTTGACTCGTTTGCCTTTATTCTCCACGTTTTCAACCATTTTTCAATTTTTTGTAGGTTTACTTGTAATAACTCAGAAGCAAATTTTGGGTTGGTGTGTGATGTCATGATGCCCGTATCATCCGCAAATGTAGCTGTTGTATTTTGCTCCATTGTTGGTAAATCTGAAGTGTACAGGAGGTACAGAATCGGCCCCAGGACGCTGCCCTGTGGTACACCAGCTTCAATTGGATATATTCCTGTGTATGCTTCTTGACATTTCACAAAAAAGTAGTGTCTATTGCTGATATAAGATTTAATTAGTTGGTATAAGTCATAGGGGAGCATCTTTTTTAGTTTATACAGCAATCCGAGGTGCCAAACTTTATCAAATGCCTGCGATATATCCATAAACACCGCCGAACAATATCTTTTTTCTTCCAAGTCCATACTGATTTTTTTAACTAATCTATGGATTTGCTCTATAGTTGAGTGTTTTTCTCTAAATCCAAATTGGTGGTCGGGTATAAGCTTCCTTGTATGTAGGATGGTCTTTAATCGTTTTGCCAGTATCTTTTCAAACGCTTTTGATAGAACGGGAAGCAAACTTATGGGTCTATAAGATGTCACTTCTTCTGGTTGTTTTCCTGGTTTTGGGATCATTATTATTTGCGCTACCTTCCATTGCACTGGAAAGTAGGTGAGTCTTAGTGATGAATTAAACAATATGGTGATTAACTTTATTGCTTTCATTAGTAGTTCTTGCAAAATTTTACCAGTTATTAAGTCGTAGCCTGGCGATTTTTTGGGATTAATTTCATTTAGTATAATGTTCTTCACTTCTTTTATTTTGAGTTTTTTCATAGGAAAATCCATTTGGTGAGGCACTTCTAGAAATTCTGTGATTTCACTTTCCTCTTCGCTACTTATTTCAGATGGGAAAGGTTGAAAAACTTTTTTTAGATGTTCTGCAAATATTTTTGCCTTTTCCTCATCAGTTCTGGCCCATTTTCCATCTTCTAATCTGATTGGGGAAATATGTGTTTGTGGTTGTTTTATTCGTTTAGTCGCTCTCCATAAAGAATATTCGGTGGCTTCTGTTGCTGTTAGTTTTTCTAAGTATTGTTGAATAGCTACATTTTTTTCTTCATTTATTAGGTTTTTAAGTTCTCTGATGGCTTTGTTAAACTTGACTTTGTCGTGAGGAGATCTAGTTTTTTGCCAGGTCTTTCGCAGCTGACGTTTTTCTACAATTTTATCTTTCACAGTTGTACTGCAATTCGGTGTTTTTTTCCTCGTTTCGAATTTAGGAGTGGCCTCCTATGCGGCTTCCTGTATCTTTCTGTTAAAATTTTCTATTGCTGCTTCGAGTTCTTCTTCAGTTTTTAGAGATACTTTACAGCTAATACTCTCGTTTAAGATATTTCTGAATTCGTTCCAGTCTGTTCTTTTGCTACAAAAAGATGGAGGTGTTTGTTTTTCTATTATTGATGAACTAACAGTAACTATTACAGAAGAATGATCTGAGGACAGGTCCAAACAAGATTCGGCCTTTATGTTATTTGTATTTATTCCTTTAGTTACACAGAAGTCGATCAGATCAGGAATTTTTCTTCGATCTGCAGGCCAATAGGTGGGCTCCCCAGTTGACACCGTTTGAAGATCGTCTTTTTTCAGAGCTAGGTATAGCTGTCTACCCTTTGGTGTTGGATTATGTGATCTGGAGCCCCACCATGGGTGTTTAGCATTATAATCTCCTCCTGCAATAAATCTATTTCCGAGTGTTTTAAAAAAGTGTATAAATTGCTCTTGTTTAATTGCATATTTTGGTGGGCAGTAGATAGCTGTGAGTGTGATTGGTCCAATGTAGTCTTCTACGCTAATGCTGGTTGCTTGTAAGTATTCTTGTTTGAATTGTTCTTGTTCGATGTGTTTAATTGATGATTTAATTATGATTGCAGTGCCTCCATAGGCTGCACCATCCGGACGCTGTGTGCTATAAGTGTTATATCCCGGTATTTTTAGATAACTCTTTTTTGTGAAATGTGTTTCGGAAATCATCATTACGTCAATGTTTAGGTTGATTAAAAAAGTTTTGAGTTCTGGCACTCTTTGGACCAGACCGTTGGCATTCCAGACTGCGATTTTTAAAGTGGGGATCATTATGGCATTTTGCTAATGAGGGCTGTGAGAAGGTTTAGTATCGTGTCCATTTTACTCATTAGTTGTGTCAACATGTTTTCTAGGCCATTGTTAGATTGTTGTATTGGTGTTATCGGTAGTTGTTGGGGATTTGTATTTCCAGGTTGTTGGAGATTACTATACTGTTGTTGTTGGTCATTACCGGCTGGTAGTTGGAAATTTCCAGATTGATTGTTTCCTCTTACCTGTTGCGCATATGATCTTCCTACTGTGATGTTCGAAAAATTGTGATGTTGATTATTTATTAGTTGTTTGTTTCTGAGTGGAGGAAACATTTTTTGTATTAATTGTTTACGTATTACACAACCTTTGTAGTTAGCAGGGTGTTCCCCACCGCAGTTGCAACATTTGACCTCTTTCTTTTCTCGGACAATCCTTAGTAAGGTGTTTCTGTAGACACTTAACGCAGTTAGGGGTTTTGTTGCAAAAGCTTTTAGTATGTCCATACGCCTGACATCTGGAACATTGTGGTACCTCTCTTTTTTTGTGTGGCTGCTCAAAAGTTATTATTGAATGGCTAAGATTTGTTATTTTGTAGATGTCCCTGTTTAACTTAAAATTAATTTTTTGATCCTAAGTGGCAATGTTTTGCTTTTTACTTCCTTGTAAAACAAGGACGTATTGTAATTCCGATTTTTTTCGGTTTCCAGATTTTGACGGAAGTATCCGTTTTGACCTTTCCTGAATCCATTTGGCTATTTTCGTTGTGACGTCTGTACGTATGTATGTATTTACGGACGTCTGTATGTCGCATAAATGAAATACGCTAGGTCGTAGAAAGTTGAAATTTTGGATTTGGGACACTACTTATAGCAACTAGTTGTGCACCTCCTATTTTTGGTTGCGATTTTCCGTGGCAAAAGGGCATTCATTTATGACGCGCAAAAATAGATTAACGAGATTCTTGTACAATTATTCTAAAAATGACAAGGAAGTCTTGTGGTGTCCACATCAGATTTTTTGTTTTTACTTAAAAACAGATTTTAAATCAACATAATACTAAAATCTAATTAATTCCATTAAAATCATCTCGGATGTACAATACCGTCTATGAAAAAATTAAGACCACTTTTATGGTTAAATTTCCAATATTAGGTACTCCAACTTCCTAACAAAATAACAGAATTATAAAAAGTTTGGACATTTCAAAGAAACTTTTAAATTGTATGACCGGACATTTAAATAGTTTAGGACTTTTTATTTGTAAGTATAAATATTGCTAAGCTCATAAAGGACAGCCTATTTTCGGTGTTAAGAGATTACATCGTAAATAATTTTAATTATAATAACATATCGACACCCTCAAAAGGAACCAAGTCGTAACTCATTTTTACCCATTTTTTTAGAGAGCGATTTTAAAGTTTTGAAAAAGAGATACAACTTTATTCCACTCTATATCTCTTTCAAATAGATATTTCTATTTCTATGAATAAATACAGTACAGCATCGCCTATCCGGACACACTTTATTCTGGACACTCCAGTAATCCGGACATTCCGGCTCTTCGGACATTTTATATTTTTTATCTCTGCAATCCGGACGAATTTCTAGTTGCAATTTCAAATTAATGCAATTCAGCAGTACTCTTTTATAAGACTAAACTATGACATCACTCAGAGCTGCATACAGCGCCAAAATTCAGAAGGCTCTAAAATTGAGCGTTTTTAATTTAATTTTCTATAAAATATTAAATTTTGAATAAAAAGAAGAAAACGCTAAACGAGAAGTCACGAATTGTGATTTAATTCATATTTTCTTTGATTTAATTGGTAAAGTTAAATAAGTAGGGGGCGGCCATTAATTACGTGAGGCGATTTTTCGACCCCCTCTGCCCCTAGTGAGATATCGTAAAATTTGTTTTTTTTTTATTAATGTTTAATTACATGATATTTACCGAGATTCTTTGATCTCCTCCTCCCTTAAACGCCCACGTAATTAACGAATGTAACTAATGATAACACACGTCTGCAAATAAAATTTTTTTTTCGAGTCCTGATACCATTCCTCCTGATTCTTATGTAAATTAACCTCCTGAATTCGAATATGACCTTCGTTTTCCTCCATCATTTTATTATTTTTTTTAACAATTATTTTAGCTTTTACATTTTTTCTGATAAACTAGAAAGGTGAAAAGTTAATATTTATGGCAAGAAAGTTGATTTGGAAGTAGATCTGTCCTCCGAAATTGTAAAAAAAATCATTAAAGATGATCGAATTTTCCGTTTTTCTGCTTAATCTTTTCACTTATTTTTGCTGTTTATTTCAGCAAAACTAAAGCAATCACACAGAACATGTACATATATGCAAGTTTTCAGTTTTTAAAACCGGGGGGTCCGGGGGGTGTGGAACACCCTCCAGTATACCTGTAAGTGTGTTAAAAAACACAAATAGTCAACAAATTTCGATTCCAGTTTTAAAGTTGAGATTCCACTGGGCATTACTGGATCTAGGTTACAAAAAACATTTGGAAAAATCTATATGAAGCAAGATTCTGGGACCAATTTTGTTTAGGTGTAGTGGAGGGTGTTCCACACCCCCCGGTTTCAAAAACTGAAAACTTGTGTATGTCTTCTGTTTTTTTCCAAGTCTTCCCCTAGATCAGGCGTCGGCAACCTACGGCTCTTTTGATGTCGAGATGCAGCTCTCCAGGTCCAAGCACAAATATTACTTTATAATTTTATTATTTTATTTTCCAAACTCATAAAAAGTATTATTCTGCAAAAAAAAACTTTAAACAGGGTAAAAACACATTATAAAAACAGGATAAAATACAATAATATTAAAATAAAAATGTTAAAAATGGGAAAAACTGGGAAATTTTGTAAATTGTAGGTTTTGGCTCTTCCGTTTCAATAGGTTGCCGACCCCTGCCCTAGATCAAAATTAAAAATGTTTCAAATTTTAAAAATTGTAAATTCTTTATTTGTCGAATTTTCCAAGAATTTTTCCTAATTAATTCCACGACTTTTTCTTAAAAATAAAAAATTTCTCGACTTTTCCTTACTAAATTTGGGTAATTCTCAATTTCTTTACTTTTGCATGTGAAAATCTTGCTTAAACATTAGCCCTAATTTTTAATTTTTTGCCCACCCCCCCTGGCCCCTTAATATGACAAACTACAAGTCGCTGCTTAATCCATATTGCGATCAGGGGCGGTTCCAGAATTTTTTCTGGAAGGAGCAAAAATATCAGACGGGCAAAAAGTTTTTTCAGATTTCGGATTGTTCCCTTGATTATTTTTAAACGTCTGAGGGAGGGGTGCCCCCCCCCCCATAAATCCGCCTAAGCTCGCGATTGATATCTGACAGTTTATTTAATATCTTTCATATTCTTATCTTGTACTTCGAAACCATCAATAATTGTGATAAATTTGTTTTTCAATTATCAGTAACAATAAATAAAATTGGCAATTCATGCTTACGATACTTTGTCAATTTGCCTAGTAGACACTGACAAAATTGTCAATTTGTTTACAATCTGAGGTTAAGCCAGTTCTTCAATTATTATAAAATGATACTAAAAATTTTCTATCGGAAACTTAATTTATTCAATATTAATAGGAAATACGTTAAACCTTTCATGATGTAGGAAGGAAGTTAGATACTTCCGTAGACCTTAATTTGATTCGATACCCAGGTCAAAAGGAATTTTATGAAATAAATTAAACAAAAAAAAATCATAATAATAAGTATCGGCGTTTTTACACTGGCCTGTTTAGAATTGGTTAATTTTAAGTTACCAGCCTAAAAATATTAAGTGATTACGGTGGAGTGATGGATCAGTGCCGCCTTCAGGCCGCACAACCTAGGCAATCAGACATCGTCAACTTTAATATAGATTTGTCAACTGATATATTTAGAAATTGTCAACTGCAATTCAGATTTGTAAGCTGCTATTCAAAGATCGACAACTGTAAATTCAGCTTTGTTCAGAACACCCCCGGTTTCAAAAACTGAAAACTTTTTGAGAGTAAGTGTGCATTTGTAGGTTTAGGCTATACGCACTGAGTAGTACCGAGTACCCCAGTATACAACTGATTGTATAAAATTATTGCCACACCATATAAATGTACCTATTGGTTTTTTTTAAGTTTTATTTTGACTTTTTTATTATTTGTTAATTTTGTTTAGTTTAATTAATGTAAACTATATAAAATAAAATAATTGAATAATACATACGTATCAACGGTTTTTAATCAAAAAAATAAGTAAAAAATCCGGAAAACTCGGTTATCCGAACAAATTCAAAACTATATCTGTCCGGAATAACGAGGCTGTACTGTACCATATTATGTAAAATAACCAAATGTGCTTTGTACATTCTTTCGAATATTATTTAATAATAATAAAGTTCCCACTTTTTGTAAAATATCGTGATTTTTTAAGCACTTATTTTTCAAAAATCCGTGCTTATATATCCGGTATCCAGAAATAATATATGAATTCTCGCAATTCCTCCCACATTGTTAGCTATTTTATTTAATCGTAATAATTGTTTTAATTCATAATAAAATGTAATTGAATATCTTAATTTATTCTTACTGAACATAAAGAAAGAAAAACTTTTAGACTTTTTTTTTATTTATTAGTACAAAAGAAATAACTTACGAGAAAAACAAATTTAATCAAACTTCTTCATTGGAATTGTTTTCTATCCCATACTAGTTCTTCCCCACCGATCGTCATCATAATCGTATTCATCCTCGTTTTCTGGATCAGTGAAATAATCACGAATATCATCAGAATCTTCTATCTCTTCGTCAGATCCTTCGCCCAAATCATCTAGCACATCTAGAAAAGGATAGTTTAGTCTGACAGGTCGTAACCGTATTTGTCTAGGTTGTTCTTGTTCTTGTTGTTGTGGTGGTTGTTGTTGTGGTGGTTGTTGTTGTGGTGGTTGTTGTTGTGGTTGTTGTTGTTGTGGTTGTTGTTGTTGTTCATGTTCGTAAGGGTTTTCAATTATGCGAACCGTAATAACTCGAATTATTCTTGAATCTTTGTCATCGTGGTTGGTTAAGCTGATTTGGTGAGTTGTTTGACGACATAAAGGACAACTGGTAGTTTGGTTAGTCCACTCAATAATACACAATTCATGGAATTTGTGTTGACACACCAGTACACCCACTCTTCCATTCAGGTCATCTAAACATATAACGCAAGTCATTTTCAATATTCTGCTTCTTGATAGTTTTTAAAATGTTGTGAAAAGTATAACAAGTTTTTTTCTTACGTAAGAAAATAAATAAAGATTATTGGATAATCCTTTTAAGTGAATTATTCGTATTTATCATTTTAAGCCACCCCCAGTAGTGTGCAAATGCTTTAGATTATCAGCCAAACCGCGGCATTAAAACTTATTTTGTCCCACTATGCACTTTCACAATACGCGTATTGAAAATAAGGGTGGTTACTTTGAACATTTATATAAATTACGTAATAGTTTAACCTTAATTAATAAAACAATTTTCCAATAAAATTAAAAATTTTGTGAATTTAATTTTTTATTTTGTAGCTGCCTTGTTTATTATTTTCTGATTTTCTGTAAAACCGATTGGTTTTTCAACAAATTTTACTGGACAACAGATGTAGTTCGTTAACTTTTCTATCCGGAATTAGGCGTCAGATTTTTTGTAAAATGATTCGTTTAAAACATACGGGGTTTACGGACGCTATGTCAAAAGTATCTCTAATGTTCCAGTTTCCAAACGACTCCTCCGAGAAAAATACACTCTTTTAAAAATAAATTGGAACTCAAAAAAATTTCAATTCAAAATAATAAACCAAATGTGAAAGATAAATCGACCAGACGTAACAAATTTATTGTAAGTCGCTTTGAATATTTAAATTCAATTTATCCAAATTAATATTATTATTATTGCAATTATCCAAATAATTTTTCTCTTTTCCAAAAGAGAAATTATCAATTGACCAATTACACGCATCCAAAAGTATTCTAAAAACATCCAAACTCTGTTCAAATTTGGGACGATTCCGAATACAAAATAATCGAAAATTCTACTCACATGGGTTGATACTTTATTTTCGCCAAAATATAAAGTCTCAAAACTAAAATTACAGGAGACGACTCTCTCTACAACCGGGTATGGCGGCCATTTGTGGCAAAAGGCTCCAGCATTCTCCCTCCATTGTGAAAGTGCCAACTTGACGGCGGGAAAACAAGAAAATACAAATATATTTACAAATCCAAATCAAATCAAATTTTACAAATTAAACATAAATGTAATACCAGAAATCAAATGGAAATTTTGGAACACAACAATATTATGATGTACATTGTATTTAAAAATATCTGATGTGGACACCACATGACTTCCTTGTCATTTTTAGAATGATTTAACACCTTATAAGAATCTCGTTAATCCCTTTGTGCGCGTCATTAATGGATGCCCTTTTGCACAGCTAATCGGAACCATAACTAAGAGGTGCACAACTAGATGCTATTAAGAGTCTCAAATGCAAAATTTCAATTTTCTACAACCTACTGTATTTGAGTAATGGACATACAGACGTCCCGTACATATGATGTACCTACCAGAGTTGGGTATGTACTTGAAGAAATGTACTTGAAATTGGAAGCAAATACTTTTTTTCTAAGAATTGTACTTTGTACTTAAGTACATTTGTGTAGATGTAATTATTGTACTTGTCCTGAAAAACTAAGTATTTGTAATTTGTACTTAAAGTACAATTTTGTTGGAAGTACAAATTACTATTTACGGGTATAAGTCAGGGTTGTAATGTTTAAAACATTTTGTTTTAAACAAGGTGTTTTAAACATGTTTAAAACAAAATTCTTTTAAAACAACATTTTGTTTAAAACATGTTTTATATGCGTTTAAAACGAGTGTTTAATTCTGTGTAAGTTTAAAACATGTTTTTTTAAAAATTTTTCTATTTTTTTAAGATTATAAGTAATAATTTATTCAAAATTTAATAAAAAAATTTTGAGGACCAAGCTTCGATGCTTTTTCTGTTCTTAATCTACAGGTCCGTAGCCAGGGGGGGGGGCACCTAGGGGCACGTGTCCCCCCCCCCGAAATGTTCAAAAGCAAAAAAAAAGTTTGAAAATAAATTTGAATTTTGAAAATAAAATAGGTAAATAGATATATTTTTAAAGTGGGAACAAAAATTTTTTTTTTCGGAAAAATTCTCGTAAGGGAAACTTTCAAAAAAATTTCTTTTTATGAGTGCCCCCTCGAAATGAAATCCGGGCTACGGGCCTGCTAATCTATTACGGAATTTACAGTTTACTGTGTACAAATCCAAATGATAAAAATAATCACTCAATTCTGGTATCTCAGAAGCTACTGCAGAATGCGGCTGAACTGCTAAATTATACATTTGGATTTACACTCCTTTGTAAAGAATTGCACCAAGCCAATGAGGGGTTACATTAACGACGGTATCTTCCATCGGATTATCCAATAATTATCCGATTATCCTTACCTTAAGATAGATATTCTTTAGTTTTAAACATTGTTTTAAACATGTTTTTCTGTTTAAAACATGTTTTTTTTCTAAGGTAATAAAAAACCGTTTTAAACATAAAAAACTGTTTTAAACAGAAAAAAACCGTTTGTTTTGTTTTATTTAAAAAAAACATGTTTTTTTACAACCCTTATACTATAAGTGCATTTTTAAGACCAGGTACTTTTTGGTGCTGGTTATAGTGTGCGGTCTACCGATCGACGCCGATTTACCAAAATTTCTGGTGCGGTCTACCTGCATGCATACCTAAGATGACCATTTATGTTTTTCTCTCAGAGTAGCTACCTGTATAAAAGAGTGGAAAAGCTAAAAAAAGCTTATTGCTAATAAGGCTTTATACAAATAATTTTTTTTTTTAATATTTAATATTTAAAGAAAAAATTTGTTGTACACCAATCTTTTTTATAGTCAATTTTCAATTTAGGTACCGTACCTAGATAACTAAATTTAAAATTGATTTAAAAAGTATTTGCAAAAGTACTTATAAAAAGTACTTGCAAGTACCTTTTAGATGTATTTGACCAAAATTGTACTTAAGGGGGTATTCTAGTCTAGAGGCATGATTTTCGGGCGGTTTTTGAAGCTCTGTACAAACGAAACAATCCATATTTTTACTATCAATTTTTTTATCATTTGTTTATTCATATTTTAAGATTACATAAAAAGTTAACCAAAGAAAAACACTCTAAATTTACAAAGTTATGAGCTGGCAAAGTGGGAGGTCCAAAAAAAAAAGGTGTCCTGGTGTACACGATATCTCAAGTTCTAATGAACCGATTTATTTGAAATTTGGTGTGAATGTTTTTTATAGATGCCGCTATATCATGAACTATGGAAAAGTAAAACAAACAATTTTTCACAAAATGGCGGCCGTTTGAAGAAAAAAAAATTTTTTTTGCATGCTTTTTTAACAAATCCAAATGTTTTAAAAATAGTAAAACTCTAAATTTTGACTTGTTCGTAGTTTATGCGATAGAGGATTGTATAAAGAACATTCACACCAAATTTCAAATAAATCGGTTCGTTAGAACTTGTGATATCGTGCACACCAGTTTTTTTTAGACCTCCCACTTTGCAACCTCATAACTTCCTGAATTTTGAGTTTTTTTTTTGGTTAATTTTTTATGTAATTTTAAAATATCAATAAATAAATGGTAAAAAAGTGGATAGTAAAAATATGGTTTGTTTCATTTGTACAGAGCTTCAAAAACCGCCCGAAAATTCATGCCTCTAGACTAGAATACCCCCTTAAGTACATTTTGAAGAACCAAGTACTTTGTACTTTGTACTTAAGTACTTTTTGCATGTACTTACCCAACTCTGGTACCTACAGACGTCACAACGAAATTAATTAGTTAATTAGATTCGGGGTAGGTCAAAACGGATATTTCCGTCAAAATTTGAAAACCGAAAAAAATCGGGATTACAATACTTTCTGTTTTGCTAAGAAGTAATTAAATACATTTTTACGACCTAAAAAGTATTCCGCGCAATTAATGGTTTACTAGCAGTGACGGCGCCAGGGGTGGGCCAAGGTGGGCACTTGCACATGCCCACCTTGTTGATTGGAGTGCCCACCCAAATTTTTAAGGTATTTATTTCAACAATTTATTGTTTTGAGTTTATTTATAAATTTTGTGTGCTCTTGCCCATCAAATACATTGGGCATAATTTGTGCCCACCCATTTCATAACTGTAAATAAAGTCAATAATTATAGTTAAGAAAATAAAAAATCCCATCCACTCAAACGTGCCCTAGAGTAGTGTCTTGAGTCTAATATTAGTCTAATATCGGTAGACTGCACCGATGGTCAAAGGGTCTCATAATCCGACAGGTAGATTGCACCGGGTTCGGTTAGGGTACACGGAGAGAAATTTTATTCGGAATTCTTAATAAATTATTCGGAATTCTAGTAAAAAACGGGATTGCAGGCGTTACGAATAATTTAACAGGAAGTGGCGGCCTAATAAATTATTAGGATGTTTTTTTATCAGGATTTCCTGATAAATTTAGGAAAAAGTAGCAATAGGTTATTCGCTCTCATACGAATAAATTGACAACTCTTCCTGATAATTTTACAGTAAGTACTAATAGGTTATTCGCTCTCATACGAATAAATTGACAACTCTTCCTGATAATTTTACAGTAAGTACTAATAGGTTATTCGCTCTCATACGAATAAATTGACAACTCTTCCTGATAATTTTACAGTAAGTACTAATAGGTTATTCGCTTTCATACGAATAAATTAACAACTCTTCCTGATAATTTTGCAGTAAGTACTAATAAGTTATTCGCTCTCATACGAATAAATTAACAAAATCTTCCTGATGATTTGACAGTATGTACCAATAAATTATTCGCATCAATACGAATACTTCATTAAGTCTTCCTAATAATTTATTAGATCATTGTACTAATAATTTATATGTGCCATCTTGTTGATTTCCTTCTACTTACTGATAGAATATTAATATTCTATCAATAAGTAGAAGGTAATTAACAAGGCATTATCATATAAAGAATTTTCACAAAAATATAACAAAATGAGAAAATAAATATAGCTACATTATGTGCTTCCTTGTTTTTTTAATAGCTATATATGTGTATGTGTGTATATACAGAGACAAGATCTCGGAGACTCCTACTTTACCAATGTAAATTTAACATTTTGAAGCCGCTTTTTTTCTTATAAAAATAGACTTTTCAGTAAAACTTTTTAGAAATTTTTTGTTGCAAATTTTATTGCCTTTAATTTTATTTATATGCATAGTTTTAATTTGTTGTGCCCATTTTGACTGAGAGCGACTTAAACAAGACTTTGTAAAATGCAAAAAATGTTGTCACCTATATCTCGTAAACGGTGGGACAAAATATAAAAATCTATTGGAACAAAAATGTAGAGAATAAAATTTACAAGAAAAAAATGCTTATTACATTTTTAATTTTTTTCATCGTTCTCGAGATATAGATGATAATATTTTTTGCATTTTATAGTCCTGTTTAAGTCGCTCTCAGTCCAAAATAAAAAAATGCATATAAACAAAATGGGAGGTCATGAAATTTGCAACAAAAAATCTCTAAAAGGTTTTGCTGTAAAATCGATTTTTATATAAAAAAAAAGCGGCTTCAAACTGTTCAATTTACATTGGTAACATAGGAGTGTCCGAGTTCTTATTCGAGTCACTGTACGTACAAGGAAATGATTTTTTAGGTGGCATGAAATGTAAAAGCAGATATAAAATATATTACGATTTATTGAATTTTTTTAAATTTAATAATATATAGTTTTGAAAATATAGAAAAAAAATAGAAATATTACAAAAATTTATAGTAAAAACATTATACATACAATAATTATTAATACTGCTTATTTAAATACACAAAAAGAAATAATACCAATATTGCAAAAACTATAATACAAAAACTATAAACAAAATTACTATGTAGGTACTTACAACTAAAAACCAAATATGAATTACTTATAATAAAGCTCAAATTTGGTTAAAACAAAGAAAAAAACAGAGATACAGAGAACATTTTTTATAAGAAAATGAGAATTGTTCAATCTAGGTGTAACCTAGGTATTACATAATACTTCAAATCCCTCATTAATGTTATATTACCAGGACAATGTGCAACCAAGTCCCTATGAGATATACAGCAAATATTCCCAGTTTTAAAAACTTGATAAGCATGATAGTGTTCGTCAAATGACAGCGTTTCAAGCAACAAGTAACAAAAATGTATTTCATCATCATTGGTAAGAAAAATGTTTTGAATTATACCAAAGACTGGTAAGCTATCTTCAGGTATATCAATAGTACACGTATATGAAGGCTTCCACATTATCCCTTTAAATTTTACCCAAGTAACCGAATAATTAACGCTGGAATCTATATTTAAGCTATTCCTCAAATCAGGAGTCAAAAGAGTTTTTTTTCCACATTTCATGTGGGGGGGCATTTCTTTACGTAAAAACAAGTCATTCAATATGAGCTGATTTTTAATAGAAATTGTTTTGCATATATTTACCCTACTGGAAGAGGACCTCGCAGCATATTTTAAAACTTTGTGTTTAGCCTCAAACCGCATTGCCCAAATATGACATAATGGACCTAACTTTTCAATCATAGATGGATAATGTGTTAAAAAGTGGAACTTTGGCTTGAGAGGTTCTTTTGTAACTTCACAATACAACGAATTAAAATCAGCTATTAAGAATTTCAGCTGTTCATTTGTATCGCTATAATTTCTATGACTGAGTAGCCTTTCGGTTATTTTGTTTAAAAGAAGGTATAACTCCCACACTCTATCTTCTGTCGGAATATAATATCCACAAAGGAGACCAAAATACCTAATGAGACATAACATTTCCGCTGCAGAAGTTTTAACTTTTACAGACTTGCCATCGACAACGAAACAGTTGCATGGCTTTGAATCAGAATCAGGTCCGAAATTAAATGCATTTACTTTATCTTGGATTGTGTTCACATGCAAAAGTGAGATATCTAAATAGTAATTGATAACATAGTTCATGACATAACGGGCTACACCCTCAAGTATGTCATGCATAGGATCCATAGCAACATTTTCAAATAAATTAAAATGGTTGAGATCTAACCAACAACATCGCTCTTTTATGCCAGTTTTTGAAACGTCATTCTGGATTAACTGGTCTTCGTAGGAAGAAATATCCCTCATTAATGCGTTATCCTCGAATATCATATTTCGCATACATTCTTTTTGGGCATTGCAAACTCTGCAGTAGAAGTTTGCAGAAAAACTTTCGGTGAAGCCTAAAATACAATTCAGTCCCAAATTATCCCCGGTAATTGCAGCAATGTGAAATTTAATAGTCCCTCTAAAAAAAGTTGTATCTATTTGAATACCTGTATTTTCTAAATAATTCAACTCGTCTATAACCGGACCAAACATAACTTTATTCCCAAATGCAGCTCTGTCTGAAGAATGACATAATCCTAAAAGAAATAAATGATTTAATTGTGAGACTAGATGCGGAGGTAAGACAGGTATCGATACATAGGTACCACCAAGCTTATGCTGACCGGCGTGACTTCCCAAAGGATTTCCAACTTCAAAATCATCGTAAAAAAGAACGAGAGGTAAAGTGACTTCATTATTAGCTTGGGAATCTTGATTTGATTGACTGAATTTTTGCCAAACTGTGCCCTGTATGATATTTTCAACACACGACGGAGAAGATGGGGACACGCGTCTGGACTTCATATCATTGGTTAATTGATGAACGTAACCCATAGTTTCCGTCCAGACGGTTTCTATAGAAAAAAATTTTTGCAATACATCCCTCAAAGGGATTAATTGCATTCCACAAGGCTTAGAGACTAAGTTAAACACGTTTCTTCTCGTGGAAGTGTCTCTTCTGTGACCTATAATAACCTCACGTGGAGGAATGTAACAACCCATAAGCTTAAATTGTTTCAAACACTTAAACTCCGAATTAAAAGAAGAAAATAACTGCGTTAGGGAAATAAGAACATCGTTGAAAGCAGCATCTACATCAGAACTAACATGTTCCCTAGACACAAGTGAATAAAATTTATCTTGCAATGCCCGGGACGACGTACTTAGAAAACTTTGTAAGCCATTGAGAAAAATTTGAATTGTTGAACGCGGTGTCAATGGGTTTGAATATAAGGACGCAACAAAACGGGAAGTTTCATTTAATAACATTCTATCATCAAAAGCATGTAAGTCAATTGACTGAGAATTTACAGAAGATGTCGCTGGAGTGGAATCAAATCCAATCACCGAAGTGCTAGGACCTCCGGTGTCCAAGGCAGAAGTAAATTGCAAGTTTCCAAAACAAGTTTCTTCTGATGTCAAATGACATAACCTTAGATGTTTTCGAAACGAATTTGAAGAAATGTAAGACCTGTAACAACCCATTTCTCCACACCTATACCCTAAACTAGCCAATGAATAATTTTTACAAAGTTTCGTCATATGATAAGTCAAATCCTTTACAGAAGGGAACTGTTTTTTACAAACGTAACAAGACAACATGTCTGTAGAAATGTGAGTGATTCTCGCATAATAAAAATAATAATTAAATTCTGTCTTTAAAACCTAGATTGGCTATAGTGTCCTTTAAGGCCGTTGTAGGACGATCGTATTTAGTTCTTATATTGTAAAAAACTCGCTGAATTAGCAACCAAATATCATATGATTCTTGTGGATATTCAGCCGCTGTCGCATGAAAGATTTTAAAAGCTCCGTCAACAGCGTCAAAAAGCGAAGGAAATTCATACAGCAGATCCTCACATGCGACAAAGACCTTATCAACTAATTGTATTGACTCACCACAGTATACAATCAGTGGCTGTAGGGTTCCTCCAACAGCAGAGAATTTTCTTCTTCTCTCAGAGAGTATTACGGCTATGTCACTTACACTACCAACTTGTGTAATATATCCGTCCCTGCTTTCTTGGCGCGTCGCCTTCCACCCACTTTTCTTTCTCCGGACAGGATTTATATTTATTATAAATGCTAGCAAGATTAATGCCACATTTATCTCGCTCTGTGGATTGTTCACTGAAAGGAAAGTGTACGATGTCGTGTTACCAAATCAATTTTTGAAGATTTTTTGATGGTTGAATAATTATACTTATTATTTATACTTACAATCAATACATGCCAAGTAGTCATTTATCAACTTTTTCAATGTGGCATCTACAGTTTTACTGGCTTTTAAAGTTGCAATCGAAATGATTTGTTGGCAGCTTTGCGGGAAAGCACTCCTGAAAGTAGTCTGGTGATTGGGATATATCTTGTCAAAATCTAGTAAAAGTAGGTTATGTCCGGTGGGTGCTTTCAGAACAGGGAATCTGTCAAAGTAACCCTTTAGTGACCCCTTCTCGTGATATAAATATCGTAAACGTTCTTTTATGGTGCTCGTCCACAAAGTTTCCACTCTCTGCCAGGGACTGTTGACCGACTCTACACTTTCCAATAATTTTAAATTATCCCCTGATGTTTGTTCTGTAAGAAGGGAGACCACGAATTAGTTACATATTAAATACGGTTAAGTAAATTTTTATATAAGGCCTCAATACATCACTAATAACTGACCTTCTGGTAAGTTCGATAAATCGATGATATCGTCATCAAAAATCTGCGAAATAGTGTTATCCAAACTTCTCACAGGTGTGCTCGACCTACTGGAGCTCGGTGAAGGCTGCGACAGAATTCCAAGTGTCCTGAGCCGCCTCTTCTTTGCCGTATAATGATTATATAGGTGACCCGATGCGTTCCTTTTAGGTTGGAAGGAGTCAGCCTTTATGTATGGTGAGTAATACACAGCTGGAGATTCCTTATTGAAAATGTTCCCAATGTCGTAGGAGAGTCTCATGTAATCACTGCTCGAGATTGATGCACCGTTGTTATCCTGCAGCTTCTGCCTAATAATTATGTTAGTAAGCTCTTTTCGCTGTCCCGATGTTAGCAATCCACCCGCATTTCTACCTTGAAGGAGTAAGGCCCTTCCTTCATCACTCTTCTTAAGTAGTTCCAAAACCTTAAAAAGATCATAAAACTTTTGAGTGATTTGCTTTGAAAAGCATCTAAATATAAAATAATGTATTATAAATCAAATAATATACTTACAAAATTATGTGTGTCATCAGGTATGAACTCGTTTGTTTCTAGTGCAACACCTTCACTACCACCAAAAGTAGGGATTGGGTCTCCAATAGTAGTATCAATTAATTCCAAAAAGGCCGGACTCAACGATTGATCTTTAGCAGCATCAAACTGTGTACAAGACAAATTCAGATATACTGATTACTAGGATTAGTAATATTATCTATTATAGCATTAGAAACTAATGAACCAACTACCACAGAAAACAAAAACACATGATCGCGCAAGAAATAAAATTTTTTTAATATTTTTTATGAATAAAGAGTATAAATATATACATTATATTTTTTTTACTACTTTTAAAAAAATCATGCATTCAAGGGTTAAGGATATATTTAAAATCTTTTTTTTTTTGCATGGCAAGCGAGTACGGTCTTGTGTCATTGAGGATCGATGACAATCTTTACAGTATATTTTTAACCCTCCAGTACTAACAATCGGTCTCACAGACAGACGACTTCTAGTTTTAACTGTAAATTTAACTTTTAATACTTTTACAGCAATGAAATTTTATAAAACAAAATGACTTTTTCCTACTAGAATTAACATTATTATAAAGATAAAAAATACCTAAACATTTGATATTGTTCCATTTGTGGTAAAAAAAATGTAAAAACGGCATTAAATAAATTAAAAACTAGAATGGATCTCACAAACCGACGTTAGTATTCGTGTTATAAAAAAATATGTTACCTACCAAGTTAAAGAGTTAAAGGTATTTTTAAAAACCTTTTTTCTCATATTCTAGATTAACAAAAGTTATTTTAGCGTAATAATAAAATTATGTAAGATTAATATCCTTTCATGTTCAAAGACACTAAATCAGTATTAAAAAATAAAAACAAAGAGATGAAATTTATAATATTACAGCAAAATTTTTTTCCGTTTTCACGGGGCCCTTAAAATAAGCGGGACCCCTAGGCAAGGGGTCATCTTTTCTGTCTTATGGGTAATCCGGCACCGAATATAATATAATACTAATAAATCCGGTACCGAATATACAGTAGAACCCCGATTATCCGTGCGCGCATTATCCGTGAAGCGGTTTATCCGTGGGCGCGTTATACTTCGATTACCGTGCGCGGATTATCCGTGCGGCGGTTTTAAGGCATCTTTTTGTGTTATACATAATATGAAATTTTGCTGAATTTATTGTTTTGTCCAATGACTTGTACAAATGTACTTAAAGTATCAATTCGACTAAATTTTCTGCTTATCTACTCTATTTAATTTAAGTAAAAGTCAAAAAACAAACAAAATTATCTGATTTTTCAAATAGAATTTTTAAATTAATATGTTCCTTGTTTGTAATCTACTATATAATAAGAATATTTTGTAATATTAACGAAAAACGTCAAATATTATTATCCGTGTTTTTCAATTATCCGTGCTGAGCCCGGTCCCGGTCGACCCGGATAATCGAGGTTCTACTGTAATATAATACTAATACAAAATTTTAAAAACCCTAACCAGTTGTTTATTTCCAGTTCCTGCAGCCTCCTCCTTGTACACTTTTAACTTGGCTATAAACTTGACCCGATCGCCGATTATCGGAATTAATTCTTTTATTAATTCATCGGTTAGCAATTGTAAGGCAATGATATCAATACGTGCAACTATTTTATAGATACATGAAACAAAGAACAGAGCATGAAACATAAACATGAAAATATTGAAAATTTCAAAACGAAAGAATTTTTGAAATAATTTTTTATCAGTGCAAATCTCAAATTTCAAAAAGCTGCTTTTCAAATTGACAATAAGCAAAATTTAATTGTCAAAATTAAACTTCTATTTTAAAATTAAAATTTAACTCAATTCAAATTCATTAATCAAGCTTTTAAATATTTTTAAATCAAAGAATGTTGGTTTTGTACATACAGTCACTCCCAATCATATTCGTAAAATAATCTAAAAAATAAAATAATAATAATCAACTGTGATTAGAAAAGTAGAACAACGCTATAAACATAATATAAACTGCAATCAACAACAAATTTTCACGTCGTTCATACTTAGTATTTATAGTCTGATTAAAAAATTTAAAAAAAAATAATTTGCAGAATTAAGTGACAACATAATGGATATTTATTCCATACTTTGATTACTTTTATATTTTAGGCTTACACTGCCGTATGTACGTGTGATTTGTAGTCACAATAATAATGCTTAAGTAGTGTTAGTATAATATACCGCAGCGCAGCGGTTCGTAAGATTACAAGCGTCCGATAATAATTGATGACACTACTTAAAGGTTAATGAATGAAAAAAGAAACGGAAATTAAAAATAATACTATTACATACCAGCAAAAGTCTCTTCGTAATCTTCCATACCCCAATCTGCTAACAAATCTCGGGTATGTTTATCCATTTTTCACTTAGATAACACAAATTAATAACACACTACACTGTGACACACAAACATCGAATGACTAATTGATGCAGCTATCCAAGCTTATATAAAGATGATAACTGATACTGATAACTTATACGACAGTTCCGAATAAACTATCAGGATGTTAGAGAATTATGCGTACTTGAATCTTTTCACAGGAAATCATGATAATTTATTGTTACCTTAACGATATATTATTAATCTTGTCATGATAAAATAAAGTAGGTCAAATTTGAAATCTAGTTATCATGACATCATAATAAATTAACAAATCATACTAATAATGAAGAATTATTCGGGCATTTTAATAATAATTTATTAATGATCGTCAGAATAAATTATTAGTCGTCAAATTTTGTATGTATATAATATTATGATAATGTTATTTTATGGGTAAAGCCTCAGACTAAATATACCTAGACAGAACATATACAAACGTAACTTGAAGCAAATTTTTCTATTTGTTTACATATCTGGTGTTTACCGAGTCCCGAGTTGTAATTGGTCAAAAATGCGCACCACTTGTTGTGGTTAAAATACGAAATATTTTTTTAAACATAGTGAATTAATTATTTTAGTTATTGAGTCGTGTGTGGAATTTATAATTTAAAAAATGGGCAAGCAATGCATTGTGTGTGGTGGAGTGTATCAAAAATCTTTAAAACATAAGTAAGTAAAATTTAACCTATAAAAATTCATAGGCGTAACCACTGGACGTTGTTTAATAACAAGTAATGTTTACCAACAGTGATGCTTAAAATTTGCTTCAAAACAAACCTGTGTGTTAGCATAGCTATGCTCTGTCTAGTAAATAGTTAGTCTGAGGGTAAAGCCATGATATATTATTATGACGAACCGACAAAATGTCGTGAGAGTGATATTTTATTAATCAGTCCTGATAATTTATCAATACGGCAAAAATTCATTTCTCTCCGTGTACGTATGTAGACTGCACAGATGGTCAGTAAGTACGGTACTTACTCTAAGTTAATAATTCTTTAGGATTATGTAATTTATTTGGGATTAGGTTAATGTTTGGTTAATTATCGGATATTTTATATTCGCGGATACTTTACTTCGCAAAAACCTTCCAATATTCTTATGGGAGCCATCATTAACACAAACATTTCACAAGTTGATATTATACTCGCCGTAATACTCAAAGAATCTCTATGTTAAGGATAATAGGTTCATAGAATCTATATTCCAAGTGTTGTGGGAATTGTTATCTACTTAACGGATAATCCGATAATCCGTTATAAAATGGTATAAAGGGGAAACAGTGAGGAGAGAGAGTGAGTAGAGAGAGAAATGGTAGCAGATAAGTGAGTATAGAAATGGTGAAATAGGAAAAGGAGAGAAGAGGGAAAATATTAGAGAAAAGAGTAGAAATACGTGAAATAAGTGGCAGTTAAATGTAAGAACAAGGAGTTAAAATTAGAAGAATAAACATAAAAACAAATTGCTTTGTTTTAATATTACACGCAACGAAAATCACATTGCGCAGTTGATCAAATTTATTACTCTAGGGCTATATTATATGATGTAAGGCGAAATTCTCGTTTGGTTTTGCAATATTTACATCTAAAAAAAGTAGATGCTGCTTACCCTAGGCCCAACTAGGGGGGGCTGGGGGGCCTGAGCCCCCCCAAAATAAATTGACTACGGTAAAAAATCGTTTTATACCCCCTCTCCCCAAAATATTATACCTAGTTGCGCCAATGCTGCTTACAGTGAAGATTTAATTGCAATCATGCCAGACGATTCACGGCTGGATACCTATTCTGATTATATATTTCGAACCTATATTGATGCTGATTCATTTTTTCACTAAAGCTCTGGTCAGCACATACACATCAAGTATGTGTCGGACTACGAATGCCTGCGAGTCGTTTCATAGCGTGTTTAGTTCACATTTTTATCACCCTCGCCCACCGATTTACACGTTTTTGGAAAAGTTAAAACTTCAAAAATTCAATCATACATCACTATAAACCGAATTGGCACCGGCAAGAAAGTTTATTTCCGATCCAGTTAGAAAATAAGCAAAATTACAGCATTTGATCGCCGCGTATTCTGACAAAACAATTAGCAGGGTTCAATTTATAAAAAGTATTTCCAATCATTATTGTCACATTAATGAGTAAATCAAGCAAATTTTTTTTCAAAATTTATATAAAAAAAAAATTTAATATTTTCGGCATCTTTTGGCGTCTTTTTTTTTTTTTTTTATTTATTAAATAAAATTTATTAAAAATAAATTAAATATATTTCAAAACAACAAAAAAAGTTTTTTGGTTTTCACTTTATTTTTTACGAGATCGAGTAATTATACCGGTGCAATCTGCATGTGACGCTTTGAGAGATTTAGTACCTACTTATGCTTAAGAGTTTAAGTAATTAAATCGGTGCAATCCGCATGTGACCATCGGTGCAATCTGCAAGTGACCATCGGTGCAATCTGCAAGTGACCATCGGTGCAATCTACATGTGACCCTCCTTCAAAACCTATAAATAAAAAAAAATATTATACCATTTATGCTGACGATACCGCCATTTTATCTTCCCATAATGATCCTACTTCCGCATCCAGGAATATACAAACTTAGTTAATACAAATCGAAAATTGGCTCAAAAACGAGACCAAATTGCTACATGTGACGTTTACTCTGAGAAGGAACACTTTACTCCCGTAAAACTGAATGGCTGTCTACATCCACAGGCGGAAGATGCAAAATATCTTCGTATGCATCTGGCGAAAGTACATATTTACAGAGCGGAAACAACTTGGCTTGAAATTCAGACAAATGTACTGGTTAGTTGGCAAACATTTTCAACTATCCGTTGAAAACAAAGTGCTGCTATACTAAACCATTTTGAAGCCAATTTGGACATATGGAGCTCCCCAACTCTGAAATCTTACAAAGATTCAAAATAGAATTCTGCGCTTAGTTATCGACGCGCCGAAATATGCTCCTAAAAACATTATCCAAAGTGACACAACCACTCCATCCTATCAAAGAAGAGATCTAGAAATCCAGTAGCAAATATTGAAACACTAGGGTTCGTGTTTTTAAATTTTAAAATTTCTGTGTTCTAAAACTAATCTCAATTTATAATAAGCGAAACTCTCACCCACACACACATAAACACCATCATAGTGTTTATTTATGTATGTCATTTCGACGGTTTTATTTTTACATTTCTACACTGAGAGAAAAAAATTGCTTGATCAAACGATAAGCGATTCAACCAACAAAAGTTTAACTCAGTCAAACTTTTCTTGAACAACTAAAAAGTTGATCAACTCTATCGAAACAGAGGTTCTCATTACAGTTTACATTCAACTTTTGTTCATCAACTAAAATCGGTCAACTAAACTTGACTCGTAAGAACGTGCCTTAACGGCTATGGCCCCGAACATAGCGTCGAAGCCTAAGCTTCAATTTTTTTTCCAAAACCCTATATAACGAAACATTTTACAAAAAATCTGACGCCTCATTCCGGATAGAAAAGTTAACGGACTACATCTGTTGTCCAGTAAAATTTGTCGAAAAACCAATCAGTTTTACAGAAAATCAGAAAATAATAAACAAGGCAGATACAAAATTAAAAAATTTTTAATTTTATTGGAAAATTGTTTTATTAATTAAGGTTAAACTATTACATAATTTATATAAATGTTCAAAGTAACCACCTTTATTTTCAATACGCACATTGTGCAAGTGCACAGTGGGACAGAAGAAGTTTTATTGCCGCTGTTTATCTGATAATCTAAAGCATTTGCACACTACTGGGGGTGGCTTAAAATGATAAATACAAATAATTCACTTAAAAGGATTATCCAATAATCCTTATTTATTTTCTTACATAAGAAAAAAACTTGTTATACTTTTCACAACATTTTAAAAACTATCAAGAAGCAGAATATTGAAAATGACTTGCGCTATATGTTTAGATGACCTGAATGGAAGAGTGGGTGTACTGGTGTGTCAACACAAATTCCATGAATTGTGTATTATTGAGTGGACTAACCAAACTACCAGTTGTCCTTTATGTCGTCAAACAACTCACCAAATCAGCTTAACCAACCACGATGACAAAGAGTCAAGAATAATTCGAGTTATTACGGTTCGCATAATTGAAAACCCTTATGAACAACAACAACAACAACCACAACAACCGCAACAACAAGAACAAGAACAACCACAAGAACAACCTAGACCAATACGGTTAAGACCCGTCAGACTAAACTATCCTTTTCGTGATGTTCTAGATGATTTGGGCGAAGGATCTGACGAAGAGATAGAAGATTCTGATGATATTCGTGATTATTTCACTGATCCAGAAAATGAGGATGAATACATATACGATGACGATCGGTGGGGAAGAACTAGTATGGGATAGAAAACAATTCCAATGCAGAAGTTTGATCAAATTTGTTTTTTCTCTTAAGTTATTTCTTTTGTACTAATAAATAAAAAAAAAGTCTAAAAGTTTTTCTTTCTTTATGTTCAGGAATAATAAGTTAAGATATTCAATTACATTTTATTATGAATTAAAACAATTATTACGATTCAATAAAATAGCTAGCATAATGGGAGGAATTACGAGAATTCATGTATTGTTTCGAGAGACAGGATAAATAAGCAATGATTTTTGAAAAATAAGTGCTTAAAAAAGCACGTTATTTTACAAAAAATTGGAACTTAGAAAATAATATTCAAAAGAATGAACAAAGCACTTTTGTTTATTTTACAAAATATGGTATTTATTCATAGAAATAGAAATATCTCTTTGAAAGAGATATAAAGTGAAAAAAAGTTGTATCTCTTTTTCAAAACTTTAAAATCGCTCTCCAAAAAAATGGGTAAAAATGAGTTACGACTTGGTTCCTTTTGAGGGTGTCGATATGTTATTATAATTAAAATTATTTACGATGTAATCTTTTAACACCGAAAACAGGCTGTCTAATGGCTGTATAATGCTAATTATACTTACAAATAAAAAGTCCTAAACTATTTAAATGTCCGGTCATACAATTTCAAAGTTTCCTTGAAATGTCCAAACTTTTTATAATTCTGTTATTTTGTTAGGAAGTTGGAGTACCTAATATTGGAAATTTAACCATAAAAGTGGTCTTAATTTTTTCATAGACGGTAGTGTACATCCGAGATTATTTTAATGGAATTAATTAGATTTTAGTATTATGTTGATTTAAAATCTGTTTTTAAGTAAAAACATAAAATCTGATGTGGACACCACAAGACTACCTTGTCATTTTTAGAATAAATGTACAAGAATCTCTTTAATCTATTTTTGCGCGTAATAAATGAATGCCCTTTTGGCACGGACAATCGCAACCAAAAATAGGAGGTGCACAACTATACCTTTTCCAGTATGATTTGGAACAAATGAAAACAGATTTGCAGCAAACGAAATCAGACATGAAGCAAATGAAAACAGATTTGGTGCAAATGAAATCAAACTCGATGCAAATGAAAACAGATTTGGAGCAAACGAGAACAGATTCAGAGCAAACGAAAACAGATTTGGAGCAAACGAAAACAGATTTGGAGCAATTTAAAACAGACCTGGAACCAATGAAAACAGACTTGGAGCAAATGAAAACAGATCTGAAACAAGTGAAAAGATATTTGGAATATTTGGAACAAAATGAAAACAGATTTGGTGCAAATGAAAACACACTCGATGCAAACGAAAACAGATTTGGAGCAAATGAAAACAGATTTTTAGCAAATGAAAACAGACCTGAAGCAAACGAAAACAGATTCGGAGCAAACGAAAACAAACTTGGAACAAACGAAAACAGACCTGGAACGAATGAAAACAGACTTGGAGCAAATGAAAACAGATCTGAAACAAGTGAAGGACATTTGGAACAAAAAGAAAACAGATTTGAAAACATGAAAACAGATTTGGAGTAAATGAAAACAAATTTTTTACAAATGAATATTTTTATTATGACTTAAATACATATTTATTTTTATGAAATTTCAATAATATCTTTCTGACGTAATTTTGCACCTTAATGCCGTTTCACATGGTTTGCATATTTAAGATGTTCCTGTGGCAACCCTTGAAATGCAATACTGCAGATGTTTTCCGAAATAAGCATTACTTCCAGGTATTTTATCTTGCAAATGACGTTTTACTGAAGATTTAACGGAACTGCAAAGCAAGTCGATAAGATTTAATAGGTAGGAGTAAGGAGCCACACGCACGATTTCAATGTCTTCTTCTGGTCTAACCACATTTTCAAGATACAAATGCACAGGTAGTAATTTGTATTGCATTGGAGCAATGAGTGCTACTCAAATTTTAGCATTCGAGCACCGTTGTGGTTCTTACAGAGCGGAGGATTGCAAAATGTGGTTGCGGCGTTTAATCGAAATATGTGCCACTGAAGGAATTCAAAAGACCACTTTCATTATTGATAACGCCCCTGTGCATTCGAATCTTGAAAGTGCGGTTACACCAGAAGAAGACATTGAAATTGTGTGGCTGGCTCCTTACTCCTACCTATTAAATCCTATCGAATTGCTATGAAGTTCCTTTAAATCTTCAGTAAAACGTCATTTGCAAGATAAAATGCCTGAAGTATTGAATTACGTACGTAATAACAATCAAGAACTAACCATTTCAGAAATTAGAATGCGTATTTTGGAAAACATCTGCAATATTGCATTTCAAGGGCTGCCACAGAAACATCTTAAATATACAAACTATTTGGAACGGTATTATGGTGTAGCATTACGTCAGGAAGATATTATTGAAATTTCATAAAAATAAATATGTCTTTAAGTCATATTAAGTCATAATAAAAAATTTTCATTTGTAAAAAATTTGTTTTCATTTACTCCAAATCTGTTTTCATGTTTTCAAATCTGTTTTCCTTTTGTTCCAAATGTTCTTCACTTGTTTCAGATCTGTTTTCATTTGCTGCAAGTCTGTTTTCATTCGTTCCAGGACTGTTTTCGTTTGCTCCAAGTTTGTTTTCGTTTGCTCCGAATCTGTTTTCGTTTGCTTCAGGTCTGTTTTCATTTGCTAAAAATCTGTTTTCATTTGCTCCAAATCTGTTTTCGTTTGCATCGAGTGTGTTTTCATTTGCACCAAATCTGTTTTCATTTTGTTCCAAATATTCCAAATATCTTTTCACTTGTTTCAGATCTGTTTTCATTTGCTCCAAGTCTGTTTTCATTGGTTCCAGGTCTGTTTTCAATTGCTCCAAATCTGTTTTCGTTTGCTCCGAATCTGTTTTCGTTTGCTCCGAATCTGTATTCGTTTGCTCCAAATCTGTTTTCGTTTGCATCGAGTTTGATTTCATTTGCACCAAATCTGTTTTCATTTGCTTCATGTCTGATTTCGTTTGCTGCAAATCTGTTTTCATTTGTTCCAAATCATACTGGAAAAGGTATAGTTGCTCTAAGTAGTGTCTCAAATCCAAAATTTCAACTTTCTACGACCTAGCGTATTTGATTTATGCGACATACAGACGTCCGTACATACATACGTACGTACAGACGTCACAACGAAAATAGTCAAAATGGATTCAAGAAAGATCAAAACGGATATTTTCGTCAAAATCTGGAAACCGAAAAAAATCGGGATTACAATACGTCCTTGTTTTACAAGGAAGTAAAAAGCAAAACATTGCCACTTAATATAAAAAAATTAATTTTTTTTATGGAGAATATTTCATACGCTTACACTATACGTACATTTATTTTTATAAATGAATACAGGAGAACCATAAAACAATAAAATTTTGCAACAACATCTGCGACAACGCGTGCTCGCTCTACTGTAGCTCATGGAAAGAGAGGTCTACTAGTGTCCTGATTCCTGACGTCCAAGGTCACGGAAGCGTTTTAAAACTCGCCGTTTTCAAAACGCTGTATAGTTTTAAAAAATGGTTTCAGAAACGTTAGAATAGCTATTTGTGGAACTAGTAATGAAAAGTGCCATTTTTCCGTACTAGGCGTGAGAGAAAAACACGCCCTGTACGGAAAAAGAACCTTTTCATACGTATTTCACACGTACTTTTTTCTACTATTGTTTGAATAAGAAACAAAAAAATTTATCATTTAAATAATTGCGAATAGATGGCGCTGTTGTTATTTAAAGTTTTATTGTTTATTTTCTTACAAGTTATGATTTATATATTTAAAATTTTTACGTTGGTACAAGAAAGACCTAATCCGGCCCATCTGTGCTATAGAAGTCCAAATAAATTTATTTTTCAAAGGGTATAGCCGGGTTTATATGGGAAATCTGCCCTTGCGGCTTTTTTGACTCGTACTTGGGGGATCGTTTTGGTATCAAATAAAAGTAATTCAGCCAAAATTTCAGCTCTTTATCTTAAACGGTTTTCGAGTTTTTCAAAAAAACCTCGTTTTTCGATTTTATTTTTTTTTATATAATAAAATTCAAAATTAATGAATGGTGATTTCTTTCTTAATTCTTAGGAGCAAAAGACATAAAAAAATACTTTGGTCATTATTCTTAAACGAAAACCATATTTTTGGCGAAAGAAATAAAATTTAAATTTTATTTTTTTACGCCTTTCTGAAAAGTGTCACTCACCAAATTTTGTCAAAAAATGTCTTTTATGGTCCCTTATACTAATGAATTTTTTCGATTTTTTTGAAGTGGTGGAACAATATGACAAAAATTAAAAAGTAATTTTTTCTTGTAATCTTGTATTTAAACAAACTTTTATGTTTTCTATGCTTAAAAAGTGTATAAAATTTTTTTTTACTGAAAATACTTCCTCACTAAAGAAAAACACATAGACAAAACCATAGAAAATTAAGACATATCCTGCTTAAAACAATTAAGAGTGTGAAATACGAGGGTCGTTTAATTACAAAGTTTAACGATCCTAGCTCTCCGCTCAGTGAAACGGTAGAGCGATGAATTTTTTTTTGGTTAGTCTCTCATCGGTGAACATGTTCGTTTGGGTAGAAATCAAATCTATTGAAGTTTAACTATTTTATAACGTTTTACCATGGAACTGCCATTGAAAGTTGCGTCCAAATCTGAACTTCGTGATGTAGTTCGTTTTTTGGTTGGAAAAAGTAAAAATTAAAAAAAAATTCATCAAGAACTGCGTAGTGTATACGGTTAACAGTGTTGAGCCTTATTAATTAGGTAAAGAATAGTTGAGTTTGAGATCTTTTTAAACAATTTTATTGTCCATTTAATTTTTATATTATAGAAGATAGAAGATAAGTTTTCCAGCGACTTTAGGAAAGATTTAGTACATTTATATGAGTATACTTCGATTGTTTTCAGCTACACATACATCCTGCCATGACTATATTTAAGGCGAATCATGGATCCGTCAGTCTATAAGATTTTATTTTAAATTCTAAAGGTTTAAAAGCATAATCAAAGTAAAGCTTTATCCTTTTTTTGATATTTGCCTTGCTTACAAACGGTACTTTACGTGCAATTCGGCCGTGTTTATTTTCCTCATATACGCGATGTCGTACTGTTTATGTCGATGGTAGATTTTCACCTTAATTTTCTAGCAGTGCTCGAATAAATAAGGCAGACATGGCAAGATTTGAATAGAGAGGATTTGTAGCATTATATCAACCCGTTTTGCAGTAATTTTGGAGCGCCCTTGTCTTTTGGTTGGCTTTATTATCCCTTTCACTTTAAATGTTTTTATGACTTTTAATATTCAAATCAAATATTTTCCAAATAATTTTGCGATTTTACGATTAGTTTTTCACGTACATTTTGAACATTTTACATTTTCAACACCAGGGCACGTTCTTCTGGAATTAAATGTTTAAAGTTTTCCATATTAATACTATTTTTATGTCGAAAAAGTATATATTACAATTTTTATCATATGTTAAGTGAAAATGATAGAAACTGCTACACTCTATATTAAAAATTTCCAGTTTCTTAACGAAAAGAAGAGCATCAACCTTGATTCAACTCACTTCTAATATTTATCACTGTATTCATTTGTGTAATTATAAATGAAATGATATTAAAGAGTTTTGTTAACTTATTTATGGAACATGCAAAACTGCACATCCCTGCAATTGCATCGAATACTCCTTCATTTTGTTAGCACTCTTTTTCATTATATGCTCAAAGATGTCATAACAATAATAGACAAAAGAAATTTTTTTTATTCGTTGAAATTCCCAGATTATTAATTGTTATACACCTTTTCTACACTACTTGTTAACTTACTTTTGGTAGCCTCGGTATGAATTCTCGCAATTCCTCCCACATTGCTAGCTATTTTATTTAATCGTAATAATTGTTTTAATTCATAATGAAATGTAACTGAATATCTTAACTTATTATTACTAAATATAAACAAAAAAAAACTTTTAGACTTTCTTTTTTTATTTATTAGTACAAAAAACTTACAAGAAAAACAAAAATCAAACTTCTGTTTTGGAATTGTTTTCTATCGTATGCTCGTTCTTCCCCACCGATCGTCATCATAATCGTATTCATCTTCGTTTTCTGGATCAGTGAAATAATCATGAATATCATCAGAATCTTCTATCTCTTCGTCAGATCCTTCGCCCAAATCATCTAGCACATCACGAAAAGGATAGTTTTGTCTAACGGGTCGTAACCGATATTGTCTATGTTTGTTGTTGTTGTTGTTGTTGTTGTTAAATAATCATGAATATCATCAGAATCTTCTATCTCTTCGTCAGATCCTTCGCCCAAATCATCTAGCAGATCACGAAAAGGATAGTTTTGTCTGACGGGTCGTAACCGAATTTGTCTATGTTTGTTGTTGTTGTTGCTGCGGTTGTTGCTGTTGTTGTTGCTGTTGTTGTTGTGGTTGCTGCTGCTGTTGTTGTTGCTGTTGTTGTTATTGTTGCTGTTGTTGTTGTTGTTCATGTTCGTAACTATTTTCAATTATGCGAATTGTGCAGATTACAGCCCCCCTTCAGAAATAGTAAGTTCAAGTTTTATTTGGCCGTTTGTTGCCGATGGTCCGTGGTGACCGATTATGAGTGAAGGTTGATTTTGAAAATACCACCAATCCAGATTTGAGTCCAGCTTCCCAGCTTTGTAATTTGACTTAGTAATTCCGTTGTTAGCTGAAGGAATTTTCCGTTGGCTATCAGGCCTTCCCAGTCAGCACTAATTGTAGACAACTGCGTCAGCACGTCGTCGTCACCTTGAAGATCTTTGGTAGCAACTTGTTGTCTTAAGTGTTTTTCTACATAATGCAACTTATATCGTTATTTTAAAATTTGGTCGTAACAATGTTGCAACTTTGGAATTTCATGTGCAATTTTTTTTTGTGTTTGCGTTAAAATTAGTCACGTTAGAAATTCAATAATTTATTAAATTAACGTCGCTTCAATTTATTTAGTAAAATTAAATGCAGTTAACATTTTGAAGAAAACAACACTTTGCGTTGTTTATGTTTTACGTATTAAATACCAAATTGTTCGTCGAGTCGGTCAAGCATATTTCGTTGATAAGCAAAATTTAGTTTCAGCAATTCATTTGTATACGAGCCCTAACAACTACAGTGGCTCAATAAATTATTCGTACACCAAAGAAAACGTACATACTCTTGCTAAATTTCGTAGTAATAATACCTCAACTATTAAAAAAAAAAATTATTTAGATAAATAGTACTACTAGAATTCATATTAGCCAAAATTTAATTAAAAAACTATTCATAATAAACTTGAAAACTAAAGAAAACAGAATAATAACAAATATTAATGACAATAAATTATTCGTACACCTTGAAGAAAAACACAGTTTCTTTTTTTTATTTCATAATTAATACTTTGTGGGGTATCCTCTTGGATTTATTAGGGCTTGTAATAGTATTGGTATAGATTTGACTAACTTTTGGATAGTTGATTCGGCAATTTTGGCCCATTCTTCCAATAATACTGTTTTTAATACGTTTTTGCTGGAAATTGCTCTTTGGCGTTTTTTCCTTTCCAATTTCTGCCACAAATTTTCAATGGGGTTCAGGTCAAATGATTGGGGAGGTGTGCGAAATTATTTTGGGACATCATATAACAACCATTCCTTTACAATATGAGCTGTGTGTTTGAGGTTGTGATCATGCTGGAAGTAATATTTGTCTTATAAACCCAATTTATCGATAATAACTTGTAAATTACAAATTAGTATGTTGAAATATTAGAATTTGTCCATTATATTATCGATAAATTGTAGTTTGCCAACCCCATTTGCAGCCATGGACCCCGAAATTGACATAGTTAATATTTTATAAAGTCAAGTATTTTATACTTTTATAGTTTATACTCTTTGCTTAGTTCTGTGTTGACTTTTTCGACACTACTTGGCTTCCATCGGAATCGCGAAGGTTTAAGTTTACTTTCGTTGCTAAATATTACCTTTTTTCAGAAATCTGGACCTTTATTTTTATGTTTTTCTGCAAATTCAAATCTTTCAAGACTGTATATTTTAAATAAAAATGGTTTTTACGAGCCTCTAGGCCTTTATAGCCATTTTTTCGTAAGATTTTGAGAACAGTTTCGGTACTAATTGATTTATTAATTGTTTTAGAAACCTCAGCTGGCAATTAGGGTACACTAATTTTTGCGTTACATTGAATTTGTCGCACAATAAAGTTTTTAGTTTTTGATAGTAGCACACACTTTTTTCCTCGCCCGGCCTTATTTACGAAATTACCCTCATTTTTGAACTTGTTTATTATCAATTGTATTGTCGAATGTGTTCTACCACAATATTTGTAGCTTTTCTCAAATATTTGCCTTGACACACTAATTTAAGCCCTAATCTTAAATAAATTTTACGTGATCAAATTCGGGTTATTAATGTACATTTTGCTTAGTGTACGAATAATTTATTGACGCAATTTAGTCTTACTACTTTGTTTTTCTTGGTTTTACAATTAGATATCAAGTATTTTTATTTTTTTTTCTTGCTGTTATCAATTTTAATGTATCACTGATTATAATAAAAGTGAAATAAAAAATAATTAATGAGTCACTATTACAAAATTGTAAATTCTATAAATTTCTAAGGTGTACGAATAATTTATTGAGCCACTGTATATGTTCGGCCATTTCATAATTTTTATTGACATAATTATTCAGTATACCATTACTAGCTAAATATATTTTTATAACTGCAATTTTTCGCTTTTATTTTAAAATCACCATTTCTGGCTATTTTATGATGGTTAGGAGTAAAATAACAATATTTTTGGTTTCTAAAAAAAATATTATTCTGAACTAAAACTGAGAAATAAATGTTCGGCCATAATAACAAGCCGTGAACTTAAACAACAATAACCAATGTTAATATGACGTAACATCACTTTTTGCTAAAATTACTGCCCGAAATCTTTTAAGCATAAAATTTACAAGAGTCTGACACTCTTCTGCTGTTACAGAATCCCAGACTTCTTGAACTTTTGCCTTGAAAGTTTCATGGGTTCTTTGTGGATAGCTTCTTAGCTTTTGCTTCATTTTATGCCATAGGGTTTCAATGACATTTAAGTTAGGACTGCGGGAAGGCCAATCCATAACTGTCATATCATGGTTGATAAACTAAATTTGGATGGTTTTAGCCGTATGACATGAAGCACCGTCTTGTTGGAAAATAAATGACTCCACTGGGTACAATTTTTCAATACTGGGGAGCAAGTTATTTTCCAGTATATCTTGATACTTGAGTGCGTTAATAGTTCCATTTACAAACTGCATACTTCCTTCACCTTTAGCGGACATGCAGCCTCAAATCATTACTCCCGAAGCAAACTTAACAGTTCGTTTTAAACAGTCCTTATGGAACGCTTAATTTTTAGTTCTTATCACTCTTTTCCGATTATCTCCTACACATATGTTAAATTTAGACTCGTCGCTAAAAATAACCGAATTCCACTGCTCCTGTGTCCATTGCATGCGTTCCTTACACGAAGCCAAGCGTTTTTTTTCTGACGTTCGGTCAGCAATGGCTTTTCTTTAGCCTAAAATATTGTATTACGTGTATGTTAGTAAACCTAATTTAATATTGAAATGATTGTACCTTATAAAACCGAGACCACTTTTGTGAATCCAGTTTCTACAAGTTTCCCTGGAAAGTGATAATTTTGTGTTTTCATTCCACTCCGATGTTATTTCCCTTACAGTGCCTCTCCTGTTTTTTCTGCAGATTTTAACTAACTCCCTTCTTTGACGATTAGTAACTAAACACGGACGTCCTGGGCTTTTTCCTTTAACTTCGGTGTTACCGTTTTCACCATATAATTTTATTATGGAGGAAACTGTTGATTTTGATAATTCCAAATCTCGAGCAATTTGTCTCATTTTCTTCCCCTGACTAAACATACTGATTATTAAATCTCTCACTTTTTTGGAGTTGCTGCCCCTCGAACCATTTTGAAGCAAATTGGTCATACAAAGTTGGCAAATTTCGCAAATTAATTAAGACAGGTATAGCCTCGATTGTTTAAACTTTAAATTAGCGGCAACTGCAGTTTTATTTACTGATGACAACGGTAACCAGATTTAATCTGAATTAGATATGATTTTGGCCGAACATTAAATTGTCAGATGTAGTTCAATAATAGTATATTATACATCATGGGACTAAGGTGCTACTTTTAATCCCGCGTGCGAAGGGTTTTGCAGGAGGTGCTAGCCGAGTGCAAAAATCGCACATGGGATGAAAAGAACTTTAGTCCCAAGGTGTATATACTATTTTTCACAATTTCGCTGAAAATGCTGAATTACATTGGTTATAATAACTAAATTTGAGATTTTGAAATTGCAATAACTCGAAAACGGCGCTAGATGTCAAAGAACTGAGCAAAAAATTTACCCCCGTTACAGTAACTCCTCAGCGATTTGTCGTAAAAAGTCATATGCAAAATTTCAGATCAATAGCGCGCAATAATGGCGCGGGAAAAAAAGTATTATTTTAGTCCGGCAAAAGCGGGAGTAAAGTGAGCACTTTACTCCCGGAATTGGGAAAAATAATATTTATTCAACAAAAATTTGATTTTCTCCGTTATTTTTTTTCAGGATGATATAACCTGAATAATTATTTTAAAGACTATTCAACAAAATCATTTTATTAAATATATTTGCTAGGAAAGGTATATTGAAAAATTATTTCGAAAGAAATTTTGAAGTGGCCGAATATATAGTTGTTAGGGCTCGTACTTATTGATTATTTCATTATGTGAAATTATTTTCAGTATTTAGCATTCTTCTGTCTTGGTCATTAATTGTTTGTTTATGAAATTAATAATGTTAAACCATCATTAAATTTTAAGAATTCACCCTCATTTAGTTTTAAGGTTTTGACTACGAACAACTTGACTTATTCATTTGCAAATTGTGATTTGCTTTTTTTTGTTTCCTAAATTATGCTTAATTTCGATAAATTAAATTCATGTGTTACCCCCATCATTTTTGTTTTGTTTTTTTGTTAGGTTGGAGTTCGAATCTCGAGCAAAGCCTCCAAGTAAGGTAAGCCTTCGATTCTCATCCGCTCGAGTGGCGCCCTCTCAATTTCGACTTTCTCGATTTAGTCTTTTGTGGAACTCGGTTGCTGGATGTCCTTGATTTTGTAACGATCCACGACCTCGCCGACTTTAAGCTGGCGGCCTTCCAGATAACCGAGACCCCTATTTCCCTTTCTTTTGACGCATCCTATCTTAAGGGCGATTTTGCCCGTTACAAATTAGCTAAAATATTTCAAAATATTTATATATCGAATGCCGTTGATTTTAGACAATGAAAGGTTTGAATCTAGTTTGTAGATTATTTCACGGTCTTTAAAAAGGTACTAATTACTAAACTATTTTTATTAAAAAATTAATGTTTTGGTAAGATAGAAATTCAAAAAATTCAAAAACTCATGAGGGTTCGAATTTAGAAAATAAGTTTTGTTAAATATTTATTTTAGAAAAGTGTCCTGTATCCTGGGACACCCTGTATACTATTTTTAGAAGAAATTTTTTTATTATTTTATTTTTAAAATCTTGTAAAACTGTTTATTTGAAAATTCAAATATTGTTTAGTTTAAGTTTTAAACGGATGAACTGTTCCACAAATATAGGTTTTGTTTATTTTGTCCGATAACCTGAAGATCTGGAACACTATTAATTGTGGCGGCTTACAATGGTAAATGCGAAAAATTCTCTTAAAAGGATTATCCAATAATCCATATTTATTTTCTTATATAAAAAAAAACGTGTTATACGTTTCACAACATTTTTATACGAATAACACCAAATAGAACACTACGAATACGCAATCATAAACTATCAATAAGCAGAATATTGAAAATGACTTGCGCTGTATGTTTAGATGATCTGAATGGAAGTGTGGGTGCAATGGTGTGTCAACACGAATTCCATGAATTGTGTATTATTGAGTGGACTAACGAAACTACCACTTGTCCTTTATGTCGTCAAACGGTGACCGGACAGAACAGAACATGAAAAAACAGAACATGAAAAAACAGAACATGAAAAAACAGAACATGAAAAAACAGAACATGAAAAAACAGAACATGAAAAAACAGAACAATGAAAAACAGAACAGAACAATGGATTGAATAAATTTGCTTAGGTAAGCTAGTTGCACTTCTAAATATCATTGTCATTAGTAAAATTTTTAATATTTGCCTAAGATTTGCGTATGATCAAATAGTATACCTACTACTAGTTTATGGTCTAAATTAAAGTTTAGAAATTTTTTTTTTAGAAAAATAAACTCGCCACCAGGACAACTCGGCACCGGGAAAACTCGGCAACGGGACAACTCGACACCGGCAACTCGGCTCCGTCAACTCGGCACCGGTATAACCCGGCACCGTAATAACTCGGCACTAGTTGGAAAATTATTTTATTATAAAATTACAAGGTTTTTATTTAAAAAATATATATTTACATAGGTACATTTATTTATGTAGGTACATTAGTTCATTACATAATTATGAGATAAACCACGCAAATACTCCAACATATTCTCTTGCTCATAATTCGTTACTTTATTAAGAATACGCAGATCTGCGTCTTCATAACGTTTGCGTTTTGGTGGTGCTTCGTATCCCGCAACAAAACGCTCGTAATCAGCATCGAATGTTTTCTGTATTTTTATTAGATTAACCAGAAATTTAAATAATCCTGGATGTGCGACCCCATATCCCTATCGCAGCTATTTATGACAAGCTTCAGCGAAATTATTGGTTCTATCAGAGCCAAGCAAAGTACGCTGATGTACCGACCACAATGCATAGGGAAACAAAGGTGGGGCTCTTGTTCCATTATTTCTGAGTCTACCAACGTATGTAATAGTAAACCAACTTATGATTGGTTCTAATTCTGGCGGTAGATAATCTTCTAGAACGTTCAGTGCGTTTTCAATATCATCTTCTGGAACAAAAGCAACCGAAGTTATCATAAGCGATTTCAATGCAAAGTTGGGGTCGGTATTATAACGACCAAGAAGGTTTACTTCTGAAAGATGTTTACGAAGATTTTGAACTAGGTGAAAGAAGCAATCTCTAACGTTTACACCAGGCAATTCTGCGGGCAGAGCATTATGTATACCAATCTAGTAATCTACATTTACAGCATCTGGATTAAATTCGGGCCACATATCTTTAATCATACGGAAAAGCTTCGAGTAGCTCGCTTGTAGCTTGTTAGGAAGTAGGCAAAAGAGAACCGGAAAAACAAATCCGCGACCTTCACCGCGACGAGCAAGCAACACAAATATTTGAGAAAATAACGGTGGAGTTAAAAAAAACCGGTGGTTTTAAAAATCCGATCGTTTGGTGCCGAGTTATTACGGTGCCGAGTTATTCCGATGCCGAGTTGCGGTGTGCCGAGTTGTCCGTGTCCCGACTATTGATATATATAAACTATTGATAAGTACCAATATAAATGTTAAATTTTGACCAACCTAAAAAAACCGCAAAATTCAAAATATTAAGCTAATAGACGTCTTCTATTGGTTAATTTTTGAAAATATAGTTAAATTTTTTAAATTGGACTCAGAGTAGGCAAAATTCAAAATATTATGCTAATAGACGTCTTCTATTGGTTAATTTTTAAAAATGTAGTTAAATTTTTTAATTAAGTAGTTTCTAAAGCCGGACCTTAAACTAGTAGTACACTATTTGGTCATACCCGAATATTAGGAAAATGTTAAAAAAGTACAACTTACCCAAAAAAATGTATTCAACCCATTGTTCTCATTTTTTACAGTTCTTTTTTGTCAATGTTCTTTTATTTCAGTGTTCTGTTTTTTCATGTTCTGTTCTTTCATGCAATCTCGTCAAACAACTCACCAAATCAGCTTGACCAATCACGATGACAAAGATTCAAGAATAATTCGAGTTATTACGGTTCGCATAATTGAAAACACTTACGAACATGAACAACAATAACCACAACAACAAGAACAACCTAGACAAATTCGGTTACGACCCGTCAGACGAAACTATCCTTTTCGTGATGTGCTAGATGATTTGGGCGAAGGATCTGACGAAGAGATAGAAGATTCTGATGATATTCGTGATTATTTCACTGATCCAGAAAACGAGGATGAATACGATTATGATGACGATCGGTAGGGAAGAACTAGCATGCGATAAAAAACAATTCCTACCAAATCTAAAAACAGATGATATTCACTGGTTTAGTTTTGCGTTAGTCCGCACAGAGCACATCAGTAAATTTTTTTGCTATGCAGAAGTTGGATTAAATTTTTTTTTGTAAGATTCATTTGTACTATTAAATAAAAAAAAAATCTGTCTGAAAGTTTTTCTTTGTTTATATCAGTAAAAATAAGTTAAGATATTCAATTATATTTTATTACTAGTTGAAAAGCCCGTCCACGGACGGGCAGCCAGACGGTGGCTCTCATTTTAGCGGTATTAATTAAAAACTTCCTTCGTCTACAGAGTGGTTTAAATTCAAATGTTCGTATGGGAAATTCGGTAACTATAAGAAATATGGAAAAATGGATGGCGCATTCTCGATCGCTTTTTTTGAGATATCTTTTCTCGTTTTCGAGTTATGGCCAAAGGTTTGCTTTTTCAACATTTCGTTAAATGTCGATATCTCGGTTGTTGGTAAAATTATAGAAAAAATATATGCACCTTCTACAGACAGTTTTTTAAAGAGGATACACTGGAGTAAACAATTTTTTAAATATTTTCATTTGTTTCCGAGTTATAATATAAAGTTGTGTTTTTTTTTAAATGGAAACCATAGTTGGCTATGACATATTTAAATACTTTTTTCCACTACTAGTCATATAGGCTATCATTATAACTTAGTCAAGTCGCACGTGAAATGATGCATTTTAGATAAGAGGTAAATAATTTTTTCATTATTTACCAGTGGTAAATAATGAACATATTGATATTTTTCTACAGTTTAGCGACTATTTATAAGGCAAATTTTGTTAAAAAACGATTTTGTATAACCGAGAGATGCTATTTAATTACACTTAAACTATTCAAAACGGTTTTTTAATTGATTAATTTCATTTTAAACATTTCTAAAAAAAGTCAAATTAATTATGACAGGAGCGCTAGCGCCACCTCTTATTAATTTGAGAAACCAAAATATTACAAGTTTATTGAATAATTTCAGTATTTTAAGACGAATAAATGCAAAACAATGCTTTTGAATAACTTCAGTGATTTCTATCCATTATTTAAAATAAATAATTTTGTCAACAACTGTCAAATCGACAAAACAAAACTGTCATTTGAAATAAATATTTTAAATTTGAAATTTTTTTTATTAAAAAAATCTTGGCGCTAGGGCTATAATGCCTGTCTTCACAACCTTGGCCTATAATATACTATTTTTTATCCTCTTTTCAATTAAATATATATAACTTGTAGGGTCTATAATTTCAGTTTCATCCCGTTATATTAAAACATGTTATATTATACAACGAAGTAAAAAGGAAATATATATAAAGGAAAAAGGTAATACCGATTTTTTTCGGTTTTCAGATTTTAACGGAAATATCTGTTTTGACATCCCCGAATTCAGTTTTTCATGTTGTTATGAAGTTCTGAACAATATAATTAAAGAAGAAAATATCAAGTATTGGGTCGCTTTAAACGCGGAACAATCCGTTGAAATATGAAGCAGGAATTTAAAAAAAATCAATTTTTCATCTTATTTCTATGTTCGGTGAACGATAGGTCATCTTGCATGACTAATACCTATTGTCGTGTTCAAAAATTCCCATTTAAAACTTTGTATTTTTTTTTCATTTTTAAATATTTTGTAAATTTATTTTTGAGTTGTGTGGGGTTTCGAATTCTTTATTTATTCAAAAATTATTCACAATTTTGTGAGAGCTGGCGCCGACTGGCTGAATAATCGAGGCTTTTTTTGAAAAAGATCTACTAATTAGTATAGATCTTTTTCAACCGCTTAAGCGGTTGTCTTCTTCTTTTTTGTGATTTAGTAAAATTGGATTAAGTTTGGACATTGGTTTGGATTGGATTGGAAGTTTATTGGATGTTGTTGATAATTTGATTTGGAATAATAAATTCAAGATTGAGAAGATTACAATAATTGAATTTGGAAATATTAAGGATGTATAGGAGATACAATCGGAGACAAAAGTATGGTTAATTTCAATTTCACGAATATTGGTCTTATGTGTGTAGTAAAATACTTTTTAAATATCATAAACGATGAACAAAGTTATAAAAATGCATGTAGAAAGGTTTTTTTCTTTTAAATCGCTTCATTTTCTGAAATTACAAATATTAAATTTGACCAAAGAGTATGTATACATAGAGAGATAGCCATTAACAAATATTTGTCACAAGTTTTTGTTAATGGCTCTGCTACGCCATCTAGTAGACGGTGTGATCTCTACGTTTTAATTTTTAATTTATGACTGATCCTTTATATACAGGGAGGTATTTTTGCAAAAATAAGTTTTTACATGTTAATTTCCCATGTTCAGCTAACTCATTCAGCACCCTGTATATAGAGGAAAAAAAATTAAAACGTAGAGATAACCCCCTCCACTAGATGGCGTAGCAGAGCCATCAAGAAATACTTGTGACAAGTATTCCCATAAGAGCTGTCCCTCTATATATACATACTCTTTGATTTGACATAACAAATTTTTTATTGGTGACTATCCCTGCAATCCAACCTACTAACAAAATAAAAAATATAATAATTTTTATGAGTAAAAATTGATATTTGTTGTTAAAACTGATAAAAACCGAGATATACATAATAATATTTATAATACCAACAAGTTTTAAATATGTTTACGGTTCTTTTAAAGTCGAAATCTATATTATTTTTTAGAGAATTGAACGCGAGAACTCTATATCGGTTGTTCAATTACTAATTAAATTCTTGAGAACGGGGTAGTAAACCGCGTGATGAAATTTTGCTAAAACTTTCTTCTATTTACAAGCAATAACTACAGAAATTTTGAAAAAATTCTTATAATTTGGTCATATATTTTAAGCTAATATATTCGATAAAATGTTGTTTTTCATAAAATGATTTTTAAATTATATAATTTTTTTAAGATTTCTTAAGATTTTACTGTTTAACTTCTTGTGATTTTCCCTAAAAGCAGACTCTTAAGCAAAACCATAGATGTGATAGATGTGAATTTTAACAAAAAGTCCACATCAAATTAACTGCAAGAACTATGGAACGGTATAGTGAATCGGTTGGAAATTTTTTTTATTACATCGCAAAGTCAATTACGACATGTGTACCAATTTTCCTCTATATCTTATATTTTTTAGTTTTATTTTTTGTCTCCTATACATCCTTAATTAACTGGATAAATAAATATAAAATATTAAATATAAATAAATTTATAATATTTAAATTGAAATTAGAGGCCTGACGGGATAAATTTTATATCGTCACACCTTGTAACAATGGGGGAGTTTCCTTAGAAATAATTTTTTGAAATAATATATAAACATGAAACTGTAATAAAAATGCCGCATGTTGATGTAATTGGTTGGTCTTAAAACTCAGCGTACAATTTAAAAAAAATTTTTGAATTTCAAAAAAATATTTAATCTGCCCGCCATAGCTAACCAATAAGATTTAAACATGGCCGTCCGATGTTGTCAGTTCTTAATTGGGTTATTATTGACAGCTATCATATGTTAATTAAAATTCTTTATTTACTCATTTAATGCTATTGATTATTTCGTCACATCAATGCTGATCAATGTTTTAACTGACAAAATTGGTGCACTCTTTTTAAGAACTCTATAAGCTGGATGGTAGCTTCTGGTAAGCTTCTGGCGAAAAGCCATATAAGTGTGGCATTTAAAATCTCTTAAACTGTGGATGCAAAGCTCTTGTAAAAGTATTATTGATGTTTTAAATGATTCATATAATATCTTTATGTAAAATATACAAAGAATTATCTTGTTTGTAAATAAATAATGAAACATTGTCGACATGTGAATCTTACCGAAGCACAACCGATCAACAAATTATAACCCAACAGAATAACTAAATGTAACAAACTTCAAATATTACGTTAAGAATGAATGTTAAACCAATTCACTAACAAAATCGGTTCTATTTTTGAAAAATTCTACAAACGGGGTTAATTTGATGAATATCGCCAGAAGGCGAAAAGCCGTTTACGTGTGGCATTTAAAATCTCTTAAACTGTGGATGCAAAGCTCTTGTGAAAGTATTACTGATGTTTTAAGTGGTTCATATAATATATTTATGTAAAATATACAAAGAATTATCATGTTTGTAAATAAATAATGAAACATTGTCGACATGTGAATCTGACCGAAGCACAACCGATCAACAAATTATAACACAACAGAATAACCAAATGTAACAAACTTCAAATATTACGTTAAGAATGAATGTTAAACCAATTCACTAACAAAATCTGTTCTATTTTTGAAAAACTCTACAAACGGGGTTAATTTGATGAATATCGCCAGAAGGCGAAAAGCCGTTTAAGTGTGGCATTTAAAATATCTTAAACTGTGGATGCAAAGCTCTTTTAAGTTGTCGAGATCTTTGTAAAACTAAAGTATTTGTTTTCATTAAATAAAAATTGTGAATCTAAGTAATCCATAATCACTCATATAAAATAAAAAAGTAACCACGAAATACACGGCGGCCATTACTTGTCATCAGGTAGGCATCTACATTTTAACATTTTAATAGAAGAAACTACGGCAACATAGTACAGTTGTCTAAAATCCTATAGGTTTATCCATTCCCACCCAAACAAGGGTTATGACGTCATAACCCTAACAATTTCAAATTTCATTAATTTTTTTCTGATACTTAACGCACTCAAAAAAATCTGAAAAAAAAACTGATGGCTCCGTTTGATCTCTACTTTCAAATAAAAACATAAAAAAAAAGTAGGAAACTCCTCCATTTATTTTCCCTGCAATAATTGTTTAGTGCTGCGCCATTGTTTTTTACTTCTGCGCACTACGCGGCGCATTCGAAGCTTACGGCGACTCTCATAAACCGCGCAAGGCAGATTCTTGTGCAATTAGTAGTTCAAGCTGCTATTTGCTTTGTGCTGCCGGTTTAATATTTATGTGTTTGGAAATTGTTGTAGTCGATATTTTAATTCAATATAAGTACCTACTGTTGATTATTATTCCGAATTTCATGTTAGTAAGAGAGGAAACAATTTCTTTATTTTTCAGAACCTGCGCTCTTTTGCCTCCTTACAATAAAAAGCGTTAGTGTACTATCTGGGCCTCACCACATATTTTATTACTGGAGAACACCTATTCCAGGTGTGGTGGTGTGGTTATTATAACCTGGGTCGATCATATTATGTTGATTTTGATTTCCCAGTTATATTCAAAATTGTTAAAATTTAAATTTAAATTTGGATTCGCATTGTTTCATTAAAATTTTTAAATTAAGAAGAGTTTCATGCTCAACAGTGTTGAAAAATTACACCGCAATATATTATATTGTGGGGACAATCCAATACGTGCGCTCATGAGTAAGTCAGTCGCATATGAGGAAAAGTTTCAACTGATATGTATATGGAAGCTAGTAAAAAAACAACAAACCAAATAAATAAAATATTGCAATTTGTTTGAATTTGAGGAGAGATGAACCGGTAGATATACATAACACATTTACTTTCACCGAAGTTGAGGACAAGAGTAAGTTCGATATTATAATAAATAAATTTGATCAGTATTGTCAGGCTCAAAAAAATATCATATTTGATCGATTCGGAACGACCCCAGGAACCAAATGAACCAAAGTATGTGACCGAATTAAAAGGGAATATCAACTTCGTGCATGGGTGGTTGAACCACCTTGTCTGGCTCTTGCTTGACGAGCCTATGAACAAGTTACAATTAGAAAAGACATCAAACCACCCGGCCTGCCAAGTCACGTTTTCAAACAAAAAATATTTTTTCCCCACCCCACATCAAATTCCGACTACTTCGAATTTTGACTTCGTGTGACTTTGGAGATCAATTACAAAATTTAATCCGCGAAAACCAGTGTTAGGAATAGCTGACAGAAGTATACAAGAATGTTTGTGCTTTCTGATAATCTAAAGATCTTGAACACTATTGGGGCGGCTTAAATTGGTAATACGTTTTTTTGTATATAAGAAAAAATTCAAATTCAACGAAACTCGTTTCAAATTAGTTCCAAAATGGTGTGCGCGATTTGTTTAGAAGATTTGAATGGAAGTCTGGGTGTATTAGGTTGTCAACACAAATTCCATCAAGTGTGTATAACTGATTGGTCTAATCGAACTAGAAGTTGTCCTCTATGTCGTCAACCATATTATGAAATGCATCTAATGGATCATGATGACGAAGACCAACACATAAATGAAGTTATTACGTTCCCTGTAGTTGGAAACAACAATAATTTGAACTACGAAAATGAAGAAAATGAAGAAGAAGAACAACAAGATGAAGGAGAAGATGAAGAACAACAAGAAGAAGGAGAAGAACAATATGAACAATATGAACAAGAAGCAGAAGAAGAAGTAGAAGAAGAAAACGATGAAGAATTCCTAGAACAACTACTACAACAACAATTACTACAACAACAATTATTATTACGACAACACTTGCAACAAGAACAATTATTACAACAACGATTATTACAACAAGAACAATTAGTACAACAACAACGAATATTACAAGAACAACAACGATTATTACAACAACGACAACGATTATTACAACATGAACGATTATTTCAACAACGATTATTACTGCATGAACAATTACTACAAGCTCCTGGTATAGAATATGACGAAGACACCTCGGATAACTTTAATGAAATTTTTGATTTCATTACGGATTCCGAAGAAGAGGACGATTAGTCCTTTTCAGTAGAAACTAATAAAAAACAGTCTTTTTGGACTCACTGAACTCGTGAATATATTTTTCTTACTTATTTATAAAATTTGAATAAATTTAAGGAGAGTTGATGAATTTTTGTAACATTGCCATTGGTGAGGAATATTCCATTAAAATATTGGCAACACTGTGAAGGATTTCTGTTGACCTCTTCGGTCAAGTTAAATTTAACTTTTTCACTTTTTTTCTCAGAAAATGTAAAAATTCGGAAATTTTTTTCCCAAGAGAGAGCGAAATGTCCTAGAACCATTTTTTTTTATTATTAAAGTTTTATGTTGGTAATGACTAAAAGTATTTTGTTGACTTTTCCCGTGGGGGTAAGTTAAGAAAAAGCTTAGAATTCGAATAGAATAGAATTAGAATAGAAGAATTAGTATAGAAGAATTAGAATTAGAATTAGAAAAAAACAAGCGTGTAATGAATGTGAACCAACCTTAACTTGTAAATAGTAAATAGATATTTTTATGTTTTGTAGAAGGCGGCGTAACTTAGGAAACAACATGTAAATAAATAGTTTAGTTAATCATTATACTTGAGTTAGTAAGCATTGTAAATACCAAATATAGAAGTAATTTAGTAACTTGTTGAGATAACTTAATAATTTCATTCTGTAAAGGTTTGTCATGCTTGAACACGATTGTTTCGAAGAAGTTCGTTTTGAAATGTTCACATATTTCTGAAATTCCACCCAAAAGTATTGAGTAAAAAAAATTGATCGATAACCAACCAACCTGCAATCATTACACACAAAAGCTTGAACACACTATAACATAACCTCAAACATGTTACCTCGTTGTTAAAGGTTGACTGGGATTTTGTTCTTTCTGATAATCTAAAGATCTTGAACACTATTGGGGCGGCTTAAATTGGTAATACGAATAATTCGGTTAAAAGGATTATCCAATAATTCTTATTTATTTTTTTTATAGGTAAACGTACCTAATTCCAGCCAGCACCAAATGTCAGCCATCAGGTAAGATAAATAAGGATAAAGAATGAATTATAATGGTTAACTGTTAACTGGCTGACTATTGGTACCATCTGTTAACTGGCTGACTATTGGTACTTTTACCTATAAGAAAAAATTCAAATTCAACGAAACTCGTTTCAAATCAGTTCCAAAATTATGTGCACTATCTGTTTAGAAGATATGAATGGAAGTGTGGGTGTATTAGGTTGTCAACACAAATTCCATCAAGTATGTATAACTGATTGGTCTAATCAAACTAGAAGTTGTCCTCTATGTCGTCAACCATATCATGAAATACATCTAATGGATCATGATGATGATGACGAAGACCAACACATAAATGAAGTTATTACGTTCCATGTAGCTGGAAACAACAATAATTTGAACTATGAAAATGAAGAGAATGAAGAAGAACAAGATGAAGAAGAAAATGAAGAAGAACAAGAAGAAGACGAAGAAGATGAAGAAGAAGTAGATGATGATGAAGTAGATGATGAAGAAGATGAAGATGAAGAAGGTGAAGAAGAAGATGATGTTGAAGATGAAGATGGAGAAGATGAAGAAGATGAAGAAGATGAAGAAGATGAAGAAGATGAAGAAGATGAAGAAGATGAAGAAGATGAAGAAGATGAAGAAGATGAAGAAGATGAAGAAGATGAAGAAGATGAAGATGATGAAGATGAAGAAGATAGTAGTAGTACAACACAAAATCTACGATCAAGATTTTTTTCGAAATTTTCTAAGTCCCCAAAAATATCACGGGGGTTTCTACGATCAAGATTTTTTTCCAAAAAGTCAAAAAAATGCGAAAAATTATCTAAGTATGGCAATTAGAGTTGGAATGCGTTTCTATTTAATGACTACTTAATTAATTAAATAAAGAAGAAGACGAGGAAAAATTCCGAGAAAAACTTCTACAAAAACAATTACTAAAAGAACAATCAATTATTACTACACTGAAAAAAATGGTTTATCATATTGATGAAAACTTCATAGTATTTATGAAAAAAATCATTGTATTTGTAAATTTCTTCATCAATATGATGAATTTTGTTCATCGGTGTAAAGATGATGAATTTTTCATCAATATGATAAACCATTGTTTTCAGTGTACGACAACAATTACAACAAAAACAATTATTGCAACAACGATTATTACAACAAGAATGATTATTAGAACATGAACAATAATTTCAACAACGATTATTACTGCATGAACAACTCCTACAAGAACAATTACTACAAGCACCTGGTAGAGAATAAGACGAAGAGACTTCGGATAACTTTGACGGTAATCTTGATTTCATTACGGATTCCGAAGAAGAGGACGATTAGTCCTTTTTAGTAAAAACTAAAAAGCAGTCATTTTTGGACAGTAGAACTCATGAATATATTTTTCTTACTTATTTACAAAATTTGAATAAATTTAAGAAGAGTTGATGAAATTTTGTAACATTGCCATTAGTGAGGAATATTCTATTAAAATATTGGCAACACTGTGAGGGATTACTGTTGTCCTCTTTGGTCGGGGAGCAGCTTACACTTTTCAAATTTCTACTCATTTGATGGATTGGGGCAGTTTATTTACTATGTATCTTACCGTTGGTGGCGCTCGTTGCGCTACCAAATGTCGACAACATGGCGCTTATATGACGTATTTTAGATGTTTTGAATGTGATTATAAATAATAAAATAGTATTTTATTATTAAAATTAGAAAATTGTAAAATTGTTTCGTACCAGATTGTTACTGTTTCGAATCGCGCCAAACCAAGTATTCTCAAAGTAAGTAGTCATTCAGTGACTTCAACATTTTTTTAAATTCCAAATAGAACTCACTTTGTATGAGGCTTTCGTACAAAGATTTTACATTCTCTTCTCGCAAATAAGACTTAGCCTGATTCTTGTATTGAGGCAAACGCATTCCAGAAGTGACAGAAACATCCGTGGTGAGCCACGATGCCAGAGAAAACAGCTTGAAACGCCTTCTTCTGAGCAACTCCGAAGTCAGTCATAATATTTCCTGGATTTAACTGTGGTTCCATCCAGGAACTAGGAGAGCTTCTAAAACTCTGGTATAGGTATTCTCCCTTTTGTTCGGATCGGAAGAAGAGTAAACATAATCGGAATGACCACGTTGTACTTGATGAAATGGATTGTATATGGTTGGAAGAACAATTTTTGAGGTGGAATTCTTTTTGCCTCCCTTGTAAGAATATAAATAAGTCATTACATTCAATAATATTTTTAGGAATTTGGACTTTTGCTCAATAAAACTATTGTGTACTGATCTAGGGGAAATGTGGATATGATGGCACCCCAGGTATGATGGCACCTTTTCAATTTTAGCGTTATTTATTTGAATTTAGTTGAATCTAAGCCCACAAGTGGTGCTAGAGACCACTACTGCTCTACTGTAGCAGAGGTGTGACAATTGAGTGCGCGCAACCAATGTAAGTTGATTTTGAAATTTTTGTAAGACACAAAAGTTTCTATTTACTTTAAATTTCACTGATTTGTGGTCGCATGCTTGAATATTTCGCTAAATGTGATAGATTCATATGATAGTATGAACATTCAGCTTTCTAAACATGATTTACTCTATAAGTCAAGTTTCCGTTAGAATGTGACAAATTAACAAAGTTTAAAATTTTGTATTTTTGATATGATGGCACCCCCAATGTTTGTTAGGATGGAGTAGGGTGCCATCATACAAAATGAATCTGTTATTTAATGTATTTGGGAAGCCGTAGTTATTATTTTTTATTTTTCAATGTATGTTCGTTACTTGAGATTCACTTTTCGATTTTTATTTTAGTAGAATTATTGTATCCCATCATATTTTAATTGGGTGTGCCATCATATCAACTGATTTGATATGATGGCACCTTTGTTATGAAATGAGAAAAGGTAAAAAAATATATTTTATTTATATTTTAATATACTTTAAAGTAAAATTTGCGTAGTCTATGATATCCTTGACTTGTTCCCTCAATAATATACAAATAGAAGCTAATTTAGGCATTGAATAGAGTGATTGAAAAAAAGGGTGCCATCATCACCGAGCTTCCCCTACGCTTCGCCCAACTTTATTTCGGGCCTCATCAAGACTGTAAAATATGTAATATGTTTAATGAATAAAAGCAAATTCGTCCAGGACATGTGTATGGATGAAATAACTCTAAATAAGTACCTACATAGTAGTTTCATTGCGTAAAGGTCCATAACCAGTACCACCCCAGACCGATGTGGAAAACCATGCCAGTGTAATTCCAAAGAATTTAATTGTCAACATACCATCACTAGATGAAGAAGATCAAAGTGCCTTCTGCACTCTATGTTTCGCATGCCAATCAGATATGCTACGCTACTACGCACACGCTTGTCGTATCTCGCCGAGTGTGGGCTTCCCAGTCGAGATGGATTGGTTTCACAAATGTTTTTGTGAGTAAGCGCCAGCCAAAACGTCTCGGAGCGCCTGCCTGTAGCGCAACGAAGAGCTGCGTAGGGTCACGGATCCACCGAAAAATGAATGAATTAAATTAAATTAATTTGGTTTCTCCCACTATTTTATACATTAGATTTTACATGTAAAATTTTCGATTTTTAAATGCCGTTTAAAAATTTCAACATCCCCTCCCACGAAAAAGACAAACCAAAATAGGTTTCTACGCAGAAGATACCACTTACTTCAGTAGCTTCTTCCGACCACAACCCATTATCGGCCGGCTTCAAACAACCCTTGACGATCTTGAAAGATGGCGAGTTCTCAACGAAGTGACTTCCACATCAGTCGAATTCCAGATCAATCGAGCTCTCCAACCAATCGAATTGCAGAATTGCTGCATTCACTTATTAGGATAGGGCTTTAATAATAAATAATTAATTAATTATAAAAATTATTATTAATTAATTATACAAAAGGATCGCTAAGGTGCGTAAGAATGGCATGAGAGATGCCATTTATTGAATCATCAAGATATTTGTGCGGAAACATTTAGTTTGTCTTTGATACATAGTTTTTTAAATACTTTGTCGTTTTTTCAAATTTTAAATAACGCGGTAAGACAACTGAAGTTGGCTTTCTTGTGGGTAATGTAGAAAACTTCTTTGTTTATAAAACAATTTTTCATATTATTTGGATTATTTGACTTTTGTTGATCAACTTTAATAATTTATTTTTAAGTGTTGAGTGTTTGACGTGAAAAGTTTAATAACTATTTCGACATGTCAGGTAAAGTAAAATCAGTTTATAAAGAAAGTAATGTAGAAATATGCAGTCAGAATTTATTATTCTGTTGTTTTAGAAAATATAAATCCTGCTTCACCGAAAAATAATTTAGCGGACCAGGCCATCGTTATAAAAATGTTTAAATGTAAAAGTTGTGATTTTATAGCTAGTACGAAATCGGTCATGCTACGGCACCTTAAAATTCACACAGATGAAAAGCCTTTCTCATGTAAAATTTGTGGTTATAGAACCATACTGAACAGTAAATTGCGAATTCACTTAATGACTCATACTCAAAAGAATCCGCTTGCCTGCAAATGGTGTCATTATACAACAACTAAAATGCGTTATTTACAAAATCACATGAGAATTCATTCGGAAGGAAAACTGTTTGTTTGTGAAGTTTGTGATTCTAAAACCACAACGATGGGTTCTCTGCGAGAACATTTAAAGACTCACTCTGGTGGTACATCGTTTGCATGTGTAACTTGTGGTTTTAAAAGTATAAATCAAATCGGCTTAAATCGGCATTTAAGAACTCGACAATGTGAAAAGTTACTTAGCAAAAAGGAAACTCAAAGGTATAGTAACTTACAATAGCATTTTAATATTTATTTGAAAGGAAAACCATAAAGTAAAATTTGTGATTCTAGCTCTGAAAGGCGAACTCCTTTGCAACAACATAATATTATTCAGCAAGACGAAGATCCATTCACTTGTCAACTTTGTGATTTTAAAACACCGGAGAAAGCTAAATTGCTAGCCCACTTGAATCTTCACATCGGCGAGGATTCGTTTGATTGTCGAATTTGTGGTTACCAAAGCATCAATGAATGTAAGCTAAATGCACATATACAGCTTCACACAGATAACGATAAGAAACCAATCGCTTGCCAAATTTGCGATTATACCTCATCTCGAAAACGTCACTTACGAGATCATAACATAATTCACACGGGTGGAAAGGTATTTATTTGCAAATTTTGTGATCATAGAACCACAGTGCAATTTTCCATGGCAAAGCATTTAAGAGTTCATGACAATGCCACGATGAACCCCACTTGTGTTAGATGTGTGGTCGTAAAACCTCAACCTGCTAAATCAGAAGCAGCATAGTGTTTTTTTGTTAACTTTATAGTTTAGTTGTTAATGTTCGTAATAATAGTTTTTAAGAATTTTTTATTTTATAAGGTCCTTTCATGTAATGTGCAATTGTTAATATTTTGTAAGATTTTATTTATTCAAAGTATCGGGTAAAATATTCCATTCTGGGATTCCCCGAACCCTAAATTTTTTAAAACTTTTAATATGCTTAAAAAGTAAAGATAATTATAATGTAGGAAAAATGCCAAAAAATGAAAGTAATGTGATCAATATGTGAAAAATGATAAATATCTAATAATATTATATTTTAAAAACAATATTGTTATTAAGATTTAGTAAAGAAGTTTCAATTTTATAATGCATTAATTGCTAGAACAGTTGTACTTCTCAATAAACTTGTTTGTTCTTTGTGACGTCATGATTTACAAACTTCCCGGAAAATTAATTTGAATTGCAAATAATTTTTGACATAGCTCTTGCTAATATTGATATCTTATACGTGAATACCATGTATGCCGAACTGTAATTCGGTAAGGCTTTTTTGAATTTAATGAATTTTTTCTTGCTATTTTTTCCTTCGTCATTGATTCCAAAGACGGCCCTGACTGCCATTGTCTTGCTGCGACTTTGTTTATTTAGAATTTTCAATCTACTTGGTACATTTTTATGACTAATATCTCAACTAAAATACATTCAATTTTTAGTTCTGCCAAATTGCTCGATTACCGATGGTATCTCTAACCTGTCACTTTAAAATTTTGTATAGTACACAAATATTCCACAGTGACTTACCCCTCGATAGAGCTCATGTAGAGATCAGCTGAGCAGTCATATGCATAAAAAATAACTGAACGCACCAACCCGACCAGATTGTGCATTACCGGTTAAACATAGGGTAAGTCCGTAAAAGCTTTCAACGTCATTGTTTCAGACTAAAACAGCCAGTCGGATGAATGAGGTATGAGGCAGAACCTGGCCCTCTAGAGATCCGAGACGATGAAGGAAAGGCAAAACTTGTTGTGGTTTCTTACTTCACTTGTAACTCCAGCAGGAAATATTTAGATGCATGAGCTAGCAAATAAAGTCGGCGATGCCAATGCGTCACGCAAAACAAGAAGCAAAATTTGATGTCTTAGTTACAGACACAGATTTTTTTTGTAAATCTTGACTTTTCTGAACACGGTGATCTCATTACACTTGAGCGGTTCCCTTCGTTAGATGGATTTTACGAAAAATGGATTAATTCATGCTAGTTATCTTTGTTGAGAGAATTGTCAAGTATAATTTTCTGAAATAATTATTCTGCAAATTATTAAATTTTAATAGAAACAACTTGAACTCCTTTTCAAACCTTATCCACTGACGCGCATGAATAAATTAACAAGAGATATTTTAATAAAATACTCACTGAAGAGTCTTTAAAAATATATGAAACAACTCTGATGTAATCCCTCTACTGACATATTGACATACAGTGAGTCGCAAAAGAAGTGGGGCACTCCTATGTTAACAATGTTAATTTTATCTTTTTAAGACCATTTTTGACACATAAAAATCAATTTTACAGCAAAACTTTTTAGACATTTTTTGTAGAAAATTTCATTACCTACAATTTTGCTTATATACATTTTTCTATTTTGTCGCCTCGTTTCTGGCTGACAGCGACTTAAACAAGACTCTGTAAAACACGAAAAATATTTTCATGTCTATCTCGGAAACTGTGCGACAAAACAAAAAAAAAATGAATAGGCATTTTTTCTTGAAAACTCTATTCTCTACATGTTTGTTTATATACATTTTTCTATTTTGTCGCACCGTTTCCGAGATAGAGATGAAAATATTTTTCGTGGTTTACAGAGTCTTGTTTAAGTCGGTGTCAGTCAGAAACGAGGCGACAAAATAGAAAAATGTATATAAGCAAAATTGTAGGCAATGAAATTTTCTACAAAAAATGTCTAAAAAGTTTTGCTGTAAAATTAATTTTTATGTGTCAAAAATGGTCTTGAAAAGGTAAAATTAACATTGGTAACATAGGAGTGCCCCACTTCTTTTGCGACTTACTGTATATAACTAATGTGAACCATGCATAACTTATTTTGTTCTTTTGATATTTTGTGTTCTATTATTAGTGAAAGTTTAAAAGGATGGAGCATAAATTCGAACCGAGTTTTGCAGAAAAAAACTGCGCAGCAATAAAGAAGGAAGACAACCCGAATCCCATCGTTGATTCTTTTGGAAAAACAGGTTAGTAAGGTTATCTTATTGAAATTTTTTAAATTGTGAATTTTTAGAAAATGTTTACGTAGAGGGAAGAATAAAAGTTGAAAATATTAGATACAACACGCAAGATTTGCATCATTCGGTGGACATTAAAGAAGAACATGCTAACGTTCAAGAATCGCAGAGTGCAGTTGCAACACAAAAGCAATCAACGAAAGCTGTTATTCCACATCAGGTGATCAGACTTTATTGTTTTCATTGTAATGCCAGCTTTGATAAAAAGGTCCGTTTAAAATGGCATTTACTACATCACTCTGATAAGAAGTCGTATATATGCAAATTTTGTGATTACAGAACCATTTTGAAATATCAATTACAAGAACATTTGAAAGTTCACACAGGCGAAAAGCCGTTTGGGTGTGAAATTTGCAATTATAGAGCTTCGCTCAAATGTAACCTAAAACAACATTTACAAATTCACACAGGAGTGAAGCCTTTCGAGTGCGACCTTTGTGATTATAAAACTATAAAAAGAAGTCACTTGCAACGGCATTTAAATATTCACACTGGTGAAAAACCCTTCTCGTGCGCGTTTTGTGATTACCGAGCTAAAGGTAAAAATGGTTTGCAGGCGCATTTAAAAATTCATACCAGCGAAAAACCTTTTTCGTGCAAAATATGTGATTACAAAGCTACGAACAAAAGCAAACTGAAGGTTCATTTGAGAATTCATTCTGGTGAAAAACCATTTGCGTGCCAAATTTGTGAATATAAAACTGTGCAAAAGGGTAACTTAACGGTGCATCTAAAAAGACATACTGGTGAAAAGCCGTTTGTGTGCGAAATTTGTGATTATAAATCTGCAGCTAAACATCGACTACAGAAACATTTAAAAATTCACAATCGTAAAAATAAGATGTTTGTGTGTGACCTCTCGTGATTATAGAACTGTACAGTATATTAACTTACAATGAGATTTACAAGACACTACAACAAATCAAATATTTAGTCTGGAAATTACTAAAGTATTATTATTATTATTAAAAATAAAATAAAAAAACTTGGAAGAAGAAACTACGAAAATTTACATTATTTTTCATGCAATGGGATTTTTTTTATACTTTCTTTTTACTGTATCATACAAAGTATGAAAAAGTATTGTAATCGTATATAAAAAAAATTGATATTTTGATGAATTTGGGCATGAAGCTTAAGATTATCATTTCCAAAAAATGTCTGTAAGTATGTGTATGAGGTCAAATCGAATTTTTTATTAAAATGTGTCAAACGTTTGAGCCTCAATGAGCTTCCATTTTCATCGTTTGAGCCTCAACCAACGCGGAGCTATTCACGATATTTTTGGGTATCTTGGGATATCTTAAGACACGTTAGCCCCCCAAGTCGAATTTTGGGGAAAAATTGTTGTCATACGTTAGAGCTTCAATGAGCTTCCATTCCCTTCGTTTGAACTTCAACCGTCGCGGAGTTATTTGCAAAATATTTAAGAGAGGGGGGGCTGTAGACATATTTTTCAATTTTTTGTTTTTTTAAATTTTTGCGTAATATTTGTGTAAATCGGTAGAGCTTCGTTTGAACTTCAATGAGCTTCCATATTCATCATTGTAATTTAATTTTTTTCAAAACTATAGGTGTTTTAAATTTTGTCCACCTCCGAGCAAGTTACGCTGGAAAACCTTTAATTTTAATTTCGTAAACAACTTTTTATTGAGTTTTGTAAAAAATGAATTCAACTCCAAAAATAAATTTTTAAAGAAATATATTTTATTGTGATTTTATTAGTTAATAAATAGAACTTAAAAATCAGTGGCGTAACAAGCAGAGGTGAGGGACCCATGTGCGAAGTTGTTAACGGGGCCCTGCTTTTATAAGAGACAAAAATTAAAGATAACAATAAATATCTTATATAACCAAAATTTTGGAATTCCGACGATTTCCATGCAATTCCAGTGCTTTCCAAAGAATTCCTTCCAAACAAGGCCGGATATAGAGACCCCCTCCCCATTTAATTGTATTAAAATTTGAAAATTATACCTTAATTCTTATCAAAAATATATAGATGAGTTTTTTATTTTTCAATTTTCTGAGATTTCTTTGATTTTTCTAAGATTGTATAGATTTCCTAAAATACCCTAATAGAATTGTGGAAAAAGTGGAAAAATGATCGAGAAAAAGTGTCATATTTTTATACAAAATTAAAGGGAAGTCAGGGGAATTTTGAAGAAATCTTGATTATTATAGACCAGCGGTCGTCAACTCGCGGGCCACAAAAATCAAGCGTTTAATTTTCACTGAACAGTTGGCAAAGCTACTAATTGTTAACAAATTATGACGTTTCCTTGAAAAAAACGCGAAAAAAAAAGGTCATTCGTCCATGAGTGCGGCCCGCCTTTACTTCAGCTTGCCACTATGTGGCCCTTGCCTACCGAAAGGTTGCCGACCGCTGTTATAGACTATCTTTTTTTTTTGCTTTTTCCATTTTTTGAGATTTCAATGGCTTTAAAATTTTCAGGATTTTTCGAGATATCTTAAGATACCTTAGAGTTTTCCATTTCCTAGAGTTTTCTGCATTTCTTTCGATCTCTTATTTACTGAAATTTTCTCGAGTTTCTTGAAATGTAGATGGATTTCTTGAGATTTTCCATATTTCTACAAATTTTCTAAGAATCGGTTTGTTCAGAATCGGAATTTTCCAGAATTTCTTCAAATTTCTCTTCACTAGACACACAAGTTTTCAGGCGATTTCTCTTTAGTTTGGTACTAACTAAGAAAGCGAAGGGAAAATCGTGATATACAAAGGTGAAAAGAAATCCAAGCAAATTTTAGGGTATCTTAAGAAATTCTATAAATTCTTAGTGAAACTTAACAATGCCATTTTCTTCCCCCAAGGAATTTTTAGGAAGTTTAGGATATCTAAGGGGCCCGAACTCCCTAGACCCCCCTCCCCCCAGTAAATACGCCACTGGTTATTCGCGATGTAACAATTACGGGGTTCCGACTTCTTTGGAAAATCTGGAAAAGTCATGAAGTATTTAAGATTTCCCTAATTTTGTTAGGGATATAATTTCTCATTTTTAGTGCCAAGTCAAGGAAATTAAAATTTCAGTCTAGGACAGGGGTCGGCAACCCGCGGCTATTTTATAAATCGACGCGACCTAAAAAAAAATCAAGCGGTTTAATTTTCATTGAACGGTTGGCAAAACTACTAGTTGTTACAAATTGAACAAATTATGGCATTCCCTTGAAAAAAAAACGCGAAAAAGCTAAAAAGAAGCCCATTCGTCCCTGAGTGCAGCGGCCCGCCTAATTTTTAATTTGCCACTATGTGGCCCTTGCCTGCCGAAAGGTTGCCGACCGCTGGTCTAGCAAACAATTTAATTTAATTTTTTTTAAATTATTTTTTTGGATTATTGGATTTTTGCATTTTTGGAAACTCCTTTTTTTCTGATTATAACGATGTATCACACGATATGATCGATTCTTATATGCTGATCAAAATTGAGAAAAAATCAGCAGATGGCATAAAGCTTACACCGGCCGATTAGGAAGTAGGAGGACCGCGGTTGAAATTATAGTTGTAGATTTTCTCTGAAAGATCTTTTCCATTGTCTACCACTGACGCGCAACTCCCTAGTTGCACATGCATTATTTCTTTTTAAATTTAATTTTAATTGGTTTTTTCTATTCTCCACTTTGCCTTTCTTTCCCTATAATAATTAAAGCGCTTTAATTTTACTTTTTAAATGTGACTGGCTAATACTTTGTTATATACAGATTTATTAATGTAAAAAATGCGATTAAGACTAATTGTTTAATGTAAATATGGTAAAACCAACATTCTTTTGCGAATTTATCATAGATTACAAAATATTTTAGAATTTTTTAATAATTTTATTTTTATTGTATAATTTTTAGCCTTGAAAATGGGTCAATTATAAGAAGACTCGAAACGTCGGTCAATTTAAATTGATTTAAAAGATCTCTATACTCAACAATTTGTATAATATAAATTTAATAAAGAGGTCAACGATAATAAATTATTACTATTGTTAGCAATTATTAGGATTCAAGGTGAAAGTAAACGAATATGTGTATTACACAAATATCATCAGTTTGTTTGAAATAGCTATAAACGTATTGTTATAGAATGCTTACTATGAAGTATGAAATTGCAATAATAATTTTTACGTGCTGGCTAAATGGTCGCTATCGTCAGCGCAACTGTTAGTTTGCAGACCGAACTACTGCGACACAGACAAGTGCATAAACGAAGAGTATTGTCCTCCAAATGAAGCACTTGCGCCCACTGTTTGTGGTTGTTGTCACAGATGTGTTCCTGTTATACGTAAGTTATACGAAAATAGTAATTTACGCCACAAGTGTGTAAAAGACAAATTACTGAATTAGTAGGTAGATTGGAAGTCTACGAGTCAACAACTTTTCTCACGAGTGGTGTACATGTATCATTTAATTTTGCGTGAGAAAGTCGTCATTAAGGGTTATTAAAATCGTTGAGTAATATCCTAGTATCCCATTAAACAACGATTTCTGAAACTGATTGCAACACGATTTTTGATGTCTTTCTTCATAAAATATAATTAAATAAATTTTAACAATAATCTTTTTTTCTGTTAGCACTAGGAGGAAGATGCATTATTTTGCATGGTGTGCCCCCATCACAAGTTTGTGAAAGTGGAACGATCTGTCGAGATGGAATCTGTCGTCCCGATTATGTACCAGTACATTGATCAATAATAATTGTATGTCGAAATCTTGCAAACTTATATAATAAATTGCATCACAGTAATTCTATTCTGTTCTATTAAATTCTATTCTGTTGCTTTGTTTTCCCTTTATTGCTGCAAAAAAATTAGCCTGGCTTTGATTATAATTAAAAAAAAAATTTTTTTATAATATTCAAATTAAAAAAAAAATTCATTGTACTTGAATGTATGTATGTAATGTCGAAATGCAATTATTTTTTTGCAACTTATTTTTGCGAAATCGGTAAAACTTCACTTTAAAGTTTTGAAGTGTTGAGAATAGTATATTGTTTTATTAGGATGGAAAGATTAACTTTTCCTGCCTAGCGAGTTTTTTCATTTGCGAGGGGAGTGAAACGAGCCGAGCAAATGACACCCCGAGTGACCACTGCCGCCCCTAAAGCCACCACTGAGCTTAATAAAACTATATTTATATGATTAATCTACTTGAACTCGTGTAAATGTTGAGTCGAACAAATGCTGTCATATAAAATTCCTGAAAAAGAACTGCAACAAAACATTTCTAAGAGATAGAATAAATTAACATTCTGTTCTTCACTCACGTCCATATTCATATAATTAATAAATACACCTATAATGGGGATTTTGGACTCTGTAAATAAAACAACCAATTCAATTCAACGTTTCGAAGATCTTTATTGTCTTCTTCTTCAGGAATTAAATTCGTTTTACACAGTAATTGACCATGACATTATTCGTTCCTCGAAACATGAAATATACGCATAAATACAAAATTTGTCAAAATATTAAAATATAAATTACGAACGTACAAAATTCAATAAAAAAAGATCTTCGAAACGTTGAGTTGAATTGGTTGTTTTATTTACAGAGTCCAAAATCCCCATTATAGGTGTATTTATTAATAAATTAACATATTATTTGACTGAAATTATGTCATTTTCTGCTTCGCTAAACAAAGCTAGAGCTGTTTTTTCCGGGTTTCCCAAAACTTTTCTTATGAACTTCTCCAGGAAAAAAAATTACTGACTTCGTGTTTTGCATTTATCACGGTTATATTTGTATTTTTTCTTCCACAATGAAATCCATCTCTTCAATGTATGACTTAAATTTCTTTTAATTATAAATTTTAATACTTAAAGTAGGTACTCTTATACTTTATACATATTACTACCTAACACCAATTTCTCAAGGCTCAACCAAATCATTTTTAAATTATTCATACTTCATGTAACAAGTTCAGTTTTGATAATCTTTGGAGGTTATGGTAAGTCAATTTTGTACAATTTAGTCGATATTTTTGTTTAGTTTGAAATTTTTTTCTTATTTCACAATGTAAGCGATTGCGTGCAACTGAAGAATGGCAATAACCATGAAATAACGTTATATTGTACTATCGTATTACGAATTTTTCATTTTTTCAAATTTTCTTAATTCAGATCTGTTATGTGTTAATTGTCTCTTTTTTAAATTTTTTGAATTTTGATTTTCTACGTATTGTATTATTCTTATATTTTTTTGAATTTAACCATAAATACATACTAAAAACCACAAATTTACTTACAATTTTTTATTTTGAGTTCTTTTTCTAAATTTATTTAGGTTGCTGTCAATTAATAACTGTCAAGTTTTGCTTAAAAAAATGTTGTCTTGATAAGAACTTCTGTCAAGCTTGACCATTTTCAAGGTTACTTGACAAAATTATCAAGTTTAGTCAAGCTTGATAAGGTTAACCGTTATCAACCTTTACAGAATAGTGAAACTTGACCAGCCCCCTGTCATTCCATGTTACAGTAAGTGGTATTATTTTGTCAGATCAACTAGGAGGCGCTAGTATCGAAGATCATTTAGTGACGTAATTAATGACGTATTAATATTTAAATATGCGGAAGATTTAAAATTAATTTTATCATAAATTTCAGACATTTTCTTTAACTATTCTAATACAATAATTATTACAGTTACTATAATAATTAAGAAATGTTAGTAAGAGTGATAATTATATAATATTATATATTAACAGTAGGAAGTAGACGTATTACGATAATTTTTAAATAAATAAATTAAATGTCAATAGAAAAACAAAAAATCGGATGACATATTTTTGAATTCTTTGTAAGTATATTATTTAATTATAATTTTTTTATAGTAACTTGTTCTTGTTTTTGTAGGACAAAATGATTGTTCGACGTCTGCTATGTCGATTAATCAAATAATAAGTATAAAATGGTAAATAAAAAGATAGGAGTTTATAAAATTGATTAATACTAATAGATAATAAATGCATTTATTTTAAATATTCTTAACAAAAGTTTTATAAACCAAAAATATAAAATTAGATATAATAAAGTTACGTTAAATAAAGTTAAGTAAAGTTCAAAACGCTTTAATATCTTAAAAAAAAAAGTTAAGGTGATATTTTTTAATTATAAGAAAATTTAGCTTGCTTTTTTTTAAATTGATTGGTTTTCTTATTTTGTTTATTCAATTGTGAACAAAACTGTTGCATCCTTAACCGAATGTAATTAGTAATTGCAGTTAATAATAATTCCCCTGCATGTTTGCTACAAGGGAATTTTAGCATATTTGATGAAATTACATCGGTCATAACATTTTCGTAAACGTAAGGGGACTCACAATGTTTTTGAAAAATTAGTTCAAGTTGTTTTATAAACATAAAAAAATGTCGATTAGGAGGTATAAAATTTTCATTTGATTCAGCTACGGTTGAATTCACTGAACAATTCCGAATGCCTTTACGACATTGCGCACATGTGGTTGTTTTATAATTTTGGCGATTGAGAGCATCAAACATTTGGTTCATCCATGAGCAAAATTCAGCCGTACTTTCCCAGCAATCTAGTTGTGGATCATTGGCTGCATATCTTCATAATGCATTAGCTACCGATTGACTAAATATCTAAAATAAAATATTTATAAATTTACAGACAAATATTTTATAATTTACTTGAACAGCGAGCCTAACTCTCATTTTGGAAGAGCTGTTTAAGACTAAATGCTCATTATTAATTTTTGGACACATCCGTAATTTACCAGGAAATTGGCTGTCTTTTTCATACATATCATTGAAATGCTGCCATTCGATGAGAGGCTTGTCAGGATCAATCTGTATAAAAAAAACTATAAATCACTATATTCTCACAATTGCTAATCGTGGACGCTGACACGGTGACTAAAAATATTTGTAGATTATATTGAATAAAATAGAATAGGTAATCGTAATTATTAATTATTACTGTTTTGAGGAAATAAAAATAGCTTACCACACCAAGTACAACATCTTGTCGTATTTGAATAATGTCACTGGATAAAAAATGTTTTTCACAAACCGCTTGTACTTTTGGCCTTAATGGTTTTGGTCTCTTTAGAGCAATTTGCTACTTCTTTCTTAATTCGTCATCTCTTGGCACACTAAATAATTGAACTTTTTCATCGGTGTTCGTTTTATAATTACCAGTACATCCTGGCGCTAAACAACTCGGCATGTCTCTCTGGCAATATCAATTAAAGAGATATTCGATGTAATTTTGTAAGAAAAGTTGTTAATTATAAATAATTATAACTGAATTTAGTTGTTATGTTATTTTTCTATTATAATATGTTAAATGCCTTGTTATTTTCTGTGATAACAACTAGATTCGGATGTTATAATAATTAACATCCTTTCTTAGAAAAGTACACCGATTAAACACTAGTTGAACACAATTAATTACACAATTATTATCAAGTTTTATTTATTAATAAGTTAAAATCCGTTAAATTATCAACATAACCATCGAACAGCTGTTAGCAGACATGAGAACATGAGAGCATCACACATTACGTCACTATTTGATCTAATACACTACCGCCGTCCTAAGGAACTAAAATTTATGACAAATTACGACCGCTTTTTAAGTTTTGCTCCCATTGGAGTGATAGGGGGCTGAACTTGACTAGGACTTCATAAGGCTGTCAAATGTCATTTATACGTCAAATTGTCAATGTTGATAATTATTAAGCCCCTTCGTAAGGTTTTGTGACAGGATCAAAACAAATGTTTTGAGTCCGCCACTGATCTAAACGCCACCTATAATATCCATTTTAACCTTAAAATTACTGCTTATGTCAAAATATAAATATTTGTGTTTGGCAAGCATAAAAGATGGAAATTATGAATAAAATCGAGTGCAAAGTGGAATCACCTGTCCTAAAGACTGAAACTTATGATTATAAACCGACTTCTGACTCTCTTGGAAAATCAGGTTTGCATACTTCTTACAATACAATTTATTATTTCCAATAATTACGAACTTATTATTATTAGAAAATGATCACCTAGATACGAAAATCAAAACTGAAGAATTTTACTACAATTTAGAAGAACTGCATCATTCTATCGACATTAAAGATGAAACAGGAAATTCGTCAACCAAGGTGGTCGTTGCAAATCGGCGTACAACAACATTTAGTTGTTATATTTGCCATATCGAATTTGATGGCAAAACTAGTTTAAAACGACATTTAACTTCTCACTTGCCTAAGAAACAGTATCTTTGTGAAATTTGTGATTACAGCACCATAGACAGAAGTAACCTAAGAAAACACTTAAAAATTCATATTGATGACAAACCATTTGCATGTAGCTTTTGCGATTATCGAGGTAAGCGTAAAAATGACTTGAAGATACATTTTCAAAAACACACGGAAGACAAGAAATTTGCGTGTGGAATTTGTGACTACAAAACAAAATACAAAAATTACCTGCAAACACACATCAATTTTCATACAGATGCCGAGGTGGCAAAGACGTTTGTGTGTGGAGTGTGCAACTACGTAACTAACCGAAAGAATGATTTTGGTGTGCATTTAAGGAGTCACACGGGTGGCAAAGTGTTTGAGTGTGAATTGTGTCCTTATAAGACTACAATGAGAAGAACGTTAAACCGACATCTATGTGTTCACAAATGCGATAAGCCGTTTCGCTGTGAAATTTGTAAATTCAGATGTAAACTAAAATCATCCTTAAATGTTCATGTAAAAACTCACTTAAAAGAGAAACTCTTTGCATGTGACATTTGTGATTACAGAACAACTACAAGACCGATATTACTGATTCATTCAAAAATTCACGGTTTCGAAAAGCCTTTTGAATGTAAAGTTTGTGAATATAAGACCCACAATAAGCGATCTTTAGATCGACACTTAAAACTTCACGCAGATGGCACGATGTTCGAGTGTGCATCGTGCGACTACAAAAGTAAGTATAAAAATAATTTACGTGCACACATAAGAAGACACACAGGTGAAAAACCGTTCCCTTGTCCAATTTGTAGTCTTGGATTTGTAGAAAAATGTGAATTATATATATATATATAACATTTATTCAATTTTAAATAGTTACATTATTAAATGTTAACAAATTTATACACGTTATCTATTATTAGGTTAAGCCCTTTGTTAGATATTTAACATATGTACAGTAATTATAATTTTGATTTGTAAATAAATTTAAATGAATTACAGGATAAAAATTTCAAAAACCTGATAAATAATTTTGCTAAATTGATAAAAATGGGGTGTAGGAGTTTGATGTAGGATTGGGTGGGTTAACATGTACTGGAATTGGAAGTGGAGTTACAAATTAAACTATACAAAAACAACACAGTTAAAGTAATATTTACATTGTCGATCTTCCCTCCCCGACAAGGACCGACAGAGACCAGTTCAGGCTTTTAGTCATAGAAGTTGTAATTTCGTAGCAAAATTGACTTGAGGAGTTTGCTTTTCCTCTTGGAAATTATATTGTCGAGATCGTAGTCTCCAATTTGTCTAATCAACTCGTTATCATGGAACGAGCATCGTTTCAAAAATTGTTCGGTCGATTGTTTTATAAAATCGCCGACGTATTCAAAATTGTTGTCTTCGTGCATGTGCTTAATGGTAGTGTAGCGGGGGTAGTTATTCACTGCTTTCAAAAACTTGTTCAGACAACGTTGTACGGCAATTAAGTTGCTGTTTGCGGCACTTCCCCAAATAGTGCAACCGTACGTCAGGACTGACCTGGCACATGTGCGAACGAGCAGAAGCTTTAGCTCTCTGGATAACTGTGCTTCGTGGTTAATTAATGGATAGAGCAGTTGCAGTACCAAGTTGGTTTTTTTAATTCTATCAGCTATAGTTTTTTTCCACGTAAGTCGTTGATCTAAGAGCAAGCCAAGATATTTTATATCTTTTTGCAGTTCGATAACGCTATCGTTAATTTTAATATCGACTGTCGGACGATTTCTGCTGTTCGTAAACATGATAGCCTCAGTCTTACTGACATTTAATTTTAATTTCCAATCGCTGAAAAATTTGCATACCAACTGGAGATGTTCGTTGATGTTTTCAACGATAATTTCTTTAATTAAGCTCGACGTATAGATAGCCGTATCGTCGGCGTACAAAGCAATATTCGTGTCCTCGTGCATTGGTATATCGTTGATGTAGATATTAAAAAGTGTTGGGCCGAGAATCGAACCCTGTGGAACACCAGCAGGTATGCTTCTTTCCGATGATCTAGCATCGCCAACTGCAACACTGAAGGTGCGACCTGTCAAATAGCTCTGAACGATCCTCGTCAAGGAGGTAGGAAGATTCAGTTCCATCATTTTGTGGATTAAACCCTCGTGCCAGACCGTATCGAAGGCTTTCTCCAAATCGAGTAATACCATTCCCGTATGGTTATTGTTGTTGGATTCCATGACCACATCTTCAACTACTCTGGCTAATTGATGGATGGTACTATGTCCTTTCTGAAACCCAAATTGCTGTTTAATAATTAAATTATTAGTTGTCAGATGGTCGACAATTTCTTCTTGGATAACTTTTTCCAAGATTTTGCTCAAACAAGAAAGTAAACTAATTGGACGGTAGTTTTTGGCTTCGCCCTTGGCCTTGTTTGGTTTCGGAATTGCTAATATTTTAGCGGTCTTCCACACCGTCGGAAAATAGCATAGCTTTAGACATGACCTAAAAATATAATAAAGTTGTACCACTCCCTTTTTGGGGAGGTACTTAAGGTGTTTATTAGTGATACCGTCGGCTCCGGGAGCCTTCCTCACCTTACGACTCTTAATAATTTGCTGGATTCTTTTAGGAGTGATGTTAATTTCCAGCGAATCGTCTATGTCTTTAAGCAGTTCTACGCTTGCTCTTACCTGTTCCTCTAACGGGGAACTAAGGTTGGTAGTTACCTGGTGTACCTCTTCAAAAATATCGGCAAAAACCTCCGCCTTTTCTTGGTTGGTATAATAATTAACATTGGAATGACTTAAAGTGGGCGTTGGTTCGTTTTTTCTTCTCAACGCGCTGTACACTTTCCACAAAGAGTTATCTTTCGTGGTAAGGTCTTTAGTTTTACTTAACCATTCCTCACGTCGAATGGTTTTAATTCGGTTTTGTATGTCATCCGTAAGCTGGTTTTTCTCGACACGATAGGCCACATTGCCTGTTTCCAACCACTTACGTCGAGCTTTGTTTCGTCGTCGTTTCAGATCATCGGTTTCTCGATCTGCGACAAATTTGTTCCGAATACGTTTAACTTTCGTGGAAACTTTGTGTGCTTCCGTAATTGCCATGGTGAATTTGGCAGTTTCAAGGTCGACTTCTTCAACAGAATTGATGTTCGGAGTTATGCGAATTCTGTTGTTGCACTCCTCTCTGAAATTACGCCAATTGGTGTCCGAGATAACGTAACTTGGCGGTATGCGAGAGGTAAGTAAAGTCAACAGTACTGGCCAATGATTTGAATTCAAGTCATTAATTGCTATAGGTTGCGAATAGTTGGTTATTCCTTGCACTAAAAAGAAATCTATAGTGGATTGTAACAAACCTGGCGGACTAAAAGTAGGTGTGGGCGGATATAACAGCAGATAGTTGTTTATATCATTGTGAGTCTTTAAGGTGTTACCGTTTCTATTTGGATACCGACAGTTCCATTGGGGGTGCTTAGAATTGAAATCCCCTCCGATTATAATCTTGTTGTACTTGTTCATGATGTTATCAAGCTCAACCGATGTAAGATTTGTGGAAGGTGGAACATACATGGCACCAACATAAAAAGGACTCTTCAAATTGATTTTCAAAACCAATAGCTCTGCTGTTACGTTTGGCTGCTCTGCCGTTTCGTGCGGCAACCCCTTTCTAATTAAAATAGCTACACCACCTGCCCGGTCGGTTAATCTATCTTTCCTAAAAACAAAATAATTTTTAAATTTTAAATTATCGCTCACCTTTAACCAAGTTTCCGTTATCAGGGCAATATGGATGTTGTTTTCGTCCAAAAATAATTCTAAATCTTGCGATTTATTTACAACGCTTGTGGCGTTCCACGTCATAATATTCAAGTCTTCGAGGTTGTAACTACCCATCGAATTCCTTTGCACATCTGATGAATGCCGCCATGCGAGCTCCACCATCGACTGTAGATGCCATGACGCGGTTTAATTCGCGCACAGCTTTTAACATTTTATCAATGTTACACATTGACTCCAATAGTTTAAATTCACTAAAAAGTGAATTTAAATTTTCCACACCATCGTGACCGGCACTTGGTGGTACGATGTGATTCACTTGTCGGACGGGAATCGGATGTCGTGGTTGCATCACTTCCTGACGCACAACTGGCCTTTGTTGCAACACCTGACTCATCGTCGGTGCAAAGTTTTGTATGGGTCGACTTGGCCGTAGGGACGGGAAATCCGCCTGACGCACCACATAAGCCTGAGGCTTAACAACTCGTTGTGGAGGTTTTGATACTCTATTAAGAGCCTTCAAATAAACGGAACACTCTCTGTTATCGCCAGTATGAGCTTCCTTGCAATTTGCGCACTTCGGGGTTGTACCTTCTGGAACTTGACATTCCTTTGACAGGTGGTTACCTGCACATTGACGGCATGCAATTTTTAAATTGCAGTTGTCCGCTGCATGGCCAAATTGTTGGCAACGGTAGCACTGGGTGATACCTTTTCTTGCCCTATATTTTTCCCAGTAGACTCTGATGTTACCAACACCTCGAATGGCTTGGATTTCCGTGAACGTCATATCGCTCTCAAATGCCACTTTAAATTTAGGGTAATAAATATTGTCTTTATTTAATAGTTTGACACTGATCACTTTTGGGTTCACAACTTTTAAAGCGTTCAAAACTTCCGCTTCGTTCATTCGCTGTACACCTTTTAACACAGCCATCATCTTTCTTTCGTTCGTATGGCTATACGAATGAAATTGAGTTCCTTTTGAAATTAGGTTTTCTTTCAACTGGTTGAAATCATTAATATTCTCAGTAAATATTTTTACTTTATCACCTAAGTATTTTAGGTGAAATTTGTTTGCCACCACTTCCTTGATATCATTTGTGAATTTCACATGGTTTTTGGGTAATCCCGAAACCACAATTGGCTTGGGTTTAATTATTTTTGGTGTCGAAATTATTACATTTGATGTCACATTTTCTACTTCGTTGTTATCATTTAACAACTCAAATTTGTTGCTTATATCTACATTGTACGACATTTCAGTGTCGTCTTGACTATTTGCATTTTTTGCCTGGCTAGTTTCGGCAATAAATTTTTTATTTACCACTTTGGCACTGATTGAGCTATTGCCCCGTTTCAAAGATGTCTTATTTGATTTTCCCATTTTCTTTGGTTCTGAAAATTTCTTTTCACCATTTAATAAGAAATTCTGTAAGATTTGTACCGACTTGGCACATTCTAACTTGTTAAAATCTTCGTTGCCTTCAATTATAACAAATTCACCAGTAAATAACTTTAGTTTAAATTAACTTTTATTGTAAAATTTAGATTGCACAATATTAAATCACTATATACGTCACGCACTAGACGATAACGCTATTACACACATCCGACCTCAACGAGCTCTCGATGTGGAATGAAAATGTGAATTGAACAGACATTTACCGGTGCACACCGGCGAAAAGTCTTTTAAGTGTGATAAGTGCAGTTACGGAACAAATAGAAAAGATTTATTAAGACAACATTTAATAATCCACTCTGTCGAAAAACCTTTTGCTTGTGATGTTTGTGATTTTAAAACTAAGCGTAAGGCTGATTTGCTTAAACATTTAAAAACTCACTCGGGCGACGAACCCTACGTGTGTGAAATGTGCAACTACAGAACTGTATATAAAGGGAGCTTACAACGACACTTACAGAAACACATCGATGTAAAACCATTGATATGTGAACTCTGTAACTTCGAAACTACGCACAAAAGAAAATTCCAAACGCACTTAAACAGACACGCAAATGAAGAAAAGCAGTATCCGTGTGAAGTGTGCGGCTACAAGACCAAATCTAAAAGAAACTTTGAATGCCATTTGAAACTTCACACCGGGGAAAAACCGTTTGCCTGTAATATTTGCGACTACAGAAGTATTCGTAAAATAACTTTAAATAAGCATTTGAGGAAACACGAAAAAGACCAAGTCGACGAAAAAATTCACCCTAATGAAAAACCGTTTGCTTGTACGGTTTGCAATTACAGGACGAAGTTTAGGAGTAGCTTGGCTGTTCATTTAAGAACTCACACTGGTGAAAAGCCGTTTCCATGTGCAATTTGTGATTATAAAAGTGCAACCAAGCACGATTTACAGAGTCACATGAAAGTTCATACAGGTGAAAAGCCATTTGTGTGCGGAATTTGTTTTTATAGATCTGCACAAAAATGTAATCTGATGAAACACATAAAGAAGCACATGAGTGAACAGCCGTTCTTATGTGAAACTTGTGGTTATAGAACTTTGTACAAACATAATCTAACGAATCACATGATGATTCACACGAGTAGGAAGGCTTTTATGTGTGAACTTTGCGATTACAGCAGTTCAAAGAAAAATCGGCTAATAAATCATTTAAAAATTCATACCAGCAAAAAACGAATGCGTTGTGCAATTTGCGATTATACAACCATTAATAAAAGCAAATTAATAGTTCATTTGCAAGTACACAAATTGGAAATTGACGTGACTTGCAATCCACTTGAAACAAAGGAAGGAAGAAATAGAAATTTTACCTTCCGATAAATTGAACCTACGTTGTTTGCATTTCTAGGCGGATTGATACCCACTAGACCAATCAAGCAATCTGAGATGCTATTCTTGAAACCCCCCTTCGACTAAAATCCGTGTGTGTTCGATCGTGACTGCGCAACAATTATTTTCATAATTTTTTGAGTATTATTTCAACAGTTGAACTGACATCGAGCGAGTGCCTTTGACCAAACGTTGCGAATGTATTTTTTTACAGTTTCTCGCGGTCGCATGACAGTGTTTGAGGAAATAAATACTAATCAAGAATTTCACTATATTCAAAAATACTTAAATTTCTGTGTTTAATTTAATGTTTTAATTGTTAAGAGTTAATTGGGTAAATGTTTTGTTTTAATGGTTAATAGTATAACTTGTTGGGTAAATAAACTTTTAATTTCATAATACTAATAATGAAGAATTTCACTATTCCGGAAGATTTTGGTCTATTTGGTCTAGCGCAAGTAGAAGACAGCGCAAAGCAGTGAAGAAAGCTAAAAAAATGTCACGCAGAAGTGATGGCGCATTTTCAACAAAAATTTTACGTTGGGGGGAGGGACTGTATAATGTTGAATTCGCACTGAGCGTAACATTGCCTGCACTGAAAAGAAAGGTACATAAAAATTCATCTTTCTTGCGCCGATGAACAAAATTTATCATATTGATGTATAAAAAATGATGAAAAATACCGAGGCGAAATTGTATCAGGTTCGATTCCTGCAATTGTTGCAAACAACCTCACTCAATTCCTTGAACCGGTGTTTGTATATATTGTTGTTTGGAATCTACGTTACACTGTGGGTCCTCAATACTTAACCCACGGATAAGAGACTTAACCTCAGTGCCGAGGAAAATTATTATAACAGAAAAGGAGGCTGATATTCATCGATGACTAATTAATTGTGTAGCACTAGAGGTAGTTTGTTAATGGTAAAGATCACCGATGTTTCTGTAGAACGTCCCAGGTTGGTAGATTTGAGAGCAGGATACCCAAATTACCTTCTATTGGACGCAATTCTTCTTGGTACACTGCCACCAGCCAATTTGTTTACTAATGAGAAATTAACAAAACTTGTGGTAAACGTGGGAACCCTGTTATAACATAAAAATAATGAATCACTCAGGTTTTTAATTGGGTTTATTTATTAAGTAAAGAAAATAAAAATAAAGTTTTGTTGATTTCAATGATTAATTTCAATGATTTCAATGAATGAAATAAGAAATTAATTTATTATTTAATTATTTAATTAAATAAAATAAAAATAAAATTTGAAAGAATCGATTCGACACCTCCTACGTAAACTATCGTAACCCACAAAATCCCAATTTTTACTTTTTTGCAGAAATTAACTGTACTATATCTAATCTTAATGTTACCAAAGCGAAAGTTGCAAAAATTATACCGATTCTTTTTTAAATTGCAACAAAATACATTGACATTCCACTTAAGAGCATACACATTACAAACTTTAAAATGCTCTCCTGTAAAATTAAGATTTTGAAGATACGATAGTTTACGTAGGAGATATCGGATTGTTCATAAATAGATTATTAATACAATAAAAATAGTTTTATGTTAAATTTAAGAAATGATTTGACCTGTTAAGACACAAAAATATAACGTAACCAATTTTAATTTTAAAAATCCTACTCAAAAATTATCTTTTCTTAGGATGTTCAAATGTATAAATATAAGTAATAGTGATAACTATTTTTATAGCCCCATAGATATGGTATCGATTCCCATATCAGGTAAGGTTTTTTTTTATACAACTTCATACAACGGAAAGTCATATTTTTCAATATTGCCTCTGTTTGTAGATGGTTCTTGGTTCATCAACAGCAATTTTCATTTCGGACATTTTTTGTAATATTAGGTATAAATAACAATTCAATTATATATCAAATTGTAAAAGTTGGATCGATAATTAAAAATTAGCAAGTTGTAGGAATTTAAAATTAAAGAAAAATTGCCCGGAAAGGAAATTGAAACCCGACTTAGCAATTGCTAGTCCAAACACTCGACAACTACTCCTCAATAATTGCTTGTGAAAATGAACAAGTTAGTTAAACCCTTTTTTTTTAACAAACTTATAATTTTCTTCTTATCTATAACAAAACCGCGACACAGAGTACAATTTTTTTAGCTCCTTGAATCACCAAAAAAATTGGGATCTCGATTCTCGATAAACAGATAAACTGGATGTAAGTGAAATCACAACATTAAACTAAAACTTTTACAGGACCATAGAAGGAACTTACGTAGTTCTTTCGCTTGCACTCGAAAGACAATTTTAAAGTTTATGTTAACTATCAGGAATACATTTGCAATAATCATATTTTTATAGTGACAAGTTTAATAGTTTTTAATTGCAATACTTTACCTAGTTTATGCAACAGTAATCCAACGATTTTCTAGAGTTGTTAATACATCTCCAAATATATTAGAAGGTTCAATTCCTTGCAGTAAGTGGAACAGTAAAATTTAGTTGACTACCACATGGATGGATGTCGCAATTCAAATAATCTATTGTATTAAATATTGCTAATTTAGTAAGATCGTGGGGGAGGGGGGGGATAAATGGGTTGAAAATGTGCGTTGACCATTTTCTTTTGGTTCTTAGAGAACATCCATCAATTACGTGAGGCGTTTAGGAGGAGGGGGTCGAGCCAAATATCACCAGGGGGGTGAGGGGGCAGTATATCGCCTCACGTAATTAATGGATGTCCCCTTACGCCTTTCACGGTGACTTTATTGTGGGGAGGGGGGTAAATAAATATATTCTGATATGAATTATGAATTTAGGTGTATGGAACACCTTACAATGGAACAAACTTTGACTTGCAGTTCTTCCACATAAAAAAGCGAACACAATGCAGTAGTTGAATAAAAAATAAAGAGACAAAATATATCTACTTAAAACACATCAATCAAAGACAACCTAATTAAAATTTCTCTGTTTTTAGGTTTACATATACAGTAGAACCCCTCTATAACGAGAGCTCACGGGACCAGCCTAGTTACTCGTTATAAGCAGATTTTCGCTATAAACAGTCAGTTTAGCATGTAAACAAAGGTTAAGGGACCAAACTTTTACTCGTTATAGCCGATTTTTCGTTATAACCGGTACTTGTTATAGAGGGGTTCTACTGTATTTATTATAAATTCTTATACTTTAAAGAAATTATGATCTCACAATGAAATATTAATATCAACTAAAACTGAAAAAAAAATTTTTTTTGGCTAAACTGCGAAAAAGACAGTTTCTAATATTTGGGAAGATATAGAAAATTATCTCGGCCATGCTTTTATGGTAAAATCTCGAAAATTTTAGTTTTCAATTTAAAAAAATATATAATTTGATTATATTATTGAATTTAACTTATTAATTAAAGTTTTATTGTTTATATTTTCTCACAAGTTAAGATTTATAAATTGAAATAATTTTTAAGCAACTTTGGAAACATCAGCACTTGCAGTGCCGTAACAAGGTGGGCGCAATGTACTGGGGGGGGGGGGGAAACTGAACGCCGCTTTATTTTAAGACAGAAAAGTTAAAAAAAAGGTAGTTGTTTTGAGTTAAAAGCTAAAAATGGGACGCCGTTTTTATCGCGGGGCGTAAAATTAAAGTTGTATCCGCACCGGGTGCAACATTGCCCAGCTGTGGTGCTGTCTGCACTTCTCTTTGTGGTTCGGATTCACGTCTACCATAATAATACCATCAATTCTTATTTTGATGAATTATTAAAATGCAAATTTAAAAAATCCCATGATAGTGGTCCAGTTATCTCATAGCCAGGGCCGTCTTTAACCTATTAGAGGCCCTGGGCACTTTTGGATAATGGGGCCCCTATGTCCTATGACTATGTCACAACTATTTTATTAACAACAGGCAAAAGAGGTAGTCTCTGTAAAAAATGTATTAAAACTACCATTAGAGCAATGTTAAATTTTCTGGAATTTTTACCGAGTTTGGCCCCATGGATCGCGGGGCCCTGGGTAGTTGCCCAGAGTGCCCAATGGAGAAGACGGCCCTGTTCATAGCCCTCTACTTATATGTGTAGTGATTTGAAAAATGTATAATCATTGCTTCTCCGTCATCTTTTTAGAAGTCTACTTTCTCTATTTAGCAAATTATGATTGCATATTTGAATTTCTGGTCGGCAAGAAGTACCTTATTATAACGTAACGGTCAAATATTCTTATTTTTGTCGTAGTTTTAGATTTGAAGAATAAAAACAAAAATTCGAATTTATAATTCTTTTTAAGATTATTCTAACAGAAAACTTACATTACTCGACTTTGTATATCTCAAAATAACCGAGTCCTCGCGGTGAAAGTTGAAAATGATGCGATATCCTGCGCATAATATATTGACGTGTTTTATTTTATAATCTGGCAATGGACTTTGCGAATTGTTAAAAAAATATTTTAATAAAATCACAGCAGTTAATAATAATCAAAAAAGAAATGAATGCAAAATTTAAGTATAACTACAAATTAATAAGCGTAACAAGATCGGTGATTTTGTCGGTCTAAGATATTTTGCCTTCTTCGTTTCGTCATTGACATTGAATTTTTAATTAAAAAAGATGCAATGACAAGGTTCCCACTGAATTTTCTAAAACAAATTCCCTATGCCTTTTCCAGGTTTTCCCTGACGAAGAATACAAATTTTCTCTGACATTTCGATAAATCGGAGATAAAAATGTAAAAAGAAACAATTTAATTTAAAAAATATTATTTGCAAATATTATTATCATAATAATAAAAAAATTAATTATATAAATTTTAAAATTAAAAAAAAAAGTATTTTAAAAAAAAAGATTTTTTAAATTAAATATTAAATTAAAAAAAATTCCGGACAATTTTTTCCTTAACAAAATTAGAGATATTTTAAATTTCTTGACTTTTCCAGACTTTGCAGGTTTTCCAGACGAGTGGGAAACCCTGAATGTAGGAAATAAATGTTAGTTCTAGTTCGGCGGTAAATATAATACAAAACAACTACAAATTATACGTAAATACAAATAGTATACACCGTAACTGAACTTATTATGGTTGCAACAATAACAACAATTCGTATTTTATTATTTAATAATTCGTAAATTTACAAAAACACACCGGATGCTCATATTGACATTAAAAAATTAAATACTAAATTTCAGACGACGAAATAGTTTTAAATTGCGCGCTAAAAAAATAACCAAAAACAATTTAATTACTTAATTTTGGTAAATCTGAAAGTTTCCGTTTTGCACCGATGTGTCAATTTCTTGTCAAATCGATACTTTTTTTGTAATAATAAATTATAGCAAACGACAATGGTTGATATTAAAACGGAAGACAAATTTAATCCAATTGGTGCAGAAAGCACAATAAAGACAGAATATGATTTCTCCAATTTTGACGTTCTTGGTAATAAAGATGGTGAGTTGGGAGCAAGAATGAAAACATATTATCATGTTTGTTACAACTGCATTCCTATACAAAATATAATTTTTAGAAGATGCTTTTCCCAAGTGGGAACTTAAAACTGAAAAATTTGATGACACTACTGAAGCTTTGCATCATTCAATCGACATTAAAGAAGAGAATTACGACGAAACTCATTTTTATTTAACCGAAACCAAAGTATTTGAGCAGTCAGCTGATGCAGTGGCAAGTCCAGATACAAAATTTTATTGCTTGATTTGCAACGCAGGATTCATCTCAAAATCAAACTTAAAGAGTCATTTTATATGTCACGAGAACAATAAGCCACATGCATGTCACATTTGTGATTTCAAAACTGCAAGAAAAAGTAACTTAAAGCAGCATGTTAAAATTCACGAAGGTGCAAAGCCGTTTGGATGTAAAATTTGTGATTATAGAACGTTCCGGCAAGGCAGCTTAAAACAGCATTTGAAAACCCACAACAAGGATAAACCATTTGCATGTGAAATTTGCAATTACAGAGCTGCGTACAAAGAATTGTTAAGGCAACATTCAAAAATTCACATGAATAAAAAGCAGTTCCAATGTGGAAATTGTACGTATGCGACCATTCACAGAAGCAGCTTACGAAAACATCAAACAGTTCACTCTTTAGAAAGCCCATTTGTATGTGACCTTTGTGATTATCGAGTTGCAAGCAAAAAAATGTTCTTGGCTCATTTTTTAAATTTTCATTGCGGTGACAAACCGTTTGTTTGTCAAGTTTGTGCCCACAGATCTCCATCGACTAGGGCATTGAAAGAGCATTTGAAAATTCACAACACCGAGAAACCATTCCAGTGTGACACTTGCGGCTACAAGGCTACAACAAAAGGCAGATTGGTTGTGCATGTAAAAATTCACACTGGCGAAAAACCGTTCGTGTGTGAAGTTTGCGGTTACAGATCGGCCAGGAAAAATTACTTAGAGAAGCATTTAAAAATGCACCGAGGGGAAAAGTCGTTTGCATGCGAATTGTGTGAATATAAATCCGTATTGAAAAGCTGTTTACAGCGACATTTAAAAATACATACTGGTGAAAAGCCATTTGTGTGTGAAGTTTGTGGTTACAGAACTAGTTTGAAAAGTTGTTTAAAGAGACATTTCAAAATACATCGAAATGATAAACCGTTTGAGTGTAAAATCTGCGATTTTAGAGCTATATATAAAAGTCACCTACACGTACATTTAAAAAGCCACACGGATGAAAAGCCGTTCATGTGTAAAATATGTGATTTTAGTACCCCGCATAAATTTAATTTAAAACGCCATGTGAAAAGTCACACCGATAAAAAGTCGCTTTGCTTGGACTAATTAACTGAATTTTGCCGTTTCTTATTTTACCTGTCGGAAAATTTCAGTTACACAAAAATTACATTCGGTTGGAGATTCGAATCTTAGATACTCCGATTATAAATAACATCCTTATGGATGTGTCCTGCATTTGGTAGCAAACCAGTATGTCTTGTTGGAATTTCTTCCACGTTTTAAGTGAAGGATTGCTTATTCTAGGGCTGCCAATATAGGAAATTTGATGGAAGTGGGATTGTACTCCCAGGCTTAAAAGTCTATTGATACAATATCTTGAGCAAGATACAGAAGTTGAACATCAAGTAAGACACTAACAGTTTGTTCTTACTTTTATAAAAAATTTTAATTTTCTATAATTCAATTTTTCTTAACCATAAGTATTTTTATGGGTCGGTACTCTTTCGATATTCCCACCACTGACGCGCATGAATGGATTGGTGGGATTCCAAAATATACCAAACTAAATCGTGTATTAAATTCTGAAGTATTAAAAATTTAAATTTCACATTTTTAAATATTTTGGAATCTCTTTAATCTGTTCGAGCGCGGCCGAAGTAGGCAGATAATCCGACGCGCATGAATGGATTGGTGGGATTCCAAAATATACCAAACTAAATCGTGTATTAAATTTAAATTCTGAAGTATTAAAAATTTAAATTTCACATTTTTAAATATTTTGGAATCTCTTTAATCTGTTCGAGCGCGGCCGAAGTAGGCAGATAATCCGTAATGCCCTATTTTGAGATTTTAAAAAGTTGGCAACGCTACATGTTAGTGATAAACAAAAATGAAAAGCCGGATAAAAAATTTTGAGGTCCAAGGTGTGTGGTGTAGGAAGTAGTTATCTAGGGAGGCATTAACACTCCGGCGTTTTTACAATTTTTTTTTCTATTAGTCAAAATTGAGGGGCGAGTTTTTGTACACCCGATTCCTTTTTTCACGAATTTTGAAAGATTTCTCTGGAATTTTCATGGATTACCTTTCGAAAAAGCTCATCTATAGGATTATTCCTAAGATTTCTATTGATCTCCTAACAGTTTCTCCAATTTTTCTTCACTTACACACCAGATTTCCCCCTTTTGGTCAAACATCTACTTTTGATTATTCTGCTTTGAAAATATAATTTAATATAAATATTGTAATTTAATCTTAGTAATGCACTCTTAGGGGCTCTCCATAAATTACGTCACACGTTAGGGGGTCATCTCAGATTTGTGACAAAAATGTGACAGGGGATCCGAGGGATTTTAAATGTTGTGATGTCACAAAGTCAAATATTTAAAAAATATTTTTTTTGATAAACCAAAATTTCGGCCAATGTGATAAATAGAAATGTAAAAGGATATCGGTTATTTGGAACGCAATCAAACAAATAAAGTTGTCAGGTCGACGTTTCGGAAGACTTTATTCTCTCCATCTTGTCGACCTGACAACTTTATTTGTTTGATTGCGTTCCAAATAACCGATATCCTTTTACATTTCTATTATATTTTTTTTGATTCGCATAGATCGGTTGTAGCGACATAAGTAGCGCTTATGTGTTTTTACATGTTTCCGAAAAAGAAATTAAATATTAATAATGGTAAACTGTAATTTAAAAAAAAATTCTACGAATTATTAAATTTTATGGGGTAGAAGTGTGACGTCACTTGGCAGGCCCGTAGCCAGGGGGGGGGCAGGTGAGAAAGAAAAAACATTTTTTGAAAGTAAATTTGAATTTTGATAATAAACTAGGTACCTACCTAAATAGATATATTTTCAAGTTGGAAAAAATTCTCGGAAGGGAACCCCCCCAAAAAATTTTTTTTACGAGTGTCCCCTCCGAAATTGAAATTCTGGATACGGGCCTGTCACTTGGCGGGGGAGGGATTAATTAAAATGTGACATAGAGGGAGGGAGGGGTCTCAAAAACCTTAAAAATCGTGTGACGTAATTTATGGACGACCCCTTATTCACGTATAGTGCTTTACCAGTGGGGTAGCCAAAAATTTAGTGCGGGGGGGGGGGGCTCACCCACCTCGAACTATTTAAAAAATATTTTTAAAAAGCCTCGACAAAGGGTTTATTATACAAGATGTATAAATGGATCATTTCGAATTAATAATTTCGGGGGGGGGGGGGAGAGACTGGCTACGCCACTGGTGCTTACTACTGTCAGCTCAATCACAAAATTATACATTAATAAAAAAATTGATTTCTATTAATTTACTTGTTTGCTTTGTGATATAAGGTGACCCAGCCCAAGGAACCCCCAGCTGAGGAAAAACTTAAATTAATTCCAATTCAAGTTTAATTCCAAAACTTCCAGTAATCCAAAGTAATTCCGGTTATTCCAATAATTCCACACTAATTCCAATTTTAATTCCTAATAATTCTGATTAAATTCCACATATTTGTAGATCGACTTCCAAAGCCAGTTAGCCGATTTTTTAAGAATTGTGTAGAAAGAAAGAAAGTAGAAGTGAGCTACCAAACAGAGATTTCCATCTCCTCGACAACCGGTAGACCTAAGCTATAGGTATCTATATCCTCAGTTGAGTTTTTGTTAAACTCAAGCAAAACAAAGCTCCAAACCGGAGCCAGAAAAGATGCTGAAATGAAACAAAATAATAAACAAGAAACTGGGAATGAACTCTTACTCAGGGTATGATCAAAGAGAGAGTGGCCAAAGAAAGAATGAAAAATTTTAAAGATGTGGCATCTGCAGTGGTACCATTACCGGGAACGAAATCACCTAGTGCCTTTGATCCCAGGTAATTTCTCTTTCTGATAAATTGGTCCCCGGTAATTTGACCCCAAGTAAGTAGATCCCCTGGTAAATTGGTCCACGGTAATTTCACCTAACAGTTAACCTAAGGTCGACCAGTGGAAAATCATATCTCCTTTTTACAGACAATTTCGCTAAAGAAAAATCATAAACAAATACTAACCTACATAACCGATACATATCTTCGCGCGGATATCTCATTTTTACGGACAATGTAACTAACACCAAATTACAAATATGAAGAGGAACAATAAATTTTGTAAAATAATGTATTTTGATAAATTATTTTAAGTAATTCGTTACAAAAATGCAGTGAAATAATATAAATAATCGAAATTGAGGATGAAATTGCCGGGGACCAAATTACCTGAAGATGAAATCACCTGGTGACTAAATTATCAGAGGGTAAAATCACCTGGGACGAAATTACCGGGATCAAATTACCAGGGGTCAAATTACCGGCTACGATTTTTAAGAATTAGTGTTATTTTCACCTTTGCCCTTAGAAAAATTTGAAGTTTCACTTTCTTTCCATACCTGTGGAGACGAGAGTCTTCCACTTCAGATATCCTTTCAAGCTCTTTTGACATTATTATTCCACTAGTCGGTTCCACATTCATTTTTGGGTATCCAAAACTTGGATTTCTTTTTCCGCTATTTCGAATTTAAGAATTAATCAAGCTAATAAATGGATTGCATTTAGAATGAGTAGTCCTCGGACTTCTTTGAAAAGTTATGAAAAGAAATATTTAAAAAAAGAATTTTTTTTTAATTACAGAAAAAAGATTTTTTAAATTAAAAATTTCAACAGAAAAAAACAGAATGCAACAAGTTTACTGCATATTACATAATAAAACTTTAAAATCCGAGTTAAGATGAAACATTTGGACAGCATTTGAATAAAAAATATATATAATAAACACCTTTACATGTATTTTGTGAAATATAAAATCATATATAAGATTCATTTTCCTAGTATTACATCGCTAAGTAGCTTACAAATAAAATTAAATGCAAGTAATACAATTAGCAATATCAGGCAAAACAATTTAATTACTCACCAATGAAAATGCAAAGCCGGTATTAAAAATTTTGTATGAATGTTTTACTTCTTAAAATAAATTAATGTACGTAAGTATATTACTTTATTCCTCACCGCCACCTTTCTTTTTCTGTTTCTTTTTTGATTCTTTCTCTAAATCGATAGGGGCAGATTTAACAAATGGAATTTCTTCTCTATATTTTTTTGGTAAAAATTCTTTGAGAGCGTCGGGTATTTTAATACCGGTTTCAGTTTGATTTACCTCTAACACAGCACACACAACTCGTGTAGCAGCACACATCGTGGCATTCAGCATGTGCACAAAATCCGTAGTTGCATTCATCTTCTTAGTTTGCCCGTACCGAACCAATAGCCTTCTGGCTTGGTAATCTAAACAATTACTGCACGATACCAACTCCCTGAAAGCTCCCGAACCGGGGAACCACGCTTCCAGGTCCAACTTTTTGGAAGCTGCATTATTTAACGCACCGGAAACAATATTAACAATGCGGTAGGGAATACCTAATAACTTGTAAAAATCTTCGGCATTGGTGATCATTTCTTCCATCATTTCCCAAGATTTATTATCGTGCGGCGATGTAAGACAAAATTGTTCAACCTAAAAGAAACAAACATTTTAAATAAATGGCAAAAATAAAATTATACATTATTTTACCTTCTCAAATTGATGAACTCTGAAGATTCCCCGAGTATCCCGTCCGTGAGATCCTACTTCTTGTCTAAAGCATGTGGACAATCCGGCATAACGTATAGGCAGAGCACTTTCCGCTATCCATTCGTCTCGATGAAATGCAGCTATTGGTTGTTCAGAAGTTGCAATTAAATATTTTTCCTCCACATCTCCTTTTTCGCTACCTTTTCCTATCACCTTGTACAATTCTTCGTCAAATTGAGACAACTGAGCAACTTCTTGCATAACCTAAACAATATTTCAAATTAAGAATTGGGGAAACAGAGAAATAAAGAAATTTACTTACCTCTTTCTTCATGAAGAACGGAGTGTACAGTGGTTTGTAATCCTTCTCGTCTAACATTCGTAGAGCTAACTGAATGACGGCAGTTTCCAAAAATACTGCTGCACCGGTTAGGTAATACCCTCTTCCACCAGACACAACAACGCCCCGATCGCCGTCCATACCATCGATCATGTGGATTAAATCGACATGCGAATATTTCTTGCGATCCTCGCAATTACCAAATGTCCTTTCCACTTTATTATTATCTTCGTTGTCATCAATTGGTACAGATTCGTGCAAATGATTACCAATTTCTCGCAAAGCTTCGTTACGCTCCTTCTCGGCGGCCACAAGATCCTGATCATTTTTCACAATTGCATTGTCAATTAAGGTCCGAATCTAAAAAACAAAACGTGAATCTAAAAGTTAATTTAATTCGCAGCAATCACCTTTTTAATTTGATTGATTGTGACGGCTTTCAAATCGTCGGCAGTTATTCCCTCTAGCTTTGCAATAATCGAATCCGGAACAGCTTCGTCTACACTGCCTTGATCTTCCTTCTTCTTCATTTTCTCGCCAATACCTTTGCTACAAACATTTTTTAGTTTGTTTAAATTGTCGGCTTTGTGACGGAGTTGTCTCCATACGGTATCGTGATGAACTACCAAATCTGCTAACGCTGGATCCTTAAACCGTTTCTTTTGAATTTCGCGTATTTTTTCGGGATTGCCACCCTTTTCGGTACGAAACAAATCCAGATCTAACACCATTTTCAGAATAGGAAGTTAACTGATGATGCAATAAGAAGCAACGTGCACGAATTTTACTAGTGCGTCCTGTTAGAGTATTCAAGGAAAATAAGTAATAAAATTCATTTTCTATAATGCTTACACATTTTAATATTGTAATTTTGATTAGTAATTTACCTGCTTAGCCGTGAAGACTTGTGATGCACACGTCAACGTATGTTTTAAAGAATTCTAACCTCACATTTGTAAATATACAGGAGAGACAGGAAGAATAAGAACGTTGATTTATTTGACTCATAGATTTTGTATAATTTTATGAAATACTATTGATAAATAAAATAAACAGCAAAGTCAGGCAGAGTTATTGCAGGAATTTTTGGTGTACATATGTTACGGTCAACGTTAACAATTCGGCCATTAACGTCAATGGCCGGACTTAGTTGGGCATTGACGTCATTGTCCGGCCAATTACATTGAGGCGATGTTGACATTTAAAATTTCATATGTGGTTTTTATATCATTGTCCGGTCATTGACGTCAATGCCCAATTTACGGCGTTGACCGTAACAAATGTTTATGTATTCTGTGTGATATTACGTTGTCAGGTTTCACCATATAAACTATCCTAGATACGGTACTGTTCAATGGCTCTTTTATCTCAGATTTGCATTAATTGCATAAGAAAAATATATTAAAATTTACCAAGAACGCTATTTTTCTAATCATCATCAGCCCTTTAGTCCACTTTTGAGCCGTCTTCTTCTTTCTCTTTCAAGAAACGTTTTTGTCATTCAGATCCCATAGCAGCTTAAACTGGATTGGAGAATGCTTATAACTCTGTTTTGTTGACGGTGGCAATCACCAACCCAGAGAGACCCCTGTCTAGACCGTTTTCGGATCAGGCTTAAATATATCAAAACTGAGTCAAGCCAACTTATCAGACGTTAGGGGAAGTTATTTTATAATTTCTAGTGAACCCCATTTCTGAAAAATAAGCAAAATATTGAAAAATGTAACGCTGATTGATCTCGGCGGGGGGGGGGGGGGACCACGCCTTTATGTTTACCTTATGACTGCCTTTGGTTATCATTTTACATTTAATTTTAAGATTTTATTTTACCACTACGAAACTTAAATTTACCTTAGGTAGTGATTTTTAAAATTGGGGGGGAGTGATTTTATTAATTTTTAATATTTTAACCTATCATCAGTTTTTAAATTGAAAAATAAAACTTAATTTTTTGTTAGGTGTCTAATTATTTTTGATTTTTTTTACAAATTATTTAACCCAAATAATTATTTATTAAAGCTGCCACCATCATATTTTGTATGCAATGACTAGAAAACAAGAAAATGCGCGTAATATACTTGTGATATTAATTAAAATCTCAAACAATAAGTTGTTAAATTTGCGTTTAATATTGAATATGGAAATAATTCATGATTCTAAAATAAAATAGAATATAATAATATTATATTATTAATTTTAAAAATTGTATCATAAGTTTGAAAATCTATAATTTGAAATTTTACAGTTGGCTATATTGATATAACTCCCACGTATATGTACCTAATACTGGATATTTATTATTACTTTATTATTGTTTTGTGAATTGTGACTGTAAGGAAAACCTATTATATATTAAAATAATTATGACCAACAGTTTTGTGAAACGAGAAATGCAAGTTATCAAGGAAGAAGTACCCGATGAAGATTTTGAAAATAAAATTGAAGAATTTAATAGCAAAACTTCCTATTTAGACGAAAATGAAAACAGAATTAAATACATCAAACAAGAGAGAGATGGAAAACCAAGAAAGAAGCTGGATACGCAATTGTTTATTTGTGAGTTGTGTGAAAAATCTTTCAACAGAAAATTTAATTTGGAGGTCCATATGCGAGTTCATACGGGAGAAAAGCCGTTCGTGTGCAAAGTATGCGAAAAAGCTTTCGCAACCAATAGTACGTTGAATACTCACATGGTAACTCATTCAAAAGACAAGCAATATGTGTGTGGTGTTTGTGGTAAAAGCTATAGCCTAAAAAATACGCTGAAATATCACTTAAAGGCACACTCCATCCAGTTTAATTGTGATATTTGTAACGGACATTTTTCCACTCGCAATGAATTGGCGTATCATGTACAAATAACGCATTCGAAGTTGAACTTAAATCAAAGCGTTGAGGTTCCCGTAGCCCTCACACAAGAAAACAAGCTATTTTGCACAATTTGCAGTAAAAAATGTGCGTCTCAACGTTTATTTGATGCACATTTGAGGATCCATACCGGAGAAAAGCCGTTCGGGTGTTCCAAGTGCGATAAAATTTTTTCAAATGTCAGAAATTTAGACTATCACACCAAAAGTTTTCATTACAAAAACAATTCGTCAAGTTTTTCTTGCTCCATATGCAACAGGACCTACAACGTTAAAACAAATTTGAAGATTCACATGCGGATTCATACGGGTGAAAATTTGTATAAATGTGATTTATGTTCGTACGCGTGTCCGTTAAAATCCGTGTTCGAAACGCACAGAAGAACACATACAGGGGAAAAACCGTTCGAGTGTAATGAATGTCAATTTAAAGCCGTGTCGAAGCAACACTTGAAGCGCCATATCACCTGCAGCTTCACCGAGGAATTTAATAATTGTAATATTTGCGATGTAAAGTTCCGTTATAAATGTGCATATAAGGCACATATTAAAATTCATGACTTTTAATGTTTTTTTTCAGTTTTTTTATTTTGTTAAATTTTTTAAATATTTTTTTTTTTAATATTATTAAAGCACACATTAAAATTCATATGGCTTTTATTGTTTTTCTTTCAGTTTTTGTATTTGTTGTTATTATAATATAAAAGTATAATAATTATGATGTTGCAGTAATATTCAGGTCTATTATGTATCACAAAGGTTATTGAAAAAAAACATTAAAGATTTTCGGCAAATGGGTATTACCTATCTTTTTCACAAACCGGTATTTAAACATGATCTTTATGATAAAGGTTTTCTTAACATTTATAGTGCATACCAATTTGCCGAAACCTTTATTACCACCTTTATAATAACGTTTGTGATACATAATAGACCTGATTGACTATTAAATAACAAAAATTAATTTTAAATACAATATATTTAATTTAATCAATACCAAGTATTGATAATTTTGTAATTTTATTTAATCAATCCATTGATCTATTGTAGATTTTGGATCACAGCAGTGGCGTAACAAGCAGTTGAGGGACCCGTGTGCAAAGTTGTTAACGGGGGCCCTGTTTTTAAAAAAGACAAAAATGAAAGAAAATAATAAATAACTCATATACAATATAACCATAATTTTAAGATAAACAAATAGCAAAACTAAATTAAGGGCCAAATTTAGAATTATCGGATAAACTTAGTATAACGTTATTCCTGGTATAACAATTACAAAGTTGTAGGGTGCCACTTATTTGGAAAATCTGGAAGAGTCAAGGAATTTAAGATTTAAGATAAACAATTTAATTAAAATTTTTTTTATTTTTAAATTGAATTATTTTATTTATAAATTAATGTTGTTAATTAAGAATTTAAAAAAATTATTGGTTTTAATTTAATTTTAAAATTATGATTTTCTACCTATTTATTTTCTGATTTATCGAAATGTCATGGAAAATTTTTATTCTTTGTCAGGGAAACCTGGAAATATCAGGATTTGATTTGGAAAATTTAGTGGGAACACTGAATTATTATTGGTAATAATGGTAATACTAAGTCTAACTCAGTTCGTACGCGTGTCCGTTAAAATCCGTGTTCGAAACGCACAGAAGAACACATACAGGGGAAAAACCGTTCGAGTGTAATGAATGTCAATTTAAAGCCGTGTCGAAGCAACACTTGAAGCGCCATATCACCTGCAGCTTCACCGAGGAATTTAATAATTGTAATATTTGCGATGTAAAGTTCCGTTATAAATGTGCATATAAGGCACATATTAAAATTCATGACTTTTAATGTTTTTTTTCAGTTTTTTTATTTTGTTAAATTTTTTAAATATTTTTTTTTTTAATATTATTAAAGCACACATTAAAATTCATATGGCTTTTATTGTTTTTCTTTCAGTTTTTGTATTTGTTGTTATTATAATATAAAAGTATAATAATTATGATGTTGCAGTAATATTCAGGTCTATTATGTATCACAAAGGTTATTGAAAAAAAACATTAAAGATTTTCGGCAAATGGGTATTACCTATCTTTTTCACAAACCGGTATTTAAACATGATCTTTATGATAAAGGTTTTCTTAACATTTATAGTGCATACCAATTTGCCGAAACCTTTATTACCACCTTTATAATAACGTTTGTGATACATAATAGACCTGATTGACTATTAAATAACAAAAATTAATTTTAAATACAATATATTTAATTTAATCAATACCAAGTATTGATAATTTTGTAATTTTATTTAATCAATCCATTGATCTATTGTAGATTTTGGATCACAGCAGTGGCGTAACAAGCAGTTGAGGGACCCGTGTGCAAAGTTGTTAACGGGGGCCCTGTTTTTAAAAAAGACAAAAATGAAAGAAAATAATAAATAACTCATATACAATATAACCATAATTTTAAGATAAACAAATAGCAAAACTAAATTAAGGGCCAAATTTAGAATTATCGGATAAACTTAGTATAACGTTATTCCTGGTATAACAATTACAAAGTTGTAGGGTGCCACTTATTTGGAAAATCTGGAAGAGTCAAGGAATTTAAGATTTAAGATAAACAATTTAATTAAAATTTTTTTTATTTTTAAATTGAATTATTTTATTTATAAATTAATGTTGTTAATTAAGAATTTAAAAAAATTATTGGTTTTAATTTAATTTTAAAATTATGATTTTCTACCTATTTATTTTCTGATTTATCGAAATGTCATGGAAAATTTTTATTCTTTGTCAGGGAAACCTGGAAATATCAGGATTTGATTTGGAAAATTTAGTGGGAACACTGAATTATTATTGGTAATAATGGTAATACTAAGTCTAACTCAGTGGCGTATTTAGAAAATGCTTTTGGAGGTGTCAGATTAAATATATTTCGGAATCTCGTTAATCCATTCCTGCGCGTCAGTTGTAGCTAATCCCAATACATACAATCCCACGCTTCTGCTGCTCCTGCTACAACGTGTAATTTTTTGGTAAAAAACACTCTGGTTGGCCGATTTTTTTTACCAACCAAAAAATATTTGTCTAATATTAATCCAAACCGGAAAATTTAAATTTTTCAGCAAAAATGAGAGAAGTTTAACCTTCGGCTAAAAAAAATTAAAACTTGGAAAGCATATTTATTTAATTACCTTACTGTTCACGGAGTTTAGTAGCAACTTCCTGTGTTACTTTGAAAGTTAATTATAAAAATGTAAAGTCAAAATTGCAAACCGGGGGTCTGGGGAGTGTGGAACACCCTCCAGTGCATGTCGCAGAATTTCCACTCTTTTGGAATACTTGGAGAAGATAGGGGATTTATAATTTTACAAATTTTACCAGAAAAAACCGAAAAATTTTAATTTTTAAGCAAAAATGAGAGAAATTTAAGCCTTTGGCTATAGAGAATATTAAAGCTTGGAAAAGCATTTATTTAAGTGCTCAGAGTTTAGTAGCAATTTTTACGTTTCTTTGAATGGTAGCTGTCAAAATTATAGTCAAAAGTGTAAACCGGGTGAGCTGGGGGTGAACACCATCCAGTACATATTATAATAAAATTCCCACTCTTCTAGAATACCTACGCAAGACAGAATAATTATACAAATTTCGTCGAAAAAAGGTAGGAAATTTTTTGTTGTTGACCAAAGGGAGGGAAATTAAAGCGTTCGGCTAAAGAAAATTAGAATTTGAGAAACTTATTTATTTTTGTATTATAAAAAAAAATTTAATTGCCCCACGGCACATCAAGTTTAGCAGCAAATTTTTGCTTTTTTACTAAAATTAAATGTTTAAATATTATAACGCTAAAAAGAGTAAACATTATTTTTATAATGGGGTACAGTCCGAGGCATCCTTGGGGGGGGGCAGATGCCCCTTTTCCCCCCTCTAAATACGCCACTGGTCTAACTTTATACCAGGTTCATTTGACTATTGTTAAACCGGCCTTTTTTACATTATTTTATATAATATTTTAAATTTCTTTTAAAAGATTCCTGGGGCCCTTTTAGCCGGGGGCCCGCGTGCGTTGCACCCACCGCACCCCGGTAGTTCCGCCACTGGATCACAGTAATGTATTCGAAGGATTTCAACAACGGCTTCAGATCGGATCATCGGATCAAGAGATAATTGGATCAACGGATAAACTGCTGGACGGATTTAGTTTTAGTTGATCCGATGATCTCAAACACTATATGAGTAATTCCACGTCAAGCGGGACAAATTTTGGTAAAATTTGACCTTCATGTCTCCGATTCAGTTGTAAAGTCTTATATGGGTTCTATATTACTAAAATATGACTGGTAATTTTTACAGATTTTTGTAATAATTAATTTGCAATTTATGGACAATTAAAAATTTCGAAAAATTGATCGAACGTTCTCATTCAAATATTGAACTCACAAAGTCCAATTTTAGTTCATTTTAAAGCTCTTGAATTGTACTTTCGTTGTAAATTTTTTATATTTTATGAAAGTTGAAAATTCAATAATTGTTTAAACAATTTAATTTTAAAATAGATTTTTAACTAATTTTACCACCTTGAAAATTCTTGAAAAAAATATGAGCGTGTTCCTCGTTAAATTTTCTACTAAATATGTAATTTTCAATATGGAGAACAAATGGACACCGATACAAAAAAATAAATTCGTAGCGCCAATGGTGCTGCTCATGATATTATACGCACGAAGTTGATTATGACAGGAGATTGTTGCAAGCATTTAATCATTTCTCGTCAAATATTAAATAAATTTACATGAAACTTTTTTATTTGCATACAGAAACTGTAAGAAATTCCTTTTGGCTGAAAATTTTTTTTAACTTTTTGTTGTGACCTTGGTTCTACAAAGTGTAAAGAAAGTATTCCACGCACAGTCTTCGCTCTTTCAAATCGAGCTTATAAGATGATATCTTCTTCATGGTACTCTTTATTGGTGAAATAACAAATATCGATATTTTTGATATTTGGATTATTTTCAATCCAATCGAAGAACTTTCGCGATGTGTTGATGGGATCCTGACGGGGTTCCTTACTGGCTTTTAATCTCTTGAGTGTCCCTCCGATGCCGTCACATGGGCCATTTCCATGTGCCGTTTCAAAAAAGTGCCATTCGGCTATCACGCGAAAATCTTCTGCGTGGTGACAGAGGTTTATGAAATTCTTTTTCATGACGAATCTGTCTCTGCAAATATCATCAATTGTCGCTGAAACAGGTGGACGGCAATTGTATTGTGCTTCAAGCATTCTGAGATCGCGACAAAATTCTTGTGTCTTATGTCTCCATTTTCTTTGTAGTAAATAACAATTGGATGTAGTGTCACTTGGTCGTTATTCCAATGTATCCTTTGAACGGCATCTTGGATCACGAATGCATAATTTTCGGAAAAAACGCATCTAATTAGGCATTCTCCGGTTTTCAAATCATTCTTCCACTCTGAAAAAAACTTCGATTGTTATTCAGCAATGAATGCATGAGTTACCAGTCTATCGAGCTTCACGTACAGCTTTTCTAAAAAATCCTGTACAGGTGTTTGCATCGTCTCCAAATTTGTTCGATCAACAGATATCTACTGTCTGTAAGTTACGGTGTCTCGAAACTCATTTTCAAATAAATCTTGAAACTGCTCTTCTAAATTTGATGTATCGGGACAGTTAATACAGTTTTTTAAATGGCAGTCAACTGTTGGTGGATTGCATAACATTCGAGCCAATCAGTCTTTAAGTTCTGCATTGGCTGTAGTGTGTTGGATGTAAGATAAGCTAACCTTGCATCATCAATCATCAATTTCACATTTTTATTCCTCTCGCTCAAAGGAGTACACACTGTTTCGGTCTGAGTCGGCCTCATGAAAAACATGGCTTTGATGTCCAACATTTCGCTAGGTACTAGGTCATCGCCTATTTTGGAATTTTTGGAGGAATGGTCCATGGAAAATTTGGAAGAGGTTGTTCCGTCGACAATTCAAAGTGCCACAAAGATATTCCTTAACGGTTGTTGGGTAAATCCCGATAGCTTAATGTGGACATTGAAGACGTTGCGAAGACAAATGAGCAATATACTGACAGACGTGACCATCATGATACGCGACATGTCCAATCGAGAAATTCGAATTCACACGGAGGCCGGCCGAATCAGTCGACCATTGTTGATTGTAGAAAATAATCAATTGTCGATTAAGAAGCAGGACATTGACTTGCTGAAGGACAGAAATCATAATAATTTCGGTTGGAAGCAATTGGTCAATAATGGCGTAATTGAATACATCGATACTTCGGAAGCCAAAGGTACATTGATAGCCAATTCTGTTTATTGCACCTCGTATACGCATTGCGAAATTCATCCTTCCATGATTTTTGGGATTTGTGCTTCGATTATACCATTTCCAGATCACAATCAGAGCCCTAGAAATACTTACCAAAGTGCTATGGGCAAACAGGCTATGGTTGTTTACACAACAAATTATCAAGTTCGGATGGACACCTTGGCGCACATCTTGTGGTATCCTCAGAAACCGTTAGTTGCACCAAATTACGTACGTCTCCGCGAGTTACCAGCAGGTATCAATAGTATAGTCGCCATTGCAAGTTATACAGGATACAATCAAGAAGACTCTATATCATATTGAAGAAATCTTCACTCGAACGCGGATTCTTCAGATCTTACTTCTACCGCACGTATAACGACGGCGCCATTAGGTGCTCTGGAGAAAAATGGGAAATCTTTGAAAAATCGTCGCGACAAAATTGTAAGGGTATGAAAACTAGCAATTTCGACAAGTTAGACGTTGACGGTTTGATTTCTGTTGGAATTACCGTGTCTGGTGGCGACGCCATAATAGGCAAAACGATCGACGTGATAACCGAAAATGAAGACGAATTGAATGGTGAAAGAAATAAGCTTACGAAATGCGATTCGTCGACTTTGTTGAAGAGTACCGAAAGCGGTGTCGTCGACCAAGTAATGCTGACCGTAAACGAACGGTGGGTATACATTTTGTAAAGTGAAGGTTCGATCTCAACGAGTTCCTAAAACTGGCAATAAATTTGCTTCGCGTCACGGACAAAAAGGCACCTGTGGCATGGTGTACGGAGAAGCCGACATGCTCTTCGCTGCCAATGGTATATCGCCCGATATCATCATTAATCCCCACGCCATTCCATCCCGTATGACAATTGATCATTTAATAGAATGACTGCAAGGCAAAGTTTCGGCGCTCGCTGGCAAATTAGGAGATGGAACGCCATTCAATCGGGAGTTAACTATCGAAAACGTTTCGAACCTCTTAAAAACTCACGGCTATCAGGCTCACGGAGACGAAGTAATGTATAACGGACACACCGGACGAAAAATGCAGGTCCAAATTTGTATGGGACCTACATATTATCAGAGACTAAAGCATATGGTCGACGATAAAATTTACTCTCGGGCACGCGGTTGGCTACAAGTTTTAGTGAGACAACCTGTAGAAGGTCGTACAAATGACGGCGGATTACATTTTGGAGAAATGGAACGGGACTGTCAAATTTCCCATGGAGCTGCGCAGTTTTTGAAAGAGCGATTGTTTGAAGTTTCGGATCCTTATCAGGTACACGTTTGTAACCAGTGTGGGTTATTTGCTCTCGCAAATCTCAAAACAAATACCTTTGAGTGCCTCAGATGCAAGAACCACATTCAAGTATCACGAGTTCGACTGCCTTACGCGGCAAAATTACTTTTTCAAGAACTTATGTGCATGAACATTACCTCCAGATTGATGTTGCAATAGTAATTATTGCTTTCGGACTTAAATCTTATTATTTTAAATAGACATAAATAAAAATAACAAATTGTATAATTTATTATGTTTTCTTATTTTTTAATCTCAAGAGTTTTGTATTTTTTTAAGCAATTTTTAGACTCCTTTCCCCCTTTGGTGAGATGTCGTAATATTTGGCTCGACTCCTCTTCCCCTCCCAATCTCACGTGAGATTTTTTAAAATGACTATTTTTAGTGGAAATACGTTAATATGTGCTCGATTGCTTTGGATTTATTTAAAAAACATAATTTGCTTAATTATTTTTATTTAAGGCTAGTAAAGACAAAAAAATTTGGTGATATTTGCCGAAACCCCCTTTTCCCCCACGTGACATTGAGTCAGATTCGGTTTGACCCCTTCCCTCCCTAAACGCCTCACGTTTGTTTTAAACTAAAATGACTCTTAACGTTTAAAATAATAAATTATGTTTGAATATTTTAAATCAAATAAACATTAGCCTAATTTGTAAATATTTATGTACAGGGTGGCTCAATTTCGATCCTTCTTATGGGGAAATCGGTAACTATAGGAGATATCGAAAAATGGATGGCGCATCCTCGATCTCTTTTTTTGAGAAAAGTTTAATGGTGTAAACCCGAATTCGATATCTTTTTTCGTTTTCGAGTTATGGCCAAAAGTTCACTTTTTCGACTTTTCGTTAAACGTCGATATCTCGGTTATTTGTAAAGTTATAGAAAAAATATTTACACTTTCTTCAGACACTTTTTTAAGGGCAATAAAATGGGCTAAAGAGATTTTAAATATCTAACTTAGTTTGCGAGTTATAATATAAAGTTATGTTTTTTTAAATAGAAACCATAGTTGGCTATGAAATATTTAAATAGAGTTTTTTATCCTCTTTTCAATTATATATAATATGTGGGGTCTATTATTTCAGTTTCGTCCCATTATATTAAAAAATGTTAAATAAAAACAAACTAAGATCGGAAAATTAAATGTTGGATTTATCAAAACAATCCATTATACATTTATATTATAATATTTCATAGTTTTCATAAGCCATTTGACACTTTTGTGAAATAATAGGTAATAGGTACTAAATAAAAATAAAAATAGGTATCGAAGTATTAGGTAATAGGTACTAAAAACACTCTTTAAAAACAACTGGAGACAATTGTTTTAGATGTCAATATAAATTTTGTATAGTGTTTTGTTTTGAAAAAGTCGACCTTTAATTTTCCGATCTTCTTTTGTTTTTATTTAACATTTTGTAATATAACGGGATGAAAGTGAAATAATAGACCCCACATGTTACATATAATTGAAAAGAGGATAAAAAACTCTATTTAAATATTTCATAGCCAACTATGGTTTTTATTTAAAAAAACAAAACTTTATATTATAACTCGAAAATTAGGTAAGATATTTAAAATCTCTTTAGCCCATTTTATTGTCCTTAAAAAAGTGCCTGCAGAAAGTGTAAATATCTTTTCTATAACTTTACAATCAACCGAGATATCGACATTTAACGAAAAGTCGAAAAAGTGAACTTTTGGCCATAACTCGAAAACGAAAAGAGATATCGAATTCGAGTTTACACCATTAAACTTTTCTCAAAAAAAGAGATCGAGGATGCGCCATCCATTTTTCGATATCTCCTATAGTTACCGATTTCCCCATAAGAAGGATCGAAATTGAGCCACCCTGTACGTGTTTATTTTGACTAATAGTTTTAATCATTATATATTTTATGCTTTGATGGATTTGTGGCGGTAGATACCACATTTATAATTATTTATTGCATTTCAGTTCATTTTATTGTTTGGTTTTTAAATTATGTTGTTTCTTTACATATTTTATAGTTTTACTTTGTAAATTTATTTTAAATACTTTCTAAACAATGGTTTTATTAATGCAAAAATATTAAATTTTCGGAAAATTTTTAGGCCAAAATTTAAATATGCAAAATACAAAAATTATGCAGATAATATTGCCCATCACCAACATGAAACTCTCTATCCTCGTCTTTTTTCTTGGTGAGAATTTCAACCAAGATGAACTAGGTTACTACGAAAATCTCATCATCACAGAGGAGGCCTTTAATCATAAATGGGTTTTCAGACCCCTTTTTTTCCTAAAATGTCCTAAAATTTGATTGTAATTTGTTATTACCGCCAAACTGTATGAGCTCTAGTTATGCAAATTTTAAAGTTTATGCAAATAAATTATTTAAAAAGCCAAGTGCGATGGAAAAAACATTCAAAGCAGTTATTACGCGATGAGGGGCAAAAACCACAACATAAAATTTGCTTACATTGTTTTGTTTCTGCAATTTTCATGGAATGCCGGTCAGTCGGACCCAGTTTCCGACATGGAAGCTACCATCAATAATGGAATCGCAGAGGCCTTACAATATCAACTACCTACAGATAACGAACAATATAGACCACAGAATAGCTCTTATACTGAAGGTAAACAGATTACGTTTTAAAGATTCTATCTTAAATTTAATTTCTAGAATTCGGTTATTGGGATTTCATTATTGTGGGTGCGGGTTGTGGTGGTGCAGTAGTTGCAAATAGATTGTCCGAAGTCAAACAATGGAAAATATTGCTTATTGAAGCTGGAGATTCCGAAACAAATTTTTCTGTTATTCCAGCCATGCACTCATATTTACACTTTTCAAGACTTAACTGGGGCTATTACAGCATTGAGCAGAAGAACTCATGTTTGGGTAAATCTAAATTTATAATTACAATTATATCATATCCATTTTAAATTTAATAGGAATGAGTGAAAATCGATGCCCGATCTTGAGAGGACGGGCTCTAGGTGGCAGTAGCGCAATAAACTATGGGACTTATGCAAGAGGAAATAAAGGTGATTTTGACAAATGGGCGGCAGAAGGAAATTCCGGATGGGCTTATAACGAAATTCTACCTTATTTTATAAAATCTGAAGACTTCCAAGCTCAAGGCGATCCAGGTTATCACGGAAGGGACGGTTACTGGCACGTCAAGCATGTCAGACCACTTAGTCAGTTATTTGTAAATTTCAGAGACGGTGCAAGAATGGTGCAAAATTTCACAAATAGTACGGATTATAACGGAAGAGATGAAATAGGTTACTTTGAAATGATGGTAAATCACATCGGGCCATATCGCGACAGCACCAATAATGCATTTTTAAAACCCATAAGGAATAGAAGAAACTTAAGAATTGTAACCAATGCTTATGTCACCAAAGTGATTTTTGGTCCTGGTGGGAAAACAGCGCAAGGAGTTCTGTTTTCAAAAGATGGCAAACAATATTGTGCTAAAGCAAATATGGAAGTAATTTTGTCAGCTGGACCAGTCAACACTCCCCAAATTTTAATGTTATCCGGAATTGGACCTCGCGATCACTTAAAGAAAATGGATATTAAAGTGATCAAGGATCTTCCAGTTGGAAAAAGTCTCTACGATCACATTATGTTTGGCGCTACTTATATTAGCACAAATTATACTGAACCAGATCAAGGAGACTTGAGACAACAAATTAAAAATTTTTTTAACGATTACGGGATTCTTACAATGCCTTCCAACAGCGTAGGCGTGGCATTTTTGACAACAAAGTATTCAAATGTTTCGACTTACCCAGATCTTGAAATAAATGGAGGTAAACTCGGCTCGCTAGATGCCTATTTATTGAAGGATTTAAGAGTTACAAGCGATACTTACTCTGCCATTACAAACAGTATAAATGGTTATCAAAACGTGTTAAGTTTTAACATCTTGAACACAAAAACTCAATCGATCGGTTCGGTAACGCTTAAATCCAAAGATCCCTATCAATTTCCAAACATCGACGCCAACTTTTTAGCACATGACTACGACATAGAAATTATATACCAAGGAATTCTTATAATCCAGCAAATTTTAGCTACAGAACCAATGAAAAGAATTGACGCAAAATTAATTGAGGTTGATTATCCACAATGCAGAATGCATCAATTGGGAAGCAAAGATTACTGGTACTGCGCTTTTAGACTTATGTGTGTATCTGGCGATCATCAATGTGGGACATGTAGAATGGGCGTTAGCAAGAAGACTTCTGTTGTAAACAGCAGAGGTAGAGTTCATTGTATCAAAAACTTACGAATTGTTGATTCCAGCATTTACCCCACATTAGTGGCTGGTCATACAGCAGCTCCTACGGTTATGATTGGTGAACGAATTTCAGATTTTATAAAACTTCAATATGGAATACCTATCCAGCCAATCGTCAATACGATTTATTAATGATAGGTATAACTTTATATAATAATCTTACTTCTGGGCTATTTTAATGCTATACGTATTGATTATCACAAACAATAAAAATTTGTTATCTTTTATATGTTTATTTCTTTATTAAGCAATATATTAGTTCTATTTATTATTAATTTATTCTAATAAATTTTACAAAACAAATAAAAGTATTAGTGGAATTAAGCCACGAACTTTCATTGTTATATTTGACTTAACCACTTGGTTATAGGTAAAATGCGATAACTTCAGGAAAGCAAAGCGCAGGCCAGGGGTGGACATAATCTGTCTATTTATAATGCGTACAGTTCCCACAAACGAGGCTGCATATTTAATTGATCTACTCGGGCGCCATGTTGTTTAAATAAACAAATAAATTTCGGGTACTTTCAATAAAAATTAAATCTCAGGGATAGGTAAATACGATTTCATTGTTTATAAACTATTTACAACCTAAATTATTCATGAAATCAAAATTATTTACAATAAACTGAAACCTGAATTAAAAATGTTAGATGCGACTATGTCTTTCTCATCGGTTATTGAAGAAAAAGAAAAAAAAAAGGAAAAGAAAATAACAAGGAAGGGTGAGGAAGTTTGAATGGCAAGGGATTTGCGGGTGTGGATACAGGTGTGGGAAAAAATAATATTTAGACCAGTGGCGGAACAAGCAGGTGAGGGACCCGTGTGCGAAGTTGTTAACCCTGCTGTTTTAAGAGACCAAAAAGACAATTGTATACAGCAGGGGTGGTCAACAGGTCGATCGCGAAGCAATTTTTAGTCGATCATAGCTCTCATCGGTTATTGAAGAAAAAGAAAAAATTATTTAAAAAATTATTTATAAAATTTATTGTCTACCGTGTAGACAGCTATGATCGACTAAAAATTGCTTCGCGATCGACCTGTTGACCACCCCTGCTGTATACAATTGTCTTTTTGGTCTCTTAAAACAGCAGGGTTAACAACTTCGCACACGGGTCCCTCACCTGCTTGTTCCGCCACTGGTCTAAATATTATTTTTTCCCACACCTGTATCGGTTCCACGTCAAAACTCCGTCCCCAAAGACGCCGTCCCCAAAAACGTCGTTGCAATAACGCCGTGGAAAATACGCCGTCACAAAATGACCGTTGCCCAATAATGCCGTATGGCAATAACGCCGTCACAAGATGGCCGTGCCCAATTATGGCGTCTTATTAACGCCGTGAGGTATAGGGACGCCTTTACACCTGGCTCAGGGCTTAATTCCAGATTAAGTATTATATTATGAATAGGGTCTGGATTTATAGGCACTAAAAAACATTGGTATAACCCTATTATAAATAATTCACCAATAGAAAACGTTAATTAAGGGTTACTTTTCTACTGGTGAGCTGAGGGGGGGGATCTGAGGAGGGTTTTAGGGTTCACACCCCCTCCTCCCCCCGAAATAAAGCGCCAGATAAAATCCTGGAATATAAAATATAATAAAGGACTTTAAAACAATTTTTAATATATAAAAATAGAAAATTACAGTTTATATTAAAAATAAGTTAAAAAAACTTATTTAAGTAAAAAATACTATGAATATTAGTTTGAATGTGGGGGGGTGGGAAATAAATACAATAAAATAATGCTAATTAGGCACGGCTATCTTGTGACGGCGTTATTGCAATACGGCATTATTGGGCAACGGCCATTTTGTGACGGCGTATTTTCGACGGCGTTATTACAACGGCGTTTTTGGGGACGGCGTCTTTCCCACGGCGTTCTTGAAACGGCGTCTTTGGGGACGGCGTCTTTGGGGACGGCGTTTTGACGTGATACCGCCTACACTAGTCGTGATTCATAATAAACTGAGGAGGAAGCCGCTGGGGAAATTTGTTGTACAAGTGAAGGGAAATCTTAGAAAATTTAAGGAAATCTTAGAAATTACAGATAATCTTGCTTTTTAACTTATTTGAAAGGAAATCATGAAACAATGCAAAAGAAAATTCAAGAAAATTTTAGGAAATCTGGAGAAATTTTAGGAAATCCGGGGAAATCTACCGAAATCCAAGAAAATGTCATAAAAATAAATATGGTGTATTGGGTCCGTGCTTTCCTCGTAATAAGCTAAGAAAATATGTTCTTTGTCTACTTTTACATTAATAAATACCATTCGAGTATGATTATTTCTATGCAGCGTTCCCACTCGTCTGGCAAACCTGGAAAATCTGGAAAAATAAAGAATTACTTCCCTTACTAGGGAAAAGGGATTTTCCTAATTTTGTCAGGGAAAATTCTCATTTTTAGTGCCAAGTCAGGGAAATTAAATTATCAGCCAGAAAAAACAATTAAAATTTTTTTTTAAATCTTAAATGCATTTGTTTTTAAATGTTATTTTAGTTTTTTTTAATTGTTAAATTTAAAAATTGAATTTTTTTATTTAAAAATTAATTTATTTAACTAAAAATTAAATTTCTTTCATTTTGAAATTAAAAAAAAATTATTAATTTTATTTTTTTTACATTTTTATCTTCCGATTTATCGAAATGTCAGGGAAATGTTTTATTCTTTGTTGCCCTATTAAAAATTTAAGGAAAATTACAATGATTTTTATTGCAAAATTTACGTTGAAAAACTATTATATAAATAATTAAGGTAATGTTGGTGTAAAATTACAAAATTTGTGTAAAAATAATAGCACAATGTAAATTTACTGATTTAGATAATGTAACATTAATTTCTGTTCTGTAAATTTACAAAAATTTTGTGATATCACAACGATATAAGTAGTATTTTTACTCATATGAGTACATATTACTTGGCCATGTAAAATTAGATCCTTATGTATATTTACATAGATTATCATAGGTCACAAAGTTGCCAATGATTTTCTATGTAAAACATAAATTTTTTTTACAGTGTAGGGATCGAAAACCTGGAAATGCCAGGTAATTCGATTTGAAAAATTTAGTGGGAACCCTGACCCTGATATGTCAATATAACATAAATATTATATTATTATCTTAAAATTTTAATATGTAGATCGCGAAAAATTTTTAAGAAACATAGTCGAAACATATACAGCACCCCTGCTGTATAGGTATACAGGACGCGGAATTCCGAAGATTTCCATGCAATTCCAGTGATTTCCAAGAAATTGCTTCCAAACAATTGCTGATATAGAGACAAGTAACTACCCCCTAACTGTAGATCTTTTTAATACCTACAATATCTCTATACAACTTTTTTTGATCGGAGGTTAACTTCCGACGGAAATCGTAAATAACCGCACGTTTTACCCAAATTGACGTGTTTTAATTGGTATGGCGGGTCCGAAGCCCCACCATAAAAGTATGGCATTTTTTAACGCAGGGTTTATTATTTATTGACAACCGGAAAATGCAAAAATTTTTGTGTAACAAATCGTTTCAAACCCGTAATTTTTCCGACAAGTTTCATTAATTACCCTGCGATTACGCCCCGACAACCAGCGCTACGACCATTATTTTTTGTTTATTACTTATCTAATTTGACCACTGAACGGTCGCCATACTTGTAACAAATGATTTCGAATTTTGTGCCAGTATTTCCCGGTCTAACCGGTGCACAAGAAGGGATTAACGAGATTATCGTCTCAAAGAACTTTGAACTTTAAGGCCTGGGATCAAAAAGTAAAATAACAACATTTAAAATTAAAAGCAAAGCGAGTCGTCTGACATACAAAGCCGGAGGTGTTTTTTTTCCTAGAGTTTCAAGGTCCCGCGCTTTAATGGAAATTTAAAATATGAAATGCTAAAATAATTTTTCCTAACAATAGTTTTCGCTCCTTTTTTTTACTAATTTAATTAATAATTAATTTATTAAATAAATCAGTATTTAAAAATCGCTCAAGACTTTTAAATAACAAAAATAGTTGTATGTTATTTAATATATTGATTAGTTATAAAGGGGCCCGGACTCCTAGCCCCCCACCCCTTAAATACGCCACTGGTTATTCTCGATATAACAATTACAGGGTTCCCACTTCTATGGAAAATCTGGAAAAGTCATGGAAAATTTAAGATTTCCCTAATTTTGTCAGGGAATTTCATATTTTTATTAGTGCCAAGTCAAGGAAATTAAATTTAATTTCAATTTTTTTTTAATTTTAAAATAAATTTGTTTTTAAATTTTAAAATTAAATTTCGGATTCTTTTATTACCTCATTTTCAAGGCTATAAAAAAATTGTTTATTTTTTTTCTAATTGACCTCTAACTCAACAAAAATATTAACTAACATCATGAAAGGTCAACTATACTCAAACAATTTTAAATGTACTTTATTTAAAAATTAATTTTTTTTAAATTGAAATTACTGATTTTAATTTAATTTTAAAATTAAGATTTTTTTTGCTTTTTTATTTTCTGATTGTGAATATTAAAACTTAAATTAATTAATTAAAGAAATTAAACAGTACAACTGGGGGCCTTTTCAGCCGGGGGCCCATGTGCGTCGTACCCCGGTAGTTCCACTCCTGATTTAGACTGACTTAACTGGAGACATTTTGTTATTGATGTTCGGTTATCATTCGCTGCAACCAGATTGTTTAATTGTGAGCATAGGACGTTTGGGTGAGGGGAGGGGGTCGTGGAGTCACCGGGTACACCAGCTCGTCTACCGTAGAATTGCCAAGGCAAAGTTGCTCTTAGATCGCAAAGCAGAATTTACCTAAATTGATAAATCGTTATATCCGAAATATGAAGAAAAGCTTTAATAAGTAGGTGTCATAATAAAAAATGTTTACTTGTCTGGGAGCTCATGGTCTTTGATTGGTCTATTGGTTGTTTCACATGTGGTCCTTGATGATGTCACTTAGTATATCTTCTGATTCATTCCATTTTTGGCAAAAGAGGCCATGAGGAAAGCTATCAGAAGGAGATATTTATTAAAATTCAGAAACTAAAAAAAGATGAGAGAAAAATCTGAGGTTGGAAGGGATACTTATGCATCAGGTGGAGCGAGGTTGCTCAGTGGTCTTCTATGGCGAAGCAAATCTTTTAAGCTGTAGGCTGTAGGTCTCTAGGTTTGTCGATATCTTGGCATCTGGTTTTTCTGTCATTTCCTTGATGAATTGATTGATGATAACGACGTTGGTTTCTGCGTGGATGTATCGGCTTGGTTGTAAGAAGAAGGCACTCGTTGGTTGCGAAGACAAATGCTTTGAAAGACCTGCATTCTGTTCATCTGCCTGATGGAAGCGAAGGCCCACGCCGGGGCTGCGTAAGTGAGTGTTGGTCCGATGATGGCTTTGTAGAGTTGAACCTTAGATTTCCAAGAGGCTGCTTTTCCCGCTGATCGGAGTCGGTGCACCTATGGAGCTTCGTGCGCGACTTGTGACGGAACTGAAGTATTTCACCCAGGATAACTCCGAGGCACTTGGTCGACTAAACTCAGGGATCTTCTTCCCGAACATAGTCACATCAGAAAGAGTCTGTCAATGCTTTTTAAACACGACAGTCGCACTCTTTTCCGAGTTCACTTCGATACACCAAGGGCGGTACAAGATTTCCATATAAATGCTGGAACCTTTCTCTCTTTCTTTCAGAAAGTGGCTGATTGTCTTGCAGTAGATAAAAAAGGCTGAAGAGAGTATAGACCTGTGGGTGTCGATACAAAATTTGACAAACATTTATCCAGATCTACACTCCTTTCAAGTCCCTTCTTTCAACTCTCAAACTTAAATTTAATTTTAATTCACTTAACGTTAATTTTTAACTTTTGACTTTGCACCCCGGAGTTCGAATAGGGGTAAAGTTCATCTCATCAGTCAAATAACTCTTCTGTTTTTGTTGTTAATTTTACTGTATTTTCCTCAAAACCTGAATCCCACCCAACCTGTCTTGATCATTCGATCATCTCTTCTTTCCTCCTTCCTTAATTCATAATACATTCATCAGCTCCCGATATTTGTCATCGTGATTTTGTTGGTTGACGTTGTAAAAGACAAGTGGTATAGTTCCATTAGGATTAGACCAATCAGTTATACATAATTGATACAAAAACCAAAAACGAATGCAACTAAAAAAACTTCAAAAAAAAAGTATAAAACTCAAAAAATTAAGAATAATAAATATGTTTCGCCTAACTTAGATTCGACTGATTCTGATAAAGATTTCCCAAAAAATAGAAACACCTTAAATGAAAGTGATTCTGAAATTAAGAACAAATCTGAAAGGATATTAAAAGACCCTAACATGTAATACAAAAGTTGCTTACTTTTGGATGGAAAAATATTAGTTATTATAAAAAAGTTGAAGAAACAGAAAATACAAAAAGGTTCTAAAATTTTAAATTCTGATGTGCGATTTATTTTAAATAAAATGTTTGTTTATTTATTTATTGTAAAAATACATTTACATAATTCTTATCAGTTATCTGTCTACCACTGACGTGCATGAATAAATTAACAAAATTCCCGCTTCCATAATTCATGATTTTCGAGTTGGCACGGCCTTTCCGGAGCTTCCACTACTATTGTTTGAATCGAGTTTGCATAAACTCAACTCCAACAAGCTTGTTGCCATATGTAGGGATACATTTCTTTCGGAGTTTATTACACTCAAAAGGTTTTTCCCCTGTATGTGTTCTTCTGTGCCTATCGAACATGGATTTTAATGGATACGCGTACGAACATAAATCACATTTATACAAATTTTCACCCGTGTGAATCCGCATGTGAATCTTCAAATTTGTTTGAACGTTGTAGGTCTTGCTGCAGATGGAGCAGGAAAAACTTAACGAATTTTTTTCGGAATGAAAACTTTCGGTGTGATGGTCTAAATTTCTGACATTTGTAAAAATTTTGTCGCACTTGGAACACCCGAACGGCTTTTCTCCGGTATGGATCCTCAGATGTGCATCAAATAAACGTAGATATCGACGAAGCCATTAAAAAGTTCACCGTGGTATTGCAATCTGCTTTTAAAGATGCAACCACAAAGAAGAAAGTGAAAGAAACTTACAAAGTGGATCCCGAAATCAAAAGGTTGAAAACTGTTCGAAACTGGGAAAAGAAGCAGTGGCTCCGCACGGGAGATCCAACACACCGAATCGCCAAGAATCACATCACCGAAGAGATCCAGCAGCTGCTTCGAGAAGAAAGAAATGAAAACTGGAGAAAGATGACAGAAAGTCTAACGCTCCGGGACAACTCACTTTGGCAGGTCTACAAACGTTTAAAGAACAAACACGACGAGATCCCGATAATCAAGACCAGCAACAATGTCAACTTATATACCGACAAAGAAAAGGCCGATGCTTTCGCAAATGTTTTTCTGGATGCCCACAATAAAACTATCAACGAAGTCTCTCCCATGGACGACGAAGTGAACGCAACCTACGAGAACCTACACCTGAATCTGGATAAGCTCGACGAAAGTCCCCTCGAGACGAATCCTACTAAAATTGCCAAAATCATTCGAAAGCTGAAAAACAGAAAAGCTCCCGGTCTGGACGGCATCTCGAATAGACAACTAAAATACCTTCCGAGGAAAGGAGTTTGCCTCCTGTACTACATATTTCGCGCATGCCTCTCGAACTGCTACTTCCCTACCCAGTGGAAACTGGCCAAGGTGATTGCGCTTCCAAAACCCAACAAGGCAAGAAACGTCGCCACAAATTACAGGCCCATTAGTCTGCTCGCAACTCTCAGTAAAGTTCTAGAGAAAATCATACTGGAAGAGCTCAAGAATCATCTAACCGAACACGGAATTATCATCGATGAACAATTCGGTTTCAGAGCTGGACATTGCACAACGCATCAAGTAGCTCGCATCAAGGAGAAGATCGTGCAAAAAAGACACATAAATAAAGACACGGGCATGGTGTTATTGGACTTGGAAAAAGCTTTCGACGTCGTTAATCGCAAAGCACTTATTTATAAGTTAGTCAAGTTAGTTAAAGCTCCTATCAACTTAATCAAAATCATCGTCAGCTATCTAGAGGATAGACAATTCTTCGTTATCGTCAACCAAGCCGTCTCCGATATGGTAAACGTTCCAGCCGGCGTTCCGCAAGGCTCATTATTGGGTCCGATTCTATTTTCCATCTTCATCAACGATATTCCTCGACACCACAAAACCAGTATCGGAGTTTATGCAGACGACACAGCCATTTTCGCCCATTCCAAGACAACCAGGAAATATGTAACGTACCTAGAAGAACATGTCAAATTAATTCTCGAATTTTTCAAGACGTGGAAACTTAAAGTCAATATACCCAAGACAGAAGTAATTCGGTTCACCTTCAAACGTAAACCTCCCGACGTCGCAGGAGTAAAAGTCGGCGAGGACACTATCCCGTGGCAGAACACTGTCAAATACCTGGGCACCACACTGGACTCGAAGCTGCTATTCAGCCAAGAAATACAGGCTCGATTGGACAAAAGCAAAGTCGTTATCCAATTACTATACCCCTTCATCGGTCCAAATGCTAGAACACCGAAGAGAGAAAAAGTCACTTTGTACAAAGTGAAGTCCGTCCAAGCTATGCAAAACAAATTCCTGAGGATCATCGGGCAGTATCCCAGGTATACCACCATCGATTTCATGCACGCAGACTTGGAAATCGAAACCATCGACACGTTCATCAAAGAGAAGACCAGGAAGATCATCAACCAAATGACAACTCACCAGAATCCACTTATAGCCGAAGTGATTTCAAACGACGACGACGAGATTTTCGGAACCGTGAAGAGATCAATGAAACAAATTTTAAATTAATTGTTAGTATTACCATTGTAATGTTATTCTTTCCTTTGTTTGTAATCCCCACGTATTGTTTGTTTTTGTCATTTTTAACGTAAGTTCTTTTCCACCCCCTTTTTACAATGTCACTCACTTACCGACTACGGCAGTTTTCTGTAACTCGCCTATGTTTAATGAAGGTTAAAGCCAGCGTCACACTGAAATTACAACATTCTTCAAATGTTGTAAGGCAGGTGTTACGGTGATAAATTTTTCTTTTATTTTTATTTACTTGGCCTAATTAGAAGGTAGGTGGCCGGTTGAATGTTGCAGCAGGAGCAATTGCTCCGACCGATATGGTAGTGCATCTCTTCGGGGTTGTTCTGCCAATTCGCGAACGGTTTGCAGTCGCGCTTACGCGCGACATTTAACTGGAGACAACTTTCTAATTTGGCCAACCAAAGCAGGTTTTTGAAACTTTTATCCTGCACTCTACTCAATTTCTATTTCACTAAATTTTCACATACCTAATTTAAATATAGAAGAGAGGGCTACCCAGCCCTATTATCTATAACCATATGTAATTCGGGAAATGTAAGGTATCCTCGTGCCTCGTACTTAATTAATAAATGTTATTTGATTGATTGATTGAAATAAACGTTGAGACGCACATTTTTTACTGCAAATTTTGCAAAACAGCTTATTTTCTTTGGTGAGGACTACTGGAACCTCTACGCTTTGTTTCAAGTTTAACCTCGAATGCATTTGTACATGGTACACCAATTCATTGCGAGTGGAAAAATGTCCGTTACAAACATCACAAGGAAACTGGATGGAGTGTGTCTTCAAATGATATTTTAGCGAATTTTTTTTCTTTTCTTTAGTCACAAAACAATAATAATTATAAATATAATACACGTGGGTCTAAGGCCTATCAATATAGTCAGGGCCGTGCGGTAGATTTTCTGAGTATGATGCAAGTCTCCGAAATGCCGCCTCTTAAATGTTTTTTCTTTAAAACTATATCTTTCGATTATGATATAAGAAAACTACACAAAATATAGGTATGATTACTAGATATTTTTATTTTTAAAACACAATTTACTACAACCACCTATTAATTATCAACAATCTATACTACAGGTTTACTCTTCTAACTTTAATTTTAGCAAATTCGTTAATTAGAGATGTATAGTCTAGAGTGGAAGCCAATCTAGATTCAATGGAAATTAATGACAAATTTCTAAGTTTTATTTGGTTTAGTGAACTTCTTAAATAGTGTTTTATTAATTTTAGTTTGGAAAAACTTCTTTCTCCACTAGCTACAGAGACAGGGAGTGTTAATAAAATTCTCAGAGCTACAGCAGTATTCGGATACAAAGTAATTAAGTTATTTTGGCACAAATAATTTAAAACGTCCAAAGGTTTCATCGAATATGGTAGCATTCGGGATATATCAAGTAACTCATCTTGAAGATCAATTGCATTTATATCTGCTTCATTTTCGACCGAAAGTATCGAGTGGAGACTGGTACAATAATTTTCCAGTGTATTGTCATCAATATTCTTGAGTTTTAAAATATCGTACAAAAACTGAAAATTTTTGCTATGGGATTCCAGAAGAATGAAACGTTCATTCAGAGAATTAATAATAATGTCCAAAATATAATTAAAAAAGTTGATTTTAAATTTATTCTCTTCTGTTAAAGGTTCATCGACAGCTTGTTCGTAGTCAAATTGACGCTTTTTCCTTCTGGCTCTAACTTCAGTTTCGGCAGGAAATTCCGCACTGCATTCAATTTGTTCTGCAATCTCATTAGCAGCAATTTTCATTTGATCATAACCAGATTCTCTATAACTTTGCATTTTTTTAATGGTTTCCGATAACATCCTTACACAATCTGACAAATTTATGGTCACAGATTGCAATAGCTTTGAGACTATATTTATTTCAAATAAAATATCATGCCAAAGAATTACACCGCATATGAATTTGTAATTTTTAATCGCTTTTGCTAACCCTCTTGCTTTAATTTTGGCTTCTACATCTCTGTTGACGTCTTCCATGATGTAGATTAATGCATCATAGATTTCACCAAGTTGAAATCGTAAAGGTTTTAATGCATCCACTCTGCTTGACCACCTAGTAGCACTCAATGGTTTAAGAGTTAATTGGGAAACATATTGTTTTAGCACTTCCCAACGCTTTGTAGAACCAGAAAAAAAAGTATAAAGTTCTTGTACAATAGAAAAAAAAGTTGCTGTTTCTGTAGAAGAAGACGCTGCATCATTCACAACTAGGTTTAAAGAATGACATGCGCAGGGCACATAAAACGCTCTTGGATATTTTTCAAGTATTCTATTTTGTACACCTTTTCTTATTCCTTTCATATTAGCTCCGTTGTCATAGCCTTGTCCTCTAAGCCACTTTAACTCAAAACCTGACTTTTCCAAATGTGCCAGAATAAGCTTTGTCAAAGCCTCTCCGGTTGAATCACTAGCTTCAAAAAAACCAATAAAGAATTCTTCAATTTCATATTTATTTTGAATTGAGTTAAATGCTGCAACTCTTATTGTTAATGATAATTGTTCAATATGACTTACGTCTGGGGTACAATCGGCAATTATCGAAAAATATTTAGAATTGTTTGTTATTTCAACAATTTTGCTTAAAATTACATTTCCCATCAAATTTATCAATTCATCTTGTATATTATTACTTAGATAAGTCACAGACCATTTATGAGACTCGCGTTGAACTCTCCTGATATGTTCTTCCATAACTGGATCAAATGTAGAAAGCAATTCTACTAACTTTAAGAAGTTTCCGTTATTTGGCTGAAACAAATGCTCAGTTGTTCCACGAAAAGCTAAGCATTGAGATGCCAATAATTTAATTATTGATATAATTCTTTTTAGAACTCCTCTCCAATGTTGAATTTCCATATCCATAATTCGTTGATGCTCAGCGTCAATAGTTTTTTTCTCCTTTAATCTAATGTCTAATTCTTTCCACGATCTAAATGAATTTTTGTGATTTACAGACCTTTCGTGCATTGTCAGGGCTCTTATAAGATTTCCCCAGTCAGAGTAGCCTTTCTTGGGCCAATCACTAATAGCAGATGAACTATCAAATAATATACAACAAAAGCAAAAAACGGCATCTTTTGTAACAGAGTAAAGCAACCAACTTCTCTCAACGACTTCGCCATTGCTCAAAACTTTCACATAATAAGAGGGTAAAAATCGACGTTTTGCTATATTAAGAGGAAATTCAAATTCTTTAATTTGATGTGGACCCCTTTCAACCAGTATTTGACGAGTTGCAGATGACATGCAGAAAGCATTCCATGATGCAGGGTCAGAAGAAATTTCTTTTAATATCTGCTGGTTACCATTGCTAATGCTAGCCGGCTCTTGTTGAACTTCTGATGGTTTTATTGTTTGGCTCTCTTCAACAATTTTCCCTAGAAGTGATTCGGGAGTTACTGAGATATTATTTGGCAAATCCAAATCAGTCGCTGTTAATGTGGATGTGGACGGCTCATCTAAAGAAGACTTTTGTACTAAGAATTCCTTCATAACATAGCTTAGTTTTCTTTCTTGTTCCTCTTTTTTTAAGCGTTTCTTTTTATATTGACTTCCAGATAATCTTTTCCTTTTTTGTTCCATACTGTGATAAAAATATTAAATCAAAATTCATAGTTCTTTGCAAATATACAGCAACAAAGGAGAAAGAAGTAATTAAAAAAACACACAAGCACATAATAATTAATAAGTTGTACACTTGAAAAATTATTTTCGTAAATCTCTTATAATTAAATTGAAAAATTTTCGAAATGTCGATAATTTGAACATACGTTGTTTTATTTAATCGTGATCCAATATCCAGAAAATTTATCAATTTAATTAATAAGTAACTACAATTGCTATAAAAACAATAAATCTCTTACCTGATCTAGTACTTTAAAACACAAAAACTGAATTATTATATAAAATGGTGCCGTTGTACTAAATATTAATCAATCCTTAAACACTTTATTTCATAAATATAAAATATTAAACACTTTCCACTTTATTTCACTTGACAAAATTTTCTCACGAATTAGTTAAACGTCCGAACTCGGAACAAATTTTTGTGTAAAAGCAAATTTCAAAATTATTCAGTGTCCGTAATATACCTACCTCTAATTATGCTGAAAATAAATCCAAATTATAATAAAATTTCCAGATGTTATTTTTTTCCAGTAAAATTGGTTATTCCAAAAAAGGATATACTTATTTCTAGGTGCCGACAAAGTAAGAAATATTAAGATTTAAGGGTAGTTTTATTGCTTTATTACTTATAGTTTACTACACCTCTACTGTTTGGTTCACTTAATAACTTAAATATTTTCAAAAACGTGGATTGAAAAATTTTTAAGCGTAGAAAATAAAATTTTTCAAAAAAATTATTTAAAGATTTAAATTGTATTTTGATCTCGCTGCTTATGCCGCCCTCTTATAGTGCCGCCTGATGCGGCCGCATCTTTGCATCATAGCACCGCACGGCCCTGAATATAGTATAGCCAACTGTAAAATTTCAAATTATTTATAAAGAATTTCAGACTTATTTCAGAATATAATCTATTATATAGATGTGAAATGTAGTTTTTGTCACGGGTCATCTTCCTGTTTACCATTACCATTCCTATGGTAACAACGGACTATCCTTTCGAATTCAAACGGCTTCAATTTCCCGTAAAATTTTGCTTTCAACGACTATTAATAAAGCGCAAGGTCAAACATTTAAATTAGCAGGCATGGATAATTCAGATCCCTGCTTCACTCATGGGCAATTTTATGTCGCACATTCTCGAGTTAGCTCCAAAAATAATTTGTATATTTATGCGCCTAAATCAAAAAACGAAAAATATAGTATACCCGAAATTACTATTATATTGCATTACGAATTCTTTCAATATTATTTTAATTTCCGAAATTTACAATAAAATAAATAAATAATATGAGTGACCTTGAATGCAAGAAGTTCAAAGGCAAATTATTTTATTTTTAGTGAGACCCCGTGCGAAGCCAGGTATCCAGCTAGTATTTCATAAATGGAAGAGGGAGGATTTACTTAATACTAAAGTGGGACGGTTAGCAATCTTCGAAATCTGTGTTTTAAGAATTAGGTTCCAAAGATCTGGTACAACGTACGATATCGCTCTCAAGTCTATTATACCGAGCAAATAAACAAAACTGTAAGTCCAGCTACGTAGTTATGTATTTTTTTTATTTGGCGCTGGCGGGTACCAATCATCCTAGTTACGGCACAGGTTGAATAAAAATATTAAATACTCAAATTTTACTATTGGACAATGGTGGTGCGCAGGTGAAAGAAAAAATTTCATTTAAAAACTGGTCAACAAAATTATGCTATTTATTGAGGTTACAAAAGACTTAAAGACTAACAGTACAAGAATACATACCTTTTATCAAAATACAAAACTAGTGTCTGTACAATAAAAAAGCATTTAATCGCTTCCAGAATCAGAATCCTCACTAGCAGTTGGTGTACTCAAAATTTCTTCTTCTTCATCATCGTCTTCAGATTCAGCCTTCTTTTTAGACTTCTTAGATTTTTTCTTATCTTCCTCTGAACTACTACCAGCGTCAGATGCAGGCTTCTTTTTTATCTTTTTACTTTTCTTCTTATCTTCTTCTGAACTACTGCCAGCTTCTGATTCAGATTTTTTCGATTTGCTTTTCTTTTTTTCTGGCGAATCTTCCCTCTTACGCTTGGTATCTTTGCTAGCTTTTTTATTTTCTTCTTCGTCAGTACTTTCATCATCATCGCTAATAAATTCTTTGCTTTTGAAGTTTCCAACACTCTCTGTAGCTTCCGACGAAGCCTTCTTGGGTTTCTCTCTCTTAGCACTCTTCGATCCACCACTTGCTGCTGGCTTACTTGGCGTCTTTCTAGTTTTCTCTTTTTTACTACTACTGCTGGTTTCGGCTCCACCGCCTGAAGCTAAGTACTCTTTCATCGCCTGCTCATAGTCTTGTTTTGCTTTCACAGCTTTCTTATCCCACTCGGATTTATCTTTTAATTCTTTCCACATTTCTCCTCCCTTTTTGGCAATTTCGGTTACTTTAATGCCAGGATTGTCACTCTGAATTTTCTTCCTGGAATCGTTCAGCCATAACATAAATGCAGTTTGTGGTCGTTTCGGCTTGTTGCTGTCTTTGTCTTTCTTCTGGCGCTGTTTTCTAGGTTTCTCCGAAATGGTTTTAGCCGTTTTACTCTTTTTTGGCTTCTTTTTCGCTTCGTCTCCTAAAAGTAATAAAACAAAAAATTAAGATAGAATTCAAAATAATAATAGTATATTCTGTAATGAGTTAGGAATTGGCATATTCTGCACGAGGGGAAAGTTTGTCACCCGAGTGCAGAATAGCCATTTCAAACGACTTCCAGACTATACTTTCTATACGACAGACGCACAGTGCTAGTGTATTTCTTGTAATACGCGAACACCAATTTGACAGTTGGCGTTATAAAACCAGTAAAACAACTTGTTGATATTTTTTTTTTATAAAAATAATAAATTTTATTTTCGTCAAAGCAAAAAAATAATAACTTGTTGATAGATGTCACTACCAGGTTTTAATATTTCTTAGATGTGAGAATAGTCATTCTGTAACGAATGTTACAGAATGAAATATTCTGTAAGAGGTGCAATGAATGTGTATTTTCTGAATTGAAAATTGAGCCAGAATGTTCGTATTCTGTATTAGTCGTATAGAAAGAATATTCCAATATTTATTTTACAAGATTTCTCCAGATTTCCTTACGAAAAAGTTGAAATAACAAAAAGAACATCTATGTCATATTCGCCCTGTACAGTTCGGTCCTGAACAATCCTCTTTTCTTTTCTCATGTCCAAAAAGAAAATCATGAACGTTACCATTTCACATTAAAGTTTTAGCGGAAGTTGTGTCATTAGACTGCGAATCGGCCATTTTCGTATGTCTCAATTGTAACCAGCCCAGCTGACACATCTTACACCATTATTTTAAATGTTTCAAGGTAAGTTAAATGAAAATTTGCTGCGCATTTTTATTCTTCATCATGAATGTTACCTGATAATGTCAACGTTAATCGATGTGACATTTTTTCAATATTGATTAGCTGCAAACCCGAAAGCAATTCAACATAATTTCAACTGATTAGAAAAATAAAACAGGCGATATACCAATTTTTCTAATAGTTCATCATGATCGTTACAATTACCGAAGTAACATTCATGGCGTAAGGTAGCGGTCACGACGGAATAATGAATTTACGGTGCCCTAATAAGTGATTTTTTTCAAATAAACAAAAGAAATACCGAAAAAGACTGAAAGGCGGACGCCGAAAAAACCAAGGATGCAAAGAAAAAACAGAAGATACGTAACTCAAAGAGGTCGAAAATTGGGAACTTACGAATAGTCAAGAGAATGAACAGAAAATCATGGCAAAAAGGGTCTGAAACTTACAGAAAAAGGCAAAAGAACCAGTACTTTGCCTTTTAGTGAATCTTCGCTGCCGCCTTCAAGAGAAGGAAAATTGTATTAAGAAAAGTTCGAAGACATCCTGGAAATCTTAGAAGACCTATCTACTGTTTCGAAAGGAAATCGAACGTATTTTAAGTGGGGTAGGCATCTCAAAGTTGTTAAAAAGAATTAAATGACTGCCTCACACCTAATTTTCATTAAAATTCTTTGTATATAGTTAGTTTCGTTTTATTTATTGTTCGGAACCCAGGGGCCACAGGCTGCTAATAGTATGTAACTCATTAACTCATTTTTGTCTCCCATGACGAACGAGTTAATGAGTAAAATATTAGCAGCCTCTTGCACTTATTGAAAATGATCATGACCGTTACTTCTTAATTTAAAATGCAACTACAGGCCACTGAATAGTGCCATGATCGCACTGAATTTTACTTGCTTGTCAAATATACTTATGTTCTGTTGAAACAAAGGTGGGCATTCTTTGAATAATCTAAGGGAAGAGCAGATATTTCAAAAGTTTTTCTCTTGTCCTAACTAAGAATCTAACGTTCATGACATTAATGTAATGAAAATGTTGATTTCTATGCCATAAATCAACGCAAGAAGAACAATTATCTGAAGGAAAACCCAATAGCTTGTGGTTCATCAAGTTTCTTATATATTAATGAGTAATAAGAAGTAAAAATTGAAACATATTTGTACAGTAACGTTCATGATTTTTTTCCGCACTTCAAATAGTGTGGAATAATCACATTTTTGTGGTCGCCACTTAAAAGGTCATAAGTATATAGGGAAACAATGTATACTTATGACCTTTTAAGTGCCGACCACAGATGCAAACCCTAAATTTCTGGATGGATTTTAGAAAATTTTTATTATGAATGTGACTGATGCGCTTATGGTTTAATTCCATGTAAGTTTCCTCTTTTACCCCCTTTTCCCTTACAAAATGCCGAGAATAAAATTTAACGTTTTTCTTACCTGATCCTGCTTCAGAATCTTCAGATGTGGACGGATTACTGTCAAATTCTTCAGCGACATCACTTTCAACTTGTTCTGGATTAAAATCTTCGTCTGTGCTTTCATCTTCGTCGTTCGAATCCTCTTCGCGTTCTTGCGCCTCCGCTTTGACTCTCTCCAAGTAAGCATCAGGTACCTTTTCGTTATCAGAATCGCCAAAATCGTCCTTATAATTCGCCTTATCATTCTTTCCTCTATTCTTAATGTGCAACTTCTTCGAGTTAATAAAATCGTACAATTTAGCGTATTCCTCCTTCTCGATACTGCTGAAGGTGTGCACCGTCCCCGATTTTAATTCCACTTCAAAGTCAAATGAACGTGTATTACCGCCGCCTCGAGCGAAATTAACCGTCAAAATTTCCTCAAATCGGATATGCAGAGGTGGTTTGTGCACATAAATAAATCCTCGTTCCAATGGATATAAATAACCAGCTGCAGCTTTAAAGGAGCAACCAACAGAGGGTGTTTGGGAATGACTATAGTTAAAACAAATTAGTATTTTAAAAAAGAATGATAAAAACAATTCACTACCTTAAGAAACTTCCTGGTCCTGTCAGTTTCCTATTGATGATCACTTTCATCAATTTTCCTAGAACTTCGTATGTGGGCCCCGACATTTCCTTCTCCAATTTGTTCTCATATTTCTCCTTAATTTCTGATCTAAAATTAAATATTTTAATTTCACTTGGAATCATCCCATAGTCACTTACTCGGTAAAAGGAAGTTCAATGGAAGCTTCTTCTTCTTGTCCAAACAAAAGAACCAAGAAATGGTAACGGGTTTGACCTTGCTTGATTGGGGGATCTAAACTTATAACGAAAAACATTTGGCGACTATCTTTGTGTGGAAGCAAAAATAAACGTAATACTGTTGACATGGGGATTTTGTAATCAAATGTTTTACCATGCAATTGAAAAAAGGTCTGGAAAATTTTAATATCGTATCGGCCTCTGGGTGTAAGACACTGAATTTCTCTGAATATTGCAATGGCATCGCCCGACACGTTAATAACGTTGGCTTTTTGCATCACCTGCTGTTGGAACGCATCAACTGGATCCACATCGGTAGATTCACTAGAAGGAATGAAAAACCTCATTTCCATTAAACTCACCGGAGCGTCATCGTTCTGATGAAATTCCATAGTAACTTCGTTTTTGCCAGGAATGCATTGAGAAACATAATTAAGTGGTATTTCAAAAGCCGGCTTATCTCCCACTTCAAAGTTGAGGACTGAACCCATAAACTTTGCTGTACCCCAATTCCAACCCTTCAAGCTGAGTTCCAATTCGAGCGCTTTTATTTTATAAATGCTGGAAAAAAATTTGGCGATTTTATCCTTCTCGCTCTCTTTAAAACCGGCGAATCGATGAAGACTGCCGCTCTTCAAAAAAATTCGAAGTCCACAAGAATCAACAAAATTTTGGAAATTGACGACTTCCATTTCGGACGCAGAAAACTGTTCGACTCTCCCAGTTTTACTGTTTTTGAAGATTAAGTTGTGGTCGGTCATTTTCAGTTTACCCGGAGTCTAGAAAGGTGAGTTTGGTAAAACGGCGCAATTGTAACCTAAAAATTGTTTTCTTACCATGCATCCTTTAATTTCTGCAGTTATGTCGGAAAATTCTAGAAAATCCATTCTGCTGCAGTTTTATTACCATAAAATATATTAAAACGATCAATATACAACACTACAAATAGATTAAAGCACGTTAAAGCTAATTTCTTGGCGGCACTAAACAAAAGGAAATTAAAGTAATATTTACGTTAGTAGCGCCATCTAAGGTACACTGCGGTATCTAGTTGTATAAGTTGAATAGTAAATACAGGATGATTCGTAAGTTAACAAAATATTTTTTAAATAATGAAGTCGGTTAAAAATATATACTAGCTTTAGGGACAGTTATATCTTTAATTTTTAAAATGGACTATTTCTAGGAAATAATCAAAAAAATAAAATATACAAGTGATATTTACATGAGCATCTTTAGGTTTTTTTTAAAGATGAAAAGCAAACTTCACATTTTACATTTACAATATTACAAGTTAAAATAATTTAATGGATTAATTCAACAATAAAAATTTTTTTTTTCAGTGTAAGGAATACTAAACATAAAATTAAAATTTTTCTTACCTTGTTTTTTTCATTTGAGCATTTATTATTTCAAGGGCGGATACAAGGGGACTTCCATTAATTACGTGAGGTGATTTTGGGCGACTTTTCGACCCCCCACCCCCCCTGGTGAGATGTCGTGAGATTTGGATCGATCCCCCCCCCCCCCCCCCCCGTCTAATCTCTATTAAACGTAGGTTAATCCATGAACTTAGTTTAACTAGCAACTGAAATACTGGACCTTTAATTTAACCCAATTTTAAAATATAAAAAATCTTCGTTGGAGCTCAACAAAGTTTTTATTGTTGTTACAACAAAGGTTTTCTTTACATCAACTAATTTATTTGTTAGATTTTATAACATTTTGATATTTCACATTATTTTTTTATACAATATAAATATAGGGAATTTTAATTGGGGTGATTTCCCGTTATCTTAAGATACCTTAGAATTTTCCACTTCCTAGAATTTCCTAAGACTCTTTAAAGTTTTCTGCATTTCTCTCGATTTCCTATTTACTAAAACTTTTTAGAGTTTCCTGAGATTTTCTTGAAATTTCTATGGATTTCTTGAGATTTTCTATATTTCTACAAATTTTCTAAGAATCTGTTTCTTGAGATGTCTTGGAATTTTCCAGAATATCTTCAAATTTTCCTTCACTAGTACACACAATTTTTCCGACGATTTCCCCTTAGTTTTGTACTAATCGCAGGCGACAACCCCCGTAAATACTCCACTGGTTATTCCGGATATAAAAATTACAGGGTTCCACTTCTTTAGAAAATCTAGAAAAGTCATTAAGATTTCTCAAATTTTGTCAGGGAATTTCTCATTTTTAATGCCAAGTCAAGGAAATTAAATTTTCAGTCTAGGAAAACAATTTAATTTAAATTCTTTTTAAATTTAAAATAAATTTGTATTTTAAATTTAATTTATGTTTTTTTAATTTTTCATTAATTAAATTTTTAAATTAATTTAATTTTAATTAAAATTACTTTTAATTTTATTTTAAAATTAAAATTTTTTTGCCTTTTTATTTTTTGGTTTATGGGAATACTAGATTATCTCAATATATTTTTAATGGTTTTAAATTTTTTTAAAAAAATTGAAAAGGTCACAGTACAACTGGGGGCCCTTTTAGCCGGGGGCTCGCGTGCGTCGCACCCACCGCGTTTTAAATTAAAGACAATGAAATTTTTAACGAAAAATGTTTAAAATGATTTGCTGTAAAAGCGATTTTTATATGACAAAAAACGGTTCCAAAATGTAGAATTTACATTGTTAACATAGGAGGGTTCGAATATTTTCGTTAGCTTCTGAAAGTCTTCAGTGCTTTTTAAATTCAAAATGTAGGTGTCAATCCGGGGAGTCTGGGGGGCATGGAATGCCCTCCAGTACATTCTTTACCAAATACCTCGAATTGACGTAGATTCAGATGAGAAATATTTACCAATGAGGTATTTGGCATAGGGTGCACTGGAGGGCATTCCATGCCCCCCAGACCTCCCGGATTGACACCTACGTTTTGTAATTTATAGGAGCAATTAAGTACATGGTACAGTAGAATCCGCTTAATGTGATCACTTCGGGCCAAGGTCATTTTATATAATAATATTAACTGATAACTGATAACAATTAGCGAAATTTAAAAAAAGGCGAATTTTAGAAGACTTGGATTAGAACAAGATAGAAAAAAAAAAAAGAAAAAGTGCCCCGATTTCCAAAAAAAAAAATGATCACAATAACCAACTGATAACATTATGCGAGATCACATTAAGGGGGTTCTACTGTAATTGTACATAAATAGCACATAGTTCTATTTCGTTGCACCGATTTTGAGATACAGGTAATAATATTTTTTGTATTTTTCAGAGTCTTCTTTAAGTCGCTGCCAGTCAAGAAGTGAAAAGGGAAAATTAAAAAATGTATAGGTAGTTCTGCTGTAAAAGGATTTTTATATGTCAAAAAAACGGTTTCAACATATGCAATTTACATTGGGGTTCGAATATTTTCGTTAGTCACTGTACATCCTCACCCATGTTCGACTGGCGATCACATGTTATATCGAGTCGAAATTGATTGTTTCTTGTTAAATCTGGATCTTTTAGAACTTATAATTCGGAAACCGCTCATTACCTCAAGTTGTGCCCATTGAGACATTTGTTCAGAATGATGAGAAGTTCAACATATCCAAAAATCAGCCAAATCTACAGAAAGACATTTTCCTATAAGAATGGTGCGGGGTCATTTAGTTTTGTAAAAATTGCATGTTATAATTCTATGTTTATTTTAATTATACTATATTTCTCGCGCGAATCAGGTTTGCGAGTCGGCACAAAAGTGAATTAAAATAAAGCGAAAGAAGATTTGATGAAAAAGTGTTTGAATTGATTTGAAAATGATAGATGAGATAATAGTAAATTAATTAAAAAATATCAATAAAAAGAGCGAAGCTGAAAAATAAAACGGATGTGCGCTAAAACAATAAAGAAAGTTTATTGTAAAACGAAGAAGAAGAATAGAAAGATTAGAACGAAAATTAAAACTGATTTTTAAAATTTTAAAAATAAAACTTAATTTAAAAAGTTTATTTAATTATTTAGGGCTAAAATATAAGAGTGTAAGCTAAAATACATATAACTTGAACTTGGACAGTTTTTATAGCATATCACATCGGTATTTATATCCAAGTATGTGGGTCAAAAAATCTATCAAAAATCTACAAGTCAGCAGCATAATCAATAATTAATTAAAATTAAAACTAAAATTAGTTGGCTACTACAAACAGTGAAAACTAATTACATGTAGTGTGTATCAAGGGAAGCCGACAGATCTATGTTGGACTTTTTAGATCACAGGCACAGCAGTATATTCGGCGCGACCAGGAGTTAAACCGCGGTTAGCCGCTTCACAGTCGGTCAATGTAGGCTCTACACCATACTGAACCATACTGAAGGATGAAGCAACAAAAAGCACAATGTAACAAATTTTAGCAATTTGTTATATTTCCTGAGTACGTTCCTGCCTAGAGTCTGATTTGGGGAGAATTGAAGTTGCGGTTTAGAACGCGAGACGGACTTTTACTCTTTCTTATCTATGCTTTTGAACGTGGGTTCGGAAAGTGAGTGTGTAGTTTTCGTCTCGTCAAAAAGATTTGGGTAAGTTTTTGCTATTTGATGTAAACTTTTGTTATGACATTGTGATTTGCGGTTTACTCGATTTTTCATCTTTTTATACCTTGGTAAATCGTATTTACTACAGATCTATTGAGATCCAGTTTCTTTTTGATTAATCACCGCAGTCATCTGGAGAATATTTAGATTTTTTTGTTCCATCTGATTTATTTGTTGTAAAATTATTTTCAATAATTTTAAATAAAGCAACTTTATTTTAATCGAATGCATTTGGTCGAGCATATCTATCGATAAGCATTTATCTTCGCTCGTAAATTTCCACAACAATAATTTTCAATAAAGTGAAATATTTAATTTTAATAATCAAATTATTTTACTTTTGGTGTGAACTACTTGTTTTTTTTATATTTCTCCAATAGGATAATATTAAGGCAAGTAGTTTGTTGACAGCAAAATTTCTGCAGTTTCTTTTCTTTTGTTGTTTTTACATCTTTCGCGGAACGCTCACCATCGCCGTCGAGTCTTATCCAGCTAGATCAACATCTGGGGCATCTACACGAATAAAAAGGCTGGTTCTTCTTTCCCAGCATGTACAGAGAAATTTGTTTACCCGCAAAGGCAAACAGAAGTTTTTATTACAACAAGAGAACAATTAGTTATCATATATGAGTCATCACGGATGAGTCATCAAATGCAATTACCTGTATTGTTTCGTAACAATATTAATAACGAATAGGCAATTAAACCAAATTTAAGCAGTTTACACAAAAGCATTTAAAATTATTTCAAATTAATCATAAAATTTTGATTGCAAGAGCGGGTCCTATGGATAACAATAAATTCGAGCTCTGAGGACTGTGTATCAGACATACTATGTTATGCCTTATTATCACAAAACATGCGACAAGTCTATTTTTTTGAAGAATAAAATTTCCATTTGGAAATCCATTTGGAAAATTTTTAATTGTTAATTTTAACTGCGCATTAATTTTGATTGACAGTTGCACCGAAAACAAATTTATTTGTCTCAAATATACGAGGGTCGTCCAGAAATTAAGGTTACAACCTTTATGTCCAGAGCCGGATTAAGAATATATGTGCCTCGGGGCTAACTATATTAGGAAGCCCTTTGGCTTTGCATGTTTCAACGGCGACAATTTTGAGTTTAACTAGCAACTGAAATACTGGACCTTAGTATTTATTTATAGTTAAAATAATTACAAAATTTTGTCAACCGACAAATTGATCAATTTAAATTTAAATTAGGTACTATAAAATACAGGGTTGCTGTTTTTTACACGAATTTTAGGTTCTGTTTTTTTGGATCTGGCTTTCCACCCATTTGTCGCCATGCGATTTATGTTTCGGTTATGTTTTCCGGTAAATCTTTGGCAATCATGTCGTTTGCTTTTCTCTGGTTTTTATGGTTCTCCCGTGTCAGTCAATTCCATTTGCTAAGGTTTCCATGCGTGTTGTTTCCTTGCACGTTGTTTGGTTTTTACTTCCGGTTGGGATGTTTTATCCAGGGTAGTTTGCACTAGTTCTTGCTGTTTTTGTTTCTCGACTACTTTCCGCTTTTCTCCAAGTTTCGCGCTTTGGTTACTTTGCTTCGGGTGTTTTCTTGCTTTCTTGGGTTCTTTTCTTTTCCTAAGACCCTGTATCCAGATTAGAAATCTTGGATACGAGGTTTCCTGAAAATTTAAATTTCCTGTGAGTGCCTGGGTTGAAAGGATGGATTTGAAAATGAGGACACCCTGTAGTTCTTTGCCGTGCCAAAGTCACTTACTGCCAGATCTAGCTTCCATAAGCTACAATGGGGACGACAGCCCCTTGGTAGATCCTTCGCACAGAATCATAGTGAGGAATATCCCAGCTGGCTTTGGCTTTTCCCTGAAGAGATCTTACTAAGGTTGCCGCTTTATCGCAAACGTATTTAATGTGTTTTTGAATGGTCAGTCTCCGATCGACCCACACACCTAGGTATTTGAATTCTTCAACTACTTGGCTCTTTTTGCCATTTAAGATTTTAGGGATCCTTAGTCTATAGGTTCGATGATTTGGCTTAGGTCGTCTCGATTAGCGAGACATTCCAATAGAGTGTATGAGACCCCCAGATATTCGAATTTTTTCTATGACTGATAGAAGAATCTAACTCGGAGTGTGAGGCGGGTGCTGCACCACCAACCACCACTCCTTACTGACAGAGGTTCGCCTCATTGGGTCGAGCAAAGACTTGAGCTAACACATGGAAGGCGATTTTGTCTCCCGTAACACCCGACAGGAAATTAAGTTAATCACACATCCACGAGGCTCAGTCTCTACTTAAAGTTCGACAGAAAGCAGATAACTAGAGAAAATAGTAATTGTGGCTGGACGGGCATCAGCCAGGCTGGACAAGCATCAGCCACTCACAGAGTGAGTGAGGCATTTGGCTATCACTGGCACCCCAAATCATATATATAAAGCTGCTTGGCTTCACTGACTCACTCACTGATTCATCATTTCGAGTGAAAATGTTTGACCTGTTCTGGATGTCGTGGAAAACTGAAATTTTGGCAGGGGATAGGTTTTGTTGCACAACCACCCAGAAAAATCGAAAAAGTTCAAAAAGTCACCCCCGAACCCTTCTACGAGGGTTTAAAGGGTTTTGCTAAATGAGGTTGCATCGCCGTTATTTGGCGTCGGATTTTGATTATCTAAAAAGTTTTGAAATCGTCGTGACGGTGGCTTTCGATTTGTTGAAAAAAAATTTCAAAAATTTTGACCTTTAAACTATCTATTTTGCTTCGAATGTTTTAAAACTTTTTTTAACCGCGCCGCAGCTAATCGGTGTCGGACGGAAAAATGGAAAAAACTGTTGGAAAGGAAAAGTTGAACTGAATAAAAAAGATATCTTTCAATTTTTGCGTAAATTTGATAGTTTACGAGCAAATGTAAAATTAATTTTTAATTAAAATGCAATTTGCAATTATATTGACGTTCGGGAAGACTCGGAAAAAAATTTACAGGTGTGATGTGTCACAATACAACAAACGATAACTTTCGAGTTCGTTTACCAAATTAAAATAATTAATCTGAAAAATATATATTTTCCTCAAGTAACATTATCTACATTATACGAAAAAATTTTTTGAATATTTTTTAAAGACTCAAATGAGCAGGTTCTGATATTACAAAAATTTAGTTTCACAATCTTGCAGTATTAACTGTAAATCAAAGTGCAAGTTTTAAACGTAAACAAATATGCTTTCGAAAAAGTTCTCTTAAGCTTTTGTACTTTTTCTAGGATTCTCAGCAAAATAAATTTAAAAATTAAAAAAAACCAAGGCAGATAGATGCCTTCAGATTTATTTAAAATAATTGAATTCGCATTTTACGGCTTTGCTGTTTAATATACGAAAAAAGTCAACCATATCAATATTATAGGAAATTGCCATGCGCTTACATACTTTTTTTGATATCGAAAATCGGCTGATAAATAAGGTCGCTACTGCCGAATTGAAAATATTTCAAATTTTGACTTTCTTACGCCCGTAGAGCTTAAACTGTTGAAATTTTCGAAAATGTTTTGAGGCCATCGTGAGGTCCTTGCGGATGGCTAAAATTTTGTTTCTCCCGAAATTTTTCAAAAACGTTTTCTTACACCGACTAAGCAACAAAATCTCGAATGACAAAGAATTTCGTTTCAAATTCTTGCAATTTTTGCAAAAACCAAAAGTGTGAATTTTAACAGTGAAGGGGCGGTTTTTTTGGAAAATGTTTAATCTGATTTTCGTTTTATTTTCACGTATATTATCGACGTGAAATTAAAAAAGATTGAATTTTGAAAATTTAAGAAAAATCGTTTGACACCGAAACGGATGAACGCCTCGAGAAGAACTTGGCGGTAATAGGGAAGATGCATAATTTTTTTTTATAGCGTAATTGGATCAAAAATACCTAAATATAGTGATTAGTACTATTCAATTTTTTTATTTTTGTTTCGATAATAATTAAAAAAATATTTAAAAATCTATCAATTTGAATTGAAGGAAACGACCGCGTAAGTCGCCATTTGCTTGTTACGTCACACGGCACGATTGAACTTTCATAGCTTGTTCAAAAGTTGAAATTTGTTAGTGTTAAAAGCTGTTATTATCATGGAAACCAACAAGAAGACGAGCTACAAGTATTGTATTGTTCCGAAATGTAAGAACACTACAATAAAAACACCAAATAAGCTGTTTTTTAATGTTCCGCGAGAAGCAAAAGCCAGGCAACAGTGGTGTAATGTAATGAAAAAGGACAAAAATGAAAAATTAGCTGTTGATTCACGACTTTATTGCTGTGAGGATCATTTTAACGTAAGTAGTTCACCATATTAGTACAGCGTCAGATTGTAATTCCAAATAAAACGAAGCGACATAACCTCATTTGTGTAATATAATATTTCTTTCAATTTTAGATACAAGAAGACATGGAAAATTATTGTCAATACCAAATAATGGGTCACGTGAACATCGCCAAATTAAAGTCTGGCGTTATGCCACATTTATTTGAATGCCAAAGACTTGAGCCAAGTACCTCTATTATAAGAAGAGGTGCACTGAAAAGAAGAAGAATAGAGCTAGTGGAAGAAGCGTTACAAGAAGCAACAAAAGATGTGGAAATTCCAGGTACGTCTTCGCAAGAAGAACCATCGGTTGAACCAGTAGGGGCCCCAGAAGTTACGAAACCTAGAATAAACAAATGTGAGCAGACAAATTTAAAGCTTCGGAAGCCTTTTGTACGAAGCAAAGCTACACAGGTACAAACAGCGAGTAGGGAAATAGGATCATCTCCAATAATTAATTCCTCCATGCATGCTTCTACATCGCCATTTAAAATGGAAATAGTGAAAAGAGCATTATTTATTATGGAACAGCGAGTTGACGAACAAAGTAGTACCACGTCTGTTTCTAGCGACTCGGATTATGTGGTTGAAGAAAATTCGAGTGCTTCTGAAAGTTTAGAAGAGGCGTTGTCGGAGGAAATGTTGCAAACTAATATGCGTAAATGTTGTTTACTGTCGATCGAAAAACAGCCAAAAATATTTTTAGGACTGCCAATTGAAAGTTATTATTTAATTAAGATGTTAGTTTCAAATGCTCCTGCTCCGTTGATAGACATCCTGATAACTATTAGAAAAATTCGATTAAACGAACCATTTGTTATTGCAGGCATCAACTTTGGCATGTCTGAAAGCAATGCTAGCAAAATTTTTAAAAAAACTTTGTTAGTCATTGCTAGATTACTGCAACAACTAATAGTGTGGCCTGACAAAAAGCTAACAAAACTACATTTACCGATCCCTTTCAGAGCTCGTTATGGTAATGTAGTGTCTATTATAGACTGCCTAGAGATTCAAATTGAAAAACCCAGTAATCCAGTTCATCAGTCCCTAACTTGGTCACAGTATAAGAGTTGCAACACATTGAAATATCTTATTTCGTGTACTCCAGATGGATTAGTTAACTTCATTTCAACAGGATTTGGAGGACGTACAACGGATGTAACAATTGTAGAAAACTGTGGTTACCTCGACAAATTAACTCCTGGAGTATCGGTAATGGCTGATAGAGGTTTTAAAAACATTGCTCATCTTCTGGAGGAAAAATCATGCATTCTTGTTCGCCCACCATCGGTGTTGACAGGAAAAGCTAGTACAAAACAAGAAGTGAAGGAGTCAAAGAGGATTGCAGCTCTCCGAATCCATGTTGAGAGAGTAATTGGAAGATTGAGGGAGTTCAACATGTTGCTACCTCATGCTTGTGTGGACAATCATCAAATTCAATTTCTTGATTATGTAATTATTGTTGCTTGTGGAATTATTAATTTACAAGATGTTATAATTAAAACTTAAAAACCAAATTTAAAAATTTTGTTTTAATAGTTATTTATAATAATTACAGAAAAAATAAAAAATAAAAATTTATTACAATTTTTATTTTGAGTCATTCAATAAAATTGGAAATAGTGCTTTACACCAAAATTCTGTGCACGTATCTAATAAATTTTTACAATAATTTAAATCATAATCAATAGTTAAAATATTTACATTCTTAGAAATTTCGAAATCCGGACTGGCTACACAAAATAACGCTTGATTTTTCTTTGAAAAATGCATTTGTAATTGGACTTGTGCATGATACTTTTGGACGATTTTGTTCTGTTTTGTGACATAGTTTGCTACTGTTCTTTCTGACGATGGACACTTGACCTCGATTGAAAACTGTTGACTTTCTCCATCGGGAGAAGCTCCAATAACGGGGTATTCTGGGCTCAATAATAGACCACATCTTTTTATTGTGATCTTTTTCTCTACTTCCTTTATAACTGCTTCCTCTAATGATCGACCACGTTGCATTGCAGCAGTATCTCTTAGTTTTGAGGCTCCGAGGATGCTTTCTACGAGGGTACCACCTAGCGTTTTACAATGTGCTGCATCGTACGCTTTAGACGCTGTAATCCTGGCATATCTCAACTCAAACCACAATAAACAGGAACTTTGGTCAACCGTTGCCTCAAATGCGCGTTCGCATGCAATGGATGTAATGTTTGACCTAAGAAAATTGAGAAAATTCTCTGTTGTGAGGTCATTTACATTTGCGACGAACTCGTTTACCAAATAATTTATGGATAACTTTTCCACGTCACTAAAATGTTTATAATATTTCGTTAATGTAGTATCTAATCTGCCAACTTCACAACTGTGGTCAATTACCGAAGCAAGAAAGCTTTCATCTCCAGCTGGCAAATGTACATATGCTGATTTCGAAAAGTCTTTACACGTAATAAATTTAATGGATGTGCCCACAGATGAAAGTTTTGACTTTTTCCAATAGCATTCGACAGAGGTTTTTGAAGGCTCTTCACTTCGTCTGTGTAACCATGCTACGAAGGCTATGGTATGCTTGCATCCTCCTAAAATATTAATAAGAATTTATAACAGATTCAGATTTCTACACCTTCAAATTTTAATAATTTGAAGTATGATGGTTACGTATAGTTATTCTAAATAACTACTAAACCTAGGTACATACCTAAATGTGCAGCACAGTCCTCGCATTGCACCGAAGTTATAATACTCGTACTTTCATCGCAAATTAATTGCACGTTATAAGCTTTCTTCCGAATATTATGTTCGGGTGTGATTTTCGCTTTCACAATGCAAATGGGGCCCTCTCTTTTAACTTGGACATAACCTATCGCGTTGTCCCCATAAACTTCCCTTGCCGATCTAAAAACATAAATTACAGTTGCCTTACTCCAATATGTTTCAATAAATTTCACTTACCGGCTTGCTTTTGTGCCTCTAACTTCGGCGGTAACGAAATCGGGATTGTTCGCAAAAAAAGCACTCATCGTAAACACGTCTATTTTGGGTAAATTATCAGACTGGGCTTGTAGAAAACCACTTTCAGTCATGATCGAAATAACGTACACTCAAACAAACTAATAAAGCAATCAAAAATAATATTAATTAAACACGATTTCGGCGTTATTACTACGCATCAACTACTTGCAGCACGAGATACGAGTGAACTATTGTGCCGTGTGACATCAAACGAATAGCGCATGCGTTCATGGTCACGTGTTTTATTTAAAATTATTATTGAATTTTAAAATAGATTTTATCATAATAAAATACAACAAATAGAAGTTTTTTTTGCGGATTTCATATTTAATATATTGTATTTATCGGAAAATACTGTTTTAACTGAATTTTTTCATTCATGCATGTTCCCTATTGTCAATGGCCTAGAAAGATGTTCGCAGTTGACGATAACAATTTAATGTCTAAAATTTTAACTTAGTCCTTCTTCGTGAGGGTGGGACCCAAATAAAGCTAAAATGAGTGTATATTTTTTTAAATTTGATTCTTCGAAGACAAATTTTTCGGCTAATTCAAAATAAATTTATAAAAAAATTTTGAACCAAAATCCTTCCAAGTATCGAGTCCATTCGATTATGTCGTTAAATTTGCAAATTTTCGAAAAAATAATTTTCAGAAGAAAAACCAAGGCATACTATATATACCCCTATAAAATTATTTTTTGAAATTTCGATTTGGTTTTACGGCCTTACCGCTATAGATGGGAAAAAATAGTAATATATCAATATTGTGGCAATCTAAATTACCCACTCGATCCCGCTTTGAAATTGAAAATCGGTTAACAAATCAAGCCGCAACGGCGGAAATAAGAAAATTGCAAATTTTGAATGTTTTACGCCGATTTCGCGCAAACTGTTGACATTTTCGAAAATGTTTTGCGACCATCGTGAGGTCCTTGCGGATGGCTAAAATTTTGTTCCTCACGAAATTTTTCAAAAACCTTTCCTTACACCGACTAAGCAACGAAATCTCGAATGACAAAGAATTTCTTTTCAAATCCTTGCCATTTTTGCTGTAAACCAAAAATTTGAGATTTAACGATGAAGGGGTGGTTTTTTGGAAAAATGTCAAATATACTTTTCGTTTCCTTTTCACGAATATTATCGACGTGAAAGTAAAAAAAATTGAATTTTGAAAATTTAAGAAAAATCGTTCGACACCAAAGCGGCGGACGCCTCGAAAAAAACTTGGCGGTTATTGTCAATGGCCGAGATAGATGTGCGCAATTGTCGATAACAATTTAACGTCTAAAATTTTAACTTTTTCCTTCTTCGTTAGCGTGGGACTCAAATAAAAGTAAAATTTGAGTATATTTTTGAAATTTGATTTCTCGCAACAAAATTTTTCGACAAATTCAAAATAAATTTATAAAAAAAATTTGAACCAAAATCCTTCCAAGTATCGAGTGCATTCGTTTATTACGTTAAATTTGCAAATTTTTGAAAAAAAAATTTTCAGAGGAGAAACCAAGGCAAACCCCCTTTAAAATTCTTTTTCAAAATTTCGATTTGGTTTTGCGGCCTTACCGCTATAGATGAGAAAAAATAGTAATATATCAATATTGTGGAAATCCAAATTACCTACGCGATCCCGCTTTGAAATTTAAAATCGGTTAAGAAATAAAGCCGCAACTGCGGAAATTAAAAAATTGCAAATATTGACTTTGTTACGCCGATTGAACGTAACTGTCGAAATATTTGAAAATGTTTTGCGACTACTGATCGAACCTTACTAATGGCTTTACTTTTTTTCCTCACGAATTTTTTTAAAAACGCATTCTTACATCTGCCAAACGACAAAATGTCTAATCACGAAAATTTTCCTCTCAAATCTTGGCCTTTTTTGGAGTAAACCAAAACCGCCAGTTTTAACAGTGAAGGAACGGTTTTTTCGGAAAAGGCCAAATGAACTTTTCGTTTTCTTTTCCCGAATATTATTGATGTGAAAATTAAAAAATTTAAATTTTTAAAATTTAAGAAAAACAATTTAGAATCTCAGAATAAATAGAACAAAAATGTTAACAAATATTTTTATAAAAATTATATCTGAAAGCCGGTTAAAATAAAAACAATAAAAATCTAAATATTTGGTAACGGCAAACGGTTCTCTTACGGACACCCATCCAAGTAGTAACCGTGCCCGATATTGTTTAACTGATCGGATCGGATGAGAACAAATTTGGAATTAAAATTAAATAACTTTATTCAAATTTTATTTTCCCCATTTGTTTGGTCACGGACAAGAACGGGTACTACTAATAATGTAAATTTTAAATATCTTGACAATAGACACTTTATAGAAAATTTAAGCATATTAATGCTTAAAATATTATTCTATATAAATTTCGAATCAACATAAAACCGAACATTTAATTTATGCCACATAAATTAAAACGGACTCATTTTATATTGCATATCACTTTTGCAATTTTCAACAAATTTTTACCATTTTCAGCTGGCCTCCAAGCCCATCCTCACAGGTCCAAAAAAGTAATCTTTTACTAAGCCTACGCCTGCAAAAAAGTACAAATCGAAACACTCGGATCGTCCGACACTCCACGCCTCTCTCATCACCTTCTTTCCCCCCTCCCCTTGCCCCATTCGCCCCCCCCTCTCCGGCCACCGCTACCAAACTACAACCGGGACCAAACTTAACGAGGCCGCAGGCCTCGTGCCTCGCAGAGATAGCCAAAGAAATCGGCCGTTTAATTTAAATTAAATTAAATCTTTTAAATTATTTGATTTATTATCGACACTTTTAATGTTTAAATATAATAATCAAGTTGCTAATGTTTCCCCGGCTCGGTTCGGTACGATCGCTCCTCGTGCACCACTAGAGGATTACCAACTACAGATTTGCGGCCGCAGGCCGCTAAGCGGCCGTAGGCCGCCATGAGCCCGATAGGGCGAACTAGCCGAAAAAAATCGGCCCTTAGGCCGATTTTTATTGGCTAGTTATATATATAAAGCTGCTTGGCCTCACTGATTCATCATAAATAGGCCAAAAATGTTTGACCCCTTCTGGACTTCGTGGAAAGTTGAAATTTTGCAAACCTGTGGGGTTACTTGCACAACCACCCAGAAAAATCGAAAAAGTTCAAAAAGTCACCCCCGAACCCTTCTACGAGGGTTTAAAGGGTTTTGCTAAATGCGGTTGCATCGCCGTTATTTGGCGTCGGATTTTGATTATCTAAAAAGTTTTGAAATCGTCGTGGCGGTGGCTTTCGATTTGTTGAAAAAAAATTTCAAAATTTTTGACCTTTGAACTATAGAATAGAATCGAAAGTTTCAAAACTTTTTTTAACCGCGCCGCAGGTAATCCGTATCGGACGGAAAAATGGAAAAAACTGTTGGAAAGGAAAAGTTGAACTGCATAAAAAAGATGTCTTTCAATTTTTGCGTAAATTCGATAGTTTACGAGCAAATGTAAAATTAATTTTTCACGAAAATGCGCCTTTAATTAATTTGTGAAATTTATTCAACGTTCGGGATTTCACGTCGGAACTCGGACGATTCAAATGCACGTGTGATGTGCGTTACAATAGAAATACAAAAAACAATTACCAGTTTACTTATTAATAAATTATTAATCTTAAAAATATTATATTTTCATCCAGTAACATTATCTAGATAATATGAACAAATATTTTGGGGTTGCAAAACCGTGCAAATTATTTGTAATAATAAAAGTGATCGCTCAATGGAAGTCATAATTTGACATTAGGAATTACCAGCTACCTTCCGAAACTAAATTCACCAAAGTGTAATTTTTAAATGTAAAGAAATATGTTTTCGAATAAAGTTATCTTAAGCTTTTGTCCTTTTTCTAGGATTCTAAGCAAAATAAATTTAAAAATTAAAAAAAAAAATTAGTAGAAAATTTTTCTGAAAAAAAACCAAGGCAGATGCCTTCAGATTTATTTAAAATAATTGAATTCGCATTTTACGGCTTTGCTGTTTAATATACTAAAAAAGTCAACCATATCAATATTATAGGAAATTGCCATGCGCTTACTTACTTTTTTTGATATCGAAAATCGGCTGATAAATAAGGTCGCTACGGCCGAATTAAAAAAACTTCAAATTTTGACTTTCTTACGCCCGTAGAGCTTAAACTGTTGAAATTTTCGAAAATGTTTTGCGACCATCGTGAGGTCCTTGCGGAGGGCTAAAATTTTGTTCTTTACGAATTTTTTCAAACACGATTTCTTACACCAACTAAGCGACAAAATCTCGAATGACGAAGAATTTCGTTTCAAAACCTTGCCATTTTGGCAAAAACCAAAAGTGTCAGTTTTTGTCCTTTTTCTAGGATTGCAATTTTTGCAAAAACCAAAAGTGTGAGTTTTAACAGTGAAGGGGCGGTTTTTTTGAAAAATGTTTAATCTGCTTTTCGCTTTATTTTCACGTATATTATCGACGTGAAATTAAAAAAAATTGAATTTTTAAAATTTAAGAAAAATCGTTCGACACCAAAGCGGGCGGCCGCCTCGAAAAAAACTTGGCGGTTATTGTCAATGGTCGAGATAGATGTGCGCAATTGTCGAAAACAATTTAACGTCTAAAATTTTAACTTTTTCCTTCTTCGTTAAGGCGGGACCCAAATAAAGCTAAATTGTGTGTATATTTTTTAAAATTTGATTCTTCGATGACAAATTTTTCGGCTAATTCAAAATAAATTTATAAAAAAATTTTGAACCAAAATCCTTCCAAGTATCGAGTCCATTCATTTATGTCGTTAAATTTGCAAATTTTCGAAAAAAAATTTTTCACAAGAGAAACCAAGGCAAACCCCTTTAAAATTCTTTTTCAAAATTTCGATTTGGTTTTGCGGCCTTACCGCTATAGATGGAAAAAATAGTAATATGTCAATATTGTGGCAATCCAAATTACCCACTAGATCCCGCTTTGAAATTAAAAATCGGTTAACAAATAAAGCCGCAATGGCGGAAATAAGAAAATTGCAAATTTTGACTGTTTTACGCCGTTTGCGCGTAAACTGTGGAAATATTTGAAAATGTTTTACGACCATCGTGAGGTCCTTGCAGATGGCTAAAATTTTGTTTCTCACGAAATTTTTCAAAAACGTTTCCTTACACCGACTAAGCAACGAAATCTGGAATGACAAAGAATTTCGTTTCAAATCCTTGCCATTTTTGCAAAAACCAAAAGTGTGAGTTTTAACAGCGAAGGGGCGTCATTTTCGAAAAATGTCTAATCTGCTTTCCGATTTATTTTCACGTATATTATCGACGTGAAAATAAAAAAAATTGAATTTTGAAAATTTAAGAAAAATCGTTGGACACCAAAGCGGGCGGACGCCTCGAAAAAAGCTTGGCGGTTATTGTCAATGGCCAAGATAGATGTGCGCAATTGTCGATAACAATTCAACGTCTAAAATTTTACCGTTTTCCTTCTTCGTTAGCGTGGGACTCAAATAAAAGTAAAATTTGCGTATATTTATGAAATTTGATTCCTCGCAACAAAATTTTTCGGCAAATTCAAAATAAATTTATAAAAAAATTTTAAACTAAAATCCTTCCAAGTATCGAGTCCATTCGTTTATGTCGTTAAATTTGCAAATTTTCGAAAAAAAATTTTTCGCAAGAGAAACCAAGGCAAACCCCTTTAAAATTTTTTTTCGAAATTTTGATTTGATTTTACGGCCTTACCCCTATAGATGGAAAAAAATAGTAAAATATCAATATTGTGGCAATCCAAATTACCCACTAGATCCCGCTTTTGAAATTGAAATTCGGTTAACAAATAAAGCCGCAACGGCGGAAATCAGAAAATTTCAAATATTGACATTGTTACGCCGATTGGACGTAAACTGTCGAAATATTTGAAAATGTTTTGCAACTACCGATTGAACCTTACTAATGGCTTTACTTTTTTTCCTCACAAATTTTTTTAAAAGCGCATTCTTACATCTGCCAAACGACAAAATGTCTAATCACGAAAATTTTCCTCTCAAATCTTGGCCTTTTTTGGAGTAAACCAAAACCGCCAGTTTTAACAGTGAAGGAACGGTTTTTTCGGAAAAGCCCAAATGAACTTTTCGTTTTCTTTTCCCGAATATTATTGATGTGAAAATTAAAAAATTTAAATTTTTAAAATTTAAGAAAAACAATTTAGAAACTCAGAATAAATAGAACAAAAATGTTAACAAATATTTTTATAAAAATTATATCGGGAAGCCGGTTAAAATAAAAACAATAAAAATCTAAATATTTGGTAACGGCAAACGGTTCTCTTGCGGACACCCATCCAAGTAGTAACCGTGCCCGATAATGTTTAACTGAATGGATTGGATGAGAACAAATTTGGAATTAAAATTAAATAACTTTATTCAAATTTTATTTTCCCCATTTGTTTGGTCACGGACGAGAACGGGTACTACTAATAATGTAAATTTTAAATATCTCGACAATAGACACTTTATAGAAAATTTAAGCATATTAATGCTTAAACTATTATTCTATATTAATTTCGAATCAACATAAAACCGAACATTTAATTTATGCCACATAAATTAAAACGAACTTATTTTATATTGCATATCACTTCTGCAATTTTCAACAAATTTTCACCATTTTCAGCTGGCCTCCAAGCCCATCCTCACAGGTCCAAAAAAGTAATCTTTTACTTTGCCTACGCCTGCAAAAAAGTACAAATCGAAACACTCGAATCGTCCGACATCACCTTCTTTCCCCCCTCCCCTTGCCCCATTCGCCCCCCCCCCTTTCCGGCCACCGCTACCAAACTACAACCGGGACCAAACTTAGCGAGGCCGCAGGCCTCGTGCCTCGCAGAGATAGCCAAAGAAATCGGACGTTTAATTTAAATTAAATTTAAATCTTTTAAATTATTTGATTTATTATCTACACTTTTAATGTTTAAATATAATAATTAAGTGGTATAAGTGTCTTGCCGGCTCGGTTCGGTACGATCTCTCCTCGTGCACTACTAGAGGATTATCAACTACAGATTTGCGGCCGCAGGCCGCTAGGCGGCCGTAGGCCGCTATGAGCCCGATAGGCCGAACTAGCCGAAAAAAAGCGGCCGTTAGGCCGATTTTTATTGGCTAGTAATAATATAAAACTGAAGGTCCACACTGACAAAACCGAAGTGGCCAAGCCGTAGGGTTCTATTTCCGGTGAAGATGTAGCCGCCGGTAGGTAAAAGAAAAGATCACCACCTCTATGGTGTGTCCACGGCTCAATGCCCACGAAACAATATTTCGAGCTCCAATTGTTTTGTGAAGTCGTTTTTCCTGTTCTTCTTTTTCTTTCTTGCTAATTGATTTAATTCGTTGTTATCTTAATATATTTTTAAAATCCGGTTTGAAGGACCATATACAATTTAAGTATAAAATCCCAGCAGGAAATATACATAAAAGTAAGGAAAAAAACATATAACATAAAAATAATTCTCTCGCAGGAGAAGACCTCGCCACCAAGCCAGAAAACAGCAGAGAGCTATACTAAAATTTATTCTAAATATTTATGCAGCAGGTCGGTCGTACCATATGCTATTGCTCTCACTCCACATTTCGTTCGCTCCGATTATTAAAGATGTTATTTGGATTTCGGCATCAGGGAATTTGCTCTTGAGTACCTCCATCATTTCCGGATCAGCATATTTTGTGACTTTATTTTTGGACGCTCTGTGAGAGCCGTTGAGCACTCCCACACGACCGCGATGTCGCACACCACGACTTGATCCTGCCTGTGAAGGATAAGATCAGGCTTGTGCAGCCGGCCACTAGATGAACGCAGGTGCGGTTCTTTCTGTACCAACCAACCAATCGAAATATCGATTCGATCTTATTGCAACCCGCGCGGCATTTTCGTTGTTCAACTGGGTTGGAAGGTATGCCGACCGTGGGCAGAAGGTTTCCACGGAGCTATAAAGCTTTAACAAAATCCTCACCCGATCAAAAGGATGGGGGGGGGGGGTTGATCACCCAATTCGAAGAGACGATAAGACGTGTGTGTGCACTGGAAGTCGAGACAATCCTTTCGCTAAAATTTTGTTTATAATTCTAGTAATAGTACTAGTAATGGGGATGGTTCTCCAGTTCTCAGGATCTTCTAGGCATGATTCCCTCTTGGGGATCATGGTGGTCTTACTAACATGTAGAGTACCAGGCAAAGACCCCGCTACTAGGGCAGAATTATAGAAGAGCTCCAGTCTTTGGGTTCGGACTCTCAGCAAATGCTGCAATGTCAGGCCGTCTGGAACTGATGCGGTCTACCTCGAAGAAGCTAAAGAGCCTTGGATCTCGAGCCCGTTTATCGGCGTCCAGACTTCTGCACCAACTTTGAGATCAACGATCGCAGCATTGTCTTGGGGTGAACCTGCCCCGAATAGATCTTTCAGTTTTTCCTTCAGTAAAGTTTGTGGAAGCTGGATCGGCTTAGCATCCAGTTGCTTATCATTCAGGATTAGGTCGGCGAGTTTTAGTCGATCTGTCCTGAACAGGTTTTGACAAATCTTAAATTGCTTAGATCTTTTATTTGCTCGCGAAGTCGTCCTATTGATATTTATTGTACTCGCGTTTTGCGATCGTTTCACCAGGTTGAGCATTCATCCGACTTTCCGCCGAGCGGCACTCACCCATTCCCCCAACTCAGCCTCCAGGATGTGCCTGTTTAGAGAGGTTGTCTGAGAGAAGGTCTGAAACAGCGATAAATCGTTAGCATTCCAACCGTCCCATGTCTGGCGCATCGAGCAGATCCGGACATTCTAGGCACCAGAGGCGATTGAGGGATTTTGAAAGTTTGTGCGCCGCCGGGGACAGGCAACCCAACCCCAGACAGGTTTCCGGGCTGCAAGCCTTTCCCCCATTTAAGAAAAGGTCAACCCTCTCCCTTGTGGCTCTCTGGCTTCTGGTCCTCCTAGGCGACGGTGTTGGCAAAGTTAAAGGCGAAAATTCATTGCTTTTGCCTGTCGCAGTTTCACACCTGGACGTTACGTTAATGTGTTGTGGGCTCGAAGAGGGACCCGAGCAGTCCGGACTAGGAGAAATGCCCCTAACGGGGCTATACACCCAAGACCCGGAATCCCCCTCGATTGCCCCGCAGCTAGGGATACAAGAAGAAATTCCTTCCGTCTTTCCCTCTTCCTCAATCTCGTCAAGCATGTCTACGTATACCGGCGAGCGACGGCCGTCTCCTGATTTAAATTCGCTGTTGCCTAAGAGGCATTCTCAGGAGGATTTTCACCTCGACAATATCTCCGCCTCAAATGCTGCTTGAGCCCGGCATCTGACCCGAAAGCCTTGTCACAAACACAAATCACCATAACGGCAATCTGTGAGTAAAAGACTAACTACTGACCTCGGAATTACTAGGGGCAGTGAAAAGTGTGAAACAAGAAAAGTTAGTCAACGAGTCACCTCTACGAGAGAGGTAAAGCCCAAAACCTGGACAAAGAACGTCGAGACGTAAGAGAAACGAAGAAAACCAGGCTGTCCCAGAGCAACAGTTGGAATTGTTGCCCCTCGTCCCAGGGAGGCAATTGTTAGAAAAATCAAGCTCGACGGCGATGTTGCAATTGGTGATAGTGTACACACAACTGTCCTTCCGGGGTAGCCACGTGGAGGCTTGCAATCAGCTTGTTTGAGATACAGCCGGAATATCTCTAGCGAGACGATCGCCCAGTTCCACCACCACAGGACAATAACTTCGTTTATGAGATATAAAATCAAGTCAACAAAAGCTCAGCTACAAAAGTAAACTATTCCCACAGCGCTCGGAAAGGCTTCAGATCACAAGATATGCAGATCAACTCAAATCGTTACAGTTATATTTAATTGCTTCAGTATACTCTGATGTATAGTGTATACTGATACTAGGCAACCTACACGAAAAACTTAATATTTGAATTTTGATTTTTATTGATATTAAAAGTTAATTTACAAAGTGAGACAAACCCGTCTAAATACGTAGAGGAATAACTACATCTAAATCACATTAACCTGTGTATTTTTGGAATAGGGCTTTTGGAGAAAAAAGACGATATTTTTGAATTTTTTTTGTGTTTCCAAATCAATCGAAAATCTGTAAAATTTCCAAATTGGCTGCAATTTTTCTTATGCTATACGCTAGTTGGATATCCCAAAAAAGCGTACGCCGCGCCATCTTCTGGTCAATTATGGCCAGATTCTCACCTAATTTATGCACAAAATCACCGCCTAGGTGACGGCACCATAGCTGTTCAACTAGCGTATACGCAGAATTATTTTTGTCCAAAAGTCCAAAACGTGATGATGATGATGATGATAATATACAAAATTTTAAAAATTCAAAAATCATTTTTGTGAATTATTTAAGAAAAATTTATTTAATTAAAAATTAAATACCACATTTTTTCGAAAGTGAACAATTTACCAAGGAATCTCATGTTCAACTACGTCATTAAATAGTTGCATTGGATACACAATAAGAAATTGCATTCTACTTAAGTATTTGATAGTCCCGAATTTCAGGAGAGGCTAAACCTCCCTTGACGAGCCGTCAGCCCCGAGGCATCTAGAAGATATTTTGAATATATAAATTTTTAACTAGTGAAATATAATAAATTAAAATTTCAATAAATTTATAAAACATCCCATGTTTATCCTTTTTATTTTGATGGAGAGTTTTTCTAAACAGCTAATTTCATCTTATCATCGAAGCAAACTGGCAAGCCAATTCCAAACCTCAAGAGAAATTATTATCTTTTCTTTGAAAACTTTAATTAGTCCAATGTTTATTTAATTCCAAATAAAAATTTCACGAGTTTGAGATTCATCTTTTATTACTTTTCTTATTACCTAGGTATCTACCTACAGTTTTTTATAATCTCGTTTTTAAATTTACATTTAACTTTTTAACAAAATATCTTAATATACCTAATTAAATAATATTACCACATATAATGTAATAACATTACAAGGGGTAGTACAATTAATTGTGTTGTTACCAAAAACGAAATCCTATTAACTTGACGAGATCTTCTTCTTGATGGATAATTGTGTTGATATTTGTTTTCTTTCGAGGATTTATATCCTGTGAATAAGAGAAGACAGGTTAATTAACGATTTCAAACAATTACAAAAAGTTAATAGCTATTAAATAAATAGTAAAGTTGCAATCGTTGCAACAATATTCGGAACCTCATCTGATTGGTCCAATTTTTTAGTAACCTAAACACTACTCGGGTTAAAAATTCAATACCTCCCCTCTCTTGGATTGAGTTGCATATTAATCAAAAAATTAAATCTAAAAACTAAAAAGGCAAAATTTAATTTACTTACTTTGAGACTGATTTTGTAGCCGGCACGGTGTCCTGAAAGCTGTGGAACACACACAAACTGTCTGATGTGCAGACGATGAAATGTTTCTTTTCGTGGTTTTGGTTGTAGGCTCCAAAGAGGGTGGAACACTTCGGAATTGGCTACGATTTTTGTCTATACTTTTCTCAACGCAAGGAAGCGAAGTTGAACGAACCAAATCATCCTTACGAATCCTTCCAAAATCTGATTCAGAATTTATTGTTAGTAATTCTAATAATTTCAAAAATTTAATTATTACCATTTATTAAATTGTTTTCTTTCTTGTCAGCAATTATTCCAGTTCTCTTTTTGTTTTTAGCTGGTGTTATTGTAACGTTGATAATTGGTCGATAGAATCTAGATACGTCGTTATGCTTTGTTTCTTCTGCTTGATTTTTCGCATTTGCCCTGCTATATTTGGTATTTGATCTTTTATATTCGCCACTAGGTTTATTAAGAAAATATGTTTCGCAGAAAGATTTACCGTATACCGCTAAAATGGATATTATGAACTAATTTTGTTCAAAAAGTATAAAAGAATTCATATGACTTACTATGCAAAAAATCGATATTGGGGTTGTCGTTTGGTCTCTCATAATGTATTGGGGAATCCGCTTGGGCATCGGGATAGCTATTGATGATTTTGTGGTACGCTTCGTTGAATTTATGAAAATCTCTGTGTGCTGTTTCATTTATTTTTTCATGTTTTTGTTCTAAAATAGAAAACTAGAGTGAACAGAAAGAAAAATATTCTGAATCACCAATGAAATCGAATCAATTTTTACTTGAATTTTATATAGATATAATATTCGGATGACAAATATAAAATCCACGTGACAAATATTAATATATTTGTTTATTAATATGGCGGTGAAAATTTAATTAATTGAAAAACTTACCTTTAAATCTTCCGTTGCCTGCTTGCATTACTTTGCTTCTATAGCTTTCACTTCTGTCACGTTTTTGAATCATTTCCAAATTCGTTTGATTGTCATCGTTGGAAACATCTGCAAATCCAAGCAATATTTGAAAAAAATTACTTTTGCTTTCTTTAGGATTTAAAATTAAAAAATTCCTGGAGCTGATTTTGCTTCTGTACAAGAAGAAGTAACCATTTTTTTAAAATTTTGTTCTTCAAAATTTCAAAAAACCAAAAAGTTGGTCCGCTTAAAAATTTGCAATTTTTTGATTTTGTGCAATTTAAAATTTCCCGATTTCCAGCCGAGTAGCAAAAATTTAATTAATTGAAAGGCTTACCTTTATGTTTTCGCAAACTCGTTAATCCAGTGTTTGCTTGCATTACCACGCTTGTATCGCTTTCACTTTTTTGAATCATTTTCAAATTCGATTTATTATCAACGTTGGAAACCTCTGCAAATCAGAAGAATATTTGAAAAAACTTACTTTATATGCTTTGTTTAGGATTTAATATTAAAACATTCGGTTTTTTCTTAGGATTACGACAGTAGTCATAACTCAAAATGCTAGTAACTCAAGTTGCGGCTTTGTTTCTTGGGGGGAGGGGGAGCTGTCGAAATAATTTAGTTAAATTAAAGGTATTTAATTTAAACTAATATAGTAGCGCCACCTATCGTGACGTTATGTTGGTACCAATGAGATGCGTTTCTGAGCGTGACAGACTCTTGAAAAATATCTTTAGAAAATCTGTGGTCACTAAAATAATGCAATGAAAATTCTATGTTTTAACAAAATAAAATTTGTTTGGCACCGAATCGTCTTCGAATCGAATAATCTATGCGCCGAAACGAGAATCGTTCTTGCGCCGAAAATGCGGGGGCAAATAAGGTGTGCGCCAAACTGACTATGCTGAATCGGTTAAACCCCATGGGCACAACCTAGCTTCGCAATTATGCTCAAAAAAAAATTTCAAAAAATTTTTGTTTTACAGTCTTCATTTCCCTGACTTTCACTTAATAATAATTAGCAATTTCTTGATATTCTCAGACAAAATTTTTACAATTTAAAATTCTTCGACTTTTCTAGGTTTTCCAGACGAGTGAGACTTACCTGGAAGTTTTCCTGAGTCTGCTTGCAGACTGCTAGAGATGCTGCTATTGCTTTCACTTTTGTCGCCTTTTTGAATCATTTCCAAATTCGATTCATTGTCATCGTTGGAAACCTCTGCAAATCAGAGTTATATTTGAAAAAAGTTACTTATGCTTTGTTTAGGATTTAAAATTAAAAAATTATAAAAAAAATAGTTTAAATGCTGCCGAGTTTGCAGTCTATAGAACCTATAGAAGTTCATAGAAATTCCCGGAAGTTTGTTTGACACAAAATTTTATTTTCTCTGACTTTCGTTTACTAATTTGCAATATTCTGGTATTCTCTGACCAAACTTATACAATTTAAAATTCTCTGAGTTTTCCAGGTTATGTTTATAAATAAAATGTTTTTCGCAATTTCGCGAAAGCGAATATATCGACATTGATATTTCTTGGGTTTATTTGTTAATTATTTTGAGATATTCGCGATTTACATTAAATGAACGCCACCACGCGGAAGAATATTAAGTTAATCTAATACGTACATACGTAGTTGGTATAGAAAGTTTTGTTTATAAACCAAAGGTATTTTTTTGTTTTGTTTATTTTGTGAATTATTATTTCTATCATCTCTTCTCTCATTTTATCTCAAATCAACATGAAGTGTACGTAATAGAACCGCCCAAATTGTTGACATTGTACAGTCATGAGCGTTACCAACAGTGAGGTAAATCGCGAATTGAAAATAAATTTCTTAAACTTTAATTTCAAGTGTCACAGAGGGTATGATGCCATTTAAGTTTTTCAAGTTGTAGTAGCTGAATGGGGTGAGAGGTAAGTCCTAACACAACGCGAAGTACTTCAGTCTAGTCTCTCTCATTGTAACTAGAAAACCTTCTTTAACAGTTTTTCAAATATACACCTTGTACGATATATTTTTATGGAATGTTGATTATATAGTTATCATATCGTGCAATTTTTATGTATAGGGGTAGTATCAAATAATTTTTTTTTGTTAACAAAAATTTTATTTGTTATTTTGTAAAAGTAAATTTTGTATTTTCAAGATATTCCTTCAATAATGACCGATTTTCCGTCCGTGATTTTTTATCTTGAAATAAAAGGTGATTTGTTTAGCATAAGCAGTTCAGTTTTTTGACTTGGAAATTGTCCAGTGTAGTTTTGGAAGAATTAGATTGTAATAAAGAATTCTTTCTTCCCTTGCGACGAGGAAACAGAATTTTTTTCCACACACTGGAAAAGAAGACCCAGCTTTATATTTGTGTAGATGCCCAAGGTGTTACGACCAGCTGTAAATGTGTCGGAAGCGATGGTGTGGCTTCTGTGAAAAGAAAAAAATAGCTGCAATTAGTTTGCTGCCAAGAGACAGACATCCACAACTGAGATGGAAAATAAAGAAGATATCGTAGCTACTTGTCTTAATATTATCACAAATGGAGAAACATAAAAGGGCAAGTAGGCTATACCAATAGTAAAAACAATTACTTGCTTTAATTCAACGTTGCTGAAAATTTTTATGCGAATAATGATAATCCCTATTGTTGGAAATGCTCGCCAAATGTCCTCGATTGAAAATTAAAAATTGCCGTTTTAAAATTATTAAAAATAATTTTGCAGCAAAATCGGATGCGAATAACAAAATAACAAATATGCTATCAATGATGCTCGGAAACTTTATATCAATATAATATCTAAATTAAAACTAAATTTGTGCAAAAATGAAAAATGTAGTCTTTTCCTCGGGAGTTAAAACTTGAAAAGTCAATATTTACTTGTGAGTCAACAAACAAATTGTTAGTCTTTTGCTGTTGTAAAAGTAATTCGAACTTACCTGAAAATGTGAAGTTTGATTGTTAAATCGATTATTTGGCTAAGTTGTCATCATATTGAGTTCAATTTTGAAATTAAAATAATTTACAAAAGAAATGTAGATCAAATTTGAACTATTGGAAAACAAGGAACGCAAGTAATTGTGTCAATGTAATCTTATATAATTAATAAAATAATTAAAATGTTGTCAACATTTGTTTCGTGCAATAAGTACACATGAAAATTTTAAAAATGAAAACCAGTTATATTTAAAGTGCTACGAAAATTTTACTTATTTGCAACAAGAAGATCTGGTAAAAAAAGAAAAAGAACTCAAAATAAAAAATTTTAAGTAAATTTGTGGTTTTTAGTATGTATTTATGGTTAAATTCAAAAAATATAAGAATAATACAATACGTAGAAAATCAAAATTCAAAAAATTTAAAAAGGAGACAATTAACACATAACAGGTCTGGATTAAGAAAATTTGAAAAAATGAAAATTTCGTAATACGAAGTACAATATAACGTTATTTCATGGTTATTGCCATTCTTCAGTTGCACGCATCGATTACGATTACATTGTAAAATAAGAAGAAAAAATTTTTCAAACTAAACAAAATTATCGACTAAATTGTACAAAATTGACTTACCATAACCTCCAAAGATTATCAAAACTGAACTTGTTACACGAGGTATGAATAATTTAAAAATGATTTGAACTAAGAAATTCGTTTACCTAGCACTGCTAGTTTGAAATCTGAAGGCACTGCCCTCTTAATATGATTTCTAAAAACTTTGAAAAAATTCAAAATTCAAAAATTTACCACGTTTTTTAACCGTGAGGCGTAAAACTAGAAAAAGAACTCAAAATAAAAAATTTTAAGTAAATTTGTGGTTTTTAGTATGTATTTATGGTTAAATTCAAAAAATATAAGAATAATACAATACGTAGAAAATCAAAATTCAAAAAATTTAAAAAGGAGACAATTAACACATAACAGGTCTGGATTAAGAAAATTTGAAAAAATGAAAATTTCGTAATACGAAGTACAATATAACGTTATTTCATGGTTATTGCCATTCTTCAGTTGCACGCATCGATTACGATTACATTGTAAAATAAGAAGAAAAAATTTTTCAAACTAAACAAAATTATCGACTAAATTGTACAAAATTGACTTACCATAACCTCCAAAGATTATCAAAACTGAACTTGTTACACGAGGTATGAATAATTTAAAAATGATTTGAACTAAGAAATTCGTTTACCTAGCACTGCTAGTTTGAAATCTGAAGGCACTGCCCTCTTAATATGATTTCTAAAAACTTTGAAAAAATTCAAAATTCAAAAATTTACCACGTTTTTTAACCGTGAGGCGTAAAACTAGAAAAAGAACTCAAAATAAAAAATTTTAAGTAAATTTGTGGTTTTTAGTATGTATTTATGGTTAAATTCAAAAAATATAAGAATAATACAACTGAAGCGTGCAACTGAAGAATGGCAATAACCATGAAATAACGTTATATTGTACTTCGTATTACGAAATTTTCATTTTTTCAAATTTTCTTAATCCAGACCTGTTATGTGTTAATTGTCTCCTTTTTAAATTTTTTGAATTTTGATTTTCTACGTATTGTATTATTCTTATATTTTTTGAATTTAACCATAAATACATACTAAAAACCACAAATTTACTTAAAATTTTTTATTTTGAGTTCTTTTTCTAGTTTTACGCCTCACGGTTAAAAAACGTGGTAAATTTTTGAATTTTGAATTTTTTCAAAGTTTTTAGAAATCATATTAAGAGGGCAGTGCCTTCAGATTTCAAACTAGCAGTGCTAGGTAAACGAATTTCTTAGTTCAAATCATTTTTAAATTATTCATACCTCGTGTAACAAGTTCAGTTTTGATAATCTTTGGAGGTTATGGTAAGTCAATTTTGTACAATTTAGTCGATAATTTTGTTTAGTTTGAAAAATTTTTTCTTCTTATTTTACAATGTAATCGTAATCGATGCGTGCAACTGAAGAATGGCAATAACCATGAAATAACGTTATATTGTACTTCGTATTACGAAATTTTCATTTTTTCAAATTTTCTTAATCCAGACCTGTTATGTGTTAATTGTCTCCTTTTTAAATTTTTTGAATTTTGATTTTCTACGTATTGTATTATTCTTATATTTTTTGAATTTAACCATAAATACATACTAAAAACCACAAATTTACTTAAAATTTTTTATTTTGAGTTCTTTTTCTAGTTTTACGCCTCACGGTTAAAAAACGTGGTAAATTTTTGAATTTTGAATTTTTTCAAAGTTTTTAGAAATCATATTAAGAGGGCAGTGCCTTCAGATTTCAAACTAGCAGTGCTAGGTAAACGAATTTCTTAGTTCAAATCATTTTTAAATTATTCATACCTCGTGTAACAAGTTCAGTTTTGATAATCTTTGGAGGTTATGGTAAGTCAATTTTGTACAATTTAGTCGATAATTTTGTTTAGTTTGAAAAATTTTTTCTTCTTATTTTACAATGTAATCGTAATCGATGCGTGCAACTGAAGAATGGCAATAACCATGAAATAACGTTATATTGTACTTCGTATTACGAAATTTTCATTTTTTCAAATTTTCTTAATCCAGACCTGTTATGTGTTAATTGTCTCCTTTTTAAATTTTTTGAATTTTGATTTTCTACGTATTGTATTATTCTTATATTTTTTGAATTTAGATCTGGTAAAGTTTTAAAATAATTGTAACAGGAAATGGATATTTTTATAAATAAAAATTTGCAAATAAAATCTAGGAAGAAAATTTTAAATATTAAACGGACAAGTTCGATCCTATAAATTAATATCAAAATAATTTAAACATGAAACCTATTTAGGTAAACTAAAAATTTCCGATTTTTTTTAATTTTAATTTTAAGTTAAAATATATTTAAATAAATGAAACAAATCAGTAAAAAATTTACTTATGTTACAAAGTAATATAATTCAATGAAAATAATTATTTTGCAACAAAATCTTTTAAGGAAAATTTGTAGAAATTATAAATTAGTTAAATAAGATCAAAGAAACTCGCACAAAGTAAAAAATTTCAACATTACAACATAAATAATTAAATTATTTTATTTTCTATGAGGTAAAGCATACTTCAATTTATTCCAAAACCAGGGATCGCCCCATTGTATATACGTATTTGCTTCTACATATGTTTTCAATTCATCGTCTAAATTTTGTAAATTTAAATCTCCGTAAATGACCAAAATAATCCTTGCTCGGCCTTCCTGTGTGGCTTGAGTATGAGCGGTTCTAAATTCCAAAATTC